>CM057843.1:5000000-10000000 GCA_030068075.1 Paguma larvata
AAGCTGAAGTTCAAAGAGGATGAGAAACTGTCGAAGGTTGCGTAGCGACCTGCTGCGTCTCGCCGGTGAACATTAGCGTCTCTGAAAGCATCGATCACCAGGGCTGCTTAGGGCTTCCGGTATTAGTTTCCTAAGGGCTACCGTCCCGAACGACGACAAACCACGTGGCTTTGGGCAACAGAAATTTATTCCGTCTTGGTTCTGGAGGCTGGAAGAATGAAATCACAGTGCAAGCAGGGCTGGTTCCTTTTTTTTTGTTTGTTTCATTTTATTTTTATTTTGAGAGAGAGAGACAGAGAGCGTGCGAGTGGGGGAGGGGCAGGGCGAGCCGGAGACGCCCAAGCAGGTTCCACACGGTCTGTGCGCAGAGCCCCACGTAGGGCTCGAACCTGTGAAAACGTGAGATCATGACCTGAGCTGAAATCAAGAGTCAGAGGCTTAACCAACCGAGCCATCCAGGCGCCCCTGGGCTGGTTCCTTTTGAAGGTTAATCTCTCCGCCTCTCCTACGTTGTCAAGACCCCCTGGTGATCCTTGGCCTTCCTTGTCTTGTACATGTATTACTTATTCCCACTTCCGCCTCCATGTTCATATGGCATTCATTTGGTCATTCTTTTAAGGGCACAGTCATACTGAATTAGTCACCTGCCTCCACTCCGGGGTGACCTCGTTTTAACTAATTACATCTGCAGTGACCCTATTGCCAAATAAGGTCACATCGTGAGGTACTGAGGGCTAGGACTTCCACGTGTCTCATTTCATTTCGCTTCATTATTTCCTTTCATTTCATTTATAGAGAGAGCATGAGCAGGGGAGAGAGGCAGAGGGAGAGAGAATCGCAAGCAGGCTCCACACTCAGCGTGAAGCCCAACGCGGGGCTCAATCCCACTAACCCTGGGATCATGACCTAAGCCAAAATCAACGCCAACGCCTGGGGCGCCTGGGTGGCTCAGGTCATGATCTCACAGTTCCTGAGTTCCAGCCCCCTATCAGGCTCTCTGCTGTCAGTGTGGAGCCTGCTTCACATCCTGTCCCCCAACCCTTAAGTAAATAAACTTCAAAAAAAAAAAAAAAAAAAGTCAGACACTCAACCAACGGAGCCACCCAGGCGCCCCAACATATTTTATTGAAGGATGCAATTCAACCCATAACAGCTCATCAAGCAGAATAAGCCAGGAGCAAAAAGGAAATCGATTTAGAGGATTTCGCACAAAAAGTTGAGTTTATTGTTACAGCCCTAAGTTCTCCAGGAATTGGTAAGATTCCTAGAATTCCCCTGAGTAATTTTTATGAATACTTAGGAGTCCCCACATCTCCACTACCTCCTGGACAATATCCACAAAGACTCGACCACCTCATGAAAACACAACCCGCCCCCTTTCCCTTCAAAACCCACCAGCCTCCTGACTTCCGTTTTGTTCACAAAAGTAACTGTATTAATCTCCCCATCTTCTGGACAGAATCCTTTCCTTTCCATTCTCCTTACACCTTCCGGGGTTCAGGTCCTAGGGCTGCCTGTCCCTTGGGAGGAAACACCCCCTGCCTCTTCCACCTCCAATCCAGTCTGACACTTTTATATACGGCCAATTTTCTAGAAACGCACTTCCGGTCTGGCCCTACAAAAGCCTCAGTAGCTTCGGGCTACCTAATGGAGCCTACTTAACCGCTCCATTCTGCATTCAAGGCCCAATCAAATTTTGTGCCGGCCTCATCTCCCCCCATCCCTGCCAAATGGAACGCGGCACCGACCCCCTGCTTCTCCCAGGAGCCCCTTTCTGCCTAGAGATAGGGCTATTTGTGTACTTATCTACGCTCCCCACCAGACTCCGCTCCCTGAGCCGCACGCAAGGCCCCCACAGGACCTTATCCGTTCCTGTGCCTGGAATAAACCCAGGGAGTCTCCCTGAAGGAGGGACCTTGCCAACCGCAAACTTGAACCGGCTTAAGCGTCGTCTTCCCAGAGATTCGGCTAAGCTGCTGTCAGGGGCCGGCCGGGGCGACAACGTCTCCCGGACTCAGTGGAAGGGATCCGGGGACACCCCCTCGGCCGGGGTCCGCAACCCACAAGCAACTCACCGGCTCCTGGAGCCGCCGTACCTCCCGCCGGTGCCGGAACGCCACGCCGGCCGGAACCTTTTTCGCCGAGAGGCCGGGCACTTTTGGGCGGAGCACGTAGGGACCGGAAGTCGGCGGGGGAAGATTGGACTGTGGGTACCTGGTGCTTTACCTGGGAGGATGAGCGTCCATAGTCTCCTCGTGGCGGGAGGTAGCGTGCGCGGAATACTAGGTTAATTTCCCGTCTGTCCTGGAATACTTCCTCTCTCAAGTCCCCCGTCCAGCTCTCCGTCTTGGAGTCCGAGCTGAGCTGAGGGGCGCCTCGAAGCGAGTGTGCTTCCCGGGGGAGGGGTCCGCCAGGGGCTCCGTGCCGCACTGGGTGACGGGCGGACGGTTCCGATTCTAACAGCCGTTGGCTGACCTCTGCTGTATTTTTCTCCTGGGGCTGCAGGGTCAGAGTGACTTCCCACTGGCTTTAGAAAATTGTTTTTTAGATGGTTTTTGCTCTTCCACTTGCAGAAACGTAGTCATAGTAGAAATCTCGAAAAGTGTATCAGAGGAACAAAAACCGTCCTTCTACCTACCCCTCGGCTGAAACATTTCTTACACACGTATAACATCTTACTTTTGTTTCCCCCGGCTGAGAAAGAAACTAGTGAAAGTGGTTGCGAAAATATTCTCGAGAGTAATTACCAAAGGATCCCTCTGAAGTTAAAAATGTCAAAAACGTTAAGCCGTTGAAGTCACTGTTATTTATTAAAATGTTTATTATTTATTAAAATGTTTATTTATTATTTTTATTAAAAAATTTTAATGTTTATTTTCGAGAGATCGCGATGGGGGAGGGGCAAGCGAGAGGGAGACCGCGGATCCAAGGGGTGGGGGTCTCTCGAGCTGACAGCAGAGAGCCCATGTGGGGCTCATGGAACTCATGAACCGGTGCGATCTTGACTTGAGCAGAAGTCAGACTCAACCAGTTGAGCCACCCAGGCATCCCTGAAGTCACTGTTTTAGATGCATGCCTCTCGAAGGGCATGAAATTTCTAGGTTGCAAAACTTAGGACTTAGCCACAAAAAATCAGAAGACATCTCTTGCGACTTTGGTGTACTACTTCTAAAATTATGGGAAGGTGTCTGTCACTTTGCAAAGGCTCTGGTGAAGCCACCACGAATGCTGAACAGAAGTAGGACATTCCAACTTATATTTTGCTCAATTATTCTTGCAGGAAGGTGGCGATGTTTCCCAGTTCCATCGGGGTCATCCTTGGCCCAGGCTCTCCATAATTCCAGCTGTCGGAAAAAATTCACTGCACCTAAGAAGATTATCCCCAGTGTTGCTCTTTGCGATGAAAACGCAAAGGAATCTGGAAATGCCCTTGACAAGCTCTTCTCTGCAGAGCAGCAGGCTTCCATCCTGCAGGTGTTGAATACAGCGTCCAATAAAGAACTTGAAGCTTTCCGGCTGCTCCGTGGTAGAAAATCCATCAATATTATAGAGCACAGAGAGAAGTTCGGGCCGTTTCAGAATCTGGAGAGTTTACTGAGTGTGCCCTTGTTCCAGTATAAAACTGCCGTTCAAGTTTGTAACTCCATTCTTTGTCCAGAGACTGGAGAGGAAAAAAGAAAGCTCCAAGACAGCCGGCTCTTGAGAAAGCTCATCAAACCAGAGATAAAAAGAGAGAAACTTAAGGTATATCATTTTTCTTAACGTCCATCATGTGGCCTACATATTTGAGAACCTGCTTTGCAAAGCACTGTTCCGGGCACTGAGACAGCCTAGAGTTTAGTTGGCATGTGATCAGTACCGAAGAATGAGATGTACAGATAGTAAAATTGTACTGTAAATGGAACTGTGGGCTGTGACTGTTGGGCAGAGTTTCCTGGTAGAACTCAACCTGGATCTTGGAGAGAGAGAATTAGGCTAGCTGGAGGAGGTGGGCATGGTAGGAAGAGAGAACAGTTGTAGAGGAATAGGTCTGTGCAAGGTTTATTTAATGTGGAGGAACTGTCTGGCTGCGTCTGAGGGTTCTGTCGAGAGTAATGAGAAATTAAGGTGCAAAAATGATTATGGCTGGGGAGGGACGTTAGAACATTATATAGGTCTTCCTGGCAGGATTTAACCTAATCTTCTTTCCCTCCCTTCCCCCTTTTAAAAAGCATCCTAAAAGCAAATCCTTTTTAGTGCCATCTTAAAAAAATTTTTTTAATGTTTATTTTTGAGCGAGAGACAGAGCGCGAACAGGGGAGGGCAGAGAGAGAGGGAGACACAGAATCTGAAGCAGGGTCGGACCCATGAACTGTGAGATCATGACCTGAGCTGAAGTCAGATGCTTAACCAACTGAGCCATCCAGGCACCTTCTTTTTTTCTTTTTTTAATGTTTATTTTTGAGAGAGAAGGAGACAGTGCGAGCGGGGGAAGGACAGAGAGAGAGAGAGGGAGACACAGAATCTGAAGGAGGTTCCAGGTTCTGAGCTGTCAGCACAGAGCCCGATGTGGGGCTCAGACTCACAAACTGCAAGATCATGTCCTGAACCAAAGTCAGACACTTAACTGACTGAGCCACCCCCGCACCTTAAGACAAATATTAGAATTACTTGGCACATCAGACATTAAGCCTTGGAGGAGGGACTTGAGTCCTGTGTAACAATATGTGATAAAATCTTCTCTCCTCCTCTACCAGTAGTGAGCACACTTTTTTCTGGACCAGTAGTGCTCAGTTTTGGGGAGGATTAGAATACTTTCGGAAAACCCGATGAAAGCTATGGACCCTCTTTTCAGAAAAACAAACAGAAAAAAGCACATACACATAGAATATTGCATATACTGTCAGAGGGTTTGTAAGTTTCATTGAAGCCCATCCGTGGACTCCTGGTACACTCTTACAGTTGATCTGGGACATATTTGAAACCAGATTTCTCAGGGGTTGGATTTTCCTTCAAAGTGTTTGCTACAAATACTATTTATACTCATTACAGTGGAGTTGCAATCTTATTTAGAGGGATGGGTTCTAAAGTTCTTTTGTATGGAAAAAGTCATGCCGTAGTCCTTGAAAAAAATCTTGCCCATGAAGTACTGTGTGCGACCTAGTGCAGTAATTCTTATGTACAGTGAGTCTCAACAGGCATTGAGCTAAAGAAAAGAACCAAACGAAGGCCTGGATTTTGTAGATTGTCTGAGCATCCAGACTATTCTGCCCTTAATGAATATTTCTTTTTAAAATTTTTTTTAAATCTTTATTTTTGAGAGACACAGAGAGAGTCAGAGTGCAAGCAGGAGAGGAGCAGAGAGAGAGGGAGACACAGAATCCGAAGCAGGCTCCAGGCTCTGAGCTGTCCGCACAGAGCCCGATGCCCGGCTCGGACTCACGAACCGCAAGTTCATGACCTGAGCTGAAGCCGGATGCTTAACTGACTGAGCCACCCCAGCTCCCCTGCCCTTAATGGGTATTTATCCATTCCTTAGCAGTGAAAGGGAGATGGGTATAGAATTAGAAAACGTTCCTACTTATCTGCCTTTGTATCTGTGGAGCACGTTACTCATCCACATACGTAAGTGAACTACGTGGGAGTGACGTGATGCCATGTGCTAGATCTCCAGCCCTGACTTCGTGCAGTTAAATCCATGTATCCAATTACCTGTACACACTCCCCTCAGAAGCCCTGTAGGCAGCCTGAATGCAGTACCTCGAACAGCTCCCCTCCCCTGACCATCCCAAGGTGATGCACTTCCTGTCATCGTCTTCAACAGGTGCCATTCAATCACCGAAACCAAACTGGGTTTATCCTAAGCTCCTCCATCCTGCAGATCAATTCTACCCCCATTACCTCTGATCTATTTCTTTTCTTCACTGTCACTGTCTTCAATTTTTTTTTTAAGTTTATTTATTTTTGAGAGAGAGCGCGCTCAAGAGAGCAGGTGCACCAGCAGAGGAGGGGAAGAGGGGGAGAGAGAATCCCAAGCAGGCTCTGCACTGTCAGCAGAGCCCAACTTGGGGTTTGATCTCATGAACCACGAGATCATGACCTGAGCCAAAATCAGGAGTCGGTTGCTTAACCGACTGAGCCACCCAGGCGACCCCGATTCTTAATGCTTTGTCATAAAACAGGCACCTAACTAGTACCATCTCTAGTCTAGCCTCCTCTTGTCCATCTTCCACACAGTGGCCTGTGATGGTGCCGAAATGTCTCATGTTGTACCTGAATGTTACATGCTCTGGCGGCTTCCTGGAGCTCTCAGGGCAAAGCAGGATGCTTCTGCAGAGATCTGCCTCCCCCTCTGCAGTCTTCCTAGCCGCACTCCCACCACAGCTTGAGCCTGAGGCGCCCAGCCTATCTGCGAGCACTTCTGGCGAAGTAACGTCCCACTTAGCGTTCCCTCTCTCCTAGTCCTCAGGTCAGGCTTCCCAGACCAGGTCTCCTCTCTGCAGGGCAACTGCTGTGTGCTGGCCTGTCTTCTCGTGTACGGGGATGTTCCTTGCTTCCCAGTATCTAGCGAGTCCCCTGCAACATTTGAATATTTGAATGCCGACTTTGGGCAAAGTGCTGAGAATAAGTAAAGCTTCTTTGTTTATAAACTACCGTTTGTCTTTTATTATTATTCCTGCTTTTCTGTTAACAATTCTCAGTTCATAAACTGTAAAACACATTTGTTACAGAAACTTAATTTGGCATTCTGAGTTTATAGCTTCAATTTTGTACCTGTTAAAATGTTCATATGCTTGTAATTCAACCAGCCTTTTTGTTTTAGGCAGTTCATAGCATTGTATCCATTGTTTTTGGAACTAGAAGAATTGCCTGGGCTCACCTGGACCGTAAACTGGCAGTGCTGGACTGGCAGCAGAGTGAGTGTTGCCACTTGATGAAAGGAACATACTTATCATCCGTCTATTTACAAGAGGTAAAGCAGCTGCACCTCCAAACTGCCACCTGCGAGAACGCCTCGTGTAGTCTAATATTCCAGTCTTAGGAGGAATGTCATGCTCAGGATGGACTCCCTTTGGGTGCTTGTTACTCACCCGTTCCTATCATGTTTTCGTCACCTAGGATTTGTAAAAGTTGAATCTTCATTTAGTTCATGAAATACATTCATGTATCAAAGGCGGATACTGAGAAAAATCAGTGTTAAAATATATTATTCTAAATGTTCTAGAATTTTATCACTACAGAAAGCTTGTTTTTCACAAATGCTATCACTGATTGTCTCATTTAAGTCTTCAAAACCTTGTGAGGTGGGGAGTAATTACCATCCTGTTACCATATGAAAACTGGCGTAATCAGGCATCTGATGGGATTGATCACTTGCAGATGATTGATTATAGGCCAGTTACTCTAACGCTCTGCTCTACCCTAGACAGTTTTATTTAAAAACTTTCTTTTTAATGTTTAGTTTTGAGAGAGAGGCAGAGCAGAGTGGGCGAGGGTCAGAGACAGAGACATGGAATCCAAAGAGGCTCCAGGCTCTGAGCTGTCAGCACAGAGCCCGATGTGGGGCTTGAACTCCTGAACCGTGAGATCATGACCTGAGCTGAAGTTGGATGTGTAACCCTCTGAGCCACCCAGACACCCCACCCCTAGACATTTTTAAAAGGTTAATATAAGTTCTAAGTTGTCTCTTTTTAAATAAAAAAAAAATTTTTTTTTTCTTCTTCTGAGAGCAAGTGGGAGAGAAGGGCAGAGGGAGTGAGAGAGAGAATCTCAAGTAGGCTCTGTACACAGCACAGAGCCTGACACAGGGCTCAGTCTCATGACCCTGGGATCATGACCTGAGCCAAAATCAAGAGTTGGATGCTAAACCAGTGGAGCCACCCAGGCGCCCGTTAAGTTGTCTAATACAGATTTAGAAATCATGAAGCCCGGGTGGGGGGATGGGGGGGGAGGGCACCTGGGTGGCCCAGTTGGTTGGGCATCCGACTTTGGCTCAGGTCACGATCTCATGGTTTGTTGAGTTCCAAGCCCTGCATCAGGCTCTGCACTGACGGCAGAAAGCCTGCTCCAGATCCTGTCTCCCTCTCTCTCTGCACGTCCCCTGAGCTCACTTGCTCACTCATGTGCTCTCTCTCAAAAATAAATCAACATTTCAAGAAAAAAAAAAAGAAATTATGAACCCCATTTTACAGATGAAGAGGAAACTAGTACTTGGGAGGACTAAATGGCTTCTCTTAGCTCCGCTTATTCCTGATAGAATGACCGGAACTTGGCTGTCCTGATGCCTCTTTAAATGTTTCTTTCAATACCTCTGAACTGTTAGCAGGAGTTAAACATAAGTTATATATTAAAAAAACCAGAAATGGGCGAGGGGACCCAAACAACAAAACTTAATTATTTGTCTCTAATTTTGTTTTTGTTTTGTTTTGTTTTGTTTTTAAGATTTCTTCAGTCATTTCAAAGATACCGAAAGCCGACTTCTATGTTCTGGAAAAAATAGGGCTTTCAATTCAGAACTCCTCTCGGTTTCCCGTAGTGTTACATTTTCATATCATGGAAGCCATGCTGTATGCCTTACTAAATAAAACTTTTGCCCAGGACGGCCAGCACCGGGTCCTGAGCATGAACCGAAATGGGGTGGGGAAGCACTTTGAACTGATGCTTGGGGACACGCGGACTAGCGGCAAAGAACTAGTGAAGCAGTTCCTCTCGGAGGCCGTGCTGAAGGACGAGCCCCGGGTGGTCTTCCCGGCAGAGAAGATCGTCCGCTACAGACAGATGTTTTCGTCTACTGAGCAACAGAGGGCAGAAGAGTTGTATGATTCATTGTTACAAGCCGTCGCCTTCTACGAATTGGCAGTTTTTGACACTGAACCTTAAAATCTGAGGTTACTGTAATGAGCTCTGATGTTATATATATATTAAACTGTATTTATTAGCTCCAAAGCTGTAAAACCAACTGTTTTTAACAACCATGTTTCTGGAGAAGAAAACATGTTTGTATTCAGATGTTTAAAGCCGGACTTACGGGTGTTACATTGTTCACACAATAAGCCTAGGCCGAATCAATAAATATCTCAGAGGAGATTGTGTGCCTTTTGGGTTTTAGTGTTAAACTATTAGATGCTCCTAAACAGCCAATACAAGAAACAAAGTTATCTCCCCTGGAAAGCAAATTCCATCCTATACTAAAGGATTTGCGTTGTTGTACTGTTAAAGTGGTGAGTAGTGATTTTTCTGGGTGGTGCTCATCATGGAAGTAACATTAATTGTAAACGAGAACACACCTTATAAATCCTCTTCTTCTATAAGTAGCATGTGGTTTGATGTACTGCTTCCAAAGGTGACTCATCAACTCACTCTATCAAACCCAGAACAAACAAGCTCTGTCTAGTAGTTTCGTTTTTTTTTCACTTTGAAATATTTTCCTTTGGACAGACCACCTTTTAAGAAGAGTAGCACTGGGGCACCTGGGTGGCTCAGTTGGTTGGGCGGCCGACTTCGGCTCGGGTCATGATCTCACCACGGTCTGTGAGTTCGGGCCCCGCATCGGGCTCTGTGCTGACAGCTCAGAGCCTGGAGCCTGCTTCAGATTCTGTGTCTCCCTCTCTCTCTGCCCTTCTGCTCACGCTCTGTCTGTATGTCTCAAAGATAAATAAATGTTAAAAAAAAAAAAAAAAGAAGAGTAGCACTGGGGCCCCTGGGCTGCTCAGTCAGTTAAGCGTCGACTTGACTTCAAGCAAGGTCATGATTTCCTGGTGGTGAGATCGAGCCCCCCCCCCCCCCGCCCACTCAGCGTGGAGCTTGCTTAGGATTCTCTCTCTGCCCCTCCCCAACTTGTGTGTGCGCGCTCTCTCTCAAAATGAACAAACATTTGAAAAAAGTAGCCCCTAATTTTCCCCCCGCATCTCACACTACATCTGCCTTAGTTCATGCCCTCATTATATCTCACCAATCCTGAACCCAAGTCTCTGATGTCAAAGCAATGCATCTTTCCTTTAAAAAGTGAAATATACTTGTTGGACAAAAAATAAATAATCAGAAATATATAAAATATGCGGAATCCGGGATGCACTCTAGACCTATTGTCACACACTTGTCTCTACACTCGCCTGTAATGGTTGTGCAAAAACATCCCCACCTTGGATGTGCTGTCGCTATCCCAAACTACACGTGTCTGAAACAATCCTCTTTCCTTCAAATCACCGCCATTGCCATTGTTCTCTACTTGGGTAAATAGCTTCACCAGCCATCCGGTTGTTCGGGCCAGATGTGTGGCATTCTACCGCCCACATATTTCTGGAAATAGCTTTAAGGGAAAATGTGTTCACTTTAGGACTTTGTAGGATAAGATGCAAAGTACTGAAAAGCCATCGGAATTTGGTTACTTTATCTCAAAAGTGAATCTAAATCTTACAGGACTATGACCTTTAAGAATTCATATTTTTGGGGCGCCTGGCTGGCTCAGTCGGTTAAGCGTCCGACTTCGGCTCAGGTCATGATCTTGCAATTTGTGAGTTCAAGCCCCGCATCGGGCTCTGTGCTGACAGCTCAGAGCCTGGAGCCTGCTTCGGGTTCTGTGTCTCCCTCTCTCTCTCTCTCTGTGTCCCTCTCTCTCTGTCAAAAATAAATAAACATTAAAAAAAATGAAAAAAAATTAATATTTTTCCCCACATCATGCTAAACCTAAAAAAACCTCTTAACTGTGTCCCTATTAGGGAGGAAAATATCCCCACTGTTTCTTGATTTTTGATCCTATTAAAATATAATTCTTGGGGCGCCTGGGTGGCTCAGTCGGTTGATCGTCCGACTTCGGCTCAGGTCATGATCTCACGGTCTGTGAGTTTGAGCCCCGCGTCGGGCTCTGTGCTGACAGCTGAGAGCCTGGAGCCTGCCTCGGATTCTGTGTCTCCCTCTCTCTCTCTGCCCCTCCCCTGCTCATGCTCTGTCTCTCTCTGTCTCAAAAATAAATAAACATTAAAAAAAAATACAATTCTATAGTTATTTTACTTTGGTTCTCAATTATTGGGAATTACCAGAATTTTCTATTAATAAAAGACCAAATTAACAGGTAAGTGCTCTACGAACAGTGAATGAATGCTAGTACGCAGTAGAAAAAAATCCATATACTTTAAAACCCACAAAACTTCAGAGCTATTCTCTCTCTTGTACAAGCATGAAACCTGTAAAAGATAGCCTATATCCACACGCATAAGATACCCATATTTACCCAGAGGATTACACCTGGAACACCTATTTAAACATTGCATAAAGCCTCTTAGCTTTAGCCTTTAATTAAATCCATATACTATCAATAACGAGAAAAAGTAAATTGAACCAACGAGGTAAAAACATCTTCGTACACGTTTGTAAACAGGTATACATCAACATTTTCCATCTGTACAAAATTAGGATCCTTACTTTTTTGGGTGAAAACATAATTCACCAGATAATGTAACTGAATTCTAGGCTAGTACATAATATAAACACTCAAAGTAGGAAACTATTTTCAGATCTACCTGATTACATGATTGCAAAAGTGACTTTAAGTGAAATGTGGGATTTTATGATCTTGTAATTAAAAATATCTACTTTCTCCAAAAACATCACCTTAGAGGAGGCTCCTCCTTTGTTACACTTTTGATGAGTAGCAGTTTGTCCAAAACTGATATATTAACATTATTAATATCTTTAGAAAATAAAACAAGACTGATATAAAAATACAAGAAAAATGTACAAGGCAAATGATTTGAGTTGGCAAAATATACAAGGTATCACATATGTATGGCTGCTAAAAAAGACTTAGGAAAACGACAATTCATAATCTTGTTTTCACTTTGTCCACATGCTGATCCTGTCAACGGTAAAATGCGCTGGAGGAATACGCTAAAAATAAATTTACTGGGAAGATGTTACTTTTTGGCAACTGAAGCATAATTTCTTCCCTAGGAAGTTTTTGTGTATTACATAATTTTGTCTTGCCTAAACTTATTTTTTAAAGATCACCACGTAGGTGATTCACATATACAACTTGACAGTACTGAAGGTTGGGGTTGGCGAGAGGTGGATCGAAGGTAACAGGAAAGAGAAAAATGATGGATTAATTTAACACTGATACATCTTTAGCAATATCTTAGTGAACTGTCCCTTCCAGAAACAGCTCACTCACATGCAGAAATATTACAACAAAGCTAATGCAGGTAATATGAAAAATTTCAGAAAAAAATACCACCGCAATCATAAATACAATTTGTAATTCAAATTTTTTCATTTTAAATATCTGCACACTAGTAAAAAAAAAAAATACAAATAGCCTGTTTCAAATGTACATTACGAAATAAATTCTTCCATGAATCAATATAAAAATGCATCTTGAGGACCGCATAATAATCTGTACAAGGCACCGTTAATGTGAACATTAAGGGAAGCCAGCTGCCAAAGTGTTCACAGTCTCTTTCGAAATGTTAAGATGAATCCCTTCAAGATAGTGCAGGAACCTGTCAAAAGTACAAAGAAAAGTTCAGTTTAACCATTGGATGAGAATATTTATTGATCTAGCTGTTGACAATGTTATCTTTAGAGGGCCTTTCTTTACCTTCTTTTACTTTTTCCTTGTTCTTTTAGCTTCTCAGTCTTACAAATGTTTCGAAGAGTCGGCAAGTACTCAGTGATGCTGGCTTGTCTGTTACCCAGGTTCAGAAGGGCTCGGCTAGAAAACACGCTCGTGATGACCGCTCTCCTCTTCCAGGCACCGCTGTACGTGAAGAGGGATGTGTTACTTTCTACTTGGCAGGTCTAGTAAAAAAGCAACAATCCCAAACGCAACCAGCTTCTGGTCCAGGCTGGATTAACTAGATTCCAGGCTAACTTCCTGTATCATTTTCAACACCTCGATCACTCGCATGTGGAAAACACCTTGAATGGCTACCTGCTATCCGTCACAGCAAATCCAAGCCCCATCCCGTCATTCGAGGGTCTCCTAACCGCTCATTTTTCTTCCCGGCCATCAGGCCGGTCTTCCTGTCTTATTAGAAGCTACACTATTAATATTAGGGGGTTATCATGATCAATGAAGGCCAGCATTTCAAAATTAGCAAAAAGAAACAAATAATTTCCCCTTTATCACTTATTATTGAAAAATAAAAAGTAAAAGGAAGTGAGACTTACTCTAAATTAGCCGCTGACTGACTGAAGTATACATTGCTGCGCTTTTGCGAAACATAAAATGTAAGCTCTGTCGTTGGATCTCTTCCTGATTTCTTGCAAGAATTCAAGGAGGTTTCCAATGCTTTTGAAATAGTAGATGAACATTTAGTAAAGCTGAGAGCTTCTACGGCTGCCTTTAATTCTCCAGAGCTTGGAGAAGTCCATCCATCGCTAGTCTCGAGACTAAACTCATCACAAAGTCCACTTTTAACATTTGTCCAGCTGAAGTCATTTTTACCAAATTCCTTTTGTTCTCGTACATCACTTAAAAGAGCGTCTAAGAAGGACATGTTATCCATGAACTCAGTGAGAGAATTTAGACAATGAGAAACAAGGGCGGAACATTTTTTTTCTGCTGGTGTTTTAGGAGGACAAGGAACAGACTCAGTGTTAGACTCTAAACATTTGTTTAGTTTCTTTGCCTCTGGGTTGCTTTCTTTGTCTCTGGCTTTGCTTTCTTCTGAATTTGAGGAAGAAGAGGCAGGGGAAAGGCTAAGGAATTCATTAGAAAAGTCCACTTCAGTATCAAATAAATCACTATCATCTAGAACTACAATCTTTTTCTTTCGTTTCTTTTTCTGGGGCTTTTTCAATGGCTTGTCTCCTTCGGAATGTTTTGTAGAAAGACACTTCAGGTTTTTTGTTGCTGCACTGGTGTCCCCACTTCCTGATGAACCACAAAAGTTTTCTGTTTCTGGAATAATGTTAACAGGTAACGGCAGAATGAACTCAAGATTACTATATAAGAAATCTACATTCTGTGTTCGGAATTCTGTAAGAAGCTGGATGAACTGATACCATTCTTCCTTTGTTCTGATTTTGTGCTGAAAAAAAATTTTGAATGAAGAAGTGTTAGAACATCGTCTGAACATTGTTCCACCCATGTGACTATCTTAAAACTAATGAGTCGCTACCCTCACAACTTTATTAACCTACACTCCCTTAACCTGTCAAATAGTTCTGGGGGCACCTGGGTGCCTCAGTCGGTTGAGTGTCTGACTTCGGCTCAGGTCATGATCTCACTGGTTCGTGAGTTTGAGCACTGCATCGGGCTCTCTGCTCTCAGTGTAGAGCCCACTTTGGATCCTCTGTCTCCCTCTCTCTCTCAAAAATAAACATTAAAAATAAATAATAATAATAATAATAATAATAATAGTCCTGAGTCTAAAAAATAAATTTAAACTATTAAAACTTGAAGAATTAAAAATTTAAATAGTTTATACCCCAATTCAATAGTTAGCTCATTTGTTTAAAAACTACTTTTCTAGGGGCGCCTGGGTGGCTCAGTCGGTTAAGCAGCCGACTTCGGCTCAGGTCATGATCTCACCGTCTGTGAGTTCGAGCCCCACATCGGGCTCTGTGCTGATGGCTCAGACCCTGAAGCCTGCTTCGGATTCTGTGTCTGCCTCTCTCTCTGCCCTTCCCCTGCTCATGCTCTATTTCTCTGTCTCTCAAAAATAAATAAACGTTAAATAAAAAACAAACAAAAAACAACTACTTTTCTAAAACTGTCTTTTTTTAATCTGAAATCTTTCTAAATTCTAGTGTAAATCCTATAATATGCCTTTAGAGCATTATCTATGAACCGTTTGTCAAAGTGGTATAGTGTGTTAAAATCAGGAATCTATGAAAATTATAGGCAAATTTAAGTTAACCTGAAGATTTATTTTTTAAATGTTTATGTACTTTTAGAGAGAGAGTGGAGAAGAGAGACAGATTTCAATTTATTCTTTTTAATATTTATTTTTGGGAGAGCTCAAGTGGGGGAAGGGCAGAGAGAGGCGGACAGAGGATGTGAAGCGGGCTCTGCACTGACAGGCTGACAGCAGTGAGCCGGATGTGGGGCTTGAACTCATGAGCCATGAGATCATGGCCTGAGCCAAACTTAGATGCTCAACCGACTGAGCCACCCTGGTGCCCCCTCCTTTTTTTTGTTTGTTTTAATGTTTTATTTTTTGAGAGAGAGCGAGCAAGCACGAGAGGGGCAGAGACAGAGGGACAGAGGATCCAAGGGAGGCTCCGAGCTCGATCCCATAAACCGTGAGGCCATGACCTGAGCCGAGGCCAGACACTTGGCTGACTGAGCCGCCCAGGCGCCCCGAGGGAGAGAGAATCTCGAGCAGGTTCCATGCTCATGCCCACCACCCTGGGGTCACGACCTGAGCCGAAATCAAGAGTCGGGCACTCAACCAACTGAGCCACACAGGCCTTCCTAACTTTAATATTTAAAACTCAGGAGTGAGTGTTAGGAAGATGCAAAGGAATATAAATTTAATAAGACTAGACATTGAAAATACCTTTAGAAATGAAAATAAGTCTTCAGATGGGGAAAAAATGTTCTTAAGGCCAAACAAAGTCTCAACACAGCCGGTGTCACATTTGGGAAGGTCTGTAGGACTCCTTTTAGTAGTTTTAGGTTTATTTTTGGAATCAGGGCCATCTTCAGAGCAAGCAAGTTGAACACTTCTGCTATTTCCTCCTACAAAATTGAGAAAAGAAAATCTTAGCTCTCTGTATTTTTAATAAATTCTAGCAAACAATTATTTAAAATCTAAGATCTTTTGGCCTCTTTTGGACCTATATCCCCATTTTGTTGTTCTCCACATATGTATTTAATTCATAAAGAGTACAATGCAGACATTTCTAGCACACACAGGTTAAGGTGGGGGTGGTGGTCGGCTTACAAAACAATCCAGAAGAATAAAGTACAAGGACTATAAACAGACAAGTAACAGAAGAAATACAAATATCTAAGAAACTCATAAAAAGATGTGCAATTTTACTAGTGATATGGAAATGCAAATTAAAATAAGATACCATTCGCTCTTCACCTTTTTAAGTGGCAAAACTAAACCTGGTAACCTAATTTTCTCAGAGCTATACATAAAAAAGCCATCATAAACTATTCGTGGGAACACAAATTTGTACAACTATCTTTTGGAGAGCAGCGTGACAATACCTGTCAGAATGGAAACGTACTCTAGCCTTTGGCCTGGAAACCGTATTTCTAGAATTCTCTCCAACAGAAGCACTCACAGATACGTGCAAGGATATGTGTATAGGTATTCACTGCATTTTAATGACAACTGAAGGTAACTTCAATTTCCTCGAATGATGGTTAGTTAAATTATGTTACATCCATTCCCTATTATGGAATAGCATGCAGCTGTGAAAAAGAGAGGACTAGAATTGGACGTACTAACAACAAATTCTCCAGTAAAAAACAGCAAATTGCTTAACAGTACATATAGTATTGGTTAACTTTGGTAAGTAAGTAGGGAGCAATATTTGTAGATGCATAGATAACGCTCTAACAGTGGCTAACTTTAAGAAGGGGGGAAAATCTTTTACTTTTCTTTTACATACTTCTGTACTGTTTGAATTTCGAATGAGTACGTAGCTACATTTTTTTAAGACAGACAGAAATAAAATGCATATAAAATCTTCAAGAAAAGAAATAATGACATACTTAGGACTTTTCCTTCAAAAGTTGTTGATCTAGCATTTTAGTTCCAATCGTATGGCAATAGTTACTAAATTATTTTTTATAAGAGGATTTTTCTGTGTCTTACTTATCATATTTACTTCTAAGAAATAGTTATGGCTACAAGCTTATACTGAATTAAATATAGACATTTGCTAGTTTAAAAAAGACTACTACATTAAAACTTTGAACTAATCAAGGAGAAAAAAAACCAACTTGACAGGGGATTCATATTACAGAACTTCAGCTTGGTCTTATTTAAATATTTGTTATTTCCCAGAGCAGGATCTGTAACTACAGAACTGTGACTATGGAGCATGAAAACCACAAACTATGAACTTCTTCAGGGAAGGAACCATGTCTTATTCATGGAAACAGGACCTGGCATAGAGAAAGTCCTCAATAAATGTCTGTGACTTCAATTAGGTAACAAAGACTGAAGACCGGTAAGAAATAAAACATTTCTGAAATGACAAAGTTCTTATGAAGGAAGATTTACAGACTACTGAAGCTAAAAGAGAACTTACAGTCATATAAAAATCATCTATATATATGGGAAAAATCACCGTATGTTTTTTAGTAAGTGGAAAAAGGAAATCAGTTGCTAAATAATATAATTCTATTTATTTATAAGAAGCTATGCTTATAAACGAGGAAGTAACAATTGTTCCATGTGCAGGTTTACTTATCCACATTTAATGTTTATAAAATTTCAGCAACTAAATTGACATATGTATGTTTATTTTCAAGATTAATATGACCTCTGGATGCTCAAAATTTTTAAAATCTTTCAGATATTTTGGTACAGCATATATTTTAACAGAGGGTCCCCTTACAGAAATTTCTTTCATAACAGATCGACTTACGACAAAGGGATAACGGCCTTTCTTCTAAAAATCCACCTCCACTTCTAATCCAGAATTGTAAGTAAAGGATACTTTTTCTAATATCACAACTATTTGCAGTTAACAATGTTACAAAGTCTTTCACATCCGTTCTACAGTTCTCAGCTAAGCAGATCATCTGTAGGTAGCTGGCAACATTTAGCTGAGAAAGAAAGAAAGAAAGAAAGAGAAAAGAAACATGGTGAATCGCAGAGTTGACAAAAATACATCAGTAATACATATCTAAAAGCAGGACAAATTTCACTAAAATTCACAGTATCTTATTAGATCTTGGGAGTGAAATGCATCTAGAAAAATATAAAGGAATACACTTCCAATTAAAAACATTTCACATATACGTATTTTATTAATTGTATACAGTCTAAAACAGCAAGGAAACTTTTAAGGGAGATTTTCCAACACGAACCCTGGAGGCAACGTTACTAAACCTGGAGAAATTCCCTTAAGCATTTTAAATAGCTTAAATAATGGTACAACTTGGTGGAATATTTCAGAGCCATTAAAATTATAAATATGAATACTATAGAAGAAAACCCTGTGAATACTATCATAATAATGAAAAATACTTATATGATTTTTAAAAGCCAGAGTTCGAAAATTACATCAATGCATGCAGAAACACATAAATGTACGTTAACAAGAAACGGTATGAGAAAAAATGAAAACAAAAATAAAAAAACAAAACCGAAAAACCCATATGATTTTGTAGGAATAAATGGACCAAGTAAAAGTTTTCATTTTATTTAGTGTTTTCATCAATAGTGCTATAATATTTTTTTGTGAAACAAAACATATACTCTTCTCTTCCCACTGTTTACGGAAAGCTTTTTACCTTGAAAAGCTGAAACAAATAAAATCGTGTTTACATTTTGCATATTTTACAAGACCTCTAGCATTTTTACCTTGAAGTTAACAAAACAATGAAAAGATTTCGTCCATTAAATCTTTCACTTTACTCTATGCGCATACATTACTCCTGCATACTTCTGGGACTTCTGCTTCCCACAAACTAGGAATTCTTTCAATAACAAAGGCCCTATTATCAGACAGATCTTGCCTTCAGTAATAACTATAAACTCTATAATCAATTACGAATGTATATAAAAAAACAAATGAGTTGAAGGCACAAGAGAGTAACCAAAGGAGAAGATAACTGAAGGGAAATCAATACTTGGACAAAAGAAAATGGCCCTGGGTGAACCCCCCCCCCCACCTCCTCTGCATTGATTTCTGACAGAAGGCAGGCGGCAGCAGGGGTGGCTAAAACTCAGACAGAAGCTCACAGTATTACTGGCTTGAACCAGAGGACAGAGTTTGGGATGATGGCCGTGGCCGGAAAGTGGGCGGGAGGTCTGTGAAAGCAGGGAAACAAACTCTAGCTATAAAGAAGGATGCAAACCCCTGGCTGATGCCTGAGCTTCCCATGTGTGGGCCTAGCTCAAAGCAGCCCAGCTAAAACTAAAAGAACTGAAGAGAACTTTTAGGTGCCGCATATTATAGGAGAATACTTTTTCGCACGAACATAACAGAGTCTACGACACATCATTCACAAAGTACAGGATAAAAGTCTCAAATCCAGAAATAAATAAAACGCGTGACGACCATATTATCCTAAGAACGCAAGACTGGGCTGACATTTGAAAACCAAACATCATTCACCGAACTGACAGAATTAAAAAAGACAAACCATATAATTGTTTCGAAAGACAGAAAAAAAGTATCAGACAAAATTTAACACCATTCACAATGAATATACAGCTAACCGATAAAGAGCATGTATGAAAATACACAGCTCATATCACACTTAATGGTACAAGAATGCCCTTCACCCTACCATCAGGAACAGGGCAGAGGTGTTCACTCTAACTCCTATTCAGCAGAGTACTGACGACGCACCGGCACGGTCGTGAGAAATCATCTTTTATAGAATTGTGACATATGACTTAGATCAAAATTCAACACTTACAAGCGAAGGAGTACTGAAATTAATTTCTTCAAAGCAGCCATCAAACATTACACTAAATGTTGGATCTACAGGAAAAGAACATTTTAAAAAACCATTAAGACCATTAAATTACTTTGTCCAGTTACACTTTTTCAATGAAAATATTCTATATTTCATCAGTAATGAAAATATGTGAATTACAAATCATTAAGGAACCGAATTTCTATCTAAGCCTAAAATAACTGATCTTTTAATTAAACTATGATCTCACCTTTGAATAATACAATTTATATCAATAGTTTTAGAGGACAATCACTAACAGTCAAAAGAGCCATTAATTTGTAAGTAGGGTCTGACATCAACTAACATTTTCCTCTAGAAATCCGTAGCAGAGATACACTCCTGAATGTGTGCAATGAAAAATATGAGAAAACAATGTTGTAATTCAGTGTTTATGATGAAAAGTAAAAGACTGTGTAGTTTTAAAACTGAACGCTCGTTATTAGGAAGGTTAGAGCAACTAGGCTAGTCACAGCTAACTTTAACTGAAACAGGCAATGAGTCACATGCAAGTGTTTCTCAGGGGTTAAGAAACGGCTAAGTTCAATATTAAAAACTGCAGACAGGCTGCGTTCCGTAGAAAATTCTGACCAGTAAGTAACGTTTGGTGCCATTTGCAAGGTGATAAATTAATTTTATAATTACTCAAGGCCACGAATTGATGACAAATTTGAATGATTCTTTGTTTAAAAAATGTTCTAGGAGCCTCCAAATTTTAGGGAAAAAAAGTTAATTTACTAGTAGACTTTTATTTTTTGATGTTTATTTTTTTTTTTTTGAGAGAGAGAGCACAAGCAGGGGAGGTGCAGAGAGAGAGGGGGACAGAGGATCCGAAGCAGGCTCTCTGCTGACAGCAGACAACCCGATGTGGGGCTCAAACTCACAACCGTGAGCTCATGACCTCAGCTGAAGTCAGACACTTAACCAACTAAGCCACACAGGTGCCCCTGCTGTAAGTAGACTTTTTTTAATGTTTATTATTTTTTGAAAGAGACAGAGCGTGAGGGGGGTGGAGCAGAGAGAAAGGAGGACACAGAATCTGAAACAGGCTCCAGGTTCTGAGATGTCAGCACAAAGCCCGATGCGGGGCTTGAACTCACAAACCGTGAGACCTGAGTCAAAATCGGACACTTACTCGACTGAGCCACCCAGGCGCCCCTTTACTAACAGACTTTTAAAGGAACAGTTCTAACTAAAATTAGAGGCTTTCTCAAATATTTTAACCAAAAGTAATTAGTTGTAAAATCACTGTTACCTACCACTGGTAGTAAGGATTACAGGTCTTTTAGTTGTTGCCATGAATGTTTTGATCGCATTCAAAAACCCAGCATCTTCCTCGAAAATGACATCAACCTAAGAACCATTTATGAGAATATTAGTGTCCTGAGTAACAAAACATTTACTGGATATGTAATGTACACATACTAGAAACACTGTAAGTCTGTTAGAGACAAAGTTTATGAATTTATTAAATTTATGAGCAGTGTGAATTCGGCCCACACTGAAAGCTTAAAATGCTTTATACCATTATAATTTAAAAAATGATCAAATATTAAACCAAAAAAATGCAGTCACCTGTACCTGCACAAGTATGAATCAGAATAATTTCTATAATCACTGAACAATAATTAGTAACCCTAAATTGCATTAATCATTTTTCTCAAAAATTCTTCTATGGTTGACGGTTTCATTCACTTAAAATTCAAACAAATACAAGTATTCCTGACTTTCTTGGCTATTTTACAATACTTCACAGTAACACATATAGTAATCTTTAGAGTAAGTGTTTTTAAAAAATGTTTATTTATTTTGAGAGACAGAGAGAGAGAGTGCGTGTGCATGCACGAGTCGGGGAGGAGCAGAGAGAGGGAGAGAGAATCCCAAGCAGGCTCCTCAATGTCAACGCAGAACCCGATGCGGGGCTTGAACTCACAAACTGCAAGATCGTGCCCTGAGCCCAAATCAAGAGTCGGACACTTAACCAACAGAGCCGTCCAGGCGCCTCATAGAAAAGGTCTGTATTAGAAGATATCATGAACATATGCCCACAAGCCTACCTCCTCAAAAAGAATGAGAGATGTTGCGTTTTTCCTGTTGGATTCCTCGGCTCCAAATTCTTTGACATTTGACTTAGTTGTGTTTGTAGATGTAGTCTGAATAATTGGTTTCTGTTCACAAGAATTTTTTATTCCTGCATAAACAAAATATTAATATTTTAGATAAAAATCAACCTTTAATAGAACACTGGATATTTCTGCAAACTAAGTTCAAATTGAAACCCCCTATCAAAATGGAAACAAGGTGGGGGGGAAGCTGAAACAAAATATCAAAACTATATGCACGACCTTCAAAGTAGCTGAGGTCTAGTAAATAGCAGTAGGAGGTGCCTGCTGGGCTGAGCCCCTTGTGTGAACAACTCCTGATTTCAGCTCAGGTCATGATCCCAGGGTTGTGGGATCAAGCTCTGCGTCGGGCTCCATGCTAGGCCTGGAGCCTGCTTAAGATTCTCTCTCTCTCTCCCTCTGCCCCTCTCCCCTGCTTGCAGTCTCCCTCTCTCTAAATAAAAATAAAAATAGGGGAACCTCGGTGGCTCAGTCAGTTGAGCATCCGATTTTGGCTCAGGTCATGATCTCACAGTTGGTTCGTGAGTTCAAGCCCCACATTGGGCTTGCTGGTGTCAGCCCTGAGCCTGCTTTGGATCTTTATCCCACGCTCTCCCTCTGGCCCTCCCCCACTCATGCTTGCTCTCTCTCAAAAATAAACATTTAAAAAATTGATAAATAAAAATAAATTTTAAAAAAGAATTAGAACATTAAAAAAAATAAATAGCAGTAGGAATTCATGAAATAGGAACATATTTTATGTATGAGGCTCATTAATATTAAAAAATATCACATATATTTTGTCAAGTTAATGTCTTACCTTTACTATTTTCCAGAAGTATTATTTCTTCATTATTTTTTGGCTTAGAAGAGACTTTAAAATAATTTGCCAAAGTTTTAGGTGGAAGTGTTCGCTTTGGTACACTACTTTGTGGTGATGGCGGAGGAAGCTTCCTTGGTGATGTAATCACTTTCTTAGGAGAGTTTAATTTTTCTGCCAAAATCAAATTTACTTAAAGGTAAATATTCTAAAATTTACATAGATGGTCTAAGGATGAGTTATCCACTGCCTATATTTCTACTCTTATCAGTTAAAAATTGATATAGAAATTTTCTTTCATTCTTACATTCAAACACCGTGTATAAATATTAGCGTATTGTTACAGTTATTCTATCATCAGAGAAGGTAAAACTGGGCATTTAGAAAAGACGTTCTTTTCCAAAGACACATATCCTTGAAGCAAATAAAGTTCACAATCCCTCCATTCACTTTCTGTTCCTCTGCTTGGGTTCAGAGGCTGGAGGAAAAGAGGGAATGTACACGCTGAGCTGTAATCCAACTTCGGTTTCGCCCTGATAGCGCAGGCGAGCAATGTTTTCTTAAGGATGCTCTGGGGGATCAATACAAAGTTTAAAAATAAGTGTTTGATCTCGACCTCCCGAAGTCCCATGGTATCAAGCATTTGTACCGGAGCGTGTCTTTTCTCCCCTCTGAGTGCTGACTCAGTCCTCCCGTGTGCAAACTATCACTGGGAGCAGGATCTTTTCCTGCAGCATCATGCGTGCACCATTCCATGACTGCGTCGGTCCTATTCTTTTTTTTGCACCCCATCTCCACAGCTCTTATCGTCTTCTTTGCATAGATGTTTGAAAACTTCCTGAAAATTTTGAGTTTGAGAAATTATCCTAAACGTCACTGTTATGTCATAAACCCAAGCAGCCTCCACACCGGCGGCCCAGAGCCGAACACAGGGCTCGAACTCATGAACCATGAAACCAGGACCTGAGCCAAAATAAAGAGTCAGATGCTCAACCAACTGAGCTACCTAGGTGCCCTGGAATGTAATTAAAAAAAAAAAAAAACTTCTTTATATAGAAAAGATTTCAATTTATAAAAAAACTCACTATTTGGTCCCTAATTTTTCTAATCTTGGCATAGGATTATTTGATCATGGATTGGCATCAGTCCAAACACTGGTTTTAGAAAATACACGCCAAGGGGTGCCTGGGTGCCTCAATCGGTTAAGTGTCTGACTTTGGCTCATGTCATAATCTCGAAGTTCATGAACTCGAGCCCTACTCTGGGCTCTGTGCTAACAGCTCAGAGCCTGGAGGATTCTGTGTGTCTCCCCCTCTCTCTGCCCCTCCTTGCTCATACTCTCTCTGTCTCAAAAATAAACAAACATTAAAAACATTTTTTAAAAAAGAAAAAAAGAAAATACATGCTAATTTTTATAGAAGATGCCTAGTAAGTACTTGGCTAAATTTTATCAATATGTTTTTTTTAAATATTTATTTTTGAGAGAGAGAGAGAGAGTACAAGTAGGGGGGGGTAGACACACACACACACACACGCACGCGCAGCGCGCGCACACACACACACACACACACACAAAATCCGAAGCAGGCTCTAGGCTCCAACCTGTTAGCACAGAGCCTGATGCGGGGCTTGAACTCACGAACCACGAGATCACGACCTGGGCCAAAGTCATACACTTAACCAACTGAGCCACCCAGGCACCCTTATTGATATATTCTTCTTAAAGGATCTTCCACCAACACTCAGCTCCATGGAGAAATGGCTACTTTCTAGGTCTGGAACATCTTAACAAGCCAGAAAGCAAAAACAAATATCAATGAATACTGGGGCTACGTCAGAAGGACTGAGCCCATTAAGTCAGGTTCCTGCTAGTCAAAGAGCAGACAATGTAAGCATAAAAAGAGAAAGGGCTCTGCATTTGCCCAAGACATACGCTGGATTTATCCGTCTATCTGAAATAACGGCAAAAAGCTAAATACATGAAACAATGCTTCTTAAGACTTTGGAAACAATGCAAAAAGGACAGTGATACCTGCGAGAAGAAACAAACAAGGTGAACCCCAGGACTGCCTAGCTCTTGCCTTGACAGAATGTATAGGCCACAGTGAAGAGGGGGATGTCAGTCCAGAGGTTTCCTTAAGTTGAGGAGACCGAACAGGAGTCCGGAGAAGCCAAGGCAGACTGTGTTCACAGGGCAGAACGGTGAAGGGCAGAGAGCTCCACAGAGCATTCCAGAAATCTGCAGAGGGTCTCCTTCAAGTCTTCAACGGAGTAGTGATCAGTGAAAGATTAGAAGAAATAATCTAAGGCTTACAAAGAGCTGGGAATAGTTCCTCTTCCCACTAGACAGAACAGCAAACTTCAGAATTAACGAGGCAGTGGACAGAGTGCTCAGAAGGGTTCTGCCTAAGCAATGGCAAAATTTGTCTTAAACTAAATGCTGCCATGGTCTTGCCTAATACGGCAGAAGACCCGAAATGATCAAACTGTTTCTAGGTAACTTAACTGCATTCCAGAACAAAACCCGAGAGTAGTTATGGGAATATAGAAATGTCCAATACCTAACGAGGTAAAATGCACAAAGTCTGACATCTGATCAAAATTATCAGGCACCCAAAACGGCAGGAAAATACAATCCATAATGAAAAAAAAAAATCAATTAACTGAAACCAACTCAGAAATGACACTGACGACAGAATTAATAGACAACACTATTTAATAAACAAGAACACTATGACTAAAACAGTCATAACTGTGTTTCTCCTGTTCAAAAACTTACGGGAAAAACTGGCATAACACAGAAGCTATTAAAAAGGACCTGAGTCAAGCTTCTAGAAATGAAAACTACAATATGAAATAAAAAATACACTGGATGGCGCTGACAGCACACTGGAGACTGCAGAAAATAAGATCTGTGAACTTGAATCGTCAGAAACTATCCAAGATGGAACACGAAGAGCGAGACTGAAACACCGCACCTATAACCATCAAGCTAGAAGACAACTCAAGGTGGCCCCTACAGATACAGAATTAAAGTTGTCAAAGGAGAGGAGGAGAGAAAACATATTTGAAGGGAGAACAAGTGTTGGTGAGGATGTGGAGGAAAGGGGAGCTCTGTGCACCGCTGAGGGGAGTGTAACCTGGTCAGTCACTACGGGAAACAACGTAAAGTTTCTCCCCAGAACCGAAAATGGATCTGCCACATGACCCAGCAGTTATGCTCCTGAGAATATATCCAAAGGAAACAAAAACGGGATCTCGAAGAGATACACGCACTCCCACGTTTCCTGCAGCTCCATTCACGGCAGAATGTGCTATGGAAACAACCGAAGCGCTTGTCCATGAACGGATAAAGATGTGGTATATATACACAACGGAGTATTAGTCGGCCGTGAGAAAGGACATCCTGCCATTTAGGACAGCATGGATGGACCTGGAGCACATTAGGCTAAGTGAGGTAAGTCAGAGAAAAGCAAGCATTGTATGACCTCACTTGTATGTGGAATCTAAGAAGCTAAACTCACAAAACTAAAGAGTAAAATGGTGGTCACCAGGAGGTGGGGCTGGAGGACAGCATAGATGTTGTTTAAGGGTACAAACTTGCAATGAGTAAATAAATCCTAGAGATCTAATGCACAGGATAGTAAATACAAACAACACTGTATTACAATCACCTAACTGCCAAAGACTATAATTTAATTATTCCAACCACTAAGAAGAGATAATTATACGTAATGTGACAGAGACACTAATTAATGCAATGGCAAACATATTACAATATACACATGTATCAAATTAACACTTGTATGCCTTAAGTTTATACAATGTTATATGCCAAACCTGTTTTCATTAAGAGTAAAAAAGACACAATGCTTGGAATTTTTCAGATTTGATGAAAACTATAAACCCATACATCCAAGAAGCTCAACAAACCCTAACCACATGAAACATGAAGAAAACTACAGCAATCCACATCAAAATCATAGCTGCTTAAAACTAGTGACAAGAAAGAAAATTGTAAAAGCAGCAACGAATAATGAACACAAAGGACTGAAACACATTAAATAAATACAAATCCAGTGAGTTCCTCATGATATAATAAAAAAAAAAGTAAACAACCCAAAAACTCATTGGAAAACTTTAGAGGTTAGTACTCTAAGAACTAATAAATGAAAGGAAAGAATGGGGGCGCCTGGGTGGCTCAGTCCGTCAAGCGTCTGACTCTTGATTTTGGCTCAGAGGTCTTGATCTCATGGTCATGGGAATGAGCCCTACATCAGGCTCTGCATTGAGCATACAGTCTGCTTGGGATTCTCTCTCTGCTGCTCCCCCCACTCAAGAAAAAAATTATTTTTTAAAAAGGAAAGAATAAAGCATTTCTCGTGCCTTCCCTGTACAAACTGTATGTCAAAGTATCCAACCAACTGATGAGGAGAAATCCTCCTTAGAATTTCAACTAATAAATTCAGAAAGGCTCAGGGGCGCCCGGGTGGCTCAGTCGGTTAAGTGGCTCAGGTCATGATCTCATGGTCTGTGAGTTCGAGCCCCGCGTCGGGCTCTGTGCTGACGGCTCAGAGCCTGGAGCCTGCTTCGGCTTCTGTGTCTCCCTCTCTCTCTGCCCTTCCCCTGCTCATACTCTGTCTCTATGTCTCTCAAAAATAAACAAACGTTAAAAAAAAAAAAATTAAAAAAAAAATTCAGAAAGGCTCAGTGAATTACAAAATCACCCATTTTTTAATTCCTAATGAAATAATCTACTAGATAAAGATCACTCATGACTACATAATACTATTAGTTAAAAGAGTGATGGGGGAACTTTATAATGGATGGATCAGCCTGAAAACAACTGAACTCACCAATCCGTGTGAATACTACAAATGTATGTTCCGCTCTGATGCCACAGGAAGCACACGGCCCCGCCTACGCATGTACGGTAGCCCTGAAACAGGACCTGATCTAATCGAGCCCACAGATCTAACTGCCAGTTTACTAGAAATATAGGGAAGAGGAATATGTTAACTGATACCATGAACATACAATGAGCGAAATCCAAAATGTGAGAGATTTTATGAAAAATGACCAATGGCCCATGTTCTTCAACAAATAAATGATATGAGGAGGATGAGGGAATTATTAAGGAGACTGAAAGAAATTTAAAAGACATCAATCAAAGGTAAGATAAAACCTTGTTTGAATCCAAATTTGCACAAACCATTTGAAACAACAGAAAACCAAAATAAAAGTATGTATTAGATCAAGTTAAGATAGATAGCTAATTTCACTAGGTCTAATAATGATACTGTGGTTCAGCTTTTTATTTATTTATTTTTTTAATTTATTTTGAGAGACAGAGCATGCATGTGTGTGAGCAGGAGAGGGTCAGGGAGAGAATCTCAAGCAGGCTCCACCCTGTCAGTGCAGAACTCAATGCAAGGCTCAAGCCCACAAACTGTGAGATCATGACCTGAGCTGAAATTAAGAGACACTTTTCATGGAGCCACCCAGGCCCTCTGGTTATGCTGTTTAAAGGTCCTTATCGGTTAGAGATACCTATTTAAATACATATGGGAGGGGCACTTGGGTGGCTTAGTTGGTTAAGCAGCCGACTTCACTTCAGCTCAGGTCATGATCTCACAATCTGTGAGTTCAAGCCCCATGTCGGGCTCTGTGCTGATGGCTCATCAGAGCCTGGAGCCTGCTTCAGTTTCTGTATCTCCCTCTTTCTCTGCCCTTCCCTGCTCACGTTCTGTCTCTATGTCTCTCAAAAATAAAGAAACGTTAAAAAAAAATTTTTTTTAATTAATAAATACGTATGGGAAAAATTATATAATGGTCTTGAGATTTGTTTTAAAACCATCCAGGAAAACACTAAAAAGGTGCACGCGCATGTGTGTATAGGAAAGATTAAAAACTGAAAGGCAAAATGCTGATTATTAAAATTCTTTTTGTGGATTTCATTTTCTCAAAGGTTATGACCTAAGGAAAAGAATTTACTTACTTGGTGACTTGCCTAGGTTGTAACTATTAAAAAAACAAGGTTTCTGAGCGTTTACGCCTTGCTTGTCCACTTGATGGGACTGGGTAGCTTCCTTCAGCTGAGACAGAATTTGTCTACCACTGCGCTGAGAAGAGGCATTGACTTCAAATATCTGGAAGAATACACGAGAGGCAGAATGGTCGGTTTCCCTTTCATTCAAGAGCAGCCCTTCCAGGAACATCCCCCCGGCGCGGCTCTTCCTAACCTTGAACCCAAGCTCCTGAGCACAAGCATACACCGCGGCGGTTTTCCCCACTCCTGTCGGCCCCGTTATCAGAACAGTATTGCAGAGGCGATTCTCTTCCTCGTCATCTGAACTGCCTTTAAAATCGATGCTATCTGACAGATCTGAAAAATCATTCAAATGCAAATTATCAATTGATAATTGCTCAGGCAGCAATAGATGCTGGGCACTTATTTACAAAAGCTAGGCAATCAAATATAAAATACAATAAAGAAATTTCATACACATATTCAGCCAATCTAACTAAACATGTTCGGTGAAATGGAGAAAATGCCTCAAGATACCTTCCTGTTTCTCATCTTTTTTTCCCTTCAAATTTTGTCTTTCTTCCAATTCGGCTCTTCTCTTCCAGTCTTTCAACCAACTGCCATAAGAAAATGTGTGTTAATAAAAATAATTCACAGAACAGAGATATATCTCTTTGAATCAACTAAATAGTAAAATATTTTTACATGGGCACGAATATTTTTAAAAGAAGTATTTTTTACCAAGATACACAAGAACGTATGCACAAGGATACCCAGCACAACACTGTTCAGATTGGCTTCCAAAGGGAAAACCCTAAAAGTACTTCAGTAGGAGAAAAGAAACACTACAGTACCCTCACCTATGAGACCAGTGCGGAGCAACTATAAAGAGCTCAGGTAGACGGCATGATGACATGAAACACAGTGCTAATACACAGTGCTAAGGACAAGCAGGAAGATTAAGTTCTAGTTTAGAGCTAGACTGCCCAAGTTTGAGTTCTAGCCCCACTACTTTCGAGCTGGGTGACCCTGGACAAATAATTCACCTCTGTAGGCCCATTCCTCATCTACAGGATGAGGACAGCAGTATTTATTCTCATAGAGTAGTTGTAAGGATTAAATGAGCTAAAAACAATGCAAGTACTTAGAAAGGTGCTAAGCTCAAAGTGTTATGTATTATAATGGGTCCCTGTTCCTTATAGGAAATCCTTCAGACCAGGTAAGTTTTAGAATTCAAAATTTTTGAGATACTAGAAAAGTAATTTGGTACATACACCACATAAAACATAATACCCCTCTGGGGTCTCTGGTGTTATATAAATAATCACTGAATATTTCTATTTTAAAAAAAGGTATGAACTTCTCCTAA
The DNA here is from genome assembly GCA_030068075.1 of Paguma larvata. Taxonomy (NCBI): domain Eukaryota; kingdom Metazoa; phylum Chordata; class Mammalia; order Carnivora; family Viverridae; genus Paguma; species Paguma larvata. The sequence continues at coordinate 5,029,899 of CM057843.1, forward strand.
GCGGGATCCACAAAAAACTGTAATATACAGTAAAGCTAATAACTTTTAATTTTCAGAACTTTTTGGGATGTGGGAATTGTAGACAAAGGATTATGGACCTGAATTAGTAGTAATATGGTCCTATCTGTTAGGAAGAAAAGAGCTAATATATGCATAAATTTTTTTCTAGAAGATTTTACAAGAAACCTTTAACAGTTGTTACTTCTGGAGAATAGAAATGGGAGAAAAGAGGGATATTTACTTTTCACATTTTTCAAATTTTTCTTAATTTTCTTTTTTAAGATTTTACCATATAAGTATTACTTTCTAATTTCTATATTTTAGTATAAATAAACTAAATAGTAAAACTAGATTCCATAAACTATTTCTCAATTCTTTTACAAGTTTTACCAACCTGTGTAACTTTTTTATAGCTAGTTCATTGCCTATCAGCTCGCTGGAGTCCTGGGGTTGGTACTTTTCTGTCCACAGCATGTCTTCAGCTACAGAATCTAAAGTAAAACATATATTAAAACACCGTTCCTTAACATAAACATATATTCTTAGACATTTGCATTATTGTTTCATGTAAACAATGAATATTCGTACAAGTATTTATGTTTACAAAATGCCAAAAAGGCAATTTCACAACATAACATTACATTTAAAATTCTTCCTATCAATTCTTTCCCCCTTAAAAACTAACCACCATGGGGCGCCTGGGTGGCTCAGCTGGTTAAGCATCTGACTTCAGCTCAGGTCATGATCTCACGGCTCATGAATCTGAGCCCCACATAGGGCTCTGTGCTGACAGCTGAGTCTGGAGCCTGCTTCAGATTCAGGTTCTCTCTCCTCTCTGCCCCTCCCCTGCTTGTGCTCTCTCTCTCTCTCTGTCTCAAAAATAAACAAACATTAAAAGAAAAAATTAACAAAAATGCAAAAAACTAACCACCATAAAGTCTCATGACAGTAAGGTTTAAAAGTACTCATCTGGTTAAGCGTCTGACTTCGGCCCAGTTCATGATCTTACGGTTCGTGAGTTCGGGCCCTGTGTCGGGCTCTGTGCTGACAGCTCAGAGCCTGGAGTCTGTTTTGGATTCTTTGTTTCCCTTTCTTTCTACTCTTCCCCAACTCATGTTCTGTCTCTGTCTTTCAAAAACAAATAAACGTTAAAAAAAACCTTAAAAAGTACTCATTTAGGGGTGCCTCACTGGCTCAGTCAGCAAAGTATGTGACTCTTGATCTCAGGGTTGTGAGCTCAAGTGCCATGTTAGGGGTAGAGATTACTTTAGAAAACTTATTAGAAAAATAAATAAAAGGACATGCTTAAAATTAAGTAATCACTAAAAAAAATGACATACGAAAAGTAATTTATACCCTAAGAAATAATATAAGAACAAAAGCGGCGTAATTTTCGTGGAGCATCCTCTGACCCCTGAAAAGAAACATCAAAATGTCCTACTAAGTCAACCTGGGTAAATGGAGATGTGCCACACTCCCATTTGAGCCAGAGCACAAACAGGGAAAAGACAGAGAGAGACAGACGGGGACACAGAATCTCAAGCACGCGGGCTCACACCCATGAACTGTGAGATCATGACCTGAGCTGACGTCGGACACTCACCCAACTGAGCCGCCCAGGCGCACCGATACATGAATGGTTTTAAAAATACGATAGGAGATTTGCTATACAAATATCTAAACATGTTATAAAGTCACGTAAATGGATGAATTAATCAATTCAATAGAATACTTTGAAAAAGCTAAAGAACCCAAATGGGAATAAGTCAGAGACATGTGAAACAGGTATAATCCCAGGTTTTTTTTTTTAAAAGCACACATATTTACAGAAAAATCAAAGACCAAACATACATGTGTTAAATGTGGTTTTCTGTAAGACTGTAATTAGTAAGACTTCCACTTCTTATTTTCTACACATATATTGCTTGAATGTTGCAAAAAACATACATCAAAGAGAAGAGAAAATGAACAAGAAGAGAAAATAAACAGAAAAGTTCTCGGCCCAGAGGGAGAAGACCTAATTTACCAGGACCAGGAGACCTTTCTGACGTAGGCTCTTTCCCATCATCTATTATCAGAACATCAGAATCTTCAACTGCTTCTGTTTCTTTTTTACATGTTGTACTCAAAGCGGTTTGTTTCTTCCTGGATGTTCTAGAAAGGAGACCTTTACAGGAGTCTAGCTTTATCCCAGGGGAGGTGTTTCTTTTGTCAAGTTCTTCTTGTTTCCCGTTTATCTTTCTTGGACTTTGTGAATACTCATTGGGTTTCTTTCTTTTTGACTTCTGAATTTCCGTTTCCACTCGTTTCCTTTTGGTTTCTTTCTGACTGACCTCAGGCTCGAGCTGTGGGCTTTCTATTTCAGAAATCAGAGAAATGCATGTGCTTACTGATTAACGAAAAACAAATTTTAACATCCAATAATCTTAATATCACTTCAAAATATCCAACAATCTTATTACTACAAAATGAAGAGGCAAGGATCGAATGCGGGCCACTGAAAGCAAGCAGGATATCGTGTTCTTTAGACTGTCTTTTGTACAAGTTATATAAATCCAAATAAGTTCAAATTATCTCATCTAAGGCTTTCCTTAAATAAACTAAACTATTAATATTTTAACATAATTAAAGCTTTGGGTTTGTACCTGTGGAGAATTGCAGGGGCCAACACTGTCCTGAACAAGATGCTTTAATACAGCTGAACAAGTTTCCCTGCCAACCATAAGCAATATACTCTCCGTGGATATCCAAGACTCAAAGACCAAGACTTAATATTTTCAAAAACAAAATGTTAATGTAAATGCTGAGTTGCCACTAACCTTGTTTACGATGACATTCAGAAAGTACCTGATGCTCGCTTCGTTTTTTAAGAAGCAAAGAAAAATATTTCGTCAAAGAAAATTCAGGATTTGACCACCTAATTTCCTCCAGCAAAACATTTCTTACTTCTTCAGTCAAATCTTTCCTTCTCTCTCCAAACTGTAATAAAGAAAAAAATGCTCAATAATAGACTCACATTGTCTATTTTTTTAAAAGACATTTTTATTTTTTTAAGTAATCTCTACACCCAATATGGGACTTGAACTCAAAGTCCTGAGAACAAGAGTCGCCTGCTTCACCAGCTGAGCCAGTCAGGTGGCCCCCATACTGTCTGCTAACATCAGTCACCAACTATTTTCTGTCTATAATTAGTCACTATTAATGTAAGACTGGCTTTGATGACTAAATAAAATCTTAACCGCAAAGCTGCATTTGCACAGCTTTTTAAGGACTTAGTTCATATTTTTATTATTCCCTTTTGCAACTAATTGACTTTACACATTAGATTAGAACGCTGACTTACACAATATCTAAATGTGCTATATAATCTAATATTCTTTTGAAACTGACTACTATTAGGGGCGCCTGGGTGGCTCGGTCAGTTAAGCCTCCAACTTCAGCTCAGGTCATGATATCACAGTTCATGAGTTCGAGCCCTGCATCGGACTCTGTGCTGACAGCTCAGATCCTGGAGCCTGCTTCAGATTCCATCTCCACCCCGCTTCTCTGCCCCTCCCCGACTCATGCTCTGTCTCACTCAAAAATAAAATAAACATTAAAAAAAATTAAAAAGAAAAAAAAAAAGAAACTGGCTACCATTCTTTCTTATAATTTTTTTTTAATATTTATTCATTTTTGAGAGAGAGAAAGAAGGAGGGAGGGAAGGAGGGGCAGAGAGAGACGGAGAAACACAGAATTCAAAGCAGGCTCCAGGTTCTGAGCTGTCAGCACACAGCCTGACGTGGGGCTCGAACTCACAGACCACAAGATCATGACCCGAGCCAAAGACGAATGCTCAACCAACTGAGCTCCAACTACAATTCTTAAAATGTTTCTAAAGCTCTAGGAGTATTTAAAAGAGATATCTACCTCATTTGGGATTTATTTTTTAAAGCTGGAGATCGGGGGAAAAATGAACTTTAAGACACAATAGTAGATATCTGTCTGTTTTCCCTCTGACAGACGTGAAGGAAACACCCTACAATGAACGAGCTCTCTGGTACTCACCACCACAGCAGAATTAGTACTGTTAGAATTTGAATTCAACGTTGAAAATTCGCCAAGAGCAAGAACACATTTTGAGAGATCTATCACTCTAGTATCCAGTTCTTTAAGTTTGGTTAAGAGAGGGCAAGTGGGTGGTTTCAAATGCCACAAATGGCATCCTAAAGAAAAACAGAAAACAAAGGTCTTAATTATCTTCATTCATTACATCAAATGCCAAACACACAAACATGAAAAGACCTGATAACTATATAGTTAACACGAAAATACCAAAACTCAAAAAGTCCAAACTCCTCACCTCCAACAAATACAATTAACAAAAATATTGAGTCTTCCTTCCCAATTGTTTAAAATAACCAAATAGCAAACTTCTTTTCTTTTGAAATCAACCTTGCTACTCCGGGTAAGAATTTCAGGAGCAGTTAGAATCCTGGTTTAAAGTTTAAACTCTGGGGGCACCTGGGTGGCTCAGTCGGTTAAACCTCCAACTTCGGCTCAGGTCATGATCTCACAGTTTGTGGGTTTGAGCCCCGTGTCAGGCTCTGTGCTAACGGCTCAGAGCCTGGAGCCTGCTTCAGATTCTGTGTCTCCCTCTCTCTCTGTCCCTCTCTTACTTGCGTTCTCTCTCTCTCAAAAAAAAATAAACCTTAAAAAAATAAAAATAAATACAAATAAAAATATTTAATTATAATAAACTCACCATCATCTTTCTGTTGTACGTGGACAACTCTCTGGAAACTAGTACTCGCTGTATTGTACACATCCAACACAGCAGCTTTCTTTGCAATCTGTCGTTTCAGCAAATCCGGCAAACCGCTCATTAGGAAGTCACGCTTGGCTTTAAACTGCACATCACAATCCTGAGACTTTTCAGATGTATCTTGACTTTTAAGAAAATGATGTGAAAAAGGAAAGCTAAGGTTATAAACACTTAAAAAAACACACGCTACATAATACTTTTTAATTTCAAAACATGAATCAGCTACCGGAGATGTTAGCTGGTCAAATTCACTTTTGCTTGTCATAAAAATGAAAGTCCATCAGTATTAAGAAATTAAAAAGAAGTAAATATATAGAGGGAAAAAAAATGACATGAAGGACATCCACCAAAATGTTAACAGAGTCTATCTTTGAGTGGTAGGTGAGTTTTTTTCCCTTGTGTGTTTTGTCTTCTTTTTAAAAGAACATGCATTTATATTATAATCCGAAAACCAAGTGCTACATTTCAAGAAGTTAATATAAGAATTTCTAATGTGATGTTTCCAATATAACAGCAAGAACATTAGGGCCTTTATTACTGATGCCTCAGTTTGACCTGACTTATCTTCACACTGCTAATGTAAGAGTAATGACTTCAGTGGTGGGGGGGGGGAGGAGGACAGGACGCTGGAGCAGCGGAGGGGGGAGCGCGTGGCACCACAGCTACTCTGCCCTTGCTGGCCCGTCATATGCGGAGTGAGAACTGTAATATTCTCTACAAACAGAAATTTGAGTCGGTAAGTAAAGAGAGGCTGCAAAAACTTCCATTTCTCTCTTCCTTTCCTTTGGGAGAGAAACGAGAGAAAGATGGGATCTAAAGCCAGTTTGGAGGAATTTATCTCAAAAAGAGGAGGTGTATCTTTTTTTACTGTGAGTTGGAGGGAAGGAGGAAAAGATTTGTGAGGCTGTGGCTAAATAAATAAGACTGGGGCACCTGGCTGGCTCGGTACGTAGAGCACACAACTCTTTTCTTTTTTTTTTTAATGTTTATTTATTTATTTAGAGAGAGAATGAGAGATGGCACATGTGAGCAGGGGAGGGCCAGAGAGAGAGGGAGGGAGAGAATCCCAAGCAGGCTCCACATTGTCAGCACAGAGCCTGATGTGGGGCTCAATCTCACGAACCCATGAATTCATGACTTGAGCCAAAATCAAGAGTTGGGGTGCCACCCCGGTGCCCACAGCATATCACTTGATCTCGGGATTGTAAGTTCGAGCCTCATGATGAGCGTAAAGATTACTTAAAAATAAAATCTAAGAAAAAAAAAGAGCATGTCCCTATAGCAGAAGGTAAACTTTAAGAAGTGTACAAAGTACTAATATAAAATATACACGTGTTATATATATGTTATAAAATATATTATATACAATTTTAAACAGTTTTGGTTATGTATATATAAAAACATATGTATTTATGTGTATTTTAGCTTTATCTGCTTTACCAGACAGACCCAGGTTGAGAGTCATCCTATAACACATACGGTCTGCACACTTCAATAAAAATGGTCAAGGACATGGAAAATCTTGGTGAAGGGGATATGGAGTTCTCTGTAGTATTCTGGCAACTTTTTTTTTTAATTTTTTTAAGGTTTATTTATTTTTTGAGAGAGAGAAACGCAAGTAAGGGAGGGGCAGAGAGAGGGGGAGACACAGAATCTGAAACAGGCTCCAGGCTCTGAGCTGTCAGCACAGAGCCTGATGTGGGGCTTGAACCCATGAACATGAGATCATAACCAGAGCCGAAGTCGGACGCATAACCGACTGAGTCACCCAGGCGCCCCTGATGTTTATTCATTTTTGAGAGACAGAGAGAGACACAGAGTGCGAGCAGGGGAGGGGCAGAGGGAGAGGGAATCCAAAACAGGCTCCAGGCTCTGAGCTGTCAGCACAGAGCCTGTCGCAGGGCTCAAAGTCATGAACTGTGAGATTATGACCTAAGCCAAAGTCGGACACCTAACCCACTGAGCCTCCAGGCGCCCCTAAGCATCTAATTCTTCATTTAGCCTCAGTTCATGATCTCACAGTTCATGAGAGAGCCCTGCATCGGACTCTGCTCAGACAGCGCAGAGCCTGCTTGGGATTCTCTCTCTCCCTCTCTCTCCGCCCCTTCCCTGCTTGCACATATACACTCCCTCTCAAAATAAATAAACATTAAAAGGAAAGTCTGATAACGCCAAGCATTAGCAGCTGGAGCTCTCGTATACTGCTGGTGGGAGTATAAAATGGAACCACCACTTGGGAAAGTTTGGCAGCTTCTTATGTGTTAAACATACAGCTACCTAATGACAGAGCAATTCCACTTCTAGGTATTTATGCAAGAAAAATGAGAACACTGTCTACACATGGAATGGAATGGAATGTTCACAGCAGACTTATTAATAATAGCCAAGTACTGGAAACAACCCAAATGGCCATCAATAAAAGAATCGATAAACAAAATGTGGTATATTCATACAAGAAATACTACTCAGTAATAAAACAAGAAGAGACTACTGATATATTATCTTGGCTGAAAGAAGCCAGAGACAAAAGTGTGTGACCTGTATGATTTCATTTCTACAAAATTCTAGAAAAGGCAAACCAATCTATGTCAACAGAAAACAGATCAGAAATTGCGTGGGACTGGGAGTTGGGGACAGGGATTAATTGCAAAGAGGCACAAGTGAACTTTTTGGAATGTGATGAAAATGTTCTCTATTGTCGTGATGATTACACAGATGTGTACATTTGTTAAACCTCAAACTGTTTACTTCAATTGTATGCATATGATTGTGTGTGCAGTATACCTGAATAGAGTTGATTTAAAAAAAAAAAGAGTGTGTGTGTGTGTGTACTGACCAAAAGCAATTAGATACAAAAGAATATATACATATTTACTTGAAGTTCTGAAGTTTACCTTAAGTTTTAAAACTAACAAAACTAACCCATGGTAACAGAAATCAAACTAATCAATGGTTAAGAAATCAGAACAATGGTAACTTTTTGTTACTGTGGTGATAGGAACAACAGAAAAAGAGTAACCTTTCAGAGTAAAAGAAAGCCGTTAAACCTTGATATAATGTACTTAAGAAAACTGTGTGCTTAAGAATGGTGCATTTAGGGGGAGCCTGGGTAGCTCAGTTGGCTAAGCATCCAACTCTTGATTTCGGCTCAGGTCATGATCTCATGGTTTGTGAGTTCAAGCCCCACGTTGGGCTCTGCATTGACAGCCTGGAGCTTGCTTGGGAGTCTCTGTCGCCCCCCACCTCTCTAAAGAATAAATAAACATTAAAAAATAATAATAATAAGTGGTGCCTGCGTGGCTCAGTTGGTTGAACGTCTGACTCTTGATTTCGGCTCAGGTCATGATCTCACAGTGAAACTGAGACCACCACTCCTCACTGAGCGTGGAGCCTCCTTGGGATTCTCTCTCCTTCTCTCTCTTCCTCTTCCCTGCCCCACCTCTCTCCCAAAATCAATAAATAAACATTAAAAAAAAAAGAAACAGGGGCGCCTGGAAGGCTCAGTCGATTAGGCATCCGACTTTTGGTTTCAGCTCAGGTCATGATCTCACAGGTCCGTGAGATCAAGACCAGCATCCAGCTCTCCACTAAGCATGGAGCCTGCTTAAGATTATTTCTCTCTCTCCCTCTGCCCTTCTCCCCAACTCGTGCTCCCTCTCCCTAAAAAAATAAACAAATAAATAAATAAAGATGAAAATAAAAATGAACTTATTAAAGGATCAAATGATAATGTAACTGCTTTCTCCTCAAAGTAGAGGAAAAAATACAAAACACATTGATAAGACATTTCAGCATTTTAAAATTTGTATTAGACTGACCTGTTTTCATCAAAACCAAGAATAGGATCAGCTGATTTTTGAGCTTTTCTGGTAAGAAATAAAGGAGCAACTTTCACTTTCCCTTAGAAAAATAAATACTTAGGTTAGTATCAATGTTTATCATCGCTACTTACCTCCAGACACTTCCCGATTATAGCCCTACCTTCTTAAACTTTAAAAAAATTAATTCTTCTTAACTTTAACAAAACAAACTTTTTTTTAAACGAACTTTTTAATTAAAAAGTTTTCTATATAATCACCTGGTCTCCCGACAGCATTATCAGACTCTCCTGGGAACTTTTTTTAAACTACAGATTCCCACAACCCACCTCCAGAGATTCTTGGTCAATATGCCTAGGGAAGGACCTAATGATTTAAGACACTTTTTAATTTACTCCTATGATTCTGATGATCAGTCAGGTTTGGGAACCTCTACCTTAACTGAGGCCAAATAGAACGAAATGCAGTAACTTGAATACACACAGTTACCTTTATAAAACTCTTTACTACATTATTAACTTTACTTATTAAAATAGAAACATGGGGGCGCCTGGGCGGCTCAGTCGGTTGAGTGTCCGACTTCGGCTCAGGTCATGATCTCACGGTTCGTGAGTTCGAGCCCCGCGTCAGGCTCTGTGCTGACAGCTCAGAGCCTGGAGCCTGCTTCACATTCTGTGTCTCCCTCTCTCTGCCCCGACCCCGCTCATGCTCTGTCTGTCTCTCAAAATAAATAAAAATTAAAAAAAAAATTTTTTTTAATAGAAACATGTAATATAATTGAAACTTCACATTTAAGGAGACAAGAAATTAAATTAAAATGACAGCATTCAGATAACATCAAAATCCCTCCACAGCATTCTCATGTTCATTGTCAACATTATCAGATCTGATTACCTGGTGCGTTTTTAGGAGTCTTGTTAACTTTTTTTCCTAGCACATCATTCAGACACTGAAGTTTCTTCTGATTTTTCTCAGGTTGCTTTAAAGAAGTGAGATCTGAATCTATTATTATTACAGAGTCCTAAGACAGAGTAAGAAAGTCATTTTTACAATATGTCATACAACTGAGTTTTTAAAATTTCGAAAGGATTACAGTGCTAGAACCCAGAGTTAAGATAATTAACGTTAGCAGCTCCATACATCTCTTCATCAGACACTACCTGATGCAGAAAATATACATGTCGTAAATGACAATGGCCTGTGCTATACCATTAAAGTTCGCACATCAAAGAGTGGGCTCATTATCACCATGGATTTTGTTTTCTAAAGAAGCAACCAACAGACTTTATTCAGGACAGAAGAATCGAGATAACGGAGCTATACCAATCCTAGCTCTACTCTTTGAGGCTACATATCCTATGAGGTCTGATGCGCTCTCCTGCGGTCACTACGCACTTACTGAGCACCTACCATGTGTCAGGCAGCATGGCGTACACAGACAAATGCGACAAGAGCTGGCTTCAAGGTTACACCAGGGTTTAGGGGACAGAGGGCAAGCTAGTTCAATCATAATACGGTACATCAAGAGCAATATTGACTAAAATACAAAAACCATGGAAGTAAAGTACGTATAGGAAAGGAAACTACTTGTTTTGAAGGCATCTGCAAGATGAGGTATTAGGATGTTCGTAGCATTATTCCTAATAGTCAAAGAGTGGAAACATCCCAAATGTCTATCAACTGATGAACAGGTAAAAAAAAATGTGGTATATCCATACAAAGGGGTTATTATTTGGCAATAAAAAATAAACAAAATATGGATGCTACAACATGGTTGAACACTGAAAACACTATGATGAGTGACAGAAGCCAGGCATAAAAGGCCATCTGTTATGTGATACCATTGACATGAAATGTCCAGAAGAGGCAAATCTATAGAAACAGAAAGTAGATCAGTGGTTGGCTGGAGCTGGGGGAGGGCAGACTGGGAAGTGATATAGCTAAGGGAAATGGGGGTTCTCTTGGGGTAATGAAATATTCTAAAATTGGTGATGGAGTCACAACTCAGTGAATATATTAAAAGCCAATGAACTGTGGACTTTAAATAGTGAATTGTATGGGTTATGGCTTATATTTCTACGATAAGGCTGGGTTTTAAAAAAGAGGAGGCAGGGGCACCTGGGTGGTTCAGTCAGCTGAGCATCCGGACTTTCGGTTCAGGTCATGAACTCATGCTTCGTGAGTTCGAGCCCTGCATCATGCTCACTGCTGTCAGCGCGGAGCCTGCTTCGAATCTTCTGCCCCTTCCCCCCTCCTCTCTGCCCCTTCCCCAGTTGCACTCTCTCAAAAATAAACACAGATCCCTACATACATGAGAAGGGGGTAGCATTTAGCAGGACTTCATGTCTGAGTAGGAATTCCTCAGGTAGGAGAGAGTACTTGGTATGTTCATTTCAAGCTGAGACTACAAAGTGGAGAAAGTAAAAACTGGACCATTTGGGGAGAAAGGAATAATTTAGCGTGACCAGAGCAAAAGCGTGGCTATGAGGAAGGAGGAAGAGGAAGAACTAATTCAGCCTATGAAGGGTCTCAAATGACGTGATGAGGATGCAGACTGTACTCCGTAGGCAAAAGGAGCCAAAAGCTTCAAAAACAGAAATGCAAATGATATTCTTTCCACAACCTCAAAGGTATCTTACAATTCTACCTATAACTTTATATGGCTTCCTCCTCCTACTCCGAGCAGCAGAACAGGCCACGACTCACACCAATAAATATTTCTAATACTTACTGCTGTTTCTGACAACTCCTTCCTCTCAGGCAGCATCTGATGTCTAGATGAACGTCTCAAGGGTGTCACTGTTTCTTCAGGAGCTTTTGACTTACTCATGTGTAAAGCTTTTGCTTTTTCAATCAACTGTTTTGCTTTTGATACACTCTTTGAAGCACTGCTTGCCTAAACGAAAATTTGAAATGTTTAAGTCAGGCAAACATTTTATATTTAATAATAGAAAAAAAATGATAAAAGGCAAAACTCTGGAGACCATGAAAAAGGTTCGTGGTTGCCAGGAGTTAGGTGGGGAAGAAGGGATGACCAGGCGGAGCACAGAGGGTTTTTAAGGCAGTGGTACTGTATGCATGGTACTAGAACGATGGATACATGTCATTATCGTTATACGTTTATCTAAACTCACAGAACGCACAACACCAAGAGTGAACCTTCCTGTAAGCTAGGGACTCTGGGTGGTACTGATCTGTCAACGAAGGCTCATCGGTTATACTGATAACATGGGAGGCTATGCATGTGTGGGCACGGGGGTATATGGGAAATTCAGTATCTTCTACTCAGTTATGCTGTGAACCTAAAACTATTATACACAATAAAATCCAGGGGCCTGGGTGGCTCTGCTGGTTAAGCGTCCGACTTTGATTTTGGCTCAGGTCATGATCTCACGATTTCTGAGATGGAGCCCCGTGTCAGGCCCCATGCTGTCAGCATGGGATTCTCTCTCTCTCCCTCTCTCTCTGCCCCTTCCCAGCTCTTCTCTCTCTCTCAAATAAACATTTAATAAATAAATAATAAAATCCATTAAATATATATATAAAACTATATTCATAAATCATATTAAATAAAAGACAAAGAAATAGGTACTTAAATCTTACCAAGGAAATTAAATTATAGTGCGTCTACTGTAGTTAACATGTCTAGTATAATGTGTCTACCTTTATTTCTAACTGAAAATTTATTCAGTTAAATATAATTACGTTCATGAAAAACACCCAGAGAGATGCCTGTGTTAGCTGTCCGCAGGGATTAGAATTGTTGGGGCACCTGGGTGGCTCAGTCGGTTGAGCGGCCGACTTCAGCTCAGGTCATGGTCTCACGGTCTTGTGTCCAGACACAAACTCTGTGAGTTTGAGCCCCGCGTCGGGCTCTGTGCTGACAGCTCGGAGCCTGGAGCCTGCTTCGGATTCTATGTCTCCCTCTCTCTGCCCTTCCCCTGCTTATACTCTGTCTCTTTGTCTCTCAAAAATAAACGTTAAAAAAAATAATTGTTGGTTATTTCCCCACTGTTTTCATGGCATCTATTCTTTGATTTTAGTCACCTTTAGGGTGAATCCACTGGAGAGAGGCTGAAAAGGTATTAAGCATGGAAAGAGCACTAGATCAGAAGTCCGGCCCTCAGGCCTGATTTTGCCATTGATGTACTAAGTGATCTTACGCATTTAAATATTACCTTCCACACAGTGTGCTTTCTATACTCTGAATTCTACAGGTTTTTATGTTAAAGACATCCACCGAGTAAGTTGCACAACAGTCTACATTACATGAGCCCTTTTAAAAGTGACATGTACCTATTTAATCGTAGGAAAAAGTCTAGAAGGACGTTAATAGTTTTAATGTAACTATTAAAAGAGTGGGTTACCCCTTGGGGCGCCTGGGTGGCTTCGTCAGTTGAGTGTCCGACTTCCACTCAGGTCATGATCTCACAGTTCGCGGGTTGGAGCCCCACGTCAGGCTCTGTGCTGACAAGCTTGGAGCCTGGAGTCTGCTTTGGATTCTGTGTCTCCCTCTCTCTCTCCCCCTCCCCTGCTCACACTCTGTCTCTCTCTCTCTCTCAAAAATAAATAAACATTAAAAAAAAATTTTTTTTAAGTGTGTTACCCCTAGAGAGTAGGAGTAAAGTTTTCACTTTTAATTTTATACACTTCTGCTTTTTAAACAAACATTTGTTTTTTAAAGCCTTCGAAATGTTTTTAAAAACCTATTGAAAAGTATAGGCATGGAGATTCAAAACATATGTAAGAAGGTTAGGAAAACAAAGATTTGCTTCTGTATAGCAGAGCGATAGATTTCTGCTAGCAAAATTTTTGGCAGGCTGAAGGGCCTTATAAGTTCGTATTCAAAATAATCCACCTAAATTTAAATGAGTAACTCAATCACTGAAACAAACTGTTACACAAAAAGATACATTTTAGTGAATTTGTGAAAAAAGCATACACATACACATTTTGGCAAGTAATTTTGCTGTTACCTGAAATTAGTTTTTTTTCCTCCTGTTTTTTTTTTTCCAATAAAAGGTTTTATTTATTTATTTTTTTAACGTTTATTTATTTTTGAGACATAGAGACAGAGCGTGAGCAGGAGAAGGGCAGAGAGAGAGGGAGACACAGAATCTGAAGCAGGCTCCAGGCTCCGAGCTGTCAGCACAGAGCCCGACGCAGGGCTTGAACTCACAGACCGTGAGATCATGACCTGAGCCGAAGTCGGATGCTCAACTGACTGAGCTACCCAGGCGCCCCCCGAATAAAAGGTTTTAAAGGTTCATGCTTGTAGGGGTGCCTGGGTGGCTCAGTCGGTTAAGTGTCTGACTCTTGATTTTGGCTCAGGTCACGATCTCGTGGTCGTGGGATCGAGCCCCGTGTCTGGCTCTGAGGTGAGCGTGTGTGGTATCTGCTTACGACTGTCTCTCCCTCTGCCCCTCTCCCTTGCTGATGCTCCTTCACTCTCAAAAATAAAAAATAAAATAATTTTAAAAATTCATGTTTATACAGGAAACCACAAAATAAAATTAAAACCATCAATAGTTCTATCACCTCAAAGAGCGTCCTATCTGCCCATCTCCCAGCCTAGCGTGGTTACTCCTGACCAGTCAGGAGCTTCAGTCCTGACGGCACCCTACCTTCTCCCTGTTTGTCAGCCTCTACTCCCAGCCACCCGGCTTGGCTTCCACTGCACACCACTTCGTCCACTCTGAAAAATGTGGACGTCCTCCTTTGGCTCCACTGTCCTTCAAAACAGGGTTAAATATGTATGAGATTAATGACAGTACTAAGCAAGGTGCCTGGAAGGTGACAAGCCCTCAGAAAAAAATGACAGCTGTTAAATAACAACAAAAGCGATGACAACTTTCTGTAGCAGTGGTATCCACCCAAGGATTGCAGCAGAATCACCTGATGGGCTCTCTGAACACACACATACCTGTACCTACAGCCTGGAGAGAATCCAATTCTCTCTGGGTGTGGACGAGCAGATTATTTTGTAAAAGCGCTAAAGTATGCTCACACATCCTACCTCTCCCTTTAGGGTAATGGTTTTCAACAGGGTGGGTGGCGATGCACCATTCTTTCTTTCCTTCCCAGGGATATTTGCAATGTGTGGAGATATTTTTGGTTGTCATAACCAGGGGAGCTGGACAGCTACTCGTATGTCATGAGTAGAGGCCCAAGGTATCGCTAAACATCCTGCAATGCACGAGTCCCCTAGAACAACAAATTATCCAGTCCCAAAATGTCAACAGTACAAGGGTTTTCAGACCTGTCCCAGAGTTATAGACCCCACTTTTTAGCCTCTGATCTATAGAAATAAACCAAAAATTCAATCATAACCCATAAGCAGCCTTAAGGAAAATGATTCGCATGTAACTCTTACCAAGACAACTTTTTCTAGGTATAATTTACTTTCTTTTGCTTTCATCTCACAATAAGATATGCTGACCACTTAATTAACTAGAGGAATAGAATAGTGAGTAATAACATATGTCTGTAGTTTTATAACCAATCTATAAAATATGTGAATATTCTTTAAGCAGACTACTTTTTTTTTTAATTTTTTTTTTTAACATTTATTTGTTTTTGAAAGACAGGGAGAGACAGAGCATGAGCAGGGGAGGGGCAGAGAGAGAGGAGACACAGAATCTGAAGCAGGCTCCAGGCTCTGAGCCGTCAGCACAGAGCCTGATGCGGGGCTCGAACCCACAGACTGTGAGATTATGACCTGAGCAGAAGCCGGACGCTCAACCGACTGAGCCACCCAGGCGCCCCTCGGCAGATTATTTCTAATAGTAGTTGTTGTTTTAGGAAACAGAATACCCGAATATTTCAATTACCTTTCTAGTCTGAGAAGTAAAATCTCCATCGGTTGCTTCAGATTTCCCACATCTTTTCTTAGATTTTTTCTTAGATTTTTTAGGAGTACTAATTCTGGTGAATTTCATTCTGGGAATAAAAAAGATATTAAGAAGCATTTTATGATTAGGTGTAAGAATTTTAAGTATAAAAAAGAACCACCTAGGGCCCCAATTGCTGGGCAGTTCTTAAAAACAAAAATACCCATTAGTTTTAAACTACCTATTGAAAATAAGCCAAAGCTAAAAAAAAATATAAAATGTTTCCTTTCAGAAATCATAAAATTACCTAAGATCACTCTTCCATTGGTCCAAAACCAGCATGCAAGTTTTATGCAGCAATATGACTCAGTTTCCCAAGAAATAAAGCTCTTATTTATTTTTAATCTCATGTTTATTAGATGCACAGAATTCAGACTTGAAGAATATTTCTTCAGGATTAGCAACTATGATGAGTGAAAGTTAGAACTCATCTAGAATACATCTAGGGGGCGCCTGGGTGGCTTAGTCAGTTAAGCTTCTAACTTCAGCTCAGGTCATGATCTCATGGTTTGTGAGTTTGAGCCTCACATCAGGCTTTCTGCTGTCAGGGCAGAGCCTGCTTGAGATCCACTCCCCCCTTAAAAACAAACATTAAAAAATTAAAATACATCTAGAATTCTTCTGAAATCATGGTTGATTTTTTTTTAAATGAAGGGTTTTTTTTTGGGGGGGGGGGTGTTTAATGTTTATTTCTGAGAGATAGAGACAGAGCACGAGCAGGGGAGGGGCAGAGAGAGAGGGAGACACAGAATCCGAGCTTGTCAGCAGAGCCCGATGTGGGGCTCAAACTCACAGACTGCGAGATCATGACCTGAGCTGAAGTCGGACGCTTAACCAACCGAGCCGCTCAGGCGCCCCCATGCTTGACTTTAAATTAAATGTGAAAGATAAGCGGCGTTTTGGACACTGTTTTGTTTCTTAGAAATCAGGTGTTCTAGAAAAAATACTACTCTCCAATGCTTCACGCATTTTCCTTCCCAACTAATACATGGAGAACACTTAGAACTTGAGAGCAGAAACAAAACTTTACCTAATAGGACTCTCGGAGTCAGAAGACACTGTTATCAATTCCGCCGTATATAAGCTATGCTTTTCTGGTAAGTTGGCCGCTTTTGGAGTGGAGGCCTTTACTGGGCTATCACCTTCAGAATCAGAACCTCTGATGACTATTGCAGTAGGGGTGCTGCTAGTTCTCACAGATCTTCTGCTTGACTTGGGCGTGGAAACATTTACCGAACTGTGTTCCGTTTCGGCTTTAGAATGTGTAACCTTATCCTTAACTGGTACGCTGGTTTTTCTCGAAGACTTCTTGTTACACGGAGTGGAAATCCGCAGAGGGCCGTCATTTGCTAAATCTTCACGAAGAAGATTTTCACTGTTAAATAACGTGTTTTTGAAAACTTCTGTTTTCTTTTGTCTTAAACTCATTCTAAGCCTATTTTGATTCTGTTTACCTTTCAAGGACAAAGCTGTTCCTTTCTTTTGAGTATTTCCCTGTCTAGTTTCACCTGGAGTAGCACCTGGTATCTAACATTCTCTTACCCTTTTTCTTCAGCTTTTTACTTTTCTCCTTAGGAAAAGTTCCTTTGTCAGTCTGTGACTGTGAATTGCCGTAATTTGAAATCATTTGAATATTAGGATTGTCCATGATTTTTTTAGAGTTACTGTCTCTTCCTTCATCATTCAAAGACTTTTCATTGAGCTCTTTCTGCTTATCAGAAGACTTTCGCACTCCATTTTTAAGCGCATCTGGTGCTGGCTGCCTGAACGCTTTCATAAACTGTTGTCTTTCTTCTAGAGTGCATTTCGGCTTTGCGGCCTCGGAACTTCCAGCTTCCAACACTGCCAATTCTAGTTCTTCCTCCCGAATGACGACGTTCGATTTTCTTTTCTGAGCCGTCTGTTCATTCTCAGGATCGGACAGGCTACTTTCCGTTTCCGACTGCTTTTGTTTCAAGAAAATGGAGGGTATTTTCCTGGTCTTTTTGGGGGGGACGGGGTGAACTTGTGCCAGGACGGTAACCGTCTTAGAGTGCACGTGTGGGGAAATTTCACAGGTTTCTGGGTCACTCATACAACCACTTCTGACTGTATCTTCAACAGTTTCAGAAGGAAAGCCAGTGGCCACTGAAGAGTCTGGTAGGTCTACTTCATTTTCCTTGTGACTTTTCAAAAACTCCTCATAGGAGACAGTTATTGTCCTGTCACTTAAGTGGGCGGGTTTAGCTAGATCGCCCCCAGAGCCTGCACCGTTTGCAGGGCTCTCCATCTCATTAGTTAGGGAAGGCCTCCTCTGCTTCCTGTCCTGACCGTCTTTTTGTAAGAGATTTAGTTCTTCTGCCAACGGCGAGCTTTCGGACAGATCTATTATATCTCTGTGCTTCCTTTTCCTCACTTTTTTGCAATCATTTTTTGTGATTCCTTGCTTAGGATTTACTTTCTTGGAGCTTTTTATGGAGGTCCTGGCGCTGGGCTGGTTTTTGATACCCTGAATGCTTTCTGCAAGAACCTCTGCACGTGTCTTGCAGAGTGAAACAGAAGCACTACTTTCCGCAGAATCATTGTTTAGACTGGAGTCTTCTTTGCTATCGTCGCTATTAATTTCGATGGGAGATGCATTTTCAGCTTTCATATTATTTAGTCGATGAGATAAATTAACTCTCTTTCCTCTCTTCTTGAACTGTATATGTGAGAACGCTTCCGAGGGTGTCTTACAGTCTTTGCCACTGTCAGTAGGCAATGGTGCTGCTGATGGTTTTATCTGGCACTCTTTTGCTGACTGTGTCTTCTCATTTGTGGGGGACGTCTTTCTAAAATAATTCAGAATATTACTGGATTTTGGTGGAGAGAAAACACTGTCTCCAGTCTTCCCTATTGGTGATAAATATTTTGTAATGGTTTTGCAGGAAGATCTGTCATCATCTTTCCTCCGTTTTTTGCATGCCTATCAATTTAGAAGAAAAAGAAAGCACTTAGGTCAAGCAAGATAATACAAAACATAAATTTTAAACATGGATCTAATATTTCACCTAATTGGATACAAAAAGGAAGGCTCCCTTAGGTAACAAACATGATATATATTAGAAAAAAGAGGGTTGCCTGGGTGGCTCAGTCGGTTGGGCATCTGACTTCAGCTCAGGCCATGATCTCACAGTGTGTGGGTTTGAGCCCCACACCGGGCTCTGTGCTGACAGCTCTGAGCCCGGAGCCTGCTTCGGATTCTGTGTCTCCCTCTCTCTCTGCCCCTCCCCCACTTGTGCTCTGACTCTCTCAAAAATAAACATTAAAAAAAATTTTTTAGGGGCGCCTGGGTGGCTCAGTTGGTTAAGCGTCCGACTTCGGCTCAGGTCATGATCTCACAGTCTGTGAGTTCAAGCCCCGCATCAGGCTCTGTGCTGACAGCTCGGAGCCTGGGGCCTGCTTCGGATTCTGTCTCTCTCTCTCTCTCTCTCTCTCTCTCTCTGCTCCTTGCCCGCTCATGCTCTGTCTCTCAAAATGAATAAACGTTTAAAAAAAATTTAAAAAAAAATTTTTTTAAAGAAAAAAAGAGCTTTAAAATTAAACCTACATTCAAATCTCAATGCCACATCACAAGCCATACACTTATAATTTGTGTATTTTACTTTATAAGCATTATAATTGAAAAAAAAGCTTCAAAGCCACTATACTTCTATACAAATTTGTTAATTTCTATTGGCCTCTATTTACAACCTTTGAATACTACCACCTACCCCACAAATTTTGTAACGAACACATTACGTAAAAATATGTGAAGTTTGCATGGTAGAACCTCTACAAATATTAACTCCATTCCCTTTTTACTTTTTTAGTTAATAGAAATTATTCTATTTCTAAGAAACACACACACAGTGAACAAACCTAGCATCCTAAAATTTACTAATCAGGTAAAAATTATGAAGGACACTTACCACAAATAAAATTTTGCAGTTTTAATGTGTGTGTGTGTGTGTGTTTTTTTTTTTTTTTTTTTTTTTTGAGAGAGAGAGTATGTGTCCATATATGCATGCATGCTCTCGAAACATAAATAAACTTAAAAAAAAAATCTTGGGGGGCGTCTGGGTGGCTCAGTTGGTTAAGCGGCCGACTTCAGCTCAGGTCATGATCTCGTGGTCCTGTGAGTTCGAGCCCCGCGTCGGGCTCTGTGCTGACGGCTCAGAGCCTGGAGCCTGCTTCAGATTCTTTGCCTCCCTCTCTCTCTGCCCTTCCCCTGCTCACACTCTATGTCTCTCAAAAATAAAGAAAAACGTTAAAAATTAAAAAAAAAAAATCTTGGGCGCCTGGGTGGCTCAGTCAGTTAAGCATCCGACTTGGGTTCAGGTCATGATCTCACGGTTTATGGGTTCGAGCCCTGCATCGGGCTCTGTGCTGACACCTTGGAGCCTGGAGCCTCCTTCGGATTCTGTGTCTTCCTCTCTTTCTGCCCCTCCTCACACCCCTTGCAAAAATAAACATTAAAAATGAATTAATCAAATAAAAGCTTAAAAAAAGTAAGTAATGAATGGGAGAATTGGGGGAATTATACTTCTAGAAAATTAAAAGGTATCACAAAGCAGGGGTGGCTTTGTGGCTGGGTGGCTCAGTCGGTTGAGTGTCCAACGTCGGCTCAGGTCATGATTTCACGGTTCACGGGACCAAGCCCTACATCAGGCTCTGTGTTGACAGCTCAGAGCCTGGACCCTGCTTGGGATTCTGTGTCTCCTCCTTTCTCTGCCCCTCCCCTGCTGGTTATCTGTCTCTCTCAAAAATAAATAAAGAAACATTAAGGGGGGAAAAAAAGGTATTACAAAACTATCATCATTAAAAGTATGTGTTAGGGTCACCTGGCTGGTTCAGTCAGTGGAGTATGTGACTTTTGCTCTTTGGGTTGTGAGCTTGAGACCCACATTTGGTGTAGGGATTACCAAAAAAAAAAAAAAAAGGCATGGGGGAGCCTGGGTCGCTCAGTTGGTTAAGCGTCTGACTCCTAATTTTGGCTCAAGTCAGAATCTCTTGGTCTGTGTGACTGATTCCCACATCGGGCTCTGCACTGACAGTGTGGAGCCTGCTTGGGATTCTCTCTCTCTCTCTCTCTCTCTCTCTCTTCCCTCCCTCCCTCTCTGCCCCTCCCTTCCTTGAGCTCGCTCACTCTTTTTCTCTCTCCCAAAATAAATAAATAAGCATTAAAAAAAAAGAGAGAGAGGCACCTGGGTGGTTCAGTCTGTTGACCATCCAACTTTGGCTCAGGTCATGATCTCGCGGTTTGAGAGTTCAAGCCCTGTGACAGGCTCTGTGCTGACTCAGAGCAAAGACCTCTGAGACCTCTGACCAGCTCTGGAGCCTGCTTCGGGTTCTGTCTCCCTCTCTCTCTCTGCCTCTCCCCCACCAGAACTCGGTCTCTCTCTCAAAAATAAACCTTAAAAAAATAATTTAAAAAAAAATTTTAAAGAAAAAGAAAACCAGAAAAAGAAAGAAGTATATATTGAAGAACTTGGTATATGAGAACAGTAGGATTCAAGCTAGTGAGCAAAGAAGTACTTAATAAATGGTATTCAGACAAATTTCTAACCATTTGGATAAACATGAGGCAAAACAGATTACAGATTAAAATTTTGTATGTTAAAATGAGATGGTAAACACATCGGAGAATATGCTATTGAGTTGTCAGTATATTTATTATATTACCTTGAGATGGTATCAAAGGCACTATACCATAGGCTCTGGAGTCAGGCGGACCGAAGTTCAAGTGCTGGCTCTGATATCTACTAGCATGGGACCTTAAGCATATTACTTTTGACTTTCTAACTATACAGGTCTTGATACCTCGGCACAGGGTGGATATTAAGCAAAATAATGTGTAGAAGGCCCTCACCCTCGCAATACTGAACAGTAAGTATCATTACTGTGAAATAGGCTAAGCGGGGCAACAAAAGCAGAAATTGTAACGAAGAGCTTGATAAACAGACCACAGGAAAATAAAGAACCGGCTCTCGTTCAAGTACCAAGAGTCCGTCTTCACACCCAAGAAAGCTGGGCAATTGTCTTGATGCAGCAAACAAATATCAGCATAACAACTACCGACAAGTAGTCAAAAGTTATTCAATTCCAAAAAATAAGAGAGAGTCCTTCGTGAAATAAGGAAACATACATCTTGGCTCCCTTCGAGGACACCAGTGTGCATATTTCAGTCGGAGTGCTAGCTTGAGATACTACTCCACTCCTTCATGGCATTACAGTTACCTATATAACGACTGCTTCCTGCATTTCACTGCAACTTGGTGAATACAGGAGAATAACAGAATTCCAGGCTGGGACTCCTGACTGCAGTATTTTCAGCTCGAGAGCCACGAGAAACGGATTTTTTTTTTTTAATTACTTTGTTTGACTCCTATAGTGACATTCTAAGCAGTCATCCTACAATACGTAAGTGGATACACTACTTGAACTTAAAGATTCTCTCCAACGCTAAAGTTCTGATTCCTTACCATGAACCCAGACTGGTCCATGGGTGTGACATCTCACAAGTCCAAAACATCAAGCTCCACCAACATCTCAGGACCTGGGGACTGGTCGAGGTGTCTTTTAAATCCCGACTTTCCTGGCCCCGCAATCATCTCACCATCTCGATATTAGTACCTATCACGACTTTAGGAAGCGACACCCTCCAGCGATTGTGGCACACCATGTCACTGCTGTGGGGCCTCACCAGGTCCCTCCTTTCCCCTCCCGGATCCGAAGTTGGGATCGCTTTCACCCACCTCCTACAGACGGAGATTCTCTAGCTCACCTCAATCTCGTAGTCCTTCACCGGAGGGGGAGCAGCTGCCGCCGCCATGGCCAGGACCCCCACCATGCTCCCTCCTTCCCGGAATGCCCGCTCCTACGGCGTTGAGAGGCCGGGCCCCGCCAGCCTGGAGCCCATGGAGGCGGCCGGCCCCCGAAGAGGCGGCAGCCGGGCCGCGGGGTCCGTCTCCGACTCCCCCGCGCCCACCCGCCGGGAGCGGTGGCGGAGGCAGGGCCCAGCTCAGCCGAGTCGAACGCGGGAAGAGGCGGTAAGAAAAGCGCGGGCAGCGAGGACCCCGGGGCGCGGCCGGCGAGCGCAGGGTGCCCTCGACACAGGCGCCCCAGGCGAAGCGCCTGGGACCGCGACCACGGCTGGGAAAGCAGGCCGAACGCAGACCGGACCCGCGGGCTTCGGAGGGAATTCTTGTCAATTGGGTTTTCGCGCCGTCCGGAGCGCATGGGGCGGAGCTTAGGATTGCTTCTAGAGGCTGCGCGGACGGTAAACAGAGAGGGCCAAAATACTTCTTGGGCGAAGCCGCAGGAGGTGGGATGGGTCTCGCCGAGGTATTTCAAACTAGCGGGGCTTCTCACGCCCAGTTTCACGGATGAGGACGTGATTCGACTAAAGTCCGTGGGTGACAAAATTAAAACTCTAGACTTTTGATGCCTTAGGCTAGCCCCTTTTTAAAAGTGGAAATACAGGGACGCCTGGGTGGTTCAGTCCCTTAAGCATCGAACTTCAGCTCAGGTCATGATCTCGGGGTTCGTGAGTTCGAGCCCCGCATCAAGCTCTGTGCTGGCAGCTCAGAGCCTGGAGCCTGCTTTGAATTCTGTGTCTCCCTCTCTCTCTGCCCCTCCCCTGCTCGTGCTCTGTCTCTCTCGCTCTCAAAAATAAATAAACATAAAAAAATTAAAAAAAAATAAAAGTGGAAATTCAATGGGTGCCTGGGTGGCTCAATCCGTTAAGCAACCCATTGGATTTTCGCTAAAGTCATGGTCTTAGGGTCCATGGGTTCCAGCCCTGCCTCTGGTTCTGTGCTGTCAGCTCTGAGCCTACTTGGGATTCTCTATCTTGCTCCCTCTCTGCGCCTCCCCTGCTTGTACTCTCTCAAAAATAAATAAACAAACATTTTTTTTTAATCTTAAAGAAAATTCTGTCTCTTCCCCTCCCCTGCTTTCTCTCCGATTAAAAAAAAAAGTGGAAGTTCAAAAAATACAGGAAAGGAAATAATTGATTACATTCTGCCCACATGGAATAAAATGTTATTTTGGCGAGCATCCTACCTCGAAATACACCATTCAGGATCCGAGGTTTCGACTTTTTACCCTAAATCGAGCTAAAGAGGACATTGTTTCCCATGGATCTCCTCCTGGCCAGCAGCGTGGAGCCCAACATCAAGGCCTCAGCTGGTTGGAGTGCTCCTCCCAGTAGTCTGTTGGTTTGTGGTGATGATAATCTCATACTTCATTTGCATTCTTTTCACGGATTTAGCTTTGACTTTTTTTTCACATGAGTTTATTAGTTGCAGGGATATAAACATAGAGTATATTTATTTTGTTTGAGTGCATACTTTTAACTGCAGGGTATGTAAGAGCTGAGTAAGTCAGGCAAAAGGATACATCAAATAATAACCGGAAGGCACCTTGTTGCCTTCGGGTATGCAAACTGATTTTAACTACTCATGTAACCGCGTCCATCTCAATACCATAAAGATGTTTTGATAACATAAAGGGTACAAATTTCTCCAATGAAATTGGAGGTGATTATTTTTTCTTTTAAAATTGTTAGCCCAGGGGCACCTGGATGGCTGTCCGTTGAACATTCGACTTCAGCTCAGGTCATGATCTCATGGTTCATGAGTTCGAGCCCCACATTGGGCTCTGTGCTGACAGCTCAGAGCCTGGAGCGTGCTTCAGATTCTGTGTCTCCCCTCTCTATGACCCTCCCTTGCTCTCTCTCTCTCAAAAATTAAGATTAGGGGTTACTGGGTGGCTCAGTCAGTTGGGCGGCCGACTTCAGCTCAGGTCATGACCTCACAGTCTGTGGGTTCGAGCCCTGCATCGGGCTCTGTGCTGATGGCTCAGAGCCTGAGCCTACTTCGGATTCTGTGTCTGCCTCTCTCTCTGCCCCTCTCCTGCTCACTCTCTGTCTCTCAAAAATAAATAAACATTAAAAAAAATTAAAATTAAAAAAAATTTTAAGAACAAAATAAAACTATTAGCCCAGAATAAGGTTTTTAAATATATATATACTATTTTGTTGTACTGTGTTTTGTATGTTGTTGTTGTTGTTGTTACTCACTGTAGAGTAAGAACGCTGCCCAAGGAGAAGGAGAAGGAAGAGGAGGGGAAGGAGAAACAAATGAGAAAATTACAGAGAAAACTGAAAGTCTCCTTGACTTCTACCCCCAAATTCAATCTCTACCTCTTGGCCCAGTGGTAGCCATTTTTACCTACTTGGTGGGTGGCACTGCAAAGTTTTTATATTTGTGTATATATATCCATAGAAAACTCTTTAGTGTTGTTTTTATTTATATAAAAGGTAATACTGTAAATATCACTCAGCAGTCTGCTTTCTTCATTCATCATTGTTTGCAAGAGCTATCCATGATCCATGTAGATCGATCTGATTCACTCCCTTTCATTTTGAGGGTTCCATACAATTACCCACATTTTATTTATCCCTTCCCTTACTGATGAAGGGAGTCAGTTTTCTGTTTCCGGGAGTCAGGGAACGCTCTGGTCTATGTCTCCTTGAACAGGTGTGATGTTTCTCTAGAAGACACACCTAGAAGTGGAATTGCTGGGTTGTATGGTCTATCTCCAGCACTTTTGATTCTTCTAAATTTCTAAGAATTTAAACTGCATTGGTTTCTTAAGCATTTGCGCTGAGTTTATTTTAAGAGATGTAGCTCTTCTTAAGGAGCTCATGGCATTTATAAGTTTTAAATTAAATAAGCTCCAACATTTATAGAGCAATGAAGTATTCACAATGTGCTCATGTGGGTTTTTTTTTTTTAATGTTTATTTATTTTTGAGAGAGAGACAGAGAGACAGAGCACAAGCAGGGGAGGGGCAGAGAAAAAGGGAGACACAGAATCTAAAGCAGGCTCCAGGCTCTAAGCTGTCAGCACAGAGCCCGCGCAGGGCTTGAACTCATGAGCTGTGAGATCATGACTGAGCTGAAGTCGGACACTTAACCGACTGAGCCACCCAGGGGCCCCTCATGTGGTTTCTTTATTATTTTTCCCCATCTGGCAAGCCACTACTTTCAAAATTATTAACTCTTATATTTATCAAAATAATGCCTGTGCTCGGTTAATAAATGTCAGAGAGCATTATAAAACTTACTATCAAAAAGAGCTAATTTCTTTCTTTCTTTTATTTTTTTTTAAGTTTATTTATTTATTTTGAGAGCATGCAGGGGAGGGGCAGAGAGAGAATCCCAAGCAAGCTCTGTGCTGTCAGCACGGAGGCCCATGCGGGGTTCAATCTCATGGAGCAGGAGACCATGACGTGAGCCAAAACCACAAGTTGCACACTTTATTGACTGACCTACCCCTCTTTTTTTGGGACTTTTTTTTTTTTTAACATTTATTTATTCTAGAGAGCGTGAGCTGGGGAGGGGCAGCAGGAGAGGGAGACACAGAGTCCAAAGCAGGTTCTAGCTCAGAGCCTGATGGAGGGCTTGAACCCACAAACCTGAGATCATGACCTGAGCTGAAGTCCGAGGCTTAACCAAATCAGCCACCCAGGTGCTCCCCCCTTTTCTTTTTAAGTAGGCTCTATGACCAATGTGGGACTTGAACTCACCACCCTGGGATTAAGAGCCACATGACCTACCAACTGAGCCAGTCAGGTGCCCTAAGACAGAGCTGATTTCCATTCCATACCCAGGTATAATTTCCCAGAGGCAGCTACTTTCAAGTCTTCTAGCACTGTAAATATCTCCTTATTTTTATTTTTTATTATTTTTTAATGTTTTCTTTATTTTTTGAAAGAGAGAACATAGGCAGGGGAGGGATGGGGGGCGGGGACAGAGGATCCGAAGCAGACTTTGTGCTGACAGGCTGACAGCTGCAAACTGGGTGTGGGGCTCGAACTCACCAACCGTGAGATCATGACCTGAGCTGAAGTCAGTCGCTCAACCAACTGAGCCACCTAGGTGCCCCTAAATATCTCCTTATTTTTAAATACAGCAATATGCTTATACAGATATTCCTTGATTTAACAATTTTAAACAGTATTCATTAATGTTCTTTTAGGCTGGTTAAAGATTTAATTCTCATATAATACTACCCTCCACAACTTCTCTCCTCGCCCTTCCCAATATAGTTATTTTATAAAGAATCATATACCTGTACACAAATGTTTCTTGTATTAATTTTAGCCATTCTGACAGGTGTGAGTTGGTATCTCATCATGGCTTTGATTTCTATTTCCTTGATGATGAGATGAGTGATGTTGAGCATCTTTTCCTGTGTCTGTTAGCCATCTGGATGTCTTCTTTGGAAAAGTGTCTATTCGTGTCTTTGATGGAGTTTGGAAAGAAATGGGAGAAAAGCGTGCGTGGCCAATGCAAGAAAAGCCTTAACCCTAAAGTTACTTTCTCCAAGAAACTTTCCTTGAAACCTTCTTCCTTCCTCTTTGCCTTAAGCTGGATTGGGTGACAGGTCTCTATGCTTCTACTTATGACATTCAATGCATTATATATGTCATAAATTCCTGCCTATGTGTGTCTCTCCAGATCCCGATGATGAAGGCAAGTCCAAGGTCTTATTTCTGTTTTGATTCCAAGTACTTAGCACAGAGCCAGACATACACTTTGTACTCTTTAAACATTTTGTAAATGCATGTGTGCTTTTACATGGCCACATTATTCAGACTTGACACCAGCCCTGTGAGGAAGACACTTACAATTGTGAATTTACAGTAGAAACTGTAGCTCAGAGGGGTGCCTGGCTGGCCCAGTCACAGCCATGTGGCTCTCTTCATTTTATTTTATTTTTTAAAGTTTATTTATTTATTTTGAGAGAGAGAGAAAGAAAGAGAGTGCAGGAGGGGCAGAGAGACAGGGAGGGAGAGAGAAGGATCTGAAGCAGGCTCCACACCGTCTGTGCAGAGCCAGATGTGGGACTCAAACCAACGAACTGCGAGATCATGCCCCAGCCGAAAACAAGAGTTGGCCACTTAACTGACTGGGCCACCCAGATGCTCCTATATAGAGCATATGACTCTTGATCTCAGAGTCGTGGGTTCGAGCCCCACTTTGGGGGACAGGTTACTTAAAAAACAAGTCATTAAAAAAAAAAAAACTAGTTCAGAAATATTTACAAAGTGTTTAGCCAAGTCTCTTAACTTCAGCTTCCATGCTTTTGTAGTCAGTACTTGGAAAGACTGTGAAAGCTGACCTTTTCTCCCCAATATTATAGCTCCTTCTCTTGATAAGCATTACTGTTGTTATTCCGAGGTACACCGCTTGTCCCACTTGGTCAATTCCATCCCTGGTGCTGGATCCTTTGAAACTAATCTGCATAATTCCACCTCCTGGCCACAGTTACCAGTTCAAAGTTGGGCATGTGTTGGAGCGTCTGGGTGGCTCAGTTGGTTAAGTGTCTAACTTCGGCTCAGGTCATGATCTCAGGGTTCGTGAGTTCAAGCCCTGCATTAGGCTCTGTGCTGACAGCTCTTCGGACTCTGTGTCTCCTTCTCTCTCTGCCCCTCCCCTGCTCACACTCTTGTCTCAAAAATGAATAAACATTAAAGAAAAATTTCAAAGGTGGGCATGTGACCAAGTGTAGGCCAACCCAAGATTGTAACATTCCAAGAGAGCTTCTGGGTGCTTCTGGGAGATAAGTATGTTTGTACTACAGATATAGCACAGAAAGGGGTCTTTTCACTCCCTCCAGAAGGTGGATAAGATTAAACAGCCTTAAAATAAGGTAATGGTACAAATGGCAGAGAAAAGAGTTGGGAAGCTTGACCTTTGAATCAGACTAACCCTAACGCCTTTTAAGTTACACCATATTAGGGAATGAATCCCCTTTATTGTTAAAGGCAGTTTGAGTTTTCTGTAACTTGTAACTGAAAGTATCATAAAGAATGCAAGATGAAAGAAGGCATAGAAAGGAAAACTTGGGAGACTCAATGTGTAACTTATCTTTGTAAAAGATGTAAATAGATACTAAAGATATTTAGAAACATTCTGAATAAATCAAGAGACCATTGGGGTAACCCCGGAAAGACCGACAAAACCAAAATATATTAACATGTATATATTCTTAGCCTTGGCTCTTCTATCCCAGCCCATCAACAAACAGAATTTTGCTTTCACCTCCTCACTTGTTTTCAGCCTAGATCCCAAGATTCTGTGGCACAGAATTGAGAGAAATGACTGAAGAGGCAGGTGGGAAGGAGGGAGCTGGGTATCAGGAGATTTACATTGAGTAGGGAGTAAGAGATTGAGGAAGAAACTCCAGAGCCCTAACGAGGAATTGGAAAAAAAAAAAATGGGAGTGGAGAAAAGGATATTAAGAATTTCTGTGACTTAATATGAATTGGAGACTGTCAGGACCTATGACAATTCCATGCAACCCATGATTCTGGATTGGGGCATCATCGTGGTGATTGATAAAACTTGAACGGGATCTAAGAAATAGATGGGATCAATGTTAAATCCCTGTTTTCTTTTAAAATTTTTTAACGTTTATTTATTTTTGAGAGACATAGAGACAGAGCATGAGCAGGGGAAGGGCAGAGAGAGAGGGAGACACAGAATCTGAAGCAGGCTCTAGGCTCTGAGCTGTCAGCACAGAGCCCAACGCGGGGCTCGAACTCACGACCTGAACCGACGTTGGCCGCTTAACCGACTGAGCCACCCAGGCACCCCAAATCCCTGTTTTTGAGGGTGCATTGTGGGTTCATAGAAGAATGTACTAAAGGAAACTGGTAACTTACTCTCAAATGGTTTATTGAGGAAACAATTTTTTTTGCACTTAATTTGCAACTTTTCTGTTGACTTCTGAGATTTCTGTAAATGTGAATCCTTAAAATTAAAACTACCTGGGGGCACCTGGGTGGCTCAGTCGGTTAAGCGTCCGACTTTAGCTCAGGTCACGATCTTGCGGTTTGTGGGTTCAAGCCCTGCATCAGGTTCTGTGCTGACAGCTCAGAGCCTGGAGCCTGCTTTGGATTCTATGTCTCCCCACCCCCCCCCGCCCCTCCCATGCTCATGGTCTGTCTCTGTCTCTCAATAATAAATAAATGTTAAAAATTTGTTTTAATAAAAAAATTAAAACTATATGGCATTAATTAAAATGTTAAGAGTTATAGTCAAAATTAGAATTGTCTCTTAATTATTTTTGATTGGACGGTAGTATTTATTTATATGAGTCCCTATTTAAAAACTGGGTGGCTCAGTCACCTGAGTGGCTCAGTTGGTTAAGTGTCCAACTCTTTATCTCAGTTCAGGTGATGATCTCATAGTTTGTGAGTTTGTGGGTTCATGCCCTGAGCCTGGCTCCGTGTGGAGCCTGCTTTGGATTCTCTCTCTCCTCCTCTCTCTGCCCCTCCTCCATCTGAGCAAGCTTGCTCTCTCTCTCTCTCAAAATAAATAAAATAAATTAATGAAACAAAAATCTAGGTACTAAGATTTACTTAGTTGTAGCCAGTTGATTCTAAAGAATGAGTTAATAGTTTTAAGTGTGTAAAAAGGGGAGTCAGAGGGGCACCTGGGTGGCTCAGTTGGTCCAACTTCGGCTCAGGTCATGATCTCACAGTTTGTGAGTTCAAGCCCTGCATCAGGCTCTGTGCTGACAGCTCAGAGCCCACAGCCTGCTTCAGATTCTGTGTCTCCCTCTCTCTCTCTGCCCCTCCCCTGCTCATGACAGTGGAGAGGGGATAGGAGGCTGGAACTCACTTTGTCTCTCCTGCTCTCAAAAATAAATAAAACATTAAAAAAAAGGGTGGGGGGGGTCAGAGAGTTAAAAAAAAAAAAAGGAAGAAGAAAGACCAAAAGAAAAAAAAATGTCAGTACATGCCCAATACAGTTAGAAGCTTTCTGAGACAAGGCTGGATGGAGTGAGGAGAGGAAGTCTTGGCTAACCAGATAATCAAAAGTCTTCTGGACTGAATCCATGTTTACCAAACAGCTCTCTGGTTCTAACTTGATTTTCCAGCTGTTGTAATCTTCAGAGCAATTATATCCTTCTTGTAAATAAATAACTTAGCAAGTTGCTTTATTTGTTTCTCCTAAGTCTTATTAGCATGAGGGGTCTGTGACCCTGACTCTGCTCACCTCCAGATAAACTTGAAAAGTCCATTCTAGACCAATGTGATATGAAGGAGATAAAAACTAGGTGGAACTCGTCTGACCGCCTGCTGGCTCCTATCATTCCCACCTCTTGGTCAATCTCCCTGTTATTGACCAGAGTATTTACTTTGCTCTAAAGTTAAAAACAAAGCATCCAAAATTTTAAGCCTGGGAGGAGTAGGTTTCACAAGATTTTCTTTAGTTCATATTATCTTTCCATATATATAGTAGTTATAATACATATTTCCTGCCTCCCATCAGGTAGTATAGATCAAGGAAATAAAGCTGAATGAGACCAAGATTAGAGTCTTGGCCTTCAGACATTTTCTTTCTTTCTTGTTTCTTTTTTTTTTTTTTTAAATTTCACATAGTAAAGCCTTCCAGGGTGGGGTCTAATTCTGTTCAATTAGCTTTAGAGAGCACACAGAACACACTGTGTTCAAGAACATGTAGTAAGTCCTGTGTTTTGCTGACCCAATCTGTGCCAACACCCTCCTAGTCCCTCGAACCATTTGACTCTCTTTTCCTCTGCTTTACTGTCAAACCTCTATGAAAGCCAACATCCTAATTCAAGCCTCTATCGTATCGTAGCTGGGCTAAAGCCTACGGTCTTTCCTTATTTACCACTCCATCCATCTATCTTATGTATTTTCATTTCACCGAACAAATATTTATTGAGAATTTACAATTGCCAACCCCTGCTTTATCTTAGGGCACACCCGACGCCAGGTCTGTCATTTACCTCCGAAAACATCGTTTTGCAAATGTCACTGCACTGCAAAAACCTTTAATGTCTACTCATTAAAGTAAACACTTTTTTTTTAATGTTTATTTATTTTTGAGAGAGAGAGACAGAGAGAGAGGGAGGGAGTGGGGGAGGTGCAGAGAGATTAGGGGACAGAGGATGGTAAGCAGGCTCCCTGCTGACAGCCGAGAGGGGATGGGAGGCTGGAACTCACCAATGCTGAGATCACGACCAAAGTCGCTTAACCGATCACCCAAGCGCCCCTAGAGTCTAAACTTTTTAACTGAATTCCGTGACCTTTATGCTTCTCAACTTCATCTCCCAATATATTATTCAGTCCTACCTCTGCGAAGTGGCCTGTTCTTTTTTCTTAAACAATCTGCTTATATTCCTGTCTCCAAGACCTGTCCCTTTCCTCACTTAGTCTCGTCCTACCTAGGATGCCTTTCCACGCCCCTTTTGCTTAGTTCATACCTTGATTCATTCCACAGATATTTGTTGAGTATTTGGCAAGTGCCCAACTACCTCACCTTCTAGATAAAGCTGATTTCCCATTTTCTGCAGAAGGGCTTCCCTTTTCTAAATTTCTCTAGCTCCAAGAGTCAGTCATTTACCCAGCATGAAACACGGGGGTAGAAAGAGCTTTATTAGGGTCAGGAAAACCGCGATCTAGCCTTTATGACAGATTCGTTGTGTAACCTTTAGCAAAACCCGTTCTGTCTCTTTCCTGGCGGAGGCAATTTCAGCTCTAACATCCATGGCCAGGGGTCAGGAAACTAGGGCCCTGGGCCAAATCTGACCCACCACCTATTTTTGTATGGCCCCTGGGCCAAGATGATTTTTATTTTTAAATAGCTGAAAAAAGATGCAAAGACTATTCCGTGACACGTGACAACTGCGTGAGGTTCAAATCTGTATCCATAAGGTTTAATGTGCACACGGTCACGCCCATTTACTCACGATGTTGCAAGACAGGATGGCCCGCCAAGCTCCCAAGTTTTACTACTTGCCCTTTACTGAAAAGGCTCGCTTACACGCATCTTGGCCGCTGGTCACCATCGCCTTGGCTCCCTCGTTAGTCTGCGAGCTTCTGGATGGGGGGGGGGGGTGCTCTCGTCTGACCCTCTGAGTGTGCTGCCTGGTTCACAGTAACTCTATGAAACGCATGCCGCTGCAGGGACGCTCCTTTGCTTAGAAGGTAGGACAATGACGACTTAAGAGCCACCTGGGCAGAAATCCCGTCGGCTGGAGCAAGCTGATTTCCCTCTCAGCCCGTTTCTTCCTCCGTGACATGGAGACACAAACGGGGCTGGCAGTGAGGCCAGAATGAGAGAAGATGTGGGAAGCACCCCGCAAGGTGTACGTACTAATCTTTCCCTGACCCCGCGCCCGTCTGGAGGCAGCATCACCTCCAGGTGCTGCGCGTCCGGGGGGTCATTGCCAGGCGGGCCTGGGGGCGGGCGGCGCTGGGACCCGGAGGCGGGCCGCGCGGGGCGCCGGCGCGGCTGTCAATCAAGGCGGCCGTGGGGCGGGGCGGGGCGGCGCTTCCGCCTGCGCGTGGTCGCCCGGGCCGCCCGCCGGCGCCCGGTTCAGTGGGGAAGCCGCGCCCGCAGCCGCCGGCCGCGCGGCCGGACGAGGGGGCAATGGAGCTGGAGCCCGAGCTGCTGCTGCAGGAGGCCCGCGAGAACGTGGAGGCGGCGCAGAGCTACCGGCGGGAGCTGGGCCAGAGGCTGCAGGGGCTGCGGGAGGCGCGGAGGCAGGTCGGAGGGCCGCGCCCGTAGGGGCGCTGAGGGCCCCGGGGAGGGCTCGGGGTGCCGGGCGGGTGAGTGGAAGGCCAGGAGGGCTCGGAGGGGCGCGAGGGTCCCAAAACTCTGAAGGGAGAAGGGAGGAGGCTCCGAAGGTGCGAGGAGACCCAGCAGGGTCTGGGAACGAGGGAGGCGAGTGCTGGCGGGGGAGGGGGGTAGAGGGAGTCTTAAGGGGAAGAGACAAGTTTGGGGGATCGCGGGAGAGTGTGAGGGGCGTTCCCTAAACTGTGGGGCGGTGATGGGCATAGGGGTGGGGTCCAAGGTTGGGGAGAGCGAGGGCGCCACAGGGGAGGGCGGTGGGGACCGAGGAGAGCTGGGGGAGGTGGAGATTCTTAGCGAAAACCTGCCGTGGGGATGGAGGCTGATTTTAGACAGCCCGAGTGGGATATTGGGAGGGGAGGACTTTAGACACAGAGACGGAAGGTGGTTGAGAAGCAAGGGAGTTAACACCAAATGAATGGGATTAGTGCCTGAAAGTAGTACATAGTATCTCATATAACCTCGAATGCAAAAAAAAAAAAAAAAAAAAAAAGCATTTGGCAGAACCCTATTCTATGTGGTTTAGAATTTAAGGTGGAGCTGAGTTGGAAGGGCAAAAGGAGGAGATCGAAATACGTGAAGGAAGGAATACAAAAGCGTAGGGAAATGGAAAAACAGATTTAAAGAAAGTGCTGAAAGGAGAAGCTAAATATACTTTCAAGTGACAGTTTTATCTGTTCGGTGGGGACATGGCTGTCAAAGATAAAGGAGCACCCTGGAACTTACACACAAGAAGGCTATAACCCCCTGCCAATGTGTACGAGGGCAGATAGTCCTAAGCTGCTATTCACGCAGGTGCTTCGGAAATGCTTTTTGAGTGAATTGGGTCCCTTTTGAGTGGAATCATTCGAGCGAGTGGGAGTTTTCTACATCCCACTTGATATTAATCTATGTTGTTATCCTAGTAACTCCCGTGCTGCGCGGAAGCCGAGAATGTGCAATGGGTAGAAAGTGCTGTGATAACAGTGCCTTTGGATATGTTCCTCATTCAGGATATTCAGCATGCTCTAGGTTTTATATATTTTTAAAACCTCGTAGGGGCGCCTGGGCGGCTTAGTCGGTGAAGCGTCCAACTCTTTGATCTTGGCTCAGGCCGTGATCTCACGGTTAGTGTGGGTTTGAGCCCCGCCATGGGATTCTGTTTGGAGTTCTGTCTCTCTGCGCCTCCCCTGCTTGTTGTCTCTCTCGAAAAATAAATAAACTTTAAAAAACAAAAGAAAAAGCCAACAGAACCCAAAAGAAACAAAAAACAAAAGAACAAAAAAACCATAGGCCATAGGCCAGGCTTTATTTGCTGTCTAGTAGTAAAACTGGGAGCAAAATGCAGATACGGTTTCACCAGTCTGGTGAATGCTTTTCCTGGCCTTCCAATGCATTCATCTTGATTTCCATTTGAAAACATCTGCCTTCCTTCTTCTGCCATTTTGAAATAGAGGTTCTAAACTTCGGACATTGTTTCAAAAGAGATTAAAGTATCTCTTATTATTCAACTAACGTTTAAGCCAGTTGCGGTATCTTATATATGAGCAGGACTTTTGTTTAACTCATCTGCAACTAAGAAACAGCAGCATCGATGCTAAAAGAATGAGTTTAGCACCTGGGAGTAGTCCTTCTTAATTTCTCGTGTAATATTGAGTTCACTTAACAAATAGCGTGATCCTATTCTGAATGGGTTAGAATTCAGTTTCCGGACCTATATTCTCTTAAGTCTTATATCCAGTAATTTAAATGCAGGACATAACTTTCCTACAATTTGGTGTAGTTCAGTGTGGGTTTTTGTTTTGTTTTGTTTTGTTTTGAGGCCCATTGTCTCAGGCTTGAGACAGAAAACACCAAGAGAACATCCATCACAGGTTCCCGATCACACTGCCTGCTGACTAGACTAAGAGCGTAGTTCTCTTTTGTGAACTGAAATGTGTTTTGCGCCAGTCCCAGTTAGAAGGCGTCTCTCCTCAAAGCGAATTCAAGTTGATTGTATCCGTTTGGATTTTTAGCATAAGCCCTCTGTCAACTTGCATCTTAAGGAAAGTCTGTGTTACAAAAATGTAACACAACAAAAACAAAACTCAAAACAAGCAGCTGCTTTTGTTTGGTGGTTAGGGTATTTTTAGGGTTCCAGTCATTTTCAGAATAACTACATAATATTTGGCTTTTTAGTCAAAGATTTCGCATGGGGGAAGGATCAAGCAGAAGAGAGAGCCTCCCGCTTGTGTATACTTTTTCCTCGCTGGTTTTGTTTTCTTTTTGGCATATGCTTTTTTTATTGATATATAATTTACATACCATAAAGCGCATGCCTTAAAATGTACAATTCAGCCTTTTTTTTAGTAGATCCACAAAGTTGTGCAACCATCACCACTATCTAATTCCAGAACATTTTCATCAGCCCAAAAAGAAATCTCCTCCCCGTGAGCTATCATTCCCTCTGTCCCTGACAGCCAGTAAGCTACTTTCTCTGTTTGGATTTGCCTCTTCAGGACATTTCGTATGGATGGGATCATACAGTATGTGGCCCCTTGTGACTGGCTTCTTTGACTTAGCCTAGTGTTTTCAAGGTTCATCCTCGTGGTAGCTCGTATCCATACTTCAACCCTTTGTATGGCTGAATAACGTTTGCTGTGTGGATATGCAATTGGAAGACACTTGGATTGCTTTCCCGTTTTGGCAATGATGACTACTGTTGCCGAGAACATTGATGAACAGGTTTTTATGTGGCTGGATTGTCAGTTATTTCAGTATATACTTAGGAATGGCTGGATTGTATGGTAACCCTTTGCTTAATGCTTTGGAGCACTTTTTATCTTTGCTTTTGTTTCTTACCCTTTAAAATTCTCTCATGAAGGGGCACTTGGGTGGCTCAGTTGGGTGAGCATCCAACTTTCGGCTCAGGTAATCTCACAGTTTGTGAGTTCGGGCCCTGTGTCGGCCTGTGGCTGCTGTCAGCAGAGAGTCCATTTAGGTCCTCTGACCCCCTCTCTCTCTGCCCCTCCCCTGCTCATGCTCTCTCTCTCTCTATCAAAAATAAGTAAAAATATTAAAAAAAAATAAAAATCTCATGAAATTTGTTGCATGTTAGGAAATCATGTCTATGAAAATCTAAAAGGAAGAAGAGTAAAAATATTTTGTTATTCGTCTGAAACAACTGCCGGCATGTAGCAGTTTCTCCTCTTGTGGTTAGTTTAGGCCCTACCCTCTGTCCTTACAGAAAAGGAAGTTCTGTGTAGGAATGCAAGGGTACTCTCTCTCACTGTTTAAAAAAGTTAAAGACTAGAGAGGTTTGTTCATTGTCTTCAGGAAATCAGATGATGTTTCCAGCCAACCTGGCCTGACCGATGTCGAAATCATTAAGAATAGTTCTCCGTATTTCCCTGGAATCCTTGGTACTAAGATGTAAATGCCAGAAAAATTGACTCCACTCTCCTTACCTGCTCATTTGTTCATTCATCAGTAAATAGCTATGAGGTGCCCGCTGTGGATCAGAGATCCTTCTAGGTCTTAGAATTCCCGTGGCTGGGGAAATAAATAGCCTAGCGCTCTCTTGGATCTACTCTTCCCTTTGGCGGTGGGTCTTGGGACTGCTACCCCTAAAATCAAAACAACTAGGAAACACCTAGATCCTTGTGTATTCATTTTTAGATTTCACTTCCATTGTGTTTTTCGTCACTTGTTTATTTCTCCAGGCTCGGCTTTCCTGCTTGTTGTAAGTAGAGATAGCTGATCAAGATGTCACATAGTGATGTCAGCTGGCCAGTCAGATGTACCTCACGGAGGGACACCACGTTGACCACATTGCCGCTGTCTGGGGACTCGTCCTCAAGTTTTGCAGGCCCAGAAACTCCATCTTCGTACATGATCAAAGGGCGACTGTTGGACATACGGGAGGTGCCCACAGTGAGAAAGAGCAGTGCTCCAGCCTGTGTTCAGTTGTAATTCATGCGAGGAAGCGAACATGTTGGCTTTCGTATGCCTTTTTTTTTTTTTTTTTTTAGATTTTTTTATTTATTTAAGTAAATAAATAAAGGGTTTGAACTCACGACCCTGAGATCAAGAGTCGCGTGCTGCTCTACCGACTGAGCCAGCCAGGCACCCCTTTCATGAGCCTTTTGGTGTGATTCAGTGTCTCTTGGGGCATTGATGAAAGCAAGTCTCTGTCTTTGACAGTAGAGGGCTAGATCTTGTTACCTAATTAAGGTACTATTTGGTGAGGACCCTGTGTAGCTCTGGACAGTGGTGTCCTTTTTTTTTTTTTAATGTTTGTTTATTTTTGAGAAAGACAAAGAGTGTGAGTGGGGGAGGGGCAGAGAGAGGGGAACAGAGGATCCCAAGTAGGCTCCACGCTGATAGCGGCAAGCCTGATGCAGGGCTCGAACTCACGAAATGTGAGATACCAGCCTGAGCCGAAGTCGGAGACTCAACTAGCTGAGCCCCCCAGGCACCCCACAGTGTCCTTTTGATCCTTGCTACCACAAAGGTGGTCCGTGACCTGAGAGCTTGAAGAATATAGCAATCAGAGGCCACCCAGACCTACTAAGTCATAATCTGTGCTTGAACAAGATTGTCAGGTATGATGCGTGTGCACATTAAAAACATTGGCATACTACCTTAGAGTAAGCCATTCATCCATTTCATCAGCTCTCTACTGTTCTTTCTTTCCTTCCTTTTTTTTTCTTTTACTTTGAGAGTGAGAGAGTGCATGCACAAGTGGGAGAGAAGGGCAGAGGGAGAAACAGAGAATATCAAGCAGGCTCCACGCTCAGCTCAGAGCCCACCTCAGGGCTCCATTCCCAGACCCTGGGATCACGACCTGAACTGAAATCAAGAGTCAGACGCTCAACCAACTGAGCCATCCAGGCACCCCAAGCTCTCTACCGATTTCTATAGTTTAATCTAAACCATAGGTGTGTTGTTAAAAAGTGCTGTCCTTTATCCTCAAGATTAAAACATTGTCTGAGGGGAGCCTGGCTGGCTCAGTCAGTAGGGCATGCACACTTGATCTCAGAGTTCGGAGTTTGAGCCCTGTGTTGGGTGTATACCCTACTTTTAAAAAAAAGAAAGCAGAAGCATTGTTTGAGATAGCATAGGTTTGTTCGATAATTAAAAAAATTTTTTTAATATTTATTTGTTTTTGAGAGATAGGGCACAAACCAGGGAGGGGCAGAGAAAGGGAGACATAGAATGTGAAGCAGGCTCCAGGCTCTGAGCTGTCAGCACAGCCTGACACGGGGCTTGAGCCCACAAACAGGGCTGTGAGTGAGATCATGTCCTGAACCAAAGGCAGATGCTTAACCGACTGAGCCACCCAGGCGCCATTTGCTAGGTAATTCTAGAACAATACACAAGCCAAGAACTGACAGTCTCAAGCCGGTGCTTGAGTCCTAGCACGTCTTAACATCTGTAATGTGACTATTTGTCTTTTATAGTATTTTGTTTCCAATTTTTTTAATAGTTGATTTCAGATAATTTTTTGATTTAACTAGCAGTCTTGATACTCTTAATGTTCAATACCATGTCCTCTATAGATCATTATTCCCACAGGGTTTGAGAACACATAGTATACTAGTTAAAGACTGGGTGAGATCTGGAACTCAGCGGGAGGGAAAAAAGTCATTTCAGAAAAGCAGGGCAGGAAGTGTTCAGTAGCTCAGCAAAGAAAAGAAAGCTATTATTGCTTCTTTTATCTCCCACTTCCCCTTCTGTTACCCATTTTCAAAACAGTCCAGAAATCTGACTGAAAATGCTGTTACTACAGTAGTAGTTATCACAGCGTCCTAAGAAAAGGTTCAGTCTAGAGCTGGGGGAAACCAAGAACAGATGAACTAATTTTAAAATAACCTCTAATTCTCCTCCTTACAGACAGCCACTGGTAACATTTTGGTGTATCCTTCTAGGCATAGTATTTTGCAAAACTGAGAGACTGCTGTATATACAACTTCATATTCATTTTTTTTCTTTCGAATAGTTTGATATGGAGCATTTAGCAACGTAGCATTTGTTGGTGGTAGACTAAAATGTACTGAGGTAGGTATCCCAAAATACTGGCAGTGACACTCTAGAAGCAAAACTCAGTAACCAACAGCCAAGGGGGAAGAGAAAAGCTGCACACATATTTGTGTGCAAAAGACCACGTGTTTACATTGGCTTTCAATCATCTTTTCAAATAGTTCTTTTCACCAATTGTTTTTAAACATGCACTCTGGGGGCGCCTGGGTGGGTTCGTTGTTTAAGTATCTGGCTCTTGATTTCGGTCCAGGTCACAGTCTCACGGTTCACGGGATCGAGCCCTGTGTCGGGCTCTGCGCTGAGCTTGGAGCCTGCTTAAGATCCTTTCTCTCTTTCTACCCTGCTTGCTCTCTCACTCTCTAAAATAAAATGATAAAAAATAAAATAAAGCGTGCCTTCTGAATCAATAGTGTTAAAATCGGCGATGTGAATTAAAAAGTGTGTGGATGTCAGAGGCGCCCAGGTTCTCTCTGTGTGGATGCTGTTTTCAGTGTAAATGTGGTGTGTAGATAATTTTGATAGAGAAAAACTACTTTTATTACTCTGAACTGGTAAATAATCTGGCTAATTTATGATCTAAAAAGTCAACCAAATGTAGGACAGGCTTTTATTTAGGGCTATCAGTAAGCCACTCATATTCGCAGTTATTTTACTTTGCTAGCACTTGCTCCTGTTAGCCATGAGACCTTGAGAACCTTTTCTTTTCATATATGTATGTATGTATATATATATATTTTTTTTTTTTTTTGAGAGAGACACACACACACAATTTAAAGCAAGCTGCAGGCTCTTAGCTGTCAGCACAGAGCCCAACATGGGATTCAAACCCACAAACTGCAAGATAATGACCTGAGCCAGAGTCGGACGCTTAACTGACTGAGCCACCCAGGGGCCCTGAGAAGCTTATCTTTTTTGGTCCTCACTTTCCTTATCTGTACAGTGAGAATAAGGATAGTACCTACTTTGCTTGGCCAATGTGGGAATTAAAGTGAGCAATGTATTTAAAACGCTTAGCACAATGTCAGGGACATACAAAGCACTTAATAAATATTAGCCGTAATAATAATACCACTAAATATTATTGTCATTCAAGGAGACATCCCTTGCTTCTCCGGATGCTAACTTACCCTTCAAATGTCTCCTCCTGCGTTTCCCAGCAGAATGCTGTTTTTGAGCTCAGATGGCAGTTTGTGGCTATCCCACTTACGTAAGAACTTAATGCATTTTATTATAGTTACGTGTGCATGCAACTATCACTTTTACCAGAATGACAGTTTTTTTGAGGTCAGGCCCATGCTTTAGTCATCTTTATAACTCCAGCTCCTGCCCATATTAGACCTCGATAAATATTGAATAAGGGCCTTTATGAATGATGTGGGTGTAATTTTGCAGACATTCTTTTTAGATTATTCATGGTCTTGATTATATGCACCCTATTCATTAATGCAGATAATCAAGAATTAAGCTTGTTTTATCATATGGTTTGGTTATTCGTTGTTACATAAAAAACCATGCCTGAGTATAAGGTTTAAGAAACAATCTTACTTGCTCATCGTTCTGGGGATTGACGAGCTGGGTTGGGCACTTCTTCCATTTGCTGGCAACACTCATATAATAGCAGTCAGATGGCAGCTAGGGCTGCAACATTCAAGAAAGACCATTCACGTACCTGTTTGGAGTGGCGGCAGCAGGACTCAGTTGGCATGCTGTCATGGCTGGGCATGGGCGCCAGTCTCCCTCTCTCCTCCCTCCCTTCCTGCTTCTCTCCCCCTTCCACTCTTCACAAAGGACAGTGGCTCAGGACCCTCAAGAGTGTGAAGCAGCGGTCGCCAGACCTTCTGAAGGCCGAGCCCCGGAACGGACACAGCATCAGTTCCCCCGGCAGCGGTGCACTTAGGCCTGCAAGCGCCCATCACGGCCCAGCCTGTATTCTTGGGGAGAGGGCTGCACGATGATAGGGCGTCAGGACGCGTGGCTTGTGGTTCACTGGGGGCCACTAATGCAACAGGCTACCAAGTCATATAATACGAGACTTTCTTACTGAATGTTTTCAAATAGGTACTTAAAAAAAAAAGTGACTAACTGTAAGAGAGATGAGAAGGGGGATGGAGCAGCACTTACGAGTCCATGAGCGAGTCATACAGTTTAAATCCTCTGTCCCTTCACTCGCTCTGTGATGTGGGCATGTTTCGCTCTCTGGCTCCAGTTACTCGTCTACCGCGGCTCTCCTCACAGGGTCGGCGTAGCGTTGAAGCGAGACCATGGGTGTAAGTACCTGGCACACAGTAGGTGTTCAGTAGATGAGAGCTGCTGTTGCTGTGTTATTATTGCCGTCATCATCATCATCATCATCGTTATTTCCAGTGGCTAATGTCTTGGTGCCTGTGCAAAGGCAAGCGGCCGATGCAGTACATTTCACATGAAGTGAGAAGAAACATTTTGGTTAGCTTTTTCCATTTCAGTGCACTATTTTGTATCTTTGCTTTGTCTTTTATTTATTTATTTATTTTTTAAATGTTTATTTTATTTTTGAGAGACATAGAGACAGAACGTGAGCAGGGGAAGGGCAGAGAGAGAGGGAGATACAGAATCTGAAGCAGGCTCCAGGCTCTGAGCTGCCAGCACAGAGCCCGACGTGGGGCTCGAACTCACAGACTGTGAGATCATGACCTGAGCTGAAGTCGGCCGCTCAACCGACTGAGCCACCCAGGCGCCCCTGTCTTTTATTTTTGATTGTTATGTTCTTTAGCTAAGTGTTTAAAGCCAGTCTCTAATTTTAAAATAGTTTCGGGGTGCCCGATTGGCCTAGTTGGTGGAGCATGTTTACCAAGCCTGAGGATCATGAGTTCAAGCCCCATGGTGGGTGTAGAAATTACTTAAAAATAAAATCTTTAAAAAGATACTAAAATAGTTTTAGTTGCCTGTTTGTTAATTGGGAAACTAAACATGGAGGATAAAAATTATTTTCTTCTATAGAGTCATTAAAATGTGTGTTTTAGAGGAGATGGAGGAAATCCCAGTTACTTAATTTTCTGAAATACGCCATTACATTTCTTATTATTGTATTGTATTATATTGATACAGCAACTTTATATGCCACTGAAGACCACGGATGTTTTAAGTCTAATTCTACATAGGTTTTATAACTTTTTTAGTATCTAAACTCTGGAGGAAAATATATCAGTCTCGTCTTGGAGGGCTATGAAGTATGCTTTTAGTAGGCTTTTGCAAGCCTTAGTGTTGATACGTAAACTTGATGACTTTTTGGCATTTTGTGAACTCATCCTCATGTTGAAACATTAGAAATACAGTTGCTTGGTGGAGCCTGGGTGGCTCAGTTGGTCGGGTGCCCCACTCTTGGTTTTGGCTCAGGTCATCTCACGGCTTGTGAGTTGAAGCCCTGAGTCAGGCTCTGAGCTGACAGTGCAAAGCCTGTTTGGGATTATTTCTCTCTGCCCCTCCCCTGTTGCGTTCTCTCTCTCTCCCCCTCTCTCCCTCTCCCTCCTAAATAAATAAACTAGAAAAAAAATGCAGTTGCATAGGGGACGCTCAGTTAAGCATCCAACTTGATCTTAGCTCATGTCTTGATCTCAGGGTTGTGACTTCACACCCCGGTTGGGCCCTGTGCTGGGCCTGAAGCCTACTTGAAAAAAAAATTTTTTTTAATACAGTTGTTAAAGGATTAGCTTAAACTGCAGTAGAAACTTTGTAAGTAAACTTTAATGGTCTGTTACAATAGAGGTTTGGTGGAAATTGGTTTGGAATATTATTAATTAGCATAAATAGTTATATGACAATTTCTTTTTTGAGACCTTGAGTTGCTTATCATTTGTATTTTATTTAAATCTACTTTGTTATTATCACAGTTGTTTTTCTATAGAATGGCTAGGTAGAACTGGGGGCTGTTTAGTTGTCTACCACATTTTTTTTTTTAAATTATAGAGAGATCATGAGAGTTGAAGAAATGGGCAGAGGAAGAGGGAGGTGGGACTCTCAAGTAGAATGCCGAATGTGGAGCCCTATACGGGGCTCAATCCCACAACCCTGGGATCGTGACCTGAGCAGAAATCAAGAGACTGATCCTCAGGGCACCTGGGTGGCTCGGTTAAGTGTCCAAGTTGGGCTCAGTTCACGATCTCACAGTTTGTGAGTTCAAGCCCTGCATCGGGCTTGGTGCTGGTGGCTCAGAGCCTGGAGCTGCTTCGGATTCTGTGTCTCCCTGTCTGTCTGCCCCTCTCTTGCTTGCCCTCTGTCTCTGTCTCTCTCAAAAATAAACAAACATAAAAAAAAAGTCTGACACTCAATCAACTGAGCCACCCAGGGGCCCCAACCATAAAATTCTTTATGCAAAGATAAGATAAGAAATACATGTTATAGCAGGAAGGGTTTTCAGTCAGTACATAATTTATAGGTTTACCTGGGAACTCCTGAAAAATGGGGTAAGTGGTGGAAAGACCATGGTCCTTGGAGTCAGACTGTTTCTGGCACAGGGAAGCCTTGGGAAAGTTATTTGACTTCTTCAAGATTCACCCTCTTCAATGTTAACAGTAGAGACCCACCTCTGAGAGTCATTGTGAAGTTAATAAGCTAACAGTGAAGGCACTGGACCAATGGAACATGTCGAATAAGAAGAAACCACTCAAGCTTTGCGCAGTGGCAGTATCGTAGCCAATGAGGTTTATCTGAGGCGTGATTATTGCTAATTGGAAAAAAAAAAGAAGAAGAAGAAACCACTCAGAAGTCAAGTCTGCATTGTTTAGTTTCTTAAAGCCAAGGAAATGAACTTGATTAGTTACATGATTGGATAGAAGGTGACTGTGGCTTCAATTATGAACTATTTCAGGGGGCCTGTGTGGCTCAGTCCGTTGAGCATCCGACCCTTGATTTCACTCAGGTCCTGATCCCAGGGTTGTGGGGGTTGAGTCCCGTATCAGGCTCTGTGCTGAGCGTGGAGCCTGCTTGGAATTCTCTCCCTTTCTCTACCCTCCTCCCCCGCTTATGAGCGCGCTCTCTCTCTCTCTCACATAAAAAAAAAAAAAAAAAAAAACATTTCATGGAGAAGAAAATGATGCCATGGTAGTATCAAGTCTGAAACAGCAATGGTTGGGATTCTACGAACAAAAGGGATCACATTTACAATAGAAGTGTAGGAAGTAGATTTGGAAATGGAGTCTCCGCTCGCTGGCCCTCTCACTGCTTTATGTTCACATACTTCCTTTTTTTTTTCTCTGAGGTTCTAAAACAAAAACAAAACGTATTTGGACTCTGAAACAGTTGAAGGAGCTTTTGAATTCTTTCTAAAGAGGAAATTGACTTTACCTAACCAATGCACTTCCTGTGTGTGCCGTATCCGTTGCAGTGAGACGGGACCTCACTGGTGTACTTCTCAACTGCAGAATTTCCTCTTGGTGTGCGGGGGGGAGGTTGTGAATTGTACTGCAGGGTTTTGACACGTTGTCTTAATTTATTTTGGTATCCGTGAGGTCTATCACGATTCACCTAGGGATCTTGTTTAAAACGTAGGTTCTGATTCAGTGGTTCTGGGTGGGGCCTAAGCATCTGCATTTCTAACAACATTCAGGTGATGCATCAAAATCGTAAGGCATTCTTTCCCTGGTTCTTTAGAAAGAGTCTTAAAAATGTACGTGACTAACTTCATTTTTCCCCCACAACATTTATTTCCCTGGTGCTGTGTATG
This sequence comes from Paguma larvata, assembly GCA_030068075.1. Taxonomy (NCBI): domain Eukaryota; kingdom Metazoa; phylum Chordata; class Mammalia; order Carnivora; family Viverridae; genus Paguma; species Paguma larvata. The sequence continues at coordinate 5,074,789 of CM057843.1, forward strand.
TTAGGGCCTGAGTCTTAAGGATCCCACAGGTGACTCATGAAGCAAATCAAGTACATTTTGAGTATGGCTCCCTCCCTCTTCCTTTTAAACTTTGGCTTAGGTTAATTTCATAGAAGTTCCCTAGTAACTGCACAGAGGCTAATCAACAATTAAACTTAAATTGGAATGTCTCTTATTCTTTATGATTTAATTCTTTCACTTGCTTCACACATGCTATTGTATGTAATTATTGTATGTGTGTGTGTAATGTATCATATGTAATGTCGGAAGGAGAAAAAATTATTTCCATGATCCTTCCACTTCAGCCAATCAGACTGCCCTTTTTTTGCCCCCTGCATTTCTTCATACTCCTTGAGCATAGGCATTTTTTGTTTATACATGGTCGTGAACATTTCTGGAAAACAATTTTGTATTCTGCTTTTTAAATTTAGTATTAGAGAATAAATGGAAACCTTTAAATTTCTATATTAAGTGTTAAAGTTTTATGCTTTATGGGTTTTCTTGGACTTCGATGCTCTTGCAAAGATAAAAAGTTAGCAGAAGGGTTAGAGTCATAAATGTAATATGTCATCATGAAGCTAATATGGTAGGTGCAAAGTAAGTATGTGTCTGCTTTAATTCAACTGTTAGGGTTTTGTTAAAATTTTCCTGTTAAGTGGGAGTGACTTGTGTGTTATCTATATTCTTAAAAAAAAAAAAAACCAACTTGTGTCTGTATAGATAGCTGATTTGATTTCAAAATATGTGTGAGTTGTAAAGACTCCCCTGCCCTGTCTCCCAGGACAGCACCTCTTACTCCGGGCTCTGTGGACCTTAGGGCAGTGTTTCTCAGCCTATAGGCTGCAGAATCACAGGTGTGCTTGGGAAACAGGAGAACTCTATCCATATGCCCCTTCACCCTTCTCGAAGGTTCTGAATCAGTAGGCCTGGGATGGGGCCCTGCCGTCTAGATTATAACTGGCAGCCTACATGATTCTTCTGCAAACTAAGTTTCAGAATTACTGCTTCAGGCAAGCCATGGTTGAGATTGGAGGGAATTTGTACCTTTGAAATTGAATTAATTTCTTTAGGGTGTGGATTATTCATTTCACTGGGAAGACAATCTATAAGCCTCTTGTTGAGATTTGCAAAGAGGAACCGTGACTCAAAAGGGTTTAAAGCATTGTCTCAGAGGTGTGTTTTTATGAACATTCTCTGCCTTCTGTGAGCCTCTGTGAATTCTAAATAAATTCTTAGTTTTACTGTAATGAGGGTATTTTATTCATTAGATAATTTTGTAAAAAATATTAATGGCCTTCTAATCTACCATTTACTACTTTTCAGTAAAATGAATTTTAATCCCCTCCTAATTAAAATTTTTTTTTGTACTGAAACACACTGTTGCCAAGAACTACTTTGTGCAGAAAATAATACTATCTAACATTTATTTACTGGGAACAACAACGTGCCAGCTATTTTACCAAGTGTAATACATAGATTATTTTTCTTTAATCCTCACAGCAGCTCCATGAGGTAAGCATTACATTGATTTGACAAATAGGGAAATTGAAGTATAGAGTGCTTAATTAACATGACCAAATCGATGGAGTTTGTGAGTGATGGAACCCGGATTTGAGCCCATTCTGTTTTACTTGAAGGCCAGTTCTGTGCATTTCTGCAAGTTTGTGCAAATGGATTACGTTTGATTTATCAACAAGACGAAGATGGTTGTGTGTAGTGCCTTGAGATTTTGGGTGATGCCTGTGGATTAACCTGTTCCAGAGATTCTTTTTTTTTAATGTTCCAGAGATTCTAAGCTTTTATGTTCTTCCTTTTCAGATCAAAGAGAGTGCGTCACAGACCAGAGACGTCCTCAAACAGCATTTTAATGATTTAAAGGGAACCCTTGGGAAGCTCCTGGATGAGCGGTTGGTGACCCTTCTGCAAGAGGTGGACACCATTGAACAGGAGACCATTAAACCCCTCGATGACTGCCAGAAGCTCATAGAACACGGAGTTCATACCGCAGAGGACTTAGTCCAAGAAGGTGGGAGTCCAGGGAGCCTGTTAAGTGTGGCACATTCCGATTGGCATTTTGTCCATTTCTTAGGGTACCCACAGGCTTCTTGCCATCTGTGGGGTGCTTAGAGCGCTCCTGCCTTAGGATGGTTTGTAATACAGGATAGCAGATACGCCGAGAGGTATCCCAGGGTGAATGCAGTTAACCTGTTAATTATAATCATTTACAAAACAAGGGGTAAAAGGTTTTTCTCAAATGGTTCTATGATAGTTTCTTATTCACTGTTAACACAGTGATTTTAAAGTCCTTTTGAGTCTATTTGAACATTTTTCAGTGTTCAAAATAATTTAATTCCGGGGTTAGTTTTAGAAGATTACAATTGGTGTTTACTCCTGAAATCGTAGTAGTTCCGTACCTATCTGTAGCCCGTTCCTGTGGGTAAAGCATGCCCAGATCTTGCCTTGCTACCTTCCTGTCTTCACACCCACCTTCCTCCCTTCACATGCCTCTTTGTCGAGTACACTCAATACAAAGGTAACGGTTCTGCCCTTTGGGGTTCACAGCACAGTGAGAGAGGCATACGTGCTGAGAGCAATCTCAGACCCCCAGGAGCACAGAAGGGGAAGCACTTAACTCCGGGAGAGTTGTAGGGTCGCTTTCTGCAGGAGTTCCACGGAGGCTTGAAGGAATTCATTAAGCAGACAAAGGAAGAAAAGGAGGTAATAGCACAATTTGAAGCAGAAGTAACATCACGAGTGAAGTGAATGGCATATCAGGGATCTTTTGAAGTATTTTAGGCAGCAGAGTTACACAATCAGATTTGAATTAAAAAAAAAACAAACGATACTGCCTACAGTTTGGAGACTATTAGAGGCCGTAAGACTGGAGGTAAAAGAGGCCAATTAGGAATTGTAGCTCTAATCCAGAGAGGAAAGGATGAAGGCAGCGACAGGTGGAGATGATGTGGGGCTGATTTTCAGATTTTTCAGAGAGAGAATTATTGATGATTTTACCTGTCGATGAGTGCCGATTGTTGGTGATTGCCTGGATATTAGGTTGGAGGATAAAGGGAAGGCCTTAGGATGACCAAAATCAGCCTGCTTTGGGATTACCAGGTGAACTGTGCTGTTGACAGACATAAACCAAGGAGAAGGGTGGGCTTCACTGGGTACTGAGGCACTCAGGACAGGGCGCGCTGAGTAGAGGTGCTCAGGATGCGCAGAAGGTCGCTGGGAACGCAGCACGTGGCTTAGGAGGGAGGTCGGTACAGCAGTATGGCGGGTGATGGTGTATACGTCAACTCCGGATCCATGGGAGGAAGTAAATCTTCAAGAGCTAGGGAGAGAGGGTGGCAGAGGGCAGAACTGTGGGGGGTGCCAGCACTTGAAGGACAGTTGAGGAAAAGGAGCCAGAGGAGACTGAACAACCACCTGTTCTGCATGGAGTGCTGTGAATGGCATGGGATAAAAAGGGTACATGGCTCACAAGTCTGTCGCTCCAGCTGGAAAACCATCCCCTTGTAGTAACATTTGGAATGTGGTCTGGTGTTGTCTTCGCATGCTAGTTACGTTGTCTTAGCTTCAGTGAGAACCGCTTATTTGACGCTGACCCTAGCGGTGTCTTTGAGAAAATGCTTTTTGGTCTTTGGAAAGACAGAATGTCTTTCCCCGGAGGCTTTGCATTTGGAAACAAACCCAGAAGCAGTTCCCAGGTCACCCATCACCCTGAGGACTGAGAAATGTTTTTATTTTAGAAAAGAAATCCTTTGAGGCACAAACTTGTTTGTTACAGCATCTGATGGTGAAATTTTTTTTATATTTCAGAAATATTTTGAATTTCCTCTCTCCTTCCCCTCAAGGGATAAAAACTTATTTATGGAATTTTGAGGGCTTTCAGGCTTTGTTCAGTATGTCTCTGTTTTCCTTTTGGTGAGGGAGAATGTCATGTTATGTGGTCCCAAAAATTTGAGTCACTCCCGGGCATATTCAGATGGAAAGAGTTCTGGTAGTGTTTCTTCAGGGCCCTGGAAGGACCCAGAAGTTGGCCATTTTTTAAATGCCTTTGTATAGTTTTTCCTTTTTATTTTTCTGTGGAACAATGTGTGTGTTCTTTTTTAATGTTTATTTATTTTTGAGAGAGAGAGAGAGAGTGCATGTGTGTGAGGCAGGGAAGGGCAGAGAGAGAAAGGGACAGAGGATCCGAAGCAGGCTCTGTGCTGAGAGCACAGAGCCCAATGTGGGGTTTGAACTTACCTCGAGATCATGACCTGAGCTGAAGTTGGATATTTCACTGACCGAGCCACCCTCTGTGGAATAATTTCTAACGTGTGATATTCTTTCAGGAAAATAGCTGTATCATTTGACTTTATAAGACCCTGTGCCCTATTCTTCTATCAGGGTAATACCTGTCCTGGCTCCTGTTTGAGTCCTGTAAGTCAGTATTCTGTAGGAGAGATGGAAAAAAGTACCTGGACCTTCTCCTTTGCATAAAATTGGTTGATAGACTAGGGGCACCTGGGTGGTTAAGTCGATTGAGCATCCAACTTCAGCTCAGGTCATGATCTCACGGTCAGCGAGTTCGAGCCCCAGGTCGGGCTCTGCGCTTACAGCTCAGAGCCTGGAGCCTGCTTCCGATTCTGTGTCTCCCTCTCTCTCTGCCCCTCCCCCAGTCACACTCCTTCTCTATCTCTCAAAAATGAATACATGTTTAAAAACATTTATTATTTTGTTTAAATTTTTTTCTTTAATGTTTTATTTTATTTTATTTATTTATTTATTTATTTTTTTAATTTTTGAGAGTAGGAGAGACAAAGCATGAGCAGGGGAGGGCCAGAGAGAAAGGGAGACACAGAATTCGAAGCAGGCTCTAGGTTCTGAGCTGTCAGCACAGAGCCCGATGTAGGGCTTGAAGTTGCAGACTGTGAGATCATGACCTGAGCCGAAGTCGGACACTTAACTGGCTGAGCCACCCAGGCGCCCTAAAAACATTTATAAAGAAAAAAAAAAACTTGGTTGACAAATCAGATTTCTTTGTTTAGAGCAGAGTTTTTCATTTCTGGCAAACTGTTACCATTATGTACCCCTTTTCCTCCTGAGCTTCACCTTAGAGTCACTTCTAAAATAGTTTCTACTTTTACTTTTTGGGAATTTGACTGTGGAATCACTTAAGAATTGTTTGTAGGAAAACCAGACTCACCTTGACACGGCGGGCTGTTGTGGTCACTTTGTCATGGAACTGTTTTTCACCGTGCTTGTTCACTTATTCCTGATTGTAGGGGAGATCGCCATTCTTGGTGGCGTAGGAGACCAGAATGAAAAACTGTGGAACTTTACCAAAAAGGCCTCCCACATTCAGTTGGACAGGTAAAGTAGTTAGTGCCTTTGGGATTTAGTTTTAAGCATTTAAACTGTCTGCTTTTTTCCCCTCCCTTATTAAAGATTCAGAGTAAGTGAGATAGAGAATATAGATGTCAAGGCTCAGTGCCCAATACCAGTATTAGTAGAATGAAATAGTTGTGGTTGTAATTTTTGGTATAGTTTTATTACAGATTTTCTGCAATTCTAATATGTAAGAGAATTGTTCGATTTTAGAAATCTGCACATATTGAAACAGTATGTTGGATCTTTTGGTATAAACTTGACAGTGGTGATCCTACCAGTTTTCTGTTTTGGCGGTTATGTATATTTGGGAAGAGAATCTTTATGTAACGTCTTGCAGAGCCTCTGTTGCCATCGGCGTTATTTCCTGGGGGCTTCGGCATTGGTATAGTATGTGACTCATATAAACTGTGCCTTACATTTTTAACTTTCAATTGAAAGCCTCATAAACACATAAGCTTTGTTTCCTCAGCTTACCAGAAGTGCCTTTACTGGTTGACGTGCCTTGTTTATCTGCTCAGTTGGATGACTCAGTTCTGAACATAGTGAAAGACCACATTTTCAAGCACGGAACGGTAGCATCTCGCCCACCGGTGCAGATAGAAGAACTAATAGAGAAACCTGGAGGCATTATTGTTCGATGGTGTAAGGTGTGTAATTAAGAATTGTAGAAGTGGCTTCAACGTTATGGATTTGAGATTTGAGGCCCTTTAAGATTCTTTTTATTAACTACCTTTGAATATTTTCTTCTCTTCACCAAAAAAGTCCCTTTGGCTTTACAATTAAAGTCGCAGAGAACTTGAATAGAGGTAGCTCTTCCAGTTGGAGATGAATAGTTTTGAAGGTACCTTTAAAAATATCTGTATCAGAGCAGTATTTCCCATCATATATTTCCCAGACTTAACCCTTAGTGAGGCGAAGATCTCTCCCATTTCTGTTTATTACAAAAGTCAAAAGACTGTAGTGAATGTTGATTGGGTGTCTGGTATTTTCTGTTCCACACTGAACTAATATTTCTGAAATAAAGTTCCTAAAATGTGGTTCCTTCACATTCTCAGCATTGCCGAGAATTGTGTGTTGTTAAATCATGTTATGTATATGAGTTACTATATTTTATTTAGTTTTCAGAATTTTTTAAAGGTTTTTTTTTTTTTTTAATTTATTTTTGAGAGAGAGAGTGAGAGAGCATCGGAGGGGCAGAGAGAGTGAGAGAGCATGGGAGAGGCAGGGAGAGAAGAATCCCAAGGAGGCTCCGCACTGCTAGTGCAGAAGCGGATGTGGGGCTTGAACTGAGATCATGACCTGAGTAGAAATCAAGAGTCAGATGCTTAACTGACTGAGCCACCCGGGCACCTCTGGACATGGTTTCTATCTAAAATATGGTAACTCGGGGCGCCTGGGTGTCTCAGTCCGTTAAGCGTCTGACTTTTGATTTCAGCTCAGGTCATGATCTCACCGTTTGTGAGATCAAGCCCTGTGTTGGGCTCGGTGCTGATAGCACGGAGCCTGCTTAGGATTCTTTCCTTTTCTCTCTGCCCCTACCCCACTTGTGCACGTGTGTATGCTCTCACTCTCTTAAAATAAATAAATAAATTAAAAAAAAAAAAAAACACCATGTCTAAATGGGTCACAAGTGTCTTGGCTATTGACAGATACATCTTTCAGAGTGAGTGCTCATATTCTGGAAATAATTTTCTTAAATGGGTTTTTTAATGAAGCCTTGTTGATAGAAAAAAAGAATAGAGAGGCTTTTGTTTGCTCAAAACAAAAACCGTCTTTCTGTTTTTATTCTTTTGCCTGTCAGTGGACCTAGAGTTTCCAGGGTTTTTTGCTGTCAACATTATCATTCATGTTTCCTCGTGTACATGTGTAAGATGTTTTTCTTAAGTATATACCCAGTAAAATTATGAAGTCTTATAGTATAAGGTACTGTGCTAGATAATACTAAGTTCTCTTTTTTTAAAATTTTTTTAATGTTTTTATTTATTTTTGAGATACATAGAGACAGAGTGTGAGCAGGGGAAGGGCAGAGAGAGAGGGAGACACAGAATCCGAAGCAGGCTCCAGGCTCTGAGCCACCAGTACAGAGCCCGACGCGGGGCTTGAACTCACAGACCGTGAGATCACGCCCTAAGCCGAAGTCGGCCGCTTAACCAGCTGAGCCACCCAGGACGCCCCTACTAAGTTCTCTTTAATGGGATTGTACCAGTGTCTCCACCGGCAGTGTAGGAGTTCCTGTTACTTTGCATCCTGACCAATACTTGGCTTTGTCAGACTTTGTGTTTTTGCCAATATGGAATCTCATTTTGGTTCTATTTATTTCTTTATTATTTATTTGTTTTATTTATCTTTTTTTTTTTTTTAAGGGAGAGAGTGTGTGCATATGCGTGGGAGGGGCAGAGGGAGAGACAGAGAGAAAGAATCTTAAGCAGGCTCCATGTCCAGCACCATCTCACCACTGTGAGATCACATCCTGAGCCTAAATCAGTAGTCGGACACTTAGCACACTGAACAGCCTGGGCACCCCTCATTTTGGGTCTATAATTTTTTTTTAATGTTTATTTCTGAGAGATAAATACAGACTGAGAGCAGGGGAGGGGCAGAGAGAGAGGAAAACACAGAATCCAAAGCAGGCTCCAGGCGCTGAGCTCTGAGCTGTCAGACCCACAAACTGGGAGATCATAACCTGAGCTGAAGTCGGGCACTTAACCAACTGAGCCGCTCAGGCACCTCCCTCATTTTGATTTTAGATTGCATTGTCCATGTTACAAATTTAGTTAAATATTTTTATATAGTTCTAGTTGCTTATATATATTTTTTTTAATTTTTTTTTAAATGTTTATTTAGTTTTGAGACAGAGAGAGACAGAGCATGAGTGGAGGAGGGGCAGAGAGTGAGGGAGACACAGAATGTGAAGCAGGCTCCAGGCTCTGAGCTGACAGCACAGAGCCCGACGCGGGGCTCGAACTCACAGACCGCGAGATCATGACCTGAGCCAAAGTCGGATGCTCAACCGACTGAGCCACCCAGGCGCCCCTAGTTGCTTATATTTTAATTCTATAGAATGTTTGTCTTTTGTCTATTTCCTTATTGGGTGGTTTTTAAGTTTTAGGAGTCTTTTATATATTCTGGTTATTAATTCTCTTGGTTATATGAATGATGTAGTTGTGGGATTCTTTATTTAATTTTAATTTAAGTTAATGTAATTTTTATTTTAGAGAGAGTGTGTGTGCACTAGCAGGAGATAGGTGTGGGGTGGGAGAAGAGAGAGAGAGAGAGAGAGAGAGAGAGAGAGTCCCAAGCAGGCTCCACATTTAGCATGGAGCCTGACATGGGGCTCGATCCCACGACTCTGGGATCATGACCGGAGCTGAAATCAAGAGTCAGATGCTCAATCAACTGAGCCACCCAGGTGCCCCTTGTTGTGGGATTCTTATCTTTGAATTTTGAATACTTTATCTTTGTCATTATTATGTAGAAAACATGGATTTCTTCAAAGGGAGCAGAGTTTTCCAAATCAGACTGGGAAGTGTAAAACACGTGGTTCAGTAAAGGAAAGAAGGGAAATAATGATGGCATATTTTCTGTGGCCTTCCTGCGAATAGCCCGTATTCAGTACATGAGCTTCTGTGGTTGGCCCAAGAGTTCTTAAGCCATGATGCCGAGAGAAATTATTCCCTGATTTGTACCTAACACGCAGCCTTTCTCCTCAGGTGGACGACGACTTTATAGCCCAAGATTACAGGCTCCAGTTCCGCAAATGCACTTCAAATCACTTTGAGGACGCATACGTAGGCTCTGAAACTGAGTTCATAGTATTGCACATCGACCCCAACGTTGATTATCAGTTCAGAGTCTGCGCCCGAGGAGACGGCCGACAGGAATGGAGTCCTTGGAGCGTCCCCCAGATGGGTCACTCCACCTTGGTGCCTCATGGTAAGCTGTTGCCTTCTCCCTCCCGGAGCTTAGCTGTGTGTCACACCACTCGTACCTGTTCCGTCAGCGCACGGACAACCACAGTTTCTGACAGTAAGACCTGAGTTGATGAGAAGAATACAGAACCTGTCCTGTTCAAATTACTTCTTGTGAATTTTGAGAAATTTTCATCAGTTCTTACCTCCAGAGTCCAAAAACAGTGCCAGACAGGATTATTAGCATCCCCTAAATCCAGAGATTTAAGTGTTGCATCAGGATACCGATTTTCCAAATGAATGGGTATCGGGATGGAGGTCTTATGATTTGAAATTGGTCTCTCCTAAAAAGACGAAACAAAACAAAAAGAAATTGGTCTCCTCCGTATTACTATTTATTTAGACTTATTTGTTAATTAGTTCTTAATCAGGTTGGAATAAGCTCAATTATGCTTCACCCTGATTATATCAGTGTGTCGATGGCACTCCCTTGATCTTCCGTGCCGTAGTAGACTGACACGTGTTTTGTGATTCGTAGGGTTAACCAGGCCACCCTGTCGCTGCATCTCTTCTTTATGGAATTTGTCCATGACTCCAAAGAGCAGCCTCTTCTGCTTCCAAGTTTTATATAATGTGTCTATATCGAAGGTACTCCTCAAAGGGTTTTAATAATTTTCAATATCTTTGCTTTTTAAAAAGAGTGGACGGCTGGCTTTGAGGGCTACAGCCTGAGTAGTCGAAGAAACATAGCCCTCCGGAATGACTCTGAATCCTCAGGTGTCCTCTACTCCAGCGCTCCGACTTACTTCTGCGGGCAGACGTTGACCTTCAGGCAAGTAGATGCCACGGTAGCTGTCATGCCTTAGGCAGCGGAGTGAAGTGCGTAGAACATACGTGAGCTTTGGGTTCAACGTAGACCTGAGTTTATCTCGTCCTTTGTAGGCAGTGTTCCTCTGGGGAGAGGTCCTCACTTCTCCCTGGTGAGAGAGAAGTCTCACTTCTTCTTAGTTTTCTCATCTGTGTTCATAGGGTTATTAGGAAGATGAACTAAGATAATGTATAAGATGTCTCGCTTACACCTGCTACATAGCACATACTCGTGTTTTTATCTCTTTTCTTCTTGGAAGATAGAGGTAAGTAGATTACCTCTCAAAAGTCGATTTTAGGGGCACCTGGGTGGCTTGGTCGGTTGAGCGTCCCACTCTTGATTTCAGCTCAGGTCGTGATCTCATCAGGGTTCGTGAGATTGAGCCCCGCGTTGGGGTCTATGCTGACAGCACAGAGTGTGCTTGGGGTTCTCTCCCTCTCTCTCTGCCCCTCCCCTGCTCGCGCACACGCATGTATACTCTGTCTCTCTCAAAATAAATAGATAAACTTTTTTAAAAGTCAATCTTAAAAAATCAGAGGCCAAGAATTTTTTCCTTGGTGAGTGAATGTGAGCAAGTCTCTGTGAAAGACAACTTGTCAGTGCCAACATAGTGAGAATTACATACGTAATGTACATAATATATATAGTTCTCTGTAAAATTTGTGTGTGTGTGTATATATACATATATACACATAAATAATTATCTGTAAAACAAAAACTGGAAGGAAGCTTTTCTACCACCAATAATTTTTGTTTCTTCATCCATTTCTTCCTATTATTAGAACAATTTCCTTGTTTTCCTATTATCTCAGATGTATTCTCCATAGTCTTGTTTCTGAAGAGTTCTTGCTAGAAACCAAAGCCCAGTTTTAATTTGGAAAAGCAGGCTTGCAACCTCTTCTCTAAGTTTTGGATCTTGAGCTCATGAGACTTTATGGTGAACGTTGCGCAGAGTTCCTGGTGTTCGCAGTCCTCTGTCATATGAGGCTTGGAGAGTATCTGAAAGCTTTATGCAAGCTAATGTGGCCGTGTTCTCCCCAGCCGAGTCATCTTCACTGTCAGCCGTTCTCAGAATGTACTGGTTTATGCTTTGTCTCATCAAAAAATTTTTTTAAATATTTATTTATTTTTGAGAGAGAGAGAGAGAGACAGAGTGCAAGTGGGAGAGGGGCAGAGGAGACACAGAACCCGAAGCAGGCTCCAGGCTCTGAGCTGTCAGCACAGAGCCCGATGCGAGGCTCAAACCCACAAACTGCAAGATCATGACCTGAGCCGAAGTCTGACGCTTAATTGATTGAGCCACCCTGTCTCATTTTTGACATCTCCACTCACCCCTTAGGTTACAAAGAATAACTTAATAACCAAAAAAATACCAACACAGAGAGAGAGAGAAATAAGGAATCCAGTACCTGAAGTCCTCTTGGTTTCTCCCTAAAGGGGATTTTATGAGTTTCGTTTGCTAATAAACCCTTTTTCTTCTTATGTCCTTTTTTTATAGAAATACTGCCATTAGTGAATCTCCAGAGAACAATGTGCTCCTGTGTAATGAAGGGGCTTCCTGGTAGACAGATTGAGGTCTGATATCTCAGACAGTAAGAATAGTAACCATAGTAATAATAATTGCAGTTAATAGCTAAATAGCATTTACTGCATGTGAGGTACTATTTTAAATACTTAGATTCAGGGGCGCCTGGGTGGCTCAGTCAGTTAAGCGGCCGACTTCAGCTCAGTCATGATCTCATGGTCTGTGAGTTCGAGCCCCGTGTCGGGCTCTGTGCTGATGACTCAGAGCCTGGAGCCTGCTTCAGATTCTGTATCTCCCTCTCTCTGCCCTTCCCCTGCTCACACTCTCTCTCTATGTCTCTCAAAAATAAAAACGTTTAAAAAAAATAAATACTTAGATTCATTTAATTTTTTAATTAGGTGGGGGTCATAGAGAGACGGAGAGAGGGAGAGAGAATCCTCAGCCCTGCACCATCAGTGCAGAGCCACATGTGGGGCTCGAACTCATGGAACCATGAGATCATGACCTGAGCCAAAACCAGGACAGATGATTAACTGACTGAGCCACCCAGGCGCCCCTATATTCACTTGATTCTTACAATAACCCAATCAAACAGGTATGGCTACCCATTTTAGGGACGAGGATATTAAGGCACACAGAAGTTAAGTCACTTACCCAATGTCACATAACTGGCAAATGGCAAAGCTAGGCTATATTGTTTCTTTTTGTCTTCTTCACAGGAGAATAAATGTGATTCTCGTCAGTGTTGAAATCTACAGTTTCTCTTTCTGTCAGTATCCTTAGCTCTTTTCCTTTTTCCTCTTCTGTGACCTTTCCCCCCAGCAGTGGTGACCTGGTGCTCTCCTGCTTTCAAACGCTTCCTCCGTGAATACAGGGGAAGGTCTGATAGGTGGCGTACTTAGGTTTGTTTCTTATGTCATTCGATAAATATTTAAGATGTTGGAAATTACCCACTGGTGTAAATCCACTTACTATCTGTGGACCATGGCCTGACGTTTATTAGTAGGCCTCAGTAAACCATTTGTTCCTTCCTCCTCTTCCAAAGATGTCTGACTGGGCCCCACCTGGCAGAGTGGTTAACTGAAACTTAGTTCGGCTCAGTATGATTGTAGCCAGACCCTTGCATTTTTGTCATTTTTCCTTTGAATACGGAATGAAAATGTCTTCTCCCCTTGTTAAAGGGAATTGCAGGCATCAACAGCTAAGTCAGAAGATGTGAGAGGTGGGGGCACCCCCCTGTAAATGGGGGAAATAGATGGGCCAGCTCGACTAAAGGTAAACTTCATTCAGTGTGTTGAGGGTGTCGGAAGGCTTCGCAGTTAGAGGGAAGATTATACTCCTGTAGGCACTGCCCCGTTGCTCCCCCCAGTCTATTCCTGATGAAGTTTCCGGAACGCGTAGAGTTGTGGAAGCCAAGAAACCTGTTACTGGCCGACTCTGTCAGTCTCCAGAGCCCAGTCTCATTCGGTGGCCAGGTCTCCTCAGCAACCTCCTCCTGCTAGGCCGCCCCTTGATTTCCTGCCTGAACATTCCTGCTCTCCCTCTCCTTGCTTCTAAGATTTCCTGATCCTAGTGTTTTTTTAACCGTATTTCTACTTTCTCTTCTCTACCACTTCCTTTATTTAAAACAGCTTCCTTTCAAACAGCCTTCCTTAATCCTAATAGCCTAGGAGGTTACTGTCATCTTCTGTAGATGAAGAGACCAAAGCAGAGGGAGTACGTGACTTGCCACTATTTAGATCCTGCCAGTCTAGCCCTAAAAGTCTGTGCTCTTACCCGCTGTGCTACCTGCCTCCCACCAGTCACGTGAGGTGGTAAATCAAGGGGCAGCGGCTATCTATTTATTGTTATAAACTTTTTTCTTTAAAAGAACATAAAAAGTTAATGTTACAGTTAGCATTATCAATTGCTGTGTAACAAGCCACCCCAAAACGTAGAAGCTTAAAACAACAATAGTCATTTATTTTGCTCATCAGGAAACTGCAATTTACAGATCGTCAAAGACAGCTCATCTCTGCTTATGTGTCCGGTAGCTGCAGTAGTTTGATTAGAGATGGTGGATCTACTTTCCAAATGGCTCACTCACACAGCTGGCAAATTAACCCTTGTTCTGTGTGCCTGTCCCTATAGGCCTGTCCATGGGCTGCTTGGGCTTCCTCACAGCATGGTGGCTTGGTTCCAAGAATGACCATCTCAGGAGATAGGAAGAGGAAGCTGCAGAAGCTGCCAGTTTTTAAGGCCTGAGCCTAGAAATTGACACAGTATTACTTCTACCACATTCTATTGTTCATTCACAGAGTCTAGATCCCAGGAAGGGATGGGATCTTCTTGATAGGAGAAGTGTCAAAAAATTGGGGGGCTTGTCTTAGAAATAGCATGGTTGATAGCTGTTAGAAAGGGGTCACGTGGGATATGTGAATTTGGTTTATTGTTTGCCTTTGGTTAAGTGTTAGCATTACACTTTCTGAATAAATTTAGGCTTGAGGGGATCTTTCTTTTTCTGTACAAGGCTGGTCTCTGTCATTACCAGGTGTATCTTCAATACTAAATGTTAGCCCAACATAGTTGGATTTAGAAGTTAACTTGTTTTGGGAAGCCTGGCTGGCTCTGTAAGAAGAGAGTGCAACTCTTGATCTCAGGGTCATGAGTTTGAGCCCCACAATGAATATAGAGGTTGTTTAAAAAACTTTTTTTAAAAAAAGGTAATTTGTTTTTAATTAGAGTCTTTGAAATCTTGTCGGTTCCTCCTTATATTGAGACATAATGCTCTGTTCTGGGGAGAATACAGCTTTGCTTGGTTTTATATGTTGCCAGAGTGGTCCGCTCTAGAGATATGACATGTAGGCCTTTTGGGTTGGAGTTTGGCTTTTATGACAGATGTGGGGAATGCCAGACAGAAGTGTTTTCCCCACAGACCCTTGATGAGATAGATTTGGATGAGATAAGGCAGCTCCTTTCCTAAATTAGATCTGTTAGGATTCTATACCCTAGCTTTTAGTTTTCTGTAGGCGGAGGGTTACGTGAAATCATGAAGGTATATCTGCTTTGAAGTGTTCATGTATAACAGCTCTTCTAGATAATCTAAGGAGCATTTCTTAGGCCTTTTTCCTATCCATACTCTTTCTATCTTAAATTACTTTATTATTTATTATGTCTTAAATATTTAAGTAATCTGTACACCTGATGTGGGGCTCGAACTCGCAACCTGAAAATCAAGAGTCACATGGTCTTCCAATTGAGCCAGCCAGGCCCCCCTAAAATAACTTAAAAAAAAATTTTTTTTTTTAATGTTTATTTATTTTTGTAGGAGAGACAGACAGAGCGTGAGGAGGGGAGGGGCAGAGAGAGCAGGAGACAGAGAAATCAAAGCAGTTTCCAGGCTCTGAGTTTTCAGCACAGAGCCTGATGTGAGGCTCGAACTCATGAACTGTGAGATCATGACCTGAGCCACAGTCGGAAGCTTCACCAACTGAGGCACCCAGGTGCCCCTAAAATGACCTTTTTTTAATATGAGCACAGTTCTCCTTATCAACTCTAGTCTTTGAATGAGGCTAATCATTTCGTTCAGCCTTTGCCCCATTCAGATGGTATTTACAGTACTTGGTTTTGCCAGGAGTGTGAAGTTTAGGAAGAAAAAAAACCCAGAATCTTTGATTCAACATAGAGCAGGCAGTTTATAAATTAGTATAAGAAAGACCCAAACTGCTCTGGAATACAGAGAAAGGAACAGTTACATCTAGATGAGGGGCTGGTGAAGACTTAGTGCAGGTAGAGGTGGAAAGGCAGTTCAGGGGGGGAAACAAAGCAAGAACCAAAGATAGGAGTAGAAAAAGTACAAATAGCAAGTAATGAGTCTGGGTCGGGTTAATAGAGACAGGGTCAATATGGTCGGAGGATCCCAGAGAGGCAGGATATACTTTCGAACAGGCTGCATATATTTCTTTTTTAATTCCTCAAAGAAATACCATTTTGAAGGTCACCTGTGCCCATTTACAAAGAGGATATTTGATACTGCATACAGAGATCTCCCCACCCCTCAATGAAGGCCTCATGTACCTTTGTTCTCTGGGGAGGGAGGCATGTTCTCCTGTTGGCTTTTCATGAATTCACGAGTCGGGCTAGACTGTATAAAATAGTGATGGTCAGCTAACATTTGTTGAGCTTTGCTGTGTGTTAAGTTCTTAAGGACTTAATGAGTTAATGTCTATAAATTGTTAATAGTGGGGCCGAGATTCAAATCTTGATAGTCTAGCCCCGTGGGCCTCTGTTCCGACTTAGTGAGGTGGAAGGTCACTGGAGGGTATTGAGCAAATGCATGACATCATCTGATACATGTTCTACAGGCCCTTTTGGCCTCTGTGAAGGGTGCGGGTAAAGGCAGAGGGAGACCAGTCAGGAGGCCGCGATAGTAATCTTGGTGAGAGTGAATGGTGGCTTGGACTAGGATGGAGCAGTGGAGGTAATGATAAATGGATACATTCTGCAGGAAGGACCGACGGGATTTACTGGTGGGTTGCTCGTGGGATGCGAGAAAGAAGGGAGTCAAGTGTCACCGCAGGGCTTTCGGTCTGAGTAGCTGTTGAGATAGAACTGTCATTTACTGAGGAGGCGGTAAGAAGAGCGTGTTTGTGAGTGAGTATCGGTCTGTTCTTTCACAAGGTAAGTTTGAGTTCCCTACTGCACAGGCAGGTAAAGATGTGGACGGACAGCCGGAGTTCAGTGGAGAGAGCCAGGCTGGGGCCCTCGCTTGAGAGTTTGTAGATTGTCAATGAGTATTTAAGTTAAAGCCATGAGACCGGGTGAGATCAACCAAGAAGTGAGTGTAGACAGAGGACATTGAAGAATTGTCACATTTAGCAGCTGGGGGGTGGGGGGGAGAAAGCCATCAAAGGACTCTCAGGAGGAGCAGCGTGTGGAAGGATGTGTGTCCTAGAAGTCAAGCGAAGCAGGTGTTTCAAAGAGGAGGTAGTGGCCAGTCTGTCAAACGCTGCCGATCCACCAGGTGAGAAAAAGACTGAGAACTGACTTCTAGGTTTGCGGTGTGGATGTCTGTTGGTGACCTGACACGAACATTTTCAATGATGTTGTGGAGAAGACTGGATGACAGTGGGCTCAAAAGAGACCACGAGAGCTTCTGGGACCAGTGGGTACGTGGTGGCACTTTCGTTCTGAATTTTTTCCACTTGCAGAAACTTTTTGGAGTATTAAGGAGAATAGAGGTAGGAGGACCCGTGAGTGCTTTTTCAGCAAAAGTAAGAGATAGAGAAAACTCAATTCCAAATTAGGGGTAAATACTTCCTAAGCCACAGGTAGGCAGGAAATCCACGGAGGACATCATGACAGTTTGCTGAGGGAAAAAAATGATGAGTGTGGAGGTGTTGATCTTAGAAATCTCCAGATCTTCAATCCCGAAAGGAGGAGGCCCCACCCTGAGACTATAGATGGGGCTGGGACTGAATAGTGCTTCAGTGCTCTGCTTGAGGAAACAGCGAGAAAGGATGTGGACATTGCCCAGGAAAGTGTAAAATGCTCTATCTTAAGAAAGCAAGTGGTGACCGTGGTCGGTGGTCTGTGAAGCAGCCTTTGAAGAAACCACAGACGCCGAAGTCTGGCAGTAGAAGCTCTTCTGAAACACATTGGGTTTCGAGTGTCAAAGGAGACAGGACTCCTAGAGGAGCCACGTTATGAGGTAGCAGTGGGGGGACAGGCCATAAAGCATAAAGCTGAAAGTTACCCAGGTTTCCCACCCACCCCCTTACATCCCTCCTACGGATGGAACCCGATCCATTAATAAAGAGTAACACAAAATGAATGTCCACGGTAGCTCTACGGAGACAGGATAAGAGAAAGAAATGAAAAAGATCAGCAAATCTTTTCCACAGTTGATGAAACATCAGCAAAAATATTACCAGAAATGAAAGCCATATTCAGCATTTCAATCTTAATTAAAGAAAAAAAAGCGTAACCACAGTTACGAAGGAAGATTACAAAGATTAGATACAAGATCTCAGGGAAGAGGTGGCTGGACAGCGGGAGGTGACGCACAGACAGCAGGAGACCACGAAATGCCAGCTGCCAGAACTTAGCAGAGAGGTAGAAGAAAAGGCACCATTGCAGAAGTCGAGACCAAGTTCCAGGAAGCACAAGGAGATTGAGAGCATGGGAAGCAGGGATAATAATGAAAAATGAGCAAATTGAAATAAAAATCGGAAAGGGATTCAAGAAAAAAGGAAAGAAAAAAGATAGGTAAAAAGCTACCTAATAAACGTGTAATCAGAGGCCCCGAGAAAGGAAACCAGAACAGCGGGAACATAACACCTATGTTAAAATACAATTCAAGAAACATTTCTGAAATTAAAGTTTCTATTTCCTATTTCTAATTTATCTTGATTTTAAAATCAGTAATGACTGTAGAACTTTGTGACATATCTTTTCTCTATCTCTATGCCAAACCCCGCCCCCCATTCAACTCTTATTACAGTGATTTATACCAGGAGATTTTTTTTTTTTAATGTTTATTTATTTGAGAGAGAGAGAGAGTGTGCGCACACACGCAGGGGAGAGGCAGAGAGAGAGGGAGACAGAGGATCACAAGCGGGCACTGTGCTGGTGGCAGAGGACCCGATGCGAGGCTCAAAGTCACAAACCAGGAGATCATGACGTGAGCTGAAGTCAGGCACTGAACCATCCAGGTGCCCCGTGAGTAGGTGTTCTAATGTTAAATTACCTCTGCCTTCTGGGATAAATCCTAGTATTGTTTTCTGTTAGACAGTACTAGTTTGAATTAGACAGTACTAGTTTGAATTAGACAGTACTAGTTTGAATTAGACAGTACTAGTTTGAATTAGACAGTACTAGTTTGAATTTGCTGCTATTTTTATTGCTTTTTATTTAATCTGTATTCACGAATGAAATTGCCGTGTAATTTTTCTCTTATGATTTGTGTGTCAAGATTATAAAAGCCTCATAAAATAATTGGGTGATCTTTCCTCCCTGTTTTCTTTCTGTTTTTTTTTTTTTGTTTTGTTTCATTTAGTTTTACATGATAGATTTTCTCTTCCTTGAAGGTTTCACAGAGCAGCTGGATCAAGTAACTTTTTTGTATGTATATGGGCAGTTTTTTCACTTTTTAAATTTTATGGAAGTAAAAATCAGTCTTGGGGCGCCTGCTGGCTCAGTCAGTAGAGCATGTGCCTCGATCTTCTCAGCGTTGTGAGTGCAGGCCCCACATTGGGCATATAGCGTATAAAAAAAAGTTGGGGTGCCTGGATGACTCAGTCAGTTGAGTGTCTGACTTCGGCTCAAGGTCATGATCTCTCGGTTTGTGGGTTAGAGCCCTGCATCGGGCTCTGTGCTGACAGCCTGGATCCTGGAGCCTGCTTCGGATTTTGTGTCTCCCTCTCTCTCTGCCCCTCCCCTGCTCATGCTCTCTCTCTCTCTTTCTCTCTCAAAAATAAACATTAAAACAAAAGTCTTTTTGTAGTACAATTCTGAGTTTTGACAAATGTATTCAGTCATGTATCCACTGCCACAATCAGTACAGGACAGTCTCCTCACTCCAGAATATTCCCTCGTGTTATCTCTTTGTATTAACCCCGCTTCTCTCTGTCAACTACTGATTTGTTGTTTTCTGTTTGTGTAATTTTGCCATTTCAGAATGTCATACAAATGGAATGATATATTAATAGTATGGAACTCTCTATATATATTATATATGTATGTAGTATGTGTAGTTTAGTCCTTTCTGTGTTACTTAATATTATTTTATCGTAGGGACATGTCAGTTTATATACTAGTTGAAAGACATGAGCTGTTTCTAATTTGGGGCAATATGAAAGCCTCTTCAAACATTTGTCTCCGGGTCTCCTCTGTGAACACAAGCTTCCATTTCTTTTAAGTAAATGAATACCTTTGATAGTGATTGCTGGGTCATGCTGTGTTTGTCTAAGGAACTGTCAAACCGTGTTCCAAAGCGGCTGTACCATTTGACATGCCCGCCAGCACATGTGAGAGTTTCAGTTGTTCTTCATCCTGGCTGGCATTTGGTATTGTCCGTTGTTTTGGTTTTGCTTTTTTTTTTTTTTTTTTTGAGAGAGGGAGAGTGAACACGTGAGTAAGCAGGGGAAGAGGAGCAGAGGGAGAGGGAGAGAGAGAATCTTACGCAAGCTCCATGCCCAGTGCAGATCCCATGTCGGGCTCAGTCTCACAACCGTGAGATCATGACCTGAGCCAAAATCATGAGTCGGATACTTAAGACTGAGCCGCCCAGGAGCTCCATTTTTGCTTCTTTTTTTTTTTTTTAAGTTATTTATTTTGAGAGCCAGAGAGCAGGGGAGGGGCAGAGAGAGAGGGGGAGAGAGAGAATCTGAAACAGGCTCTGCACTGTCAGTACAATGAGATCATGACTTGAGTCAAAATTAAGAGTCCGATGCTTAACCGACTGAGCCCTAGGCGCCCTCGCCTTTTTGCCTTTAAGTTCAGCTATTCTGTATACGTGCAGTTTTACCTTATTGTGTTTTTTTTACATTTTCTTTTCTTTGATAGCTAAAGATAGCATCTTTTCATGTGTAGCTTCATTTATATATATCTTCATTGGTGAAGTATCTTTTCAAATCTGTTGCCTATTTATTTTTTCTGTTGCCTATTTAAAAAGATTTTTTTTATTACTGAAATTTGATAATATAAGTCTTTTGTTACGTGTATGTTTTGAAAATTTTTTTTAATAGTTTTTTATTTATTTTTGAGAGAGAGAGAGAGACAGAGCACAAGTGGGGGAGGGCAGATAGAGAGGGAGACACAGAATCCGAAGCAGGCTCCAGGCTCTGAGCTGTCAGCACAGAGCCCGACGCGGGGCTTGAACTCACTAGCTGTGAGATCATGACCTGAACTGAAGTCAGATGCTTAACCGGCTGAGCCACCCACGTGCCCCTGAAAATATTTTTAACCAGTCTGAGGCTTGTCTTTTTACCAGTGTCATTTGTGGAGTTGAAGTTGTTAATTTTGATGAAAGACATTTCATCAGTTCATCTAGTACTTTCGGTGTTGTATCTGAGAAATCTTTGCCCTAATGCAAGGTCATAAGGTCTCCTATGTTTTCTTCCAGACACTTTATGTTTTTGAATTTTACATTTAGATCTCTGAGCCACTTTGAATTACTTTTAGTATAATGTGTGAAATATGAGTTGAATCGTGTTTTGTTTTGTTATCTGGTCCCGTAGTCCCTGCACTATTTGTTGAAAAGACTGTCCTCTCTCCATTGAATTGCCTTTCACCTTTGTTAAAAATCAGTTGACCATATGTGTGGGGAACTGTTTCTAGACTCTGTTTCATTGATTTATGTGTTTCTCCTTTCCCAGAACTAAAATCTTGATTGCTGTAGCATAAGTCATCAAATCAAGTAACATGATTTTTCCAATTTTATTCTCTTTTTATTTATTCTGGTTCCTCTATCTTTCTGTTTAATTTTAGATTCACCCTGTCCATTTCTAAGAAAAAATTTTTTGCTGGGATTTTGATTGAGATTGCCTTGAATGTATAAATCAGTTTGGGAGTAATTGGTATTTTAATATTTTGATTGTTCCAATCTATGGATATGGTATATTTCTTTCCTTTTATTTCTTTTGAGAGTGAGTGAGCTCGAGTAGGGAGGAGAAGAGAGAGAGGGAGAGAGAATCACAAGCAGGCTTGGCACTGTCATCACAGAGCAGGATGTAGGGCTCAATCTCACAAACCATGAGATTATGACCTAAGCCGAAATCAAGAGTTGGTTCAACCGACTGAGCCACCCAGGCACACCTGGTTATGGTATATTTCTTAATTTGGTTTTTGTGTTTTTGGTTTCTAATTTTTTTAAGTATTTATTTTTGAGAGAGAGAGAAAAACAGAGCATGAGCAGGGGAGGGGCAGAGAGAGAGGGAGACACAGAATCTGAAGCAGGTTCCAGGCTCTGAGCTGTCAGCACAGAGCCCTATTTGGGGCTTGAACTCAAACTGTGAGCCAAAGTCAGATGCTTAACCGACTGAGCCACCCAGGTGCCTCTGGTTTTTTTTTTTTAAAGATACATTTTGATTTTATTTTTAAACTTTTTTTAATGTTTATTTTTGAGAGAGATAGCACAAGTGGGGGAGGGAAGAGAGAGGGAAACACGGAATCCAAAGCAGCTCCAGGCTCTGAGCTATCAGCACAGAGCTGGACTCGGGTCTCGAACTCATGAACCATGATATCATGACCTGAACGAAGTCAGATACCTAACCGCCCGAGCCACCCAGGTGCCCCAATTTAATTTTTTAAAAGATGTCTTTCATCAGTATTTTGTCATTTCTCTTTTTTTGCCTCATCACACTGGCTAGGAAGTATGATTTGAATAGCTGTGTTGAAAAAAAGCATTCAGTCTTTCACAGTAAGTATGATGCTAGCTGTAGGTTTGGGGGGTTTTTTAAGATTTTTTTTTTTTAGAAATTAAAAATATTTCTTTTACATTTATTTATTTATTTAGAGAGAGAGAGAGAGAATGTGAGCAGGGGAGGGGCAGAGAGAGAATTCCAACCCCGACATGGGGCTCCATGTCATAAACTGTGAGATCATGACCTGAGCCAAAATCAAGAGTTGGGTATTCAACTGACTGAGTCACCCAGGTACCCCTAAGATTTTATTTTTAAGTAATCTCTACGCCCAATGTGGCCTCACTTAAAACCCCGAGATCAAGAGTTGGGTGCTCTACTGACTGAGCCAGCCAGTGCACCAGGTTTTTTGTAGATACCTTTTATCAGGTTAAGAAAGTTCCCTTCTGGTTGTGGTTTGCTGAGAATTTTATCCATAAATGAGTGTTTAATTTGGTCTAGTCATTTTTTTTTTTAATGTTTATTTATTTTTGAGACAGAGAGACACAGAGCATGAGCGGGGGAGGGGCAGAGAGACAGGGAGACACAGAATCCGAAACAGGCTCCAGGCTCTGAGCTGTCAGCACAGAGCCCGACACGGGGCTCGAACTCACAGACTGCGAGATCATGACCTGAGCCGAAGTCGGACGCTCAACCGACTGAGCCACCCAGGTGCCCCTGGTCTAGTCATTTTTATACATCTGTTAAGGTGATCATACAGTTTTTCTTCTGTTAATATGGGGGATTACAGTGATAGATTTTCGAACATTGAGTCAGCTTTACATTCCCCAGAGAAACTCCACCTGAGTCATATACTACTCTTTACATATGCTTTATCACTAAATTTGATTTTTAATAATTTATAGGGGATTTTTATTCTCTTCATGAGAGAGATATTTGTCTTTTCACTTACGATGTCTTTGGTTTTGGTTTTGGCTAGCCTCACAAAGTGAGATGGGAACCGTTTGTTCCTCTTTTGTCTCCAGAACTATTTGTGTAGAATTGGTAGTATTTCTTCCTTAAAATGTTTGGTAGAATTCACCAATTAGCCATCCGAGAATTTTCTTTGTTGGAAGATTTCCAATTTCTATAATAGATAAAGGACTATTCAAGTTATCAGTTTTGTTTTGAGACAGAATAAAAGCTTTTTTAAGATTCGTATGGTAAGGAATATATTTCTGTTTCAGATATATTTCAAAAATCCTTCTTTGCCATGACTTGACAAGGCATCCCTTCTTTCTCTTACTCCTGACATGTCAAGCTGTGCCGTGACCCTCTGTCGACATTTGGCTCATTCTCTCTTCCTTGGACCAGTCTTCCGATTAGTGACACACAGACTAACTGGCTGTGTTCCCAGCAGTGTGCGAGGTACTAATTTCACTGCAGACCTGGCAGTATTAAGTATTGCTGGTTTTCTTTCATCTGTAGCTGCTAGGACAAAATAAAAATTTCATTTTATTTCCTCTCTTTATCACAAAGTTGGATATTTGTCATATATTAGCGAAGCAGCTGAATTTTTGGATTTTTGTCCAAGCATTCATTGTGAAGAAAAAAGTTTGAGATTGTGTAATAAAAAGAATGTCACTTAAATGCAATCAAAGTTAGCCCAAGTGCAGAATAATAGGGATAATAGATTCGTTTTCTTATTGCCCCGTCTAAATTGTTCCTCTTTGTGGCCCTGTTCTTTCTCAGAATATTTTACCTAGGACTTTCTTTACTTTCCTCTATGCATTGGATGCATTTCTAGTGACTTGTGCTCGAACCTGTGAGATCATGACCTGAGCTGAAATCAAGAGTTGGACGCTTAACTGACTGAGCCTCCCATTTGCCTTGTATTTTCCTTTCTTACATAGTTTCTTTCTTTCTTTCTTTATTTTTTAATGTTGAGGCTCCAGGCTCTGAGCTGTCAGCACAGAGCCCAAGGTGGGGCTCGAACTCACGAACTGTGAGATCATAACCTGAGCCAAAGTTGGATGCTTAACCGACTGAGCCACCCAGGCGCCCCATTTCTTACACAGTTTCTTACAAAACTTGCTTAGGTGAGATGACAACTACAGTAGTTTTTTAGGATATAATGTCCTGATTACCTGTCTCACAACTAAATTTATTAACTAAAATTCAATAATTTTAAACTTCCATTCTATTTCTTAGTGAACCGTGAAAATAATTGTGTTTCAGGCATATTAGCAATTTACTTTTCTGGTTCATTCTATATTCAGAGCAACTTTTATAAATTTTTTATGCCGTGCTGGTCTTATTTATTACGTGCTGTTTGGGTGCAGGATGCTTTCAGGAATAACTTTGTGATTTATTCAAATTAAGAGGGTTTTTTCTTTTTAGGATTTTTTTTTCTCACTGCGTTGAGGACCTTTTCTGTTTTACTACGTTTAATTAATTTCAAGACATTTTAATTGAATGAATTATTGATTTAAAAAGTTTAATTACAAAAAAATGTACACTTGCAACAACTTGGCCAAACTTGGTTTGGTTTTAACAAGGTTTTAACAAGGTTAACTCAGTCAGTTAAGCGTCCAACTCTTGAGTTCAGCTCAGGTCATGATCTTGCAGTTTGTGAGATCAAGCCCCACGTTGGGATCCGCACTGACAGCGCGGAGCCTGCTTAGGATTCTGTCTCTCTCCTTCTTTCTCTGCCCCTCCCCTGCTTAAGCTCTCTAAGCAAACAAACAAACATTAAAAAAAAAAAAAAGCCTAGCCTCACTTCAGGTACCAGCTGTAAGTTTAGGGATCTCGCAGGCCTACCCTCACTTCTAACTACATGGAGAGCTACCAATTCCGGGGTTCCCACGACCACCCTGAAATTCTGTAATTTGCTAAAATGACTCAGAGAATTTAGGAAAGCACTACACTATGATCAGAGTTTTGTTATAGCAAAAGGATACACGTTAGAATCCGCCAAAGGGAGAGACCCTGTAGGCAAGGTCTGAGAGGGTTCCCAACATGAAGCTTCCATTGTTCTGAGGAACACATGGCCTTCTAGCATGACAGGACTGAAACTTTCTAGTTTTCCTTCTGCCATTAATTTCTAGTTTCTTTCTATCGTGGTCAGAAAATATGTGTAGTGCGATTTCAGTATTCTTAAATTTGTCAGGACTTGTTGACCTAACATGGTGTATCCAGGAGAATGTTCCACATGTGCTTGTGGAGAATGCGTATTCATTCTCCTTCTCGTGAGTAAAACGCTCCATATGTGTCTGATGCATCCATTTGGTTTAGAGTGTTATTCAAATCCTCTGTTCCTTATCAGTTTTCTGTCTGGATGTTCTGTCTTATTACGAATGGGATACTGAAATCTCCTACTCCTGTTGTGTAACTGTTTTTCTCTTTAGTTCTGTCCGTGTTCGTTTTATATATTTGAGTGATCTGATATTGGGTGCATTTGTATTTACAGTTGTTACATCTTCCGGGTAAGTTGACCCTTTTCTCATTATATAATGTCTTTCTCTTTTGTTGTTTTGTGACATAAGAGCTTGTTTTGTCTGGTATAAGTATGGCCATCTCTGCTCTCGTTTGCTTATCGTTTGTATGGAGTATCTTCTCCCAGCCTTCCCTTAACTCTAAAAGTGGTTATTGATAGAGAAGGACGTACTGTTGCCATTTTATCGCTGCATTCTGTCTTGTAGCTTTGTGTTTCCCTTCCTCTCTTGCTGCCATCCTTTGTGTTTTATTGTTGGGGGTTTTTGTTTGTTTTTTTGTAGTGACATGCTTTGATTTCTTTTTCATTTACTTTAGTGTGTCTTCTGTCAGTTTTGTCTTTGTCGTTACCATGGGGTGTACATTAAACATCTTCTAGTTACAACAATCTGTTTTTAACTGATAACTCCCACACCGTATGTTACTGAGGTCACAAACACATCTTTGCATATTGTGTATCCATTAACATCTTTTAGTTATATTATTTTTTATCTTTTGCCTTTTAACTTCTACACCAGAATGCAAAGCGATTGACCCACCAGCATTACAGTATTATGGTGTCCTATGTTTATATATTTACCTTCATACTTTCACATACTTGCATGGTGCTCTTTCCAGTCTTTTCATTTCAGCTTGAAGGATTTCTTCTGGCATTTCTTAGAAGGCAGGTCTGCTGTGGATGACCTCTCAGCTTTCATAGGACTGCCTATTTCTTCCTCATTTTTTTTTAAAGGACAGTTTTGCCAGATACTGTATTCTTGGTTGGCAGAGTTTTTTTCTTTGAAGCACTTCTGAGTGTATCACCCCACTCCTTTCTTGCCTACAAGGTTACGACCTAGAGATCCATGGATAGTCTTATGTGAGCTCCCTTGTACATGATGGGTCACTTTTCTCTTGCTGCTTTAAAAACTCTCAGTCTTTGACTTAGACAGTTTGTAATGTGTTTCAGCGTGATTTCTTGGGTTCATCCCAGTTGGTGCCCAGTAGGCTTCTTCCTTCCCAAAACTTCATATCTGGGACGTTTTCAGCCATTATTTCCTTAAATGAACATTCTGCTCCTTTCTCTCTTCCTCTGTTAGTCTCTTAGACTTCATTCATTCTTTTTTCTTTTGTCCTTGTGATCGGATAATTTCAAAAGACCTGTCTTTTGACGTTTTTTTCCCTCCTGCTTGATTGTGTGATATCGTACTCTTGTGGATTTTTCAGTTCTTATTGTATTCTTCAGCTCCGAAATACCCGCTTGGTTATTATTTTATATTTTTCATCTCTTTGTTGGTATTCTCATTTTGTTCATGTCTTATTTTCTTGGACTTGTAGAGCATCTTTGTGATGGTTGTTTTGAATTGTTTGTTTGCATAAATTTTTTGAGACCTATTTTGTTGTTTTGTTTGTTTGGGTCTTTTTCCCCCAGCTTCTTTGTGTGTCCTAGAATTTTGTGTTGGGATCTACACATATGAGAAAACAGCCACCTCTCACAGTTTTTATGACCTGGTTTCGTATAGGAGGTGACCCTCCTATGTGAACCCAGCTAGAGATTCTGGGGGGCCTCTGAAACGTTTTTTGGGAGGATGTGACTTTCCTGGACTTGAGTGTTGCAGGTCTTCCAGAGTTCATAATCTCTTGCTCCCTCTGGTGCCTGTTGGTGCTACGGCCTCTCCCTGATGTTACAGCAGCAAGCTGCCTTCCTTTTGCTTGTACTCAGTGGCCGCCAGGCATCCAGCGCCTGCCAGCTCCCCATCGTGCCCGCCTCAGGTGGGACAGATACCGTTCCCTGGCAGCCCTGTGAAAAGTTGGCAAGGAAGCACATTCGCCTCTTCTCCCTCCCTCGGGAGGGAGAAAAGCCTCAAGTTATGAACCTTGTCCCAGTCACACCCCTCACATTTCTTTGCTCTTCGCAGCATTGGGGCAACCATACTATGTTCGCTGTCAGTGCTCTAAATGAGGCACCGCAGACATTAGTCCAAGGAGTTGGAATGCTGGGTTCATGCTCTACTTCTCTCCTCCTGTCTCTCTGTCTCTCTCCCAAAAGGAAAGTCAGAAGCCGGTGTTCCTACCAGGCACTGAGCCGTGGTAGCCTGGAAGAGGAACTGACTTGGGAAAGTGAAATTTCTCTTCTTACCCATTTCAGTGTAGCTGTTTTCAGCACTGTGCCCCCCTGGGGGTAACTGCCACTTCTTAGCTGGATGCTGGAGAGCTCAGAAAGGTGTTTTGGTCTGTGTATCATTGTTAAATTTGTGTTTCTGTGGTAGAATGGGGGCTGGGACTCACAATTCTCCCGTCATGGTGACATCACTGTCCTCTTTAAGACCACCACTGCTTTACAAGTGCAGTGACTTCCAAAACCCGCCTATATATTTATTTTGATCCCACATGTTTGTCACTTTGCAACACAAGACATTTTGAGGCCATATTGAGTAGAAATCGTCACCTCTTCCCTTGGTAAAGTTACATTCTGTTCCTTGCTAATTTTTCCTTTTCTGTCCTTGCAAAGTCTGGCTGTCTGGAACAGAGGGAAAGATGCATCTGGTGGTAGAGATAGAGATTGACTTTATATTTAAGTTTCCTATTTCTGGAGTGCACGATGATGTATTTTGAGACTAAAACACAAAAGAAATGCTTCAACTTTCCACACATGAATTTCTCCAAGCAAAGTATGTTCATAACCATATTATCCATTTTTTAAAGACTGGAGCATCTGTTTTTTAAAGGTTTTAAGTATTTGATAAACAATAATCAAACCATCGCATAGACTCTCACGTTCAAGGTTTAGGTGATGGCAGTAACAGTCACGTTTATTATGATGGCCAGTATGACAGGCTTTCTGTCTGTCCAGAGCCAGGACATAAAATGGAAATGCATCGTCAGAGCCGTAAGTAGTTAACATAGACTCTGCGGTCCGAATGCATGCGTTGCCGCCATGGGTCCAGCTCCCAGCCAGGCGGTCAGGGCCAGGTTATTCAGCCTTTTTTTAATCTTGTTTTTTCTCACATATAAAATGAGTTTGGCAACAATAGCACCGACCTCTTGGGTTGTTACGCGAATTCAGTGCGATGATTGGCAGAGAGCGATAGAATTTTTAGAATAGTGCCTGGAATTTTGGAAGTGCCGAGTCATTGTTAGCTGCTACTAAGAGCAATTATGATGAGATCGAGATCGTTCTTTTTAACCTTAGTAACTGTTAGAGATCATGTTTAATAAAAAAAAAAGATTAATGACTTTCTACCTCATTTACAGGGTTGAGACTGTGGGCCAACCAGACAGAAGAGACAGTATAGGAGTGTGTGCAGAAAAACAGAATGGGTATGACTCTCTGCAGCGTGACCAAGCCGTGTGCATTAGTACAAATGGTAAGAGATACGTAACTGCTGTTCTCTTTGGGATACAGGAATTACTGCAGTAAGAGATGAATCTGCTCCAACATCACACATTTGTGGCAGGGGACGAGAAAGGTCAAGTCTTTATGACATAACTCTATGGCTACTATGGACCAGGCATTATTCTATTCCCTTGATAAACAATAAATTACGTAATCCTTTGAACAACTTGCTGAAGTGGGGAGTAGTGTTATACCCGTTTTATAGATGATGAACACTGAGCCACAGAGAGGTTAAGTGACCAGCTTAAACTCCCATCGTTTAGAGGTGATTGAGCTGGGATTTGCACCAGGGAGTCTGTCTCTGGATCCCGTGTGCGTAGGTCATCTAAATTCAACCGGAGATCAATGACCCGAGGAGGGCGTGTACTTAATTTGTTTGGCCTCTCTAGGGATCTTTGGCCCTTTACTGTAATCACACTTTTAAAATCCCCTCTCAAAATGCGTTCATATTTCCTGGTATGGGTCAAGTAGTAGATAGAACAAGATTCTTTCTACTTCACAGGATGTCATCTTGTAATAGAGTCAAGTTTCTTTTGAGGCCATTCACACGGGAGCTCAGTCTCTGTTCCAAAAGACGAGAACCCTGCACCAGAACTCTAAAGTGTGATTACAGCTTTAACTTTTTCTGCTGCCTTGGGGATGGCGGTTAATTAACATCCCGAGATGCACTCTCTTTGACCGGTTGGCGTTCCAGAATGTTTTCTTGATCCGAGTGAGGAAGTTAGCTGCGTTATCAGTAATCTAGAATCCGTTTCAGTTCTTCAGTATTGCTCACGTGTAAATGACTCTTTACCTTAACATTTTAGGTGCAGTTTTTGTAAATGGAAAAGAAATGACTAATCAGTTGCCAGCAGTTACTTCCGGGTCCACTGTCACGTTTGACATTGAAGCTGTGACTCTAGGATCCACCAATAATAACGAAGGAGGAAACTTCAAGCTTCGAGTAACTATTAGCTCGAATAACAGAGAAGTGGTTTTTGACTGGTTACTGGAGCAGTCTTGTGGCTCTCTTTATTTTGGATGCTCATTTTTCTATCCCGGATGGAAAGTGCTGGTATTCTAGAGTTTTGGATGATTGGCTTTGGCTTGCAAGGTTTTAAATGTAGCTGTCCTCAGCTCAGTTTAGTTGAAATTGGTTTAAAAAAAATTGTTAAGATTCACGTCTCAGTTAAACCATTGAAAATGGAAATTGTTTACCGGATTTATTTGACTATTTTACCAAGAGTATTGTGGACAAAACTGTATTGCGGCCAGTTTGACTTTTAGCATCGTGTTAATTGAAATATCAACCTCACGTAAAAATTCAAATTGGCTTTTGAAGTATGAGGAGAAACAGAAGGCCCTATACCCTTCTACTGTACTTCCTTAAAGGTTGGTTATTAGAACAGAAAAACCTAGCGTGACATTACTTTATTAAATCTCTATCTTTTAAGGATCCAAGGCCATGTGAGACGTTAGGATAAAACAATAGGAATAGAGCAGCTAGAGGCCAGAGTTCTGTAACATGCGTTCACTCGTGTGCTCTCCACGTGAGTGTTGGACATGCTCTCCATAGTCAGGTATTTGTAAGCAGTATTGAATTTTATCTCATGTTCAGTGACCTTGAAGTCCCAAGAGCGTGATAAGTTGTGTTTTTTAAAATTACTGAGCACATGTCTACAATAGGCGAAGTATTTGCTTTTTTCTTTCCTCGCAGTTCAGTTCATGGTAGGTTAGAGGATTTTTACAGGGTAAAACTACTTACGAAAGTAGTGTGTGCAGCAGTAGCCATTGACAAAATGTCATACGCACACGTGCATACCCCCGCCTCAGTGACGCGTGTGTTACTACTCAGAGGGTATGAGCTACAGTCCAGTTTAATACCAGTTTTATAAACGGTCTTTTAGTGGACCAAACAAATACAGGCTAAATACTTGACCTACTTTTTGGAAAACTTTCAATTTGTTTAAAATATTTATTTGAAGGACTTACTTAGTGTGTAAAGATGATTAGCTTTAACTTGCTATTACCAGCCTACAGATTTTTTTAATGTGAATTTTTTTCCTTCATTTTTAACAGTAGAAATGTGGAAGAGCAGGTTTGATATTTTTGTAAGATAATTTATTTGGGGATTCAGATTCCCTGTTGGACAATCGTGACCTTCTCCCCTTGCCTTTTTATATATAAGTAAGTCGCTCTCACCTGTTAGGGGCTGTTAAGCTGTGCTAGCGTGTCGCTGTTCTCGTCCAGCTGTCTGAAACAAAATAAAATCCTCAAAGTGAACTGCGTGTATTGTTTTCTTCTGCGAGGTGTGAGGAATCCAATGGTAATCTTTGCTTGTAAGTAGAGGGAGGAGAGGATTTCTCGCGTCTGCAGTCACTTTAACGCAGATACCATCGTAACTTGTGTCTTTAGACTTTCTTCTCTTCTGTGTATCTGATGCCCAGCGTAGTGCCTGGTACAGAACGTGTGTCCGGCAAAAGTTGGATTGAATGAATGCGGATGGAGTATTTTCCCCAGAGCACTTTCATCTTGTTTCCTGCGTTCGTTAGTTCCTTATCAAGCCTCATTATTCCTTATCCTCCGCAGGAGTGACCTCTTCCATTTATACCTATAGAATCTGCCTTTTCACAAAAATGACTAAAACCTAACTTAATTCTAGATAGGAGTGGATTGTAATATTTTGAACTCTGAAGCTAGTTTAAATAGTCTGTGTTTTCTTTTTTAAGATTTTGTTTCTGGGGGCGCCTGGGGGGCTCAGGTCGGTTAAGCATCTCTTAGTTTCAGCTCAGGTCATGATCTCATGGTTTGTGAGTTTGAGCCCCACGTTGGGCTCTGCGCTGACAGTGTGGAGGCTGCCTCGGATTCTCTCTCTCCCTCTCTCTCTTTCCCTATCCCCCCCCCCAAATAAATAAACTTTAAAAAATAATAAAAATAAAAGTTTGGTGGAAAAAAAGGGGTTTTAAGTAATCTCTACATCCAGTGTGGGGCTTGCAGCAGGAGTCTCACACTCCACTGACAGAGCCAGCCAGGCGCCCCTGCTGTTTCTTCTTTTTTTCTCTCGAACTGTGAACATAAGATTTTGTTAAAAGCCAAGTCATTCTGTTTAAACAGATAAAGGAGCCCAGTATTCCAAATCAGTATGCTTGGAGGGACAAGAGAGTTTGGGTGATGATAATGAAAACAATAATAAAAACTGACGTTTATTGAGCCCCTGCTACGTGCCAGGCACAATGCTGAATTTTCAAAATACATTTATCGGGGCGCCTGGCTGGCTCAGTCGGTTGAGCGTCCGACTTCAGCTCAGGTCATGATCTCGCTGTCTGT
Organism: Paguma larvata; assembly: GCA_030068075.1. NCBI lineage: Eukaryota > Metazoa > Chordata > Mammalia > Carnivora > Viverridae > Paguma > Paguma larvata. Next base: position 5,106,962 of record CM057843.1, read on the forward strand.
GAGTTTGAGCCCCGCATTGGGCTCTGAGCTGACAGTTCAGAGCCTGGAGGCTGCTTCAGATTCTGCGTCTCCCTCTCTCTCTGCCCCTCCGCCACTCATGCTTTGTCTCTCAGTGTCTCAAAAATAAACATTTAAAAAAAAAAATTAAAAAAAACATTTATTATCTCATTTAATCCACATGATATTGACTATACTGTTATTACTGTTATTCTGCTTTAGAGACGATAACACCTAGGCTCAAGAGATGTGAACTAATTTGTCTCAGGGCAAGGCGAGTAACTAGCCTGGTCAGGAGCCTAGCCCAGACCCGATTAGGTCTGGAGCCCCTGCTGGGAACCGCTGTGCTCCTGGGAAGAGCGGACGCTGCAGGGAGAGCCTCGGGTGTAGATAAGAATCAGCCACGGGATGGAGGACAGCAGTCGGTGGAGTGGCGTAGTCTCTCTATGTGTTCTGGATGTTAGTGCCTTGTCGGATGTACGGTCTGCAGACACCTGGTCTCTAGCTGGTCTTCGCATCCTCACACCAGGGTCTTTTCCAGAACAAAAATTTCTACTATTGATGAAATCGAATTTCTTAATCTTTCCTTTTATGATTGTGCTGTTCTCTCCAGTCGGAGAACCCTGCGTAGCCCTGGACCCCAAAGAGTTTCTCCTGTGTTGTTTTCCTACAAGTTTTAGAGCTTAACCTAGTACATTTATGTTTGTGATTCATTTCCATTTTAGGTTTTATAAGGCTACGTTTCACTTAGGAACACATCCGTTCCTACGGATGGTCAGTTGCTCCAGTGTCGTTTGTAGCAAAGGCTGTCTTTCCTCCATTGAACTGCTCGTTGCCCCTTTGTCCAAAATCAGTTGCACGTATTTGTGGGAGCCTGTTTCCAGGCACTCTTTTTGTTCCACTGATCTGTGGGTCTGTCCCTCTGACAGCACCACACAGTGTGATTCCTGTGGTTATATAACATTTTAAAATTGGGTAGGCTTACTTCTCTTTTGTTTATCCTTTAAAAACTTGTTTTAGTGGGTGCCCAGCTGGCTCAGTTGGTAGAGCATCCAGCTCTCGATCTCGGGGTCGTGAGTTCAAGTCCCACGTTGGGTGTAGAGATCACTTAAAAAAAAAAAAAAGGGACGCCTGGGTGGCTCAGTCGGTTGAGCGTCCAACTTCGGCTCAGGTCATGATCTCGAGGTCTGTGAGTTCGAGCCCCATGTCGGGCTCTGTGCTGACAGCTCAGAGCCTGGAGCCTGCTTCAGATTCTGTGTCTCCCTCTCTCTCTGCCCCTCCCCCACTCATGCTCTGTCTCAAAAATAAATAAACATTAAAAAAAAAAAAAGAAAGGTAAAAGAAAAGTTGTTTTGGGTATCCCAATTTCTTTGGCTTCCCATGTAGATTTGAGAACATGTTGCTTATGTCTACAGAAAGTCTTGCTGAGATTTCTGTAGGCATTGTGTTAAACGTATCAATCAGTTTGGGAAGAGCTGACATCCTTGCTATGTTGATTCTTCCAGTCCATGAATACAGCCTTTGATTTCTTTTACTTGCAGTTTGTAGTTTCCAACATACAAGTTCTGTAAGTTTCGTTACATTGACACCTAAGTGTTTTGTTTTGTTTTAGTGATTGTTAAATGGTATTGTATTTTTAATTTTGGTTTTCACATGTTCATTTCTTTCTTTTTTTTAATTTTTTTTTTAATGTTTATTTATTTTTGAGAGCAAGAGAGTGAGACAGAGCATGAGTGGGGAGGGGCCGAGAGAGAGGGAGATACAGAATCTGAAGCAGGCTCCAGGCTCTGAGCTGTGAGCACGGGCTTGAACTCCTGAACCGTGAGATCATGACCTGAGCCGAAGTTGGACACTTAACGGACTGAGCCACCCAGGCGCCCCTCACACGTTCATTTCTAATACATAGAATGTATCTTTGTAGTTTATCTTGTATCCTGCAAAATTCCTGAACTCAGTCCCCCCCTCCTCAAGATTTCCTCTTCAACCCATGGCTCTCCTAGAGCGTGGAGAGATTTTCCTGCTCTCTTTCTGTTATCGACTTCTAGTTTGATTATCTGTGTTCGAAGGACAGTCTGTATGATTTTCATTCTTTAATATTTGTTGCTTTATATCCCAGCATATGGTTAATTTCGGTATATGTTTTATGGGCACTCAGAAAGACTGTGTATTCTACTCTCAATGAGTAGAATGTTTTGATCTTGTAGAATTCTATACTTCTGCTGATTTTCCGTCTAGTTGCTCTACCAGCTCTTGAGGAGGGGGTGTTGAAGTCTCCAGCTGTAATTGTGGGTTTGCCCGTTTCTCCTTTGAGTTCTATCATTTTTTGACTCACATTTTTTGTAACTCTCGTGTCGTATGAATACACACTTAGGATTGCTACATCTTTTTGGTGGACTGACCATTTTTTCATAATGTCCCTCTCTGTCTCTGGTAATTTTCTTTCCCTTGGAGTCTACTTTTTTTTTTTTTTTTTGAGAGACATAGAGACAGAGCATGAGCAGGGGAAGGGCAGAGAGAGGGGGGGACACAGAATCCGAAGCAGGCTCCAGGCTCTGAGCCATCAGCACAGAGCCTGATGTGGGGCTCGAACTCACAGACCGCGAGATCATGACCTGAGCCGAAGTCGGCCGCTTAACCGACTCAGCCACCCTAGGCGCCCCTACTGCTGGAGTCTACTTTATCTGATACTAATCCAGCCTCTCCTGCCTTCCTCTGATTAATGTTCACACGATATATATTTCCCATCCTTTGCTTTCAACTTTTCTATATTAATATATTTGAAGTTAGTTTCTCATAGATAGCATATAGCTGAGTCATAGTTTTTTTGTGATTAATTTACTTCATCAGTCTCTGAATTGCGTTTAGTCTATATAGACCATTTATATTTAATTGTTATTATTGATATGTTAAGATTTAAGTTTGCCATTTTTCTTTTTTGTTTCTGTTCTCTCTGGTTTTCTGTTTTCTGCATTCCTGTGGGTTGCTTGAACATGTTTTGGAATTCCATTTTGGCTTATCTATAGTGTTTTCGAGTGTCACTTTCTGTAGCTTCTTTAGCAATTGTTCTAGATATTAAAATATACATATATAACATATATATAAATGATTTACACATGTATATACATTAACGTATAGGATATATATTACATATATTGTGTGTGTGTGTGAATACGGTAATGGCCTTTTTCGTAAAAGCAAAATCCTCCTTGGATTTCTTTGCATTAGTGAAAGCAGGTACTGATGTAGGTCACTGTAGTGAAAACGTCACTGATGCGGCATAGTGTGAACTTTTAGAAAGCAGGGGATATTATTCACTTTATGCCGTTTCAGTTTATGAAAGGTTTTTTTTTTTTTTAGCTTATTTATTTTGAGAGAGAGAGAGGGAACACCAGTGGGGGAGGGGCAGAGAGAGAGGGGCACAGAAGATCCCAAGCACGCTCTGAGCCGACAGCAGTGAGCCTGACTCGGGGCTTGAACTCACGAACCGTGAGATCAGGACCTAGCTGAAGTCAGACGCTTAACGCACTGAGCCGCCCGGGCGCCCCACTTAACGAAGTTTCATAGCCATGCTCCACTTTCCGATAACAGGGTATATACATATAAAACTTCCCATTCCATTGGTGTCATCATTTTATCCATCCAAGTGAAATAATCCTTACATCTCTTTATCCCCCCCCCATGTACAGTAGCTATTATTCTTAAATATTTTCTCTATAAACATTTAGAGCATCATTAGCCTAACAGTAAACAATATTTCAGAAAACTCAAGGGGCGCCTGGGTGGCTCAGTTGGTTAAGTGGCCAACTTCAGCTCAGGTCATGATCTCACAGTCTGTGAGTTCGAGCCCCGCGTCGGGCTCTGTGCTGATGGCTCAGAGTCTGGAGCCTGCTTCGGATTCTGTGTGTCTCTCTCTCTCTCTGCCCTTCCCCTGCTCACGCTCTGTCTCTATGTCTCTCAAAAATAAAATAAAAACGTTAAAAAAAATTAAAAAAAAAAAAAAGAAAACTCAAGAGAAGTGTCTCTTGTTATTTATCTGTATCTCTGCCTACTCTGTTCTCTTTTCCTTCATGATGTTCCAAGTGTCCTTTTATTGGCATTTCCTCTCTGTTTCAAGGACTTACTTTCGGCATTCTTTTAGAAGTGTAATTACGGGGGCGCCTGGGTGGCTCAGTTGGCTAAGCGGCCGACTTCAACTCAGGTCATGATCTCAGGGTCCGTGAGTTCGAGCCCCGCGTCGGGCTCTGTGCTGATGGCTCAGAGCCTGGAGCCTGCTTCTTCGGATTCTGTGTCTCCCGCTCTCTCTGCCCCTCCCCTGCTCACGCTCTGTCTCTGTGTCTCTCAAAAATAAATAAAAAAACGTTAATAAGAAAAAATTTTTAGAAGTGTAATTCTGATGTGTCTTTGCCTGGGACTCTTTGGGGTTATCCTGTTTGGGTTCTTCACCTTCTCGAACTGTTAGGTTCATGTCTCTTGCCACATTTGCAAAGTTTTTAGCCATAATTTCAAGTACTTTTTTCAGCCCTGCCCTCTTTTCCCTTCTAGGACTCCAGTGACACAAACTTTACATCTTGTTTATATCGCCACTGATTCCTGAGTTTCGTATGGTGGTCTGAGGTTGGCTTTCTCTCTGTTATTCAGATTAGGTAATTCCTGTTGTTGTACTTCCAGTCCACTGACCTGCCCTCTGTCACGTTCATTCTACTTTTGGGCCCCTCTGCTGAGCTCCTTGTTATTTATTTTGGATAGTGTAGTTTCAGCTCTGTAGCATCCATTTGGGTCACGGTCCTATCTTCTGTTTCTGCGCAGACTTTATATTCTTTGCCGAGGCTGTCCATTTTCTCCTCTGGTTCAAGCGTGTTCATAATTGCTTGTTCACATGCTTTAATCGTGGCTCTGGGGATGGCTAGTCGTATGCGTCAGTTCGACTGGGCCAAGGGATGTTCAGATAGCTAACTGACACGTTATGCTGGGTGTTCTGTGAGCGCGTTGCTGGAAAAGATTTGCATTTGAATTGATGGGTTTGGGTAAAGCAGGTGCCTCTCCCCAGCGTGTGGGGCCTCATCCAATATGTCGATGGCCTAAATAGAAGAGAAAGTAGAATTCGCTCTCTGCCTGTCGCGCTAGGACATGACTCTCCTGCCCTCAGTGCTCCTGGCTCTGGGGCCTTCCTGTCTGGACCGGAATCTCCACCGTTGGCTCTCGGGCCTGCGAACTGCATCGCAGGCTTCCCTGGGTTCCCAGCTTGCAGACAGCAGATCTCGGGACTTCTCAGCTGCTATAATCATGCATTGGTGTTTTTTGTTTTTCCCCTGGAGAACTCTAGTACAGTGCTTTTAAATCTTTGTCAGATAATTCAAGTAGCTTTTGTCAGCCTGGTGTTGGCATCTGGTGTCTTTCTGGTTCTTGGTATGACACGTGATTTCCTATTGAAATGTGGGCATTCCGTGTTATGAACTTTGGATGTCTCTCAGGTGGCTTTTTGTCACCACTCCTGCGGGAGAAGTTCGGTTGGGCGGTGGGGGGACACGGCCTCATTACTGCCATGTAGAGACAGACGAGTAGCTTCCCCTTGGCCTCCGTTGACAGCCAAGAGGAGATGAGCCCCCTGGTTACTGGTCGCGTGGGCATGGGGACTCCTGTGACCCCCACCGACACTGCAGCACGGGTGGCCTCATTACCCTCGGCAGTGGTAGAAGTCCTGACTCTTCTCGAAGCTTCTAAGACTGCATGTCAGAGAGAGGGAGAGGTGTCTTGGTGGTGGGGGTGGAGGTCCTGCCTCCTCTTTTTTTTTTTTTTTTTAATGTTTATTTTTGAGAGACATAGAGACAGAGCATGAGCAGGGGAAGGGCAGAGAGAGAGGGAGACACAGAATCGGAAGCACGTTCCAGGCTCTGAGCCGTCAGCACAGAGCCCGATGCGGGGCTCGAACTCACAGACGGTGAGATCATGACCTGCGGTGAGATCATGACCTGAGCTGAAGTCGGCCGCCCAACCGACTGAGCCACCCAGGCACCCCCTGGCTCCTCTTTCTATGGGAAGCGAGTGGCCTCGTTGCTGCCCAGTGGGGTGAACGTTTCACCTCCCTGTTTGGTCTTTGCCACCGTCTTGGCTGAGGCATTGGGGTGTCTCATTACAGCCTCATGAATGTGGAAGGCTATCTAGGCTCCCCACTTGGCCTGTGCCAACACGAGCAGGATAAGGAAACCATCTTTTCTATAGTTAGTTTCTTAGGGCTTCCACAAGAAACTTCTACAGTCTTGGCTTAAACAGACAGGAATTTATTCTCGCAGTTTTGGAGGCCAGAAGTCTGAAAGCACGGTGTTGGCAAGACTGGGCTCCCTCCGGAGGGTCTACGGGGGACCGTTCCTTCCCTCTGCCAGCTCCTGGTGGCTTCAGATACTCCCTCGCTTGCGGCTGCGTAACTCCAGTCTCTGCCTCTGTCTTCTCACGGCCACCTCCTGTTTCCTCCAAGGACACTCGTCTTGGCTTAGGACACGATGGTCTTGCCTCAAGATCCTTAACTCACTTATATCTACACTCTTTTCCCAAATGAGGCCACCATTACAAGAGTTCCAAGATGTGGGCATACTGTTTTATGGGCCACTACTCATCCCTGGTACAGTGGTGTTTGGCTGGAAGAGAGCCGTGGTTGGCTAAAGGCTTCCTGAGAAGCATAAATTCTAAGCTGCCCCTTTTGTGGTCCTTTGGCTAGAGAGAGCAGGCTTTCGTTGGGTCTTTTTTTTGTCTTTGCTTGTTGGCACTTCCTAGTTGCTGGCTTCTTCAGCCCTGCTCTGGGATACAGGAGACAAGAAGAAACGCCAAGGAACTCCCCACTGCGTCGATCCTTGGGTTCTGAGATTCCTAGCCAGTTGGCCGTCTTTCAGAGTCTTCTTAGGTTTTCTGTTTGTTCGTTTTAATATTTTTTTTCCAGGACTTTTAGTTGTGCTTAGCAGGAGGAACAGGGAAGACGTGCTACTCCGCTTTTTCGGAGAAGCAGAAATTCTGAAGGTATGTAATAGATTTTAACACTACAACATACAAATAGGACAGTAACTAGAACAGGGAAATGCAGCTCTCATGAGGGATCTCCCTGTAGAGAGGTAAAAGCCAGCACCCGAGGGCCTCTGTTATTATATGAAGGATTAGTCCGAGGTCAAGAAGTGAATGGATTCAATTATTGGTAACAGCAGTTTCCCGTGACAGCTGTTACAGAAACACTCATGTGGGTGTCGCCCAACCTGCCTCAGGCAGCCGCACGCACGTAGAACCCCGCGCCGGAGCGTGGCGTTTGCCCAGCTCGCATCCAGTGCCGCCCTTCGTGTTCCCCGAGTGCCAGGTCGTCCTCCTTGGATTATTCCATTGTTTTAGTGAAGTGCTTCCTCCACTTCCTGGGACTCTGTACCCAGGAGGCAAGATTTCTGAGGAGTAGAGATGTGGAAATTCCTTCCTTTTTCCTCCAGTTGATTGGTGGTGACTGGTTAAGAATTCTAGGTTGGAGGGGCACCTGGGTGGCTCGGATGGTTGAGTGTCCAACTTCAGCTCAGGTCATGATCTTGCAGTTTGTGAGTTTGAGCCCCGCCTCGGACTCTGTGCTGACGGCTCGGAGCCTGGAGCCTGCTTCGGATTCTATGTCTTCGGATTCTATGTCTCCCCCTCTCTCTGCCCCTCCCCTGCTCACGCTCTCTCTCTCTCTCTCTCTCTCTCTCTCTCAAATATAAAATAAATAATAAAAAAAATTCTAGGTTGGAGATCATATCCCCTCAGAATTTGAACCATCGCTCTGTTGTTTTCTAGCTTCTAGTGTTGAGAAGTCTCGGTGCTTTGCTGCCGCCTGTTCATTTGCATGTTGTCTGTTTATTTTGTCTGGAAAACTTTATTCCTCGTCTTCCCAAGTTGGTGTTAGCACGCAGCTGCATATCCAGTTCACGGACCTCGTGGGTAGTTAAGCTGGGGATAACCTGCTTTGAACTCACCGGGTTCTAAGTTCCTTGAGGTTTTGTATCTGCGGTAGCAGTTGTTCTCAGTCCTGGCTGCATACGAAAATTTCCTGGAGAACTTCTAAAAATAACAAAAAATCTGATGTAATTGGGGTCAGTGGAGATCAGGCTTTTTGTTGTCGTGCGCATGTGCGTGTGTGTGCACATGCGTGTGTGCGTGTGTGCGTGCGTGCATGCGTGTTTTAAGACACAATGGTTCTAGTATGAAGGCAGATTTGGGAGTAACTGCTCCAAAGTAACTAAAGTCAGTCTCCACAGTGATTCTGTTGCAAATTTATTCTACAGAAAAGACTGTCCTTTCGTCTGAAATTATCCCTCTTCCCTCTTGTTCTTTTTGTACTGTCCTTTTATAAAGTGAAAGTTCCGGTCGCTGTCAGTCAGGTTTGGTCGTTTCGTTTGCAAATCTTCTAAGCAGACAAGACACAAAGTCAGAAATGTGAAAAATGCTTATCACTGGTCTGAAATAGACAACTGCGGGGCTCTGCTCAGCACCCTACACTGCCCAATACCTGGGCGGCTGAGGAATACCTTAAATGAAGACTAGTACCTTTCTTTTTAAAAGACAAAAGCTGTTTTCAGTAAAATAAAACTATCCTCTCCTAAAAGCTTTGACGGGTGCCTCGGTGACTCAGTTCAGCCTCCGACGCTTGGCTTCAGTTCAGGTCATGATCGCACAGCTTGTGGGATCGAGTCCCACGCCGGACTCCACGCTCTTCCTCCCTCTCTCTGCGCCCCACGCCTGCTCATGCTTTCTCTGTCTCTCACAATAACTATTTTTTAAAAATGAGAAAAGATAGATAAAATACAATGGTCCAGGAGGGATCAACCCTGTTTTCTAGAACCAGCTTTATAAACTGATTCATCCCATGTGACATTTAAGTAACAATCTGATGCTTGTCTAAGACTGTACTTAGTGGATTTTTAGCCCTGTATAAAAGTCAACCTTACCCTCAGAGGAAGTAGTACATAGGATCCCGAGATACTCGAGGAATCGGATCCTAGACTACATGCTGAGAACACCGAGTGCATGGTGCGCATGTAACTTCTGCCGCGTCCTGGTGCTCAGAGGGCAGACCACATACAGGAGAGAAGACTGGAAAGAAATGAAGTCCGGTCAGCACGAGTGTGATTTTTCTTCTGACAACAACCAGGAACCATTGATGATAAGATCTCTCCTTTAATGTGGTGCTCGGTGTAATTAACAGAACCGCACATAGCTCCACCTTCCTAAGAGCAGCATACTGTGTGTATCTAGTAAACAAAATACAAATTTAAATTTTATTATTTTTTTTAATTTTAGAGCATGACCAGGGAAGAGGGTCGAAGGGGGAAAGAGAGAATCCCAAGCAGGCTCCATGCTACGCAGGAAACAGGCCTCGATCCCATGACCCTGGGATCATGACCTGAGCCAAAATCAAGAGTTGGACACTCAACCAATTGAGCCACCCAGGTGCCCCCAAATTGAATTTTTAGAAACTAGTTTCGACAGTGACAATATTTTCCCTTCATATAAATTTACTGTGCTCCGAGCTCTGTCCTAGACACCCAGTTTTCCTTTTTCCCAGTGAGAACATCATCCTTCTTGAATTACCTTTTCTATTTTCTGGACTTTATTTTTTAAAGATTTTTTTAAATGTAAGAACTATAGGGGGGCATCTGGGTGGCTCAGTTAAATGTCCCACTCTTGGTTTCAGCTCAAATGATGATCTCTGGGTCATGGGATCGAGCCCTGTCAGGGTCAGGCTCTGTGCTAACAATGTGGAGACTGCTTGGGATTCTCTATCTTCCTCTTTCTGCCCCCCCCCCCCAATAAAACATTTAAAAAACATCAGAATTTGGGGCTTATTGGTGACTCTGGCGGTTAAGCGTCTGACTTCCTTCGGCTCAGGGCATGATCTCATGGTTTTTGGGTTCGAGCCCTGTTCAGGCTCTGTGCTGACAGCTAAGAGTCTGGAGCCTGCTTTGAATTCTGTCTCCTTTCTCTGCCCCTCTCCCGCTGGTGTGGGCTCGCTCGCTCGCTCTCAAAAAAAAAAAACATTAAAAAATAGGTAGTGAATTGTTTCCAAAATGGTACCGTGAAAAGCCGCCTTCTCATCTGTTCTGTTCTTGAGCTATCTTCCGTGAAAGCAGCTGTTTATATGTATTCTTTAGACATATTCTAGGGCACATTAGTTTTTCAATAAAAAATTTGAAGCAGGATAGAAACTGTTCTGTACCTTCTGTCGCATTTGTTCCACATCGGTTCACACACACGCAAAAAGACCTCGATCCTTCTTAATTGCTGCATAGTATGGCGCTTATGGAGGGTGTAATTTCACCAGTTCCCCATTGACTTGTATCTAACCTGTTTTCAACAGTGGTCACAATTTGTCATCTTACACATGTTCTAGTTTATCTGTAGGGTAACTACCTAAAGATGGAATTGTTAGGGCAAAAGTGAAAAGCGTTGTGATTTTAATAGGATGTACCAGATTGCTCTCCCTAGACTAGACTTCTACCAACTTATTTTTCCACCAGAAATGTCCTGAGTGCTTGTTCACGTGCCTGTAGTGAAGCCACTTTCTAATGACTGGATTAGCAAACTTCCTTCTCAGCAAGGCGAATCCCTCGTGTTCTTGCTCTCATTCTTTCCTTTTTCTGGTAACTTTTATCTTCGGCTTCTGTCTCTACTTAGTCTGCATTCATGCTTAACCCTCCCATCCACTCTCCCCCAAATCCTTAACTTTCATTTTCCACACACTCTACAGGAAGCCTGGCCGGCTCACTTCCCATGCGCTCAACCCGTCAGAACGGTTTCCTGGCCCTTCGCTCCCTCCAGGTTGCCGTCTTACTCATTCTCTACACTACAGGACCACTGCTTCCTGTCTGCAGGGCTCTTCTTGGCCTCGTCACTCCTTTGCCCTGCAGCCGCTGAACGAGGGCTTCTCAGGCATTTACTTCAGACAGGCTGTTGCTTATGTCACCTGGGCTAGCACCACAGCATCCTAGGGATTGATTCGGCCCGGGCAGAGCATCTCCCCTCCCGGACTCTTAGTCACGGCTCACCAGAAACACGGGTTGGTTTTTGTCCCGTGCGGTAAACCTCCAGATGCTTCCTACTGCCCGAAATCCAAACCCATAACATGGCTTGTGAAGCCCTGGGTTCATGTCACCAAATATCTGAGCACCAACGGAAACCATTAGGCAGGACTATGGCCAGTGAGCTCGACCTTGCAATGTAATGAAGCAACTGCTTAAAGAAACTACCTACAGTAAAGCTCTGGAAGCACGGGGGCACAGCTCAAAGCCACAGCGACCTCGACACGGGCAACACACTACTACCAGGCAACACAGCAAGAGCAGCAGAACTGCCAACTCCTCTGTAAAGTTTCCTTTAACTCTTCCAGAGTTAACTTCAACAACTAACCTGGCAGAATGTGGTATATGACTTTATTATGTATCATTTTAAAATTTGTTTTGTTTTTTTTTTTTTACTTACTTGGAGAGCAAGTGCGGGAGGGGCAGAGGAAGAGGGAGAGAGAATCCCGGGCAGCCTCCACACTGTCAGTGCAGAGCCCCAGGCAGGGTTCCGTCTCACAGAACACGAGATCATGACCTGGGCCGAAACCAAGAGTCAGACACTTAACCGACTGAGCCACCCAGATGCCCCTCATTCTACTGAATAGTTCTCATTTGTATCCCACTCTATGAGCTTTTTGAACACCAAGATAATTCTTTTTCATTAAAAAAGAAAGACAAAATCCACAGCCAGAGATGGATAGCTGTTAGGTTAACTAACATTGACATTACTCTGAACTATAAATTTAAAACTGTATTTCAATTATTACCATAAATAACATACTAGTTACAACTGACGTTATTAGAACTGAAAGCAGGATTTTGCATTTTTTTCCCCTTAATTTCTTACTAGCTCTGACCAGTGGGTGTACTTTTTCTGGGTCCTTACCATCCTAGCCAAAAGAATATTTTAGTATACGCATTAACAATGCATAGTAATCAAAACCAAAACCAAAACAGAATACAGCTTTTATATTATTGAACTTTATGTACAAAATCATTTGATTTCAAATAAACATTTAATGTAAAAACAAACGTTCTTTTAAACTGAATTTTTTTTACATCTACTGTACCATTCGAATGCTTTATCATCTTACATGATTTCTTCAAAATCTCTTATCAAGGGTACATATAGAAAAGCATTTTTTTTATAAATAGAAACAAAGGGATTTTTTCAGCTTTTATTATAAGATGACATAAAAAGTTTACTCAACAGAAGTAATTTCATTACTATTTGGGGGAGGGAATCACCAACTTTTTGTGCAAACAATGCTAGCCTTCTTTTAAGCATTAAGAGCATAACTGCTTAAGAAATGACATAAGCAATAATCCTACACCTACATCTCCCCTAAAATAATCTATTTTTTTTTTTTACATATGTGCACAGCTTTAGCAAATTAAAGCCCGAGAGAAATGCTCGAGATTCACTACCCAGAGGCATGGTCAGAGTTGACTATAACTCCTCATGTGGAGAGCTTCCCAGTCAAGGAGTCTGTAATGAAAGCTGCAGTTTCCCTCTTTCCTATTTTTTTTTTAAACACAAAAATCAATGACTAAGAACTTAATACTGGATGACAAATCACATCCACACTATTAGTTAAATAGCCTCACAGTTAAACACATCTTAAAAGACCAATCAAATCAGTATTTACATTTTATAAATTTCTGAAGACACCATTAGAAAGCTTATATATCCCTTCATTAAACAAAATAGGGAACTGCATCTGATGGTGGTGGAATGAAATTAAAAAATTAAAAATACCTGTATTTACAGCAGCATTGATCCTTTATAAATAAAGAATATGAAAATGCAATTATCTTTAAGGATAATAAAAAATTGAGGTGATGTTACTCAACCACAGTGCTTGGAGTTGGAATAAAAATCTATTGGTTCTTGTTAATGTGCCAGTAGTGAAACCACTTTCTGTTGGAGAAAATCCAACTGCAAATATGTGCATAAAACACATATCTCACAGGGCAAAACTGCTCACAAAATTCAAGTCAGCTTATCTGTATTGGATATTCTAATCATGAAATACATTACAGAGACATCCTTGCAAAGAAAAAAAAACAAGTTATAACATCTTCTGGTTCATTTTTATAGAACATTTCCATCCTCGAAAGTGGCATCTTAAAAATCCCAAACTCATTCTTCCCTTAGTTTATAATGAAAAGATGTGGACAGCTGAATTTTCAAAGTGATTACCATATTGGAAAAAAACAACAACAACAACAACAACCCAAAACAGCAAATGTTCAAGTTTAAAAAAATATACTGGGTGAGCAATGCGGTAAAATTATCCACATAAAAACAAATGGTCAGTAACCTTGTAAGCCAATGACATTTCACTGTCAACGATGTGAAAAATTAACATTTCCTCAAACAGGCATAAGATGAAGAAGTGCTATTTTAAAATTTTAAAATGAACTTAGGTGAAATATCTCACTGTAATATCTCATTCCAAATTGATAAATGATTTCAAAATCAAGGATCAAGGTTTGATTGCAAATAATAATGCAACATAATTTCAAGAAATCTCCAATTTTTTAAAAAGGGAATCACACTCCAATTTTCCCTCCCCAAGAAAAGGTTTCACAATTACAAAGTAGAAAAACAGCCAGTCACAAATGCAAAAAACATTGTAATTTAAATATAGGAAATAATTTCTAGATTATCAATTCAATATTTCATAAGACAATTGTTGACGTTAAAAATACTTTCTTTGAAATATTGCTTTTCATGCTCAAACTAGAGTTTTTAATGACATCGATAAAACTGATATACACGTAATGCTGCATAATGAAGTAGAACCCTGATACAAATACCCTTGTTGAGAAATCATTTACTTCATCTAACAGTGCCTGTTTGAAACCTATGATTACAAACCAAAACAAAACTTCCTAGAGGCTGAATTCCCTAGAATGACAATTTCAGTGTTTGTCCATAACATGGGGTTAGGCCTTTTCTTTTCAGAGTTTTTGTTTTTTGCTCTGTTTTGAAACCCCTGAGACACCATCTGCTTCCAAAGCTTTCTCTTTTGAGTTAATTTCACTAAATCCATTTGCTGTCCCATTTTGTTCTTCAGTGATTTCTTCATTTGCAGGGGAAGCAGATTCTCCTTTTTCTAATTTTTGCTGCATTTCACGGAGCTTGGTAACAGCTTTATCTATTGACATTATGCTAATAAGATTAAAGTCATGCATGCTGACTAGATGAAGCATGAAGTTTCGACATAAATTCTTCTTAATTATTTTCTGTCCATAGTTTTCTACAAACAGCATACAGGCATGATTCATTTGATTGTCAGCAATAAACCTATTTAATAGAAACAACGCAAACGTCAATAGTAATATAAAGCATTTTTGTCAAATGCAACGTAACTATGATGATAGTCCGGTAAGTGATGATTTAACAAGTAATAAAACTACAGTGAATCTGAGATTCGGTTACCTGAATGGGCTTACTGTTTTAAAAATTTAAAGAGATTTCATTTAACCAGAGCTTAAATAGAGATCATTTCTGTTTGTCCTAATGAAACTGCACACAGCAGTACTGAGTATATACAGCATTTTCTCTTGCCAGCACCACTTTATTAACTGTCTACATACAGACTAACTGTAACTATCCCGTTTAGTCTCTACCTTGACCTTGACATACTTTCCTATTTCAGAAGTAGCGTTTCTCTGCATTTTCAGTTCATGGAAAACCTTTAAAGAAACGAAGATGTCACATCTGTGACAATATGGATGGATTTTGTAAGCATTCGCTAAGTAAAAGGAGTCAGAAAGAAGGACAAATGTTGTATGATCTCATTCATACGTGGAATCTCAAAAAACAGGGGCATCTGGCTGGTTCTGTTGTTAGAGCATACAACTCTTGATCTTTGGGTCGTGAGTTTGAGCCCCATTCTGAGTGCAGAGATTACTTAAAAAATAAATAAATTAGCAAAAACAAAACTCATTAACAAAGAGATCAAATTTACGGGTACCAAAGGCAGAAGGTGGGAGGAAGAGGGGACTGGAGGAAGGTATTTAAAAGGTACAAACTTGCAGTTAGAGGGTAAATCAGTACTAGAGATATAACGCACAGCATGATGACAGTAGCTCACACTGCTGTATGACACAAAGGCAAGTTGTCAAAAGAGTACTACGTTCTCAACACAAGGAGAAAATTTTTTATTTATTTTTATTATATCTGTATGAGAACAGGGATTTTAGCTGAATCTATTGTGGTAATCACTTCACAATATATGTAAATCAAACCATCATATGGTATGCCTTATAAGGTATAAAGTGATGTATGTCAATTATTTCTCAAGACAACAGAAAAAAAAGCCACATTAAAAAAGATCTGAGGGGCGCCTGGGTGGCTCAGTGGGTTGAGCGTCAAACTTTGGTTCAGGTTACTATCTCCCAGTTCGTGGTTTGAGCCCCACGTCAGGCTCTGTGCTGACAGCTCAGAGCCTAGAGCCTGCTTTGGATTGTGTGTCTCCCTCCCGCTCTCTTTGCCTCTCCCCAGCTCGTGCTCTGTCTTGGTCTCTCAAAAATAAACAAACATTAAAAAAAAAAAAAAAAGACTTGAAGATGTCACAACAAATGTGGTAGTGTGGTTATGTTGGTAGAAAGCAAGTAAGGTGCACTTATAGCAAATAAAATTTGAAAAAATAAAATTAAACCAAATAGAATGGCTGCTCAGTTACCCACTGAAACTGAGTTCAACAAGGTGTGTAGTCTGCCTGCAGATATTTTAAAATCCAAAGTTTACCCAACCGACTGCCACTTTAAGTTAGTAAACCGTGAACCCCAATAGTTGTTACGCTAGCAGACTTAGATCAAGGAATGAAAATGGAACTCAATACACTAATACGACTAAAATTCTATCTGGAAACTGACATATCAGGACAAAAGTAAAAACAGACACTAAGCCTCCATATACATACTTTACTCGTAATGGAGTTTTAATGACTAGACCATGGACCAGGCCAACATTTTCTGTGAAAGGATACAGAAACATTTTAGGCTTTGCAAGCCATATGCAATCTGTTGTCTTCCTTTTTTTTTTTTTTTTTTAAACCCTCTAAAAATGTGAAGACTATTCTTACCTCAAGGCTGTACATGAAAAAAGGCTATGGGTCGTGCACCCTAGACATCTGGGCTAGATAGAACTTCTGGACCAATTCCTCTTCACTCCCCAGGAGTAAAGAAACAAAAGTGCTCCTTCCCATTTATTTCATTACAAATGAAAAAACCTTGGCTGCTTGTGCTATAGAAGAAAGTCTTAAATGAGGATCTAATAATGGAGTCCGAGGAGAAAAGCATGATTGATTTGTATTGATGGGCAAATAGTTCCCACAGGGAAGGAGGCAGATCTGCAGGAAAAGCAATTCTGTGCTGCAGCACACTTTTAGCCACAGAGGCACAAGAAGTTAAGTCCTGTTCTACCCTGACTTTATGAAATGGTAGTAAGAAATCAGAAACGCTACTTTATTCTTCATAATTAAACAATTAGTAATTTTCAGGATTTCCAGGCATGTAGCACAAGGACATGTTTTTTAATCCTTGGCAATAAAAGAAATGAAAATCATGTCATTAAAAAGACATATTAAAAATAAAAAATGCTGTTAGAGGTAACACCTTCCTTATATAAAACCATTTTTCCTTATGCAGCTATAACAGTTTGGATTAGAGTAAGATCAGGGCACATTATGTCCAAGCTAATGGAATTTTAAATAAGATTCAAACACAGATTTATATAATGTGAAGCAACAAGAAGAGCATAAAGGAAATGGAATATTTAAATATAGAAATACCCTACCCATGTTTCATGACATGGAGATTCCATAGTTTCATCACCTCCTTCTCTCCTTCATTAACATCAGAAAATTCTTCAATTTGCTAAAAAAAGAAAAAATACCTATTAAGTGCAGAATAAACAGAAGTGATATTTCTAAGAAAAAATTGTGAGAAAGAATGTCAAAAACTGAACTTTAACTAATACCAAAACTTACTTACACAGCAAAGTGGCAACATCAAACAACTTTTATTTTAAGTAGAAAATTTAAAAGGGAAACCCTAAGTTATGAAGTAGTTTGTTACCTATTAAAAAAAAATAAAAGCACAATACAAAATCACAAGAAAATCTGTATTCCCTTAAGTTAGTAACTGTTTAATTTTATTTAAAATTTTTTTTAATTTTAAAGTTTATTTATTTTGAGAGAGAGAGAGAGAGAGAGAGAGAGAGAGAGAGAGAATCCCAAGGATGTCAGTGTGGAGCCTGATACAGGGTTCGAACTCATGAACTGTGAGATCATGACCTGAACTGAAACCAAGAGTGGGATGCTTAACCAACTGAGCCGCCCAGGTGCCCCAGTTGATAACTGTTTAAATAACACAATTACAAAAATTGTGGAGGGGAACCCAGCTGGCTCTGTTGGTGGAGCACATGACTCTTGACCTCAGGGTTGTGAGTTTGAGCCCGAAGTCAGGTGTAGAGATTAAAAATAAAATCTTTGGGATGCCTGGGTGGCTCAGTTGGGTAAGCATTCAACTCTTGATTCTGGCTCAGAGTTCATGAGATTGAGCCCCATGTCAGGCTCTGTGCTGACGGTGTGGAGCCTGCTTGGAATTCTTTCTCTCCCTCTCTCTCTGCCCTTTCCCCAATCATGCTCTCTAAAAATAAATAAATAAACCTTAAATAAATAATATCAAATCCAATCAAATCTTTAGGGGCGCCTGGATGGCTTGGTCAGTTGAGCGTCTGACTCTTGATTTTGGCTCAGGTCATGATCCCAGGGTTGTAGGACAAAGCCCGTGTCAGGCTCCACGCTGAGCATGGAGCTTGCTTATGATTCTCTCTCTCCTTCTGCCCCTTTACCTGACTCGGGTGTGCTCTCTAAAATAAATAAATAAAATCTTTAAAAAAAAACCTGTTGTGGTGCCTGAGAGGCTCAACTGGTTAAGTGTCCAACAGCTGAGGTCATGATCTCATGGTTCAGGAGTTTGAGTCTTGCACTGGGCTCTGTGCTGACAGCTCATACCTGGAGCCTGCTTCGGAGTCTGTGTCTCCATTTCTCTCCCCTATCTCTCTCTCACTGCCCCTCCCCATTCACGCTAGGTCTCCCTCTCTCAAAAACAAACATTAAAAAAAATTTTTTTAATAAAAAATAATAATAAAATTGCAGATTCCCAAATTCCTTCATTTAGAAAGAGCTCCCTTACATTAAGATTTTAATTCACATTAAATGATTAACGGTTTTTAACATCAATCCATCATAAGATTCTAAAATCACGGTCCATAGTGATACTAGTAATACTTACTGTAATGGTTTTTTCTCTTAGCCATTCAGGATCCTTTTCATCTTCACTGTCTACTTCCATTTCTTGTGGACGGAGAGGTAAACAAGTATCACTATGGAAATACAGACGGTTGTGTCCACTACTGTACGTCCGCTGCTGTTCCACTTCTCCATCTTCAGACTCAAGAAATTCAGACATGCTTGCTTTTGTTCGTTTTGGTCTAATGGAAAGAGATGTTGATGTAACACTGAGCGACAGGGATTCTATTTCACATCTCTCAAATAGAGTACGTTCCTGGGTTCCTATCTAGGCATGCACACAGGAACGTCCACTGGGAGAATTCCTCGATCCCTCAAACCGCTGCAGCAGTGGAGATACTAACATTCAAGACACAGAACAAAGTTCTAAAGAGGAAGTAAGAAGATCAACCTAAGACAATGACTCCCACCTAAACAGTAGCTTTGTCTGGTTCTCCTTGGTTCCTCCACCATCATCAATAAAAGAGAATTAACTTCTGTTGTATGAGCTTTTTACCTACCTGCACACAAGAATGTGTGTGATAGGTGTTCTCTTTACTGGTCCATTTCGGCTAAATGCAAATCCAGGTTGGCGATGAATATCCTGAGGATTTCCTGCATAGGAGCCATCATAACACTCGTTGATAGAAACATCTATTCTAGCACCTTTTGGATGATACTGTAACAAAAATGGCAAGATGCTTATAATAAGGAAATATTAGTTATCCCTACCCTGAATACCTAACATGCCAATTTAATTTAAAAAGTACTAGTGAGTTCTTAATGTTTTGAAAACTAAAATAAACCACACATACCAGCATAGTGGAAGGGAAGTCAGAAGACCGGGACTCAAGTAGATCTATGTTAAAATCCTGGCTGTGACATTTATTGGCTTGGTAATTTTGTACTAATTACTTGTTTGAGCAAGCATAAAGAAATTACCACTTAATTCAAAGAGCTGGTGTGAGGATTATGTGCATCGATAAAGGTGCAATATGCACATACATGTAAACTGAGTAATTCATGCAGTAAGCAATCCATCAAATGCAAAGATTTTGGTATTTTCTGCAGAAGCGAAATTTATTTTATTATTTTTTAACTTTAGTACAATTAACATACAATGTTCTATTAGTTTTGTGTGTACAAAACAGTGGCTTAATAACTCTATACATTACTTGGGGCTCAACACGGCAAGTATACCCCTAAAAAAGCATGATTTTTAAAAGCTTGTCTTATAGATTACTAGTAAGAAAAAAAAAAGGGTGCCTGGGTGGCTCAGTCAGTTAGTTAGGTGTCCAACTTCAGCTCAGGTCATGATCCCACGGTTCATGAGTTCGAGTCCCGCATCAGAGATCTCCCATTTCGGATCCTCTGCTTCCTCTCTCTCTGCTCCCTCCCTTGCTCACTCTCTCTCTCTCAAAAATAAACATTAAAAAAAAAAAAGTTACTTACAACATAATTGAAGATAAATCTGCTATGGCAGAGTTTAAGATGCTTGAGTAAACTATAAAGTTTACGGCAATTCAGAGTACACCATGGGCAATGTAGGTCATCTCTTGCTTCGGTCTGTTGTCTTGTATTGTTGTTATAAAGGAACTTTAAAATAACAAAAAAACAAAGAACAGCAAATCTCCAACTTAAACATCAAGATATTTTGTTTCAACATCCCCTTTAAAAAGTTAAAACAATTTAAAAAGAAAATCAGAGACATTCTTTTCATTTAAATATGCCAAAATATTTCAGATGTGACATGCACAACAAAGGCATTTCATGACTACTTAAAAAGGACCAGATATTTACCTGATAAAATATTCTTAATTTTTGTCGGTTTTCATTTGAAGTATCTTTTTCTTTTCTTGTTTGTAGGTCTGTATTCAATGATTCTTTAACAGCTGAAAATATATACTTTTATATTTAATGCAAATACCTACTTATAGAAAGTTAAATAGTGTATCTTGTGAAAATAATTAAACATTAAAGATTTCAAGGAATTTTATGGTATTTAAAACACTTTTTGTTCTCATGCTCATGTGATGATTATAGGAACAATCTCCTTAACCAGCACCCCTAATCAGTTAAGGTCTTTACTGGCAGGAGCCATTTTTTTCCTTTTAAAAGGAAATGGTTTATATTCTAAACCATTACAAAAGTATCCCCAAATAATTATATGTAGTCACTACAATATTTTAAGCACTTTTAGGTCAGAGTGTGGTTCTGATTGGTCTTTGTATTTTCAATGCCCAGCAGAGAGCAGACTTCCACTAAGTGTTAGTTTAACAAAAATTAAATAAAGAATGATTGTATTAATTTCATTCCAAATCCAAAGGATAATGGTCATCAATAATTTTGGTATATTTCTTTATAGACTTAAACGTTTTTATTTTCCCTGACATAACTAACCATTTCATATGTAAAATTTTGCATAAAACTTTTTTTCTCAGTTTCTTTGAAACTCAACCTAGTTGACTGGCTGCAGAGTATTTTGAGAAGTACCCAGACCACAATTTACTTGGGAAATCTTTGCCCTGACACAGGCCACTTCTTACAATCTCTTAGGACTCTTACAGTAACTTGCACATGTCATGAATGGACGAGTGGTCAATGTCAAAGACAACTGTCTTACACTTTCTGTCTTCTTTAAACAGACTTAGATAAAAACACATAGATGCGGGGCGCCTGGGTGGCTCAGTCGGTTGAGCGTCTGACTTCGGCTCATGATCTCACGGTGTGTGGGTTCGAGCCCCACATCGGGCTCTGTGCTGACAGCTGAGTCTGGAGCCTGCTTCAGACTCTGTGTCTCCCTCTCTCTTTCTCTGCCCTTCCCTTACTCATGCTCTGTCTCTCTCTCAAAAATAAATAAACAAAAAAAACCACACAGATACTCTCAATCAAGGACAGTGTTCATATCAGGCAGGTACAAGATGACAGAACACTGCACCTGGGCCTTAACTTAGCAGTGTTTACTCTATTTAGAAGTGTGTTTCCTCTAAAAATGGACTGCAAAATTTAACCTAGCAAAATTAAAGTTATGATGATCCAGACCTAGAACTGTGAAAACATGCTGAAATGCTGAATTCAGTTCTATAACATATACAAATCTTCACATGAATTATAAGAAGCATACAGTTCCAAAACCCTTTATATAGCTGCAGTTCCAAAATCTAAAAAGGTAGAAAAACTGTTTTTCTCATGAGCTTGAGAGAAATGTATTTAGTAGAAAAACTTGTCCTAAATAGACATGAGGCTGTCTCTAGACCTCATCTGGAGGTGTTCTATAACACATGGTCTATATATACTAAACATTCCATCAGACTTTTAACGTTAAAAACAACAGCAACAAAATTCCCATACATAACTGGCACAAAACATAAAAAACTGCTGAGATTCCCAAAAGAATAGCTATTGGAGCAAGATCCAGAGCCAAGTCCTAACTCTGCAAAGCACTATTATTATAATTTTTTTTAATTTATTTATTTTTGGTAATCTTACATCAGACTTGGGGCTCGAATTCATCACCCCAAGATCAAGAGTTGCATGCTCTTCTGACTGCACCAGCCAGGCACCCATGCAAAGGGTTATTTTGACAGCAATATTTTCTTACCTATAGTCTGAGTAGGTTTAACTGAACCAGGCTTGTTTTCTTGATGAAGACTCTCTGAATTTCTAGTGGCAAGAGGCTTGGCAATAGGAGCTGTAGATTTATCATTGGTCTCTCCTGTCCAACGAAGAGTGAACTGCAACGTAGGTCCCTGAGAAAATGTTTCAAATGGAGGCAGTCTCTAAAAAAGAAAACATAGGAGAAGAGTGAAGATTGTATATAATGAAAGAAATTATAGGGGGGACAATTTACATTTATTATGATAAAGTAAAGTGGATTTGAAGACTTAAAATGCCTACAGAGATGGCCAGACAGGTAACGCAAACGCATGGCGCTGTACGGACTGCAATATTGGAGCGCTCAGCTTGTGCAAAAGAAACAGCCGCTTAACAGCAACCGATGAACTGTTGCCATGTGCAAACACAAGCCCGGCACCATCAAATTTTCAGACTTTTTCAAAAGTCAGAAATCCAAGTTTGCATGGGAAATCTTCCTGTTTTTACATGTTGGTAATCAATGGGAAATGGCTTTAAAGACCACAAAAAAACTGTGGTGACCAAAGCTTGCCAGTTTGCAACCTCTGTCAGACGACCAACTACTTTCTTTTCATAAATTGAACAATTAGGGCAATTTGTGATTTTCCTAGACTTCTTCAGCTTCAGTGACAGCTATCCTTGTTTCTCCTGTTTGGGTTTTGGGATAATGAACTATCTTGGCCTTCCTCTTCAACCTCTAATCACTTAAAATGACTCCTCTGGTCTCCCTTAATTCCTAGCTAACGTTTAGCCATCTGCCCTAATCTCGCGCCTATCTTTAAGGATTTCCCTATTGGGCTGATGATCCCAAAGTGATTTCCCATTCTTTATGCTTGAGGTCTCAACCCATATACCTCCAACTGCCTCTGAGACACCCTTGCTTGGATAAATGTCACCTTGAACCAAAAATATATTTAAATGTGAATCTATTTTGTTTCCTTCTCAGGCATAATTATTTTTGTTCGCAGCATTATCATTCTACTAGTGACCCTAGGCTGAAAACTTTAGAATTACATTTGATCCCTATTTTTCTTTGTTTCTCTTATATAATCACCCAGTATAGACCCTTCCTACCTTTTTCTACAGTATCTCAACTGTCCTCCTGCTTCTATTCTTTACCTCTCAATTCATAATAGGAGACCAAATCATCTTCTGAAAGACTGCTTTCACGTTAATCCACAGAAACCTTCAGTGGGCTCCTGTATATTTTACTGCCAAACAATTCTAAACTCCTAGTTTAGTTCAGGAAAGAAGTAAGTGTGCTTTATAAATTAGTTTTGAAACAGTAAGTCCATATCTAGGTATATTTATCTTATATACTTACAATGCATAAAAATACAGGTACCAGTATATTTACCACAGCATTTGTGAAAATGAAAAAAAAATTAAAGTAACTGAATTACCCATTAAGATAGCACTGGTTTCATAAATTATGGGATATTTATTTAAAAGAATACCATGAAACTTTTAAAAGTTAGAATCAAATCTAAATGTTCCGATTTTAGAAGGATGCCCATTTCATACTGTTTCAATTTCTTGAGAAAAACCATCAACTCATATATATAATTCTTATTTTCTTGTGATTAAGAATTTAAACTTTAAGCAAGAAATTTAAAACATAAGAACACCTGCATGAAATTCAAACACTGTAGATAAGCATAAAAAAAATAAAAATGTAAAATCCCATCACCTAGAGGTACTACTATTAATTATAGAAAAAGTAGGAATATGTATACTATTAAGTAAAAATTAAATACTATGGAAATCTTATCAAAGTATTGTTCTTTTTAATGTCTACCTTTTAAAATTTAAGGTACTTCCAATTTCTCATTATTTAAAAATTTTGCCAGGACCTGTTACCTACAACTTATCAGTTAACTAGTTACTACCCCTTGTGACAAAATTAAGGAACTGGACTTAATACACATACACAATTTAAAATGTCATCCATATTGCCAGTCTGCCCTCCAGTAAGGGCGTCCCAACTTCCTCTTACAGTAAAGCATTATTTGAGAATGTGTCCTCAGCCCTCCAACTAGAAACTGTCAATCTTTTTAGTGGTCAAACCAGTAGTTAAAGTAAGACCTCTAATTTTGTTTACCTGTCTCTGATTGCTAATAAGGTTAAAAATATCTTTTAAAAGCTTGCTAGCCATCTATATTTGTTGCCCTGATAACTGCCTGATTGTCTTTTACCCATTTTTCTAATTAGTTTATCTTTTTTCTGGTTGATTTCTAAAATTACACATTCTTAATACTAGCTTTTTGTATATTATATTTTCCCCAGCCTATCATTTGTTTTTACCTTAAAATTTTGCAGTATTAGAAATGATTCAACCTTAATTAGTTATTTTATGCTTTCCAGTTTTTGCATCATACATACAATGGCTTTCTTCACACTAAGATTACATTAATATTTGCCTCCATTTTTTCTGCAGTTATGTAGAATTAATTATTACATTTCATTTATGAGATGAGACTTCCAGAATTTATTAGGTCTGAGTTTATTTCCAGATAGCTAGAGACCAGTTCTGTCACAATTAATGAATAGTCCATCTTTCCACACAGATCTAATACTAATTTTGTCACAGATTAAAGTCCAAATGTACATGAAACTTTTAAAACTATGCTTCAGTGATTGGATCATCTAATCCTCCTTACTATACCATACAATTTAAGTGTTTTTTTTTTTTACCTTTCTACTATGTTCTACTATTAAGTAAATGTTCTGAGAAAACTTTCACAATCTTCCTTAGTATTATTACATATTGTTCTATGTTAACTTGAGACTAATTTTCAGGCTTAAAAAAATCCTGGGAGTTTGCTCACGTTAGCATACTGACCTAACATATTTAGAAATAAATGACATCATTATTTTGTTAAAGAAATGTTATTTATCCTTTTAAGACTCTTAGAAAAGTTACTTAAAATATGGTTCATCTAAGTTCTTGATAAATTTATGACTGGTCATCATATGTTGCCTGCTGTTACTATGAATGGGATTTAAAATAGTTAACATTTATTGAGCACTTATTTTATGCCAGGCACGGTGATAAGCCTATTTCATTGTTTCATTTAATCCATCAATTCTATGCCTCATTTACAGATGAGAAAACTGAGACACAAAAGATTTAATAATTTGCCAGAACGCCACACAGCTTGGAATGGAGATTTGAAACTGGCCGTCTGGCTCCAAGGACAGTGCCTTCCATTAAATACTCTGACTAGGTAATTTTTACTTGTGTATTTTAAAGTATAAAAACAAAGGACTCTACTTCCAACATGAATTTGCATTTGGGAAAGAAAACATTGATAAAAAATGGGAGCTCATAACTATAACGAGCTCCACCTTCTAAGTATTCCATACCTTCCCATCAAGAATAGTCTCCCATGTTGCTCTTTTCTTGCTTATTGGACATTCTTCCATTTCCTGCATGGCTACTTCATATTCCCCATCTAAAAGCTGTAAGCGCCTGTTAGACAAACACATACACTTTAAAGTAACCTGTGTATTACTGTAGGTACACAAATCTACATCTTTAGATTTATACTAAAAAGCATTTATTAAATTTATAAACTAGCTTACATACCCAACAAGCTTTTGAAATATACCTAAGTCTCCACTCCTGACAAAAGCAATTTTAATGATTTGCACTAATAACTACCACTACTAGAGAATTATTTCATTTTTGTAGCTAGTCAGATATAAATTTAAACATTTCAAGTATAATATACGCCTAAAGTCTCAAAACTTGGTAAATTTTAAACATTAAGTATAAAGCATGAGTGTAGGCTTTATACTTTTAAAAAATGGGATAACAACAGTGTTACAATACTTGCCTTTGGGAACCACTAAGAACTATGCCTCTGTTATTTCTAACTACTGGAAATATAGTTCAAACTAGAATTCTTCACTTTCATTCAAGACCAGTAAACCTGATGCTTATGACTCTGATAACTAAGATCCTGGGGGCACCTGGCACATATAGGTGCTCAATAAACATTTCATGAATGGATGAAGGAATGAAATACCAGTTGAATCAAATAATACCCATAGCCACGGTTTAGTTTTAATGTGTGTGTACATATACGTGTGTGTGTGTGTGTGTGGTTTATATTATTTTTTTCCATACCTTTAATCACTGGTAACACTACCACCCTAAACACCATTCTTCAACCCACGCTCAATAATTAAATGTATGTAGCAAGAATCTGGCTTCTATTCGTCAGTCTTGGGAAAATTCTGTTAGGTGGTAACAGCTAACATTTATTGAGTGCTTACTATGTGCCAGGCACTATTTTAAAGACTTCACGTTTCATTTAACCTTCCCAACTCCATAGATTACTCTGCTTTTCAGAAAAGGAAACTGAGGCACAGAAAGATTAAGTAGGCCTTAAGATGACACAGTAAGTAGCCAGAGCTAGCACCTGAATCCGGGTAGTCTGTCTCTTCTAAGTCTGATCTTAACACCAAATGATTTTGAGACTTAACAATTTTTGTCTTTATGCTGTGCTCCTTGTTTTTATTCTTTGACCGTACATCGGCAAAGCTATTCGACTTAATATTTTAAAAAACTATTTTTATTATTAGAATAGGTAATACATTCATATACTTCTAAGCTGAAATGAAGCTTCCCTCATGCATTTACATGGCTACATAATATCCTATTTTACAGTTGCACATTTGATAGCTACAATCCAATTTACTCTCCTACCTGTAATGCATGAGGAGGCCCTTTTTCCCACAGCCTCATCAACAGTGCTTTATCAGTTTTTTGATCTCTGCCAAACTGGTAAGTGAAAAAATGACATCTCAGTGTACTTTTATATTCAGATGTCTTATCTTTTAAATGTTTAAGAACCACATATATTTTTTTGTCAACATTTTTATCCTTTGCTCATTCTTCTATTGTGCTGTGGTGTTTTTAATGAGTATGACATTATATTAAAGATATGAGACATCAACCTACAGTAGGAGTTGAAATTAATTTCCTCTTGTCATTTTGACTTAGCTTGTGACAATTTATTTTCAGAATAAGTTTTTATTTTGCTCAATATTTCATACTTTTTCTTATATGCTTTTGAATTGTAGTCAGTCTTTAAGGAGACTTTAACTTCTCTGAGATTATCAAGAGAATTTTTTATACATCTAACTCCTCACATCTTGGTTTGTAAAGTACTTTTCCTCCATTAAAAGGGATCAAGGCTCTTGGAAGAACTGGCCAATTCCAGAACAGAAGCAGAGAGGGAGAATGTACACCTGAAATACCTTACTATTCAGAAAATAACAAAAAAACAAAGAAAAATAAACAAGAGTAAAAAAGACTATGGACCCTGTTTGGAGAGGCTCCTCCTGACTAAATTTGAGACAATGTGGACATTAAAATGAATGACAGGGGCGCCTGGGTGGCTCAGTTGGTTAAGCGGCCGACTTTGGCTCAGGTCACGATCTCACGGTCTGTGAGTTCAGGCCCCACGTCGGGCTCTGTGCTGATGACTCAGAGCCAGGAGCCTCCTTCAGATTCTGTATCTTCCTCTCTCTCTGCCCTTCCCCTGCTCACACTCTGTCTCTATCTCTCTCAAAAATAAATAAAAACGTTAAAAAAAAAAAAAGAAATTTAAAATGAATGACAACATGAGTAAATTAAAGCAGACTGAACAAAAATGGAATTTGTTAAGAAAACATACTGATTTTAAAAAATAAGGGGAAGAATGCTCTTCTATTTCATAAAAAAAAATGCCAATAAACATGGAAGAAATAATAGAATGTTAGTATTTGGCAAGTGTCATAAGAATAATTTTTTTAGGTTTGCCTGGGTGACCCAGTTGGTTGAGCATTCGACTCTTAATGTCAGCTCAGGTCACGATCCCAGAGTCATAGGATCCAGCCCTGCCATCAGGCTCCATACTGAGCATGGAGCTTGGTTGGGATTCTTTCTCTCTCCCTCTGCCCTCTCCCCCACTCGTGTTCTCTCTCTCTCTCTAAAATAAATATAACGAAAAAAAAAATTTTTTTAAGTAATTTCTTCAAGCAAGAATCATCGATGGATGCTAACTACTGGGTAAAAGGTTGTTGGGGAGAAAATGGACATTTACCCAGCTTTACATATTACCATAGAGATTACTTTAAAAAAAAAATTTTTTTAAGTGTTGTTTATTTTTGACACACATGCGCGCGCGCGCACGGCTGGGGGTGGGTGGGAGGGGCAGAGAGAGATGGAGACACAGAATCCAAAGCAGGCTCCAGGCTTTGAGCTGTCAGCATAGAGCCAGATGTGGGCTTGAACCCACCAACCGTGAGATCATGACTTGGGCCAAAGTTGACGCTTAACCGACTGAGCCACCCAGGTGCCCCGAGATTACCTATTACTAATTAAAGGAAAAGGTACTGTTACAATACAGAAACACTATGAACACCACCTTAACCAAGTGACCAAACCTAATTTTACCTGTGCCTGTGATATACACAAAGAACACATCATCAGTGTTCCTTCCCAAAATGATTAACCTGAATCTAATTATAAGGACATATCAAAAAAGTCCAAACCAAGAGACATTTTGCAGAACTACCTGTACTTTTAAAAAAAGTTATCACAAATAAACGACGACAACAAGAGCAAGTTCAAGGGCTCATAAACACAGTAAACAAACTATCGGTTGCTGGAGAGGAGGGGTGTGGGGGATAAACAAAATAGATGAAAGCAGGGCTCCTGGGTGGATCAGTCAGTTAAACGTCCAACTCTTGATTTCAGCTCAGGTCAAGATCTCATGGTTCATGAGATTGAGCCCCACATTGGACTCTGTGCTGAGAATCCCTGCCTGGGATTCTCTCTCTCTCTGCCCTTCCTCCACTCGCACACACGTGTGGTCTCTCTCAAAATAAACTTAAAAAAAAGTAAGTGAAGGAGATGAGGAAGTACCTACTTCCAGTTATAAAATACATAAGTCACAGGGATGAGAAGTACAACATAGGGAACATAGTCAATAATACCGTAAACACCTTCGATGGTGACAGATGGTTACTACATTTATTGCGAATCCCACAAAATGTACAGAACTGTCGAATCACTATGTTGGAACTCCTAGTTGTCCCCCTGAAATTAATATCATGTGTCAACCATACTTTCAGTGTACAAAAATGTAATATGAATTATAATTAACAATAAAAAGTGTGGCAAAAAGCATA
The DNA here is from genome assembly GCA_030068075.1 of Paguma larvata. Taxonomy (NCBI): domain Eukaryota; kingdom Metazoa; phylum Chordata; class Mammalia; order Carnivora; family Viverridae; genus Paguma; species Paguma larvata. The sequence continues at coordinate 5,136,144 of CM057843.1, forward strand.
AAGGATAGAAAAAAGAAAGAAAGGGTTAGAGAACTACCCCAAACTGAAGGAGACTGAATAGATACGGCGATTACCAACTAGCTATACAGATCCCAACTCTTGATTGGGGCGGGGTGGGAGAGGGGGAATAGCTATAGGGGGGCATTACTGTGGTCAATGGAGGAGAGTATTAAAGTTCCTGAGTATGACAGGTGTATTGTGGTTATGACTGGAACTGTCCTATTTTCTAGGAGATACATACATACTTCAGGAGAAATGGAGTGTCGCACTCTAACTCTCAAACGGTTAAGCACAAGAATAAAATACACATTCATAAATAAAGCAAATGTAAAATGTTAACAACTGATGTTAACAGTGAAGGGTTATGTGGGTATTAATGATATATATTGTTCAACTTTTTCACAGTTTAGAAATTTCTTAATGGGGCACCTGGCTGGCTGAGTAGGGTGCATGCAACACTTGATCTCAAGGTCATGAGTTCAAGCCCCACATGGGATGTACAGATTATTTAAAAATAAAATCATTAAAAAAAAAAAAGAAAATTTCAAAATAAGTGCGGGGGAAATTCTGTGGTTTTTTTTCTTGGTACTTTTATTTGTTAAACAGAAAGCAGTATTTCAGGGGTGCCTTATTCGGTTAAGCACCCAACTCTGGCTCAGGCCATGATGTTACAGTTTGTGAATTCGAGCCCCGCATCAGGCTGTGCTGTCAGTGCAGAGCCTGCTTTCAATCCTCTGTCCCCCTCTCTCTCTGCCGTTCAACTGCTCACACATTCTCTCTCTCTCTCTCAAAAATAAACATTAAAAAAGGCAGTATTTCATGAAAGTACAAGGAATATGTTTATATGTAAGGTAGAAAGAATTTTAGAAAGAACACACCACAACCCCCCCGTGCTGCCTAAAATAGAACACTGACCAACACCGACAAAGCCCACTGTGTCACATCCTACTTGCTTCTCCCACAGACATAACTACTAGATTTGCTTGTGTTGTTTTCCATTTAAATTTCTAACTCAAAGGGGCGCCTGGCTGGCTCAGCGGGTTAAACGTCCAACTTCGGCTCAGGTTGTGATCTCAGTATGTGAGTTCGAGCCCTACACTGGGCTCTTTGCTGTTAGCGTAGAGCCTGCTTCAGATCTTCTGTCTCCCTCTCTTTCTGCCCCTCCCCTGCTCTCTCTCAAAAATAAACATTAAAAAAAAATCTTTAATTCATAAATTAGACTTTATAAAGACACTATATTTAGTTTAATATTAAGTGATATATTCTAATAGCAATGGTAAGTGATTTATTCTAAGACAATACAATAACCAGAACTTATGGAATTATTCCTAACCATCTTTACTTTTCCATTAAAGGCCTTGTGACTTTCTTTACCTGGTGGCTAACAAGTGATTACATAAAGCAACACTCAAGTACTTTTTACAGAGTAGGAGGAATGTTGCTGTCCTTGGCTCTTTCTCCTATACCTTACTAATAGTGAACTGTGGTAACTACTAGCAAGCAGCCTGACATAACTCATGGCACGTTACAGGTTCCATTCTCCAATCGGGTCAAAAAAGAATGCTGCCAGGTGCCTAGGTGGCTCAGTCATTTAAGTGTCCGACTTGGGCTCAGGTCATGATCTCACATTCTGGGAGTTCAAGCCCCGCCTCAGGCTCTGTGCTGACACCTCAGAGCCAGGAATGTGCTTCGGATTCTGTGTGTGTGTGTGTGTTGTGTGTGTCTCTGTTCCTCCCCTGCTTGTGCTCTCTCTCTCTAAAAATCAATCAATCAATCAATAAAATGCTGCCTTTGCTTCCTAGATCTTCTTTTACTGGCACTACTGGAGATGCTTCACTTCCCAGTGAAAACTGCAAAGATGATGACAAACCCAGGTCTTCTTTGCTACCCTGTGTCAATTGCACAGAGCTACACGATGATGACACACAGATTTCTTCCTTATCTTTATGGAAGATAAATAAATAATGTCAAGATTCGCACAGGACCCACTTAATTTAGGTCTCTGTTCAAATCGTACCTTCTCCTAGAAGCTTTCTCTATAAAACAACCACTTAACACTCATCGCTAAGTGACATTAGTTGATAGAATTTTTGGGCAGTGGTGTGTTTTCTCCACTACAACTTAAGCTCCATGAAGGGAGGGATTTTTTTGCCTTTTCAGTACCTAGAACAGTGTCTGACAAAGACAGGATGGACACTCCGAAAATACATGCCTAATACACAATCCTAACTGAGCCATTCGAATACAACTCGTCTGTGTATATTGCTTTCTATGTGACAAAGAGAAAAATTTTTTCATTTTTAAGAATAAAGAGAAATCTGGCAAAGAAATATCACACTATATTATGCTTGAGAATAAAAATGTTTCTAGAACATTAGGAGAACCTCACTTGTCTATCAACATTACCTGTTTTTATCAAATACTGTCATTTGTGCAACAAATGTCTTTTCCCCATCTTCACGATTTCGTTTTCGTCTAGCTGGAAGTTCTTCATTGACATCTGAATTTCACAAACATTTCTCATGAATCACATATTCAAACAAAAATGTCATATTTATGGTACACAGTCCCTTATCCCAAATTAGGTATAAATTACGATTAAGTTGTGATACAATACCCAAATTTACACTCTTCAATTTTATGTTTTACCATATGTGTATGTCCTTACTAGTCAAGGAGAAAAAAAAAAAAACCCTTCTTTATGGTTACTTTTCAAGAACTTAAAAAGATACTTCAAGACTCAAAGATTATTTCTCCCAAGGTGCTTCTCCACTAAACTTCACATGGACCTCTATTATACCACTATCATTTTGCTACAATTATTTATATCTTTGTACTCTAGGTCAGCTTTTGTGAGCTTCTGAAAGATAGGACTGGATGTTTTAATGATCCTTGTATCCCCAGCACCTGTATTTTGGTTGAATGATCACCTCAAAGGTGGATTCAGAACTGTTGGGAAGACAGAGGAATAGATATGTGATAAGCAAATATAGAAAAATCTTAATTACAGAAACTAAGTGGTGGGTAGATAGATGTTGACTATATAAACTCTTTCAACCGTTGTGTATGTATGAAATTTTTCAATGAAATGCTGTGTGTGGGGGGAAATGAATTCATTGTTTCCTGAGAGATTAATTTGAAATACCAGTCTTCTCTATCCACTGTTTAATTTTTTTTACTACATAAAATATGTTTCGTTATGTAACAATGAGAACTTTAAGGATTAAATATCTAGTACAGCACAATAGCCAACACTTTAAGATCCAAGGTAATTAATGATCTCATCAGACTGTAAAATATTTGCAAATAAAGGCAATGCCTTTAGAATGCATGCAATTTACTTCTAATTCTTCCTTGGAAAAGCAAAGCTTAAAATAAAATTATTAGAATAAAAATTACCAATATTTTCATTGGTTTCTCCATTAATCATTCCATTAAACTCTCTTCTTCCCGGACGAGTCACTCTAAACAGCAATGAGTAAGACTTCACCATATGGCTGTTACTAGGTTCAAATTCATTACTGGAAACTGCAAGGGACGGGAAATTTCCAGGTTTTGTTTGATTGAGATCAGGATTCAAAGGCACCTGCTTTTTACCTGTAGGAACTTGCCTTATTGGACAACTTACATCCTGCAAAGGCAAAGATTATGAAATTATACTTATTTATGCATATCCAATTATAAGAATTATAATAAAACTTCTAATGACAGATATAGGAAACATCATTACCAAATGGCATGCTGAAATTCTAACCATAGTTCTAAAAATTGTGATGAAGCAAAAAAAAAAAAAAAAATTTTTTTTTTTGGAATAACCATATACCAAATCTTAACACAGCTGAGAAGATTTCTCCAATCCAATGTAATGAAAATAATGATACAGTATATCCAATATTTAGCTAGTGGTCATCTGAAATACTTTTACCTTAGAAATATGGAATTAAAACCATGCTTAAAATGTTAAGCTCATATAAATTAATAATCCTTTCCCTTATATCTTCTATTTTAACAAAATAATTGATGGAACCATTAGAAATGAGAAAATAAAATTATAATAACACCACTATCAACATTTTGAAACAGTAAATCCATACATTTAAACGTTGCTTAATAAAAGCAATATTAATCATCTTATAAATAATGTTCTATAATTATATAATTAGAGTTACACTGAAAAGAAATAATTGAAAAACTGGAAGATGTGGAAGACCTTTATAGAAAATTAGTATCTTCTTTTTGAAAATAAATACAACATATTCCTATTATCTAAAAAATTCTACTCTACACAAGAGTATAAAATGAGAAATATTTACGTCTGTCCCACTCCCCCAGGCCCTATACTCCAGAGATAATTAATATTAGCAGTTGGTTGTGTATACCCTTCCAAGCAAATGTTTACACCTATTATTTTTTTGAAACACAAAAATGACAGTATAGTTGTATTCACTTTTTTTTTTGCCTGAATAATAATGTATCTTGAAGAATTTTCACATCACTGCTTACCATGCATAAAAGGATTACATGTGAGTGGGGAGTGACATTTCTTAACTTTGAAGTTTTGAATATATACTTACACCACAGTCTCCTATCACCTTAGTCCACTCCATACCAGTGTTCTAGTAGTGTTCAAGCCCTGTATCACCTTACTATGGTTTTGGAAGAACATAACAACAAGAACCTCTATACAGGTCATTCCTATTCTTAAAATACTCTGGACCTTGAAGCTACCAAAAGTATAACTGTTGGCTTTAGTGGGTTGCCAAGGTAATTTAACTATCATTCCATGTGTTTCTATGATGAAATGATTTCACCTTATGAATAAAAACGTGAAGCAACGTATTAACAGGTTAATGACTGATAATACTGGCAAGAGAATTTCTTTGCCTGAGAGTAATGTTACAAGAGGTAACTCTCTCAGTCCTTATTTAAATTTCAATTGGTACAAACAGCTGAAAAGTAAGCTAAGAGACTAAAGTGGTAGGGAAGCAACTGAATATATGTCCTAAGATTCTAAAAGATAGTTTCTTCTCTTCAGTGTCAAACTCCTACAGGAGAAAAGTTTTATGCGGGTATCTATAGCCAGTCCAGAAAAAACATATGAGAGTCTGCAAGGCTGGCAAAAGAGGTTATCAGTTCTATAATTCAGCATCAACATATTTAAAAGCTCTCAAGGTTTAAAAAGCACTACATGTATGGACTTACTCAAAAAAAATTATTCCACATAATCTACCAGTATCATTTTATATGTTACCTTTCTTTTTTTGTGGCAAACTTTCACAAGCAGGACTTCCAGAGTAACAGAATTTTGTTCATTTTCTGAATTTTGTGATGGCTTATCTAAACAGAAAACCAATATTTTAAAATGTATTTTTCTAAATATAAATATCATACTCATTTTCCTAAGTAGTATGGGAATTTCCAACAAAAAGATTTCCTATAATGAATATTTCTCAGAAGTTTACTCATTTTTCCCTATGAAATCATTTTCAAATTTGCAACAAACTCTTTCAAAGCCTTTACAGCCATTTAAATAAACCTTTCATAATACGATTATAATTACCTTCCTACAATACTGTGATTTTCTTTTGATTCAAATAAGATGTTCAATTATTTTAATACTAAAAACATTTACTTATTTGGCTATAAAGATAAATAAAATTTATTTGGCTATAAAGATTTAATATTTATGACAATAAGAGAATATAATAAACTGCTAGTCAAAAATATTTTTGACAAATACAGTTAAAGCTTCTTGGCAGAAAACACAAATGAAATATTCAGGAGAGATAACCACACACAAAATAAACATTAAAAGTTTTTTTCCTTCTCCCAAAATCTATTACAAAAATTATTTAGTTTAAGATACACTTAAATTGAACTAGTTATTATTATATATGTTTCATTTTGAATATATAGTGATGTTAAACCAAAAAGTTCTTTGATTTGACCAGGACTTGTGACCAAAGAGATTAAAATAATGGATTTTTAAAATATTTAACAGTGTAAAAGTTATCTAAACAACTATAATATCATTTCAGAAGAAAAACAGCTAGTTTTTTATTTTTTTCCCCAGAATTTCTCTAAAGCCTAAACAGGATAGCAAAACATAGGGTATTATTTACTACCTGGGTTTATACAGCTTAAGGATTTTAATTTAAATAATAGTCTATACTCTCTGTATCAATTAACTAATGAAGGATTTTGCAAGACTTCAGTTCTAGAGTACTTTTCTAGAATTTACTTGTCTTCAATCCCAAAAGCATTATTAATAGTTCAAACTAATCATTTATCATTAAGTTTCAATAATATATAGAAGTACCATAATACCATAAAACATAAAAAAAAATAATTCTGTTTTGAGATTTTGGACAACTCTTTTTTCTACTTAAAAGCATTCTTATATAGAGTGTGTGTATAAAATACATTTGAATTCATATCTTTGAAAGTTGGTATCTAAGATAAAAACTTTTAATACAGTAAAAAAAAAAAAAAAAAGTACAGTGTTTAAAATGCAGTAACAAAAATACTCTCCAAACAATACTAACCATGAAAGTAGTACCCTAATAGTCTTTGTACATTCATTCTAAGCAGTTTCAAGTAGTAATAGCTAAACAAAAGTCTTCATTTAAAAACAAAAAGAAAAATAATCAGATTTTAGGGATCCTGATGTTGGCTTTCTATCTTTGTTTCTTTAAAAAAAAAAAAAACTACTACAAATATAGCTTGATTAAACAAGAAAAGGCAATATAGCTGTTCCTTCCCAACTTCCACTAATTTTCGAAGTTATAATGGGAAATTATTTTCTGGAAACAGAAGTACCAACAGTTTACTTTCTCATCTACTTCAGTAACATCAAGAAAAAATAAAAACTTTAAGTGAATCTGAGCAATTTTGAACTTCACATATTTTTGTCATGTAGACAAGAAAAAAATTTAATCAGACTATTCTCCAATTAGTTTCAACTAAGTAAAATTAATTCAACTTACATATTTAATCAAGTAACATTAATTAGTAAATATTCAATATTCATCACCAATTTCAGTTATGAATGATTTTACATGTTTTATGTACTTTTTTGGGAACAAAAAGCTAACAAACCTATAAAGTTCAAACTATAAGCTTCTGAAGCATTATAATCCTTTTACTGTATTTTATTATCACTTTTTTTTTTAAGAGAGAGAGAATGTGAGCAGGGGAGATGGACAGAGGGAGAGAAAGAATCTTAAGCAGTCTCCATGCTCAGTGTGGAGCCCGATGCGGGGCTCAATCCCACGACCCTTGGATCATGACCTGAGCTGGCATCAAGAGTCGGAGGCTCAACCAACTGAGTCAGTGAGGCATCCAGAGTACTTTAAAAGCACCACAGAAAACCGAGTATAACAAATGAATAGGAAAAAAAAGGGACTCTACGAGATGATTATAATTTAGGAAAAATCATAAAAATGCTACTCAGTTTACTTCTAAATAAAAAAAAATGGACCAGATCTAAGGCAAAAGCAGAATTAAAGTTACAGTAACTGCTAATATAGATATGATCAGATTTCAAACTTCTTATATTAAAAAAAAAATAAAAACCTAACTAGAGTTTTGAAACTGTTCTAATATGTTATTAAATTTTGTTTCTTATTAAACAATACCAAGGATTACCAACTTGACATGTTTCTTGTAAAAATTTTATTTCGTTACATGATAATTAAAGATGGATAAGCCAAAAAAAAAAAAAAAAGATGGATAAGCCAAGTGGCATTTTATCCATTTTGAAACCAAATGAAACTTTACCTAGCATACTTTAACTTCTCTTAATGAAGTGACATTTAAGACTATATACTTTTCTTTGTAAAATATCTAATATATTGATATATTCCACTGGTAGCAGTGGTTGTTTCTGTTGTTTTATTACTGTATTTTTTAAAAACTATAATGCAGGTGCCTGGGTAGCTCAGTTCATTGAGCTCAGGTCATGATCTCACAACTCATGAATTCGAGCCCCACATGGGGCTGTCTGCTTTCAGTGCTGAGCCTGCTTCGGATCTCTGTCACATTCTCTCTCTCTGCACCTCTCCCTGAGTGCTCTCTTTCTCAAAAATAAGTAGAAAATAAAAATAAAAATTACAATGCAGTAATATCAACTAAAAATATTTATGCCCAAAGGGTTCTACTCAGGAGACTCTTCACCTATTTCAGATTCTAAGACAATTATTTAAAGTTCGAAAAACATTGGAAGTAAGAAAAAGCAAAATCTAAGAAACTTAATTGTATGAAAAGACTTTCCCATTATTTCCTAGTTATGATCTCCAGAAAGATGATGGCTCTGAGTTGGGGAAGACAGTATTATATAGCTTTACTGTATTGCAATAGTTAGTGCCCTAAAAAGTACAATTTAGAGTTAAGAGCTGAAATTTCATCTATTTCGATATAAGCCAGATGCAGCTAATGTTTACCTTCAAGAATGATCACACACCAGCACTAAATAATTTTAACAACTTCAAAATCTACCTAAAACTTAAATCAATAGCAGGAAAGCAATAAGGAAACCAAGTTATGAACAAGATTTTATGTATAAGGTCTACTAAAAAAGCTTTTAAGCCAGTTTCTTAAAATTTATTCCTCAGACAATCAACTTCTGAATTATCTTGGTGCTTTATTAAAATGCAGGCTCCTCAGCTATACCAAACTTTGGTATACCAAAACTATATCCTACTAGATCTGAGTCTTTGCAGGTCCAGGTGTACATATTTTAAACAACCGTCATAATGTTTCTACATACACTAAAACTTAAGAACCACTACTTAAAAAAATTTTTTAAATGTTTGTTTATTTTTGAGAGTGAGTGAGTACAAGCAGGGTAGGGGCAGAGAGAGAAGGAGACACAGGATCTGAAGCTGACTCCAGGCTGAGCTGATGGCCCACATGGGGCTCGAACCCACGAACCACAAGATCAGGACCTGAGACGAAGTCAGAATCTCAACCAACTAAGTCACCCAGGCGCCCCAAGAACCACTACTTTTGAAGTTTAAAGAGTTACAAGTTACATCTTCCACATCTCATCACTGACTACACAAAGCAATAACTGAAACTATTGGAGAAATCAACTAAAGAGAATTCAGAATCAACATCTTTTCCATTAAATATAATTTTATAAATTTTTGTTAATGTATGTTTATTTGGGGGTGGGGGGGCAGAAAGAAAGGGAGACACAGAATCCAAAGCAGGCTCCCGGCTCCAAGCTGTGAACACGGAGCTCGACATGGGGCTCAAACCCATGAACTGTGAGATCATGACCTGAGCCCAAATCGGATGCTCAACCGACTGAGCCACCCAGGCACTCCTAATTTTATAAACTTATACACATGCAAAATAATTTCTTTTTTACATTCACAAAGGTGTTTTGTTGTCAGAATGCCAATATATTTACTTTCAAGTACATACCATTTTTGTGGAAGAAACCAGTAAATGTAAGCTGTAGATGAGCTGACAAGCTAAAAAAACAAAAACAAAAAAATTTATCACTTTAATACTCTATAATAAAAATAGCCTAAACTTTAAAACTTAACATTAAAATCAAAGTTACTTCAGCCCATCCATGTTCGACTTTCTTATTCTTTATGCAAGCCCACAATTTCACACATGTCTATACACATAAAACAAAAAAATATAGCAGACAAAATTACCAAAATAAGCAAACATAATACAAAAATAGGAAGGAGAACAAAACATAAGACTCTTAAATTCAGAGAACAAATAGGGCTGCTCAAAGAGTTGTGGGAGGGGGGGATGGGCTAAATGGGTAGGAGGCATTAAGGAATCTACTCCTCAAATCACTACTGCACTATATGCTAACTTGGATGTAAATTTAAAAATTAATCAATTTTAAAAAGATACCAAAGAAACAAGGCAGAAAAAAAACAGACCAGCAAATACTTTACTGTGCTTTAGTACTATCCACCTATAAAATGTGAACACGTTTCCCTTCCCACCCTTCAGAAAGAAAATTTTGATAAGGGTAGCTGAGTCCATGCTATGGAAATTCAAACTCCTAACAAATGATGCAGAACCATCACTTTCTTCTTTCATTAGGGGTGAAATCTACAATTACAGATCTGCTATAGATTTGTAATTTGTTTTAACATGTCATTTTCACTGTTTTAGAAGCAATAGAGAACTATAATGATCCTTTTGTTTTGAGAACTATCAACTAACATGGAAAGACTATTAAGATGAGACAATAAAGAAAACATCCATAGGCTTCTGTAGCACCTTTAAACTGAAAAAGAGAGCAATCTACTAGTTGATCAGAGCCATTCATAAACTTCCTAGAAGTTTTTGCCATGTGATACCAACAGATACCAGATTACAGAGAACAGAAGTGGGAGGAAGGAAAGGAATACTGACTCCTGAATCAAAAAATTTACTAGCGTAAAAGGCAATAAGGATTAATAAAGGGTATGGTTGTTGTTTTTTTAAATGATGGTGACAATCTAGTCATTCGTATAACCAGAGGGGAAGAGTTATGTAAAGACATTGAGACAAAAGAGTTTTAAGGAGCAAGTAATGATTGAAAATGAGGACATATTATAAAGAGATGAGCTTTGTAACTCTGCCCAGGATTCCTCTTTCTTAGAGAAGTAAAAGGAGAGTGATCCTTCAACAGAAGATGTGAGAATGCCTCTGTCTTCTTCCTGAGGTAAGCCATGAAACTGTATGCTCAAAACCTACAGGGTAGATGGTCTCAAAAGACATTTGCAGAACAGTACGAAGAAAAGTATGCTAGGGTATAAGTAGAGGACAAAATGACTATGGAATAGTAGAAATGTAAGGGCCCAAGCAGAGTTAGAAAGCATAAGTATGAGGGGAAAACTAAGAATAACAACTGTAACTTAAGCATCAACAAAATAAAAATGGGATAAAATGGGATCCTTGAAAACAGGTATATCATGTATATTACTCACTTTCTGACATGAATCAGATAGATTTTAAAAACACAGAAGGAAGGGGGAAGAAGAGGGCTGACTATAAAAGGGTCATGAGGGAATTTTTAAGAATCTTTATCTTGATTATGGTGGTTGCTACCTGATGCATGCAGTTGTCAAAACTCAGAACTATACACTGAGACTAATCTAACTACATATAATTCATACCCCCATCCAAAAAGTACATTAAAGGGACAGACTTGTAAAGAGGCCCAAAGGAATTTTTCAAGATGATGGAAAACTTCTATATCTTGATTGTGGTTATGGTTAAGCAAGTGTATACATATGTCAAAACTCTATACACTTAAAGATGGGTGTGTTTTATTGAACAGTAGTTATATCCGAAGCAGATTTTAAAAAGTACATCTGGGGGCGCCTGGGTGGCTCAGTCGGTTGAGCGGCCGACTTCGGCTCAGGTCATGATCTCGCGGTCTGTGAGTTTGAGCCCCGCGTCGGGCTCTGTGCTGACAGCTGGGAGCCCAGAGCCTGCTTCACTTTCTGTGTCTCCCTCTCTCTCTGCCCCTCCCCCACTCATGCTCTGTCTCTCTCTGTCTCAAAAATAAATAAACATTAAAAAAAATTTAAAAAAAATAAATAAAAATAAATAAAAAGTACATCTGCCATCTACAAAATCTACATGTCATTTTACTAAAAGAAAACAAGCATTTTCCTATTTAAAAAAAAAAAAAAAACAGTTCCATAAATGTCACCTTACAAAGCAGAATTACCGAAACTCCAAAGCATAACTGAAAGACAAAGAGGAATATTCTATAATTTCCACATGTTAGAAGACAATCCATTACTCTCAACCAATCTTTCCTATTTTTCATTGAGTTAAACCTACGTCTCAAGGCCAGGTTAATTTTCTTAAAACATCATTCTGTATGTATCATTCCTTTCTCCAAATTTTCCAATGAGCTCCCAACTGCCAAATCTTTTGTCTAATTGCTGTCTATAATACAGCTCCCATTTCTTTTTTTCTCCACTAAAGCCCTACATAGGAAAATAAGATAACAATGGCAAAACAGAGACAGAAAAATCCAAGTTTAAATTCTGGCTCCAGTTATGAGCTGTGACCTAGTATCTGTAAAATGAGGAAATGATCTCTCTCAAACTCGGGAGGCTTGCATAAAATAATAAAGTATCCATCAAAGTACTCTCCCTCTTCTACACTGGTCCCATACCCAACCGTCCCAGAGCTTAATGATCAGAGCTTAATCCCAAGTACTTGTATTTCCCACTTTTTTGTCACTATTTTTTCACATATGTTCTCTTCTGACAATCTTTTTATTACATCAGTGTCCCTAGCACCTAGCAATGCTTTTCATTAAGAATAGCGATGTCCTCCTAGAGTATTAGACTTTTTAAAAAATTCAACTCTATGCCAAACATGGGGCTTGAACTCACAACCCTGTAATCAGGAGTCACATCCCCTACCACCTGAGCCAGTCAAGTGTCTCTAGAGTAACAGATTTTTAAGATCAGGGATCATGACCCATTACACTGTAGTGCTCTGCTTACAGTATTATTTACATTGTTTTTATAGAATATGTGGTTCTAAATTTCAACTCTGAAATGCCAGAAACATCTTACATTGATCTACCCCAGAAAATATTTTAAATTTGTGTTACTCAAAACGTGTTCTGCAAACTGAGGTTAACAGGGGAAATTTGTTTCCATTCCACAATAAGGTAAGAAACTGAGAGTAAAATTTATTAAAAATTTTTACAGAAACCTAACATTACTATAACATCCAAGCTTGTGATCAGTAAGTATATTTACAAAAGCATCTATGTACGAAAGATTGAAAATTAAAGACAAACAAAAAGGTCCCTTACCACAGATGGCTTGAGACAGTTCTAAATGGTACACTGTAGGGAGGTACCTAGGTGGCTCAGTCAGTTACGCATTGCCTCAGGCCATGATCTTTTGGTTTGGGAGTTTGAGGTTTGGGAGTTCAAGCCCTGCATTGGGCTCTGTGCTGTTGGCTTAAAGCCTGGAGCCTGCTTCAGAATCTGTGACCCTCTCTCTCTGCCCCTCTCCCACTCACACCATCTCTGTCTCTCAAAAAATAAATAAATGTTAAAAAAAAAAAAAATTGAGCCTGGGTGGCTCAGTGGTTAAGCATCTGACTTCGGCTCAGGTCGTGATCTTGCGGTTTGTGAGTTTGAGCCCCACATGGAGCTCTGTGCTGACAGCTCAGAGCCTGGAGCCTGCTTCAGATTCTGTGTCTCCTGCTCTCTCTCTGCCCCTCCCCTGCTCATGCTCGGTCTCTCTCTGTCTCTCAAAAATAAATAAATGTTAAAATTTAAAAAAAAAATTTTTTTTTTTAAATAAATGGTACACTGTAGGGGTGGTTCAGTTGGTTCAGCGTCTGACTTTGGTTCAGGTCATGATATCGCAGTTCCTAGGCCAGAACCCCGCATTGGGGTCAATATATAGATATTGACAGATTTGGATTCTCTGTCTCCTTCCGTCTCTGCCTCTCCCCAACTCACATGATCACTCGCTCTCTCTCAAAAATAAACATTGAAAAATTTTTTAATAAAACATAAAAAAAATAACAAATGGTATACAGGTGAGTTAAATAGGATAGGAAGCACACATTCAGCTATCAGTATAGCATTGTTTCTTTAAGAAAAAGAATTTCAGGGGCGCCTGGGTGGCTCAGTCGGTTAAGCGGCCGACTTTGGCTCAGGTCGAGATCTTACGGTCTATGAGTTCGAGCCCCGCATCGGGATCTGTGCTGATGGCTCAGAGCCTGGAGCCTGCTTCAGATTCTGTGTCTCCCTCCCTCTCTGTCTGTCCCCCTTCGCCTGCTCACGCTCTGTCTCTATGTCTCTCAAAAATAAATAAACGTTAAAAAAAATATTTAAAAAAAAAAAAAGAAAAAGAATTTCAAAGGTGCCTGGGTGGCTCAGTTCCTTAAGTGTCTGACTCTTGAATTCCGCTCAGGTCACGATCTCAGAGTTTGTGGGTTTGAGCCATGTGCTGGGCTTTGTGATGACAGAGTGGAGCCTGCTTAGGATTCTCTCTCCCTCTCCTGCTGCCCCTCCCCCACTCTCTCTCGAAAATAAAATATAAACATTTTAAATAAACATTAAAAAAAAAAAGAATACCAAATTTCAATTAACTAACTTAAAAAATCACTTTGGGAATGTGGTTTGCTATGCACAATTTCCCCTGTACCTCCCCCCTTCTAAAAGTAAACACTCTAATATATACCTAGAATAAAATGTAACAATGAGGCCTAGTTGCTCTCTTCCATAGGTGGCTTCATTTACAAAAAAAGGGCAATTGTCTTTCCCTTCCTGATTTTACTCTCTTCCCCCTCTTTTTAAATTTTTGTTCATGCTTCTTTACATATTTGTGAAGAGAGCACACATGCTCAGGGGATAGGCAAAGAGACTGGGAAGAGAGAATCCCAAGCAGGCTCCAAGCTGTCAGCAGAGTCTGACATATGACTTGAATTCACTAATTGTGAGATCATGACCTTAGCCAAAATCGAGAGTCAGATGCCTAACTGACTGAGCCACCCAAGCGCCCCTACCCTCTTCCCTGTCTTGTGGCTACTGTATCCACAGTAGAAACATGTAGGACAGGTCAGGCCTATTGGGTTTCAGCCTGCATGTGATCCTAACTTAATCAGGATAAGAGACCAGGTTCATCTTGGTGATGTGTTCCCTATCTGTATTTTCTTTTTTTTTTTTTTTAAACATTTATTTTTGAGAGAGAGAGAGAGACAGACAGACTGAGGGCGAGCAGGGGAGGGGCAGAGAGAGACAAGCACACAGAATCGGAAGCAGGCTCCAGGCTCAGAGCTGTCAGCACAGAGCCTAATGTGGGGCTCGAACTCACTGACAGCCAGATCATGATCTGAGCTGAAGTCGGACACTCAACAGACTGAGCCACCCAGGTGCCCCCCTATCTGTATCTTCTGAGGAAGCAAGCTATGGGGCAACAGGAAACTAGATCAGGAATTTGAAATTTTGAGGTAAGATTCCAAGCATAAACATCTAACAATTCTAAAGCTGTCTATGGAATGAGGTTAAATAAATTTAAATTCATAAGGGACTAACATTTTGAGATGACATTCATGTAGAAAACTCACATTTTAAAAATGTGCCCTCTCGCTCTCTCAAAAATAAAACAAACAAACAAAAAACAGCCAGATCTCACTGAAGGACCAAAGTTTTTATGCTGGAAAGAGACCAAGATTAGTGCTTCTATTTCGTACGCATTAATCTGATAGTGGCAGACTAAGACTTTGATTCTAGAGTTATAGCTGTATTACCTCAAAACAGAATGATAAGCTATTTCTGATAGAAGTATACACTTAATGCATTTAATGTATAATTTCTTATACATTTAATGTTATGATGTATAAAGCTGAGGAAGTGGTGATTACATCAAGCCTATTATTCTGGAATCTAGTGTATCTTCTGAGGTTCAGATACAGATGGGAACACTTTGTAATGAGAAGATAAAGTTGAATGAGGTGAGGGAGTCCATCACAAATAAATAAATCCCCTCCAGACGTGTAGTAGACAAAACACGAAGGAATTATTGTAAACCCAAATAAAATTGTTCTTGAATACTTAGATTTTAAGAATCAGATATACTCAGTAGCAACTGATAAAGCTTTCAGGAATAGGTATCTAAAAAGGAATCTATGGCTTAGGTTCTGAAAGAGGAACAACTAAAACTTCGACATGAAAAGATGCTAATTTGAAAACAAGTTCAAAACTTATAGTCAATACAAGATTGTTAAAAAAGAAAGAAAGGGGAGAAACACCTAAGATCTTATTAATGGTGGAAAAGACATACAATTAAGCTAAGAAGCAGGCTGAAGTTGAAAAAAGCTAAAAGGAGAAGGGTAAGGAAATGCCATTAATTCAATATATCTCTTTAAAGTAATTTATGGGTTTCTCGGGATAAAGACCAGTATCCTCAAATAGCCTTCAAGGCTCTGCATTATCTAACACCACTCTCCTTTTTCTTTCCAGTTAGCTACTCTGGCCTCAAATGACATATTCTCTTTATTTAGAATCACCCAACTGTTCACCCTCTCTCCCCATTTTATTCCTATATTCACCTTTCATATCTCAGCTCATTTTGTAAAGGAAGCCCTCCCTGACCATCACTATTCCCAAATCCGACATCTCGAAGGAACTGGTTCTCCTGCTCCATCTATTCACTTTCCCTATATTTTTCTTTCCAAGTGATTATTTTATAATTGTACTTATTATATATCTTTTTTCTCCGTAATGGCAGAGTCTTCATTTGTTTTGCTCATCATTCTATTCCCTAGGACTAGTATAGAATTTTGGACCTGATACACTAAGAAAACTAGAATCTCAGAAAAAAATAGATCCAAACTTCATTATACAAAAGATGCTTAGAAAAGGAAGATTACTAATTCAAAAGCTTAGGTTGTAACAACAATAAAAGTAATGAAAAGCAATTTATATTATTGATCTACTAAAACACTGGCTTAAAAATGTCCCTAGTTAAAACTCAAGTTCTGGTATCTTTTTTTTTTTTTTTTTGAGAGAGCAAGCATGGTGTGCAAGCAAGGGAGAGGGAGAAGAAGACTCTCCAGCAAGCTCCACACCTAGTATGGCTCGATCTCATGACCATGAGATCATAACCAGAGCTGAAATCAAGAGTTGGATGCTTAACCAACTGAGCCACTCAGGCGCCCCGAGTTCTGGTATCATTTAAGGGGATTTCTTAAAAATCTACTAACAGTGGACCAGGAATGGATGATGATTAAGGGAAAGAGAGAAGAGACATTTTGCTTCTCATTTGGCCCCAGGAAATCCTTCTGGGAGCAACTCCAATTTGGAAATCTTTTCATGCTACCATTTAGCCAGTGGACATGCACTTAGAAATCAGAGGAGTTATGACTAAAGAATTCCAAAACTAGTAGTACTGACAGCACGAGATTTCTGGGATTGTGCCAGGATAGAAAACTAAAGAAAGACTAGAGATTTATTCCAATAGGCCACAATGCTTAGTCAAAACCCAAAATAAATTAAAACCCCTAATAAACTGGAATGTCAAAATCAGAGCTGAAGAAGTCATGATATAAAGAATTACTTCAGACATTCTAAAGTGAAAAGACAGATATTTTAAATATACCCTGTCACCTCAAAAAAGCAAGGAGAAACAGCAAGAAACACTTGAGAGACTGAAGATGCAACCACCAAGAATTTCTAAAATTTGCTAATTGCTATAGAGTTTTCAGAAGTCATTCTCCAAGAAAAGAAACAATCTTCATAGATGGTAAGGCTTATTACTGAGTTTTAGGGTTATAAACATGTCAATTTCGGTCTACTGTCATGAATTGACTAACATCATAAAGAAGTTAAAACCATAAAATGTCCATGTGTTTTTTTTCTATCAGCTGCTTCCCCTAGTAAGTTCTGCCAATATCTGTGACTAGGTAAGACAACTGTAGATCTCGAATATAAAATAATAAAAGATCCTCGAACAACAACATTTTTTTTGCAAAGATGATGCTGGAAATTGGTTTGGTTTATAAGTTATTACAAATGTCATAAATAGGTCAGGCAGCTGATCGTTCTAACTTTTGGGCTATGGGACTACAATATTTTTGTGTATCATGATATTCCTCTGGAACTTTGGAGAATGAAATTCATGCAATCTAGTAGTAGAAATATAACTTTGGAAATGCTGAAAGAACATGAGTTCCAATGAAAGACTCCCAGACTACCACCACTGAACAAATCCAGGGTCCAACTAGACTGAATAAAATATGTCTGAGATGGTACGGAATAAAAAATATAGATGGAAGAGAGATACATTCTTATGTATGATTTAAGGTTTTAACTTCTAATTAATGTCAGGGAAGAACAAAGATTAATATTGTTCTCTTATAAGAGAATCTGACCAAATTTTACAAAGTTTTATAGTGCTGGCATTACATATCGCTAAGGAACTTCTTACAACCCTATGTGTTAAATTCAGTGAAACAGTAAGATTATGCCTAATCTTATTTTTTTTATTTTAAAGTTTGGGCCCCATGATGCAGGGCCCAAACTCATGCACCATGAGACCATGACCCAAGCCAAAACCAAGAGTTGGACGCTTAACCAACTGAGCCACTCAGGCACCCCAAGATTATGCCTAATTTTAGATGAGAAACACATTCAAATGATTAATAATACAGAGCCTTGGGGGTACACTTAAAATGAAGCAATCTCCCAGCTCATTTTAGTGACTCTGGGAGTGACACTGAAACATTCATAAAGATGGAGGGGGGGGGCATGTTGAAGCACTTAGCACAGTAACTCAACACCCCCAGGGCCTAAAGTGCCTTCCTAGGTATTAAGCATAGTCAGCTCCAACATATTTAGGTCTGTTCTTAAGAAAGAGAGAAAAATAAGGGTGCATGGGTGGCTCAGTTGGTTAAGCATCCAACTTCAGCCCAGGTCATGATCTCATGGTTTCTGAGTTCGAGCCCCACATTGGGCTCTATGCTGACAGCCCAGAGCCTGGAACCTGCTCTGGATTCTATGTCTCCCTGTCTCTGTCCCTCTCCCACTCATTCTCTCTTTCTCTCTCTCAAAAATAAACATTAAAAAAAATTTTTTTAAGAGAGACGAAGAGAAAGAGACAAAGAGAGGGAGGGAGAAGTAGGGGGATCTTGGGGGGTTGACATGGCCAATCCACTAGTCCTAGCTAGATTCTAAAGACTGAAAAAGTTGTTTTCATCAGAATCGCAGGAATTCTTACAAGTCTCTGATGTTTCTGTGAGAGAGTGAAAGAAACCCCTCTTACAGTACTGCCCTAGCTGTTGAACTCACTGGGTCAAAAGGAACAAAATTAGGTGATTGATTATTCAGAGAGAACTGACCAGTATTACTGATCTCTCTCACAACACACATTCTAAGTGAAGCTCTGTAGTATTTATCAAAGCCAATATCACAATGAGACAGCAGTAGGGTTTAGCAGTGATAAACATGGAACCTTGACGAGGAAGACAAATAAAGGGGTCAAGTTTTCTTTTTGGTTTATTCTTCTTTCTCACACACACCCTGAAAGACGTTGACAGCAAACTATTAAAATGTTCAGGAGAAAAGAAGCAAGAACCTCAGAGATCAGGGTTTGACTATGGCTTACACTTTAAATAAAAGAGACCCTGAAGATCCCAAGAGCTCTGTCTAGGGTAGGTGACCAGACAAGGATCTGGAATAGAAATTCAAGGAAAAAAGTGTACATATACTGAGAATATTCTCAGTCCTGTGTTATAAGGTACTTCCTGGGCAGTAAGAGATTAGGTAAAGAGTTGGGATCTTAGCTTCCAGAATGGACTATCACAGCTATTCACAAGTCAAGACTGCCTGGATATGGAAATATAAATTACAGTTCAGTCCTACAAAAATACAAGATATAAAATAAAAAATGTGATTTTACAATTCAAGTAACAAAAGAACTTAATTCAAAAGCCAAACTGAAAATATAAGCAACTGCAAAAATGACATTTTATACCAGTTACTACAGATGAGAAATCATAATTGAAGTATCATTAAGTCAGTGTATATCCTATCTAAATCAATAGGATTTAAAATTTCAAGAGAAAAAAATCCACTGTGGCAATTTTACCAGCTTCATTTTTAAAAAATCTAGTACTTTTAGTTCTGTATTCTCCCTGAAAGCAGTTGATAAATAAATATAGCCCAAGGTTCTGTGTCTCTTTAGAGTAATACTCCAATTTCTTTAGTTTACATATCAAAAAAGTAAATGGAAGCACACAATCTAGCTTAGGCAGATATTGGGCTAGTCAGAACACTTAGGGATTCGTTCTGGGTATCACATTTGAAAATATACAATAGATTCTATCCGATGGGTCAAGTTTCTGAAACTGTAATGTGATTAACATATTTCAAATATAAAATAAAGTTAGGAATATTATGACTGAAAGATGTAAATACGGGGAAGAGCAAGATAGAAAGACAGCATCTCCCAGATTTGAAAACAATTATTTACAAGAAATTGATGTGGTGAAGCCCCTGGCACAGCGTCTAGTATATAGTAAGTATGCCATAAATGTAAGCCTCCATCCTTCCTTACATGAGGTGGCTGGACTAATGCCAACTGCAGAAGTTATAGAATCTTGGAGTCAAAATGCAAGAAACTGGTAATAGAGATAAAAAATAATGAACATAACTGCCTTAGAAAACAGCGAGTCCCCAACGCTGGAGGTATTCAAGATGAGGCTTAAGGGCTCTCTGTCATGAATGCAATAGAATTAGTAATTCTTGATTTATGCATGAGTTTGGACCAACTGCCCTCTGAGGTTCCTTCTAACTCTTTACAATATTGGGGTGATCACTAGAAAAATGATCACTAAAACTTCTCTTTCCTCAAGTATGTCACTTAAGGTAAACTGATAGGTATCTTACCTATGAGATTCTTGCTCTCCTTTCATTTTCTCTACTTTTGATAACATATCATCAACTTTAAATGTTTTCCTGGAAGAAACAGATAAACAAAATAATCACTTCTCCACTGGGGAACAAAAACAGATTACACTTTATTGTTACTATAATAGGCAAGTTGGAAATCTGATTTTGATTATTTTTAATAAGATAAATTGTGTGGGTGGTTAACCATAACAATGAAGACTATATTGAGACAGTGTATGTTATAATACAGCAGACGAGCCTTCAAGTCCCATCTCAAATGCTAACTTTTCCATGAAACCTTTTGTAATTATTCCCAAACCAGAGTGATTATCACCCTCACCTACGACACTTGGCTTATATTTATTCTGACGTTTAGTCTCCTAAATGTGAACTTGCATAAATATTTTATTTCTCCTCCTAGACTATAAGCTCCTAAAGGGTAGAGACTGCTTTTCTTCAAGGAAAGCCACATACTGCTTGGCATAGTACCTTATATTTTTGAAGGTGTTCAAGCATCTTGTTCTGGACAGAACCAAACAAATGCAAATCAGGTATACTGTGAAATGTTCATATTTCTATTAGATAACTTGACAAATATATGCTAGCACTATCACATAAAATACATCTGAAGTCAATAAAACAGTCTCAAAGATTATTAGCAGTGGTTCAAGTTAAATGATATGTCATAGTAAAAAGATGGGTGTCAACCATCATGAAAAAATTTTGAGGTTTAGGGGATACACCCAACAAATCATAATAAAATCACTGGATTTTAACATTACAAGCTTAAGAGAAAAAAGTATTTTTTCCACAAAACAGAAATTCTAATTAAGAATAAACCCCAGACACTCCAAGCAAAGTGAGAAGATTGGACTCTAGAACAAGCCTCATCTTCGTTTTTAAGGTGGTCTACTGTATCTATCCTAAGACAGAGGCTAAAAAACCTAGACCCACCTATTAACTGGAAATGAATATTTCTCTTTATACGCATATATTTCCTCAAGTTTAAAGCATGAAAAGCCTGGTATATTCCACATAAATTACTTTGTAAAGCTTGAATTCAGAATTCAGACACTAGAAATTATTAATGTACTCATTCCTCAAAAACAGCTATTTGTACTCAACTACTATCTTGTAAAATTATCAGTAGTGAAATGTTAATGTAAATATATTACAGCAGAACACCAACAGGAAGAGCGGAATTGATGCAATCTATAATTCAGGTGAATAGCCTCCATTAACAAAAGATCTTTTTAAAAAAAAAACCTTCTCTCTTTACCTTTAGAGTTACTAAAAACTTCAATATTAAAGTTTCATCCAATAAGCACAGTTAAGAAGTACTTTAGGAAGGATGGCAATACATTTTCAATCTCCACAGATAAGAGAGAAGAAAGAAGAAAAATGTAGGATTATTTTAGGCTACTTACAAAAGAACTTATCAGTACAAATGCTGAAACATACTACTGAAGAAGGTTGTAAAGTTATTGGAAACTTTTAAGAATATGTTTATCTTTACGTAATGATTAAGAAGAAATCCTGTCTGTAGGAAGAAAAGTTAGACTAGAAGTCACAAGGTTCATCTCTTCCAACATTGTGGACGTGTGCATAGGACAAGTGTATAGGAAAGTTGAATATTAACCATTTGAAGTGAGTAAGATCATACAGGCAATCCAGCCTTCTTTAGGAAAAAAACAAACCACATAAGCAACATACAAAAGCAGCCCCACTCCTAGCACCAAGTAGTTCTGTTCTTTAGAAAGGTACTGCAACAGTAGCTCAGATTTAACAAGGGAAATACTTATCAAAAGATCATCAAAAAGGAGAGTATTTTTAAAATTCAAGAAATTCCAGGAAACTGTCTTGGGAGGATTCAGACACAGCTTATGTGAAATCTAGTAAAATGAATTTAATAAAAGATGCCCTTCTCCTCGTGAGTATTTCCCCTGTATCAGTGTTGTGTTAGTCTAAAGAATTTGAATACTTCTATGAAGGGAGAATAAAGTACAAAGTGAGTTAAAAAACATACCAGAATTAATATTACAACTGAGTGTATGACTTCAAAGGGAGTGATATATTTATTCCAACAACAGATATTATGCTATTACAATAGTAAAAAGGGAATTCCAAAAACATTTTGAACAAAAGAGTAGTATTAAAAGCAATTTTGTCAAACAAGTCCCCAAAACATGTTTAACAAAGACCACAATCACTAGGCTAAATTCGCCACCCTCCAAAGTCACCAATTACTCTTAAAAGAACAGCACTCATTGAAGATGTAGGTCGTATAATTTGTTAAAACTTAGTTTTAACATCTCTGGTAGGACAGGCATATAACAAAATCATTAACTTGATTCCTAATGCGTTTTTGCATGAAAATAAACGATGGGATTTATATGTTTCTTGGCTAGTAAACTGCGGCAGAACTCCCCCAAAAGGCAATTTTTTGCCTAAAGAACAATAAATTAAGAAAAGTAGTTTCTACTACCAAACTTTAAAACCTGTCTCCACCTATTAGCAGACAACAGAAACATATCCCACAGTGAGATAAACAGTCCATAAACAAATATGACAAGAAAATACTGAGATTCGATTTTAAACATATTTTGTATTTATTTATGGATTAACTCACTTCTTTTGAAAAAAATCTTTTTTTAAAAGATTTTATTTTTTAGTAATCTCTACACCCAACGTGGGGCTCAAACTTACAACCCACCGCCAGCTAAGCTGCAAGATCAGGAGTTGCATGCTCTACTGAGTCAGCCAGGCATCCCTAAAAACTTAATCACTTTAAAATTAAAATCAGTCAGCAACCTAAATGATAACTCAACTAATCTTCCACATTTAAAATACCGGAGTTAGGGGCACCTGGGTGGCTCAGGCGGTTAAAAATACCGGAGTAAAAGTTAACCGCTTAATCAAATTCCCCTAGTTTTACAGAATAAATCAGCGGCCAGCACACTATGGACCATAAGCCAAATTCAGCTGACAAGCTAAGAATTTTTATGGGTAAATATTTGCGACTGATATGATAGAGAATTCTAAACCCCAATTAAGGAGAATGTCATCTCTTCCCACACCACAAAAATAAAAGAATCTCACACTTCTCAAGAGTAGGCCTATATTACAAAACATTGCACTGAATTATTGTATTTAAAATATCATCAATAAAAAATTTGCAGCCATTTGTTATGTCTCTTTTTGTGTAAGTATCCACCTACATTCTACTTAATAACCTCAATTCTGCCTCCTGGACCACAAACCCTAACATATTTACTATCTGCCTTCACAGAAAAAGTCTGCTGAAATCTGGCATAGATGAAATAATTGCACAGACAGGCAAAAACCTGACAAATTTAATTCTGTTGCCTAATCCATCACCTTCTTCCTAGTTATTTAGGCTCTTGGCAAGCTTCACCTATTAAATGTAATGTGCACAAGTGCAAAATCGCTCCCACGCTCTCTTTCAGAAAGATCACCAGAAGACAAATAGTTTTAACATTTCCATTCTTCAAAATACACATAGGTATATCTACAAAGCTAAATGAAGTCTTGCTATTGAAACATGATGCTTACTTAGGAACCAGTAGGAGCCTCCAAAGGAGTTTGGTTTCAAAGTCTACTGGGATAACTTAATGGTTTTAGTGAGTCAAGACTAACAATGCTAAATGCTTAATACAAGTTCTCTCCTTTAAATTTGAAACTGTTCACTTGACATGCTCAATAATCTTCCATGTATGATAAAAAAAAACTAGCATCCCATAATTATATATGGTTAAATATCATGTTATAAACAAAAATAAGCTCTGATCAACACCTCCAGACACTACCTGAAGACTAGATAATTAAGGCTTCTTGTTTTTTGAGGACATTAAACATACTGACTTCAAAAATATTTTCTTTTAGAAAGACCACCACCAAAGATATAAAATGAGACTTTCTGAACCTATTATTATGGAAGCAAGTTTTTTATTGTTAGAACATATAAGAAATATTTTTAAATTAACTTAAATTTACATATCGAAGATAGTTCCCCCGAGCCCTTTAATACTTAAATCCTCAACTTCTATCAAACTTGAAAGAAACTCCTAGCACAAAGTAAAATTATTCAGTAAAATTACTTCATATGCTCCGCTACTAAATCATTTCTATTAGGAAAAATTTGGTAATAAACTGGGATTTATAAAAATGATACTGATTAAAAAATCACTTGGCAATCAATTCAATCATTCTTTCACCTCAGTTTTCATATTTAATCTTTAATTAGACATTGTACTTTAATACAAAACTTTAACATCATTTGATTAACTCAAAATAAGATTCATAAAATGTACCTTTTGATGTTTGTTCTGGAGTTTCGATGGGACATGTAAGTAAGAGTCCTGTGCAAAAATATTGGCTATAAAAAAAGTTTTAAAAATATTAAAATTAAATAGGTGAAAATTTAGGAGAAATAATATTTATTAATTTTATTGATTACTTACAGCTATAAGATTTCGAGTTCGAAGAAATCTATAGATCTGTGTTGGTTCTAGGTAACAGGAAACAAAAGGATTATTTAAGTTCTCAAGAAAATAACCAATCTAGCCAGTGTTATAACCAATGTAAACCAATCACCTATAGGAAAATCATGTACTAAATATCGACATCAAGAAAATTAGTATGCATCATAAAATCAAAAGACATTCAATCTATGCCATATTCACAAAACTCACCTACATTTATTTTATTTTAATGTTTATTTTGAGAGAGAGCAAGGGGGGAGGGGCAGAGAGAGAATCCCAAGCAGATTCTGCTGTTAGTGAAGAGCCTCACTCAGATCTCACCAACCTTGAGGTCATGACCTGAGCCAAAATTAAGAGTTGGATGTTTAATTGCCTGAACCACTCAAGCACTCCCCTACATTTATTTTAAATTTAAGATCCTCTAGGATCTTGTGCTTAAGCCTTGCACTTCTAAGGTAGCTACTTTTTAAAGTAGTCTTGCAGGCAGAAGGAAAGAGTAATTACATTGACTTAACTAATTTAAGCTATTTATAACCCATCTCCTCCCAAAAAAGTAGCTGAAATGAGGTAGCTGGGATTCAACAAAAGAACTTAGTGATACCAAATAATAAAACGAAATTTTCATTTTTAACTGGTCTTTTAAAAAATTTATAGTAAACCAAAACAGAATAAAACTGTTTCCTAGATGTCCTAATACAGGTATGAAAGTCCGTCACTAATGAAAAAAAAACTAAAGCTCAAATTGTAGCTAAAATTTCCAAGGAATATTTAGTTATACTTGAAGTTTGTATCCATTCTGTTCAATGTAAATATTATCCCAATATGTAAAAACTACCTCAAAATATATTTAATTAATGGAAGATTCCTAGCCTTTTTGATTCTATTTAGTTAAAATCAGTTTGCCTTTTAGATAAAAAGTACCTTATATGCAAATATAATACCAGTTACATTAATGACCTGTTTGACATTTCTTTAAGTAAAGGAGTATCAAAATGAATGAAAGATGACTTGACTATATTAGTAAATACATCAAAGCATTTCGACTTCTCAGAAATTAAGGTCAACATTACAGAAGAATCAGCTGTTTTGTGACAAAATCTAGCACTTAATGCCAGTTTGCTCCTCCCAAGTTAAACTCATCAGAAAGCAAAATGGCTAAAACTTTCTTGGCAGATTTGTCATCTAAGAACATCTAGAAAGAACTGTTTAAACGTCCACTTAATCTTCAGGTAGTTTAGTCTTAGAGGCAAATAAACAAAAGGGACAGATGATATTTTAGAAGTACAAACATATATGTTTATTGTCATCGCTGCCCTTCAGTTCTCTACCATTTTCCCCATTTTTAAGCATCTCTAGAATTTTCAAAGTAGATTAAGCAAAAGAAATGGGACTCTCCCTCAAGCAGGTTCAATATTCGTTTCAATAAAAACTGAAATTCCTTGTATTAAATTCCAATTAGAATTTCATGAGGCACTAATCAGTGAGAATGAAGGAAGGGTATTAAACAATGTAATACGTCTTTTCAAGCACAGCTGATACCATGGCCTTAACATATGCCACGGTAAAATTGTAAATAAAGACGTTCCGCGGTAAAACCGAGTTTATTCAAGTTTCTCTTATTTAGCTATTAGCGATCGTCCGAATTATAAAATGTACACAAAAGCAAAAAGGAAAGCCACCAGAGTATAATACTCATTAAAGGACAGTTGAGATTATTCACAGTCATGATGTTTTTAACAAATTCTATTGTTTTACTTCTAGATCCCTTGCCTCCCTTTCCAAATCAAGTCCTAGCGTCTGCCCCTTCGACAAGACCGTAAACGCCGAAATTGACATAAGAAAAGGTTACGGAATTAAGACAAGCACCACGGGCAGAATTCGGAGGTCGTCTCAAGATGCGACGCTTCGACACTACCTGACTCAGTTTACGTCCCCATGAAATGGGCGGATGGATTTGAAAGGTTAAAAGCACCAAAAGGTGCCATGTTAACACGCTTGCACCAAGTTAGTGCGAAAGCAGTTCAGACAAATGACAATTGGGTCGGTTTCACTGCACTCATCTCTTCACAGGCTTCGTTTTGCTCCTCAAAACCTACCACCGAAACCCTTGTACTTTTGGAGTAAGAAAAGACAAGAAAAGAAAGCAAGAACTAGTCTTGGGATCTGAGCGCATCCTCAGTCCAACTGTAACCTCCTCATCTGAAAGAAGCCTGCTCTCAACGTGGGGCCACACTGCCCAACCTCTTGGGTAAATCTTCGGGGAGTCGAGAACCTCACCTGCACCCCCTATTCCACCTCCCCCAAAGGCCCTAGACTTCGGGCCCCCCGGACCGTAATCCCTGAAGTGGGAACAGCTCCCCTCAAATTTCTCCCTCCACTCCCAAATTAAAACGAGTCCCGGAGAGGAAGGGGGGCCCAGCACGAGTGTCCCAGCCCCCTAATGCTGGAAGAGGGGGTCTTCCTGCCCTCAAAGCCTCAAACACACTCACTCTCAAAGGCCTGGAGGAAAAGCTCGTGGTCAGCCTGGACGTGCTCCATTTTCGGCTTCTTCACCGGTAACACCGCGGCCCCCGCCGCTGCCGCCGCGGAGGAGGAGGAGGCCGAGTAACTGCCGCCGCCTCCACAGCCCCCGCCGCCGGATTTGCCGCCCGACGCCGTCGCCGCCGCCACCGCCGCCGAACCCCCGAAGCCGCCTCCCCCGGACCCCGCGCTGGGCCCCGAGCCGCCCCCTCCCCCACCGCCGTGCTTCTGAGGCGCCATCGCGGTTCCTGCCTCCTCCCCCCGCCAGCTACCCGCCGGGCGGCCCCGGAGAGTAAGCGCCTGCAATACCAACCGCTCGCCCCAGCAGGCTCCGGCGGACCGAGGGGGGAAGGAGGAGAGAGGGGAGGAGAGGGGAAGGGAAGGGAGGAGGAGAGGAGGGAAGGAGGGAGGAAAAAAAAAGTGTCTCCTCCTGAGAGCCCCGCTCCGCTCCGGAGGCCGCTCACCCTAGCCTGGCCTCGCTCCGCCCACTTCCCCCGCCCGGCGCCCCGATTGGCCGGCGGGAGCGCGCGCCGCCCGGCAGCCCAGCCCGTTGGCCCGCGGATTCTCCCGTCAGTCACGCGGAGGCGCTTCTCGCGGAGGCGCGGCTTGGTTGGCCCGTGCGCGCTGCCGATCGCGGGCCCGGCCGCCTCTTTGAACTGAATTCGCGGGAAAATTAGGGGTCGGAGCGGCCTTCCTGCTGGCCCCGGTGCATTGTGGGGAGAGAGGGACCCAGCGAGCGGCTTAGGGAGCCGTTTCTCGCCTTCCGAGCGTCGTCAGCCACCGCCCCCAGGGGGGTACAAGACCCCTGAAGAGAGGCGGGCCTCTGAGGAACGGGGGGCGAGGGGCCTGTTAAATGAACTGAGATCCATTGCGGATCCTCGAGTCTCTAACTTCACAGGAAGGGGCCTGGCTGGGGGTTGGGTGGGTCGTTTCTCGTCAGAGGGGCTCCTGGGGCGTGGATCGCGCGTCCCCTGTCCCCTCGCCACCACGTGCCCCTAGCCACCCATGGCCGAATCCCACCCAGCAAAGCCCTTGAGAGGACTGGGGGCAACCAGAGGGTTGTGGCGGCCGCTCTCGGACGCGACCGGGCTCCACCAAAGGGAGCGACTTCTGTGTAACAGGAATCACCTATGAAATGAGGAAAACTATTTTTGGTAGGTGCTTTGAAGCATCGGTGGTTTCTCAACGTGTTGGAAGCCAAACCTAGATACCTGATCCCCACCCCCCCCCGCCCCCCACTCAGCCCCGCCAAGCATCATAGGAGTGGGCAGAGGGGTAAACTGAAATGATTTCTTAAAGTATGTATAACCTTACTGAGAACCTATTCGTTTGTGCCCAGAAACTTGGAATCTCTGGGTTTGCCGGTCCTGCTTAAAAAAGACAGATGCATAGGCCCGATCCAGTCTGCTCGTACCGACAGGTTTGGAGTTGGGCTAATATTCTTAAAGGTTTGAATTTCAGCGGCGACAAGGTGATCTCTGTGATGTTCTTCCAGTTCAAACACTGTGATCTTCTATGACGTTAAAATGAAGCATTATCTTCAAACATCCCGATCTCTAGGCACGGAACCATTTCATACTTTCAGATGTCTGCTTTGGGACCTTTATGAAAGTTAACTGCAAACACCATCTTTGGAATGGTGATTCAAGCCGTTTACAAAACTAGCCTCTTTGGGACAGTGATTCAAACATCTGAAGTACTGATTTTAAAGCATTTGCTACCTAGGAAAATGAGCTCTGCAAATGATGCATTTAATAGAAGATACGGCATTTCAGGAACCCATCTGAAATAAGGTATACCTGTTGCTGGTATTTAAGTACGGCCCATATTTTTAGACAAAAAGCTCAGGATGCTCTCATTTGTTATACTTTTCTGTGCTCTCTGAAAAAACTCACCCCTCCCATGGAAAGAGGTGGGTTTTTTTTTTCTTTTCTTTTTTAGATTTCTGAAATAAGCCTTTTCTGATGAATGCCACCCCCCAAAAACTTAGGGGGTTTTAGATCTTGATAAACTGCCCGTCTAACTTTGCAGGGTTAGAGAATGAGTTTTCCTCGTTCATTCGGTCAGGGTTTGGAGGATTAAATCACACTAGGCAACTCACAAAATATCAAGTTAAAGACGGGAATGCTCATTTATTAGCAGTAAATATAACCAGTAAGTGATCCATTATTTTACGGGGTTTGCCTTTTGCAGGGGAGTGTGGAAGACAGGTCCAATCAAAGCAAAAGAGCAAGTCACAGGCTATCATCAGTGTTTGATGAACAAAAAAATGGAGCTAAGGGAGTTGGGACATTGTTAAAGGCTATTTCCCAAAAGAAATTCTGGGCGTAGGCATGGGCATGGTTTTGATGTACAGTAGTTAACCAGTCCCGGTCGTGAGAATCCAAGCCAACCACCCTGTGGAAGAGGCACACTAACAAATTCTCACTTTTTGTATTCTTTGTCTAGAATATATGTAGAAGTATGAAAAAAAAAAAAAATCGTGTTACCTCGGACAAGGTAGAGTTAACTGATGAGTTGTCTTTTACACTCTGCGTAATTGCATTTTATTCTGTAGGCAAAACGTTTAGAGACGGTCACACGATTGGTTGTTTTTGCCGCCAGCTTCCTTATTTTGTGTTATTTCCAAATTTGGGGTGGCAACTGTTTTTCGAATCTGGTCATGCCTCGTTTCGAAGGCACGAAATAAGACCGAGCGGCAGTTCAATCTGATAGCTATCATTATTCAAAGTAATGACGGCAAATAATATTTTGAGAAACCTGAAAGAATTGTAATGCGATATGGAAATATCTATAATTTCTCCTGGAAACAAAGCCACAGGCACTGCTGACGCTACTGTGATTGATTTATCACTGATACTAGTAGTCGAAGGAAATGCTAATTTCAGTTAGAGACTCCTTGAATCTGACTCAAGCTAACAACCCCAATGTTATGGCACCAAATCTTTTTCTTTCTACTTTGCTGTAACCTCTTGGGTGCAGGGATGTTGGGTGGTTTGTCTTAGTAACTTAGATAGATAACGTCTATCATTATGCCTGGCATAGAACAGGGAGGCACTCATCCAATGAGTTCTGGGGACTAAGGTTGGACACCAGTGCACAAGTAGAAGTGACAATAATGATTGAGCGCTTACCATGTGCCAGGCAGCATTTTAAGGTTCTGTTGTGTTGTTTTTTGTTTTTTCTTTTAAGCGGGTTTCATGCCCAGTGCACGAAGCCCAACCCGGGGCTTGAACTCACAACCCTGAGATCAAGACATGAGCTGAGATCAAGAGTCGGTCGCTTAACCAACTGAGCCAGCCAGGCGCTCCAACTGTTTTGATTTCTTAAAAGGTTTTATTTTTAAGTAATCTATACACCCAACATGGGTCTCAAACTCGCAACCCTGAGATCAAGAGTCGCATGCTCTACCACTGACCCAGCCAGGTACCCCGGTATTTTAAGTTTTTAACATTTTTAACACATTCAGTCCTTACACCAAGTCTCTGAGGTAGATAATTATTATTATCCCCGTTTCATAGATGAGGAAACAACAGCAAGATTTGTTAAATAACTTGCCCAAGAAAGTAATGGAGCTAGTTAGTATTCTAACGCAGACAGTTTCTAGAGCCCTCTCTCTTGATCATCGTGCCATGAAACTGGAGAATTTTAGAGATATAAGATGCTGCACATGTCATTTCTAGGTCAAGAAAGATCAGTAAATATTACCTCTGATATGCCGAGATAACCATCAGCATTGAATGCATTTGTCGACAAAACCTAGATATGTTTTTCTTTTTTAAAAAATTTAACGTTTATTTTTGTTTGAGAGACAGAGAGACACAGAGTGTGAACAGAGGAAGGGCAGAGAGAGAGAGAGAGAGAGAGGGAGACACAGAATCCAAAGCAGGCTCCAGGCTCTGAGCTGTCAGCACAGAGCCGGACGTGGGGCTCGAACTCATGAACCGTGAAATCATGACCTGAGCCGAAGTGGGACGCTTAACTTACCGAGCCACCCAGGTGCCCCTCAGTTTTTCTTTTTAAATTGTACAGTGTCTTTCTATCCTCAGTCTGCTCCCATCACCTTAATATTAAGTGCTGAGACTATTAAAACGAGCCAATAAATGCTATATCAGAAAATTTTGTTTTAATCTTGCCTTAAGGAAACCAAAAAGTTATATTTGCTAATAAGTTCTTAGAGAAATATAATCAAATTTGACTTAAAAAAAGGAATGGCCTCCCCTTAAGAATAGCAATAGCCTTCCTAATAAAAGTTAACGTGAAGGGATAATTTTAACAGTTCTAGTTGAAATTTAAAGTCAATAGTTTGTTTTTGTTTCTTTTGTTTAGAAAAGAAAAACATGGGAACCATGGAACATTTACCGAGAACTCTGGAGTTTTTGTAACAAACCGCTGATTTGAACGTGTGTGTTTATCTGGAGTTAACTAGATATTATAATAAGGATGGTCGTGGGCCATTGTTAGAACCCCTGGGACAAAAAGAAACACAATACTAATAACCTGAGGGATGAAAAAACACCTGAGACAAATTGAAAATATCTGAACCTGAATTTTTGGGAGGCCTACATCTGGAGACGGCTATTTTCCCCGTTGTATGTGTTTTTCCTAACTGTGGGAGAAGTGTTTTATGTGTAATCTTAAACAAAAGCAGAAGTGACCTGATGTGTATTGAACATCCTATCCAGACAACAATCGTAAGCAGTAATTTTAGTTGCTATCTGTGACCTCACATACCTGTAACTAAATCTCAAAGAGATTAACTCATCATCCCACAGCTTGTAAGGGGGTCAGCTGAGATTTGAGCCCCTTTACAGGAGACTCAAAACCCCATGTGTTTTCCAGTACAACAAAGGTATCCAGGCTGTCATGTTGAAAGCCCTGGAGTTTCAAAAGCTACCCCAGGGAAAACGCGAGGCTGCAAATACGGTGGGCTCCGCACCCCCAGGCGGCTACTCTGATTTTATCTGTTTTACACTTTGTTTGAAGATCAATCTTAGTTACTAAACAAATTTGTTTTGAAAAACACATTACTCGATGCCGCCTTCCCAAGTCTGGTAATGAGAAACAATGAGTTACAGTGGCACTGACAACGTATCCTGGGCTATACTCACCTCGAAAATTAACAGCACTAAAACCAAACCTATGAAAAGAATAATGAAGATTACTTCATTTCAGAGTAATGAAATATAGATGAAAAAATCAATTTGTATATATTTCATGCCTGCTCTGCCCAGAAAAAAAAATTTGTCTTGCTGTTACCTCTAGTCTGCGTGTGAGCGTATTGTTTTCAAAATAAATATTTTCTTTATTTTCTGAGGAAAAAAAGAGCATTGTTATGTAGCTGTCCTTCATAAATCACGTCAGTGTAACTAGGTATGATAAGCACTTCCATAATACTAATGTAGTCTGCATTTCCATTCAAAGTATAAATTCATCTTCATTTCACCATTACTAATTACTACTGTTAATCAGAACAAATTAAGAGATAAAAGGGGCCTTTATTTTTAGCTGGTTTTTATTGCAAATATCGTTCTTATTTCCATGATGTGATTTTTTTTAAAGATATTATTTAGCAATTACTGTTTAGAAATTTTGTTTTATGAAGACACACTTAGAGGAAACTCAGTATCTAGTTTCAACCTCTTCATACACCTGAGGAAATGGAATCCTAGAATTTAAAGTAATTTGCCAAGATCACACCGGAGGTTAAGTACATGTTGAGAGAGAATCTGTTTGCGGCAGAGTGGTCTCCTAGCTTAGATATTCAGTATTCTTCGAGATGTTTCGTGTACCTCACACAAGAAATGCCTTTACTCCCCTTACTCGACTCAAGAGTAGAGTACTCTGCTTATACACCGTTCGGTGGAACTAGTTCCTGGTGAAATGTTGCGGTTGTTCCTGGTTGAACTACTATCTATTTTTTTCTTCTTACTCATGGCTTCCTATCTCTTAATTTCAATCTGTAGGAAGATTTTTCCTAGGACCCTGTAGCACTTTGAAATTTGCTGTGAATCCACTGAAAGGCATGGTCATTCCTTACTGCCTGCACTTATTAGCCCTCAAACTTAATTTTTGGCATGGAAGATTCTGACAACTTACTCACGTGACTAGTTTCAGAAAGTTGCCACCTTCATGACTGAGCTGAATAAGAGATGTCCTGAAGAGGCCACAGAATGATTTAGCAGCTGTTTTTGATAGAACAACAAGGGCTTATATGTTGTCACTAGGAGAGTTTGTACTCTATGTGCTCGGAAGAAATTCCTTGAGATTATAAAAGCATTCAACAACAGAAATCAGAATTCTGTAACCATTTTCTATCACAGAGGCACTGGAAAGAGAAGGAACGATTGGAGGAGTAGGACTTCTATTTTATATTGAGATAAATTAAGTTTCTAAATTAACTTTCAATGGCTAAGGATCAAATTAACACACAGAGGCCAAGGAATTTTTATTTGGTTGGGCTTTCTTCAGAAAGAACAAGAGTTCTCTTTGAAGAGAGTTCTCTTCATAGGAGAGAAATGCTTCTGGCTCTAGTTCTAATTCTAAAATCTATTTTATCCTCTAGTTCCACTTTGCAATAATCTTAGGAGAAAGAACATTATATTGTTCTAAAATCAAGACTTGTGGGGCGCCTGGGTGGCTCAGTCGGTTGAGCGGCTGACTTCGGCTCAGGTCATGATCTCATGTGTTCATGAGTTCGAGCCCCGCATCGGGCTCTGTGCTGACAGCTCAGAGCCTGGAGCCTGCTTTGGAGTCTGTGTCTCCCTCTTTCTCTGCCCTTCTCCTGCTCACGCTCTGTCTCTATGTCTCAAAAATAAATAAACGTTAAAAATTAAAAAAAAAAAAAAGAATCATCAATTCACAGTGTGAGTTTGAGAAAGTTATTTACCTTCTCTGATCTCAGTTTTCTCAAATATGAAGTTAAGGTTTGATTTAGATCAGTGATTTTTGGCCATGATCTCTGGAAGTTGAGGATGGGTCATGTGTAATTTGGAAAATCATACTCAACATTATGATTTTATTTTTGGCAAGCGAAAACAAAGTCATCTCTAGTTTTTACACTATAATGACTGAAAACAAAATTCTTCATCATTGGGTGTTAGGATATACGGTGTTCTTAATACACATCACTCTAAAGACATAATCTCAGGGCTGGGGGATAGGAATTTTTAAAAAATCAAATTAGACATTGACGAAGATCAAGAAACAATGATGTAGCTCATTGTTAAAATTATCAGAGTTCTTTAATTCTAAGAAAGCCACTGAAATCCCATTGCGCTATACCAAAGTTAAATTCATACTACTGTTCCTTTTCTATAAACTTATGGAGCTTGGATTCCATTTTTGGTTCCTGAATGGTCAATAAACAAAAGGCAAATCGTGTTATCCTTTCTCCAATATAACAGAAAGGGATTACAAATTCAGCCTAAAACATGTCGAATGATGTCGAAGAGCGCCCAGGAAGAAGGTGAACTGCACAACATTTACAATTGGACATAAAAAGGAATGTTTATATCACACTTATCATGCAAGAATCTAAAAACCCTCTTTCACAAATGGCAGAAATACCTGCAAAATACTGAAAGTACAAAAAGACAGGAGCATTCTGATAGGTGCATCACAAAATAAAGTTAGGCCTTTTTTTCTTTTCCTTTTCTTTCTTTTTTTTTAATTTGATGTTCCATAATTTCTTTAACCAATCTCTTATTACTTCTGTGTTGCACTATAGGAAGGGGAAAGAAAGGCTATATATATAACTGTTTTTGAGAATGTTGAATTTTTTTTTTCAGGGCCTTTCAATTACTTTAAATGTTTCATGGATGTAAAATAATGTGCGTATTTTCTGTCGGGTAAAAGTTTACTGTTTTGTCTATCTACCTATCTCGCCAGCTATCATCCAGGAGACCACATGACTTTGAATCCTCATATCTCCTTAGTCCCCTCTGGTCTGTGACCTGTGACACTTTCTCAGACTTCCCTTGTTTTTCATGACCTTGCCGGTTTTAAAGAGTCTTGGTCCCAGGTATTTTGTAGAATGTTCCTCAGGTTGGGGTTATCTGATATTCTAAGAGTGGGATTATGGGTTTGGGGGAGGAAGATCACAGATAGGAAGTACCATACCATTCTCGCCACGTCATATCCAGGGTACATCCTATCAACATGACTGTCATCAATGATGTTCACCTTAATCACCAGACCAACTTTGTATTGACAGGCTTTTCCACTGTAAAATTACTTTGTCTCCCCTTGTCGTATTGTATTCTGGAAGCAAGTTCCCAAGTGTAGCCCACACTCAAGTGTAGTGATAGTGATTGGGTGGTGAATTAAGCTCCACCTTCTTAATTGGGGAGAATCTATGTAAGTTATTTCCAATCCTTTTGACCAAGAAGATTTTCCTCTTTTCCTTCACTTCTGTGTTTATTCAATCATTTATTTCTATCAGTATGAGTTCTTGGATATTGGATTTATCTAATACTGCATTATTTAGTTATTCCTATTGTTCTGTCTTTGGCTGTTGGGAAATCTTTTAGTTGGTTCCTCTGTCCTTTTGACATGGCCCCATCATTGTGGCGTTTTTTTCTTTTCTTTTAGCAATTCCTTACTTTCTTGAGAAGTGTGTCTCATCTTGTGTATTCCCTACCCCAGTTCCAGAGCAGCCATTTCTCCAAGGAGCCCTGGTTCCTTTCGTTATGATAAAAGGATACAGAAACCAAAATGTGGGTGCTAAGTTGTTTATTGCCTCTGGGGTGTCATTGCTTCTAGGCTTTCTCAGTGGACAGAGCTAGGAAGTATGTGTGTGTAAATTAATACATGTATGCATACAAATTTATAATTATTTCTATCCATCCATCTCTGTATTGAGATAAACATGAGTTCATACTGCTGTCTCTGACTCTAATCCTTTTTTTGTTTCTTTTTTTAAAAGTTTATTGTAAGAGAGTGTGCTCCTGTGAGGGCGCAGGGCAGGGAGGGGCAGAGAAAGAGGGGGAGAGAAAATTCCAAGCAGGCTCTGCATTGCATTGTCAGTGTGGAGCTCCCACACCATGAGATCATGACCTGAGCCTAAATCAAGAGTCAGACAATCAACCATATGAGCCACCCAGGCCCCCATTATTTCTCTGTTTTTAATGCGAGTAGTCATATTCTTTTCAGCCTCTCCTTTTCCTGACCACTTATTCCAAGGGGTCCCAGTTGGTGTTGTTAATACAATTACATATGTGTTTAACAAGGCTCACCATATTTTAGTGAGAAAGAACTAATTTTATTTTCCCAGGAAGCTTGAGATATATGCCAACCAAATTCTGGAGTTATAGGAAACACAGCATTGCTCCTAGCTCTTCCCAGCAAACACTGTTGAGGAAAGAGGCAACGGGGGTAGCAAATGAGTTGAAGGTCTACTTAATAGTGATGTCTCCTCTTCACCGGCAGAGCTCACTCTCCAGACTGGGAACTTTCTCTTTACTTAAACATGAATCCCCATCATAAGGGGCGTGTTTCAAGTTTCTGTCTTTAAGGGCTCCTGGAAAACTGTATTATCAAGTATATTTTTATGATTGTGAGTACGTTGCTTATATACTCGATTAAAGCAGAGTAATTTTTTTTTTCTCATTAGAAGCTGCTTTGCAGGGTCGCCTGGGTGGCGCAGTTGGTTAAGCGTCCCACTCTTGATTTTGATTTTGGCTCAGATCATGGTCTCTGGGCTGTGGGATGGAGCCCTGCATGCTCAGAATGGAGCCTGTTTAAGTTTCTTTTGCTCCCTCTCCCTCTCTGCTCCCCCCTCCCTCTCTCTCTCTCTCTCTCAAAAAAAAAAGCTATTTTTCATTACTTAGAAATCTTGAAATTTTACTGAAGTGTCAGAGTGGAAGAAGGAAAGCAGAATATAACATGAACAGAAAGAATGAGTTCACCATAAAACTCCCAAATAAAGTTGGGGAACTTATTTTATTCTGGGCTAGATGTTTCCTGACACTGAACTCAGGAGTATTTCAGAGGAAAGTATGGCATATAACGAGTAGTTTGGAAAGCCATGAAGACTTTTTGAATGCCTAAGCTACTGATTCCTGACTCAAACAATACCACGATACAGCCTTTTGCAAAGTTAATCAATACCCTTAATTCTTTAACTAAAGGCCTTGCAAATCAGAATCTTCCCGCCCTCTTACCTCATTTCTTTCTATTCCTGTCCATACTGCCTGCTCTGGGTCATACTAGGTTCAGGATTATTCCATGAGCACTTCTGTACTTTCTTAATATGCTTGGAATGCCTTCCCCCATTCCCTCACCAAAGTTCTACACAATCATCACTTTAACTCAGATGTCATCTCTGGCATGAAAATATCCCCCAATATTCCCATATTACCCATAGTGCATATGTGCTTGTCTACTCTATTAGCTAATGTCTAATTCATCTGTGTATCTCTACAGCCCGTTATCGAACAGGCATGCAACGAATGTTTGTTGAACTGCTCAACAAACGAATGAACATATGGACATAAAGTTTTTTCTCTACTGCTTGGTAGACATCAGGGCTTGCCCCTAGGTGAATATTTTAAATATTTCGAGGAAAAGACACACCAAGGTATAAGCCAGGACACCTAGGTCCTCCAATCCTAGCTCAGCCAACATCTATGTAGCCTTCGAAAAGTCACTGCAACTTTTTGGGCCTATTTCTCTATACAATTCAAAGAACATTTTTTTTTAATGTTTATTTTTGAGAATGAGATAGAGAGAGCATGAGCTGGGGGAGGGGCAGAGAGGGGGACAGAGGATCCCAAGCGGGCTCCGTGCTGATGGCAGAGAGCCCGAAGCGGGTCCGGAACTCACAGACTGTGAAATCATGCCCTCAGCCCAAGTCCGATATCTGTTCAACCGACTGAGCCACCCAGGTGCCCGTACGCAATTCAAAGATTCTACTCGATTATTTATTCTCACTACTGGAATAGGATCATCACCTAAAATATTTGGGGCCAGAAAAATCTTCTTAATAACTGGGATTTAAATTTAAAAATTCTCAGAAACTAGACATTGTTTGTCTACATTTGCAGATCTAGAAATCACTTCTTTTGAGAATTTGGCAGCAAATCAGAAAGCAAAAGTAGAAAGTAGGATGAACTGAATGGTAAAGAAACTACTTTATACTCTGAAGGAGACAACGTTTATTAGTGACCGGGGGCCAAGAATGCAATTTGTGAAAACTGGAGATTATACATATGACTCCTTGGCTCTGAAACACTCTCCTAAATGTAATAGGTTCTAGAGGCCTAAAAAAAAAAAAAAAAAGGAGAAAAAAATCTTTGTGATCTTCTGATGATTATTAACCCAATGAAATCATACATATATCTGATTTCTGGGAAGCCTATAGTTCATCACATCTTTCAAGTATATTTTCCCACTGCCGTATACTCTAATACTTCTATTTGCTTTTCACATTATTTCCATGACACTTCTTCTATTCACATTTGTCAATACTTCACAAACTTATACTTTAGTATTTCTCCCTTTCCCATACATTGATAGCTTAAAGAAATCCTTTGTTAGTTCACTCTGAAATTTTTGTCCTTAACTGAATAAGCCAGCAGTTTGTTCTGAAGACATCTCTTTTCACTTAAAAAAAAAAGAGAGAGAGAGAGAGAAAGAGATTAGCAGTCTTCAAAATGAACACGTTTTTCTACCTTTAGGGCTTGTGATGAGAAAGTATATAATGCTTAATGAAACAAAAATCCCAACCCACTAGTAGACCTGAAGGATAAAGACAAGCTGAGGTTTTCCTTGGCAGATTCCCCCAGGCTGAATTAGTCATTTGCTAGGCATTCCTACCGTACCTGTGCGTATCATTTTTTTTTTTTTCGTACTTATCACATTCAATAGTGTGTATTTAAGTTTTTCTTCTCCTACACTGGGAGTATCTGAAAGAAAAGATCTCTATATCATTCATCCTTGTATCCTCTCTCTCTTGCTGGACCTTGCTCATAGCAGATGCCTGATCGATATTTGTGTAATAGGCAAGAAAGGTGGAATGTGAATTGAGGCTTGACCATTGAGGTTTTCAGTAGGCAAAAAACAAGAAAGTTTCACTCCGGGGAGTAACGTGATCAGAACTGTGTTTAGTTTCCTCTGATTTAATTTTATTATGTGAGGGACCATGACTTTTTACTTTGAAGCAGTAGTTTGCAGGAACTGACTCATACCAGCTTCGAAGAACCAATTGTTGATTTTTCAGGAATTTTGTAAGCCATTTGTTAAACACAGTCATTATTAAAAGTTCAATTATATAAAGCTACAATTAAATATATTAAAAACAAAAGTAATAAGTACTCAAAACTCATCGCTTCCAAATTACTTGCCTACATAGATTATTATCTATGCTCTTGAGATTACTTATCTATTGCATCTATATGGTAGAAACACTCATAATACACTACTGGGCCTCACTCCCAATTCTGCATTCAGTGATGTCATTTGGTAGCTTGAAATCAGACTTGGTGGAACCATTTACACCATGGAAATGGGCAAACACTACCAATCTGTCTCTTTCGAAGAGTTGGTTGTTAGACATTTACTAGCACACCATTATTTAGAAGACAAAGTGGAAAATGAAAAATTTGGAAAACAGAGTTGAGGAAATTTGCAGATGCTAAGAAAAAAGGAGCAAGGAGAAGTGGAAGAAAAACAATGAGAGGATTAGAATTATTTGCAGATTCCAGGATAGAAATAACAGGAATTTGAGAAAGTGAGAACACGGGCACCTGGGTGGCTCAGTCAGTTAAGCATCGGACTTTGGCTCAGATCACGATCTCTTAGTTCATGGGTTCAAGCCCCGCATCGGGCTCTGTGCTGACCGCTCAGAGCCTGGAGCCTGCTTCGGATTCTGTGTCTCCCTCTCTCTCTGCCTGTCCCCTGCATGCATTCTATGTCTCTCCCTCAAAAATAAAACATTGAGAAAGTGAGAACGGAAAAGATGGGGGGGCAATAGACTGGGATAGAGCATAGATGTGTAGAGGGAGAGGATCTCATAAGGAATGCAAAAGAAAAATAAAACAATGCAAGAAATTTTCCAGAACCGAAGGGCAAAAGTTTCTAAATTAAAAGAGTCTAAATTAAATTCATTGTCTACCACAATGAATGAAAATGTGCATATCAAGGCATATCATTGTGTATTTTTGAAATATCAAAGATAGAAGATAATCAAAGCTTCCAGAAATAGTAATAACAATAGGGTAATACACAAAGGTATATGGGTCATGAACAGAAGTAAGAATTTCATTAGAATTGTCAGCAGTAAAATTGGAAGGTTAGTTGACGATTCTAAGAAAAAATGAATTCCAACCTAGAATTATATACCCAAACAAATGATCACATCAGTCAAGTGAGGGGGTCAGATTTGCAAGATCTTAAA
Source organism: Paguma larvata (assembly GCA_030068075.1). Classification (NCBI taxonomy): domain Eukaryota; kingdom Metazoa; phylum Chordata; class Mammalia; order Carnivora; family Viverridae; genus Paguma; species Paguma larvata. Next base: position 5,176,966 of record CM057843.1, read on the forward strand.
AAAAAAAAAAAACTTATCTCCTTTACATCCTTTCTCAGGAAGCTACTGGTGGAGATGCTGTACCAAATGACAGAGAAAAACAAAACTAGGAATCCAAGGACACAGGACTCCCAAAACGAAGCAAGGAAAATTCCCAGGATGAGGAGGAAGGGAAATCCCAAAACAACAGCTGTGCAGTTGGCCTAGTGAGCAGCGCTTAAGGCTGGAATGGGAGGAATAGTTCTGGGGAAGGGAGGGAACACAACAAACACACACAAACAAAAACAGACGTATTACCTGAAGAGTTTGAATGGAAATTTACAGTTACGGTACAGCACTGGGAAAAAATTGATAGATGCATAGAAAGCTAAACAAAGAATCGAGACAGCGAATAACCAGAGGGAAAAGAAAAAGTCTGATGAAAAAGATAGAATGGTGATATATGACAGAGACCCGCTGTACAAAGTATTTTCAGATTCATACTAACGTTCATTAAAAATGATTTAACCCCCATTCTCGAGGACGGTTTGGGGAGGATGGGCGAGGATGAGTGTGGGTAGGGGAGGGGACGGTTGACGGAAGACCAGTAAAACTATACAACACTTCGTCGAAACAGACACTACCGCCACCCCCCAAACAAAGGAAATTTCCCTCGGAAACTGCTCGAGTCCTGGACCCCCTCGGCAAGATAAAGGACTTAAAAAGGGGTCAGAGGGAACGTAGGCGGGGACTGGCGGGGCGGTTTGGAGGAGCAAGGCTGCGGGAGTGTGGGCCCCGCCCCCCACCTTGGAGGATGGGGGACGGAGGTGCTCTCCGCGCGCGAGCCGCGCGACCGGGGAAACCTGAAGCCGCGGAGCCCGCCCCACGCCCATGGCCCGAGGCGGCTGCGACCCGGCCCACCTCCCACCGGGAATCTGTCGCCGGGAGAGGCCCGCTGCCGGGGGGGGCTGCAGGCGCCGAGGGGCCGCGGAGAGGAGGCCGGAGCCGAGGTCGGCGCCCCTCCGCGCGAGTGCTGCCGCCCTGTCGAGCGCCCGCGGCACACTTCCAAAGGGCCGCGGCGGCCGCCGCCGGGAAACGCCCGCTCCTTTCCGCTGCCGGCCCCAGAGCCCCGGCCTCTCGGCTAAACCCGGGACGGCCTGACGCCCCCTAGTCACCCGCCTGCCTCAACCGCCGCCGCGACCCCGAGCCCCGAGCCCCGGCCAGGACCCGCGCCCCCGCCCCCACCCCCGCCCCTTGCCCCACCTTCCTCCCCGCCCCAGGACGCCACCCTTGCCTCAGGCTCCCGCCCTCCTCCCCACGTCTGACCTTCGCCCTCCTGACCTCGGCCCTCGCCCCCCCCCCCGCCCCTCACCCCAGACTCCGCCTCGCCCCTCGCTCCGAACCCCACTTGCCCCCAACTCTGACCTTGGTCCTCTCCCTCCCGGTCCTCGCCACCGGTTCTGACCCCCTGACCTCCAAACCCGGTCCCCCAACCCCGACCTTGGCCCTCTCCCTGCGGACGCAAGCCCTTGCCTGCAACCGGGGCCCTCCCCTCACACCCTCCTCCCTCACGCCCCAACCTTGGCCCCCGCTCCCCGACACCTGCCCCCCAACCCAGCTGTCACCCCCGGACTCCGCCTCTTGCGTGCGACACGGCCCTGGCGCCACGATCCCGGCCGGTACCTCTTGACTCCGACCCTTTCCTCCAGATCCTGGCTCTCGCCATCACCCTACCGTCGCTCTCAGACCCTGACCGCCGCCTTCGACGCGCAGCCTGAGAACGGTCTGGGAGGAGGGCCGGGAACCGAGGCCCGGCCGGGCCGGGGGAGGGTGGGGACGCAGCCCCGGCCGGGCTAGTTACCGCAGCGGTCGAACTGGAGGCTCAGAGGGGGCGAAGAGAGGGGACTCGACCGAGTTTTCAACCTGAGCAGGAAGGGTGACCCGGTGAGATAGAAAGGGACCGAGGGAGTTGACGGTAGAGTGGGGTTTTGGCTACATTGTTAAATCTGCACGACGCACCGGTCATCCATTTGGAAATACAGGGCGGTAAACCAGTAGACCTTGCTTAAAAAGTTCCAAGTGGTTGCACCAGAGAGTTATAACAGGAGGGAGGGGACAAGTGGGGTAGGGGGACGCTGTTTTTCTTGACAAGTTTTAGAGAACTATTTTTATTTAAAAACTAGTTAACTAAGGGGTGCCTGGGTGGCACAGTCGGTTAAGTGGCCGACTTCAGCTCAGGTCATGATCTCACGGTCTGTGAGTTTGAGCCGCACATAGGGCTCTGTGCCGATGGCTCAGAGCCTGGAGCCTGCTTCAGATTCTGTGTCTCCCTCTCTCTCTGCCCTTCCCCTGCTCACGCTCTGTCTCTATGTCTCTCAAAACACACACACACACACACACCAAATAAAACTAGTTAACTAAAAAAAGGCGGGGAGGGGAGAAAAAGAACCGTTAATGACCTTCAGTAACCCCCAAGCCTAGATTTCCCGGCAGGTTGCCCCTCTTACTAGCTGTGTGATCTTGGGCAAGTCACTTCACCTTTGGAACCCTGGTTTGCTCATCTGTTAAATGAAACTTGACCTACCTACGGAGTTACTATGAGGATTAGTGACTAGGTAGACAAAAGTGCTTGGTCAGAGCCTGTGATGGGTACAAACTAGTTGTTCAATGAACCTTATGAATGAAGTTATTTTAGAATGAATAAAGGAGTTTGTAGCCAAAAGCGGCCTCTCGGCCACAATACCTGGGTGCTGAAGGGCTGGAGTGGATGCGATCGAATTTGAATGTGGGTTTTTGAGCAGACCAAGGCTGTAAAGCAGAGAGCAATAATAGAGCTGCTTGTGTGAACAACTTGAGGTCTTTTTAAATGTTAATTTGTACCTGGACAGCTCCCAGGTTGTGGAGGCTTGGGGTGAGATGGGGAGAAAAGGGAGGGTTTGCGAAAAAGACAGAATATGCCCTATTTATTATGGGTATTTTATTAGCAAACAGCTAAGTTTGAGAGTGAAATTACTCACTTTACGAAAAGTGTTCTTTATATAGAAAACAGATCAAAAGTCCCTGAAGGCAGAATCTTCTCTAGTGTTTAAAAACGATAATGTGTAAACAAAAGCTGAGATATTTCAAGCAATTGCTGTGGAGTGTCAATCTGAAGTTAAGCTAAAATAAAATAAGATAAAAACAGAGAGGGAAGCAAACCATAAGAGACTAATAACTACAGGGAACAAACAGGGTTGGTGGAGGGGAGGTGGGTGAGGGGATGGGGTAAATGGGTGATGGGCTTTGAGGAAGGCACTTGTAATGAGCACTGGGTGTTATACGCAAGTGACGAATCAATACATTCTACCTCTGAAACTAAAATAAAAATAAAGAAAATTTTCATTTTAATACCCCAAGTAACTCTAAAAAGATGATGGAGGTAGGATTTGAAACGGAATTTAATTCTGAAGCCTCTCTCATTTTTCTTTTCTATTAAAATATTTTATTTAAATGGAAATTACAAAAATAATTCATCTTCGTCTTTGTTATATTACTCAATAATATATCAAGGTATAAATTCCCCATTCCACTTCTCAGAAGTAACCACCTTGTGAATGGTTTGGTGGGCAATCCTCCAAACTTTTTTTTTTTGCTCATGACAGATTACACACACATTTAAAATGGATTGAACAGGGGCGCCTGGGTGGCTCAGTCGGTTGGGCGGCCGACTTGGCTCAGGTCATGATCTCACGGTTCGGGAGTTCGAGCCCTGCGTCGGGCTCCGTGCTGACAGCTCGGAGCCTGGAGCCTGCTTCAGATTCTGTGTCTTCTCTCTCTCTCTGCCCTTTCCCCACTTGCACTCTTTGTCTCTCAAAAATAAATAAATGTTAAAAAGAAAAAATTAAAATGGATTGTACAATAACTACTGTTCCACGACTTGCCTCTTTTAGATTCAACAATGCGTAATGCATCTTAATTCATACACTCCTCATTCTCCTTAATAGTTGCATAGTATACCTGTGTACGGATGTCCTGTAATTTAACTACTTGCCTCATAGGCAATTGAGGGTCTTTCCAATGTTTTGCTGTTACAGTTACCTTCAGTTACCTTCCTTTTACTTCTGTCTGTGTGCTTTTGTTAGTACTTCTGTAGAATAGATTTGTAGATGTCGGAGTTGCTGAGCCTTAAGGCTTCTATGTTTAAAATGTTGGTAGAACTTGCCAAAATGTACTCAAAATAAAGCCAATGGTCTTAACCGTTATGCCCCACTGCCTTTGGGAGCAGAGTAGTGAGTGCATTTTGAAATAGCCGGCTTTCTCTGTGGTAGTGGCAGCTGTGTGGACCCACAGGGGAGGGCTACTAATGGAGAAGGAAAAAGAAAAAGATTGTGACCAAGTCTTTGAAGCAGAAAGCCCTTTTCCTTAGGTGCTTTGTGTGTCCCGTCGCCAATGGTACTCGCCGAAACATAGCAGGGGAAACTTTAGGTTTGTGGCTCTCTCTGGGTCCATGAATCCTCACGTTTTAAAAGAATGCGACATTCGAATTTCTGACAGTATATTACTTATGTAATATCACTGATAAATAAAAGATTGTGCCAAGTGACCAAATGATAATCTTTTGCTGTAAATCCAGGTTTCAAATTTGTTTAGAGCGAGGTGCACTCACACTGTAAGTGGATTCTAGCTTGCCTATAGAGTTTGACTTTAAGGGAAATCAAACGGTTCCAAAGAGAACGTTTCCCCTCCCTCTGCTTCTTTTTTTTTTTTTAAATGTTTATTTTTGAGAGACATAGAGACAGAGCATGAGCAGGGGAGGGGCAGAGCAAGAGGGAGACACAGAATCCGAAGCAGGCTCCAAGCTCTGAGCCATCAGCACAGAGCCCGATGCAGGGCTCGAACTCACAGACCGTGAGATCATGACCTGAGCCGAAGTCAGCTGCTTAACCAGCTGAGCCACCCAGGCGCCCCTGTGCTTCTCAATAAATGCTCAAATCTCACAGGGTCAACTGCCAAAGGTTTTGAAGATCATGTCAAATCTATCATTTGGTAGAAAATATCCTCACTCTTCTACATGTGACAGCAACTGTATGAACCAAGAATGGTATCTAGTCAAGGTTAAGGGTTGTAAAGAACAGAGACAATCTCTTAAGGCACCCTAAGCAATTGGGTGTCATTGTAAGTCGATACGGAGCAAGAAGGAGCTTCAAGAAAACTGTACTCAACACATTTCAGAATGGGATCTCAATTGCATGAGTTTGTCTCTCCAAAGTGTTCTTTCTTAAAAAAAAATTTTTTTAACGTTTATTTATTTTTGAGGGACATAGAGACAGAGTGTGAGCAGAGGAGAGGCAGAGAGAGAGGGAGGTACAGAATCTGAAACAGGCTCCAGGCTCTGAGCCGTCAGCACAGAGCCCGACGCGGGGCTTGAACTCACAGACCATGAGATCATGACCTGAACCGACTGAGGCACCCAGGCGCCCCCAAACTGTTCTTATTAATGGGATTCAGTGACTCTCCATTTTCTCTTAGGTCCCGTGTTCCCACCTCCCTCCCCCCTTCACTCTGTGTGCCGTTTCCATATTTCCTAGTTTCTAGTTACTCATAGTTTCTGCCTCCTTACCTTGGCCTTGCCAAGTTCCTCAAGCTTCTATCTCTGACTCATGGATTCTCTTTGGTTTTAATTCCCATGTTCATATCACGTAATTCTCTTTTGTCCTCTTAATTCGGAGCCCAAAGAGGGAGAGTTAAATTAGCCATGTTTATCTTTTCATGCCAGGTTTTTGACCAACCAACAAACCGGTTGTCCTTGAATTGGGAGCTTACCTGTGGTCTGATCAGTAGTGCCATACTGTCCATGGTCAGGTGGTAAGAAAAAAAATAACAGTTGTGGGTAGATAGATTTCCTTTAGGAAGAGTTCCGGGCATATTAAACACCGTGAGTGACTTTTATAACAGGTGTTATGAATAATGTAGCATCGTCTCTTTTTCGTGAACGTTTATCGAGTACCTACTGTTTTGCATCGCTAGGTTCTAGGAACTTCAAACATAAATAAAATACTAGTTCTCTCTCCTATGGAAGTCATAAGATCATGAAGGGTAGGCATATGAAGACAAGTTGCAATACAAACTAAGTAATGCAACTACAGAAACATACATCCCTTTATTCAACAAATATGTAATGAGCACGTATTTCCTGCTTCGCTCCAGAGATTCAGCAGCAATTTCGGCTCCTTGGAGCTTGCCTTTCAGTGGATGTGTGAAGAGAGACAAATAATAAACGCTACTATGTTGTAGATGGTAATCGGTGATACGGAGGGGAAAAAAGCACGTAGAATAAGGGTGGTTGATGGTGGGAAGCGCAACTTTAAATATGAATGGGGTTCTTGAGAGAGTGACATTTGAGCTGAAGGAGGTGAAGGAATGAGCCACGAATTTATCTGGGGGAGAGGATTCCAGACAGAGAGAATTCCGGCCAGTGCAAAGGCCCCGCATGGCCATTGCCACCCTGAGGGGGTTACCTGGGAGGCCAATGTATCTGGAGTAGAAAATAAGGTTGGAGAGGAAAGGGAGGGGCAGGGCGCCAGACCATACGGGACTTTGTAGGCAAGTGAAAGGATTGCCACTGCAGGGCCACGAACAAAGTGATGTGGTCTGACTTAGATTTTAACTTTGGCTGCTGTTAAGAATAGATTTCTGGGGGTGCCTGGGTGGTTCAGTCAGTTAAGCGTCTGACTTCGGCTCAGGGCATGATCTCGCAGTTTGTGAGTTCGAGCCCTGCGTTGGGCTTTGTGCCAACAGCTCAGAACCTGCTTTGGATTCTGTGTCTCCCTCTCTCTCTGCCCCTTCTGTGCTCCCACTCTGTCTCTCTCTCTCAAAACTAAATAAACATTTAAAAAAAGAATAGATTTCTGCTAAGAATAGACTCAAGAGGGGCACCTGGGTGACTCAGTCAGTGAGCTCCTGACTCTTGATTTCGACTCAGCTGTGGGATCGAGCCCTGTATCAGGCTCTGCACGGAGCAAGGAGACCCATCGGAGGTGACAGCAATAATCCAGGTGAAAAATAACAGGGGTTTGTACTAGGACGACAGCAGTAGCAATAATGGTGAGAAGTTATAGTCTGACTATATTTTGGAGAGCAGAGAGGACTGCTGACAAATTAGATGAGGAGTCAGGGACAACTCCCAGGCTTTGGCCAGAAAAACTGGAGAATGGAATTGCCATTAAGCAAGATGGAGAAGATAATAGCAAGAGCAGGTCCGGAGGGGGAGCATCAGGTGCTTGGTTTTGCACACCCTAGTTTTGAAAGGCCTGTAAGATCTCCAAGTGGAGATGCCGAGTAGACCGTTGCATATACTGGGATGAGTCTGGAGTTCAGGGGACAGTTATGGATTGGCGCTACATAATTGGCTGTCCAGGGGCACCTGGGTGGCTCAGTTGGTTAAACGTCTGACTTCAGCTTAGGTCATGATCTCGGGATTTGTGGGTTCAAACCCTAAGTCGAGGGGCGCCTGGGTGGCTCAGTCGGTTAAGCGGCCGACTTCAGCTCAGGTCATGATCTCACAGTCTGTGAGTTCGAGCCCCACATCGGGCTCTGTGCTGACGGCTCATGAGAGCCTGGAGCCTGCTTCGGATTCTGTGTCTCCCTCTCTCTCTGCCCTTCCCCTGCTCATGCTCTGTCTCTATGTCTCTCAAAAAATAAATAAACGTTAAAAAAAAACAAAAAACAAAAAAACAAAAAAAAAAAACCCTAAGTCGGGCTTCGTGCTGACAGCTCAGAGCCTGGAGCCTGCTTCGGATTCTGTGTCTCCCTCTCTCTCCGTCTCTCTCTCTCTCTCAAAAATAAATAAACATTAAACATTTTTTTTAAATTGGCTGTCCAATGTGTCAAGCATTAGCTACATGGGGCAATTTAAACGTAACGTAATTAAATGAAGTAAAAAATTCAGTTTCTCTGTTGTTCTAGCCAGATTTCAAGTACAATAGCTACATGAGGCTCATGGCTACTAGATTGGACAGTGAAGATCTAGAATATTTCCAGCATCATAGAAATTTCTATCGGACGGCACCGTAGATGACCTTTAACGTTACGGGGCCTGGATAAGATTACCTAGAGAATTAGTGAGGAGGGGGGAAGGATTCAGAGACTGAGCCCTTTACATAAATGTATATGAGAACGCAAATTGGTGGTGATGGTTAGGATAGTGAGGTGTTAAGGGCAGTCTTCCTTTTTTTTTTTTTTTCTCCCATGGACTAAATGGGTGCAAGACATTCCAGACATAGGGAATAGTATGTGTTAAAAGAAGTATAGAATAGCATGCGTGGTATGCTGGGTGAACTATAAGAAAGCTGGCATTTCTGGAGCAAGGCCATTTTATTTTAGTATAGTTAAACACACACACACACACAGACACACACACACACACACACACCTCTAAACCTCTTCTTTGCTTAAACAATTTGGGACCCATCTGTGGTGCCGAGGCTAATCAGTTCAGGTCTAATTGGAGGGCAAAATGAGAAGGGTAAAAAAATTTCCTCATCGACTTGTAAATTGTGAGTAAAAATGGGTGTCAGAATTAAATTTGGAGAAACGGATATTACCTCAGAACAGATCCTACCTGTCTCTTTCAGTGATAAAAATTAAAGGGGATATTCGCTTTCAATCTTTTTGAAGCTTTGTCCAATAAAGACCCGAACGTTACTTCAGCAGGGAGCGGGTTTCTGTCTGGAGGGGGGGACACACTGAAAACAAGCTGATGTCCCTAATCAGCGATGGCTTTGATGAATGTACTCAGACACAATCGCCAAGCCCCATCCTGGAAGCCAATCACTTTAGAACATGGTTTTTCAAGATGTCAGTTTGTTTTAATGGTACGTTGCTCTCCCCAAACTACCATCTTCTTGGGTTTCTTTTTGTTTTTCTTTTTTTTCTCGAGTTTGCAGAAAGCAATAACTAAGCCACAAGAAAAAAGCCACAGAAATGCTTTTCACCAATTAAAAGAAACTCCTTCCATTGACATGTGTTTCGAACTAGAATAACCTAAAATTAAAAAAAAAAAAAAGATTTCATTAGAATAAAAAAAAAACTTTTAAAAGTAGACTCTATTAGAATCTCACGTTATCATTCTATGCTCCTGCAGTTAAAGACTATGTCATTATTTCCATTATACTTACCTCCTAATTTTCAGGGCCTATTAGCCCGGCTGTAAAAACTTGCTCCGGTTGAAACTTGGCAAGCTTACAAGGCTGCGTGCCAGAAGTAATTTACTATCCAGTGTGGTTTGCAAAGTAAAAGAAGCTATATATAATAGCAAAAGAAATGAAAAGTTCCTGGTTCCAAATATTTTAATGTGTGTAATGTGTGTCACCTCGAACTTTTCAGCTTTTGTTGTTAGCAATGTGAGATAACATGAAAGGTTTGAAAAGTACAGATGCTTTGCATTCACATGAAATTGAAGGCTCCGATGTTCTTAGGCATCAAAGACCGGTCTGCGTCTATCACTTCTGCTTGACTTTGAAGTCTACCAGAGCTCTGTGTGGGAGAAGCGGGCAGGGGACTTCGAACAAGGTAGGGGGATGGGATTCCAGGTGTCACACCTCTCATTATCACTGAAATTAGGTACCTCTCTTTACCTAATAATAATAATAATGGGGAAAAAAGAGAGTGCTTCTGTCTTGTTTTTAATTACCAAGCTGTCCATGAACTTAATCGTCATGAATATTCTAAGGAATGGATATTCTAAGGAAAAGTTCAAGTTTATTTTAAAGTTTACACGTAAAAAAAAAATAATAAAGTTTACATGTAAGTTCTCTGGGGACAAGAATAGATTTATTTTATTTTTTTTAACGTTTATTTATTTTTGAGAGACATAGAGACAGAGTATGAGCAGGGGAAGGGCAGAGAGAGAGGGAGATACAGAATCTGAAGCAGGCTCCAGGCTCTGAGCCGTCAGCAAAGAACCTGACATGGGGCTCGAACTCACAGACCGTGAGATCATGACCTGAGCCGAAGTCGGCCGCTTAACCAACTGAGCCACCCAGGCGCCCCAAGAATAGATGTTTTAACTTGATTTGCAAACATCTGGCTACTGTCCATCTGTCAGAGACCTTAAGAGATTGTCTTGGGACCCTAAGTGAGACCCTCTCTTCTCTATTTTCGAAACTGGCTCATAAGCACCGCAATGGGGCCGAGCGTTTCTCCAACATGAGGTGAGCAGAGCACACCTTTCTGAGATTAACCTTACATGACGATCTGGAAAAAAATCACAGAAGTTTATATTAAAACAAATACTAGGGGCGCCTGGGTGGCTCGGTCGGTTGGGCGGCCGACTTCGGCTCAGGTCATGGTCTCGCGGTCTGTGGGTTCGAGCCCCGCGTCGGGCTCTGTGCTGATGGCTCAGAGCCTGGAGCCTGCTTCGGATTCTGCATCTGCCTCTCTCTCTCTCTGCCCTTCCCCTGCTCACGCTCTGTCTCTCAAGAATAGATAAACGTTTAAAAAAAACAAAACAAAACAAAAACGAATACTAGGGGTACCTGGCCGGCTCAGTTGGTAGAGCACGTGGCTCTTGATCTCAGGTTTATGAGTTAAAGCCCCACATTGGGTGTGGAGATCACTTAAAAAAATAAAATCTTAAAAAGAAATTGTAAACAAAAACAAATTAAAAAATAAAACGAATATTAATATATCGTGGGCTAGAATGTAAAATTTGTATGAGCTCTTTGGCAGAGGGAGAGGGCTTTGGTCATTTGTGTTTCAATGTTTTGACCCTGCCGCATATATCCAAATGTTAATTGAAGCTTTCGAAGAGAATGATATCCTCAAAGAGAGGGTCTGGTCATTAATGTTTTCTTCTAAAGTGTGATTTTCATCAAGTGCCCAAATCTTAGGTGTATATTTCAGTGGAGAGATTTCTACATATCCACATACCCATGCTTACGGATAATGACAGCCCAGGTCAGCCAGGTGTAGAACACTTCCAACATTCAGAGGCCCCCTCCCAGTTAGTGCCTGCCAACGAATCTGACATCCACGGTGAGTATTTTTATTTGTTCATTTTTTAATTAACATCTAAGTCAGCATCTAGTGCAACAATGATTTCAGGAGTAGGTTCCTTAATGCCCCTTACCCATTTAGTCCATCTCCCCTCCCACAACCCCTCCAGTAACTTGTCTGTTCTCCATATTTAAGAGTCTCTTATGTTTTGTCCCCCTCCCTGCTTTTTTGTTATTTTTGCTTCCTTTCCCTTATGTTCATCTGTTCTGTATCTTAAAGTCCTCAAACGAGTGAAGTCATATGATATTTGTCTTTCTGCAACTAATATCGGTTAGCATAATACCCTCTAGTTCCATCCACATAGTCACAAGTGGGAAGATTTCATTCTTTTTGATTGCCGAGGAATACTCCACTGTGTGTGTGTGTGTGTGTGTGTGTGTGTGTACACATACATATATATACCACATTTTCTTTATCCATTCATCCATCGATGGACATTTGGGCTCTTGCCATACTTTGGTTATTGTTGATAGTGCTGCTTTAAACATTGGAGTGCATGTGCCCCTTCGAAACAGCACACCTGTATCCCTTGGATAAACCCCTAATAGTGCAATTGCTGGGTCATAGGGTAGCTCTATTTTTCATTTTTTTGAAGAACCTCCATACTGTTTTCCAGAGTGGCTGCACCAGTTTGCATTCCCACCAGCGGTGTAGAAGAAATCCTCTTTCTCCGCATCTTTGCCAAGATCTGTTGTTGCCTGAGTTGTTAATGTTAGCCATTCTGACAGGTGTGAGGTGGTATCCCAGTGTAGTTTTAATTTGTATTTCCCTGATGATGAGTGATGTTGAGCAATTTTTCATGTGTCTGTTAGCCATCTAGGTGTCTTCTTTTGAAAAATGTCTATTCATGTCTTTTGCCCATTTCTCCACTGGATTATTTGTTTTTTTGGGTGTTGAGTTTGATAAGTTCTTTATAGATTTTGGATACCAATCCTTTGTCTGATGTGTCGTTTGCAAATATCTTCTCTCATTCCGTGGTTGCCTTTTAGTTTTGCTGATTGTTTCCTTCACTATGCAGCAGCTTTTTATTTTGATGAGGTCCCAATAGTTCATATTTGCTTTTGTTTCCCTTGCCTCTGAGGATGTGTTGAGGAGGAAGTTGCTGTACAAGGTCAAAGAGGTTTTTGCCTGCTTTCTCCTGTAGGATTTTCATGACTTCCTGTCTTGCGTTTCGATCTTTCATCCATTTTGAGTTTATTTTTGTGTATGGTGTAAGAAAGTGGTTCAGGTTCATTTTTCTGCATGTTGCTGTCTAGTTTTCCCAGCAGCATTTGCTGAAGAGACTCTCTTTTTTCCCTTGGATATTCTTTCCTGCTTTGTCAAAGATTAGTTGGCATATGTTTGTGGGTCCATTTCTGGCTTCTCTATTCGGTTCCATTGATCTGAGGGCCTGTTTTTGTGCCACCATGGTGAGTTTTAAAGATCAAATGAAAGACTAAAAGAAATGTCAAGGTTTCTGAGGTGTGCCTTAGCGGTCCAGACTTAAGAGCACTTTTTCTCTGGCCCTAGGGTTCCTTAACTAGAAGGTGTGCTCAACTAAGGATTCTGAGACTCAATGGGCATTATTCAAACACACTTTCTTCTGCTCTACTGGGCTTTCTCTAACAGGTGTTGTTTTTTTTTTTTTTAACCTCTTTAAGTGCTCCTTGAGTTGATATTTTAAAATATTTGTCATCAGAGTGAGTTAATACACAAGGAACTTAGAACAGTGCACATAGTAATCGGGTGCATAGAAGTAGTAGATAAGAGATAGCTATTACACTGAGACGTAGAGGAAACAAAAGATGGCTTTGCCATTATTATTATAATAATTCTTAGAGCAAGATTAACATAGGTGCCAAATTTGAAAATAAGTGAGGAGAGTATAGTTGAGTTGATTTAAAAATCATAGATATCTATCAAATTTGCCTTGAAATGAAAGGTTAAAAATCTCTCAGCTGGCTGAGCCCCTTGGTCCTAAGTAAATATAGCAAATGCCTTTGGTTATTCTGTCATGCATTTTTTAATTGAATGCTTATTATTTTCTAGTCACCATTGTAAGCTCCCAGATACCTAGTGAACGAAGCAAATATTCCCTACCCATTTGGAGCTGACTCTCTACTGACATTCCTACTCTTACTCTTACTCTAAGATGGAGATTTTTCCATTACAAGGAAATTTCATCTTTATTTTACATCCCGAGTTTCTTCCCCTCTCTCATGTCTTAAAGTGGAGGGATCAAGAAATGAAGCTGAAGCCAACCTTTGCCTCAATTCTGAGACCAGTGGGTAAAATGTGAAAGGAGAAAAAAAAAAAAAAAAGGAAAGGCACAGAGGTGGAACATGGTTAATTGCCAACGCGCCTTACATAAATCACAAGGTGCTAATGCAAATGTTGAAATAAACAGGTCTAGCAAGAATTCCTGCTTTAGTTTTTTTTTTTTAACCATCTTCCAGAACTTAGAAAGGACTGAGCCATGTAGTTATTATTTTAGGTTTAGTAATTATATCAAGAATGTCGCTTCTAAGCTGAGTTATCTGATAGTTCCCTTAGAAGTGCTAACTCGCTTGGGCAATGGTTTAAGGAGGGTCTATGCCTTATTGATTTATTTCCATAACTCCCAAACTTTTCAATACTAAGCTCCCCTCTTCTAAAAAAATATACTTTCTGATACCCACCCAGGGCCATGAGTTCTGAAAAGATCTTGTCTACAAAGGCAGAGTAATTATTTACATAATGAAAAGGTCTTCCTATTTTAAAATTAATCAGCTAATTCGAGATTCTAATTGGCAGGTGAAAAACCGGTGTTATCACACTGGTTTCCTAAGTCTAGCCGAAAGCAAAGCCATAGTGTTTTGATTATCTGGTCCGGTTCAGTCCCCTACGATGTTCGTGAATGACTTTTTGAAATGTTTACTATTGCAAAGCGAAGACACAGCACCGCAGCAGAATAAAAGGAGACAATATTCTGCAGAAGCGAGTTGCACGCCTTTCAGGTAACCCCTCTAGACCCGGGGAGGCGCTTTCTCGCATCCCCGCCCACGTCAAGCCCAGCGCGCGTCTAGGCCCCGCCCCCACCCTGGCCCCGCCCCTCCATTCCAGGCCACAGAAGTCCTCCTGCGCCCGAGGGATGCGCCGCGGAAACCCCACAGTCGGCCTCCGAGACGTGACAGCCGGCGCAAGCGCCGGAGGGCGGGTCTCCGACGGCGGAGGCGGCGGAAGCGGAAAAGGCGGGACCTGGGGCGCACGTTACGTCAGCACGTGCGAGCGCTTACGGCTCGGTCTCCGGAGTGGAAGGTGGCCGCTTCGTGCGCGCGTCGACGGTTGAGAGACTCACAGGTGGGCTGTGGAGTGGTGGCCTCATGGCGGAGCTAATTCAGGAACGCATAGAAGATCGACTCCCCGAATTGGAACAGCTGGAGCGCATTGGATTGTTTACTCGTTCGGAGATCAAGTGAGAAGGAGTTGAGGAAGTGGCCGAAGAGCTGGGGGGGTGCTGGGGGGAGTGGAAGGAGTCTGAGGGGGAGGGAGGCCGGAGCGCCTAACTGCGTTTATTTTTTCTGACGGGGCGGAAGCCCGTTTATGTTTTTGTTGATGCCCAGAATTCCTCATTCGTTGCACGGCGGTCTGTTCCCTCACCCCCCAAACAGCTGACAGTTCTTCATGGAGCCAGGTCTCAGGGCTGTTGAGTTGATAAAACCAGGATCCCCACCCACCAGGAGCTACCTGCCGTGCGTGTAATGGGGGAGACAGACATTTTGCTTACAGTGCAGCGTACCGTTAGTTAATCGTACTAGAGTGTACTGTTCTAGAAATGCAAGCCGCGGTGGGTGCCAAGAGTGGATAAATCTTTTCTAATAAGACTTGAAGATGGGGACCACTTAATTCAATTTTGTATTCTACCCCAGGGCTTAGTCAACCGCGTCTGGCACGAGGTTGGCGTTCAGTAATTTGTTAGAATTAAGTTTAATATTTTTTAATGGGTTTCTGTGACTGTTGCTGCATTTTTACAATGGCCGTGAATGTAGTGAGTGACTACGGGGGCCTTAAAGCAAGCATTTGTTAGTGAAGTGCAGTATAGAGGGGGCTCAAAAATATTTTTTGAAAATGTTTATTTTTGAGAGAGAATAGGGGGAGGGGCAGAGAGAGGGAAAGAGGATCCCAAGGGGCTCCGGGTTGTCAGCGCAGAGCCGGATGCCAGGCTCGAGACCAAGAACGGTGAGATTATGACCCGGGCCAAAATCAAGAGTCCAGCACTTAACCGACCGAGCCCCCCAGGTGTTCCAGCCAGTGTGGACTCTTAGTGAGTTTTCGGTAAATGTCACTATTACCACTAACCAGAGATAGTAATTGGCCTCGCGCGTCTTGCGTTAAATTCTCCCAGTATACACATGTTGTGTTCTCTCTTTAGCTAAATACTGTGAATCGTTTACCATGAGTCCTTTGTAATAAGCCTTTATGGATAGAGACAGTAGAGATAACCTAAGTTTTTTTTTTTTTTTTTTAACCTGAGTCTTGAAAGCTCAGAAGTAAGGAATTTAGGAAAGACACTTGGTTATTATTAAAACCTAAGTGACCTGAATTTGGAGGAAAAGAAATCTTTACTAACATCACATACAACCAATGCAAAGTATTTAACATTATTTGCTTTTCTGGTGGGAATGTCAAGGGTCCTGGCAGTTGACTAAGATGATTTTCATGAAAATTTTAAAATACTGTCAGGCCTGGGTGGCTCAGTCGGTTGAGCGTCCGACCTTGAGGTCATGATCTGACTGTTCATGGGTTCGAGCCCCCCCCACGTCAGGCTCTGTGCTGACAGCTCAGAACCCGGAGCCTGCTTCAGATTCTGTGTCTCCCTCTCTTCTCTGCCCCTCTCCCGGTTGCACTCTTTCTCTCTCTCAAAAATAAATAAACGTTAAAAAAAAAAAAAATCTTCCTGATGCCTCTAAGCACAGAAAAGTAATCAGGTAAGAGAATACTTGCTTATGAAGGATAATTATTTGGACTTTCCGGTTTTGGAAATGTTGTAAGTATATTAAAAATAAACTTAGGATTCCAAAGTTATTTAACTTATGCTCTTTTCAACTGTTATACCTTAAATGGCTTTCTCCTCAGAGCTATCATTAGGAAGGCTTCGAACCTGGAATACAGAATACAGCGAAGAGCTCTTCTAAAGGACGACTTTATCCGCTATATTCAAGTAAGTGAATAAGTTCATTACTTTTTAATCCCCTCACAGATTTTAAATCAATTCTAGAACGGTGAGCTTGATTCAGTTTTCTGCAAAATTCTAGACTTGATGATTAAACGGGTAATTTTTGAACAGAAATAGAGGCGGTGTGCGAATAGCATTGCCCCACTAAGGCTTTAGTCCTTGGCAAACCGAGATTTTCTTTTTTTCCTTCCGTAGTGTTAGTAGACCAGATAACTGCCAGAGCTACTGTGTATTAGGATTTCAGTAAGAGAGTTGGCCTAGGATTTCTTGTGGGGAGAAATAAAGGAGAGTGAGTTTGATGACGGTAGATGGGTGGAAAGTTAATATTTATGTGTCTGTAAGTCTGCTACCTTAGAGGTATACTGCAAATTCTCCAGTACTATAAATGAGTGGGAGATTCCAGTGAGTATAAAGTATACACACTAGACCCAATTTTCAGGTGGAGGAGAATGGCCGCTGTGTTAGCTAATAAAATCTGGACCCGGTGGTACATGCACTGTTAGAAGACTGGAGGTTTTCTGAGTTTAGATTTAAAAAACAACAGGTGAACAAATGAGACCTGGCTATGAATCTTGTACTTGGAAGAGGTGTGAGAGCTCGTAGTAGATTGCTCTGTGTCGACTATACTTCAGTAATACATTTTAAAAAGAAAAAAAAATAATGGACTATAGTAACAAAAATAGAGTGTCGGGTAAGTTAGCTGAGCAGAGAACACTGCAAACAGTAGGCATTCAGAAGATGTTAGTTTGAAAAAAAGTGTTTTGCACTTAATCAGCCCATGTCCGGAGCATTGTGTTAGACTTGAGACTGCATTTTAAGAAGGACTTTGAGAGGTTAGTTACAAGGCAGCCAGGATGGAAACCTTGTTCTAGGAGAAATCATTGAAGGAACACAAATAGACATGTTTAACCTTAAGGAGACCTGTGAAGTGGCAGATAATTCCACTCTTCAAATATTTGAAGAGGTACCTGTGGATTAGGTTGACTAGTTTTAGAGGGCATAACTGAAATAAGTAAATTAAACACACATACTCCCACATGTACATACTGTCATTCAGATCCCTGCCCTGTGCACACAATCATCACAGCCATATGAGCTTGCTACGAGATGTAAGTGGCATTTTAAATCATTGAGGTTCTGGGTATCCACGTTGAGGAAATAAAATTAGATCCCTCTCATGTAATATGCAAAATGAAATTCCTGCTGAATGGAAAAGCTAAATTTGGGGAAAACTTTGTATCTTTACAAGAAATATGAAAGAATGACTGAGTAGGTGAGGTTTTCTTAAATGAGACTCTGAAAGCACAATGACAAGATTGATTTGACCATGTTAAAAATAAACACTTCTGTGCAAGAAAGGTACCACAATGTAAAAAGAGAAGCCTTGCAATGGAGAAAATAATTTCAGTGCATATATGTATATACACATACACATATATATTTATTTTGAGAGAGAGAGACGGGGGAGAGAGACTCCCAAGCAGGCCCCGCATTGTCAGTGCAGAGCCCAGTGCAGGGCTCAGACTCACAAACCGAGAGATCATGGCCTGAGCTGAAATCAGGAGTCCAATGCTTAACCGACTGAGCCACTCAGATACCCGCAGCACATATATTTTGAATCTAGAAGCTACAAATTCAGAAGAAAATAACTGTGAAGAATGAAAACAACGGAAAAATATGAACACGCAGTCCACAAAAGGGAAACACCATTCATTGGTCAATTTATGGAAAGAACGTTAGCCTTATTAGTAATCAGGCAAATATAGGTGAGAATTACAGTGCAGTACTATTTTATATCCATCATGTTAACAGATGTATAGACTAATGTTAACATACAATTGGTACAACCACTTTTTATTTTTATTTTAACATTTTAATTTATTATTGAGAGACAGAGGCAAAGCATGAGTAGGGGAGGGGCAGAGAGACAGGGAGATACAGAATCTGAAGCAGGCTCCAGGCCCTGAGCCGTCAGCACAGAGCCTGACGCGGGGCTCGAACTCAGAAACTGTGAAATCATGATCTGAGCCAAAGTCGGACGCCTAACCGACTGAGCCTCCCAGGCACCCCCGGTACAACCGCTTTAGAGAGCAATTTGGTAATATCCCATGAGGTTGAAAAGGTGTATACTCTATGACCTAGCAATTTTATTCAGTCATATCTTCAATACTGAGTGCTTGGTATGTACACAGCACTGAACTGATCCAGTGGGACACAACAATAAACTAAGTAGACAAAAATCATTTCCTTGAGGAGGTTACATATTAATTGCAGATTTTTTTTTTTTTTTTTTATTTTGAGAGAGAGAGTGTGCCAGCAGGGGAGAAGGAAAGAGAAGAGAATCCTGAGCAGGCTTCTTGCTCAGTGTAGAGCCTGGCATGCAGCTCCATCTCACAACCCTGGGATCATGACCCAAGCTAAAATCAAGAGTCAGATGCTCTGGTGCGCCTGGGTGGCTCAGGTGGTTAAGCATCCACCTTTGGTTCAAGGTCATGATCTCACGACTCGTGAGTTTGAGCCCCACGTCAGGCTCTGTGTTGATAATAGCTCAGAGCTTGGAGTCTGCTTCGGATTCTGTGTCTCCCTCTTTCTCTGCCCTTCTCCAGCTCATGCTCTGACTCTCTCTCTCAAAAATAAATAAACACTTAAAAAAAGAGTCAGATGCTCAAGTGACTGAGCCACTCAGATGCCCCACAGTTCTTTGTAATAGAAAAATTAGAGGGGCACTTGGGTGGCTCATTTGGTTGAGTGTCTGACTCTTGATTTCGGCTTAGGTCATGATCTTATGGTTTGTGGCTTTAGGCTCCACATCTGGCTCTGTGCTGACAGTGAGGAACCTGCTTGGAATTCTGTCTCTCCCTCCCTCTGTGCCGTGCTTGCATGTTTTGTCTCTCTGTCAAAATAAACTATGCAGTATTTATAAAATGGCCTTGAATTTCATGTGTCAATAGAGATATACTATCTAAAATCATAATTGAGTAAAAACATGGAGTGATGGGTACAATGTAATTTTATGAATTTTAAAAGCATTCGAGGGGCACCTAGGTGGCTCAGGCAGTTAAGTGTCCATCCAACTTCAGCTCAGGTCATGATCTCGCGGTCCGTGAGTTCAAGCCCCACGTCGGGCTTTGTTCTGACAGCTCAGAGCCTAGAGTCTGTCTCAGATTCTGTCTCTCCCTATCTCTCTCTGCCACTCGCCAGCTCATGCTCTTTCTCTCTCTCTCTCAAAAATAAATAAATACTAAAAAATTAATTAAAAAAGAAAGCATTCAAGAAAGCATTATAATAAAGTCCAAAGTTTTGCTTCAGAAAATAGTCCTTTTCTCTGGGGAGGAAGAAGAGTGGAATTAGACATGACACATAGGGAACGTCCCCTTTACTTGAAATGTTTTATTTGTAAAGATTTTGAAGCAGGTTTAGTAAAATACAGGCTTTGATGTAGCCGTGTAATGGCTGCCTGGGTGTTCTGTGTGCTTGAATATTTCATAAAGCAGTTGTAAAATGAAGTGTACAATCTTGTGAGGCCCTAAACTTTCTGTCTCTCATAGTCTTCAAAGTAAGGCTTAGAGAGGAATTGAATAATAGTGGTTTTCAGAGAACGTTCGAGGTTTTAAGTGGTCCTTCCAAAGGTAGGGTAGGGAGAGCCAGTTAGGTACAACTGTGTCTTTCATTTGCTTGTGTTAAGCTAAAATTTTTGCATGGTGAATTTACTAAAAGTTTGAACATGCTGTTGTAGATGAGAAAGTCTGATATTATAAACTTTATGTTTTTTTTTTTTTTAAGTTTTTCTTTTCTTTAAGTTTATTTATTTAAATAATCTCTATTCCCAACATGGGGCTCAAACTCACGACCCTGAGATCAAGAGCCGCATGCTTTTCCGACTTAACCAGCCAGGAACCCCGAATCTTAGAAGTGTTAATGATTTTAGTAACAAACTTTCTTTGTACTTTAGATGTTTGTATGCTTGCTAAATGTATCGATTTGTGAATTTTGCAGATGTAAGGTGAATTATCACTGACTGTTACAGGCATTTACTACAAATTATGCTTGATAGCAAATTATCTTGTTTTATAGTATTTTTTTTTTTTTAAGTACGCTCTATGCCCAACATGGGGCTTGAAGTCACAACCTCAAGATCGAGAGTTGCATGCTTAACTGGCTGAGCCAGCCACTGCTTCAATCTTATTTTATATTCTTGATTTTTATTTACTTTATTTTTATTTTTTATTTTATTTTTTTTTAACGTTTTATTTTTTATTATTTTTGAGAGACATAGAGACAGAGCATGAGCAAGGGAAGGGCAGAGAGAGACGGAGATACAGAATCCGAAGCAGGCTCCAGGCTCTGAGCCATCAGCACAGAGCCCGACGCGGGGCTCGAACTCACAGACCGTGAGATCATGACCTGAGCTAAGTCGGCCGCTTAACCGACCGAGCCACTCAGGCGCCGTGATTTTAATTTACTTTATGATTTTAACTAAATGCATTTACTGTTATAAATTAAAAGGTTATAATTTAAAAGGTTATATATTTTATTGTTTTCTCTTGTATGTTTTTCTTCAATAGTACGAAATTAATCTTTTGGAGTTGATTCAGAGAAGAAGAACTGTAAGTTGATATTCTGGAAATTGGGAAAAATTTAGAATTAAGTAGTGTGGCTCTATAGCTAGAACTTGGGTTTGGGAGGCAGTTGGCACTGATAAATTGTGTGGTGATGTGTTCATAATGGGTATGTGTAATCATTTGTTTTCTTTATCAGCACTTTTTAAAAAAAATATTCATTTATTTAGAGCACATAAGTGGGAAAGGGGCAGAGAGAGAGGGAAAGAGAATCCCAAGCAGGCTCTGCACTGTCAGAGCCTGATGCGAGGGTTGATCTCAAGAACCAACCGTGAGATCATGACCTGCGTGGAATTTGAGAGTCAGACGCCCCACTGACTGAGCCATCCAGGTGCCCCTATCGTGCCGTTTAGATCAAGTAGGAATGTTGTTGTGGATAAATGTGATTAAATTGAGGCTTTGTTTTTTTGTCACCTTATTTAGCGCATCGGGTATTCATTTAAGAAGGATGAGATTGAGAATTCTATTGTACACCGGGTACAAGGTGTCTTCCGACGTGCTTCAGCAAAATGGAAGGTAAGTGATCCGAGTACCTTTAATTGTAAGAGATGTATTACGATTTCAGTATTCAAATGCATTGTTCATTCTTACCTTGGGTGTCTCAGTATTAAACCTAATAATGGTATTAATTACTTGAAACCACTTATCAAACCATCCAGAAAAATTGATCTCATTACCTTTTAGTTATTTTATGATAATGATACTGAAAATGTGGATTTAGTACATGATTAAGGATTAACAGTTGGGATTTATGGATAAATCTCTAAGTGAAGTACACCGAAGACTTGGAGGCGGAAGATAAGTGGTTAGAGTAGGGGCAGCCCCGCACTAACTTGATATTCTTCAAGTTGGGCTCTGGGACTGGGACATAGTATATGGGGTGTACTTTAGATCCTGGGAATGCTACCCTTGATCGAGACCATTTAAGAACTTCATTGAGGGGCGCCTGAGTGGCTCAGTCTAACTTCGGCTCAGGTCATGATCTCACAGTTCGTGAGTTCGAGCCCTACACCGGGCTCTGTGCTGACAGCTCAGAGCCTGGAGCCTGCTTCGGATTCTGTGTCTCCCTCTCTCTTCCTCTCCCCTACCCGTGCTCTGTCTCTTCTCTCTCAAAAATGAGTAAACATTAAAAAAAAAACCCCAAAAACCTGCATTGAGCAAGAGGCTCTGTCTGTTAAGCATAACTTGGGTCATAATCTCATGGTTTGTGAGTTGGAGCCCATGTCAGGCTCTGTGCTGACAATAGGATGGAGCCTGCTTTGGATCTGTCTCTCTCTCTCTCTCTGCCTCTGCCCTTTCCCTGCTCTTCTTCTCTCAAAAATAAATAAAATAAGATATTTAAAAAAAACAAGGGGCACCTAGGTGGCTCAGTCAGTTAAATGTCTGACTTCAGCTCAGGTCATGATCTTGCAGTTCGTGAGTTCAAGCCTCACATCAGGCTCTTTGCTGTTAGCACGGAGCCTTCTCTCTGCCCCTCCCCCACTCTCAAGAATAAATGTAAATAAACATTAAAAAAATAAACTGCATTGAGCAAATTGGATAGACAACAGTTTTGTCTTGAAGCATGATAGGTTGGAATGGGTGGCCAGATGGAGTTATCCCATTTAAGAGATCTAAGACCTCAGTGAGTAACAGCCTAAGCAATATGTAACACATTGGCTTTTCTGAAATCTGCCTGTATTTCTAAAAAAATTAATTAGTGCAAAGGTGTATTATATATAAAGTTCAAATTCGGGCAGCTTACTACATTGCTTTTCTTGCAGGATGATATGCAGCTTTGGCTGTCTTATATAGTGTTTTGTAAGAAATGGGTGAGTATTGCCCTGCTTCCTCATCTTTAGTAAGTCTGCCTTTTAAGTTC
The DNA here is from genome assembly GCA_030068075.1 of Paguma larvata. Classification (NCBI taxonomy): domain Eukaryota; kingdom Metazoa; phylum Chordata; class Mammalia; order Carnivora; family Viverridae; genus Paguma; species Paguma larvata. Next base: position 5,199,632 of record CM057843.1, read on the forward strand.
CGTGCTTGATTACCGAACTCCATGTTTTCTCCAGACATGTAGGGCTAGTAAGTGGGAAGAGACCACAAGAAGACTGAACTTCCGTGTAGCATTTGCATGTCTGAATACTATATAAATGGTTTCTAAGTCAGAGAATGATCTTCATTGTGTGGGTTTATTCAGTAAAGTTAAGAATTTTGTTTAGATATTTAGAATGTTTACATGTAGTAGTTTAGGTAGAGGAAAACTACGAGTGTGTCTTTATTTGTTCCTATGTGCCTACAAAGCAGATCTCGCCCCATTGGATTTTGAGTCAGTGAGGGAACAGTACAGATCACTTAGAGACTACTAACAATGATTTTAGCGTATAGGAAGTTGAATTGCTTTTTCTCTTTTACAGGCGACCAAAGCTCAACTTAGCAAGGTATTTTCTGCCATGTTGGCCATCCATTCAAACAAGCCAGGTATGGTGAGATCCTTGTCAGTTCTTCTACCTTTTATGTAGACTTAAGCTATTTTGGCATTTATTTTGCTTAGTAAACCTAGAAGAAATTAGTTTGAGAACTTGGGCATAGGTACTTGGACTCAGTAGTTTTGGTGTCCGAATAGCTGCCTCTTAGTTCATCCCTATATACCGTATATCATTTATTGTGTCCAGCATTGTGTCTGTGTGTAAGGAGGAGTGATTTTCGTTTTATTTAGTTATTTCTTTTTTACATACTGATTTATTTATTTTAAAAAATATTGTATTTATTTACTATTACTTTGTTTTATTATTTTTAAAAATATACGGCACCTGCGTGGCTCAGTCAGTTAAGCCTCCGACTTTGGCTTAGGTCATGATCTCATGGTTCGTGAGTTCCAGCCCCACATCGACGTCTGCTGTCAGTGTGGAACCTTTTGGGGATATTCTGTCTCTCTCTCTCTGCCCCTTCCGTGCTTTCTCTCTCTCAAAAATAAATAAACATTAAAAAAAAAAAAAAAAAGCTCTGCACACAATATGGGTCTTGAACTCATGACCCAGAGAGAGATCAAGAGTCACATGCTGTACTGACTGAGCCAGCCAGGCCCCCTACTGTTTCTTTTTAGATGATAAAATAAACTCTTTGGTCCTTTGAGAGACATTCTGTTTGGATGCGTACACATTGAAGGAGCACTTAAAGGGGAAAACTTAAGGGGAAAAATGTAATGCAGATTTTGCAGGAGTTCCTGGCACATAGTAGGTACTCAGATTTTGCAAGAGAAAGACTTCTCTTGTGAATACTGTGTGAAATAGATAATCTTATAGTGGAGGTGCTCCAGTGCCTCTTCTCAAGTACTAGGCTCAGCCAGGTTTACACTGCACAGGCCAAGTTTGGCGCCAGTTAATTCAGAAGGATACAGCGTTAGGTGAGTTTCTCTAGTAGAGTACCCTTAGCAATTTGGAGGCTAGTCTCTGGTCCCCAAGATGACCGTTCAGGTGTGAGGGAATGAGTCCACGTGAATGGGTAGAGAGGCCATTCTGGCTTAGAAGACCTATGGATGGGCATAGCTTCCAGGAAGCCTAGAAAGGACCGTGTTCAATTTCAGGGGTCACATGCTCAAGAAAGCCCAAAGCAGTGCCACTCTCTCATTAACAACCCTCTAGTCCAGATGTGGTTACTAACCATTAGTCATTTTTACTGAAAGCAGTCTTGTCTGGTAACATAGCTGACTTTTATTAAGTTTCTAGGGAAATAGCTAGAATGTTAACTCGGTGTTAATTTTCTGTGTAGAAAGACAAAGGTTTTTGTTTTGAAAGCCTTTATTCCCAACAGGTGTGATAAAAAAATTACTTTTAATATTGAGCCATTCAAAAGAAATTGTGAACTATTTCAATAAAGAAACAGAGTGAAATATTTTTATTTCTTTGATTCTGAAATGCACAATTTCTTCCAGTATTTTTACACTTCCGAAATTCGTATGGGACTTACAATGATGTTGACCTTAGATTGAATGATGCACATAAGTATCTACAGATGTTATCATTTACCTCTTTGCTTCAGAGCCCTCTTATTTATTTATTTATTATTTATTTATTTTTATTTTATTTAAAGTTTATTTTGAGAGAGAGATTGCACATAAGTTTGTGGGGGAGGGGGAGGGAGACAGGGGGAGAGAGAATCCCCAGCAGGTTCTGTGCTGTCAGCTCAGAACCCGACGCGGGACTTGAACCCATGAACTGCGAGATCATGACCTGAGCTGAAATCAGTACTTGGACACTTAATACACTGAGCCACCCAGGTGCCCCAGAATACTCTAATTTTAGATAAAGCAACAATACTTCACAAATTACCATTAGAAACTCCCTCTTTCCATCCCTTTCCTCTTTTGCTAAGATTAAAAAAAATTCTTTGAGTATTAAAATTGAAGCATTGATCTTTTTTGTCTGACTCGATCAACTTACTGAAATGCAGTCTAATGTTTTTCTTTTATAGCTTTGTGGATTATGGCAGCCAAATGGGAAATGGAAGATCGCTTATCTTCAGAAAGTGCAAGACAGCTATTTCTTCGAGCTCTGCGCTTTCATCCAGAGTGCCCAAAACTTTATCAGGAAGTGAGTTGTGTACCCATAAGATGAGAGAGTGATATCTCAGTTTTGGTCCTCCATAGACATGCACTCTTCACTGAGTTCAAAACGACTTCTGTTTGTGGAGGCTAGGGATAAGTAGGGAGCTGCTGGAGAAGGAGAGAGGCAAAGCTATTTCTTGGCCTCTAGTAGGTGTTGACCATGTGCATCTTCCAGGTTGTTAGTGAGAGATTAGAACTCTGACCTGCCCATTAACTGGACCCTGGCTGTTTCCGTTGTGGGTCCAGGGCTCAGCCATCTTTATACCTTTGTCTTTTTTCCCTTGCATCCCCCTTCCTTGCTTCTTACCTTCTTTCTCTCCTCCCTTTGTTTCTGCTTCTTTTGGCTTCTCTTCCTCTTTTCCCCCCCACTTCTCATTCTTATTGTCTCTTTTTTCTTGAGATAGATCTCCCCTTCCTCTGTTGCTAGACTTACTCCTTAGAGGGAGGCCCTAAAACAGTGATGGCCAGACTTTCAATTAAGAAAAAAGCAAGTCCTAGAAATGGGGTATTTAGAAGCTGCCCTTTTTTGGTGTATTTGTCAGAATAAGGGAGAAACTATTGTTTTGTCTTCAATTGAAAATGAAGCCTTATTGGGATACTTGGGTGGCTCAGTTGGTTAAGCATCTGACTTCGGCTCAGGTCATTATCTCACAGTTTGTGAGTTCGAGCTCCACATGGGGCTCTGTGCTGACAGCTCAGAGCCTGTAGCCTGCTTCAGATTCTGTCTCCCTCTCCCTCTGCTCCTCCCCTGCTCATGCTCTGTCCGTTGCTGTCTCTCAAAAATAAGTGAACATTGGAAAAAAAAAAAAAAGAAAATGAAGCCTTATTTGAGGAGGGGAAAAAGATGTGTTTTTTTTTTTTTTTTTAATTTTTAATGTTTATTTTTGAGAGAGAGAGAGAAAAACAGAGCACAAGTAGGGGAGGGGCAGAGAGAGAGGGGGACACAGAATCCGAAGCAGGCTCCAGGCTTTACGCTGTCAGCACAGAGCTGGACGTGGGGCTTGAACTCATAAACCATGAGATCGTGACCTGAGCCAAAGTCAGACGCTTAATCAGCTGAGCCACCCAGGCGCCCCAGATGTGTGTCTTTATGCTTGTAGGTTCTGTAGCTGTCTGTCTCAACTAGTGATTTTTGGTTTTGTAGTTCTTTAATGATGTTTTATACTGCAGCTCTGCATTCCTTTCCTTCTTTTCATATTTTGTTAGATATTCATTTCCTACCTTTAGAGTTTTGATGGAGAAACTATTATAAGTATTACTTCTCCCTTTCATTACTGGGTTATTGTATGGTAGTGGTGTTTATGTTTTTTGGAGGTTTTCCTAAATGGCCAAACTAGTATTTCCCAAAATGGAAATAGACTTAATTGCTTATTCTTTTTAAAAGTAAATTAGAGAGTGACTGGGTGGCTCAGTTGGTTAAGAGTCTGACTTTGGCTTAGGTCATGATCTCATGGCTCGTGAGTTTGAGCCCTGTGTGGGCTCTGTGCTGACAGCTCAAAGCCTAGAGCCTGCTTCAGATTCTGTGTCTCCCTCTCTCTCTGCCTCTCTCCTGCTCTGTCTCTAGCTTCTTCAAAAAAATAAACATTTAAAATTTTATAATTTTTTTTACATTTATTTATTTTGAGAGAGAGTGCGAGTGGGGGAGGGGCAGAGAGAGTGGGGGAGAGAGCATCCCAAGCAGGCTCTGCACTGTCAGCGTAGAGCCTAACTCGGGGCTCGATCCTGTGAACTGTGAGATCATGACCTGAGCTGAAATCAAGAGTTAGTCACTCACCCGACTGAGCCACATGTCTCTTGATGGTTAATTTTATGAAATTATAATACATATATTAAAATCAGGAAATTGACATTGGTCTAATGTGAGCATGTGCTTCTCTGTCAGTTTTTTTTTTTTTACATGTGTAGATTTGTGTAACCGCCACCATAATCAAAATACAGAGCTGTTCGATGACCACAAAGAACTCCCTTGTCAGTGTCATCTAGTTTCATAACAAAATATTACACTATCCCCAGACTTTCCTAGATATGATATTTATGGGTAAAAATGGCATCTTACATATTTCTCATTAAAAAAAATTATTTCCAAAGTTTATCAGTTTGTAATTTCCCTTGTATAGTACTTTAGGATGGAGCTGATGCATACTGAGAAACTGAGGAAGGAAAAGGAAGAATTTGAAAAAGCCAAAATGGATGTGGTAAGATTCAGATGTGTTTTCACATGTTAACAATTTATAGTGTTTTGAGCCCGCTTAGGAGTAAGAGAAAAATTTTTGAATGTATTTTTGTTTCTTATTTAATGCCATTTTGAAACTTTAAAATGAATCTAAAGTCGATTTTAGTTGAGCAGTTATTAATAAAAATGGAATTCTATGCTTTAAAAATATACATTTGGACTACTTAAAGTAGTCCTCGAAATTATTTATTATTGATAGAACGGTAAATGGTTTTGTTTTCTCTAATACTTTGTAGTCTCATCAGATGACATGCTAATGAGTTGAAGGAGCTCGAGGAAGATTGTGAAATATGTGGTCCCTAGCTTCCTTTCTTTTTCTTTTTATATAGTTTTTAGTAAGAGTAATTTTAACGAAAGAAGTTTTAGAATGTTCAACCTGAAAAAGGAACTTGCTATCATCTGTTATTGTGGTTTCCAGCTGTGAACTTTTTTGTTCAAGTAAAAGTTTACCCAGAAGTGTAAACAAGGCACGTAAAACCTGACCTGTTCTTGTCTAAGTGGAGAGCCAGGCCTTAAGCCTCGTGATCTTGCTATCACTCTAGGAGCCTGCGAGAACACATTGGGAGGGTCAGTGCTCTTGTTCAAGCTGCACCTTTTACAAGTGAGGGAACTGGCTCGGAGAGGGACGTGATCTGCCGGAGGTCATATGTCATAGGTAGTCTAGGACGGTTAATTTTCATCCTAGTGGTTTTTCTAGTTACTGGCACTATCCATTAAGTTATGTTTAATATAATACTCTTAGGACAATCTTGATTATCCTGAAGAAATCCTTAAGGGCGAGTTGGCACGGATTATCTACAAGAATTCTGTAAGCGTAATTAAAGGTACGTATGTTTTAAACATTTATTTATGATGAGAAAGTGCAACATTGTATTTGTTTATTTTTTTTTAAAGTTTATTTTGAGAAAGAATGCAAGTGTGTGTGGGGGAGGGGGCGGCAGAGAGAGAGAGAGAGAATCCCAGCCAGGCTCTGCACGGTCCGAGAAGAGCCCGACATGGGGCTAGCAATTACGAACCGCAATATTATGATCTGAGCTGAAGTTGGATGCTTAACTGACTGAGCCACCGAGTCGCCCCACAATATTTTATTTAAAATGAGGAAGACTGGGGCACCTGGGTGGCTCAGTTGGTTAAGCGACTGACTTCAGCTCAGGTCATGATCTTGCAGTTTGTGAGTTTGAGCCCTGAATTGGGCTCTGTGCTGACAGCTCAGAGCCTGGAGCCTGCTTCAGATTCTCTCTCCCTCTCTCTCTGCCCCTTCCCTGCTCATACCGTCTCTCTCTCTCTTTCTCAAAAATAAATATTAAACAAATTTTTAAATGAGGAAGACCTTTAGCTAATTTAGAAAATGTCTGTTAGAAATTCTGTTAGAAGGTGTATAAAATTCTATGGGAGCAGTGTCCTGTTTCTTTCAGAAAATGTCGATAGCCCCTTTGGGTATACTTGAGTATTGCAGTAAGTTTATCGAGAGTTGGAAAGAAATAGGTAATTTAGAACACTTCCTTATGCTTTTAAGATGTTTAGAAAAAAAATACTTATGAATATTCTAAAATATCAGTCATGGCTTTGCTTGTGTAGTGGGGCTATGGGTGATTTTTTTTTCTCTTTTGTTCTATTTCTCATATAATAACAAAAGAACTAACTCTAGTACATCAAGAAAGTGATACTTTCTTGTAGAAGAAAGTGGTTCTTTACAGCGAAATGACATTTAAGAGTCTGACTGACTCCCCTTCCCGATTTTTAACATTTTAGGTGCAGAATTTCATTTGTCACTGCTTTCAATTGCACAGCTATTCGACTTTGCCAAAGAGCTGCAAAGAGAAATTTATGATGAGTAAGTAAGGTCACGAGAAGGTGAATACATCTATTTCTGATCTTGTAAAAGTTTGAGGTTGGGTGTTTAGAAAGGGCAAAAGAAGATACTACATCAAGTCTTTGGAAGAAAGCATGGTTTTAGGGCCTCTGTGTCATAGTAAGTCATAGAAAATTAAATATATCTGGAGAAGTTGTTTGATTCACTCCTGAGCTTCCCTTGGGAAATAGTTTGTCTTTATTCAGTAACAGACTTATCCTGCCGCTTCTGTCAGAATGTATATTTCTGCTGTCCTGGCCTGTCTTGCGTCCGTACAGTGAGAGTGAGTGGCCCTCGTGAATGTCTCCAGGTGACTGCTGCAGGCCATTCTGTTCTTTGATGTTCTAGCATACAGTGCGGGAATTGTTCGCAGCCTCCCTTGTGAGTACGTCGCTCTTAGGTGGCACCCCTTCCTTTCACAGGAGATAAAACAGAACTTGGCTCGTTTGCTCATTGGATGTCTTCAGGGCTTTGCTAGAGGCTTAGGTTGTGCTTTTTCTTTGCCCCTGTTATAGAAAATCAAGAGCTTGGGTATAGTTAGGTTCTCCAGGGCTCGAGGGTTGTCTCATCACACATACCTGTTGATTTGACTTTGAGAGCTTACTTGTGAGTGAAATCTGAAACCTGAAAGCTAATATGTGCCACAACTCTGACCGATGGACAGAATTTATACAGTGAGTGTGAAGATCTCTGGAGAGCCTGCTGGGGAACTGGTTCGTGGTAACGGAGTTGGGAAAAAGGCGTCCCGGGTGCATTTTTAGAGCACAGGGAACTGTCTCTGATATTCTGAGTTAGTCTCGTGTTCCAGGGCTGATGCCAGTAAACTGCTTCTCAGCCTTCAGGCTCTGCACACAGACGACCCTCTCACTTGGGATTATGTGGCACGGCGAGAATTAGAGATGGAGTCGCAGCCAGGAGGAGAGCAGCTTACGACGAAGCAAGCCAGAGCAGCAGAGGTGGGCCGCAAGGAGGAGAGGTGCTATGCTGTGTACGAAGAGGCGGTGAAGACTCTCTCTACAGGTGAACTTCACCAGACCTTGGTGTGGTGTCGCAGTGGTAGCGTTCACGAACGTGAAGCCGAAGCTTCCATTCCTGTTTACCAGCATCAGTTTCAGATTCTGTCTGTGGTAGTTTACAGTGTGCCTGCCTTTCCAACTTGTTCTTTGGTGGTGGAAGATGGAGCTTTTATGACCTTCCTCTGTAGTGGCGGTATCTGGTTGGGGGAGATGGTACTGAGGGAATGATAATTCAGAAGACCGTCATTCCTTAATTGTCTTTTCATACAGATTTACTTTCAAATTTTGTAATATCAGAATATTAATATTAAGGTAAAGGGGATATATAACTTGGATAAGGTTTTAACCTTTTTCTTTTTTTTTTAATGTTTATGTTATTTATTTTTTTAAATGTTTGTTTATTTTTGAGAGAGTATGAGCAGGGGAGGGGCAGAGAGAGAGGCAAACACAGAATCTGAAGCAGGCTCCAGGCTCTGAGCCATCAGCACAGAGCCCGACGCGGGGCTCGAACTCACAGACCGTGAGATCATGACCTGAGCTGAAGTTGGCCGCTTAACTGACTGAGCCACCCAGGTGCCCCTTAATGTTTATTTTTTGAGGGCGAGAGCAGGGGAGGGGCAGAGAGAGAGAGAAAGACGCACACAGAATCCGAAGCAGGCTCCAGGCTCTGAGGTGTCAGCCCAGAGCCCAATGTAGGGCTTGAACTCACCAGCCATGAGATCATGACCTGAGCCAAAGTTGGACGTTTAACCGACTGAGCCACCCAGGTGGCCCTTACTTTTTATAGTTAAGTTGTTACTCGGTGTTTGAGATGTTTGATTGGCTGTAATCAGAATAACTAGTTTTTTCCACCAGACTAGCTTAAACTCTTTTTCAGAGGAATTTCCCTTCAAAGAAAAGATGTATGATGACAGTTAAATGGAGAGAACTGGCGATGCAATCCGTGTAATCTCTCTGACTTTTCCAGAGGCCATGTGGAAGTATTACTTCAACTTCTGCTTGGAAAGGTTCTCTAAGAAGACAAGCAGTCAGTTCCTCAGAGAGAAGGTGAGGACCGACGTTACGTGGTTACAGTGGCTGACTAGAAAGTGACTGTTTTTTGTAAAAAGAGCAGATGCATGGCTCCTTTGGGGACTGGGACAGCTTCCAAGAACTTCACACTTAACCCAAGCTCTTTCCCCTTGTGGTTGACCTGTCATTCTGAAGACCTGAGTCTGCTGCAGTCGTACTCTGGCCACCTGATTAAGAAGTACCCTTTTACAGGGCTGTGCTCGGTGCAGCTGTTTGGCTGGTCTAATCATAAGGGAAACTACCTCAAGTTCCTTTTTTTGGTTGCACTTGTTTTTGTCAGAGGTCAAAGACCCTTGCTGGGATGTTTGTAACGAACTACGGGATTTTTCTGATTTCAGAGGCTGGAAAGAACCATGATGATATTCCGGAAGGCACATGAACTCACATTTCTTCTAGAATTTCAGTACAAGCAGTGGGTAAGGGCACATTCACTGCCAGTAACACATACTTAATTCCAGTTGGTTCACGATGATGTCATGTGTTGTAATATATTGTTCTATGTTATATGACTAAGCCCGTTTGGATGTTTGGTATGGGAGGATGGGAGACGTTACATTTGGCTCTCAGTATTTGGTATATGCCAAAAATGAAATCTGTACCAGTGCAGAGAGGACTGCTAGATGGTGGGAAAGACCCAGAATGTGGAGTCACAGTTGGGGTTGATTCTGTTTGTTTTCCCGTCCATCTTACTGAACATCCTTTTCCTGAATGTATGCCTAGCCCAGATTAAGCATTGGTACGATAAAAATAGAAATTAGATGTGTTCCTGTGTTTCAGAAGCTGACATTCTAGTCAGAAGCCTGCTAACTCATGCCTACCTTCTGGGGTGGGCGGGGGTTAGTATGGAGACCAGGACAGTGTGCCAAAGGAGTTCTACGTCGGGTTTTGTCACTTAATAGCTAGATCACTTGGGTAAACCACTTAACCTCTCTGGGTTTGTTTACTTGATTTTAATCTTTTTTTTTGATGTTTTATTTATTTTTGAGAGCAGGAGAGACAAAGCATGAGCAGGGGAGGGGCAGAGAGAGGGGGGGACACAGAATCTGAAGCAGGCTCCAGGCTTCAAGCTGTCAGCACAGAGCCCAATGTGGGGCTCAAACCCACAGACCGTGAGATCATGACCCGAGCTGAAGTCGGACGTTTAACCGACTGAGCCACTTGGGCGCCCCTGTTTACTTGATTTTAAAATAGTGATAGTGAGGGGCGTCTGGACGGCTCAGTCAGTTCAGAGTTTGATTCTCAATTTTGACTCAGGTCATGATCCCAGGGTTGGGAGATCAGGCCTGGCATTGGGCTCCGCGCTGAGCCTGGAGAATCTTAAATTCTCTCTCTCCCTCCCTCTTTTTTGCATGCGTTGTGTGCATGCGCATTCTCTTTCTAAAATTAAAAAAAAAATACCAGTCCTTGTTTTTGCCAGCTCAGAAAGTTGTCGTACAGAAATGTTTGTACGTTAACCTTTAAAAAATACTTTTTAAAAGTTTTTATTTGGTTTTGCAAAAGATACAAAGAGAAAGTGAGAGAGGGGCAGAGAGAGAAGACAGAATCCCAAGCAGGCTCCGCACTGTCAGCACAGAGCCTAACACGCAGGGCTTGAACTCACCAATGGTGGACATCATGATCTGTGCCAAAATCGAGAGTTGGATGCCTGACTGAGCTACCCAGGCGCCCCTTTAAAAATACTTTTTAAGGGTTTGTTTATTTTGAGAGAGAGAGAATGTGGGTGCAGGCACGGAGGAGGGGCAGAGAGGAGGAGAGAGAGAATCCCAAGCAGGTTCCACGCTGTTAGAGCAGAGCCTGACGGTGGGCTTGATCTCATGAACTGTGAGATCATGTCTTGAGCCGAATGCTCAACCAACTGAGCCACCCCCAAAATACTTTTTGTTTGTTTATTATTCTTATTTTATTTATTTATTTTTATTTTTTAGTGTTTATCCAAGTTAGCATATAGTGCAATAATGATTTCAGGAGTAGAATCCAGTGATTCATCCCTGTGTATAACACCCAGTGCTCATCCCAACAGGTGTCTTCCTTGATGCCCTTTTCCCATTTAGCCCATCCTCCACCCACAGCTCCTCCAGTAACCCTCAGTTTGTTCTCTATATTTAAGTCTCTTATGTTTTGTCCCCTTCCTGATTTTATATTATTTTTTCTTCTCTTCTCCTGTGTTCATCTGTTTTGTATCTTAAATTCCGCATATGAGTAAAGTCATATGATATTTGTCTCTCTCTAATTTTGCTTAGCATACATAATACCTTCTAGTTCCATACATATAGTGTCAAATGGCAAGATTTCATTCTTTTTGATTGCCAAGTAATACTCCATTGTATATCTATACCACTTTTTATTTATCTGTTTATCCATTGATGGACATTGGGCTCTTTCCATACTTTGGTTATTGTTGACAGTGCTGCTATAAACATTGGGGTGCATGTGTCCCTTTGAAACAGCACACCTGTATCCCTTGGGTAAATACCTAATAGTGCAATTGCTGCGTTGTAGGGTAGTTCTATTTTTAATTTTTTTTTTTTTTTTTTTAACGTTTTATTTATTTTTGAGATACATAGAGACAGAGCGTGAGCAGCGGAAGGGCAGAGAGAGAGGGAGACACAGAATCGGAAGCAGGCTCCTGGCTCTGATGAACCATTAGCACAGAGCCCGATGCGGGGCTCGAACCCACAGACTGCGAGATCATGACCTGAGCCGAAGTCGGCCACCCAACTGACTGAGCCACCCAGGCGCCCCCTATTTTTAATTTTTTGAGGAACCTCTTTACTGTTTTCCAGAGCGGCTGCACCAGTTTGCATTCCCTCCAGCAGTGCAGAAGAGATCTCTTTCTCCACATCCTCACCAGCATCTGTTGTTGCCTGAGTTGTTAATGTTAGCCATTCTGACAGGTGTGAGGTGGTATCTCATTGTGGTTTTGATTTGTATTTCCCTGATGATGAGTGAAGTTGAGCAATTTTTCATGTGTCATTTGGCCACCTGGATGTCTTTCGAAAAATGTCTCCATGTCTTTTGCCCATTTATTCACTGGATTATTTGTTTTTTTTTGGGTATTGAGTTTGATAACTCTTATAGATTTTGAATACTATCCTTTATCTGGTGTGTCATTTGCAAATATCTTCTTCCATTCTATCAGTTGTGTTTTAGTTTTGCTGATTATTTTCTTGTCTGTGCAGAGGTTTTATCTTGATGAGGTCCCAATAGTTCATTTTTCAAATACTTTTTCTGTATAGCTAGGTAATGCATGTACTGTATACTAGTCTACTGTGTTATACCATGACTGAGGTACTGTTTTCCCATTGTGACATCTGGGAAAAATCCCAGGCTTGGATGAGTTCAGCTGCTCCTGTTTGAGCTATTGACTGCTGGCAAGGTAGTCACACCCTATAAATTTAGATGGGCCTTGGCAGCCCTGCTGTCTTTCCATCATTGCTGTTTTGTCATTCACCACTCTGGCTGTTTCAGAAATCTTCTCCTCCCCAAATCTCTGATGCTGCCCTTCCTGAGCCTGCTATCTCATCACTCTGGTGACTTTGCCTTTAATGAGAGTTCCTCAGTATACTGCCTCTAAACTTAAAACGCTTGGCTGATTTGTGCATCCATCGTTTTTCTAGATTATTCTCTGCAGAATGATCTTTTAAAATTGATGATCAGATTATTCTGTGGCTTCCCACTGTCTTTTGGATAAAGCTTGTCAGTCTCCCTCATATGGCCTTGGCCTCACCTGCCTGTTCTCCAGTGTACATTCCACCCCTCCAGCCATGTTGAACTTGAGTTTTCTATTGTTTCCAAGCTGTCTCTTGTCTTCAGTTCAGCCTCTTGTGCATGCCAGTTGGGAGAACCTTCTCTTACTAATCCCTGCTCTTAAGCCTTAGCACAAATGGTGTTTCCTGTCTCATTGCTGCCATAGATGGGTGCTTCTGCTTTGTACTCTTACAGCATGTGATTCTTTTTCTGTCCCTGCAAGTATCAAACTGTGCCTGTTAGACTAGAGGCTCTGTGGGTGGTAGACAACGTACCTGATTTCCCGATAATTGAATCTAGCATATATAGTGTGCAATAAAAATGCTTGCTGGATGAGCATATTAGATCCTGCTTTTATTTGCTCTTCCACAGTTTTTAAAATTGAATTGGTTTTAAGTTTCTTCAAAATAGCATAAATATAAGGATTTTGAACACATACGATTTCCTTCCGTTTATTCGCTTCAATAATATATATATTTTTAAATTTTATTTATTTCAAGAGAGACAAAGACAGCGTGAGTGAGGGAGGGGCTGAGAGAGAGGGAGAGAGAGAGAATCCCAAGCAGGCTTCTCGCTTCCAGCCAGAGCCCAATGTGGGACTTGAACCTGCATAACCATGAGATCGTGACCTCAGCCAAAACCAAGTGTTGTACACTCACACCCGACTGAGCCACCCAAGTGCCCTGCCTCGTATTTGTTAAAATAACACTTCCAAGTTTGAGACATGAATATTTCCATGACTGTTGTTACATAGTGTCAAATATATTTCAGAAAAATTGTATTAATTTATTGTGTGCCTAACTCCATTTGAATGAAAAAGCCACTCAGGCACCCTCACAAATACCAGTTTTGTCTACTGGTTAGATATTCTGTTTTGGGGGTGTGTGGGTTTTATTTATTTATTTATTTATTTATTTATTTATTATTTTTAATGTTTATTTATTTTTGAGACAGAGATAGACAGAGCATGAGTGGGGAAGGGGCAGAGACCCACAGAATCCGAAGCAGGCTCCAGGCTCTGAGCTGTCAGCACAGAGCCCGACACGGGGCTCGAACTCATAGACCGTGAGATCATGACCTGAGCCGAAGTCGGACACTCAACTGACTGAGCCACCCAGGTGCCCCTAGGTGTGAGTTTTATTATAGGGAACTATTTTATTAAAAGCTTAACTTTTTTTTTTATCTTTAAAAGTTTTATTTTTACGTAATCCCTATACTCAGTGTGAAGCTTGAACTGACAGCCCCTAAGACTGAGAGTATGCTTCACCGACTAAGCCAACCAGGCGCCCCTAAAAACTTCTTTCAGTCTAAATTATTTAGGCTCTCTACTTTTAACATCGTCTCTGTTTTTTTGGTAGCCATTAGGAATGAGAGCAGGCAATGAAAGAGGAATTTCAAATTGTTCACTTTGTGCCCGTTTGGCAGTAATGGTTTAGTGGAAATGCTGTCGAAGTTATTGCCTTAAATGAGATCTAGCTTTGGGGCGCTTGAGTGGCTCAGTCGGTTAGGTGTCTGACTGGCAGTTTCAGCTCGTCATGATCTCATGGTTTGTGAGTTTGAGCCCCAAGTTGGGCTCTGCACTGACAGCACAGAGCCTGCTTGGGATCCCCCCTCTCCTTTCTCTTTCCTCTGGCCCTCTGCAGCTCATGCTGTATCTCTCTCTCTCTCTCTCTCTCTCTCTCTCTCTCAAATAAACTTAAAACAAATTACATTTGAAAAAAATGAGATCTAGCATTCTGTAGTTAATTTTCCAGTGGTCCTTTGTCTTCTCTAGTTTGAGTTGTTGCTGCGTGACGACTTCTTAAAGGAAGCCCTGGAGGTGGCAGTGGCCGGGACCGAATTGTTCCCAGACTCTGTAGTGATGTGGCAGATGAAGATGCGGGTGCTGGTTGACTCCAAGAGCCCCGACACAGCCATGGGTTTCGAAGAAGCTTTTGCACACCTGAGAGCCCAGGTATTGAGTTGGGACTTTTATATTTCATCCTGTTTGGGAAACCTTTTGAGACTCGAGCCAGAGGCCATTCGGAGTGTTGTGTGTCTGACGAGGGCTGGCCCAGAAAGCATTTGTGCTGATGGGTCAGGGGTCAAGGAGTGGAACGATTTACTTAATAGCCTGTTTCTAATTCATTATTTGAAAAATGACTAAATCATATGAAAGCCGCTTAATTTGATATCTTACAAGTGAGAAATATACTAATAGAGAATTACTTTCACTTGCTTCCAAAGCTGAACTTAAGCCTGATTTTAATTAATTTATTTTTAAGTCTGATTTAATAAAATTTATTTTTAATCTTTATTTTTGAGAGAGGGAGAAAGAGTGCGAATGGGGGAGGAACAGAGAGAGAGACACAGAATCCAAAGCCGGCTCCAGGTCCTGAGCTGTCAGTACAGAGCTCGACGTGGGACATGAACTTAGCAACTGCGAGATCATAAGCTGAGCTGAAGTTGGAAGCTTAACCAACTGAGCCACCCAGGCACCTCTAAGCCTGATTTTTAAACAGACATGCACGCACGCGCGCACACACACACACACACACACATATATTTTACAGTTTATTCATTTTTGAGAGAGAATGCAAGGACAGGAGGGGCAGAGAGAGGAGGGGAGACAGGATCTGAAGCAGGCCCTGTGCTGAACGCAGAGAGCCCAGTGCAGTGCTCAGACTCCTGAAACCTGAGCCAAAGTTGGATGCTTGACTGACTGAGCCACTCAGGTGCCCCCAAACACACATACATTTCTAAACCTTAAAGCTCTGCCGTGAATCTTTGTTTTTTTTTAAAGGTTTTATTTTTAAGTAATCTCTACACCCAACGTGGGGCTTGAACTTAAAATCCTGATATCGAGAGTTGTACACTTCACTGACTGAGCAGCCAGGCCCTTTTATATTACGTAAGCAGGCCCTTTTGCACCTGGGTGGCTCAGTCGGTTAAGCAGCCGACTTCGGCTCAGGTCGTCATCTCATGGTTTGTGAGTTTGAGCCCCACATTGGGCTCTGTGCTGACAGCTCAGAGCCTGGAGCCTGCTTCATTCAGATTCTGTGCCTCTGTCTCTGCCCCTCCCTGCTCGTGCTCTGTTTCTCTGTCTCTCAAAAATAAATGTTAACAAAATTTAAAAAACCTATATTAGCAGGCCCTTTTATATTAGTAGGAAAAAGGTGTTCTGGAAGTAAAAGTGGGAAAAATTCTTAATTATTTTGCTGCCCATTTGTGTGTGTCTCTGGGACATGAATGAAGATGAGATAGTTGAGCCTGGATTGGGTAGTACTTGTGTGGTGGGTCCCCAGACAGCAGAGATGTGACCTCAGTAGCTGTGGGTCTGACCAGCTATGGACTCTTCATTGCTTAATTCAGAGATGTCTGATGATAGCTGTAGGCAGTGCTCTCCAGCAGAAGGGAGCCAGCTCTGGTGGGAGAGTGCTGCTTTGGGGTCTTGGTCACAAGTCTGTGTGTGCTCTGGCCCGCCGTTCCTACTGGGCACTGAGTACTTGGTCACAGCGAGGACAGACTGGGAGTGCATCCATATTTTACGTATTGGTTATCTTAGCAGGACCCTGTCTCTACAGCGACTCATTTTCAGAGCACAATGCTAAGCTGTCGTTTTCTAACTTTTATTTTTTCTTTTTGTGACCAGGTTTGTCTGCCATTGTGGATTTCTTGGGCAGAGTGGAGTGAAGGTGCCGAAAGCCGAGAAGACACCGAAGCCATTTTTAAGGTCTGGGCCCCATGTTGGGAGTCTTGTGGTGGGTGGGGAATGAGCAAATAGGTTCACTGGCTGGCTAGCTTTCAGGTTATTTTTCTAGCCGATGTTCCTAAAGCACTGTTAATTGAGCGGCCCGGGGTGGTTCTGGGAAAATACGCTTTATAAATTGATCTTTATAAATTTCCTCATGCAGCTCGTCTCTTTTTTTTTAATTGTAGAAAGCTCTCTTAGCTCTCAAAGGTGCTGACTCAGCCACTCTGAAGGAAAAGTACCTGGACTGGGCTTACCGAAGCGGTGGCTACAAAAAGGCCAGAGCTGTATTTAAAAGGTACTCACAGATGCGCCTGGCTGGCTTAGTAGAACGTCTGACTCTTGAGTTCGGGTTGTGAGTTTGAGCCCCATGTTAGGTGCAGCAGTTACTTAAAAAAAAAATAACACTCTTGCATTGCTGTTACTCGTTTCTCCACCCCATACTCAGCCCCTCGTACCCAGAGTATGTGTATGGCAAATAGCATCCGAGGAAGTAATCCAAGAGACTTTCAACAAGTCTTTCTTTTTTTGAACAATAAAAGCAGTTCATGCCTATTGTAGGAAATTAAAAAAAGAGAGTGATAACTTAATAACTCAGTGTAATCCCATCAACAGTAAAAAAAAACATGGTTAATGTGTTCTTTAGAAATTTTGTTTTCATGTGTTTGAGATTATACAATAATCACATTTTGAATACCGCTTTTGTTGGTGAACATTGCACTGGCCTTTTCAGTAACAGTTCTTCATGAATATCATTTATGAAAAATAGTTACGTATGTACCGCTCTGTGGATGCGTGCCAGAATTTTTATTTAGCTTTAGTGAACATTTCTCTACAAATGTTATTTGTCCATGTTGGAGTTTATTTCCGTAGAATATATTCTTAGGAGGGAAATTATTGATCATCTTCAGAAAAGACCTTGAGTTGCAGTAGAGAGAACTTTAAACAGTAAAAGTGAGGAAGAAGAGAACAGGAAGGAAACTGGATAGGAAGGAGTTTGGTGGGGGTGAGGGGTAAGTCACTGGACGCCGAAGGTGTTGAGAGTGACTGACTGGTGGTCAACTCCAGGCCTTGCCCTGCGTCATGGCCAGGTTTTTATTAAACCGTGTGTTTAATAAAGGCGCAGGCATAGGTATTTATTAGATTTGTGGGATGTAAGAGGCTTTCTGTCTTTGTGGAAGGTAACGGTTTTCTCCCCTTTTTTAGTTTGCAGGAAAGCCGTCCATTTTCAGTTGAGTTTTTCAGGAAAATAATCCAGTTTGAAAAGGAGCAAGTAAGTGTGCTGTCAGTGTGTTTTATGTCTGGGAAAATGAATTAATGGTTACTAATCTATGGCAGCATTTTTTGTTTAAAAAGCTCTTATTATATGTACAGCATAAATTTCTGGTCTCTTCATCTAACCATTTTTTTAGAGAGATGGTTAAGGGATGGTAATCAAGCAAAGAAGACAAAGTACATGTCTGAAAAGTGGAAAGCTCGGTTGTTACCTCATACAGGAAACCCTCCCTGCCAGGTTGGGAGCTGCTGCTGCTTTGCCCCCCCGAGCATCCCATTTGTCTCTTGTAGTGGGTTATGAGGTCTAGAGTAGGCACTCAGTAATTGTTTCTGGTGTTTTTTGTTTTTGTTTTTGTTTTTTTAAATTTTATTTATTTATTTTTGAGAGACAGAGAGCATGCGCATGTGTGAGCGAGGGAGGGACAGAGTGAGAGAGGGAGAGAGAATCCCAAGCAGGTTCTGTGCTGCTAGCACGAGCCGGATGTGGGGTTTGAACCCATGAACTGTGAGATACGACCTTAAGGCAAAACCAGGAGTCAGATGCTCAACCAAGTGAGCCACGCCAGGTGCCCCTGTTTCAGGTGGTTTTAACAGAACTTGTAAGGAAAATTACAGGAAAGTCTCAGTTTAAAAAATAATAGAGGGGCGCCTCGGTGGCTCAGTTGGTTAAGTGGCCGACTTCAGCTCAGGTCACGATCTCACAGACTGTGAGTTCGAGCCCCACGTCAGGCTCTGTGCTGATGGCTCAGAGCCTGGAGCCTGCTTCGGATTCTGTGTCTCCCTCTCTCTCTGCCCTTCCCCTGCTCACACTCTGTCTCTATGTCTCTCAAATATAAATAAAAACGTTAAAAAAAAAAAAAATAGAGGAAAATCCACAGGTATCTGCAATCCCGTCACAATAATGCAGTCAACCATATTTATATTTATTTTAATTTTGATTGTTTAATGTTTTGTTTACACATAGACATACAAGTTTTATTTCTGACTTACATGCATTATGGAGGTTCGTTCTTTTTTTTTTATATTATTTTGTAGACACATTCCTGTGTTTTTACATGGTTATCATTTTTAATGGTTGTAGTAGTATTCTTAAACCTATAGTTTTCTTAACCAGTCCATTACATATAGGTTGTTTCCAGATTTTTGATAATGAAAACAAGAGTGATGTAAGCATTTTGTTTTAACAGCTTTTTTTTCTTTCTTCTTTAGAATAATAATTCAAATTCTTGAGATAAATTTCTGGGACCGGAGATAATAGTTTTTTTTATGGCTGTTTATATATTGCAAGATGGTTCTCCCAAAGAAGTATATTTCTTTATTTTAGTTTTTTTAATGTTTTTATTTTATTTTTGAGAGAGAATGCAAGCGGGGGAGGAGCAGAGAAGGAGGGAGACAGGATCTGAGGCAGGCTCTGAACTGTCAGCACAGAACCTGACGTGGGGCTCGAACTCATGGACTGTGAGATCGTGACCTAAGCCAAAGTTGGATGCTTAACTGACTGAGCCACCCAGGCGCCCTAGAAGTATATTTCTTTATAGTGATAATCAATATATTTATTTCCTCACATCTTCTCTAAATCTGCTGTTTTGCTTTTTCTCCTTTATTTTGGTATTTTATTATTTTTACTTGAATTTTGAAAAATTGCTAGTAAGGTTAAACTCTTATTTTTATAGTTTTGATCATCGTGTGGGTCATTTATTTGTTCTTGTCTTTACAGTACAAGAGATAATATAGCATAATAATTAATAACCAGCCTTTAGACTGATAACATAATAATTACATGTCTTGGGCAATTCTAAACCTTGGCATCCTCTTCCATAAAGGAGGTTATGATACTGGTTTCAGAGATGTGCAGGTTACAAGACCAAAAGGAGGTGCCACATAGAAAGGACTCTACGGTCCCCTGCCCGTTATGGACCCTTAACAGGGTGATTCTGTTTTTCATGCATGTGTATGATATGAGGTTTAATTGATTTTTTTATAAGGTAATATAGTCTCAGTGAAGAGAAATTTTTTTAAGAGTGCGGGAGGGGCAGAGAGAGAGGCAGAGCTCAGAGAGAATCCCAGGAATCTGCACTGTCAGCACAGAACCTGATGTGTGGCTCAAACTCAAGAACCGTGAGATCATGGCCTTAGCCGAAATCAAGAGACGCTTAACCGACTGCACCACCCAGGAGCCTCTAGTCAGCATCTTTTTTTTTTTTTTAGGATTCTTTTTTTTTTTTTTTTTTAACGTTTATTTATTTTTGAGAGACAGAGCATGAGCAGAGGAAGGGCAGAGAGAGAGAGAGAGAGAGGCAGATGCAGAATCCGAAGCAGGCTCCAGGCTCCGAGCCATCAGCACAGAGCCCGACGAGGGGCTCGAACCCACAGACCGTGGGATCATGACCTGAGCCGAAGTCGGTTGCCCAACCGACTGAGCCACCCAGGCGCCCCCTCTGGTCAGCATCTTAATTTAATACTTGTAGTTGCTGTAAGAGGCATTATTATCCTTGTTTATGGGTGGGGAAACTTTTAAAGTCAGAGAGTTTAAAAACTTGCTGCAGGTTATATAATTAGTGTTTATATAGGCTTTGCTTTCATGTAATAAGGTTTAAGGTGGACATAGCTGATACGTGCCAGAGTCCAATTGCACCAGAGAAAGAAATCCTTAGCTACAGGGAGTAAACCTTCTCAATTTACTTACTTAAATCCTCCTCTTCCCTGAGGGCATTCAAATACATTTTCCTGTGAACCTGCCCGTGTTCCCCCAACTGAGAATTAAGTAGGCTTTTTGCCACGCTACCATAGCAAAGTGCTTTTATCACTGTTTGACATTGACTTCACTCTGGCGTCTGTTACATTTGACTTTTCTCTGAATCGGTTGAGGGCCAGGCTGTGTTCATCCTACAGCCTGAGCCTGCTCCCCTTCAAATACCTAATGGGTGGTAGCTCCCTAACAGTGCGACTGAAACGAATTTGTGCCATTATGAATTAGGCTTTTGAGGCAAGATTGTCTGATTATTTTGTTAGGAATCCTGCAAGATGGCGAACTTAAGAGAATATTATGAGAGGGCTTTGAGAGAGTTTGGATCTGTAGATTCTGGTAAGTAAACTTCAGTTATAGACATCTGTTTGCGTGTGTGGTCTATAACCCATCAGTGTGTTTAGAGTGGTGTTTAACTTTTTTTGGGTCATAACCCTTTTTGAGAATAAAAATTACCTCCTACCCCTGCCTGCTCCCTTACTTTGTGCATAAATTCCTGCAGACATAATTTGGCTTATAATTTCAAGTTCACAAGGTTAAGAGCCCATGGGCCTTCTTTTAAGAACTCTGCATTAGAGAAAGATTTGCTTGGTTTGATTCTTTTAAAAAATGTGCCATTCGTAAGGGAAAGTTAATAATGTAGGTTAGAATAAAAGAGTGGGAGTGATAGCAAAGGTGGAGTGGGGTCCTAATCGACATTAGTTGTCATCGGCTGTTTCCACATTGTCCTCATTGAGAACCTGTCAGACATATTTCTGGGTTTAGGTATATCATATAAATCCACTTACTTATGAACTCGAAAACATCGTATAGTGGTTAAACTTGGATTAAAAATGTACATTAGCTTTTCTAAGGTTTTTAGCAGACTGTCTCCTGGTGAGGCGAAAGAAAATTGCATTTTTAATAACTTAAGCAAGTTTTATAAGCACTGTAACAAGGTTATGATGCATTCATTGAAACTTTCACCTTGAAAGAGACTCAGCAAAATCCTCCCTCAAAAAAAAATATTTAGTATTTTTGGTTTATGAAATATGTAGAGTCTCATGATTTAAAGTGAAGTTTTTCACTTAGAAGTTTTGATACTTCTCAGTGTAAAGAACCTGAGAGATGTTTTGTTTCACATAGGGCTCTAGGAAAATAACAGCAGCAAGTTAAGTTTCTTAGAGATCTTATATTGAATCAATATTAAATAGCTCATATAATAAAGCCTTGTCAGTGATCTAATTGTGTGTTTATAGTAATAACATACTGTTTCCCTTTAAAGATCTTTGGATGGATTACATCAAAGAAGAACTGAACCACCCTTTTGGTAGACCTGAGAACTGCAGGCAGATGTATTGGCGAGCCGTGAAAATGTTGGAGGCAGAGTCAGCAGAAGCGTTTGTGGCTAAACATGCTATGTATCAAGCCTCCCAGTGGTGACAAGAGGAAGAACGTAGCCGACTTTGTGAAATAGTGTTGTAAGCCGTCTTGGCCAGATTCGTCTAAGTTCATCTGCAGTTTGTTGAGAGATGGTAGACAAGATGGCTGTCTGATTTTGGGACATGCTTCTTCAATTTTGTTAACGTGTTAATTTTTATTTGCAGAAAAGAGAATTGCTGTTTAGTGGCAAGAGGCTCTTTGTTAAGGCCCTGACCTGCTGTAGGGTCCTAAATGTTTCCTGAAATATATGGAAATTATACAACTGAATTTCTCTTGTTACCCTTGGTAAAGGATGAGTAGCTCTAATTTGGACCTAGGGGCCAGTGATAATGGAGGAGGTAGTCCAGTTCCGCTTGTTTGTTTGTTCTCTCCATATTAAAGAAGTATAAATGGGGCGCCTGTGCGGCTCAGTTGGTTAAGCGTCCGACTGTGTCTCAGGTCATGGTCTTATGGTTTGGGAGTCTGAGCCCTGCACTGGGCTCTGTGCTAACAGGGTGGAGCCTGCTTGGGATTCTCTCCCTCTCTCTGCCCCTCCCCCGAGAGCATGTGCATTCTCTTTCTCTTTCAAAAAATAAACATTAAAAAATTTGTTTTAAAAAGTATACATGGTATACATTTGTTGTAGGAAATATAAGGGAACAGAGTAATACGGAGATGAAAATAAAAGCATCCTATAACCTCGTCATCTGGAGTTAAACTCTAATTTGATTTCCTTTATGACATTTGGATTTATACTGTTATTTATTCATTCATTCATTAAGTGCCCAATATTAGGAAAAAAGGGAAGCTTTTGGGATGGAGGTAGGGTTTGGAGAGACAGTTGAACATGCCAAGAGCTTGTTGGAGCAGCAGAAGATGCTGGGTGCTGGGTGGGGGGAGTCCTTTAGGAAGATAAAGACATTACAAAAGTGTCTTCTATGTGGGACTGATCTTCAGAGAAGTGTCTACAGTGGGGAGGTCCAGCAACCAAAGGAGGATGCAGGTAGGGTATAGATGAGAGCAGCAGAGAAGGCCTTCGAGGCAAGAGTGAAGGACAGCTTGCAGCAGAGAGGGCATTCTGGGAGCGGGGTAGGCAGCTGTTCGAATTTTACATCCTTAACATCGAGGTCGCTGGGAGAAGCGTTCCGTGTAGTTTTACTTAGCAGTATGTTTCACTTATAGTATTTTTCTATGTCATTAAATAGCCTTAAAAACATTTAATGGACTTCTAACATTCCATTGTATGGAGGAGCCATGACTTACTAATACCTTGAGGTTGGATCTTGTGTCGTGGATTTTTTTCTCAATAAATGCTGTTGGTGATTCTTACAAATCTTCGTTCACAACCCTGGTTATTTCTTTAGGAGATCGACATTTGATGGTAGAGTTATTGGATTAGAGGATACACCTTTTAAAGAATATTGACATGTATCGCCAGTTTGCAGCATGTGAGAATACTTTCACGCAGTGTAGGAAGACATCAGTACCTTCACCTGTGGTGGGTATTCATGAAGTTAGTATGTTTTTCTTGGTTCCCTTGTTTTTTCTCATTGACTATTTTTTCAACTTTTCTTACTGATTTAAACGAATTTTTTTTAATTTTTTAATGTTTATTTTTAAGACAGAGACAGAGCATGAGTGGGGGAAGGGCAGAGAGAGAGACACAGAATCCGAAGCAGGCTCCAGGCTCTGAGCTGTCAGCAAAGAGCCCGACGCGGGGCTCGAACTCACAGACCGTGAGATCGTGACCTGAGCCGCAGTCGGACACTCAACCGACTGAGCCACCCAGGTGCCCCTAAATGAATTTTTTAAAATATTTAAGAATATTAATTTTTAGTTCGTCTCTCCTTTATTGCAAATAATTGGCCCCTAGCTTTTTTTTTTTTTTTTGTGGTGGTTTTGATGCCCAGAGGATGTGTGTGTATGATTTCTATTCCTCTTGCCTTAGACAACTCATTTTCCTCCCCCAAGCAGTTAACTAAATTTTCTACAGCACCATTTGTGACTAGTCCTTTTTCTCTCTGCTGATGGGTGGTACTTCTTTTACTGTATGTTGAGTTGCTGATGGTATGAGAGTCTATTTTAGGGGATTTTTACTTTGAGATTTTGTACTCTGAAACGTTGTCATTTGTTTTAAAATAAGAAAAATTTCCTCTTTCACCTTTTCATTGAGTCCTGGGAAGTTTAGTATTCTAAATCCTTACATGGCTTTTTTGTTTTAGGAAGGTGGTGGTGGTGGTAGTTGGCTCCTTAAGGCAAGGCGATGAAGGTGGGTCACCTGGGCTCCTCATTGCAGATTGTCAAGGTGCATCTGGCTAGTTCACCCAAGAGCCCCCACGTGTGGCAAATTACATCATTACTAATGAAGTTATTTTCTCATGTAGCCACATTTCAAGTGTTCAGTAGCGACATGTTTACCATACTGGACGGCGCACATAATAGAGCTTTTATTTCCACCATTGAAAGTTCTGTTGCAGAGTGGTGACCTGGACCCAGTTAGATTTGGGGAGACTGACTCATGGGTGCATGAACGGTGCACCCATTAATTGGTCACATTCTTTTCCCTGCAGAAAAGTCTGCATAGAGGAAAAAAAAATCCTGTGTGTCTGCTGTTAGCCTAATTTTTTTTTATGGTAGTAAAATTTTTTACTTAAATTTTTAAATTTGAGTGTAGTTGACACAGTGTTAAATAGTTGCAGGTGTACAACATAAGGACTCAACTCCTGTGCCGCTGTGCTTACCACAAGTGTGGCGACCATCTGTCCCCATACAGGTCCACTACAATACCATTGAATATATTTCCTGTACTGTATCTTTTATGCCCATGACTCACTCATTCCACCCACAACTGGAAGCCTGTATCTGCCACTCCCCTTTGCCCCCCCTTGCATCCCCCCCTACTCCCCATTGTGCTAATATTTCTCAAAAGTCTTTTATGGTTTATAAACATATCCTTACAGGGAGATGAAGGAATAAGCTCTAATGTCCTGAAAGGTTGTCATAAAGTGGCCTGGTGAGTGGGGAATCCCAGCTTCTGGCTTTTCTGCTTCATTATTAAAATGACTATCATACCCTGGGCAGGTTTGTTAGTAAGAGTTCAGGCAGTGTGGGGAAAGGCAGGGAAGGGGGACTTTATTATATAGAGTTGCCTTCATCCCCAGCTCAGGCCGTACTGATCCGCTGCTGCCCTCAGCTTGTAGAGGGCCAGACTTTGAGCATTAAAAAATTGGAGCCCAGGCCAGACTTAATTCGTCCCAGCACCTAATGTTTAGGGTTACTGTGACTGTCATACCGTGTCTGGACATCGTTTTCATCATCTGTCCTGGTTTCTAAGAACTGTCATAAATGTGGAGAATCACTGAGCTGTTGAGTTGTCTCATCCATTTGTGGGTGGGTTATCGTCCGGTTCCAGACCGAGTTCTCCGGCAACGCGGTGACAAATGTGGTTGGATCTAAATTGCATTCAAACTTTTGAGAGCTGAGCTTTGCAGACTATCAGGGAGACTGGGGAAATTGAATATTCCAACCAGGGATTCGAGATTTGGGGGCTGAAGCACATCAGCGGGGTGCGGTACGGATAACAGCTGGCATTCCAGACCCAGCTCGTCGCCAGCCCTGGGACGTGCACGGGCGGGAGCGACAAAAATCAGATCTCCGGACGCGAAGAAGGGGGCTTAGGCGGTCGGGCGCGCCCCGCCCCTCCCGCGCCGCCCCGCCCCTGGCTTCCTCGTGACCCGTGTCCCGCCCCCCTCGGCCGGGAGCACCCCCGGCTGATTGGCCCCTACGCGGCGTATCCTCCGGCTGGCAGCCAGGCGGGCGCGTCACGTGGCCGAGCAGCGTCCAGGGCGCGGAGGCGCGGGCCGCCAGGCATGGACCGTCAGGCCGCCGGAGCCCGGGCGCTGGGGGCCGCCGAGCCGCCTCGGGGGCCGCCGCTGCCGAGCGCGCGGGAGGCGCCCCCCAGCCCGGGGGTGAGCGGGGCCGCCGCCTGCGGCGCGGGGCGGGAAGTTGCGGGGCTCGCGGCGCGGGCAGGGCCGGGCGAGGCGGGGCCGGGCGGGGGCCGCGGGGCCGGGCTGGGGGCGCCGTTTGGGCGCGCGCTCGCGCTGGAAACGGCCGGGCCGCGGCGGCGCGGGGCCGCGGGGCGGGGCCGCCGAGGGCGTGGGTGGGCGAGCAGGACCGGAGGGCAGGCTGGCCGTCCCGGGGGCGCCTCCGTCTGGACTTGCTAGATGGGAAGCGATGCCGATGACCGAGAGCTGGGGGCCGTTGCCGGGGGCCTGGAGCAGGGCCAGGTGAGGGCGGCGAGGAGCCCGCAGCCCCTGCAGGACCTGTGTCCATGGGTGGGGACGCACAGCTCACCCTGAGCACCACATGATGTCTCATGCGCCCTCCCTTTCTGTTTACTGAAACCAAAGGCCCGGCTTGACGCAGGGTTTCCAGAAACTTGTTTTCATTTGCGCGCCAGACAGCTCCTGGTTTTTCAAAGACCGTTATTACGGGCATCACCTGCCCTTGTTTACAGTCAGTAAGTTCTGCTAGATGGCGAGCTCCGTGAGGGTAGGAACCCTCCGGTAACTGCTGTTAACCCGGCGCCTAGCGTGGCGCCCGCCCCGATAGACAGCACTTAATTGGAGGGAGGATTGGAATGCTTGTTTAAGCATCAAAGATGGTACTAAACCAGAGTAAGAAAGATGAAGTGCTAATGTAAAAAAAAAAAAAAAAATTACTTTGGCGTGCAGGTTGGATGAACTGATTTTGTCAGGACGTAGCAGGAAGGGATGTGTGCTTCCTCTTCAAAGTGACAGGGTGGTGGTGGTGCCTGCAGAGGTGTGGAGGTGAAGGAAGTACCCGGCAAATGGCTGGGAGCTTGGGATATAGAGCCTCAGGGCCAGGAGAGAGAACTGTGTTCCAGCGGGTTGATGGGCTGTGATGGGGAGGTGTGAATGCCATGGCCACTTTTATGCTCCCACCTGGAGGGCTGTTAAAAATTTTTGAGGAGAGTGGTGATAGATACTGTCAGCTGGGCGGGAGGCTGTGGCAGCGGTCCTCCAGAGGGGTCCTACCAGCCCACCTGCAGTAGCGACCCCGGATTGTCACTGGCTACAGGAGGTGGAATTTATTCCTTAAATCTAGGGCTGACTAGATCATGAGCTAATTGGGGCAGGCGCCAAGTACAGTTTCGACGCAGGGGCCAAGAAGGTGGATTTAAATTCAACAAATGTTACATTCCTGCTGTGCGCTAGGTGTTTCATAAGTGCTATCCCCTCAAAAGCCCCCGGCAAGGTCAGGTCAGTCATCTCCGCTTCCCAGAGAAGGAAACCCAGGTTTGGTGGTTGAAGTGACGTATCCAGGGTCAGGCTCTGAATGAATGGGAAGAGCTGGGGTTGAAACCAGGTGTTTGTATGCAGGCTGTGAACATTAAAGTGGGCTTGGAAGGGGCAGGATTTCAGGAACTTTTGAGTGAAAGGAACAGAGAAGCATATGGTTGGCTGTGGGGGAAGATTTCCCTTCAGCAACACTTAGAACTAAAGCCCTTTTGCCCGCATGTATCAGGAGACAGAATTTGAAAGAGAGTTGAGTCATTGAAAAGGTATAAATGAACAATGGAAGTAGCAACTGTGGGGAACCAGCTACCACCCCTAGGGCTGAAGAAACAAAGGAATGAGGTTGGAATGATTAAAATGTACTGGCTCAGGGGCACCTGGGCGGCTCAGTCATTTAGCATCTGACTCTTGGTTTTGGCTCAAGAGCTCACAGTTTGTGAATTCAAGCCTCATGTCGGACTCTGTGCCGACAATGCAGAGCCTGCTTGGGCTTCTCTCTTTCTCTCTCTCTCTCTCTCTCTCTCTCTCTCTCTCTGTCCCTTCCCTGCTCGCTCGCTCGCTCGCTCTGTCTCAAAATAAAGAAATAGTCTTAAAAAAAATAAAAAATTTACAGGCTCAGGAGAGAGGCTTAGAGCTGAAAGGAAGCACAGCCCCCAAGTACTGCTGGGGTCTCTGAGCTTGGAGGAAGGGTCCTGAGGGCCTGGGACTTAGACCCCTGAAGAGAGAGCCCAGTGATGAGGTTGGCTCTGCAGGTGTTGGCAAAGCGTAGACCGGATCGAGCGCGAGGCACTGCCGCCGCCAGGGGCGGCATGTGGCTGGGGTGGTGTCTGCAGAAATAGGAAAGAACAAAGCCCTTGGCGCCCCAGCCTTGCCACATCTCTAGGGCGAAGCAGAAACGTGGGTTGCAGCGTCCCAGGCCTACTCGCAGCAAGGCGAGGGCGGAGGGCTGGGGTCGGGGCTGCAAGACAATAGCTTAATACTGGGGGTACCCCAGGTATCCGAGTCCCGGGTAATCGTTTCTTCTTCCCGCAGCCTGGCTTTGTCCCAGCTGACCACTCCGGTCAAGAGAGAGAAACTGAGAAGGCCATGGATCGGCTAGGCAAGTAGACGGTGGGGACCCGAGGAATCGAGGGGAGGGACAGTCCCTGCGTCTGGTTCCCCTCCCCTTCCTAGCCAGTTCTCTTTGCTGCCGAGTTGCGTTTTCTGCCTGGCGTTTCCATGGTGTCCTCCTTTGGAAGCCCTACCGGAGCTTCCTTCAGGGAAGGCCTCACCTTGGGCCCAAACCCTACCCGCTATTGAGAAAGACAGCTTAGGGCAGCGGCGAGAGCCTGGGCTTTGGAGTCAGGGCAACGCTGTTTTCACTTTCAGCTCGGGGCCAGAGTCGTGGGCTAGAGTTTCATGGCCGGGGATAAGTCACCCTTTCCCCCTCTTTACAATGGGGGTCATAATGCTTGCTTCAGAGGGTTACTTACTCTGAGGATCGGGTGGCAGGCTCTAGAGCTGTCACAACCCCTGGCTGCTGGTATTATTTAAATTTAAGCTCATTCTAATTCAGTGAAATGAAAACTTCAGTTCCTTCTTCACGCTGGCCACATTTCGAGTGCTCAGCAGCCCCACGTGGCTAGTGCTAGGATTAGAGAATATTACCATCGTCGCGGAAAGTCCCGTCGGAGAGTGCTGGTCCAGACAGAGCAGCATGCACAGACAGAGGTAGAGTTAGAACTGTAAGTGTCAGGTCCAGTTCTAAGTGTGTCCTTTCCTGCGCCCCACTCCCCGACTTCAAAACAAAACAAAACAAAACAAAAAAAACTCTTGCAACAATCTTATCTTCATACTCCAGATGAGGAAACTGAGGCCCGGAGTAAAAATGAAAAAAAAAAAAAATTGTG
Source organism: Paguma larvata (assembly GCA_030068075.1). NCBI lineage: Eukaryota > Metazoa > Chordata > Mammalia > Carnivora > Viverridae > Paguma > Paguma larvata. The sequence goes on from CM057843.1 coordinate 5,228,478, forward strand.
GTAAAACGCGTCTGAAATTTACCATCTAACAGTGTCCAAGCGTACAATTCAGTGGCATTGAGCACACTCACAGTGTCGTGCAGCCGCCACGCTCATTTAGTTCCAGAACATTTTCAGCACCCCAAAAGGTCACCCCGGGACCGATAAGTAGTCACGCCCCGTTCTCCCCTTCCTCGAGCCCCCACCGGCAACCGTTAATCTGCTTTCCGTCTCTGTGGGTTTGTCTATTCTGCACTGGTGAATGCGAGCTGCGCGCAGATGGAAGGGAGCACTGTGTGGCCTTTTGTGTCTGGCTGCTTTCACTCAGCGTGATATTTTCAAGATTCATTCACGTTGCATGAATCAGTACATTCCTTTTTGTGGCTGAACAATTCTCGCTTGCTTTATTCGGCAGTCGATAGGCGTTTCTTTGAGCCGTCGACACCCTTTGGCGGTGGCGAATGGTGCTGTCGTGAACATTTTTGTCCAGGTCTTGTCTCAGTACCTGCTTTCAATCCTTTCGGGTATCCATTCAGGAGTGGCATTGCTGTGCCGTGTGGTGATTTCGTGTTTAAGTCACCGACCGGTTGGTTGAGTACATTTCAGCTCAAATCGTACGATTCAGAATCGACAGAACTGGGGTTTGGACCAGGGTAGTGTGGCCCCAGAACCCATGCTTTGACCTACGCCTTTTTTTGCTTATAGCCGTCATTATTATACGTCGTTAAGAGCGTGGCTGTTTGTAGGCCGGTTCTTTTCCCAGCTCTGACCTGGCATCACCATACGCTTGGAGGGCCATCCTCCTCCGCCAGGCTTTTCTTCTGTTATTTCCAGACCTTTTGAAAACGTACCTTCCAGCTCTCCCCAGTATTGGGAGGAGGAGACATGGTAGCTGTCTTCGTGGCTGGATGGGTTCTGCTCTTTCCTCCCACCGCCCCTTGTCCTGAGCTCTTTGAGGATGAAGAGAGAAATAGAAGAGTAAAAATTCAAGTTTGTGTCGCGAAAGCCTGTCATTTGCCAGATGTGCTGTGCCCAGTCACCTCTAAACCACGTAACAGTATAAACTGTTTGATTTGCTTGATTCCCTGTGTGAATGACAAGACCCCACAATTAAAGGCCTCGTTTAAGGCAAAACGTTTTATTGAAAAGAAATGATCAAAGGTAAACAGAACAACTTTTTTTTGTTTTTAAGTGCTCAGGTGGCTAAAGAACTCGGTACCCTTGTTTTACTCTTGCCCTCTCTTAGTAAGTCCGCCAGACATTTTCCAAGCACGTGGGTCGTCCCTGTGTAGTTTGCTAGTGGTTTGAAGACCTTCCTTCTGTTGGTTTCTTAGCCAGGGGAGCACAGAGCATCCCTAATGGTAGTCCTGCCCACGGCGAGGGCACCCACTCGGAAGAGGAAGACTTTGCCGTGGAGGATGAAGATTCTGACGGGGACCTGAATACCTGGGAGCTGTCAGAAGGAGTGTCCGACTGTCCGCCCAAGGAGCAGGCTGCTGATCTTTTCAACGAGGACTGGGACTTGGAGTTGAAGGCAGACCAAGGGAATCCGTATGGTAGGTGCGGTGTTTCTAGGGTCCCAGACCAGGTCACCTACCAGGCTACCCCAAGGGCTGACAGCTCGGAAGAAGGACCCACATCTGTGGGCTCAGCCTGGTACCCTTTTACAGAGCTGAAATTTCCGTGACAGCTTCTCTTTCATATCCGGGAAGAGAATGCAAATTTCACAGTTGACTTTAGAACGTATCGGCGTTGACACGGAAGCGATGATACTCTCTTAGAGAAGCATCTGTGTGAATCTAGCTGCCGCAGACATCAGCGCTCTCTTCTGCGTTGCTTCCTCCGTCCTGCTAGGAACCCTCCGCTGAGCAGCACAGCTCGCGCTTGCCCCAGAATAAACGTGCTGGCGGTCAGTCCTTCAAGGAAGGCTCTGCGTGTGTATTTAAATTTTTTTTTAATGTTTATTTGTATTAGAGAGAGCACGAGCAGGGGAGGGGCAGAGAGAGAGAGGGAGACAGAATCTGAAGCAGGCTCCAGGTTCCAAGCTGTCAGCACAGAGCCCGACACTGAACTTGAATCAAGCACGAGCCGTAAGATCACGACCTGAGCCAAAGTCAGATGCTTAACCGACTGAGCCACCCAGGTGCCCTGCGTGTGTATTTTTAAACAGAGACATGGCTAGAGTCTGTCCCCTAGACACTGTTCGGCTCTGTGTCTCACCTCCCCTTCTTCCTTTCATCTGTTTTGTTTTGTTTTGTTTTGTTTTTTTTAAACTGCTTGCAGATGCCGATGACATTCAGGGTTGCATTTCTCAGGAGGTCAAACCTTGGGTGTGCTGCGCCCCGCAAGGAGACATGATCTATGACCCCAGCTGGCACCATCCGCCTCCGCTGATACCCCATTATTCCAAGATGGTCTTCGAAACGGGACAGTTCGATGACGCCGAAGATTGAGTGTGCGGCTGTTTTTGCCTGGTGGGGGGGCGCGCCCTCCAGATGACGGTCTCTCTTCCTTTGAGGTGAGGTGTCGTATTTGAGGACACGCTCCCAGCGATCCCTGAGCCGGGCACACAGACTGGTGTTGAACAAGGTCCCGGTGTCCTCCAGTTCTGCTGCTGTTGTTGTTGTTGTTTTTAACGAGTTCCTCCTTGGAACGTGTGAGTGTTTGTGTCTGTGTCGGGAGGAGCTGTGTTCTTTATAAATAAAGGTAGAAAAAATTTGATTCGCTTTTGTCTACTCCCCGCCTCCCCCCTTTAATTAGATACCTCCCGACAAAGCCTTACTCCTTCCGTTAAAGTTACCTGCCTTGCATTTTAAGGCTTGAGGTACTTGGACACTTAAAACTCCGTGAAAGAAAATAATGTTTTGGCCAGGGATTGGAATCCAAGAGCCGTTGGTGACTTTGTGGCCGGTTTCTCTTCTTGTTGATGAAAAATTGGCCGTTTACTTAAGTTAACAAGGACTTTAAGTTGAAACATTAAATGGCAAATGAGACACCTATTTATATGGCCCTTAGTTGGTATGAAAGGATTTTGAACTGTATTTTCCATTTAATCTTTTAGTCTTTATAAATATTTATATGAAGTCACTAGTTTTTAATTTTTACTTTCTTCAAAAAAGTTTTTTAAACTTATTTTTGAGAGAGCGAGCGAGCGCTAGTTGGGGAGGGGCAGAGAGCCAGAGGGAGACACAGAATCTGAAGCAGGTTCCAGGCTCCAAGCTGTCAGCACAGAGCCCGATGCGGGGCTCGAACTCTGTGAACCACAAGATCATGACCTGAGCTGAAGTTGGTCGCTTACCCGACTGAGCCACCAAGGCGCCCTGAACTCACTATGTTTTTAATTGCCTCATTTTGTTTTATTTAAAAAAAATTAAAAAAATTTTTTATGTTTATTTTTGAGAGACAGAGACGGAGTGTGAGCGGGGGAAGAAGGGCAGAGAGAGACAGAATCCGAAGCAGGCTCCAGGCTCTGAGCTGTCAGCACAGAGCCCGATGTGGGGCTTGAACTCACGAACCATGAGATCATGACCTGAGTCGAAGCTGGACACTTAACCGACTGAGCCACCCAGGCACCCCTATTTTATTTTTTTGAAGTTTTATTTACTTAAGTAATCTCTATACCCAACCTGGGGCTTGAACTTATGGCCCTGCGATGAAGAGTCATATGCTCTTCTGACTGAGCCAGCCAAGGGCCCCTGAGTTGCCTTATTTTAGAGATGAGGGAAAAAAAGACAAAGCGTGTTGCCTTCTCCAGGATCTCCCAGCCAGGAAATGCCTAACCGTGCCCTGAACCCACACGAGACTCTGAAGTCTGCTTCCCTTAGCTGCTCACCCCTGTGCGAGTACAAGCCTGGAGGCGGGATCCAGGGGCCACGCACTGGGAGCTCTGCGAGGCACCAGACTAAGTCGCCTTTGCCTCTCTGGCAAGCTCAGGGATCGCTTCTTACCCTCCCTGCCTCCCCGTTGAAGCTGAATCAAGAACAAGTTTCAAATCTGAAATCTGAGTCCGCTCTGTAGTCGTTAAATGAGCATTTAACCATTTACGTGATTTTTCAGAGGCCCCCCAAAATGTGTGAGCAAGGCAGACAGAACCTTATGAGGGAAAGCAGTGGCTCTTGCTGTGAGGGGCCTCATGACCAGAACTGCCCGAGGGAGAAAAAATGTCCCCTCCACCATCTTTGCTATGGGACGGTCGTAGGCACTGTCACTAACTAACTACACTGCTCTGCCTCGTCTCCTCCTCCCAGTGCCGGGGCTGATTAGACCGGTGTGAGAACAAGCATTTTATTCCTTTTTAAAATTTTTTAAAGTTTATTCTGAGAGAGAGAGAGAGAGCACAAGCAGGGGAGGGGCAGAGAGGAGGAGAGACCATCCCAAGCAGGCTGCAGAGCCTGATTCGGGGCTCGAACTCCCGAACTGTGAGATCATGACCTGAGTCGAAACCGAGTCGGATGCTTCGCCGACCGAGCCCCCCAGCTTCCCGCAATGATTTCTAACCAGTGTCCTAAAACGAATTGTAATCTTAGGTACTCAACAAAATGAGAAAAACAAAAAAAAAAACACAAAAAAACCCAACGACAAATTTCATCCTTTTTAAATCTCTGAATGCTGAGCCAAGAAGTGTCAGTCACGTAGGGAGAGAGCACGAATATTGCTTAGTCTGGCCTCGCACCATGTGCAGGAATCCTTTCTGCCCTCTTCGAGTCACAGGGGACTCACTACCTCAGAAGGGGCCCATCCACTGCTGGCTGGTGGTCTTTGGGAGAAAATTCTCCCTTGCGCTGAGTCAAAATCTATCCCTGTATGGTTGTGCTCTGCTCCGTGCTCCTGACTCCCTTTCAAATATAGGAAATAAGCAATCTTTTTTTTTTTTTTAAGTTTATTTTAAGAGAGAGAGAATCCCAGCAGGCTCTGCACTGTCAGTACAGAGCCTGATGTGGGGCTCGATCCCATGAACCCTGGCATCATGACCTTGAGCCAAAAATCAAGACTCAGACATTCAACCGACTGAGCCACCCAGGCACCCAGAAATTAGCGACTTTATCCTTCCGTCGGCTTTTTGTTTGCTGGCCGACCTGGCAATCGGCAGTTGCGTTTATGTGTCTGGGATCAGAAAGGGAGAAGGAGGGCGGAAGGAGAGGACGCGTTGTGGGGATTTTTGAGGTTTCGGCAGGTATTGGAGCATCGACAGAGGTCGAGGTGGTTCTGTGAGGGCATGCAGCGAGGAGAGGGCTGAGGACAGAAGCTCGGGGCACATCGGCAGCGAAAGCCTAGATGGAAGGGCGGACCCCAGAGCCAGGCTGTGGCAGCGGAGGAAAGAGAGAACCCGGGGAGCACAGGTGCCTGTCAAACCACATCTAAGAAAGAGTTTTAAGGAGGGAAAGGCCTTCTCTTATAGAGAGAGACCAAGTAAGATGGAGGCTAGAAAGGGCATTTGGGGGTGCAGGAATTACAAAGTGTTCATATAACAGGGCGCCTGGGTGGCTCGGTCGGGTAAGCGTCCAGCTCTTGACGTGGGCTCAGGTCATGATCTCACGGTTCATGAGATCAAGCCGCGCGAACCATTCTCCGGACTGAGAGTGCAGAGCCTCTTTGAGATTCTCGCTCTCCCTCTCTCTCTGCCCCGCCCCCACTCTCACCCTCTCTCAAAAATAAATAAACACTAAAAAAAAAAAAAAAAAAGCGTTCATATAATGTACTGGCTTGGGGCAGGTGCAGGGCTAAAATGTTTTGGGGCACGCAGGTGGCCACTTAAGCTGTGTCTTTGGCACTGTTGTTCCTCTCGCCCGGGGGGCAGCGGTGACTTGCAGCCAGCTTCTCTCGGGACGTGTGAGCCAGCCTGGGAAGAGGCAGCGATGGGAGAGAAAAGAAGGGAATGGAGAGAAGACAGAAGCCGGTGGCAACATGTGGGTGCCTGCGAGGCTGTTGGGAGGAACAAGAGAGAAACCCTTATTTTGAGCTTTCTTTCAAACGATGTCATTTGCCAAGCAAGAGATCACAACAGACCACGGCGAAAGCAAGGGAGCGCAAGTACGTGTTTAGCAAGTGACCAGATGACATTCGTGATATGCCTTTGTTTCTCTCTCACCCTCTCTCCATGCAAGCATGTGGTTCGTTGCCTTAGTGGAGGCTTGTGACAGGGTCAACGATAGCCAAGACCGTTTTCTATCTTCTGTTTTACAAAAAGAGACTGACTTTCTAAATGTTTTTCTTTTCTTTCCTTCCTTCTCCCTTCCTCCCTCCCTCTCTTCTTTTTTCTATTCTTGTAAAGAGGCAGGGGGGTTTGGGACCAACAGACTCTGTGTCTTGAAGACATGGGGAGGGGAAGAATTCTCCTCGGCCCCCTCCCCCAAACCCCCTGCGTTGTGAGAAGAAAGAGGGCAGAAGTTACAGAGAGAGAGAGAGAGCGATCCGGGAACGCTAAGAGCAGATGGGGCCTGAGCCCTGCTTGCTGGTGTGTCCTGGGGAGTTAGGTCCTCAGAGAGTGACAGACGTTGGTGCTTCTAGGCGGTCAGGACCACCTTGCAAAAGGTACTCCGTCCTCCAGCACTCGGAGAACCGGATGGACCCAGAGGGGCCGTGGGACAGGGAGAACCTTTGAAGATGGACACGAGGCGCCCCGACGCCCGCTGTCCCCATTTGCCTCGGTACTGCGTGAGGACGGAAGGAGAGCCCCAGAGGCCCCCGTGGAAGCTCAGGGTCGGCAAGAAAGATGGTCAGAGAGAAAGTCAGTTTCGCTTCTTGAACGCCCCCAAACGCAAGAGATGCAATATCAACAGCAACTTAACAGATGAGAACGAGTGACTGCTCGGGCTGCGGGGTATGGGTCCTCGGCTCGGCAGAGATGCTGTATGTAAAGTATCATCACGGTGGGGGAGGACCTGGGCGACTCGGTTGGTTAAACGTCCGACTTCCGATCTCAGCTCAGGTCTTGGTCTCAGGGTTGTGAGTTCAAGCCCGTTGTTGGGTTCCAGGCGGGGCGTGGAGCCTACTTAAAAAAAAAAAAAAAAAAAAAATCATGGGTTGATTAGTTCCAGAGTGCTGGTAATTATTCCTCTTGTTTTTATTTTCTGTCTGGATGATAGTCTTTCAGTTTTGGCCTCGTAGCAGAAGAAACAGAACCATCCCATTCATGATTTCTATAGGTAATTTTGGGGGGTGGGGGGCGCGGGTTGATGGCTTTGAAATACAGTGTATTTCTGTCTGTTACGACTTTCTCCCCTTTGGGCAATTCTGAAGGAATGCACCCTTTCACCCTACCCCTAAATTAGTTCGGTGCTGTGCTTAACGTGGGGACAGTTTGGTCGTCATGAGACCCCAGGAGGGTACGGTGGGTGAGTGTTTCCTAAGCCTCGATCATAAATACCTAAGTGGCTGGGTGGGTTGACCGTCGAGGCTACAGGAGACCACTCCTACGTCTAGAAGCCAGTTCTGGAACTTGACTGCCCTGAGGAAATCCGAGACCGCCTTCCAGGAAGACGGAAGCACATTCGTTGGCTAAATAACTACCTGGGCGCCACACCGCCAAGTAAATACCACGGCGCTCCACTCGGTTTTCCAGAGTTTACCCTCTTGGACCCGATCTTTCAGAAGACGGTTGGAATATGGAGAAAGAGAAAGCCCCAAACCCTGGCCGTTAGCCTCTCTGGCTTCTGCCTCCCCGTTCTCCCCAGCCAGACTCCCCGTCCACATCACGGAAGGCCGGACCCGGAGGACCGCGTCCGTGTGTGTGTGTGTGTGTGTGTACACGTGTGTGTGAGCGTGGCAGGCCAGGGAGGAGAAGCTGGAGGGTGTAACAGGAAGGCGAGCGGCAGGGCTGGCTCCAGATTTGTTGACTTAGTGAGTCTGGCCGCAGCGCGAAGGTCTTTGGGAAGAACGGCCTCCCCGCTTCTGGCAGTTTCTACCGAGCCGGTTCCAGGACTGAGCTCGGTCCTGCAGGTGTTTATGGGCAGGAGAGCAGTTCAGCTGGGTTCCGGGGCACCAGGGTTTGCAGAACGCCACGAGGGTTTGGACCTGACGATGGCCTGTGCAGTCGACATAGCCGTGGTTTCTGAAGAAGATCCTTCCCTCCACCTTACCGGGTTTTCTGGTCCTCCCCTTGGAGTCAGAGAGAGAACTCTACCCAGGAGGTACATTTCCAGTTCTGACCATTGCCAGGTGCAGTTGCTTTGCCTTTAAAAAAATTTTTTTTGGGGCGCCTGGGTGGCTCAGTCGGTTGAGTGGCCGACTTCGGCTCAGGTCATGGTCTCAGAGTCTGTGAGTTCGAGCCCCGCGTCGGGCTCTGTGCTTGACGGCTCGGAGCCTGGAGCCTGCTTCGGATTCTGTGTCTCCCTCTCTCTGTCTGCCCTTCCTCTGCTTACTCTCTGTCTCTCAAAAATAAATTAAAATGTTAAAAAAAAATAAAAAAAAAATTTTTTTTTTCTGGTGAGATAATTTTGACTTCAAAAGCAACTTCCTCTGACCACTTCTCCCGTGCTGTTGAATAAACGTGGCAGATGGAAGTTCAGGGCCATGTGTTTGGCAACTGCTGGCAGGTACCTGAATTTCTCCTGGCTGCTGCCTGTGGCCTTATTCCGTTTCTCCAGCTGGTGGCGGTAGAGACCCATGGGCGCCCTGCCTTCCCCGGGCTCCACCGGGTGAGGGACCCTGGGGCCGCAGCTGAGCTGGCTCAGTTACCTCCCTGTGGGTGGGCTGCCCGCTTGTGATCGGCTTGTGAATCCACGGGCAGGATTTACTCCTGATGTGAGAGATGACATTTCTCGGAAGAGGTTACTGCGAAATCTGGGGGAAGGGTCCTCATCGTTCTGCGCCCCCCAACACCTACCCCCGAGTCTGGCGCGGTGGGTGCGTAACCAGGTTTATGCCCGCTGCCTTCAGCGTGTGTGTGAAGGAAGGCAAAATGCGGAGCGCTGCCTCCTTTGGGCCCGATGATATGTCAGGTGGTTTTCCTTGTGAAGAAAGGCTTGTAATTCTCATTGTACAGAAGGAGGGGTTGAGGCTCAGGGAGGTTAAGTAATTGGTTAGAGGTCACAAAGATAGGATCTGACCTGTTGTCTGGGCTTCTATACTTGCTCTGCCAGGATGGGAAACTCCGAGATTTATAATTTTTTTTTAATGTCTTTTTTTGAGAGAGAGGGCACAAGTGGGATAGGGACAGAGAGAAAGGGAGACACAGAATCTGAAGCAGGCTCCAGGCTCTGAGTCACAGAATCCGAAGCACAAAGCCTGACGTGGGGCTCGAACCCACAAAGTGCGAGATCATGACCTGAGCTGAAGTCAGATACTTAACCGACGGAGCCCCCCAGGCACCCCAGTCAGTTTCTTTTGGAACACCTGCTGTATGCCGTGTGCTGAGGACGGAGGGGTGGGGGACCCGGTTCCTGCTCTTGGGGGGGCTCAGAGCCTGCGGGCAGGGTGGCAGCCCAGGAGGACTGCCTAAGCCCAGCGTGCGGTGGGAACCCAGAATGGGTGGGCGCTCCAGGTAACCCCTCCAAGGAGAGGGCCCCGGTGCTGAGCCTTTGAGGACTGGGCCAGGCAAGTGGGGAGGGGGATCGTCCAGACAGAGGCACTGTGTGTGCTTCGAGAGGACTTGTGTATTTGGGGAGCTGGTCAGGGACATGGCGAAGGTGATGGCAGGTGGGAAGAGGGACCCCGGAACCTGTGCCGAGGGGCTTGAGAGGTTTTCAGCAGGAATGAGCCACGGGCAGACGGTCATTTTCAGAAGATCCTTCTAGTTCCTGGTGGAGCATGGTGGTGGGGGCCAAGATGGAAGGCAGGGAGTGTCCGGGGGCTGCAACCTGGTGAGAGAGGGTGGTGACCTCAAGCAGAGTGAGAGCTGTGGAGACAGACAGAGGGACACTGACAGATTGCAACTCGTTAGGGAAGGTAGAGCTGGCAGGAGTGGGGACAGACCTGAGGGTGGGAGGAGGGAAAGGAAGGTGTCTGGGAGGACCCCGAGGTCCTGGCTTAGGCAGCCAGGTGGATGCCGCGGGCTCCTCCGTGTGCGTGATCTTTGCAGCCCCTGGACACTTGCACACCCACCGTTTGTAGAGGAAGGTTCTCTGTGCTCCACACATCCAACTTTGTCCTCAGGGTTTGGAGGACTCCTCTGGGCCGGTGCGGCCCTGCACCTCCAACACGTGAGGGTCATGCCTCGGGGTATCCTCTGTCTTTCCCGTGCTTTTCTCTCTCTCAGAGGGAGTCCCTCAGATGCTCAGGAGACGGCTCTCTATCTTTACAGGGCGACTGGGGTGGACGTTCTGGATACCTCTCCTGCGTCCATCCCCCCTCCTCTTGAAGACCACCCCTTTCTCCCACAGCCTGTGGGCCTCGGGGAAAGCTCCCCCCCACCCCTAGACATAGGGGCCGGGCTTGGGGTTCAGGCCTAAGTTAACTCTCATCCTGGAATCTCTAGTCCTCTGTGCTAGTCTCCTAGGCGGCCTAACAAATTACCGTGAATGTGGTGGCTTACGACAAAAGAAATTTATTTTTTCATAGTTCTAGAGCCCAGAAGTTCAAAGTCGAGCGGTCAGCAGGGCTGTGCTTCCTCCAGAGGCCCTAGGGGAGATATGTTCTTTGACTCTTTCAGCTGTTGGTGGCTGCCAGAATTCCTTGGCTTGCAGCCACTCACTACGGTCACTGCCTCGTCTTCTTGTGGCCTCCCTCTCCAGGTCTGTCTTCTCTTGCGTCTCTTAATAGCGTATGTGTCATTGGGTTTAGGGCCCACCCTCTAGTCTAGGGTGATCTCGTGGGAAGATCCTTAATTATCGCATCTACAAAGACCCTTTATCCAAATAAGGTCCCAACCAGAGGTTCCAGGGCTTAGGAGGGAGCCATATCTTTTTTGGGGGGCGGGGGGAGCTGCCATACAACTCCGTGTGGCCCCTGTGGATGGCAAGACAGAATGAAATTGGGACCATGATGACATCACAGAGCCCCTATCAACCAGCCCAGAAGCCTGCCTACTTTAGGACTTCTAATTGTGCCATTCGGTAAATCTTCCTTATTGCTTTAAGCCCCTCTTTTTCTTTCTTTCTTTCTTTTTTTTTTTTTTAAATGTTTCTTTATTTTTGAGGGAGAGCACAAGCAGGGGAGGAGTAGAGAGAGAAGGAGACAGATCCCAAGCAGGCCCCGCGCTGTCAGCAGAGAGTCCGATGTGGGTCTCGAACCTGCAAACTGTGAGATCTTGGCTTGAGCTGTAATCAGGAGTCAGAGGCTCAATCAAACTGAGCCAGCCAGGCGCCCCACTGTAAGCCAACCTGATACAACTTTTCCCATCACTTGCCGCTGAATGAGCCCATCTGGAGCCCTGCACGTAGGCAGTTGGGTGTGAGGTCACGGCTGTTGGAATTCTCCTCTGCTGGGCTCTGGTGTGGACACGCTCGTGTGACTTGGGCAAGCCACGGCCCTGCTGACCATCGGTGTGAATATATAAATGAGGCTCGTGTCCCTGCAAAAGCCTCTTCAAAGTGGAAGCCCCCGTGGTTTCTGTTGTTACGGTCTCTGCATTCCAAGAGGGATGTTATAGAACCGGAAAGGGGCCAGACAATGGAGTGATGATGACGGGCAAGCTCCACGGTCAGGACTCTCCAGCCTGGAAGGTTGGGGGCTGAGGAGGGGATATAATACCCGTCCTTTATATGGTCAGGCATAGCGACAGGGCGGAACAGCCTCGTTCACTAAAATCCCAGAATCCTTAGACACCTAGGGCGCCGCTCCTAAAAGTCTGAGCACCGTTTCAGGGCGGACAATAGAAGGTGCTGCTTTGCCCGGTAGGGAGGTGAACTTGAGGCCCTCGGGCGGCCCGGTGTGGCGCACCTGCCGTCAGGCAGACCAGGCTTCCACTCCCGGCTCCAGCCGTGTGAGTGTGAGCAATCTGGTCTTCTCCCCGCGTGTCAGACAGCTCACTGGCAAACGGGGGACGACAACCACTGCTCCCCAGCTCTGACACGCGTGTGATCAGCTTCCCGCTTGTTCCTGCCGGCGGACTGACCGCAGACCCACCACTCCTGCATGCGACCTCGGGCCCTCTGCCGCGCTCAGGGACCACTGTAAGCAATTCTCCCCTACCTTTCCCTCGTCGTCTGTTTCCCCCTTCCTTCTTAGATTATTCTTGTGTGCACAATACCGTGATTGTCCCAGGGGCGCCCTGGTGGCTCAGTCGGTTGAGCATGCGACTTGGGCTCAGGTCATGATCTCACAGTCTGTGGGTTCCAGCCCTGCATTGGGCTCTGTGCTGACAGCTCAGAACCTGGAGCCTGCTTCGGATTCTGTGTCTCCCTCTCTCTCTACCTCCCCCCACCTCATGCTCTGTTTTTTTTTTCTCTCTCTCTCTCTCTCAAAAATAAATAAACGTTAAAAAAAAACCACAAACCGCCATGATTGTCCCTCCTATCCAAAAACAACCCTCCCTCCCTCCTACTTCCCCTGTAGTTCCTGCCCACTTTCTTGGCCCCACTTTGCAGCAAAACTCCTTGAAAGAATTGCCTCTACTTATCTGTTGGGCTCAATGACTCTTTGCAAGATGGACACACTCATGTCACTACCATTCAGGTTTAAAAAAGAATATTACCAGCGCCCCAGACATCCTGTCCTCTCCCCCCTCACAGCCCTGTCTACACTTCAAGGTAACCACTATCCTGACTTCTAACACGATATGTTAGTTTCATTTTTTTTTTTTTTTAGTTTGTTGTGGTAAAATACATATAAAATTTACCATTTTAGCCTGTTTTTTGATTTTCATTTATTTTTGAGAGAGAGAGAGAGAGAGAGAGAGAACAGTGGGGCAGGGGCAGAGTGAGAGGGGGATAGAGGATTAGAAGCAGACTCCGTGCTGACAGCAGTGAGCAGCCCGACGTGGGGCTTGAACTCAAGAACTGTGAGATCATGACCTGAACTGAAGTTGGACACTCAACTGACTGAGCCACCCAGGTGCCCCAACCATTTGTTAAAAGTAGTCTTCAGGCGCCTAGGTGGCTCAGTTGGTTAAGTGTCCGACTTTGGCTCAGGTCACGATCTCACGGTCTGTGAGTTCGAGCCCCGCGTTGGGCTCTGTGCTGACAGCTCAGAGCCTGGAGCCTGCTTCAGATTCTGTGTCTCTGTCTCTCTCTCTGCCCCTCCCCCATTTGTGCTCTCTTTCTGTCTCTCAAAAATAAATAAATGTAAAAAAAAAAAAAAAGTCTCTATGCCCAGCGTGGGGCTTGAACTCACGACCCGAGATCAAGAGTCACATGCTCTTCTGACTGAGCCTGCCAGGTGCCCCCCCCCCATTTTAACCACATTAAAGCATACAATTCAGTGGCATTTAGCACACTCATTAGTATTGTGCAACCATCACCGTCACCTAGGTCACGTCAGAAGGAAACCCCACGCCCAGTAGCAGTCACGCCCCACCCCCCATTCTCAGCCCCTGGCAACCACTCACCTGCTTTTTGTCTCTGTGGCCCTGCCTGTTCTGGATATTTCATTATAAACGAAGCCACACAACATATGGCCTTCTGTAGCTGGCTTATTTTACCTGGCGGGATGTGTCAAGGTTTATCCGTGTTGTAGCAGGTACCGAGATTTTATCCTTTATTATGGCTAAATAATATTCTGTCATATCACGCTGCCACGTCTTCACTCATCAGTCGATGGCCATTTGGGTCGTTGCCACCTCTTGGCTGTCGCGAGCGGTGCTACTGTGGACGTTCATGTTCAAGTTTTTGTTTGCATACCTGTTTCATCTGCCTTTGAATAAATTGGCCACCGGCTTTGTATTCTCTGTCTGTCTGACTTCATACTGTGCCAAGATGATATTCGGTGACCGGGGTTCATCCACCTGCTCGCAGAGAAGTAGCCGGCTTCTGTGCATTGCCGGTTAATACATCATTATGTGAATATGTCACCATCGACTCCCCCGTGGATGGGTTTGTCCCTTTGGGGTTATTCTGAGGAATGCCGGCTGGCCATGAGTGTTCTCCTTCTCGTCTTTAATTGCTGTCAGGCGTGTGTCTAGGGACGGAGTGGCTGGGTCACAGATGACACACATGCTTAGCTTTAGTGGATAACTGACACGGGGGTCTCCAGGGTGGTTCCCATTTTCACTCCCCTAGGAGTGTTTGAAGGTCCCAGTTGCTCTGCCTTTTCACCAATGCTTGACACTTCCCCTTGAATGTTCCACCGGCGTCTCAGACCCAGCAAGTCCCAAACTTAAGTTCCTCTTGTCGCCTCTAAGCCTGCCCCCTGGTCAAGTCTATGGCAGTTTCGTCCTTCCGGTTGCTCCGGCCAGAAAGCTGGGAGGCGTTGTGAGCGTTCCCTCGTTCCATCCAATGTCAGGAGCCTATTCGGCTTCCAGACACGTTCACGTATGACCTCATCTCCTATTGTGCTATCGCCCTCGCTGGAGCCGGCATCATTTTCCATCCAGATTCCTGGGAATACCTTGCTCTTTGGTCTTCAAGCTTTCATTCCACACATTCTGAGCACAGCGGCCAGGGTGATCATTCTTCCAAAAAAAAATTGTGGTAAAATAGAATAGAAAATCTACCGTTTTGGGGTGCCTGGTGGCTCAGTCGGTTGAGCATCCGACTTCGGCTCAGGTCATGATCTCGCAGTCTGTGAGTTCGAGCCCCGCGTCGGGCTCTGTGCTGACCGCTCAGAGCCTGGAGCCTGCTTCGGATTCTGTGTCTCCCTCTCTCTCTGCCCCTCCCCCACTCATGCTCTGTCTCTCTCTGTCTCAAAAATAAATAAACATTAAAAAAAATTAAAAAAAAATCTGTTTTAACGCAGATGGCGCAGTGACATTAAATACATTCACAGTTTTGTGCGGCCATCACTACAGGGCAATCCTTTTGCTTCATTTTATTTTTAAGTTTGTTTGTTGTTTATTTATTTATTTATAAAGAGTGCATGCGAATGAGCCAGGGAGGAGCAGAGAGAGAATCCCAAGTGGGCTTTGCAACGTCAGCTCAGACCCCCATGCGGGGCTCAAGCTCACGAGAGCTCACCCATGAGATCATGACCTGGGCCCAAATCAAGGGCTGGATGTTTAACCGACCGACCGAGCCACCCGGGCGCTCCGGAACAATCCTTTTAATATATAAGTTAGGTCACCCCACTCCCACGCTCGAGCTCTTCCAGGGGGGGCTCCGCGTCTCAGAGAGCCCACGGTTTTACAGCGGCACCCCAGGGCTGGTCCCACCCGGCCTCCTGCTCCTTCCGTGACTTCATCGTCTTCTCCTTCCCCTTGGCTGTCTCCACTCCAGGCCCCGAGGCCTGTTCTTGCTCCTGGAACAAGCCCGGCACGGCCCTGCCTTAGGACCTTGGCGTTGGCAGTTGCCTCTGCCTGCCCGGAATGCTCTGCCCCTAGACGTTCAGATGACTAACTCTCCTGCCCCCGAAAGCCTTGCTCAGGTGGCTTGAGGAGTTTTGCCCACCGTACGAATTTCAGTACGAGAGCTGGCTTGTGCGGTTGAAGAATTCTTAGGGTAAAAGTTGTTTTCTTTTTTTTCTTTTTTTTTTTTTCTTTCCACCCGCTTGCAAAGTTTACTTAACATGGGCAGTTTTCCTTGCTCCTCTGCGGAGAGTTTTATTTCGTGAGCTCATTGCTAGCCTACTCCCGTCCTGGAGGTAGGGCCCGGCTTCGCAGAACCTTCTCCGTCCTCGTCTCCCCTTCCGTGCGCCCGACAGGCCTCGAAAACCGAAGCCCGGGGTTGCTTGGCTTCGGCGTTATTTCCTCGGGGAGAAAGCCAGTTTCCACATCCTGTCCGGGTTCCTGCTGTCCCTTCTTTTCTGGCCTCTGACCCTTTTCGCCAGCTCACCCGGTGCCTTTAAAGGAGCGAAACATTTTAGGCAGCCGTTTTAATGTTTCAGCAGGAAGTCGTTCAGGGTGTCTAGCCGGCTCTATTGCCAGAAGCAGAAGCGCATTAAATGTCAGATGCAGGGAGGCAGCACGTTATAGGAGAAAAGCCTGGGGTTCAGGAATCTTTGGTCCTGATCCCAGCCCCACCTTCAGCGAGCCGGAGTCTTAGACAAGTCACATGGACCCCGTGGGCCTCAGCTCCTTGCTTGGAAAGGCTTAGAAAGGCCCTTCGAGAGGGCTGAGGGGTGGGTGACCTCATAGTCGCTGTGACTCCATGTTCCTGGGAGACTCTCTGTTTTGATGGAGCTCGTGACGGGGGCAGGGGGCCGAAGCTCCCAGCTGAGGTGGCCCTTCTGTGTTCTCTCCGTGGTCGGCCTGGGCCCTGGGTCTGGGTTTGAAGACGAGATGGTGAACGTAGAATGACGGTGGTAAGAAAGAGGAAATAAAGAGCAACGAATCCATTCTTCCTCAAAGACTGGGGAGGAGGACTTGGAAGGGCGAGGGAGAGACCAACTAACAGTCAGGGCCACTGTTTCTGGGTAGGTGGGCAGGACGAGAGCGACAAGAATATGGACGTGGTCGGCCTGTGGGTGAGGATCCGCATGGTGCTGGTGACTTGCCCCCCCACCCCCATGCCCCAGGAATGTCCTGGAAACTGAGGCTTAGGGCCTGGCCCACATGCCTGCCCTTTCTCCCTCCCCTTCTGTTTTGACAGCTTACATTCAATGTCAGGAAACTTCCTTCCCTCAATGCCTTAGACCCTTTTATCCTTCCTTTAATATATATGTGTATATATTTTTAAAAATTATATTTCGTAGGGGCGCCTGGGTGGCTCAGTTGTTTCAGCGGCTGACTTCAGCTCAGGATGACCTGAAAAAGTCTCTCTGTCAAAAGTAAATAAACATTAAAAAAATTATTTATTTATTTATTTATTTTTATTTTATTTTTGAGAGACATAGAGACAGAGAGTGAGCAAGGGAAGGGCAGAGCGAGAGGGAGACACAGAATCCGAAGCGGGCTCCAGGCTCCGCGCTGTCAGCACAGAGCCCGACGTGGGGCTCGAACCCACAGACTGTGAGATCATGATCTGAGCCGAAGTTGGCCGCCTAACCGACTGAGCCACCCAGGCACCCCTAAAAAATTTTTTAAAAAATTATATTTTGTGATTTTGTATCTAATTACATGGATTTGCATAGATATACTTATATGTAATTTTAGTTATTAGACTTTATTTTTAGATTTTTTTTTAATTTATTTTTTTTAATGTTTAGTTTTGAGAGAGAGAGTGAGTGCAGGCAGGAGAGGGACAGAGAGAGGGAGACACAGAATCTGAAGTGAGCTCCAGGCTCTGAGCTGTCAGCACAGAGCCCGATGTGGGACTTGAACCCAATCAACTGTGAGGTCATGACCTGAGCTTCAGTCAGCCGCTGAAACGACTGAGCCACCCGGGCACCCCAATTTTTAGGTTTTCAGAAAACTTGAGAAGACAGTTCAGAGAGTTCCCATATACCCCACACCTAGTTTCCCTCTTACATTAATACGATATCTTCGCTGTAAGGAATGAAGCAGCCTTAACGCATGATTAGCTGAAGTCTACATTTTATTTAGATTTTCTGCACTTTTGCCTACTGTCTTTTTCCGTTCCAGGATCCCATCCAGGAAACCATAGTACATTTGCTTGTGAGGTCTTTTTAGGCTCTGCTTGGCTGCTGGTGTGGTGAGGTCTCATTTTTTATTCAGTTTATTTATTTTTTTTTACATCGCAGCAATGGGTGCCTGGGGGGCTCCGTCGGTTAAGCATCTGACTCCTGGTTTCAGCTCAGGTCATGATCTCACGGTTTGTGGTTTGAGCCCCGAATCGGGCTCTGCGCTGACAAGGTGGAGCCTGCTCATGATTCCCTCTCTCCATCTCTCTCTGCCCTTCCCTGACCCGTGCTGTCTCTGTCTCTCTCAAAATAAGTAAATAAACTTAAAAAAACAAAATTGCAGCGGGACACACAAAACATAAAAATATACCCGTATTTCAGTGTATGGTTCAGTGGCATTAAGTACATGCATATTCTACAGACTTCACCGCTGTCCAGCTTCAGAACTTTGTCATCGTCCCCGAGAAACTCCGGACCCATTAAACAATAACAGCAGCCCTCGGTAACCTGTATTCATCTTTCCTTCCTTCCTTCCTTCCCTCCTTCCTTCCTTCCATCTTTCTTTCCTTCCTTCCCTCCTTCCCCCTTTCCTTCCTTCCCTCCTTCCTTCCCTCCTTCCTTCCTTCTTTCCTTCCTTCCCTCCTTCCCTCCTTCCCCCTTTCCTTCCTTCCTTCCTTCCTTTCTTCTTTCTTTCTTTCCTTCCTTCCTTCCTTCCCCCCTTCCCTCCCTCCCTCCTTCCTTCCTTCCTTCCCCCCTTCCTTCCCTCCTGCCCTTCCTTTTTCCTTCCTTCCTTCCCCCCTTCCTTCCCTCCTGCCCCTCCTTCCCTCCTTCCCTCCCTCCCTCCTTCCCTCCTTCCTTCCTTCCTTCCTTCCATCGTCCATCTGTCTGTCTGTCCGTCTATCTATGTAATCTCTATACCTGACATGGGGCTCAAACCCAGGACCTGGAGATCAAGAGTCACAGGCTTTTCTGACGAGCCAGCCGGGGGCCCCTGTACTGTATTTTCTCTACGAATTTGACTGTTCTCAGCACCTCATAGAAGCAGAATCGGACAGCATTTGTCCTTTTGTGACTTCCTGTTTTCGTTGACCTTGACAGCTTCACGGAGAACCGGTCAGGTGTTTTTCTCATGACGGGTCTGGGTATTTGCAGCATGCCAGACAAGATGCTATTGTGCTGACGATTCAGGGATAAAAGCCTAGGGTCTTTCTTAGCTTATCCTCCTATTGCAAGTGACAATCTCAGAGAATTTTTTTTTTAATCGTATTGTATAATAATAATAATAATTTTTTTAACGTTTGTTTATTTTTGAGAGAGAGAGAGAGAGACAGAGAGACAGAGTGTGAGTGGGGGAGGGGCAGAGAGAGAGGAAGACACAGAATCCGAAGCAGGCTCCAGGCTCTGAGCTGTCAGCACAGAGCCCGATGCGGGGCTTGAACTCACAGACTGTGAGATCATGACCTGAGCCGAAGTCGGATGCCCAACTGACTGAGCCACCCTGGTGCCCCAATCTTAGAGAATTTTAATTACTTGCCCAGAGTCGACTATGCAGTCAGTCGGTGGCAAAGATGGCATCGGAACTCATCCTTCTGACCTCAGACCTGCAATTTCTCCTCTGCACTCCCTTCCCTAGGCCAGCCTGCGCCCGTGCCCTCCCTCCTCGGGGCATTCACAGTCAGCCGGGCATGGCCAGATCTGGGCAGGCCGCCAGGTGTGGGGCCACCTCCACTTAACAAGCAACGGCTCACCAATGCGATCTTTCTTGAGGTTTCCTTTTACATTTGAAATATTTTATGTATACACATGAGTATATGAGTGTATGGGGTCGGTTCAAAGAAAAAGAATACAAATAAATACCCAGGTGCCCAGCACTTAACTTAGCAAAGACGCTATTTCCAATACCTTCGAAATGTCCTGTGTGTTCCGCATTCCACCCTTACTACTCGGTACCCGTCGCAGGCGATCACCATCCCGAATTTTGTGTTTGTCTTTCTCTCACTCGTCTGATTTTACCATGTGAGCCTGTGTCCCCAGTCAATGTGTTGTTCAGTTGAGAGAGTTTTTTGGGCGTCTTCTAAATGAAATCGCCTGGGTATATGGCGACTTAAGCTTTATTTTACAATGTGTTTACAGTGTGTTTATGGGATTCACTAATTTTCATTTTCATGGCTATATAGTATTTCAGTATATGGGCAGACTGTGTATACTTTTAAGTTTCTTTAATTTTTTTTGTAGGGAGGAGAACATGAGTAGGGGAGGGGCAGAAAAAATCCCAAGCAGGCTATACGTTGCCAGAGCAGAGCCTGACATGGGGCCTGAACTCACAAACCATGAGACCATGCCCTGAGCCACAATCAAGAGTAGGATGCTTAACCAACTGAGCCACCTCAGTTTGTGGAGAGAGAGAGAGAGAGAGCACATGCAGGGGAGGGGCAGAGAGAGAGAGAAAGAGAGAATCCCAAGCAGGCTCCGCACTGTCAGTGCAGAGCCCGATGTGGGACTCGAACTCACATGCCCTGAGCCACAATCAAGAGTCAGATGCTTAATCAACTGAGCCACCCAGGTGCCATATATATATATATAATTATATATATATATTCTCAACTGAGATATATATATATATATATATATAAATAACTGAGATATATATATATAACTGAGATATATATATATATTCTCAACTGAGCCACCCAGGTGCCACATATATATATATAAAATTATATATATAATATATATATATATTCTCTCACTTGTCGGACTTTTACCACATGAGCCCATGTCCCTTATCTATCTATCTATCTATCTATTTTCAGTAGGCTTCATGCTCAGCACAGAGCCCAGTGTGGGGCTTGAACTCACAACTCTGAGCTCAAGACCTAAGCTGAGATCAGAGTTGGACGCTTAACTAACTGAGCCCCCCAGGCTCCCCTAGAGTATATATACACATTCTCATGTCCATGGTTGTTGGGGCCTTTTGTGGTTTTTGTTTTTATGAACGGTGCTGCTCCGAACTTTCTGGGACCCATGTGGTGGAAGGGCTTCTCTACGTATGTTATGATGAGCAGAGTTACTGTGTCACAGAATGCGTTCTGGATAACGCCAAGCTGTCTTTCAAAGGCCTGAGTCCAGCAGCACGCGTACCAGCAGTGCATGCGGGTTCCCAGTATTCTGTATCCTCGGAGCTCTCTTTGGTGCCTGTCTGTCCACTTAGCTCTGCCCACAACTCAGATGCCCTCTGACCATACCCAGGCCTCCCTTGGCCTCTGGCCTGAGTACCAGGCCCAAGGCTGGCCTGCGCTTCCTGTTCCCTCTGCGAGTTTGAGTCCTTTAACATACTGTTTGCTCAGCCTCTGGGTCCAGGCACAGAGCTCCAGCCTGGTCCTGGATTCCGGGTCCCAGCAGGGCCCTGTGCCTCCGGGGGTCAAGGACATGCGCGACCTTACTTTCTCTCTCTAAGCCAGGTGGCGCTGGAATTTTCCACCAGTGTTGTCTCTCCGCACACCCGAGAACTGGGAATCCTTAAAGAGAGCTTTAATGGCTTTTCTTCAGGCTTTTCTGGCAGGTTAGCATGAGCACTGTCAGTGCTGGCAGGAGGACGTGACATCTGTGCTGGCCCTGGGCCAGGCCACATGGACATCTCTGCGCGGCACCAGCTCATCCAGCCTGCGGCTTCAGGTGTGTGGGTGTGCACAGAGCTGGCCCCGCCCGGCCAGGACAGCCCGGGGAGCCCACCTCCTACTTGGTTCACTTTCCTGCCAGATGCTTCTTTTTTTTTTGACAGTGGCTGTGCTGGGGATGGTGCCCTGTATTCCCAGCCTCAGAGTGTGTGTGTTTTCCGTGTCGTCGGAAGGCACAGAGCATCGTGGTTACCAACATAGGCCAACTCGGGTTAGAATCCCTGTTCTCCCTCCTACCCACTGTATGGTATGTTGGTAATTTAACCTCCTTAGCTGCTGTTTCCTCTTTTGTAAAACGAGAACACCATCTATGTCTACAGGGTTGATAAAAGAGAACAGGTATACAAAGGATTAGCACTCTTCTGGCACACCCTGGACCCCAAGAACTGTTTTGGGTCGTTATTGTGACATGGTGGGAAGAACTGGGATTGAAGTGAGAAGGACCCGGGTTTGCTCCCGATGCTGTCACCTCTTCGTTGTATCATTTAGCCCGAGTCTCAGTTTTCCGCATCTGCAAAATGGTAATAAGGATCTCTACTTCATTGGATTAATCGAACTAAAATATGGGACCACCACTTGGCAGAAGGCGGTTGCTTAATAAATATCAGTGACTGTTATTATGACATGAGGTGAAGGGCCTTTGTCTTCACTAACGGGACACAGAGACTTAGTGACGGAGAGATTAGTCATTTCCCATGGAACAGCCCAGACTTCAAACCTTAAGGATTGATAAATATATTATTTGAACAAAGGACACATTATCAGCCTTTTGGAAAAGAGAAAAGGAGAAAAATCCCCAGAACTTCCCCAAGATCCTACCACCTAAACCAAGGATTGTGACCGTGTTGGCGTACTTCCTTCCGGAGCTTTTTTCAGGGGCATTTTATGAAGTGGTTGTAATTATCTGATCTATGCATGTCCATATATGCACGTCTGTATTCTTTTCTTTCACATACAAATGCTGTATCATAAACATTTTCCCCTGTTGCTACACGCTCTTCATAATTGTAATTTTTGAATGGTTGCATACCAGTCTTTTTTTTCTTTATGTTTATTTATTTATTTTTGAGAGAGAGAAAGAGAGAGAGAGCCCAGGGAAAGGGCAGAGAGAGAGGGGGAGAGAGAGAGAATCCCAAGCAGGCTCTGCACCACCAGCGTGGAGCCCAACACGGAGCTCAAACCCACGACCCGTGAGATCATGACCTTAGTGAGTAGAAGCCGGACACTGAACTGACTGAGCCACTCAGGCGTCCCTGCATACCACTCTTAAGTAAGATCTTTTAGCGTAAACTTTCTCTAGTATTTCAGGTTTCTTCCCTAGGATTCCGGAAGTCAAATTACTGGGTCACCTTTTATAGCTTCAGATTCATATAGCCGTCGCTTTTCAAAAAGGTGGTATCAGTTTGCAATGCAGCGATATCTGATTAAAGCTCATTCAACTGCATAGTCATTGTATTGGGTATTATAAGTACAGTTTTCTTTGGGCTGATTTATGAACTATGTCCTGTCTTTGTCAGCAGCAGTTGCCGAGCTGGAGAAAGTAAAAAGGAGAAAAAAAATCACAACTTCATTAATGCAGAATCATGGAACCGAAAGGAGTTTGAATGGTATATTAACTTCTTGTCTCTCTGGTTTTACCTTCTGCGTTTGGACCGCAAAGATGGATGGATACTATATTTTAATTTAACCTAGTTTTTTAAAATTTATTTTTTCCATTGTAAGAGTAAAATGTGATTCTTGAAGACATTTTGGAAACTGCAGAAAAAGTTGAAAGATAAACGCTTTTAGGCCCATGGTTAACATTTTGGTACATCTCCTCATTTTCTTCCAGTCTTTTTTCTCCGAACATTTGTTCTCCTTTTACGTAACTGTGACTATACCATATATACAATCTTTAACCTTTGTTTCTCACTTAACAGAATGATATAGGTATTTATCTATGTAACTGTAAACATACATCCTTTTTATAGCTCACGTATTTTATTTTGTCTTTTAAATTTTATTATTATTATTTTAATGTTTCTCTTTGAGAGAGTGGGAGCAGGGGAGGAGCAGAGAGAGAGGGAGACACAGAATCCGAAACAGGCGCCAGGCTCTGAGCCATCAGCACAGAGCCCGATGCGGGGCTCAGACTCAAGAATCATGGGATCATGACCTGAACTGAAGTCGGATGCTTAACCGACTGAGCCACCCAGGCACCCCCAGTTTTTAATCTTTCTCCTTTTTAAAAGGAAATACATTTTCACGATTTAAAAAAATTCACATAGTTCCAGCTGTACAGTGAAAAATCTCTTTGCCACCCCTGACCTCAGTCATCCTCCCCAGAGGAAATACGGTAACTGCTTGTTCGTGTATCCTGAGACAGTCCATGCATATTCAGACTGAAATGAGCTCTTTTCCTAGGCAAATAGTAGAACACCAGACATACTGTTTTGTACCTTGCTTTCTTCGTTTTTTTTCCCTTTCTTGATTTTTTTCACTGACTGTATCTTGGCAATCATCCCACAAAAGCCCATATGGTTTTGACATGGTCTTTCTTTTTAACAGCTAATAGTACATATTGCGTGGATGTACCGTAATGTATTATCCAGTCCCCTATTGAGGATTAGCCCTTTCTTTTGTTCTTAGAGACAACGTTCCAAGCAACAGACTTGCTCCTCACACGCATGTGTCAGTGATATCTGTAGGATAAATTCCTAGCAGTGAAACTTGGCAAGTCGGCCATTTGTTTTAAGATGGACACTTTAAATTTTGATAGATACTCTCAGATCGCCTTTCGCAGGCAAACTGTACCCAGTTAAACTACACCCAATAGCATGTAAAAGTACGTGTTTCCCGAACCATCGCCAATACAGACTGTTAGCAATGTCCTTGATCCCTGACAAACCGAAAATCAAAAGTAGTATTATGATTAAAAAAAAAAATTTTTTTTTTAGCAGTTCTAAAGAACTAAAAACTAAGTTTTGAGAGACATAGAGACAGAGTGTGAGCAGGGGAAGGGCAGGGAGAGAGGGAGATACAGAAACTGAAGCAGGCTCCAGGCTCTGAGCCAGCAGCACAGAGCCCGACGCGGGGCTCAAACTTGCAGACTGTGAGATCTTGACCTTAGCCGAAGTTGGCCGCTTAACCGACTGAGCCACCCAGGTGCCCCTAGTATTCTGATTTTTAAAAAATGTTTATTTATTTATCTCGAGAGAGAGGGAGAGCGCGTGTGCTTATGTGTGTGGGGGGAAGGGGCGGCGAGAGGGAGAGAGAGAATCCCAAGCAGGCTTCGTGCTGTCGGTGCAGAGCCCCACACGCGGGGCTCGATTCCATGCACCAGAGATCCTGACCTGAGCTGAAATCACGAGTCACACGCTTAACCCACTGAGCCACCCAGGCCCCCCTAGATGCCATTTTTAATTGCTGAAAAATACCCCATGGAGAGGATGTCACCATTCCTTCATGTTGCTCCTAAATTTTCACTGTTAGAAATAATACCATAGTGAACGGCTTTTTTTGCATTGCATTTCTTTAGCGTTATGTATTGTTTTCTTAGAGCGAATTCCTGGAAATGAAATTTGTAGGTCCAAGGGTATCGGCATTTAAAGCCATCCTGGAAAGGCTTATGCTAGTTTGCATTCCCCCTAACAACCTGCACCTGTGCCAAGTCTCTCTCCCATCGCCAGCCTCGGCTTACCGTATTTAAAGGATCTCTCAGGACGCAGCTTCTGCAGACAGGATTTGGGCCCTAATCCGGCGTGAGCCTAACTTTAAAGCCGGGACGCATTTTCCCCTTTTGTATCATGAACCAGATCCTTCCTTGTCCAACCGGGGCCCGGCTTTTTTCTGGAAGAACTCAGCGTTCCGCGTCAGAGATGTCAGTGTCTGTTTTCCTTTCTTTGTCCAACCCCACGGCCGGGCTTGTATGAATCATCGTGGAAGAAAAACATTGCCGTGGTGCCAAGAAACGCACAAACGGTTCTGTATTGGATTCCCAACTGGAATAGAGTACCTATGGCCCCGGGGGTGTGGGGCAGCACAGGGTGTCGGGCTCTGTCTAGGGAGGGGCCGTTTGATTCACTTCTGTGGGATTCGGCAAAGTCAGTGACGGTCACCCCGGGAAAGCTGTCCTGTGTCCTGGGCTGCATCAGAGCTGGTATCACCTGGAAGGACAGACATTTGCTTTTATCTTTTTTTTTTTTTTTAATGTTTACTTATTTTGAGAGAGAAAGAGAGCGGGGAAGGGGCAGAGAGAGAGCGAGAGAAAGAATCCCAAGCAGACTCTGCGCTGACGGCGCAGACGCGGGGCTCCATCGCACAACATGTGGGATCGTGATCTGAGTTGAAATCAAGAGTCAGACGCTTAACCGACTGAGCTGCCCAGGTGCCCTGACCTTTGCTTTTATCTGCTCAATATCTTTTTCTTTTAGTGCTAGGGGCTTCTCTTGTTCTTGCAAACGACAGTATTGTGACCTAGCTCTGGTCTGTTAGAATCCCCCTTCCTCTGGCGCTGGACCCAAGAAGGACCAGTCACGGTCCCTCTTGGATTTTGACACGTGGATGCTAAGAGAAAGAAACTTTGTTTTTCCGCGAAGTGTGGTGAGCTAGGGTGCTTTAGACTTAAGGCTGCCTGTGGTTTTCTTTCCCTCCATACGGAAAATGCTGTCAGCAGTAGAAGGCTGGGAATATGGAGCTAAGGAAAGACACTCAGAGATGAGGCAGAGAGGTGGAGAGGGACTGTCTTCACACCAGCCGTGTGAGTGCCTGTCTGAACTGGGTATCTCTCCGCGCATACAGTAGTTCACCTGAAGAGGCCAGAGAACTTGCATCTGAGAGGTGAGCACAGAGAGGTCTAGGAAGAGGGAACTGAGGGTTGGGGCTAGATAGAAAATATCAGTGGTCAGATTCAAATATCTCAGAAGTTCGAGATGACAGTCAGGGTGGAGCAAGGTAGGAACTGGTGGCCGGGAGTATGAGAAGCCAGTCAGGCAGTGCAAAGCCAGAATGAGGAAAGCATCAGTTGCATTCATATGGGCACAAGGTGGCCGTGAGCCGCGCTTGCAGTGGGAATGGCGAGGAAGGAAGCCATGATCGTAAGGAGAGTTGCAAAGGAGGAGTCAGCAGGCCGTGGTGACTGACCGGCAGACTGGACGAATCCACTCGGGTTGCCGTAACAGAATCCTATAGACTGGGCTGCTTACACCACAAATCCAAGAACAGAAGTCCAAGATCAAGGTGCTAGCAGTCTTGGTTTCTGGTGAAGCCTCTCTCCTCAGCTTGAAGATGGCGCCTTCTTGCTGTGTGCTCACTTGGCCTTTGGGCACGTGTGGAGAGAGAGAGAGTGAGCCCCAGTGCCTCTTCCTCTTCTTAGAAGGACCCCAGTCCTACCAGATCAGGGCCAAACCCTCATTTAACTTTAGTTACCCCCTGAAAGGTCCTATCTCCAAATACAATTACACTGGGGGTTAGGGCTTCCTCATATGAATTTTGAGGTGAGGCGGGGGACACAATTCAGCTCAAAACGCTAACCAAGTAGAAAGAAGTTTTTGGAAGTAGGATGACTAATTTATTTGGTGTATTCTTTCCTGTGCTTTATTTATTATTTTTATTTTTTAAAAGAATAATCAGCCTTAATGTTTATTTATTTTCGAGAGAGAGAGAGACAGAGTGCGTGCAGGGGAGAGGCAGAGAGAGGGAGACACAGAATCCGAAGCAGGCTCCAGGCTCTGAGCTGGGCTTGAACTCAGGAACCCTGAGATCATGACCTGAGCCAAAACTGGACCCTTAACTGACTGAGCCACCCAGGCTCCCCTCTTTCTCGTGCTTTAAAAAGATATTTGTAATCACAGGTTCATGTGATTAAAAAAAATTCAGTTCTTTTCACTTATCATAATATCATAAGCATTTCCCCATATTGCTATATAATGTTCATAACCAGTTTTAAAGGTTATACTGCATTCCTGGTGGTACCCAATTATTCCTAGTCTTCGTCTTAAGTAGTTCCCCTTGGCCAGCCAGCCAAGGGCAAGCCCTAGCCATCGTTCCTTTACCAAGCTCATTGTCTTCATTCCTCTCCCCCTGATGGCCAAAGCCCTGCCTTAAAGGCCAGATGCTTGCGTACCCAGGGCTTCCTCCCTGGTCCGCTGATTATCCTTCCATTAGTGGTGCCCACTCCACCCACCAAACACAGAGGACACAAATGAATCTTAATGCTATGTTTTTCATGTCACTCCTCTACCTTAACATTAACCGGATGATAAAGTCCAAACCCTTTGGCCAGGCATTAGAAGTCTTGCACAATCTAACATTAACCTAGCTTGGTTACTGCTCACCCACTCTGCTTCTGTGTGAACCCTTTCTAGAGTCTGATAGGCAGTCACTGTCAAGCCCACGTCTCCTATCGTTCCCCGCTCATTTGCTTTGTTTTGTCTAGATGTCCTTCTCGTTTAGTTGCTAATTCTTAAAAAAGCGTTTTGCATCTATGTCCATCAGTGAAATTGTCTCATAATTTTTCTTTTGTGCACTGTACTTGTCAGTTTGGGCATTAACTTTATGCTAACCTCATCACATGAGCTGGGGAGTGTTTCTTCCTTTATTATAATTTGAAAGAGTTTGTGTGATATTGGAGTTTTTTGTTCCTTGAATGATTGGTAGAAGTTACTAGTAAACTGGTGTTTTCCTTGTGGCAAAATTTTTAACTGCCGATTCAATTTCCTTAATGGTTATAGGATTATTCAGGCTTTTAATTTCTTCTTGAGCCTGCTTATTTCTCTAGGAATTTGTCCATGTTTTCTAAGTTTTCAAATTTATTAACATAAAATGATTTATAAAATTCTCTATTTTTCCAACCTATACTATGCCTTCTGTTATTATTTTCTAGGTCAATATTCCCAAAGATTTGTTAGTGTTATCTGTTAAAAGAACCAAATATTGGTTTTTTGTATGAGTTTTTATTTTCTATATCATTATTCTATGCTCTTATTAAAAAAAACTTTTTTAATGTTTATATTTGAGAGAGAAAGAGGCAGCGTGAGCGGGGAAGGGACAGAGAGAGAGGAAGACACAGAATCTGAGGCAGGCTCCAGGCTCTGAGCTGAGAGCTGTTAGCACAGAGCCTGATGGGGGGCTTGAACTCATGAGCAGAGAGATCATGACCTGAGCCGAAGTCGGAGGCTTACCCAACTGGCCCACCCAGGTGCCCAGCCATTGAAGTTCTCAAGTTCATATGTTATAGTAACTAGTGTTCTCCTAACTCATATAATACATCTGCCTTCTTTGATATGGATGGTTTGGAGGCTAAAAATGAATTTCTAATGAGAATGACATAGGAGACTTCTCTTTAACAAATTTTTGTTTGAAGAGGCCATCTGAAGCTATTTCTAAAATCTGTTTTTTTGAGAGAGAAAGAGAGAGAGAGGAGAGGGCAAAGGGGAGAGAGAGAGAGAGAGAGAGAGAGAGAATCTTAAGCTGACTCCATGCTCAGTGCAGAGCCTGAGGTAGGACTTGATCCTACAAACCTGGGATCATGATCTGAGTCTGATGCTCAACCAACTGAGCCACACAAGTGCCCCAGAATCTGGTCTTTTAACTAGGTCAGTTTATTGTTAAGGAATGACTGATAATCTGGCATAGGAAAATATGTAAACCTTTTGTTGTCTTTCTTCATAATGTCAAGATAAGTTGGTGTGTTATTTGCTACAGTTCACAACCAGGTCCACCAGTGGAAAGGTGTTCAATATTTGTTTGTTGGTCAGATCAATGGAGTTACTTCTGGGGCATGAGGAGGGCTGGGTGCGATATGGCCTGCATTTAGTGAGAACCACTTTACATGGATTCTTTCTCAGTCCTCAAAGCACCATCAGGAGGTAGGGAATATTATTCCCATTTTAAAGCTAAAGAAACTGAAGCTCAGAGGAAGGAAATCACTTGTGTAAGGTTGCTCAACTCTGGGCGTGTCCAGCCCCAGACTTGAACTCTGCTATCCTGGTGGGAGTCAAACTCATTTTCCCCAAGTTCTTGGTCCTGGGTTCCCTGCAGTGGGTCTCAGTCATCAGCCAGATTGGTCTCATGTCCATGGCCTGGGCTGCCTTCACGACCAGTTCCTTTTTCTTTTCAGACTTTGGCCTGAAATAGAGATGTAAGTGATAGAACTCAGCATAGGGAGGACATGTGTGCATGTGCATATGTGCCCATGTGTGCCAATGACATGGCACCGGCATAAAGAAAACATTGGCAGCTATGAGCTTCTCCTTTCCTGCTCTCCTTCCCCTCTACCAACCATCCCATGGCCCTACCTTCCCATACACCAAAGGTATAGATGCTTCCCACCCTGGAGGAAGCGAGGCTGAGTGTCCCAAGAGAAAGCACAGTGTCCATCTTGAGCCTATGTATTGCCAAGTGGTTTCTTAGGGACCTGTTTTCAGAGCCCTTAGTGTCCAAACACTATGGCTATAACAAAGTTTTCAAAAAATCCTGAAAAAAAAAAGAAATGGCGTTATGCAGGGATTTTTTCTCCAAAATTTTCTGTAGTGTGGTTTGCTTATTTTTATAGTTAAAAAGAATAAAAAAATGCAATGAATTACACGAGCCGTATGTTCCTTCTTTGTGTGAGAAATAACCTGCCAATAGCTCAGCTTTGCTTCCCGCAAAGTAGTAATGCTGTTGTGCCAAGGAGGCTTTTAAACATTATATAAACGTTTTATTGTGGTAAAAGACACAAAACAAAATTTACCATTTTAACATTAAAAAACATTTTTTTAAATGTTTATTTATTTTTGAGAGGGGTGGGAGGGGCAGAGAAAGAGAGGGAGACACAGAATCTGAAACAGGCTCCAGGCTCCGAGCCATCAGCACAGAGCCCGATGCGGGGCTCAAACCCACAAACTGTGAGATCATGACCTGAACCAAAGTTGGATGCTTAACCAACTGAGCCACGCAAGCGCCCCCCATTTTAACATTTTTAAGTGTACATTTCTGTCGCACTAAGTGTGTTCACGTTGTTGTACAATTATCACCACCAAACTCCTTAAGAGCCTTATCATCCCAAACTGAAGCTCAGTACCCCTTCAACACTAAGTCCTCCTTCCTTCCTCCCCCAGCTCTTTGTAACCTCTGTTCTGTGTTCTGTCTCTATGGATTTGACTACCCTAGGTACTTTAGGTAAGTGGAATCATCCAATATGTACCCTTTTGTGTCTGGTTTATTTCACTTAGCTTAACGACCTCAAGGTTCTTTCACAGTGTAGTGTGTCAGCATTTGCTTCCTTTTTATTGCTGAATAATATTCCATCTACTTATATGCCACATTTTGTTAATCCATTCATCGGTCGATGGGCATATGGGCTGCTTCTACTTTTGGCGACTATGAACAAGGCTGCCTGTGCATAGGTGTGCAGATAACTGTTTGAGTCTCTGCTTTTGCTTCTCCCGGGTATACGCCGAGAAGTAGACTTGCTATCAAGGGGGTTTTTAGAACTCATTTTTGGGACTTTCCCGGGACATTATTTTGAATTTCTTCAGCTATAGCCAGTCTTTGTCCTTTGAATGCGAATGTTTAGAAACGTCTGGAAATTTCGGGAAGGCATCAAAATCAATTGGTTTCTTACTCTCCGTAGGCATGGTGCATGAGGTCTTGCATACATTACACCATCTAATAAAACAATGCTGAGAAGTAAGGACACGTGTCTTCCTTTCTGGATCAGGCAACTGGAGCAGAGAGGGTGGGGGAAGGGTCTGCCCAGTGTACAGAGTAGTAGTCACAGGGCCAGGGGTCAGGCTCAGATCTGTCTGAGCTCAAAGCTTGTGCTCGATCTCTTACCACGTTCTCTGACTTTGTGGTCGCTTGCCGTGTTCTCTTACTTTGAAGCTATTGTTGGGCTACCAATTGGGGAATACCATTTTGGATCAAAAGGTGTGATTATGGACATTGATTTAAAAATATTCACTATAGGGGTACGTGAATGGCTCTGTTGGTTGAGTGCAACTTCCGCTCAGGACATGATCTCACAGTTTGTGAGTTTGAGCCCTACATCCGGCTCTGTGCTGATGGCTCAGAGCCTGGAGCCTGCTTCAGATTCTGTGTCTCCCTCTGTCTCTCCTCTGTTCATACTCTCTTCCTCTCTCTGAAAATAAATACAACATTAAAAAATATTCATTATAAATAAATTTTCCAATCAAAAGTAAAATAAAGCATCACTAAGAGTTGGACTATAGAGAAAAACAGAAAGAAAAAGTTTACCCATAGTTCTACCACTGATTGTCAGTCAGTTGCGCCTGCCTATAAAATGTTTAATTGTGGGGCGCCTGGGTGGCTCAGTGGATTAAGCTTCCGACCTCGGCTCAGGTCATGATCTCATGGTTCATGAGTTCAAGCCCCGCGTTGGGCTCTGTGCTGACAGCCCAGAGCCTGGAGCCTGCTTTAGATTCTGTGTCTCCCTTGCTCTCTCTCTCTAAATAATAAATCAATATTTTTTTTAAGTTTAATTGCATTTCCCCTATGGTTCAGCTAGGCAGGGTGTTAACTTGGTCACCCCAGGCCAAGAAGAGACAAGGATTAGTAACTTCAAGGAGGCCATATCTTTTCATTTAGAAAGGTTTACATCAGGGGCACCTGGCTGGCTCGGTCTGCGGGAGCGTGAGAGACTCTCAATCTCAGTGTTGTGAGTTTGAGCCCCACATTGGGTGTAGAGAGTACTTAAAAATAAAACCTTGGAAAAAAAAAAAAAAAGGTTTACCTCCTCAGGAGCTGGGAGGGGGCGTGGCAGCCACAGAGGAGCTTTGCTTGAATCCCCCTTCAAGAAAGAATTTGCCAAGAACAGGGTTAGTGGAGAGCCTCCAGCAACAGCATTGGAACCTGCTTCCTGCTCTTTCCAGGCAGCCCCCAGCCAACGACAGCAGGACGGAGGCCCCAGCACCCACTGTTTCCCAGTGGGAGATTCCTCTGGTGGGCAGCTTGACCTCACTGCCCACCAGGTAGCCAAGACTTCGCATGATCTGTGCAGCAGCCTGGGATTCTCTTTGCCCTATTTCTTCTTTGCCTCTCTTTCCTTTCACAGGAATTGGGTCTGCGTGGTGCTCTGAAGGCTTTTCCCGCCCAGTCCCACCTCCTCCTGGTTTCTCTTCCAAGGTTATTGCTCCCCCATAGTCTATCGCTCCTAACGCCTGCCTCTGCTTCCTGGAGGACCCAGATAAATGCGAGTGGTGACTGTTGAGGAGACGCTCTGTGCCTGCTTCTCAGCTTTCATTTAGTCCTTGAAAAGCTACGCTTAGGATTTCTCTATTGAGTAGTGTTCAACACACCACCAAGCGTGGACTTCATACAGAACACAAAAGTATTTATGAGAATTGTGTTTTTTGAGTATTTTCCTGAATCACATAACCTCTCTTCATATATGTTTATTTTTTTTTAAATCTTTTTTTTTTAACATTTATCTTTTATTTTTGAGAGACACAGAGACAGAGCATGAGCAGGAGGAAGGCAGAGAGAGAGGGAGACCCAGAATCCGAAGCAGGCTCCAGGCTCCGAGCTGTCAGCACAGATCCCGACGCGGGGCTCGAACTCACAGACCGTGAGATCATGACCTAAGCCAAAGTCGGCCGCTTAACCGACTGAGCCACCCAGGCGCCCCCATATATGTATATTTTAAGTAGGCTCCATACTGGGCGTGGAGCCCAACACAGGACTTAAACTCACGACCCTGAGCTGAGATCAACCATCGGATGCTTAATGGACTGAGCCACCCAGCTGCTCCCTGGCTTAATATTTTTACAAAGCATAAAATGGTAGAATAGCATGTAAGAACTCTAAGAAGCCATAGAAGAGAAACTAATGCAAGCCTGGAGACAAGAGAGAATTCAGTGTGGAAACCAAACGCCACAAGCACAAAGGCAGACAGATAACACTGAAAACAGAGGTGAATTATTGGAAACGAGACGGCTGCTCTGCAAAAGTACTGGTTGTGAGTGATCAAGGTAGTCTGACTAACGTGGAAGAACGTAATATAGTAAAAATGTGTTACAGTTGAGTGTCTTGCAAGCTAGAGAGAATTAAGTGCTAAACGCATAAAACAAATATATGAAACCCGCTGTATCTGCTGTAACTCACGCCACACCGCAAGAGCTTTTAAGGGCTGCTAATAAAATAATAATGCATTTCATTTGCCTGACTTCGTGTTTGGAAATGCAACAGAATGTTGCCAAGGGGTCATGCGTCTCGCCTCCCACGGTCAGGAAGGCCAGCGCGTGGCTCTTGCCATAAAGGTGGTGTCTCCGTCTGATGGAAGGATTTCCATTCTGACTGCATGGTTGAGGTCTTGCCCGTGGCATTTGCAGCTGCCTGTGCGGAGGCCGGGGCTCTGTCCTGATCCTGCCTTGAGTGCCCAGGTCTTGCATCTAGAGCCGTGGAGAGCGTAGCCCTGGGCAATCTCCTCATCAGTCATTCACTTCCCCGCAGCAAAATTCCCTACTCGTGCTCCAGCCTCCTCTTGCCCGCCAGCTGGCCCTAGAACTTCATCTTTGCCTGGCTCGGGGATTCCCAGCCTTCTCCCCCATTCACTAATGCCTCGGCTGTCCACCTGACCACTTACCACAGAACCTCCAGCGGTGGGACCAGGCAGCAGCTTTTTCAAAGCTTCCCAGGTGTTAACGAGGGGGTCCTGGGCAGCTCCGTTGGCTAAGCATCTTCCTCTTGATTTCGGCTCAGGTCATCATCTCATGGTCGCGAGATCGAGCCCCGCATCGGGCTCAGCACTGAGCAGGGAGCCTGCTTGGGATTTTCTCCCTCCCTCTCTCTGCCCCTCCTCTGGTTGCACTCACTTGCTCTCGCTCTCTTTCGCTCAAAATAAATAAATAAACTTAAAAAAAAGGGGGCAGCTAGGGCTACGAATCACTGGCTGAGCTAAACCCATTTCTCTGATGGAAGAGAAAGGCAAGGTGTTCTGGTAACAAACTTTGCACCAGGTCTGTTTCGCTGACCACATCACTGTCCCCGAGGACAGAGCTGGCTCATTCTCACTGTGTCCCATTTGTCAGTGGCCACCAGAGTCCTTTATATGGAGTAGATGTAGTCTTATCCTCAGTGAAATAAAACCGAATTTCTTACGCAGGGCCCTTTGATTAGTCTTCCCCACACTTCCATCTGGCAGTCAAATGAGCCAGATGCATGGAATTTGGGGGTAGAAACCCCAGGATCAAGGTTTGTTTTGATAGCAGAGGGACATAGAACGCCGGCCATGTTCCTTAATTCCTGGGATGCCATTTTCCATCTGAAAATGGGAATAGTACTTTTGTTCCTTGGTCCTCCTTGGTTGGGAGCCTGGTGCCGAGCAAAGACTTGGCACCCCTCATTTCGAATCCTCTCAACAGCCCTGTTTGGTAGATCTTTTCGTTACCATTTAACCGATGGGAAAATAGACTCAGGGTCTCTTATCAGGGTCACACAGGGAGCTACCTGTCCGAACAAAGTTGTGCGTCTGGTCTTGGCAATGAAGGGGCTGGGCTTTGAAAACGGGACACCTCTTGCTAGTCAGGTAATCTGCGGCATGGAATTTATCCTCTCCGGTGTCCCATTTAATTATAACCCCATGAATTCTCCCTAAGAATTCTCCGTTCCGCTCCCTAACCCTGTTTTGAGCAGAGTCCGGCCGGGCAGAAGTAGAGGCCAGAACAGTGTTAGCGGCAGCCTGTGGCCTGTGGCGGCTGCCTGATCCCAAACTAGGGGAGGACTTCTGCCATTTTCCAGTTTGGGGCTTCCTGCAGGCGGAGAGGCCAGGGAGGAGAACACGTGACGCCATCTGGATGAACGGCACACGCTTGACTAGTCCCGCAGCAGGTACGGGCCGACCCCACCTGTTCCCTTGAGTGTTCGGGTTCAAGTTAATCCTTTATTCATCAGGTGATGTCTCCTTCCCAGGGGTTTCTTATACTCTCAACTTCTCCCCAGAAGTTTCCCTAAGGCGGGGCCGGCCGAACGCTATGTGGCTCTGTCTGGGAACCACTGTTTCCTTGGTTAGCACGGGATTTTCCTCATTATAACATCATCCCGTCCAGCGGGGGGGACCCGTTGCCAAGGATACCGGATGTAGGGTGTATGCCGTTTTAGTCTTTGCTCACCCAACCCTATTTGGTTAGATTTCCCCCGCGTTCCAGACTCTTCTAGCCTTCTCACATTCGTGGCCACAAAAGCGTCACCACACAGACATCTCTCTCTCCTTATTTCCTCTGTTTGTCTACAGCTTCTTTCAGATCTTTACCCTGAATTTGCTGACTTCACTTCCTATCTCTGTTGACTTACCCGATATCCTCCCCTCCAGGACAATAAATGACTCCCTCTGAGCAATACAGTCACCAATGCCCGCCTCACAGGTTATTGTGAGGAGTAATTGAGATAAGGCGTGTAAGCACCAGGCACATTGTAAACACTTACACAAATTAGTTATAATTATGTAAACGACAGTCAGCCTGTGCAGGCCGGGCTGTGGAACAGGAAGTACAAAGTACACGAAAAATGCCCAGTAGACTGTGAAGTGTTAAACTGCGGCCGGTTACCACTGCCGTGCGTCTGGGAGTCCAGCGTCCCCACCTAATTCCTTTATTTACTTACTCCCCAAACATTTATGAGCTCGGCGGTGGCCATTTGTCATATTTCCAGCCGCCTGATGTCTTTGTTAAGGTTTGAAAATAAATTCTCAGCTTTCTTTTGGGTACGTGACAAATTTTTTCAAATTGCGGTAAAATACACAGAACGTAAACTTTACCGCCTTAACCTGTTTGTAACGTGCAGCTCCGTGGCATTAATTACGTTTCGTGTTGTACGGCCAGTCACCACCGTCCATTCACACCTTTTTTCATCTTGCAATGTGCAGTGTCTTTTACTTTTTAATTTTTTTAATGTTTGTTTATATTTGAGAGAGGGAGAGTGTGTGCGCGAGCAGGGGAAGGGCAGAGAGAGGGAGACATGGAACCTGAAGCAGCGTCCAGGCTCTGAGCTGTGAGCGCAGAGCCTGATGCAGGGGTTGAACTCACGAGTCATGAGAACATGACTTGAGCTGAAGTTGAGTGCTCAACAGACTGAGTCACCCAGGCGCCCCAGCGTGGAGTCTGTATGAATTGTCTTTCTGTATCTGGGGAAATGCCTCTTCCTTCTTCCCAGTGAGGAAGTCAGAACTCACCTTCCTGCCTGCCTTGGGACAGGGACACAGGCCTACGACCAGGCTCCACCGACCAGTCCACACCTGTGCAGACCTCGATTCGGGCAGGAGCCGCAGGAAGAAACAGGCTGTGGGTGAAGCCGCCATGTTTGCTGGGCTGCAAGGCACAGAGGTGTCTAGCTTTTCGTGGCGGCTCTGATGGCGGGGGTGGTTTCCAGAGGTCGCAGGGTCGAGTTCCTGATACAGAAGTGAAAACAGCACTGGCCGCAGCAGTGATCGCGGTCGAGTGGTACTGGCGACAGTTTCCTCATCAGGCCCCCATTTTGGGTGTTACTTCCGGAAGCTTCATCTCAATTCTACTTTGGAATGAATTTCTTTTTTTTTTTTTTTTTTTAAACCAACTGAGTGCAGAGCGTGGTGGGACCAAGGTTGTCTGAATTCCTTTTGCTTTCGGATGCTGCTGGCAAAGCCGCCTTGAGCTCTGGGGCGCCCTTCTGGTGAGTTGGTCAGCCCCCAGCTCATTCCTTGGCACTCCTTGACTTCGGTCCAGGCAGGGAAGGCTCTGGGTTGCAATAGCTCTTCCTTATGGTTAGGGTCCCTGGGAGAAAGATCATTTCAGCGACCGGTCACCGCCAGGAAAGGAAGGCCCTGGTGGTTTAGCCCTGTCCAGGGGTTTGCTCTTGTTTCTTTTCTTCCTCACAGAATGTTTGCCTGGACCCGGGCTCACCCCTGACCATTCCCCTTCCTTTTCTGCCTACGTTTTTCTGTTGGCTTTTCAACACTGTTTCTCTGGGAGGCAGATTCTGTTGAGAGGCATCGCGGAGGGTGATAGGCAGGGCTCCCCTTTCTGTCGGGAGGTCCAGAGATAACCATCATCCACGAAGCCCCCGGGGATTGCTGTCTGACCTGGGGTGACCTGTCACCCTGGCGCCTCAGCTGTCCTCTCAGAAGGATTGCACTTGGCTTCCCCGGTCCCGCATGGCATGATTACTGAAGCCCCGTACCGGGCTCATTCTGGGGAAACACGCATGAGTAAGCGCTTAGGCCTTCAGGCACTCGCAGCCCAGGGGGAGTGGGCCAACGGGTCCACGCCTCACCCAGTAGCTACTGAGATAGATGATCATTTACTAACCGTATTGCTGTCACCTAAGCCCTGTGTTGCCTGTCTTTTCTCTATTTTTTTTTTATTTAAATAGTTTATTTTCAATTCTCCTCTCTATTTTTGGGGACTCTCTGTGTGTGTGGGGGGTGTCTCTGGGCTCAACTGTTCTGTCCTTGCCTTCCCAGCCATCCTAGACAGGACGTGGGTCGGTGGAGAAGTCACAGACTCTGGCGATCTGGTCTGTCCGCTACTCCTGCGGATTTACGGGGACGAGTTTCTTTCCCTTTTAGGGGAATGCCTGCAGCCCCGGCTTGATGTTGTGGAGTGACCTCTTCCCAGAATGACCGGCGGTGGGGATATCCACTCCTTTTGGGTGAAGAGTGTTCCTGTATTGAGACCACAACATGACTGTACCTCACAACCCAGTCGGCCAGCCTCAGCCTTTAAATGGTGTCACGAGGGGGACATTAACAGTCCAGCCC
This sequence comes from Paguma larvata, assembly GCA_030068075.1. Taxonomy (NCBI): domain Eukaryota; kingdom Metazoa; phylum Chordata; class Mammalia; order Carnivora; family Viverridae; genus Paguma; species Paguma larvata. The sequence goes on from CM057843.1 coordinate 5,266,332, forward strand.
AGGTCCTTTTTTTCTTTTTTAAGTCTATTTATTTATTTTGAGAGAGAATAAGCAGAAGAGGGGCAGAGAGAGAGAGAGAAAGAATCCTAAGCAGACTCCACACTGTCAGCCCAGAACCCGACTCGGGGCTCAAACTCACGAACTTCGAGATCATGACCTGAGCCAAAATCGAGAGTCAGATGCTTAACCAACCGAGCCACCCAGACGCCTCCAGCCCAGGTCCTTTTTATCATCTCTTCTCTAGCTCTTGGGGGAGATCAGGCCTGCCTCCGTTTCTCATCTCTTGTGAGTGTCGCCTGCAGGAGACCGTACATCTTCCCAAACATAAGAGATGGTTTTCCGGTACAGTCCAAATCCATGCATTACCCTAACGGACATGCAGTCTGCAGGGTACTTCTCTGCTTTTCCAGCATCTCACGGACTCATTTGGTGTCTAGGAGCCGCACTGTCTCAACTGTCTCCGTATCTACGGGAGAATTCGCTTTACGTCCTCATAACTGTGAGACACATTGAGTGAATCTGTCCTAAAATAAAATGGCTATCTTGTCCAGATAGACCTGTTCGAAGCTTTGAGAGTGTAGGCTCCCTCCCACTCTGCCAGCGTCTGCCTTTCCCATCGAGGTCTCAAGCAGCTTCGGAACCTGGGGCCGGCATTTCCTCTCAGAGTGTCTTCTCTTTTCCCTCTATTATGGGTTGAATCGCGTCACCCCAGATTCACGTGTTGAAGCCCCAGTTCCCAGGACCTCAGGATGCGACCGTATGTGGAGACAGGTAGGGTTTTTAAAGAGGTGATGAGGTTAGAACGAGGTAAGTAGGGAGGCGCCTGATCTCATATGACAGGTGTCCTTATAAGAAGAGGAGGTTAGCACCCAGACATGCCCCGAGAGGAGGCTACAGGGAGAATGATGGGTACAAGGAGAGGACAGCCACCCACCAGCCAAGGAGAGAAGCCACAGAAGGAACCAGTCCTGCCGTCACCTTCTCTTGGGCTTCTAGCCTCCAGAGAAGCGAGAAAACAAATTTCTGTTGTGTAGGCCGGCCCAGTCTGTGGTTCCGTGTTATCACAGCCGGAGCGGACGAATGCATCCCAGTCTTTGCAAGAAGCCTTTCCTTTTTTAAAAAAAAATGTATATTATTATAATTTTTTTAAGTTTTCTTTTTAATGTTTATTTTATTTTATTTTTTTTTTAATTTTTTGATGTTTGTTTTTGAGAGAGAGAGACAGAGTGCAAGCAGGGGAGACAGAGAGAGAGGGAGACCAGAATCCGAAGCAGGCTCCAGGCTCTGAGCTGTCCAGCACAGAGCCTGACGCTGGGCTTGAACTCACGAGCTGTGAGATCATGACCTGAGCTGAAGTCGGAAGCTTAACCAACTGAGCCACCCAGGTGCTCCTTAGTGTTTATTTTAAAGCGTTACTGTGTTTTGGATAGATTGGGGTACACATAGCTATAAAATTAATCTCGCCTGGTTCTTTTTACTTTTTAACGTGGCTCCTAGAAAATTTAAGATCACAGAGGAGGCTTGCATTGTGTCTCTGGTGGACAGTGCTGATCCAAAGAGGGCCCGGGCCCTGCCACCCGGTCCCTAGCCAGCTCTCTCGTGTTTCCGCAAGCGGTCACCACCTATGTAGGGCGTAAAGTTAGGATTTGACCTGGCCCCTGCCCTTGAGGGGAATCTCGGTCTCCAGCCCCTGCGGCAGGAACGCGCTGGTGGATGGATGCCTGGCTTGGGTCTCATCCTCACTTAGCGATGACCCCGGCCTCTGTCCCTTACACCTGTGTCCTCTCCTGCTGCCGTGATCATTAGCTACTCTCAGACCTCTGACCCCTGCTCTGCGGCTGGTTACTGCCCTCGCCCCTTTCTCCCTTGGCTCGGAGAGTCGAAGAACAGACTTCCGGTTCCTCCTCTCCAGGCTCTCCTGGGCCCAGAGTCGCCCACCCTGGTCCCCCTCTACTAGAGTTCACCAAGGCCGCCCGGGTCCCCTGGTGCTCATTGAGTGTTCAGGATACAACCCTTGGGAGAGAGGGCCGGAAGAGAAGCCCTCTCCCTCGAGGGCAGCTGTGATCTGCTTTGAGCTCAACCCACAAACACGCCGGTGCAGGGCTCAGCCTCCCCAACTAGCCTCTGTTTGGGCACCCCCTGGCCTCGCGTACGAAACTCCGGCCAAGCCGCTGTTGAACACAGATAACTCAGCTTTCGTGTGATACATTTCCGAAATGTCGCAAGTACCGAAAATGTGTGAATTGAGGAAATTGCACTGATGAAGTATGAGTCTAGAAAATATAGAAATAACAGATGAAGGGAGGCCAACCTCTTCTGGTGACCAGTCTGGGGAACCCTGAGGGTGAGGGGGGCCTGGGGGTCTCTCCAGACTCCTGTCCATGGTTTTCCAACACCCGACCTTCTGCTCTTAGGCTCTGGGTCATGCCCTCTTTCATCTCTAGACCTTCCTGAACGGGGCTGCCTGTTCCCGCCTCCATACCTTTGCTCACATGTCCCTCCTTGCTGTCCCGTGTCTGCTCATTCAAGGATACGAGTCCTCCCTCTCAGCCTACGCTCAAATACTTTCTCTTTGAAGGACTCCCTGGTAATAACCAGAAATGATGGGTCTCTTCTGGGGACACCTTGTCTCTGCTTACCTTTCTAGCAGGTAATATAGGTAACATATCATGGTGGTCACCCTCCACCCCTCCTCTTAGACCCGGGGGCCGTTGGGATAGGATCGCATCGTATCCCTCTCTGTGTCTCCTTTTAGGGCGAAGCACAGTGTTTGGCCCTGATACCTGCATTTTCATTGTAAATATTTACTCTATCAGAGCACCTCTTGCCCTCTGTACCTGGACCTGATTTTGTGCCCGGATAAATTATAACGCCCGCTACATGCCTACCAGGTACAAGCTTCTAGGGGTTACAGAGATCAACCAGCCACAGACCTCGGCCTCCGGGAGAGCTCAGACCTATTGATGCTGACAGTAATTGCTAGCATTATTGTAAACGGGCCAGCGATGTGTGCCGGGGATGGTGGGGAGGGACAAAGGGCAGAGGTCAGCAGAATTTGCTCAGAGCGGGTCTTTTTTTTTTTTTTAGCGCATTTATTTTGACAGCGATAGAGAGTGAGCAGGGGAAGAGCAGAGAGACAGGGGGACCGAGGATCTGAAGCGGGCTCCACGCTGACAGCAGAGACCCCGATACAGGGCTCGAACTCCCAGGTGAGTGGGAAGTCAGATGCTCAACCGACTGAACCACCCAGGTGCCCCCCCCCACCTTTTTATTTAAGTTTATTTATTTATTCTGAGAGAGAGACATGGTATGAGCTGGGGAGAGACAGAGAGACAGAGAATCCCAGGTAGGCTTCACACTGTCAGCCCAGAGCGCGACGCGGGGCTCGAACCCATGAACCGCGAGATCACGGCATGAGCCGAAATCCAGAGTCCAATGCCTAACTGACTGAGCCGCCCAGGCGCCCCAGCTCAGAGCAGGTCTTGAAGGGTAAGGAGAGTAGTGGGAGGCTTGGGGTCTTGGGGGAGAAACTGGAGACGGTCTTCTGGGTGAGACGGAGCTGCCCACGTAGGTGGAAAAACAGTGGAGGCTTGTATCTCGATCTCAGCAATCTTCGCTCTAGAGCAGACGTGTAGAAAAGGTTCATTGGCTGAACTCAGACCTCTTTGAGAGCGGGAAACCATAACGACTCACTTATCTGTTCTTTAATTTTAGATGGCTTCTCGGGGTTCAGTGTTTCCATGTACGCCTGATCCCAGAATCGCCTGGCTTGCTTGTTATACACGATCCTTGGGTCCCTCTCCTAGAGAGTCACGTTCATCGCATCTAGTATGGGCTCTGGACTCTGTTTCACGTGTCCTAGGAAATCCTTGTGACCCAGCAGGTTTAAAGCCTGCAACTAGCAGGAAGGTATTTGTTAACAGTAGGTGCTTATTTAAAGGGCGTCATCCTGGAGCCCACCCAGACCGGTTGTGGACTCATCGGGCGCAGGATCTGGTATGTTTAACAAGTCCCCCATCACTCCCCGCCCCCATGCATCTCGCTCTGGCACAAGATGGAGGACACCTCGCTTTCGCCCAGCGGGTCTCAGTCCTGGCGGCTCCTTAGAATCACCTGGGAGCGTTAAAAGGGTCCGGGATGGGACCCCATTATTTGTTTCCCTTAAAGGCACCTCAGATGGTTCTGGTGATCACTTTGGGCCAAGAACTGCCGTGAGGACCTCCGACGACGGCCCTTCTAGCACCTGGCAGGCATGCTAGCCTGGCGAGGGGCGGGCTGGGGGGTGGGGCTCAGCTCCCTTCTGGTCACATCCTGTGCATCAGTGTCCCTCACTTCTAGCCCTTCCGGGCGGCGGTGGGGCTTTTAAACTCCCCGTGACCAGGACCCCACCAAGATCAGGCAGAGCCCACACAGGGTAAGGGGGCTGGAGAGGCTGGGCCTGGAGACTTAAAGCTTCCTAGTTGCTTCTAGTGGGTGGCCAGGGGTGTGGCCCCTGCGGGCAGGTGACTGAGCAGTGCCACAGCAGTCACACACCTCCAGCGACACGGGGAAGGACAGCCTTTTTCACGGCCTCGGCTCCGAGCGTCAGGATTTAGTGTACCTGCCAGAGCCAATCAACCCGGACTTCTACTTTTACTTCCTTGTCAGAGGCCGTCTCCGGGCCGTCACTTCATTATTGACTCAGTATTCTCATAACTGATCATCAGCTCAACTGTAAAAGTGCCAAGGAGAAAACTTCGGTTAACGATCGTGCATCTCTTTGGCTTCGTTGCCATAACTTCTAGGGGAACAACCATTACCTCGTGGCTTCCTGCTCTTTGTCTGAGTGTCGCGTCCTTCCACTTGGTTTGGAGGGACGATTATTCTCTGGGACTGTCACTTCCTGCATGCTAATGCCGTCTCTGCCTGGGATTTTTCTTTTTTGTTGAGAGAGAGAGCAAAAGCGCGCACGTATGCACACACACACACACACACACACATGTCAGGAGGGGCAGAGAGAGAGGGAGAGAGAATCTCAAGCAGGCTCCATGCTGAATGCGGAGCCCTCCATGGGGCTGGATCCCACCATCCTGGGATCATGACCCAAGGATGAGTCAGTCACTCAACCAACTGAGCCCCCTGGGCAGCCCTGCCTGGGATTTTCTATCTCAGAGAGAATGTCCAATTTGGGAATTCCCTCGTCCAAGTATTTCTTAATTCAGCAAATCTCTGTTGAGCACCTTCTGTGTGCTGTACCCTGGGAGCTGACAGTTGGCCTGGGTTTTGAAGAGTAAATCGGAGCCACGCTGAAAAGGGAACATAACCCTTAGGGCAGTCATCAGCCTTGCCACCTGATAGGATCGCTGAGGGAGCCCAGGCTGTATTCCAGACCGTCGAATTAGAACATCTGGGGGTGAGACCCAGGCATTTGTATTTTTTAGAGTTCCCCAGATGAGGGGCACCTGGGGGGCTCAGTCAGTTAAACATCTGATTTTTGCCCAGGTCACGATCTCACAGTTCCTGATTTCCAGCCCTGCATTGGGCTCTGTGCTGACAGCTTGGAGCCTGGAGCCTGCTCTGGATTCTGTGTCTCCCTCTCTCTCTGCCCCTCTCCTTTTTGCTCTGTCGCTCTCTGTCTCAAAAAAAAAAAAAGTTCCCCAGATGATTCCAGATTACAGCCAAGGTTAGAAACCATGTATTAGGGGAATGAAGGGGGAAGCCACCTTAAAATTCTTCTTAAAAAAAAGTTAAAAAAAAGAAGTTAACATAGCCTGAAGGTAATCTTCCAAAGGCTGTCAGTCCATTAACTTCTCTCCAGTCCTTCCCAAGCGTTCCAGAAAAATGAAAGCATGGGGGTGTCTGGATGGCTCATTCGGTTAGGCGTCTGGGACTCTTGCTCCCAGCTCAGGTCATGCTCTCAAAGTTCGCTTGGAATTCTCTTTCTCTCTCTCTCTGCTCCTCTTCATGCATGCATGCTCTCTCTCTCAAAATAAATAAATAAAAACTTTATAGAGACGAAAGAATGGGCCTTTGGAGGGAGACAGATCGTGTGCCGATTGCCATAAGATAGCTGTGTGACTGTTGTCCGTTTATTCTGGCAGCTGATAATTGGATAAGGATTTATTGAGTCCCTACTGTGTACTAGGCACTGGGAGCCCAGCAGTGAGCAAAGTCAAGTCTGTCTCTCAGGAAGCTCCCGTGATTTGTCACTTAGGTACAACACCCAGGCTCATACCAACAGGTGCCCTCCTCAAGGCCCATCTCCCATTCTCCCCGCTCTGGTGACATGGTACTCTACGTGGAAAACCTGAAAGACTCTACCAAAAAACTGCTAGAAGTGGTACATGAATTCAGCCAAGTCGTAGGATGTAAAATCAATGTATAGAAATCGGTTGCGTTTCTATACACCAATAATAAAGCAACAGAAAAAGATGCCAAGGAATTGATCCCATTTACAATTGCACGAAGAACTATCAAATACCTAGGAATAAACTTAACTAAAGACGGAAAAGATTTGTATGCTAAAAACTATGGAAAGCTTATGAAGGAAATTGAAGACGACATAAAGAAATGGAAAAACATTCCATGCTCATGGACTGGAAGAACAAATATTGTTAAAATGTCGATACTACCCAAAGCAATCTACACATTCAATGCAATCCCAGTCAAAATAGCCCCAGCATTCTTCTCAGAGATAGAAAAAACAATCCTAAAACTTGCATGGAACCACCAAAGACCCCCAATAGCCAACGTTATGTTGAAAAAGAAAACCAAAGCTGGAGGCATCACAATCCCGTACTTGAGCCTGTACTACAAAGCCGTAATCATCAAGACAGTATGGTACTGGCAGGAAAACAGACACATGGACCAATGGAATAGAACACGGAACCCAGACATGGACCCGCCAATGTATGGCCAACTAATCTTATTAGGTGAGGTCTGGAGCTGTGCCTCACCCTAATGGGAGTGAGGAGCTCCCGAAGGGTCTGCCCATCAGATGTGTTTGTACAGGTGTGATTTGTTGATTAGTTTGCAGGAAGGAAGGTTGTAGGGATCTTCATGAGAATGGCCTGAACTCAAGGGGTGTCAAGGAGGATGGAGAGAGGCAGGCGACGTCAAGAGATGTTTAGCATCTTCAGAGTTCTTTCTTCATCCAGCGCTCGCTGGCACTCTGTCCTGTGAAATCTAGCTACCTTGGTCTCTTCAACTCAGGGAGTCTGTCTGGCCCTGCCCAGTCCCCCTCTGGCCCTGTGGCCCCAACACCGCTACTCAGGGAACACCGTCCTTTGTTAACGAGGTCCAGTATCTTGGAACTCTCAGCTTTTGGTTGTTGTAGAGGGGGAGGTGAATCCAGTCTCTGTTTGGCCATCTTGACTGGAAGTAAAATCCCCACTTCAATTTTTATCCAAGAATTATTTGGAAAAAAAGAGTTAAAAGATTCCTGTATGAATTCTGTTTCCTGTTGTTAATTTCAATTTTAATTACTATTATGATTTATCATTTTTGTGACTAGAAAATGTTTTCTATTCTATCTCTACTTTTTCAGACTTAAAGAGATATAATTTGAGGCTGACTCCGTGGTCAACTTTTGTGATTTGAATTTAAAGAAGACCGGCTTTATTTTTAGAGTGTGGGGTTTGAGGTAGATCAGACAGACAACAGGTCCTTGAACGACACAGGTTTGAGTGGCACGAGTCCGCTTCCATGTAGATTCTTTCTGATACGGGACAGTACTGTAAATGTATTTTCTCTTCTTCACGATTTTTCTTAAAAAAATTAAAAAAAAATTTTTTTTAATTCGAGTATAGTTGACACAGAATGCTACACTGGTTTCAGGTGTACAACATATGGATTCAACCCATCTGTACGTGACGTTATGCTCTGCTCACCACAAGTGTAGCTACCATCTGTCACCAGACAACACTGTTACAGTATCATCGAACAGCGTATATTTCTTATGCTGTGCCTTTTATTCCCAAAGCTTATTCCATAACCGGAAGTCTGTGTTTCCCACTCCCCTCCCCCCGTTTTGCCCTCCCTTCCATCTCCCTCCCTCTGGCAACCCTCGGTTTGTTCAATAATGACTTTTTTTTTAAATGTTGATTTATTTTTGAGAGAGAGAGAGACAGAGAGAAAGAGAGAGAGAGAAACACAGAATCCAAAGGAGGCTCCAGGCTCTGAGCTGTCAGCACAGAGCCCAGCGTGGGGTTCGGACTTGTGAACCGTGAGATCATGACCTGAGCCAAAGTTGGATGCTTAACCGACTGAGCCACCCAGGGGCCCTAATAATGACCTTTAAAAAACATTTGATCACAGCACCATTATCACACCTAGAAGAAAATGGACATGATCCTTTGATATCGTCAAATCTCTACCAGATGTACGTGTTTCTAATTGTCTTATAATTTTAGCGATTTTTTTCAAGTACAATATATGCTTTAAGACATTCAAAGGATTCCTTTCTCGGTCTCCAACCCGTCACACCCATCTAGAGTAGAGACTAGTTCAAGTTTAGCTTACGGAACATTGAGGTGTTCCAGTTGCGCTTCGAGTCACTCAATTTGGAAGTTTCTCTGTGGATGGTGCAGGGAGGCAGTTGGGCTGGTTGGTCCCATCTTGTGCCAAAGGGTTCAAATGTGTCTGGTAACTGGTGGAAAGGTCGCTGGGGCAAGAATCCATCTGAAGGCAGCATCAGGAACCAGCCCTGGTTCATGTGGTCATGATACTTCTTAGAGGAGGAGCCAGGGGAATTTTGAGTGCCGTGGGACTACTGTCCCCCAGAGTTGTCTCCTGGCTCTCTCTTGTTTTGAGTGAAAACTGGGAAGGCAGATTCCCTCCAAATTCTTTTCTTTTTTAATTTTTTAAATGTTTTACTTATTTTTGAGACCGAGAGAGACAGAGTGTGAGCAGGGGAGGGCAGAGAGAGCACACAGAGCCTGAGTGTTCTGAGCCCGGACACAGAATCCCAAGCAGGCTCCAGGCTCTGAGTTGTCAGCACAGAGCCCGACGCGGGACTCGAACCGGCGAAGTGGGAGATCATGACCTGAGACGAAGTCGGACGCTTAACTGACTGAGTCAGCCAGGTGCCCCATCCCCTCCAAATTCTGTAAGACGTGTGGGGACATGTCAGAGTTGGCACCCCTGTAGCAGAATGTGACGCTGAGGGGGGAGCACAGCGACAGTCTCTGCCAGCTCCTTAGCCAGGACTGAGTGAGCAGGGCAGGGGAGGGGGCTGGGTCTCGGTAAGTGCAGTGTTATCACGGGGGGGCCCTCCAGCTGGGGGGTGGGGAGAGAAACCCTCGAACACCAACCAGACCCTCATCCCACTTGTTACTGAGCCCACCGGGGACAGTCCCCTGGGACTTTGGCTCCTTGATGAGGGCAGAGAGGCACAGAACCTAACTGGCTTTATTCGCGGGGACACCCTCTGAGACACTTATTGTCCCACCTCCGTGTGAGAGAACAGAGGTCCAATAAAGGCAGAGTCAATAAGTGAAGTCTCTCTCTTGCAAAGCCATGTTCCTCTCACCCAAGGAATTGCCTTGAACATCCCTCACTCGGGAGACTGACTTCCACACAAAAGGAGGACATTTTGGGGGAGGAAGGCTCATGGGCTGAGTCCGTGTCAGGGGCCTGCTAAGGGACTGCACAGATGTCGCTCGTCTTAACCTCTGCAGGCACCTGTGAAGGAGCTGTCGTGGGCTAATGGTTGAGTCCCCCCTACCCCACCGTCATGCATATGTTGAGATCCTAACCCCAGTGTGATGGTATTAGGAGGTGGGTCCTTTGGGAGGTAATTACGTCATGAGGCCCTCATGGAAAGAATTAGTGTCCTTCTTAAAAAGACCCCAGAGGGCTCCCTCACCCCTGTCAGTCCTTCCATCATCTGAGGACGCAGTAGGAAGGTGCCGGGAAGATCTCGCTAGACACAGAATCTGCCAGCACCTTGATCTCGAACTTCCCAGCTTGCAGAACTGTGAGAGATACATTTCTGTTTTTCAAGCCACTTAATTTACGGCGTTTTTGTTATAGCAGCCAGAGTGGACTAAGGGAAGTAATCTGTATCCTTCTTCTACAGATAGGGAAACTGAGGCTCAGTTCTTACTCCAAAGCCTACGATGTACGTCACAGTTTTTCATTGAGGGGGCACCTGGGTGGCTCAGTTGGTTAAGCATCCAACTTCGGCTCGGGCTCAGGTCATGATGTCACCATTCATGAGTTCGAGCCCCACCTCGGGCTCGCTGCTGTCAGCACAGAACCCGCTTCGGCTGCTCCGTCCCCCTCGCTCTCTGTCCCTCCCCCGCTCACACGTGCACATGCTCTTTCTCTCTCGCTCAAAAAGAAAATAAACTGTAAAAAAAAATTTTTTTTTTCGCTGCAAAACCCTTGGATTCGATTCATGGTTCAGGGGAAGAATTGTCTTTGGATTTTCATTTCAGCGGTCAGAGAATCGGTTTGGTTCTTTCTCCTCTGGGGTTCAGAATTTAGTTTGAATCCTTGGCCCCGGGAGCCTCTGGTTCTTCGTCAGCATTAAGTTAAAAGCCAAAAAGGTGATATGCGGCCTTTGGGCCCCCAAAGGTGGTGAGCTTTCGGTCCGGCCCGTGGCGCCGGGAGGCGGTGGCCGGCGTCCACGGAGCCGGATGACGGTTGCGGGGTGTGAAGGCTGAGCTAGTGACCCAAAGTGGGTATGGGAAAAATAAAAACGAATCTTGCCTGGACCCATTCTTATCAGGCAGCTTCTCATTCCGGGCGATGTTTCGCAGACACAGGCGGGCGGGGTCCCGGCTAGCGCTGGGCGGTGGCAAGAAACGCTGTGTCTTCTCTGCTTTTTCCAGTCCGGGGCCGGGGCTGTGCCAGGAGGCGCTTCTCGCCCCGTCCCCCTCGGGCACCTCCACGGGTCTGACTCAGAAGGTGGGGAGAAATAGCAGAGGTGGAGCCAGGCGCAGGCCCGGGCAAAACATGGGAGGCCAAGGGTTTCTAACAGTGCGAACTTGGAAATGACCCAGCTGCCCAGTGGTCGGAGGGTGAAAGTATTCCGGCACCTACTCCGGGACCTTGTTGTGCGTGATTGTACTGATCTCTACTGTGTGGATGAAAACCATGGTGGGGCTGGGGGTTGAGGGCTGGGGGGGGGGGTGCGTCGCCAAAAGGCGATCGGGAATTCTAGTCTAGGGCGCTAGAATGCTCCCCCGAAGGGTCTCGCCCCCTGCGTTTGTGCGCCAGCCTTGTGCTGAGAAATTTACAGAGAGTATTCCATTTAGTCTCCAACAACCTCTGCAGAAGGAGATATTAGCACCCGCATTTTAGTCGAAGCTGAGGCTCAAAGATAAATGGTTTTCGGGGCGCCTGGGTGGCTCAGTCAGTTAAGCGCCCGACTTCAACTCAGGTCATGATCTCGAGGTCCCTGAGTTCCAGCCCCGCGTCGGGCTCTGTGCTGATAGCTCAGAGCCTGGAGCCTGCTTTGGATTCTGTGTCTCCTTGCTCTGCCCCTCCCCCCTCCCCTTGCACTCTGTGTGTGTGTCTCTCTCTCTCAAAAATTAACATTAAGGGGCGCCTGGTTGGCTGTCGGTTAGGTGGCCAACTTCAGCTCAGGTCATGATCTCACCGTCTGTGGGTTCGAGCCCCACGTCGGGCTCTGTGCTGATGGCTCAGAGCCTGGAGCCTGCTTCGGATTCTGTGTCCCCCTCTCTCTCTGCCTTTCCCTTGCTCACACTCGGTCTCTATGTCTCTCAAAAAATAAAATAAAAACGCTAAAAAAAAAAAGTCCTTTAAAAATTAACATTAAAAAAAAAAAAAGAAGATAAATGATTTTCCTAAGGTCACAGCTAAGGGAAGCCACAGAGCCAGAACTTGAACCTGAATTTTGTAAAGCTCCCAACCCCGGACGTCGGGCCAGGCGGCCTGGGTTCATATCACAGCCTTTCTTCTCATTGGCCGTGTGTACCCAGGGAGATCGCTAAGTCTTTTTCGTCCTTAATAGAATGGGGGTGATAATTCCTGCCTCTCTGGGCTGTTGGGATAACCAAAGGAGTTAAAACAAATAAACCAGCATGGGCCCGGTGCACTCGGTAAATGTTGGCTGCTGTTACTGTCGTCATTGCCGCTTACCTCTCTACGCCACTCTTACGGCCCTAGGAATGATCTCTACACTGTTGGAAGCAGACCAGTAGTGAAAGTTTCCTGGCCTTAAAATCCCGGAGCCAATTTGATAAAAATAGCCTTTGCGTGTCCCTAACACGGAGAAACAGCTAGAATAACGCACCCCACCCAGGACAGCGGAGATTCTGTTTCTCCAGGCCAACCAGGCACAACGGTGAGACGAGGGTGTTCGATGATAAGGAGATGGGGTCACAGAGGCCTCGCATGGTCTCCGGAAGAAACGAAAGGGAAGTTGGGCTTGAAAGGACCTGGTGGGTCCTGAGACGGAGCTCTGAGGTGGCTGAAAATTGTGTCAAAGCTTCATCTATCCTTCGGCTTGTGCTCTTTATGGCAGCTTGGCGAGGTTCTCCTTAGAGGCAGCGACTCGACGGGACATTGGAGCCCGGCGGCCTTTCTCCTCCATTTCCCTCGTGCTTTGAAATAATAACCCAGGTCACGCTAGAGTGGGGTCAGAAGGCAGGTCACCGAGGCCGGTATCGTGGCGGGGAGGGGCCAGTCGGGGTGGCCACAGCCTGACCCTGGTGGAAGGCTGGAACCCTGAGTGTAAAACCCTGAGTCTTCCAACCCAGTCGTGGAGTGTCTGCCTCCTAAAATTTCCCTTGGGACAGAAAACTAGAATCTGTGGTGTAGACACTATCCGTGTGCGCCAACGTCCAATTTTCCTCCCCTCCGGGGGCCCAGAGGGCTATATTTCAGCCGGGTGGGGGTCTGGCCAATGGCTCTGAGAGGCAAGGATGTGTGTAACTTGTGGGCCGAAGCATTCGGGAGCGGGCGAACCGCCCTCCAGCCCCTTTCCCAGAGGAGACAACTGAGGAGATGGTGCGTTACCCATGGGGCGGCTCTAGGGAGGAGCAGTCTCCTCTCCCCCCATCCCCGAGGGCCTGAGGTGGGCAGAGCACTGCCCCCTGCCACACCCCCAGCTCTCCCAGGACGCGCACAGGAGCGAGAAAGAAGTTTGAGTGAGGCCACCGCGACTTTGGGGTTCCACAGCATAATCTAGCTCACCTCACTGTTCTGGGGTCCCCCCCCAGGAGCACAGCCTGAGGTGTGTCAGCTGAGCCCCACCCGGGTGGTGCCTCTCCAAGGGGTGGCCAAAGCCAGGAGACGGTGTGAGTTTTGCTAGACTCATGCCTCTGGGTTTCTGCTTTGTGCTTCCGCCGTGTGTCATAGCTGGTGTTTGTCCTTGGCTTTTGCTCACTAGGGAAGCGATGATGGTACCTTTCTTTGCTTTTCTTTCTTTCTTTTCTTTTTTTTTAAATTTTTTAATGTTTATTTATTTTTTAGAGAGAGAGTCAGAACATGAGCTGGAGGGGCCAGAGAGAAAGGGAGACACAGAATCTGAAGCAGGCTCTGAGCTGTCAGCACAGAGCCCGATGCGGGGCTCGAACTCACGAACCGTAAGATCATGACCTGAGCCGAAGTCGGACACTTAACCGACTGAGCCATCCAGGTGCCCCTGCTTTTCTTTAAAAAATTTTTTTTGAACATTTTAATTTATTTTTGAGAGGCAGAGCATGAGCGGAGGAAGTGCAGAGTGAGAGGGAGACACAGAATCTGAAGCAGGCTCCAGGCTCTGAGCTGTCAGTCAGCACAGAGCCCGACGTGGGGCTCGAACTCATGAACCTGTGAGATCATGACCTGAGCCGAAGTCAGACGCTCAATAGACTGAGCCACCCAGGTGCCCCATTTTGGTTTTTCTTTTTAAAAATTAATTTCATTCTTATCAAGGCAAAATGAGTACCTGATTAACAAATTAAAATAATACAGTATTACACCCTCTACCTCTAATGCCAACTTCTTAGAGTCCAACTCTTTAAACTCTTTAAGGCTTTCTTTTGCGTTTTCCATCAGATTTCTAAATAACCTGTTCATAATGCTATTTCTTGACTAAAACTTTTTCTATGTTATCTACTGACCTTCTACTAAAAACAATGTAACTCTTTCCCCAGCCCCGGAAACTCCCCGTGCATTCACTTCTGCTCTCTTCGGGCTCCTAACGTACTTTTATTATGACTTTTCGTTGAGCCAATATCCAGTGTTTGCCTATATGTGACTCTGTAAATATTGTCTGTGGCAGGATCACAGGAGGTATAAGGACACCTTTTTTTGTTTGTGTAGTTTTCTCCCTTCGGGTTTTTTAAAAATTCCATTTAGTTAACTTACAGTGCAATATTGGTGTCGGGGGTAGAATTTAGTGATTCGACACTTCCATAGAACACCCAGCGCTCATCACAAGTGCCCTTCTTAATCCCCGGCACCTGCCCACCTTCCCTCCGGAAACCATCGGTTTGTCCTCTATAGTTAAGAGTCTGTTTCTTGGTTTGCCTCTCTCTCTCTCTTTTTTTTTAAAGTTTATTTATTTGTTTTGAAAGAGACAGAGACAGTGTGAGTGGGGGAGGGGCCAGAGAGAGAGGGAGAGAGAGAGAGAATCCCAAGCAGGCTCTGCACTGTCAGCCCAGAGTAGAGTAGTCACGAACTGTGAGATCATGACCTGAGCCAAAAGCAAGAGTCGGATGTTTAACCAACTCGGCCACTCAGGCGCCCTGGTTTGCCTCTTTCCCCCCCTACCCCATGTTCATTTGTTTTGTTCCTTAAATTCCAGATATGAGTGAAATCTTAGCTTTAGCTCCCATCCATGTCCTTGTAAATGGCCAGATTTCATCCTTTTTCGTGGCTGAGTAATATTACCTATACTACTATCTATATAGTAATATATCTATATCTAATAGATCTATTGATTGATCGATCGATCTAATATATCTATCTAATCTAATCTAATTAGATCTATCTAATATATCTATCTAATATATCTATCGATTGATCGATCTATCTATATCTATCTATCTATCTATCTTCTTTATCTATTCATCAGTCGATGGGCATTTGAGCTGTTTTCATAATTTGGCTATTGTTGATAATGCTGCTGTAAACATCAGGGTGCATATATTCCTTTGAATCAGTATTTTTGTATCCTTTGGGTAAATGCCTAGTAGTGCAATTGCTGGATAGTGGGGTAGTTCTACTTTTAACTTTTTGAGGAACCTTCAGTCCACTCTGTTTTTCCAGAGCAGCTGCGCCAGTTTGCATTCCCACCAACAGTGTAAGAGGGTTCCCCTTTCTCCGCGTCCTCACCGACACCTGTTGTTGCCCCGTGTTGTTAATTTTAGCCACTCTGACTGGTGTGAGGTGGCCCCTCATTGTGGTTTTGATTTGTATTTCCGTCATGATGAGTGATGTTGAGCATCTTTCCATGTGTCTGTTGGCCATCTGATGTCTTCTTTGGAAAAGTGTCTATGCATGTCTTCTGTCCCTTTTTTAACTGGATCATTTGCAATGGTTACATTTTACCTCTTATGCCGTATGGTAGAAACAATGTTGGGTTCACCCTACTGGTTTCTATTCTGGGGAACAAAGGACTTTACATCTCCCAGGCTCCTTTGCAGTGCAGCTCAGACCCCGTGACTATATTCTGGCCAATGGAAATGCAAGAGGACAGCGATATGGCCCTTTCAGGCCGATGCAGTCCAGAGCCTTCTGCACACTGTGGCCCTCCCCCTCCTGGAGGCTGGGGTGACAGACTCCAATGGCGGACTCGCAAGATGGAAGCAGCCTGGGTCCCAGAGTCACCTCTTGGAGGGGAGCCAACAGCCAGCATCAGCCTGTGTCGTGGAGGAGATGTCAACCGTTCCGTGTTAAGCCACTCGGATTTCAAGATTTCTCTGTTGTGGCAGCTACTGTTAATACCCATGCCCAGCTATAGGCGGCTGCTCCCCAGTTCTAGAGAGCAACCAGGGAGAGACAAACAGAGCGAGGTCTGTCCCAGGGGGTGACAGCAGGAGCCTCCCCAGGGATTGTGGCCACATGCCGGCCATCTTCCTTTATCTCCTCAGCACGGGCTGAGCTGCGACTCCCTGAAGGTCCTTGGGCGCCCCCACTTCCCTACTCCCTCCTTCCACCGCTGGGTTAGGAGGTGTGCTGCTTGGTCTCCTGCCTTCCCTTAGGGTGGAGATGGGTGCTAAATAATTCACTGCAAATGTTTATTGAGTGCCTACTGCATGCCAGGCATTGGGCTGGGCAACGGATTATAAGAGTGAAAAAATCGGCTGCCGTTAAAGAGTTTCTAATTAAGGCGGGGAGGCAGGTGGTAAATAAATGTCCAAATACACACTGGAGGTAGGGCGAGAAAGGAAAACCACGGAGTTCTGGGAGGGGATATTTAGGGTGAGCCTACCCTAAACACAGGGTAGTCAGGGAGGTCGCCAGGAGGCGACGGACACCAGGGAGGTGACAAATACCTAGAATGCCCAGGCAACTGGGAAACAGCACGTACCAAGGGATGGAGGAGGGAGAGCCGTTGGCTTGTTGAGACCCCTTGCTGGCAGAGGTCCGAGGGACAGTAAAATGCCCTGGTCAGCAGGGAGGCTCACACAGAGCCTAGCAGACAACAGTAAGGGGTTAGGATTTTATTTCAGTGGAGAACAGAGGAGCCCCGACTGGTTTCGCACAGGGGACTGACGTGACGAGATTTGTGTTTCCGAACACGTCCTCTGTGCCTCAGCGATCACGGGAAACCACGACTGGAGGAGCAGAGAGGGGAAGGGAAGGCAGGACCGTGAGGCCTTAGCAACCTGACTGGCCAGTTGATTTCAGGGTGCCGCATCTTTTGTTCTCGTCCTGGATATTGGGCGTCGCCATGGCGACATAACTGGACAAATATGTCAGGCTTTGAAAAGATGTCTGTCTGTCTATGTGTCCCTGTCAATGCAGATACAGAGGTGATCCCCATGGAACCTCCTCTCCCCACACACCTGGAGACATTCCTGGTTTTGAAGCTTAGCTGGTGTCTGTTTACAGGGCGAACGGTGTCGTACAAGGGCAAGCGATAATTAGCCTCGCGACTCCTTTCCCGCTTAATGCCCTGGAGAACGCCTGTGTCGGGCTGAGCCCACCCAAACACGGCGCTTGGATAAACGCGGCCAGAAGTGCAAAATCAAAGGTCTCTTTTGTGGCCTGGGTCCTGGTCCTCCTGTCTGGTATCAGAGTAGCACTTGAACGTTGTCAGGAAGAAAGCTTCCGAGTCCGCCTCGCGGCCCCTGCAGGATTAACGTTTCTCTTGACCTTTATCGGACATACCTCCGTGAGGACGTGTATACGCTTTATTCATTTGTCGGTTCATTCCCCAGACATGCCCCAAACATCCCAGAGTTCGGGTATTGGGCTGGGCACCGGGGACAGAGTGTGAAACAAGACAAGGCCCCATCACTTGGGCTTGTATCATAATGAGGGTAGATGGACAACAGTCAGTAAACAAAAAGCTGAGAAGGAGCACTGCGGACAGTAATAGCTTCTCCAGGGAGGGATTAGACAGTGGCGCTAGCTCAGAGGTGGGTGGGGATGCTTCTCTAGTCTGGTTAGTAGCGAAGGGCTCTTGCTATTTCTTGGATATGCCACCTTCATTCCCTCATTGGGGCCTCTTGACCCACTGTTCCCCTTGTTCTGGAAAGTTCTCCTGGCCTTTCCCGTGGCTGCCTCCTTTGGATCATTTCGGTCTCGGCTCAGAAGTCACCTTTTCAGAGAGGGCCCCTTTGACCACGCTAACCAAAGTAACTTTTATTTATTCCTTTATTGTCTATGTTCTGCCTCGGCCCCCTGGAAACACAAGCTCTTTGGAGGACAGGAGCTTTGATTTCTGGGCTGTCCTTTTCAGCCATGGCTGGATCAGGGCTGGATCTCCATGCTGAGAGCAGAGAGCCCGACATGGGCCTCGAACTCAAGAAATGTGAGATCATGACCTGAGCCAAAGTTGGACCTTCAACCGACTAAGCACCCAGGCGCCCCAGAAAATAATTTTGAAGAGCCCGCCCAGAAGCTGCTGTGAATCTTAAAGAACTTTCCAGAAAGCTGCTGCTGGCTAGCTCACTTATCTACAAGGAACTGGCAGGCATTTACCTGGAAATTGTTGCAAACTTGATGTCCCCCATCTGCCTGCCTGCAACCACTCCAGAGGCAAACATCTTCTCTTTTGACTTCCAAATCTCCTCTGGATACCTCTCACTGAGAGTCGCTAACCCAGAAACACAGAGCGGGGGAGATTCTGGGAAAGGGGGTTCTGGCTTGCCCTCTGTAGAGGAGACCGTAAGGGGGTGGCCATGATGCCAGATGGAAGACGCACAGCACCGCGTGCTGCCTAATCCCCTGTGTCTAGAACAGTGCTTGACACGTAACAGGCACTCGGGTCGTAGTCAAATGATTGAAAGGCTAGGCGCCCGGTCTTTGGCAGGGCCAAGATTTAAACCCTCAGCTCTCTGACTCCAAAGCCTGTGCAGTCCTGTTCAAACACCAGCTGACTAAGCCATGACCTTGACCCAGGGGCCCAGGCTGGAATTGCTGACCAATGAGTCCCAGACAGGGTCTGTGGCACAAATATGCCAAGAGAGCTATGCGTCTTAGGGCAGGGGAGCGGTGAGTGAGGCTGGAGAGCCCAGGGGGTTTTTGCTCTGGACCGAGGAGGCCAACTCCACCACCAGTACTGTGTGATCAATCCCGGGAAGCTTCCTGGAGGCGATGACATTGTAGAGTGCACCGGATGGAGAGACAGAAATACTGACATTAAAAAAAAAAAAATTGGAAGTCTCTTATTGTAGCGTTTAAATGTATGTGAAATTTGCGTGCTCTCCTGTAAGCGGTAAGGTTGTTTTAACACCAGAACAAGGCCTTTCTGCCTGTTTTGGAGAAACACTGATGTTCTGGGCGTTGAGCAGGTTTGGTGGTTGGGGGGGGGGGTGCTGCAGGTATATCAGAACCCAGGAGCGGCTACTGTGGGGCCCAGTGCAAAACGAAAAACGCACTCAGAAGTCAGAATTTTAAGATAGTACCTGCAGACCATCCATCCCACCCTGCTGAGCACAGACCCCGTGGGACCGGGGACAAACGAGCACACGCCAAGTGGCTTACAATGATTCGACTTTGTTTTCTCTCAGTTCTTGAGGCTAGAACCCTGAAACCGCGCCTCTGTCTCTGGGCTGGGGTCAAGTTGTGGGCAGGACCGCACGTCCTCCTGAGGCTGGAGGGGAGAATGGGTTCTTTGCCCCTTCCAGTTCGTGGAGCCTCCTGGGCCCCTTCCTCTCGTCACCTCACTTCCTGTTTCTGTTGTCACACCTCCTCCTGCCTCTGTCGTCAAATCTGCTGCCACTATGGTTGGTAGAGGGAGGTTGCATTTTAGGGCCCGCCCTGGCTAAACCGGGCTGTTCTTAACCACCTCTGCCAAGTCCCTTTGACCCTATAAGGTAATATGCGCGGGTGCTGGGATTGGGACCTGAATATCTTTGGGGGTCATTTTTCTGCTGGGCACATACGCCCTTGAAGCCTGTCAGGCTCATGGCTGGACCCTCCGATTTGAAAGACGCAGGCTGCGAGGCTCACTGCAGAAGGTGAGTGGCCCGCGGTAGCCTTCCACAGAAGTGGGGGGGAGCTGGAGGGAACGCTACCCCCCTCGGGAGAAACATGGAGCCTGGAAGCTCCATGCTGGCCCCGGGAGGAGGGGGCTGTGTCCGGTGGCCACAGGGCGTCCAGAGATTCATGGCCCTTGGGTTGCCCCAGATTAGGGTTGTCGGCTTGAGCAAATAAACCCTAAATAAACAGGGACACTCAGATATTTTATCCCCCACCCCGGCCCTGAGTCTTGCTGCCATACCGTGCTACCTTCCTCCAAGGGCTCTGCTCAGCCTTAGCCTTCTGGGCCCTTCTGAGACCCTTCGTCGCTCCCTCGGGTGTGGGGCCAGGTTAACACAAGCTGATACCGAGGCCTCAAAGGCAATCGGAGACAGAGCTCCAAGGAGGCCCAGGAAGAGGCCTGGGTTTGCTGATCTTATGAAAGAGCACGTCCTTGCAGGGGTCCAGGGCATTCCCCAGGTGACCGCTAACTGTCCCGCAGCCCTGCGTCCTTGTGCGGGCCTTCAAGGGGCACAGGCGTCTCGTCAGGGCAGGACGTGGGGCTCCTGGAGTAAACACCACGATTCACTTCCTCTGCACACATCGCACGTCTGAGAAACCAATTTCCTTCTGCGGACACATCTTTCCCAGCTGCGCCGGCCCGCGGCGGGCCGGGGTCGGACTTAATAAAATAGAAGGGGTCAGGGTGGCTGGCTTTCCGCGGAGCGAATGCCTCCGATGTCGCGCTTCGCAGCCGGAATGTCCCTGTGCTTCCGGAGGACACGGACCGGAGGGCATGTCCAAGTTTATTCCCCTGAGAAGGAGCACAGAGAAACAGACCTAGAATAATGATTGCAAGAAGTGTTGCTCTTCTTTTTTTAAGTGTATTTATTCATTTTGAAAGAGTAAGAGGGTGAAGGAGGGGGGCAGAGAGAGAGAGAGAGAGAGAGGCAGAGAGAGAGAGAGAATCCCAAGCAGGCTCTGTACTGTCAGCACAGAGCCTGACGCGGGGCTTGAACTCACAAGATGGGAGAGCATGACCTGAGCCAGGATCAAGAATTGGAGGCTTGGGGCGCCTGGGTGGCTCAGTCGATTAAGCAGCTGACTTCAGCTAAGTCATGATCTTGGTCTGTGAGTTCGAGCCCCGTGTCAGGCTCTGTGCTGACAGCTCAGAGTCTGGAGCCTGCTTCAGATTCTGTATCTCTCTCTCTCTCTCTCTGCTCTTCCCCTCCTCAAGCTCTGTCTCTATGTCTCTCAAAGATAAATAAACATTAAAAAAAAAATTAAAAAAAAAAAAAAGAATTGGAGGCTTAACTGACTGAGCCGCCCAGACTCCTCAAGAAGCATTGCTATTTTGGGGCGCCTGGGGGCTCAGTCGGTTAAGCGTCCAACTTCAGCTCAGGTCACGATCTCATGGTTCGTGAGTTCGAGTCCCGCATCAGGCTCTCTGCTGACAGCTCAGAGTCTGGCCTGCTTTGCATTCTGTATTTCCCTCTCTCTCTCCCACCACTCCCACTCATACCCTCTCTCTGTCTCTCAAAAATAAATAAATGTTAAAAAAATATTTTTTTTATGTTTTTATTTATTTTTGAGAGCAGGAGAGACAAAGCATGAGTGGGGAAGGATCAGAGAGAGAGAGGGAGACACAGAATCCGAAGCAGGCTCCAGGCTCTGAGCCATCAGCACAGAGCCCGACGTGGGGCTCGAACCCACAGACCGTGAGATCATGACCTGAGCCGAAGTCGGCCGCCCAACCGACTGAGCCACCCAGGCGCCCCTAAAAAAATATTAAAAAAAAAAAGAAGCATTGCTATTTTATGTACCAACAGAAAAGATAAAATGCTGCCAGCTGGGTTATAGTCGTGATTGCAAGGTGTACCCGATTTCAGAACGGTTAAACCATGAAGTCGGGAATCTTAGAATCGGTGAGATACAGTACTGGGTTTCTCATCGGCTCCATACTGGTGAAATGGAGCCATGGGAAAAAGAATCATCATAACAATGACAGCAGTGTATCTATTAATTATTTATAATGTATTTCTTTACAGTAACCTGACTTGAGCCATGTAACATCACCCTTCTCCTTAACATTTAAGAAAAAACTGGTACCCAGTCCAGCGCATGGACCATGGAGGTCTACTGAGGTTCTACTCCCACGTCCATGGATTGCTAGGGCTTCAGTTTCCTACTTCCCCTGAACTCTCCTCCTGTCCCTGCCGTGCAGATAATTTCTTCTTCTTCTCCTCCTCCTCCTCCTCCTTCCTCTTCTTCTTCTTCTTCTTCTTCTTTTTTTACGAGTCTTAAAAAGTAATCTCTACACCCAACGTGGGGCTCAAACTTACAACGTCGAGATTGAGAGTTTCTTACTCCACCGACTGCACCAGACAGGTGTCCCATTTTTACTTCTTTTTTAAAAAAAAATGTGGTAGAATACACATAAAGTTTACCATTCTAACCATTTTATTTTTTTAAGTAGGCTCCCTGACATACTCAAACTCACGACCCTGAGATCAAGAGTGACATACCCTACAGATTGAGCTGGCCAGATGCCCCTCTACCTATTTTATTATTTTACTAAAAAATATGTTTATTTATTTATTTTGAGAGGGAGAGAGAGCACAAGTGGGCAGGGGCAGAGAGAAGGAGGGAGAGGGGGGGAGAGAGAGAGAATCCCAGGCAGGCTCCACGCTGCCAGTGTAGAGCCCAATGCAGGGCTTGGTCTCACAAACCATGAGCTCGTGACCTGAGCTGAAATCAAGAGTCAGACGCTTAACCGACGGAGCCACCCGGACGCCCCCATTTTATTATTGTTTATTATTAGTATTTTTCATTCTTCCAAGTTTTTTTTTTTCAAGTTTATTTATTTTGAGAGAAAGAGAGAGAGTACGCGTGCTCATGAGTGGGGTTGGGGCAGAAAGAGAGGGAGAGAGAAAGCATCTCAAGCGGGGCTTGAACTCATAAACTGGGCCATCATGACCTGAGCAGAAACCAACGAATTCTTCCAAGTTTTCATTTAGATTCAAGTTAGTTAAGCTATAGTGAAGACTGGCTTCCGGTATAGGATTTAGTGATTTGTTGCTTCCATAGGACGCCCAGTGCTCATTATAACAAGTGCCCTCCTTAATGCCCATCCCCCATTTAGCCCCTCCCCCACCACCCTCCCTCCAGCGACCCTCAGTTTGCTCTCTGTCGCGAAGAGTCTCTCATGGTGTGCCTCCCTCTTTGTTTTTACCTTATTTTATTTTTCCTTCCCTTCCCCTATGTTCATCTGTTTTGTGTCTTAAATTCCACGTATGAGTGAAATCCTATGGTATGTGTCTTTCTCTGACCGACTTATTTCCCTTAGCATCATACCCTGTAGCTCCAGCCACATCCTTACCCCTTTAACCATTTTAAATTCAATGGTTTCCAGTGTATTTCCACCGAATTCTTGCTTCCCCTGCCTCTTTTCATCTGTGCGTGGTTTCTTTTCTCTGCCCCGTGTGGAACCTACAGAACATTCCCCTCGATTCTCCAACCAGCCGCGGGCACAGGCTGTTGAGTGTAGCAAAATGTTTGCTGACTTTCTGAAGGCGTCAGAGGGGTACAGCCGCCCAGCATCACCTCTGAGGCCCTGTCTTCTTCCAGCCTCTGGGAGACACTGGCTGCCTCTTAGCCTCGGGTCTGCTCCTGAGGGGTTCCAGAACTTTCCCCCCGTCTTCTTCTCAGGCCTTCCCGCCAGCACCTCGTTGGGCGGCCACGCTTTCAACTTTGTCACAGGGAGCAATTTTCCTGTCTCTCCTTCTCCACTAGGTCATTCCTACCATCCTGGGCTTTTCACTATTAGCACATATTTTCTCTACAAAGACCACCTGGCCCCAAGAGGGATTATTGTGCCATTTCCTCCATCAGGGAGAAGCCTGCCCTGCCGTCGGAGATTTGTCATCTGGCTTCTGTAGACCCGGCTAGTCTGTCGTGTCTGGTCTCAGAGCTCACCTTATGCAGCCAGTATCAGATGTGTGGAAGGACAAGTGCCAAGCAATGACTGCTGTGCTCCAGTCAGGGGGAAGCTCTGAACCTTCCAGAGCAGAGAGGAGGGGTCCTAACCCATCTGAGGCCTCATGCTTTAGGTTGCTGTGGCCGAGTTCCCATTCTTCCATCTGGTTCTCGCTCCCTAGTTTCCCCTTGGGAATCACACCTCCCCTGCTTTCATCCCAATTGGTTTGGTTTGTGCTGACCCCCTCCCTAGGCCCCAGGATTCCCGGGTTCAGGGACAGGTGGGGGACCCAATCCAGGCCACTGAAAACCCTTGGGCCTTGTGGAGCTCTTGGGTCAGAGATGCGCTTACTTGCTGGGGCTGCTCCCTGGTAGGACGTGAGCCTGGAGATGCCGGGGGTCGCCTGGTCACCCCAGGAAGCCAGCCTACTGGGGAACAAGGGCAAGGCGGAGGAAACCAGCACTAAGAGTAGGAGAGGGATGACCAGATACCAGGCCTCAAGCAGCTTGAGGCAGGCTTTTCGGATGACCACCCGAAGAGCCCTGCCTAACAGTCACAGAAGGCTGCAAAGAGGAGGCAACAACTGAGCAGGGTCTGGAAGGATAAGTGGAAATTTGCAGGCAGAGAAGCTGAGAAGCACAGGTGCAGGCGAGAGGGTGAACGTGGCATCAAGGGACGCGAGGCAGGAGACCGGCGATGTGGGTGGCAGCTGGATGACGGAAGGCTAGATGACCGGAGGCCAGACAAGTGTTATCCTCGGTAACTTGGACATGGCCCTGGAGCCGGCTGCCGTGCTGGGATTTTTCTCCCGTGGGTTATGATTCTCTATACTGCGGATGAAGGCACGGGGGGGCCTCGTGAGATGTTGGGCCGAAGGTTTACATTTTAGCGTCCCCGCCAAGAGTGCCACGCAGGTCGTGAGGCAGAACCCCTCCAGGAATGCAGAGGAAAGGTTTGCCTTGGCTACAGGGCCAAGAGGTAGGGCAACAAAGGGACAAGGAGCCAGCTTTGGCTGGGCACATACTCAACCCCAGGTCCCCTTCTGTGTCCTTCCAGCCTAGTTTTCTGAGCAGAGAGGGTGAGAAATTCAGGTGAGAGGGGTTAGCCTTGGGGGTGGGTGGGGAGTGTGGTTCTCTACCTGGTTGCTCAGTAGAATTACCTGGGAGGCTTCCAAAGCTCTAGGTGTCCGGGCCAGTACGGACCGATTCAATTAGCATTTTGAGGGCGGGGCCCTGTCCTGCTTCAAAGCCTCTGCAGGTGATTTTAATGGACCCCAGTGTTAAGAGCCATTGACTTAGGGCAGTGGGTCCCAGTCACCAGGTGAGCTTGTTAAATTACAGGTTGCTGCGCCTAATCCCGCACTTTTGGACCAATCAGAGTCTGGGGGTGGGGTCTGAGAATTTTTCCCAGAAGAGCCCAGGGGCTGGTCCTGCTCCCGGAGACAGCACTGGGAATCACTGGCTTAGCCCAAGTCTCCTTAGGAGCTACTTCGAGTGAGTGTGGGTTCCGGGTCCCTTCCAGACTCGGACCGGACTCATGGCTCCAGCCTCCGGGGCTGGCTCTGCTACTCTCTGATCCTGGATTGGTCACGTCCTTCTCCGAGCCTTGGACAAACGTATCGCTCAAATGCCTCATAAGCTCTAAGAAGCTTTGTTGAGTCCGCGTCCCTCAGACACGTCAGTCTGGGTAAGATACGGGGACCTGGAGTGGTTGGGGGATTGGTGGGGGTGGGGGGGGCTGGCAGCCTTGGTCCGTTCTGAGGTGGGCCAGGTTGGGCCCGGGGCCGGTGGGTCCTGAGGGCCGAGCAAGGCGAGCCCCGTAATTCCTCTGAGTGCTTCGGAGGAGGAGGAAAGGAGGTGGGATGAGTATTCCCAGCGACCCATGGCCGAGTGGTGCCAGTTTTCCTTCGGAGGAAGAGAAAGTTAAAAGAGGGGAGTGAGAACGAATCCTTGAGCTTTGTTTGCGGGCCGGGCCCTGGGCCTGTTTAAGCCTCCAGCCGCTTTGTGGCGTATCTTCCCCGCTCCACACTCTGGGGCTTGGAGAGGCTCCGCAAATGGCTGGTTTGCAGAGGGTCTGGGTTTTGAACCCGGGGCTCTGTGAGTCTGCCAACACACGCTTCTCCGACCGGCCTGGCATCCTGAGTGGTTGCGTATTCCGTTGGGGCAGGCCTCACCTTGGCGGAAGCCACTCGTAAGTGAGGGTCCCGGTCCTTGTGAAGTGGGAAATGGAGGGAGGGCGCTGGCTGTCTGTGCCCTTACCCAGAAGTGCTGAGGAACCTGGGCCAAGTCACTGCTTCTCTCCGGGCCACTGGAATAGGCTTCTCCAGAGAAATAGAACCAACAGGTACATATGTGTGCACGTGTGCGTGTGTGCATACGTCCAGATAAAGAGGTTTATTGTGAAGGATTGGCTCCTGTAACTATGGAGGCTGGCAAGTCCCAGGACCTGGGGGTGAGTGGGCAAGCTGCAGACCAGGGAGGGTCGATGCTACAGTTCCGGCCCGGGCCTGGAGGCGGGGTCACCAGGAGAGCCAACACCGTCGTTTCATTCAGAAAGCCAGCGGGCTCGAGACCCAGGGAGAGCCCTTGTTTCCGTTGGACGCTGAAGGCAGGAAAAAGCCAATGTTCCGGTTTGGTGGCAGAATTTCCTCTTCCTTCCGGAGGGTCAGCCTTTTGGTTCCATTCCGACCCTCAGGTGAGTGGGTGAGGCCCGCTCACACTGGGGAAGATCATTTGCTTTACTCGGTCTACCCATTCGAACATGGATCTCCTTCAAAACCACCCTCACGGAAGCATCAGAATGTTTGACCAAGATCTGGGCATCCCATGGGCCAGTCACGTCGACATCTAAAAGTAACCGTCACAGCCACTTAGCAGAAAGTAGAGGGGGTCGTTCAGCCGGGGGCAGGTCGGCGTCCAGGCTGAGGGGTGTGTGTGTGAATCCTCTAGCCTCTCGGGGTCTGTACACGGCGGTCCTGGGAGAGTCCCAAGGAGCCGTTTTTCCACAGCTGTAAGCTGTTTGAGCCGCTCGCTGGCCACGGCTGTGCTCCCCGGAGCTGCTAATGACCTCGCTTCTCTGTGCTCTGTTTGGCCTGTTCTGTCAGGCCCCAGGACAGGAGCGGGATGAGGCCCAGACAGAGCCGACCAGCTGGGGAGAGGAAGTGGTCTTCTCCGCGTGCTCCCAGCTTCCCTTCCTGGGGGGGTACGGCTGGGAGACAGCTTGGGGGGCCGGGCTAGACCTGCCCGCCAGAGCTTCCTGGTCACAGGAGGGTCTCGGTCTGCACGTGGGACCTCGCTCTGCCGCCAAAGGCCCAGCCAGGAACAGCTGACAGGAGCCCAGTGTGTTTGGAGGACTGAAGGGTGTCTGGTCCTTTTCGGGCATGGTCTAGAAGGTGCCCTTGGATGTGCAGGGTGTCTTGTATGTGTGTGTGGGGGGGTTAAGGACCCATCTGTCTACTTCTGTGTAAGGTATCCCAGTTCGTCCACCCCTCCCAGCTGTCCCCCACCCTTACGTTCTGGCACCGTCTTGCTTCTGTCATCTTTCTGTGGCTTTCCCGCGTATCCATAAGCAAGCATTCAAGCTTTGTTAGGAAAAAAAAAAAAACCCTTTTGTCACAGCAGACTTGTGTGTCTTTTATGGTTGTTCCCACACCGTCTCTCACTAGGTTTGATATAATTTGGTTTTTTCGGTGCTGAGTCTGTGAGGATGAGAAGGATGGGTGGAAGGCGCCCCTGGGGCTGAGAAAGCCCCATGGGAGATGAGTTTTGAAAGGCCTAGGGCTCCCTGGGAGGGGGCCGGCTGGTCTCTAGGGAGGCAGGGGCCCGTCGGAGAGGCTGCATTCTCTGGAGCAGGGTGGGTGCAGAGAGAGCAGGGGAGACCAAGGGGGCCTGTAGGGAGGGGTCATCCTAACACTGGACGCTGATTCCTATGCCTTCTGGAAGTACATGCAACAACCATGTAAGACCTCCATACATATCCTCCGTAGAGAGCAAGAGTCCATCTTAAATCGTTTCCACATTAAAAAATTAAAAGCAAGGAGAGGCCTGCGTGGCTCAGTCAGTTAAGTGTCTGACTTTGGCTCAGGTCATGATCTCGTGGTTTGTGGGTTCCCGTGTTGGGCTCTGTGCTGACAGCTCGGAGCCTGGAGCCTCCTTCAGATTCTGTGTCTCCCTCTCTCTCTGCTTCGCCCCAACGCATGCTCTGTCTCTCTCTCAAAAATAAATGAACGTTAAAAAAAAATTTAAAGCAGGAAAAGGGGTGCCTGGGTGGCTCAGTGGGTGGAGCGTCTGATTCTTGAATTCTGCCCAGGTCATGATCCCTCAGTTTTATGGGTTCCAGCCGCTGTCGGGCTCTGTGCTGGAGGTGTAGAGCCTGCTTGGGATTCTCTCTCTCTCCCTCTCTCTCTGTCCTTCCCTGGCTCATGTTGTACGCTCTCTCTCAAAATAAGCTTCAAAACCATTAAAAGCAGGACAGATGTTGGAAGTAACAATATATGAAGATAATATTGTGCAGAATTATGGGCGCACCTGGTGTTTGAAGAAGTGAGGCACTACGGGGGGGCTTCAGAGAGGCATCAGTGTGCCTCGCTGAGAGGGAGGGCAAGTGCAGGGCAGTGGGCAGAAGTGACAGCTGGGGTGGCTGGGAGACTGGTTATGCTGAGCAAAGAAAATGAGTTGAGTCTAATGGGAACCAAGTTTCTTCCTGCTAGAGATGTGATTTGCGAACATAGAAAGGGGGCGGGCCAGAAAGACCCCTGAGTGCCGGGCAGGTGTGACCTCCTTGACATATGTGTATTTACACGTACATTAAAACCAAGATTTTAGGGGCGCCTGGGTGGCTCAGTCGGTTGAGCGTCCGACTTTGGCTCAGGTCATGATCTTGCGGCCGTGAGTTCAAGCCCCGTGTTGGGTCTGTCCTGATAGCTCAGAGCCTGGAGCCTGCTTCGGATTCTGTATCTCTTTCTCTCTCTCTGCCCCTCCCCTGCTCATGCTCTGTCTCTGTCTCAAAAATAAATAAACATTAAAAAAAACCCCAAGATTTTAATGTATATATGCAGATATATGTAAAAATATAGTGACAGGGGCTTGTATATTACTTACAGAGGATCTAGAAGCAATGCCATTCGAGCAGTACACCAAGCTCCCAGGACTTGGCTTCCAAAGACCGTTCCCCACTAAAGTGAGCTAGGTCTTCTTGGAGAAGGTGGCACTTCCAGAAGTGCAGTAGAGAAAGGACGAGTCTGAAGCATCTTGTGCCAGAGAGTGTGGTGGAGATCAAAGAACGAGGAGGGCACACAAGAGGAATCAGCCGGAAGGGGCTCTCCTCCATCGGATCTGTGGGTAATTGGTGCATCATTATACAAGGAGAGTGCCGGAAGAAAACTCCTTGACTAAAGCAGGAATGCAGGAGTCCGTGTTGATACATAAATAATAAAGACGGGAAAGCTACTTCTTGCAAGAGATCACCAATTAATAACGTGTAGAAAGTCTGGAAATGAGAAGAGTCAAAGTCAAGCAGCCTTCTAGTGGTGATGGACTCAGGCTGGAGTTGTCAGTGATGCTGTGGCTGGCAGGTGGATGAGGACCAGGCTCTCAGGGTCCCCAGAAAACATATTTATCAGTTATAAAGGCCAAGGTGGTGACTTTCTGGGAGAAAAACTGGCAGCTTGAGCAGGTGATCAAAATGAGCCCTACCAGGGGTGCCTGGGTGGCTCGGTCGGTTAAGGGTCCGACTTTGGCTCAGGTCGCGAGCTTGCAGTCTGTGAGTTCTAGCCCTGCGTCGGGCTCTGTGCTGACAGCTTAGAGCCTGGAACCTTTTTTGCATTCTGTGTCTCCCTTTCTCTCCCCCACTGTGCTCTCTCTCTCTGGCTCTCAAAAAATAAATAAAACATAAAAAGGAAATGAAAGAAAATTAGCCCTACTATTGGTGGGTCAGCAGTCATCGTGGGCCTCCTGGTGTGAAGGCAGCTTCCTTTCCGTGCCATCCCTGCCAAGAATGCGTGGCCTGAGACAGTAGGCCTCGGGGTGAGGGTTGGCCTATAAATGAAAGGCTTGTACTCTTTTTTTTTTTTTTAAATAATTTATTTTCAAATTGGTTTCCATATGACATCCAGTGTTCATCCCAACAAGTGCCCTCTTTAATGCCTGTCACTCACTCTCCCCCCTCCTTCACCCCCCTCACCCTCAGTTTGTGTTTGGTCTTTGAGAGTCTCTTATGTTTTGTCTCCCTCCCTCTCTGTCTTTTTTTCTTTTCCCCTCTTCCCCTCCCCCATGGTTTTTGCTAAGTCTCTCAAAATCCACCTATGTGTGGAAACATGGTATCTGTCTTTTTCTGACTGACTTATTTCACTTAACATAATACCCTCCAGTTCCATCCATGTTGCTACACATGGCCAGATTTCATTCTTTCTCATTGCCACGTAGTATTCCATTGTATATAAAACCACATCTTCTTTATCCATTTGTCAGTTGATGGGCACTTGGTCTCTTTCCATGATTTGGCTATTGTCGAAAGTGCTGCTATGAACATCGGGGTACACGTGCCCCTATGCATCAGCATTCCTGTGTCTCTTGGGTAGATTCCTAGCAGTGCTGTTGCTGGGTCATAGGGTAGCTCTATTTTCATTTTTTTGAGGAACCTCCACACTGTTCTCCAGAGCGGCTGCACTAGTTTGCATTCCCACCAAGAGTGTAGGAGGGTGGAAAGGATTGTACTCTTAAAAAAAAAAATTGCGTAGCTGTTGAGGAAAGACTTGAAATGGGAGAAAATGCTGCAGCGTGAAGAGGCTGGAGAGCCACAGCTAAATGCCGTGGGTGTTCCTCGATGGGCCCGAAAGGGACAAGACGTTGGTCGGGACGGTCGGTGAAATTTGAACAGGGTGTGCACCGATGGTGATGTGTGTCTGTGTTGACTTCCTGATTTGCATGGTTATGTGGTGGTTCTGTCAGCGCGTTCTTGTTTTCAGAAGATACCCCCCTGAAGTATGTAGGGGTACTGGGATATTCCACCCGGAGCTCGCTCTCCAATGGTTCAGAAGGAGATCAATGGCCGTACATGATGTGTGTGGAGAGAGAGGGTGTCGCAGGTGTGGATGCGACGAAATGGAGGTGGCAGAACGCTAACGGTGGGGAAGCTAGTAAGAGGAGTGTGTTCTTTGTACTTTTCTTGTAACTTTCCTGTAAATCCTTTCAAAATGAGTCTTTAAAAGATTAAAAAACCCCACTCCTAGCCTGGCCAACCCATAGGGAACTGTAGAATATTTCAGAGCATTTCTCTCCAGTTTTTTTAATGTGAGTTCTTATGTAGTTAAAATCGTGTTCTATATACAATTTTATATCCTACTGTATCACTTAAAATGGTAACATAAACATTTGCCTGCATGTTATAAACGCTCCATAAATGTTTTTAATGGCCGTATGATGCCCCCACTGAGAGGGTGTATCAAAACTAACCGTTCTAACTATGGTTGGACGGTATTCAGTTTCTTTCCTTAAAAAAAAGGGGTGCCTGGGTGGCTCAGTTGGTTAAGCGTCCAACTTCGGCTCAGGTCATGATCTCACAGTTCCTGAGTTCAAGCCCTGCACTGGGCTCTGTGCTGACAGCTCAGAACCTGGAGCCTGCTTTGGATTCTGTTTCCCTCTCTCTCTGACCTTCCCCTGCTCACATTCTCTCTCCCTCTCTCTCAAAAATAACATTAAAATTAAAAAAAAAATACAAAGCACACCGCAATGAATATCTTTGATAATAAATAAAGCATTTAATATTTGCTTGTCTTAGGGTAGATTTCTAGAAATGGAATTATTGAAAGGGTGTGAATATCTTAAAACAACTGGAACATAACACCACATTGCTTTTCAAGAGCACGCCTGTGGCAGTGAGCGAGTGCTGGTCTCTGCACACCCTCATAAGTATTTAAAAATTCTTCACTCTTAGGGTGCCCGGGTGGATCAGTCCATTAAGCATCTGACTTCATCTCAGATCATGGTCTCATGGTTTGTGGTTTCGAGCCCCACACTGGGCTCTGTGCTGACAGCTCGGAGCCTGGAGCCTGCTTCAGATTCTGTGTCTCCCTCTCTCTCTGCCCCTCCCCTGCTTGCCCTCTTGTCTCTGTCTCTCAAAAATAAACATTAAAATTCTTCACCCTGTTGTTAGGTGAGGAGTGATGATTTATTGTCTTACTGTGTACTCCTTTCATTTCTAGAGACGTCGAAAATTTTACCAGTAGTTTGTTAAACCAGTTGTGGTTCTTCGTTGATGTCACCATGCTTTTCTTTGGCTCATTGAGCCTGGAAGCTTCTCCAAGGACTGGGGTCAAGTGACCTTTGCGTCTCAAGCCCTCTGCTCAGGACCAGCAACCCCTGGTATTCATGTTTGGCTTTTCTGGAACAATCTGACCTCAAAGTTGCTCATGGGCTGGTTGATTTTTCTTCTCCTCAGGGACTCTGGGGAGCCACGGTCTGGCTTAGCCTGGGCCACTTCCCCATTAAGTCTTTCTGGTTTGTTCTCACTCCCTGGCTTGTGAGCAACTCTGGCTCACTTTGATTTTATTAGGTGGTTTTCCTCTTTTGTCATTTTTGAAAAATAGGAATTTTGATCCCCCCCCCCCCAGATTATTAAAAGCAATATATAGGGGCGCCTGGGTGGCTCAGTCGGTTAGGCGTCTGACTTCGGCTCAGGTCATGATCTCACGGTCTGTGAGTTCGAGCCCCGCGTTGGGCTCTGTGCTGACGGCTCAGAGCCTGGAGCCTGCTTCAGATTCTGTATCTCCCTCTCTCTCTGCCCTTCCCCTGCTCACACTCTGTCTCTATGTCTCTTGAAAATAAACATTAAGAAAAATTTAAAAACAATATATAATGTATAATCACTATAAAAGGTGTAAAAAAGACCATGTTTTCCATAGTCCTATAATCCAGACTCATCTGGTGTTAATACTGGGAATATTTCCTTCCCGATTTTTTTTCATGTCCACAGGTATAGATTAAGTCTTAAAAAAATGGGCTCACTCATTGCTTGATTAAAAACAGACTTGAAGAAGATTTTTTTAAAGTACATCTCAAGATTTACACACACATTTTGTGTTCAGCCCTTGTTTGGGTTAACACAAGTGTTAACTTGTCCAAGTATCGACCTCCGTTCACTCCTATGTTAAAAGCAAATTTCCGTTGGTAACGCACGACGCTTCGGAACCACAGTGTGCACATGCACGCGTGTGTTTAAGGAAATCTCGCTTAATGAGTAATATCCTGGGCCCCAAAAGGCACGTTCTGAAAAGGTAAGAAGTCGGGGGGAAACCTCGGTTCCTATCTGGTCCTTAAAACCTTTAAGAATTAGCCCGCGTTCCCCACTAAGCCTTATTGGTTACCGGTCCGTTCATCTCACTAAGCCCTGCATATAACTTGAGTAATCCTTTCCATTTGTAAAATTCCGTTTTTCCTCCAATCGTAGGTCTTAATTAATTTTAACATGGCAACGTTCACCACTTACTACTGACCTCATAGGCTGTCCGATTTGTTCGAGATTACCGATCGTAAGTGGAACGAAACAGCATTTCCAGCAGATGGGTGGATCCACAGGGCATGTGATGTCTTTTACGATAAGCTCGTGATCCCCAAACCAGGGACCCGTAGTGGACAGAGCCAACCAGGGAATATTCGTCTGAGTACAGGCTGGAATCCGTGCTTAAGTAGATGGCGATTCGAAGGAGTACTCATTGTAACTGATAAGAATAAGGTTTCTCGGACTCCCAGACGAAGAAATTTGGATTCCTTTCAATCAGTAACCTGTAATGCTGACATTCAGGATACAAGTTCTGTGGGCGAAGGCTTTGAGAGCTGGATCTCCAAAACCTAAGAACTGAAATCCGAATTAACTTACTATAAACAAATAAGGTAATTTTTTGGACACATGGAAACTTTGGAGTTTTAGAGAAATTCGGGTACTAATTTAAACAAGATCTTCTGGAAACCGGAGAATGAAAAAAACCCGTAAAGACAATAAGTTGGGAAAACAGACCTGCAGTAGTGATTAATGCAACCACGAAATAGGTGTGTATAGGAATACAGGATATAACGAATGTGTTTATCAAAAGTTAAAGAGTAAAGAATGCTAGGGCAATCCATAAATCGCCCATGACCTCGTTTTATGTTTTTTCATTTTGTCTGCTAGTCCTTCCCCCTTGGTCCTGGTGTGCAGATATTTCGTCTTTTTCCCCAGTCTACTCCAGCAAGCAGACAGCTACCATCTGGGGCCTGGTTTGTTTGTGGTAACTGGTCCAGCAGACAGCAGTTCTGCGAAGGACGAGTTGGCATGTTTTGCGCTTAAATTTCAGCTCTGGGACAGTTGATAAAGCCCTGCTTCATCAGAGTTTCTGTTGCCTGCCTTCTCTGGCATTTCTCCCTTGACGGATTGCTGTCCTCAGATCTTACTTTGTTTTCAAGCTTCCAATTCTCTTCCGTCTGATTCCTTGCGTTTCACCAAATCGCCGTGAAAATGAGCTCCGGATCTTTCGCACAACAGTGGGCTGCACCTGGGCCGCATCTTACCTTCGGGGCCTTCCTCTACAGACTTCCTCAGCGTGGTGGCCTCCAGATCGAAGGGGACGGTCTGACGGCCGCTGCCCAGGGTTACCCAGGGGATTTCCGCTTGCGGTCAGCCATCTTGGCGGGCCAAGAAGAAGAAATGTTGGAAGCCAACATCTCTGGGGTGCCACGCGCTCCGCCAAGCGGCCCAGATGCCAGGCTTCCGTTCACTCTCACTCACCGGGCGCTAGGACTCTCCCCTTCCAGACTGAGAAAAGGAGTCACAGAAGAGTTGATTTCTCCAGTGTAACACCTTAAGAAGCGACCGAGCTGGGACTTGAGCCCAGATCTGTCTGCACTCCTGACTGCTCCGTTGTGGCCTTTCTCCCTGCCTATGGCCAATAGCGGCATTTTGGTGTGTGCCTTTTCAGGCTGCCTGTGCACCATCTCGCACACAGGCTCACGCGTTCTCTCTGTCTCTCACACACACCCCCTCTCTCTGTCTCTCTCCATCTGTCCCCATCTCTGTCACTCACACGCACAGAGGCCTGTGCATTTTTATCCTACTGGTATATTACATGTGTTGTTGTATCGCCCTTTTCCCCACTAGCTCCCTTTAAGAAGGGGCAAGAGAACAAAATAGATGGGAAGGCCCATCTGGGAAGGGTCTCCCGGGGCGTTCTCCACCCTCCAGTGCAGCCGAGAGCATGAGCCACGATGGAAAGGTCTAGACCACACCTGCATAGTGACTCCGCAGGCCCCAGGCTGGGTGTTCTGTGTGGCCCCAGATCCTGTTCTTGGGAGCCCCGGAGTGGCGCTGGGGACCCATATACTGATTAAGCCTCAAATGGTGGCAAGAGCTGGGTGATCCCTGGTGACTGAGTGGCCCCCCTCCCCCACCACTTCTGCCCAGTTCCTGCATCTCTATGGGAAGGATTCTAACCTTGGCTTCGTGACTTTTGGTTTTTTTCCTTTCCGTGGAATTTAGTCCTATAGTAATTGGAAGAAAATAAAAATCGTTCTAGAAATGAGAAAGGCAAAGAAGAAGAAAACCCAGAAGCACCCATGCCCCCCAACAGCTGCCCACAAGTTATTTCTGACGGCGACTTCCTAGTCCAGAGAGAGGCTGTACCGTAATTTGCCTGAAATACCAACAACGGAGAAATGGCTATTAGCTCTATCATTATATATAATGCTCTCTGTGCACAGGGATTTTAACGGCTACTTGGATTGTCTACTTACACATATTCTGAGAAGCAGAATTCTTAGAAGAGTTTCTTCCTAGAAGTACTGGGTCAAAGTTTTTGGAACATTTGACCAAATGGAAGAAGACTTGTACCAACGTGTGCTTCCAGCAGAGGTATAAGGATCCGTCATGACTTCCTGAGGAGTCAGGTAACACCGGGCCCTATGGAGTTAGTAAGTTTCTTGTCACTGAAACTGTTCAGGCAGAGGTCATTAGACTGGTTCTCAGTGGGGGCACCGTTATCCCTTTACGGGTCCTTTCGGAAGTGTAGGGGGATTAATTTTGGTTGTCCTAACGGTTTGGGGAATAAAGCGTGTGCACACACACACACACACAATGGAGTATTATTCAGCCCTAAAAAGAATGAAATCTTGGCATTTGCAATGACATGGATGGAGCTAGGGAGTGTCCTGCTAAGTGAAACAAGGCAGAGAAAGACAAATACCATATGATTTTACTCACATGTGGAATCTAAGAAGCAAAACAAGCAAAGGAGAAAAAAGACACAAACGAAGACACAGACTCTTAATTATAGAGAACAAACTGATGGTTACCAGAGCAGGGAGGTGGGGATGGGTTAAACAGTGATGAAGATTAAGCCCCAGGCGTGATGTCGTGATGAGCGCCAGGCGGTGCGTGGAATTGTCGAAACACAATATTGGACACCTGAAACTATCATCATACGTATGTTAACTGGAATTAAAAACTTAAAAAAATGAAATATGAGGTTAAATTTTCAGAAGTGTAAGTGGCGGGCAAAACAAAGATTATACCTTGTGTTGTTTGCAGTTGTAACAAGAGGGGACGTCATTTTGGAAAATCACAGCCACGAAGGCGATGATGCTTACAATATTTGGGCGGCCGGCGCATCTGTAACCGCCTGTATTTGTAGCTGTTGATTATGGTGCAATATGCCATACACATGCACGATAGGTACATTTACTTGTATTCTGAATGTCATATTGTTGAATCTCATGCAATTTTCATAGATGAGAAACCGTCCCATATCCGCTATTTCATATAGTTCAACTTCGTATTAAAGAGTGTCTAACTTCCAACCTTCCTCCCTCTTCGTTTATGCAAGCATCTATCGCGTGCCCACACGCTCACGTGTCGAAAAGTTATTTTATTACTGTCCTTTTATTTTTCCTTTAAATGGCAAACACCGCATTCAGTTCTCTTGAGTTTGCTTGTAAATGGGTCACTTTATCACAGTTTCATTTTCGTACGGTAAAGGAGGCATTAAAAGTGTTTATAAAGAGGGAGTGTGGGACCCGATAAGGCTGAGAAATATACAAGGTTAGACGTTTGCCTTCTAAATTTTTTTTAATGTTTATTTTTGAGAGAGAGAGAGAGAGAGAGACAGAGTGTCAGCAGGGGGAGGAGCAGAGAGAGAGGGAGATGCAGAATCTGAAGCAGGCTCCAGGCTCTGAGCTGTCAGCAAAGAGCCTGATGCAGGGCTCGAACCCATGAACCGTGAGATTATGACCTGAGTCAAGGTCGGACACTTAACTGCCTGAGCCACCCAGGCGCCCCTAGACATTCACCTTCTGAGGGCAGTACCCATGACCCCCCGCTCCGTATAAGTACACTGCCGTAGAACTTCCAACACTGTAGTTAACCGTGTTCTTTTCCGGTGGGCAAGTCCTTGCCCCACAGAGTTCCTTACGAGGTCAGAGCGCAGGGGAGGGGAACCAGCAAGCATCACCTGGTGCCCTGACCCGAGACCCCTCCTTTCTTCCCCCACTTCCCCCACTTCCCCCTCACCGCAGCTTCGTGAGGAAGGGAGGGCTAAGCCAGAGCTTGCAGACTGAGAAAACCGAGGCTCAGTGTGGTTCAGATACTTGCTCAAGATCACACGGTAAACAGAGGGCAGGACTCCGAACTAATTTCTATGGAAATCCAGGGTAGCGAGGCCAGGCGAAATACAAGATCTCAGCTAAGTCAGAATTTCAGGTCAACAGTGGGTCTTAATATGATGGTGTAAGCGTGCCCCCAAATCCTCGCCTGGGACGTACTTCTACTAAACTATGCTTTCTTGTTGATGTAAGTTGCAAAAGGAACAAGGTTCCTTCGTCCTAAGTTATTGTTCAATCTGGCAGTCTTCCGACGCTCTGCTCTTTACGCCCGTGCTCCGCCACCTTCCTTCCTTTTCCGACTCAGAGCGTTGGTCCCTCGACTTTTATTCTGAAAATGGCTCTTGAACTTCAAGGTGACCCCAGGAGAGGCAGCCGGAAGTCAGAGCCCTTTATGAGGGTTTGGGGGGGCCCTGGGGCCTGGCCCTGATGGGGGAAGAGGTCTATCTTTCTCCTCTGTGAACCGGAGAGTTGAAATACACCATCTCCGGAGCCAGAGACTCCCTACCGGGCTCTCGGTCTGCGTCGATGAACAAAACTGACCAAGTTCCCTTTCCTTGGGGAGCTAGCATTGTGACGGGGAGAGTCCAACCATAAACAGCACATGGCTGATACTGTACTGTTCTTGTTCCATGCCTCGCGGGGGGTCAGGCCCGGAGCTGGGGACTTCACAAGGACAGAGCCCTTTTACGCCTATCCTACCCGCCATCCGGGGTTCAGCACGGGGCTCGCTCACCGTGGCGAGCAGGGGCAGGTCCAGGTTTTGCGGGGGCTGGGACCCTCTCTAAGAAAAGTCCGTAACAGACCCCTCCCAGGATCTCAGAAGGAGCCCGTGCCAGAGCGAGGCCGTGAATCTTAATCCTTGACGGCTTCACTGGAGATCTGGCTCACCGATGATTGTTGAAATGAACAATCCTGGTAAGGTCGTTTCCCCTCTTACGACTGTGGATATTGAGGTTGAGAAGAGGGGAAGGGACTTACCCAAATTTGGGTGACATCGATGTGGTTCAGTAGGAAGAGAATGTGACCATCAGAAGCTCCTATGCTTTCAAGTGACCCTTGTGTTGATTTGCTGGGTAACTTTGGCCAAGTGTCTTAACCAATCTGTACCTTTTTTTTTTTTTTAAGTTTATTTATTCATTTTGAGAGAGAGAGAGAGAGAGTGCGAGTCAGGGAGAGGCAGAGAGAGCGAACCCCAAGCAGGCTCCAAGCCGACAACACAGAGCCCGATGCGAGGCTCGAACCCACGAAACACGAGATGGTGACCTGAGCCGAAGTTGGGCGCTTAACCGACTGAGCCGCCCGGGCGTCCCCCTCTCTGTACATTTGTATTCTCCTCAGTAAAATGGAGAAAAGAATCCTTCTCGGGGTGACCAGAGATGATCACTTAGTACTCATTGGGCATAAGCCACTCGCCCTAACCCTTCCGAGGGAAAGCCTCACGTGTTCCTCAACCACTCGGGGCCACCCCAGGACCTTGGAACCCACTCTAAGGCCTGATGGGGCAGGACCGACACAGGCAGGCAAGAAACCGCAGGTGTTTGGAATGACTGTTTTCACCTCTTGTTTTGTAGATGTGGCCTCGGGCTTCCTCCCTGCCCCTAGCTCCGCTTGGTTGGAGGGGAGGGGGGAGGGCAGCAAAGACACCAAACGCGGGCTGTTCCTGCCAATGCGGGCTGTGTCTAACCTGCGTGTACACAGAAAAACCCGGGACAAACACTACGAACAGTGTTTTGGAGTCACACATAGGAGGAAACTGGAGGGGGAAGGAAAAGGGAACCACCTGCCCTGTGTGAGCCCCTGCCACTCGGCAGGCTCTTAGGTATGTGGCATAACATTTCACACACTCTGTGGGGTGCCGGGCACCCCTGTGCTCAGCATCTTCTCCATATCTACTCTTTTAATCCTCACAGCCACCCGCTGAGGTCCTAACTCCCCGTTTCATAGATGAGAAACACGGAGGCCCAGAGAAATGAACTTGAATATTCAAGTTCACACATCCATAAATGATGGGGAAGCAGGATTTGAACCCAGGTACTCTGGCTCCAGAGTCCGCCAGGGGTGACCCCCGTGAAGCAGCTACCACCACGCCCATGTGACAGATGAAAAAGCCTGACGCTCGGTGGGGGCCAAGCCTAGATCACGTGGTAAGCAGCAAAGCCTGAGTTCAAATCCAGGGTGGTCTGATCCCAACGCCCATGCATGTCCTGTTTCCTCAAGCTGCCTCGAAGCCCAGGGCCGGTTCTGAACTCATGTCCTTCTGCTCTTGTGGGGTATATGGGAAGCATTTCCTGAGATGCTCAGAGTGAAATTCCGGTCTCACCTTGACCCTAGTCCTGACGACCCTCACCCCAGCTAGTCGTGGCCTCCGTCTGCACAGAAATCAGGCCAGGTGGTGTCAGAGGCGGAACCGCCTCAGGCCATGTCCGTGTGAAGATTCTGAGCATCGGTAAGACTGGGGTGTGGGGAGGGGTGGTCAGCTGCGAGGGGTCCCAGCGCCTCCCACTGCCTCCTGTCTCTTAGAGCCGTGTCCCCTTTGCTGCCATCTGCTCTGTCTAGCCCGGTGGAGGTGCTCAGGTGACACTGCGTGGACGAGCAACACGGACTGGGCGTTGCGGAGGCGTCCTGTCTGGGAGAGCGTTTGAACGGCTGTTGGCCTGGAGGCTGCAGACCTGGGTGTGAGTCCCTCTCCGCCGCTGCCCGGTTTGGTGACACTGGACAGTGGACCCTCTGAACCTCAGTTTGAGAACGACAGCTCCTACTTTGTCCCCTTCTCCTCTTCCCAGGGCCTGAGGGACATTCTGCCTCCCTCCTCCTCCTTTTTTTTAAATTGTGGCAAGTTATGCAGAACCTAAGACATACCATTTCAGCTATTTAAAAGAATACAGGTCAGTGGCATTAAGCACATTCACGTGACTATGCCACCATCACCCCCATCCATTGCCAGAACTTTTTCATCCTCAGACGGACACTGTGTCCGTTTAACAACGAGTCCCCAGTCCCCCAGCCCGTGCAAACCACTGTTCTATTTTCTGTCTTGATGAATTTGCCTCCTTTAGGTACCGGATATGAGTGGAATTATACAATATGTATCGTTTCGTATATGGCTTCTTTCGCTTGGCATGTCTTTCAAGTTCATCCCTGTCCCGACACATATCAGAATCTCCTTCTTTTTAAAGGCTGACTGATGGTCCATGGTATGTCTATTACACATTGTATTTGTCCGTTGGTCCGTTGAACCCCTGAGGGGCGGCAGTGAGGTCGTCCCTTTGGGCTTGGGTGGCTTCCACCTTTTGGTCATTGTGAATAATCAACATTGGGCATACGGTATCGTTTCTAGACCCGTGTTCAATTCTTCGGATATGTACCCAGAAGCGGGATTGCGGTAACTCTGTGTTTAATTTTCTGATGCCCTCCCCACCCCCAACCACACGCACGCGCGCGCACACACACGCCCGTGGGCACCCCTGCCCAGCTCTCGCCATTTGGCCCTCCTGCTAGGAAGTCCTCTAGGTCGGTTATTTCTTGTTGACCTGGTTTGGCTTTGGTAAGTGGCAATCTGGGAAATTTGGGGACCTGTCTTCCTCCCTCCAGGCCAGAGCTGGTCAGCTCCTCTATGACCTGAGCCCATCTGGTTGGGACTGCCAAGCCAGTGGCTGTCAGCGTGGCCACATGGGTCCCAGGGAGGCTTCTCTCGGAGGGCAGGGAAGCAGGACTTGGCCTGACTAAGCGTGCTTACGGCCCGGAGCTCGGGGTGGTCTGTGGACGGCAGGGCATCTCCCAGCAGGCCTGCTTCAGCCTGACAAGAGCGCTCGGCGGCCGTCACCTCCACCCGCTGGTTGGACTCCAAGGTGACCCTTCCACGGCCCGGCTTGCTGTCTGGGAAGAAACTTGGCCGTGGGAGTCAGATGCCCCATGTTGAATCCTTACTCTGCCATTTCGGTGTGCCACCCTTCTACAAGCTCCTCAACCTCTCTGAGCCTCAGGTCCACGTCTATGACGTGGGAATAGCAGTCGTCCTTACCTCAATGGGGTTTTGTGCAGATACGGGGTGATGGTTCCGGGCGCCGCTGTCTCTGCCCCTCTCACGCTGGGCCTGATCTTTCAAGCTCTGGCATGGCTCCTTCGGGTATCTTTACAAGAAATGAAGTCTCTTCTGGAAAACTGACAGGTGCGTCGCCCTCAACACTCCGCACGGCTTAACTCAGGTCTAACAGCTGCCGTGGCGGCTGGGCCCTCTCTGGGGGCTCCTGAAGGCCCTGCTGCTGCCCGTCGGCTGTTTCCCGGCCTTCAAGGCTTGCTCAAGCCCGCCCCATGTCGCGGCTCTGCAGCCCGATTCAGGTTTCTGCAGCGACCCCTGGCCCTCAGCTGCCCTGTCCAGCTTGGCGACTTCCTGAGAAAGAGGGTTTTTTTCTGGAACGATAGTAAGAGCAACATTTGCTCACGACAGGCAGCCTGGAAATAGCTGGAAAGGGCACGGGAGCACGCGAAACAGTGTCCAGACTCCCCGGAGCCCAGGGAGGACTGGTCAGGAGGCTCGGGTGCGTTTTTTTCAGCCCTCTTTTTGTCTCGCGCATCTGCGTATTGAAACCCTTCTTTGAAATAACAAATATGGGCCCTCGATGGCCCCTGCTTTCTCATTTTATTACCGGGTCTTTGAGAACCTATGAACAGGACTGTCCCGTAGATCCTCGTAACTGCTAACGTGCTCGAGTCCTTCAGATGCGAGGCGTCGGGATAAATGCACGCTCATCATCCCCATCCCTTTGCTGAACTGGTCTTCTGTGCAAACACCGCTGTGCTGAACGTTTCGGCGCACAACTTCTGTCTTTGCGATTATTTCTTGAGATCGGGAGTCGGCAGACTCTTTGCGAAGGGCGAGAGACTATTTTACGTCGAGTGGGCCAGGTGGTCTGGGTCGCCACTCCTCAGCTCTGCACCGTGGCACGGAAGAAGCCGTGAACTCTGTAAACCGACCAGGGTGGATGAGGTCCATAAAGCTTTATTTACAGAAGCAGGTGGCTGCTGGGCTGTGGTCCGTGGGCCGTAGTTTGCCGACCCTGCTTTAGCTCGGAATCAGTCAAGGGTTGGCACCTGATTTTGATAAAAGGCAGATAGAAAATGTATTTTAGTTATGCCTGATACGGTCTCTGTCACTGCTATTCCTTCTCCCCTTCTCTCCCCCTCCCCTTCTCTCCCCCTCCCCTTCTCTCCCCCTCCCCTTCTCTCCCCCTCCCCTTCTCTCCCCCTCCCCTTCTCTCCCCCTCCCCTTCTCTCCCCCTCCCCTTCTCTCCCCCTCCCCTTCTCTCCCCCTCCCCTTCTCTCCCCTCTCCCTTCTCTCCCCTCTCCCTTCTCTCCCCTCTCCCTTCTCTCCCCTCTCCCTTCTCTCCCCTCTCCCTTCTCTCCCCTCTCCCTTCTCTCCCCTCTCCCTCCTCTCCCCTTCCTTTCTCCCTCCCCCTTCTCTCCCCCTCCCCTTCTCTCCCCCTCCCCTTCTCTCCCCCTCCCCTTCTCTCCCCCTCCCCTTCTCTCCCCCTCCCCTTCTCTCCCCCTCCCCTTCTCTCCCCTTCCCCTTGTCTCCCTTCTCTCCCCCTCCCCTTGTCTCCCTTCTCTCCCCTCCCCCTTCTCTCCCCTTCCTTTCCCCCTTCTCCTCCCTCCATGTCATCCTCCCCTTCTCTCCCCCTCCCCTCCCCCTTCCCTCCCCCTTCTCTTCCTTCCTCCTCCTCCTCTTTCTCCTTCTTTTTCTTCCTTCTTATTCTCCTTCCAACCTTTTAAGAACGTAAAAATTATTCTTAGCTTGTAGACCATACAAAAACAAACTTTTGTTGACCCCTGGATTAGATAAATAGAAGTCGAATTCCTGATTCAGACAGTATGAACACTTAAAAATCTCTTGACGAATGTGGCCTGATTGCTTTCCAGAACGGGGGTGGTGGTGCCAATTCACACCCCCAGCGGCAGTGCAGGGAAGTGTCATCCTCCCCGCCCCCCCCCTCCCCGGGCCCCCTCTCCCCATCAGGAAGTTTCTTTTACTCAATCTTCGCTAACTCAATAGATGAGAATATCACATTTTAATTCGCATTGTTTTGATTCCTAATAGGTTGAACATTATTCCTTTTAATTAACTATTCGTATTTCCCATTCTGTAAATGTTTGTGTGTGTGTGTTGCGTGTGTGTTCTTTGTTTTTTAATTTGGGATCTTAGTGTTTCCTTGATTTTGCACGACTTTTTGACAGAGAGGATTTTAAGTGTTGTCATATTTGTTGCAATTACTTCCTCTAGTGTTTTCTTTTGCCTCTTAATTGTATTTACAATTACTTCGAAGGACAGAAGGCCCTAATTTTCATTTATTTTTTCCTTCATGCGTTCCAGTTCCCCTTTGAAACTTTCCCTTTTGGTTCTGTGAATATCAGTTCTTTTGCTTTGCTCTCAGCTGCCTGATACCCCAGCCAGAGGTGAGGGTTGCTATGCAAAAATATAAGTATAAATGCTTTCAGCTGAAACTCAGAGAAAATCTGATCAATAGTAGTTTAAGCCTGTGGTTCTTGAATTTTTTTTTTAATTAAAAAAAATTTTTAACATTTTTATTTATTATTGAGAGACAGAGACAGAGCATGAATGTGGGAGGGGCAGAGAGAGGGAGAGACACAGAAGCTGAAGGAGGCTCCAGGCTCTGAGCTGTCAGCACAGAGCCCGATGTGGGTCTTGAACTCACAAACCACAAGATCATGACCTGAGCCGAAGTCTGATGCTTAACTGACTGAGCCACCCAGGCGCCCCTGTGATTCTTGAATTTTAAGCACATATCAGCATCACCTAGGTGGCTGCATAAAACTCACTTGGTGGAGTGCCTGGGTGGCTCAGACGATTGGTCATCCAACTTCAGCTCAGGTCATGATCACACAGCTCGTGAGTTCAAGCCCCGCGTTGGGCTCCGTGCTGACAGCTCAGAAGCTGGAGCCTGCTTCGGATTCTGTGTCTCCCTCTCTCCCTCCCCTGCTCATGGGAGGGAGCTCAAAAATAAACATTAAAAAAAAAAGACTAACTTGGTGAAACTATAGGCCCCCGCCCATAGCATTTCAGGTTCTATAGATGTGGGGTGGGGCCTGGGAATGTGCATTCCTAACACTTTCTCAGCTGGTGCTGGTGCTGCTGGCCTGGGCACACACTCGGAGAACCACCAGCTTGAACAACTGAGATATTGAATTACCTTAGAGAACAGAAGAATCCAGAAGAGGGTGGTTGGGTTGGTTTAACAGCCCAACGATAGATATCAGGTCCTAAGCCATGTCTTTCCTGTCTACTGGCCTTTTCTTCTGGATTGCTAGCTGGCTGCCAGATACTTCTTTCTTACGCCAGGATTCCAAGCAGGAAGAAAGCGGAAGAAGGAAAAAAAAAAAATAACCCCTTTAATCGTGTTGGGCACATTGCCGCTTTGACTAAAGCTTGCGAGCAAACGGCAGTGAGAAGAGAGGGTAGGTTTGGGGTAGGAGGTAGTCTCC
Organism: Paguma larvata; assembly: GCA_030068075.1. Lineage (NCBI taxonomy): Eukaryota > Metazoa > Chordata > Mammalia > Carnivora > Viverridae > Paguma > Paguma larvata. The sequence continues at coordinate 5,310,996 of CM057843.1, forward strand.
GTCTTAAGCGCTTTCCTGCACGGCGTGGAAAAGTGGATGGTTTCAGGCTCTCGGACCCTCAGCCGCGGGCCCGGTGACCTGTGCTCTGTCGAGAGGTCTTAAGGACCCGAGTCAGGTTAGCTCGGCCTCTAGGCTGGATCTGATTTTGGCTTCACGGAAGTAACTGGATTTCTGCCTCGCGTCTGATAAAAAGGCTGGACGAGACCCCTCTTCTGGTATTTGGATGCTTTCTTGCCTGAATTCCTTGCTAACGAATCGGGCCGGATCTAAGTTGGGAACCTGCTTGCCTCTGCCAGTCTCCTCGGGAGTCCTGTCCCTCCGGTTCCAGCCTCGCTACTCGTAGACCGTTAGCCCACTTGCCTGGATTTCCAGAGACCTCCCTCAGCCTGGCGGCCGTGGCCTCCATGACACTGGACCCGAGCTCAGATCGGCCGGCGGCTACGTTTTTGCTTGTTGCCCCAGCTTTCTCTTCTGGGATCGTTGCTAGCTGACGTATGAATTACTTCCAGCCTTCCGCGGAGGGCCAGGGCCGGCTCCAACCTGCGCCATCTCGAGTGGGGACTGGGAGCAGGAAGTGTCCACCTCAGACAATAGAGAATCCCAAAGGCCCAGAGGAGGCCGCTAAGGCAGCGTGTGTAAGAGAGTGCCGGGGTCCCAATGCAGGGGACGATGAGGTAACTCCGGAGGGGTCCTAAGTGGCTTACCTGTTAGAACCCCAACTGGTTTAAACAAAAAAGCTACCCGGGAGGTCCTGGAGTAAGGCTGGCTTCAAGCGTGGCTCATTGCGTGGGTTCAAATGGTGCTTCTAGAATCCAGTTGTTCCCATCTTATTGTAAGGTTACGAGTCGCTGATGGATAAAAGTAAGACCGCCAAGGCAAAGTGTGGTCTGAAAATACACTTTATTGCAAGCACCCTCGGGCGAAATTCCACGACTCGCAGCAAGAGAGGAGTCGGGGAAGTCACGCGCGAGATTAGGGGTTAGGAGTTTTTAATGGGTTTGGGGAGGAGATTTTGAAACTGGTGATGAGTTAAAGTCCTATTGGTCTACTGGAATGACGTGTCCGCCTCCCAGTGCTGTGGTGGGAACTTCGGCCATCTTGGGTCCCTTCTTCAGGGTTTTTGGCGGGAAAGTCGGCCATCTTGGTCGGTTTCCATTGTATGGAGCCTTCCCTCTGCCCTAGCCCAACACTTACAGTTTGGTTTCCTCTGGGTTCACTTCTTCAGCTGGGGCCGCCCTCGTGGTCACCGGATGGCTGCCAGCGGCCCTGGGGGCTCATCCTTTCTGCTTTCTTTCTAGAGGAGAAAGAGAAAATCCACTTTCGTGATAGTACCAACAGAAGTCCCAGAACTGAGCTTGGTTAGCCTTGATTAACCTGATTTGGGTCATCGTCCTTCCCGGAAAGCAGCCGGCAAGGTCAGGGCTGTGGGACGCGCTGATTGGCGAATGTTGGGTCAGGAGTATTCAACCCTAGAATCGGGGGTAGAATCAATCCCGCCCCAACCGCGCGGCGGAAACAGAGCAAGAGGGCTCTCTGAGGGTATTCGGGGGCGCCGGCGTGGGGAAGAAGGACGGGATGGATGCTGGGAAGTCGTCCACCGATGTTTATCTAACTGGCGGTTGAACTTGGCGTTCAAGGCTATGGATTTAAGTTGATGCCAGGATCTTAAAAGCAGGAGAAGGCGTGCTAGGAGCAGGGGATGGAGAGGAAGGGGTGCTCGGCCTCCAGGGGTGTGATGTGTGACTGGGGCAGGCTGGCCGGAAGGGCCAGAACCCGGCGGCTGTGCTGGCTGTGGTGTTCTCCCCTCCCGAGGCCGTCCCAGCAATGTGTGCAGACCCAGTTCGGGGTCAGCCGGTGCCCTGTCTGGGCACCTCCCAGCCTGCCCACCTTGCCGTGGGGAAGTCTTCTAGGCCTTTTCCTTTTGGCGAAACACAAAAAACAAACAAACAATTTAAAAAAAAAACCCAAAAAACAAAACCAACCAACAGTTTTAGGACGTTTTATTGCCAGTTGGGACAGTGCGTCCTTCAAAAAGTCCTTTGGGCTTACTTCTCTTGTTATTCTCTGTAACTCAAACATAATTCGTCCACCGCATGCGATGTATTTCAGCTTGAGTTTAGTCCCAGAAAAGAGTTTGCGGCCATAATGCCTTCGAATGCTTTGTATCCTCAGAAGACAAAACTAATAAGAAAACCAGTGTGCTTTGCCATACGAGGCCAAACAGTGTCCGAGTTATAAATTGGTGTTCCTCAGGTGCCTGCTGGTATCTCCTTTCTTTGCTGCCTTCATGGCTTTCTCCTTCCGTTCTTGTCCCGAATTATCGCGGTCCCCATTGTGTTTAGTCTTGGGAGCCTCCTAAACCCTTTTGGAGAAAGGTTTAGAGAAAATTCAAGGGAAGTAAATAACAGGCGAGTTGTTTTCCCTTACGTATTTATTGGTTTTCTCAGCCTGGAAGAGAAAAATTCAGACATAAACTTTGTCTGATTAAGATCAAATGAGGTTCTCTTATTTGTTCATTTTTTCTCTTGGCCTCCCCCCCTCTGCTGTCTTCCTCCCTCTCCTCCTCCCTTCCCTCCCCTCCCTCTCCTCCTCCCCTCCCTCTCCTCCTCCCCTCCTCTCCCCTCCCTCCCTCCCTCCCCTCCCTCTCCTCCTCCCCTCCCTCTCCTCCTTCCATTGTGAAAGAGCGTTTGATCCTTTTTCTGAAGGGGTAGGAGAAATGCTGGGGTTCAGAAGTGGCCGGTGGAACATGCTTGCTTCTCAACTTCCTCTGGGGTGGAAATTCATTTAAAACTTGCAGTTTCCAAAGGAGTTGCCAAAGCCACAGCCCTGGGGGGTGGGGCGGAGGGGGGGGGCACTCGGAATCTCAGACTGCAGGCCGGAGCCAGGAAGTGGGGGTGGGGAGTGGGCCGCCTCGTGGGGCCCCGTCCCTTGAAAATATCCTCCAGGCATAAATACACTCTCCTCTGTCAGTTCTCGTCAGTTCTCGGTTAAACCCAGGGAAGTTTCCTATTTCCTTCTTCATTGAATTCAACCTCCTCTTTCTGCCTTGCAGAACTCCCTGTAATGCAAGGTGAACCCTGCCGGAATACCTTCCTCACTACCCCACCCAGCTCTTCCCTTGGGTGGTTCTTTTACTCAGATCACCCCCCCCGCCCCCGCCCCTGCCCCCCCACCCCGCTTCATTAGCTCTGAGCAGACCTGAACTTGAGGTCCCCATTTACTTCCTACTGCTCGGTGTATCTATGGATACTTGTAGCCATCCTGCCCTCAAGTTATCTTTCAGCAAATGGAACAGGGTGGGGGGTTGTTAACTGAATTCTGGGGACCCTGCATCCATTGCCTTCCATGCTATCTCTTTAATGGGCATATCCTCATTTTTCTCTGGGGAGACTTTTGGGTCCACGGACCTCTGGATGGAGTCGGTTCTGGTCTCAGCTTCAAGGGTAGAAGCCATGATCCAGTCTGAAGCTAAACAATGCATCGCAAGCCTCCGCATCCCCTGATTGCTTCAGGGATGGGCAGGGGGCCTAAGCCGTCCGACCAGAACGGATCTCAGGACTCCAGGACTTGTGCCGGGAATGCCGGGACTCCGCTGTTTACTCTTTTCCGCAGAACGTGAATCTGGAAGGATGTGGTTGCAGCAGCCTGAGCTCGAGGGTCAGGCCTGAAAAAGAACCACCCCGAGGGGGTAGAGCTGAGCTGGGACGAAGGACACGTGTTTAGTGTTGGTGTGGAGAACCTTTTCCCCTGCTTGGAATGACCACCTTCTCTCTCTCTGCTGTCTGTCCAAATCCTCCCTGACCTTTCCTCTCTCCCTCCCTCCCTTCTCCCCTCCCCTCTCCTCCCCTCTCCTCCCCTCCCCTCTCCTCCCCTCCCCTCTCCTCCCCTCCCCTCTCCTCCCCTCCCCTCTCCTCCCCTCCCCTCTCCTCCTTTCTCTCTCTCTCTCTCTCTCTCTTTTGATTAAAAAAAAATTGTGATAAAATACACATAACATAAAACTTGCCACCTTAACCAATTTAAATGTACGGTTCAGCAATACTAATTCAAAGGGATACAGGCGCCCTAATGTTCATAGCAGCACTATCAACAATAGTCCAGTTGTGGAAACAGTATCCATCAACCGATGAGTGAATAAAGATGTGTGTGTGTGTGTGTGTGTGTGTGTGTGTGTGTGTGTGTAATAGAATATTACTTGGCCATAAAAAAGAATGAAATCTTGCCATTTGCAACAGCATGGATGGAGCTGGAGGGTATTATGCTAAGCAAAATAAGTCTGAGGAAGACAAATATCATATGATTTCACTCATGTGGGATCTAAGAAGCAAGATAAAGGAGCAAAGGAAAAAAAAAAAGACAAACCAAGACATAGACTCTTAACTGAGAACAAAGTGGCGGTGATCAGAGGGGAGGCGGGTGAAACAGGTGATGAGGATTAAGGAGTACACGCATCATGATGAGCACCGGGTGAGGTAGGGAAGTGTTGAATCACTGTCGTACGCCAGAAACTAGTGCAACACAGTGTGTTAACTAACTGGAATTTAAATAAAAATGTAAGAAAGTAATCGTAACAGGGCTCAGCGGCGTTAAGAACATCCCTGTTGTTGTACAGTTCGTCTTGGGACTTTTTTCACCGTGCAGACGAGAAGCTCTCGGCCCATTAAATAACTCCCCATTTCCTCCGCTTCCCTGCGCCCCCAGCCCCTGGCAACTTTCTGCCTCTGAGTCTGGCCGCTCACACCTAGACTACCTTATACAAGTGGAATCGAGCAGGGTGAGTTCTTTTCTGTCTGGCTTCTTTCCCTCACCTCGTAGTAACATGAGTCGGAACTCCTGTCCTTTTCAAGGCTGAATAATATTCCATCGTACGCATGTCCCACATTGTCGATCCGTCAGTGGGCTTTTGAGTTGTTCCCACCTTTGGGTCGTTGTGAAAGATGCTGCCATGAACACGGCACGCACCGCTTTGAGACCCTGCTTTCAGTTCTTTTGGGCGTACACCCAGGAGCGGAATTGCAAGTTCATATGGGATTCGGTTTTCAGTTTGTTGAAGAATGGTCGCGTTTCCTACAGCAGGTGCGCCATTTTACGTTCCTACCAACAATGCGCGAGGGCCCCAATTTCCCTACGTCCTCCACACAATGTTCTTGCTGACCTTCTGGGCTAGCGCAGAGTTGCCTCTTTGGGGCCACTGATTGCTGACACCAGGGATGCCACACAACTCGGATCCCAGTTACATGTGGGCTTCTGTGATTTCAAGTAGATTTGTTACATCTCTTCATGCCTGAAAATAGAGAGTTTCCTTGAGGTGACGCCTCCGTGAACCCCTGGTGAGATTAGCACTGGGCTCACACTTCTCGTTTGGTGTCTTTACGGGACTATTCTTTGCAGAGGTTTTGTTTCTTTTCTTTTTTTGAGACAGAGAGAGACAGAGACAGAGAGAGACAGGTGGGGAAGGGCAGAGAGAGAATCTTAAGCAGGCCCTGCACTGTCAGCACAGAGCCCAATATGGGGCTAGAACTCATGAACCGGGAGATCACGACCCAAGCCAAAATCAAGAGTCAGACACTTAACCAACTGAGCCACCCAGGCGCCCCTTGAGGATTTGTTTCTGAAGCATTGTCTAGCACACGGGAGGTAGGCGGGGCCATGGAAGCAACGCGGGCTTTGGATTTTGATCTTGGTGCTATCCCGTATAGCTCTGTGACCTTGGGTCAGCCGCCCAAGTTCTCTCCGCTTCTGTTTTCTCCCCTCTAACAAGAGGCTATGTTACTTCCCACGCAGGCTTCTATTTATTGAAATAGCCGATGCAGAGGTGCTGGGGACGTGGGAGTCCCCGCCTTGCCTTCCCAATGCTGGTGGAGGCAGGGGTCGTGCAAGTGAGGTACAGAGACAATTGAGAGAGCGACACGACACGTTGAGTTTTGGGATATCTGAGGATACTTGGCGTTCCCAGACAATCCCCAAGTTTGTTGCAGTCAATGGTACTGAGCCGGGGCCCTCCCTCCCAAACAGGACCCACGCTGCTAGTCAGTGACTCGATAATTCAACCAAATTTTATTCTGACATGACAGTCGACAGGTCACAAGCCAAGTCAAGACCCACCTGGAAGACCACCTCCTTCAGGAAGCCTTCCTTCATCTCACAGCCCTTGGGCACATGCCATGTTGGTTTGATTGGTTTACTTCCCTGATGGGGAGTGTCAGCCAGCACCCAGACTTTCAATGTTTGTTGAATGAATGAATGAATGAATCTTAATCCAATCTGGGAGCCTAAAGAAACAGCCCGCAAGACTGCAGTAGGAAAGAGACCCACAAGGGAGCCCAGAGAGTCCCCAGCAAACTCCCTGGCTCAGGGAAGGGTGCCCTGATCTCTCCATTTATACTCCGGCTCCCGAGGTGACACGGCATGACCCGTGAGCACTGGGGCTTGAATGCAGATCTGGGCCTCAATCTGCCACCTACCTGCCGAATGACTTGAAGCGAATTACTCGACCTTGCCGCCAGCATTTGGGCCCAGTTGGCTTTCCTTGCGGCTGCGCTCAGATGCTCTCCTCGGAGCCCCCACCTGCCCCGCATGCCCCTCTGGAGCCGGCCTCCTCTTTCCAGGCTGCCCGCCATTTACACATCCGAGAAATATGCGACGAGTGGAAACACACATCCTCCGATCAGCCCGCTGCTCACGCAGGGGATTAAAATCTGTCTCATCTTTCCCCGCTTGGAATGCCGAGTGTTTGGTCAAGGCTTCAGCTCCCCTTTTTTTTATGAGGCTTGAAGAAAACCCAAATTAAACCCTGATTTGTTTGGAAAGATCAGAATTCTTAATCTTTCAGCATTTGGCGGGTTTTCCTCGCAGGCTTAAAAAGCAACATTAAACAGATTCTGTTTCTTGGCATGCCCTGTTTTTTCTCCAGCGGGTGTCGGAGGGGGCAACAGATCTCCAGAGAGTGCCGCCCGTCTCGTACTACTTTAGCTTGCCAGGTGACGTGGGCCAAACCTCCCTATTTCTCTGGCCTTCGTGCTCTCATCTGTGGAGGGAGGGGGGCTGAGCGTCAAGGCATTTAAAAGGCCCGTATTTCAAACCGAGGCTCAGAGAGGGCAAGGGACTTACCGAAGGACACACAGCCATTTAACAGGCCAAACCAGCTCAGCCGTTCTGGTTCCTGGGAGAATCCTTTCCCTTGCTAGAAGCCTCATTTTCTCTGAGAAGGAAATATGGGGTCACCAATGTGCTAATAGATTATAGATGGGATTCCTGGATAATTTTCAAGCCTTCCTCCATCACGGGTAGAGTTCAGTGGACTTGAAGATGAAGTCTGTGTCTTCCGGGTCATGAGAAAAGAGAAAGGAATTAGAGAAATGGGGGAACCGGGGCGTGTTGACACGATTCTATGCTTCGCTCTTGCACGAACCAGAAAGGAAAATGTTCAATTCAAACCCAAACGGTGTGAAAACCAGCGGCTCCCGTGACATTCCTCCCGGCCTCTAGAGGGGCCAGCTGTGCCAGTCTGCCCCAGGCTGGAGTGTTTCTGACATATGACATGTTCAGTGCTAACTCCTGGGAAGTCCCAGGCAAACCAGGATGGATGGGTCACTCTGACGGCTACCTCTTAAGCGAAGGGAGCACTGGCTGCTCTAAGAATGCCTCAGCGTTCCCGTCACGTGATTGGGTTTAAATGAGATAATTAGTTTAAAATGCCTTCTTCAATACCTGGTGTGGAGTAATTGTCCAGTGAATGTTGCGTCTCTTCCTTCTGGGGGAGAAAGAAAACGTGGGTTTTTCTTTCCTTTTTTCCTTCTTGGTAATCATTGTGTGTTTTTTTAAAAAGCGTCATTGAGGTGTAATTGACAAATAAGTTGTAAGATATTTAAAGTGTACATTGTGGCGACCGGATCACGTATACGTTATGAAAGATTCTCATTGTTTACCTCACTTGTTTGCTTATTTTTTTTTTTTTATGAGAAAGTTTTTTCTCTTTTAAACTCTCAGCATGTGAAGGAAGAGGTACAGGTGAGGTTTTTGAGGAAGGATTTTTATAAAATCATGCAGTATTTTCGTTGGAGTGAATTACCACGTCTTATTGGGCAGAGCAACCATATTGTCGCTTCTTTCTCTCTGAAGACTTTTACGGAAGTCCCGTGGACCGGCTTTGGGGTGTGGGAGATGGCAGTGGGGCCGAACCCCAAGCAGTCTAGCAGGTATCATGAAAACAGGAGGGTCGTTGGCCTGAGACCTAGTTTACAATCCTGGGTCTGCTGGGTTCTGGCTCCACGCCCCTCCTCACCTGTGATGGGTGACTGTCCGCACTTGGCCTGGTTTTCATGTGGTCTGTGAAGGAGCTGATGCTTGGTATCTCCAGGTAACTCAATGAATATCTTAGTCCTGCCTATTGGGGTTCCTGTCTCGGAGCCCTCAGAGGGTCTCAAAGTCTTTTCAGTGACATTCAAGTCTGGGTTAAAACATGTTTTGGAGAGAGTGTGTTGGCGGAGATGGGAAGCCAGCTCTCTTGATAGGGAACAGATGACTTCCCCTTGCACACCTGGAAATCAAGCCCCAAACCTTTGGTTCCAGAGCCTCCGAGCGAGCAGATTGCTCTGTTGGCAGCTGGACTCTGGGTGTTGGCCAATCTCAGCGAGTAAAGATGAAGTCAGAAGACCTGAAGATCATCAAAGTCCCCCTCCCCACAGACCTCCCTGGTGGGTTTGCCCTGGGATCGTTTCACTTGTTAGCGTTCTTTCGGTGTCTCAAGTCTGCAGGAGGGAGCCATGGATGTCTGTAGGCTGTTGGGAGGGTGCAGGGTTGAAGCTCTAGCCTTTTGTGTCCCCACTGGGTTTGAGCAGCAGCAGGACATTGTGACGCATGGCTCATGGATGTTGGCATTTCTGTGAGTGTAGCCATTTGACTACAGAGCACACTTAGTTTGCCCCCCTTGTAAGTAACATCATAACCCTGCAAACAGGCTCAGGGAACCTGACAAAGATGCCATGCTCGGTGTACCGAGGAGATTTCCTGATCAATTTAAAGCAAATTCGAAAACATTTTGAAGGAAGCCTTCCTAAAACCTATCCCACCTTTCCCTGCCTTAGCAAACAGAGCATACCGAGGAGACCCTTTGCCACGCACCAGGATCAATATTAAGATCCATCCATTATTGTCCTTTGGAGCTGCCGTTGCTGGCGCCTTTGATACCAAAGCTGCATCCAGACCCGAGGCCAGTGGCTGGGAAGCAAACCAAATCTCCCCACCTCATTGGAGGTGAGGTGGTGGCATGCCTCATGTGCTTCCCCGGGACACAGAAAGAAATTCCAGCTCTGGCTGGGTGTCAGCTTCCCTACGCAGACCAGAGAGGGGCAGTCTGAGCTACCAGAAGCTCCTTCGGTCATTTTGATTATTATAGTTTTACTTTGTGGAATTCAGTTACTCTATTTGGTTCTCTTCCAGGTCTGCTATGTCATTGTTTATAATGTCTAGTTTGGGGCCAGGTTTTTCAAGTTTGGCTTTTACCTCTTTGAACATAGTGGGCACAGATATTTAACGGTGCTGTCCGACAATGCCGGGATCCAGAGTTGATGCGTATCTCTTGTCTGTTTTTTTCCTGCTTGTTTTTCCTCATGGTGTTGTGTCCCTTGTGTACTTGGTTATCTTTGATTGTAGGATACTATGCCTGAAAGATGATTAGTAAAAATAGTTTGAGGCCTTGTCTAATGCTATCTTCCTCTAAAGAGGATTTAAAATTTTTCCATCAGGTTCCTGGGGCCTCCAAGTCTAAGATAACTCTGACCTAAGTTTGGGGCCAAGATTCCTGGGATCCTCAGATGTCTTGAAGCAGGTGGTAGTTCTTGCAAGGGCTGTTTTACTTCTGGTCCACCCTTAATCAGGGGCTGTAGCTCTGTGGTCTTTGTGATTTTTTTCTTCCTATATTCCCATCCCCCCACCCCCAGCCCCTGTACTTTCTAAAATTTCTATATAATGATCATAGAACTTTGTTTCATTGATTGATTTATATTGTGTTGACATGCAATATTACATTAGTTTCTGGTGTACAGCGTAATGATTGGATAAGTCTATGCCCACCACAAGTGTCGCTACCATCTGTCACCATAGGATGCTTTTACAACACCATTATTACATTCCCTAGGCTGTAGCTTTTATCCCTGTGACTCACTCATTCTCTAGCCAGAAGCCTGTACCTCCTGATCCCTGTCACCCATTTTTTTTTCTTTCCCACCACCCACCCCCGTTCTGACAACCATCAGTTTATTCTGTGTCTTTATGGGTCTGGTTCTGCTGTTTGTTTGTTCGTTTGTTTTTTTAAATATCACATAGAAGTGAAATCATGTAGTGCTTGCCTTCCTCTGCCCTACTTCATTTAGTAGGCTCATCACACCCTCTTGGTTCATCCAGTGCTGTCTTCAGTCTCATTTTTTTTTATGGCTGAGCAATATTCCATCGTGTATGTGTAGCACATCTTCTTTATCCACTCACCGATCAGTGGGCACTTAGCTTGCTTCCACACCTTGGCTGTTGTTAATTACACAGCCATAAACATAGGCATGCATATATCTTTTTAAATTAGTGTTTTCATTTTCTTTGGGTAAATACCTAGAACAACGTTTTAAAGTAGAACCAATAGTCATGCAAACAAAAAAATAAAAATGAGAGGTCATTCAGCGTCTGGATTTCTGCATCAAAAGCGCCCAACTTCAGAGGCTATCCCAGTTAGCCGCGTGTCCGTAGAGAATGTGAGTAGATTAGCTTGCCTGAAGAAGGCACAGGGGCTAAGGGAAGCCCAAATCTACTTGAACCCAGAAGAGAAAGCACAGAAGCTGCAGCTCCTGCAGCACCTACTCTCACCTGGTGACCTCAAGGCCCCGGCCAAATCACCTCTACAAATGGCATAAGTCTCCGCCCCTATGCTCCCCACCAATTCCTTCCAGTAGCAGACATCACTACTTAATCACCTGATTTTCATCTTCCCTATATTAATGAGAACCGGATAATACACAGTACTCTGAATGCACCATAATTTACTTGATCATTCTCCTGTTAGGATGGTCACATTTTCCCATCACTACAAAATAGAACGAACATCTTTGTGCCTACCTCCTTGCCAACATTTTGAATTATTTCTCTGTGGATAGATTCCTACCAACGGATCAAAAGATAGGAACATTTGTCAGGTTTTTGAATTTTTTAAAAAAATGTTCATTTATTTTGAAAGGGAGAGTGTGAGTGGGGAGGGGCAGAGAGAAGGAGGGACAGAGGAGCCGTGGTGTGCGGGCTCGAATCCACAAACCATGAGATCAATCTGCCAACCTGAGCCAAAGTTGGGGACTTAACCAAATGAGCCACCCAGGTGCCCCATTTGTCAGGTTTTTTTACATATATTGCCACACTCCTTTCTAGAAAGTATATTCTAATTAATATGCCCACTAGGAGCATCCGAGAGAGGCTTCTCTTTTCTTTGCCACCACCTGGTATATACCTAAAATGAAAGGTTTTGGCAAGTTTGGTAAGTGAAAAATGGCACCCCCTCGTTCTTCAATTTGCATTTTGTACTCGTTTTAAAATGCAGCTCCCCTCTTGGTAAAATTACTTTTGAAAAAAAAATTGAAAATATGTATTTATTTTTGAGAGAGAGAGAGAGAGAGAGACAGAGTGGGAGCAGGGGAGGGGCAGAGAGGGAGACACAGAACCCGAAGCAGGCTCCAGGCTCTGAGCCGTCAGCACAGAGCCCGACGCGGGACTCAAACCCACAAACTGTGAGATCATGACCTGAGCCGAAGTCGGCCGCTCAGCCGACTGAGCCACCCAGGCGCCCCTGTGTCTGGTCTTGAAAGTAGTTTTAAATGAGATTGGACGAGAAAGCCAGTGTAGACCGAACGCCAGTAACCTCTCGACAACTTCGTGCGGCACATATTCCCGACCTGGTATTTCGAGGAGCAGCCGAGGTGCCAGGGGATGAATTAATGAGGTCAGCAGGGCGCAGAAGCAAGCCGTGGCATTTCGGGTCTGGATCCACGCGTGCCTGGCTCCCAAGGCTTCCAGCTGGACCACTCCACGCGGTGACTCTGTTAGGGGAAGTGAGAGGTGCTAAGACCCATCTCCCGTCAACCACCGCTCACGAAGAGGTGAAGCCTGGTCCGAGCAGGGCCTTTTTGGTGATGAAACCCGGCCACCCATTCTTGTCATTTCATGTAGTGGAGGGGGCTTTGTGGGACACGCATGGGGGCCTGTGAGCGCCCCACGCCCAGGCCTCAGAGAGAGCAGGGGTACAGGGGTTTCCTGACCAAGGTGGCTCTCGGGAATTCAGCTGTAGGGTTTCCCGGGACCAATACCACCAGCTCCTCCATATGCTGCTGTTAGCGGCCCTCTTGCCCCTGTTCCAACGGGTCTAAAGGCATGGTCCCTGGGGTGCTCGTTTAAACCAGATTCCTGGCCAGCCCTCTGAGTCAGGTTTTCTAGGGCGGTGTGATGGTTAACGTTGTCAACCTGACTGGGCCCCTAGATGCCCACGTATCTGGTTGAATTTTATTTCGGGGTGTGTCCGTGAGGGTGTTTCTGGAAGAGACCGGTGTCGGAACGGGTAAACCGAGTAAAGCAGACGGCCCTCCCCAGTGCGAGTGGGCCTCACCCCGGCTGTTCAGGGCCTAAATAAAACAAGAAGCTGGAAGACGGTTGCCTTTGTTCCCTGTCTGACTCACCGAGCTGGGCTGGCCATCTTTTCCTGCCCTCAGTGCTCCTGGTTTCCGGACCTTAAGATTCATTCTGGAACCTACAGCAGGGGTCCCCAGTCTTTGAAATATGTCACCGACTTTCTGGGTTTGCAGCTTGCAGACAGCAGATTGGGGGAATTGCCGGCCTCCCCTTGCCATAAGTCACACACACGTGTGCGCGCGCGCGCACACACACACACACACACACACATACATACACATACACTATTGATTCTGTTTCTCTAGATAACCCTGACAAATACAGATTTGGGTACTAGGACTGGTTCTCGAAGAACAGAATTTTGAGGATGAGTTTTCTGAATTGGTTCTGGGGATGCCGGACATGGATCTCTGACCTGATTAGATTTAAGGACGCTGATGACTCTGTTTCGAGTGTTAAAGAGAGCACGGATCGTCCACGGTGTGACTTGGCAATAGGGTTATGCAAACTATCCACATTAGATCGTCCTGCTCAACCTCCCATGAGAAGCAAGGAGCTGGGTAAATGTGATACTTTGAAACTGTTTTGGAAAATGAATGAATGAAATCATGTTGGCTTGTTGCTCCTAATGTTGCTGGACAAAGTGATAAAAGAACAAGGTCAGGAATTCAAATTTCCGGCTCAAACTCAGTATACACGACCTGAAGCCTTCTATCTGTGCCCCGAAGAGAGCTCATCTCCAGTAGCTACCGGACTGAGAGTGCAGAAAATCCAACGAAGCATCTCACCCTCTCACTGGCTCCATTACAATGCTAATTGAGCCTTCACAAGGTGGCCATTAAAGTGGGGGTGTTGACTGGGAAAGGATGGGCTTCTGCAAATTAAGATGGGGATATATGGGAAGACTGCAATGAAGCTGGGGACATTGAACGCCCAATATCTTCTTCGGCAGTGGGAGAGGTCCCCCTGTTCCTGCGGTAGCAGCCACCCCTCCACCTCTTTTGAAAGGATTAGCCCTGTATTGCCAGAGGAAAGCGTAATGGCCGCCTCTGAGGCAGTTGCCATGAAAGACGACGCCGGTTCTCTTCAGGATCCACACGGACCACCCCCCTTTGCTTCTAGACTCAAGTTCCAACAGGCGCCTAAAGGTGACGTACAAAGTGTGACCCACGGGGCGATGCGCTACATTCCAAAAGATACTTGAGTTTTCTATGCCGCTGGACAATGGCCAAAAAGGTAATCCTTGGTAAAAAGTGGCAAGGAACTTGGCTGAATTGTGTTCAGGTTCTAGCGTTTTGTGGAAGGCAGAACCTGTGAGCAATGAAATTGGGCGTCTAGCCGAGGAGATGTCTAAGCAAAGTGTTCAAGGAGAAGCCCAGTTTCTCCTCCCTGCTTATAGTAAAATGCAAGAGAGAAAGGAGTTGAAGATGGAATTGTTTAGGCAAAAAGGAGCCAGAACTTAAAGATCTGGAAAATTCTCAGCCTATGTTATAAAAAAGGAGAAAGTATGTTTGGAAGAGAACACTAAGGGTGTGGTAGAAAGACGGGTTGATAAAGAGATTAGTTTGGGTGTGAGCCAGGATTTAATCGGTCATCTCAACAGAACCAGGAATAAAGTGGGGATTACACCAGCAGAAACACTCCCAGCTGGGACCAAAGAAAACAGAATACAGGAGAGGATAAAGGAAGGCTTTCAATGGGTTCTATCCTTTATGAATGGGGAGGAAGGTGATTCTGAGATCATCAGGACCTCCAGCTAGCTTTCAAAGGGGCAGGTGACCTCCAACAGAAGCTGTGAGGGCAGAGCCACCGTGTGGAGCAATGGGGATTCTTCAACTCAGTCTTTCTCGACTGAAAGAAAGAAAAAATCTAGAGATTTTTGTTCAAATTTCAGAGAGGGAGTCCAATTGGCCCAGCTCACAGTTTCAACCCCAGGCCGTGTAGCTTGCCGGTCTATGGACTCACTGACCTGAGTCATGTGACTCAGTCTTGATCAATTAACTGCCGGTCGAGGCAGGGCGTGGTCACATGGCATAAAACTTGCTGCCTATTGGGACAGGCACTGTGATTGACATCTGGATGTCAGCCTGCAGACTTTATGCGTATAAGAAACATAACTATTTTTCAAGTGCATGATGTAATCGTGTCAGTGCGGTACGGTAGGGGGCGGCGGATTCCAGATACCACGGTGCATGCCAAATGTGGGGTGGGGTACTGAGGAAGGGGGAAGCTGGGCCACTTCTGGGCGCAGGTCAGTTGGGCGCAGGTCAGTTGGGCCACTTCCCCCTTAGTCCAGCCCTGCCCAGCCTCCTCCCTCAGCCGATTGCGCTGCCCTGAGTGCCTAGAACTTCTTGAGGAGGGTTTTAAGGCGAGTCAAATAGCACGGCTTTGTCTTGGCCCCAGTTTCCCCTGAATAAATTTTCACCTTCTCAGCGCCCTGCCTGAAGAGCGGTGGCATGGGCCAGCCTGTCCTGGGCTGCCCTCGTGCCTACAGCCTCCTCTCCCATCAGGTGCTCTCTGGAAGCTCTTCTGGAAAAGAATGAAGAAGTTCCGGAAAGCCCCGGAGAGTCCAGGCTGGGATCGGCCCCACCATGCTTCGGAGCCCAGGCTCCCACCTCCAGCCCTGGAGTCTGGCTGCTTCCAGTTGATTGCTGGCTGAACGGGAGAGCCAGAGGCAGCCTGGGAGAGCGAGAAAGAGTCTGGTTTGGCGTTAGAAGCTACAGGTTAGAGTGCCGGCTCTATGGATTCCTAGCCGTGTCGGGTAGTGGAAGGTGACTTCGGATGCCTTGCGATCGGTTGGGCTTCATTCTTCACCCTTTGCCTAGGTCAGGGGACCCTTAATAAGTCCCCTAATGCCCCCAGAGGGCCCATGCTTCACCCTCCTGCCAGCCGCAACGGGAAGTCCAGGAGTCCAGGCCACCCCTGTTAAGTCTTCTGTCCCTGTCCTATTACATATCTGGGAGGCAGCCGGGGTTGAGGGGTCCCCAAGGGACAGCCATGGCTGGCACGCATGCAGCGTAGATATAACGCTGCTGTCTTGAGAGAGAGGAGCGCAGACTCTAAGGCTGACAGAGGGGACTATGGACAGAGTCTAGATCCTTGGTGACCAGCTGAAGAGCTGACACCATTTATCTCTGCACAGTTCGCGTGTGAGAAAGACGAACCCGTATGTGTCGAAGCCCCACATTAACGAGGTATGTGCTGAGCCAGTTGGATGGGGAGGGGTACGTCCCTCCCTAGTAATGGGGGCAGGTTGGGTCAGGACCCTTCCAATGCTTGTTTTCCCATAGACCTTGAACCTTGGCCTCCACCTCGTCCCAGGAGACCACACTACTTAGGGGCGAGAAAGCTTTTTATAAGCCTCTTGCTGCCTCGCATCACGGCTGGAAGGGAACAGGCAAAGACAGCTCGGGAAAGTGGGAAAAGGTGCTGGTTGTAGTCGGAAGAGCTGGGATCGACCCTTGGCTCTGCTAATTCCTGCCTCTGGTCAACCTGGGCTCTGTGCTCAGGGCAGGGTGGACTCAGCAGGTGAGGTCAAGGGCCCTGGCTGTGTGGGGGGCGGCCGGGGGCGTGGAATGGTCAGAGACCGATTAGGACAGAAGTTTAAAGGACTGGAGTTGTAACCTTTGTATCAAAGCAGGCTTCCAGGAGGAGTGGGCCCTGGTCAAAGCCTTGAAGGATACGCCTAATTTGCTTGGGGAGGAGAGCACAGCGACAGGGAGGACAAGGAGTCTCTCAGGGGAACATCTTGCTTTGGCTTCGGTGAGTTCTGGCTCTCACCTGCTTTCTCTCCATCTGCCCATCTCCTGGCCAGGCCAGGCCGGGTCGCCCGTGAGCTCTGGGAAGGGAGAGACCCCGCGGCTGTCTCTGCAGCCTAGTGCCAATGGGCATTTGAGGCATCCTTGCTGGGGAAAAAGAAGAGGCACAGGAGGGGGTGTCCCCAGGCCAGGGGGAGGCGGCGCGCCGATGGGTCGGGGCGTGCGGCCCGTGCAGAGGTGTCTGGGAGGATAGGTTGGAAAGGGCGGTCTTCAAACCACATTCCCCGATGGCAGTTCAGGGCAATTCCGGGGGAATGTCTTTTCCCCGAGAAGTCTCAGGTATTTTCTTGTCCTTTTGGCATTGGCATCGACACGCAGGAGCGGACCTCCCACGGACCCCAAGCCCCCTGCACTTGGCCTTGGCCTTGAGAAATTCGGAATGAATTAGCCGAGTGCATAATGCTTCCCCCTTCCCGGGAGCCCATCTCCTCTCCCCGGATTACAGAAGGGCATTAAGCTTGCTCCTTGACCTCTGGGACCCTAAGGGAGCATACGTGCTGGAGTGGCCTGGGTGCCTGTCCTGACTCTGTCACTCACCAACCGAGTGGCTTCGGGCTGGTCCCTGCCTTTCTTGGGGCCCAGTTTCCCTACTGGGGCTGGGTGATGATTCAGCTCTAAAGTCCTATCATGCCCTTGTGATTCCTAATACTGGCTGCTAGAGTGTGGGACCCCGAGGCCAGGGGAAGAGGCCGCCATCTTACATGGAGGCTTCTGGCATTCCCATCTCCCAGGATGATGCAGAGGACTATGGTGTCAATAATAGCTGGCATTTACTGAACACAAGCTTAAGTGCCACACAAGCCCTATGTGGGAGGGGCTATCTTTTTCCTATTCTACGGATGAGGAAAGAGAAGCAGAAAATGGTTAGCCAAGCTCCCGGCTGTCTATACACAAAAGGGCCTGCCATATTTGTAAAATGAATTAAACATCCCCCCATGTTTTGGTAGGATGGATGGCTTTACGCAGTGATAAAGGAATAAAGGTTTGGCTTCTCTAAGAAGCAAGGTGGTGGGAGGAGGAGGAGTTCCAATCGAGGGAGGGGCCCGGGGATGGCGGGGGCAGGAGGAGGGGGGTTCTGAAATTGCTGGGTCTCTGGTGTCAGAGCCTTCCTCCCCCACCAGGCCCCTGGCGAGCACGGGTTCAGGTTTGAGTTGTCCTCCGGGCTAGGTTCAGTCGCCCCAGGCTCTGCTGGGGAAACCGCTAGAGTCTGACATCAGCCTTGAAGACTGATTTGGGGTCTAGCTTGTGGGTGAACTGTAATTATGTCCATTACCTGTCTTGAGTGATTCACAGATGGCAAGAGCTTACGTAGGAGCAATGTTCCTGTTAGTTTTTTTTTTTTTTTTTTTTTAATCTACATTTTTCCGGTGACTCACCGGAGTTGAGAGTACAGTCTCATTGACTGGAGAAGAAAACATCGGGAAAGAAAAAAAAAAAAGGAACATGTCATCAGGTCTCTTGGAGACCAGGAGAATTGTCCAAACCGTGTCCAGGTGATTCTGGGCTCAGGTCCTATGGGGCTCAGCCTACCTCTTGTCCTCCGAAAGGTGAATAGGCTCTCTTCCTTCCTGGAAGTGGGAGACAGCCCCGTCGGCCCCAGGAAGGCAGCGGAGATACAATCGGCACTTGAGGGTTTGTGCTTTGGGCTAGGAGGATCTGGGTTCAAATCCCTGCTCTGACAGTAATGCCTGCTGTGTGACCCTGAAACTTTCTTTCACCTCTCAAACGTCCGTTTTCCCGCCTCAACATTGGGGAAACAACGATGCCAGCTTCTCGAGTCGCTAGGATTTCACGAGGTTGTATGTAAGGAGCCCTTGGCACAAAGTAAGTATAACAGCAAGTGTTTGCCAGGGCTTGTAATGCACTGAGCCCTTTACACCTGGTACCTTAGTCCTTACAACAGTCCGGTGGGTGAGCAGCCATCCTCAGTTCATGAGCTAAGAGAGGTAAATGACTTGACCGAGGTCACACATCTAGGTAGTGGCAGATCTTGGGGACCTGGGGTACAGGTTGAGCTGGCTTCAAAGCCCACTGTAAGGGTTAGCCCTCTAACCCCCTTATTCCCATAGGAAATAGGCTTGTCCTTCCTGTTCCATAAAGCAAACTCCCTGGACTTTGAACACCCCTCCCCACCCTGTCTTCTCTGTTCCTGGTACTAGCCCTACCAGCCTTTTAGGCGCTGCCATCTCGGGTCATCCGTGGCTCCTGCCTGGACCACAGTCTTCCCTGTCACACTTGGTGGCATCCTCCACGCAGAAGCCAAGACCCAGACCTATATTCGTTTAATGTGGATCTTCCCTTCCTCACCGCACACTGCGTTCTGGCTACAAACCCCCGTCCCTACGTGGAGCCAAGTTCGGCCACACCCTCGGTAGCCTCCTCCCCGCCTATTTCAGGCGTGTCACCTATGAAACCTTCCATGGCTCCCCATGCCTGCCATACTCGGCTCTGACTCCTGAGCCCGGCACAGACTCCTTGTTTCGGGCTAGGCCAGTCCTTCCCTCTCTCCTCTCTCTGGCTCCAATCTCCCCAGCTGTGGGATGAGACTGCCGGGGTGACCTCCCTTCCATACTCGTGTGGCAAACAGACCAAAGCTGAGCTCCCACAGCGGCAGGAGAGGCCCAGGTCTTGGCTGTGCTGCCTTCCCGCCGGGTCCCAGGGTCCCTGGGGCACCGTGAAGATAGGCTGGGTGACATTTGAGGCCTTTCGTGGGCTGCATGCTTGTACCCTGAGGCCTCTCCTGGGGGTCTTGAGACGTGAGTGGGTGCTGGGTCTCTGGTCCCTACTGACTGGGGTGTCTGAGGAGCCGGTGGCTCAGGGCCTCCCTCCCTTCCCCCATTCCCTTTGGGCGCAGTGTCAGAGGAAAGTCCTGAGTGTCAGCGGGCGAGCCAACAGCCTGTCCGAGCCCCAGCCTCTTGGTCATCCTATCAAGGACAGGGCCGTTCGCTCTCGGAGACCGCCACCGCCCGTCCCTCCTCCTGCCCAGATAGACATGCTTGGGCTTTGCCTGCACCGAGGGGAGGGAGGGATTTCTCCACTGGCTCAGTCAAAGCCTCTTGGCCGCTTCCTGTTGGCCTCTGGCTGGTGGGCTTTAAGGGGGTCACCCCCTCCCTCTGCGCCCCCAGAGAAGATCTGGAATACCCCCTCCACAAAGTCGAGCCAGGCTCTGTGGGCCCTGGACCTCACGCCAGAAGAGGAAAGCGGGGCGAGACCCAAGTAAAGCCAGAAGCTCCAGGACTTCGAGTCTTTCAGAAAGCAAGTTTTGCTCTGAAACCCATAGTGGGGGGGGAGGGGGCGGAGGGAGCACGGGATGGGGAGGACCCCGAGTGGTTGATGCCAGGTATGCAATGTGGCTGCTTTTCATCCTGTCCAACAGACAAGAAATGCCACGGCGTGAGCAGCCCAGGTGTCCCCTATACTGAGAACGGGGGGGGGGGTGCCTGGGGGTTTGGGTCTGTCCACCAAGCAATTACTGTGTCTGAGCCCTGCAGGTGCAGGGGACAAAGGGGATGGCCTCCCTCCTTGGCAAGGACTTCACGATCCTACTGTGGAAACAGATACGGTAGTCCCGTGATCCGTGGTTTTTTGGGGCATGTCAGTTCACGGGTGTCTAAACAGGAAACGTTTTTATTTTTTCACATTGCTCTCCATTATGTGAGGTCAACCCCCCCCCCCCTCTTTCCTGTCCCTTGACATTTGGGTGGATTCCATAGCTTCCTGGTCCTTTCGAGGGGGGTGGTAGTTTCTGGTGGCCGGGCAGATCTGGGCCTCGTCTTCTGGGTATAGAGATACTCTAGGTTCTTAGCTCCTTTTTCACATTTATTTATTTTTGAGACACAGAGACAGAACGTGAGCAGGAGAAGGGCAGAGAGAGAGGGAGACACAGAATCCAAAGCAGGCTCCAGGCTCTGAGCCGTCAGCACAGAGCCCGACGTGGGGCTTGAACTCACAGACCGTGAGATCATGACCTGAGCTGAAGCCGGCCGCTTAACCGACTGAGCCACCCAGGCACCCCGAGGTTCTTAACTCCTTTAATGCGAAGCTGTGGGCCTTAGCTCGGTTTGGGGACGCGACCTGGGATAAGGTGAAAAGAGGACACACACCGCTTGGTCAAAGGGGTCAGGAAAGGCTTCCGGGCAACCTCTTTCTGCCGGACTCAGATTCCCTCAGGGGACAGCGCTCGATTTCCATGATGGACCCCTCTTTCTACAAGTTTCTGAGTTCTGAGAACTTGTTTCAGAGTCCTTGTGAATCCGAGGGCAGGGCACCTCTGTGTCCCCAGTGCCCATCAGGCGATAGGCGAGTGAATGAAGGGGTCGATGCCAGTTGAGGAATGTTGTCCTCCTGTGTCTTGGTCGATGGGCTCTCCTGGGACCTTAGGAAAGTTTGAATTCTTTGGAAGAATTGCTCGAAGGCCAGCCGGCTCAGGTCGGTCCAGGGACTGGCAGGCTGTGCTCTGGGCTCTGCTCAGCCAGGCGGGAGGCTGGTCTCCGGCCAGGCCCCATCACCCTCTTCCTCCTGCTCAGCTGGAGACCCCTTCTCCCGTGCCTACTTCCTCTTCGATGACAGCCTCCCAAAGCTGTCCCTCTGCGCCCCCCCTTAGAAGCCAGCTCTCAGTTCACGCAGCGCCTTCCGGTCCCTCCAAGGTTATGCCTGCTGGACCGTGTCCTTTCCAACGACATTCTGATCGCTGGCCTATTTATAACAATGACTCACCCACCACCTCAACTTCTGCAGGAAGAGTCTGACTTAGAGGCCAGCTCCCCCGGAATGTGAAACAATTTGCACTCCTAAACGATCACCGTTTCATTTCCCCGAGATTGCACATCCTCGGCCGCCTCTTGACCCTGTGGCCAGATCACCGCGCCCTCCCCCAGCCCCATGCCGCCCGGTGCCACCAGCCCGTCTTGTTTATCGAGAAACCCGTCGACCCCGCGACCTGCACAGCCGGGCAAATTCCTCTTCCTCATTAACCTTGAGACCGAGACTTCCTCGCTGTGCAGATGGGAAGGCTCTGCTGGGTGATTTCCCTTTGTTTTCATGTTGTTTGCTTGTGAGCGAGCTCGGGTTGGGGTGGGGGGCAGGGCGTGGCTGGATGCATCTGGAAGAGAGCCCCGCGCGCCCCCGCTGTTGGCTTGAGGCTGCCTTCTCCAGCTTCTCTCCTAGGACCTGGCGTCACCAGTGCTTTACCCACAGAAGTCCCATGTGCACCGCTGTCCTCTGTGCACTGACTCTAGAGTGACCACCGTGGGGGAGGGCAGGTACTACAACAGGTCCCGCCTCTTCCCCCACCATCTCCCCGCAGGTGTCTGCGGTGGGGGAGGGGGGGTGTCTGCTCCCTCCTGTGGGAGTTGGGCTGGAAGGACTCGCATAGACAGGCATTCGGAGTCAGGCTGGGGAGATGGGATGGCCCCCTCCCCCGGTTTGTCGGCAGACACTCGTGTCCCCTTCTCCATAAAGAAAATACGGTCGGGGCCCTCAGGGGGCTCCCTTGGCTTCCTGTCCATTCCCTCCCTGTAAGCTTCCCACGTCCCCTGGCCTCCTGGCCTGGCCTTCAGTCGCCCCACGCCGTGACCCCTGCTCTGAAATCCTCTCCCTACCCCCCACCCCGGTCGACCCCATCATGATTCCACAATCGTCACTCAGTCCCGAACTCAGCCTCTGCTGTCTCTGTCTCACCCGCCTCTCCACAGGCTCTGGCCTTTTCCATCCTGGACTCTACACTTCGCCGGACCCCCAGTGTCACCTCTAGCTGGCCCTTTTGTCCTCCGGCTGCCTCTACTTTCTCTACTCCTTGCCCAACCCCCCACCACCAATCCCCTGCCCCGTTCCCTCTGGCTCACGGCCACGCCTGTCCTCACACACCTCATTCCACGGGGACAGTCCTCTCCTGGTTGAGGCGTCCCGGCCAATCTTCTAAGTCCCAGGTTTCGTTGGTCTCTTTGTGGCTTCTGACATCCTTGAGCTCCATCCTCCCTGGCTTCTGACACGCCACCCCGTCCTCAGACAGCTCTGCCCTCGGTCCCGTACCCTTCTCTTCGGGCCTTCAGGCTGCCTTATGTCGCTGCCACGGCCACCAGCTGGTTGCTGCCTGCGACAGGGGAGGGGTGGGGTGGGGTGGAGGGCTCAGTCCTTTGCTATCAACTCAGTGATCCCTCCAGCGATGCCGCTCCCCTCCCCACGTCCCCACTTGGCACGGCGCACAAGGCCCCCGGGACCTGTGCTTGCCTCCCCTTGGCTTTTTCTCCTGCCACATTTTCTTTCTTTTTAAAAATTTTTTAAAGCTTCTTTATTGAGAGAGAGAGAGAGAGAGAGAGAAAATCCCAAGCAGGCTCTGTGCCGACAGCAGGGCCCGATCTCACCAACCGTGAGATCAGACATCAAGAGTGGGATGGATGTTCAGTTGACTGAGCCACCCAGGTGCCCCCACATTCTCATACCGCCACCCCAAGCCCTGTTGTGCAGCCATCCGGAGCTGGTCAAGCTCTCCCTGATGAACTTCCTCCCAAGTCTGCCTGGCACACAACGTTCCTACGACACAGGAGGGTCGCACCGCCTTCTGCCTTTGGCTAAATCCTCGTCCCCCCCGGAGTTCCGCCAGCCTGTCCCCTCCGGGGGGCAGGCTTCCGGGACCAGCCCTTCCCCTCCCAGCCGGGTTAGTGTCTTCCTTGGGGTTCCCTCCCACACACTGACCGGTCTGTCTGCGTGTCTGTTTCCCTGGGCTCCCACTTCCACTCTGATGACCAACCCGACACCGCAGTTTGGGTCCAATCCCTTTCTTTCATGCTCCCTTGGAGCGACTCCATGCTGCCCTTAGTGGTTCTACATTTAACAAGGAAGGCATCGACTGATAGAATCTGATTAGTTCTGTTTCCTCCACCAACGGGAAGCTATGCAAGAACCGAGATACCCTTATTCTTAAACAGGGATCTTGTTTTTCTTCTTAAAGAGAATAGTAAATGACTAGGAAATGTTTTGAGAGACTAATGAGCACCTGTGTACCCAACTTTGTCCAACCTTACCACCTGCCATATTTGCCTCAGCTGTTTGTAGTTTTTTAAAGTTTAATTATTTTTTTTTGACAGAGAAAGAGAGAGAGAGAGAGAGAGAGAGAGAGAATCCCAAGCAGGCTCCACGCTGTCAGTGCAGAGCCCAACAAGGGGCTCGAACTCACAAACCACGAAATCATGACCTGAACCAAAATTAAGAGTCGGATGCTTAACCGACCGAGCCACCCAGATGCCCCGGGTGCTTCTATAAAGATAAGATTATAAACGTGACTGAGCCGAAGCTGGATGTTCAACTGACTGAGCCACCCAGGCACCCCTAAAAACTTTATGGAAATGAAAAAATGTAGTTTGTGTTCTTCCGTGATTTTTTTTTTTTTGCTTATCCTTATTATTATGACTGTTTCATTCCGACATGACATGTGGCCTGAAATTCACTCATTTTCACACATGGTGGTTATTCTGTTGGGTGGACACACCATACACTATCCATTCTCCTGTCAATAGATACGAGCGACATTTAGTTTGCTTTGCTCACCTGCCTCCCTCTCTTTCTCCTTTTTATCCCTGTTACAGACAGCGTCGAAGTGAAGATTCCCTTCCATCCACACGTGAGGGAGGCAAACGCTCGCCCCGCTGGAGACCACCAGGAACACACCGGCCCGGCATCGATGGGTCACAAGGTATGTGCTTCTGTGCCTTGCCCAGATGTCGCCGACTTCCGTTCCCAGAGCAGGGCATCCAGATGGTTCCACAACCTCGCCAGTGCTTAGGATCCTCAGCCTTCGAAAACTGTGCCTCCAGTGGGTACGACTCCCTCATCGTTTTCCTGACCGCTGGTGGAGTCGAGCCTGTGTTCACATGTTTTCTCTTCTGTGAATTGCCTGTTCGTATCTTTCGCCTATTCTGTTTGGTGGTTTTTTTTCCGAGCATTGACTCGCGGCGTTTTTTTTGTTTGCGTTTTTAAATAGATGTTGAACGTGAATCTCTCGGCAGGCTAGAGTTTGTCTTTTTTTGGGGAGGGGGGGATGGGGCTTGGGAATTTTTTCGTTTTTTAACTACAGTGAAATATACAAATCTTAATTGCGACCGTTTGATAGATTTTTGTTTCTTTTTCCTTATTTTTAAAACTTTTAATTCCAGCATAATTAACCTCCAGTGTTTTCGGGTACACAATACAGTGTTTCAACAATTCTATCCATTGCTCGATGCTTGTCAAGATAACTATACTCTTAATCCTCTTCACCTAATTTCACCCATCCCCATATCCACCTCCCCTCTGGTAACCATCAGTTTGTTCTCTATTTTTAAGAGTTTTTTTTGGTCTCTTCTCGCCTTTGATTGTTTATTCTCTTTTCTAATTTCCATGTGTAAACAATTTCACACGGTATTTGTCCTTCTCTGATTGACTTATTTTGCTTAGCGTTATACCCTCCATGTCGTAGCAAAGAGCAAGATTTCATTCTTTTTATGGCTGAGTAATATTTCCTTGTATATATACCACATCCTCTCTCTCCATTCATCTATCAATGGGCACTTGGGCGGCTTCCATAATTTGGTTGTTGTAAATAACCCTGCAGTAAACACAAGGATGCATATATCCCTTCGAATTAGTGTTTTCGTATTCTTTGGGTAAACACACAGTGGCACAATTACGGATCATATGGTAGTTTTATTTTTAACTCTTTGAGGAAGCCTCATGTTGTTTCCCACACTGGCTCTCCAGTTTGGACCCCCACCCGTCGCGTACTCTTTCACCACATCCTTGCCAACCCTTGTTGTTTCTTGGGTTTTTGATTTTAGCCGTTCTGAGAGGTGTGAGCTGATCTCTCATTGTCATTTTGATTTGCATCTCCCTGATAATGAGTGATGTTGAGCATCTTCCCATGTGTCTGTTGGCCATCCGTATGCCTTCTTTGGAGAAAAGGCTGTTCGTGCCTTCTGCCCATCCTGAAACTGGATTATTTGGTTTTTGGTAGTTGAGTTTTACAAGTTTTTTATATATTTTAGATACTAAGCCTTTATCCATTATGTCATTTGCAAATATCTCCTCCCATTCGGTAGGTCGCCTTTTGGTTTTGTTGATAGTTTTCTTTGTTGCGCAGAAGCTTTTTGTTTTGATGTAGTCCCAATAGTTTGTGTTTGCTTTTGTTTCCCTTGCGTAAGGAGACATATCTAGAAAACTATTGCTCGGTCAATGTTAGAGAAATTACTGCCTGTGCTCTCTCCTAGGATTTTTAGGTTTCAGGTCTCACATTTAGAACTTTAATTAGGGGCACCTGGGTGGCTCAGTCGGTTGGGCGGCCAACTTCGGCTCAGGTCATGATCTCACGGTCTGTGGGTTCGAGCCCCGCGTCGGGTTCTGTGCTGATGGCTCGGAGCCTGGAGCCTGCTTTGGATTCTGCATCTGCCTCTCTCTCTCTGCCCTTCCTCTGCTCATGCTCTGTCTCTCTGTCCTTCCCCTGCTCATGCTCTGTCTCTCAAAAATACATAAACGTTAAAAAAAAAAACTTTAACCCATTTGGAGTTTATTTTTATGTATGGCGTAAGAAGGTGGGTTCAATTACCTTCTTTGGCATATTCAGTTTTCCCAGCTGCATTTATAGAAGGGACTTGTTCCTTTTGCATATTCTTGCCTCCTTTGTCGAAGATTAATTGGCCATACAATCGTGGGTTTGTTTCTGAGCCCTCTGCTTTGTTCTGATCCATGCATCTCTTTTTGTGCTAATACCACGCTGTTTTGATTACTATAGGTTTGTAGTATATCATGAAATCTGGGATTGTGATACTTCCAGCTTCGTTCTTCTTTTTCTTCTTTTCCTTTTTTGGGAGGGAGGGATTTGATGCTTTTAGTAACTGGAAGCATGCTGTATATGTTGTTCTTTGATGTGCTTGTAGGAGACGTCCCCAGCAAAGTACACTCTTTCTATTCATTATATAGTCCACAGAATTAGTGTTTTCATTTTAGTCGCTTCATTCTGCTGTTACAATTATGCCCACTTTGCGCACAAATTGAGTACAGGGGCTGAAATTGGAGGAGGAGAGTCTCAGTGTGAGTCCCCGTTGATCTGAGGTGAAAGTGTACTGACTTGGCATCGAACAAGGAGCAGGTAGTGCACACTGACCTGGGCAGGAGGGTGGCGGGGCTGTGGCTTTGGGACCAGCAGGCCAATGGCACCGTGTGTTATGGGGAAGTGGCTGGTTTTGCTCCTGATTTAGTGGTCATGAATTCCTTTCATTTTTCTTTGTCTGAGAAAGTCTCTGTCTCTCCTGTTCTGAATGACAGCTTTGCTGGATGGAGAAGTCTTGGCTGCAGATTTTTTTCTTTTCAGGACTTTGAATACAACATGCCTGTGAACATGCCTCTGGCCTGCGAAGTTTCTACTGAAAAGTTAGCTGATAGCCTTATGGGGTTTCCTTTGTATGCAACTGCTTTCTTTTCTTTTCTCTTGCTGCTTTTAAAGTTCTCTATCACTACTTCTTGTCATTGTAATTACTATGTGTCTTGGTGTGGACCTCCTTGGGTTGATCTTGTTGGGGGATCTCTGTGCCTCCTGGATATGGATTTTTGTTTCTTTTCCCAGATGTGGGATGTTTTCAACGATCACTTCTTCAAATAATTTTTCTGCCTCCATTTCTCTCTCTCCTCCTTCGGGGATCCCTCTAATGTGAATGTTATGGTGCCTATGGAGTTGCTGAGTTCCCTAAGTCTATTCTCATTTTGTTTATTTTTTCCCCCCTCTCACTGGTTCAGCTTGATTACTTTCCATTACTCTGAACTCCAGGTCACTGATCCATTCTTCTGCTTCCTCTTGTCTACTGTGTATTCCCTCCAGTGTATTTTTATTTTCTTTTTTTAATTTTTAATTTTAATTTTTTTTAAGAGAGCATGCAACCTGGGAAGATGGGCAGAGGAAGAGAGGAAGAGAATCTTAAACAGGCTCCATGCTAAGCATGGATCTTGATGCAGGACTAGATCCCACAACCCTGGGATCATGACCTGAGCCAAAATCAAGAGTTGGATGGCTCAACTGACTGAGCCACCCAGGCGCCCCTCCTCTAGTGTATTTTAAATTTATTGCGGTGTTCATCTCTGATGGGTTCTTTTTTTAAATCTCTTTAAGGGTCCCACGGAGGTCCTCCACTCTTTTCTCAAGTCCAGTGAGTATTTTTATGATTATTACTTTAAGTTCTCTATCAGGCATAATACTCGTCTCCATTTTGCTTAGGTCTCTTGCAGTGATTTTGTTCTGCGCTTTCTTTTGGGACATATTCCCCTGTCTCCTCATTTTGTTTAACTCTGTGTCTGTTTCTGTGCGTTAGGAAAATGACCTATGTCTCCCGCTCTTGAAAGTAGTAGCCTTATGAAGAAGAGGTTCTGTAGAGAGCCCCGCAGTGCAATGTCTCCTTTTCACCAGAAAATGGTACTTCACGGGTGTCTCCTGTTTGTATTGCATACCCCCCAGTGTTGTGGCTGAGCCGTGTTTGCCTTTGGTCCAACTGTCTGCAGTGGCTCTCTTTGCCTGTCGTGGGCAGGCTCTGATCCCTGGGTGGTTAGTGGGCCAGTCTGTGGCCGCCTTGGGGTTGAGTTGAGTCAGCCCAGGCATTCGCCAGAGTTGAAGTAGCACCAAACTGCAGGACCCTTTCCCATGTTGCCCTCTGAGAAGCTTTTGGTGGTGGGCAGGTCCCGCCGTCAGACCAGCTGTCTGCCTCCAGCCCACTGCGGGGGCCGCAGTTGGACTGGTGCAGTCCGTGTGGTTATCTTCCCCTTTCCCTGGGGGAAAGGAGTCACTTTCGAGTGCCACTTCCCCCTGTCTGGACTGCTCGCACCCTGCCAGAATTGTGGTACTGCTCTGAATGGGCTCTGGCCTGTATTTGCGGGGCTGGACCACAACGTGCCCAGGGGATGGAAGGGCAGGGTTAGCAAAGTGTGTGTGCTGTTGGTCCCCTGCAAGAGGGACCCTGCAGTGCAGGGACTGAGATGGGCCAATCCAGAGGGGTGGGTGGAAGCATCCCTGGAGGGAGGGGTATGGGTGGGATGGGGGGCTGGGCAGCAGTGAAGTAAATTGGATAGCTGCACTGGTTCCCACAGGTGGCCACGCGGCTAGGCTGGGGGGCAGGGGAGAGATGGAGCTTGCCAGCTCCTTTGTTCCTGGAGGAGTCCCCCACCATCTCTGTCCTTTCAGGCTGCACTCTGAGATGAATAAACAACCTCCCCCCCCCCCCCCCCCCCGTGCCCCAGGCTTTTTGCAAACTGCCGGTTCTCTGCTGTATCTCCGCCAGCTGTGTGTCACGCTGTCTCTTCAAGGGCGGGGACTCAGCTTCCTTTCGCCCACCCGGTCTTGGCCCCCCAACCCACTGATTTTTAAAATTCCAGGTTTTAAGTCGCATTGGTTGTAAGAAGGCACACAATTCGGCCGCTCTGTTTTCAAAGCCTCATGTTACGAGGACTCTCCTCCCCCACGCGGGCTTCCCTCTGTGAGGGTCTGTTTCTCTCCCCTCTCCCCAGGTATCACCTTCTTTCTCCCCAACGCCCCGCAAGTCCACTTAGCACCCTGCCTTGACTCTGCCCTTCCTCCCCTCTTCCACGCGGTCTCTTCTGTATGTTTAGCTGTGGTCAGTCTGTTCTGTCCGTCTTTGGGTCATTTTTCGGGTTATTTCCGCCGATGTGGGTGTTATGTCAGTGTGTCCGTGAGATGAGGTGAACACGGGGTCTGTCTCCTCCGCCGTCTTGCCAGCAGTCTGTTCTTTTTCAAGGTTGCTTTGGCTATTCAGGGCCTTCTGGGATTCTGTGCAAATTTTAGGACCATTTGTTCTAGTTCTGCGAAAAGCGCTGTGGGTATTGCGGGAGGGATTACGTTACACCCGTGGATCGTTCCGGGTAGTCTGTAGTATGGACATTTTACCATTATTCTCCCAATCCATGAGCAGACAATATCTTTCCATATATTTGTGTCATTGTCAATTTCTTTCACCAGCGTGTTGTAGTTCTCGAAGTACAGGTCCTTCACCTCCTTGGTTAAGTCTCTTCCTAGGTATTTTATTATTTTTGGTGTGGTTGTAAATGCGACAGTTTGACAGATTTTAGCAAATGCATGCCGCCATGTAACCCACTCTATCGTGTTACAGAGCATTTCTCTCCCCATTAAGGTCTTTTGTGCTTCTTCCGAGGCAACCACTGTTCGGACTTATTTTACCATATATTAATTTTGCCTGATTTAAAACTTAATGTAAATGAAATCATATAGTGTGTCTGGCTTCCGAGCATCGTGTTCTTAAGATTCATCCATGTGTCATAGATTTCTTTTTTACTGCTGAATAGAGTTCCATTGTATGAAGGTACCAGCATCCTGCTGATGGATGCCGAAGTGGTTTCAGTTTTTGGCTCCTACGAATAAAATAGTTGTCAACACCCTTGTGCGTTTTGGTGCACATGTGTTTTCAGTCCTCCTGGGTCAATACCTCAGAGCGGAATTGCTGGAGCCACAGGGAAGGTGCGTGCTTGGCTTTATGGGAAATACCGTGTTTCATCTTTTAGCTCTGTTAAGGGCATTCTCTGACTTCCAGATTTAATCATCTTTTTCTTTATGGTTTATGCTTGCTTGAAGAAATCTTTTTCTGAGGTCGTGCAGATTCCGCTCCTTTGCCTTCTGAAAGTTTTAAACTTTGCGTTTCACATTTGGATGCGTAATTCACTCGAAATGGATTTGTATCTACTGGGTGAGATAAGGCTCAGTATTCCCACCCCCTTTCCCTTTTGGGTAGCTAATATTGCCAACACCGCTATGGACTAAACCATCCCCTCCTCTTCCCATCGTAACGCTTTGTCATATATGCGCTTTCTACACGGACCTAAACTTTGTTTCTGGGCTCCATTCTGTGCCATTGGTTTATTTCATTTTGTTTTTTCATTTCAATTTTATTGACTTAACCTAGACTACAATATTGGTTTCGGGAGTAGATTCAGTGATTCAGCCCTTACTTATAGCACCTGGTTTATTTTTCTCTCCCTACACCAATCCGTACTGTACTAATGACTATAATTCATAAAACGTCTGGCTGTCGGGTAAGACAAGTCATCCTACTTTGTTCTCCAAAACCCACGTGTTTATTTATGGCCCTTGTTCTTCCACATAAACTGTAGAATCCGTTTGTCAGGTGGTACATATATTTTATTTTTCATTTTGATTTTTGCCTTGGATCTATTTGTTAGCTAGAACTTTCTTTTTGCATTTCCCAAACATACTGGACTTGGAAAGCTGTACTGTGTTACGGATTTTGAATCGAATTGAGTTGTGATTACGAGTATGTAGTCTGGATGTTAGATTCTTGATTTGCTTTGTAGGATAGTATGTGATCAATGTTGAAAATCTTGGCAGAAACTTTAATATGTGTATTCTCTAGCTGTTGGTTATAGAATTCTACGTACGTCATTTGATTAAACTTACTGGGTTGTTAAAATCTCCTAAAGCCTAGTAGTTTTTTTTTCTCCTTGATGTTTCAATTTCTGAGAGGTGAGTTAAACCCTATGATTATAGACTTAAAATTTTTGTTTAGTGTTTGTTTATTTTTGTGGGAGAGACAGCGTGAGCAGGGAAAGGGTAGAGAGAGACACAGAATCTGAAGCAGGCTCCAGGCTCCGAGCTGTCAGCACAGAGCCCAACGTGAGGCTCAAACTCGTGACCTGAGCTGAAGTCAATTGCTTAACTGACTGAGCCATTCAGGTGCCCCAGTCTTCTACCTTTCTGATGACATTTTTCTTTAATTGTCATAGAGTAACTGTCTTTGTTTCTGATACAGTAAAACCTTGGTTTGTGAGCATGACTTGTTCTGGAAACATGCTTGTAATCCAAAGCACTCGTGTATCAAAGTGAATTTCAAGAACCATTGGCTCAGTTGTGATCATGTGATGTTTGGTGTCACATACTACTTGTATTGCAAGATATCTCTTGTTTATCAAGTTAAAACTTATTAGAAATGTTGGGGTGCCAGGGTGGCTCAGTCGGTTGAGTGTCCGACTTTGGCTCAGGTCATGATCTCGTGGCTTGTATGTTCGAGCCCTGCATTGGGCTCTGTGCTGACAGCTTAGAGCCTGGAGTCTGCTTTGGATTCTGTGTCTCCCTCTCTCTCTCTCTGCCTCTCCCCGACTCACACTCTGTCTCCCTCTTTCTCTCTCTCTCAAAAATAAATAAACATAAAAAAACAAAGCATACACAAACGGAATCATACTGTATATAGCCTTCTGTGATTTGTTTTTTCCCCCTCAAGTTTATGTTTTTGAAGTTGATTCACATTGCTAAGCAGCCCTGGAGTTCACCCATTTCCCTAGAGTGTAGTCAAACAGAGGACTCATTGTTTGAATATATCCCAGTATATAAATCTAATCTCATTATGGACACTGGCGATGTTTTCAGTGGTTGGTGACTATATTCCTGTCATTGAGACTTTGAGACTTCTGGGTCATAGGGTTCATAGGGCATGTTCAACTTACTATTATGCAACAATTAGTGGTGGAACCAATACTTACAGTCCTGCTTTCAATATATGAGTTCTATTTGCTTCATGTAATCACAAGTACTTGGTATTGTCAATGCTTTAACTTTTGCCTGACTGGTGAGTGTGGAATGGCGTGGCATTGTGTGTGCGTGTGTTTAAACTTTTAATTTTGGCCTTCTGATTTTATTTTATTATTATTATTTTAATATTTGTTTATTTTGAGAGAGAATGAGTGAGGGAAGGGCAGAGAGAGAGAGAGGGAGGGAGAGAATCCCAAGCAGGCTCTGTGCTCAGCACAGAACCCAAGGCAGGGCTCCATCTCACAAATGAGAGATCATGACCTGAGCCCATATCAAGAGTCAGATGTTTAACTGACTGAGTCACCCAGGCTCCACAATTTTATTTTATTTTTTAAGTAGGCTTCATGCCCAGTGCAGAGCCCAACGTGGGGCTTGAACTCACGACCCTGAGATCAAGAGTTGGGTGCTTAACTGACTGAGCCTCCCAGGCGCCCCTGCATTCTGATTTTAATTTGCATTTCCTTTTTGCTCCATTATGTTGAGCATGTCCTCAAATTTATTACGCATTTGTCTTTTCAGTTGAATTCCTGTTTTTGCCTTTCATCTGTTTGCTTTGGGGCTGTTTTTTTTTCCTTATTAATTTATAAGCATTCTTTACATGTTCCGGAAGTGACTCTTTTGTAACATATATTACGGTTGTCATCTCCAAGTTTGTGGCTTGTTTTTTCTCATTCTTCATGAAGTCTCTAGAAGGCCAGAAGTTGTTAATTTATTGACTTTGGTGGTGGTTGTTGCTTAAGGTGGCCGTACCTTAAGAAGTCCCTCTCTGCTTCGAGGACCTAAAGTGATTGTCCTATATAGTGTCCTACTTTTTATTACAGTTGTCTCTTTCGTGTTTGTGTTTAAATCTACCTCGAATTGATTTTTATGTAGGCGATGAAGGAGGAATTAATTTTATTTCCATATGGGGAACCAATTGTGGTAGTCTTATTTGTTGTGTTCCATCCTTTGTGTTTTGTTTTGTTTACTAATCTGTAATGTCTGTTCTCCCATAAATCCAGTTTCCATATATACCCACCCTGGTCTCTGGACGCTCTCCTATTTCATCAGCCTATTTGTCTATTCCTGTACCAATTCCAGACTATCTGGAGTATTCTAGCTTTCCCTTGATATCTGGTAGGACAAATCCTCCCTTCTTGTTCTTCCAGCATGAGAGGTTTCCATAGGTCCGATAGTCTTCCGGATAGATTTTAGAATCACTAGGTCAGTTTCCATGAACTATCCTCTTTAGGATGAACTTGATTCAATGTCATCAGTGTACCATCACATGACCTGTTTGTCCCTCTGGAAAACAGTGCTGTATTCGGGGCTTGGCGCTCGTCTCTGTGGTTGGGGATTGGACACGCAGTGGCGGCTTTAGCCAGATTGGCCTTGGCGAGGAGGGGCGCCAGTTGCTAAGCCCCTGCCCAGGCTCCATCTCTTCCACCGTGGCCGGGGCGTTGACGAGAACCTTGAGCAAGGACCGAGGTGGCTGACGTCCACAGAATGGATTGCCTTCCTTGCTGGTTGTTGGAACCCTCCTCTGCTGAGCAACCCGACACAGACACGCTCGCTCGGAGAGCTCTTTCCTCACGCCTCTTATTTCCATCTTTGTCACCAGTCTCCTTTTTCCAAAGTCCTTGTCCATCCAGCCAAACTATTAGCCTCTGTCTATGGATCTGTGTAATAGCTATACCTCTGGCCTGGTGTGGGTAGGGCAAGGGAAAGAGGCTGGGAGAAGCCACCGATGGTGGGACAGTAGGAGAAACCACTATGTCTCACCACTATGACCATCGAGTGAGTTTGTGGAAAGCCTGTGAACCGCTACGTCTGCACGGCCTCAAAGCGGGAGCTTAGGGAGAAATTCTGAAGCCGCGTCTGACCGTCACGACCTTCTGAAAAAAAAAAAATTGCTATTATTTCACCTTCTCTTCCATCTTCCAGTCTTGTTCATGTTCCTCTCCCTGGCAAGTTTGAACCTGGATCCATACGGGGAAAAGTAATTCTCTGATTTAAAAGAAGCGGTGGTGTCTGTAGATGGACAGTTGGCCCTCCAGCTCAGAGATGTAGGTTTATGTTGTTTTCAGTCATTGCCATGAATGGATAGGTAGGTAGGGTATCAGTAGCCATCCTGGTTTGGGGATGACTTCCGGGAACACTATTACTGCCAACTGTTTCAGTTCACCTGGGATTGAGACCCGATGTGCAGAGGGAATACGATGATAACAGGACTTAGGATGGTCAGCTTTGGAAGGACACGGATACTGAAGAAGAAATAAGGTTCGAGATGTATGATGCCAGAAGCTGGTCTATTCAAAAGTAACAGGCACGTTTGATAGTTAATGTTAAAAAGCTCATCTCACCTATGTTTAAAATAATCAATTTCGCTGGGCTCCTGAGCTACTCGGTTGAGCGTCCGACTTCGGCTCCGGTCATGATCTTGTGGTCCGTGGGTTCAAGCCCTGCATCCGGGTCTGTGCTGACAGCTCAGAGCCTGGAACCTGCTTCGATTTCTGTGTCTCCCTCTTTCTCTCTGCCCCTCCCCCACTTATGCTCTGTCTCTCGCTCTCTCTCTCGAAAACAAATAAAAACATTAAAAGAATTTTAATAAAAAATATATGAAAAAACAAAAAGAATTAAAAATAATGAATCTCTTTGTCTCTCCTTTCAATGATCAGTCTCAAAAGGACACTATAACTTACCACAACATTATACTTTATAAACTACAGTACCGCATAGGAAGCAATAAGGTAAATTATTAACAAAGCTATCTC
This sequence comes from Paguma larvata, assembly GCA_030068075.1. Lineage (NCBI taxonomy): Eukaryota > Metazoa > Chordata > Mammalia > Carnivora > Viverridae > Paguma > Paguma larvata. The sequence continues at coordinate 5,345,804 of CM057843.1, forward strand.
TCTGCGCACCCATCGTCCTTCAGCTGCCTTCAATCTGCTGTTTAACTTATCCACTGGGTTTTTAATTACCGCGGCTCTCTAAATTTTTCTAATAGTTCAAGTTGGGTGCTTTCCAAATACATTTGTTTTAGAAAACATCTTTTTCCTCTTTAAAATGCCATTTACGGGGCGCCTGGGTGGCTCAGTCGGTTAAGCGGCCGACTTCAGCTCAGGTCATGATCTCGAGGTCTGTGAGTTGGAGCCCCGCGTCGGGCTCTGTGCTGATGGCTCAGAGCCTGGAACCTGCTTCGATTTCTGTGTCTCCCTCTTTCTCTCTGCCCCTCCCCCACTCATGCTCTGTCTCTCGCTCTCTCTCTCGAAAACAAATAAAAACATTAAAAGAATTTTAATAAAAAATATATGAAAAAACAAAAAGAATTAAAAATAATGAATCTCTTTGTCTCTCCTTTTAATGATCAGTCTCAAAAGGACACTATAACTTACCACAACATTATACTTTATAAACTACAGTACCGCATAGGAAGCAATAAGGTAAATTATTAACAAAGCTATCTCTCTGCGCACCCATCGTCCTTCAGCTGCCTTCAATCTGCTGTTTAACTTATCCACTGGGTTTTTAATTACCGCGGCTCTCTAAATTTTTCTAATAGTTCAAGTTGGGTGCTTTCCAAATACATTTGTTTTAGAAAACATCTTTTTCCTCTTTAAAATGCCATTTACGGGGCGCCTGGGTGGCTCAGTCGGTTAAGCGGCCGACTTCAGCTCAGGTCATGATCTCGAGGTCTGTGAGTTGGAGCCCCGCGTCGGGCTCTGTGCTGATGGCTCAGAGCCTGGAACCTGCTTCGGATTCTGTGTCTCCCTCTCTCTCTGCCCCTCCCCTGCTCACGCTCTGTCTCTATGCCTCAAAAATAAATAAACGTTAAAAAAATTTTTTTTAAATGCCGTTTACGTTGTTAATTAATTAAGACGTACATTTCGGTGCTCGCTTAGGCAGCACAGGTACTGACATTGGAACACAAAGCTGACGTGCAAATTCATGAAGTCTTCCAATGAAAAAAAGATATATTTGTTTTGGAGTCGATAGGCTATTTGTTCTAATGGTCAAAATCCTGAGGGGGTGGGATAAATCCCGTTGCTTCTTTTGTCAGATTCTTGCTCACCCATCTCGTAACTTTGGACGTTGGGCTCACCTACAGGTGCACTCTGTCCGTGGGAATCACGGGAAGCCGCGGCTGACAGGGAACTCTCTAGAATCCTAGGAGCATCACTGGCCTGGGAATGTTACTATCTTACGAGGGGACATTACCAGTTTGGGAGTTGCGGGGGTGCGGGTATAGGTTCCCCTGCTGACAGCTACAGCATTAACTCAAAAGCTTATTCCTTTGCTATTTAGTCCCGTCTCCATTTCTGGCTGCTGAGGACTTCCTACTTGAGAACCTAGTTCTGCTTTTAAAAAGATGTAGATACATCTTTTAATGTAATAATAAAAATGTAAATAATTTTAAAAAGATGTGGGGTGCGTGGGTGGCTCCGTCGGTTAAGCATTCGACTTTGGCTCAGGTCATGATCTCGCGGTTTGTGGGTTCGAGCCCCGCGCCTGGAGCCTGCTTCAGATTCTGTCTCCTTCTCTCTGTCCCTCCCCCACTCATGCTCTGTCTCTGTCTCTCAAAAATTAGTAAACAAAAAAATTTAAAAACATGTCTCATATTTTATACAGAATTTCTAGGTGTTTATTAGTGGGGGTGGGGGTGGTGTTTCAGGTCGTCTAGTAAGTCACCTGTCTAAAACCATAAACCCCGTGATGTATTTTTGTTAATCACTGGGTCCCTTTTGCTACTCCTAAGGCCTGGGGGAAGAGATATCACATAAATGTTCTCTTCCTTTGCTCTTTCTCTGATCCTCGTGGCCACGCTCAGTGCCCAGCGCAGAGCCTGGCAAACAGCAGACCCTCAGGACATGGGTGCGAAATGAATGGGAAGGAGAGGTTTTACAGACGAGGACTCGGAGACCGGAGACGCGGAGTGACTCGCACGTCCCTGGAAGTCGAGTGCTACCGGAGGCGATTCCTAAGCATTCATTCACGCATTCACGGTTGCCACAAATTCACCCATCCCTGGAGCTCTAGGAAGTCCTAAGGAGTCCCCTGGCCCTGTCCTCTGGATCTTATTCTATTGGCGGGGGCGGTCCTGCCCTCCCACTCATTTCTCCAGGATTCAGGACCTCAATATCTCAGCCTAAGAGCTACCAGTCTGATGATCCAGAAGGGTTCTTGGTGGCGGCCGAGATTGCGGATATAGGCGTGGATATAGGCCGTTGTTGATTTCGGTTCTCTCCCCCGCCCCTCCCCCGCCCGCAGTTAAATTTGAACTCTTGGTAAGAGGCCAGATGCTTCAGCTACAAATGCCTCGCTGGATTGTTTTCTGAATATCAAGGGCTAACAACCCTTGCCCTGAGGTGGGGGTGCTGTGGAGAGAGCCCTCAGCCGTGGAGAGTCAGGGGCCCTCCGTTCCTGGGTGACCACCGCCCCCGTGTGAGCTTGGGCAGCTCGCGTGCCCTCGCCGAACTCAGTTTCAGCATCGGAAACTTGGGAGGTTGATCTTCAAGGGCTCTGGCTGTGACCAGAGGTTCTAAAGTCAAGGTGCCCACAAGGGCATGGTGCTCACACCCTGGTCCGAGCCTTAGTGCCGTTCTCCGCTCGGGCCCGATAAAAGCAGATCTGGGGGTGGGGGAGGCTTGACGTTACTGCGAGGAGTTTAGGCTCAAGGACCCTGTCCTCCAGGGTGTAGGTGACATCTTGTGGAGGCCTCGAACAAAACCGAGGGTCTGTAGTAAGGGAGGAGTGGAGGGTGGGTTCCTAGCGATGCCCCAAACAGGAGACGCACTGGAATAGCTCTCTTTAACAGACTACCGTGTAATCGTTCTAAACGGCGTTTTCACAGACTTTCTAATAACACAGCCGCTGCCGCTGCCATGAACCTATATTTGGTTCTGTATTTGCAGGTCAAGAATAAATGAAGCCAGGTAAAAATTCAGCACAGCAGAGAAGGCTGGAGGCGGAACCGTGGGGGATTCTTCTCGCCTGGGGAGGCGGTTTTACTGTGCTCGCTGCGTTTGTTTGGCATTTTCTATAATGAGCACGTATCACTCTTAAAATGGCAAATGAACGGTCTTAAAAGAATATTTTAATGTTTATTTTTGAGAGAGAGAGACAGAGAGCGAGCAGGGGAGGGGCAGAGAGAGAGGGAGACATGGAAATCAAAGTGGGTTCCAGGCTCTGAGCCGTCAGCACAGAGCCCGACACAGGGCTCGAACCCACGGACCATGAGATCATGACCTGAGCCGAAGTCGGACGCTTAACCGACGGAGCCACCCAGGCGCCCCTGAAAAGACTGTTTTACAGACTATTCCTCTTTGTGCTGCAGGGAGAAGGAGGAGACCTGGTTGACCCCATGTCCACATCTGGGCCCCCGAGGGACGTGGAGGGGCCTGGAGGTGTCCGGCGGGGAGGCGATCTGGGAACTGACAGCTGACTGGGAGCAGCTGCCGCAGAGGCCCCCCGGGAGCTCAGAAAAAGAAGGGCGGGATGTCAGTCACGCCCTGCCAGGGGCCCAGGGAAAAGCAAGCGGATCAGAACAGGAGCGGTGCGCAGCGCCGGGGGGAAGCCCCATGCCTGTAGGGACCCAGCTCCTGGCCGAAGAGGAGAAAGAATAGGCAGCCTGGTGAACCGTCCAAGCTTAGAAGCAACAGCCTGGGAGGCGGTGAGCCCTTCCTCGTGGGGAGGGTTTGACGGGGACTCACTGCAGGGGTGGAGGAGAGGAGCTCAGCGCAGGGAGAAGGAAAGAGTGGGAAGTAGGTCACGGGCAGGAGAGGGGCCCTCTGCGCTGGGTTCAAGGGCTGGACCCACGGTTTCTCAGCTGGCCACCTCGGGTCAGTTAGGAAACCTCCGTGTACCTCAGTCTTCCCATCTGCCGAATGGACTTGAGAGCAGGGTACCTGTGATCAATAAAAGGGGTCGCGAGAAAACGACTTGGTGTCAGAGCTGGAGCGAGGACACTGGGGGCAGTGGGATATTCGTCAAGCTCCCCTCCACCCCCCACCCCTCCCCTGAGGCCAGCTCCCTGCCGCACGTCTTCACGCATCCAGACTGGAATCGGCAGCTGTCGGTCAAAAGTCACCTTCTGTAGGTGATCGAACGTGTTTTATTCCCGATTATTTCGGGCAGTTGACATTCTCCCCCCCCACCCCCCCGCCACACCTCTGAGCCCCGTGCTCGCAGGTCCGCATTCTCCAGGCAGGCTGCTCCGCTCGCTGGGTCTCCTTGGCCTCCCCGCCCGGATCGTCGGGGCCCAGAAGGCGAGCGACGAGCCCCGTCTCCAGCCAGGAGCTGGGTGCCCAGGAATTCCGGCCCCGCCGGCCAGGTCCCTCTGCCAGCCCATCTGTTTCCCATCAGCGCGGTGTGGCGCATTCTTTCTGCCGAGCGTGCGGGCCCGCGGCCTGGGGACAGGGCTAATTGATGGCTAAATGGATCTTGTCATTTCCAAGAGAGGCCTCCGCACCGGCCCTTTGCTCTGCCCCTGCTCCCCGAGGGCCGAAGAGCCTCAGATTTAACTCGTCTGCTGCCTTCGGGGCCAGGAGACCTCAGTCTTGAACCTCAGGTCTCAGGACTCTTCGGGTCTCCAGCGTCTGGCTGCCCTGTGGGGAGGGGAGCCCCGGGCTGGGGAGGACGTCCCTGGCAGTGAGCCCTTGTGAGCCCGGCGTCCCTGCTTCAAGGGCCCCGGGCGTCCCCGGCACTCACCAGAGGACGAGTCACCACCGTCCGTGTCCTTGTCTGGGTCCCCGGGTCAAAGGCAGAGATCGGGATCGCTCTCTTTCTCGAAGCCTCTGCCTGGCACAGGATCAGCTCATAGTAGGTGGTCAGGACGTGGATGGAGCAGGAGTGACTCATGCCGGACTTCCCCTCTGATCTCATTCTTCTCGGGCCCTTGGCAGAGCGGCTCGGCGAGAGCGAGATGGACACGCCCTCCCGGCAGAGCAGCTGAGCACTCTGGTGCTCTGGCCCCCCGAGAGAATCCCCGGGCTTCAGGTCGCGTATTGGCTAATGGGGACGGTCCCCTCGGTGTCCGCCCCGGGGCTGGCTGGAGGTCAGCTGAGACCATGAAGCCTTGAACCCTCTACTCCTTTTTTTTTTTTTTTTAATGTTTATTTATTTTTGAGACAGAGAGAGACAAAGCATGAGTGGGGGAGGGGCAGAGAGGGAGGGAGACACAGAATCCGAAGCAGGCTCCAGGCTCTGAGCTGTCAGCACAGAGCCCGACGCAGGGCTCGAACTCACAGACTGTGAGATCATGACCTGAGCCGAAGTCGGACGCTCAACCGACTGAGCCACCCAGGTGCCCCCTTGAACCCTCTACTCCTGTAAAGAGTGTGTGTGCGGGGGGTGGGGGAGGAGGCTTTGTTTTCCTCTCCAGTGGATTCTGGACTCCATTCTCTTCCAGAAGCTTCTTTACTGGCCCGCGTGGCCAACAGGCCTTACAAAAATTGGGGTACGGAGAGGTTCCTTCAGCCTGTAAAACTACGCATGAGCCCTCAAAGTAGGTCTTAGTTTAGACGAAATGGCCCACATGAACAGAAACCAGAAGGAAGGAAGTTATCGAGTTCACTGTGGCCTGGATCCCCACCACCCCAGCTGCCTCTCCTCTGCCCTTCTCCCCTGCATCACTTAAGATTTGGGCTAAGAAAGCAAAGAGGGGTGCCTGGGTGGCTCTGTTGGTCAAGCGTCTGACATTGGCTCAGGCCATGATCTCACGGTTTGAATTGGAGCCCCGCGTCGGGCTCTGTGCCGTCAGTGCAGAGCCCGCCTCAGATCCTCTGTTCTCTCTCTCTGTCCCTCTCCCGCTCTTGCTTTCCCTCTCAAAAATAAGTTAAGAACCTTTTTTTTAATTAAAAAAAAAAACTACATTCAACTCCTGGATGTCCTCCTTCCTAGCTGTGTGACTTGGGGGAAATTGTTTAACCTCTCCGATCTTCCTGTGTCTAAGATGGGTACCCTAGCACGTCTTCCAGGATTGTTGAGAAGAGTTACCGAAACAACAAACAAAAAATACGTTCGACAGTGGGCGGCATGCGGCAACTTCTCCGTAAACATGAGCCACTCGGGTTGGGCTGGAAGAAACGCCCCCACTGATGGCTCAGACCTCTGCCATCTGACCCCCCCCAGACCGCTCTCACGATGGCCTCCTGGCTTCCTGACGGCAAAATCCAAAGGCCCCTTGGGGCTGACCCTTCGGGGCCGCTCTGGCGTGGGGCTGTCTGTTCTGACGCCTCTAGGAACCAACCTTAGACACGGTGACCTCCTCTTCCTAAAAGCTCTCCTCCCTTCATTTCTGGGTTACGGTCCCCCCCCTTTGGTTCTCCCCCCCACTTCGCTGGCCATTTCTGCTGTCTTTCATCCAGTCCTGCAACACTGTGTTTTTTTCTGTCTGGCGTTTCCAGGCACAGACAACAGGATTCTTGCCCATAAGAGCTTCTTGTCTGACAGCACTCTCCAACTGCCACCGAGGACCGATAGGGGCTTAGTGCTGCGCTTAGTGCTGCGTTGTTTTTTTTTTTTTAATTTTTTTTTCAGTAATTTTTTTTAATTTTTAATGTTCGTTTATTTTTGAGACAGAGAGCATGAGTTGGGAAGGGGCAGAGAGAGAGAGAGGGAGACACAGAATCTGAAGCAGGCTCCAGGCTCCGAGCTGTCAGCACAGAGCCCGACGCGGGGCTCGAACCTACAAACCTTGAGATCATGACCTGAGCCGAAGTCGGACGCTGAACTGACTGAGCCACTCAGATGCCCCTATGCTTAGCGCTTCTATGTGTTGTCCCGTTTGGCACTTGCAGAAGGCGTTAGACGGACCAGGGCTCAGATCCCAGCCCCTACCACATGAGACATGGGGTGGTGGCCACAAGTATTCCTTGGGTCCTCTCAGCAGTGGGGAAGGAGCCAAAAGGTGGGACCAGGCAGGGCAGTCTATGCCAGGGCCTGCGGATGGGGAGGGGTGGGCCTGCCCGTCGGGCTGTGGAGTCCCAGGCTCCGGGGCAGGCAGAGAGAGAGAGACGGCCGGGGACTCTGAGCTGCGAAATGAGCATCCGATCTGCTTTGCCACTTACTTGCTGTGTGACCCTGGCGAATCACTTCACCTCTCTGAGCCTCAAGTTTCACTGAGGCCCGGTACCTAAGAGCGCTTAGTGAAGGGGATGCTCGGCGAAATTAAAGCACCTTTAGCAACACCCTCCAGTTGGCTCCTGGCAGAGCAGTGGCGTGCCGAGTTTCAGCGGAGCCAGAAACCCCCCCGGATCTTCTGACATCGGTGGGGGCGCCGTCCACTCAGTGTCTCAAGGCTCAAGGTGTGCCTGCTCAGACCGGGACTTTCCCGTTCGCTGCTGCCGTCGCTGTGTGCAGTGATCCTGGCGATGGTACGGCCACGTCCCTTTTAGGAACAAGAAAATCAAGGTTAAGCGACACGCTCCGGGACCACACAGGCAGTAGCGGGAGCCGGGTTCTGTCCCAGAGCTGTGCTCCTCCTGCCAGAGGAGACTGCTCCTTGGTCCCCCCATTCACCAGCCACGAGCCTGATCTGTGGTGTGGACTCGTGACCGCACCTGCCCCCCGGGACCGTCTGCATCCACGGTCTCAGGCCAAGTATTCCCCACCCGTCTCACACAATCAATAGCTGTGAACAAATTAGCGTTTTGTGACCACCTCTTCCTCAAGTCGTCCCTGGGGGTTAAAGTAAATGAGAGACATTTTAGAACGAGAGAGACTGACTTGCGGGTTATCCTTGGGACTCTCCAGGGTCCCCAGTGCCCTGCCTCTAAAAATCACAGCAGGCGTGATTTATCGGGTACCTCGCCCCCCGTGCTAAGAGACTCTGAATGAATCGTCTCATTTAATGCTGACATTGGCCCCATGTGACAGCTGCTATTTTTACCCTTAAGTTATCTAAAGGAACTGAGGCCCAAGGGCGCGTAGCTAGTAGGCAGGATTCGAACCCACAGCCTGAGCGCATAAGCCCGTATCACAGGGTGGGAGGGTCCGAGGGTCTCAGAGGCGCCTGACGACTCTGTGACTGGCCCTGGGCCTCTTCCCCTTTTCTCTGACTCCAGCTGGCTGCCTTCTCTAGTTCTGGAACCTTCCTTCCCTCTCTGCTTGGTGACCCTGCCGGAGACGCTGGCAGAGCCCAGGTGGCCCCATCTATGCGGGGCTGTGCCCAAGGCTCCCTCAGCGCCCCGGGCCGCCTTCCTGGCAGTCCCAGGCAGAGTCGGCGGGGAGTTTATGTTAACACGGCGAAGATTTATTCGGCTCCCCGGGACTTCTGTTTCTTTGCCGCGCTCTGTTTATTGAAATAGTTCACAGGATCCTGTTACACACGAAAACAAAAGTCAATAGAAAAATATTTATGGGCGCCGTTGGGACCGCTGCCAGTAATGATGCCTGAAAGTGATTCTCTTGATTCAGGGTGCTTCCGGGTGCTGGGGGAAGTGGGGGTGGGGGAGCAGGGACTCATTCTTGGCTAACTTCTGCAAGTTTACACCCCGCTTCCTAAGGATTCGATCCGATGAGTCTTCCCCCTTCCGGAGAGCTCTTATTTTTGTGAGGCCGGACCCCTCCCAGGCGAGGTGGCTTGGGGGCTGGTCCCAAAGTCCCCCCCGCCCCCGTAATTCATTCCTACACGCCCCGTATTTAGCATAAAGTCCTTGTCATTTTTGGCACGGGGGTGATCCTTGCCAGCTTCCAATGGCGACGTAAGATTTCCCTTTGCTGGGCATTTCTGTCGTAAGCCGTGAAGAGGGCTCAAGAGCCTGCCCCTCACCGCTGTCTTCGCCAGACTCTTCACACATGTCCCTGGGAGGCCCACGGGGTCCAGGGAGGCACAGAAGACAAGCTGGGGGGGGGGCCAGGGCCAGAGCTCAGGGGTCCAGGAGGGCAAGGGGCGAGGCTGGCGCTGGGGGGCCCGGGGCAGGCCGAGGCCTCAGGTGAGAGCGGGGGGAGGGGGGGAGGGCGGGCCGCGGAGCTGGGGTCACGGTGGGTGGTGTCCTCAAGTCCGCAGCCAGGGGCAGGAGTGACGTCACAATGCCAGGCAGGCGTGCGAGCCCCGTGCTTGGACTTCGGGCAGCCTTTCCCGCCCGAGGAGAGATGTTTGGGGCCTCCGCTGTTCCCCCAAAGGGGGCGAGGCCCTGCGGCCACCTGCCTTGCCGCGCTGGAAACCCAGGGGCAAGGAAGGGTGTGGGACAGACGCAAAAAGAAGTCAGCGCAGTCCCAGGATGCTTTAACAGACAAGGAGCTTCTGGGTCAAGGGAGGGCAGAGAACGCTGAGCCAGAACTGCACCCCCCCAGCACCCTACCCTGACTCGTCACAATGTTGCATTCAGTTCTGAACAACACATTCCAAAGAAAAAGAAAAAAGTGTTTATTTTTGAGACAGAGAGAGAGAGCGAGAGGGAGACACAGAATCTGAAGCAGGTGCCAGGCTCCGAGCTGTCGGCACAGAACCCGACGCGGGGTTCGAACCCTGGAACTGCAAAATCATGACCTGAGCCGAAGTCAGACGCTTAACCGACTGAGCCGCCCGGGCACCCCCCTGAACTTTTTTGTATTAAATTAAAACCTTTTTGGGGCGCCTGGGGGGCTCAGTCGGTTAAGCGGCCGACTTCGGCTCAGGTCATGATCTCACGGTCTGTGAGTTCGAGCCCCGAGTCGGGCTCTGTGCTGACAGCTCAGAGCCTGGAGCTTCCTTCGGATTCTGTGTCTCCCTCTCTCTCTGCCCTCCTCCTGCTCACGCTCTGTCTCCATGTCTCAAAAATAAACATTACATTAAAATCTTTTTAATATTAAATTAAAATTAAAATGTACTTTTGGGTTAAGAATTACATACCCATGGGTCATGTGCAAGAATAAAAAATATAAGGAGATAGTGAAAAGTTTCCCCGTGCCAAACTCCAATTCTCCTCGGTGACATTGTTTGTTTCCTGAATATTCTCTGGGTTTATGTTAACCTTGTATAAGTAAGTATCTGTAAATATATCTTTTTTTAAAAAATTTTTTAATGTTTATTTATTTTTGAGACATAGAGACAGAGCGTGGGCAGGAGGAGGGCAGAGAGAGAGGGAGACACAGAATCCAAAGCAGGCTCCAGGCTCTGAGCCGTCAGCACAGAGCCAGCCGCGGGGCTCGAACTCACAAACCCTGAGATCATGACTCGAGCTGAAGTTGGACGCTTAGCTGACGGAGCCACCCAGGTGCCCTTTTTTTAAATCCCTATTTTATAGTAAGGAAGCTAAAATGGAAAGTTAAAGCATTTTACCTGACATTTCTCAGCAGGCAAATAGCAGAGCCAGGGTCCGAACCCGGGAAGCTGGATTCCAAAGTACATCCTGTTCACCACTACCCCCTGAGCCCTGACCCTGTCCCGGGGGGGCAGGTCTGTCCTTCCCATCTTGAGGGCCCAGAGCAAAAGTGCAGGTAAACATTCACTGGCTCGTACATCAAAATAGTTAAAAGTTATTAATCAATAGTTGGTTATTTATAAATTACTTACGTAATACGAAAAGCTAATTTAAGTCTAAATCAAGGTAACTGTCATATAAAATATCTATCCTCCTATCATTCAAATATATCTTTGTAACAATAAGTTCAAAACATAATTGACCAAACGAAAAATCAATAGAAGGCAGGCAGTTTGTGATGACTCGTAAGTTCTCTAGTGATGGGCCAGCAATATTTAGATGAGTAATAAAATTCAACTATGCATAATTCACCCGTTATAGATCTATTTCATACCGTTTGTTTTTTGTCTTTTTGGCAAAATTTAGCTGGTGACGAGTATTTTTCAAAAAATTTGCGTATTATTGACAGCGGTGATTGACTTTAAAAAAGGTAGTTGTGTCGGGGCGCCTGGGTGGCTCAGTCAGTTGAGCCTCGCTCTTGATTTCTGCTCAGGTCATGATCCCAGGGTTGTGGGATGGAACCCCCATGTCACCATGGAGCCTGCTTAAGATTGTCTCTCTCTCCCCTGGTTGCTCTCTTTCTTAAAAAAAAAAAAAAAAAAACCCAACAGTAATTGTCTTAAAAATATATGACATCAAAATGTATTTTCATTGAATGAGTTTATTAAGGTAAGTGTAAAAATTTTTTTAATGAAAAACAACTTATTTTGGTTTAAATTTTTTTTTTCCTTCTAAATCAGGGGTTAACAAACTAAGACTCCTGGCTGGATTGCCTATTTTGTTTTTTAAATTTTTTAACGCTTGTTTATTTTATTTTATTTTTTTAATGTTTATTCATTTTTGAGACAGAGAGAGACAGAGCATGAATGGGGGAGGGGCAGAGAGAGAGGGAGACACAGAATCGGAAGCAGGCTCCAGGCTCTGAGCTGTCAGCACAGAGCCCGATGCGGGGCTCGAACTCACAGACCGTGAGATCATGACCTGAGCCGAAGTCGGACGCTTAACCGACTGAGCCACCCAGGCGCCCCAACGCTTGCTTATTTTTGAGGACAGAGAGAGACAAAGCACGAGCAGGGGAGGGACAGAGAGATGGAGACACAGAATTCAAAGCACGCTCCAGGCTCTGAGCTGTCTGTATAGAGCCTGACACAGGGCTTGAACCCATGAACCATGAGATCATGACCTGGGCCAAAGTCAGATGCTTAACAGACTGAGCCACCCAGGCACCCCTGGATTGTCTATTTCTGAAATACCAATGAATCTACGTATTGTCAGATACTGCTTTTTGCTCCGACACCATAGTTGAGTAGTTTTAACAGGAATCAAATAGCCTGAGAAGCCAAAAATTTTTACTCTCTGGTCCTTCGAGACAATGCTTGCCCACCTGTGTTCTAAGTCATTCAAAATTATTAAAGTCACAGCAACGATATTCTAGATAAGTGTATCAAAGTAGCACAATGCACATCTTAAATTTACATAATGGGTTAGGTGTCAAATTCATCCAATAAAAAAATTAAAGGCAAAGTGCAAATTAAAGCATCAAAATATTCAACAAAATTTTTACATACGACTGAAACTATTTGTATTTTTTTTAATTAAACTTGTTAAATATTTGTATTAAAAACTTTCTGGAGGGGTGCCTGGGTGGCTCAGTTAAGCATCTGGTTAAGTGTCCGACTCTTGATTTCAGCTCAGGTCACGATGTCACAGTTCGTGGGGTTGACCCTGCCTGACGATCAGGGGCAGGGCTCCGTGCCGACCGTGAGGAACCTGCTTGGGAGTCTCTCTGTCTCTCAAAATAAATAAATAAACTCACAAAAAAACAGTTAAAAAATAAAAAATTCCGAAGTTCAATGTCTCTGTGATTGACAATAGAAAAAATTGGCATCGTGTTTCATGTATAATATATCTGGACCTGAAATATACAAATTTACGATTAATATAAATCAATCATTGCAAAGTTTCTCAGCCACTTGTAGACAACTCTTGGAAATACCATAGTGTTCACGAATAGCTCTTTAGCCACTAGCAGGAACACACAAAGAAGCAAGAAAACCACTCAGTGCTCCCGGAAAATGATGCGTGGAATGCGAGGACGCTTTGCTGCCATCCGAGAGGAAAAATTCCGGGAGTTATTTGATCTTTTACCCGAGTAGTTCCTCTGTTCCTTAATTCCTCTCTGCGCAGCGTGCAACCTTGGCAGTGCCAGGGGGGTGGGCGTTCCATGGGGAGGACTCTTGACTCGATGCGAGTCAGGGGGTGTGCCTGACACCAGATTGGGCAGCTGGCAGAGGAGATGGGCTCCCCGCCCCTGGAGGTGCTCGGTCACGGGTTCGTGGTGCTAGGAGCGAGCTGGAGAAAGATTCTAATTCCGATCGTCCCAGGGAGTCCTCGTCTGGACCTCTGGAATACCATCCCTCTCAGCACAGCCCAAGAGTCTGATCGTCCTGATAATACGTTTGCAATCATTCTTTGTGGCTTCAATTCGCATTTTCCTATGGCGAATGAAATTGAGCACCTTTTCGTATGTTGTTAGCCACTTGGATGTCTTCTTTTGTGAAAAGAAAAACTTTGCCCAATTTTCTACTGTTATTTATATAGCTCTTTATGGTAATCTTTTTCTTTTTCTATCGTGTTAAAATACACATTATAAAATTTACCCTTTTAACCATTTTGAAGCATACAGTTCAATGGTATTAAATACATCTGATTGCGGTGCAGCCCAAACTATCCATCCCCGTAACGCTTTTCATCTCGTAAATCTGAATCTCTATACCTGTTAAACCAATAACTCCCCAGTCTCTGGTCCCCGTAGTCCCTGGCCACCGCTGTTATTAATATGGTTTGGATATCAGCTCTTTGGTTCTAGGAGGTGCAGATATCTTCTCTTGCTCTGTGAATTGTCTTTTTTCAAGACGCAAGTTCTAAATTTTAAAGTAGTTGAGATGATCAATGTTGTCTTTTGGAATTTGTGCTTTTGGGGGGGGGTGTTTAAGAATTTTTCCCCTATGCTGACATCTTGAAGATCTTGTACTATACTAGCTCCTATGACTGTTGTCTTTGACCTTTAGGTTTTTACTCCACGCGGAAGTGACCTTTTTTGTATGGTGTGAGATAGGGGTCCCGTTTTCACCCTTCCGCCCTCACAGAAGAGTGCCCAGCTGTCCCAGCCATTTATGGCAAAGTCTACCTTTTTCTCCTACTCGGCAGCCCATTTCCAGTGTCCCTATAAGCACAAGCCCATTTCTGGGCTCTCTCCTGTTCCATGGGTGTATTCCTGAGCCAGGACCACACTGTCTTAGTTTCTATAGATTTACGATAATCTTTATATTTTGTCAACCAAATTCTCTCACGTTGTGGGAAAAGTTTTAGGAGTGCCTTGATCATTCTTGGTCCTTTGCATTTCCAAATAAAGTTCAGAATTAGCTCATCAAATTCCACAAAAGAAAAAAAGGAGCTGGGATTTTTGGGGGGTGGATTGCATTGAATCTATAAATCAAATTGGGGAGACTGTTGAGTTTGCCACCCCATCCACCTGGTGTATTTCTGCTTTTATTGAAGTCTTTTAAATTAAAATTTTTTTTTAATATTTATATTTGTTTTTGAAATGGAGAGAGACAGAGCATGAGCAGGGGAGGGGCAGAGAGAGAGGGAGACACAGAATCCAAAGCAGGCTCCAGGCTCTGAGACATCAGCACAGAGCCCAATGCAGGGCTCGAACTCACAAACCGTGAGATCATGACCTGAGCCGAAGTCTGACACTTAACCGACTGAGCCACCCAGGTGCTCCCAAATAGGGACACTTTAAACAAAAGTCTCTGCTTGAGGTTGCTTTCCTGTGTGTTTTAATTTCACAGGTGCATGGATCCAGACCTGTGTGTGGGCCCCTGCTCGTGGTTATGAATCTTTAGGGGAATTCCCGCTCTGACCTCCGCTTGGCGCAGAGCAGCAAGTCAGACCACAGAGCATTTGTCTCGTTCATCCCTTCTGCTGGCTCTCAGCTTTGTGTGGGGTGACATAGGAGACCTCCCGCCTAGGCGGGCCCTGGGCTTTATCTCCTCTCCCCTGTGCCCATGCAGTTGGCAGAGGGCGAGTCACGGTCCCCACAGCTCCGCAGAGACCCTCAGTTCACTTCGATGCTTTCTTTTCTATGGGGATTCCTGGGGATTTTCTGGTCGGGGTCTGTGGGTTCCTTACTGTCATGTTTTTAAGTGTTGGTCCCCAAACTTAGCTTGTCGTGACTAGAGACCGGAAGTCTCAGGGAGAGAATTTTTCAGCTGTCTTGAGTGCCCCCACCTCAGACCCAGTGTCCCGATCCCACGGGGGGCCTCACCTTGGGCCCCCGCCGCACCTGTCCTCCCGTGCGAGGCTGGCCTCCGGCCTCTGCTGCTGTCCCCAGTCCCCAGCACTCAAGCGCCTTGCGGTTTCTACCCCTGCCCGCTGCTGCAGGGCTTCCGCCCTTGAACGGGGGAGATGACTCCAAGTGATTGTCTCTCCGGAGAGCTTCTGTCTCTCGCTGTTGCTAGAAATGCAAGGCTGCAAAGTAGGATAGCCGCTTTTCTCTTCTCCCATGGCCCCTTCCTTCTTCTGCTGGCAGGCGGGGGCCAAGCCGGCTCCAGCAGAGACCGCATAAGGTTTCCTCTACGTCCTGTAGTGTAGGAATTCACAGCACAAGGGGCCTCCAAACAGTCCAGTTTGCCCTCACGGACGCCATTCTCCCCGGGCGTGGGAGAAGTCAACAGCCCTCTGTGTACTGGGATCAGACGGGGCCAAGGTGGGTATGCTAGCTGAAGGTAACGTGGTCTCCTTCCGTGCTCACCATGGGCGATGCACCTGCCGCATGGCCAGCGAGTCGGCAAGGCCTCGGCTGCTCGGGCAGGGCTTAGGAAGCCGGGTTCAGCCCTAGAACCCAGCACAGGATGAAGTCTGCTCTTCCCAAGACCCCTCCCCCAGCCCCTCCTGGAAAGCCAACCCCATCTGTTCTTTGGCGTGGAATACATCTTAGCTACCAGGAGAACACACTTGCTTTCTCTTCTAAACATGTGTTTTGTTAGAATTCATTTATTTTAATTACTTAATACATGAAAACAAATCCAAATGCTACAAATACATATCCCCTTCCCCACAGCGCCAACTTCACTTCCCTCTCCAGAGATGACAGGGGTTCTCTGCTCAGTTAGATGTACAGCTACCCAGATCCTTTTCTATAACTTAAAAAGTTTCTAAACGTTTTATTTATTTTTTGAGAGACAGAGACAGAGCGCAAGCCGGGGAGGGGCAGAGAGAGAGGGAGACACAGAATCCGAAGCAGGCTCCAGGCTCTGAGCCATCAGCACAGAGCCTGACGCAGGGCTCGAACCCACGAACCGTGAGATCGTGACCTGAACCGAAGTCGGATGCTTAACCGACTGAGCCATCCAGGTGCCCCCTTTTTCTATGACCTTATATACATGAATATGTATACATAACTGCCTCGTCTAATTTGCTAAGTATAAATGATCTATCGTACGTGTTGTTTTGCTGTCTGCCTTTTTGGAAAAAATCAGGGTGGGGGCGCCTGGGTAGCAGAGCTGGTCTATGTGATCGAGGCCAGCCCAGCCAGCCTGGGACTGGGACTCCTTCCTGGTTGTAGTTTACACGATCATACTCCGACCAGATATGTGCTTTTCTGCGCCATCTGATAAATTTCCTTTCTCGCATACGAGTAAGTGGGAATGGTCCCTGCCGTTTTTAGCAGCTGAGGGGCATTGGCTCGGGGGGTGCGTTGAGGGACATGGGAGGGTGAGTCAGCCGTGGGAACCGGGATGTTCTCCCTCAGCAGCTGAGTGGGGACCGGCCGGGAGACCCGTATTCTTTCGCAAAGAACTTTCTACCAGTCAAGTATTTTGGACTGTCAGGAAGTTACCCGAAGGACGGGAGTGCCTTCCAGGTGCTGTCAGCTAGGAATGCCCTCATGCCTTCTTGACCAGGGGGCGCCCCCCTCTGACATGCCTGACGTCCCAGCGTCTGCTTCAGTGGAGACGGCATTGAGCTTAGAGTCTGGAGACGCGGGCCTGAGTCTGTGGGACTCTGAGTAACTTCCTCCACCTCTGCAAGCCTCAGTGTCCGCATCTGTAAAATGGGTAGAGGATCACCTACTTCCAGAGGATGGCTGGAATGGTCAAATGAGATCATTTATGTTAAAAAAAAAAAAATTTTTTTTTTTTAAAACCTAGCAGAGTGTCGGTGTGTCACATAATGGAAGCAGAGTCTAATTCATCTGTAACACGGCCAACATGAGGTAATGCCGGAGGTACGGGAGTGCCAGGGACTGGTGAGAAATACAGAAGAAGGAGCAGCTGGGAGGGAGGGAAGGGCCCCGGGTCCACAGCTTGGGCGAAAGCCCTGGGTTTGTCCTTCTGCCTCTGTTCTAATTCAAAGCTGGCCAGGTAGCCTCTGGTTGCTAATTTGTTTTCCTACTGACCTTGGTCTGGGCCAGGGGACAGGAGCCGCCTCCTGGGTATAAGGCAGGTTTGCATGTTGTTTGTCGTTCATCTTAACTCTTCGTGGGGGTGGCCAGGGGATGGGGGGGTGTCTCCTTGACCTCTTTGCCAGCGAGAAAACAGAGGCTCAGCGATGCCAGGGGGCTTGCTCAGAGTCGCTCTGCTGGGAAGCGGGGAATCCGGGGTCCATGCGAATCCAGCATGCACCACACGAGACTCCAGCAGCCCCGTCCTGGGCCCCCACATGAGTGTCCTTGACCCTGGAAAGGCATGCGCCATTGTAGGCTTCCGAATGGGCAGTGGGGTCTTACGTCTGGGGACTTGTGCCTCCCTCCCCTCCCTCCGACCCGAGCCCCCCGCCCTGCACCCTCCTAGCGACTCGAGGAAAACCAAGCCCCTGAATTGCCCAGACCTGGATCCGGCGTGACCCAGCAGCCCCTGCGGAGAGGGCGCCCTCGTTCCTTCTGTCACCCACAGACATCGCTTCACTCGGCTAGCCTTTTTTCACAGCCGCGAACCCTGCCAACTCGGCAGGGGCGGGAGGGCGGACGGCAGCCAAGCCCCTGGTGGGGGTTCGTGTCATTGCCCGACAAGTCGGGGAGCCCACTTTCCCCATCTTCCCAGGAAAGCCCTCAGTTCCAGGAAGATCCGGACGGTCCCACTCGCGAGTCCAAAGCACGGGCTTTGCACTCACGGAGGTGGCGGACGGGCCAAGGGGTGGCTCCGTTCACCCCGGGGGCAGCGTCCGACCTGGACGCCTGGTAGCAACGGGCACCTGTCACTCCGCTTGCTCCAAGGAGCCGTTCCTGGGCTATCTTGAGGATCCGGGCTCGGTTCACACCCGTGTGGCGAGGGCTGCGGGGTAAGGAAATGACTGTTTGAAGGAAAAGCAGGGCTGGATTTTTTTAGCATTTTTTCCCCTCTTCAGTGACTGTTCCCTCTACCTCCTTGGCCAGTGTTCTGACCAGTTCCGTCTGGCCCTCCTGCCAATTTTCTCCTTTGCCGCCAGGCAGTCACCTCGGGCCTGGCTCTTACGAGCAGTGTGCCCGTGGCCGGCGTGTACCCTGGGCTCGAGAACCAGCCTGACCTTGGCCCCGCCCTCTCAGGCCTCTGACCGTCGGGAGGTCAACGCATGGGGCAGCTAGGGTCACGCTAAGAAACGGCCGACGGAAGCCGTCACCCGTACTGGCCGCTGCTGGCGGTCCGGAGCCTGGACCGTGAAGGGGCCATGAGAAGAGATTTGGTCTCTGGAGATGACCCACCCGGGGGTTGCCGTCAGGGTCCGACTCAGGAGGTTCTGATGAAATACCCGGACAGTCGTTAGGACGGAAAGGATAACGGCCCCCAGAATCTGTGAATCTGTCACTTTACACGGTCAGATGGGCTTTGCAGGTGTTGATAAAGTGAAGGAAAAGCGAGCAGAGAAAGTGGCGTGATTAGGGACCGGCAGGAAGGGCAGGAAGGGACAGGAAGCGGGGGGTCTCAGGGGCGAAGCCCCTGGACCATTTTGACCTCACGCCGTGCTGGATGTTGGTGAAGACACCGGTTCTGGAGCCAGCCGTGACGGTGTTTGAGGCCCTGGTCGGCCCCTCACTAGTCGCATGCTCCTCAACCCCTCCGCCGTCCCTGCCTGACCGTGGCCATGGCCGTGGCCGTGGCCGTGACCTGCCTCAGCGCAAGGTGCGGAGAATCCAGCGAGGTCTCCGAGTCGGTGTTTTTTTAAGCATTCATGTGCGCGCACATCACTGGGAGCTCTTGCGAAAGTGTGGCTTCTGACTCATCGGGTCTGGCCTAGGGCCAGAGAGTCTGCGGTTCAAACAACCTTCCAGGTGGCGTTGGTGCTGCCGCCGGCCCGGGAGCCAACTCCGAGCAGCCAGGATCTAGAACAAAAGTCGGAGAGGCTCCCCCTCGGGGCACCGATCCCTTCCGGCTGCCGACAGCGGGGGATGAGGCCAGGAGGGTGCCGTGTGTGCGAGACGCCTGCGCTCCACACCCCGCGTCACTGGGCAAAAGGGAGACCTTCTCAGACCTTGAATGACGGTGACCCAGCCACTCGGAGCCACACGGTATGAGGCCCTGGTCTATAGGAGAAAACCTCGCTTTCAATTCACACCCTAGCGATCCCCACACCTGGCCGAGCGTCACAAACCCCTGGGGAACCCTACCTCCATTTCTGACACCTGGCCCCAGCCCAGACTCCCCGAGTCAAACTCTCAGGGGGCGGGAGGTGGGCCCGAATACTTTGAGATCATTCCTGAGGCGATTCTGGCACAGCAGGTCCACACATGAGGGCTGAGAACCACATCTGTCCAGGAGGACGTCTTAGGCACGCTGGCGTACGAAGAATTCAGCCCCCGAGAACGGAGCAGGGATGGTCTGTTGCTGAGAAGCAGGACTTCACAGAGGAGATGCCCCAAATGGGTGTCGAGGGATGCGTAGGAGTTTTCCAGGAGGACAGCGTTCGGATGGGAGCAGGGAAGCTGTTTTAGGTAAAGGAAGTGGTTCATGCAAAGGCCCTGAGGCACGACGTGGTGAGATATTCAGGAGACTGATTTAGCGTGACTGAAGGGTCACGCAGGGGTGGGGCTGGAGAAGGGCCAAAGGCAGGCCACCACATCAGGGGGACCGTCTGGTTTTGATTCTGTGGAGGGGAGGTGTCCAGATTGAGTTATTCTCCACACCCGTTCTCATCCCTCCCTTCCCTCCAGCTCCCACCCACTGTGGGCACCACAGTCTTTCCAGCCAGGTTAGAACCGAGCCGCCCCCCTCTCCCACGCCCGACGGCACATGGATGTCCACTCTTCATTCCCACAAACCCACTTGACCGATGAGAAAACCGAGGCTAGAAAGGGAAAGCGACTCAACATCTGTCCTCAGAAAAGCCTGCGTGCGGCTGGCTCGCGGTGACCTTGGGCGCCTGGCGTCTTAACACGGGCCTTCCTTCCGTATCTGTGCCGCAGGAACGAGGCAGGAGGTATCCTGAGGCCGTTGAGAGGCGGGACGGGTGGGGGCTTTGGCCTCCCCGCATCTCACAGACTGCATGCGACTTCTCAGTCCGGGGTTGGGGGGCACCGACTCCCAGCTGGGACCACCCGGGGGGCTGAGCCCACTTTGAACGTGACATCAGCGCTGCGGGAGGCCTGGAGTGTCTGGGAAGGTCGGCCGACCGGCGGCTAACTGGGGCCTTGGGAGCCTCAGAGCCAACAGTGCCAACCTTCGCCGGCGAAGTCCAGCCTCGGCCGCCGTCTCTCCGTGGCCTCTCCCCTGGCAGCTCGATGCCCCGTTTGTCTTTACCTTTCCTCAGGGGACCTCTCTGGCCCTGAGAAAGGGCCCTTTCCCCACGTTTTGACAAATGCCATGACCCCAGAGGGGCCTCGCGCTCTGCCGCCATCCGAGACCAGAGCAGGTGGAGCCAGGGAAGGTGATCCAATCCCGAGCCCGCCAAAGAGCAAGGTGGTTCCCGGGGGAGGGGCACACCGATCCCGTGACGGCTAATACAGAGAACCTGCGAGGCTCGGGTTCGAATCCCGGCCCTGCCTCTAAGCGGTGGTACCTGGGATTGACCACAGACTCCTCTGGACCTTCGTTGTCTTCTCTTTTTCCAACGAGGCCAACCCCACCACCCGCTCCCTTGGAGGAAGCTGTGTTCTGCCATGTTCATCTGCCCGTAAACAAACGGGCTCCTTGCTCCCCGTCTTCTGAAGAGTTACACTCACCTACGGCTAACTGCTTTCTGCTACACTGGCAGAAGTTCTAAGACTTTGGGTTTTGGGGGTGCCTGGGTGGCTCAGTTGGTTGGGCCTCCGACTTCGGCTCAGGTCATGATCTCACGGTTCGTGGGTTCGAGCCCGTGTCATGCTTTGTGCTGACAGCTCAGCCTGGAGCCTGCTTCCGATTCTGTGTCTCCCTCTCTCTCTGCTCCTCCCCTGCTCATACTCTGTTTCTATGTCTCTCAAAAATAAATAAACGTTAAAAAAATTAAAAAAATAATTTTTTCAATGTTTGTTTATTTTTGAGAGAGACAAGAGTGCAAGTGGGGGTGGGGCAGAGAGAGAAGGAAACACAGAATCCAAAGCAGGCTCCAGGCTCTGAGCTGTCAGTGCAGAGCCCGACGACGTGGGGCTTGAACCCACGAACTGCGAGATCATGACCTGAGCTGAAGTTGGGTGCTCAACTGAGCCACCAGGTGCCCCTCCCCCAGTACTTTAAAGATGTCCGGCTGTCTTCCGACCTCCATTCTTCCTCATGAGAAGTCTGTGATATTTATATCATTTTTTCTCTGTGTGAAATTAATCATTTTTGCTCTGGGTTCAAAATTTTCTCTTCATGTTTGGCTTTTCATAGTTTGATTATACATCTAGGCGTATATTGTGTACTCATTCTGCTTGGGGTTCACAAAGATTTTTGGATATATAAGTTTATGTCTTTCACCAAAACTTGGGGAAATTTCAGCCACAGTTTCCTCAAACTTTTTGTTGTTGCTGTTCCATTCTCTCTCTCCTTTCCTTCTTGGACTAAAATTATACAAATGTTAGACCTTTTTTTTTTTTTAACATTCATTTTTGAGAGGCAGAGAAACAGAACACAAGCAGGGGAAGGGCAGAGAGAGGGGCAGACACAGAATCTGAAGCAGGCTCCAGGTTCTGAGCCATCACTACAGAGCCCCACGCGGGGCTCAGACTCACAAACCGTGAGATCATGACCTGAGCTGAGGTTGGACGCTCAACCGACCGAGCCACCCAGGAGCCCCCAAGTTTAGACCTTTTGATACTGTCCCTACAAGTCCCTGAGGCTCTATTCTCTTTTCCTTGGTCTATTTTGTTCCTCATGTTGGATACTTTCTACGGATTTGTTTCCGGGTTCATTGATTTCCTCCATCATCTCCAGTATGCTGGTGAGCCGACTCCTAGTGTTTGCCTGTTTCTGGCTACTTTCCAGTGTTTTGTTTTGAAACTTTGTGTCCAGGGTTCATAGTTGTTATTTGTGGTCTGGTGGGAACTTCTCTGCCATTACTGGAAACAGAACCCTGGGGGTTACTCCTGAGTGACACTTTCTTCCTCTAGAAAATTATATAGTGATGAAACTGACCTCATGGCTTCTATCTGTACAATATCTAGCATTGGACTCAGCACACACTAGGTTCATTGCCCATCCCACCTCTATTCCGGGTCAGCCGAGGCTTGATTCTCTTCCTACCTTTCCCCGCCCACCAGAGAAAGCAAGGGTGTCCTCTGGGGGGTGGTAGTTGGCCCACCCGAGGCTCTTCAACTCAAGGCAACGAAGGCATGTCTAAGACCTATCTTGGGATCATGTCACAGGCTGTGTTCTGACTCCTTGATCATTGGACCCCGGAAATACACTCTGGGTGGTTCCTGGGAGGTCTAGTCCAGGCACCAAGGCTTTCACTGCCCTCTGGGTCTCCCCAAGGCTGAAGCAGGGAAGGGAAACATACATATAAGCAGGTGGGGGGTGCCGAGGCAAGGAGGGAGAAGAGAAGGCTCTGGTGGATAAACGGAGGAGAAAGCAGGTGGCCTCGCTTGTTGAGGGTTACCCTGTGCCGAGGATCCCTGTCCCCAGCGGAGTGCCTCCCCTAAGGCTGAGTCCAGGATAAAGTCTCCTGTGGCACCGGAAAACAGGCCAGAGATGCTGGACTCTGCCGACGGCCACGGGATGGTCTTGGGTGAGGGAGGTGGCCTCTGGGGCTCATTTCCTTCCGTCACTCATGTTTTCCCTGGGCGAACTGTCACTTTGTGAGTAATAAATAACTTTTTTTTTTTTTTTCTGGAGTGGCTTTCTGTACCAATGTCATTCAAAGGTTTTGGTGAAATAGCTCTTTTAGTGTTGACTTCCAGCCTTGTGTCTGTCTGGGATGGAAGCAGGACTCCGAGCCACCGCTCCCCTCTGACCCCTGAGGTCTGGTGCCTGAGCAGACTTGGGGAGGTCGGCCTCTTTTTTCCATTTCGATGAATTCTCTCCTTGGGCAGAGACCTGGGCACCTCTGTCCCACCATCTACCAGCTGTGCCAGGCAGGTCTGCACTGCGGCAGGGGCACAGCCCAGGCTGAAGCTGGGCCCCCCCCCCCGCCCCCTCCGCTAGAATGAGAAGGAGGAGCGACAGCCTCTTGGCCTGACTCAGCCCTTGAGCTCAGCACTCACTCATGAGCCTTGTCCGCTCGAAAGCCATGACCGCATAGTCCCCCAAGCCTAGAGATCTAGGTGAAGCATTATAAACAACACTGCCATGAATAACGTTTGTGTTCACAAATTTCTCTGGATTTCCTTTTTTTCCTCTTAATAGAGATCCGGAAGTACAGTATTAGCGGGTCAAAAACTGTGAAGGTTTTTGGGCTCTTTGCAGACGTCACAGTTCTTTTCCCCCCCGTCTTGTGCAATTTACGCCCCTGCCTGCAATGCATGGGTGCCCGCCTCCCCACCTCCTCAAGGGTCGTGAGCACTCTGACTTTTTCAGTGTGTCACTTTGATACATGGAAACGGTGTCTCCTTGTCATTTATCTAGTGATCCTAGCAATGTTCCTCGAATGGACTGTACCCCCCTCACCCTTTCTGGGATGTGACCTTCAGTTGAGATGACCCCGCTGATGGCCGGGGAGGTGCTCCCGGGGGAGGCCTGTGTCCAGCCAGGTGAGCAGGTTGGGGGTCCCCACGGTTTCTTCCTTGGCATCCATGGTGGTGTTAGGATGACCACTGGGCCATTGAAGAAGGGAAGGGCGTTGCACAGCTCACGTAACTTTATTCTTTTTTTTTTTTTTTAATGTTTCTTTTTCCCTTCTCTCATTGCCAGTTTAAATTTTCTTTAAAAAAATATTTTTTTAATGTTTCTTTATTTTTGGAGAGAGAGACCGAGTGTGAGTGGGGGAGGGGCAGAGAGAGAGGGGGAGACAGAGACTCTGAAGCAGGCTCCAGGCTCTGAGCTGTCAGTGCAGCGCCTGACGTGGGGCTTGAACTCACAGACTGCGAGATCATGACCTGAGCCAAAGTTGGACGCTTAACCGGCCCAGCCACCCAGGTGCCTCTCCAGCTTAAATTTTCCATCTGCCTTATGGGTACAAGTCAGTAATGAGAAGAGCTATCTGACGTGGTGAGGCTTAGCTTAAACTTTGGAAGGAAGGTTCAGGCAATCTGGGTAAAGGTCCTCAAGTTCTAAAACAATACAGGAATACTCTTGATAAATAATTGGTTACTGACATGATTTTAAGGGAAAAGATTTCTACCAAGCATTCAACCCCAGGAGGTCACCTGTTCATTTAGAATGTCTTAAATCGACACGTATATTTTTCATTTTGTAAACAGCACAGATCTCTACTTGGTGGTGTTTTTTTTAAACAGCGTTATTAACATATAATATGATATATTATATCATATAAGGACATGTTAACAATAACAGAACAGCAACTAAAAGTCATACTCACATACAACCGCATCTCAAGGCCATCTTGGGGAGAGGGTGGTTCAGAACTCATGATCCTGAATATACTGCTAGGGAATCTGAGAACAGAAGGCTTTAGGGACTTGCCCAGGGACACCCAGCTGGGAAGAGTCAGTTAGAGCTGAAGCTTGGGCCCTGGTTTTCTCATTCTGAGTTCAGTGGTTTTTTGGAACCGAGATGCGTTCCCCTTGTCTGGTTAGGCATTGAGCTGGCAATTTGTAGGAAGAGGTGGAAACACAGTCCTCTCTGGAGGCAGAGGAGGGCCTGGGTGACCTTTAAGAGATGGAGTCGAGTTGCGTCCCTGAAGGAGGCTTGAGTCTTCAGACCCGAAGCTGTTGCTCCTTGGTCGGCTCACTCGAAGCAGGCAGAGGGTCCCGTTCTCTCCGTGCCTCCCTCTGCTTCTGTCTGGTCCTTCTTCCTACAGTACCATCGTTGGCGTCACTACTTACGCACATTATTCAAGCCACATTGGAGTGCTAAATGCCAGGCCTTCTTCAAGACACTGGGGATATGAAAAAGGAAGAAGGCAGAGGCCTCAGGTCTAGGCTCTCAGAGTGGAGGGGGCAGACTACGTCAGCGTTCTTGGCGTCGTGAATGACCGAAAGCCCACTTCACGCTGGACTGAAACGAGGGGCATCTGCAAGCATCGGGCTAGCCGGAGGTATAGAGTGCCGCAGGGCTCAAGTTCTCCGTCTACCTCAACTCTCATACTCTGTGAGCGATCCGTGTTCAGGCAGTAGGGGGAGGAGGGAGAGAAGAACATTCCAGATTAGAGAACTGCAAGGAGGCCAGTGGGGCTGGAGTGCCGAGAGAACAGCGTAGTGAGAGGCAAGAGAGTCGGGGGCAGATCAGGAGGGGGCCTGCGCCTCCTCTGGTGGGAGCGTGACATCAGATTTGCCTGTTTAAAAGATCAATGGCGGCGACACCTGGATGGCTTGGCTGGTTGAGTGTCCGACTCCATTTTGGCTCAGGTCAGGATCCCAGAGTTGTGAGATTGAGCCCCGTGTCCAACTCTGCTCAGCGTGGAGCCTGCTTAATATTCTCTGCCTCTCTCTCCCTCCCTCCCTCTCCCCTGCTCATGTGCTCTGTCTAAAATAAATAATAATAATAATAATAAAATAAAAGATCGATGACTGTAGAGGGAATATAGAGTGGAGAGATTCCAGCAGACACGGGGAGGCCATTGCAGAACCCAAGGCAAGTGATGATGGTGTCACGACTAGGTGGTTGCCAGGGGAGAGGGCGAGAAGGAGGACTTGAGAGATGTTAAGGAAGTAAAAACAAGGTGCAATGATCCACCCGATGTCGTCGTAGATGAGGGGAAGGAGGTGATGGCAGCGACTCCAACGTTTCTTGTTTGCTTAATTGGATGGGCAGTGGTGCCTTTCACTTCGCTAGTGATGTTGGGAAGAGACCCAGACTGTTGGAGGAAGAGTTTGGTTCTTCACCTAATGGTTATACGGCACCTGTGAAACATCCAGTCGGAGATGTTGAGTTTTTCCCTTGCCTCCCACCTTCCCTCTCTCCCTCCCTCTCCCCAACTGCCCCTCACCTCCCCTTTGCTCAGAATGGCCCAACATGGCCACTCTAGCCCTCTCTAGCTCCGGTACCCAACAATGAATGACTGACTCTCTAAATTCAAAATTTCAAGAGATTGACTCTATTGGTTATTGGCCAGGCAATAGACTGGCTCCCCTTGGGTCAGATGACTAGCTCTCATCCAAACTGAGATGGCTGGGAAGGAGTGGGGAATCGCATGGTACAAACATGGCTGCCTAGGACTGCCACTCCCGCAGAAGCTCAGGAACACGAGTCGCAGACAGAGTGGCACTCCCAAATTTACTGACCACATATTTCTTTATTTTTATTTACTTATTAAATTTTTTTTTTAAGTTTCTGTATTTATTTTGAGAGAAAGAGCAAGAGAAAGCAGGCAGAGGTGCAGAGAAGAGAGGGAGAGAGAGAGTCCCAAGCCAGCACAGAGCCTGACACGGGGCTCGAACTCACAAACTGTGAGATCATGACCTGAGCTGAAGTCAAAAGTCGGATGCTCAACCGACTGAACCTCCGAGGCGCCCCTGACCACATCTTTAAAATGAGTTGTCAGCTAGGTGGTGGGTAAGGTACCTTTACCTCTCAAAGGTTTGTGTGCCTACTTCTGTCGGTGAACGGAAAGGACGAGCCTGGCACAGGGGCAGGTCTTCTGGCCTTTGCAGGTGAGTGACCCCAGTTGTCAGCTCCTGATGGGAGCCACTGGCTTATCCCCTTGGGCGGACAGCAAAGGGAAGGCCCATTCCTGGGCAGCAGAGCTGACCTGTGGTTTTCCCCAGTGATGGAGCCTGGGGATAATGCCCACCCAGGCCTGTGCTGAGCGCGGCTGGGCTTTGTCATTTCTGGATCTTTCCCCACCCATCGCTCCTAACTTGGAGACTTGGATTCATGGGCTGCCAGGCTCCTCCTCCGTGCTTGCCACCTGCAGCCCAAGCCCCGTGAGGGGGATTTCCAGGGCCCATCCTTGTGGCTCAAGAGTCTCCGTGCTTGCGCAGCCTGGCTCCCAGGCCTCTGTGTCACAGCGTCTGTCTTCTGGGACTGAACCCCTGGGCACGCCAGTCATCAGGCCTGGACAGCTGTCCTTGCCCCATTCTTCCCCGGCCCCTGCTCCTCTGGGGTGAGACCTGCTTCCCTGGGTGCTTGCTCTCTTTTATTGCCTTCTGAGTAACGGACAGCCGCCCGACCCCACGTGCTAACATTTGCTGTGTTTCTGCCTTTCCTCCTGTGATACTGCGATTTATAATAAATATATATATTTGGTCTTTGTCTTCATTTCTGGCACCGTGCTCCCAGAACGCTTGGAATTTCCTAAGGATTGACAGCGGTCAAGGTGTCCTTTGTTATGCTCATGAGGCGACTTTAGGAGCTAATCTCAGGAGGGGGGCTGGTAGGTGGGAGAACCAGTGATGTGATTAGAGGGTTGGGCCTTTCGGTCCCACCTCCCTGACCTCCAGAGGTGGGAGAGGGGCTGGAGGTTGGATCAGTCTTCAATGGCCAATGATTTCATCACTGTGTGATGACACCTCCACGAAAACCCCAGAGGCCAGGAGGTTTCAGAGAACTTCTGGGTTGGTGAGAACATGGACATTTGGGGGAGAGTCGTGCGCTCAGAGGGGAAGCCCCGAGACCTTCCCCAGACCTTGCCCTCTGCTTCTCTTCCGCTTGGCTGTTCCTGAGTTATAGCCTTCCCTAATTGAAAAAGGAGCAAAGAGGGTCGTCAGAACCTCCAATCTACAGTCAGGGGGTGGGGGTGGCCGAGCTCTTTGCCTGTGAGCTCTGACTCTGTCTCCAAGTAGATAGTATCAGAATTGAGTTGAATTGGAGGATATTTAGCTGGCGTTGGAGAATTCCTGATGGGCTGGGGAAGCACCCCTCCCTCGCCACCCCCCACAGCCCCCGCCCTACACTGGAATTGGTACTAGAATTGTCTCAGCTTCCTCTACTGTCTGCCTTCCTGCCAATCAACCAGATTCGTAGAGTCCTGTCTGTACGATGCGTATCATGATGTCATCCCTCCCCCACAGACAGGGGGTCCAAAAGGCCCCGAGCCAACAGTCCTCAGAGTGTGGTGCCCGGACCAGCAGCACCAGTGTCACCTGGGTTAGAAAGACACCTCCTTTGCTCCACCTGAGTCAGAAAGTGGCAGTTAGTGCTTTAACCAGCCTTCCAGGTGATTCCGATGCTCGGTCAAGCTTAAGAAGCGCTACACTAAACTAAGTACCTGCACGGGGGGATGAGAGGTGAATGGAGTCTGGTCTGTGGGGGGCAGCCGCCCCACCCCCACGCCCCCACCAAATCAGGGCCGCCTTCCTTGTGACCCGGTGTGTAGATTCCTCAGGTTCATCACACGAGAGGTCCCATGAACGCTCATCCTTTTCTCTGTTCCCAAAAGACCGTAGGTTGTCTTTGTCCTCCTTAGCAGCTCACAAAACCCCAGGCTGACTGGGGGGCAATGATTTGGGATGATTGATTTCCGAAGGTTCGGGGTGGGGGCGGGGGACCTCCAGGACACACTAGCCTGTCCCAGGCAAAGCTGCTCCGTGGAAGGCAATGGCAACTTGGAAAAAACTCTTTCCACCTCTCCAGCTTACAGAAATCAGGTCTCAGAGAGCCAAGAGGGTCTTGCACGAAGCCACACAGCAGAGCGCAAAGCTGGCCCCAGCACTAGATGCTTATTCTTAAGAGTGTAGGCATTCGTATCACTACATGAGGGCTTCTGGAATTTCGACAGGCGTGCAAATCCCTGTGGAGCTTCCTTGAATCTGGGGGTTCTGAGGTTGGAGACTGTATTCTAACAGGCTCCCAGGTGGCAGGGCGCTGCCGGTCCGAGACCACGCTTCGGGTAGTGACGGTCTACCCGGCGCCGTTCACCACGCATCCATCCTCCCAGATGTGCGATAAACTTCCAGCCTAGGGAGCCAGCTCTGGCGGAAGAGAAATAAAAGATCCCTTCCTCATGGCCGAGTGACAGAGAACAAAAGTCTTGAACTGGGTGAGGTTTGATGAACTGCAAAAATCTCATGGTCTGTTTCCCCCAAGTTCCACTATCAGCCAGCGCTGCTAGAAACTCGGTTGATTCTGGGCCCCTTCCTGAGTTGGACTCCGCTGCCATCCCTCCCTCCCCTCCCCCCCACTGCCCTCCGCTCCCAACAGCCCCCCACCCCAAGACGCCGCTTCTTCGGTCTCCACAGCGGGTCTCCAGGGTGCGGCACCACGGGAGACTCTCACCATGGCAACAGACAGTCCCTGCACCAAACGGATTCATTAGAAGAGCCGGGAAGAAAACAGCCAAACTCTTCCTGACCCGACCTTTTCTGGGGGAACTCGGCCCCCTGGGAAAGCCTCCCCAGCCCAAACCCCCAAGCGAAGAGCCCTGTGACTCTCGTGGAATCTTAGCCAGAGAAAGAACTTTGAGGCTGACCCTGAGCTGCTCATCTTCCCGATAATGCCAGAGAGGGCGCAGAAGTCACCCAAGGCCGCATGGCCAGTTTCTAGAGTGAGGATCTGGCCTCTGGGCCGCCAGCACAGGCTTGTCCCGCTGAGAGAAGCTCCCGGAAGGGCAGTGCCATGGACTGGATTGTGGCCCCCTTCATGTGTTGAAGCGCTAACCCCCAACAGGACTGCTTTTGGAGATGGGGTCTTTAGTGGGTAATTTAGGCTAAATAAGGTCATAAGGTTGGGGCCTTATCTGATTGGACTGTGGCCCTATAAGAAGAGGAAGAGAGAGAGCTCTCAATTTTTAAAAAATATTTATTTTTGAGAGAGAGAGAGAGAGAGCATAAGTGGAGGACAGGTAGAGAGGGAGACACAGAATCCAAAGCAGGCTCCAGGCTCTGAGGTGTCAGCACGGAGCCCGATGTGGGTCTTGAACCCACGAACTGTGAGATCATGACCTGAGCCAAAGTCAGACGCTTAACCGACTAAGCTGCCCGGGGGCCCCAAGAGATCTCTCTTTATTTCTCTTTCTTCTCTCATGTGAGGCCACAGTGAGAAGGCCACCGGGTGCAAGCCGGGAAGAGAGCCCTCACCAGAACCCAAACCACGGTCTTAGACTCCTAGGCTCCAGACTCTGAGTAAATACACTTCTGTTGCTTTAGCCGCCCAGTCTGTGGTATTTTGCCATGGCCGCCTGTGCTAAGGCCACCTTTGAGTCCATCACGTTCTCATTTGGTGTCGCTAGCGGGAACCTGGATGTCCCGACGTGGTGCTCAGAGGACTCTTATAAACAATAGCTTCTCCCTGGACTGCTGGGAAATGACTTGGCTTTCTCGACTCTCACGAACGCATCAGTTTGGTTGACTCTGTGTGTTAGGCTGGCCTGGGCGGTAAAAGCAGGTCGTGCTGGGCGTGGATGAGAGCATGGCTCGGGGCTCTGAGGGGGCAACGGGGAGAGGATGAGAGCCTCAGTCCTGCCTCAACCCCAGCACCTGCAGCCGGCCCCCTAACCGCCCCACCTCCACAGCCCCTGTGCTCCAGCCTCGCCGAAAACCCCACGGTGTCCCCATAGTGCCGTGCTCTTCGTTCCGCCAGGCCTTCTGGCGAGCCGTCCACGCTGCCCAGGAGGCTCCTTCCTCCTGCGTTCCCCTGGCAAGCCCTCAAGACCCGGTGACCTCCTCTTCCGCGAAGCCTCCTTCACCAACCCACCTCACTCATAAACACAACTGTATCCATGTAGACATCTGCACACACGCGTACTAGGTTCTAGATTGCAAACAATAGAAACCAGCTCTGGCTAATGTCAACAGAAAAGGACGTTATTAAAAGGGGACTGGGTCACCTCCAGATGACCCGGAATTGGGAAGGCCAGGCAGCCACCGCCAGTGTCCTGCGGCACCCTCAGCACCGGGCGCGGACACCACGGGCACAGGGGCGTGCGATGGCTTGTGTCGCCACCCGTGCCAGCCCCGGCCCCTGGACGATGCCCTGGCACTGCCGCCATCCCCACCGGCGGGGATGCTTCAGATCGTTTCTCCGAATCCTCCCTTCCCTGTTGGCACCGGCCCCGATTCAGACCCTGGGCTGGTGGATCGAGTTGGCAGCCTGCGTCGCGTGTCGCCCCCTGGCTCTGGGGTGGGAAGGGGGCTCCGTGCTTCACCCAAGAGCAGTAGGCAGGGATTCCCCAGATTCTAGAAGGGGATTCAGAGGCTGGGTGGGCAAAATCATAACAGATGTCCCCTAGATGTAGAGTACGTATTTGGGGAGTTTTTAAAATTCTCATTATTCGCGATGGTTATGTTCTGTCAAGTCACTATAAACACCGAATTCATGAATACTGAGCCCTCGTTCTTCCGGGAAATGCAGGCTTCAGGTTCAGGAAGCCTCTGATCGCTACATTTTTGTTAAAAGACCAATACATAGGTATGTGTGGAAGACACCTCATTTAATACATTTTGTTGATTCACTGACGTGAAACTCACAGCCAACAGCACCACTGATGCCTGCAGCTTACCTAACGCACGGAGGTAGGCATCCAGCCTCCTCGTGCTCGGGAGCGCTGGACAGCACTTCGGCGCCATCCTCGGGGACCGCTTTAAATAGTGAAATCGCCGCAAAACACAAAAATCCAGAAAGCACGTCGCTAAATAGAGCACGAAAAAGACACTCGTTTCCAGGGTAAGCGTCGAGACAGGAAGGCGGAAGCATCACCTTGTTTAACTTCAGCCGGGAGCGTGTGTGCCGTATCGCTCGAACTTTTTGCCTTTCTTGGCGTGTCCGTGAGTGACTGAGAGCGAGCATCGATTTGGGGGTTCTAAACAGATTTTAGCTAGTGGGCAAATTTGAAAATACGAATCTGTGAATATTGAAAACTAATATATATGTACATATATATATACATATATATGTATGTGTATATATATACATATCTGTGTATATATACATATATATTTTTTTGCATAACTAAGAAACTCCTCCCATTGAAGGAAGCAAGATTATTGAACACATGTGCAATTCTAAACTCCCCGAGAGTGACTGGAAGCCAGTGAGCTGTCTCCCCCGAGGGACTGACTAGGAATGGTTTGGAAGGCATGGCTCACCTCCTGAGCCATGTGTTAGGGTTCCGGGCCAGAGGGGTGCGGTTATTCATAAGAGGGGAGGGTGTGCCGGCTTGGGAGTTTGCGAAAGTATTTCCAGCCATATATATAAAAAAATATTGTTATATATATCCATATGTATGTTATATATGAATTCATATATGTGTTATATATATGAATTCATGTATGTGTTATATATATGAATTCATGTGTTATATATGTATATATATTATAATATATATACATTATATATTATATATATAGGAATTCATATATATGTAAATTGGTTTAATACATAAATACATTAAATTTTTCCATATGTATCTCCATACCTATACATCGTGTTGCGGTGAGTTTTCTCACCCATCGAGAATGTTTCCATTTCACGGGACAGTGGAATCTGCTAGAACAACAGTCACTGTGCAACACCGTCCACTTTGATTTTTACTTGGACCTATAGCAAGGCAATAAGCTTAAGGCAAGACGTCGTAGAGAGCAAGTTTTTCTCAGTGCCTCTGGCAGAGGAAGCATCTAGCTTTCTCCATGGGCAGGTGGACTCCGGGTCTCCCAGTTCCGGGGCCGAGGGCAGATAGAACGCAGAGAATATTACCCCTTCCGGTCCCGAGGAATTTTCTTAGAGGGATAAGAATGTGCAAGTAGGCGTGGGGACCCTGAGAACCTTCCAGTTGGTGGCCCTGTGGCCACCGTTGAGGTGGACAGGATGCAATATTCTTTCACAGGTAGGTCTGAGCCGGCCTGGCTCCCTCGAGAGCTCGTACGAAACACCCACGGGTTACAAAGAAAGAAGTGAGATTTTCTTCACAAATCTGAGGGGAGCGGGAATATGCACTCAGCCCTGCCACACACCAATCCCACAAACATTTAAGTCTGCGAGCACCTGCTACGCGCCAAGCCCTGTGCTAGATGCTGGGGCTGCCTCAGGAACGCAGCAGGTGGTGGAGGGGAGATTTGAATCTTGATCCTAAAGGAACCTTCCGCCCCGGCCCAGCCGGAAGGTGGTGGCCATGTTGAGGAGAAGGGAGACAAAGCCTGACTTTGGGGTCCTTCGCTCTGGGGGCAGCTCCGCACTGGTGTTGCAGATCTACAATAAAGAGCAGGACCGTCTCTCTCGTAGAGGCTGATGGTTCTAGAAGGGCAGCGTGCATGAGAAAAGGGCCCAGCTAAATATTTGAAAGCGTAGAAAGTCTGCAGACCACGGAGCATGGGATCCTGGGATTTCTGGGGACAAAGTGCCCACTGGGGCGACTGGGGCTCAGGCAGGGTGGGGGTCGCACAGACCGCCTGGCAGAAGAGATCTCGGGATGGCCTATGGGGTTCGGCTCCTGGGGAGTAGCGAGTGGTCGGGACAGTGCGGGAAGGTGAAGCCGCATCAGGTGTCAGTTACTGGCTGTCCGGGTGTTGCGTGCAGCCTCCAAGAGGGCGGGAGGCAGAGATCCTTCTGGTTTTAAATCCCCTTTGGAAGGAGTGGCTCTTCTCTGGGGAGTCCCCACCCACAGCCTCTGGGCAAGAAGGAACTCCAAGTTTGGCAGGAGCTTTGGGCCACCAGTGGAGCCGGGCTGGACCCCGTTTTCCAAGGTGTGTTAGCCAAGTGGCTTAGGGATGTGTTCTAATTAAGTGAACTGGGGGGCGAGAAGATGAAGCGTCCAGGACAGATCCTTGCTGTGCCAAGCGGTCCTCCTACCCTCAGGGACAGAACACACATGCACACACAAGGAGAAAAATGACAAAGCAAGGGGGGAAGAAAGCCCCGAATTTTTGCATGACTAAGAAAAATAAAAGCCTCCCGTTGAAGGAAGCAAGATTATTGAACACATGGACGATTCCAAACTCCCCGAGAGTGACTGGAAGCCAGTGAGCTGTCTCCCCCGAGGGACTGACTAGGAACGGTTTGGAAGGCATGGCTCACCTCCTGGGCCATCGTGTTAGGGTTCCGGGCCAGAGGGGTGCGGCGCGCACAGAGGGGAGGGTGTGCCGGCTTGGGAATTGGCGAAGATATTTCCAGCGTTAGCTCATTTGATGGTCACAACAGCTCCCGGGAGGTAGGAAGGTCAGCAAGGGTTATTCGGTTTCTGTGGTAATTAAGTGTATCCTCAAAGAGGTGAAATGACCGCCTCAAAGTTTTGGGGGGGAAGGGGGTGCTGGGAAACACTGTAGCTATGGCTTGCAGGTCAGGGTTTTCTGAGGCCTCGACTGGCTGTGGGGAGGAAGGGAGGGCAGGGAGCACCCCTGGGTCTCTGGATATTCTCTGTGATTTCGTCGTGGCCACCATGATTCCTATTTACAGGACCAGGCCCAGAGGGCTGAGGTGATAAGATGGCCGCCGTCTGTCTGCCCCAGGGGCTGCCATGCCCGCCCTGTCTCCTCAGTCCTCAGCCTGGTGGCCACCTGGGCAAAACCCATGGGCGCCACACTGCGAAGCGCACCCCAGTCACAGAGCTGCCTTAGAGGTGATTCTTAGTATTTTTTTAATTGAAAAGAAAAGTCCATGAAAGGAGCAAAGTCCGAGCCCCTGTTGGACACCTGGCTTTGGTCCTTGCCTTCAAGGACTTTAGAGTCTCCCAATTGGAGTGCTCGCTCAGGGGACACTTTGAAATGCCCGGGGCATTTGGGTTGTCCCAGGGACTGGGGGCGCCTTGGGGCCGGGCCCAGGGGTGTTCGGTATCCCCTAGCACAAGGGACGGTCCTTCGCAACAAGGACACATCCTGCCTAAATGGCGACAGCACCCTCGCTGAGAAACACTGGCGGGCGTTGGGTCTGAGCCTCCAGATCCCTGTCAGGGAGGTTTGGCGTTTCCGCCATTCTGCAGGTCTGGACCCCGAGGCTCAGGGAGGCCAGGCTGCTCGGAGCAAATCTGGCCAAGCCAGACTACAGAGCCTAGTTCTTTCCTCGGCCTTCAAAGCTGCGTCTCCCACGCCTTCAGGTCAAATGGGACATGATTTCTTCGGAAGGCAAACACAGGCCAGTGGCCTCGAAAAACTTGGGAAGACTCTGGGATGATGGTCTGGGTATCGCCGTGGGCCAGAGTAGAGAGAGGGAGAGAAGGCAGGAAGTGAGTCTCTTTGGACATTATCTGTGGGGTTCTTTTTAAAAATTTTTTTTAATGTTTATTCATTTCTGAGAGACAGTGTGAGCAGGGGAAGGGCAGAGAGAGAGGGAGACACAGAATCCGAAGCAGGCTCCAGGCTCTAAGCTGTCAGCACAGAGCCCGATGCAGGGCTTGAACCCACAAACCACGAGATCATGACCTGAGCCGAAGTCGGACGCTTAACCAACTGAGCCACCCAGGGGCCCGGTTTTCCTGTGTTTCTTAATGCAGCAGCTGGCAGAGACTTGACGGAGGCCCGGAGGCTCGCTGGGACAGGTGAAGGTCCCAGTGGCCCGCCCGCCCCAGGATTAGCTCGTCTCTGAAAGGAGGATAGTAAGGACCAGAATTCTCTCCTAGCTGATCCCTCTCCTAGTGGACTTTGCACGTCACAGTCTGCTAGTCCTGCTTCCAACGTATCAGGTGACCAGGAGGGTGTGCAAGGAAGGGAGGGGGGGTGGAGGGACGCCCGCACCCCCTGCAGCCCCGGCTCCGCTGAGCCCTTCAGACACTAGCTCCTCCCAGGGCGTCCTGGCTTCCCCAGGGGCCCGAGGGTGAACAGTCTGTGAACGTTCTTAGGTTTAAGACCTTGACCCTGGTCCTTTGTCCTTGCTTTTCAGGAACTGATCATCTAGTGTAGGAAACAGAGTTTAAAATAAATGATCACTGAATACAAAAAAAAAAAAGCCATAATTAGGAAAAATAGTGAGAACTTGAGATTTCGGGGTTATCAGGTAGGACCAGTGTACACGGACTCCTAAGGGCAAAATTAATTACGATCAATACGGTACTGATAATTATTCTTTTAACGATGGAGCTCCTGAGAGTTTACCCTTCGGAAAAAAAATCTTACCGTTTTTCTATACATATGTAAGCAAACATTGGGTCCACATTTTAGAACTCGTTCTTCTCACTCGCCGACAGAGCTCGACTTCATCCCTATAGTACAGGCTGATTTACCCCACCATTTTGAACGGCTGGAGAAGCTCCGCTGTATGGACAATTTATTTGGGGGCGCGTGGATGGCTCAGTCGATTAAGCGTTTGACTTCGGCTCAGGTCGTGGTCTCAAGGTTCGTGGGTTCAAACCCCATGTCCAGCGATCTACCGTCAGCGTGGGAGCCGGCTTCGGAGCCTCTGTCTCCCTCTCTGCCTCTCCCCTGCTTTTGCGCACTGTCTCTCTCAAAAAATAGTATATAAAAAGAATTTATTTTAGGGGCACCTGGGTGGCTCAGTCAGTTCGGAGTCTGACTTCGGCTCAGGTCATGATCTCGAAGTTCGTGGGTTCGAGCCCCGCGTTGGGCTCTGTGCTGACAATCTGGAGCCTGCTTCCGATTCTGTGTCTCCCTCTCTCTCTGCGTCTCCTCTGCTCATGCTCTGTCTCTGTCTCTCTCACAGTAATAAATAGGGGCACCTGAGTGCTTCAGTCGGTTGAGTGTCCAACTTTGGCCCAGGTCATGATTTCACGGCTCATGGGTTCAAGTCCCACACAGGGCTCTGTGCTGACAGCTCAGAACCTGGAGCCTGCTTCAGATTCTGTGTCTCCCTCTCTCTCTCTCCCTCTGTCGCCACTCATGCTCTGTCTCTCTGTGTCCCTCAAAAATAAACATAAAAAAATTTTTTTTAAACATGAAAAACTTTAAACTAAAAAATATATATATATATTTTATTGACCTGTTATTAATACCTCAGTTTCTGTTTTGCGATTATGGCTCAGGACGACTTCTGTTTTTACACAGAAAAGCGCTATCAGGATGCTCCTTTGCCTTTACTTTCTTTGATCTCAACCTTAGGAAGCCATTCCCTATCCTGGGATGTATTCATTCAACAAGTGTTTATAAAGTGCCAGCCAGGTGCTAGGTTCTATTCTAGGTTCTTTGGCTCCGTCAGGGAACAAAACAGATAAAATCCCCAGTTCTCCCGGAGCTCAGAGCTGTGGGGTTGGGGGTGGGAGGGGCAGCAGGTAACACACAATAAGCCTAGTAAGTGAATTATTAGAAAGTGGTGAATGGCATTGGAAAACAGTGTAGGGCAGGGTAAGGAGGATGCACAGGGCTGGGCAGGGGAGGTAGTGAGGCGAGTGTCAGGGAGTCCTGTCACTCCGGCTTTTTTTTATCAGGGTGGAAGCCGAAAGGCACCCGTAGAACCAGCCCTATAACCACCAGGCTCCTCGTCTCTCATTTATTTATTTATTTATTTATTTATTTATTTATTTATTTATTTATTTATTTAAAATGTTTATTTTTGAGAGAGACAGAGCACTGAGTCGGGAGGACAGGGAGAGGGAGACACAGAATCGGAAGCAGGCTCCAGCTCTGAGCCGTCAGCACTGAGCCTGATGCGGGGCTCGAACTCACAAGCCGTGAGATGACAACCTGAGTCGAAGTCGGACGCTTAACCGACTGAGCCACCCAGGCGCCCCCTCGTCTCTTATTTAATACATCAGTCGTGCCTCGTGCCTTTACAGGAGCGAATCACGGTTTTTTGGGTGAGTTCTGGAGGAAGAGGTCGGCTTGCATTGAGGCCACACTGTGAGAAATAGATCTGTCTTTAAATGTAGGGATCGCGAGGGGTGCCCAGGTGGCTCAGTCGGCTCCGCGTCCGACTTTGGCTCAGGTCATGATCTCACGCTCCGTGGGTTCGAGCCCCGTGTCAGGCTCTGAGCTGACAGCTCGGCGATGTATGGTGACAGGTGGTGCCCATACTTGTGAGCACGGCACAATGCGTGGGGTTGTAGAATCACTGTGTTGTACACCTGAAATGAACGTAACACTGTGTGTTGACTATTAATTAAATCAGTTAAAAAAATTTTTTTAATGTAGGAGTCCCACTCAGCACCACAAGATGCTGGCTCGATGCCAGTCAGTCCCTTAGGGTCTGAGAGGAGCCGAGGGGACAGCCAGTTGTCCCCCGATCTTCCCGCCCCCGGCCCCATGCTCCCAATGGTTCACTACATGAAAGAGGAAACAAAACACCCCATACTACTTAACGTGGTCTTCATGCCTACATCACCTTCTAGAACTTTCTTCATGTTTCATATTTAATTCAGTGTGTTAGGGAATTCATTTCAGAATATGACACTATGACCAAAAAAAAAAATGCTTTTAAAAAAAAAGATGCTCTTTTTTGTTTGTTTTTTATTTTGAGAGAGAGAGCACAAGCAGGGGAGAAACAGAGGGAGAGGGAGAATCCCAAGCAGGCTCCATGCCTGTCAGCACAGAGCCTGGTGTGGGGCTCAAACTCGTGAACTGTGAGATCATGACCTGAGCCGAAATCAAGAGTCAGACGCTTAACCGTTTAACCAACTAAGTCAGCCAGGTGCCCCCACATTATTGATGTTCCGAATTGAATATTTTTTTATTTTTTTTGAGAGACGTAGAGACAGAGAGTGAGCAAGGGAAGGGCAGAGAGAGAGGGAGGCACAGAATCTGAAGCAGGCTCGGCTCTGAGCCATCAGCACAGAGCCCGACGTGGGACTCGAACTCACAGACCGTGAGATCATGACCTGAGCTGAAGTCGGCCGCTTAACCGACTGAGCCACCCAGGCGCTCCCGAATTGAATATTTAAAGGCACACCACTAAATACCTGCCTCAAAGGCTGACACAATTCCATCATCACTGGAAGGTGACACTAACTCCTCAGTCTGTCCTCTCTGCAACTGTTTGGCCCCCTTGACTTCATATGGCTTTGCTATTAACCAGCCTCGCATCCTTCTTTCTGCCCACAAAGATACTCCGACTGACTTGCAAATTCTTCCCTGAAGCATTGCACTGTATTGTAACCGTATTGTACTGTACCTAGAATAATAAACACAGCGTTTAGTATTTACCGGGTGCTTTCTGAACGCCAAGCTCTTTCTAAGCCCTTCGTACTGAACTTTGTTTACATCTCAACACAAGTCTCTGAAATATTATTTTACAGTTAGGGAAACTGAGACCAGCAAGGCCACACGGCTAACTCGAGGGCACACACAGTGACGCCGAGTCTGGATTCGCGCCCCAGCAGTCTGCGAATCCACCACGTGTGGCTTTGCGGGAGGAGGGGAAGTTTGGGGGAACCGGGAGACACACGGCCGTATCTGTGCTCGTATTCAAATATTCCCCATACTTGGTAAGTGCTTCTTCCCTCCAGCGTCTCTGCTAGACGCTGACCTAAAAAGCCAGCGAGAAAGTCGACGGGCCTCTCTGGCCAGATGGGCTCTGTGCAAGCAGGCGCTTCCTGGCTCGTCGGCCAGAGGACAGCCAGGGGTGAACTCGCTCGCGTGAATTTACACACAGCGTGCGTCATCGGTGGCTCTGGGGGAAATGCCAGTGCCACCTTGGCTGTGAAGGCGTCGCGCTGGCCGCGGTCCTCGGTAGCATCCACCTCTCCGGGTTCGGGTCTGTCAGCCTCCTGACTTCCTGAAGCCGGTTTCATCCCGAACCCCCTTGCCTGTCCGGAGCACAGCCACCCGCACCAGCGGGGGCCCCCTCTCTGCAGAGTATTGCGTCTCCGCCCTAGGACTGCTTTTTATTTCTTCCTTCCCCGTCTGTATACTTCGTTTCCTTTTCTTGTCTGATCGCCCTAGCAGGGCCTTCCTGCCCAGTGTTGATAAGGAGAGGTGGGGTGGGGGGGACATCCTTGCCTTGTACCTGATCTTAGGGGAAAAGCTTGGAGATACCCTTTATCGGGTCAAGGGCGTTCCCCTCCAGTCCTAGTCTGCTGACAGTTGTTATCAGGCTAGGTGTTAGGTTTTGCCACAACGTTTTTTTTTTTAAGGATTTTATTTTTAAGTAATCTCCACGCCCAACGGAGAGCTTGAACTCACAACCCTGAGATCAAGAGTCACATGCTCTGTGGACTGAGCCGGCCGGGTGCCCCTGTCACAACCGTTTAGAGATATGTCATGATGTGTTTTGTTGTCAATGCACGCTCTTTTATAACGTAATTTTACTTATTTTTAAATTTTTTCTAAAGTTTCTTTCTTTTGAGAGAGACAGAGAGCGAGTCGGGGAGAGGCAGACAGAGAGGAAACAGAGGATCCCAAGCCGGCCCTGCGCCGTCAGTACGGAGCCCGATGCGGGGCTCGAACTCACAAAATCCCGAGATGGTGACCTGAGCAAAAAGCAGGAGTCGGACGCTTAACTGACTGAGCCACCCAGGAGCCCCTGCAATAACATGCCATTTATATGGTTACCGTGGCAAATATTTACACTCCTTTCTGTTTTTGAATTGGTAGGTTGCTTTTGTTTTTGGTGTTTTTTGAGGTATGAGGGGCTAATTAAGGCGGTACTAAGTAAAGATCGGTTTACATCGCTTCGGAACCTTACGTCCAAGAGGGCCGGGCATGAGGAGAACTGGAAGTAGAGAGAAGCAGAGACGCTGGACACAAGGGAGGGAAGGCGTGGAGGGCGGGTGGCATCAGGAGGTGCTTCCCTGGCGTCTGCCTAGCTCACTCTTTGTCCCCAGCCATGGGCTCGTCTGGTCCACGCCCCTGACCTGCTCCTACTCCTGGAACTACAATCAGGAGGGGAGGGGAAACCGTAGGCTTTCAGGTGCCAGAGTGCTGGGTCCCCGCCCAGCCGCCGGTACCTCGTGTCCTCCTTGCTTGGAGGGGGCTCGGATAATGCCAGGCCGTCTGTGGAGGTCAAGGGCGTGGATCCACGCCCTTCATCCTCCCAGCACACAGCAGTGTTGTGCTTCGCACTTTGAGACTTGTACCGTCACTCCAGCGTGACGACCGTCGGAGCCAAGACATGGCCCACCATGCTCCCTCCTCCTGCCA
This sequence comes from Paguma larvata, assembly GCA_030068075.1. Lineage (NCBI taxonomy): Eukaryota > Metazoa > Chordata > Mammalia > Carnivora > Viverridae > Paguma > Paguma larvata. The sequence continues at coordinate 5,386,674 of CM057843.1, forward strand.
CGGCCCTCCCGGTCGGGCTGCCCCCCTCAGCCCGGGTCCCAGAAGAGCAGAAGGCAAGGCAGACGGTCCCGCTGACCTGCCGCGGACTTACAACATGGATGAGAAACGAGCCTTGTCGCTGTAGTCGCCACTTCGGGATTATACCGTTACTGTGGCACGACGTACCCCCTCCTCACTGACGCTGGGTCTTCCCGGTCATGTCTTAGGACCCCCAAGCAGGGTAACTTTCCATTTGCAAGTAGCCTCCCCATTCTTCTAGAGAATTCTGAACCATATCAAATTTATAACAGCCTCAATCTGCACCCCACACGCGCTGCGTTTGACATGTTCGATCTGATGCCGTAAACGTATGAGATGAAACCATCGGGGTGACTTGTTTTTTCTGATTCACTGGGGGCTCCGAGCGAGCACCCCTGCCTTCAGAAATGCCCACAGATGACCTCTTTATACCTTGCTTTGGATTGGGGGCAGGAACGGACGCTGACTCGACCGTCCGGTGATGAAGCCAGAGTTATATTTCCTTGTCTTCTGCCCTCTGCCTCCCCTCTGGTCGTCAGATTCCTCACACGCTACGTTGACTCATCTGTGGTCGTGACTGCAGAGTTTCTGGTTTCCTCATTCATCTTGGGCTTTATTCCATCTTGGGGGGTATCTGTTCTGTCGTTTCCAGGGTGAAGATTATTCTCCTGGATGAAGCCAGAGGCAAAATGACAACCGCGAGGTTCTGCTTTGTCTCCGTCGTCTCCGTCGTCGTCTGTTTCCACGACATCAAAGTCCCCGGGCCCTGGCTCGTCTTGGCTCTCTTTTTCTCCCTTCTGTATTTTCTCGAGCGTATTTCCCAAGTGTCCGCTCCTTCCAGATTAATTTACCTTTCCTGACGCTGCTTGTTTCAGAATATTTACTTAAAAGTTACCTTCCTAAATTAAAATCATGCTAAAAGAACAAGATATCTAAGATTAAAATTGCTCCTAATTCTATATCCTAATCAAAACCAAGGATTTTCCTCGTGTTTTCGAATTCTTTGCCCATATGGTATTTTACACTATCGCCAGCAATATTATCTACAGTAAACATTCCGAATTTTCTGAATTGTCACATAGATACACAAAGTGGAAAAAAACAAACATCTATCTCTCAGCAGACTGTCCTAAAGCCAACGCTGGTATACCCCAGGTCAAGAAAAGGAACAGATCATTCTAGAACCCCAGAAGCGTCCTTCATACCTCCTCCCAGATTACCTCGTTTCCCTCTCCATGTAATTAACACAATCTTGACAGGAACCTCTTCCTTTCTTCTCTTTCTGGCTTTGTCCACTTCCCGCCTGGCCTTCAGCTCTAGTTCAGTGGTGCCTGTGTTTTGAACCTTATGTAAATGGAGCTAAAATCATGTCCTCCTTTGGGCTGGCTCATTTCATTCAATATTATGAAATAATGTTCAATATTCAGTATTTCGTTCAATATTTGTGAGATTCATCCGTGTCACCGGCCGTGGCTGCGGTCCACTCCTGGTCTAAGCATGCTAAACGTATTTCTCCATTTCATGTTTGTTGGTCGTTTGGATTGCTTTTCGTCTTTGGCTCTTACAGACGGTGCCACGATGAACATTCTAGTGGTGTTTCTTGGTGCACACGTTTCTATTGGGCACACACCTAGGGATGAGCTCGGGTCAGAGGCTGGGCAGGTATGCCACTTTAGTAGATAACACCAAAGCGTTTTCCAGAGTGATCGTATCAGTAGGCCTCAATCAACAGTGCGTGGGATATAGGCCATTGCCCTGTACCCTTGCTGGCACTTGTTATTATCAGTGCTTAACTTTAGCCATTCCCGTGGGTGTGGAATGGTGTCATATTATGTTGTATTTTGCATTTCCCTGATTCATGACCCAGTTGGGCACCTTTTCATGTGTTTATTAGCCATTGGAGATCTCTTTTGTAAAGTGCTTTTTCAAATCCCCGGGTTTTCTTTTTGGTTGTTTGTCTTTCTTATTGATTTGAAAGAATCTTAAAAACAGAGCATGCTGTGAGTTTGTTGTGGTTATCTGTGTTGCAAATATCTTCTTCCACCTGTGGCTTGTTCTTTCATTCTCTTGATGTCTTTTGATGGTCAAAAGTTCCTAATTTGGGGGGAGCCTGGTGGCTCAGTCAGTTGAGCATCTGACTCCAGCTCAGGTCATGATCTCACCATTGTGGGTTCAAGCCCTGCTTTGGGCTCAGAGCCTAGAGCCTGCTTCCGAGTCTGTGTTTCCCTCTCTTTCTGCTCCCCTGCTCTCTCTCTCTCTCTCAAAAATAAATAAACATAAAAAAATTTGTTTTAAAAAGTTCCTAATTTTAATGTAGTCAGATTTAGCAATCGTTTCCTTCATGAGTGTTCTTGAGGAACTTTACCTCTGTCCTCTAGAAGCCTTCCTTCCTTCTTTCCTTCCTTTTGCCTTTCACGTGCGTCTCATGTTTGTCACTTCCAATGGAATTACATAGTATGTATTCTTGCTTCAAAAAATATATATAATTATGTTGTCTGACACCCTTTATTGAAAAGGCTGCCATTTCCCAACTTCCTTGCAGGGCCGCCTCTGTCCTAGGTCCCATGGATGTATACATCAGGGTTTGTTTCTGGGCCTTTTCTTCTGTTCCATTGATGAATTTGTCCTTACAGCACACTGTTAAATGCTGTATTTTTTTTGAATAATAATTCTCAATGTTAGAAAAAATCCTCCCATCTTGTTCTTCTCATTCAAGAATGACATGGCTATAATCCTTTGTATTTTTATGTGCAGTTTTGAATCAGCTTGTCAAGTTTTGCAAAAGAAGTTGGGATTTTGATTGAGATCGCATTGAATTTATAGAATAATTTGGTACAATAGACATCTTTACAGTGTTGAGTCTTCTAATTCATGAACATGGTATAGTCCTCTATTTTGATCTTTGCTATTTCTCGTACGACTTGGGGGTTTACTTCTTAGCATATTTTATTAGATCCATTCTTAGGTTTTTTTTTTATGCTATTGAAAAGGGCATATGTTTTATTTCTTCGTATTCATTTTTTTCCTGATATATAGAAATACAATTAATTCTTGTGTATTGGCCTTGTTTCTAATGCATTACGAAATGTATTCAGAAATTCTCAAATGTATCTATAACTCTTTTAGATTTTCTACACATCATAAATTAATTGCAAATAATGACTGTTGTATTTCTTCTTTTTCAATCCTTTCTTGTCTTACTATGCTAGGCTTGATGTATTCAGGAATTCTCAAATGTATCTATAACTCTTTTAGATTTTCTACACATCATAAATTAATTGCAAATAATGACTGTTGTATTTCTTCTTTTTCAATCCTTTCTTGTCTTACTATGCTAGGCTTGATGAATAACACAGGTGATAGCAAGCATCCTTATTTTTGTTCCTGATTTTAAAGGGAAGTGTTTCAACATTTCACCATTATGTATCGAGATTATGATAGGTTTTTTTTCAAGATGCCCTTCTCATGTTAAGGAAGTTCCCTTCCATTCTTAGTTTGCTAAGAATCATGAATGTATCTCAAATTGTATCAAAATATTTTCCTGTATCTACTAAGATAATATTATAGTTTTTATCCTTTATTCTGTCAATGTAATCAAATGCATTGATTGATTTTCACAGGTTGATCCAACTTCGAATTTAAAGAATAAACCCAACTTGATCTATTCATAAGTAGGCTTGGAAATATTTTGTTACACTTAATTCATGCACGAGACTGGCCTATAATTTTTTTTTCCTCTCTAAACATTCTAGCTAGATTTTATTGTCAAAGTCTTTCTGGCTTCACAAAATAAGTAGGGGAATAGTATCTCTTATTCCCTAGAGGAGTTTGCAAGATTGGAATTATTTCCTCCTTAGGTGTTTGGAAGAATTTGCCAGTACATCTACCTGGAACTGCAATTTTCTTTGTGAAAATATTTTAAATTATGGATTGCTTATGTCTTAGGAATATTGTTTTTCTATTTTCTTGTGTCACTTTCTGTAAGTCATGTTTTACAAGAAATTTGTCTATTTCATCTAATGTTTACAATCTATTGGTATACAGTTCTTCACAATATTTTCTTATCTTTCCAAAATCTGTGGAATCTATGGTAAGAGTCCCATTCTCACTGCTGGCGTTCATCCCATATGACTTTTCTGTCTCTCCTGTCAATCTTGCCTGGGGTTTACCAGGCGCTTTCACTCTTCCAGACACAACTATTCATTTTGTTTGATGCTCTTTATTTTTGTAAATGTTTATTAATTTATTTTTCAGAGAGAGAGAGAGAGAGAGAGGGAAAATCCCAAGCAGGCTCCATGCTGTCAGCAAAGAGCTGAACATGGGGCTCAAACTCACAAACCATGAGACCTGAGTCAAGCTCAAGAGTCAGATACTTGACCAACTGAGCCACCCAGCCACCTGTTTGATACTCTTTGTGTATTTGTTTTCTAAATTTCAGTTAACTTCTGCCCTTGGATATTTTCTTCCTTCCATTTTCTTTGAGTTTAATTTGTCCTTCTTTGGTCATAATTTTGAAGTGAAAGCTTGACTTTTTGGCTTTCAGTCTTTCTTCTTTTCTAATTAATATATGTGGTTATAATGCTCTAAGCAGTCCTTAGGTATATCCCACAATTTGTATTATTCAGTTAAAAATATTTTTCAATTTTCATGATTTCTTTCTTCCTTTTTTTTATTCACAGATTATTTAGAAATATATTTCTTTTTTTTTAACCTTATTTTTATTTATTTTTTGAGAAAGAGACAGAGAGCAAGCAGGGCAGGGACAGAGAGGGAGGGAGACAGAATCGCAAGCAAGCTCTGCACCATCAGCCCATGGACCAATGCGGAACTGAATTCACGAACGTCGAGATCATGACCTGAGTCGAAACCAAGAATCAGACACTTAACTGACTGAGCCCCCCAGGCGTCCCTTTAGAAGTAGATTTCTTAATTTCTAAACCTATTAGGATTCTTCTGGTTATCTGTTGATGCTGATTTCAGTTTAACTGCATGAAGATCATAGAAGAAATATCCCCTGTTTAATTTCAGCTTTTTCTGGACCAGTGTGTTTATAAATGTCTAAGGTATGCTTACAAAGAGTGTATTTTATGCTGTCATTGGGCGCAGTGTTTTATATATTGCCATTAGGTCAGTTTTACTGATCATAGCATTCAATCTTTATCTGATTAAAAAATCAGTATCCAGAAATTGGATTTTAAAATCTTCCTCTTTGTGGAATTTTCTATTTCTCCTTAACTCTTGCTTTGCATATACTTAAAGCTGTATTATTAGGTTAATACAAATTTGGAATTGTTATATCTTCTTAGTAAATGGAACCTTTTATCATTACAAAATTCCCTATTTATCTCTAGCAATTCTCGTCCCTCAAAGTCTACATCGAAAGGCACTAATATAGCACCACCAGTTTGTTGTTGTTGTCGTTAGTATTTCTTAGAATAACTTTTCCCCATGTTTTACTTTCAACCTTTCTGTATCTTTGTTTGTTAGACATACTTCCTATAAACAACAGACAGTTGTGTTTTTTAAGCTAATCTAATCGTAATTGGAGCATTTACAATATTTGTATTTTTTGTAAATACTGATACATTTGCTCTTAAGCTATCACCTTACTAAGTGTTTTCTATCTGTTCCTCCTGTTCCATGTTCTTACCTCTCCTTCATTGGCCAGTTTCGGATTAAGAATTGTTCTGTCATCCATCCCCCCCGTTAACTCAGAAGTTATATACCTTTTCACAACTCTCTGCTAGGTTGTGCTAAACAATATGCATCCTTGATTCATCTAAATCCATTATTAATTAGCATATATACTTGCTTCCTAGACAATATAAGGGCTTTAGCACACTTTTGGTCTATTTATCCTGGTCTGTTTTGTATGGCAATTGTTGCCATATGTTTTAATTTTCTCAATAAATATACATCCCACCCTAAATAACTAATAGTAATGGTCTGCTCCGGATCCTTTTTCATCTTTCTCCATGCTCTTATAACACGTACACAAAACTGAGGTTGTAGTTGATAGATTTTTGCTGAAACTTGCCTTACATAAATATCATCACTGTGTTTTAAAGTTAACAGAGGGGGACGCCTGGGTGGCTCAGTCGATTGAGTGTCCGACTCAGCTCAGGTCCAGATCTCACTGTTTGTGAGTTCAAGGCCCGCATCGGGCTCTGTGCTGACACCTCAGAGCCTGGAGCCTGCTTCGGATTCTGTGTCTCCCTCTCTCTCTGCCCCTCCCCCACTCGCACTCTGCACTCTCTCTCTCTCTGTCTCTCAAAGAGTGAAAAAACATTAAAAAATAAAACAAAGTCAACAGAAGCAGATCTAATTCAGCTTTTATATAGTCCTATTCCCCCATATTATGGATCTACCATGCTTTATCCAATAAAAAGTGTATTTTTAGTTTTTGTCATTACAAGCATTGTTATAACAAATAACTTTATACGCATGCATTTATATGGTGGTGGTTTTATTTCTATAGGACAGATACCTAGATAAGAGATTGCTGGGTCATAGCTTAAGTGTATGTCTTTTTCTTAAAAATATATATATATATTTGTATTTATACATATATTTGTATTTATATATATTTATATTTATATATATTTGTATTTATATATTTATATACATATATACATATATATACATATATACATACATACATATACATATATACATACATACATATACATGTATACATATATACACACATATACATATATACATATATATATATACATATACATATATATACATCAGAAAGAAAAGACCCCTTTTAAAATAACAACAAAATAAAATATCTGGGACTGAACCTGACCCATATGAGGAAGTTTTAAATTTTAGAACACTATGAAAGACAATAGAAATTACAGTGACATATTCTTTCTTGAAAAATCGAAGTCGACACGTTATGTTAGTTCTAGTTGTAAATCATGATTTGACAGCTATATATTTACAAAATGCTCACTACAGTTAGTGTAGTTACCATCTGTCACTCCGTAAAGTAACTCTAATATCGTTGACTGTATTCTCTAGGCCGTACTCTCCATCCCCGTGACTTATTTATTTTATAACTGGAAGTTTGTGCCCCTTAATCCCCTTCCATGTTGCCTATCTCCCCACTTACCTCCTCTCTGGCAAACGCTAGTTTGTCCTCTGTATTTATGAGTCTGTTTCTTTTTTTGTTGTTTGTTTGTTCCCTTTGTTTTGTTTTGTTTTTAGATTCCACATATAAATTAAATCATACGGTATTTGTTTTTCTCTGACTTATTTCACTTAGCATTATACTCTCTAGGTCCATCCATGTCACAAATGGCAAGATTTTTTTTTTTTTGAAAGAGAGAGAGGGCACAAGTGAGCAAGGGGTAGAGAGAGAGAGAGAGAGAGAGAGAGAGAGAGAGACAATCTCACAAGGTCGGGTGGGGGAGAGGGAGAAAGAGAGAGAATCCCACGCAGGCTCTGCACTGTCAGCACAGAGCCTGAAGCGGGGCTCCAAATCATGAACCATGAGATCATGACCTGAGCTGAAGTTGGATGCTTAACTGACTGAGCGACCTACGTGCCCCAAGATTTTATTTTTCTATGGCTGAGTAATACCCTAGTGTGTGTGTGTGTGTGTGTGAGAGAGAGAGAGATCTTCTTGATCATTCATTTATAAACAGACACTTAGGTTGCTCCCGTATCTTGGCTATTCTAAACATGCTGCAATAAATAGAGGGGTGCCTATATCTTTTTAAATTAGTGTTTTCATCTTCCTTGGGTAAACACCCAGGAGTGGAATTACCGGATCGTGTGGTACTTCTATTTTTAATTTTTTGAGGAGCCTCCATACTGGTTTCCACTGTGGCTGCCCCAATTTCCATTCCCACCAACAGGGCACAAGGCTTCCCTTTTCTCCACATCCTGGCCAACATTTGTGATTTCTTGTCTTTTTGGTACTGGCCATTCCAACCGGTATAAGGTGATACCTCAGTGGTGGTTTTCACTTGCATTTCTTTGCATTTCCCTGATTCCGAGTTGGCCATCTGCATATCTTCTTTGGAAAAATGTCTGTTCAGATTCTCTGCCCATTTTTAATTAGATTATTTGGGGGGGGGGGTTTCTTGGTGTTGAGTTGTGTAAGTTCTTTGTCTATTTTGGATATTAGCGCCTTGTAGGACATGTCATTTGTAAATATCTTCTTCCATTCAGGTTACCTTTTTGCTTTGTTGATGGCTTCCTTCACTGTGCAAAAGCTTTTTATTTTCATATAGTCCCAATTGTTTACTTATGCTTTTGTTTCCCTTGCCTGGGGAGACGTGTCCAGGAAAACGCTGCTAAGGGTGCTGTCTGAAAGAATACTGCCTATGTGTTCTTTTAGGAGTTTATGGTTTCAAGCCTTATTCTTAGGTCTTTCATACATTTTGAGTTTATTTTTGTATACGCTGTAAGAAAGTAGTCCAGTTTTTTTCTTTTGTAAATAGCTGTCTGGTTTTTCCAACAGCATTTATTGAAGCGACCGTCTTTTTCCCATTGTATATTTTTGCCCCCTTTGTTGTAGATTAATGGACCGTATAAGCATGGGTTTATTTCTAGGCTCTCAATTCTATTCCATTGATCTATGTGTCTATTTTTGTGCCCGTATCCTACTGTTTTGATTATAGTAGCTTTGTAGTAAATCTTGAAATCTGGGATTTTGATACCTCCAGCTTTGTTCTTCTTTCTCAAGATTGCTTTGGCTATCTGGGGTCTTTTTTTTTTTTATGTTTATTCATTTACTTTTGAGATACAGTGTGAGCAGGGTAGGGACAGAGAGAGAGGGAAACACAGAATCTGAAGCAGGCTCCAGGCTCTGAGCTGTCAGCACAGAGCCCGATGCGGGCCTCGAACTCATAAACCGCGAGATCATGACCTGAGCCAAAGTCAGACAGTTAACTCACTGAGCCACCCAGGTGCCCCTATTTGGGGTCTTTTAAGAATTTTTTTGTTTGGTTCTGTGAAAAATACTATTGGTATTTTGATAAGGATTGCATTGAATCTGTAGATTGCTTTGGGTGGTATGGACATTTAAACAATAATAAGTCTTCCAATTCATGAGCATGGTATATCTTTCCATTTATTTGTGTTGTCTTCAATTTCTTTCATCAATGTCTGATAGTCTCCAGACTATAGGTTTGTCACCTCTTCGGTTAAATTTATTCCCAAGCATTTTATTCTTTGCATTGCAATTATAAATGAGATTATTTTCTTAATTTCCCTTTCTGGGAAATTACACTACTGTTGGTAGTGTATTGAAATGCAACAGATTTCTGTATATTGATCTTGAATTCAGCAAATTTACTGAATTCACTTATTAGTTTTAATGTTTTGGATTTCCCCCCTCCCTTCTTTTCTTAAGATTTGCTAGAAGTCTTCTAAATTCTACCAGATTGACTTCTTTGTCAGGTTTTAGTCACATATACCTAGCTGCAAGGGAGGCTAGAAAATAGTCTTGTGTTCTAGGCAGCAATATGCTCAACTAAAGATAGGGTTTCTCTTAACTAAGTAGGAAGGGGTGATAAGATGCTGATGGGGGCAGGTAGGCCCTGCCACAGTGGGAGCTGAGAACGTAGGGCTCTGAACTCTTGTCTGTCTTAACTAGAGAAGCGTACTGTTTTAATCTGCTTGGAAAGATGGCTTCACTCTAAGATTTGAACAGAAGGATTCAGCATTTTGAAAGAAGAATCAGCATCAAAACCACTGGGCCCGAGCAAGTGTCCCCTGCTTATAGAGTAAGTGACCAGCGATAATATCGAGGTGCCAATGTACCTTCCGGCTCCTTTGTGGGCCTGGAGCTGGGGCCAAGGAACAGGCAGGGCCCGGACTTCTGGCTTCCATCTCTTCGAGAACCTATGGTGAGAAAAGAGGCAAAACCGTATCATGGGAAAAAGACAGTCTCTTCAGTAAATGACGCTGGGAAAACTGGACGGCTACGTGGGACAGAATGAAACCGGACTACTCGCTTATACCAGATGCACACGCTCTGCCTCCTTTCTTGGAGAAATGGCTACTCAGCCATTTAAACACACCTTTCTCTATCCTACTTTCTTCACCTAACATTGTTTCAGGGAGGTCACCCCAAAGCAATGTGTCAAAATAGTCCTCACTCCTTTTAGCAGCCGCGTAGCACTCCCTTGTATAGACGGACCATAATTTATTCACCCTGTCCCCAAACGATGAACATTTGGGTTGTTTCCAGTCTTCTACGACTATAAATCGTGCCGCCACCTTAGGTCATGTATCTTTTGAATCTTTGCCATTGCGGTTTTGGGATAGATTCCTAAAAATGGACTTGCCGGATCAAAGTGTTCTTGCAGATGTGATTTTACCAGATACCGACAAATTCCCCTCAGCCGGAGTTACGCTGTTTCGCGTTCCCGCCAGGATATACGAGCACACCAGGAACAAACGTTCCTCTCTCAGTTTTACGTTTTATAGATGAAATGGAAGTACAGGTGCGTGGAATAACTTGCTCAGGTCACACAGCTATTAAGTAGCAGAGCCGGAGCTTGGGCCCCGGCGAGAAATGTTTCTCTGGGAGATGAGATGTCTGGCCAGGGCCTGGGAGGACCTCACCAGCCCCCCTTTTGGGAGATGGGTTAGGGAAACTTGACCTGTCCGTAACCCGCATCCTGGCCTCCCGTGATGCCTCCGTCTCCAGTAGTTACATTCTATTTCCAGAAAATCTGTCCCCCCTCCGCCAACCCTTGGGGCTACAGTCTCAGTGACCCCTGCAGATGGGTCATCTTATCAGGGCGACCCCGGTTAGAAGAACCCTTTCCTCCCTGTTCCCCGGGAGTCATCCCTGGGCACCCGCCAGGCTGGAGCTGCTGCTGCTTCCTCCTCTAATTAGAGCATCTCTTTTCATGCTACAATGTGGTGGATGCAAGAAAAGGAGGAACAAACCTGCCCCGGGATCAAGGGCTTCTCTGGAGACAGAGTATCTGAGGGCGCACTTAAAATGTTTCATTTTAGGCATCCTTCTCAATGCTCTGAGGGAGGGAGGTGGGTGCCACCAAGGAGAAGGCAAAAGGGAGGGACGGAAGGCGTCACCTGTCACGGCCTGGCACGTGCATTCTTCACGCAGCCCTTCGGGGTGGGTGTCATCGCCTCCTTTTCACGGGGGAAGGAACAGAGGCTCAGAGGGTTAAACGTGGTGCCCAGACTCTCACGGATGGCGAACAGCAGAGGTGGCTTAAAGGAAGGCTGTGTTGCACAAAGGCCTGTGTTTTATTGAGCGCATTCACTTCCTCTCCGGTAAAAGGGTTCCAGACGAGGCACAGGAAGTCTTCTAAGACTGCTACATTCAGGGATCACCCCCACCCCCAGCACTTTCTTTGGAAAACTTTCAGTAGCCTGCCTCCTCCGGGTCCACCTACTTCCTGGTTCATCTACACTCCCCTCCCCACCGCCCATTCCCCAGATGTCACTAGCCCCACGGCCATTATCCGTTGGGTTGTGTTCTGTTGCAAAGAACAGAGACCTCAACCCAATTTGGCTCAGATGATTGGGTGCATTTCTTGTTTCATAAAACCCCGAGGCAGGATGGGCTCCAGTGACCTGGTGTCAGAAGGGTCACAGTTTCTGTTTCCCTTGCCCTTCTGCTCCACCTTCCCCTGTACCAACCTTACGGTCGTCCTCGCTACCCTTCATGGTTGCAAGATGCCTGCCCATGACTTCCAGATTCTACATGTTCAGGAGAGAGAGGAAGTTTCTTCCAGAGTGCTCTGGAAAGAGCTAGAAAGCTAATACTTGTCTGCAGCCTCAGATGGACTCCCGAGACAGCTACATGACCAGAGGATGGGGTGTATGGTTGGCGTAGACTTTCGCTCTATATCCCACTCCGAGTGCAGGGGTAAGAGTTATTCCCCCAAGCACATGGAGATATGGACACAGAAATTAGGGTAGCAAGCTTGAAAAATGGAGATGGATATTGGACCATCAAGCTCCGTGTCTACCACAGCTCCCAAATTCATACCTCCACTTTGACCTCCAGGTTCTAAATTACTAAATCCAGTGCCTTACTCAATATCTCCACCTGAATGTCCAATATTCCCCTCAAGGGTAACATGACCAAAATAGGTCTCATGATTCACTTCCCTGCCCATCTGTTCCTCCCTCAGTCTTCTCCATCTCGGTAAATGGCACCAACCAATCACTGAGTTGCCGAAGCCAAAAATTAATTTGTCTCTCACTCCTCTCCCCTTCGCACACCCAGCTCTAGGCACACTGGGATTCTTTTGGTTCCTAGAATTCTTCCCACCTCAGGACCTTTGCACTTGCTGTCCCCTCTGCCCGATATGCTCTAGATTCGGAAGGTCACATGGCAAGCAGTTGCTTGTCATTCAGGCCTTTATTCAGATATCACCTTTCCTGGTCACTGTATCCAAATTAGGCCCCCAATCTGTCCCTCAGCCATCACTGTCAATCACGTCCCCCTGTTTTGGTTCCTTCTTAGAACGTATCACTGTGTGACATGATCTCGTTCATTCATTTTGTTTTCTTCTTTATTGTCCGTCCCCTGTCGAGAATGAAAGCTACATGCCAGCAGAGACCTTCGTCTGTCTTGCTCACTTCTATGTCCAATGGATTACGCAAATACCTATCTGGGTGATATCTGTGTGAACACCTATGTGAATGCTCTTCCCTGGAGTCGTGTGATCTGGAAGCCCCAACTGTATCCCAGAACCTAGAACGCGTCTGGTGTATAGTAACTCTCAGTTAAGAGTAGGTCAATGAATGATGAATGCACAAACGCACGGCTAGAGGGATGGGCGGAGGGGCGGGTGGAGGAGCAGATGGATGGATGAGGTGCATGGGGGCTTAAATAGAATGCTTCCTGAGAGCAGAAAGACTCCGTGGTTAGTAGACTGTGGTTGGGGCAGAGGTATTCTTTGGAATCCAGAACCCTTTATGTTGTCTTCCCTCTACCTGCGTCACCTCTCCCAGTCATGTTGTAAAAAAAAAAAAAAAAAAATAGTTCTAGCTTTGAAACCCCCAGTGAGTTCAATGATCCCTTACTGTAACCCCACATGATTTCCCGTTCGGACCCAGACGCCCTACTGCTCCCCTCCCTGGCCCAGGCAGGCGACTTGCTGCTCGTGACTCTGCCTTAACAAGCGTCAAAGAAATAGCATCCTCGAACTAAGATAATAACTGCCACTCTAGTAACTAGCATCTGGATAGCACTTTACAGGTTGCAAGGTGCTATATGCATAGATTGCCTAAATTCTTCATCCTAACAAATCTGGTGCTTTTATCATTATGTCACTGACACTAAGAGGGGACCTAGTCCGGGGACAGCGAGCCCCGGGGCAGGGGTGAACACCCTCCATCTGCACTCACGGCAGACATCGTTAATCAAGGCACTCTTTCCTGTTTAGCCCCGTTCCAACCCCAGACTCGTCAAGACTGGGACTCAATACTGGGCCTCCGGCAGCTACTGCGAATTAGTCAGACTGACATACAGGACAGCAAGCCTTCTCTCACTGGGACAGTCCAGGTCCCTCGCTTTGTATATGTGGCAGCTGGCGACTAGAGACGCTACCCAGTGAGTTAGTGGCAAAGCCAGTGCTAGAACCTTGGTCTCTTGGTTCACGTGTTTCAGAGCCGTCCCCGGTGGCCCCTATACATGGATCTCAACACAACTGGGATACTGATTTCACTGGGCGTCAGGCTTTTAAAGGTCCGCAGGAGGGGCGCCCGGGTGGCTCAGGTCATGATCTCATGGTTCGTGAGTTCGAGCCCCGCATCGGGCTCTGTGCTGACGGCTCAGAGCCTGGAGCCTGCTTCGGATTCTTTGTCTCCCTCTCTCTCTGCCCCTCCCTCTCTCATGCTCTCTCTCTCTCTCTCAAATACACATTAAAAAAAAATTTTTTTTAATAAATAAATGTCCCCAGGAGACTTTCAGCCAAGGTTGAGAACTCTGGGCATTTTCTCCCTCTTTAATGGCATATGTATTATTTTTCTGATGTTAAGAGTTACCTGGGGCCACTCGTTAAATGTGTAATGTACATTTGTAAATATACAGGTCTCTTCCCTGGAGAATCAATCGGATTCAAGAGGTCTGTCCTGGGGCCCGGGAATCTGCATTTTCAGATGCGTCCCAGGTGATTCTGATTACCCAGGAAGTTGGGCCCTACGGCTCCGAACGGGTTTAGCGAGGACCGTCTTCGGAAAGCCCGAGAACGAGGCCAGTCGGCGATGGAGTGTCAGGAGGCAAAGAGTGATCTGGGCTTTGTCTCTTTAAACAGTTGCAAAGACTTCTGTCCGTTTACCAAGCATTCGGCTTTCTTTTTCAGTTTCCAAGTCTAGGTTATTACGTAATCCGTCTCAAGAATTTATAAGAATACTATCACCCTCCCGCCTGGTTTATGTAGGAAAAGGGACAGCAAAGAGACAGATAAAGTAGAACGCAGAGGTAAGGACGAAACGAAAACCATTCGTCTATTTTAGAGAAGCAATTTTCTGTAATGTTCTGTTCTCTCGCGTGGCTGTCCTTCTGAGAGCTCAAGGGCCTTTTAAGGTGGAGCCAATCCGGGAGTTGTTCTGGACAGAAACTGGCTGGAGATCCGGGTAGGGGCCGCCAGGAGCAGGGCCCGGGGGGACCCAAGCGTCCACTGCCCACACACGGGCCTGAGGCGGGTGGCACAAAACCGAAGCGGTGAGCTCCGACACCGAGCTGGGTCCGGCCCCCCACCCTCCCCAGGAAAATAACTCAAAGTACAGTTCGCAGATGAGTAAACTGAGGTTCGGAGAAATGACACTGGCCACTGTCTCTGGCTTCACCTCGGAACGTCTCACTCCAGGAGGGGAGAAGCCCCGACTCCAGTGCCCACCCCTACCAGGAAGATCCGGGCACCCCGGAACACCAGGATCAGAATAGGCCCAGCGTGTTAAAAATGGAAACTAGAGTTATTATTATTTTTTTCTCAGTCCTTCCTATTAACGGAGAGACGGAGCCTGGAGAATTACAAATAGCAGGTTTACCACCTAGAAACTCCGTTGTCCTCGAGCTACTGCTAACCTGGGCGGCAGATCCAGAGCCCGAAAAAAAACGGGTCCGGAATTAAGAGCAGGCCACAACTATGCAGCAGGAGCCCAAAAAATGTGCACACCCTCCGATCCAGCACTCCCACCTCTAGGAATTTATCCTCCCGAAATAGCCGGAAAAGGGGGCCAAGAAGCATTTGCAAGGCAATGTCGTTTACAGTTTCGAAAACCTGGGAGCGGCGGGACTGGCCAGAGACGGACTCGTACAATACCGCGCGTTCACACGGGCGAATACCATATAGCTGTGAAAAGCCGCGACGTGGACATGTGTCTGTTGGCGCAGAAAGCAGTTTATCAGCTGTTTGCGGAGGGAGAAGAAAGCCTGTGTTTGCGCGGCGTGGGTGATATGATCGCGGTCGTGTTGAAACAAACAAGCAATAGTCCAGGAGGGATGAGTGTGATGTGTATATATCCGATATACACTAGAAGGTGGGCCATGGGTGATGGGATTTGATCTCTATACGGTGCGAGTAGAGAGCACCTTTGCTTCCTTTTCTCCCATTTATCCAAACAGGGTGAATATACCTTGCTCTGTTCTTTTTCCCAGTTTCCTTGACTTCTAGTTGGCACAAAGCACTGTAGAAGGCGAAGGTATACGGCATAATAACCGACTTGTATATATTGTGAGGTGAGTTTGGTGAATATCCCTCAGCTCGCGTGATACACAAAGAAAAACTGTGGGTTGTTTTTGTTTTTGTTTTTTTTCTGCGCCATGAAAACTCTTAGGATTGACTCTCTTAACTTTGGAATACACCACACGGCAGAGTTGGGGGAATCACCTTCATGGCCCTTAATTATCTCGGAACTGAAAGTTTGTGCCTTTCGCCCACTTTCGTCCGATCCCCCTCCCCCACCGCTGCCTCTGGCCATCACAAATCTGAGCTCTTTTTCTAGGAGTTTGGTGTTTCGTTTGTTTGTGGGTTGTGTTTTGTCTTTAAAGATTCCACATATAAGTGAGATCTCACAGCGCTGGCCTTTCTCTGTCTGACTCCTTTCACTTAGCATAATACCCTCGAGGGCCATCCATCCACGTCGTTGCAAATGGTAGGATTGCCTTCTTTTCTACGGTCGAATAATATTCCGTCGTCTGTGTATCTTTATCCGCTCACTATCCATTCATTCCGGCCGGGGACTTCCGTTTGTTCTTTCCTTCTTTTGTTTTGTTTTTGGTTTGGTTTGGTTTGGTTTTGCTTCCCTGTTTTCTGGGAACCTCTGTCACTTGCATAACTAAATGACAGTTGTAAAAGTGTTCGAAAGAAAAGTGCTCTCAAGAGCCTGCAGAATTGACCCCTGTCAGTGGTTTCTCCAGAAAGAAGCTTTGGAACTGGGCCACGGGGAGGGGGATAGCTAACGCCACCAGCGAAAAAGGAGGTAGAGAAGAGACCTGTGGGCAGGAAGGGGCTGGGGGACAGTATTGGGGGTCCAGACCCCGAGCAGGGAGGTAGGGGGGCTTATAAGCTACCATGAACCCAGCTCACAGATACACCCAGCTTACAAGCTCATTGGGCAGGTTATGACATGCCCTTGAACCTGGTCCCTGGCATGTGGAGTTTGGCACCTGCCAAGCCCCACCGTCTCCCACCACGTGTCTGTGTGGGTCGGCTGATTTGTGTGGGGGCGGTGGAGCCCCTTGGGAAGAAACACAGAAACCTTGAACCACATACACTGGGGGGGGGCGGCCTTCATACAGAGAATGTCTGGCCACCTTGGCGGTGATGGGCCGGCTGGAGAATGGGGGTTCCTGAGAATTCATGAAGGGGTGAGGGACCTCCAGGACAGAGAGCCCCCCTCAGAGACTGGCTCCAGTGTCGTTGGTGAGGACAGTCCCGTCTGTCACGTGGCAGCTGCTCCAGCCGGGGGGTGGGTCTGTGCTTGGTGGAGAGAGCAGGCGTTGGCTGTGTGACCCTGGGGACCCAGGAGAAGAGCAAACTAAGGTTTATTGCTGGAGCGGAGAGGCAGAGACCTCCAGACTTTGGGATTCCAGGGGTGGTGGTGGGGGGCATGCAGAGATGACAGTTTTGGGGGCACCAAGGGTGTGTCAGTGGCCCAGGAGCAGGGGCAGAGGAGGACGGGCAGGGTGGTCTGGGAGGAATGGACGTGCGTGGCCATCTGTCCACGGTCCCGCGTTGTCAGTTTCCTGTCGGTGCTGTAACAAGCCACCGTAAACGTCATAGCTTACCGCAATACACATTTTTTGCGCACAGTCTGGAGGTCAGAAGTGCTCAAATCTAGTTCGTGGCACAGCTGCGTTTCTTCTGGAGGCTCTGGGACGAATATTCGCTCGCCTCTTCCAGCTTCCTCGCTCGCATGTCTGGGCTCACGGCCCCTTCCTCGAATCCCTCTGACCTCAGCTTCGTCTCTTCTGCTTCTGTCCTTGCATCGTATTCTCAGACTCTGACCCATCTATCTCTCCTGTGGGGGCCCTCGTGACTGCGTTGGGCCCACCTGGATAACCTAAGATCGTCTCCCCATCTCAGGATCCCTTAATCACACCTGCAAAGCCTCTTTTGCCGTGTAAGGTAACATTCCCAGGTTCGACGGGGGTAGGGTACGGCCATCTTTCAGGAGGCCACCGCAGAACCCCAGAGGACAGGTGGGACACCTCCTCGGAGACTCCCAGAAAGCACCGCTGGGGGCAGGAGGGGCTTGGATTTAGTAGCTTTGGGCATTACTATGAAACGGTTACTCAAACTCACAAGGTAGCAAAGTTTAGGGACGCCAAAGGTTCTGTACAAACGGGGGCCCGGGGGCCCGGGAGAACTGAGGACGTCTCTGTCCAAAGTCACAGGGCTGTCGTTCTCCAGCTTTTCTCCACGCCATCTGTTTTACTCAACTGTCGTTCGTGGCTCTTGTTTAAGGCGGAGAATAAAATCTACCAAGTTTGAGGGGGGAAGGTGGGCGTGGGAAAGCCCGGAGCCCCCCGAGTGGGAGCTGCCTGCGGAGCCTTGCGTTGCCCCCTCCTGTGGAAAGCTGTCCCCTCGCTGGGGCTTTCCACGGAGGGAGGGTGGCGAGGGGCCAGGTGCTCCCCCAGCTGCCTCCGCAGAGGAGGGCTCGCGGCCATCAGGTCTCCCGAGGCCGCCCAGCCACTGTCGGTCATCCGTGGGCTCCTTCCGCAGGGAGAAGGCCTCGGCTCGGGTGGTGGGGTGCGTTCCAGGGACAAAGGGAACGCGCTTGGGACCTACCTGGCCAGAAGACATTTCTGTCTCTGACCCTCTGGAGAGCCCACAACGCGTGCATGCCTGGGGCGGGGAGAGTGAAGCCGAGGCCGGAATGTGTGCTTTGAGGCTTTTTTTCTTTCTTTCTATTCTTAAGTCAGACGGTTCTCAGCGGATCTGTCAGAAAGAGGCACTGACATCGGAACTGCTGAGAGTTCGTCTTGCCCCCGCTTCTCTCTCTCTCTCTCGCTCTCGCTCTCTCTCTCTCTCTCTCAGTGCATGACTCTAGATACATCGTTTGACTTGTCGGGGCCTCCGTTTATCCACCTGTAGAATCCAGGGTCAGACCGGCTGGTCTCCACGGCGTCTTCTGCGATTCGTCCAGCTTAGGCTGGTCTCGCCACTTCCTTCCTGTGCCCTTGAAGCCTCAAGGCCACCTCGCGGCTCAGTTCGAATCCCCCCGAACCTCACTTGCTGCTGTTCTCTCCCCCTGCCCCCCGTGGCTAGCCCGGGCCGGCCTTCCGCAGGCCCTGAGCTCCATGAACCTGTAGGGAGTGACTCAAAGGAAGAGGCCCAGGCAGTGGGGCCGGCGACACACTCCCTGTGTACAGGGAGGGGAAACCCCTCCGCTCCGGCTCCCCCCGCTGCAGAATCCCAGGAAACCGGTCGTTAAGGAGCCAGCAGCCAGCTACCGAGTTAGATAATGAGTACTTGGGTTTTTCCACCCCTGTTTACCTTGTGTTAAGTACACGAAAATGATGTCATTTCTGTACCCATCCAGCTGGCGCTGCCGACGGGGTCTCTCGGGGCCTCCTCAGGGGCTCCTCCCCTCCCGCCTCTGGTCGCCCCTACCTTCAGCAGTGTGGGCTGGGCCCTGGGGAGGCAGGTCAACCCCACACGGCAGCTCTCTCCCGGCATTCCCCTCTCCCCCCCCCGTGTTTGCTTCCCCCCTCCCAAGTTCATGTCTCACCAGGAAGGCTGCAATGGTGTCTCATTGATCCTCCAGCCCCAAGCCGGACCCCTTCACCCCCAGGCCAGCAGCACCTGCCTGAAACCCTTGACTGAACCCAGTTTTATGTTCAGGAGGAGGCTCAACCTGACCCCAGGCCCGGGAGATCAGCCTCCCCCTACCTCCCACCGCGCCCCAGGACTCGGCGCCTCAGCCCTTCAACAAGCCACCGCGTCTCCCACATTCTAGGCCACTAGAGCAGAGGCAGAGTCTGGGGATATGAGAGCCTCTGAGGGCCCTGGAGGTGGGGAGGGCCGAGGGCAGCAGGGTCTTCCGAGCAGCTGCGGGCTCCAGCCTCCAAGCTGGGGGCTGCAGTTTCGGGGGGCAGGGGGCGGGGAGCGAGTGCCGGGGACAGACCAACACGTAACCCAAGAATCTTCCGATTAGATCAGAGATACGCGCTCAGCCGAGGACAAAGCCAGCCACGTGGGCGGGTGCACCAGAAAGAGATGGGGACCAACGGCGGCGATGCAATCTCATTCACTCCGCACAGCACCCCTGTGACTGGGTAACGTAGCTCCCGTGTGCACACTCGTACCCCTAGTGCACACTCGTGCACATGCCCGAGGCCAGGCAGGTACTTCCCCATGCCGAACCTCAGTTTGGACTTCCGTGAAATGGGCTTAGCGAGCCCGATGTTCCAGGACAGGGGCCGGCTCACAGCAGGGATCAAATCTCAGCTTCCTTCAGAACAAGGAGCCATCTCGGCCGTGGCAGGTGGGATCGGGGGCTCTTTGACAGACGGAGCAATCTGGGACACCCCCCACCCCCCGCCACCACGGAAGCCTAGGGTGAGTCCTCCGGGGCTAAACTTCAGGATATCCGGCCTCTGGGTTCTGCTTTCACCTGATTCCTTCCCAGGAGGCCCCCCCAGGTGACAGCAGGCCAAGCCACCCAGGTGCCCATCACGTCTGTGCTGCTCAGTTCTCGGACCGTGCGGGCTCCGCGGTCACTGTCCCGGCCTGCCCCAGCCTTGACTGTTCTGGACTGGGAGAGCTAGTCCCGTTCGCTCCTCGTCTGGACACCCCTCCCCCTGCCCCGCCCCACCCCGGGCAGGTGGAGGGGGCGGTGAGGCCTGGCTTCATCCTCCTCCGGGTCCCTCTGCTCCTCTACGACTCCCCCGCAGCAGAGGCTGCCGCTTCCCGCCAGGCTGGCCCAGCCGTCGCGCTGCCTATAAATAGAAGAGTGAGATTCCTCGCGGCCCAGTGAATGGTGCTGACATCCTGCCTCCGGCTGGCTGAGCCCTGAGTCACAGGCCCCCGCTGGGAGGCCCGCCCAGGCCACCCGGCCCACGCCCCTGCCGCAGCCTCGGAGGGGGCACTGGAGCGGCCGAGAGTCTCTGGGGAGGCCGAAAGAGGCTCGGGGGCCTGCCGCTGGCATCGCCTCCCTGCCAGGGCTCACGCGTGAGAGCGCACACGGGGGTGAGCTGGTGCCAGGCGGAGGTGCCCGGCTCCAGGAAGCTCGGTGGCCTCCGCGCCCCCTTCCCGACACGTGCCGGGAGGGGGATTCCCGGGGAGCCTCATCTGTTCCCCTCGTGCTCTTGCTCTGCTCGCTTCAAAGCCAAAACCAAACCCACAGGGCTCGGACACACCCCCGTGAGCTTGGAAACTGGACGGGAAAGGCTGGAAACCAGGCTGGGGGCCTGGGCGGGAACAGAGATGGCTCGGGGGGTGGGCAAGGGGCAGGAAGGGCAGGAGGTGACGGGGGTCTCCAGCCCTCTGCCGCTCTGCCCGAGCCAGAAGGAGATTCTGGGGTCCCGAGACCACCCTGTGGCCAGGGCAGGGCCGAGGGAGCTTGGTAGGCTCCATCCAGCGGGGAAGAGGTAGTCCCCCCTCCCCCAATGCCTGCTAGGAAGGAGAATGCTTTTGGTGGCCCGAGCCCAGCAAACGTGGCCTGGAAATTAGCCCGAGCGCCACCCGCTCTGAGAGGCCTGCCCCAGCCACCCCGGCCGCAGGCTTCACCCCTCGGCGTTCTCCACCCCCCACCCCCGTATCTCCTGATCTGCTGAAGACGTCGGGTTTTGTTTCCTTCTTCATTCCTCTCTCCTCCGCCACGTCCCCTAATTCCGTGCCCCACGAGGACACGCGAGTCAGCCCGCGCCCCGCGCTGCGCATCCGGCCCGTGCGCGTTCGACGAACGAAGGAACGAGCAGCCCGTGTGCACGTCTGGGGGCGCGCGCGCACACACACACCTTGTTCACGCTCACCGGCACACGCCTTCACACGCTCGCACTCCTGTTCCCACGCGCGGGCCTCTTCAGCTATTCGAGAAGCTTGGGCACCGCCCCCCTCCCCAGGGTCCCCTCCACATCTCTCTCCGACCAGTGCGGGGGAGTGGGAGGGGGGCACGGGGGCAAGAGCCCCCAGCCGCACACCTGCCTGCTCGGTAGTTCTGACCCACGCCTGATGAGTGAGTCTCTCCTAGGCAAGAACGGAGAGGCTCCAGAGGGCCCAGCGGCAGGAAGGGCCAGGGGGCGAACGGGGGGGGGGGGGGGGGTCGTCTTGTGCGACCCCTGCGTTGGCATCGATGGCTCTCAGTCCGGAGGGACTGGAGAGGAAAAGCCTATTCCTGCCCCATTGGGATAGCCCCGCTGGTTCCCTGGGGTACCGTAGTTGATGTCCCCTCTCCGTCGCTTGGCTTTTCAGCCCAGGGCAAAGCTTGGGGCCACGGGGGACTGCTCCGCTTCTCCGGACACCCCTGTGCTCTTTCCTACCTCTGCGCCCCGCACGCGCTGCTCCTTCTACCTAAAAGCCTCAGCCCTCCCTCCCCTCCGCCCAGTACCCGTACTTTCTTGCTCACCTTGCAAACTCCTAGTTACGCGTCAAGACCCGTCCAAATAGCATCTCCCTGCAAGACTGCAAGCAGCGTTAACAGCCTCCGTCTGTCCCTTCCTCAGTCGGTCCCGAATTCTCCAGAGACACAGAGGCACGGAACTATGGGATTGGCAGGGTCCTTAGAGACCCACAGTGGTCTGCAACCCAGGGGCGGTTGGCAATGCGTGGGGCATTTTTTGGTTGCCCGTAGCGACAGGGCCTCCTGGTGGCATTTAAGGGGAGGGGGGCTGGGAGTGCTAACTAGGAACCATGGTCCATCCTGCAGGTGAATAGGAGCCCACTGGGAACTGCTGAGCCGCCTTCTGCTGGACGGGGAACCCGAGGCCCAGGGAGGGAAAGGGTCTCGTCAAGGTCACACAGCACGTTGGGCACCAGGGTGGTGGGCACGCCTTCCCTCGGGGGAGCACTCCCTGGTGGTGGGCCTGAGAGCGGCCTTCTGACCCTCCGGGTCCTCCGCACCGGGCCCTGGCCACACCACCAGTACCAGGGCCGTTGCGGGAGACGCGTCTGGGAACGCCCCCAAAGCTCCCACCAGCCTCTGCCCCTTCTCCTGCCCCACGCGGGTGGCCAGATGGCTCCACGTGGCTGAGGATGTGTCTGGAATGTGGAGCCAGCGTCCCCCAGGGAGGGGAGAGCGGGGCTCATGGACTGGGGCCAGAGCCCTATGATGACAGCGTCCGGTTCTGTGAGCTCATCCGAACGCCGAGAAAGCCACGCTTTAGATGGGTGTCCGGGCGCTAGTGACCACGACACGCCAGGGCCCGGCCTGGCCGTGGCGGTGGGGAGGCAGCTGCAAGGCCTGGCGTCCCCTAAATCAGCCCCCCAGCCCTACTCCGACAAAGCAGGGTTAATCTTCCTCTCTCCCGCTCAGCCTGGGCCACCTCGGACCCTTCCTATGGGCTGAAGGAACTTTTTTTTTTTTTAAATGTTTGTTTATTTTTGAGAGACATAGAGACAGAGCATGAGCAGGGAAAGGGCACAGAGAGAGGGAGATACAGAATCCACAACAGGCTCCAGGCTCCAGGCTCCGAGCCGTCAGCCCAGAGCCCAACGCGGGGCTCGAACTCACGGAGTGTGAGATCATGACCTGAGCTGAAGTCGGCCGCTTAACCGACTGAGCCACCCAGGCGCCCCTGAAGGAACTTTTTTAAAAGCTACAAGTTATACGTGAAGCCAGAACTGGGCTAATAACACGTTGTTACATCCCTATTGCTCGGCTACGGCAACCATCGGCCCGCAGCCCACCCCGCCTCATCCAGACCCTCCCCCCAGTCACACCCCCTCCTCCGGCATTGTTTTGACGCAGATGCCAAACACGACATCATTTCGTCCATGAATATGTTAGCGTCTATCTCTGAAAGGACTCTTCCTTACAAATTAAACCATAATCACACCATTCCACCAAAAATATTAATAATTCTTAATGTTATCTTTTTCATTTTTTTAAGCGTTTATTTATTTTGAGAGAGAGAGACAGAGACAGACAGTGAGCAGGGAGGGAGCCCAGAGAGAGGGAGACACAGAATTCGAAGCAGGCTCCCGGCTCCGAGCCATCAGCACAGAGCCCGATGCGGGGCTCGAATCCATGAACCTTGAGATCATGACCTGAGCCAGAGTCTCACACTTAACCAACTGAGCCACCCAGGCACCCCCCCCCCGCAATATTAATAATTCTTAATGTCATCAAAGACCCAGTCAGTGTTCAAATGTCCAGTTGTTACATAATTTTTTTCGTAATTGCTTTTTTTATAGTTTAAGTTTCGATCCAGATAAAGTCTACACATCATAATTGGCGGGTAAATCTTTGTTTCTTTGGGTCTAGAGTTTTGCTTTGCTTTTCTGTATTCCCTGGAAGGAAGGAGTTGTTTGTCTTGTGGCATTTTGCTCGTCGCTGCTCTGGGCTGTAGTCGAATAGACTCCTCTCTCCTGTCTGTGCCTGTGACTTGGTACTTAGAAGCAGAGGTTTGATCAGATTCAAGTTCGAGGTTGTTTTTTTTTTTTTTTTTTTTTGGCAAGACTCCATCATTAGATGGCGTTGGGTTCTTCCGTCAGGAGGAACAGGGTGTCTTATTCTCTTTTCGTGTAATCTTAGCAGCCACTCAAGCAATTAATTTGTTAGGGACTGCAAAACTGGTATTATATTTCATATTTCATTCCTTCTGCATGTGTTAGCTGGAATCTGTCTTTAGAAGCAATGTACTCTTCGGTTCTTTGGCACACGGTGATTTCATGCGAAAGGGACTCTTAAAAAGGGAGTCTCCGCTCCCTCAGCGGAGCCAGGGGTAGGTGGTCCAGAGAGGGCAAGTGCCTCACGAAAGGACACACAGCCAATTGGGAGCGAGGCCTGGAAACTCAACCCCAGGTGCTGTACCATAGGCAGCACTGCTCCGGGGCAGGCGAAGGAGTGGAGAGGGCTGGGGCCGGGGAGTCAGAGGCTGGGATTTGAATCTAGGACCTGCCATTTATAAGCAGGGGGACTTTGGGCAGACCATTCAGCTTCGATGCTCTCTTAATGCGGGGATAACCCTGCCTCCCTGATGCAGCCCAAGTCTGCCAAACTTTCAGCCCTCCGGAAGAAGGAGCTTGGAGACGCCCGCCCTGATCTCACAAGGTGGGCCACATTCACCCACCACGCTCAGGTCCACGGTCGCTCACTTTAGCTTCCCAGGGCTGCTTTGGGACCCGCCTAAGGACCCTGCCTTGCCTCCCCGCCTAAGGAGGCTTTCTCAGGAGGCTCGGGCCTCTATCAGCAGCTGTGAGCTCGGGACTGGCCACAGAAACCTGGGGATTATCACGTTCCCTTTCTGGGCACAGGTCCTGGGTGACTGCTCAGGTCCCAGGCCCGCGAAGCTAGCCCTGGACGAGCTCTGTCTCCGTGGCGCATGGATAGATCTCATCCAGTTCAACCAAATGTGAGCCGGCCGGGCCACGTTGGCCATAACCGACACAAACCCCAATGCAGTGAGCTTCGGTTACAAGGGGGTGTTTAGAGTAAACAGGATTTAACAGTCAGAGTCAGGTTAATGCAGGTTCATGGCTTTTAATCCTTTGAGACATCATGTGGACAAAGCAGTAAAAACTTGATTGTGGGGCAGAAGAAAATACGAATGGCCCCAACTATGGAAAAACACTCACCCTGGCTGACCAGGGTGGCACACGGACCGGCAGAGGAGGTGGCAGCGACATCTGTATTTATTCCTGTTCTAAAGAGGGCTGGCAAGACCAGGTATACCGCCTAAAGTTGAGCAAAAGAAATAGACACTTAAATATAGGTAATCAGTAGCCATCTGCTAGATGCGCCATCCATTTTGGTTGAGGAGGAGGTAGGAGGGTAAGTGAGCTAAGTTCTCACAAACCTTACTGAGAAACCAGTGGATCGGGTCTGAAGTGAGAAGCCAAGACCTGGGTGTAGAAGCTCAGAGTTATGAACGCGACCATCAGAAAACACGCAGAAGGAAATGTGTCCAATAGTTGGCTCCAGCATGAAGACGCAAGAACAGGGCGGAATCTGCTGCTTTCCTTTACGAGGATTTGTTTGATTTGTTACCGTGTTCCTACATTGTTTTGGTAATAATTAAAAGTTACAGCGGGGATGGGAATCCATAGCTAGACATGGATAGGCAGAAGGGCTGATCTCTGCCGACTCCTCCGGGGCCTCATTCTCCCAAACTCCCCCAACCCTGGGAGCTCTGGAATCGGAAACTTACAGCTTGGGATCCAAGGGGAAAACTCAAAATATTCCAGGTGAGGACTCTGATTGGATCACGTCCCCACCCCATGGGCCAATCCAAGGCGTGCTGAACTGTGATTGGCTTCACCAGGGTCATGTGACCCCCTGATTGCCAGGACAGCTGAAATCCCCCAGGACCGGGGAGAGCGGTAGAGAAGGGGTTCTCCGGGAAAGGGTGGGGCTGTTATTGGAAGAAAGAGAGAAAGGATGCTAGGGGACCAAGCCAACAGGTAACCCATGACGCCGAGATTCCCGTGGGCCAGCCCCAGTACAGGGTACGAGGTGTGGAAGATGTGGAGGTGACTGCAACAGGCCACTCCTAGTGGGAAGTCAGGATGGGAAGTGAAGATCAGGAAACCAATAGCGGTTACCCAAGGGAGAGTATGACGAGCCACAACGCCATTCACACAAGGTTCTGTGGGAACCAGTGGACAACCCGTACTGCCATGGGGCATCCAGAAGTCTTATCAATTCCGAGGGCCCCCCCAAGGACTCCCAGCTACAGCACAGTGACTTGGGTCCAGATCCTACTCTGCTCAGGGAACGGTTTTCTCCTCTCTGAGCCTGTTTCTCCATCAGCAGAACGGGACGATTATTCTAATGTGGCCATTCGATTGGTTTGGGAAGCTGGGTACAGAACTTGGCACATAGTAGGCAATTCTCTATCTTCCCAGAGTCCCGGGGCCCCCTACCTCCATTGTCAACTTTTTGAAGATAAACTTTAAAAAGTTTGAGCCCCGATGCCATGAACCAAGAGATCATGACCTGAGCCGAAGTCGGACGATTAGCCGACAGAGCTGCCCAGGTGCTCCTAGCATACAACACTCTAAAAGTTTAAGGTGGGGGCGCCTGGGTGGCTCCGTCGGTTGAGCGTCCGACTTCGGCTCAGGTCATGAGCTGGCAGTCTGTGAGTTTGAGCCCGGCGTCGGGCCCTGTGCTGGACAGCTCAGAGCCTGGAGCCTGCTTCAGATTCTGTGTCTCCCTCTCTCTCTGACCCTCCTCTGCTCATACTCTGTCTCGCTCTCTCTCCCAAAAAGAAACATGAAAACATTGTTTTAAATAAAAATTAAGAAATAAAAGTTTAAGGTGTATAGGCATATATTATAAAATGATTACCACAGTGAGCTTAGTTTACATGCAACATCTCCTATAGATACAAAAAGAAAAAGAGAGAAAACTGTGTTGTTTTCCTTGTGATGACAAGAACTCTTAGGACCTACTCTCCTAACTTTCAGATACGCCATGCAGCGTCGTCATGGTGGACATTACATCCCCAGTACCTACTTATCTTATCACCGGAAGTTGATACCTTTTGAACACCTTCAGCCACGCCCTCATCCCCTCCCCCAACTCTGGCAACCACAGATCCGATCTCTTTTTCTAGGAGTTTGGTGTTTTAGATTCTACCTGTAAGTGAAATCATAGAGTATTTCTCTTTCTCTGTCTGACTTGTTTCGATTATAATGCCTTCAGTGTCCATCCACGTTGTCACAGATGGTAAGATTTCCGTCTTTTTTATGGAGGAATAATCGTGTGTGCGCGCATGCGCGTCTGTGTCTCACATTTTCTTTACCCATTCATCGCTGGAGGGACACTTAGATTATGTCCACGTCTTGGCTATTTTAAATAATGCCGCTATGGACGTGGGGGTGCGTATATGTTTTTGACATCGCGCTTTCATTTCCTTCTGACGCACTCCTGAAAATGGAATGGCTGGACCGTTTATAAAATTTAGGGGCACCTGGGCGCCTCGGTCAGTTGAGCTTCCGACTTTGGCTCTGGTCATGGTCTCACGGTTCATGAGTTCAAGCCCCGCATCGGGCTCTGTGCTGACAACTCAGGGCCTGGAGCCTGCTTTGGATTTGGTGTCTCCCTCTCTCTCTCCACCCCTCCCCTGCTTACACTCTGTCTCTCAAAACTAAACATTTAAAAATGATTAAAAAATTTATTATTCTATCGCTCCCCGGTTTCGGCACCAAGAAAATTATTATTACTATTGAAGTAGAACTGACATACTTGACACGATGTTAGTTTCAGGTGTACAGCATAGTGATTCAACGATTCTATATGGTTTTACTCAAAGCTCACCCTGCTAAGTACGGTCACCACCTGTCACCATCCAACATTATTACAATGTTATTGGCTCTATTCCCTATGCTGTACTTTTCATATCCACTGTTTATTTTAGAACTAGTTTATACCTCCTAATCCCCTCCCCTATTTCACCCATCCCCACCTCCCCTCTGGCAACCTCCAGGTTGTTTTCTGTATTTAAGAGCCTGTTTGTTTTTTGGTTGGTTTGTTCATTTGGTTTTAGATTTGACCTCTAAGCGAAATCAGACGGTATTTGTCTTTCTCTGGCTTATTTCACTTAGCGTAACACCCTCTACGCCCATCTATGTTGTCACAAGTGACAAGATTTCATTTTTTATAGCTAATATTCCACTGTATATATATATATATATACACATCTTCTTTATCCATTCATCTATTGATGGACACTGAAGTCGCTTCTGTATCTTGGCTATTGTAAATAATGCTGCAGGAAACATAGGGGAGCAGGTGTCTTTTCAAACTGGTATTTTTGGGTGAATGACCTGTAGTGGAATTACTGGGTCATATGGGATTTCTCTTTTTAATTTTTCGAGGAGCCTCCATTCCGTGTTCCGTAGCGACTGCACCAGCTTACAATCCCCTTTTCCCCACATCCTCGTCTGTTCTCTCGTCTTCTCTGGCCATTCTGACCGGTGTGGCGTGACCTCTCATTGTGGTTTTGACTTGCGTTTCCCTGATGATGAGCCACACTGGGCACCTTTTCATGTACCCGTTGGCGATTTGTACACCTGCTGAGAAAATGTCTCTTCAGGTCTTTGGCCATTTTTAAACTAAACTCCTTAGTTTTTCACTATTGAGGTGCATGCGTCCTTTATATATTTTGGATATGAACTCAACAGATATGACTCGTGAGTATTTTTTCCCATTCTGCAGTGTGTCTTTCGACGTTACCAATGATTTCTTTTGTGGTGCAGAAGGTTTCTGTTTGATGTACTCCTTCTTGTTTATTTTTTATTCGGTTGCTTACGCTTTAGGTGCTGCATCCAAGAAATCATTGCCAAGACCCGTGTCAAGGAGCTTTTCCCTTATGTTCTCTTCTGAGTGTTTACGGCCTCTAGCCTTAGAGCGAAGTCTTTAAACCATTTGGGTCCCTTTTTGTGAGTGGTGGGAGAGAGTCTATAAAGGACACTTTTCGAACTTTTATTTTTTTATTTTAGCGAGAAAGAGTGAGTGAGCAGGGGAGAGGGGAGGAGGGAGACAGAGAATCTTAAGCAGGCTCCACGTTCAGCATGGAGCCGGGTCCCACAATGCATCATGACCTGAGCTGAACCCAAGGGTTGGACACTCAACCGACTGAGCCACCCAGGTGTCCCTAGTTAATTAATTTTTTTAGAGAGAGAAAACATGGGAGCAGGGGAAGGGCAGAGAGCAAGGGAGAGAGAGAGAATCCTAAGCAGGCTACATGCCCGATGCAGAGCCCGAAACATGAATCCCACCCCCCCTCACCCCTGCACCCTCAGGGAGCTGACATCCAGGGTATACTGTGTGGAGAGCAGCAGCAGCCCCCTGAGGGAACCCGGCCCAGGCATCCCCATGGCTGCGCCTTCCGGGTAATGTGTTTATAATAACATTAACTGCAATAGTAGCAGTTTACAGAGAACCTACTGGATTAGTCAAGACCACTTCAGTTTTAAGTAATAGAAACTCAACCCAAACTGGCTTATGCAAATAAAAAAAACATTTGGTTTGTGTATTCATTCCGAAAAACACCAGGGGTTAACTAGCCTCCGGCAGGACTGGACCCGGGAGCTCCAAAGCCTCATCAGCATTCCGTGTCCTGCTCCGCCTCTTGGCTCTGCTGTCTTCTGACACCATTCTCAGAGAGTAAAAATGGCCTCTCCTCGCTCCAAGCTCATGATCTCAGCAAAGAGCGGGCACCTCCTTCCTTATTGTTCCAGAAACTTCAGGACACCGTTACAAGGACCAGTCGGACTTGGGTCTCGTGCCCAGGCCCGAGCCAATACTTGAGGTCAGTATTGGGAGGTGTTGATTGGCCTGGGTCCGGTGACAGGCTTGGGGATGGGTGGGGGATGGTCCTATTTACTCCGTAGGGCGTGAGAACGGAGGAGGGGGGGGTTTTCAAAAGAGAGCGGGGCCGTAACTGGAAGAGGCGATGTTGACAGGACCGTTCAGCAAGGGCGTCTATGCCTACGATGTGCGGGGCACAAAACCGAGTGCCGTGTAAGCCTCTTGACGGTCCTATGTGGGGAGACCATTCTTGTTTCTGTTTTACAGATGGGGAAGGTGGCTCAGGAGGCTGAGTACCTTGCCAGGAGCACAGACGAGCAACTGGGGGATCAAGGAACATGAACTCTTCTCTACCGGATGGAGGTTAGTTCGGGGGGACCCTAGTTCGGGGGAGGTCAGAGAAGATTGGACGGATTAAACCTAGTGAACAGGTGTGTGTGGGGGGAGGGGCGGGGGTGATAAAGGGGAATGAGCTGATGAACTTGGCACTGTCCTTGTTCCCTACCTATTTCCCGACTTCGGGGCCAGGACGTAATGCATCTTTCTCTTGTTCCACGTTCACTGAAGCCGTGTAGCGGAGACCCGGGAGCCAGCCTGCCTGTGTTCCCCAGAAAATGGAGCCTTTGGCGAGGGACTGAGCGCTGATACCTTAGGGGTGGAACTTCAAGGTAGCAAGAGGGAAGGAAGAGAGCGGGGGAGGTAGGGAAGGGCGGGGAACAGTGCGAGCTGACGGATAACCACACAGTCGCCACTTTACAACAGAGACGAGGAAAACGTGCCTCAGATGGTCCGAGGGAGGGAGGGAGGAGGGGGATTTATGCCCCTCCCCCCACCTCCTACTGCTCAAAGTTCGTCCCTGTGGGACTGACTCCCTCCGGGCTTAAGGGTTGCATCGGTGGCCCCTTTGGCAGCCATTCGGGAGCCAGACCCTCCACCCTGGGATGTGGCCTGGGAGGGCTCAGCCTGTCAGCCTCAGCTGTGGCACGGCCGTGCGGAGGCAGAGCGAGCAGCCAGGAGTCTGCTGCTGGTGGATGGGGGGCGGGGGGCACATGAGATATGTGCGCTGTACCCACATTCCAGGCGTGACACGGCTGCATCTCTGTGCCTCAGTTTCCCTCACAGTAAAGGACCTCCCCTACGGTTGATGAGAGGCTATGAGACAATGCACGTAAAACCCTTAGCCGTCTGCCCCTGCCTCCCCGGAGGCAAACTGGACTGGCCATTAGTTGACTTTGCCTGGAGGACTTGGGAGAAGCTTCGCCGAAGGATGAGGTTCTGGCCACGGCTCGCCGTTGCAGGCAGCTCGCGGAAGGAGAGGAAGGCCCAGAGACGCGCCTGGCTTTGGCACAGCTGGATGACTCTTTATCCTAAGGGAGGTGATCCCTGTTGCGTTCGCAACGTGCACGTGACCTCCAGGGGCTGACCTCGGCAGGAGAAGACCAGGAAGCAGAGATGGGGCAGAAGCACCTGGGAGAGGAGAGGCGAGGCTGGACCAAATCAGGGCCTCCTCTGACTTCGAGACGGCTCCGTGATGCGTCGGTCCCCAGCCCGAAAGAGCAGGTCTTCGGTTTGGGCTGGAGTGATTTCAACTCCCGATCTTCACAGAAGCTTGCTCGGCGATGGTCAGCTCACATCGTTCCGGACGCATCTTTATGCGTTTGGGGAAGTAGATTCGGGCTTCGTGAATGCGGTCCATTTAGGAGATCCCATCTCTAATGGTGGGCCGCGCCACGGTGAGGATCGCGGCTCTAACTCATCTTGAGCGTCCCTCTCGGCCATGAACTTCTTGGGCACAGGCGTCCACGAGCTCCCTCCCCAAGCAGTCCGAGGTCGTTTATTAAGGAACGCCCACATGCCCGTGCTACGCACCCGCCCGTTCTGTGTCCCCTGGGCAAGCTGCGGGAGCCATCAGCCGCGTGCCTCGGACACGTCCTTCTACCTCTCTGACCTTCGTCTCAGCTGTAAAATGAAACTGATGTCTAGGCACAAACATGGAAACCTATACATTCACGAAGAGTTGTGTTCAAGGTCCAGCTTTTGTTTTTTTAAAAAACACTTTAGGGGCGCCTGGGTGGCTCAGTCGGTTAAGCGGCCGACTTCAGCTCGGGTCATGATCTCGCGGTCTGTGGGTTCGAGCCCCACGTCGGGCTCTGTGCTGATGGCTCGGAGCCTGCCTCGGATTCTGTGTCTCCCTCTCTCTCTGCCCGTCCCCCACTCATGCTCTGTCTCTCACGGTCTCAAAATTAAACATTTAAAAAAAAAAACACTTCAAAGTTTATTTTGAGAGAGAGCACAAGCAGGGGAGGGGCAGAGAGAGAGAGAGAGAGAATCCGAAGCAGGTGCCGCTCTGTCAGCACAGAGCCCAACACGGGGCTCGAACCCACGAACCGTGAGATCATACCTGAGCTGAGATCAAGAGACGCTTGACCGAGCCACCCAGGCACCCCAGTGTTCAAAACAGCTTTATTTGCAATAGTCAAAATCTGGAAACGGCTTAAATGCCCATCATCGGCTAAACGGCGGACAAACGGCTAAGCCAACTGTGGTATATCCATACAAGGGAACTCTTCTCACAGAGAAGGAATGAACTGCTTACTGGCGCACCCAACATGGATGAATCTCTAAGACCTGCCGCAAAACAGAAGCCAGACACAAAAGAATAAACACGAAATGATAATATTCATATGAAATTCGAGAAAGGCAAAATGAAGTTCTACGACAAGGGCAGGTCAGTGGTCGTTCAGGGTCAGGGTGAAGGACTATGAGGGAGAAGAAGAGAATTTGAACTGTTCTACATCTGTTTTTTTTTTTTTTTTTAACGTTTATTTATTTTTGAGACCTAGAGACAGAGCATGAACAGGGGAAGGGCAGAGAGAGAGGGAGACACAGACTCCGAAGCAGGCTCCAGGCTCGGAGCTGTCAGCACAGAGCCGGACACGGGGCTCGAACTCACAAACCGTGAGATCATGACCTGAGCTGAAGTCGGCCGCTCAACCGACTGAGTCACCCAGGCGCCCCAGAACAATTCTACATCTCAACGAGGGTGTACACATTTGATACAATTTATGATGGGCACTTCAAATGGGAAGATTTTCTTGCATGCAAAGTGTGCCTCGAAGTTGATTTGTTTTTTTTAATGAGACCAAGGAAAAACACTGCTTTAGTAGGATCCTTTCTGTGACAGAAAGCCAACTCGGGATAACTTTAGCAAAGAAGGAACGCATGGGCTCATAGAATGAGGTTAAGCCAGGAGTACAGCTGGCTTCAGGCATGGCTGGGTCCAGGGGCTTGTGGCTATCCAGAGAGCCTATTCTCTCCCATCTCTGAGCTTTTTTCCTCTTTGTTGGCTTCGCCCTCAAGCGGAGAACAGGATGGCCACCCCCGGCTCCATCAGCCTGGCAAAGCCCACAGAAAGCCAATACCTCTTTCCCCCGTAGTTGCTGCAGAATTCTCAAAGGGGAGCCTCCGTGTCTGTCCAGGGGTCCGTGCTTGCCTCTCAAGTCGAGGCGGAGGAGAAACGAACACCCGAAGGAGAAGACGCGTTCTCCGAAGGGCCGTGGACGCTGGACGTAGGGAAAGCCGACAGACGGCCATCACGACTCTCCACATACCCAGCGGGTGGTGTGCTCGCCCTTTCCCACCTCCAGACACCTCTGCAGTGGCCGGGCATCAGGAACGCGGCCCAAACTCCCTCGGGGCTCAAGCGTGCTTTTCTTCGACGGCACGGGACTGCCTGCGAGTTAGATACAAGAGTCAAAACCGAAAGCGAGCGCTAATCTCTTCCCCACCGGCCAAGGCAAACAGAAGGCCCTTCCTGCCTGTGCTGGGCTGTCTGCACCCAAGGAGGCTGGCGGGGGAGGGAGGAGCCCGGCCGCAGCTACCCTGGCCCAGGCCCAGAGGGAACGCCTCGGAGTTGTCGACGTCTGGACTTGCAGGACGAACCTCAGGGCGGGGCAGGAGGCCTCCCTGGGCTCTGGGTCTCGGCGGGGCCCGGCCCGAGAGGAATGCAGCGTCTCCAGCCAGAACCACGATCCCTGTTAGGGTCCGGTCAGGGCGGGAGGGCCAGGGCGGAAGCGGAAGGAAAGATCGTGTTTGTCGAGCTGAGGAAGGAAGGCGCTATCCAACACACTGAGACCCAAACCTCGCATCTTCTCCGTGCCGGACACCTCCCGGGGTCCTCTGTTGAGCGGTCCTCCTGGAAGGGGAGAGAAGGGGGAAACCACGACTTCATTTGTGCATTCGGAAGCCGGGTGTTCAGACACATTTCTTAAGGGCACGGTTATGCCCATTGGACAAATGAGGCAACAGACTCAGAGGTGGGGGTGGGGCCTTTACTCAGGCCCGGACCAGACTCCTGGGCGAAGGCTTATCCCTCCCCAGCTCCACGCTCTTGCCTCAGCCCGACTGCTCTCAGCTGGGAGTTGAGCTGAGGTTATTTCGGACCCAGGTGAGCCAAGGCAGCTTAAGGGCCGCCTCCCAACCCCTTCCCCGAGTGACACGGGCAAGAAGAGCCCGAGCAGAGGTCCACCCCCCCGTTTCCCACCAAGGTGCTGGCTGAGTCCGCCTGCCCAACCATCCTGTGTTCCGGGAAGCAGGTTAAAGGGATGTCATTGCCAAGAGCGTGTACTCTGCCGCAGAATAGCTGGTGGGGGGAGAGCCGGGCTGAGGAAGAGGGAGCCAAGGCCAACAAGGGAGGGCGTGGCCAAGGCTCAGGCCCTCGGCGCCCAAGAAAGCCCGCGGGCCTGGCCCAGAGCTGCTCGGCTCTGGGAAAGCAGTGCTCTCAGTTCCCGGCTCCACCCATCACGTTCGAGGCAGGCGGGCCCTCCGGCTCTGCAGACCGGTGTAGGAACAGCGGACGGCTTCCTGGAGCTCACAATGCGCCTGCCCGGGAGTTCCCTGCGCTGGCAGCCTGCCCAGGTGGCCCGCGGGCCGGGCTCCTGGAGTCTAGCTCTGTAGGGAAAGAGGGAGGGGCAGGGACGGCCTTCGGGAGACCTAGGCGCCCCCAGAGCGGGTCCTGACCCTGAGGGCTGCCAGCTCAGGTCAGGGCCCAGAGGAGTAAGCCCCATGCAGGCCGTGCTCCTTCCTAGACGCCTCTGTCCAGGCAGGGAGCAGGGAGCCAGGGGCCTCGGCTGCCCATAAGCTGTTACCCAGAAAATGGGGTGAAACCTCGCCCGGCCCAGAACTGGGATCCTAGGCCACCCGGAGGGCTGAACGGAGTCCAGGCTGGCCAGGAGCACTCCCGTCAGGGAGCCCGAGGGCCCATAACGCAGCCTCTCTGTGGTGCAGACACCTCCTCCAGGGGCCAGCAGCACCCCCCCACTCACCTCCAGATACTGCAGGACCAAGGCATTACGATACGCTCATTAAAACCCTACCCTAATTAGAAATCATTATTACCGCAAGAGTCCCGGCACTGGGTGTCAGAGGCTGCGGCTCTGTGTCTTCCGGGGAGTCTCCTGATCACTCTGGCCTCACTCCTCCATCTGTCGAGTGAGGATCAGAAGAGGGCTCTGAGCGGCAGAGAGAATAGCGGACGTGAAGTTCTGCCAACCGCAAACGGTCCCATCGCCTCGGTCAGGCTCGGAAGGCCGAGCAAGAATCGCTTCCGTCTCTAACTCCTGGGCACGCGGCCGGATAGTTCGCCGGCTATTTAACAGAATCACCTGAGGAAGAGAAGACCAGGAGACCAGTCCCTGGGTGCCCCCCAATCTGGGGCCACCCAGATCCAACCGGCGTTGGTGGGGAGGAAGGGCAGGCCCCGATCCGTTTATATCGCTCCCCCGGTTCCGAGCGTGGCCAGAATCTAGAAGCCATGCGGCAGCCCACCTAGAGACCAGAGAGCGGTCAGGACAAAGCCTGCAGCCGCCTCACCAACTCCACCCACCTCGGTTTAGAAGAGAGGCCCAGTGCGGCTCCAGGACCCGCCGCCGAGCGCTCGAGCTTCCTGGCTGCTTGGCAAGAAGGAGAGAGAGAGACTCTGGCTCCCCAAGGCACAGGGCCGTCGCTCCAATGGGTTGGAAGCCTCACGCCTTTTAAAAGCCCCAGTCCTGCTAAGTGGGTGGGGAGTGTACACGCATCGGGGGAAAATGCTGGAAGGCTCGATTTCATTATCGGACATTATCTCCAGGCGTGGGCCTTAATGTAAGTAAGCCTTTCCGTCCTTCTGTATTGTGAATCGCTCTCTCGTGGAAGGCAGTTCTAGTAGAGTTGGGGGAAAAAGTTTTAATTTTCATGTGTTTCCTTATTTTCATGCGTTTCCTTATCAATTTCAATTGATGGTTTTTTCTCTCTTTTCCAAGGGTTTGGGGGTAAGGAATGAGGAACACACTCAGGAACAAGGAGGTTTGGGGGGGACGGAAGGGCAGGCAGAGGGGCCTCAGGGGGGGATGTAGGGATTTAGAGGTGGCAAACGCTTAGCTCTAAGGAATAATGTATCACCCTGTGTCCCTCGAAGGCGGTGAGAATCTCATTTCATGAAAGGCCCACCCACCTCCTACCGAGAAGGGATAGCCGTTACTCTGTGCCCTCCCCCCCACCCTGCCATCTGTTAACCTTTACCTTGAATTTGTCCCTTCTCCCGGGCAGATCCTAACGCCGCGGGGGCTCCTGAGCAAGCCCAGCCCTTTCCAAACCGTCTCTGGGAGAGCTGGCGTGGAGGCGCGGCTGGGATGACGGGAGCCTGAGGAGCGAGGGGCCTGACGGAAGAAGAAGGGTGGCAGGAAGGATGATCGTGCGGTCGGAGTCCCGCAAACGGCCATCTCCTCCGGTGACCAAGGCTTGCAAGCATGCGCCTGGGAACCTAAGAAACACCTAGAGGATTCGTTTCCCGTGCCGACCTGTGAGGTCGGTGAGCCCCGGGGTGGACCACAGGCGCAGGCGGGGTCCTGCCTCCCCGCCTCTCCATCCACAGGCAGGCCTCAGTTGTGCGGGGAAGGTTCTGGTGCTTTGGGATCTGGTGACGTTTTCACAAACTGGCATTCCTGGGTTCAGGTGGACGTGTCACAAATTGGTGTTTCTTCTGCCAGTCCCTAAACCCACCCAAGACCAGGCCGTGGCTCAGCCAAAATACCCGTGGGGTGGGCTGGTAAAGGCGGGGACGGGGCTGCCCACTGGGCCGCGGAGCCGCAGGAGGTGAGACAGGGATAGAGAACAGCCAGCCAAGGAGAAAGCAAGCTCCAGGGACACGGCAGGGATCGGGGTCGGGGAGAACTTGAATCTGCCGGGAGCGTGTTTTCAAAACGGCCAGGCAACTGGCTCCCAGGGAGGGGGCTGAGGCGCCCGCTGTTTTAAAGCCTAGTACAAGGGGCGCCTGGGGGGCTCAGCTGCTTATGCGTCCGGCTCTTGGTTTCGGCTCCGGTCATGATCTCACGGTTCGGTTCGTGAGTCGGGCTTTGCGCCGACAGCCCAGAGCCTGCCTGGGAGTCTCTCTGCCCCTCCCCTGCTCCTACACGCACTCTTGCTCTCTCCAAATAAATAAATAAGCATTTAAAACACAGTATCCGTTTCTGTCCAGGTGCCTTCTCCCCTCCTGCCCCTAAACAGTTCCAGCTTCTCAGGGAAGGTGGGCATCCTGGCAAGCCCCACGCTGCTCTCGCCCCTAAGACGCCCTTCCCTGGGCCCTGCACCTGCAGCCGGGGTCCTCCGAACCCCCAACCGCACACAAACTGGGGAGACCCTGTATTCTTATCTGTGCAGAACTAGCTCAATGCCCAGCCCTGCCCCAATCCTCCACCAAAAAAGAAAATAAAAATATACGTAAATCAATGCATTGGCTCAACAGAATTGCCTTAACAATTCACTCTCTTCTCAAGAGGATGGGGGAAGACATCCCAATCGGACCCCAGGAAGCCCTTCCCGGCCCGGAGCGGCCGGGTGGGCAAGGGGGGGCTTGGCGGCGGCTGACCGATGCACACTGCAAGAACAATAAGGATTTTTAGGGGCATTATGACTGAGTCAGAAAA
The DNA here is from genome assembly GCA_030068075.1 of Paguma larvata. NCBI lineage: Eukaryota > Metazoa > Chordata > Mammalia > Carnivora > Viverridae > Paguma > Paguma larvata. Next base: position 5,424,530 of record CM057843.1, read on the forward strand.
CACAGCTGCCCCTGAAAGTCCCTCATTTTTCTTGCTGTCCTTGAACTCTCTCCAGGTAAGTCGGCAGTCGCCCGGCCCGGGGTGGGGGGAGGTCCCCTCCCCCGGCACTGGTCCACATCCCGGGGGGACCCTGAACGCTCTGCGGTGGGTAGGGAGGCCACCGGGTCTTCACCGGGGCACAATTCTCTCCAGTGTCTGGCCTGCCCGGTGGCCAGCCTCACTGCCCCCCACAGCCCGCCCGGGAATGACCAGCCTTTGGTCCACCCAGAGCCAGCTCTGAGGGCAGCGGACGGGAACGGAGAGGAACCCCAAGCAGATGAGGGCAGTCCCAAGAGCTGGGGAATGCAGGAAGACCCGGGAGAGGGGTCGCCTGGCCCGTGTCTTCACAAGGGGGGAGGGTGCGGACCCCCCCCCCCTCCCCCTGCACCCTGCAGAGAGACTGAGGTCCTGAGAAGCCGAGTGAAAGTCACAGGCCTCACGCCACCTGTGAAGCAAGACAGTCCCCTCCAGGCTTCCTCAGAGGCCAGGCCGGGTCCAGGTAGAGGGAAGAACGGGGAGGAGACCCGGGGCTGGGGGTGTCAGGAGACCTGGGGGGAAAGCCGCTCGGCTCTGAAAGTCCCTTTAAGAACAACGTGGAGAGACTCCAGACTAATGGGAAGCGGGAACCTGGGCTCCGGGTGTGTCTCCCTCCAGCGGTCACAGCTTTGGTGACCCGACCTCTAAAATGGGCCCGAAAGGAACTAAGCTCCCACCATCTCTCCCCTTTGGGAGGAAAGAAGGGAATTTCTGCCCTGTTGTATACACACAAGGGAACGCTGGCAGACACAGACCCGCTGTCCGTGGCGGGGGGGGGGGGGGGGTGTGAGGGTGACCCCTGGGAACCAGCACGCCGTGGGGGAGCTGCCGTGTGAACGGGGACCTCAGTCCAGCCTTCCCCGTGCAACTTCATCAGCCGTGAGCTCGGTGGGCCGGGATAGGAACACAGGTCCCGGCCCGCTACAGAAACAGCCTATGGTGGGCAAAGCCGCCTGGTTTTCAGATTCGAATCAACCCGCTCCGCGGGGAAGTGCAGGCTGGAGGAAACGGGGCGGGGGTGGGGCGAGGGGATGGTCAGAAAGTGGCCAAGAAGCAAGGGAAGACGGTGGTGACCGATTTTTTTTTTCTTATGGGAGGATGAAAGGGGCTTCCAGAATCAGAGCCTGGTTTACGCTCCTCCGCTACGGGCCGGCCTGGACGGGCCTCCAGGACAGCAGACATGCCCCCCCCCCAGACCCTGGGCCTTTGACTCCTCTGAACCTCAGGGTCCGGAATGCCACCCATCTGTGGAATGCCACCCATTGGTGGCTCACTTGTGCCCTGAAGCCAGGCCATTCCGCCCAGGGCCCCAGCTCAGCTGGAACCTGTCCAGCTGGCCGCTGGGAGCTCGCCCCACCCGGCCTGCCACCACACCCACCCCTCGGGGGCCTGCCACCAGTCACGCTGTGCCCACACGACAGGCGGCCTCTCAGCGCACGGGCGGCCCCGCCGCCGTGAAAGCCTAACTCACGGAAGGCAGACCCGGCATCGCTCTCTGTTCACTTGCTGTGTGACCGTGTATAAGTCACGCTGCTTCTCTGTGCCTTGGCTTTCACGTCAGTGAGCAGGAGGCCCACTTCGCAGGGTGGAATGAGGGCTGAAGGAAAAGCGAGTGCACGACACGCTTAACACCGCAGGTCCTCGTTCAGACCGAGACGCGGCGCACCCAGAAACCCGGCTGCCTGGCTACGGCCTCCGCCTCTCCCAGCCGTGACGTGCCAACTGTCCTCTCTCACCCAAGCTGTCCCCCACTCACCAGGAACAAAGCCACCTGAACCACCCGACAGCACGACGGCATCATGCTTCGCCCGCGAAGAAGCCCCAACCCTGTTTGCTGGAGCTGGTCCTGCTCACCCAGGGGTGACTGGGGTGCCCCGGCCCCAGTACGGAGGAACAGAAGAAGGGCGCGAGACCCAGCTCGCTGCGTAACAGCCACGGAAGCTAGGATAAGCTATGTAACCTCTCTGTGCTTCAGTCTGCTCCTCTGCAAGATCAAGGTGACCGCCTGGTTCACGGGGTGGTTGGGGGGGGGGGTGGCGATTAAAGACGCTGGTTCCTATCAAAGGCTGGGGACTATACCAGGCAGAGCATTCGAGCGGAGTGAGCTATTGTGACCCATTCATTCCCCGCTGTGTTCTCAAGACTCAGCTCAGGTTCGCTGGGGGACCCTTCCAGAGGCCCCCCGGCCCCCTCTTTCTCCCTGCTCCCCCCGACCCCACACTGATTCACCTACTGGCCTATCAGCAGCCCGGTCCTGAAACCGCATACACCCAATCCCATGCACGCATTACCAATGCTGGTTCCAGGGCCCTGGTCTGCATTGTAGACAGGCTCCTTGTATGACGCGGTGTCTGACCCCGCTCTTCAATAATGAGGTGGGGGGGGCTGCTCCAGGTAGCGGCCAGAGGACCCCCCCCCCCCGCACCTGCCACGCTAGGGGTGTGAAAGTGACCCACTTGGGCGTGGTTAGCAGCACAGCTCACCCATTCCTGCGCCTCGGGCCTCTGCTGATCGCACGTGACGACCGTGGACCTGGCCCCCCTCCTGGGGGGAAGGGGGTGAAAAGCCATCAGGGCTTCCACAGGAGCCGCAGAGGAAGGAGGCTCCACTCTGAATTCGGAGTCCCTAAAATAGCCCGCAGCCCACAGAACCGTGGTGGAAGGAAAGGGAAAGCCGACCGGAGTTATCGGCCCTTGTTTGGAATTTGCTTCGGAAAGAAAAGAATGTGCCAGTCCCACCCGGCCTGGGGAAGGAAGTGGTCAGGCAGAGGGCAACAGTCCCAAAATGTGTTGGGGGAACCCCTCCTCCAGAGAAGCTACGGGGCGCAGGGAGGCTGGGGCCTGCGGCAGGGGCTGGCCGAGACCGTCTGGCCCCGGGGCCTGGAGAGGCCAAGCGGGCTTGAGTCAGAGCCCAAATTTCCCTGCAGAGGGAGCTGGGCAGGGCCGGGCGGAGGGCCGCGGGCGCTCCCAGCACCCCACCTAGGGGAGTAGGCTCTGCAGGCCCTCCTTCCAGCACCTGCCCAGTCAGCCCCGGGACAGCTGCTCTGGAGGTGGGAGCCCGATGGCACAGCTGGACCGGAGCCTCTGCGGCAGCGGGAAGCCTTCCCCTGGACCCATCCGCCCTCGACCGGCTGTTCACGGGCTGCGATGAACGAAGCCAGGAGCCCTGAACCTCATCCATCAGAGTCCCCGGATTTACGATAACCAGTGTCTCTGAGCCAGGAATTCTTTTGCTAAGAACACCTCCGCTCCCGAATGCTTACACTCACCCTCATCAGCTCCCCCCATGCCCCACAAACTCTCCAGCCCTGCCTGGCCTGATGCCGCTGGGCCGGCATGCCTTGGGGTTGGCTCAGCACCCACCTCCCCCACCAAAACTCATCAGTGGGTGGAGGCCCAAGTGCCCCTGGGCAAGGCTGGCCCCGAGCCTGAACGCATCTGTCCACACAAATACCCACTCCCGCGAATGAGGTGGGCCAGGGAGGCAGCGCCCTCCTGTCGTCCAGACCATCTGGAGGAACCAAAGCCGGGCGTGGGTTCTGCCATCGGAGCCACAATTTTATCTCCTAAGGGAGACTCCACGGGGGAGGAAAACGAGACAAGGAAGGCATGCAGACGGCTCAGCTAACAGTAGGGGAAAGAAGAGTCTATGGTGGGGTGCCTGGGCGGCTCGGTCGATCAAGCATCTGACTTTGGCTCAGGTCGTGATCTCACGGTTCGTGGGTTCGAGCCCCGCGTCGGGCTCTGTGCTGACAGCTCCGAGCCTGGAGCCTGCTTCAGATTCTGTGTGTGTCTCTCTCTCTGCCCTTCCCCTGCTCACGCTCTCTCTCTCAAAAATAAACATCAAAACATCAATCAATCAAAAATAAAGAGGTAATGGGGTGTACATACATTTCGTAACACCCCTAACTAAACACATTCCTATCTCTGCAGTGAAACGCATGGATAGTCCCATTCCCCAAGAGAAACCTAGATGCGAATGGGCTCACGTCAGTCTGGGTCAGGTGTTCCCAAGAAATTAGTTATGCCAACAAACTTTTGGTTTTCAGGTTTTCGGGGGGAGTTCAGAATCTCGGGCAAGGACTGTGGGCCTCCACCAGTAACCGCTACAAAGTACCAAAGCTGAGTCCCGGCTCCATTCCCTGGTCTTGGCCGGAGGTCCCTACCCCTGTGGGCTGCCCCCATGGCCATGGCAAAAAGGATCACCAGATTTCCCCCCCACCCCCAGCAAAGAACAGCCACTAACATTATTGCTGACAAATGTAAAACAATGGTACTTACACCCTGCCTTCATCTACCTGCTCCAGGGTTGGGAGCAGAGAAAAGCCGACAGAGATGAATAATTTTTCCAACTCCACTGACCCTAGTCAAGGAAAATAAAACTGTTGTCTGGACACTGTTGGCACCTGAGGGGTGGGCACACGAGGTGTTTTGCATGGAGCAGGTGAGGGGGTGGGAGCCAAAACTGAAAACACGTGATTTTTTTCCCCCCTCTTTGCCTGCTTGCTCGGAACCTCCCTGTGGCCAAGGTTCCGTGTGGAAATCTAAAATAATTGATCTCATCACAAATTCCTAACAGCTAATTAGAAAAATGTACTAATTGGGTAATCTGGTTTCAGATGTTCTAATTATATTTCTTTGGAGCACCAAAAACAAAAAACAAACAAAAAGAAAAACCCCAAACAACACATACTATTTGCATGTATATGTAATTGAACACCACTTCTTCCAAGAGTGTAAAACAGCCGGAAAGTTTAAAAGACCAAAAAAACCTCAAACTCTCGGAAAGAATATTTTCAGACACATTACCTATCCACAGTGGAGTCCGCTACAAAAACGCAGGGCTTCCGCGTTAAAGGGTGATATCTGAAAAATCTCTCCGCAGTAACTCCCATCAGCTGCCCTGGAATTACTCGGCTCCCCCCGCCCCCTTTAATGCAACGGGGTTTCAGCAGCGTGAACTGTCGTACCCTCTGGTTTCTTAACAGCGCGCTCCTACAAAGGACTCCCAGAAATTTCCCCATCGCCTGAGATTTCTACACCCCGAGTTGGGAAAGAGGTTCTGGACTCCACTCGTGTGCTCTGCCTAACCCGGCACTGGCAGCTTCCTACGAGGGATTTTATTCTATGATTGGGAAATGTGTTTAGCCTGACCAAACGTCTGGGGTAAGAAGGTAAGAGGGGATGCTTGCAGGCGGAGGGGGAAAAGGGGTCTGCGCGCGCCGGCCGGAGGGCCGGGGGCGGGGCGTCCCTCCCGACGCCAACGGCCTGGAAGGCGTGGCCAGCGCCCGTGGGCGGAGCCACGCAAAACCTCCCAACCAACCAAAGCTGCCGGAGACCTCCAGGACTATATTTAGTCAGGGCTGCCGGCCCTCGCGGGGAGGGGCTCGCGGAGGCACAGAACTGCCACCTGTGCGCACCAGCGCCTGCAGCCCTGCCACGGCCACCGCGGTGCAGACGTGCTGGGGCACCACGACTCCTGCTGGAGGGGACACAGGCATCCTCTCTGGTATTTCCTCCAGCCCTCGGCAGGACACGCGCTACCCATCTGATAAATAGCGTTTGCCCAACAAGGAGGGGACGATGCTGGGGCCGCATGGCCTGGCCACAGGCAGGGGCTGCGGAGGGCACCGGGCATCGGCACGGACAGGGGCGGCTCAAGTTAGTTTCACTTTCTGGTTTTTAGCCCGGGCCACCTCTCACCCTGAGGCAAGAAAATATCCTTTGAATGCCACGAGAGAAAAATCCTCAAAATTGTCCCTTGTCGTTTTCTTTTCTTGTCTTTTTTCCGAGGACACGGTTTTCTTCTGAAGACCCGGTAACAGGCTGTGGTGAAAACCCCAACTACGTAACTTCGGTCCCGCGGGCTGCTCAGCTCTAATATGATTACACATCTAAATGCAATATTGGGGCAAAGTGGTATTATTTTTCTGGGAAAAACCAACATCATAAAAGGGTCTTTATTGAATCAAGGGCCCCAGAACTGTTCTCTTGCCTAATTATGGCTCCCCAGTGAATGAGGCTGGGTTTCCAGGCAGGAGTCCTCAAAACTCCCCAGCCCACAGGGCAATGGGATATTTGTCACGACTTGTCTAATTACAACAAAATCCACCGAAAGGACCAAAGGGAGGATGCCAAGGTAGGTTGGCAGTAGCCCCTTCCCTGACCGGGGGACTGGAAACGGGGGAAGCTGGTTCTCCAACCTATTTCTATCTTAAGGAGCAGCGCCCCCCCTTCCTCATCCCTTACATTCAAGTCAGGATCCTGGACCCTGCCTCTTTCCAACTGTCCACGCTTAAGTAGTTTTCCAGCATCCAGCAACTGCCCCTCCCTATCCCCATCTATATAGAAAAGGCCCATTGTCGAAACGTGATATTTTGCCAGATGGTTTAGCATTCAGTGATTTGGCCAAGGTTAGTGTGCGCCCAGACCTGAGTGACAATGAATGCTTGCTATCACCAGACACAGAAGGAGAGGCAGAGGCGGGGGGGGGGGGGGGGGGAGAGGGAGAGAGACTCAGGCCAAGGGAGGGTGAACCCTCCGCACCACGCGGCTGGGAGCAAGTGGTCTGGTTGACTCTTCCCAGATACACAGTGGCCTGGCCAGGCAAGTTGGAGACTAACAGTTTGCTCGTATGCAAGGCCCGGTGCCAAGTATCTGTTTCATCGCCCTCAAAGTTCCAACAGCAAGGAAAGACACTTGTATTTGTTTTCATGTTCTGAAGCCCACAACCTCCATCTCTACAAGCAGGGATTCGAGAGCATGTTATCCCGACTCTCCTACTAACCTGTCCCCTTAGACTCTCATGTGGGCTGGAGCACCCCTGGGAGAGTCAGGGACTTCTCCCTCCACGCGCTCCACAGGGGCGTACCCAGCATAGCTCCCTCAAGAAGCCAGACTCCCCCCCCCCGCCCCCCAACACACACACACACACACAGAGCAGGACTTAACTTTTCTCCCAGTATTTTCTCCCCAGATATTAAGCCAACAAGCAGCTTGCCAGCCTCAGGTCGTCTTTCCTTGACCTCACTGGGATTTCTTCACTGGCCCGACAGGCCCTGGGCTCAACTATGGTGTCACTTGAGAACAGTTACATGTCCTCCCCGCCGCCGTGCACCCGGCCTGTCACACGGGAATTCTCTTTTGATCCTCTGATCACACCACAACGTAGGTGTGTATCGTCACAGCCAGGAAAAGCAAGTCCCAAGAAGGCGCGCCACTGGTCCAAGTTCACTCAGCTGGCCCACAGGAGAGCCTGGTTTCTGACTTCCCCTTTCCCCAGTGCCTGCCTTCAGCAGGAGTGGACTTCGTCTTCCACCGATTCCCCAGGACACCAGGTGCCACCAGCCCACGAGCAGTAACGCTACTCGCTTGTTCTCAGGAGGGGGAGGCGGGGATCTACCTTACATAGGACACAGAGAAAGAGAGAAAACTGAAGACCAGAATGAAAGGCTCTGTCATTAACAAGGAGAGGCTAGTTTTTCCCTTGAACCCCACACACCCCGGGGCCGAAATCCAGCGAGAGGAAGTGAGTTTCATGAGAATCAACCACAAAGTCTTCGCGGGCAGATCCAAATTTCCCAGCTGCACATCGCCGAGTCTTTGCCCCGCCCCTCCCAGCCAGAGCCCCAGGTTCCAATCCGGTGCCCTCCTCTGGGCCTCCCGCGGCCCGGAATCCTAGAAGAAACGTTAAGGCGACAAGGGGTGGACGCTGTATTCAGTCCAACCCCCACTTGACAGAGAAGGGGGCTCTCAGAGGCCCAGAGTGGCAGTGCAGAGATTAAAATCAGGCGATGGTTCTTTCCACACAGCGCCTCCCTCCCCAGTTCTCCTGGACAGCAAACACTAGGGGTCTGGCTACAGGGCGATTTCAAAATTCCCCAGACCGTGCCAAAGGGAGGAGGGAGGGAGCAGCGCAGCGGGTGAGAAGTCACCTGCTCCGTGTCCGTCTGCAAGCCCGGCCCACTGCCCCTGGCCATTGGGACTCCTGATGACTCTAACGCACTGCACTGAAAACGATCACGGTCTCTCTCAATCCCCCCGGGTTGAAATTCAACATAAAAACATCACCGAGCCGTAAAAAAAAAAAGCATAAGGAAGTCCGACGACATTCTGATTTTTATTTCCCGGGTTGAAGGCTCTGCAGTGTTTTTTGGAATATCCACTTATTTCCCTCCGCCGCCGCCACCCACTTAGATTTTGCACCCTGCCTGGCTGGTCCCGCTCCAGCTGTGCCTTGCATGCCCCCAAGAGCAGCCGTGGGAATTCACCTTTCCTGGGGACCTTCTGCGAAGTGGCTGGGTGTGCGACAGCGCAGAAGTGCGAGGTGGCCGCACGTGCACACCCAGAGTACTGTAAGCACTCTGTGCTGGCGAATCCAGCCCCATCCGGCTCCTGGGCCGCAGCTCTCCAATGCTCCCAACCTGGGAAGCCCTACTGCACCAGGGGGCTCCCGAAGGGCCACTGGCAGCTGTGAGATGCTGGGGAGCCCCCCCCCCCCGAGCCTCAGCCCCAAGAGGACTCCCGATGCCCCTCGGCGGCTCTCAGAGCTGGAGTGCAAGTCACAGTGGGCGGCAAGGGATCGTGCACGGTCTCGTAGCTGTAACCCTACCTTGGTCCAGTCCCGGGCACAGGGTCGGGAGGTCGGTAGACAAGAAAGGCTGAGACAGGGGAAGAGGTTCCCAGACATCATCCCCGCCTTACAATTACAAAGCTGCCGTGCCCAGGGGGTTAAGTAACTTGTCCGAGGCCACACGGCAGACGACCTACGACCTTCCGACCCGCCAGGCCGCAAGCCTAAGGTCTCAGTCACTCTGCACCCTTCCCGACCAACGCGGGTACACTCGCGGATTCCAAATCAGAGACCCGAGGAGGTGAGGACCAGCCAGAGGTCCACTGGTGTGTGCCAGGTGGAATCTGTCCTCTTCCTGTCAGCCTCGCCACAATGCTATGACGTGGTATCAAGCTTCCTTCACGAGGAAGAACCGGGCACAGAGAAGTTATTTGTCGAAGGCCGCTCAGCTGGCAAGTGGCAGTCGGGACTCCAAGTCTAGCCCCTCTGGACCCAGGGTCCATCTTTACGGCCCTCACACTAGGCTGCTTCCAGAAAAGCCCTTCCAGGGACCCACACTGGCCCTTTGCTTCTGAGACAACTCTTTCCCGAACCGTGGAGAAGAACGGAGACAGGCCAAAGAGTCACCCCCGTGCTCAGAGAGCCGCAAACCGGCCTGAAAGCAAAATCCACCCCGAGGGCCACACAGAGTGCCAAGCAGGGGACAGAATGCTGACCTCGGCTGAGGGTTCCGAAAGCTCGGCTTTGGGCAAAGGTGCAACAAAGGAGACCGGGGCCACCCCCAGGCACGACCCCCAGGGAAACTCTAGAGGTCTTTCTGAGCAGCGGAACTTCCGAAGTCGCTAGGAAGGTGGGGGCTGAGATGAGAGGGGTGGTTTCTCCCGACACCCCCTCTGCCGATCCAATCCTGCTAAAGAAAAACGGATCTTTCATCTTTCATAGGTTGGGATTTGATTTTTCTTTAAAAAAAAAAAAAAAAAAAAAAGGCCACAAGGGTGAGGTTAATTATTCACCAGACTACAATCTACTTAGGAGTTGAGGGAACACAAGTTTCCTCCCAGTGGGCAAGACCAGGAGTCCAGCTGGATTTTAAGTCTTCCACTGGGTCTCTCTGGGGGTCTGGTTGAAACCCTTCCGTCCTTCCAGCTTCCCGAAGCCGGCTCCAGGGCACGAGGGGCTGCCCTGTAAGCCACTTTCCTGACCAAGTGAGGTATCAGGCTTACAGGGATGGACGTGGGGGGGGAGGGGCAGGAGAGGCGTTGGTATCTGGAAAACGAGGAGAATTCGAAAGGAGACAGCAGAATTGAAAGGCTCTCAAAGCAAAGCACGATTCCTAAATCCGACGACTTAAATCGAAGCACAAATGGGCTGCCGCAGGCCAGGCCGGCCCGCTGTGGAGCTGATTCAGTCACACTCTGCAAAGGAAAAATCCCAAGAAGGAAAAACGTAATCACTCACTTCCCCCCAAGAAACTGAAGCACTAAGGCATTTCCTAAAAATCCCTAAAATCCCGGGCCAGCCCCAGAGATCGGGGCATAGCCCGAGGCAGAACTGCCAGCCACCTGAACCAGGCCAGGCAGGAGGCGGGGGACACCAAGCGACGGCTCCTTATACCCGGATTCCCAGGATTCATGTCCCTGATCCCGGCGCCTGGCCCCTCCGGGGAGGGTGCAAATCAGCCAAATCCGCCAGTTTTTCGCATCTCATCGCTCCAGCCCAGTTCTGCAGGTGTGTTATGACCACGTAACATTCTGCAGATACTTCATTTACTGTAAGACGCTCATCCCCAGGGCCGAGAGAGGCATGGGTTCAAAAGGAGAAATTCGTTTTCCCAACTTGGTTCACTACTTCAAAGAGAGCGTTTTTTCCCCTTAAACGGGGCAAGGCCTCCAGTCGAAGCTCCCACCGCCCTGCTCCGAAACAACGTTGCGTCAACACTGAGAGTTTGGTTAAGGTACTCGCGCCTTTAGATAAATGACCAAATGGACGTCTTCCTATAACTGTCGCATCTGCACTTAACATGACTAGAGCCTGCGGGACAAAGCTCACGCTGAAAAAGTGCAGGCCAACTGCAGTGCAAGGCTTGCCCCCCCTCCCCGCAGGGACCCACAGGCCCAGCCTTGCCTCAGGGCCCCCCACCGCCCATGGGGTTCCCTCCACATACGTCACCCCTCTGCTCAGGCCCCCATATGGCCACCCAAACTGAGACAGAGGCTCCGCTGGGTTCCTGCAAAGTCAGCCCTACGCTAAGCCCACAGAAGCCTGTGGAGAAACCTTCCCGATGGAGTCTCTGCACAACTTCCAGAGAGGTAGGTCAACCCGGCTGGGCTGCTTTCTCCCTCACCCTCCTCCCTGCTTCTAGAAAACTCTCCGGTTTTCCAAAGCCAGGTGGAAGGGGGCCCAAGGTGCCCTGTTTTGTCAACTTGCCCTTCACACACAGTTCAGGTCACCTGGCCGCGGGTGTTCCCAAATGTTTTTCCAAGGCCCCTGCTGCCAAGAGAGCCCAAACACAACACAAACAAAAATAAACAAAAAGTTCCGACACTTAGCAAACTTGAGGTCTTGGGGGCTGGTGGAGTTTTTTTTCTTGGACTTTACTTCTTTTACTAGAAGATCAGGAACAAAAGAACACTCCCACAAAGATGTACCTTGAAGGAAAGGGTGGGGCAGGGGCTTCCCCCTCCACAGAGGCCAAGCCTCCACATCCAGTGCCATCTCCCCGGGGGCAACTCCAGAAATCGGGTGGTCCTCCCCACTTCCAAGCTCAAGGTAGCCGCCCTGGAAAGCGCGGCGGGGCAAGCCCTGGTGGGCTAATGGCATGGGGAGCCGGGGAGCGGGAGGCTGTCTCTCTCCCCACTCCACGTCCGCCCCGGCGGGAATCGGCTCCACCCGAAGAACACGGACCTGACACCGACCGCACACAGTGACCGACTTAAAGTTCTGAGCACGTTCCCACCGTTCCTGCGAAGCACAGGGATCCTTCGAATCTGCCCACAGAGCCCGCGCCGAGGGCCCCTTGCCGCCCCCTCTCCGGCGTGACCCCCGGGAGGTGGCCCCCTGGCAGGGGTTCACACTCCCGCCTGCGCGCTGAGCTCCTGCCGAGCCGGCCCCGGAGCTCGGAGAAGCCGCTGGTCCCGGGGGCCGAGGACTGGGACTTTGTAGGCCAGTTGAACCGACACCCTCATCTCGCCCGCAAAGACCCAGCCCTCAGCTCCCGCGCGTCTCCGGGGTCGGGGTGCCGGCGCGTCCCCGACGGGCAGGATCGCACCGCCCGCTCTCCAAGGCGCTCTGCTCGGCCGACGCTCCGGGCTTCCCCCAAGCGGCGTCCGCCGGAGAAGGCACCCGCCCCGCCCGAGCTCGGCCCGCGGGCTCCGAAACCAGCCCACGAAGGGTTACACGACGTTCGGTGCCGCGGCCTCCAGGCCGCCCCGGCGCAGGCCGAGGGAGAGTGCTGGGCGTGGGGGAGGTGCGGGGACCCGGCCGTCCCCGACCCCGCACCGCCAGCCGGGCGCGCCAGAGTTACACGCCGAGAAACTTCGCCACGATCCCACGCCGCGCCCGCGAGGCCCAGCTCCGCGCCGCCTCGGTTACCTGCGCTCGGATCCGCGGGGCGCAGGGCCGGGGCCGGGGCCGAGCTGCGGGCGGGGCGCCTCCCACCGCAGGCCGCGCCCTCCCGCACCACCGGGCCCAAGCCGCCGCCGCCGCCGCCGCCGTCGCCACCGGGGGTCGGGGAAGTAGCTGCGAGCCGGACCCCACGCCCCGACGTCCCGGTGCCCCGCGCGCGCCGGGCCGGGCCGGGCGCCGGGGCCTCGCTCAACCTGCCCGGACCCGGGGGCCGCCGCCGCCGCCGCCCCCTCCCCCAGGGGGCGCGAGCCCGGCGCTGCGGGGAGAGGAGCGGGGCGGCGAGACCCCTCGAAAGTTGGGGGAGTTCCGCTCGCTCGCGCGCGCGGCCCTAGCTAGCTCCACGTGCTGGTGACACATCAGGAAGGCTGCGCGCCCCGCGGCTCCCGGCGGGCGGACGCGGCCAGCGCCCGCCCGCACCGCCTCCCGGAGCCGAGCGGACGGCGCCCCGCCCCGGCCCGCCCTCCGCCCGCCCCTCGGCGGCACCGCCCCCGGCCGCGGCGCCCGCTCCGGGGCCGCGGCACCCGCGGGAGGGCACCCCGGCGAGCTGGGGGTGGGGATGGTGGCCTGGGCGCCCCTCCGCCCGGCTGCCGGAGCCGGCCCGGGGATCGAGTCCGGACGCGAGCGGCCCGACAGTTTCGAGTGCCTTCCTCCCAGTCACGCAGCCCTTCCCGCCCCCGAGCGCCAGTAATTTTCCCTTTTCCTCCTCCGGCCGGTCAGAGCCGCTGCCGGCGCGTCCTCCCGCGAAGGCCGGCGCCGAGAGCCCCCTGCCGGCCACGCCGCTCCTGGGCCGTGTCCCCGCCCCGGCGGCGCTTTCCTGCGGCCCGGGCCTCGACCTCCCCGTTTGGAACCTGGAGCCGGCCTGGCGTTTCCTTGGGGCTTTGGTGGCCAACCAACGAGAGAGAGGATAGTAAGTGGAAAGCGCCGGGCAGGGTCACCAGCAGCGTGCTTTGTTGAGATGCTACTGTGTTTTCTACCCTCTTCCTACCCGCTTCCAGTTGCCTGCAAACAGCCCGTTTCACTGGCTGTGCTTTCTGAAAACCCGAGTTCCTTTAGGGGGACGGTGGGGGGAGAGGCAAGCGAGAACTTTCCCAGGATTGGAGAGGGGTCGGAGGTCAGAGGAATCCCCTTTGTGCGGACCTGCGGCCCCGCTCTCTCTGCAGGGCCGCACATCGGGGCGTAGAACTGCGTGTCTCCTCTGAGCGCGTTCTGGCACATCCGCGGGCCTCTGCCAAGATGCCCACCCTCAAGATGGCCAGGATTCCAGGGAGCATGGAGGAGAGGGTAAGAGGGAATGATGGAGAAGCCCAAATAACCACTGAGATTGAGCCCCACCCCTTCAGATGGAGCCTGGCAGTCGGATTTGAAGAAAATAAGGAGAAATACCTGTTTGCGGCCTGATACAGATCCTGGCCATGTTCCTGTCTTCGCTTTCCTGTCCTCACCAACCCAAAACATACCTTGAAAGTGGAAGTGGAAGCCGAGTGGTTTATCTGCTCAATTTGCCAGCTCTCCGCCCCCGCCCCCACTACCACCCTAGGAGATTCCTGGGCAGGACAGACAGATACGCAGGAGCAGGTGCTCCCGGGAGAGAGTCCCTCTGCGAGGGATGGACGGCAGACGGCGGCCAGGCACAGACAGAGGCGCCGGGTGCTGGCTCAGGATGAGCCGCTGGCCCCAAGGGTCCGTAATTCCCCATGTTGTGGGAGCCTAGGATTAGAAGGGAAGAAAGAGGAAGACGCACCGACGTTGCTGGTGATGCCCTCCGTGCTAGAGGGGGCCTGGGCTCCATGCTCTGCTTTCTCTTCCCCTTTTAGTGCTTTGTCTAAATCTGACAAACCCTTTGGATCTCGGAGCCTGGAGGAGCCGGTGCCCTGGGGGGATGAAAGGGCAGGGGTGTAATGGGTTTACCCCAGCGCCCCATCCCAGAGAAGCCTGCAGAAGATTAAGATTTGCTCCCTGAGTTTGAAACCTCTCTGCTCCCCCCTGACCACATCAAAGCAGGTGGCCGTGGGGGGCACCTAATCCCATCAATGGACTCAAAGCCAGACTAGAAAGGAGATTCTGCCAAGCTGGTGCAGGGGACAAAGCTCACAGGAGAAAGTTAGCTACCGGGCCCTGGCCTCCTCCACCGGGCGGGGCGGGGGGGGGGGGGGGTTACATCTCCAAAAGGATCCTGAGCCATTCCACAAGCAGATGGGGGCTGTCCTTTGCTTGTTGTGGCAGCGGCTGTGGGAAGCTCCACACCCAAAACTGGGAAAGCCGTGCAGTGTGCGACAGGGCGGAAAGGGACCCTGAGAAGGACTGGGACTGGTCTGAGTCTCAGTTCCTCCTGCCTTACTTGGGGAAAGCACTTTCACTGTGACACTCCTTAAGCAGTGTCCCCCAGCGTGGCGCTCGTGTGTGAGACAGTGTTAGGTTGGGAAAAAAAAAAACAAACAAAAAATGTGATATGTATCTTTCAGTGTCAATGTCATGCATACCGTTATCACAGGGAGGCAAAAAAAAATGGTTCAAGTGAGCCCACTGACGGCCAGGTATTCAGTGTCTATTAGTATGAGGGGTATCCTGATATGGCAAAAATGGGGACAGTGGCATGCAAGTCAGTAAGTCAGAAAAACACCCCTTCGGACCAGCCGTCTTTACAGAGACACTGCCTTAGGGCGGTGGCTTTCAAACTTGCAGCCATGCCCCGAGGTAGGAAACAGCTACATCTACCTGCGTATATAAAAGGTCTCCGGCAACAGTTCACACGTACTCAAAACAATTTTATGTTGTCTTATTCCGTTCTTTAACAAACACGCTCCTCTCAAGCTGTTAAAATTTATTTCATTACCCACCCATGGCCGGCTCCTACAACTTGAAAAATACCACCAGGGTGCCTGGCGGGCTCAGTCAGTGGAGCACGAGACTCTTGATCTCAGGGTTGTGGGTTCGGGGACCCGCGTTGGGTATAGAGATCACCTAAAAATAAAATCTCATTTAGGGGCATGTGGGTGGCTCAGTTGGCTAAGCGTCTGACACTTGGTTTCTGCTCAGGTCCTGATCTTGCGGTTCATGAGTTCAGGCCCCGCAGAAGGCTCCACACTGGCAGCGCAGAGACGGCTTGGGATTCTCTCTCCTTCCCTCTGCCCCTCCCCCCACTGGTTCCCTCTCTCTCTTAAATTAAAAAAATTTTTTTAAATATAATCTTATTTTTAAAAAAAGAGGAAAATGCCAACTTAGAGAATGTGCTGAGATGAGAGAGCGCTCAGAAATTTCTAGGTGCCAACACCCTGTGCTTCTCCATACACTCTCACCCTGCCCTTCGGACACGGGTAGTATTGTTACCCACCTTTTATAGGTGAAATTACAGAGTATGTAACTCAGTGCAGAGGGGCTGGTCTGAGTCCAGTAAATGCAGGCCTCAGACCAGCCCCTCTGCACTGAGTCCCTCCCTGGGCTAGCGCACCTTCCGCCAGCCTGCTCCCAGGAAATGGCTCAGAACGGCCCAGCATCCAGGGGCAGTCACGCCATTTTTGCCCTTCTCGCAATGTAGCCTGCCTCTCCCAGTCGGCCCTGGTGCTTCTGCCTTTTTGCGCCCCCCTCCCCAACAAATGACCCTGGGAATCAGGCTCTTTAGCAAGCCGGCCTTAGAGGGGGGTGGGGAGGGGAGGGTGTGGTGTGACAGGACAATCTTCACGTCCCACATACTCTGACGTCCATCTCTGTGGCCGGGAGGGATCGACCCGCCTTGGGGACAAAACCCCATAGAGCTGGAGACGCTGGCCTTGGTCCCTCTCTCCCCCCATTCTAGGTTCTTCCCCATGTCTTCCTCGGCTGCCCTGTTTTAAACCGCAGCCCCTCCCTTCCCCCTCGCATCCCCCCGACCTAGCTCTTCTCCCTTCCCGGTGCCCTTTTCCCCTCTAATGTGCCACATATTTTACTCATTTGAGGATATTCCGTCCCCCTGCTGACCTTGGCCGCCAACTCTCAGAATGTAAGCTCTGCAGGGGTAGGAATCTCTGTCTCTTTCATACATTGCTGGGTCCCAGCGCCTGGCACATAACGCACACTCAGTAAATATTTGCCAAATGCCTTTCGGTCCTGCCTCCGCTGCCCTGAGAACCCAGCTTGGCTATCATCGGATGGGCTCGACTGCCCCAAACCCCCCTCCCCAGGGTCCCCTAGGGGCTGAGCCACACAGAGGCACTCCTCCAACACTTACTGATTTTGCCAGTTCCCTCTCAGAGGGTGGACACGTCCCCCCCCCAGGGCAGGAGGGCCGACACTCACCTCGGCTTCCAATAACCAAACTGTTCGAGATACTGAATACCAACATCGTGATCGGGTACCGACTCTCTGCTATACACGACCGGCTGCCGTGTCTCTAGCAACACACAAAGGGCTGGGAAGGGGCGGGGCCAGGAAGGAAAACCCCATTTTATGGATACAGAAACTGGGCTCGCAGAGATGAGATGATTTTACCCAAGGTCACTCTGTGCCGCTGTGTTCTTTCCACTCCGCTCCCCCCCCCCCGCCCCCGCCGCCCCCGGGGACCATCCGGCCTCTCAGCTACAAAGTCTCCAGTCCCGACTGTGCTGACAACTTTCGGTCTCCCGCCAGCCTTCAGAAAGGGTACGGACACGAGACACGGCCTATTTTAAGTTCAGCCGGCAATCTACACGCATTGTGTGTTTCCCGGCCAGGACGGCTTGGAGAGAGGGAGCTGCACCCCAGAGCTCAGGAAAAAGACGGGCTGGGCATGACATCTCGACTGCAGAAAAGTCACACCGGGGATCACCGGTCTTGTCAACGCCGGGGGCCTGTTTCAGTTCCTCACACCCGCGCCACCTTCAACCAGTGAGTCTCGGCCCCTGGGCCTCTGTTTCATCACTGACCGAACTGGGAACTGGAACGTGATTTTCTCTGTGGTTTCTCCCGGCGTCACGATTCCTTAACAGTAGGAAGAGAAGTTGCTGACTTCTTCTTCTTTTTTTTTTTTTTACTGTTGTAGACCTTCATTCAGCCAACATAGAAAGAAACCCCTTTATCTATCTAGGTCGAGAAGACACGACGCTTGCCCACAAGCAGCAGCAGGTGGGGAAATTCCCCGGAGGGGAGTCGATTCTTTGCAGGTGTAAGGATATGTCAGCAACGCCAAGGCGGCGCTTCCAGCTGGATGCGGTTCTCCTGCCTGCTGGGGGTTAGGGAAGAGGCAGGTGGTCTGATACTCTGAACTTGACCTAAGGAGTGAGGCTGACAGCGTGGGAAGTGAGGGAGCCCTACTGGCCCAGAGTCCCAGCCCTGTCACCCAGGCCGCTCTCAAAGGCTTTCAGTGGGCGGGGTAAGTGCCTGGACGATGGTAGAGGCCGAGGTCCCAGTCAGTCCCCTGGGGATTGCGCGACATTGGCAATGCGTGTCTCCGTCCCTCCCCTGCCTCCACAGCCTGAGTAGTCTGCTCGAGCCTGTGGTTTTGTCCCCATATGTTTTTCCTATGGATCGGGGTGAATATTAGACAAGAAAAATACCTGTTTGGCTCACAGGCTGGCAGAGAGATGGGCCCTCTCCCGGGTACATGTCAAGGAATAACGAAGATGACATTTCTAAACAGATTCGTGCTGATTACTACGCGTGGAAATGCTTAATCTATAGGGCAAAAGTAGAGCTTTCTGGATGACCATGAACAAATCACCTCCCTTTCTGTACCGGTTTCTGTGGCTCTAAAAATAAAGACTGGGTGATTCCAAATGGTGACTTTTGTCACCAAGAATGGGGTTGGACCTTTAGTGCTTGTTAATAAGTAACTGCCCACGCCGGGCCGTGTGTTCCCCAGTCGGTGAAGTGTCTGACTTGATCTCGGGTCATCATCTCGTGGTTCACGTGTTCGAGCCCCGCGTCGGGCTCTGTGCTGACAGCTCAGAGCCTGGAGCCTGCTTGGGATTGTGTCTCTCTCTCTCTCTCTCTCTCTGCCCCTCCCCAGCTCATGCTCTGTCTCTCTCTCTCTTTCTCAAAAATAAATAAACATTTAAAAAGTTTTTTAAAAAAATGCAAGTAAGTGGTAACTATAAAAGTAGCGAGTATGGTTACTTCTGGCTGGGGGGGAGGCTGTATTGAGAAGGGGACACATAAAAGACGTTTCTGGGGTGTCCAGCGAACCTCCCTGACCTGAGTAGCGCTCTTCGCATAATTCATTAAGACATTGGCCTGATTCGTGTGGCTTTCGAATCTGTGTCTGATTGTACAAGGAACGATTTAAAAACACATCCCTCTAGGCTGGAAATCTTGGATTCCGACTGACGGCACGAGGCAAAAGAGACCCACTTGCCAAATTCTGCTTTTAGGTTAAATAATATTCATGTACGGGAAGGAAGAGGCCTGACCTACAGTGGTTTATGTTTTTAAAAATATCCGGGAGGTTTTGGCTGCCCACGAATGGCCATCTGCCTACGTGGCTCCAAACTGAGGTGCCAGACGCCCTGCCTTCTAATCTAGACCCTGGCGAGGAGCAGATGGTAGGAGGTCTGAGCGGGGAGGGGAAACCGACAGTCAATGAAAGTATCTCTGGAGTAGTCTCTCCGGTGATACACATCACAATGAAAGCAGGAGACGGACAGACTAAATAGTGTATCCGGAGAGGGAGGCTTTGCAGCTCTCCTGCCGCTCGGGGAGGACTGACCGGAACCCTTTGGATGCGGGAGCCCGGGTCATATATGACCAGGCCCCCACTGTGAAAGGGACTATTATCTTTCACCACCTTGGCAGCCACGAGAAAGATTCGCGGGACAGCTCGGGGCGCCCTGGCTTCTCCAAGGTCCGGACTCTGAGGCAGACACAGAATTGCCGGCCACAGGTATTTAGGAAACACCCCTTTCACCTTCTGGATTTTGCAACAAGTTGAAGTCCAGGGTATGGGAGTGGTTTAACAGAGGTCAGGCCGTAAACTCAGCATGGGTATCCCTTTCTGCCCGTGCGCTCACCCTTTAAGCCAATGACCCCCCACTGAGGCGAAGGGTAGATACCCGTGGGCCTTCAAGGTAACCGCAACACCTCTGCTCCCGAGCTCATCCCAGCACGTGGACCTGACCCTCCACCACCTCCATCTCCCCTTCCCTGCCTTAACCCGGGATCCATACTGACCCTTGTGGCCGGCCCCTTTACCTTCGGGGGGGGGGCGGGGGGCGTGTTTCCTCTACCATCTGTGTGTTGACCTCTTCTGTACCTTGACCCTCTTTTATTGATTTTGGCTTGGTTCGTTGCCTCCACCTCTACGCGGGCGAAATTCACTGCTCCGGCTTCTACAGGAGACCCAACCTCGAACTGCGGCCTTCCTTCTCATCGGGAATCCCGTTTAAGGGAGAAGATTCGAGGCACTATCCAGAAGTTCGGGACCTTTCCTCTGCCTGTTTCTGAATACCTAGAATCTGTCTCCATTTGCATTTACTTACAATTCCATGACAACACTGAATCCCTAAGCTCAGCACTCCCTTCAAAAGCCAAGAGAGTTTCTTCCACGTATTGGAATCTTAGGGAAAAGATCAATAGATTTCCCTGCTCCCAGGGCCCCACATCCTGCCTTCTGATAACCCTCCACATCCCCTCAGAGACTCTGCTGACATTCAATTCACCGGAAGCTCCCTCAAGTCCCCGTGTGCAATAGGGGCCTCTGGAAAGGTAACGTGATTTGGGGTCACATTAAGAGAAGTATGGGAGGTGGAATGAGGGAGGCGAAGCTCCGTTCATGAAAGCATCTCCGGAGTAGTATTTTCATTGCTGAGAATCACAAATTAGAGGAGACAGGCTGAGTGATTCGGAAATTAGAGGCACTCAGCATCATGTCATATTCAAATTGGGCTGTTTATCCTAGAGATGACTTGGGGAGTGTCATAACCGGCTAGGGGGCCAGAACGAACAGATCACACAGACAGGCACCTGACTCAAACTGTCAGTTCCCCAGGGCTGGGAAGGGACTAAGCGCCCACCAGTTGAGCCACGTGGTTGGGTTCCTAAACAAGAATGCAGGCGGTAAGCACGGGTGGATAACTCACCTTTCAGGGAACAAACCAAGCCGAAAACACCGCTCCAGAAATTCCAAAGTCCTTTCTGGAAAGTTCTCCCACCCTTAAGACAAGCAAAACGAGCGACGCCAGAGCCCCCTCCACCGCCGGCAACATCAATGCCTCCCGGGGGCCCTCCGTGTCCCCACCGGTATCACAGGAAGCCCAGAAAGGTCCCGCCGGCGTAGGGGAGCAGGGCTAGTGGAGACAAAGCGCAGGTGCCGCCAGCGAAGGGCGGCGCCGGCCCGCGAACCCCATCGCCCCGGCCCGGCCTGCGCTGCACAGCCTGGGGAAGGGGCAGGGCCAGAGGACGCCAGAACAGAATCTGAAAAGTAAAAAACGCCACGCAGCTAAGGGACGGCGCACGTGGGGGTAACAGAGCCCCGCCTCGCCAGACCCCAACCTCAAAGCCTCAGGCACGGACGGGGTTCGAACCCGCGATCTTCGGTTTACGAGACCGACGCCTTACCACTTGGCCACCGCGCCTGACAGCCGAGCGAGCGGTGGAAGCTCTCAGTGGAGGGTAGGCGGCGCAGGCGCGGGAAGGGCGAGGCCCCGCCCTCGGCCCCGCCCCCGGCCTCTCGCCCGCCCCTCCAGACCCGCCCGCCGAGACTCGGCTCTGCCAGCCGCTCGCAGCCGCTGGGGCCGGCTCAGAGCCCCGGCCGGGCGCCTGCGTCCTGCCTGCGGCGGGACCCGAACTAGCGGCGGGCCGGCCCGGTCCCGCCCTCCTCCAGCGCCCCCGGGAGGGCTGGGAGAGGAGGCCCGCCGGGGATGAGCTAGGGGCGGCGGGACCGGGAGCCCAGACGGAGAAAAACCACGACCGATGCTTGCTTGCTACGACGCGAGCGGAAGCGGATACCGCGGCCGCGAGCGAGCCTGGGCCCGGCGTTCGCGCGCCGCCGCGTGACCTTGGCCGGGTCTTTTCCGTCCGCTCCGCAGGTTGCGCCGGCAGCGACGGGGGTTCGGGCCGAACACACCGGGAGCCGAAGGGACAAGAAGGGCGGGGCAGGCACGGACGGTCCTGGCCTTGGAGAAGCAAGCAGGGAGCCCGGTGGGGGGACGAGGGCCAGGCTTCTGGGGCGAGGCAGGAGCGGCAGTCTGTGTAAGGAAAACCTTCCCCCCTTCCCCTCGCTGGTTCACGCTCCGCCCTTGCCCTTCAAACCCTGGCACGGGAGATTCCTGATAAATATCTGTTTAGACAAGATGGCCTTGTCCGGGAGGAACAGACGTGGGCGCACGAGATGCCCCCAGGGATGTTCCCGACGACGGTGCTAGTGGGAGTGAACCTGGGAGGCCACCTGGGTGGAGGAAGCTGAGAGTCTGTCCATGCCGGGGAACCGGGGGCAGGGGGGGGGGTAGGGAGGGGGGAGGGTCACTATTAAAAGGAATGAGCTAGAGTCAAAAGAATGATTGTCGGCACAGGTAGTGCGCAAAACCACAAGTGATTTTAAAAAGCAGGATATGGGACAATACAAACTACTTATTAAAGGGAAAGACGTACAAAGTAGGTAAAAGTATAAAGTAGCAAAATGGAGAGGAGGAGACTAGCTGGGGGTAGGGGACAAAAGGAACTTTGTTGGTAATGTTTGGTTTCTATTCCATGAAAGAGGCAAAAAGCTGAAAACGGTGGGAATATGGGTGCTCATTAGGAATCCTGTGTACTGTTTTGTAGCTCTTGTATTTTGTTTAAAAAACATTTTAAAGGCAGTTACGTCCCTCGGCCTGACTTTGGCCCGTGGCCGCGTCTGTTCCAGGAGAGGTGGGTGGGGGTGGGGGGATAGAAGAGCTCTCCCCCGGGGGCGGGACTGGGCCAAGTGCCCGCCTCCAGCCCTCCTGTAGGCCAGCGCTCCCACTGCCGAAGTCATTCTTGCTTATTTATAGAGCTTTTTAAAAAGTATACATCGTGGAGATTTGGGGAAACCCCGCAAAGCTGTTTTTGTGTCTGCTTAAAAACACCGCACGCACGCACACACACACACGGTTTGTCATCTTAACCGTTTAAAAGCGCAGCGTCTACCGTATGGACATTATTGTGCAACAAATGGAACTTCTGTTGAAACTATACCCACCAGGCAGTGGTACCTCCCCTTCCCAACCGCTTCCCAGCCCCTGGCCATGACTATTCAACTTTCTGCGTTTCAGAGTTTGACTGCCCAGGGCACCTCATAGGTGGAGTCCTACCATAGTTGTCCTTTGGTTCCTGGCTAATTTCACTTCGCCTAACGTGCCTGAGGTTCGACCGTGTTGTCACGTGCGGCGAGATCCTTTTTTTAAAGCTCAACGATACTGCACCGTGTTTTGTAAATCTGCCCGTTCCTCCATGGACGTTTCGGTGACTCTGACCCGCTTGCGGCTGTGAGTTGTGCCGCAGTGACCACGGGTATGCAAATATGAGCTCTGGTCTTCCGTTCTTTGGGATATATAACCCGGAAGTGGGCCCACTTGATCCAATGGTAGTTCTAGTTTTAATCTTTTCAAGGAAATGCCATGCCGTTTGCCATAGGGGCTACGGCCATGTTGCTTCCCACCGACAGTGCCGGAGGGTTCAAATTTCTTCACTTCTGTGCCAGTACGGTTTTTTTTTCCTTATAGTGATCTTCGTAATGGGTATGAGGTAGTAGCTCGTTGGGGTAGGATTCGCATTTTCCCGATTGTGATGTTGAGCCTATTTTCATATGCTCGTTGGCCATTTGTGGATCTTGGACGAAACGTCTATTCAAGTCCTTTGCCAATGTTTTATTCTGTTTATTTGGGGTTTTTTTAATCGTTGGGTTGTAGGAGTCCTTTTTTGTGCCCTCGATATTAATTTCTTATTGGACAGATGGTTTCTTTCCTAATATTTTCTCCCTTTCTGTAGGTCGATTTTTCAGTCTTGTCGGTGGTTTCCTCTACAGACAGAAGGCTTACGTTTCGTGTCATCAGTTCCACTTGTCTCTTTTTGTTCTTGCTGCTTGTGCTTTTGGTCTCCTATCCGAGAAACCATTGCCAAGTCCTAGGTCATGAAGCTTTTCCCCTACCTTCTTTTCTTCTAAGAGCTAGATCAATTCAGGTCTTCTGCTTCGGTCTTTATTCCCTTTTGAACTCCTTTTTGCATGTGGTAGAAGGTCAGCAGGGGCGCCTGCGTGGCTCAGTCGGTTGGGCGGCCGACTTCGGCTCAGGTCATGATCTCGCGGTCTGTGAGTTCGAGCCCCGCGTCGGGCTCTGTGCTGACAGCTCAGAGCCTGGAGCCTGCTTCGGATTCTGTGTCTCCCTCTCTCTCTCTGCCCTTCCCCTGCTCATGCCCTGTGTCTATATCTCAAAAATAAATAAATGTTAAAAAAAATTTAAAAAAAAAAAAGTCAGCATCCAACTTCATGCTGTTGCCTTTGGCTGTGCCGCTTTCCCCGCACCCATTTGTTGAAGAAGCAGGGAAGTGTTTAAAAGCACGAAGAGGATTCAAAGCACCCGTGGTCTCCCCACCAGGGAGAAACGCAGCCCCTCCATTCCTGTGCGACACACACAGTCATGTATTTCTCTCCAGACGCAGGGTTTTTTCCTCAGATTTCCACCAATTAGAAATCAAAGGACGACTGATTACTTGGAGTCTTATTGGCACTATTTGTCCCCTTTTTAATGGCCCGTGAAAGAATAGCTTTTTAAACGTGTGAGTTTGAGGACATCGAGTGTACGTAACACCGTGAGGAGGGTCGGACGCATGTTTTCACGTCTGTGTATTTCATGGCGTCCTGGTTTTTCTCACCGCTGCGGGATGCACCTTGCCCACGTCCGTCTCAATTGCCTCGACTGTGCCTGTACCACTCTGGATGTTGATGGTGGGGCCAGCCAGGGCGTGGGGAGGGGCAATATGGGGACGCTCACTCAATTTGGCCACCGACCCAAAACTGCTCTAAAAAGTTTATTTTATAAAACGAAACAAAAGAGACCTAAAAAAAAAAAAATTCCTAGAAAGAAACTTCTTCACTCTCTGACTCTCCGCTGTGAGTCACAGCCAACCCCACCCTACGCTGCGTTGCTCCTTGGTGGGGTCCCTGTGGGTCTGTCCAGGTCTGCTTCTTAGCTGGTAGCCTAGGAGTCAGGTTTCGTCTCCTTCCGGGGGTGAGCAGCTGTGAGTAGGTGATCTAACTTCTGTTTTCTAAACGTCTGCACCATTTATTTATTTTTTTTAATGTTTATTCATTTTTGAAAGATGGAGAGAGACCGAGCGTGAGTGGGGGAGGGGCAGAGAGAGAGGGAGACAGAATCCGAAGCAGGCTCCAGGCTATGAGCTGTCACCCCAGAGCCCAATGGAGGGCTCGAACTCATGAACCACGAGACCATGACCTGAGCCAAAGTTGGACATTTCAACTGACTGAGCCACCCGGGGGGCCCCTATTTTTTTTAAGTTTATTTATTTGGAGAGAGACAGAGTTGGGGAGTGGGGGACGGGCAGAGCGAGAGGGAGACCGAGAATCCCAAGCAGGCTCGGCACTGCACAGAGCCTGACGCGGGGCTCAAATTCTCGACACTGTGCGATCATGACCTGAGAGGAAACCAAGAGTCGGACGCTTAACCGAAGGAGCCACCCAGGCACCCCTGTTTGTAATTTTAGACAGACAGGCATGGCCGACTAAATGCAGGCTCGCATTCTTTGCTGCTTTCCCCATCCAGAGGCGGAGTCTACGCCCTCCTCTTTGGACACGGGCTGGCCATCTGGCTTGCCTCATCCGGTAGAAGGCGGCCAAAGGGGTGTTGTGTAAAATCCCGAGCTTGGATCTCAAGAGACCTTGCAGCTTCTGCCGGCGCCGTATCTTAGAGCCCTGTCCCGGGACCCCCGCGGAAGGAAGGCGGTCTGGCCAACGGAGGGTGAGAGGCCAGAAGAGTCCCCCAGCTGAGAGCCAGCACCAGCTGCTGGACACGTGAGTGGGGCCATCTTGGATCTTGCGGCCCAGTGGACCCTTCAGCGGAATGCGACTATGTTACTGAGCCCGGGGCACACCCGGCCAAGGGACTGCCACCCTAGCCACAAATGGTGACAATGATGAATGGTTCCTGTTGCAAGCCACTCCATTTGGAGGGTGGTTTGTTACACGGCAATAGTAGCTCATTAATAACGGCAGGTGACCTGAAATTAACGCACTCTTTGGCGCTAGGTTTGTGGGCTGGTGGCTATTTACAAGGTGGAGTTAAAACTTCTGAGGTGCTGGTGGCTCAGTTGCTTGAGTGTCTGACTTTGGCTCAGGTCATGATCTCACCGTTCACGGGTTCGAGCCCCGCGTCGGGCTCTGTGCTGACGGCTCAGAGCCTGGAGCCTGCTTCGGATTCTGTGTCTCCCTCTCTCTCTGCCCCTCCCGCACTCGTGCTCTCTCTCTCTTTCAAAAATAAACAAACATTAAAAAAAAAAAAAAACCTTCCGCGATGCTGGGAGGGGTCGTGTGCCCAGTGTCCCCTCAGTGGTCATTTAATCTTGTTTCCTCATCTGCAAAATAGAGTTAGTTAGCGATTAGCCGAAGCCCTGCGTTAATTAAAGTTTGAACACCTTCCTCATTATTCACTGCTAAAGTTAGCAGGGGGCCGGAATGCTGCTTGACCTTTTTTCCTTGGGCACGGTAGCAACCTGACACTCGTCCCTTTGGTCGGGTTTCACGGTCCCCTTGCCAGCCCTAAAGCTCCAAATGAAGGCCGCCGTTAATAGGAAAAAGTCAGCGCAACTCGAAACCTTTTTGGAGCGTGGGAGGCCGCACCTGTAGGCATTTACATTAAGGCTGCTTTTCATACTTAGGGTGAATGCGGTTTGGTCTTCGTTCTCTCTCTTTCTTCCCCTTCTTGGTGGTTGGTTCAGTTGCCTTTCCCTGACTCCTCCACTTGCTGGTGGAGCTTTTCACTCTTAACAAGAGGTTTCAAGGTGGCTTGGACTTTAAAGGAGCCTGACAGAGAGCTCGCCCCTGAAGACCGGCTGTTTCATGCGTCTCTTGCTGTGTAACTAAATACCTCCAAGCCTAGAGGTTCAAAACAAGACCCTTTTCAAGGTTCTGGGGGTCGGCCGGGCGATTCTACTCTATCTGTTGTTGGCTAGGGTGTTGGGCTGCCTGGAGGGCCCGCCATGACCTCACTCAACATGGCTGCTGGGAGACCTACCATGACCTCGCTCAACATGGCTGTCAGGAGGCCCACCATGACCTCACTCAACATGGCTGCTGGGAGACCTACCATGACCTCACTCAACATGGCTGCCAGGAGGCCCACCATGACCTCACTCAACATGGCTGGCACTGAGCCGGAGCTCTTGGGGCTGGGCTTCCTCATAGCACGGCAGCTGGCCTCCCAGAGGGTGCGTGTCAAGAGGAAGGAGACAGAAGTTCCCTTGCAGCCTCTTAAGCCAGAGCCGAGAAGTCCTGGAATTTATCACTTCTACTACAAATGATGTACCTTTCCATGTAGTGACCAAAGGAGTCACGTGGCCAGCCCAAAGGAGGGGGAGGGGAAGTGAATTCCACCTCTCCGTAGGGGAGATGCCTGCACACAGGGAATAAATCAATAGTGGCCATCTTTGGAGTCTACTGCCTGTGTCATTCACTGTGACTTGAACGGATTGGTGCTTAGCCCTGGGGCTGGATCCTACAGAGGGATCAGAGAGATGGGAGATGGAGGTCTCCACCCCGACCTCAAAACTCAGACTCATCCTGAGGGCTCCCTGGTGGGACGGGTTGGTCTAGATCCTCTCCCAGTCCCCTTCCTGTCCTGACTGCCTCTGGAGTTCATGTTCGTAACATCCTCCCTCCCACCCCCATGCTCCTACCCACAACCACAGGCCAAAGTACTGAGGTCTGGCCCACACGCTGCCAGAGCCCAACAGATGCCAGCTCTTGGTCTGGGGGTGGACTGCTGGATCAGACAAGCTGGGAAAGTCGCGTGGGGACCGAGGGGGGCCAGCTGGGCGAGAATGCAGGGATGAGGAGAGTGCCAGGCAACGGGCTACAGAAGGTGGGCTCATTTCAGCACCTTTGCTGTCTGCGTTTGGGCCTTTCAGGAGCTCCACCATTTTTAAACATTTTTTTTTAATTTTTGTTTTAAATTTTATTTGAGAGCAAGCACGGCGGGAGAAGGGGAGAAAGAGGGAGAGAGAATCTCAAGCAGGATCGCCACCGGCAGCGTGGAGCCTAATGTGGGGCTCGAACTCACAAAGCGGGAGATCATGACCGGAGCCAAAACCAAGAGTAGGACGCAAACGACTGAGGCGCCCGGGCGTGCCTCCGCCATTTTCTTTAAGGCCAGAGGCCACACCAATGTCCTGCCCAAATTGGCAGCGTAACAGAGCTTGGAGTGAAAGCGAAGGCCAGCCCAGGGGTGGTAGGAGAGCGAGGGGAACTTCCCGAAGCCCCAACCCAACCACTTGGTTCGTTCTTGGAGGGACTGGTTTGAAGCTGGCTCTGGACTTCCTGGGCCCTGGAGGCCACAACCTTCCCCCAGGGCGCCTGCAGTGGTAGTGACCCCTCAGCCACCAGCCGAGCTGAGCCACAGTGAAACCACCACCCTTCCGTGTCCCACCTCCACACGCTTGTCCCCACGGTGCTCTTCACAGCCCCTCTGCTCGCGGAGAGCTGGCCCAGGCTCCAGGGCTCCCAACATGTCCTCCCTTCCCCCTGAAGCCCTCCCAGCCGGAAGTGACTCCTCCCTACTCTGAGCAACCCTCTCCTTGGGCTAGTCGGTCAAGTCCTGCTCTGGGGTGACGCTTCCCCTTACCGGCTGCCTGGGTGTGAACCCTGGGGGACTTACGGCTAGTTAGGTCACCTGGGGTGCCTCAGTTTCCTCATCTGTGAAATGGGGGGGAATGCTGTCCCCCCCTGCCCCCCAGGTGGTTGTGAGGATTAAACGGCCCGGTGCACACCAAGCACCTAAAACACTGCCTGGCACACCGGAAGCCCTAAGTAAATGCAAGCGAACAGCAACTACCTCGTGTTTCATCCCAAGAACCACGCACCGCATTAGGTGCGGGGTGGGGGAAGGGAATGATGCCAAATCCTGGTCCCCAGGGCTGGAAAATCAGAGGGCCGCCCCTGTCCCGAGGCGCGCGCCCCCTGCTGGCCACAGGTCTCTGGGCCACCTGCAGTGGGTGCCGCTGCACCTGCTGCAGCTACACCAGGGTGCTACACCACCCTGCCCAGGGCGGGGTGGGGCTGGGGGGGGTCCAGAAAGCGAGCTCTGCCCACCTTGGCATGTAGCTGAGTCATTTTCTGGAGACCCTCCTAGCAAGGCTGTGAGAAGCCTGCTTCCCTTGCCCAAACCACCACTGACCTCTGGCAATTCCAACTCCTCCTCATACTCAGCAAACACACACCAACCAACCCAGCCCTTACCTGAGTCCCGGCTGCCTTCAGTCTCTCACTTCCTCTCTCGGGTTGCCGCCTGGTCCTGCCGCCGCTGACAGCTGAAACTCGGCTCTGAAAGGCCACTTCTTGGCTTAAGATCCTGTATGGTTGCCGTGGCTCTGCTCTCTGCCTGCTCGTTCTCTGAAGGCCTCTACACCTGCCGTTCCCTCCCAATGATCTCTGGGGGGGGATTGCATACCAGTGACCCTCGTGGCTGCCTGCATGCTGGAATCACCTGGGGGCTTTGGAAAAACCCTAGTGTCCAGCCCACCCCTTCCCACCCGCGTGGGGCCTGTATGCGTGGGGTTTTAAACTCCCTCACGGTAGTCAAATATGCAGCCGGGATTGAGAACCTCCGTTTTTAACATTCGGGAGGCCCCCTGTGCCGTGAGGGGGAGGGGCAGGTCTGTTTTGCTCAGCGTCGAAGCCCCGCACCTGGCTCTGCACTGAGCGTCTATTAGGCACCGATGAAGCAATTGCTTGATGGGTGAATGAGACACACCCTGGGCCCACCAGGCTCGGAACTGACTCACCACTTTCTACCGGCCGTCCCCCCATATGTGGTTCCTGATCCTGCAATCCTTTGGGATGCCTCTGGAATACCCCTTCCTCCGAGAAGCCGTCCCTGATCCTCAGCTGATCCCAAGCCCCTGCTCCCCGGCTCCTGCAGGCCCCTGGACCTTTCCCCGGCTCCCCTCCCCCCCAAGAGGACAGAAGCTTCTGCTGTCTCTTCCGTGCCCACCTCCAGTGCCCAACACAGAGGGTGGTGCATACAGTGGTGCTCAAGTTGGTTGGCTGGGGGATTTCAGACCCACATCTTACTTTTTCCCCTATTCGGGAGACTCTGGCCTGGGCCCAGACCACGCGAAAAGGCTCTGAATTTAAGGGCCTAGTGAGTTTGGGATCGGACAATGAAACCTTTGCAGGAACCGCGGCCTCTAGGGGGCGCAGGGTCGGTGTCTGAAATAGCCACGCCGGTCAGGAGAGGAGCAGGGAAGGTACCCGCGCAGAGGGCACGGCCGGTCTCACCTCTCTCCAGAATAGCAAACGGAGTTGAATTGTGTCCCCCTGAAATGTTGAATTCCTAGGCCCTGGTCTTGGTGAATGTGGCCTTGTTTGGAAGTAGGGCGTTCCAAATATCGGAACCCAATATTCGTGTTGCTGGCGGATATAAGTGAAAATGAGGTTGACCCGGGATAGGGTGGGCCCTAATCCACTGGCCGGTGTCCTTATAACAGCGAAGTCCGGACAGAGATACACAGGGGGAAGATGGCATGTGAAGACAAGCAGGCTAACGGCTTCTGGAAAGGCCAGCAGTCGCTTCTGGAGAGCTGGGTGGGAAAGGCGGAACCGGTCTCGAACTTCAGATATGCAGTTAATAATTTTTAAGTATGGCACGGAACATATTTAAACTGAAAAAATTATCTGAAATTCAAATTTCACGGGGCATCCTGTGTTTTTATGGGCAGAATCTGGCAACTCAGGGAGGGAGGGTTGAGAGAGGGAGGAGGATGGAGGGGACGGTGATCAGGACAACGGTTTCCCAGTGTTGGGAGGGGACTTCCCCCAGAGCCCAGGAAGCCAGGTAAATCCGCTCAGTGGGGCGCCACCTGCAGGCAGACCACACCCCAAGGCCCAGTGTGGGCAGGTGGAGGGACCTGGTCCTGCCAGTCCTGAGGGCCTGGGCACACTCCTCTCCAGGTGCTGGGCCTGGGTGACCTGGGAATTCCTTCAACACCTGGAGTCCCATAATAAGGGAAGGGGCAGACATCTGGGGGGCTGAGCCCCTCCACCCAGAGCCACCTTGATGCTCTAGGGCTTGGCAGCAGTGGTGCTGGCACGTGGGTCTGAATCCACACTTGAGGGGAGGACCTGGGCCTGTGACAGTGGCGGACAGGGAGGAAGATGGCCCTGGGGCCCCATTAGAGTGGCCAGAGCAAGCGGAGACCCCCTGGGAGGCCCCGGCTGGGAAAGACCAGGTTTTGGGGGCATCACAGCCCCGAGGCTGGAATGGTGGTGTTACAGGGGCTTCTGGGAGCCACATTGCTCCTGGGCACAGTGGGCCAAAACGAGGGTCTCTGCCCTGTCCCCGGAGGACAGCGCCAGCCCCCCGGGTATGCTGGGCCAGGCCTGCCCCCAGGAGCCCCGGAACCAGATCTCACGTCTTCCGCCCCCCCCCACCCCCCAACCACAGAAACTCACCATCAAGTCAGGCAAGGAAAGCAAACTGTTTATTTACACCTTGGTCTGTACATTAGAGTTTCTGAAGGAGCCTGCGTCTGCCAGCCTGCTCCTTTTTGGCCAGAAGCAGGCAGGAGGTGGAGAGCTTGGGGCCCTGGGGACGCAGCCTCGGGCCTCGCCCCTCTCCCCGCCTCCTTGGGGCCTGGTCTCACCCCGGCTTCCAAGGATAAG
This sequence comes from Paguma larvata, assembly GCA_030068075.1. Lineage (NCBI taxonomy): Eukaryota > Metazoa > Chordata > Mammalia > Carnivora > Viverridae > Paguma > Paguma larvata. Next base: position 5,455,590 of record CM057843.1, read on the forward strand.
CCTGCTTCCAGATGGAGGCTCCTGGGGCGAGGCCCGAGCGGAAGCCCGGAGTCAAAGCCGTCTGGCGAACCCTTGGGTTCGAGGCCGCAGGTGCAGCAGCGGATCCCATCTGGGCCCCGGAGGCCCAGCCAAGAAAGCAGGATCGGCCGGGGCAAAGGGAGCCGGCGGGCGGGCGCGCGGGTGCTCGGCGATGCGCGGTCCCACGGCGGGCCGGCCAGCGGTCGGGGAATTAATGGCACTCGGGTCTGAGCACCTTGGGCGGAGGAGGGAGAGCTCGGCAGTTACCGGCAGGCCCGGGAGCCTCTTCTTTCGGCCCGCTTGGGAGTCCAGAGCTGTTCGAGGTACCAGATGGCGGTGTGGTCCCGAACCCAGCCCACAGTGCCAAGCACCGCTGGAGCTTCCTCTGGGGGCTGGCGGCTGGGGGGGGGGGGCGGCGCTGCCGCAGACCCGTGCCGTCCCCGCGGGGGCCCTGGGCCGAGCCCCGCAGTCAGAAAGGTGCGCTCTGCTTTCTAGAAATATGGACACCAAGACAGGAAGACGTGTGTGTGGGAGAGAGTGCTTTACACAAAGTTCTCCTTTTCTGGTGTGCAAGGCTTCTAAACTAGCTGGCTGCGGGCTGGACGAGGGGCTGAGAGTCCCCCCCCCCCCCCCAGCTTACGACCAGAATGAAAAGGGTTCTGTACAAAGTTACCAAACCTGCAGGGCTGAGCGAGCAACCGGGAGGCGGAGCCCCTCCGTGCGGAAGAACGTGCGGGGACGCCTGGCCCGGGAGCCGACCCCCGTGGACACGGAGTGGGACGCTATGTACACATTCACAGGGCGCGGGGAGGACCGGGGTAAACAAGAGGGTGTAGAAAAGGGGCAGTGAGGACATGGCGAATCCTGTACAGCGGTGACAGGGAAGAAAAAAGGCACCAGGACAGCGACCCCAAACCATGCAGACAAAACAGCCTGTGCAGCACAGCGAAGCGAAGGGTCCCGGGAGGAGGCGCCATCCCCCCCAGGACAACGGTACTCTCAGCCCCCGTCCTGCTGGTGGCTCGGGGCAGAAGGTCCTCCCTGGGGTTGCAGTCACAAGGAAGGAGGAGGAGCCTACGAGGTGGGAGCACCAAAGGCAGACGGCGTCCCTCGCTTGGCCGGGGCCTACGCTTTCAGAAACCGACCTTTCCAGAAAGCGGCCGAGGTTCTCAGGCGGCACAAGGCACCCGTGCTGCCAACCTCTCCTGCTCCCTGACCTCTCGCACAGATTCAGAGCAGGATGGCAGGACCTGCCGGTCCCCACGGTCGACAGAAGGAACTCGCCTGAAGTCACCTGGGGGTGCGCGGCCCCTCTGGCCCGAGGCCCCTGAGCAGGCAGCCTCCGTCTCCACCGGCCTGAAGCATCGCCCTACGGCGGCTGTCCCCCCACCCCCCCGCCCCGTCCCCAAGGAGGACCGGTCAGGAGGATGCCGGCGCTGAAGTCGTCAGCCTGAAGCCCCCCTCAGCCCTTTCAAAGTCGCTGTGGTTGTGCCAGGCGTGGCGACCACTCCCAAACGCCCCCTGGTAAATTTGCTAACGCGTCAAACACACATAGCCAGAGCACAAAAAGTGGGCTTGGTGTCGCCCTGAGCCACCAGTCCCCACGGGCCGCCGCCGGTTTCGGCCGGTAAGTCCCTCACTGGAACAGAAGCACCTGCCCTGGGCGCTCCTGACCACCGGGACCCGGCCGGGTCAGGAATCAGACCAGTGCCTGGAGCCTCCTGGACACGGGCCGCGGTGCTGGTTTGGCCGCTTAAAGTGGAGACGCTTGGGGTGACCCTCATTCGCCCAGCCTGAAAACAGGTCAGAGGCAAAACCCACAAAGCCAGTGTCCCCTCCTGCTCAGCTGTGCAAGGAGGGGACTGCTGTTTCCGAGGCTGCTTTCCGGGGGACAGCCCCTCCCCGACCCTGGACTCTGTTCTACCCCCACTGCAGAATGGGGCCGCGCCCGACCCCGCGGGCGCCCGGCAGAGACTTGCCCGCTCAGGTTTGCTAACCCCCAGGCTGGTGAGGACGGCTGGACGCATGCACCGCTTCCTGGAGGCACCTGGCCTCCCATCTTGGGGCGAGGGATCTTCTCACTTCTCACCACCCATCAAAGCCAGCGACGCCCCACTATTAACGTAGCACCTGGATTAACAAATCCGACAACCAATTCCACCGGGTTCCTCTACCCCGGGCGAGAACCTTCTAGGGCAGGGGTCTCGACCTGGGGCTACACATCAGCGTCACCTGGGGAGTTCTTCCGACATCTGCGTGCCTGGGCCACACCTACACCAATTACGCTGGAATCTGGCCCCCCCCCCCAAGATGGGGGCGCAGGGGGAGGGCTGTGCCCAGGCAGAAGGTTTTAAATCTCCCCAGGTGATGCACAACCCAAGTTGAAAACCACCGTTTCAGGTCCAAGTGCTTTGTGAGATTCTGGAGCTCTGTGTTTGTGGTAGGTCAGGAACAAAGTCAAGGTAAAGGAATTCCTGACAATTCTTAAAGAATCTACAAATTGAAAAAAAATTCTTTTTTTGGCCTTTGATCGCCTGGGTGGCTCAGTCCGTTGAACCTCAGGCCCCTGATTTCAGCTTGGTCATTGAGCCTCGAGTTGGGCTCTGTGCCGAATGTAGAGCCTGCTTCAGATTCTCTCCTTCTCTCCTTCTGCCCCTCTCCCCTGCTCTCTCAAATTAAAAAAATAATAATAATTTAACTTGGCCAGTTCAAAGTTAAAGTTTTTTTTTTCTACTAGAACTTTATTTCCACCCAGTTACCGGAATTTTAAAACTCTCTCCATTTTAAAAGTATGTTCCAAGTATTGCAGGGAACACACTTCTCCTGCGAGTTACGTTTTGTTTGCCTGAAACGCACACTGGGCTGGGCACTGTGCATACACAAAGTGGGGGCAAATGCCGGAAGAGGGGCAGGGAATGCCCCACCTGCACCCAGAGTTAGTGTCGCTCTGGAGACTTCGCAGGGGTCATGGGGCCGGGACCCTCGGGGCACATGCCCCCCTCAGGCTAGCTTTCAAGCAGGGACGAGCAACTAAAAACGCTACAGGATCTTTAAGAGCCAATTAGACAGCCTAGGTTTTCTGAGACGCATTTTGGCTAAAGATGGTTGGATTTAACTTGAGACCTGGGTTACGTGCAGTTTGGTCTCATTTGAAGGCCCGCCCTCCTTCCAGAGACCCCAGGCGCAGCACCAGGTCCCTTGGGGCCCTCCAGACTCAGGCGTCCTCAGGGAGGCCACTCCCATGGCGCCCCCTTCAGGGAGGAGGTGGCAGAATGTCGCTTTTTCCGCCCCGTTAGGCCACGGCGGAAGTTCCTTCCCACGGAGTGACTAGGTAACCCAGGCCTCTGGGGCCTTCTCTGGAATCCCAGCTCGCGGCAAGCTAAACGGCACATGAAGTTTCCCATACGAAATGCTCAGCCCTGGGGCGAGTCTCGCACAGACCAGGCCCGTGAGCTGGCCGGCCTCTGGAGGACTCCTTCCGCTGTCAGATCCAGACCAAAGCCAAGTTCTTTCCTCTCCCTTAATTCGGGGCCTTTCCTGCCTATTAGCAAACCCTCAAGAGACCCGAGACCCTTCTTTCCACTGCTGCTGCTTCTCGGACCCCCCGGAGGAGCCCAAGGAGACCAGCACCCTAGGGGGCTGAGAGAACCCCCTGCCCTAGCCTTCCGGCGGTGGGTGCCCCCAGAGTCCTGGAGCAGCCCAAGGCAGCCCCGTTATCCGCAGCATCAAACAACCCCCACACAGGACGCTTAAAAAGAAATCACAAAATCCAACAAAAGCAAAAGTTGATTGGAACGGAATGAATGGGTGGTGGCCACAGCCCTGCCTTCGTGAACAGGGAACGCACATGCCCGAGGCCCCGATCCCCTCTGCACCCTCTGCTGCCCCCTCTTCTCTGCATATGCCCCTTCTTGCCCCTCCCCAACATGCCCGAACTTGCCTTCCGACAGCAGAATGGAAGAAAACAAACGGCAGGAGAAAAACACGAGCGCACACGTGGCTTACAGGTGTGCGGACTAAGGAAACGCATCACGAGCCACATAAAGCGGAGACAAACCGGAAACTCAAAAGTACCGTATCTCCTCCCGGCCGCCCCGAACTAAAGACTACGTCGAAAATCCAGAGCGGGCATTTCGGCCGTGTGTCACAAGGAAGGACGGCTCCCGCTTCCCTGCGACTCCCCCCGCCCGCGTCTCTCCCCAGCACACCTCTCCGGGCTGAGAACTGAGTTTCTGAAAGTCGGGACGCTGGGGCGGCCTCGCCACCCAGCCGAGTCAAGCCCAGAATCCCAAACTCCAAACCTGAGGCCTGCCGTTCCCGCCCGCGGACAGTCGTCCTTGCTTCCTGGAAAATGCGGCCCAAAGGGAGGAAACGGACAGGGATGCGACCGCGCTCTTGGTCGCCCGAAGCCGACCTGTGCCTGAGTCACCCCTGGCCCCGCCCCCTTTTAATCGCCTTCCTTTTACACTCAAGTTAAATACTGCTTATTTTTCACGGTCTTAAAAATAAAACAAAGAGAGGGGCTCAGTTGAGCGTCCAACTATTAATTTCAGCTCAGGTCATGATCCCGGGGTTGTGGGACTGAGCCCCGCGTTGGGCTCCGTGCTGAGCCTGGACCCTATTCAAGATTCATGCTTTCTCGTTCTCCTTCTCTCCCCACACCACCCCCCGCCCCGGCCCCTCTCCCCGACTCGCACACTCACTCTAAAATAAAAACCAAAAAAACAAACAAAACCAGAAAGAAAGCGGCGGACAGGCAGGGATGGAGAAGCGTACGGAGAACTCCCAAAATACCGCGAACTCTTCGAACGAAGGCCACCCCACGCTAGCGCCTGGGCAAGCCTGCGTCCTCGGGACACACTGTGCACATGCATCTCGGGGCCGCCGGCCGGGGAGGGGCTCCGGGAGGGCCCCCTCCTCCTCTCTGAGCCTGAGCACCTCGGCTTGGAAGGCGCCGAAGAGGCTGGGGAGGAGGCGGCTGTTAGGCATTCGAACTCCCGGGAAAGATCAGAACTTTGCTCCACTCCCGGAGGGGAGAGAGGCGGGGTGAGGACGCCTGTCTCACTGCGGCATCTTTAAATCCTGAGCCCCAGAGGTAGAATCATTTTTATCCAGTACCTGAAACAGTCTTCCAGTTCTTGTTATTACAGTAACTCCTGATAGCAGGCCTTGCCCCTCCCACCCTCCGGGACCATCCCCCGCCTGGCGAAGGGACCGCAAAGTGCACGGGCCGTAACTGCACGGATGTCACCTACAGCCCCACGGTCACCCCTTGCTGCGTGCGCGGCTTCCCCACATACACATCAGTACACGGGACATGGTGGCCAGAGAGACGTTTACAGTGTGCGTGTGTGCACGTGCGTGCGTGTGTGTGTGCGTGCGTGCGTGTGTGAGGCCCGGCCGGGGCTGCATCCTGAGCGGGGTCTGCGCCGTGGTCCCAGGGTCCGGGGCTCGGAGGGTCCCGCGGCCGCTGTGCAGCCAGCCCTCGCCTCAGTGTTTGATCTCCAGGATGGAGGGGTTGTGGTCCAGGATGGCGAGGATGATCTTGTCCATGTACTGCCTCAGCCGGAAGTTGATCTCCTCCTGCTCCTTGAGGGCTTCCATGAGCTGGAGGGAACGGGAGAGGCAGGTCGGAGGCCGGGCCCGGGCCCGAGTGCAGAGGGAGCCCGGGTCCCTGGCTTGTGGCGAGCTGGGGCCCGAGACAGAGGGGATCGGGACACCTGGGCAAGGCAGGGCCCCACAACAACCTCAGCTCTTGAGTGAGAAACCAGAGAGCGTGGCGACAACTCACAGCAGGGAGCGTGAGATATTCGAGGCCCAGGCCCCGCCCCCAGGGATTTCCAGGCCCCGCCCCCAAGGAGTCTGACCCAACTGGTCTGTGGAGGGGCCCAAGGATCTTGGTACAGGCTGAAAACACTGGCCAAAGGCATTTACGCTCAAGGGTGACATCCAAAGTCCCAGGGCCCTAAGACTCGTAAGGCTTCTAGCTGTTTCCTCTACCCGAAACGGCCCCCTCACCACCCCGGCCCTGCCATTGCCCCTGTGCAGGTCTACTCCCCCGACGTGTCCTTCAGGAGGTCACCGAAGTGCCGCCCCTGCCCCCAGACCAGAGGCTGTGCCCAGCTCAGCTGGGAGTCCCCAGAGGCCAGGGGTCAGCCCTTAGCTCTGTGTCCCAAGCACAGGATACGGGGTTCAGGGACTGACTGAGGATTCACGTTCAAAGGTAACCAGGGTATTTTGGAGGCCTGATCTCTCATAAGCACACCCCCGTGTGGGGTCGGGAGCGGGGCAGAAAGAACGGACTTTGGCTCTGGAAACCTGGGTCCTTCTCCCTCCACAGTTGGGTGACCCTGTGTCCTAGCCTCCCAGTCTGTAACCTGGAGATGTCCAGGAGTTGTCAGAAGATCACGACATACTACGATCAGGTGCTCAAGAAACGCTCGTGTCCTTCCCCTCTTGGCCTGAGGCGGGAGGGGGGGGGGGGTTCGAGCGTCTTCTGCGCTGCACGCTGACGGAGACATATCAGCCGGCCAGTTTGGCATGTTTCCGGCAGAGCGAAGACTCAAGCTCCACTCTGTCCCCAAAGCCGCGCTTCTCCCAGCACGCGCAGGAGGTCAGAAGTGCCCTAATTCTTCCACCTGTAGCCAGACTCCCTCCCAGCTCCGCACCGTCCCTCCGGTGGCTGCCGGGACTCTCGGAGGCGCTGGGGCTGCTTTTCCCCTGCTCGGCGTGGCCCGGGGCTTATCATCACAGCATATGGGCAGGGGACAGGACCCCAGGGGAGCGGCCGAGGCTCCCAACAAGAACGAGCGGGCATGTTACCTCATCGCGAGAGGCCGTGTCTATTTCTGCGGCCAGAGACTGGGCTTTGGTCTGGGTGGCAAAGAGGTTCTTTGCTTCGTAGAGGCTGAGGCTCAAGATCTGTCCGTTCAAGTCGTCGTTCTGGTCCCGCAGCTTGTGATTCTCCTGTGGAGTCGGACAAAGGCAACGTCGGCTCCCAGAAGCGTCCGGAACCCACCAGAACCCACTTCTTTGCATCCGAGGTCTCCTGACTGCCACCGGGACCCTCCCCTCAGGTGGGTGTCATGGCCGGCTCGAAGACACCCACGGGTGACGTGGCCTCTGCCAGGCTTAGGGGGAAGGGCTGGGTCCTGGGAGGTCATGGCGTCCTGAGGGAGAGTCACGGGCCCGCTCAGGGGAGCCAAGTTTGCAGGTAAGGGCAGGGCTCCTGGCCACGCCTTCCTCCCGGGGTCGGGGGTGGGTGGCTGAGCCAGAAGAGGAGCTCCTGACACTCTGGGGTCTCCGGGCTGCCAGGCTGGATCCCGGCTCCTCCCGTAGCGAGGAGCAGCCGGGACGGGGTGCGGGAAGGCGCCGCGGCAGCGCGGGGCCCCTCGCGGGAGACCGGCCGGCGGGGCCCACCTGCTTCAGCCGCTTGATCTCGTGCTCCAGCTCCACCTCGCGGGCCCTGGCGTTGAACTCGCCCAGGCCGGAGGACGAGCTGCGCCCCCGGCCTGGCCGCTCGCAGTCCAGCTTGTACATCTGCAGGTGCTCCAGCTCCTTCCGCAGGTCCTCGATGAGCTGCGGGGGGGAGGGGCCGGTTGGCGGGAGCGCGCGCGCGGCCGCGGGGAGGGAGCCCCGGGGGGCCCCGGCGCCCTCCGGCCTGGGACCCACCTCCTGCGTGGCCTCCCGTTCCTTCTGGAACTCGAGGCGGTTCTGCCGCAGCTTGTCCATCACGCGCTTGTACAGGTCCGTCTCATCTTTGAGCCGCAGGCTGGTGTCCTCCAGCCGGTCACACATGCGCTGCCGCTCCTGGGTCGGGGGACCGGGTCAGGGAGGACAGTGCCCGCCCGGAGAGGCTCGCGAGGCCCCAGGGACGTCGGGGGCTCTGCGTCAGCCACCTCGACCAGCCCTCCTGGACACAGCCCGAGTCACAGCTTAAAAAAACAGCCGGGTCCCTGAGGATTCTAGAAACACAGGGCTCTGAAGCCCTTCAATGGGGCCAGATGAAACCCGGCTCTAAGGTGCAGCCAAACAAAAGCTAACCTCCTCCTTTCTTTTTTTTTATTATTTGCCCCCCTTGTATAAACAATGATATTCGCCGTAAAAAAAAATTTTGGAAAATCAGAACTACAGTATGACAAACTGCTATTCACATTTTCTTTTGTTGTGGTTGTGGTGGTCGTCGTCAGGGCAAACCAGCGACTGAAGGCCTTTGTGGCCAACAGTGCCTCTCTGCGGTCTGGCTCCAGATCCGAGCCTGAGAGACGCCCAGACCTGCCGCTCACCTCATCCAGCTTCTCTGTCTGCGACTTGAGCCGGGTCACTGTCGTTCGGAGCTCGGTATTCTCCTCCTCTAACTGCTGCACCCTGGGGAAAGGAGAAAGACAGACGTGTCGGAAACGGAGGTTACCTTACAACGGATGGACGATGTGCAGCGATTCTCTGTCGCCTGGAGGAGGGAAGATCCCAGAAAGCAAGAGAGAGAGAGAGAGAGAGAGAGAGAGAATATGAATAGTTGTTCCAGATGGGGAATATGGCTTTGAGCTTCCTGTCGTCCAAGGCAAAAGGGTAAAGAGGCCGAATTACCATCCTTCTGTTTGTGATAAAAGGAAACACTCGTTTGTGAACAAGAGCACAGGGCTCTTCTTGCACGCGTCCTGGGAGCCGGAAACAACACGGAGGGTTTCTCTGCGAAACGAAGGGCAGCTGGCTGGCGGCGGCAGGGCCCGCCTGCCGGAACCCACACTTGGAAAGCGACGACAGTGTTTGCTTTCCTTTCTCCCCCCAGCGTCTCCCCCAGGCTCTCCACTCGGCCCTCCCCGAGGCCGCCCGTGACCTCCACAAGCACCGGTTCTGTCATCCTCCTCTGTGGTCGTGTCCACGGGGGGGCTGTCCTCACAGGACCCCACGAGGAGACACAGCCCGGGTTCCCAGGTCGTTTTAAATGACCCGAGGAGAGGGCAGGGGAGCAGCGCGGGGTCATTTCTGCCACCGAGTCCCGCACGGAACGTTCCCTCTCCTTCGCGCTTGTCCCTTCCTTCCTGGAGTGATGGCTCCACTGCCCTCTGGGGTCCCTGGGGGTCCCAAGGAGCCCAGGGGACAGCTGTCCTCTCTGCCAAGGACCCAGGAGGCCTCCCTAGCCCGGGTCATTAGGGAGGGCAGCCCTGGGACACCAGTCTTCACCTGTGTGTAGTGTGCGGACGTGCAGGGAGGCAGGGAGGACTGACAGATGGGGAAACTGAGGCCCAGAGAAAGACACAATGTGTCCCAAGCCACGGAGCTAAAGGGTGACGAACCCAGATCCCCAGGCCAGTACTCCCCTCCCTGCCGGCCTCAGGTTCCATGGATATACCTGCGGCCCGGAAGCCCAAAGGACACTCAGCCCTGCTTTTCAATTTACGTTGGCCGCTGGGGCCCAGGGCCAGTGCGCCCAGGTGTTCAAGGTCATGGAGAATCTGACAGCAGGGGGAGCTCCGAGCCCGGACACTAGGCCCAGCCCAGGAATAGGGGCAAGACCACGGTCTGTCACCCTGTTCTCTTGTTGACAGACACATGAGCTGTTTCCCGTTGTCCCTAGTGTACGTAACGCTCCCATGAAGGTTCTTTTATAGACTTCCTGGCAAGCATGTCCAGGAGTTTGGGTGTCACGACTGTGACAACACGGGGCGTTCCTTCAGGCCCTACCACGGGGACAGTGCCTGACCCGCGGGCCCGGAGCGGGAGTGGAGGGCGCGGCCCGGGAGCCCCCGTCCCCGGCCGGGGCCCACCTGGCGTTGAAGAGCTCGATCTCGGTGCCCTTCTCTCTCTCCAGCTTGCTGTAGGCCTCGCGGTGGCGCCGCGCCGCCTCCTCCAGCGCCTGCTCGGCCATGGTCTCCTGATCCTTCACCATCTCCTCCAGCTCGTGCACCCTGAGTCAGGGAGAGGGGCGCGCACCCCGCTCCAGGGCCAGCTCTGCGGGGCCCTCCGCCCCGCCCCTGCCCCCGCCCCCGGCTACGGGAGGCCCTGGGCCTGTCGCAGCCCTGCTGTGGGAAGCGGTGGTGCGTCTGCTAGACCCGCGGCTCAGCGGCTTCACTGACAGACGAATGCGGACGCCACAGCCGCAAGGAGAGGTGTAGGAGCCACGCGCGCCACCGGGGAAGGGGGGTGGGGACGGGTACCGGGCGGTCGGTCCAGAGGGGAGCGAGGCTGCACGGGGAGGGCAGCGTTCCCAGCCAGGCACGGGGAGGGACGGCAGGCCTCAGCACGGCTGCGTGAAGCAGCCCTCGGGCCTCGGCTGCTCTCCGCCTCCCTGGCCACTACCCCTCTGACCAGTCACTCAGCTACTGGGCACCGTGACTCCAAACAAAGGCATGTACTTGGATAGTGGCCCTGAACACGCAAAACCCAGGAAAGGGTCAGGTCCCACTGGGGACCTCTAACCCCACCCCCGGCAGCCTAGCCGGCCTGTTGGTCTGGGCACATTTCACTGGGAACAGCCCCTCCAGGAGGCTACCCTTCTGGGGTGTTCCAGCACCCATCTTTGGGCCCTACGAGGCCGAGGGCCAGACCCTGGGCGGGGATCAGTTTACCAAGTGTCACGCTACACGCACTACCTCACTGCGGTCGGGGTCAGCGGGCCCCCGTCGGGAGGAGGGGCAGCGATGCCTGGACCCTTCCACTGGCAGCAGGTGCGAGCCCCCGACTCATACCAGCCTCTCCCTCTGTAGAGCTTGGCCCCAGAAGACGGGGGCGCAGGGGGTGTGTGTGTCAGACTCTCATCATTGTAGGACGGAGAAATAGGGGAGCAGATCCCAACTCCGGCCTTACACCCACCCCAGGGGCTGCAGACATGGGTGTCAAGGTCAAGCTCCAATCTGTTTCGGAGTCCCCAGAGACCAGTCCTCCTGTGCACCCTGCATGGGCAGGGCCGTGTAGCAAGGGGCTGACGCGTCACGGCCTCTCAGAGTGGAAGGACCAGACGTGCAGGTCACCGCCCCCCCCCGATCTTCTCAGGGGCCCTCCGCAAGTCCGCTCCCCCGGCGGCGGCAGCCCCGGCCCCCGACCTGTGCACGAGCTGCGTGTTCTCCTGCTTCAGCTTGCTCTTCAGGTCCCCGTTGGTCAGGCTGTCATTCTCCAGCTCTGTCACCTTTTTTTCCAAGAAGCTCACCTGCGAGAGGGAGGCAGAGGTGGGGGTGGAGGAAACCTCGGACTCCGCGGGACCGAGAAGCCCAGAGACTGTGGGACGGAAGCCATGTTTGGTGAGGGTGGGGGCGTACGTGTCCACGTTATCGGGGCCCCCTACCCCCAACTCCTGGGCAAGAACGGGGTCTCTGTCTCCCGAGTCCCCAGAGAGCTGCCGGGGCGCTTCCCCATGACCCCCGGGGAGCGCGCGCACATTAAGCCCATCCTCCACGCACTCGGGGACCCACCTTCTCTGTGATGTCGTTGTCACAGGAGTCAATGCTGTCTCGGAACAGGTCCTCGGTGCTACCGTCGCTGCTGCTGAAGTTGCTGCTGTGCATGAGCTGCCTGCGGGGGCGGGGGGTGGGGGGGGGAGGTGGCTGCAGAGGCCGGCTCTCCAGGGACTGGGGACTGCATCGGGCTATGGGCTGAGGGCGCCCAGTACTTTGGGGAGAGGGCCAGGGACCGCACCAAGGAGGCCGTCCTCACCCAGTCAGGGGAGAAGAGTTGCCTGATCCCCAAACTCAAGAGGTCCCCCAGCTCAGAGGCCAGTGGATGGGCCGCTACACCCCTCCAGAGTCCCTGGCAGATACAGCCAATCCATCGTGGCTCCGGCCTCCGCCTCGGGACCCCCTGCATGCCGGTGTTCCAGCCAGTAACTACCCGGGGACGAGAGTGGGCACACGAGCCCCCGACCGCCTCCCTCCAGCTGCGACACCAGCCAGTGCAGGGAGGCTGGCCCCACGGTCGTGGCAGAGGGTCCGGGCCTCCTGAGGCTACCGGCAAAGCCTCGATCCCTCCACCGACCCGGCTGCCGCCGCATCTCTGGGGACCCGGGGAAGGGAAGGAGACCCACCCAGACTGTGCAGGGCAGCGGGCTGGGCGGGTCTGCGCACGGCCAAAGACTTGCCGGAGGCAAACCCAGCTGCCACTCTCTGAGGCTCCCCCTTCCTGCTCCCTGCCGGGAGGCCACCGGGGTCTCTGCCCAGGGCCTGTCCTGTCCCACCCTTGCTCCTGAGCCAGAACCCGGGCGCTTGCTGGCAGCTCCCAGAGCCCTGGGCATGGACCCGGGCCGGTGTGCACGAGAACCTGGATCCCGAGATCCAGTGCGGGAGTCTGGAAGTCCCAGAAATCAGCTGTGAGGATTTAACCCGGAGCGAGGGGACCCGCACCAACGGGGCACACTCGAGCCCGGGCTTGGTCAGCGGGAACCCCGGGACCTGCTGGTACGGCTGCCGGCTCCAGGCCGCGGGGCCGGGTCTCTCGGGGCATCCCTGGTGCGCCTGCCCGGAGCGGAACCGGCTCAGGGTGTGGAGGGGCCGACTGCTCCCCTGGCAGAAGGGGCGAGGCGTGGGGGCAGGAGGGGGCGGCCCCTCCATGTCAGAAGCAGAGGTCTGCCTGCTCTGCCTGCACTCCCGGGGGGGTCTTCGTGCCCCTCTGCACACTGAGCACGTGCAGGGCGCCGGCTGGGTCTGGGCTGCCGGCGTGGAAAGGGAGAGAGCCTTCCACCCCTCCTCCCAAGCGGAGGGTCTTACCGTCCAAAGGCCGTGCTAGAGATCTTCCGGTTAGGGCTGCAGGGGTAGGGGTGGGGGTGGGGGTGGGGTAGGGAGAGGGAGAGGGAGAGAGAAAACGGTCATTGAACAGAGGGGGCTCTAGTCCCCTCCTCACTCTGCCGTGGCTGCAAGATCCCAGCAGGTGCACTACAGGGCTTTGTCCCGCCCACTGCGGGGAATTCGCTACTCGGCTGGGTCCTCGGCAGAAGCACCCTGATTTTCCTCTTGCAGAAAAACGCAAGCCCCCGCAAGACCAGTCCCACCCCGACAGGGCCCTCGCTTGCCAAGACAGAGTGGCGCCGCCCGGCCTGCCGCGTCCCCCTCTGGACCCGCCCCCAGCCCCGGCCTCCCCATCCCTCTGCTGGGTCCCAGGGCCTCACCTGTTGGCCTTGAGGTTTTTCAGTCGGGCTTCCAGGTCATTCAGCAGGTTGACCTTCTTGCAGCACTGAGAGCAGTAAACGTCGAGCAGCTCGGTGTTGTAGGCGTGCCGCATCTTCCGGGGCGTCTGCCCCGCGCTGATCCGGGAGACAGAAAGAAATCAGCCCTGCGGGCCGGTCTGCTGTCCTACCCCCATCCTCACTTGACTGGATTCCCCAGTCGGGAACCTTCTGCGTGCGCGTCTAGGGGCAGAGGGGGCGGACGCAGCAACAGATCCTCCCTCCCTCGATCCTCTCGAGGAGAAGCCGACGGACAGGCCCCACTTCACAGCTACGGCAACGGAGAGCTAATGTCAGAGTGATGGCTAGGTGTGACGAGCTGCGGGGGGGGGTGTCACGGCACCTAGGACCTCTAGGGAAGCAAGACCACAGACACCCCTGAGTCTGCAGCCCCCCCAAGTGGGTTAATTCTGTTTCTTCCCCAAGCCAGAAGGCGGCAGGAGGAATTCTAGACCCCCAATTGGGGTGCAAGGGCAGCGCCCCCACGCTCCAGGAGCAGGACCCGTGCAGCTTAGGAGTCTGCCCTCTGGCCCGCCCCGGGACGAGGTTTGGTCGGTTCTGCCTCTTGTCCCGGACCCCAAACTGCCCCTCCGGACCACGGGGCCACCTGGAAGACACTGAGGACCCCAGGTCCGAGTAAGCGTTGGTCCTGGTCTCGTCGTCGGGGCAGGGGCTGCTGGGGGCACAGTCCACGTCGTCCCCCTCCCCGTAGTCTTCAAACTGCTCCTCGTTGCTGATGAGCGAGGCGGTGGAGTGCGTGGAGAGGTCCGACGTGGTCATGGACGGGGCGTGGCCCAGGGACCTGGGTGAGGGAGGAGGGCTGCTCACACGGCCCCGCCCACGGCCTGTGCCGGGGGACCGACCGGCCTTCCCGGGGGTCGGCTGGTGCCACAGAGATCAGAAGCCCGAGTCTGTGCCCTCTGACCGGGAGAGTCCACTTCTGGGGCCTCCTCCTAAGGGAAGCGTCTCGCCACAGAAACGGCGTCTGCGCAAGAGCTGTGCAGACCAATGCGTCTCCAGAGCAGCAAGACTCCGCTTACAACGAACTGGTTTCCCTCCATTAAATTATACGTTATAATAAGTCACAGTATATGAGGCCTCCTGGGAGGCTCAGTCGGTTAAGCATCCCGACTTCGGCTCAGCTCAGGACCTCACAGCTTATGAGTTCGAGCCCCGTGTCGGGCTCTGTGCTGACAGCTCAGGGCCTGGAGCCTGCTTCGGAGTCTGTGTCTCCCTCTCTCTCTGCCCCTCCCCTGCTCGTGCGCTGTATCTCTCTCTCAAAAAATAAATAAACATTAAAAAAAATTTTTTTAATTACTATTAAAATTAAATTATCAAATTATGGGTTATCTAATTGTTGAAAGGTTTGTAAAAAAAATACTAGCAATAATATGGAAAAATTAAAAGCTGGATATAAAATTTAAATATCGAAAGGAAAAAAATCTATACAGAATAAGAAAAAAAGGACATAAGAATATTTACATGGTAACAGAACCTGGGTTTGGGTGGTGGGAGTGTCCCCCCATTCTTCCTTTCCTACCTTTTCCAAGCTCTGTTTAATTGGCTCGCACTCTCATAAGAAATGAAGTTTAAAAAAAAAAAAAACAACAAACCACTAGGTGAGGCGCTTCTCCCAGCTTATAGAAGGGTTCACTGCAGAGAACATGGGTCAGAGACCCAAGGCTCTCACAGGTGGCCCCCAGTGTGGCCTGTGACCGTGTCCGGGGCTGGCTGGGCCCTGTCCACAACCTGAGAACCGAGCCCCGCTCATCACCTGCCCAAACAGGTCTTCCTGTTAGTGGTCGTGAGGTCAGGGCTAAGTATCGCTGCTCAGAAACGAGCGTTTCTCTGAACTACTGAGCCTCCGGCGCTCCACACTGGGCAACTTGAAGCGGGGACAGGAAGCACGGAGTGGGGACGGCAGTAGTTCCCCCGCCCCCGCCGTGCCCTTGAGCAATCCTGGTCTCTATCTGAGAATCGCTGCGTTGATGACAGCGCACTAACGAGCAAGCCGCCCTCTTGTTGTTGCTGAGCTCGCTCATCTGCCCTCAGGTTCCTTGGCCCCGTGGGCTGGCTTCATCATACTCCAGCCCCTTCTCCTACACAGTGGATTCAAACCCTCGGCGCCCCCTGCTGGCTACCTCCCGGCGACTGGTCCCAAAAAACCGTGTGTACCATCAAGTGGCCAACAGCCAAAAGGACAACGGGTCTGTGGTCCCTGACCAGCTGTCCTTGGTGGCCGGTCACAGCATGGCTGTCCCACTGCTCCCAGGAAGGGAAACGAAGGAACAGCTCCAAAGACCCCCCCCCGAGAACAGCCTGACTCCCAGAGTCACTGGGGTCTGAGAAGCTCTGCCCTGTGGAAACGTATAGAAATTGCCTTTTTTTTTTTTTTAAAGGCAAAAAATGACTAAGAATTGACAATTTCATATGGTTCAACTGATACCGGACCCCCTCTCCTCCCTCTCCACTGGGCCGGCATGACCACCCTTCCTATGTGTGGCGCTCCGGACAGTTTTAACTCACTTGTCCTCGGGCAGGAGCAGGCCCCCCAGCCCTCCGTCCTTCTCCTCGGCGGGACTCCCAACCGAGCCCTCCAGGCTCTGCGTGCTCTCCATGGGGCTGTCCGTGTCCGACTCCGGGGGGCCCTCGGCTGGGGCCAGTGTCATAGCTTCCTCCTCGTCCTCGGGAAAGAAGGTGGGGTCCCTGGGGAGGAGCTCGCCATCGGCAAAGGTAGGGCCTGGCACCTCGCTGCCCTGGGAAAGACAGAGGAGGACAGAATGAGCGAGGCTGGCCCCCTGGGGCTCGGCGTGCCTCATCAGACCGCGAGGACGTCAGCAGGGCTGGGGACGGCAGGGACCGGGGCACGGGGGGGTCCAGCCCTCAGGACCTCGAGAGTAAGAATAGCCGGCAGGTGATTGGTCTCGGGCCTCCCACGGCAGCTGCCTCTTGAGAGCCCGGCGAGGAGCCAGCATCCCCCGGGGACAGCCATCCGTGGAGAAGGGCCACGGCTGGGCCGGCGACGTTGCTCAGGGCACCCGGACAGCTTGCTCGTCAGGGTCCCCATCACGGCCTGCACGAGGAGCCAAATGGCTCCGTGACCGAGCTAAGGGCACGGCCATGATGCACGGGCGCCAGGGATGATGGCTCCCACCTAGCAGAGCGTGATGCAGCGGGCGGGGGAGAGGGATATCGGCGCAGCATGGAACCTGCGCTCCAGGACTCGGGGCACCGCAGATCAGCGCTGTGCGCCTCACTTCTCCCCTCGGTAAACTGAGGATGAGCGTGGAGTCCTACGGGATCACCGTGTCACGTGGGAGGACCTCCACGTGGCGCCAGCCGGGGAAGGACGGCGAGCCTCGGCCCTGCCACGGCCGTGCGGAGGAGCAGGAACGAGTGCTCAGTTCCGAGCACAGGGTGCGTCCCCAGTGCCGAGCACACCGCCCGGCACGGTGTCAGCACGAGATAACATCTGCCTGAACCTTTGGCCAAAATCGCCTTCTAGGGTATGAGCTCTGGCTCTATTCCGAGAGGCGGCGCCCCACGCACCATTCTTGGGGCTGCTACCCCCGAGGGGGCACCGCTTCCACCTGCTCCCACCGAGAGGTCCAAGTTCCCCAGGATTTTCAGTGTGCCCCGCGTCTAGGGTGCTTCCTGCAGCCCCGGGGCTGCGAGAAGGGGACTGGAACAAGGGTTGTGAAAGGCCCCCAGGCATCTCAGACAAGAACAGGACGGGGAGACATCCAAGGAAGGCAGTCAGCGACAGGCTTGGCCGTGCCCGCTGAGAAGCGCGCCGTCACCTGCTGCCGCCGGTGGGCGCGGGGGTCTATCCCCACCAAGACATCCCAGCCTAAGAAGAGATGGCAGTTAATGAGCTTGGCTCCTGCCCGTCCCAGGACTCGGGCCGGGCACCGATGGACTCATAGAGCGGCCTCAGGCAGCCAGGGCCCCCTGACCGTGGAGGCCGAGGGGCTGTGTAATTAAAACTACTTCTGTGTTCACACGGCCCTTTCCACCTGGATGTCACCAATCCAAGCCCGCAGGGCTCCCGACCGCATCGGATCTTGTACCCAAAGCGAGCTTTCCATCCCCAAGCCCGAAGCTGCGTCCCAGCAGAAACTAACGGGAGCCGGCACTCACCGAGCTGTCACCAAGCTCCGGAGGCAGAGCCGACAGCGAATACATCGTCTTATTCGGGCTTAGGACAACGCGTCAGAATAGCAGCTCTTACCCCCATTTTACCAACGAGGCTATCGAGGCTCAGAGGGTGACCTGCCAGGAGGAGGCAGTGGGCCCCGCCTCCCTCTGGCCACCACACGCTCGGTTCCACCTGTCGGTGACACAACTCGCGCTCGCGGAGTTTCGATCTCACGTAGGAACAGATCGGTGATCACGAAGCCCAGGCATTCCGCCTGCCGCAGCCTCCGCGGGCGGCCCACTCCCTGCCCACAGCAGGAGACTCCCCGCGCCAGTGCGTGGAAACTGGAAGAGGTGCCAGGCAGGAGGGGGACGGCCCAGCGAGGAGGGCTGTGCTCTGTTCCCTCACCTGCAAGCCGTCTGCCTTCCCGGCCACGAGGGCAGGGGAGGGGTAGCGCTTGCTGGCAACGCCTGGCTTGCGGCTTCCGGGAGTCCTCGGTCACTTCCGGTCCTCACAGCCCTAGGAGCTGGGTCTCCTTTCCCCTCTCATAGGTGAGGGGACTTGCCCGGGGCCACACCGGAGTGAGCGGCAGGGCAGGACCGGACTGGGAGCCACCAGTGCGCACGCTGTCCTCATAGCCCCGTCAGCAGGGGTCCTGAGGAGGCCAAGGCCCACCAAGTAGAGGCAGGCAGGACACCAAGGAGAGCCCGGGAGCCACACTCCTTGGGTGCTCCCGGCTTGGCCTCTGGCTAACTCACATCTGTCCCCCTGGACACCCAGATATGGAGGCCCAGTTTCTGCCAGGCACTCCGCCCAGAGACACCCAACTCACGGACCTGCTGGGACCTGAAGCCGGGCTCCTGACCCGCCAAGTCGGGGCCCCTCGGGCCACCCCCTCGCTCCACACTCGCACGCGTGCCCTCTCCACATGCCGGCCTTTTGAAATCAGCTGCCTCCCCACGTTAACGCCTTTTCGCTGTTTGCCCGAGGCTAGTTCAAATTTCTCTAACCTCAAAACCGTTTCTAGTAGCTTTCCTCTAAATTCAAGTGATATAAAGACGAGCTATCGGTAAAGTAACTGTGTGCCCGGGTTGGTCTGGGCCACCACTGGTTTGGCATCTGTCCCGGACAAAAGTGGCCCTGTCACTTCCCTCTGGGGAAGGGCTAGGTGTAGCACGGGGCCTGGCGGGGGGGTGGGGGGGAGGCTGGAAGCGGGGACAGCCTATTCTGGTCCCAAACACCTCAGGAAGGGAGGCACAGCAGGGCTGGAAGGGGCAACTCCTCATGGGCTTGGAGACTGGGAAGCATGCCCTCCCCAAGAAGCGGGGCCTGCGGATACCAGGGGTTTCTGGAGAGTTCGGAGGCCTGAGGCTGGGAAACAGGCCCTGGCCAGCAGCTCTGGCAGGGCAGGGCAGGTCTGTATCACCCGTGTCGCCCTCCGCGTCCCCAGCCCGTCTCCAGCTGGCACTGGACGCGGCTGGCCCTGGCTGGAAGTGGGAACCGGGAGGCACCCAGGCCTGCCTGTGGGGCCCTTCTCCGGGGAGAGCCGCGGGCCCTAAAGTCGCCCCTTCCTCTGTGGGAAGTCGGCCCAGGCGAATTCCACAGCTGGGGCAAGCACCCGTGGCAGGGAGGGCACCCCTTCCCTCAGGGGGGCCTCCGGTGCCCACCGTCCACACTTCCGGAGGGGGGGGGCGCAGGTACGGCAGAGCCTGGACTCGACGGCGTCGTCTGGTCCTGCCCGTCACCCCCCCCCGGCCCTCAGGGGAGGCCCCCGCCAAGTCCCACGCATCGCTGCTCCGTTCTCCTGGAGCTAGCGCACGGAGGGCACAGGCCCCGAGACCCCCCATTCCACGTTCGCTGTGAGAGGGAAGACCCTGAGGTAGCGACCACGCGGACGTCAGCACCGAACCCCCGGCAGGCAGCACCGCCGCGAGCGCACGGCAGGCGACCAGCAAGCATCTGCGAAGAGGAGCTGGCCGGCAGAACAGCGAGCCGGCGAGGGCCCCACCGTGGCGACCTTGAGGCCCGGGTGCCCACCGACGTGGCCACTGGCCGGCCGCGTGACCCTGGAGAAGTGGTTCGATTTCTGAGCCTCGTCTGCCCACAGGGCTGGAAATGCCCGACCAGCCGGAGTGCCACGGAGGATGCGGAACGAGGCCTTGCAACTCCCGGGCGCTGGGGACGTGGTGGCAAAGGCAGCCGCGGGCAGAGGGGCTCGGGGAACGGGCTCTGGAGGGGCACCGGCCGGGGGCCAGTCCCGGCTCCACCACGAAGGTCTGCGACCTTAGGTGTCCCAAACTTCTCAGTGCCTCGGTTTCCTCGTCTCCCGAGGGAGCTCACGATTAACCAGGAAATGAGCGAGGACGCGTGCTCGGCACGCACGGAAGACGGCCAATAAATCTGAGCTGTTCTGGTCTTCTCTGGGTTGAGAGAAGACAAGCAGGGGTGCCCCTCTTGGCCCATGCAGCCCCCGGGAGCCCCTGGCTTTGACACTCCCCCCCCCACCCCACCCCGGCACACCGGGTGGAGGCAGGCTGGGTCCGGCCTCTGGGAGCCTGAGCTGCAGGTGCCTCTTTCTCCCCAGCAGGGCCATCCTCTGTGTACGCGCTTGGCAGGTCTCTCTGCACATTAATTACACGCTTTCACGGGCGTTAGCATGAGACGCTGCGCGGGCGAGGAGTCCAAGAGGCTCGGGGGCTCCAGCTCCGCCGCCCCCGGCCCCAGCAGTGGCTCCGCTCGCCAGGCGGTACCTCGGAGCCAAAGAACGGCTCTGTGGGGACAGGGCTGGGTAAAAATAGCTTGAGCGGGCAGATCCCAGCTTCCCTCGCAGCCGGGCGCCAGCAGGCACACGTGGAACCCCACTGCAGGGAAGGTACTGGGCAGGGGGGGGGGGGGCGGTGGACGTGAACCAAGCCTCGTGATGAAATCGCTCATCATAATCCCAGCCAGCCCACTGCCCGGGAAGTGACAGGCCTGCTTGCGCTCTCGTTGGGTCTTCCCCACGCGTAGATTTCAGAGCTAACTTAGGGACGCCAACGCCCCCGGGGTCCACAGGGAGGGGATGGGCTTCCCCGGGCCGGGGTCCCCTACCCGCCGCTGCGGCTCAGCCACCCGTCAGGCATGGCGGCAGCAGAGATTAGGCTGTGCCCACCTCCGGCCTGTGGGAGGCCGGTGCTCCTTGGTGGCTGATAAGGTCCGGGCTCAACAAAGGGATGCTCAGATGCCGGCCGGGGGGCGGGGGGGGGGCGAGGGCGGGAATAAAGGGGGAAGGGAGTATCCACACAGCGAGGCCGGTGCCTAAGCCTCGACTTCTGAACAGAAGTCGCGGCTCAGATACAAGGCTGCAGCTCATCCCCAACAAGGCCGAGGGCACACATGGAGGCGGCGGGTCACCAAGCTATTAGAGTTCTTTTATCACCCTTCTTGGCCAGCCCCGGGGACTGACTGCATGCTGCGAGATAAAAGCTCTGTCGCCCAAGCTGCCCACACGGGTGGGGGAGGCCGAAGTCAAGAAGACAGGCCAGGCCGCCATGTCCCCAATTCCCCGGGGCCAGATCAGAGAGCGGCCAGGAACCACCCCCCTGGAGTGGTGGCAGCCAAGGCAGCTTCTAGGCTCTCTCCTCCCAGCCAGCAGCCCCCGGAGCCCTTTCCTGGACCCTCACACCCCCCAGCGGCTCCAGACCAGCCCTCAACTGGGCCCTCGGGGGCAGATCTCAGTGTAGACCTTCCAAACGCGACTTGAACCTAACACGGACCTGCAGACCCCAGGAAGGGGCCAAGAGTGACAACTGGGCTTCCTCGGGCGCTCAGTTGTCTCAGGTGGGAAGCGCTAAGAGGGTCTGATTCTCGCATCAGCCCCGGGAGGGAGGGTCTGAGTCACCCGGCTTCACGGAGAGAGAGACTGGGGCTCTCGGGCAGACGTGGTGCAGTCCCAGGGCTGGCCCCCACTGGCTGTGGAACCTCAGGCTGGTACTGAGAAGAGAAAGAGAAAGAGAAAGCCATGCCCGTCTCTCAAGAACTCGCGAGCCGTTTGCATGAAGCAGTCAGATCGGGAGTTCTGCTGCTGCGCACGCCACCGCAGCGGAAGGGGCGTGGGAGCCCACGTGATCTCCCTTTCGATTTTTTAAAAAATGATTTCCTTTTGAAAGAGTAAGAGCGAAAAAAAAAAAAAAGAGTAAGAGCGAGCGAGAGAGAGACAGAGAGCAAAGCATGAGTGGGGGGGGGCAGAGAGAGAGAGAGAGAGAGAGACAGAATCTGAAGCAGGCTCCAGGCCCTGAGCTATCAGCACAGAGCCCGACGCAGGGCTCAAACTCACAAACCACAAGATCATGACCTGAGCCGAAGTTGGAGGCTTAATTGACGGAGCCACCCAGGCGCCCCTCTTTTTGCTGTTTTTAATTGTAACTCTTGGGCTGTCTCTCTCCCCAATCTCACACCTTCTCCCCACAACCGACGCTACTAAGGTAGTGTCGCAGGAGTGCGAAGAGAAAGACAGGGCGTGATGGAGCACCCAGAAAAATTCAGATGGGAGGATGTCTAAAAGCACCCAGCAGCTAAAGCAAGACCAGGGGTAAACACATTTTGTGCAGGGGGCAAGGCGGAGGGACTTAGCGCTAAGGGATCTGATGTTCCCCCAGGAAGGGGCAAGGAAGGAGGGGCTGAAGCAGACCCTGGCCGGAGGGGTTTGGTCTTTCTGGCCCGCATGTCCAGCCTGTCCCAAAGGCGGCGGGGTCTGACTTAACTGGCATGAGAGCTTGAGCTCATTCGACGTCCATTCAGACCTTCTAACCAGCTCCCCGTGTCCAAGTTCACCCACCACCCTCCGGATCGTAGCAAGCATCCAGGAGCCTGCCGAGCACGGGGAGAGAAGGGCTGCCCAAGTTCACTGCCGAGCACACTTCTCGCTATAAATGAACCAGCTGGTGCTCTGCGGGTCCACCTAGGGACAATCTGTGGGCAGGAGTGGCACTTAAGTCCCAGGGGTGAGGGAAGGGCCAACGAGATCTGGTTTTCAAGCCTGTCAGGCCTCGGGCCAGACTGTGGACCCCACCCGAAAGGCCCCTCACAGTGGCCTCAGGCACTCCACCAGAGACACCCCAAGCCGTCTTTCCCCACCGCGCCACTTCTAACCCAACAACGTGTCGGGGCATGTCAAAAGTTAGCGATTAAAGAATAAAAATGTATTACTACAAAGCCTAATGGAGGGAAAAAATGTTATTAAAAAAAAATGCTTGGGGCGCCTGGGTGGCTCAGTCAGTTGAGCATCCGAGTTCAGTTCAGGCCATGGTCTCACGGTGGTTCATGAGCTCAAGCCCCGCGTCAGTCAGCGCGGAGCCTGCTTTGGACCCTCTGTCTCTCCCTCTGTCCCTTCCCCACTCGTGCTCTGTCTGTCTCTCTCTCAAAAATAAATACACATAAAGAAAAAAAAAAAGCTTAAGTCATCTGAAAGGAAGAAAAAAAGGAAAACAAGACCAAAGCTTGTAACTTAACCACAGTAGGAGTATATATTAGATGAAAATGAGATAAAGCATCATATTAAAAGACGGATACTGCCAGACTCCATAAAAACAACAGCTACGTGCCATTGACAAGCGACACCATTGAAACATCAGGACGCAGGCCGAAAGTATGAATGAAGGGGCGTCTGGGTGGCTCCGTCGTTGGAGCGTGCGACTCTTGATCTCGGGGTCGTGAGTTCCAGCCCCACGCTGGGTGGAGAGCTCACTTTGAAATAAATAAATAATAAAGTTGGAGATTTTAATTCCTCTCTCTCGGTAACTGATAGAGCCGGCAAACAAAGGAATAGAATAAAACCTCTAGGTCAAAGTTGATGAGGAATGGGATGATTGCTGCTAAACGCCACTCCCCTCCCCATTATCTCCATCATGGAGAAAACAGGCTACTGTCACTTTAACACAGTGAACAACCCTTGCGTCAGTAACTGGGAGCACTCAGACACTGGCCTCCTGACGTGATGCAAGAGGAGGGACACAGCCTCGCCGCTCATGCAGTCTTAGCCAAACGCTTCCATTCTAATCAGGCCCGGAGATCTAACCTTTACCAAACGGAGGATAGAGGAACAAGTTACACGACACCACGGAGAAATCATCGGGTAGACAGGATGTGGGAACTTCTACAAGACAGCTGGTCTGGTCTCCTCAAAAAGAGGAGAGAGGGGATTTTCTGAGATCAGTGGTTCTTTGCCTCTCACGTACATCAGAGTTGTGGGGGGGATGGTGGTGAGGAGTTGCTAACTTGGACTGAATCAGAGTTTCTGATTCGGTAGGCCTGGGTTTGCATTTCCATAGATCGAACTAGGTTTTTGTAAAATGTGCGTTTCTAACACGTTCTCGGGTGAGGCCCAGGGTCCCAGACCACCCCGTGAGAACCTCTGTTTTAGACGTATCAAGAGATGGAAAAACTAAATGCTAGGTGTGATTCGATCCCAGCTCAAACAGGCCAGCGAGCAACCACCTAGCTACCCCTATTGGGGTCAAACTGGAAGCTGGATAGGGAATGCCTTCTGGGGGACACTGGGGAATCATGCTTGCTAATTATGCTTGCTAAGGGGAAACACCCCTTAGTTTTGGTAATGTCTCGCCTAATTTCCTTTCAAATGGTTTGGGGGGGGGGAGTGGAAAGTCACACACAGAGATAAAGGAAATTGCGGTAGCAGCACCGGAGAGCAGCTGGGGTGTGCAAATCCGCACCGGGACAGTCTTCCTTCCCGTCCAGCTCCATCGTGCTCCGTCCTGCTGGCAGGGGCCGGTTTGAGCTCCACGAGCAGCTGGGTGGAGGTCCTCTTGGGAGGCTGACGGAGTCATGGCCGTTGGAGGGGCTATACGGCGGGTCTGGAACCATGGGGGCTGGGGGGGTGCTGGGGACCCCCCCCCAAACGCTGCTTCGAGCAAAACCTTACTTATGCAGGTTTGGCGGCCCCGACCTCAATGGCTTCCCACAATCATTCTTACGGGTCTTATTTTTTGCAGGATGTTAGCAGAAAGACACGGACGTAAAACACGAAAGCCCCAAACCTGCTGAACTGGTTAAGGAAAAGGGTCAAATCTCTGACAGGTTTAGCTCCGTTTAAAAGGAGGATGAGAAAGGGAAGCCGTCCTTAAAGAATGCTGTATCCTGGAGGCAGAGGCAGCAGCGACAGGGAGCCAGGGGAACGACAGAGCCTCAAGAGTCGGAACCCCACGAGACTAAGAGCTGAATGAGGAACAGTCTAGGTCCCAAATGATCAGATCGGGGGGCAACGGTGGCTCAGGCTCTACAAGGTAAACCATGAGTCAGAACACCGGAACCTTTCCCGAATATGGCACTTGGCCAAGAGCCACCCCCGTGGGCCCATCGGCAACAGTGGGCCTTTGCCCACAGGCGAAGCTGCCTCCCAGGAGGCACTCAGGGCTCTCTCCCTGGATGCCACGCTCTGCTCACCCTCCTCTCCCTCCTCCCCCTCGGAGGACGGTTCCAGAGAACGTATCTGTTAGGGGCAGAACTGAGTCCCGTCACCCCCCGAATTCACATGTTGAAGCCCCAACCCCAGTACCTTAGAGCGTGACTGCATTTGGAGAGAGGGTCTTTTAAAAAGGTAATTACGGGGAGCCTGGGTGGCTCAGCCAGTTAAGCGTCCGACTTCGGCTCAGGTCATGATCTCGTGGTTCGTGGGTTCCAGCCCCACGTCGGGCCACAGACCCTAGGGCCTGCTTCCGATTCTGTGTCTCCCTCTCTCTCTGCCCCACCCCTGCTCATACTCGGTCTCTTTGTCTCTCGAAAATAAATAAACGTTAAAATATATATATATATATATATATATATATATATATATATATATATAAAAAGTTAATTGTGGGGGCACCTGGGTGACTCAGTTGGTTAAGCGTCCAACTTCGGCTCAGGTCATGATCTTGTGGTTCATGAGTTCAAGCCCCGCCATCAGACTCTGTGCTGACAGCTTGGAGCCTGCTTCAGATTCTGTGTCTCCCTCTCTCTCTGCCCCTCCCCTGCTCATGCTCTGACTTTCGCTCTCTCAAAAATAAACATTAAAGGGGCGCCTGAGTGGCTCAGTCGGTTGGACGGCCGACGTCAGCTCAGGTCACGATCTCACGGTGTGTGAGTTTGAGCCCCGCATCGGGCTCTGTGCTGACGGCTCAGAACCTGGAGCCTGCTTCGGATTCTGTATCTCCCTCTCTCTCTGCCCTTCCCTTGCTCACGCTCTGTCTCTATGTCTCTCAAAAATAAAATAAAAACGTTAAAAAAAATTAAAAAAAAATAAACATTAAAAAAAATTAAAAAGGTAATTATATTACAATGAGGCCCTCAGGGAGGGCCCTGACTCAATCTGACTGGAGGAGGGAGAGGAGATTAGGACACATGGACATACGCACACAGGGACCGCGTGAAGACATAGAGAGAAGACAGCCACCTGCAAAGCAAGGAGAGAGGCCCCAGAAGACACCAGGCCTGCTGACACCTCGGTCCTGAACTTGAATGTTGGCCTCCGGAACTGTTACAGAATTAATCTCAGCTGTCTCCGCCAGCCAGTCTGTGGTACTCTGTCGTTCTGATGCCCCTGGCAGACGAAGGCTCCTTCCTTCCCCTGCTGGGAGGCCTGCCCGGGTCCCCCCCGCGCCCCGCCCTGGATTTGTCAGCCCGATCATAACGGCCGATTCCCTCTCGGCCAGTTCAATTCGACCTCTACAGGGAGCTGCTGGATCTCCAGAACCTCCGCAGGTTCTCGGCAGACCTGGGCCATGTTTCCTTTTGTCTCTCCTCAGAAGAAAAGTCAGCAGGGTCTCAAAATGATGGCGGGAGGGAAGCCATTTTTTTTTTTTTTTTTAAGTTTATTTCTTTTCGAGAGAAAGAGACAGAGTGTGAGCAGGAGAGGGAAACACAGAATCGGAAGCAGGCTCCAGGCTCTGAGCTGTCAGCACAGAGCCTGACGCGGGGCTCGAACCCGTGAACTGAGAGATCATGACCTGAGCCCAAGTCGGATGCCCAACCGACTGAGCCACCCAGGAGCCCGGAGAGAAGCCATTTCTAAAGGAGTAGGTTTTGCTGGAGCCGAAGCTTGGTGGATCTAGAATTATCGGGATGATGTTTCGTGAACACTATAGCTATGTATACAAATTAAGTAAATTATTTCTGTTTCTTGTGTTCTCTCGATAGTATAGTTATCGTGTTTTAATTTTAAAGGAAAGGGTACACGCCATCCAGCCAGAGACACTGAAAACTGTGAAGGCAAGCGTTGTTTACTCGAACTGTATTTAGTGTAGTTATAGTACAAACGCCAAAGTTATATTAACAAGGAAAGAGATAGGCGGTTAGCCCTGGAACCACGGGCCAGGGTCTGATCCTGGGCAGGCCACCTCTGTGGCCCGGAGCGCTCACTAATTGAGCAAGAGATGACCAGGTTTGCCGTGCCAGATGGTATTTCTGGTCACTTGAAACCCAGGGCGGATGTCTTCCCTCGACTGTGGTCAGTTTGGAAAGCGGGGCCCCTACCACTCCTGGGACACGTGGGCACTTTGCTGTGACGTGTCCGTGTGACACCGGCCTCCCGCGGGCACGGTCAGAACCGAGCTCCCCTCCCGCTTCGAGGCTGGCCGTCCGGGGTCGGGAATGGTGACCGAGGGGCCCTGCGGATGCCGCAGCTGAATCTGGCCAAGTGACCCGTCTCTCAGGAAAAACCACAGGGAAGGTGGCCCCAGGGCGAACTGCTCCTGGGGCGGGGGGGACCAAGCCCTTGACGGGCCGGGACCGTCCTAACAGAGCCGTGGGTCCCAGATCCGAGTGCCCTGGTGAACGTGCCTCCTGAACGAAAAAGATTCAAAGAGGCCACCTAGTTCACCCCCGCCCCCAGAGCCAACAGTCTGGATTTTCAAGCGAGAGCGTGGACTTCAGAGGCAAACTGTTGGGGATTAGGAAAACAAAACTTAAATTGCTTCCACATCTGGAAACCAAACCCGGCAGCCGGCCCCAAGAATTCCAGGCATGTCAGCTGATGGAGAAGCTGGAGGTCAAGGGAGGGGCTTCCTGTGAGCAGAGCCCCCCCCCCACTGCCATGCACCCACCCGAATCCCCGAGACAAGTCTACATCGAGTGGCCAGGTGGGAGGAAGGAGAGGAAGGGGACACGCAGGGGCGCCCACCTCGCGGCCGGGGTCTGCCGTGCCCTACACTGAGGTCGGGGGTTTGCTGCCCCCAAATCTCTGCAAGTAAACACGATCTCCTCCTTACAGGTAAGGACCCGGTGTCCAGAGAGCTGAACTGACTTCCCCCAGAGTTAGGCCGCGATTTTTCCCCTCCAGCTCGGTTGTCCCACAGGGTAGAGCCACGCAAACCTGAAACAGGAACCCCCTAACGTCAATCGCCCCATCGAAATGCTCAAAAAAGACTTCCCAGGTACACCCCGGGCAGCGTCCGTTCCCACCCAGCCGCTGGACCGCCCGCTCAGGGAACCCCCCGCCAGGTGCGAGCAGCTCGAATGTCAAAGGCGAATGAACAGGCTGCGAGTTGAAAGGGGCGCGCGCATCAAGGGCTCTCCTGGCTCTTTCAACAGGCAGCTATTTTGGGCCGCAAATTATAGCTCTTAAAGATGGGGCTGTTGGAAGCCAGGGCTTAATTACTAGCACAGTCAAGAGTCTGGGGGGGGGCTCCGGGTTTTCCCATCGTGGTAAGGGCGTCAAGAGGGGCTCGGGACGGGCCAGCAGGGGCCCCGGCCAGCTCTCCCGCCTCTACCAGTCCACCAGGTGGGCCAAGCCCTGCTCCTTCATGGGGCGCCCTCACACGAGGGGACATGAACTTCCCAGGGAGAGGCTACGATCTTCCGGCTCCAAAGAGAGCACATCTGAACAGAGCTGACCGACAGGCGAGAGCTGGGGCAGGTACCTACTTCACCCCCTTCTTGGCACAGAAAGCCTCGGGTCTGCGGGGCACCTGGGGGGCTCAATCGGTTAAGCCTCCGACTTCGGCTCACGGTTTGTGAGTTCAAGCCCTGCATCAGGCTTGGCTGACGGCTCAGAGCCTGGAGCCTGCTTCAAGTTTTGTGTCTCCTTCTCACTCTGTTCCTCCCATGCTTGAGCTCTGTCTGTCTCTCTCTCTCAAAAACGAAACATTAAAAAAAAAATAAAAAAAAAAAAACTGCCTCAGATTTGCAAGGCCAAGCGGAGTGCCAGCGTTCACCCAGAGCTAACGGCCAGAGCTTCCTCGCCAAACAGACCGGGATCAGGCAGGCCGAGGGGAGGCTACTCTCTGCACCCTCCTCCCTGCCAGATCCTCTGTGTTTATAACCTTCGGGCACCTCCCAACATGCCAGAACCCTGACAGTGCTCCCAGCAGGCCCCAGGTAGGTGCTCCCTGTCCTTCTGCTTCGGCCAGCTCGGGCTCCCCGGGCGGGGGTCCCGGGGACTGCCACCTTGCATCAGCACCAGGGCGCAGCGTGGGGGGTCCACGGGCCGGGCAGGTGGAGCCGGCCCAGCTCCCTTCCCAGGCTCTCCCTCGGTAGGAGCCGGTAAGACCTCTGGGTCTGACCACAGGCCACGGCTTGGGGCTCAGAGGGCAGGAGCTCCCCGGGACGGGGACCAGGCCACTGATGGTCCACGAAGGTCCCTGTCAAAGGGCTCGCGAGTGGCCACAAAACCAGGCCCCGTCTCGGACTGGCACGCATAGCCCGTTCTGGCTGGTCTCAGCCTCCCCTCCCCTTGTCCCCTAGCTCCTGTCCAACGTTCTCGGCAGCCCCTCGCTTTGACACGTGCTGCTCCTTCTGCCTGAAACACGGTCTCTCCCCATGCCACACAGGCCTGTCCCTACAGCAGCCCCCGTCGGAAAGTCACCGCCCCGGGAGGCCCACCCTTCCCCTCCACGCACACCTCGCCCAGCCCGGAACTGAGCTCCCGGGGCCCTCCTGCCATCTCTGGGCACAAGTCGAGTGAGCCCCTTCTCTGCCCCCATGGCTCCCTCCCTGGGACACTGGAGAGGCGGCCGTATCCTACGCAGTGAGGAAATCTTCCCACCCCGGTCGTGGCACAAAACCCCACCATTCCCCCTGTCCCCAGGTAGCCTTGTTTCCTGGGGGGGGGGAGGTGTCCCAAAGGGACCACCACACCAGCTGCTACAGCCCGCATACCCCCTCGTCTACACCATACACAGAACCGAGGGAGTCGGCTGCTGGCTTCCATCGGGATCTCGAGAGCGAGAGGGGCAGAGAAACCTCTGACGAGAACACGGTTTGCAAGCACCGCCTGCTCCGGGGGAGTCTCCAGCCGGCCCGCATCCCCTCGCCAAGGCCCTGCCCGGGGCGGCCCACTTCCGGCTGGAGGCCCCCACGTGGCTTCAGCCAGAGCCTCGAACTCAGCCCGCAGCTCTCTCAGCGGGCGGCCCCCCTCGTCGCCCCCCACCAAAGGCACGGAGGTCCTGACCTGCTGACCCCCATTCTCTCCCTGACGCTGCCCGACACATCCTGCTCGCCCAGGCCCCTGTGCCTCCACCCCTGCAGTTCCCTGCCCCGAGCTCCTCCGTCTGTCTCAGGGCATTCACCCCCAGGAAACAGACGGGGGTGGGGTGGGGGGTCTTGAACGGTTGAGGAAGACCAGGAAAGAATACCCCCGCTGAGCACCCAGCAAGTGCCAGGGGTGTCTGTGCACCAACCACCAGGGGGACGAGAACACTCAGGCTCAGAGAAGTTAGGTAGCCTGCAAAAGGTCCCCGAGCCTGCCGGCTGGGGTGTGGACGCGGTCCGACGTGGACGCGGCCAGAAGGGTGCAGAAAATACTAACTGTTCTCAGCACTGGGGCGGGTTGAGCCCTGCAGGCCGCGGGCACGGGAGTCGGCAAGGCCGGAGCGTCGGGCCGCAGGGACCACAGCACGCTAGGCCGCGGACCGCGGTGGGCCAAGGCTCCTAGGGCGTGCTCGCCCAGCCGGGAGGCAGAGCCCCCTCCCCTTTCCCAGGGCAGGGAGCTTCAAAGAGGCTACACGGGGGAAGGTTTTACAGAAAGGGAGAGGGGAGCGATCGGAAGGAAAATTGCTAAAGGGAAACACGTGTGAAAACGAAAACCCGGGCGCGGCGGGAGGAGGAGGGAAGGAAGGGAAAGACGCTGCTCAAGGCTTATAAATGGAAGCCCAGATAAATTATACCCCTTTCCCTCCGCTGCCTTGGGAGGGCCAGTAACTCACTCTCTGCCTTCACCTCCCTCTTAATCGAGCTGGAACGGGGGCGGTGTGACCTCGGAGGGGACCCAGCAAGACAGAAAGGGAGACGGATGCCTCACACACAATCATGACCGCCAGGGAGCCACAATCAATCCGCTTTCGATCAAGGACTCGAGGCTCAGAGAGGTTGACCTACCTGCCCAAGGTCACACAGCTTGTGCGCGGCAAAGCTGTGGACTCTGAGCCCAGGTCTGCCTGGTGTCCGCCTCGTCCCCTTGAGCCACGTCACAGCGAGTGTCCCCTCGCAGGATCCTCCCGCCACTACAAGGCGGCTCTCCTCCCTTCCCCGAAGAAACCGGGCAGATCACACAAGTGCTCTAGAGGTTCCCTAGTTTCTGCGTTTCAGTGAATCCAGGAGGCCTTTGATTTTTAAGACGCGCCGTTATTCCAAGTACGCCAAGAGAGAAACGGCTCCGCCAGTTAAATCACAGCACACCAGTGAACGTACGACACATACCAACCGACGATGTTAAACC
Source organism: Paguma larvata (assembly GCA_030068075.1). Taxonomy (NCBI): domain Eukaryota; kingdom Metazoa; phylum Chordata; class Mammalia; order Carnivora; family Viverridae; genus Paguma; species Paguma larvata. The sequence goes on from CM057843.1 coordinate 5,486,583, forward strand.
TCGGGGAGAGAAAAAAGTGCCTGAGAATCTATAAAATACGGTGCGAGTGTAAGTGGGCGATGGGAATTCGGTCACTGTTTCTCAGACGGTGTGAGTGTGACCTGAAGGGCAGAGGACATCTCCGCGCACGCACGCGCACTCACTCCCGCACCCCCGCCTGCCGCGGGATCCTTCGCAGCCGGTAAGGATGCGATCTTGCAGGCGAGCCCGGCCTCTCGACAAGAACCCTCCCTCCCTCCCCCGGCAGTGCTTCCTGTCAGCGGGCAGAGGCCGTCCTGACCACCATGCCCGCCAGCCGGGCCGGCTTCGCCTCCATGGAGCGGCACGCCTCTCCGCAGCCGGGCCACAGGACAGGTGGCAGCGCGGTCCGCACCTTCCTGACCGGCCCCTCTCTTCATCTCCTGGGACCTTGGAGGCAGATGCCGGGAGGTGGCGGCGGCGCAGGGGCGCACTGCCCCAAGCTGGCTTCCCGGCTAGGCACAGGCAACAGCCAGGTAGCCCCCACCACCCACCCCCGCTGCAGGTGAACGGGGGGGCACAGCCCGGCCGGGCAGGCGGGGCAGGACAGGAAGGACCAGGTGGCACCCCACGCCACGCCCCGGGGAGACACCTGTCCCCTCGGCACACGCTTGGCATCGGATTCACAGACCACGACTGCCAGTCACATCACTCGGGCCCCCAAGTCCGCATCTGCGGAGGCCGAGTGGCTTGATTTACAAGACACGGGGGCTGAGGCAGAGTGGAGTTCCGCTCCCCCCGCCCCCCGCCCCCCGTCAAGGCCCTCAGATCACGGAGCGCCTCTCCTCCACCTCTCTCTGTCTCTCCAAGGATCCTGCGAGGGATCCAGCCAACACGAGCCTGTGGGAACTAGAACTGACAGCTCGCTCAAGTGCCAGCCCTCGCCCTGGCCTGACACAGCAGGAACGGGAGGCGCAGAGAGGGTCAACGGTCTGACCGAGGTTCCTGGCAGAGGCAGGATCGAACTCGGGCCGCCTGACGCCGGAGCCCCGCCTCCGGGGCCCCACACTGCCCTGCCTCCCTGGCTAGTTCGCCACCCAGCAGGCGCCCACCAATCGAGGGTCCGGACCTGCTCTGGGCCCGCTGGGTGGCAGGGGCCCAGTGTACCTTTGCCGTCGCCCTACGGAGGCGCAGAGAGGGGAGGCGGCTTGCCTGGAGTCCCAGGGCCAGCAAGCCGCAGGGCCAGCGTCTCCACACGGGTATTTTCTGCCCCCGAAGAAAGGTCTTTCTACTTGAAGAAAGCAGGCCTTGGGTGGCTGAGCAGGAGACGAAGGCGCCGGCGTACTGAGGCGGGTATTTCTCCCAGGAAAACCAGCGAGGAAAAACCTTGCTGCCGTGGGCTCTCCCGTCGGAAGCGGGAGACAGGAGCCCGGTGCAAAGAGCAGAGCGCGCCCACCAGCCCCGCTCGAGACGACCCTCTTACCCCGGGTCCGGGTCCGCTGCAGGCCACACCGGCTGCTGGAAACACAGGTTCCCTTTTCACGCCTTGCAGAGCGCAGAGGAGGGTGGGGCGGGGAGGCGCAGATGACTCAAGAGAGCGCGAGCTCCCTCCCACTCTCCCACACTCCAGTCCTGTCCAGGCCTTCCTCTTTTGGGTCCCTTAAAAAGAGAAAGGCTCCGAGGAGCAGGGCCACGGCTATTAATAAGAACTGCCCCCGCGAGTGGTTTTCATTTGAATCGTGTTTACATCGCTGGGAAAGAACCCACTTGTCTGGGAAGACGGAACAGGTTGAATCAATTAAGAGTGTGGCCCAGAGTCGGAAAACTTCCCGTTTCTTGAAGGAAGTCGAGAAGTGGGGTTGGCGTTACTAGTACCGGCCTGCCAGACGGGGCTGGGGCCAGAGGTCACGAACCCCACAGCTCTGGGCCTCCGCCCCAAACCTCCTAGTTGCCCACCTGGTCTCTGTACACACACACACACACACACACACACATTCTCTCTTTCTGGGGACCCAGGCTGGACAGAGATGAGACCCAAAGGTGCTGCCCAGGTAGGTGAGTGGCTTTGCTCGGCTTCTCAGGAGACCAGGGCACAGAGCACGGGCCTCGGGTGCTGGACTCGCTGCGCCCCCGGCAGCACGGACCCCTGGGAACGGAGAGTCGGCCCCAGCGGGGCTCTGCCTGCCGACACACCGCTGTGGGCGGGTCACCCGGGCCGGTTCCGCTCATAGGATTCATGTGGCGGAAACGTCTGGCAAGAACGGTTTCCACGTTCACGGGGACAGGCTGGTCTGACCTGACCCGGCCTGAGGGCAGGAAAGGCCGCAGCGGCCACGGCCACACACAGACGCATCTCTTCAAGAAATGTCTGGGCCCGTCAACAGCAAGGGTTTGGAGAGAACAGAGAGAGGAAACGCGTTCTGTGCCTCTAGACTTCTAGTCCCATCTGTGCTGTTCACCTCCTCTCATTCTCGTGGGGCCTGGGCATGCCCCTGGAAGCCCCCAGTCTGAGCATGTGCCCCCCTGCCTGGCTCACTCTCCAATCGCAGCAGCCTCCCTGCACTTGCGCGGACACACCTTGCTGGCCGTGGCCCGACCTCAGGGCCTTTGCAGGTGCTGCTCCCACTGCCTAAACCTCTTCCGTCAAGGCGCCACCTTCTCGGCAAGGACTTCTCTGCTCACTCCGTCTTCTCTCCTGCCACCTCGCACGCTGCACATTCTACCCGACCGGGCAGGGGGAAGACCCGAGCGGTCCTCCTCTTGGAATGGCCCGTGTTTTGATACCATCGATGCCTCGGTACTGAGTCAAGAGCCAACAGAGCAGACCCAGAGGGGAGCCGAGCCCAACCCCAGGGATTCTCCACGCCTGGCAAAGCCAAGGCACTGTGCCCCACTGCCAACTCCAGGCAGCAGGCAGACCAGATAAAGATGCTCCCTTTCTGGGGCGCCTGGGTGGCTCAGTCCCTTCAGCATCCGACATGATCTCGCAGTTCACGAGTTCAAGCCCCACATCGGGCTCTGTGCTCACAGCTCAGAGCCTGGAGCCTGCTTTGGATTCTGTGTCTCCCTCTCTCTCTGCCCCTCTCCCGCTCATGCTCTGTCTCTCTCTCTCAAAAATAAGTAAACATTAAAAAAAAAAAAAAAGATGCTTCCTTCTGAGCCCTGTGCCAGGAGAGCGAGCACAGGGCCAGAGAGTGGGCACCCTCTGCCCAGGCTGCCCCTCCCCCATCCAAGGCCCGGAGATGCCTGCCTTCCAGGAATGGCTCGCCTGCTATTTTATTGGGACTCTTTCTACCTCCTCCCAACCCGGAGCGAAATATATACATGAAAGTGAAATTGTGAGCAAGATCACGGCGACACATCCCTTGGCATAATAGGCCACCTCAGAAGAGGGACAGCCTCGTCCCTAGGAAAGGAAGTTTCCAGCCGCCTGGAGGTGGGGGGGGGGGGGGGGGGGGGGAGAATGCGGGAGGGTGAGAGCCAGGAGGGCTTCCGCGAACAGCTGAAGAGGGAGGCAAGGGGCAGCTGGTCCCGCCAGGAGGGAAGGGGGCTAGTGGGCCGTGAAGGCACCAGTGTGCTTGGGGAGGGGGCACGGTGCTCTGAAGGGACGGAAGGATGGCGGAGTGTAGGGGCCAGGACGAGCTGCGGGCCCAGAGCCTCCCCGAGGCACGCTGCCCCAGGCCGCCTACTTTCCTTTCAAGACAAGGCTCTAGGGAGTCTCTCCTGCTGGTCTTCCTTGGGGCAAAGGTCACACCTCCCAGGCTGCTCACCAGGCCTGGCTAGTCAGGTCCCTCCCCTAGGCAGTCTTATCTCTCGGCTGGCCTTCCTCAACCACCCCTCCCCCTCCGCTAAAGCCCAGGGTCCCCCGCAAACAACAAAGCTGGTCCCCAGAAGGCACTCCCCGAACCGTGATGTCTGCCGAAAGTCCCAAGTCCCACCCGGGCTGCTCCCATTCCCCCAGGCCACACGCCCCTCCCTCCCCGGGAAGTCACAGGGACCTCAGAGACAGCCCAGACCGGTGTGCCTGAGGGCTCAGCTAGGGGGAGCTGGACAGGTAACAAGTCGAGCCAGGTTTTCAGTCTCCTACAGCCTGCCAGCGCCTTAGGGATGGGGCAGTGTCCCCGTGTAACAGCCCCTGGGCGCATAAGCAGCCTCTCGTGAATGCCAGCTCGGCGGGGTCAAGGTTTGGGCCAGTCTATGTGGGTAAGCCGGCGCCTGGCTCATGACAAGACCCCGCTCAATGGCGATGACCCAAGGACTCCATCAAGGCTGCACTGGAGAGTTGTAGAGATTCTCACAGCAAAGGTCTGATACACCCGCAATTGGTAACGCCCCCCCCCACTTTGAAACCCCCTTTTCTCTAACCTGGCAGCTACATTTCATCAGGGGAAGGACTTGGAGATGCCCCAGGGGAATGTGCCCCCTCCACTCCTTCCCCTGGAACTGGAACAATTAGCACCTGCCTCCACCAAGGGAGGACAGGGGTTTGGCGGGCCGACGGCAGCCAACCCAGAGCTTTGCCAAGGGGAGGAGTGCAGGCTGAGTGCAGGAATCCGGCCCCCTCATAATCCTTTGAGGAGGAGGCCTATAAATGAGCCAGACAAGGAACACTGGCGTGTCTGTCAGGGTGAGTGATGTGTCACCTACAGCCATCTGTGGAAGAGCAGGCAGGGGAGAAGGATAAACGGAGAAAGACGTACACTGGAGGGTGTGCGTGGATAAGGAATAAAGTCCAGGTCTGAGCAGGGACCCGGTTCCCATAGCACTGACATGGTTCTCCAGGGGCTGCCCCGCCGAGACCTCAGAGCCGCCTGCCGCCCGCAGAGAAGCGGCTGTGACAACAGCAACTGCTACCTGGGCCCACCGCAGGTTTTCACGGCCGGAGGGCCCTGTTCCCGAACCCCGAACGAGGCCGGTTCTCCCTCTTGCCGGGCAGAGCCCCTCGGAGAGGCGAGGGAACCTGGGAACAGGCTCCGTGCGGCCGCCAACGAGCTATGGAAAAACTTCGCCGGCGCACAGCCCCCTCCCGGACTCGGCGGAGCCAAGGGCATAGAGCCGGGACAACACCGGTCCCGGAGGGGCAGGCGCCCTGGCAGCGGAGGTGGGACGCGGAGGCGGGGGAGTCCCAAGGAAGGCGTCCTGGCACACCAGCCCCCTGCCCGGCCCACTAGATCCCCCTAAAAAAACACTTCTGAAAACTGCGCCGAAGAAGCGGCCCCTTCTCCCCGGGTCCCGGGCTAGCCCTGCCCACCCCCGCACCTGGGAGCCCGCAGAGGACCCGGAGGGGCCAGCGGCTTCTCTTCTGTGGCCCGGCGAGCGAGGACGCAGGTAACCCGACCTCCCCGGCCAGGGCCGAGAGGGCGGACACTCCCGGGGCGGGAGCGGGCGCCGGGGCTGCGGGCGAAGTTCCGCGCTCTGGCAACTTCCCTGGCCCCGGGACCGCGGGGCCGGGCCAGGTGCGCGTCGCCCGGAGCCCCTCGGCCGCCGCTTACCTGGCCCCCGGAGGCGGGCGGGGTGCGCATCCCCCGTCCGGCGGCGAGTCGGTGCGCGGCGGAGGGACGAGGAGCCGGCGGGCGCGGGGCGCGGGGCGGCGGGGCGGGCGCAAGCGCGGCGGGCCGCGCGGGGAGCGCAGAGACGATCCCCGCCGCGCCGCGGCCGCTCGCTTGCTTTCGGCACCAGTTGAAGGCGCCGGCCCCGCCCCCACCCGCGGCCGTTGCCGGGAGACCCGCGTGGGCCGAAGGGCTCTTTGTATCAAAGCCGCCGTGACATCACGAGGCGCCCGGGCCCGGGGATCGTGGGGGCGGGGCTCGCGCCGGGGGGCGGGGCCGGAGGAGGAAACCGGGTCTGGGAACCCGAGCCGCGGGGGGCGGGGCCCAGGTAACCCCGCCCCTAAGGTAGAGGCAGGTGGCTGCGGCGGCGCGGCCCCGGCTGCCCACCGAGAGGGCGCGTGCGCAGGTGGGGCTCGCCCGGGCCCGCCCGAGCCCGCGCCGCAAGGTTACTGCCGCCCGACTTTGCGCGGCCCGGGCCCTGGGATTCCAGGAGACCGGCTCCGTCCGCTCACACGCCTGCCCCTGGCCAGGCCACTCTCACTGTTCGCGGTCACCGGCCTGAGAGATTCCGGCCAGCGATCCGAAGACCTGCCAAACTCCCAGCCCCCTCGCGCACTACAGCCGCCACCACCATCAGCCCGAGACTGGCGGCTCCCAGACTGATCCCGAATCCCGCTCCCGATCTTTTCGTTGTCAAGTCAAAAGTTGTCTTTATAACCAGCCCAGGAATAAAGGACCAAGCGGCAACACGAACTGAAAACAAAAAAAGCAGTATCGCTGTATTAAATCCTAGTAAATAAATACAATGTAAGTAAAAGAATGTGCCCCCCCTCATAACTCTTCACTCTGCTCCGGGTTAAAGAAAGCAAAAAGTGTAAAGCAGCAAATATTGCAAATGTTTCTCTTTGGTTCCATGTTACATTGTGCAACTAGGGCTAAGGAGTGCGGGATTTATCTTCCTAACTGTCTATCCCAGGGCCAACATGAAGGCCCTTTTGCCTTCCCGGAGTCCTCAGTGACCAACATAGTGGCACTTTGGTATAGGCAAGGCTTGTCAGCAGCTTGGTGCTTTGGTCCAGCTCCAGGACCGAAACGGCACGGATACACACAGCTTGTCCAAAACGCGCGCACACACACACACAGCTTTTCTGCCCCTTCTCTCTGGCTCTTTGCTCTCGACTTCCTTCTCCGCAATCTCTCTCCTGCAAATAAACTGTCAGCTGCCTCTCTGTCTACAAGAGACAAGCCTGTCTCTGAGGCAAAGCATCCCACTGAGGCTCTCCAGACCTACACGGGACTCTCCAAAAGGGACAGCATTAGCTAGAGGAGGGCCTCCTGGCAAGGGCTTCGTGTGAGGGGAGGCTGGAGCAGTGGGGGGGACACTCGACCACCCCCGGCCCTCTCCTCCTTCCTAATGCCTGGCAGTTCAGAGATCTCTGCGCAGAGGCTCCAGACTGTTTCTCACCCCTGTCCACCCCCACGGCCCCTAACACGCAGAAGCGCTCTGGTTTCATAAAGAACCCTGGCTCCGGAATCACGCAGACCCGGGTTTGAATCCCGTTGGCCGGCTTTGAGTCCTAGGACAAGTCACGTAACCCTTCCGAGACTCGGTGTCCTCGTTTGTAAAATGGGAATGGCGCAATCCACCTCGTGGCGGCTGGGCACCCTGGCAGAGGGTACACTTCACTTTAGGCACTCATCAAAGGTGTGGGGCATGAAGGAGCCCACGCACCCTAGGCTTTTCTGGGTCCTAGCTTTCTTCCAGCCAAGGGCGGGGAGGAAAAGTGGACCTTGTCAAGAAGCCCGCCCCCACCCTCATTAGGGGCGGCCTGATCGACATTTTTCAAGAGCCTCGTGGAGGGAGTGGTGCCAGTGGCCCCCTTTAGTTTTTCCCAAAGGTGGTGGGGTAGGGAGAGCATCTCCGGGTATGTGTCCTGGAAAGCAGTGTGACAGAGAGGCGAGTCGCCAGATGCTAGCTAGCATTGAACGCTTGTGAGTCTGAAGCCTGCCTGGGTCTACGCTTACCACGGGGAAGCCATTCAATGTTTCTGAGCCTCAGTTGCCACCCCTGTGGAATGGAAACAAGACCTTTTCTCTTTCAGCTGCGAGGTTTGAATGAAGTGATAAAGTGTCTAGTTCAATGCCTCCCGTGCTGCATTCAATCAATCGTAGCTTCTAGTTATTTCCAGCAGCACCAGAGAGCCCCAGTCTGACTCAGTGATTCACACATGAGCCAGAGCCAAAGGTCCTATCTTGGCTTCGCCACCTTATACAGGGACAGTGGGATGAGCCTAGGCAAGTTTAATTCCCAGCGTCTTGGTTTCCTCGCCTGCAAGCTGGAGATAATAATGGCCTGTATTTCAGGATTATTGGGAGGATCAAAATAATCAGGACCCACAGAACACTCAGAACGTTCTGGCATAGCAGGTGATCCACAAACGGCCGCCATTTTCAACTACCATAGGACAAGAGACGGGGAGGAACCGAGGGTTAGAGGCTGAAGCAGCTTGCGGGATGATTTAGAGCCCTGACTTTTGGGAGAGGCCTTGACCACCTCCGCAGGGTTCGGGAAGCAGTGATGATTTGGGGGTTGGGGGGGAAGGGCCGGCTGTCCTCTGAAATGGGATGTGGGGACTGAGGGCTCCAGCCCAGGCTCGGGCTCCCAGAGGACCCCGTGTTCTCCGTTCCCCTGGGTGAGCCCGGTGAAGGGAGAGACTGTAGTAAGTTCCGTCTGCATCACAGCTATCCGCCTACCTTCGTCTACTTCTGCTGTCACCAGGCAGGCGTTAGCTCATCCTCAGATGGGGCAGAGAGACAACGTTTTGCACATGTTTGGGGCCGTATGGAAAGACCGGCTGAATACATACGGCGTCATCATACCAAGGAAAGAGCTCTCCGAACATCACCCGGTGCTGACATTAGCCAAGCAAACGATGCCAACCAACAGCGGCCAAATGAACAAACAAGAAAACAGCTACGCAAAGAATACCGGAGCTGAAAACAGCGTTAGAGCATCAGGTCCGGTGGTTCTCAGACTCGGCTCCTAGGCACCTGTGGGTTTCTCTGGAGTTTCTGCCAAGGGGCAGGGGAAGGGGGGGAGCTCCAGGTGAGCGAGAAGAATAGCTCCGTGTCCATCTGCTTTAGGTATAGACTTCCACGTAAGATTTCACGTGAACAAAGAGTTCCGTGCCTTTAAACTTGTTTCAAATCACTAGTCCAACGTGGTCGCTCATTTCCCGAACAGGAGGAGCAGCCCCAGAGGCAGAAGGCGGCGTCTCTCCTCACCATCTCGCAGTCACTGGCAGAGCCGGGATTCGAGCCGGATCTCACGACCCTCTGCGTAGTGCTAAGACGGACATCGGTCAGTAACCACGGTTGTCAAATCGGTCAAACCTGGTCACACGCGCTGGGCATGACTGCCGCCCCACCAGCTACGCCAGCCACTCTTCTTGGGGTGGAAGAGCCCTCCGTGTCGCCAGCTCAGACTCCACCACGAACACCTGTCTTCTCTCCCCTCCTCTTCATTTTTTTAAATGTTCATTTACTTATTTTTAATTTTTTTTTTGAGAGAGAGAGAGAGTTGAGCAGAGGAGGGACAGAGAGAGAAGGAGGCACAGAATCGGAAGCAGGCTCCAGGCTCCGAGCTGTCAGCACAGAGCCCGACGCGGGGCTCGAACCTACGGACCGTGAGATCATGACCTGAGCCGAAGTCGGATGCTTAACCAACCTAGGCGCCCCATTCCCCTCCTCTTTAGACGGCCCTTGAAATGGTCAGAAAGCGGCAGCCCCAGCTGGTAAGTCTCAGCTCGCCATTCCAGGGGACAAATTCAACCTCTGATGGCGTAGGCAGTGGCTTTGGAAAGAGAAGCAGGTACCAAGGAAGCAGGTGGAACCCTGGGATTGCAGAGGTCTCTTAACCCCAGAGGAAAGTTGTTTCCCATCTCCCATTTAGAAACAACAGGAGCGACCCCTGGCTCCGAGCGCCCTTGCACCCCGGCAGGGGCTTGGCCAGCCCTTTCCCATTCTACAACCCCGGGCCAGCCTGGGAGCGGGTCTTGGAGCCAGGCTCACACCTTGGATATGGGAGTCCCTTTCCACTGGCAAACAGCTCAGTGCTGGTGACTGCCCTGGAGGCCCGCAGCACCCTCCCCCAGGCCTGTTTTTCCCTCCTAATGTCCGGCTGGACGCTATGCAAACAGGGTGGCACCGGGTCTGGCTGACTCGCCCAGCTCAGCGTTGAGAGACGCCGAGCTCTATTTTTGTCAACCTGTGCATACATGAACAATGGGCTCTCTTACTCATGCAAACCCTGTAGGAGGGGCGGATGGTGAGAAAACTCGGGTTTCCTCTGACTCATTTGACTATCGAAGAGGAGGAGATGGGAGGCGGGGAGGAAGTCAGACAAGGTCTTCTTTGACTTGGATGGGGTGAGCGCAAGGGGGAAAAAACGTCTCCTTCCTTTACTCTCGGTAACAGTCAGGTGGCTGCAAACCCATCGGAGCACAGACGCCTCCCCTGCCGTCCCCACCTCCTCCCAGCCCGGGCAGCAGTGTCTCCACTGCTAGAAGTCGGTGGAGAGCAGTGGTTTCCAAAGGGCACACTAGACTCACTTGGGGAACTTAAAAAACATTAAACGCCCAGGTGGCAACTGCATCCACTGTCAGGGTGGGAGCCAGGTGTTAGCAGTTTTTAAAGATCCCAGGTGGTTTCCCATGCAGGAAAGTTCGGGAATGACTTTGCCAAAGGCGTGTGGACTACAGTGGGAGCCAGGGCCGTCACAGGTGAAGGCGTCATCTGTCCGTTCATCCACTCATTCATTCAGCCATTTGCGAAGATTCAGGGAAGATCTCTGTACCACAGCCCTGTTCCGGGTGTTGGAGACACAGCTGTGATCACTAAAGTCTCTTCTCGTGGGGCTCCCCATCCTACCGGGGAAGTCAGACGGCGAACACATACATGAATAAATGAGATAACGATGCACGCTAAGAAGAAAACCGAAGCAGAGCAAGAGATCAGAGACCTCGGGGACAGGGGTTCATTTGCATCCTGGACTTAGGCATCAGATTTGGTCTCAGGAAAGGGTAGCTGCACCCCTGCTCACCGTCTGGGACTTCATCCTGCCCTCCGGCCCAAAGAGCTTTCAGGTGACGGTCCCTGAGGTCCCGCCTCCTGCCCCTCACAGGGCCTCCTACCTGGCTTTGCCCCTTAAACGATGTCTTCAGGGGCCTGGCATCCTCTGCAGGGGTGCCCGGCTCCTCCAGCTCTGTGCCAGAGGTCCCCCGAACAGTGAAGAGGGCCCTAAACGCAGGGTTGGAAGACCTGGATTTGCGGCCTGGCTCTGCCACTTCCTGGCAAGGACCAAGTCATTTCGCTTGCCAGGCCTCAGTTTCCTCTTCAGTCAAATGGGAAGAGTATGACCAACTTGGGAAGACTGGGATGTGTATTAAAAGAGAAAACGTCAAACAAAAACAACCAACCAATGAAGTACCACGACATAAAAACTAAATACATATTTGAGGAATTAAGGTGTGATCATGGCTTCTCTAATGTATACATTTCATTAAAAATTACTTAATTTCACAAAAAATTCATGGGCACCTGGGTGGCTCAGTCGGTTAAGCACTTACCTCCGATTTTGGCTCAGGTCATGACCTCACAATTTGTGAGTTCGAGCCCTGCACCAGGCTCTGTGCTGACAGCTCAGAGCCTGCTTGGGATTCTCTCTCTCCCTCTCTCTCTGCTCCTCCCCTGCTCCTGCTCTCTCTCTCTCTCTCTCAAAATAAATAAATAAAATTTAAAAACATCAAAAAATTTTTTAATGTTTATTTATTTTTTAGAGAGAGAGAGAGAGAGACAGGGAGGGGCAGAGAGAGAGGGACAGACACAGAATCCGAAGCAGGTTCCAGGCTCTGAGCTGTCAGCACAGAGCCTGATGTGGGGCTCGAACTCACGGACCATGAGATCGTGACCTGAGCCGAAGTCGGACGCCCAATCGACTGAGCCACTCAGGCGCCCCTAAAAAAAATTATTTTAAAAACCTGATGCAAAAACTCGGGGGGAAAAGAATGTCAAAGACTTTTGGAAAGCGTTTTGCAAATATGAAGGCTTTTTAGAAATTCTCATCACGTAGGCCTGGCCAGACATGAAATCGCAGTGCAGTGACGCTGGAAGGGACCCCGGCACCAGGCCTAGAGAGAAGAACGGACTCACCCACAGTCACAAAGCCTGTTAATGGCAGACGAGCCACATTGACCCCAGAAGGAGGGCGCGGTTGAGAGGAGACTGGGGCTATTTTAGAATCTGGCTTTCTGTGTCCACTCAGCACACTCCTATTCATCCTTCAAAACCCCACTCGGGTGTGACCCGCCAAGCGAAGCCTTCTCCAGTGAGAATAAACGACTCCTTGGCGTCACGATCTCCAAGCCTTGAACGCAAGCTCTACCCCTGGGAGGAACACACTGGGCTGTCGAGATTGGCCTCCTATCAGACTCCCTACCACACTGTAATTCCTGAGAACAGGGCCCATGTCCCTTGTGTCTTTGGACTCCAGCTGCTAACAAGTCTGGCACATAGTGGACACTTGAGGAGCGTCTGAGGCCCTGAACCGGACTGAGGATCCCTCACACATAAGCGATGGAGAGCTGAAGGCCCGATTAGTCACGAATGAGCAGGAATGTTTTCTGAAGTTCCTGAGATGGGCACTGGAAAGGAGAGAAACAAGGAAAGAAGCAAGGCCTTTAGCAAAATGTGGTCGTCCTCTTCCCAGACCGTATCAGACGCATGCTCTGAAGAGACAGTCCCCTCTCATGCAAGCCCTGAAACCAAACAGAGCTCGTCTCCCTGATGCTTATTATGAGGACTGGCTACCAATTATTGAAGGTCTACCATGTACCAGTCACTTCGCTTCTCATTTACTTGAACCCAACCACCTGTGGACAGATGGTACCGCACCCATTTTACAGAGGAGGAAAACCGAGGCTCAGGAGGGTTAGACAGGCCCAGGACGGCAGAGCCAAGATTTGCACTCAGATCTGCTGGCCCGCGCCCGGGCCTTCCGACCGCCTCTCTTATTGCATCCCCGGCGTATTCACAGCAACTAGAATTGTCCAGAAAGCAGCAGAAACTAATTAATAGGGATGATAAAAGCCTGTGAGCGAGCAAGGGCCTCCCACGCCCCTCCATCATCCTTGGGGAGGCGTGCGTGTCCAGCGTGGGATGATTTTCATCGGTCGCGGTGCACGCCAGGCCTCTGGGATTGACCAATACCACGCACCCCTGCAATGCCCCGTGGGGACTGTCCTGTCCCGGAGGGTGGGCCGCAGCCTGCCTGCCCCACTGACTGTATCAGGGTGGAGGGCCCGGCACCCCCCCTGCTGGTGACTTGGCCACTGCCTCCTGCCCCAGTTCCAAACCCAGGGAGAGACGTCCTGGCATTTCCATGGGTGACACCGGATGACAGTAGCAGATGAGACGGAGAGGAGTAGTTGTTGCTTCCAAAAATGGGTTTTGTGGGGCCCCCCGCCCCAACTCTGACAGCAGGAAAGGGCCCCGTGGTCGCATCAGCTGGTGAAATTCTTCACTCCTCCTTGGAGGTGTCACGGAGCGTGCTGACAGGACAGAAACCTGTCTGGCTCTGTTGTAACTCAGGGTTTCCTAAGGCTCCCCAGCTTCGACCCTTGTCATTTACCGCCTAACAACACGGGGACTCGGTATCGTAAGGAATACACTTGGGGAAGCAACACACCGGCCCCCAGCACGCACGCACACTCACGCGCGTGCACAAACACCCACAACTAGATGCGACTCTCCTCATTTTATTAATAGCAAACGCCTACGTAGCACTCACTCTGTGCCAGGCTCTGTTCCGCGTGCGTCACGTGATATTAACTCACTGGATCCTCACGACTGACCTAGGAGGCGAGCGTGATCCCCATTTCACAGACGGGGAAACCGAGGCCCAACAAGATTACTCAGGGACATAGAGCTAGCGAGCGGAGGGCTGGAATTCAAACCCGGGCAGCTGGCTCCGGCGACTGCACCCCCAACCGTGACACTGGGAGGAAAGGGAGGTTTAGGTCTGTAAAGTCACTTCCCCGAAGTAACCACACGGGAATGAAGGCCGTCTGTTCATTCACCGGTTTATTCGTTGACGCCAACAACATTTACTGAGCAGAAACTGCAGGCCGGGCCCCGTGCCAACGACCTGGCGACAGACGAGCAAGACGCGGTCCTGCCTGAACTCGCTGGCTGCCTGTCCAGAGTGACCCCAGAGTGCTGGGGTTTTCCGCCTGCGTGCTTGCTCTCCACCGACATGGACACCCAGGGCCGTGCGCTAAGCTGGGGCCCCTTCCGGCCATTAGCTCGCGTGCACGCCTGTGCGTGGCGGTGAGCTCACCACGGGGGCCCTGAACTTGACATGCTGGGAGCCAGATGCTGCCTCGGCTGTCCTGACAGCCCACACGCAGTGGGTCAGGGGGTGCACGGTCCCGCACCCAGTTCTCCTCACTCCCGGCCCAGGCTCCGTCCTCGGCCCCGCAGCCTGGCCCTCACCCTGACGACATTCCCTGCTGGGTCACCCCACGTGCCCCAGGGGCAGCCTTCAGCAGGGTGTGGCCCATGAGGCCCTCCGAGCCCCCTGGCCCGGGTCACAGCCCCGCCTCACAGGCTCCCGCCTCCCTGTCCCCAGCCTGTAATCAGGCCCAACACAAGGGACCCTTCAGGGCGGTGGCTTTCACCTCAGGAATGTGGCCGGCTCCTGGGAGGAGAAGGACTTTAGACAAGGATGGTAGTGGATGAAGACAGTGGTCCTGTCTTTTTTTTTTCAGGTCAGGAAGACGTACACCGAAGGGCTTGTAATTCCGCTGGGAAGGCAAACACGGTCCCCTCCAATCATCCCCTAAATTAGCTCGGTGATGCTGGAATGAAAACCACCCCAAAACCCACACAACAAATGAGCCGCCCCATAAATGACAGAAGCAGGGCTGTGGGTTCCGCACTGCGAGAAGGCAGGGAGCGGGCAGCCCAGGCCTGGGGGAGGTTCCCGGGGGGCCCCGAGGCCAAGGGCGTGCCCTTAGACCTGCGGAGGACGGGGCCAGACCGCCCCTGAATAAACAGGCAGCAGAAAGCGCTCCTGGGGCCGGCCTCAGGCACACCTCCCTCCTCTGGCACACCTCCTCCTCCGCTTTCAGGGCTGGGCTCAGCAGAGGGAAACCAAAGGCGCCTGGCCCTAGGACACTGAGCCGCTGTTCCTCCCACATAGAGGAAAATCGCACCCCTGCGGAGCTCCGAGGCCGCAGCCTGGGCAGGCTGAAGGAGCCTCTGTGTCCAGGTAGACACTGGAGAAGGCCGAACCCAGAGGAGGCCGGCGGAGGGGTGGGGTGGGGTGGGGTGAGGCGCGGCGCCCGAGGAGGGTGCCCTCAAAAAGAAACCTTTCTTCCATGCCGGGCCCCCGGCCGCCCTCACTAGACCACAAGGCCCCATTCATGGGAGGGAAGCGCGCCGGTGCCTGGCCAGCCCGGGGTTCAAGCCCCAGCTCTGCTCCTTAGGCTCCTAGCTTACCGACGGTGTTTGTCGCTATTCGCGGGAGCCACGTGGACACTGAGTTGGTGAATGCTGAACCATTGCTCCTAGGCATCAAGTTCCCGAGAGCCTCTTTTTTTTTTTTTTAATGTTTATTTATTTTTGAGAGAGAGAGAGAGAGAGAGAGAGAGACAGAGCGTGAGCAGGGGAGGGGCAGAGAAAGAGGGAGACACAGAACCCGAAGCAGGCTCCAGGCTCTGAGCTGTCAGCACAGAGCCTGATGCGGAGCTCGAACTCACGAACTGTGAGCTCATGACCTGAGCCGAAGTCGGACGCTTCACTGACGGAGCCCCCCAGGCGCCCCCCATGCCCCGAGAGCCTCTGATTACATTTCTGTCAGCCACTCAATACACCCGCCTGCTTCCTGCGTGTTTACTTAAAGGCTCGTCAGTTACTGTCTGTTGTTGATTACCGAGTTCACGGAGGGCCGCGGAAAAAGGCGCACGGCGCTTTCTTGCCCTGAGGGACGACACCCAGCGTCTCGCCACATTTGGGGGTCACTTTCAACGGCAAAATCACCAACAAAAAAGTCCCCTGATACAAAACGCAGCGCTAAAAAGACGGCTCAAAGGAAGCTGCTTTACAGTCTGAGCCGAAACGAGACGGCGGAGTAGGGCCTTCCTCGACCCCGGCCGGGCCGACCCTGATCGTTAGCAGGAAAACGCTGCCATGTGGAGTCGGGGATGCCATACTTGAGCAAGGAGGCAAGTCTGCAAACCCCGAATCTGCGGCCCGAGAGGGTCGGCGTGTGTCCTGCGCCCTAGGGCGTGTGTCTGCACCACGTGGTCGGCGTGTGTCTGCACCACGGCAAGAGCTCCAGGCGAGGTGCATTGCTCCCGCGCCTGTGACCCACAGAACATACCAGGCTTGCCGCCTTCGCTGTTTCCCTCAGCTTGGAATGTCCTTCCTTGCACTTCTCCCATCTAGGGAAGCCCAGGGCCCAGGGTTCGAGTTCGCCTCGGGGCTGGTTGAACCGCACCCCTGCCGTCTGGCTGGGGGCCCTCCGGCCAAGCCGGTTCTCCTTTCTCCCCCACCCCCAACCCCAAGGCTTCCTCCTGCTCACTAGCAGCTGATGATGGTGCTTCACAGAAGCGACCAGAAGACGGTTCATCTCCTTTCCGGATTATGTCCCGGCCTCGAAAATCCCTCCCTAAACACCGCACGGTGGGAAGGAACATGCTAGAGCCACACGGATCCTCAGCTTAGCTGAACACTCACGCGGCCCTGTGAGAGACTCCTCAACCCAGGGAGGCTCCCATCGAAACGGGTTCCTAGCTCGGCTCCTAGGAGGCCCACCCTCCTGGCTTCCTCCAAGCCCCCCAGCCTGACACGGCTTTGGTCGCTGGCTCCCACGCCCTTCCTCAGCCCTGAACGCTGCACCCACCGTGCTTCGGCCCTCTCTCCTTCTTGTTGCCCTGAGGTGGGGTGGGGGTGCGGGGGGGCGGGTCTCATCTAACTCGTGGCCTTAAGTCCCATCAAATGCCGATGACCCCCAAACATCCATGTCCAGCCCGGCCCTCTTCCCTGGCCTCCGAATCACTGGGGCCTGCAGAGGAGGTTTGTTGGGAGTGTCTTAGGGACCAGCCCTGCAAGGGTGGGAGGGAAGGGGGGGGACAGAGGGAGAGAGGGACCAGGACACCGTGCGACAAGGCCTCGGCCAATCCCGCAGGCACTCTGGAGCCAGGACGGCCCTTGAAAAAGGCAAGATGGCAAAACCCTTGTAACCCCACTCGGCCCGGTCGTGGGATGCAGGCGGCCTTCGGGAAAGGGGTGTCATCTCGGGCCAGGCAGCACCCTGGCCCCTGGGGATGGGCGGCTGCAGCTGGCCCCGAGGGCAGATGGGACAGTGAGGCCTGGACGCGCCCCGAGGTGGGCGCACGGCTTCAGCGGAACCTCCCAACAGCATCTCCAGTGACGTGTCGGCAACGGGCCTGCTGGGTTTCCCTCCAGACCCGCTGCCCCCCCTCGGTCGCCCTCCCCCAACTCCCCTCCCCGCCCAACTGAGCCAGTGGCACCAACGGTCACCCAGGCGCTTTGGCGGGAACCTCAGACCAGTCCTCGATGGTTCTGCCCCCCCTCCCCGCCCCACCTCGCATCGGCAAGTCCTGGCAGCCCCAGCCGGGTCCTCTTCCTCTCACCACCCGCCCGTCCCCATCCTCCACCAAGGTGCCGCCACCTCCTCCCCGGACGAACGCACAGCCACCTAACTGGTCACCCTGACGCCGGCCCTGTCTATATGCACACCCCAGCGAGCTCCGGAAACCACCAGCCAGATCTGGTCACTCCCCGGCTGAAACCCTTCACCGGGCCTCAGGTCAGGCTGAGCCTCCAACTTCTCCCCTGTGCTCTCAGGCCCCTGTGCCCACCCCCCTCCCTCCAGCCTCCCCCTGCGTGGCCCACCTGGAGGCTCCCAGACAGCCGAGCCCATGGGAGGCACTTTTTGCCCCATCCGCACCGTCTCGTGCCTCTGTCCCTCCCCTCCAACAGGCTGGCGCACGGCACCTCCCGAGAGCACCCCAGGCCTCTGCTCCCCTCCGCTTTCTTTTCTTCAGAGCGCTTCCTCACGTTCCCCCCTTAGGACAGGGGCTCTTTGGGGGACAGGACCTTGGCCTTCTGTCGGCAGCTGGAGCCCTGGTGGCCCACACGTGACGGTGGACTGCGCGCGTGGCTGAGCCTCGTCAGTAAACCGGGCTTCGGGCTGGGGGTGGGCGTGAGGCCTGGAGGCGGAGAGCGGTGGGCACGTCCCGACGGCCAGCTTCCCGCCCTTGCCTGACCCCCACCCCCTCCCAGGGCAGGATCGGCTGCTCCCTCCCCAGGTTCCCAGGCACCCCGTACGCCTGGAACATTCCCCACGGGGCGACGCAGGGTGGGCCTAGGTGGATCTGCCTCCTCTGAAGACCGAGCGCCTCTGGGACAGACAGTGTCCTATCTCCGCTCGCCCCCGTCCCTGGCCCAGCATGGCGGGGGTGGGGGGGGGGGCCAAGGTCTGGGGAATCGACCTCAGGTAAACAAATTCTGTTTCGTGACTTGGCATTTGAGGGCTCAGGCAAGCCGCCTCCCCCACCTGGCAGGGCTACCTGCCTTTGGACACGCGTCCCGGGCCGGCCTGCGGGGCCCGCTGCCAACTTGGGCACCGGGTGAGGGGCTCGTCAGCTGGACAGTGACAGCGGTGACTTTCATCCTCACGCCTCACACCAGCGGTTTCTGTCGACACCGGACCGTCACCCTGCGTCTCTGGCCTGGCTCGGCCGGCTGCCGTCAGAGTCTGCAGTCGGCTCGGGGCCGAGGGCACGGCCGTCTCTCTCCTCTCTGACTTGGAGTCCAGGCTCCGCCACTCACCAGCTGGGGGACGTTGGCAGCCTGTTGAAGAGCCGACCCTCGGCTCCTTCCGCTGTCAAGTGGGGAGAGTAAGAGTCTCTCTCTCACGAGTACGCCCGTCAGGGGGCTTGAACGCGGCCAGGTCTCTAACGCATGTGATCCCCGTGACTTCCGTACGTGTCCGCTGTTCCGTTAGTCTGGCAGAACACGACACTCCTGGGCACTTTTTAAAAACTCCCATCTCCCACCGACACACTTTCGGCACGTTTGCGTCGATTTTAACGAGGGCTACCAGGGCTACGAAAGACTGCTGTATTCAAAAACGATAGGATGGACTGAAACAATAAAACTTTTCCGCAGAAAGCTCCCTGTGGCCCACGGTCTCCCGTATAGGGATCTTCCCCACAAACTCCAGTCGGGTTCAGGGCCGAGTCCTCGTCGGTTCATTTGCCTCTCTGAGCCTCAGCGTTCGCATCGGTGACACGGAGATACAAGTGGTCTACCACACGGGAGTGTTAGGGGGACCGCTCGCGAACGGGTTCCCAGCGCCTCGCGGTGACACGTGGGAGGTGGGAGCCTATAGAAGTGTGGCCGCCATTCTACCCCACCCTAGCCCACCTGCTACGTAATTGCTCCCCTCCATCGGAGTCTCGGAGCTACGGATCACCCCTTCCCCCTTCTGCCGGGCCTGTCCGGAAGCACAGGGATAAGCTCATACCCTCGCTGTGGCATCCTCGGTCCCCTACTCGGGTCCCCTACTCGGGTCCCCCTTGAGCTCTGACCTTTGTCTTTATGGTTTGAGTGCATCTCGTGCCTCTCACCGGGAGCTCCTCCGGGCCTCCAAAGCAGCAAGCAACAGAGCATTTCGCCCTTCCAGGGAGAAGTGAGTCGAGTGGGTAGACCGGAGGGCCAGGCCAGAGCTGGTGTCCGTGGCCTTGGGGGCTGGGCCTGTGCAGCGGCGGGAGTCAAGGACGCGCCTGCATAAGGACACCGAGAGGGCTTTCCAAGTCCGGGAGGCCCACGGCTCTTGGACTCTGATGCCCCCGGGGAGGTCACAGCCAGTTCGGGAGTAGGGGTAGTGTGACCTCTGAGAAGGACACAGGTCACGTGAGCCTGCAAGGGCCTCTCTGCCTGTGTCGGCCACGTGGTCTAGTTGAAAGAGCCTTCCGGCCATGGGTGAGGTTGGAATCCCAGCCCTACCGCCTACTACACACGTCAGCTCAGGGAAAACCACTTCCCACCTGGTCTCCACTGTCCCCTCTCAGAGCCGTCCGCAGGACCGACAACTACAAGTGCGGGACATAGAAGTTGTCATTAATGTCACGACGCCAGACTGCTTCATAGACGGACGTGCAGACATGAGAATAATGAAAATTCTTCCTTTTTTTTTTTTTAACGCCTCAGGAGACGTCTTCCCTTATATCCCAAGTCAAAATCAGTTCCTTCTTCTTTCCCCAAGGTTGTGCCTAGCTCTCTCAAACCACCATGATTCCCTTCGGAACTGCCACCTGATGGCCTGGTTGCCCCTCCCCGACTGGAAGCTCCAGGAGGGCCCATTTGACCCGGCTCAACGCGAGCACCTTTGTTAGTGAGCTAACAAAAGAAGGTATCAGGTACACGGCGTCCGCCAGCGCGGTGCTTGGCGCTCCAAGCTCGACACGGCCTCCGTCTAACGCTCATCACAGCCCCGAGCGGTCGTGAGAGTGAAAGTGAACGCTTACGAGGGGCTTACTCTGTGCCCGGCGCTGTTCTGGGAGCTCTACAAATATTAGCTCATTTAATCCTTCACAGGCCTATCCGGTAGCCAACCCATTTGGGTTAGCCGTGAAGCCAATGAAGCTTCAACTTCTAGGACCCTTGCGCGCTCCGGGGGGGCCCCACCAGTATGTTCCCGCGGTCGTGCGTTTCGTGAAATTTGCAACAATAAGGTACATCGAGTCTTTTGCCCTTAAAAATGGTTCTATACGTTGTAGGAGCTTCGGGGCCACCAAGAACGCCCTACTCTTCCCATTTCACAGATGACAAGGCTGAGGCTCAAAACGCCGAGCCTGTCCGAAGACATTCGGAGTCAGGATTTGGCTGCCCGCTTGCATTCCAACTCTGCCGCAGCCTCCACAAGACTGGGGAGACAGGTGTCTGCCCAGGGGCAGCTTTGCAGCCGTGGGTTTCTGGGCGGAGTGGGGAGGGAGCATGAGAGGAGGGAGAGAGAAGCTCTGACCTGAAGCCCAGAGCCCTGAGGCTCAGCTACTTGGCATCAGAATCCCGGTTAACCTGACCGGCTCTTCCTCCACCCGCCCCCCTCGTGACCTACATCTACCACCGATTGTCCTTCCGGCCGCGGAAAGCACCGAGCCAGCCCGGCTCACCCCAAATAAACCTACTCTCTGTCCCCTTCCCCTGCCTGGGCCCCTCCGTCCCTGGGGCTGCCAGGGCCCAGCCCGTCTTTAGTGCCAGGCCAGGGCACAGCAGAGCTGGCACGCTCTGCCCTCAAGGGCAGCCCTCCCCCCCTTGCTGTTTGGCAAAGGGCCGGTTCCCGCCGCCTGGTATTCAGTTACCTTCATTAGAATGGGCCCCGAAGGGCCGGCCGGGCTCTGACCGCTCAGGGCAGATTCTCTCATGGCAGGGATGCAAGGAGAGAAACGATCGGGAAGGGGGCCGCCTTTCCCCAGGCCACCGAGAGGGAGAGGGGAGGGTGGCAGCAGGAGGGGGGCCGCCTGGAAACCTGCCGGGCCCTCCGTGGCTCGCCGGCCTCTCTCCCTTCTTCGGTCCTGAGCGCCCGCGAGCACAGAGAGGTAGAACAGAGCCCATTGTGAGGGGCTCAGCCCGAGCCGGGAAGCCCTCCCATTCCATTCCAGCCTTTCTGATTCCATTCCAGCCGCTGGGGGGCGGAGTGGGGAGGGGAGTTCCGGGAGAAACTCCGCGACAGCCAGCCAGCCAGCCGGTTTAAGGACACCTGGCCTTCGCTCTCTTCCGCAGACTTGGAAGCGACCTCCTGAGCACAAGGTCCCGGAGAGCTAATGTCTGAAAACATTCTCTGGGACCAAAATGCGGAGAGTTTAAGTGTAATGTCTTCCAGGAAATGAAAATAAGCTTTTCGTTTCGTTTTCATTCAAATAAAGACACACTGGCACGACAAAAATGGAGCTTTCTGGCTTGAGGGTGGCAGCGTCCCCTGCAGCCTCTGTCCCCTCTTAGGGACAAAGGGAAGCTGGGCTCCTATGGCTCTTCATGGCCCCCTTGGTTTCCTGCCTTGTCGGCTCACAGAAACGAGGGTTTATCCTAACCCCAGAGTGTGCGAGTGGCCCCGAGAGTGACTGGAGGGCTGGGGACCGTCTTTCCGGCCAATCCTCCATCCACCAGCCGAGCTGCGGGTGGCTGCCCGCAGGCGTGGGAAGATTGCGGTCACCCAGGCAGGGACTGTGAGGCACAAGGGTACAAAGCCCAACCTTGCTACCTCACGGCTGCGTGACCCTGGCAAAGTCTCTCAACCTCCCTAAACATAATTTTCTCAGCCTGAGAAACGGGCACAGAAATAGTAAACATTTATACAGACCTTAGCACGGGGCTAGTTACTAACCCGAGCACTTCGCGAAACCCACGACACTCAGCAGGGAGACGTCACCATCCCTCCAGGTGAAGTCACGCAGAGGGCACACAAGTAGAAGCGGCAGATGTGGGACTCGATCCCGGGCTGCCTGGACCCGGGTGCACGTGCTTGTCCGTGACAGGACACTACCTTTGTCCCCTTGGTTGGGGACCCACTGTGGTTTAAGTACGCCGGACAAGCAATGCCTTTTGTGAAAGCATCTGTGGGGGGTGCGGATTCTCGGCTGGGAATTCGGACCCAGGAGAGGAGAGAAGCCCAGAGCACGGGTCTGGGGCTTGGGGACTCCGGGGAGAGTCCACAGCCGTGGTTCCAGAACTCTGCTCAGGTGAACTTGCTAAGGACGCAGCTCCCTGTGTCCGCCCCGGATATGGTGTCTGTCCTTGGGGCCCAGGAATCTGCATTTCGCAGAGAACCGCTGGCTGAGCGTGAGGACTCTCGGCACCACCCTCACCCGTTCCTGGCTGCAGCAGTCACAGGAGCCAGGGGAAGTGGGTGACAGCCGGGCGCTGACTCGCCCTGGGAAAAGCCCTCGACCCTGTGTGGTCTCGGTCTCCTGATCTACGAGATGAAAGTGTTGCACCCGACGGTCCTGCCCTCTGCCACTGTAATTCTGAGTCTGGGTCGGTGGGGGGGGGCGCTGGCTGAGAAGCTCCCCTCACCCACACACACACCCCACCCCCACTTCTCTGCAGTCCGTAGCCGAAGTTTCCCTTTGTTCTGGGCTCCCAGAGGAAGCGGTAAGAGCACACTAACCATGAGGATAATGGCTCTCTGTCATGAGGGGGCCCACGACGTGGTGCGGAGAGTGCCACCCAGCGTCGCCGACTTGGGCTGCTTGAGGGGCCCAGGAGGGCTGGGAATCGCCACAGTGACAGAGCCAGCCTCCTCACCGCCACCAAACACCCGGACCACAATGAAGCCTGCGCATCTGGCAGACGAGTGGAAAGGTCCGGCCCCGGGGTGGGGGTGGGGGGTGGGTTCGGGGTGTGCCACGCCTGGGCCAGCCGAGAACCCGGGCGTCCGGCGTCCCTGTCACCTGATGCTGAGTCCCCTGCCACCCCAACGAACTGTGACGCAGTGCCCGCCGCACTGCCGGGCGCTCTGTCGCCTTCCTCACCTACTCAGTCTGCCCACGGGCCTGAACCAACAGGCGAGTGCTGTCGTGCCCAGTTTACAGATTGGGAACCGAAGCCCAGAGAGGCCGAAGGCTCAGTGCAAGGCAGCACAGCGGGGCTGGGGCTCACACCCAGCAGGCGGATCCCCGGCTCTCCATTAAACTGAGCCGCCTCCAGGCGGGTGCTGATTACGGAATGGGAGGGAGCCGGGCTGGTTACAATGTGTTAATGCCTCCCGGCTTTGGTGGATTAAGCTTTACTGGCCTCGGGGACCGTCTGCTGGTATCCTGGGCCAGCGGCCAGGAGAGAGGTGGCCTACGGATCAGAACCCGGCCGCGGTCTCGGTGTGAAGACCAAGGCTGACAGGGAGTGTAGGGAGGGGAATATTCCAGGAGACGGTTTGGACACCGACTGGGTGTTGGTGTCAGGAAACGAAGTCCCAGGTTGGGCTTTGCAACCAGCCAGCTCTGGGACCTTGGGACGGTGCCTCGTTCTCCCTGTGGCTCCCTGGGGCGGTTGCCTAGCCCCCAGATGCTTCTAGGCAGACACTCCTGCTCCGATCTGATGTTTAGCCACCCAGGCGCTGGCCAGCAGCCGCCCTAACCTTACCCCTTTCCCTCCCCAAGCCTTGCTCACAAACGCAAGCAAGAAAATAGCTTACAGGCCCGGCAGCCAGACCGAGAGCCGTGATTCCCAGACCGCTCTGCAGTTCGAATCACCAGATGAGCTTTGCAAACTCCCCCCCTGCCAAGGTCAAACCTCAGACCAATGAAACCTGCATCGGTGGTTTTTAAAGTTTCCCAGGTGAGGCCAACTGTGCAGCCTCCGTCAGGACCCAGGGCCCCGTAAGTGTGGCTCAGACTCTCCGGGGCCTGCGCGGGAGTCACGCGGGATCTTGCTGAAATGCAGACCCTGGCTCAGGAGGTCCGGGGTCAGCCCCGGATTCTGCAGCTCTCACAAGCCCCGGGTGACACCCAGGGACCACAGCACCCGGAATGCTAACAGCAGTCCCCTGGTCACTCCCGCGGGGGAGAAAGGGTTCCCTGGCTGAGACCTATGGCCCTCTTTGTCGGTCCTGAGGGTATTAAAGGACCTGAGGTCCTTAGCATAGTCACCTCCGAGGAGTCCTGCCCCTATTTATTTGTGTTCGAGCAAGCGGCATACAGCAGGGCTTGGCCCTTATCTTTCCGTGCACTTTCGGGACCGGCTGGGGGGGTCTGCGGGGAGGATGGCGGTGTGGCCAGGGGGTGATCTGAGGCAAAGGCTCGTGTGGGGAGAGGGCTTTTCGGCCTCCCCTGCGCACCTGCTCCTCTGCGGCCAATGGCTTTAAGGTAATTATCAGATCGGGGGGTGCAGGTGCGGGTAGCGGGGGCTGGGAACTTGGTGGGGGATCTGTATGAGATGGGGGGGAGGTGGACGTCTATGGGCGGGGAGGCGCTCTGTGGACAGTGGGAGTCTGTAGGGGGGTGTGTGGGTAGGGGAACCGTGGGGCAGGGGGCTGTGTGTAGGGGGTCTTGGGCGAGGGGCTGGGGTGGGGAGCTGCGGGCTTAGCCTGTGACCCGGCCAGCTTTCCCCGCAGTGTTGTTCTTGACTAGTGGCGTGTGAGAACGCCTGTGAAGTGACAAAAAAAAAAACCAAAAAAGAAAAACCACACGATTTTGTTTCTGTGAAAAAAACTGGTCCCAGGGAGGGAGCCGCCTGCCGCTGCCAGTCACTGAAGGCAAGAGAAAACGAAGAGTTCCAAGAAATTAATGGTTCTTTGCCAGAAAACAGGAGGCGAGTAGTAATATTTATAGCCGCCACCGTCTCCAGCGCCCTGTTTCGCTGCTGGGCTCCGACGCATCCTGACGAACGCCCAGCGAGCGTCTCCACGGTGTCTCCTCGAATCCTCACCAGGAGCCTGAGGAGGGCCCCAGGGTCGTGCCCATCTCACAGACGAGGAAACCTGAGGCTCCGAGAGGTCTATGACTCGCCCCAAGTCTCGCTAGGAAAGGGTCGAGCTGTGAGCCAGACCCCGAAGTCCACGCTCCTGGCGTGAAGCTTGGCCGCTGGCCACCGGCTGGGTCCGGAGTTCAGCATCTTAAACGCATTAAAAAAAAACCCCGCACAAACAAAAACAGGGAGCCCAGGAAGCCAAGACCTCCAACACGAGTCTCCAGGGTGCTTGCTTCTCCGCCAGACCCCAGAACGAATTTTTCAATAGACCCCAAACCTGAACTTGGCGGGCCCCACCCCCACACCGCAGGTCCCAGCCCCGGGGCCTGTGCCTGGAGAGGCCGCAGGGTCCCCCAGCTGTCCCCGGGGTCTCGCCCCTTCCCGAAGAGCACCTGGGAGGGCCGGAGGGACTGGGAAGCAAGGGAGAGCGCCGCGGCCGCCGCCACCAATTTCCGGCCCACTCTGTCCCCTTCTTTCCTGAGCCCTGCCCTGTATGCTCTGGGAAGGACCCCAAGAGGGCAAAGTGCCAACCTCTCCCCTGCCTAGGACGACAGAGGGGGCCACTGGGACAGAAATACGCCCCGGTCGCCCCCGGTCGGTCGGCCAGAGGTGTCTGTCAGAGCCCCGGGGGAGGGGTTGATGTGGAAGGGAGAGGGGTTGATGCTGAAGGGGGAGACTGCTTCCAGAGCAGGGAGAGGGCTGGGGTGGCGGCCGAGATGCCCCCCAAATGGGTAGTGTTACGGACAGGGCAGATGGGCGTGGAGGGGGCAGAGCAGCAGAGGCGGGGGCCTGGAACTAGGAAGGGCGGGCAGGGTTCAGGAAATCCTGGGTAAGCCGATCAATCAAACACGGGAGGGGAAGCTGCAGAAAGGTCTTGGTCATAGTGACGTGCGTTCGCTTGGTCAACAGACGTTCCCGGGGACTAGCACGCGCCAGACACTGGAGTCAGAGGGGAAAGAGAGAGAGCTTCTGGCCTCCCTCCCGCAAGCTCAGAATCTGGTGATTAAGAAAATAACAACCCACGGGTAGGCACTTTACTCTCACCCTACAAAGGGGGACGGTGGCCCCGAGAGGCTCAGTGATTTGCCCGGGAGGATGTGGTTTGTCCGTCTCAGAAGCGGACTCTCTTCCTGGTGCCGCTGCTGGCGGCAGCCTGAGGGAGAAGGGGCTGGGAGGAGGGTAGGATTGGAGAGGTGACACCGAAGGGTGCAGGAGAGACAGAGGTGGCAGATAGGAGACAGGAAGTCAACAGAGTCCGTTGTTAACCACCAGCCAATCACGATGAAGGCCAGGATTAGGACTGTCACGTTCAGCTGTACACGTTGGGCACTGCGCAACTCCCAGATTGCCCCTCCCACGGACTGTGATGAGAACAGTTCCCCTTGACGTGTGTAGCACAATGACCCCAGCTAGTAGATAGAGGGCTGGACCCACACACGGCCGTGTATGCGGCCACAAGCTTTCTGGTCCCTGCGTAATCGCTGCTGCCCAAACCGTACGCTGTTATCACGCGGCCGCACTCTGCTTCCTCTGGGGAAGAAGCGGCAGCTACCTTACCAGGATGTCTCGCGCCGCACCCAGAAACCCACAGAACCAGTCAGTTCCAGGTTTCTGTAACAAAGATGATGATGCAGGAAGGGTCCCAAGAGCAAAGAAGTTTTACAGACTGCCTACGCCTCCCCGTCGGGGGTCTCGGGGTCACTCCTCCCCCCAGTGAAGGGGCCCAGTCATCTTTCTGGAAGCATTTCCCAGACTCCCTTTCCAGAAACCCCCCTTCCCGAGGAACACATTTTAATGTCCCCAGGCACAGCCTCCTACCGGGGTCTCTGTGGCCCCCGCCTCCTGCACCCAGCCGAAAGGCTTCGATTTTCGGCCCCAGAAGCCCAGGGCAGAGGCCATGCTCGGGCTCCAGAAGCTAGCAGGAACGGCCTGGGGATTTTTCAGCCTCCTCTCCCCAGGCTGGGCTCACTCTTGCCCAGGAATGCTGAGTTTTATTCTTTGGATAAAAGACAGTCCTCAGGCTAGGAGTTGCCTCTGAAACTATGCACATCCCTCAGGGCAAACGAGTCCTTCTGGTCTTTTCTGCCAGGCTGGGGGGGGGGAAGGGCAGAGAGGAGCTGCCTGGGAGCCCCACGAAGCCTCAGGGAAAGGGGCCCCCCCGAGCTGGATACCCGAGGTCGGACAGGTGCAGATTCAAACCCGGGCTCTGCACTCCGCGGGCCCGAGACTTTGGGCAAGCGGCTTCACTGTTGTCTGAGCCTCAGCTTCCTCGTCGGTAAAATGGGTCGAACGGTACCTCCCTGGCGGGGTTTGTGGAAGTGGGCGGAATGGGGTGGGAGGGTGACTACGGATTAGCCAGGTCAAGTGCCCTCACTTTATGGCTGGCTGACACTCCACCTGTCCCTCCCCCACCCAGCCCTGCGTCCAGCTCTTCCTGGGACACGGGTCCAACTGGAAGGCCTCCCCTGCCTAGAAAGGGCAGAAAGGGGCCCAGCCCCCGCCCCAGGGCTGCCGCCTTCACGTTCCTTCTGACTCAGTCATCTGCCCTGGGGGCTTCATGGTCTCAGTCCCTGGGACTGCAGGGCGTGGTCCCGCCTCCGCCTTCCCCCACCAGCAAGGGGCCTGGGGTAAGGGCAGGACTGGGAGGAGGCGGGGAGCTGGGAGCTCCTCGGGGGAGGGGCGAAGGTCACGGCCTGGCGGGGTGGGAGCAGGGCCTGCTTCTTTGCGGGGCAGGGCGGTCAGTGAGTCTGGGCCCTGGACACTGGGCAGGCCAGACTTCGGGCCACCTGGGAGCCAGTAGGCCCCACCCCCCAAACTCCTGTCCTTGGGCCCGGGAGCTGTTGGTCTCTACCACCGCTCAACCCCGGGGGGGTTAACCGGATTTCGATTAGGCTTCCTTCTTCCCCCTCTTCCCGGCTGGAGCCCACAGACGGCCCCTTCCTAACAGCCCTCCCTAGCACGGCTGGCCTCAGGCTAAAGCATTCCTGACCTCCTCTGAAGACACTGTCCCCCCTCTCCCCCCTCCAGGCAGCACCCTGCCCCGCACCGGATCTTTCTAGCCTGGTTTATTCTTCCGGGTCCAGAAAACCTCTCCTGTTCGCCCTGGAGATGCCTGAGGTGCTCTCGGGTCTGATGGTCAGAATTTTCCCCCTAGTGCGGGGCCCCTCCTTCTGCCCTTCCCCCTCCTTGGACTAATGATTCCAAACAGTCGCTTCTTACTTTTTTTTCTTTTTAAGTGATACACGTTTCTTGACTACATTGTAAGGGAGCAACGGGTAGGACAGGGAAGGACGGACTCTCTGCCAGTCGCTCCTGACTACACCTGAACTTGTTTCTTGTTTTTGTTGATGTCTGTGAAGCTATGTGTAATCAAAGCCATTCCGCTCGAACTGAGAAAATAAAAATACACCATCCAGGGGCGCCTGGGTGGCTCCGTCGGTTAAGCACCGACTTCGGCTCAGGTCATGATCTCACGGTCTGTGAGTTCGAGCCCCGCGTCGGGCTCTGTGCTGATGTCTCAGAGCCTGGAGCCTGCTTGGGATTCTGTGTCTCCTTCTCTCTGCCCCTCCCCCGCTCATGCTCTGTTTCTGTTTCTCAATAATAAATAAATGTTAAAAAAAATTTTAAAAAGACACCATCCAGACAAAGGAGGGAAATCATTACATTGAAAGCTATCGGCTCACCATTCGCTCTAAATTCCCTAACTACCAAGACAAGAGAGGGACAGCAACGAGTCACACGACACCTCTTATCATCCGATGACAGAAGAAAATCCACGAAGGTGAGAGGAAACAGGGCTATCTGACAGGGGACTCCATACCAGGAACGGAACATCTAAAGGAATGGGGGCTGGCGGATCCTCAGGACGGCTTTCTCCCTTATCACCGGGCTGATATTCTGGATGGTTCTCTCCCCGGATCTCACGGATCTCACGTGTACGGCTGGTGTTCACTGGTATTCAGTCCTGACATGCCTGGCCCGGGTGTCAGCCCTCCCACCCACCTCCGGGGATCCTTTCAGCCTGGATTTAAAAAATTCCCTTGAGGAGAGCGAGAATATTCCATCACCGCACGGAAAGAAGACCAGGCCAGCTGCGGTAAAGGCAGCCGCCCAGAAATGGGCTCTGGAGGTGAAGTCGCAGCGTCGGAGTTGAGGAGATGCTTACCTTCCCGGCCCCTGGGGTCAGAGGAGCCCTCGCTGGCCAACTAGATACACTGAGTGTGTACAAAGCAGGGGCCTGGCAAGGCACGGAGGCAGGGACTTGTTCAGTGCTCCTCCTACCCACCCGCCCTGTGCTGGTGATCAAAGAGGCTTGGGGAGAACCGTCGACCAGCCTGGGACTCCCAAGGCATCCACAGAGCATTCCTATCTCGAGAATCACACTTCATGCTGTGTCATATTCATTCTCGTCATGGCTTTGTCCTGGTCAGGAAACGGAGTGTACGCAGCCACGATCGGATGAGAACAGCTATTTCTGTCTCTTATAAAATGTTCGGATGAGCACCGTGTGTCGTACGGAAGCGCCGAATCACTAAATTCTACCCCTGACACCGATATTATACTCTATGTTAACTAACTAGAACTTGCATAGAATTTTGGGAAAAGAAATAGACATAAAAAAACAGGTTTGGGCATTGTACCCTCAGGCTCTGCAGGCGGGATTTTTCTCGGCAGCTGGGCCCTCCCGTCTTTGCAACAAGGGAGGGACAGAGAGTGGGGCCAATTCCCAGGAATGCCCTCAGGGCCTGACTTGCCTAGTTGTGCGGGACCTGGTGGCTATGGGACGCAGGTGCGAAGGAGGGCTGGTCTGTACCTTATCAGCAACCCTGGGGCAAAAGGTGTTCCCAATGAGAGCTGACTCACAATCTCCGAGGTGAATCGAGACTCTCCGTTTTCATTCTAACAAGAATCCGGCGGGGCGCCTGGCTGGCTCAGTCAGTAGAGCGTGTGACTCTTGACCTGGGGGTTGTGAGTTCGAGCCCTACGTTGGGTGTGGAGACCACTTTAAAGACAAAACGTAAAACTCCCAATACTCCTACGAAGAAGGCGCCGGTTACAAGCCGTGGAAGTGGAAGCGACGGGGTCAGGATTCAAGTCCGGGGCTTCGGACCCCAGAGCCCGTGTTCTCCCCAAGTGTAAATTAACTTCGGTCTCCAGGGCCGGTCAGGCAGGCCCACACGTGCCCGTTCGGCAATACCCCCGATCCCCCGGGCGGGGCAGCTGTCGCGTCCGGACCTCGGGCGGACCAGCATTCCCAAGGAGTCTGCCGGGAGGGGAGGAGTGTGGAGAGAAGACAGAGGCGTGACAGAAGCTAGCGGCTGAGCACCATTTCTGGCGGAGAATCTGTCTCGTCTGTCACAATAGCAGAAGTGCGGAGACAGAAAGCCAGCCGGCCTTGCTACACGCGGAGGTGACAGCGACCTCTAGCAAGAACGGCTGCAAGAACGGCTGCTGGCGGAGAGCGCGGGGAGGCGATTGCAGGGACCCTCAGAGCTCTGGCCGCATCTTCCCCGTTGCATTTCCTGGGCGCCCGGGGCGGGGGGAGGGGAGTGTGGGGGCAGGGAGGACCCACCAGTTACCGAAGGCGCCACCAGGGTGACCCCCCAGCGGCCACCACCCCCCCGGATGCAGGTGGGAAATGCAGCCTCAGTCAATCCCGGACCTATGGAAGCAGAGGCTGTGTCCTGCGAAGCCCCCAAAAGATTGGGGCTCAGGGACAGTCAGAGCGACCGGCCACCTCCCTTTCAACCCCTGTCTAAGCCCCCAGAAGCACGGAGGCACAGTGTGACTCTACAGCCTTTGAGCTGGAGGGGGCGTCCCCCAAGTGCTCCCAGGTGGGAGGACACCCACCTCACTGTCCCTGGCACAGCCGGGGCTCATCCATCCACCTGTGTGGCCTCTCCGAGCCGCGTGGCAGGCACGGCAGTGAAGAGACAGCCAAAGTCCTCCACCCAGGCGCCGAACAGCCTCGTGGGGGACACGGACAAGACGCACACAGACAACTAAGACAGTGGCAAACAGGGGCACAGGCTCTGAAGGCTGGTGATGGGGACAGGGTGTGGAGGGGGTTCCTTGAGATGCGGTCAGGGAAGGCTTCTCCGAGGAGGTGACTTTTGTTTCGCCGAAACTTACAGGATGGAGCGCAGCTACACAAAGATTTGGCCGGAAGGGCAAGAATCACGGGAAAGACGGGAGAGACGAAGCCAAAGAGTTCCGGCAACAGCGACAGCGCGTCGGCCACAGGGAGGCGTCAGGGTTTAGGATTTTATTCTCAGACGCCGAGCAGTAAGAAATTAACCAGCCCTGGGGCGCCCGCGTGGCTCGGTCTTGGTTTCGGCTCAGGCCGTGATCTCACGGTTTGTGGGTTTCAGCCCCGCGTCGGGCTCTGCCCTGACCGTGCAGGGCCTGCTTGGGAGTCTCTCTTTCTCTGCCCCTCCCCCGATTATTCTCTCTCTCTCTCTCTCTTTCTCTCTCAAAATAAATAAATAAACAGAAAAGTCATCCTTCTTATCTGTAAAGTGTATGTGAATGTATCTTTAAAGGCTGCTGTCAGGTTTGACGAGGTTTGACCTGATTCGTGCGCCGCCGCTGGGGTCCCAGGAAGATCGCTCCAGGGCCTGGGAGCGCGGCTGGGATCCGTCAGGCACGGGCGCCTCCAGAGATGCCACGCGCGGCGGCCCGGAGGCTCAGGCGTCGTCCCCACATCTGCTCACGTGGTCCCCAGGAGGGCCCACGAGGTTCCCCCAGCGGCCCCAGTTTACAGTTCTCTCCTGACACTGGCCCTCCAGGAGGACACAGCGCCTTCTCGGACGCCCCCAGCTCACTGCCGAGGACCGCAGCCCGGAGAGGACGGAGATGCGGCCACCGCCCTGGAGCGAGGACCCCGGTCTCCTCGCGCTGCACCCTGGTGCCAGGTGCCAAGGTTCAGCGTGAGCCGCAGAGACACCCATGTGGCCCACAGCACGTGCCCACGGCACCAAGGCCGCCGCCGCCCCCCGATTCTGGGGACAGGTGCCTCATGGCGCTCCCCGGTTGCCCCCACATCCCGCTCGCTGGCCGCCTCACAGCTGGGGACGCTGAGCCCCGTGGAGCAGGCGCCGACAGTAGGCGCCTTAAATGCATACGGAGCAGAAAAACAAACTCAGGAGAACTCCCCGCCCTCCACCCCATTTTATTTTATCTTAATGTTTATTCATTTTTGAGAGAGAGAGAGAGAGAAAGAGAGCACGAGCAGGGGAGGGGCAGACAGAGGGGGACAGAGAATCCAAAGCGGGCTCTGCACGGACAGCAGAGAGCTCGACGCGGGGCTCGAACCCGCGAACGGTGAGATCATGAGCTGAGCCGGAGTTGGACGCTTAGCCGACTGAGCCCCCCAGGCGCCCCTCCACCCCATTGTAATTTGGATTTGGATTGCACTACCCCAAAGGGCTAGATAAGTACTATGGGCAAAGACAGACTGAGTGCACTCTCCCAAACAACTGGCTGGAATTCATCAAAAATGTCAATGTCATTAAGGGCGCAAGAAAAAAAAAGGCCGGCGAGCTATTCTAGACGGAGGTCTGTGGGTTCGAGCCCCACATCGGGCTCTGTGCTGACAGCTCAGAGCCTGGAGCCTACTTCTGATTCTGTGTCTCCCTCTCTCTCTGCCCCTCCCCCACTCGCACTCGGTCTCTCAAAAATGAATAAACATTAAAAAAATGTTTCAATTTAAAAATTGAATTTAAAAAATATTCATATTAAGTAACATCTCGCCTCCAAGCCCAACTCCTCACGAGTGAGAACTGTACTGTGGTTATGTCAGAGGCCATCCCTGTTCTCAGGAACGTGGCCGAGTAACTTAGGGATGAAGTGTCATGATGCCTGCAACTGACTTTTTTTTTTTAAGTAGGCTTGGTGCGCAGCACAGAGTCCAACGTGGAGCCCAACGCGGGGCTCGAACTCATGACCCTGAGATCAAGTCCTGAGCTGAGACCGAGAGTCAGACGCTGAACCGACTGAGCCACGCAGGCGCCCCTGCGGCGAACTTTCAAACGGCCCGGCAAGGAGGAAATAAAGCGTATACGGGCACACGCGGGCAGGCAAAGAAAAATGCTGGGAGCCGGATACATGGGTGTTGATCGCACTACTGTCACGGCTTTCTTGAAGCTGACTGCCTTCAAGGTAAAAGGTTAGGGTAAAGGAAATTCGCTAGGTCTTTGTTAAGTAAATGTGATCTAGTCTCCATTCTCGAACCTTCCGTAGCAGGAGCCTGAGCTCTATGTTTAGGCTCGGACACGGGGACCACCCCGGCCCGGCTGACCCAGAGTCCTCTGTCTGGAAAAGCAGGGTCGCGGCTCGCTGGACTCCAAGCATGCTCGCTCCCTGTGCCTGAGCACCTGGGCGGCCCGGTCCTACGGAGGACAGACACCTTGGGGCAGGGCCCTGCGATCCCAAACCGGGCGAAGGGCAGCTGGTCGCCCTCGAGCCCACACGCTGCTCCGCCGTCCACTGTCACAGTATAAACCCCTTCCCGCCCTGAGTGCCTCCGTATTGCGTCCTTGGGGAAAGAAGTGTCCCTGTGAACTGACCAGAATCCCAGATATTACAGGGTCAAGGCTTAGCGGAATAGCTTGGGAGCTTTTATTTATTTTTATTTTTTAATGTTTACTTATGAGAGAGAGAGAGAGAAAGAGCAAGGGAGGGACAGAGAGAGAGAGACAAAGAATCTGAAGCAGGTTCCAGGTTCTGAGTGTCAGCCCAGAGCCGGGTTTGGGGCTCGAACTCACATGACCTGAGCCAAAATCAAAGTCAGGTGCTTAACCGCCTGAGCCACCCAGGCGCTACCTGGGGAACTTTTAAAAATAAACAAGAGGGCCCCTCCCCAGATGAGTTAAATCGGAATCTCAGGGAGGTGGGGCCCAGGCATCGGTGTCTTCTGAAAGCACCCCCCACGAATCCGCCGTGCAGCCAGCGTTGAGAACCCCCGGTTTAGACTGGGCTGCTTCTGAGAACTAACCTCTGTCCTTATGCGACGGTGTGCGTTTGTGTTTTCCCACAATCACCCGTGTCAGAAATTTCCTTCACTCATTAACGTGGGAACCGGCGTCCCGGGGCGGCCAGCTGCTTTAAGGAACGAGAGAGAGCTATGTGTGTGCGGCCGATGAGAGAAATAACGCTGAAATGAAATCGCAAAGTGAGATGCAAAACTGGTTAATATCCTACAGGCTACTAATCAAGCCAAACGCTTTCAAGACGGAGGTAGGTGGCTACTCTCTAACTCAGGCGCCAACTCCGTGCCCGTGCGGCGTCTAGGCTCTGAAGGTGAGCGTGAACTTGATCACTGAGGCGGGGTTAGGCAGGAGGCGGAAGGCAGGACTGCCTGCCGGGAGAGGAATCCATGTGTCCCAGTGCTGGTGGCTGGCTCTTAGGGCAGGGACGGTTGGGGCCGAAGGTGGGGGATAGGGCATCCAAGGACGTCGGCGGGTGGGGGGGAGGCGACAAACGAAAGGCCTTCGGCATCTGCTCTGCTTCTGTCCCAGCCACTTCTGTGTTAATCAGAGTTGAGTTATTTCCCCAAGACGCGACTCAAAGATCTTTTATTCTTACAGAACCTGGGCGGCTTGGGATACGCGAATTAGTCTTTCCTTTAAGAGAAGGGAGGTATTGGAACCTAGAGAGACCCCCATATTAAGCAGAAAGGACCAAGCCGGGCCCCTCGCGGAGCCAGTAAGCACCCTCTCGCCTCACCGAGTCAGCGCCCGCACGACACCCCACCCCCACCCCCACCAGCACGGCTGAACCAGAGGGCCCTTGGTCAGAAAGAGCATCTTTAGAATCTAAAAGTGCCACTGTCGCAAGTGGTTTTAGAACACTGGCTTCGGGAAGGATGAAGGTAGGGGATGGTATGCTTGGGCCTTCAGGCCGTAAGCTCCGGGCCAGCTCTAGAGAGAAGCACAGGGCAAAAGCTATTCTGGCAAGACAGGGGGTGGGGGTGGGGTGTTGGGCAGAGCTCCTTCTGAATTTGAGTGGGAAGGGCCAGTTTGGGCCCAGGCCTGGAGACTGGCTGCCCACCGAACTTCCTTTGTTTTGCCATCAGGAAGGGCTGCCGCATAACCTTGAAAGAGCTTCTGGTTCCCAGGCAGCAGGTGGGGGTGCGGGGTGGGGGGGGGCAGGCGGGAGGGGGAGGGGCAGAAGAGGAAAAAGGAAAGCTGCATCCCTACGTCACTCTAGACATCAAAATTAATTCCACGGATCAAGGCATTAAAGACAAAAGCCGAATACATAAAATAAAGGGAAGACAGGCTGGTTCCACGGTCTTGGGCAGGAAAGCCTCTCCAAGCATCACGCCGAACGCCGAGGCCGTAACGGAAGAGACTGATGAGTTGGCGATAAAAGAATTATAGACTTGCTGCCGTAGACAAAGTTAGGAACAAATGGCAAGCTGCAAAAATATTTGGAATGTATGTCAAAAAATTTAATATTTCTGGGGCGCCTGGGTGGCTCAGTTGGTTGAGTGTCCAACTCTGGGTTTCAGTTCAGGTCATGAGCTCATCTTTCGTGAGTTCAAGCCCCACATCAGGCTCTAAGCTGACAGCACGGAGCCTGCTCGGGTTTCTCTCTCCCTCTCTCTCTGCCCCTCCCCCGCTTGTGCTGTCTCTCTCTCAAAATAAATAAATAAACGTAAAGAATTTTTTAAGACTATTTCTAGTTTTTATAAATCAATGAAAATTAATACATCCAAAGAAACTAGGGTGAAGAATGTAGGCAGGCAGTAAATGAGCAAAGAACTCCTAGGGACCAATAAATATAATTTAAGAATTATATTAATTAATATTATTTATAATAATTCAACCATATTCTATTTTATTTTATTTTATTTATTTTTTAAGCAGTCACTATGCTCAATGCAGGGTTTGAGATCCTGAGACTGAGTCACATGCTCTACCGACTGAGCCAGCCAGGGGCCCCAAGTTCAACCGTATTTTAATTCAAAAGAGTAATCCTGGGGCACCTGGGTGGCTCAGTCGGTTAAGCATCCAACTTCATCTCAGGTCATGATCTCACAGTTCTTGAGTTCGAGCCCCGCGTTGGGCTCTGTGCTGACAGCTCAGAGCCTGGAGCCTGCTTCGGATTCTGTGTCTTCCTCTCTCTCTGCCCCTCCCCAACTCATGCTCTTGTCTCTCTCTCTCTCAGAAATAAACAAACATTAAAAAAAAAAAAAAAGAGGGGTGCCTGGGTGGCTCAGTCGGTTAAGCATCTGACTTCGGCTCAGGTCATGATCTCACTCATGAGTTCGGGCCCCGTGTCGGGCTCTGTGCTGACAGCTCAGAGCCTGGAGCCTGCTTCCCATTCTGTGTCTCCCTCTCTCTCTGCCCCTCCCCTGCTCGTGCTCTGTCTCTCTCAGAAACATTAAAAAAAAAAAAAAAAAGCAATCCTAATTTTTTCAGCCTCTCAAACTAGAAAGATTTGCGAAATCAGTTAACACCCGGTCCCAAAAGGGGAGTTGGGCCCTGCCACGATCCTGCCGGGAGAGTAAACGAGACATCTCTTCTGGAAAGGAATTTGGCAGTTGTGTTAGAAATTTTAAGATGCGCTTCCTTCTGATAAAATGGTTTCCGCTCAGCAGAATTTACCCGAAAGGTTGGCAAACTTGTTCTGTAAAGGGCGGACAGTAAATATTGGAGGCTCTGTGGTGGCCACTCAACCCTGCCGCTGTTAGTGGGAAAGCAGCCACAGGCAAGAGGTGAGCAAACACGGACGAATGTGTTCCAATAAAACTTTATTTATAAAAACAGGCTGCTTGATTTGGGCCAGAGGAACCGTAGCATGCCAACCTCAGACTTACTCTAAAGCAGCGATTGCCGCTGCGGGGAACCACTGAGCTACAGGAACGATGGTTACACTGCTTTTGTCAATCCCCCAAATTCCGTTAATATATATGTATATATAGGTCAACCATGAGGAACTGGTAAAAAAAAAATGTGGTTGTCTTCTTGGGACAAAACAAGATGTAGCTATTTACATTTATACAGAGTTGGGTCCCTGGGTGGCTCAGTCGGTTAAGCAGCCAACTTCAGCTTGGGTCATAATCTCATGGTTCGGGGGTTCGAGCCTCATGTCGGGCTCTGTGCTGACGGCTAGGAGCCTGGTGATTGCTACGAATTTGTGTCTCCCATTCTTTCTGTCCCTCCTCGACTCGGGCTTGTGTGCTCCTCCCTCTCTCTCTCAAAAATAAAAAATATTTAAAATATTAAAAAAATATGTTTATGCAGAAAGTCATATAAGCTATATGAGTATATAGAGGTAAGGTTAGAAAATAGCATATAAATGAGCTACTAGAACTAATAAACAGGTTTAGTAAGGTTGTCAGGACAAGATCAACCCCTCAAATCAAAAGCTATCCTGCACAATGGCCATAACCAACTAGGAAATATCACGGCAAAAGGATTCTACGCATAACGGCAAAAGAGACTCTAAAATATAGTCACCCAATGAAGAAACACCCAGAATCTACTTGAGAAATAAAGCTAGTCTGAAGTTCTGGCATAAAGGAAAGCCAGAAGAAATGAAGAGATATATTATGTTCCTGGATAAGAGAATTCGATATTGTAAAGAAGCCAATTCCCTTCGAGTGATGTATAAATTTCCAACAAAATCTCTGGCAGGATTTTCAACAGGTTTTGACAAAAAAGAGTATTCTCAAAGAGCAAATATGTAAGAATAACAAAAAAAAATGTGTTTAAATAAAGAAGGATTGAAGGAGGCCGCCTCGATCAGTATTAAACTATAAAGCAAGAGTAGCTGAACTGGTGTTGGCTTAGAAATAGACAGACGAATAGGGGCACCTGGGGGGCTCCGTCGGTTGAGCCTTCGACTTCGGCTCGGGTCATGATCTCACGGTCTGTGAGTTTGAGCCCCACGTCGGGCTCTGTGCTGACGGCTCAGAGCCTGGGGGCAGCTTCAGATTCTGTGTCTCTCTCTCTCTGCCTGCCCCCGTTCGTGCTCTGTCTCTCTCTCTTTCAAATATAAATAAATATAAAAAAAAATAAAAAAAAGAAAAGAAATAGACAAATAGATCAATCTAACAGACCAGAGTCCCGAAAGAAATCTGTGTTTATAAGGAAATTTAGCGTCCGAGAAAGGGGGGAAATTACAAAGGAGTGGGGAAAGGGGGACTATCCGATAGTAGGAGCTTGAACAGCTGGGAACATTTCGAAAACAGTCATGGCAGATAAAGATTCCCTTATCAAAACCAAAAATAGGCTGCAAGGGGGTCAAAGAGCTAAGCATAAACACGTTTTGTCTTTTGTCTAAAAGTCTTGGGAAAAAATCTATAGGGGGATACGTTTATAGCCTGGAGATAACGAAGGCATAAAACGTTAACGGCATAAAAGGACTGGTAATGATCACAAAAGAATTTTAAAAGTCTGTACAATAAAAGACATCAAACCCAAGATTAAAATACAAGCAACATGCATAGGGATGGACGGAATATACGTGGATGACTTATAGATCAACAAGGGAACGACAAACAGCCCAAAGGAAAATGGGCAAAGACTCTGAACGGGTAGCTCCCCAAAGAAGAAATCTGAAGGGCCAGTGAAGAGGACCCGTGGGCCACCCCGCCAGTAAATGACACGGTGAAGGAAGCAAGGGTGAGTCTCCTTCCGCCAGGCCGGTGAGCGGAGAAGGGCGGGGAAGCGGCGAGGGGAGCCTGGCAGGTAGGTGGAGACCTTCCCGGGTCGGCGAAGGGGTGAAGAAGCTCACGTACCATCGGCTGATACATCGGGACTGCCTTTTTAGAAGAAAAATTTGGACGCATTTCTTACCACAAAAAATAAATAAAGCTTAGTGCCTGGCCGGCTTTGTCGGTAGAACAAAGGGATTCTTGATCTTGGGGTGGTTAGTTGGAGCCCCACATTGGGAGAGAGACAGAGAAAGAGGGAGACACAGAATCTGAAGCAGGCTCCAGGCTCTGAGTTGTCAGCACAGAGCCTGACGTGGGGCTCAAACTCACGGACCGCCAGATCATGACCTGAGCCGAAGTCAGACGCTCAACCAGCTGAGCCACCCAGTTGCCCCAGCATTTTTAAAGTTCTAATCTAGGAATATGTAGAGAAACACTCCTCGTGGCATGAATACGGGGGTGCTGGATGTGGAGACAAGGTCGGCTGGAGCCCTGCCACCATGCGGTGTAAAAGGTGTCACTGTGTGTCACTGCAGAGGGGACTTAGAGCCCCTGAGGCTGAGCTTAAGGCCCAGGGCCTCAAGGAAGTTCAGGGCAGGTCCTCCTCCAGGCTGGGGCAGAGGGAACCAGGGGAGGCTTCCTGGAGGAGGTGTAAGTCTTAACACGGAGCAGAAGTTAGCCCAGGGACAGTGGGCGGAGGACAGCCCTGGAGACAGACAAAATTTGTACAAAGTCTGGGATGCAAGAGAAAACTCGGCCTTTTTGTAGAATGAGGAAGAGTCACGTGTCACCGATTTCGGGCTGGCAAGGCTGGAGGAGGAGCTGATTTCATCCCGTTGGTGACAGGGGTCCCAGGAGGGAGTGAGAGAGCGAGGAAGATCCCGACGCCCTGGGAGAAGGCTCTAGAAAGGCTGGGGACCGTGAGGAGAGCTGTAGGCAGCAGGGGGAGGAGGACGAGGGGGTGAGCAGGAATCGGGGGACTCGAGGCCGGCCGGATGTGGGGGTGTCAGCAATGACTTTCCACCTCGGGGGCTGGCTAGCTGGTGACATCATTCACCGAGGCGGCAGTTTCAGAGGAGACGCAGGCGGCTTGGCGCCCTATTCATTTTATGGGGTTCCCTATTAATTGGCCCACCGAGGACCCCGGATCTCACAGCGTTTGTGGGGTCAGCCTCCGTTGCACCACCCCCCTGCCTCTCAGGCCCGAGGTGGGGCTCTCCACACCTGCCCCTGCCCTCTCCCCACGGAGACCCCTGCACTCTACAGACTAAGGGCTGTAAAGAAGACAAGGGCCAGCCCGCCGAGCAGGCCAGCCTCGGGAGGGATTTCCAGGGCGCCTCCTCAGGCCCCAGCCCAGGGACACCCG
Organism: Paguma larvata; assembly: GCA_030068075.1. Taxonomy (NCBI): domain Eukaryota; kingdom Metazoa; phylum Chordata; class Mammalia; order Carnivora; family Viverridae; genus Paguma; species Paguma larvata. The sequence goes on from CM057843.1 coordinate 5,526,676, forward strand.
GCATCCCCTCCGACCAAATGCACAACGTTCCCCGGTACCGGGAAACTCACTCGACGGTTGGGCTTACCAAGGCCTCAGTGACACTTGTGGGTGCCCCAGCGTCACAGGCTCTGAGGACATAGGCAGGGTGACATCCAGTAAATTCAAGGACTGATGCGGCACAGGTGACGCCCACCCGGGAGGGACTCACATGGCCCACGGGTCTGGACAGCAGGCGGGGAGCCACGGCCGTGGCAGCCGGTGGCTGGAGGTTCACGTGCTGGGGGTGGGGTGGGGGGAGGGGGCGGGCGTGGCAAGCAGCAACGCCAAAGCGTCTCACCATTGTAACTATGGCCCTCATCAAGCGGCGATGCCAGGGGTCCCCACCCCAGGCTGTCCCACCAGTGTGTCATCCCTACACGGTCCCCGAACCACCCTGACACTTTCGTCTCCAGCAGCACTTCGGAAGCCCGAGGGACCGGGCCATGGTCAGCCTCAAGCTGACCCCTAGGGGGACAGCTGGGACACAGCAGCCGAGGTCCACGGGATTAAGACCTGCCCAGGCCGGCGCCCTCTGTCCCCCCTGTGCCCCCCTGCCACCTGAGTGGCCGTGGGCCTTCAGCAGAAGGGGGCCCAGAGCTGCACATTACAAGAGGCTGAGCCAGGAAGTGGATTCATTCGCATCACGGGGACCTGGGGCCTCCAGGCCTTCACAAGCTGTCCCTGCAGGAGCCCACAGGCCCGGCAGCCTGGCCTTTGACCCGTCCCCCGCCCCCCACCTCCCAGCACGCAGGAGCCCGCGGTAAGGAACAGAGCCCGGGTCGACCGAGCTGCCCCACTGGCTGCTCCCGAACAAGGCTGCGCGGTGCGTCCAGCAATCAGTCGCCACCTCCCCAGGCGCTGGCCAAACCGAGCCACCTGAAAGAGCCGGACCCCCGTGCAGGGCATGAAGAGTCCCCCCAGAGGGGCTTAAACCAAGCGAAATGAAGACACGGATGCAGGCAAGATCCTGAGAGAGAGGAAATGAGGGGGTGCGGGGGTGCCGAGGTTCGACCGGCATGCTCCTCCCCCTCTTCTCCTCCGCCTCCCTTTATTCTGGAAAACTGGGTTGTTTAAAAGCAGAGCGTCCTCCTGGAGCCCAAGGCTTCCGTGTGTCTGTTTCTCGCCTTTTCCTTCTGGAAGCGTGGACGGCCACGCGCGGGGGCCAGGCGAGCGGCCCGTGGCGGCGGGAACGGGGCCTGGCGGGCAACGCCGGCGGGGAGCCTGGCCACGGCCCCCCTCTGCCCTCCAGCTCCTCGCGGGCAGGCCTCCATTCTGACGGACTACGGAAGCACTAGCATCCAAGGGTGAAGGCCGAACGAGCCCCATGTTCTCACACTGACCACCCCGACGCAGCGCGGGGAGGAAGGGGGCTCTCATGCATTCGCTAAGAAGAAAATTCGTATTTCCTCAAGTCCTCTAGACTGGCATGGCAGGCCCTGTGTTACAGCTGAGGAAACTGAGGCTCAGAGGGATTGAGAGCAGCTTGTCCGGTTTGCGTATCCGGTCAGTGGCCCAAGTGGGGTGTGGACCCCGCCCTGAGGGACCCCACAGCCTTCCTCCTCACCTGGCTTCCTGCTCAGTGAGCCACAAGGGGCCCGCTCCCAAAACCTGGGGCCACTCGGTGTTTGTCCCACGTGGGGAGTCCTCTGTCCTGATTCTGGCCCACGTCCCATCAGTGGGGCTCAAATACATATGCACCCCACATCCACTGGGCCTGTGGGGGCCCTCAATTTGGGCACAGCGCCTGGCTTCCGTGTTGGAGGCCCCGGCCCCACACCCGGTGCCTGGCTCTAGCCTCTGCTGCGTTGAGCGGCTTCTCCAATACCATTTTGCTGGCCCCCCTCAGCAACACGGCCCTCTGTGTGGACTCCCGCTCACCCAGTCCCAATCCTGACCCCACCACCCAGCCGAAGCGACCTCCGGGGTCCTGGACCTCCGTCAGCGACAGAAAATACTTCTGTTTGGGGGGTTCACATGAGGCGCCAGTGAGAGGCGGAGAAAAGGTTTTGGAGTTGGTCTGGATGACAAACCAAGCGAATCCTCCTCGGGGGTGTCTCAGCCAGAAGGGCCCTTGGTGACTGTCAGTATATGCATCTTCAACTGTGTCTGTCTGTAGGGTGTAGCCACAAGTGTTTGGAACAAGAGTCCCAAGGCTTTATAAGAAACGAACCACTGGCCAAGAATAAAGGAAAACAGAGCCACGGGGACTGTAGTGCTTGCTCCGCTGTGGGCACGGAGCTCCTCCCCTCGGAATTTCTCAAGGGATGGGCACGCCTGTAGTCACGCGTAGGGAACCCCTTCCCAACATGGCTGCATTCCTGTTGAGGAGGGGACACAGGGGTGGCCCCTAGAGAGGCTCGGGATGGGTCCGGCCACCAGAGAGACCCAAGAGTGATGAGAAGGTGGGAACATCACCCCGCCACCCCAGGCCGAATATCAGGTCATTGAAGTTTGGAGAGCTTCCGGCTGGGGAGCACACCCACGTGCTGGGAAGGGGGCGGGTCTGGAGAGGGCGTGCAATCTCCACACTGCCCCCCCCCCAGCCTCCCGCCACGCTTTGCCCTTTGCCTCTGTCCCATTAGGCTCTTCCTGAGTCACGTCCTTTGCCACAAATGAATAGTTGCCAATACAGCGTGTCCCTGAGTCCTGCGAGTTGTTCCAGTGGATTACTGAACCCGGAGGGCATTGTGGGAACCCCCACACTTGTGTTCAGCCGGCACAAGTGCCGGCAGCCTGGGCACCCCGTCTGTGGCTGCCCCTCGGTGGGGCAGGCTTGTGGGGCTGCGACCTTGACCCTGGGGTCTGCACTGACTCTGGAACGGAATCGAACTGCTAGGCAGCTGGAGAACTGGCAGACCGAGGACCCGGGGGGCTTGCCGATGCGGAGACGCCACGCGGGGACCAGCTGGGTCCCTAACCAGTGGGTTAGGGCAGAGGAGAAAAGAAAAGAATCGCAGTCCTGCCTGTTGTTGACCTCAAGTCTGTCACTCTCCCTGTTTGGGACTCGGTTTCTCCTTGGAACCAGAAGGGAGGAGTCAAGGTGCTTTGTGAGGCTCCCCTCTCCCGCTCCGCACAGTCCCCACACTCTTTGCTGTGGCGCCCCCAAGGGGCTTGGTTGCTCACGTTCCAAAAACTATTTCTTGACTTTGAAGCCAAAAGGTCCTCCAAAAGGGGGGGGCCCTGGGGCCGCCCAGACACCAACACGGGCCAGGCAGGGCCTCGGGGGCCCCTCCATCCCCTGCACGGGGGGCCTCGGGCCTCCCCCTTCTTACCTGCTCCAAGCAGTCTGGGATCTCTGGCGAGCAGGGCAGCGTCCCCGCGCTCCCCACGGACAGGACATCTTTCAGCAGCTCCTCGCACCCTGCGGACAGACAGACAGACGGCGCAGGTCAGAGCCTCGGCCGCTTGGCTTCTGCTTCGCGGGCCTGGGGCGGGACGGGCTGTGGGGGTGGGGGCAGGTGGCCCACGCCTCCAAGAGTTCAGCCGCTTCTTCCGAGGCAGAAATGGGGCACCGGGCCATGGAGAGGCCGCTCCGGGGCCCCGAGGCGGGAACGGAGACACACCAACCCCAACGGAGAAGGCACAAAAGAGAGACTCCCAAATGTAGGCGGCGGGCCGAGGGCAAAGAGAATCAAGGAGGCCTCCCTGGAGGAAGGGATGCAAGACGGTACTCCCTGCCCGGTTCACACAGACTCGAAACGCACACGGTCCCCCGTGGTTGAGGCCCCCGACGGCCCCATAAGCTCCAGGACGTCCAGGACAGGGGTCGCCCTCAGGCTGGTCTCACCTCCTGCTGACCCCGGCACCCCGATGGCCTCCCTCCGTGGCTCCTGAGCCAATGCCCCCGTATCTTTTCACACAAAGGAGGTCAAACCCACAAAGCGCCTGGCGTGGGCCCATGACAGGCGCGGTCGGTGGTGGCCCTGCAGTCCCCTCTATTCCAGGGGCTTCGGGGGGACCGTGGGCAGCCCCTCCCAACCTCTCAGCTCGCTTCCCGTCACCCCTCGCTTCCAAGGAAGAGGTTCCTGCGTCCTTCCCACCGTCCCGGAGCCCTCGGTGCCCCACAGAGGAGGGCTTGTCCCTCGCGGAGGGCAGGAGAGTCCCGGGCGTGTTCCCTTCGGAGCCAGCAGGGGGGAAATGACTGTCCCCTGAGCGTGGGGACGCCACGCTCTGCACGGCTGAGCCCGGATCCTCCTCCTCGGCCCCGCGGGGAGCGGTCCCAGCGGAGACCCAAGTCGGAGAGACCCCCCCTGGGACGCAAAGGTCTCACCTTTCATGGCGAACACCCCTCGGCAAAAGTCCTTGAAGTTGATCCTCCCCAGGTCGTTGGGATCCAAGTATTTGACCAGCTTTTCCACCTGGGAGAAGGAAGGAGGGACAGGCGTGAGTTCGAGCCCTGAGTCGGGCTCTGCACCGAAGGTACAGAGCTTGTGTGGGATTCGCTCCCTCTCTCCGCCTCTCCCCGACTGTCGAAATAAAGAAACTTAAAAAAATAAAACACATAGTTTGAACCCCTTTTTTCCCCCTGTGTTTCTGAGAGACCCTTGGCCAAAGTCCCTTTTGTCCACAAAGGAGGAAATAATTATGTCACACTTGTATACATTCTCTAAAAATTCTTAATTACAAATCGAATAAGATTTAAGGCAAAACCAGTTACGGTCAAGATGGCGGCTATATTTGCAGAACTTCGTAGGAGGGGGAAGATACCCAGGGTGTTTCTCTTTATTGATTTGGATATCGGCCAGGCAGTGCAAACCCCGTGAGCTGTCTGCTTGGGGCCGGCGCGCTTTTCTGTTCTGTTTGTCCTTCAGACTCCAATAAAAAATGTTGAAAAAATCCAGTCTGTTAATAAGGTTTTTTGTTTTTTGTGGTTTTTTTTTTAGCCCAAAGGACTCAGCCATTCCTGACTGTTTGGAAGGTTCTCTCCTGCTTAACGGTTTAATCGGAAACCCTTTCGCGCTGCCCCGTGGCACCGCCCTTAGTTCTGGTGGCTATAAGGTCTGCTGCCCGATGGATACACCCTAATTTACTTAACCACCCCTAATAGTTGGGCGTTTTCGTTACTTCCTGCTTTTTGTCACTACAATTCATCTTTGGGGGTTTCTACAGCCGAGTGGAGGCTGTAGTCGAAAGCCTGGCCTCTTAGATTCCTTGACTTCCTGTTGCGTTCTCCCCCATCCTACCTCAGCCAGCGAGGCCCTCGGCCACCGCAGCCGCCCTTCGAAAGTCACTCCCTCGAACACCCCACTTCTTGGCCGCACCCTCCCTCCCTCCGTCCCTGCCCACTGTGCAGTTTTTCGGCATTCCTGGGGCCGCTCCCTCTCACCCGCACCCAATCCAAACCCAAACGCGGTATCCTGAAGCCACTGCCTTTTTTTCCACATCACCTGCGGGATCCTACGGGTCACAGCCATCATCGACTCACTCCCACTTCAGCCTCTCCACTCCACCTGGATTCTGTCGCCTCCTCCCCTGTTTAAAACCTTCCAGTGACCGTCTCCTACATGTAGGATAAAATCGAAACCCTGCGACGTGGTCTACAGGGCCCTCTACGATCTGGCCCCTCCGGCCCCATCTCCTTCCCCTCTTTCTGTCCCTCACTGCATTCCAGCCACACTGGCTTTCAGCCAGCTCCTCAAGCAAACCACTCTTTTCTGCCTCAGGGCCTTTGCACATGCTGTATGCGATCTCATCTCGAATGCTTGTCCTCCCCTCATTCATCACCTGACTTGATTCATTCTTCAGGTCGCTGTTTGTACCTTTATCAAATGTTTCTCCCTCAGGACAAGCCTGTCCCGACCACTCCCATCTAATTAGGGTCCAATCTGCTATTACCCTGTCTTGTAGCACCCTATACTTTTCCTTCAAATCACTCGCTGCAATTTGTAATTACGTTTTATGTGATGATTTTATTAATTTGTATCTTCTCCACCAGGAAATAAACTCCCTAAGGGCACAGAGCACGTCTGTTTCTCTCACCAGTGTACGTACGGTAGCTCCCACCACGACTGGCATATACTAGAAGCTTCACAAACATTTGTTGAATAACTGAATATGAATGGTTCTAGGAATCATCTAGATTTTAAAGGCTTTTGGTAACAGCTGCCAACTTGTTCTCTGCAAACATGTCTTAATTTAGTCTTCAGCCAGAACGAGCGACTTCAAACTCGCAAGCTCGGAGTATATTTCCCTAGTTTTTGGCAATGGCCAATTTCTAAGAACTATCTTTTCTAATTAATTAGTGCCATGCTCTCCCCCCATCCCCACCCATGGTTCCAGCAACTGAAAGTCAGCTTCTTGAGATTTCTTCCGGAAGCCTGCCTCTAAATAAATCAGCCCGTAAGTTAGTGGCAGCCCCTCCCCCCCACCCCCCCACCCCCGGCACCCACGCCCGCCTTCATTCGCTCATGGGGCACTTCCTACATGCTGGGCGCTCTGCTGGGGGCCGGGGCAGCCACACACGTGCGTGGGCCCACACCGCCACACTCTTGTCGGGTGCCTTCCCTCTCCTCTCAGTAATCGCCAGAGCCTAAAGCGCAGGAGGGCAAAGACGAGCCCTTACTTTAGACTCCTTCCGGGCTGGGCTGCGGGCGGTGGGTATCAGAGCACTCTGGAAACCGCAGAACACCAGCGTGTAGGCAAGGGGTTCCTCTTACCGTCGGTACTGTCAACCCCGTCGTGGTGGACACCCTGTCCATACCACTCACTGCATGCTCCAAAGCCCAAGCCATATTGGGGGTGGGTCTGTCCCTTTAGGACCGTGTTTCCTGCAGGCCCCCAGGACAGGTTTCCAGCGGTGGCCGCGGCAGCGGGAGTCTGAAGGCCCGGTCACTGCCAGGCGGCCTGGCATCACGGGGACGCGCCCGGCTGGCTTTGGAAGATGAGCAGTGAGCGAGAAGAGATTCCACGCAAGCGTCTCTCCCCCCTCCCTGAGCTTGGTGGCCCTACGCCCGTACCTCTCTTCCAGCCGACCCTGCTTTTTCCACTCGGGTGTGAGTCTGGGGTGACGGGTGGGCAGGGCCTATCCATGGTCTGTCTGGGACCCCGTGAACCCGGTACCTCCGGGGACCTTGGAATTCCAGTGAAGGAGGAAGGTGGCTTCCTGCCAGCTCCCATCCTGGCCAGAGCCTCCTCGGCACTGCGGCCGCCCCCTTCCCTCCCTGACGCTACCAGGCAGTGACGTGGCTTCTGAGAATAGCCATGGCCAGGTGCCGCCTGCACCCACCACCCCGGCCGGGGTCCCACCTCCTCCCCTCCTGCCCCTCTCCCCACTGGCATCGCGGGGACTCTTGTGAACACTGGGGATGGGCTGGGACACTCAGTACCTCCCAGCCTCCCAGCACCCACCCCCACGATCCTCTCCAAGGTCAGCGCTATGCCTTAATTGTCTCCGAAGCAGTCAAGGGCGGAGTCGTCGCTGACTGTTGAGTGGCCGATGCAGGGCCCCGGCCTCGGGTCCACCTAAGGAGGAGCAGGCTGCACACTCGGATTCTGTAATCCATGGTGTCCGTCACCCCCTGGGGCAGGGAGACACTGGTGGGGCCAGGCCGTCCAGCCCCACCCCCGCCCCGACCCCCGCCGCCTCCAGGGGAAGCCGGCTTGGAGTGGAGGTCCCGGAGTGCTTGACGACAGGCAGACAGATGAGGTCCTGAGGGCCACCGCCAAGTCCCTGAACGCCCCCGAGCTACAGCTCAGGAGACGCCCACGGGGCTCATCAAAGAGCAGAGACCCGGAGAGAGCGCGCGTGGAAGTGCCGGGTGAACAGCCGCAGGGCCCTTTGGGAAGCTCACCGTGGAATTATTATCACAAAGCTACCAGTTATATCGTAAACACCATGGCTGATAAAGGCTCCAGGACTTTGGAAATAAACAAGGGCGGGGCTTACGGAGGGAGGTACTAGCAACTCGCGCGGGCTCCCGGAGGGCTGGCCGTCAACCGCGGCGCGGCGCCGAACCGTGAGGACATCTCTGATCCTCGCGACAGCCTCCACGGTAGGTGCGATCACAGCCTCCCATTCTACGGTTGAGGGGACCGACGGCAGAGGTGAGACACGTGGACGGTCACCGTGGCGGTCACTCTTCCTTGAACCCAGCAGGCCCCGCCGGCCCCAGAGGATCCGCTTCTGCGGGCTCCCGGTTTCCTGCGTTATCGGAGCCCTTCCCTGCTGTGGGGGCCCCCTCGCCTTGATCCCCGAGTCTCCGCCGCCCTGGACGCTAGATAACCTTAGGTAACACTGCACCCCTGGGGGGGGGTGCTGCATCTGGCCGACCCGCCCTTGGTTTCATAGGCAGGGAAGCCGAGTCCCAGGCAGGGGAAGCCCTTGCTCAAGGTCACGCAGCGAGGACAGCGAATAACCACCCACACGTCGTCTTGGAGGTGAAGCGGGCCCACAGGCACAGCCCCCCACCCCATGCGACGGGCCCGCCGCCCGGGGCCGCCTCTCGGCTTCTCGCCGGAAGAGCGGGGCCCGCGGGGGCAGCTGCTGTCCCTGAACCACACACAGCTGGGCCCCGAGCTGGCTGCCGGCGACACGGGTTGTGTCACCGGCAGTAAAATATTGCTCTTTCCACGCTGGGGCCGCTCAATTACCAGGCTTCCCCTTCTATTTCTGTTGCCTTCCTCTTTGGGCTGATTTTCCATTCATTCATTCATTTCCCCCCCCACCCCGGGTCACATCTCTTCTGGCTCCGACCAGACGATGTTTGGAACCTCTCTGCCGCCGCTGTCTGATTGATCATCAGCCAGATGCTCCCTGAGCCTGTGCCCAGCCACCCACACCTCCCTAATTTCCAGAGCTGCCAGCCAGACAGGCTCGAGCAAGAGGCTCCGGCTGCCTTGTCTCAAGAAGGGAGGTAAGCCGGCAGTCGGCAGTGAGGTGCCTAATAAATATTAGCGATTATTAGGACCAATCGAGCCAATGCCTGGTGACTCCTCCTTCCTGCCAGGCCTGTTCTGAGCACTCTCTTCACATGAATTTATTGACTCCTCACAAGCCGCTCGGAAGCAGATACTATCGTCATTCCCATGCTACAGGTGAGAACACTGAGGCAGAGTCACGTAGCTGGTAAGAGGCGGAGTTGGGATCTGGGCACAGGCAGTTTGGCTCCAAAGTTCATGTTCTTTGCCAATAATTATGATCATTGCTACTCATATAAATTGCTGCTACCATTACCATCACAAGGCTGGGGGCTTGCACTGATCAGGGAGTGGATAAATTTGTATTCTGCTGTCTTTTCACCGAGGAAGACTATTAGGGGACAGGGAAACTTTACTTAAGAATTCGAATTTTTAAAAACATTTTTTTAATGTTTATTTTTGAGAGAAAGAGAGAGAGAGAGACACGGAGTGTGAGCATGGGAGGGGAAGAGAGAGAGGGAGACGCAGAATCCGAGGCAGGCTCCAGGCTCTGAGCCATCAGTACAGAGCCTAACGCGGGGCTTGAACTCACCAACTGTGAAATCGCGACCTGAGCTGAAGTCAGATGCTTAACCGATTAAGGCACCCAGGCCCAAGAATTTGAAGATTTAAAGGGAAAAGTGTCATTTTAAGCATTGTGTTGCTGAAGCACATGTCTCCAACTAGTTCCAGATGCAGCTGGAGACGGACTTAAATTTTTAAAATTAAATGCCAGGATGAAAAACCAAGGAAGGCTTCCGGTTTCAGTTCAGAAGGAGCCAGTACACTATACTCTATCACTCCCACGGATTAAAACTCAAAACACTGGACAGAATACATAAAGCAACTATATGAAGACTCTGAAAAAGCAAACGCTAGCAGGCAAATTGGGAGGGAAATTAAAACTTGAAGTAAAAACAACCACAAAAACCAAAGAAACAAAAAGCCTGAAGATGGGTATGGCCTGAAAATGGATTTATTTTTCCTTGGCATATTTTCCAGCCTAGACTCAGGCGGCCCCGGAATCACATAGCAGGTGTGAACAGGAAGGGCCCCATAAGAAACTCTCCCCCGTTTGAAGAGAGGCCAGGGAAGGGGGGTCCTTTGGGGACAGGGTGAGTAGACAAAATGCTATGGTTTTTTTAAAAAAATCCCTCTCCCAGCCCTACCCCAAGGCAAGACCCTGTGTCAAAGTTGGGGGTCGCAGCAGCAACAGCAGCCAGGCGGGCACCTAAAACCCAGAGAGAAGAGAAATCTTTGTCCGTGGAATGAGAAGCTAGGGAAAGGGGTCCCTGTGGTCAAAGCGCGCGGAGGAAATTCCTGTGATTCATTTCCCTTTTTCCTCTTACCACTTCACCCTGGAAGCACACCAGTCACAGGAGGTATGAAACTGTAGAGAGAGGCCAAAGCCTCAAATTTCTTGCCTTTTTTGGGTAACGTTTATTTATTTTTGAGGAGGGAGAAGGGGCAGAGACAGAGAGAGCCGGAGGCCTGGAAGTGGGCTCTGTGCTGACAGCAGAGAGCCTGATCTGGGGCTCAAACCCACGAACAGTGATAGCGTGGTCTGAGCTGAAGTTGGACGCTTAATCCGCTGAGCCACCCAGCCACCCCAAGCCTCAGATTTCTAACCAAAAGACCAGGCAAAGGGACCTTTGAGGGCTGGAGGGGTGCGACCACAGAAAGGAAAGAGCTCAAGAACAGAATCCCATAAAGTGGTGTTTGAAGTCCCGGACCCACTGCCGAGTTACACCTATAAGAAACTAACTAACAGCATACCAAAGGCTTTGAAAATTGAACTGACATCAGAACTATACACAGCTCAGAAGGCAGGTTGGGATCTGAGACTTCAACCTAACTGGGTTGATTTCCTGATTTATTTATTTATTTATTTACTTCTCATTTATTTATTTTTTTTTTTTATAAGTTCACTTAGTTTCAGTAATCTCTACACCCAACATGGATCTCAAACCCACAACAGCAAGATCAAGAGTTGCGTGTTCTTCTGACCGAGCCAGCCAGGCGCCCCTTGATTTCCTGATTTAAAAAAAAACAAACAAAACCCCCCAAATTGATATACTTTGGTGTATTTTAACAGGACTCAGAGTCTCATAAGATAATATTCAAAACGTCCAGGACACAAGTAAAAATTATTTGACATGTCAAACAAACAAATAGGAAAAGCCCAATAATGGACAAGGGAAGAGACAGTCAGTAAATACCAGCCCCAAGATGATCTAGATACTGTAATTAGAAGACAAAGATTTTATCTTTTATTTTTTTAAGTTTCTTATTTATTTTTGAGGGGGGTGGTGGAGGGCCAGAGAGAAAGGGAGAGAAAGAATCCCAAGCAGGCTCTGCACGTCAACACAGAGCATTACATGGGGCTCGATCTGATGAACCCTGAGATTATGACCTGAGCTGAAATCAAGAGTTGGATGCTCAACCAAATGAGCCACCCAGGCGCCTCTAGAAGACAGAGACTTTAAAGTAGTTAACCATGTTCCATGAAGGAAGGTGAACACTCTTGAAACGAATGGGAAAATAGAAATTCTCAGCAGAAAAGTAGAAGCTATAAGAAAGAACTGAACAGAAATTTTAGAATGGAAAAAATATAGCAACTGAAATATTAAAAATTCACTGGGTGTGATCAATAGCAGAATGGAGATGATAGAAAAAATGGTTAGTGACCTTGAAGATAGAATGACAGAAATGATCTAATCTGAACAAGGAAAGCGACCAAAGAGACCATTACATAAAAGTCAACTGACTAAGAGATACGACAATACTAAACGTGCAGGCACCTAACAACAGAGCTTAGAAACATATAAAGCAAAAGCTAATAGGATGGAAAGGAGAAATAGACAAATTGACAATTATCATTGGAGACCTTAGTGCTTTATTCCAGTGATCAATAAAACTAGCTAGGTGGGAAAACAAGGATATAAAATAGTGGACAACACTATTAAACCAGCATAACGTATACATTGACATTTATAGAACTCATTCTCAGTAATAAAAGAACGCACTTTCTTTCACATGCTCACAGAACATTCACCAAGATAGATGACATCTTAGAACAGATTATATCCATCAAACAAAACTTAATAGGAGCGCCTGGGTGGCTCAGTCAGTTAAACATCCGACTCCGGCTTAGGTCATGATCTCATGGTTTGTGAGTTTGAGCCTCACGTTGGGCTCTATGCTGATGGCTCAGAGCCTGGAGCCTGCTTCGGATTCTGTGTCTCCCTCTCTCTCTGCCCCTCCCACTCCGCACTCTGTCTCTCTTTCAAAAATAAATAAACATTAAAAAAAACAACAACAAAAACTTCTGATATTAAAAAAAAAAAACTTAACAGACTTAAAAGAACCGAACTCATACAAAGTATTTGCTCTGACCATAAAGGAATTACACTAAAAATCAACAGCAGAAAGACACCTAAAAACTTCCCAAATGCCTGGAAATTCAATGACACGTCTAAGTAATCCATGAGTCACAGAGGAAGTCTCAAAGGAAGTTAAAAATGTTTAACACCAAAGGAAATAAAAATACGACATAAAATTCAAACCCAAAACAAGGAGAAGGAAAGAAATGATGAAGAGCAGAAATTTAAAAACTGAAAACAGCAGAGAAAATCAATGAAACCCAAATCTGGTTCTTTCAAAAGATTAAATTGGTAGATATCCAGCCAAACTGACGAAAGATACAGTGAGAGAATATACAGATCGCAAATATGGCAATGAAAGCAGATATCACTAGTCTTACAGACTTAAAAGGTTAATATGTACAGAGGATTTTTAGGGCAGTGAAACACTCCGTGTGATATTATAACGAGGGACATAAGTCATTATACATTTGTGCAAACCCGTAGAATGTACGACGCCAAGAGTGAAGCCTAGTGGAAACTATGGACACTGGGTGATTATGATTATTAATGTAGGTTCGTCCTTGGTTTAAAAAAAAAAAAGTGCCATTCTAGTGAGCGAACTTGACAGTGGGAGAGGCTACACCCGTGTGGGGGCAGAGAGTGTATGAGAAATCTTGTACCTCCATCCCGATTTTGCTGTCAACTTGAAACTGCTTTAAAAGAAGGTCTTTTTTGGGGTGCCTGGGTGGCTCAGTTGGTTAAGCACCTGGCTCTTGATTTCAGTGGCTAAGCGTTCATCTCTTGATTTCGGCTCAGGTCATGATCTCGCTGTTCATGAGTTCGAGCCTCATACTGGGCTCTGCGCTGACACGGGGCAGCCTGCTTGGGATTCTGTCTCCCCCTCTCTCTGCCCCTCCCCTGCTCGCTTTCTGTCTCTCTCTCAAAATAAATAAAAATAAACTTTAAAACAATAAAAGAAAAGAAGCTCTCTTTTAACAAGAGACCATGGTTAAGGGACCACCATGAACACTGCTGGACATGTAACTTCTACAACTTAGATGAAATGGCCCAATGCTTTGAAAGACACAGACTATCCAAATTCACAAAAGAAGAAAGCGATCATTCGAGTAATGCCATCGCTATGAAAGAAATTAATTTCATAGTTTAAATCTTTTCCCCCAAAAGCTTCAAGCCCAAATAACTTCACCAAGCATTTAAGAAAGACCTAGAGAAATTCTATGCAATCTCTTTCAGAACACAGACGTGGAGGGAGCCCTTCTCAACTGATTTAATGAGGCCAGCATCCTCCTGACACTTACAGCGACAAAAGCAGTAAAGGTTTTCCCTCCCCCCATCCGAAAGTAGAGCATTCCTAGGATTCGCTGAAATGCGGTCAAGAAGCAGCGATTACCTTTAATTTATCCCAGAATTCTTTTCAGCATTCCCAGACCTAAACTATAATCTCTCTTAGGCTGTTCTGATCCCTTAGGAGACATCTCACTGGCGACTGCATAAAATAAATCAAGATAAAGCATGGGTGCTCAAAGACACAGTTCGAGGTTCCGGGAGCGTGGTGCTGAGCTGCTGGGTGTCCTTCCCAGGAATGGAGCTGGGCGGGGGTGGGGGGCGGGGCTCTGGCCGCCTGCGGCGCCCGCTGTCTCTGTGCAAAACAACCTGGGCGCGATTTTCGCCTTTTGCCTTTTCTCCTCTAAGTGGAAATCCTCTCTGGATTTCTTTCGGTGAGCAAAAACGGGTACGAATATAGGTCTTTCTTTTTAAATTTTATTTATTTTGAGAGAGAGAGAGAGAGAGAGAGAGAGAATGAGCAAGGGAAGGGTAGAGAGAGAGAGACTCCCAAGCAGGCTCTGCACAGTTAGCTCGGAGCCCGATGTGGGGCTCGAACTCACAAACCATAAGACCATGACCTGAGCCGAAATCAAGAGTTGGACGCTCTGGGACGCCTGGGTGGCTCAGTCGGTTGGGTGGCCGACTTTGGCTCAGGTCATGATCTCGCGGTCTGTGGGTTCGAGCCCTGCATCGGGCTCTGTGCTGATGGCTCAGAGCCTGGGGCCTGCTTCCGATTCTGTGTCTCCCTCTGTCTCTGGCCTTCCACTGTTCACGCTGTGCCTCTATGTCTCTCAAAAATAAATACACATTAAAAAAATTTAATGGCGCCCCTAATGTCGGTCTTTTGTAAAAGCCAAGTGGTGAAATGTGAACTTTGGAATAATGGGGCATACCCACGTAAGAAAAGAACACTACAGACCAACATCCCTCCTGAGCAGAGACGCAATGATCCTAAACAAAATATTGGACAACAAATATATATGTGTATATATATAAACACATACATATGTGCATGGTTGTGTATTTGTGAATAATATGACACAGCCATGGCCGTGTGGCGTTTGGCCACCAAGGCTGGGACAACATTTGAGAACCCACTGATGTTATCTGAAGATGACTAAAGACAAAAACCCCCCGCAGTGCGGAGGGACTATACGTCAACATAACAAAGGGCGTGTACTGAAAAAAACCACAGCTAACATCACAGTCAACGGTGAAAAGTGAGAGCTCTTCCTTTACGATCTGGAACAAGACAAGGATGTCCACTCTCGCCCCTTTTATTCCACGCAGTACCGGAAGTCCTAGCCACAGCAGTCAGCCAGCAAAAAGAAATAAAAGGCATCCATGTTGGCAAAGAAGAAGTCAAACTGTCAGTATTTACATACGACATGACACTATACGTAAAAAACCCTAAAGACTCCACACACACACACACTGTTTAGAACTAACGAATGAATTCAGTGAGGTTGAGGCTACAAAATTAATACCTAGAAATCAGTCGCATTTCTATACGCTAATAATGACGTCACAGAGAGAGAAATTAAGAAACAATTCCATTTACAATTGCACCAGAAAGAAGAAAATACCTAGGAAAAAACTTAACCAAGGAGTGAAAGACTCGTACTCTGAAAACTATAAAACACGGAGGAAAGATCTTGAAGATGGGGCGCCTGGGTGGCTCAGTCGGGTAAGCATCCAACTCTCGATTTCGGCTCAGGTCGTGATCTCACTCACGGTTCTCGAGTTCGAGCCCCGTGTCAGGCTCTGCCTTTTACCATGTATGGAGCCTGCTTGGGATTCTCCCTCAAATCTCCCTCCTATCAAAATCCCAACAGCGTTTTTCACAGAAGCAGAACAAATAACACTAAAATCTAGATGGCAACATAAAAGCCCCCAAATAGCCAGAGCGATTTTGAGAAAGGAGAACAAAGCTGGAGGCGTCACAGTCCCAAATCTCAAGATACACTACAAAACTAGGGTTCAAAACAGTATGGTATTGGCGCAAAAGACCCATAGGTCAACGGAATGGAAGCGAGAGCCCAGAAATAAACCCATGCTTATACGGCCAATTAATCTATGACAAAGGAGGCAAGAATACGCAACGGGGAAAAGAAAGACTCTTCGTAGATGTTGGGGAAACTGGACAGCTCCGTGCCAGATGATGAAACTGGACCACTTTCTTACACCACGCACAACAATAAACTCCTAAACACCTAACTGTGAGACCTGAAACCATCAAACCCCCAGAAAGAAACATAAGCTGTAATCTCTCTGACATCAAATGTAGCAACGTTTTTCTAGATATGGCTCCCGAGGCGAGGGAAACAAAAGCAAAAACAAGCTATTGGGACCGTGCCAAAATAAAACGCTTCTGTGCAGCAAAGGAAACTGTGGACAAAACGAAAAGACAACCTACTGCATGGGAGAAAGTATTTGCAAATGATACAGCTGCTAAGGGGTTCATATCCAAAAAACATAAAGAACTTATGCAAGTCCACACCTAAAAACCAAATAATCCACTTAAAATGGGCAGAGGACCTGACAGAGATTTTCCCAAAGAAGACAGATGGCCAACAGCCCCATGAAAAGATGCTCAATGTCACTCATCATCAGGAAAATGCAGATCAAGCCCCCGACGAGCTACCACCTCACACCTTCTAGAAAGACTGCAATAAAAAAGACAGGAAATGACAAGTGTTGGCGTGGATGCGGAGAAGGGACCCTCGTGCACTGTTGGTGTGAGTACTGTTGGTGCAACCACTGTGGAAAACAGTATGGAGGTTCCTCAGAACATTAAAAATAGAATTACGTATGATCCAGTAATTCCACTAATGAGTATTTACCCAAAGAAAACGAAAACACTAACTTGAAAAGATACATGCACCCCTCTGTTTATGGAAGTATTATTTACAGTCGCCAATATATGGAAGCAACCTAAGTATCCATTGATAGATGAATGGATAAAGAAGATGTGGTATATATCTACACACACACACACACACACACACACACACACACAATGGAATACTACTCAGCCATAAAAAAAGAATGGGATCTTACTGTTCACGACAACATGGATGGACCCGGAGGGTACTATGCTAAGTCACATAAGTCAAAGACAAAGGCTGTATGATTTCACTTACATGTCCAATCCAAAACACAAAGCAAACAAACACAAAGCAGAAACAGACCCATAAACACAGAGAGCAAACTCATGGTTTCAGAGGGGGTGGGGGTGGGGGTGCGGGCAAAATGGGGGAAGGGGAGTGGGAGGTACAGGCTTCCAGTTACGGAATGAATCAGTCACAGGGATGAAAGATCCAGTGTAGGGAACATACTCCGTGGTACTGGAATAGCACGTGCTAGTAGACAGTCGCCACGCTTGCGGCGGGCACAGCCCAATGTCCAGATTTGTGGAATAACCGTGTGGTACCCCAGAAACCAGCGTTACGCTGTGCATCAACCATACTTCAAGAAAAAAAAAAAACAGGAAAAAAGAAAAAACCCATGTAACCATTTCAACAGATACAAAGCAACTGAGAAAACTCACGTCCATTCGTGATAAAAACGCCCAGCAGGTCGGAAAAGAACTTTCTCGTCCTAGAGAAGCGAAGGCATTTCTGCCCACAAAGACGCTGTACGTAAAAGTCTAGGACAGCATGACACAGGATTGCTCCCGACTGGAAACACCCAAGCGTCCTGTGGCAGGCGGATGGAGAAGCGAATTGTTCCGTCATGACGAGAACCGGCGGTACGCCCACATGGGTGGATTTCAGCTGCGTGACGCGGAGTGAAAAAAAGCCAGTCTCCAAAAGCTACCAGCTAAGATTCCACCGGAAAAGGCAAAGTCGTAATACAGAGAACAGAGCTGTGGTCACCACGGGTAAGGGGGGGAAAGAGCGGGAAGGCAGAGGTAGCCCGAAGGAACGTGGGGGGGGGTGCGTTCCGTACCCCGATGCGCGGCGCTTATAGGAATCTACGCGGATGTTTAAAAAAGTTAATTTTTGCTGTATGGAAATTTTAAAAAGTTGTCACTCAAGGAAGCCACACGCGCCGGATACCTGACGTTTCTTGGCAAATCAGATTTAGCCGTATCGCCCCCCAGCTACGATGGGCTGAGGCTTTTTCGACAGACAGGTGCTGTGCTCCCCAGGTCACCACGGTAACCCCCCCGAGCCCCAGGTTCTGCACCCCCTGCCCTACCTGCCCCACCCAGGCAGCTCCCTGTCCCGGCCCTGTGGGCGCCGGAGCGTGAAGGCCTGCTACCCCGGGCAGGGCTAGGCTCCTGACCATTTCTGTACCTGCGAAGGGAGTTCCGGGCCAGTCTGGGGTTGGGTGGGGGTGGGGTGGGGGGTGTGGGGGTGTGTGTGTGGGGGTTGAAACTCCCTAGCATAAAAAAGCAGCTGCAATGGCAGACAGGCAGGTAAAGACGGCAGGTGGGGCGCCTGGGCGGCTCAGTCGGTTAAGCGTCCGACTCTCAGTTCCAGCTCAGGTCATGGTCTCAAGGTTTGGTGAGTTCGAGCCCCGCATTGGGCTCTGGGCTGACGGTGCGGAGCCTGCTTGGGATTCTCTCTCTCTCTCTCTCTCTCTCTCTCTTTCTGCCCCTCCTGTACTCACATTGTCTCTGCCTCTCTTAAATAAATAAACTTAAAAAAAAAAGAAGGGGGGGTCACAGAGACGGGGGCCCCTAAGAGGATAGGCGCAAGCCCCAGTTCCCGGAGGCCCCTTCGGCAGGCCGGGAGGCGCCTTCCGGAAGGGCTGCGCTCAGTGCCGGCGGGAGTCGTTCGGCGCCGTGCTGTCTGTCCCCCTCAGCCCCAGACCGCCAAGGCTCAAGCCTAGCTCGCCTGCCAAGCGATTCTGGGGAGGGGTCCCCCCGGAGGGGGTGAGGCGGGTGCTGGAGCCGGGAGCCCTGGTGGCCGTAAGCCTGGGCACACAGGGATGCAGAACACAGGAAGGGGGGCTCATGAGCCCTAGACTGCCTGGACAGACTTCTGCCGGAAGGGGGTGGTGGGGAAGGGCACGGCAGGCGGCGGAGGCAGGGGAGGGAGAGAGGGATCCCAGATGAGGCCAGTGGTCTGGGCCAGGCGGGGGCAGGCGTGTAGGAAGGGGAGGTGTCACCGAGCCAGGAGGCCAGGGAGAGAAGGGACGGGGTCTGAAGGAGAAGGGCGCGGAAGCCACGCGGAGGCGCCGCACTTGGTCCTGAGGTCGGGGTGGCGGACGCGAAGGCGGCAGAGGGAGCGGGACCGACGGCCGAGAGGGCTGAGCGCGGGCGAGGCGTCCGGGGCTGTTTTGAGCACTTCACAGTCCGTCCCGCTTCTCCCCGTCCTCCCAGGAGCACTGTGTGTGGGAGAGCCGGCCCAGAGGCCACAGCAGGCGCGTGGAATCCAACTCCCCAGGGGCTCCCCGGCACCCCCTCCGCCACCCACGGGGCTCCTGCCCTCCCCCCCCCCACCCCCCGGGGCCTCAGGGCAACGCGCTCCGGCTGCTTGTTTATCCACTTCCCCCAGCAGCCCAGCTGCCTGACGTCAGGGCACACAACGCCGCCCTGTGTTCTGGAACCCCAACCCCCAGCCCCGAGGGACAAAGGGCACAAGAGGCGGAGGGGAAGGCAGCCGCAGGCCCTCTCCACTAATTCTCCGGAGGAGGGGGGGGGGCGGTCAGGCCGGAGCTTCTGCAGAACCAGCTGGAGACAGATGGCGGCGGGGGGGCGGGGGGGGGGTTCCAAAGCGCGTCCTGCCGGTCCCTGCACCCCGGGCCACCCGTGATCTGTAAGGAGCAGTCCCGCGGCAACAGGCCGGCCACAGGGGCATGGGCAGGACTCGGGGGCTGGGGCTTGGGGGGAGCCGGTGCGAAAATGGAAATGCCGGCCCCCTTGCTCAAACTTACTCTGGGGGCACCTGGGCGGCTTAGTCGGTTAGGCGTCCGACTTCGGCTCAGGTCATGCCCTCACGGTTCGTGGGTTCGAGCCCCAGGTCGGGCTCTGTGCTGCCAGCTCGGAGCCTGGAGCCTGCTTCCGATTCTGCGTCTCCCTCTCTCTCTGCTCCTCCCCACTCATGCTCTGTCTCTCAAAAATCCAATAAACTTAAAAAAAAAAACTTACACTGCATTTTCAAGATGGTGACCACAGAGCTTCACACGGGGTGTGACGGCACGGCGTGCCAACGAAGTCAGCTTTGCCTGGGCTGCAGAAGCACGCACGGGGGGACCGGGCGCAAGGCATGCCACCTCTCCGGGCCGCAGTCTCCACGCGATAAGGCGCTCCGGGCCAGCTCCCGGGACTCTCGTGACGACCGAACGAGACTATGGCGGGTAAAGGAGGGTGCAGCTGGCAGAGCGCCATGGAGCGCTCTGCGCAAAAGGCGCATGAAGACCAAAGTCAGGACGAGCCCTCCAGCCGTCAGGGAGGCTGCAGGGGCTGTCTCGCTGCAGGGATCGGGGAGATAAGGTAGGGTGGGCCTCAAGTCCCTTCGTGAGTCTCGGGGACGCGCCGTGCTTCCCCGGCCCTCAGTCCAGGCCGGGCTCTACCCTCAGTGACGTCACCGAGTGGTCCTGCGGAGCTCCTCCCCTCTCTGGTCTCTTCCAGCCCTGGAGCCTGTATGATTGTAACGTTTCCCCCAGACGTCTGGCTGGCCTTGGGGTCGGCAGGGAGGGACGGGAGAAAACCAGACAGAGCGGGAGACGGGAGTCAGGGGCTGGGAGGCAAGTTGTCTCCCTCCAACCCGGCTTCACCGAGGACCAGGGAAATACGTGGTTCGGGGACCCTGGAGCGGGGCCCTGGTGAATTACTCGACCTCTCTGAGCCTTTTACTCCCTCCCTCCTATAAAGTCAAGAAAAAGTGCCAAGGAACAAAGCAGATCCCGTGGTTGGCCGCTCTGCCGCCCTCCCTTCTCCTCCTCCTGTGTTGGGCAGCCCAGATGCCCACCTCCTGTTTGCCCAGGTGCGGGGGGGCGGGGCCTCAACCCCAGAACGCGAGCCCTGATGGGCCCAAGTCAGCCAGGTGGCTCATCCCCTTGCCAGTGATTGGCTTGGGCGAAAAGCCTGTGATACATTTCGGGCCAAGGAGACACGAGGAAGCACCTGCACGGCGCTGGGGGGAGGGGTTCTCCCTGATGATAAGGGCGAGGCTGGGGATCCATGCTCGGGAAGTGCCCCCGGCCCTCCTTGCCCTTCCGGAGCGCAGACACCGTCTGGGTTTACGGGGGAAGCTGAATGGTGGGGGGCCGGGTCGGTAGGATGCCTCTGAGCCCCAGAAGGGAACACCCCTGCAGCTGGGGCGTGATGAGAAAGAATCTGTCTTGCCTTGGTTCCTGGTCTCGGAGCTGGGGCGCCCCGACTCACGAAGGAGCCCTCCTCGAGGCGCCGCAGGTGTGAAAGGCGGGAGGGGGAGGGTGCTCAGTGCACACGGGCTGTACACCGGAGCGGCCAGGCGGCAGGAGGGGCCAGTCACGGGGCACCCAGGCCACCGCCTCCGGGAACCCCCAGCATGGCCGGGGGTCCCCAAGCAGGCCCGTCACTCACAGCCCGCACTGCTGCTGACCAGAATCCTTCAGGCCACCCAAGAGGGCTTTGTGTGATGTGTGAATACCAACGGAAGGGACAGAAGCCTGGGTGGTCCGGGAGGTGGGCCGACCTACCCATCTATCCCTCCCTCTGGCCGTGCCTTCCGCAAATGTTTCCTCAGACCCCCCAGGCACGTTCCCAGGAAGCTCTCGGGGAGGGGACAGATGTCTTGCTGCATTTTCGAGTTGAACAAAAATAGCCTAGGGGACACCAGAAAAGGGGACAGATGACTGTCAGTACTGCCCCATGCTCAGGGGCCCTATAACATCACTTCCGGCTCCGCAAGTGGGCAGGGCTGGGCTCAAACCCCACCTCCTCCTACGAGCTGTGTGACCGGGGGTAACCGTGGTCAGCCTCTCTGATCAAGAGCCTCTGGCCGGCGGAATGTTAGGATTTCAAGCGAAAGACCTGGAGACGTGGCCTGGAACCCGGCGCGGAGCAAACTCTGGATAAAGTGAGCGTTTTTACAGGCAGCCTCCGCCTGGAGGCTGGGCACCGAGCTGTCACCACAGGTGACCTCTGGGGTCCAGCGTGGCCACCCTCCTCCCTCTTTCCACATTTTCTAAGGGGGCACATTGAAAAAATGGGTTGGATCATTTTTAAGTCAGTGCCGGCGGGGGGGAGGGAAACAACCCAGTAAGCTCTTTTATTCTTAAAAAAAGTGACTCCCAGGATGTGGGGGTAGAGAAGACAAAATCTACGTAATACAACTCCCCAGGAGCTGCTCCCCAAACCCTCGGTGGGAGGGAGCCCGAGGGGTGCGGGGGACACTGGGCGGCCCTTGGAAGGGGTGGTGGTCGTGCCGGATGCTACAGGACCATAGCACGAACACAGCCGTGGGGGCCTGCGGATGGGCGGCTAGCCGGAGCAAAGGCAGACGGGAGGGTCACAGCAGGCAAGGCCAGGCTCTGGAGGAGCCCGAAGGGCTGGGGAACCGCCAGCTGCTCCGTGGGGCGGGAGGGCAGGGGGACGGTCGATGTGGGGGCCCAGCAGGGAGGGGAGCCGGCGGGCTTTCCCCTCTGGTGGGTGGCGGTTTCTGGAGGAGCCCCAGGAAGCGGGTCTGGGAAGCAGCCCAAGCTCACAGTGCGTGGTGGTGGGAGATGGGAGACTGGGGGGGTAGGGGGAGGACATGGACGTCCAGAGGGCTTCGAGGGGGAAGGCGGAGAGGGACCGGGGAAGGGCTTACGGGCCTGTGGCGGGGCCAGCTCGATTTGAGGTGGGGATGAGGCACGGGGAGCGAGGTGAAGCTGAGTGGGTGGACAGTGGGGACCGTCCCCAGGCAGACACCCAGGAGGAGGGGCAGTGCGGGGGTGAGGGGGTCAGGGGACAACCAGCCATCCGGGTCCCGGGGCTCTCAGACACAGGTACCTCCCTGGCCAGGCTTGGTGGCAGCCAAGAACAGGTTCCTCTCCATCTGTTCTAACCAACGACATCGACTCCCCTCCGATGATGGCGGTGGCAAGCTCTGACTCCTTCCCACGGTGGCAGATGTAGGGAGTTGGTCTGGCACCGGGGACGGGGACAGCCACTGGGCTGAGCACAAGCAGGTTGTGGCTTGAGGGCCTCCAGGGACCAGGACTCGGAGACGGTCTGGCCCAAGTCCCCCGGGGGCACCCTCTCTCAGGCGCCCCAGGGCCCAGGCGCGTGGCCGAGCCGTGAAGAAGAGGAAGAGGTAGTGCGGTCCCGTTTACTCCGTGGGATGGACGCCCTGGGCCTCTGACGGGCCTGACCCAGCACCTCCGAGTTCTGCCTGCCCACGAAGCACCGGGGCCTCTTAATGAGATGCAGATTCTGACTTGTGGGGGGCGGGGCCTGCATTTCTGACCCGGGGCTGGTCCTTGGACCACTCCGTAGTGATGTTCTGGGTGCCCTCTAAGGACCCTTCCGGGATTTCGAAGCAGGGGTCCAAGAGGCAGCCCAACTTGGGCGCACCAGCTGGAACCCTGGGGCACCAGGGCAGGAAGGAATATTGACAGGTGGGGGGTGAGGCCGAGGGTGGAGGTTTCCTGGCTATGAAGGCGGGGAGCTCACCCTGTAGGGGGGGCACCTGTCCTGGGACGCCGCTCTGGGGCCGAGGGGAGGCGCGGTGCCCAAAGCGCTGTGGGAGGGTGCCCCCCCCGCACGCACCAGTGGCTCGACCTCAGCATCAGGCCTTGGGTTGGCCTTAGGGTCCCGCTAGGTGCTGCCCCCCTCTAAGCCTCTGGTTGGGCTGGGGGCCATTATTTAATTTCGAATGGGAATATTTGCTCATCGAAGGCGAGTGCGGGCCTGCGGGAGCTGGGAGCACCCCTCGCGGGGCTGAGGTCCCCGGGCCCCGCCTCTCCCGTCCATCCCACCCCGCTGCCCTTCCGAACCGCCCCGGCTCCTGGTTCCGATCATCCCCCCCCCCCCCGCGCCCCCGCGCCAGGCCTCAGCCCCCGGCCGCCCTCCCCCAGACGCTGACCCGTCGACTGAACTCAGACCGAAATGCCTTCCCGCCAGCCCTCCGTCACCAGGAAAGTGGAGTTAATCAGAGCCTCGCCCGGCCTTCCTGTGAGCTGGGGCTTAGTTACTGGCAACGAAGCTAAGTATGGTGGCTCCAGCCAGAAATTCC
Organism: Paguma larvata; assembly: GCA_030068075.1. Taxonomy (NCBI): domain Eukaryota; kingdom Metazoa; phylum Chordata; class Mammalia; order Carnivora; family Viverridae; genus Paguma; species Paguma larvata. Next base: position 5,550,458 of record CM057843.1, read on the forward strand.
AGTGTCGTTGCTATCAACACAATGGAAGGTTCTGGAAACCTCCTTAGAGAATTTCTAAATGAAGGAGAGAAGACAGCATCACCTCAAACCTACCGCGAGATCCTGGGCAAATCCCAGACTCTCGGGGTCTCAGTGTTCGGGTCTGTGAAATGGGGCAGGCAACACACCCAGGTCATACCGTTCCTCCGGGGACCAAGGGAGAGGATGGATTTGAGCGCGCTGGGCAGAGCCGGCCTTTGGCAATGGCACCTGCCAGCCCCAATGCCCCTGCATGGACCAGGCTCCCTCCCTGTTGCTGTCGGAGGTCAGGCAGACGCCCCGGTGGCTGCGGAGGAAGGGCGATGTCCTGTGTCCCCTGGCAGAAACCCCCCAAAGATCTCAGAGGTGACAGCTGCAACGTCTTGGGTAGGGCTCACGTCCACATCCAGACTCCATGACCTCAGAGCTGGGACAACCGCGAGCACGTCACTCCACCTCTCTTCCCAAGAGGACCAACTGTGGCCTGGCCGTCGTGCCAGCGGGGACAGAAGAGACTAATGCGGCCCGGCCCTTGTCCTCCCTGGTCCCGGTGAGGTGGGCAGGATGGGAGATAGGGTCCCAGGCTCACCCAGGAAGCAAATGGACCCTCGGGAGGCTGAGCTTTTGCCCAGGTCCCCGGGAAGGTGCTTCTCAGAGAGCATCGAGGTGTCCCATGAGCAGACGGTCCCGAAGTCGGGACGTTGGAGACACGCTGGGCCCGTGTCAAAACTTTTCACTAGAGCCTCCGCTGGACGGGGGGGGGGGAGGATAGGCAGGTGCCTTTCCAGACTTGCTTGACCGCACGCCCTGGTCTCTGCGGGACCAGGACTCTTCGGACTCAGGGTGGGACCCCCGAGCGGGCACCGTCACCGCCAGCTTGTTTTGCAAAGGACGTTAGAGGGGCCATTTCCCCAGCCAGGCGGAACGTGGGAGAGAGGGAGGCTGGCGACGCCTCGCGGGCACCCCCAGAGAACGAAGAGACCTCAGTGCACCCGCCCTATTCCCCAGGGCCGGGCGGTTCTTGGGGTGCAGCTCCCAGCGCTGCCTGCACCCACGCGGGGACAGGAGATACCTGCTGGGACCAAGCAGCTTCGGGGTGGAGGAGAAGCTCCGCCCGGAGCGGTGGGGGCGGAATGGGCCCGAGGGGCTGCCTGTCGGGGCCTTCTTGTCCCCTCTCCCCCCCTCCCCCCCCCCCCCCCCCCCCCCCCGCTTCCTCCCTGCTGCACCGCCCTCCTCCTCCTGAAGGGGGCGCGGCGCTCGCAGGGGCTGGCCCCACGCAGAGCACTGGGGAAGGACCTTAGGGCCACCGGTTGAATCCGTTGCTTTGGGGGGCTCTCTGCAGTGGTGAGAGGGGTCGCACGTGATCTGTACCCTTGCTCATAGTATTCGCTTCTTCCCCAACCTAAGCGGACTGGAGCCCAGGGCTGGAGGGAGGACGGCCAACTGAAGAGGGTTCCCGGCACCGTTCTGGGAGCCGCCGAGGAACTGGGGCTGCGGCACCTCATTGGCCGTCTCACCGGTTTATGAGACCAGGAAACAGGCTCAGGAGCGCCAGGGACCGGGAGGGAGTCTCCCAGCATCCTGACCTGGAGCCTCCGGACGGAGGCACGGGGGCCACTCCCAACCTGGTCATCCCGATACGGGTCTGCGGAGTCGGTGGCCAGCGCGGCCCTGGGCATCTGCATTTTCGAAGGCCTCCCTGGAGAGTCTGACGATGAGGCCCGGAAGGGGAATCCTGATTGGGTGGCTGGTGACCTCACGCAGCCGGGGACATTGGGCCGGCGGGGGGGGGGTTGGGCTTTGAGCCTGGGGGGCGGTTGGGTGGCTCTGGGGAGAAGATTCCAGCAGCGGAGGAAGTGGGGGAGACGGCAAGCCCAGGCTCAGCTCAGGAACCCCTCCCGGCTGGGCCCTCGCTGGGCTGAGAGCCTACTGCAGTAACGGCAATGACAACGGTGACAACGGTCCAACCACTGGGGACGCTTACAAGAAGTCACTGGGAGCCGGGCCGACACGCGGTAACCCATCTACACCTCACAAGCGGAGGAAGGAGCTTCTGTTACTAACCCCGTTTCACAGATGAGGACACTGAGGCACAGAGAGGAAGGGCTTGCTAGGAAGCGGTGGAACCAGAGTTGAAACTTTGAGAGCCCACACTCCTTCCTGCTGTGCGGTCCCGTCTTTCCAGTTCCGTCTCGTCTCTGCGGCAGCAGGCACCACGGTGCCCGTCACGGAGCTGTGCTCACGTGTCTCTCCACCGTCATCGCTGACGACCTCGGGCCACACGCGCGGGGGCTGGGGGGCAGCAGCCAGCTATGCGATGCCCAGTGCCACGCTTCCTCGTCTCAATGTCCCCACAGCTACAGAGGCGCCATAAAAATAGCTCCCTGTATAAAGGGCTTAGGACGCCCCGGACGCCGCGCTCGGGGCTCCCCCTCATTCTCTTATGCCGCTGTCAAGAACGGCATCGTCGTTTCACAGGTGAGGCTCAGAGATGTACGGACACTCAGTCCAGGTCAGGGACGCAGCAGGTCACTGAGAGCTGACCTCTGACCTATCCAGCCCAGGAGCCTGGGGCCCCCACCACCAAGCCCTCGGCCCCCAAACCTTTATCAGGCAGCCGACAGAGGAAGAGAGGGGGTTGCTTACCAACCATCCTACTTAGGAGCGGAGTTCGTCGGAGCCGGCCTGGGCTGGTCCCCTCGCACTTGGTTTACTCACCCACTCAGATGTTTAAGTAACACTGACGGCGCCCTTGGCATGTGCCCCAGCCAGACGGCGTGCTGGGGGCCAAGCAGGGCCCGAAGCCGGCTGCCGTCCGCACAGCCTGTTCGCCTGGGGAAACGCGGAACCTCCGGGCAGGCTGGGGATGGCGAGCGCTGGGTGGACCGAGAGGCTGGGCGGCCCCGCAGTCTGTTGTCTGTCTCTGTCCAGCATCGCTTGCCCCTCAGCTGGTAGGCGCGCCTTGACTTTCCTTTGGGGGAGCTCCACCCCTCCCACTCCAGATAGTTTGGGGCCAGCCTCTGGGGATGGGCCCCTGATCGGGCACAGTCTTGGCATCAACGGGGAAAACAGCAATCAGGAACACCTTTCGTAGAGAAAGGAAGATGGGACCGGGAGGGGGTGGTCTTTATTAACCTGCTAACGATTATAAACTTAAACCCAGATGCCTACACCCTACTTAGCGGCAGTAATGGACGGTCAGCCCATTTAAAACAGTAATGAGGGGGCGCCTGGGTGGCTCGGTCGGTTAAGCGTCTGACTTCGGCTCAGGTCATGATCTCACAGTGCAAGAATTCAAGCCCCACCTCGGGCTCTGTGCTGACAGCTCGGAGCCTGGAACCTGCTTCAGATTCTGTTTCCTTTCTCTCTCTGTCACTCCCCCACTTGTGTGCATGCACTCTCTCTCTCTCTCAAAAGTAAATAAACATTAAAAAATATATAAAAGAGTAGTAAGAGAAGGATAGTGGGGTCTTGCCTCTGCCAGCCCCACCAGCCCTTAGAGTCACCGGCTCCACCAACTAGTCCACGACCAGAGCAGGGGGCAGGGAACGATCTTACCCCTGCCCCCACCCCACTGCTTCCAGCTGCCCAAGGACCAGCTCTGGGGCGCTCTGTGGACTGCGAGTTAGTTTCAGCCTGTCCATCCCCTGCTGTGCTGCTTCTGCCCGGGTTTTCCTGCCTTTCGAGGCGGAATCCTGCACCACTCCACAGCCAAGACACCAGCCCCTTCCCTCTAAGTCAGACCACCTCCCTCAGCAACAGCAGCCTGGGTGAGCTGGCTTTGGGACACTGTCTGCGGGGCCACCAGGGCAACTGCGGCCCAGGCACCTACCGGCCTGTCTTCCCGACCTCGAGGCTGGGCCACACGGTCAATGTCCCAGCATGCCTCACTCCCGAGCCCTCCTAAGTTAGAGCAATGTCCCGTGCCCACTCCTGTTCCACCTAGTTTTAGAATTGTTGGTGCCTCTCATCTAAGAAGGAAAGGTAATTGGACTCGTAAATACAGGAAAGGAAGACATAATAAAATTATTGCTTTCTGAAGAGGACATGATTGCTTGCCTAGAAAATCCCAAGAAATCAACCAGAAAATTACCGGAAGTAACAAATGAGTACATACCGATGGTGAGTTCTGAGATAAACTTACAGAAATCAATTGCCTCCTACATGCTGGTGACATGCAGTGAGAAAAAAAATCAACGGAGATACAGTATTTCATTCTCAGTAGTAATGAGACATGCTAAATATTAAACATTAATTTAGCCTAATTGTAAGACATTTATTTTCAACGTTAATATTTTTCTCCTATTGGCAGAACGAAACATACACTACAGATGGCTAATTTAATACATTTAAGGCAATGCCAAGTAAAGACACCTTGAAAATATGTCACACACTTTAAAAACCTACGAGGGAGAATATCGGAGAGGGTTTTTTAAAGGGAATGATGGTCAATGTCTCCATTTTAAGATATTTTATGCCAACTAAGCAAAGTTGTATGCTACATTAAAAACAAAACAAAGATACCTCTGAGCAGCAACGATAAGCATGTTAGGAAGGGATTCTAACACGCTGGAAAGGAAAGAATCCATGAGTCCACGGTGGTATTCGGAAAAGGGGGTGAAGAAAAGATCTTTCCTGAACAACGCTCCATCTCTAGCGGGAAGGACAGACTTGGGGAAAAGTCACCATTATGCAGCCAGCTATGTAAGTTACGCGGGCCAGGGGCATCCTCGGGGCTCAAGCCATTGTGTGAAAAGCTATTGGGGAACCGAATATGTAGCTGTCTTAAAGCACCCTCTCCCCGCTTGCTTGTTAATTACAAAGGGAAAAGGTACATTATATTGAAGGGATCAGGCAGGCAGGGCCTTAACCGAGTGATTACATTCAGCGTCACCAATAAAGGGACAAACCGATGTCCCTTATGGGATGCTGAGAAGTGCGCGCCGTCGCCTCTCCTTGACAAAAATGCAAGGAAACGATCAGACCTCTCCAGATTGTGGGACAGCCTACGGGACCCCTGGCCTAGGGCGTGAAGAAAATGTCAATGTTAGGAAAGCCAAAAGACCCCAAAAAGACAAACAAACAACAACAACAACAATAACAACAACAAACCAAAAAACAGAGAGAGTTCTCATTTCAAGGAGATGAAAGAGGCATATGCCAAACCGGATGCAATATGGGACCGCGGATTGGATCCTGGGTCAAAAGAGAAAGCAGTGAGGAAGGAGAGTTTGAGAACAACGGGGGGAAAGCAATACAGACCGAATCTCAGAGGACGCGGTCGAATTAATATTAAGTCTAAGGTGTGGTGACGACACTTGTTTAGGGAGGAGACTGTCCTTGTTCCTTACGCTCTAGAGCGTTTTGGGGGGACCTGTCAAGACGTCATCATAGTTAAAATGCTTCTGCAGAACAAAAGAACACTAAAGAAGATACATCATAGATAAAGAGACATAATCACGGAGAGGGTAAAAGAAAAAGCAGACGTGGCAAAAGGTGAACAGTCGGCGAATCCAGGAAGGGCGTATCTGAGAGTTCGTCATATTCTTTAACTTTTCCTTTTGAACGTAAAGGGTGAGGAAAAAAAAACAGCAAAGGAAAAACTAATGGAATTCAATTCTAGTTTAGAAGAAATTAAACATATCAATAGCACTGAATGTTGGACAAACTTCATGATAAATTCCAAGTGGGTAAAAGCTAAATATTTTTACACACTGGGGGCTTTGGAGCCAAAACGACTTAGTCTTGCTAGAGATGGGAAATAAATTCCTAAGTACTGTGGGGAGGAAGAATTTCCTCTGTCCTGCGAGGTCCTTCTAGCTGGACTAAGAATCAGATTAACCTGGGTGGCTCAGTCAGTGGGGCGTCCAACTTTGGCTCAGGTCATGATCTCGCGGTTTGTGTGTTCGAACCCCGCGTCGGGCTCTGTGCTGACAGCTCAGAGGCTGGAGCCTGCTTCGGATTCTGTGTCTCCCTCTCTCTCTGCCCCTCCCCTGCTCGTGCGCGGTCTCTCTGTCTCTCAGAAATAAATAAACAACAATAATAGTAAAATGAGGTATACGCATCATTGTGCACTGACGAGAAGGCTGTAGGGGTCTGGGACTACGGTGGGAAGGAAAGAAATTCACAGGAAGATGAAAAAGAGTTTCATGTTTGGTAAACTAATGTTTGGGCCCCTCGGAAACACTGGGACAGGAAGGACTTTGATCAAACAGGGTATGTCTCCCATACCCAGTTCACAGCCGGGTGAACTGGGCATGGTGATAGATAGGGCGGGTCCTGCATCTAAATTCTTTTTAGGCACTCGAGGGGAAGGTAGAGAGCTTTTCCTGAATCTGCTGGCTTTTGATTGCTTTCGACCTCAAATGATCTTCATGCCAAAGCAGCCCATCTTGGGGCAGCCGGCCGTTGGCCCCTATGCTCCTAAGAAAATGATAATTAGAATTAGAATTAAGGAAGATGAGATATAATTGAAAGAAACAAATGTTCGAATGTAGTAAATTTTCCAAGTGGTAGAATGGGATGAACAAATACAAAAAGGAAGGCAACAGAGCTAGAAAAAAAAAGCGACCAATGGTTTCGAAAAAATATAAAGAACCAATTAAAAAAATAAAGATCGAAACATAACCTCCTCTTGATTAGTGCTCAGAAGAGAAGGATATGACACTTTATGCAGAAGGAAATATAAAGAATAAACAGCAACACAAAGGGCGCCTGGGTGGCTCCGTGGGTTAAGTGTCTGACTTTTGATTTCAGCTCAGGTCATGATCTCACGGGTTCGTGAGTTCGAGCCCTGCATCGGGCTCTGCGCTGACAGTGCCGAACCTGCCTGGGATTCTCTCTCTCTCTCTCTCTCTGCTCCTCCCTCCCTCACACACTCTCAGAGAATAAATAACTGAGCTTAAAAAAGAAGAAGAGGGGCTCCTGGGTGGCTCAGTTGGTTGAGCAGCCGACTTCGGCTCAGGTCATGATCTCACGGTCTGTGAGTTCGAGCCCGCATCGGGCTCTGTGCTGATGGCTCGGAGCCTGGAGCCTGCTTCGGATTCTGTGTCTCCCTCTCTCTCTGCCCTTCCCCTGCTCATACTCTGTCTCTATGTCTCTCAAAAATAAATAAACGTTAAAAAAAAAAAAAAAAGAAGAAGAAGAAGAAATAGCAACATGGGGAAAATGCAAACTCTTATTAGTGACCGAAAATGAAAACGCAAGCAAGTTGGAAGTTTATTACGCAGTACGCAGCCGCAGCTCCCACACACCGGCAGAAGCAGATTTAAAATACTACCGTTGTCGGAGATGTGGCGAAACAGGCGCCCTCGTGCCGTGGGCAAACCGTAGCAGAGGCAGGGGAGGGCAGCGGAGGGCACAGAATCGTAGCAGAGGCAGGGGAGGGCAGCGGAGGGCACGAAGAGGGAGAAACTGACGACCAGGCCGTCGGACGGCCCGAGAAGCCCAAATGCCTCCGCCCAGATGAGCGGGCAGACAGGTGCTCGACTCCGCCCGCCGAGCGTCTAGGACATGGCAGCAGATGTCTCCCGGGGCTCCCCTCTCGGGGTCAGGGTTTGGAGACGCCCACAGCAGAGGCCAGTCCTCTGGCTGGCAGCCAGGCACTGGACTGAGAACAGAGCCCAGGCAGGCAGGCAGGGAGGCTGGGGACCGTCAGCCTTACCGAGGGAGGCCAGCCCAGGGTGGAGTGCAGGTGGACTGCTGAGGGGGAGGGCCCAGGACTCCTCTCCCGAGCACCCCCCCCCATACTCTCTGGGGGCCTCATCTGGGAGAACTGTTCCCTTCAGGCTCCGCCCTCCCCCCCACCAGCTCGGGGGCGGGTCCACAGGTGCGCCAGGCTCAGGGGGGGGGGAAGCTGTGTTGGGCAGACAGAAGGCTGTGGAAACGTCAGCAGGGGCTGGCGGGAGGGCCAATCCTGGGACCAGGATCAAGCAAGAGAGGTGACACGGCTCCGTCTGGGACCCGGGGCAGGAAATAGCATGGGTGGAAAGGGGCCAAACGGGGCGTATGCACTCGTCACAACCACATGTGGGTCACCGCCAAGGACACAGTGTGGATATTAAGGCATAAAAATACAGTTCGGTGCCAGTTAGCTTTCTCGTCCTATAAAGTTGTTTGCGTGTCTCTCATCCTATAATGTTGCTATAAATTGACAACGACACTGGGAACTTTTTTGTCTTTAAAATAAAAAGCAGCCGTCCGGAGAGGGATCCCGCGTGAGCCGTGTGAGCCCTTCGAGCTGGGCTCGGGCCCCACCGCCCGGGGTCGCGGGCCACGCATGCAGTGACGCTCCCTCCTACATACGGAGCACGGCCGTGAGATCCAACGGACGGCCCGGAAGCCACCCTCTGACCCTGCACTTCTCTCCAGCCTCTCACCTCCTTCCTTCCTGCCCCTGCTCTGGGGCAGCGGCCTCCGCGACGCCCCCTTCCCCTCACCCCCACGCTACCGCCAGTCGGGCGTGTCTCAAACACAACAGAGCCGCGTTCTTGCTCGGCTTCGACCTTTTCAACGTTTCATCCGGACACCCGCACGACCCAATCTTCCCTGTCCTCTCCGTCCCGCCTCCTCCTGCCTGTCCGCTCAGCCCCTGTCCCACCTGCCGCCTCTCCTGCCTGGTGGGCCGTCCTTCCCTTCTGCCCTGGTGGACCCTCTTCGAGACTCACCCCGGTCACCCCGGGGAAGCTTCCCCGTCTCCGGGCTGAGTGAACCTCCTGTCTTCACACCAAGCACACCTGGCCGCGTCTCCAGCACCGCCCTTGGCACAGAAGACGTCAGCCACGGTTTCCATCTTGGAACACCCCAGGTGCCCCCCGCCCCAGGAGTGAGCCCTTCAGGGAAGGAAGCCTATTCTAATCACTTGTATGCCCTCTGGCCCCAACCTGGCAGAGGGCAGGTGCTCAAAAAGATCCCTAAAGAACGAAGCTGGACCGCCCACCCCAGAACACCGAGACTGCGTGGGAACAGTGATATTAACACGTATGACACTTAACCTAACGTTACCTCCGCCTTACGGGTGAGACTAAGACACTGAGAGGTTAGGTAACTTCAAGTCCCCCAGCTGAAAGGTGGCAGTCACCTTCTCGGACCCCGTGTGCCTGATGCCAGCGCCCTGAGAGCATGTTACAGCCGGCCTGGCCTGAACCGGGACGCTGGGGGAGGTGGAGGCACGGGGAGCAAAAGCAGGTCAAGGCTGGCTGGGGCCTCACGGCCTGCGTGGCTTGGAAGGGCCCCCGGCGTGGTGGCCGAGAAGATGAAGGAGCCTGGGGAAGGGGGGCAGGGTGCTGGCGGGTGTTCTGTTTGCGAGTCAGGCCCCCGTCCCTTCCCCTGCCCTACACGCTGGGGATGCCAGGGGATGACGGGGGGTGGCGGAGGGGCGCCTGGCAGGAAACCCACGCCAGGTAGTGGAGATGCGTCACCTGAGGCGCGGCTGCCGGTGGCCTCTGCTCCTGCTGCCGCCCGCCCTTCCACCGCAGCGAGGGCAGCCTGGCCCGCAGGGCCCATCCGGGGCTCCCGGCGGCGCCCCCGTCGCCCTGCAGATTACAAACCTGCTTCTAATTACGGCTCCAGCCGGGCGCTGCCCCGCCCACTGAACCCGGGCCACCCCAGATTTAGAGACGCCCGGGGAAGCCTGGGATTGGAGGTTTCTCCAAGGTCAAGTTTCTGAAACTCAGGTGTGATCATTCTCCCTCCTCTCCTGACCCTGGAAGAACCTGGAAGGGACCCCTAGCTGTCCCAGCTCTTCCGCTCGCTGCGGGACCCCGGACCATTCACTTCACCTCGCCGGCTCTCGGCGTTGTTTCCAGGACGAAACAGAACGAGAACTACGAAGGCAGACGGCACCAATCATTTCTTCGTCCCCTCTGTCCACAGAAAGCCACTAGCGGCTGCGGGAGAAGGTCTGGCCACTGCGCAAGGGAGGCCCGTGCCCGGAAAAGTACCAGGCAGAGGGAAGCCATCAGAGGGGCACCCCGAGGACCGAGAGCACCGGGGATGCCAACGAGGGTCACGGTGGCTTTAAGAAATGACGCCGAGAGGCACCATGCTGGGTCTCTATTCTCTCCGAGTCTCAACACGCATGCTCCCACGAATAGGGGTTATGACGCCAGTTTTACAGATAAGGAAGCAGGTCACCCATCACGAAAAGCACCTTTGAAATAACGCAGGCTTTCCTTTCTTAGAGTAAGGCCTCAGCCCTCGCCAGACCCGACGGCCGATGCGGGGAGTGCGAAACGAAAACTAGCGAACCCCAAGGAGGGGAGGCCCGGGCTGGGGTGCCGCTGGGCACCCACGACTCGCCTGAGCCGGCCGGCCGGCCGGTCTCAGCTCCCGAGCCCTCCGGAAGGTCCCCGTCTGGCCCCTGCTCCAGCCCTCACCCTCTCTGCCCTTGCTGTGCCCTTTCCACATACGGCCACGTGATCACTCGCTCAAAAGGCTGGTCCCCGGCCCTGGGTCTGTGCTTGGGCCTCGGACCTGGGAGATAACTCGGAAACGCTGGTCGCACGGTGGGCGGATGGGCAGGGGAGTGGAAGGGTGGGTGAACAGATGGATGGACAAATGGAGGGACGCGTGACGAACGGATGCGTAGACGGGTCGGCCGGGAGGCAGATGTTTGGACGGATGGACGGATGAGCGGAGAGATGTCAGCTTGCCGTGTGAAAGAGAACTCAGCCAGAGCCTTGTGGGTGCAGAACGGGCTTCTCTAGGGGGGCAGCGAGTCCCCAGCTCTTGGCGGGGCTGGGCTAGAATGACGCGGGCCCTGAGCGGGCCTCTGACGCCCCTGCTGGGTTTCGTTTGGGCGTAGATCAGCCTCTGAGTTACCTGTCTACCCTGTCCCGGTGCGTGTTGGTCTCAGATTGGGATCTTCCTGGGGACAGTGTGCAATCGATACTGGCTTTTGGAGGAAGCCAGCAATCTCTCTGAGTTTCGTGCCACAGCAAGAGGGACTCAAGGGCTTGGATCTCAAGGGGACTTAGAGGCCCCCACAGCCGCAGTTTGGGCTGTGGCTACCGGGAGGCTCACTCTCCTGTTGTATCATTAAAGCACCATGAGCTGCTTTGTCACCCGTCCCTAAGAGCACGCGACTGTGAACACCTGGGTCCCTCAGCAGCGCCCCCAGCGGTGGTAGGCTGGTGGTCCTACGCTCCGGGAGGGGCGCCTCCAAGGACTGGAAGATGCTGGCGGGGGGAGGAGAACAACACAGAACAGAAAGGTACAAAGAGCCCCGAGTCTAGCTGGCGGCTGGACTCGACCAGCAGTCATGTCAATGGCACGTTCAAGCAATTAACTATGGCCCTGGCCAGTTCTTACTCTGTGCAGGGAGGAGGCCAGATGGGCTGGGCAGATGAGCAGTCGGCGAGCCAGAAGGAAGACGGTGAGGCCAGGGTCTTGAGGCCTCTCTGGGTGGGGAAGTGAGGTGCCCCGAGCCGGCGCAGCGTGGTCCCCGGGCCCCCACACCCGCGCCGGGCTTTTTAAGCGGGCCGAATCACCCCTCAATCAGGCTCTCTGTTTCCCCCTCGTATAAACTTCTGTGTTGTGGGCAGTGAGGCAGAAGAGGGAGGAAGTCAAGGGTCCGCCAGTTAAGAGCTGGGCCGAGGCTCGTCCCTTGGGCCGGCGCACCTGCGCGGACGCCAGGCCCGTCTCCGGCTTCACAGGCTGGCGTGGCCCTCCTGCCTCCTTGCCCGGCTCGCCTCCCGCCTCAGTCCTCCCCATCCAGCAAGTTCTCCGAATTCTCTCCTCGTCTCACACCCCACTTCCGGTGGGCTCGACTGTCCGAATGCGGCCACGTCTCCATCATTGCTGCCCTGCTCTGCCTCCAGCACCTCTCCCCTGGATGAAGTGACAGCCTGCCCATGGCTCCCTGCTGCCCCCTGCCCGTCCCCTGCCCGCCCCCTTCACTCCTCTTGCCTCGCAGGCCACTTGCGGTGCCTCCAGCCGCCCCCCCCCGCCCCGGCCTCTCCTGCCGCTGCCTGGGTCAGTCACCCCCAGACACCTGCAAGGTGCCCGCAGTCCCCTGCTTCACTCCAGCCTCTACCTAAATGTCCTCCTACGACAGAAGTCATTCTAACGGCAAAAATCTTTTGGTTTTGTTTCAGTACTTTGTGTCTCCCTAGCACCTAACACCACCTGTTAGTAATTTCTGTCCCTGGGCCTGGGTCTTTCCCGGCCCCTCCGGCTTCCCAGTGCCCGGAAGAGTTTGGGCATACAGCAGGCATGCAAGACGTTAATGGGGAACAAAGATCTTTTTTAAAATCCTGGAAACATATATCGAGACAACTCCCGCATGCAAAACGTATTTGCATGAAGACTTCTCTATAAAAATTTCAGGGCCTTCACCCAATCGCGCGTGTGCGTGGGAGGAGCGAGCAGTTAGGGCAGGCGTGACATTCACTGTTTCCAGGTCAGCAGGCATTTCCTCCCCCACCCTCCCTGCTCTGGCTCGCCCGGCTCTAACTGTCACTCCCAGCCAGCTGTCGGCCTCCCCTTCTGTGCTGGTGGGACTGCTCTGGGCCTGGGGAGGGACAGGGGCCACTGCAGCAGGGGACAGAGGACCCCCCCCTTACACGCTTACTCCGGGGTCGGGCAGGAACCTCCCCCACCAACCTGTACAAATGGACCCGCGAACGCAGGCGTTCCAGCCTGCACCGGCTGCACGGGGTGGGGCTGGTGGGTGGGTCACCAGCCCCAGATCTGCACGGTCCTCCAAGGCACGGTGTTGGAGCCACCTGGCCCATGGAAGGAGGAGTGCTCTCCCAGCCACCCGCCCGGCACCCACCAGGTTCCTGGGATCCCCCTCCCGGCCCTCCGGCCCGGGGTGGGGGGGGGGGGGGGGGGGGGGGGTTGGGGAGGCGCGCGGGAATCCCCAGCCCCAGGCGAAGCACCGCCTCCTCGCCTCCTCTGCCCAGCCTCCAGCACCACCGTCTCCTCTCTCCTTCCTCGCCTATTTGGTTCTCTCGCTGGAGCTGCAGAAAGTTCCCGGGCCTCAGAGTTGGGGCCAGTTCTAAAAACCCCTCTGCCCGCCCTGGCTGGGAACCCTGAGCCCTACAGCATCCGCCTTCACCGGGTGAAGGCCCAGCACCCCAGGACAGCCCCGATTCTCTGCCCACTGAAAGTACTCTGAGGCCCCGTCTTGCTGTTTGCAAGGCCTGACTCTGTTCCCGCATTCGGACCTCAACGTGGAGGCGCCGACCACACCGGCCACACCGGCCCACTGTCAAGGCCTCCGCTACCTAGAGCTTTTTTCTTCTCTCGAGCCCAGTAACTTGGGGAGGAAGCTCTACCTGGAGACGTCCACCACGTGGCTTCTGGCCACGTCAGGAATGTCTGACAAGGCGGACCCCGTGAGCTTGCTTCACACGGCCCTCCTCCCAGCCCAGCTGCGGTGCAGGCACAACCGAGAGGCCCAAGAGTGCTGCACGCCCTTCAGGGCCTGCCCCCCGCTGCCCCATCCCCACAGCTGGGGACCCTGTGCTACCCCCCCCCCCACGCCTGAGGGACCACAGCCTCCAGGGTGTGCCCAGCGGGGGCAGAAGTGCAGGAAAGAGAAGGTCTCTCAGGCTCTCTGCCCGGCTCCCCCCTCGTGGGCCACAGGCACCCCCAGCTTTTCTTCGAGGCTCAGAGGACCTGGGCCCACCTTCTGTTTTATGGGCTCCGTCACCTGTAGGTGTCCCCAATCAGGCAGGGCACAAGAGGGGCCTGTTTGCCAACAGAGCTTTGAGTTGCACCATCCAGGGGTGACTCGTTGGGGGTTTGCGGGCCTTCTGGGTCCCCGCCAGTTCTGCCCGCCGCCCCTCCCCACGTCTGGGCCCCCTTCCTCTCTGATGGTGTGTCACAGTCTCCTGCTGGAGCCAGCCTCTGTTCTCGAACGCACACCCCATCTCGCTGCCTGGCTCTCCCCACCACCTCCAGAGAATGGCTGACCCTTTCCTGATGCGGCGCCTCTCCTCCCAGCACTCCCCCGCCTCCCCGGCTCTAGCCACAGATGCCGGGGACTCGGACCTTCTTCCCCGGCAGCCTATCCCGTCTCCGGGGCAGACCCCAGCTTTCGTTCACGGTTCCCCTGCCCCTGGCGGCCCACAGATCTGCGGCGGACCCCACCCCAGGGCCGGCTCCCGAGTAGTCTTGCCCTGTCCCAACGCCCCAACCCCTTTGCCAGCTCGGATGCTCCGGCAGCACTGGCCTCTCCCTCATGGCAGTCACGAGTGCAGGGGGGGCGTGGGGACTGAGGGAACCCAGTTGGGACCCTTATTTCATCTCCTGCCCAAGACGAAGAAGCAGGCATCATGCCCCAATTCTTCTGGCCAGATCTGGGGCGAACGCAAAGAAACAGAAAATTACAGACGAGTCCCGGTTGGCTACGGCTGAGTTCCCTCCCCCAAATAAATAACGACACCCTTTCGGAGGTGGGAGCAGCCCCGCATTCCCAGCAGGAAGGACAGGCCCACCGGGCAGAGGAGACGGTGCTGTGTTAACAGATGGCAGAGACGCCACCCAACCGCTTCTGTTTCCTATTTTTCCAGCAAGAAGGATGGCCTTCAGACCGGAAAAAGGAGAGGAATGTACAACAGGCAATGTGGCCCGTCTCCGGCTGCTCTTAAGGTCTTCTGTCCTCAGACTACTGACAGGACGCAAGGGGGGCTGGCAGATCGGAGCTGGACAAGGGGGGGGGCGGACAGCACCACACGCTGGTCCCGGACCTTGACCTCGACCCCAGGGAACCCCAGAACAGCCTCTCAGAGGTGCTTGGAAGTGTTTCGAAAATAACCCTGTTATTACAGCAGCAGCAGCGATCCTGAGGGCGAGGGGGCCCCCTCGGTGCAAATCCCAGACTAGGCACTTTGCCTATATTAGCTGGTTCGACCTCCACACTAGCCCAGCGAATGGGGACTGTTCTCATCCCCACTTTAGGGATGAGTAAACAGAGGCTCGGAAAGGTTAAGGGAAAGAAAAGCAAGACCCGAGAAGTCAACGTGGCTTCAGACCCCAGTCTGTACCCCAGTACTTGTCCGCCTGCTCCCACACATCAGGGACTTTCAGAGTGGGGACGGCGGCATTTCCCCCCCCCCCCATTTTCGTAGTCCTTAAAAGGTCAGTCTTTGCGTTTCGATTACAGCTACTTATGTTTTTATCAGATTTTCTCGCCTTCTCTTTTCTACTCCGATTCCTACGCCAATAAATCAGGGGGGTGTTGGAGGCCAACCTGCTTTACACACCACTAACTCCCGTTATCCATTCAGACGTCCTTCGTTTCTACCTCGTGCCCTATTCTCGTTCCAGATCCCATCTGCCTGGCATGCAGTTGTCATGTCTGCTGAGGCTCGGCCTGGCTGTGACAGTTCCTCAGACTTCCCTCGGTTCTGATGACCTTGGCAGATTGAAAGCATACTAATCAGGTGTTTCGCAGAACGTCCTTCCGTTGGGGTTGGTCTCCTATCTTACTCACGACTAGACCGGGGTTATAGGTTTGGGGAGGAAGACCGGAGAGGGAAAGCGTCTCTCATGGCATCACATCAAGGGTACACATTGTCTACATGACTTATCACTGCTGGCGTTGACCTTGGTCGTGTGCCTGAGGCAGTGCTAGTCAGGCTTCTCTGCTGAAAAGTTACACCTTCAGAAGGCAGTCACGATGCACGTCTGACGCTTCTTTCAAGGGGTGGGGAGCTAGGCTCTACCTCCTTGGTGGGGAAGTATCTGCATAAACTATTTGAATTTCTTCCACGTGGGAAATTTTCCTAGTATTTATTTACTCATTGCCTCAATCATTTACACCAGCACGGCCTCATGGATATTTTATTTTATTCTTGGCAACCTAGTATATTTTGATTAGTGCGAAGGATTCTGGCATCCCCGGTGTTCCGGAGGGAGTTGGTAAAATGCGGGTAACCAGCTCTGACGAGCTCCCTGAAGCCCGTGTCTAACGAACAACAGTTGTCCACCCTAGAGCGCTAGTGGGTTGGGAAAATCAAGGTTTCCGCCTGGGTTCTGAACAAATGAAACAGAAACCATCCAAGCAGATAGAATTTCGAAGGGATCCCTCACTGTGGAGAAATGACTTTCCTCCACTGTAACGTGTAGCGAGCACCGTGCGGAACGTGTGTCCGCGGGTCTCAGTCAACAACGCAGTGTGAGTAGAACCGCCCCTACTAGGCCCTGTCCGTGGTCCTGGCCTGTGTTTACACTCGGCCTGTGGATTCAGACATAAAGCACCTGCTTCCCTAACCTGCAGGCGGCACAGCATGTGACGGTGACATGGGTAGGATTTTAAATTCTCTCCACGGTCACCTACATTGGGATGAAACGAACGAGATGAAATTTAATAGGAAAAAGAGCCTAAATAACAGGTTTTGATTCAAGAAATTACTGACACAGCCCAGAGGTCTGGTCTCTTCAACAAGCCAGGATTATCAAAAATTTGTTTTAGGGGCACCTGGGTGGCTCGGTCGGTTGAGCATCCGACTTCGGCTCAGGTCATGATCTCACAGTCCATGAGTTCGAGCCCCTCGTCGGGCTCTGTGCTGACAGCTCCGAGCCTGGAGCCTGCTTCGGATTCTGTGTCTCTTTCTCTCTCTACCGCTGCCCCACCTGTGCTCTGTCTCTCTCTCTCTCTCTCTCTCTCTCTCTCAAAAATAAACATAAAAAAAATCTTGAAAAAATTTGTTTTAAAAAAGGAATTGAATTAGAGTAGAGAGACCTAAGGGTCACAACATCGGAGGCACCGCACAGTCCTAGAGAGGAAACCGGTTTAAACACAACAGCAAAAAATGGACATTTTGGGGCCACACTGAGAAATGTGGATAAGGGCTGCATATTAAGCGAGATGAAAATTTACTGAAGCAGAAAGTGCTGATCGCTTACTGGGAAAAAAAAAATCAGGTTAAAAAAACAGTATGCACGGCATGATCTCATCTTATAGGGGAAATCTACATAGAAGCAAAGAAACAGTTCCGGAAGGGTGTAACCAAGGTGTCACAGCGGCGCTGCCTGGGAGATGGGAACATAATACCCATATTTCTAATTCCCTACACTGCATAGGAACTGCCTCTCTAATAAGGTTATGCTGTAAAAAGAAAGAAATCACTGACCCAGGACCCCCTCCAGGGCTGAGGGGATTCCTGGGTTGGCAGAGGTTTCTGAGAAAGATCTCTGGAGGTCTGGGTGGCCAGAAACTTAATATGAATGGAAAGTGTGGTGCCCCATGCACGAGGCAGCCTCCTGGGTGTGTGTCAGCTGTTGGGGTCGGGGCGGTCCCGGGGGTCTCCTGACCCGGGTCCTCTGCATCATTACGGGGAAAACTGAGTCACACATATTGGTTGATGGCAGCTCCAGGCCAGAGATTTGGCCCCTACCGGGTCATATGGAAATGGCTGGGGCTTCAGGAACAGAGGGCATTCGACCTGGAGAAGTGAAGACGGAGAAGGAGGGAGGGAAGGAGCGAAAGGGGAAGGAGTGTTCTTTTCAAATATTTAAAGGCTGCCGCCCAGAAGAGAGACTCATGCGAGTCCCTGTGCAGAACCGAGATGACTACGTGACAAGCGGGTTTGGCTCTAAGGGCGCAGGCGGGGGAAGGTTCCAACAACAGCAGCTGTCTAGCTCGGAGATACGGTGGTGACGCTTGCTGGGGACTCGGGGGGCCCTCCTGCACAGGTTGCTGGGAGAGCAGCTTTGCTATTCTGGAACTCCAGGTTCCAGCAGAGCCAGGCAGGTGGTTCTGCCTGTAGCCTGTGTCCTGGCGGGAGTGCTGAGGCCCTCCCCATGCTGAGGGGCTGCTCGGCTGGCCTCAGAGGCGGCCACTGGTGAGGGCGAGGGGCTTGGCTGGCCTTTGGGGAAGACGGGTCATGATGGCTGCACGACAGGTGGACTCCAACAAGGACGGCAGCGAGCTTCCTGCGTGGGGTAGCTGAGTCCTCCAACTTGATACCTGCCTCATTCTCTTCCACCTACTGCTCCCGAGTCCTGGCCGGGCCCAGGCACCAGGGAGAGATGATAGATAATCATCTCTCCCTTGCCAGGTGACGGAGAGGCACGGGTCCAGCCTAACCAAGTCCCGGCTTCTCCCATGTTCTGGAATGCTAGGCGCGAGGCGCCCCAGGAACAGAATGCCAGCCAGTGCCCATCTGAGGCCTTCGGTGCCCATGCGCCTCAGGCAGAGCCTAAGTCCTTCGGTGGCCTTGGAAATTCAGGGCTTCTGTTCCCAGGAGAAAACCCTGACCATGTCAGAGTGGGCAATGACACGAGGATGGGGTTCCCCGGTGGGCGCTCTGCCCTCCCTCCCACACCAGTCCCTGTGCCCACGGCATGAGAGGACACTGGGCGAGGGGCATTGACCGCTATGCCTCTGGCCACCCTACTGGCAACCCCCACCCACTGCTTCTTGCCCTGCTAACAACCAACAGAACCGCTTTCCCCGAAGGGGCGCGGGCCTAACGCAGGAGACTCCGCAAGCTTGGCTCCGGCTGGGCTGCCGCAGCTAACGCGGCCAGCTGCCAGCCAGGCCCGCCCATCGGAGCCCGAGTGGGGGGTCACCAGGTGTCATCTTCCCGCGTGCGAGGCCCGGTGGGTGCAGTCGGGCTGCAGCGCGCTCCCAGTTGGCCCGGCCGCCCGCTGGCCCCCCGCCCCCCACCTCCAGCGGCGGCCGGGAATTCCGTTCCCACAGCCCCGGGCCGGCTCTGTCTCCGCAGGGGGAGGGAGGGCCGGGGTCGCGAAGCCGGGTTCGGACAGCTCCTTCCCCCTAAGTGGGTTTTCGCACGCAGCAGAGGGATCCGCACTGCGGGGGAGGGAAGGTGGGCAGAGAAGCCACCCTGGGCGTGCCGCGTGACGCTCGCCGCCGCGCGCGCTGTGGGGGAAAGCGGGGGTCCGACCGACCGGGCAGGAGGAAGGGGGGGTGCCGGGAGTGGCGGGGGTGGGGGTGGTGGGGTGGCCCGCTCGGGCCGGTGGGGTGGGGGAAGGGGCTGGCGCCAGCGGGGCCCCTGCCGGGCAGGTGGCGGGCAGGGCCGCCGGCGGGGGACCCGGGGACGCGGCGCCCTTACCTCCTCGCCCTGGCCGAAGCGCAGCCCCAGCGCCGCGACGCGCTCCACGCGCAGGAAGCCGTCGGGGTCGCGGCCGCACACCTCGAACACCTCGCGCAGGCGGCGCACGGAGCGCAGCAGAGCCGCGGGGGCGCCCGCCCAGCCCGCGCCGCCCGCCATCCGGCCGGCCCCGCGGCTAGCCCGAGCCCCGCGCCGCCCGTCGCGGCCGCCGCAGCCCGCCCCGCGCCGCCGCCGCCGCCATCGCCGCCGCCGCCGCGCGCCCTCCGGGCCGCCCGCCCGCCCGCGCGCCTCTGCGACGCGCAGCCTCCGCCCGGCGGCGGCCGAGCCGTGTCAGCGGCGGCGCCGCAGCCCCGCGCTCCGGGCGGGCGGGGAGGGGCGGCGGCGGCGGCGCGGAGGCTGCAGACAAAAGGAGCCGCCGCGCTCCTCCGGGGCGGGCCGCCCCTCGCGCCGCCGACTCCGTTTCCCTCTGCCCCTCCCCCCCTCCCCGAAAACCGGAGCGGGGGGCGCGCAGCCGCGGCCCGGAAACTCCCGGCTGCCCGAAAGGCCCCGCCCCCCGGGTCCCCCCACCCGCCTCGCCTCGCCTCGGCACTCGCGGCCCCAACCCCGCCGCCCGCGCCCCGGGCGCGTACCTGGCAGGACCCCAGCGCTCTGCAGGTTCTAGGGGTTTCCTGCGTTCGTGTTCGATTGTTAACATTCGTCCGGAAGCTGAGAACCAGAGAGGTTCAACCGCTTACCCTAGGCCACCCAGCTGGTGAGAGGAAGGGTTAAGGTGTCTAGCCATCCAGTCCAGATCGGGGTGCACCCAGACTCCCTACTCCTAACCTCCGGAACAGTTTCCAGGCTGGGGACCACACGGCCCTCCCCAGCGGCACTCGTGGGGGGCCGGGTGCCTGCGGGCGAAGGACACGGAGGGGAAGAGCAGGGAACAGAGTCCCCGGCCAGAATAGGCATCCGGCGACAGGGGAGGTAGAGAGAGGACCCGGGCCAGGCGGCAGGCGGCAGGAAGGAGAAGCAAGCAACTAGGTTTGCAGACACAAAACCCTTTAGGGAGGTTGCCTCCCTTCTCCCGGGTTCCCGCGCTCCCCACTCTCGGGCAGCCCTGGGTGCCCAAGCTCAGGGGCGAGGACAGAACCTGAGAGCTGGCAGTGGCCTCCAGGCTCGGACCTTAGCCTCCTGGCGGGAGTGCCCAGCAGAGGCTCCACCGGGACTCCTCGTGATGACTCTACCTGGGGGCCCGCGGGGTCTGGCCTGCCCCCTCGCCTCCAACCTGTCCCCAATACAGGCCTTGGCTGAGTCCACCGCCCTCAGGCTTTCCAGCTCAGTTAAGAGGTTTCCTCATTGGGGGACGGCCCTTGGTTAAGTTGGTTGAGCATCTGACTCGTGATTTCAGCTCAGATCAGGATCTGAGGTTCATGAAACTGAGCCCCATGTGGGGCTCTGTGTTGACAGAATCTCTTTCTCCCCCTCTCTCTGCCCCTCCTCTGCTCTAGTGCTCTCTAACATTAAAAAAAAAAAAAAAAAAAAAAAAGAGGTTTCCTCTTCCAGGAAGCCTTCCCCTGATGGCACTCCATCTTGCCTGTTAGTCTGAGTTCTGGTGCTTTCCTCCAGGTGCCTACTTAGTTTTGTCATTCTGTGGTGGGGGGCCCATCTCCCCCACCATGCCAGGAAACCCTCCAGGACAGGATGTGTCTTTTTTTTGTTTTTGTTTTTTTAAGTTTATTTATTTTGACAGAGAGAACACGCAAGAGCTCACGCAGGGGAAGGGCAAGAGAGGGAGAGAGAGAATCCCAAGCAGGCTCTGCACCGTCAGCGCGGAGCCCGACGCGGGGCGCGAACCCAGGGACCACGAAATCATGACCTGAGCCCCAAACCAAGAGTCGGACGCTCAACGGGCCGAGCCACCCAGGTGCCCCCAGAATAAGATGTGTCTTAATCACCTTCTCGTCCTCATGTCCAGCCAAGGGGGTGTCCCAAAGCGTCATACCTGCAGGAACCAAGAGCGGCATAGAGACCCAGGCAGGGAGTCTGGACTGGGCTGGAGGCAAGTTCGCACATGCGCTGTGTGGCCTCTCCTCTCTGGCCTCCGGGCTTCCTGCTCACTCTGAGTGGGACCACCGTGTGGCCTCTCTGACTGTGGGGGACACTCTTCCTTCTGTCTAGCCCCAGTTCCGGGGGGCGAACGTGGTCTTTATCTGCCCTTTCCCCCTCGATACTTGAATGCCTTTGGGAGCGTCTCGTGGGAAGAGAGACTTTTGAGTTTGAGGACTGGAGAATCTAAGAGGTGGGGAAGCGGGAAAGGGGGAGGTCATGGGTAGGGGTGGAGGCTGGGTGGAGGCTTCTGGGAAGGGCGTGGGCCTCTCTGCTCGCCGGGTGCACCTCAGCAAGACACTTTGAGTCTCAGTGTCCGCGTCTGTACAGTGGGGACAATAACGGTACCTCCCACGGAGGGCGGCCGGACTGAGACCTGATATTTACAAGCGGTCTGCATATTACTGCCGAGCCGCCGGCCCCGGGAGGTGCAAGAGGAAGCAGACGAGGCGAATCGGGGAGAGGCTGACGGAGAGGCTGGAGGTCCAGCAAGCCTGCCGGCGGGAAGGTAAGCGGTGGAAGCCGGGGCTGCTGCCTGCCTTCTGGAACCTTCTTAACTCTTCCAAAGTCAGCTCCCGCCCGTTTGCTCTCACCCAAGAGGCTCACGCAGAAAGGTGGTGAGCAAAAGGGGGGCCGCCTGCTGTGGGGAGCTGGAGAAATGCCCGTCAGAGCTCTCCCTGGGATCGGATCCCCTCCCTGGGCACCGGAGAGCTGGGAGACCTCACCCCGTACCCCAGGCAGCGGTGGGAGCCTCAGATCTGAGCGTGAATGGATCCCAGGTGAACCAAGCCAAAGCCCGCAGTCACAGTAGTGGCTCTTCTCCCAAAAGACAGGGTCGCCCCAAATTCAAACGTTCCCTCCTCCGGGGAGCCCTCCTCGAGCCCTGCCTCTTCTCGGCCAGGTCCCTTTCTGCAGGTTTACCTCTGCTAGGTGAAGGTTTCCTGGATGCCTGCCCCCCACCCCCCGCCCCCCACCAAGACGTGGGCTTGGGACGGGGTCCGTTGCTCACCACCGTGTCACTGGGGCCAGCAAGACACATCGCAGACACGCCGTCTGCGTGGTCACATTCTTTCTGTTGAGGGCCTCGGTTATACCAGCATGCTGGGGGGACAGAGAAGGAGTAGCCACGGTCCCCGTCCTTGCCGATAACGGGGAAGTCATGACACATGGGGCTCGCACCGAGGGCCCAGGCTGGGAGGGTCCAGATTGTTCGAGGCTGACCTAGGGCCAGAGCCCCGGGGCTCCCGAGCCTTTGGTCCGAGACTCAAAAGTGCGGCCCCAGCAGTGACAGCAAGAGAATACTCATGCCAGGGACACAAGAGGCCCCTCTGGGGGAGCAGCGAGCAAGAAGGTCAGGAGGCTCCGTCCTCTCCTCCTCTTCCTCCAGGTGACCCCTGTGTCCCCAGGGGATTTCCAACAGCTGCCACGGGCTCCTATGCACGCCCGGGGAAATACACATGGAAGGAAGGGATTCCAGCCCATTCTCCAGGGAGAAGCCTCACCAGGCTTCAGCCTCTCCTGTCTCCTGTCCCTCCTCACCCCTGTCCCGGGGCATCCCAGCGCTCTCCTGTCTTCCTCTGCCAGGGGCACCTCCTCACTCCTACCTCCTGCCCCAAGCCACTTCCTGCAGCCTGTCCTTCCGAGGTGCCCTGGAAGTGGCACGGGCACCTCCTGCAGGAAGCCTTCCCTGATTACATCGTCTTTCACCTTGACTGCCTCTCCGCTCTGCTCCTGGAGCATTCCGCGCAGACAAGTGAAGCCACCCTCCAGATGGCTGTCGTGAGGGTCGGGTGGGTCGGTATGTGTAAATATCAGCGCCCCGGGGAGCGAGTGCTAGCTATTCGGAATGTCCTTGTGTCTCACGAGAACACCCGGGAAGTGGGTATGGAAGGTCACACAGAGTCCCCGAGGGCGGGGACTCCCTGTGTCATTTCTTGGTTTTCTAACTCCCCGCTCCTGGCGCAATGCCCAACGTGCACAGCCTCAACTGAGGAAGGACTGGTGCCATGTGGTGTGGCAGTCTGGAAAATGCCCTCTGAGAGACACCCACCTCCTAATCCCTGGGACCTGGGAATGTGGCCTTATTGGAACAAGAGTCTTTGTGGGTGTGATTAAGTTCAGGGTCTGGAGATGGGGAGAGTCTCTCGGGTTCCCGGGGGGGGGGCAGGGCTCTAAATACTGTCACACTTAGAGGGAGGGCTGACATAAACAGAAAAGGAGGCAGCGTGAACACACGGCCAAACGGAGCAGCTGTAAGCCAAGGAATGCAGAAGAGGGAAGGAAAAGAACCTTCCCTAGAGCCCCCGGAGCGAATGTGGCCCTTGATTTCAGACTTCTGGCCTCTAGAACTTACCAGAATAAATTTGTGTGTGTGTTTCTAAATGTTTATGTACTTTTAAGAGAGAGAGAGAGAGAGTGAGAGCGCATGAACAGGGGAGGAGCGGACAGAGAGGGAGACACAGAATCCGAAGCAGGCTCCAGGCTCTGAGCTGTCAGCACAGACCCCGACGCGGGGCTCGAACTCACGAACCGCGAGATCACGACCTGAGCCGAAGTCGGGTCAGGCGCCCCAATTTCTTGTTGTTTTAAGCCACCAAGTCTGTGGTACTTTGTTAGTCACAGGAAACTAGCATACGTGGTATGAATATCATGCGGAAGTTATTAAAAATGACCGAGAGCCGGTCGGGATCCCAGACAGCTGGGCCGAACACGGAGGCCTGCTCTTTGAGCCCGTGATTCTGCACGACTTCACTCCTCTGAGCCTCACCGTTCCCGTCTGTAAAGTGGGGATAGTACTTCCTGCGTCGCAGAGGCCCTGCGGGTTCGGAATGAGCAAGCGACCGGCATGTGGTGGCCGGGACGTGTGTCCCCCGGGAGAGGTCGGGAACCAACCTGAAAGGGGGGAAGCGCTTCTGGGTTTCAAGGAGGGGCCTTGACTTCGCCGTCCATGTTGTGTGGGAGTGGAACAGGAGTCACGGTGTTTTTTTCTTGCTCGCAGCCTGCTGGGGTTTTATTTAACCATGAATAATTATCGCTCCGGAGAGGAGGAAGGTGGCGTGAACTCGTTTTGCTGTCTTCACCTGTCCTAAAATACGCTGGGCCAGCAGACGCCGAGCACCCATAGGCTTGTGGGAGCCGGCAGCACCCTGCCTGGGTGGTGGGGGGGGGGAGGGTGCCAAGGATTGGGGCGCGTCCAGGTGAGCCGGGCATCCCAAGACCTTGTCCTTCCTTGTTGGGAGGGGTGCCCAGGAAGCTGGGGGTCTCCTCCTGCGGGTGCCCACGCGGAACCTTTGCTGACCCATGGAAGGGAGCAGGACCAACTGGTTGCTGACCTTCCTTCCAAGATTCTAAGAGTGCCCAAAGCTTGCTTATTCTGCCCCGCAGCGACTCTGTCTTAAGGTGAGGGCAACGCGCCCCAGAGGTGTTGGGTGCTTTGCCCCAGGTCGCGCAGCTAGTACCGGCAGGAGGGCTTGAATCCCAGTGTCAGGCTCCAGGTACCGCTCCTGGTGAGGCCGGCCTTGGCCCTCTGCTTTCACCTCCTGATAGCACCAGAGTCTGTCTGTCTTCACAGAGCGAGAACTGCCCCCACCTGCCCCCCCAGCAAAGTGTGATCGGGGCGTCTTAGTGTCTTTGCCAGGGAGTCTGGCCCACAGCTGATGGGTCGAGGGTGTCGGAACAAACAGGCTCCTTGGTCCTGCTGGCCGGGGGCGGGGGGCTGGGGTTGGGGGGCCATGGGCTGACTTCTTCTTACCCCACCTCCCCCCGCCGTAGGCTGGCATATGTTAGGAGCCCGTCCTGGGGTTCTGCCGTTTTTGTAGAAGGTATATGATAGCAAAGCTGAGAGCCCAGGTTTCAGACTCCGAGGGCCTGGGGTCCGCAACCTGGCTTGGCCACTTATAAAGCCACGTGTCCTTGACCGAGCCGGTGCTCCCGGCTGTAAAATGGGGGTAACCGTCTCTACCTCGCAGCGTTGCGAAGACAAAATAGGATCACGTATCTTAACCTCCCTGCCTCGGCATTCTCGAAAACCACTGGTGTGAACACAGACTAACACTTGGCGTATGTGGTGCTTTTTTCTTTTTCGGTTTAGTTATTTTGAGAGAGAGAGAGAGAGAGAAAGCACAAGTGGGGGAGGAGCAGAGAGATAAGGAAAGAGAGAGAGCATCCCAAGCAGGTTCTGTACGGTCAGCGAGGAGCCCAGCACGGGCCTCGAACTCACGAGCCGTGAGATCACGTCTTGGGCTGAAATCGGGTGCTTGACTGGCTGGGCCACCCAGGCGCCCCCATATTGGTCAGCCCTATAGTTAGTCATTGTCTTGGAGTTGAGACTCACGTCACAAGGCACCTGGGATATTAACAAGGACTCGATAAATGGCAGGGGGTAGTACCGCGCTGTTAATTGTCGCAGTTTGGGACCCCTCCCCCTCCAGGGAATCATACATTCTGCCCTAGGGAACTCACAAAGTAGCCATGTGTGACTTCCTTTGGCCAGTGAAATGTGGAGAAAGGGTCACTCGTGGATAGACTTATGAGCCAAAGCATGGTTCTCCATGTCTCCTCGTCCCCTGCCACAAGATTGGCAATGTCAGCCCGGGTCATAGAATAAAGGAGAGGTAGGGGTGAGGTGGGCCGTTTGTTACCGAAAGGTAACCGGGCTCACCGGACACCAGGGGAGGGATCCCGGTTGTCCCCGAGGCCTGATGACCAGGAACCAGACACACCTTCCTGCCAACCCCTTTGTCAGATTCGAACCCAAAGTCTCCTTGAATTTTTTTAACGGTTTTATTTATTTTTTAGAGAGAGAGACAGAGTATGAGCAGAGGAGGGTCAGAGAGAGAAGGAGACACAGAATCTGAAGCAGGCTCCAGGCTTGGAGCTGTCAGCACGGAGCCCGACGTGGGGCTCGAACCCACAAACCATGAGATCATGACCTGAGCCGAAGTCGGATGCTTAACCGACTGAGCCACCCAGGCGCCCCTCAAACTCAAAGTCTCAAGAGGGAAAGTGAGTGCCCAAGATCACAACGCATTTTGGTGGCGGAGATAGGACCATGGCCCGGGTGGCCTGCTGGCCCCCATCACTGCTCCTTCCCACACAGAAGCGTGGGGGCAGGAGGTGGGACAGGTGAGCCGGGAATGACAGATGTAGAATCTCAGGCATTAGGCGAGAGCCCCAGCTACTGATTCTGCCACCCCTACCCGAGAAGCTTAAAAACCAAAATAACCCCCAGAAATCCGAGGGGGTCCCAGTGTTGCTGAGTACACATCTGGGAGGGGTGTGGGGCTGGGGGCTGGGCTGGACAAGCCAGAGTCACTGAGATTTAGGAACATAGAGGCCAAGGGAGTGTCAGGTCTTCCTGCTGGGACCCCCTCCGACAGGGACACCGCACAGGAGGCACCGGAGGGTCACCTTGGGGTGAAGCCCTCCAGAGGCCTCTTGGGGACAGACTGAGGTGTAGCCTTTTTATGGTTTGTTTTAGGTAAACTCTACACCCAGCATGGGGCTTGAACTCACGACCCTGAGATCAAGAGTTACGTGCTCCACTGACCGATTGCCCAGGTGCCATGTTTAAAGGGGACTCCAGGGGCACCTGGGTGGCTCAGTCAATTAAGCGTCTGACTCATCATCTCACGATTTGCGGGACAGAGCTCAGCCTCGGGCTCCGTGCTGGCAGTGCAGAGCCTGCTTGGGGTTCTTTTTCTCCTTCTCTCTCTGCCCCTCCCCCCTCAAAATAAATAAACTTCAAAAAAAAAATTAAAAGAGGGGTTCCAGAAGGGAGCCTGGCCACCAGGAAAGGCAGCCCAAGAAGCAAAGCAGCAAAGCGGCAGAGAGGTCTCCCTCCCGGGCTCCATCCAGCGGCCTCCCGGAAAATAGGCCAGCTCTCCTGCGCCCCCTGCTGTTCAAGGGCAGTAAGATCACTCCTAAGAAGCAGTGCTGCTTTCCGAGACTTCTATGTATAAACTCTACATATGTATACGTGTCCATATGTGTTTAAACATAATGGGGGATCAGCCCTCATACACGGTTTTTAAACTCATGATTCTACTGGAAGTTTTCCCTCAAATTTAAATATTATTCTTTAAACCCATTTTTAAAGGTTACTTAAGGAGGCCCTTGTCAGCTTCCAGAAAGTGCTAGACGAATGTAGGTAATTTGGCCAACATTTTGGTTGTCTCCAGGTGTTTTGATGTTATATATAATACTTTAATGGAAGTCTTAGCACTCTGACCCCTTCTTTCTCTCGGCTAGATTCCCAGATTGCAGTATTACTGGGGCAAACGGTGTGGACCTTCTTAAGGCTAGTGACACAGGTTGAGGTCAAGTGCGTGAGTGGGTCCGTCCCACTTCTCTCCCGACCAGCACCAAATATCAGTCAGATACATCCATGCTAATTTGACAGGTGAAAATGACATTTCACTGTCTCCGTTGGAATTTTTTTGTTTCCTGAGTGTGAACTTTTTCATTGTATAGGAATTAGCAATTGGTATAGTATTTTCTTTCCGGGGATTAGCCACTCCTGTCCTTTGCCCTTTTTTTTTTTTCTACATGGGTCTTTTCTTAAAATTGATTTTGGGGAGCCTGGGTGGCTCAGTGGGTTAAGCATCTAACTTCAGCTCAGGTTATGATTGCGTGGTGCGTGAGTTCGAGCCCCACACTGGGCTCCTTGCTGGCAGTGTGGAGCCTGCTTAGGATCCTCTCTCTCTCTCTGCCCCTCCCCAGCTCACTCACTCTCTCTCTCAAAGCAAGTAAATAAACTTAAAAAGAAATAAAATAATTGATTTTAATGAACTCTTTATAATGGGAACAGTTTCTCTGTTGGCCTTTACATCCTGGGTGAGTTCTTTGGACACGGGGGCGTTTTAAGCCTAACCTTTAGGATATCTGCCACTGCTTTTAGGCTCACAAAGCCCTTCCCTGTTGTGAGAGTTATTTATTTATCCTTGGCCAACATTTCTAGCCGCTCTTCTGGACAGCGGAGAACAGCTTTTTTGGACCCCTGGATTGATTTTGTGGAGCTGTGGGACGAGTTCTGGTGGTGACTGTGAGCAGAAGTGGCTGCACACCTGCCCTCAGGCCTACGATTGCTAATGTGAGATGCCCCCCCCCCCCCCCCTGCTGGGCTCTCCCATCTGGTAGTCCCCAGCCCCATGGAACGATTTAAGATTTACATTTAATTTAAATGAAAGAAAAAGTAAGTTCCTCAGTTTCAGGAGCCATGTTTCAAGTGCCCGACAGCCTCGTGTGGCCGTGGCCGCCGTATTGGACCGTGTGGCAATGGCCCGCTTCCATCATCCCAGGGGGGGACTGGGCAGTGGTGCCCGAGCTCTCCCTCTGCTGTCTGACCAGCCCTTGGCTGTGGACGCGGCACCCTGGAGCCACAGAAACTGGGTGCACAGCGCCCCCTCCCAGCCAGCGGCGGACATGCAGCAGGTGGGAAATCAGCTTTTGTGGCTCAGTGAAATTTGGAGGTTACTGGTGTTTTTTTTTTTTAAACTATAGCACAATTAGGACCTTTTTGCCTGTCCCATTCTATTTAGTTTAATTAAATGATCAATTTGAAATATTTAAAAATTTCTATATTAGCTAGTAAGGGAAGTTTCCAACTATGTTTTTCTTTTTTCTTAGCCATGCTTTCTTGTTTACGCTCCAAGGTATACCCTGGGATCGTTTCGTTTGGATCTTGATTGGAAGTGCATTAAATCAGTAATTTGGGGGAGGGGGCACCTGGGTGGCTCAGTCCCGTAAGCATCTGACTCTTGATTTCAGCTCAGGTCATGATCTCAGGTTTGAGATTGAGCCCCACATCTGGCTCTGTGCGGAGAGAATAATAAATAAACTTAATTCTAAAAAAAAAAGGAGTTTAAGAAAATCAGTAATTTGGGAAGACCTGACACTATAATATTCAGTGCTCCCACCCAGGCCTGGGGTCTGTCTCTCCGTGTAATCAGCTCTCCTTTCAGACCTGCCGGTTGGTCACATGACTCCCTGCGAGTAGCGCTGTGGCGACTGAATCAGCAGCCGTGCGAGGAGGAGAACACGGTGACTTCTTACGAAGCAAAATGAATTCCTCTTAAAGCAATTCCCCCTCTCCCTACTCTTTTGGGGTTGAAGTGGCTTCTCCATTATAAAAAGACTTCTTAAAAATGCTTTTGCTTTTTTCTAAATGTACGAGTTGGCAAAACACATTTTGGAAGTTTTACTGATACGTGAACTCTCAAAACCTGGGTTGTGGTTTTCAGGAGGTCTTTATTGCGTGGACACAAATCATCTCCACTTTGGTAGGGATTTTGCATGGGGATTGCTACTACGAATAGGGTCTTTTTTCCCTATTACGTCTATTTCTATAGTTCGCTGAGAACTATAGAAACCTCCCGGGTCCTTCGCCGACCATCGGCTGAGAACCTCGAGCCAGCGCCATCCCTGCATCCGGAGGCGCAGGGTCTATCTAACCGGAAGTGTGGGAGCGCTCCATCACAGCACTGTTAAGGAGCGCCTGTTACAAAACCAAGAGAAGAAGTGCCTGGACGGAGCCGTTTCCGCGGGGTGCTGATGCCGGAGTTCACTTATGAAAACGAGGGGTCTAATCAATGTTTCTTTCCTCCGTGAGTGAATGAAACTCAGACATGGACTATTTGGTTAATGAAAAAAAAAAATTTTTTTTTTTTTTTTTTTTTTGGCTCAGGATAGAAGTATGGGGGGGGTGGTAGTGGTGTTCTTGCTTGAAGCACAGACCACCCAGTTCTCCGCTACCTTCAGCGCCCAGATTACTACATAAATAAGGGGGCGTCCCTTGCCATTAGTTTCTCACTAGACTTTGACTTTGGGCCAGACTCAGAGATAGAGTACCCCTATTTTTGCTGCTCTGGGGCTAAGGCACGTTTTTTCAAAATATTTTTAAATGTTTGTTTATTTTTGAGAAAGAAAGAGTGCGCAAGCGGGGGTGGGGCGGAGAGGGGGACCCAGAATCCGAAGCAGGCTCCAGGCTCCCAGCTGTCAGCACAGAGCCCGATGTGGGGCTCGAACCCATGAACCGCGAGATCATGACCCGAGCTGAAGTCGGGCGCTTAACCGACTGAGCCACCCAGGCGCCCCTATAACTGCTCACTAGACAGATTCTCCACCTGGACACACTTCTTGGTCATTTCTCAAGTCCCCGAGGGTGTCGCAGCAAGCGAAAGGCTGTACGGGGCCGAGAAGGGGCGCAGGGCCCCACAAAAGATAAACAATACGGTCCATGGCAAGGAGCTTACTGCCAAGGGATGGAGAGGTGGGGTCCAAAGGGCCATTACCCCAAAGACGCCCCTACTTTTGGCTACCACGCTCTAGGGCACAGGGAAGAGCATTCTGCCTGGGCACCCAGGGCAGTCACCTCGGAAGCTTTAAACTCTGTCCTCCCTAGGAGCCCGTCCCTCGAGTGTGCCTGTGCCTCGGAGGGCCCAGGAAGCATTAGCAGGTGCAGTCCACCTGCTCTGTCTCCCCACAGACAGACCAGCGCTTGCCTCGCAGCCGCAGGAATCTGCTTCGCGGTGCTTTAGTCCCGTATCTAATGCCAGGCGCTGCCGTCCTCCTAAGGCCCAGCTCTGTCCGCCTACAGGCTTCAGGCTGGATGCTTCCTCCGCCTGGGAGTCTCCCACACAGTGGGGAGAGCAGTAAAGCTCGCCTCGGCGGGGCCTGGGAGAGGGTTTTCCCGT
The DNA here is from genome assembly GCA_030068075.1 of Paguma larvata. Lineage (NCBI taxonomy): Eukaryota > Metazoa > Chordata > Mammalia > Carnivora > Viverridae > Paguma > Paguma larvata. The sequence goes on from CM057843.1 coordinate 5,581,284, forward strand.
GTTTGCCCACGTCGGGTCATCATCTGCGGAGGGAACGCTGGAAAGGTGGAGAGAGCTGCACGGTCCTAACACCTGCCCTCCGACTGCGCCATCTGGGGCTGGGTGGGGGGGGGGGCGGGATCTTGGCATTTCTTACTGCTCATTTTAAAAGAAGTCAAGACGGCTTATCCCACAGAACAGACACCTCCCAGCTTGGGATGGCCTGAAAAGGCACTGGAGGGGGTTCGGGACACACACACAACCCCGAAATCCGGCGCCTTGGCATATGGGGTGTTTCAAGCTAAGGAGTCTAGAAAATGGCGGCGGCCTTCACTCTGGCCTTGGCCCTGCCCTTTCCCCCTGAACATAGGGCATCATCCCCTCCCGGGAGAGGCGTTTCCCCCTCGGCCCAGAACCCTCATCTCCGGAGACAAGACCACGGCAACGGACAGGCCTTGCCGTTTCCCGTCGACTACACTTACCTCATACTCTCGGACTCTCCTCCGTGACCGCCCTCGCCGCCACACCCAGCGTCAACGCGCCCAGCTTTCGCTGCTGCTGCGAGGCTTCGTTTCCTCCTAAAGGCTGCTGTGTCACGTAAAGCTTCTATAGTCTGGGCTGTGCGCTTTTCTTCCGTGAAGCTGGCCCTGTCCGTTTAATGCTCAGGCCCAGGCGGGGACCCCGGAAGGCTCGAGGAAAACTTTGCCTCCCCTACACATGTCACCAAAATTGGTTTACTTTTAGTTTAGAGAGGTTCTGGAAATTGGATGGTCCTTCCCATGCTGGGGGGAGGGAGGAGAACCCAAGGCATCCTTAAAAGCCAGGAAATGACCTCCGTGTTTCAAAAGATCAGGGAGAAGATGAGGGGGGGACTTGGGGGGCTTGGGGGGGGGACGTGAGAAAACAGCTGAGGCATGTGAAGAAATTAAACTCCCCACATCTTAGAGCAGATTGAATTTACATTTTACTTAAAAAAAGGGGGGCGTGGAGTACATACACAGGGGGGGAAACGGGGCGGGGGCAACGACGGTCTGGGATGGGTTTCTACAATTCTCCCCTACGACGATCCGCTCTGACTGGCGGCAGCAGGTCCCCTGCGGGCGGACGGTGTTCACAGGGCTGTAGACAGGGGGCCGCCGGGGCTGAGGCCCAGGTGGGCAGGAGAGGAGGTTAGCATATACAGTGTAAGTTTACAATACACAGCATTTTCTTTAAATGATGTAACGCGGTCGCAGGAAGAAGTTAACAGTACTAACACGAGAATAATCAAAGTTTTGTTATCCATGTACAGCAACTAACTGCTTTACAAAAAAGCAAAATAATACAATATATCATCACATGTATTTACAGTGTAGTAAATATACTTTTCTGTCAAATTTTACACAAACTATTTACAGGTGAATATACTGCCTTAAAAAAAATTGTGTGGCCGACACGAAGAGTGGATCTGTTTAGGAGTCCGTTGCATAACATTGAGTAAGACATGCCTCAGGATGCCTGGAGGGCTGGGGGGGGGGCGTAAAATAAAATGAGAAAGCAGACAGGGAAAGCCTAAAACCCACTGAGCAGGGAGGGCCGGCCGCCGGCTCGCGTCCTGCGGGGGGTGGGGGGGCAGCTGGCCGGGCATGGGGCTGGCATCCTGTGATGGGCAGGGCAGGGGTGAGTGCCCGCAGGGCAGAGCCTCGCTGCCTTCCCCCGGAGCCAGCGGACCGGACCGCGTCTGGGTGTGGGCGAATACGGGCGCGCTCCCGGGACCGGGGCGGCGATGGAGCAGGTGGATTCCGGACCATCTTTAGAAAGTCAGGGGAAACACCCCCGGACACCAGACAGATGACCTGTGATGTTGTCTGTGGAACTCACGTCGGATCGCGCACAGTGGGGGATGGGCTCCGAACCTCCGATCGATCGCTCGCGTAGACCTCCGGGGGAGGCCTGAAAGGGCGTTTCATTTCTCAGGGGAAGCGCGCTGCCGAGACTTAGGCTCGCGTTCATTTTAGCTACTTGGAAAGCTAGGTTCTCCTCAAGAGTCGGAAGCTCTCTGAACAAGGTACATTTCAAACCTTAGTAAGTTCTCGAATTTTCAGGATGCACTGATCAAAACCATTTTTGCAGCTCGAAGGAGGCTCAATTTTGACTTGTGCAACGCTGATCATTTCGTGAGGTACGTCAAGGGAATTCATTCCACCCGTTACACTAGAGGGAGACGGCGAATAAATTTAAGAAACAGCACACCTGGGAAACTTGTTATGGAAACATCACGATTTTTAACAGAAAACCTTTGGCAGTCTCCCTGTCTTGACAGGAGAAGCAAAATAGCGTCACGACAGCCACCGACACGCACCAAACCGACCAACAGAGGAAACGGCAGAGCCGAGAGGATGAAAGGATCCGAGAAGTCGCGACGCGCTCCCAGAAGCACAGGGGCGCGGGGGACCCGAGGCCTGAACAGCAGCGTGGCCGTGGGCTGTGGAGGCTCTACTTCTAAACTCAGCTGGAGTCTTAGCGTCCTGACAGACTCGGCTGCCCGGTTACCATACACACTACGCTAACGCGGCCTCTACGACAGAAACACAAGTTCGGGTCATTGCACCTGTCTTCAATATTTTCCAACAATTCTATGTCAAAGTAACTATTAATACTAGTTTTCTTTTCTTTGTAGTTTGGCAAATGGTTCTTACTTTTCCCAGGCTGTAAACAAATTAAAAAAATTAAATTCTTGTTATTTCCGAATATCAAAAGCACTTTTATTTACATGAACATATTACATTGTTACTGTGTGGATAAATGTGAAATGTATTATATTATTAAAATCAGAACACTTCAATGTACCATTATATCTTGATTTAGCTGTGGAATTTAATTTACTGAAATCCACTCACGGAACAGCACTGGAGGAGACTCCCCTCCTCCAGCCATCACCTCGGAACATGGGAAGGGAACCTGGGAGGAGGGGCATGATATCTTTTTGTGATAAATACGGTTCAGTTCTAAATTGGAGCATCCAGATACTCCTACTGGGTTCACCGAAGTCGAATCGTTTTGCACACTGCAGGCACCACCAAAACCTTGGGTCTGCATTACTGTGGGAATTCCAACACCGGGACACCCCATACCGTTCGTATAGCAGCAACCGTCACGGCCCCCTCTTGTCACACCGACGCGGGCGGCCCGCCCTTTCACAGTGGTTAAATGCAATCCTATCATATAGAACTCCAATGTTTTGCTAAAGAGATGCCTGATTTTTCTCGGAGGGGAGGGGGGGAGATCACAAGACACTCAGAATACATGTCGTCGAAGAAATGTTCGATAATACACACCACACTCTGTGTTTCTGGGAAAATTATTAAACAAAATAAAAGCATCCGCTACTCTACAAGTCACGTACCATTCCGTCCTGCTATGGAGCTAACGCAAACATCTGTGAAAATGACCTTCGAGGAACAAGTCCCAACCCTCTGTTCACGGATTACCCTGCTCAGAATTACTTAGGAGAGAAGAGACGAGGGGGCAAACATATCATTACTATACTTAGTATAGGTTTGGCTTATAAAAACAAAAACGACAACTGTTAGCACATGTAAAGGTTAAAAGATAATCGACTGGAGAAAAAACTAGACTGGTTTGGATGACTGAGTTTGGATAAGGCCCCGGAACCCGCCGCTTCAATCCGGTAACGTTAGGATATGCGTGCTTCCGCTTGTTCCCCTGTGATTATTGCTAATACTCGAGTGTCGGTATTTCTTAAGAACTCCCTACAAAATACCAAGCCCCCCCGCCCCCCAAAGTACCTTGCCTGTGGCTTTCTGGTGTGAAGTCACTGCGGCTTGACCTCTATGGCGCCTTCGGTTCCGTAAGGTAAAAAAAAGTCCACAGCTAAAAGTCAGATTAAACATACCGGGGTTATAGTACTTCTTCTCCCAGACGCTCCTCTCTGGACAAGTGTGTAAGTAAGACTAACGCTTTCCTCTGTGCGCTGAAGGAGGGGAGACATAGAAGGCGGAGCTCTGTGCAAATGGCTTTCCTAGCTGGCCGGTGGTAGCGGTACCCGAGCGTTCGTCCTTGCTCACAACCGGATGTTCTCCGTTCACGCGTCCTGACCTCCCGCTCTCTCCGCAGCTGTTCTGAACACCTGCTTCAACCAGACACCCCGAAAGGAGGAGAACGACAACGACAACGACAAAAGTTAAAGAAAAAGCAGCATCAGATTTAGGCAATGCTTCCGAGAGTTGGTCGTCCGGCAACGCGGCGGACTCGGGCGGCTCAGCATGGAACACGAAGTGCGGCGGCGCGGCGCGGTGGCGAGGGGTCACTAGTGAGGAGCCCGCGTGACTTCAGTCTGTTTGAAAAAGGAAAGGAAGAAAGCTTCACACGATCTTCTTAATGCTATTACGTTTGAAACTGCCAGCGCTTCTTTGCTTCTGCACCTGGCTCGCGGATCCGTGGCGAGTGCGTCCACTGTTACAGTGGCCGGAGGTGGGGGAGAGTTCGACGTTCTCCTTGTCGACCCCTGGAGAGAAGAGAAGAGCCGTTACTCTCCCCGCTCCGGCGCCGGGCTCCGGGCCGGAACCTCGAGATGTGAAAAGGCAGTACAACCTGGCAAACCGTTTTTGCCTATTTCGTCGTAACAGCTGCTAGGCCGTTTATTTACAAAGGCCTTGCCACACACGATACTTCACACTTTGTTCAGCGAAATTTGCTATCACAGCAGAAAAATGGCATAAGAAAAAAAAAAAACTGAGAAGCTGCAAGGAAAAGCTGGAGATGCGGACGGGCTGGAGCTGAATGAAAGGCTAGCAGCCACCAGGGAAGACCAGAGCTCCTTCCTCCAGATCATACCAGAAGCTTCCAGCAGAGGTCAGCTTCTAGCCACATGGCCTTAGTGGTGTTTATACACAGAATATACTACATTTCCCGTTGCAGAAGATACTGAAATTTGTCATTTCAAATATTCAAAAGGAATATACATATTTTTAAAATCACAGTGCCTGTCTCGAAGGAACTCAAATATTTACTAAGAATATATGACAAAGGTTATATAGTATACCATACTATTTAAAAAATATTTATTTTGAGAGAGCGTGTGCATGACTGGGGGAGGGGCAGAGAGAGCTAGAGAGCTAGAGAGCTAGAGAGCTAGAGATGGAGAGATAGAGAGACTCCCAAGCAGGCTCCGTGCTGTCAGCACAGAGCCCGACGTGCGGCTTAAACTCACAAACTGAAATCATGACCTGACTGGAGGTCAAGAGTCAGATGCTTAAAAGACTGAGCCCCCAGGCTCCCCTGCAGAGTCTCTGCTTTAACCTTTTCCGCTGCGGCCAATCCCTCCATGCCCTGCACCTAACACAGATGCCATTCCTTTCTTTCATGCAGGAGATTTAACCTCCAAACACTGGGCCCTACAATGAATTTTATAAATCGTCCAAGCAGTAACTTCATAAAAAGTCCCGGAAGCAAAAACCAAGATATTTACTCAGATTAGTCAAGATTACAAATCAGGTAACAGAATAGCAGTCACCCTGGGGAAGTAGTGACTGGGAGGCGGAACATAGGTAGTTTCTTGGGGTGCTGGTAATGTTCTGTTTCTTGATCCAGAAGCTGGATTTTTAAGTGTTTACTTCTTGAAAGTTCACTAGGTTGTAAATGTGATCTGTGTACTTTTCTGTTCCGCTTCAACAAGATTTAGCAAAATAACTACTGACTATACCCCTCATGGCATGACTTGGTGGGACAGCGAAAAGCTGGCGAGCACTTTAGCAATTTGTACCAAAATGTGAAGTACTGGTTGATAGTTACTGATACAGAAAGATGACCGTAATTTAGAAGTAGGAAAAAATAAATTAAAACCTCACCTACGGAAAACAAAAACAAAAAAGGCTGGGAAAACATCTCCCAAAATATCTTATTTCTGGATAGTGTGGATCCAGGTAATTTTTACTTTATTCTTATCATCCCGTTTGATTTTTAAAATAAACATGAGATCTGAGGATGAAACAATACCCCTCTTTGGACAAAGTACCGTTGCAGGTCAAGAAGTCTTTATGGGACGGAAAATGGACACAGATCCCGACGCCTACTTATTGGCTCATGAAAAGGGAGCGAATCTGTGATGACGTTCTAGGAGCCACACGTCATTTAGATTTGGCCCTGAATTCAGATGAGAGGGTAAGGCCAGTTCCCACGGGCTCAGCAGAGGTTTGCCGTCTGGAATTTCTCAAAGGAACGCGGGCACTTGTTAGAGTTTCGTTCTGAGCGCGTGCAGTCTGAGCGCGGAGTTAAGACAACGCCCGCCTCCCCTCCCCGGGGGCCAAGCGCGGTGAGCCAGCACCTTGAACCCGTCCTCTCCTAACCGTGCGTGCGGAAAGGTGATGGCAGAGAGCACACCACGATTTCACAGAGCGTGTCTCTGGGTGACCGAATTCAGGATGAGTTGCATTCTCTCCTGTGTGTTCAACTGCATCTTCCCCAGGCGATTTTTAAGAAAATAACAAAACGGGAAGAAGGCTGCTCACCCTCTCTAGTGTGCCCTGAGCTCTGCGATGTGTGTGCACGGGCCCTTTTCATCGCCTTGCCTGTCTCCACAAGATCCGTCCAACCCGTTTTTTTTTTTCTCATGTCCGTTTCCTTCACGATGCCTTCTGCCGTCTCCTGCTTTCTCTCCCTGCTTCAAGAGGGCATTTGCATTTCTCACGCTCTGCCTACACCAACCACCACTGGTGTCTACACCTTATCTCCTCTACTAGAGTAAGAGCACCCAGAAAAGTGAAGATCATTTATTATTCATTTTTCATTTTCCTTTAAGATCTAGATGATATCTTTTGTAGTAAATATGGGCTGAACTGAACGCTTCCATTAAAAAAATTTTTTTTTAACTTTTATTTATTTTTTAGAGACAGAGAGAGAGAGAGAGTATGAGCAGAGGAAGGGCAGAGAGAGAGGGAGACACAGAATCTCAAGCAGACTCCAGGATCTGAGCTGTCCACACCGAGCCCGACATGGTGAACCACGAGATCATGACCTGAGCCGAAGCTGGACACTCAACCAACGAAGCCATCTGGGTGCCCCTTGAACGCTGCCAGTCTTAAATGTGATCACTAATTCAGAGCCAAAACACATGCAACCCCTGATCTTGGGGGGGAGGGTGCCATATTTTGAGTGGAAAAGACAAAAATATTTTTTGGCTTTCTCCATTCGAAATTATCATGAACTTAGTGCATAGGACCGTCCATTTCCTTAAATCTGCATGGGGCCGACAAGTTCGAGTGCACAGTTCCTTATCTGGGGTCCTATTCTCAGAAGAAAGTAAGATTCAGGCAGAGCGAGGACTTAAGAAGAGGAGAGTCTGAAACAGCTGGGAGATGGCCATCAGGAGGAGCCCGGCTGGGCAGCCATGAGCCCACCAGCCCGGGGCCTGCTCCCGCCTGCACACCCTGGACACAGCCTGGCCACTGCTGGATCGGCTCACTTCGGGGAGCAGGCCGTGGTTTTGTCATGCTGCCAGGCGGCAATGCTTCTGATTGGGGATGAGGGCCTGCTCACTGATACTCTCAAGATTCGAAATCACAGGAGCAGTAGTCACAGACTAAGTCACTAGGGTGAGGATTTCTTCAAAGAAACACTAAGGATCTTCTATTTTCTGTCGAGCAAGTAGCCTTCAGACCTCTAAATGAAATTTTAAAAGCCTTATTTCCTATTAAATGTTAAGGACAGAAAGCAAGCTGTAAAGTTTTAGACCTTTACTATGTAAAGAAAAGAAATGGGAAGGAGACGTACCAAAATGTTAATAAACATTTATAAAATGTATAAAACACAGCCAAATGTTATCTTGGAGTGGTGGGATTATGGGTGATTTTTTTCTTCTTTTTTTCTGAATTTCCTCATTTTTTTCCCCCCAAATGAGCATGTGTTCCTTTTGGTTGAAAATGCTGAAGTGTCACTGACCTCGCCCCGTCACCTGCAGCCAGAAGCCTCCACGCCACGTGAGGCTGATGTCCTCCTTCTGCCCTGAAATTGATTTTCATCTCGATTCTTGTTTGTGTGTGTGCACTTTCTTCTTACTCAGTGACCCGACTCTACAAGCCGCACCCGGGTGGAGGTGGCATAACTGATTCCCACTCCACAGCAAAGCTGTTTTACTTTAAAGGTCAAAGGAGAAGCTGATGGAAACATCTTGGAGGGTCATTTGGAAGAAAAAAAATCAATGAAAAATGCACTATATTTACAGCAGGGTGCGGCATCGGAGAAGCCACGTTAGAATGGAACAGAGCGATCATGACGCCTGGTTCTGGATTTTGGCTTCTGATTCGCACGGTTGAGAATTTTGGCAGCAGTCTTTCTTTTTGCTCTCTACGGTGACATCTAGAAACCCGTCTAGACGCTGGGAGGATCTGGTCCCGGCATTCCCTAGGAAGAACTCTCGGGGTCAGCCAAGTCGCTCAAACGGAGATGGGGCCCGCCCCGCACCAGCGTGGGCTGTATTTTAAACTCGGGAGCAGACCCTGCAGCTGTCCCCTGAGGCTCTGCACCCTGGTCTCTCTTAGGCCCCTAAGCACCGGCTCACCCTTCTGACCCTCAGTGGGCACAGGAGCAAAGCTCCCTGAGGTGACAGATGCCCGGAGGCCACCATCGGAATGAAACGAAGGTAAAACCTTGCGTGCTTGCTGCTGATTTCCTAGTTCCAATCCCCCCCCCCCCCAGAGGGGCTGTGGTCACACATGCAGCCAGTTACAAACACGCAGGATAGAAGACGCTGGAAATTCTCTAGAGCAGTGCATCACTAAGCACTGTGCTTCGATGAATTGTGGCGGTCCCAGATAAAGATGAAATCTTAAATCAAAGGTGTTATTGGCCAGAATTTGGTAAATCAAGAGGGGAAATGACAGATGCCATGAGAGTTGTTGGAGTTCTATCAGCTCTGCTCGAACAGGAGTTCCTTGAAGGCAGGTATCAGGGTCTATTGATTTCGACAGCTAGGGATCGGTCCAGCCTAACGTGTAATAAAACATGCAGTGTTTTAAAATTCACCTATTTCTTTTTAAAGACCAAAATGTTTTCCCCAAACTGGAACCTATACTTTCATGAAGTAATAAAAGGACTGAGTCCCTTTCAATTCTCGAGAAGCCGAAGAAAAATGGGTTAGGTAACTTGTGAAAAGTCACACAACGAAAAGACCAGTAAGTCAAGCGTCACGCCAGCCGCACAGGAGCACTGGCAGGCTCCCCGACCCTGTGTTGCTTAGTCGATTACGTACGTAATACGGCAACCCCGTCAGAAAAGTCTTGTGACATATGTGAGGAGGCAAACACGTCAGAGGGCTCACTGATTACACACAATGAAGCAAACGTGTCGGAAGACCCAGGTTTGGGTCTTGGTTGGATCAGAACCTAATCTGGTTTCAGTTCTTAATCTGTCAGTTAAGGGTAAGAGTAGAATTGCCCAATTCCAAGGGCGGTTAGAAGAATCAGACAAGATGATCCGTGCGAAGACTTCCTGCACATACATAATTACTACACGAATTGAGATGCTCTCGACACCTGAAATAAAAAAAACCAAGTGACGTACTGAAAGGAGTATCAGAACGAATGCACAGGACTTGCACTTTACACTAGAACACAGATACTAGCATGTGTTCTCAGGACAATGGGAATGAGCACAAAATACAAATCTTAGAAGAGGTAACGATAGCTTATTCTTATGGTATAGTAAATACCTTCATGGAGACATGTTAAATCTGTGTTTAGAAATATTTGTATTTTAAGCTACACATACAGAATTGTAACTACGAGAATTAACAATTTTAATGGACTTTCCTCAGTTGACAAAACTTCTTTTTGTTTCAGGCCTAATCTTTTTGTTTACTAGTTATAGAAGAGTAAAAGAAGAGAAGACAGCTTTTCCAAATTGGATATAAGTGTATCACATTTTTTTCTTCTTAGTCCTTACTTAGAACTAACTATGGGCCGTATGCTTTTTTTTAAACACAGGTGCTAGAGCACACAGCCAGCTTGAATTTCTAAGGAAACACTGGGATGGGATTTATATTGGTACTGGGGGGAAAACAAGCACTTCCTAAGCTAGAAACTCTTCCTCAAACCACATACGCCCTGCTTTCCCTAGTAACTGTCCCTGGGGTCACCCTGCCTGGGTCGGCCCAGGGCTGGGACTGCATGTTCAGTACTGGGATGGGGGAAGGGGGCGGGGGGGGGGGGGTACAAGCAGCTCCTCAGGGAAACCAGCCGCGCGGGCCTGCAGGCCCAATAAGCACCAGCCCTTAAAGCGGTGGTGTTACGAGTGCCTCGGGTGTGAAGCCAAACTGTGCTCACGGGGGTCGGTGAGTGACGCCTCATGCCACGTGCCCGGGACGAGCGCGGGGTAAGCGGGATCTCGTGCAAAGATGACGGAAGGAAAGAGTACCTTGAGGAGGAAACAGCTGCATGAAAACTGCCGACTTAGAACAAGGCAGAGAAGCTTCACAGACACGGGATGGAAGGAAAAACAAGAGTGAGTGACGTCCACAAGATTTTTAAAAAGGGTGAAATACGAGTAGATACTGGATGATGATTATGTTCCTTGGCTTTCAGAAGAAATCTGTTTTCAATTATTGAACTCTGACCATTAATTTCCTAAATATTACACTCTGTAAACGAATGTTAGAACGTTTAACTTTACAGATAGATGTGTTTTTACCACTTCCATTAGAATAACAATTTTAGTTTAAATCAGGAATTAAACTAAAAAATTAAATGAAAAATTAGCAGAAATTACACCAAGCAACTGCTCAGCTTGGAATTATTTTTCTCCCTTAAATACAGGATAATAATAACACAGAAAAAGAAGAGAAAAAAACCCGACAGAATGCCAAATACAGTTCTGGGGAGACCATATGCAGTTCCCTAAAACATTAAAATTGCTTCAGAGATTTTAAGTACTCCCCAGATAGAGGCCTTTAAGTTTCTCCTAAGAGGGAGACATTTTAAACCGGGTAAACAATCAGGAAGGTTACCGGCTCAGAGCTAAGTCTAAGTGTGGAGAAATGGTTTTGACACACTATTACTGTGCACATAGCTGTCAGTGCTGCTGGCTTAAGAATGCTTGTAATTCTTAGCTGATTCACCCAACTTCCCAGGGGGAAGGCCTGCATTTCAGAAGGAGAGTGAGTGAGTAACTGACAGGCTTGGACACAGTCCCCAAGTAAAGTGGAAGGGGTGATTAAAAAACAAAACAAAAAACAAAACAAAAAAACCCCACTCAACTGAACAGGCTTTTGTTCTAAAAAACTCATGCTCCAATACTAACAGTAAAATAAGCTAATCCTAGGGAGAAAGGATTCTTTTTCTAGCAAAAAACATTTAGAATAGATCACAGGGTTGTTTTGGTGAAAACAATAAGACACACCTCACATTTTTCGAGGTCGAAAATATGTTATAAATGTTTCGTCCTGACTGTTACATGATTCTTCCAAACAAATGTCCCCTGGATCCATCAGAATACAGGATAAAGTACCACACGGCAAGTCCCACAGAAGAGGTCAGATCAAAACAGTCATCTGTGTACACTTGACCCCTCTTATTCTGAAACCTGTTTGAGGGCAGGTGCTATGTCCTACCAGCTCCCCCGCTTCCTTCGTTCTGAAACAGTTCCTTGCACACAGTAAACAATGAATCCGGAGTTTGGTTATTTTCCACAGAGCGCTGTAGTATTAATTTTGCACTTAAAAGCAAAGAACTTGTGTACATGTAGAATTTGTTAGAAGGAAGTAAAAACTTTGGCTCAAAACCCAATACTGAGGTCTATAGGCAAAAACTGCCACATCTCTGGTGACCAGGGTCTCTCTCATCTTCACGTGTCCCAGAGTGCCTAGTGTACACCTCCAAAATGAATATTCAAATGTTTACTGAATTAAATTACAGTGTGAAAAATACTAGGAGACCTTGGCAGGGTATAAGGTAAATTTTAATACATTGGAAGTGGATCTATTTCTTTTTAATGAGGACAAATTCCATCTGGATTTTATTTCTAATGTACTTGCTCTTTAATGTGCAAAGAAGATACCAGGAGACTGCACTTGAAACGGGTATGACGGTTCAGAACTATGGCTTTACAAAGGCTTCTGTGCTCATCGCCTACGGAGCCGCTCATGGCTTGGCCTTAGGCCAAGACCGGGAGTTCCCTCCTCCCCACCCCCTGCCCCAACACTTTTAAATGGATAGACTTGATCTTCTAGCTCAAATCCTGGTTCTTCCACTCATGTCCAGCTCTCCTACTCTGGATCTAACAACGGATTACAAAGTCAATTTGGAATATTCTTAAATATCGGAGAGTAAATTTTATGGATTCTCTTCAGGGTTCTCTTAGTGGCATTTGGGAAAATCTGAAGAGGCAAAGTTTTACGTCCATCTGGCTAAAAGGTCCACAGTTAATACAATTTTACATACAGTGACCTCCACGGATGGCTCCACTGATGCCAAATTCAATTTCGACAAGGGAGGGAATCAGAAAACAGCCATTTATACACTTTAAAATATAGATTTATCAAATAATCCTCCTTGTGCTAAGGGAATAGACAAGTGAGCTAAGGATAATTTGTCAAGAGGAATGCATTTTCAGAGGCAACTGCTTTGCATCAGTAAATGACACCACTTCCTCAAAAGCTGGTGGCCGGTGAATTACCACCCCAAGTTTTTTTTATCTAAGTGAGGTTCAATGCGTGGGAGTGGGAGGGAGTTCACGAATCTTTTATCTAGCCGATTTCACAGCAGGGAGTGCTGGTTGGTGACCAAAAAGAAAATACAGCGAAGTGTGGCTGACACTGCTTAAGGAATATGGATCTAGACAGCAGTGCCTCGATCGACAAGGAAAGTTCGCGGTGAAGAGCTGAGCTCCGCGTAGATCAGCGACCGTGGCTTTTTGACATAGGGCAACAGAGACTCCACCTGCTTAAAGCTCTAATTGTTGGGTAATCTGATGGCAAGCCACATTCGTGCTCCATTTCAGGGAGTGACATGGAGTTTCTTCAAATACTTATGCTTGGGACTTGGCTAATGGGAATCGAAATAGGGAACTAGTTTGCTTTTTATACAGCCCAACAGCAAAGCTGAAACGCTAGGCTGAGTTAGGAATCACTTCTTTCAGCCCTTTGGTGTCGGCAGATTCCACTCCAGAAAGAATAGAGGGGACAGGAAGGTAAGATTACATGTAGCTAGAGATGAGAAGCAGTATACCTAATTACAAACGAAGCGCTAACTCTTAAAGAGGTATTCCAGAGGAGCAAAAGACACAAGTGCAGTGATTACATATACACAGATAAAGCAAACTCCCTTCATGGACATGAGCCTGCAATTTAAAGATACCAATGGGTTTGTTTCATTGGAGAGTGAAATCACTACGGAAAAGGTAATCCCCTTTGCAAAAACATGTGATAAATTCATCTGGTACACCAAGGACCCACAATTTGCAATTCAGAGCCAGGAACTGCTGAGCACCAAGATTCTACTTAATTAATTCCATTGCTTTGAAAGCTTTGGTTTCCTCTGAGAATAGTCGAAGGTTTCCAGAGTGTGGCAGTCTACTCAAGCAGCCATCTGAAGAACTACTGGAAGAGACACTATTGGTTTAAAACTGTAACCAAAAAAAAAAAAAAAAAAAAAAAATCGCTTCTCAGCCTTTTAGCTGATTGACTGGTATATTTAATTATTAAAATGATGCATTTTCTTAAAAAAAAAAAAAACTAACAAAAACCATACATACTATTCTCTGATTTTTATAAACAATTCTAAAAAGAGGTTGCAGGGTAGGGCTATTTTTTTTTAAACAACCAACACGGATTAAGCAATAAATCAACTAGCAGGGGAATCTGCACTGTTACCTTTATTCTCAGTCTGATTATTTTATTGTCTCCATTAGTGGGCAAAGATGGGCAGAAATCTCCCTAATAATTAGTCTGGGTGCAAAAAACAAAAAAAAAGTTAATATAAAAACAAATAATCATTCTGACAGGTTTAACACCACTTTAGTAGCCCAAGAGGCAAAAGTTTGATCGAAATAGACCAACCTTTAAAAAAGCAAGAGGTCAATATACGCAGAGTCTCCACATTTTCTGCTCGTCATTAAGATTACAAAGGACAAGGGACCCGGAAAACAGCCCTACAGAAGAAAAGGAGTGGTGGACCTAGGGTGAAGCGGACGGAAGTAATGAGACAGCAATAAACAAATAAATGAGAGAAAAAGGGAAATGAGGGAAGGAAGGAAGATGACGGGCAGATCGCAGATACGGAAGGCAACGATTGTGGCAGACAGAGCACTGGCCTTGGTTCTGGAGAAGCGCGGTGTGTAAAGCCATTACCTTTGCTCTTCTAAACCTCAATTCCCCCATCACGCTCAACCCTTGTGGACCCAGAGCTAAATTACCTCTGTAGTTCTCCTTAGCTCCAAAATGCTAAAATCTGGAGGGAGGGGTGGCGGTGGTGAGGGAAAGAATTCAGTGGCTGCAACAGCTAGAAGAAGGTACAGTTTGCATTGTTCCCTTGCTGTGATGGTGGAAACGCTGAGAATGGGGCGAAAGGTCACAGGCACACCCTAGGGCCGTGCCTCTCAGGCTCTAGTGTATGTAAGAACCGCCCAGGGCGTCTATTAAAACAGATTGCTGGCTGTGCCCCACTCTGGGACTTTCTTATGCAGGAGGTCTGCGGTGGGACTCTAGCACCTGCCTTCTAGCGAGCCCCCAAATGATGCTGATGCTGCCCGGGATCACACTTGGAGAAACACTGTCCTATGGAATAAGTGACAGAGGGCAAAGGAACATGGTTATATTCGGAAGGGAAGTTGGCCAGATTTCTTTTATTTCTTGGAGAGAAAAAGAACCTAAGTGCAGTAGGGTGACTGCACCAAACTGTTTCCTCTGCCAACCAAAGCTTTGTTGTCGACCAGAGCTTAATGGATGAATACCGCTTATTTAATATGATGGTTTATAATATGAATTGGATATTATATTTGCCAAGTTCTTCAGGCCTTCAAAATTATGTATGTTTAAAAATTCAGGCAAAACTGGGATTATAAACTGGGGTTCTATTTATGTGTCTTGAACATCACAAAACAGTAGTAATACATCACTTGGCTTCTAAAAAGAAAATCCATGCTAACACCGTAAAACAGAATGGTGTACAGTACCTTTTCCTTATAGAATGAGGTGCTTCATAAGTAAAATCTTCAGATAATGGAACTTTAAATGCAAAACCTTTTTTTAAGTTTCACCGTTTGAGAAGGGTATCACTCTGAACAGAAAACATGACCGCACAGGCTTTCCCTCACTACCCACTGTCCCCATACCCGGTGGGACCAGTTCTGCCGTGATAACACCTCTGGGGGGACCAGAGTTCTATGGAAACATCCACTGGCACGCTGACTGGGCCCAGGAGCCTGCAGGTTTGCCATCTCTGCCATCTTGTGTCTCTCGGCCCCGCTCCAGCTATCAGCTGTTCTTTCCCAGTGAATCTACCTCTCGGCTGCGTGTGGCATTGGCTTACTTTTCCCATGTGGACCTAAGAGTGACTCCATGGTAAGGAATGGCCTTATGAGCCTTAAGATGTTATTTTCTTGAGATGGCTTTTTTCCGGTTGTTAATTTATAGATTTTCAGGTTGGTCTCTGGACGGTTGAGTTGTTGCTGGCAACAGGGAGAAGGGGTACTACCATGTTTTGTGTATTTTTTGGATACGGTACACTGTATCAGAGATATAGAAGCCCTTAGGGCAAGGCTAGTATATCTAGTAAGGGAATTCTAATTCTCTTCACTTACAGGGTAAGGTACCTGCCCAAACTCTTGAAAAAATTATCAACCTTAGAACACTATGTGAACACTAAACATTTCACTATCTTATGAACAGCTGTTTGAAAGTAGAAAGCTTTATAGAATAACAAAATTCAAGTCAGCTATAAATAAGGTAAAGGAGAAATGTCAGATGAACCTCATGACCAAAAGGAGCAAAATCTACTATAAATATACTACAGCCTGATAACAAGGGAAGTCCTGATGTTGGTATATTAATAGTATTGCTCAAATTTATATAAAGATTACATTTACTAACCTGGGGAATGCTGGGAAGTTGCGAGTGAGGTCATGGAATTAGAAAGGTTAAGGTTAGCAGTGATACTAAGCTGGCTCTGCACTGCAGGAGGATAAGGAGAAGTGGGTGTCAGGAGGGACTCCTCACTGGTTTCTTCATCAATTCCAGGCAAATACGTGTCAATCAAGGCATCAAGAAACTTAACAATAAGCTCAGCATAGTCTGGGATTTGGGTTTGCTGTAATGGAAAATATAGGAAATTATTTTAGCTCCGTTCTTTTTTTCTGTAAATCCCCTCTGAAGCCACAAAAGATTAACTCAGTTGTTGTTTGGGGCTTAATGTACTGGTTTTCTTCTTTCGTACTCTGCAGCCTTAGAAGGGGGTGGTGCAGTACTTCTAGACTGCCGCTGGACGCAATGCTGGGAATTCTATTTGGCCTCCACCTACAGCTTCCGGATGAGCCTGTAATTACCAAAAGCCACGCAGAGGCAAAGACGGCATGGATCCGGAGACAACAAAACCATCAGGAATGATGTCCAGTCAGTTTTCCAAAACAGAGGAAATGAGCAGAGTCTCATCATTCCAGCTGCCATTTGGATATCCGACTGCCTGAGAACTGGGAGCGGCAGGGGACTGTGGGCCAGCCGCACACGCCCCTGCACGCTGCACTTGTTTCCATGAGCTCGGACTCATCGTAAAAACCACAGCCTTTGCGTGTCCAAAGATATTCAGTAGTAACTGAACAAAATAAAAATGAAATACCTAATTCTTAAAACTAGGACAAGATTTAGATAAGTCACATTGGTTTAGCACCCCTGTATCTAGAACACTGCACTAGAAACTGTGGGGGGGGGGAGAAACAGAAGTCCTGCCTTCAAGGAATCTCAATCAGTCTGGAGGAACCATAAATAGAATAATCAAAAACACATTTATGCAGCACTGTATCAACTAATGCCAATCAAAGAAAAAAATGAATAGGAACAAATAAGGATATATTCAGGGAAGAACGAATCTAATCCGACAGGTTAGAAGGAAAAATGTTTTCAGGAGATAATTTTTTTTTTCATTACGTAATTTTTAAGAACGGAGATTGAACTGACATATTACACTGTATTACTTTCGGGTCATGAGGCAGATTTTAAGCACAGGTAATGCTTCTTTCCGGTTACAAGACGATCATCAAACACATGAGTGACCAAGAGCAGAAAACTTTGCAGAAGTTCATCGCACTCTTCTGGAAAGTCAAGCCTAAGTTGAACTGAGTTATTTTTTTGGTAAAAACTAATATATAAACCTATTAAACAGGTGCTGCCTCTTGGAAAGAGTAAACATTTTAGAAAAACAATGTGTGTACCGTGAATCAACATTCTGGTTTTCAGAGTATTGTGTGTTCTTGGAGCAGGTACACTACTATGAATAAAAACTTTCATTTTTGTCAGTAGAGAAAAAAAATATCTTCTTACCTTTGAAAAGGGTCCTGCAAATCGCCACAAGCCATTAAAACCAAAACCTGCAACAAATCAAACATTATTCTTATAACAAGCATGACACTCTCTTAATCTTAACAGAAATTAGTTATATAGTTGATGACATTTAAAACCTACGCACACTTGAAACCATTTTTTTTAGAATGCATGTCAGGGGAGACTAAAACTCGCTTAAAACCTACTCAGTATAAAACCGTATTTTAATTTTAAGAAGTTGTAAGCCACAACTTTGTACTGTACTGAACAACTGAACATACAACTAAAAGAGCAGGAAACGGCACGTGGAGGGAGAAGAATGAGCAAGCCCGTCCCTCACGAGGGAGTCGTCGGTCGTGCGTTCCGTAAGAGCGCACGTGTTAGCAAGTTCATCAACCGCCCTCCTGAGACATTTACTTTGCAGGTAAGAGGTCTGGTACTGGGGTGGGGATTCTTCATGGTACACCACACTCTGCACGATTCCATGAATCGGGTTTAACAAATTTGGATCTTGGCACAATGACAACAGGGTGTTGATCTTAGAGTCCAACAAATTGTGTCTAAAAAAGAAAAGTAAACACAGGAACATTTTAAAGGAAAATTAGATGAAAATAAACACAGGAAAACATCATATATTCCCCCGGAAAAAAGTGACAAAAATGAAGGGAGAGGAGTGTTTTTTTACTTTCTGGTGCTTTTCCAATTTTCTATAATAAATGTATGAATTTACTTTTTTGGTTTGTCCTTCTTTGTTCTTTTTAGTCATCAAGAATAATAACACGGTAACGACCAACTAGTACTGTCATATAACCATGTTTAATCATATATGGTGACTCTTTGCTCGAGTCAAGGTTGGTTTCTGTCCTCTGATATGTGTTAGGACCATTTCTTTCTGCCGATGGTTGATATGTACGCAGGGAGTTAACACTAAATTTAATACCAACCAATGTTTAATACCTGCTGAATCAGATCAACTTAGGAAAGCAAAGTTAATTTGGAGGGAGGGAACATATGATCTATTCAACATTAAGAGGAAATTAACTAGGGTCTAACCCGGCTACACTCCATTAATAGAAATAACCAAGAGCCAACTATATAAAATTCTGACATTTTAAATTGAGATTAAACAAAAGTAAGGATATAATGATGCTACACAGAAGGTCTAGATTAGGAAAAGAATTTCCCAAGTTTCTTTGGGAACTTAGATTGGAATACTTTGAGGCTAATATGATCTTAGCTCTTCTCCTATATAGAAGGTTAATTTTGTTTTCACTCAGCTGTGGATAAACACAAAAACTCTACCCGAAAAGAGACCCAAACAGGTACATAGCATCTAATGGATTGCTCCTAAGTGAGACAATGAACAATGCTCATCACAATGAAGCCCTTAAGAAAATCAACGAGATAAAAAAACGTCATCCCTGATAGGCCAGAACTAGCCTTGGCCCCACTAGACCCACTGTCTCTAAGCTAAAACCCCTATCACATCCGCCCTCCGCAACCAGCAGACATTGTTGGAGGATACTTTTCCTGAGCTTTTATAAAACATACGGCTTCAAGATAGATACAAAAGTTGAACACAAACAAGAGATACTTACACGACAGGAAAAACCCTGGGGAAAACGACGCTGGCTTCCGCTAAGTATTCATAAAGGATTCGCTGGTCAAACTCATCCGTGGTATATTTTACCAGCGTAGCCTGCCGAAGGGCAAAAAAGTCAACAGAACGCATTTCATTTTGTGGCTGAATTGTTATGTGTTCTGGTGAGAAGCAGAAGACAGCCTTCCTTTCACATTTTTAGTATTTAAGGGTCTCCTAAGAATAGACTGCAATAAAAACTTGAGGGCAAAAAACCCACCCCCCAGAAAAGGTAACAAATTTTACCAGAACGGTAAGAAGAAGTGCTTGGATCTTTGGATCAGTAAGTACTTCTTCATCCAAGAGAACGTTGGATTCAGACACCGAAACTTTACGTAAATGCGGGTGCTGCTGCGACGAGGCCATCCTCTGGGTTTCTGCGGTGAGAGACGGATTCACACAGTCAGCTCTACTCCCCGAGCATTTGCACCGGATACCACGTCACCTAACGTACTTTAATGTTACTTCTAAAATTCAACAGCTTTTTAGCAGGTACTTAAAACAGCAACACAAACAGTTTACAGAATTAATATTCACCTACACAGAAGTTCTGGCTAGCTGTTTACAACGCTGTAGATGACAGATATGATTACTTTTTACACAGGTTTCAGGAATACTTTCATTTTAAGGACTGTATAGCTTATCTTCTGAGAAAGAGCAAATGCGTCTATAGTTCATCCTGAAGATTCTGAGAAATGGCTGGAAAGCAAATCCGGCTCTCCCACCTTATTTTCAATGATCTAGATCAATTATTAACTCTGTTTCTCACCCATTTCATAATCAGTTTCTGCTACTCTCCTCATTTTGGGGGGTGTTGTGATCCCTGATTCCATTTCTTGCCTTTTAGGAGCCTTTGTGTCTGATATCAAGTGATCAAAACTTTTCCTTGTTCCTATAAACAAAAGTTACAGAATATGGCAGTTCAGTAACCACAGTGTCCGTGAATAGGATTTATACTAAAAAGAAACTGTTTGGACATCAAGTGTTTTAAGTTTTCACTTAAGGACCCAAAGAAAGCTCAAACATATTCCTGACGGCAGAGTCTCTCTCCTTTAGCTTCCATCTTGTCAAGGAATTTTGGCCCCGTGGCTTTCCATCTCAGGCCCAGATGTGCCTCATTGGTCCAAATTAGACTGAGATGACATTCACCACACTGGAGGAAACCAAGCTCTGCCAACAAGTACGATGTTTGATGAGGAGTATGGGGGTGCGCACTGTTCAGGAGCAAAGATCAACTATGTCTGAACAGCCTCTTCTCAGTTTAAGAAATTCTGCTCATGGCAAGAATTAGTCATGAACATGACAATTTTCCAAATGTGGGCAAGATCAAAGTTTGATTCTAATTCTTCAATCTCTGAACACAACACTTGCATGCCTGAAAGTACTAAATAATAGATGTACCGGGATACGCTTCAAAAATGGCCGAGTAGCACCATCTCCACTTGGCCTGGCGTCTCTCTAGTCATGTATCACACTACGGGAAAACCTGTCTTTCTCCCATTTAAAGTAGTGAAAGTGAGGGGCGCCTGGGTGGCTCAGTCGGTTGAGCGGCCGACTTCGGCTCAGGTCTATGCTCTTGCAGTTTAGGAGTTCAAGCCCCTTGTAGGGCTCTGTGCTGACAGCTTAGAGCCTGGAGCCTGCTTTGGATTCTGCGTCTCCCTCTCTCTGCCCCTCCTCCCTGCTCTCGAGCTCTCTCTTTCAAAAATAAACAAACATTAAAAAAGAACTGAAAGTAGTGAAAGTGGATTATGTGGACTTGCACTAAGTCTCGTCCACTCTACTCCAGACATCGCCGCACACCTGACTCCTCTTCTCCACTCTGCCATTGCTCCTGCCTTCGTGTAGGTCCACACCGTCTCCTGTTTGGATGCTCTCATGTGGTCCCCTTGCCAAATATCTCTGCCTATTTCTCCACATCGCAGCCAGAAAAACTTGCCTAAAAACAAAATATGGCAATGTTCCTTCCCTGCTTGAAGATCCCTGCTGGGTACAAAAGGCAGAATCTCTCGACACGGCAACAATGTCTCCAGCAGCCTCGTTCCTGTCCCCCTCTCACGTCACTTCCTACCGCTGCTCTTCCCGACCTGTCTTGACTCAGTTACTCCTCCCCCTCTCTTGAACACTCGCCTTCCTCACCCTGTATCTGTCAGGCAAGCACACAGTAAATCTTCAAGACCCGAAAGGTCAAAAAGTTCAAAGTTACTTCCCCTCTGCAGCTTTCCCTAATTTCCCCAGATCCTCAGTTTCCCCTCAGCAAGACGTGTTACTTAGTGGCACTTGGAGATGCTTCTGTAATCAGTCGATTATAAGTCTAGCCACCAAACTGCGAGCGCTTCGAGGCAGAGACCATGACTTTTTCATCCAGCACATGGGCTCACTGAATTCAACGGCACGCTTTCTCTAAAGTCAGTTTTTCACTTACAACTTCCTTAGCATGAAAATCCAGAATTACAAAACACTAAGTAACCAGGAAACTCCTAGAAGACTATTTGGTGACAACGTGTAAACGGAAAGAGTCTCAAACAAAAGATGACAAGCCTAAGTGACTAGTAACAGTGATTAACCTGCCTGGTTCCGATCTCTCTCATGGCTCGCTGACAGGTTATTTCACACCTCACCGTTTGTTCGCTGTGTTCCTTATGAACGGAAACATTTCCCCAATAACCACAGATACTTAAAAACATGCTTGTATGGATAACTGAGACCCACTGAGCCATTCATGGTGTTGGCTGCTGAAATACAGATCCCAAGGTATTCCAGTAACAATTAAAACTTTGGACAAAGTTGTACGAGGGCACCTTTGCATCTCCTCTGTGGTGAGGGGAGGTCGGTGAGCTCTCTCATTTTCTACTTTCAGTTTTTGTAAAGGGAAAGGGTCTCACAGAATTTTAGGTGTACCTCTCATTGACAAATGCTGATGTAACTGAGCAATCTTCATTTTCAGAAAGAATCACAGAGCAATAAAAAATACAGTGATCAAAAAAAAATCTTACTTCATTGTCTTTTTAAAGAAAAGGTGGCAAATAGCATTATTACAGTTTCACAGCATATGGATGTACTCTGCTCTCAGACGATACTTGTGGGGAGTTCTATTGTTAAAGGCCCTGCGTCTGAGTGCGGGGAGACTCCTCCTTCTCCTGAGCAGCTCCTGCTTCTCCTGCCCCCGTTTCCCTGCTGCCTGGTCAAGGCGGAACAAAACAAGGACAAGATTCCTAATCTAAGAATCAGGAAAAACCTGTTTCAAGATCTCATTCTCATTCCTCTGCCTTAATTGATATGGCTTAACTGACTTAACAAACTCTCTTATAATCGGCATCAAAACCTTTGCGATATCAAAATGGGAAATTTTGATAATTTTGAACAGCTTCAAATAATTTTCCAAGAGTGAAAGTAGCTGACTGTTAAAAAAAAAAAGTATAAAAAAATTCTACGTAATTTAGATAAACTAACCCAGCAACTTCTTCGTATTGGCCTGAGAAGGCTGCCCCATGTCCAAACTCATGGATTTCCTGGCCCGGGGACTGGTCTGGCCCACGGTTGGATAGGTGGCTGCAAGGTACCCTTCAGAACCTTTGGGAGATGACCACGGCTGGTTCTCCTTTAGTGTCCTGAGAGATTTAAACAATTGAGAAGAATTAGGTAACATGGTGACAAAGACAACCACTGTTGGCCTCTCTCAGCTGGCTGGCCTATTTCCCAATGATAGCAATCGCTTAATTTTAACACTGTACTTTAAAGGCCTTTAGGGTTATAAACTCTTAGTGAATGTCCAAGAAATAGTCTCTTTCTTCCTTTGTTTCTTGAATTTATTAGGGAAATTTTCTTAAAAATTAGCACTTTTCTCCTCAGAACCTACTCTCTTGCCCCGATGTCTTATACACAGTAGGCACTCACTGACGCACAGTAGAACTGTACTGCACTGATTTTGTAATCAGGGGAAATCAAGTCTAAACAGGCAACTGTAGTCTTGGTTTAAAAACCAAGAAGACCAGCTACACTTTGACAAAGGAACACAACCAAACTCATTTTTTTCCTTTTCGTAACAAAAAGGGCATATCTCAGAGAAATACATTCATAGAAATGAATGAAGAATAAGACTATTGAAAACCAAGTATGCCTGGGAAACTTCTGCATACGTTGTTAAAATCTCAGAGGGAAACTGTGGAAGACTTTTAAATCAAAAAGTGGGACGCTGATAAATTGAAGGATAGAGGCTCTATAGATACAAGATTACTTTCCTATATTCAACACAGTACCTAAAACTTAAAGATAACTTCTGTTTAACTGAAAATATAGAAAGTCTCCAATTTTCATGTAATTTCTCCATGTTATAGTGAAAAATATACCACCCCAAACCACATACAACAGTGGGCATAATGTGATTATGTTTACTGTCTAAATCCATACCATACAAAAATTTTAAGTAAGTTTAGTGTGATGGAAGCAAATATAACAAATGTGGTGGCATGTGTATCTTTGCACGACTCTGCATAGCTTAGTTTTCCATCGTTCAGAATGTGGTGTAGCTTATATTTCATGTTAGTTTTTCCTGCGCCCTTTCTTATAACCCAGTAATTTCAAGATCATCTCTTTTCATTACTCAAGTGGCTTGCGCCTACCAGAGGCAAACGATGTTAACATGAGCACGGTTAGGTTAGAAGAAGAGAAACCTTCCTACATTAATTCACAGAAAACACTGTATGTGTGTAAAAGGAGTGTTATATACTCTTCCTAGATATCTTTAGATTCCCCTATATATTACCTTCTTGATTATTCTTGTTGCCTGCCTCCACTGGCATGGAAGATTGAAACCTGATTATAATTATGTAATCATGGGAGAAGAAGTCTACTTACCTATAGCTGGGGTCGCCATGATGGATGGGATATGTATCCATAGGAACATTTTCCATTGAAATATCAGTAAGAAGAAGAGACTTTCTATGTTTTAGGCTACAGCGACTTCGAACCTCCTCAGACACTGTGAGTAAGGCTAAAAGGAAAAAGAAGGAAGATTAGAAAATTTAACGAATTGCAAGTGTGACTTAAAACAGGATACATTTCAGGGCGCCTGGGTGGCTCAGTTGGTTAAGCATCAACTTCAACTCAGGTCATGATCTCACGGTTGGTGAGTTCAAGCCCTACGTCAGGTTCTGTGCTGACAGCTCAGAGCCTGGAGCCTGCTTCAGATTCTGTGTCTCCCTCTCTCTCTGCCCCTCCCCCGTGGAAGCTCTGTCTCTCTCTCTCTCAAGAATAAATAAATATTAAAAACAAATAAAAAAATAAAAACAAAAAACAAAAAAAACCAGGATGCATTTCTTACCACCTCCTAAAGAGGATAACAGGAGTCAGACATGCAGAGAAAGAGCCCTAGAGAGTGTGAAGTTTAAGGATATAAACCACTTAGGACAGACTTTCTTACCTTGAAAGTTTATGGTCTGCTTTGAAAGACTATGTAAATATGAAATATACTGAGATTTAATAAGTACATTATATTTGTCAAGTGCTTTAACGTACATTTGATCTCAACAAACAAAGAACGTAGGCAGCACAGGTACTATAAGGTCTATTTTTTAGATAAGGAAAAATACTCTGAGATATTGGATGATTTGCCCAAGGTCACATGATTCAAACAAAAAAGTTGCCACAAACTGCAGTCTTCTAAACTGGGAACCCGCACTTTCCACTAAGCGACTCCATTCAAGAACCGCGTCATACAGGAGTGCTCGGTGTTGCCGAGTGGAGAAACACAAACTGGTAAGAGCAAGTAGGACGGTTTACTGGGCTGGTGGGAGGGCCAGACCCTCCGGCTAAAACGAATGGTGTCAGGAACGCATATTTAAGAGGCAGAAAGGCAATTCCAGGAGATGGCAAGTGGATGAGCTTAAAATGGCCCATCCATCTGGGGAGGTCATAAAAACTGAGACGTAGGAAATTTAGGGAAAGATGACAGTCAGGAGAACTGCTGGAGGGCCCGAGGATGCGAAGCTGAGGCCTTCAGATGTTAGGACCGAAAACAGGGAAGCGTGCGGCGTCTTGAACCAAAGATGACCAAGGGAATACATTTCGGACTGTAGTGCAAGTTCTTTTATAAGGAAAAATGTTTTGGCAAAACTTTCAAAGTGTCCACCCCCACCACGGGCCTGGTGGTTTTGGACTATGAACTCTTCACCCCACCAAGCAACCAGCTGAAGGACTGACAGGTGTTCTCAGATACAGATTCGGTAAGATTAATTTTGTCTGCTTTGTGCTTTTACCTGCTAAGTAAGCCACGCTCTGTGTGTTCACCTCAAATTTGTCGCAGTTTCTATGTTTGTTAACCAGAGTCAGCAGCGTATGCAGAATCCTGACCGTTCTTGCAACAATGGCAGGTGAAGGATGCCTGTACCCTACAAAAAATCAAACGAACAGGAAGTTAATCCATGCTTTCAACAGGTATTCCTTGAGTTCTTACTCTCTGACTAGCAACCCTGCAAGGAAAGGATACATAAGGGAAAACTCCTGCCTTCTGAGAACAGCTGTTTGGGAAGAAAAACATACAAATGTGAATGCTTAATTACATAAAAGATTAAGTACCAAATACGTGTAGAAGAGAAGACTGTTTTCTGGAATTCTAAGGTACCTCGGGGAGAGGGAAATTAGGAAAGATGCACGTGGTTTCAGATATTCCATTCCCTAAAGCAGTGCGAGGCCTTTTCAAAAAAAAAAAAAAAATCTATGTATTGGAGAGCACCTTAAGATATGAAAATAGGGTTTTGAAAACAGGGTTCTATTGCTAAAAATTCTTTTTTTTTTTTTTTCTTAAAGAAAACACCCTAACGGTGTAGGATGCATATGCTCTCAGGACCCGAAGAACAGAGTTAGTCAGAGAGTAAGCTTGGTCTCTGGACGCCTTCTACACATCAATGCCACTCCATTTCACAGCAGGGCGTGTGTGCGCGGGAAAGACCTGGTACGGTTTAGAAACGCAGAACAGGCAAGCACTTTATCAGCCTGGCGCAACCCTTCTGGAGGCCTGGAGTCAGCGTAACATCTTTTGAGCAATCCCTGTTCACCTTAGTGGTTAAAACTATTCGTGTTTTTGCAGAAATTTCAGAAGGTGATGAAATCAAATGTTTACATTCACAGTAGTGGGTGTGTGTACATATGTCAGGTAAAAACTGGGGGAACCTGCATGACCCCTCAAGCCTAAGAATCATTTAAATCGATACAAAACTCTAACTATGGCCAAAGCCATGGCTGCTTAAGACCACTGGCTCATGCGAGTTTCTCATCCCAAGTCTTACTCTACGCTGCTCTCGCCTCTGACGCCCCACCACACGCCGTTCCTATTAACGGCGTGGTCTCTGGCCATGGCTGGTCCACAGGAATAAAACAAAGCTAACACACCGTGAAGTCAGCAGCGGTGAGGAAAGCCAGGACAGGCAGCGATCGGGCTGGCTCTGAAGTGGCAGCTGAGACCACTGCTGTAAGCTATACGAAAATTGAGGGGGGAGTGTGGGGTACCAGAAAGGTGAGGTTCTGTGGTACGTAACATTGCAACTAATCAACAATACGTTAGAAACAAGCTGAGGAAAGTCTGTGATCAAATCTCTAAGGTGTCATTTTCTACCATAAATTACTCAAGTAACATTTATTGATTTGCAGTCTGTCTTATTTCTGAGAGACAGGTCCCAAAGGTGCGGTGGCGGGAGAATTGAGAAGCAGGGGCTAAGACTCTCCAGGAGCCGGGGCACCGGTCTCCCGGCTCAAGCCTCTTTTATTTTGCTACTTGTCTGATAACAGCAAGCACACGCAACATCGTGTTTGGCATTCTGACAGGTCATGCACCTGCGGTGTACTCCGCACTGGTTCATGAGTGCATCTGGCACCAGACGAAACATTCCTATCCCTGGGCTGGCGCCGGTATGACACCCTTCTGGAGAGAGCGAGCAGTCCCGGCGGCTTTCCGACCTGGGACTGGAACTGTTTTCAGTTCCGTGCTGCTCCGACCTTCCCTTCAGGACACTGTTACGGCGCCTCCGGCTTCTTGTTCTCCAACAACTCCCAATAACCAAAAAGATACTTAGTGATGACTAATGATACAGCCATTAGAAAGTCTGGTGCTCAGGATTATTTAAGAATCAACTCTTTTGCTTTTTAAAGGAAATCTGATATTTGATGTGGAAATTAGGCTCTATTAAAATACATACTGAACAAAATATAGCTGAGGAAGACAGAGACATCTGCAGTTAAAGTAAGATATATGGGCCAAATTATTTCAACTTATTTAAAATTATGAATTATTTACTTCAGCCTTCTTGATATTTCATAAAAATATTCTGACCCAAGACCTCTACCTTTTAAGAGGTGTCCAACCAGCGCGAAGTTAAAGTTAGAGTTGAAATTGAGTCCAACAAAATGATCCATCTGCTTGCAGTGCCATTCCAGAGGATTCCGGATTGCCATAAATACTTCCTCTGGACTCTATTAAAGACAATCAGAAGATGGTTGACGGGTTCACACAGGATCTTTCCTTAAAGGATCACTTACTGATTCTGATTGTGTTCAATAGCTATGACAAGATAAGTAACTCTTTCGAGTTGAGAGAAATTATTTTCAGATGACTACAGAAAACCATAGAACATTTAAGATACGACAAATAAGTTAGTGTGAGACAGTCAAGCATATATAAATAATAAGGTGATAGAAGATGAAATAGTTTTGATTTATGATACAAAACAAATGGTTATCAATTTACACTGTGATGACTTTTTAAAAATTAGAATTATTGTTGCTTTAAATAAGACCATCCGCTGAATTGTAACAGATGTAGTGTTTTGTGTCCTATGACTGAAAATTCAAGACAACGAAGAGCTCCTATTTACTGAGTGCCCGCAGTATGCAACAATGTCGGATGCACTACTGCAGTGAAACCTTAAATAAGGCGATCCTATGCGGTCAATATTAGCTCCACTCTACAGATTTATTTGCTCATTCTTTTACTTATCAAGTAGTTATTATGTGTTTTTGATGTGCTGGGCATGGTTCTAGGCTCTGTAAATAAATCAGTGAGCTAAACAAAACTACTCACCTTGGTGGATTTTACATTCTAGTGTGGGAAAACAAGGAAACTGAAACTTACAAATGCTATGCAACTTGCCCAACATAATTAGGGGTTACGGTCACTGAGTAAAAGCCCCAGAATTTAAATTAAAAAAAAAAGCCCAGTGAGGGGCGGCTGGGTAGCTCAGTCAGTTAAGCTTTTGACTTTAGCTTGGGTAATGATCTCATGGTTTGTGAGTTCGAGTCCTGCATCAGACTTTCTGCTGTCAGCGTGGAGCCTGCTTCAGATGTTATGTCTCCCTTTCACTCTGCCCCTCCCCTGCTTGCGTGCTTTATCTCTCAATAAACTTTAAAAAAATTAAAAATAAAATAATTAAAAATCAAAAAGCCCAGTGATTCCCTCATAAACAGAGATTTTCTCTCTCTCTCTCTCTCTCTTTTTATTTAAATCTGAGTTATTTTACATACACTGTAATAACAGTTTCAGGAGTAGAAGTTAGGGATTCATCAAATACATATAA
This sequence comes from Paguma larvata, assembly GCA_030068075.1. Taxonomy (NCBI): domain Eukaryota; kingdom Metazoa; phylum Chordata; class Mammalia; order Carnivora; family Viverridae; genus Paguma; species Paguma larvata. The sequence goes on from CM057843.1 coordinate 5,609,986, forward strand.
CACCCAGTGCTCATCCCAACAAGTGGCCTCCTCAGTACATATCACACATTTAGCCCATCCCCCCACACGACACCTCTCCGGCAACCCTCAGTTTGTTCTCTGTATTTAAGAGTCTCTTACGGTTTGCCTCCTTCTGTTTTTATCTTCTTTTTCCTTCCCTTTCCTGAACAGAGATTTTTAAAAGCCAACAACTGAAGGTATTTAGGGTCATGCTCAGGTTATCTAGATTTCTATCGGAAAGAAAGAAAAACAGGAGTATTTAAAATAAATGTAAAGGGATGTTTAGAGTAGCACTGTTTATAACAGAAAAGAAGAAAAGACAAATTAACTGTTCATTAATGGGCAAATGGTTGAAAAAACTGTGGCTCATGCACACTGAAAAATATTCTGCAGCCATGTGAAAGAATTACGCACACACACAGAAACGTGTACATGTGTGAATACGCGTGTGTGGTGTGTGTGTGTGCGCGCGCTTAGAAAGATGTTCGCTTTATATTGTTAAATAAAAATGGAAGTTGCAGAATACTACATAAAGTGTGATAACCTATTAACCTGCCCCAGGTACAACATATTTTTTTCCAGCTTTATTGAGGTATAACTGACAAAATTCTAAGATATTTATTTATTTATTTATTTTTAATTTTTTTTTAATGTTTATTTATTTTTGAGACAGAGAGAGACAGACCATGAGCGGGGGAGGAGCAGAGAGAGAGGGAGACACAGAATCTGAAGCAGGCTCCAGGCTCTGAGCTGTCAGCACAGAGCCCGATGCGGGGCTTGAACTCACGGATCTCAAGATCATGACCTGAGCCGAAGTCAGACGCTCAACCGACTGAGCCACCCAGGCGCCCCAAAATTCTAAGATATTTAAAGTACACAACATGCAGGCCTGATACACGTGTACACTGTGCAAGGATTCACCCCATCGAGTTACGGAGCACATCCATCACGTCACTATTTACAGCCCCGCTTTCGGGGTGAACATGAAATCATTAAATGTAGAACTTTCAGTTCTACTCTTAGCAAATGTCAATTATACACTACGGTGTTACTAACTATAGTCACCGTGTTACACAACAGGTCTCCAGCCTTATTCATCTCACCTCCCGGCAACTGTTAATAAGCTTTATTAACTCTGATTCCTAGTATCCTGGGGGCACTGAAGTCAATATTAGCTCCTGCTAATGGGCTGTTCTGGCAATGAAAATACCAAGGCAGATACGCCTAGACAAACATTTCATTTCCAAGTATTTTTATGTGCATACAAATAGCCAATAGCTGGCTACATCTCTCTGACCACCACTGTCCCAAGACAACCCCAGAAGAGAGCAGTGGGGATTACGAAGGACGGGCTCTAGTCCCACATCAGACGTACGAACGAAGACATGCTATTTAACTTCTTTCTACTTTTGTATTTTGTAAAACGGAGGTTTGAGGGATAAACTTCAAGGCAGGTGTTCCGAGTCTACCCCACATCTGGCAGACTGATAAAACAGTGTTTCAGCCCAAGTGTTTTCATGCTTAAAACCAAACTCCTGTTCTCTGCTTTTTTCCTACTCACAGCTTTGTTCAAGCTTACTTCACGTAAATCTCGTTAGAAACACGTACATATCTTTAAAAAAAAAAAAAATCCCTCTTTTTTCTTTCTCTTAGACTCTTCCAATTTTTCTCCAAAGACAAGAGAGACATCATTTCATACTGTTATATCCCCTCCTCTATACTCTGTGGACCAAACTCCAACCACAGTCAAGGCTGACAAACATTAAGAAGGGGGCTAAAGCTATGTTTCAAAGTGGGATTAGGCAAAACAAAAAACTAGTATAATTAAGGACCCAAAAGTGTCCTTTAGACTCTCCACACTATTTTTTCATTAAGTAGTATTATTCAATAAAAACAGCTTGTTTTTAGATTATTTCTTCATACATGAACTGGGAGTTAGAGAATGCTAACCTTTGGGTTATGAAATCACAAATAACGATTGTACTATGCATAGTACAGCACACAGCCTAGCATAGTAGCTGCTACTACTCAATATTTTCTTTAAATGTTTATTTATTTTTGAGAGAGATAGTGTAAGTGGGGAAGGGGCAGAGAGAGGGGAAGGCAGACGATCTGAAGCAGGTTCTGCACTGACAGCAGAGAGCCTGATACGGGGGATCAAACTCATGAACTGCGAGATCATGACCTGAGCTGAAGTCAGACACTCAACCAACTGAGTCACCCAGGCACCCCTACTCAATATATTTTTAAAAAATGTTTATTTATGTATTTTTGAGAGACAGAGAGAGATAGAGTACAGGGGAGGGGCAGAGAGAGCGGGAGAGAGAGAATTCCGAGCAGGCTCAGCACTGTCAGCGCAGAGCCCAATGCAGGGCTCGAACTCACGAACTGTGAGATCACAACCTGAGCTGCAATCAAGAGTCAGAATCTTAACTGACTGAGCCACCCGGAGGCCCTCAATACAGATATTTTTAAAGTTATTATTTAGAGAGAGGGAGGGAGAGAAAGAGTGTGTGCGTGAGCTAAGGAGGGGCAGAGAGAGCGAGAGAGAATCCCGAGCAGGCTCTGCACTGCCAGGGGCTTGAACTCACGAACCAATCATGACCTGAGCTGAAGTCAGACGCTCAACCTACTGAGCCTCCCAGGCGCCCCTCTACTCACTAGTTTTTCATCTCTATTCTGCTCACCAGTATTGGGTGAGTACTGTTTTCTGCTATTTTCACATAGAAAAGTTTAGTTTTTTATGAGCTGTTAAGAAACTGTACTCACGATAAGTCGCATTAAAGAAATACTGAACTTAGGGAGCGCTTGGATTTTAGAAGGACAACAACAGAAATGAGAGGAATTCCCAGGGTGCCAGAGGAGCGCGCGCTCACCTTGTCGTTGAAGACCCGCAGCCCGTCCAAGGTGTGCAGGTTCTGCTCCAGGAGCGCGGTGCCCGCCGAGTACAAGTTGACCTCGTCGAGCTGCAGCACGGCCACCGCCACCCAGAAGAGGGCTTTGTGCAGAGGGGAGTCCTGGCAAAGGCCACGAGTTCCACATTAGGGAGATGAACTACACAACAGTCTCGACCAAAACACGGTGCAGTATGAGACAAAGCACATCGAGGCCCAAATTATGCACGTTTTCCCTGTTGGAGGAGGCGACTATATGGGTGCGCTCGTCACCCACTGCATGTGTATAGCTAAAGACGCGGTCAGCCAGGCTGAGAACCTGAGCGTCTCCTTCGCTTTCTCCCTGCTCTCGGATTCCAAACTCCAGTCACCAAGTCTTGTTAATCTTTCCAAAGTAGTCTCTTTAGTATCTGCTTATTGCTAACGACTCCATTCTACGCCAACCTTCGTTACTGTAAACATGGATTCTTTTTGCCTCTGGCCTCCCCCGGCCCCAGTCTGCAGTGCACGCTGCCCCCAGAAGAGCCCTTCCAGAAGCCTTCCTTTTGTCGTATTACTGACCTGCCTGAAAGCATACAGGTACATTTCCAAACTCCTTTCCGAAGAATCCTGAATGTTAGATTAGTTGTATCCAAACTTTACAGTCTTCCCTCTCTCTCCTGCAAAATTTCTCCATACACCGCCGCCAGCCCTTCACCGCGCCAGCATTCTTGTGCGCTCCTGCTGCTGCATGGTTTGCCGTGCTTTCTCCCCGTCTCTACACGAAATCCCACTATCTCTTTAACTTTACTTTAGATTCTACCCTTTTAATTTTCTGGTCTTCCTTATCAGTACAGTATCTCTTGCTGTTACAAATTAAAGATATTGATTTGGGGGAGCCCTTAGTTAGCAGTGTGGTATATGGGAAAATACACAGACTTTAGAGTCAGACAGCCTTGGAAGAGAAGGCTTGGAAGTGACTTGGGTGAGTACTGTTTTATTAGGTATGTGACCTTGGGCAAGTCACTTAGCCCTTCTGGGCCTCATTTTAACTTATAAGATGAGGATGAGAAAACCATTTGGTGTAATTTAGGATTAGAAGACGTGTTTGTAGAATGTACAACTCAACAGGAGGAGCACACAGGTATTTATTTCTCTGTCACCTCCCTCAAATCTGGCACATCTTTGTACTCGATTCATAGAACTATACGACTTTAGAGTTGGAAAAGAACGCTCTGCCATCATCAGGTCGAGTTTATTGATTTTATCGATGTGGAAATATGATGTCCAGATACGTTAAACGGCCTGCTCCAGGTCACGAAGCTGAGATACGCTCAGCCCATCCTAAATCGGTGGCCGCATCCTTTTATTCCTTTTAAACATCATCTTCATTTAGCACTCAAACTCCTTTGATGATGAGGTACACGTCACCCAGCCTTACATTTCTCCACGGTAATGACTGTGAACTATTATCTTACTTACTTTGTTTATTATCTATTTACTCCCCAACCCCATACTCGCCCCAGACTGTAAGCTCCAGGAGGGCTGGGAATTTTATTAGTTTGCTTTCAGGGACTCCATCTCTAGAACCTAAAATGGTACTTGGAACATAGCAGGTGCTCCAAACACTTATCAGACAAAAGAATTCAGAGTCTACACCCGTCCTCCATGAGCACTGAGGGGTCGAAAACTTACAAGCACCTGAGAACATCTGTGCATACTTATCTTCTTCCAGTGTAAATTCTTCAAACAAGTAAATTTAAAGTCGGGAAGTTCTGCTTTAACTACCACCTCTTCTTTATAACTTCTTCTCAGCCCAACTTATTTTCTGAACTCTTTGACACAAAATAAAACAACATTTAACACCAGTGCCCAAGCTGAACGGGCTCACTGTGTACAGTAATTACCTTATTGAGGAGCGGCTGTAATTTGGTCAGCGCTATTACTGTGGCTTCTATCAGAACTTGACTGTTGTAAGTATCAGGTCCTTTTAAGCAACTCTCAAGTGCCTTTTAGGGAAACAGAATTTTTTATTTTACTTTCATTGAAATAAAACATGGACCCCTAAACTGAATCTCAGAATCCGTTCAGGAACAATTCCTTGGTTAATAAGTGCTAGAATTATTTCCAAGGCTGTGGTATTCTTGGTAGCTAGATCATTTGGGTTTTCATTTTTAAACATTTCTATATTATATTCCAATACAATATGTTGTGCATTATATTATTACAAATTATATAATTTTATATAAGGTGAGTTCTACCGTACAGTTAAATGCTGTGAAAACTGATAAAATACTAAGAGTACCTTCTTAGCAAAAGAGACAATTCATATTTTCTTTTAAGGCATCTTCTTTAAAAAAGGTTTCTTCGCTTCAACGAATTAAAATAAAGAAAATAACCAAATCCATTGTTTAAAAGTTTAACAAGCAACATGCAGGGGCACCTGGGTGGCATTCTCTCTCTCTGCCCCTCCCCTGTGCTCTCTCTCTGTCTCTCTCTCAAAATAAATAAATAAACATTAAAAAAAATGAAAACAAAAAAACAAGCAATATGCAAGACATTTTCTTAACTTCAAATTTAGATGTCCCTGAGAAAAATACAGGATATGCTTTCCAACCTGAGCCCCACCGATATTTGGAGGAGGGACAGAGACGTACCTTGCTAAGAATACGGATAATCTGCTTTATCTGCCCATGAGACACTCGCTTGCTAATACAGCCAAAGACAACAAGAGCTCTTGGTTGCAGGGATGGATTATATTGGAATGCAAATCTGCAATTAAAAGACCCAAAAAGTCTATGAAAACCTTTGTGTTTATACATACTAAGTAATTAAGTAAAATATCGATTATGCAGTCATACTGACATTTTCAACAATACCCATATTTATACAACTTAAATTTATCTGGGACATACCTCTGAGCTAGTTCTGTCCACTGGTCCAGCCACTTGCATGTTGGAATATCTCTCATACATGCCTTAAAAAAAGGATACTCTAAATAGATTGATGCACATAAAAGTATACTAATCATTAAATAAAGCTTATTATAATGTCATTAAATAAGTGATATATATATTACTAGTAAACACCTCGCATGGGAGTGTTTTTATTTAAGCATTAAGCATAAAATAGCAGAATAAACTAGTATTTCTTCTTTACAGTGCGAGTGGATTAAAAAAATAACCTAGTTCCTTATCATTTTGCCTAATGTACCTCCATGATCTCCAACAAAGCTTCTGTGACTGTTTCCAAGGATGTCAAAGCAAACGTCTCCCTCTCGTAGGAGCCGGGAGAGAACGACCTGTCCCGGTAGCTGGAGCGGAAGGCAATGACGGCAGCTGACTTGACTTTGCTGATGCCAAACAGCAAGTAAAACTTGGGTAATGAGAACTCTGTCAGACTGAGTCTCAAAACTTGCTTGGTCTCTTCTGTAAAAGAAAAAAGGAACAAGTGAAGGCTTTAAAGATACTGACTTTTTAAAGGGTCAAATTTACCCAACCATGCTCCCTAAGCCAACCCTCTCAGTAAATGATCTCAACGCTCACAGTCTTAGCTCTGTTCCTCTACAAATTCACACTAGTAAAGCTACGCCATCAACTGGTGCCGAGGCTCTGGCTTCGGTGATAGCCACAAGTTCTGACAAACACACACACGAAATCTTGGCTACAGCTTGAAATGGAATGGAATGAATTTAGTTTTTTTCTTTCTGGTAATATTTCATGCCGTTATCACAGGCTTCAATAAGCGGCTAGTGTTAAGGCACCATAATAATGAGTAACGTAATTGGTGCCAACCAGGCGATATAAAGTGGAGAAAGGAATTACAGAACACAAATTACTCTCCTGGAACTCACCACTAAAATGCAGCTGTGAACAAGTACACAGAGAGTGGATGATATTGATGACCAAGCCATGTGTGGAAGCCCTAAGGGACAGCGGCCCCGTGGCTACTAGGAAAGTAACGACGTGGAAGAGGTAGGGGAGGTGCGCCGCCACGTCGAGGGAGTTGTTGAAGGACAGCATCAGCATGTAGCGCGCGAGGATGGCGATGTCGTCCCACATGAGGTGCTGTTCTAAGGTGGGAGTCGGAGACAAGCACGTCTTGTCAATTATTTTGCACATCCTTCCAATAACCTATAAAGAAAGAGAATTTTATGAAACACAAGGGCTAAAAAAAGGCTTTATCATAAAAAATTCCGGTTTAACTCTAAAATGACTAGTCACCACACCAAAACCCCTCCTGGTAATAAAAACAGACACATCATATGCCACGGTCCAGAAGGCAAAGAAAAAGCTGATTACCTTGCTCGAAACCAGTTTTACGTTTCCAGAAGCCAAAGCTACGGCAGTGTCCGCCATCACCTCGGCTTTTATTGATCCCAAGCCCCCCGTCGCGCTGGTTTTGATGAAACTGTCTAGCACAACGTCAAGGAGATCTGTAATCTAGTGGAAGGGGGAGAAATAATGTATGTTTTAGCCATTCGTTCTGCCAACTCGATTTTTAATTTAAAAATACTGGAAGCAGCAGCCCCATCGACGTGAAACTTCTACTTTCCCTGAGGCCCCCAAAATACTAGGTTTTATTTACAGACCTGTCAGTAATTAAATATTCACTTATCTGCTTCAGAGATGAAGAGACTGTCGGGCAAAAATTTAAAATTTCCACGTGTATTATTTTCATCCACTAGCAAAGCACCTCTGTTGTCTCCTAAGACGGTAATGTGTGATTAATATAAAATACAATTAATTTCAAAGACAGGAAATGACCTCAAGTACTGAGATGGTTTACAGAGCTCTAAAACCAGCTCCAAGGTCATTTCGAATTCTTTGGAGGATTCGCAGCATTGTTTGAGTAAGGGGATCGCTTCCTTAAGTGACTGCTCTGGAGAAGCAATGTGCATAATTCTTGTCAGATAAAAAGTAAAACATTACATTATATTCTATATTTTAACACTGGTGTTCTTGTGAGAGAACTATAAATGAAAGCAGGTGTCCCAAATCACATCAACTGACAAACATCTACTGACATCTCTGGTACTTACGTAAGGCACTAGATTATGTGATACAGCACTATTTGCTAGAAACAACGCTGGATTTTTACAGTTAAATTCTATACAGTTATGTCATGGAAAAGAGTACTAATATCGTTTTTTTTTTTTTTCTGGCTCTGAAACATGCATTAGATATCTATGGTTCTGGGCCAGATCAAGAATTAGGTGAGTGTCTGCACGCCTTTTGAAAGAGGGGACTGTCTTTTCTACAGCCTAGCACAATGTTTTGCACAAAGGGGGTACTAGATTAATATCTGCATGGCGGAGGCGCTAGACATGTAAACATCTGAGCAAACTCAATACCTGCCCAAGGCTCCCCCATATTTTGGCTTGAATGGATGGGTACATCTGTTTCTCATTTATGGTCATTGTTATCAGCTTGTCGAGAATAGCGGTAACTCTCTGTCGTTTGGCGTCATCATTGTGCTTACAAAACCGGACTAGATTCGACAGCCACGGAGTCATGTACTCCAAACAAAGGTGTTTCAATTCAATACCTGGGAAAGAATACACTATTAGCATAGATGGTCGATGAAAATGACATCAACAATAAAAATAAGGGATTGGGAGAGAGAGAGGTTAAAAGGTAAAGACATTCCCTAGGAGATGGCCTGGACAAAGGAGATTTGGCCAACATGTTACAGATGGAGATGAGGAGAGTAAGCAGTGAAGAAAGCAATCGTAACCGCCGATTGGCCGTGTTTGAAAAGGTTTATCTTATTTTTCTCCCTCTTAATAACTTCTCTTCTAGTTAAAATTCTTATTAAGTTTTATTCTAATTGTAAAAGGAATATGTGGCAACATAGAAAGTTAGGTAAAAGGAGAGCTCGTGAAAAATGAAGCTGAGATTAATCTCTCTCTCCTCGGGCTTTCAAAGCATGTAGAGATGAGGTACGTTATGTGTGCGTGCGCACGTAAAACCCACCCAACGTCTTCCACAAAAATGGGGACTATGCTCTACACGCAGTAGGTTTTGAAGATTTTCTTCACCGCGCGTTACATGGAGATTATTACTCATCATTAAAAACTCTGTTTTTGAACTATTTTGAAATAACTTCAGATTTAGAAAAAGGTACAAAAATTCCTCCGTATAACTTTATCTAGAGTCCCCAACGTGCTTTTTTTTTTTATTGTGGCAAAATATACACGGCATAAAATTCGCCATCTTTACGTGAACAGCTCAGGCCTTATGTACATCATTGTGCAACTACCTCCAGTCTCCAGCTCAGAAGTTTTTCGTCTTCCCAAACTGAAATTCTGTACCAAAACATTTTTAATGGTTTCGTACTATTCCATCATATGGAAATCTGACAATCAGTTCTTTATTGTTTGACCTTTAGAATGTTCCAGTATTTTGCTATTATAAACAACATTATGTGAAGTTCAAAAGTAGGGAAAATAAATCTATGGCAATAGAGGTCCTAATAGTGGTTACTCTTGGTGAGGGGATGGTGCTGACTGAGAGGAGCCTTCTGGATGCTAGAAATGTTCCGTATCTTGATCTGGGAGATGGTTTTGTGATGTCTTCACATGTAAAAATTCATCAAGCTGTTCACTTAAGATTTGGGCACTTGACTGGTAGGATACGCCTGAATTTAAAAAATGTAAATAAAAAGTAATGGTATGATAAACATCTGAACATTAATTCCTTAGGATAAATTCTAAAAGGTGGAATCATGAGGCCCAAAGGTGTGAACATTCCTAAGAGTCTTGATATCCATGTCTAAACTGCTTTCTCAAGAAATTGTCCCTGTTCACAATTCCACAGACTGCCAACACTGAATTCAAATGAACAAAATCCTTTGCCAATTTGATAACTGAATGTTATCTTACTATTCTTTTAGTTTCTCTGATTTAGATTTTTTGATTAGTGAATTTCCTAAAACACACTCTTTTTTAGCATGACCTGCATGCTACTGTTGTGGAGCCACTTCTTATTAACCTGTAAGAACTCTTTGTGATGAAAGGTATTAATCTTTTCTCATATTTGCTGCAAGCCTATTTCCTAGTTTTTTATGATCTTTTACTTGTGTTTCTGTTTTGGAAACAGAGATGTTTTGAAATTTTATGTGGTCATTTATGTTCACCATTTCTTTTGCTTCCATCTACCACTTTTCCCTTTGTAAGTCCTTAATCACCCAGAAAGTTATTAAATACTCTTCTTTTTTAATGGTTCCAGTGTTTATTTTTTATATAATTTTTAAATTTTATTTGAGAGACAGAAAGAGCAGAGGAGGGACAGAGGGAGAGGGAGAGGGAGAAGGAGAGGGGAGGGAGGAGGAGGGAGGGGGAGAGGGGGAAGAGGGGGAAGAGGGGAGAGAGGGGGGAGAGGGGGAAGAGGGGGGAGGGAGGGGGAGGGAGGGAGGGAGAGAGGGGGGAGGGAGGGGGGAGGGAGGGAGAGAGACAGAGAGAGAGAGAGACAGGGAGAGAGAGAGAGAGAGAGAGAATCCCAGGCAGGCTCTGCACTGGCGGGCACAGTGCCCGACATGGGGCTCAAACCCACGAACATGAGATTGTGACCTGAGCCAAAATCAAGAGTTGGGCGCTTTACTGACTGAGCCACCCAGGTGCCCCATGGTTCCAGTTTTTATATCCGATTCTTAAATATAACTAGAACTTCTTCTGGTATCTTGTGGTTCAGAGTGAAGATGGAGACCCAATTTCATGCAATTCCCCATCTCATTGCTTAAAGTCTGGGATGCTTCTTTATCAATCTGTTTCTCCCAAACTGGTCTGCCGCTGACTCCCGAAGCCCTCCGCCGGAGTTACTGCACCGGCGTGTGTTCAGGGCTCTGCAACGGCGAGTGTCTCTCGGTTTTCTTTCAGCACTTTCTTACCTAGTCTTGTCCTTTCAGGTGAAATTTATAATCATTTTCAGTTCTACCTCCTTCTTAACCCTCAAGTCCTGTAGCTGTTTTGATGGGATTGCACTGAATTCATAATAATCTGGGAACAACTGTTTATCCAGGAACACAATATGCCTGTTCATTCACTCAAATCTTTTTAATATTAAAATTTCTTAACAAAGTTTTATGCTTTTGTTTCGTCAGTCTTAACACCCTTTCGTTTTAGAGTTATATTCCTACATCTCTTATTGTTAAGTAAATACATATAGTGATCTGGTCTTGATGAATTGTCAAGGTTTTCAATTACCTGAGAAATTAAGAAATATGTTTGAATGCAGAAAAAAAAAAAGCTTATGTATTATGGAGAGAGAAAAGGAAGAAAATGTCAGGAAATAAGCTGGAAGAGGAGCAACATTTGTACTGTAGGGTACAGATGAATGGATGGAAAGAGTGGATGTTAAATTTGTTGAGACTTATTTCTTTTTAAGTTTCAAAAATCTCTACTTTTGAGGCGGGGGGGGGGGGGGTAGAGAGAGAGGGAGACACGGAGTCTGAAGCAGGCTCCAGACTCCGAGATGTCAGCACAGAGTCTGATGTGGGGCTTGAAACCACGAACTGTGAGATCATGACCTGAGCTGTCTAGGAACTGTACATGAACACTAAAATCACAATTCCACGACAACCTGAAGGAAAGAGAACATGACTCTTTAAAATCAAGGAGGTGACAAGGACACTTCACCCATTTGGAATAATCAGCTACGAAGGCAAATCCTGAAGCCAGGTCAACTGGAACAGTGCAAAAACTACTTTGTACGTGGCTCAGAGACACATAAGGTATCAGAATCTTGCCACCTTGTGCTTATGGCCAGAATTCTGGCGGATTTCTCAATGTTGTCCACCAGGCAGCTCTGCAGAGTTCTCTCAGGTGCAGAGAAAAATCAGAAGAGGTAAAGAACTGAAAATAAAAATCAATTATGATTTCGCTGGCAAGTGCTGCAATGAAAGGATTCTCTTGGACTCTTCTTAGAATGGTTGTTAGTATTAAAGAAAATCATTACTTACTAGATTTGCTAAATCCAGAAATACACTCTTCCAAAAATTCTAAGGTGAGATGTGGCTCATTGGCCGCCAGTGTCTTGCTAATAGAGACAATAAAGAGGGTGTTGTTGGCAGGGATGCATAAACCTGACGTCTCTAGTAACTGGCCCTCGATTTTTAAATTAAAGGTACAAGTTAAGGCACAGAGAAGATTATAGGCAGCTGACCTAGGAGAAAACACAAATGAAGTTGTTTAAAACTTATTTTTTCTTCTAATTCCAATTTTTTTCATAACATACAACTTACGGTTTTATTACCAAACATAATCAACTCTTTTTAAATTTTACGATCCATTAGAGACAAGATGTTATGATTCTGTGGTAAACACAAAATACCCCTGGATCATTTATGGATTTCTTTTAAGGGAGGCTCTTGGCGTAAACCAGAAGAGTGCTGTGAGGCTCCTGCGACAGGTAAGTGTAAGACCTTCCTAGAAGATATGTCGCTGGGATATAAAAGAGGAGAGATTTATGGCCCTACGGTGGATCAACAGAAAGAAGCAGAATAAGGCTCAACATGTTTTCGGCAAAGCCCAAAATTCAAATTGTGGCTCTCCTCCCGTCGGATCCATTTATAATGGGAGTCATAAGAAGGGAAACGAGACGGCCCCTCATCCAATTAAAATGTGAAAGTCCTTCATCGGCACTGCTGAATTTCTTTCTGGGTGTCCTACACCCTGGGTGTAGTATGTGCTACAAACTGGGGGGGTCGAAAACAAATTTAATATAATTAAGTCCCCCCATTTTTCTTCCATTACACATGACCACTGAAAACAAAAAAGAATAATATATATCCGGGTTCCATTAGAGACAAAACTTCTCTTATAAACGTCTGGAAATACACTTAAGCAATTTAGACAGGTCAAAAAGGTCACACTCGATTTTCACATTTTCATTTCCCGCCCATCAAGCAAGAGAAATAGTTTGCTCAGTAAATTTCAGGTTTTCCTGACCTCTGAACTTTCATGATGCTACTATATTTATGTAACAACTATATGGGGAGGGAGGAAAGCACTGAAATTTGCATCAGCCTAATGGCTTCTTCTCTGGAATGACCTGCTTCAGCAAAAAGCAGAAGCTGTCAGCTCACTTTATTTCAGAAGAGAATACAAGTTCATTCAAGCTAATAACCGTTAGAAGATGTTAGCATTCTTCTATGAGGAACTTTGAATTAGAAATCAAAGGCGGGCTGTGTAGCTCTATTTTCCTAAAATGAGAATGTTAATATTGTTTCTAAGTTTATGTATCTCTTACTAACTCCTAGGAGTTCGGAGTCATATTACTTTGACACTGACTTTTATTCTTGTACATTTTCAACAGCTATAAAGAACGGGGCCTCCTCAAACTGGGAGTAGGTGTCACAGGCTCCTTGCAGAGCTAGGGGCTAAGCAGACACAACATTTTATGTATAGTTTCTGGGAGTTCATGGACTCCGTGAGGCCCCGTCCAGGTAAAGAAATCTTGATTTTCTCCCCCATTTAAGAATCAGGAATCCTAAAAGGCCCACTTATAAAACTGGGCTATATTACATATACCCTAGGGAGATTTTCTGGAGCTAAGAATTTATGTCTGTAAAAATCTTGACAGTCCTAAGGAACCTGGGACAAAGAATTATCCTAACACGAAAAGCAGAGGAGAGAAAGGAGGGAAGGAGACACTGGCAGAGGGAGGAAGGGGGGCGGGGAACTGGGAGGCAGTAATACTTACGGAAGACAAACTGTTTGGTAGGTGCTATTAAAATATACTACTGCGCATACTACTCATCAAACCTTTGCAGGTATATAGGGAAGACGCTGTCACCTTTATTTTGAAAATGAGGAAACTAGAGCTCAGAGTGTTTTAGTATCTGTCCAAAGTCATATAGAGTAGCAGATCTAGGTTCAAACCGAATCTACTGACCCCACAGGCCATGCCCGTCCCTCAGTCACGTCCAGATCATTAAGCCTAAACAGAACCAATTATACTCTGTCAAATGACATCTGCATTAGTCTTAAGACTTCTTTCGGGAGCTTTGTTAAAGTCACAAGAGTGGAAAGTATGCGTCGTTACTGTCTGAGTTACTGACTATTAAGCCCTCCTTTGTCAAACAATGATAAACTAATTTGTGAGGAAAGTTAATACACTTTTGACAGGGGAAAACATAATTAGAAGATTCAGAGAAGGAGAAACTTAGGAGTAGACTTTCGTTTAAAAAGGCTTTTTTTGGAGGAAAAACCCAAAACAACAAAACTGCTATGTAGTCTGTCTCAGACGAAAGTTTCCTGGAGAAGGAACATATATTGGTTGAGCGTGAATCATCCTATCGGCATGCCACAGTCCATGTGAACACCCCACAAGCTGATGAGGTCACGCTGGTTAACCAACACAGCATACCTTACAATTCAGAGTGTTAAGGTAAAGGCTGTTTTCAAAGCTTGTTCTAAAAGCAACAAACCCTGAATAAAGTTGAAGAGAATTTTGAAAAAGCCTACCGTAAACTAGGGTCGGAACTGCCTAAATTAAGTAATGCAATATTGAGCAGTGTCCCGGGGACATCTTTGGGCCGAATCTTGGTGTGCTGGGGGATGGAGTCGGGCTGCGACAGCTCCCAGCGCGTCCGGATGTGGATGATGGACTGGACGATGGCTTCGCACTCCTGGTGCATGAAGGTGAGTGGGGTGCCCTGGTTCGCGATGGTGAGGGTGAACTGGTTCTCATCCACCAGGCAGATCTCTTCAATTTCCGAGGCGTAGTAGATATCGTTGAGGAAGACCGACTGCCCCAGGACTTTTGTTCGCTCTGCTGAGGTTACCTGAACAGCAGTAGAACCAACCTGGGAAGGGACGGTGAGACAGCGTGGAGTGAAGAATTAAATCCCACTACACAGAGTTTTAAGAGGCTCTGAAAACCAACCGACCGACCGACCGACAAAGAAATACCATGTTTGCCATTTAAGGAAGAGCTACCATCACTATCTATTCAAATGGGTTCAATAGTTTTTGCGATAAATGCTCTCAAGAGAGACGGAAAACATTTAAAAAAATTTTTTTCAAAAAAGGTCAAGAATCCTACGGACAATTACGGACTTTATCTTCACTCATGTTTCCCACTCTCCGAAGAGCATGTAATCGTCAGAATTCCCACCTGGTAATCTCCATCCTCCGCGCGTTCCCACCACTTGACTGATACACGGCCAACTGCCCTCTCTACAACACTCCCCTGCTCCCAGCCCGACCTGGACTACGGCTGAGTGCACACCTCTCACATCTTCCACAGGACCTCCGTGAAGACGGACAGCTTGGCTTGCCTTCACCTGGACTTACTTTACATTCGGTACACCCAGGGAGGCAGCACAGTCTGGGTAGCCAAGAAAGCTAACAAATCACTTACCTCGCAAGGGGTGAAACTTACTTTAATAGAAACCTTGGTGTCTTTGTGAGCTAGCTTGAGAGCATTGTGGAATACCTTCAGGTCCTCTTCTAAAGCCAGCGTGGCAGCGGGCAGTTTCTGCTGCTCATGCTCTATGTGCTCAGCCAGCTTCCCGGGACAGTCTATGAAAACGAGCCGCTTGCTGCCTTTGAGGCCGGTCAGCAGCCGTTCGTGGTACTTGGTGTACTCCCTGACCCAGGAGTTGCAGTTGTAGATGTAGACTGCAGACACATTGTCATAAGCAAAGCCAGGGAAAACGACAAACCACTTGGAGAGAAAGTCCGTTTTAAAGCGATTGCTAGGCCCAGTATGGGTAAGGTCCACTACAATTTCATATGGCTTCGCGTAATATGGCTTTAAAGTCAGCAAGACATGGTATATCAGCAAATCGCCATTGATCTGACCAGTTTTAAACCTAAGGAAAATGACAAAAAAGGGACACAGATGTGTCAGATTCAGAGTTCTGAATAAATATACAGATACTACTAATCTATTTCATTCTTTTAATTTTCTGATTAGCTTGAGAAAACCAATATAAAACAATTATATAAAGTCTAAGTCCATTTTTTAAAATCAGTTATTCTTTAGACATTGAGAAGTAAGGCTGAAGTAAAAAGGAAGAGACAAGTCTCCAATTCAAAACCTTTTGAGCAACAACAAACCTGCACCCCACAGAGAAGCAGAGGAAGGCAGTGAACATTGATTGGTTGCCTCGAGGCCCACGGAATTTCCCAGGTGAACTGTTTGGGTGGGAATAACCCCCCTGGGGCCCTGGAGGGATCTGAATGGCCTTGGTCAATTTGTTCACCTCACCGTGACTACAGTGGTTCAGCAATGATCCTTTGACTCAGATCAGGACAATTAGGGCCAAAGAAGCCCAATTCAGAGACTTTCGCTGTAGTTGGGAATTGAGACTTTTTCTTTCCTGGTGTTTATAAACAAGGGAACACACTGCCCTGGGAGCTGTTAGCTCACATCTTGACATATGAACGAAAAACTGAAGAAATGAAGCAGAGAGATGAAGAGAGAAATTCGGGCCCCAGCCACTTCACTGGAATCCTAGATAAAACTTCTCCTGAGATCAAATTTATCCCTGGACTATTCAGTTGTGTGAGCAAATAAATTCCAATTTTTTTTATTAAGTCATATAGGTCATAAGTCACTTACAACTCAAAAGAACGCTGATCAGTGTGAGAATAGCCACAGTAAAGACCACCAGAAAGCCCTAAAGAACACAGTACTAGAACTTCAAATCAGAACAACTTTTATTAACTTGGCCCAAAGTTCTATACTTAATGACTCCGGTAGTACTAGGCTCCAATAAACATCCTTACCTCGGAGTTTTTTTTTTTTAAATCTTGTTGTGAGGAAATAAGATAAAAATTTAAGTTAAATGATTAAAAAAAAATTTTTTTTTTGAGAGAGAGAGAGAGAATGCATGAGCAGGGGGAAAGGGAGAGAATCTCAAGCCGGCACCATGCCAGGTGCAGAGCCTGACACAGGGCTTGATCCCACGTTTGATCATGACCTGAACCAAAACTGAGTTGGATGCTCAAATGACTGAGCCACCCAGGTGCCCCAAAATAAAATATTTTAAGATGAAAGAAAAGGTATGACATGGTATATAATCACTTATCAGATGAATAGCAGAGGAAAAGTTCAGAAGAGGGAGATATGAATACGAACACAAACCGGGTAGCCAGTGAAAGCCACATGGAAGATGCGGAGTCTGAAGTGGGTAGGAGAGACCTTGAATTCAACAAGAGGAGGGACCAGCGGGCCTCATGGAGAGGCCGGAGAGAGGCCTCTAAAGAGGAAAAGAAACAGATGACTAGATGTGCTGAGGCGACGGTCGGCTAGTTTAGCTGAAATGAAGGATTCAGGTAGCGAAGTTTCAAGAGCTAAAGCTGGACAGTTGCACTAGTAGAGTAGGTATGTACCCAAAGGATACAGAAATACGAATTCAATGTGTATAGCAGGATTATCTACAAAAGCCAAATTACGGAAAGAGCCCAAATGTCCATCGACCATGAATGGATAAAGAAGAGGTGGTGTATATTACAACAGAATATTACTCAGCCATAAAAAAGAATGAAATCTTGTCATTTGCAATGTTGTGGATGGAGCCAGAGTGTATTATGCTCAGTGAAATAAGTCGGTCAGAGAAAGACTAATAACATATGATTTCACTCATATGTGGAATTTAAAAAGCAAAACAAACAATCGTGGGTGAAAAAAAGAGAGAGGTAAGCCAGAAACAGACTCTTAACTATAGAGAACAAACTGATGGCCACTCGAGGGGCAGGGGCGGGGGCGGGGGGGAGAGGGGGAGGGTTAAATAGGGGCTGGGGATTCAGGAGCGCATTGGGATGAGGACCAGATGTTGCAAGTGCTGAATCACCTGAAATTAATACTACACTGTGTTAACTGGAATTTAAATAAAAAACTAAAAAACAAAATCAAATAAAATGGAAAGTTTAACTTTACAAAAAAAAAAGAGATAAAGCTTGAAAAATACATAATAGCTAAGCTGTGAAGGGATGAACAGCTTTCAACTAAGAGGTCTGAGTTTTCTCCGTACTCTCAGAGTATGTTCTGTGAAGCCCAGCATCACAATGAACTGTGGCACCTGTACAAACTCTGCTTCCCGGGGCCAGCCCAGACCTGCTACATAGGAATCTATACGGCGGGGCCCGGCAATTTTCATTGTTTTGAAACAACCTTCTCATCCTACATTTATGTACACGAGTATTTCTGAATCACTGCTATAGACGGTAGGGAGTCATTCAATTTTATATTCTTAAAGAAAGAAGGGATATGATCAAAGGAAGTGATGTATATAAGGTACGTGAAGAAGTTAGAGCTGGTAAAAAAAAAAAAAGATAGTGTAGTAGTCTAGGTATGGTCTACTAAGGATCTAAATACTATGGTGACAGTTAGTGAAAAAAAAAAAACCAAGAATATGAAGGAAGAGCCAACATGACCCAGTTTCTGGTCAGGGCTGAAAGAAAGGACTTGAATTAACAGGACTTGCTATATATCGAGCCTCTGAGATCACAAAGAATGTTGCTATCAGGATCAAAAAAAAAAAAGATCATGAGAGGCAGCCACGTTTGGAGGGAAAATGAAGTCCATTTAGACATACTGAATATGAAGTGATGATAGGACCTTCGAGGAGGGAGGGAGAGAGAGGGGGAGAGAGAGGGAGAGAGGGAGAAAGAGAGAGGGGGGAGAAAGAGAGAGGGGGGAGAAAGAGAGAGGGGGGAGAAAGAGAGAGGGGGGAGAAAGAGAGGGAGAAAGAGAGGGAGAGGGAGAAAGAGAGGGAGAGGGAGAAAGAGAGGGAGAGGGAGAAAGAGAGGGAGAGGGAGAAAAAGAGGGAGAGGGAGAAAGAGAGAGAGAGAGAGAGGGAGAGAGGGAGAGAGGAGAGAGAGAGAGAGAGAAGGGAGAGAGGGAGAGAGAGAGAGAGAGAAAGAGAGGGAGAAAGAGGGAGGAAGGGAGAGGGAGAGAGGGAGAAAGGGAGAAAGAGAGAAAGAGAGGGAGAAAGAGAGAGAGAGAGAGGGAGAAAGAGAGAGAGAGAGGGAGAAAGAGAGAGAGGGAGAAAGAAAGAGAGAGAGGGAGAAAGAGAGAGAGAGAGGGAGAAAGAGAGAGAGAGAGAGGGAGAAAGAGAGAGAGAGAGGGAGAAAGAGAGAGAGAGAGGGAGAAAGAGAGAGAGAGAGAGGGAGAAAGAGAGAGAGAGGGAGGAGAGAATGTGTCTTTGTGTGGATACACTCAACAACACAAGAGTATATCCTGCCGCCTATAATCTACGGTTACTATGTATTTTCTCGTCTTTGCTGTAGTTCCCCAATTTGAGGAGTCGGTTGCGCGTTATCCCTGTTTCTATTATCTGACCAATACCCGAGGTCTCCTAACTCGTGTCATCAAATCAGTCTGTGGTCCACAAATAAAACTTTTAGAGAAGATTTTAATGCTGCAGAAGAAATACCCTTCCATCTCCTTTTGAGTGACGCCAGTATACCGTCCGAGAGCGCACAGCAGGCATATATAATAACGAACATAAGGTCGAAAGGCGTGGGCAGCGGAAAGCCCTCCCTGCCCTGGAGGCGGGGATTTGTTGCACAAAGCCTCCTGTCATGCCAGTGGCCAAGTGGACAAGCTGGATTTTTTTTTCCCCTATGACATGTGCTTTAGTTGCAGCAGAAAGGAAATGTGTCATCAGTGGTTTGGTTTTAAAAGTGGAAAGCTAGTTGTACATATCCTTTTTTTAAACTGCAGATTTACTTTAAGGTTAATATTCTCCAAGTCTATCCTGCTTTAAATTACTTGGGAGCTGTGCTTCAAGACAAGAAAAGAAGTGGCTTATTAAAATCAGGTTATAATCAGATTTTGAGCAAGAATTTGTAAGGTAGGTCATATACATGGCTTTTCTTATGCCTTTTTACTCGTAACATTGTACAGACTAGTGTTCAAGGAAGTGCTTTCAAATAATACCTAAGAATCTTACTAATAAAGTAGAATCATAAGTGATTGAAAATGTACGCTGTTGCTTTCTGCCCTATTAAGTAACATTTAAGTTAGAAATGGAAAGATTTATCATCAACATAGCGTTTTTATAAGGATTAGAAAGGATCTGAGTTTAGACTCCACAGTGAATTGAAAAGTTTTACTTGCTATTTAAAAAGTTTAGAAAATAAAGTTCTCATTACTGATGCTTAGTGAAGGCACTGTAAATTTTATTAAAAGTGACCAGAGATAAAGAGAACTTTTGACAGCATAACCTGGCTTCCACGGCATAAATTAGGAATACAGAGACAGTCCTCTATTCTCAGGCATCTGTAAGGGCAAGAGAAAGTCTCGTTTTGTTACCAGCTTGTTTATTTGGGGAGGAGAGTACATCTGGCCGGAGACAATTCACAGTGGGCCTATTATCCACCCCGTGGTAAGCGCTGCTAAAATGAGCACGGATACCACGATGCATGCTACATTGTTAATGAACTAATGTGATAAGAATAACCCACTTTAAATCATTTCAGCAGTGAATGCAGAAGGCTAGTCTAGGATGAAAGGATGGAAATTACTTGCTAACCCAAAATAAGGTACTTCTCTTTGTGGCAGAATTGTGAAGTATCCAAAGACTGATGTCACTCGACTTAAAAACTGAAGCTGAACACTATTTTATAGAAGTCGGTGCATACTCCCTTCAACTGTCTGTTAAAGATCATAATCCAGAAAGTAATCTTAATTCTAGGACACGTAATAAAGGTTTATTTTCCTTTAGGAAATATGACGTCAGTGGTTAGTTGCCATTGAGCTTTATTATAAGCTACTTCTGTTTGTGGAACGGCTTATCACATTTGTTAGTCTCAATTTCTGTATACCGATGATGGCATCCAAATATTATCCAGTGACATATGGCAACTATTTCTTATAAAACCTCAAAACTCAAGAACGCACAACTAGCAGTGGCGTCTGTCTTACTTGGGAGGAGGTTAGAAACGCAGGATCGCAGGCCCCTCTTAGACCTACCGAATCAGAGTCCACATTAAAAAACAGAAGAAAACAAACTCCCATGCACATTCAGGTTTGAAAGAACATCTATAAAATAAAGTTTTTAAACAAGCAATTCCACTGAATCGATCTCAGGAGCATAATGTAGGTTTTGCTTCCAGTTATCTCCAACAAATGCTAACAATAAGACACTCTTACAAAAGTAGCTCGGACAGAATATTACTACACGAGAGCTAACTCGAGAACGGGGATGAACGTTTCCCGCTGGTTCATCGGCGCCTGGAACAGATGGGCCAGCTCTGTCTAGATCTTCCAGCGTACGGGGGGGTTAATGAGAATTAGGGACAGACTGGTCTCCTTTTTGTACTGGCTTCCAAGGAGCCTGAAGCCGCAACTCAAGTTCGCCTCTGTGATTTCTATGTTGAGACTCACGATCTGCCTTGTCTTCCTGCTTCAGTCTAAATCCCCACGATCCTAGTGTCTCTCTTTCACTGTATCATGTATTTTAAAAAAATTGTGTCAAAATATTCATGGAAGAAGTGCCGGGCATAAATGATGATGGAAAAAAGTCAATAAATATATTTAACTTTTGAGATTACTCAGAAGAAATCTGCCTCTTTTTCACTGTAATGCCAGATTTTTAGGCTGAAAAATCTGGCGTGCCTTTGCCTTCAGAAAGCCACAGGAAGTCAGGGGATATGGAAGTGAAAAGAGAGAACCAACACCATAGAAGTGCTTTCACAAAAACCCAGGGGTAGATTTCTAAGTACCGGCTCTAGTCTAAGCTTCAAGATAAACACCCAGGAAGAAAAAAGAACATGTTGAATTCCTATTTGAAATCCTTTTCCTTTGGTTGGTACCACACTTCCCCTTTCTCAACCCCACAACAAAAATCCAAAAAGCCATTTGCATATTCTTTTCCTACTTAAAGCAAAATGCTCAAGGCCCATGTAAAGATGGGTGACACACTTGTGAGAGTGTAGGCAGTTTCTGCAAGAAAGGTCCTCAAATGGCTGGGCTTGGGGCGGGGGCGGGAAGGAGGAATCAGAAAAGTAAAAGCAGAAGTTGTTGTCTCAAAGCTGAAGTTCAGCCTGCTTGAGAGGGAGAAAACTATACAAAGCCACAGTATTCAGTTTAAAATGATTTGCAGGTATTTCTAACGCTAACTTCTAGTGTTTCAAAGAATAATAGAAATTAAATGGAATTTTTCTCCATAACCTAAGAGAAAAAGTCAGCTGAGAGGGAATCGAACAGGACAGCAAATATTAGGGATGAGTTCGTAGCTTACTCGTAAGATATCAGCTGTCCACCTTTCAACTACAACCAAGAAGAGTAGGAACCATAATTCTTTCACAGATTAACACATAATCTTGCTGTCCCAACAGATCACCAGTATACTCACGGACATGGAGCACGGAGGACATTACCTGCAACTTGCCTTTGTGATGACAACACTTTTTTCTTTGTGTCCTGGAACAAGAGCAAACTACACCCATCCATGGGCTAACGGTACTCCTGTCTGGGATCCAGATATCCAAAATAAGACGGGCAGAAACCAAAATGAAAACCTGAACACAAACCCTACACCTCGGGCAGGAGATAAAAAGGGTGATTCTACAAACGCGAGTGCAGCAGCAACGTCATCTCCCGTCCTGCCGGGACTGGAGACTTATATACCTTCCGTCGTCACGAACAGTCCTCCAACAGTACAGAGCATTGAAAACACAAGCAAAAGTCACCATGAAATTTTCAAAAAAGGGGTCTGTGAGGAAAACAACAACAAAATGGCTATGCTCATTTGCTTAGTTATAATTGCAGTGCTTTTTCTGATCTGCACCCTCCTATTTCTTTCGACTGTAGTTCTGGCAAACAAAGTCTCCTCTCTCAGACGATCAAAACAAGTAGGCAAGCGTCAGCCGAGAACCAATGGCGATTTTCTGGCAAGCAGTGGTCTATGGCCTGCTGAATCAGACACTTGGAAAAGAGCACAACAGCTCACAGGGCCCAACCTAATGATGCAATCTACTGGAACACTCATAGCTACGAGGGAAAGAAAAGATGGAGGAGGAACTGAAAAACTCGCTCACTAACAGAAGCTTTAGTAAAGACAAATGCAAAAGGGGCAATGAGAAAGCTTATGAAGTAAAATCGAAATTGGTGTGACATTTAACGCCAACGAGCGGGTCGGTGATCTAACATTTGTTGACCTGGCAGCCTTGCAATTTAGAATCAAGCAGGTGAGAAGGGGAGAAGTCAGCTCACCTTCTCGAATACTTAAACTGTGCACTTTTATTCTGGCACTGAATATTTTACAAAGCAAATAATAAAACACCCAAGAATGTGGAAAAGGTTTTAAAGATGAATTGAAGGAGATGACTAATTAACGGAGGTAGAAAGGAACAATTAAATATTTCCTGTTCAGCAACAGTAGTTAGATGACCTTGGTCTGAATGTAATTAAACTTTGAAGGGTTTTAGTGCGTCCTTAGAGGCAAGTATATGCTTCGACATCTAACAGAAGCCAAATTCCTAACGCACAGAGTCAAACTGTAGTTTAACGGTGCCTCTGCCGAACGAGACGGAATCTGTGCCAGCTCCTATATCGACACAGCTAATTTTATGCTAGACGTTTTCATCTTTATGTATGGCACACATAAGAAAGTGTTTTTCTACTACAAATATTTAATTAAAACTTTAAATTTTGTATCATAAATTAAGACTCATTAGAATAAAACTGACTACATATATTATTTGTATTCATTTTATTATCTTAGAGAACACACTGTAAAGATCAGTAGGCGACAGCACCCAACCAAAACAGATGAGATTGCAGCCGCCAAGAAGGCCAAGTGGAAACGTACGGCATAGCTTCCTGTTTACGTGCAGTGTGCCTCTGTTCTATAAATGCTGCTTATTGGACTATTTATAGCAAATATCCAAAGGGTGATTAATTTTCTCACTTCAAGGATGCCAAGTGGCCTAACAAGTGATCAATTTTATCTATTCATTTATTTTTACTACCAAGGTGACATGAGCAAAGGAAAGATGCGTGCATGTTTGCTGCAATTTGGAAAGCAGGATACGCCAGGTAACTGTTTAACCTTTTGAGAAATTGAGTTCAAGTATAATAACAACTTACACTTAAAGCAAGACTTCCACTTTCAGTTAAACGTATTACAAAAGTTGGTTTGAGAGACTTTCCAACTACCTACTAAAACTGATCAGGGCATAGTAACGGAAGACCAAGCTAAATTTAAAAACTCTCATCCCTTACTGAGCATTGATTTGGGTAATATGCTAGCCATTTAAGACAATATTTTATATATTTTTGCCAAGTATGATCACAATCTTATTCTCCCTTGTAGGTTAGTGATTCTCATCTTGATTGTGTATCAGAATCATCTGAAGAGTTTTTAAAACTAGCCAATACCTAATTCCCACCCGCTCTTTCTGATTCAGTTGGAATGGGGTGGGCTCCAGCCACTGGTAATTTTTGCATTAATTCCATACATGATACTGCTCTTGGCCATCAAATTCACTTTTTACAGGTACCATGGCTCTAACGATCTAGGTTACGTCTTAAAATGAGAGGAAAAAAACCAAAGTACCAATTTTATGATCAATTTATTACCAATGTGCTAAAAGTTATAACCATGCTATTCTAGATAAAGCTAAATGTCAAAAAAGGAAAAAGGGGAAGCAAGC
This sequence comes from Paguma larvata, assembly GCA_030068075.1. Lineage (NCBI taxonomy): Eukaryota > Metazoa > Chordata > Mammalia > Carnivora > Viverridae > Paguma > Paguma larvata. Next base: position 5,634,472 of record CM057843.1, read on the forward strand.
GAACACTCATGCCAGTCATGGTGATATCGGGTCACCTTCTGAGGGGTAAAAAGGACCGACTGGCAATGAAACTGAGCGGAGCTCCCATCTTATACAAATTAAGAATGTGAGACTGTGTACTAGAACAAACAGCGGTAACAGAAAGAGCTCCTTGAATCAGGGGTCATATATATTTGTCAGAGGATATTGAAATAAATTAACACCTCTTTAAAAATAAGAAATTAACTATGTAACTACTTGCATACTCAACATACAGGTCAGACATTTTCTGACAAAACAGAAAGCTTCTGTTGCAGGAACACCTAAAATTCATCACTCCCTAATTAAACACACACCCTCGGAATGACGCTATCCAATGGCAGCTCAGGAACAAACAAAAGTGGCTCCTTTTCAAACTTGACAGTGTTTACACGTGATATGTTAAGATATGTTTTGAGTTCAAATTTTAAAAGTAATTTTTGAACAAAGACATTTTTGTTTTCTACACCTGGATATTATGGTCCACACACTTAATTCAGGGGTTTTTAAAATAGTGAATCAAAAGTGTAGTGTTTTGATTATATACTGCTTTATAGTAGGACCCCTTATACGTCAGTCAAAGACAGGTACCATATGTTTCCACACATAGGTGGATTTTGAGAGACCTATCAGAAAACCATGGGGAAAGGGAAGACGGGGGGAAAAAGGCCACAGAGAGGGAGGGAGACAAAACATAAGAGACTCTTAAATACTAAGAACAAACTGAGAGTTGAGGGGGATATGGGAGGGGCACTGAGGAGGGCACTTGTTGGGATGAGCACTCTGTGTTGTATGGAAACCAATTTGACAATAAACTGATAAAAAAAAAATCAAAGCAAGTTAAAGATAAAAAAAACACCTAGAAACTACTCTTTTTGTACCAAGTTATAAGTGACCTTTACATTAAGAACGAGGTCTTAGCAGTCTCTGCAGTCTGCAGTGACCAGGGAAAAGCAGGGGATGGTTTAATGCCTAACTGTATCTACTGTAACAGGTCTAACCCCAGGTGCTTTCCATTTAATCCTGTAACAGATTTACAAGTTAGGAATTACGATCTCCCTTTTTTCAGATGAGGAAAGAGGCTATAAGGTGACTTGTCCAGGGGCGCCTGGGTGGCTCAGTCGGTTGGGCGGCCGACTTTGGCTCAGGTCATGATCTCACAGTCTGTGGGTTCCAGCCCCGCGTCGGGCTCTGTGCTGACAGCTCAGAGCCTGGAGCCTGCTTCGGATTCTGTGTCTCCCTCTCTCTCTGCCCTTCCCTGCTCATGCTCTGTCTCTCTGTCTGTCAAAAATAAATAAACGTTAAAAAAATTAAAAAAAAAAAAAAAAAAGGTGACTGTCCAAAGAAAATTTTTATCCAGACTGACACGCTCTCTTTTCAATATACTTTGCTTAGTTAATTTCTTTAAGTAATGATTCCCAACTTATTTTACTTTCCACTGAGAAGTACCTACTTTGTGGGTAATCAAAGAGTTGTGCACTTGAACTCCAAAATCATTATTTGGCCCCCCAAAATTTAATTGTAAGTTTACCTGGGCTAACCTAAATTATGTAGGAGGAAGTAAGTAGGCTACCTACTGTGTGTGAGGCGTTTACACATGTTATCTTATTTAATCTTCACAACAGCTCAATAAGAGACAGATTCCTCCGGAGAAGGAAACAATGACTCAGAAGTATAGCAACTTGCAAAAGGTGATCAAGTAAACAGAACACACCATCTCCTTCTTACAAAAAGAAATCTCACTTTGGGTAATAACCCAATAGGTAGTTTTTCCTTCAAATATGTGAGTTTCATCTAAAGTCCTATTCTAAATATTTAAATTATATAATCACATTACTAGAGAGTCTCATTTACTTACCAGTATTAATTAAAAGCATTCAAATCATAGAGCTGCAAATCGTGTTTCAAAATAAGTTCTGTTAAAAGTAGTGCCTTTCTGAGTCATTTTGTGGCTTATTGCACTTCCTGAACCAACTATCCATCAACTTCCTCTTTTCTACAGAAAGCATTTCAGTTTGCTACAGGACCATTTTTAATCTGAATTGAACCACCCCTTTTGCTTTCTTAGCCAAATCACCAAAATGTCCAGTTAGAACAAGAACTTAGCATTCTGCAAAAAGAAGTTAACAGCTGAGGTAAGAAAATTTTCACACAGGCAATCTGGTTTGATCTTTGTCTTATATAAAATTTATTTTTAAAACTAAAATGTTGCATTTTAAACAAACTCTGCTAGTCTAAAGATGTCTATAACGATTTTGTAATTTCATTGCATGGTATTAAAAATATTCAGTATTGAGCTTGCCTTGGAAAAAAATGTTCAGCTTGGTTTGTACAATATAAGCCTTTTCAGTTTATTCAGTCACAATGGTTAGTTAGCCTTAGTTCTGTACTTAAAAGACGTAAACCAGAAACATGGCGGATAAAGCTAAGAGTTAGAAGCAAAACTAGAATCCATGGGATAGGACTGAATTTACAAGCCCCAATTATACCAACTGTTAAAAATTCTAGGTAGCTCTTTCTGCCCACGGGTCCTGTCCCCGTGTTTTAATAAAATTACCTTTTAGCACCAAAAAAAAAAAAAATTCTAACTTGCTGTTTCTACAATTTTCGTATATGTAACATGACCCATAGATTTACATTATTTTTTAACCCCCTTTAGTTTCCACGTAAAAACGTTCATCTTCACCTTCACTTAATTTAAAAAGGAGATTAGAGGAGATACTCGATTATCATTATTACATATGCTTTAGTTTTTACACAAATAGAATTTTATATTTAAGTAATAATTTTATGTTTATATTAAGTAATAAGTAAGAATTTTATATTTAAGTTAAAGGAAAATATTATGGCTCATTTTTAAAGCTCACTAAGGCAAATGTGTTATGACAAAATGTGTGTACATGTATTCATATCGTCTGTGTCTTTATGCCACACATTATCATCTGAGCCTTTAGTAAACAGCATAAGATAGGTATAGGAAAAAACACAGGATAAATCATAGAAAACTGCTAATATGCATAAAACATGACTATTCTGTGAGTAAACTGGGCAGTTCCAAAGTAAATATTCTCCAAAACAAAAATGGCAAAGAGTTGAGTTTACACAGACTTGTAGTATCACAGAATAAATTCATAGTGGGTGATACTCTATTTCAACAATTCATAAATATTTATGACTTTCCCTTATAGAAGTCCACTTTGGATTTTTTCTAAGTAATTGTTATATAAATTAGAAAATAAAGATTTTTATCTTTTTTTAAAGACAAGATTTGTCTCTCTATATTTTTAAAGCGTCAATTCAATAGTACTTGTGAGTTTAATAGTACTTGTGTTTTTTACCTAATTCCTATATAACTACTTAGAAGGAAATTATAATTCTGAATAAGATCAAATTTGTTAAATATAAATCTGATGCCTTTCGATGTCCAATCTTTAAAAGTCACCTCAAATATGATCGTTTATAGGCTAACCATTCACAACTCCCACAACTGTTTTCATAGAACAGAGGACTAAATGGTTTTCCAGTAGTTTTTTCCCTACCATTTACTCCAGACAGCCTCCGAGAGTTATTTACATCTCCGTTCTCAGAGATCCCACGTCTCCTTCCTTCATAAAACATTCCTGCTTCATAATTTTACTATGAAAACAGTGCAGCATATATAGTGATTCGTAACAGAGGGATACGGCTCTGGCACACGACTGGCATGACTTCTTTAACGGTGTCTCTGTTTACAACTGTGACATGGTGGCAAGTTACCCCACATCTCTGTACCTCCGTTTCTTTATCTGTAAGATGAAGGGAACACTACCTTGCTCATTAAAATAGGATAGTACCTAACATTTAGTGGATACTCAGGAAATGACAGCTATCATTATTGATTAAAGTCACCAAATACTTTCTATCATAGTTGAAGGTTAATCTCCTTTGCCACTCTTCCTCAAGACACAGAATTGGTGTTTCTTCCTTTTATGATTTAATAACTTAACCAGCTGGAGATACGCCAGTAATAAATTTTAAGCTATCTATACTGTAACTTACTACATCGAAGTAGTAATAATATCAAACTCATAATAACTCAGGTATTATTATTACCTATACTTGATCTTTTGTCTAGGATATGCTCTCCAAAGCTCCATGATTCTCTTTAAATGACAATGACCTATTTCTTATCATATCCAACTTAACAGAATCAATTTTAACTGTATTTTATTTTATTTAAAAAATTTTTTTAACATTTATTTATTTTTGAGACAGAGAGAGAGAAAGAGGGGGGGGGAGGGAGGCATAACATGAGCAGGGGAGGGGCAGAGAGAGGAAGACACAGAATCTGAAGCAGGTTCCAGGCTCTGAGCCATCAGCACAGAGAACGATGCGGAGCTTGAACTCACAGACCGTGAGATCATGAGCTGAGCTGAAGTCGGAAGCTTAAGGACTGAGCCACCCAGGCGCCCCTGTATTTTATTTTTTAAAGTTTATTTATTTAGAGAGACACACAGAGAGAGAGAGACATGTAGTGAGGGAGGGGCAGAGAGAGAGGGAGAGAGAGAAGCCCAAGCAGGATCTGCACTGTCAGCACAGAGTGCAACGTGGGGCTCGATCTCACAAACCATGAGATCGTGACCTGAGCTGAAATCAAGAGTCGGACTGAGCCACCCAGGCGCCCCGACCTATACTCTTTATATACCTATGCCATTATATTTATGAGAACATGCCTAATATATGAGGACTCCTACTTCACTCTAACTGCTTGTACATACTTAGTTAAAATACAGCTGATGCTTTCCTTCCTCTTTTAAAACGTTTTTAAATATTCAGGAAAAGCGAAGGACCAAAATCACAGATTTAGACCTCAAAGTTGCCGACCTATAATAATGAGCAAGATACGGGCATATGAAGGTAGACAAATTTGGGACGTGCCTAAGCAGCAGACGAAGGGATTTTTAGAAAAACGCTATGCTACGTGCGGGGTTCTTTAGAACAACCGGCAGGTATGCTTCTGAAGAGTGCCAGGCAAAAATTAAGACAGAATCTTAAGGATACTTAGAACAGGTAGGAGAACCTGAAATGAAAGACAAGGGACTTTGAGAGGAGGGGCGAGTCAAGTCCTCCATCTTGGGAAGGCCGCTCGCTACTGCTCCCCTGTGTCCACACACACATCCAGTGACCAAGGACAGCACTCTGTGGTTCTTTCCTTCATCTTCTTCAATCTCTCCCCCAACTTCTTTCTACTTTTGCCCACTCTAATCACCTACTCTGCGTCTCGCTGGTTATATAACCGTCACCTTTGCCTCAGCTTTTCATGAACTTTTCTTTCCAATACTTTCTTTAGGCCATTAACCTTCTCCTTTTCCGTATATTTGCTGCTTCCTTTAATTTTTGCTTGATTTTTCTCTTTGGTGTTATTTTTAAAAATTCTTTGCACACTCCTTTTTCATTCATCTTACCTGACATTTTCTCCTTTTTACTCCCCTGCCCCATATGGTTGCTTCTTTCTGCCTTTCCCCCTACAGAAGCAATGTTGGTTCTTCAGATACACATGGTTTATATATTTAAAAGAAACTAGGTATGTGAAAGAACTTTCTGTGCTGGTAGTAACAACTGCCTTCACTTCTCTGAGTTAGAAAAAGTCAGTTTCTTCACTATTAGGCCCCCTGTTTCTTCCTCTTTTAAATCCTGCTCTTTCTTTTCTGGACTGTTCTGATTTGCTGTAGCATTCTAACAGACTCTAACATTCTGATGTAGCAGACGCTAGGAGGGTAGACAGCTAACTGAAGAGTGGGAAAAAGAGATAATATAGGTAAAAATAGAGTTTGGTTTTGATATTGCTGTAACCTTTAAATGACACAAGCAAAAAAAATCTCACATACTGAAAGTTTTTATGATCTTACTGTTGACCAAAGAAGCTATAAACCTATCAAAATTGATCTTACAAACTAAAACAGGTTTATAGTTCTGTTCCTGTTTGGGGTCTTTCCTTCTCTCATGCCTTTTTCAGCTAATTGAAAAGAGGAACCGTGTGAGTTTTTTAAAATTTTTAAGCGAAGTCACAAAAGAGGAAACATTTTTGGCAGAAGCCAATTCAGGACCTATATTTTCCACTGCTTTGGATGGCATTTTTTAGAAAAGTAAAGTGAAACTCTGAAGAATAACTTTTTGGGGAGGTGGCGCTCTGTAAGAATAGCAAGTGGGAACTGTGCGTGGATAACCATGTAGAGATGATTCAAATCCCCACATTTATGCCTAAAGTTTCCATTTTCCCCCTATTAAGCCTTTCACAAAATGGATAAGCAGTATAACTTAATAACTTAGATTTCATCTTCTCTGCTTACATTCTGGCAGAAGTATTAATAAATAGTGAAAAATTGAAAAGGAAAGGAATCATGAGGCCAATACAGGTTAGGTGTTTACTAAGCTCCTAATACATGGCTCTTTGCTGCAAAGGTGTCAAAATGTAAACCCTGAGGCAGTTCAGGGGAGTAGAAAGAGCACATGCTTGTGAATCAAATGCTCCTGGGTACAAGTGCCAATCTGTCACTAATAGTGACAGAACACTGGGCAAAATCTTTTTTTTTAATGATTTTTTTAATGTTTATTTATTTTTGAGAGAGAGACAGAGCGTGAACAGGGGAGGGGCAGAGAGAGAGGGAGACACAGAACCTGAAGCAGTCTCAGGCTCTGAACTGTCAGCACAGAGTCCAATGTAGGGCTCAACCCCACAAACTGGGAGATGATGACCTGAGCCAAAGTCAGACGCTTAACTGACTGAGCCGCCCAGGCACCCAACACTGGGCAAACGCATGGGAATTTGTCTCTTTATCTGTAAAGTCAAAGACTCCTCCATCTTCCTCACAGAGTCATTTAAATAGACAAATATGTTTCTTGGTTTCTTTTCTGCCTTCTTCTTCTTCTTTCTTCTTCTTTTCAACCTTCTTCAAGGTTCTTGTTTGAGCAGGTGGGGATAATAAAATGTGATCAGTTAAAAGTAATAAAAAATAAACGCAATTATTTAAGAGAATAAAGATGTGAGGTACGAACATGAAAAATTATCTAAGGAACCATAAAGACAACAAGAACTAGGAGAATTCAGAGAATGGCTGATCTCCCTGGACTGTGATCAGTCACAAAGAACTTGGCTTAAGAAAGGGAATTCAAGGGTGGCTCAGTTGGTTAAGCATCCCACTCTTGATTTCGGCTCAGGTCATGATCCTGATTGAGCCCCGCTTCAGGCTCTGTGATGACAGTGAGGAGTCTGCTTAGGATTCATTCTCTCTCTCTCTCTCTCTCTCTCTCTCTCTCTCTCTCTCTCTCTCTCTCCCCCTGCTCATGGCTCTCTCTTGCAAAATAAATAAATAAAAGTTAAAAAAAAAAAAAAAAAGAAGGGGGTTTTAAGCTGAAGTCTGACCAATGAATACAGATTCAGACATGAAGAGGCTGGGTTTAGGGGGTGGGGGGAAAGAACATACTCTAAGAGGGTGAGAAACAGTGTAATTAAAAGTGTCTGTTTAGGGGAGGAAGCCCTTACCCAGAAAGTATATAAGATAGGAAGAGGTGCATTCGGCTGAATGGGAAGTTTCAGTCTTGAGACAGAAAAAACTCAGTTTAGGCTTTCTGTCTTGACAGCGATGGGGATCCCGCAAGTAAAGGGGGCAGTACCTATCTATACATATGCTTTAAGAAGATCAACTCATCAGCAGTGTGCAGGCCAGTTTAAAGGACAAAAATGTTTAATGTAGGCTTGAAGTATCAGAAAATAAAAAGGAAGAGAGGGAAAAGATCACACATCCTCTACTAAAACAGGGTAATTTACCATCATTGTGTACTAAGTGACAGAGGAGTAAGCAATGAAAACTATTCCAACATGCTGAAAAGTTATCTGCAAAACATGAGGGAATTCTTCTTCTGTTTTTATACTTTGCATTGAACATCACATCTCTCTCAGCTTGGCCTAGAAGTCATAGAAAAACTAGTTTCTTTTCCTTTAATTTTTTTAATGTTTATTCATTTTTGAGAGACAAAGAAAGAGAGAGTGAGTACGAGCAAGGGAGGGGCAGAGAGAGAGGGAGACACAGAAACCCAAACAGGGTTCAGGTTCTGAGCTGTTAGCACAGAGCCCGATGCAGGGCTCGAACTTATGAGCCTTCGAGCTGTGAGATCATGACCTGTGCTGAAGCCGGCCGCTTAACCAACTGAGCCACCCAGGCGTCCCAAAAAACTATAGTTTCTAATCATATATACCAGGATCTAACACCCTTTCCCTAATGTTAAGAAACAACCAAATAGTTATCACTGCATTTAATGATATATTACACCTAGTGTTGAACACTGTCTTAGTGTAACTCCTCCCTTTAGAGATGAGGCGACGGAGAGCAGGAGAGGTGAAATGACTAGTTCTCAGGGTTAGATGCAGAGTTACACGCTGGAAGCAGACCTGGAAGTTAACTCTTCAAGTTTTACCATCTACCACATCCCACGAAAAGCCCTGCCTGCCAAACATGTGCCTTCTCTTCCCATGGCCATATGTTGCTCCCCTGACTGGAGTATTTTATTTGCTTAATTCATTCTTAAAGACCTTTCAAATTTCAGTTCAAGTTTTACTTCTCTGAGAAACCCTCCCAGGCTAGGGTAGTTCCTCTGTGCCTCTCTTGCATACGTTTATGAGAAAACTTATTAAATTATTGTGATTATTACTTGTTTTCACCACTAGAAGCTATATTTTGGTGATGCTGAGGCACCTCTCAAACCTAGACCAGGCCTGACACAAAGATAGTGTGCATCAATAAATGAATGAAAGCATCGGCAAGACAGTATTAACCAACGGGACAGACCTGACTCGATCAGACTTGAAGATCACTTAGGATTCTGAATTGAGCAGACCCCTTTGAGAGTAGGAGATCCTAACAAAATGACATAGTGCTAGACTCTGAAGATGCTGCAGAGACGACTAACACCTTAGACTCTGTGCATAAAAAACTTAACAAAGCTAACACCATTAATGAAAATAGAGAAGAGAGGAGTCAGTTTTGACATGAAGAGGATGAAGATGAATTGTTTGAAGTATGTTAAATTTGCTGACAGTGGGATATGCGCATGGAGATGTTCACCAAGAAGTCACGGAAAGGCAAGTGGAATTAAGGAGATTTAGGCGGGACGTGCAGGTTTGGGAGTTATGGCATATAGGTGAGAGCTGAACTTTTATAGATTCAGGATCAGAGAAAAGCAGATAAGAGTGAGGATTGAATACCAAGTACCCATATTTAAGAAGCAAGAGAAAAAGGAGCCAGTGAGATTAACATGAAAGGGAGACTATCACAAAGAGCTACTGGAATAGCAGTGAAGGCATAGTCAACAGTGTCACACGTGGTCAAGAGAGGGAGAAAGAAAAAGACAGAATAAAGAGAAAGACTGCTGGATTAGGTAACAGATGATTACTGGTGTCCTTCGAATCAACGGGACTGGTATATTCCTAGTAGCAAGGAAGAAAAAAGTCAGGAGCATATGCAACCAGCATGCAGAGCCTATGTATTTAAGAAGTATGACTGTGAAACGAAGGATTATAAGGTAATGAAGCTAAAGGGGTAGCAGGGCCAAGTACAGATCTTATGAAAGAATGAAGAGAGATGGTTGCCTATGAGGTTCAAATGTTGTACGGTTAAGTTAGGATGTATTTGAGAGTTATTTACACTACAGACCATGAAGTCTAAAGTAGAAACAATAAATACTTATCAGGTACCTACCTACTTTGTGCCAGACACCAAATAACACCTGTCTTTCTTTCTTTCATTATAAAACCACTGATAAAAAGGAAACATTCTGAAATGGATCCCAAATATTTCATCTTAATTTTGTTTTGTGGACACCTCAATGATATATTTCTCTTAAAGACAGAAGAAATTACAACAGAGTCTACTGTATTTAGATCATCAAGTTCATATGTCTCAGCTAATTCTCAAAACACAACAGGGAATCCTTTGAGTCAACCAACAGAATTAAATGGTGTTTCTCCTACACAACCAATATCGACTGCCAGAGTCGCTGCTGGACAGCCAACGGCAGCTGCCTACGCTTCTTCTGCAAAAGCAGTAGCACACATTTCTGCTGGGCAACCACTTGCCTCTAACATCACCAGACAACCAATACCAACGGCCAATGCCTCCTCCCGACAAACAGTACTCCCTGTGCTCACTTCTACCACACAACTACCACCATCTGCCCACACTTCTACCAAACAACAGCCGCCATTTCTCTCTACTTCCACTCAACAACCATCATCTAGCCACACCTCTCCTGGAAAACCAACTGTTCATAATCCATCTACACAACCAACACCAAGTGTCAAAAGCTCATATAGGCCCACTCCAGGATTCATCCTAGAAACTACCAGTGACACAAATACCCCACGCAAAACCAATTCTAATTCGATAGCTGCCATATTAGTGGGTGTAATCCTGACTTCTATGTTAGTAGCTATCATCATGATTGTACTATGGAAATGCTGGAGAAAACCAGTTTCAAATGATCAGAATTGGGCAGGAAGGTCTCCATTTGCCGATGGCGAAACCCCCGACATATATTTGGATAATTTCAGAGAAAATGAAGTACCCACAAAAAGGACATCGACTGTTTCACTTATGCCCTGGAAACCGAGCAAACACACACTTTTAACAGATGACTTAGAAATTAAATTGTTTGAATCAAGTGAACACATTGGAGAGTCCAATAACGCCAAAACAGAGAAAATAAAAGACCAGGCAAATGGTACATCGGAGGAGAGTGCTGGGGGATCAACGGTTGGCACTGCTATTTCTTCTTCGGATGATGCAGACTATCCACCACCTCCCCCACTCGTTGATTTGGAAGGACAAGAGAGCAACCACTCCGACAAACCCACGACGACAATTGTATCTCCTCTTCCAAATGATTCCACCAATCTCCCACCACCTCTGAATGGTCTCAATCAAGTCTGTGAAGATTATAATTCTGAGGTTGAACAATCATTTCCACCTCCTCCCGACTCATTTCATTTGCCCCCGGCACCACGCGATTTCGTGAACAACCAGGAAGATTCCAACAATGAGATCCAGGGTCAGGAGTTCTCTATTCCTCTTGACTCTGATCAAGACCACGGTGAATCCTTGCCACCCCCACCTGAAGAACTGTTATAAATACTGTAATTTGCTTTTTAGCTAATTTTCCATCCTTCCTATGGAACTCCATCTTTTGTTTTTCTTCGTGTGATGAAATATATTAAATGTCAACTGGTAGCCAATTTTGATTTTTATTCAGGAACTACCTGAATTCTGCTCAAAGCCCATGCGCATGGCTAGAACTTATTTTTAAAAAATGATATAACAGTGATCTATGTACTAGTTATTGTACCTAACTTTAATGTATAGAGCATCTTACCTATGTGGATGGTATATATGTCAATAACTTAACCATTCTGGAAATAGGCAATCTAAATATAGTTAATATCATCTAATGGATATATGTTTTTTCCTGAATAGCTGTGTATAAAGTTACCTTGAATAAATAACACTTTGTTTTCCCATTTCAAAGTTTGAGATGGGGAGGGAGACGATGAGAAATTAAATACATACTCCAAGTTTTAAACAAAACTCCAAATTTTATATTCATTTAAGACGTTTAAAATTTTTTAAAAAATATATTTCTTTCTTTCTGAGAGAGAGAGAGAGACAGAGCATGAGCAGGAGAGGGGCAGAAAGAGAGGGAGACACAGAATTGGAAGCAGGCTTCGGGCTCTGAGCTGTCACAGCAGCAAACCCGATGCGGGGCTTGACTCACAAGCTGTGAGATCATGACCTGAGCTGAAGTCGGATTCTTAACTGACTGAGCCACCCAGGCTCCCCTAGGATTTTTGTTTTTTAAAAATGTTTATTTATTTGAAAGAGAGAGAAAGAGAGAATGAGTAGGGAGGGGCACAGAGAGAGGGAGAGAGAGAAAATCCCAAGCAGGCTCCACCCTCAGTGTGGAGCCTGACACAGGGCTCCATCCCACAAGTGTGAGATCATGACCTGAGCTGAAATTAAGAGTCGATGCTTGACTGACCGAGCCACCCAGGCGCCCCTTTAAGATTAATTTTTTTTTAAGTAATCTCCACACCCAACATGGGGCTCAAACCTATAACCCCAAGATCAAGAATCACATGTTCTGCTGACTGAGCCAGCAGGGTGCCCCAAAACTCCAAATTTTAAATTAACGCCTCAAGTATTAAATACATATTCCAAGTTTGTGGGGATGAGAAACTAAAATGCATGTTTGAGAATACACAAATTTCCTTTTAGCTCTCACTGAAACCGTAAAGCACAGATGTTAAAACATCAAATTGTGGGGGTGGGGATGGGATTGGGGATGTTTACTCTGAAAAAATATAAGCACGCACCAAACACTGTAGACATTTTCCTATCTTGTTGGCGGAAGGGAGCACAATTTTTTAAACTAGGATCTTTTTAATTTAAGTTTGTTTATTCATTTTGAGAAAGAGAGAATTCGAGCAGGGTAGGGGCAGAGAGTGGGGAGAGAGAGAGAATCCCAAGCAGGCTCCGTACTGTCAGTGCAGAGCCTGATGCGGGGCCTGAACTCACAAACTGGGAGATCACGACCTGAGTAGAAATCAAGAGTTGGACACTTAACTGACTGAGCCACCAGATGCCCCTAAAACTAGCCTCTTTAAAGAATTTCTTCTTCAGGGGCGCCTGGGTGGCTCAGTCGGTTAAGCGGCCGACTTCAGCTCAGGTCATGATCTCACGGTCTGTGAGTTCGAGCCCTCTGTCAGGCTCTGTGCTGACAGCTCAGAGCCTGGAGCCTGCTTCGGATTCTGTGTCTCCCTCTCTCTCTGCCCCTCCCCTGTTCACATGCTCTCTTTCTCTCAACAATACATAAACAATAAAAAAAATTTTTTAAAAGGATTTCTTCTTTCTATGGCTTTAGCACCCAAATAAAATGAAACCTTATAAAGGAAAACAAAATAAAAAATAAAACCCCACACACAAAACCACACTTCTATGGCTTCATTCCAAATCTGAATTATTTTCCTAAGAAAAACAGACTTCTCAACTTACACTAAACTTACACTTTCTGACACTATATATTTAAACTCTTAAACCATCTTTCCTAGGCAGAATTTCATCTTTTCTCCATTACCTGACAAGTGGTGAAACTCAGTTATCGGAGGGGAGAGAGAGGTGGACCTAATCTTTGTCAGAGTTCAGGTGGTGAGCGTTCCTTGGCTAGGCTTGTGGGGGGTGTTGGCCTGTGCCTGCCAAAGTCTTTCTTTGCCCAACAAGCATGTAGTCTTCCTCCTTACCCAAGCCACCACTCGGAATTAAATGTGGTGGTCTTGTGGGTGTTTAGCCTTGAAGACCTCCTCACAGTTGTGGGTTTTTTCAGAACAAAATACAGTATTTATCTGTAGCATTGGTGTTCAAGAAACGAACAAAGTTCCATCTTTAGTAATAATAATAAAAAAAAACTAGCAGGCTTTTTTGGACACTGAAATTTTACATACAATATTTCCCTTAAAATCTTTTAAACCATCCCTTACTGACCATTAAAACGTGTTATCTGCAGAAACAGTCCTTGGACTCATTTTTCCTCATGTTTATTCCTAAAGCATGCCTATTGCCACTTCATCTTGGTTCTTTGTCTTCCACTTTAAAGCGCTCCTTTCAAGTTACTTTGCAAACTTAGCATTTTTAAGGTTAATCTACTCAGTAGCAATCAGGAGTTTAAGAATTTCCCATGAATTTTCTGAATTCTATTTAGGACAAATAAGATATGTTTTTATATTTGCTCAAGTCTTTGATGCGCTTTATTTAAACCATCATAATCTTTCTTAGTTTACATGGAAGATGGTTACTTAAGAGGCTCTCTCCACACTTTTGCTTTTTCTTCTCATCACCTTCTCTCCTCATCTCTTGAAGGATGGGTACCGGGAAATATAGGGAAACACCAACTCTCACAGATAAATCAGGAGTCCATGACCTGGTCATAGTCTCCCGTCTGAGTGCTTTGAACCCTACAATGCAGCTTTCTTCCCTCTGTTCTTTGTACAACTGAAGAACAGTCTTACTGTCAGCAGCTCATTTTAGGTTTTGTTTTTTTAAAAAATTCTCTGTCGGGGGAAAAAAGAATTCCCATTTACTGCGTGTAATTTTCCCCACTGAGGTCAGTGGAAGCTGGGCAGCCAAACAGTGGCAATCCTTGCTTAATCAGCAGAAAGAAATGCAAGCTAATAAAAGAAATCCAGGGGAGAAGAAAATGGTGGAACAAAGAAAAAACCTAAAAAAAGATGAAAGAACCAGGATCCAGAACAGACGAAAAATGTTGTGTCATGAAAATGGCAAAAGGGCAAGGCACAGGGGAACAGAAAGTAGACCGCGCTACCACACGGCAGTGGTGCTCTACCAGGTTCCGAAACAGCCCTGAAGACCATCCGGGTCAACTCCTCCTATTTGTTAACTGATGAGAAAATAGGCCAGAGAGAGTAGTGACTAGCTCAGTAGCGGTGCTAAAAGCGGAGTTTGTTCCCCGACTCGGGGGTCAGCACTCTTCTCACTAACAGAGGACCAAACAGCACCTACGTCATGCGGTGCAACATACATGTACCACACATGTACTCCATTTGGTGTTGGTAGTAGGGGACACAATGACTTCAGCTGTAATTGTTATTACCTAGTTCTAAACAAAATAAAGTGGCAAAATATTTGGGCACCTATAATTAAAACATTATAATAATCATGCACTGTGATACTAACACATGATTAAACAAATGGAATGGAAAAGTCCAGAAACAGACTCATATCTCAAATCAGTGGGAGAAATATGGGGACAATTGGATAGACATTTGGAAAAAGATAAAATTAGATCCATACACTAGAATAAACACCAAATAGATCTGAGATCTAAATATAAAACATGAAATTATATAAGTAACAGAAGAAAATATGAGAATTCCTTTAAAACCTGGAAGAAAAAAATCTTCCTAGCTGAGACTCAAAATCCAGAAGTAATAAAAAGAAAAGGAAAATCCAATTATATAAAAAACTTTCAATTGTCAAAAGAACAAAACAAAACAAATTCCATTATAAGAAAGTCAAAGGCAAACTGGAAAAAAATTGCAACCATAAGACAAAGGGCTA
Source organism: Paguma larvata (assembly GCA_030068075.1). Lineage (NCBI taxonomy): Eukaryota > Metazoa > Chordata > Mammalia > Carnivora > Viverridae > Paguma > Paguma larvata. Next base: position 5,649,648 of record CM057843.1, read on the forward strand.
ACTAATATTTCTGAATTTTTAAGAAATTCTATTTAAGGGGATGAAAGGACCCATAACGATATAGAAAAAAAGTGTCCAAAATGTAAAAGATAGTCATAGAATAAAAAATTTTAATGGCTCCTAAAAACATAGTTACAGGTGTACAACTTTCTTCAAATTAGAGAGATGTGTTTAAAATTACCCTGAGATACTGCTCCCAGTGGATTGCTATCAATCCAACAGTTCAACAACAAAGTGCCTGGTGAGGTGACAGAGAACTGACACCGTGATACACTGCTGAGGGGACTGCAAAGTGGGGTGGACTACACAGAAGAATGTGGTAATATCCAGAAAAATTCCAAATGCATTCACCCTTTCACCCAGCAATCCTACTTCTAGGAATCTTCTTCAAAGATTCACTGGACAAAATATGAAATTACTTAGGTGCCAGGGTATTCACTGGCATTACGTGTAACAGCGGAAGTCTGGTAACAACGCAGATGTCCATAACAGGGACTGGTTGAATAAACCATGGTTAGGTACACTCCCAAACGGAGTACTAAGCATTGCGAAACGAATGGGAAAGATCTCTATATGCTGATGGGAAATGATCTTCAAGATATATTAAGGGAAAAAAAAGCATAGGATATATAACAGCATATTTAGTATGCAGTCCTTAATACAAGCAAAGGGAATAAGAACATACAATACATACACATATTAATATGTTTGCTCCCCAAAAAAGAAAGAAAGAAATACTGTTAAGATATAAGCAAAAGTTAATACAAATAGTCACCCATAGGAAGAACAGAATAGGGTGAAGGGGACACAGAAGCAAGGTTTCTCTGAACATACCTTGTTACACAGTTTTGACTTAAGCAGTCCCTAAAAACTATTAACTAATAGAAACAAACGAACCTAACTTTATGTAAAGTTGGTGATATAAACACATAGAAAAAAAAAACACATCAAGTTGTATTAGAACACAGAATGCACTATACATCCTTAGTGAAACATACTCTAAGAACAAACAGAGCTGCAAAGAAATCTTAAATTTTATTCTGTAGTCTGTAATCTATCTCTAGTAATCCTGGCATCATTTGAAACTATTCTTCGATGATATGAGTGAACAGTTTTGTTAGTGCTGTTAGGACTATTTACAGGAAATATGGGGGATAGAGGAACAAATGAAATGTTCACAAGGAAGCAAACATAAGTCCTAGAATGAACAAATACCTGAGTTTTGGCAACAAGCCAGCGGCGTGGGAATAAAAGGGAGTGGGGAGTGGGGCCTGACACTGACCCGCATGGGTTCTGACTGATCATTTCTATCCGTCAGTTCATCCATGCTGATATTAAATACTTTGTCGAGTACTCTGGATTATTTCCAGTAGAAAATTCAGTCTGAATAGCCACCTATATTACTAAAAACAGAAAATGTAATACTTTTACTCTCAAATAAGCATGAAAGATGTTATGAATATAAGAAATAAAGACAGGGACACCTGGGTGGCTCAGTTGGTCAAGCGTCCAACTCTTGGTTTCAGCTCAGGTCATGACCTCGCATTCCATGGGTTCAAGCCCTGCACTGGGCTCTGCACTAACGGTGCAAAGCCGCTTGGGATTCTCTCTCTCCTTCTCTCTCTGCCCCTCCCTAGTTCACTCTTTCTGTCCCTTTCAAAATGAATGAACTTAAAAAAATTTTTTTTTTTTTAGGGGTGACTGGGCAGCTCAGTTGGTTAAGCATTCGACTCTTGGTCTCTGCTTGGGTCATGAGCTCACGATTCGTGAGTTCAAGCCCCACATGGGGCTCTGTGCTGACAGCACGGAGCCTGCTTGGAATTCCCTGTCTCCCTGTCTTTCCACCCCTCCCCTGCTCACGCTGTCTCTGTCTCTCTCAAAATGAATAAACTTAAAACAAATTTTTTTAAAGAAATAAAGACAAACTGTACACTTATGATGATGAACACTGAGTAATGTACAGAATTGTTGAATCACTATACTGTATGCCTGATGAATCGAACACTGCATGTTACCTATACTGAAACCAAGATTTAAAAACTTCATAAAAAAATAAACTGGGAATCGGATTAAAAACAAACAAAAAAAAAGACAGACGGACTGGGTTTCCATGGGACAGCTGTTCCCTGGCAGGCGATCTGCTATACCTTTCACAATGTTGGGGTAATATCCTAGGACAGTGTGTTTCACAAAAGAATATGTTAAATGAATATACTGCTTAGTCTAGAATATAATAGTTGCTTAAATAGCTGGAATTCCTGACTCGACAGACTTATCTAAAATGCAATTTGTCTGAAATTGTATCTCAAATAAGTTGTAACAAACACTTAAGCCTATATAAAATTAGTATTTGAGTAATAGTAATATTACTATTACAAAAAAAACCTTTACAAAACTATTATTTTACTTGATGAGAGCTTCCAATAGTATAAGGACAGGTTGTTACAATTCAAATATATTAAACATGTTTCCCCTTTATCTTCTTGAGAATTTTATAATAATCTTTGAATAACAGGAAGCAATTTGGTATGTCCCCAAACTTAAAATGAGAAACACTGTGACTACTATTGTATTGGAATTTTCTAATATATACAGCAGAATCTAATCTCGTAAAGCCTAAACCCAAATTCATCTGAATCCATATGTTAGTGAAATAACACGTTCTTGGTTTCAGACAAAAGTACTGCTAAGTATAACGGAACTGGGTAACTCCACTTCCACACCGACGGAATGAGACTTCCTAAAACTGTAATGGAGATTTCAGTGTTTGGTAAACTGACCGTTGGTCTCATCCCCTGAAGTATAACAGTATATACAGAAGCTAAAATGTAAGAAATCTAAATGTCAAAACAATCATTTTCTATTTCCACAACAATATTGATGAACATAGTGTTTTTAACACATTATTTTTAAGCCCTGAGATTGATGACTGACTTCTGAAATCCATAGAAAGAATCTTACTAAGAGTTCAAGGGTGAACTCTCCAAGTAAAGCGGGAATAAAGCATATAATCAATAATAAATCTCTAACACTGCAGACTTTTAAAATATAGATATTTTTTGAGGAACATGCGTTTTATACAAAAGGTGACTCCTAGAGTATAGTTTCTTTTCTAAGAAAATAAACTTCAAATTTTAATACAATAAATTCTGTTTGGGGTAAAATTTGGGGCAAAGTAATGGCAAATATAATTTAGAGAAAAACAAAGGATTAACAACAAAGCGTAAGGAGATCTTCTTTACATGTAAGGTGCTAATAATTGGTTTTTAAGTAGTAACACTTTGGTAATGAAGATCCCGTAACTTTATTTGCTTTCTTTTCTAAGGTAAACTGGATATTCTGGAAATTAGATTTGAGCTTTAACAGATTATTTATACAATCAATCCACTAAAGAGTGAAGCAGAAGCTATTATAAATCCAGTCACATTTTCTAAAACTCATGACCAAAGTTTTGCCTTTCACATTATTTTGTGCAAGTTTATTTGTTTAAAAAAATATGTCTAATGTTTGTTTATTTTTGAGAGAGACAGAGCGCGAACAGGGGAGGAGCAGAGAGACAGGGAGACAAAGAATCTGAAGCAGGCTCCAGGCTCGGAGCTGTCAGCACTGAGCCTGACGCGGGGCTCGAACTCACAAACCTCGAGATCAGGACCTGAGCTGAAGTCAGATGCTCAACCAACTGAGCCACCCAGGCGCCCCTGTGCAATTTTAAAACTATAAATTGCTTTCTCGGCAAGACAAACTGTGAAACATTCTGAAGAAATCACTAAAATTGACACTTTTATTTTTAAAACACGAAATCAAAAAATGGTCACTCCTAGAGTATTGAAGGTATCTCTGGATGGAACAATACATATATCCACTCACTAAATGAAGTGAGTTGCATAGAGAAAAAAAAAATCCTTAACCTAAAAGACATAAAATAAAACATGTTTATTTGCCCACACGAATTTAATTAAAAGCAGGAGATGCTCATTTAAAAATGTAGTCTTGCTTATGTGACGTCTGGGTTAAACGATCCTTGGCATCAGAAAGATAAAGACGGAATAACCGTATGCAAGTACTCCGGTACTTCCGAAGAAGGAAGATTTAGGTGGTTGATAAATCCGAAAAGCTGGTTATACATACTAATCACCATGTTGGGGGAGCACACGAAAACGAAATGGATTGTATCACGTTATTTTAAGAAGTGACAGGACAGCTGAGCCATTTTAGAAGAACATGAAAAGGCAGGAGTTAAAAATAGTTAAATTAACATCTTTGAAAAGGACGGTCAAATTCGTTTTCGACATTTTCCAACGTGTAAAAAGAATAAGGGGCCGAGGCTTTAAAAAGAGAACCACGTTCTTCATGAGGCAATGTCAGAATGTGGCACCCGAGCTCAAACACACAAGAATGAGTGCGGGCCAGGTCTAATGGGCACGAGGCACCACATCCTCTGGCAAATCGGAGGTATACAGGCATGCTCGATGCTGTAAGTTAAAAAAAAAATTGGGGGGGGGGTCCATTTTGTTGCGTGTGCACCTCTGGCACTAAATTTGAGTCAGCACCAATGACAGCTCTGCAGTCCTCCTGTGTGGACGGATCAGGTGGTTGCAGAGCTCCGGCTCACAGCCGCACAATGCAGCTGAGCCGGCAAGCACAGCCCACGGCCAGGAGCGGCTCCCACTCTCTGGAGCAAGGCGACCTTTAAGCTTAAGTTTCCTGGAGAAAATGAGACATTGCTGCTGAAGACGACACTGTGGTAAGCTGCTATTTAGATGGGTAAAGGATTGACTCGGGTATTTGTTTCCTTTTTTTAAAGAAAGAGTCAATGTGAGGATTGCATATATATTCAGTAGCAAGCAAGTAAGTGCATGCACCAGAAATTTGCTGCAGTGTCAGTGGAGGGGTTTCTTTTTAATATTCATTCACTTTGTAAATGTACACGTTGCTTTCTTTTAGAATCGGCACTGAAATACACAGAAAAAAAATCACTATATTTGAGAGGTTTAAATTAGGATATTGGTCTGAATTTTTCAAGTGCCTTAAAATGTTTTGCAAGGATATATTTATCCCAAAGAGATAAAGATGAATTTCAAAGTATTGTTTTAATATCTCAGCCAAATCTTACTCTATACACAACATTGACTATTACATTACTGCAGAGATTAAAAAAAACAACAACAACAAAAAAACCCAGACACGACAGCCATTTTTTCCTATTTGAGTAAGAAGGGATATTCTCAAAAATCATAACAGCTTAAGGTTCTGACTCTTTATTTGCAGAGAATGCCATTTTGTAATATTAAGCTCTGGGAAGATAAAAAAGACGATGGTAAAAGAAGGGAGAAAAGAAGGGAGAAATTGCAGGAGCAAGTAGGGGGAGACAGTCCCTCTCTCCCACATAGCCCCAGTTGAAGGATTAAGCATTTGGACTATAAATGAAGGGGAGCTTTGTTAGTTTAATCACTGGAACAATTATAAAAGGACTCAACAACAACGAGGTTTATTGAAAATTTTGCCTAATGCTAACTGACCCATGCAGATGCCTAATTGTGTTTGCATATTAAAAGAAGGGTGTATCTGTTTGTTTCCAGGCTTTGATGGAATATCAGATATTGAGAATGTCTCCCAGCTTGTTCATCCTTCTGTCTCTCACACCTGGTATTTTATGCATTTGTCCTCTCCAATGCATATGCACAGAGCGGCACAGGCATGTGGACTGTTCAGGCAGAAACTTGACTACATTACCATCTGGACTGCAAGAGAATATTATCCATTTAAATCTGTCTTATAACCATTTTACTGATCTTCATAACCAGTTAACCCAATACACCAATCTGAGGACCCTGGACATTTCAAACAACAGGCTCGAGAGCCTGCCTGCTCAGTTACCTCGGTCCCTCTGGAACATGTCTGCTGCTAACAACAACATTAAACTGCTTGACAAATCTGATACTGCCTATCAGTGGAACCTTAAATATCTGGATGTTTCTAAGAATATGCTGGAAAAGGTTGTTCTCATTAAAAATACACTGAGAAGTCTTGAGGTTCTCAACCTCAGTAGTAACAAACTGTGGACAGTTCCAACCAACATGCCCTCCAAACTACATATCGTGGACCTGTCTAACAATTCCTTGACACAGATCCTTCCAGGAACATTAATAAACCTGACAAATCTCACACATCTTTACCTGCACAATAATAAGTTCACATTTATTCCAGATCAAGCTTTTGACCAACTCTTTCAGTTGCAAGAGATAACCCTTCACAATAACAGGTGGTCATGTGACCACAAACAAAACATCACTTACTTATTGAAGTGGATGATGGAAACAAAAGCCCATGTGGTAGGGACTCCCTGTTCTAGCCAAATATCATCTCTGAAGGAACATAGCATATATCCCACACCTTCTGGATTCACCTCAAGCTTGTTCACTATAAGCGGGATGCAGACAGTGGACACCATTAACTCTCTGAGTATGGTAACTCAATCCAAAGTGACCAAAACACCCAGACAATATCGAACAAAGGAAACAACGTTTGGTGCCACTCTAAGCAAAGACACCACCTTTGCTAGCACTGACAAGGCTTTTGTGCCCTATCCAGAAGATACATCCATAGAAACCATCAATTCACATGAAGCAGCAGCTGCAACTCTAACTATTCATCTCCAAGATGGAATGGTTACAAACACAAGCCTCACTAGCTCAACAAAATCATCCCCGACACCCATGACCCTAAGTATTACTAGTGGCATGCCAAGTAATTTCTCTGAGATGCCTCAACAAAGCACAACCCTTAACTTACGGAGGGAAGAGACAACCACAAACGTAAAGACTCGCTTACCTTCTGTGGCAAGTGCTTGGAAAGTAAACGCTTCATTTCTCCTAATGCTCAATGCTGCGGTCATGCTGGCGGTCTGAGGGGCTGCAGCTTTTGACGCGAATGAAAGCACTCCCCCCTGATGTATAGTTGGGAAACCATGTCCCTATCTAACCAGTGATTCAAGCTACATAAGTATTCGAGAAAGTCAGTCTTACATTTCTGACTCTGATGTAAATGAAGTAACTTGTCTTAAATAAAAGAAGTGCACAATGTCTCGGTACTTGCTGCTATTTTACTGTCTTAATTAAGTAACACTAATGAGTTTCTTTTTAATGAAATGTTTTCTTTTTAAGGCTTCAATTTATTGCACAAAAATATAAAGCATCTAAACTTTAATATGTATTTTATGTATGTTTACACTGTCAAACATCTGGGAAAAAAAAAATAAAAGGTCTATGCTCATAACTGTGTCATTTGGCTTTCTAGTCATACCAACTTAATCTATTCAGTATAATCAAAATGACCGAACCATTCGTGTCCTAGGGTACTTTGGTAAAGTCTTTACGGTAAATGAAACGTTGGAGGTACCCAAGGGTTTTGCCACTAAAGTGTAACGGTGGTTGCTACCCCATGAATGGCTATGCCACATCATCATTTTACACAGAAGCCATAATTGTTTCAAATCTAAATGATGTCCTGCTTCTGAGGAACTCTTGGCTACTTTACAGATTATATAATGGACAAAAGCTCTTCAAAAAGCTAGAAGACACTAGGCTCTGCATTTTAATCAGGAAAGTTTAACGGCTTTGTTTTTTGCATTTAAGAAAAGTATTAAAAATTCTATTAAAGTTTGGCTTTACAAATATGTAAAGGGACGGTTTTAGTGTATATTTAACAGACCATTAATGAAAAATTTAAACATTTACAAAACTAAAAGTCTTCTACGTACAGGAGAGGGAAATTTATCTTTCGTACATTGGATGTCAGAACCTGATTTACCTAAATTAAAAAGAAGGTTAGATTCAGGATAAAATCCTGGGGGGTCTAACAAACACGGACAATATCAAGGAAGAAACGGAAAAAGGGAAGGAGAACGGGGAAAAAAACGCGATTCAGCCGGTGCCACGGCTGGGTGAGAAACCCGAAAAAACACACACCGGGACAAGGGCTGGGCCGCCGACCCACCTTCACACTCCCGATCACACAGCACTGGGACACGACTAGAAGAAAACGGAGCAGCTTCTACAAATACAAAAAAGTAAGTCGCCTAATGAATTAGAGACAAACAAAATAGCCGAGAGTCAGAAAAAGAAGCCCTGAAACCAGGCTAGATTTAAAATGCAAGAGAGCATAGCTGAAACAGGCCACAAATGAGGGATTTAAATTGTGAGACATAAGGAAGGCTCTATTTCAAGCAATTCCTAGAGTCGGGAAAGCGTCCAGAAAGAAACTCTGATGCTCCTTCCTAAGAAATTTTAAAATAAGACAAGACTTCTTTCCAGGTTTGGGAACCTTTTTGTGTGGAGAGACAGAAAAGTAATAACCCTCTAATGTACTCTTTTTCTTTCTTTCTTTCTTTTTTTTTTTTAAAAGGCCCAGGCTTATGGAAAAACTACTGTTAAGCTTCACTAAAGCCATTCCTCTCCTAGGCTGACAGTCCGGTGGCTCTTAAGCGTTTCTCTGCCCCAGCAAACCGAACTCACCACGTCAGGGAACCCCACTATGAAGAAAGAGGCTTATTTGAAAAAGTCTCCTAAGTGATTTTAAAGTTCATTACCTTTCCAAAAGGGCAAGCTATTCCCATTCCCTGCTAGTCGCTGGCCTAGTAGCTTCACCAAAGAGGATACAGACTAACTGCTCCCGCATCCTGCTCTACCATAAACTCGGGTCCGGTTCCAAAACACACAGACAGTGAGTCGCACAACAAGTAGGTTTCTTAGATGCGAGTGTCTTTCACTCTGAGGATGCCCAGAATATAATGCTGTCGTAGAAATACTACGGGGACAAGTGACGAAAAGGTGAAATTATGGATTACATTAGTGACATCTATGGATTACTGACCCGTCTGCAAAACACACGGGAAAAAACTCAGTAAATTTACAAGTCAACTACACAGACTCCAAATCCTTAGAAAGAAGTATTACCTAGCCTTAAAGTAATTAGATAAACTTCCTTCTACGGAAACTGTGTTCTTATCATTATTAATGGAGGAGGATTCGTGATTTGCCACGAAGACAAGAACTACTGTATTACTGGCTCCATAAACATTTCAAAATACGTTAGTCCTCTCAGGCTCACAAGATCTATATCCATCCACTCATCTGCCCGTACGGCTTAATTTTATGTTATAAGTAACTTTTGTTTCTCACCAGTCAAGAGGACCCAAAGAAGAGCAGAAATATGGAGCAAATGCAATAAGGGATAAAACAGGGGGAAGAGTGTGTGCTCTGGTGCCTAAATTTCTAGGCCTAAAGCGTGCCTCTGCCACTTCTCAGCGGTACAATTCTGGACACGTTACCACTGTGCTGGGTCAAGGTTTCCCCGTGTCTAAAATGGACTAGCAGAACTTTTTCACAGAGTTTTTCTCGAGGATCAAATGGTCTAATTCACAGATGGCCTTATCAGAGTGTCGTGCCTGCCCCCCATTCTGAGGAATCCTTTGGATAGTCACTTCAGTCTATCAATAGTAATAATTTTGTTTCTTATTTCCATACAACTGCATCTGTTATGCAATTCTATATGCTGCTGCCGCGGCTGTTAGGGTTATTATTACACGGATATGCCCGAGCCCAGTGCTTTGAGAAGCGCCCGCATGATGTAGGAATACCCGAGCCGCACGCCTGAACAGCCGCTACGCTGCTCTTCCACCCTCCAGAATTCAGGCGCAGGTGTACCAGCGGCACAGGGATGCAGAAGAGAGTCAGAGAAACATTCACTACCACGGCAGAAGAAGAAGATGTCTTCCGTGGCTAAATTAAAAGATCACGACTATGTGCATTCAATAGTCTTCCAAAACAACGCCCTGAAGCGGCGGCAAATTCCTTCGACTAACACCAAAGATGCCAAGTGAAATGCGTTTGAAGAGCTAGATAAAGAATGATAGCATGCATTGCAAACTGCCAGCCAACATCATGGTTAAAAGTGAGAACTTGTATTTCTATTAAAATCAGAATCAAAACAATGATGCCTCTTTTGTAAACATCAATCTTTTCAACATTATTTGGGAAATCCCAGAACAGGGATAACAGATACAATTGTATGGAAATAAGAAACAAAATTATTACTATTAATAGACTGAAGTGACTATCCGAAGGATTTCTCAGGAATGCCTTCAAAAGAATAACATTAAATAACTAACAAAAAAATATGGAAACATGAAGTATTTTCTCATATGCTGGCAACAAATAATTAGAAAATTACAGGAAAAAGCCACCATTCACGGCAGGAACAACGAATCAAATATACAACGCCTGAATAATATTCACATGAAATGTGCAGGACCAAACCGGAGGAAAAGCTAAAAAAGTATTAATGCGAGGTATTAGCCAAGACTCGAAGACCATAAACAAAGATCTCTCCATTCATTTATTCTTCCACTCAATAGACATTTATTCAGCACCTGGAACGTACCAGGCTTCAGGGCTAAGTACAGGAGACACACCTTGACTGGTATAGCGAAAATGCGATTATTTCCAGTATAATCCATGGATTATACTGACAACTCTGACAAATATATTCCAATAAGATTCCTTTGGATGGAATATGACATGAAACACTTCAATTCATCTGGAAAAATAAGCAGGCAAGAATAGGAAAAAGGAAGAGCTAGCAGAGGTATCTTACACATTCACCTGTACGAGAACAGTAGGGACACAAAAACAGAAAGGAAGACAGGCACAGTATAGAAATGCAAGTGTGGTGAGTGCGCAGAAGAGTTGTGTGGACTTCCATTTCCTCACGGGGTTGTTGTTGAGATAATTCACGTAACATGCTTAGAACACAGGACACACGCATACCACACAGGAAATTCCCAAACACCGGTAACTTCAGGAAGAAAAACACCACCACAAGTCAAAGGGGAAGGGTAAGACTCCATGAAGAATGCTGGGGAAACTGGAAAGCAGACTACTTCGCATCGCTTCGTGTGATACGCCTACATAGCAAACTAAAAAAGAGAACATTAAAAAAAAGGAAGTCTTAAAACCAGCAGAATTTAAATGTATTTATAAATCTCTGGGAGACTTTTTTTTTTTTTTTAACTAGGAAAGGAAAAAACAAATCACAAAGAATTATCAACAGACGTGTCTACACAAATTTCTTTATGCTTAAATAATGAGCTGAATAAAAATATTCAAAGAGAGTACCACAAAGGAGATTGTTCATCAAAAGTTTACTACAAAATCAGTAAGAAAAATATTTAGATTCCCAATGGATAAGTGGGCAAAGGGCATAAACAGAACATTTAAAAGACAGGAAGCATCAGGATCGATACGTATACGGATATGTGGACTACGACATAATAACTGAGAAATAAAAATAAAATATGATACCATTCTCATTATTAATTCAGCAAGCAATTTTTAAGAAATGAAAATCAAGGCCAGGGAAGCCATCATGAAACAGCCACATTCACATGTTGGCACAACTCCTGTGAACAGCAAGTAGCAAGTGATGAGGAAACAGCTATTCTGAGCTGCTGCCTAGGCGTTTGGCAGTAGGACAGCCCCGCACGCACGTAGAGTCTGGCCATTCAGATAAGGACCTGAGCTTAGGATTTCCACCACAAGTTCCTGTTTTGCTTTTCCTGGCGCACATTTTTAAAGAACTACTCGGAGTTGAGCCTGTGAAAAGTTAGCAACTGTCGTCGTCCCAACCACCTTGTAAGTAACAGGTGCTGGTAACCCTGTGCTCTGTTTCCTGCTTGCCGGTAAGCTGGGGTGGAAGCCTGCCCTTCCTCCAGCTCACTGTGTCCCCGCCCCTCAACATTTCTGGGATCCCTGAGTAATAAATCCTGTGACTCTATCTCCTTGGGGTGAGGGTGCTACAACAAATCAAATCAAAACCACCCCGGGGTTCTCACTTCCCCAAAGTGGAAGCTCAGACACTTTAGCGAGCTACCTGCCAGCACCGTGTAAGTGGTTTGTGCAGGTCATCGTCCACGTGGTCCTTTTCCCCCCTTAAATCCCTCCTCTTTTAACTGAAGTATAGTTGACACACAACGTTATATTAGTTTCAAGCATACAACATAGTGATTCAACAATTCTATACATCACTCAACGGTCCCCATAGTAAGTGTAGTCACCATACGATGTTATTACAACATTATTGACTATATTTCCTATGCTGTACTTTTCGTCTCCATGACTCATTTATCTTATAACTGGAAGTTTATACCTCTTAATCACCCTCGTCTATTTTGCTCATCTCCTTACACACCCCCCTTTGGCAACCACCAGTTTGTTTTCTGTATTTAAGAGTCTGTTTGTTTCTTGTTTTTTTGTTTGTTTGTTTGTTTTAGACTCCACACAGTGAAATCATATGGTATTTGTCTTTTTCTGTCTGGCCTATTTCACTTTGCATAATACCTTCTAGGTCCATCCATGTTGTCACAAAGATGCCTTCTTTTTTACGGCTGAGTAATATACCATCGTGTTCGTGTGTGTGTGTGTGTGTGTGTGTTTATAAACCACATCTTCTTTATCCATTCACCTATCAATGGACACCTGGGTTGCTTCCATATTGGCTTTGTAAATAATGCTACAAGAAACACAGGGGTGCATATATCTTTTCAAATCAGTGTTTTCATTTTCTTTGGGTAAATACCCATTATGGTATAATCTACATATTCTTATTAATTTAATACACCAGCCACAGGCCTCCCAATACAGCAGGGTTCAAAAATCTGAAATATCTTAACCTTTAACCTCGTAAATTCTAGGTCAATTCTTTCTAACAGCAGAAAAAATGGAAACAATGCTAAATATCTACCATTAGGTCATTAGGTAAGTAAATTATGATCCACTGACCACAATACTTTGTGTCCAATGAAAATGTTTTTGAAGAGTTTTTTAACATTTGAAATGTGGAAAATGCAAAAACTAAAGAGATAAGCAAAAGTTATAGGATACAAACGTATAGAACTATGTATTAAATAAAAAAAAGAGAAATATACCGAAATGCGAATACTGTATACTAAGTATGTTTTATTAACTGCTTTGTCCTTGAAGAACGCAAGAGATGTAAGAAAAGAACAATTGAGACAGCTGCCCAAGAGACCTAGGTTGAGGAGGAAAACAAGAGAACGAAAAGACAAAAAATGAACTGTGAATGGGTAGGGGTGGTCAAGAAACTAGAGGGTACCGTGAAATAAAGACCAGAGACAGAGGAACTGAACCAGCACTCTCGGCAGGACACACGCAGGCGCACCTCATTTCGGTGGGCTCCGCTGCACTGCGCTTCGCAGACCGTGCGTTTTCTACACATCGAAGGCTCGCGGCGACCTCGCATGGAGCAAGTCTATTGGTACCATTTCTCCTACAGCAGTTGCTTACTTTGTGTCTCTCACATTCAGGTAATTCTTCCCAATATTTCAAACTTTTTCATTATTATTATGTTTACTATGGTGATCTGTGATCAGTGATCTTTGATGTTACTACTGTAATTGTTATGGGGGTGCCCAGAACTGCACCCATATAAGATAGTGAATTAATAAGTAAACATTCTGTCCCCACTCCTGCCTCACGGCTCCCTTCCTTTGCTTCAGCCTCCCAATTCCCCAAGACACAACAATACTGAAATTAGGGCAATTAACGACCCTACAGTGGCCACTAAGCATTCAAGTGAAAGGAAGCATCACTCATTCACTGTAAGTCAAAAGCTACAGGTGATCAAGCTTAGGGAGGAAGGCAGGTCGAAAGCCAAGACAGGCGGAAAGCTAGGCCTTTTGTGCCAAAGAGCTAACTAAATTGTGAACGCAGTGCAAGGGAAAAGTTCTTGAAGCTACTGCAGCAAACACACAAATGATAGGTAAGTGAAACGGCCTCGTCACTGATATGGAGAAAGCTTTAGTGGTCTGAACAGAAGATCAAGCCAGCCACAACATTCCCTTAAGCTAAAGCCTAATCTAGGGCAAGACTCGAAGTCTCTTTGGTTCTATGATGGTTGAGAGCAGTAAGGGCGCTGCAGAGCTCCCTTTGAAGCTGGCAGAGAAGTTACTTCGTGAGGTTTAAGGAAAGAAGCCATCTCTGTAACAGAAAAGTGCAAGGTGAAGCAGCAAGGGCTGATGGAGAAGCTGCGGCAAGGTCTCCGAAGATCCAGCTCAGCTCACGCATGAAGGTGGCTGCAATGAACAGCAGATTTTCAGTGTAGATAAAACAGCCTTCTACTGGAAGCGGACGCCAGCTAGGGCTTTCACAGGTGGAGACAAACCAGTCAAAGGACAGGCTGACCCTCTTGTTAGGGGCTCATGCAGCTGGAGACTACATTGAAGCCAACGCTCATTTATAATTCTGAATATTCTAGGGCACTTAAGAATTACGCTAAATCTATGCTGCCTGTGCTCTACAAATGCAAAAACAAAGCCTGAATAACTGCACATCTGTTTACAACATGCTTTTACTGAACATTTTAAGCTCACTGTTGTGACCTCCTGCTCAGAAAAAAAGATTCGAGGTTTTTCTGTTTGCTGACAATGCACCTGGTCACACGAGAGCTGTGATGGAGACAGACAATGAGATTAATGTTGTTATCATGTCTGCTAACACAACATCCATTCCGCAGCCCATGGATCAGGAATAATTGTGACCTTCAAGTCGTATTTAACAAAAACATTTCACAAGGCTATAGCTGCCACAGACAGGGACTCCTCTGAGGGATCTGGACAAAGTAAAGCGAAAATCTTCTGGAAAGGAGAGCCATTCTAGATGCCATTAAAAACATTTGTGATTTGGGGCACCTGACTGAGTCGGCTAAGGGTCCAACTCTTTACCTCAGCTCAGGGCTTGATCTAAGGTTCTGGAGCTCAGGCCCTGCACTGGAAAGGGGTCAAAATATCAAGATGAACAGGAACTTGGAAGAAGGTGATTCCAACCCTCATGGATGACTTCAGGGTTTTCAAGACTTCAGTGAAAGAATTAATGGCAGCTGTGGTGGAAACAGCAAGGAAATTAGGATTAGAAGTGGAGCCTCAAGGTGGGACTGAATGGCTGCTGACTCGTGATAAACCCTGAATGGATGGGGAGCTGCCTCCTATGGTTGGACGAAGAGAGCAGTTTCTTCCGTTGGAATTTACTTACTCTTGGTGGCTGTGAAGACTGCTGAAATGACAACGAAGGATCTAGAATGTGACATACACTTAGTTAACTAAGCAGCAGCAGGCTTTCAGAGGACTGACTCCAGTTCTGAAAGAAGGTCTACCATGTGTAAAATGTAAAATGCTATGGAACAGCATCATGTGCTATAGAGAAATCCTCATGAACGGAAGAGTCCATCGATGTGGGAAACTTCACTGTCATTGTCTTATTTTAAGAAAGTGCCATGGCCACCCCAGCTTCAGTCAGCAGCCGTCAACACTGAAGCAAGACCCTCCACCAGCAAAAAGATTATGACTCACTGAAAGCTCAAATGATAACTGGCATTTTTAGCATAAAGTGTCTTCAGTTAAGGTATGTACATTGTTATTTTGGACATAATCTGCTACTGCGCACCTAACAGACTACAGTCGAGGGTAAATATAACTTTGACATTCACTAGGAAACCAAAAACCTCATTTTGATTCGCTTTACTGTGATACTGGCTTTATTGCCGTGGTCTGGCACTGAACCTGCAGTATCTCCAAGCTATTGCCTACACTGCATTCGCTTCCTTTAGCTCCACGTAGTCAGCGGCTGTCAGAATTGTTCCCCAACAAATCTAACCAGACGAGCTCTTTTCTCTCCTTTAAACGAACAAACAAAACCTTCCCAAAACATTAAAAAATTTCCCGTATCTCAGAATAAAGTCTAAAGTCTTATTGTGCCTTACTTATGGTCAGACCCTTGCCTTGAGAGTAGCATCTTTAAATTTTCCAGCTACATCGCTGTACAGTTCACACGAAGGCCCTTCAGTCCCGCTAGTTAACTGTGCTTTCTTGGAGATACTGCATGTCCTCTTCGGTACACTACTTTCCTCTTCCTCCCCTAGCAAACCCGGATTCACCCTTCTGACTTCAGTGTAGAGCTCACTCCCTCCTAAGAGTTTGTGGGGTTTCTTGACCATCTTGATCTGAATTTATAAATGAGAGAATGAATTAATACAGATCAAAGATGTAACTGGTGGGCTAACAATGACCTACTTAGAATAGACCAAGTTAAGCCTCCAAGTCTTACTCTACAGTCTCAGTTCCTTCCACTAGGTCAAAATAATAGCTTCAGAGTCCAGAAAAAGGAGAGGTCTAAGAAAAGGTAAGCATGAAGGAAGATTTGGCTAGGTGGCTACTTATGAGTTACCTATGGAATAATTCTAAAAAAAGGGTTAATTCTGATACCTGTGAACAACTTAGTGCCAGTAGATGGCTCAAGGGAAATTAGACAGAGAAACAGAAACAAGTAACACCTCAATTATTACTGTATTAAGCAGGTTAGTTTGCTTCACACTTCGAAAAGTGTTGTGCCAAGTGAGGTTTTAAAGAAGCTTAACTTAAAAAAAAAATGCCATTTTGGCTCAAAGCCCCAACTCCATTAAACAAGTTTGGGAACCAGTTGAGACATACACTCAATATACCCATTTATCTTTTCTATAAACCGTGGCCTGATATTACAAATTTGTTGGAAGTTATTGATGAGATAAAAGCACAAAAACTAAACACACATACACACTCACAGTACAAACAGCAAACTATATAGTTCTTTTCTGATCAAAACAATTCTAAGTGTATTTAAAGCACACTGGTTTCACAGAGCACAAGATAAGGTTCTGTCACCCACAACCTCTGCTGTTATCTTGGGCAAGTGATTACTTGTGTCTTCAGGTAAAAATCTAGTTAAGAATATACATTCCATACAGGCATGTTAAGGAATACATTAAATCACGTATATTAAAGCACTTTGTAGGTGCTACATAAATATTTCAAAGATTACTGCTGTCCCTTGTTTAAGAGATTCTTGGGTAATTACCAACATCAGAAATGGAAATGACCGAACCCATAATGATACATAATTCCCCATGTATGTAGTTACACTTCAAATAACTGGTTTACAAGGTTATTTATCCCATAGGAAATAAGGTTTAGTGGTAAAAAATTAGATATCTGAATACTTCACATAGGTATTTCAATGCCAAGTATCACGTAAATCTGATGAAATCCTCATTACCAGGAAATGTAGTTTTTCACTTTGCTATTTTATTGCCCATAGTCACCATCCAAACAAACAAACTAAACACTTCTGGAAGGCTAAAGGAATTGAAATGCCTGTCAAATCCTTGCCTCGACAGAAAATAAACTAAGATTTAAAGGTTTTTCATCCAGAAAGAAAAAAATAAAACATCGGTAAGGGAAAACAAGATGCCATCACCACAATAACCACCGGGAAGGCCCTCATTTGCCAAAGAAAGCCTCAGCAACCACTACTGCATGTAAGACGCCATGTAATGTAAGAGTGATTGGCACACAGCCACACCCACTTACCAGTTCTATTACTTAGACATCAGATACTCAACCGTATTTCCGCATACTGACGACAAATAAAGAAAGCAGTGTTTAAAAATAATCTCATCTATTGGTAAGTTCTGATATTTCCTCATGGTATGCCTTTTCTACGACGATTACAAGAAATCTTTCTTGCTTTAACAAAGTATATACTTGGATGAAGTGCCATAAGTCTCTGCCCTGTCTTGAAGTTAAAAAACAATAAAAGCTGCAGGACATTAAGTATGAACTTAGAGACACTGTAAAGTTTCTTCAAAACACATTTAAATGAACCAAAGGATCAACGCGAATTGTATCTGAATAAAACTGTTATTATTATTTTTTTTAAATGACATGCCTAGAGGGATAAGAGTTAGGTTACCAAGATGGGCCTTCAATCAAAAGTAGGAGTTTGCTCTACTTTAAAGTTAAAGGAAAGGCACCCAAGGCAGTGGTAAGATGGTAGTGCTGCTGAAGCACAAGGCTAGGCGTAGAGTATAAAGTGCAGAGCACCCTTTTACAAGTGTCACTATCCACTGTGGTGGCGAGTCCTCTTTTTTTTAAATTTTTTAATGTTTATTTATTTTTGCTAGAGACAGAAAGACAGAGCACGAGCAGGGGAAGGGCAGAGAGAGAGGGAGACACAGGATCCGAAGCAGGCTCCAGGCTCTGGGCTGTCAGCACAGAGCCTGACACAGGGCTCGAGCTCACGAACCGTGAGATCACGACCTGAGCCAAAGTTGGGCGCTTAACCTACTGAGCCACCCAGGCGCCCCTGATGGCAACTCTTCTAATATTAAACCTAAACAACCTATGGAGACAAAAGGCTTGAGGGCTGTTTTGATCACTGTAGTGAAGGTAATGCACAGACTGCTCACTTGGCATTCTGAGCTTTCTGGACAGATTTGGTGTCTTTGCCGGCTCTTACAGTCTTCTTGACAACTGCTCTGGTGTTACCCTCAGCCAAGTCCCGTGAATACCCTTTTCTGAGAACATCCCAGAGGTTTACCCTGAACTATGTCAACGATGGCAGCATCCTCAGATTTCCAAAACAAGCCCAGCATCTAGCCTTTTACCAACGTGACCTTCAACCTTCTGCTTTAGTTCAGCAACCTTGGGACTAGCATGAGCAGCATGAAAGATCATGAAGAGACTCGTATGAGATGCTAAGCAACAAAGGCTTTACTTGTGAGTCAGCGGTTCTGTTGAAGTGTGGTACCCTATATAATGGGATGGTACATGAAACAGCCATTTAATAGTTCTGTATTTCTTTTTACCATTATCTTCTGCTTACTGGTTTCCTAGTTATAGCAATCAATACTGATTTTCTACTTTAGAGTATAATATAAATTTTCCTTTAAGGAAAACGTTCCAAAACAAAACAACAACAACAACAACAAAAAAAAAAAACAAAAACAAAAAGCCGATAAAAATTTGAGGAAATAACAGAAGTTTTGAAGAAATGGCAAAAATCCTAAAGGTGGTATATGAATGCCTTATATGTGAAAATTTGGTTAACAGGAGCACATAAAAGGTTTTATCTAGAAGTAACATGGTCGTATATTAGAGAGATCATTCTGGCAGTAATGGGGAAAATGGAGGGGATGGGCTAATATCCTGGTTGACAAAGAATCCAATTAGGAAGTTGTTGTAATAGCCTAGACCAGAGGTCAGCAAAGTATGGTCCACCGGCAGAATACTGCCCGCATGCCACTAGTGGCCTGGTTTTGTATGGCCTACAAGCTAAGAACGGTCCTTACAGTTTTAAAGAGCATTTTAAAACAAAACAATCCCCCAGAAAGAAAGAAAGAGAGAAAGAAAGAAAGGGAAACCATCTGGCCTGTAAAGCCTAAAATATTTACTACTTGGTCCTTTACCAAAAAAGTTCGTTGGCTAACCCCAGCTTTGACGACTGACTGAACTGTAAATGGAGTGTGAAGATAAGCGTCAAACACTTCCCGAAGCAGAGGCAGTAAGACTCGCTGACTAATCCGACACATGTGGTTAAGGGCAGGTAGACGTGAAGACTGAGGCTAAGGCTTCTATTTAAAGCGCAAGGCAGTTGGAGACACCATTACCCGAGGAGGAAACAGACGAGGATAGTCTGCCTTAAAATTAAATCACTTTGTTTCCGCGTTAATGAAAAATAAGATTAAATGACAACAAGCCAAAATGAGATAACAGATTTACAGTCTTATAGAATTAGGAAACAAACTTGCTCCAAAACAGGCATTTGCCCTCAGAAAGTGTATTTTGCAACTAAGGGGGGAAAGTGTTACTTTTCCTATATTGTGAAAAGGCTGATGTTTTACTGTAGAAAAGTGAAGTACAATTCTAAAATGTATCACATGTAAGTCTAACGTAACGATAGCCTGTTTCAGCACATTTGCATATCCACTTTCTCAGGAAGCTTACAGTTTCTTCACGAGTAATTGTCCAAAATTAAAGCCACTCGTGCTACGCACTCCTGAGATGTTTCAGACGTTCTACTTTTAAATATAGGTAAAAACCCACTAGTAGCGTGATAAAAACGTTAATCCTGAAAAACCTAACTGCTTTCAGAACCAAACATATGTTACTTTCAAAACTTTAAAAGTTGGAGGGACAGGAGGTACAGGTGCAATAGACATAATGGCAGAGTACTCTGGATGGTTTTCTAAAGCGCAAGGAGTGCTTCCATTGCCAACAGAGTGTCTGTAACTGCCACCCAGGAAAACACTCAAGTGTCCTATTCATGAGACAAAAATCTAAAGACTGAAGAGAAAAGTTATGGAAGGGAAAATAGGACCTGACTATTTCTAGAGTAACATATTAAAATTGCAACTTGAAATTTTCAGGAAATGGCTATACAAAATTTATGAACATTGAGATGATTTTATAAATTAGATCCCTTTTCTCCATTTTTACAGAGTTTTGAAAGAATCAATGTGAAGGTAGAAAGTTCTAGAAACACCAAAAAAGAAAAAGGCAGGTCAATTTGAGATCATATATAAGTAGATAAAGGAAGATACTGTTCTTAGAATTGCTTGCTAGTTTCAAAGCTCCAGCATTAAATATGAGAAATTTAGACTTCCGAGATAAAAATTAAAAACACAGTTGTTATTTTTATATCAGTCCTGGCTATTGTTTACCCAATGCTTACCATTTGCTGGGGACTGTACTGAATGCCATACAAATACTATCACAACACTCACGATAAACTTAGGAACTTGGCACAGATCCACAATCCCTCATCTTGGGACAAGATACAGTTCTGAATTTAGAGTTGTTCAGATTTTAAGTAAGACAACACGGTGCATATACTGTTTGAGGTAGTTTAGGTTCCAGCAGGAAACAGGTGGCACACTCAAACTGGGATATTCGAGAACGTGTATAAAGGAGAGAGAAGGTTTTCTAATAAAGTGAGATGAGGGAAACTATTAGAATGAGACAGTAGGCCTGAAGGAGTCGGGCAGGGAGCAGTTACCAGGAACCAGATAAGAGGGAGGGCTGTCTGACAAAACCCATGAGCTTCACAGAGGGATGCAGTCGGCCCACCGTGACCTTGCAGGAAGCGAGCCGAGTAAATACACCCCTCCCCACAGGTCAAAGAGAAGCAGATGAGGAAAGAAGCTCAACGCTACCCTCCAGAGACAGCTCGGCCTCTCAGGGGACAACCGGTGGAGACGTAGAGGGAGCGAGTGGATCTGGAGGCAAAGGCGAGTTATCCAGCACACAGCTGTGCTTGTCGGCATAAACTAACTTCTGTCACAGCACCAAAATGAGCCCGGCTACGACAACACAAGTTTATTGCTCATTTCTATCAGGTCATTCAGTAGTTCAACCATGTCTAGGACCCCCTCCTGACCCATCGGTTTCTACTAGGTGTTGACAGAAGAGAACAAGACAGAAGACTGCTGAGAAGGCCTGGAAGGGACACGTATCAGTGGAGCCTACATCTTCCTGACCGGGATGCAGACACACAGCACCACCTAACCATAAAGACACTTGGAGCAGTGTGGTGATGGGCCCAGAAGGAACAGAAGAAACACAGACAGAAGCACTCGCCTCATGGTGTATTACATAACACTTCAGTAGAATTTGAGACTGTACTCCAAATCGACCCAATATTTCTTCAGTGAAACATTAACACCCACACTAAGTGGGACAAATGTAGACAGTACTAATAACAATGATGAAAAGCCTCACACCAATGCAGATTATTAGGTGTTTCCATCGAATAAGTTTTGGTACTAAATTTTTTTTTGACAAAACTTTACGTTTCCAGAGGATTTTAGATTTCAGAATTGCCGCTAAGGGATTATGAATGTGCATTATGATCATCATACAAATGAAGAAACCTCTCAAATGGCAGAAAATAGAGATGGGACTTCAACTGGGACCCATGACTGGCAAACTTGCGCTTGGGAAAACCGCAAATGACCAAAGGTCCAATTATTCTAAACACCATTAATGATATCAGCCCGTGGACATGAAGAAACAAAGGAGATACTGCAGTCGAGTCCAGTGTTTATCGTGTCCAGTGCTCACTGCTAGCAGGCAGAGGGAACACAGATAATAAGAGTGATCCTGACCAAGAGAACGCCAGAATATGGTGGAAGAGAGACTTAGGATACATCTATAGTAGAAAGCAAACTCGGATCAGTGCTCTGAAAGTATGAAGTGTTAAAACGATGGATTCTAAAGTGTAGAATTAGAAAAGGCTCACGGAGAAAGCGCTGCCCTCAGAGTTCAACCTGGAAGGAAGAACAGAATTGTGAACGGGAAGAAGTCCGCCGGACAGACAGGAGAGAACGGACAGACAAACAGAGGCAGGAGGTATTTAAAGGCCTGAACAATGAAAGGCAAATGGCTTCTTAGTTTAGGAGCACCTGAGTGGACAGTTCAGAATTTTAAATTTTACCTAACTGTCATCGAATGCCTGGTCAGCTTAAGACGACTAAGTAAAAGGAGATAATGAGAAGTCCAAGGTGGGAAAGCCGTTTGGCTAGGTGACGATGCAATTTACTGAGGAAGAGACTATGAGAAGAATCTATGTGGGTTCAAAAATAGGAAAGAAATTTTTGAATTTTAAATTTTAAATTAGTTGAGATTGAAGTGTTTGGAGCATCACTAAGGACTTATCTGTGTATTATGAGGACTCTGATTTATACATTTTTACTCTGGTTGCTAAGAGGCTTTTTCTGTTGACTTCTCAGGTCTAATCACGCTAATCTCCAGTTCGGTGAGATTCTTTATTACATGTGCCACACAAATAAGATTTAGCGAGCACTGGTTCTATCCATTCAGGAGAAACAAAACTTTATAGCAAAGTAAAACAAGGGAGGAACATGTACTGACTTGTACTTCTGCCATTTATGGAGCAATTTCCTTGTATGTCGACACAATTTTAAAGAGCGCTGGCTAATGTGATGAAAACATTAGCACAATACAACCGAACTTCCCTGTATGCTAATTATCAAGGAAAAGAAATAATCAAAAGACAAAATTCCTTTAAAAGAATACACTTAATGTGCCTCAATGTGGGTGGTTTAATATATTTAAAAAAAAACTTTGTTGGGGTGCCTAGCTGGCTCAATCAGTCAACACGTGACTCTCGATCTCAGGGTTGGGAGTTCAAGTCCCCCACTGGATGTGGAGCCTACTTAAAAAGAAAAAAAAATTATTTAAAAAAAACCTTTGTTAGCATGGAATGACAGTATCACTTTCATATGCAATCTTTTTCTTTCTTTTCTTACTAAGCTTCTTTTATAGTAATAAGGTTTAACTTCTTTTCTAATAGATCAATCATGTATTATTAAATGCCTGGAATGCTATATTCCTAAATCATTTTTAAAACTTCAAATAACCATTGTTGGAAACTATCTATAAACATATAAGCAAGATGCTTTAAGAAAAATAAAGACATCTGTCTCTTAATATCCTTACTTGATTTTAAGTCATGATAATTATAGCAGGCAAAATAATACAGTCTTCTAGGTAGTCAATCCAATGAAGAAACTAATGAATACATAGGTAAGAGGAATAACAAAGATACATTCACTGGCTTCTTTAAATAAGCAAGAAGAATTTTAGAAAGACTTTATTTGAATTCCTTGATCTCTGCCAAGGCCCAGCTGTTTATACTAGTTGTTTGGAAAACACTCAATAGGTTATGTCCAAAGAGCAAATCCCAGGCCAAGTTCAGAACACGTGACTTCCTCACTAATTATATTTAAACAGCATACAGTAAGGCGTTAGATTCCCCAAGGGACATTGGAGAAAGCCTGAATTCTTAATCTGCAAAGAAAAAAACATCAAAAGGTAATATTAATTTGAAATTTTTTGAGTTACATATCAGAGCCAAATGTAACTTTTAGGATATATTAGATTCTTAAAACTAAAGTCTGTGCTTTAAGTTAAAAAAAAAAAAGAAAGAATATTCAACCATGACCAATCCACGGGGTAGCTGGATTATCTCAAATGCGGCAAGCCATTAGGTTTGAATGTAAGACAAAAAGTAAATAAGGCTTACTTTAAAAATGGTTTACTGTTAAACTTTTGGTATATGTCTATAGAAGACTGGACTAAGAGTCAGACTCAAGTTCTAGTTCTAGACATTCTTAGATATGCATTCTCAGGCAAGTTATGCCCTTTGTCTAAGTCCATCTGTAAAGTGAAGGAGTTGATACTGAGCACTCTGACTTTCTCCTATCTTAAAAACTATGAAATCGTTGGGGCGCCTGGGTGGCTCAGTAGGTTAAGAGCCAGACTTCAGTTCAGGTCATGATCTCACAGTTCGTGGGCAGGAGCCCCATATTAGGCTCTGCTGACTGTGTATTGCCTGCTTCGGATTCTCTCTCTTTCCCTCTCTCTCTCTGCCCCTCCTCCACTCATGCCTTTCTCTCTCTCACATACACAAAAATAAATAAGTAAACTTCAAAAAAAAAAAAATGAAATTGTGAAACCCAAGGTGGCCATTTCCCCAGTGCCGGAATGAGGTTTCGCCCTCTTCAGAAAAGCTAATTCTTAGATTTGTGTTCAAAGTGTCGGTAAATTTCTATAATTATTTTGAAACAGGAAAACGATGTTCAAGCTGTCACTCATCAGCCTGTTCCTCCTGTTTGTCGCTGACACTCTGGGGAATACTACAACACTAATAACCTCAGGGTCTATGGCAGTCTCGAGCCCTGCGATGAGCCTGAATTCTCTGACAACCTCAGATCCCAAGACAACCTCGAATTCCAACACACTCTCGAATTTCACGACCACTTCAAAGCCCCAAACCTCGAATATGAAGATGACCTCAAATGCCGAGACACATCTGAAAACAGCAGTGACCACAGCCATAAATACGACGACTATGGAAAGTGGCGGCACGAAACTGAATCCAATGGACAACACTCACTTTCTTTTCTACATAATATGTTCACTGTTTTGTGTGCACTCGGGCTGACGTGGACTCGAACTGTCTGCGCTCCCATCTCAGTTCATTACTAGCTGCTGAATTACAACAAGCACACTAGGAAAATCAAATTTATTTCAACTTACTTCTCAGGAACTTATCATTATCCTGGCTTAATTAGGTTGTAGATCTGAATTGTGTAAGTTTAATTATTACCTTAATATAATGGTTTCCTTCCTTATAAATGCTAAAACAAGCAAAATACCACGTTTGCCTTTTATATGTCTGCAGAATTGAATTGAGACTCAGATTTTTACATTAAACGTGTAAGAGAAGAGATTATGTTGGTGATGTCTAACCAAAGTACACCTGTGTGTGTGAGAGAAGGGATAAAGGATGGGGAACGAGGAGTGGTGTGTGCTATTCTCATATTATTTATTAAATAGACAAGTGCTAATCTCAAAAAGAGTTACTATACTACTACGCAAAACACCAGTGTCACCTATTTCATGAATGTGGAACAGTAATATATTGTTCCAGTAAAAAATGTGCCAATTCTGCTCTTTTCAAAAAAAATTTTGTTTTTTAAAATTTATTTAAACAATCCCTACACCCAAGGTAGGGGCTCAAACTTGACCCTGAGATCAAGAGTTGCATGCTCTTCTGAGTGAGCCAGCCAGGCGTCCCAATTCTGCTAACTATGGTAACGCATAACGCAGCTGGCCCCATGACAAGATTGTCTGGCTCTGAGTAAGCATTTGCCTGGTATTTGAAAAAGTCGTTTGTAGATCAGATGCCCAGAATTCAGAACTCTTCCCTAAGAAATACATCTCAAAACTATTGGAGACTTCCATGCTGGTCTACAAAGGTTGATTTAACCCAAAACCTCGTCCAAAATTTTAACGCTGATAATAACCACGTCGTCCATAGTGTAGTTGTTAAGGTTAGAAAGCCAGCTGATTCTTAGCAGTTGTGCTGCCGTGAGTTAAATACACGCCCCGGTGGGATTCCCAAACTTCAATAACAGACTGATGACAGGTGAATCGCTCTGGGTGCCCGCTAAGTATACAGATTAGGCTCTCCCGAAGACATTCTGATTTGGTCGCCCACGATAGGGCCTCGGGATATGTTTCTTGTTTTTTTTTTCTTTTTTAATTTTTTTTTTAATGTTTATTTATTTTTGAGAGACATAGAGACAGAGCGTGAGCAGGGGAAGGGCAGAGCGAGAGGGAGATACAGAATCCGAAGCAGGCTCCAGGCTCTGATGAGACATCAGCACAGAGCCTGACGTGGGGCTCGAACCCACAGAGGTGAGATCATGACCTGAGCCGAAGTCGGTGCTCAACCGACTGAGCCACCCAGGCACCCCATGTTTCTTGTTTTAATTCTTCAGGTCATTCTGATAGCTAGGTTTGGGAGTGACTTACAACTTCTTTTAAATTTCAGTTTACACACATGTCACTCACTGTTAATAACAATGCCTCAGAAGGTTACTGTCAGGGTTAAATGAAAAATTCTATCATATGCACAATTTGCCTGATGCAGAGAAAGCCCTCAGTAAGTGTTAGCTATTATTACTGGTCCTACTGTAATGCAATGGCCGGGTATCATAATATTGCTAACATTTATTATACCTTTTAGATTTTATATTTTTAATTATTCTCCAGAAATAACCCATGCTCCTGGTAACAAGTCAAATAACACAGAGATACATAATAAATATTATTTACTGGAGGTCCTTTACCTCCTCTAACCGCTCTCCTGAGATAGGCAATGTGACTAGTTTCAGGTGTTCCCTTTCATATGCTTCTCAATCTACCTGTGCTTGTGCACGCACGTTACTCTGCACCTTGTACGACAAGTGTCAGAGTCCCCCCTCCTTCTGGGTCTTTTTAAAGCTGCACTGAAACACCTCTGTTACTCTTGCCTGGTCAGAACCCATTTTTCCTCATCCTGGTCCCTGTAATCCAGTTTTCCCTTTCAGCTTACGCAATTCAAGTAAGGCTACAGCTTCCCCACTGAGCTGCAGGGATGGGCACGTGCTTCGTGCTTCGGGCCCAGACAACCAACACATTCATCCCTCCCCCCCGACCCCACAGTGATTGCCTCGGGAATTGGCACGTGACTCAGGCCAGGCCAATAAAACCAGCACTTTTGCTGTACCTACTGGCAAAGAGGTCATTTTCCCTCAGTCGTTAAGCTGAGAACGCGATCCACTGCTGGCCATAGGAAGAGCTTCCTGGGAACAACATGGACCCAGAGGAAGCAGAGTCGAGAGACAGAGAAGACAACGCTCTCCAGATGACCACGTTCAGAGCTCTGCACAGGTCACGCGAGAAGCCAGTCCGCCTCCGGCTCCTCTCGGGTCCACGTGCCAATCGATCGACACCCTTTTTGGTTTGTGCAAGTTTGAATTTCACTTCTGTCACTTGTAACAAGCAGAATAAACTTAACACATTGGATATTGTTCCATAATACAGAGGTGGCATCATGTATTCAACAATTCCCCTTCTGAAACATAGTTACGCTGTTTTAATTTTTTTTTTTTTTGCTATTATAAACAAGGCTGCAACAATTGTTCTTGTATTTATGGTACTTTAACCACTACAGGGTAGGAGCATAAGTATAAGGGAGGGAACAGCAGGGAAAGATTAGAAACTAAATTAGGTAAAAATTAGGGAGCACTTTGCATGACTGACTCAACAGGACCTGTTGCTTCCTTTATATGAGGGGTCAGTGGTGCTATTTAACACACTGAGAGTGACAAGATGACATGTGTATGGAATCTGCCTCCAGAAGCAATGAGAAGATGACCTGGAAGAAGTTCCCTGGGAATCAGGAAGTTGGAGGATAATGCTGCATTACTACACTAAGAGCTAATAATATTGGCAGTGGGGGAAAAATGATTCTAAAGGCATTTTCAAGGTACCTAAAAGAAATATTAAGACATTAAGATCCAATTAAAAAAAAACCTAGACACATACCAAAGGACTGTCCCTGCTAAAAGAACAGCACTAGGTGGTTATTTTGATCACATGACTGCCAGCAAGGAAGGAGCAAGTACTTGACTGGCCAACCAGCACTTAGCATGAAAGGTTTTGTCAAACATGTTTTTAGCTGAACCACATTCTCTTTTTGGAATTAGAAGCATGCAGTACTGAGGTAATGAAAGAGTTAGTAGCTGGAGCTAAAACTGAAGGGACACAGAAAGAGAAAAGTCAGGAAGTGAGTTTATTATGAAGCCAAGAGAGAGTCAGAGTGTAAACTGGTTCGGAACGGAGAGCCGCCTAGTTTTGTCTACACCTGGGCAGGCTCTGCTGCAATTCATGTTTTTCCTGAGAAAGTAAGAAGGTCTTCTTTGCAATAACAAGGGCCTCCCTAAAACAACTTAACTGATTTGTCAAGATATCACCATTAAAATCAAGACTAGGTGACTGATAATGAGGAGGATAAAAGAAAGAGGTGAGAATTTGAAAAGATTAGGGTTTCTAGCATGGGAAAGAATAGTGATGCTATTGAAAAAGAGAATCCAGTGTGAAAAATTGGAACTGAATATACGTATACTGAATTAAGTTTTGCACACTTCAAGTCTGAAATGCCCGTGGACTATCTGTAAGGTGTATGGAATCCACAGGTCCAAAGACAGTAATTAACACACTGTAGTCCAAGCCACAGAAACACAGGAATATCAGAGAGAAGTCCAACCCAAATGCTCGTTGACGAATTTGGCTATGTAGAGATAAGGCCCTTACGATCTTCTTCCGGACTCTGCAGTGGAGGAAACAGGCCTCTCTCTGCTCCCAGCTACTATGTCAACTGTCTTTGAGCTGAGACTTCCCACCAGGTGAGAATGAAGGCCAAGAGGAGCTCTTGGAGGTCTAAATAAAAAACTGAAAGTATCAGAAATCTGAAATTGGAAGAGTCTTATCCAAAACCAAAAAGAAAAAAGCAAAGAAAACCGCAAACATACTCTATACAGAACTTTAAAGTCACAAAATACTTTATGGGATAGGTCTACAGATAGTTTTTGTAAGTTCTACCCCTCGCCTTTTTTTTTTTTAACATATGAAGAAACGGATTCAGAAAAAAATAACTTGTCTAAGATTATGTGGCTAATAAAGCAACACAGTTGAGAATCCTTAACATTCTTAAATCACCATGTTATATAGGTTTCCTGGAAATCCCACGAATAAAATCCAACAAAGGGTGTCTGCCTGGAGGCTTTCCAGAAATCTCTGCTACTTGTAAACTCACAAGAATTTAAAGGGGGAGGAAGACACGCACCTGTCTGCCTCTCTCACCGACACGTTTCACTTTTAATTACTTCAGCAACATAGGGAGGGTCAAATATACTGGCTGCATTAAAAGTTGGCGTTGAAATACAAATATGGTTCATCTCAATTGCAAAACAAAGTGAAAATTACCTCAGGCAATTTAGAAACAGGAACTGATAGAAAAGTCGGAGAGAAGACTTTCCAGGGAAATGAAGAGACTACTCAGAGTTGTTCAAGAGGAGAGCGAGGGTAAACACAAGTTTCTGTACTCTCTTGATTCCATACCACCCAGTTCTTGAGGCTTCTCGGTCTTAATGCTATCTGAATTGTTTGACTAAATGAGTTTCCCACCTTCTGCATTCCTTTGCTCAGTCCTCTTCCGCCATTTCTCAACCTCCATTTCCTATACACTGACAAGTTCTTGCCATCCATGACCATTCAGTCTCCTGACATAATTCTTCAATTTATGGTAAATTCAGGACACTCAGGAAGATTAATTTTTTATAGCTACTGAATAGTAAAACTAAGAAGACACATAGTCCTTGAAATTCCAAAACCAATGGTCTGTTAGACCATGCTGTCCCTGCCATTCAAATACCACGAGTTTATGACACGAACAGGAAGTAAAACCCACCAACTAGTATCATGGGTTAAGTTCTCAAAAGGTAGAATGAGGCAAGAAAGAGAAGATGATGGCAGGGAAAGCAATGCAAAGCCTCATACCTATTGTTAAGGAGCTTGCAGCATTTCCAGAAAGGTTTTCTAGGAACTAGCCTGGATTGAAGACAGCATGAAAAAAAAAAAATGCAATCGATTTTCCAAGTTGTCACCTGTGCCATCTTTATAGAAATTTCCAAGCCTTCTCTAAGTTGTTAAATCACCCTGATGTTGTCCTATGCAGCACATTACTGAAAGGTCTTAGAAACAGACTTTTAAAGTTTTATTTCTGCTCAAAAAGAAAAGTTCGTGATTGTTGTGTTGTAGATATTATTTAATCAGAATACACCTAAAAAGAAAAGATTCTTTACTATTTTTTTTTTCATTCCTGGTAATTAATCCATTGTTAAGAAGTATTAAAAAAAAAAACTGACGTAAGAAAGAGAAGCCAAGAGGAAATAGGTCTCCTGAAAAGCAATTTCTAATCTATCACGCATCGTTCTGGGACAGGATGGTTATTTACCCAGCTATATCCTTCCAGGTAAACTTGTCTTTGATTCCAGTAAAGTCAAATGGGAAAAATCAAACTTGCTGTCTCTCTCCATTTGTTATTATTTTCAACACCCTGATTAGAGAAACTGAAACAAAGCATCTCTTACCTCCTCGCAACATAATAAAATATAGGATTCCCAGCTTTGGAAGTCCCAGCTTGGTAGAAAATACTTAATGTTTTTAAAGCCTTGAACTCTTCTTTTTCATGTACTTGATGCCTGAAAGGAAAAACATAAAACAGAGTAACTCACTGGCTTTATATTGTCCATCGAGTATTTATAAAAACTCATGATTAAACCAGTGATAAAATATACTAAAAGACAAAATATTTAAAAATCCAACACACTTTCTGAAGGGCAATTTGACAACAAGCATCCAAAATTTCAAGGTGTTACTCTCTGAAACATAGCCAAGTGGTCCTTAGGACATCCTACGAAATGTACTGGGCAGTAGTATTAACCATAGGATTATTTTTAAATTAAAAAAATTTCTTTAATATTTATTTTTGAGAGAGAGAGAGAGACAGATTATGAGCGGGAAAGGGGCAGAGAGAGAGGGAGACACAGAATCTGAAGCAGGCTCCAGGCTCTGAGCTGTCAGCACAAAGCGTGACACGGGCTCGAACCCACGAACCGTGAGATCATGACCTGAGCTGAAGTCGGATGCGCAACCGACTGAGCCATCCAGGCGCCCCTACCATAGGGTTGTTTTTAGTCATGGTAATTTTTTTTTCTAGAAGCTGTTGAGTTTTTATTTATTTGTTTTTCAAGAGTCCAGTTGATCAACCTTTTCTTTTTGGTTTATGATTTTGAATGATTAACAGGGCCTTCCTTTGCATGTTTTCTTCTTCATGGGAGTTTATCCTCATGAATGGTCACTTGGTCGTACCAACGCCATTTATTAAAAGTCCATTCTACTGGCTAAAATAAAAAACACAAGAAACAACAGGTGCTGGCAAAGATGCTGGAGAAAATGGATCCTCATGTACTGTTGGTGGGAATGTAGGTTGGTACAATCACTGTGGAAAACAGCATGAAGGTTCCTCAAAAAATTAAAGATAGAATTACCACATGATCCAATAATTCTACTACTGGGTATTTACTCAAAGAATATGAAAACGTTAATTTGAAAAGATACAGGCACCCTATATTTACTGTACCATTATTTATAATACTCAAGATATGGAAGCAACACAAGTGTCCATTGCTAGATGAATTTTTTTGTCATGTGTTAAATTCCCATATGTATTTTAAAATATGTCTGAAAAAGCATGATTTGACTTTGATATATTTTTATATATTCTGCTAAACATTTGCTATGTGTAATTATTTGAAGATTCAGGTCATTCACTAACTCTGGGCCATTTTCCTCTGTGGTCTCTTCAAATATTACCTCTTCACCATTCTCTCTAAGCTCCATTTCTGAAACATCTATTACTCGTTTTGGACTGCTCATTCTGTCATCTGCATCTCTTAACTTTTTTCATATTTTCCACTTCTTTATCAATCTGTACTGACCATATGTTGGCAATGTGCTCAGAAATGATCTTCCAGCTATGTATTTTAAAAATAAAATATTTTAAAATATATTTCCTTTGGGGGACTTGGGTGGCTCAGTCGGTTAAGTGTCTGACTCTTGATATCAGCTCAGGTCACAATCTCAGGGTCATGAGATTAAAAAAAAAAATCTTTTTAATGTTTATTTTTTGAGAGAGAGAGAGAAGAGGAGGGAAAGGGGCAGAGAGAGAGGGAGACACAGAATCCAAAGCAGGCTCAAGGCTCCGAGTTGTCAGCAACAGAGCCCGATGCGGGGCTTGAACTTAGATCGCAAACCACAAGATCAAGACCTGAGCCGAAGTTGGATACTTAACTGACTGAGCCACCCAGGCGCCCCTCAGGGTCGTGAGACTGGGCCTTCAAGTGAGCTCTATGCTGAGCATGGAGCCTGCTTGGGATTCTCTCTTTTGTTCTCCCTCTGCCCCTCCCCCATTCATGCTGGTGCTCTCTCTCAAAATTAACATTAAAATATATACATATATATTTTTTTATATATAGTTCCTTTAACCTAGTATTTGGTGCGTCATGCATCTTGTGTCTTGGAAGGGGTAGGGGGGAGGTTGTATTCTCTCAGTCCATTACGTTGCCAGTACCAGGTCAGCATCTGTTTAGTATTAATGGAAACAACCTAGATATCATTTGATAAGGGAAACAGGGACACATATGTATAGATAAACGATTATGAGGCTATCTGCCAAATGTTAACTGAATTATCTCTAACGGGTGAATATCTCTAAGAAGAGTCACTGAGAATTTTTTGCTTTCTTCTTTAGATTTCTGAGTTTTGCAAAATTTAACAATTTTTATTTTTATAGTTGAGAAAATTATGAAGCTTTCTTCATTTTTTTTTACAACAAAAACGGGTCTCAAAGAGCATCAGTGGGAGCTGAGAAGAGAACAAAAATAACACTGAACATTGAGTGAACACTGCATATACCAGACACTGTTGGATCAGTCTCCAAAAGCATGGAAGATTGCTTTATAAGGGAATCTAGGGTCTTAGATAAAGGGCAATGTAAAGGCTTTCTTAGAAAAGTGGGGAAATGGTTAGGCTGTCCTCAGTAACGCCGAATAAAAAAGGTTTTATATTCTTGTACTGTGTAATTTTCAATTACATAATTTGAAAATTCTATGTGGAAAACATTTCCTTAATCACTTCAGAATAAACATTTGTTTCAACGAAAAGAATATAACAGAGCTAAAGATAAAAATTAAGCTGGAAAGGAGACTGTGCTGTGCTCGCACACTGTTTTGATGGTGTCAGAGAGCTGGAGCCGTGTGTGCAAAGCCGTGGCCTGGACGTAATACGAGCAACAAGCAGCAGCGCTTACGCGGCAAGGCGCAGTATATGCAAACCCACAATGGGAATCAATTTCTGAATTTTAATTTCCGCTTTTTTAGTTCTGTCTCTGGCACCTATTATGAACAAAACACCCGCAGTTGCCAAAGCACTTACTAAGTGGCTAAGTGGGAAGTGCTGTGAAAGTCACTTTCCAGACTGAAGGCCTCGCCACACTGTCTTCGCTGGAACATCGTAGGAGTGGATGTCTAACAAGGAGGGTCTTTTACCTCACAAACGAAATCCCTCCGAATGGGATTCAGAACAAATGTCCACAGAAATTTTATAGCAATACTGAAATTTACCGAATTTTGGGAGTCTCCATCTATAAGAAGTTAATAGCACTAACTTTGGGGAGCGTTCTGAAAAATGCTACAGCGTGGCAGAAAAAGTTCAGAACTTAAAACGAAACCGAAGGACCTAGGACTGAGGTGTAGAATCTTGGGCAAATCAGTTACACTAAGCTGCAGAATCTCCCTGAATATGATTATCTCCACCCCCCCCCCCATAAGTATTATATGCAAAAACACCTCAAAGCAATATGACAAAGTACTGTTTAATAAGATACTGTTACTTCTATAAGAAGATCAACTGTAAAACAAAGCACGTGTCAACAACAGACACGGTAAGAAAAAAGTGGGACCCCAAAACATGGCAGTGGTCAGGAGGCACATCTTCCCCGATAGTCCTCCGTCGGAAATACCAGCACAGCTAACAAGTGGCCTACTGGTAAACCTTGCATCTCAACCAAAAGAAAGCAATGATTATTTCACGGTGGTACCTTACCTGGTCATAAACTCCTCAAACTTTGAACTGGTAAGGTTAAGGCTGGACCAGTGTGTATCGGCCACAGGTTTGTGCTCCGGAGGACCCAGGTATGCAAGAAGTGTTGCCATCTTATCGAAAGGTCGTCTTCCGACAGCTTTGTGATCCCTAAAGACAGCAAACTGCTTAGAACAGAGGAGCGGCTCACATCTAGCCGGACGCGTTGCTTTAGATTATCGCTGCCTGCTTTTCTTCTTCCTGTCAACTGGTGGTTCTTGCCGATTTGTAAAACTAGCACCAAAAAGACCTCAAAGGTTGTAAGTATACGTGGAGACATCTTAGAAATATGACCACTCCCCAAACTACAAAATTCACATAAAAATCCATTTTTTCCCAGTATTCTTAATCCATCACCATTAAGCAAGCAATCGGTAAGTAAATATATTTTGCAATCCACTTTTTCACAGGATAAAAAGAATCCTTCTTGAGAAACTCCTCAATGAATTGAACATATTTGTCCCTGATATCAGATGTCTCCTTAACCAGGGTAAATGTGGATTTTCAGTAACTACTAAGCATTTAATACAAGAATAATAAGATACTATTTCACAAACATCAAATCGGCAAAAACTGGGAGGTTTACTAATGCCAGCTTTGGTGAGGATGTGTATCAAGAGTGGTCTCACCCGGTGCCGATCAAAGTGTAAATTATCATGTGCACTTTGAAAAGTAATAGAGCGGCATCTAGAAAAGGTGGGGCTGTGTACCCCAGAACCCAGCAATCACACAGTCAGGTAATGCGCAAGAAGACGAATATGAAGTATACCTATTACATTACTATTTATATAAAAGAAATGAATGTCTGCATTTAAGAGTTCCAGTTTATTTTCGTGTCACGCGAAGATCTTCATCCCTCTCTGTCATGACACACTTCAGTCATGCCGTGTCATTTAATCCATTAACAATTCGTGAAGGATTAAAATGCTCTCTCTTTTAAACTACCATCTCTTTATTAGCTAGCCTTGGCCTCATGGTCTTCTAGCATTCCCATGAATGAGCAAGTCATTTTTATTAGCATTTAAGATTTTTCTGGACTCCTTTTTACATTTGTGAGAACACGTAGGAATTCGGGCCATTTATACACACACACACACGACTTGAAAGGACAGCCAAGGGATAAAGGCCACAACAGGCTTTAAAAACAGCTAATGAAACAACACCAGGTTAAAGAAACAACACTTTTCAATTACTGAGTACTTTCTACATAGAGCTGTATTTGCGTATACTTAGAGTATCACAAACAGAACCAGAATGCTGGCAATGGTTTAATTTTTAAATTCCCGAGAATCAGCTGCTCTTCAGATTCAGATACCGATACTCACGCAAACTTCTAGGAAGTTTAAACTCCTCTATATCTGGCTGTACACGTTTGATGTCTGGCAAGCCAGAAAAAAATCCAAAAGGCTAACTCGTGATTTTTTAGCTTAACATTAAAAAAAAGTCTATAGCCCCTAGGTAGGCTTGTTGATCATTTCATACGAGTCAACCCTTTGCCTGTTTAAGAGTTTAGAGTTCTACATTTCTCTTCCCAAACCGTAACTCCTATTCTAAGCAGCTTCAAAGTAAAAAGCATTGTTCATGCTCTATAATTTTTATGAATTTAAGAGTTTTCAAAATCTCCATGACTGAGAACTCTTACCTGTTGCTGGAAAGATACTGGCCAATTTTCTCCTGATTGTTCCAGAGCAGACGATGTAAAGCAAGCACGTTGCCATCACTGATGAAGGAGAGACTGTGATTTACCGCATCGCTTGTAGGACAGTCAGATGCTATATCAAGGAAAAACCTTTAAAAATATAAAGCCATTAGAATTTTTAAAAACTAGATGTACTCCTGTCTGTGTTTGAATCGAATTTATATGAAGTAACGTTTGTAAAACAACTAAGATGACAAGTATGGAGGATTGCAAGTGTTATTCACACGTGACTGTCATTAAACACAACAAGAGACAAGGAGACCGTTGGCTTTCCATTTCTGATACTTGGCTTCGGCTTCAGAGTAGTCAGACAACAACGAAATTCAGAAGGATGAGACTTTGGATAGAAGCCAGTACAGTACTTTATAGATAAGGAAACGGAGACCAAGACAAGACAAAAGACTTCCCCAAAGTTATACAGCCGGCTAGGTCAGAGCCAGGATGAGAACACTTGTTCTCATATCTTTCTGTGGGTATTCAATTTGCTGGAATATGCTGACATTCACCTTTTTCCTCCAATACCGATGGCAGTCCAACAATATACCTTTTAAATGACAACTAGAAAGAAACTGGTAAGATCAACAATGAAAAACTGGAAGAGAGAGCTGCCCAAGGCTACCTTAGACTAGGAGATCCATTAGGGTCGCGCTATATGAAGAGTAGAATTCTGGACTTTAACTTACATTTACAAAGCATTTTCTCACACACGACCTCATTTGTTTCTCTAAAATCAACTCAGACACGCAAACAGTACTGTCCCAATTTACAGATAAGCCAACAACTCGGAGAGAGAAAGAGAAAGAACTCGTTAGTTGTGGCACCTACCAGGACTCAAGATTTCTAAAATCATAAAACTTCAACAGTTTTCATTACTCCTTTAGAGTAACTTTTTAGTTCAGATACACTTCCAAATCGAAGTATCAAAAATATTCTGACATCAAACTACTGTCGTCATACACTATTAAGCATTATGCGTACCATTTTGGTTTTAGTTTTTACTAGAAGCAATCTTTTTTCCTTTTTCCTCTCCTCCATATTATAGCAACCTCAAATCTACTAAAATAAAATAAAAATCCCTGCTAGTTCTCAAATAAGGAAGTCACTACCAAATTACAAAGAGTATGGGTTTATTTCGCTACCGTCTCTCATATTAAAACAAAGTAAGATTAACTGTGCTCTTGAGCTAGAGAGGGAAGAAGGGAACCACCTACACAGGAGTTCCACAGAGACCAAGTACAGGGACTTCCGTGAAACTGACAACACTTAAATCGGGCACGCCTACCTCCGTGCTGCATCAAAGTTGCTTTTCACGAAGTCATTAAAGGGCCGCATATGCTCTTCTTTTGTGAAGAGAACATGATTGGCAATGCTCTGAAGGATCTAAACAACAAAACATGGTTATAAATCAGATCATTCATTGTATGACGTGTATACGTTCATGTATTCTTTAAAAAGAATTTTCTCATCGATATAATTTCTACTGCTGAGTAAATTATTCCTCATGCTCTATTAGGTGTTGTTTCTATTCTTTCCCAAATTACTATATATACGTACATACACATACACACATATATACATATATATACACACATATATTTACATATATAAAAATATATATTAAAATTTTTAAAGTCTTTTTGGATAAAAATGCATACAGTCTCCACCTTAGAATTTCCAGAATGAATACACAGAAAACTATCTTCAGAATGCATTTGCTAAGATATTTTCCCACGATAATAAGGTCCAGCGGGTATCAGTCTAGTGAATTCCTTTGTAATTTAACAAATGAAAAATAAAACAAAAGCATGTAAGTGAAAAACCACAGGGTGTTTCAAAAATAAAGCCAACTGTCAGTAGGGAAAATATGAAAACCTGAAAATCTGGCCGGAAGGGAAATTCAAAATAGATGATCAAAATAAGTCTTCACCTTGGACATCAGCTTCAGGCCCCTTTCGATTCTGGGCGGCGGCTTTTTATCTAAAATGCCCGCTTCGTAG
Source organism: Paguma larvata (assembly GCA_030068075.1). NCBI lineage: Eukaryota > Metazoa > Chordata > Mammalia > Carnivora > Viverridae > Paguma > Paguma larvata. Next base: position 5,687,401 of record CM057843.1, read on the forward strand.
GGCGAGACGATGGCAGGGTTGATAAATCTGAGGAACATGGCGCTCCCCACGGCGCCGATGCTGTTCTGAGGGAAACGCTGGCTAACCACCTAGAAGAAGGAGTGGAGAGCTGAGGACGCGCTTGGAACTTCAAAAGGAAACGGGAGGAACCGGCTCGAGCGTCAGACTTTGGCACAAAAACTCTGAACACATCGACCCCGGTACACAACACATCTCTATGTATTTCCTGCTCCCCGAACATAGGTAAGTACAGTTTATCCTCAGTGCTTGCCCTCCATCCTTTTAAAGCACGACAGAGGTTATCTAAAAAAAAAAAAAAAGAAAGAAAGAAACAAAAAGAAAAAAAAAAAAAAGACAAACCTCATGAACGAGTGGTGAAGAGACCTGGAAAAAGATCTTACGTTTAGCACTGTGGTTCGTACAGCAAGTCTGAGAAGGAACCGGGTTTTCACACGAAGACGACCACGTTTTACTGAGACCGACAGACGTTGAGAGCGCGGAGAACTCTCACAAGGCGAGGCTAAGTCTTCAACGGCGCGCCCCGAACCGTCCAACATCTACCAGCAAATACTTACATTTTGTTGTCTACCTGGTACAAGTGAGTAGGTTGAACAAAATGCTTGCCCTACGCACACCAAGGTTAGTTTGCTCAGAGTCCTAGCGAGAGAAAACACTTACTTACAAGTAACACTGCCAGTTCCTTTTCCTCCTCAGAATGCTTTTTTAAGGTAAGGACCTATTCTGTAAACCATGAAGGAACAGGAATTCTTGGGGACCTAAACGAAAAAGGAATCCCGATCCCGCCGGCAGAAAAGAGAACCCTTAAGTGCACCTCAGTGTGCAGTTCTGTCAAATAAAAAAGTTAAGGAGCCAAGAAACGGCTGGTTGCACTGGAAACCAATGTGAGCCCAAGATTTAAAGGGGTTTTTCCTTTTTAGTTAACATTCTACGTCGAAGGTCAGGTCACAGGTACGTTAGACTGGGAAAAGCGTGAGGAACGGCACTGTTCTAGGACGTACGCGGTCTGCCGGGTGACACGCGCGCATGCTGAGCTCTCCAGAGCGCCGTGTCGCGCGCGGATCCCCGGGTCGGCCTGCTCGTCCAGCTAGCTCTAGCTGCCGCGCGAGGCGGTGGCGGTCACCCCGGAAGCTCGAGCGGGCCCCGCAGCGCCCTAATAAAGGAACACTCCCAACGCCACACTCCCTCTGGGGAGAATGAGGATTCTCTCATTTCATTCCATTCCGTCCACGGCCTCGTGTGGTGTACCCCTGAAGTGTCGTCTTACTCACGGCCTGCAACCTCCAAGTGGTTCTCGGCCCTACCTGACGGGGAATTAGCACCTGTAAGATTTCAGACGCTGAGGTGTTCACGCTGGAGAACACCTTCTCCAGAGAGGCGCGAAGACACCGGGGCTGTGCCTACCATACTGTCACCATCATTTACGCTATGGGGCTCCGGGAGCCTTCCGCGTCGCGGCTCTCTGGGCGCGACCGCCTGAAGGACAGCCAGGCGGCGCCTCAGAAGGGGAAGCTGGTGCGACGGCTAAAAACAGCAGCCTTACTAGAACAGCTTGAAACCCCGAAGACTGTTTGAGGGTTATTTTTAGCCGACATACAGTTTTAGAAATAGAATTCGGGAGAAAATTCCAGTGCTTTCACTATTCTAGTACAGTATGTAACCTTCTGAGGAATCAGAAGAGACAAATAATGCATTCATTCGCAAGGACAAAATTCTTCACACAATTCCACAGCGTTCGGGGACCACCGCTGCTCCTGAGCGGTTCCTTCAGAACTCCCAAATTTTACTCTTAAGAGAGTAAAAAAATTTATCAACGAACCTCCAAAATCGTAAAGCTTGTAAAGAGCAAGAAGAGGATTAAAAACTGCTTTATATTTAATTTTAAATAGGTTGTTTTAAAAGGAATAAGCATATATTCAGAATAATCCACTAAAATCCGAAAACGGTTTTTTAAAAACTAAAAGCCATTAAGTTTTGGTTTCCAAAGAAGCAATCAATTTATAAAGTACTAACATGCTGTGAAAACATCTCACAAAAACCGGTAACTCATACGCACGTTTTTGAAAGCAGCTACTTACTGGTTTTGTCTCGAACAAAAAAGTTTTCGAGTGTGACTCACATTTACACCTGATTTATATTTAATACTATCAATCTCATAATTTAATGAAAATCTGGGTGAATTATTTTCCGAAGGGAGCACTGAAAAGTGCTACATTTTCACCATCCTCCGCATCTTCAAAATCAATTCTTGTCAAAACTCAAAGTACCCACACCTCAGGAACACACATTGTTTCTGATATCATATAATTATTCATCCCAACGATGACAGTATCAGGATTGTTTTGGAACTGAAACCTGACAAAATGTAATCAGTATCAGTCAAAATGCCATATAACAAGTTTCATGAGACAACTTTTAAAAATAGTTCTTTTTCTTTCACCACTAATGAATATCGATGTCATTTTACCTCATAATCAAGTGGTTTTTTTAATCTATAAAAATCTAATTTAGATCTCAAACACATTCTGCATAAAAGGTCAAAGTTGGCCTAGTCTGTACTCTGAAACCAGTAATCAGTCAAACGTCCCCTTCGCTCCCTTGAGGAAAATCTGAACAACATGGGACAAATAAATGCAGCCGTAAACTTGACATCAGTAAGAGGATCGCTACCTGTAGCCTGACTACCAGAGTTAGGTAGACAGTCAACTTCTAGAAGGAGACCTGATTCAACATTATATGTTTCAGCATAATAAGTGGAATTATCTGTAATATGACGGCTAATATACCAGAAGCCAGAACCTTCACTCTATGTTTTCAACATTCCGATCCATTAGCCATACACCCCAAGAGAGTCAGTTTGCTTTTTAAAGAAAAGACTGTTATATTCTTAAGCCGGCAACTCCATACACTGACATTTTAAATTTATGATGACTATATAGTCTTCACTTTGGAATGTGTTCCGAAATACTTCAAGTTACCAATTAGTTTCCCTTTGTTTCCATGAGGACCTCATATCACCTGTGCTGAGAAATACATTCCAACGCTCGGTGTTACCCAGAAACTTAAAAAAAAATAAATCTGAAAATAACACTAGTAGAAAATAACATTTCAAGGAACAATTTTAGACAAAATCTTAATAAATAAAGCAATGTTAGGAAGGCTAGGAAACATGCTCTAGAGAACACAGAAAGCCAGAATTTTAATTTATGTGATACACTACACAATGCCATTAGTAAAACACTAGACAGATGTTAGAAACAGTAAATTAATATCAACGGTGATGGTGTATACATGTTAAACTCACATATGCTGCGAATTAGAAGCATTAGAAAGAAATGTTTTTCATTAAGCAAGACAGCCATCCAATCCATTTGCTCACAGCTGACCCAACTTACTGAACATACGTGAATCATACTGAATGAATGTACGTGATCATAGGTGTCTAAATTTTAATCTAGTTCTGAATTTAAAACAGAAACTTATTACTTGTAAAGCTTGGATAAGGGATGAAAGATGAAACCAAATGAATACTGTATTCTAAATTTTACCTTCCCAGGTAAACTGCCTACATGACTCCTAAACTACATGACTCCTAAATGTTTTTTTGTTTGTTTTCGGTTTTTTTTTTACATCTTTCTCTCAAATCATTTGGGTTATATGAACAAAGGTCATACTCAGCCCGATAGGTCATAGTGACAGACACTGAGAAACTTAAAATGAATGAATTTGGACCAAACTCCACTCATGGGAAGAAAATAAAATTTTGACTACTGTAATTTTCTTCCTTTTAATTAGGACAAGTTCATAGAAACAGGCAGTATATTCTCACCATATTTGCAAGTTGAAGCGTTTCTATACAAATATGGACTCACCGAGTTTTCCTTTATTTCAAAAGTACTATGTTCTCAGTCCCAATAGTCTAATAATGACTTTCTCTAAGGTAAAAGCTTATCATTAGGATTTTAATAATCTAAGTGCAAACACCTAAGTTCTGGCTCAGACTCTCTAGGGAAAAATATAAGAAGTAAAAAAATGAAACTTTGCAACTTTTAGGTAAGATTTAGAAAGTGACACGCTCCCTCCACATATTTCTAATGATGAAGAAAACCCTTCGGCTCTAGGGAAAGAACCCACTCACATTTCCTGCAACAAGAAGCAAGAGTGAAGAGAGTCAGCGTTTCCTAAGGCCTTGAAATTAAGTTTCTTTCGCATTCGTGTATAATTTTTAAAATAACAACAATAAAATTCGACCAGAGATACCCAATGCAACAAATGCCCCCAAAACGCCTTTGGGATAAATCAAACCAAAGGAACACAGAGAATGTTTCGATGTAACTTAATTCCAGGGTTAATTGAAATGAAAGCTATTTTGTGCCAGAATTAGTAGAATGATTTTACAGTGAAGGTCAAATAGGCTGAAGTGAAGATGTTCTTAACAAACAGCAAAAGATTTTTGTTTTGCTTTGAAAGAAACAGCTAATAAAAAGTTCTCCAAACTTACTGATTTTTTGTTTTCCTTTTTTTCTTTTACTGTAGCTTTATTCAGTAGGGAGTGGCAAGTTGCCTACAGAACAGAGATGAGCACAAACAAGTCACAGCACCAACTACATACGGCAACAAAAACAATGTTGGCTTGTACATAAAATTACATGATTAAATGTAACACAAATGGAATCAACAAAAAATTAGAAATCAACTGAATTTCAAGGGATGAATTTTATTTTGGGATTTTAATTTTTATTACATTTTTAAGCCAAAGCACTAAATAAACAGCAAGAAATGTTGAGACAATCATATCTACTATTTCTGGCTACCAATCACAGAAAAGTTCTCCCCAATTAAATTTGAGGACATTTCACATTTACATTTCAGTTACTTCCTCGCTTTTGATAAATTTCGTATAAAATGTTCATTAGAAGTAGATCACACACTAAAACACTTCCATGTGTCTACATAATTTTTTCTTGATAAATACTTCTCTGTGTATCCTTCAATTGACTTAAAGTTCTTTTTTCAATAGCTGGCATTTAATTTAGACCTGATGATTTAAAAAAATAAGCATTAAATGACTAAATATTAAGGGAAACATTCACTTTAGAGATTCTCAATTAAAAATCTGTCACTCTTAAAATTTCACATATTTTTCTGTTGGCAAGCTACTTCCTGAAAAAGTTCTAATCAGAAGAGGTTAAAAGCTCTGCAACATTTGGAAGAAGAATGTTATCAGCTCAACTAGAAATAAGCATTAATTAATATTAAAGTGAAGAAACTGCAGAGAAAATTATAGAATAAAACTCACAGGCTACTTAAAATTTTTTCACATATTTGACTATCGGAATGTGTGAAAAAACAAAATACCAAAAAGGAAAAAAACCAACCAACCACACACAAAAAAAACAAAAACCAAAAACAAAAACCCCAATCAAAACCCACAGACATACTGGCTTCATCTCTCAGAGTTCCTTCTAAGCCAAAGAGTTCTTTTAAAATTAAGTCTCTTGGTTAGACCAGACGAGGTCCCAACAATTTTTAAAAATATCTTTAAAACCAAATTAGATCCACCATACATGGCATTTTGTTCTAGAAATTCAGTGCATTCGACACCAGAAGCTTAAAGTCACTTTGACATTTGTTCACCCATCCGTCCAGCCATCCATCCAAGTAGTCACTGTGCATCTACCATGGCAGATAGCATTCTAGGCGTCGGGAAACAGCAGTAAAACAAAAAGACACGGTCCTTTTCTCATGGAGCTCTGGTTCAAACTTTACAATATATACAAAAGTACTAGTAACCCAAATAGATCACTAAAATGCAGTTTTATGTAACTTTTTTCAATTATAGTGTATAATTATCATTTATAGCCTTAAAAAAAAACTGGCATAGGGATGCCTGGGTGGTTCAGTCGGTTGAGTGTCCAACTTCAGCTCAGGTCATGATCTCAGGGTTTGTGGGTTCGAACCCCACACTGGGCTCTCTGCTGTCAGCACAGAGCCGGCTTCGGATCCTGTGTCCCCTTTTCTCTCTGCCCCTCCCCCACTCTCACTCTTGCTCTCTCAAAAATAAATAAAAACATTTACAAAATTCGTATAAACTACTTCTGTTCAGAGAAGCAGATTTACTGGGAAAAGATGACATTTACTCAGAATCATAATATTCAGCTTTCTCAGAATTCTCTCCCTATAACTTAAGAGAATACCCACTCTGGGATTTTCTCACTATAGGTATCCCCTGCTTTTTGAAAGTTCACTTTCACAAAAGACTTACGTTAAGACCCATTTTTGCTGACTAGAAGGAATCCAAAGAGCATTTTCGCTTTTATGAGGGAAAAAGTGAAAAATGAGTATTACGATCAGCATTTGTTTTTCAGCGAGCCACTACAGAGGAAGCTCACAGCCGAAGCAGCGAGTTGGCCACCGCCAGGCTCCTTCCCCAGGAGCTACACTCAGTATCTCAACATCAAGTCGCCACAGCTTTGAACTTGTCTATGAGCATCTGTGCTTTATCTCAACTTATTTTGTGTCCTAAGGTATCAGAAAAGCCTAAGAGTTCATAAGGGCGTTATGCGTACCATCAAACTGGATGGAATTAAGCGTTTCAATTGTGGTGAATGGAAAAGATACTGCGTGTGCACTCAACTTGCCTGCGTCCACCATTCATACTATTTCCTCATGGAGAGAAAGAATTCTGAAAGTTGCTGAAGTGACTATTGGTTCTGCCTACAGCGAAGTGGTCTCTCTGAGTCAGCACCCAGGAGTGGACGGGATGGGAATCCACCTGCTCGAGTGGACTGATGGGTGAACAAGGCAAAGGGCTCCACTGCGTTATCTCACGCTTCAGGAGAACTCAATTTTTCTAGTAAGCTGACAGAAAGTACTGGACAATGATGATCAAAGTGTGGCAAAGGCAGAATTTAAAGGTAGTCATGGGTGGTTTGATCGGTTTTGAGGCAAGGGCAGCTTCACAGCTCAAAGGTTACTGGAGAGAGTGTTTTGGCTGATACTGAAGCTGCTGAAAAGTTCCCAGAAGAACTGAAGAAAATAATCACAGCAGGTGGTTATTCATATAAGCAAGTGCTTAGCTGCAATTTATTACTGGAAAAAATTGCCAAGCAAGACATTTATTTCAGTAGAAGAAAAGCAAGCTAAAGGACACAGGCATCAAAGGACACGTTTACCTTCATGCCTATTATTACCACGACTGGTGATGCTGTCCTTAGGCCTCTACTAGTATGCCATTCAGAAAATCCAAGGGCACTTAAAGGCACTGATTAGAATACATTTCTCATGTTTAAATCACATCCAAGTCGTTGGAATAGCCAAGTTATTTTTTTCTGAGTACATGAGTGAACATATTAGTCCTTTTGGTGACAGTACTGTAGAGAAAACAGTCTTCATAATCAGGGACTTCTGATTGTTGAAAACTGTGCTGCTCACCCACTTGGCATTACTGAGTACGGCAATAACATGGCAGGTGTGTTCTTCCTGTTGAATATGTTGTTGTTGATATAACCATGCATCCTAGGCCTAATGGGCAAATTAAAGCTTATTACATGCAAAATGTGATGCATCTTATTGTAAGTGCCACTGACAAGAAGCCAACTCCAAAGGATCTTTACAAAGGATCTGGAAAGACTACCACTTAAAATTGGCATTCACCAACCTTGGCGATGCTCTTGATAAGCTACCAGTCTGGGTGAGAAATGGTGCTTAGCGGGTGGTCTCCTGAAGCAGTGAACAACTTTAAAGGCTTCAAACCAACAATAAATATGGCAATACTGACTCTGGCTAAGGGGGATCGGTGTGTGGAAACTGAAGGTGATGTTGAAGGTTTGGGCACTCCATGACCAAGAACTGACAGAAGACGGCGCCAAGAGGAGAGAACACCGATCGCCACGGAACACAGCGGTGAAGGGCCGGAAAGCGCAGTTATCCACGAGCCGAACGTGAGGCCCGAGAGTGAGACTGCTGCTACAATGGTCAAGTGCTGCAGTGACCGCAGAGACGTATGGCTTTCATTTTGAAAGGGCACGGAGGTTAAGGGCAGGTTTGCGTGATGTTTTGAGCGCCTACAAATAACTGTAGTAGAGAAAAACGTGAGAGACTGAGCAGTTGAGCATGCTGTTGGAGTTCAAGCCTTCCACATCAGCCATATTAGCCACAGCGGACGATGAACCTCGACGTTTGACATCGAGGCAGGCAGACATAGAAGAAGGCGTAGACGTTAGTGACCTGCTGGCGCTGATGGATTTAGACAATGACGAGATGTTAACAGATGCCCCTCTTCCTGTCCCTCCTATACTCCGTACTCCTGTACCGCCCACGACCCCAACCTCCAGCACCCCGGCCTAACATGCCACCATCACCCCCGGCAGCCCTCTGTGTGCTGTACACACATTATTTGTACTTTATACAGGCTGTGTATTTACCATATGACTCTTGTTTTTACTATTTGTTAATGTTACTTTAGGTTTTACGTTATTTGGTATGATTTGGTAGGCTGTTTTTGGGGTCTGAGAATGCTAACAAAATTTTTCCAGATCAATTAATGGTAAGTGCTTCTTCCCTTTATGTCACTTAGGCTTACAAAAGGTTTCACGGGAACATTCTACTAGGGGATAGCGGGGAAAACCTGTATTCCAAAACTATTAGGAGGACAAGTAGAAATAAATACACGGAAAAATATCTTAATTATAAATCTAACACATGTTCACAGTTGGCTATTCTTATATGATCTTAACCCAGTACACTAAGCAAGGAGACATACAAAATAAGAAAGCTGGTTGAAGCAGGATTCAAAAACGGCTTAACAGTCAAAAATATGAACTCAAAAAAATAAAAAAAGAGGTAATGCTCAGAGAAGTTTATTAGTTAGCAATATCCTCACTTAGCTTTCAAAATTTTCAAGTAAGTCCCAAAGCAGGAGCCATGTTTACTAGAGGAAACAATCGACTACTATCCTTTCCCGGCAGAACACACAAGTACAAAGGTACCATTATGTCACTGCCAAAGTCAAAAGGGCAAGAAGAAGCCAGAGAAAAGATGAGTATGAATAGAAGAGCAAACTAAACGGAAATCTACAATTTGCAGGAGACTCAATGAAATAACTTGAAATCGATGCTTTTTTTTAAATTAGTAAATGTAAAATTCTGCTACCAGTCACTTATTAAAAAAAAAAAAACCCTTATTTATAAATAAGATATCCACTTTTGCTCTAAAGTACTCTACATTCTGACAAGAAGCTTCAACCTTATTGAAATTTACTTCCACCAATGCACTGACACATTTAAATAATACTTGCAAAGAGAATAATTTTATGTGAAATTTTAATATGATAATTCAGATCTGTTAAAATGCAGGACATTTAATTATGGCGTGCTTTAAAAAACACCACACATAGTGTTTAATAATGACCACTTTGCTCTTTTTTCTGATTTATTTTCACTACCTTCCTCTCTTCCTATGAAATCTGGCAAGAATCTGGTCTACTTGGGTGGAATGGATGGGAGAAATTATTCCTTGATTAAATATTTCCTAAGTAGTTACCAAGTGCTAATAAGCCCTGTTCCTTTTACCTTATCGAATCATGATTCTGTCTCAGAAGTATCAGTATGTCTCATGTATCAGTCTCAGATTGGACTCAAGTTTGCTGACGACACAAAAAAATTTTTTTTCCTTTAGGATGCCAACCACATGAAGAATTTCTACTAAAATCTAGTAAAGTCATGTAATTGGGTGGTGGGTACGCATTCACTTTTAATCTCAAGTCAAAGCACTGCTCAGTGCTTCCACTGCTCTTTGACAACAGTTTACTACTACTAAGGCCAGCCGAGAAGTTGACACGTACTATTTTTAATATATGCTCACCATTTCTTGACTGCCTAGTTTTGTAAACGGAAGAAATTAATTAGATTAAAAAAAAAAACCTGAATAATGCCCCAACTCAAGATATTGTTCACTGTATAAGGCTTTATATTATAACTAAACTCCCCTCTAGTCTCAGATTTAAGGAGCTGAAAAAATTATCTGGGGCTCTCCTAAGCCTCCTTGGGCTATTTTGAAAAGGCAGTAAGAGTGATGATAAATTAAGAAAGTTTAAGGCAAGGTATACTTTATCATCTATGTATATGACAACAAGATTTTTTTTGCCTTTTTTTCTACCTGTGTTGAGAAATAACTGACATATGTCACTGTACAAGTTTAAGGCTTAGCGCATGATTTACGTATATTGTAAAAATAATCACCACAATAGGTTCAGAGCACATCCATCTTTTCATATAGATACAATAAAAAAAGAAAGAAAAAAAATGTGATGGGAACTCACAGGATTCACTCTCTCAACAGCTTTCCTAGGTGTCAGAGAGCAGGCTGAGCTGCCGTTAGCAAGCTGTACATTAGTGCCTAGCGCTTCCTCAGTACTGGCTGTTTGTACCTTTGGACAACTTTCCTCCAATTTCCTCTGCCTCCAACCTCCGCCACAAGTCTCATCTCTTTTTCCATGAGTTTTGTGGGGTTTTTTTTGTTTTTTTTGTTCTGTTTTTTTCAAGATTCCACATATGAGCGAGATCATACAGTCTATTTGTCTGTCTCTGTCTCACTCACTTCACTTAGCATAATGCCTTCGAGGGCCATGTGACAATAGTCACAAATGGTGAGGTTTCCTCGTTTTGTATGGCTGAGTAATATTCCATTTTGTATATACCCGCAGTTCTTTTACACCACTCATCTGTTGATGGATACTGAGTTGTTTCCATGTCTTGGCTACTATCAATAATGCTGTGAACGTGGGGGTGCAGATACCTCTTCAAGTTGGTGTTTTGTTTCCTTTGGATATACTCCCAGAAGTGTTACTGAATTGTGGGATGGTGTGCCAGTTCTATTTTTAATTTTTTGAGGACTTTTCATACTGTTTTCCATAGTAGCTATACAATTCCCAAGTGCACCAACAGTGCACAAGGGTTCCCTTTCTGCTCCATCCACCCCAGCATTTGTTACCTCTAGTCTTTTGGATGATGGCCACTCTAACAGGCATCGGGTGATACGTCACTGTGGTTTTTTTAAATTTGCATTTCCCTAATGACTAGTGATGTTGAACACCTTTCCATACGCTTTTTGGCCTTTCGTGTAACTTCTTTAGAGAAATATCTATATATCTATTCAAAATTATCTACTACTCATTTTTAAATTTGGTTGTTTTTTGTGTGTTTTGTTTTGGTTTTGTTTTTTGTTTTTTTGGCTATTGACAATTATCTAAGTTCTTTATATTTTTTTAATATTAACCCCTTGTTAGACATATGGTTTGCAAGTATTTTTTTTCCCACTCCATACGTTGTCTTTTCATTTTGTGGATGGTTTATTTTGCTGTGCAGAAATTTAATTTGATGTAGTCCCACTTGTTTATTTTTGAGTTTGTTGTGCTTTAGGTGTCATACCCAAAAAATATTACCAAGACCCATGCCACGAGTCTTTATTCCTATGTTTTCTTCTAGTAGTTTCATGGTTTCAAGTCTTACATTTAAATCTTTAATCCATTTCAAGTTAATTTGTGAGGGGTATAAGATATGATTCCAGTTTCATTCTTTGACATGTGAATATTCGGTCATCCCGGCACCATTTATTGAAAAGACTGCCTTTTCTCCACTGAATATCCTTAGCTCCCCTGTCATAATTAGTTGACTGTATATGCTTGGGTTTATTTCTGGGCTCTTGATTCAGTCAGTCTGCAGTACCTACTATTTTGATGATTATTGGTTTAAATTAGGAAGTGTGGTGCCTCTTTTGTTCTTTTTGTGGGAGTGGGGGGTTGTGTTTCCATATAAAGTTTAAGAGCTTTTTTTTTTTTCTACTTCTATAAAAAATGCCACTAAAAACAATAGAGATTGCACGGAATGTATAGGCAGGTTTTGGTACGATTCATATCTAAACTATTAATTCTTCTAATCCATGAACACAAGACACCTTTCCATTTGTTGGTGTATTCAATTTTTTCATCAATGGTTTACAGTTTCCAGCAAAGAGATCTTTCATATCCTCAGTTAAATTTATTCCTAAGTATTTTATTATTTTGATGCCATTGTAAATGGGATCAATTTTTTTCCATCAATTTGTTAGTGTACAGAAATGCCACTGATTTTTGTATGTTAACTATGTATACTGCAACTTTACTGAGTTCACTGATTAGCTCTGTTTTTTGGGTTGTCTTTGGGATTTCCTATACGTAAAATGTCATCTGCAAGTGGAGGCAATTCTACTTCTTCCTTTTCAATTCTGAGGCTTTTAATTTTTCTTGCCTGATTGTTCTAGCTAGCACTTCAAGTACTATCTTGAATAGGAGTGGTAAGAGTGGACACTCTTGTCTTGTTCCTCATCTTAGAAGAAATGCTTTCAACCTTTCACCACCGAATATGTTAGCTGTGTGGTTGTCATTTATGGCCCATATTACGTTGACATATATATGTTCTTTCTGTGACTTACTTATTAAGAGTTTTTACCGTGAATGGAAGTTGAATTTTGTCAAATGCTTTTCCTGCATTTATGGAGATGATCATAGGATTCTTGTCTTCCACTGTATTAATGTAATGCATCACACTGACGGATCTGCATATGCTGAACCGTCCTTTCACCCAAAGATAAATCCCACATCATCATGGTGTGATCATTTTAATATGCTGCTCAATTGTTTGCTAGTAATTCACTGAGAATTTCTGCATCTATACTCATCAATGATATTGATATTTCTTTTCTAGCAGTGTCCTCTTCTGGTTTTGGTATCAGGGTAATGCCTCATAAAATGAGTCTGGAGTGCTCTTTCCTTTTCAGTTTTTGCTAAGAGTTTGAGAAGGATTGGTCGTTAATTCTTCTGTAAATGTTTAGTAAAATGCACTAGGGAAGCCAACTGCTCCTGGGCTTTTCTTTGTTGGGAGAATTTAGAAATTGGTCTATTCAGAGTTTCTATTTCTGATTAATTCAGTCTTGGTAAGTTGTATGTTTCTAAGACTTTTTCTATTTCTTTTTTTTTTTTATTATAGTTTATTTTCAAATTGGTTTACATATAACACCCAGTGTTCATCCCAACACGTGCCCTCTTTAATATCCGTCACCCCCTCTCCCCCCTCCCTCACCTCCCTCATCTCCCTCACCCTCAGATTGTTCTTAGTCTTTGAGAGTCTCTTATGTTTTATCTCCCTCCCTCTCTGTGTCTTTTTTTCCTTTCCCCTCTAGCCCTCCCCCTGGTTTTTGCTTAGTCTCACAAAGTCCACCTATTCGTGGAAACATATGGTATCTGTCTTTTTCTGACTGACTTATTTCACTTAACATAATACCCTCCAGTTCCATCCATGTTGCTACACATGGCCAGATTTCATTTTTTCTCATTGCCATGTAGTAGTCCATTGTATATATGTGCCACAACTTCTTTATCCATTCATCAGTTGATGGGCACTTGGATTGCTTCCATGATTTGGCTATTGTCGAAAGTGCTGCTATGAACATTGGGGTACACGTACCCCTATGCATCAGCATTCCTGTGTCTCTTGGGTAGATTCCTAGCAGTGCTATTGCTGGGTCATAGGGTAGCTCTATTTTCATTTTTTTGAGGAACCTCCACACCGTTTTCCAGAGCGGCTGCACCAGTTTGCATTCCCACCAACAGTGTAGGAGGGTGCCTGCTTCTCCACATCCCTGCCAGCATCTATAGTTTCCTGATTTATTCATTTTAGCCACTCGAACCGGTGTAAGGTGGTATCTCAGTGTGGTTTTGATTTGTGTTTCCCTGATGATGAGTGACTTTGAGCATCGTTTCATGTGTCTGTTGGCCATCTGAATGTCCTCTTTGGAGAAGTGTCTATTCTTATCTTCCGCCCACTTTTTCACTGGATTATTTGTTTTTTGGGTGTGGAGTTTGGTAAGTTCTTTATAGATTTTAGATACTAGTCCTTTATCTGATATGTCATTTGCGATTATCCTTTCCCATTCCGTCGGTTGTCTTTATTAGTTTTGTTGGTTGTTTCCTTTGCCGTGCAGAAGCTTTTTATCTTGATGAGGTCCCAATAGTTCATTTTTGCTTTCAATTCCCTAGCCTCTGGAGATGTGTCGCATAGAAAATTGCTGCGGCTCAGGTCAAAGAGGTTTTTTCCTGCTTTCTCCTCTAGGATTTCGATGGTTTCCTGTCTCACATTCAGATCCTTCATCCATTTAGAGTTTATTTTTGTGAGTGGTGTAAGGAAGTGGTCTAGTTTCATTCTTCTGCATGTTGCTGTCCAGTTCTCCCAGCACCATTTGTTAAAGAGGCTGTCTTTTTTCCATTGGATACTCTTTCCTGCTTGGTCAAAGATTAGATGGCCATATGCTTGTGGGTCCATCTCTGGGTTCTCTATTCTATTCCAGTGGTCTATGTGTCTGTTCTTGTGCCAATACCATGCTGTCTTGATGACTACCGCTTTGTAGTAGAGGTTAAAATCTGGGATTGTGATGCCTCCCGCTTTGGTTTTATTCTTCAGAATTACTTTGGCTATTCGGGGTCTTTTGTGGTTCCATACAAATTTTAGGATTGTTTGCTCTAGCTTTGAGAAGTATGCTGGTGCAATTTTGATTGGGATTGCATTGAATGTGTAGATTGCTTTAGGTAGTATTGCCATTTTGACGATATTTATTCTTCCGATCCATGAGCATGGGATGTTTTTCCATTTCCTTGTGTCTTCCTCAATTTCCTTCATAAGTTTTTTATAGTTTAACACGTAAAGGTCTTTTACATCTTTGGTTAGGTTTATTCCTAGGTATTTGATGGTTTTTGGTGCAATTGTGAATGGGATTCGCTTCTTTATTTCTCTTTCTATTGCTTCATTATTGGTGTAAAGGAAAGCAACCGATTTCTGTACGTTGATTTTGTATCCTGCAACTTTGCCAAATTCATGGATCAGTTCTAGTAGGCTTTCGGTGGATTCTTTTGGGTTTTCCATGTAAAGTATCATGTCGTCTGCAAAAAGTGACAGTTTGACTTCGCAAGACTTTTTCTATTTCTTCTAGTTTGTCCAGTTTGTTGTCCAGTTTGTTCATAGTAGCCTCTTATGATCCTTTGAATTTCTGTGGTATCAGTTGTGGTGTCTCCTTTTTCATTTATAATTTTCTTGATTTGGTCCTTCCTCGCTTCTCCTTGCTTAGTCTGGCTAAAGGTTTGTCAATTTTGTTTATCTTTTCTAAGAATCAACTCTTAGTTTGGCTCATCTTGACTGAGGTTTTTCTATATTTCTATTTCACTTATTTCTGCTGTAATCTTTATTTCCTTTCTTCTGATAACTTAGAGCTCAATTTGTTCTTTTTCCAATTCCTTAAGACAAAGAGTTAGGTTGCTTTTTTGGGATCTTTCCTGGTTCTTAGCCTAGGTGTTTATTGGGATGAACTTCCCTCTTAGAACTGCTTTTACTACATCCCACATGTTCTGGTATGTTTTGTTTCTATTTTCATTTATCTCAAGAAACTTTTTTATTTCTCCTTTCTTTTTTTAGAAAAAGGTATTGTTTAATGTCCACGGGTTCACTTATTTTCCAGTCTTCCTCATGTAACTGATTTCTAATTTCATCCCACTGTGGTCAGAGAAGATACTTTGTATGATTTTAATCTTCTTGAATCTGCTAAGACTTCTTGTGTGGCCGAACCTACGGTCTATCGATCTATCCTAGAACATGTTCCATGTGTGGTTTGTAAGAATGTATATTCTCTGCTGTTGTTGGATAGCATGTTCTATATATGTCTGTTAGACATTTGGTATTTAAGTGTTGTTCAAATCTGCTGTTTCCTTATTCTCTGTCTGGATGACCTATCCATTGTGGAGAGGGAGGTATTAAAGTCCCTAACCATCATTTTATTACTATTTATTTCTCCTTTTAGTTTCTGCTTTATATATTTAGGTGCTCCAATGTTGGGCACATAAATATTTATAACTATTATATCTTCTTGATGTATAGACCCCTTTTTATCATTATACATTGGCCTTGTTTCTTTTCACCATTTTTAGTTTAAAGTCTATTTGGTCTGAAATAAGTATAGCTACCCTTGGTTTGTTTTTTTTTTACTTTTTATTTTTTGGGTTACCATTTGCTTGAAATGACTTTTTCCATCCCTTCATTCTCTGTCTATGTGTGTCTTTAAGACTAACATGAGTCTCTTGTAGGCAACATATTGTAGGGTCTTGTTGGGTTTTTTTTTAATCCATTCAGCCACTCTATGCCTTTCAGTTGGGAAAACTTAATCCACTTATATATAAAGTAATTATTGATAGGAAAGGACTACTGCCATTTTGTTAATTGTTTTCTGATTGTAAGTGATTTTTTAGTAATACAGCAGAAACATCTTTATAAACAGCAGTGGGGGAATAATTCACACACAGCAGCCTGAAACAGCTTTTTTAAAATGGTGATTTCACTGATCTTGCTAATGTCTCTAAGCAACTGAAGCCCTGTGCTAAAAACAAATGGCTGGGATGACTCTGCAAAGAAGACATAAAGGCACGGATTTTGGTAATGTGTAAATTCTTTCCCTAAACCCGCCCCTGTCCCAATCCCCAAACCCACTAGTTTTTCTTCCAGAATCCCAGTTAGAATGGACTAATATAGATTTGCACTAATTTCCCCTGGAACTATTAAATCGTCCCTGAAACTGCATGTGCAATTCAAAAACACAGTGAAAGCCATAAAAAGAACACAGACTTAATGTCCTCAACAAGTAGGGAATGACTGTGGACGTCGGAAGCATCGCTTGCAGTGCTAGTGGTAGAAAGTCTAATAATTTGATCTGAATGATGATGCAGTATATTTTAGAAGTAGCATTCCATATAAAATAAACAGATTAATTTGTTCTAGGAAAACCTGACATGAACATATTTTAAGAAATTAAAATTATAGATCAAGCATTTCGACAGTACGAAAAGCAAAGAGTAGACCTGCCTCACATGCAAAAGACCCTGTGAGTAATTCAGGCAAACGATAACCAAAAAATTCCATAATACATCTCATTTCAACCACATCTGTTATATCCAACAGATTCTGTGCATTTTAAACTTGCTCCCAATGCGAGGAAAATTTATTATTTTTAGTACCCCCTTAAAATACTTCACACTGTTTCCTAAGCAATATTTAAGTTATTTCAAAGCCAATTCCAACAAGTCTTAATGTATTACTCATCTAAACTGACTCAGTATTTTCAACCACCCACTATCAGCAGCTAAATTCTTCTTTAGTAAAGCATTCTTTTTACTTCAGCTTTGGATTAATAATGGTACTCTCTAACCTTAAGCATACCTGATATAAACAGTGGCACACACTCCGAAGCTGAGGGGGGAATTCTGAGGAGGAACTAATGATGGCATGGAAGAACTTTTCAGTCATCTGAAGAAGGTTCCGTTGGTTTTCCTCAAGGCTCTCTGATTGTTCTAACCTATAAAGGGGGGGGGGGGTGAAGGGAGAGAAAGAGACAGAGAGAGACAGAGAGAGAGAGGGAGGGAGGGAGGGAAGGAAAGAGGGAGGGAGAGAGAGAAGGTAAAATCCATTTAAAATAAACAAACAAAAAAAATACTCTTTAAAAGAGACTTTCAGCCAAATGCACTGTTTGAACTTTGTTGGGATCTTGATTTGAATAAAAAATCTGTAAAAAAATAATTCTGAGAATTGCATATAAGAATTCTTATCCTCTTCTATTCTCACAGATTTAGTACATACTCTTCTCAGTGCCATTCTGTCCATTCTGGATATGTCTGCCTGCAGACAAGATGTATTCTGGTTTGCTCTCCACTTCCCTGTGAGGCATGTCTGTAGTTATCCAACTGTGCAAGGAATGAGGTAGAGGAGTCTAATTCAAGGTGAAGTACCGGCAAGCCTATTCACCCACAGGATCAAATGCCACATACTCTAAGCATTTTTATCAGAAATAAAGGTGATGACTGATTCCTGAGTGCTTCCTTCCCAGCCCTTCTCCTTCCATTGTTTTGGTTTTAAAACTTGGGCAGGGAAGGGATGCCTGGGTGGCTCAGTCAATTAAGCGTCCAATTTCAGCTCAGGTTGTGATCTTGTGATTTGTGAGTTTGAGCCCCATGTCGGGTTTTGTGCTGACAGCTCAGAGCCTGGAGCCTGCTTCCAATTCTGTCTGTCTCTCTCTCTGCCCTTCCCTGCTCACATTCTGTCTCTATCTCTGTCTCTTGCTCAAAAATAAAGAAACCTTAAAAATTAAAAAAAAATTGAGAAGGGATGAGGGATATTATTTATCAGGCATCTCCAACCCCAACAAACCCTGTGTCAACCATTTTAAAAAATATACAGCCTGTGCATATTGGAGCTAATGTACAGAGAACACATGAATGACAGGTGATAATGAGTTGTAGTTAGAAAATTCTATACTTTATCTTGTAGTCAATAGAGAAGAACTAATGTTCTAAGAAAGAAAGTAACAAAAAGATTTAGGTTTCATAATAATTCCTACAACAAATAACCTGAAAAATGCAAAAGACAATGTTGGGAAGTTTCAGCAGAAGTCAATGGGATCACCATCTACAACTGTACCAAAAAGAATAAAATACCTAGGAAAACAGTTAACCAAAGAGACGAGAGACCTGTACTCTGAACATTACAAGACACTGATGGGAGATATGAAGACAACACAAACTAAAGGAAAGATATACCATGCTCATAGATTGGAAGAATTAACATTATTAAAACGTATATACTAACTACCCAAAGCAATCTACAGATTCAGCGCAATCTCTGTCAAAATACCAATAGTGTTTTTCACCCAACTGGAACAAATAATCCTAAAATCTGTATGGAACCACAAAAGACTTCAGGAACAAAGCAATCTTGAGAAGGAAAAAAAAGCTGGAGGTATCACAATCCCAGATGTCAACATATACTACAAAGCTATAGTAATCAAAACAGTATAGTACTGCCACAAAAACAGACACATCGATCATTGGCACAGAAAAATGAGCCCGGAAATAAACCCATGCCTATATTGCCAATTAATCTATGACAAAACAGGCAAGAGTAGAAAATGAGGGAAAAAAATGATCTTTTCAATAAACGGAGTTGAGAAACTGGACAGCTATGTGCAAAAGAATGAAACTGGCCCACTTTCTTGTAGCATACATAAAAATAAACTCCAAAACAATTAAACACCTAAATACGAGACCTGAAATCATAAAACTCCTATTAGAAAATATAGGTGGTAATCTTTTTTTTTTTTTAATGTTTATTTTTGAGAGAGAGAGACATAGAGTGTGAGCAGGGGAGGGCAGAGAGAGAGGGAGACACAGAATCCAAAGCAGACTCCAGGCTCTGAGCGCTCAGCACAGAGCCCGACGTGGGGCTTGAACCCACGAACTGCGAGATCATGACCTGAGCCGAAGTTGGATGTTCAAATAACTAAGCCACCCAGGCGCCCCAGTGGTAATCTCTTAGACATCACCTATTAACAACTTATTTATGAATATGTCTCCTCAGGCAAAGGAAACAAAAGCAAAAATAAACTACTGGGACTACACCAACATAAAAAGCTTTTACACGGCAGGGAAACCATCAATAAAATGAAATAGCAACCTACTAAATGGGAGATATTCGCAAATGATACACCTGATTAGGGGCTAATATCCAAAACACATAAGGAACTCACACAACTCAACACCCAAAAAACTCAAATAATCTGACTCAAAAATGAGCAGAGGACCTGAAGAGACATTTTTCCCAAGAAGACATAAAGGTGGCCAACAGACACATGAAAAAATGCTCATCACTAATCATCAGGGAAATGCAAATCAAAACCACAATGAGGTATCGCCTCACACCAGTCACAATGGCAAGTATCAAAGAAAAAAAAAAAAAGAAGAAAAAAACAAATAAGTATTGGTGAGGACGTGGAGGAAAGGAAACCCTTGTGCACCACTGGTAGGAGCAACTATTGGTGGAAAACAGCATGGAGGTTCCTCAAAATATTAAAAATAGAACTACCATATTATCTAATGATTCCACTACTTGGTATTTACCCAAAGAAAATGAAAACACTAAATTGAGAAGATACGTGCACCCCTATGTTTACTGCAGCATTATTTACAATACCCAAGATATGGAAGCAACTCAAGCATCCATCGACAGGTGAACAAATAACGAAGATGTGTCACACACATACGCATGCAGAGAAATATTACTCTGCTGTAAAAAAACGAACAAAAAACAAAACAAAAACTACCTCTTGTCATTTGCGACATGGATGGAACTAGATACTATGCTAAGTGAAATAAGTCAGACAAAGGCAAATATTGTATGGTTTCACTTATATATGGAATCTAAAAAACAAAACAAATGAACAAACCAACAAAAAAAGCCACACTCTTGAATACGGAGAACAACCAGGTGGTTGCCAGAGGAGAGGTGGCTGAGGGGATGGGTGACAGAGCTGAAGGGGATTAAGAGGTACAAACTTCCAGTTATAAAATAGATAAATCATGGAGATGAAAATAAAAAGTACAGCATGGGGGATACGGTTGATATGTTCTAACAATGTTGCCTGGTGACAGATGGGGACTATCCTTATCATAATGAGCACGAGTAATACAGAAAATTGTCAAACCAAAATACTATCCACCTGAAACTCATACAACATTGTGCGTCAATTACACTTCAATAATAAATTTTTAAAGCTGGTTGGAAACAAAGTCAGTAAGATCGATATGGTATTGGCTGAGTAATGATATAGCCAATCTATCAAATATTACATGGCAGATAAAAAGAATGAGATTAATCTTTCTATACTGACACAGAAAGACGGAAGACAAAGTTAAAAAAAAT
Source organism: Paguma larvata (assembly GCA_030068075.1). Taxonomy (NCBI): domain Eukaryota; kingdom Metazoa; phylum Chordata; class Mammalia; order Carnivora; family Viverridae; genus Paguma; species Paguma larvata. The sequence goes on from CM057843.1 coordinate 5,708,241, forward strand.
TAAGTTGCAAAACCATGTATACAACATGTTTCCATTTGTATTAAGCACTCACATTACCACACCGTTTCTACCACTTGATTTATGTACATGCAAATACACCGAAAAAAGACAAAGAACAGGCTAAACTAGTAACAGTCTCTGTCTCTAGATGCAATAGCCAAAGATACCTGTAAAATTTTTAGAGAAAAATGTGTGCAACTTTCATAATTAAAGACTAATTTTAAGACTCAGAGAGAAACTCCGAGGGCCTGGCCTCACGTGGGGGCAGTGAAAACGGGCAGCGAAGTTGTAGACGAGAGGACGCCCGACCTGGTAGGATCCACTTCGAAGCTAACGTGCTGCCAATCAGAGGAGGTGATCACGACGCGCAGTAACGGATCCAGGAGTTTCTGCAGGTAGGTAGCACCATATACCTAAAGAAATACACAAGCAGGAACTCATGACGCCTTCTCCAAATACCTTGCCTTAAAAACATCCTGTTCTGTACGTTCCGCACATAATCGATTTGCCATACCTTGGCGCAAAAAAAAAAAAAAAAAAGAAAGGAAAAAAAGAAATGGATATCAACCTTGAAACAGAAGGTCATTATTTTACTGGCTAAGCTGTTTCCCCGGAAGAGAGTCTGCATGGAGTCTGCCAATTCCACTTCCTTAGAAAACATGTTCCAGAGCAGCTGGTAGAGCAAATGCCGAGAATCAAACAGAGTCACTAGGACTCGAGCGAGCTCATCCTGAGAACAAAACAAAATTGAGTTAGCGTGAACGACCCCATTCTGTCTTCACCAGAAACTGGAAGGTAAATCCCAAACTGTCAACCACCTGCTAAATCCAGTTAAATGGTGACTAATTAATTTTCCCCTGGGATTTTTCTGTGTCCATTCGTCCGTGATAGAGGACTATTTCTTTATGCTTATAGCAGGTGTGAACTTTTTCTTGTAAAGCAATTTGGTTATTTATTTAAGCAAGCTCTACATCTAGTGTGGGGCTCAAACTCACAAGCCCAAGATCAAGAGTCACACACTCTTCCAACTGAGCCAACCGGGTGCCCCAGCAGCTGTTAATTTTGAGAATTAACTGATGAAAAGTAAGAGAGGCCTAGGCTTTACCAGGAGACAGAAAAAAAGTCAAGATTCAGTTCAAATTACATGACAAAATCAGAGAGCGTAGAAACAGAACGTGACGGCAAAGAGTTTAGTTCGATATGCCCAAATCGTGTCTTGGGGGGCCACAAGAGCTCTACTCTCCGCTCACGTGGCCAGGGAGATTCAGCGTACACTGAGCACGGGCTCGGCAGAGAAACAACAAGAATGGAAAGACTACAGGATTTGCAGAAAGTCAGGGAAAAGATGTGGGCTGTGCATTCAGAACCGAGAGATTGGCAAGATTTATGCACAAAGCGAAAGTGGGCAGCTAATTCCCACCTACTTCCTAAATGGCTTCCCTCACAATTCCGCACAGTATTTTTGGGGCACCCAGGAAAACGATGTGACAGTAAGATCCCTGTTTAGCCACACGAGCTGCAAGGAGATTCGCACGGACCAGGGGTGGCCATAAAGTGACGCCCCGTCCTGCAAGCAGGGACAGCAAAGGCCAGGATCATGGCCCCTAGCTCCTCTAATGCTCACCCGGCCAAACGGGATACCTGAGTAAAGGGAAAACTGACAATCCAAACCAAAGAATCTAGATGCCAAAGAAGACCCAGATACTCTGCTCTACTCCCTATGGTTACATTGCACATATTTGACTAGATATAAAAATTCTTTCCTCCATTTTACTTTTTTTTTAAGTTTTATTTTATTTACTTTGAGAAAGAAAGAAAGTACGGACACACACAGGGGAGGGGCAGAGCGGCGGAGGGAAAGAATCCCAAGCAGGTTCTGCTCTGTCAGCACAGAGCCCGACGTGGGGCTCAATCCCACAAACGGTGAGATCATGACCTCAGCTAAAATCAAGAGTTGGACATTTAACCACCCAGGCGCCCCTCTCCTCCATTTCAAAGTATAATTATGAGAGACAATTCAGTCACAAAATATGTTTTTAGAGTATTGTGCTAATTTTTTTCCATTCTAATCCCTTCCCTGCAAAATTCTGAAAATGTTAAGCAACAGAATTTAAATTACACGAGAGAGAATTACATCTATTTTTTAAGTTTTAAAGAGTTCTTAAGAAGTTGGCCATGCGAGAGATCAGGGGAGAAGCATTCCAGGAGGCGGCGGCGGCGGCGGTGGCAGCGGCAGCGAGGGTGCTCTTGAAGGAGGAAATAAGCCTAGCGTCTGTAAGTCTGGTGACCAAGAAGGAAAGTGGCATGGGATGACGGCAGAGGTGAGCAGGGCCCCGCCTGGGGAGAGCCTTGCCGGCCCGAGTAAACGGTTTAAATTTTACGGAAGCATGAGGAACAAGACCCTGCGGCTTTCTTAGGCAGAAAACATCTACACGCAATGACAGACTACCTGATTTGCTACAATTTACTAAACCGAAATTGATTTCGGTACAATATAAACTGAATAGCTTTTTAGCATGGAAAAGGACAGCCCTTCTCAAATTTTTAGCATATACTGTTAAAAATAGTATGATTTTAAGAAAATTTTTTTTATTAACAGAGGCCCAGGGGCACCTGGGTGGCTCAGTCAGTTGAGTGTCCAACTCTTTTTTTTTTTTTTTTTTTAAATGTTTATTTATTTTTGAGACAGACACAGAGCATGAGTGGGGGAGGGGCAGACAGAGAGGGAGACACAGAATCCAAAGCAGGCTCCAGGCTCTGAGCCGTCAGCACAGAGCCCGATGCGGGGCTCGAACTCACGGACCGTGAGATCATGACCTGAGCCGAAGTCGGACGCTCAACCGACTGAGCCACCCAGGCGCCCCGAGTGTCCAACTCTTGATTTTAGCTCAGCTCATGATCCCAGAGTTGTGGGATCGAGTCCCACACTGGGCTCCATGCTGAGGACAGCACCTGCTTAAGATTTTCTCCCTCCCTCTGCCCCTCCCTGGCTCATGCGTCTGCACACATGTGCTCTCTCTCTCTCTCTCTCTCAAATAAATACATACACAGATAAATAAGAGACCAAATAGCCATATTATGTCTCCAGTGTTTAAAACAAGCAACAATTTCTAATGCAAATATAGTGCTTACATTTTTTTTTTTTTAGAAAATTGTATCATGCATTAGAAGAGTTGTTTTTTTTTTTTAAAGAAAATCGTACAGTGCATTGTGGAGGAGTTGTGAACTGGACACGCAAGCCTTTTATTCTAGCTTTAGCCTTAATGACAACTAAATATGAGATATAACCCTAATCATCTCATTTAATAATGAAAACACCAGACCAGATCAGTGGTTTTAATTTTCTTTTGATCAGTGTTTAAAGGAAACTTTTCAGTGGGACCAGGAAGGAATCTGAGTTTCACTGTAAGTATATGAGGAATAAGATCCGCATACTTAAGGTAAGAACACTACTGAGGGCTAGAAGCCACAACTGCTTTTCCACAGCTGAAAAACCACTCAAGTAATATCTGAAGTTTCTTCCAGCTCTCAAGTTTTAGCAATTCATGCAATGAACTCTCCTGGAATGAGGGGCACCTGGGTGACTCAGTCGGTTAAGCATCCAACTCTTGACCTCGGCTCAGGTCACTATCTCACGGTTTGTGAAACTGAGCCCCACATCAGGCTCTGCCCTATTAGCAGAGCCTGCTTGGGATTCTCTGTCTCCCTCTCTCTCTGCTCCTCCCATACTCATGCTCTCTCTCTCTCTCTCTCTCTCAAAATAAACAAACATTAAAAAAACAAAAAACAAAAACAGCCCTAGAATGAATAAATTTGGAAGCACCTGCTACGTGCCAAGCCCCAGCTCCGCACTTCCTCAAAGAACTCACCCACTGAGAACATGGGACCACGTTGGCCAGAGCCATGGCTATTGGGAGCTCTCCCTGATCTCCCATCATCGTCACCAACTCCACCAGCCTCTCAAACCGGTCGGCCAGCACCGTTTCCGCAAGTGTGTCAAATTCTGTGCCTTGTTGGAGGATTTTTGTCAGAACTTCCATAAACGTAGCTCTTGTCTGAAGATCTTTGTGATAACCTAAACCTGATAGGGACAGACAGATGCAAAGTTACTAATGCGGACTGTTGTAATTTTGCTGGTCTTACGCTCCAATCCTCCAGGTCGTCAATTTCTCTAGGAAGCTTTCATTTTATCTCACCTATGGAGTGCATGAGGCCACTGTCCACATTAGCGTTGAGTAAGTTGGACATTGCGAGGACTGTACAGTGCCTCAGCGATGCCAGCCTCCGCGACATGCCACGTTTCCTGCCGCCCGTTTGTGCGTTTTCATCTTCAACTTCACTACAGTCATTCAAAAGGTTCATAAACAATGTGAAATACCTGCGAAATAAAAAGACGGACTCTTACACAGTGAAGGCCACATCAACCAGAAAGCGAATCTGATATTTTGAAATGATCACATGAGCGTCACTGCGAGTGGTCTCGAGCGTCCGCTCCTCTCCAGTCCTGGGATACTCAGCCAGCGTGGCCCATCGTGACGTGTGCTGTGCTGAACATGATTTTATCCTGACAAAGTCACTACGTATCTCATCGCGTAGGCGCCAAACAGATGCAATCTCTCCTGGTCGGTGCAGGAAACACTTATAGTGTATACGATATAAAATCGGTGGTCCAAATAATTTAGATGATGCCATTTTAAATGGCTTAATGAGGTGATTTGGGTTTTAGCGCCAATAATTCAATGACCAGATTATTTTCTTTAAAAACACAAAACACAGTTGCTTTCCTAATCCCATCCTATCATAGGGAGAATATTGCCTCATGCATGGGTTATATTTTATAAGCAGCTGCCAATGGCCATAGCACCCAAGTAATAAGGTCCACTTTCTAAACACAATCATTTGCCACTTTGGTTAGATTTTGTTTTGTGGGGCTTTGGTTTTTTTTGCTTTGCGTTTTTGGTGACTGAAATTTACTTAAGAAACAACTGTGATTTGGCTTCCATCAATTCCACACCATCTCCTTCCTCGGGCTGCAGCGGAAGGCCAGCCAGGAGTGAAACAACTGCCTCCATGCTCGCCTGGTCCAGGTCTCTGAAGAAAGAAAATTAGGGACCACATAAGTCAGGTTTTTCTGCTCGACGTTCCCCACAAATAAATCCTTCCCAACAGAACTTTAGGAATTAGAAGCCACCTGTTCATTAAACTTATTAAACTTATTAGGACAACCTAAATAATTTGAGTTAACATGCACACCCAGAACACAAAAACATTTCAAGTTAGGGAGAAGGTGAGAAAAATTTTCCTAAAATCAAGCCTCACCAAAGGAATATATGTGAATGATTATTATGTACTTCGGGGTTCAATTATTTTCTGATATGTGACAATAAGTATTTACCCTTTGAGCAAATACAGGAAGTTACTTTTTAGAAAAGACCCAAGATAATGAAGTTCCTTAAGTATTACTTTTATCTAATTATAAAATAAATACAATTTAAAGCTTTACATATTTTATTTTCCAACAACTACAGACTACCTTTCCTAAACAGACGACACTAACTTTCCAAACACCGCTTATCACCGTTGATTTTACTGAAAATCATTCAGTTAAAAATAGAAAATAAAGATTCAAATAATTCAAATGCAAAACCTTGCTATTCGAAACACACATAAAATACATTTATAACAGCGATGATATAGTATCAACACCCTGAGTAAACCTAATACTTAATTAAAAATCATTCTCTTTTTTTTTTGTTTTTACCTTGTAAGACATTTCACATCGTCATCCGCTGCCTGGTTTGATGTCCCCATGACCCAGTCTGTCAGGTATTCCACCATCTTATTCCTACAGAATGGCAGAGAAAAGGAAAATAGCAAACAATTTTTTTTTTCAGTCACACGAACGCCTTTAGTCATTTAAATATTTTTAATAGCGCAAATATTTGCCAAATCGCTGGGGCGACAGGGCAGTTTCCCAAAAGAGATACCGCTATTCCAACTCGCAACAGGCAGAGGGGCACAAACAGGCAACTTGGGTACCGACTGTCCACATTAGCCCTTAGCTATAATATCAGTTTGGAAGCAGAATCAAGTTCTTAGCTCGTGCATGATTTTAGGCAGAGGGAGCACTGTCGTGGGCGCGAAGCTTTGGGAAATTTGAAAACTAGGAAGGCAGCCTGCTGCTTTGCCGCTTCCTCCCTCCCCTTTCCTACGACCGTTGAGCGCCTGCTGGTTTTCTCGTACTTCATGGAACACAGATTTACAAGACCCTACCGTGCTCTTTTGAGAACTCACCGAAATTTCATCTCTTGACAAAATGAGAGGTCATCTCTCCTTGCCATCATTACCTCGACTAACTGACACAGTTTTGTTTTTATCTGAATTGCATGGACCATGTTCCCAAGCACTCGAACGTATCTATTGAGGCACAGAAATATTCAGGGGGGGAAAGACATATCAGATATAAACAAAAGAAAAGTTTTCTAAATGCTTTAATCTCTAAGTAAATGATGAAATGGGAGTACAAAAACTGCAATATTTTTATTTCTAGGAGCACACACACAGCTCCTGCGCGCCTTACCGCACCCCGATTTGGGGGCAGTGAAGAAGAGCAAACCATTTCACTAGTAACCGCCGGTAATGGTGTGTGTCTGCTACGTTTCGGTAGAATGCTTACCTGACGAGATTTAACATCATCGTTTCAATGCTAGCTTGCCCCAGATGTTCGGAGCTGCCTTCGGTGTGATTATCTAGTAAGTTCTTCATTATAGCTATGGTCTGCTCCACGAACTGCGTATTGGTGTCAGTCAATAGAACCTACATAAAGAACAAAACACATTTTGGCATCGATGCAGAGCAGGCACGCCACAGACGAAACTGCAGGATCTACCTGTCGTACACATGCCAACAACCCAAGGGCGTGTATCCAAACAGGCACACAGACACACTCAGACACTCAGACCCGTCCCCAAGACCTTCATAACCCTGGCACACCCGCACACTGGAGTTCCTAACAAGCAAACTGTTCTCTGTATTAGATGATTCTTCTTTCTGCAATTTTTTGCCCATTTTTAAAAAAATTGTGAATGTCCATGCCAGTATTGAAATAAATAATCAAAAAGAGAAAGGCTTCAGTATCAAGAGAACGCTTTACCTGTCCTTGGGAGTCAAAGAACTTGCTGATGGTATTCTTCAGCTTGTTAAAGAGCATCGGATAAAGAGCGGGACTCAATTCTAGACCCACCAGATCCTTAACGTTGGTCCGTATTTGAAGTCCCACTTTCTCATGGTTACACACCATTAAGGATAACAGCCGATCCATAAATTTGCTGACAGGTGTATCTGCATTTCCCTCCGAGGACATCACTGAAATCATGGAACCCTTGCGTTCGCTGACGGGGCCCATGGGCGGGCTGTAGGTCGCCAAGCCAGAGTTGCTTCTTTGCTGCAGGCACACTCCCCCAAGGGCACAAAGGAAGCCGGTCATGTTGATCCACTCCTGTAGGGAGTCCGTGTCAGACAGGTCTATGGATCCTCCTCCACTCACGTGAGACATTCGCCTCTTGACAATGGTCTTGTGAAGGCTTTCAGCAGCCTAAACACAGAAGTTTTACGGAAGGCATGAATTCAACCTCAGTGGGTTGAGAGACCTGGCAGATTACTTTTTATCCAACATTTCTTCCAGAGCAAAAGAATATTTTTTACATTTTAAAAATGCAAGGCTTCACTCTACCATTTCTAATGGCATCAAGGTATCTTACTGCTCAAGGGCAAATGAACCTTACAGACTTGAGGTAGCGATAAACATCTGTGCAGTATCAGACACAGAAGGTGGTTTGGGACTGCAGCTCAGAAAGGAACATACAACCAGATTATTCACGTACATCAATCCCTGGACCTAAAGGCAATGTCTACGCTGCTTCAAGGAGTATAAGCATTTGGAAATTTTCTACCGAGTAGTGTGTGCACTTATTAATGATGGCCCAAGTTCAAGTGCTCTGGGACCAACTTTGCAAACATTGTACTACTATTTTTTTTTTTAGTGTTAATGTATTTACTTTTGAGAGAGAAATAGTGCAAACAGAGGAGGGGCACAGAGAGTGGAAGAGACTGAATCCCAATCAGGCTCCGTGCCATCAGCACAGAGCTGGACATGGGGCTCAAACCACAAACTGTGAGATCCCGACCTGAGCCAAAACCAAGAGTCAAACGCTTAACCGGCTGAGCCACCCAGGCACCCACATTGTACTACTACTAACATCGATTCTGCATGGCAAGATGAGAGTAATCAAGCAAAAGAACCATTGAACAGAAAGATTATAGGGAAGGGAGTGCAGAAAAACAAGCAACAAAGAATCTGACTGAGGCGACATCTTCAAAGAGTTCTGAAACTCAAAGAACGGGGAAAAAGGAATTTTTTACACGGTAGTCAAAGCTGGTGGATTCATAGCATTTAATGTACTATCATCAAGCTGTGTTTTAGGAACTGAAGTTTTCATCATAGGTTTAAAGACTTTTCTCTTCACAGGGTTCATGTTTTATCCCTCAGCCTTGCTTTTCGCAGCACTTTTTGGCAGTCTTGGTTAGATTCCCTCTGACAGAAACAGTAATACTGATTCCCTTCTTCCCTCTGTGAACACTGTAGTGAGTATTCTGTTTTCAAGTTACAGTTAAATGTCCTGAACTATATCATATTATGTATTTGAAAAAAGGCTTAACAAGCGAAGTTAAACTTAGGCTGAAATATAAACGTCTTGATAGTGGCACTGTTCTTCTCTCTGGGTGGATCTTTTGGGTCCTGACTTCTGCAGCACATGAAGAACTGGGTTAGTGTTTTTTCTCTAGTTTCAACTCTACTGTTTATTTAACGGGGTTCCAATGATTACCACAGGTTCCTCGCATTTCGGTTCTGTTCCACTAGTATAATCTCAGGTTTCCCTTGATAATGTTCCATTCTCTGGCATAAGTGAATTCAGTTATTAATTGAATATATTATATTAATATACTGTTTTCTGGGTGGCTCCTGGTTAAGCATCCAACTCTTGATTCCGGTTCAGGTCATGATCTCACGGCATGTGAGATCGAGCCCCGTGTCAGGCTCTGCACTGACAGCACTGACCCTGCTTGGGATTCTCTTCTCTCTCTCTCTGTCCCTACCCTGCTCTCATGAACGCACCTACACTCACTTGCTCTGTCCCAAAATAAACAAACAACCAATTTTTATATATTCATAATATTTTCAGCTTACCTCTGCCAAGGCCTGATATAACTGTCTAGTTTTAGTGAATATTTAAGCACTTCAAAATATTTCTTGATATAATTGAATTAGAAAAAAGTATGTGCAATATTTTTATTTTCTGCTTTTGGTCTTTAAAGAGCTCTAATTTGACAATCGCAATAGAAAAATTGTGCGTGCAGGTATAAGAAATCACAACTAGACCTCTGCTAGTGAATCAATCTGGCACATACTGTTTATTTTTTTTTAATGTTTATTTATTTTGAGAGAGAGAGAAAGGGAGAGTGCAAGCAGGGGAGGGGCAGAGAGAGAGAGAGAGAGAGAGAGAGAGAGAGAGAGAGAGAGAAGAGAGACTCCCAAGTAGGTTCCATGCTGTCAGGGCAGAGTCCCACACAGGGCTGATCCCAAGAACAGTGCATGACCTGAGCCAAAATCAGGAGCGTGACACTTAACCAACTGAGCCCCCCAGACACCCCCGTGCATATACTCTTTAAAAGGAATGCTTTTATTTTTTTTTTATTTTTGTTTCAAGTTTTTCTTTAAATTCCAGTTAGTTAACATATAACGTAGTATACCAGTGCCAGTAAAAGTAATGCTTTTAATGGCTGGATATTTCATCATTTACAGAGGTGCTATAGTAGTAAATTTAAAAATGTTAATTGTCTTGGGGCGCCTGGGTGGCTCAGTTGGTTAAGAATCCGACTCTGGATTTCGGCTAGGTCATGATCTCACAGTTTGTGGGTTCAAGCCCTGCATCAGGCTCTGTGCTGACAATGTGGAGACTGCTTCAGACCCTCTGTCTTCCTCTCTTTCTGCCCCTCCCCTGTGCACACACTCTCAAAAATAAACATTTTTTAAAATGTTAGTTGTCTTTTAAGAGCCTTTGTGAAACCGCCAGTTTTTTAAGTACTTGTTGTATCAATTTATATTCTCCGTATGTGTATCTGCATACCCTACCACCCAGCACTTCCACTGTTAAGTATGTACTTTCCAGGGGCGCCTGGGTGGCTCAGTCGGTTAAGCGGCCGACTTCAACTCAGGTCACGATCTCACGGTCTGTGAGTTCGAGCCCCGCGTTGGGCTCTGTGCTGATGGCTCGGAGCCTGGAGCCTGGAGCCTGCTTCGGATTCTGTGTCTCCCTCTCTCTCTGCCCCCTGCTCACACACTGTCTCTCAAAATAAATAAACGTTAAAAAAAAAATTTAAAAAAAAAAAAAGTATGTACTTTCCAGAAATACACCTAGACAGTTACCAAAAAACACATTCAAGAATGTTCAAAGCAGCACTAGTCAAAATAACTAAAGAGTCTTTGTATAGCTAGCCAATGTCCAAAGAGAGTAGAAAGCAAAATTAAATTGTGGACTGTCCGTTGAATGAAATAACAGAGCGATCCCGGTGAACGAACTATACCGGGGCAGAGCAGTGCGGACGGCTCTTGCAAACAACGCTGAGTGAAAGACGCCAGACAGAAGGGACTACATCTCCAGCACTCATTTAGAGAAAGTTTAAACCAGGAAGGCGATTGTATTTAGGACTCAGGATAACGGTGACTCTTGGGGTGTTAGTGACTGGAAGCGGGGTACCACAAAGGCTTCAGATGTGCTAATAAAAACTTATTTCTTGATGTGGGTGCTGGCTGCACAGGCAGGTTCATCTCCTAATACTGTGAACTGTCGCTTAGATTTATACATGTTTTTGTCTGCATGTTATATTCCAAAACAAAAACGATGTGAGAGACGGAAAAAAAAAAAAGAAGTCCAAACTAAGATTACCACATACATTTTTTAAGAGCCACTTTTTGTCAGAGACTAACATAACCAACCCAGAATATTAAACTTCTTTTAAAAAGCTTTTGACTCACATGAATGAACCTTACAAACATGCCAACTGAGAAAAACCAGCTGCATTATGTGAAATGTGCAGAACAGGCAAATCTGCAGAAGGCAGACTGGTGGCTGCCCAGGGCTGGGGCTGGGGGAGAGGGGGAGAGAGGGAGAGGAGGGAATGAGAGCTCAAGGGCACGTGGGTTTTCTGATTGGGGTGATGGCTGCACAACTTTGTAAATATACTTAAAACCACTGAACTATACATTTTTTTGGGGGGGTTCCCTGGGGCATTTTATTTGCACACATGTATTATGTTCCCTAGAAAAAGAAACCCAGTATTTTGGTTTTTCCCTCCTGTGTGTTTTCATCTTGCTTCTTCACAGCCCATGATGCCAGCTGAGGTTGTCAGTACAATGAAACCGAACTGGCAGGACGGGAGCAGATTATTTTGCCATTTTCCTAGGCCTCGGAGTTGCCCATCACATCCAGGGCTGTTTAATCTGCTTGTGAAGGTCCTGGCTCCGTGATCATCGACGATTCCAAATTCACCAGTGTAACCACACTTCGTCATCACAGTCAGAGACCGGACGACGGCTTTGGAGCATGGCCTGACAGAAGCCTGGCGTCTGCTTCTTCCCGGCACTGTTGGTGCTCTTGAGAGCACCTGCCGGGACACTCCCGCGCGCCATTTTGGCAGCTGTGGGTCAGAGCTGTCACAGAGCTTTGGCACAGAGAGTCAGCTGTGCCTTCCACACGGTGAGCTGTACGGTATGCAAATTATATCTGAACAAAAGTTACCAAAAAAACCCTTTCATCCTAAAGCCACATGTTCTCTCCAAATGACATCAGGTACATATTTTATGATCTCACAGGTTCGTGGGTTCGGGGCCTGCACTGGTTTGTGTGCTGACAGTGCAGAGCCTGCTTGGGATCCTGTCTCTTCCTCTCTCTACGCCCTTCCCCTACTCACACGGTCTCTGTCTCTCTCACAACTAAATAAGGGAGGGAGGGAGGAAGGGAGGATACCTAACAAAATAGTAAAATGTACTGTTTCAATTTTAATTTATTTTCTCTAACTTTGTCATGCCTTTCCTGAAAATTCTGTGAAATACTCTGATGGAAAGAGGGTAAAGGAAGGGTCTCTACCACAAATCATCTCTAGCTCCTGCTGGCCATATTTCTGCAGTGATAGAAACACTTTATACCTGTGCTGTCCAATACGGTATCAAATTGCTACGTATGGAGAATGAATCCTTGAAACGTGGCTACATATGACTGAGAAGCTGAATTTTAACTGTATTTAATTTTAATTACTTTAACTTTTCACTTAAATGTAAGTAGCCACGTGTGGCTAGTGCTACTATAATAGTACAGTTTTAATGTTTATTTTTGAGAGTGAGCGAACAGGGTAGGGGCAGAGAGAGAGGGAGACACAGAATCTGAAGCAGGCTCCAGGCTCCGAGCCGTCAGCACAGAGCCCGACATGGGGCTGGAACTCACAAACCATGAGATCGTGCCCTGAGCTAAAGTCGGACACTTAACTGAGTCACCCAGGTGCCCCCATAACAGTGCAGTTTTAGATGAACCTTACCTAAATAAGTCTTATGACAACTATGTATATATTATACTAAGAGTGACTTAGAGGTTATTGAAATGAAGTACGCATGTTTAGCAGATCAATTAAAAGACAAAAATCAACTTTACAAACTCACCTGGCCATCCTCCATTTTAGCTTTTGGATAGTTGAGGATTAGTTTTGTGGCTTGTTCCCACTTGGCATGCGTATCTTCCCAAGCCTAAAATGAAGGCAATTACCACTTGAAAGCAACTTTAAACCTAGCACTAAAAAATCAATCAGCAACAGGCCTCAAACTTGGCGCATACTAGAAGCGTAATATCCCACACAAAATATGCACACAGATCTTAGATCCGCTTCCAAAGCCTTCCTGGCCACACACACGCCAGGCACAGCTTCTCCGATCGAGGGTGGGGGCCGGGGGGCTGTTTCTGTTGCGAAGAGCATACCTCCGTGTTTCCCGCAGTCGGGTGCTCGATGCGCCTGAGTAGCGCCATCACCCTCTTCTGAAGTGCTGCTCTTCCTAGGCAAAGACAACAGCACATCAGCCCGCTGCACTTAGAGCCCCGAATGCCGAGGGAGAGGCTGGCAGGCCAAACCCCCAAGGCGGGTAAGGAGGGGTGGAATGAATGCTTCCTTTTGCCGACCTCACAGGAAAGGTATTTAAGTTAGACTCTACAATATCTACAGCCTAAAATACGCTATTCTCATCTATACTTACTCAAAACATGCACTGCTATGTTTAAAACTTCACCATATACAGTTCAGCCACAGTAAATTATGTAATCCGTAACTGACAGTAATTTATATGGTCAGTTTTTAAACAAATGTACTGCATATTAAAAGCTCAGTGAGAAGTTAACAATTTATTTCAAATGCTATTTACTTTCACCCTATCTTATGTAGAAAAGGATTCTGGGTAAGCTACCTCCAAGCTTACCAAGTAGTTCCTACGTTCCTCGCACAATCGGATGCCGTGTGACTCAAGGCAAACGGGAGGGGCGGGCGTTATCCACACTGACCTGTTGACATCATATTGCTGACCGAGGCAAATTCCATGAAGGTGTTGTAGTTGGGCAAGAAGTTGTGCACCGAGACTTCGTCCACCCCACACCGGATATCTGCTTCCTCGCAGAGGTGGCGGAAACAGGACATGGCGACCAGGACAGCTTCCGTGTCAGGGCTCCACAGAAACATGTACAGGGCCACTTCCAGTTTGGTCTGAGCCTGTCGGCATATCGGTGGGGTGCCGCCGCACCCCGCTGCGCTATCCTGGGAGTCAGGGACAGGAGGCTTTATGTTTGCAACTTGGGTAATTTTATTTCTAAAATCCGACCATGCTACAAACTGTGTACCACATCCGTGTGCATTCGATAACACGCAAAAGCTTTCCCCTGCAGTCATGACAGGGATTTTCAAATCCCTAAACATCTAGTCTCAACGAGAAATGAGATTATTTGGATCAACATAATGCTACTATTTGTCCAATTTCCAATCAGATAGGTATTATCTTACTTCAGATTCTAGAAATATAGATTAAGTCTAACACGAACACAAGTAAAGTACCCACAGCATAAATCTACTGAATGAAAAATGCAATGCACTCGCAACTCAATTATAAATGACAAAGGAAGTGGTAAGAAATTCCATCTATCTCGGGGGTGGGGAGGGGATGAAATACAGTAAGCACGCTGCCACAAGGACTAAAATAAGAGCGCAGATAAGAAGCAAATGTTACTGCAGAAGATGCACTTGGTTCTGGACTCCATATTCCCACAAGAATGCATTCACAAAATGAACGCAAATTCTGCAGTCAACATCGACAGCAGTAAACGCCACACTGCTTGTTTGTTGTTTTTTCCTCAACAGGTTATACTGAAAATTAGAGATAAAAGAGCTTGGTCTGTACTTCTTGACTTTCAAGTTTAACGCTATAATGCCAGTGGTAAAACGGACTGGCAAGGTCTTCTGTGGAATGTCAGCAGAACCAAGACTCCGGCAGACTACACTGTGGCAAAGATCAGGAAAGTTAACCTAATCCTCCGACAAGGCGGTGAGGACACACTGCTGACCTTCCCATGAAAAAAGCAGACACACACTCCTCTCCACTGACAAGGGCCAAAGAACGTGTGCCCTCTAGATTGGCAGGTGCGTCCTAAATGCCACGAGTATGTTTTATGTTTTTAACAGTAAAACAACAACAACAACAAAAGGTTTGGTCTAGAAAAGACACTCCTTTGTAATGATTTGCTTTTTCACTTGTATCGTGATTTAGTTTTAAAAAGAATTATGCACACAAACAAAAAAACACAGACACTTATCTGTATCAAGCAAGATGCTTTATCTCCCAGTAAGTTTGTATTTTGTTAGGGGGAACAGCTTTTAAACTTCTGGGATATGAACGGCCCTCTGCACAGTAGAGGTTTATGATAATTATAGCTCTCGGTGATAGCTTATCGGTAAGTGTCAATCAAGTGCTGTTTACAAACAATCTTATTTAATCCTCACAACAGTTCTGGGGCATAAATTGTTGTTATCTTTACTATGCTGTATCTTTACTATCTTTACTACGCTGTATCATCTAGTTGAAATTTACCAAAGTTCCTTCAGGAAAAACATACGGCACAGATGATAATCATACCGGAAAACTCCAAAAGAAGTTGCTTACCATGGATGAGTTTCCTTTACCCTTCCGAAGAGAGGCTCCAGGCGTACAAGTACGCATTAATTCTTCATGATCCATGGACATCTGACTGGTTGCTCCACTTGAAGGGACATCACATCCTACCCCATAAAGGAAGAGAAAGTGACAGGAACTTCTATCTGCCTGCTAAAAAGAAGAAAGAAGTAAGCCTTTCTGAAGCACATGATATGAGCTATCTTCCTGTTTCGACTATCCTAGAAAACCTCTCATCCCAACTCCTATTCCTTGAAGAGTATTCACTAGAAACGCAGGAGTACGGATAATGTTCGTTCAATGTCTTTGAGACTCCTCTTAGCCTTCCACCCTTCAAATCACCAGAAACTACAGATTCTAGAAATGCAAATTTACATTTCTAGATCTGACATGGGCACAGTTAAACATCAACAACATAAATCTACCATATGAAAAATATAATGTGCTTTTCAGGCAATTATAAATGACAAGGATTTTCTCCCCGTAAGATTTTACCCTGTGCCAGATCAGGATAATTGGAAGTTGACTCTTTTGAGACTACGTTCCTTCAGACCAGTAATTAACACTGGTAAATATGCCAAGCCTGTTGCCAGGGTAACTTTACAGACCAGAGTACTACGGATTGTTACTGGATTACTGATGGCTATACTCTGGAGAATTATACCATAGGCAAAGGTATGAAACCCTGAAGTCTAATCCTGTTCTCATCTTTGGAATAACACCAAATCCCACTATATTAACACACTAAGATAACCCAGATGTGTAAAGACCCAACTCACCATTAGCCCATTTCTAAACAAAGAAATTTAAGAGGCTGCATGGTACACTGAAAAGCATGAGTATAATACGTTTACAATTATCTTGGAGTTATTATTCTAGAAAGGATAAAAATTCATGGAATCAAGAACTCCAAAAATTATGCCATAATAGAAAAAAATTTTAATCGACTACAGAAACTTTATGGTAAAAGAAACGTCAGGCTCTTCTCTAACCCCCTAAAACCTTGTCCCCATGCTTTAACAGTTCAGTATCAAGACTTTTCACTCAACCCTAAGGGGGAAGACTCAGATGTTTGAAGAGGTGAAATGGTTATGGCAGAAATATAAATAAACTTGCTTTAAAGACCGTCAACCTCTTCCCTTCAGTTTCTTGACAGCTGTACTAGCCTAAGCCATAAAATTCGAGTCTTATGCACAAACCTCAGACCAGATAGAATACATTTCTCAATCTAACTTGGTTACAGCAGCCCCCAGTCCTCCGAGGCCTGCCCCATAGAGTCCTGTTGCAACTTCAAGGACAGAGACTCAGAACAGTTTTTAAAATGTTAACTTCTCAGCCACTATCCTCTGCACATATATTTCCCCTTGAAGACTCTGTAGGCAGAAAGAGCTAAAGCAGGACTTAATTTGGCTCCTATACATTTCCTTAATCTCTTCCCATTACGCCCAAATATGCTTCCATTTTAAAGATGTCACTTTGCTTACCTTATTTTTAAGAAGAAATTTATTCCTGCAGATCAAAATTTCCCGCAACCATTTAAGAATTTCTGTGCTACTAAGCATTTGATGGCTAGTTAATTTCTTGCAGATGTAAAACAGCATTTGAGAGCTGCAATAGCATAAAGTTCAGGGTTATCAGTATCATCGATAAATAACCTAACAGAGATGTAATCAGTGCATAAGAATGACATTCTCTCATAATGGATATAAGTTTACAGAAGTTAGGATTTGTTTTATAGAAGCCAATTCTCAAAATGTTAATAGCACAATATAATCAAATGGAATACGTCTACAGATTATGTAAATTAGAAAATTAAAAACAAACAAGCAATTCAAAATACTCCAAATCCCCAAACTCCCAAGTGTTTCATCCAAGCGTCTCATCTTCGCAGAAGACTCAGGAGAAATGACAGCGTACGTGCACGTGGACTGTATGTAAACCCAGTGCTCTAGAGCAGGGATCTGCTAACAACTGCCTGTAGACCAAATCGGGTCCATTCTTTGCTTTCCATAAATAAAGTCTTAGTGGAACATGGCCACGCCCATTCATTTACATACTGCCTATGGCTGCTAACCGTGAAACTGAATAGTTCTGACAGAGACTATCTGGCCCACCGACCCTATGATACTCACTACCTGACCTTTTAGAAAAAAAAAAAAAATTGCTGATCCCTCCTTACTCTAGAGTCGTCACACTGTCCAACACTGTAGCCACTAGCCAGCCACATGTCACTAATGAGCACTTGCCGAAACTGAGATGTGCTGTGAGTGTGAAACACAACCAAATTTTGAAGACTTGATGGAAAAAAAGAATGTAAGATATCTCAATAACATTTATATTGATTACATATTGGGATAATATTCTAGAAATATAAGCTGGGTTTAAAAATATTATGAAAATTAGTATTACCCTTTCTTTATACTCTGTAATGTGGTAACCCAGAAAATTTTAAATTACCTACATGGTTCACATTACATTACTATCGAAGGAGAGTTTCTAGGATTTAACTCAGCTGCCAGGGAAGACTTAGTGCACCCTCTTCTATGATGAGATAATGACAAAACGAAACCTGAGGCTTACACATTCCCATTTTTCTCAAAGTGTTGCCTTTGTGCTCTTAAAGATAGTAATTTATATAACCTAGGAAATAAGTTATAAAATTCTGTATGTATTTTTACTTTCTAAACAGATGCTCATTATTTTTTAAAAATATTTATTTTTTGGAGAGAGAGAGAGAGAGACAGGAAACCAACGTGGGCAGGGGTGGGGCAGAGAGAGAGAGAGAGAGGGAGACACAGAATCTGAAAGAGGCTCCAGGCTCTGAGCTGTCAGCACTGAGCCCAAAACACGGGGCTCAAACTCACTAGCAGGGAGCTCAGGACCCTGAGCTGAAGCTCACCCAGCTGCCCCTAAACAGATGTTATTTATTTACTTATCAAAATCATTGGTATTATGGAAAATTTATGAAAGATCATAGTTTTAAAAACTGAAATAAATGATTAATATTATAAAATTTTAACACTCTAAGCTCATATTTGTAATAAGTTAAAGCACAGTTGTAACTACATAGAAATCTGGAACATAAGAGAATACACCAAGTAATACGACTTACGGTTGGGTAATAATATTTCACACAATTTTTTAAAACTTACTTTCTAAATTGCTGTGGCAATAATTCTTACAGTTAAAACAATAATCTAATTAATAATTCAAGTCAAATATAATACAAGATCATAAAACCTCTATAAATAAAGTTTTACAACTGACCAAGTACTACAGAGTTAATATCTAAAGACAAAAAATAAATGCAAAATAAAACTTTAACTTGAATTAAAAATAAAAGTACATATACCTAATTTCCCAAAATGTTTCTACAGGAGCATCAGGATTCCACAAATCAATGCTATCTAACTGATGAAGAACCAGCAGAGCCTGAATTTTAAAAGAGAGAGAGAAGAGTTACTCAAAAGTTTTTTGGTAAATGTAACACTGGAATATTTATTTTAAAAATGCTAACAAATCGAACTATTTAATTGCAGCCTCAACACAGAGTAAAAGGCAAAAGAGAAACACTGAAGAACCCAAATCTCTAGGGAATCATGTATGTGGAATAAAATCACTTTATTCTATCATTCTTACTTTAAATGGCATATAGGGACACAGTTAAATGACTGCAGAATTCGGAGGAGCAGTATACACATACAAAAATTGCTTTCAGACACAAACTAAGTCATTTCAAAAAGTGCCAAAGAACTCAGTGGAACAAAAACTTAATCCCCAAGTAAGGAGTGCCCACCGAAACTAATACGCACAATGATAGTTTACTTCCAGGGCAAAAGATAAAGTAGAAGTTATCTTGCTCACCGCAAATTCTTTTGGAACAGAAAAGACCAATTATTTTCCAAAGAACAAGAGAGGGGGGAGGAAAACAGATTTCATATTTCATAGCAGATTATTCATTCTAAAACATTCCAATAGAAAACAGAACCGAAATTGGAATTTGGCTTACAGCATGTTAACAAGAATTAAAGAATTCATTGAAAATATACAACTAATATACAAAAAACACTATCATGAGGTCATTAAAACCATCAGAGTATGAGGGTTAAAAGCAGCCTCTTCTTCCCTGGAAGCAGCCCTCCCTAACTCCAGTTCCCCACTGCTGCTCCCCGAGGCAGAGCGTCGAGCTGTGTGTATTCTTCGGTCCTTGCTCAGTGTAGCTGGTGATTATTTACTCCCCTGTAAAGCCTTTTATTAAACTCCAATGAAATGCTGTTTGGAGCAAATAATGAAAACTGGCTTCTTCTCTTAAAAGCAAATCGAATGCACAAACTGCTAACATCTGCATTGAAAACCGGCCTTCTGTTAGGAAAGGATACATAAATGTCTAGCCTTAGACGACTTTATAATTCCAAAACATAAATTATACGAGGACCAGACCCATACTATCCTATTTTATTGTGATTACTTTCAGATATATAATGACAACTTCAATTCATTGTGAGAATCGTCAAAAGTTACATAGTTTATACCTCTCATATCAAGGAAAAACCAAAATAACATTTAATTGTTTCTACTGTGCAAAAACAATGTAGTTTACAGACACTTTAAGTGGCAAATTTTCTATATTTTTGTTTGAAGAAATACTTTTTAACGTAATGAAAGACAGCGTGTCAGCCTCTTCCCTGCCTTAGTAGGATGGCTTTCCTCGTTGTGTTCTCTTCCACTTTATTTCCTACATATATTCTAACAAAGCTGTGAACATAGTATACTCATCTGACATTTCATAAACATTTTTCCATGTTGCTGTGTGATCGGCATGTTTTAACGGATGGTTAATAATTTACCAAGTTGAAATGCCATTCGGTCATTGAATATTCACCTGCTCTCTCACTAAGGAATATCTGAAATCCCCATATTCTCCTATTACAAATCACAGCAATAAGCATATATGCATGTGTTGTTTCACCCTTCTGTATTCAGAGGATGAAAAAAAATTCAAGAATGGAATTATTTGGACAAAAATTAGGTATCTGCACACCTTCTGCCAAATACTGTCAAACAGCCTTCTGAGAAGTATGCAAGGAGTGTACCAATTTATAGGTCCAACAGCAATGTACACAAATATAAGCAATGAGTGAAACGATGAATGCTAAAATATATTTGGTAAAATGAAACATATAGTACAAACAATAAAGTAGGAAATCTCAAGTATATACATGTTCGAAGAATTTTTACAAATGTATATACTCCATGTAACCGTTACCTGGATCGACACTGTCAGTGCCTAGAAGCCCTCTGCATGTTCCCCTCAGTCCTTAGCCCTTAACGAAGGGAGCCGCTGGTGTGACCTCTGCCGCCACAGGTTACTCTTGCCTGCCTGCTATTTATACAAAGGGAATCGTACACCATGCTCCCTTTTGTGTTCGGCTGCCTCACTGAACATTATGTTTGTGAGACCCATTCATCCATGCTCTGCATTTAGCAACAGTAGCTCATTCTTTTTTCATTGTAATCAATGGAATGAAATAACCAAAATTATCTATTCTACTATAGATACATTTGAGGTATTTCTAGTTTTTTTTTGGGGGGGGGGCGCTATTACAAATTATACTGCCATTAATATTTTTGTAAGTGTCTTTTGGTAAACATATAGAATTGCTGGACTATATGTTTATTTTGTAGATGCCACAAAACAAATTTTAACGGTAGTTGTACTAATTTACATTCCTGCTAGCAGAGTATGAGTGAAAACACAGTCATTTGATATTTCATAAAACGTTTTATTATTGATTTCTAACTTAATCACACTGGAGTCACAAAAAAATTCGGAATGATTTCAATCATTAAGAATGTTGAAACTTACGCTTCGTGCTCAGGATATATTGAACGTTCCATGCGTACTTGAAAAGAAAGTGTATTTACTGAGTGCCATGTTCGATGTACATGAAATAGTTCTTATCTGATACCTATGTTGTCCAAGTCTTCCATCCTTACTATTTTTTGACTTGTTTATTCTAATAGATTTTGAGAAAAGTGTGCTCAAGCAGCCCACTACAACTGGATTTGTCTATCTTTACTTTTACTTCACATAATTTTATATATTTTGAAGGTTTGTTTTCAGGTTCTTACAGACTTTTATTTTCCGGACAGATTGGACACCTTTGTAATAAAGAGACATCTCGTTTTATCTCCAGTCATGCTTCCTGTTTAAACTCTGTTTCTCCAGCTTTCTTGAGTTCATGTTTGTGTGGCATATCTTCCTATCCTTGGACTACCCATCTCCTGGTGTCTTCATCCCTAAGCTGTGTCTCTCACGAAGACCACAAAGTAAGATTTTCGCACTCTTTGGTATTCATCAAAGAGAAAAAAAGCATAAATTTGTACCTATGTGTTCCTTAGAAGTTTTATTTGTAATAGCCAAAAACTGGAATTAACACAAACACCCATCAACAAGTAAATGCATAAACAAATTATGCTATGGCCACACAATGTAATACTATATAGCGATAAAAAGGAATGTGTTTTTTTAAAGGGACTATTGATACGTGCAGCAACCCAGATGAATTTATGATAACTATGCAGAGTTAAAGAAGATAGACAAAAAGAGTAGATAGTTTATAATTCCAGGTATATGAAATGCACATTAATCTGTAACAAAAGAAAGCAGATCAAGGGTTGCAAGGGAAGCAGGGGAGCAGACAGGGCCGTACGAGGAGAAAGGAAGGAAGGGAACGCCAAGACGCACAAGATAACTCTCAACGATGGATGTGTTCACCTAACTGGCCATCGACAGGTGAATAAACTGCTTTAACCTCAAATGGAATACCTATCAACAATAAAACGAAAATTGTTTTAAATTAAAAGAAAAAGGAACTAACACATGTAATATTATGGATGAATCTCAAAAACTTGGGAGTCAAAGAGTCAAAAGGAATATACGGTCTAAGATTTCATTCATATGAACTTCCAGAACTGGCAAAACTGGCCTATGATAGAAATCAGACCAGTGGTCTTTGGGTCAGGGAGTGGGATCATGAGACACAGGAGAACTTTCCAGGATAACTAGAAATATTCTAAATCTTGTATGATTTTGTTATATGTAAATTATACCTCAATAAAATTGATTTAAATTAAAACTAGATTCAGCAATCAATATAAAAATAATTCTTTTTAAAGTCAACTCTATTCACATCTACTAGGGTGACTGTAATCCACAAGACAGACAATAACAAGTATTGGCAAGGATGTAGAAACAGCACCCTCATCCACTGCTAATGGGAGTGTAAAAGGATACAGTCGCTTTGGGAAACAGTTTGGTCGCTCAAAAAGTATACACAGAGTTACCACAGGATCCACCAATTCTGCTGATGATATACCCACAAAAGAACTTTTACACAGATGTTCATAGCAGCATTACTCATAATAGCCGAAAAGCAGAAACAATACCAAACGTCCACCCGTTGGTGAATAAACAGAAGGCCATGTGTGTACACACTGGAATATTATTTGGCAATAAAAAAGAATGAAGAACTGACACAGATTATACTATGGATGAGCCTTGAAAACATGTTAAAAGAAAGAAGCCAGACTCAAAAAGCCGCATAGTTCATGATTCTATTTACATGAAATGGCTAGAATAAGCAAATCTGTGGAGGCAGAGAAGAGGTTAGCGGTTGCCAGCGGCCGGGGTAACAGGAGAAGGCAGAGGGGCAGGGTTTCGTTCTGGAGTGACGAAAACGTTTCAGGATAAGACAGTGGCAATGGCTGTGCAACCATGTGAATATACTGGAAAACAATTGCACACTTTAAAATAGCAAATTTTATGGTAGGTGAATTAGATGCAAATTTAAAATTCGATACATATTTTTTAAAAGTTCCAAAAGGTCAACTGCAATTAGAAAAATCTGAGGTTGTTTTAAATCAAGTGTAAGACTCTGCACAACACTGCTGCTACATGAGATATAAAGCGAGTACACCTTGTCCTTCTCCAGCGTTCAAAAAACAGCACACAGACACAGACACATTCCTTCTAGAAATGCCATCTCTGACGGATGTCCAGAAATGACATCTATCGCTCACAGAAACCACACACCAAAGGAACAGGAAGAAGGTGTATATTTACAAGCTTTCCCCCCAGAGCCCGAATCCGAGTCCCCTTACCTCCATCGCCTCCTGAGCAATCTCCGGCATGTGGGACTGAGGCACCAGTTGCACGAGTCCCGTGATCAACTCCGCTGTACTGCCCTGGGTTTCGGGGCCCTGTTTCCTTGGATTCTGCAAGGGGAAAAAGCAAGCTTCAGTTAAAAAAATACGTCTATCACCTAACAGGAGCCAGAGAGAAAAAGGAGCAGAGAGTGAGCACTGATGGGTACACGAAGCTTCTTTTTAGGGTTACAAAAATGTTCTAGAATTAGAGAGTGGTGATGCTGCACAATCTTGTAAATCTACTAAAACCAGCGAATTATACACCTTAAAATAGTGAACTTCATGGCATGGGTATATCTCAATAAAATAACAATTGTGGAATTTTTTAAAAGTCAGAACTGCTTTTTTTAAGGATTTGCTTAATCTACATCTATACTGTTCCTTTATGGGAATAACGTCCAGAGAAAATTCTAATGAAGAGAAAACAAAACCCAGGTATTAGCTTTTTAATTAAGAAATTATACCAATATAAGGAGCAGGTAATTTTTTTCACCAACACTCCACCGGCTAAAGAGTACACCTCTGGTTTGGAGCTTACTGGCTTTGATCTTACAAATGACTGTGATCGAAGGCAAAGAACAAGGCTTGACTAGTATGAAGGACCCACCCAAGGCTGGAATTCACACTTCCGGTTACCCGGATACCCACACGTCAGTCTTTTCCAGTGGGGAAAAATGATGCGTACTAAGCAAAGCACATCAGAAGGGTACGCACATGTCTACCTTAAGAGATTAAAATGCTTCCTGTAGCTGGGATGCATCTATTTACACTTCACCAATACGTGGTTCATTTAAGTGAGACCAATGCAGCCTGGGCCCCTACTTTACATTGCTAACTATAGATTCTTTCCCATCGTAACGATTAAGGTAAGCCCTCATCCCAGAGTATTCATAATTCACAACAGTTAGCCTAACTTTATAAAATTCATATTCATTCACAAATAACTCCATAACATTTCTTGGATACTGAAGACATAGCAAGTTGAAAAGACGTGTTTCTGGGGCACCTGGGTGGCTCAGTTGGTTAAGCATCTGACTCTTGATTTCAGTTCAGGTCATGATTTCATGGTCTGTGAGATCGAGCCCCGCACTGGGCTCTGCACTGAGGGCGGAGCCTGCTTGCGATTCTGTCTCCCTCTCAGTCTCTGTCCCTCCCCTGTGCACGCACGAACATTCTCTCTCAAAATAAATAAACATTAAAAAAAAAAAAAAGGCACTTCCTACCCTCCTGGAACATGTAATCTGATGGGAAAGACAAACATCGATAACCAGACCAACAACTGGAAAACCGCAAATGAGGTGACAATATGAAGGTACGTGCTGCCGCGGGCATCTCGACGGAGAAACGCGGCCCGATTCAGAAGGCTCCCTGAAGGCAGTGACCACAGCTCGAAACCAGCAGGAGTCACCATGTAAAGAGGAAAGAGAAGCGTATCATCAGCGGAAGGAACGGCGGGGGCAGGTATGAAGGGATGTGGTGGGCTGAGTGAAAGACCGGCATGACTACCATAAAAAAGGTAACAACATCACACTAGATGTGGTGGAAACGGTAGGTGGCGGTCAGACTACGCGCGACCCCGTAGGTCTCTCCGGATTTTTGGTCTTTATTCCAAGAGCAATTTCAACTAACACATTTTAAGTTGGACAAAAGGCATGATAAGATTTTCTTTTTAAAGAGATCACCGGAACTTTGGGGCACAGAAATGTTTTGAGGGAGGTAGGAGAGGATGTTAGCTGGACAATCAGGAGGCTTGACAACACGATGGTAGAAATGGAAGAGATTAAAATCGTGTTACTTTAAAAACACCACAACTGACATCATTTAAGTTACTCCTACATTCCTATTTCCTAAGATTTATCATTTTT
Organism: Paguma larvata; assembly: GCA_030068075.1. Taxonomy (NCBI): domain Eukaryota; kingdom Metazoa; phylum Chordata; class Mammalia; order Carnivora; family Viverridae; genus Paguma; species Paguma larvata. The sequence goes on from CM057843.1 coordinate 5,733,627, forward strand.
CATGTAAATAGAAAATAATTAAGTATTGACAGTGAATCACTACTTTAACTTACCTTTGGTTACGCAGATAAAAGTTATTAACCACTAGATGGCAGCAAAGACAATAATTTCAATTTTAAATGGCTTCTCTGCTTGCTAAATTTCAACCTTGGAAAAGAGCAAGTTCTTGTTCTTTGAATAGTGGAATACTTAACACTGAAGGCACCAGTGACTCGGGGCATTCTTCACCCTGATGTGTAGCCATGTGGAGAGCTGGTACTCTGCCGCATGAAATGTATGACGAAATATCACCACACTGTATGCCGCATGCTACACACAAAGCCATGAGGAGAAAGGGGACTTGATGACTCTTACAGACTCGCTAGAAGATTTTATGAAATTTTCCGTGCCTAATTCTAACAATTTATTCTAATGGAATCCCAACTTTGGATGGGCTTCTCAAAGAGTTCAAAAGATCACAAGCCTTCCTTTGGCGTTATTAATCCCTTCAGGAATTCTCTGTGTGTCTCTCTCCCATCTGGTTTCTCTGCAGAGAAAACACTCAGGCACACATTTTTAATTGAAGGGATTCACAGAACTCTTGAAAACATGGACATCGAATCATGAACCCCTATATACAGTAACTTGAAAGTACCTTAGCACTTATCAAACTTATTACTAAACAAAGCAGTAAGACATTTTCCAGATGCTGCTCTCCAGAGACTGGAGAAACTTCAACAAAGGTTAAACATGTTCTCCTATGACCTTCGCAATACATAACGGTCATATTTGGGGTATTAATAACATGAATATTACTGTCAGCTGCATTTTATTAACAGTAATTATCCTTAACATTTATTTAGTGCTTATTTCGCATTTAGTAAACATTATTCCTAAAAGCATGAGTGTACTATCTCAGGCTTGAGAATCTGAGGTAGGTACTAATATTATGCTTATGAGAAAACTGAGAGAGGTTACATCACCCAAATCACCTAACTCTGTCTCCAGAGCCCATGCTTTCAACCCCTTCACAGAACTATCACTCATCTCCATCTGTTAGTTCCTGGCTATTTTCTGTAGCAGAGTATCCCCCTCAGAAATCTAACGCCACCTGAGGCCGCGAAAGCAGTTACGGTGATAACTAAGTGCCAACCATACCCGTTTTCATCCCCTTCTTCTGATACAGCATCTCCAGGCAAAGCCAGTGATAGTACGTTGACGGCAGGAAAAAAGGGATTTTAAAAAACCTAAAGGGTTTGGCAATAGCAACTGGAGATTTAAAAACCAACCACGGCCACGAGAAAGCACTCGGACTTACGGCTGCGTCGTTACCTCCACCCCCACCCCAGGAGAATGTCTACACAACATAAACCTGGCAACGGGGTAAAGAAAGAAGATGTCACAAAAACATGCTAGTTTAATGATAAGGAAAAGTAAGGGGAAAGGTAAGAAATCTGATCTAACTATATTGGTATAGAGAAGCGTAACTTCTCTCTGTTAGTTTTCTTAAAGATGTCTTAGGTTTCAAGCGTGACCCAAAAGGATCGGTGAGTGTTATTTAGCTAATAATCATCTCCAAGGTCTTGGCATTTCACTAAAACCAAATTAAGCTACGGTAGTAATTTCAAGGCCTCTCGTATAAAATACTTACACAAAGCAAGAGCTTTGGATCCGCATGAATGAGTTTCACCATGGACAGGAGAAGATACTTATAGCTTCTTGTCTCCACATCGGTAGGCTTTTCTTTAAATTTAAGGCTTGTTACTTTTTCTTTAAATGTCAGACTCTAAAAATAAAAACAAAAACATGTCATCACCTCGTAAGAATCAGATACCGGGTTAATGAAAATAGCTATCTTTTAAAAAAATAAATCTATTATTAAAACCCTTTGAAAACGCAGACGTTTTATACCACAGATGTACATGTGGTAAGAGCAGCGTCATTCAAGTACAAGGTTAGTATCATTAAGCCTAAAAAACAAATGAAAACGGGGTAGGTGCCTGGGGGGCTCAGTCGGTTAAGTGTTCGACTCTTGATTTTGGCTCAAGTCATGATCCCAGGGTTGGAGGATCGAGCCCCACACTGGGCTCTGCGCTGAGCAAGAAGCCTGCTAATGATTCTTTGTCTCTCCCTCTCTCTCTCTCGCTCTCACCCTCTTTCCCTCTGTCCCTCTCCCCCGCTCACTCTCTCTCTGTCTAAAATAAAATTCAATTTAAATAAATAACAAATGGACACTATTTTTGCAACATTCATATTATTCTTATATAATGTATCTAATTAAGTTTAAATGAAAATTCAGTAAAATACTACATACTTTAATATCAAGTTGACTCCTAGGTAAAAGAACAATTTTCCAAACTGTAGAAAACATTAGGAATAAAATACTTAGTCTATAGCTCTCACAAATACATACTTTGAGCGATTCATTTAACATTTATCCCACACAAATATACACAAATATTTCAGAGAATCTATGACATTAATTTTAATAAGATGCATCATTAATGTATCACAAGAAATGAAAAACCACTGTCGACTCCAAAACACTGGACAAGATGGGTTCCTAATTTCAGAGATGCTAAAAACTAAAAAGCAGCACATGTGGACCTGATGAAATATGCTACCTAGGCAACCTGTGTATTGAACAGTTTAATGGTAAGTTTTGTCTTTTCCCTCGGCGGCATTCTGTCTCTCTCAAGTTCATAGATGCATGCGTTTTGCCTGAAGAACACTGATAAAACAAAGAAAGAACGCTTTGACAAAGATAAATCATGAAAAGTGTGCTTCGATTAGATACGGTGATAGATGCGGGGCTGGTACCACAATTATGAATGTTAGTCAATGAAAAAACCAACAATTATATTCTGGGTACAAAACCGCCTCTTGCTGTTGTTACAAATCATTTCCCCCTTTCCTTTAAAAGGACGTGAAATATCTAGTTTGACACACATGCCTTTATTTATTCATACTTGTAGTTTAAAAATTACTTCTAGTTTTAGGTGTGCAACACAGTGATTTAATATTTATGTATGTTACAAAATGGTCACCACGATGAGTCTAGTTACCACCTGTCACCATACAGAGTGGTTACAATACTATTGATTGTATTCCTTACGCTGTGTTTTCCACCCCCAAGTCTGACTTATTTCATAACTGGAAGTGTCTCTACGTCCCCTTCACCCGTTTCGTTGATCACCCCCCTGCCCTCCCATCTCCCAACCATCAGTTTGTTCTCTGTACAAACTGTTTCTGTTTTGTTTTTTAGATTCCACATACAACTGAAATCATATGGTATTTGTCTTTCTCTGTCTCACTTATTTCACTTAGCATTATACCCCCAAGGTCCACCCATGTTGTTGCAAATGGCGAGATTTCATTCTTTTTTAGGGATGAGCAGTATTCTAGTGTACATATATACACAGCCACATCTTCTTATCCACTGTCTATCGATGGACACTTAGGTTGCTCCCATATCTTGCTATGGCAAATAATGTTACTATGAACATAGCGGTGCATGTCTTTTCAAATCAGTGTTTTTGTTTTCTTCATACAAATACCTAGGAGTGGAGATGCTGCACTGTATGATATCTCTATTTTTAATTTTTTGAAAAACCTCCATACCGTTTTCCATAGTGGCTGCACCAATTTACATTGTGACCAACAATGAACGAGGGTTCCCTTTCCTCCACATCCTTGCCAGCACCTGTCATTTCTTGTCTTTTTTCTAACTGTTCTGATTAGTGTGAGGGATAAGTCATTGGGGTTTTGATGTGCACCTCCTTGACGTTTAGGGACACTGAGCATGTTTTCATGTGCCTGATGGCCATCTGTACGGCTCCTTTGGAAAAATCGCAAAAACACAGCTAACAGGACACCCAGCAGCTACGGACGTAATAAAAATGTCCAAGTAACCAGGCTGTCTTTCAAAGGCTGTAACGCACAGCCCCAGTTCTCCACGTCCGAGTGTAAGACGCATTTGTCGGTATGCCCGAGGACGCTGAAGGGTTCCCGCCTTCTCCCCTTTGAGGAAAAGAACTACCTAACATCCACATCCATACTCAAGAATATCAATATAGAAAGGAAATGGCAAAACTTAGAAATACTGTTTGCTTGTGTATTTATAATCCCACAGCAAGTATCTTACCAAATGCATTTAATCAGTTCTGTTTTTGCTGTTTGTTCCCATTAAACTCTACTCTTTTTTTCATTCTAAGTCACGCTATCACCTCAGAGATCAAGGTGATCAACGGTCATTGCACAAGTATTTACGAAGATGTAACGACGTGCAACTGCTCTTCCTGACACAACCATTGCACAGGAACACAGGTCAGAGAACAATTAACAGAAATAATAATTATCTCTTATTCCGCAATCATTTCCAAACAGTAAATAAGAGTTTAATTATATCATCTCTTCATCTCAGGAAGCAGCATATAAATCTTGTTCCAGCACTGACCTGAAAAGGTTAAATAAAGTTTTCAATTCAGATATCTTTTAATTAATGGCCATTAGGGGGTTATATAAAATGAGGAACAGCATGCTAAAGAAGAAATATATTACTTAACTAGAAATGTAAAAAAAAAAAAATTATCCGTTCATTAATTTATTGATTGACCTTCTGTACTGCAGATATTACTAAGAATTCAAGTTGGTACATGCACTTTGGCCAAAGAAGAGAAGCAGTTGTTCCCAGGAATAAATTCATTAATCAGAATATGTAGCTGTCTATTAAGGGCCCAAACCATTTGTTACCTTATTTAAGACTATGACTCAATTACAGGCACGGAAGAGCATATCTCCTTTAGAAGCAAAATGTGCAGAAATTACACATATTTGTGAAAACTCATACATCTATTATTAATAGGTTACCCTAGTTTTAAAACAGTAAATGATTAGTGCTAAGAAAAATATTTCAAACTTTTAAAAATATTACCGAAGGATAAAATGGAGAAGCTATGGCCCAATGTTCACATGTTAAGGCTACAGGGTTTAAATGACAGAGCTCAATCTAAGAAAATAATGTAATCCTAGGCTATCTTATTAGCAGGAACATGGTACGCAGACACAGCAGGTTGGCATTCTTCAATCATACCACATCTGGAACACTAAAATCAGATCTTAATATGCCATTTTAATTGAAAAAAGAAAAAGTGTTAGGTGGAATCCTTTCCAGAAGATAAGCAAAAGAGGAGGGGTTTAAAAGCAAATCAGAAAGAAATGAATTCACTCATTCAACACGTACGTACTACTGCCTCCTACATGCCAGATAGTGTTCCGGGGGGCCAGGAACCCTGCGCTGGACAAGCCACACGGAGCTCCTGCTTTGGTCAAACTAATGCGCTCGTGAGGGAACACGGATAAACAACTGGACAGGCACTGGAAAGAATGTCAACTCTTTGCTAATCATGCGACTATTTGTCATTCATTAAACATTATATGTGCCTCAGTTTCCTCTGCTTTTATAAAAACAGATCATACAGTACACACGCACACCCCCACACACCCTAAACACATGTACACCGCAGAAGCTTTTAAAGAAAGCTGAAATAATAAAATCCCTCCCAATGCTAACATCATATATAAAAAAGAAACCTTAGGAGTACACGGTAGCTTTCCTGAAATATCTGCAGTGCCGTCTTACAGAAGGAAGAACCAGACACAACCTCTGAGGCAACATAAATGAGGACAACCTACCGAACATACCGTGTTGACACAGTGGTTCTCGACTGAGGGCAGTTTCACCTTCTGGGGGTAACTAGAAATATCTAGAGACATTTTTGGTTTTCATGACCAGCAGGGTGGTGCTACTGGCATGTACTGAGTGGGGAGAGGCTAGAAACGCCACTAAACATCCTACACAACGCAGGATGGTCCCCTACAAACGTCTCCTACAACATTCCACCATATCAACAGTGCCACAGTTGAGAAAGCCGATGTCACATATTTAAACCATTTATTACAAATTTTCCTATGTTTCTGGTCTTGGGGGCCACCCGTAGCGAGCTCTTTATTAGAAGTGTTCGAGCAAGAGCTACGAGATGTGCATCTCGGTGAGGGAAAGTGTGCCTCGTCTCTAGTTCCTCACGCTTCCCTGGCGTCACCGCTATGCCTGGCAGCCCGTGGGGAGCTCAGAATGGCCGCGTGTGCTGTCCCGACTGCTCGCTCGCCAGGCTTAAAAGGGAGATGATTCACCTTAAAGATTGTCTCGGTAATAAAATCTTATCGTTCTAAAAATTATTGCAGATTAAATTTATTAATTATTTTTCCTGGTAAGAATATCAGACAGAAAGCTCTCCTTCAGCCACTAGGTATAATTTCATATACGTACATGGATGATTGTGTATACAAATTTATACACGTATATACCCACAAGCAAAATGTCACACATATATAAATATATGAAAATAAACAGCTTGAGAATGATCTCACAAATCAAATGACACTTTTACAGAACAACAGGAAATAACTCAATTCTTATCATAGGTGTCCTTGGACCAAAAAAAGTCTGGCTGTGGTTTTTATGAAATAACTTTCTGCACGATAGCATGTTGCTCCTAGAACCAGTTAGTAAGTAAGGCTAAGATGTAAAATCACTTCTAAATGTGGGAACACTTTCAGACTACCGTTCGAATTTTGTCTTTGTTCAAAGGACTAAGTTCGTTTCACTTCCTTTCGGTCCTCGTGCACAGAAAGTGAAACTGCAGATGGTTGGTGAGGTGGACACTGGCGTGAAAGTGGAGGTGGGTATTAGCTTTCTACCAGTTTCTACTATTGAAGGCCATTAATTTTCTGCCCGAAGAAACAGAAAACTTAAAAAGTCAAAGTTCTATTTAGTAGAAGATATCTAGAATGAATTAATTTTTAATTATTTTAAGTCATTTTCCAAGACAACTTTTAAAACGATATCTAGGTATATAACATTTAAGTAACTATTACTTCTGTCTATCTCCAATTAACTTAGATTGAAATTTTCAATTTTTTAAAAATTAAGTACTTGGCATCACAAAAAGTCAACTAAAAATAGCTTTGTGTTTTATTTTATTGAACAAAACATAACTGCCATGCTCTTTGGCTATAATTTTTTAGGCTAAATAATCCCAAAGTATTCGGTATAGCAAACTTCTCTACTTGAACATCTGAGATAAATAATCCTCAGAAACAACGACCGACAACTGGATGAGAGTGAACTACGACTGTGTTGAACCAAAATATTTTACTGACTAAGGAAAGTTGGGAAAAGAGAGGCATGCCAGGGAGGAAGCTATTTAAATTATAAGTGTGAAATGGCTAATTTACTAGAAAAAAACCAATAGGTAAAAACATGCTACACTTTCACTTGAAATGACATGATGTGACTATAACAGTAACTATACACAGAAAAGTCAAAGAAACGAAGGACTTTTCTGCGGTAGTTACATAATGGGTCATACTTACAGCCACAGAAGCCCACTGCCATGCAAAACAGTGACTGGTTGGCATCTGATCATGTGAGGGACAGCAGCCAATAAGAATAGAAAATAAGAAGCAGAAGACAAGGCACCACCAATCAATGTCAAGAGTTGCCATGTATAATACTCGCGCTACACAGAAATATCGAGACAGGACTTCTACGATCCTCTGTTTAAATTGGTTCCGTATGAGTTTTAAAATTCCATTTAAGAATACTAATCTGTTAGAACGCCTCATTTGAAAAGACTCTTTTTACTAAATTTAAACATGAACTTCAACATCAAAGTGCCTTTCATTTTTAAACACACAAAGCTCATATGCTGAAACATGAAATAGTTTTATTTTAAATTAAAGTGTGTAATTTCACTTCTAATTTCCTATGCACAACGTTCAGCATCCAATGGACAAAAATGGTGCATTAGAAGAAACATTCACTCTAACCCAGGAGTCAGGTTCCCTTACTCATCCCCAAACATGGAAGAGCAAACCAAAATATTTTGATTCATAAGAAAAAGTTACAGGAAAAAGAAAGCCAAAAAAAAAAAAAGAAGAGAGAGAGAGAGAGAGAAAGAAAAAGAAATGAAGATTTTAACAGCATTCTGTGAGGAAATTTCTCTAAGAAAAATAAGTTCAGCTCACTGAAATAGTGAAAAACAAACACTACTAAATAGCACTGCAACAATATTGCAGTATACAACATACCACTATACTTAGGGAAAAGGAGGTAACTCATTTGATTTTGTAAAATAACCGAAAAAGCAGGAAAAGGACAGAGACACTGAAAACGCAGTAGGAAGAAGGTAGAATTCAAAACTCGTGACTCATCTTACCGGCGCCATCCGTATCGCGGGGTGCGCTCCGTAACCCTGCACTGCTTTATGAAGCGTTTCACCGAACATGTTTCGAAGCTCAACTGAGTGACAATACACGGCATCAATCTTAGGCCACCAATCCAACGCAGACTAGAGGAAAACAGAGACCATAAAAGAAAAGTACAAATTTGCATGAATTATATGCTCTGGTTAACATTTTAGTCTTACGTTTTATCCTTCTGTGAAAAATTTTCTAAGACCATGCAAACACAGACCATGATCTCCAAAATCTTCAAATAATATCTTTAAAATACATGTATTTTAAAATATAATAATGAACATGAGACAAACTGCCACTTCATGTGCATGGGCATAGGAGACTGTCTTTTCTCACTGGTAAGCCAATGAATCTGAAAAACAAAGAGTCTTTAGAAAGCTAATTCTGTGGCCAATCTGTTTCTTTTTTTCTTAAGTTTAACTTTTACACATTTCAGAAACATACGCATTTTAGTATATATTTTCCCATATAAGAATGCTATTATCGAAGTTTAAAAAAGATTAGTGGTTCAACACAATGTTGAAGGAATATGCGGCAAACCATCACTTATATGCCTACAAACAACAATGGGGAAGTACAACATAAAATTAGTAAATGAGATAAAGCTATTAGTAAACCTATAATCTTAAACTGATATACAGTGATGGTACAATACAGGAAAAGACTAATGACTACCACACGGACAAACTGCTCAGAGCTAAATATTGTTTAGAGGTAATTATTTTATGTAAATATTTATCTATGTCAGTTTCACCCATTTAGCTCTGATTTAGTTTCTAGTGCCTATTTTATTTGAATAGTGCCTAATTTAACTTTAAAAGTAATTACTGTATTATGGGGGCGCCTGGGTGGCTCAGTCAGTTAAGCATCCGACTCTTGATTGCAGCTCAGGTCATGAGCTCACGGGTTCGTGAGTCTGAGCCCTGCATCCAGTTCCTTGCACTGTCAGTGTGAAGCCTGCTTGGGATTCTCCCTCCATCTCGATCTCTCTCTCTTTCTCTCTCTGCCCCTCCTGTGCATGCTCCCTCTCTCAAATTAAATAAACAAACTTAAAAAAAATTATTGTATTACGAAAATGAATAAAACTATAAAGTCTATTGGTCGAGACAAGTGTTCACTTTCATATGGAGCAAAATATATGGAGATTGCGCAAGGCATAGGACTACTTGAAACACCGGTTAACACACAGGCTTCCGGTTTACAACACTCCTCCCACTGCAGAGGAGATACGTGAGAGAATGACCGAACACAGTCAGAGGATGGAGAGCTTCACATCCTAATCCCAATTTCCTTCTCATTGAAAACTAAGCTCGTTCAATTCCCAACTTTTAATTTCTTCACCCGTGACTGTCAGAATATTTTAGGCAGCATCAAGTTATATTACTTTAACCTAAAACTATGGATTACAAACTCTATTTACTGGATAGCAAATTATACGATCAACTTGCAATACACAATCTGAATATCGAACTCTATTTAGGAAGGGACCCCAAAGCGGTGAGGGAAGAAATACTATTCTCTTTGGAAAGTACGGTCGTTACCGCTATTCCTTCAACTCTTAATCTACGTAGGCTAACTCCTAACAAATGATCAAATTTTAGTTTGGTTATATAGTGGATTCTTTAAACTCTGGTCAATTCAGTCAATTGACTTGCCCAAGCAGTTAACACAGCTTGATCTCCATATAATTACTAATTTATACAGCTTGTATTAATCAGCTTAAAGCAACAAAGGCTGAATAATCACAAAATGCAATGAGATAAAGGCCCTACTAATTCTCCTGATGCCATAATGTCCTGTCAGAAACTAAAAGATATGCATCCCATATAACACCCGGACCAAACTATGACGTTATTTTGATAGCTGTTGAAATTGTCCCATGGTACCAGGTGCCCTCTATAAAATAATGTGATTTTAACTTACGATTTGGTGATTTTCATAACTGTATTTTTCATAATACAAAAATTTATTCATTTTAATGTAAAAGTTACAGGTACACTTTCAAATAAAATATGCACTACAAACTAGACATCATGTAGTTGGTAAAAATTATAGTGTTTGAAGCAGTTACTAAATGTGTCCCTTCTGAAACTGGTCAACAAAAGCAGACATTCCTTTCTTCCCCTTGACAACACTATGTTTATTGCCAAACAAATGGCAGTCCTTTTACAAGTACATAGTATGAGCAAACTATGACAATTCTTCAAGAGACTGCTGAAATAAATTCTCAGATGTGTTGGAGAGAACTCATCCAGCCTCTTGGCAGGAAGAGGTCACGCGATTCTCAGGACATGCGCTCCCCTTAAGAAAGCTACCACAAACTGCCATAAGGGACAAAACAGAGTGCATCCGAGGTGCCATGTTCCGCTGATGGCTGAGACAGCTGGGTCACGTGTGTGTTATGTTTCTTTACTTTCCCAATTGTAACGACACACCTAATTTAACTTAAAGGAAGCCAATAAAGATTAAGCACATAACACAGAGCTTGTAAATATAATTCATCTCTTACAGCCCGCCGTAAGAAAAAAGTGACTGTACTCGAAGTACCACATTTGAGGCTGACGAGTGTTTACAGTACGATAAAATTCAAACAGCAAATGGACTTTCAGATTTCTTAAGAAGAAACAGTAGGGTATTTTCGATCTAAACACTGTACTTGTGAACTGAGTCGGAATCTGCTTCACAGAGAAAACAAAATCCCAGACCATCACCACTTCTGCATAAGCCCTCCAAAACATATCAGTAAATATCTCATCTTATTTGAGAATGTGATAATAAGAAACAAAATCTGTGCATCTGGCTAAAGAACCATGGAAGGAAAGAACTTAGGAGGTGTATTGAACCAACAATCATTGAAAAGGAAATTTTCCACTACGAATAAATTTAAGATGAGGAGTCCAAATATCTAAGAAAAACTTCACGTGATTTCAAGACAAAGTTATTTCCATAACTGTCTTCAGTGAGACTCTGTAATAGTCAATTCCATAAGTTTCCATGTTTACTTTATAAATAGTCCTTTTCAGTCAGAAAGTACTTCCGATCAGTATCTATTAGCCTCAAACCACAGGAAGGAAAAAAAAAAACCAACCCTAACAAGAAACAACTTATCAAACATCCTATAAGATGATAAAGTACCATTATCTAGAGCATACCTTTAAAAGATAAGTTACAGACTCAAATTTATGCTTTTGGCAGGTTAGTCGTTAAATGTTACTGATGCTGAGTTTAATTTTAAAAATTAGTCGATACAGGTTTTTCATTTCCTATAGACATGACCTCTGATACAGACACACTGCGCCCTCACACATGCAGTACTCAGCAGGGTACAGAAGGACGCACGACCACTTGACCATGGACATGGAGGCATGCATGAAGTACCACTCCAGGCATGCTTTCAACCCACAAAGGAGCAGCTCAGCCACTTACAGCAGTGCCAAGTCCATGCTTGAAAGTGCTCTATATATTCAATTGTAGACAAAAATATTTCACAATTAAAGTAACTAGCCACAGAAAATCAAAAAAAGTATATACTTGGGTTTATTAAATACAAGTCTTAAGCATTTATGTAAAACCATCCACTCTAATAAATGGAATGTTTTTAGTATTATAAGTCAAAGGAAAAAAAAATAATATTTTAATTCTGAATTACGCATAAACCCGAGGGGGAATATCATCTCTTTTTTTCTTAAATGACCTTGAAAGTAAACACTGAGGATACAACGTCTTGGGTCATTACCCTGGCAGAAGTCAAGTAAAATTTTTTAAGTTGTTAATATAAACCCACCTTATCTGCAATCAGATACATTAAACTTTCCCTTCTGGGATAAATAACACTGCATGTGATTTATGCCTATAATTTAACCCAATGATACTCAGGTGAGGAACGTATCATTCCCTCAAGGCGTTTCAGTTGTTCATAGCGTCCGGGGCGGGGCGGAGGGAAGTGGCCCAAACGGGATTTAATGAAATGAGGATGAGGGACACTCGGTGTCCGGCAGTGCACGGGACAGTCCTGCACGACAAAGAACTGCCCTGCCCCAAATGCTAACGGCGCCCCATGGAGAAAACCGAAACGTGTCACTAGATAGCTTTCTTAACAGTTATTCTTCCCCTGCGGGAATGGAGAAAAGAAAAGAAAATGGACAGAATTCCATTTAACTCAGCACGTCCAAGGCAAGTGAAGGTGGGGAGGAACTTCTAACTCATCAGCGATACTCTCTTACATGGAGTCTGCTTACAAAGAGGACAATTATATCTAAGTTATGAGTGATCGAACCTCTTTTTGAGGGAGAAAAAAAAATGTGGCCAATTTACACATAACTATGTATATCCATAATGGGATAAAAGTGGAGCCACGGTAAATAGCACTTGAGAACCTTCAAAGTATTGTTTTCATAATCAGAAGAACAGAACTTCTTAACTTCATGGTCCAAATCTGATACGGTTTCATTATCTTTCCACTTTGTGCACTCGCATCAGGGGCCAAAGTTGCACAAGTACCTTTTAATGAGCTTGCTTATTTTGTCTGATACGCTTTTGTATCATGTCAACACCTCTATTTAAGTGTGTTAATATTTCATTTATTTAAGGAAGACTAAAAAAAAAAGTACAATCGAATATGATCTCACCAGTGTCTAAATGTACCATGCTGGCCTACAACGTAAATAGTTACTGCTTTTAACTTAAATGGTGAGGTGACAAGTCAGAACGTATCAAATGCTGGGGAAAGGCTAGGAATATTACAATAAAACGTAAAGAGTTTGGGGATGGAGGCACCTGGGTGGCTCAGTCGGTTGAGCATCCAGCTCTTGGTTTCAGCTCAGGTCATGATTTCATGGTTCGTGGGATGGGACCCCACATCGGGCTCTGTGCTGGTGGGGCGGAGCCTGCTTGGGATTCTCTCCCAGCTCTCTCTCTGTGCCTCTCTCTCTCAAAGTAAATAAATAAACTTAAAAAAAAAAAAAAAGAGTTTGGACATGAAAATGTTCAATTATATTCTCGGTGGCATTGTTCTCAAGGACTTTTGATGCAAATATTTCAGGTTTAATTTTTCCAAAGGATCCTATTAACTCCACCTTCCTCAATAAAGGTCAAATTGAATATGAAAAATACAGCTGTATATCAGTTACCAGATATAATCACCTGTGAGAAATCTTCCTATACCATACATCTAAGTTCAAAACCTTTTGTAAACCAAGAATGTCTTTCTTATAAAGAAATAAAGAAAGGAAGAAAAAAAATTTTAAGTAATTTAGCAATACCTTTTGGACTTACATTGGTGATGATTCGGTGGAGTGAATTTACCAGCACGTAGTGAAACGTGGACGGGGAATTCTGAGCCAGGCAAATCTACGGCGGAAAAGAAAAAAAAATCATATTAATATGATTATGTTAATATGTTATTTCTAAGAGAAAATATTCTGTAGCACAAATGAGAAATAAAAGAAACAGAAAAAAGTTTTTAAAAAACAGAATAAATTCTTAAGGTCTTAAAAATTAATGTTAATATATAATATTGGGAAATACCAATGCATCTTCCCAATCTTTTCCTATTTATGAAGAAAGGCTCAACGGCACGGGTACACGTAACCGGACACAAGCCAGCGCTCTCACCTTGAAGTGCTGGTTGTTGTGAGGGCTTATGCGAAAGCAAGAGACCAGGCAGTCGATCATGAGATCCACATCTGCGGGCTGACTGCCTCTTGAGAACGGCTTACTTGGATTAAAAAGCAGGTTCTATAAAAATCCCAAGAGCAAACAAAAGCCTTTAAACGGTCATGCGGTATTTTTTTTACTAGTATTTAATAATATCAAAACAGCCTCCACATAGATGGCGATAACACGCTGTTGTCAAGAGAAGCAGAAGGCACTGAACGCTGTGGCTCGTTGGTCTGAGAGAATTCTTACTGTACCAGGTATGGTTCCTTTCGGGCCCTCATTTCCACATTATTGCAAAACCAAGTCTGAATGTTTATGCTAACTTAAGAAAACTGGTTAATTCTGTGTTTTCATCATATTCTAAGCCACTTTATTTAGTCACAAAAAAACAACAAAAGCAGGTCCTATGAATGTATCATCAAGAAACTTTAGAACTTCAGTGTTAGCAATGATCTCGGACAACAATCTGGCATAATAACAATAATACCAGAAGTTTCTTTTTCCTTCAGGGTTCTTAAAGTTTGTAGTAGAGGAGTGAAAAGCAAATTACCTTAAGATCAACCACCATGGACTGGACCAGGAGGAAAATGACCGAGTTGTCTTCCCAGTTGATGTAAGTACTCGCTTTGCACAGTTTGACACAGGCGATCGCAGCACTCTCGGTCAGCTGCCTGCTTCCTCCGTGGCCGGCGAGTGCTTTCCGCAGGCTGTCCAGAAACAACTTCTATGGAATTCAAACACAGAAACGAGACAGTATGCAAAGTTGCTAACATTTCAGATTTGTCTCATAAAAGAGCCAACTAAAACCCATATTCTAAAACCACATACTTGAGATTTCCAATTTTTTATTTCATAATTTCAGTTGTCATCATCAAACGTTTCTCAAATTCCCAAATCAGTATCTGTTCTTCACTTTCCTTGTTGAATTATTAAAGGAACTTAAGAAGCCGTCCTTCCCAAACATGGTAGTTGATTTCTCAAGCCTGAATTCGGCCCATCATATTCTCTTTCAAAATGTTTCTAAATATTCTACTACCTTGGTCGTGGTCTAAGTCAAACTGTTGATTCTCTTCTAGAACTCCGGACAAGATTCACCTTCGGCCTCCTAAGGATACACTGATACTGCTCCACATTCCGTTCCTCACAAAAAGTTATCCATTCTTGGGACCACAGCCCTCTCTGCAGCTTGCCAACGGATTTCTTCCTCTGCTTTTCTCCTAACTGAAAAGCTCACAGCCCACTTCCACAAATTCTCAGCTATAACGTGTCAAAAGCTAAACTGGTCACACAGCGGAATGTATGTTCTCCAGTCCACATGAACAATATCCTGGATATAGGTACAGGCTACAAGAAAGGTCTTAATAAATTTAAAGAGACTGAAATCCTAGGAAATATTTTTTCTGATCACAATGAAACTAGAAATCAATAGCAGAAAGAAAACTGGAAAGTTCACAGCTATATGAAAATTAAACACCAATGGTCAAAGGAAAAAAATCACAAAGGAAATTAGAAACATCTTGAAATAGATCAAAGTGAAAACACAACACGCCACAAATGGGATGCAGCGGAAATAGTGCTAAGAGGAAAATTTATAGCTGGAACTGCTCACATTAAAAAGAAGAAAGCTATCAGGGCTTTCGGGTGGCTCAGTCAGTTAAGCATCAGACTCCTGATTTCAGCTCAGGTCATGAGCTCATGGTTTGGGAGTTCAAGCCCCGCATAGAATTCTCTCTCTCTCCTCTCTTTCTGCCCCTCCCTTGCTCTCTCTCTCTCTCTCTCTCTCTAAATAATTAAATAAATAAACACTTAAAAAAAAAAGTTGGTTCTTTGAATGGGTCAAGAAATTTGAGAGACCTGGAGCTAGACTGATTAAGAAAAAAAGACAGAAGACCCAAATTACCAAAACTCAGAATTAAAAGTGAGAACACCGCTGGTTTGTTTTTTTTTAAGTTTATTTTTTTATTTTGAGAAAAAGAGAGAGAGCAAGGGACAGAGAGAGAGAGAGACAGAATCCCCAGTAGGTTCTGTGCTGTCAGTGCAGAGCCCGATGCAGGGCTCAAACTCATGAACCATGAGATCATGACTTGAATGGGAGAAAACATTTGCAAATCATACATCTGATAAGGGATTACCTCCACGACACGTAAAGAACTCCGACAGCTCAACAACAACAAAAAATAAACGGTTCGATTTAAAAGTGGGCAAAGAACTTTAATAGACACTTCTCCAAAGAAACACAAATGGCCAACAAGCTTATGAAAAGATGCTCAACATGGTTAGTCATTAAAAGATGCAAATCAGGGCACCTGGCTGGCTCAGTCAGAAAAGCATCCAACTATTAGTCTCAGGGTCATGAGTTCAAGCCCCACGCTGAGTGTAGAGATTACTTAAATAAACTTCTTTTAAAAAACTTAAGAAAATGCAAATCAAAACCACAATGAAATCTGAAATGAAAATGCAAATCGAAACCACACACGAGAAATTTCTAGGATATAAACAAAATATATACACATACATATACACACACACACATGCACACACACACACACACTAATTTATTCAGCCATAAATAATGAAATTATGATAATGCTACAACCATTATGTTCAATGACATAAGCCAGACATAAAAGGACAAATATTGTATGGTTCCACTTATATGAGGTACCTAGAATAGGCAATTCAAAGACACAGAAAGTAGAACAGAGGTTACCAGGGGCTAGGGATGGCGGGAATGAGGAGTCATTGTTTAACATACAGAATTTAAGATGACCATAAAAAATTGCAAATACATAATGGTGATGGTTGCAAAACACTGTGAGTGAACTTGATGCCACTGAATTGTACACTTAAAGAGGGTTAGAAGGATAAATTATTTTACCAGAATATAAATAAATAAATAAAATGTTTAAAAGTTAAACTCCTATTTATTTTGACCTAGCTCCCACTTTGGACTTTCCTTTTATCAGCCAAAGACACTACTTTGCCTCTCTCACCTTTACCCCTAAACTTTGGACTTTTCCTCACTGCCTAAAGAATAAAGTTTAAACCCAAACTGGCTCACAGTACCTTCCAGATTATTCACATCCTCCTTTTCATCCTCATGTCTTACCACTGCCCGCATGAATTTTCCATCTTCAAGGCTAACCAGCTTCTCTGAACACACCTTTAATGCTTGTACACAATCCATTTTCTTGATCACCCTGGCCTGAACAACTCTCTCTCTCTAAGTTCTATTCTTATTTCAAGCTCAGGTACGGTTCCCCACTTCTCGCAGCACACAGAGCCGCATTATTCTCCTCGTGGACAGATACTCTTGACATGCGGTGTTCATCAGAAAGAAGTAACTGGGAACTCTAGGGAGACAGCAGTCTAAGCCATCCTTGACTCCCTCTCCCTCTCCTAATCCCTTCATTCCTTGGTTCCTGGGGATATAAATGTGTTTCTCAGGCTCTCTTGCAGTTAAATATGGCCACATGACTGAGTTCCACCCAATGGAATGTGAATGAAAGGGTGACATTTCCAGGCCTGGCCCATAAAAATCTTCAGCATGATTTCCCATGTTTTCCCTTCTGGCTAGCAGAACAGAAGCAAGTTCCACAGGAGCTATGTTTTAAGGATGGCGGTCTTTGCCGTACAAGGTCCTATGAAACCATGAAGAACAGGGCCGTCCTGGAGAGTTATTTGGACCAGTGGTTCACTGGTGTTTCATGAGTATAATAAACTTCTATGTCGGCAAGCCATCACACTGCCTTCCCTAATACGGTAAAAATACAATAAAATAGTAATAACGAAAATTATAAACTAAAAAAGGGAACCGTCTTTCATATAGTTTGCAGTCAACAATGTGTACAGGAAAGCCCAATCTGGTCTGCTGAGGGTTCTGTTTGATTGTTGTTTATTCTTTGCTTGCTTTATAACAAAGACCTGGCATGATTACCAATGACCAGGAGGGGTTCTGCCATGCCACCAGAGCCTACTGGCTCCTTGACGGCTAGGAGGGCTCGGACGGCTAGACCAAGCACTTCTGCCAGCACACTCACGGGGGACTCTCAAGCCCCTACGGCTGCTCTGGAGAACTACAGACTCCTTATAAGTGCAGTTGGAAACATCTGCGTTCAATTCTGTGCCCTAAAGAAACGGTACACATTCTACTCTGATGACCACAGGACACTTTTTAAGCAAATACATACCACCATTTTCTAACTGCAATTAAATTTCTAAAAATGTCCAAAAAACTAATTTGGAAACTGTAAAACATTCTTCGAAATTAAAAGTGGTATCAGTAAGTGAGACTAAGAGACAAAAAGTCCCATAAGTTAATAAGAGAAAGAAAAAATGGACAAGCAAAAGAAAACACACAAATGACCAAGACACTGAAATGACCCTAAACCTCGCTAATCGCAATGAATAAAATGAGACACTCTTTTACGCCTCATTAAAGACTGAAAAACATGCGGTCCTGGTGAGGATGCAAAAAAACAAGCATTTTAATTCATACTGGTGAAAATGTAACATAGCTATAAATATTTGGAGTTGTAAATCTAAAAATAACTATTAAAAATTTTAAATGCAAATGCCCTTGACACAGAATCTCAGTTTTGGAATTCTAGTCTACAGAATTAAAAGCATCGGTTAACAAAAATATATGCACAAAGATATTTACTTAAGGATTAAATGTAATGCCAAAACACTGAAAAAAAATCTAAGAATCCATCCATTCACAGTCAAATGGTTGAGTCAAATGATGAGGCTCATTAATGTAACAGAACATTATCTAACACTTACAGGAATGTGTTAGATCTCTATTAACTATTCTGAAGAGCAGCCAAGACACACTCTAAGGTAAATAAAGCTAGCTGTGGAATGTGTATAAAATGATTTCATTTGGGGGCACCTGGGGGGCTCGTTGGTTAAGAGTCCAACTCTTGGTTTTGGCTCAGGTCATGATCTCCTGGTTTGTGGGTTCGAGCCCCAAGTCGGGCTCTGTGCTGACAGCTCAGATCCTGCTTGGGATTCTCTCTCTCCCACTCTCTTTGCCCCTCCCCACTTGTTTTTTTTCCCTCTCCCTCTTTCTCTCTCTCTCAAAATAAATAAAATTAAAAATAAATAATTTATGAATTAAATTAATTTAATTAATTTAAATTATTAAATGAATAAATAATGAATAAATAAAATGATCTCATTTTGGGGCTCCTGACTGGCTCAATCAGTGGAGCATGTGACTTTTGGTCTTAGGGTTGTGAGTTTAAGCCCCGCGTTGGCTATAGAGAGTACTTCGAGAACATATATAGATCTAGATATATAGACAGATTTCATTTTAAGATATAACAATCCCCACTCTATGCATGTACATGTATTTTCATTTGAACGTTTTAATGAGCAAGTAGATATGAATGGGAGGATACATATCAACCGATCATTAACACTGGTCAGCTCCTAAGTAATGTGCTCAGGAAAGAGTGAGAATACATAAAAATAAATAAATAATACATTTTCTTAAGTCCAGAAAGATTTTTTAAATCTAAATTTTTCAACCTAGAAAAGTACTAAGAAATATATAAAAGCCAATTTCAAAAATCTCAGATGTTCTGGACACAAAGGTCAAATTACATGATTCCATTTATATGAAATGTCCAGACTAGGCAAACCCCATAGTGACAGACCGCAGACTCGTAGTCGCCAGAAGCTAGGGTGAGACATGACTGCTAACAGGTGGAAGGCTTCTTTCCGGGATGAGAGAAATGTGCTGGTATTAGACTGTGGTGACGGCTGCACAACCTGTTGCATATGCTAAAAACTACTGAATTGTACATTTCAAAAGAGTATATTTATGGTATGTGAATTATATCTCAATAAAAGGAATAAATAAAATCTTTGGGTAGGACCAAAAAAGCTAAGAGACAAAAAGAAAAAGAGCTGACTACAGACAAATTTTAAATATCTAAAGAGCAAAAAACAAATGAAACAAAAAAAACCCCATAAACAAAGTTTAAAAAGAGAAATTAAGTAAAAGCATACAGATAATACGCAACTTACAGGGCGCCCGGGTGGCTCAGTCATTAAGCATCTGACTTTGGCTCAGGTCATGATCTCATGGTCTGTGAGTTCGAGCCCCCTTCAGGTGAACGTGAGCCCCACTTGGGGTAGAACACAAGCCCTGCTTCGGGTGAGACCCGCTTCTCCCTCTCTTTCTCGCTCTCTCTCTCTGTTCCTTGCTCACTTGCGCCCTGCCCTCTCTTTCCTCTCTTTCAAAATAAACGAACACCTTACAAATCAATAAAGAACAAACAATTCAATGGAAAATGAGAAAGTTATGTAAGATATACAAGTAATCAAAACAAACATCTACAAAGAGGTAGCTGTGATTATTCAAATATAAATTCACTTAAGAGTAGTACTAAATTTATAGTAGCTTTTTACCTCTATTTTCCCAATAGACAGAAACTCCCCAAAATTACTCTTCTGACACCCTTCTCAACAATCTAACATGAAAAATGGCGTCCTCACGATGGAAAGCTGAGGGTAGAGACCTAAGTGGAGTACTGTGGCATCACAGACTCTGAAGAATTACCTGAGTTCACTTAGGTAGCCATCTAACGCATAAATTCTCCGACCTAACATTTCTACAAAGTATTGAATCATTGGGCTGATTCTGAGCATCTCCATCCACAGGCAAGTCACGTGGGAGCCCATTCTATGTTTACTTGGCTAAGAGCATTTCTCCCCAAGTGGTGAAAAATAAAAAAAGGATTACCAAAACAAATGAAACAGTAAGATTAACACCCTGCCTTCTTTTTTAAAAATTATAAGAGGCCCCTTAAAATTAGTAGTTCTTATATGACCCATTTCACTTTAGATGGCATATGTGGTATCCTACCTTTCTAATTAAATGCTATGAAAACTGTTTCAAAATATCTGAAATGAATTACTAGACAATTTCATTAGCACCAAGCAGATAACACCTAAGTGCATGCAGATAACACAACACGGAAGCAATGAACTCTAACAGGACCACCCTTGCAATGATTATTAGAAAAACTATGTTTAACACAGACAAAAGCATCAGTTAGTCTTCTCTGGTAAAAGAATGAAACTAAAGAACTGTTTTTTTTTTATTTTTATTTACTTTTGAGAGAGAGAGAGAGAGAGAGACAGAGGAGTGTGAGCTAGTGAGGGGCAGAGAGAGAGGGAGACACAGAATCCTAGGCAGGTTCCAGGCTCTGAGGTGTCAGCACAGGGCTCGAACCCACAAACCGTGAGATCACGACCTGAGCTGAAATCAGACACTCAACCAACCGACTGAGCCACCCAGGCGCCACTCTAAAGAACTATTTTAAATCTTTAATAAAATGATATAATTTACTCTCCCTCCAAATAAATTTAGGTAGGAGTATGTCTCTGCCAAGGCCAGCAAGCAAAGAGCCCTAAAGTGGTCATAACTAGAAACGGTCCCCTGAAATGTTGTACTTACGGAATGCCAAGCCTAAAGCAATACACGCGCCTTGATTAAAATAAACGAGTGGACATCTGGACGTGATGGGAATGATTTTGCCCTCCTCACCTTATTCATGTTGTTTTCATCAACCACGTCCTTGGATATATCCTGGATTATTTCTGGGCACAAGATAAGGAGAATGATTTGCAGTGGCCAAACCGCTGCTTTACGTTTGGTGCTTTCGGCAAAACCATCCACCAAGTCGAACAGTTTTTCTGCACACTCTATGTGAAAAATACGATTAAATGACATTACTAGGTGAGAAGAAACTCTCGGGCAGCAAGTTAAAAGCCAGCACTATCCAAAACCCAAAGGCCACATTTTTAAAAGATAAATTTGGAGGTTCATGTAAACAATTAAATTCATTCAGGTGAGCACACAAGAAATATTACATTGTCTATGTATTAAAAGAGATATCCTGATCCACCCCCGAAAAGGTCAAATGGTCAAACCCGTGTTCGGTTTCAACACGAAGGGCCTCACGCAAAGTGTGATGCACACGAAAAACAAAGACTGGACCACCTCCCCAAGGGACGCATGGAAGCTCTCCAGGAGTCGGTAGGCTCTGCCTCACAGCTGTGTCTCGAGAATTCTAGGGAAGGATATCACCACTTGATACACATCTCCCTAAATACAAAATAAGGCCTCAGAGCACAAAAAAGGGCTTTTTCTACAAAGAAGAGCCATCAAATATCCCATCCGCAACTCTGATTAAGGATTAGAGCTTCATTCCAAACTTCTTTTACCATTTGCTCAAAGGAAAGGAAAAGGATTGAGGGCAATTTTGAAACATAAGAGACAAATAATATTTCCTATTTGATATCAGCTGATGTAAGATGCAAAAGCGCCTTAACAAAAATAACCTCGAAAGTGGTAGGTGTTTACCTCCTAAGAGTTTAAAAGATGAGTAAGTCAATCTTATCCTTACCAGCCATATCAGTCTGCGGAATCTGGTACAGCTTGGTAAATTCAGCTGGATAATTTTCTACCCAGTTCCAAAATGCCTACGAATAACAAAACATAATGTTTTTATATGAAAACAGGGATATTTTCATAATACAGTAAATAAAACGTCATACGACCTCGATTATATTACAAACTTCTAATCCCCTTCATAAGAATATTGCAATGTGTTCCTCCTAAATATTAATGTGAAATTATCACCGAAGTCACGACTTTTGATTCAAAACAGTAAAGACAGCAACATTTGTAACCAAAATATAACAAAATTTTAACGTCAAAGAGGTCATAACTTACTTTTTCCAGGCTATTTATAACTGCTAACTGTGCAACCTTCTTTAGGGATTTAAATTTAAATGCTGTTTCTGGAAAAAAAAATTTTTTTTAATTAACTCTAAAATTAATTAGTTAACACAAATACAATTCAGAGCTACTAGTGAAAATAACAAAAAATCCCAACACTTTCCTTTTACATACAAACTTTTATTCCAGCATTATTTATTTTTAATGTTTATTTATTTTTGAGAGAGAGAGAGAGCGCGCACACCTGGGAGAGGAACAGAGTGGGGGAGGACAGAGGATCAGAAGCAGGCTCTGTGCTGACAGCAGTGAGCCCGATGTGGGGCTCAAATTCGCAAACCATGAGATCATGACTTGAGCTGAAGTCAGATGCTTAACCAACTGAGTCACCCAGGTGCCCCATGTTCCGGTATTACTTGTAAGCAATGTGACAATGAAGACAGTTAATATAAACCAAAAACTTACTGGTTATGTCCACTAAAGACAAAATTCAATAAAAAGCAAATATGCCCTGAATTTCAAAGGTTGTTTTTTTCTTTTGTTCTTAATAATTGTTTTTTTAAGTATAAGACATGTAGTAGTCGTTGTAGAAAATTAAAAAAATACGCAACAATCTAAGGAGAATTTAAAATATCATCCACAGTTCTACCATTCAGAATCACAGTTAACAGTCTGATAAATTTTATTCCATGTATTTTTGAATGCATGTATGAGACTAAAGGCTAAATCAAACCTGTTTTCTTCATTTCACATAGTATCCTAAATACATTAACAATTAATAATTCTTCATATATTTGGCAATCTAAATATGATAGTATTAACTATCATATAACACTATCATATATTACTATAATAACATATCATATAATACTATCATATAATAGTAATTATTACTTAACAATTATAACATGCCAGGTATTTTCAATCTAATATATTTAATTCTTCCAAAATCTTAATGTTTTCAGGTATTACAGATAAGCAAACTGTGTTCCTGAGGCTACAGATCTAATAAATTATTGAATTGGGTTTCAAAGCCATAGTCTGCCTTTCAGGATATTTGAGTCGATATATCAAGGTTTAAGTTATTTAAATATTTTCCAATTGTATGATTAAGATATTTCCAATACTGGGGCACCTGGATACCTCAGTCGGTTAAGCGTCTAACTCTTGAGGCTTGGTCATGATCCTGGGGTCAGAAGATTGAGCCCCGCATCAGGCTTCATGCTGAGCATGGAGACTACTTGGGATTCTCTCTCTCTCTCCCTCTGCTCCTTTTCCACTTGTACACATGCGCTCTCTCTCTCTCTCTCAAAAAATTTAAAAATAAAAAAATATATATTTCCAATATTTCACTATTATAAATAAAGATAATAAACTTTTTTTTTTTTTTTTTTAATTTGAGAGAGAGTGAGCAAAAGCTGGGGAGGGGGGCAGAGAAAGAGAATCCTGAGCAGGCCCCACACCCAGCACGGAGCCCGTCACAGGGGCCCACACCCATGACCCCAGGATCAGGACCTGAGCCAAAACCAAGAGTTGGCCACTAAACCAAAAGAGGCACCGATAAACACTGAGGCGTCCCAATAAACACTTTTATATCCAAATCTTTTCCATATTAATGCTCACATTTTTAGGATAAAACCTAGAGGTAGAACTGTCTGGCCAAAGAGATGAGTATTTTTCAAAGCTCTTGATAAATACTGCCAAGCTGATTGGCAGAAGCGCTGGGCTCTACTCCAATGGGGATGACTTACCACGATAAAAAAAGTCATTTATTCGCACATTTAGTTCGCACTTATTGGAACATGGAGAACCATTTAAATTAATTACAGATGAAACATTTCTTAGAAACCTGATGTTTTAAACAAATATCTACTCATGGACAACCAGACCTAAATTTTTTTCTTTTTAATTCTTTTTTTAATAAAGTTTATTCATTTATTTTGAGAGAATGCACACACTGGGGGAAGGGCAGAGGGTTGACAAGGAAGCAAAAGGCAGTGGAAAAATAAGAGACTTCATAATGCTATAAAGTCAGTCAGAAAGTCATTAACAGACCTGAAAACACAAATGTCAGAAATGAGATTCCTGACTCAATCCTTCCTGTTGTCATAAAATCACTACTTCTGGTTCCATTCTGTAATGACACTTTGATATCCTGCTAAACTATCTGCTTTTAGCACTACAACAGCTAAACAGATAATTTCGATAACCTATGACTATCCTTAAGAAATGAAATTCTAAGGGTGCCTGGGTGGCTCAGTCAGTTGGGCATCCGACTTCAGCTCAGGTCATGATCTCAGGGCTAGTGAGTTCGAGCCCCGCATTGGGCTTTGTGCTGATGGCTCAGAGCCTGGAGCCTACTTCTGATTCTGTGCCTCCCTCTCTCTCTGCCCTCCCTCTCTCATGTCCTATCTCTCTCTCTCTCTCTCTCAGAAATAAATAAACATAAAAAAAAAGAAAGAAATGAAATTCTAGAAAAGTTAAGTAACAGCACCTTTATGCTCTCTTTGTTAAAGCAAAAATTAGAGCCGAACAAAACTTTCCATTGCCAAGAATTAAGATACTCGTTTTCTTGTTTTCAAAGGCTCAAAAAAATTTGAACCATTAAGCATTATTGTCCATTTCACAAGGACATGGGCATTATCAAATCCATTCTGATGTTCTAGTTCAACACAATTAGTACAAAAAAATCTGTATGTTCAAAACACTGGTTTTTCACTGACAGTGATTAGTTTCAGATACATCATACATTTAAACTTACCCTTTAGGAGTCGTTTTAATTTTGCACAATCCACATTGATATACTGTAACAATTCTATATCATGAACATCAACATTGTCTTCTGAACAAACAGTCAATTCCTGTAACCTGAAAAGTAAAAACCAAAAATAATTTATCATCTTAAGGAAAGTCCAAAATTCTGAACCGAACAGGTTCTTCTCACCCCAATGATGAATTTATAAGAGAAAATATACATATAAAAATAAGACAACAAATAGTTTGTTTTTTTTAATACATAGTTATTTTTGAGAGAGAGAGAGACAGAGCACAAGTAGGGGAGGGGCAGAGAGGGAAGGAGACACAGAAGCGGAAGCAGGCTCCTGGCTCTGAGCTGTCAGCGCAGAGTCCGACGTGGGGTTCAAACCCACAAGCCATGAAATGGTGACTTGAGATGAAGTCAGACACTCAACCAACTGCATCAACCAATCACCCCAACAAATACGTCTTAGAGAATCTAAAGGTACATAATTAATTCAGGGGGTATAATGAAAGACACCAAGATGATCCAGTAGACTTCACTGTGTAGACATAAATCAAATCGCCATGTTGTATACCTTAAGTATTTACAAATTTTATATTTTTAAAAATCATAGCATGTGAATAACTGCTGAAGCAAAGATGCCTAAGTATTTAAAATACTATTCTCTGTGCTATGTGTATTTTTGAAATTTTTCTGTAGT
This sequence comes from Paguma larvata, assembly GCA_030068075.1. Lineage (NCBI taxonomy): Eukaryota > Metazoa > Chordata > Mammalia > Carnivora > Viverridae > Paguma > Paguma larvata. The sequence goes on from CM057843.1 coordinate 5,759,799, forward strand.
AAAAAAATTTTTAATTCAAATTTTAAGTTATAAAATAAATGTTAGTAACTTCTGATTATGTCAACTAGACTTCAGGAACATGAATGGTATTTTATCTACATTTATAAGATATATTTGCTTCATACTGAAAACAGGAATAAGCCTTTATTACTTACAGTTTTCACAATCTGTGTATTTATGTGACCGAGGTCCCTCCTTTCACAGAACTTATTCCTATAAAGGCAAAAATCTTCTAAACCCCAAAAATTTCTCTTATATTAAATATGAAGTTATCACAAATGTAGAAAAATTTAACACTTAAGACACGGACATTTTTTAACTGATAAAAAAATTCACTTAAGTCTGAATAAAAGTTTCTCCTCCATTTTTCACTTAACAATCATGGAAGTCAGCTTTTCAAAAGTTGACATTGTTAATCTATTGAGTGGTGCTCCCTAATGAGGCATACTCATTATTTCGGTTAATAGATATCAAAATGTAAGCAGATGATTGGCATTACTAATACTAACGTTCATGGATGCAGAAGCATGGTGAAAAGGCACAAATACTACAAAATCTTACAACATTAACTCGAAATGTAACCATTTTAATGTAATCTTAAAGTGGCACTACTCCTCATACTAAACCTTCAGTTGCTAAAAATGAAATCAGTCGAGGTCTTCCTTCTCGAATTCCTCTTCCACTCACTTTGGCCTGCAGATGCATAGCTCACAATAAAATTATTCTAAGCACTTACACTGAAGCTCTTCACATCGTCAGGGTGAGAAGAGCTTGCAGTTCACCCTGGGAACGAGAGGGTCCTCAATACTGATTTACATGCTAAAAATTCCACAGCTGCTGCAGAGAGCCTAGGAAATATGGAACATGATTCCTCAGGAAACACGACTTCATCAACCAACACCACCAACTTTTGAAAAGCTGACTCTTGTGGTTATTTGTGAAAAATGGAAGAAAAGTTTAATTATACAGCTTAGTATTTCTGTAGGAAAGCGGTGTTTGGTGAAGCTTAAATGGCATTTCTGAAACACAGAAATCAAAGGGTAGTTTTTGAGCAAAAGAAGTAAAATGGAAAAGTTATCATTAAAACATCTAGAAAGACCAGGTAAACTGAACAACAACACAAAGATATTTAAATTATATAGAAATAAAAGAGGGGCGCCTGGGTGGCTCAGTCGGTGAAGCATCCAACTTTGGCTCAGGTCATGACCTCACGGTTTGGGAGTTCAAGCCCCGTGTAGGGCTCTGTGCTGATGGCTCAGAGCCTGGAGCCTGCTTCAGACTCTGTGTCTCCCTCTCTCTCTCTTCCCTTCTCCTGCTCACTCTCTGTCTCTCTCTCTCAAGAATAAAATAAACATAAATTTTTTTAAAAAAACAAATTAAAATAAATAAATAAAAGATACAGAAATTAAAGAAAACAAACACCCCCTCCCCAGCCACCACCCATTCACCCAGGTCCAGAAATGAAGAGGAAAATGAAAACCAGAGATGATTTTGGAGACATGGTCTTATCTCGCAACAAAGGAAGCACCAAGGTAGTTGGGCTTTTTCCTCTCCTTACCCTAGGGGTCCGGGGGTAACATCTACATGGAACTGGATACAAAACCTTATACCTTAATAATGCATGGGGTAGAACCAGGGCCGTGAAGAAAAAAATGACTAGCAAGAACTATGTACTTCCTCGAAAGAGAGTTGCACAAGGACAAAGGATGAAGGGAGGGTAGAAGGAGAAAAAAAAAAAAAAATCCACCAGCACAAGAAGTCTGGCTGCTCTGGCTAAGTTTTCGGTAAGGGAAAAAGTCATCCAGGGCCGTTACCTGATAAGGGCTTGAGGTCCACATTTATACCATCAATACAATCTGGGGATGAGAAATTAACCAAAAAAATAAGTCCAGAGCTGGGCGCTGGGCAAAAACCAACGTAAATGCAAAAACCATCACTAGGACGCTCCCGCAGCTCCAGGCTGCAAGAGAGTCCCAAAGAGAACAGAGATGTGCACCGAAGAGGACTGTGCAATCCAAGTTCACAAAGGAGAGAGGAAATCACTCACTGCGAATGAGAGCTGGCACATACAAGCATTATGAGCTCAATCTTAAAAGAATATAAAATATGGCTAAATTATTATAGCCATAAGAAATTTAGAAGTATTAAGAAGAATAAGAAACCATAAAAAAAAAACCCACAGATTTGTAAAAGAACCAAACAGAACTTTTAAAATCACTGAATCTTGGGGCGCCTGGGTGGTTCAGTCAGTTAAGCATCGGACTTCGGCTCAGGTCATGATCTCACCGTTCGGGACTCTGAGCCCCACATTGGGCTCTCTGATATCAGCACAGAGCCTGCTTTGTATCCTCTGTACCCCTCTCTCTCTGCTCCTTCTCCACTCATTCTCTCTCTCCTTCTCTTAACAATAAACTTTAAAAACAAAATCACTGAGTCTTCTGCTTCTGGCGGTATGTCCAATCAGATAATGCGCAGGGCCCTCCCACTACAAAACAATTAGATCAAACGCAAGAGTACCGTAATTCTGTGGAGAAAGCAGACACTCTTCTACATAAAAGAGTATTGAGCCACAGAACATGAATATACTTCAGCAGAATAATAAACTTATCTTAAGATCTGTAGCCCATATTTCCTTAAAAAATCAAAGAAGAGAATTATCAAAAGCTAGGGGTGCTGGGCTCAGTTGGTTAAGGGTCCAGACTCTTGATTTCAGCTCAGGTCATGATCTTGTGGTTCGTGGGATCGAGCCCTGCATCGGGGCTCTGCACTGACAGTGAGGAGCCTGCTTGGGATGCTCTCTCTCTCTCTCTCTCTCTCTTCTCTCTCTCTCTCTGCGCCTCTCCTCTCCTCTACTCTTTTGCTCTCTCTCAAAATAAATAAACAAACATTAAAAAAAGTAAAAAGAAATATCAAAAGCTAATGTTAATTCTAAAAGAGAAACATTGGTGGACAGGTAGAAGAGTCAAACACAATAAATGTTCATGATATTGGCGCATCTAATATATATGAGATATAAACTCAATTTTCAGAAAGAAACTGCCATTCTAGTCACTTGCATATTTTAAGCCACCTAACGCTATGACGGCAATGTCATAAGATATCTATTATCTAAATCAAATCACCAGAATGGTCTTTTAGGTGAGTGGTCCTCTAACAAGATCAGCTCCTATTCCTGGCACGAGCTAAATCCAACAGCAAGCACAGTCGTCTGAAACGTGTATTTCCCAGATCCCATTCTGAGCAGTCTGTCCCCTGAAAGCTCAAGAAACTGGCTTATTTCGCAGACATTTAACTTCTCTTCTGGAAACTGTGAACTAGGTTCAGGAAATACACAAAAGCTGCCTATATTTACATGTGCGAATGCTGCAAAATCCCATAAAATGAAACCTTTGGTGACTAGAAAATGTCTAGAGTTTCTAAAAGGTGGCGTATTTGCTGTGTTTAATAAAGCAATTCATACTTGGATAGACTAAAAAACACTGTATTCGTTTGACAATTTTCTACATTCAATGTAAGATTATTTCAAATAGTAAGCTGGTATAGTAGTCATTTAAATAAAGAACGGGTTTTGTTTTTTGTCTTTTATAATTTTCACGTCGCCTATTCCCTAGGTGTCAGTTACCATGCTCCTTCAACTAGTTTAATGTTACTCAGAATACAAAATGTTTTCGCTCAAAACATTTCATGAAATCAATGTTCTACTGTATAAATATACCTAATATTATCAATCTTACTACACCATTAAACAAAATTTTAATTTTCTTTGCACCAGTTCTGAAGAGGGACTGAAGAATATTATTGCCTAGCATCATGACTCTAAAAATGTCATATTTATTAAAAAGATGGCAGGATTTTGAAGTTAGCCAATTCCCCCAAAACATTATAGCACAAATTTTCTAATTATGATGTATGTTCTCATTCACACCTGCTGGAAAACAACGGAAGAATGACCAAAGCTGACTAATGGAAGTCCACTGTTCACACAACACAGACAAGTCAAAAGATAAAAGATTTATCAATAAACAAAGAAGGCTGTTTCTCCATATTCTATATTAGATTCACTAAATCACTAAGTGATTGATGTTATACTTCCTACTTGGTCATAATTAAGGACCCATTTGACTGTACTTGTATAAGACAGGCAAATGATTTGTAAGAAAGCAAGTTCCAGAATTACCTGCTACCATCAATTAGAATTCTATTCCATAGAGGACCATCTACAGCGTATCACAACTGATGATCGCATGATGATTTTTAATCAATAAAAGCATCAATCATATTTATCATATAAACTTGAAGCACAACAGCAAAAGTAATATTAACAGATTTCATAAAATATATGGCTAAAATGGAAATATAGAGCAGCGGCCTGGCATAATGAACCTAATAGACTCTGACCAGTCTGACTTAAAACTTCTGGGTCCTCCATTGTCTGACATATCGCCATGATAAATCCTTTGGGTATTAGCTTGCTCATCTGTAAACTGGGGGAAGTATCACCTACATTTCAGAGATCCTCTGAGGACAAAACGGCACAACATCTGCTGTAAATACTCAAAAAAAAAAGGGAGCTTTTACAATTCATACACTTAGAACACACTCCACTTTCTGGAGAAGTCTACTGTGCAAATTACTCACTTCCTTGTGCTTCCATATTGCTAGGTTTTGTTTTCATTTGGTAACTTCGATCTTGTGATAAAGAACAGAGCCGTGAGGTCATTAGAATTCTGACTACTTTTATCAGTTATTCTATCTGATTAGCTAATTCCATTTAAAGGAATAAAATGTTAGAAAGCCCAACCAAAAACTCATACCTAGTGTTAAAAACAAAACCTGATCATAGGTGATATATTTTCCTAAAATTTGGACTTTCAACCTCCTAATAGTACTCATATTTAATTGTACACATCAATATCACAATATTGCACAAGAAAAATTTCAAAGAAATCAATGCATAAAATTTATACAAAAGCCCAAGTCAAATTCATTTCTGTTAACTTTTTGTTCTTACGCAGACAAAAGAAAGACTTCTAAAATTACGTTACTTGCCACCAGTCCTATGGAGATTTGGCACTAACCTGGTAGAAATACGACTGAACACTGCATTGAAGTTGTTGCAGCTGAGAGAAAATAGAACCCCCGACGCAGAATTCCGAAGTTCAGCTGCATGTTGGTTTCCTTCCCGACAGGTGTGAAGAAAATGGCAGATTTCTGGCAGTAACTGTTTGACCAACATTGTTTCATCTAATCTCATTGTGTCCTTTGGTTGCTAAAATAGAAATAATCACACAATTCTAAAACTTTCTTAAATTTACATGTAAAGATTCTCTGCTGTGAACATTTTCAAACATACATTGGATTTGAAATACAATGGTCAATAATATATTCATACCATAATTCAATACAATAATATATTCATCACCTAGATTCAACGACTGTTAATATTTCATTGTGTTTGCCGTATCCATCTATAGTTAGTCTAATAGAATGGTTCCATCTTTGACCTCTTAGTCACAATAAAAGCCCCCATTCATCCACCCCAGCATCATCCCCCACGCCACGACCACTCCTGTTTGTTCCCTGTTCATCAAATCCCTACATAATAAGCCTTCCCACTCCTGGGAATCCCAAGTTTGTTGTGAGTTCTAAATAAACTTTATTCATATTCATTTGTGAGTGCATTGTGTCATCTGTCTCAAATCCAGATAAATTCCTGGCTGGGCAATCACTGCTGCCTTTTAGAGGACTGACCAAAACAGACAGATACGTACTTATTACAAATAATTTTGTTTGGGTTTCAAAGTAAGTTACAAACATATACCACGTCATCCATAGGTACTTTAGCGTCTCTCAAAAATAAGGACATTCTCCAATATAACTTCAATACAATCATCACATCAAAGAACAAAAAACAAAACAAACAAAACAAACGAAATTCCCCTTTTATCAGCTAATACCTAATCTATGTTCAAATTTCCCCAACTGCCCCCAAAATGTCTCATAGCTTCTTTTTAATTCAATCAGGACCCAAAAAAGGTTCAGATGATGGCAGCACGATTCCTTTACTCTCTTTATTCTAAAACGATCTCTCCCCACCACACACTCCTTATGCTTCATTTTTATTTTCCATCACACTGATTTCTTTAAGAAAACGGGCCTTACAAAATGTTCCATATTGTTGACTTGATTATTTCTTAGCAGTGTGCCTTGTCTTTCTAGTTACTGTATTTTCAGACTAATAGTCTGATTAGATTCAGGTTCAACACTTCAGATAATTCAGTAAAGTTCATATTACATCACATCAGGAGCACATAATGCCAGGTGGTCCCGATATTAATGACACACCAAGTTTGAAAACTTTGGTGTTAACACCACGATCTCTACTTTATAAAGTGAATCTCTACAATTAACAAAATAACTAATGGACAAGCTATCCTGCAGATACACTGTTCCATATCACCTAACAGGTAATATTCATATAAGAATGACAATTTTGATACACCAAGCGAGATGACAAAAAACAAAATTTTGTACAATTGTGTGCTATGCTTGATTCTGTAATTGTAATCCAAGTGTTTTCAGAGGTAAATACACTGAAATATATGGACACCAAATAAAGAGACATCATAAAAACCTGCAAAATTCAAGTGGCGATGCCTATATCTTATATCAAACGATAGAAATGCTGAAACTCTAATTAATCAACAAGTAATAATTACAGAAGTATTGAATCTTTTGAATAACGGTCATATATGTAGGAACAAAGATTCCACAAATTCTACAAAATTTTACTCATAATATGATTTTCATAAATATTTGATCATTTTCATTTAGTTATTTCAACTACTTATACGATAAACATGCACTTGTAGGCTCAGTTCTTCTTAAACTACCTCAACTTACTTCAATCTAAAAATGAAAATCAGCAGACAACCATAAAATCATTGAAGGCAAGCCCCAAAAATACAATTGTTCGATAATATGAATAGCATTATTTTTTAATTGTAAATTCAATGAAAAAAATTCATACATTTTTAATAGAACAGAGAAAAATATCATATATTGTACTATATATCATAATATGTACTATAGAAGTTATACCACGCCCACTTATTAGAGTTTCAGTTAGGCCACCTCCAAAGAGTATCGATTAAACAAGAGCCAATAAGAGCAGTCATCATTCTCCAAAATACATTGACCACTTCCTCTCAATTACAGATGTTAACAGAGAAGAGCTACAGGACTGAAAGAGACAATAAACCACCCTACCTCCATTCAAACATGGATACGGCTCATATACTGGTATTTACAATCAGAGCAACAAGACAAATACAGAGACCTGATTCGGGACAAGTTTAAAAACTGTCCATCTTCACAATGACATCCTCCTACTGAACAGTGCTTTTGCTCTTTCACTCCATTTTACAAATGAACAGCACATCACAAATCAATAGAGAGCAACCAAGCTAAGAACAGAACTAGCTCACCCTCAATTTAAATACTGCCTAATAATTTTGAAATACAGTCAAGGGTCAACGAAAGAGTCTAAAACATTATGCTTAGGTTTGGTGGCCCAGAGTCTTAAATACGTCTCTTTCCTCAGGACATACAGTGGAGTGAACATGATTCATTTTTCCAACTCCGTCCTCCACCCCTTCCTCAAACACTGCTGACCACTCCCCCTCTTCTCAACCGCACAATCGGTCCTCATCTCCAAGTCACCCCAACGAGGTGTCCTACAGAAAACGGTTGCATATAAAATACAGAAGCAATTCTGAATAAAAACAAAAGATGTGCCACAGAAGAGAGAATATACTAATTTAAACGCTAATAGTTAATTGACAGACATTTAAAATGAAGGTATCTCCCACCAGGTCCCAGTAAGAATTAAGGCTGCTGAAGTATGGAAACGCCTTGCTCTGTACAACAAAAACACTCTTGGCAAATTCTAATTAAGTCGTGGTGGAAACATAATGCGGTAACTCTTCAGAGGAAGCCTAGGCAGGAACTGTTTGGCACTCACCTCCTCCTCCACATACCTATTTTGTAGGTTCATATTTACATATAACAAGCGTTCTCAAGGTAGGATCCATCGGCAATAGTTACAACTATAATTTTTTAAAGTCTCCTTTTATATAGATTTAAAAAGGAAAACACTAAAATATTGAAATGGGGGGAGAGACCAGATTACTCTGGTCTTCGCATCACATTTGTTCACAGCTAAGCAATGCTACAGGCCTAACAACACCTGGAGAAATTGAGGAAGTCAAAGAGTGGCTTTTTTCATAAAATCTTTTCTAAAAAACCTGAGATATGTGGCTCAAGCTTAACACTTTATAAATAAACTTAATATCTATTACAAAAGATAACAAAGTAAGTTTCTCTTGAAAACTTGCCTAACGCTGTTAGCTCTGTTAACAAAATTCATATTCGTGTGTCTTAGACAAAAAAACCCATATGACTTTTCTTGGCCATATACATTTTGGTACATCAGATCATTCTCAAAACTGAATGCACGAAATCTGCCTATTTTAGTTTTACTTACCCCAGCAAGACATTTTTCCAGTGTATCCAATATAATCAACTGAGAGAGATATAAATTTTTTTCAGCAGCTTCTCCAAATATTCTCTAAAAGAAAAGATATTCAGAACACTAAAAGTTGGCTATTACTCCCTACTAAAAATCAGCACATATCTGAAAAGTGAGGGATGAAGAATTAAGGAAAAAAATAAATCAAGTTTTTCCATTTTACCTCCCAGATTAGACTCTATTTAAATCTATTATTTCTGATTTTATCTTAATGCTCACACAAAATATATTCCCAGGCAAACGAAAATGCTGGCATTTATTACAGTCTCCCATTAGCCTTGTAATAGCAAAAGAAAATAACTTTGGCTTATACTTTAAAAATACACAGGATTTAGATATACATACAGATTTGAACCAGAATATTGAATTGAACCTTTACCTTTAATGCCACAAAATAATCAGAGTCTAAATTCTTATAGGAACAAAATACTATAACACCAATTACAGTGAATTCTGGCATTCACTATCCTTAAATTTAATACTATGCTATTTACCAACAAGAAACTATGGTTTCCAAAAGTCGATTTATTCAGTAAGCACTAAATGCCAATATCACAATACTGCTTTCATTTTTGTTTTGAAAAGAAGGTTCCAAATATTAAAATATTTTCATCTAACTGGGAACACAGCTGCATATTTATATAAGCAAAATCCTACCACCATGCCCCGCACACGGTGCAACAAGAGATCCACAAAATCTTACACGTATTTTTGTAATTCACCTTACGCGTTCCTAAGAGGTACTGCTTTCTTCAGAAACTCTTAACTCTTTTCTATAAAGAAAAATTTCTTTGTATGGCAAATGACTACTCACCTTCCGTTTATCAATTTTCTAAGTTTAGGGCATTGTCTGTCCAAGTTCGTAAAAAGAAAACACACCACAGATGGTGGGACTTTAAAAATGCGACTGATCCTCACAATCTACAGCCAGAAGTCGGTCTCAGTGCTCAATACGAACAATATAAATTGTAGTTTTAAGTGCTTACGACAGGAAGAGCAGTTTAGAATTAACCAAGAAACATCCAGATGGGTTGTTTTGCACTGAGTATGAAGGAGGATTTAGAGAGGAATTGACAGAGGGGAAGGAGTCACCAGCAAGAGACAAGAGAAATGAAATGTTCAAAGGTACAGAGATAAAACCGTTGGAGGGAATGTAAATAGATTTTATAAAACAGGGAAAAAGGCAAATGCAAGCTTTTGACAGTGGAATTACCTGCTGAAATGACTATTTGAGGAAAATCATTTCAACAATGGGATCTCGAACTACTATAGAATTTGTCACAGGTTACAGGAGAAAGGAAATAAAACAATATCTTCATAGAAGCAATCTCACATTTTATCACTACAAGGTTTTACCTGTTTATCATCTATTTAGGACTAGGACAATCTGGTAAGTAAATACTCAAAGAAGAAACTAAAAAAAATGTTTTAATAGATTTACTACATGATAAATTCACGTATGACCTAAAGTCTATATGAAATCCTAATCTCCTCACCCCCCCAAAAACATAGAAGATAAGGTCACAAATAAGAGAAGGATCTCAGAGAAAGAATCAAAACTAAAATGAAAGTTAAAAGGTTACCTGTGCTCACCCACAAAATACAACAGTGAACCTTTATATCCAGAGTCCACAGAAAAGGACTTTCCAAACTTCAAAGTATGCTGCTCTAAATCTTTAAATCAAAAACAAACCAAAACAAATTCCCCGACCAAACAATAGCCCAAATACTCACCATATTGTTAACATTCTTTAAGATAGTGGTGAGGCCGCTGATAACCAAAGAAAACTTGTATTTGGAAATATTAATAAGACATTCCTTGTTGTGTTCAGTGCTGACTTTGGTATGCGTGTTCTGCTGTCCTGTTTTTATTGGAAGCTAAGGGAAAAAGAAAATGTTAGCTTACACACGAGAAGGACCGAAAAGAACTATTTCTCACTGAAAATCATGAGGTTTTAGGAAAATTTTTATCAGTCACGGTTACCTACATTTGTGTCTCCAACTCCAAATTTTCAATGTAGATTAGCATTTATAGCAAATCTAAAACTCTCTTGAAATTTCAATTTTTGCAGCTTTCCTTCTGGAAATTGTAAATCTCTACCTACAAAATTAAAACTTTACCCAGCATTACATAAGAGAGATGATGACTCACAGAAATAGAGCTATTTCCCCGTAGCTAAAAATTATTTCAGAGAATGCATACACTCCTTTCCCTTATACACTGAACTCGAGCATTAAAAGAACAACAGACCAAGAAAATCTATGCCCCGGACCTCTAATCAATTAATGGCAAATAACTGCAGATTGTTCAGAAATGACCGCAAACTGTATAACCAGGAGAAAACACAAGACAGACAGCCTCAGGTAAGATGATCACCCTCAGGTACACAGTTCAGGGAATAACAGAACAAGAAACAGTTAAGTCTCATGGAAAAAATATCCCTTAAGGTCACCACATCTACATCCATCTGAGAATGAGTTAAGTCACACTGCCAAGAAGTTCACCTCTACTCTGTTCAAAAGTAGCATTTTCTGGGCGCCTGGGTGGCTCAGTCAGTTAAGCACTCAACTACGGCTCAGGTCATGATCTCGCAGTTCATGAGTTTGAGCCTCACCTCGGGCTCTGTGCTGACAGCTCAGAGCCTGGAGCCTGTTTCGGATTCTGTGTCTCCCTCTCTGTCTCTGCCCCTCCCCCGCTCAAGCTCTTTCTCTCAAAAATAAACAAACATTAACAAAAAATAAAGTGTCAAACAAAAGTAGCATTTTCCACTGAAAGCATCATGAATGTATTTACTATTTAAATCCTGGGTCCTGCTAATGCTAAGGGAACAGTGGTGAGGTTCCTCTGAAAAAACAAGCCTGAGTCCAGCATTCTCATTTTCAAAGTGGTGCAACTAAAGGTGAAAAGAGACCAAGTGGCGTGCCCAAGTCTGCCTAGTCAGTTAGTAACAGGTGACCGACTTGATAATAAATACTAAATAAAAGAGAGGAAGCATTTTCAGGGTTAGAAGGGGCAGAACAGGAGCTACAGAATGACATAATGCTAATTTAAAGGCTGGGGGGCTGGAGGGAAGAATCAAAAGCCCAAAGAAAGGGGGCTTTCAGAGGAAGGCAGTGGCTGCAATGTAACTCCCAAATCTCCCCAACTCCCTCTGTAATGGTTATTTCTATGTGTTAACTTGACTGGCTCATAGGATGTACAGATATTTGGCTAAGCATCGTTTCTGGGTGTGTTTCTGAGGGTGCTATCAGTTGAAATTAGCATTTCAACAGGTGAACTCAGTAAAGCAGGGGGACGAGGTACCCACAAACCCCAACATACAAGCAAATAGCAATAAACCAGTTAGAGCTACAAAACTTGTGCGGTAAAAGTCTCTCTGCAAAAGAAAGCTGAATGTATGATGGATCCGACAAGAGGAAAAGACCAAAATTCTATCCCATCCTCAATGAAAAGTACAACGGGCCAACTTAAGAACATTAACTGACCGAAAAAAAAAAAAAAAAGAAAAGAAAAACGATAACAAGAAAAGAACATTAGCTGAAACACAGGGGCTTTCTGTATATTGCAGTTTGCACATGAGTACAAAAGTCTCCACTAATGCCTGAAGAGAACAGAGCACACTTTAAACCACTACGGTCTAAGAGAACTTTCTGTGGTGAGACGATACTATATCAACAATGCTCAATACAGTAGTCATAGCAACGCGTGACTATTAAGCATGGGTTACATGGCTAATGCACGTGAGGAATCAAATGTTTACTTCTTTTTTCAAAAAATTTTTTAACGTTTATTTATTTTTGACAGACATAGAGACAGAGTACGAGCAGGGGAAGGGCAGAGAGAGAGGGAGACACAGAATCTGAAGCAGGCTCCAGGCTCTAAGCTGTGAGCACAGAGCCCGACACGGGGCTCGAACTCACAGACCGCGAGATCATGACCTGAGTTGAAGTCGGCCAGTTAACCAACTGAGCCACCCAGGCGCCCCCAAATGTTTACTTCTATTTAATTTACTAAAATTTAAGCGGCCATTGGACACCACTGGGCAACACACTTCTAAACTAACCAGCTCAAGAAGCACCCCCTTTTAGGATGAAGCCCACACTCAGAAGAAACTGCTGAGATTCACTCCAACAGGGGCAAAGGAAAAAGGGCCACGTAAAGGTGGCAAAAAGGAAGACAGCTAAGGAGCTCAAAAAGGATGAGATGATGGATTTTATTGCCTGAAAGTAACAGAAGAGCTCTAGGGCCACGAAGATAAAAAGCTCTCCCGGCTTACAGCTCCCCCTCACCAATTCAGGAAAACTAAGTTCACGCAGAAATGGGCAACAGCAAAGAAAGCGGTCAAATCATATGTGAAGTTACTATGCGAAAAAATAAGAGACAGAATAACGTTGCAATAGAAAATGAAAGCATGCCAGAAAGTCATGTTCCAAGAAGGTACCTCTGCTGAAGCAAAGAGGAGCCATCAGAGATTTGGGTTGACCATGAGGGCTGAAGTGACAAAACCGAAGACATGAGGAGGCCTCAAATGCATAAATGGTGGAAAGAGTTAAGAGCTAAGCCAACAAAGACTTTTGAAAAGCAAAGCGGAATTTTAAAGTCTCACAGCCTCAGGAAGACAAAAAAGATTAGCGTTCAGAACCTGCTGGTGGAGGGAACTGAGGAAATACACCCAGCTTTCAACCATAAGCTTTGGAGGGCCACATCCTACATAAATGGGCAAACTGCGACAATTGGAACTCTTTTTTTTTTTTTAAGGTTATTTATTTATTTAAGTAATCTCTACACCCAACATGGGGCCTGAACCCACAACCTTAAGATCGAATCCTCATGCTCTGCCGACTGAGCCGGGCGGGTGCCCCAGCAACTAAAACTCTTCTTACACATCACTAGTAGGAGTGTAATTCAATAACTATTTTGAAAAATGTCTGGCATTATCCAGTAAAACAGAACATATATGTATTTAGCGATTTCACTAGGTATATACCTGAAAACACTCCAAGTGTCTATCAATAGCAGAAGTGGCTTTTTCAAAACCAGTATATTCAAAGAAAAACTATAGAGCAATAAAAATAAAGGATTTACAACTATATGCTTTTAATCTCACATATACAGTATGAATGAAAAGAAGTTGGAACAAAATATCACTTACTGTGTGACTCTGTTATTTCAAAGACATGCTAAGTTCAAGTCTGGATAGTAGAGACCCTTGGCAAGAATAGGTAATGACTTGAAGGAAATACAGGAGGAAGGAAGGACTCCTTGACTGCTAGCACTGTACTAGTTACACTGTCAGCATTTATTAAGCTGTAGATTTACATACATTTGGGCATCCTTCTACATGTGCAAGTCGACAGAAAGTTTGTTAAATATATGTATTCATATCCATGAGTTCATGATGACACTAAAAAAACTAAAACAGTTCTGGAACAAAAGAAACCCAAACCTAGGAGAAGCAAGGTGAGAATATCACCACTCATAGTGGAGATGGGGGAACTGTAGCAGACACCGAGGTGCTGCCCACTCCCCTCCAGGGAAGGACTTGTTGCCTTAACTGCTAGCAGTGCTCAGTCCGTCCTTCAGGGACTGCCTAGCTGCAGAGAATGAGCATCCCTAAGGGAAACCCTTCCTGGGCAGCCCACATCCCATGACCAACTGATGAGGCAATACAAAGGCCTAAACACCTCAGCCCAATTCTGGGCAACTCAGGAGGGCCAATTCTAGCATCGGAGCTCCTGAAAGGGGCTGAACAAAGCTACCACGAGACCTGCGCTGCACCATGAATCCTGCATCTGCCCAATCCTCCCTCCTCCCAGGTGTTGGTCCCAAAGGGAAATCTTAATGAACATCCTGAACTAGGCTTCCGGAGCAGCTGGCTGCAGGTGCTCAGATGAGATTTTAAAGCTGGCAATGAAGGAAAAATTGTAACTACAAAAGCAATGAAACTGAAAGAGTATTGCTAAACCCTCTGCTCTCTGGGGAAAAAAAAAAAAAAGATAACAGAAAGCTGATTAACTGCCAATTAGAAGCTAAGTATGTAAGCCAAAAGGTCTCTCCAGAAGCATATAAAGATGGTCTCCTTTCTTATAGCAGGAGGACAGAGAAACCTAAGGACCAAAACCAACACTTAATTATCAGAGTTGCTGGGTTTCAAAGAAGGTTAAATTCCCTACAAAGCGTGTCTGCTATGCCAAGACCAGAGTCCCAAGGAGAAAGAATAGGACTCTGACAAATGAAATGGAAACAAGTGGGTTGTGCTCCCAAAAAACCTCTTATTTCCAGGTTCTCCTGAATCCTTTCAGTCTACAGTAGTAGCCCATCACTGCTTACTAAGAAAAGGCACTCCATAAACTCGTTTGAAGACAATTCAAAGGCTTCTTCCCTATAAGACGACAGCTGTTCCCCTCAGGATTTGCCACCACTTACTCTGCTGGCTAAAGGGGGTATGAAGGAGTTTTCTGAATGATGAAACTTCTTATACCTTGACCATGGTGATGGCTACATGAATACATGCCATTTAAATGTCAAAACACAGAATTAAGCTGGTATAAATTCAAATGAGAGTGTTATAACATTAGGATGTTAAATGTAATCCCCATGGTAACCACAAAGAAAATAGCTGTAGAAAACACAAAAAGGAAATGAGAGAGGAATTCAAACATTTCACTACAAAAAATAAACACAAATGAAAACAGTAATGCAGAAAATGAGAGACAAAAAAAGCTATAGGGCATAAGGAAACCAATAGCACAATGATAGTAGTAAATCCAATCTTATCAGTAATTATTTTAAATGTGAATGGATTAAACTCTCCAATCAGAAGTCAGAGATTGTCAGAATTAAAAAACAAAACAAAACTAAACAAAACAAAAAAAACCATGACCCAACTACATGATGTTTACAGGAGACTCACTTGAGAGCAAAGGACACAAGCACATTGAAAGTGAAAGGATGGAAAAAGATATTCCATGTAAACAGTAACCAAAGAGAATACTCTGGTTTCTCTTCAGGTCGTACAAATCTTTTGCTTTTTACAAAGAGGTAGGAGTAGCTATACAAATTATCAAACAGACTTTCAATCAAAACAAGTTATGGAGGACCTTCCCCTCTCTTCTTCATCACTGCCTGTGAAGGTGGCAGTCATCTCCTATATGGCATCATGTTCGCCCTCAAACCTCTAGTTAAGTCCAAGATCATTAAAAAGAGGACCAAGGACTTCATTCGGCACCAGGCAGACCAATATGTCAAAATTAACAATAACTGGTGGAAGCCAGGCATTGACAATACGGTATTCAGAAGATTCAAGAGCCAGATCTTGATGCCCAACTTTGGTTATAGGAGCAACAAGAAAACAAAGTACACGCTTCCCAGTGGCTTCCAGAAGTTCCCAGTTCACAACATCAAGGAGTTTGAGTGCTGCTGATGTGCAACAGATCTTACTGTGCAGAGATTGCTCACAATGTCTCCTCCAAGAACTGCAAGGCCAAAAGAGCAGCCCAACTGGCCAGCAGAGTCACCAATCCCAACGCCAGGCTGCATAGCAAAGAAAATGAATAAGACAACTTATGTGCATGTAGTATTTGTGTTAATAAAACCATAAAACTATGAAAAAAAGTTATGAGACAAGGAAGGACACTGTATACTAATAAAAGTTTCAGTACAGCAAGGAGATATAATAATTATAGACATTTACACACCTAATGACAGACTATCAGAATATAAGAAGCAAAAACTGATAGAATTAAAGGGGAAATCAGTTCTACAATAAGAGTTGGAAGCTTCAATACCCCACTCAAAATATGGAGAAAACAACCAGAGAGAAGAAAATAGATGACTTAAACAACCCAGTAAGTCAACTAGACCCAACATACATACACAGAACATTCTACCAAACAATGGAATACACATTCTTCTCACATGGGACACATGGGACATTTTCCAGGACGACCACAAATAGACCAAATAATTACATCTCAATAGACTGTATCTTTAATTAAAAAAATTTTTTTTTAATGTTTATTTATTTTTGAGAGAGAGAGAAGAGCACAAGCAGGGACGGGCAGAGAGAGAGGGAGACACAAATCCAAAGCAGGCTCCTGGCTCTGAGCTATCAGCACAGACTTGGGGCCCAAACCCACAAACAATGAGATCATAACCTGAGCCGGAGTCAGATGCCTAACCTACAGAGTCATCCAGGTACCCTGACATCTAAATAGATTTTAATGTTTATTTATTTTTGAGAGACATAGAGGCACAGCATGAACAGGGGAAGGGCAGAGAGAGAAGGAGACACAGAATCGGAAGCAGGCTCCAGGCTCCGAGCCGTCAGCACAGAGCCCGACGCGGGGCTCGAACCCACAGACCGCGAGATCATGACCCGAGCCGAAGTCGGCCTGCCCAACCGACTGAGCCACCCAGGCGCCCCTCAATAGATTTTAAAGGATAGATATCATACAACATATCTTCTCTGACCACAAAGGAATGAAGTTGGAAATCAACAACACACTTAAACTGGAAAATTCATAAAATTGTGGAAATTAAATATACTTTTTAAAAAAGTTACAGTATGATTTAAATTTTAAAAGTTGTGGTATTATATTATTTTTATATGTACCATATAGTGAGTCAACAATTCTATACATTATTCAGTGCTCATCCCAATAATTGTACTCTTAATCCTCTTCACCTAATTTCACCCATTCCCCCCACACACTTTCCCTCTGGTAACCATTAGTTTGTTCTGTGTATTTAAGAGTCTGTTTTTTGGTTTGTCTCTTTTTCTTTATTCATTTGTTTCTTAAATTCCACATATGAGTGAAATCATATGGTATTTGTCTTTCTCTGACTGACTTATCTCACTCAGTGTTATACCCTCCAGACCCATCCATTCTCTTGCAAATGGCAAGATTTCATTTATTTTTTTTTGAAAGAATTTTTTTTTTTTTTTTGAGAGAGAGAGAGTTCACGGGGAGGGGGGGGGGGGGGGGGAGCAGAGAATCTCGAGCAGGCCCGTGCTGTCAGCACAAAGCCTGACACAGGGCTCGATCCCATGAACAGAGAGATCATGACTTGAGCCAAAACCAAGAGTTGGACAATTAACTGACTGAACTGCCCCAGGTGCCCTGATTTCATTCATTTCTAAGGCTGAGTATATTCCATTGTGTGTGTATGCCACTTCTTCTTTACCCATTCATCTATCAATGGACACTTGGGTTGCTTCCATTTCGTGGTTATTACAAATCATTATAATAAATATTTAAATAATAAATATTTAAACAATAAATTATATATTTATAATAATGTATTATTATAAATAACACTACAAGAAACATACGGTGCATATATCTTTCCAAACAAATGTTTTTGTTTTCTTTGGGTAAATACCCAGGAGTGGGATTACTGAATCACATGGTAATTCAATTTTTAACTTTCTGAGGAACCTCCATACTGTTCCCCACGGTGGCCGCGCCAGTGTGCGTTCCCACCAGCAGTGCACCACGGTTCCTTTCTCTCATCCACACCATCACTTGTTGTTTCTTGTGTTGCTGATCTTAGCCATTCTGACAGGCGTGAGGTGGTATCTCACTGTGGCTTTAATTTGCATCTCCCGGATGGCGAGAAACGTTGAGCACCCTTTCATGTGTCTGTTGGCCCTCTGTATGTCTTCTTTGGAGAAATGTCTGTTCATGTCTTCTCTCCAAGTTTAATTGGGGTATTTTAAACAATACACTTTTAAACAACAAATGTTTCAAGAAGAAATCACAAGATAAATTAGAAAATACTGAAAATGAAAGTGCAAACACAACATGCCAAAACTTGTAGGATGCAGTGAAAGCAGTGCTAAGAGGGAAATTTATAGCTATAAAAATTTAGGGATTACAGCCATAATTTAAAAACAAGGAATATTTCAAATCGACAGCCTAACTTAACAACATAAAGAACTAGAAAAAGAAGAACAAATGAAATCCAAATCTGGAAGAAAAAGGTAATAATAAATATGAGAGCAGAGATAAAGTAAGAATAACAAAAGCAGGGAAAATAGATGGAAACCAAAAGTTGGTCCTTCAAAAGTATCAACAAAATTGACAAACCTTTGGCTAAATGGACTTAAAAAAAAAGGAAGAAGACTCAAATTATTAAAATCAGAAATAAAAGTGGGTACATTATTATTAGTACTACAGAACTAAAAATAAGATGTTAAAAGGAGTGCTATGAACTGTATGCCAAAAAAAGCTCTGAATAAACCTAAATGAAAAGAATAAATTCTTAGAAACACAAAACCTACCAAGGCTAAATCACAAAGAAATAGAAAATCCGAATAGAACTATAACTAGTAAGAAGATTGAATCAGTGATCAAAATTCTCTCAACAAAGCTCTGGACCTGATCATTTCACTAGTAAATTCTACCAAATATTTAATGAGGAACTAATACTAATCCTTCTTAAACTTTTCCGAAATATTGAAGAGAACACTTTCTCACTTATTCTATGAGGCCAGCATAACCCTGACACCAAAGCCAAAGACAAGAATATTACAGACTGATATCCTTTATAAATATTGATGCAAAAATCTTCAACAAAATATTAAAAATTCTGCAGCATATTAAAAGAATTATACACCAAGACTAAATGGGATTTATTCTTGGAGTGCAAGAAGGGTTCAACATATGAAAGTCAATGTAATATATGCTACATCAACCAAATGAAGGAAAAAGACCACACGTTCATCTCAATTGATGCAGAAAAAGCATGTGAAAAAACTCGACACCCTCTCGTGATACAAACACTCAACAAAGAGAAGGAACAGAAGGAAACTACCTCAGCATAACAAAATCCATATATGAAAAACTCAGATCAAACATCGCACTCAATGG
Organism: Paguma larvata; assembly: GCA_030068075.1. Classification (NCBI taxonomy): domain Eukaryota; kingdom Metazoa; phylum Chordata; class Mammalia; order Carnivora; family Viverridae; genus Paguma; species Paguma larvata. The sequence continues at coordinate 5,779,264 of CM057843.1, forward strand.
GGACTGAAAACTTTTTTTCCTAAGAACAGGGACAAGGCAGGATGCCCATTCTCACCCCTTATATTCAACTTAGTACTGAAGTTTTAGCCAGGGCAATTAGGCAAGAAAAAGAAATAAAAGGCATTCAAATTGGAAAGTAAAACGATCTGTTCTCAGATGACATGATCTTATATGTAAAAATCTCTAAAGATTCCACCACAGAAGTCTGTGAGAACTGATAAAGGAATTCATCAAAGTAGCAGGACAAAAAGTCAACACACAAAACTCCGTTGCATCTTAGACACTAGCAATGAACAATCTAAAAAGGAAAGCAGGAAACAATTCCACTTATGACAGCATCAGAAAGAATAAAACACTTAGGAATTAATTTAACCAAGGCAGTGAAACTTGTATACTGAAAACTACAAAACATTGATGAAACAAATTAGAGATGATATAAATAAATGAAAAAATATCCTATGTTCATGGATTAGAAGACATTAATTTTCTTAAAGTGATCCACGGATTCAATGCAGTCCCTATCAAAATCCCAATGCCATATTTAGAGAAATAAAAGAACCCATTCTAAAATTCACATGGAATCTCAAAGGACTACAAATAACTGAAAGAATCTTTAAAAAGATGAACAGGGGCGCCTGAGTGGCTCAGTCAGCTGGGCGTCCAACTTCGGCTCAGGTCATGATCTCACAACTTGTGAGTTTAAGTCCCACATAGGGCTCTGTGCTGACAGCTCAGAGCCTGGAGCCTGCTTTGGACTCTGGGTCTCCCTCTCTCTGCTCCTCCCTTACTCACAATCTGTCTCTCTCTCCTTCAAAAATAAAAATTTAAAAAAAAAATTTTTTTAAGATGAACAAAGATGACTCATACTCTGAGATTTCAAAACTTCCTACAAAGTTACAGTAATCAAAACATCCTGGTATGGGCATTAAGACAGACATACAGACAGGGGCACCTGGGTGGCTCCATCAGTTAAGTGTCTGACTCTTAACTTCAGCTCAAGTCATGATCTCATGGTTGGTGAGTCTGAGCTCCAGTTAACATGTGGAGCCTGCTTGAAACTCTCTCTCTCTCTCCCTCTCTCTCTGCCCCTCCCCTGCTCTGTCTCTCTCTTCCTCTCAAAATAAATAAATAAATGAACTTGAAAAAAAAAAGACGTATGGACCAATGGAATTGGTCTATTCTATTCCATTGGTCTGTATGTCTGTCTTAATGCCCTCACATACATGGTCAAATAATTTTTGGCAAGAGTGCCAAGACCATTCAATGTAGAAAGGACAATCTTTTCAACAAATGGCACTGAGAAAACTGGGTATCCACACGCAATGGAATGAAGTTGGACCCCTACCTAACACCATATACAAAAACTAACTCAAAGGGTGCCCGCCTGGGTGGCTCAGTCAGTCGACCATCTGACTCTAGATTTTGGCTCGGGTCATGACCCCCAGGCTTGGGAGCTCACTTGGGATTCTCTGTCTCCCTGTGCCCCTCCCTAGCTCACACACTCTCTTGCTCTCCCTCTCAAAAATAAAGAAAAAAATTAAAAAAAAAAAAAAAAAAGGTATATCCACAGAGTAAAAAGACAAGCCACAGAATGGGAGAAAATATTTGCAAATCATATATCTGATGAGGTTAATATCCAGAATATAGAGAGAACTCCTAAAACTAAACAACGATGACAATAAAAATTTAAAAATAGGCACAGGACTTGAATAGACATTTCTCCAAAGAAGATATATATATTAATGGCCAATAAGCACATGAAAAGATGTTCAACATCACTAAACATTAGGGAAATGCAAATGGAAACTACAATAAGATATCAATTCACATCCATCTGGAAGGCTATTACCGTAAACACAGAAAGGCAGAAGTGCTGGTGAGGGTGTGGAGAAAGGGAGCCCTCGGGCACTATTAGTAAGCATGTGAAATGGGACAGCTAGTGCTATGGAGCTAACTTTACAATATTTAAAATAGAATTACCGCAAGATCCAGCAATTCCATTTCTGAGCATGTATCCAAAAACACCGAACACAGGGTTCAAGGAGATATTTGTACACCCATGTTCACAGCAGCACTATTCATAATAACTAAAACACAGAAGCGACCCAAGTGTCCATCAGTGGAGAAACAGGTAAGAAAATCTGGTATACACATACAACGGAACACTATTCAGCCTTTTAAAAAAAGGGAGAGGGTATTCTGCAACATGCCACAACACGGATACCCCTTGAGGACATTATGGAAAGTTAAAGAAGCCAATCACAAAAAGACAAAATACTGTGTGATGCCACTTATATGAATTATAATTACTTAGTGTACTCAAAAGCAAAAGAAAGCCCAATGGTGATTGCCGGAAGATGGAGAAAGGGGAGAATGGGTAATTTTTTAATAGGTATAGAGTTTCAGTTGCACAAGATGAAAAGAGTGACGGAGACGGATGGAGTAACGGCCGTGCAGCAATGTGAATGGATCTAATACCACTGGACTGTATACTTAAAAATGGTTAAGATGGCAGATTTTATGTGTATTTTACCACAATTAAAAAAAAAACTCAGACTGCACTCTGAAAAGGGTGAATGTTACCATATGTAAATTATACATGTAAATTATACATTAATTTCTTAAAATCAGAGTTCAAAGAATTCTAACAAAATACTTACTGAACATTACTAGCGCCAGGTAGCGATGTAGTGCTGGGAACACAAAATAAATAAATGTATCCTGCAGGTACCGAGAATTCTGAAAATCTCCTCTACCCTCCCTTCTCTTCTCCCTGAACAGTCAGCTGTCCCTGGGCAATCTCTGTCCTCACGGGCTATCCTGCTGATGAGTACCATGATGACTGCTGATGACTACACCAGCCCCAGAGTGTACACACCCTGTAGAACCTTCTCCCTTGACAGACAGAAGGACTTGCGAATACAGTGTGAGATCCCTTGCCTTGGACTGGGTGGGTAAGTCTGCCCAATTCTAAGATTTAGTTACTAGACTCATTTAGGTCTCCAACTTCTTAATGATCAGAGAAAAAATATATATATGTGTGTGTGTGTATGTATATATACACATATACACACACATGTACAAGTATATAGACAAATATATAAATGCATATATATTTTATAAGATGTTTATGTATTCTTTTTATCAATATAAATATATACTTCTAGATTATAAATTTATTTTTAATATTTATATATTTCATATATATTTTGGCCTCCATCTTTTACTCTTCTATTTCTCAACTTGTTCGGAAGCAAGGCAGGGCGCTAAAAGGTATCTTCAAGCCCCCGAGCTCCCCAAAACAGCACTAAAATCTGTGTAGAGGAAGAAGTCGGTAGGGGGTAGTAAGGGACCAAGATCTTAGCAGATCGAGGGACAAGGAAAGCTCTCTGGAGACGGGCCACTGGAGCGGAGACGTGGAGGAGGTGAGGACGGGAAGACCGGCAAAGAGCTGAAGAACGGTCGAGCGGCAGCGGCAGGGAGAGAGGATCCGGGGCTGGAATAAGCAGAACACGTTCGGAGCCTAGCAAACAGCCCACTGTGGCCAAGCCACAGGGAACAAAAGATGAAAATGTAGGGAATGAGGTCAGAGAAGCAGGGGTGATTTGGACAATGAAAAGCCTGATGGGCCGTTTTAAGAGCTTTGATTTTGGTTTGATGATGTGGCATATGGTGTTTTCCAAATACGGCCAGTATCTTTCGACCCCCATGCAACAAGACCTTGCCGCTCCCACATCAAAAAGTGGAGTGTATCTTTCCATTTTCTTGCATCTAGGCAGCTCTCATGACTGTTCTGACCAATAAAATACGGCGGAAAGGCCACTGTGCCAGTTTGGGGCACAGCCAGGCGTCGCCCTGACAGTATTTCTTTCCCTCCCCCTGGAAGGCACGTGCAAAGTACTCACCCTGAGCCCACCACGCCGCGAGAAGCCCGGGCCACGCGTGCAGACATTCTGAAGAACGAGATGCCACGTGGGGTGCCACGCACGTGACTGGGAGGGAAGCTCCGGCACCAGCCCCCCGACAACCCCATGCGGAGCAGAGCTGAACCAGTCCTTGAGTCCTGACTGGCAAAATTGTGAGCAAAACAGACAGACCATCCTAAGCCGCAAAGCTTCGGAGTAGCTTGTTGCGCAGCAACAGGTAACAAAAAGAGAGGGGAGGAAGCTACTGAAGGGCTGAGAACCGGGGAGTCACATGACCTGATTTAGGTTTCTGAAGAGTGAGAAGATGGTATAATAGATTTGGAAGATGGGGCGTGCTTATCGAAAATGGTAAGCTTATTCTGAAGTTCATTTGAAGTAATACATTTGTGAGAATACCACAGAAATTTTTCGAAAAACAAGAACAAAAGACGGCCTGCATTGCCAGGTCACTTCAACATCCTATTAGTTCTTATGATAATAAAACCAGGGGCGCCTGGGTGGCTCAGTCAATAAGCATCTTGACTTCAGCTCAGCTCATGATCTCACAGACATGAAATCAAGCCTCAGGTAGGGCTCTGCGTGGGCGTGGAGCCTGCTTAAGATTCTCTCGGTCCCTCTCTCTTCCCTTGTACTCTCCTGGGGGGGGGGGCGTGCGGGAGGGCGGGCGGAGGCAATGATAGTAATAATAAAACCAGTACATTATAAGAATAAACTCACTAGGGATGCCTGGGTGGCTGTTAAGCATCTGATTTCAGCTCAGGTCATGATCAGGTCACGATCCAGAGTTTGTGAGTTCGAGCCCCGCATCCAGCTCTCTGCTGTCCGTGCAAAGCCTGCTTCGGATCCTCTGTCTCCCTCCCTCTCTGCCCCTCCTTTGCTTGCATGTGAGCATGCATGCACACGCTCTCTCGCTCTCAAAAATAAACATTAAAAAAAGGTAAAAAAGAGCAAAATGGCTACACTGAAAAAAGGCAAAAAAAAAAAGCATAAGCTAATTACAGTCATAGAACAAACACTAGTATGTACATAGAAATTTAACTTGATAAAGGTAATATTTCAAATCAGTGGTAAAAGAATGAATTCATCAATAAACCATTATTAGATCAAGGAGCTATCCCACCTGCAAAAAATAACTCATACCAAATTTAAAAGTATGTGTGTACGTGTCTGTGTGTGTGTGTGTAAATGTATGAAGAAGAACCTACAGTAAAGAAAACAAAGTCATAAAACATAAAATTGCTAGGAAAAATACTGAAGAATAATTGCATAATACTAGTGTAGATTTTTCTGACCGAGACCAAAACCAGAAGCCATAAAGAAAAAATACTGATATAATTGCCTACATAAAAATGTTTACATTCTGCATTAAAAAAAAAAGACACTAATGACAAAGAAAAACACAAGTAACCAACAGGAACTGAAAGGATGTACAACAACAAGGGGCCAAAAGGTTTACACAACTGATCTATAATCATATTCCATACTAATAAGACTATTCAGTGGAGAAACTGTTGAAGAAATACGAAGTCATTTACAGAAGAAGCATGGTCAATAAATATATGAAAATACATTCATTTCACTAATACTTTTAAAAGTGTAAAATAGAATCAGACCGTTTGGGAGGGCTCTCTATATCTTTCCAAAATAAAGCTAAGTACTATTAGAACACATATGAAGACATGACTATTCCTGGGGTGGGTATTTAAACAAAAACAAACAAAAATTTGAACACCATAATAAAAAAAAAGATAAGGTAATTACATTTGAGAGATAAAAATCAGATGATTTTTCCTTTTCTTTCACTTTTATTAGCTTCTCTTATTTTCAGTTGGCATGTATTACTTTCCCAACTGGGAAAAAAGGAAGTTAAACTATCTTCTAAACGTTTCATGCTACCTTAAACAAACCTTTGGATATTATGGCAGAAATGGAAAGGGTCTAAACTACATGAAGAAAAATAATCATCTTTTAATAATGATCTGTATTAACAAACTGTAAGCAACTTAAGATACAAGATTTCAACGAATAAGAGGATTTAGCCAGAGAAGGCAAAACATGAAGCAAAGCACTGCGAACAATGGACAATTTGTTTCTAGCTGCACTCAGAAAATTCTTCAAAAGGTCACGGGCTAAAATTTTTGCCTCTGTGTACATTTAAACCAGTTTCTAAAAGGCCCCTCAGACCATGATGGAATTGGGGTGATGTTAAAATTCACTTAATATAAATTTTCATCCATTAAATGAGAGAAAAGGCAAGGAAAAATATATCACACTGAGCAAAGAAACAACTAGAAAAAATTATATTAGGAAAAAAAGACCCGTAAGTTCTGGATACCAAGTAACAAACATAAATGGGGGGGGGGGGGGAATGTATAAATATTTACACTGGTTATACTGACATATTTCCCAAAGTAGACGTCACCCCGGTGGTATGTGGCCCGAGTTTACATGGCACCTAATTAACTTTAAAAATGTTAAGTTTCACATTCATCTTAACATGCGATTTAAAAACAAAATTATCATATCAAATCCATGATTACAAAGATATTATACCTTTGACAAGGCTAAGTGAAAAGGGGAAGCCAACCTAAAGTCGTGAAGCAAGGTAAATGACATAGTATATGGCTACAGTGACAGTACATGAAGGACGAAAGTTAGGGAACACTGTAGTAATATTTTGAAACGTAAAACCAAGCTCATGAAACAGATGACTAAATAATCAACTGTTGGGACTATTTTTAATATGGATGCCATAAAGGCATTTGGGGGCAAGGAGATTAGCATGGAGCCAAGCCAGTTTTCCCAAAAAGTGAATTCCAACATCATCCTCCCCTAAACACTTCCTTACTTTTAGTTTCTTTCCTTCCTACTATTCTGAACTTACAGATTACCCAAGTTCTTCCATACACGGAAGTCCCTGATTCACAAATAAAGAACCTATTTATACCAGTAGCTCCAACTACTAATGAAGTTCCAAAATCAGATTCCCAAAGGCCCTTTCCGCATTTTCCAGATATCTACTCTCACGGCAGGGCAAGATTTATTTCTGTCAAACATCAACTCGGATCACATTGTTCCTATAAAAAATGGTGGCTCTTCATTTTCCCCTCCTCACTCTTCCCTTCAGTATACTAATTCGGTGCGAAAGTCATCAGGGGGGCAGAGCAAGGTAAGCATCTGTGAGTGCTGGGGCGGGAGGGGACGCAGGAATGAGAGCAGGAGTAAGGCGCTCGTGTGGGGGAAATGTGGCGTGAGCAGGGCGAAGAGGCTGCACAGATGCGGAAGGCAGCCCAGTGAAGGGTGTCGGAGCAGGCAGAAGGTAAAGAAAGACCCATGACAGGGCGGCCAGGCACAGGATATTAGAACACAAGCAGGGTGAGGAGGGTATGTACATAGGAGAGCAGGCGCACAGGGTGTCGGAGTCCAAATGGGATCGGGAGGGTGTCCGTAAGGAGGATAGCCCAGAATTGGGTGTCAAAGCCTGAGGGAGACAAAGAGACCGGAGAGTGTGGCCCAGCAAGGGGTGCAGCACTGGGCTTCTTCCTGATGGGAAGGGGGACATCCTATCACAGGGTCTGAGCACGGCGAGGAGGAAGTCCCCACTGGGCACCAGTGCAGGGTAGGAAACACGAGCCAGCGCAGGAGGGGGTGGTGTTTCAGGGATGGTGGGGGGGTGCTGCGGCTCAAGCAGAGCGAGGAGGGCGTCTACTGTGCTTCAGAGCAAGTGGTGGTGGCGAACGACAGTGATGGGAGGCCAGTTACATCAAAGGGGACTGATCAAATAAGCAAACGTATTAAGAATAATGAGAGCCAGGTTTCTTACTGTCAAAAAGTTTACAAACAAAAAAAGAAGAAAGGTTTAAAGAACGCTCTGGTGTTAAACTGAAATCAGTGGTGTGTGAACACAGTCTCAGCAGAGAGAGAGACGGAACTAGACAGTGACAGAAACAAGTGCACACGCAGAGCGACGGACAGGGACACATTTACTCCCTTTCCCAGCTTACTCCATTGAGAAAACTTAGAAACAACGACAACTCAAGAACAGTGTGTGCACCCAGCCCCCAGATCTTGGTTTCTAAACACCATCTCCTTTAAAAAGAACAACGGCTCCTCAGAGAAATGACCGATTCCATCTAAAACACAAAGAAGGTTCTCAGAAGCCTGGAACATTCTGTTATGCGAGAAAGAAAGGAAATGATGGAGATATGTCGAAAGGACATAGAGGTCAGACTGAAGGAGTTCTCACTGGCCAAATATGGAACAATTTGAGCATGAAAATAATGATAAAGCAGATTATCGACCACTCAATAAGAGAAACAATTAGTCTGTCCTCACTGGATACTTGAACTGAAAGCTTGATGCAGAACAGGATACTCACACAGTCTCCAAGCACCCCCGTGTGTGTTCATAAGGGGAAAAGTGCAACCTAACAATGGAGAAGCTTGGCTCATCATCTTAATCAAGTGATCAAAATTAGCACCATGGGTAATGAAACAATCGAAACTGCGCCACCTGACAGGATACAATAAGGACACGGCATTGCAGCGGAGACGGTCCTATCAGACACACATAACATAAACCTAGTCAGGAGGAAATGGTAAGCAAACCCGAACCGAGGAATAATCTACAGAACAGATTAACCTCCAGAGCAGTCTTCCAAAGCGTCCGGGTTACTGAGGCCCCTGGCTGGCTCAGTCAGGAGAGCATAAGCCTCCTGATCTTAGGCTCGTGAGTTCAAGCTCCACATTGGGCATAGAGATTACTTTAAAAAAAAAAAAATTTTTTTTAAGTGTGGGGTTATTAAGGTTGAAGAAATACATACTGTTCCAGAATGAAAGAGACACGAGCCACAATGAACATAATGTGATTCTGGGCTGGATCCTTTCGATATAAAGGTCATTCTTGGGACAACTGGTAAAACCTGAATGGGGCCTGAAACTGAGAGGGTGGGTAGTAATCTATCAAAGTTAATTTCCTGATTTTGAGAGGTGTACCGTGGGTGTACACATTTTAATTAGTAGGAAAGCCCGTGGAGTGTTCAGGAGTGACAGGGCATCATATCAGCAACTTACACTCAAATGGTTCAGAACAAAAATTCTTCGTGCTTTACAGAAGCTTTTCCGTAAGTTTATGATTGCTTCAAGATTAAAAAAAAAAAAAAGATTTTAAAATTCTGGTTGAGTTCTAATTCAATCAATGTTGGTTAAACCGGTTTTGTACAGGTATGAGTTCAGAAGGTGGGAGGAGGGGCGCCTGGGCGGCTCAGTCGGTTAAGCTCAGGTCACGATCTAGCAGTTCATGCATTCGAGTCCCACATCGGGCTCTGTGCTGTCAGCCACTTCGAGTTCTGTGTCTCCCGCCCTCTCTGCCCCTCCCCTATTCTCTCTCTCTCTCAAAAATAAACATTAACAAAATAAAAAGCAGATGGAGGGAAAACCTAATCCTATTTACAACAGCATCTCCAGGAGGCAAAGCTGCCCAAGTTCTACACGGACTGTCGACATATAACCCACTCAGAGGTACGGGGCTGTACTGCCCTCAGTGAGAATCCAGCTTTCAAAATACGATGCTCAAACTCAGGACTTAGGAAAGAAAAGTACCTCCAAAAGCCACAAAATCGTTTTGTTCCTAATTCAAAGAAAAATGTCCTCATTCTTAGTTTATGAAGGACTATGTTCTCTATCCTTAAGTGCTAAAAACCAACCATCATTTATTTTTTTAATTAATTTTTTTAATATTTATTTTTGAAAGAGAGAGACAGAGCGAGAGCAGAGGAGGGACAAAGAGAGAGGGATACACAAATCTGAAGCAGGCTCCAGGCTCTGAGCGGTCAGCACAGAGCCTGACATGGGGCTCGAACTGACAAACCTTGAGATCATGACTTGGGCCGAGTCAGATGCTTAACCGACTGAGCCACCCAGGCACCCCAGCAATCATTTATTTTTTAATACAACATATACCACATCCAAATAAAATCAAATATGTCTACAAACAACACTTTTATTTATTTGATTCACTTTTCCTTAAATAATTAAAATCACGGGTAGTATCACAATAAAAAATGCAATATTATCATACATATTATTATAAAAGACTGAGATTTATAATCTAACAGGATCTACAACATATAAGTACCTAACCCAATTTTCTGTTAGGTTGAAAGTACTATCTCATGAAAACACTGAGCTATAATTTTCTAAATCTGGAAATACAAAAAGGACAAGGAAGGGAAAGTGGACAAGGCAATGAGAACAGAGTAGCAAAACTGCCAAACTAACGAGCTCAGAAATATGGGCCGTCTCAATTTTCAACAGAAACGACACACAAATACTAACCCAGTACTAGTTCAAACTGGAAGCAGTTGACACCAGCGCTGGAGGATGGGGCAGCCAGGCTCCTGGGAGGCTCCCAGTGAGCCACGCCGCTGATATTCACGGCTCCCCACACTGCACCAAGGGTAGTCATTCTACTAGAATGTGGCAGAAATGAGAACATTTCTGAGGTTAGGTTCTCAAGGACAGAGGATTTCACCTTGGACTGGCTTGTGTTCTCATTCTCTCTGTCCCTCTCTCTCTCTCACACACACCCCACCTGTTCTACAGGAAGCCGAGGAAAGTGTCATGAGGACACTCAGGCGGCCCATGGAGAGGTCCTCGTGGCAAGGAATTAGGGCCTCTAGGCAACAGGGAACTTCTTTTAATATCCGCCCTCTCCCACTCAAGCTTTGGGATGCTTGCAACTCCAGGCAACAGCCTGACTCTAACCTCGAGAGAGAGCGCGAGCCGGAAGCACACAGCTAAGCCCCGCTCCCGCTCCTGACCCACAGACCTGCGGGACTGAGAACATCTGCAGTCTCCAGCTGCTGCGTTTCGAGCTGACTTGGTTCACAGCGACAGATAACCAGTGCACTGCGCTCTAAGTGCTGGAGGGCTGGACAGCGCCAATCACCCCCCCCGCCCCCACCCCACCCCAAGAGAAGAAAAAATAAGACTCGATCCTAGCAGATCCTCGCCGGCCACAGAACAGGTATAGGACAAAGATGATACGTGCATTCTAATCAAAAGGCCACTCATACTTCCACTGAAGAAACACCTCCAAACGGATGTTTTAGAAAAAGAAAACAGAGTATTTCTGGGTCACCCTCCAGGTAACCCAGAATTTCTAGCACCCATTTCAGATATTTTTTAAAAGCGATGGGGTCCTTTCTGTGTCTCAGGCGCCGCATGGTGTGCTAGAGACAGAAATGAAGAAGTTAGGCATGATCTCTGCCCCAGCGAGGCTTCTCAAACATGAAAATTTCTACATTACGAGAAGTTTTTTTAGTGATAAATGAATTCTCTGGATATGTCGTTTTACTGTACTGTTGATGTAAAACTTGTATCTTTATGAATTAAATGCTAGAGGTCTTCTATTTGATCATCCAAGAATATGCCTATAAAAATATATTACTAGTTAACATTTATGGAGCACAAGTACCAGGCACTAAACACATTCTATACACCTCATTTAATCTCACAGTTATTGGTATCCCAATTAATCTTAGTCTCATTCTCTGCCACTCTCCTTTCATTAGCCCACCCCTTTTCTATTTATGCTTTCAAAGATGCCATCCCCGAACTCCAAAGCAGGTCTCTCACGCATGCTCTGTGACGCTCCTTGACCTCTCCTATATGGTTCTTAAAACAACTCTAATTAAATATCCATCCTCATGCAAGAAGGCAAGTTCCATGGGAATAGAGAAGGAATCTTTCTTGTAACCTGTTTTATCCCTCAGGGTTACGATTTTAAAAGGTAATTAATAAATGCATGCTAAATATAATAGCGAACCAGAGTGTTACACTGACTCTCCGGTCTCCTTTAACAACAACCCCTTTATTATTTAATGCAGTGTACCTCAAACTCTGGCCCAAGAACAACAGGTGGTCCTTCCTACAGTTTCGTGATTTCAGAGGAAAAAAGAAAACAATCAACCATTTCCTTCATCTATATTTTGACCTATAAAATAATATTTCCATAATAATCCTATTACTTCCTAATAGAGGGAAAATCCCACACCATAAACCACCAATCTCTTCCCTCCCTCTAGCTCTCCGTAACCTGGAACCAGACATGTACTTCCCAGGTAAGCAACTGGGCAGTATTTTCCTGGAGAAACTGAATGCCCCAAGAACAGACCTGCATTTGGAGGGCTTCCAACAATAAAGCTACTCACTACCAGCTCAAACTTCAGTGAAGCCCATGCTCACAAGTTTCCGATTCTCTCACATTTAAGAGTAAATATTTAAAGTGAGAACAGACAGCCTAGAGTTACCACATAAGGAAGGCCTGTTAATATAAAAGAAAGGGAACCAAGTAAACATACACAAATTTTGCGAAAAAAGACAATGCAGGAATAAGAAGAAACTTCCCGCACACAAAAAAGGTTCATTATTAACATCCTAAAAGACAGTAGGTAAGATTTTAAAGGATGCTATTTTAGAAAGGAAAAGAGCAAGTGAGAATAAAGAACATTTAGAAAGTTAGATATGACTGTATCGCAAGTCCCCAACACCACCCCCAGGTTCAGTGGTTTGCTAGAAAAACCCATGAACTCGACATACAGTCACATTCACAGCTATGGTTTATTAGAGCAAAAGGATGAAAAGCAAAATCACTGAAAGGAAAAGGTGCAAGGTCAGAGGAAACTATACACAAGTTTCTAAGAGTCTTCCTCCAGGGGAGCCAGACAGGACATACTAAATTCCTCCAGCAACAAGTCGTGGCAGCACATGTAGAATACTGTCTACACGTAATTCATTAGAAACACAGCGAGCAGGGCTTATACTGGGGGCACCCTCTGCCTAAAACATATCTTCGTTCCAGACACCCAGATGGAAAGCAGGTACTCACCATAAATCATGTTTGCACAGTTTAGGCACACAGAATGGCACAAGAAGCCATTCTAATTGAGGAATGGTGGAAACCATTCCAAACTCCATGTTCCTAGACACCAGACAAAAGTCATCCTTGCAAACAGAGCTTTTTAAGGATAACGTTCTCAGGCCTGCTACATTAACCCTGCACAGATAGATCAAATAAAACACGAAAGAGCTGGAAGATAAAGTTCAGACCCTCTCCAAGAAAAAGAACAGAAGAAAACACCATGAGAGGAAAAAGGCTTTAAAATTACATCATCAGGGGCACCTGAGTGGCTCAGTCGGTTAGGCATCCGACTTCAGCTCAGGTCATGACCTCACTGCTCGTGGGTTCGGACCCCACATCTGGCTCTGTGCTGACAGCTCAGAACCTGGAGCCTGCTTCTGATTCTGTGTCTCCCTCTCTCTCCCTGCCCCTCTCCCGCTCACACCCTGTCTCTCTCTCTCAAAAAAATAAACATTAAAAAAATTACATCATCAATCAATTCCAACGTGTGAAAAAAAAAAAGGAAGAAATAAAGAAATGAACACGCAGGAAGAAATTACCAAAGAAATATAAGAAATTTCATCTTTAAGCTGATGACAATTACTGGACCTAAACTGTCAACAACAATGGTAGAGCTCAAAAGGATAGTTAACATATTGAAAGAAAAACAATGCCCAGAATTCTATATATCCAGCAAAACTGCCATTCAAGAAAAAAGAGGAAATAAATACATTTTCAAAGAAAGGAAAATAAGAGCAATCATCACAACAGACCTTCCTCAAAGGAAATTCTAAAAAATGTGCTACAAGCCAGGAGAAAAATGAACCCAGAAAACGTGACATTCAAGGGAAAAAAAACTGAAAAAGTTGGACAAATAAAAGGCACATTAAAAAATGGCAGAAATAAATCCAAATATATGAGCAATCGCAGTGAATATAAATGGGCTAAACTCTTTGCTTAGGAGGAAAAAAAACTTTGGTTACATCTGTGCTGTTTATAACAGACTAACATTAAGAGCACAGAAAGACTAATGATCAAAGAATAGAACAGTCTACCAAGCAAATATAAAACAAAATGAAGCAAACTTAGGAAAAACCACTAGAAATAAGTCACTATATAAGGATATAAAATTCCAATCACCTGGAAGACACCATTCTAAACCTCTATGCACCTAATAACACACACTCCCCAAAACTGACACATCTACAAGAAAAAGTTACAAATCTACCCATACAGTGAAGGAGGTTTTAATATACATCTCTCAGTAATTAGATCTAGCAGTTGAAAGAAACATCAGTCAGAATTCAGAAGAGTTGAACTGCTTAATTAATAAACTTGATCAAATGATGTGTAAAAATCATACCCAAGACCTAGTGACTACACGCTATTTTCAAAAACGCATGGAATCTTAATAGGGCTGTATATTTGAGTAGTCGAATCCCAAACTGGTCCCTAATGATCCCTGAACTCTGCTGTCCATGCCCTGTAATCCTCTTCCACCTTGCGTATCTGCATGATTCTGCATGACGAATGTAATATGGCAAAAATGGTATGTCACTTCCAAGCGTCATAGAAGACTGTGGCTTCTGCTCTCCTCAGATCACTAACTCTGGGGGACACTGGGTTCTATGTCACAAGCAGCACTGTGGAGCGGCCCATGTAGAAAGAACCAAGACCTTTTGCAAACAGCTAGCAAAGAACTGAGGCCTCCTGCCAATAGCTATGTAAATGATCAGCTTGGAAGCAAATCTCCACCCCCAGTCAAGCTTTCAGATTACTACAGCCCCAGCCAAGAGTTTGCCTGGAACCTCATGAAAGACTCTGAGCCAGAAACCCCTAACTAGGCTGCTATTAGTTCTCTGACCCTCAGAAATTTTATGAGATCATGTTTGTTGCCCCAAACTGCTACATTTAGAGGAATTTGCTACAAAGCAAAAATACAATAGCAGTAATACAATACTCAAGCACATAAAGCTAACTTTAAATCTGAAAGTTCTAGTATCATAAAATCCACACACTGGTCTCAATACAATTAGAACAGAAATTAATAACCAAGAGAAAAATAGGAAAACTCCTGAAAATCAAGACACCCTGCTGAGAGGAGAAATCATAATGGAAAACAGAAAATATCTATAACTGAAAAGCTAATTATAAAAACTTGTGAGATACAACTAAAGCAACATTTAATAAACTTACACTTTTGTAAACTTCCATTCATAAAGAAATACTCAAAATTAATGAGCTCATATCCAACTTAGAAAGTCAGAAAACAGGGGCCCTTGGGTGGCTCAGTCAGCTAAGCATCTGACTCTTGATTTCAGCCTAGGTCACGATCTCGCGGTTCTTGAGATCCACCACGGAACCTGCATGGGATTCTCTCTCCCTCTCTCTCTGACCCTCTCCTGCTCACACATGTCCATTCCCTTTCTCTTTGTCAAAATAAATAAACTTTTTTTTTTAAGTCAGAAAACCAGCTCACAACCAATAGGATAGCAACTATCAAGGAAAATAGTAATAACCAAAAAACAGCATGTTGGTGAGGACGTGGAGAAACAAACTCTTGACCACCACTCACAGGAAGGTAAAATGGTGCAACTGCCATGGAAAACAGTGTGGTGTTTCCTCAAAAAATTAAAAATAGAATTACCACAAACCAAAGACAACGGAGTATTATTTTCTTTAAAATCTCACCTTAAAAACAAAATCGACCAAGGTGATCAACAACAACAACAAAACAGAATTGCCATACGATCCCGTAATTCCACCTATGGGTGCGCACCCAGAAGCACTGAAAGCAGGATCTGAAAAAGTTAACTGCACGCCCATGTTCATAGTAGCATTATTCACAATTGCCAAAAGGCGAAAGCAACCCAGGTGTCCATCAACAGATGACTAGATATGAAAAATGTGGATATCCATACAACGGAGTATTATTCAGTCTTAAAAAGGAAGGAACTCTCACACGTGTTATAACATGGATGAACCTTGAAGACATTATGCCAAGTGAAATAAGAAGTCATAAGAAGACAAATACTGGAGGCGCCTGGGTGGCTCAACCGGTTAAGCATCTGACTCTTGGTTTTGGCTCAGGTCATGATCTTACAGTTTGTGAGTTCAAGCCCCACATCGGGCTCCACGGTGACAGTGCAGAGCCTCCTTAGAATTCTCTCTCTCCCTCTCTCTCTGCCCCTCCCCCACTCGTTCTTGTTCTCTCCCCTCAAAATAAACAAACTTTAAAAAAAAAAAGACAAACTGTATGATTCCACTTAAATGAATACCTAGAATAATGAATTCAGAGACACAGAAAGTAAAATGTTGGTTGACAAGGACTAAGGGAGGAAGAAACAAGGAAAAGTCATTTAATGGGTATAAGAGTTTCAGTTATGCAAGATTAAAGTGTTATGGAGATTGGATGCATAATGGTTGAGATGGATGGGGCGCCTGTGTGGCTCAGTCAGTTGAGTATCCAACTCTTGATCTCGGCTCAGGTCACGATCTCACAGTTTGTTCATCGGTTCAAGCCCCACATCAGTCTCTGCACTGATGGCACGGAGATTGCTTGGGATTCTCTCTCTCTCCCACTCTCCCTTTCTCTCTGCCCCTCCCCTGCTAATTCTTTCTCCCTCTCTCTTTCTCTCCCCCCCCCTCAAAATAAATAAACTTTTAAAAATTAACCACAATCAAAATTTAAAACTCAGGGGGAAAAAAGTACAGCAAAACAAACCCAAGGAAGAAAAATGATAAGAGCAAAATTAACAAAACAGAAAACAGGCAAGATAACTAACAAAGCTAAGAACCATGTCTTTGAAATACAAATGAAATCTACAAACAAAAAAGTTAATCGAGAAAAAAGTAAAGGAACAAATAAGCGTTAGGAGAAAAAAACAGAATATAATTTCAGTTCCCCCAGAATAGATCCTAAAGAGGTATCATAAACAACTTTTGATTTGAAATGTATGTTCTTAGAAAAATACAATTTATCAAAACTCATTTAAGAAAAAAGAATCAGAATAGTCTGACAATGATAACTGAAATCACTGGTTTAAAATTTTCCCTCAAAGAAAGTACTAAGCCCAGATGGTTTTATTGGGGCATTCTGCCAAATTGTGAATGAACACAGAATTCCAATACTATATAAACATACAAAGAACACAAAAAGGTAAGTTTCCCAATTAATGTTATACAGCTAGAATAACCTTGATGTGGAAACCAGACAAGGATTATATAAGAACAGAAAATTACAAATCTCATTCATAAACATAGATGCAAACATCCTATACAAAATATTAGCAAATAAATTCAGCAATTCTTTTAAAAAAATTATATATTTCAACCAAGAACTGCCTCAGGAACACAAGGTTAATGTGATTACTAGAAATCAGAAAATGAGAAAATAATGATAAACAGTATAAACAGACTAAAGAAAGAAAAATTACACAATGACCTCAATGAAGACTAAATAAGCATTTGATAATACTCAACATCCATCCAAGAATTTTTTTTAAGTTTATTCATTTATTTTGAAAGAGAGAGCACATGAGGGGAGGGAGGGGGGGAGGGGGAGGGGGAGGGGGGCGGGGGTAGAGAAAGAAAGAGACAGAATCCCAAGCAGGTTCTGTGCTATCAGCATGGAGCCCAAAGTGGGGCTTGAGTCCACAACCATGAGATCATGACCTGAGCCAAAATCAAGAGTTGGATGCTCAACAGACTGAGCCACCCAGGTGCCCTCCAACCAAGAATTTTTTAACTTAGCAATCTAGAACGTCCTTAATTTAGTAAGAGCATTTTTTTAAAGTCTTACAAACATGATATTTAACAGTGAAATAATAAAAGTTTCCTTTTTAAGATCAAAAACAAGACACACATGCCCACTACCGCCACTCCTATTCAACACTGAAAAACCTCAACGGGTTCACAGCAAAAAAGAAAAAAAGTTGTAAAGACTGAAAATAAACAAAACTGCAACTATTTACAGATGATTGACAGTCTTACAGAAAAAAATTTTTAAACTCTAGAGATAAATCAATAAAAGTGAAGAGTTACTGGAAATAAAAACAAAATACAAGTTAGTGATATTTCTATGCACAATCAGAAAATGCTATTTTCAAAAAATACCATATACGAAGAGCATCAAAACAACTGTAGGAAAAATTCTGACGTTTGATGTCCAAGTCTTTATATAATGAGAAAACTATAGTATGTAATTGAGATGAATTTTTAAAAGATAAAATAGAAAGATATATTCTTTTTTTTTATTTTAGAGAGAGAGAGAAAACACAGTGCACACGCGGGGGAGAGGGAGGAGGGGGAGAGGGAGGAGGGGGAGAGGGAGAGAAACTTGAGCAGGCTCCATGCTCAGCACAGACCCCTACAAGTGGCTCAATCCCACGACCCTGGGATTATGACCCGAGCCAAAATCAAGTGTCAGATGTTCAACTGACTGAGCCACCCAGTCCCCCCCAAAGATATATTCTTCAAAAGGAATCCTCAATATCATGTCAATCCTCCCCAACTTGATTGAAAGACTCAATGCAATACCATTCAAAACCCCCCATCACCATTTTTCATGAAGATTAATAAGCTGATTCTAAAACCAGCATGACAGGGCACTGCCATGACTTCCCTTAAGGAAAAAATTGGGGGGATTTGACATGCTAATTATTAAAGACTGAAAGCTATAGTAATTGGGATAAATAATCACATAGGTTACCAGGACCAGGACAGATAGCAGAACAGAGAAACGAAGCCCAGAAACCAAGCCCAGGCATATAAGTAAACTTATTTTTCAACTGAGCAAGCACTGCAGATCGCAGAGGAAAGAATGAGCTATTCAATAAATAAACTGGACAGTTTATCAGTTATTTGTTATCATACGGGAAAAAATTAAAGTGGACTCTTACACGAAAATAAATCCATGTGGATTAGAGACACTTCAGTGGTTAAGAGAAAACTAAAATAAACCAAAACAAAGCAAAAACCATACATGTGAAAAACAACAAATTTTAGAAAATAATATAGGAGAGTATCTTTTTTTTTTTTTAAGTTTGTTTATTTTGAGAGAGAGCACACAAGCAGTGGAGGGACAGGGAGAGGGGGAGAAAGAGAGAATCCCAAGCCGACTCTGCAGAGCCTGACACAGGGCTCGATCCCATGACCTGAGCAAAAATCAAGAGTCGGACGTTTAACTGACTGAGCCACCCAGGCGCCCCAATACAGGAGAGTATCTTAATGAAATCAGGAAGGGCAAGGAATGATACACACCAAAACTTCCAAAAATGAAAACCACAAATCATAGAAGACTGATAAATTCAGCAATATTAAAACTAAACTTCAGTCATTAAAAGATACATGAAGAGGATTTTTTTTAATTTTTTAATGTTTATTTATCTTTGAGAGACACAGAGGCAGAGCGTGAACAGGGGAAGGGCACAGAGAGAGAGGGAGACACAGAATCCGAAGCAGGTTCCAGGCTCTGAGCCGTCGGCACAGAGCCCGACGCGGGGCTCGAACTCACAGACCGTGAGATCATGACCTGAGCTGAAGTCGGCCGCTTAACTGACTGAGCCACCCAGGCGCCCCATGAAGAGGATTTTTAAAAATCCAATCATAAATTGGAAAAGATATTTACAACATGTAAATATCAAGAATTACATATAAACCATATAAAAATTACTGCAAATCAATCAGGAAAAGTCAACCCAAATAGAAAAAAGGGCAAAAACATATAGAGATAGGTATCTCACAAAATGAGAAACAGTCCACAGATACACGAAAAGAAGCTGAGGGGCACCTGCATGGCTCAGCCGGTCGAGTATCAGACTCTCAATTTTGGCTCAGGTCATGATCTCACAGTTCATGAGATCAAGCCCATCATCAGGCTCCTCACACCGACAGTATAGAGCCTGCTTGGGATTCTCTCTCCCTCTCTCTGCCCCTCCCTTCCTCTCTCTCTCAAAATAAATAAACATTAGAAAGGAATAGGAAGGAAGGAAGGGAGGGGAAGGGGGAGGAGAGGGGAGGGGAGGGGAGGAAAGGAAAGTCAGTTAAGTGTCCAACTTCAGCTCAGGTCATGATCTCATGGTTCAGAAGTTCGAGTCTCACATCAGGCTCTCTGCTGTCAGCACAGAGCCTGCTTTGGATCCTCTGTCCCCCTCTCTCTCTGCCCCTCCCCCACTGGTTCTCACGATCTCTCTCTCTCACTCTCAAAGTGAATAAAGGAAGGGAGGAAGGGAGGAAAGAAAGAATGAGAGAGAGAGAGAGAGAGAGAGAGAGAGGGAGGGAGAGGGAGGGAGGGAAAGCTGAACCTCACTAGTAGTCAAGGAAATACAGACTCAAATGACAATACTATACATTTCTTACCCACCAGATAGATATAAACTAAAAAGAGAGACAACACCAAGCATTGGCAAGGATACAGAGCAACAGGAACACTTACACAGTGCTGGTGGTGGCAGTGTCAACTGGTTGGGTCACTATTTGTTTTTTGTTTTTAATGTTTTATTTATTTTGAGAGAGAGAGAGACAGAGCATGAGTGGGGGAGGGGCAGAGAGAGGAGGGAAGACACAAAATCCAAAGCAGGCTCCAGGCTCCAAGAGTCAGTACAGAGCCCAATGTGGGGCTCAAACCCACAAACTGGGAGATCATGACCTGAGCTGAAGTCAGACACTTAAACGACTAAGCCACCCAGGCGCCCCTGGGTCACTTTAAAAAACAATTCAGCATTGTCTAGTAAAACTAAAGCAGCCGATATCCTCGTTCTTCTCTCGGATATATACTCTACACTCCTGCACATGTACAGGAGGCGTGTACGAGAACGGTCATAAGCAGAATTTTTAGTAATATATAAGCAATGCAAATGTCGTTATTGATACCATGGATAGCTAAACTGTGTATACTGAAATAGTAAAATACTGTATAGCAGCAAAACTGAATGAACTATATACGATACCATGGATAACACTGGGGAAAAAAAGATGCTTACAAAAGAAATCAGAAAAATACTTACAGTCTTATTCCACTATAAAATAATAAAGATCAGAAACAGGCAAACAAAATGCAATTTAGGGAGACATACTATAAAGAAATGCAAGGGAAAATTTTTAATATAATTCAGGATAGTGGTGAAGGAATGGGAAGAAAAGGAACGTGATTGGGACCATTCAAGGGTATTGGTAATATTGTACTTCCCAATCTGAAATTAGATTGACTAACGGTCATAGTATTACTTTTTAAACCATAAACTATACAAACATGTTTCATATATTCTCGCATATATGTTTCACCCTACATTTTAAGTCAGAGATAAAAACAACTAGAGAACAGATGCAAATTCCTGCTTCTTGAAGCACCTCTAACAGTTAAAAAAAAAAAACAACCTGGAAACGAACTAAGTGTTCTTCTGTAGCAGAAACAGATAAAGTGACCTTCACGTGATGAAATATCATACGTGCGGTTACACTGAATCTGC
Organism: Paguma larvata; assembly: GCA_030068075.1. NCBI lineage: Eukaryota > Metazoa > Chordata > Mammalia > Carnivora > Viverridae > Paguma > Paguma larvata. The sequence continues at coordinate 5,800,559 of CM057843.1, forward strand.
TAAATGCACTTGCATAAACCAGAACCAAATCTAAAAACGTAGTTTTAAACAGCAAGTGTAAAGCATATTTACAGTATACTTTTTATATAAAGATGTTAAACTGTAATTGATTTTATACACACATACATACGTAAGAGAAAGAATACACGCACACACACAGAAACAGTACAAATCGACTCGAGAACAGTAGTGAGCACTAGAGAGGGGAGAACTGGGTCGGGGGGAGCGCGAAGAGACCTTCGAACATATCTGCTATCTTCTGCAAATCAGAAAGATTTATAATTAAAAAAAATGTATTTCCCCCCAAAAGAAAAATACAGAAACAGTATTCCTCCTCTAACACACACACACACACACACACACACGGAAAACTTTCGGGAGCAAGCACAATCCAACAATAAAATAAGAAGCTACTTGTCCCTATCTCCTAGGATGGCACATTGAATCTCCCAGCTCTTGCTTAATAATGTACATCAATTTAGCATCTGACAAAGTATTAAAAGCATCTGTTGGTGAAAAATCTCTTTGTAATTTTTCCGTTCACGTTCAATACAAATACCTAAAGCTAATAAACAGACTCAAACACTTGCTGCTATTTCTGACAACGAATAATCACAAGTTAAAATTTTCCAATTTAATGGGGGGAGGGGAACTAGCTACGGTGGCTGATCTACCCTAAACTCAAGGCATCCGTTATCAAGTCGGACAGAGACACTTTGATGAAATATTGCATGTAGTATCATTCCTCTCACTAACATGAACATAATTACTGTTTTATTTTCATTTCAAAATTGTGATGACTTTTCCTGATCCAAGACTTCAATTTTTTTTCTAACGTTTTTATTTTATTTTTGAGAGACAGAGAGACAGAGCGTGAGCAAGAGACGGGCAGAGAGAGAGGGAGACACAGAATCCGAAGCAGGCTCCAGGCTCTGAGCCTTCAGCACAGAGCCCGACGCGGGGCTCGAACTCACAGACCGTGAGATCATGACCTGAGCCGAAGTCGGGCGCTTAACCGACTGAGCCACCCAGGCGCCCCAAGAACTTCAAACATTAAACGTTTTTAAAATAGCCAAAGGCCTAGGCTGCATCAGCCTAATCTGTAAACGGGGATACTTCCCCAATCGTAAGCAAATTTGGCCTGATTTTGACCCTCAATTATTAGGAGGTAAATGACTCCTTCGACATCTCATGCTCTATCTTACAAAGAACTGCAAAATTTTGCATTCTATTCCATAATAGAGCCATATTTGTTTAAACTTTAAAATCCTTTTCCAAAAGCAATTTAAGTAAAATTGTGTTTCAAAAAGACTGCCCCAAGTATGCTTAAGCGCTGGAGCCTAACGACCAACTCGGGCTCAGGCTACACATGCCTGAGCGTGAGAAACATGGTATGCAATTTATATAGAGTTTACAGTATTGAATACTGATTAATTCCCACCTCTGAAACCCAAAGGAGAAAAAGGAAAAGAAGGAACCCCTTCAAAAATCACTATTAAAATAAAACACAGGGAGCACCTGCGTGGCTTAGTCCGTTGAGCATCTGACTTCAGCACAGGCCAGGACCTCAGAGTTCCTGAGTTCAAGCCCCACGTCCACATCGGGCTCACTGTCAGCTCAGAGCCCTTCAGATCCTCTGTCCCCCCCTCTTTCTGCCCCGCCCCTGCTCGCACACATGCTCTCTCTCGCTCTAAAAAATAAACATTAGAAAAGTAATTTAAAAAAATAAAACAAAACACAGGAAATTGATAAAACAAAATAGAAAAATGGATTTTCAAGGTATGTAAATTATTTGGGAAATTGCTACTGACAAACTTTGAATATAGACCATGTATTAAAGAGAACAATATCGTTATTAATGTTACATTTCCTGACTTCTATAATTGTCTTATAGATAAGAGAGGTCCTTCTTTAGTCTTGAGACACACTGAAGTATTTATGAGTAAAGGACCATGATGCCTACAACTTAGTGTCAAATGTCTCACGCACACATGTGGGCACACGGACACAGAGAGAGAGAAAAGGAATAATAAAACATGTTTTTTACCTACCAAGATAGTCTGCCTCCAGGCCATCATTTTAGCTAACACTAAAAATATTCCATTATAAAAATTTTCTAATACAATTCTTTAAAAAGTCATCAACCAACTTCCTGAATCATCCCTTTTTTTAATTATGTGAAGAAACAATGCAATTGATGTTAAAAATTAAAATGGACATCCAAATAGTAGAATCCAAAGGGAGCACAGACAAACGTTTATAATGTTTACCTCTGGGAGTCAATTTTTTAAAAACATATTGCCAATCTAATCTAAATTGTAAGTTTAAATAACTTAAAAATTGCAGGAGGAAAGCCAGCAGCCAGTGAAAATTCCAATCCAGGCTTCACCTCCTTCCTGAAGCTGAGAAAACAATTTCTGAATGGCAAAGCTTCTACATGCTAGTTGTAACATGACATTTAAAACAATCCTAAACTCATCCCAGGGAAGGAAGAGGCTTTTCAAACAACAGAGTTCAAGCACCTGCCACTGTACTTAGTTTACAACTTAGTTCAAGACAGAAGCCTAAGCTATTTAGTCATGCACCTACCAATGGCCATTTACTATCAGGCTGAATGAAAGAGAAGTTCATTCATAAAAAAAGATACAGATCAAAATAAACTTGGAATCATCGTGAAGAGGAAAAAGCCAATAGAAAATCCGCTTCCAAGCTGAAGTCCTATGGACTCCATATGGAGATGACCCACTAGTCTACTTTTAACCATTTCCTTCCCACACCAAAATGATGTTGTTATAGAGGGGAGGAAATTCACTGATATTACAAAATATATACTTTACATAATACATTAATCTTTGATTTATCTGAAAACTACTACGCAAATGAAATTATAGAGGAAATGCTCTTTGGGGCCACAAGCAGACAATTTAAGGAGCACAAGGCAACTGAAATTGGGTATTTTAGCCGATTGTTCCCCTTCGAGCAAAATAAAACACGAACTCATTTCACAGCAAAAATAGTACAGGAATGGACTTGTGGACCTTGGAATTAACTCGCTGGTCTTCACACACACCCTATCACTTGGATGAATGGCCTGCTGAAGACTCAGGTACAGTGCTGGTTTAAGACAAAATCCTCAAGTATCTGCTTTGAATCGATAACTAACATACAAGGTTGTTTTCCCATAGTCAGCATACGTGTGCCTGATGGTCAAAGAGGTATAAGTAGAAGTGGTTTCTCTCACTATTCTCCCTAAAAACCCCATTAGCAGAATTCTTGCCTCCAGGGCCCACGACTCTGAGATCTGCTGGTTTCAAGGCCTGGGCTCCCGAAGAAGGAATGACACCACTAGGTTCCAACTTAACTGGAACTTGGAACTGCTTCATGATCACACAGGCTCTGTGCCATTAAGTCAAGATTTCTCAATCCTAGCACTCCTGACTGCATAATTCTTCACTGTGGGCGGCTGTCCTGTGCATCACAGGAAGCTTGGCAGCACCCCTGACCTCTACCCACCAGTCACCACTACTATCACCCTCCAAAGTCATGTGAATTAGGTGGAACGGTCCCATGTGTTCCCCGGGAGAAAACTACCCTCGGTTGAGAACCACTGCGTTAAATCGACAGGCAAAGTAGTCACCCTACTAGCTGGTGTGAGCCATCGGGATGACTTGAGAGCGCCTGGACTACTGCTGCATGAGGGGACACGGTGGACTCTGCGACTCCAAGGGTTCTCTAAAGTACAGCTTATAAATGTATAAGAGTAAAAGTTAATGGAAATACACACAAAGCAGGACCACTGAGGACTCACGTTCTTCCCTAACGAAGGTGTGAGTTACCCCGCCAGTTGAGGTCCCGAATGAGGACAAAGGAAACATGGAATTCTGTCCCCGAATGAGGACAGAGTAGAGGAAAAGTCGTTATAAAAATGAACTACAATCTCTCAACTAGCTAACAAAAGCAAGGTCTATATCGTTTGTACATTGTTCTTGTTTGCTGACTATACAGGTTTTTGTACGAGCGTATAAATCAGTTTCTTCTCTCTTCTCAACGTTACACAAATTTTATTGGCAAAGGCTAACTTTACAATTTGGCCTTTACATAGCAGGATATTCAGATGGGACTATGAATTTGAGAAATAATTAAAAATAGCCTCAAAATGGACAGTGCGAATGTCACCCAGAAATGGACACACTAAATACTGGGACCTTGTTTCTTATTTTGAGAAAAAGGTAAGGATGCGTTCATTTTTACAAAGAAGACTTCCATCTTCTCCGTCAAAAGCACAGGGTGTTTTCTGTACACAAGACCGGACATCTGACACAGGCAGGTGCGGCTACTGAGTCGCCAAAGGGGCGGACTGTGCCCGTTGCTGAGCTGCTGTCTCTCATCTTCACACCCACCTTTCTGTAGTTTGCTTTCTGATGGCGGGGTTACTAAGCTAACTACATTTCTCCTTTGCCAGCTGGCTCCCTGTTAAGGCTCTACCAAGGGGACACTAAAGAGACAGTGTAAGACTGGAGGAGGGACAAGAGACTTTATTCTGTTTACTTCTTGTTCCTGTCAACGCTGCCTAGCTGCCTAGCTGCCTTCTTCCTTTACAGTCAACAACAGAAAGAACCCTTACACTTACTACAGTTTCTACAGGTCAAACAGAGAACCGGACAATCAAATATATTGACTTTTGTGAGACACAAGTAACACTGACCTTAAAAAACCGAAACGCTAAACACTACGGTCTCACTAAAAACAAAGACCAACAAACAGAAAATCAGTGTATTTCTACATATTAACAATAATCAGAAATTGAAATTAAAACTAGTTAACTGTTAAAAAGGCAATCCTCTCAAAACTGATATATAGATTCACCACAATCCCTATCAAAATAGGCTTTTTTTAATAGAAATCGACAAACTAATCCTAAACCCTACATGGATATGCAAAGGATCTAGTTAAAACATTCCTAAGAAAGAAAAACAAAGCTGAAGGATTTACATACCTGATTTCAAATTTTACTATAAGGATTCACAATCAACACTATGTGGATGGACAAAACAACAGGCATACAAAATCCCACCAAGTACAAAAATTAACTAAAAATGAGTCACAGTCTTAAGTGCAAAACCTAAAATAATAAAATTCTAGAAGGAAACATATGAGAAAAATCTTTGTGACCTTGAGTTAGACAAAAGCATCTTAGATATACCATCAATAACACGATCCTTTTTTTTCCATAGGAAAAAACTGGTAAATTGGACTTTAGTAAAGTAAGAACATATGTTCTCAAAAGACTTTAACAAAAACAAGTCAGAAATGAGGAGAAAATTTGTAAATCACATACCTCATGAAGAACTTGTATTCAGCATATATTACAAACTCCCAAAACCCAATAAGAAAAAAAAAATTTTTTTAATGGGCAAAAGATTTGAGTAAAGACTTCATCAAAGAAAAGACTCCGATGGTAAACACGCACAGGAAAAGATGCTCAGTACCCTCGGGTCAGGGAGATGCAAATCAAAACCACTTCACACCAACTAGGATGGCTGTGATTACAAACTCTTTTTTTAAGGGAAGGAAGTGCTGGCAAGGATATGGAGCAACTGGAACTCTTCTATACTGCTATAAAATGGTCCCAGCCCTTCCGAAAACAAAGATTGGCAGCTTCTGAAAAAGTTAAACACCCACCCACCATATAACCCAACCATTCTCTTCCTTCGCGTTTACTCAAGAGAAATGAAAGTACTAGTATGTCCACACAACGCTGCATACAGGAACCTTCAAGACAGCTTTATTTCTAACAGCTAAAAACTGGAGCAACCCAAATATCTATCAACAGATGAATAAACAATTTGTGATATATCCATTGGGCAGAACAACCAGTGGTCATCTAGGGATGGGATGGAGGAATGGACTTTGGGGGATGGAGAAAACTGTGGGTGATACAAATGCTTGTTAACTTGACTACAGTGATGTTACTACAAACATAAGTATATCAATATTCATCAAATTGTATATTTTAAATATGTGCAGTTCTTTTATTGTGTAGCAAATGTACCTTAATAAAGCTATGGAATTTCTATTATTCTGGAATTAAAAAAAAAATCCCAAAAAGTCCCAATAAAGCTTCTAAGGGGGAGGGAGGGAGCCAGTATGTTTTAGATGTATTCATACTGGGTGTATATTTAAGTCATATTAACACCCGCTTAGGTGCTCTTCACTATTTCCCACGGTTTTACCCTGCCACTCGAGCCATTTCTCTTCTGCCTGAAGAACTTCCTTTAGTAATTCTTCCAGAGCAGGTTCGCTGGTGATTAATTCTCTCAGGTTCTGTTCGTCTAAAACCATCTTTACTTCACCTTCATTTCTGAAGGATCTTTCTGCTAGGAATAGAATTCTCATGAGACAGTTTTTTGTTTTGACACTAAAAAAACATCTTTTCATTATTTCCCAGTTTCCACAGTTGTATTCGAAGTTAGCTATCAGTTATATTCCTGTTCCTTTGAAAGCAATGTGTCTTGTGGTAATTACTCTTTGTCTCTACTATTCGATAGTTCCATTCAGAGATGCCTAAGGGTACTTTTTCTTTGTATTTATCCTGCTTGGGGTCTGTTAAACTACCTGAATCTCTGGGTTGATATCTTTCATCGGTTTTGGAAAATTCCTTAACGTTATCTCTGCAAGTACCTGCTCCCACGCCAATCTCTCCCTTCTAGTCTGCGTCTCCAGTTATATACGTTATCTGACTTCTAGTACCGCTCCACACTTCTAGGTTCTGTTCCACTTCTTCCAATTTTTTTCCTTCCTGTGCTTCAAACTAGATATTTTCTATTGACTTGTCTAAAAGGGCTTTGGTTATATATTGTCTATTCAATCCTTACAAGGAATAACCAAGTTTAGATACCATGGGCTGTGTGTGTGTGTGTGTGTGTGTGTGTGTTTAATGTGTCAGGCACTGTACTAAGCCCTAGGAATACAGTGGTGAACAAGACAGACATAGTCTACTTACATATGTAAATTGTGTATATTCAAATAGCCTGTTTTCACATTTTTTTTTCTTTTTAGAAAAATGAAGCGTCAGGCAAGGGGTAGGGCAAGGTCCTAGAGTCCCACACCAGGGTCTTCTAACGAGCATGGAAATGAAAGACCTCAGGTGACCAGTGTTGTTTCTGACTCCTAGGACATCCATTTAATTCTTTTCTATGGATTCCAGTTCTCTGTAGAAATTCTCTAACTTTTCACCCATTTGTCCATGTTTCCCCACCGTTTTAGCGCATTACAGGTATGTCAAAGTCCTTGTCTGCTCATTTGAATTACCTGTGTATCTACGACTATAGTTTATTTTTTTCTAGATTATAAATCAGTTTCCACCTTCTCCATTTTTTACAAATTGTTCATTGTATGCTGGATATTATAAATGAAAGAACCTCAAAAAGTCTACAACAGATCTTCCCAGCGACAGTCTGCCATTTACTCTACTAGACAAAAGGGGAGAGAGAGGCTGACCATTCGAATCTGTTCGGCAGTGGAAGGTCAGGGCTGTGTCGCAGCGTCAGGAAGACTCCGTTCGCCTCTGGGTCACCCTTCTTCTCCAGTCTGTGTCCAGAATCAGCAAATGTCAGCAATCCTCTCCTCACCTACACAGGGCTCTTCCGCTTCTGGAATTTTAGTTCACCTGCTTCGGTATTTCTACAGCCCTCCAATATTTTCTATAATATGATTTTCAAAGCCCATCCATTTTTTTCCTGCTTGGGGTGCTACCGAGGACCATACTAGGACCTACTAAACACGGCCCATGAGCGGGCGTCTCCCCACATACCAGACAGCAGGGACTCACAAACCCAGCTTCACATCGAAATGGAGATCTTAACTGCAACCCATCGTCCATACCTCCACGATTCGGATGTTCAGTGCCAGGAAATCTATACTTTTTTTTTTTTAATCTTTATTTTTTGAGAGAAGTGTGTGCAAGGAGAGGAGGAACTGAGAGAGAGGGAGACACAGAGTCCGAAGCAGGCTCCAGGCTCTGAGCTGTCATCACAGCGCCTGATGCGGGGCTCGAACTCACGAACCGCCAGATCATGACCTGAGCTGAAGTTGGACACTTAACCGACTGAGCCACCCAGGCGCCCTAGGAAATCTATACTTTTAACCTGAGTCTTAGTGATCGGATCGTGCTCGCGTTCCACATGAACTAATGTGCCTGTGCCAGTTGTCCTTCCTCTCCTCTCCCCTGCAGTTCAGTATCAAGAAGGACATTTAAGAAAGAACATACACTACATCTGTGAGACAAACTGAGAGAAGAGTATAAAAACAGAAGTTCAGAGTCACTAAATTTTTAAAGAAAAAAATGTTAAAACACTGAACTTCTTTTAAAAATACATTAAGATGAAGAACCACTAGTTGGAGTACACAGTATAATACAAAAAGGAGAAGCACAACTATTCAATTTTTACGTCTAATTGTTCTGCCAGAAGACAAAATGATTTGACATGATTTTCACATTCGAAAATGAGGGTTGTTGAGAGCCACCAGAACTCTGAAAGCATAAAGACCCCACCCACCTGTTTCGTCTGAACGCGAGTCGACGCGAACTAATCCAGGAGCACACATGAGAAGTTAGAATCGGGATAAGGGAAACGCTGTCAGCGAACTTCGAGAATTCATGAAAAACAGAAGGGTGCCAGACTGGGAATGAGAAAATGCCGCCTCAATTGTCGCAACACAGAGGAGGGTACAGGTGAAAATGGGATTTCGGGCCTATGGACCGAATTTAATGTCAACAACCAGATGGTCCTAAGACTGATCATCATGCAGGTGACTTTTCAGCTTTTACAGAAGGAGGGATCATTTATTACAATAATGAAATTCTACCTGTATAAAGTGAGTTTACAAAGTACGGTGACATATATCACCTCATGTTTTTGGTTCACACAGAGCCCTGTGGAATAGAGGAAGTGGCCTTATGTCCCCTTCACGATCCATGCTCCCTTCGAAATATTAGGAATTGTGCCAATTAATCTTCTTTAACAGGTTTACTACACTGGTCATCAGACAAATACCAAAAATATGGTGTGCCTGATGCTCAGCCTTTTCTAAGCCATTTACTTTTTTAAAAATCTCGCATAACACTCTCATATACAAAAATACTCAGAAAAGGGATTGAAAATGGTACCCCTGAGTACTGACCACCACTGAACCACTGGTGACGGCACAGATGGGCCTAGAGGGTACTATGCGAAGTAGAACATGTCAGACTGAGAAAGACAAATACCAGGTGATTTCACTCTTATGCAGAATCTAAAAACAAACGAAACATATGAACAAACAAAACAGAAACAGAGAACTGGTAATTGCCAGAGAGGAGTGGGGTGGAGGGATGGGCAAAGCAGGTAAAGGGGATTGAGATGTACATTCTTCCAGTTACAGAACAAATACATCAAGGGGCACCTGGGTAGGTAGTTGGTTAAGGATCTGACTTTGGCTCAGGTCCTGATCTCGCAGTTTGTGGATTCGAGCCCCACGTCGAGCTCTGTGCTGACAGCTCAGAGCCTGGAGCCTGCTTTGGATTCTGTGTCTCCCTCTTTCTCTGCCCCACCGCGGGTCCGCCGCGCCCCCCGCCCCCGGCTCTCTCACTCTCAAAAATAAACATTAAAAAAAAATGTGAATTTCAAATAAATAATGGATAAACATTTAGTATAAGTATTTCCCAAATGTTAATGGAATATACTTATACTAAAACGAATTACTCATGTTTATTTGAAATTCACATTTAATTGGAAGTCCTATATTTTATAAAATATGTATTCACTTTGTTATTGATTATAAACATGTTCAATGCAGAAAGTTCAAAAATGTTTAAATATTAAGAAAAAATAAAATTATATATAATACCTTAATTTTTAAAAAAGATTTTTTGAGAGAGAGAGAATGTGTGTGTGTGTGTGTGTGTGTGTGTGTGCGCACGCGCCTGTGAGCAGGAGAGGAGCAGGGGCAGAGAGAAGGGAGACACGGAATCCAAAGCTGGCTACAAGCTCTGAGCTGTCAGCACAAAGCCCCATGCAGGGCTCGAACTCACGAACTTCGAGAACATGACCTGAGCGAAGTCAGATGCCCAACTGAGTCACTCAGGCACCTGTATAATACCTTAATTTTTAATAAAAGAAAATGCAATCGAATGGGCAAATGTCCACATTATGTTGGTATGTTAAAAGAGATTATAAAACACTGTATCTGATTCAATTCCAACAACCTAACAAGAGTAACAGTAGCAAACATTTACTGAGCTCCTTCCAGGGCAAGAAACTGCCACATGGCCGACACATTATTTCCTAATTTAAATCTCACAACCACCTCTGTGAATTAGGTATTTTTATTGACTCTTTGTTACAAGTGAAGAAACTGAAGCTTGAAGTTAAGTAACTCCACCAAGAGCTAGGAAGCAGTAGCAAAGCAGAGCCCAAGAATTCAAACCCAGGCATTCTGATTTCAGAAGCGGCATACTCAATTATATACCAAAATGGTAACTGTCATTCTCTCTGAAGTGTGGCATCATAAATGACTCTTATTCATTCTTTTGTGCTTCGCTGCATTTCTACAATGAACACGAACTACTACTGTATTTTTGTAAAATAAATATCCAAATAGAGGTTGGACAGTCGTCTACCAAGGCTGTTGCAAAAGGAGATTTAAGTAATCTCAGAGTCCTTCTAACTAAGGGCCGGTGACTAATCACTCAGCGACTGGAATCATTTTTTTCAGGCAGAGGTCTCTAAAACAAAAAAAAAACAAAACAAAAAAAAAAAAAAGAATCAAAAATCAATCCATTTTAGAATTATTAAAGTTTTACACGGTCAGATCCTATTCCTCCTGTTTTACAGACGATGAAACAACTCAAAACTTAGACTTCCACATCGCGAAGGCAGTTGAGGCGCATTAGAAACCAAAGCACGGTCTTCATTGGTCTTTGTTGCCAACATTTGACCTAAACAAAACCTACTAACTCTTCCATTCTCTGCTTGCAACTTCAGTTATCAGAGGCCAAAAACTGAAACATAATAGGAAATACAAATGTCCCCCTCTGCCCCACTTCAGTCCATTACTCAAAAGGAAGACCTGCCTGGAATATACAAGCAACACATCTTCCCAGCCCTAAGCTGAGACAGGGGTGGAAGAGATATTCCAAGAGTCAAGATGAATGGTTTGAGAGATTGGGTGAGGGGGGTGAAAAATTAGATATAACAAGGAAACAAACAAACAAACAGACAGACATAGAAATACCAAGGAATCCAATAGGATAAAGCACTCAAATACTACCAAAGTTTAAAGAGTAGCCTCAAATGTAATCAAATCCTAAATGCAACGTTATTCGAGTATGAAAACTGACTTCACAACACTGGACAAATGGCAAGATCATAAGATGAAGTAAATACATAATCTGTATGTTCCTGTTGGTGTTCTAACAAATTCTACTCTCTCACATTCAGAATTCCACTCTCCTCATCTAAAAATCTTCCGTAAGTATAATGCAAGTTATAAAACTAAATAAAAGGGGAACGATGTTACAACTTCTCCTAATAGCCAAATAAGTTCTGATAAGGTGAAAAGAAGAATGACAAAAAATGAAATCAAGGATATAATGTTTAAAATGTATGTCCATTTTTCTCTATTTCTAGCATATGACCAGATGTGTTAGAGTATTTCCACGTACTCTCATATGAACATAAAAGGTAAACGGTAACAACTCAACTTTGAGGAAGCCAGAATACATTCCTCATTTTACATACTTGTGCTATCTGTTCAAAAACTTCAGACCTTTTTTGTAAAGCTCTATTTATTGAAAAGTTACTGCTCTACGGATAAACACCCACACTCCAGTTTAAGTTCAATTAATTACATGTCAGACGATTGTGAACAATTGCTCTGCGTCTCTACTTTTATTTGTCCTCATGCAGGGTGATAACAATATGAAACTCTGTGATGATGATGATAATAAAGTATAAAGAAAGGATAGAAAAATACCGTGCAGGATGATAATCGCGGTAATACATTTTTACGACTGTCTATAGCTTCCTCTCGTGTGAAAGAGTCACACCTAAGACACTAACCAGGCCCATGACGTGAGCAGGGAGGGTATTATCCCTTTTTTACAGATAAAAATATCGAAAACTGGAGTTCAGAGATGTGAAGGGGCTTGTCCAAGGTTATCTTGAAAGCTGTACGGTCAAAAGCTCTTTTCCTTACTACACAGTACAGCGCCATCGCAAATTTGAGATGGTGCGTTGTTTTCTCATGCCCGAATTACTATGGAGACCACCCAAGGAAGGTTGTCAACAATTAAACTGAGAAGGGTCACTTGAGATTGCTATGAGCGGTAACTACCCACGAGGTCACTATCTGGGTATAAAACCATGATTAACAATAAGTTAGGTACGGGGCGCCTGGGTGGCTCAGTCGGTTAAGCATCCAACTCTTGATTTCCGCTCAGGTCATGATCTCACAGTTGTGAGACCCTGGCTTAGGGTTCCACGCTGGGCATAGAGCCTGCTAAAGAGTCTCCCTCTCCTTTTTCCTCTGCTCTCCCCCCTCCCTCAATGCTCTCACACGCTCTTAAAAAAAATAAGTTGGTCGGTTAAGCGGTCAAGTGTCTGACTCTTGACCTCTGCTCAGGTCTGGATCTCAAGGTTCGTTAGAGCCGCACAGCGGGCTCTGCTCTGAAGGTGCGCGGCCTGCTAAGGATTCTGTCTCTCCTCTCTGCCCCTCCCCCTCCCCACGTGGATGTGCTTGCACTCTCTCTCACTCTCAAAATAAACTTAAAAAAAAAAAAAAAACGAGGCACACACTCTCTCACGCTGTCAAAATAAATAAATTTTAAAAATAAGTTAGGTAAAAAACCTTTTAAAGGAAATTCCTAAAACTCAATTAACTTGATGCCTCTTGCACTAGATATGGCCCCCTGCCTGGGAGATGCGAAATGAAGGGGGAAAGGATTTCATCAGGAAAAGTCAAGCTCTCTGAAATTCAATAGGATAAGACACCCAAAGCTATAAAATACGAAGAAGAACAGGCAACAGCTTGTAGACTGTAGTGGCAACCTTAAGCCAAACCAAAGGAGTGCCAACCCGTGGTTTAAAGAAAATATGCAATCTGGAACTCTGCACTTCAAGTTACTGCTACTGCAAAGTAATTAGTGTCACTTATAGTAAAAAGTATATAAAGGTTTAGAGGATAATTTCAATTCTTCTTTAGAATAGGATGGGATTCCATATTAGCTTGGGGCTTTCTTATCTCAACAGAAGCTCTTCTGATGATGATGATGTCAATGGTTCAAAAGCCACTCCCAGAGAAGTGAAGAATGTCACTGGCATACATTTGACGTGGCCAAACAGGTGGTCTACTGCAGGCACCTGAAGAGACTTGTTTAATAAGGGCACTACCAGGGCACCTGGGTGGCTCAGTCGGTTGAGTGTCCGGTTCCTGATTTCGGTCCAGGTCATGATCTCATGGTTCGTGAGACTGAGCTCCAAGTCAGGCTCTGCCCTGACAATGTGGAGCGTGCCTGGGATTCCCTCTCTCCTCTCTGCCCTTCCCTGTTTATGCTCTATCTCTCAAATAAACAAGTATTTTTTTTTTTTTTTAAGGAGGGCACTACCAATCCCAATTACTCATACTGTATGATGTTAAAATTTTCTTCGGTACGACCTCTCAGAGTGCTTTGCACACTGAGGGCCCTGGTGCACAGTGTGATACAGAATTTTACAGATTGCTGAAATCTTCACAGTCACTACAAAAACACCTTAACTTTTCCATTCTTCAAGGTCGAAACAAACTTTGTCTCACCTTTCCCCCTCCACCCGCAAGAAGACGGGGTATTCTAAAAGATGTCAGATAAATAAGCCAATGCTTTTATAAATACAAGTCAATCCTCTGCAAAGAAAGGGCTTAAGATGCCCATATTCTACTTCAGTATTGATTCTAAGCCTTTTAACAGTTTAAGCTGACCGCAAACCTCCCCTTCTACGTCTTCTGTGGAAGATTCTCCTCCTTAAACTTCCTTTTTTAAAAAATGAGCCTTCTGATACCTCCTGTCCCTTGTCTGACACACACACACAACTCCCAACGAAGAACAGACTGAGGCCCAAGGAACACATCTGCCAAACACACGTTCTCACTTAGTTCACTGCTCACCCTTCACAGCATGGTGTTGAAAGGCAACAACGAAGAGTCTATATAGAACCCCAAAACACCGAATTTGAAGACGAAAACAAAAATGCCCCATAGCAGCCTGAGTAATACAAAGAAAAAAGATTTTAAAATAAGGCACTACGGTATTGTAATAGGTCACTAACCTCTCCTTCAAGGACAAAAGTCTCCACGCTAAACACATCAAAAACTAATAATAATAAAGTAAAAGAAGAGGAAGCAGATTTAGGAACCTAATTTCCTACCGTCCAGACTGTCAGATAAAAATCAAGTGTAGGGACGTTTGAAGACCAAATGAAACAATGTTGCTGGCCCAGTTCACACACCACCTTGCAACACCTTTATGTGAACCATCCTAACCTGGGGGAGCCACGTGACATATCTGCTATAAAGTAGACGATAAAGCAAGAACACAGGTCAACTGCAGACATCCACGATACATCACATAAAGATGCTCTCAGCACCGTAAGTATTTGTTAATGAACGCCAGAGTAAGGGGTATACACCTGCCAAGGTACATTTGGCGGGGGGGGGGGGGGGGTGGGGGGGGGTGGATCTCCAGGGACCAGTCAATCTCCCTTGTTTAGTGAAAGCGCAGTAGTCAATGAGCAGGCAAGAACATGTGTAAATCCTACACTGAAATATTTTTAGACTTTTCGAAGTGCTTTGCATTCATTATCCTATCAGATTATTGCAAAAAAAAAAAAAAAAAAAACTCCTTGAGACTTCCACGAAAGGTGACAAATCCAAGATCACGAAGGCAGTTAATCAGATCTAAAACTTGATTCTACGGGAGGAAATAGAAATACGTGCAAGTTCCTCCTTGAAGCTCTTAAAAACAGCCACCTGCTCACACGCAAAATACCATGTAACTTATAGGACCTAGGCTAGCTAGAAACACTACATTAAATTTGGTTATCTACATTTAAAACAAAGCCAAAGCCTTCATTCCTTTTAACCAGCCTATCTTCCGACCGGGAATCGTATTAAAAACAAACACTCCCTCCATGGGTGCTATACGCCCACACCTCCGCGGGGCGCTGAGGGCACTGTGAGAAATCTAACTGAGGGGGCTTGCTTTTTAGAAAGTTTACACTCTCTCTGACAAAAAAGAGAAGAGCAAATACTAAGCCGTGTCCCACCACCCTACCCACGTGACGGGTACACCGAGAAGGGCGACTGCGGTGAGTCTCATCCAAAAAAAACCTCATGGGAAAAACGAAGCTTGAGCGGCACGGCGAGGGATGGGCCGGAGTTTTAAAAGCCCGAAAGGAGGGCCGAAAGCCCGCAGGCGGGGGCTGGCGTCGACGAAGGTGAGAGGCGGGAATCGGCGTGACATGCGCAGCAGAGACGGAGCCCGCCCGTCCGGGACACGGGCGCGGGCTGAGGCCTGAGGAGGAAGAGTCGGGTCCATCAGGGGCGTCAGCTGCCGGCGCACCGCTAGGGCACAGCGCGATGCTGTTAAAATACTAAAACCATCCAATACTGAAACTAGATCGAGGCCCTCTCAGGAAGTCTTCTCCGCCAGATGAGGGGGATCCAGGGCCCCCCGAGAGCTCACGGCCAGCCTAAGGACAGAGAGGGCGGACGGCGGACCGGAACTCCGAGCCGGCTCAGGGCCGCCGAGCGCGGCAGCACGTGAGGGCCGGCAGCGAGGCCACGCGGCGGCGCTGGGTCTCCGACTCCCGCAGACGGGCTTCCGGGGCGGGAACCCCACGGCGGCACCGCCGCGGAGCAAAAACCGCTCTGTGTGGCCAGAAGGACTCGTTTTCAAGAAAGCAGCAGTCCAGACGGAAAGCAGGCGCAGAGGCTAGTTTTCGGCTGTGAAGGGAATGGGTGGATGAGCAGGAGAGGCAGCAGGTATCTGGCAAGGAAGAGAAGGAAACACTGATCCGCTGAGAGAAAGCTACAGGACCAAGTAAACGCTGGACGAAAGAAACCCTAGGAAGTTTGACCGGGAAAAGGAAGGCACTCACACAAAAGTTAAATTAGACGCTGAATAAGGTGGGGGGAGTAAGGGAGCAGCGAGAACTAATAAAGGATCAGTTGGAAGAAATTTTTTTTTAAACAGGGGTTCCAGAATACAGAATACACATTTTTTTTCCTCACCACGAAACACCCCTCACCCAAAGAGTTCAACTATTTTTAAGGTCTTATAAAAATGGCAGATCAGGCTTTAAGAAACAAAGCTACGATTTTTTTAAAATCCAAGACAGTTTCGAAGTTTTACAAATCTATTTAGCCAATTAACATGTGGAAAACCTCAAAGACACTTATCAATCATTTCGTATCGTGTGAGTCTTACACACATATTCAAAGGACATTCCAATTAGCAGCCAACTTACAGTAGCCGATATGCCAGTATTTCCAATCAGAAACCAGAGTTTATTCTCTAGTATGTTCTTTAAATATGGGGGGGGATTATATACTGTTTCTACTTGACCAGATATGTAAAATATGAGTGCTTAAATGAACATATTTACAATAAATCATTTGGGGATACCCTTTCTTTCGATTTGTTAAAAAAAAAAAAACCCAAAAACCTTCAAATAACCACAGTTTTCTTCTGTGCCCCTTCAGAAACCGAGTCCTGCAGAACCAATGGGGCACACGGAGCTAGTGGGGCAGTGACAAGCTTTTCTCTAAGTCCTCAAGTAACCTGATAAGCCACAATTTAGAGCTACACACCTAAAATATGCCAATATCACTTTAGAAACATACTATTCAGCACCATAAAGGCAGGTTATGGAAAAGCAGAAGATATAACTGATACATTCAGTCCGGGGCGTCCTGGATGGCTCAGCCAGTTACGTGTCAGACTTTTAATTTCAGCTCAGGTCATGATCTCAAGGTTTGTGAGACGGAGCCCTAGGCGGGCTCTACACTGACAGCGTGGAGTCGGCCTGGGCTTCTCTCCCTCCCTCTCTCTCTGCGCCCCTCCCCCGCTCGCGCTTGCTCACTCTCTCTCTCTAAATAAATAAATAAACATTAAAAAAAAAAAACTCAGGGGCACCTGGATGGCTCAGACGGTTAAGTGTCCATCTTATGCTCGGGTCATGATCTCACAGTCTGTGAGTTTGAGCTCTGCGCTGACAGCTCGAAGCCTGGAGCCTGCTTCAGATTCTCTGTCTCCCTCTCACCCTGCCCATCCCCCGTGCACGCTGTCTCCCATGCTCTCAAAAAAGAAACATTTAAAAAATTAAAAAAAAAACTCAGCATTCTTTATAAAAATAAATAAATAAATAAACACTGATATATTCACTCCGCTTTCTGGCCATCCACCTCCGCAACTGCCATTTCCCTAACCGAGGACATAACTACTTTTAAAATTGGTAAGAAGCACTCAACTCAGGCCATAAAAACATTAGGCTGAGGTGCGATACTAGCAGGTTACAGCGATTTCATTTTACCCGCTTGGAAACAAGGACTTGGGCTCAAAATGTCAAGATGGAACACTACCGCTTCTCTTAACTGGGTCTACCGAATCGAGCCGCCAAGCAAGAGCCGTAAAGGGCCCAAGACGTCATCAGCAGCGGCGAGTAATGCGTTTCCGCTGAAATCACCACAAATATTAGAAGTCCCACCAAAACATCGATCCAGTCATGAACAGTTGCTACCTTTAGACTTGCATATGCTCTCTGGCTCAGCATACACACGTTTTCGCTGTAATAAAAAGCGGTCTGAATCCCTCTGGACCCAGCGAAACAAGGTACAATCTATGCAAAAGTTAACTTTGAGAAATCGCTGAAACAAACTATACAAACACCTCTCACTACATGTGGGGCTTTGTCTCCCCTCGATAAAAATGGGAACGCTTCTCTCTTCACCGTATGGATGGGTTATTAAAACAAATCCTATGAGATACTTTTCAGAAAAAGTATCCCTGATTGCTGGGCATTCGCTACGTCTCGCGCTGAGGCTCTTGTTATTAGGTCCGCTGTGTGACCTTGGAAAGTCATTCAATATCTCTGTGTCTCAGTTTTCTCGCTTTCCGACCTCCAGGAAACTCCATTCTGAGCTAAACATCTAAAACCACTATAACAAGTGAAGGTACGCAAGTACCTTATGTTAAACCCTGAAAATCCTTAGACTTTTGTATCGCCAAGTCAATGGGCTTCAACCTAAGAGAAGAATGTGAGGAATAACTTGCCCTATGTATCTTTCTCTTAATTACAACATAAGGAATATATTAAAAATGCTTCCGTTTAAAACTCTTGCGTCCTTAATTTTTAACAGATGGTGGCGAGTTTGATGCCACAATATTCATAACAACGCAAACGACGAAGCCTAAGGTCTTTTAACACTGGAGACAAAAAGAAGGAAACATTTCCTTGTGTTACCGGGCGAATCCTCAAAGTCATTCTTTTAAAATTTAGAGAACTGTATTTTTTTTGTATGTGGCAGAAAAGCCTAGAGATCAACAGGTAAGACGTGAAGAAATAAAGTTTAAAAATTGGGGGGGAGGGGCGCCTGGGTGGCTCAGTCGGTTAAGCGGCCGACTTCAGCTCAGGTCATGATCTCACGGTCTGTGAGTTCAAGCCCCGCGTGGGGCTCTGTGATGATGGCTCAGAGCCTGGAGCCTGCTTCAGATTCTGTGTCTGCCTCTCTCTCTGCCCTTCCCCTGCTCACTCTCTGTCTCTCAAAAAATAAATAAATGTTAAAAAAAAAAAATTGGGGGGGAAACACTAATTAATTAAAAAAAAAAAAAAGGAGAACAAAATTGGTGGTGTGAATCCTTCAAATGCCTGCACCCGTATTCTGCTGTCCACAGGGTTCAGGTGTGGGGTTCTTCCGTGGAGAAAGTCTTTTCTATCAAGTGTCAGGTCTAATGCTCTGCCAATAACGCAACGCAATCTATGGAGTAACATTTTACTCCTCAGATCAGTAGTACAGTTGCTTTAGATGCCTTTTGGTCTGCAAGCAGAACTGGCTGCAAGCCCTGACAGCTCTGTAATTCTACTTTATCCATTATCCATGTCGTTTCAACTTCCTTCTCAACCCTGCTGCCTGTTCCCAAATACCTTCCAGGGGGGTCAGAAACACTGGGAGTCCTGTAAGGAAACGTTGGTGGTGCCAGGAACAGTGGCGCCCTCCTCCCCCCTCCATTCGGCTCCCCTAATCACTTTTAGGATTGTACCCAGGCAACAAAAGAGATTGATTCCGCGTTAAACAGGTCCCCCGTCACGGGAAGCCCAGGGTAGAACCGCAGCTGCGAAAAAGCATCCCTTTAAACCATCGCCAACGACCGACAGCAACGCAAAGTTAAACTAATTCCCACTGACAAAAGGCTCCGTGTGCACTCATTCCGATCGGCCCCAGGATCCAGTGTCTGGAGCTCAAGGAATCAAAAGGCACCTCCCCAAGCTAGGAAACTTTTTTTTTTTTTTCCACCCCAAATATTCTCAATGAAAGTTCTCTTGTGAACCAAGAGGTGAGAGTTAAAAACAACAAGGAAACACTAGCAGAATGATGGGCTCCGGGACCAACCGCATCCTAGCTGTCCCTGCTCTCTGTCGTCGGGGGCTCAGCAGTTTCCCACTTTTCCTTGCACCCTTCTCCCCCCACCCCTTACTCCCCAAGATTCTCACCCAAGAAAGCCCCATTCACATGCTCGGACCGCTGGCAAAATAAAGGGTGTAACTGCAACGATCAAGGAAGGAAAAAAAAAAGGGGGAAAATATTTCAGAAGCAGAAGGCAGCGAGAACCATGGTTGCTACTACAACGGCAGTATAAATGCCAGTCTCGTCTCATCAGGATATGGGGGGACGCCCGTGTGGGGTACCAAGGAGCTGTGCCCTGAGGGTGCACCTGGAGCTCTCAGGGCAGGCTGAGACGAGGGAGCAGAAAGTCAGCAAACCTGTGCTTTCCCTGCTTCTACTCTTCCCCGTCCAAGAGAGGAAGCCGCAGAAACTGGGGGAGGGGCGGGATGTTATCGTTCTCCCATTGGGGGTACCCGAGACAGGCCTGGGGGGCTCCTTCGGGGACTCGCCCCCAGTTCGGAGGCCCACCGAGGGAAGAGGAAACCCCTAAATGTTACCCACCTCCGTTCAAAAAAAAAAAAACACAAAAACAAAAACAAACAAAAAAACAAGTAAGGGAGGGGGGAATGATTAAATCCAGATGGAGAGCCCCCGGAGGCGCCCCCAGGTCACTCATCCTCACGAGCCGCCGGAAGGGCCGGGAGAAAGGGGACGGAGGGTCCGAGGGGTGGTCGGGGAGGAGGCCCCACCCCCCCGACTTCGGAGGGAAGGGGAGCCCGAGCTGCCAGGCGTCCCCTCCTTCCCCGCGCCTCCCCCCTAGGCCACCCCCTCGAGCTCCCCCCTTCCTTTCCCCCAGAGCCCGAGGCGGCCGCGGGGGAGGCGGCGGCGCCTTCCTCCCCTCACCCACTCCGCCCCCACCCCCACTCGGCCCCCACCTCCCGCCCGCCGCGGGCCCGTTACCTGCTCGTCGAAGCGGCTGACCACGGCCTGGACCCATTCCACCGGCCTGTGCGCGGCCATGTCCTCCCCGCGGCCGGGGGGCGGCGGAGGGACGGGCCGGCCGGCGCCCAGGGCCGGGAAGAGGGCGGGGAGCGGGGGCCGAGGCGAAGGCAGAGGCGAGGACGGGGTCCGACGAGTGCAGGCTCCGAACGTTCCCACGGGGGTGGGGATGGGGGGCCTGCGCCGAGCCGGGAGGGGGACGGGGGAAGGGGGCGTTGGCGAGGAGGCAGGGGGGAGGGGGACGGGGGAGGGGGACCCGGGGAGGGGAGGGGGCCTCTTGGTCGCTCTCCCCTCTAGCGCCGTCTCCCCTCAGCCATCACGGTCCGAGACGCCGCCATGACACCCCACCGGAAGTGGGATCCTTTCCACGGCCCGGGGAGAGGGAGCGCGAGCGAGCTAGAGATTGAGAGCGCGGCTGGGAAAGGGGAGGGGGAAGCGAGAGGGAAGGCGGCCTGCCGCGCATGCGCCCGCGCGGCCGGTTTCATTAATGAAAAAGCGAGTCCTCCTGGAGGTGACGTCACCTAACTCCTCCGGGCCCGGAGGCGCGCGTCCCTCTTCGCCGCCGGGCTCACCTAGACTCCGGCCCCGGGGTCGGCCGGCGCGGGTCCGGAGCTGACCCGGGAGCCTCGGCTCGCAGGCCCGCGGCCGCACGAGGCTCCCCCTCCCCCGCCGGCCTCGGGGTTTGGATCGCTCCCCGGGTTGGAAGTTCGGGGGCCTCGGGGCTAGCGTTTCTCCCGGCGCGCAGATCTCTGCGGCTGATCCGGGAGGCCGTGCGAGGGTCCCCCTCTCTGCCTTCGACTCTCACGAAAAAGCCAAGTACACAGTCTCAGGTCTCCAGGTCCTTCGTAGCTAGTATAGACTGCTGAGAAACGGGGGAAAGTAAGGCCAAGAGAGATACTTTTTTTTTTTTAACTGTCTCTCTTAAACCCCAGTTCCTAGTGGCGATGGCAGTCCGAGTGCTCAGACTCCGGAATACAGTCCGGACTTCCTCTGCTGATCGGATAGGCACCCAAGTTAATAAAACTTGTGCACGGTTGATAATCGATTCAAGTTGCACTGTCCTCAAAAATCCTCTAAGGGTTTCCCATACATTGTTGATTCGGTATGCACCAGTTCGTTTAAATCTTTCCATGAACCTGTCCAATAGGGTATTGCCCTCACCTAACTGATGAGGCTGGGTCACACGAGGTTCTGAGATTTGCCTGAAGTCGCAGAGTTGGCAGGTAGCAGAGTCAGCATGCAAACCCAGGTGGTTTGACTCCAAGGACGGTAGAGAGAGGCTGTGGCTCTCCGGAAATAAAGGGGTTCCCTATGCCCCGTTTAAAGCCGCGGTTGGAATGATCTCGTTTTCCAGGAAGAGGATTCCATCCAAAACAAAGATCTACCTATATCAGACATGAACTTTGGAATGAGCTATTTTTGAGTCTATCTTCCTCAATACGCTTAGGATAATCTTTAAACGAGTTTACACATTCTGAGCGCACACTAAGTAGCCAGTTATGCCACACGATATGATCACTAATCAGGAGACAAGGCAGAGCCAAACTAGTATTTTATATTTACCACCACACACACACACACACACACACACACACACACACACACACACACACAATCCTCTAACCCAGTATCCCATGCACAGAGAGAGATATCCGTAAGAGAAGCTTCCAACCTTTGTTGGCTGGTGATTGTCCAAAATACGTATTATTTTAATACTTTATTCCACCAGAACAAGAAGATAGGGTCTAGGTCTCCCTATAGTCCGTTCTTTAAGGATGCCACGTGATAGCAACTAACTTCTTTTAGATGATGTCAGAAATGATGAGGGGCGCCTGGGCGGCTCAGTCGATTAAGCGACCGACTTCGGCTCAGGTCATGATCTCACAGTCTGTGAGTTCGAGCCCCGCGTCGGGCTCTGTGCTGACGGCTCGTAGCCTGGAGCCTGCTTCGGATTCTGTGTCTCCCTCTCTCGCTGCCCCTCCCCCGCTTGTGCTCAGGTCTCTCACCCTCTCTCAGAAGTAAAATAAAACATTAAAAAAAAAAAGAAATGGTGACAATGTGAAAGGATGAATATTGAATGAATGTCCATCTATGCCCTTCGCAACTAAAACCCCCAAGAAAAAGCTCTCTCTCATACCTCCAGAGAGTATCCCAATGCCTACGCTTCACGGCTAAACTTCCACACCTGCAGTCTTCCTCGCCTTTTCTCATGCTTCCTCCGAAAGTTCCAGATGACTGTCTTGTTGCCATGGCTCTTTGTCAATTCCCCTCACCTTCCCTCGCCTGGATGCAAATGTCTGAACCCTCAGCTCCCCTGGCTCCAGGAGCATCCCATTCCTGAGGTCCCTTTGTGCTTCTCTGTCCTCTGCTTCCCCTGCTTTCCCGTTCCTCTCTAACTCTAGGGAAAGAACGCTCAAACTTCAGTCCTTGGCTCTCGGCCCTTCTTGCTTTTCTCAGGCTCCAGCCAGCATGAATTCACTAATTCATCCTAATCTCCACTTCCTGTCCTGTTACCCCCACTGAGTGCCAAGCTTCTCGTAACACTGGGAGTGTTAACACTAGACTTCACTCCGACTTCCTCTCCAATTAAATTCATTCAGTTCTGCGGAACCAATGCTAAGCGCCGAAGCACCTATTGTAGAGACCATGCACCGTGTCGGGCAGGGCATGCCAAAGCAGGGATTCCAAACAAAAATGCCAAAGAGGGTAACGCATAGACCCTGTGGTGAACTAAGGAGCACATTCCCCCAGTTAAAGGAGTAGCTGTCACTCAGCTCAATTACTGCCGCCAGGCGAGAATATTGACACAGCCTTGCTAGATCTCCCCCTTACTCCATAGAAACTGGAAATCTGAATTTACATATAAACTCGTCCAATTTTTACATAGTGGCAGCCTATTCACATTTTTTTAAAACCCTGTGCAGCCAGACAAACTACATCTGCTCTCTGAGTTTTGAGCACCAGTTGACTAGCTCTGATCTAGGAACGATATGGCTTCAGAGTGGAATAGAATTCGACGTGTCCTAACACTGCACTGTCCGACACAAGAGTGTTCAGGAGGGGGCGCCGGGGAGGCTCAGTCAGTTGAGCACCGACTTCAGCTCAGGTCATGATCTCGCGGTTTGTGAGTTCCAGCCCCGCGTTGGGCTCTGTGCTGATGGCTCAAGGCGTTGGGCTCTGTGCTGATGGCTCAAGGCGTTGGGCTCTGTGCTGATGGCTCAAGGCGTTGGGCTCTGTGCTGATGGCTCAAGGCCTGGAGCCTGCTTCAGATTCTGTGTCTCCCTCGCTCTCTGCCCCTCCCCTGTTCACACTCTGTCTCTCTGTCAAAAGTAAATAAACATTAAAAAAAATAAAAATAAAAAAATAAAACATACATCTTTTAAAAAAGAGTGTTCAGGAGAACCACTAGCACTTGGTGTAGTTTTAAATGCATCACTCTCGCCAACTATACTTAAATAAAAAAGCAACAAAATTCAGCCAAATAAAATAAACCCAGCAGTCCCAGTTGTCCTTTATGTTTTGGTCACGCAGCAGTCTCTGCCAAGTTTGTCTTCAAGGGTCTTGTTCCAGGAGTATGCCCTCCATTCTCCCCGTCACCCACCGCCCTCCCCTCCCACCCCTCCCCTGCTCCAGGATCCCGAGGAGTGCTGGGCACCTCACAACCGAGGCACCAATTTCCCCAGCTGCTGGGAGCATCAGTGGCCAGCTCTCAACTGAATCCCTTTCCAGAAATTGCCCTTAGCAGGCGAGCTACCTCACTCCGGTCACAGCAGCTCCAGGAGGCACTGCACAAGTGGCTGGAAGACGCAGGCCTTGGGGTGGGACCACCCGGAAGCGCTCGAGAGCCCCCATAAGTGATCAGCTCCCAGGGGGTCGGGTGAGGCCTTTGCTTGTGACTGCGGTTAGTTCAAGTTCTCTTTCAGTCCTACTTTTAGTTCTTCACAATGCCAATCCCAAGGGGAGGACCCAAAAAATTCCCTGCTTGCAAATCTCCATTTCTGAGTTGGTTTTCCAGAGGATCCGAACTAAACCAATTAGTCCCATGAGTGTGGTCTGAGCCAGCGGAGCTGAATCATGCCCCGGCCAGCTGGCGGTAAGGCCCCAGGTGAAGGCCTTCGTAGGCCCTGGCATGCTGTCGCTGCACATGCGGGGGCGCCTGGGTGGCTCAGTCGGTTGAGCGTCCGACTTCGGCTCAGGTCATGATCTCATGGTTGGTGAGTTCAAGCCTTGCATCCGGCTCTGTGCTGACAGCTTCGGATTCTATGTCTCCCCCTCTTTCTGCCCCTTCCCTGCTTGTGCTCTGTCTCTCTCTCTCTCTGTCAAAAATAAAATATTAAAAAAAAATTAAAGACAAACAGCAGCAGTGGGGGGTGGATGTAATCTATCAGGCTTTTTGGTTTTTTTAATATGGGGAAAATAGAAATTTAAGAACTGTAAGATTAGACAGCTATTGATAGAGTAAGACAGTGAAAAGTTGTGGGTGGTTAATCCCCAATTAAAGGCTAAGGCTAGGGGTGCCTGGGTGGCTCAGTCAGTTAAGCATCCGCCTTCGGCTCAGGTCATGATCTCACGGTCTGTGAGTTCAAGCCCCGCTTGGGCTCTGTGCTGACAGCTCAGAGCCTGGAGCCTGCTTCCGATTCTGTGTCTCCCTCTCTCTCTCTCTCTCTGCCCCTCCTCTGCTCATGCTCTGTCTCTCTCTGTCTGAAAAATCAATAAACATTAAAAAAAATAATAATAAATGAAAAAGGCTAAGGCTAGAGTGCCTGCTTAGCAACATGTAAATGAGGAGTGGGGGCGGGGGAGGTGCAGAAAATGCTGAAGACCCAGAATTTAAGTAGAAGAATCGCAGAACTCTGGGGCGCCTCGGGGGCTCAGTCGGTTAAGCGTCCAACTCTTGGTTTCGGCTCAGGTCATGATCTCACGGTTCATGAGTTCAAGCCCAGCATGGGGCTTCGCACTGACAGTGCGGAGCCTACTTGGGATTCTCTCTCTCCCTCTCTCTCTCTCTGCCCCTCCCATGCTCGCTCTCTCTGTCTCTCTCTCAAAATAAATAAATAAACTTAAAAAAAAAAAAAAAAGAAAAGAATAGTAGAACTCCAAACACGTTGAAATCTCAGCCCTGGAAAGTCTTCCAGGTCAAAATCACTGGCATGGTTAGAAAGAAGACGGATCCTGACACTTCGGGTCAAGTGGGTTGATGCCCTTGAAAACCTTCAAACTCCACATCACCCCGCGCACGCTGGGTTTGTAGAAGTGCCCCACTCCTCAGAACCCACCCCCCACCGCCCCCACCATCGCCACCTCTTGAGAATGAAAAAGCATCTACCTTACAAGGCAACACGTGTCCTCCTTAAGATCTGCCTGCACCTCTCCTCCTGTCTACCAGGCCATAACTGAAATCGAGTCACGAAAGAACCCCGCTGTGCAGACGCTGGGACCTGACAGGTATATGCCTGCGGAAGCCAGGACCCTGTGTACAGGATTGGCTCCCCGGGTACGAAACTGGGGAAGGAGGAAGGAAGGGGAAGAGAGTGTCATGCCAGACAAAGCAGAGTTTGGTGGGGTAAGTCTGTCCCAGTAAGGCAGTATTTACATCCTAGCAAGGTCCCCGGGAGACAGTGCAAACAGGTCGCTAGGAGGTTTCCAGGAAGCTTGGGGATAGCAAAGGCCCACGCTGGGTAAAACAGAAAGGCCAGAGCTATCATGGCAGGGACTAGAAGTAGAGAGCAAAAACTCAGGAGCAGGTGCGCTGGAGTGGACATACCATGTACACCCCACCAGCTAACTACGTTCTGCCCTTCGTCACAAGCAGTAAGGAGTGTGCCAGTGAAAGGGACATCAGCGTCACCGAGAAGCTCGGTGGTGGCTCTCCTCAAGACCATGGCTAATGACAGACATAATCGTTCCAGAGCTAGGCTCCCTGATGGCACTAGGCTTGGTGGGATCTGGACGAAACAGAGACCAGGTGGCACGCGAAACCAACAGAAGCAAGATTAAGCAGCGTTATGAGTAGCACAATCAGAGTGGCAACCTAGGGGACACGACCCCCAGAGAGCTATGGAGGCAGTTAACGGAACGCCACGTACCGAGAGGAAACGGGCCTAGGCAGCCCGCAAGGTTCCATGTGTACACCTTTTAAAAACCCAGGGATGGAGGAAGGGGAGGCCGGCGGAGGGAACCCGCCCCAGTAAAAAGTCACAGTCCCTTGCCTGGTTTCTGGGCCTTGGCCAGTTTTCAGACCCAGAACCTGATGACTAAAGAAAACTGTGTTCCCAGCAAGAATACAGACAAATGAGGGGCGCCTGGGTGGCTCAGTCGGTTGAGCGGCCGACTTCAGCTCAGGTCATGATCTCGCGGTCTGTGAGTTCGAGCCTCGCGTCGGGCTCTGAGCTGACGGCTCAGAGCCTGGAGCCTGCTTCAGATTCTGTGTCTCCTCTCTCTCTGCCCTTCCCCTGCTCGCACTCTGTCTCTATGTCTCTCAAAAATAAAATAAAAACGTTAAAAAAATTAAAAAAAAAAAAAAAGAATACAGGCAAATGAGTCCTGTGGTCCTCCCCGAATGTATGATTAGAAAAGACACACTCGGTGCTCAGCAGAAGCCTCCCATTTGTTCCGTGGCCTACGGAGTAAGGGCTGTCATCATGGAAAAGACCAAGTGGAAACTTCTGAAACTCCCCTCCTCCCCTCCCCGCGATCTAGCAAGCTTCTACAATTTTCAAAATGTGTGTCCCCTAGGAGAATACAGAGACAAAAGTGCACCTACGGAGTGGCCACATGGCAAGGGTAGAGAATCTACATGAGCCCGACAGCATGGGCCCCTACTTACTAAGGCCTATCTAGCCACCGATGCCGCCAAGGGCCCGACCTGCCTGCAACAGAGACCAAAACTAAGTCCCTAATATGGCGGCATCCTCAGGAAACCAACCAGCCTGTGGATGGCAAAATGACTAGAAGGAGCAGTAATTCACCCGCACTGAAATAGAAACATTCTGGGTACGGGTTTGCATTCTCTGCTCATAGAATTCCGTTGCGTTAACCGGCACCACTGTCTTAGGGCCTACAGGATGTTTGGTCGGCTGACACAAGACCCGATGTAACACAGCATCGGACCAAAGAAACCTCCTTAAAATAAAAGAGCTATGCAGTGGGTTCATGACCGTGCAATCTATTCGTCCTGTAACATACCACGCTAGCCAGAAACTGCTGGCTCAATAGGATGATATTAGAGCCATTTATGGCACAACTGAGGCCCAGCTTAGAGAGGATGGACCAACATCCTCTAGGACACCCTAATCAAGGACGATTATGCGGCACTGTGTCCCCAGTAGGGAGAATTCATGGATCTGGGAGCTGAGAGATGGAAGGAGGGGCCCTGGTTGACAATATCCCCAGTGGCCCACTAGGGGAATTTGTGTTTCCAGCCCCACAACTCTGGGCTCTGCAGACCTAGAAGTCCTAGTTCCCAAAGCAGGGACACTTCCACCAGGGAACACAGCCAATAGTCCCACTACACTTCAGGTATGGCCGCCTCCCAGTCACTTTGGGCTGCTTGTACTAAGACACCAGCAGGCAAGGAAAGGGGGCGTCATCTCGTGAGGGGTAATTGGCCCTGAACGCCAGGAAGAGGTAGAGCTATTACACAATGGGAGGGAGAGAAGACTGTATTTGGGGGATCCACAGGGACACCTCTTGGTTCTCTCTTGTTCAAGCATGACGGTGAATGGACAGGTGGCACCTGGGCGGCTCAGTCGCTTGAATGTCCAGCTCTTTTTTTTTTTAATTAATTTTTTTAAAGGTTTATTTATTATTTTTGAGGCAGAGAAAGGGCAAGTGGGGGAGGGCCAGAGAGAAATGGGGAGAGAGAGAATCCCAAGCGGGCTCTGTGCTGCCGGCCCAGAGCCAGACGCAGGGCTAAAAGCCTCCAACTTTCAATATCAGCTCAACTCTCGATATCGGGTCGTGATCTCGTGGTCATGAGATCACGTGCCATGTTGGGCTCCGCGCTGAGCTTGGAACTCGCTTGGGATTCTCTCTCCCCCACCTCCGCCCCCTCCCCCAAATAAAGAAACATTTAATAAATGAATAAGTGGACAAACGCAGCAGCCACATCTGAAAGGGCATGGTGACGAGGGGCTCAGACCCTCTCAGGGATCTGTGGGTTTGGGTCACCGTGCCACAAAAGCCACTGAGAGTTGCAGAGATGCCAGCTGAAAGGATAGAGACGGGAGCTGATCAATCGGGGGCTCTAATTTGTTCTACTAACCTCACTCTTGTGCATTTCTCCAGGGAAAGAGACAACCAGAATATTGTAAGAACTTTCGCCAGAACTTACTGTGGACTTGAACGTTCCCAGAGTAGGACAATAGTGGGCACCACCGTGTCCACTTCGGGCCTCAAGTCCTCGTATCCTGTCCTCAGCCCTGCTGCTGGGAGTGTTAGTAGCTGATGGCTGTCTCTGGAGAAATTGCCATCAGTTTGAAGAGAACCACCTCTTCGGGCCACACCTGCTCCCCAAGAAAGCCCACTTCCAGTCCTAGGGGACACCCCCTTCTGCAGGGACCTAAAGGCTTGGCCTTTATGCCTCAAGATGGGACTACTCCGAAGGGCCTTCTCAGCTCCTAAGCTCCTTGTGGGATTGGCTGAAGTCTTTTGTTGCAACTATGTCTTAGTTTGACTTTTCCTTCTGCCCGAACCTGAGTTCTTATTCCCTGCCCAGGTGCTAACCTTGAAAGCGCTTCACAATGAACTTGGGCACAACCTTCCAGCTCAGAGTCAGTTTCCACCTAGGACATCCGGGTTCAAACGACAGCACCACCTCTTCCTAGCTAGTGACCTTGGCAGCTTAATTCCCTGCTGTAAGCCTCCCTTTCCACAACTATTAAGTGGGACGATGGTAGAAATACCTGCTTCGTGGGCTGTCACAAGAGTTAAACAAAATAATACTTACAAGGGGCTTGGATAAGCTCCTGGCATCCAGGAGGTATTTCCCAGCTTCGGAGAGGAATAGCCAACAAGATGAAATAGAAAAGATTCAGTCTGGGGCACCTGGGTGGCTCAGTCAGTTAAGCGCTGGACTCTTGATTTCATTCAGCTCAGGTCATGATCTTGTGGTCATGAGATGAAGCCTCAAGTCAGGCTCAGTGCTGAGCATGGAGCCTGCTTGGGATTCTCTCTCTCTCTCTCTCTCTCTCTCTCTCTCTCTACCTCTCTCCCCCACTTGCCTTCTCTCTCTCTTAAAATACATAAATAAACATAAAAAAAAGAAAAGATTCAGTCTGACTCCTGAAAGAAAAAAAACACAACAACAATAGAAAGAGAGAGGAGTTTGTATGTGTTAGAGAAGATTCGAGAAGCACTTCGGTGGAGAGAGATACAGCACACATTGCCATCATTCTTTCCTTTCTCCCCCAGTTTCGTTCAAAGGGAACAATGTGACCATTTAAATATAAACAAAAATCTTACCTTCCCAGACTCTTTCTACCGAAGATGGCCAGTTGACCCAATTCTGCCAAAGAGATATAGACAGAAATACTGGATGGACTTTCAAAACAAAACTACTGTTTTCCTGATTTAAGGGGGGAGCGGGGTCACTCAGCTGGCATTCATGAAGCTTTCATCATTTGTTTTTCTTTCTTTTTTTGGTAATGTTTGTTTGTTTATTTATTTATTTATTTATTTATTTATTTATTTTGAGAGAGAGTATGTGCGTGGGAGCTGGGGAAGGGCAGAGAGAGAGGCAGAGAGAGAGAATCCCAAGCAGGCTCCGTGCTATCAGCTCAGAGCCTGATACGGGGCTCGGTCTCATGAACCATGAGATCATGACCCGCTCGGAAGTCAAGGATGGGACGTTTAACCAGCTGAGCCATCCAGGCGCCCCCTCTTCGCTCTTTTTATCTGGGCTTGAAATAAGTTGTCTAAGCCCACTTCTAGCCAGACACAAAAAGACAAAAATTGCATGGTATCACTTCTATGCGAAATAAAAAATACAAATAAAAATACCTCGCACTCATAGGAACAGAGAATCGATGGTGGTTGCCAGGGGCTGAGGAATGGGGGATGTGGGGGGATGTCGGTCAAAGGGCACAAATGCCCAGTTTTAGGGTGAATGAGCTCTGTCCAGCGTGGTGCCTCCAGTTAATAATACTGTATTATATACACTTGACATTTGCCAAGAGACTGGATCTTCAGCGTTCTCACCGAAAAAGAAAAAAAAAAGTAACTGCGAGGTGATAGAAGTGTTAATCAACTTGATCGTGGTAATCATTTCACAATACGTACGTCTCTCAAATCATCACACGTTGTACATATTTAAAATACGTTATAGATTTGTCAACTATACCCAAATAAAACTGGGGTGGGGGGAAGCCTGCTGTATCATCCCGTGGCTGAT
The DNA here is from genome assembly GCA_030068075.1 of Paguma larvata. Taxonomy (NCBI): domain Eukaryota; kingdom Metazoa; phylum Chordata; class Mammalia; order Carnivora; family Viverridae; genus Paguma; species Paguma larvata. Next base: position 5,831,625 of record CM057843.1, read on the forward strand.
CTTGCCCTGGCCTCGCCTCACACCCCTAACCTTTAAAGCATTCACGATAGGGGGCGCCTGGGTGGCTCAATCAGTTGCGCACCTGACCTTGGCTCAGGTCACCATCTCGCCGTTTGTGAGTTCAAGCCCCGTGTCGGGGTCTGTGCTGACAGCTCAGAGCCTGGAGCCTGCTTCAGATTCTGTGTCTCCCTCTCTCTTTCTGCCCCTCCCCCACTCGTGCTCTGTCTTTCTCTTTCTCGAAAATAAATAAACATTTTTTTCTTAATTTAAAACAAAAAGGCACTCACAATAGAGTACCTAGCTGGCTCCGTTGGAAGAGCACACAACTCTTGATCTTGGGCTCGTGAGTTCAAGCCCCATGTTGGGTATAGAGATTACTAAAATAGATAAACTTAAAAAAATTTTAAAAGCACTCATGGCCATCTTGTCTTCATCTGGGCTGTGCGAAGTTTCTAGCTCCTAGCCATACCAAGCCACAGGGGAACTGTCATAAATTTGTTTGCGTGATTCATCAAAGGAGAGCAGCTGGAAACAATTAGTTACTAGCTAATTGTTATCAACGGCCACGGTAACACACGCCGAGAATGAGGACTCGTTCTTTTAGTCATTAAAAGGTGAGTTATAAGCAGCTGAGAAGGAAATGTTTTCCCTTCTGTCTTCGGTGATACAGGTTCTCCACCAAACCTGAGATTCAGAGAATTCTGCTTCTATTACTCATGTCTTCATTCGTCCACGGATGTCTCTTGCAGCTAAGTGTTACACGGGGCTTGTAAGAGAAGATCCAATCCTTGCGCTGAAGACGTGGACTTATGAAAGATAAAACAAGTCTCTATCAGAGGTGACAGATACTAAAAGCTTCTTTTCAAAAAATACTCGCAAATGTCAGGCGCCGTGCTGCGCGCACACACGCAATATTAGTTTCAAAGTTCATTCAAACATACGAGGTGGGTGTTACTAGCCCCAGCTTACAGGTCAGGAAACAGAGGCTCAAAAAGATTTAGGAATATGTTCAGGTCATCCAGCTAGTGTGTGATGAGGCTGGTGGTCAAATCCAACTCTGCCTCCTGGTCCACCCGCTTAACCATCATTCGGCATCCTCTGAAAAAGAGTTTTTGGCACCCTCGTCTCTCCAAACATGTCATGGCCAGACGAGTTTGAGAAATGCTGTTTACGATAGCTCCTTACTGGTAATTCACAACGTAATTTTTCATTATAATGTAATAGTTCAGACCAGTGGTACCCAAACCGTTTTTGGAAGAACATTCAGTAAAAAGTTGTAAGCACCCATATTTATTTATACAGATTTATTTTTACAGATTTATTTATACTTAAAACTTCCAGGCACATTCTAAGCTATTCCTAATTTTATTTAATAATATGTTACTTTTTGTTCTTGCTAAAATGTCTAATACTAGCAATATTATCAATGGTATTTAATAAATTATAAAACACAAAATATTAATATTTTATAGTAATATTTCTTTAATGCTTATTGATTTTTGAAAGAGAGAGAGAGACATACACACAGAGTGTGAGTGGGGGAGGGGCAGAGAGAGGAAGACACAGAATCTGAAACAGGCTTCAGGCTCTGAGCATCAGCACAGAGCCTGACGCAGGGCTTGTACGTGGGAATGGCGAGATCATGACCTAGGCCAAAGTCGGACGCTTAACCAACTGAGCCACCCAGGTGCCCCTTATAGTAGTATTTTTACCAAATTCATTGTAATTGGACTTGTTTTATTATTTCTCAGCGTCTTGATTTATCAATCTTTCTAAAATTCTGGTTCTAAAGTTGAGTTTCCTGGGGCACCTCGGGGGCTCAGTTGGTTAACTGTCCAACTCTTGATTTCGACTCAGGTTATGACCTCACAGTTCATGAGTTCGAGCCCCACATCGGGCTCCACACTAACAGTACGGAGCCTGCTTGGGATTCCCTCTCTCTGCTCCTCCCTGACTCTCACATGCTCTCTCTCAAGAATAAATAAATTTTTTAAATCTTTAAAAAAATATTTTAATAAATAATATTTTTAAAAAGGATTCCTTCAAAAAAGTGAAAAGACAACTTACAAAAATGGGAGAAAACATCTGCAGATTATATATCTCATAAGCGATTTGTATCTAGAATGTAAGAAAACTCTTTATCAACAACAAAACAAACAACCCAGTTAAAAAATGGGCAAAGTGGGGCGCCTGGGTGGCTCAGTCGGTTGAGCGTCCGACTTCGGCTCAGGTCATGATCTCCGGTTCCCGAGTTCAAGCCCCGCGTCGGGCTCTGTGCTGACAGCTCAGAGCCTGGAGCCTATTTCGGATTCTGTGTCTCCCTCTCTGTGTGCCCCTCCCCTGCTCATGCTCTGTCTCTCTCTCTCTCTCTCTCTCTCTCTGTCAAAAATAAATAAACATTAAAAAAAAAATGGCAAAGACACCTGGCTGGCTCAGTTGAAAAAGCATGTGACTCCTGATCTTGAGGTCCTGAGTTCCAGCCCCACGTTGGGTGTAGAGATTACTTGCTTATAAGTAAATTTAAAAAAATGTTTTTAATGGGCAAAGAGTCTGAATAGACATTTCTCGAAGATACACAAATGTCCCATAGGCACTGCTCACCGTCTTTTAAGCATCAAAGAAATGCAAATCAAAACCACAATGCAGTATCACTTTATACCTATTAGGATGGCTATAATACAAAAGACCGTTTTGTACCATACAATAAAAACGCTGGCAAGGATGTGGAGAAGTTGAAAGCCTTATACGCTGCTAGTGGGGGTACAAAATAGTGTAGCCACCGCGGAAGATATTTTGGCAGTTTTTCAAAAGATTCAACAGAGAGTTATCACGTAAGCAAGCGATTCCACACCTAGGTATATACCTGAGAGAAATCGGAAAAAACAGGGCCACGCAAGACTCATGCATGAATGCTTATCCCCAAACTATTCATACTAGGCAAAAAGAAACAACTCAGAGACCCGTAAACTGAATGAATGGATAAACCGTGGCGTAGCCACCCAATAGAATATTATTCAGTCATAAAAAAGGAATGAAGTACTAACACGGGCGACAACATGGCCGAACCTTGAAAACGTGATGCTAAGCGGAAGAAGTCAGTCACGAAATGCCACGTATTGTGATCCTGCTTGTATTCAATGTCCATAAAGGCAAATCCATAGGGATATGAAGTAAATTAGTGGTCGCTCAAGGCTGAGGGGGTTGGGAAGAAATGAGGAAAGACTGCTAATGGCTGTGGGGTTTCATTTTCAGGTAATGAGATGTTCTAAAATGTATTACAATACATTACAAGGATGCATGACTGTGAATATACTAAAAACCATTGAATTGTATACTTTAAATGGGTGAATTGTATCTCACATGAATTATATCTCTCTATCTAGAACTCCCTAAAGGCTCTGCTAAAAACCTACTAGAACTGACAAATGGGGGCGCCTGGGTGGCTCAGTCGGTTAAGCGGCCAACTTCGGCTCAGGTCATGATCTCACGGTCTGTGAGTTCAAGCCCCGTGTCGGGCTGTGTGCTGACGGCTCAGAGCCTGGAGCCTGCTTCGGATTCTGTATCTCCCTCTCTCTCTGCCCTTCCCTTGCTCACTCTCTATCTCTATGTCTCTCAAAAATAAATAAACAAAAATTTTAGAACTGACAAATGATCTCAGTAAAGTCACAGGACACAAAATTAATATATACAAATCTGATACATTCCTATACCCTAATACTAAAGTAGCAGAAGGAGAAAAGTATCCCATTTATAATTGTGCCAAAAAGAATAAAATACCTAGGAATAAACTTAACCGTAGAAGTAAAAGACCTCTCCTCTGAAAACTGTAAACATTAGGGAAAGAAATTGAAGATGACACCAACAAATGGAAAGACAAGCACCTGGGTGAGTCAGTGAGCTGAGTGTCTGACTTCAGTTCAGGTTGTGATCTCACATTCATGGGTTCGAGCCCCATGTCAGGCTTTGTACTGAGAGCATGGAGCCTGCTTTGGATTCTCTGTTGCCCTCTCTCTGCCCCTGGCCTGCTCATTTTCAATCGCTCTCTCAAAAATAAATAAACATTAAAAAAAATTGTTTTTAACGGAAAGGTATTCCATGTTCATGGATTAGAAGAACCAATATTGTTAAAATGGCCATACGACCCAAAGTAATCTATAGATTTGCCGCAATCCCTGTCAAAATACTGAGAAATTTTTTCACAGAACCAGAATAAATAATCTTAAAATTTGTATGCAACCATGAAAAACCCCAAAGAGCCAAAGCAATCTTGAAAAAGAAGGACAAAGCTGGAGATATCACAATCCCAAATTATGAGACATGCTACAAAGTTGTAATAATCAAAACAGTATGCTACTAGTATAAAAATAGACACTTAGAGCAAAAGAACAAAACAGTCTAGAAATAAACCCATGCTTATATTGTCAATTAATCTATGACAAAGGAATCAAGAATATACAATGGGAAAAAACAGTTTGTTCAACAAACGATATTGGGAAAACCAGACGGCTATATGCAAAAGAATGAAATTGGATCACTTTCTTATCCCACACACAAAAATAAACTTAAAATGGATCAAAGACCTAACTATGAGACCTGAAGCCATAAAACTCCCAGAAGTAAAACATAGGCTGTAGTTTCTTTGACATTGGCTGCAGAAACATTTTTCTAGATACGTCTCCTCCGGCAAGGGAAACAAAGCAAAATGGGACTATTGGGGTTATGCCACAATAAAAGGCTTCTACACAGTGAAGGAAAGACAAAAGACACAAAACAAAAAGACCGCCTACTGAATGGGAGAAGATATTTGTAAATCATATGTCCTATAAGGGATTAGTATCCAAAATATGTTAAAGGACTTATACGACCCAACATCAAAAAAAAAAAACAACAACAAAACAATGAAATTAAAAACTGGGCAGAGGACCTGAATAGACGTCTTTCCAAAGAAGACATCCGGACGGCCAACAGACACACGGAAAAGATGCTCAACACCCCTCATCATCAGGGAAATGCAAATTGAAGGCATATCACTTTACACCTGTCAGAACGGTGAAAAGAAAAAAGAAAAAAAATAACAAGTGTTGGCGAGAATGTGAGAAAAAGGAACCCTCTTGCTCCGTTGGGCAATGCGCTCTGGGGCGTCCATTGTGGAAAACGGTAAGGAGATTCCTCAAAAAATTAAAAATAGAAAAGTCATATGATCTAGTAATCTATATCCAAAGAATACAAAATCACTAATTCAAAAAGATGTCTGTGCTCCTGTGATTCTTACGGCATAATTTACAGTAGGTAAACTCTGGAAGCAGCCCAAGTGTCCGTTGATAGATGAATGGATGAAGATGTAGTATATATATATATATATATATATACACACAATGGAATATTACTCAGCCATCAAAAAGAATGAAATCTTGCCATTTGCCACAACATGGATGGAGCTGAAGGATACCATGCTAAGTGAAATAAGTCACTCGGAGAAAGACAAACACCATACGATTTCACTCGGATGTGGAATTTAAGAAACAAAACGAACAAACAAAGAAAAAAAAGAAACAATCAAGAAATCAGGCTCTTAAATACAGAGAACAAACTGGTGGTTGCCAGAGGGGGAGGTGGGTGAGGGGATAAATAGATCAACGGGACTTAGAGTACACTTGACTTGATGGGCGCTGAGAAATGAGTAGAATTATTGAATCATTATATTGTACACTTGAAACTAACATAACACGGTATGTAATTCTACTTCAATTTTTTAAACTGTTTTTTTTTTTTAAAGAAACTCTCGATTGTTCTGATAGGCAAAATGAGAAAGGAACAACCCCTATTATACATTATAAGCGGATTTCGGGACTTCCAGGGGAAAGGGAAGCACCTTGATAATGAAGGAAGTTTCTCCTTAATTAAACACTACTTGAGGAGGATTCTTGCGTGGGATCTAGCAAATTCCAGAGTTACTGGCACAGCCGTGTCTGATGCGGCTCACCTTGAAGGGAGGAGCAGAAAGGTATTCTGACTCAGTGGGAGGCTCTGGAGTGTCCGAGCTGCACCCCCGCCCCTCACCCCCCAACTCCTCCTGCCGCCATCACTCTACAGAACGTAGCTGTCCAAGCATGGTTGATAGTCCCCCTGAGATCCCCAGAGGGATGGAGGGACTGTCTGGAGAGAGAAAGGGGAAGGAGTAGATCCTTCCCAGTGGTTTCCAGTGAAGTGAAGTTTTCCCCAAGAGTCTTACGGTAGAAGATATTTCAGAGAGTGGACCGCTCAGGGCTGGACCCCGGGAGAACCCTCCGCCCTCACCCTTTGAAGTCCTAACCCTGTGCTCCTTTCCCTCATGATTCTGAGAGAATCAAACGCCCCAAGAGCTTTAACCTTTTCCCTGAGAAATCTCAATTCCTTTTCCAATCATCCCAACAGGCCAGGAACTGTTCCTGTCTGCACCGTCTGCATTGGTTGTGACCAAAAAGAAAGAGACATGGCCCCTTCCCTGCTCCCCAGGGAGGCCTGTGAAGAAAGGACTGGACTCTTCTCCTTTCGAGAGGACTAAAGTGGTCTGGAAAAAAGAGAGAGAGAGAGAGAGAGAGGCTGACCTCTGGAAGGCAGGTGAATATTTGGGTCAGAAAATGCAACACAAGGCTACAGCTCAGCCAGAAGGCCGGGTCGGCGGCAGTACCGGCCTAGTCTAGGAGAGTGCTAGAAAACAGAGCCGAGCATGGGGCCATTCTGGTCAAAGCCCTGGAGGCCTGGCTGAGAAACTGGAACTCACTGCTCATAGCCCCAAAGTACAAAAGGCAGTTGTCACCCAAGTACAAAGCCATGCCTCTGTCCTTAACCTTGGATCTCAGAAGAAGACACCTTTTACCAGTTGTAGAAGTCTCAGACAAAAGTCCATCCTTGGCTCCAACTGTATGATTCCAAAGGTGTGAATAATTGTGTACCTGTCAGGTTCTTGGTTGTACACGGACCACGGACAGGTTACCTAAACGAAAGGGAGGGCGCTGGCAGGGTGTTGGCGGGTCACAGAACAGGTGGGTAAATTGGGCGGCTGGACCCAGGAAACAGGAGAGAACCGATGGACATGAGTCGGCAGGAAGCCTAGCCAAAGGCATGACCCACGACACAGGAACGTTACTCACGGCCTCGGCCACTGGCCAGTCCGCTCCACGGGCATTGTGGGGAGTGCTCCCTAAAGGTCCCCGTGTCTTTGTGTCATCACTCCCTCCAAGATCACTGTTCTCAGTTGGAACATCCCATTGGCTGAGCCGGGAGGCAGGAAAGGAAAAGCCTGGCCTTTTCTAGCTTCCAGAACAGGCCGGGGGGCTCCAATCAAGATCTTCCCAAAGTGGAATTCCCACTAAATAGGAATGCGATTTAAGTGCTGCCTAGGGGGGAGAAAATCAAATGTTCACAGCTCAGAAACAGTCTGAAAAGAGGACTAATTTTTCTATGTTCTTCTAGTTTTCATTCACAGCTATGATAGATTTTTTCTGAAGTGTATTTCTTTATTTATTTTGAAGGAGAGAGCATGAGCAGGGGAGGGGCCGAGAGAGAATCCCAAGCAGGCGCTGTGCCGTGACAGCTTGACTCGGGGCTCAGTCCCACGAACTCGTGAGATCATGACCTGAGACGAAATCAAGAGTTGGACGCTCAACCTGACTGAACCGCCCAGGCGCCCTGATATGTAGATTAAAAAAAACCTTTTTTTAATGTTTATTTATTTTTGAGAGAGAGAGAGAGAGAGAGAGAGAAGAGAGGGGCGGGGGAGGGGCAGAGAGAGAGGGAGACACAGAATCCAAAGCAGGCTCCAGGCTCTGAGCTGTCAGCACAGAGCCCGACGTGGGGCTCGAACCCACGAACCATGAGATCACGACCTGAGCTGAAGTCGGACACTTAACTGACGGAGCCACCCCAGTGCCTGCCCCATGACATGGTAGATTTTTAAGGACATAGTTAAAGGAGACTATTCAATTTGTCTTATATAGTATCTCGGGGGGCACAGTACAGGAAAGTGGGTTAAGAGTGTGTCTTGAACTCAGACCAGACCTGGGTTTGAAGGCCGGGTCTGCTGTTTCCTAGCCGTGCGGCGACGGGCAAGCAAATTAGCTTCTCTGAGCCTATGCTTATCTGTAAAATGGGGTCATTATAGTACCTGCCTCATAGCGTTGAACTTCGAAATTTAAGTGAAATAATGTTTATGAAGATCACAGCAGCGCCGGCACCTGGGAAACACCCCATAAGTATCAGCATCTTATCACCATCCTAAGGTATGAGAAATCAACACGGTCGCTTTAGGTCACACACCTTGGGGGCTCTGGCCTGCCTTACAGTCCTGGCAGCCAGAGCCATACAAGGGCAGATGGATATCCAAACGCCCTTTCATAAATACTTGTGTTTCCCCCTCCTTCTTTGTATTAAGGCCACAGGTTTTGGTGCCGGAGATTTCTATTTGAATCCAGAACTTCCAGGTCATTGCCGGTCACCTCGAATGACTTACTTAACTTTCTCTACCTCTCTTTTGCTGTGACAAAATGGGGCTAATAACATCTACACAGAGCAATGCCAGGAGAAGTAACTGAGTTCACTTAAGCGCGTAGCACAGTGCCGGGTAAGTGAAAAGAGTCCTTGTTGTTATGCATAGGCGGAGAGAAGAAATACCCCCTAAGACGAGTTACTTCCTTCTATAATCCTCACCACATGTCGGTTTTTCTCTTCGATGTTTAAGTCATCTAGCAGGGATTCTCTGAGCTTCTACCAAAAATGGTTTTCAAATCGCCTTTCCTCCGGGTTTCCTGAGATGGGATGGACACCGAGCTCTGTGTAAGTTTCAGGTATACTGCATCATGACTTGACCTGTGTATATTGCAACACAATGACCACCGCAGGCTTAGTTACCACCATCTCTCATACAGTTAGCAAAAAATGTGTTTCCTTGCGATGAGAACCTTTAGGTTTTTAAAAATCAGTCTCGACCAGTACGAAGTCACACTTGTGGGAAATGCTAGTGTCTGTATAACTCAACAGATAGACCAGACAGATCCCTGGCAGCCTGCTGGTCCGAGGATAAAAACAGGTCGGCATTTCCCAGACTATGTTCCGCGGAGCTCTCTCATTCAAGAGACGGTCCTCAGGAAAGGGGGCTGTGCTTAAGTTTGGCAAACGTGACTCTCTCTTCCTTTTTAGGAAACTACAGCGGATATCGGTTTATCGGAGGCTCTGGGAAGTCCGACAGCCCCCACCCGAAGGAAGAAAGAGAAACATGTAACAGTATTACTCTAACACAGCATTTAGGAACAAAACCCTTCATCATGAAACATTAATAACACCCTGGGCTCAATGCCGAGGTAGCCCTTCCGAGGTAGATGGCTTATTTTCGGTCCCCTTAGAGCAAGCCTTCACGTCTAGGTCGCAGAGTCCCCAAGTGGTAACAAGTTCATGAGCAAAGCAAACTTCTCGTAGGTAGGGTAGCTATGTTTTAGGACTAAAACTGGGACTCTTTTGAAGTATGGAAAGTATGTAATTTAAAGTAATAAAGTAATTTAGGGGTGCCTGGGTGGCTCAGTCGGGTAAGCCTCCAACTTCGGCTCGTGGTTCATGGGTTTGAGCCCCTCGTCAGGCTCTGTGCTGACAGCTCGGAGCCTAAAGTCGGCTTCAGATTCTGTCTCAAGTCTCTCTCTCCGCCTCTCCCCTGCTCATACACTCTCTCTGTCTGTCTCTGTCTCTCTCTCAAATATAAATAAATATGAAAATAAACAAACACCAAAAAAAATTAATTAACACCCCATCAATACATAAAGCGGTTATGATAAAAATTCTAAAAGAGTGAGTATTGAAATAAATGATCAGAGAAGGGGGAAAGTGTGAGTCACATGGAGGGGAAAGAGTTAACGAAGAGAAGGGAAAAGAGAAAATGAGACATTTATCCCCATCAACCTCAGCATCTCACTTACCATGTGCTACTGTAAGGGCAAATCAGGACTGACTCCATTTTGTTTAAGGGCAAACTGAGACTGACTCCATTTTGAGTCCCCAGCGCCTGCTCGGAAACTTGACCTATGGAACAGAACCCTGACCCTTCCTCAGCCAATCGGCTAGGGCCATGACCATCACCCCTCCCACTACCCTAGACTCCTTTAAAACTCTTGCGCCTTTGGAAGCCTCTCTCTCTCTCTCTCTCTCTCCCTCTCTCCCTCTCTCCCTCTCTCCCTCTCTCCCTCTCTCCCTCTCCCTCTCTCCCTCTCTCCCTCTCTCCCTCTCTCCCTCTCTCCCTCTCTCCCTCTCTCCTCATCGCTGCATCGGTGTAGGTAGGAGATTGAGCTCGAGCTAGCTCGAATAAAGGTTCTTTGGTCTTGCATCGGACTCGGCTCCCTGGTGGTTTTTGGGGTTCCCAAATTCTGGGCATAACACTACCAGGCACCAGGCTGAGTAGTTTATAGACAGCATGGCAATAACCCTGACTCTTTATTATTATATTCTCTGTCTTATAGGTCAGGAGAGTGAGGTTTAGAGAGGAAAAGGGTCATAGCAGTAAGTTAGAACCAAGATTTGAACCCAAAGTCTCTAACCATAAAGCCTGGGCATTTGATTTTGTAAGCTAGGTATTTTGTCGCATAAGGTCGTAGTTAGAAATCACATTCGTGACTCGGGACTGTGAAGCAAATACATTTTTGACAAATCAGCAATGCATCAGATAAACAGACACAGCAACTATAAACTTCTCTTTTAAAATAGTTGGAAAATTATGTCCTGTAGCACCAGTGTACACTCAAGGGGCTTCAAGGCGTTTTAAATTTTTTTTTATTATTTTTAAATTTTTTTTTAATGTTTATTTATTTTTGAGACAGAGAGAGACAGAGCATGAGTGGGGGAGGGGCAGAGAGAGAGGGAGACACAGAATCCGAAGCAGGCTCCAGGCTCCGAGCTGTCAGCACAGAGCCCGACGCGGGGCTCGAACTCACGGACCGCGAGATCATGACCTGAGCCGAAGTCGGACGTTCAACCAACTGAGCCACCCAGGCGTCCCTTCAAGGCGTTTTAAAATGTGCACACAACATAGTAATAAATATAGCTCTATACAGAATCTACTTAATGTAAGTTTGACCTGACAATAATATACAAGCTACAATAAATATTTTTTTTAAGTTCATTTATTTATTTTGAGAGAGAGAGTGGGAGAGGAGCAGAGAAGGGGGGAGAGAGAGAATCCCAAGCAGGCTCCGTACCATCAGTGCAGAGCCTGATGCGGGGCTCGAACCCACGAACTGTGAGATCATGACCTGAGCTGCAACCAAGAGTCAGATGCTTAACTGACTGAGCCACTCGGGCACCTGTACAGTAAATACTTTTTTCAAGGTGATTTTTCTATGCCCCTTTAGACTTTAGAAAACTGTTTAGGGTGGTTGAAAAGATCAGCTGTGTTTAAAAAGCTGCCCAGAGAAATTTTATAAGTTTTTTTAATGTTTATTTATTTTTAAGAGAGAGAGAGACAGAGCGCAAGTAGGGGAGGGACAGAGAGAGAGAGGGAGACACAGAATCTGAAGTAGGCTCCAGGCTCTGAGCTGTCAGCACAGAGCCCGATGTAGGGCTCAAACCCACGAACCTGTGAGATCGTGACCTGAGCCGAAGTCAGACGCCTAACCAACTGAGCCACCCAGATGCCCCAAAATTTTATAAGCTGCCTTCTTTTTTTTTCCCTCAGCGCCTCCTACTTTTTTATTAAAGGCCCAATACAGAAAACCGCTGAAGGCTGCTCAGGCCAAAACTGGGGTAGGGGCTTGGGGAGAGCAGGAGCCTGGGCTGCTGGCCTCACCCTCCTTCCTGAGCCAGCCCCCGACACACCAGGGGAGCCCTGGCTCCATGAATAAGGACATCCCCCCCACTGTCCAACATACCCTCCGCATATCTCCTTTTATTTTCCAGTCTGAAGTCGGCCAGGCAGAAGCGACTAGTTCAAGGTCCCCCCAGCTCCACAGGAAGAGAGGAGACGCCTGAATCCAGCCATCGTTCTTTTTGACAGCGTCCCGCACGCCGTCACGGTAAGACAGCCAAAACCTTGTGGTTTTGCCAACCAGAGCACCACTTGATAAGATTTTTTTATTTTGTTTTTTTAGTGTTTATTTATTTTTGAGAGAGAGAGAGAGAGAGAATGAGCAGGGGAAGGGCAGAGAGAGAGAGACACACACACACAGAACCTGAAGCAGGCTCCAAGGAGTCAGCACGGAGCCCATCGCGCGGCTCGAGCTCACGAATGTGAGATCATGACCTGAGCCAAAGTCGGACGCTTAACTGACTGAGTCGCCCAGGCGCCCCCCGCTTGGTTGATTTATTTAGCAACTACTTTGTCAGCAAGTAGTTCCTTGCAATGACTCCCTCCTTTTAAAACAACTCCTAGCCTTGTTAAAAGGAGTCATCATGAATCTCACGTTTGCTGTCATACATTTTTCTTAGTATATACTTAACCAAACAAGTATGAAAATAAGAAATATTGGTTTATATGCCGTTTCAAGTCCGTTTATGGACACCCTCCTGCTAGCAATTTCCATTCTCCACTTTGGAAAATACCATTCTGTATGCAAAAGAGAAAATGCCTTCACTTAAAGGAAGGCAGTTCGGGGCACCGAATGTGTCTCCCCAGATACGGGGAGGTCCGGGGGTTTGCTGGGCCCTGTTCCCTGTGGGAATGACAATTCCACCAGATGACGCAACTAGAATGAGATGAAAGCATGAGTACGGCAGAGTTGGTTTGAGTCTTAGTTTTCCATGTTCAGTTTTTGGTTTTTTAACTTAGAAACAAGAGGAAGACATGGAACTCCACGCCCTTTTGAAAGTAACACCCCCCACCCCGGGGCGCCTGGGCGGTCAGTTTCAGAGACCACTCTTGGTTTCGGCCCAGGTCGTGATCCAACCCTTTGTGAGCTTGAGCCCTGAGTCGGGCTCTGCGCTGACAGTGAGGAACCTGCTTGGGGTTCTCTCCTTCTCCCTCTGCCCCTCCTCCCCCTTTTGCATGCACACACTCTGCCTCTCTCTCCAAAAATAAATAAATAAACAAACAAACAAACATTAAAACAAAAAAAGAGGGGCCCCTGGGTGGCTCAGTCGGTTAAGCATTCGACTTCGACTCAGGTCATGGTCTCAGGGTTCGATGGTTCGAGCCCCGTGTTGGGCTCTGCGTTGACAGCTCAGAGCCTGGAGCCTGCTTTGGCTCCTGTGTCTCCCTCTCTCTCTGCCCTTCTCCCTGCTCTCTCTCTCTCAAAAATCAATAAACATTACCCAAAAAATTAAAAAAAAAAAGAAATAAAGAAACTACCCCCCATTCTATAATTCAATAATTCCTTCCACACGTTATGCAATGTTTGGACTTACGGCTTTGAAGAAGTTTCCCCTGTATCTTCGATGTGTACATTTCACATTAGGAAAGCCACCGTGCCACCTCCGTAAGCACAGCAAGACGCTGCGGGGCTCACGTGGCGGAGAAATCATTCACACCTTGGAATGTTAATTGAACTTGCTTCTCGGCCTCAAGCTCCAAACCCAGCAGGATCCTTGTGCAACTACGTGTCCGGTCCTGTCTGGCTGGCTCCGGCCTTCGAAATTAAGGAAGGGAAGAAAATCGGTTCAGTTTTGCCCAGAGTGAAAGGTAGTCTTTCCAATCTCCAATCTCCCCTCGTCCGCACCTCCCTCCCGCCCCCCTCGCCGTTTCAGATAAAGTAACCTTCCGTGTTTGCGGAAGCCTTCTAGAAACTCGGGAAGTGCAGATCAGCCACTCAAGCTGATGGACTAAAAAGATAGCAGTAAAGTATCATCGTACACTAACCGGAAGCACAGACTTTGATTTTAGGCAGACCTGAGTTTGACGGCCTCTACTTACCAGGAGACGAGGGGCAGGTTAATGAACTCCCTGTGCGTCAGCGCCTTCGCTCCTAATGCAAGGCTATAAATAGTACCTACCTCGCAGGGTTGCTTTGAGGATTGTGCACATAAATGCGCATTAAATATTTAGCACAGTGCTCAGAGTGGAAAAGCATAGCGCACTGCAAAAATGCCAGCTATTATTCTCATTATGACCTCATGATTGCCACCAATCTGTCACACGAAGTACCTGAAGTAGACACTGTTGTGACAGATTCCACAGATTACCCCACACAACCTTTTATTGCCCCACTCCAACCCTGTTTGTTTGTTTGTTTGTTTGTTTGAGAGAGAGGGTGGTAGGGGTGGGGCAGAGGCAGAGAGAGAGAATCCCAAGCAGGTTCCGTGATGGCAGATCAGAGCCCAATTCGGGGCTCAATCCCACGACCATGAGATCACGACCTGAGCCAAGATCAAAATCAAGAGTGGGGCGCTCAACGGACTGAGCCACCGAGGCGCACCCCCAGCCCTATCTAAAACTCACAGTGCCTGGACTCTCTGGTAGCTAGAGTTCCGCGTGTGACCCAGCTCCTGTCATGCGCCCCAGCCACGAAAATGATTCAAATGAAGTAGCAGCCACCTGTGGTCGGATCCATCTTTATGCCAGTATGACGGTGGGCAAGCTTTGGGAGAAGTTCCCGGGTCCTGCCTCCACCATCATAGGTACTGAGAAGGGTTTCCATGGGAACGGTCCTGCTCCTGATTGGGTAGTTCTCCCGGGAGTATTCTGGTATCCCAGCCCGTTTCCCTGGCACTGCCGGAAACCCTCTGAACTATACCTAACACTCTGCTCTGATCCCGTTCTGGGAAAACCAGTTAGTGCGAATTCTGTTCTCTGCAACCGAGAACACATAATTATCAAAGTGATCAATACCATAGCCGTCAGAAGGGTCCTAATTACCTCAGTCAAAAAGATTTCTTTATTAACTACACGCGGCCCACTAAGGGGAAATAGAACAGCGTGTGTAAAAAACTCGTCTTTGCCTCCGAAATGCAATCACTCTAAAAGATACGACACGAACGGAAACCTGTTTTTTGTTTTTGTTTTTGTTTGGTTTTCGGTTTTGTTTTTTCCTTTCCTAAAGGCTTAATTTTCTTCGGCAGCAGAAAGACTTCTGTAAGGAACAGGCAGAAGACACTTATCAAACGGATTAAACGGGGAAGAGAATTGTCCTTCGGGTCTTTACAGAAGATGACAGGTGAGCCTACCTGGCAGAGCGTTCTCTATAAATTATAACGGGAGAGTTAAGAGAAAGCTACTTAACGTGTGTTCAGGGCTTAGCTCAGCGTGTTGTGTGCGGTCATTAACGTTCTCATTTCCAGGATGGCACCCAGGGGTGTGCTCAATTACAATGATGAAAATACCTTGAAAGAAGTAATTAACAAAAGCATCGAGATCTAGCTCCAGACAGATTTTGCATTAATGAGAAATGGCTTGTGTGATATCGGGCTGGCTGAAGACGGGTTTCGGTTTGACCTGGCTCTCTTCGGTCTCTGTTCTTGTGGGCTTTTAATCATAACGTCGAATTCTTTCTCGCTACAAATGCTGTTCTTACGGCAGGTTCTCTGAGCGACCGTGGCCCCGATGACAATTCTCTTGTCGTTTTTATTTAATGACCTCATTTCCTCGATTTCCCCTTCTCTTCTCCCGGCAAAATGAAATGACCTCTTCAGAACGGATCAGGGAACTTCTCTCAATACTCAGCTACCAGGCAGAGCTGTCGAGGGCTTAAGTTACTTACTTCGGGTCTTCCTCAAGAATAAAGCACACAGCGGCTCCTGGGTGGCTCAGTGGGTTAAGC
Source organism: Paguma larvata (assembly GCA_030068075.1). Taxonomy (NCBI): domain Eukaryota; kingdom Metazoa; phylum Chordata; class Mammalia; order Carnivora; family Viverridae; genus Paguma; species Paguma larvata. Next base: position 5,847,329 of record CM057843.1, read on the forward strand.
GTCCAATTTCAGCTCAGGTCAGGATCTCGTGGTTGGTGGGTTCGAGCCCCACATCGGGCTTGCTGCTGTCAGCCCAGAGGCTGCTTTGGATTCTGGGTCCCCCTCTCTCTCTGCCCACCCCTAACTCTCGCGTGCTCTATCTCTCAAAAATAAATAAACATTAAAAAAAAAAAAGAATAGAGTGCACAAACTCTGGACCTCTGGCCTGGTCTATCAAGTGAAGGTTAGTTTTCTATTGGCGCTGTAACAAATTGCCACAAGTTTAGTGACTTAAAACAGCGCTCGTTTTTTATAGTTCACTGGGATATAGCCAAGGGTTCGAAGGCTGGTTCCTTCTGGAGGCTTCACGGGAGAGTCCATTTCCTCGCCTCGTCACTGTTTAGGCTGCCCACATTCCTTGCCTCCTGGCCCCTTCGCCACATCATTGCAGCCTCCTGTTTCTGTGATCACGTTTCCTGGTACTGGCCTCTGTTCCTCCTGCTTCTTACCAGGATTTGGGATCAGGCAGGACACGCCTAATACAAGAGAGTTTCTCCATCTCAAATCTTTCGTCACCTCTTCGAAGTCCCTTTGGCCACATAAAGTAACACTCACGGTTTTAGGGGATTAGGATATGGACATACTGGGGTGTGGAGGTGGGGGGTAGGGAGTATTCAGCCACCGCAGGTGGTGAGAGGCAAAGTTCTGGTGTGCTTCCTCGGTCACTGGGGGCTCACTCTCAAGTTACGTGGAGAGAGGAGAGCATAGGAAATCGGGAAAACCAATGGGCATTTGGGATACAACACGGTACCTGGTTATCTTGCTGGCCTCTCAACAGCAGGTGCCTTTTGCTCCAGACTCTAGACTTCCACTTTTTCCATGACTGTCTCTACTTCCTCTGTTCTCTGATTACCTCGGTATCTCTAGCAGTCAAACTGAGTCAGCCCAGGCGCCACCCTGCGGAAGGCACGCCTCTTCGGCCAACGTGCCCTTTTGTATCGGGGCATTTAAGTGGCTGCTTCTAGGGATGCCTGGGTGGCTCAGTCGGTTAAGCATCTGACTTCGGCTCAGGTCATGATCCCACCGTTTGTGGGTTTGAGCCCCACATCGGGCTCTGTGCTGACGGCTCAGAGCCTGGAGCCTGCTTCGGATTCTGTATCTCCCTCTCTCTCTGCCCTTCCCTTGCTCAGGCTCTGTCTCTATGTCTCTCAAAAATAAAATAAAAATAAATTTTAAAAAACGCAAAAACAATGTCAGAGATGGAAGTGGGGCACTGATTTTTTTTTTTTTTTGCTTTCTGATTTTAAAAACCAGTAGGTTTGTAGGTACTTGTTACCAATAGGTTTTAGTTGCCGTTTACAGAGTACTCTTAAGGGAAAAGAAATTATAAAATGTCCCAAAATAAATAAATCAGGAATGCTTCAGGAAGCTGTGAGCTCGTTATGATGGCCTGTAATCTCATCATAGACACTAAGGACAGGAAAGAATACGCAGATCACCAAAGGGAAGTCTTCAAGGTCAAAGGCCTTTGTGGTACTTCGGTAGCGACACACCGGAATTCCCAAACTTTGAGCCATCCTTGAGAAATAGCCCGTGGAGCTTCCAGGACACAGAGTTTAATTCAGAAACTGAGAAACGTCTACTCCCTTCCGTGGAGAGAAGGGACTTTGCTCTAAGAAATGAGCCACATCGTCTGCAGCGTAGCCCGGACGCAAACCGACCTCTCCTTAATGGGAGGCGCAGAGGCTGTTAAACTGTATATCCTCGGATTATGTCGGATAATGAAAGGTTCAGCCTCTGGATTAGTCATATCGTGAATTTCATAATCACTGTGTAATCGACACAGACCTTTAAACAGTCCTTTCTCCCTGGAAGCCAGTTGATTGCTGGAATGAGATGAACTGTCACTCTCTGGGGAACGTGGAACCAACTTGTCCCTGGGCTCACCTCGGCTGTGAGGAGGGGCCTTCCAGGAGTCCGCACTCTGGCTCGCCAAGCCGTCCGAGGGAGACGGGCAGATTGTCTGTCCTCAGGATGTCAAGGTTCTCTCTCCAAGCGGGAGCCCGGCAGAGGGCAAGGAAAAAGTATCTAATGCCCAGACTGTTAAGAGAAGTTATTAACTGTGTCGGGTGTAGGTTTCCGCTGCATAAATATCTGCATTTAATTAAGCCTCCGTGCACACCTGGTCTAGCCTGCACCCTGGGGCTGGAAGGACCTTCCGAATCCCAGCCGGGCCACTTTCGAGCAGTGTGACCCTTGGCAGATGGGATGAACAGTGGTGCATGTTTCATAGGAATCTTGTGACGATTCAAAGCAAGCAAAGTGTGTATTGCGGTCCGTGTGAACAGAAGCTCTCAATAGGCCCGTCTACTTTTGTTACTCATTGTCCACTTTCACCACTGGCAACCTCCAAGCCTTGTCCAGGGTAATGTCACGCTCCCGTCTCTCCCTTCTGGAATCTGCCGGTGCTTTTTTGGGGCTCTCCAACCTCCCAGGAACTCTTTCTAACACCTAAACATAAATCCGGGCACTGCCTGGAACTCCTCATGTGGCCTGTGGGGACTTTTCCTCCCCTACCTTTTAAGCCACGTTCCGTTATTGAAGAGTCTCCTCTCTTTGCCAAGCAATTCCTCACTCCTGGTCTTCTCGCTCCCCATCCAGGCCAGAGTCTAGATTGGAGAGGAAATTTCCGTCGAGTTTAGGAAACGTGAAATGTGGTCAGCGTGGGGGAAGGAGGGGGGGAAGGAGTCACGCCTCTTTCTTTTATTATTTCCCCCCCATAGAAATTCACGCCCTTGTAAATGACCTCCTATCCTCGTTCTTTTAACTCCCTTTGAAAGATACAAATATCTCCTTCCACACCCCACTGCCAGCTTATTTAACGTTTCAACGTAAGTGGAACAATCCGGGACAGGATTCGGACGGGTGAGTGAGGGCTGTTGGGACGGGCACCCCTTACATGCCCCACAATGTCTCAAACAGCCATCCACACTCTTTCTCTCCGAGTTGGGCACTTGGATAGAAAAGATCTAAGGGAGAATTTCGAGGAGGCCCTGGGGGGTGATGGAGCGCCAAGCTAGAAGGAGCCTTGATCCCTGAGCCCCTGCTTGGTGGACACTGCCCAGGATGGCTGCCCAGCCCAGTGGGAGGTGAAGGAGTAACAAATCCCCGTTGTGTTAAGCCCACAGAAATTTGGGAATCCCATGCTATAGCCGCTAGGGCTCATTAGCCTTATTAATACATTGTAGAAGTTTCTAGAACACAATAAGGATTTAATGAATGCCAGTTTTTATTCATATTATTATTCGGCCAATCAGCTAATATTTCTGGACTCTTACAGGTGTTATCTGATCCATTTCTCATAACGTCTTAGGGGGAAGGTCCCCAGGCGTTGCTCCCTCCCTCCTTTGGGCTTTTATCTATCTATGTCCTTCTCTCTGCCTGATCTGCTCCTTCCTCCCTGCCTCACGCAGTCAACCGCTACTCCTTCTTAACATCACAGCTCAAACGTGGTCTTACTCATGAAAACCTCCCCTCACTCCGTGGACTTAGTCAGTGCCCCCATTACATGATCTCATAGGCTCCAAAATTTTTCCTACAGGGTACTTATCACAATTTGTCATTGCATGACTATTTATATAATTCTTTGGTGACTGTGTCTCTTCCCTGCCATAGAGGAAGCACCAAGACAGTAAGCATTACCCCTTTTTTTTTTATTAAAATCATCAAGGATATTAACCTGCATTTTTATTTTTTTAATTTAATTTAATTTTATTTATTTTTTTAAACGTTTATTCATTTTTGAGAGACGGAGAGACAAAGCATGAGCAGGGGAAGGGCAGAGAGAGAGGGAGGCACAGAATCTGAAGCAGGCTCCAGGCTCTGAGTCGTCAGCACAGAGCCCGATGCGGGGCTCGAACTCACAAACCATAAGATCATGACCTGAGCCGAAGTCGTCCACACAACTGACTAAGCCACCCAGGCGCCCCCACCCTTTTTTTAAAAGATTTTATTTTTTTAATGTTTATTTCTTATTTTCGAGAGAGAGAGACAGAGCACAAGTTGGGGAGGGGCAGAGAGAGAGGGAGACACAGAATCAGAAGCAGGCTTCAGGCTCTGAGCTGTCAGCACAGACCCCAACGCGGGGCTCGAACCCACAAACGGTGAGATCGTGACCTGAGCTGAAGTCGGACGTCCAACTGACTGAGCCACCCAGGTGCCCCTAAATAAAGATTTTATTTTTTAAGTGATCTCTACACCCAACATGAGGCTCAAACTCACAACCTTGAGATCAAAAGTCACATTTTCTTCCAAGTGAGCCAGCCAGGCGCCCCAAGGAAACACCACCCTATTTGCTTCCCTGTACCTGGCCCAGCGTCTGGCACACAGGATATACTCAAACAACATTTGGGTTGTACATGTGTCTCCCCAGGGTGGGTTTCACAGGCCGTCTGCTTCTTCGTGGGGTCAAATATCAGTGTTGAATCTGCGTTTCACCTTGACAACTTTAGAAACTCAATTTTTCAAGGAAGCCCAGATGTGGGAAATGATTCGTAGTAACCACGCTGACAGGGTATCTACTTCCTTGCCTCAAAGTCCTTGGAATAGTAAACCAGTTCATTTTCAGAAGCCTGTCTCAGGAAGAAAGAGAGAGGATGGTTTTGAGAGAAATTGATTTCTTCTAGGCTCCTGCCTAGATCTTCTTCTCTTAATGAGTAGAGCTTTTTTCCCCCCTCCGTTAGATTCCACAGAAGCCTGGCTTAGGGAAAGTCACGGCACACAATAGGAGCTCAACAAACATCTGAATAAATATCTGTGAATCTTGTTGGTTGAATGACCGACAAACGTACTTACGCTTTGGCTCCCTGTTTTCTAGACCCCAGGTGCACGATCGCCTCTTGTTTTGACATTACCGGCCCTGATCTCTGTCCTGGATGTTTGGGAAGAACTGGGAACTGAGAGCCACGCCACAAGACCGCAAACTCCTTAAAGTTAGGAATCATCTCATCAAAATTAAAAAAAATAACTCATGATCGTCAGCATCATGGCCAACATTCATCAGGTACTTTTCCATACCAGGCACTGTGCTGAGCCCTGCACAACTAGTATCTAATTTAATCCTCATAACAACCTTGGGAGTAGCATCTTCATTTTACAGATGAGAGAGCGATAGCCAGAGAAGGTAAGGAATTTGTGGAAGGTGACCCAGCTAATATGTGATAGACTCAAGATTTTTTTTTTTTGCCTTGGGAGAGACGGAGAACCTGTGTACATGAGCGCGAGCAGAGTAGCGGGAGAAGGGCAGAGAGAGGAAGAGAGAGAATCTTAAGCAGGCACCGTGCTCAGCAAGGTGGGCTCAGCAAGGAGCCCGCCATGCTCAGCAAGACCACCGTGAGGTCATGACATGAGCCAAAATCGAGAGTCGGAGGCTTACCCAATCGAGCCACCCAGGCGCCCCTAGAGTCGAGATTTGAACAAAAATCTGTCTCCCTGCAGAACCTGTATTCTTTTTTTAAATGTATTAATTAATTTATTTTTATTTATGTCCAAGTTAGTTAGCATATGGTGCAACAATGATTTCAGGAATAGATTCCTCAATGCCCCTTACCCATTTAGCTCACCCCCCCCCACAATCCCTCCAGCAACCCTCTGTTCTCCATATTTAAGAGTCTCTTATGTTTTGTCCCCCTCCCTGTTTTTGTATTATTTTTGCTTCCCTTCCCTCATGTTCATCTGTTTTGTATCTTAAAGTCCTCATGTGAGTGAAGCCATATGGTATTTGTCTTTCTCTGACTAATTTTGCTTAGCATAATACCCTCTAGTTCCATCCACGTAGTTACAAATGGCAAGATTTCATTCCTTTTGATTGCCGAGTAATATTCCATTGTGTATATATACACACACCACATCTTCTTTATCCATTCATCCATAATGGACATTTGAGCTCTTTCCATACTTTGGCTATTGTCGAAAGCGCTGCTGTAAACATTGGGGTGCATGTGCCCCTTCAAAACAGCACTCCTGTATCCTTTGGATAAATACCTACTAGTGAAATTGCCAGGTCATTCTTTCTTTTCTTTTTTTAAAGTTTATTTATTTATTTTGAGAGAGAGAGAGAGAGAGAGAGAGAGAGAGAATCCCAAGCAGGCTACCCACTGTCACCGTGGAGCCCAACATGGGGCTCAAGCCCACATGACTCTATGACCTGAGCCGAAATCAGAAGTCAAAAGCTCAACCAACTGAGCCACCCAGGTGCCCCACCTTTTTTACTTTTAAGTAGGCTCCACGCCCAACGTGGGGCTTGAACTCATGACCCTGAGATCAAGAGTCACATGCTCTACTGACTCAGCCAGCCAGGCGCCTCAAAAAGTGCCTTTTGATTACCGTTAGGTCAACAATCATCATAACATGGCGAGCACGGACACGTCTCGTCTCTATGGAATTTCAGCCTGGTTTTCCTGATGCTCGCCTGCTGGATCCGTGTTTATGTGACCTTCGTGTGAAGGCCAGAAGGGGTGATGTGTCTGGGGACAGCAGGAGCTCCGTGGTTTGATTCCGAATCGAAGCGGTAGTGGTCTGGGGTAGTGGAGAGGGAGAGGAACTCACCGGCTGCTGGAGGCCTCCCTGTGTGGACTTAGAGATAGAAGTAGGGGCCAACTAGCAGCCCCTATTTGATGAAAAAGTACACTACCTCATCCTTGAAGCCTGTTCCCAACATCCTCATTGGATTCTTTCTTTCTATCTTTTCCTTCCTTCCCTCCCTCCCTCCCTCCCTCCCTCCTTCCTTCCTTCCTTCCATGAGAGAGCACTCAGTGGGGAGCCAGAGAGGGAAAGAGAGAGAAGGAGAGAGAACCCCAAGCAGGTTCCACGCTCAGTGCAGGGCCAGACTCGGAGCTTGATCTCACAACCATTGAGATCGTGCCCTGAGCAGAAATCAAGAGTCGGACGCTTAACCGACAGAGCCACCGGGCGCCCCTCTTTTTTTCAATATAAAATCTTTTAAGGAGTCAGGACAAGTTGAAAAAGGTTATTAGAAGACACCTACATGACCACTATCTGGCTCTCTGTGACCCACGTGACCAAGGTTACAGAGACCCTCGAGGTCAGAAGACAGCACAGACTAGGACACGGCGCCTTGAGCTCACCGGAGGCCAAGGTGTAGGGTAGGGTTAGTTTTAGGGCAAGCGAGTTGCTTTGTTCTCCCCGCCCCGATACGTGTCAGCCAGCTTCTTCTAGACGGTCTTCAATCTATTATGTTATTATGAAAGCTTGGCTTGTATAGGACGTTTCAAAAACTTCTTCCTGTGAAAATTTTCCAACACAAAGTTGCAAGAACAGTACCGCCCATAGACCCACCCCCAGAATTCAACTATTGGTAACATTGTGTCTATTTGTTTCAGATATATTATCTATATTTTTGCTGAAGCCTCCTCCAATAAATGACATCTTTTATGTAACCACAAGGCCACTATTTTATGACTGAAAAATTAACATTTACCAATATGGTTTTATGCTATTTCTTTCAGTTCAATCCTCGAAAAGTCAGAGAGAGATGCTAGTTTTTCTGAACCAGGATCCGATCAAAGGTCCTGCCCTCTTAGGCAAGGCTGGGGCTGAGGTGAGCTAAGTTAAAGGGCAGCAGAGAACTCAGTATTCGAGTAACATAATGTCTTAATGAACCATTTTTTAAAAATCAAGTCGGCAGCAGCCTGCTTTTGCAGATGAAGTTTTACGGGGCTGGGTTAGGGTCAGTGACGCGGGGCTCTGCCAGGGCCGGACTTGCATTTACACTTGTAATATTTTGTTCATCGTGGAATTTTTTTCTGCACTAATTTTTGCGTTTCGTAATTATCGCGTTCAAATATTTTCTTGGTTACGGAGTCTTTTGGCAGCCTCTTAAATTCTGCAGTCGAGGCAAGGGCCTCACTCACCCCGCCCTGATCCCGGCCCTGCTCTGAACTCTCTTTTAACACAGGACCGCCCTCCCCTCCTTATTCCTGACTTCGACTTTTTTTTGTTTTAATTCTTTCATTAAACATTTACAGAGCACACAGCCAGCCGGCTAGACAAAACTCCCTGCAGATCAAATTAAAACCCCTGATAAAAGGAAGAAGCAACGTGATATGCAGAAGAAGCGACAACGTGCCCCACAACGAGAGACTGAGGACGCTGCCTCCCGCACGGCCAGCTGGGGATTTTCCCGAGCCCCGGCTGAGACTGCTTGGCTTCTTTCCTCACAGCGTCCTCTAGCTCCTGCATTCCCGGCGAATTGGACCTAACTAGATCCAGGCTAACCATTTGGGGCAAGAGGTCTTCGGACGTGATACGGGAGACAGCGAATTGTTGCATCATCTCAGGAGACACGTGATGTCTGCTTCCTCCGTCTTTAACTGTCTCCAATGTCATCGGTTCTGAGTCAGTATGCGGATTGGCTTTGGAGAGGGACCGTTCTGTGGGCTGCATACCCAACGCGGAAGGAACTAGACACTCAGGTGAGGACATGACCCAGCTGGGGGATTCCTAGTAGGTCGTGCATTTCTCATTCATTTCGTGAAACGGTAGGCGTGTCTTGTACAAAAGTAGCTTGTGTGTTGGGAACCCTCACGGTTGAATATTGTTGTTTTCGTTTTTGTTTTTTAAGTTAATTTCTTTATTTTGAGAGAGAGAGAGAGAGAGAGAGCGCGCGGGTGCGCGCGCACAAGCTGGGGAAGGGCATAGAGAGAGGGAGAGAATCCCAAGCAGGCTCCACGCTCAGTGTAAAGCCTGATGCAGGGCTCGATCCCATGAACTTGGAGATCATGCCCTGAGCTGAAACCACGAGTCAGATGCTTATCCGACTGAGCCATCCAGGCGCCCCAAATATTGTTTATAACGAAGTGTATCATTTAATTTTTATTTAAAACGTTTTTAAACTTTTCTATTAGATTTTCAGAAAAGTTACAAAGATTTGCCTTGTATTCTTCGACAGTTTCTCCTAACACTAAAATCTCACGTAACCGTGGTACATTTGTCAAAACCAAGACACTGACACTTACCCACGAATATTAACTGAACTGCAGACTCCGTTCGAATTTCACCAGTTGGCACACGACTGTTCTTTCTCTCTTTCAGGATACCGTGCTGCATTTAGTAATCCTTCCTTCATCTCTTTCTTGAGGCCGGAGTGACTTTTTTTCATGTTTATTTTTGAGAACGAGAGACAGACTATGAGTGAGGGAGGGGCAGAGAGAGAGGGAGACACAGAATCCGAAGCAGGCTCCAGGCTCCGAGCCGTCAGCACAGAGCCCGACGCGGGGCTCGAACTCATGAACCATGAGATCATGACCTGAGCCAAAGTTGGACGCTCAACCGAATGAGCCACCCAGGCGCCCCTGAGTTATTAATTTTTAAGCCTCTGATACTTCCAAATTATTGAGTCGAACATTCCTGGAGAAAGATTATTGATGGGATACACTCTGGCGCTCGGACAGCAATGGTTTCTGCCCACCCGGCATCTATTGCCCTTCTCCGGGCAGCGTCACCTTGATCTTGTCCTTTGCCTGAAGGCTTGGTGGGATTATCCGGCAGGACGACCTCTCCCTGTGCCGAGCGGTAGCAGGTAACCCACACGGGGCCCACCATGCTCCGTCCCCCGGGCACGGGAACAAGGGCAGAAAGGAGCAGGGGCCGACCACCCGTGGTAGCAGTGTCCTGAAGTACTAACCTTTAGCTCCCGCCCCCTTCCTTCCCCAGAGCCACTCTGGTCCTCGTCCCCAGTATGATGGCGGCTTTTACGTCCTCTTACTGGCCCCACACCTTTCCTGTGAGTTCCACTCCCCCCTTCCCCTTAATTTCTTTCTTTTTCTTTTATTTTGTTTTTATTTTGAGAGAGAGAGCACGCGCAAAGGGGAGGGGCAGAGGGAGAAAGAGAGAGAATCTCAAGCAGGCTCCATGCTCCACAGGGTGCCTGATGCAGGGCTCCATCCCATGACCCTGGGGTCCTGACCTGAGCCAAAATCAAGGGCCAGACCCTCAACTGACTGGGCCACCCAGGCGCCCCTCTCCTCTTGATTTAGTCAGTGAAGGACAACAGAGAATCCTATTTGACATAGGAAATTATTTCATCAAAAACACCCTGGGGGGCCCCTGGGGGGCTCAGTCGGGTGAGCCTCCGGCTTCAGCGCAGATCGTGATCTCACGGTGCACGAGTTCGAGCCCCACGTCGGGCTCTGTGCTGACGGCTCTGAGCCTGGAGCCTGCTTCGGATCCTCTGTCTTCCTCTCTCTTTGCGCCCCCCCCCCTTGCACTCTGTCTCTGTCTCTCTCAAAAATAAATAAACATGAAAACATGTTAAAAATGACCAAAAAAAAAAAAAAAGACCCCGGGGAGGAGTGGGGGGTGGGGGGGACCTGTCAATCCCAAGAAAACATTTAATAATGCATTCTACTCTCCTTCAGCGCCAGACTGTTGCATAGAAAGAAAAGGCCCTTGTGTGTCAAGTATACTCAATTAAAAGAACTTTTTAAATGTTTATTTCTTTTTGAGAGAGAGCAAGCGAGTGGGGGAGGTGAGGGCAAGGGGTACAGAAGATCCGAGGCGGGCTCTGCACTGACAGCAGAGAGCCCAACGTGGGGCTCGAACCCACGAACTGTGAGATCACGACGGGAGCTTGAAGACGGGCGCTCAACCGACAGAGCCACCCAGGCGCCCCTAGTAATTAACAAAACAAAACCAAACCAAACCGTGGTGCCATCGTGTCTCAAACCAGACTCTCCACCTGAAAGAAATTCCCGAGCTTTGAGCGCCGACGCCAGTTCTCGAAAAATCTCCGAAAAACAAAACAGGAGAGAGAGAGAGACCCCACCCAATCAAAGCCCTCAGGTGGTTTTGGAAGCGAGTTGTTTCCTGCCCTTTTCTGGATTCCTTATGAGGGCTGACATCAGGCTCGAAGCCTCTGGGCTGCGGCAGCAGCAAAATCTGGTGAGAATCGTAGCTGCTCGGTCCACATAGGACCCCGGGTAGATCACGTGACATCTCCGAACCCGTATCCTCGTCAGCAGACTGGAGGAGGGCGGTCACGGCTGCTTCCTGAAGTGTGAGCATCGGGAGAATCCCATGCTTTCCGGAGCGCCCAGCACCTTGGCCGTGGCTGTGTCCAGATCCTCGGGCCGCTCGCTGCTACTGCAATTACTTCCACAAAGTTGCTGACACCGTTTGGCTATGGAGATGATGTGTTTACTGGGCTCTCCTTGGCGCCCAAGCGTAAGAAGCTGGTTGGCTCTTTGGAGGACCCTGAGCATTTGGAGACCTGGGACCACTTGCATCGTATGTGCTGGAATGTTTGTGTGGCCAACGGCTCAGAAGGGAGCGATGGTCGTTCACGTCGCATCCCCCGGAGAGTGCCGCAGCTCAACGAGAAAGAAGAATTGGGTCTCTACCCCCAAATACGAAACCCTAGGATCCCTCCGGGGACGTCAGCAGTCAGTGCCATCAGTGGTCACGGGACGTACGGAGGAGCTCCCCGTCCTCAGGGAATTCCTTAGCCTCTAACAGAGCCTGGATTTAGAGCCAGATCCCTGAATATAGGTTGTTTTCTCCTATTTCCGTAAAGGAAGGTTATTCCGCCGGGATATCCTTCCCATGCACGACGCATCAATCAGAGCAGGGCCGTCACTGGAGCTGTGCAGTGTACCACATGCACAACCATACACAGCAGCCCCAGGCAGTAAAGAATGGGTTCCAGAGTCCCAGAAACCCGAGTCTAAAACCTCATTTCTGCCATTTACTCTCAGTAAAGCCATGAGTAAATTGACGTTTACTCATTAATTAGAGTAATTAAGTAGAGAAATTAGTAAATTTCTAAATCTCACTTTGCTCATTTGCGAAATTGGAAAATTACAGCGGCCACCTCTCAGCGGTGTTGTGAGGCTTAAAATAAAATCATACATGCGCCAAGATTTTCAACCCCGTGCCTGGCACATAGAACATGCCTAATCGTCTCCTCTCCTAAAGACTTTTCTAAAACTATTTTTTTAACTTTTATTTATTTTGGGGAGAGACAGAACGCGAGCAGGGGAGGGGCAGAGAGAGGGGGAGACACAGAATCCGAAGCAGGCTCCGGGCTCTGAGCTGTCGGCACAGAGCCCTGACGCGGGGCTCGAACTCATGAACTGTGAGATCATGACCTGAGTCGAAGTCAGATGGATGCCCAATGACTGAGCCACCCAGGAGCCCCCCAGAAGACTTTTCTAATCCCTCCGCCCCTCCCCGAACTGGGTCAAATGCCCTTCCTATGTGTTCCCATCTCCTCTCGCGCTGTCTGTAAGACAGCTGAGATTCCTCCAGAACCATGATCTCAAAGTCAGGGACTGTCTTCCACGTTAGGATGGCCAGCCCCTCGAAGTCTGGCACACAGGTGGCACTTACTGAATACCAGCTGAAGAAAGGAATATCTAAGATTCCTCCAGAACCATGATCTCAAAGTCAGGGACTGTCTTCCACGTTAGGATGGCCAGCCCCTCGAAGTCTGGCACACAGGTGGCACTTACTGAATACCAGCTGAAGAAAGGAATATCTAAGCACCGCCTTCAGGCGGGACCAAAGGGAAAAAGTTGATCTTATTTTCGGTCAGGAGCCAGGGATGGGGAAAAGAGGCAAAGAAACGGGGAAGGAGAGCGTGGGCCGGACGCTTGCCAGAAGCAGGTCAGCCCTTTCCTGTGGCCTTTTTTCTCAGTGGCAGAAAAACTAAGTGAAACCTTGTACCCAGCCGGGCCTAACGAGATACACAAGCCAAGGGTTCCGCTGAGACAACGGCCCAATTCCACCGGCCAGGGGGCAGGTGGGAAGCGTGGGAACCCAGCCAGCCATCCCCTTCCGATTTCCGTCCTTGGAGCTCAGCTCCTGCTCCCCAGCAAGGCCTCCCCAGCCCCTCTCCTCCATAGAAGGCGACTTCAGATCTGAGTCAGACTCTTACCCCGGGGAGATCTCTGAAGGCTGGCCCGAGCTGCAGAGTCTGAATCACCCCTGACCACAATGGCCTCGCAGTGACAGAGGGTTTCTGTTTGCACGGTCGGCGGGGGGCGGGGGGGGGGGGTGTTCTAAAGTGGGTTTCGTTGGTGGCACGGTTTGTCTCCACGTGGCCCCTGCCGACCGGGGGCTGAGACGAGCACTTCGTGGAGATCAAACGATCGGACCTCGAAACGCCCGTGGAACACTTGTAAAAAGACAGGCAAAGCTGGGGGGGGAGGGGGGAAGGGGGGAGGGGGGGAGATGCGGTTTCACAGGAGCACGTGTGACAAATGATTTCGCAGCCAAGACTACGGGAGGCTCAGCATGCGTCAGCTGGAGGATGTGGGGGCCACGAAAAAAGAAAGAAAGAAAAGAAAGGAAGGAAGGAAGGAAGAAAGAGAGAGAGAGAGAAAGAAAGAAAGAAAGAAAGAAAGAAAGAAAAAGAAAGAAAGAAAGAAAGAAAAGGAAGGAAGGAAGGAAGGAAGAAAAGAAAGAGAAAGAGAGAAAGAAAGAAAGAAAGGAAAGAAAGAAAGGAAGGAAGAAAGAAAGGAAGAAAGGAAAGAAAGGAAGAAAGGAAGAGAAAGAAAGAAAGAAAGAGGAAGAAAGGAAGAGAAAGAAAGAAAGAAAGAAAGAAAAGAAAGGAAGGAAGGAAGGAAAGAAAGAAAGAAAGGAAGGAAGGAAGGAAGGAAGGAAGAAAAGGAAAGAAAGGAAGAAAGAAAAGAAAGAAAGGAAAGAAAGAAAGAAAGAAAGGAAGAAAGGAAGAAAGAAAAGAAAGAAAGAAAAAGAAACCTCAGGCAAACACCGGACTCGGCGGAGCTTCCAGAAAAAGAAAGGTGGGGGTGACGCTGCTCGGCGCTGGCCAGACCACCCTGGAGGAGGCGTGGCTCTGTCTGGATCCCCCTCGTGAGGGGGAGGGGTGTGCCCCGAGTGGAGTTACTAGGACTGGGGGTGGGGGCGGGGCAGCGGAGGGACGCAAAACGGGGTCTAAAGTTGGACAAGAAGAAGAGACGAGTGACCCGGGGAGGAAAGGGCTTGGGTGGAGGGGCGCAGAGGAGGGTCTCCGCTCCGAAAGTCTCTCCCCGTCTGCCCGCTGAACTCCTACTCCTCCCCCAGGCTTCCGCGGCCACCGCCTCTGAGAAGCCTTCCCGATCACCTCTCTAAGCAGAACCAGCCACGCCTCCGTGGGGACCCCCTTCCTCCGCAGCCGGGGGGCAGGTGCTTTGGTCACGGCACCCCTTACATGGAACGCCGCGGGTGGCGCAGAGTCCCCGTTCGATTTATCTTTGCAACCCTGACACCTGGCCCGGCCACTGTTCCCCGGCGAAGGTCTGATTAAACTGTTGGCATGAAAATGGTCACTGAGCACGAGGAGGAGATGATACGCTTTCTGTGCGGCTCCAAAAGACGGAACCGGAAAACAGGGCGGAGCTTACAAGAAGGTGGAGTTCAGCTCAAAATTAGGAAGTACTTGATAGTAATAATGACGCTAGCTTGGCTGAGCCTTTTAGTCCTGGATGGCTGCGCAGCAAGGTAGCCCAAAACTTGGCGGTCTTTTTCTTTTCTTAATTTTTTTTCATGTTTTAATTTCTTTTTGAGAGACAGACAGACACAGAGCACAAGCGGGGGAGGGGCGGAGAGGGGGAGACGCAGAATCTGAAGCAGGCTCCGTCGCAGAGCCCGATGGGGAGCTTGATCCCGTGCCCCTGAGATCACGACCTGAGCCCAAATCAAGAGTCAGACAGTTCACTGCCTGAGCCACCCAGGCGCCCCATCAAATTAATTTTTATCACAGAAGGGGTGCCTGACTGGCTTGGTGGGTACAACCCATGACTCTTGATCTTTGGGTCATGAATTTGGGGCCCCCATTGGGCATAGAGATTATGTTAAAAAAATAAAGAGGGGCGCCTGGGTGGCTCAGTTGGCTAAGCGTCAGACTTTGGCTCAGGTCATGATCCCGCGGTTTACGAGTTCCAGCCCCGCGGCGGGCTCTGTGCTGACAGCTCAGAGTCTGGAGCCTGCTTCCCATTCTGTGTCTCCCTCTCTCTCTCTCTGCCCCTCCCTTACTTGCGTTCTGTCTCTCTCTCTCTCTCTCTCTCTCTCTCTCTCTCTCTCTCAAAAAATAAATAAACCTTAAAAATTTTTAATTTTTTTTATTTTTTTTTTAACGTTTATTTTTTATTTTTGAGAGACATAGAGACAGAACATGAGCAGGGGAAGGGCAGAGAGAGAGGGAGACACAGAATCTGAAGCAGGCTCTAGGCTCCGAGCCATCAGCACAGAGCCCGATGCGGGGCTCGAACTCACAGACCGTGAGATCATGACCTGAGCCGAAGTTGGCCGCTTAACCAACTGAGCCACCCAGGCGCCCCAAAAATTTTAAAAAAAGAAATCAAATGTTAATTTCCATCACAGCAATAATCCATCTATTAGTACAGATTGTAAATCACTTAAACAATTTCCTAAGCATTTTAGTTTATTTCGTGGAAATCTGAGTGTCCACGTACGTCTGTCCTCTGCAGTTAGAGCTGATGGTGTATTTTCAAATTCCCCTTGAAGAGATAAGGAAACCAAAGCACATAGACGTTAATGAACTTGTCCGTGGTCACGAAGGTTTGAACTTTGATTTACACCTAAAAACCCAGTCACGACTTTTTGTGCCAGATTACAGTGCGTGCGCTGGCTGCTGGGTATGCACTGGTCAGGGACGCTGGGGCGGTGGTGGTCAATCCTAGCCATACATAAACACCAGCGCGGGAAGCTCTTACTAATAATTCCTGATGCCTGAGCCCCAGCTCCTGGGATTCTGATCTAATCGACCCGGAGTCTGATTCTACGATGCAGGGTCGGAACACCCCCAGCGCTGGTTGGGGGTCGTCTGACCAGTGGATGAAGGCACGAGCTCCTGCCTTCCTTCCAAATATTACATTCTCACCTGGGCCTAAATGGGACATACTCTTATTACCAAGCGCTGGGGGACTCGGGATGGATACACGAGTTCCTCACTGTTATCTTAGGCCCCGCGGAAGTCTGAGCTTCTCTTGAGAGGCAAGTAGATGTCGAATAGGCTGGGAAGGAGGCGTAGTCCAGCTAGAAGGAAAGGCTCAGGAGACGCCTAACGCCAGGATAGAATTTCAGGGACATAAATTATTAACAAGAGGCTTTTTACCGGAGTCCTCTCTCAGACTCTCTTGCTGCCAGACTGTTTTCTCACCTTCCTCATCCACGTCGCCAGCCCTACTCTCTGTCCACTTTGGTCAGAGACACCTTTCTGGAGGCAGATACAAAGAATAAGCAGGAAAGGGCCCAAGGGCAAAGAGTTGCTAGAAAGAGGGGTCCCCATGGAGGAGGGAGGGAGAGAGAGAGAGAGAGAGAGAGAGAGTTCCTTTTAAATTAATTCTTGGTTGCTGCCCTCTACTTCTTGAACATGACATTGCCTTTAAGTTGAACCATGGGGCCGGGCTGTCAATTGCTCCTTATAGGCATAAGAAGACGAGTTGGGATTTCTATGTGGCTTTTCCCTGAAATCACACGGCACTTGTGTAGCCTGCTCAGCACCGTAAGCACACAGCTGCCGTCAGCGCTAATCCTGGAGACAGAACGCGATGACAGTCACTCATCGGAAAATGCTGACTGAGGGACTGGGCCGGGCACGGATCCAGGCATTAAAGATGAAGCTATGGACAAAGCACAGAGCTTGTCTGGATGAAGCTCTCTAGAGAGAAAAGGATATCCTCTCTAACGGGACAGGCATGAGGCCGGCGGCAGGATCCTCAATAGACTCCTCACAAAAACCCTAGAGACTCCTCACGAAAACCCTAGAGAGACGCTTTCGAGGTGTCGGAAGACAGAAATTTTGATGTTGGGATTTTATATCCAGCTAAACTATCTTTTACATGGAGCAAATTAAAGACAGTGCTGTGTACTTTAGGAGGCCCTTGAAAGACTCCCCACACAAACATCTACTTTGAAGACATTGTTGGAGGAAGTTCTCCAGCAAGAAGAAAAACAAAAAAAAATAAATAAAATAAAAAAGAAGAAAAAAAAAAAAGAAGAAAAATAAAGCCAGAGCATGTTTTTTTTGAGATATATGGCATGGAAATAAGTTGGCCAGGTTCTTTGCTATGCAAATAAATGATGACAAAAAGAAAAAGATTATAATAAGCCACAACCCAAACGCTAGGCTATACTTATAGCAGAAAAGAAAGAGCGCCTGGGTGGCTCAGTCGGTTAAGCATCTGAATCTCAATTTTGGCTCAGATCGTGACCTCATGGTACGTGAGATGGAGCCCCACCCTTCTCGGGATCCTCTGCCTCCCACCTCTCTCTCTCAAATAAATAAACATTAAAAAGACGATTTTTTAAAAGTATGAAATGGAAAACATGAAATTAAATCGTAGCTAGTCCTAACAGGCTGATGATTAGAATTTATGTAAATGGGTTAAATTCACCAATAGAAAGATTCTCAAACTGGATTTATTTATTTATTTTGAGAGAGAGAGAGGGAGAGAGAGAGAGCACGCACATGCGTGAGCAGTGAGATCATGACCTGAGCCACGTTGATATGCCGTGAATTAAGGAATTTGATGAACTCTCTCGCTCTACCCGAAGTCTCCAAACACCTACAAAACCAACCAACGGAAACAGAGACTTCCGGCAAGTCTAGCTCACCAGGTCTAGACAGGTCTGAATTCCAGCGATAGACACAACTCACGGCTAAACTGCTTCCGTCTTCCGATCCCCACCAGCTCCATCCAAATAGAACCAAGTCCCTTTGGGTACAAAAAGCCCCTCGACCAGATGTTGGACTCCCATCTCTTATGGTAAGGCTCTTCCCAGTTAGCTCGTCGGCTAAACGGGTGTTCTTGTTCTATCCAACTCGCAAGGATTTGAGGAGGAAAATCAACATAGGGTTAGGCATGTGAAAACAACTTACGAAGTGTTATGAAAATACAAGCCATCGAGGGCCACCCGGCTGGCTCAGTCGGTGGCACCTGTGACTCGCTCTCCTGGTTGTGAATTCATGCTCCACGTGGGGTGTAGAGATTGCTTCAAAAAAATAAAATCTTTAAAAAAAATAAAATCTTTGGGGCGCCTGGGTGGCTCAGTCTGTTAAGCATCCGACTTCGGCTCAGGTCATGATCTCACGGTCTGTGGGTTCGAGCCCCGCGTTGGGCTCTGTGCTGACAGCTCAGAGCCTGGAGCCTCCTTTGGATTCTGTGTCTCCCTCTCTGTCTCTGCCCCTCCCATGCTCTGTATCTCTCTATCTCTCACTAAAAAATAGAATCATAAAAAAAATTTTTTTTAATAAAATCTTAAAAAAGATAAGTAAAAGCCATCATAACTTTTCTTTTAAAAGAAAAATTTCCAAGTGATTCCAGCCTAGATTTTTTTTTAAAAAAATCTTTAAATTCTTTTATTTTTCTTTACCGTGAAATATTTAATAAGATATAAGAAGTAATTGGATTTGTGGGAAAACAGGAGCCCCGAGTTGCACTCTTAAGTGCCGTGGTTTGCGTATATTACTTATTTATTTATGTGTTAAACTTCAGATTACGTGTGATAAACTGTCTGCGGCATAATGTTATTGATTTCCCTGCATTAGAAGTTGAATTAAACGTGCATTACCCTGGGGTGGCTCACCATGAGGGAAACTTAAAAAGTTTTGAGGAAGAGTAAGTGGAAACCATTAAGACTCTCTAGGCGCTGTCTCCCACTGATCCCTGTCACCCTAGGGAAGGCTTACTGCCATTCGGTCCCACGGACATCCTGACCTTAATGCTTCCTCTAATGGTACCTAATAGCAGCTTGCATGAAAAAGCAACAGCGGCCTTCCTCAACTGTGTCTCAGACACGTTCTAGAAAGAGTGGGGCTTTGGAGTATATCTCGTGTAAAATACAAAATTCCTCGGTGAGCCTCGTGTCACGTCTTCATTAGCTCGTTTACTCACCGAACTAACATTTATGGAATGTCTACGCGGTTCCGGGCATTCGGCCAATTGTAGTGTTTGTCACCAAATTACAATATTTCTCTCTGCGATCCGTCCTTGGAAGTGAGTTACTCTCCCCTCGTCGTCCTCGGAGAATATTGAGATATTGGGAGAAGTCTAGGGGTGCCGCTCCGGGTTGAGGTTCCACCCCCGTTGCCTGCCAGCCGGGCGAGCGTAAGCTGGGTCAGATTATCTTTCGGAAATGACTGAGCTGTCCTTGGTGGCCTCGCGTGGGACCAATAGGTTTAAATGTAACGTATGTGTTTGTAGAAAATCTTCGGTACGGAGACTTAGGACATCACGATCATCAGAGCAGGGAATTATTAGAATTTTCTGTATTTAAAAAAATAAAAAGAGGGGCGTCTGGGTGGCTCAATCAGTGAAACGTCTGACTTTGGCTCAAGTGTGATCTCACGGTGTGTGAGTTTGAGCCCCAAGTCGGGCTCTGTGCCAACGGCCTGGAGCCTGCTTCGGATTCTGGGTCTCCCTCCCTCTCTGCCCCTCCCCTGCTCTCTCTCTCTCTCTTAAAAATAGATACAGATTAAACACCTTTTTAAATAAAAAGAAAAAGAATTTTCTGTATTATTATCATTTTTTTAAATTTTATTTGAGAGAGAGAGAGAGAGCAAGAGCAAACGAGGGGACAGGGGCAGCGGGAGACAGGGAGAGAATCTCGAGCGGGCTCCACGATCATTTCAGAGCCCAATGCGGGGCTGGATCCCAAGACCCTGGGATCGTGACCTGAGCTGAAATCAAGAGTCAGATGCTCAACCCACTGAGCCACCCGGGTGCCCCAAGTTTTGTTGAAATTAATTTCACCTGACACTCTCTGACATTTGAGCTTGAAAATTTTGCTATCTTCGGCTCTTTATTCTTTCCCGCCCCCCCCCACCCCTAACTTGGTTCTTTGATGATTTCTTTTTCTTCTTTTAGTTTTTTTTAACATTTACTTATTTTTGAGAGAGAGGGACAGAGTGCGAGTGGAAAAGGGGCAGAGAGAGAGGGAGACACAGAATCCGAAGCAGGCTCCAGGCTCTGAGCTGTCAGCCCAGAGCCCCACAACGGGGCTTGAACCCATGAACCGTGAGATCATGACCCAAGCCAGAGTTGGATGCTTAACCGACTGAGCCGCCCAGGTGCCCCTATGATTTCCATTCTACGAGTTCTGGGCTCTCAGGCCCCTTGGGTCCCACAATTCCAAACTCCTCACGTCTCTGCAAACCAAAAATTCTCTCATGAAGTGGCAACGAATGCTTACTTGGCAGTAAACCCTGACCCCACATAACGTGGAACTATTTGTTGTCTTTATTTCCCTCAACGTTTTACAGCAGAAACATGATGTTTTTATTACAAAGTGCGGACATAGACCAAGCTGGGGGTGGGAGCGGGGCGGCAAGTGTTACCGGTTTACACACCAAGTCATCTCGGTAAAACGCCCTGAATTCTAAATTCTAAAGCATGGCTGACTGCAAGCATCTTGAGGAAAGGGCTGTCGGCCTGTACGCCTCCCTCAGATCTCCTGGGGAAGTCTTCCACATCGCTCTGGATTTTGTTTTCATAGTTACCCGCGGAGTTCTAGGGGAAATTCTTTTTTTTTTTTTTTCATTTTGTTACTGTTTATTTTTGAGAGAGAGAGAAAGGGAGAGAGAGTGTGTGTGTGTCTGAGCAGGGGAGGGGCAGAGAGAGAGAGAGAGAGACCCAGAACTCAAAGCAGGCTTGGGGCTCCAGGCTCCGCACCGCCGGCACAGAGCCTGACCCGGGGCTCGAACTCACAAACTGCGAGATCATGACCTGGGCCGAAACCAAGAGTCGCCCGCTTATGCGACTGAGCCGCCCGGGCGCCCCCCTAGGGGAAATTCTCAAGGTTGTCTTCTTCAGTAACGTTCTGGCAGCTCTGCCTCCGTGGGGTTCTTCTTCATTTGGCATTCCCGGTTTCCTTCTCCGTGAAGATCTTTCTCGATCTCCGACGGATTCTTCCTTGTGACTTCTTGCCCTGTATCAGTCCCTGTTCCCTTCGACTTGGCTGGAGAAGAACACCAGAGTTTTTTTTTTCACAAGCAAGAAACAGACTCCCCGGCCGGAAGCGGCCCGAGGGACGAGGAGACTATGGGACAGACCCCGGGGGAGGTGACAGGCTGAAGAAAGTCTCAGGAGCGAGGACGTCTCCAGAGACCTCGGAGAGAAAGACTGGAATCAGGGCTGCATGCTGCTGGGTCATGCCCTGTCTCTCCCTCTCTAACCTCTCTGGCTTCACGTTCTCCTCCTGCAGTTGGAGTTTTGTCCCCTAGTCAGACACACGAACACTAGCAACGCCAAATTCATATCCCTTCAGCGCCGTCGCCAGAAAGAGGCAACAGAGTTGCTCTCTTCTGGGGTCAGGGAATCTTTACCGAGACAGACTTCCGGGTCAGGCCCGGGACTCCTTCCGGGACGTGTGTCCATTGGATGAAGCCAATGATCAAAAAGGGAGGAGGCGAGGGAGGGATGCCGAGCGGATTAAACAGTCACGTTCACCTCATACGCCTTCTAAAACGTTGCATACATTTACCTCAGGTTGGAGAGTCCCCCGTGGTTCTCCAGGGTGGCCCTCTTCTGTGAGATCTGTAGCGTCTTTGTATGGAGGTCTCCCTGTCTGCCCATTTGGGAGAAAGCCCACTGGCCCCACGCACGGCCTGGCAGCCGTCGCTCCGAGAGAAAGTCCTGCTGTGCAGGCTTCCTGGTTTTGTTCCCTGACAGGAGAGGAGAAGGATTCTGACAGAGTTGGCCTAACACCAATTGCAGAAGCGTTTCGATGGTGGCTTGTGGAGTGTGTCTGTCAGGTTTCTGTTTGCTATGAATAATCAAATCCCCACTCCACTTGCTTAAAAAATAAAGAGGATTTATTGGCTCCTGTGACTGGAAAAGTCCACACCAGGAGGTGCTCAGATGTGATACAGCCAGGGGTTCCCTTCCCCTGGGGCTCCTCTTTCCCTTAAGCTGGATTCATCTTATCCCGGTGGCGAGTTGGCCACTGCAATTCTATTTCTTTTTTTTTTTTAAGGTTTTACTTTTAAGTAATCTCCGTACCCAACATGGGGCTCGAACTCCCAACCCCGAGATCAAGAGTCATACATTCCCCTGACTGAGCCAGCAAGGCGCCCCGGCCACTACAATTCTAAACGTCTCCTGACAATATCCAGAGGAAGACAGAGTCTCTTTTCTGGGGGGGTGTCTCTGAAGCAGGAAGATAGAACTTTTCCAGAAGCTTCCAGCAAACTTCTCCTTACATCTTATTGGCTCCGATTCGTTACGAACGTTTTTATGAATCCATCTCTGTGTCCAGGGAAACGTTGTGTAATTAACACGGAGCTCCTGCACGGATCAAGGGTAGAAGGGAGGAAAATCCCCTGAGGCCAAGCAGGCCACCATCTGGCGCTGGGCATGAAGTCAGTTCTTCTTGAAGCACACAGGCTGCGTGAGGGAAGACAGAAGCCTGAGTGAAATAAGTGGAAACGAGGAAATAAGTCCTGGGTAGAAAACCCGTGAAGACTGTGCTCTCCCTGCTTTCCAAATCCGATGCCAAGTCCTCACCTTTTATTTATTTATTTTTAATTAAGTAACATGGGGCTTGAACGCATGACCCCGACATCAAGGGTCACATGCTCTACCGACTGAGCCAGCCAGGTGGCACCCCCCCTCACCATTTTAAACTCTCCTGGCAATTTCTCATGAGAATCTGGGAGGGTATAAACTTGAGGCTTATTCTCACCCTGTCATTTTACCCCCCAGCTCTTAGAGACCCCCCAACTCAAATGCTTACAGATGAGGAAACTGAAGCTCAGAGAGAAAAGTGGCTGCCCAGGGTCGCACTATGGCGATAGCTGGCTATACCGTCATTTAAACCTTCCCGGCTCTTTTTCTGAGCCCTCTCTGTTAATTTCGTGGGTCAACTTGGCTCAGTCATGGTACCAGTTAACAGTATTCCAGATGTTTCTGTAGAGGTATTTTTTTTTATTTTTTTTTAACATTTATTTATTTTTGAGACATAGAGACAGAGCGTGAGCAGGGGAAGGGCAGAGAGAGAGGGAGACACAGAATCCGAAGCAGGCGCCAGGCTCTGAGCTGTCAGCACAGAGCCCAACGCGGGGCTCGAACTCACAGACCATGATATCATGACCTGAGCCGAAGTCGGCCGCTTAACCGACTGAGCCACCCAGGCGCCCCTGAGGTATTTTTTAAAGATGAGATTAGCATTCAAATCAGTAGACTTTGAGTACATCGGATTACTCTCCATGATGTGGGTGGGCCTCATTCAGTCGGTCGAAGATCTTAATAGAAAAAAGACAGACTTCCCTAGGAGAAGAGAGAATTCTGCCATCAGACCGTGTTGGGCTCCAGCCGGCCACCTACCCTACAGGTTTTGATCTTGCCAGCCTCTGCAATCACATGAGCCAATTCCTTAAAATAAATCCCTCTGTCTACTACTTTTAAGTAATCCCTGTGCCCAACGTGGGGCTCGAACTCCCAACCCTGAGATTGGGACTTTTAAGTAATCCGTGTACCTAACGTGGGGCTCGAACTCCCAGCTCTGCTGACTGAGCCAGTGAGGCTAAACCTCTCCTGACAATATCCAGAGGAAGACAGAGGCTCTTTTCTGGCGGATGTTTCTGAAGCAGGAAGATAGAACTTTTCCAGAAGCTTCCAGCACACTTCTCCTGACATCTTATTGGCTCTGATTCGTTACGAACCCTTTTGTGCGTCCATCTCTGTGTCCAGGGTCTCACGGGTCTGTTTCTCTAGGGATTGATACACCATCCTAACTTCCTTACAGAGCTGGCCTGTTCTTTATCCCAACCTTGGACCCGGACCTTCATTTTAGGAGATACTATTCTGAAAGAGCCATTGTTCAACAAGGGGCAACGGATTATTAAATAACTAGTTTCAAATCGGGGATCTGTTGGTGGAGTATACAGAGAATGGTGTGGGGGGGGGGGTTCCAACTATACCAAGAACGTAAGCAAAAAAGAACTGACCCTGTGAAGAACACAGGTAGCTTAGGCATCCACAAGGACCCTTCTCCCCCGGCTCTGTCTCTTTCCATTCGGGGCAATTTATCCACGTGGTCAGGAGCTGCTCTGTCTTCCTCCGAGCTCCCCGTGGCTACCCCCCGGGCCGCCCATGTCCATTCCTCCTAAACGTTATTCCAGTTTTCCCTTGGGGTGTCATCCCTTTCCTCGATTGTAGGTGGATAATCGTGGTGATATTCTCACCTGGGGGTTCAAGGAGCCAGACCCGTCTCTCCTGACTCCAGTTCAGCCAGAATATGAGCATGCGGCTTCAGCTCAGCCAACCAAGTACTCTTTCCTGAGACTTTGCATCTTGAACAAGTAACACGAGACTAAGAGCGGAAGGTTGGCGTCATGGCTGGCAGCCCAGAGGAGGCATTGATTCATATTTTGAACAGGTTTCTCTGGTTATGAGACGATTTCTGGACTTCCTGTGAGCTCTGTCTAGCTTCCTGACCCTCCAGACGCTCTCGGTTCCTGCTCTCAGATGCCCATTCATTCTGACAGCCTCTGTGAGCCTGTTCTTAAGTTATCCGGAAATTGGCTTCTGTAACTGACAATCAAGACCCCGACCGGTCCGAATCCCTAGGTTTTGCTTTTGACGCTGCTTCTAACTTAGTGATCGGTCATCGGACTTCCATAAGCCTCAGTTTCCTCATACGTAAAATTAGGGAACAAGACTGTACCTGTGTCCTGCAAATAATTCTTCAGCCACAAAAAACCTTTGCAAAAACAGGGGCGTTTGGGTGGCTCAGTTGGTTAAGCGTCCGACTTCGGCTTCAGGTCATGATCTCACGGTTCACGGGTTCGAGCCCCTCACGGTTCACGGGTTCGAGCCCCGTGTCGGGCTCTGTGCTGACAGCTCAGAGCCTGGAGCCTGCTTCAGATTCTGTGTCTTCCTCTGTCTCTGCCCGTCCCCAGCTCATGCTCTGTCTCTCTCTCTCTCTCTCAAAAATAAACACTAAAAATTTTTTGAAATTTTGCCAAAACAAAATCTTCCTTATGGGAGCAAAGAGTCCTAAAACTGATGCGCATGGCTCTGGCCAAAGGGTTTCAAAGCTCCAGAATCCTGTCCTCTTAGCTCTTTCTCAACAGTCCCCGCGCTGCGACTTCTGCTCTAATCTCTAATGGGAAAGGATTACACTTCCCCTCTCTCATTGCAACAAAAGGTAACCCGGGTCAAATTCATTAATTCAGGGAGGCAGCATATGGGCAGTTTCTCCTTGACAAAGACTTGTTTCTTCTGAAAAAATGTGCTAAGGACACGTCTGTGAAATGTTTAAACACACACGTAATCAATTGATTTAACTGCCAAGTTTTCAGAGCACTTGAAAAATTAAAAGAAAAAAATTTTTAATTCCAGTTAGTTAACATACAATGTCCGATCAGTTTCAGGTGTGCAATACAGTGATTCAACAATTCCATACATCACTCAGTGCTCATCGAGACAAGGGCACTCCTGGACCCCCATCCCCGATATCAGCCACCCCCCACCCACCTTCCCCCGGCAGCCACCAGTTCGTTCTCTCGAGGCAAGAGTCTGTTTTTTGGTTTCTCTCTCTCTCTTTTTTTTGTTCATTTTTTTTGTTTCGAAGCACTTTTGAGGACGGAGAAGGCCAAGCAAAACCACAAAGAGCAGACAACAAAAATAATATCAGAGGGATGATGTTTTTCCGGTCTCTTTAAAGCCTTTATGTGCATAAATGTGTCTTCCACCTCGGATCATTTTATTCGGTGTTTGAGGGACAGGATGGAAACTTCCTTCCTGATAAAGACGTACCTTGTTCCTTTTTAGTATAATTTCCACCATTAAGATCTGATTGATTGCTTTGAGAGAGAGCACAGGTACGCATGGGTACACACACGCACGCATGCACGCACGCACGCGCCCGAATGCACGCGGACGGGGAAGGGGCAGAGGGGAAGAGTGAGAGAGACTCTAAAGCAGACTCCACACTCAGTGTGGAGCCCGGCCCGAGACTCGATCCCACAACCATGGGATCATGACCTGCGTCCAAATCAAGAGTCAGACACTCAATCCGCTGAGCCACCCAGGCGCCCCAAGATCTGATGTGTTTAATAGCGTGTGAGAGTCTAAACACCATCCCTCCCCTCGTCCGTTGTACCAGGTACTGTGCTAAAGATTTGCACATACGGTCTCAGATATTTTCGAACTCTCTGGAAAAGTATCCTTTATCATTACTGTTTCATAGCTGAGGTCAGTGAGGCTCAGAGAGGTTGAGTAACTTACGTAAACTAACAGAGCCGGTAAGTAGCCACTAACTCCATGTGGCTCCAACACTTATGTTCTTCCAAATACGATACTCTGCTCACCTAGATAACGTCGTGCATGTGTGTCTTTTCAAATGTGGAGTAAGTCGGGGGTGCCCGGGTGTCTCAGTCAGTTAAGCATTCGACTTCGGCTCAGGTCATGATCTCGTGGTTTGTGGGTTCGAGCCCCGCATGGGGCTCCGTGCTGGCAGCTCATAGCCTGGAGCCCACTTCGGAGTCTGTGTCTCTCTCTCTCTCTCTCTCTCTCTCACTCTGCCCCTCCCCCACTCACACGCTTTGTCTCTCACTCTCAGAAAAACCCATTAAAAAAACAAGATGTGGAGAAAGTTGACCATATATCTCGGTGGTCATTTAGCTTCTGGATCTAGATACACTTCAAAAGGAAGACTGATAACTCCAGGCCGAAGAAGCCCCAGAGACCTCTGGACACCTCTCCTGGCTCCCAAGAGCCTTTGCAGGGACAGTAGCAGAGATGGTTCTTAAAAGAAGCGATTCTGGGGCACCTGGGTGGCTCAGTCGGTTGAGCATCTGACTTTGGCTCAGGTCACGATCTCACGACGCACGAGTTAGAGCCCGTGTCAGGCTCTCTGGTCACCACTGAGACGGCTCCTCTGTCCTCCTCTCTCTCTCGTCCCCTCCCCCACTGGGTCTCTCCCTCTCTCCCTCTCAAAGCAAATGAATAAACTTTAAAAAAAAAAAAAAAGGAGCGATTCTGTTAACAATGTGCCATCTTCTCTCCTCTAGTCAGCTAAAATTTCCTCTGGAAATGCAAACTAATTTGAACAAACCACAACCGAGAAGGAGAATTTGCAACGAAGAAAGCCCTTTCGTGAAAATGAGTTCTCTGAACCCCTTCTCTGTTACTCTACATGTATCGACAGACGGTGACTGATGATAACTATGAGATTATGGGATATGAGACGCAAAAATAATGATGACCTTGCTCAAATAACCCCAGTGTTTATTCTTGGTTCGCCACCATGTTGCCTGTGTCAGCTGTTACCATGTCTAATAATGGCGGTCTCTACCGACAGTCCAAAGGCTGTTGTCCCAATGAAGTTCATTGATGGAGGCATACCCATGGCTTATTGGGAGATAATACATCTCTAGGTGCTGGTCCCGAATATGCCACTGTGTCACTGAGCGGCCTTGGATGAGTTTCAGAAACCCACTGGGGCTTCGTTTCTTCATCTGCGATGTGAGGAATTTAGACACTGTAGACTTCAACCCTTAACACGCGAATTCGGCTGGTTGCTTCGAAGGACCTAGGGGCCATGCAATCCCAGGTGTGTCCAGCAGAGGTCAGAAGAAGTCACCAAAAGCTCTGAGGTCTCCAATAATCCGAGTCCGCCACGTGAGTGGTTTCAAGGTAGCCCCTCTTTTCCGTGGTCCTTCCCTTTTACAGTGAGGCCAGGCATAAAAGCAGGCATTTCCCCTGAAAGATTAAAGCAGAGATGCAATGCCTCCTTGGGGCTTCCTCGTCAAGGAACATGGGAAGCAAAGGTAACTTGCCTACTGGAAGGTGAGACCAAGAAATAGGGGCGGTGTTATACTAAGAGTAAATGTATTGTTACACTAACAGTTAACTGGCTAACAGAAAGTTCCATTTCATCAAATGTCTATAATGACACATTCCTCAATCCTACCTAATGGCCTTCTTATTTCGGAACATATTTATGTCAGCCACATTCTTTTTTTTGTCATTGTTTTTGGTTTTTTCCTTAGCTTTATTGAGGTGTAATTGACATAATCGTGTGAACGTTGAAGACGTATAACTTAATGAATTGATATTCGTGACATGGTTATCGCAACGAGGTTACACATCCGTCGCTCACAGAGTTAAAATTTGAAAAATTTTTGTCACAGTGGGGTTTCATCAATGTTTCTCTTTCTCTCTGGGTTCATGGAAAAAATTATTTGGGAAATACACCATCACAGAGATAGAGGCTTCTAATAAATATTAAAATACGATAAGCATTGTTTTTTCAGGCAGAAACTGGATGGCTGGTTTAGATATGGATGAGCTGGGGGCGCCTTGGTGGCTCTGTCGGTTAAGCATCCAGCTCTTGATCTCGGCTCAGGGTCGCGAGTTCAAGCCCCGCATTGGACTCCACACTGGGCATGAAACCTACTTTATTTAATTAATTAGTTATGGATTGAGTCGGAGGGACTGGAAAGGAAAGAAACGCCTGCAGTCGGGGCAAACCCACCCCAGCTGTTGAGAGACACCGTAGCATAGACAGAGGCTGGTGGCTAAAGGCTTGAGCTCTGAGCACGACGGACCTGCGTTTGAACCTTGGCGAAGTTACCTAACCTCCCCAGAGATGAACTCTCCCATTTCTTTATCTGTAAAAGGAAGATAGTGAGAAAGCCCGAGATGAGATCATACAGGCGGAAGAATTCAGCCCCACCCCTGCCTCACGCCAAATGACCCATAGATGAGAGTGATCCTTGCCATTCGCTATTTGGGAGGAGTCCGCGTTTTGAGGAAAAACAAACCCGGAAGGAAGTCACCACGCCCTTTTCTTGACTATCCCAGACTAGGTTCCAAGTCCCTGTTCTGTGCCTCAGCCGTAACGCCTTGACCTGGCCCCCTGGCTTGCTGACTGGCACCACCATACCTATATTGGTACCCCTGGCCAGCCCATGGGAGACCTTGGCTTCCCTGGAGTGGAGGGTGGGGGCCGGGAGGCATCCGTCCGAGGCCTTCTCCTCCTCCCAACCCTCACCTGCAGAGCCAAGGCTCCACCTGGGTCTCCAGCTCCCTGCTCAGGGGTGAACTGCCCCTCCCGGCATTCCACTCGTGGCCCCGGGGCCTTGATTTTTTATCTCATGTGGCATTTAACTTTCCTTTCTACGGCAGCCATGTTCGCCCCCGCTCTGACGCACTCCTCCGGGCAAGGCCTGTACCCAGGCTGAGTTACGAGGAGAGCCACCAGCACGGAGACCCGGGAGGGCAGAGAGACCCGTGTGTGTCCTGCGGGAGAAAGAAGCTAGGCCGCGCTCTGCTTCCATGATAAGGTGTGTGGCCAGCAGACGCAGGCCAGGGGGTGGGCTCAGAGAAGGCCGGAGCGGGGGGTGCACAGGGGCTGACTGAACAGAATGCTTTGGAGTGGACACGGCCTGTACCGCTGGCAGGGACAGGGGGCGAGCGGGGATGGCCAGCAGCGGGCCCTGTTACGATCCGCCCACATTCCAGACACCATTCCAAGGACCCAGGCCAGTGGCCGAGGGGCCTCCCAGGGTTCAAAGCCAAAAACTCAAAGCAAGATGGCTTCCTGACCCCGACCATCGCTCAGAACTCCCTGCGAAGGGTTGATTGGGGTTTCTGTTGACTCAAAGGAAAAAAAAGCAGGGGAAAGTGTTGATTCAAAGAGAAACTTTGTGCTTCCCTCTGAAGATGACTGGATCCTGATTCGGACTCTGGCGACGGCAAGCTTTTTACTCTTCTGCCCTTCTTCGTGGTGCCTGTCACCCAGCTCCGGGGTGATGAGAGCAGGCCCCACCTCGAGGAAATGGGGGAAGCAGTGAGTACAATTTGTGGGTGTCGGTTTATGGGGCCCACGTATTCCAAACAGCGCGGGAGACTCGCGGCTGTCAAGGTAACTTATTTATTTTTATTTTTTTATTTTTTAATTTAGTTCCGAAGCTTTATTTTTATTTTCGAGAGGGAAGAGGAAGGGCGGAGAGAGAGGGGGACGGGGATCGGCAGCGGGCTCCGTGCCGACAGCAGCCAGCCCGACGCCGGGGTCGAACTCACGAACCACGAGATCATGACCTGCGTTGAAGTTGGACGCTTAACTGACTGAACCACTCGGGCGCCCCAAATGTCGATGTGATTTAAAATGTTTTTATACGTGTCGGAAAATGTACCAAAAAAGGCACGTCACACCCAGCAGGATAGCAACTACAGATGGAAGGAAGAAGAAGGAAGGAAGGAAGGAAGGAAGGAAGGAAGGAAGGAAGGAAGGAAGGAAGGAAGGAAGGAAAGAAGGAGGGAGGAAAGAAAGAAAGAGGAAAGGAAAGAAAAGAAAAGAAGAAAAGGAAAGAAAAGAAAAAAAGAAAAGAAAAGAAAGAAAAGACAAGACAAGACAAGACAACACCCAGAAGGTAGAAGCCATCCCAGCGTCCATCTTTGGGTAAAGGCACAGAAATGTGGCGTATACGTACGACGGCCCGGTACCCAGTTTTAAATACGACGGGTGTGTGCTGTCGTCTGAACGAATCTTGAGGACGACATCCAGAGTGAAAGCCGGTCACAAAAAGACAAATATTGTCCACTTCCATTTATCTGATGTACTCGGAAGAGTCAGATTCGCAGAGACAGGAAATAGAACGGGGGTGGCTGGGGGCCGGGAGAGGGGGACGTGGAGTCACCGCGTCAGGGACACAGAGTCTTGGTTTTCCCAGATGTAAGAAGCCGTGGGGATAAATCGTGGGGATGCTTGCACGATAGCGTGGGACCGTGCCCGCCGCCGCTGAGCCGCACACTTAGAAACCGTTCAGATGATAAATTTGCCGCGATGTCTGTTTTTGGCACAATAAAAAAAATCGTGAAAGAAAAGAACAAAATCTAGCATATGTTGTTGGACAACCTCTCCGGGACAGTGGCAATGCTGAGTATTGAACGTGTATTCGTGGGTTCATAATAACTCAAATGACAGCCGCCACTTATTTAAGGGAGTATGTAGAACACCCTAAGTGCAGTTTTCTCCCATCTTTTGGACCAAGAGACTGAGCAGTCGGGAGGTTAAGCCGTTTGCCTAAATGCAGACGGCTAGTAAACAGTGGGTCCCAGGTCCGCTCTGAAATTCCTTGGTCTCTTTTCTTACCAAGAATTCTCTGCTTCGCGCACCCTATTCCAGAGGCACTGGCGGATTTGAGTTTCCTCTGACCGCCCTGCCTCAGGACCTTTGTACGTGCTGCTCTCTCTGCCTGGAATGCGACTCCCGCAGATGTCTCCATGGCTCCCCCCAACCCCCCGTCACTTCCTTCAGGCCTTTGCCTCCCTGTCACCTGAGTATCAAGGCCTCTCCCCAAAATGAATGAGTGTACCTCCTCTCCCTCTTTCTCCTTCCTCTTTGTCCCTTACTAGTTCGATTGTTCTTTGCCTGTCTCTCCCATTAGGACAGGATTCCCTGGGGTTAGAAGTCCTTGTTTTGCCTGTGGCCGTACCTTCGGATCACCGAACGATCAGAACTCAGAATGAGTGAATGAATGAGGATGACTTGAGGAGCAGAGAAGTCAGTGGCCTAGATGCCAAGAGCTGAGGGAGAGTCCCCTGCAAGGTCTCGTTCTTCTTACCACTGATCTAAGTGACAGCAGGGCCGGGTTCTAGAAGGAGGTTCAACAGCCAGGAATGACACCGCCCTCCCTGTCCCTATGCCACTCTTTATCAGAAGATCGACCTACCTGCACCCCAAGCACTCCCCTTAGGACCTTACCTGCCCATTGTCCCGATCACAGGCACTAACGTCGAGTCTAATGGGGGATGGGAGCGAGAGTGGGACAGGTCGCCAACGAGGGTAAGAATCTGGGGCCGAGTTGGGGGGACATCGCCAATGCTGCCTGCTCCCCCCTCGAAATCCCACGGACTAGTCTGTTCTAGCAAGCATAAACTTCCTTTTGGCCAATCGGCTTGAATTTTTCAAAACCTGGCCGCCCACACCTGGATCCCTGTCCCCTTCCTGTTCCGGGTCCTCGCCCCCTCCTGGCTGGCCCCAAGGCACTCACAGCCCCCTCCCTGCTCACCGTGCCTTTACTGTCACTGTTGACTCCAGACTGGAAGCTTCTGTTCCAGGGGGCAGGAGGGAGGACAGGCGAGCACAGCCTCTGGCCGAGGGCAGGTCCCCAAATCGACCTGAATAAACGTTGTTGACCAAATGGAAGGGGAGAGGGGAAGGCGACCCAGGAGAAAGGCACCCAACTTCACATTTTTAATTAAACAAAATGGTTTAACGTTTATTATTATTTTTTTAACATTTTATTTTTGAGGGAGAGACAGAGAGAGTGTGAGCTGGGGAGGGGCAGGGAGAGCGGGAGACACAGAATCGGAAGCAGGCTCCAGGCTCTGAGCTGTCAGCACAGAGCCCGACGCGGGGCTTGAACTCACGGACCTCGAGATCATGACCCGAGCCGAATTGGAATGCTGAACCGACTGAGCCACCCAGGCGCCCCCCGACTTCACACTTTGAGGGCCAGCGCTCCACATTGCAAGTTGGTGCGATGTTTTTTCTCTTTGTCTTCTCTAGCTCCCGACGCCAGGGCCGGTCGGGAGTCCTAGAGGTACTCCGTTTGATTTAGGACATATGTCCGACGCAAGAGGAATGAAGCTTTGCCCTGCAAAACCAGTAATGCTGGGGACAGGCTGCCCTGCATTACTTCTAAGCCAGTGCAGAGGGTACACACAGCACCGCGGGTGCCTCTCCCTCCGGCCCCCCCCTCAAACCCAGCAGCTCGTCTGCCCCTCTCTTAGGCGAACGCCATGGTGGCGGAGATGGGGAGTTAGGGTTCGCAGAGGGAGGGGAGGGGCAGAGCGGTAGCGGAAGCCCTGAGGGGTGGGTGAGCACCACCAGGAGAATGTGACCTTCTGTTCTGATCTTCATCTTTCCTCCAGTTCCTTCTGGTCCCCCGGGAAGGACACGGGCCTTGCTGGACTGGCCTCGAGAAGAACCAAAAGCCCGAGAAGGTGCAGCCTCAATCACGCCCAGAAAGAATCTAGAAGACTCCGTTGCTCTTTCTCCAAGGTTTGTTGTTCCCACGCAGAACTGGTCCTCCTTCCTTCCTGACCCCAGGATGGGTTAGCCCCCAGGACCACCCCCTCAGCACGCAGCTCCCTACTTGCTAGACTCCCGTGCTGCTTCTGTGGCCAGGGTGGGGCCCCTGCTGGCAGCGTTAGCCAGCACCTACGCTTCTAGAAGCCCTGGTTGAGGCCGGAGCCCAGTGTCCCCCACTCACAGGCATCACCTGCAGGTTCCAATTGGGTAAATCTGGGAATGCCCTGAAGTCTATTTCCAAGGCCCCCCAGATGAGTCAGCAAAGGTCAGAAGGTCACCCCTTCTGACCTATGGGGGGCCTCATTTCCGGAGCGCGGGCCCTGCACTTCCTGCGGTTGGCTCTGCCTCCAACGCTGCGAAGCTGGGCCTTCAGCCTGGGAAGCCCTTTGCCATCACCCCTCCCCCCACCCCCGATAGAGTGAGATGCATCGGCTTCCGCCCCTACAGCGCTGCATGCCTCCCACTCAGAACCTGTGCAGACGCGGTAGCTTGGACCCAAGGCCCTTCCAACCTTGACTTCCCGTGGTTTCCTCCTCTGTGGAAGACATGGTGTCTCACCTCCCTAGGGGCCGGGGGTTCCGGGGCAGGGTTCTGGCCAATGTCGAAGAAGCACCGGCCCCCCAGGGATTTCTGGAAAGCCTCGGCTTTCTGGAAGCTGGGGCAGCTGCCTTTCTCCTTCGCGCATAGCTGTAATGGCTGGAACCGCCATCTTGGTACTCAGAGGGCAAGCCCGAAGGAATTAAAGCCCCACTTCCGGGCGCGGAAGAAAACCCGGAGAGGCAAGGCGACTCACCTCAGGTCACTGGGGTAGCTTTAACAAAATGAAGACTAAACCAGATGTACGAACCATCGGAGTCGAGTGTACTTTTCACAACACTGCCCTCCCCAACACGACGCCGGGTGGGGGGGCCGCAAAAGGACAAGGCAAGCACACGAACACCTTTCCTGAGATGCGTCCTGTGTCCCCTTTCTCTCTGTCTTTTTTTAAAGATTATATTTTTAGGGGCGCCTGGGTGGCTCAGTCGGTTAAGAGGCCAACTTCGGCTCAGGTCACGATCTCCCGGTCTGTGAGGTCGAGCCCTGCGTCAGGCTCTGTGCTGGCAGCTCAGAGCCTGGAGCCTGCTTTGGATTCTGTGTCTCCCTCTCTCTCTGCCCTTCTCCTGCTCACGCTCTGTCTCTATGTCTCAAAATAAATAAACGTTAAAAAAAATTAAAAAAAAAAAGATTATATTTTTAAGTAATCTCTACACCCAACGTAGGGCTTGAACCCACAGCTCTGAGATCACAAGTTGCCCGCTTTACCAACGGAGCCCCATGTCCCCTTTCTCTCACTTAAAGTCAGGCTTAGAGGGACAGGTCAGAGACTCCGTCACCGTGTAACTGTCCGAGTTCCTTGCTCTAAAGCACGGAAACCGGGTGACTAAATCAAGAGAAAAGGTCTCAGAAAGTGAATGGGGGGCTCCCAGAATCATCAGGAGACCCGAGGACTGAGATCAGAGGTGTCAGGGACACAGCCTGGAACAGAAGAAACTTCCACCGTGTGCGGCTCAGCTACTTCTGCTAATCCAGACCTGCTGTATTCTTCACCGCCACCAGTGGACACGCTCTGGGGTCCCTTGCTTGCCCACCTACCGCCAGCTACCCACCAAAGTCTGGTGCCGGCCCCTCTGCTTGGTGAGCCTAGACCGCGTACCCTGGTCTTAGTCGCGAAGAAGAGAATGAGGAACCTAACTCTAGCAAAGCATGTTCAATTTCCCTAGTGAAAGGGAAGAAATGCCCTTCATCTATTGGAACTGGGGCCCAGAGAAGACAGGACGGGTCCAGAGCTGGTAGGTAGGGCCGGAAGAGCTCGCAACAGAGACAGGGGGCAGGTCTGGCCAGTAAGTGCAGTTTGACTCTGTGGTACGGGAACATGGAATGTGAGGCATCACGCCACTGTCCCCGTCGCCATAGGGTAAGAGTTGCCAAACGCAAGTCACATGCTTGGGGGAACTGCAAACACAGGAAGGGCAGTTGAGCAATCTCAAGGAGAAACGAAGTCTACATATGATCCGGGAGGAAGGGAAGGCTCGTTTCTCCCTCCCTTGGTTGGGAGATCATTTACGTGGGGGGGGAGGGGGAGGAGGGAGGGAGACTAACTCATGTCAAGCACCTGCTCTCTGTGAGTGAGTGCCAGCCCAGGTACTGGACTATTCCTGACAGAATCTGCTTCCCACCCGGAGCAAGAAAGGGAAACCATACCGGGGCGCCCGCGTGGCTCTGGAGGTTAAGCCTCTGACTCTGGCTCAGGTCAGGAGCTCATGGTTCGTGGGTTTCGGCCCCGCCTCCAGCTCTGTGCTGACACCTGGAGACTGGGCCCTGCTTCAGATTCTGTCTCTCTCCACCCCTACCTGCCTCTCTCTTTCTCTCAAAAATAAACTTTAAAAAAAAATTTTTTTAAGGGCAACCATACAATTTCCATAAGCGAGGGGGCGGAAAAGACTCTTCCGCTTGCCATGCTCTCTGGGCCTCACTCAAAATCAATAAGTACACTTAAAAAATTTTTTCGGAAAATCATTAGTGATCATTCCATATCAGCATTTAAGGCATGCTGAATTCTTTTCAGTATCTGCATACTGTCCCCCTGTATGAAGGAAGCATAATGAATTTAACCAGTCCACTACTGTGGGATATATAAGGCTATTATAAAACTTTTCTTTTTTTTTTATATTTTTAATTTATTATTGAGAGACAGAGAGAGGCAGAGCATGAGCAGAGGAGGGGCAGAGAGACAGGGAGACACAGAATCTGAAAGATGCTCCAGGCTCTGAGCTGTCAGCACAGAGCCTAACGCGGGGCTCGAACTCACAAACTGTGAGATCATGACCTGAGCCGAAGTTGGTCACTTAACCAACTGAGCCATCCAGACGCCCCTCTTTTTTAAAGAGTAGCATCCAGCTCAAGGACTTCTAGCCATGCAACTTTAGGCAAGTTACTTAACCTCTCTGAATGTAAGTCCCATCCTTTGTAAAACAAAAATCAGGAGAGTCCCTCCCTCACACCTCACAGCGTCCTTGAGAAGACAAACTCGATCAGCGTGGAAGGCCGCTGGGGGTCTTCACGGCGAGGTGCTTGATGGGAATCTGTTTCCTTCCTCCCCACTGTCACGACTCCCCAGAGCCGGAAGTGCCTTCCTATTTCCGGTTCCAGGCATCGGGATCCAGCTTTCCCTCCTGCGTCAGGAGTAGGGGGTCTCAACCAGAAACGAAGGCCTCCCGGGGCCTATCCAAGGGAGCCTACGGAGGGCTTTCTCTGACTGCTCCTCACCCCCTCACACATTGCTGTCCTGTCGTATTCTGAAACAGCCACAGGGCCAGCCTGGGCTGTTTGCCTGTCCTCACGCTGACCTAGTTGGCAAGCCCTGTGAGAGACGTCAGGCCCTGGGCCTGGCGCGTCCCCCGGGATGTCACCGCCCAGCAAATAGGAGTTTGCTGGCTGGGTGGCTTTTAGTCAACAGGAAGAGACACGGATGAAAGGCAAACAGGAGAGAAATCCCTGTTGTGGAAACAGGAAGAGGGCTGGATGCTGGCTCTGTTCGGAGGTTCTGGGCTTTGTTTTTAACGTATTCGTGTGATATATAAAACCGTGTTATTGATATTCTGTGATTCGTTTACCTTGCAAATACGCCCATACGCCCATTCAAAGTGTACGGTTCAATGGCTTATGATATTCAAGAGCTGTGCAACCATCATCACAACCAATTTTAGAACAATTTCATCCCCCAAAAAAGAAACACTCACCGGCCTGTTCCCACTCCCAACTGCTAATGTATTTCTGTCTCTATGGATTTACCTGTTCTGGACAGTTCATATAAAAGGAATCCTATAACAGAAAGAAAGAAAGAAAGAAAGAAAGAAAGAAAGAAAGAAAGAAAGAAAGAAAGAAAGAAAGAAAGAAAGAAAGAAAGAAAGAAAGAAAGGAAGGAAGGAAGGAAGGAAGGAAGGAAGGAAGGAAGGAAGGAGAGAAAGAAAGAGAGAGAGAAAGAAAGAGAGAAAGAAAGGAAGGAAGAAAGAAAGGAAAGAAAGGAAAGGAAGGAAGGAAGGAAGGAAGAAGGAAAGAAAGAAAGATAGAAAGAAAGGAAGGAAGGAAGGAAGGAAGGAAGGAAGGAGAGAAAGAAAGGAAGGAAGAAAGAAAGGAAGGAAGGAAGGAAGGAAAGAAAGGAAGGAAGGAAGGATGAAAAGAAAAGAAAAGAAAAAAGAAAAGAAAGAAAAAAGAAAAGAAAAAAGAAAAAGAATCCCGTAATAAGTGGTTTCATGTGACCGGCTACTTTCATTTAAGCATAACGTCGCGGGTTCATTTCTTTTAAGGGTTTATTCATTTATTTTGAGAGAGAGAGCATGAGATAGGGAGGGGCAGAGAGAAGGAGAGACAGAATCCCAAGCAGGCTCTGCGCTGCCAGTGCAGAACCTGATGCGGGGCTCAAACCCACGAGCCATGAGATCCTGACCTGAGCTGAGATCGAGAGTCAGATTCTCAACTGACTGAGCCACCCAGGCGCCCCAAGCGTGATGTTTTCAAGGTTCATCCACGGGGTGGCGTGAATCAATACGTCATTCCCTCTTATTGCCAAATAATATTGCATCATACAGATATACTCCATTTTGTTGACCCATTCGTTGGTCGATGGACATTTGGGCTCTTTCTACTTTTTGGCTACTATGAATAATGGTGCTATGAACATTCATGTATAGGTTTTTGTGTAGACGTGTTTGCCTTTCTAGTGGGTATGTATCTAGGAGTGGAATTGCTGGTTCATGTGGTGATTCTATGTTTAACTTTTGGAGGAACACCAGGCTGTTTTCCAAGTGGATGCCCTGTTTTACATTCCCACCAGCTGTATGTGAGGTTCCAGTGCCTCCACGTCCTCACCAACACTTGTTATTATCAGTTTTTTCCATCCTCATGAGTATGAAGTGGTATCTCACTGTGATTTTGCTGAATGACCGATGATAATTGAGCATCTTTTCGTGTGCAATTGGCCATTTGTGTATCTCCTTTGGAGAAATGTCCATTTAAGTCCTTCGCACATTTTTAACTGGGTATTTGTCATTTTTATTGTTGATTGTAAGAGTTCATGTTATATTCTCATAAGGGGCTTATTTTAATCTTTTTGAAATTATGGTTTTCTCAGTCATACGTATACTCATGGTAGAGTAGCAATGCGTGAGAGAGAAATACACACACGCAAGCAAATAATTTTCGATACCAAGCGAACAGAGATGTGTCCAAAGCATGCTGGGCGTGTGGAGGAAGAGGCGACCCCTTTTTTGTCAAGAAGGGGGACTGGTGTGAAGGAAGATTGGGAATTACGGGGGCTTCATGGGGGAGATGGTACTTCAGCTGGTCTTGAAGAGCGAGTATGAGCTCATCAGGTGAGCGAGGAGAGTAACGGCACATGCAACATCATAGAGGTTTCAAATGAGTAAAGGGGAGAAAAGAGAGAGAGGCAAATCAGGAAACAGACTCTTAACTATAGAGAACAAACTGATGGGTTACCAGAAGGGAAGCGGTTGAGGGGGATAGGTGAAACAAGGGATGGGGCTTAAGGAGTGCACTGGTGATGAGCGCTGGGTAACCTATAGAATTGTTGAATCACTATATTGTACGTCTGAAACTCATATCACACTGCCGGTCACCTAACTGGAATTTGAATAAAAACTTTAAAAAAATCACAGAGGTGTAAATAGGGCATGGTGAGCTCCTCCTGTGACTTTATACCAAGTGACTTTTGAAAGAATCAATGGATTTCTGTAGGACAGTCTGACTCCAGCCCATCTTCAGGTTCCTGAGTGGGTGTGGAAGAGGCTGGGGAACAGCGTTCACCCCAAAACGGAAGGTCCACACTGGGCCTGCTCCAGCGCCTCCACACACTCTCAGAGGGTACATGATTTTACCTCCCGTCAAAGAGCGTGCCAGAGGGACCGGTACCTGTGGAGAGGGGCGGGGACGGCCCCAACAAGGGGATTGGTGCGCATGGAAGGGAGGGGCCCCGGAAGACGCACCCTGTTTGTTCTACGCCACTGTTTGTCCTCACATCTTACCTAGTGTCTACACACTTGTAATGAGTAACTACCCGAATGACGTCAAAGCTGAACGGTCGGGGTAAAACGGATACTCTTCTTCGGTTCCTAAGTGCCAGACCACATCCCATTGCCCCTGGACCCTTGTCCTCTGGAAGCTGGGGAGAGGCCAACCACGGTTTTTCTGGAAGATGCAGGGGGGTGGCCAACTGGCTGTGAATTTAGTCCCTGCTCCTCTTGTTTGGGTTTGATCTACTGCCCCGGCGTGTGTTGCAGCATGAGGGCAAGGTCTGTCCCTCAAGAAGCCTCCCGATGCAAGCCCAACTCAAAATGGTGTACACTCCTGTGAAAGGCACCGTCTCATATGGCAAGGATTCTGGAGGTCAGGTGATTCCAGTTAGTTAATTTACCAGCAAAACTGGGTCACGAAGGACTCAAGGTCTTGCCACCTTATCTTCAGAGTGCTGGCTTGTCCTTCTAGGCCAGCTCCCCTCACGGCCCTAAGATGGCTGCCGCAGCTCCGTGCTTCACACTCTAGCAATGGCTAGAGTTAGAAAAGCGCTGTTTTTCTCCATTTATGTTTTTACAGAGGCGGAAAAGACTTCTCCCAAAGCCCCCAGCCAACTCTCCCTCACATCTTAAGGCCTAGAACGCTTCAAACCCTTTGCCTATCAATCGCCGGCAAAAAGAACAGCCACAATTGGTTTAGAGTTCGACCAATCAGGATTCAGCCCCTGGGACTGGAGAGGAGATGAGACTCCCCTGAAGGACGTTATGACCACCTGAGGCCCAGTTAGAGCTTGGTTCTGTCGGGTAGGCAACTGACGGTGTTTGCCACGCACAGATCTCTGGTGGACAACGCACACGCTTCATAGGCTGTGTGACAACAAACTCTTCCATTGGAATTCATATATACATAAAGAAAATATATTTTACTTTTATGAGCTGTCTTTGGTTCTTTCTTAAAAAAAATTGTTTAATGTTTATTTTTGAGAGAGAGAGAGCACACGCAAGGGGGGGAAGAGCAGAGAGAGGGAGACAAAGGATCAGAGAGCCAACTGGCTCTGACAACAGAGAGCCCAACCAGGGGCTCGAACCCACCTGACATCGTGACAGGAGCTGAAGTCAGGGGCTTAATCAACTGAGCCACCCAGGCACCCCTGGTTCTGTTTTAAAACCTTCTCTCTTTACGCAGACTTTTAAGTCTCTCTTATTTCTCGAATGTTCCAGCTCTGATCATGTCAATATCGGGTGGCTTTGCAAGTCGGATTCTGTGTTTGGGTTCTATGGGGGTCCCGTCTGTCATGCCCTGTTTCCTTACGTGTTGAGTAATCGTCTTAATTTTCATCTCCCTTTTCTGTAGAAATTCTTTGAGTCCAAAGATAAAAGTGGGTTCTTCCAGAAAAGGGTCTGTGCTTGTTTCTGTCAGGCACTGGGCACATCATCTTCCAGAGACCACAGTACATCCTCACCTTGAGGTTCTGAAGTTCAGGCTGCAGCCTGTGTGGAAGCACTTGGGTTTAAGATTTCTTGGAGATGGAGGTAGGGAAGGCGTTCCTCCTATTCTCAGTGGCAAGATTTAAGATACGCTATTTTTGGGGCGCCTGGGTGGCTCAGTCAGTTGAGCATCCAACTTCGGCTCAGGTCATGATCTCATGGTTTGGGAGTTGGAGCCCCAGGGTGGGCTCGCTGCTGTCAGTGCAGAGCCCACTTTGGATACTCTGTCTCTCTCTCTCTCTCTCTCTCTCTCTCTCTGCCCCTCACCTGCATTGTCTCTCTCTCTCAAGTAAATAAACATTAAAAAAGAAAAAAAAGATGGGCTACTTTCTTTGTAGACTGCTGAAGGTGAGGATGGTGTTTTATTTTGTTCTGTTGTATTTTATTTGTTGTGTGTGAGGGGGTAATGTTTTAAATTTATCTCTTCCCTGAGGGGTAGACCTTTGGAACCCATATTTGTGAAGGGATGTCCCATTAAAACCTTGACACTCTGCAGGCCCCAGGGCCTTGCTAGGCCGTGGAGTCAGTCAAAGTTATCAGGTTTGGCAAAGTGCCTTTGGCACTCCTCCCTGGTCCTCGCCCAGGGATGGCTTACTTTCTCCCCAGATCACAGATATATTCAAGAAGACTCTTCTCATATTCCATCTGCCATAATTAGCCGTTCTCAGTGAGAGAGTCAGTAGGGTTACCCCTTCCATCGTGTTAGCAGACATGAAAGCCATGTCTCTAAGTCTCAATTTATCAGTTAACAAAAACGGTGAAAGGGAGATTTAAGGCGAAGGAGTCTTTTAGAAAACTCAATGTTTTTCTTTTTTTTAAATATATTTCCTAATTTTTTAAGTTCATTTACTTTTTGCAAGAGAGAGAGAGAGTGCGCGCACGTGCAGGGGAGGGGAAGAGAGTGAGGGAGACAGAGATTCTCAAGCAGGCTCCACGCTGTCAGCACAGACCCTGACTCAGGGCTCAATCTCAGGAACTGTGAGATCTTGACCTGAGCTGAAATCCAGAGTTGGACGCTTAGCCAACTGAGCACCCCTTTAAATATATTTTCCAATCGATAATTGATCCACAAGCTACAACACTGAAATGGTACCTCAGTACACATCCTTAAAATTTCTTTCTCACCTCTCACCCCACCCCCATAGCTCCCCATTTCCATCCCCTCCCAGAGAGGTTTCCTACACACGTAAATATTCTATACATCCTTCCCCCACTCTGTACCTTTTCAAAAACACAAATGATGGCGTGTTATTCTTCACCTAACGATAGATCTTTGAAACGGTTCCCGACCAGCACATAAAGAGCTTTTCCACCCCTTTGTATGGTATTGCATGTTCGCAATATTCTGTTGCATGGGTGACATAGCGTCTTTAAGCAGATCCCCATTCGTGGGCATGTAGGTTGTACCCAAGCTTCTGAACAGCGCAGCAGTGAATAACCTGGCACTCATGGCATTTTTTGCTGCACAAGTATGTCTGTAGGATAAATTCATGAAGGGGAATTCCTGGGCCAAAGGGCATGTGCATTTGTCATTTTCATACAGAGACCATATTGCTCCCCAGAGAAGTTGTAATGGTTTATAACTTTCATCAGCAGTCCTATTAAATTGCCAATCCTTGTCAATGGTTAAAAACAATATCTAATACACAAGAAAAAACGCTTGTTGACACTCTGGAGAAGTAACCCGTAGGCAGAGAGTCTGAGAAAATACTGTGACCCTTGTTGCTCCCAGAAGCTAATCCATCAAATCAACTTTTGGGATCTCCAAATAGACTGGATTAAAAGGAAAAGAGCAAAGAATCTTAGCGCAAAAAAAAAAAAAAAAAAAAAAAAATCCTTTCTGACTTGGAAGATTTTTTTTTTTTAATTCTTGTCTTCCTTCTAAAACAAATTCTGATAAAGACTCCTAAGCCTCCAGAGTCAGCTGAGTTCAGACGGTTTACTGCAAAGGAATTTCCCTGTTGTCCTGCTGGGAAGAGGAATATTTACAATCTCTGCTCACGGCTAATGTGGTTATCTTATGAACTAGTTTCCTTTGTTTTAAATTCCATTATGTGGGAGGGCATGAGGGATTTTCTAGGGCAGCGCAGTGTCACAGGAGGATTTTTCTGGGATGCTGAAAATGTTTTGTGTCTAAGACATCTCATATGGACACCCCCCCCTCCCCAGGCAGGTGTGGTTAGGGGGCCCTGGAAGTGTGGCTAGTGTGACTGAGGGATTCAATTTTTATTTTTATTTTACTTAATTTAAATGTATTTATTCATTTATCTATTAAAGAGAAAGAGAGAGGGGCGCCTGGGTGGCTCAGTTGGTTAAGTGGCCAACTTCTGCTCAGGTCATGATCTCACGGTCTGTGAGTTCAAGCCCCGTGTCGGGCTCTGTGCTGATGGCTCAGAGCCTGGAGCCTGCTTCAGATTCTGCGTCTGCCTCTCTCTCTGCCCTTCCCCTGCTTGCACTCTGTCTCTGGAAAGTAAATAAACATTAAAAAAAAAAGAGAGAGAAAGAGAGAAAGAGAAAGAGAGAGTGCAAGTGGTGGAGAAGAGCAGAAAGA
Organism: Paguma larvata; assembly: GCA_030068075.1. Lineage (NCBI taxonomy): Eukaryota > Metazoa > Chordata > Mammalia > Carnivora > Viverridae > Paguma > Paguma larvata. Next base: position 5,890,502 of record CM057843.1, read on the forward strand.
GAGAGAGAAAGAATTTTAAACAGGCTCCATGCCCAGCACAGAGCCTGAAGCGGGGTTCGATCCTGGGATCACGACCTGAGCCGAAATCAAGCCCAACACTTAATCGACTGAGCAAACTAGGTGCCCCCTACTTAATTTAAATTTAAATACCACATGTGGCTAGTGGCTACCATAAAGGATAGCACAGTTGTAGGAGACTAGTTTAGGGTGTTCTTTTGCTAAGAAAGATACCCAGGCTTTACTGGGCATGGACGCCCATGACAGCAACCTCTGGACACAACTGGGGTTGTTGCTGATAAAAAACAGGATTGGATGGCATCCGATTTTCATAGAAATAAAAGTAAATAAAGTGATAAGAGTAGAGGACCCCTTGCCCTCATTGTCACCCTGCGTCCACCCAGTCTCTGCGGCCGAATATATGCAAACAAAATCAGGTGTTGGGTTGAGGTAAACGCTTTGCTGGGAAGGGAAGTTCGGTAAGAGGTAGGAAGGCCCGAGCTTTCCTGGATGTCCTGGATTTGTCTTGCTTCACCACTTTGACGCGAGTATCACAACAAAATTCCTGAAGGGAGTACTTGCCAGGTACAATCGCATCTTATCTTGTTCAATGTCCACAATGGGCTAGCAGCCGCATCGAACGTAGAAATAACAATCCCCATTCTTCAGAACGATATTATCCAGTAAGACGGGTTAAAAAATCACCAGGGAGGGGCGTCCGGGAGGCTCATTCAGTTAAGCATCTCACTTCAGCTCAGGTCATGATCCCACGGTTCACGAGTTCAAGGCCCGCATCCAGCTCTGGGCTGACAGCACGGAGCCTGCTTCGGATCCTCTGTCTCCCTAGCTCTCTGCCCCTACCCCCTCTCTCAAAAAGAAACATTTAAAAAAATAAATAAATTTTTAAACTTAAAAAAATAAAATCACCAGGGGAGATTGAGTGGAGGTAAAATATATGATGAGGGGGAAAAAAAAGACGGTATGTATAATTTTCTCTAATGACGGATTTTAAAAAACATACGTACTCATAGAAATATTTGCTCACTTAGAAAAAACAGAGATAAACATATAAACACAAAGAAAAGAATTAGTGCCTGAACGTATCCTAAAAATACTTCCTTAACTAATTTTCTCAATCATTATTTTTAAGTATTGCATCTTTCATCTGGTAGATATCATTTATGCGATCAATGTCCCGTTTTTGCCAATTGTTTGCTTTGATAAAGGACTCCGTGATAAAACACGCTTAGACGTTAAACTCTGAACACACATCTGATTATTCGCCTCAGCGCATTTCCTAGAAAGGGAATCGCAAGACCAGTGAGTGTATTAATCAGAATGTTACAAGTGACGAAAGGCTAATTGGAACCTAACTGAGCAACAACAGCAGCAGAGGGAAGATATTGGCCCACAGGGCTGGACCTTGGGGGTGAGGAAGGCACGTCTCGTTTCAGGAGGGGCTGGATCCAGGGGCTCAAACCATGCCGTCGGAGCATTGTCTTGCTCTGTCTCTGTGCCGTCTCCAGATAAACTTGAACTACAGTCCACCACCTTAGCAACCACAGTGGAAAGGGAACTTTCTTTCTCAATGTTTAAAGCAAAGGTTATGTCCTTTACAGACCTAAGTCTTTTGCTCACCCCCTGAGGTGGAGGTGGGGTGAGTAGGTCAGCCCCGCCTAAAGCACATGGGCCATGGGAGAAAGATGGTGGTTCCTCATGGAGAAATCAGAGTCCCAGTATCAAAAGAAGAGGGCAGGGGGGGCGCCCGGGTGGCTCAGGTCGGTGAAGCATCTGACTCCGGCTCAGGTCACGATCATATGTTTGTGAGTTTGAGCCCCACGTCGGGCTCTGTGCTGATGGCTCAGAGCCTGGACCCTCTTTGGATTCTGAGTCTCCCTCTTTCTCTGCCCCTCCCCCATTCATGCTCTGTCTCTGTCTCTCTCTCTCTCTCTCTCTCAAAAATGACTAAATGTAAAAAAAAAAAAAAAAAGATGGGGGCACCTGGGTCGGTTAAGCATCTGACTTCAGCTCAGGTCATGATCTTATGGTTCCCGAGTTCAAGCCCCGTGTCGGGATCTGTGCTGACAGCTCAGAGCCTGGAGCCTGCTTCCGATTCTGTGTCTCCCTCTCTGTCTGTGCCCCTCCCCCGCTCATGCTCTGTCTGTCTGTCTCTCTCAAAAATAAAGAAACATTAAAAAAAAAAGATGAAGAAAACAATATTAGTGGGATCCAGGATCTCTATTAATTCTTCTAGAACTCTGCTTCCTGGGTGGAAGGAGGGTCAGGAAGTCTTTGGGGGGGGGGATATCCTTCCTTCAAGGTGGACTACCTGCTATAGTGCAGTAGAAGTTCTTTAATATTTCTTCTTTTTTTAAGTTTATTTACTTATTTTTGAGAAAGAGAGAGAGAATCCCAAGCAGGCTCCACACCGTCAGCACAGAGCCCGATGTGGGGCTCGAACCCCCGAACCGTGAGATCACGACCTGAGCTGAGGTCGGCCGCTTAAACGCCCGAGCCACCCAGGGGCCCCTCGACGTTTCTGAACCGGGGCACTGACGCTCTTCACTGCGTTTGATTCCTTTCTTTCGGGAACTGGGGGCGCAAGGTGGGGCGGAATTCGATGTTAGCCTTCAGAGTCGCTATCTGACCCAAAAGTACTAATCCTTTCTTACTTCTTTTCCTTTTCTAACTTATAGAAAAGCTCCTGAGGTTTAAATCATAGCATTAAAGAGCTTCGTAACATTTCGAGTTTTGACCGTGTCTGGAGAACGGGCCCCCTGGAATAGATACACCATCAAAACCTAACTGCTTTAGCACAGGGGGAGACAGTAGCATCGCCTCTGTTTTTGTTAAGATAATCTTTGGATTTCTTTGCTCCTGTTCTGCTGGGGGGGGGGGGTGGGGGGTGGGAAATCAGCTCGGAGAAATCTGAACACTTCCCAAAAATAATACCGAGCTGAAAATTCCTTTGGCTACCGTGGTCTCAGGAAGCAGAGCAAAAGGCTTTCCATTTCCTCGCGGGTCCCTCGAAGGTCAAAAGGACAGGGACTGTTTTTCGGGGCATCTTGTTTGTCTCGGTTCTCGCTCGCCCTCAGATCCCCCCGGGAACGCCAGGCTCTAACAAGCAAAATCATCTAAGGAGGGGAAGAACTAGCAGAGGCCTTTAGACAGGAAGCGCTGCAAGCGGAACACTGACCTTGGGTCGGCCCTGCCCCGAGTGGCTGTTTTGAGCTTTGAAAAGTTGCATCTGTTTAGTAACCAAAATCCAGCGGGGGTGGGGGGGTGGGGGGGGTGGGGGGGGGAGGGGGGAAACACAAATGAAGTGGCGTTGCTAGAGCGATCTGGATAAGACGAGGTTCCGTTTGGTAGGCCAAGGGTCACAGCGCGGTTTGGTTTTGCACTTGGGGGACTAAGTCACAAGAAGAGTTCCGGAATTCTGCGCTGCCACGGGCATCGCCGAGGTGGGAGAGGGGGGTTGTAATCTAGAGAAACTTTCTCAGTATTGCCCTTGCCGGTCCTTCCCAATACTGTGGCTTAGAACCTTCGAGGGCCTGGGTTCCTTGACTGATGGTCCCACCTGTTTTCTTACTTCCTTCTGCAAACTTGCTGAGCAAACGTTGGGATCGTGGGTTCTGGTCATGTCTGCTTCCTGTTATCGCAGGGTTTGGAAAACTGAGGGTAGAGGGAGGGAGGGGGAGAGGGAGTGTGTGTGTGTGTGTGTGTGTGTGTGTGTGTCAGATAACAAAAGATCCAAGCTATCTCTGGCAAAAAGACCATCAAAAGAGAAAAGTTGGGGTGCCTACGTGGCTCAGTCAATTAAGCGTCAGACTCTCGGTTTCGGCTCAGGTCATGATCTTGGGGTTCGTGAGTTTGAGCCCCACGGGGGGCTCTGTGCTGAAAGCTCGGAGCCTGGAGCCTGCTTCCGGTTCTATGTCTCCCTCTCTCTCTGCGCCTCCCCGCTTGCGCTCTGTCTCTGTCTCTCTCTCAAAAATAAATAAACATTAAAAAATTAAAAAAGAAAAAAAAGAAACGTGTCACCCGGGATAAGTGGCAAGAGCGGGTCTACGTGGGTCCAATACAAACGCTCTGTAAGATCTTCGTGTTCCCCCCACCCCCGTGCATAACCAAGAATATTTTGTTTTCTAGATCGTTAATAAAGACTCTAGATCGTTCATAATGAAACGTCACCGTGTCAAGTAATACCAATATGTTCCTAAATAACCATCGTTTTAAAATGTAAAGCTAACCCTGAAGCTTGAACGTTTAAGTGAAATCCATTCTGTCCACACAATTAAGTGATCTTGTCATAGCCCGAACCGTGATTTCTCTCGCAACATCGTGAAGTTAAGTTTTGCAAAGTCCAGTCGTCGGAGCTACTGTGTCGTAGGAATTCTGTTAGATACTGTCGCCCTTCCTCATCGCCTGCCCCAGACTTCGCTGATGATATGGGTCACCTGAAGAACGTAGTTGGTGGTGGCTCGGTCACCCGGGATATGGCGGTGCTCCGCCAGCGGGGCAGAGAGCCATCTGTCATTCCCGACATCCACCAATGCTAATTAAAGTCCCTGTGCTTTCGTCCTTTGTTCTCAATACAAAAGGTAGGTGAGAACAAGGCCTTGAAGCGTGAGAGTGGGGGGGGGGGGCTGGTCTCAAAGACGGAGGTGGCCTGGTGTGCACGGAGAACATTTCGGTAAGAGAGACACCCAGCTGGTCAATTCGTCAAATCCTCCCTCCTCCAACCCAGAGAGCATGAGTGCAACAGAGTCCTGCCTACAGAGCTCTCGCTTCTCAGGAGTGCTGAACTCCATTTTCTTTTCTTTCTTTTTTTTTAAACTTTTTTTTAAATGTTTTATTTATGTTTGAGAGACAGAGCACAGGCAGGGGAGGGGCAGAGAGAGAGAGGGAGACACAGAATCCGAAGCAGGCTCCAGGCTCTGAGCCGTCAGCACAGAGCCCCACGCTGGGCTTGAACTCACAGACCGCGAGATCATGACCTGAGCCGAAGTCAGACGCTTAACCCACCAAGCCACCCAGGTGACCCTGAATTCTCTTTTCTTGCTTCTTCTTGCATTCCTTTTTTTTTTTTTTTTAGCGTTTTTATTTTATTTTTGAGAGACATAGAGACAGAGCGTGAGCACGGGAAGGGCAGAGAGAGAGGGAGACACAGAATCCGAAGCAGGCTCCAGGCTCTGAGCCATCAGCACAGAGCCCGCGACGCGGGGCTCGAACTCACCGACCGTGAGATCATGACCTGAGCTGAAGTTGGCCACTTAACCGACTGAGCCAGCCAGGCGCCCCTCTCTTTGCATTCTAATTTGTGGTCCTGGAGGGACCCGCAAATGAACAAAATAGCACAGCACTCAAAACGGCCAGGCGTGCTGACTGGGAAGCATTTTGAAATACTAAACAATTTACTCTTCAACTGTACCTAGTGTAATATCGCTTCTTTTCAAAGGCGCTACATGGCATCATTCTACAAATGCATGGATTCTTTTAAGAAACAAAAATAGTTAACAAAATTATGTTGAATTTTCAAAAACAAACGTTTTGGCTTTACTTAACATGTAGCCTTTGATATTCATTTATTAGATTTGCATTTCCAGGGTGCCTGGCCGGCTCGGGGTAGAGCATGAGACTCTTGCTCTCAGGGTCGTAAGCGCCTGCCCCATGTAGAGTATAGAGATGACTTAAAAGTAAGTCTTTAAAAAATATATTTGTATTGCCTTTTAATTGTAATAGGTAGTGTTAAGTATTCTAGAAGTCAAATTGTTTTGAAAACAGATGAAAAATAATTATTTTGATTTTACATTTAGTTTGTTTTTTGATAAACTCTATTCAGGGGGACCTGGCTGGCTGAGTTGGCGGGACGTGCGATCTTGGGGTTGTGAGTTCAAGCCCCACATTGGGTGTCGAGATTACTTTAGAATAAAATCTTTCAAAAACCCCAAAACTTCATTCAAGTTTTGGGGCACCTGGGTAGCTCAGTCAGTTAAGTGTCCAACTCTTAAATTTTTTTAAAGTTTTATTTCTTTTTGAGAGAGAGAGAGAGGGAGAGAACAAGCGGGGGAGGGGCAGAGAAAGGGGGAAACAGAATCCGAAGCAGGCTCCGGGCTCTGAGCCGTCAGCACAGAGCCGGACGCGGGGCTCAAACCCAAAAAACGTGAGATCATGACCTGAGCCGAAGTCGGAAAGTGTCCAACTCCTGATCTTGGCTCAGGTCATGATCTCACGGGTCGTGGGATTGACCAGTGTCGGGCTCTGCCCTGACAGCATGGAGCCTATTTGAGATTCTCTCTCTCCCTCTCTCTCTCTCTGCCCCTCCCCTGCTCTCTCTCTCTCTCTCAAAATAAACTTAAAAAAAAAAACTTCATTCAAGCTTTTACACTCTGAATATAATCTAAACAGATTTTTAACCCTTTCGATCCGTTAGCGTTAACAGAACATAATTCTATGAAAACCGTCAATTATCACAACTGTTCAGTAATTTGGCTGAAATAAAGGTATGAACGGTAAGAAGCTATGAAAAATGAATTTTATGAAATAAACATGTAATAACTTACAAATTCAAATTACGCTGGGTTCATTATTCTTCCAAACGTCCTGGATGCATCCACCCGAAGGCTGAGAGGCAAGCGATCGTTGACAATTTACTGATCAACCATAGCTTTCCCTGCATTTTTATATACTGTTATGTGGAAGATCTATTTGTCAAGGGAGGAGGGAGGAGCACAGTTTACGTCGTAGTCTGTTCACGTGGTTTATGACTTTCAAACATTTAGTCCCCGGCCTGCCAGCGTGGGGGAGGCCCCAATAGGGGCTTCCTGGGGGGTGTGGGCCAGTCTTCCACACTGACAACCGTTCTCTCGGAAGGAGCCCCTCTGGAAGCCAAAGAAATATCCTTCCCTTGGCCCCTTACGAATAAAGGACAACTTATATCAAGTCTCTTGGCATCGGACTCCAGCTTTCACATAATCGGCACGTTCGGCCGATGCTCTGTCGAGCCAGGACGAGAGACTCAGACCCAACCAGCCGCTTTGAGAACAAAACCCAGTTAGGGGCTCCTGGGGGGCTCAGTCCGTTAAGCGCCCGACTCTTGATTTCCGCTCGAGGTCATGATCCCACACGGTTCTGAGTTCGAGCCCCCACAGTGCGTGGCCCGCTTGGGATGCTCTCTCTCTCTCTCTCTCTCCCTTTCTCTCTGCCCCTCCCCTGCTCTTTAAATAAATAAATAAAAATTCAAAAAAAAGAACAAACCCCAGTTAGAGCACCAGAGCTGGAACCAGGGTGAGTCCTACAAAGCCTTGCTCCTCCGGGCGAGGTCCCCGGAGCAGAAGCTTTGGCGCTGCCTGGAAGCGTGTTGGGAATATGGAACCTCAGGTCTCAGTCCAGGCCCACTGGATAAAGATGCGCATTTGAACAAAATCTCCGTAGGACCGGTGTGCTGGTCAAAGCGTGAGAAGCACTTGTATAATTCCGGACCGACGCCATGAAAGGAGTAGAGGTGATTATGGGGGGGGGGGGACAATGGTGACCCAGGGTCAGCTAGATGCCCCGGAGGGACTGGGTCCTGGATTTTATTGCTACCAAGGAGACTGGGGTAGCAGCACGTGAAGTTACGAGCGGGCCCCCGGGGTCCCCGAATGAGGAGGAGATACTAAAAGGTCTTTTGGCATGTCGGCCCGTCGGTCCCTCCTCTGGGGGACCCCTGCTCCTAGATCGAGCTGCTCCCGAAGGATCACGTGGTGTGCCGCGTGACCCCGAGGTCCCGGGCCCTAACCCACACGGTCAGAGAGAGACCTCAGGCCCCCAGGCAACTGGTTCCTGGCCTGGCCGGTGACCTGTGACTCGTGATCAAAAATATGGCTTGAGAATCGGAGCCGGGCCGTCGGATTCCTCTCTGAAGGATGTGGCATGTTAAGATGGGTGGAGGCCGTGGTTCTGGAAAGGGACAGAGGGTGAAGCGGGGGTGGGCCCAGCGGGCGCCAGGCATGCCTGAGGTCGGGGGGATGGCCGCGATGAGGAGGCCACACCCCCCACACACACCCCATACGCATACATACCACACACACACACTCCATGCATGCACACAGGCGTGGGCCCGAGAAAGTCACAAAGCCGAGGGGAGAGCCACCTCAGTCTCTGCTCTTCCTCAAACCAACACTTAGGTTTTCTCCGGGGATCAGCCTTGGGTGCTAGCCACCCATGGACCCCTGACTGGAGAAGCCGGTGCCTTAACTCCTCGTAATCTGATCCTAAGTAATCCCACACTGTTGACGGCTAGCTCTTCTATCTTCTCTGAGTATTGGCTCCGACGCCGGGAAGACTGAATTTCGGTGGGAAGAGAGAAGAAGATTTCCGAGGACCCACGTCTGGTCTTCGGACCCTCGGTGTAGCCCTCGAATTCAGTCTCGAAGTTGGAACAGCCTGCCTTCTTTCTCATTCTTTGGTTGATCTCCCCGTTTGTCTCTACGCTGAAGAAAAACGTTCAAAACTCCAGCCAGCTCGGGTTGGAGGTACTGCCGGCCAAGTATTTATTTCGAGTTTAGATGATCTCAAATCAGTTTTGCTACTAGGGTCTGAATATTTTAACGTGGAGGAGATTAATTAGGGAGGTTTAAAATAACACTGCTGAAGCCGTCTCGGCTTGAACCCGTGTCCGGCACTGGGCTAGTCGGACGAGTTTGGCCATGGGGTGCGGGGAGGCGCGAGTAGGGGCTCCGGCGAAGTCTGTCCCTGAGATCCCATTAGTCTGAAAGCTGTTGCCCAAACATTTCCCCTCCCGGAGGACAGGAGTGTTTTTTCAGTGGATTTATTGATTTTGAGAGAGAGAGAGAGAGAGCGAGCATGAGCGGGGCAGGGGAGGGGTACAGAGGGAGGGAGAGAGAGAAGATCCCAAGCAGGCTCCTCACTACCCGTGCAGAGCCTGACGCAGGGCTCGCACCCAGGAACCGTGAGATCGTGACCTGAGCCGAAATCAAGAGTCAGGGGGCTTAAGTGACGGAGCCACCCAGGCGCTCCTTAGGGCCATGTCGATCTGAGCGCTAGGGAGAGAGGGACTTCTACAAGGTGCTGAAAGAGGGGTTGTCTCAAAACATCAGGGCATGGGCCCATTGTTTGGATGCCTGGGTGACATAGAAATGACAGAAAATGGTGGAGGGGTTACCCTCTGGGCCCTGAGGGTAAGGGCATCCCTCGGGTACCCCAAGCCTCGTGGGCTGTCCAGGTTTGGTTCACTAGGCTCTGTGTCACCTGACCTCACTGTGTCCACAGTCTACACATTCAAACGCCTGTCCAACTTGTTTTTTTATTTTTGCCAGCTCCTAACGTCATTCTGATGTTAGGGATCTCTTAGCGGCCCCCCTGCTGCAATTCAGGCCCTCCTCCACCCTGTGTTAGAATAATAGTGAGTAGGAACTTTTATTTATTATTATTATTATTTTAACCTTTATTTTTGAGAGAGAGAGGGCAAGCAGGAGAGGGGTAGAGAGAAAGGGAGACACAGAATCCGAAGCAGGCTCCAGGCTCTGAGCTGTCAGCACGGACAGAGCCCAACGTGGGGCTCAAACTCACAAACCACAAGATCATGACCTGAGCCAAAGTCGGACGCTCAACCAACGGAGCCACCCAGGCGCCCCACCCCACCACCCCCCTTCTGGCAATGCTGATTCACTCACTCAGGTGAATTCCATCCCGAGAAGTTTCTGTAGCCTCAGAAGATGAAAGCGAGTGGACGGTTGACTCTGCGTGTTTAGACTTTGGGTGATGGAACTTGTGGCTTCCGACCGCCCCCATCTGACTCTGCAGAGAAATCCTTTCTCCCCGCGCTTGGCTCTCTCTCGCTCCTCTCTGCTGGCCACGCCTGGGTCTCCCAGCCACGGAGGCCACCGCCGCCAGAGACATGTCGCTTCTCTCACCTACGTTCCCATTTGAAAACCCCTGGGGGAGGACTGGCCCGGCCTGTGTCCTGTGTCAGCCACAGCAGGTGGACTCAGCCCCTCGGCACAGGCGCCGCCCCTGGGATCCACTCCTGAGGCCCGGGGCTATTTCTGGAGAAGGGTGGCTTGTTGTCAGCTGGAAATCTGCTCCGATCTGTCTTATACGGTGGCCCTCCCGTCTCACCTGATAGGACCCGGAGTGGGTGCCAAAGGCACCCATGGTGGCCCAGCGAGTTCTGACGATTGCAGGCTCCCGTGATATTATAACCATAATCCAGATATGAAATAGTTTAATTTCTCCCAGACCTTCTCTCTTGCCCCTTTGCAGTCAACTCCTCTACCCTAGATTCAGGCAACTCCCAACCATTTCCTGCCATTATAGAGGAGACAGGCTTTCTCTACGATGGAATCACACAGCGTGTATTATTCCTATCCTTTTCCACGTGCCCGTGCGGTTTGTGCGTCTGTGGCTAATGGTGAAACACCCAGCGTTGGTCACTTTCAAGGCACGAGCCGATCAGTAGATACAGAAGAACAAAGCCAAGGGGCACCGGGGAGACTCCGTCAGTTAAGCGTCGGATTCTTGATTTCGGCTCAGGTCACGATCTCACGGTCGGTGGGATCGGCTCTGCACCGACAGCACAGAGCCTGCTGTGAATTCTCTCTCTCTCTCTCTCTCTCTCTCTGCCCCTATCCTGCCTGTGCACATGCGCTCTCTCTCTTTCTCTGTCTCTAAATAAACTTTATTTTTTTTTGATGTTTCATTTATTTTTGCGAGAGAGAGCGTGAGCAGGGGAGGGGCAGAGAGGGAGGGGACAGAGGATCCGAGGCAGGCTCAGAGCTGTCAGCCCAGAGCCCGACGTGGGGCTCAAACCCACCAACGGTGAGATCACGACCTGAGATGAAGTCAGATGTTCAACCAACTGAGCTGCCCGGGTGCCCCGGTAAATAAACTTAAAAAAAAAAAAAGAAGAAGAAGAAGAAAGCCAAAATACTGAGGGAGTAAAAATGGAATACCAGAGGGTCTAGGAGGGACAGAGAATGACATCAGAGCCTGATCCTAAAACAAAATCTTTAAGAACAATCACCACTACCCAGGCATGGACACTACCAACCCATTTATCAAAACAAAGCGGAGGGGGGAGGCGCCTGGGCGGCTCAGTCAGTTGAGCATCCGACTTCAACTCGGGTCATGATCTCACGATCTGTGAGTTCAAGCCCCGCGTCGGGCTCTGGGCTGACGGCTCAGAGCCTTTCGGATTCTGCGTCTCCCTCTCTCTGCCCCTCCCCCACTCGCACTCTGTCTCTCTCTCAAAACTAAATAAACGTTTAAAAAAAAAAAAAAAGAAAGAAACAAAGGGGAGAAAAACAAGCCCATATACGAATATATTTGTCCAGGCAAAGCCTGGAAAGGTATACGCCAGGGGTTCATTGCGGTTATCTCTGGGTAGTGGGACTCTGGATGTTTAAAAATATTATTTCTGCTTATCTAAATTTTTAATTTTCTCCCATAACGAGAGTCAGTTTCAGGGGGGAAAAAAAAAGCATTTTTATTTTCAAATGTGCGTCTTTTGAAACCAGGCCGGGAACCTTCTCAAATGCTTCACATTTGTAAACGATGCGGAATGTTCCCAGTTGTTTCAAACCTCTGCTCTGGCCATTATACCCGTGCTGCACATGCGGAAACACAGAACTTGTGAGATCAGGTCATGTCTTTCTTTTTTTTTTTTTTTTAGTGTTTATTTTTCTTGAGAGAGAGAGAGAGACAGAGCATGAGCAGGGGAGGGGCAGAGAGAGAGGGAGACACAGAATTGGAAGCAGGCTCCAGGCTCCGAGCTGTCAGCACAGAGCCCGACGCGGGGCTCGAATCCATGCACTGCGAGATCATGACCTGAGCCGAAGTCGGACACTTAACGGACTGAGCCACCCAGGCGCACCCCTGAAGATTTTATTTTTGAAGTCATCTCCACAGCCCCACATGGGGCTCGAACTCACCACCCCGAGATCAAGAATCAAGCACTCCACTGATTGAGCCAGCCAGTCACCACTGAAGACACTGGTTCTTAAGGAAGGAATTGCTGAGACTAGAAAACCCATACAGTGCAGTTAAAGAAATGGTGAGAGGCATCGCTCCCTGCCCCCAACACGGATGAGTCCCCTGTGGTATTCGTGATAAAAAGTAGAAAGACTCAGAGATAAGGGGTCTGCGGAAGCAGACACGGGAAGGTGAACTCACTCAGAAACCGAGGCAGGTGGCTGAGCTTAGCCAGAACCCTCCCACCCCCGCTAAAACAACCCAAACAAACCTGGAAGGCAAAGTGGGGGCATAGCGTAGGATCCGGAGAAAGAATCTGAGAGAAGGGTTTGATAGTCCCTGTCTGTCAACAGCAGAAACATTGGAAATCTATTTTTAAAACTTCCTGAAATTTAAACGTCCGCCTTTGCCTTTGTGACACAATTACTGTAATTCTTGGTTATCCAAGTTTCATACGAAGCACCAGACTGGGAGAAAATGATATTCTAAGTTAGATGGATTTTCTTTTATACAGTTTACGGCTTTGGGGCGCCTGGGTCGCTGAGTCGGTTAAGCTTAAGCGTCTGACTAAGTCTTAGGTCGTGATCTCATGGTCTGTGAGTTCAAGCCCCGCGTTGGGCTCTGTGCTGATGGCTCAGAGCCTGGAGCCTGCTTCGGATTCTGTGTCTCCCTCTCTCTGCCCCTCCCCCACTCACGCTCTGTCTCTCTCTCTCTCTTGAAAATAAAATAAACATCATCCAGTTTACGGCTTTGCTTATCCTTTGTTGGATGTGATCAACTTCAGCTAAGTTCTGTTTTACAAAAGCATCATTTATTTTGGAAGAGTTTTGCTTCAGTGGGAAAGCTGTCAGTCGAACTTTTTTATGACTATCACATGGAGAAAGCTGGGGAGAAACAGATAGTTGTTGTGGGTTTTTTTGTTCTGTTTTGTTTGTTTTAGTTCTGTCGCTTCTATGCCATGTCATTCCAGTGGCAAGAATAATCAATTTCATCTATGGATAGCTTAAGGGAAAAATTATAATTTTTGATATTTATAATTTATAGTTAACATTTAGGTATTGTCTGACCTTTTAATACCACTCTCCATGAAGAAAGAGTTAGACTAAATGGAAACGGTTTGCTCACCTAAAAACCTTAAAATATTTGGCTCCGTGACAGAGCTTTCCTTAACGCTAAAGATTTACCCTCTGTGAACAGCCCGCATTGTTGTTGCTTGTTGAACGGTATAAAAAGCAATTTTTAGATTCCACTGTGATGATGAGAGAGAAACTTGAGCCTACCTACTTTAAAGAAAGGCAAAAAAATTCAAGTAAGGGCCGAGACTACCGAGATGATTCATTTGTAAGCTTTTTCTTTGTTTTCTTTAAAATACGGTGATTGGAAATGAGAGAGCTCTGAACTAAAAGCCTAGCTCTGCCGTAGTTTGTTGCTTTCGGGTCTAGGGAATACAATTTCAGAAACCTCGGCTTCTCCTGCAGTTCTATTTGGGCAGTAGAAAAAGGAGCTAGCCAAATATCCTTGATGATGGACTTCTAGGTAATTTCCAGGGATTAAATACCATTATTCTTTTTTTCTCTTACAAGCAATTCTTCCCAAAGGGCGCAGGGCCCCAGAAACATTAGGTGCTTTTTCTATTGTTCTCCTGCTAAGGGGGCAGGATGGACACTTGAATCCTTAACTGTTTATTTGCAGGAGAAAAAATATATAGGTATATATTACATATGCCACATTGAGATGGAGCCCACTGTGGTTGCTTTGTAATGTGCACTGAACTACATTTCCCAGAATTCCCCTCTGCATGGCTCTGCCTAAGGTGGGCCACAAGAGACATTCTTGTGCAGATTTGAGGCTTGGAAGGGAACCCGCAGCCATTTTGTAGCTCATATCATTGCTTATATTGGCTTACCACTAACAAGGGACAACCAATTGGCAAGGCAAGGGACCTACGACTGCTCACCTTCCCCTAAATCCTTCTCCAGCTTTTCCAGCTCCTGGGCTAGATATACGATGAAGGCGGCCAGCCTCTCCTGTCAGATCTATACCATCGAGGTCACAGGCAATGAGAACTGACAAGGTTTCAAGTCTATCCTCCCGGGTTCTAGCTCGCACTGGAGGTTCCAGTTAATGCTTGCTTTTCTGTACTTGATACATATCTTCCCTTCCAGGCTGCCTTCTCTGAAGTCTTCAAGCACCAGGATTAGGTATGAAGACAAGAGTTTTACAGAGGCAGCTTAAACAGTCCCCACAACTGTGTCATATTACATCGATATATAGGATATGATATACACAACACACACACACACACACACACACACACACACACACACACACACACAGAGCTCCTAGCCCGTTCTGCTTCTGTGATTGAAGCTAACTGTATTATACGGATTTTATAGTTGGGTAAATACCTTGTCTTCTTTGGGTTTGTTCTTCCAAAAACTTCACCATTCGGGATGATGTATCGTAGTTCGGTTGTGTCGACGTTGTGCGTCGAAGGCTAACCAAACTCAATACCTGAATTTCGAAGAACAATAAACTTGATCAGATGAACGGTTTGTTCACGTCTCTAAACTGTAATTGCCTAGCTTATGAAAATTGTCAAGTGACAAAATGAAAAGAGGTGGCATGCACATACTTCTTAGACATATTGCGATAAATGTCAGAAGCCAAAAGAGTTCGATTTAACCTGCTGAGGCATCAAAAGCTGTTGCTTGTGGCATAAGCCTTTTTTTTTTTAAAGCATCATTCGCCTCCCTAAACTAGTTGCATGGAATGTTTTGATAAAAATAAATATTAGTAACAAGAAAGTTAAAAAAAATTTTTTTTAATGTTTATGTGTTTTGAGAAAGAGAAAGAGAGGCAGAGACAGAGAGAGAGACAGAACGGGGGAAGGGGAGAGAGAGAGGGAGACACAGAATCTGAAGCGGGCTCCAGGCTCTGAGCTGTCAGCCCAGAGCCCGACGCGGGGCTCGAACCCACAACCCTGAGATCATGACCTGACCCGGAATTGGACGCTCAACTGATCGAGCCACCCAGACGCCCCTACAAGAAAATTTTAATTAAAAGCAAAACCCATGTCACCTGTGTGTAACCGGGCAGGCAAGAAGAAAGGAAGTAGGAAAGGTTATCCTTTGAGTTGGACAATAGAATTTTGTTCTGGAGAGACTCCAATACAAGTTGAAAGCAAGGTCAAGTTTGGGGAGGAATATGAAACAGTACGATGAAGAGAGATAAGAGAATGAGCTCTTCCATCTGTAAGAGTCGTTTGCAACAAAAAAAGAAAATCTTGGCAATATATTCTCGGTCCTCTCTCTCCTTCTTATCTATGTGTAGCACCCTAAGTGAATCCAAACCTAAGAAGTTATCGAAACAAGAGAACACTTCGGAGCAGCTACTTTCAGAACGATGTTTCACAGACTGGAGGAGTCTTGAGCTCTGGGACTGGCATAGAATGGCCATAAACCATAATTGTCACTGAAGGAAAACTCCGATTCCTCACACGGCTTGATTTATAGGTTAGCCTCATTCATTTCCTTTCCATGACTCAAGTATCCGGATTTCAGACCCTTCCGGTTCTTCTACATCCCCTACTTTCTGGGAGCATTTTTATTTTCCTTCCAAGCTCATATACAGCAATAGGAGTTGAGACTATTTTGACTCATTTAAGTCAAGGCTACGGTGAGAAGGGTAAGGTAGTGAGTCCTTAAACAATGCCCCGTGCTGAAGAAGTAGATGGAAGAGGGATTTCAAAAAAGAGCCAAAAGATAAGGTTTAGAGGAAAACAACAAGACCTAAGGAAAAGTTCTGGGGGAACGGTTTTATTTTGGCAGAAGAGAAAACAAATCCTATATTCGGCAGCATTGCGAGTCCTATTCCAAAGCAGTGAAATAGTTAGGTATTTTCTGACCAACTCACGTACGCCCGTTCTAGAACTGCGCGTTCCTCCACAATTTGAAGCTCATTCCTCAAATCGTTGGGTAATTCCAGCTGCGCAAATATCCGATGAATGCAGTGAAGCCTGAGAGCTAACTGGGAAGTATACTACTACCCCTACCCTCGTACACGGTGTTGCCTTTTCGAGCCATCATAATGCATTTCACAGATATTTTCCCTTTTATTCACAAAGCGTTTCTAAGCCTGCGACAGAAGGCTGTGGCCCTTCACGCAGACCGTCAGGAAGACTTCAGGGGCTGGTCTTTCGCCCTCACCTCGGCCGCTTCTCTAGACCTAAGGATGCACTTTCCAGACGGAAATTCCTTCTGATTGATGACCGGTCATTTTCCTGATTTCTAATTCCCCAAGGCCTCTCTCCTGGGGAGCTTCCTCTAGGGGTGGGTTTCCTTCCATTCGGCAGTCCCTTTAGGCACAGTTCCTCAACCAAAAAAATTTTTAACTTTCATTTATTTTTTGAGACACAGAGAGAGACGGGGCATGAATGGGGGAGGACCAGAGAGAGAGGGAGACACAGAATCCGAAGCGGGCTCCAGGCTCCGAGCCGTCAGCCCAGAGCCCGACGCGGGGCTCGAACTCACAGACCGTGAGATCATGACCTGAGCCGAAGTCGGCCGCTCAACCAACTGAGCCACCCAGGCGCCCCATTATATATGCTCTCTTAATTCCTTCTCTCTTTTCGTTTTTTCTTTTTTTAATTTAAGTATAGCTGACATACAACGTTACGTTAGTTTCAGGGGTACAACACAGCGATTCAACGAATCTCTACATCATGCGATGCTCACTACAAGTGTAGCCACTTCCTGTCACGGTACGACGGTGTTACATTGGCATGACTGTATTCCCCATCCCTTTGTACCTTTCATCCCGTTGACATTCATCTCATAAGTGGAGTTCTGTATCTCTCATTCTCCTTCACCTATTTTGTCTGTACCCTTGCTCCCTTCTGGCAACCATCAGTTTGTTCTCTCTGTTACGGGACTGTTTCTGCTTTTTGCTTGTTTGTTTAGACATTTATTTTGTGTTTTAGATTCCACATATAAGTGAAATCATCCAGTATTTGTCTTTCTCTGTCTGACTTATTTCGCTCAGCGTAATACCTTCTAGGTCCGTCCGTGTGGTTGCAGAGGGCAAGAGCTCATTCCTTTTTGTGGCTGAATATCCTGAGCTTTCACTCCCTTTTAGCGATGGCTGTTGGCAAGCACTTTTGGTCTGGAGTCACTTTTTCTAAGAGAGCAAGTCAAGAGCTCGGCAAACAATGAGAGGTTTTGACTGTTGTCTCCGTTGCTGACTCAAGGACTTCCACTGTCCCCTGCTCTGTGGCTTTGAAAATAATTTTTGTGCTTTCGGAGGCGCCTGGGTAGCTCAGTCAGGTGGGCGTCCGGCTTCAGCTCAGGTCATGATCTCGTGGTTCGTGGGTTCGAGCCCCGTGTCAGGCTCTGGGCTGACAGCTCAGAGCCTGGAGCCTGCTTCGGATTCTGTGTCTCCGTCTCTCTCTGCCCCTTCCCTGCTTGCACTCTGTCTCTCTCGAAACTAAATAAACATTAAAAAATCAAAGGGGCGCCTGGGTGGCTCAGTCGGTTGAGTGTCCGACTTCAGCTCAGGTCATGATCTCGCGGTCTGTGAGTTCGAGCCCCATGTCGGGCTCTGTGCTGACAACTCAGAGCCTGGAACCTGCTTCGGAATCTGTGCCTCCCTCTCTCTCTCCCCTTAACCCGCTCATGCTCTGTCTCTCTCTGTCTCAAAAATAAACAGTAAAAAAAATTTATAATTAAAAAAAATTTAGAAAAAGAAAAAAGAAAGAAAAGAAATACACAAGGGCTCTCGGACAGAGCAGCCAGGCTTCGGAGCTGAGGAGGAGAAAACTCTCTCTGCCCTTCCTCCTTGGTCACCTCCTGTCCCCCCGCTCCCCACCATCCCTCCCTTTATTTCTCCTACCTTGCCCCTCACCCCAAGTCCCTCTGAATTCCCGGTTATTAAAATCCCTCCCTTGGGGCACCTGGGTGGCTCAGTGGGTGAAGCATCTGCCTCTTGATTTCGGTGTGGGTCATGATCTCACAGGTTCGTGAGTTCGAGACCCCACATCAGGCTCCTTGCACTGACAGTGCAAAGCCTGCTTGGGATTCTCTCCCCCCCCCCACTCCTCCTGTGCACACCGTCTCTCTCAAAATAAATAAGCTTTAGAATCCCTTCCTCACGTGTAGGCTCTTTCAATTTCACTTTTAAATTTTTTTTAATGTTTATTTATTTTTGAGACAGAGAGAGACAGAGCATGAGCCGGGGAAGGGCAGAGAGAGAGGGAGACACAGAATGTGAAGCAGGCTCCAGGCTCTGAGCTGTCAGCACAGAGCCCAACGCGGGGCTCGAACTCACAGACTGCGAGATCATGACCTGAGCTGAAGTCGGATGCTCAACCGACTGCGCCACCCAGGTGCCCCTCAGTTTCACTTTTAATGTCCTTCCTCCAAGCATTCCTGATCAGCATCCCCTCACCTGCTTACCAAAAGCCTTCTCGATGAGGTTCAGGAGATAGTCAAGTCTTGTGATTGATAAATTATCTCTCTGTGTGGATTATGTCTACATGTGAAAAAAAAAAAAAACAGTCTTGTTTATGTTGATTCTTAACAGCATTCATTTTGGAATTTTAATTTTTTAAAAAATGTTTATTTATTTTGAGAGAGAGAGAGAGAATATGTGTGAGAGAGGGGGAGAGGCAAAGAGAGGGGGACAGAGAATCCCAAGCGGGCTCTGCCCCATCAACACAGAGCCCGACGTGAAGCTCAATCTTACCAGCTGTGAGATCATGACCTGAGCTGAAATCAAGAGTTGGACTGAGGGGCACCTGCGCGGCTCAGTCGGTTAAGCGTCTGACTCCAGCTCAGGTCATGATCTTGTGGTTCGTGGGTTCGAGCCCCCCTTGACCTCTGTGCCGACAGCCTGGAGCCTGCTTCGGATTCTGTGTCTCCCTCTCTGTCTCTCTCCCACTAGCGCTCTCTCTCTCTCTCAAAAATAAATAAACATTAAAAAAAATTTTTTTTAAAGATTTGGACTGAGCTACCTGATCGCTCCTGGAATTTCAAATTTTAAACCACTTTCTCAAATGTCGCCATTGTTCAAATAATGTCACCGTACGATACGATATACAATTAGGGCCAAACGGTACTTCTGCAGGTACTTGTGCAGAGAAGAGAGACGGCGTGAGAGACCTGCCACGTGAATCTACTTGTGCCTCTGGGCGAGGCAGAGAAATCTAAGAAAGCCCATAACCGGGCAAAAGGGAGTAGAGACGAGAACGGCTCAGGACCCTTTGATCTTTCGATCAGTATGATGTTTCAATTTGGTGGTGAAATCAGCCTAGAACTCAGGTCTCCCAATGTATAATCTCATGACGTCAACAAAGGACATGAGCTTAGAACTCGGGAAGAGGGGCCTGAATCCTAGCTCTGCCTCTTACCGTGAGGATGCGAATTCGCCAGAGTCCTTTTGCATCGTTGCCCCTGTTTCCCTGTCTGTGCGATGGGGATGCATTTGTCGGGAGGATTCAATGAGCTAACCTGGCAACAACCAGTTTGGTGAAAGTTACAGCCTCTCCCCGCTTCCTTAGCCCTTTGCCTGACAGCCGAGCGAACCTGGCTTGCACAATTTCTAAGTTCCCAGATCACTTTCAAGGGTAGGAAAGCGGCCAAATCCTATTAGGAATTTAAGCGCCTAACTTATCTGCCTCTGGCTCAGCTATACTTATCCCTTCGCTGGGATAATTCTCAAAACCTCTTTGGAACTCAGACCTTTCTTCTGTAGGATGAAGAAATAACAGTCCGTGCCCTTAAAACATAGATGAGGTAAGAGCCAGTGAACATTTATAAAGTACCACGTTCGGGATGAGAGCGCAGAATCAAAACACATTTTTCAGTAAATGCTACTATGGAATAAAGCGGCGTTTCCTAAAATGTGGGTACGAATTGCTGGCGGTTATGCAAAATGATTTCAGGTGGGACTAAAATGACAAAACAGAGAGAGAGGAAGTCATGCCCTGGTTCATTGTCTTTGATGATATCAAGAAAGAATTCTCATTCTGGGTCATTAACATTTGCTTATTCCTCTCTTTAAAAAGAGAATAGTGGCGCCTGGGTGGCTCCGTGGGTTAAGCTTCTGACTCTTGATTCCGGCTGTGGTCATGATCTCACAGTTCGTGGGATCGAGCCCAGCATCGGGCTGTGCACCGATAGCGCGGAGCCTGCTTGGGATTCTCCCTCTCTCCCTCTGTCTCTGCCCCTCCTCCGCCCCCACTCTCTCTCTCTTTTAAAATACATAAATAAACTTTCAAAAAAATAAGAAAAAAATGGGGCGCCTGGGTGGCTCAGTCGGTTAGGTGACTGACTTCAGCTCAGGTCATGATCTGGTCTGTGAGTTCGAGCCCTGCCTTGGGCTCTGTGCTGACAGCTCAGAGCTTGGAGCCTGCTTCGGATTCTGTGTCTCCCTCTCTCTCTCTGCGCCTCCCCTGCTCCACTCTGTCTCTCTCTCTCAAAAATAAATCAACGTGACCAAAAATAAATAAATAAAAAGAGAATAAACTTCAGACTCTGCACCTTCAGCAAGAGGAGTAATTAAGCAGAATATAGAAATATTCCCAGGGGCGCCTGGGTGGCTCAGTTGGTTAAGCAGCTGACTTCAGCTCAGGTCATGATCTCACGGTCTGTGGGTTCGAGCCCCATGTCAGGCTCTGTGCTGATGGCTCATCAGAGTCTGGAGCCTGCTTCGGTTTCTGTGTCTCCCTCTCTCTCTGCCCTTCCCCTGCACATGCTCTGTCTCTATGTCTCTCAAAAATAAATAAACGTTAAAAAAAAAAAGAAATATTTCCAAAGTTTTTATATTTATGTTTACCTTCTAACTATAGCAAACAATACTGGTTTTCCATTTATGATACTGGCAAAAGTTTTTTTTTTCTTTTTTCTTCTTTTTTTTTTTTAACAGCAAAGCGAGGCTCTAACCCACGTTCTTGCAAGAGCAGGTGTCTGATGGACAGGGACACTCGGGGCAGTTACAGCAGACCCTTTATCTCTTGGCAC
This sequence comes from Paguma larvata, assembly GCA_030068075.1. Lineage (NCBI taxonomy): Eukaryota > Metazoa > Chordata > Mammalia > Carnivora > Viverridae > Paguma > Paguma larvata. Next base: position 5,911,486 of record CM057843.1, read on the forward strand.
GAAGCCCCTCCCCCGATTCCTCATTGGCTAAGTACTACAGACGTCACAGCCTTACCCGGAAGTCACCTATACCCGTGTAAGGCCAAAAAGTAGTCTGAGTGGAACGAATGTACTTCCTTGAGGCCAGGCGGAGACTTTAGTTCTTCGGCCCATGCTCATTGCAAAGCCTGCGAAAACAACCCCACGACACGGAGAGGAGAAGAAGAACCAGGAAGTGAAGCGTCTAAGGGTTTGGGAGTCCGTGGTGTGTAAGTGGCTGGGGGGGGGGGGCGCAGGGGATCGTAGGTATTTCCGATAGGTTGTAAACCTATTTTACCTAGACAGCACGGCTTTTATTTGGTCTTTCTGAAAATGACTCATCTTATTTACTTCTCACAATCCCGCCTCTTCTTTTTTAAGTCGATTCCATTTTCATTTATAGGTTATTTGGGGCACGAGGCATGGACCTCTGTTTCTCAAGAGGAATCTGGCGCCTGAGGGCGTTTGCTGTGGTCAGAGGCTCCCGGCATTGTTCCGAAATATGCGTGCGTGTGTGTGTGTGTGTTTTTCCACGCAGACCTTGGTCCTAACCTTTCCTCTCTGCCTCCTGAGTCTCATCTTCTCTTGTCATAGTCCCTCCTTTGGACACGTGACTCCTAACTGCCCTGAGGAATTGGGACGATGACCCATCTTCACTGCCTCCTGCTGAAAGGGGACAATGACACGGGTACAACAGGCAGGGCAAGGTCAGAGGTCGATACAGAGGTCTAAATAAAGGGAGGGTATTGGGCACATCTGGGCTAGCAAAATTGCCTTATTTTTCTGGCATAGGCAATGGCTTCTGCAAATGACACACAAAAAGAATATCAGACCAACAAGCATTTATATTCCAAATACAATGCCTCCTAGGGAGGAGGTCACACCGGGGGAAGTAAAGACGCATTGTAGCCATCCAAAAAGTCCCTTGACCTGTCTCGTTATCCTTTTTTTTTTTTTTTTTTTTTAATTTAACTAAAGCTTTTCCTCCCTCTTCCGTATTTAGTTGGACCTTGTGATAGTGTTGCTTAGTGTCAGGGCAAATCAGGACTGATTCCATTTTGCTTAAGGGCAAACTCGGACTGACTCCATTGTGTTCCGTGTCCTCCACCTTGAGTCCCCAGCGCCTGCGCAGAAGCTTGACCTATGGAACAGGACCTTGGACCCTTCCTCAGCCAATCGGCTAGGGTCACGACCACCACCCCTCCCACTGCCCCTAGACCCCTTTAAAACAACTGTGTTTTTGGAACGAGTCCTCTCTCTCGACCCACCGCTGCGTCGGTGCGGTAGGAGATTGAGCTCGAGCTAGCTCGAATAAAGGCTCTTTGTTCTTGCATCGGACTCGGCTCCCTGGTGGTTTTTGGGGTCCCCGAATTCTGGGCATAACACTTAGAATAATTAAGCATTTGGAATCCTTTTTGGTTCTCAATCCTCGAATCTTCTTTGGCCATCCAGTTCCTGTAGGAACAACTCCCCGAGGTGTATCTAATTTTATCTCAAGGAAAGATTGATCTTCGATATAAGTTTAGGCAATACACAAAATTTCTTCTTAAAATAAGTTGGAGTTTGAAAATATAAGTCAGATTAGAATTTTTTAAATGTTTTATTTATTTTTGAGAGAGAGAGAAAGACGGAGTATGCGCGGGGGAGGGGCAGAGAGAGAGAGAAGGAGACACTAAAGCAGACTCCAGGCTCTGAGCTGTCCGCACAGAGCCCGACACGGGGCTCCAACCCATGAACTTGCCAGACCATGACCTGAGCCCAAGTCGGACGCTTAACCGACTGAGCCACCCAGGTGCCCCAAGAAAAATTTTAATTGAAAGGAACATATTGACCAAAATATTAAGTACTGATACATACGGTATGTGGATTCAGACAAATTGAAAACGTAGCTAGCAAATGACTGAAATTTAGGAAATACTGGCCTTGTGGATTGGGAATTAGGATACCAGGATTCTAGTACTTACTAGAACTTACCACGTGACTTTGGTGAAGTCTCTTTAACCTCTCTGGGCCTCGGCATCTTCACCGGGAAGCTAACAGGGCTTGCTTAGGTGGGTTCTAAGGATCCCTGTATCCTCTAATTTGCAGCACATAATTGGGGCATTTTCGGTTCTTTTGGCTCAGAAGCCATTGTTCCGTCTTCCTGCTCTACTCGCTCCACGCCCCTCCTGCAGGCATTTTGACATCCAATCCAGAAGAAATGTGGGTCTCCATTTTATTAGCACTTGGAAATGTAACTAATGCTTCTGCTATTCCAAAAATGCAAAAGACAGGGGTTCCCCGGGTGACTCAGTGGTTAGGCTTCTGACGTTTGTTTTTCTTTTTTTGCTAATCTTCTCTGTATCGTCCTGATACTGGTATACGTGCTGCTGAAGCGAGCACTAGGCATCTGACTCTCGATCTCAGCTCAGGTCTTGATCTCCGGGTCGTGAGTTCAAGCCCCATGTCACATTCCTCGCCGGGCGTGGAGCCTACTTAAAGATTCTCTCTGTCCCTCTCCCCCTCCCCCCCCCCAAAAAAAACAAAAGAAAACAAACAAGAAAACCCACAAAAATGCAAGAGAAAGAAAGGACTTCTTTGGCATAGAAAAAATACTGGATTTTGAGGGAGACAACAACATGCATTCTAGTCCTTGCTTTGCCACTTCCTGACAATGCGATCTTACGCAACCTTAAGTTCCCCTTAGCGCTAAAATTCTATGAAATGCAAATGAGCCTAAAAAAAGGAAATAGACCACTTCCTTTCCTTTCTGAGATGTTTAATGCCTCACAGTAACATTTTAATTTTTTTTATTTTTTTTAACGTTTATTTATTTTTGAGAGACATAGAGACAGCATGAGCAGGGGAAGGGCAGAGGGAGAGGGAGATACAGAATCTGAAGCAGGCTCCAGGCTCCGAGCCATCAGCACAGAGCCCGACGCGGGGCTCGAACTCACAGACCGCGAGATCATGACCCGAGCCGAAGTCGGCCGCTTAACCAACTGAGCCACCCAGGCGCCCCTCACAGTAACATTTTAATATAGACTCAAAGCTAATCTTGAGATCTTCGTTTTAACTCTCATTTTAATATCCGCATGGTGTTTGGTACGTCCCAGCCAATAAACAAATGTTTAACAATAAATAAAGAGTGGCGTCTCATGAACATGAGGCCAAGGAGAATCCTGTTTCATCGGGTAAGAGTTTAATTCGAAGGGAGTTCATTGAGCCCCTACCATGTGGCAGCCGCATCTGCCAGGCGTTAGAGCTTTTACCTTCCATAAAGAGCAAGAGGAAAAAAAGATATGACCTCTGTCTTCCGTTGACTTATGACCCCTTTGGGGAGATGGAACGTATGCAAAGAACTACATCCTGCTGGGGCGCCTGGGTGGCTCAGTCGGTTAAGCGTCCGACTTCGGCTCAGGTCATGATCTCACCGTTCCCGAGTTCGGGCCCCGCGTCGGGCTCTGTGCTGACAGCTCAGAGCCTGGAGCCTGCTTCGGATTCTGGGTCTCCCTCTCTGTCTGTGCCCCTCCCCCACTCATGCTCTGTCTGTCTGTCTCTCTCTCTCAAAAATAAATAAATATTAAAAAAAAATTAAAAAAAAAAAGATCTACATCCTGCTAAAAGAGCTACAGTGCTGGGTTCTTTTTTATTTTGTTCGAGTTTACTTATTTTTATTTTTTGAGAGACAGAGAGAGAGTCCTCGAGAGCAGGGGAGGGGCAGAGGGAGAGGGAGAGAGAGAATCGCGAGCAGGCTCCACACTCAATGCGGAGCCCGACGCCGGGGCGGATCTCACATCTCTGAGATCATGAGCTGAGCTGAAATCGGGGGTCGGACGCTCAACCGACGGAGCCACCCGGGCGCCTGGAGAAAGTGCTGGCTTCTTATGAGCAGAACGGGGTCTCATCCTCATTTCCCCACCACCGAGTTGTCTGAATGTGAGAAAGTCGTTTGTACAATTGGACGCCGGTTTCATCACCAATACAAGAAGGTTACATCATGTGATCTCTAGGGTCCCTCGAAGCTGGGAGGCTGAAAATGATTCTGTGTCTCTGAAAATTAGCTTAAAGGCTTAGTCTTCAAGCAGCTGGGTGGCTCAGTCGGTTAATTGTCCGACTCTTGATTTCGGCTTCCGTCATAATCCCTTGGTTTGTGGGATCGAGTCCCCCGTCGGGCTCTACAACTGACAACACAGAGCCCGCTTGAGATTCTCTCTCCCCTTCTCTCTCTCTGCGTCTCCTGTGCTCACACGTGTGTGTGTCTCTCTCTTTCTCTCAAAATAAATAAATAAATAAACATTAATAAAAGAAAAACAAAACAAAAACATAAATGCTTCGTCTTGAAGACCCTTAACTATATATTGGGGACGATCTCTTTATATCGCGTGTAAAACTAATAAGCAAATTCACACAATAGGGTTTTTATTGGTTTCTATCTAAAATTGCCTCAACCTTTGAACCTTCCTACTAGCAAACTTTCTAAATCGATCTCTCTTCATCTGTGTAAAGACACTAGCAGGAACACTTGCTTTCTAAATTAATCTCCAACACCCTATGAGGAACGGAGATGAAAGATACAATTCAACTCCATTCAACAAACATCTATTGAACACCAACCATGCGCCAAGTCCTAAAGATGCTTCCGAGATATAGAACGGTCACAGCCCTAAGCAACCTCTAAATCCAAGTTGAGAAAATGAAACATTCCCACCATATCAAGAGTTTTCGTTTCATAGAAAGGAAAACCCAAATTCAGAAAGGAAAATGATGCAGAAGATAATAAAAGCAGGGACACGGCAGTGCGTCGAAAATCGCCCGAAGTTCCTTGACCTAAAAAAGCTCTGACCTATTAACCCGTGAGTCAAGGCGTCCCCGGTAAGATCCTGCATTCAAATCCATCGGACAGAGGGCACGACTGTGAGACAGGGGCCAGAAGCTCCAGCGGAGATGGCCAGCGAGCTCTCCACCGGGCTCTCTGGGGTCCGTGGAAAAAGTCTCGAATTCCAAATGACATCGTTGCCCTCCAGTAGACTGGAAGAAACAGCAGACTAAAAATCTGGCTGCCCCCAAAGCCAGGCAACTGGAGATAGGAGGACTCGGGAAGAATTTCCCCAGCCAGAAACAAAAGAATAGAGAGGGGGACGAGGAAGAGAAATCCTTGCATTTTGTGCGGTTGGTGAAGGGTAATTTTCTTCCCCCTCGTCACGTCTGTGGAATGGTCCCGGGCAGAAATGTTTAGAAAAATAAAAGTGCAAAGTTCTAGCAGAGGAAGAGAAAAAAATGACTGATACGAGGAAAATCTCCATCACAGTGTGGAATATTCCATTTTATACAGATTTCTCCTGAAAGTCGAGGACTGAGCTAAAGGACACAGCCTGCATGTGAGTGCCTGGAGTTGGGGGGTGGGGGGTGGGGCAAGAAGAGAAAGTAGATGGAGTTGGGTTGGCTCGGCAACGAGAGTAGGGAATCCTACAGAACACTGGAGTCAGGGGTGCCCGAGTGGCTCAGTCAGTTAAGTGTCCGACTTTGGCTCAGGTCAAGTTCTCATGGCTCATGAGTTCGAGCCCCGCATCAGGCTCTGTGCTGATAGCTCAGAGCCTGAAGCCTGCTTCAGATTCTGTACCTCCCTCTCTCTCTGCCCTTCCCCCACTCACACTCTGTCTCTCTCTCTCTCAAAAATGAATGATCATTAAAAAAAAAATTAAAAAAAAAAGAACACTGGAGACAGGGGCCTCCTACTTCCTCTTTTACATATAATACAATAGCTTTCCTATAAGCTACCAGAACATTCGGCTCACAGATGTGGAATCATCCAGATGGCTCTACCATTCTTCCACACTTGGAAGCCATTCTGGGGATAGTTGTAAACTGAGATCAAAGTATGCGTCTTTGAAAACTCGATGCTAATATTCTGCTCATACCACACTGCGAAATCAGGAAGAAGAGTGAAAAATAAGATTGAGTAATACTGGGGACGCGATTAGGTATTTCGTCCGCGGCAAGGCTACCATGGGCAAAAGCAGTTGCCTGCAGGCTTCGCCTCTGGCTCCCATCATTTCTCCCGCTGCTTCAGATTTTCAGAAGTGTCTGTCGCTGTTGACGTGACGTGTATACATTCTGCTCGTCTAGGTAAAATCCGGAGAAATTCCACACGCTCCTTCTAGAATGCCAGATACGACTCCGCAAATCCCACGATTTGAAACTCCTTGCCTAGCACCCGTGCACCGAATGACCTTGGATGAATTCTTAGGCTTAGCCTGGGAGAGCTGGAGCAACGATAATAGTAGAGAGGTCTAAAGAGCAAAAACAAGCAAACGAGCAACTCTCCTGTTGCTTAAACGATGCGGGCTTTCCAAACTGCTATTAGCTTTTGCTTTTGTGTTTGTTTTGTTTTTTGTTTGGTCGTAATCGTTACAGAGTCAAAAATCTACGGTAATCTTTTTCGTCTCTGTCATTTAACCACATTACGAACAGTAAACTATTTGGCACTTTGATGTTGCCTTTTTTTTTTCTGGTGGTGGTGGTAAGCTTCGAACCCCTGTTGTACCATTTATTAGTTGTCGGTTTTTTTTTAAGTTTATTTATTTTGAGAGAGAGAGAGAGAGCAGGCATGTGAGAGCTGGGAGTGGGGGAGGGAAAGAGAGAATCCCAAGCAGACTCTGAGCTCTCAACGAGGACCCTGCCACGGGTCTTGAACCCACGAACCATGAGATCATGACCTGAGCCAAAATCAAGAATTGGACACTTAACCGACTGAACCACCCAGGCACCCTGAGAATGGGTTTTTAGTGGGTGGGTGAGCTTTGTTTTGGAAATGAATCCTTTCCAGAACTTTCATTTATTAACTTGATTATCCATATATTTAATGCTATTTTAATGGCTCTTTGGCAATCCCTTGTTTTTTGAGATTTTGATCTTTCGATTTTGCAGTTAGCTGGGAGTACCATGTACCAAAATAGTATCTACCCAGTATCTCACACTTAGTATCGGACACTGTGTCAGATTGTGTTCCAAAAGCTTTTTTAATAAATTCACTTAATCTTCAAAACTATGAAGTAGGTATTGTTATTATCCCCATTTTATAGATAAGAAGACTAAGGTATAAGGAGGCTAAATAATTTGCCTGAGGACACACAGCTAGTACTTTTTTTTTTTTTTTTTTTGAGACAGAGAGACAGCGAGAGAGAGCATGAAAGAGCAAGGGGGCAGAGAGAGAGAATCCCACGAAGGGCAGAGAGAGAGGGAGAGGGAGAGAATCCCACGCTGACGGCAAGGAGTCCGAAGCAGGGTTCTGGCTCGCCCCAAGCAGGCCTCGAACTCACAAGCCATGAGATCACCACCCGAGCCAAAGTCAGATGCTTAACTTGACTGAGCCACGCAAGCGCTCCTATTTGTAACAGACTAGCAGAAGTATGCCAAGGTGTTGATGAGGGTTTCTCAGGGAGTAGGATTATAAAGGAGAGTTAAGAGCGTCCATGCGACAAGATAAGATCTTGAACCAAGACGGAGACGGTTGAGCTGGAACAGAGAGGGCAGATTCCAGATGGGTTTGAGAAAATATTGACTGAACCTGTGGACCCAGTCCGGTTACAGGGGAGGGAGAAGGCGAGGAGTCTAAGGAACACCTGCGCCTCTGGCTTGGGTGACGGGGTGGACGTGTTCGCTAGGATAGGGAATATAAGAAAAACAGAGCAACTTTGAGAGAGCAGGCGGTGTGCTCAGTTTTAACATGTGGAATTTTACCGTAACTATCTAGATACGCACATTACAAAATTGTTTATTGGGGCGCCTGGGCGGCTCCGTCGCTTAAGCGTCCAGCTTTGGGTCAGCTCACGATCTCGCAGTTCGCGGGTTCGAGCCCCGCATCGGGACAGAGATTCTGTGTGTGTGTGTCTCTCTCTCTGCCCCTCCGCTGCTTGCACTCTGTCTCTCTCTCTTTGTCTCAAAAATAAACAAGCATTAAAAAAAATTAAAATGAATAAAATGTTTATTTTTGAGAGAATGCAAGCAGGGGTGGGTCAGAGAGAGGGGGACAGAGGATCCGAAGCCGGCTCCGTGCTGACAGCAGAGAGCCCGACGCGGGGCTCGAACTCACGAACCTGTGAGATCTCAGATCATGACCTGAGCTGAAGTCGGAAACTCAACTGACTGAGCCACCCAGGTGCCCCTGAAAATGAGAGAAGTCAGGTAGGTCTGGACTTGTCAAACCCGAAAGAGAAGGTGCCATAACCAGGAGAGCATGGAAGAACAAACAGGCCAAAGGCAGGAACTCTGCAGAGCCGTCAACTGTCGGGGGTGTTCAGGGGATAAGGTGGCCATTCACATTTGACATTAAACTAACAAACATCGACACGAAATGCCGGCTATACATTTGTTTTTCAAGCTAGATTTATAAAGACACAGCAGGACGGATGTAGGGCCAGGGAACTGGACACATTCGGGTGCTAATCTAGTATTTTGCCTCTAAGTAGCTCTGTGACTGTTGTCAAGTTACTAAGTGTAAAATGTGAATGATTAATTATATGATTAAATGAGTTTATGCCCCAAAGCACTTGTATGGCGCGGTGCCTAGCATGTAGCACGGACCCAAGAAATATTAGTTATTATCGCTCGTGAGTACACACCTCATAAAATTGTTCTGCCTTCCACCGTGGTACTCTGGTTGAGAAACTGGTCGGGAAGTGTGTTGGGTAGCAGGAATAACTACATGGCAATTAAACAGTTGTGTAAAAAAAGCCACCAAAAGGATTCGGATACTCAAGAACCGGTATTTTCCATGAATTTGTAGGGGATGGTGTAAGTCAACAGAGGTAGTAGCAGTTGGTGAAAACAATGAAAAAGGACTAACAGAAATGTTTACATACGAACTGCAAGGCTGCATTAAATTTTTTCTTAGGGCGACTGGCTCGGTGGGTTAAGCATCTGACTCTTGGTTTGGGCTCCGGTCATGATCTCACACTGTGTGAGTTCAAGCCCCACCCCCAGCTCTGGGCTGGCAACGTAGAGCCTGCTTGGGATTCTGTCTCCCTCTGTCTCTCTGCCCCTCCCCTGCTCCTGCACACGCGCCCGCTCTCTCTCATAACTAAATAAATATTCATTTTTTTTCTGGGGCGCCTGGGTGGCTCAGTGGTTGAACATCGGACTTCAGCTCAGGTCGTGATCTCACAGTTCATGCGTTGGAGCCCTACGACCGGCTCTATGCCTAGAGCTCAGAACCTGGAGCCTGCTTTGGATTCTGTGTCTCCCTCTCTGCCCTTCCTCCACCTGCGCGCTGTCTCTCAAAAATAAAGATCAAAAAATTTTTTAATAATATTTTTGTTTTGTTCTACTCTAAATACTTAACAACTAGCCCCTGTGCCTGGCACAGAGTAAGCCGTCCATAGGTAGGTTAGCCCAAAAGAAAAGAGAGGGGCTGATTTCTTTTACCTGCTAGTCAACCTTTCACTAGCGGAACAACCGTCCTGCAAGGAAAAAGCGGTCGTGCCCTTTGTCGCCCTCTGACGTCTCTCCAAAGAGTTTGACTAAGGCAGCTCCTCTCGACCCCATCAGTGTCTGCCACGTATTCGAAATTCCCAGCCCGAGATGTCCTCCACCGACACAAGGGTGAGACTCCGGAGGGAAGGGCCGCTTAAAATGCGAGGCTGTCATCTGCGATCGGGAACCCACGTGGCTCTGGCAGACAGACACTTTCGTCAGCCCTGCCGTGTGGGCAGCTAGCAGCCTCCCGGAGGCCCAGACCTCGGTGCGAGCTCCCAGGACGGGGTCTGCCGCCGCAGCGGCCGCGAAGGCGCCGACCACCCGCCCGGCGGAGCCGCCCGGGTGCCTGACCCGCCAGCACAAAGGCAGCGCAGGGAGGCCCCGGGGCGGGGTGGGCCGCCCGCACGCCGGGTCGCCTCGGCCCTGGCAAACGCCCGCCGCCCACGTCAGGACGACCGCCCCCGCAAGGCCAGGGCGCAGCGACGATGCTCATTCTTAAATCATTTTTTTGCAGCAAGCACGTGGGGGCGGGCCCAATCGGGTTAAAACCTTACATGTCTTTTTTGTTCTTTTCGGTTCGGCCAGTTTAAATCCCACTTTTTTTTTTTTTTTAAGTAGGGTCCACACCGACGTGGGGCTTGAACTCACAGCCCTGAGATCGAGTCGCGTGCTCTGAGCCAGCCAGCCGCCCCAAATCCATGCCATCTTGAAGCGATGGGCTAACGCGTGTTCTACAATTCTCCGTTGGCCTTTTCCGAGGTACTTCGACTGAGACGCGCAGACAATGCCACGGTCCCGGGGCTGGGGGCGGGGGCGGAGCGAGACCGAGGCGGGCGCACAATTCCTACTCAGCAATCCAGCCTCGCCTCGGCGGGGGCCGCAGCCCCCGCTCCGCCTCAGCCTCTCCGCTCTTCCTGTCCGAGCGGGCCGTTCCTCCCAGAAACAGGGCGGGGAGGGCGGGGCGCCGAGACCCGGCCGTCACGTCCCGAGCGTCGGGGGGCGGGACCTCGGGGCGTGACGTCACGAGGCCCCGCCCGCGCCGCCCTGCTATCTCCCGCGCCGCCCGCCATTTTGTCTCCAGTGTCTGGTTTGCAGTCGGCGGCGTCGGAGGAAGCGTCCTGGGCCGTAGGCTTGAGGCAGGGAACGGGGTCTATTGTCTGTGTTTGACTCCGTAGTTTGGTCCGAGGCCTCCCGGAGCTTTCCCGGGGCCGTCGGCAGAGGCCGCCGCCACCGCCACCGCCCCCGCCCCTCCCCTCCGTCCCCGTGTCCGGGAGGGACCGAGCCCGCGTCACGCCCCTCAGCGCTCGCCGATCCCTTCTCTTGTCGTTGCGTCCGCATCGCGCCCCCGGAATCAGACGGTGCCCCATAGATGGCCAGCTTTCCCCCGAGGGTCAACGAGAAAGAGATCGGTGAGGAATGGGACGGGGGGAGTGAGGGGTGCTGGTGAGCGCGCCGGGGCTGCGGAGAGGCAGGGAGTCCCCAGAGGAGGAAGCGTCTCGGAGGCTGAGCGAAGAAGGGCGAGCCGGGGCCAAGCCCTGGAGCAGAGAGGAAGGAAGCGGCCCCGCGGGTGGGTGTCGCCGAGGGGTAAACGGGGTCGGCGTAGATGGCTCGGCGAGGGGCAGTGGACGGAACTTAGGGGCCGGGGGGACCTGGGCGTCGAGGGCCCTGGGGACCGTGTGGGCGGGGGCGGGCACCCACCCCCGGGGACCCAGTTTCCCCTGAGGAGGTCCCCGCACTGCATCGTCCTGGGATTCTCTAGGCGTGACGACTGAGGCGTCGAGGGGACAGGCTAGGATGGGCGCGTGCCGGGCAGGTCTGGAAATTTACGACGGGAAAAGTAAACTTGTGTGTTCCGAGCTGGAATGAGAGGGGAGGGGGTCCTCGTGTGTACCAGCCACTCTGAAAGGAGAAAGGCGGTCAGCCTGGAAAAGGCAGTGTTTAAAAAAAAAAAAAGGCCTGGCGTTAAGGAAGGCGGCGGGTTCAGGGGAGGAGACTCAATTATCTTTCCGACCCGGAGGAGCAGGGAGGGGCAGAATGGTTGGGTGGAGTGACCGAAGGAAAGCTGTTGGGTGAAAGAGCAGCCTCGGAGCAGGCGGTCTCAGAACTGGTGTAGCGACGGGCCCCGCCGCCCCGAGGGTTGCGCGGCGGCTCGGTTCCCCGCACCCAGGTTTCGATTCCCTCGTGCCGTAGAATAACTGGGACAGCTCGCGGGGGGCGCAGATCGATCGATCTGCCTCGTGAACACTGGACTTCCAAGTCGTGTCGTAGTCCTTAAATGTGCGCAGTTTTTTGGAGGGGAAAAAAACAGATGTAGCATCTTCCCCCCCTTCTCCCCTCCCCCCGAAAAAACCCAACACTGAACTTCCAGTGTTAACGAAGTGAAAATTGATGGGGCGCCTGGCTGGCTCAGTGGGTGGAGCATGCGACTTGATCTCGGGGTCATGAGTTGGAGCCCCCATGTTGAGTGTAGAGATTACTTTAAAAAATAAGTAAATAACTTGTAAAAAATAAATAAAATAAGAAGATGAAAATTGGAGGCGGCTAATGAGCAGAGAGCCTCTGCATTTCTCCGGCCTTCAGCTAAACGTAGGCCTTTAGATGGGTGGAGGAGGTATTTCGAGAGAAAAGTAGAGCCCAAGTAGCCAAAAGGCCCTCTGTCCCGTGTGTGGGTTGGATTTTTAGATCTAGAGACAGCGAGCTTAGAATTCTGGACTTGCGTTCTCTGAGGGATGAGGTCGAACGGCAGGTTAGGAGGGGACTTTAACCCTGGTTTTAATAACCATTTTAGATATACGGAGGAAACAAAATTCATGCCCCATTTTTAAGTCTATTAGTAGGTCCCGAAGTAGAACACAGAACTCGGAAGTTCTTCTATGCCAGTGGGGCCTCCTGCCCCCCCACAGTAATGTCAGATTTATCTTTCATGCATCTGTGTTTTACTTCATCCTGACGAACCCTATTGAAAACTTTCCAGTTTTCCCCTCAGGGATGGATTGAGCTGAGCATACGTGCGGAAGGTAGAAGAACCATCCACCAGGCAGCCTTTTCACTTACAGTTTTTGCATATTTACTTAGGTCTCAGTGTTATTTCCTGGATATAATATAATACTACTAGCTAAGTGCCAAATATCTAAAAGAACTTTGGCTTTTTCTTAAGCTTTTTTTTTTTAAACCCCAGTGTTTGTTTCTTTGTTTCTTCCTTGTGGAGTACCCTTTGGATACAGAGTTAAACACTCCTATCTCTATGCAACTTTGTATCCATCAGTAAGGACTTAACTTTTCCCTTTTTTTCTTGGGTATTAATTCTAGCTCTTTGGTTTCTCAAGTACTGAAAGAAGAGAGGCGAGATTCCTTGAGTGATTAAAGAAGTCCGATGTGACAGGGAGTTAGTGCCTGGGGCCACTAACCTCTTTGACAAGGCACTGCCACAGAGCCTTTCTGGTTTTGAAATTGCAGGGAGGACTGTGCAGAAGGAGCTAAATCTGGTTTGCTTGGTTCAGCGGTGACTCAGTGTGTTAGTGTTACTACTACTACACAGATAATGTAGTGTTGGGGTTTATGGCTGAGTTCCCATGGCAGGCAGCTTTTCCCTAATACAAAGTGATTAAATCCTATATTTCTTAGGGTACTAACATTAAACAGGCGCAGATAATAAAAGTTTAGCTTAAAAACATTTTTTAAAGCACTTCGTTACAACCTCATGCTACTTGATAATACTGTACCAGTAAGTATTTACCTGAGTGCAGGAATCATTTGATGCAAATAAAAAGATAAAATAGTGACCCCATGTCTTGAATTTCTGAATATTTAAGAATAAATTAGCTTATTATTTTGTGGTCTTTGTTATTTGAACCGGTTTTTTAGTTAATTTATACAAGAGGAGTTTTGTGATTGTCAGCAAGGTAAAAGAAAAATAGAGTGATCTTAAAATATAGACAAAAAGAAATGAGTCTTCTGTGGGCAAGTTAGTCTTGCTCATGCTTGCCAAAGGAGTGGTGAGTTTAGGCTAATTAACCAGATGTTGTTGACTGCAAGGGCCAGTCCTGTGAGTATACCATCGAGTTTTGCCAGGGACTTTTCTCTTTAAGATAATGTTTGGATTTTTTTGGTTGAAAATTTTTTTCCCCATTGAATCTTAAAACTTGCTTCCTGGGGCGCCTGGGTGGCTCAGTCAGTTGAGCGTCTGACTTTGGGTCAGGTCATGATCTTGCAGTTCACGAGTTCTGGCCCCGTGTTGGGCTCTTTGGTGACAACTCAGAGCCTGGAGCTGCTTTGGATTCTGCGTCTCCCTCTCTCTGCCCCTTCCCCCGCCCACACTCTATCTGTTACTCTCTCAAAAATAAAGAAAAAAAATTTTTTTAATTTTTTAAATAAAAAAATAAAACTTTCTTCCTTTATTTGTGAACTTGCACCCCCCCCCCAAATGATGGTGTTTTTAAAAGACAGTTATGATTAAACAGAAAACTGAGTTATAAAAAAAGATTTAGGCAAGGTTGCAAATTCAGGCGCCAGGCACATGAACTGCTGTGGTGAGATTATGGTGATAGTGAGACTACTATGTGGAGAGAGGAAATTCTGGTCAGCCCGAGGGTGACTGCGGGCCTGGAGGAACGTAAGGAACCAGCATATAAGGAGCAGCAAGCCCTCTCAAAACTCGCTTGCATATTTCCAGAAAGAGAGAGAGAGAAAGAAAGAAATCATTGTGCAGGCACATGAGGGTCACTGGTTTGTGGGTTTTGTATTAAAGTCATGTAACTAACTGCTGGTGAAATTGATGTCACCTTGTGCTGTCGTGATACGGTTGGGGCAGGGGCGGGTGGGGGTTCTGCTGCTTTGATTAACCCACACCCGAAGTTTGGTTCTGGGTGCCACTTTTACGAGGACCGTAACTAACTGCAGTTCATCCAGGAAAGCCATGAAGGTGAAGGTAGGGTATGGACTTGGAACCGCGTCATCTAAGGCATGATCGAAAGGCCTGTGGAGTTTAGCCTGGCGAAGGTTTCGTTGCCGATGTCCTGGCCGTGTCTAATATGTGACTATCATGTGAGAGCAGGATTAAGCTCATTCTCTTAGGTCACAGTCAGGCCTGAGTGGCTGGCCTGGCAAGGTGGAAGGTGGAAGGTGTTTGAGTTGTTAGGAGGAAAATTTTTGGTAATGTCAGCTGCACAAAAATAGAATCAGCCTGTTGAGGCATTCGTATGCATGAATATCCTAGAAAAATCGGTCTCGGTTTTGTTTTACTTTTTATTATTTTTTTTAATTCTTTTATGTTTGTTTATTTTTAAGAGAGAGAGAGAAAGAGAGACAGACAGAGTGCGAGCAGGGGAAGGGCAGAGAGAGGGAGACATCGAATCCGAAGCAGGCTCCAGGCTCTGAGCTGTCAGCACAGCTGAATGAATGCACTTGGGGGAGTTGTGTGTATATGTCTCCTCTAGCAATAGGTAAAAGTGTTTTTAAGTGTATTTATTTTGAGAGGAAGAGAGAGAAACCCAAGCAGGCTCTGTGCTGTCCCTCCGTCCCACAAACTGTGAGATCATGATCCAAGCTGAAGTTTAGAGCTGGACACTCAACTTACTCAGGCGCCCCAATATAAGCAGTTCTTATCTGAACTGCAGTACATAGCATATATGTAGTTTAGTTGCTGGGAAGTTTAAACAGAAAACATAAAAACACACTGTAAGACGACCAATCACAAAATAGGGAAACAAAACTGGTAATTTATACCTAAAAAGGAAGAGTAGCGAAATTTGAAATCAAGACCAGTCAATCCAAGAGAGCGTTGGTGATACATTGATAAAGATTCTTTTGCTCAAATTGAGGAAATTCTGGTCCAGTTTGCGTGCACACACGAACAGGAAGAGCTACTTGTTAAATGCAGAACAGAAATTCTCTGTGTACTCTGGTAAGATGCCAGTTTTTGTTATGAATGCTAAATTTAAATATTCGAAACTAAACTTAAACTGTATGAAATTGATCGTTCTTTGTCCTTGAAAACCAAAAGAATGACTTCCAGTTTGGGATCAGTTTGGGGGTCACTAGCAGTGTGTTTGAGGACCACTGTTTGAGAATCACAAATGTAATGTATTTTATTTATTTTTTATTAATTCCTTTTTGAGAGAGGGCAGCACAAGTTGGAGAGGAAAAGGGGTGGAGGGAGGGGAGGCACAGGAGAATCCGAAGCAGGCTCCAAGCACCGAGCTGTCAGTGCGGAGCCTGAAGCAGGGCCCACCCACGAACTGTGGGATCATGACCTGAGCCATCCAGGGTGCCCCACAAATGTAATGCATTTTAACGTGCTGGTTGGGAGGTTGTACTAAGCTTTTAAGTCCCTTCTAGTTCTCTCTGTGTGTGTGTGTGTGTGTGTGTGTGTGATTTTTGTGACATGGGCCTGAAAAAAAGAATATTCACATTCAAAAAGACCCCTTAATAGAGCTTTCCTTTGAGTAGTGATACAATATTGTATTTTATAGTGGTTTGTGATTTTTTGAAAGCTACAAACTTTTTAGAAGGTATTTTTTTTGCCAAGTAAGTTTAGTCTGTTGCATTTTATTTTTATTATATATATATTTTTATTTTAGAGCGAGAGCGTGCACAATAGCAGGGGATAGGGACAGAGAGAGAGAGACAGAGACAGACAGAATCGTAAGCAAGCTCCATGCTCAGTGCAGAGCCCAGTGTGGGACTCAATTCCACACCCTGGGATTGTGACCTGGGCCGAAATCAAGAGTCAGGTGCTCAAGCTACTGAGCCACCCAGGCGCCCTTCGTCTGTTGCATTTTAAATGTTAGCAGTTTGCTGAAAAGCTAAGGCAGTGCAAAAGTCAGGACTTCGTAATCGCTAGCTGTAATATATTACATTATTATCACTTAACCAGTTTTTTTATTGAAGCTTTCTAAAACTTTTGGGGGGGGAATGTTGGAAAATCATTTTATCAAAACTTGAAGATAGTTATTATCATTAAGGCGTCTTCACGCCAAGGCTCCCCCTTCAGATGGTAGAAAGCAGACTCCTACTTTGCATAGAAACTCAGTGGCGTCGAGCGTCAAATTAACACGGAGGCAGTCTCAGTTGTCGGTTACGTATGACATCCTGCATCTATGTTTTTTTTCTTTTAGTGAGATCACGGACTATAGGTGAACTTTTAGCTCCAGCAGCGCCTTTTGACAAGAAATGTGGTCGTGAGAATTGGACCGTTGCTTTTGCTCCAGATGGTTCGTACTTCGCTTGGTCACAAGGACGTCGCACAGTAAAGCTCGTTCCGTGGTCCCAGTGCCTTAAGAACTTGTGAGGCTCTTTCTTTTTTTTTTTGTATTTTGCCTCTCCTGGGTAGGACTTCCTATTTTCTGTGTGTGCAGTAATAAAAAGATAACTGGTATTTAAGTTTTTCCTCGGGAGACTATTTGTTATAAATGCGTTGTAACCACAAGCTGAATATATTTAGTGGAAAATTTGTGGGAGGAATCATGTGGTCTTATGCAGTGTAGAATATTGTAGAATCCTGGCTCCCTGGTAGTGTGTATGTTGTGTCATGCCAGGGCGGGTGACCTTTGCTACGTGACACTTTTTGGATTTCACCACATTGTATTAGACACCAGTGGTACATTGATCATGCAGTTACTTTTTATGTACTTAAAATTCCTCGGCTTGGATTTATCGGAGTTGGAGGATTTTTGTTGAAAGTTTTTATGAAATGTGTCATACTAAATTTAATCTCTCCCCGCCTTTTGTGTCCGGTCGATTTTCAGGGTTATATTCATTAGTGTCCTAGTTACATATCACTTCCGGTCTAGAAAGCATGGGAAACTACTGATTGTTGTGGGTTATTTTTACGGTAATTTTCTGGTGTCAGCTTTACAACATCAGGCTTTTGTTTGGTTTTTTGCCTGTTTATGCTCCTTCTACTTTAGCTAAAGGAGTCCTAACTGATACAGTGGTTTTGAGGGAAATTTCGAAACAAATAAATTATAAATTGATTATTGTTGAAGTTCGTCTTTCTCAGCAACTGAGACTTTCTTTTGATCTGATTTTATTTGGTCACACCCTCATGGCTAATGGCGGCTGTCCCCCTTCCCACCTATTGTTATTCCGTGTCACTGTGACAAATAATGTTGAAGTTATTTTAACGAGCATTTATCATTATTTAGTATGTATAGAAGTCCAGAGGAAATAACAACTCGATTTCAGTCTGACCTTTTCTCCCCTCAGTCTCTTGCATGGCACCAAGAACATCACCAACTCAAGCAGTTTGAGATTGTCGAGACAAAACAGTGATGGTGGTCAGAAAAATAAGCCTCGCGAACATATTATAGACTGCGGTGACATAGTCTGGAGTCTCGCGTTTGGATCTTCAGTTCCAGAAAAACAGAGTCGTTGTGTCAACATAGAATGGCATCGATTCAGATTTGGACAAGATCAGCTCCTCCTTGCCACAGGGCTAAACAATGGGCGTATCAAAATATGGGATGTCTATACAGGTACAGAGCCATAGTTTTAAAAGCAAACCGATGATTTTATGATGCAGGGCGTCTCTCATAGGCGCTAGAAGGTGTGATTTGAGGATTTTAACTTCCCGAAAAGCAAGTATTGGTGCTACGAATGTGTCTCTGTAATTGGCCTGAGTGTCACCTTCAGCGCGTGGTTTTACTTCAGGAAAATAGCCTTCTCGCTGCTTGGTCACTCTTCAGAGAATAATCGCGGCAGTAAAGGCACGTCTAAGGAACCTAAGGAACGCTTAGTTAATTATCATTTATAAAACTAGTAATTTAGTTTATGACTCAGATAGCAGGGTGTTTCCTTATATACTTTTTCAGTGATAGCTTGGAGCCTTTCAAGGCAAATCTGATTTTCAACAATCATTGTCTAACCTTTGGAAGGTTTTAGTGACGTTTTATCTAAAGTTTAACTAGATAGGGTGAGAAGTTAAATCCTTGGGGCAATTAAAAGTGAACGTATTATTCGCTGACTAGACAGTTTCTGACTGATGGTATGTACTCAGAAATTTGAAGGAGTTTTTTAACTGAGCATTAAAACAATACGGTAGGACATAGCAAGTGATACACCAATATGAGTGAGGGTAATGAGTCAGTAAATTCGATTGGATTCTGGAAAAAAAACTTAAGGAAAGCACATAGGTTTTCATAGAAAACAAAACTCTTACAATGTGAGATGAATCAAGTACATTTTTTTCACCGAATATTTTTGAAAACTTAAATTGTTGTTAGATAACATTTATCTTTTGGGGAGTTTGGCATTCTGTTAGTAACCCAAAGCCAAGGGGAAAAAAGGCAAATTTTGATTTTATATTTAAAATCATAGTATACCAAGATTTAAAAATGATACTTAGGTTTTCCTGATAGTAAATTAACTTGTTTACATTTCAGAAATTCCCTTGAAACTTCTCTAAAAATTTTAGGCTTTGCTCTCCTGGAAATGATCCATTTTAAAACAATATAAAAATAGAGACTCTTTAAAGGTGAGAGTAAAAGCATTAATAAGTCCCCTTACACTTGATAAACTAAGGAGGTGCCAAGTATTTCAACTTGAGATTTTTTTTTTAATGGTGAAGAACCCTATTTAGAAAAAATAAAAGCTGATAAAAATCACTAACATTGTCTTTTTTCCCCTCTTCCATTGCATTTAGGAAAACTCCTCCTTAACTTGGTAGATCACACCGAAGTGGTCAGAGATTTAACTTTTGCTCCAGACGGGAGCTTGATCCTAGTATCAGCGTCAAGAGACAAAACTCTGAGAGTGTGGGACCTGAAAGACGATGGTATGTCTTTTTTTTCCAGCCTGTGAAACCGTGAGTTTCTCGAGCGGTGGTCCGGAGGCATCGGCCAGCGAGGGCATTTGACTTTCAAAGCGGCGTGTGATCAGAGTTTCCGTTTCTCTAATCATTCGGTCCCTTTCCCTGTATACATCGAACGGAACCAAAAACGTGATGGAGATTAGGAGGCAGCAGCTATTGTGAACGATGTTGTGCAGAAACTAACCCCACAGATCTGGATCAACTATCCGAGGACAAACCCTGGGTCGGTGTTAGGGTTCGGGATGAACTGGGCTGGGGTGGCCATGGCTTCCTTCACGTGCTCAGCAAAACCTGAAGATGTTTACGTAGCGAACGTTCCGAGGCTACAAACACATAATTTCGTAATCGAAACAAAAACAGATTAAGATACGATTTAGATACCGGAATCTGTAACACCTAACTGCTATTAAGCGCTGCAGTAAGTCGGAGAGGTTTAAGTAACGAATGATTCACAGTCTTTAACAGTAAAAGACGTGCTCTCCAGTATAATGAAAGGTGCGTTAGTGTTAAGCCCTCCGGGTTTCCCGCAGCTTTGTCGGTTGCAGTGCTCACAGGGTTTCGGGGAGTCCGCCTTATTGGAGAGGACCAGAGGTGACCGTCTCTTGCCCCTTTCAGCTGCTAATGGAAGAGTTTACCGCTTTGGCCAGCACCCTGTACTTAACCGTGTCGGTGCTCTAGTGGCCTCAGGCTGGAGGAGGGCCTGCTCAGAGGTGTTGCGACCGAAGCATAGCAGGAGACCCGTTCCGGCGGGTGTCACCTGATGAAGTACTGTGCTAACCTTCCCGGGCCGGGGCGGCCCTCGCTCGCCCACTGCTCAGCTGTTGAGGGATGAAGAGATTTCTCAACAGTTACACAGTAATTCAGTTTTTCTTTTCTTCAGCGTATTAAACGCTGCTTGCTTTCTGAGCACATTTTCAGTGTGCGTATGTTTTAAAAATGGAGCTCAAGAGAGTGGGGACGTGGTCTTACTCGCAGCGTAGCCTCGGTGCCCGGCCTGCAGTGGGCTGCTGCGCGCATCTGTGAGATGAAGAGTTAGAATCTACGTAGACGGAATTGTGGGCTTTGGGCAGAATTCCAGGAGTGGAATGTAGGTTATCAAAAAAAGGAGGAAGGATGAGAGGCGTTTTGAAAGCGTTTCTCACGTCTCAGCCTTGAGGCGCTGCAGTTCCTTCATTCGTGGGATTAGGGGCTTAGACGAAAAGATCTGTCTCCTCTAGGTGCAGGGTCGGCAGACGTCCTCCTAAAGGGCCGGACGGTAAGTGTCGTGGGCTCGGGGGCCGCGCCATCTCCGCCGTGGTTCCGTCTGTTCCGTCTGCCGTTGCAGCACACCGCAAACAAATGGGCACGTTGTGTCCCAGTAGAACTTTGCCAAGATGAGCGACTGGCGTACGGCGTCCCGCCCCGGTCACAGCCGCGTCACCGCCGCCACAGGAGTCTGGTTCTACGGTCCTGCGTGTTCGAAACGCTGCTCTTTGGGAGTAAACTCCGGGCTTGACGCTAGTAACGCTAGTATCTTTTTGTTCAGGAAACATGGTGAAAGTATTGAGGGGCCATCCGAACTGGGTGTATAGCTGCGCGTTCTCTCCCGACTCGTCTCTGCTGTGTTCAGTGGGAGCCAGTAAAGCAGTATGTATCAAAGTTCTTGGGCGCTCACTGTGAATCGGATTATAATGTGTGCATGATCGCTGTGAATCTGAGTGCCCTATTCAGTCTGCTCGGTGTCATGAATATCTTAAATGTCTTAGTTCATGATGGGGGCGAATTTGCATGAGGGAAATTAAATATTATTTGTGGAGTGAGGAATTGGATTGCTTTCAGTTAGAGATAGTATTCTTAAAGTAAGGGGTATGTCAAATTTACTGTTTTCTAAGATCGAGGGAAGTTTATGTGCCGTAGAAGAGGTTTAGTCCAAATGTTAAGACATTCCCACTAATTATTTTCTTCTCTGTTGTTCTATTTTCTTGTCCAGTTTGCTGTTTAAAAAGTTTTGAGTCCCAGCTGGTCCTGGACATTTAACTGAAAAAAAAGTAACTTAAAGATCTAATAATAATAAAAATAGCACTCGTATATGTGTAGAGTGAACTGTAGATGACTTAACATGGTCCGTCTTGCCTAGCGCACCTGTAGACAGATTAAGTGTGAAGTGACTCTTGAGGGGGTTATGCTTACTGATGAACTATCTCTTAGTTAGTTGTCTACCAGCTCTGACTTCGTATTGGTCAGGAGATCGTAATTAGCTTCAGATGGTGGGGAAAATTGTTGACGTCCAAATAAATACACGTGATGTTCACAATACACTGAATTAATGGGAGGTGGGCGGCTGGTTATAAATGCATTTTATTTAGCCAAGAAGTATGTTGTAAAATGTTAGTTGCAAATGTTGGAAGTTGAGCAAAAAAAGTATTGAGTTCTTTAAAAGTCATAAGAAGAACAAAGCTGGATGTTGACGTTGCTATTTTAGGCTGTGTGTTTTCCATATGCTTCTTGCTTTCCCTGTCACAGGTGGTGGCAGCAATATTGGTGTGATTGAGGTTATGCTGGCACCACTCGCACACAGGCGCACAATGGTGCTAGCTGGGCAGAAAGAGTGGCATCTCCGGCTACCGGGCTGGGGGCGACCTTTACCCTAGGATGAAGTAACCTTGCATTCGGCTGCAAGGTGTACTGTACGTACACAGGTGCTGGTCGATGTCCACTTTCTGCTTTTCTTTCTTTCTTTTTTTCTTTTTTAAAGTAATTTCCCCCGCAGTGAAACCCACTGACTCCTCTACGTAAATCGATCTTCCAGTCTCAAGGAACTGGGAGTCTGACACGGGAAACCGATTTAATGTAACGTCGTTGGCTTTCGGATGGTTTCTCTGTGCTATTTTTTTTGGAATTCCTTGCGATGTTAGAGATATCTTAAGTCTTTGATTCGACTTAAAATTTGTATTTATTTTTCTCTGGAAGTAATATATTGTGTCTGTGCAGAAAAAAAAAAAAAAAGTAGCAAAAAGGATTGCTTTACTCCAAGAGAGATTGTCTTATTAGGATTGTTATAAATCTCCAAGCTCGCATTTAATATAACTAGACCGAAGTTAACGATTCGAATCCTATTGGGAACTATTCTGCACAGTCTAAGTACCGGTCTTCTAGAAACGAGCAGTATATGTAAAATCGTACTAGAGTAATTGAAATGTTTTATGCTTTAAACGACTAACGAGTGTGGTCAGTTTGGGGAAAATAAGATTGGCAAATGTCGATTCACAGACAATGTCGTTAATTGTAATATTTTCATAAATTAGTTCTCTCGTTTTGTAATGTGGTTTAACATCCTTGTTGTTTGCCAAAGAAATTTCATTTGGCTGTGAAAATTCTCTTTGCTTGCAGTATCTGTTTCTCTTCCTAGGCTCACGTTGGTGACCCAAGCCTATTGTAAACAAGTGATTATCTCAAAGGGAGATGCCAATGCAGTAACAATTTGTTACCATTACGTTTTCTGTCTGTATATTTTTTAAAAATTTGGTAGTTTCTGGAAAAAGAAAAAGAAGGGGGTTTGTAGAACTTAACCCTATTTATTTCTGTATATTTTAGTTAATTAGTTTTTGGAATAAATGGATTTCAGTATAACTTTGTGGTTAAATTGCATTGCCTTTTAAATGTTGAGGCTTATTTTTAAATTAACATTTAACAGAAACATTTGAAATAGAATTTGCATGTCTACTTTAATTAACTTAAAGACATTTTAATCTGTGACACTGAGCATATTTTAATTATTCATAATTTATAATGTTTAATTTAATATAATGTTAATTAAACGTAGCCGTTGTAGTTTAAGTTGTGCCATTTTGTCCTCTGTGTGTCTGAACGAAGCTATAACATGTGCCTTTTTATTGCAGGTTTTCGTCTGGAGTATGGACAAGTACACCATGATACGGAAACTGGAAGGGCACCACCATGATGTTGTAGCTTGCGACTTTTCTCCTGACGGAGCGTTGCTGGCTACTGCATCGTACGACACTCGCGTGTGTATCTGGGACCCACACACTGGAGACATTCTGATGGAGTTCGGGTGGGTACAGCGTGGACTGAGCGGAGTCTGGAATGCCCCTCTGGCTATCAGTATAGCTTTTAAGGAGTCACAGGAATGATTGGAATCACTCACGTGTTGGACCTCAAATCGCGTTCTGTGATAAGTTTTAAGTCGCTGTATTGTTTAAGTCCTCGAATAATGCAAAGCTTTTGATATACATTCTAAAAATAAGGCTGGCGCTCCCGATACATAACGGGATCGTGTAACCGTCACGTAACGGCGTAGGACTCTCTAGAAGCGGTAATTAAAATTATATTTAGAGTTTCGTGTCAGGGAGAATAGTTGAAACTGAAGTTGGAGTTCCTCTTAGTGATTGGAACCACGTTGTCGGAAGGAGGGTCATAATTCTTGTAAGATTCCTTTCCTTCGACTCGACTCTGTCCGCTCGCCTCCGGCGCCTCGGTAGTGTTCGGCGAGGCCACTTTAAACGTTCAGAGACAGAGGTACTTTGCACCTGGGTCGTTGTGCTGCTCGAAGTGACTCTCATTCCCGCCGCATTCGTGTGTTTGACCTCAGGCACCTGTTTCCCCCGCCTACTCCAATATTTGCCGGCGGAGCAAATGACCGGTGGGTGCGGGCGGTGTCGTTTAGTCACGACGGACTGCATGTCGCAAGCCTCGCCGATGATAAGTGAGTGCGAGTCACTAGTTGACCCCTTATTACTGCTTTTTAAACACTTCCTTTCCTCCTCCTCCCTAAGGAAAACATTTTCAAGGCTTTAAAAAAAAAGCCTTTCTGCAGCGTGGGTTTTCGTGTCTCTCTCTCTAGACAAGGCTTTGGGAGATGTCGTGTGTCTTAAAGAACATTGGCCTGACTCGGGTCATGATCTCTCAGTCCGCGCGGTCGAGCCCCACGGCGGGCTTTGCGCTGGCAGCATGGGGCCTGCTGGGGATATTCTCATTCTCTCTGTCTCTCTCTTTCTCTGTCTCTCAAAATACACAAATAAAAGAATACGGTCCTGCAGCATATCCAGAGGCACTAAAGCTCATGCGCGCCTTTCCCGTGCCCCTTGTGTGTTAACCAGTGTAAGCAAGCGGGGAGATTCGTAATGAGCTTTAGCCCACGGAGGGGCTTTTTCCCCAGTGATACCTTGTGAAGGTTGTAGCAGAAGGACACTTTCAAAGTGGAATAAGTGGTAAAAACGGTCACTCGTGTCCACCGCAGTCGAGGCGACAAGACGAAACGGCACACGAGTGTGATGTCCCGCTTACTGGCACGAAGCAGAGAGGAGGCCGTTTCCTCTCGCTTTTCTCACGCGGCGGGCGGGGGTCCCGTGGCAAGCCATTCGGTCACGTTGACTCAGAAAGGGACTCGTTATCATCTTCCCGGAACGTGAGCAGAGGGACTGGGGGAGGGCTTTGGGGGTTTTTTTAGCCAGCAATCACTGTTGTTGTTGGTTCAGATTTTGAATGTCGGGTCTCTCCTGTTTGTAGACACACTCCACCTATGGGAAAAGGCTCTTTTAAAATGCCTTGGAAACAGGAAAACCTATCAGATATTAATTGAGTGTAAGGAGAAAGAGTCCGGTTGTGACCATTTAAGATCTGGACACCGGGAAGGGGAGGTAGCCACGCGTGACAGTCTCTTCCGTGTGAGTTGGTCCAAACTGCTAGTTAGTGTAGGCCAGAGAATATTCGATAAAGCAGGTCACAGTTCCTGCTGCCGCAGTGATGGGGTGTGGGGACCGTGTGCATTTCGGGACCCAGAACAGAGTGCCGTTATGTATCTGGATCACAGAAGCTGCTTTTGCTTTAAATTTCCTGTTACTCACTGGACAATGTATTTATTTCCTTTCTAGAATGGTGAGGTTCTGGAGAATTGATGAGGATTATCCAGTACAAGTTGCACCTTTGAGCAACGGTCTCTGCTGTGCCTTTTCTACTGATGGCAGTGTTTTAGCTGCTGGGTAAATAGATCTTTCTATTTTCTTTAAGAGGCATTTTAATTTAAGGTGGCCTTTAGTCAAAGCAGCCGGTATTTTATTGTCACTAAATCTCCCATAAGGGCTCTTTATAGTACTGTCACTCCGTCGTAGGGGACATCATTGGTTAGGTCTTCTTAATTAGCTTGTAACCTGAGGGCATCTGGGGGGCTCGGTCGGTTAAGCATCCGACTTGGGCTCAGGTCATGATCTCACGGTTCAGTTCGTGAGTTCAAGCCCTGCATCCGGCTCTGTGCTGACGGCTCAGAGCCTGAGGCCTGCTTCGGATTCCGTATCTCCCTGTCTCTGCCCTTTCCCTGCTTGGACTCTGTCTCTCTCAAAAATAAACAAGAACAGTAAAAAAAAATTTCGTTTAATCCGGTTTTAATGTGTAGCTTATGACTCATGCACCGCCTCGGGCGATGGTCGTGAGCTGTAGGGCGTTTAGACTCGTGTCCGCGTGTGACCCGCTAGCGATCGCTTTTGTTTCCGTCTAGGACCCACGATGGAAGTGTGTATTTTTGGGCCACTCCGAGGCAAGTCCCTAGCCTTCAACATCTGTGTCGTATGTCGATCAGGAGAGTGATGCCCACCCGAGCGGTCCAGGAGCTGCCGATTCCTTCCAAGGTGTTGGAGTTCCTCTCCTACCGCGGCTAGAGGGCGCCGTCCTCCCGGCGCCGGGGACCGACCGAGCGCGCGCGACGCAGACCTCAAGCTCGGCTGACTTCAAGCGTCTGTTTTTCAAGGTTTAGAAGAGTTATTTAATTTGATACATTCTTGTAGTGCATTTTGGTCATTTGAGCATATTAAAATATTATTTATAGACTATAGAAGTATTTCCAAACATATCAAATGTAAATGTTTTTTTCTAAAATTTAACTGTGAAAACATATACATACCTGTATATATAGATACAAGCTGCTCTGTGTTGAATGGACCCTTTGCTTTTTAACTTTTAGTTCCAACATGTATATATTGCTTCGGTAGGTCCACGGTATATATCTTTGCTGTAAAGTGGAAGGAATTTTTCTTTTATTCTGGGCCCCTGAGTTAGATGGCAAATACTGGCTGAAGAAAGCTGAATCTCATTAAAAAATGCAAATTTGGCTGGCGGTGGGGGCCAGACCTCTGACCTCCAAATAAAACCCCTAGGGAGGGGATTTTGTTTTCCTTAGGAAGGGCATCCAAGAGGCAGAATTTGAGCGTGACATCAGTCAACAACAGGCAGGGCCGGGGTATAACGAGAAGGCCGCGTGCGTCCCGGCGCGCCCCTGCCCCCGCCTCCGGAGCTCCCGCTGCGGGCCTTTGGAAAGCAGCTTGCCACTGTAGCCCCGTGGTGGAAAGTAGGACAAATTTTAGTCCATTTGAAAAATCCGTCTGCTGTATTATTGCTACATATCGTGTCGCTTGTACTAAGGGGCAGTTTTAAGACCATGGTATCGCTTTTTTTGTTTGTTTGTTCGTTTTTTTACATGTATCGTATGTTTCTGCAGGGGGTGATATTGGTGATTTGCCAAAGAGCAGCAATACAGCATATCTGCTTTTGCCTTCTGTTATTTATCGCACCTGCAGATATTAAGAATGTATGCATTATGTAAAATGCTTGGTTATATATTTTTGAGTTTTTTTAATTAAAGACTTGTAAAAAACCACTATCAAAAACGTTTCTTAAGTGTGCCGGAAGGTTCAGTGTTGTCGTCTGTCTCCGTCGTGAGACCGGTGAGGCACCGCGGCCGTGGCGCAAGGAGGGTGATGGGTGAGGAGCAGGGTCCTCCCCCTGCTCCAGAGCGCGTGCCTCGTGCACGCAGCGTCTTCACCGTCGTGTGTCCTGGCAGCACTGCTGTCGGAATTAGTGCTTTCTTTAAAAGCGCCCCCGGCGGGCTCCGTCGGTGGAGCGGGCGACTCATGATCTCAGGGTCGTGAGTTTGAACCCCACGCCGGGGGTGGAGATTACCCACCCATACGTACATACCTACAATTAAAAAAATAATAATAAAAGCATAGAAAAGCTCTAGGACAAGGGATAATAACTGCCGAGCCAAAGAAAAATGCAATCTTTTGGGGGAACCAGCAGGCTCGTAGTAAGTCTACTCGTTAGAGTAGCCAGAGGAAAGTCTAGTGACGTGGGCCTGCGGAGGCGGCGACGGAAGCCAAGCCTTCATTAGCCACGTGTGCTCTGGAAGACTTGATTGTTTGCACTGAGAAATTATTTGAAAGTTCTGACAGTTGGCTCTGCGAAGGGCGGAAGTTACAAATTCGAAAGCCAGTCGAAAATATGCCCAAGTGACTTCTTGGGAATCGCCGGTCTTATAAAAAGCAGCACGAAAACATCTATCTTCTCTTTAAACCTGTCACAGTTGTTTTTACTTCGTAATGCGTCCGCTTTATAATTTGAAAATAGGATACCATTACTTACTCTTCAGAACATTAAATGATTTGCTCTCCAACCAACGGGTGTGATCAAGTAAAAATCGCGTTTTTGGGAGATGCGTTCTCTGAGGAGGCCAGCGCGCTCGCTGCCTCTTCAGGTGAAAATCACAGCGCCTGGTGAAAGGGAGACGGCGGAACGTGCGTCAGGTAGAAACAGGCTTCAATGTTCCGTTTGTCTGCGGCAAAGGAGATAACAGGATGATCCTGCTTGAGACCGAGTGAGCCAAGGAAGGTAGGGAGGATGTGGTTGGGTCCAATTCCAGCCATGCGATTTTATCCGAGCGATACTGCTTTCTCCTGTTGGCCAGAAGCACGCCATTCGGAGAACCGGCAAGAGAGCATTTACGTACAGACGTGATTTCCCATTTTCGTACCCCACAGGGGCGCCTCGCACTTAGCAGCCGCGCCGTCTTTTCACAATTTCAGATGATTTGAAGTGAGACCTGAAGACCGGTCACTTGATCTTCGGTCGGCAAATCTTAACTTTAAGGTCCTGGAAGCCCTCTGCCTCCTCATGGCAGTAAAGTTGGATTCAGCTGGCTCGTACTGCCCTCGGGACAGCAAGACTGGGTTGAGGCGGTGGCCGATGGGTCCAGAGGACTTGGCGCTGAGCCAGCCAGCACAGGGATGAGAAAGAGACCGAGAAGCCAAAAACTGGAGAGTGAGTGAAGCCAGCCGTCAGATTAATCAGCATAAAGGTTACAGGTGACAAACATTCTCCCCAAATAATTCTGACCAAGTTCTGGCCTAAGAATGCATTTTTAAAAAAAAATTTTTTTAACGTTTATTTACTGTTGAGAGACATAGAGTATGAGCAGGGGAAGGGCAGAGAGAGAGGGAAATACAGAATCCGAAGCAGGCTCCAGGCTCTGAGCCATCAGCACAGAGCCCGACGCAGGGCTCGAACTCACAGACCGTGAGATCATGACCTGAGCTGAAGTCGGCCGCCCAACCGACTGAGCCACCCAGGCGCCCCTGTTTTTTTTGTTTTTAAATCCCCTTGGAAGGAAGAGCTGGCGGCAATAAAATCCAACCTGGAGAAGTGATCATAGCTTTAGCTTATGTTTATGATAAGATGTTTAGGAGGAGTGACGATTAATTAGTAGGCAAGTTCATCCTGTCCTTGGCTCTGTAGAGCTTGCTTTTAGCCAAAAGCAAAATAACCTGGCTTGAACAGGGGGTAAATTGATTTATTTGTATTACGGGTAGTCGCGGAGCTGTGTGGTTGTGCTCTGGCGTTTTTGTAGGTTTAACAGTCGAGGCAGAGAAGACTGGGCTGGGATTTAGGGATGATGGAAAGCTAGGAACCCTCTCTACCCGTGATACCGCGGGGAGCCGCGCTTCTGTGTCGAAAACACACCCCCGGCTTTGTCTCGGTGTGATACAGTGATGACGGTAAGCATTTTTTGTTTGGTCGGTTTTCAATGAGCCGGAAGCACTAATGACTCTTTGAAAACTCTCCAGAAATTAAGTGTGAACCACAGAAATGAGCCTCTAGTGTAGGTCAGGAAATAAGAGAGTAAAAAAGGACTGTCCTCTAAAGACAGGTGAAGTGGGGACTCCAGTAAGTTGTTTTGAGTAGATCTTCCAATTGTTTAATAATGGAACGTTCTTACAGAAAAATAAGGATGGATGTTAAAAGATAACCCGAGAAAGACAGTGATAATGGTATAAAATAGAGCCAGGAGGGAGACGACTACTATAAAATGGAAACCGCAAAGACCTAAGTTTGCACTCAGCCTTGGGGCGCCTGGCTGGCTCAGTCAGAAGAGCATGCAACTTTTGATCTCGAGGTCATGAGGTTGAGCCACATTGGGTGTAGAGATTACTTAAAAATATGTAAAATGCGGGTGGAAAAAAAAACAAAAACGTGGCTCGAACGCAAAGTGGGAAACGCCCCGGTAAGTCACGTGATGCCCTGGGTATGTCTCATACCGTCATTCAATCCTTTATTCTTGAAGAAAGCACAGTTCGAGCTTCTGTAGGACCAGCAGGAATACTTACTTATGCTTTTTTTTTTTTTTTTTTTAGTTTATTTATTTATTTTGAGAGAGACCGCATGAGCAGGGGCAGAGACAGAGAGAGGGAGAATCCCAAGCAGGCTCCGTACTGCAAGCGCAGAGCCTGACGCGGGGCTCGATCCCACAAACCCTGAGCGGAAACCAGGATTTGGACACTTAACCAACTGAGCCACCCGGGCGCCCCACTTCTTTTAAAATACTTCTCCAGGGGCGCCTGGGTGGCTCAGTCGGTTAATCGGCCGACTTCGGCTCAGGTCATGATCTCACGGTCTGTGAGTTCAAGCCCCACGTCAGGCTCTGTGCTGACAGCTCGGAGTCTGGAGCCTGCTTCGGATTCTGTGTCTCCCTCTCTGCCCTTCTCCTGCTCACTCTCTGTCTCTATGTCTCAAAAATAAATAAACGTTAAAAAAAAAAAAGAAGAAAAGAAAAGAAAATACTTCTTCAATACTTGGAAACTGCTAGAGCACACGGGTATCCATTTCCTTGTATTCCCCAATGGTCTCCCCAACCTCCAAGGCCCCTAAGACAATTGGGCAGAAATTCCAGGTTTCGAGCTTGAACGATACCAGTTGAGCCTAGAAGAGAAGGCAACCCCGCCCGTGGGTCTGGGCGCCAAGCACCCACAGCCCCACGTCAGGGTGCCTCCACCATCACCGGGCTGTGGGATGTGAGCCTGTTTCGCTGGCTTTATTGCATTTCACGACATTTCAATTCTTGCAGATATTCGAGTGTCCGAGCCGTTTCCTCGAGGGCCTCTTTTTGGTGGTCACGGATACGCTGCCCCAACACGAAGTGGTCTTGCCCCGTTCTCTTGAGTCCATCAGTCTCCAATTCTATACCACTTCCTTGGCCCATCACGCCTCCTTAGGTGTTGCCTCATTAGGAAGGGAAATGCCTCCCCCTGAGGGGGTCCTGGCGCCTCAGGGCTCCGGCCCTGGCTGGCATTTGGGTCACAGTGACTGCTCTTCGGAACCATGGAGAGACGAAAGACTAGCGCTTGGTTAGCAGGCATGGAAGTACCCCTGTGTTGGGGAATTTGGGTGCCAGGCCCAGAGCCAACCCACCCAGCTTGTGCAACGAGAAGGGAGCACCTCCCTCAGAATGTCTGGGCCACGCTGCTCCGCTCCTGGCAAAGACCCAGCCTTCTGGGCTTGGCCCCATCTGGCCCATTGGGACGGTGTTCATACAGCCAACTGGCCCAGTTTCTCACCCCAGGGCCTGCTGCCCAGAGGACTTTTGCGGAAGTGTTGGCGGAGGCTGCGGGAGCCCCAGGGTGGATTACAGACTTGACGCCTTAACAGCCGGTAACTTTGGGAGCTCTGAGATCTATCTATCTAAATGCCATAATAATGCCTCTCCTACACAAGGAGTGTTTATTTTGAATCCGTCCAGTGTCAGGTACACAGTAGGCACTCAACATTTGTTACCACCATGCCTTGAGTATGGGCCAAGCGCTCATTGCTATTCCTGGTACTTTCCAGCAACTCAAGTATTATAAGAGAACTGTGGAGGTTCAGAGAGACCAACTTACTGGTCAAGGCCATACAACTAAGAAATGACATCCAGGATTTGAATTCCATTTCCTCTGTCTCCAGGGCCCTGTTTCTCTCCACGATGGCCGCGGGTGGGCACTCTACTTTGGGTCAGGCAGACAGTCAACATAGACAGACACCCATGCTGGCCGCTGCCTGTGTCTGCCAAGCCCCCCGGGGTCCGGCATGCCGTCAGGCCTAACCTTTCCCCAACACACCCGGCTCTTCCCTGAATCACAGAAAAGAGGAACTTAGAAGGAATGACTCCCAATTTCATTTGGAGATCGAAACCACACAGACCAGGAAGTGACAGCCAAGCTCCGTCCTTTGCCCGCCGCGGGGGGAAATTACACTGGACGTTGGTCAAGCTTTTTTCTTCCACGCCGCTCTCCTTAGGAACTTATCTCCAACGGATCGCTTTTATTACCCACGTGAAGGATCCAACACACAGGCCGGAACAGGAAGCAGCAGAGCAGTCGCTGGAGATGAGAAGAGCAACAGACCGCCCGGCCGCCGGCTTGGGCGATCAACACCAGGTCTGATTTGTGTGAAAATCCAGCCAGTGAAAACAGGAATACCAGCCACGAGAGCGGCGCTGCGCCAGGTGGGAGACTTCTCCAGGTCCACCGATGCCATCCAAGGGGCGGGGACAGTTCGTCGCCAGGAAGGGACCGAGTCAGAAATAAAGGACCAGAACATCCTTAATACACTCAGGGATTAAAAGCCACACTTTTATCCCTCCGCATTTGAACGGCTCTGAAATTGACCTGTATCTTAGAATCAACGGTGTCTTTAAAATTTTTTTTTTCTTTCTTAAGCGGTACACACCCGGGGTACTGGTTGTAAGCAGTGGCATCTATAATTAAGAGTTCAAGGGGATATTACAGGTAACATCAAGGGTAGAAGACATCGCGGACAGACGATGAACGGGGTGCGAGGCGAGAGGACGCAGGTGGAATGGTTTAATGCTTGGGGGCCCTTCCTGAAAAACGGTTTGACGGTGAAAATCCGGCCAGTGAAAATCTATTCCAGTTGAAAAATGGCTAACATTTGCAAACCCGGTGGTGGAGCCACTGTGCTAAGTGTTTAACCTGTATAATCTAATCCTCGCAACAACCCTATGAAGCAAGTAGTGTTATCCCCGTCTTATAAATGAGGAAACTGAGGCATAGAGGACTTACCTAACTTGGCTTGAAGTCAAGCCCCATGGAAAAGTACAAAATGCTGCATACTATAACTTCTCCCAGACACAACATAGGAGATCCCATCTCTGAGCTCTTACTTTGCAAATGAAAGGGAGGAGGAGAGAGAGAGACAGAGAGGTAGAGTGCCTCTCTCGAGCTCTTCTGAGTCACTCTGGCTTGATTTCTTGGCACTAAATAAACACTGAGGCCAAAGACACAGCCTCAGGCAAGGCCAAGGCCGAGTCCGGTTATACGGTTATACGCTTAGAAGACCCTTCATCAGCTTCAGAGTCAAGAAATACTTGGTTTAAAATCTTTGCTCTCCTGGGGCACCTGACGGGCTGCGTCGGTAGAGGGTGCGACTTTTGATCTCAGAGTCGTGAGTTCGAGCCCCACGTTGGGTGCAGAGATTCCGTAAATAAATAAAACTCTTAAAAACTAAATAACATAAAAGATTTGCTCTGCTTTGTAGCTGCGTGATCTTGAACCAGTCCCTGAACCTCCAGAACCTCCTCTCCCTCACCCGTGAAACTAGACATCATCCTAATACATAAGGCCCAGGGTTATCGGGAGTAAATGAGATCAAGCCAGGGCGCCTGCGTGGCTCAGTCAGTTAAGCCTCCGACCCTTGATCTTGGCTCAGGTCGTGATCCTCACGAACTGTAGGAGTTTAAAAAAAGTGTGGAGCCTGCTTGGGGATCCTCTCTCTCCACCCCTCCCCGGTTTACACTCTAAATAAATAAATATGAGATCGAGCCCCAGAAACACTTAGCATAGGACCTTTTTTCAGTGTATCAGCTGTCGTTTTAGTGTTTTATTTCTCAAATGAATGCCAAAGTCCTTAAAAACAAGCCACACACACCTCCCCCTCCCCGGGCCTCCTGTGAGCAGGCAAATGATTAGGTAGGTGGTAGAACACAGCACGGCTTCCTGCCCCCCAAAATGCAAGCCTTGCCGCCCAGGCTCCTTCCACTGGAGGGGCGGGCACAGAGGCGGCAGCCCAGCGCGGACAGAGGTTCTTGCTGGAGACAGCCCTGGGGCCCCCTCCCTGAGTTGGGCTGGGTGCAGAGACTGTCAGAGGACCCTGTTTAGCTGCCCCTTGGGTATGCACCCATCGGGACACATAACCGCCCTCTCAGGCCTGCCCACCTCTGCCTAGGCAGTGGCATGCATTCATTCATTCATTCATTCATCCATTCATTCATGAGTTTGTGCTTTCATTCTGTTAGCTAGGATGCAAGGGGAAGTTACTCCGATCAGAGGGCTGAAAGCTATCCCTAGGAGGGCGCTATCAGCAGAAGGGACACAAACAGGGAGGGAATGTTCTCACCAAGGAGACGCCCAGCTGGGTGTCGCGTGGGCGGTTCACCTGAGAGCCCCTAACTTGAACCGGTTTCAGTAGCTCCCGTGGTTTGGAGCTAAGGACTTCCGCAGAGCTGTCCCAAAATTACCTTAAGCTCATCATAATACTAAGATCACGCGGCGCCTGGGTGGCTCAGTCGGTTGAGCGGCCGACTTCGGCTCAGGTCATGATCTCACGGTCTGTGAGTTCGAGCCCCGCGTCGGGCTCTGTGCTGACAGCTCAGAGCCTGGAGCCTGCTTCGGATCCTGTGTCTCCCTCTCTCTCTGCCCCTCCCCTGCTCACGCTCTGTCTCTCTGTCTCTCAAAAATAAATAAATGTTAAAGAAAAATTTAAAAAAAATACTAAGATCATCTCCAAGGAGCCGAGCTTTCCGCCATTTTGGAACATACCACGTGTGCATTCGCTGTTGACCCGCTAGGCATGCGCAATGGAACCACAGTGCCTCAGTAATAGAATAGGTGTAAATTCCTTAATGAATATGCAAGCCCCGTGCCCCCGCCCCCTAATGCACTGAATGGAAGCTTCCTGTACTAACCCCAGGAGGAGACAGTGCTTCGACTGCTCTCTCCCTGTTTTCCTTACTTGTAACAAGTAATAAATAAAAAGTCTTTGCTTTCAACACTTCCCTGGGTTGTGTTCAACGGAATGCGCCCCGCGCCCGGAACCCCTTGAGTTGGGTTACGATTCATCCACTCAGCAGCACCTGAGCACCTGTGCTGTGCCAGACCATCCTGGTGCCGGGGACACGAATGATGTGGGGAACAAAAAAGACAGAAATGTGGCTAAGATTCAATTTCCTTATAACCTGCAGCCCATCAACTAATACTTGAGGCAAGGGGAGCACGACATTTCTCTAGGAACTCCCAGCTGCCTTAATGTTAATGTCCTGTTAGAGGGAAAAACAACCTTAGCTTGACAAGAGATAGGCCTCCTGGCTTGAGTCTTCTTTAGCATATGAAAATCCTTCTGGAAACTTCCCCAAGTCCTTACCTCCCCTCCAGCTCCCAAGGATATAATCTGCTCTTCACAATCCCAGGGCAGCCCCTTCTGCCCACTGTCCCGTGTCTGTGCTTTAATAAGCCACCTTTTTGCACCGAAGACATCTCGAGACTTCTTTCCTGGCATTTCTGGGGCTCCGAACCCCAAATAGTTCCACATCACTAAGTCACAGTCCCTGCCCTCAGAGAACCGCAGTCCAGGAAGCAGATGGAAAGAAATCTGCAAACCACTAAACAGCTGCGGAAAAGCCAACCTCCTGGTGGCTATCACGGGCCACGCCCAGGATCACCATTCCCAACCGCATTTGCTCCGCTTCTCGCAGGAGCCACAGAGAAAGCGGGCTCACGGCAGCGTCCCCCAAACCGTGGGACCTCAGGTAAGAACGGAACTTCTCTGCGCCTGTTTTCCTGGCTGTAAAAGGTAGGGTGACAATAGTTACATCCCCACAGGGTCGTAGTCGCAAGATGAGTAGAGCCTGGCTTACGGCGCGATAGGAGCGTTTCAGTTGTGTTTCTTTCCTAAAGCTGCCGGTTCTTGGGGTAAAAGAGTTACTTGCAGAATTTCTGATACCTTCCAGGCCCTGTCCCCGGAGATCCTGAGTCCGCACCACAACCCAGGCCACACAGAAGTAGGGTCCCTGTTGAAAACCACGGATCTGGTTCAAACCCCTTAATTTTACTGAAGTCCGTCACCCGGATCAAGACAAGGTGAAATTAACAGCCGAGCCCAGACTGGGAAAGCGAGGCGCTGTTTGCTCCCGCCCTTATGGTTGGAACCACTGCGCCAGGAGGCTTGGGGGCCTTCGAAAGAAGGGGCCACGGGAGAGACCATTTCAAAGCCTACTTTACAGCCCCCCCTTCGGCAGTTCCCGCCTCCCCAGGCTCAATCCTTCGATAGCCGGGCAGTAACGCTATCTGTGTGCTCGGCCAGAGCCCCAGAACCAGAAGGCAGGCCCCTGTCTCTGGATCAAAGGGTTACATTCCGAAAGAGCGAGCAACAGTGCTCAAGGCTCGTCAAGGAAGGAAGGCTCTAGAGGCAAATGCTAAGTCTGGAGAGGAGTAGGTGTTTGGCCGGGGTGGGGCAGGGGCGGCAAAGACGCAGAGGGTGAGAAACACCTTCTAGGCATTTCAGGGAAAGGAGGGGCTAGGAAGGGCCCAGCCACGCAGTGACAGGGGTAGTTTTGCTTTCCGGGGCTCTGTGACAGCTCAGGAAGAACATTCTAGAGAGGGCAAGGTAAGAGCACAGAGAGGAGAGGGTTGCGTCGTTCATGTTTTCTCCACTTTGCTGCATAGTATTGGTTCCCTTTTTTTTTTTTTTTTTTTACTTATTGAAGTAGTCTCTACAGCTAACGCGGGGCTAACACTCACGACCCAGAGATGGGGGGTCACGTGCGCCCTTAGGCACCATTCATAATCGCCACGTGATATTTCAAAACCCTTTGGTTTGTTCAGCAATAATAACAGCGGGCTGATATTTTTACACGCCTCTGCCGCACATATTTTTACCTTCTTTCTGCTTATAATAATCCCATGACCTTGGCCCCGCTCTGATCAGCATCTTCATTCTCCTGAAAAAGAAACTGAGGTACACAGAGGTGATTTAACTTCTTTTTTTAATGTTTTATTTATTTTTGAAGAAGAGAGATACATTTAAATTTTTTTTTTAATGTTTATTTATTTTTGAGAGACATAGAGGCACAGCGTGAACAGGGGAAGGGCAGAGAGAGAGGGAGACACAGAATCCGAAGCAGCAGGCTCCAGGCTCCGATGAGCCGTCAGCACAGAGCCCGACTCGGGGCTCGAACCCACAAACCACGAGATCATGACCTGAGCCGAAGTCGGACGCTTAACTGACTGAGCCACCCAGGTGCCCCGGTGATTTAACTTCTAAGGCCACACAGTTGGGACTTGAATCAAGCAGGCTGGCTCCCCAACCCTCACGCCACCCTGTGTCTCTTGCAAACCCCTGGTTTGCAAACATTTAGCCTGCTCTGGACCGCGGCCTCCGGCAGCCCAGAGGCACAAGAACGGGGCCCCGCGTCCAAGGAGCTTTCCATCTAATGAACGAGCTCCCACCGGTGAGACTTTTAAGGTCGCTCCCGCTTTTCTATTAAAAATAGCTCCCCCAAGGGCGCCTGCGTGGCTTGGTCAGTTAGGCGTCTGACTCTTGATTTTGGCTCAGCTCAGGTTCATGGGATCGAGACCCAAGTGGGGCTCTGCGCTGAGAGCCTGCTTGGGATTCTCCCTCTCCCTCTCTCTCCACCCCTCCCCTGCTGGCGCTCTCCCTCTTTCAAAATAAAGAAAAACATTAAAAAAAAAAAAAAAATGGCTCCCGGAAGAGGAAGCTTTTGTAAGGCCCAAGTTGGGTCAGTGGGTCCAAACAGACTCCTTGTAACTCTTGTGCACTTGGCCTGATTGCTTTCCTGAAGTGTAGAGTCCATCTAAACCGAGGCGGCAGCATGTGTAGGTGTAACAATTTCCCCACAGCCCCGTCAGCACTGGGTATTATCTTACCAAAACAGGTTCGGCACTCCATGTGCGCAACAAAGTCAGAAGAAAAAGTAAGATAAGTTTCCTTGCAACTTACAGCCCCCTGACAAGTCCTTAAGCGACACAGACTGGGGCGCCTGGGTGGCTCTGTCGGTTAAGTATCCGACTTCAGCTCAGGCCATATCTCACAGTCTGTGAGTTCGAGCCCCGCGTTGGGCTCTGTGCTGACAGCTCAGAGCCTGGAGCCTCCTTCAGGTTCTGCGTCTCCCCCTCTCTCTGCTCCTCCCCTGCTCATGTTCTGTCTCTTAATAATAAATAAAAACGTTAAAAAAAAAAAAAGACGCAGATGGACCTCCCTCCAGGAACTCTCCTGCCTCGATGGTGACACTTTGCCAGGGGCAAAAAGGAATCTTAACTTAACATTATCCCGACCCCCAGGAGACTGTAAGTCTGCTTTAACATATAAAAATTCCTTTGGAGGGGCGCCTGGGTGGCTCAGTTGGTTAAGGCGGCCGACTTTGGCTCAGGTCATGATCTCGCGGTCTGTGAGTTCGAGCCCTGCGTCGGGCCCTGTGCTGACGGCTCAGAGCCTGGAGCCTGCTTCACATTCCGTGTCTCCCTCGCTCTCTGCCTCTCCTCCACTCATCCTCTGTCTCTCTCTGTCTCAAAAATAAATAAACATTAAAAAAAATTTAAAAAAAAATTCCTTTGGAAACTTCCTGTATCTCTCCGCCCGCAAAGATATATGTTGGCAATCACCCTCCGAGCGTATGCCCCCCCCCATGTCCATCTGAAGGGTCTCATGACCGAGTTTTTATTAAACGATAATAAATGACCCTCTCCTAACAGCAGCTTGCCCCTTCAAGGTCCTGGAAACCTTGTTCCGAGACACCTTAGAGACTTAACCCCCTCCTGACTGGAAGGTATGCCATCCGTCACTCTTCACGGCCCCAGTGAGCTTTTGCTGCCCACCAGTCTGGTCCTCGGCTTTAATAAAACCACCTCTCTGCACCAAAGCTGGCTCAAGAATTCTTCCTCGGCCGCCGGCTCCGAACCCCAACACTCCAAACCCCATCAGCACTTATTAGCTGCTGCTTCGGGGTCCTGTCCCCAACCCAGTCCCAGAAGGAAGGAACGACTCAGGAAAGGCGGATGACATATTAGGGTAGGGAAAGGACAGAGGGCTCGGGCAGGCCTGGGAAGCAGGCCAGAGGCCCGAGGTTTCCCCGTCTCCCCTGGGCAGGTGACAGTCTTGCTGCTGCCTGATAGAAAAATGTTTCCTCAAAGGAAGGAAGGTAGAGTGGGCACCCCTCCCCCCAGTGCCTGGCTTGGAGCCATGTGCGTAGACGGGTGCCATGAAGCCCCACTGCCTGAGTGGCCCACACCACTCCCCGGACGCCCCCACCGTGGACCCCAGACCCCACATTAAGACAAGAAGCAGACACACTAGCTCTAGGCCCAAGTCTGAGGCAGTGGAGGTGGCCTGATTGGGTTTTGGAGAGAAACGGTTTCCCTGCCTTTGTCACTGCCTTCCGAGGAGGGGAGAGGGGGGTCCTGTTACCAGAGCTAGTGCGCAGAGCTGCAAAAGGGAGATTGGGGAGTCCGTGGTTGACTAGATGGTTTCCCTGGTCGGACAGTTGTTGGGGCCGTCAGCCTAGGGTCGTGGAGGCGTCTGATGGCAAATCAGGAGGTTGTGCCTGTGTGTGTGTGTGTGCCCATGTGTGTGTGTGTGTGTGTGTGTGTGTGTGTTGGAGGTGTGGGGCGGGGCTGACAGAAGCACCCCAGATACTCGTGGGCAAAAGCAGAAGTTTTAGACTGAGCCGCTTCCTGGCTGGGGGGTTGGGGTGAGGGGCCAGGCAAGGGAGCACGCAAGCAAGCAGGTGGTGAGGGAGGGACCCCTGGAAGCTGACATTTGGAACTGCCCGCGGGGTGGCCCCATGCAGCCTGCCCTGCGCCTGTCAGTCCCTTGCAATCGCAAGCTTTTATTGTATATTTTATCTTTTTTATGTTTTATTTATTTGTTTTGAGAGGGGGCGGGTAGGGAGGGGCAGAGAGAGAGAGGGAGAGAGAGACTCCCAAGCGGGACCCGTGCTCAGCACAGAGCCGGATGTGGGGCTCGATCCCATGAACCTTGGGCTCATGACCCCGGCTGAAATCAAGAATTGGATGCTTAACTGACTGAATGAACCACCTAGGAGCCCCAAATCAAAAGCCTTTTTTTTTTTTTAATGTTTTATTTAGTTTGGAGACAGCGCCAGCCGGGGCGGGGCAGGGTAGGCAGAGAGAGAGAAAGTAAGACAGGATCTGAAGAGGTCTCTGCGCTGACATCGGAGAGCCTGATGTGGGGCTCAAACTCGTGGTCCCCGTGAGATCACGACCTGAGCCAAAGTCTGGGCCACCCGGGCGCCCCAGTCCAATCACAAGCTTCTTTTTTTTTTTCTTTAATTTTTTTTTTAACATTTTTATTTATTTTCGAGACAGAGAGAGACAGAGCACGAGCAGGGTAGGGGCAGAGAGAGGGAGACACAGAATCTGAAGCAGGCTCCAGGCTCCGAGCTGTCAGCACAGAGCCCGACACGGGGCTCGAACCCACGAACCATGAGATCATGACCTGAGCTGAAGTCCCGACGCCCAACCGACTGAGCCACCCAGGCGCCCCTATACCAAACTGTTAACAGCAAGATGTGAACCGGAAGAGCATCGGACTTTCGTTGGGATTCTATTTTGTACACTTCTGTGTTGCTTAGACATGCTACAGCAAACATTAAAAAATAATTTTAAAAGGCTAAAGACAAACGGACGCCTTCGAAGCTGTGAACGAGTCATCCAGCAAAGGCCCAGGGCACCTGCTCCCCCCTTGTTCCGGCCTCCAGGGTGGGGAGCTTGGGGCCTGGAGTTACCCTCACCACCCCCCCCCACCCTGCGGTGTTTCCTGGCAAGTCATTTAACCCTTCTGAGCCTCAGTGTGTCCACCTGCAACACAGGCAGAGTGGGCTCTGAGGCTCTGGGAGCTGTCCGGAAGCAGGGGAGGGGGGGAGGAGAGGAACTGCAGGGGGAGGGGGAGCTGCCACGGTCAGCAAAACTCAGCGAAAGGGAGGCCCAGCAGCCGCAATGTCCGTGTCACTTCAGTGTCCGACTCAACCTCAAGCGGGGGCCCGGGGGCCGGAGGAAAGAGGAAGAGAAAAGAGGAGGGGAACAGTTGCTTCTAGACCCAGCCCCTCCTCCATCTGACTCTCTCGCTGACCTTCCTCCCGGCACAGAAGGTCTTTGTGCCGCTCAAGTTCACTGCTTCTCCCCCCATCCTTCCTCCTCCTGGTTCCGAGAGGCCCTTCCTGTCCGGGTCTCCGACCCCGGCCCCCGGGGGGGCCACCCGCTCACAGCCCTGGTCTCTACAGTGACAGGTGGCTTCTAGCTTCACCGAGGTCCAGCAGCTCGCCTTTGAGGACCAGGTGACAAAAGCATCCTCTTCCTTTGCAAACAGTGAACATTTTGGAGAGTGTAAAAAAAAAAAAAAATTGACTCGAACTTTTTTTCAGTGTGTAGTTCTTTTAAGAGAGAGAGAAGGCAATGACAGCCCTGTGACATCGCGGTGCAGGGGCGGAAGCGGAGAAAGGCCAGGGGGGTGCTGGGGGTAGCGGGAGGCAGGTGGCCAACCCCGGCGGGGATCCGAACACAGGCCAGGGGCCTAGATGAGCTGGAAGGAGGGGGCAGGTGTAGGGGACACACAGTGGTGGCGCAGAGGCGACGGGGTTAGATCCCAAGGGAATCCAAAGTGGGGGAGGGGGGATGAGACTTTCCAATTGGAGCAGCTGAGTTTGATATGTGACAGGGAGCCCGGTGGCTTGGGGACCTGCCCGGGCAAGCCCAGCCTCCAGGGTCCTGAGATTACACTTCCTGAACTCACACAGCCCCGCTTCAGAAGTTCACTAGAAAACTGCCCGCCAGACTGTCCCCTGACCTGCCTGGCACGCCGTTGGGGCTCTTGAGGTGTGTGTCACATGAATGAGCCAGGGAGGAAGCCGAGATGCCCTGCCCACTCACCTCCTGCCACTGGCCACTGTTGCCAAACCACAAACTAGGCCACCGGCCTGACCCGGTTTCGCGGGCGCGGGCGGCCACGCCCCAGGAGCCGAGGACGCGCCCCGGGCCTCCCACCCCCCACCCCGGAGAGAGCCGCCGGGTGACTCGGGGTCGGATCGGAGGCCCTTCCGGACACTTGCCTGGGCTGTGACTCATCCCCGCCGCGGAGAAGAACGGGGTCTCTGTGGGCTCCCTGCGCGGGCCCGGGCCGACCGTCTGCTGGGCAGCACTGCCCCCCGGTGGCCGGCGCCCGCAGGCCGGTGTCCGCCCCGGAGAACCGCGGGAGGACTCACCACCTCCCCGGAGTGGGGGGGCGCGGGCTCCGCCCCGCCGCAGCCTCCACAAAGGATGCACCTGTTCCTCCCGCCCCCGGCAAAGGGCCAGCTCGGGGGCGTCCCAGACCCCTGCTCCCCGGAGGCCTGGCGCACACAGGGGCCCGCGGGCCACCTTCTGATCCTGCTCCCCGCAGTCCCCTACCCCCGATCACGTGCCTGGTGCATTTTAAAAATAGATCCCAACATCTACCCTTCTCCTTTTGTGAGTTGCCGGTTCGTATCTTTTGTCCATTTTCCTATTTTTTTAAAACTTTTTTCTCTTGATCTCTTTTCAACGATTAAAAAAAAATTTTTTTTAAGGTTGATTTACTTTTGAGAGAGACAGAGACAGAGCCCGAGTAGGGGAGGGGCAGAGAGAGAGGGAGACGCGGAATCGGAAGCAGGCTCCAGGCTCTGAGCTGTCAGCTCGGCTCCCGATGTGGGGCTGGAACCCACAGACGGAACCGGGGCATCATGACCTGAGCTGGAGTCCAAAGCTTAACCCACTGGGCCACCCAGGCCCTCTCTACCCACCTCTTCCCCCTCCTCCTCCTCCTCCTCCTCTCCTCTCCTCCTCCCTTTCCTTCCTCATGTGGTTTTTAAACCCGGCTAGAATTTAATAGAGTATGAGGTGAAGCTCTAAACTTGTTTCCCGCCCCCCCCCCAAATTGTAAGCCAACTTCCCAAATGTCATCATTCAGCCTTTCTCTTTTATAAGAATATTCCCTCACTGATTTGAAATACCACCTCAGTTCCACACTGAATGCTTGGGCTTGTTTCTGGCCAGGACCCTGACAGTATACACTGAGTCAAAGGGTATGGACTGTTTCTTTAAAAAAAAACAAAACAACTCAGACCCTTGATCATGGACTTAGGACGTTTGCACATCCTTCTTTTAGGGCCAGCTAAAAATGAAGTCTTGGGTAAAACACAAGGATAAAAACCGGATAGGGAATGTTTCATCTACAAAGGCTTGAACCAGGGGCAGCTGGGCGGTTCAGTCGGTTAAACAGCTAACTTCGCTCAGGTCATGATGTTCCAGTTCGTGGGTTCAAGCCCTGTGTCAGGCTCCATGCCGACAGCTCAGAGCCTGGAGCCTGCCTCGGATTCTGTGTCTCCCTCGCTCTCTGCCCCTCCCCTGCTAGCACTCTGTCTCTCTTTAAAATAAACATTAAAAACAGTTTAAAAAAAAAAAAAAGGCTTGAACCATTTAAAGTCTATGCCAAACCTACCTCTAGAATGGCTAGACTTATTTTTTTTTAATAAGGAAGACTTCCTTTTTTCTTTTTCTTAATGTTTATTTTGAGAGAGAGTGTGTGTGTGTGTGTGTGTGAAAGGGGGAAGGGCAGAGAGAGAGGGAGACAGAGGATTGAAGCGGGTTCTGCTGTCAGCACAGAGCCCAATGCGGGGCTCTTGAGTCCTCGAACCATGAGACCATGACCTGAGCCGAAGTCAGATGCTTAACCGACTGAGCCACCCGGGTGCCCCTGACTCATTTTTTTCCCCCTGCCCTTTTCACTATACTCATGCCAAAGTGGAGCATTATTTGTGAAAACAGGTCCCAGTTTGAAAGACAAAAAAATGCCCCTTCGTTGTTCTCTCTTAATTAGTGGCCGACACGGGGGATGGATCCCTTTGGCAGGACCTTCTGGGCAGGAGAGGTCGCTTTCCTGTTTCCTGTGCGGCTCACCTGAGACCTGCCTTGGACTCTTCTCTCTATTCCTTAGGGACCATGCGACCATGCGATATTGTGTTACATTGAAGTGAAATTCACATCGTGTATACGATTAACCCCTTAAAGCCCAAATTTTCATTGGTATTGAGTATCTTCGCAATGTTGTGCAACCATCGGCTCTATCTAGTTCCCAAGCATTTTCATCGCCCCCAAAGGAGATCCCGTATCCATGAAGCACTCTCCGTTTCTCTCCCCCTCCCGCCCCTCCCCACAGCCTGGCGACCTCGAACCGGCTGTGATTTAACTCTTCAGGGAATGCTTATGAAATGGAATCATAGAGCGTGTGACTTTTTGCGTCTGCCTTCTTGCATTTAGTGACATGTGTTGAAGTTCCCCCCCTGCTACAGCCTGTATCGATGCTTCAGTCCTTTTCGTGACCGAGGAGTATTCCACTGTATGGACGGACGGACCACCAATTTTAATCCCTTCATCCACTGCTGGACATTTGGGTGGCTTCTACCTCGGGGCTCTCATGAGTTCTGCTGCTATGAACGTTCACGGCGACTGCTTTTCGTGAAGTAACACTGGGGTCGTGAGCTGATACAGCAGGTGCCCTAACCTGTGAGGTTTTTTTTAAAGATGAACATTCCACGATGCTCTAAAGGCAAATCACACTTT
The DNA here is from genome assembly GCA_030068075.1 of Paguma larvata. Taxonomy (NCBI): domain Eukaryota; kingdom Metazoa; phylum Chordata; class Mammalia; order Carnivora; family Viverridae; genus Paguma; species Paguma larvata. The sequence goes on from CM057843.1 coordinate 5,955,526, forward strand.
GGCAGGCATTCAAGGGAACCGATTCTGTCGGTTTTCAGGAAGGGCTGGGGGAGGGGGGGAGAAGAAGAAGTATCTGTAGAGAGTAGGGAAGGAGACGAGCATCCGTTGAGCACCTGTGTGTTAGGCCTAATTCCAGGTACCGCCGTGCCTGTGTCCCCTGGGCCACCTGGAGTCAGCCGGGGACACTACCTCGCCAAGGTGGCTTCTCGCATCTCTACCTCGGGATATTCCCTGGATGCGGAGCCCACGCAGGGGCAGCCGAGAGGCGCCAAGGATTTGCCAAGACGCCAGCTGAGACCCTCAGCCAGTGAGTCCCGGTTCTCACTCCCCTGCGGAATCCTGATGAGGGTTCTCCACAGCCTCTGGTGGGGAACTTAGCGGCCCGCCGTGCTAAGCTGGCTTATTAATGTGACCGGGTCTTCCCTTCCCTGTCTCACGCCTCCCTGTCCCTCAGCGACTATTTGGATTTCTGACTCTTCTCCTTGCTTTTTTTTTTTTTCCATCTAAGTGAAGTACTTAATTTTTTTTTTAATGTTTATTCAGTTTTGAGAGACAGAGAGACAGAGTGTGAGCAGGGGAGGGGCAGAGAGAGAGGCAGACACAGAATCCGAAGCAGGCTCCAGGCTCTGAGCCATCAGCACAGAGCCCGATGCAGGGCTTGAACTCACACCCGGTAAGATCATGACCTGAGCCAAAGTCGGCCGCCCAACCAACTGAGCCACCCAGGCGCCCCCTTAGTGAATTACTTAAACCCTGTGCCTCAGAGACCTCCTTTATAACAAGGTCATCATGGTGGCGCCTGCCACCATTAGGACAAAATGAGCTAACCCATGTGAAGCGTCTGGCACATAGTATGTGCTCAGAAATGTCCATCAGGGGGCGCCCGGGAGGCTCAGTCGGCTAAGTGGCTCTTGATTTCGGCCCAGGTCATGATCACACCTTCGTGAGTTGGAGCCCCGCATCGGGCTCTGTGCACCCTCTCTCTCTCTCTCTTTCTCTCTCTGCCCTTCCCTTACTCGCACACGCGCACACTCTATCTCTCGAAATAAACAAGCATAAAAAAAAAATCAAGCAGATTTCATAAACAGAATGAGCCTCGGCCGTGGCCATGCCCCGCATCTGGCTCCGATTCGCTTATCCCTAAAGTCCAGGCTAAAATATCCCTTTGGAAGATGACCGTGAGGGGTAAACGCAATGACATCATCTAGGGAAATGACAAAGCGTGGGGCCCGCCCGAGGGGAGGGCCGGGGCGGGGCGCGCCGATGACGTCATCTCCGCCCAGTGGCTGTGGCCTCCGCCAAGCAGGAGGGGCCAGGGCCGAGGGGCAGGCGAGACCACGCCGAGTCCCAGGCCACTTCCTCCTTGACCTCTGGAGGAGGGCGTGACCTCGGGCAAGGCCGTGTCCCCGGAAGCGTGGTTTCCACAGCCCCGGAAAGCAGTGGTTGGGTTTAAGGATGGCGAAACGCCCTCCCGGGCTCCAGAGGTCCACGGGAGAGGCCCCGTCCCCGGAGGGACGCACACCCACACTTCCGGGCACACCTACGCTCTCTCACGTACGTGCCTCCCGACTCGTCCGTACCTACGTGCGCGGCCTCGCGCGCGTTCCGGAGAGGGAGTGGCTGCGAACGGCTCAGGCCGCTGGAGTCGCCTCCAGGAGCCTTAGGCCGCAGGGCCCGTTGGCCTTGAGAATCACCCCGGAGCAGAAGAACGCGTCTGGAACACATTCGCAGGCGTTTTCACATGTGAAGCCTGCTTTCGTCGTAGGCTCCGCCTCCCCTTTTGTCACTTCGCAGATGTCTGTGGCCATCTGGCCAAGTCTTGGGATCGATCGGGCCACGTGGCCTCTCCAGGGCTGGGTTGGGGAGGGGGGGGGGGAGGCGGGCATGGGGAGCCTCGAAGGGCCGGCCTGTGCCGTTCTTTCCTCGTGGCCGTATCGCCAGCTCCTGCAAGGGTCTAGCGGGCCCCCGGGACGAAGGGAACGGCCCCGCGGTGTTTTACGGCCGTCAGAAAATGTGGCTCCGCCCTGCAGACGAAGCCAAAGTTGGACTTAAGGACAGAGCAGCTGGGGCCTGGGGAGGAGGCGGCGTTCCGTGCAGAGCCCGGGAGGAGAGCCGAGGAGGGCCGGAGGCCGCGGGCTGTCCCCCTCTGGAGCCCAGCCTTCCGTCTCTCGGCGCCCAGACACCTCCGGGAGGCCAGAAATAGAATCTTCTGCGTCTTCTAGAACTGGGCCTCATTTTTGATTTCCAGGGTCTTTCCATCGGGCTGGCGGGGAGGGAGGAGGGCTACACAACCTGTGCCAGGAGTTTCTGTGTTTGCGAGGTCCTAATGCGCTGCCTCGTGGCAGGAGGGTGGCACTGGGGTCCTCATACGACAGTCCCCAAGTCACTTCTGAGGCTGTCCTTGTGTGGTCCGCAGGGTCCCCCCGAGGTCCGATGTTTCCCTGTTCATGGTCACCAGCCCAGCCTAGATGCCTCCTCACACCATGAGCCCCAGGCTCCTGCTGCCGCCCTCATTTCTTGCCTTTGTCCTTCTTCGGGCTAGGGGACCGTGCTCCTGCTTCTGGAAGGGGATCTCCTCTCCACCCCGCTGCTTCTGGCCAAGGTGCTTTGAACCCTTGCATGCACCTGTTTTTCTCCCTTTGTCACCTCCGGAAACCACCTCCGTTCTCCTGAGAGCTAGGCTCTTTTTTTTTTTTTTTTTAAGTTTATTCGTTTACAGAGAGAGACATAAACAGCGTGAGTGGGGGAGGGGCAGAGAGAGAAAGAGAGAGAGAATCCCAAGCAGGCTCCATGCCATCAGCTGTCATTTTTTAAAAATGTCTTTATTTATTTTTGAGGAGAGAGAGAGAGAGACCAAGCACAAGCAGGGAAGGGGCAGAGAGAGAGGGAGACACAGAATCCGAAGCAGGCTCCAGGCTCTTGAGCCATCGGCACAGAGCCCCCCTGATGCGGGGCTTGAACTCACGAACCCCCAGATCATGACCTGCGCCGAAGTCGGACGCTTAACCGACTGAGCCACCCAGGCGCCCCTTTTCAACATTTTTAATTAAAAACTATTTTTTACTATTGATTGAAGGGTAGTTGACAAAAGAGCTTTAGGGTTTTTTCTGCTCCTCTATCTCTTCCTTTCCGCTCTGCTGCAACCCTCAAACCCGCCTGAAGGAGGGCAAGGGGATGAAAAAGACAAGGTGAGAAATGGACGTTGGTGAGCGTCCCAAAGTGATATCGAGCCACACGCCCTGTCCCACTTAACCTCGCCACCCCCTCCTGATGTCATGCTCATTTCACAGATGAAACTAAGGCCTAATGGTCTCCCATAACTAATTTCTTTCTTTCTTTTTTTGGCTAATCTTTTCATTGAGGCGGCTCCCATTTCATCCCCTCCCCTTCTATTCCTAAAGTTGACGTTTCAAGAGACACCGACAGCCCTTGGGCTTCCGTGGCTGGTCCGTGTGTTGTTCAGTCACCGGATGAGCGTTAGCTGAGCCCCTAGTGAGTGCTAGCTCTGGAGTCGCCCACAGGGCCGCGAAGGTGAGGAAGATGCGTCTCCTTCACCGTCCCCGGGTCCCGGGCTGTGCCTCTGTGCTTTGCTAGCCCTGTGACGTCAGAGGGGACATCCGCTGGCCCGTGGCCCCCCAACACGCGTTTCCCCTGACAGCTCCCCGGTTTCCTTTCCCATGACCTGGCCTTCCGGAACGAAGCGGGACAACTTACCCTCCCCTCGTGGAAGCCACAGGGGTCGCTGGAGGTTTTCTCGACCGCAGTCCTCCCTGCGCCCCGGTGAGACCGAAGCCCGATCGTGCGACCGAAGTCCTTCTGGAGAGGCAGGGGGCTTCTTCGGCTCAGCAGGGGAACCTTCTCCTCTGTTTCCAGTGCTTCTCCCAAGCCCGGTGCTCCAGGCTTCCTGTGGGTGCCAGGCTTCTCCCAAATCTCCTTCACTTCCCTGCCCTTCCCTTTCGACAGTCAGAACTGGTCTGTGAGGCCTGCAGCCAACGAAGCCCGGCCAGCATGCCAGGTCCCACGCGTTATTTCAGGTGCGTCTCCCAGGCGTGGAACAGACGTCACCGAGCACCTGTCCCGGGCCGGGTATGGTGGACACGCTGACCCGGAAGACGAGAGGCAAACAAGGGAGAAGGGTGAAAGTGGGAGAAAGGGCGTGGAAATGGACCAAGGGAGGGAGAGGTCGGCCCCGCCCCAGGGACGGGTCGTCCAGACCGAGTTCCCTGCTTTTGCCCTTGACCCCACCATCTCCTCACCTCAGCTTTCTCCATGTGGCGGCTGGAGAGATCTTTCACGGGTCAGATCAAGGCATCGCCGGGCTCGAACCCACCAGTGGCTTGCTGTCTCACGCAGAATGGGAGTCAGTCCTACGACAGCCCTCTGTGACCTGCTTCCTCAGGAAAGATTCTGTCTCCAGTCCCTGTGCGGCCGGGCAGGGCCACAGGGCCAACCTCTGGCCGCGGGACAGGGCCGCAGGGGGTCGGTGCATATGCCACCTGGCCCGCCTGAGAGGAAATGCTGGAGTCAAGTTTCTTCACGTTCCCTTCTCACCTCTGCCTGGGAGGGCCGCAGCCAGAGCAGCCTGGAAGCCACCAGGCGAAGGCGGCGCCTAAATGACAACGTGGAACAGAACTGCCTATTTTTTTTTAATTTTTAATGTTTATTTATTTTGAGAAAGAGAGAGAGTGCGAAAGCCGGGGAGGGGCCGAGAGAGAGAGGGAGACACAGAACCCGAAGCAGGCTCTAGGCTCTGAGCCATCAGCACAGAGCCCGGCGCGGGGCTGGAACTCATGAACTGCGAGATCAGGACCTGAGCCGAAGTTGGCCGCCCAACCGACTGAGCCACCCCGGCGCCCCAGGAGTTTCTTAAGTAAGACACAAAGGGCCCACCCACATCCTGAAGGACAATATTGATGAATTTGACTATCTCAACGTTTTGAATTCCGGTAGGACAAAAGGAACCATAAAAAAGAAAAGGCAGGGTATTTGCAACTCATCACCACTTGTTCATATGCAGGATAAATCAATTAAAAAAGGAAGAATTTAGGAGAAACATGGAATTCACCGAAGAGGAAACCCAAATGGTCCAAAAGAAACAAAAAAATGCTCAACCTCATGAGTAATCATGGGAATTCAAATAAAAATAATGAGCCCTCATTTCAGGCTGGTCAGATGGGCCAAAACTAAAAAGCCTGATAACACCATGTTAATAAAGGCGGGGGGCTGGGGGGCATAGGAGAAGTCATACATTTGCGGCAGGAATATAAATGGGCTCAAGGCTACAGTTCCTTATCGTCAATTCCCAAATTTGCAAAACCCTGAAACCCACGAGTTTTTTTCAGCCCGAAGTTTGCCTCAAATGCACTCCAGGACAAACCCTGATCTCGGAGGGAAAGCGGGGTCTCGAAGAGAAATTCGTACCCCCGCGAACACGACGGCACTGTTCACAACAGCTAACACCCGGAAGCAACCCCAAGTGTCCACCGGTGAACGGATGAGGAAGCGTGACGTACACACACACAACGGAACGTTATTCGGCCTGGAAAAAGAAGGAATTCGGACATGTGCGAACATGGGTGAATCTTGAGATATTGTCCTAAGTGGAGTGAGCCAATGACAGAGACGAATACTGTACCTCTTATGGGAGGTACTTAGGGCATCGAAATCACAAAGACGGAAATTGTATGGTGTTTCCCGGGGCCTGGGAGGGGGAATTATTGTTTAATAGGTATAACATTTCAGTTTTATAAGATGAAAATCGTTCTGTGGATGGATGGTAGGGATGGTTGCCCAAGACCGTGATTGGATTTCATACCAGGGAACCAACAGGGGCACTTAAAAATGGGTCAGATGGAAAATTTTGTTATGTGTATTTTACCACGATAAAAAAAAAAGAACACACTGAATTAATTTGAGTTCTTAATGGTCTTCGTTTCTCCCGTGTGATGTGATTGTCCACATGGGAATTCAGCAACAGAAATGTTGCTGTTTGATTATGGGGTGCCCACCGGGAGTTTCTGGTCATCTGTGGTGTATCTACCATACTGCAGTGAAACATTTTTATTTTTAAATATATATTTTTTAATATTTTCTTTACTTTTAAAATATTTTTAAATTTAAAATAGAGTTTTCTTTCTTCTTTGTACAGTTCTTTTTTTTTTTTAAGTCTATTTATTTATTTTGAGAGAGAGAGCGAGCATGGGAAGGGCAGAGAGAGAGAGAGATAGAATCCCAAGCAGAATCCCAAGCGCTGTCGGGGCTGAGCCTGACGTGGGGCTCGAACTCACGAACCGTGAGGTCACGACCTGAGCCAAAATCAAGAGTCGGACACTTGACTGACTAAGCCACCGAGGCACCCCCTTTTTGTACAGTTGTACGAGTTCTAACACATGAATAGATTTGTGTAACGACCACCACAATCGAGATACAGAACAACCCCCAACAGCCCTGATTTCTCCCCTTTAAAATCACACTCTCTCCTCAGTCGCCCCTGCTCCTGGCAGCCATCCATCTGTTTTCCATCTACTCATGTCTTTTCAAGAAGAAATAGAATCGTTCAGCATACTACATTTTTAAGATCGGAACCATTCTAAAATCGGAAACGATATGGTCCCAAGTGTTTCCGAGGAATTTGTAAGAGAAGATAGGCGACTGTTTGCCTGGAAACCTCCCCACACGTTTGCGCGAGGGACGTGTGCAAGAATCTTCCTCGCAGTGCCGTGCATAATAACAGGGCAGCAGTAAACAGTCCATCAGTAAGATGATGGATCAGTAAACTGAGGTTTACTTGGACAATTGAAAACTCTACAAACAGCGCTTTAAATTTTTTTTAAGGTTTATTTAGTTTTGAGAGACATAGAGTGAGCAGGGGAAGGGCAGAGAGAGAGGGAGACACAGAATCCGAAGCAGGCTCCAGGCTCTGATAAGCCGTCAGCACAGAGCCCGACGCGGGGCTCAAACTCACAGACGGTGAGATCTGACCTGAGCCGAAGTCGGCCGCCTAACCGACTGAGCCACCCAGGCAGCCTCCAAACAGCACTTTAAAAGAGTGGGCCCAGGGATGCCTGGGTGGCTCAGTTGGTTAAGCATCTGACTTCGGCTCGGGTCACGATCTCATGGTTCATGAGTTTGAGCCCCACATCGGGCTCTGTGCTGACAGCTCATGGCCTGGAGCCTGCTTCCGATTCTGTGTCTCCCTCTCTCTCTGCCCCTCTCCTGCTCATGCTCTGTCTCTCTCTCAAAAATAAATAAACGTGGAAAAAAAAAAAAAAAAGAAACAAATGCCCAAACTGCCACAGTTGGGCAAATGTCCTCCTGGAGGTATGAGTTACAGATTAGTGACAGCTGGAGCAAATAAAGAAGCCAGAGCTATTCTAGAGGAAGGGGGAAGCAGGCAGTCAGAGGCTGCAATTCAATTTTAATTGTGGTAAAATACACATAACCTAAAATTTATCATCACAGGCATTTTTTTAAGCTCATTTATTTTGAGGGGGGGGAGAACCAGTAGGAGAGGGGCACAGAAGATCGGAAGCAGCTACAATGGGGCTCGAACTCACAAACCGCGAGATCATGCCCTGAGCCAAAGTCGGACGCTTAACCGACTGAGCCACCCGGGCGCCCCTCATCTCAAACATTTTAACCGTATAGTTCAGCGGCATGGAGCGCATTCATGGGTAACCATCCATAGACCCATCCCTCCATAGAACTCATCATCTTAAACCGAAACTCTGTACCCATTGAAATAATAACTCCCCTGCCACCCCTCCCCTTTTCTAACCCTGGCAAATCTTCTGTCGTCCTGAGTTTACCAACTCTAGTACCTCATGTAAGTGGAAATGTACAGTATTTGTCCTTCGGTGGTTGACTGATTTCCCTTAGCACAGTGTGTTCAAGGTTCATCCACGGTGTAGCCTAAGTCTGAATTTCCTTCCTTTTTCAGGCCGAACAGATAAGCCGTCAGCACAGCCGTCAGACGATGGAAGGCTCCATCGTCGGTATGTCCCACATTTTGTTATCCATTCACCCGTTGACAGACACTTGCCTCCGCCATTGGGCAATGGGGAATATGCTATGAACACGGGCGTACAAGTATCTCTTTGAGTTCCTGCTTTCTTTTTTTTTATTTTTTAAATATTTATTTATTTGTTTTGAGAGAGAGAGAGAGAGGACACGCTTGAGCTGGGGAGGGGCAGAGAGAGAGGGAGAGAGAGAATCCCAAGCAGGCTCCGTGCTGTCAGTCCAGAGCCTGACGTGGGGCTCCATCGATGAACCGTGAGGTCACGACCTGAGCTGAAATCAAGAGTCAGACGCTTAACTGACGGAGCCACCCGTGTGCCCCTGAGTCTCTGCTTTCGATTCTTTCCGGCATCTTGCTGGATCATATGGTAATTCTATTTTTAATATTTCAAGGAACCGCCAAGCTGTTTTTTTTTTTTTTTACAAAAGCCACTCTGTTTTACATTCCCACCAATGGTGCGCAAGCGGTCCAAGTTCTCCACATCCTTATCAGCAGTTGTTGTGTGTTTTTTTTTTAATATTTAAGTAGCCTCTACACCCAATGCGAGGCTCAAACTCATGACCCTGAGATCAAGAGTCACCTACTCTTCCTACTAAGCCAGCCGCGTGCCTTTGTTTTGTTTTGTTTGTTTTTGACAGTAGCCATTTTAATGGGTAAGCTGGTGTCTGATTGTGGTTTTGATTTGCATTTCTTTAATGATTAGTGATCGCACATTTGGAGAAATGTCTGTTCAAGTTCTTTGCTCGTTTTTTTTCTTTTTAAAACGTGTTTATTTATTCTTGAGAGACAGAGAGACACAGAGCATGAGCATGGGAGGGGCAGAGAGAGAGGGCGACACAGAATCCGAAGCAGGCTCCAGGCTCTGAGCTGTCAGCACAGAGCCAGACTCGGGGCTCCAACTCACAGACCGTGAGATCATGACCTGATCTGAAGTCAGACACTTAACTGACTGAGCCACCCAGGTGCCCCTGAAGTTCTTTGCTCATTTTTAAATCGTGTTGTGTTTTTTGTCGCTGAGTCCTAAGACTTCTATACCTATTTCGGCTATTATTAACCCCTTAACAGATATACGATTTCAAAATATTTTCTCCTACTGTGTGGGTTGATTTCTCGCTCTGTTGAGTGTGCCCTTTGATACACACCACGGAGATTTTACAGGGTGGTAGAAGTCAGCCTGTTTGGGCAGCAGCAGGGTGGAAGGAAGGTTTTCCCGTCACAGGAAACAACCTGTGCAAACACACAGGGGAAAGAAAATGTAAGCAAAATGTAAGCAGTCGAGTCTTGCTAGAACATGTGTGGAGGGGGTAGGAAGTGGGGAAGAGGTGAGGCTGGAGCAACCCCAGAACAGTAGCCTGAACTTTTTTCTAAGCTAAGTAGCTTCGGCTTTATTCTGACATGGTGCTGGGTTCGAGGAGGGGTCCCAGGACCCCTGTCTCAGCAGCACCTACTAGGAGTCTGTTATACCCGCACGTTCGCGTTGCCCAGCTCTGACCCACCCCTGGGGTGGGGGCCGGGGATGTGGGCTTTAACAAACTCTGGATTTTTCTGTCGTTCAGTCCAGTTGGAGCCCTGTGGTGAGAGCAATGGGGAGCCACCACAGGATCAGGGTAGGGCGCTGGAAAGAGTGCCCCGGGGGGTGCTTCAGGTTGGGGCGCCACGCACTGTCCCCCGCCCGGCCCCGCCCCGCCCACCCGCCTCGCTCCGCCCCGCTCCGCCCACCCGCCTCGCTCCGCCCACCCGCCTCGCTCCGCCCACCCGCCTCGCTCCGCCCCGTCCACCCGCCTCGCTCCGCCCTGCCCTGTCTCGCCCCGCCTCGCTCCGCCCCGCCCACCCGCCTCGCTCCGCCCCGCCCACCCCGCCTCGCTCCGCCCTGCCCTGTCTCGCCTCGCTCCGCCCCGCCCACCCGCCTCGCTCCGCCCCGCCCACCCCGCCTCGCTCCGCCCTGCCCTGTCTCGCCTCGCTCCGTCCCGCCCACCCGCCTCGCTCCGCCCCGCCCACCCCGCCTCGCTCCCCCCGGCCCCGCCCCGCCCGTGACTCGCTCCGCCCCTCCGCGGAGCCCGGGCCTGGGGCGCTGAGTGGCAGCGCTTCGCCAGCGAGGCCCACATTCCTCTCACTTCCCGCCATTGTCCCGGGTTCCTGTGGCCGCGTCTCCGCACTCGCCCCGGCCGCCCCTTGGCCCCGAGGAGCGGTGACTCATTTCCGCCCTTCGCAGTGACACAAGCCCGCGCGCAGCGGAGCCCGCCCTCCCCGGCCTACTCTGGGCGCGGGCGCCGCTCTTCTCGGCCTGCAGGGGGCGCAGGAGCCCGCGATGCTGTCCCCGGGCGCCCGCCACCGATTTCCCCCCCGTCTCCGCCACCCCTGGTCGCCCGGACCTGCCACCGCCCCACGCCCGGAGCCAGCGCGGAGGGAGGGGGCCGGGGAATGCCTTTGACCCTGCTCTTCCCCACCACCTGCCCCGGCTCGAGGGAGTCACATGCTGACAGTCACGGATGGGGAAACTGAGACCTGGGGCAGGGGTGTGCCTTGACCAAGGTAGCGCGGCCAGCACTGTCCGCCCCCCCACCCCAGGCTCGTGGGTTTCCCACGGACCCGCAGGTGTTACATTTATCCCCCTCGCCCCCGCACGCCGTGTACTGGTGTTTCCAGTACAAAGTAGGCAGAAATATTCCCCAGATTCTATTTGTGGGCCCTGGAAACAGCAGGAGCTCCCCTCCATCTGCGCCGGCTCCTGGGCGAGGGGCGGCGAGTCCCGGCGGCCACCCGCGAGGGGTGGCGAGATGGGGAGGGGAAATTGGCCCCGCGGGCTCCAGCGCCCCCCGCAGCTTGGGCTCCACCTGGGAAACAACCGGAGTCCGCTGTTGCGGGCAGAGCTCCCATTCCCTTAGCTGGTTGACCTTTACACCGGGTGCCCCTCGCCCCTCCGCACGCAGTGCTGGCGCCTCTGGACCCGGTCCTCTCCCCTCTGCTTTCGCTCCAGGTTCCAGGGAGGCAGGGAAACTCCCCGCAGTCTGGGCATTTCAGGTACTTCACAAAACCCAGAACCGCGGAAGGGCGATTTCCTTTAGGAAACCCGGCAGGAGGAAAGCCAAGGCCGCCCAGCGAGCTCACGGCACACCTGTCCTCCCCCAGGCCTCTCCGCTTCCTTCCGTGCTGCCCTCGGGGGAACGAAGGCATGGTGCCTGGCCCGGTACGGAGCACTCAGTAAATGGTGGTTATGGTTATCACTTGGCAACTTACATACCTCGGTGCCTCAGTTTCCTCCCCGGAGTTATTGTAGGATTAAATGAGCTCATATATGGAAGGTGCTTAGTGCCTGGTGCCTGATAAGAACCTGTAGCCTAGAACACTCTCAGGAACAAAGTAGGAACCCAATAAATACTTGTCCAATGAATGAATGTTGGCTCTTATTATTGTTGCCGATGCTGACTGTACTCTAGGGTTGAGGCCTTTCAGAACAGGCCTGGAGGACTGGAAGGGGAAGGTTCTTGAGGGTCTGTTTGCACAAGGGATAAAGGGCTCCCCGGGAAAAAGTCATGCTAAGGAGAGAGAGTCGAAGAAGATAAGCGAGGCTTGGGAAGAGAATGGTTCAGGGGAGGGGACCCTTGGGGCCCGCATCTGAGTCCCAGGAGCACTTCACAAGGAGTGGACAGTTTCGTGACCGTGCCAGAAGGCACCTCCGCACCGTTAACCAATGGTGGCGTCTTGACGATTTGGCCGCATACCTCCTATGGACGCTGAGGATTGGTTTTTTAAAAAGTCAGCATTTGGGGAGCTCCTGGGACACTTGGCTGAGTGATTTCGGCTTAGGTCATGATCTCGTGGTTTGTGGGTTCGAGCCCCCCCATTGGCTCATGGCTGTCCGCGCAGAGCCCGCCTCGGATCCTCTGTGCCTCTCTCTCTGCCCCTCCCCTGCTCGCTCGCTCTCCAAAATAAATAAACATTTTTAAAAATTAAAAAAAAAAGCCAGCATTTTTAATGTGGGTGGTTTCATTCTGGGAAGCACAGCTCCAAAGGTTGAGTACCTGCGAGACTCCTTTAGGGCGTCCCCAGGAACGTCTCCAGGAATGCTGGGGACAGAGTCCCGTCACGGAATGCCGGTTACCGTTATATGCGGCCGTATTTCTATCAACAGACTGACGGAGGCTTGGAGGACTTGGGCCAACACAGCTTGGGACGGTAGCCCTGGCAGGGCCGCCTTAGTGGGGAGCGGGCTTGCTGTCTTCGGAAGTGCTGAAGCAGGGGCTCAAGTACCACCCTGGGGGGTAGCATAATGGGGGCCCACCATAGGATGCGAGCTGGAGCTGGACGGACCTCAAGGTTGCTGCTCTGAAGCAATGGAATAGTTAAAAAGAAGGGCACCCAGCTGGCTCAGTCGGTAGAGCATGGGACTCTTGATCTCAGGGTTGTGAGATCAAGCCCCGTGTTGGGCATGGAACCTACTTGAAAGAAAAGAAAGGAAGGAAGGAAGGGAGGTAGAGAGGGAGGGAGGTAGGGAGGGAGGGAGGGAGAGAAAGGAGGGACGGAGGGAAGGAAGGAAGAAAAGGAAAGAAGAAAGAAATAGCAAAGCACAGGGTATCTCTGAGACCACCCATTCCTGGTTCTGCCGCCATGATGCCTTGGGAGGACAAGCTCATGGGAAATGGAGTTGGCAGGGAATTATTCCTGGCTAGTCTGCCCTTCTTCCTGAGGGGCAGGAGAGCGTTGACCTAACCCTGCCTTCCACCCGGTGGCCTGGCTGTCCTTGATGAGACAGTGGACTGCGGTGGGGGGAGCCTCGCAGAGTCAGGAGTGAGCCATATCTGGGTTCAGATCCCGCCTCCACCACGTCCTCGGCCAATCGTCTTACTTCTCTGAACCTCAATTTCTTCAGCTCTAAAATGAGGATAAGAATATTTAATTCTTGGGGCTCCTGGGTGGCTCAGTCGGTTGAGCATGACTTCGGCTCAGGTCATGATCTCATGATTTGTGGGTTCGAGCCCCACGTCGGGCTCTGTACTGACAGCTTGGAGCCTGGAGCCTGCTTCGGATTCTGTGTCTCCCTCTCTTTCTGCCCCTCCCCTGCTCATGCTCTGTCTCTCTCTAAAAAATAAATAAACATAAAAAAAATATTTAATTCTCAGAGTCGTTGCAAGATGATGTGTTCACAACGCCTAGCACATAGTAGGAGCTTAATGAGCATCCATACTCTCTGGCTTGCTTCAGCCCAGGGGCCAGGCTTTGCCCTCTTGGGGAGAGACGAGATCATTCTTGAAAAGAATATCGAATGTTGAATGGGTCGAACGGGATCTTGGGCAACTCCCTTAACTTCCCCGGTTCCAATCTGCTCTCTTTTGTCATTTTTTTAAGGTTTTATTTTGAAGGAATCTTTACACACCAGGCGTGGCGCTCGAACTCACAAGCCCAAGATCAAGAGTCCCATGCTCTACTGATGGAGCCAGCCAGGGACTCCCCGCCGCCCCCTGCCGTCTATGGGGAAAGTGGGAAAGGAATCCTCAACCTCCAGCTGCCATATTCTGCCCACTTTCCCGGATGTGGGAGAACACTGCAGACCATGAATGCTGAGAGTCACATGTCAGCTTAGCTGTCCAGCCCAGCGGAGTCTTTCCACCCCTGCGCCCCACCTGGATTTCTAGCACGCCAGCTAGAGGCCGTGGCCTTTGGCATCTCGCAGAACTCAGGATCCTTCCTCCTCCATTTGCTTCGCTTCGTGACGCCGAGAAGTCTCAGAGCCAAGGTTTTCTCGCCTCCGAAGGAGGACAAGGCCAGCCGCTTCGCAGGGCGGCCGGGGGAGTTGGATAGTGAATGCTACAGAAACGTTTACAAATTCCCTAGAAACGCAGACAGAGCAAAACAGACACGTGTCAACAGACAGACGCAGAAGTCGATGCAGAGAAAACAGCTAGATCACATGCTTCCCTTCCTACACCTCCCACTCTTCTGGAAACTTCTCGGCCAACGCCTGCCCCTCCCAGTTCTGGCCCCCGCTTCCTCTGGCCACACCGATGAATTCAAGGTTGGGGGGCTATGAAAGATGGTTCTTCTTCACAAAGAGGGCGAAGATACCGAAAGAGATGGTTCCGGCTCCAACCATCCATCCAGCCGGCATCGCTGGAGACCCCTCCTGGGTGGTGGCATCTTTTTTAGGCACTTCCGTGCAAAAACTCCTCTTTCTGTTCTTCCGACGGCCCGGAAGTGCTGGTAGGAATAGACGTTAGTCACTCAATGTCACAAAAGGGAACTGGAGAGACATGGAAAGTGCTGGGGTTTCCCCATCCGAGCCCCAGTCAGCCTGGAGCCAAGGGGCCGCATCTTCTTAATCGCCGCCTTTGAACTGATAGCCCCTGGGGTGCCTGGGTGGCTCAGTTGGTTAAGCGGCCAACTTTGGCTCAGGTCGTGATCTCACGGTCTGTGAGTTCGAGCCCCGCATCGGGCTCTGTGCTGATGGCTCGGTGCCTGGAGCCTGCTTCAGATTCTGTGTCTCCCTCTCTCTCTGCCCCTCCCCTGCTCATGCTCTGTCTCTATGTCTCTCAAAAATAAAAAATAAAAAATGTTAATTGAACTGATGGCCCCTAAGTGCCGAGGGCTCCCGCGGGTCCCTCCCACCCAGCCAGAGAGCTCTCGAAGTTCACGGACAGGCCCCCACGTCCTGACTTCTGCCCACACTCCCTGCAATGTGCTGCCTCAGTCTCCCCGCTTGGAAACCCAAGAGGCACCCGCAGCTACCAGGCCCAACGCCGAGCTTCTGAATCTCCCCAAACCTTCTCCTCGCTTGCTCCTTCCCCGTCTCAGCAGCGGCAACTCCATCCTTCCAGTAACTCCGTCCGAAACCCTGACGTCATCATTCCCCTTCCCCTCGTCTCCTTTGCCTTATCGAATCCTCCAGAACTACTTTCAGGTGGATCCGGGGTCCGCCGACTTCTCGCCCCTGCTGCCCTTGCCCCCTGGTCTGCGCCCCGTTCTCTCCTGCCTGGCTCACTGTGACGGCCTCCCGCCCCGGGGCCCGGCCCCTGCCCCGAGAGGTCTGTCTCCCCGCGTGGCGAGCAGAGTGACCCTAGGAAAAGCAGGTAAGGTCGTGTCACTCCTCTGCTCAGACCCGGAGTAAAAGGCAGTCTCCGCAGTGGCCTGCAGGCCCTGCACCATCGGGCCCCCGCGTCCCCCACCTTCGTGCCCCTCACCCCCTGCTCCCGCCACACTGGCCTCCGCCACACATCGGACCCACGCCACCCAAGCGCCTCCGCTGTCCCCTTCATCTGGCACACTTCCCTCAGAAACAGCCAGGGCTCACCTCCTCACTTCCTCGGGGTTTATCTCAAACGTCACCTCCTCAGTGGGGTCTTGCCTCACCCCCTTTGGAGCCCAGCAATGCCTCCTCCACACCCCATCTGTCTCCCCTGATTTCTTCTCTTCCACCGGACTTCCCATCTCCCCATCTATTCCCTAACTTAGTTGTTTATCTGTTCACCGTCTTCTCCCCCCTTCGGAACGTCAACTGAGCGAGGGCCTGGATCCTTGTCTGTTTTGCCCCCCGCTGTGTCCACAGAGCCCAGAGCAGTGTGCTGGCGGGCGCTCCGGAAAGTACCCGAATAAACAGCAGGTGCTCGAGGACGATTTTGGAAAGAATAAATAAATGGAGGGTGGGGGCTGGGCGCCTGGGGGGCTCAGCCGGGCAAGCGTCCGACTCTTGATTTTTAGCTCAGGTCACGATCGCATGGTTCCTGGGACTGAGCCCCGCGTGGGGCTCTGCGCTGACAGCGCGGAGCCTGCTTGGGATTCTCTCTCCCCCCACCCCCGCCCCTCCCCTGCTCATGCTCTCTCGCTCAAAATAAATAAATAAAACCTTATAAATAAATAAATAAATAAATAAAACATTATAGATATATACATGAATGAATGAATGAATGAATGAATGAATGAATGAATGAATAAATAAATAAATAGATAAATGGAGGTGAATAGCAGCTAATATGCCACCCGCCAGCTGTGTGGCCTCAAAGGGGCCACCTCCCCTCTCTGAATCTAGGACCAGACACACCTCCAGGGTATGGCTGTCTTAGACCATTCCTGTCGCGTGGAGTTCTAGACACATGGAGTCGGTGGCCTGCCCGAGGAGGCTCGGGCAAGTCACTTAACTGCTCTAAGACACAACCGCCCTCGGAAAGTGGGTTCATCAAAATAAAGATCCTAAGCTACCGTGACGCGGAGGCCGCGAGCTCCGGGACCGGCCTGCGACTTGGCACGTAGTCGGTCTTCCCAGAGAAGAAGGCGCCTCGTCCTGGAGACTCCAAAAGTCTTCCTGCCCAGGTCCAGGGCCATCTGTGCATCCAAGGCCCTTGGCCATGGGATTTTCCAGAACCCGGATCCAGACCTGTAAGGGTCACCAGTAGTTTTCCACGGCAAAGAACCGAGCGCTCCGCGTTCTGCCCCTGACAGCCACGGAAAGCTGCGAAAGGGCTGCCAGGGCAGCCCTGCGCGCTGAGAGGTCTCTGTCAGGAAGGGAAGGCACTCGGAGGACACTTGACCTCGTGTGGCCGCGGATACTCGGCAGTGCCTTTGTCACCCAAACACTTGGTTACAGAAATCACTCGTTGGATCTGGAGAGGCCTTGGAGAGAAGTTTGTCCAGAGGCTGCAAACGGGCAGCCGAGTGCTGGATGGGGGACCCGGCGACCAGATTGTTCTGTGGGGCCTGCACATTTTAAAAACAACAGAATCCCAGGGACGCCCGGGTGGCTCAGTCGGTTAAGCGTCTGACTTTGGCGCAGGTCATGATCTCGAGGATCGTGAGTTCGAGCCCTGCATCGGGCTCTGTGCTGATGGCTCAGAGCCTGGAGCCTGCTTCCCATTCTGTGTCTCCCTGTCTCTCTGCTCCTCCCCCACTCACACTCCGTCTCTCTCTTTTTTTAAAGGATCCTTTTTTTTTTTTAACGTTTATTTATTTTTGAGTGTCTCTCTCTTAAAAACAAGTAAACATTAAACAACAACAACCAAATCTGAACAACTGTGGGCCGTTCAGGAGAGACCACAGACCCCACCACTCTGAACTGCCTCACGCCCAGGCGGGTTTGCGCATTCGCTCTGTTGGCCGGCCCCCCCCCCCCACCCAGAAGGCCACCGGGTGCTTCACTGGTGAGACGCCGCAAGCAGCCGACTCCTGCGAAAATCATCTCGGCCTTTGCTACTAAGATTGTTTTGGATTCCCCTCTCGCCAGCAGTCAGGAGCACGGTAGGCTCTCATCCAACACCACGGAGTCCTCTCCAGGCCCCTCCTCTTTGCTTCTTGAGCCGCCCCCACCCCTATTTTTCATACCCGCCTCCTAATCCTCTCCAGGCTCCGAGAGGAGGGGAGCCAAGCTGGCTGTTCTCTCTACCAGCGCATCTTGGTTCTGCAGCCTGCCTCCCCAGCACCTGCCTGACGGTCCCTGGGCCCGCATCACCTCCTTTGAGAATATCCCTGACTGTCCCCTTCCCCTGTCCTGATCCCCAACCAGCCATGCTGTCGGGATGGATTCCCATCAGGGCCTCTATCCCTCTAGATGGCACTGATTTCTTTTTACTTTTTTTTTTTTTTTTAATATTTACTTTTGAGAGAGAGAGAGAGAGAGAGAGCGCGTTAGTGGGGAGGGGCAGAGAGGAGACAGAGGATCCAAAGTGGGCTCGCGCTCACAGCGGAGAACCCAGGGCGGGGCTCGAACTCCCAAATCCTGAGATCGGGATCTGAGACGAAGTCGGACGCTTAACCGATGGAGCCCCCCGGGTGGCCTGCACTCCTTTCTTTTTAGATTGCTGCCCCCACTGCACCATGAGCTCCTGGAGGACAGGGAGTGTAAATTACTTAGCTCCGCGTACTTAGCGCGTGGCTGATGTGAATATTCAGTAAGTGGGTCCTGAAACTGTTCTAAGAGAAGGAAGGGAAGGAAAGAAGGAAGGAAAGATGGAAGGAAGAAAAAAGGAAGGTAGGGAGGGAGGAAGGGAGAGAAGGAAGGAAGGAAGGAAGGAAGGAAGGAAGGAAGGAAGGAAGGAAGGAAGGAAGGAAGGAAGGAGGGAGGGAAGGGGGGAAGGAAGAGATTCATGAACTAATTTGCTCTCTGCCTCCCACACATTTGCTTGCCGGGGTCCTGCCTCCCACCCCTGTCTGCTGAGAGCGTGTCAACCACACGTGAGAGGAACCCCGGGGGGCGCCTGGCCGGCTCGGTCAGTACGGCACGCGACCCTTGATCTCGGGCTCGTGAGTTCGAGCCCCACGTTGCGAGTAGAGCCTACTCGAAAAAAAGCTTATAAAAATTAAAAACAAAAGAACCCCAACAGCAACAGCAAAAGAGGAACCACGGCCCTGGGCCAGCTGTACGCGACAATCAGCCCGCCCCACCCCTGCCCACTGTGTCACACTCGGCTTCTGCTCCTTCTGGTTTTTTGTTTTTTGTTTGTTTTTTTTTTTTTTTTGCTGTAAATTTTATGATCTAACATATATGCCAAAAAAGACAAATAATCGGTGGCCATTTTGGTGAATTTGCACCCTGAACACATCCAATGCTTACAAGTAGCACCCAGTTCTAGAAAGAAAATGCAGGGGCGCCTGGGCGGCTCAGTCGGTTAAGCGTCTGACCTCGGCTCAGGTCATGATCTCACGGCTCATGGGTTGGAGCCCCGCGGCGGGCTCTGTGCTGATGGCTCAGAGCCCGGAGCCTGCTTCGGCTTCTGTGTCTCCCTCTCTCTCTGCCCCTCCCCTGCTTGCACTCTGTCTCCGTCTCTCTCTCAAAAGTAAACATTAAAAAATTTTTTTTAATTTTCTTGCCTTTTGGTTTATAGAGATACATTAATATATGTTCTTTTGAATCTGACTTCTTTTACTAATGCTGCGTTCACGAGATTTGTTCTTGTCGTGGCTTATTCATCCTCACTGCTCTGTAAAATTTCGTGATCCAACGTCCCACAATTTATTTATTCCTTCTGCTGTTGGTGGACCTTCGGGTCGTGTCCAGGTTGGGGTTATTCAGGCTAGCACTTTCGTGAGCATTCCTGTCGCCATCTTGGGGGCCCTGTGCCCACCTTCTCTGTCGCTTGAGTCGTAGGCGAGGCGTACACTCTATTTTAGCAGAGACTTGCCGCCTTCCCGAGTAGCTTTGACGGCTTCCGCTCCCACCAGGGGGTATGAGAGTTCTAGTTGCTCCACGTTCTCACCGATGTTTGGCATTATTTGCCTTCCTGTGTCTAGATAATCTGGCGGGTGGCTTCTTTTGTTTTGACCGCATGTTCCGTCTCCTTGGCAGGCTGTCCAGCTCCCTCAGTTTGGGGCGGATTCTGGAGAACCGGCTTCTTCTGGTCCTTGGTTCTCTCCCCACGAGTTTGATCTATAGCTTGTGTGCACCCTTGCAGACCCGTAACAGGCCTCGCGGCTGGGTTGGAGGACTCCCTTCTGTGAGGAGCACCTCGCCCTCAGAGGACAGCATCCCGGAGAGTGGGGACCACTGGTAACGGGGAGGTGAAGGGAAGGCAAGGCAGAGGGAAGTTCTTCTTCGAAACTCACACAGACCTTCTCGTGACCACAGCTTCCTTAGCTGCCGCCCGTGGCCCCTTCCCCGGTGTTATCACACTCAAAACATTGAGTAGGGCTCAAAACTCATCAAATAGGGGCGCCTGGCTAGCTCTGCCGGTAGAGCATGCCACTCTGGGTCTCGGAGTCACAAGTTCAAGCCCGGCTTCTGCGTAAAGCTTACTTAAAAAAATTAGAGGGACGCCTGGGTGGCTCGGTTGTTAAGCGTCTGACTTCAGCTCAGGGAATGACTTCACAGTTTGTGGGTTCGAGCCCCGCGTTGGGCTCTGCGCTGACAGCTCAGAGCCTGGAGCCTGGCTTCAGATCATGTGTTTCCCTCTCTCTCACTTGTGCTCTCTCTCTCTCTCTCAAGAACAAATAAATAAATATGCATTCAAAAAATTGATATAAGAGCTAAAATTATAAAACGCTTAGAAGAAAACATGGGGTAAAGATTCATGACCTCGGACTTGTCACTGGTTGGATGTGACTACGAAAGCGTGATCAAAGGAAACGGTAGATAAACGGGACGTCATCTTCATGAGGGCGCTAATCCCACAGCCCTGGTGACCGAATCACTGCCCTAAGGCCCCGCCTCCTGGTACCTTCACCTTGGGGGTTGGGATTGCATCATACGAATTTGCGGGGCGGGGGTAGGGACCCAGATGCTGGGTGGGCAGCGCCATCCTTCACGCTCTGGCCATGGAGGGCGTCCGACGGTGGGAGTCTGGGCATGTGTCGCGTTCTGCTCTAAGCCTGTGTCCAAAGTCTTCAGCGTGGCTTCAGAGGGCCTCCTCCTCCAGCCTCCCAGCCACCTCAGGACCGTACTGCCAGGTGCACTCCTCTCTCTGCGCTCCTACACCTGTTGCTTCCTCTTCCCGGGACACTCTCCCAACCCCACCCCTACTCCGCAGACTTACCCCCCCACACCCCCACCCCGCCGGCAAGCACTTCCTCAGAGGAGGCTTAGGAATCGTCCAAGTCAGGGTGAGCTGCTCCTGCACTGTGTCCCCTCAGCACTGAGAGTCATCTCCACGGTCACCTGTCAAACACGGTGTCTGTATGTATTTATTTACTTATTTTTATTATTTATGAAAATTTTTAAATGTTTATTTATTCTTGAGAGAGAGAGAGAGAGACAGAGAGCATGAGCAGGGGAGGGACACACAGAATCCAAAGCAGGCTCCAGGCTCTGAGCCATCAGCACAGAGCCCAAGGCAGAGCTTGAACTCATGAACCCTGAGGTCATGACCGGAGCCGAAGTCGAAGGCTTAGCTGACGGAGCCACCCAGGCGCCCCTAGTTATTTATTTTTAAATATCATTTATTTTTGAGAGAGAGTAGGGGAGAGGCAGAGAGAGGGGGACAGAGGGTCTGAAGTCTTCCCTGACAGCAGACAACCCCATGTGGGGCTCCAACTCACGAGCCACGAGATCATGACCTGAGCTGAAGTCAGAGGCTTAAATGACTGAGCCACCGAGGTGCCCCATCATACACTATGTGTAGTGGCTGGGACCACATGGGAGCAGCTTTCTGGGTCATTCCTGTTAATCACTGGGCTTCTAGTGCCCAGCCCTGGAATGTACCAGGCAGTCAACAGAGACCACTAACTTCATCATTTAATGAATTGGGGGAGTCGGGCGTGGGATTGTTGACTCATTATCCAAATTTAGAAGGGCAATATGGAAGAAGAGAGAGAAGAGTAACTTTGAGGGGATCGTAGTATGAGCTAACATTTATTAAGACTCTTCGGGGCACCTGCGTGGCTCAGTCACAAATGCCCTAAGTTAAGCGTCCAACTCTCGATTTCGACTCAGGTCAAGATCTCAGGATAGTGAGATTGAGCCCCCGCGTCCATGCCCAGCGTGGAGCCTGCTTAAGATTCTCATTCTCTCTCTCTCTGTCTCTCTCTTTCTCTGTCCCTCCCACACTCACTCTCTCTCTGGGAAAAAAAAAAAAAAAAGACAGGGCATCTGAATGGCTCAGTCGGTTAAGCATCTGACTCTTGATTTCCGCTCAGGTCATGATCTCACGGTTCACGAGTTTGAGTCCCCGCCTCAGACTCTGCGCTGACAGTGTGGAGCCTGCGTAGGATTCTCCCTCTCCCTCCTCTCTCTGTCCCTTCCCAGCTCTCTTTCTCTCTCGCTCTCTCTCGAGATGGATAAATAAACTGAAAAAGAAAAAATAAAATAAAAAGAATCTAAATAAACTTAAAAAAATTAAAATTAAAAATAAAGTAGAGAGACTCTAAAGACACTTAATTAAAAATCAAATCAATTAAGAAGACTCTCATAAGCTTCAGGGGCATTTAAACACATTTATTCGGGGCGCTTGGGGGGCTCAGTCGGTTGAGCGTCCAACTTCGGCTCAGGTCATGATCTGGCGGTCTGTGAGTTCAAGCCCCGCGTCGGGCTCCGTGCTGACGGCTCAGAGCCTGGAGCCTGCTCCCGGATTCTGGGTCTCCCTCTCTCCCTGCCCCGGTTGTGTGACCGAAAGGCTAGGATGGGCAGGTCTGGCTTCAGGCATGGCTGGGTCCCGGGTGCAGTGATGTCTCCCAGGCCCCCCGTCTCTCGGCTCTTCCCTCCTTGAGGCTGGCGCCTTGTAGCCCCCCCTGCCGGGGGCCCCGGGTCTCCACTCCCGGGCTCCGTATGGCCGCAGGTTCAGTCTCTACAGCTCCATGGCCAGCGGGAAGAGCAGCAACCTCTTTTCCGGGAGCTCTTGGGAAGCCCAGCCACGCACGCTGTGATCAGCTCGGGTCGCCGGTCTGTTCCCGAACTTCTCATTGCACCAGAGGACACCTCCCATGTCCCGGGGGAGCGGGGAGGAGGGGAGGCTCCTACCGAATGCTCCAGGCCCCATACGAAGGTACCCCCTAAATGAGGTATGGGTCCTTCCTCGACCTCACAGGCTCGAGAGCAGGGGAGGGATACACCTTCTCAGTGAAAATCAAGGGGTGTCACTGTAAGAAGGGGGCAGGAAGCCAGGGAGGCAGACAACAACCCCCCACCAGCCTCTCTGCAGTAGAGGTAGACAGAAGCCACACAGAGAGGCGAGGCGACACCCAAGGCCACACTGTCGCTACCTGGCAGAGCCGAGACCCCAACCCCGGTCTGCTGGGTGTCAAGGAGCTCTTTGTACAAAGGCATCCTACCCCAGGGATAGACTCAGACTTGGGGAGGAGCCCGGAGTCCCTACTCGGTGGCCTTTCTCTTAAATCATACGGTCGCGAGGCTGTTCTTTCCACGAACGGGGCTTTGGGTGGAGGCTCTGCCCTTTTCGCCGTGGGAGTCTCCTCGCTTTTTTCTCGCAAGTAAAATTCCTCTCCCTTCCAGTCCTCCGGGCCGCGGCCAAGGATCCTTCAGCCCTAGACTGAGTTGCAGCTTTATAGATGAGGTCAGTCGGCGGCGGCGGCTGGGATCCAGTAGGTCTCGAACAGCAACGCCACGACTGGCCCGGGGTCCGGCGCGAGTGGTCGGGACAGGCCCCGAAGCTGCTGGCCTCCCTCCTGGGCTCCCTCCTCTGCCCGCGCTGCTGTCCCTCCCACAGGCCGGAAGGCCGATGGAGCCGACAGGAAAAGCGCAGGACAGTCCGGCGACCAGGCACACACCGGGCTCCTGTCTGGCCGGGCCTCTTGTTGGCGTCTCGTTCCAAGTGACACAGGACCCAACTCAAACAGGGCCTCCGTCCCCGGGCTCAGGGCAGCCGGCCCTCCTCCACGGGGCCCCGCCGGCCCTCCATCACACGCGGAGAAGGACCAGCCTGCTCCCCGCGCAGGGTCGGTTCAGGTTCACGGGCTGAATTCATATCCACTGCCTTTGGGGTGGAGGGGGGGTGTCCTTTGAGAGTTCTTTGACCTGATTCTAATGCGTGCCTGGGGGTCGGGTCCCCACAGACGACCCCGAGCAATGCGGACACGGTGCATTTGGAGATGACCTCAGATTCCACAGCTTAAGGACTCAGTCCTCCACGATGGCTCCCCGCAGACACCTGTCGCAAGCCCCAGGCACCTGCACTGCAGACTCTTTGGCGAGAGCGACTCGCAGAGCTCAGGGAAGCCCTGTTCCGTTTACGAGTTTATTAAGGGACTGATAAAGGGTCCCGGATGAAGAGGTACAGGGGGCAAAATCCTGAACAAAGGAACCTCTGTCCTTGCAGAGCGTGGGGCCCGGCTCAGCAGCACGTGAAAACTTCCTGGTTCCCCAAGCTTTCCGAAAAGAAAGCCATCCTCTTGGGTTTTTATGGCGGCTTCCAATGCGGTCATGATGGATGAGGTCGTTGGCCATTGGCCGATTCCACCTCCGACCCTTCTCCCCTGCCCAGAGGTCGGGTGGGGGGATGGGGATGAAAGTTCTAACGCTTTAATCACACGGTTGGACCTCCCGGCCCCCGGCCCCCACCCTTGGGTGGATTCGAAAGTCACCTTCATTAATAACGAGTCACCCGTGTCACCTCCACAGCTCTGGAGTATTTTCGGGAACTTTTCGCAGATATTTGGGTCCGCCGAATGACCAAGCATGTGTTTCTTATCCGTCGTGCCGTGGCGGGAGTGTCGCGGCTTGAATCGTGTCTCCCCAAAGGACACGTCCGGGCCCTAGCCCCTGGTGAGCCTCTGAAACGGGGCGGGATAAATTCTTGTTTCTCGAAGCTCCCACGCTTGTGATAATTGGTTATCGCAGCCCCGGGAGATGGCTACGGGGAGAGAGAGCGCTAACGAAGGGGTGTGGGTAGCCCGGAGCCACAGAAAGACCTAGACAATCAAAGGTTCGGTTCTTGGCTGTGTAAACGTGGGCAGGTTGCCTCACCTCTCTGGGCCTGGAACCGTACGTCGCAGATGTCCATAAATTTCAGGAGTTGGCTAGGGTCCTTGGCTCGAAGAGAAGATGGGGTTGGCGGTGGCCAGGGGGCAAAGATGAATACCGTCTTTAAACCCTGGAAGGCGTCATGAGGACAAGGCACCTCACCCATTCTGTGTGACGAGAACCTCGGGCGTGAGGGGAAACTGAGGAAGAACAGGCCTGAAGCCGAAAGCACTTCCCGTCAAGGAGACCCGCCCGCTAGTGGCAGGGGTGGCCGGGAGGGGTAGTGAGCTCCCCGTGACTGGAGAAGACAACGGAGAGGCTGAAAAACTGTCATCGAGAAAGTCGCCCGTCACCCAGGGTGACCCTCTGCTGCAACAGAGCCAGGATTTACCCCTGAGCTGCTGGACTTCGGAGCCCATTTTTGTAACCTTCTCCTCTGTTAAGTGGGGAGAGAGAGAGTGAAACTTCAGTGTTGGAGGTCCTTTCTAGTCTGAAGTTTTCTTTTTCTGGTGAGACTCTGTGTTTCAGCATCCTCTGCTTTCTCCCACAGGTCATGAGAAAATTAGTTGGCGATTTAGAATCTAGAACAAAGTTCCCTTGAAGGAACGAGCCAACGTTGGGTTTCTCGGGCCTCCCTTGGAAATTCTTAACCCGTCCGAGGCCTGAACCAAAGCTCCGAGGCGCTCAGCTCTAAGCCCATGGTGGGGACTCCGTGGGCAGCCATCAGGGTGGCTGACTATGTCCTGTCTTTTCTTCCCGTGTCCTCTGGCCACAGAGTGCACAGGACTCCAGATGGCCTGCAAGGGAGAGTTAAAGAGAAGTCAAGGTCGAGACCCTATGTCTGACTTCAGAGGCCTGCTAGACGCTAGCATTGGAAGCACAGGGCCCCCGGACGCCCCCCCCCCCACCGAGACCGAAGCCACCAGGTTTCCCGGTGCTGCTGGCCCCGCTGTTCTAGTCACCCGTGGTCAACTGTGATCCGGAAGGAGATGAGCCTCCTGATGCATTGTGGGAAGTTCTTCAGTAGCCTAATGCTATGGCCTGTGTCTACATCACGCCCCTCGCTTCGTCTCATTGTATACGCATTTTCTCATCGCGCGTCATCACAGGAAGAAGGGTGAGTACCACAAGATAAGATCTTTTGAGAGAGAGAGAGACTGCACTCACGTAACTGTCATCACAGTATATTTTTATAATTGCTCTAGTCTGTTATTAGTTGTTGCTAATTGTTACCGTGCCTAATTTATTATTTAAAAAATTTTTTGTTTTATTTATTATTGAGAGAGAGAGAGCGTGAGCAGGGGAGAGACAGAGAGAGAGGGAGACACAGAATCCGAAGCAGGCTCCAGGCTCTGAGCTGTCAGCACAGAGCCCAACGCGGAACTCGAACTCACAAACCATGAGATCATGACCTGAGCTGAAGTCGGATGCCCAACCGACTGAGCCACCCAGGCGCCCCAGTACTGTGCCAGATTTATTAATTAAACTTTATCAGAAGCATGTAGGTATAGGAAAAAACAGTATACGTGAGGTGGTTCAGTTGTGTCTACAGTTTTGGGCATCCATTTCCGTCTTGGAAACTGTCCCCTACAGGTTAGGGGGGTGGCTACTATATTACGGTATTTTAATTACTGTAGCTTTATTATTTTTTTTACTGTTACAAGTTTTTGTTTGTTTGTTTATTTATTTAGATATTTTTAAAGTAGGCTCCACCTCCAACACGGGGCTTGAACTCACGACCCCGAGATCAAGAGTCCCATGCTCCACTGACTGAGCCAGCCAGGGACCCCTCTTTCTCTAGTTTCTTAAGGCGGAAACTTAGATGACTGATTTTTTTTTGAAGTTTATTTATTTTGAGAGAGAGAGAGAGAGAGAGAGAGAGAGAGAGAGAGTGTGTGTGTGTGTGTGTGTGTGTGTGTGTGCACAAGCCAGGGAGGGGCAGAGAGAAAGGGAGAGGGAGAGAGAATCCCAAGCAGGCTTGGGAGCCCGACACGGAGCTTGCCCATGACCTGAGCCGAAATCAAGAGTCGGACGCCCAACCGACTGAGCCACCCAGGCACCCCTACATTACTGATTTTAAATCTTTAATTTCTCTTGTAATATATGCATTCACTGCTATAAACTACCCCCCAAGCACTGCTTTGGCCATGTCCCACAGATTTTGATAATTTGATAATTGCCACTTCCGTATTGCTCCAAATAGGAAAAACTTTCTCCCAAAGCTTATTCTTTGATTTCTGTGTTATTTAGAAGTGTGTTGTCTTAGCTCCAAATACTTTGGAATTTTCCAGCTATCTTCCTGGCGTTGATTTCTCCTTGAATCCCGCGGAGGCCCGAGAGCATCGCTCTAGAGGAACAGACTCTACCCGGGACACTGTCCGTGTTACGCCGTAGGGACTCCGGGTCCCGTAACAGTCTCAAAATGGGTTGACTTTTTGTTTTATTAGGCAATCACCTTCAAACTCTGGTCTTGGATGGCAGCCCGAATCTCAGCTCGGTTTCGGTTTTGTTTGTTGGTTTCCATTTTCCCTCGGCTGAACTCACTTCCACGCATATGTGGCTCAGGGATCAACCCGAGATTTGAACCACGCATCGACGTAGGACCTGGGGTCTCCCCCTTTGCATCTCCTCTTCCTGGGGTTCCCCCTCCGCTTCCCAGCGACTGTGGTTGATCTGAATTTGTCCTCTGCTTCTTCAGGCCAGAAAGACAGCAGGGTTTCAACCCACGCTGTGCCAAGTGCAGCCTGCTCTCAAGATCAAAGCCATCAAAAATGGCTGACTTCCTCCTTGTCGTTCCCTTCCTCCGGAGTCTACTTGCTTTTATCCATTTCCCAGCGCCTCGAGGGGGTGTGTGTGTGTGCTGTCCGGGGTTGCTAACTGTGGGAGGGTCAGTTTGGGAAGATCTGACTTGCTTCTACAGGAAGAAAACTGCCCCCAGCCGTAGAGAGGTGACAGCTCCCGGGCCACCCGGCAAGCAAACGGAAGAACCGGCATTCAAACCCAGGCCTAACCAGCTCCAGCCCCTTGCCTGTGTTTTGTGTTTTTCTGATCTGTCCTCCGCCTCCTAGTCACCAGCTGAAAATTCCAGAACGGCTTATTGTTCAAGCGACATCGCTGGGGCCTCCCGGAGTCTCTGATCTGCCCTTCGTGTAAAATCTACCTAAACGAAGAAGTGGGTTTTATTTATTGTCTCTTCCTACCGCTTGTCTGTTTGTTTGTTTGTTTGTTGGTACGTGGTCTGTCCTGAGGAAGGCCGTGGTCCAGATGCACCGGCTTTGAAGTTACAGGCATCCGTGTTCCAATCGTGCCCCTGGATGCCTGTCCCCCCTGCACCCACACCCCCCATGAGGTGCCCCCTGCCTCATATGTGACCTTGGGCAAGGTGGCTTCAATCCCCTCATCTCTAAAATGGGAGGAACAATGCTTTTGAGCTCCAAAGGTCATAGCGAAGGTCAAATGAGAGCCTCCACATGGAGCTCAAGGTGGGTGAGGGCTTTCTCCCACCCCGAGGTATGGGGGAGGGGAGGGTCGGCCCCAGTGCCATGCTACATGACATGTTTTCTGGAGAGAGGGTGCAACAGGAGACTGGACACCGCTGAGAAGGCACCGCTGACCTCCCTGGTCGGGCGTTTGTCGTCTCGGCCTGAGCAACACAGAGCCTGGAGACGGGTGAGCGGGTCCATGTCGGTGGGAGGAGGCGTCCAGAGCCCAGAAGGAGTTAGCTCGCACCTGAGATGCGTCGCAGGGCCGGGAGGTCGGGCCGGTTCCCTGAGCTCTGCTTCCTGAATCCGAGGTATTTTCACTCCAGAGAAAAGCCTGTTCTCCTCCTGGGAGGTAGGGATGCGGGGGGAGGGGGGCAGGCATCCAGGGGCCCGCGAGGAGGGGGCTGTGAGCACGGCCACAAGAGGGATGAGTTTCTGTTCTATTCTTCTCCAGTGGGCGGGACCGGTGTCTAGAAAGCAGGCAGAGAGGGGCGGGGAAGCCACCGAAGGAAGGAGAAGGAAGGAGGGAGGCAGGAAGAAAGCCAGCGGCTGTTGCAGGGATGACAGGGATGCGGGGGGGGGGGGGTGTGCGTGGGGTGGGGGCGGCACTCACTTCTGCTCCGGGCCTGGCGGCCGGCCAGGAGCCTGCCACCGGCTCAGCTCAGCGCCGCATTGCGACAGGAAGGGAAAGCAGGGCAGGGCGCCGGGGCGGGAGGGCGAGCCCCTGCCTGGCCGCGGAGGCTCCCAGGCAGTGTGACGCCCTTTGACCCAGCTGACTTACCTACCTGAAAAAACCTCTCTGCCCAGACGGCCTTAAGGACCGCGACACTCAGAGAGGGTCGATGAGCCCAAGGTCACCCAGCGCGTAGGCGGCGGGGCCGGGCAGCTCCTTGCCGGACACCAGCTGCCTCCTCCAGCCCAAGCCGCGGCGGGGCCGGGGGTGGGGAGCAGTGGGGACAACGGGCCGGGTTGTTCCCCTGCCCAAATCTGGCAGGCCCTTCCTCTTTCATCATGCGTTCGTGCGTTGGTCCGTTCATTCGTTCCAGCATCCTGGGCTGTGTCCTGGGCCCCGGGGAGACCACATGGGCCAGGCTACGGACAGGGCTGGTGACAGGCCCTAAGGAGATTCAGGGTGATGTGGAGTAAATTTTAAATCCTGTACCCCCTCTCCCAACCTACACACACACACACACACACACACGCCCGCCCCGCCCCCTCCCTAACCCCCCCCCGCACCCCCCCCCCGCCTGTATTCGCACACGCACAGTCCACCTGTTCAAGTGTAATGAAAAACCGAACAGACACCAGCCCTCGGCCTGGCCAAGCCTCTCTCCCCGGCCGCCCGGCCACGAGAGGGCCCCGTAGGCAGGACCCCTCAGGTCCTGGCCCCGCTGGTAAAGGCAGATGCTGTGTTCACCATGCCTGCCCCCCGCCCCCAGGGATTTCGGGGCTCCTCAGCGGAGCTTCACGCCGTTGGGGTGCCACTTCTCTGCCCGCTGCTCGCTGCTCGAGCCCCGTGTGGGGGACCCATCCGCCTTCGCGACACCAGGTCCCAGGGCCGCCACAAAGCCCCTCGGAGGCCGCACCCGGGCAGAGCGGCCGGGCAGGCCTCGGATCAGGCCCGGCCCCAGGTTCTCAGCTCCGAACATGCTTTCTCCTGCGCGCCTCCTCGCAGCCTCCCTCTGCCCCGTCCGTCATCCCTCCTCGCCTCGGGTCTGAGTTCCTGGGGTCACTGGGGCTCAGGCTGGAAGCGCTCCTGGCCCTGAGTAACACCCCAGCTCCGAAGCAGACAATGTAGGCGGGGAGCCCCCCCACCCCGGCAGCTGGACCTGAGGCCAAGGCTCTCTTCCTCACGTTGGTCCCCATTTCCCTGGCAAACCCCGGGAAAAGCATGAAGAGCGATGAGTGGATTCGGAGTTTCCAGGCTGGGGGATGATCCAGGCTTCAGCGTTTGGAGGAGAGGTCTTTGCAGCGTAAAGAGGGAGGAAATGGAGACTCAGAGAGGTTAAGCAACTTGTTCAAGGACACACAGCAGGTGAGCAGCAGATCTGGGACTCCTCCCCATCACAGCCAGCAGTCTGGGCCGCTGACTTAGTGGCGGGGAGGCTCTGGAAGAGAACCACAGCGTCTTGAGGCCACAATCAGACCAGGACCCCACGGCGCAGGCACCTCCAGGACAGAGTTGTCGGGACACAGGAAATATCCTCCCGTTGAACGGTGTCGTCCAGGCTGCAGGGAGGCTGGACCAGAACCGGGGGAGGAGAAAGAAAGCCAAAGAGATGGTTTGGGAATCGAGCTGTGCCGACGGGTGCCGGGGGCCTCGGGGCAGCCCACGTGATGGGAGGCCAGCTTCCTGCCCGTTCGGCCCCACCACGGCGGCTCCGAGGCTGGGTTATAAATAGTGGCGAGTATCCATGTTGGGCAGGGAGAGCAGAGTCTAGCTTGCTCCCGGGCTGAGAAACGTGCAGGGGGGTGTGAGAGGATAGTGGCTGGTCTGGAACCAGATTCGAGGTTTGCCCGAAAGATCTGTCTCTCCTCCCAACAGCAGGCGGTGGAGGCTTCCGCTGGACCCTGGGATTGGCACACGCGCTGGTCTGGGTATCCAGGGGCGCCTGAGGACCCCTCCCCAGGGTCAGGATGCTCTGAGGTCTCTGCCGATGGGGAGGAAACTCACACGCGTCGAGCGCCGACCGGGCGCCAGGCGCTCAGCAGGTGATGATGCAATCGCTGAAATACACACATTGCTCGCAAACCCTGCTCGAGCACCTGCTCCCTCGGGAAGCCCTAACACCTTATCTATAAGGATATCGTAGTGTTAGGAGGATGGTTAATGTCACTAACACAACGACGTGGTAACGGGAACGTGAAAACACAATGACGCACAGTAACAGTAACTTACCGTATCAGTGACTGTGATTTCTTGAGCACCTTCCACGCTTCGGGCCTCGGCTTGGGCTTTACAGATCATTGTCGTCACGGTCACCATCATCATCGTCGGCCTTGTCGTCCTCACCAGGCTGACACTTGTCTCCTTACAGCTGCTGTGTCCAGCATTTATGAAAAACTCTTATTGGTCTAGTTCAACCTAACGCCGATACCTACCTTGCACGGTTGGTGTTCTTTTGTTTTTGTTTTTGTCTTGCTTTAATGTCCAGTGCAGGCGTTAACTCCGCTGTTTCGAACCGGAAGAGATACATGGGAAGAGGGCGCTGGGCTGGTCACGAGACGGGAAAACAGTGGGAGTCCTCGAGGTAGGCACTCTTACTGCCATGTTGCAGAAGGGGAAACTGAGGCACGCAGCAGCGAAATAGCCTAGCCTAGCCATCTAGCCGGCAGCAGATGGAGATTTGAGTTCAGGTCTCTCGCTCCAAAGCCTTAACTCTTCCCACAACGCGCATCTCTCTGTCTGAGGGAGCAGATGCTGAGAAATGCTTGTTGGACGAATGAATGAATGAATGAACACGAAGGAATGAATGAACATGAATAAATGCATCAGTGAACGTGTGTCTGCCGGAGGCGATGGGTGGAATTTCCAGGCCCTGATGGGATAAGCTGGTAGTTCAAGGTCACGGAGCCAGACAGCAGCAGACGGCTCTGGTCTCTGGGCGCGGGCTCCTCTCCCCAACCTTCTCGCTGCTGGGAGCAGAAGCAGCCCGTTCCTGGCAGCCGTGTCGCCCTTACTGGCGCAGCTGGGAAGAGGGTAGATTCCAAGTTCCAGGCCGACTCCTTTCCCACCCTCCGGGGAGCCTGGCGGAGGCCTCGGGACTGGGCCCCGCCCGTCCCCACGCCAGCAGTCAAGGCTGACCGGCAGGCCAGCCACCGGAGAGTCCTTTTTCTTATCTCCCCCTTTTCGCAGAGGGTTCTTCCAGCTGGAAGGCTGGGAGTTCCTGCTGCTGGCTGCGGAGGTGTCCCCTGGGGCCTCAAGACCGGCTGGGCAGCCCCCCCCCCAACGCTTTCAGGGGGGTCTGTCACTTGTAGGGGTGTGGGGAAGGCATGGGGTCTCACTCTGCTTCCTAGGCGCCCCCTCCGTGAGCCTGCTGGCCACCTGCAGCTCCCTCTTGCCCGCAAGGAGGGGGCGGGGAAGGAGCCAGGGCCTCCTGCCAGCCTCCCCGAAGGGTGGGAACTGAGTCCCCCAGGAGACTAGAATTTGCTGTTAATCCGAGCACGAGCAAGGGCAAACCGCTTGCCAAGAAGAAACCGCTTTCTGCTCCAAGCCGAGAGAAGGTTTGGGAGGGGAGCCCGCGCCCCCGAGACCGGAGCCGGGACTCCTCAGTCTCCCTGCTGCCTGCCCCCTGCTTCCACCCCCACTGCCTCGGCCCCCCTCCCCACCTACCCCGTGACCATGACTGTGACCGTGACGGCACTTCTCCCTGGAGCTGACCTCTCTGACCACGATCGAACACCCTCTCTGTCTGCCTCCGGGTCGCGCTGACACATTCTCCACGGCCCTCCCCACTCACTCTCCGAGACCCTGCTTTTGACTCCCCGTCCTCCCCTCCCGCCCCCAGCCGCCCTTTCTCTCCCAGGACTTAACCAGGATGCCCAAGACCGGATTCGGCAAACACTCCTTAGAGCCCTGGACCAGTAAGAGCCCTTGACCTCCCAACACGTCCTCAGGAGGGCCCATGGCCCCTCAGACGCGAGATGTCACAGTCGGATCTCCCCCTCTTTCTCCCCAGGCTCCCCCTGTCCCAGCCTCTCTCCCAGGCCCTTCTAATCCGTCTCTGGAGCCTGCTACCCCCTAAATGGCTGTCCGCTGGAGTGGCCCCATGCCTCCTCCGATCCGGCCCTAATTTCCTCTTTACCAGACTCTTCCCCCGCTGAGCGGCCCGAGTGACTGCTTTAAACACAAACCGGATCAAGACACCGCCCGCTCGACACCCTGCCCGGCTCCGCGTGACCCTTGGGGCAGCGCGCGCCTCTCACTCGGGACCCACGACCGAGCCCTTCTCCGCCCCTCCTGCCTCCCACCCCTTCCAACTCTCTGCCTTACAGCCTGTCTCCAAGGTTTTAAAAATAGTTTCATTGAAGTGTAATTTCTATGTAAAAAAACTCACTCATCCCAGGGGTTGAGCGTGATGGGGGGGGGGGCGTGATTTGAACAGTGAGACGCACGTGACTCTTCGAGCCCCTTCGCAGTCACTCTCCCAGCCCCAGGCGGCCATTGCTTTGCACAGTGTCACTATCGCTTTGTCTGGTCCATGATTTTATACAAATGAGATTACTGTTTGTAGTCTCTCCTGTTTGGCTTACTAGATTCAGCAGAAGGTTTAACAGCAGAAGGTTTATATATATCGTTGGATGTGTTAATATTTCCTTCTTTTTATCGCCGAGCAGTCTTCCTTCGTGCGAACGTACTACGGCGGGTTTACCCATTCATCTGTCCCTGGCCATCGACATTGCCACCTTTATTTCTTATTTCCTTTAAAATTTTTTAGTGTTTATTTATTTTTGAGAGAGAGAGAGAGAGAAAAGAGAGAGAGAGTAGGGGGGAGGAGCAGAGAGAGGGGGAGACGCAGAATCAGAAGCAGGCTCCGGGCTCTGAGCTTTCAGTACGGAGCCCAACGTGGGGCTCGAACCTGGAGCCGTGAGATCGTGACCTGAGCCGAAGTCGGACACTCAACCAGCGTGAGCTGCCCCTACGGGCTTTTTAATGTTTATTTATTTTTGAGAGAGAGAGAGAGAGCACAAGTGAGGGAGAGGCAGAGAGAGAGGAAGACGCAGAATCTGAAGCAGGCTCCAGGCTCTGAGCCATCAGCACAGAGCCCGACGCAGGGCTCGAACTCACAGACCGCGAGATCATGACCCGAGCTGAAGTCGGCCGCTTACCCGACTGAGCCACCCAGGCGCCCCACTATCATTTTTAAAAAATATATTTATTTCTTTTGGGGGAGACACTGTGAAGGGGAGGGGCAGAGAGAGAGAGAGAGGGAGACAGAGGGTCCCGAGCAGGCTCTTCACTGTCAGCGCCGAGCCCAACGGGGGACTCGAACTCACGAACCGTGAAATCGTGACCTGCGTGGAAATCAAGAGTCGGGCGCGTCACCGACCGAGCCGCCCAGGTGCTCCCTGCATTATGATTTTTGGCTAATGTGCATAATGGTGCTATGAACACCACTGTGCTAGCCGCTGTAGAGACACGCATGTTCATTTCTCTTGGGCAAATACCCAGATGCGAAACGGCCGGGGCGTATGGTGAGCGTGTGTTTCGTTTTCCAGGGCGCCGTCCTGTGGCTTTCCCGAGCGGCCGGAGTGTTTTCCCTCCCCGCCAACGGCACACGAAAGCTCCGGTTCCTCCCCATCCTCTCCGACGTTTGGTATTGTCAGTTCTTCTGCACATTAGCCATTCCGGTGGGTGTGCCGTGGCCTCCAGTCGGTACTCATCTCTGCTGCCTTCTCATGTGCGTATTGCCTGTTCCCACGTCTCCTTTCAGGAGTGCCTGTTAAAATCCTTTGCCATTAAAAAAAAGATTTTAATTTTTAAGTAATCTCTATACCCGACGTGGGGCTCGAACCTACAACCCTAAGCTCAAGAGTCACACGTTCTACTGACTGAGCCAGCCAGGGGCCCCTTTCCCATTTTTTATGGGATTCTTGCTCTGGCGCCTCTTCTTCCTTTTTTGGGTTTCCTTTCTTTGAGCCCTAACCGATCTTCACAGAGGCAGCTCTTTGCCAGATATGTTTTGCACGGGTGTCTTCCAGTCTGTCACCTTGGTGGCTTTTAAGCTGGAGATTACAAGCCATTAAGGAGTTATGAAATCAATTCGGTGGGTCAGGACTAAGACATATTTTTTGAATAAAGTAGGAGAGAATAGTCCCTTACGGAAGGCATTGCCCGCAGCAAGGCAAAGCATCGCTTCGCACGCTTTCGGCGGTGCGTGTGCATCCTTGCGTGAGTGAGTGTGTAACACCGCGTCATGGAGTAAAATGTATTCCTTCTCATCGTCATAAAGTTTTGAAAGCCTCTGCTCTAGCCCCATAGGCACTGAAATGCTATGGTTGCATTTATTGCGGGACTTCTCAGAGCCTTTAATATGCTAAGGGACGTTATGAATCTCCATGAGGGAGACAGAGCTGGCTTGTTCTCCGAGTTTCTTTGCATACAAAATCTTTCCTCAATCAGGAGAGCCAAAAGGTAGAAAGGACTCGAATGGCCATCAACGAATGAATACGCAATCAAAATGGGGCACGTCCACACAACGGATTATTATTCAACCATAAAAAGGAAGGACACAAGCTGCCACATGGCTAAACTTTGCAAACATTGTGCCTCGAAGAAACCAGACACAAAAATAGCACATATTTCACGAGCGTATGTGTACGAAACGCCCAGAATAGGCAAATCTGTAGGGACAGAAAGTAGAATCGTGGTTGCCTAGGGCTGAGCGAAATGGGGAATTAGAGCCGAAGGGGTCAGAGTTTCTTCTAGAAATGATGAAAATGTTCTAGAATCCGTTGCGATGGCTACACAACTCTCCGAATATACTAAAAGCCATCGCATCGTACACTTTAACTGTGCGGACTGTCCGATACAGAAGTTATATTTCAATAAAGCTCTTATGGAAAACAAAACACAGAGATCTTTCTTCGAGTTGCTTTCTGAAGGATTCGCGTTCTAAGGAATTTACTTGGGAAACAAAGATCTAGGCCAGGCCCGCTGGCGCCCCCTGGTGGCCTGGAGGACAAAGTTCGACCTGCGATCCTTCAACTTTTCCCCACCTGGGGAAGTCGTGGGATTTTCTTTGCCAAGAGAGCCAGAGTCAGAGCGAGGCCCCGCTCAGTTAGGTTCCCTTCTGACGGCACAGCGACGGAGCCAGGGCTGGGTCAGTGTGCGGCACAGGCCCTTGGGTGCCGGGTCACCAGCTTTCCTCGGGAGCCAGCTGTCAGGGCTGCGCTGGTCCCATGGGCACCCTCTGTCCCCGGAGGGGAGCCAGCTCAAAATAGCACAGGCTGGGACACCAGTTGGGAGAGCAGATGGGAAAGTCTGGGGCTTGGGAAGGAGCAGATACGGGTTTCCTTCCCAGTGCCGCTGCCTTCCCGTGCGACCTCCGCTGCGGCCTTCGCTCTGGGCTTCTGCCTTCCTGCTTCCCACTTGCACCTGCCGTCTCCTCTCCCCGCCGGGCCGACCTGGAGGAGCCTCCCGGGGCCCAGGAGCTCACCGCCTCGCATCCCATGGCTCAATCGCCTCGGTTTCGTATCGGACTGACTTCCGCCCGCTCCTTCCGCTCGCCTTCGTTCTCTCTCGGGGGCATCACGGAATGTCACTGATGCCTCTGCTACCTTGTGCGGCAGAGCCCGCCTCGTTGGGTCCGCTGACCTCCCTAGGGGCCGGGAGGCCCCTCCCCACCTAGAGCGAGCTTGCTCACTCCTGCCTTACGCAGGACCAAGACCTGACCATTCTATCCTCAGCGTCCCAGCCCGCCCCTCACCTCCCTGGCCTGGGCCATCTGTCCCAGCCTCCCGTCACCTGTCACACCTCCTGCCAAATGATCCCTTCAGCTGCTCCGCTTCCCAGAGGCAACTTCTACCTGCCGCTCAGATGAGGCCTCTTCTGGCCTCTGCGAGAACCCAGCGGGCCCCCGGAGGCCCCCTCCCACCCCGCCCAGCCTCCGCCTCTGCAGAGGGCGTGGGACAGCTGGCCAGCTCCCTAGGTCTTCCGAGATCGTGACTGTGCCCGTCTGGGAAACCCAAGTCCGTCTGTCTCTTCCCAAGTGCGCACCCTCTCCAGGAACGCGGCACCTTGAGCCGGCCGCATGCCTCCAACCCAGCCCGACCGGGTTGGCTTGGCCACGGCAGGGCCAGCCAGAGCTGAGGAGCAGGGCCCGTCTCTCCTTCTAGAAGCCACTTTCTAGTAACTTCCAGAAGTCTAAGGTCACAAGGAAATCCCTTGGCATCTAGAAATGCCACCCACCTTGTTTGCCTCGTTCCACACCCTTATTGGCCGTGAAGGGCCATCCAACGAAGTCCCCAAGATGATGGTCCCCCCCCTTGCGTGTATGTCTTCCCCTCGCTCCCTGACCCCTCTGGTCTTCATGTCCTCCTCTCTGTGATGAGAAGCTGGGCTCTACCTCTGGCAAACCTGACCCTTCAGGGCAGCCGGCACCCGGGCCCTCCTCGCCCCTCCATTGGACGTCCTGCCCCGTTGGGGGTCCCAGCCCAGCACGGTCCCTGGCGCGGCCGACCGGAAGCAGCCCCATCCCGCACACGGCTGTGGTCACCGTGAGTCACGGTACCGCGACGTGTTTATTAGGATGACGGGGGCTCCTTCTGCCAACTTTGGCACCACGGGAGCTGGCTAAGTTTAGAACAAGCCTTGAGCGTGAGGACGCCACGTCCCTTCTTCTGGCAAAACACGAGACTAGAGCTATTCTTTGTGTCTTGATTCTCCCAGACAAGTCCTAAGCTTTATTTACCACGACATCTGTCTTCTCCCAACACAAACTGCTCTGTAATTAAGGGGGACTACACCCCCAATCGGCCTCAGGTTGAAAAACATCAGCGCATGGGAATGTTTCCAGAACTACAACAAAGGCCCTGAAAACTAGGACGCTTTCGTTCTGAAAGCGGGTGGACTTCATCTAGTCCCTGGGGACGGTCTCCAGGAGACGCAGGAGCCCCCTTCCCCCCGTGTTCTTCCATGACCGCGCTTTCGCCGGGGCAAAGGGCCCGTCGCTTTTCTCAGAGTCGCAAAGGGGTTCGTGACTCCTGCTGGAAATGACAAATCTCAGGTTTAGAAAAAGACGGCCCCCCTGCACCCGTATGGCACCGTAGGGTCCTCCCCCGATTTGGAGGGGAGTGACGTCACCCGTGGGACCCGGGGAGGAGGTCAGATGGGTCCGGGTGAATGAGTTGGGATTAAGAGGGTGATGAGAGGAAGTAGCAAGAGGCCAGCCGGGGCGTGCGACCAGCTACACCAGACGCTGAGACGGCCCAATATTAGCCTCGAAAGGGCCCGGCCGCGTTGGTCTGTCCCCCTCACCGTCATGTCCCCCACGCACCGGGAGTAGCCATTTTCCACCCCGGGGAACTCGCCCCTTAGACTTCACCGCACGCATTCATTCTCCTGGGGGTTGCCTTAAATCAGACGGGCACCTTCCTGGGCGCCCGGGTGGCTCAGCCGCCCGAGCGTCCGACTCTTGGCTTCGGCTCAGGCCCCGATCTCATGGTTCGTGCACGCGAGCCCCCCATCGCGCTCGCCGCTGCTGTCGGCAAGGAGCCCGCTTTGGATCCTCTGTCCCCCCCCCTCTCTGCCCCTTCCCCACTTGTGCTCGCTCGCTCTCTCTTCCAAAAGTAAATGAAAGACTTTAAAATAAAAAGGTTAAAAAAAAAAAGATGAGTACCTTCCCATCATTTCATCCCGCTGCCCTAAACTCATAGGTCCTGCACACGTGACATCCACGGCCTTGACACGAAAATGTATGCCAAGGTGACTTCCTACGCGATTGGGAAGGTAGTAAGTCGGCCGTCCAAGGGAAAGAAGCGATGGGTTCAGATGTCAAATTCGTGGGCCCCTTAGCTGATCTACGCCGTCATCCACGCGGCTCCCTCCTCCCCAGCAAAGTTACTGGAGGCTTCTATGTGTCCTACCGTTAGTCTCCAGGGCGTGAAAGGGAGCAGGGAGAGCCTTCCTGGCTGGCGTCCGCAAACTAGTCCCCTGCCAACACCTCTGCTTTCCATGGCAGAGGCTGGCCATTTAACCGCACCCCACATTGAATTACTTGCCATGACGGTTTAGTCTCCTTCCGACCGGAAGAGTTCGTCAGTCTTCCCTCGACTATCCCTGATCCCTTGGAGATCGCGGGCCAACTGTTTTCTAGAATGTTCCTCAGGTAGGGTTTGCCCGATGTTTCTTTATGTTGGGAGTAGATTAGGCGTCTTCGGTGGGAACTTTCCAGAAGAACAGCTGCTGTTCTCTTTCTTCCTCTCTGGTTTTTAAGATTTTATTTTTAGGTCATCTCTACACCCAACGTGGGGCTCGAACTCACAACCCCCGAGGTCAGGAGTCGCGTCCTCTACTGACTGAGCCAGCAGGGCGCTCCCAGCTGTTTTTCTTTGGGGACATCCTACCAGGTGGTGCAATTTTGTTTTCTCCCCGTGACCGGTGATGTGCGTTGTCACTCGATCAAGGTGGTGCCAGCCAGGATTGTCCACTGGGAAATTACGTTCTCTTTCTTTGTAACTAATAAGCATTTTTTGTGACAATGTACATACCCCACTTCTCATTAAGCACTCAAGTTTTTTACGTACTTATTTACATCAGTACAGACCCATCGCTTCTTATATTATCCAATGGGTTATAATCTCCTACTCTCATTGTTTATTCTGCTGCTCAAAATTTCCCCGGACTTGGCTCGCGAGAGCTCCTTCCAGCCGGTGCCTGTGGTCTTTCGACAAGTCCCCATCATTCCTTAAGTGCCTCCTTGCCTTCTGGTTTGAGAAGATATTTTAGGTTGCTCTTGGATTTTCCCAGGCTCAGCCTCGGGCTCAGCCATGTCTCTATGGAATTCGAATTCCGTTTTGTGCGGAGCGAATTTAGAAACCAAGCTCCACGCCCTGGGTGTGTTTCGTTGTGGTTGGGACACACACACATACACACATACACACACACACACACACTCTGTCTCTCTCTATATATATGTATTAAACACCATGAGTTTAGACCTTTCGAAAGTTTTGTCATGGACTCAGAAGCCAGTCTCTTCTCTAGAACTGCAGCTTCTCAGACCCTGTAAACCTGGAGCCACTGGGAGGCATTTTTCTACTACTGAGGAAGATCCTGTTGGGGAAGGAAGTCCAGCAGAGGCGAGTTGACATGGTAGGAGAAGACATACAGGGTCCCGTGACACCGTGAGATCCAGCCATGCCTACATCCCTCGAGTTTCTTGGTTACATGAGCCAATATGTTTCTTTCTCGTCTAAGAGTAGCGGGAAGCAGGTCCCCTGCCACCAAAGGCGTCCTGATCCATATACTTGAGCTGATGACCGACTCATCTGTGGCTTTATGGTACGGGATCTAGGCTCTGGCTTTCAAGACCTGTTTGCCCGCAGCGGCAGGGAGGAAGGGGAGTTATCGCTGCTTGGTTCCCACCCATTAGTGCTTGAGGTCGTGACTACACGGCCAACTGGTTCCCTACAATCACTTTCTCCTCCACAAAGACCTCTCTCACTTGGCTGCTCGAGTCCCTGGAAATGGTACTGCGCTGTCCCGCAGGCCTCAAGAAGGAGGCAGTGTGGGGAAGGCCACTGCCCCCCCGGGGGTCTGTCCCAATCGCGGGCACTGGTGGCCCTTTAATGTTCCACGGCAGCCACTAGGCTGGGCGGCTCAGCATTACGGAGGCTTGCGGAGAGTGGGAGGGGACTGCAGGCTGGAGAAACAGACTTAACCCCTGACGCTGACCGTGACCGCTCGGGGGGGGGGGGGGGGGAAGGGGGAACCTCGCCAGAGTCCCAGCCCCAGCCCTGCAGTTGGCCTCTTTCACCCTCTTGGGCATCTGCCCTTTTTCCCCACCTCCCCAGAGAGAGAAGTAGAGCCTCTAACCTGTCTGCTCTGGGTCTACATTTTCTACCCAGAGATGCGCCCTTGTTTAAGATGACGGGTGGCAGGGGGTGGGGTGGCCTGGCTGTTTCAAGGAACAAAACCCGGGGGCGCCCGGGTGGCTCAGTCGGTTAAACATCCGACTTCGGCTCAGGTCACGATCTCGAGGTTCGTGGGTTCGAGCCCCACGTTGGGCTCTGTGCTGATGGCTCAGACCCTGGAACCTGCTTCAGATTCTGTGGCTCCCCCTCTCTCTATCCCTCCCCCTGAAAAATAAATAACCATTAAAAAATTTTTTAAAAAAAGAAAGCTCTACTCCTCCCATAAGATAGGGGAACCTAGGTGTCTGTAACCACACATGACCAAAGTTCGAGGGCTTCCTTCTCCTTCTGGAATGACACAAAAGGGGCTCGGCACACTAGGCTAGGGGGCGCTCAGCACTCCCCCCCAGTCCTGAAGGCGTGGTCACCGACAGGACATGAACACGGGCCTCAGCATCCCCTGGGGCCTCTCCTGGGCAGTAAACACACACACACCCCCACTGTGTGCACCACACACACGCACGCCCACACGCTTACACACTCACGCATACATATACGATGTACATTCTTCTCCCCCAGAACAACTTTAGGGGCGCCTGGGCGGCTCAGTCAGTTAAGCATCCCACTTCGGCTCAGGTCATGATCTCCCAGTTTGTGAGTTCGAGCCGCGCCTCAGGCTCTGCACTGACAGCGTGGAGCCTGCTCGGGGATTCTCTCTCTCCCTCTCTCTGCCCCTCCCCCACTCATGTGCACGCACATGCAGACGCTCTCTCTCTCTCTCAAAAATAAATAAACATCTAAAACAAACAAACAATTTCAAAGCAGTCCAGTTGAGGTCTATATACCAAGCGGGGGTGGCGGATCTGGTTCCGGAGGAGAACACAATTCTCTGGCACATTCAAGGCAGTCTTTTACCGCGATCCCGGCCCGCTCAGAGAATGGACTGGGATACATGTCTCATTCATTTGAAAACATTTTCTATTTCCTCTCTGAGCTAGTGACACGGGTGGAGTCTTGAGCATAGAATCCCTGCCTTCGGTTTAGGACATAGCATTTTTTTTTTTTAAGTTTATTTATCCTGAGAAAGAGAAGGAGAGGGCGGGGAGGGGCAGAGAGAGAGAGGGCAAGAGACAATCCCAAGCGGGCCGGGGCACGATCTCACCAACTGTGAGATCATGACCTGAGCCCAAAGCAAAGAGCGGGACGCTCAACCGACCGAGCCACCCGGGCGCCCCGACAGCTTGCGCTGGAGCGGGTCAGGCCTGACACACACGTGGCTCGCAGTGAGAGCGCGGTCCCTCCTCCCTCTCCAGACCAGGAAAGATGTCTCTGTATTGATTTCGCTGGAAAGTTTCCCATGTCGCCGCCGCTTCCCAGGAACGAGCCGTCCCTGGTGGGGTTCTGCACGTTGGTACACCGCTCGGCAGATGGCGAGCCCGAGACCAGGGAGGGACGGCCCGGGTACAGAGTCCCACGGCAGGCTGGCGGGTGGGTGGCGAGGAAGGGTGCCACATGGGGTTGGAAGGCTCTTTCGTCCTGTTTGGGTGGTTCCGGGCCTGGCCCACCCTCGTCGATTCTCCACCCCAGCCTGTCCGCTTTTCTCTGGCTCAAAAGAGAAAGCGTCTCTGGGACTTCCAAGGGCAGGCCAGGCGCGGCCGGACGGAGCTCCGACAAAGTCCTCAGGGCATTCTCTGGCTCGTGTCTCCTTTCCACTCCCCTCCCTCTGTTGGGTCGAGTCCTCAGCCGACCCTCGTCATGTGGCGAGAGAGACGTCCCGGGGCAGCCCCAGGTCTGTTGTTTCCCGCTTCCTTAGCACCTCTGGGAAAAGCACGGTCTTTCCCAGGAGATTCGGGCCCCAAGTCCAGGAAAGACCTCTGATTGGCCCTGCCCGATTGTGTCCGTTACGGACCTGGTAGTTTGGAAGGTGGGAGTGAGCATTGGAACCAGGCAAATGTCTACCTTTGGGAACCGGGCGAAGGAAGGGCAGGGCCTGGGGCGCCTGGGTGGCTCGTCGGTTAAGCGGCGGACTTCAGCTCAGGTCATGATCTCACGGTCTGTGAGTTCGAACCCCGCGTCGGGCTCTGTAGTGATGGCTCAGAGCCTGGAGCCCGCTTCGGATTCTGTGTCTGCCTCTCTCTCTCTGCCCCTCCCCCGCTCATGCTCTGTCTCTCAAAGATAAATAAACATTAAAAAAGAAGGAAAGAAAGAAAGCAAGGGCAGGGCCAGCTCACCAGCGCCCCACAGAAGGAATCCTCTGCTGGAAAGAGAGCTGTGTTATCAGAAAGGGGGAGGCGACGATGCCCCAAACCAGCAGGTGTTGCCCATGGAAACCTAGACTTCCGAAGCCTTAGTGACCGCGCCCACAGCCGCTGCAGGTGCCTCTGTCTCTTGGTCAGAGAAGCGACAGGGAGAAAAGGGCGTGGTTGTTGGGGTCAGGTGGATCCAGGGACAGAACTGTGTGACTCTTTTTTTTTTTTTTTTTTTTTTTACCCAGACGCAGTCGGTCTGTAGTTGAGGCACCAGGCGCTCTTCCTGCCTGGACGGAATTCAGGGAGGGGCTCACTCCAGGGAAACGGCAGAAGGTCCCACCAGGAGACAGTGGGTGTGGTTTTGTGTCTGTTGGTTATTTCCATCCTGATGAAAAATGTGCAGGTTTTATCCTGTCATAGAACAAATAGAACCTTGACACACGGGCCTCAATTTATGTGCCGGATTTAATTAATCGCGTTTCATGTACCGTCAGAATGCTGTGTTTCCCAGGGACTTTCCTTCTGCCCTCCCTTCCTTCTTCCTTCCCTTTCTCTCTCCTCCCTCCCTTCCTCCATTCCTTCCTTCCTCCCTTCCGTGCCAGGCTCTGGGGTAGATGCTGGGGGGACGGTGCTGAACGACATAGAGACACCCCTACCTCCACAGAGCTTACGGTCTAGCAGGGGACTTAGATGTTAAGTGACATAGTCATTTAAAAACATCGGGGGCACTTGGGGCCTCAGGTTTCAGCTCAGGTCATACTTCGGCTCAGGGTCCTTCGTGAGATCGAGCCCCGCATCGGGCTTGGTGCTATCAGCACAGAGCCCGCTTGGGATTGTCTCTCTCTCTGCTCCTCCCCTGCTCGTGTCTCTCTCGTAATAAATTATTGATTAAAACTTAAAAAAAAAATGAATAAATAGAGACGTCTGTAGCAGGTGGTAGGAAGGAGAAACACAAAGGGCTTTAAGAAAGGAGTTTGGGAGCCCCCGGGGGGCTCAGCCGGTTAAACATGTGACTCTTGGTTTCGGCTCAGGTCCTGATCTCACGGTTTGTGAGTTGGAGCCGGGCGCATGGGGCTCCACGCTGCTTGGGATTCTCTCTCCCCCTGTCTCTCTGCCCCTCCCCTGCTCATGTTCTCTCTCTCTCTCCCTCTATCAAACATAAATAAAGAACCTTAAAAAAAAATAAAGGAGTTCGGCCTTGTTTGGGGAAGGCAAACGAGCTTCCTGGAAGAGGTAACGTCAGACCCAAGCTCCTCCGAGCCGCCGGGGCTGTGCAGCGAAGGGACCGGCCGTGGAATGGGACGAGGTGGGG
This sequence comes from Paguma larvata, assembly GCA_030068075.1. Taxonomy (NCBI): domain Eukaryota; kingdom Metazoa; phylum Chordata; class Mammalia; order Carnivora; family Viverridae; genus Paguma; species Paguma larvata. The sequence continues at coordinate 5,999,489 of CM057843.1, forward strand.
GTTCCTACAGCAGAAACGAGGTACTGAAGAGGCCAGAAGGGACGGCGCATCATGCCTTCTAGGCCAAGACGGAGGGCCGGAGCGTCTGGAGGAAGCAGAGGGTCTCGGCAGGGCAACTGGAGCCCAGGGAGTGGCCGCGGGCCGGGTCACCCGGGGACTAACGGCCACGCTCGGGTTTGCGGTCTTCGTTCCAGAGCAGCGGGACGACAACAGTTTGGGGACGGCCCTCGGCGGGGAAGCAGGAGATCTGTCCAGGAAGCACTTCCAGCCTGAGAAAGAATCGAAGAATCTGTCGTCTGTCGTTTGCAGTCAGGGAGCGGAGCGCGGTAGGACGCAGCGGGCGCTCTGCCTTCGTTTCCCCTGGCCTCTACCTTGGGAGTCCCTCCTCCGACCCAGCTGAACTCCCCGCCCCGCCCTGCCTGCCCCCCCCGCTGGTGTCTGTGCCCTCCCCCCACCCTATACCCCCAGAGCCTTGGGCCTCACCTAGAGGTTGTGGGGGGGACCCCTCTGCTCCCAACTCTATGGGGCTTTCCTGGGGCCCAGTCGGGTCCCTCTTATCTCTGCTCTGTATCTCCTGACTTTACCCCTTTGAACCCCAGGGATAGGTGTGTTTATTCATTTTGAGAGAGAGAGAGAGAGAGAGAGAGAGACAGAGAGAGAGAGAATGCCAAGCAGGCTCCCAGCTGAGCAGGACTGGATCCCATGACTGTGAGATCGTGACCTGAGCCGAAATCAACAGTCAGAGGCTCCTCCAACTGAGCCCCCCCCCCTCCCGCCCCGGCGCCCCGGGACTGGTGTTCTTTAAACCTCCCCCTGTTTCAGACTCTCCTCCTGCCTGAATGAATCATCAAATCTCTGAGTGAGAGGGTCGTCAAAGGACATCGGGTCCCGTTCTTCCTGCGGGTCCTGTAAAGGCGGTCCTAACGGGGATCTGTCCAATGCCTGTGTGCAGATTGCCCGTCCGGGGTAGGGGTGGAGGTGGGGGAGCTCGCTCCCTACTACCCTTGTAGGCTGGGCTTGGATGCCAAGCCTTTTTTACGAGAGAGAAAGGTCAGCACCCCTCTGTCCGTCTGTCTGTCTGGTTGTTACCGTGGCTGGCTCACCTTCGCTGCCCACCGAACTCATTTTTCAAAGTCCTTCCAAGGTACGGTGGGGGAGGGGGGGGAGAGGGAGCTGCTTAGCCTAGAGTCTCGTGCAGCTTCTGCATCCTTCGAAAGAGGCCTTGACCTCCACCCTACAAAGAGAGGCCATCCCCCCAGAGAAGCCTAATCCTCCCTCTGCTTTCTAGAAGCCCTGCACTCCAGGAAGTGGGAGACAGAAGCCGGTGATGCGAGGAAAGGAAGGACCCAGAAGTTGTTGGGGGGCATCTCTGAGGACGAAGTGAGGGGGCCTGACATTCTAGGAGAGGTTGCTCTGCCAATGAGGAATAATTTGGGGACACCCGGGGACTTTTCCCTCAGAGGCCTCGTGAACAGACTTCTTTGGAGGCAGCCCGGCACCTGGGATACACTGTGAGCGAGGCCGGGGCCCGGCCCTCACGGAGGAAGGGGGAAGCCTAGGCGGGATGTCACCAAAGGAGTCCCCAACGGGTCCTGTGGTAAGTGCCGCGAGGTGTGTAAGGTTCTGAGAGGCCAGAGGGGGAGTCTGATTCCCCCCCGGGGAAGCCGGGGAGGCTCCCGGGAAGAGGTGTCCCTGGAACTGGGTTCTGGAGGATCGGTAGGGGTTCCCCAAGCTGGATCAGGAGAAGGGAAGAGACCCAGGCAGAGGACTGCGTCGGGCCAGAGAGAGCCTGGGACACTGGGAGAATTGCAAGGAGGTACAGGGAAACTCCGGGGAGCGAGCGCAGACAGCTCTGGGGCCTTGCCCCTTCCCCGGGCTCAGAGGAGGCTTGGCGAAACCTTTCCACGGTGGCCACGCCTCTTTCCAGATCCTTCTCTCCCACCCCACCCCCACCCTCAGCCTTCAGTCCTGGGGCCTGCGGCCTGCCACCCTTCCGGGGATCCCCTTGGCCCGGGGATCTCAAAGGAGACAGATAATGATGGTTTAAAGGCTCCTTCTTTAAGATGCAGACTACAGATACAGCCTAACCACGGATCTGGGTGATATCAATGATGGACGAAGCTGGGGAGGAGAGACCTGGGAAATCCTTAATTTTCTTTTTCAAATTCGCGCTTTCGGAGTCCTGCGTCCTTGGCAGGTACTGCTTTGGCGATTAGAAAGGGTAAAGGCCAAGGAAAAACTTCGTAGGAAGCAAAGCAGAAAATCAAATCGCACCTACGGGAAAATGCTAGCATTTTAATAAAACACGCAGAGAAGCAAGACAGAGAAGAAATTCACTAAAACGTTAATAGGAGTTGTCTCCGAGGACCGGCTGGCGGTGTATAGACTTGCCTTTTCCGTCTTCCTAATTGTTTTGTACGTGCGTGTCTAGATTTGAGTATAGCTGATAAAGCTGCTCGCCCACTAGCCTCCTTCTCGGTCTCCCCGCTTCGGGGGCGGGGCGCCGTGCTGGAGAAAGCACGCCTTTCTCTGTGCCTGGCGAACTCCTATTCATCCGTCAGTACCCACGGGTCACTCCCACTTCTTAGGGAGGACTTCTGGAGTGGGTCGTGTGGTGTGTCACCCAGAAGCCCTTTTCAGGACCCAGCCCCCTCATTCTCCCAGCTGCCGGGAGGGCTGGAAGCCAACACTCACAGAGGGGTGTCTCTGGGAGCGGCCTTCGTTCACTGCCTGGCACAGTGGAGGAAAGGAGGAATGGGTTATGAAGACCCGCACCCTTCACCTTCATTCAGAGCGCCTCGGAAGAGGCGGCTCTACCCCAGAGCCCCCCGGGAGAGGCTGAGACCTTTGCAGTGGCCGCAACGGTGCTTTCTCCCTCTGCCGGTCCTGCTGTCTTCACCCGCCCTTGGGTGCTGGTCCTGAGAGTGTCCCGAGAAGCTTCTCTAACCAGAGACACCTTCCTTGACCTCCCAGGCGAGGGCCGCCTCCTAGATGGCATGCTCTCCCAGAACGCACGCCTCCTCCGTAAGGTTCCCAGCCATCTGGGCCGTCGCGTGCCCTCCACCACGTGGTGTAGCAACTTTCGTTGAATGAATAACCTTATTCACCATCCAATCTAAACCCTTAGGAGGCCATCGACTTTACTCAGGGCTGCGGGTTAGGGGTGCCTCTTTGGCTTTCACTGGCCGATTCTAAATTGGAAGCAAGGGCGAAAATGAGGGAAGCTGGCAGTTACTTACCAAGTCCTGGCCGTTTGGGGCTCATCGCTGCGGGGGCCGTGGTTTCTCTCCCTGGGCTGGTTGCTGCGGGCTGAAGGTCAGAGCTCTGTGTGTCTCAGACGGCCCGGCCAATGTCTGTTAGGACAGCCGGTCCCTCAAAGTGGCCATCTGCTCTCTCTCAGTAAACTCCCAGCTGCCCCTGCCTTCCGTTCCTGCTCTTGGGACTCTGCTTCAGGAGCCCCGGCCTCTGCGGGGCCCAGGCTGTGGGACAGCTCCTCACACCTGCTCCCGGCCCTCCTCCTCCACGGCCGCCGCCCTCATGGAAAATCCAGTCTCCCCCCAGGCCCTAGCTTCTGGACTCCGTGCCCAGCCGGGTCCTGCCTCAGGGGCTGTGTGTGTGCCCCCCCACCCCCATGTCTCCATGGGGTGGCCCCTGATCCCGCACTGCTCAGCTCAAACCCCGCCTGATGGGCCGTCCTGTCTGAATTCACGCCCTCGGAAATCTACCGAATCATGTGTATTCTTTTCTCCAAGGCACTGCCCTCTACCTGAGGGTGGCTGGCGCTCTATCGTTCCCTTGTTTATTGCCTGTCTTCCCCCACGGGAATGTTATCTTGTTATCTCCGTGAGGGCAGGGCCCACAGCTGTCCCTTTCCACGCAGGGGGCCCAGCCTTGTGCTGAGAGTGAAACCTGCTAAATCCTTAATATGAATCTGTTGAGTAAGTGAATGGGTGAATGAATGAATGAATGAATGGATGCAGCAAAGCCAGCAGGCCCTGGGGCCATAACCCGTGTTCTCTGGTGCTAATCGCAGGGGCACACGGCGTATCAGGCCACAGCTTTGGCCACATCTCGCCTCAGAACTCAGAAACCTTGCTGGGGAAGTCAACTGCCAGGCCAGAGGGGGTCCCTGTTTTGCAAGAGAGGACTTAAAGCTATCTTTGGGGGAGTCTATTCTTTTGTTCTGACACAAGCGCCTTCAGGATGCTTTAGCCTCAAAAAAACGGAAGCAGAGATGTTTCTCATTTAGCATGTTTTGTTATTTTTAATACATTTCGAGAGAGACAGAGTGAGAGAGAGAGAGAGAGCACAAGCAGGGGAGGGGCAGAGAGAGAGGAGAATCCCAGGCAGGCTCTGAACTACCAGCACAGAGCCTGACTCGGGGCTCAAACCTGTGAACCATGAGATCATGACCTGAGCCCAGATCAAGAGATGGACGCTTAACCGACTGAGCCGCCCAGGCGCCCTTGTAGAATTTTTAATTGTGAAAAGTCGTGCTGGCCCAGAGTCAAATATTAAACAAGAGTCAATATGAATAACCGAGGCTCCCTAAACTAGAGCCCCGGTCCCCTGTAGCAAATAGTTTACTTTTTCATTGATTTTTTGGATTTTTTTTCCTCTACAGCTTAAAATAAGGTTGCACAACTGCTGCGTGACTTTTCAGTTTTAGGATCATTTATTGACTTTACGCTGTGCAAAATGAGGATTTAGCCATGTATCCTTCCCTTGTTCTCCACCACGAAGACAGCTCTTCCCATCCTCCGGGTCCCATTATATTCTAACTTTTCTTAGATTAGCATACAGTACTTACATTGTGACGACTGTGGACACGCTAATCATAGCCGAAGGGAATGGTAGCAAATTATGATCACGGTTCCTTTCCTGAGCCATTTTGTTTTCTCTGGAGTTCATTATTGCCTCTTTTTTTTTTTGGTTCGGTTGCTTCTCAGTTTCCCTAAGTCCCTGACCACTGCTCTGTCAGCTTCCCAGCTTCCAAGATTTTATAGCTGTTGTCTCCTCTACGGAGAGGGAAACAAGATCCCTTTACTGTAGTTCCAGCAGATTTGGGGAAGGGAGTAAAATTAAATGCAAATATTTTCTCCCCGTCTATGGCTTGTCTTTGGGCGGTGGGGGGGGCTCAGAAAGTTTGAATTTTAAAGAGGCCAGATGTATCAATTTTTGTGTGTGTGTGTTTTAAGTCTAGCTGACAGGATTTGCTGATGTACTGTGTAAGGTTACGAGTCGCTGATGAATAAAAGTAAGACCGCCAAGGCAAAGTGTGGTCTGAAAATACACTTTATTGCAAGCACCCTCGGGCGAAATTCCGCGACTTGCAAGAGAGGAGTCAGGAAATCGCGCTTGAGATTAGGGGTTAGGAGTTTTTAATGGGTTTGGGGAGGAGATTTTGAAACTGGTGACGAGTTAAAGTCCTATTGGTCTACTGGAATGACGTGTCCGCCTCCCAGTGCTGTGGTGGGAACTTCGGCCATCTTGGGTCCCTTCTTCAGGGTTTTTGGCGGGAAAGTCGGCCATCTTGGGTCGGTTTCCATTGTATGGAGCCTTCCCTCCGCCCTAACCCAACATACTGGATATGGGGGAAAGAAAGAGAAGAATCAAGAATGACTCTATGCTTTTGGTAGAGCAAGGGGCAGGATGCCGTTGTCATCTTCCGAGATGGGGGAAGACTATAGAAGCATCGGGCTGAGGGGGTGCAGACCAGGGGCTCTGTTTGGACACAGTGATGGCTGGGGGAGCCCAGAGGAGGGGAGGACTAGGTCCTGCCCGCCCCAGTGTCCTGGGGTTAGAGCTTGGATGATGAGGGGGTCCCAGCCAGGAGACTGAGAAGGAGTAGCCAGTGACTTCGGCTTCCTTGTAATAAATAGGGATTCGTAGTCACTAGTGCTGCCCCGATAAGGTGGCCCGGAGGGTCCCGGGCTCTGCATTGAAAGTGCTCTCAGGACAGTGCGTTGCTCGTCGTAAGTGCTCGGTCTATGTCAGCTAAGAATCTGCACCTTATCTCTGAACCTTGTAACGAATCGCCAAACCTGGCCCGCTGGTCTGAGCTATGAGGGCGTCGAGGGCTCAGTCAGTTCAGCGTCTGACTCTCGATTTCTGCTCAGGTCCTGATCTGCCGGTTCGGGAGATTGAGCCCCACGTCGGACTCTGTGCTGACAGCGTGGCGCCTGCTTGGGATTCTCTCTCTCCCTCTTTCTCCCCATAAATAAACATGAAAAAAAAGAGAGTGAGAGAAAGAGAAGGGTGAGTGTTTCGAGTCCTCGTCATTGTGCTATTCAGGAGAAACGCGACCTCGTTTTATGCTCCTGAGCCTTAAAGTCCCCTCAGATGCCAAGGCCGTAGGGAACAGGTGTGGGCATGCTGCATTTCAGCCTTCCTAGGATGGGTCTAGAATAGTTTCAAGTATGTAAATAATTGTGGGAACTATGCCTTTCGGCAGCCCCCCTTCCTCTAGCCCTCATCCACCCACGCACCCACCCATCTAGGGGAATAGAGTATCAATCCAAGACAGTGGGTTCTTCTCAGATTGTGATACCGCAGTTGCCAGCGTGGGCGTGGTGTCTATGGGTGGCTACAGGTGGCGGAAGGGACCCTTTCCGAGTCTGCCTTCCGCCAGGGACTGGGTTAGCGCGGCCTCAATCTCGTATAAAACAGGTCCTCCCGGGATATGACATCCGGCCTGACGCTTATCTTTCTACGAATCAAATTGGTGCGTTTGGTTCAGGGATGAACCACCAAGCTTTTGGAGCACGGAGCCACGAGCAAAGATGGCTTCCCTCCGGCTGCTCGCGGCCCAGGGTGGGAGGCAGATGCGGGAACCGGGTTTTGAAGCAGGGACGTCCCACGATGCTGGACGGGCCCCCCCCCCCCCAACACAGGACTTTGACGGCCTGGAGGAAGCGAGCGGGGCCGGCCTGGAGGGGAGTGGGGCCTTCTGGGAAGAGGTCACCCCAGAGTCCTGAGTCCCGAGTTATGAGCGGGTAAAAGTTGAGTGGGTGATCTCTAGGTGAAGAGTTAATTCTAAGATCATCTGGCTGGCGATTTGGTAGGGCCAGAAGCCGAGGTTACGTTTACTGTGGGGGTGACCCCTTCCCCCCCCCCACCCCTCCAACAATCACTTAATTTCTCTGGGTCTAAACCCAAGGAGCCGCCAACCCCATCTGGAAGGTGTGGACTTCAAGCAAGCTAATACAGGTGAAAGGGCTCTGAGGAGCTTCCGAAACAATGGGACAATAGAAAAGGCTGTGTATTATCGTTACTCTTCGTTCTCTTCCGGGTGGGGGAAGTAGCTCTTGGCCCTCAGGTCCTGGGAAGCTTTGAACCTGGGGTCAGATACGGGCTGGATGACCTGGAGGCAGGCGACACAGCAAGGAAGAACTCAGCTTCACTGAATTTATCTAGAATTGGTAACTAAAAAAAATCTAGGGAGGGGCCCCTGGGTGGCTCGGTCAGGTGAGCATCTGATGTTTGATTTCGGGCTCCGGTCATGATCCCAGGGCGGTGGGATCCAGCTCCGTGCTGGGCGCGGAGCCTGCTTCAGATTCTCTCTGTCTCTCTCTCTCTCTCTCTCCTCCGCCCCTCTCCCCCACGCATTCTCTCTCTCTCACTTAAATTAAAAGAATATTTAGGATGCGGAAAGCTATTGTCATTTTAGCATACATGCAGATTTCGTGTTTTGTCTTATTTTTATTTTGGCTAATATGTTAGCGGGCACGGGCGCCGCGGTCTTCAATGCTTTGACCCTAGAAAGGATGTTATATTATCTTTCATTCCTAGTCGCTTCCTGCCGCTTTTTTTTTAATGTTTATTTTTGAGAGAGAGGGCGTGAGTTGGGGGAGGAGCAGAGAGACAGGGGGACAGAGGAGCGAAAGCGGACTCTGAGCTGACAGCACGGAGCCCGAGGTGGGGCTCGAACTCACAAACCGCGAGATCGTGATCTGAGCCGAAGTCCGATATTCCGCCGACCGAGCCACCCAGGCGCCCCCCCCTTCCCACCGCCTTTCACACAACCTGCCAGAAACAGCTGCCAGCCCTGGCCTCCCCATTTCATGTTCATGGCTTCCCTTTTGCAGGGGGCGATGAGGGGGAGGCTTCCGGAATTGGAAACTCATATCAGGGCGGCCGTGGGAATGATGGGCACGAATACGGTGTGCTCCCCTCGCGCCGGGCTCGGAGGCGGACGGCTTTGCACGCGCGCGCGCTCGCTGAATCCCTGGGACAGCCCTACCCGGGCAATTTACACGGGAGAGGGTAGAGGCTCAGAGAGATAAAGTGACTTGGCTAAGGTCCCATTCTGAACGAGGCGTAGAAATGGAATTTCAACTCCCGTCTGGCCCCGTCGCACAGGGCCGGCCTGTTGGCTTGGCCCTTGACCGTTCCTCCCGCTGCCTCGCGCAGGCTCCAACCGGACCCGGGGGCAAAGAGATTATCTCACGCTGAGTCTTCCCCTTTCTGGAACTAGATGACAATGATACGGGGCCTCCTCGACTTCTAACTCTGCATTGCCTGATTTTCTGCTCGGGTTATATTCACGGAGACGCGTAATACACGTGAGTGTACATTTCCTAGGAAGGGAGTCTCTTTCGACGGATCCGGTAGGGGAGGTAAGGGCCTAGCAGGAAATTCAGTCTTGCCAAAGCAAACCAGTATTCTGAAATGATTGACGTTTCCTGGTTCGGGGACACTCGCAAAGTTCCCGATGAGTCATGCAACAGCGATTTATTTAACACCTACTAAGTACCGTGCAGTGTTGTCAGTGGTAGGGATAAAGGACTGGGCACAACGGCTGGATGAAGAAGGAAACGAATCCGTAAGCCAACCCGGTTGACGAATAGTGATAAGGCCCAGGAGGGACGCAGACAGGGCAGCGTGACGCAGTGGCAAGGGGTGGGGGTTGGCGGCTCTGGAGGGTGTGGCCAGGGGAAGCCTCCGCGGGGAGGTGGCATCTGAGCTGACAGCTGAAGGGTAAGAAGACGCCACGTGTCTGGTCAGCTGGAGAGAGGGCGCCAAGGTGACAGTCCTCAGAGGAGCCCACATGGAGGATGAGGGGCCAGCAAGCAAGACCAAAGAATAGCATTCGGGGAGGGAGGAGGCAACACGAGGGTCCTGGTGGCCAAGAAGCCAAGAGAACTGTTTCGAGAAGGAGGATGTGGGGGCGCCTGGGCGGCTCCATCGGTTAAGCAGCCGACTTCGGCTCAGGTCATGATCTCACAGCACGAAGGCTTGTGAGTTCGAGCCCCGCGTCGGGCTCTGTGCTGACGGCTCAGAGCCTGGAGTCGGCTTCGGATTCTGTGTCTCCCTCTTTCCCTGCCCCCCGCCCCCACTTGTCCTCTGCCTCTCTCTGTCTCTCAAAAATAAATAAATAAATACAAATTTTGTTTTAATCTGTCGTTTGCCCATGCGTGTTCCGCTCTGGGCTCGGAGAGGGTGACCGAGCCTGCGTCTTGGACTCCCCCTGCCAGAGCCCTCCCAGGAGGCTTCGGCCAAGAGGAGGCAAAGGCAGCAGAGGTGAAGGCTGGAAGGAGGAGAGGCCCGGTGTTCCTCCCCTCTGCCTCAGCGCTTGGGCGCCTTGTCCCAGCAGGAGCCCCGCCCTGGGCTCACAAGTCCTTCCGGGCCTGTCCCCTCCCACACAGCTCGGAGAGCACTCTCTCTCCCCACCTCGCTCCCTGCAACCCCTTCTGCACGGGAGTCCTCACCCCTACTTAGCAACACTTAGTCTGTGGGTGCCCCCGCATCTTTGTGTTTTCCCTTAACTTTGTCAGTGCCCCCTTCTTTGCTGTCAGTTGAACCATCTGAGTGAATTTTGTTTCTTGCCAGGTGTGGTTCAGACGTGTGCCTTCCCTGTCCCCTTCCTTCCTCCCTCCCTCCCTCCCTCCCTCCCTCCCCCTCCTTCCTCCCTTCCTTCCTCCTTCCCTTCCTTCTCGTCTTTCTTTCTTTCTTTTTCTTTCTTTCTTTCTTTCTTTCTTTCTTTCTTTCTTTCTTTCTTTCTTTCTTTCTCTTCCTTCCTTCCTCCCTCCCTCCCTTCCTTCCTTCTTTTCTTTCTCTTTCTTTCTTTCTCTCTTTCCTCTTTCTTCTCTTCCTTTCCTTTCTTTCTTCCTTCCTTCCTTCCTTCCTTTTCTTTCTTTCTTCTTTTCTTTTTTTCTTTCTTTCTTTCTTTCTTTCTTTTTCTTCCTTCCTTCCTCCCTCCCTTCCTTCCTTTTCTTTCTTTCTTTCTTTCTTTCTTTCTTTTTCTTTCTCTTTCTTCTTTCTTTCTTTCTCTCCTTCCTCCTTCTTCTCTTCCTTTCCTTCCTTCCTTCCTTCCTTTCTTTCTTTCTTTCTTTCTTTCTTTCTTTCTTTCTTTCTTTCTTTTTCTTCCTTCCTTCCTTCCTCCCTCCCTTCCTTCCTTCTTTTCTTTCTTTCTTCTTCTTTCTTTCTTTCTTTCTTTTTCTTTCTCTTTCTTCTTTCTTTCTTTCTCTCCTTCCTCCTTCTTCTCTTCCTTTCTTTCTTTCTCCTTCCTTCCTTCCTTCCTTCCTTGAGAGACTGACGAGGCAGGAGAAAGCCGGGGACTTGCCTTCTCCGACAGGCCTCAAGCCTGCTGGCGGGGATGGACCCCAGGGCACCTCCTCAGTGGTTAGCGGAGGGAGGTCAGGACGCACGCACGCGGGGCAGGAGGGCTGGGAGACTCGGTCTGCCGGCTTCCGCTTTCTCGATGAAGGAGGAGCCGAGAGCATCAGCTGGGGAGCGCCAGGCGATTCGTAGAGGCAGAAGAAAGCACGAAATAGCCATCTCCGAGAACGGGAAAACGGACTTTCTAGGAAAGGGTGGTAGGCTTGCCAGGCGCGAGAAGTGCCAATTTGAGGTTTGCGGTCATGAATTTAAAGAGCCACCCGTCAGCAGAGCCGTGTTTTTCTCCAATATCGCCCGGCCGCTCGGCCGCAGGCCCGGGGAAGGTGGAGGGTTTGGTTTTACAAGCGCTGGGACCTCGCCAGGGTCCTACGGGGGGGAGAGAGAGGCCGATTCATGGAGGAGGCCGGCTGGGGAGCGACGGAGCGTGGCATCTACGTGGGGTAAGGAGGGAGGGCAGGCCACAAGCAGGGGATGGTGGGAAAGGTGGGACCGAAAACAGACGGGAGGTTGTGCCGAGGCGCAGGGGGTGGGGCGGAACTGGGGTCCGTGTGCGGGAGATTGGCCCCCCGAAACCTCAGGATGGGGAGCGTGCCGGGGGGACCTCGGAAGTGGAGGAGAGTCGGGGACGCCTGGGTGGCTCAGTCGGTTAAGCGTCCACCTCTTGGTTTGGGCTCTGGTCACGATCTCACAGGTCACGGGTTCGAGCCCCGCATCGGGCTCGGTGCTGCCCGGGCAGAGCCTGCTTGGGATGCTCTCTCTCCTTCTCTCTCTCTGCCCCTCCCCTGGTTGCGCTCTCTGTCTCAAAGGACATAAACTTAAAAAAAAAAGATGTAAAAGAAACTGGAAGACAGTACAGGTTTCAGGAGAGGCGAGCGGGAGGGAAGAGGGGACCCGCGTCTCCTCCTGCCTTCCCCGATGGGTTGCTCTGTGCCCGGGGGCCCTGAAAAAGCACGTGGTCACTGGAGCGACTTCCGTTTCAGGGCCGAGAAGGACAGTCTTCAGCAGGGCTCCTTCTTGTGGCCTGACCCAGAGCGGGTTCCGAGCGCACCGCACGGGAGGCGGGGATTTCTTCTAGAGAGCACCTGAGGTCACACAGGGGTCAGTATTCCAGAGAGAGGCCTGGCGGCTTTGCCTATAAAATGCAATTTATCATTTGTTTACTGAATAACATATTAAGCACTACCGGGTGCCAGGCCTATCTACTTAATTAATTTAATTTAATTTATTTATTTAACTTGATTTATTTTATGTTTATTTATTTGAGAGAGCGCAGGCAGGAGGGGGGCAGAGAGAGGGAGACAGGGGACCCGAAGCAGGCTCTGCACTGACGGGCCGACAGCAGTGAGTGGGGCTCGAACTCACGGACCGCGAAATCATGACCTGAGCCGACGTCAGACGCTCAACCGACTGAGCCACCCAGGGGCCCCTATGTATTTATTTTGAGGCAGAGAGAGAGCTCAGGCACTGGGGCATGTGAGTGGGGGAGGAGTGGAGAGAGAAAGAGACAAAGAGGATCTTAAGCAGGCTCCATGCTCAGTGTGGGGCTCGATCTCATGACCGTGAGATCATGAGCTGAGCCGAAATCAAGAGTCAGGAGTCAAGATTGAGCCAGCCTGGTGCCCGTAGGCTTATCTACTTCCTTTATCTCTCAGCCACCCTGGAGGGAGAGATTATTATACTCATTTTTACAGATGAAGGAATATAAGCTCACGGAGGTGAGAAACTTTCCCAAGGTCTGTACGGAATCTGTTTGCATCCAAGAAGGCTCATTATCCAGTCAGGGAGACAGGCAAGGGAAGAACCAAAATTACGTGGCTTGTGCAAAGGTCCGTTGGCATTTGGAAGTTAGCAAGATTGACTCTGGGGGCGCCTGGATGGCTCAGTTGGTTAATCGTCTGACTCTTTTATTTATTTTTTTAATGTTTATTTATTTTTGAGAGAGAGCGAGAGAGATAGAGCACAAGCGGGGGAGGGGCAGAGAGAGAGGGAGACACAGAATCGGAAGCAGGCTCCAGGCTCTGAGCCGTCAGCACAGAGCCCGACGCAGGGGCTCAAACCCACACACCGTGAGATCATGACCTGAGCCGAAGTCGGACGCTCAACCGACTGAGCCACCCAGGCGCCCTCATCTGACTCTCGTTTTCGGCTCAGGTCATGATCTCGCGGGTCGTGAGTTCCAGCCCCGCGTCCGGCTCTGCGCTGCCGTGTGGAACCTCCTTGGGATTCTCTCGTTTCCCCTCTTTGCCCCTCCGCCCTCGGAAAAAAAAAAAAAAAAGAAGTCACATCACGATTGTGAGTGTACGTGTGTTATTCTTTCCCGGAGACACACTTTTTATTTTTAGCAGATTCTTAAAATTGGGACGTTGGCGGAAAACAAAAGCCTTGAGTGGCACGTGACCCAGGGCCTGGGAACGAAGGGCTTTGTGGGCCCGGTTTCAGGAATTCATACCCCTGAGGTCGACGGAGCACCCGTGGGTTTTCTAGTCGGCGAGAACCACGGGAGAGGCCTCGGGGAGACGGCACGGTTACCGCGAGCTTTCCTTCCAAAGGAGAGTCTTTTTGTGAACCGTCAAGGGATGCGTCTCGTTCCGCCGTTCCCAGGGTCCTGCACAGCGCTGAGCGCGTATCGGGGGCTCAGTGACTATCTGATGAATGAATGGATGGATGACTGAGCGCAGGTCGCAGAGAATAGGGCTCGTGTCTCCAGGGGGACTTGAGGCATTTCCCGGCTGCTTCAACCGAGGAGGAAATCCAGGAAACCAAAGCTTCGCCTGTGTTGCCCCTGGGTTCTAAGAGGGACCTGCCACCTGTCAGTCCTGCGAGATGCCGGGGGTGGAGGTGGGGTGTGGGGAGCGTAGGTGTGGCTGCACTTGACCGCACGGTAGGCCGTCTCTGACCGTGCCCTGCGGCCTCTTTGGAGGAGCAGAGGTCAAGGTGGCCCCAATCCTTTCTTTCTCCTTCCGTAGCCAACCCATCGGCTGCCGGGCATTCGTTCTAGTTCCTCTATCTCCTCCTCGTCCACTGAGCGCTTGCTCCCGCTCTCGTGATCTCACGTGGGCCACTGCGACGGTCTCAAAACCAGTGGCCCTGCTAGAACACTTAAGATGGTCAGGGATGGGGGCGCCTGGGTGGCTCAGTTGGTTAAGCAGCCGACTTCGGCTCAGGTCATGATCTCACAGTCTGTGAGTTCGAGCCCCGCGTCGGGGTCTGTGCTGATGGCTCAGAGCCTGGAGCCTGCTTCGGATTCTGTGTCTCCCTCTCTCTCTGCCCTTCCCCTGCTCACACTCTGTCTCTATGTCTCTCAAAGATAAATAAAAATGTTAAAAAAATTAAAAAGAAATGGTCAGGGATGTGGCTACTTTCATGTACTTAGAGCGCTAGGCTTCCAAAACGTTAACGTCCCTTCAAGGCGCGTGGGGATCTTGCTGAAAATCCAGGCTGCGGTTCAGCTGATCTGGGGCGGGGCCGGAGACCTTGACCTTCTAAGGAGCTCCCAGGCGGATCCGGGAATCTCAGAAGGCATTCAGGAGTCACAAAGGCTTAGAGACAAATCCGAACTTCCTGCCCAAGTCCTGCCTCATCGGGCCCCTTTCCGGCAAGCCCCTGTCCTTGGCACCCTCTGCTCCTCTCTCCCTGTGCCCTAGCCACACTGGCCTTCGTTCTATTCCTGGAGCGTGCCTGCATTGTTCCTGCCTCAGGACATTTGCATGTGATGTTCCACGGCCTAGAATGCCCCCTTCCCGGAGCTCCGCGTGGCTTGCTCCTCCTCTTCATTGAGATCTTAATTCAAGCTCCGTCGGAGAGGACTTCTCTGACCGCTTAGGCTGAAGAAGCGCCTCGAACCCTGGGGACTTGCCGCCAGTTCTGAGCCCCTCCCCCTTCACAACACTTCTCCTTCTCGGAATCGTCTCTAGGTGTGTATCTGTCGACCTGTTAACGTCTGGTCTCCACTCTCCAGTTTGTGCCACGTGCCGAAGGACTCGGTCTCCTCCCCTGGGCCTCCCCCAGAGCCCGGCACGTAGCAGGTGCCCCCTTCTCGTGTTTTCCGAACATGCCCGCGCGGCTGCTGTGGTGCCGGCATGCACGCAGGGTTGTGCAAGCTTCGAGGCCCTCGTGGGCCAGTAACGCAGGGGCCCGAGGCAGAGGGGAGGGCGGAAGGAAGGAGTGAGCTCTCTCTCCTGACGACGCCGCGGAAAAAGTCTCAAGGGTCCGGAGGGGAAGTTCAACCCAAGAAGCACCGCATAGTGGATGGATTCCCCCAACGAGGAGAGACTCACTCGGGGGGGGGGGGGAGGGGGGCAGGAAGGAAAGTAACAACATGACATTAGTTGAGTTAACAGAGGCGCTTGGAACAGGGCCAGCGTGCGTGTTTCACCAACAACTACAAATAAACACGTCGACCCCTTGCCCCGCGGCCATGGCTTTGCAGAGTTCTCTCTGCTCAGCCGCACGACACGTGTGCCCTCCCTCTTGCACGTGAGGAGAAAGCCTCTGAGATCAGAGAAGGCTCGGTCAGGGTCATACGGCCCGTACCGGGACAGAGCGAGAACCCTGCTCCCCGAAACAGCTCCGGGGAAGGGTTCAAAGCGCCCCCTCACCCCCCGTCCGTTCGCCTGCTCTTTACTGGGCCCGTGCACCTGTCACCACCCGCCATCCTGGGCATCCTACTTACTTATTTATGGTCTGTCTTCTCTCACCAGAACATAACTCCCCGGAGGGCAAGGGTTTTTTTTTTTTTTTTTTTAATTTTTTTAATGTTTCTTTATTTTTTAGGGAGAGAGAGAGTATGAGCACTGGCGGGTCAGAGAGAGAGAGAGAGGGAGACACAGAATCTGAAGCAGGTTCCAGGCTCCACGCTGTCAGCACGGAGCCCGACGCGGGGCTCGAACCCACGAACCGGAAGATCATGCCCTGAGCCGAAGTCGGATGCTCAACCGCCTGAGCCACCCAGGCGCCCCAAGCATGTTTTGTTTTGCCCCCCTCCCCGTTTCCCGGAGCCCAGAATAGGGCTTGCCACAAGACCTCAACACTTGGGGCGGACCCGCCGGGTGTGAAAGCCTCGCTCTCTGCATCTCTAAGAGGCAGGGCTGGAAAAGTGTGGCTGACAGGAGCCCGCACCCCGCCGGAGAGGGCCGCGGTGCCTCTGGGAGGAAAACTGTGGCTTACTGAACGCTGTCGACGGATCGGGGGGGGCAGACTGCGTCCGCGGAAAAGGGACTGACGGGCCCCACGAAGCCTGGCAGGAGAGCGGCCAGGGCATAGGGGTTTGTTCAGTCTCCAGCCCCCACGCCGCTCCCAGGCCGGCAGCAGTGACCCTTCTCAGGATAGGACTTCCTACATAAAATGGCCCTGGGGGGGAAATGTGTCAACCAGGCCCCAGTGGCAATTCCGGCTTGATGTAAATGAATAAATAGGCACTTATCGGGAAACCTCTTGTGAATTGAGTTAGAAGTGAGTCATTCACTCAAGCCTGGCAGTCCGGGCTGCTGAACAAACAGAGATTCTGAACCAGCCAGGACGCACTATGGATGGTCCCTTGAGGCAGTTTCCTGCACCAACCTTTTTATTTTATTACTTTTTTTAACGCTTATTTATTTTTGAGAGAGACAGAGACAGAGCTCGAGCAGGGGAGGGGCAGAGAGAGGGAGACAGAATCGAAACAGGTTCCGGGCTCTGAGCCGTCAGCACAGAACCTAACGCGGGGCTCAAATTTGGGAAGGCGGGATCACGACGGGGGCCAAAGTTGGATACTTAACTTACTGAGCCACCCAGATGCCCCTGTACCAATCTTTTTATTTATTTATTTATTTATTTATTTATTTATTTATTTATTTATTTATTTAACGTTTGTTTATTTTTGAGAGACATAGAGACAGAGCGTGAGCAGGGGAAGGGCAGACAGAGAGGGAGATACAGAATCCGAAACGGGCTCCAGGCTCTGAGCCATCAGCACAGAGCCCGATGCGGGGCTCGAACTCACAGACCGTGAGATCATGACCTGAACTGAAGTCGGCCGCTTAACCGACTGAGCCGCCCAGGCGCCCCAAAAACACGTTTTAAAGTTATGGTTTTGTAGTGTAGTTTTGAAATTTCAAATGACATGAAAGGAAGGTTTAAAAATGTTTTTTTTAAGTGTTTGTTTATTTTTGAAGGAGACGGAGACAGAGCGTGAGCGGGGGGGGGGGGGGGGGGGGGGGGGGGTGGGGGGGGGAAGAGCAGAGAGAGAGAGGGAGACACAGAATCCGAAGCAGGCTCCAGGCTCTGAGCTGTAGGCACAGAGCCTGACTCCAGGCTCGAACTCAGGAGCCGTGAGATCAGGACTTGAGCCGAGGCCACACGCTTAACTGACGGAGCCACCCAGACGCCCCCAGGAAGGCTGACTATAAACTGCCACCCAATTCTGTGTGTAGACTTCAGGTAGGAAAACAATGCTTGGACGCTATCTCCTGTTCAATTCTCCTTCTTCAAAGAAAAGGGGGGGGGGTAGGTGGGGAGAGAAACAGACACAAAGAAAATGCCCATTTCTCTGAAATGGCCGGAAAGATAGGAGACACTCAGCCTACCACGTGCCTGAAGAATTCATGAGATGGGCGGCGCAACTTTATTGAGCTCCTACTGTGAGCCCTGCCTGGTGTTTGGCTCTGGGAAGAAGATACAAAGATAAATTATTCAGCCACTTCTGCCGCCAAGGCGCTTACATTCGGAGAGATGGTTCTTCTGGTTAGCAGATGTTGGAAGTACGGCCGGGGGCGCTTTTGATGAAGGGTCCCGCCTTTTCAGTTTAGCCAAGTAACAGGGCACGCGTGAACCGGCAGGAGGTGGGAGGGGAGAGTGGGGGGATGGGTGGCGGCTTGAAGGCCGAGGTCCGAGGCGAAGACAACAGAAAGGCCCCGCACGCACGGGTATTGTGCCCACCCCCCGTGGCCACAGCTGACGCCTGGGGCCGTGGTTAGGAGCGCTGAGGTTGGCCGGCTCACAATTACTAGCGTTTATCCAGGGATTACACGTGCCAGCAATCCGTTTAGGGCCACACGTTAACTCTTTTTTTCCTAAGAACCCTAGGAAATCAGTACTATTATCACCCCATAGAGTCACAGCTAGGTAGGGTGTGAATTTGAACCCAGGCTGTCTGTTCTAGAGCGCCCCAAGTGACCAGTCCGTGTGTCACCCCGAGCGTCAGGACTGGCCTGCCGGGCTGGGGCGGCGGAGGGCTGGGATACTTATTTGGATGGCCGGATACGATCCTGAAGAAAAGCTCTGACGTCTTTCTCTATGCCCGAACAGTCCCCTTTGGCGAGTCCGTGCTCCGCGAACCAGCCAGAGGACAAGTACTTTAGACCCCTTCCCACCAGATGGCGATCCCGAAGCCACCAGAGAAATTCTGGAACCTCCACCGCCCCCATCTTCCCGGGTTCGGCGGCGGCTGCTGCTGCGGCAGAATTGCAGGAAACTCACCCTCCTCCCATCCAGGGGCCGGCGGCCCCTGCCCCGCCCCGCCCCATCCGGGGGTCGTGGGAAGCCCCTAGGCCGGAGGCAGGGAGTGGAGGGGGCGGGGAGACCGGCTCCCCGCCACCCCCACCCCGCCCGGGTTTCTGGGCGCCCGGGGAAGGAGCCGGCGCCCAGCGGCCCCTCCCGGGGCGCCGAGGCGGGGCGCTCCCGCACGGCCGGAGCCCGTGCCCAAGGGGAAAAGGCCTGGACCGCCGGGCGCCGGGCGCGGACGCGGGCCCCGAGGGCGCGGGCCGGGCGGCAGGTGCGCGGCGCGGACTACAAGTCCCAGCATGCCCAGCGACCCTGACCCGGCCCCCGCCGCCACTTAAAAGCTTCGGGAGCCGCAGCCGTCGGGTCGCCGCGGCTTTCGCTTTGCCGCCGCGGCTGGGCGGGCGGGAGCGGCGCGGGCTGGGCGGCCGGCGGTCCTAGCGTCCGGGCTCCGGCCGCGCCGAGGGGCGCTCTTCGTCCGGCCCTCCCGGCGCGCGCCGACTCCCTCCCGAGGCGCCCGCGTGCGCCCCCCCTCCCCCCCGGGCTCCCCGCCTCGGCCACCCCGCGGCCCCGATGCCGAGGCATGGATAGAGCGGCGCTGCGCGCGGCGGCGATGGGCGAGAAGAAGGAGGGCCGCGGCGGGGGGGAGGCGGCGGCCGCGGACGGGGGCCCCGGGGCCGCGGCCGGCCGGGCGCTGCAGCAGTGCGGGCAGCTCCAGAAGCTCATCGACATCTCCATCGGCAGCCTGCGCGGGCTGCGCACCAAGTGCTCCGTGTCCAACGACCTCACCCAGCAGGAGATCCGGACCCTGGAGGTAAGGGGGCCGCGCGGCCCGGGGAGCGGCCCCCAGCACCTCCCTCGATGCCCCGGGGCACTCCTTCCCGGATGCATCCTGAAGCCCGGGTCGCCCCTTTGAGGCTTCCTATCCCTCCTCCAGGCGCTGTCGCGGCAGGCGGGGGAGAGGTGCGGGGAGGGGGGGGACCCAGGACCGGCCTCTCACCTTGGGCGGGATTTGGGGGGGAGGGGCGGAGTGGGAACCGGGGTGGAGGCTCGAGGAGCCCGTGGGCGGGGTGGGCTGCGCGCGGGCATCCCCTGCCTCCCCATCCCCGCCCTCGCCCAGTTTGCGGGGCCGCAGGACTGATTCTCCCACTGAGTCACACGCTGGACTTTTCCCTGTGTGACCGAGGCGAGCAGCCGTGGGCCGGGGTGACGGGGAGTGTGGCGCGGGAGGGGGGGCCGTCCCCTTGAAGTGTGATCACAGGCCCGCCATTCTCTCTGTCTTTCCCTCAACGCCCCAGACTCCCGGCTCGTTCCTTTCTCTCCTCTCCTCCAGGATTTTTGTCTGCCGCTTTTCAAAACGTGTTTGCCGCAACTGCATATTTTATTGCTCGGGTATTTGAGGCTTTCCTTTCGCCCAGACACGGCGTTTCCCTGCTCAGAAAATGATGGCCCACCGACTTCCCCACTCCTTAAACACTGGGCTTGGGTTTAGGAAGGATTATGCGGGGGGCACAACGCCTTCGGTAGGAAGAGGACACTAAGGGGTTCTGGGGGGGAGAGCGTCTCCCGTGTAAAGAAGAAATAAGATATGCAGGCCCTCCTGCCCCAAGTGATAGCCCGGACGGGCAGTATTAAAAGCAGGGAAGAACCAGTCAAAAGGGTGGTTGGGTTCTCGGAAAGGAAGGAATGTCTGGGGGGGGGGGTCTCCCCTCCACTCCCCTCCCCCACACACAATAGAGGGAAACTAGTGCATTCCCTCCTAGCTTTTGTCCTGAGCCTGGAAAGACTGTAAAATTCCAGGGACCACTTAATTGCTACCCCGGCTTGAAGAAGTGGCCTCTTTCCACCTCGCGTGGCACCTGCGATCTGGCCTTCAACAGATCTGGGGACGTTTTGTTGTCAGAGAACCTTAATTTCTCCGCCTAACGGGCCCGTCCCCAACCCTGCACCGCTCGCTCCTTGCCTCCGCCAGCTGTCACAGGCCGGTCAGAAGCCCGAACCCCTGCTCGCGCCACAGTGTTCGAGGGCGACCTCTCCCGCAGTTTTGTTCTCGTCACAGCTATGAAACCAGGGACCTTGGAAGCACCTCGCTGGTCCTGGTTCTTATTTTTGTGACCGTTGCTGTAGCAGCACTGACCAGGGCTTTGCTTTAAAAACCGACCCACGCCGCCACCCCCCCCCCCCCAAGCTGTCCCTTCTTGCCTGCGGGCTGCCGGTTTCCAAGTGGCGAGGGACACTGGTTTCTTCGTGAACACAGCCGAATGTGGCGGCCCAGCAAAGTTCAGTTTTTGAGCTGACACAATAGGGGGCCTGTGTGGCTTGGTTGTAGGAGGCGGGATCTCGGTCTGGCAGCGTGCGTTGGCTCTGATGGCTGCGTTATCGAGAGGAGAGAGAGTTCTCTGTGCCGACCTCTCTCGGATTGTCCCCATGTTGCTCTGAAAAGCAGCTCCTGGTTCCCGGTGTACGTACGAGAGGACTGGCTACTGTTCATTCTCCGGAAATGGTACTTTGCCCTCCAGGTGCCCTGATTTCCAGCGTCGTTCATTTGAACAAAGGGATGGCATCGTGACACCCGAAAGCCTTGCCATTGAGGTCTGTGCGCCGTGTTTCAGTGGCCTCCCTCCCTCCCGGGTGTTTGTTGGTTGACGGTCTGGGTCTCCGACAGCCAGAAACGCACCCAAAGGCCCACAGGGCATTTGCGGTGTAAGCGGGAACCAATACCCGGCTCCGTGTTCTCTCCGTTGTGATGTGGTTTCGGGTTCACCCTACTCCGAGAAAAGGCGGGACCTGGTTTGGTTTTTTTTTGGGGGGGGGAATAGGAATTTAGACCGCAGGCACTGCTTCCCGAAAGCTGCCTCCAAGCTACTTGGAATGAATCTCTTGGCCCTGGAGGCCTCAGCCTCCTAACCTGCACCAGGGGGTTGGGGCGGATCTCTGAGGCCCTCGAGGCCGTACAGTCTGTGGTTTGGCGTCGGGGCCTCAGCTGGGTTGAACCGAACGTTTGTTACGCATGCCCCTGTTTAAAACCAGTTGTAAAATCCAGATTTACGAAACCGATAAAAGGGGGGGGAAGTGTATTAGTCAAAGAATTCTGCTGATGGGGAGGGAGAGTGTGGCAGACAGCTTCGAATTCAGGTCGGGGCGGGAAGGTGGGGAGGCCCTGTCTGTGTGACCTTGGGCAAGTCCCGCGACTGCTGAACCTCAACTTTCCCATCTGCAAAATGGGGGCGAGAGGGCAGGCACCCCCTGTGTTGTGAGTCTGTGAGTTTGTGTCCTGCCTCCCAAAGGTTCTGCCTGTAAACTTGCCCCGGTGACGGTCCAGTGGCGTTCATGCCACAGGCCACCTCTCTAGGGCTGGCTCTTGCCTCCTAGAGGTGGGTGACGCAGGCCAGGAGACCACGCCACCAGCGTGTAGGGAGGGAGGCAGGGCGGCGGCGATGTCCCCTCTGGCTTTCTTTGCTGTTCCGCGGGCCCCCCTCGCATCATTTTCCAGGCCGGGGCCCCCAGAGACAGTGCTTTGTAACATCGGATTCCCAGCTTTTGAAGAAAGGGGCTCCCCGGAGGTCTTGGCTTCTGCAACTGCGCCCAATTGCTCCCAGAAACTTCGGAACCCCAGCCCACTCTGGTCTTCATTAAAAAAAAAATTTTTTTTTAACATTTAGTCATTTTTGAGAGAGAGAGAGAGAGAGACTGAACATGAGTGGGGGAAGGACAGAGAGAGCAGGAGACACAGACTCCAGGCTCCTAGCTGTCAGCACAGAACCCGGCGCAGGGCTCGAACTCACGAGCCATGAGATCGTGACCTGAGCCGAAGTTGGACGCTTAACTGACTGAGCCCCCCAGGCGGCCCTGGCCTTCATTAAACAAGCACTCGCTGGGAGAAACAGCACGTGGGATGCTCCTGGAAGCCCCTGACGTGGGCGCAGCTGCCCGAGATCACGGGTCCTGATGTCGTGCGGGGGCGGGGGGGGGGGGCAGTGTGTCTGGCTGCCCTTGTGAGGACTTTCCTGTGTGTCGTGGTCCAGTTTGGATTCAAAAGAGTGGAAGGAGCTGGGGGTTTCATGTTTGCCCCCTACCTGCCGGCCAGCGTGCTAGAACCTTCTCAACCTCCTAATATTTCCTGGAAATCCACCAGCCTTCAGCACACAATGTTTTCTCTCTAGATGGGGAGGGAGGGTGACTGAGTCTCGAACTCCGAGTCTGAATTCGTAAACAAAGTCGTGAGACTGCTTCATCCTAGCAGAACCCCGCGCCCTGGTCAGCCCCTCCTAGGGGGTCCGAGAACTCCACCGGGGCAGGACTGAACGTTCTCGTTCCCAGACGTGCGCACAGAGGGACACCTGGCTGGCCTCGCGGCTGGGCCCGGAGCCCCATGCCAGTCCGTCCCCTCATTTATTCACCCTTTGCGGGCTGAGTCTGTGCTGAGCTCTGGGGAGATGACAGTGCCTCCTGCTACGTTTAGTGGCGTTGTAACTTTGCCCTCTTCTGCCAGCGTACTAGTACTTTCCAGAACAGGCCACGGCATCCCAAGTCTCTCCACCTTGTGCTCTTTTAAAAAAAAATTTTGTATTGTTTATTAATTTTTGAGAGAGAGAGAGAGAGAGAGAGAGAGAGACAGCACAAGCTGGGGAGGGGCAGTGAGAGAGGGAGACACAGAATCTGAAACAGGCTCCAGGTCCTGAGCCATCAGCACAGAGCCCGATGCGGGGCTGGAACTCACGAGCCGCGAGATCATGACCTGAGCCAAAGTTGGATGCTCAACGGACTGAGCCACCCAGGCGCCCCCTCTGCCTTGTGCTCTTATAGAGAGAAATTCCTCCCTATGCAAGCTGACTGGGAGAAAGAAGCCCCATGGGCCTCGCTGGGGAGGGGACCTTGGGGAGCTGTGGTAAGTCTGGTCTGCACTTCGGCCGCTTCTCTGAGTTGCCCCGGAGCCAGAAGGCACCCAGGGGAGGCCCTGCTGCTTCTCCGAAGGTCAGCAGGGCTTGGCTGTCGCCCAGCTTGGTTGTGACGGAGGTCAGAACCCTGCCGTGTGGAGTGCCGTGCTCCCCCCACCATCGTGGTCCCTACCCAACCTCCCCGCTCCCGGACATCAGGCCCTCCACGCTTGTGTGAACATTCTTTCACTCGACTTCCTCCCTTACTGGTTTGCCTGCCGAGCTAGCCGCACCCTGGCAGGGATTCTGAGTTACGCAGGACGGTCTCCTGGTCTTTGGGGAAACCTGAACTCTCACGGGGAACCAGGCGGGTGAACCGTAGCAACTTCAGGAACATGGCTTGCCAAGGGCTCGGAGGTCGGGAATGCGACGGAACGGCCGGCCAGTCTAGCCTTCTGTTTTCGTGGGAGATCTGTCCACAGTCCCGGTGTCCCGAATGCCCTCCCTGGCAGAACTGAGAGCGCGAACTGGTCTCCCTTTCCCCGCGGGCCGTTTTGCTCACGAGTGGGGTGCTGCTCTCCTCCATTGCCATGGCCGTGACCTCCCGCCGGAGGCGTTACCTCTGGCCCTTCCTGGAGGGATGCAGAGACGGGCACCGCCCCCTTTGGTGTCTGCTTTTGCCTTGGCAACTTCGTCCCTGGTGGAACTTGCCACCCGGCGTTCTTTAAAGAGTATACGTGTTTTGGGGCGGCAGGGGGGCTCAGTCAGTTACGCATCTGACTTCGACTCAGGTCATGATCTCACTGTTTGTGGGTTCGAGCCCCACGTCGGGCTCTGTGCTGATGGCTCAGAGCCCAGAGCCTGCTTTGGAGTCTGTGTCTCTCTCTCTCTCTCTTTGCCCATCCCCTGCTCATGCTCCGTCTCTCTCTCTCTTTCTCTCTCAAAAATAAATAAACGTTAAAAAAAAAAATGAAAAGCATACGTCTTTTCAGAATAGATAGATTGGAATCTTCACTCACATTCAGTCCGAAGAGAAACCCTGTTTGGGGTCACGGGAATGGCCTCCGAGCATGGGGAGGGCGGACGTGGCCGGCAAACCTTCTTGTTCACCTGTTCAGCCTTGCGCGCCTCTAGGCCCTCGGCCTGCGTCGCCCTGTTTAACTCACAAGAACCTTAGGAGGGTTCATCCTCATTTCGAGGACGGAGACCTTGTGGCCCGGAGGGGTTGAGAGCCTTCGAGAGTTGGTGACTGAATCCAGGTTGACCGGTCTCCAGAACCCACATTCTGAACCCGGCAGCCGCCTCTCGCAGCCCCGGCGGGATTCAGATCGGGATCCTGGCCGCCGAGGCCAAGGAGGCGGCCGGCAACAGAGAAGGGCAGCCTGGGGGTGGTCGTTTGGTGGCTCGGTTCCGGATGACGGGGCCCTCCTGGTGGCCCTCTGCAGGCTGTGTGGCTTCTTTTTTTCTTGTTTTAATTTTTTTTTTAATGTTTATTTATTTTTGAGAGACAGAGTGTGAACAGGGGAATGGCAGAGAGAGAGGTGGACACAGAATCCGAAGCAGGCTCCAGGCTCTGAGCCATCAGCACAGAGCCCGACGCGGGGCTCGAACTCACAGACCGTGAGATCATGACCTGAGCTGAAGTCGGCCACTTAACCCACTGAGCCACCCAGGCGCCCCTGTGCGGGCTCTGATCTCGGGCTTGGAGCTGCTTCCCTAGTGTGCAGCCCAGCGCACCCTCGGAGACAGACAGACGTCTGTCGACAAACTCTGATGCAACCAGGCCTGCGTCGGTGTGTCCCTCCGAGAAACGAGAAGCTGCCTAGAGAGCAGCTTGCTCAGAATTTTTGTCATGGATGCCTGCCTTACTCTTTCTGAATAAGCCCTCCGAGAAGCAGGTATTCTTTAGCTTTCTCCTTTGCAAAAAAAAAAAAAATCTTTCCGAATCCCTGTTGCGATCTGTGCTCAGAGTGAAAAAGAAAACACCGATGAACCCAAGGAAAAAAAAAAAAAAACACGCCCCAAATGCCAGCTCTCGGATCTGGTTAATAATAACGTTTTGCTGCGTGTTCCTCCAGGGTTTTTATCCTCTGCGTTTGCAGACAGCTGTACATGTAGGTCCTTGCGGCGCACGCCACGTGCATTGCCTTGTAAGTGTCTGCTGTTTACATCTGTACACATGGATACGCGTCGCGTGCTCACACCATAAATTCATCGAACCAGGCTTCCCCGGGTTGGCCATTCAGGCTCTGTCCGGGTCCTGCTATTATAAATCATGCTGCGGAGTCTCTTCCTCGAAGGAGAAGTTGTTACGCCAAAGTGCGGTCCTGTTCTTTAACAAAGATGCATGGTTCTGGCCCCACCCCCTCCCGCCGCTCCCCAGCGTGAAATCCTTTGAAACCCCCTGCCAGGGTTTCCCAAATGGCAGGCTTGATGCATTTGCCCCTCTGCCCCGGCATCCGCGTCTCCCCTGAGGCGGGGAGGTGTAAACCGGAGCCAGGACAGGGTCCCTGGGGTAGGTGGCAAGGATTGTGGATTCTGGTTTTGTGGTCGCCTGCAGCAAAGTGTTCGGGAAGGGAGCTTGGGCTGAGCGATGGGAAGAAGGCCGTTTCCTTGCCCCTAGACAGCAGAGGGGGTCCCGGGTATCAGGGCTTTCTGTGTCCAGGGACCGGTTGCCTCTGAGCAGGGTGTAGCCGTGCGGCTAGGTCTTTATCCCTTGAGCCGTAGACAGGTTTTCTTCACCAGCCAGGGTCGCTGATCAGACAGCTATTTGGGGTGCCTTGGCAGGGAGTTTCAAAGGATTTTGGGCTTTCCATCTGGTCCAGCGCTCTCCTCTTGCACTCGGGGGACCCTGGAGGGCCCTGGGACCTGGGTGGATGAGCTTCCACTCCTGTAGGGCCTCATGTGCGTCTTAGATTTGTGCAGATTCTGCATTCTGTTCCACGGAACGCTCTTGTTGGCTTTAATGTCAAGAGAACGTTCTAGATCGTTTCCGAACGCTTCCGGAAGACACAGCCTTTTAATCGAACGTCTTTGTGCCCATCTTGTCTATCTCCCCTGTTGCAGACCCTAGGCGGAGATGGACAGATGGACGCTGGGGACAGATGTTGGGATCAGAAACGCATCGTCATTCATTCTCAGGCGTGGCTGTTTCTCAGCCGCACTGAAAAAGCCTCAGTTCAAACTGCCGCCACATTTCGTGCCACATTACGTGCGTGTATATTCCTCGGCCATTCTGGCCTTGGTGGGCAGTGGTGTGTTTTAACTGGGCAGACCGCCTTGCAGAATAACGGAGCCGGAGTGTCCTGTTCGCTTGCCCTTTTTCTCCCCGCCCTCCCCCTTTCACGTTCCCACCCACAGAATAATTGCAAGAATGAATTAAGACTTGTGTTTGAAACTCTGAAAAGAGAGGAGGGGAGAAAGCTCACTGCAGTCCGCGGCGGAGGCCAGTGATGGTTAGGAAAAGTAACTTTTTGTACAGAAGCCCTGCGTTTGTCCGGGCATCTTTCTTCCACTGAACGTAGTTGGGGGAAAGACCGCCATAAGCCGTGAACAGGAAAAAAAAAGACAAGAAAGGTCAGCTAAGCTTTATGTTTTTATGATGTCGGGGTCCCACTTGAGATTCCAGTTCAAATCGGGGGGGTCGAGGAGAGGCCGAGGGCTCCATAGACTTCCCAAGCCGTGCGAGGTTGCCGTTTGTCAAGGGAGGCGCCTTACAAAGGGAGGCAGAGTGTGTTCTGGGCCCCCGCGCTGGCAGTCAAAGACTTATCTCACCTAATCCTTCCAACTAGGCGGGGAAAGCCTGCCCCAGAGGTCTGGGTACCCCGGGGTC
This sequence comes from Paguma larvata, assembly GCA_030068075.1. Taxonomy (NCBI): domain Eukaryota; kingdom Metazoa; phylum Chordata; class Mammalia; order Carnivora; family Viverridae; genus Paguma; species Paguma larvata. Next base: position 6,026,294 of record CM057843.1, read on the forward strand.
CTTGCTCCTGCCTCCCCTGTGCCCGCGTGCCGGTTAGCCTTGCGTCAAGGGCGAGCTCGCTCAAGAGTTTCCCCGGAACCCCATGACCCTGCTGGTGGGCAGAAACGGTCCAAGAGGAATCCAGATGGCCATGGGTGTGCTTGAGCCCGGGGCTGCTGAGGGTAGGGGCAGGGCCGGGCTGCGGACGAGGAATGCTTTTTAAAACAAAAAAGGAAATGCTGGCTCAGAATGGAAAGGAAAGGAAGCTGCTTCCTGTTTCTCGGGAGCGCTGGCTTTCTGAAGGGAGGAGCTCTCCGGAGCCCCTTGGCCAACGGGGGCCTGGGTCGGCGGGGGCCACTCTAGGCGCCCTGGAGGCCCTGCCCCTCATCACTGCCTGAGCTCTCAGAAATAGAGGGCTGGCTTCACCCTTTTTCATTTTCTCCAGATGACCGATCCCGCGGACGTCTGGTTTCCAAAATAACTCTCTCTACACGTTACAAAAGGGATGCATCCCAATAGCTGATTTTTGCTGCAGGCTGTCCCCATGCCTGCCTCCCCCTCCCCCACCCTTAGGAGTTTTACGTGGCATTTGCTTCTCCCAGCAACCTCGTGAGGAAGGTCCCATCATGCTCCCCCTTTTACCGAGGCTCAGAGAGGTTAAGCGACGTGCCCGGAGACACGCAGCTAAGGAGAGACCAGGCGGCGCCGTAAACACGGACAGTCTTCCTGACCCCTGACCTGCTTGTACTGCCTGACTCACATTTGCAGACTCCCCTGTCTTCCGTCTGAAAGATCGGTTAGCCTAGAATCATCGTCTGCCTCTGGGATCCGGAGGGCTTTGTCTGGGATCCGGAGGGCTCCCCCCGCGCCGCCCCCCCCTCAAGCCTGGGCCAGGCCCTGGTGATTTTTAGGTGAAATGCCCGGGCCTCAGTTCACATTTCGTGACCACTCTGTTATGGAAATGTCCAACCACGTGCAAGAGTAGAGGGAATGGTCCGACGCACCCCCGCGCGGTGATCCCCCAGCTTCAGCCATCACCGGCTCTACCAGTCTGGGGGACATCTATGGCATTTCCCCTCTGAGCTGGGTGGTTGGTCTTAAGGAAGCGGGGCGACCTGGGGCGGTCTTCTAGTCCAGTCCCCTGCCTCCAAGCAGGGCCATGCCTACTCTAGCCAGCGGGAGGACTCTATCCCTTTTCCCACGAAAGGACCCTCTCGATTTCCTCCAGGAGCTCGCCCTACGTCGGAGGGAGGCCGTCTCACCGGCTCAGCCAAACCTCCTGCCGCAGCGGGGTCCTGTTCTCAGAGGGCAACGGCCATCGCGTCGCCGCCTCCCTGAGTCCCCAGCCCCGCCGTGGGCCACCGGAGCCCGCGGTCACGCCACGGCAGCTCCGATTCCCACCCAGCCCGCTCATTTTCCTGGTTCCGTGTCCCCTCTTCTGCCTTTTCTCTTGCTTCTCGCTTTTTCCGCATCCCGAGAGAGGTGTGTGTTTCACCCCTGGGGGAAGAGCGGGTGAGCACGGGCCGACCCCGCTCCCCAGGGGCTCCCGGCCGGCGCGCCCTTCGCGTTTCTCGTCTTGTGCTCTGCTTGGGCCCTCCTGACGCCCGGTCTCGCTGACCGCTCTCCGGCTTCCCTCCTCTGTGGTTTCTTGCGCTCACCGAAGGCAGTTTCCTTTGTCGCTTTGTCTCGTTTGCTCTTTGCTGCATTCCCACAGGCGATTTTCAGGCGCCCTGTCAATTTCTGCTAGCTGTACAGTGGCCTCCCGAACACAGTCACGATGGCGTCACAGAGAAGGACGGCCTTGAGCACAAGGAGGCCGTCGAGGGGTCCAGCGAGGCCCTGCGGGGAGGTCACGTGCACATCGGGACTCTGCTCCTTGCTTGCTCTGTGACTTTGGGCCACTTCAGCTTTCTGAACCTCAGTTTTCTTGTTCGTTAGAAGGAAACAGGCATAGATTTCTACTGGATTCTTGTAAGGTGTTGTGGGGATGCAGAAGGCGTGTCGGGCAGTGCCCAACTTTCATTAAAAATTTTTTTGGGGGGGGCGCCTGAGTGGCTCAATCAGTTGAGCATCCGACTTTGGCTCAGGTCATGATCTCGCGGTTCGTGGGTTCGAGCCCCGCATCGGGCTCTGGGCTGACGGCTCAGAGCCTGGAGCCTGCTTTGGATTCTCTCTCCCTCTCTCTCTGCCCCTCCCCCGCTCAGGCTCTGTCTCTCTTTCTCTCAAAAAGAAATAAACGTTAAAAGTAAAAAAACATTAGACATTAAAAAAAATGTTTATTTATTTTGAGAGAGAGAGAAAGTGTGTGTGCAAGCAGGGGAGGGGCAAGGAGAGAGGGAGAGAGAGGGAGAGAGAGAGACTCCCGAGGAGGCTCCACGCTGTCAGTGCAGAGCCCAACGCAGGGCTCAAGCTCCCCAACTGTGAGATGGCGATCATGACCTGAGCCGAAATCAAGAGTCGGAGCTTACCCACCTGAGCCGCCCAGGCGCCCCAGGATTCAGTGCTTCCTGGCCTCCTGTCGGCATTATTCTAAACCACCTGTTCCAGGTCCTCTGTCCGCTTCCATCTGGCCGTGCGAACTGCCGCGTGCTGTTTTCATCCAGCGGGCGCGCCGTAACCCGCCAAAGCCTACCCCCCCCCCCCCCCCCCCCCCCCCCGTCGCGGGACACTTCGGTTGTCTCCAGATCTCGGCTGTGATCGATGCGACTGGAATCATCTTTCTACAGAGGCCTCTTTAGTTTTGTTCCAATTCCAAATTCATTTCCTTGGGGTAATTCCCAGGACAGGAATTCCTGGGTCAGAGGGCACGGGCATTTTTTTTCGCTATGGGGATCCGCTACGCTTGCTTCAAAATGGTGCTTCCGGGTAAATACCTTCTCTTTTCTTTTCCGTCTTCTTGGCCTCTCTGTTCTTTTCCTCACCTCTTCTTTATTTTTATTTCTTCTTTATTTATTTTTTGGGGCCTTGTTAAATCATTCCCTACCTTTCTGTCTTTTATTATGGTTTTATTTTTTTTTATTATTTTTTAAAATTTCTTTCTGACATTTATTTATTTTTGAGAGAGAGAGAGAGAGACAGAGCACAAGTGGGGGAGGGGCCGAGAGAGAGGGGGAGACACAGAACCCGAAGCAGGCTCCACGCTCTGAGCTGTCAGCACCGAGAGCCCGACGCGGGGCTCGAACCCGCAAACTGGGAGATCATGACCTGAGCCGAAGTCGGACGCTCAACCGACTGAGCCGCCCAGGCGCCCCTATTATGGTTTGAAAAACAGGTCTCGTTGACAAGGAAAATTGTACGATGTTTAGAGTGGGGAACTCTTTCCGCATCTTGAGTCGGCTGAAATTTCTCCCTTCTGTCCATTCACTCAGTGCCTACTTACACAGCTCCTAGGTGCCAGGCACGGTTTTAGGTGCTAAGAAAAGAACAGTCTGAAGACAGAGAGGTCCCTTTCGTGGACAGAGGAAGGTCAAAGGCCAGCAGACAGAGCAGGTGGCCCGGGAGGAAGAAAGCTGGCGGTCCCTGAGAGCGATGGGGGCGGGGAGAAGGTCGCTACTGCAGATCGTGTGACCAGGAGAGGCCTCCTTCTCCGAGGGGACGTGCGAGCCGAGTGTTGACCGATGAGAAGGCAAGCAGCCTCCGGAAGACCTGGGGGAAGCGTATTCGAGGCAGAGGGAGCGACTCGCGCGGGCCGGTGTGCCTCGAGGCCAGCGGTGCGAACCGCGCTGGGCCGTGCGTGATGTACCTCGAGGTCAAGGACGCAGGCAAGCGTCTGGGACCGTTTCCCTCACGCTGGGCCCTGGTCCAAAAGGAGGGCACGGATTCAGCAGTTAGGTGCTGCCCCCCGGGACGTGCCCGGCACCGTTCCGGGACAGAAGAGTAGATAAGCAAGCCGGCTCAGCGGAGGAGTTTGTAGATGAGTAAACCACTAGAAGGTGCTGGCGAGGGTGTGAATGGGAGCCCGTCGGGCCGCACGGTGACTCATCTCTACACCCTGAGGTGTGCAGGGACTTGGGAAATGGTTTCTGATTTGAACCCAGCTGTGCTCTCTGCCACCAGCCGTCCCCGTGCTAACTGAAACTCCGTTCTCTCCTGTAAGGCTTGGCAGCCGCAGCCTGCGTGGGGGGGGTGGGGGGGGGAAGGAGAGCGAGGGGGGCGGGGGGGACCCTGGGCCTCTTGCAGGGAAGGGGCCCTGAGAACTGAGGCTGCCAGCTCAGAAGTGGGGCTGCTGCTACCAGGTATGAGTATCTATCTAGGTGCCACTTATGGGAAACAAGCCTGAAAAATAGACACGGGAAACCCCCTTCTTGGCCGAGCTGCTCCGCCCTGCCCCGGGCTTCCCGGCCGGGGCCTCCAGTTTGTGAGTCTTTGGGGGGGAATCTAGACTGGACGACACGGTGCCCTTTCAGCGTCGTCTTCCCTTAGGACAGAGCCAAGAGACGTCTGGGCGGGTGGTTCAACGTATTCAACCTTGGGGCAGCTCAGAAGGCGTCCACCTAGTGAACCATGACCCCGTGACGGTGCCAGGAACCGGGCCTGTGGAAGATGTCGGCTGCCATTTTGTTTGGAGCAGGCCGGATGGCTCATGAGCTGGAGGGTGCTCTGATACCACTGAGTCGGGGGCCGGTTTTGACCAGCTCCTTGGGTGTCTCGAATGAGCTTGCCAAATGGGAAGGGAAGGCCAGATCCTAGGAACTTAGGTTCTCGGGCTCCCCATGTCCTCCTCCCTCAGTTAGAGCTAACTACAGGTAGGCTGGCCCAATTTCAATAAACCAAGCTTTTCACAGGTGTTCTCTCAGCGGCTTCCTCGGTGACCGTCACTTCGCTAGCCCACCTCGTGGGTGAGGAAGTAAGGCCCAGAGTCACACAGTGACTGGTAGAGCTGGGGTTCCAAGCTAGCATGGTCCGAGTCCACATTCGTGTCCGTTTCTCCGCACCCCTCGGCAGTCTCTTTGACCCCGGGTCTCTTCTGGAGCAGAGAGGTCTGGAAAGGCTTTGGTCACTTAGGCTCAGCGTTTTGGAGGAAATACTGCTGTCCCGGTGGAAAAGGGTTTGAAAATCTCTCCTCTTCCATACCGTGGGAACAGGATGGCTTCGAAGTCGTCAAGAAGATGCGATGACCAGAGCGCTGGCGTCCAGATCAGCAGGTGGCCATTTGCGGAAGAAAGGCACGGCGACAGGCGGATGGCTCCTGGTCAGAAGGCTTGGGAAGGGGAGAGAAGTGTGGGGGGGAGGGGTGGGGGCTGGGGAGGAGGTGGGTTCAGAGCCAAAGCTCTTTTACCCGACTCCATCTCCGAGAACTTGGCTTCTGTTTCCAAGCACTCTGGTTAGAAACGCAACACGACGTTTAGCGAGCCTGGCAGGGTTGCCTCGGAGACCCGGTTGGTCTTCAACTGTTGGTGGCGAACTTTAGGAGAAAGAAAGTCAGTCCCTGGGGGAGATTCGCTTTGGCAGCCCTGATGCGCCCCGGGCCAAGGGGACCCAGCGGAGGAAGGAAGAATCCATCAGCGAATGGAAACTTGTCTCTCTGGGGACAGGAAACTTTTGAAGTGTAGTCGCGCTGGCGGTTTCGGAGGAGAGGTGAGCAGTAGAGACCGCACTGGGCCAGTCTTGCAACTGCCTCTTTGATGATTTTGAGAGTTTTAGGAAGTAGTTGAGAAAGAAAAAAAAGAAAAGTAAAAAGAAACCAAAAGCCAAAGATTTCGTTTAGTCCTGCTACCTGTGTGCGGACAGCCGCGTGACTAGTGGGAACCGGTCCGTTTGCACTCCCCCCCGACTTTGGTCCCTAAACCAGAGGGGGCCCCCAACCATCCTTCGAAAAAGACTCCGGTGGCCTCAAATGACCGGACCGGGTTCTTGGGCATCTCACAGTGTAAACGAAACTTCCTCTCCGGCCCTGTTTAGCTTCGGCGGTTTCCTGGTCTTGGTAGGATTTGTTTTCTTAACACCCTGCTTGTCAAAGCCCCGGTCCCGCTGGTCACAGCTAGCTGGCTTCTGTCACCCCTGCGGCTGCCAAGCTGGGCTGGGCTCGTGTTCGGAAAGTCACACTTGCCGTCCCCCCGAGGCAGGGGAGCAGGAGTGGGTTTCTGGGGTCCGCCGCCTGGGGTCACCGCTCCGGCCGCCTCTTCCCCGTTTCAATCGTAGAGTCGATTCTTTTTTTTTTTTTTTTCAGTCAATTCTCCCACTGCGGGGCTCACACTCACGACCCGCAAGATCGAGATGGGCACGCTCTGCCGACTGAGCTAGCCAGGCACCCCCACAGGCCGGATGCTTGGTCTTATTCCGGGCGGCTCTGCCGGCCAGTGGCCTCGCTCCTGTGTTTGGATAAAAGGCCAGGAGGGCACACGCGCAAATTCTGGCACCCGGTGGCCCCGGTTCGAGCCCCACCCCGTACCTGGCCCAAGCTGTGAATCTTTGGGCGAGTCGCCTAACCTGTCTGAGCCACAGTTTCCTCATCCATAAAATGGAGATTAGAATAGGATCGGCGTGCCCAGCGAGGGAGGTGAGCCACGGAGGGCACGATGCCTAGCACTCAGTAAGAGTCTTTTTATATTTGTTTTGTTCCACGAGTCTTCCATTCGCGGGTTGGGCCCCTGCCGTGGGCTGGGCGCGCTTCTAAACTTGGGGGGAATAACAGGGAACCAAAGGGCTGAAACCCCTGACTTCGTAGAAAGTTCGGTTTCGGCGTCGGGAGGTGGTAAGGCAGTTAAGCGAGTGAGTAACGAGATCGTTCAGTGGGGACGGCGCCGGGAAGTGCGCCAGGGGCAAGGGCTGGTGTGATTTTAATTTTTTTTTTGATGTTTATTTAATTTTGAGACAGAGAGAGACAGAGAGCGAGTGGGGGAGGGGCAGAGAGCGAGGGAGACACAGAATCCGAAGCAGGCTCCAGGCTCCGAGCTGTCAGCACAGAGCCCGACGCGGGGCTCGAACTCACAGACCGTGATATCATGACCCGAGCCGAAGTCGGACGCTCAACCGACTGAGCCACCCAGGCGGTATAATTTTAAACGACGGGGCAGCCCGGCTTGGCGGAGAAGGTAGTATTTGAATAAAGACCTCCGAAGGGTGGGGAGGGATCCCATGGGCATATGCCTGGGAAGGGGCTTTGGGAGCCGAGCACCTGCAAGGGCAGAGGCCCAAGGGGGGTGAGCGGGAAGCCCCCAAAAGCCCTGTCGTGGACTTCCTGCAAGTGTGCTTGGAAGTGGGTCCTGTTCCTGAGCGCAAGGGCGGGTGGCCGAGCCCCGGCCCGGGTGAGCGGCGGCCGCTCATATTCATCCCACAAGCCTTCGCGGGGGCACCGGGGAGAGCGGATAACGCAGACGGGTGTTTCTCTTCTCATCTGTGACCCCAGGACACTAGATCCTCCCTGACTTCACTTGTCCCTCCAGAAGGGCTTCTTCTAAGGCAGTTATTCAGCAGGAGAGAGAGACACCGTTTGCGAGGACACGTGCGTTATCTGGAATACAAAAGAAACCCCCCCAAAACGGGCGCCCGCCCGCGAGGGGATGGTTTAACATCCCGTGGGGTGGCCCGCGATGGGTTATTTAGGGCGCGCGGCTGTGCGTTAGGAAGACTGGGTGACCGCACGACCACGTCTGTCGTCTTACGTTAAGTGCAAGTATACACAGTGCAAACTTGCGTGTGCGTAGCGTTCGTAGTTCTAGGAATATGTAAAAATATATCTGCACGTGGAAAAATCTAGAAAAGAAATGCATTCTGGGGGCGGGGTGGAGTGTTTTTGGAAAATTCCTTTATTACCATTTTCATTCATTTTTTAAAAGTGTTTTTAATTTATCTTGAGAGAGAGAGAGAGAGAGAGCGCTTGCACACAAGTGGGACAGGGGCAGAGAGAGGGAGAGAGAGAGAGAGAGAGAGAGAGAGAGGGAATCTCAAGCAGGCTCCGTGCTGTCAGCACAGAGCCTGACACGGGGCTCGAACCCACCAACCTTGAGATCATGACCTGGGCCAAAACCACGAGTCAGACGCTTAATCGACTGGGCCACCCAGGCGCCCTATCGTTCATTCATTTATCACGGTGATGAATATTCGAGTGCCTGCAGATACAGTGCCTGCTCAGTACCCTTGAGCAGATACAGTGGTGGCCCTGACCGGAGACCCCCGTCCCCAGGCCACGTTTCGATCAGCCCCCTTCCCTTCTCGGCGCCCCAGGACCGAAGCTGGCAACGTGGTCTCACACCTGCCGGAATCAGAGTGAGACGGGGCCCCGCAGCTTTCCGTCGGGGTGTTCAGGCCTCTGCCGTGCCGGTCCTGGATGTGACTGTGAAGCAGAGATGTTTCCAGAGCCGCCGCCCCTTCCGAGGGGAGTGAACTGTTCCTCTCGGGCAGCCCTGTGGGAGCAGAGCCCGCTCGGCACTGAGAAGGCCCCCCCCAGCCTCCCCCCCCCCCCGCCCAGGATTCAGCTGCACGACCTGAGCGATGGTGGGGCGCCCAGTCCGCACCCCTGTCCTGTGACCGACTGCCCAGCCATCTGCTCGAAGGGGCCGTCCCAGGAAAAGGAGAACCGTTACGGGCGGCTGTGTCTCTCCGTGCCAAACACACACAGGGTAAACCCCGCCCACGACGCTGTCCCGGGAGGCCGGCGGGTGGCTCCGAGGGCCTCTCGTGGCAATGCCGGACAGCCGCTTCTGGTTCTGGCCGCCCACACTCTGAGTGCTTCGGGTGTTTGGATGGCGGATGGAGGTGGCGAGGAGGGCGTCCGTGACGAGAGCAGACACGTACCCGATGCTCTCGATCCTGGGCTCTTGGCCGGGACCCAGAACACCACGCCCCACAGTCCTTCCAGCCGCCGCGGGAGGCCGGTGCAGCGCTCTCCGCCGTGGCCTAAAGAGGCCGCCGAGGCCCAGGCAGATGTGCCGGCCTCCCGCCGCCACGCCGCGGCGTGAGATCCGACTCAGGACCCGGCTGATCACGGAGCCAGCGCCTTTGCGTTCTCCCTGTCCCGGCACGCTTCGGCTCCCCCGAGAAAGGCGTCGCCAGCGGACCCCTCTCTGTCTCCTCCTGCCACCCCCCACCCGTCCCTCCCCCGAGCGCCCTCGCCTCTCCCCCCGGCGGCCCCTCCGCCTGGCACACCGCACGCGTCCTTCTTTTCACTCAGAAGGGCGATCAGAGCCCTTTTGCATCAAAGGAAGGGTTTCCTGTCTCTTTAACAGACCTTTGCGGGTGACCTCTTCGTCCAGGCGCTTTAGGGCCTCGTACGGTGTCGGTGTCGTAAGCGCTGAGTCATTAAATGGGGACAGATTGTAATGGTGTTCGAGGAACCTCCCCGCATTCCTGGAGAAATCGTGTCATTGCAGAAGGCGGGGAGCAGACAGCCCGGGTTTGCCTTGCGCCCGGGGCCGTCGGCCGTGGCTGAGCTCGGCGAAGTTCTTTTCCTGGGGGTCAGTTTCCCCGTCTGTACGGCGGGGACGGGCCTGGCGTGGCTGGGGCTGCCGCGCCGCGTAAGTGAGCAAACGTGTACAGCGGAGCTTTGCTCCGGCGAGCGCCCGATCAACGTAACATGTGCTTTTTTTCACCGTGACGCAGGAGGTTGAGCGGAGCTGGACTTCCGGGGAGACTCGCCGCCTCCCGGGTGCGGGTTCTTCCCCGCTCTGTGGCCGCAAGAGTCCCGGTGATGTCCCCGCGAATGCCACCAACCTCCCTGCCCGTTTTCCACCTGTCGTGGAACTCTGCCGGGGGTGGGGTGGCGGTTCACTTCCTCAGGAAGCCTGGATGCACGGCCGGGGGTGGGGGGAGGGGAACATCTCGGGCAGAGCCAGGCCTGAGTCCTAGCGGCGTCCCTCCGCGACCCTGGATATGCCCCGTTGGCTTCAGGGAACGCGTTTCCTAACGTGGGAGGTGAGAGCAGTCGTAGCCGCTTCGTGCGTGGGGTCGTTGCCGGGGTGACAAGAATAGGATCCATGCCAATAGACACGGGGCGTGGCAGGTGCTCAGCCGACGGGTCTGCCTTTTCTGGAGGGCAAGGGCCACCCTCACGCCGTCGCGCGTCCCCCCCAGCCTGTGCCAGCAGGCGAGGAGAGGACGAGCAGACGCCTGGGTTCCGGCCGGAGCCCGGAAGCTGGGCCGCCTCTCCTCGCCCACCTGACTTTGCTTTTCCTTTTGTTTGTCTGAAGCAGGTGCGCCAAGGTGAGGCGGCCGTCTTCCCCAGCGCAGGTGACGGAGATGGGCCACCGCCGGCCTCTCTGGCTTCCGCCCTGCTCTCCCCGCTCGGCCCCCGGCCCCGTCCTTCCCCGTCAGGCAGCAGGGCAGGATGCGAATGGCAGACGCTTGGACCGCGGTTCAGGCTTCTCTTCAAAGGCAGTCAGCCCACACCTCTGCGGGGCGTTCCTTTCTCCTGCCGGGCTTCCTGGGCGAGGGGCGGTGGGATCTGGGCGGAAGGAGGAAGGGCCTCACCGGGCCGGGAGCTGCAGGCGCGGGAGAGAGTCGCAACCACGGATCCAAACGGTTGAAAGTTGGGGTGTGAGGATCACTAATAGCCGGGCAGCCGAACCCCACAGACCGACGGTCGGGGTAACCGCTGGCATCAGGGGTGACGTGTGCTGCTGGGGGCATCAGGGTTCAATGACATTGTCTGCAGCACAGCTGGCCGGGCCGGTAAGGGTGGGTGGGTGTTGTGGAGAGGAATGCAGAGAATTCCGTGTGTGTGTGTGTGTGTGTGTGTGTGTGTGTGTGTGTGTGGTAAGCCTCCAGTGGGGTCTGGGTGAGAATTGGATGAGAACTGTCTCTGTGTGTGTGTGTGTGTGCTGTGTCCGCCAGCGGGATGCCGCGTGTGTCCCAGGCTTCTGTGACCAAGGTTGTGGCTCTGTGCTGCACATATGAGGAGCTGCGAGTGCAGCAAGGTTACGTGAGCGTAGGCACTGAGCGTTTGGGTTCAGGACCAACTAGGATTTAAAACGAATTTGGTCCCCAGGGTGTTAATTGCAGCATCACTTCTACTGACAGAGTGGCTCGTAACCCAAATACCCACTATCCTACACACACAAACCTGGGATGTTGCGTAAGTGAAACTGGAGCACGTCTAGATCCGTTGGCCTTTAAAAGCACCAAGGGGGGCGCCCGGGGGGCTCAGTCCGTTAAGCGTCCGACTCTTGATCTTGGCTCAGGTCTGGATCTCAGGGTCGTGAGTTCAAGCCCTGCGTGAGGCTTCGTGCTGGGCGTGAACCTACTTAAAAACAAACAAAAAAACTTGCTAAGGAATTACTGCTTCAATGGAAAAAGTGTTCATAGTATACCGGAAATAGAAAAAAACATCAGTTACTAAAACCGTATGACGCCGATTAATTAATAGAAATGAAATACAAGGAGGAAAAAGAAAAGGTTAGGCATACCCTTGTTAACGGTGGCTTGTCCCCGAATAGTGGAATAATCGCTTATTTTCTTCTTGATGTTTTCCTTTTCTAGTTTTTCCTCAGTTATATACATTTCTCACGTATTGGGGAAAAAATCGTGTTATAGATATAAAAGGGTTTTGGATAGATTTTCACCTACTTTAAAATATGAGAGACCGTTCTCCTGTTTTATTTAAAAAAAAAGTTTTTTTTAAGTTTATTTATTTTTTGAGAGAGGGAGAGAGTGAGCAGGAGAGGGGCAGAGAGAGAGGGGGAGAGAGAGAATCCCAAGCAGGCTCCGTACTGTCAGCACGGCAGAGCCCGATGCGGGGCTCGAACTCCCGAACTGTGAGCTCATGACGCGAGCCAAAATCAAGAGTCGGCTGTTTACCTGACTGAGCCCCCCAGGCGCCCCTCTCCTGTTTTATTTTTATGCCTACTGTAATGTTTTAACCATTCAATTACCCCCACCTTGTCCCCAACTCCGTGCGAGTATCTTGCTCATACGATGTGGCTTGAGTCTCCAGATCAAAAAATAGATTCGTTTTGGTTTTTCAAGTGTATGAACTAGGAGCTCGAGAGTGAGGAGAGGGATAAAACGGGAAATTCACAGAGCAACTCACTGACGGCTTCCTTGAGGCGTCGTTACGTGCTCTTGAAACTGATCTGAGACCAGGAAAGAGAACGTTAGATCCTATCAGCTCGGTTAGGAGTGACATCAGAACAACAGACCCGCGCTCTTCCTCTGTGACTCTGTGTGCCATTTCGTTCTGAGATGATTACGCCGAGCCGCTCTGGTAGACAAAGCTCTTGTGGAGGGAGCCACTCGAGAAGGCCGAGGGGTGTCGGGAAAGGCCGGCGTGCTGCCCGACCCCCTTGCAGAGTCCACTCCCCCATCCCAGCCGCCGTGAGCGATGGCCACTGACAGCCGATAGCTGAGCCCCTCCCTGGGGATTGCCTTCAGCTACGAGAAGCTTCCTTTCCCAAGGTAACTCCCCCCCAACCCAAAGATGGGGTACCAAGGCGGACCCCTGGCCTCCATTCGGGACACCATCCCAGCTCAGAGCTCCCCATGGGTCTGGTGGCCGATGTCGTTACCCCGCTGCCCCTCTGCCAGGACCGCTGCTTCAGGACCTCCACTTCAGAGTCTACTTCATGGGACACCCCACCTCACACCCAGAACTTTCAGTGCGCGGGTGGCGGGGAAGGAAGTGGAACGCTCCTCCCAGGCTCTGGCGCTCCTGACGCGAAAGGGGGGAGATGGGCCGTCAGGATCCTTGCCCTCTTCCCCCGTTCAGAACAAGCGGCTTCGATTCTCGGGGTCCTCGGTGCAAACCGATGGCCGCAGACACTGGCCTGCCTGCCTGTCCCGCGGTGTCCGCTCCCATAGCCACCCCCATGGCTGCTCCGAGACTGTCCCTGACCCCCGGGGACAGGCTGCCCGTCACAAGCCGTGCCCTCCAAGGGTTTGTGGGTCTGGACCCAAAGGGTCTCCACCTGTGCCTGGGCAGGTCTGTCATTCTGCCGAGGCCAGCATCCGTGGCCGCCCTTGGCTTTCTGCTGGCCAGGCACCAGGTTTGACCGCTACCCTTCCAGGTGTCAAAAATGCTAGCAAACCAGGTGACCTTTTGTTTTTAAAAAAGATGTTTTAATGTTTATTTTTGAGAGAGAGAGAGAAAAAGAGAAAGCAGGGGAGGGGCAGAGAGCGAAGGAGACACAGAACCCGAAGCAGGCTCCAGGCTCCGAGCCATCAGCACAGAGCCCAGCGAGGGGCTCGAACCCATGAACCACGAGATCATGACCTGAGTTGAAGTCGGACCCCCGAGTGACTGAGCCACCCAGGCGCCCCTGGCCTTTTGTTGATAAGTAGATGGGCACATGGGGGGCACTAGCTCCTTAGCATTTGGTTGGAGACCACTGCTCATACCTGCAGGACAGAGTTCCACGTCTTCAGTGTGACACTTTGGCTGCGTCTTCAGTGTGACACTTTGGCTGCGTCTTCAGTGTGACACTTTGGCTGCGTCTCCAGTGGAGCCCGCCCCCGCCCCAGTCTGGCTACTTGTCCCCGCCCCTTGAACCTTTGCTCCCAGCCAGGCTGTGATCTACCCTGGGCCCTGCTGGTTCGGCCCTTCCAGCTTCCTCCCCCTGGAATGCCTGGAATTCCCCCGTTGTCTCCCTGGCCGGCCTCTCTCATCTGTTTCCTTTCTCTTTCCTGTCCTGTCTTTCACCAGCAGGGAGTGTGCTGGGCCCTGGGCCCTGAGCCTCGTGTTTTCTAAACTCTTCCTGTCTTTGTTCCTTCCGTGGCCCCCTGCCCTGCGAGTGCTGGAGACTTCTCTCCGGCCCCTGCCTCCCCGTGTCGGCGCGGTGCACTTCCTAGCTGGCCCTCGGACCTCTAGACTGGCTCCTTCCTACCTATCGGGAAAGAGATTTTGATCGTATGTTCCCAGCGTGGGTATTTTCCCCTTCAGATGACATACCCGTGCCGCTACGCGACCCTGCCGCGTCCGTCATAATACTCCGCGTACACCACTAGACACGTGAGAGGTTGTGATGAGGAAAGTTCTAGTATCTTCATGCAGCCCCCTCTGAGGGCCTCTGCACTAGTCAGAGAACTAGAAAACCTTCCCAGTCAGAAGAACATAGAACATTCCAGACAGAGGAAGTTTATAGTGGCTGACACTCCCCTCCCTGTGGGATTTAAGGACTTATCCCCATGTTTGCAGATGTGGACACATCTCAGAGAGGTTTAGGGAGCTTCCCAAAGGGGGCCAGTAGCCAGCCTAGATTAGGGCCCCCTCCCCGTGCCCAGCCCACCCAGCCCACCTCCCCACCCCTGAGCATCGCCTCTGCCTGCAGGTAGGGCTGGCTCGGCCTTCACAGCTACCCTGGGGCCATTGTGGAACTGGCTCTCTTATCAGTGGGGGTGAGCGGGCCAGGTCCCCCGGGGCACGAACCCGGCTCGCCCAGGCGGTCACCCTGACTTGACGTCACCATGTAGGTTAGCAGGGCCCTGGATCTGGGGCTGCAGCCTCCGGTGAGGGCGGGCTCACGGATGGATCTCGGGGCTCTTGATTTCTTTGGAACTCCTGGGGAAATGCCCCTGCTTCAGAGTCTGGGAGGGAGTGGGAAGTAGCAGGCCCGATGGCCCCTTGCGGGCAGAGGGCAGAGTCGATTTAGAGGAAGTCCAGACCCTTGCTAGAGGGCGAGTTCCTGGGGACCGGGCTGTGTCCCGCTCCGTGGGCAGGAATGGGCTTTGGAGCCAGACAGACCTCTGTTTGCCATTTGCTAGCTCCGTAGCATTGGACAAGCTACCCCCGAAGCCTTGGTTTCCCCCCCCCGTATAAAATGGGACAGCAACAGACTTTCCCCGTAGGACTGCCGGGAGCCTAAGTCAGGTGCCTTGTGCAGAGCCCGGTATGTATTTAGCTTTACGGTAAACGGTCTCCAAATGTTAGCCATTCGATTCCTTCCATGCTCCCGGTGTGCCCGGCTCCCAGCGGCGTGCTGTTTGTCGAAGAGAATATAGGAACTCAGGTTCGTTAGCGTTTGTTAAATAAGGAAGTACTGAAATTCGGATTGAGTCGTTTCTGGCCTCCGATAAATGAAGCAGGCGTGGCAGAGTTTTACTGCTGGGAAAACCGTCCGGTTTTCTTAAGCTCCCCCGGCTCTGAGGTTTTAGGATTCTTCTGCACAGCCCTTCATCAGGATTTTCTTCAACGTAAACACACTGAGGAGGGTGGTATTTTACAACCGGAGTCTGGTTTGGCTCCTGGTGCCTTACCCGCTGGCCCGGGGCCGGGCTCTGAGGCTGTTGATCCGGTAGGTCTGGTGCCTGGTCGCTGGCATGAAGATGCCGGAGTAAGTGTTTTCTCTCCCCAGATGTGGTTATTACGGCTGCGGAGTGGCCAGAATGGGGAATTCGTCCGGTGGGTTTGCCAGGCGGTGGCTTGCTAGGAGGATGCCTGCTGGGGACGCAGGAGCGGCCGCGCAGCCGGCGGCGCCCGCAGTGTTGGGTTGGGAACCCTGGAGCCTACCGGCCTGCCTGTCCTTCCGTCTGTCTGTCTGTCTGTGTGCCCACAGGCTGGAGGCAGCAGCCCAGGGGACCTGGGGTCCGGAGGCTCTAGATTTGGGGACTCCAACCTTAACTGTGCCCCGTGACTCCCACCCTGGGACCTGGGGGGGGCGCGCCTCCCCTGGTTCTTCCTGCCCGCCCCCTCCCCCCATGGAGTCGGGGAAGGGCTACAGGAGGGTTTGACCGGGCCGGGCAGGTGGTCGTGGGGTTTGAGCAGCCTGGACGCCCCTGAACACGGGCCTGCGCCTGGAGACTTGGCTTCTCCTCCGAGTCTGCCGCTCACTAGCTGCGGGGCTGCGGATAGGACCCCCAGACGCCCTGGGCTGCAGCTTCTTAGCAGCAAAATGGGGAAACTGGCCCCCGGGGTACTTTCCCGATCTGCGATGCTGAAACACCCTGGAGAATTGCCAGGGACTGTTTTCTTTCTTTCTTTTTTATTTTTTTTAGTAGGCGGCTCATGCTTGTGGTCGAAGGTATTGAAATATACAAGGATATAGGGTCAAAGTCAACCTCCCCTGACCGCCCCCCACGGCCCCCCAGTTTCCGTTTTCAGAGGCATTTACTTGGAAGTTTTTAGAGATTTTTTTTTTTTAACCTGAATGCATCCCACCCTTAAAATCGTTGAATTATGAAATAATATATCTGCAAAAAGCACGCACCGGGGCACCCGGGTGGCTCAGTCGGTTAAGCGTCCGACTCTTGATCTCGGCTCAGGGCGTGATCTCACAGTCCGTGGGCTAGAGCCCTGTGCGGGGCTCCGCGCCGATAGCACGGAGCCTGCTCGGGCGGGATTCTCGCTCTCCCCCTCTCTCTGTCTCTCCCTTGCGCGTGTGCGCATGTGCGCGCACGGGCTCTCTCAAAATAAACTTAAAAAAAAATCCACAGTAGCACGCACAAAACGTGCGCCGTTTAAAGCTCTGTAAACTGGGGCACCTGGGTGGCTCAGTCGGTTGGGCGTCCGACTTCGGCTCAGGTCATGATCTCACCGTTCCCGAGTTCGAGCCCCGCATCGGGCTCTGTGCTGACAGCTCAGAGCCTGGAGCCCGTTTCAGATTCTATGTCTCCCTCTCTGTCTGTGCCTCTCCCCTGCTCATGCTCTGTCTGTATCCCTCTGTCTCTCTCAAAAATAAATAAACATTAAAAAAAAATTTTAAGCTCCGTAAACTGAGCGCCCGTGTAGCTAGGACTCAGGTGGAGAAATAGACCGTGCCCGGCGCCGTAGGCGGGAGCCAGCCTGTGTTTACTGTGTTTCTCGCCCCATTTACTCGCGTGAGCACGCTGGTCTTGCGTTTTCCGTACCTTCGTCCTCACTTCTTATCCCTGGGAGATGGGCTCACGTCACGGCTTGTAGAGCCGTCTTGTTCTTTTTTTTTTTTCATTTTTTAATGTTCATTTTTGTGAGAGAGTGCACGCATGAGCGGGGGAAGGGGTGGGGGGGGGGACCGAGGATCCAAAGCAGGCTCCGGGCCTACAGCAGCGAGCCCAGTGTGGGGCTCGAACCCACCGACCACGAGCTCATGACGTGAGGGTTGGACCCTTAACCTACCACTCATGAACCACTCATGCACCCCGAGCTGTCTTGTTCTTTTTTTTTTTTTTAATTAATGTTTATTTTTAAGAGAGAGAGAGAGAGTGTGCGAGCAGGGGAGGGGCAGAGAGAGAGACACACACACAGAATCCGAAGCAGGCTCCAGGCTCCAGGCTCCGAGCCATCAGCACAGACCCTGATGTGGGGCTCGAACCCGTGAACCGCGAGGTCATGACCTGAGCTGAAGTCAGCCGCTCCACAGACTGAGCCACCCAGGCGCGCCCCGGTCTTGTTCTTTTTCGTAGCCGCGTAGCGTTTCTTCTCGACGGATGTGCCATCTTTTTATTCTTATTGTTATTGACCAATCCCCTCCTGCTGGCCACTCGCGGTGTTTCCAATCTTGTCATCACCCACACCGCTGCAGCAGTTTTTCTGGCTTCCGGGAACTGACATGAACATTCATCAGAATGTGCGGGAAGAGCGCCCGTTGCGTCCGCCTCCCCGCACTGCCGGTCGTTGCCGCCTGCGGACGCTCCAGCAGGAAGCCCTCCACGGCCCTGGGCCCCCCCGCGCCGGGATGCCCCGCGCCACTCTCCTTGCAGCTTCCTGGGACCAGCATCGCCTGTCCGATGCCACCCGGTCGCCGACGCCCCCCCCCCGCCACCCGCCCCCTCGGAGCTGGGTCTTCGGGAGCGTGGGCTCCCCTGCCGGGCGGGTGCCGTGGGCGCCGAGGGGAACACAGCCGCAGGCTGCCCTCCGGGCGGGAAAGTTCCTTTTCTTTCGATTAGGCAATGAATGTCCCCATGAGGGGCCTGGTCTGCGCTTCTGCTTTTCTTCGTCTTTCTGCGGACAGGAACGAGGCAGGGGCACGGTTTGGGTGTTCGAGCCCCAGCCGCGGTGATTTCGAGCCCCTCCTCCCCGCTCTTCCTTTCCTGTTTCCTCCACTCCTGCCTCATTTCCTCTTTCCCTTTTCGTCCTTCCTTTTCTCTCTCCTCGTCCCCACACCTCCCCCTTGGACCGAAAATCCCCGGGAAGCGGGCTCAGTCTTGCACCCACCCGTGGAGAAGTTCGGGCTCTTGTCTCTCTGCTCTTCCTGTTCTGAACAGAGATAGTCCTGGCCTCGAAATTGCAGGGGTTGCGGGGGGGGGGGGTTGAGGGGGGACACCTGGGCGGCTCAGGTCATGAGCTTGCGGTTCCCGAGTCCGAGCCCTGCACTGGGCTCGCCGCTGTCCGCACAGTCAGCTCGGGAGCCCCTGTCCCTCTCTCTTTGCCCCTCCCCTGCTTGCACTCTCTCTCTCAAAAAGAAATAAACATTAAAAAAAAAAAAAAAAAAAGAAATTGCAGGGCAGTGGGCACCGAGGCCGCAAGGGCAGTGAATGGGCGGCCCCAGGGCCTGGGCTCTCTTTTGCTTCTTCTTTCTCCTTCTGAGCGGATCTCCTGCCGCTCGTCTCTTTACTTCCTCCTTCGGGGTGTGCGGCCGTGACACGGGGAGGGCAGACCTGCCCAGGAGGCCAGGAACAGGAAGCAGCAGGGGCGACGGCCTCCGGGGTTGGGAGGGCGAGGGCCCGGGGGCCGGCGGGGTTCTCGGGGAGAGGCCGAGGCGCAGGGCCCCTCTCAAAGCCACGATGCTCCTTCGGTTCACGCGTCGGGGCCAGAAAGGCGGCGACCCAGAGGCTCATCCGAGCTGGTTCAGAGAGACCCGCGGGCCCGGGTCTGGACGCGCTGTTGCATTGGCCGGTCTGCGCGGGGCCGTGCGCTCAGGGCCCTCGCCAGAAAGGCCGTGTAGTGCTCAGCCGGGGTCTCTAGAATCGGGTCGCCCGGGTCCATGCAGGCTCCACCGCTTGGCACACACCGGAGGGACCTTATAGAAATGCCTGCATCTCAGGGCGCCTGGGGGGCTCAGTCCCTTTAGCGTCCGACTTCAGCTCAGGTCATGATCTCACGGTTCATGGGTTCAAGCCCCACATCGGGTTCTGGGCTGACAGCTCAGAGCCTGGAGCCTACTTTGGATTCTGTCTCTGTCTCTCTCTCTCTCTACCTCTCCCCTGCTCACACTGTCTCTCCCTCTCTCAAAAATAAACATTCAGAAAACATTTTAAAGAAATGACTGCGACTCAGTTTCTGCATCCGTGCAACTGGGCCGTTGAAGCTGGAAATGAGATGCTGCCGCTGAAGCGTGAGGCACATGGTAAGTGCCGTGTAAACGTTAGCAGCTCTTAATGGCTTGTAGGTGGTTTGCCAACAGTCCAGGCAGAGCGGCCCTCCTTTTTCTCCCCCAGCGGAAGCTTCCGTGGAAAGTCAGTCAATGAGGAGGGGGAACTGGAAGCAGCGCTGGTTGAAAGGCTGGGACGGGGGTGGTAGGGTGTGGGCGGGGGAGGCTCGGGGGGTCTTTCGGATGAGTCCTCGGACCCCTTTCCCGTGGTCCAGAGCGCAGGCTGCAGCTCTGAGCTGTAATCGAGTTGCGCAGATGGGTACTATGTTTTCGCGTCATCTTTTGACAGTTCTTATTAAAACTGGAAACGCGGGGGCGCCTGGGGGGCTCAGTCGGTTAAGCGTCTGACCCTTGATTTCGGCTCAGGTCATGAGCCCACGGTTTATGTGTTCGAGCCCAGCGTGCCGCTCTGCCCTGACAGCGTGGAGCGTGCTTGGGATTCTTTCTCTCTCTCTCTCTCTCTCTCTTTCTTCCCTTCCTTCGTCAAACTCTGTCTCTCAAAATAAAACAAACAGGGACACCTGGGCGGCTCAGTCAGCTGAGCGGCCGACTTCAGCTCTGGTTGTGATCTCGTGGTTCGTGGGTTCGGAGCCTGCTTCGGATTCTGTGTCCCCCTCTCTCTGCCCCTTGCCTGCGCACACTATGTCTCTGTGTGTCTCTCTCTCAAAAAAGTGAATGAACGTTAAAAAAAACCCCAAAACCCCAGAAATCATAAAAAAAAAACCCTGAAAATGTTCATTCCTTAGGATTCAGCCTTCCAACTCCTGGGAATCTGACACCCACAGAAACCATACTTGTGCATCTTACAGGTATATATGTTCATTTTAGCGTTGCGCGTGGAGGTGAAACCTTAGAGACTCCTCTAAGTGTCCAGCAGTAAAAGAAAGATGGAATCAATTATGAAATACTCTATGTTTGTGAAACAGACAAGCTAGGTCTCTGGGTTATCCTGGAATTATTTTCATGATGCGTTAAGCGTAAGATCATCAGAAACAGAAGGACACAGATGGTATATTCCTGGTTTTAAAAAGCACGTGCAGGGGCGCCTGGGGGGCTCAGTCGGTTAAGCGGCCGACTTCGGCTCAGGTCCTGATCTCACGGTCTGTGAGTTCAAGCCCCGCGTCGGGCTCTGTGCTGACGGCTCAGAGCCTGGAGCCTGCTTCGGATTCTGTGTCTCCCTCTCTCTCTGCCCTTCCCCTCCTCACACTCTGTCTCTATGTCTCTCAAAAATAAATGAAAACATTAAAAAAATAAATAAAAACCACGTGCGTGCGTGTCCATGTCTGTGCGCATAGACGCACGTACAGCACTCCGTCACTCACTAAGGATTGGAACCAGGTGCCAAGGGTACCTCGCAAACTGCAAACGGGGCTTGACTTTCGGGGGATGGTGGGGCGTGGGAGGGGGGAGTTGACATTTCTCACTTTCCAGAAGATTTTTCCCTGCCTAAGCGAGACGAGTTCCTTGGAACCGCTCCTCCTCACTCTTCCTTTCCTGCTTCCTCCGCTCCTTCCTCGTTTCCTCTTTCCCTCTTTCCCTCTTGGCTCTTCCTTTTCCTTTCTCCCCGCACCTACCCGTCGGAACTAAAATTCCCCGGAAGCTGGCTGATTCCTGCGTCCACCTGTGCCAAAGTTCGCGCTCTTCTGTCCTTGCTCTTCCGGTTCTGAATGTCTGCCTCCAAATGAAGGAGAAGGGCCATCCTCGGGCTAAGAAGACAAGCCCGCCGTGGGGGGCAGGCTCTGAGGTTCTCCGCGCTCGCCTGCCGGACGGAGGCCCCCAGCTCCGGCCTCGTCTGTCCGCTCGGCAGGCTGGCTCTGTGGGCTGCGTTCCTGATCCGCTCCGCCTGCCATCTATCGGAGCAGTTGTTAGGCTCTTAGCGCCTCCCCGCTTGTCTCCTTTCACAAGCCACCCCGCTCTCCGCGATTTCCGGGGGTCACCCCCCCGAAGGGACTCCCTTGCCGGAGACAGACGGTACTGCCGGGCGGATTAGTCGCCCCTGGGGAGGAGAGGCGGGACCAGGAGGTGCGTGCGACGGCTAAGGACGGGCGGCCTCAAAATAGAGGTTCAGGAAGCATCTAGGAAGGTGATTTTGCACCCCGACGCCTCGAGGTCGTGGTTCAGGGGTGAACCAAGCTGAAGACCGCCGGGCCGGCACGCGTCGGGCTGCCTTCGCTTTCCCGCCAGCCTGGGGAGGGTTGCTGCGTTGCTTTGAAATGTGACCGAAGGTGCACCTGCCTGTGCCCGGTGCCGGATTGGATGAGGCGAGTCCCGTGGTCTCTCAGCTCTAGAACGTTCTGTGAATGATACACGCGCGCGTGCTGTTTGCAGGGAGAGGGTATGAGCTAGGCGGAGGCCCAGAAATGGAGGTTCCGTGGTTTAGCGCTCGCGGCCAGGCCCTGGGTGCAAACCTCGAACTACCGCATCTGCGTGGAGACCCGCCTGGAGCCAGGAGGGGGTGGGGCACGTCTCGAGCCTGAGCTCCCCGCCTGCCAGAGGGGACTACCCACCACTCGTCTGGCAGGACGATCTGTGAATATACGGTTAAGTTCCTGGCGCCTAGTAGGTGCTCATCAAACAGCCTTACACGCTTGATACTTGGCATTCCCCACCCTGCCTTTTGTCTTAGCCGGAAAACGTGTGCCGAGGAAGGAGGGAAACGGGCATTCTCCTGCTTCAGAGATGCTCCTTCGGAGACAGCTCTGGCGCTGGGCCTGCCTGGCCTTTCCCGCGGCTGTCCCTTCCCCGTTCTGGTGAAGGTCGGCATTCGCTGAGCGTTCGCCGTGGGATGCCTGTGGCGACTCTCCTCTCCTTTCCTCCCCAGGAAAGCCTGCGAAGTAACAGCAGCTCTTGTGCTCATGTTGTAAATGAAGAAGTCGAGGCTCTGGGAAGTTAAGGGACGTGCCCAGGGTCACGCGGTCGGGAAATGGTGAAGGAAGGCCTGGAGCACACCTTTCTTTAAGAGTCCCATCCTCAGCCGTCCGCGTGCGCTTTTCAGAACAGGGGGGCCGTATCAGGGGACCAAGCAAAGCAGTGAAACGCCTGAGGCAGACAGGAAATCGTGCACTTGACTTCTTTCATGTGGTCGACGGTCGGAGTCAGAGTCAGGAACCGTCAGCTCCACGCAGCGCTCAGGGCTTGTCAGACTCCGCGAGCTGGGGGTGCCCCGTGGCACCTTGGGGCACATTCGGATCCGAAGATTCCGTCTTCTGTCTTGTTTCTTGCAGGCGACCTCGAATGACCTAAACCCCAGGGAAAAATGTGTTCTCAATTTGCCCTTTTCACAATGCCGCCCCCCCCCCTCCGGCTCACACGTAAATAACCCTTCCTTCTCTGCTGTCACACGCCTAAAAAGCAGCGTCATAAAAAAATCCCAACCCTAAAGTCTGGGGTAATTATGGGGTCGGACCGAGAGGGAGGGTCGCCGAATAGGAACTAACGCGGCCGGCAGGGCCTTCTGAGCGGGGCCGGTTTTATACTCGGGAGCAGGGTCGAAGGCTAGTGCCTGTTTCCGGGAAAGTTGGAGAGCAAAGCAGCCCCTGCTTCGGCCAAGAGCTTTGGCTGTCGAATATCGTCCCTTGAACCTGGGGCCCCCAGGCTCCCATTCTGCGGCGCGATGGGCTGGCCAGGCTCTCCCGGCCTCTCCCTCCGCCCGGCCGGAGAGAAACTCGGGGCTCCCGAGGTGGTTTGGGCTCTTGGGCAGCTGTGGTCCATGTCGGGCTTCGATGTCCGCCAGCGTTTGGAGCAGAGGCCCGGGAATGCTGGCTGGTCGCTGGTCACTGGTCACTGGGCTCCTCTTCCCCGTCCTCTGTTTGACCGGGCAGGGGAGGAGTACGGCCGGCTGCCGGGAACGGGTAGAGATTTTATGTAGTGTATTTTTTCTTTGAAGTTTATTTACTTTGAGAGAGCGTGCGAGTGGGGGGAGAGAGAGAATCCTGAGCGGGCTCCGCACGGACAGCGCAGAGCCTGGTGCAGGGCTCCGGCTCACGAACCGTGAGATCACGACCTGAGCTGAGATCAAGAATCGGACACTTAACCGACAGAGCCACCCAGGCGTCCCTAGAGATTTTATTTATTTATTTTTTCAGGCCCTTTAAGCAAAGACTTGAAGTTTGAGAGTGAACCTGCCACGGGGCTTTGGGCAGCGAGTGTGCAGGATTGTGCCCGCAGAGGCGGGCGTGTGCCGAGGTGGGATGCAGGACGTGCATTTTGTCGGGCCAGCCAAGCAGGTGCGCACCGTGGGGCGGAAGGGCAGGCGGGCAGGGGTCGGCTGGTGGCAGTAATTCAGAAGCTCGGCCTCCGCGTGAGGTTCAGGACAATGCATCTGTCGGGCGTTAAAGCCAGTGAAAAGGTTGGATTTCCCTGGGGTCGCGTGCCTGGTCGGTGCGGTGCCTTCATTGGACCTGGTTCATCGGCACTCCAGCCTGCCGGGACTCTACAGAGTTAATGTTTTCTTCGAGGGACGGGGATTGCAAAGACAGACGTGAATGAACAGGTCTTTTAATTTACATTTAAAAGCAATAAGGAGCAGGAAGGAGATTTCTGGCATTCGCATTATATAAAACCCGAGGAGGAGCAGCTTTCCGCTGGATGGGTTGGCTGCTCTCTTTGTGTTGATACCCGGATAATGGAAGCTCCTTCCCCAAGAACGCCATTGGACGGCGTCCCTTCCGAGTCCTCCAGGAAGCCGATTTTGGACCCTGGCCTCTGAGTCAGTGTAGCCTGCTGGGTGGCTCCCTGTGCCTGGGAGGCGGCCCTGGCAGTGTCCCTTGGCCCAGCCCATGAGCAGGTGCCCGAGGTGATCCAGCTCTGCCGCCACGGCCTGAGAGACACCGGGAAGGAGCTCCCCGGTGGCGCAGATCCCCGGTGGGTGCAGCCGGCGAGGACGGTGACGGGGCCGGGGAGTGAAGGGAGGGAGGGCTTCCTGGGGGTGGAGGACTGGCTGTGAGTTTTGCTCAGAGCCGGAGGGCCCAGGGTGGTTTTCTGGCCGGTCACCTTTATCTGTTGGGCGGGGGGGTGGGGGGGTGGGGGGTGAGGGGGGAAGCTGTTGGGAAAGCGGAGCTTGGTTTTGGAGAAGGTGTCTGTGGGCAGCGTGGTCTCAGCAGAGCAGGAGCTTGTAGGGTTTTGAGAGCGAGCGCCTTAGCGGCGGAGGGGACGGGGGTGAATTCAGGAGCCGCTCCTCTTCCTTACTCTCCCCGCCGCAGGTCTGCGCGCGTGATCTCGCACGCCCTTGGCCGCCTCCAGTGTCTCGGCAGAAAAGTAGTCTGTGCGTTTGCCCCCGTGTGCCTGTACGTGCCTGCATTTGTGTCTAACTCCAACTCCAGAGGAGACCAAGGGTTATGACTTAGGCCTATTTCCTGTATCTCCCTGGGATGCAGCTCCCCCCCGCCAATCCGGCCCTCCGGGGGTGGAGACGGGTAATGAGAGAGGCTTGGCGATCATTTCCGATGCCCCCTCCAGCTCCGAAATTCTCCTAACTGCTGTGATGGCCAGTAAGGCTGCCTACCAGGTAGCACCTGACTGCCCAGTGGGTTATTTTTAATCACTGCCATTTCAGAATGCCGGAGCTGGCTCTCACAGAGGGTCCATTGCTTTGTCAACCCCGCAGTCCCCGAGGAACCAGAGTTGATGTGGGGGAGGGGGGTCTGTGGTGGGTTCCTCATCTAACACAGACATTCCCTTCAGAGCCTCAAATGGTGTCTTTTGTTTCGTTTTAGGAGAGATGATATATATTTGGCCTGTTGCGGTTTGTAAAATTTTGTTTCCCGGTGTTGCCCCTGGGAGCCCCGAGGGAACAGTTTGGAAATTGCATCCTTTTGGGGATGGGAGTGCGATTGCCTACAAGCCTGATTTATGGCTGGGTCTTATGTGAACAGATAGGAAATGTTTCTGGAAACTTGTGGGCCCTGCCCACCGCCCCACGAGGACCCCCAGCCTTTGGCTTCTTGAGAGCTCTTAGGCCAGTGGTCAGTCTTGGCATTTTTGTTTTTTAATGTTTATTTTGAGAGAGAGAGAGAGAGAGAGACAGAGTGCGAGCAGAGGAGGGGCAGAGAGAGAGGGAGACCCAGAATCAAAGCAGGCTCCAGGCTCCGAGCTGTCAGCACAGAGCCCGAGACAGGACTCGAACTCACGAACCCATGAGATCATGTCCTGAGCGGAAGTCGAACGCTTAACCGACGGAGCCGCCCCGGCGCCCCTAGGCTTGGCATTTTGAGTCTACTTTGGCCAGCTCCAAGGATAGGCCCGTGTCTCGTGTCTCCTCCGGTAACCGGTACGTGTGAACAAGTCTTATTCTAGAAGGGATCGAGGCCGTGGATGGTGGTGAATGTGGGCCTGAGGGGATGTCTTATCTCCAACCACTCAAATAGGACCAGAAAGAGACAGCCTCGACGCCATCTTTGGTTTGCTTCCCATTATGCTTAATAAGATGGGCGGAGGGAGAAGGGTGTCTACAAAGAGATACTTCTAGTTCATGAGATCCCAATGTCCCTGAAAGTCAGAAACCCTGAGACCCAGGAGTTGAACAGAAAACCCAGGTAATCTGCTGCCCTCTTTTCTCTGCTTTGTCCCGACCGGCGGCAGATTCTGAGTCTTTGAAATCTGTCACAGCGAGATTTCCTGGGCCTCTGTCCTCCCGCCCCTGGACCAGAGGGAGGCTCTGGCCGGGCGCGGGCATGGTTGACCGGGCCTGAGAGCAAGAATCCGGATCGAGACTTCCTGGGTGCCATGGTAACCGGCACGGGAGGCCTGGGGGCCTCAAGTTAATGATTAAGTGCTTCGCGCTTTTGAGAGGAGTTCGTGGCCCTCCGGGTTCCCAAGCCCCGGCCAAACTTGGGTGCCTTTTCCTCGTGTTAGTCTTTCCAGCTGAGTGAGGATGAAAACTATCTCGGGGTGGGGGGGGCTAGCAGGGTGGAGGTCAGGAACGTGGCTGTCTGTGGGGCCAGGGAATTTGCCAGAAGTCACAGCCAGGCCACGTCGTCTTCTCAAGACGAAGGTGGGAACTAGCAGGGTGAGGGTGCTTGAGGCCCCCACCCCCCCCAGACCTACCCTGAAAGTCCTGCTTCGGTTCAGATCCCTTCAAAAGCCCATATTTGTTTTCACTGTTTCGTAAACAGGAAGCATTAGGTCCTCACTGTTCTGGTATTTTCTAAGGGGGTCAGCAGTAAATGGTCTCTTCCTCCCTCCCCTCGGGAGAAGGGGCTGCGGAGCGGCTCACTGAGGTCTGCAGGCGGGCCGATGTTTGGTCTGCTCTCGGCTGCCCCTTCGTTTCCACGTGGGGGACAGCGACCACGCATGCGGGCTTGTCGTGTGCATTCCCCGGAATCCCACGCCGCCCCTTAGTGTCTGCACGGAGAAGGGGCCCGGCAGCCCCTGCGCAGACTCCGAATCTGGGGTAGGTTGAGTAACCGGCACAGGGGTGGGCGGCGGGCTGCTGTGGCCACGGGTGGGATTCGTCCCCTCTCCGGCACGGGGCGAGCAATCCCGGTATCTTTCACTTCTCGATGTTGCTGTCCTTTCTAGAAAACTCATCTGAGGACACAATGCAGGCAGGGTGGGCCCCCCGGACAATTTTAGGCGATGCCCAGATGTGGTGTTAATTACCTTAAGTCCCATGAGAAGCCATCTCCCTCCAGTCCGCCCCCTGCCAGCCCTTCTGTGGCCTTGAGGAGACGGTCTGAGGGCCATCTCCCTTTTTATTTATTAAAACAATTATTTTTAATCTTTATTTATTTTTGAGAGCGAGGCAGAGCACGAGCAGGGGAGGGACAGAGGGAGAGGGAGACACAGAATCCGAAGCAGGCTCCAGGCTCTGAGCCATCAGCACAGAGCCCGATGCGGGGCTCGAACTCACAGACCGCGAGATCATGACTCGAGCCGAAGTCGGGTGTGAGCCACCCAGGCGCCCCCATCTCATTTTTTAAAAAGCAAGAAGCACAGGCCCAGGAGGAAAGGGGCCTCAGGATCCAGGCTCCCGCAGAGAATGGGGTTGGCCAGATTTATTTAACAGTGTTTTGTTTCAGTTATACTTGGTTTTTCTGGAGCTCTTCTCTGTCTGGCACAGAGAGGTGTCCCCTTTGCGGCGGTGATTGTTAATTTTTTTAAAAAGCGAGTAGATTTAAGAAAAAGTAAATAATAGCGCTGGCGACAGACGCCCAAAGTTGAACCATCACCGTCGGTGAAACCGCTTGGCTACGGCAGCACGGGCGCCACCAGGAAGCCTAGCAAGTGACCAGGCGGGAACTACGTCGTCCTGGGGGGTCCGGGAGAGTCCGTGCGTGTGCGCGCGCACACGAGACCGTCAGGGCGGTAGTTTCTTTCCGGGATGCGCAGACAGGTTTGAGCAGGTTTTGCTGCCAAGATCGGGAGAGTGTGTACGTGTGGGCGCTGGTGCGTGTGCACACGTGTTGTGGGAACCTGTGTTTGCACGCAAGCGTATGCGTGTTTTTTTTCCCTTCGGCAAAAGTGGTACTTTGCCCTTAGAGTTACCTCCTGACTGACTGGCTCTGCTTCTACCTCACTTGGTGTGACAGCTCTGTTGAGGTGGTTTTAACCACAGGGAAGCAGCCTGGGAGTTTCCAAGGAAAATGCCCGCTTGGCCATATCCCTTTTTTTATTTTTTAATTTTTTATTATTTTTTTTAAACGTTTGTTTATTTTTGAGACACAGAGAGTGAGCAGGAGAAGGGCAGAGAGAGAGAGGGAGACACAGAATCCAAAGCAGGCTCCAGGCTCCGAGCTGTCAGCACAGAGCCCGACGCGGGGCTCGAACCCACAGACCGCAAGATCATGACCTGAGCCGAAGCCGGCTGCTTAACCGACTGAGCCACCTAGGCGCCCCCCTTTTTTTATTTTTTACAGCGGATTTATTTTGAGAGAGGGAGAGTGCGTGAGTGGGGGAGGGGCAGAGAGAGAGGGAGAGAGAGAATCCCAAGCAGGCTTTGCACTGTCAGCACAAAGTTGGACATGAGGCTCGATCCCACGAACCTTGAGATCATGACCTGAGCCGAAAGCAAGAGTCAGGCCCTTAACCGACTGAGCCACCCAGGCACCCTGGCCATAGCCCTCTCTTTCTTTTTTTTAATGTTTATTTGTTTTTGAGAGAGAGACAGAGTATGAGCAGAGGAAGGGCAGAGAGAGAGAGGGAGACACAGAATCGGAAGCAGGCTCCAGGCTCCGAGCTGTCAGCACAGAGCCCGACGTGGGGCTCGAACTCACGGACCGTGAGATCATGATCTGAGCCGAAGTCGGACGCTTACTGGACTGAGCCACCCAGGGGCCCCCCGTAGCCCTTTCTTAAGCTGTGTCTGATGTCCTGTTTCCAGACAGTCTGGTGGCTCTCAGACTTGAGTTGTTCCCAGAATCGCCTGGGGACCGTCATGGGGGACAAAGGCCTGTCCCCTCCAGCATCCGGCAGGGCCTCCGCGTGCTGCAAGTGATCCTGTGCACCCCCATGAGCTCGCGGGCCAGGCTGCGGGTCCCAGCTCTGGCTGCCCACGAGAACCACCTGGAGGGAGACAGCGGCGGAGGGTTTTTGAGGCCCGAACCCCAACCCGGAGAAGCCAGCCCCCCTGGGATCTGTGGGGCAGGGCCTGGCCCTGGTACTTAAAAACCATCGGGTGATTCTGTTGTGTGGGCGGGTGGAGACCCCTTGGCCTTGATAGAGGCTCCTGGAGAAACCACTCACTCCTGGGAGTGCTTACCACGAAGCGGAGGGACTCGTGAGGTTTTAAAAAAAATTAGCGTGTGGGGCACCTGGGTGGCTCAGTTGGCCAGGCGGCCCACTTCAGCTCAGGTCAGGATCTCATGGTGTGTGAGTTCGAGCCCGAGTCGGGCTCTGTGCTGATGGCTCATCAGAGCCTGGAGCCTGCTTCGGATTCTGTGTCTCCCTCTCTCTCTGCCCTTCCTGTGCTCATGCTCTGTCTCTACGTCTCTCAAAAGTAAACAAACGTTAAAAAAAAAAGTTAGCGTGGCTCCAGAGGAAACATCCGGTCCGAGTTCAGGTTCCAGAGGACTTCCATGGGAAAATGGAGACAGGCAGGCAGCTCAGGGTGAGAGGGGCACTGACCCACAGAGACCAGGGCCTGGAGAGTTAACAACTTGCAGGAATGCCAAGGTCATCAGAAGGACTCTTGCAGATTTGCGGGGAGGGAGAAGAATAAGGCTTACACGCCCAGCCGGGGCAGCGCGAGGGGGACAGAAGTGAGGGGCGGCCCCGCGCGCTGCTCTGTGCTCTTAGGCCCCTGGGCAGCAGGGTGAGTCCACCAGGAGGAGGGGACCGAGGCAGAGATCGCGAGGGCGCACCCCACCCTCTCAGTGAGGCCTCCTTGTCTCTCGCCCCCGGGAGGGATTTTCTGGGCGCGTGGGAACCTCGGCCATGGCATTGGTGACCGATCGGTTCGTGGCGCTGCGAACGGAGAGCCAGGCTCCTGGACGCCGGCAGGTTGCAGAAGCTGGTCCCAGCCTTTAAGACGTTAGAAAGAAGCGAACCCTTAGTCTGGTGAGCTGGGGCTCCATTTCGAAGTAGCTCCCAGAAAGCGTGACGAGGCAGGCGTGGGGTTCCGTCTGGGTCGGGGGGATGACCGCTTTCTTTTCCCAGGACAAGGCATGTTAGGCGAACCTTTCCCACTGTGGTGGGTAGCCACACCGCCAGATCGGGGGGTGCCTCCGGCCTCTCCGCCAAGTATTTGGCAAGAGCCCTTGTGATGGCATCCCGTTGCCCCCTGCCCCAGAGCGAAGCCAGGTCTGGCTCAGCTGGGCACTTAACAGTACACCTGGGAAAATTCTCATGCCAAGATTCCAAAGTAGGGACTGGGTGAGATCTGACTGTGTGGCTTTGGAGTAAATTCACCAGCTCCCCCGCCAAAGCAGGGGGCGGGGCTTGAACTGTGACGTGGGAGGGGTCTGGCCAGACTCTTCTGCTCGGAAGGGGGGCCGAGGGGATGGGACAGTGTGGCGGGCATACAGTTGGTCGAGATGACCTCGGGAGCCCGGGAGGACCGGCGGAGATGGGGGGGGGGGCGAAGTCGTCTGCCGTGTCCCTACCACCTCTCCCCTCGCCTCCATCGCGTGGATCTGCGTCCATCTACTCAAGGCATGCTGGGCCTTGCCCCATTCTGTATCACTTCCGGAAGCCCAAGGCTGGGGGGATTGGGCCAGGATGGGCAACGGCTGGGCTTCTAGAGCACGGGGTCGCCGGGCCAGCCTGCACAGGCGATCGCCTGTAGCCATGTAAGCAAAACCGTGGGCCTGGTCAGGAGGCTCCCGGAAGCGACCCTCTGGAAGCCTGCCCTGTGGCGTTAGAGTCCGAAGTGGCTGTGGTGGTCTTCGGTGATGGCAAGTTGAGGCCGGACAGGCGCGGGGGCGTTCCCAAGGCCACCCAGCCAGGAAGTGGCGGCCGAGAAAGTATGCGTGGAACAGTCTGGGTTCGACGGTGTGGAAAGGACTCCGATTTCACCTGCACCGGTGCCCCAGGGATGAGGCGTGCCTGGCAGCGGGGCAGAGCAGGCTCGGGGTCCCCTCCAGCTGGGCCGCCCCTGGACGTCCGTGTTCTTGGTACCACATTTCACTCTTAACTTCGTTACCTGAGGAACCTTTGTTTTAAAAAGAATACTTTCAAGTTCTAAAAGTAGTGTCGCCACCCCGGAAAATTTAGGAACAATTGGAGGCTGCGTTCTAGAAGGACGTTGACGACCTCGTGGGTGGTCAGGGTACAGAGATAAGAGAAGCAGGAAGAGGAGCCGGGAGAGGGGGGACGGTGACCTCCACCTGTGGGGATCTGGAGGCCTTCCCAGAGGAGGAGGGCAAGGCGGGCCGCCAAGTCGAGAAAGAGAGAGCGAGCAGGGGAAAGGGGCAGAGAGAGAATCCCAAATCTGTACTGTCAGCGCAGAGCCCAATGCGGGCCTCAAACTCTCGAACCTGGAGACCATGACCCGAGCCAAAATGAAGAGTTGAACACGTAACCGACTGAGCCCCCCCACCCAGCGCCCCTGAATGCTGGCCCTTTATTGAGCCCTTCCTTATGTTATCTCGGCAAGCGTTTAGGTTTGGCCCGTTACTTTGGAGGCAGGACATTGACCAAGGCTATAAATTGCCGCCGTCGGGAATTTATCATAATTCTCATCGCGGCGCTCACCGAGCCCTTCCGGTATGCCAGCCGCTGCTAACTACTTTGCGTGCATTGCCATTAATCCCTCGTAATAACCTTACGGAGACTTGGGGATTATTTTCCTTATTTAGAGGTGGAGGAACGGAAGATCGGCCAGGCCACTGTGGCCTATGCAAATTTATTATTATTTTTTAAGTTTTTATTTTAATGCCACTTAACGTCCAGTGTTGTATTAGTTTCAGGTGTTCAGGATAGTGATTCAACACTTCATTCATGACTCGGTGCTCGTCACAAGCGCCCCCCTGAATCCTCATCCCCTGTTTCACCCATCCCCCCCACCGGTAACCGTCAGTTTGTTGTCTATAGTTAAGCGTCAGTTTCTTGGTTTGCCTCTCTCTCTTTTTCCCCCCCTCTGCTCGTTTGTTTCTTAAATTCCACGTATGAGTGAAATCGTATGGTGTTTGTCTTCCTCTGACTGACTTTGCTTCACGTCATACTCCCTAGCCTCATCCGTGTCATGGCCAACGGCGAGACCTCATCCTTTTAAATGGCTGGATGATATTCCATTGTCTGTATACCACAGGCGCGTTATCCGCTCATCAGCCGATGGACTACTTCCGTAGTTTGGCTGTGGTAGACGATGCTCCTGTGAACATAGGGGTGCGTGTATCCCTCGGAATTAGGGTTTTTGCATTCTTTAGGTAGATACCTGGCAGCGAGATTGCTGGATCGTAGGCTAGTTCTTTTTTTTTTTTTAATGTTTATTTAGTTTTGAGAAAGAGTGAGTGAGAGTGTGCAAGTGGCAGAGACGGAGACACAGAATCCGAAGCAGGCTCTGGGCTCTGAGCCATCAGCACAGAGCCTGACGCGGGGCTCGAACCCACAAACTGCGAGATCATGACCTGAGCTGAAGTCGGACGCCCAACCGACTGAGCCGCCCAGGCGCCCCTTAAATTAGTTTTTGAGAGAGAGCACATGCGTGTGCCTGTGTACACGTTGGGGTGGGGGGCAGAGAGGGGAGAAAATGGGTCCCAAGGAGGCTCTGAGCTGTCAGCGCCTTGCGGGGCTCAATCCCACAATCTCGATCGGAGCCGAAATTAAGAGTCGGATGCTTAACTGACTGAGCCACCCGGCACCCCCAGGAGCGGTGTGTTTTTAACTTTTTGAGGAATCTCCGACTATTTTCCACAGTGGCGCACCAGTTCGCCCTCCGGCCAGCAGCGGGCGAGTGTTCTTTCTGTCCACGTCCTCGCTAAAACCTGTTGTTTCCCGTGTGGTTGCTCTTAGCCATTCTCACGCTGCACGCGAATTTCACGCAGCTTTCCAAAGGGCGTCTCTGGGGTCGGCCTGGTCCAGGGCCCTGGGTTTCGTGAGGACGGTGCGGGCTGGATTCCTGCCACCACGCCTGCTTTCTGGCCTGGCACCTTAGCGCGGGGCTCAGACGACACAGCGGTGGGCGAGGGCCCTGCGGATGAGGGGGGCTGCGGAGCTCGTCAAAGCCACACAGCAAGGAAACTGCGGAGCTGGGATTCTCGGCGAGTCTGCCGACCCCGGAGCTGGTGTTTCTAGCCTGCACTCAAGTGAGAGAACCGCAGGCCCACGGGAGCCCTCCAGTGTGGCCTGGACCGTGCCAGGGCTGGCCCCTCGGAAGAGGTACCGTGAGACAAGCCTCTCTGCCTCTTCCGAGAGCCGGTGACCCAACTAAGGCATCGGGGAAAACTTACATTTTAGAGTCTGACATTTCTCTTCCGCATTCCTTTCCTTTTTTCCCCTTTGCTCATTTAAAGTCAGCTGCACCCTCTGCTCCCCTCCCCTGCCCTCCAGCCCTGGAGAAAGGGCTACTCGACTGGCGGGCCAGGGGCGGGTGGGGATGCTGGGAGGGGCGGGCTGGCCTCCAGCCTCGTGAGGCCTCGCAGATGGTCGTCGTAGCCGGCGGGTGACCGCGTCGCCGGTCACGGCCTTTTTCCGGACAGACGCTCGGTTCTCCCCCTTCGCTTGCCCGCGCTCGTCCGCACATTTTAGCTCGACGGTCAGCGTTCTCATGACGGAGGTGTCTGACTTCAGGTCTTGGGGGCAGGGAGCAAATGGCAAGAATTCTGCAGTGGTCTCCCAGCCTCGGACTTGGTTAGGGGCTGGGGGACTGGGGGCGGGGGAGCAGGGCAGGCAGGGGTGACCCTGGGCCGAGTGCGTGGCCGCGCGGCTGTGTCAGGGAGGAATCTGTGCCTGGCCCTTCCCGTGTCTTCTTTGGGAGCGCAGTGCTAGCAGCAGCTGCGGCGGGGACGGTAACACGGCGAGTCCTTATTACTTGGAGCAAGTCTAAAGCTTTATCTAGAGGCTCTCAGCCGGGGCCCATCTTGCCTTCCAAGGGATGCTCAGCAGTGTTGGCGGATAGTTTTGGTTGCCCCAGTTTGGGTTTGCTGCTGTCCCCTTGTGGAGCACAGGCCAGGGATGCCACCAAACATCCCGCAGCGCACAGGACGGCCCCCCAAACAGAATTTTCCAACCCAGATGTCAGTCGTGGCTGATCTGAAGAGAACCTGAAACGGCCAGTCTTCAGCCTTTCAGCCAGTTCGATAGCCGTAACGCCGGCTCAGACCCTGCTTGTGGTCGCTTGCGCAGGTCCCCGTCTGCTGCTCGTCCTCCCAGAGCCAGGTGGAGGTGTGGCTTGCGTTGGCCAATGACCAAGTAACGTGACCCTTCAGCGCGGAGACCTTCAAGACCTCAGGTGCAGCTGGCCTCGTTGCTTCCTCCTCACTATGGTGACCGTCGGGGCCCCCGGAGCGTGGAGGCTGCAGCAGCCTGCGTCCTGGAGGGAGGGGGCTCGAGGCAGAGCTGCGGATCAACTCTCAGGACACGAGAGGACGAAGGAGAGCTAGCCTGTGTAATTCACACCGCGGAGACTTCAGGGTGGTTCGTTCTGTCGTAGCCTATCCCATCCTGCAGGTGTCTATTCTAAGTAGAAGAGAAAGACGCTAGGGTTTGGATGAGGCAGGCGGTACGCGTCCGAGAACCATCTGGATACTGTGGGTAAAGGCTCAGGTATCCAGCGTTTGAGGATCGTATACTCCGGAGACACTGTGCTCACCCCGTGGGAGGTTTAGGGGTGCCGGCAGATGGCTTCACAGAAGGAGCGGGAGTCCAGAAACCTCGCCAGGGCCATCCAGACCTCTCCGAGGTCTCAAGAGGTTAAGCGACTTCCCCAGCCATCTGCGAGTCCCTGGCTCGGGGTGCCGTCCGTGAGCGATCTGGAATCGGTTACGGGTCCGGGAATGCTCCGAGGGCACAGTCCCGTCTCTACCTGCCTAGGGAGCGCATCTGGCACTAGACTGTGTGTTAAGTGAGCTGGGGTGGGGGGGACAGGATGGAAAGCGGGCGATGCCAGGTGGTGTGCAGCTGGAGGGCTTCGAGGGGTCTGCGGAAGAGGTGACCCGCAGGGCCACACAGCCCGCTTTCAGGGGCGGGGCCTGGGCAGGGAGAAGGGAGGGGCTGGGCGTTTCTCCACTTTTTCTGGGTTTCCGCGGTGCGGGCAGCCCCCCAGCCCAGGGGCTCCGTGAAGAAGCCGTCCTGTAGAGCGGGGCGCCCTCCCCGCGAGGGGCGCTGCCCGGGCACGTACTGCCTGACGCAGACAGCACAT
Source organism: Paguma larvata (assembly GCA_030068075.1). Lineage (NCBI taxonomy): Eukaryota > Metazoa > Chordata > Mammalia > Carnivora > Viverridae > Paguma > Paguma larvata. The sequence continues at coordinate 6,061,163 of CM057843.1, forward strand.
GCCCTTGGAGGGGGCGTCACTGTCCAGGAAGCGCTCCAGAGGCTCGGCCATTGTGCTCTCTCCCTCGGGGGCTGGGGAGCGGGGGAGATCATTCGGTGCCAGGAGCAGGCCCGTCCTGGCACAGAGCCAGCCCCCTTCCCAGCAGCGCGGAGCGGTCAGCCCGACTCATGTTCCGAGGCGCCTCGGTGTTCCCACCGACCAAAGGGGCACAGCCAGGAGCGCCTGCCCTCTCTGCCTTCCGCCGAACAAGTCCTGTAATGCCAGGGACACAGGCCCTCCCGAGTCAGAAAGGGAGGCATGGCCTGTTCGTCTCTTGCGACTGTAATCACGTCTTCCAGAAACTCTTGGCCTGGAGGGGACAGGACGGGAGCCTTGGGACAGCTCAGATGGTACCGCTGGATGGCACCTGCCGGCTGCGGACAGGGACCGAGCTGGGAACACTAAGCTGTGGGACCGTTTAAATCCTCAGGTTGCTGGCTTGCGGGGGGGGGGGGGTCTGTCGTCCCCCTGCAGCCCTGGCCTCCCCGTTCTAGACGCTCCAAGCCTCAGAGCTGGTCTTTACCATGCGGGCTGCAGGTGCAGGGGTGTGCCTCCTATTGGCTCCTCCCCCTCCGCCCCGCCTTCCTGAATCCAGGAGAGACTGGTTCTTAATCCCAGAAGGTGCCCGTGGTCTCGGCCTCAGCGGGGTGATTCATCCAGACGCAGGTCGCAGGGTTTTATTGTCGCTAGGAGGGGCGACGTGGCAAGAGCCCCGCTCTGGAGCCAGACTACCTGGGTTCGAACCCCGGCCTCGCCATTCCCTAGCTCTGTGACCTCCAGCAAGTGATTGTTCTGCCCGTGACTCAGTTGCCTTATCAGCAAAGTGCGACTGATAGTAGCACCTACCGGGGTGGGGCGGTTGTGTGTGTCCTGTGGGCAAGCTATTCACAACAGTGACACGACACCGGAAACGAGGCCACCGTTCACGTCTTTCTCGCCGTTTCCCTCAGTTTGTGCCAGGTAGCCGTGTCACCACCAGCCATGCCGCTTCCCGGTCCTCTGATGTCAGCAGCCGTGTTCTTGCTCTTACCGGAAGCTCCGTGCACTCAGACGCAGTTCGGGTCTCAGCCCCGCCCTGCCGCGGGGGCCCTGGGCCCCCAGACCTTGGGATCGGCTTGGTGTATGCCTGGTTTTCTTGGTATTTCTCTCATTTTCTCTCTTCCCAGAAGATAGCCGCCTTACCAAAAAAAAAAAAAAAGCATTGCATAAACAGCATAATAATGTTAAAAAAATTGGCTTACTGCCCCTGACCTAACTTAAACTTTCGTATCTCCCCGTCCTTGTCTGCAGGCAGACAGACATCTTGCAATTAAAGAGCAAAAGACGGGGCGGGTTTGGACGATGTTATCTCCGCCCACCGCCCCAAACCGGAAGGCGATAGAATAGGAGTCCATTGGGGGCCTGGGGTCTCGTGGGCTTTGGCTCAGTGTGGCCTTAGCTCTTGCTGGCTGGGCCACCTTGGGGCAAGTTCATTGGACTTTGTGGAATGATACTCTCCTAACTCCTGACTCTGTAATAATACAAAAAGGTGGTTGGACAAAGCATATATATTTTTTTTAATGTTTATTTATTTTTGAGACAGAGAGAGACAGAGCATGAGCAGGGGAGGGGCAGAGAGAGAGAGGGAGACACAGAATCCGAAGCAGGGTCCAGGCTCTGAGCTGTCAGCACAGAGCCCGACGCGGGGCTCGAACCCACGGACCACGAGACCATGACCTGAGCCGAAGCCGGACGTTTAACCAACTGAGCCACCCAGGCACCCCCAAAGCATACTTTTTATTAGAAAAGCCGTCAGTGTACGAAGTGGGGTTTTTAGTGGCTGCCTGGTACTCGTTGGCGCGCATACCTCTAGATTTTTCTAACCTGCGTGTGTGGGGTTGGCCGTTATTCGCTTTTGTTCCTGTTTCTGGAAGCAGCAGCCTTAGGGGCTGGCTGCTGGGAGCCCCTGGAGTCACACTTGACCCTTTGAAGTCGGTGACTCGGTGTTCTTAGGAGTTTGCTCTGCTGAGGGCCATTGTTTTTTTTTAATCTGTTAGGTTCTCCTCCCCCGCCTGCCCCCGTGTGCCCCCAGCCTGGGTTTTTCTCTCCTGTGGTCTGGGTGTAGGCTCAGCTCCCTGGGGGACGGGGCTTTAGGTCCTACAGGTGGCATGGAAACCCCCCCCCCCCCACCCAGCCCTGCCCGGACCTGAAGGCGAAGGAGGGGAAAAGTTTTATCAGAGCGGACAAACAGGTATTTCCTGTCAGCCCCCAGCTGTCAGGGAGATCAGCCCCCTTGGTAATTCAGAAAGAGGAGCCCCACCCATGCCACTCCCTACTCGCCCAGGGTCAGAAACTCCCAGAATTTAATGAAAGCGGATTGCTGCACGCACTGGCCGGATAGAACTTTATGCAATACTAGAAATGTTCATTCTGCCCTTTCCAATGTGGTAGCCTTTAGCCACCCGTGGCTGTTGAGCCCCTAAAAATGTGGCCAGTCCATCCTGGGATGTGCTCTCACTATAAGCATGCATGCAGGGGGCACCCGGGTGGCTCGGTCGTTTAAGCGTCCAACTTCAGCTCAGGTCATGATCTTGCAGTTCGTGAGTTCAAGCCCCGCGCCGGGCTCTGTGCTGACAACTCAGAGCCCGTAGCCTGCTTCAGACTCCATGTCTCCCCCCCTCTCTCTGCCGCTCCCCTGCTTGTGCTCTGTCTTTCTCTCAAAAATAAATACAGTTGAAAAAAAATAAAAAAAATGCGTGCAGATTTAGAAGACCATGTGAGCCAAAAACTCTAAAAGACCTCGTTACTCGTTAATATTTTGTGACACGTTGAAATGATTTTTTTGGATATTTTTGGTTAAATAGATATTGCCATGAATATCCTGTTTCTTTTTATAACGTGGCTATTAGAAAATATAAATTTCCACAGGAGCTAACGTTATACTTTTGCTGGACAGCACTGTTCTAGAGTGTAGATGGGCAGCTGCTGTCCTGCCCGAGGGGAGAAGTGGGACCCACCGGGGCCCCCCCTCCCCCAGTCTCTCCGTGTGCCCCAGTGCCTCCTGCTCCCAGACGTGCCGCCAGGCTGAAGGAGCGAGTACCCAGGGCAGAGTGGCCACAATGGCGGCCACCCCGGTAGTACCTCTGGGGTCTTGGGCACAGGAGGTCAGCTCACTGAGGGCACTTCTCCATCTTCCGTGGGGTGGAGTGACTGGCTTAGGGTGGGCCTTGGGGGTGTGGACATGGGCTCAAGGACACAGATTCATGAGCCCTGGCAGGAGCCCTGGCGCTGAGCAGTTAGAATAATGGCTCCCATTGATTGGGTGCCTGTGACAACTCGCTCCCTGTGCCGGGGGCTTCATCATCCCTCTGACTCCTCCACCCGGTTGGGAGGTTCCATGATGCCCATTTTGCAGATGAGAAGCCCAAGGCCTAAGTAGCGATGTGTTGGCCCAGAGTCCCGCTCTTTGGCGAGTGCCAGAGCTTACGGCGAAGCCTGTCTGACTGCAGGCTGTTCGCTCCACACACCTCTCCTCTCGGGGCTCAGTCCCTCTTTTCCCTCTGACTCTCAGGGTCCCGATGACAGCAAGGGGGCTGGACGCTTGCTCACAGGAGGCCCAGGAGGGGCAGGGGTAGAAGGCGGGCGTTAGACCAGGGTTTCTGTCCTGGGGAGAGAACACGGGCACGCATCTCCACCGGGCCCTTCTTTCCTGTGTTAACTGAGTTTGAAGCCTGATTCTGAACAGACCCCGTCCTGGAACCCGGGTGCCCAGAGGCCGGATAGCCAGTCCTGGGGCCCGGATGGACCCTCCGCGGAGCTGGGGTAGGGGGGCGGAGAAACGCGGGTTTCTGCGTTCCTGGCATTGGGCTACTCCCTCACTTCCGAAGTGCCTTTTGAACATTGAATAAATACTGGTTAAAGAGTCCAGAGCCCTGTCTTCGGTGTGTGTTGGGGAGGCCTTGGCTTCAACCCCCTTGGCCAGGGCAGATTTTGCTCCCAGGTCGTGGGGGTCACTGTCTAATCCTAGCTCGGGAGCCTGGTGTGCACTGCCCCCCACCCCCTCCAAGCGTCCAGGGAATTGGGAGAGCCCTACCTCCACCCAGATCCACCTGGGCCGCCGCTTCCTCACTGCTTGCACCACCCTGACCTAACATTGTGCTTTTCTCTTTTTTCCACGGCCTTGCATCCTTCCTCCTGAGTCGTGGCAGAACCCAACTGAGAAACGCCAGTCATGGCTCGCCAGGGGAGGTGGGAGGGATCGTCCAGGCATCCGTCCTCCACCGCTGTTGTCCTTGGTCTCAGCGACCCGAGGCAAGTCATCTCGCCTCCCCCAGCCTCCATTTCCTCATCCCTCAAAGAGGAATGTCACGATAAGACAGGCCTGGGAGAGAGACGGAAGCGTCGAGAACGCATCCGAGGGCTTGGTAAGCATGGGGTACCCCTACGCCCGGTCACTTGTACAGTCTGATGGATATGCTTCAGACACGAAGGAACTGGAAAGACCGCCAGAGCTAGAGAAGTTTGAGCCCTAACACCGAATAGCCGAGTGGCCTTAGCTTAGGGGAACCTAGCTAACGTACCCTCCCAAGCCTCAGTGTCCCGGTCTGTAAAGCGGGGTCGCCGAGGAGGGTTTAAATGAGATGCCGGGTGCCCGGCTCGTGCACAGCAGGTGCGTAGGCGCCTCTCTGTTCCCGAATGCTCGGGCAGAGCTACGGTCGGCTGAGCTGAAGGGTGTCGGGGGCACGCTCGTCCAGCTCCTTTTTAAAATCTACAACCGTACAAGGATGCGCTTCCCAGCTCCGTTCCCTGCCGTGGAGGAGTTTGACTCCTCTGGTCGTGCCGCAGCCTCGCAGGGCCGCCGCTGGGCCAGCCTTCTCTCGGCCAGTGACGTCTCTCTGCTCCAGTGACGACGTGGCTTCTTGGCAGATTAGGGAGTGACTTCACGAGGCTCACCCTCCCACCTCTCCCTGCAGCCCCGGCTGGACCGCCGTTGTCCCATCTTCGAAGACGGGGTCTCCGAAGGTGGGGCGAGCCTACCTGCGCACACTCGGAAGAACAATCTAGAAGCTCTAAAAGAAGCGACTCTTCGAGGTTCACTTCTTTGTTCGGAACAGAGTTCGAAGGGTGGGGTAGAGATTTTGTAGTTCGTGGTGCTCTTGCAGGGTGGGTGCCTGCGAAGAGGCGGACAGAAAGCCTGTGGCGGGGACGCGTGGGGACGCGTGGCTGGGCCGGAAACCGGCCTCTGAGAAAGGGCACCTGCAGGGAGCCATCGCGATCGCTTCGAGCCAGGAAGGGTCTCTGCTTTTATTTTCTGCCAGTCCGAGAGCTTTGGGGGTTCCGGGAGCGTCTGAGAGTGAAGGGGGAAGGAGTTTAACCCCCCAGAAATGGGTCGGGACATCGGTGGGCGCTTGGGGACTAGAACCTGGAAAGGAAGGCCAGCAGAATCCGGATCTGTCAGATTCTACTCAGGACGGGCCTGTGGACGGTTGGGCAGTTTCCGGCAGGACCGCGACAGAGTGCTAGGTCGACAGGGGTCGGCTGTGGCTCGGTTGAGACATCTCTATGGAGAAAATGTGTGATTTAAAGGTGTGTGTGTGTGTGCGCGTGTGTGGTTTAATGTTTGTTTATTTTCGAGAGATTGAGAACATGAGCAGGGGAGGGGCAGAGGGAGGGGGGGGAGAGAGAGAGAGAGAGAGAGAGAGAGAGAGAGAGAGGAGAGAGAGAAAGAATCCCAAGCAGGCCCTGGGCTGTCAGTGCAGAGCCCGACACAGGGCTCGATGTCGTGAACCATGAGATCGTGACCTGAGCCAAAATCAAAGAGTCAGACACTTCACCGACCGAGCCGCTCAGGCGCCCCGAGAATGTGTGGTTTATTTATTCATTTATTTTTAATTTATTTTTTAAAATTTTTTATGTTTATTTTTGAGAGAGAGAGAGAGAGAACAGAACATGAGCAGGGGAGGGGCAGAGAGAGGAGGAGACACAGAATCCGAAGGAGGCTCCAGGCTCCAAGCTGTCAGCACAGAGCCCGATGTGGGACTTGAACCCAAAACCGTGAGATCGTGACCCGAGCCGACGTCAGACGCTGAACCGACAGAGCCACCCAGGCGCCCCGAGAAGATGCGATTTAAAGGCGGCTTGGTCAACCGTGAAAGCCTAGGAAAGGGGAGGGGTCCTCGTGAGCCCTGGCAGTTCCCTAGCAGGGGTGCCCGGGGGAGAGGGCAGCCCGGCCATTGGACTTCCGTGCATTCCGTCACCGTGGTTAGCTGCCGGCATCCGGGATTTTTTCCATTTTGGGTTTTTCTCAATGCTACCAAACCTGGCAGTTTTCGCACGAGGTGTTGGGTAAGGGCAAACTCACCAAGCAAACACCCGCTTGAGTGTCCCCCTGCTCCCCAGGCGAGAATAGACTGACTCACACAGACTTCGTCGGGCGGCAGAACCCGAGACAGCACTTTCTCACCGTCGGAAACCACGAATCGGCTTCGAGCTGTCTCTGGCCGTGTCGTGTGTGTTCACTTCGCTTGGGCCCATTCTCGGGGCAGGGAGCTGGCTGGACCCGGGACCCGCCGGCTCCTCTCGCACAGGTCCTGGCCGCGGGCTGGGCTCCGGCTTTTGCTCTGATGGCTCAGCAGAACCTCCCCCTCCTTCTGCCGTCCCGACTCCTCTAGTGCTTTCTGAGCCTCTCCTGTCTCAGGCGATGAGCCTCGCTGGGCCGTGGAGTGAACGCGTCCTGTCCCAAACCGTTTCCTTCCTCCATGGAGCTTCCGATTCTGGTTTTGGGAGACCGAGATGAATATGCTCGGAGCGTCCGAGGAAGAATCAGGTGCATCACCTCTGCCAGTTTCTGGCAGAACACGAATGTGAGAGCCCCTCTTTCTCGGAAGAGAAGGGTGGGAGGCACCCCGGCTGGGGTGGGGGTGGGGTGGTACTATGGTAGCAGGAGCTTCGGGGTCAAGTACAATGTACTGAGTATCCAAGTGGGCTGGGTTTGTTATCCAGATGTCATTCTTCATTTTTCTTTATTTTTAAAATGTTTATTATTATTTTTGTTTTAGAAAGAGAGCACCCAAGTAGGGGAGAGGGGCAGGGAGAGAGAGATAGAGAGAGAGAATCCCAAGCAGGCTCCAGGCCCAGTGCGGAGCCCGAAGTGGGGCTCGATCCCACCACCCTGGGATCATGACCTGAGCTGAAATTAAGAGTTGGACTCTTAACCAGCCGAGCCACCCAGGCGCTCCTTCATTTTTACTTATACCTGTTTCTATTGTAGAATATAACAGAAAACTACAGAAATGTACAGGTGCAACTCCACAAATTTTCACAAAGCAGCCTTGTAACTGCTGTCCAAATCGAAAAGTCTTTCCAGCACCCCAGAAGTCTCCCCGATCTAACCCCTTCCCTTCACTACCGAAAGTAACTTTGGCCTGGTTTCTAGAGTAGTCGCTTCTTCGCTGCTTAAAACAATGATTTCACCACTCTCTCAAAAATAAATAAACATTAAAAAAAAAATTTAGGGGCGCCTGGGTGGCTCAGTTGGTTGGGCGGCCGACTTCAGCTCAGGTCATGATCTTACCGTCTGTGAGTTCGAGCCCCGCGTCGGGCTCTGTGCTGATGGCTCAGAGCCTGGAGCCTGCTTCAGATTCTGTGTCTCCCTCCTCTCTGTGCCCTCCCCTGCTCATGCTCTGTCTCTATGTCTCTCAAAAATAAAATAAAAATGCTAAAAAAATAAATAAATAAAAAAAAAAAAAAAAAGAAAGAAAAAAAATTTAAAAAGGGGGCGCCTGGGTGGCTCGGTCTGCGGAGCGTCCGACTTTAGCTCGGGTCACGGTGTCACGGTTCGTGGGTTCGAGCCCCGCGTGGGGCTCTGTGCTGCCAGCTCGGAGCCTGGAGCCTGCTTCGGATTCTGGGTCTCCCTCTCTCTCTGCCCCTCCCCCACTCGTGCTCCCTCTGAAAAATAAATGAACGTTTAAAAAAATGAAAACAAACAATTATTGCACCACTCATAGGCATTCCTAAGCAGTGTGATTCAGTTCGGCCCGTTCTTTGGACTTCCCGTAAGGAGAATCCTACGGACTTGCGTTCTTTAGCGTGTGGCTTCCTTTGCCCGTTATGTTTGTGAAATTTACGCGTGTTTGTTGCGCGTGGCTCCTGTTCGTTTGCACTGCAGCGTATTATTCCACCGAATGATTAGCCCAGGTTTGGGACCCGTCCTCCTACTGACGGACATCCGGTTCGTTGACAGTTTGGGACTGTCCCCCCAAACCGCTCTGATCACCGTCGGACCTCTCTCTGGGACCCGCCTGCCTGCGTGTGTGCCGCCCTGCTTTCTGTTGGGTGTACCTGGTGGCGGGATCACGCCCTCCGGGTCAGCCTGGCGAGCAGGTGGGGAGGCTTGGCCTGGCCCCGCCAGTGAGAAACTTGGCCACTGTTCCGTCTCTGTATCCCGTGGGTTGTCCGTGAGGCCCCGGGGGGGGGGGGGCCGCGTCACCTTGCCAGGTGCGGTGGGAGTTAAGACTCGTGAGGCTTGCGTTTTGAGCCCGGGTCACCCTGCACGGGGGCCGGGTGAGTGGCGTGTAGCAGGCTAGTCATGGCGGGGGGTGGGAGGGGGCGGCGAATGGGCAGTGTTGGGGGTGCAGCCAGTGTACCCATGCCCCTCCAGGAGGACCCGAATGCCCAGCCCCTCCAAGCTTTGGGGTCTGCCCCTCCAGAGTGGAGAACGCTCAGGAAGGCCCGGGCCTCGACCCAGTCTCCTGGCCTCCGCTTGTGGCGCAGCTAAGCTCTTAATGTGTTTTCATAGTCAAAGCAGAAAGGTCCCATTGTGGCCCCGACGCCTGTGCCATAAAGCGCTTTTGTTCCCTGACAAAATTCCGAGTGGCGAAAGCGAGCCAGCTTCGCAAAGACCCGGCACCGGCGAGTGGCCCTTTGCCACTGTCAGCAGCGGGGCGAGCTCTGTGTTTGCGGCACCCTCAACGTCACAAAAACTCTTGGCAGGCTACTTGGAGGAACGCAGTCAGGTGTTCAGAAGTCATTTTTATCATCCCGGAATTACAGTCTGCTATTTATTAATGTGTCGGTGAGGGTTCCCTTGGACCCTGTGTTTAGAAAACCCAAATAACCCCGAGTTAACAAGTAAGGGAGTTACTTTTCTCATGCAACGAGAAGTCCGAAGGCAGGGAGTCCTGAGGGTTTTTGTTGAGCCCTCATATCGCTTTGCCACACCCTCCTTAGCCCGGGCCCTTTTCCCTCACGCGCAAAATGGCTGCTGCGTCGCTGGGCTTCGCAGCTGCCTTCCAGGCGGCACGAAGCGGGGAGGGATGCTGGAAGCTGGTTTCGGCCAACTGACTCTTACCCATTTTAATGAGGAAAGCGCGCTTCGTGGAAGTACCAAGCAGTGGGCCAGCACTGGGTCACGTGACAACCACGGGTTGCAAGGGAGCCTGGGAGCCGAGCGCTCTGTTACTCCGAACAAAATCAGGGGTCCCCAGAGTTCAGGAAGAAGGGAGAATGGATATGGGACGGCAGCTCGCTGCAGGTGACCCGATTTGCTAGATAGCAAGGGAGCGAGTCATGTTACAAAAAGTCCATTTCCTTCATAACAAACTTATTCCTGTGAGCATCAAAATGTATTTTAATTAAAAAAAATTTTTTTAATGGTTATTTAGTTTTGAGAGACAGAGATTGAGAGAGAGAGAGAGAGAGCATAAGCAGGGGGGAGGCAGAGAGAGAGGGAGACACAGAATCTGAAAGCAGGCTCCAGGCTCTGAGCTGTCGGCACAGAGCCTGACTCGGGGCTCGAACTCATGAACCGTGAGATCATGACCTGAGCCAAAGTCGGACGCTCAACCGACTGAGCCGCCCAGGCGCCCCTGTTTTAATAATTTGAAACAGCTCAGGAAGGCGCAGACTTCAGACACGTCTTTTGAAACCATCCGGTGACATCTGTTGTTTTCGCCGTGGCCGGGAGCCTCGGGACCTCTGCTGAGGTGTCGTTGGAAGGGCTACCTTGCCCCTCGTACAAGGTCCAAGAAAAGCAGGCTTTGCGAATCTTGGGCCCTCTCTGGAGTTTCTCTCATTCATTCCGTCACTGCCGCCTCATCGTGCGGTCACTGCGCGCTTTTGCCTCTAGATGCCATGGTTCTTCCCACCTTCATGTCGTCTGCTTTCTCGATTCCGTGGACGGGAGACCCCAGGTACCGAAGGTGACAGAAGTGCGCGCGATGGAGGCGCGGCCCTGGGGACAGCATGGAGGAGGAGTCTGGGTTAGGTAGAGCCTGCCTCACGGGGCTGTACGGTCTGATTTATCAGCTCGGAGGCATTTGTTCTCTTGTGGTCTGCCAGATAAGAGAATTAGTTCTTAGGCTTCCAAATAAAACCAAAAGCCAAGGGCAGTGGGGCGCCTGGGTGCTCCGTCTGTGAGCATCCAACTCTGGGTTTCGGCTCAGGGCATGATCTTACGGTTCATGAGTTTGAGCGCCGCACCCCCCCCCCGCCTTGCAAATCAGGCTGCACGCCTAGGGTGCAGAGACTGCTTGGGATTCTCTCTCTCCCCCCGCCCCTTCCTCTTTCTGCCCCTTTCCTTGCACTGCACGCACACTCTTGCTCTCAAAATAAACAAACAAAACCTACAAAAAACAAGAGCAGTTTCCAGTCATATCAAGGTGATGCCGGGTAACTTCCTCCTTGCCTCATCTTTCCCTGGGAAGGTAAAGCCCCAATTTAGAAGCCCAGCATCTAATAAAACCTGTTTTCTTTCTGATGGAAAGACCTGTCACGCTCAGGCATTAAACAAAGGAGAAAATCAAGAAAAGTTAGCTGTATGACTTCAGGCCAGTTACAACCCAAGGCCTCTGGGTGTATTTCCTTATCTGTAAAAGGGGGGTAACATTCGTTGCTTTGGAGTCGTTTAAAGAAGTAAATAAGAATGAATTAAAAAATGGAATAGTGCCTAGCACATAGTAAATGCACAGTAAAAACTATTAATATTGTCATTGTTATCCTAGGCGGGGTGTCTTTCGTGTGGGATCGGGCCACCTGGGAGAGTATTTGGACCGACACCAATCTGAGCCATATTTACCAGATGACAGAGAGAAACCTATCATTTGGACAACACTGGGGAACCAGGAACAAATGTCGTAGTGTGGCTTTGCCCTTGTTCCCTTCCTATGACCGTGCAGAGTGGAGGTTTTTTTGTTTTTTTTTTTTTTAACAATTTTTTGTTTAACATTTATTTATTTTTGAGAGACAGAGAGACAGAGCGTGAGCAGGGGAAGGGAAGAGAGAGAGGGAGACACAGAATCTGAAGCAGGCTCCAGGCTCTGAGCTGTCAGCATAGAGCCCGACTCGGGGCTCGAACCCACAGACCGTGAGATCACGACCTGAGCTGAAGTCAGCCGCCTAACCGACTGAGCCACCCAGGCGCCCTGGGGTTTGTTTTTTTTTTTTTTTTTTAAGTTTATTTATTTATTTTGAGAAATAGAGCGAGCACGCACGAGAGGGGGAAGGGCAGTGAGAGAACCTCAAGCTGGCTCCGAGCGTGGGGCTCGACCATGACCTGAACCGAAATCAAGAGCTGGAGGCCTGACCTGACTGAGCCACCTAGGCGCCGTGAGTTCCTTCCCTCCCTTTCCCTCCCTCCCTTTTCTCTTTCCCTCTTCTCCTCCCCCCACCTCCCCTCCCCAAAGAGAAATTTAAAATCACTCCTAAAAAACACCTATCGGAGCACCTGGGTGGCTCAGTCGGTTAAGTGTCCGACCCTGGACTTTGGCTCCGGTCATGATCTCCCAGTTTTATGAGTTACACCCCGCATCGGGCTCTGCACTGACAGGGTACAGCCTGCTTGGGATTCTGTGTCTTCCTCGCTCTCTGCCCCTCCCTCAACTTGCGCTCTGTCTCTCTCAAAATAAATAAGTAAATAGATAAACTTAAAAAAAAAAACAGGGCGCCTGGGTGGCTCAGTCGGTTGAGCGGCCGACTTTGGCTCAGGTCATGATCTCGCGGTCTGTGAGTTCGAGCCCCGTGTCAGCCTGTTTCGGATTCTGTGTCTCCCTCTCTCTCTGCCCCTCCCCCACTCACGCTCTGTCTCTCTCTGTCTCAAAAAAAAAAAAAAACATTAAAAAAAAATAAAAATTAAACAAAACAAAACACGGACCTGCGTGTGTGCATGTGTGTGGGGCGGAGGGGAAAGAGGAAACCCTTTGACAAGTGGGGCCAGCCTGTACTTTTCTGCTCTGTCCCCTCCCGTTTTCTCGGCACCGTGGACCAGGAGGGGAAGTTCCTTGTGTCCAGTACACCTGCGAGGCTTTCCATCGGGCGGGTTTTTCCCCGCACTCGGAAGAGCCCCCTGAGACTTCACGCTGCCTGGCTTTCCTGGGCAATCTTCGGGAAAATGCCCTTGGCCCGCATATTGTAAACGCCGCTTTTGTCCAGCTGTCGGACCTGAGTGGATCGTGGTTCTGTGGTCCCTGTGTTCCGTGACCGTGGAGACCTGTAAGCTGGGATCGTGAGTAGAAGCTTGGCGGGGGGGCGGGGTGGGGTCTGGAACGATCTCAGACGCAGGCAGGTGCGTATTTAAGGCGGAGGGACCGTTATGAGCTAAAGCCATACATAAAGTCAGACTATTCGAGCCACTTATTCGTCCAGTCATTACTGGGGACCTGCTAGGTGCCACCGTATCACAGGCTTTGTAGGGGGAAGGGCATTTCAGGGAGGGGGCCCTGCTTAGCAAGGTTCTGGAGGTGCAGGCGTTGAGTGGATTAGGTTAGCAGAAGGTGAAGCAATCGCTCCGCGTTTTCATTTCTAAACCATTTTATGCCGGGCGGGGAAGCGACACCTTGTGAAATTTGGCGCGAGCCTTAATATTCTTAAAGGGAAAAGGCTGAACGTATGTGCTTTGAAGGCACCCGAAGGGTTTCCTTTCCACACTTTTCTCTGGGGAGTGGAGACGCGTGCCCCAGTTTCTGGTCATCCCGGCCCACCCACTTGTCCTTCCGTCATCTGAGTGCCTACTCCCTCCCAGGGGACCGCTGGGGACCCGGAGCCCGCCCTCGCCGGGCCGGGAAGTGTCCGCGTCTCCCTGAGTTGTGCCCCGGCAGCTGGAAGGCTGGAAAGAGCCATCCAGTAAACCGACGTCCACGGGGCCTGCCCCGGTTGGACACGGCGGTCGGCTACGTGTCTCTCTCGGTAGCCCTGAGCGAGGATATTGTGGCTCAGATACCGGGCCATCTGTCCAGGTCACGCCGCCCCGAAGTGGGCAGGGCTGGCCTTCGCCCCGGCACGGCTTGGCCCTGAAGCCAAGTTGGGCGGCAGAACTCCCTTCTGGGCCTCGCGGGCCGCTGCCGGCGAGGGGTGGGGTGCGCAGGGGGAGTGCCTGACCAGAGACCTCCAGCCATAGTGGCTCGTGGTGGCCGGCAAACGGAGACCCCGGCCGTGGTTCCGCTGCAGAGGCAGCCGCGCTGGCGGTTTGGGAGTGAGGCTTTCAACTGATGAGAATCGTAAATTACGTGGGCGGCCCCCACCCACCCTTACCGCCCCCGGGTGAGTCTGCAGCCCTCGGATGAGCGAATCTGGGAGCCTCTGCCTGTCCGCTTTCCCGCCGTCCAAACGCAGGTCCAGGCCTGCCCTGTGGCTCAGGCCTGGGGCACTGTTGCGGTTCAATCAAGCGCTCCCTGTTGAGCTCAGCCCCAATCTTCCTCATGCCCATTTTACGGCTGAAGAGACTGAGGCTCACGGACCCCGAAGCGCTGGGTGTCCCGTCTGACTTCCCGGCCAGGGTAGGTGTGAGGCCAGGAACGAGGGGCCGGACGGTGGTGGCCAGTCGGTGCCACGCCGCAGGTCGCAGGACTCCAGCGGGCCCTGGAGTGCCATCTCCCTTCACCGTGCAGCCTTCCTTTCCTTGGGCGCCTCACCGAGGCCAGAGCTTGCCCAAGTTCACGTAGCAAGCGGAGTTTGACCCCACGGATTCTTTCTACCTCGCCGCGACAAGGCATCCGTTCCCGTCTGGGCTGCGCGCCTGTTTCCCGGTGGCACGCGGACCTTTCGGTGATGGCTTGGGCGCCTGTGCGAGAGGGAGGGTCGGATTTTTCCCTTCCCTGGACAGGAGCCTTGGAAAGCAGAAACCTCCGAATCTACGGCCGGAAACCGAGTTAGTATGTGGCAGGGGTTTGGACAGCGCCCTGCCCGTGCGAAGTGCTGTGTCCGCTTAGTGTTTGTGTCAATGAATGAATGAATGAATGAAATGCTCCTAACACCCCTGTCGGCCCTGAAGTCTCCTGGTCTCGGTTGGCTTCTCCGCGCCCAGCACAATAATAGAGCCTTGTTCTCCTGCCCCTTTGTCTGAAAGAGGCCTCCGTGCGGCTGACTCACAGGCGAGAGGCCAGGCTGTGCTTGCCCGAGGTGCCCAGTCTTTGCTGCCACCCCCCAGCCGCCTTCCCCCGGGGGCTCTCTGGCAGGGAGGGGAGGGACCCTCTGCTCAGTCGGACACTTAACTTGACTGAGCCACCCAGGCGCCCCACCTGGGATGCTTTTAAAACATACCGATGTTGGGGGGGACAGCCGCGGACAGATGGACTGCATACCTCTGGGGCGGGTCCCGGGCCCTGCTCTCTCTGTGCTCTCTCCCGGGAATCGTATACACGATGAGGGCCGAGAACATCGCTACAAAGCCAGAGCCGAGAAGACCGTTCCAGTCACTTGTCCCTCCCTTGGGTTTGCCCACAAGGAGGATGACGGGGTGGCAAAGGCTCCTCCGTTGTGGGACTCAGCCTCTCCCCCAAGCACGGACTGCTGCCTCGTGACTCCCGGTGTCCACGGTTGTGGGAAAGGAGCGCGGTTGTTTGGGATGATGTTGAAAATAAATCGTCTGCTTGTCACCCGTGCCGGTAGGGAGACCGAGCTTCGCGTCACTTTGTCCCGGGAGGCTCGCCAGCGGCTCCCAGTTAGCGTTCAGTGTCCCCGTTGTTCTCCGCGCTCCCTCTTCTCTCGCACGCGGTGGTCACCTCGCGTCCTCTCGCGCGCAGCAGCACCGTGATTTATTTTCCGGGCCGTGAGTTAGAGCCCGTTGTTACAGACCGGGGCCCGGACGGCGCGGGGGTGTTCGGTAAACGTTGGCGGCATGGCAGGGCGGATGCCTGTCCGGGAGGGCTCTGTCGTCCCTCTGTCCACCCTTCTGCATCTGAAGCAAGTCCAGATGAGAAACGCGTGGCCAGGCAGAGTCAGGACGGACAAGACTGGGAAAGGGGCGTGTGCTCGATCGCGGGAAGCCTGGATCACCTACAGTAAGAACCTCGGCTCCTCCCGTGCAGCCCCAGCCCTCCCTCCCCCGGGCCCTCCCGCTCGCTCGGCTCCCTTTGGCCGGGGGCGGGGGGGGGGGGGAGGGGGGCAGATCCAGGATCCATGTCTCCGCTCTGACCTGTGTTTGGAAATAAACAAGGTGGCCCCTCTCCCTGCCTGGGACTTTCCTTTATCAGGAGATGCAAGCCACCACCCAAGATGCGATCGCTTCCTTCCCGGCAGCTGGAGAACCCTGGGGAAAGCAGGGAGGGCTCCTGGTGGGTCGGACACCCCCCAAACTGCCCTCATCTGCGTTCATGCTGGTTTCGGGGGAGGCCTTGAGGGCGTGGGTTTCATACGAAGCGATCTTGGGGGAGCGGATGCAGGGGGCTTTATCTTCCGTCAAATGCTGCGGGAGGGAGAAGCGTCTGTCTCCTCCTCGCAGGGAGATCGGATGCGGGGAGAATATTGCGGGCACCCATTCTGAACGTTGGCGGCCCAGCTAGGTGGCTTTCTGCGAAGTGGCCCGTCCCCACATAGCAGCCTTTCGGGGAGAGGAGCTCAGGCCGAGGGCGTTCCCGGGTCTCTGCCGTCGCTAATTCAGAGCTTTCAGAGGCGTGGGCTTGGGGGGGGGGGGGGAGGGTGGATAACGGAGGCAAATGGGAATATTTCCTGCCACCATCACGTTAGGCAGGAGCTGGTGCTTCAGAAAGAAATGTGGTCAGTGGGGGGGGGGCGGTTGGGGGTGGGAAGGCTGCTCTCGCACACCGGCCCTGGGAGCGGGTACCGCTTCTCTCAAAAGGAGGTTGGCCATCTCTCCTAGAGTGAAGGGACGCACGTGCCCGGTAGCCAGAAACTTCACGACTAGCGTCTGTGTTGGAAAAACCACCCAGCAGGCGCTCCAAAGAGGCGCACCGCCGCGGTTTCGATCACGAAGAGCTGGGGAGAGCTAACTGCCTGTCAGCAAGGAAATCGGTCGCTGAGTGATGGTGTCTTTACAGAACGGAGAGCTATGCAGGGATTAAGGTACACGAATCAGCCACGCGCCAGCCACAGCGAAGAAAAGATGGGTGGAAAGTTCAGTCGCAGGGCCTGTGGAGCAACGATGACCATTTCTGTAAAGTTCAAACGATCAAAACAACGCAGCGAGAAAATTTAAATCCTAGGCAGGAAAGACACCCACCGGCTTCACCGTCGCGGCTGCCTGTGGGGACAGAGAGGAAGTAGAAGGTTCTGGGAGGACCCGAGGGGGAATTTTAACCTTATTGTAATGTTTCATCTCTTATTAAAAAAATGCCTGAAGCAAATGTGATCAAATGTTGCCGTGTGTTCGTCTGGTGGCGGATATATACTCTATCCTCTCTCTCGCTTTTCGCTTTTCGGGGATGTTTGAAATATTTTATTTAAAAAATGAGCGACCCGGCCCTGTCAATTACTTGCTTATAACCTAGGGGGGAGACCTGGCAAATAAATAGCCAGGAGCCCCCAGAGGTGAATGTTGATGTGATTGACCAACCGCTTCAAAAATCTTGGCTTTCATTAATTTGTATCCCACTCATTTAATATTAAACTGTACCCACTTAGTTCCTTGGGGAGGGGCAGCCTGTAGTTAACCAGGTCGTGCACTGCACAAGGGGCTGAGAGATGCCGAAATCTAGACCGCCCCCATTCGCCAGGCGTGTGTGCCCTGGGCACGGCTGTGCTGTGTCTCCCTAAAGGCAGGGGCATCCTCTTTCAACTGGGATGAAGGACCCGTTCTGGCCCTGACCTTGGGCCAGTGCTCTAACCTCTCCGTGCGTGTTTCTTCTTCCGTCGTGTGGGGATAAGTGAGTTACCACACGTCAAGACCTGTGCCGGGCCCACGGTAAGCACCATCTGAGGATGAGCCGCTGTGATTCAGTTTAACCTGGGAGCGATCCGAGCCTCCGCCTCCTTTTCTGAAGGTCTGTCTCGTCGGGTTTGCCAAAGCCTGGCGTTCGGGAGGGGCTGGGGCTCTCGATGGCTTCTGGTCTGGTCCCGGAGCTTGCCGGTGCTTTCCGAGAGTTCCTTCCAAAGCTTCAGCTTTCCCAGAGTATACCTGCTTGCTCGAAAGGCCGCCGACCTTGGCATCTCTGGTGCTTTCTACGTCTGAAAGATGGCGCGGTCGGGGCCAAGGACACACCGTGGGTGGGCTGGCAAAACTTGCTGGTGAGAATTTTGCCTAAATTCTCTTGCTGAATGTAAGACTGGAGAGAGAGCGAGAGCGAGAGAGGGAGGGAGGCAGGTTTCAGGGAGACCGAGCGCAGCACTCTCCAATCCAGAACCGTGGAAGGCGGGGCCTCCCCCCTGCAGCGTAACAGGTGCCGCTTAGGAACTGGAAGCCGACTCCTCGCCCATTTCCTCATTTGGGACACAAGTCCGACCAGCCAGGAAACACGAGAACCACATTAATGTCCTAGGCTCAGACCAAAGGTCCACTCCTGGTCATCACCGTCTTCCGAAGAAACGGTCACGTTTTCTAGAGTTTTCGGACAGATACCTTCTCAGAGCGTACCGTTAATGGGATGCTTTTTGTTTTCCCAAAATTCCCTTCTTAGACTCAGTGGCGTGTTTTATAAAGTTGTCTTTCTTTCTCACCTGTGTGCGTCCGGAATGAATTTTGTTTGGTCGGTGAAAAGGGTCGGACTGCGTTGACTTCCTAGAGAGAGTTGATGCCCCTCCACCCCCCACCCCTGCCGTCCGTGTATCAAGAAGCCTAAGAATGGTTCCCTCAATTTGTTAGAAGTCGCACAGCCAGAAAATCCTGAATCCAGGATTCGACCCTACAGTTTGGCCCTTTCCCCTCTGACTTCGGCTGTTTTCTGTCTGCAATTCCCTCTTCTTCTCCCACTAAAATCTTATCTATCATTCTTTCATTTTTGAATAACGTGATGTGTTTATAAAAAGAACACACGTTCGTAGAGAAAATGCAAAAAAAAAAAATCTCAAAATAAGATTCTGTAGTTCCAGTGTTTAAATTTTGGTCTGTTTCTTTTGCTAGAAACTGTAAATTGACCTGGGTAAAAGAAAAATGAATGCTTCGAAAATTGACCTGAAAAAGAAAAATTAATGCTTCGAAAATGGTTAAAGGAAAAGTTGGGATTAAATTGTAAATGTAACATTCTTTTCTTGAGTTGTTACCTTGCTGTGATATCACCGGCGTCGCCCGTGTCATTAAATAGTCTGTAAAAAAAATGGGAATTTGGGGGGGCGCCTGAGTGGCTCAGTTAGTTAAGCGTCCAACTTCAGCTCAGGTCTTGATCTCCCTGTTCGTGAGTTCGAGCCCCGCATCGGGCTCTGTGCTGATGGCTCAGAGCCTGGAGCCTGCTTCGGACTCTGTGTCTCTCTCTCTCTCTGCCCCTCCCCTGCTCATGCTCTGTGTCTCCCTCTCTCTCAAAACAACTAAACAGGGACGCCTGGGTGGCTCAGTCGGTTGAGCGGCCGACTTCAGCTCAGGTCATGATCTCATGGTCTGTGAGTTCGAGCCCCACGTCGGGCTCTGTGCTGGTGGCTCGGAGCCTGGAGCCTGCTTCGGATTCTGTGTCTCCCTCTCTCTCTGCCCTTCCCTTGCTCATACTCTGTCTCTATGTCTTTCAAAAATAAATAAATGTTAAAAAAAAAAAAACAACTAAACATTATAAATTTTAAAAAGAAATTAAAAAATTTTTATAAAGGATTTGTTTTTTTAGTTGCTGCAGTTTTCTGCTGTAGAAACACACCAAAACGTAGTCACCCACTTCCCCATGGGTGGCTATTTTAAGATCCGCTTCCGTGAATAGCCCAACGCGCATGCTTAATTGGTTCTTTAGGATATATTCCTAGAAGCGGAGTCCGCGCCACTTCGTAAGGCCACCGCCTGCCTCTCCGCTATCTTCCGGAAGGCTGGCTGCCCAGCTCGGCGCGCCCACCGCAGCCCCCGCCGGGGCCCGTTTGGATCGGCTTTGCCACAACTCCCTTTGTTTTCATTTCGGGTCTCCTTGCTTATGATTAAGATGGAAGGGTTTGTTGGGTTTGCTCCAGTCTAGAACTTTCCTTTGAGATGAGCGGGTGTGTTTCCTTGGCCTATTTTACAGACTCTGGGTGTGGGCTCCACCTCGTTCTTTAAGACCCATTCCAAAGACCTCTTTCCCATGACCCCTTTCCTGCTGCCTGCTATTTCTCTGAAGCTGGAAGTTTGTTTTAATTTATTATTTAGAGAGAGAGAGAGAGAGAGAACGTGCACACATGTACGATCGGGGCAGGGGCAGAGAGACAGAGAATCCCAAGCAGGCTCCATAGTGTGGTCAGCACAGAGCCCAACATAGGGCACAGACTCACAAAACGTGAGATCATGGCCTGAGCCGAAATCAAGAGTCAGATGCTTACCCTGAACCATCCAGGCGCCGCTGAAGCTGGAGGTTATTTTTATTTTCACCTCTGAAACCTCCTAGCAGCTCGTATCTCAACTTGTCAAATACCCCTTTGCATTATAACTTGATGTCTCTGGCCCCTACTAGAATCTAGTCTGTAGGGTGGGAAATGGGTTTTACTCATTTCTTGCTTTCTTTTTTTAATAGTTTTTTAATGTTTATTTATTTTTGAGAGAGAGACAGAGTGCGAGCAGGGGAGGGGCAGCGAGAGAGGGAGACACAGAATCCGAAGCAGGCTGCAGGCCCCGAGCTGTCGGCACCGAGCCGAATATGGGGCTCGAACTCATGAACCGCGAGACCGTGACCTGAGCTGCAGTTGGACACTTAACCGACTGAGCCCCCCGGGGCGCCCCGGGTCTTACTCATTTCTGTATTCCCCGGAGGGCGCGGCACAGGGCTAGTTAACTAGCAGGTGCTCCATATGGATGGATGGTTCTTAAGAAAAAAGGTTTTTTTTCAGCAAAATGAATCTAACGCCATCTGGTCAACATTGTTTTCTTCCTTTCTTCCTCTTTCCCTTCTGCATCGGTGAGGTTTGCCCCATCTGATAACCTGCCAGGGCTTTCGTGGGCAGGCTGGCCGCGGTGGCCCCAGCAGAGGTGTGCGGGGAGTAGGCTGGCTGCCCGCCCCGGCTTGTCTCCCCTTCCCGGAAGAGAATCACCGTCACCCTCCACTTTGACAGTTTACACTGCGGTATTACCGCTAATCGCCTTACCAGATCAGCACGGGGCCGCTCTAGAACGTTCGGAAGGCAGAGCAGTAGAAGGAAGAACATGACTACCCGGAGCCTGCCCGCGGGGACGCGGCTTGCTTGTGGCCGACGCTCAGGCCGGGTTTCCTTTTCGCTGCCGTGCCGGGGCCAGAGCGTCGCACCCATCTCCCGTGCGGTGCTTTGGGCCCGCCTTTGTCGCTCAGGAGAATGACCCCCAAAGACCCCCCGGGTTTTTGTAAACCCGTTCGACGGTTTTGCGATGCTGTGAGCGGTGGGACGGTAACCCCCTCAGCGCTGCGCCCCCCGGGTGGGTCTGCGGGTTGTTTCCACGGTGTCTGTCTCGTGCACGGGGGCGGACGGGTCGTAACCGGCCCTTCCCTGCCTTCTCTGCCCTTCGCGGCTGGTGCCCCGTGTGCCTCTCGGTTCATGTTTCTCAGTGGCCGTGTGTAGCAACGTATTGAGAAATGACTTCCTTCTCGGGAGAAAGACTCAAATGCCTCACCTCGAGGAGGCCGCACGGAGCGCAGACTCGTGGCCTGTGGGCGCTGGGACCTCAGCGTCGCCTGGCCGGCCCCTCCTGCCCTCCTAGGCTCGGGAAGGTGGGGTGGGGGGGGACGCAGAGGACACAGGGGAGGGAAGGCTTAGCCTTCGAGGGGGCCTCAGACCTGGCCAAGCCACTCTCCCCAGTAATAAGCTCTAGTCTCTCTCCTAGGTCCCCGTAGGAGTGTATCGCGAGCCCCCGAGTCCGCTTTCTGGCCGGACCCAGACTTGGATCCTGGGTGGCCTATCTGTCCTGGCTTAGCGCCATAAACTGCCGGGCCGGGGGGCAGTTCTGGAATTGTCTTCAGCCCCACTCCTCTGAAGAGCTGCTCCGGAAGCCGAGACACGCCCTTGAGGGGCTGCCGCGACAAAGGCCCTGGAAGTCCAGGGCTCGGGTGATGGAGGAACACCGCCCGGGCTCACACCCGGCCCTGGACAGCTACTTTGTCTCGGTGTCATACTCTCCCCCCCATGCGGGTGTCATAACACCTCCTCCGATGACATGAGTCGGCATTTGTGAACTTCTTTAAATAGTCCCTCATTCGCTAAGTCAGAATAGGGAAGCAGAGGCCCCGCCAGGCTGCTCATTCACGCAGCCGGTTGAACCCAGGCCTTCCCCAGCGAGGAAGCCAGGGGATCGGGGGTCTGTCCTGACACTGCCTTCTGGCCTTCTGTCTGGCTAGGTCTCTGTCCGGCCCTGAGCCTTAGTTTCCTCGTTGGTCATTCATTACCTCCCTGAGAGGACCTTCGAGGCTTTTCCCATTTTAGGTCGCTGTACGATTTTGTGGCTCGAAGGTCCTTCCCGGCCCTCGAGGAGGGTCGAGTCCTGCCGACAGCCCCTCCTGGTTGGCACGGGCCTCGGCCAGGGGGGACTGCAAAGACCGGCAGGCGCTCCGGAGCCTTTGCGGGTTTGCCTGGAGTTTTCTCTGCATCCGGAGGGTGAATTCAAGTATTTGGGTCACCGGGAAAGGGGCCTTCAGAGGCCTGGCCGCCCCGGGGGTGTGAGGCAGGTGCTGTCTTGCAAGGCGCGATGGGGCTGAGGCGTGGCCAGCCCTGCCCGCGGGGCTCACCGCTTGCCCTGAGGTCTGTGGGGGAGTGAAACCGGGTGTATCTCTCTACCTCGAGCCGTCACGCCAGACGGCTACATACGCACAGCTCTTAGGATCGGAGACCCCCCGGGTAGGTTCTCGCTCTCTCGCTGTGACAGGCAGGAAGGAGTAGGATAATGGATTGCTGGTAGATTCTCTTCCAGGTTCCGCTGCTCCTCCAGGCCTTCTAAAGGATTTTTTTTTTTATGTTTTTATTTATTTTTGAGAGCAGGAGAGACAAAGCATGAGTAGGGGAGGGGCAGAGAGAGAGAGGGAGACACAGAACCCGAAGCAGGCTCCAGGCTTTGAGCTGTCAGCACAGAGCCCGACGCGGGGCTCGAACTCGCAGACTGTGAGATCATGACCTGAGCCGAAGTCGGACACTTAACCGACTGAGCCACCCAGGCGGCCCCCCTCCGGGCCTTCTAGAAGGTTCTGGCCTGCTACCGGCCAGGCGGCTGGGTACTGCCTACACCACTGCTGGCAGAGCACAGCGGGTCGAGCTTGGCATAGGGCGGCCTAGGATCAGATGAAACTCAGTGCGTTGAGTCAGGAGGGGCAGCGGTGGGGCCTTAGGTCTTTCTGGGTGAAGTTGGGTTGACTCTGAGTCCTCGTTTATAAACGGCGATCCTCATGCAAAGATGTTCAGCGTGGGCCTGGCTCCCAGCAGGTGCCCCAGACACATCAGCCAACCGAGGAGGTCATCCACCCTGTGCTTAGAGCCTGGGTTCAGATTTTCACTCTGCTGCTCACCAGCCCTATGACTTGGGAACTGCTCCTTGCCTCGGTTTACCCCTCTGTGACACGGGGGCGGTGTTAGGGCCTGCCTCACAGGTTTGTTACGGGGAGTAAGTGACTCAAGAGATGCGAAGCACTCACAGCGACGTCTGGCACATATTAAGCGTCTTGTCCGTGCGATTACCTACTTCCTTCAATACATTGCGGTCCGTTGATTTCCCGGGAGGCTGGCAGCCCACCTGCTCGGTTTGCCTGGAGGCGGGTCCTCTCTGTCCAGCTGGAGCCGGTCCAGGGTGGCGGGTGTGTGCGCGCGCGCGTGTCTTTCAGCTGCGTCGAAGAATAGTGCCCGTTCACAGCCTGTGCGCCAGGCCCAGCGGCTGCCCTGCCCGCCCCTCCCGCGCTCTCCTCGGCTTCAGTCCTCAAGTCGTGTGTGTCTTTTTAAAAAAAAAAAAAAGAAAAAAAAAAAAAACCTTTATTCTTTATTTTTTTAAGTAATCTCTACCTGCAGTGCGGGGCTCGAACTCACGGGGCAGAGAGAGAGAGAGGGAGAGACAGAATCCCACGCAAACCGTGAGATCATGACCTGAGCCGAAGTCAAGAGTCAGACGCTTAACCCGGCGCGGCCACCCCAAGCGCCCTGGGAACGTGTTTAAGAATCTTAAAGCAATAAACATGTCAGTTTAACTGCTTCCAGCGATAGCATGGCACTAGAATTGTTACGACGGAGGCGGCTGGTGAGGCGTGTTATCAGTCTTCCAGGCCTGGGGCCAACCACTCTAGTTTCCCTCCTGTGAAGGCAGCACTGGTATTTCCCCATTTTACAGATAAGAAAACAGAGGCCTACGAAGGTTAACCGAAGTTGCTCGTGTTAAGGCGACCGGGCAGCGGGTAGGGCCGGGATTTGAACTCGGGTCTGGTAGGCTCGAAGCCTGAGCAGCCGGCCATCCCTCCCCGTACCGCGGCTGGCCGGCATTCCTGGGCTGGCTCAGCGGGGACTTCCTGTTATCCGAGCCCGTTCTCGCGCTCCGCTCGTGGTCGTGTGGGTGGTGTGAGGCCGGCTCGCGCCTGCGCCGTCTATGGTCGCAGGTGCCCTTCCAGGCATCCGAGCAGTGGCCCTCGTGAGACTCCGTGTTTCAGGAACGCTCGATTGGAATCTATTTGCTGAAAGTCCTGCTGTCCCCTTCCCGGGTTGGGGTTGGAGGCGACTACCTCGCACTCAGAGCTACTCGTTTCTCTGGCCGGGCGTCCCCCTTTTCTGCGGGGAGACCACACTTGTGTCAACAGATCAATAATCGACACCTGCCTGGGGACACTTGCCTTTTTTGAGGTGTTCCCCCCCCCCCCACCTCCCATCTCAGTCTGCCCGTCAGCTGTCAAATCCCAGGCGTTCCCACGATTGCGGCCGCAGAGACGGTCAACGGGGACAAATATTTGCCGGGCACTTTGTAGCACGCCTGCTGCTGGGCGTGCGTTAGATCCTTCTTGTCCTCACAGCCAGCTTCTGAGTCCCCCACACCGCCCCAACCTTTACAAAAGAGGAATAAAGGCTTAGAGACATTTCTGTCAATTGCCTGTGGTCCCTTAGCTTAGCATGGAGGTGGGATTTTTTTTTTTTTTTTAATGTTTATTCACTTTTGAGAGAGGGAGAGAGACAGAGTGCTAGCAGGGGAGGGGCAGAGAGAGAGGGAGACACAGAATCCGAAGCAGCTCCAGGCTCTGAGCTGTCAGCACCGAGCCCGATGCGGGACTCGAACCCATGAACCATGAAATCACGACCTGAGCCGGAATCGAGGCTCATCTGACTGAGCCCCCCAGGCGCCGCATGAAGTGAGTTTTGAACTTGGATCTGTCTGATGCTAATCCCCAGGATCAGCCGGACCCACGGCTCTTAATAGGGTAGCACGCTCCCTGCACATACGGGTGGGGAGGGCCGGACAGAACCAGCAGCTCTAAGCTGGCAGGAGAAGGCTCCTCTTGGGTCTGGCCCCGTCGGGCAGGTGCTGCCCCTCTCCAGCCTCTGTCTGTCTGACCCACCTCTCGGGGCTGCAGGGAAGTGGCATGAAACCGTTAGAGGAGGGGTTTTTTCTCTCTCTGCAGGTGCAGGGTTCTCCTCTGGCCGGGAGGAGGGGAAGGGGCAGAGCTCAAGGTTGGAGGAGGAGGGGAGAGATACCTGGGCTGGGAGCTGCCTGTGGGCTCAGGCAGCTTTGCCAACAGGTAGCAGGCCCCTCCCCCATGTGAAGCGCCAAGTCCCAGTAAATCAGACCCACGGGCTCTCTGCTCCGTTGGCTCTTTTGCTGGAGAAACTCAGCCCTTCGGCTTCCTGCCTTCCAGGGTGCTGGCGTGCCAGAAATTCCCTGGACAAGCGGTCAGGGAAGTCTTCTCTTGAGAGTAAAAATGCTAATAAAACCTCTCTAGAATCTACTCCTTCCCTTACTCCCACACTGCCACTACCTAAATTACCTTTTGTTCTCATCATTCGCCGGGTTGCGGTGGCTTTTTAATTGATTCTCCTGTCTCTCTGGTTTCTCCACACCCACTTCAATCTGTCCTGCACATGGTTTCCAGAATGATGAGCGTTCAAAAATGCACATCCGATCACGTTTTTTCCTTTGCTTCCCTCTTCATGCCTGTGAGATTGCATGCAGATGTTTCAGTGTGGCCTTCTGGAACCTTCCAGAACCTTCCTTGACCTGCACGATTGGGCCCTGTCCCCTGGCTGACTTTGGCCTCCTGTTTTTCCCCGTCTACTTCACTCTTTGGCTATTTGCTCTCTCTCTCGCTTCCTTTTTTTTAAAGGTCCTGTCGTTACTCTGGTCCTTGCTCCTGCTCTGCCCCCACCTGAAGTGCATTCTCTGCCCCTTAGCCTGTGTCTGTGTGCCGCGCGGCGTGGCACACCCCAGCTCGTTGATGCCTTGCCAAGTATCTTAGCACGCCACCCCGCAGTTAGACCCAGTCCCCACGGGATCGGCTCCCACAGTAACCACATGAACCTTTGTTGTGGCAGAGGTGACATGCCCCACGTGGCGTCAGCTGTCCTGGTCTGGAGTAGCCAAGAAGGCAGAGCCAGAGGTTTCTTGTGACTGTTAGAGGGGACGGTACACGTAACGTGCGCAGCACAGCGCCTAGCACAGAGGAAGATCCGACTTAGAAACACCCAATTTCAAACAGTCTCAGAATACAGAAATTACTTCAAATTCTGTAGATCATAGACCTACCTAAACAAGATAAAACTGCAAAACTTATACAGCACACAAGTACATCTTTGTGAATGTGGGCTGGGCAAAAATTTGTTAGGAAATGAAGAGCACAAACCAAAAAAGAACAAAATTGACAAATTGGAAAACCTGGCGGCCCTTTGAAATTTGAAAGGACTTTTGAAGGAATGCTTTGGGACAGCAGGTGGTCCCAAGAAGAATGAAGGGATACTTTTTCCTTTCGTGGGTTTTCTGGAAGCCAACACGAAGCCTTAGGCTTAGAAACCTGAGCCTTAGAAGGTTTAGAAGGAGGTTTGAAATAGTATGGGCTTAAAAAGTGTTAGCAGAGGGGCACCTGGGGGGTTCAGTCCGTTGAGCGTCTGACATTCGGCTCAGGTCATGATCTCAAGGTTCGTGAGTTCGAGTCCCGCATGGGGCGGCCACAGAGCCTGCCCGACCTCTGAGGAAGGCAGACACTTCTAGCAGTTCTGGCGCCTGGGTCCCAGTCTCCTACACGCGGGAGGTGCTTTCAGAATTTGAAGTGCCTCCCTCTCCCCCATCCCTTCTAGAAGCTTCCAGGGACCAGGTCTTCAGGGATAGTTAAGGGCATGGTCCCATTGGCAGGACCCATCTTTGCATTAGATATGCCCTCTGCCTTTCTTTCTGGGCCCCCCGCTTTAGTAATTCGCACCCGGGGCCCCTGCGGCGTGCGGTGTCCGGACCTCTTTGGGATTACCCCTTGAACTTGAGAGGTTGTGGCCTAAGCCGGCCTCTGTGGGCCTGGCGAACTTCAGACAGGCCTGCGGGTGAGTGTTTGAACTGAGACCAAGGCTGTGTCAGGTAGGAATCTGGCAAGCACTTGAGTCCCAGGGTGGTTTGGGGGTGAAGCAGGTGTCTTGCTTTCTCATGATTTCGTCCAGTTTGTCCGCACACCCCGCCCAGGACTGCTGGTTCTAAAAACCACACAGAGTACCGGGGTGCGGAGCAGAGGGGGTGCGGTTAATAGTATTGAATTGAGGCACCAAGCGAAACTGGAGGGGTGGCCCCGAGATCGTTGGTTCACCAGCTTTTCAAGCTAAAGGTTGCTTTCCGGGAGCATGTTTCTTGGACTCCTCCGCGGCTTCTCCGGGGGAAGCTGTCTTCGGATATTTAGGTCAGGGAACTAAAGGCCTGACTCTTGAAAACCTTTCCCATCAAGTCCCATGACCGCAGCGGAGCCGGGGTTGGCGAGACAACTCCAGCCTGCGGCCGCCCATCCTGGCCCAGCCCCAGCCCCAGCCCCAGCCCCGTCTTCCCCGGGAAGCTTTGCGAGCGCTTCTGAATCACCTCGGTCTCTCCTTTCCCCGCCCGCTCGTACTTCGCACCGGGGCAGTGACCACAGGCGATGTGGTCTCATGGGGACCTGTGCTTCTGGCCGGGGACGGGCTCTCCGCTGCTGTGCCGGGCCCCCGGTGGGCATTCATGCCCGTCCCCGAGGCCAGAGATGGACCCCGTTTCGTCCCAGGCCGGGCCGGGGGGGCTCACATCTCCGGCCCGTTGTCAGGCCTCGGAGTCCGGATCTCCGGTGGGAGTCCAGGAAGGCCACCGGCCCCGAGTTCCCAGCCGCGGCCCTGTCACCCCCGGCCTCCCTGGGAACGGCTCCACTTGTGGTCTGGGGCAGACTTGTTTGTTTGTGTTTGAAGTTCCCCGACTCCGGGCTTGACGTCAGGACGGGGCTGCTGGTGGGAGGCTTGGCGGGGAGATTGTCTCCGCGCAAATGCACCCGGCTGGCTGGCAGCTTCCCCGGGCGGGGGGAGCACGGTCGCGGGACGGGGCTGGGCGGAGGATGACTGGTTGCAAAATGACCAGCTCGGGGACTGAGGTCACTTTCTCTTCTCCTCGCCCCACTCGCTTGGCACTCTTGCTTTCTCTGTCCCTTGCCCGCCAAGAACGGGTCCCCCCCCCCCCGGGTCCCCTTGAGGGCTCCGGGAGGCTCAGCAGTGCTGAGGGCCAAGGGCTGCCTCCGGTGTTCCTGGAGCGGAGCGCTGTGGTCGGCCCGTGCCTCGGTGGAGAGGCGTCAGCTGCGTCACGACCTCCAGGAGCCTTCTTACATTCTCAGAAATCATTTTGCAATACGTTGGCCATGGCAGCCGGAGCAGACTGCTCAGCCGGCTGGGGCTGGCAGGAAGTCCCCGGAAGCGTTCTCTCGCAGTGGGGAAAGGGGTAGAAAAGCAAGAGGCACAGCCTTGAGGCCTGGGCAGGGCTGGAGGTGCCTGGGCAGGAGCCACAGTTTCAGGAACCGTCTAGGGAAGGCCGGAGCGAGTCTCGAGAGCTTTCGTAACTCCCTAAAGTCTGGGATGGGGTTAGGCAGGGGCTCGGTTACTAGCAAAGGCTGCTGTCAACGTCGCCTTCAAGTACAGCATTGCCCACCTGGGAGGAGGGAGTCGGGCTCCAGAGGCGATGGCGAGCTGCTCCAAAAACCGCGTCCCGGCTGGAGGGCCGAGTGCGCCCCGGGGCGGGGGATGGGTGCGGGAGGGAGGGGCCGTCCAGGTGCCTCACCTCGCTCCGCAAGGCATGCTGGGACCTCCTTGAGAGCGGTGGCTCCAGGTCCTAGGCAGGGTGGTGGCTAGTTTTAATGAAGCCGGAGCTGGTTTGACGCCAGGGATCGGGCGTAGCCCAGATGATAGATGTTTCAAATCAGGATCGGAAGCGGTGGCCCACCTGGGTGACCGGACACATCTAGAGAGTGGGGAAGCTTGTGGCTTCTATTCGGAGGATTCACCACCCGCCACGATCTGGGATTTGGGGCTTCTGACCGCTGGCAGCTTGCTTGTAGCTCTTGACCAGCCAAGCGGGGGTAGCGGGACTCATTAATTTGAGAGATGATATGGTAAGAAACAGAGCAGGGGGTTGAGATCTGAATACCTTCTTTAGTTATGTGAGTCGGGAAAGTTAGAAAGCTCTCGGTGCCCCTGTTTCCTCGTCTGTAAGACGGGAATCATAAAACGCATCTTTAAGCCACATGGGTTGCGCGTGTGTGGTTCGACTATTTATGGGTGACCCTCAGTGGCGAGCCATACTCGCCATGGTGCCGGGGCTGGGCTTCGAATCGCACGATGCTGTTGGCAGGATGAGGGGGCACCTTTCAGCTAGTGAGTGAGCCAAGCCGGCTGCCCGGCGTCCGCATCTCAACACCACTCCCGTCTTTCTTGACTTGATGTTGCCTGTGTAGTACTTCCCGCCAGGAGTCCAGAAAGTCTGCCGTGCTTCCATTTAGGCTCGACTGTGTTTTGTGGGGAGAAGGATATGTGTGGGGACGCTGCCAGCTTTGGGGTTATGTGAAGGTTGGGACATCACTCCTGTGCCCTCAGGGGTCTGCTGCCAATTCCTACCTTCTGGAATTTTCATTGAGAATCTGTGAAAACAGAGAGAAAGCAATAAGTTACTACAGAAGTAGAAGAGGGGTTATAACTACTAGGGCCGATAATCAAATACTATGATGGTGTGCCGAATTGAGAGAGTCCATTGCTGTTCTCAGGAATCTGGTGTCCACCTGTGTCTGTGCGTGGGATTCATGTCCATTTATGTTCCAGCATCTGTCCTCTCTCTCCCATCGGCCGAACGGCCTGCCCTGCTTGAGACCTGAAGACCCGGGATACTGAGAGGTGCAGGCGTGTGCTCTGGCAGCCAACATCTGGGTCAGAGTTAGGGTTACAGACGTCTTGGCATCTGGCCACTTGCACAGCCTGGATCACAGACGTGGGGGTCACCAGATGGGGACCTCCCCATCCCGGGCCCTGCAGTGTTAGGATGTAGCTGACTTTTTTTTTTTTTGCAAAGCTGCTTGGTCTGCGGGTTTTCCGCGTCGGTGCAAAAGCCCGCGTAACGTATAATCCAGGTGGCGCCGGCCAAAATCTTCACGCTCCTCCTCAAGACCGTGCTTGCAGGGCTGAGCGGGCTGATAGAGAGCATCCCGTTCGTGCGTTTTGGACATCGGACTGCGCGCTTTGCGTCCGTGAATCCCACGGTAAATTTTCAGCGGTGTCCTTTTCTGTGGGGCGTGTGTCATTTTCCCCACGTGAGGGAGATGAAAGAAACGAATCGAATCAGGGCCACGCCTCCGGCAAGTGAGAACACCAGGGACGGAACTTAATGAAGGTCTGGCAGGCTGCTTCCCTCTCCGGGGGATAGAACAGTTAACAATGGGAGGCGTGGCCCCGACCAGTGGGAACAGGTGGCGGTGGTACGCCAGGAGGCGTGGGCACACGTGTGACCCCCCAGTGGAATGGTTCCCGGGGCATGACCCCCACACCGCCCAGCCAGTCGGGCGCGACGGCTGGCCCCCGACCCGCCGCCCTGTGGAAGCCAGCGGGAGGTTTCTGCTGGGACGACCGGTTGAGCCAGCATCGTCCTCTCTTTTGGGGGCAGGGCAGCGCTCACGGCACCCCGCCGTGGCTGCCTCCGACGGATGTTGGTAATACGCGGCCGCAGAGGGGCACTACGCGGCCGCAGAGGGGCACATGCCCCAGATCGCTGGGCCCGTGTGCCGTCCGTGGCAGCCGTGATACCCTCCGGAGGGTGACCTCAGGAGCTGTGGCCGCCTACACGGAGGCAAGTTTGGACGAGCTTTGCGCAGAGCAGACACGCGAGGCCTCTCGGGTTCCCGGGCCCCTTGCCGTTCTGGAAGCTGCATCCTGCTCCCGCAGAAGCTTCTTTCTCGCGGTGGCACCTGCTTCGGGGGCTCGCTGGCGCTCCACTCCCTCTGCGCCCTCTGGTGCTGCCAGGGGGACATACGAGCCGTCCTTGGACAGCTGTCTAAACCGGGTCTTGGCCCTCATGCCTGGGGGCGCCTGGGTGGCTCAGTCGGTCGGGCATCTGACTTCGGCTCAGGTCATGATTTCACGGTTCGTGTGTTCGAGCCCCATGTCGGTCCTTCTGCTCTCAGGGCAGAGCCTGCTTCGGATCCTCTGTCCCTCTCTCTGCGCCTACCCTACTCGAGCTCCTGTTCTCTCTCTCTCTCAAAAATAAATATTAAAAAAATGGATACAAAAAGAGAAATGTACCTAATCTGTGAGTTCCACCGGCATTGCCCTGAGGACAACCAGTGCCCGCCTTCCCGGTCACCTTGACCTCCTCCCTGAAATGGGTACGGCCCCACCCACATCTGCCCTGTTGCCCAGGGAGGCTGTAAGAGCACCCGAGGGTGGGGCTTGGCGAGGCCGCCGCGCCTCGCGTGCACGCCTCGCGCGTCCCAGGTGCCTTGCTGAACACTTTCCATCCATGTCTTCTGAGATAAAGCTTCACAATGGCCTTTTGAGGTAGATCGACCCCATTTTCCAGCCGGGGAAACTGAGGCCAACGGGCTAAGTCTGCATCCACCTGCGCGGAGGGAGAGTGGTGACAAGGGGCTTAGAGGCCGGGTCCGTCCGTCCGGAGCCAGAGCGCTGCCTCTTGGATATGGTTGGAGGAACCAAGAGTAACGTAGTAAGACTACGACCTGTCATTCCCCCCCCTCCTCGTTCTAAGCCTTTTTGTCTACGGTGACTCATCTGGCCCCGACTTCCATAAAATGAGACCCTTTTTATAAAGGTGGTGAGACTGAAGCCGAGCTAAGGGGGATTTCTCCCAAAGATCCTTGATCTAAATGTCAAGGCCGGGACCAGGTGCTAGGTCCTTGGGCCCAGGACGCTTAGTGCCTGCCGTGTGCCTCCTGTTGGGTGGTTCCCGCCAGCTGGTTGTGGCTCCCTTGAAGGCCTCGTGCACTTTCTGTAAGGCAGGCTGGGCGTCAGGATGGGGGCGGGGCACACGTGCAGCGAAGCAAAAGAATATTGGGGGCGGGGGCGGGGGTCGAGACTTGGGCTCCAGCCCCGGGTCCTCCCTGGCGGCCACACAGAGCCAGTGACTCCTTCCCTCCTGCTGCCGGTCCCCCCCCCTGCCGAAACCCCCAGGTGCTTTTCTATTCCGGAAAATTTACGTCTTGCGGTTTTGTGGTTGAGAAAAAATGATACTCCCCGTGAACGGTGCCCGCGTGGGCCCCTGGGGCCGGGCTGGCAGGCCCCGCTGCGGTTCGTCTGGGAAAGTAGCCCCTTGGGTGCTTCTGTGACGGTGACCAACTTTCCAAAAAGTGAGAGCAGGCCTGTTTTGCTCAGCCGGAGGCGGCCGCGGGCCAGGGACCTCCGTCCTTTGCGAATGAGACTAACTTTGCGACTTGAGCAGCAACCAAGCCCGCAGATGCTGTTTCTTTATGAGATCTGGGGGGTGCTGGGTGCCTCCAGGACCCCAAACGGGGTCGGCAGATGGGTTATGACGTGCAGTGTGTCTCCCCTGTTTCCTTGCCCTGCTTTGCGCCGTCTGGCGGGGATCTGTCGCCGCCGTTGAGAAAAGCCACGCATTCCTCCTCGGGGCACTCGCCGTGCTTTTTGAGACTCTCGAGCTCCCGCGTTAACACTTGTGCGGTTGGTTATTTTTGCTGTCGTGCTGGAAAACGTGTGCCTCCAAGATGTGGTGCGTGTTCGTTCGTCCGTTCATCCAGCAAAGGTTTTACGGTAGCAAACCGCGTGGAGTGACGCCGGTTCCCGGCCGGGACCCAGGACGCAGACCAGGCACCTGACCAGTGAACTATTAGAATTAGGACTCGGGTGTGCGATCTGGTGGGGGTAGGGGGGGAAGGACAGGGCAGAAGGGCTCGGGCAGGGTATCTAAGCTGAGTTGTGGCTCAGCGGTCACGGGGAAGAGCCTCCTGGACACCTCTGTCCCCTTGAGGCCGCAAGGGGCTGGGTATGTTGGAGGCTGAAGTTCAGAAAGCCCCTGGCTCATTGTTGAGGCCAGGTTGGCCAATCTTTTTTTTTTTTTTTTTTAATGTTTTATTTATATTTGAGATAGAGAGAGACAGAGCACAAACAGGGGAGGGGCAGAGAGAGAGGGAGACCCAGAATCCGAAGCAGGCACCAGGCTCTGAGCTGTCAGCACAGAGCCCGACGCGGGGCTCGAACCCACGAACCGCGAGATCGTGACCTGAGCCGAAGTCGGACGCTCAACTGACGGAGCCCCCCAGGCGCCCCCCGCATTGGCCAATCTTGAAGTTGACCTGTGATGGCCAAAGTCGTATGTAGGGTGGATGTGTTCTTAGCTGGCTCCCAGGGGTCTGGTCCTCCGGTCTCACGCCAGGGGCGGCCGGCCCTCACTGCTGCTGCTCTGAGCGCCAGAGGCCCAACCGTTTTGGTTAACGTGGCAGAGAATGGTTTTGACTCTGTACAGTCAGCTGGACCTAGTGCCTTCTCTTCCGTCAGCTCTTTGAAGCCACGGTTGGAGAGCAGCTTGGACGGAGGGAAGGAGCGGCTGCCAGAAGCCCCCTAACTCGGGGATGAGGCCCTGTGTTTCCTCCCCTCCTTCCTTTTTCAGGCCACCTGAGCCCATGTTATGTGCCAGGTGCAGTCCAAGGGTGCGGGGACAGTTGCGAATGAGGTGGGCACAGTCCCTGCCCTGGCATGTAATAACAGGGGGACTTACATAGCCTCGGGGGGGTTTCCGTACTATCGTTCAATGCCCCCAACAGACGGTGGGCTAGATGACGTCATGCCCGCTGTACAGATGACAGAACCAAAACTCCGAAAAATGAACAAACTTCCCCAAGGTCACCTAACTGTTAAACCCGCATTTGAATCCGGATTTCAGTTCAAGCCCAAAGAGCTGTGTCTGCCGCCCTGGGAATTCACGTGGGTTGGGGGCGACCGGCTCTGAAGCGTGAACACGAAGCTGCTGTACAGGGGCTGCCTTAAGAGGTGTAGACGGCACACGCGGAAGGGGAGGCGGGGTTGTAGCTAGGCCTGGGAAGTCCACCCAGCCCCCGCACAGGGTGCTGGAGGACGGAGGCACCGGCAGGCAGTTTGGGCAAAGGCCCAGGGGTAGGAAAGTTCAGGAAGTATTTGAGGAATGGCTCCTAGGTGAGCGTGCGCCTGCAGGGCAGGGTGAGCCGGCCGGGAAGGAACATGGGGGCCCTGAGTTTGGAATTGGCCTCTGGTCCCTCTGGGAGGGATGGATTGTGGTGGGGTGAGGCTGGACACACGAGTGCCTCTGCTGAACCCTGCGGGATAAAAGGGGCAGTCACATCTTGTTAACTGGGCTCTGAAGATGTTCCGGGGGAGGGGGCGGAGACTTAGGCTCTTCTTAGGCGTTTCTTGTGTGGTGAGTGGGGGTTGCCAGAACATTCGCAGCAGAGAATGTTTGATTAGCAGGGTCTGCTTTGGGTCACCGAGGGTCACGTAGTACAGAGGGGCGGCGGGGCTGGGGGGCGGGTTGACTCTCTGCAGGTCTCACTCAACATCGAAACAGTAAATGGTGTAGAATGATTTTTGTCCTGCCTCGGCTCCCCCCCACCCCCCAGCCCTTGCGCCTAGTGGCCACGGAGCCCTCCCCGGCAGGACTTGGCAGTGCTCAGTGCCACCCGAGGGGGCCAGTGCCCTCGAGTCTAGCGGACCGCGAGCCCGGGGCCGGCCAAGTTGCTGGGGGGAGAGACTTCAGAAAGGCTGACGGACAAGCCATGGTTTTCTTGTCGTGATGGGTCCCTCCGACCACGAGGCGTCTTTAGCCGGGGGTCTGGCGCTAGAATTCAGGGAGTCCGTGAATTTGGAAGGGGGGCAAAAACGGAAGCTCGATGTTCACGAACCTTCGCCGCGATTTAACCTGTTACTCCATTTGGAAGCGAGGCAGCAAGGCACGATCGGCTTAGCGAGTATGTGCCACTCGGTCAGCGGCGAGAAGCGCAGCCGCGGGCGTGTCAGGTTACCCTTGTGGCCGTATCCAAACACGGAGTCCACGCTGGTCACAGCTTCAAAGCTATCGTAGCTACGAGACCCACGGACTTGCGTTTCATGCTTTAATAAAGAAGGGCTTTTAGTACTCTGTCTCCGTCCTAAGTAATAATTTGAGAAATGTCTTTCGATCTAACGGATTTTCTTGATAATCCTAAGTGTTTTTGTTTGAAGCATTGTTCTTAGAAGGGACTACCACCCCTAGACGGCCGTAGCGGTCCCCGGTCCCCCAGATGGTCAAGAACTCCCGTTCGGAATTCAGGAGACTTTCTAGATCTTTGAAATGTTAAGTCAGGAATTCTTATTACTTCTTAGTCTTGTGACTGGGCTAACGAAAACTCAGCTGGGCCAGGCAGCTCCCTGGTCCTCTTCTTGGGGGCTCTGAGCTCGTTTCCATCTGTTCCAGGCAGCTCGCCCTTCTTTTAATCAGCTCCAAGCCGTGGCCCCCCCCCCCATTCCTCAGTACTGTCCAGGGGCACCCGGTTGGAGCCCAGTGTTTGTAGAGAGAGCCCCAGCCTGACCGAAGCCAGGCCGTCCTTATTCAAACTTAGCTTCACTGAAGTTTTCGCCTTTGGAGAGGCTTTTTGAAAACCGGGGACCCTCTTCCCCCCGGGAAAACGCACAGACGACTCCTCCCTCTGAAATTCACACGCCTCTCACCCACTGGGGAACCGAAGTCAAGGACCTCTGCCAGTAATGCCACATCCGCAAAGGCACGGCCGGCCCTGGGTGTGCCCTGGTGCGCCAGACACTCACCGAGTGCTTCCTTCGAGTCTTCTCAACCTCCCTGAGAGGGAGGTTCTGTTACTCTCCCATTTCCCGGAGGAGGAAACTGAGGCCTTTTTCTGGGGGCGGGGCTCGGTAACTTGCCCAAGGGCGGAGGGCCAGGGTGCCCGAGTGCCCAGATCTCACCCACGCGGTCGGATTCTAGGCTGGGAGGCATCCCAAGCGGAAGGTTCCTCGCTCTCTCCAAACCCCCGCGTCCTCTCCGTCCTCACTTCCCCACCGCTGCCGCAGCCCGCCCCGGGCAGGAAGCCCGTCCTCCGTTTTAACCCCCCTCTCCGTTCTGAACAGCGTTGCCCACTGCCCTCGGAGGACGGTGGTCCCGAGGGTGAGGCCGTGTCGCCAGCTTTGGGGTCGTCCAGGTTTCCCGCGGGCTCTCTCAGACCCTTCTCCTCTCCCCCCTCCCTCCCGTACCCTCCTTCCCCGCCGGGGAACCCAGCCGTGTCCCGTGTTTGCCAGAGCTCTGCGTACGGGGCCGCCACCTGCGTGTGCCCCGAACGAACCAGCTTTTTTCTTTCCCCGGCTCCCCGCCCCAGGCGAAGCTGGTCCGGTACATCTGCAAGCAGCAGCAATGCAAACTGAGCGTGGCTCCCGGCGACAGGAACTCGGAGCTCAACAGCTACCCTCGCTTCAGTGACTGGCTGTGTACCTTCAACGTGAGGCCGGAGGTGGTGCAGGTAAGCGGGTTGTGGGAACTCGGGTGGGGGGCACGCAAGGTGGGGGGGGTGTCAGGCAAAAGGGACCACGCACAACCCCGGGGACTAGCTCCGCCGTGACCGCGACTGTACTCTCACAGAGGGGACTTGGGAGGACAGCAGTAGTGGTGGGGAGACGACCCAGGGTAAATGTGACTCTGGCGTGTGTCCTGGGCGTCACCGCTCTCCGAGCGGCACAGCCCGACCACACTTGATCGTTCCTTGATTCGCCACCATAACACAACGCGGCTGGAAACCCTGGCCGCGTGACAGTACTCTGTCGTGTTAAATACTTCGTCTAGATAATCTCCCTCAACTCTCACAAAACCCCGTGAAGGGATCCCTGTGGTTGTCGCCTTTTTATATTTGAGGACATTAACGCCCAGGACGGTGACGTAACTTGGGTGAAGTCATACGGCCAGTAAGTGACAGCTTTGGGATCTGGAGTGGAGTTTGCTCCTGTAGCTGCCGTGGTGGGCCGATCGCCCTCCTCCCTTCCCTCCTCCCTTCCCTCCAGCCCACCCCCCACCCCCTCCACTGATCAGCGGGTGAGCATTTAGTGTACCCTCTGCCAGGTAGTAGGGGTACAGGACAGCTCTTGGGGGCTCTCAGTAAGTCCGCGTGTGCCAGGTGCATTTCACCCAGTCGGGTCGTTGAAATCCCTTTGATTCTAAAATTAAAAAGTTGAATTGGGTTTGTTTTTTTTTTTAAGTTTATTTACTTTTTGAGAGAGAGAGAGAGAGAGGCAGAGAGGGGGACAGAGGAGCCAAAGCAGGCTCCGCGCCGACAGCAGAGAGCCCAATGTGGGGCTCAAACTCACGAACCGCGAGATGATGACCTGAGCCCAAGTTGGACTCAACTGACTGAGACACCTAGACGCCCAACTTTGCTTAAAAGCCACATGCATTGATTATATATAGACCCTTTGGAAAACGGAGGAAGAAAAAGTCACGTACATTTTTCTACTCCTTAGCGAAAGTCTGTAATCGTTAAGATTTTGATACTTCCTTTTAGATTTTCCTCCCAATATTTAAGGTTTTTTAAAAATTTTTAATGGGTTAGGGGTACCCGCGTGGCTCAGTTGGTTGAGTGTCCACTTCGGCTCAGGTCATGATATCATGGTTCGTGGGTTCGAGCCCCATGTCGGGGCTGTCAGCTGTGCTGACAGCTCAGAGCCTGGAGCCCGCTTTGGATTCTGTTCCTCCCTCTCTCTGCCCCTTCCCCACTCATGCTCTGTCTCTATCTCTCAAAAATGAATAAATGTTAAAAAATGTTTTTCATTTCCGATGGGTGAGACCTGTGCTATCGAGTAAGGTAGTTCCTACCCAATGTGACCGTCATCTGCTTGGAACGTGGCAAATCCAGACTGAGATGAGCTGTAATTTTTAAAGATAGAAATCCAAAGCTGTGTTGAATTCCGAAGACTTGTAGGGAAAAAAGTAAAATATTAGTAACTTTTCGTATTCAGTGTACATAGCGATGACGCTATTTGGATCCATTAAGCCACATAAAATGTTAATTAAAATGAATTGCAGGGGCGCCTGGCTGGCTCGGTCCGTTAAGCGTCCGACCCTTGATCTCATCTCAAATCTTGATCTCAGGTCCGTGAGTTGAAGCCCTGTATTTGGCTCAGCACCCGGTGCGAAGCCTACTTAAAAAAAAAAAAAAATGAATTTCATATATGTTCACTTTTTAAATTTTTTTAAATTTATTTTCGAGACACAGAACTCGAGTAGGGGAGGGGCAGACAGACGGGGGACACAGAATCCGAAACAGGCTCCAGGCTCTGAGCCATCAGCACGGAGCCCGATGCGGGGCTCGAACTCCCAGACCGCGAGATCATGACCGGAGCCGAAGTCAGATGCTTAACCGACTGAGCCACCCGGGCGCCCCGATATATGTTCCCTTTTTAAAACGTGGCGACTCAAAACTTAAAATTTAAGTGTGCGGCTTGCATTAGATTCCTGTTGGGTGGCGCCGGTTTAAATCGTACCGGACAAACAGTTTTCCGTTTTGCTCTTATCCTTTGATGGGCTAACCACATGCGTGTTTCATATGTTCCTACTATGTAGATTACATTATATATAACTCAGTGGTTAATAGGATTAATGCACCTATTTATAGACTTAGGAATTTTCCCTAGGCGAGATTCCTGGACAGGAAGTGATAGGAACATAAAAGGTTCCTGCCATGGGGAGGGGGTGGGCGGTGAATGGGGGCCCGCGGGGCGCTCTCAGCGCATTACATGCTCCTGGCCTGGCCCGGCCCCGGCGACTCCTGTCTGTGGCACACCCCAGCGGTTACGAAGCCCGCGGGAAGGAGCTGGCCTGTGCGAAGGTTCGGGAAGCTGGTCCGTGAGGTGGGGTTTCCTCACATGTGTGGAATGAGCGGCGCCTCTCTGCCCACCCACCTGTCTAACGGCTTCCTGCCACGTAGGACGGAGATCCGAACATGTCACGGTTGTCCCTGGTGATGTGTTTCCAGTCCCGGCCTCGGGAACTAGGCAGAGTGGAATGGTCACCCCTGTCCCCCAGCCCACCCCAAACCTCCACCCCTCCCCTTCCCCGGTCTCAGACGTAGAAGCAGCTTCTGCTCACCCCCGTGTCTGTAGCTTGCCGGGGAGGGTGCCAGGGCCCCCCCCCACCGAGGCAATGTCTCCCTGATGTCATCTCCACTTCACAGATGAGGACCGCGGGTTCGGAGAGGCTGAGGGGCTCTGTGATGCTCCAGGGCTGGGAACAGGGACACTCTTGAGGTTCAGACCCCGGCCTGCTGGGCGCCAAACGGTGCCCTCCGATCGCCTTTTCTAGGGCCCGAGCCCCCTCTGGCCGATGGCTTAGCCCCTCAAGCATTTCCCTAGGATCCGCAGAGTTCCGAAGGGCCCTGGACCTCCCCGCCCCCGTTGCACCCATGTCCGTCTGTCTGA
The DNA here is from genome assembly GCA_030068075.1 of Paguma larvata. Taxonomy (NCBI): domain Eukaryota; kingdom Metazoa; phylum Chordata; class Mammalia; order Carnivora; family Viverridae; genus Paguma; species Paguma larvata. The sequence continues at coordinate 6,100,340 of CM057843.1, forward strand.
GAGAGGAGCCAGGGGTGCCCAGGGCAGAAGCCAGTACCACGGAGGCTGGTGCCTGGAGAGCCCCGTGGGGGCAGCCAGGACCGCGTCTCCCGGCCAGGCCCGGAGGCGTAGCCGGCAGATACCGAGTTGGGTGATGTTTGAATCACAAGGTCGTGAGTGGTGCGTCAGAGCTGGTGATAAAAGGAGCAGCCTCATTTGTGTGTAGGAATCAGGCAGGCTGAACCCAGCACGTTTCAGGCCGAGCTCCCGTTCTCCCCCATCGAGTCACGTAGACCCGTGTTCTCCCCCCTCCGCCCGTCTCAGAGAAGGACGGCCTCATCCACGCCGTTGCTCTCCCCTTGGCTCGGCCTGTGGACGTCACCGTGGCATCAGCACCACTGCCGCCTCCTCCGAGCAGTCTTCCCTGAGAGCCCGGTCGAGGACCCCCTCTTCCCCTTTATTCTATGCTAGGGCATCTTGGCCGATTTTTCTCAACGACACTGACCACTTTGTGGGGCTTATCTCCCTGATTTGTTGTATGGGGTGTCTGCTCCCCCCCCCAATACAAGCTCCAGGACAACCCACCGACTGTTGGGCCCGATGTGACAACCGAGAGGGAGGAAGGGTGGCTCTCGTCGTTACACGGCGGATGTCCCCGGGAGTCGAGGGTTTGGTCCTGAGTGGGCGGTGACCCGGGCTACTCCAAGGTCTGGCCTTTCCTGCCCCGCAGGAGAAGCCGTGTTCGGATCTCACAGGCCCGAAGAGCCAACCTTCCCGGCTCTGCGTAGCTACCCACGAGTCCGCCTCTGGGGGGGGCCCTGGGAGAGTCCGTGCCCCGGGGAGTCCTTGGCCCTCTTTGGCCTTGACCTTCTGACCGCACCAGCACCCTTCGCTCCCACCAAGGGGTTGTGCTTCCGAGAGCCCGACCAGCCCTTCGCCGTGAGGCTTCCGTAGCCTGGTCACGGGCCCGCGCCACCACCGACGTGCCCCTCACTTAGAGGCACCGTGGCGTCCCCTGGGGCGGAGGAGAGAAGATTCAGGCAACTTCCTCGCCTTTCGTCCTCAGCGGCTGTTATTCCCGAGTGAGAGCCAGACCCACAGAGACCGCTGGAGGTTTGCACGCAGGTAGCTCGACACAGCCGGACGGGGAGCGAAGAGGAGGGGGCACGATGGAAGGCCAGGCGCAGGGGCTGGCTAGAGACAGGTTTCTTTTTCTTCTTTTTAATGGTCGTTTGTTTATTTTCGAGAGAGAAAAAGGGCAAGAGCGCTAGCAGGGGAGGGGCAGAGAGTGAGGGAGAGAGAGAATCGCCAGCAGACTCCGTGCTGGCAGCACGGAGCCCGACGTGGGGGGCAGGATGCCACGAACCGTGACCTCATGACCTGAGCCGAAACCAAGGGCCGGCCACTTAACCGCTGTGCCACCCACGTGTCCCCGGATTCGGGTTTTCTGCGTCAAGAGGCCGTGGGAGTGAGCTCAAGGCTCAGCTTCGGTGCCGGGTCCCCGGTGTCCGCCTCCCACCCGCTCCGCTGGTCCCAAAGGCCATTCCTGGGCATCCTCACCAGGAGGGCGGAGGAAATGGGGCCTGAGCTGCTCTCCGCGTGGGTTTTGAGAATCCCAATGAACCAGTGGCCGGGCATCAGTCTGTCTTCCCCAAACTCTCCACACCCCTTTTCTCGATTGTTCCGTGTCTTCCCCTCAAATCGCGGATTGGTTCTCAGGCATCCCGGCCTGGGGTCTTCCGATGGTTGGGAAAGAAGGACCGTTTCCATCGGCATCTCCAGGCTCTGCTGAGTGGGAAGGGGGCCACTTCTACTGGACTCTGCTCCTGAGTCTCTCCTTCTGCCTGTGTGTGTGTGTGGGGGGGCACAGCCATGGGGCCCCGAGTTAGAGTTAGAGCGGCTCCCTGGCACAGGCCTCCAAGGTGGTCCCAGGGTCTGGTTTTTCAAACAGTTGTTTGGCCTCTGGCTGACACGCACCCCCCCTCGCCCCCCCAACCCCCCCACCTCCGCTCCCCGCAGGCCCTGAGGGGTCTGGCGCGCTTACAGCTGCAAATGTCCCCGAAGCCAAAGCTCCAAACAGCGTAGAAACCCCTGCTTTTCCAAAGTCGACCTCAGAGAGAGACTCCTTTAATTTCCAAATGTCATCTGAACGTTGCTTATTTTCTTTAAAAAAAAAAAAAAAAAAAAAATTTTTTTTTTTTTTTTTTTTTTTTTTTTACCGTTTATTTATTTTTGAGTCAGAGAGACACAGAGCATGAGCTGGGGGCTGGGCAGAGAGAGAGAGGGAGACACAGAATCTGAAGCAGGCTCCAGGCTCCGAGCCGTCAGCACAGAGCCCGATGCGGGGCTCGAACTCCCGGACCGCGAGATCATGACCTGAGCCCAAGTCGGACACCCAACCAGCTGAGCCACCCAGACGCCCCTGAACGTTGCTTATTTTCTTAAATAAACGTTTTATTTTGGAATAGATCTAGGTTTGCAGAGGTCGTACAGAGTCTCTGTGGCCCGCGCCCAGGCTCCCCCATCGCGAACATCCAAAGCGACCACAGTACATTTGTCAAAACTAAGAAAACAACGTTGTTACGTTCCTGCTAACTAAACGCGAGAATCTTTTTGGGTTTCACCCGGTTTTTCCATTAGTGTCTTCTTCCAATTCTAGGAGCCGGTCCAGGGTAGCACACTGTTCTTATTTCCATACAAATTTGTTTCCTTTCTATTCCTCTTTTATAGTTGCTAAAATGGGCTCATACTGTATTTTTTTTTCCGCCTTAATCTCATCTCCGTGTGAGTCATACAAATGCATCTCGTTCCTCTCCGATCAATCGCTCCACTCGTTCAGAGATAAGATTTCTTCAAGCCTTCTCAGCAACGATGAGGGTTGCCCATCTGGGCCCAGAGAGGCACACACAGAAGGCAGCAGCTTGTGCCCGGAAGGGTCCGTGTGCCCAGCCACAAGCCGCCTGGCCTGCGGGAACCCTTGGCAAGTACTTGCTGGGCGAGGGAGTGACCGCGGAATGAACGAAAGTCTTCTTCCTAGGACAGGCCAGAGATGGAGACTGTATACCAGGGTCCTCTGCTCTCTGTGTCCTTTTTGTGTTTGGTTTTTTGGGAGACGGGGTCTAAACCGTGACGTCTGGCTGTTTCCTTTGCTGAACTTGCACTGCTCACGGGGCCGCGTTCCCCGAGGCCTCTGGGCCTGGCCTTCGGCTGGTGTGACTTGTCCCTTTGGCTTCCGAGTTCTCCGTGTATCTCGGCCCCTCCAGGAGATAGCGGACGGAGAGAGGGGACGAACGTGGCAGGTGGTCTCAGGGCGGTCGCTCAGCTTCCCGGCTTCTGGTGTGGCTGGAGGGGGTCCCTTCCCGCGGCTCCAGAGCCTGCTGCGGGGGCTTCTGACACGCACGGCCTTTGAGTCGAACTCTCGCCCCACTGACGTCTGAGACACGCAGCTCGGGGGACACCTTCAAACGTGTACCCAACCATCGGAGCTGCATCTAGAGCGACGCTATCCGATAGAACTTTCTGTGATGCTAGAAGCATTCTACGCTGCCCTGTCCGCTGTGGTAGGCGCCCACCACGCGTGGCCACGGAGCACGCGAGATCTGGTTAGTGCGACCGAGACACCAAAATCGGCGTTTTTTTTTTTTGTTTTTTTTTTTAATTTTTTTTTTATGTTTATTTATTTTTGAGACAGAGAGAGACAGAGCATGAGTGGGAGAGGAGCAGAGAGAGAGGGAGACACAGAATCCGAAGCAGCCTCCAGGCTCTGAGCTGTCATCACAGAGCCCGATGCGGGGCTCGAACTCACAGACCGCGAGATCATGACCCGAGCCGAAGTCGGACACTCAACCGACTGAGCCACCCAGGCGCCCCCAAAATCGGCGTTTTATTTTAGCGTGATGACTTGTAGTGACGTCAGGAGACCCGTGGCCCTTGCTGTATCGGGCACGCGGTCCGGAGGTCTCTGGCGGGACCTCGTGCTCACAGCTGAGACGCTGGAGACGCTCCCTGCGGCCCCAGAGCTCGCGGCTGCGCGAGCTCTGCCGAGAGCCGGCACCTGGGGCCCCGACAGAAGGCAGCTTGGGGTCTGTGGGCGCAAGTGGGCAAACTCCCCCCGCCCCCGCCCCGGAGGTCGGAGAAGGACCAGCACCAGCTCGGGCTTCCCTGAGAGCCGGGAACCAGGCTGCCTGGAAGGGCACGATGCAGGGAACAGAACCTGCAGAGACCCCGAGGCCCGAGAGAGCCGGTACGGACTCACAGGAAGGGTTTGCAAAGAGCTTGGCCTGGGAGGAGGTGTGGCTCATGGCAGTCTTGGCGGGGGGAGAGTAGGGGTTGGGATTTTATCTAGAGATCAGTGCAGAGTGTGTGTGTGTGCGCGTGTGTGTGTGTGTGAGAGAGAGAGAGAGAGACAGAGCATGAGCGTTGTTTCAGGGAAACTAAAATCCCGGTCCAGTGAGAAGGCTGGGTTCACCCTGAGGACAGTGAAAGGGGAGACCGCAGGGGAATGCGGGGTGCCACCTGGAGGCAGGGCCTCGGGGACTAGCGTGAGGACGGGGGCAGAGGCCCCGCCCCCTCCCCAGACACCTGGAGCCCCGCCCTCTATTTCCACCCTCACCCCCAAACCTTCCACAGGTCAAAACTCTCCGCGCCCTGCTCCGGCCACAGCTGAGGGGGAAATGATTTCAGAGCCTGCTGGCCTGGAGCCCCTTTTTTTTCTTTTTTTTAGTCATCAGCAATTTCCCCGTTGGAAGTCATTGAAGGAAGTGGCGAGCGCTGGCCGGGCTCCATCCTGGCCGCGAGAGGTGGGGGCTGCCGAGGCCAGGACTGCATGCCCGAGCCCCGGGGCCACAGGGTCCCCAGAGCGAGCGCCCCCGCTGCTGGCGTTTTCTGAGTGCAGGATGGAGGCGAGTTCGGTAAGGGGGGTTTGTTCTGGCCCCCACTGGGCAAGTTTCTCTTTCCTCGGCTACCCTTGCGTTCCCAGGTTTAAGCCAGGCCTTCTCGGGGCGCCCGCGTGGCTCAGTCGGTTAAGCCCCTGAGTCTTGATTTCAGCTCAGGTCATGATCTCACGGTTTGTGGGATGGAGCCCCGCTTCAGGCTGCGAGTTGTCCATACAGAGCCTGCTCGAGATTCTCTCTCTCTCTCTCCCTCTTTCTCTCCCTCCGCTGCTATCGCTCTCAGAATAAATAAACCTAAGAGAAAATTAAGTCCGGTCAGGCCTTCCCTTAGGGATGGGGCAAAAGTCCGCCTGCCGCCTGCCGCCTGCCACCGTCTTGGTTTCCCGCTGGCTGGGAGTTGGCCGTAGCTCTGGGTGGGCCCCGGCGGGTGGGCCGTGAGAAGCAGGAGCCTGTGTGAGATTAAACCGGAAAAGCGAGCTGGTATTTGGCCCCCGGTTCAGCTTTAATCCTCCCGAGTCCTGCTGCCCTTCTGCGGGGCCTCTCCTCCTGTCCCCCTTCCCGTCACCCCCACCCTCTCCCAGGGGGAGCCGGAGGCCTCGCTGTTCCAACATCCGTGCTCTGCGGCAGCTGGGAGCCGCCTCTGCACGCGGCACACACCCTCAGCGGGCCGCGTGGAGGGATCCGGGCCAGCGTGCGGGCCCCGGCGGCCCACGGCGGCCTCGCTCCGGAGGATTCGAGGTCTCAGTACCGCCCAGCGGGATGGGGAGACAGAGGCCCCAGGGGGGTGGGCTGGCGTGCCCGCGTCACCCAGCCGGTCGGGACAAGAGGTGGCGTTGGGCTGTGGAAAGGGAGGTGGCATTTTGGGTATCTGTCGTCTTGTGTAATCCTTACACCTGGGGCGGGGGGAAGGAGGAGGCACCCCCCTCTCATAGCTGAGCAGACTGAGATTCAGAGCAGTTGAGTGACAGGTCGGTGTTGCACAGTAAACCGATAACCGCGGCAGGATTCGAACTCAGGTCTCTGTGATTCCAAAGCCCTCCTTGACTCAGTTGCTTACCTAGAAGAGCCCAGCCTGCGGTTACTGTATATAGTCGTATAGTCGAATTGATCTCTCTCTTTCTCTCTCTCTCTCTTCCTCCCTCCCTCTCTCTATCCCTCCTCCTTTTCTTCCTTCCCTCTTTCCACGCACTCATTCTGTGTGTATTTAGCTCCCACTCTGTGCCTGGTCCCGTACTGGGTGCCGCATGCGAGTTCCGGTCCTCGCTGCCCTCGCGTACATCCGTCTCTCCAGTTGACGACGTGATTGATTTCTGATTCTGAGCCACCGTGCCCTCTTCCCTGGTTTCTAGAAATCGAAAAAGATTAGAGCAGAACTGTTCTGGGTAGCCCCGTTCCTGGCCGTATCCGTGAACGGGGAGCCCCTCCCCTCGATTCTTTGGAGTGCGGTTAGACTGAAAACGCCGTGCGGGCGGGGGTCTGGCTCTGCAGTTCGCTGTTCTGTCCCCGCCGCCTGGCGCGCTGCAGGTGTCCTTGGGGAACGAATGGATTCCGATGAGGTCGTCCAGGGAGGTGTGGCCTCTTGGGCCGAGGGGTCTCAGGAGCTTCCTCGTGGGGGCTGGTGAGGGTTGAATTGCAGGGGTCTCTCCGGGGAGGTGATTGGGGGCTGCCGAGGGCCCGCTGAGGTCCGGGGTCCTGAGCTGCCTCTGGCGTCTTTGGTGGGGGGCTGGCCTCGGCAGGGCTGTGTGCCTGTAGTGCTTCTGTGAGATGACTCAGCTACGGGGCCGTCCGGTTGTGTGCGGCCTCTCCTCCTCCTCCGGGGACTGGCCTCAAAGGCGAGATTGCTCTAGGGGCGCCTGGGTGGCTCAGTCCGTTAAGCGTCCGACTTTGGCTCAGGTCATGATCTCGTGGTCTGTGAGTTCGAGCCCCGCGTCGGGCTCTGTGCTGACAGCTCAGAGCCTGGAGCCTGCTTCCGATTCTGTGTCCCTCTCACTCTGCCCCTGTCTTGCTCCTGCTCTGTGTCTCTCTGTCAAGAATTAAAAAAAAAAAAAATCAACATACAGGTTTTGGTGGCTCTATTCTCATCTGTATGTTTTGGGGCAGGTAGTAAGATTGGAGATAGCCCAGAAGCCGGTGTGGGGAGGCAGACAGAAACTCCACTTCGCCATTCGCTAATGGACAAGTTCCTTCCCGCTCAGCCCCTCACTTCCTTATCGGTCCGTTCTCTAGCCAGATGCCGAAGAGTCACTTGTGATTCCTTCTACTTCCTTAATCTCCACACTTGATCGGCTAGCAAAGCCTGCTGGCTCTATTTCCAAATATAGATCCCAGATCCACCCTGTCTCTTTTTCATTGTCCCACCCCGCCCCCCCCTGCTGACGCACGGACTTGTGCAGTAGTACCTACATCACTCTCCTATCTCCTCTTGCCCTCTCCCTCATTTCATCTTTCATAAGCCAAGAGCAGTTTTTCTTAAAACCCGTATCTGATCGTCTTTCTTTCCTGAATCCAGCCCTTCGTTTAGTGACTTGTACTCAGCCCAAGATCCGAGCCCCTTCACCGTGACCTGCAAGGCTCTAGAGTATTTGGCGTCTGCCTCCTCCTTCCACACTGTCTCCCGCCCCTCCTCACTCTTCACCTTGTGTTAGACCATGTCCGGTTTCCTGTCAGAGGCCAGGACCTTTGTACGTTCTGTTTCCTCTGCCTGGAAACTTCTATACTTTTATGGCTAGCATGTTGAGAAGTCTGCTCTTCAGAGGGGCCACACTGTCTAAAATTAGATGCCTTCCCTGTTTATTCACTGCTTTATGTCAGCCATGCGCGTTCCCTTTTAGCCTTTACTCACAAATTTCAGTTACATCTTTTAGTGATTTTTTGTTACTTTGTTTTTTTTAATTCCGTGTTTCCTATTGGAACGTATGTTTCCTAAAGAAAAAGACGACGCGTTTTGTTTGTTGTATTCTTAGCGCAGAGCAAAGGGCCTGGCCCCCGGCTGGTCCCCAGCAGCTGTCTGTGGATGAGATGGGTGAAGGGAAGGGGCAGATAGATGGAAGAGTTCCATGGTACCGGGCGCGTAGTAAGAACTTGTAAGTACAGGCTGTTCTGTTCTCCTGCTACTGGGTAGAACTTTTCCATAGCAAGCTCCACTACCGACTGGCTTAAACTGAAGACTTTCATCAGCTTCAGTGATAGAAGTCCAGGGAAGTCTGGATCCACCCAGGTGGGCTGTTAGGGAATAGTTCTCAGCCAGGCCCACCCCACACGGCCGGCCATCGGGGACACCGTGAAGGCAGCCAAGCCTCACCTTCTGCCAGCACAGTAGTAGCGCTGGCCTGGACGGGAGAAGTGCCGCTTCCCCTAGAGCCGTTGCTGGAAAAATCCCAGGGAAGGCTCTGAATGACCTGGCTTCGTTCACGTGTTATGCCCAAACCAATCACAGGGCCGGGAAGACGGACCACTCCCATCGGTCCGCACCGGGTCACGGGGAAATGGATTCCTGGGGGACGGTAGGTCTACCGTAGTCCCCTCCCGGCCATCGCCACCCTCCCTGGGAGCTCTCCGTGGGGCGGAGTCACCTGGCTGTCCCCTCAGGGTCTCAGGGGTGACCATGGTGTCCCATTGCCATCAGCGAGCAGAACTCCTGTGTCTTCCTGGGCCACAAAGGGCCAGGGCTCCTGGATGGTGCGCGAGGCCTCCACCCTCGGGGCAGGGGCGGGGCGGGAGCAGCAGAGATCACTTTTCTAGAATATAATCAGTGAGCCTGTCCCCTCTTTTTTTTTTTGCTTTTTAAATTTTTTTTTTTTAACGTTTATTTATTTTTGAGAGACATAGAGACAGAGCGTGAGCAGGGGAAGGGCAGAGAGAGAGGGAGACACAGAATCTGAAGCAGGCTCCAGGCTCTGAGCCCCCAGCACAGAGCCCGACGTGGGGCTCAAACTCGCAGACCGTGAGATCCTGACCTGAGCTGAAAGTCGGCCGCTTAACCAGCTGAGCCCCCAGGCACCCTTTTTTTTTTTTGCTTTTTAATAACATTTCTCATTTTCTTCACTATGAAAGTAGTACGTATTGTAGATACAGCATCTAGAAGAGCAAAGGAAATAAATTATCTGTAATCCTTCACAGAGCTACTCTTTGCTTCTCGGCTTTTTACATTTTTTTTCCTTAATATCTGGTAATTTACCTGGATGTACATTTTTAAAATGTGAAAAGCATAGAAATGAAAACAATAAGACTACTCTTAATGGAGGGCGTACCCCATAATCATACTACGAAATGCTGTAAAGATTTTGGTGCATTTCCTTCCAATCAGCCTTCTTCGTTCGTTTGTTGGCTTTCCTATTTTTTCCCTTTCTTTTTTAAATGTAGCTTATTCACAAACTTACGCTATAATTTTTTTTTTTAGAGAGAGAGCGCACATATGCGCGTGAGCGAGCAGGGGAGGGGCACAGGGAGAAAGAGAATCCCAAGCGGGCTCCGCGCCCAGCACAGAGCCGCCACATTGGGGCTCGATCTCACAACCGTGAGATCATGACCTGAGCCAAAATCAAGCGGCGGATGCTTAACTGACTGAGCCACCCAGGCGTCCCAGCCCCAAGAATTTTTTTTTTATTTTTTAAGTAATCTCTTCATCCAACATGGGGCTTGAACCCACGACCCCCAAGACCAAGAGTCACGTGCTCTGCCCACCGAGCCAGAGGCCCCTAGGCTAGACTTCTTCAGCGAGTGTTCCCGGCACGGTCTGGGACCGAGCTGTGAGCTTTAGTGGAGTGTCTCCTTCAGTCCTCCCAATAACCCTATGAGACCATGCCTTAGCCCTAGTCCGTTTGGGCTGCAGTCCCAAAAGCAGTATGGAGTGGGTGACTTAGAAACGACAGAACTGTGTCTTTCATGGTTCTGGAGGCTGAGAAGTGCGAGATGAAGGACCCAGCAGATTCGGTGTCTGGTGAGAAACCACTTCCTGGTTCAGAGAGGCTGCCACCGCCATGTCTCCCATGTCTTCACGTGGCGAGGGGGGCGGGGCAGCTCGCTGGGTCTCTTTTGTAAGGGCCACTAATCCCGTCATTGAGGGCTCCATCCTTTTACGTAAACACATCCCAGAGGCCCCACCCCCTTATACCATCACCCTGGGGTTAGGTTTGGGGGCAGGGCACAAATATTTAGTCTCTATCAGGAGGCGATGCTTTTTTTTTATCCCCGGTAAACTGACCGTGTCACTTACCTGAGGTCACCTAGATGCACTGGTGTGGCCAGGATCCATACCCCGGGTATCCTGCTCCAAAGCAGGGGTCACAAAACACACACACACACCCCTTAAATTCTCAGAGATAAGGGTACCTGGGTGGCTCAGTTGTGGGTTCACCGACAGTGCTGAGCCTGCTTGGGATTCTCTCTCCCTCCCTCTCTCTCTCTAACCCTTCCTCCACTTGCACACACACACTCTCTGTCTCTCTCAAAAATAAAGAAAAACTTGGTAACAAATAAATTCTCAGAGATAGAACCACGTGTATATTCCCACCAACTCTGCGAGGCCAGAACTTTCTTCCTTTTTCAAAACGGTCTTTCAAAGGAACGTTTCCCAACTCGAACTACAAACGTTCGTTGCAGCAAAACTTGAACATAAAAAAGTAGCTCGAAAAAGAAGACAGAAATGCCTCTGCAGCTCTACCTTCCACAGATAGCCAGCCCCTTAACTTCTTTTACTGTTTTTTTTTTAATGGACGTATAGTAAAGTTCACGGTCGTCCGCGTATCTTTCTAAAAGCTTTGACAGCTGAGCTGCGTTTTTAATGGTTGTCCGGGGCATCGGCTGTAGTTCCCAGGACTCTTCCTGTGGTTGTCCACCGGCCCCAAACGTGTGAGAGCTCCAGGAAGGTTGGGGGGGAATTGGAATTCATGTGGGGGTGGGGGTTCCCCAGATGATTCACTGACAGGAGGGAAGGGATCAAAGCTCCCCGATGACTCAGGTCAAACTTTCTGGAGGTGAGCGGTGCGGCGGGGAAAAACCTCTCTGCCCGTGGCCCGATACCGCGAGTGGCCTCGGTGCCTGGGTCCCCAGGCCCCTGCCCCGAGGCCCTCCGGGGCCTGTGTGTCTCTCGGCCAGCACCTGCTCCGGGAGGTATGTGCTGACTCCCCGGCTCCCAGCCCCAGACTATTTTTGGCGACAGTGACTGTTCACTACAGTCATGAAAACAGAAACTCCTCTCCCTTCCTCGTCCTTCGCGGAGACACTGTGCCAGGGGCTGGGGCTGCGGGGGGCCCTGGGCTCGGGCCCCTCGCCATGCATTGCCTGTGGAGCTGGGTGCTGGCCAAGGGTTCCAGGGGCACGGGGACCCCACCACCCGTGGACTTGCGAGAAGCACGAAGCCTGGGCCAGCCCAGGCTGGAGGGTTGCAAGGTAGGCGCTGGGGTCTGGGATCAGGCGGCCCTTCCGCAGGTCCCTGGATTGGGGACACTCGGCTGGGCTCCAGGTCCTGGCGATGCTTACTGTCTATAGAAGGTGTCTGGAGAGATCGCGATTGTGATTTCCATCTCGCTGTTTTATTCCCTGACTCGCCGGGGGGCAAGTGGCTGGGGAACCATCGGGATCTTTCTGAAAGAGACCTCCCCCATCTTCCCAGGGAATGAATGATGTCGGGTTTGTTCATGCCTTTGGTTCGAACAGGATACACACGCTCGTTTTGAGCCTGCTCCTTCTGCAGGGGGGCTTAAGAAACTGAAGTTGTGCCCGTAGCCCCAGCCCTGCCCGTCAGTGCTCTGGTCACCCAGGCCAGCAAGGCCAGAGTGGGTAGAGGCTGTGAGTGCTAGCTTTGGAGTTGCATGGCCAGGGTCCCTGCCGATGGTGGGGTTTGCTGCTGCTGCTGCTGCTGCTTTTTACGTTTATTTATTTACCTAGAGATCGAGCAGGGGAGAGGTAGAGAGAGGGAGAGACAGAGAATCCCAAGCAGGTTCCACGCTGTCCGTGCGGAGCCGGAGGCGGGGCTCAGACTCACGAACTTGAGATCTTGACCTGAGCCGACATCCGGAATTGGATGCTTAACCGACGGAGCCCCGCCCCCCCCATAAGGTACCCCTGCTTCTTCTTTTCCGAAAGAAGAGAAATGTGCACCATCATCAGTGGGTGTGGAGAGGGGTGGGCAAGAACACGGAGCTGAGAATTCCTGCACACCTGCTCTCTCTTACGCCACCAAGACGGAAGGGACTTGCCAGCCCTCTGGCTTCCGGAGGGCTCTGGGCCCACGAGGCCAGCACATGGCTTGGCATTCCTCAGGCTCTAGCGCCTTCGGAGGGGATTCCCAGGACAGACCTCCGGGTAGCCTTACCCTTGGCTCACCTCTTAGAGCAGCTCAGAAAGTCTGGCCGGCACGAAGCCTTCACACCAGGGTAAGAAATGTCCGTGATGGAAAACCGTGAGCTCTTCTGGGGGCCTGGGTGGGGGGGGGGGGCAGGCGTCGGGAAATCTGGGCCTCCGGGCTTGGGGCTGCTCTTCAGGGTGGCCCGAGCAGGTCCCCTCCCCTCCGTGGTCCTCCGTTTTCTCTTCCATATAATGAGAGCTGGACTAGATGGTCTCTTGAGGGCCCTCTTGAACTCTGCCCTTTGACCTTGGCAGAGGGAGGCTGTATCCTCTTCTCTCTTCTTCACCTCGTGAATCGCCACCAGCCCCTCTCATGCCCTCAGACCTGGGTGGCACCGGTGGTGGCCTCCTTGGCTTGAGTCCCAGCCACCCAACTGGGCTCCCTTGGGATCCCATACTTCGAGGCCCGTTGTCGCCGTGGGGCGGGAGTTGTTTCCAGGGCTTCTGGAAAACTACAGAGAAGGTTCTGCCTACCTCCAGGATCTCCTGGAAGATCTTGGCCTCCCGGTCGGAGGCCCGTGGGGTAGCTTGGGAACAATGCGGCCCCCCGTGTTCCAGCGGGGCAGCCTGGTTCTCAGGTCTCCGGGCCCCATGCATCCCCCACCCAGACAGACAGACAGACAGACAGACAACCCCAGAGGACAGGCCGCATAACCGAATGCTAGCATGTGCCCCTCTGGCAGAGGGGTCTGTGATTCGGCTGGTGGCCCCAAGGTGGAGTCCACCGGACTGTAAGGCTGGGACCAGGCGGGTGCCAGGGCCCTAACCGAAGCTGCTGTGTCCTGAGGCCCTTGTGCCAGTCTGAGGGCGCTCTGGTGCCCGGGGCCTCGCTTGGTGCCGGCTGAACTCCGCTCCCGCCCTGCAGATACAGAGAGGGCGAAGCAGGAGACTAGTAGACTTGTCTGTGAGTCTCTTTTTTTTTTTTTTTTTTAATGTGTATTCATTTTTGAGAGAGAGAGAAAGAGACAGTGTGAGCAGGGGAGGGGCAGAGAGAGAGGGAGACACGGAATCGAAGCAGGCTCCAGGCTCTGAGCCGTCAGCACGGAGGCTGACGTGGGGCTCGAACCCACCGACTGTGAGGTCATGACCTGAGCCACAGTCGGATGCTTAGCCAACTGAGCTACCCCGGCGCCCCTTTGCGAATCCTCTTTTTAATGGTGTGTTTGGGCAGGAAGGATGGAAGGGGCGCCAGCAAGCGGTAAAGATGGCCACGCCCAGGCGCCCCCGTGGGTTTCCGTCGGCGCCTTTGCCCTTGGGAGAGCTGGGGTTCCCCTCGAGGAGATACATTTCAAACCAGACCCCGCTCTGCCGTTCCAGCGCCCCCTCCCCCTCTCAGAGGCGCCCCTCACTCCGTAGCCTCTCTTTACCCAGCCATGGACCTCGCTCACATCCCCACCCACTGCCACCCTGCCTGTCCTCCTGTCACCTGCTGTGTCAGCCAGGGAGGGCCTGCAGCTCCGGGGAAGTTCTGCCCCTCCCCCCCCCCCATCCTGCCCTACTTGTGCAGGGGAGGGACTTTCCTGTTGGCCTGTTCCCCAGAAGTCAAGCATGTCACCTGAGGGTTCGCGCAGCTCCTCGGCTGCTGGCCCACCCTCCCCCTGTCCCACTCTGACCCCGATCTTGTCTTCGAACGTTCTCCCTCCTGTCTGATCGTTTGAGAGCCTTCCAGTTCTGACTTCGGTTTTACTGTGGCGTCTGGCGGACAATAGGGTGTTTGTTTATTTATTTTTCCATAATCGACCGACGTCTCGGGCGTAGAGAACTGCCGCCGGTAGGAGCTTGCCTGTCTCCTGTCTCCGTTTTGGAGGCAGCGCGTCTTGAGGGCTAAGCCTGCCACCCTGAAGCTGGTGCGCGCGTAGTCGTGCGTTTCTGTAATGCTGGCCGTGAATGGCTGTCCTCAGACGGCAGCCGGGAGGAGCAGTTTGGGAAGTGTGTGTCGACGACACAGAGAAAGGTGACGAAATGCCCGTGGCCTAGATGGCAGGCGTGGGCCTCCCTCGAAGGCTTTCTGCAGACTGTACGCTGGCGGGGGCTGGGGGCTGGGGTGCTGGTCGGGGAGAAGACCTGTCAGCAGGGAGGGAGGTGGAAAGGAAGGAGCAGGGAGGCTTAGGGCCATGAGGAGGTGGAGCCCGACGGAGCTGTGTGTTTGTTGAGTGGCTCAGTGACCCACCGGATCAGGGGAGGCCAAACTCTGCGTCGCGGGCCAAGCCCCGCCCACCGCTGGGTTTTGTACCGCCTTGTAAGCTGAGAATGGTTCTCACCTTTTTCACCGATAGAAAAGAAAAGAGAAGACTGTTGCGCGACTCAGATTTCCGGTCCGGGTCCCTGATTAAGGTCGTATCGGAATGCAGCCACACCCCTTGAAGACCATTCGCTCTGTTCAGGAAAAGCCTGCCAATCCCTGCACTAGTCCCTCGGGGTTCACAGGAGAGGAGTGGGGCCTGGGAGGCAGGAGACTGGTTTCTCCGGGAGGGTGGGCCCAGCCCCCGGGGGTGATGGTGGTGGCTGTGGTGACGGCAGATGCCACCAGAAGCTGGAGATCTGGTCCCGGGCGGCGTTGGAAAGCGCCGGTTCCCTCCAGAGGGCAGCCGGGGAGGGGAGGCCCTTGCAAGGGCGCTCGGGGAGAAGACCCCGGGAGGCCTCGTGCGTGCTTTTATCCCCGAAGCCAGAGCTGCGCCCAGCTGGGCGCGGGGGTAGGGCAGGGCGCGGAGCCAGGAAAACCAGATGTGACCCGTGATGCCAAGAAAACCCTGCCCTGGGCGGAAGAGGCCACTTTCTAGAGCAAATAGGTGGGCGCCAGCGCAGGCAGGGGCCAGCTGGCTGGGAACGGGGCAGAGGTGGCCATGCCTCAGCCTTCCCGACCGGGCTGTGTGGTCTTGGGCAAGTTACCTACCCTCTCTGAGCCTTGTCACCCATCTCAGGATGTTAGGAGGATGTAGTTCATCTGGTACCCAGGAGATACATCATAAACGTTCCTCCCTTGCCTCAGTTCTTTTTTTTTTTTTTTTTTTTAATTTTTAATTTTTCTTAAAAAAATTTTTTTAACGTTTATTTATTTTTGAGAGACAGAGAGAGCATGAGCAGGGGAAGGGCAGAGAGAGGCAGACACAGAATCCGAAGCAGGCTCCAGGCTCCGAGCTATCATCGGCACAGAGCCCGATGCAGGGCTCGAACTCACAGACCGTGAGATCATGACCTGAGCCGAAGTCGGCCGCTCAACCAACTGAGCCACCCAGGCGCCCCTTCTTGCCTCAGTTCTTGACCTCCTCCTCCGTTCCTCTCCTTTGACCTGTATCCCTCCCCCTCCACACCTCACCCCATCCCTGCACCATCATTGTCCTGAGGCTTTCAAGCCCAGAGGGACCAGTGCGTAGGCCAGAGCCAGCCACTCCCTGGAGATTCCAGCCCGCTTCCCCACTCCGTGTGCCCCCACCCAGCCTCGTGGGAGGGAGGGAGACAGGCAGGCAGGCACAGACCTCTCCGGGGACACCTGGTGACCTTGGGCTAGGCTGCGATTGAGCCGAAGGAAGGCGGGGACTCAGGAGAGGACAGGCAGGGGTCAACCCCAGGGCACAGCCCTGCCCTACCTGCCCTGGCCGCCAGCCCCGCCTTCCGAGCTGGGCATTCTCAGACACCTTCTTCCCTGGGCTACTTTGGCCAGACTTCAGGCCCCGTAGCCTCTCTTCTCTCAGGGTCCCCACCCTGAGAAATCCTGATTTGATTGGTCGAGGTCAAGGGTGAGCATCAGGATGCCTTTGAAAAGCCCCCTAGGGCGCAGCCAAGGTTGAGCCACCGATCTAATCCAGCCAAACCCACCCGTCTTCTCAGTGATGAAACCAAACCCCAAGAGAGGGGTAGGCACTGGCCCAGGGTCAGGGGATTCCGCTGACCAACTCTGGCCCTTCCTTCACTACACGGTCCAGCCCAGGAGTGGCGGACAGAAGCCTTCCAGAAAGTATCCGACTTCTCCCAGCCCCGGGATAGGAGGAGGCTGGGCCCAGACCTGGTCCACTGACAAGCCAGTGCCCCCTGGAGAGCCCGACTGTTGGCCGCTGATCGCCATGGAAACCCCAGAAAGCTGCCCGACCCAGGCCCCGGCTGCCTCACCCCCGACTCCTGTTCCCCAAGGAACGGTTGCCTTCCCAGCTGGAGGCTCGTGGGCTCCCAGCCCGGGCTGCCCTAGGAACTCCCTTGCTCTCCTGCCCCCCTTTCCCCGGCTGCCGCGCTGGCCTCAGAGGGCTGTGCGGGGGTCCGCGTCACCATCCACGGGGCTCTGGGGGTCTGCCTCTGGCCTCTCCGGTGTGACCATTCCCAGGGGAGCGTCTGCGGGGAAGGATCCTGGCCCTCTCCAGGGAAGCCGGGGGCATGCCCCCATGTCCACACACCGGAAATCCAGGTTCCACGAACGGACCCGGAGCGCTAGCAGGCACCGAGGAGACAGTCACTGACTTTCCCAACCCTTCCTGGGCCCTCGGACCAGAAGGCTGAATAGAAACACGAAATGTGGGCTTGCTTCTTGGGCTTCCTTTTACCCAGGCCTGCGCTGGCATTCTGCCTTGAGCTGCCCCCCCCCCCCCCCCCAGCTTCTTGTCCGTGGCCCACAAGCGGGCATTGAAGCTCCGGGCATTTCCAGTCCCGACCGACCGTGGCGAGTATGGACGGCTCTCGGTGTCGGCTGGCACAGGCTTCTAAGTATAGACCCCAGGCAGCAGCCCCCGGATGCCATCTGATGCTCAGCCTGGCCTCTGACACGAGCTGCTGCCAGCCCCTGCGGGGAGGGGACAGCTGTGTTTGGCCCGGCCCAGCCCCGCCTCCTGCCCCGGAGAACAGAACCAGCCCTTCCATTCCCATCGATGGGGACCAACCCTGCTCTCTCATTATTACCAGAAAGAATCACTTCACGTCACCTACTGGAGGACGTGAACCGTGACTCGAGGGGACAGGCAGAGGCAGGAAGCCAGTGTTCTCGGGAGCCCTCGCGCTGCCCCGTGCCCTCGCTGCCCCGCTTCTGGGCTCACGTGCCAACTGGAGGCTTGCCCGAGCCAAGGCTCGACATCCCCGGCAGCGCCTGGGCGGCTGTGTCTTCCCTTCTTGGTTTCAAGCTCATATCCCCGCACCCTTTTCTGTTTTAAGTTTATTTGTTTATTTTTGGTAATCTCTACACCCAACGTGAGGCTCGAACTCACCACCCCCAGATCAGGAGTTGCCTGCTCTTCCAGCTGAGCCAGCCAGGCTTCTTTAGGCAGCAGCTGGGGGCGGGGTGGGTGAGAGTTCCCCTCGAAGCAGGAACGACTCTCCGCCCTCACCCCGACTCCAGGGTGTGGGTGCTCGGCTTCGAGACAACTCGGCATCTTCCGCGTGCCTCCAGGCAGGCGGGAGGCCCTCCCGGGACCCTGGGGGCCTCTCAGACCTGAGGGGGGTCTCAGAACAACCTTGCCTGCCCCGGTGTCAGCAGGTGTAGGAGTTCACCTGCTGCGGTTGGCGAACCCTGATTCCCTGATTCGCTTTCAGGGTCGCGATCATACAGAGGAGTCGTGTAGCTTCCTAACTCAGACTTGGCTCTGCCTGTCACTGCGGTGGGCACGTCACCTCCGCGGGGGCGGTTTGGCGGTGCGAGTTGCTCGGGGCCACTCCCGGGACCTGCACCTCCGCTCCCCGGGCCTGCGTGTTGTCTAGCTGGAGGTCCAGCTGAGAGCCGGGGGGATGGATTCTCTTGGTGTAACTGGTTCCGCTGGTTCTGGCCGCTCGCCTCGTGCACTCTCCCGTCTTGACCGGATGAACTTCAGGTCCGACATCGCTTGTAGGTGTTGCAAGGCCGAGGCGTTTTGTTTTCCCTGTGGCGTCCCGGAGCCGGGGCGGACGCTTCGCTAAGACCGTGCCGCCCCGTGCTGCGTTTGCTGCTGGGCTGCCCTCCCTGCGCCCCCCCCCCCTCACTTGCCTACAGAAATAAAGCTTTAGAAGTTGCTGATCAGAACTTTGGAAGGCATCAGATTCTTCGCGTGGGGTCTCCTTGCTGGGGTCCGGAGGCTCGTGTAACTCCTGGCTGTGATTGTTTGGTCTACGCAGCTGTGCATTAGTTGTCACCAAGTAAAGCTCAGCTGTTTTAAAATAAAACTCCAGGGGCGCCTGGGTGGCTCGGTCGGTTGGGTGACTGACTTCGGCTCAGGTCACAACCCTGCGGTCCATGAGTTCAAGCCCCGCGTCACGCTCTGTGCTGACAGCTTGGAGCCTGCAGCCTGCTTCGGATTCTGTGTCTCCCTCTCTGCCCCTCCCCAACTCGCGTGCTCACTCTCTCTCTCTCAAAATAATAAATGAACATTAAAAAATAATAATTCAGAAAACTCCCGATTTCTTTAGAGTAAGGTCTGGCAACCCTCCCGTAGCCTCCCCTCACACCCCAGCCCTGAGCGAAAGCAGAGGGTGGGTTTCCAAGGAACCTGGACCTCGCGGCTGTCGGATTTCTTGTTGTCCAGTAAAGAAGAGAAGTGTTCCTCCTACTTCTGTCTCTGTTACAAGATAGATCGAGAGGCCTTGGCTCATTTCTTCCCAAGGCCTGGCCCTGAGGCTTGTGTATTTAAGACCCTCACTCTCCCAGGTGACTTGCTGGCTGGTGGCGACAGCTTCACTAACTGCAGCTTTTAGGTAGAGCGGGGTGGGCCCTCTCTCCAGTTCAGAGATCCCCCTGCACGGAGGAGGGGTTAGGTGATGAAGTTTTGGGGTGATGGTGGGGTGGTCCGGAGCCGACCGCCTAGAGAGAATTCTGGTGCGAAAAGGTGATTTAAAAAAAATTTTTTAATGTTTTATATTTAAGAGAGACAGAGAGACAGAACACAAGCAGGGGAGGGGCAGAGAGAGAGGGAGACACAGATCGGAAGCGGGCTTCAGGCCCTGAGCTGTTAGCACAGAGCCTGATGCGGGGCTCGAACTCCTGATCCGCAAGATAATGACCGGCGCCGAAGTCGGACGCTCAACCGACGGAGCCACCCAGGCGCCCCAAAAAGGTGATTTTATTAAAGCCACGGGGACAGGACCTGTGGGCAGGAAGAGCGGCACTGGGGTCGTGGCGGGTAACCCTCAGGCCGGGAGGGCGTCAAGGATAGGGTAAGTCCCCAAGGAATTTTGGAAGCAAGGTTTCCAGGACCCTGAGGGGCTAGCGGTTGCTAGGGAAATGCCACTTTAATAAACCTCAGCCACGAGACCCTTCAGATGTATAATGGGGAGCCATAAGCTTGGAGCACGATCGCCAGCACAGATTTGGGGGCAGTTGAGATAAAGGAAGGAGACTCACAGGCTCCGTAATGTTAAGCTAAAGTTCTCTTTCGCCCCCTAGCAAAGTGTCATCATGGAGGCAGCCGAGGTCCCAGAGGGAGGTCCCTCCGCCGGTTTCAAGGACTTGTCAGTGGGCTGTCGGCAGTAAGGGAATTTAATTTTCATCTGCCTGAGTTTCCCACATCACCGTGGCCAGCACCTAAACCCCTTCCCTTTGTTCTTGGGTAGCTGGGAGTGTCCCGAGAACATTCCACCCAGGAGGTGTATGGGGGGGAGGGGTTGCCAGCCTGTATTTTGCCCTCAGCTTGCCCCACGCTCCCTCCTCATTAGGGGGAATGTGGTCAGAAAGGGTGACCCTTATGGCAGTCTCATTTCCCGGAAGGACGTGCCCAGTTCACGCCTCCAGAAAGCCCTGCTTGTCCCGGTGATGAAGTTTTGGAGTGATTGGGGGGAGGGGTTTGTGGGGTCTGGAGCCAATGGCCAAGAAAGACTTTTTGAAGACCTCTTTGGTGCAAAAAGGCGATGATCGTCCAGCTAAGGTCATTTCCCCTCTAATAAGGCAGTAACGTTAGGACGGTAGGGGGTTCCTGGAGAAACTTACACTCTGTATTTGCCTCTAGCGTTTGTCGATGCGCTGCAGGTTACAAGGGAATTTAATGCTCCCAGCCATTTCCTTCTTCCCTTTGTTCCGCTACGGAGGGGTGATGCTGGGGCTCCAGGGAACGGAGCCTACTGGGGTTCTGGACCTCAGGCTGTTGATAAGATCGCCTTTTTCTTGTGATTTACTCAGATATTTGCAAACTGACGGAGACTGACTCCTGCCTGACCGTGATCGCTATCACTCAGCCACGTGTTTCCTTTCCTTTCCTTTGCCCTTGGGCAGCCACGAGTGCCTGAGGACTGTCACACACGTCCCCCCTGGGGGTGTGGGGCAGGGGTTCTGGCTTGTGCTTTGCCCTCAGCCTGCCGAACGCTCCAGTTTAAGTGCGACCCTGGACGGACTCTTCTGTCCCAGTACCCTCACCATTGTTTTTTTAAGGGAATGGATTTGAACATATTCTTTCTCTTTTCTAGGCGGTTACTTGATAAAGAACAAAGAGGGGGGCGCCTGGGTGGCTTAGTCGGTTGAGCGTCCGACTTCATCTCAGGTCATGATCTTCGTGGTCAGTGAGTTCGAGCCCCGCATCGGGCTCTGTGCTGACAGCTCAGAGGCTGGAGCCTGCTTCTCATTCTGTGTCTCCCTCTTTCTCTGTTCCTCCCTTGCTCACACTGTGTCTCTCAAAAATGTATAAATGTTAACAACAACAACAACAAAGAACAAAGAATTTCCATTTCACCTTGTAGTCTGCTTGTTTTTTTTTTTTTCCAGAAAACAGGTAGAAATGAATTCCTTTAATTTACTTCGAATAAAATTATGACCCCCCCTCGTCTCCCCTCCCGCCGCCAAGGTCACCGCTGCATCCCAAGGCTGCGGCAGGTTCAGGAATGCCAGCCGGGAAGAGTCGGGGGCGCTCTGGGAGCCAGCCAGCCAGCCAGGTCTCCGGTCTGGCCGGCCGTTCGTTACTGGCCTCTGAGGTGTGCTTCCCAGCATGCCTTTGCTGATTCGTCCAGACTGGAGATCCTATACGAAGCACTGGACGCACCGTCCCGGCGGATGGCCCGTGATAATACGTGTTCTTACTGTGTCCGAGAGCTGGAAACTTGGTGTGGGTGGGGAGGAGAGGTAGAAAGGCGGAAAGAAAGGAATGAATACAGTTAGATCTGGGGTTGGGTTTCCAGGCTCGTGTAGGAACCGCACGTGTAGGAGCCGCGCGTGTGGAGGACTGCCCAGTCATCACGGCCTTGGGAGGACGCGCGTCTGGTGAGGACTCTCTCCGGGGAGAGGCCTTGCGCCGTGCGGTGCGGTCGGGTAAATGGCCACGTCACTTCCACGCGTTCTGGACAAGGCCACCCCATTGGGTCTCGTGGTCAAACGAGGGGAGAAAGATGGGCAAACTGCATTTTGTCGAAGAGCGTCCCCGAGGCCAGAAGAGGGAGACGCGTCGATTGGACAAACGCTGCTCCCCCGGGGGGCCCTTTATCTCCCCAGCCTGCTGTCTGTGTTCTTATCGGCAGTTTCCTGTGAGGCTCTAGGCTGATCATCTGGAAGCTTTTCTGACAGCCAAGGGGTTGCCCAGGCAATGATGAGTGGTTTGGTGTTTTTCTTGTGTGTCTGTTTTTCTAAATTTTCATGTTAGTCGTTTCTAAACAGCTATCAGAGTCTCGTCCGCAACCGTGGCGATTGAAGAATATATAGTAAGACCCAAGGGTGGGGAGGGGGGATATGGCCAGCCCCAGGCCTCGGCCGTGGCCCCCCCCCACCAGCCTCACGAAGCCCCCAAACCATCTCTCTAATGACTCACAGCCTGTATCTTTGTCAGGTTCAGTTTCGATACCCAAGTGTAAGATTTACGGCAGCGCGAATTGACAATATCCTTCCTCTTTTATTTTTTATTTAAGTTTGTTTATTTATTTTGAGAGAGGGAGAATCCCAAGCAGGCTCCGTGCTGTCAGCGCAGAGCCTGACCTGGGGCTTCATCTCACGGTTCGTGCGCCGAAATCCAGAGCTGGACGCTTCACCGACTGAGCCACCCAGGTTGCCCCCAATAACCATTACTCTTTAAAAAAAATTTTTTTTTAATGTGTGTTTATTTTCGAGAGACGGAGTGTGAGGGGGGAGGCGTCAAGAGAGAGAAAGAGACACAGAACCCGAAGCAGGCTCCAGGCTCTGAGCTGTCAGCACAGAGCCCAATGCGGGGCTCGAACCCACCAACCGTGAGATCATGACCTGAGCCGAAGTCGGACGCTTAACCGACTGAGCCACCCAGGCGCCCCAACCATTACTCTTTTAAAAGAAAATTACACAGCTTGCCAAAATCAATGATAGTCATCTTAGATTCTCAAGAACTGCAGGGTTTATATGAATCAAGGCTCTGTCTGACCTTCCCTGGTAGGAGAAATCTGGAAAATATAGAAAGGGGCTGAAGAAGAATAATTAAAAAAAAAAAACCCACAAAAACAAACGAAACCCCACTGACCTCTCTCCCCTCCCCCCACCTGTCCGGTAGCGCCTCGAGCTTTCTCTATGCTAGGCCATTGCAATGACCTGTTTTTATGTCCGTCACCTGGGAGCCACTTGAGGCTGTCCCATCCTTCCGCGTGTCTGCCCCAGGCTTGGTATCACAATTCGGCCCAAAGCAATCGGAGGAGAAAGAGCACAAGCTTTGAAGTCAGGCCTTGGTGCAAATATTCACTCTCTGTGTGAGTTTTCTGTTGCCCACTGAGCAAATAACCACGAACACCCCCCACCAATTAGCTCACAGGTAGCGTCGGAGGCAGACCGGGTGGCCAAGTTCAGGTGGGCTCAGCCAGCTTCCCTGTGCAGGGTCACCGGGCCGAAAAAGTCCGGGTGTCGGCAAGGCTGGCCTCGTATCCGGAAGCCACGTCCACGTGCATTCATTGCTGGCAGAAGGCACTTCCTTACGGCTATAGGTCTGAGGCTCTCGTTTCCTTGCTGGTCAGCCAGGGGCCTCTCTCCGTCCCAGAGGCCCCCAGCGTCTCTTCTCACCCGGGGGTCCATCGTCAAAGCCCGTGTGGAGCCCTTTTCACACTCGAGCCCGTCCCGTCCCCTCTGCACCTTGAACCGTTGGAAGATTTTGACTGAGAAAGAAGCCAAGGGCAGTGAGTCCCTACACCGTGCCTGGCGAGGGTTAATTCCTCTTTGTCCTCTTAGAAGCCAATTTCATGTGAAATCTGTCTTGTCCAATTCAGATACAGCAAAATCGTAAAAGGCCGTCTTTATCTGAAGTCCTTATCGTTCTAAAAAGTTGCCATCATTCATCATTCTTCTGTGCAGAGGACTAGAAAGAAACCGGCGGGCACCATGCCCTCGTCGTAACTCTTCTGGGTTTTTTTTTTTTCTTCTTCCTTCCCCCACCCTGGCCCCGAAGCTTCGGCGCGTCTACCTCAGCTGCCGTCTCTGGTAGCCCTGGGGGTGGGGGCGAGAGCTGGCCGCCCGGTGTCCTCTGACAAGCGGAGGCTTCTGGGAGGCCGACCGCCGGCACCTGGCCCCTGCCACTCAGCGCGGGAGCCCAGCCCCGGCCACCGGGGGGAGGAGGAGGAGGAGGAGGAGGAGGAGGAGGGCACCAGGGCCGGCCCGACTGCTCACCGGCTCTCCGCCGGTCTCTTCTGTGCCTCCCTAGGAGATCCTCAGTGAGCTCACGCTGGACGCCCTGCTGGACATGAACGAGGTCAAGGTGAAGGAGACGCTGCGGCGCTACGGGGCCAACGCCGAGGAGTGCGGCCGCCTGCAGTACGCCCTCGCCTGCCTGCGGAAAGTGACGGGTCTGGGTAGGTAGGACCGGCCTTCCCGGCGTCGAGGCCGGCCCCGTCGGCTCCCTGTCCCTTCTCTGCCTTCCCTCCCCAGGCCTGTCCTGGTTCCCTGGGGCCGCCTTCGCTGAGGCCAGTGATGGGGGTGGGGCAGGCGTGGCCCAGGGTTTCTGGGGAAGGGCCAGAGAGTCCGAGATTGGCCTGACCTGAGACAGAGTTTGCATCCTTACCGGTCAGGCTAGTGCGAACGCAGAGAAGCTTCTGCAGTGCCGTTAGAGACCCCACGGGGTCCCGCTCGGCGGGCCCCGGGCAATTTCCCCTCTTTGGAGCCCGTCTCGTCGGGCTCTGAGGCCTCCGGAGCCTCCCTGCGTTCCAGCCCCGTCCGCACCCCCGGCTCGCCCCCTGCCTCCTCCTGTCCCCACTGGCTGCCGGCCCGTGTGCTCAGAAGGCACAGGCGTGACGAGAGAATTTGGCCGGCGTTTCCGCCGTGAGCGTGGACATGGCCGGTCCGTGCGTGTGTGCTCCTGGTATCCCGAGGAGTTCCTTGAGAATTAGTTGCGGGCTTCGTAAGCCTTTGCCTTGGACACAGCCTCACACGCTGTCGTTCCCACTACCACCCGCATAAGGCTTTCAAGTGAACCTGATGGATGGAATTAGCCCCCGTTTTAATGATCCGAGCCACCTGTCTTATTTCTGGCCCCCTGAGGCTCACGGGAGGTCCTGAGGTTTATATTCTGCTTGATTTCTGTCTCGGTTCCGCTATACCGAGCGCCTCCTCTGACCCAGAGCCTAGTGGGGAGAGCTTCACTCGGCTCAGAAGAGCCCCACCCCCAGGCCTCCCAGCAGGTGCCAAAGAATAACCATGACAGAGACACAGTCTGCATTCGCGTCCCCCATTTCACCGAGCGGGGCTGAGCCCAGAGAGGGCAAGGGCTCAGCCAAGGACACACAGCCGTCGGCGGCAGAGCCAGAACTCCAGCCGCAGTCTTTGTTGGCCACCGGGTTGTTTCCGCGTGGTGGAAATTCAGAACAGCTTGCTGCCCAAGCCGGGGCCGCGGGGGTAACTCGTCAGCCCTCCCTCCTCGTGCCCGAATTGTAAAGAACCGTGGAGGCGCCCGCCGTCCAGGGGCGGTGACCCATGTGTCTTAGGAAGGTTCCTGTCTGCCCGTGCTGAGCGCTAATTTACAAAGCCAGGCACTTGACCCATGCGTGGCGACACCCTCCTCAGTGGCAGCGGGAAGTGCCTGTGGTAGCTAGACCGCTGGAAACATTGGGCAAGCTGTCCGGGGTCCCGGACTCGGCAGGGCGGGGCTTCGAACTCGGGTTTCTTCCTCAGGGGGTGCTTTTTCTACCATGCCCTGGAGGAGGCCTCTGGGGAAGAGAGTGTCAGCTTGCGGGACCCCTACGTCCCCGAGAGGGTCCTGGCCACACCCCACCCCCGTGGGTCTGCCCCGGGGTGGCTGTACCTCAAGGGCAGCTTCCAAGGCCTGAGTGGATACCACGATCGCCCCGTGTCTCAGACCACGCGCTCCGAGCCTCGATGGCACCCAGAGCAGTCTAGCTCCCGGAAAGGTGGACCGCGGACTCCGCCCGCCTGGGCCCAGCGCTCTTAGAATCTATGGGACCGCGGTCTGTTTCTTGACCGCACTATGCCTCAGTTTCCCCATCTGTACCATGGAGGTAATAACATTCTCTCATAGTGTTAGGAGGAGGAACGGAGTCGTTCAAGCGCTTAGCCCAGAGCCTGGCATGTATTCGCATTCTTTTCGGTATCAGGCTTGAGGAGTTCTAGAAACTTGTGACGCCACTTGCCTCGTGGTCACTGGTCTTAGGAAGAAAGGCAAGTGAAGGAGGGGCCTCTGTGACCGTGAACAGGGTGAGATCATCCCGGCCGGGGCTTCCTCTCCCCCATCCACAGCACACGTCACCAGTCACGCCCAAGTTCTGCCTGCTTGGCGACTCCGGAGTCCTTCTCAAGAGCCACTGCCGGTTAACTGGTGTCAGCATGCATATCAAGACCCAGCGGCCGTCTCTGAGCTGGCTCGAAGCGGTGGTGATTAAAAACGGGCAAGTTAGGGCTGCCCGGATGGCTCAGTCGGTCGAGCGTCCAACTCTTGATTTCAGCTCAGGCTCAGGTCACGATCCCAGGGTCGTGAGATCCAGCCTCCTGTCAGGCTCCATGCTGAGCATACAGATTGCTTAAGAGTCTCTCTTTCTTTTCCTCTGCCCCCCTCCCCTCCCTCAAAAGAAAAGAAAAAAGGCAGGGGCACCTGGGTGGCTCAGTCAGTTGAGCATCCGACTTCGACTCACCCGTGGTCTCGCTCGTGGTTTGTGAGTTCAAGCCCTGCATCGGGCTTGCCGCCGTCAGCCTGTCAGCGCAGAGCCGTCTTCGGGTCCTCTGTCGCCCTCTCTCTGCCCCTTCCCCTGCTCCCGCTCTCTCCCCAAAAATAAAGACTTTAAAAAAAATTATTTAAAAAATGGCAAATTGAAGAGTTTGTTTCCCTGGGTGGCAGACTTGGCCCTTCTTTCGTCCCCCCCAGTGACAGGCATGCCTCCTGGAGGCCACTGTGTAAGTTACAGGGTCAGCCGTGGGTACGGTTCTATAGAAGCAGGCACAAGGAACACGCAGACTGAATAGAAAGTCACAGGGCGCCTGGGGGACTCAGTCGGTTAAGCCTCCGACTTCGGCTCCGGTCGTGATCTCGCTGTTCGTGGGTTCGAGCCCCACGTCGGGCTCTGTGCTGACAGCTCAGAGCCTGGAGCCTGCTTCGGATTCTGTGTCTCCCTCTCTCTCTGCCCCTCCCCTGCTTACGCTCTGTCTCTCTTTCTCAAAAATAAATAAACATTTTAGAAAACAAAAAGAAAGTCAGTATATAATGAGGTAGGAGGAAGGGTCCTCGCAGACGGAGGGAGTGTACACAGAAACCCCGAGCGAAGGCCACTTCTCACCACCCTCCCAGGTAAATGGCCGTGTGGGCGCGGGCACCTCTGACAACCGAGCGCTCTTTCCCTCGCGGGGCTGGGCCGTACTGGTAGGTTATGCGGAATGGACGGCCCCGTGGGAGGCGGTCTAGTGCTGCGGTCCGGGATCGAGGGCTGCCTGACCTTGGCCGTGTGCGCGGCCTCTCTGAACTCTTCCGCGTGTGTCGGGGAGGCCGCGTGAGTCGGGGCGCAAAGCACAAAGTAGAATAACTCCGGCATGGAAGTTCATTTGGTCTTGAGTCAAAAATCTACTCTTCCTGAACTTTCCACTCGCGAGTTGAGAGGAGGGAGGTGTCTTTTCCTCCCCCCTCCCCCCCAGTAGGGTCTTTGTAGATGGGCTGCTTTCTCCCTGCTCCCAACCCTTCGGAGTCTCCTCACCCCCTGTAAGCGCAAACCTAAAGTCCTTAGTGAGACCTCCGAGACCCCTCCTGAGCTGGCCCCGGGGTGGGGGGGGGACCCTCCGGCTTCATCTTTTGCATCTCCCTGGCTTGTCCTGGCCTCTCAAGGCGCAGGGAACTCTGTAGAAGGTATCTTTGCACGCCATTCTCTCTGCCCGGTATGCCTGCTTCACCTTCTTCTCTAGCTGGTGCAGCCCAGGCGCCACCTCCTCTGGGAAGTCCTCCGGGCTGTTTAGGGTCCTCTTCCTCATATTCCCTCAGTGCCGAGACATCTCTGTCTCGGCACACTGCTGTCACCCTCTTTGGACGCTTCAGGCACAGTGGATGTCTGTCTCATGCCTTGACGCCCAGCGCCCAGCATGCACTTGAACGAACAGACAGACTGTGCTATTGAGCTGGAACTGCACAGAGCCCCAGGGTCTCCGCGGTCAACTGTGTGGGTGGCCAAAAGGACAGCCTCTCAGAAAGAAGTGGCAATTGACCCTTTCCTAATGGGATCTCTCTTCCTCGCAAATTCCTAGGGAAGGTTACTTTGGAAGGTTGGGACGCCCCTTTCTCGATGTTTGAATTTTCTTTAAAAAACAAAATTCTTTTTAATGTTTATTATTTTCTTTTTGAGAGCGAGAGAGAGAGAGCCCGTGAGCAGTGGGGGGCAGAGAGAGAGGGAGACCCAGAATTCAAAGCAGGCTCCAGGCTCTGAGTTGTTAGCACAGAGCCCCATGCGGGGCTCGAACTCACAGACCGTGAGATCATGACCGGAGCCGAAGTCGGCCGCTTAACCGACTGAGCCACCCAGGCACCCCTGAATTTTCTTGACCTGGAGTTATCCCCTCACACATCCCGGCTTCCCCTTCCTGACTCTTAGAGGTCAGTCACCACTTCCCTTTCTGAGGTCACCCATTTTGGGCTGGGTGTCCCGGCCTGCTCGCCACAGACTGGCCAGCAAGAACCCCGGCCAAGCCAGTCTCTCTCTCGGCCTCATTTCCCTTCTAGACGATGGGGACAGTGACACCTGTGCTGGTGCCCTTCAGTCACAGGCTGGTGGCCGAAGCCTCCTGCTGAGGAACTGTGCACCCTTGGACGAGGTGTCCCCCTCTCTGGGCCCCGGCCACCTCCCCCATAAGCCCCTCTAGCTCCAGGCATCTGTGACGCGACTTCTCGGCCCACAGGAGGGGACCACAAAGACGACCCAGGCTGGAGTTCGTCGGACGCCCGGCGGGAAAGTGGCTCGGGGCCTCCCGCGGACACCCTCTCGCCCGCCGGCCCGCCCTGGCCCCCGGGGAGCGCCCCGCCGGGCAGGCCGGGCGGCAGCGCCCAGGGCCCGCGCTCCATCTCCGTGTCGGCCCTGCCCACCTCGGACTCCCCGACCCCCGGCCCCTGCGAGGGCCTGGCGGACACCTGTATCCCCCTGCACGCCGGCGGCCGGCTGACCCCCCGCGCCCTGCACAGCTTCATCACCCCGCCGACCACCCCCCAGCTGCGGAGACACACCAAGCTGAAGCCGCCGCGGACGCCGCCCCCGCCCAGCCGCAAGGTCTTCCAGCTGCTGCCCAGCTTCCCCACGCTCACCCGGAGCAAGTCCCATGAGTCTCAGCTGGGGAACCGCATCGACGAGGTCTCCCCGATGAGGTGAGCGCTCCTGCCGGGCTGGTGCTCAGTTTGCCAGTTCTGCCTGCACCTTTCCCGTCACGGAAGCGATACAGGCTTTATTTTAAAAGGACAAAGAAAATCCACACGGAAGTGTGCAAAGCGAAAAGTGCCTCTCTCCATCCACTCTCCAGGCTACAGTAAGAGTTTGGGCAAATCCTGCTAGGTTCCTTCTGGATACGGGGGCGCGCGCGCGCACACACACACACACACACACACGGAATGATACCATGTATCAGTCAGGATCGACCAGGTTATGCTGCGTAACAAACAGCCCCTAGCTCTGTGGATCTTCACACAACGAAGATTTCTTTCTTGCTTAAGCTACCCATCCATCATGGGTCGGCCTCATTCTAGGTCCCAGGCTGAGAGAACAGCCACTTTCTGGAACATTGGAATATTCCACTAGGGCCGAGGAAGAAAGAAGTTTAGATGTTAAACATGAGTAGTTAAGTGTTCTTTTCCTACAAGTTCCACTCACCACTTGTGACCCTGCTCAAAGAAAGGAACCAAGAAGTGTCATTCTCCCATCTGCCCAGATGGAGAGAACTAGAACGTCGGGCTGAAATCTCTGATGATTATGAAATACCATACACTCTGTTCTATACCCTGTTTTTTGAACTTACCTTGTTATCTCTGAGAACGTCACGTCCCTCCATCTGAGAATACTTGACTCTTTTTCTGTAAAAAATTTTCTTAATCTGTATACTTAGATAGGTCCTAAGCATCACATGATCCGAGATGCAGAAGCTTCGTAGTTCACATAGTTTGGCATCGTAGGGTGGACGGTGTGAAGTTACCCCCGCCATTTTCCCTCTGTCCCCCCCATTGCCCTTTCAGAACCTACCAGGTTGTCAGTTTCGTGTATACCTACGATTGTTCCAACTACCTCATCTTTGTAGCGTTCTCATTGTGTTGTTGAACTCCTCCCCTCCTGAGGGACTACCTTCAGCTCATTGTCAGTTTTGCTGTTACAAAAATTGCCCTTGTCCATGTACCCTGGTGGGCGGGGCCGGGGGCAAGGAGGGAGCTTTCTCTGGGTGCCTCCTACCTTCCCGTACCCCTGAGGGCCGGGAACCCGGCTTCTCTCCTGACGTGCCCCCTGCTTTTCTGGTCTCGGGTGGGCTTGCTCCCCCGGTTCCCTGCGAAGGGTGTCTGGGGTCCCTGATGGGATGGGCCCTGGACATCTCCGATGGTTTTGAGTATGTCACCCGAGGAGAGCCATGCATGCGGTGACCCACCCAGACACCCCCGGTCAGCCTGTCCTGCTGGGGCCCGGCCCCCCGCTTGCTGACAGGTGAGCCCGTTTCCTCAGCTGTGAAACGGAGCGCACCGGACGGTGCTGTGCGGCCGGCGAGGCTTAGATAAGCTGACGGATGACAGCGTGCAGCACGGGAGCCTGGGAATCGCTTCCGTGCCCACAAGGAGGCCCCGGGAGGGCGCTCCTAGCCCTTCCCATTGAGGAGCCCGCCTGGCCCCGTGCCCCGGGGGCTCAGTGTCTTCCCCGAGCATGTCGCCCTGCTCCCTCCCGGAGAGTGATGTTCTGGGGGGGGACCCGCTGAGCCGGCGCGGTGACGTCATTCCGCTTTCTCTCTTTTTTGTCTCCTGCAGGTTCGGTAAGAGCGATTCATTTTCATCCCCTCTGCCACCCGTGCCTCCCTCAGTCCGGCCGGCCTGTCCGCCACCCAGAAGCAGAGGTGCCGGGAACCACCCAGGAAATAGCTCTAGGACAGGTGGCCTCAGGACGACGCCAGGGGGGCCTCAGCCCAGCCAGGGGCTGCTCTCTGCGAAGCAGGGACCTTGACATTGCCAATGAGCTGTGATCAGTTAGTCTGCAGGCCCCGTCTGCACCCTGCCGTCCCCCCAGCTGACCTCCGGCAGGGGAGCCTTGTCTGCTGGGCCGCTGCGGTAGCCCGGAGGGACACGCCATCTGTCTGGTGGCAAGTGGGTGTTAGCTGTCCACAGAATCCGGCTGATGTCTGGGGACCCCTCCCCCTCTTCAGGAGAGGAATAACCCCGGGGTGGGGGGGCAGGACTGCAGCTTGGCTCTGAATGCAGCCCCGAGAGATTGGGGAGGGGCAAACGGGAATACCCCTTTGGGAGGGGAGGGAGAGGCCCCGGTAGCGCCCCCCCCACCCCTTTTCCAGCCCCTTCACCTCCAGGGTGGGAACAGATCCTTGCCCGTGGCCGGGCTGTAGCTTCTCTCCCGAGTCCGAGCAGAGGGCAGCAGCCGCGCCTCTGGAGTGTTCTGGCTGGCGCCGTGGAAAGGCAGAGACGTCTGGTGTTTGCCTGAGCCAAACAGCAGCTTGCTTCCGTCCTGTCCTGAGCGGTCGGCAGGGCCTCAGGGATGAGGCGGGGGCAACAGGTCATGGCTACGCCAAAACAAAGCTGGCTGCGGGACCGCCAGGGAGGCGTGGGCTGAGCGAGGACAGAGGCCCCTTCCCCAGAGCTCGGCGCGGGCTTCAGGGCCCTTCCTGGAGCCTCGAGGGGGAACGCAGCACCCGCACGCCTAGGGCAGCCTGGCCCTGTCATCCTCCCGGCTGCCGTAATAACGCAGGGACCGCGGCAGGGAGACTGCCCGCCCAGCTAGCCAGAGGCAGGACAGGGTCTTCGGGGCGAGTATTTGGTCTGGATCGGGGGCGGTGGGTGCCCAGCTCGAGCGCCATCTCCCCTCCCTCCTAGCCTATGACCCAGCACGTTACAAGTCAGTCACAGGTCATGTTCAGAGACACCTGGTTGAAATCTCATTTTCCCGGAGTCTGTTTCCTTTTAAGTTGGCGGCCTAACCCCTGTTAGAGCCGTGTGCTCTGATGGCCTTGGCTGCTCACGTGAAGGGAGTTGGGACAAGTCAGCCTCAGGACAGGTGTGCCAGAGAGAGCCGTGGGGGGTGTGATGGTGGGTTCCCGATTCATCAGGGAGCAGCCAAGGGCCCTTTGGTCCCGATCAAACTCCCCTAGGTGGGAGGAGTCAGAAGCTCCCGCGTACCCCTCTCTGTGCGCTCTCGGGTGTGTGGTGCTTGTGTTAAGTGAGCCAGCACTCAGCGAGCACTGGGTGTGTGCCCGGCCAGCCCGTGGGGACAGGGGCGTGAGAACCCCTCCTGCAGGAGGAGGTAGGCAGTGCTGAGGAGGGGCAGAACAGGACGGAGGAGGGGGAGGGGGTGCACAGGTGGAGGAGGGGCAGAGGGGCAGTGGGACGCGTGGGCTGCCCGTGGGTGGGCCGGTTGCTTCCTGCTGCTCCTCCTGACACTGGGCGGATGCTGTTCAGTTGGGGACGCCCAGGATTAGGACAGGGAGAGCCCAGGGTGCCCTGTAGGAAGGCAGACAGAATGCTCATCTCAGAGCCCATGGCCTGAGACCTCCCCGGGGGGGCTGGGGGGGCCGGGCCACCTGGGGGCATGGTTAAACTCCACCTCGTCCTTGCTCTGCCCCCCAAGATCAAGATTGGGCACCGGTGGCCGTCAGAGCAAGATGCTCCGGTGCTTCTGACTGGAAGGGTACCGGATGTGCTCCACAGCTAACCAGTCTCAAACTCTCCGCCAAGGGCCACACGGCTCCCACCCCCTGAACAGGGAGTGACCAGAAGCCGGTGACCGATGGTGGTTCATCCGTGAGGGAGTGCAGGAGAGGGTGTAGGCGGAGACTTCTGTCCTCGCCTCTGCTGTGTCTGCTGCCCCCCAAGCCTGCCTTCCACTGCAGCCAGAAGCCACACAGCGGTGGTTTCTGGAACCACCTTTTGGGGCCAGGCAGTAACGTTCGTAGGAGGAGTAGGCCGGGCGTGAGGGTGACCACGCTGCCCCTGTTTTGAACGTTCAGGGAAACATTTATCTACTATTCAGTGAGTCCCCGCACCCGCCCGGCCTGTGATCTCTGTTCTAGAAGGTTCTAGGCACAGGCTTCCTCAGCCTGCTCCACCTGCTCTTTCTCTGCAGATCTCCCGTACGGATCCCCGCAGATGGTACGAAGGGACATCGGACTGTCGGTGACTCACAGGTAGGTCCAGCCCAACTGGGACGGGGACGGGGCACAGAGCTGGGCCGGGACCTGCAGGTGCCAGTGCTCCCACTAGGGGGTCACTCCTCATTGCAGGTGGGAGGCGGGGGTCTGTCCTGAAACCTGTTTCTCGGGGACTCTTTGCCTCTGGTCTGTCCGTCACCTCTGTGAACACAGCCCTGCACCCACCTAGAGCCCTGCCTGTCACCAGGGGCCGTGTGGACTCGCTGGGGCCTCCCCTACCCCTCCAGGGCTCTCTTCCTCGCCCTGCCGAGAGAAAACACAAGGTCCCAGGAGAAGCGGGCTCACGGCGTCCTGGAGGAGGCGCTGAGAGCTTCCTGCCCATCCAGCACGAGGTCGTGTGGGGCCTACACCAGGCCGCCCATCAGAGCCCGTGGAGCGTTGAAACTCCAAACCCCAGGCCCCATCCCTCATCTTCCCTTGCTTAGCAGTCTGGTGACACCGGTGCTGGCGTGAGTTGGCCTGGGCCGATCGGGGCCTGTGTGTGGACCGGCCGGAAGGCCTGGCCTCCACGCTTGTGGAGCCGGTGCGTGGCGCCGAGAATAGGCGTGCGTGACATCTCCTCGGCCAGGACAGCTGGCGGAGCGGTGCCTCGGGATGCCCGCGCTCTGGCTGTCCCTCGCTAAGCCCGCTGTGAGCACCTGTCGGGACCCTTCGTTTCCCCGCCCGCCCGGAGCGCGAGCCGGGGAGGCCAGCCTGGACTTCTCGCCCAGAGGTGGAGACCCGGCTGTGGCCCCAAGGGCTTGAGTAGTATGCGTGTGACCTTCTCAGGACGTGAGAGCGAGCCGAGCAGCCCCGCCCAGGGGGAGAACCCCCCCATTCTGTGATCTCTCTGAGCCTCAGTTTCCCCCTCTGCAAACGAGACTTCTTCCCCGTCCTGTGGTGAGGATAAAATGGGGTGACGGGCACCCGAGCTTCATTTGTCCGGCCCTGGGGAGCACTCAGTATACAAGCACAGGCCCGAGGGGGGCCCGTGGCCGCCGGGACCTGGGGCACGCCGGGATCAGCTGTTGCTTTCGTCGTGGGAGCACCTGCTTTCCCAGAGCTGTGTCAGCTCGCCCCGACTGTTCCCCGGGCTGCTGCTTCCTTCCACCTGGGACACCAGAGGCTGCCCTCCAGCTGGGGGAGCAGCAGCCCCCTCCTTCTCCGCTATTGCCAGGCCGCCCCGCCCCGGGGACGTCACTGTCACACCTGGGTTTTTTTAAACCCACGTTCCAGGCCTCTCTCAGTAAGAAGATCTAAAGAGTTTGGGTCTAATCCTAGTCGGGGGAAGCTGTCCGCCGCCCTTCCCTGGCCCGGGAAGGCTTTTACCCCCACACCCCACACCCCTTCCCAGCCCTCGTCTCTTCTCAGGCCCACACCTCACTTTAAAACCCAGAGAGCAGGGCTCCTGAAAAGGCGCTTTGGGGGGGGGCACCTGGGTGGCTCAGTCCACAAAGATTGTGACTCTTGATTTCGGCTCCGCTGGTTTGTGAGATCGAGCCCCGAGTTGGGCGCTGTGCCGACAGTGAGGACGGAGCCCTCCGGGGATTCTCTCTCTCTCTTTAAATAAAGAAATAAAAACTTAAAAAAAAAAAAAAAGAAAAGGCACTTCAGGGACATGGGTGCCTTTGTCCTAGTCCCTGGAAGCTCCCATCCCGTCTGGGCGGAGACCCTCGCGTGCACTACGCATTCTGACATGTGGTCTCCCCAGGTCCCTGCGAGGGGACCCTGTCGGCCACAGTTGCAGAGGCCCTGAGGTCACTCCACAAAAAAGCCATCTGACCCCGAAGCCCTTGCTTTCTTTTTTCTCTTGTGCTCTGCCCTAGCGGCCCCCCAGAGAAGCCCCGCAAGCGATCCGTCGAGGCCCCTGAGGTCCGGACGCTGCCGCAACAGCTTCCCAGCTGTGTGACCTCGGGGAAGTCCCCTAACCTCTCTGGTTCCCTTGCTTGCCTACCAAGAACCTCAGACCTGCCTAACTCCCTAGGGGTAGTTCTAAGAATTGAGTGAGCAGTTCCATAACTGCTACAAACTGTTCCCCAAACACTGTTGCGATGTGTTCTGTCGTTACTACGGTATACCAGGCCTTGAAAACTCGGTTCCTCCAGAAATGTGAGTTCTCTCTGCCCTTCGGCGCCCCCGCCCCGTAGACTGCCCTGGACTTTTTCTCCGGAGGACACCACCCGCTCCGCCCCCACCCTTCCTTCCAATCGGTCTTTCGTGGTTTTTAAATGTTGCAAGTTTTGGTTTAGTTTGGATTGAGATGCCTTCAGAATTCACGAGGTAGAGAAGGGCGGGGCTCCATACGGTCCCCTCCTGCTGTCCCCAGCCTTCTGGGTCCCCCTGTAGGGCAGATCTTGGCAGTTTCTTGAGATGATTTTTTATACAAGCAAATACATACGCATATTTTCTGGCCTCCTTTTTCTATTTTCACAGAGATGCAGGGTACATTACGGACAGTGTTCTACTCTTTGCTTTTTTTTTTCTTTTAGAAATTGGGGCATTTTCAGATCCTGTCTCCCCCCCTCCCCCTCCCCTGCTCATGCTCGCTCTCTTTCTCTGTTTCTCTCTCTCTCTCAAAAATAAAGAAGCGTTAAAAATTTTTTTTCAAAAACGTGGGTGGGGCGCCTGGGTGGCTCAGTCTGTTAAGCGTCCAACTTCGGCTCAGGTCATGATCTCGCAGTCTGTGGGTTCGAGCCCCGCATCGGGCTCTGTGCTGACAGCTCAGAGCCTGGAGCCTGCTTCGGATTCTGTGTCTCCCCCTCTCTCTGCCCCTGCCCTGCTCATGCTCTGTCTCTGTCTGTCTCTGTCTCTCAAAAACAAACGTTAAAAAATTTTTTTTAAGTGGAGGCATTTCATAGCGCTGAGTACGCAAATGTTTACATACGCACACACCCATGCGTACCAGCCAGGTGAAGATTCAGAGCATTCCGGCACCCCGCCCCCCCCGAAATTGATCTTTGGCCCTTTCCAGTTAATAGCACTACCACCCAGAGGTGACCGCTGGTTTATGTCATCGTAGGTTACTTTTTCCCATATTTGAACTTCATATAAATGCAGTCACGTGGTACTTTTTTTCCCCTGATAATGTAATTTGGAGATCATTCCATATCTGCACACAGAAAAAAGAGCTTTCTTATTTTCTGGCCTCGTGGTGTCCCATCGTGTGCTTGGACTGGCCCCTATGCAGTTGGTCGCCAATACAGCTAAACAGCATAGGTTGTTTATAGTCTTTTTTTAAAGTTTATTTATTATTATTTATTTAGAGAGAGCGTGAGAGAGACAGAGAGGAGGGGGAGAGAGAATCTCAAGCGGGCTCCACTCTGTCAGTGCAGAACCGGATGCGGGGCTCGATCCCATGAACCTCGAGATCGTGATCTGAGCTGAAACCAAGAATCGGTCGCCCGGCCAACCGAGCCGCCCCCACGCCCCCTGTCTGTAGTCTTTTACGGCTGCAAATACGCTGCGGGGAGTCCCCGTGTCTGTAGGTCATTTGACACCCGAGGGAGTATCTGTTGGCTAAATCCCCACGCCTGGAATCACTCGGTGTGCACGCTTGTAATTTCAGTCGCTGCCACCGGAGAGCTGGCGTCGGTGACCACGCCGACTTTAGGAGCTGGGCAGCGATGACTTTGTGGCTGGGAAATCTGAACGCCCGGGGAGAAGCAGGGGCCCCTGGGGCGTCCCTTGCCCTCGCTGGGGAGGGGGTTCCGGCGGCTCCGGGACGGAACCCAGGGCCCCGGTTTCCCTGGGGCCCTGCTCTGTGCAGGCTGTGGTCCCCCAGCCACGGGAGCACTTTCCGGTGTCCACCCCCTGCAGGTTCTCCACCAAGTCTTGGCTGTCGCAGGTCTGCCACGTGTGCCAGAAAAGCATGATGTTCGGAGTGAAATGCAAGCATTGCAGGTGAGGGGGCGTGGGGGGCGGGAGAGGGTGGACACGCCCCGTTAGGAACCCGCCTATTCCTCCTTGGCCTCGGGTTAAGTCAGAATTCCAGGGACCGCCTTTGAGAGTTTTTAAATCTACTATTTGTGACCCCAGTGGGCACACCACGGGATGGTCAGCCCTTTCTAGAGAGATTAAGGAAGCATCACGCAAGACAGTCCCAGAAGAAGGGGAAATTTGGGGTGGGCTTTGAAGGAGGAGTAGAAGTTTACCAGGGAGACCAAGGAGGAAAGAGAATTCCAGGCCTTTTACCTTGTACAAAGTTAGCGAGGGATCGGAAGGCCTTTCTGGAAACTCTAAGGAGTTCTGAAGTTTAGCCTTACGTTTTCGATGTAGGGGAAGGGGACAGGCAGTGTGGTGAAGACAGAGGTGGCTGGTGGTGTTCACAGAAGAGGAGCGTTCAGGGAGAATGTAGATTGTATACAAATCCCGCTCTCTTGTCTCGTACCATCGTGCTTTCTGGTAGTACAGAAGGACGCGGCTAGGGAACAGTGTGGGGGACAGAGTGGCCTCTGCTGTCCCGCCGCCCTCACCCTGCTGGGGATGGGGCTGGAGCCTTTGCTCCCAGATCACCGCCCTCCAGTGCTTTGTGACCTGGGGCGAGATGCTTGCCCTCTCTGGGCCTCACGTTTACAACTGGGAAGATGATGCCAGGCCTCTTTCTCGACCAGGATCGCCCCAAGATTCCGAGCTAGTGTGCGGAGTGAGCATTTGGGCTCCCGCCAGACCCGAGGTGACGGGTGTCCTGCATGGTCGTTGGATAAACTGTGCTTTCCCCCGACCACCAAGGGGAGCCCCGCCCCAGCCCAGGTCTCCTGTGGCTCGTGGTTTCCCGCTGAGGACCTCTGCTCCCTTGCAAGTAACGCCTTTCAGGCGGAGGGCACAGCGTGACCTCCGAGTCTCCGTGCTCTCCCCCGAGCGTAGAGCGGGGCTGGCGGGGCCCCTGACTGTCAACCCGATGGGTCGCTGAGGACCCCGGGGTGCGGTAGGGCAGGCTGCGCCAAACCGAGCTGAGGTTTGTCGAGGCGTTTGCGGCGACCGAGGCAGTCACGAGGGGGTGTGGCACAGAGCTGTCGGACCACGCCCCGGGGCCCCGAGCGACCCTCCGCGCGCTGACCCCCGCTTTCTCTGCCAGATTGAAGTGTCACAACAAGTGCACAAAAGAAGCCCCTGCCTGTAGAATATCCTTCCTTCCACGTGAGTGTTCTGCCCTTCTCCGCCTTCGGGATTGGGCGGGGGCGGGGGAGGGGAGTCTTTTTGGTAGCCCGGTGCCTTCTCTCCTGATGGCTCCCCCTTTTCTTTTCGAATAGAACCTAGGCTCCGGAGGACGGAGTCTGTCCCCTCGGGCATCAACAACCCGGTGGACAGAGCGGCTGAGCCCCATTTCGGCACCCTCCCCAAAGCCCTGACGAAGAAGGTACAGCGGGCGGCGGGAGAACCCCCCCCCCTCTTGCCCCGGGCCTCCCCTCTGTAATGCGGAGATCCGGCAGGGAAGGGGGCATGCGATCTGGGGTCCAGCGCCAGAGGGTGGCCTTCAGGGGTCCTCTCTGTCGCCGTGCCCTAGGCTTCCCGTTGAGGTCCAGATCGAAGTTAGGTGCCCGCGACCCGCTTCCTGTGTTGGGACCTAACGTTTCCCGAGCGCTTCCTATGAGCTGGGAACTTTTTCCATGGATCCTTGGTTTGGTCCTCCCAGGGGCTCTCAAACTCCCAGACTGGTCTTCCCTCCAGTTCAGATGAGGAA
This sequence comes from Paguma larvata, assembly GCA_030068075.1. Classification (NCBI taxonomy): domain Eukaryota; kingdom Metazoa; phylum Chordata; class Mammalia; order Carnivora; family Viverridae; genus Paguma; species Paguma larvata. The sequence goes on from CM057843.1 coordinate 6,138,894, forward strand.
ACTGAGCACAGCCCCCCTCCCCCCCCGCCCGCCCCGCCGCCGCCGGGGTCGCAAGGGGCAGGCCCAGAGCAGAAGTCTCTGCGGCCGCCCAGCCCCAAAGCCTGGCCTTTGTCACAGCGCGGCCAACGGAACCTTCAAAAGTCATCCGTGAAAGTGCATTTTCTCCCCCAGAGCCTGGGCTCGGGCTTCTCGGCTGACGCAGGCAGGTGTTCGCCGCAGCCACACAGAGTGTCGCGGTCCAGGCGCAGGGGCGCGTGGCGTCTGCAAGATGCCCGCACTAATGCGGCAGCCCCCTGGCGACCGTGCAGCCGGCGGCCTCCCCCCAGGCTGCGGCGGGGTGCGGCTGTGGGTTTTCAAGCGTGTGTTGCGTCCCAGCCCCAGACCAGGGCTTGGCATGCCCTTGCCCGAGGCGCACGTGCCTGGCTTCTCCGGGGCCGCGGTTGGCCTTCCGAGGCTTGGGCCGGCCTGGGTAGAGGTTTGGGCAGAGAGAAGGGAAGCAGGTGGCATGGCCGATGATGGAGTTTGGGGGTTGCCGTTCTGGGAGGGACCACGGCCACATCGCCTTGTCCGAGCATGGAGGCCACTGCCTCAGAGGTGACATGTCATACATGCCCGCCCTTGTCTCCTCTCCTGCCTCCCTCCTGTCCTGACGGTGGCGTTCCCCACCGGAATAGGGGCGTGGAGGGGTGCAGGACCACAGACCCGAGCTCCAATCCCGACCAGTCCCTTTTCTTGCTTCCGTGACCTTGGGCAAACCCCTGTGCGGCTCCGAGCCTCAGTTTCCCAGTTCATAGCGCGGGCATGAGAATGCTCTGTTCACAGGCACAAGGGGCCCGGGAGGGCGGCCGGGGCCCCGCCCTGCGCTCCCACCCCGCCAGCCCTGTGTCCTTGTCCGCCCTCTGGCAACGCCAGGTGCACCCCCCCATTTGCATCGTCCCCCCCCACCCCCTCGCTCCCCCCCCCCCGTCAGTTCTTCAGAACCCACTCAGGGCCCCTCCTCCTCCAGGAGGCCCTCCTGCACGCACCTGCTTGGCCCTGACCCCGCAGAGCTCTGGGTGGTGCCTTCTCTCACGACACCGAGGGCACTGACCACCTGTCGTCCTTCCCTGAGCCCTGTTTATGGGCTAACCGTTACCCAGTTCCCGCCAGGTGCCAGGCGCTGTGCCGAGGGCCGTGTGTTGGGTCCCTTTCTCTCTCAAGGGCCGGCCTGTCTTTCCACCTTCTCCTCCAGCCGCCCTGGCTCACGCCGGCTGGGCCCGCTCCCACCTCGGGGCTCCCCGGGTGCGGGCGGAGGGGACCCCCGACTGCCGGCCTGTCTCCCCAGCAGAGGGGTGCCCCGGAGGGCGGGGCCGTGTTCTCTCGCTTCCGCCCGGGCCCTGCTGCCCGCGCTGGGGCCTGGCGCCCAGCGGGCAGTGAGGAAACCTTCCTCTCGAGCACGGAACACGTGAGGAACCGTGCGACGCAGCGGCCGACACCCCCATTTTAGAGAGAGCCGCCGTGGCTCAGAAAGGTGGGGTGATTTTAAACAGAGTCCCCCAGGGACCGAGCGCAGGAGCTGGGATTCAGCTCGTCGCATCTCCCCCTGCCCTGGCCCCGAGGAACAGGGATGGGCCCTCAGTGGAGCCCGCTCCCTCCCCGACCCGCATATGGCACCAGGTGGCGGTGGCTGTCCCTGGGCCGCGAGCCCCACTGCATGGCTCTGGAAGGTTCTGGAGTCCCCTGGGCACCCCGGAGGCTTTGGGCCTGCTGAGGAAAAACCTGGTGAACTGAGCATTTAACCTAATTTAGCCCCCCCTTTTTTTTTTTTTTAAGATTTATTTTTAAGTAACCTCTACCCCCAACAGGAGACTTGAACTTAGAACCTTGAGATCAAGAGTCCCAGTGCTCTCCTGACCGAGCCAGCCAGGCGCCCCTGGCCCCAATGTTTTTGACCAAGGAATTCCAGCCCTGTCTACCAAGGGAAACGGGTTGGGGCCAGGGTCCCGCGTAACGTAGACTGCCCCCCCTGTAGCCCTCTCTCGGCTCGTCCTTTGACCAGGTTCGCTAGGGCCCAAACCGCCGGGCAGTCCGGGCCAGCGGGTCGCCAGAAGAGTGAGGGGAGCATTTATTAGACGCTGCCGTGCACCGCACGCTAAACAAACGCTTATCGGAGGCTGGATTTAATTCATTTAAAAAAAATCCTGCTGTGTGCTTGGCTCAGAGCCAGGCATTGGTGGGCGTGATGAGTGGGGCCCCGGCCTTCACAGGGCTCACGGCGTGGTGGGAGAGACGCTTTGTAGAAAAGCACCCGAGATGCCTGCCTTTGACAAACCGGAGCTCAAGTGCCCTGGGGAAAATCGCTAACTTTGATGGGGGGAAGGGGGGGGTGAGCAGGAGTTGCCGAGGGGACGGGCACGGAGGCGAGGGTCTCTCTGTGCCATCGCTCCTTCAAAGAGTAGGTGAGAATGTCCGGATGCCCTGAGCAGACCACCTCATTTTTAGGCGGGGAGGGGAGGGGAGGGTCCCAGCGTGGGGGGCGGGAGGCAGGCCGGGTCTGGCAGCGACAGTCCCTGCCCACCTGTGGCGTGTCTCCGGTCCTGCAGGAGCACCCCCCGGCCATGAACCACCTGGACTCCAGCAGCAACCCGTCCTCCACCACGTCGTCCACGCCCTCCTCGCCGGCCCCCTTCCCCACGTCGTCCAATCCCTCCAGCGCCACGACGCCCCCCAACCCATCTCCCGGCCAGCGGGACAGCAGGTTCAACTTCCCAGGTACCAGGCCCGCAGGGCCTCCGTGCGCGTTCGGGGTGGGGTGGGGTGGGGTGCCCCTCTTCAGCACACTAGCAGGCTCCGGGTCAAACGCTGGTGCCACTCCGGGGGGTTGCTGGGAGCCAGGCGCTGTGCCAGCCCCCAGCGCGTTCCGGTATTTAGACCCGATGAGAGCTCTGACGTCGGTGCCGCTGTCACGCCCGGGTTCCAGATGGGGACACCGAGGCTCAGAGGAAGCGGCTTGCCCACGTGAGAGACAGAGCCAGGGGCAAAGCGAAGTCTGTCGGGCACGAGGCCTGGGTTCTTGACACGGTCCCCGCACTGCCGTCCCGTGTGTTAGGTGGCTTCCAGGGGGCGGGCAGTGTTCCCTCGGGGCGGCCGAGCTCCCGGGAAGCATGGCAGACGGCACAGGGAGCTGAGGCAGGCCCAGAAGGCCCCGGACCCTGTGACGTCGGGGTTAGGTTATCCCCACTCCGCAGATGAGAAAACTGAGTCTCCCGGGAGGTGCATGCTCGAGTCGGCCTCGGCCCTCCATGGATTTCGGTCGGCAGAGCCCAGAGGAAGGAGGGGCCGCTGGGACGCTCCAGTTTGCCCTGGGCGTGGTCAGGTCAGGCCTGGCCCTTGGGGCCCCAGGCCCGGGGGGGACAGAAGCACAGCTTTTCCTGTGCCGGGGGACCCTCATACAGCCAGCCGGAGCCCTGGCAGCCTCTCTGGGCCCATTTCACCAGGGGTTACTTTTCGGGGTGCTGGGAGACCGAGATTTTGTAGGAATCATTTCTCTTTTGCCTGTCCCTTCGCCTTAACACACCCCTGGCTGGCTGGCTGGCTGGCTGTGTCCTGCACCGTCCCGCACACACCCCTCTCCACCCCCCTACACCCCCACCCACTCCCCCCGCAGCCGCCCATCCCCAGGAGTGGAGCGATGGCCTGTTTGAATGACCTCCTCTGTTCTGCTCTGAAACTGAATCTTTTGCTGAACTTCTGGTTTGGGTTCTTCTCAAAGGAAGGGCCTGTTTGAAAAACAACAGCCCCGGAAAGAGTCCATTTCGTGATGTCAGCCAGAGCCTCTCAGCTTTCCCTGATGTCCCTGGGCTGGGCCTTCGTTGTCCTCTGCCCAGAGCCCTCCTCGCTGGCTCCAGGATCTGGTCTCTCTCCGGGCATGGCCGCGCTCGCGGGCGGCCCCTGGTGGCGAGCCTGGGGAAGAACAGCTCCTCTCGCGCCCCCACGCGGCACTGCGGGGGAGCATATCAGTTTATGGGGAGAGGCTGCCCCGACCCCTGTTTTACAACACGACAGCAGTGTCAGAGTCCAGACCCCCAGCGCGTCCCCCTCGGGGACCCTTAAGAGAGGTGGGTTCTTTGTCTCAGATGGCAAGGCCAGGCTGCTAAAGCCTCATTACCTCTGGAGGCGAATGTGGGGCCGGGAATGAAATTCACTTTGCAGTATTTCGCCCTTCGGGGCTCCTGCACGTTTCACAGAGAAGCGAGCCTGGGAGGGGGGGCGGCAAATGCCAGCAGCCAGGGCTCTGCAGCAGGGGGGCCACGAGCTCCCAACCCCAGCCCTCCAGGGCAAGCCCCTTCCTTCCTTCCGGGGGGGCTCCTGCCAGCCCCCGTTTCCTTCCAGTTCTCTTTCTCCTTCCTGCATGGATCACGCTGGTCCGCCCCACCCCACGAGCAGCCCATGCCTGGGCCCTCTCCTGCTTTGCTGCGCTCGCGGTTCTGTGTGTGTGACTCACCTCCTCTTCTGTTTAAAGCTGCCTACATTATTCATCATAGACAGCAGTTTATCTTTCCAGGTGAGTCCTTTGCACGGTCCTACTAACTGCCCCTTGCCGTGTGGCCCGCGGGTTCAGCCCTCCCCCGGGCACACCTTCCCCTGGGTACCCCCTGCGGTGCCCGAGCCTCCCAGACACCTATTTTGAGAGCCGACTGTGTTATCACAGCCGAGAAAGGGAGAGGGGCGGGCGGGCTTGGGGCGGGCCCTTCACTGTGGCAGAGGAACCATCCTGTTCAGCCGGTTGCACAAAGACTATAGGCAACTTATCCAGGGTCTCAACCGCTGGGAGGCAGCAGAAATCCGGTTCGCAGAATGCAGGGACAGACTTCTTTGCTGACGCCTTGTGAGCATCTGTTACAATACCTTCTCCTACACTGTGACAAGGAAACTACTTAGAGAAGCTTCTCTTACAGGAAGGGAAGCCGGTTTGAGAAAAGAAAGTCTGCTTTGCTTAACCAGGCTTCCCCGGCCTGAGTGTTGCTTCGTGGCGCCATCTGCTGGCGATCGAATAAAATGCAGCTTTATTGTAGAACCTTTCAAGGCGGCAACTTTCAGTCTCTCCTGATTCCCTTCCAACAGAAATTGTTTTGCAGACCTACTGCGTGCCAACCCTCACCTTTGGCCCTATTCCTGCCCCCAAGGAGTTGAAGTGGTTACTGCTTACTTCTCCAGTTGAGGATGGCAAGCATTCGTATAAGTAATCTGCCACCTTAATTCTTAATTGAGCCATATGAAGTCTCTGCGTGTTTAGACAAAGACCGCAGCTAATTGTCTTTCTCACGGGTTAAACAGGCCTGTCTCGACGTCCTGGTCTTTTGGTTAGTCCAGGCTTTTCTGTTTGCCAACCCAGCTCTGTCAGGGGAGCGATTCGGAGCCTTTGTGAAATTCTTACGGGACTGTTAGCGTGGCTTTGCCTGGGCGTGAGCAGGCTGGCCGGGGTCAGGGCCCTGGGACTGGCCCCAGAAGGCTCTCCGAGCCGCCTCTGTGCTTTCTCGCCCGTGTTTGTTGCGGCTCCCCCTCTAAGAGCCTCAGCATTGGGGAAGGAGAGGGAATATATGCCCGTTAAAGACCAACATGGACCCATTTTTGGAGCAGAACGCAAAATACGCTCTTAATGTTTAAGGGGAAGCGTGCGGCCTCCGCGACGCGGTTCCCTCCCACTCGGGGCCCTGTTTCTCCCCATCCCCATCTTCTGTGGAAATAGTTGAGCTGCGTCAGAGGGGTAGGAAGGTCAGGCCGCCCCTGGTTGTCTGTGGACACGGTGTAGTGGTATCTTGGGGGGAGGCCTTGGCCGAGGCTTCCGGGACCCGGATTCCCCCAGGAACGGCTCGTGGGTGTGTTTCCCTGGGAAAAAGGCCCACGGCCTCTACCGGATTCTCCAGGTCTGTGAGCTCCCAGAGGTGTTGCGAGTCAGATGACCCCACGGGTAGCCCTGGGTAAAAAGCCTTAGAGAAAGCTTGAGGGGGGTCTGATGGCTGAGTTGGGGGGGCTCTTTGTCCTAGAAGGCAGAGAGAGGGTGCTGACGGCTTGGCCACGGCCACCTACGGTCTCTCTTCTTTTGTAGACAAAAGAGGAGGGAGAGAAGGGCCGCAGAAGCGGCCACGGTTTGGGTTCCACACCGGGGTGACGGTCCGTCTGGTGTTCCCCGGATGTGGGACTTTCAGTGCTAAAACTGAGAAAGCCCCAGGCTCAGGGCCGGCCCCCCCCCCCCCCCCCCCCCCCGCCCAATCTTTGGGTTCCGGGAGGTGGGGACCGGGCAGTTCTTCCTCTGCCCTGAGCGCTGCTCCACCCTCGGCCCAAACCCGGAAGCCAAGGGGGCGGGGCCCCTGGCTGCTGCCAGAAATTCCCAGCAGCTGAGCCAGACACTAGGTGTCGCTAATGAGCCATCTGCAAGCCCTGCCCTTGGCCTCCGCTGGCCTCCGCTGGCCTCCGCGAAGGAGTCTGACTGTTTTCAGAGGGCTGTTGCACCGGCTGCCGCTGCCTTTGAGCCGACAAGGAGGGTCTGACCCCCATGTAAATAATTCCCAGTTTGCTTTTACCACTTGCTTCTACGGGGTAATCTGGCCACGGGGAAATGGGGTCACCGGGGCAATCTCAGTCTCCTCGCTTACCTGGTGTCCCTTTCCAGCTCAGAGCTGTGGGGGCAAAACCCCCTGCCGTAGAGGTGGGGTCCGCGTCCCGTTTTAGGAGAAGCGGCCCGGAGCACACAGGCGCGGCGTTCGGAGGGGCCGGCTGCTAGGGGAGGCGTCCTTCCGCTGCTACGCACCGCGTCCCGTGGGGCAGTGGGGAGGGGGGTCTCATGCTTTGTATTTGCTTTGTTTCCTGCAGACATCTCCGCCTTTCCGCAGGCAGCCCCGTCCCCCGATGCGGCAGACAGTACCCGGTAGGCATCCCCCCTCCGGGTTTGCTTCCTTCCCTCTGGGGATTCGTTAAAGCGGGACCCACAACCCTGGCGGCCACCCACCCACCCGCCCTGGGCCAGCCCGCTGGGGCACTCCTTGGGCTAACCCACTCCCCGGACCAGTGAACTCGGCCAGAGGGTTTTATCTGTCTCCTGTTGACATAGTCAACACTGGGTAGGGACGTATGGAGCAGTCTTGTGACCCAAGCGAGACGGGCAAAGGCCACTCAGAGCTAGAGACACCTACTAAAGATAGCTCCTGTTTCGGGGCCCTTTCTCCCTGTCTGGCTCTGCGGAGCCTTTGACACGTTTCCTCATAGAGTCCTGGTGAAGGTAGGGATTAAAGTAGGTGTCGTCCTTACTGTACAGACGAGAAAGCCCCCTCCCCCCCACCCCCACCCACCCCCTACCAGAGAGGTTAAGGAATTAGGGACGCCTGGGTGGCTCTGTCGACTGAGCATCTGAGTCTCGATTTTGGCTCAGGTCATGATCTCGTGGTTTATGGGATCGAGCCCCACGTTGGGCCCCTCGCTGACAGTGAGGAACCTGCTCAGGATTCTCTCTCTCTCTCCCTTTCTCTCTGCCCCTCTTCTACTCATGTGCTTGTTCTCTCTCTCTCTCTCTCAAAATACATGTTAAAAAAAAAAGAAGAAGATGAGGGGCGCCTGGGGGGCTCAGTCGGTTAACCGTCTGGCTCTTGATTTCGGCTCAGGTCGTGATCTCACAGTTGGTGCCTGCTTGGGATTCTCCCTCTCCTTCTCTCTCTGCCCCTCTCCCACTCATTCTCTCTCTCTCTGTCACCCTCAAAATAAATAATCTTTAAAAAAAAGAAAGAAAGAAATTGCATGAAGTCCCACGGCAGGTGACAGAGCCGGTTCTCAGGTAGAATTCCCAGCCCCGTGTGTGTGCTCAGAACCCCTGACTGCGCACCAGGTTTGAAAGGGGCTTGGTGGCCGCTGCCCACCCCTCACCCCCCCGCCACCCTCAGGTTAGTCTAAAGAAGGCCGAGGCCAGAGAAGGGACCTGGGGTTTGGTCTTTGGCCTCCCGTCTGCTTCCTTGGCATCCAGACTCCCTTTCTCACAGGCGAGCGGGTTATGGTGAGGCTGCAGGCCTGGTAACCCTCCCTCAGAGCTCACGCTTCGGGGGGGGGTGGGGTGGGGCGCTGCCCGGCGGGGAGCACAGTGACCCGCCCCCAGGGTCTCCTTGACATACTGCGTTTTCCTCTCAGGCTCGACAGCCAGCCCAAAGCAGACCTGTCGGAGGGTCACGAAGCGGAGGTGAGTGAGGGCGGCGCGCAGCCCGGAGACGGTGCCTCCTCTCCCCCCTCCCCCTCGTCTCCACGCACACAGAGGTGTGGGGGGGAGCGCATGGCGCCGGGCCCGGGGAAGGGGCCTCTCAGCAGCCCGCTGCGGCAGGTGCAAGCCCGGAAGAGCGGTGGGGAGCACAAACGCTCTTTGTCTTTTTTTTAATTTTGAAGTTAAAGTAAGCCGTTAGTCCTCGCGCTCAGGTGCCACGCGTTGCAGGGGAGGACACTGAGGTGCCGTGGTGCTAAGCGGCCCGCCCCCCCCCGCCCCGGGGCCACAGCAAGCCCGGTGCGGGGCTGCGGCTGGAGCCCGGGTGTCCGGACCCCCACCCCACCCCCACCCCCCTGCTGCCTCTTTCTTCCCTGAGCTGGCTGGGGCTCCGGGGAGGGCGAGCTGGCCGAGCCCGGCTCTGCCGCCCCTCTCCATCCCTCCTTCCCCCGCCTCCTTCCAGGCCGAGGAGACCGAGGCCGGCAAGTCAGAGGCCGAGGACGACGAGGACGAGGTGGACGACCTGCCGAGCTCCCGCCGGCCCTGGCGGGGCCCCATCTCCCGCAAGGCCAGCCAGACGAGCGTGTACCTGCAGGAGTGGGCCATCCCCTTCGAGCAGGTGGAGCTGGGCGAGCCCATCGGGCAGGGCCGCTGGGGCCGCGTGCACCGGGGCCGCTGGCACGGCGAGGTGGCCATCCGCTTGCTGGAGATGGACGGCCACAACCAGGACCACCTGAAGCTGTTCAAGAAAGAGGTGATGAACTACCGGCAGACGCGGCACGAGAACGTGGTGCTCTTCATGGGGGCCTGCATGAACCCCCCGCACCTGGCCATCATCACCAGGTGAGCGGGCCCCGGGTGCCCCGCGACGCGCGTGGCGGTCTTAGCGCAGGAAACCCAGCCGGGCCCTTGTTTCCCCATCGCCCGGCCCCACTGACGCCCCACGGACTTTGAAAAGTAAAAGAGGGGGCGCCTGGGTGGCTCAGTCGGTTGGGCGGCCAACTTCGGCTCAGGTCATGATCTCACCGTCTGTGGGTTCGAGCCCCGCGTCGGGCTCTGTGCTGATGGCTCGGAGCCTGGAGCCTGCTTCAGATTCTGTGTCTGCCTCTCTCTCTCTGCCTTTCCTCTGCTCATGGTCTCTCAAAAATAAATAAACGTTAAAAAAAAAAAAAAAAGTAAAAGAAACAAAAGGATGCCTCCAGAGTGCTCCAAAAAGGTGCGAGGGCAAAGCTGGTCTCCTCCCACCCCCCCTCCCCCCCTCCCCCCCCCCCCCCCCCCCCCCCCCGTGCTTCTCCCCCGGAAGCGGATGTACCATAAACACGGCCTTATCACGCCTTCTGTTAAGATAAAGCCGTGTGCAGGCACTCCGGCTCGCACCTGCTCTCTCCGCTTGAGTGCGGTCTTTTTATTTTTATTTTTATTTTTTAATGTTTATTTTTGAGAGAGAGAGAGAGAGAGTGAGCGGGGGAGGGGCAGAGAGAGAGGGAGACGGAATCCGAAGCAGGCTCCAGGCTCTGAGCTGTCAGCACAGAGCCCCACGCAGGGCTCGAACTCACGGACCGGACCGTGAGATCATGCCCTAAGCCGAAGTCAGAGGCTTCACCGACTGAGCCCCCAGGCACCCCACGTATTTGCTTTTAAAATCAGGAATGGCAAGGGGCGCCTGGGGGACTCAGCATCCAGTTCTGGAGATTTCGGCTCAGGTCTTGATCCTCGGGGTCGTGAGTTCAGGCCCCACTCGGTGTGAAGCCTATAAATGAATAAATGAATAAATATGTATAAATATATAGATAAATGTATATATATTTAAAAAATAATAAAAATAAATGAAAGATGAAAAAAAACAAAAACAGTTGTAAGAGGTTAGCGAAGGCATTTTGGAATATACTGAGGAGGTTTCCAGAAGAAACTAGAAGTCATGTTAATCCTATCAACCAAGAGTCCGCTCATTAATATTCGGATGACATTCCCCATAGCCAGACCCCGTGCTTTGAAAGAACCTCCCCCCACCCCTACCGAACAAACTGTAATTACCAAGTAAAGATTAATTTCCCTTTCGCCTGGTTATCAGAGACAGGAGCCAGAACCACCAGAACTCCTGATACCACCGGGTCACCCCACCCAGGGGACCTAGCTCCAGCCCAAACCATGAGGACGGGATGATTTAGAGACCGTCACCACGGTTACACCCGCTCCGCAGCCCCGGGGTCCCAGCCCCCAGGGCACCGTCCATCCATTCATCCCTCCATCTCTTCACCCACCCACGCCACTCGAGTCTGCTTAAAGGGAACACGCACAACAAAACATCCTGTTAGCAAAAAAATTCGCCTTCCGGATTATGCCGAGGGCATTAGAACACTGACAAGGAACCGTCCACCAATACCCTGGACCCCTCCGCCGGTTCTCAAAGTCTCCAAGGCTCCTCCGACTTCCTTGGAGAAGTTTCCTAAAACTAGCTTCTTCAGGAGACGCCTCGACTGAACCTCAGCCGGGAACGGGGGAGGGAGCCGTACCTTCCCTCCCGGTCCTTGCTCAGCCCAGGTTTTAGGAGTCAAGGCAGGAGGAGGCCTGAGAATGCGAGCCCGTTATCCCGTAATCGCGGCGACACCCCGCTGCCGCCTTCCTCCTGCACGCTCCTGCATCGTAATAAAATCTCTGCGATCAGAGACAGTAAAAGTGACCACGAGCGTCCTGGAGAGCCCCAAATGTTGTCCGCTTTCAGTCCTAAGAGGCCAGATTCTTCCCTGAGTGTGCGGGGCACGTTTCGGCCTCGAATGCCCGGGGCCTCAGGGCACCAGGCGTGCGCGCGCACGTGTGTGTGGTGTGATTTTGCACGCGCGGGCCGGCCGGGAAGGAATGGCCGCCGGTCCAGGGGATGGAGAGGGTCGTCCGGAGGCTGGGGGCACGACTCCGTCCGCAAGGGCCGGGGTCGGGCCATGCCGGCCCCGCCGCTCTGTCTCACCCCAGCCCTCTCCGCAGCTTCTGCAAGGGGCGGACCTTACACTCGTTCGTGAGGGACCCCAAGACGTCTCTGGACATCAACAAGACCAGACAGATTGCCCAGGAAATCATCAAGGTGAGGGCTTAGCCGGCCGGGCCCAGGGGGGTCCTGGCCATCCTCCCGCTCCGTCCCTCCCTTCAGCTGGAGCGTCAGCCCCCGTCGCCCGCCCCCTCGGTCCGTGCGTCTCCTCCGCTCAGAGCCAGCAGCCAGACGCCCAGTCCGGGGATGAGGGACGAATTGAAGCAGGGCAGGCTTTGAGGGCCGGCCCTCAGGCAGCCTTTCTGTCTGCCTGCCTGCCTCCCTCCCTCCCTGGGATTCTCTCTGTCTCTTCCTCTCTCCCTCCCTTCCTTCCTTGTCTTGCTTATTAAGTTTTTGTTTCTTGGTGGTTTTACTTATTTATTTGTTTCGAGTAATTAAGCACAAATGAAAGAAAAGCTTATTTATAAGTTGCTTTCTTTAGCAACCGAGCAGCCTTGGATAAAAGCCCGACTATTGTCGGGTGGGAGTTCCTCTTGTTTTCATTGAAAAGCTTGCTCTTAGGGGGCTCCCTGCAGCTCCCTGTCTCCTGCCTCCGCTCCTGCCTTTCCTTTTTCTCCTCCCTCCTTCCGTCCATCATGTGGGCGTGTGTGTGTGTGTGTGTGTGTGTGTGTGTGTGTCTTTAGCAGGGCAAAAACAAAAATCACCAGTGACTCCTATGCGTAAATCAAGAATTCCGCCCGACACGGCCATGTGGCGAAATTAACGAATTAAATTTTAAAGCCTCTCCAGTAAAGTCTCACATTTACGCCTCATTTGCAGCATGTCTCCTTCCGGAGCAGCTGGAGGGGGCGGCTGGGGGTCACACCTACTTCATGGCGTCCCCAGACTTGCTGGGCCCTGCCCCCACGGCCTCCCCTGCTCTGTCCACCCCCACCCCCCCCCCCCCACCCCCCGCAAACTGTTTTTCTCTCCTTGTACTCAGTATACTGGGGCACCTCTGTGTGGTCGCTGACAGGCTGAGGTCAGATGAAGGAGCCATCTAGAAGATTCTAGGCTAAGAGAAGTTACTCAAAGATTTTAGAGCCGGAAGCCACCTCTCTGCCTGGTTGTTTGGTTTTCTGCCTGCCGAAAAGCTGTCCTCTCTAAGCCACTTCCTTTTTTTCTCTTCTTTGGTATTTTGAGGTCCAAAATACGAGAACAGGTCCTGTCCTTTGGCCAGCTTTTGTGACTGGGGGGCCCACGCTGGAGACCCCGTGAAATCACGAGAAGGAGGGGATTTGTGCTCCAGATCAGGGCATTTATTTAAAAAAAAATTTTTTTTATTGTTTATTTTTGAGAGAGAGAGAGACAGAGTGTGAGTGGGGGAGGGGCAGAGAGAGAGAGGGAGACACAGACTCCGAAGCAGGCTCCAGGCTCTGAGCCGTCAGCACAGAGCCCGACACGGGGCTCGAACTCATGAACCGCGAGATCGTGACCTGAGCCAAAGTCGGACGCTTAACCGACTGAGCCACCCAGGCGCCCCGCAGACCTGGGCACTTAAATCTCATCTCTTGAAGCTGGCCTTTCGAGCCCATGGCTCCTCTTTTGAAAACAAGACTCAGAGTGGTACAGCCACTAGTCCTCGGCCGTGTAGCTGGTCCCCGTGCAGCCCAGGGTGGCGTCTTTGGTCACCGAGGAAGGCGTGTGCCTTGGTGGGGTTCGGGAAATCGGCAGGCATTCTAGGCATCATCTTCTTGCATTCAGGGTGGACTTTTGGGAAGAAGCAAGTCACTCTTTCCTGGAGCTCTGCGTCCACAGCGGGGGGAGGGCTCGCCAGCCGGGGGGCGGTGCTGCCGCAGGCCCCACCCACCCACGGCTCTGGCCTTGTGTAAATTCTTCTCTGACGCTCTCCACACCCCCTCGGCCCGAGCCCTGGCCTCCCCTGGGTTCCGTGTCACGGCTCGCTCTATTTCCTAAACGCGATCTGTTTACCTTTCCCTTCCTCGCCCCAAGTAGCTTTGAAGCCAGAAGGACTCTCAGAATGCCTGAAGCGCCCTCCGTGTGGGAGGTGGGGAGGTGGCTTGGCGCGTGCCTCTTTCTGAGCTGGCGGGATGGCCATTTCAGCGGCGGCGCCTGCCCCCGTTCCCAAGGGCATGAGGGGAGTACCCGGGAGTCCCGGGTTTCGTGTCGGAAGACAGCTTGCCCGTGGGTGAGAGCGTGCCTGTGTCACGTGGTCCCACACGCCTGGCCAGCGCTCCCCTCTGCATTGACCACTGGTTAGCCATCACCCACCCCCCACCTGTCACTTGAGAGAGGAGGACACAGGCTCAGAAGCCGAGTGTCCAAGGCCACACGGAGAATTAGAACCTGAGCCGAGATGGAACTTGGCTTCTAGACATCGGTATCAGTCCAGGGCTCCTTCTACCACCGCACAGATTTGGGGGCCACCTGAATTCGGGGGCCCCCTCTCTGGGAATTCATCTCTGTTCCCCAGCCTGAGCCCTTGCCTGGCTTAAGAGTAGAGGCCGGTTGGTGTGAAGACTGATAGAGACCCCATAAGTCACCTGATTCCCGTAGGACTTCATGCGGGCGGTGTCATCGCTCTTTAGACACTTCCTGACCCCCCCAGCTCCCCACCCGTCACCGTCTCGACACCTTAGCTAAGTACACGATGCCCGCTGGACAGCCTGGTGCCCCGGTCAGCAGTGCTGTGTGGCCTGGGACGAGTGACTTCCCCTCTCTGAGGCTCGGTTTCCTGATCTGTGAAATGGGAACAATCCTACAGCATGGGCTCTTGAAGATCTCACGAGGGGACGAGGGGACGTGGGGAGGGCGTCCAGCTCGTCGCCCAGCCCGGGCGGAAAAGCTGAGTCCTCGTCCCTCCTCTTCCCGCCCCGCTGACGCGAGGCCCGCTCTCCCCCAGGGCATGGGCTACCTCCACGCCAAGGGCATCGTGCACAAAGATCTCAAGTCCAAGAACGTCTTCTACGACAACGGCAAAGTGGTCATCACAGACTTCGGGCTGTTCGGGATCTCGGGCGTGGTCCGAGAGGGCCGGTGAGTCGGCCTGGGGCGTCTGGATGGGACGGGGAGGAACCGCGCAGTGCCGGCCAGGCTCGGGGGTGCAGCCGAGGTTCTGGTCCCGCGCCCGGGGTGGGTGCCGGTCGCGGCCCTCATACAGGGCACTTCCTTCTCAGGCTGAGCCCCTTGCTTCCACGTGACCTGTTTGCTCACCGACTTGGGCAGGGGCCGGGGGTTCATGTCCCGAGTATGAGGAAGAGCAGTGGGTTTTATTCCCCAAATCTTGAAAGGTGGGGGGGAGGGGGCGAGAATCCGGAGGGCCTCCAGGAGGAGGAGTGGCGGTCGGGCTGGGGATGGAGCCCCAGGCTAGGCTGCCACATACACAGGCCGGCCGATTTCCCGCGTAGAGACCCTGCACTCTCCCGGGGCGGAGAATCTGCTCCCTGCTGATACCTGCCGCAGGCCTGCTTTTCTAGAAAAGCCAGGTTGTCAGCTCTTCTGTAACAATTCCCCCCAAGTGCCCGTGCCCGGGCAAAAGCACAAAGTACAAAACAGGATCCACACGCTGTTTTCTGGGCCACGCGTGGGTGGCGTGCTGGCCCCGGGGGCGCATGGGGGCCGGGCTGCTGGCTGAAAGGTCCCTGAGGCCTCGTTCCTTATTCCCGCTCCTCGGCCCCCAGGCGTGAGAACCAGCTGAAGCTGTCACATGACTGGCTGTGCTACCTGGCCCCCGAGATCGTCCGCGAGATGAGCCCCGGGAAGGACGAGGACCAGCTGCCGTTCTCCAAAGCCGCGGACGTCTACGCGTTTGGGTGAGGAAGGCCCCAGGCGTCCCCGTCTCCCCCTCCCCCTCCCACTTCTGGGGCTCTGAGGCCAAGTGTGACTGAAAGAAAGGGCCTGGCTGACGCCGGGGACAGGGAGGGGGTGGTGTTACGCTCTGAGTCCCGGTTCTGTCGCTCGTTGGCCGAGGACCCGTGTCCCTGACCGGCTCGTTCCCCAGCTGTAAGATGGGAAGGTAATTTCTGAGTGTCCGCCTCACCCGGTGCCCCGTGGAGATGCTCACCAGAGCGAAGAACCGTCCCTCCGGGACAACCAGGGGGGTCCTGCCAGTCGGCCTCTAGGGCCCCCATGAAGCTAACCAAAAGAAAGATAGAAATATAGCAACAACGTGAGCCAGACACAGAATTTAAGGTTTTCTCTTAGCCGTGCTAAAAAAATCCAGATAAAAATCTGTTTTAATAATGTGTTTAACTCAGTACAGCCAAAGTAGGGTCCTTTCGACCTGTGGTCACAATTAAAAAGCTAAGGAGCTGTTTTACGCCACAAAGTTTCCAGACTTCGGAGAGTATTTCACACCCACAGCACACCTCAGGTCCACTCTCCGCGTTTCGGTGGCTCGCTAGCCCCACGTGGCTGGGGGCCCCTGCACGGAAGAGCGGGGGTCCAACAGAGAAGGTCAAGATGAGCCAAGAAAGGCGAGGGGGCTCGGAGAGGCTGAGTGAGGGCCTCAGCCTGTAACCTCTGTGTGTCCTTCCCTCGGGGGTGGTTTCTTCCTCTCCTGACCTTGAACTGTTCCTTCCTGAGCGCCTGTGCGTGCCAAGCGCCGGGCTTGGCCCTTGTTACGCCTCAGACAACCTCGGACGTAGGCACCAGCCCCACTGAGGCTAGACGTTTGTGCCAGGAACTCTGTTCAGAGCCCGCGGCAGCCGCAGGCCTTCCATCACAACCGATGCGTAGGGCCACGGGTCCCCTGGTGCCTGGGAGGCGCCACCAGGGTGCCGTCACGGGTATTTCTGGAAGCCCGGGGGGTAGGGAAAGCTAGGGGAGGATCCGGGAGGCTTCGGCCGGGTTCCTGGCACCGGGGCAGCGGGAGCCCCCGGGCGCGAGCCGGGCCAAGCAGTTCAGGAGCTCACGCCGCCCTGCGTGGTCCCCGCAGGACCGTTTGGTATGAACTGCAAGCAAGAGACTGGCCCTTTAAGAACCAAGCTGCAGAGGCCTTGATCTGGCAGATTGGCAGTGGAGAGGGAATGAAGCGAGTCCTGGCCTCCGTCAGCCTGGGGAAGGAAGTCACTGTGAGTAGTGCACCCTCCTTCGGGAAGTAGGGCCAGAGGGCGGGGAGCCGGGGGGCACGGCAGCCGTCTCCATTCGCCCACCTGAGAAAGGGGTCCCACCCGGAGGCAGAAACATGCTAGGCTGGCCTCTTTGCTGCTGGCTAAAAGGCCTGTGCCTTTATTACCCAACTGTTTTTCTTTATCCAAAGCCATTGTCTTAAAAAAAAGAAAAAAAAAAAAAGACTGGAAGGAAATAAAGGTAATGGTTTTAACCGAATTGTGAGTTGAGAAGGTAGTAAAACCTCGTCTGTCACTTACATGAAAAGGCAATAAACGGTCATCACTGATCAGAGCGCAAACGGCAGGGTGGGGGGGTGACCGTGGTATTGGATCTTTCTCCAGGGCGTTCTTCTCAACTGCTCAAGAACAAATCGACGTTTCCACAGCAGGTTGGTCGCCGCAGTGCCAAATCAGGTGCCGGCCTCGCGTTTCTGAACGCCGCTAATGGTTTTACTCGGCACTGCGCTTTGCGAGTTTCCTTGGCCTGGGATAATGGTGCATAAAGGAGGCCCAGGGCTCAAAGTTCTCCACGCGGCGGCTCCAACCATGTTAATCAGCTGGGGGCGGGGCAGAGAGCCGCCAGCCTGGATGTTCGTACGCTCCAGTAGGTATCTGGGGGGCGTAACATGGGGAGACCACCTCGTGCTGGTCCACGTTGAGATCTAGCTAGGCCAGCTAGGCCGTGACCTTCTCGTTGAAGTCCTGGACCGAGAAATGCAACCTAATCTTCCTTCAAGATCTTTAAAAAAAAATTCTTATTTCACGTTTACTTATTTGAGAGAGAGACAGAGAGACAGAGCATGAACAGGGGAGGGGCAGAGAGAGAGGGAGACACAGAATCCGAAGCAGGCTCCGGGCTCGGAGCCGTCAGCACAGAGCCCGACACGGGACTGGAACCCACAGACCGCGAGGTCACAACCTGAACTGAAGTTGGACGCTTAACCGACTGAGCCACCCAGGCGTCCCTTCCTTCAGGAACTTAACAGATGTTAGTATTTTTCTCCTTTGGTAGCAAGTGGTTAGGGCATCTTTGGAATACGCATCTGTGACATTGTCCTGGGTGTACTTTCTTCCTCAGTAGGACATGCCATCCGGTTGAAGTGCAAGAATGACACCAAAATGGGGGGCGCCTGGGTGGCTCAGTTGGTTAAGTGTCTGACTTCAGCTCGGGTCATGATCTCGCAGTTCGTGGGTTCAAACCCCGCGCTGGGCTCTGTGCTGATAGCTCGGAGCCTAGAAGATTCTGTGTCTCCCTCTCTCTCTGCCCCTCCCCCGCTCACCCTTTGTTTCTTTTCTCTCAAAAATAAACACTAAAAAACAAGCAAACAAAAAACCCAGAATGACACCAAAATGCTAATCTATAGCACCAACACCAGGCTCCTCCTTGGCAAGTTGATACCACCTCACTGGGGTGTCAGGCAAGGCAAGTGGGTGGTGAGTGCCTCCCCGATGCTCTTGGCCGCCGCCTCAGGCAGAACTACCTTCCCTGTGACATGGCCTTGGGCGCCTCGGCAGGGTAGTGGTAGGAGGGGTCTGGGCTTCCTGCTGTTGGGTAGTTCAGGTAGCAGCTAAAGCAGTCACTACCCTACAGTCTTAAAAAAAATTTTTTTAAGGTTTTTTTTTTTTTTATATTTATTTTGGGGGAGTGTGCAAGCTGGGGAGGAGCAGAGAGAGAGGGACAGAGAATCCGAAGTGGGCTTCGTGCTGACAGGCTGACAGCAGCGAGCCGGATGTGGGGCTCGAACTCACGAACCGTGAGATCATGACGTGAGCCAAAGTTGGATGCTCCACCGACTGAGCCACCCAGGCGCCCCCTCCCCAAATTTTTTAAAATACATACCTTTAACAAAATCAAGCTCATAACACGTAGCTAATTTTTTTAATCATGACCTTTTCCCCCACACCTTTTATTATGCTTATTATTTTCAAATCATTGACAAATCCTTACTTTTAAGCCTGCTTACCCTTCTGTCCTATGGCTTATGCCATAATGTCCCTGCTTCTCTGTTGTCGGACATTTAGGTTATTTCCAGCTTTTACCCATTACAATAAAGTTATGAAGGACACTTGGTATAAACCAGAGTATGCGTACATGTTTGTTTACCGAAAGGAAAAAATAGTCTTAGTTGCCTTCTTGGCAGCAATCACAGTCATATTTCTAAGCAGTGGACACTTAGAGTCTTAGAGCACAGAGCGGTGGGTGCGGGCCTGGAGCAGAGTACAGAGCCCATCAGAGGGCTGCAAGGGAGTCAGGGCTCAACGCCGGCTACAAGTCAGAATCATCCAGGAGCTCTTACTTATTTCTTTTAACGTCTATCTATTTTGAGAGAGAAAGAGGGCACGCACCCATGCGCACACGTGTGCGGGGTAGGGGCAGAGAGAGGGAGAGAGAGAGAGAATCCCGATTAGGCTCCACGCCCAGCACTGAGCTGACACCGGCTCCATCTCACGACTGTGAGATCATGACCTGACCCCTGAGCCGAAATCAGGAGTTGGGCGCTTCACCGACCGAGCCGGGGAGCTCTTAAAAATATCAGGTCTAGGGCCTCCACCAGACAGAAGGATTTAATTGGCCGGGCTTGGGGCTCAGATCAGAATTCGTTGTTTTTATTTTTCCTTTTTTAAATAAAGCTCCTTCTAGCGCATAGCCAGAGTTCTGTTCTGGAAGGGTTTCTAACAGCATAGGGTTATGTGACCTTTGAAGCCTCTTAAGAATAGATTAGGGACGGGGGTGGGGAAGCGGGGGCAGAGAGCAAATGTTCCAGCAGTTTCTGGCTCACGAACGTCGACTTTCCTGTTTGGTCTTTTTTTTTTTTGTCTTTTTTTTTTTTTTTTTTAATACATTGCCATTGGAGGGTAGAGGAGGTGTTGGTCAATGGCAATAAAAAGTGATTTTGAGTCCTAGTCGAAAGCAGGAAGTCCCCTCTGGGGGGCACCTTATCTCTGTCCCTCCCACCACGCTGCTGTAAGTTTGCCACCAGAAGACCAACTTCTTGTTCCTTCAGCTCTTCATTCCACGACTCTCTGCCCCTTCTTCTCTGCTCAATTTGTGTCCACTTTTCCTTTATCCTTTTATTAAGACTAATTTTGTGGTGCCGTGATTAAATAAATCTTCCATCCCGTGTCTACAGATAGAGACTAAAAGCGAAAAGACAATAAACGGTGTGTGCACTATTATAATAAATTGCAATTGTTATTAGATACTGATTAAGTCGTTCACTGGGATTCCATTTTCTTCTTCGTGCGCCCAACTCTTTTCTTCCATTCTATAAGTGACTCAAAGGCTCACCACAATTTTGTTGGCTTCACATGTGGACCATGGTTTTCTTGTGCGGTTTTGGGTTTTTCCTGTAGTTTCTAATCGCCTTTCTTTTTTTCCTCATTGAGAGAGTATTTAATAAACACCTTTACCATATCCCTGAGGTCTTGCAGCTCCTACACACTGCTTGTGGAATGGAATTTGTTTCATTCTTGCCAGGACCTATTGATTTCTTGTAGTTTGGATAATGGAATTTTAGGCCTACTGTAGTGCTGTTGTCTTTACATTTATTTTCATTAATTCCTGGGTCAATATTAGCATTTCTTGTATCTCAGGTCTTCCCATTTCTTTATTTGCACGATGAGAGTGAAACCTAAAAGAACTCCCCAGTGGATGCATAGGATATGGTTTTTGAATCTGTACATGTCTAAACAAGTCCTTAATTTTTTTCACACCAAGAGGTTCACAATAACCTTGCCTAAGAACATGAAAGTTTTGCTCTGCTATCTACTAAGTGTCCAGTGCATTGCTGAGCAATCTGATATTAATCTTAATTCTCAATCTTTTATAGATGCCCTGTTTTGTTCTTTCTGGGAACCTCTGGAAATCTTCTCTTTATCCCTGTTATATTGAAACTTCATTCAAATATACCTTAGAATAAGTTTATTTCTTGATTTGATTTTCTTCTTTCAGTTAGGTCCCTTCACTGAGCCTTTTCAGAGGAAGATTCCAGTTTCCCTTGAACGTTTCTGGGAAATTTTGTTATGTTTTTACTATATTACATAGTTTCTTGCTCTATAATTTCTTTGTTTTCTCTTGTGGAAACTCCCATTAGACAGAATTTGATTCTTGGTGAGCTTTTGTGTCTTTTACCTTCTTTTTTTTATTTTAGAGAGAGAGTGTGTGTGTGTGTGCGAGTGTGAGAGAGGAACAGAGAGAGGGAGAGAGAAGGAGAATCTTAAGCTCCACGTTCGGCATAGAGCCTGACGTGAGACTCGATCCCATGGGATCATGACCTGAGCTGAAATCAAGAGTCAGACGCTCAACCGACTGAGCCACCCAGGCATCCTCTTTTACCTTCTGGAATGTTTTCTATTCCCTCCCTAAAATTGAGTACACAATCTGGGGAATTTCCTGGATTTTATCTTCTAGTACTCCTAATGTTTTATTTCAGAAGTTATATTATTAATTTCGAGCATTTCTTATTTTTGATGTGTTTGTGTTTTGTATTGCCTCTTGATCTTGTTTTATGGATAGAGTAGTTTCTACACACACACACACACACACACACACACACACACACGCACGCACAGTTTTCTCCAAGGTCATTGTTTTAGTCCGTTTATCTTTGATCTCTCTCATTTTCCTCACCTAGCGGGCAACCTCATCAGGTCTAGTTCTACTTAAGAACAGAAACCCGAGCTGCCGAGCCTCTGTCCGGGAGCACTTCCTGCCTGGTCATGCAGGCAGGCCTGTGTTCTCACAGGAGCTCTCCTGAATTGAAAGGCCGCAGGGTGTGCGGATCCTGAGAGTAGGCGGCAAACTGCCCAAGTCAGAGGGGCTTCACTCTTGGGCATTCGGGACAGGTGTTCTGCTGACTGTCAAGGCTGGTCGTGCCCCGCCTCCGTTCCTGGAGCACCGTGGGTCCCGCCTCCGTCGCGGGCCCTCCTCACAGTGATTCTGAGCATGTTGCATTTCTTCTGCTTTCCATTCAAAAAATCTACAATCCCAGGGGGCGCCTGGGTGGCTCAGTCGGTTAAGCGGCCGACTTCGGCTTAGGTCATGACCTCGCGGTCTGTGAGTTCGAGCCCCACGTCGGGCTCTGTGCTGACGGCTCATCAGAGCCTGGAGCCTGCTTCGGATTCTGTGTCTCCCTCCCTTTCTACCCTTCCCCTGCTCATATTCTGTCTCTATGTCTCTCAAAAATAAATAAACGTTTTAAAAAAAAAATCTACAATCCCGTTTCTTTTCTTTTTTTTTTTAAGTTTATTTATTTTGAGAGAGACCGAGACAGCGCGAGTAGGGGAGGGGCAGAGAGTGAGAGGGTGAGAGAGAGAATCCCAAGCAGGCTCCGCACTGTCAGCGCAGAGCCTGATGCAGGCCTCGCACTCACGAAACTGTGAGATCACGACCTGGGTCCAAACCAAGAGTCGACGTTTAACTGACTGAGCCACCCAGGCGCCCCAACAACGCCATTTCTGATCTCTTTCCTATTACGTGTGTATTCAGCTTTGTTCCTGTTATTCCAGGACCATCTAAGAAGGAAAGAGGGGAGACAAGCTCGGGCTCTTGGTTTTCAACTAAAAGCAGGAGGTCTTCTGAGATTCAGCTATTTCTCTGAAATAACTACTCCAGAAATGGCCAGTCTTCTTTTTTTTTTTAACGTTTATTTATTTTTGAGAGACATAGAGACAGAGCGTGAGCAGGGCAAGGGCAGAGAGAGGGAGACACAGAATCCGAAGCAGGCTTCAGGCTTGGACATCAGCACAGAGTCTGACGCGGGGCTCGAACCCACAGACCGCAAGATCACGACCCGACGCTTAACCGACTGAGCCACCCAGGCGCCCCCAGTCTTCTTAATATTGGCAGGATGTTCAAGGAACACCAGATGGAAGGCAGGGGGGGTGCTTGAGAGCGTCGGAGGGATCCTGTGCCGCGTAGCCCAGCCGTGCCTTCCTTGCTCCCCACCAGCTCCCACGCCACTAACACCGGCTCCGTTTACAGGAGATCCTGTCTGCCTGCTGGGCTTTCGACCTGCAGGAGAGGCCCAGCTTCCCCCTGCTGATGGACATGCTGGAGAAACTGCCCAAGCTGAACCGGCGGCTCTCCCACCCCGGGCACTTCTGGAAGTCTGCCGAGTAAGTCCCCCCTTCCGTGGGCCGCGCGCGCCAATCAGGCCTCCTGCAGCCTCGCCTGGTGTCTTAAAGGGCCCACCCACTCTGCTCTGTCTGCCTACGACTTTAATCTGGGGAATATACCAAGCAGATTTGCCAGAGGCGACTAGTCCCCTTGCCCCAGTGATACTAGGGTCTCGTTTGTTTCCGAGACTCCTTTTCATGGTACTCTGCTGTGAAAACGCAGCATGCCCTTTCCAGAACCGTGCTGACACTGGGCCCAGGCTAGGCCCGGAGAAGAAGATTCCACCCCAGAAGGGGCCACACAGGAAGCCCAAGCAGTGTGGGCATTACAGCGCCACCGAAATCAGCAAAGTGGCAGTCACTTAAAGGGGTGCAGTCTCGGGACCGGTTTCCGGCCCCCGCATCAGCCACCTGTCACGGGGAACCCCCGGCCTGAGCTCACGTGCCGCTCTGACGCTAGCAGCCCGTCTCCCTTCTGTTCTGTCACGTGGTCCGTTGTACTCCCTTGGTACAGGGTGGTCTTCACGCCTCCGTTCTGCCTCCTTCCCTTGTTTGCTTCGCCCCTCTGGCTCGCTCTGCCAGAACACTCAGAGACGGGCCTCTGCCTTGCTGCGAGCGCTTTGCGAGAGTCTGGGGAAGTCCTCCCTCGTTCCGGGCCTCCGTTTCCACCGCTTTAACAGGCGGGGGTTGGGCCGGAGCGCGGCCGGCAGACCCGTGAAGGGGGACGGGCTTCCAGCGTAGGGAGCCGTGTTAGGCTTCGCGGGCCCCCGGGATTTGTAGCGCGCCCAGCAGCAGGCGCGAGGCCGCGACGGCACCGTATACCGTGTCTACACGTACGTCAGGGGCTGGCCTCGCTCTCGTACAGCTTAGGGATGCCTGCCCACCCTTGAACTTCGAGCAGCTTTCCCATATCGCGAAGCCTTCTTTTGATTCCCCCGCCCCCACCCATTTAGAAAGGTAAGAACCATTCTTAGTTTCCGGATTATATAGAAACGGGTGGGCAGACGCTATGCGACCAGCCCCCTGAGTGCTATGGATGGTTTTAAACTTTGGAAGGCAAAGGGCGCTTCCTCAAAGTGCAATCTGCCAGCGCGCCCCAGTAGATGCAACGGATAAAATAGAGCTGCCCTCGGTAGTTGGGGGGGCAGGAGCCTGTCCACGCACCCCCAAGCGGCTCGTGGGGCACCTGCAGCCGCACCGCCGAGCCCCTGGAGAAGCCAGAGAGGGCCGGTCAGTAAACATTTTAGGCTTGTGGGTCGTGTGGTCTGAATCCTATGTTCTTGGCTTTTTTGGGGTGTTTTCTGACCAACCTTTAAAGCGGTCCAAACCTTTTAGTGGCTGCTTTTGGCGTCTCTATAGTTTGCTAGCTCCTCCCACCTGAAACCAAACCAGACAGGGTCTCAAGCTGCAGGCGAAGGGGGTGCCCAGCGGGGTCCCCCGACCGGCCAGAGGGTGCAGGCAGAGGTCCGTGAAGAAATACGGTGGACCGCAGGTTTGTAGGGGCGGTCTAGAGGAGGGGCAGTTTAGGGTTGGGACTACTGTCTCTTAGAACGACACGTTAGTTTGAATATTTTGCCCTTAAGATGAGTCAGACTCCATAACAGAATTGCTGCCCTTAGCGGTGTGGGTTCTCTCGGGCCTCTGCTGAGCGCCTGCTACAGCCCGGGGAGAGCGAAGGCCACGGCCAGGCCGAGGCCAGCAAGGAGTTTACGGTGTAAATAAAGGAGGGAAAGGTTATAATACGTTAGGTGCTGTGACTGAGAACAGCCTTTGTGGGCACACGCGCAGGAGCCTCTCTGCCCACTCCGGGGGCTTGAGAAAAGGTCTCCAGAAGGGGGGCAGGGTCACTGGAACTGGGTGCTGAGCAGAGACCGGGAGACTGGGGGTGCCCCGGACTTGCAAGAAGTTCAAGGATCTGGTTCGGCAGACCTTGGGCGCCTCGTTTAGTATCTCGGGCGCTGGTTTTCTCATCCACAGAAGAGAAGGCTGCGCCAGCTGCTTCTGGCCTTCAGGAGATCATTCCAGATTCCCTAAAGGCCATAGAGCCCCACCTTCTCATTGCATAGGTGGGAAACGGGAGTCCCAAGCGGGTGTCACTCCCCGCCCAGAGCCATCCGTTTTAGCCCGAGAGGGAAGGCCAGCATCCCCGAACGAGCCCGAGTCAGCGCTTCCCGCTCGCGATTCGTTCTCAACACATCCCGTCTCTAATTCTCATTTTCTCTTTTCTTTTCCATCCGTCTTGTTGCTTTTTTTTTTTTTTTTCCCCGGGGCGTTTGGGGGGTGGCGGATGTGCCGGCCCGTTCTGTCCTCTCTCGCCTCCCTGCCGTCCTGACTGCTGTGACGCCCCTTCTGCCCGCCTGCGCTGGGCGCCCGACTCCATCACCCGCTGGACTGCGCCGTCCCCACACTCGGCACAACGGCCGCGGGGCGCCCCCAGTCGCTGGCGGAGCCGCTACTATGGGAAAGGACGTTACGGTCACCTGGACTTTAAGAACGCCTTCCCGGTTCTGGAGGAATAGTGTGTCTTCTCTTCTCTCCTGCTCTCTCTTGCCTGCTCGCACCCTGCCTCCTGCTCGGCCTCTGCATCCAGCCTCCCCGTTTTTGCGTGTTTTGTTCGCATAAACCGAAGCGATGTTCCAGTCGCCGAAATGGCCGCTGGCCAGGGTCCTGAAGGCCTGCGTGTCTCTCGCTGGGCCTGAGAGAAGACCCACGGCAGGTGGCAGGGCCTCTGTCCACCCACTGTGGCCGGCGACGGCTCGTTCCTGGGTGGGAGCGAGCTCAGATCGTTGGTCCAAGTCCAGGGTGCCCTTTGGCCAGGGCTTCCAGAAGGGAGGGCAGTCAGCAAAAAGAGTGAACTTTTAGGAAGTCACTTTTGAGAGTCGGAGGCTGAGGAGCGGGCGCCCTGGCCAGCCTCCGTCTGAACATTCTGTGACTACGTCCCAGCGGAGCTCGGGACAGGTGCTTCGTGGCAGGTCCCTTCCGAGCTCTCTGTGCTGCCAGGCCGGGAACGGAGTGGGGACGCCTCTTTCCCCTCTCTGCAGGGAAAGAAGGTCCCCTCCCCCTGCCCCGGCCAGGCCTCTGCCGCCCACCCCCCCCCCGCCCCTCCGGGGGCTCGGGTGCTGACTCGGTTCTCCCCTCTTCTCTTTCTGCCCGTAGGTTGTAGGCCTGGCTGCCTTGCATGCGCCGGGGGCTTCCTTCCTTGTAATCGACACGCGGCGGCCTGACTTCCGCTCAAGCGCACCCTGAGATGCGGGCACTAACCCAGGGGATGCGACCTCTGCTGCTCCGAGCGTCTCTCCCGAGCCTTCTCCTCTCGCTTTGTTTTTTAAAACCAACCCCCACCCCCCTCCACGGCCTCCGTGAGCCCGGATAACAGCCGCCCACGAGGATCCCCTAACCGAATCGCCTCCCGGATGGGACTTCGTTCTCTAACTCTCCTTCCGTGGGGCGGCCCTGTTTGCGTTTGGCTGGTCCTGTCTCCCTACTAACATAACACCTCAGCGAGCTCCATGGTCCCCGTGGAGCACATGGGCCTCCCGCCGGCTGGACCGCTCCCGCCGCACGGCGGGAGGTTGGGCTCGGCCGTGCCGACGCACCTGCAGAGATCTTGTCCGGCAAGGAGTGGAGTGATTTCAGAGCCGCCGGAGGCTGGGCCCCTCTGGAAGGGCCGGGGGCGGTGGATGCTAAAAAGTCCTGTTGCCGTGGGAGACACTAGCCTGCGAGGGCTTTGACCTCAGCGATGCCCTCAGGAAAGTCACCCTAAAATAAAGCCGGGGTGGGGGCGGGGGGAGGGGGTGGCTGTCGCCAATTTCACCGATGAGAACAAAGCCTCTGCCCCTGGTGCCCAGGATGTTAACTCCCTTTACATCTGCCCAGTGCGGACAGAAAGTACCAGACCCCAGGTCCGCGTTCCCCAAGGGTGTGGCCAAGACGCCACACGCCCTCCCTGTGCGGCTCCCCAAGTGCACGCCCCTGGGCTCCCTCGCACAACCGAGCCCAGGTCTCCGGAGGCAGGCTCTGAGAACCCGCATCTCGGCTGGCTTCCCACGTGGTCCCTGATGCCTGGGACCTTGTCCCAAAGGAGCACGTGGCGTCCCTCTCAGTACCCGGGGGGAGGTTCCTCTCCACTCGCGCTCGTGCCCAAGCATTGCTCTGCTCGGCTGCAAGTGAGAGAGGAGTTCAGACGCGCCCTCGGGGACTCCGAGACTAGCGAGCCCGCCGCCCCTGCCCCGCTGCCCCGGGAGGGCGTGTGGCCGAGGCTCAGTCAGCACCCCGGCCGCGCGCGTGACCGTGAGCAGCTCAGCCGAGGCCGGCGGCCTGCAGTCACTCCCGCTTCTTGCTGGGGCCGGGTCCTCCGCGGAGCTTCTGAGACTCACCGGCTCCCTCGCTAACACCGCCCCGCTTCCGACGGAGACCCGCGTGGCCGTAACCCTTCCTTTTGTTCCTCTTTGCAGCATTAACAGCGGCAAAGTCGTGCCCCGGTTTGAAAGGTTTGGCTTGGGTGTCCTGGAGCCCAGTAACCCAAAGATGTAGCCAACTGGTGCGGTTTTTTTTTTTTCTGCCGATTTCCTTTCTTTCTTAAATGCGCTCCTGAAGCGTCCAAGCAACCACCGTGACGAAAACGAGAACACTCTCCGAGACCTCAGGCCACGCTCCTAAGTGCCGCAGACCAGGAGCGGGAGTCCTCGCAGATTCAGGACATTCGTCCACAGAGACGCCCGGGGCGGAGACGGAGCCGCACCTGCTGTTTCTTAAAGTGACATCGCCGCCAACCAAACCCGCCCCGAAGGCGGCGAATGCTTACATGTACGATTCTGGGAACTCGCCGTTTCCCAGTAGGCAATAGTACGCAGTGCTCTGCGGAAGGGCGCTGGCCCCTGTGCCCAGGGTGGTGGAAGCGACCTCCCCCTCCACCCCCGCCCCCGCCCCGGAGGCCCCCGGAGGCAGCGAGGACCAGGAAGAAGAGAATCGTGACCGTGGCTGTTCTCGGGGTCGGATGGGGGCCGCGAGGTTCGGCCCTGGACTCCGCTTTGGCCCTAAACCCCATCCGTGGGGAAATCTGCCTCCATAGGGCTCTCCCCGTATCCTACCGAAGGGACGCTGTCCCCTTTTTCGCCCGGCAGAGGACACCCTGGCTAGGAACCAAACCTGCCTGTGAGGGTCAGGACTTCCCAGAGCGCTCGAGTTCCCCTTTGGCCGTTCGTCGGGGGCACCCCAGCCCCCGCTCTTCAGAGCCTCCCCTGAACCGAGTCCGGGCTACTTGTGTGTGTACGTTTGCACTAGAAGAAGGGGCTGGGGGGGGGGGCAGTATGAGAACGCCCTGCCTGTCTTCGTTAGAAGTCGTCACCTGAAGAGAAAAGTTCCGAACGGGAGCGGAGCCTTCAGTGGACGTGGCGCCATGTTTGGCCCCAAACCAGAACTGAGCAAGGGTGACGAGGGTGACTCAGAACCTGTGTCTCTGCTCTGAGCCAAGACCAGGGGGGGGGGGGGGGGGCGGAACATGTGGGCCTCTCGTCCCTTTCATCTAGACTCCCCTAGCAAAGCTTCAGATCTTCAGAGCCTTCCCTGGGGTCCGGCCACGGTGTCCCGGGAAGTGGGCCACCGCCTCGGAGTCGTGGGGCCACCTTCCTGTCTCTGGGTCAGGCGCCCCCTGGTCCCGCCCACGCTCGCTCAGAGAGACAAGGGCTCCGCCCGTCAGCGCCCCAGACCCGAGCTCCTTGCCCTTCCCAGTTAGACGGGGCGGGGAGGCCGGGAGCTGCGAACCGGCTGGATTTCAGCCCCGGGTGGCTCTTCCCTCCTCTGTGAGGCTCCTCGCTCGTTTCATCCTCTCATCCCTTGGCCTCGGCCTCCCCCTGCGGGTGTCAGGCCTTCAGGCCCGTTCAGGGAGCTGTCGTCGAACCCCTACAGTGTCTTGTGCAAGTGCTGGGGCACCCGATGGGAGCAGTCACAGTCCCTGCCCTGAAGGAGCTGACACTCAGCCAGGGACCCTGAGGGCGAGCTGAAGGCCTGGGGGACCCTCCCCTTTCCTTTTTGGGGGGCCCTGGATGGCCTCCTCCCAGCTCTTGGCCCAGCCTCTGCACTGCCTGTCATTTAAAAAAAAAAAAAACAGAAACGTGGTCCCCTTCTCCTTCCGTCTCTTTAAGTGACTGTGAATTGAGGTTGGGAAGACGTGCCTGCCCTTCCGTGTGCCCTCCCCGTCTGCCGTGGAAACACAGGAAGGACGGCAGATACTGTGAATTCAGCCCCTGGCCAGCTGTGAAGGGGACAGAGGACCTCGGTGACAGCTCTGGGGGCCGCGGAGTCCCCAGGGAGGGGGCCGAGAGTGGAGCCCCAGCCTTGGTCCTTTACAGCAGGCCCCCAGGCCCCAGCGTCCCCCACCCCTCCCAAACCCTAGGGCCCTTGTCCCCGCTGCCTTTAGCCACCAGAGCCGCATCCCCCGGGACTCCATCCAGCTGGAGGTCTCGAATACCAGCAAGCTCCCCATTAGTCGTGGGCAGCGAGGAGACGTTGGCCTTTCGGCGTCAGCAAATCCGTGCTGGGCGCTGGAATCCTGCCCCCACCCAGTGGCATTTCTTGCGACCGCAGGGGGCAGCCGTGCGCCCTGTAAGCCTGTATTGCCATTGTCAATGGGGGGGGGGGGGGCGGAGCCACGAATGTGAAGCCGTCGAGGGGGCTCGGGTAACGCCACAGCGTTAGCCGGGATTTCATCCATGTGTGCAAAGCTAGCGCCTTCCGTGGCCCCAGGCACACACCTGCTTTTTTGTTTTGTTTTTTTCCGAATGTGATGTAAAATTTGTACAGTCGAAAGTTTTTATATTTTCTATCAACTGCATTTGTCTTCCAGAAATGCTATTAATTTAAATTAAAACGGTTAGTATTCATGAACGTGCTCGTATCGGCTTTTTGCCGCCGGCAAAAACGCATCCTTTGTGCCAGGCCGAGCCTGGGTGTCTGGAGTTTGTGAATAAAATTGTACCAAGAGGCGTCTGGGGCTTGTGTCTGCTTGGGTCAGCTCCAGTGGGGTGCGAGGGGCTGCTCGGATGCTCGGATGGATGGTATGGGGGGCCGGGGGGTGGTCAGGGTGGTTGGACACACCCCCCCCACCCCCCCCCCACCCCCCGTCTAGGAGCCCCTTCCGAAGCAAGAAGTTATCCATGGACCTCGAAGGCAGACGGAGGAGTGGAGACGAAATGGCATCGGAGCCCATGACGCCCAGAGGAAAGTCATCCAGCTCAGTCTAAGTGTCCGACTTCGGCTCAGGTCATGATCTCGCGGTTCGTGAGTTCGAGTCCCGCGTCGGGCTCTGCGCTGAGAGCTCAGAGCCCGGAGCCTGCTTCGGATTCTGTGTCTCCCTCTCTCTCGAAAATTAATAAACGTTAAAAAAATTTTTTTAGAAAGAGGAGCCAGCATTTGTGAGGCCCCTCCTCTGAGCCACGGGTACCCTCCGTATATCATCTTCCCTTAATCCAGCCCTCACAACAGCACCTCGAGGCGGATTCGTGTTGCAGCCAAGGAACTGCGGCGCTGAGGGGTTAGACGACTCCCCCCAGATGACCCAGCTGGAAGGTGGCTGGTCCAGGACACGGCCACCGGCTTTGCCGCCAGAGCTCCCTCTCCGCCAAAGCCAAGGAACGTCCCAAGTCAGACATTGGCTGAGCACCTGCGCCCGGAAGATGGCACCAAGTGTCGGAACACCAATAAAAAGGTGGTAGTCCCCTTGCGTTAAGAGGTCCCTCGTCTGCCTGGCAGGCTTCGTGGAGGAAGTGGCCTTGAAGCTGACTTTTAGGGTGAGAAATATGCCCGGTGTATAGAAACAAGAACAGGGTGTTCTACCCCATAGGAACAGCGTCTGAAAAGGCTCAGAGGTCTGAGCGCGCAGGGTGTGCTTGGGAAATAGCGAGTATTCCAGCTGTTGTAAAATGGAACCGGAAGGGAGTCCGTTGGAGCTGGAGAGGCTCCCGTAGGTGCCAAGCCAAGGAGTTTAGACTTTCACACGGCAGCCCTGGGGAGCCATTGAAGATTCTTGAGCAGCGGAGGGCCATAATTAGATGGATGTCTTAGATACATAAATCTGGTTGGGGGGGCTCGTTTCTAACTGTCACAGCCAGCGTGTTTTTCTTCGCCGTTGGATTTTTTAAATCTTGATAGGCCATTTTTGTCCTTTTTTTTTTTCCCAAGTCACATTGGGAGAGTTTTATTAACTTAAATTGATGTTATTAACTTTGTGTGCCAAGTCCTTAGTGAATATACCTTTATTTGATGTAAGCCCACAGGTTCTCATCAATACCACAGGCTCCTGAAAACTTAACATGTTTTCGTGTAAATCCGTGTTTTGTCATGATTAAAACAATGTTCAACTAACAAGGGACTTCACTGAAATGTTCATTTTTGAGAGAGAGACAGAGCACGAGCAGGGGAAGGACAGAGAGAGGGAATCCGAAGCAGGCTCCGGGCTCTGAGCCATCAGCACAGAGCCCGACGCGGGGCTCGAACCCAGAAACCTGCGGTATTTTCAACGACGATGGCACACCTAACACCTTCAGCCATCCTCTGGGTTCTCGCCCCAGATTGTCAGCTGAAATTTTGTATCCGCCTGGGCTTGCTCGGCTCAGGTCACTCTTCCAGAGAACTCCACGACCCTTTTCGCCAGCTTCATCCGAGTCCTCACAAGCGAGAATTTTAAGGCCACCGTCCGTTACCAGTGCCTTAGTGTGTCAACTCTTGTACCTTGTCCTGATACCACAAGGGGTACTTTCGTTTCCGGAGCCTTTCCTGCCATATGCTACCCTGGGGGACTCCTCCAACAATGTGAACCAGAATAGCCACTACCTTTCTTATCGGAGCGGTCAGCTTAAGTGCTTCTGTTGCTTGATGGACTATGGCAGCACCACCAACATCAAGAAGGTTGGCCCAAGTCTTCCCTCCATCGTGGCCGCAGCCACGCCCTTCACTCGACAGCCTGTATGCCCATCAAGGCCAAGGGAGTTGGGGTCTGCCTCAGCTGTATCTTTGTCCTTTTCATCTTCCTGCGTCCGGTCCCTAAAGTCAGAGATGTTCTCCCGACGGTAAGCTGAGTTAGAATCAAAACCGACCTTTGCGTCCAGGCACCGCACGGCTCCGTCCGAACCCTCTACCATGGGAGTTCTTTTTTAATTCTTTTTTTTTTTTTAATATTTATTTTTGAGAGAGAGGGCACAAGCAGGGGAGGGGCAGAGCGAGAGAGCGAGGGAGACACAGAATCCGAAGCAGGCTCCAGGTTCCGAGCTGTCAGCACAGAGTCCGACGCAGGGCTCAAACTCACAGACCGCGAGATCATGACCTGAGTCAGACGCTTAACCGATTGAGCCACCCAGGCGCCCCAAGCGACCGATTCTTGATTTCGCCTGGGGTCAGGATCTCATGGTGGGTGAGACCTGGCGTCGCAGAGCCGACTTGGGGTTCTCTCTCTCCCTCTCCCTTTGGCCCTCTGCGTGCACAGGCATGCTCTCTCTCTCTAATTAAATAAACTTAAAAAAAAAAAAACCCACTCTCTGAGCACTCCCTCCTCTGTGCCCATCAAGTCCTCCCTGTATCCCGGCGCCCAGGAGGGGCCCGGCACTCGTTGCTTGACCGAGCTCTTCCAGAACCGCCGCCCCCCATCAGGAGGGGAGGTCTCGCCCCTCTCCTTGAACCCGGGTAGGGCTCCGGGCTCGCCTCGGCAAGCAGAACAGGGTAGAAGCGGCACGGCGTGACCTCTGAGGCTAGGTTATAAAAGGACGCGGCTCCCCGCCACCCCCACCCCACCCCACCCGGCTCCCACTCCGGGGCCGAGATGAGCCGGCCCCACCCGGCCCTGCTCGAGGTCGGCTCTGACAGCCAGATCGATGGGGCCGTTCTCTTAAGCTAAATTTTAGGGTGGTTTTCGTTAGCCACAGGTGAGCAGGACCCGGGCCAGGCGAGGTGGCCCCGGTGGCATCTGCTCAGCAGGCCCGGAGCCGGTAGCCGGTTCCCCAGGTCGTCCCTGCGACGGACACAGAATGGAGGGAGGGGCCACTGGGGGCGGCCGGGGGAGCGCGCGGGCCAAGGAGCCGGGCCGAGCTGCTCGTTCATTACGCGTGTGGAGTCTTCGATCCATCGATCATTCGGCACGGCAAGGGCTGCCGGGAGCTTGGCCAGAGACGACAGGTGTAAAACCCCCTGGCCCGATGCTGGGCAGACAGACGGCCATCCGGGGTCGGGAAACACTGGCTCCTTTCCCGGGCAGTGCTCACGGTCAGTGAAGGGGGACTCTGCTCCCGAAAGGAGAGCAGAGAAGGAAGGAGGCGGAGGGGACGGGCCTGGGCTGGGCCAAACCAGGCTCCGTCGTGCTCTGGCGAGCGCCCCTGCCCAGCAGCCCAACGGTTATCCAGAGGCGGGGTCACCGAGCAGCTTGAACTCTAAGGCCCTTCTCTGCAGAGGCAAGGAGTTTGCATGGCCGTAGGTGATTGTAACCTTTGCGAGACCTAAGATGTATTTTTTTTTTAATGTTTATACGGGGCGCCTGGGTAGCTCTGTCGGTTGAGCGTCCGACTTCAGCTCAGGTCATGAGCTCACCGTTCCGGAGTTCGAGCCCCGCATCAAGCTCTGTGCTGACGGCTCAGAGCCTGGAGCCTGTTTTGGAGTCTGTGTCTCCCTCTCTCCCTGCCCCTCCTCTGCTCGCACCCTGTCTCTCAAAACTAAATAAACGTTAAAAAAATTCAGAAAGGAAAATAAAAATGTTTACTTATATTTGAGAGAGAGAGAGAAAGCATGAGCAGGGGAGGGGCAGAGAGAGACTCCCAAGCGGTCTCTAGGCTGACAGCGCAGCGTGGGGCTCGATCCCACGAACTGTGAAAATCCAAAATCCAGAGTGGGTCACTTAACCCACTGAGCCACCAGTCACCCTACGAGAGCTAAGAAGTATGAAAAGAACGGATTAACACTGCTGTCTGCTTGCCCTCCGGCCTCCTTTCTATCACACTGTCTCTTGAGTCAGGTGGTGTTGGAGAAACTCTGCGTTTTGGGGCTAAGAGAGAGTCGTCGAGTTGGGCATATGTTCGTTCTCGGTTTAGCGGGATCGATTTGTGTGGTTCCCAGCCGCTTGCAGTAATGATTCGGTTATTCCTGGCTGTCTCAGTTTCGAAACGGCTTCTGGAACCCTCCTGTCTGTGGTGCCAACTCCCCTGGGTCCAGGGACAAAGATGTGGGGCCACAGGGCCAAAAGAACGTGTCCCGTGTTGCCTGGTACCCAGAGTACACAGGCAGTGGAGAAAAAAACAGGGCATCGGAAAGGCAGAATGGTGTTTCTACTTCCTTTACGGAAAATCTGTCGACTCTTCCTCTCACACAGAGAAGCAAAGGACATACGTCCAAAAAAGTGGGAAAGTATTATGGTGCCAGGAAATTAATAAAAAATATTATTTTTCTGGATTTTATGATGTTTGGGGTATTTGTTCATTGCAGTGATTCAAGTGTTTGTGCCCCGCCCCCAGATTTGCATGACCCCCCCTTCACCCGTTTTGCCCACCGAGAGCTTTTATTTATGGAAATGGTGGTGGTTTTCGTTTATGGTGATGACATGAAGTTTGCTCTTAAAATAAAAGCATCTAGGGGCGCCTGGGTGGCTCGGTCAGTTACGCGTTCGACTATGGATTTCGGCTCAGGTCATGATCTCACGATTCAGGAGTTCGAGCCCCGCATCAGTGTGGAGCCTGCTTGGGATTCTCTCTCTCCCCCACGTATGCCCTCCCCCACTCAAATTCTTGTTCTCACTCTCAAAATAAATAAATAAACTTTAAAAAGAGAGAGAGAGAGAACGGGGCACCTGGGTGGCTCCGTTGGCGGGGCATCTGACTTCAGCTCAGGTCATGATCTCACGGTCCATGAGTTCGAGCCCCCGCGTCAGGCTCTGCGCTGACAGCTCAGAGCCCGGAGCCTGCCTCGGATTCTGTGTCTCCCTCTCTCTCTCTGCCCCTCCCCCGTTCTGCCTCTGTCTCTCTCTCAAAAATAAAATAAAAAAAAAAATTCAAAAATAAAATGTAAAAAAACATGAAAGAATAAAATTCAAGAAAACATTCAAAAATAAAATAAAAGAAGAAAAGCATCCAAGTTTATTTCAAGGAAATTGGAAACGAAGACTATGGACTTCTAAGGACTAATGGCAGAGGCGGTGTGTCTGATCACGAGCTGGTATGACATTAACCTGCTTGCTCACCTCGGCTCCCCGCTGACGAGGGACAAGCAGGGACTCTGAGCGCGCTCGAGTCCACGGCGCAGCACGCAGTACCACACCTTCTCCCTGCCGCCCGCGGAAGGGATATCACTGCTCTTCAAGCCCAGCCCCGTGGCCACTCCCTCTCCGGCCTCACCACCCACAAATAAGAGAGGCGGACGAATAGATATGACTTGGGGACTGCTTGCTCCGTGCCAGGCACGGACTTCAGCGCCTTCTAAGCATGAGCTCATGGGCCCTCCCAACCGCCTAATGAAATAAGGCCCGTGATTTGCTCGGCCTTACAGATGGGGAAACTGAGGCCCGCTGAGCTCAAGTAACCTGCCTGGCCTCCCTCAGCGGCTGGGCCCCACGCTTCCTTCACAGCACGTTAGTTGCACTTAATAACTCGCGTCCCCACCGGCCCTCATGGCTTTTGAAGCACTGGAAGGAAAGGACGATGTGCTCGCGGTCTATGGTCCCCAGAGCCAAGTTCAAGGGCTGGGCCTGCAGCGAGCGCTCAGTTAACTGCTCGCAAGCGCTCCTCCGCGCTTCTCCGAGGGAGTTTCACTCTCCTCCCCCTTCAGAATCCTCTGGGCTCTGAGGCGGACTCACCAGCAGGCCTGAGAGGCTGCCAGCAGGGCCCCTTGCTTGTGTGGACTCTGGCCACCCGTGTATTGGGTCGCCTGTGTTAGTTAAGTAGGTATTCATTTTCTTAAAGACGCCCCCCAAATCTGTCCTTCGGGTCCCACGAGATTGCATGAGGTGCCCAGTTGAAAATGCAGATAGTCAGACTTCTCTCCAAATTCCCCAGCCCCCACCCGCCACCCCCCTCCAGTTCCCCCTCCCCCCTCCCCCTCCAACCTCCCTCCCCCTCCCCCTCCCCCCCCACTGCTGCTAAATGGTTCCTGCCCGCCCCTCCTCCCCCCCAATCCTTCCTTGATGGCCGTGTTTGCTTTAGGGCTCCCAGGAGAGTCATTGTTCTGGAATGGTCTACCCTCCTTTTTTTTAGAAAGCTGTGGATTCCAGTAAGCGGAAGTTCGAATAGTTTCGATTTCCTTCTCATCAGGATAAGACCTGGGCTCTGCCAATGGGAGTTCGGCTGGGGCAGAGGTGAGGAGGGGGCCGAGCGGGGAGGGGAAGCCTGCGACCCTGTCCTGCCACCGGCCCTCCCCTGCCTCAGGAAGCCTGCCTCCTCTCTCCTTCCCCTTCCGAGCTAAGCCTTCCCGCCCCACCCCCACCCCCACCCCCACCCCCACCATTCCTTCTAAATAAGCGTTCAATTTTGATTCCTGCTCTGGGAAGGAGTGACTCGGTCAGTAGCCCCCGTGGAGGAAGGTCAGGTCTGGGGCTGAAGGCGGGGCTCACTCTGGGTGCCCTACAGACACTCCAAGGAAGCCTGGCGCCCTCTCTCTTGCCCTGTAGTAACCCCGGCACCAGAGCCCATTGGAGCCTCTGAGCCTTCTGAGTCTTCAGAGACTAAGAGGAAAAACGGGAGCTGGAGGAGGGACTTCCCGGAGGCAGTGGGGACACCTGCTGATGGGGGGTGCTGTCCACACACCACGAAGTGCCCGGGCGGTGGGAGAGGCAGCCGGGCCTGGAGGTGACCCCAACCAGGCTAGAAGGTCATTGGCGGGGACTTCAGAGTGCACGGTCTCTACTCGGGGATGCGGTACCACCCCCTTCCCCGCGGCTTCGGTTACCCGTGGGCAACTGTGGTCCAGAAGCAGACAATCCCCATTCTGGCAAATGTCATCCTCACGTCACAAAGAGAAGGCGGAGTACAGTAAAATATTTTGAGAGAGAGAGATACCACACTCACCTAACTTTCATTATAGTATATTGTTGTAATTCTGTTTTATCACTACTGTAATCTGTCGCTGTGCCTAATGTATCGATTTGACTTTATCATGGGTACATAGGTACAGGAAGAAAACATAGTATATATACAAGAGTTGGTATATCTGGAACCTCAAGCATACCTTGGGGGTCCTGGGACGTATCCCCTGGTGAAAAGGGGAGGGAACACTGTATATGGTATCTTTCCTTTATTTTCTTTAATTTTTATGTTTATTAATTTTTGAGAGAGAAAGAGAGACAGGGTACGAGCAGGGGAGGGGCAGAGAGAGGGAGACCAGAATCGAAGCAGGCTCAAGCTCTGAGCTGTCAGCACAGAGCCTGATGTGGGGCTCGAACCTACAGACTGTGAGATCATGACCTGAGCCAAAGTCGGCTGCCCGACCGACTGAGCCACCCAGGCGCCCCTATTTTGGCCATTTGAAAGTGTACAGCTCAATGGCATTGAGTATATCCACACTGTTGCAATACCTTTCACACACAGAACTTTTTTGATTTTGCGAAACTGAAGTTCTGTACCCATTAAACAAATCCCCATTCCCCCTGACCCCAGTTCCTAGTGACGATTCTACTTTCTTTTCCATAAATTCGACTGCTGTAGGTACCTCGTATAAGTGGACACTGCGGTATTTGTCTTTTCGTGACTGGCTTATTTCACTTAGAAGAATGTCTTTAGGGTTCATCTATGTCATAGCAGGTGTCAGAACGGCCCTCCTTTTTAAGGACTGTATAATATTCCCTTCTATATCTGTCTACACACATTATTTTTTTTTAAGTTATTTATTTATTTCGAGAGAGAGAGAGCGAGCATGAGCCGAGGCGGGGCAGAGAGAGGGAAAGGGAGAGAGAGAATCCCAAGAAGTCTCTGCGCTCGATCTCGCGAACTGTGAGATCATGACCTGGGCTGAAATCGGGAATTGGACGGGTAACCGAACGAGCCGCCAGGCGCCCCTGTCTGTGCACATTTTTTAATCCCTTTATCCATCGACAGACACTTGGGTTGCTTCCATCTCTTGGCTGTTACAAATAATGCTGCTATAAATATGGGTGTTTAGATACCTCTTCAAGTCCCTGCTTTCAATTCTCCACGGCACGTGTGAAGTGCTAATGTTGGATCGTGGCGTAATTCTGTGGTTAGTTGTTTTGTTTTTTAATGTTTATTTATTTTTGAGAGACAGAGCATGAGCAGGGGAGGGGCGTAATTCTGTGGTTAGTTGTTGTTTTTTTTTAAATGTTTATTTATTTTTGAGAGACAGAGCATGAGCAGGGGAGGGGCGGAGAGAGAGGGAGACACTGAATCCGAAGCAGGCTCCAGGCTCCGAGCTGTCGGCACAGAGCCCGACGCGGGGCTGGAACCCACCGACCGCAAGATGGCCTGAGCCGAAGTCGGACTCCACCTACTGAGCTACTCAGGGGCCCCCGTGGTTAGGTTTTAAGGAACTCCCAAACTGTCGCGTCACGTGGGTCTCGACCTATTGATAGAGTGATGCTGTGGGCTAGAAATTCGGGGGCCGCTGGCCTGACCCCACACCACTTGTGGTGAGCCCCTGCCCCGCCCCCGCCCCAGAAATTTCCCTGTTGGAGCCAACGTGGTGGCGGGACCGGCCCTTGTGGTTCTTGTATGACTGCGAGACGCACCTCAGCACCGACCATCAGAGGACTTTGAAAACCCAAGCTTTCTGACTCACGAGTCCCGGAGGGTCCCCGCCACACAAGGGGGCCGCACGGGGAGGATGTAGGGAGAGAGCGCGAGCGAGGGCAAGCACAGACCTGGAGTCCCGCCTTCGTTGGGGTCCGATGGGGGGTGGCTGGAAGGGAATCGGGGTGCGGGAAGGGCACAGCAGGCTGGCTCGTGGGTTCGTTGCTGAGGTTTCCGGGTGCCAGAAGCTAGAAGCTGTCCTATAGCTGTCGGGGCCTGTATTCGAGGTGGACGCCTTTGAAACGGACGCCTCGGCAGCCAGACGCTCAAGGTCAGGCGCACACGCCTCTTTTCCTCAGCTGCCTCACCATCTCGCGTGCTCGCCCGCAGTGCGCCAGGCTCCGTCCTCAACCGCCTCAGCACCTGTCCTCTCCTGGTGTTTTGATCGCGACCATCCTCGTGGGTGGGAGATGGCGGACTCGCTCTGAGCAGGTCCTCCGATCTACAGTGCAGGGAACAGAGAGCTTCGGACACGCATCCGGGGCCTTGAAAACCAGAGCTCTGAAGGAACTTTCCCAGGGGCTGCCTCTCGCCTCAGCGAGGCGCCGGGAAGGGACGGTGGTGACTGCCTGACGGTATGGAGCTGCCAAGGTCAACCGGGCCCTGGCACTGTGTCTTGATTTTTTTTTTAATGTTTATTTATTTTGAGAGAGAGAGAGGGAGAGAGAGACAGAGCACAAGTGGGAGAGGGGCAGAGAGAGAGGGGAGACGCAGAATCTGAGGCAGGCTCCAGGCTCTGAGCTGTCCGCACGGAGCCCGACACGGGGCTCGAACTCACGAACCGCGAGATCGTGACCTGAACTGAAGTTGGCCGCGTAACCGACTGAGCCGCCCAGGCGCCGCCCTGCCGCTGTGTCTTGACCCGCCTCCCTTCTGTCTTAAGTAGTCTGATAATGCAGCGGTCTCTGGGTTTGGTTGTCATGCAACCATCCCCCCGCCCCCATAGGGCGGGAGCGCCTCCAAGGGGGATGGCGATACCAAGGTGCTTGGGTGCTGGACCCCTAGCCTCCAGCTGTCCCTGTGTCCCCCCCCCCCCCGGGCTCTGGGGGCTTTTTGGTTTTATTAACAGCATTCTCTCAAGAGAGTATTTATGTTGAGTGAAATGCACAGATCCTGGCTTGCCGGATGGGATTTTTTTTTTTAATTTTTTTTTAACGTTTTTATTTATTTTTGAGAGACATAGAGACACAGTATGAGCAGGGGAAGGGCAGAGAGAGAGGAAGACACAGAATCCGAAGCAGGCTCCAGGCTCTGAGCCATCAGCACAGAGCCCGACGTGGGGCTCGAACTCACAGATGGTGAGATCATGACCTGAGCCGAAGTCAGCCGCTTAACCAACTGCGCCACCCAGGCGCCCCGGATTTTTACAGATGCCCACCATCCGTCGAGCCCCAGAAACCCTCCAGCGCCCGGAAGACTCCTCCGCGCCCCTCTCCCAGTCAGTGCTCTGGGTGGGTCGTTGCTCTTCTGACCTGTCGCTGGACTTACATGCTGGAATGGTCACGGCGCATCTGGTTTCTTCCCCTCAACCCCGAGGTTCGCTGACGTAGCTCCTGGCCGCAGGCTGGTCCATTGTGTGAGCGCCACGGTCGGCTTTTCCTGTTTCCTGTTGGTGAACCTCCGCGTGCTTTCCGGCGTGGGCCTGGGAGGAGGAAGGCCGTCGGGAAGGCGTGCGTGGGTTGTCACTGCTCTCAGGTCAATACCCGAGAACAGAGTACGCAGGGCACAGGAGAGGCAGGCGTATGACTTTATCGCAGCCCATCGAGGAGTTTTCCAAAGATGTAGTCTTTTATGTTCCAACCTGCAGTGAATATTCCGGCGGCATCTGGTTGTCTCATAGCCCATCAATGACGAACTTGTCCTTGGTGTCCTTGGTGTCCCCGAAAGGACCCCAAACCCCTTCCCTTCCTTGCCTTTCCCTCCTTTCTGCTCCGACTACTGTCTGCCCCTTACGTTTGGTCAAGTTCTGATCGATCCAGGAATACCAAGGGGACGGAGGGTGGCCAGGGGGGACACGTGGCCTCCGTCTATGGGGGAGAAGTCAGTCTTCGCAGATTCTGGGGCATCGAGGCACGGTGGAAGAGGCAGAGGGGCCCAGAGCTGTGCATGGCGCCGAGGCGACTTCTCCCCAGCCGGTGCCCGGGTGGCCTTAACCGCTCCTGACCGCGGGCCCCCTCCCGAGCACACAGCGCTGGGACCCACGTGACTTCAGGGAAGTTTACTGTCACCTTCCCCCACCCCGTCTTCGGACAGCCTGTCCTGCCCGTCTCTGCCTCAGTCAGGCGTTTCCCTTCACTAGGTGCTAAAGCCACTTGAATGTGGTTTATTTCATACGTCTCCAACCCTTACGTCACTTGAAATATTCTATTATCTCCAAGACTTCTCCTCTTTCCGTTGTGAAGCCGGGCGGGGGTGGGAGGGGAGGGCAGGAGAGGGGAGAAGAGAAGAAAGAGGTAAAACGAGGGCATCTGATTCTCGCAGGGCATAACTATGGTCTAGGGTAACAATTTCCATTATTGTGTCCTCTATTTGAAAAACATTGCCTTCTAAATTTTTAAAAATGTTTTATTTATTTTTGAGCACGGGGAGGAGCAGAGAGAGAAGGAGACACAGGATCCGAAGCAGGCTCCAGGCTCAGAGCCGTCAGCACAGAGCCCGACGCGGGGCTCGAACTCACAAACCGTGAGATCATGACCTGAGCTGAAGTTGGACGCTTAACTGAGCCACCCAGGCTCAGAAAAACATTTCTTTCTACAGGATTGTGTTTTAATACAGGAACGGAATTTTTATTTACGTATATACTTCTTTATTTTACTTTTGAGAGAGAGAGGGCAGAGGGAGAGAATCCCAATCAGGCTCCAAGCTCATCACGGAGCGAACACGGGGCTCCATCTCATGACCGCGGGATCATGACCTGAGCTGAAACCAAGAGTCCGACGCTTAACCGACTGAGCCTCCCAGGGCGCCCAGAATAGAATTTTGAAAGGAAGAAATACTTTTTTGAGAGCCCAGCTGTCCTATAGCTCAGGTCGCTGCTGACGAGCTGCGTGATCGTGGGCCTGTCCTTCGGACTCTGAGCCTCAGTTTCTCTGTGTGTAAATGGGTAGAAGCAGGCCTCCCCGCCACCGCCCCGCGCCCAGGCGATGCCCGGCACCCCCGCCCCCACCCCGCTGTTTCCTGGGCCCCGGGAGCAGGCGTACGCAGGAGACACGGCCACACTTACGGACGGTGCCATCTAGAGACTTGTTAAGCCAGTGTGGTCGGGCTCTTTGACTCCGTAGGAACCAAACACAGTTGGGGGTTGGAGTGGAGCACAAGGGCAGAGAGGAAGGGCAGAGGTCGCTGAGGTGAGGAGTATCTGCTCCCCCTCCCTCGGTGTCCCCCCCCCCCCCCCCGCAGTCCCTCAACACCCTCCCTTTCTCTTTTTCTCCAGACCACTTCCTCTTGCTTCTGGCCCCTCCCTATTGAGTAATAGTAGGCTTGCTTCGGTTTCTATTTCCTGGTTATCTCCTCCTAGTGCAGTGAGGACTGACCGCCGGCAGTGGCCACACGGGCAGTGGAGACATGGCCTCAAGCGGCTCCCAGCCTCCCTACCTGAACCCGGTGAGTGCCGGCACCAAGGCTGGTGTTGGCATGGAGGGGGAGAGGGTGCTTGGCCGGGGCTGAGCCGGCTGCCTCCGCCGGGAGGAAACAGCTCCGGGTCCCTGGGGAAATGACCCTGGGGTGGCCGCAGGGGACGAGGGCAGGTGTCCCGAGGAGGACACCAGGTGGGAAGCCAGGAGGGGCCGGCCCAGCCACCCCTTTGCATCTCAGGACCGTCAGGCTGATAACCACCGGGATTTGTGCCGTTGACTTTCACTAATTTCCCCTGGGAGCCCATCCTAGGGGCGAGAAGTGGGGGGGGGGGAGGGAGAAAGGTGGGGGGGGACGGGCATAAGAACAAGAAGAGCGACGGTTTCCATGACCGGGGCAGCGAACAGGGCTTCTGGGGGCGGAGAACCACCCAGCGTGGCGGTTACCTCGGAGAGGACCTACCCGGGTCCGGCCGTTTTCCTAGCGGGGTGGCCTCAGGCGAGTTCCCCCCCCCACCCCCCGCGGGCCTCAGTGTCCACATCTTCGAGCTCACCTCCCAGGCTTGGGTAAGGGTTAGGGAGAGAGCATGTCCAGAGCCTTGCCACGGTGCCTGGCGCACGGCGGGGGCTCTGGAAGTGTTTCGCGTTATTGGGAGTCTGGAGGCAGCCAGGGAGGCTTCCCGGGGGAGGAGGTGTCCACTCCCCGAGGGGTGAGTTAACCAGGCAGAGACAGGCCGAGGGCGTGGGCAGAGGGGCCATCTCGGGAGCGAGAGGGGAGCGGGCTGCCCCCCCGGCAGAGTGGGGCTCCGAGGGCTGCCTCCAGCCCTGGGCCACGCGTGCGTAGGCTCCGTCCGCAGGTGGCCTTACTCCCCCCAACATCAGACACGGAGACAGACTCAGAGAAGCCGAGGCCGCTTGCCAAATGTCCCCAGATGGTAAGTGGCCTATAAGGGAGGCGCCTTGACTTAC
This sequence comes from Paguma larvata, assembly GCA_030068075.1. Lineage (NCBI taxonomy): Eukaryota > Metazoa > Chordata > Mammalia > Carnivora > Viverridae > Paguma > Paguma larvata. The sequence goes on from CM057843.1 coordinate 6,181,625, forward strand.
CCCCAGAGGAGAGAGGCACCCGCAAAGAGAGAGAGAGAGCAACAGCAGGGGAAGGCAGGCACGCAGCAGCCCGGGGCCCAGGAGGCTGCTGCAGCCCCCGTGGGCCTTGGAAGAGAGCTTCCCGAGGGGCCGGGGGCCGATGGACTGACACAGGCGGGGGTGGTCGCTGGAGGACACGGGGCCCTGGGGCCCTCTGGGTCAAAACGTGTCACGTTGGGGTCCTTCTCCATCAGATCAGGAATCCCAGAGATCTCAACGGGCCCAGGCACTTCATCAGTCGGCTGGCTGGCTTTTACTTTCCAATCCTGGCCTTCAAATGGTTCGAAGGAGAAGGAAAATCTTCCCACGGGCGACCGTGACTTAAAACAGGGCCTCGGAGTCCAGACCAGGAAGGGTAGGGTGCAGCCTCCACGGGCGCCAGGAGCACCCGCGCACCCCACGGGGGTGCCCGCTCCCGGGTGACCCGCCGACGTCCAGCCGTGGGAACCTGGCTTCCTCCCAAGTGCGGCCGGAAGGTCCCGCGGCCCGGCCGTTCTGAGGAGCCAGGCGCCGTGAGGGCCCGCCTTGGGAACCCGGCCCCCCATCCCTTGCCCGCGCCCCACCTGGTCAGCCTTGGGGCCGGGATTCAAACCCCCACGCTCTCGCTGACCAGATGAGTGGCTTGGGGCCAAGCCCCGCATCGTCCGTGCCTCAGTTTCCTCTGTCGAAGCGGCGCTCATTGTGGATAAGGAGGTAACACGGAAGCTTAGCCGCCAGAAGGTTCCTCAGAACCTCCAGGGCCTTGGCCCCCTTTGGCGAAAACTCTCCTGCCGCCGCCTGCCGGGGACCGCCCTCTGCCAGCTGGGCCCTCTGGTGACCCTTGGCCTCCAGAAGGCGGCTGCCCGCCCTGTGGCTCATAGGGCCTGGTTCTTCCAGATAGGGAGGAGGGGAGAAAGTCCTCAGCCTCCAGCGCAGCCAGGAGCTGAGAGCCAGCCAGGACGCCACAGAGGAATGAAGTCCTCCCGAGGCCGACGGCTGCCTGGGAGCCCAGGGACTTCCCATGTGGCGACTTGCGGAATCCTCCCACGCGCTCAGGCAGGCCGGTCCTAGTGGCCCACCGTCCCGAGGAGGGACCTGGGGCGCAGACAGACCAAGTGACTTGCCCAGCGGGAGAGCTATTCTACGAGGAACTAGGAGGCAAACCCATGACCGTGGGACCATAAACCTAAGAGTTCTCTCTCTCTCTCTCTGTCTCTTTCTCTCTTTCTCACGCACATGCACGTGTCCAAATTCCACAGCAGCCCTGGCCCACCAGGCTTCAAACGACCCAGATTTGGTCTCTTCCAGTTCTGGTGGTCGGAAATCCAAAAGGATCAGGAAGCCTTCAGGGGAGAGGTTCTCTCCTTGCCTTTCCCAGCTTCTGGAAGCTGCTTGCCGACCGCGGCCCAGGCTGCCTTCCTCCGTCTTCGCAGCCGGCCGCTTCTGCTGTCCCACTTCCCACCGCTAACTCTGTTCTCCCGCCTCTCTCTTTGAGGACCCCGCGATGACATGGGGTCCACCCGGAGGATCTGGGATCAACCCCCCCATCTCAAGATTGTAACTTAATCACGTCTGTGAAGTCCCTTTGCTTCATAAGGTGACATACAGGAGCCACAAAGGGCAGGGATGGGCGCCCCTCTTTTTTTTTTTTTAATGTTTATTTTTGAGAGTGGGAGAGAGAGCAGGAATGGGGGAGGGGCAGAAAGAGACGGACGGAGGGTCTGAAACAGGCTCCGCCCCGACAGCAGAGAGCCCGGGGCGGGGCTTGAGCTCACCAACCTGAGCCAAACTTTACCGACGGAGCCACCAGGGCGCCCCTGGGAGTCTGCGCCTTTTAAGTATTATGTCTTGTGACCTTATGAAGGCCTCCGAAGAGATTTTTGGGGCCTCAACAAATGAACGAGGGGAGTATTTTTCAGAGAAGTCGGCCACCATGGGCCAGAGCGCTCCGGGCCCGGACAGAGACAACAGAGGGGCCTCAGAGGGGCAGAGACGTGATTTGCTCGACTTCGCCAGAGGGTTTGATGGCAGAAGGCAGACCTGAGCGGAGGAGCCGCAAAAGTCGCTTCTCCCAAATGGCCGCGTAGCCGTCGGTTGGAATGAGGTCCCGGCCTCACGGGTGCTAACTGAGCAAGGGTGGGTTTCCTTGGGTTCTGAGTGGCCGTCCAACCCAGGACGCGAGTCGGAAAGCAGGGGCCGAATTTGGCTGGCGGATGCGTTTTGTTTGGCCTGCCCAGTGTTCGCTAAGTTGTGGCTATAGACACATTTTTAAATGTGGAAAGAGTCGTATCTTAAACCACAGGTACCCATTACTCAGCTTTAACTACCTAACACTCTGGCTTGCTTCATTCACCTCTACCCAATTCGACACAATCCTTTTAATCCTTTCATCCTACATAATCCTTTTTTAAACGTTCAATTATTTATTTTGAGAGAGAGACAGTGAGTGAGCAGGGGAGGGGCAGAGAGAGAGGGGGAGAGAGAGGGAATCCCAGGCAAGGCTTCGCGCTGCCAGCACAGAGCCCGACTTGGGGCCCGATCTCCCGAACCTTGCGGCCTTGACCTGAGCCGAAAACCGAGAGCCGGAAGCTTAACCAACCGAGCCCCCCTACCCGGGGCGCCCCCCAAAATCCTTTTGAAAGAATTCTCCCCCGCCCAGAAATTAGAAAGTTTGACAGAAACAAAAATTCCCGATTTCTGTCTTCTAAAAACGTCGGAGCGGAGGGAGGCGACGTCTAGTTTGTAACACTCCCCACCACTCCCTCTCGCCTCTCACCCTCCCGGGCCGCCTCCCTCACATACCTCACCGGCCTGGGCTCCTGCACGCATTTCAGCTTTGCAGGGAACCGGCCTAGGGGAGAAGTTAGAGGAGGCGTGAGCAGCTCGACAAGTGCTAACACCGGCGGGGGGCTGGAACTCTGTCCTGGTCTCAGGCCGGTTACACAACTGCATTTCAAAGATCAGCTTTGACCGTTGAGAAAGAACCAATCGGGGGATTTTGCCTGGAGGGTCCAGCACAGAAGCAGGGGGCTGGTAGAGACACCTGCTGGGTGCCAGCCTCTCCCGCAGACTTTCTCTTACTCAATCATCAAACTGACGCAGAAGGGGGGATTTATCCCTGTTGTTCAGATGAGGAAACTGAGGCCAAGAGAGGTTCCCAAGGCCGCTCAGGTGGCGAGCCGCAGAATTAGCATTCAAACCCGGAGTACCTCTGGCTCTAAACTGATGCGTGCCTCGCGTGACCGCCACTCCTTAAAGGTGGCCCGGGAACGAGAATTTGACAAAACTAGTGCCGAGGGGCCCTAGGAGGAGGGGTTTGGAGGCTGCCGAGGCCCCGGGGGAAGGAACGGGGAGCCGAGACGCAGGAGCAGAAGAGGGGGCTGCCCCATGGCTGCGGAGAGCATCGGAGGAGGGGTGCTACCTGAGGTGGCTGGGGGGGCCAGGGTCACGGTCGCTATAGTTCTGTGGGTGGGGAGGGCAGGGGCAGGGGAGGATGCTTCCTTCTCGGCCCTGTCAGGCGAGGGGAAGGTTTATCCTCTAGAATACGATGGTGGTCTCTTTGGTCCCGCGGGCCTCCCGAGTCCCCAGGCAGGGCTCTGGGGCCTTTGCTAGGAGCTTGACCCGGGGTCTGGCCCCCCCCATCACTCCCCGATGGCCCTGAGATGGGAAGGAGTCATGTACATGCTACTGCCTCCTCTTAGAAGTTGTCGCTTTGTCTCAGATTCTTAAGGGAGGCCAGCGTCCCCATCACATCCTCCCTGAGCCCAGATAGTGCGCGGAACTATCCGGACTCCAATCCACTTCCTCACAGGCCCGGGGCTTCCGTGAGGCTGAGACTCCCTAGCGCAGGGCTGAAAACCCCCGAGCCCCCTCTAGCAAGAGCTGGGGGGGGGTGGGGACAGAAGGAGGGAGGCCCGCTGACTGACCGGCATCTTCTCCCCACAGGTCGTCCCCTTCTCTGGAAAAATCCAGGGGGGTCTCCAGGATGGACTTAAAATCACGCTCACGGGGACCGTTCTTTACTACAATGGAACCAGGTATCCGCGACTATTTGTTTTTCTCTCTAGCCTCACGCCTTGGCCCGCCGTGGCCCCTGTCAGCTCAGGTCGCTGCGCCCAACACCCTCCAGCTGCTTCTGCCTGGCTCAGGGGATCCCGGGTGCTCTGCGTGACACCAGTGCCGTGGCCATTAACATCGACTCCCCACAGACGTCGGGTCGACAGTCTATGGGGAGGGGAGTCTGAGGAGGGGAGCAGGCCCGCCCAGAAGCAGGTGACTACGTTCTGGGCTTGCCCTTTCTGCGCCCAGAGTTGCAAAAATATCACTTCCTTTATTTCTTGAACTGCCCCTTAACTACTTTGGAGCCCTCGTTTGGCCGACACAGAAATACTTGAACTTGCTGTCAAGTGCATTTTGGTCTCTTTCAGTGTCGCGGTCTTTTCTGGAAAATACGAAGTCAATTCCAAATACAAATACCATTTAAGGGCTGTTTCCCCCCACCCCCCTCCTGCCCAAGGAGGGATTTTTGGGACCCGGGAGGCGAACGAGATCTTCTCAGAGGCTGAGGCCCTTCCTTCGGAAGCTCAGGCGGGGCCCTGCGGACACGCGGCCCTCTCTCGGAAGCCTTTCTCAAATGGCTCGTGCTCGCTGCGGTCCTCTCTCTCATGGCCTGGCACGGGGCCTGGGACCTCCTGGGTCCCTGTGCGTCGCTCCCAGGCCCGGCCCTGCCTCAGCTCGGCATCCAGATTCCGGATGACTTCCTCCACCACGGTTTCCCTGCCAGGGGGACACGGTCAAGGTCATGTTGACCGAGGGACTTCTCCAAGAGCCCCGAGTGCCCCCAGGAGACTCTGAGGGAAGCGAGGCACCAGGATCCACCAGGATGCCTACCCCTCCCCCGCCACCAGGATGGCTTTCCACTCCCATCCTAACAGAGCCGGTCCCCACCTCTTCCTGCAAAGCTTCTGCAATCCCTCTCTGGGGGGGGGGGGGCAGCAGTTTTCTTTTTTCTTCATTTTTTTTTAACATTTATTTATTTTTGAGAGACAGAGCATGAGCGGGGGAGGGGCATAGAGAGACGGGGGAGACAGAATCCAAAGCAGGCTCCAGGCTCTGAGCTGTCAGCACAGAGCCTAATGCAGGGCTCGAACCCACGAACTGTGAGATCTTAACCTAAGCCGAAGTCCGACACTGCACCGACTGAGCCACCCAGGCGCCCCGGGGCAGGGATTTTCTAAGGACTATAGGAAGAGGCTGGAGGACCACAAAGGGAAAAATATACCCAGAGACATTTCAGAAATAATATCCTCCATTTTAAGAGAAATCCAGACTTCGGTTTGCTGCTTCCAGAGTCAGCAGGAGCCTCCTTTCCCAGAGGCAAGGCTGACTGGGCTCAGGGCCACGGCCTGTGTCGTGTGGGCCCTGCTGGCTGAGGGTTCTCGGAGCCACCCGGGGCTGAGGGCGACACACGAATCAAGTGGCCTCTGCAGGAATTTAGTAGACTGACCCTCAGGGACCTCCTCTCAGCCTGGCGCAGCGCCTGGCACCGTGGGGGGCTGTGGGTGACCGGAGAGCACCGCACGTTAGCTGGGGAGACCACAGGGACCCCGAGAAGCGGGCGGCGAACCACGCTGCTGCTGACTTCAGGGAAGGCTCCCAGGAGGAGGACCTCAGGCTGGAACTTGGTTTTAGGACCCTAGGGAGCACTGTCTGGGAAAAGGCAGAACAAAGCTTCACTGGGCCCCTTTCGGGAGCCGGGCTCTTTGGAAGCTTCTTCGTTTGAATTCCTCACCTCAGAGCCAGAGCTGTGCCCGAAGTCCGTTTTGATAGCGAGGGGCTTCTTCGGAGGCGAGAGACAGGAACGGAAATGTCCTTGGGTGGGGACTTTGAGAGCGCGGTCCCCTTAGCCAGGGAAGTCATGCCCCTCCCTGGTCACGGTGACTTGAGGGTAGTGTGGCCGAGAACCGTCACAGACGACCAGCAGTGCAGAGCTGGGGTCTGGGTCCGGGCCCGCCGACCTCGGGGCCACCACTCCGCACGTCACGGGTGGGACACACGCCAACCTCCGGTGACAGACAGACAGACAGACATCCAGGAAGCCTGCGTGCCCAGAGAGCTACCATTTACCCTCTGCCTTAGAAACTAGCTTCGAAGGGTTATTCCCTTGTTTCCTTCTTTCCCAACTGAGCCGCAGGGGGCTGGCCTCCAAGTATCAAGCGTCCACACTGTTTGCCCAATTTCTACGTATTTTTAGAAAAATCATACCGTAAGGGCAACATGCGATCATGGCCCCAGAACACATCAAGTCCAAGTTAGGCGGACAGAAAGGATGGCAACGAACGGACGAAGGTTGGGTCCAAACCTGCCACGCAGGTCGTATGCAAGTTCGCAGACAGCCCCGAGTCAAGGGCGTGAGCTCTCCCCTCTCCCCCCCACCTGCCAACGAACCAGGCTACAGAAACTTTTTCTGCCTAGGTTTGCCGTGAACTTTCATTCCGGCCCCAGTGACCATAACATCGCCTTCCACTTCAACCCCCGGTTTGAAGAGGGCGGGTACGTGGTCTGCAACACGAAGCAGAACGGCAGCTGGGGGCCCGAGGAGAGGAAGATGCACATGCCTTTCCAGATGGGCAACCCGTTCGAGCTCTGCTTCCTGGTGGACAGCTGCGATTTCAAGGTGAGAAGCAGCTCCCCTCCCCCGCCTCCCCGCTGCCTCCCTCGCCTGCCTCCCAGCCCTGGCGGGGGTGGGGAGCCTAAGTCCTGAGTCATGGGAGCCTTTAAATGACCACGTGAGCAATGCCATTAGACACAGGGTCGGACCTTCGCCGCGTAAGCACGTTAGCAATGGCCACTGTCCACTCGCGTGCCCTCGCCAGCACGCCTACGGGGACCCCTGTTGCTTCTTTTGCTCAGGAAAGAGGAATGAGGTAAATCACCATGGCGCCTTTGGGGCCTCGTAGGTCTTCAAAGTTCTAGCTCATTCCATTCCTTCGCTGCGGCCGTTTGTCCGCTGCAGGTCCCTGGTAACTTCGGCGTTTGCTAATATCTCGGCGGCCTTTGTCCAGGTCCTACTAATGGCTTAGTTTCACGTGATGTCGCAAAGTACGCGAGCAGAGTAGTGTCTCGGGGGCTCGGGAGACGGGGGGGGGGGGTGGTGAGTGTCCCCGGGTCTGTCCTTCTCTGGGCGAGCGTGGGGGTTCCCGTCCCCTCGGAGTACAACCCGGGCTGCCTCTGTCCTCCGCTCCCCGTGAGCGGGTTTGTGCCTCTTGAAACAACACCGCAAGGGAGCTAACACCGGAAAGGCAAACGGATTGCCATAAACGAACAACCGAAAGAACTCGAAAGCCCGGGAGAGCCCAGCAGGGATCGGGTTCTGACAGGACTTTGGATCCTAAGCCATGTTCTCACAGCTGGCACGGCTCTGAAGGCTGGTGTCCCTGAGCCCCGGGGGACAGATGTGAAAACCAAACACAGGTCTTAATTCCTGGGAACAGGGGCTCAGGTCCCCCTGCCCTGGCCTGAGACCCCCACCCCCCCCGCCCCGGTGCTGGAATATGCGCTCGCCTCGGCAGGTGCTGGTCAACGGGAGCCATTTTGTGCAGTACTCACACCGCGTGCCCTTCCACCGCGTGGACACCCTCTCCGTCAGCGGCGCCGTGCACCTGTCCTACATTGGCTTCCAGGTCAGACCGTCCCGCCGGCACCTGTCTCGGGGCTGAGTGCGGGGCCCAGCTGGGAGGGCCCGGGGGTAGCAGCCGACCTCCTCCCCGGGCGACTCTGGGGACACACCTCCAGCTCCCCTGTCCTGTCCCGCTGTGTTCACTTACTGTCTTGGTCTGGAACGCTTGCCTCCGCCTCCCAGACGCTCTGGCCGCCGCTCTCTGTCGCTGTCCATTCCCGCCCTGCTTAGGAGGCCGTGTGGCTCCAGAAAGAACCCAGGCTTGGGAACCCAAGCACATCTAGTTCAGAGGCCCGGCTCTGCCGTCGTCACCGGCAGTGAGATCTTAGACAAGCCGCTTTGCCTCTCCCAGCCTCAGTTTCCCCGCCTGTGGAAGGGGCCTAGTCCCCGCGGCCCCGGGGGTTATCCTGTGAACTCGATGAGGTCACAAAACGGCGCGCGTGGGCCCGCGCCAGGGTCTCTTGGGCCCGCTCCGTGTTTTAACATTTTCGAATGCGTTGCCAGCATCTAAAAGGCCAGGGGAAGAAGTTTGGCGTTCCGGAAGTGGGTGGTGGCGACGGCTGTACGACCGTGCAGATGTGCCTAACGCCCCTGCAACTATCCACTTACAGTTGGTTGAGACGGGAAATCTATGCGGATTTCACCACGACTAAAGAAAAGGCGAGACCAAAAAGCCAGGGTTTCTGGGAGGACAGAAATTCCCACAGGGCCCCAGGAGGCTGCGTGGGAGCTGCTGTCACCACTTTTGGTCCTTGTGCTCCCTGAGATGAGAAAGGCACCCAGTAGGTCCTCGACGGGTCCCAGCTCCTCTCTCTCTCTCTTGTCCGAATCTCTCACAGTCCCTCCCAACCCAACTCTCTCCCTGGGGAAGAGAGTGGGGAAGGGGGAAGGGAAGAGGGGGAAGGAGAGGGGGTGGGGAGGGAGCTCACTGGCCTGCTGTCCTTCTCTCTGCATCTCCTGGCCCCTCCCCCGCCTGCCAGGCTTCCTCCCTCCGGCCCAGGCCCCTGCCTGTCGTGTTTCCGCCACCCCACCCGTGCTTCTCGTCACGCCGTGGTGCCTTTTGTTTTAACAGAACACGCGAGTAACCTTTATCCAGCCCGCCTTCTCCACCGCGCAGTTCTCCCAGACTGCCCGTTTCCCACGCAGGCCCAAAGGGCGAAAGCCAAAAGTGAGTTCGATGTGGAGGCCGCGGAGGCCGAGCGCTCGGCAGGGAGCACAGAGGCTCGTTCAGGCAGGCAGGCAGGCACCACGACACCGACCCAAAGCTGCCCTGTAGCCGCCACACCCGCTGGCCCAGAGCTGAGGACCCGGGAGGCGGCCTCGGTTCTTCCTTTCCCTCCTTCGCCTGCCGGCATCGCACCCACAGCCCTCCCACCCAAAGCCGCGGCCTTTCTTGGGCCGGGCCATCTGACCCTCGACGACAAGGACCGTGGCCTTGTTCCCCGCGTGCCCTGCCCCTTGCGGCGGTGACCTCCCTACACCCAAATCCGACTGCGTCCTCTCCTTGCTTAAAAACCCTAAAGGCTTCAAGCCCTTCTGAATCAAGCCCTAAATTCCTGGCAGGATGTCCAGAAGCCACCCCGTGCCCCCCCCCCCGTCCTGCCCGGGCCCCCCTCCCGGCCGCACCCCTTCACCCAGGAAGCTTAGGCAGCCTCCACTGCTCACTTGGGGCTCTCCGGGGCCACGTGCTCTGCACCTGCAGTCCCCGTGCCACCTCAGCTCCAGCCAACCCCTAACAGCCCTTCAACGCTCTGCTTCGATGTCACTCTTTAGGGCCGTCTTCGCTGCTTGGAACGCTGTTGGATGCCCCCCACCCCCGCCCCCCGTGTGTCCCCATAGACTTTGTATATATCTGTGCTATGCCGGTTACCACGTCCTGTCGTAACTGTGCCTACGTGTCTGTCCCTGTCCCTCTGCCCCCTTCCCTCCGCCCACAAGCCCCCTGTGGGCTGGGATTGTGGTGGCTCGTTGGCGTATCCCCAGCCCTTCGCACAGCGCCGGAGCGAGCGGCAGGGACTCCATGACCGGGGAGGGAGGTTGGCACAGCCAGCGGAATGGGAGACCAGCCAGGGCAAGAATGGTCTGCGGGGTGGGGACAGGGGCTGGGACAGGAAGGGAAGCAGGGCCTGGCCCTTCCGTTGGCCACGGGAGCAGTGGGGGGGCTAGAGGAAGGGGGGGGCCTCTCTCCCGGGCTCTCTGTGGCCCATCACGGTACAGACAGGGCACGCACCTCGCGCCGTCAAGCTTCGGGGGAGTCTCGCAGGGCCGCCCGACTTTGGCTCCGGCCTGGGGAATTGGGGGTGTGGTAGATACAATCGGCCGAGCCCAGGGTAGCGTTTTGGCTTTTCTCACTCACCGCCCGCAGGAGCTTGGGCAAGCCGCTCAACCTTTCTAGTTGCCTCGCTAGCGAAACGAGCCGAGGGCGGGTGCCTCCCTCGTGAAAGTGCTGAGGCCGGAGCCTGGCACACAGCTGGCCTTCGCTAAATGTGGCCCCTTACGGATGACGTAGGGGACCGGAAGTAAAGCTTTTGCCTCCGGGAGCTATGGGAAGCTGGACGGCCTCTATGCGACCCGACCACTTGTCCCTCCGGAGGGGCCAGTGAGAATGTTCCCCCTCCCCCAGCCCTGGCCGGACCCCCAACCCCGGCGGGCCTGGATGGTGGGGGAGACCCCGGGTGCCGCAGGCTCTGGAAGGCTTGCCAGGGAGCAGGAAGGAGGTGGGCGTGAGTCTGGGGAGGCAGTTCTTCCGACACTTGCCGCCGGGGTCTCACCCTCGCGAAACCCCAGTGTTAACTGCCGTTCGATTTTTCTCCTCCTCTCCTTCAGTCCCCAGGCATCTACCCGACCAACGTGGCTCCCATCGTAAGTCTCTTGATTTCTCCCGGATCCTTTCCTTTTGCTTCTTCCCGTGGGTTGAAAGGAGGAGGCGGGGCTGGGCACCGGGCCTCTCCCACGGTGAGGCCATCCTGGGCCATCCTTCTGGCTGTCGCGGAGGAGGGCGGGCGGGGGAGGGGGTGGTAGCGGGGCAGGGGGATGGGCCAGCCCTTGTGAATTGGGAAGCAACTGGAATTGCCACCCGTCGACTCAAGCCCCTGCCCTTTTCTGTGACCGGCCACAGGCCACTAGCACAGCTATATGTCTTCTCCAAGTAGAAGAAGCCTTCGCCCCCTACCTCACCCCCTTTGAGAGAAGTCACACCTCCCTCCGCCAGTTTTGGGGGATCTGGGGGGGGCGGCCATCGGGCGGGTTACAAGATGGAGTCACCTCATAGGGTGTTACGTGATTTCCTCTGGTGGCACGTGGTGGCCATCACGCTGGGGAGAGCCGGTTCAAACGTGGATTTCTTCCTTCCAGACTCAAACCGTCATCCACACCGTGCAGACCGCCCCCGGACCCGTGTTCCCTGTAAGTCGGAAGGCCCCGGTCAGATCACAGCCGCTCCGTGTGCCCCTTCACCGAGGGCTGAATTCTCTAGTCCCAGAGGCGGGAAGGAAGTGCAGTAAGGAGGGTAGGGTTTGGGGGGGCCGTGGGGCGTTGGGCCCTCTGCTCTGGAGGCACGTGAGTAACGGCAAAGATTCTGGATCAGGTCCCCTAGGGACCACCGTCATGGTCGGTGACCAGGGTCCTGCTGTCACCGAGAGGGGAGTGCCGTGGTCCCGGCATCTGGGTACGAGGCCCTGAGTCCTGAAGACAAGCCCCCGTGATGTCACTGCGGGTCACAGGCTTAAGCTTAAGCTGCTGCTTCCCCTGTCGCGGGCGAGAGTCAGACGGGAGGCCTGGAGTCACTGCGGCTGCCCACAGGCAGGCGGCCATGATGGCGTCGGGGAACGCGGCAGGTTCCACCAGGGCTGACTTGAGGAGGAAGGTGAAGCCGAGAAGCCAGGGGCCTCCGGAAAGTGGGGGGACCCGTGTGGGAGTGCGCCCCCAAAACGGAACTTCCTGGTCTCTTTCAACAGAACCCCACCATCCCGCCCATGGCGTATCCCAACCCAACCTACGTAAGTGGTTTCTCTGGGGGGGGGCGGAGGCCATGTTTGAGTAGGCCAGGGTGGGTCGCAGGTGATGGGCGGCTTCCAGACTCAGGGCAATCCTTCAGTAAGCTAAAACTCTGCAAACGTCCGAGTGAATTAAAGGGTGTTGAACGGAGCCGTCACCTTTAAAACTGTCCCTTCGGCGTCCAGCCAAAGCGCTTTCCACGACAACGTAACCCCGTTAACTTTGAGGACCGCTGGAAAGTTCTCCTTGGGCATTTCCTGAACCACGTAGAGATATCGTGGAGTTCTTTCTTGAAGATATGGATAGAAATATTGACAGAAGTCACTGTCAAACCCAGCGGACAGTCCGTATTCCTAGAAATCGGCACGCCGCCCCCCCTGCGGCTGACCTGCCTCCCCCCCCTCGCTCCTCCCGATAGCCGCTGCCTTTCTTCACCTCCATCCCGGGCGGGCTGTACCCCTCCAAGAGCATCATCGTGTCTGGCACCGTCCTGCCTGGTGCCCAGAGGTAAGCCGGGGCTCTCCAGAAACCTCCCGAGGTCATTCCGGTCATCCCCCCCGCACCCCCCCCACCCCTGGCTCCAGGCAGGCCGAGAGGGGTAGGGACTCTAGAGCTTAGCGGGCAGGAGAGGCTCACGGGAGCTGCCCACCCCCTCCCAGGTTCCACATCAACCTGCGCTCCGGGAGTGACATCGCCTTCCACCTGAACCCCCGTTTCGACGAGAATGCCGTAGTCCGCAACACGCAGGTCAACAGCTGTTGGGGGTCCGAGGAGCGGAGCCTGCCCCGGAAAATGCCTTTTACCCGAGGCCAGAGCTTCTCGGTAAGGTGCCGCGGCCTGGAGCACGGAGGGGGGTCAAGGGGCAAACAGAGCAGGCGGTGGAGGGGCCTCTGGGGGGGGGCAGCTGTGCCTCTGGGGTGAAGCCTGGGCCAAGAGGAAGACAAAGGGCCCCACGGATTGTCGCCGTTCCGATTTTCCTAGCACTATCCCACGGAGGCTGAGGGGTGATGCCTCTGGTCGCCAACGAGGGGACAGACTCACAGGCGCAGGTTACTCGCCCAAGGTCACGCAGCCAGGAAGTGCCGGGGCGGGGGGGGGGGGGTCCGAGCACGAGTTGTCGTTCATTCCCTCTCTCGCTCATGCAACAAGCACGGACAGATCGCTGGAAATAGCAACGGGTCTGTGCAGAAAGCGAGACAGACTAAAGGGATGGAGTGAGCCTGGGGGCAGGGGCCGTGCTGCCTCCGAGGGGGACGGGACGGCTCTCGGAGGAGCTTGGATGTCCGTATTTTAAAATATGCCGTCGGACTCCTCAGCCAGGCTTGGAAGTGACCGACGTAGGGCCTTGGGAGCCATGGAAGAAGCGTGGGCTTCAGGGCAGCGCGTTGGTATGTTTCCAGCCAGACAGCAGTACGTGTGGATTCATAGATAGCTGTGTGACTTTGAGCAAGTGGCTCCACTGCTCTGGGCCTCAGTTTTCTCATCTGAAAAATGGGGCTAACGCGGGGCGCCTGGGTGGCTCAGTGGGTTAAGCGTCTGACTTCAGCTCAGGTCATGATCTCACGGTTTGTGAGTTCGAGCCCTGTGTCAGGCTCTGTGCTGACAGCTCGGAGCCTGGAGCCTGCTTCAGATTCTGTGTCTCCCTCTTGCTCTGCCCCTCCCCCACTTGTACTCTGTCTCTGTCTCTCAAAAAAATATATAAACATTAAAAAAATTTTTTTTAAATGGGGCTGGTAATAATATCAGCCCCATGGAGATGTCGGAATGAAATGAAGTAATGTCCGTGACAGGCTTAGTCCAGTGCCCGGGGCACAGTAAGTGTCGCGGAAGCCTCAGCTGTCCTGATGACGCTTTCACAGATGGGGTCTCGCTGCCTCGTGGAGCCCATTCGGGGTGGGAAGGACAAGTCGGGAGGCTGCGTTGTGGGAGTGCAGGCACGGGGGCTGGCTGGGTGCCGGCCACTAGGGTCGTGGATGTCGCAGGCCAGTGTTCCTGTCCCTAGAGGCTCAGGGTCATTGGGAGAGTGAGGGCGGGGTGGGCGACGCGGTCTGAGGGGCACTTGACGGGGGGGGGGGGGGGAGGGGGGAGCTCAGGTTGCGGGGAGGCCGGGGAGAAGCCACCTGTATAGGTGCGGGGGGGGGGGGTGCAGGGGTGCAGCGTGGCGAGCGCAGAGGAAGGGGGAGCAGGGTATGTGCCGGCACAAGGGGAAAACAGGAGGCGTGGAGGGAAGGGCGTGGCGCGCAACTCACGTGGCCTCCGTCCAGGTGTGGATCATGTGTGAAGGCCACTGCCTCAAGGTGGCCGTGGACGGTCAGCACCTGCTGGAATACTGCCACCGCCTGAAGAACCTGCCCGCCATCAACAGCCTGGAGGTGGCCGGCGACATCCAGCTGACGCACGTGCAGACATAGGCGGGCTCCCCGGGCGCCCCGGGGTAAGGGGCGGGGCCGGGCCGCTGTCCGCATCTGTCCATCACCTCCGCCTCCCCTGTCCCTGCCCCGGCCTTTCCCAGCCAGCCGGCCGACCGTCCGGGGGCTCTTCTGGAGAGACTGTGTCCTTGTCGGCTCTGCCTCGGGCCTCGGCCAGCCTGGAGGGGACGAGGGCGGCTGGCGGGGGCCGCCTTCCTCAGTCGCGGCGGTCCCTGGGGCTCCGGCGGCCGCCCCAATCCTACCATCCGGGGAGAGGAGGGCGGTCTCTGCAGGCTAAGCCCTCCGTTCGGTCCCCTGGGCAGAAAGGGAGACCCCCGAGCTCCCAGATCGGCCCCTCAATCGCATTCCCCACGCCCTACCGCCAATCAGCCCCAAGCTCTTCATTCTAGTGGGAAGCTGTCTTCCGGGCCCCTCCCCTTTCTCCGCCCCTTTCCCCTTGCCCTTGCACCCGGCTCCTAGCCTCCCTGCTCCAGGAGAGATACCCTGAAGACGCTCCCCTGGTCTCCACCAACCAACGGGTCCTGTCCCGGCACCTTTAAAGAAAGACGAATGCTTACTGGCACGTGTGCATGGAGCATGTGGTCATTGAATGTGTCCAAGACATTCCGGAGTCTCTGGAGTCGGGAGGTTCTGGGCAAGGGCGATGGGGGGAGAGGGCATGGGCTCGCTCTGACGGGCGGGGTGGGTCCCCCCCCTACCCCCCACGAATGGGACGAAGCAGGTTGGGCTCGGGCCTCCCGGGCAGGACTCTGGGATGCAGGGAGCTCGGTAACAGGCCAACCCAGCAAACAGCCTGGGGGTTTTCACAAGAATGTGATGGCTATGAGAAAGAATCTGATGGCTTTAATCAGCCCCTGTGTCCCAGTGGGACGAGGCGGCGGGTGTGGTCTCAGGAGAAGCTGACTCCAGCGGACACCTGTCTGTGTTCCACTGTGGGTCCTGGGTTAGGGGTCAGGGCGCGGTGGGCACAGCGGCTCAGTGCGTGGGGCTCCACCGGCTGGCGCAGGAGGGCCGGTTCTGCCAACACTTCCCGCCGACTCCAGCAAGAAGCCGGTGCTTCTGGAACCGGCCTGGGGCTCAGAGCATCGTCCTGCGACCAGCAGCGGCTGGGAGCTTGTCAGGAAGGCAGAACCCGGGCGGAATCGGGTAGAAATCTCCAGATCGCTCTGCGTTACGACAAGAGCCCGGCGGTTCGTGTGCGTCTCTGAGGGGAGAGGCACCGGTCTAGGCGACCGCCTGCTTGACCACGTTCAGGTGCATTGCTGGGACACTGCGGGCTGGCGTGCCCCTTTGTCCCCTCCTCACCCCATCCGAGTAGGGGCAGGGGAGGAGTGAGCCCAGGCGCCAAGGAAACAAGGGTCAAATCCAAGCTGGGAGCCGGATTTTCCCGGCCCCCTCACTTAGGCCTCGGCTGAGTTCCTTCCTTCTTCTTTTTTTAAAGTTTATTTATTTAATTTTTGAGTGAGACAGACAGTGCAAGGCAGGAGGGGCAGAGAGAGAGGGAGAGAGAGAGAATTCCAAGCAGGCTCCATGCTGCCAGCGCAGAGCCCGAGGTGGGGCTCGAACCCACAAAGCTGTGAGATCACAACCTGAGCCGAAACCAAGAGTCAACCGACTGAGCCCCTCGGGCGCCCCAGTTCTTTCCTTACTCTAAGAGAAGGGAACGTGGCTCGCTCCCTTAAGAAATCTTCCCCGTGGAAGATACGTGCCCCTCACTCACTGCCAAGTCTTTGCCACACAGTCCCACCCCGCCCGCTTGGTCGCCCAGGTGCCAGTTACTATTGGCCGAACTCTCATGAAACAGGCAGGCCCAGCGCAAACCACGGCGGCTTTCTAGGATGGGACTGTGGGCGAGGCCTTTACCCAGGGGCGGGTCCCACAGGCAGCGGGTGGCGGCGTGACACGCCCGGTGTGAGGCGTGCCCCGTGAGGCACAGCCCAAGCCCCACGGGCGAGCCTTGCTTCCTCGCCCCCATTATAGGTCTTCAGATGCACACAAAACTCCACGCGCCGCGGCACACCTGGCGGCCGTTTCCACGAGGCAGCGTGGTCAGGCCAGCGTGTCCCTCTGTGGGTATGTGGGGGATTTTCGTCCAGGCTGTGCCACCCACCAGTCCCCAACCCTGTACGACGGAGTGGCTTTCCCTACAAAACACCCACGCTCACGTACGATGTGGTTAAAATAAAATGTATTTCGTATAAATATCTCCGTCAAGGAGTCACACGAGGCCGGCCCCAATGGCCCTTTAGAGAAGGCTGGGGTTCGTTTGTTTTTAAATACAGAGGCATAAATAACTGTACACAAGGGAGCTGAACACGGGGTAGCACGACAGCGCCTCCTGGTGGCCACGCAAGGTGGTGCAATCAGAAGAAGGTTCTGTCCTTGTCACCAGCCAGGTGGGCCGGGCACTGCAGATTTAGTCTTCAGGGGACCCAGGAAGCCCCGACTCTCCATTATCAGGGGGGGACAGGGTGGGCTCAGGGGAGACCAGAGGTTCCACTCAGTCCAGGCTGCTAGTTGGTAGCGGGTCAAGTACAGGGTTTGGCGGGGAAGGAGCCGGGGAACCTGAGGCTCGGGGCTGTAGTTTCCTTCCACGTCTCCAGGCCCCGTGACCTCAGAGAATCGGGAGTTGGCTCCATCATTAGCAGCACTTTAACTGGTCCCGTGGGCCGCTGGAACTCCGGGATCGCTGGGCTGCCCTGCCGCCCCGTCCTTCTTCACCTCGTAGGGAAACACAGCACCAAAGATGTCTTCGTGATAGCGCTTCTGGCTCTTTAAGGGAAAACCGGCCCACGCGTCAGCTCCGCTGGTCCAGCCACCTCCCGTTCATCAGGCCCAGGCCAGGACGGGCCCCTGGGGCTCCCCTGGCTTCCTCATCACACGTCCACTCACGAGCCCTCTGCCTTCACAACTGTCACTCTTCGGGGACACTCGAGTCCCACTTAGGCTCCTCCTCCCATCGGCACCACGCCGGTGTGAACCACCCGGTCCACTCCCCCGGCCCCCCTCGTCCTTGTCCCACAAGACACTCCGGGAAACGTGGGCGCTGAGATAGACACGTCTGTCTCTGAGAAGCCTTGTCATAAAGCCACGTGCTGCCTTTGTCTAACCGAGCAACTGGCCCAGGACGTAGGGCCGGGCCTTCTGACGGGCCTCGCTCTGACCTCCCGCCGCCTCTAGGATTCTCTGGAGGTTCTGGACCGCTCTGAGCCAGCCTGACTCCCCTAGACCTGACTCTAGTCCCACTCCCCCCCCACCGTGTCCTCGATCTGACCCACGCGCCAGTCGCCGTACCTTCAGTTGGAAGAAATAGTCCTCGGCCTGCTCCTCACTCAGGCTCAGCGTGGCGGCCAGCAGGTGCTTCAGGGTACGGGCCACATCCCGGGCCATGCGCACGTCCCCGCAGACGTAGAGGTGGCCTTGCTCCTCGTGGAGCACGCGGAGCACCTCGCCGGCCAGCCGCTGCCGCAGGAGGTCTTGAACGTAGACCTGAAACCAGAGGATGCGGGGTGTCCAGGCCCCTGCTTCTGGGGGTGGAGCTCGCAGTCGGGCCTGCGGGCCGGGGGGAGGCGGCGAGGGGACAGGACAGGCTGAGGGGCAAGGACTCTCCCAGCTGGGACCTCGCCCGGGGATCAGGCTCAGGATAAGGAGGTGCCCTGGCATCCTGCCCGGCTCGGGCCTGGGCTGGGGCCAGAGAGGTGAACGTGGGCCCCTAGCACTGGACACAGGGCGCTGGGTCTGGGAGGAGCCGGGATGAGACAAATTCACAGGGGCTGAGGCAGGGGTCTGTCCCGACTTCCCAGGGCGGCAGGGACCATCACCGGGGCGTGGTGTCTGAGCACAAAGCCAGCCTGGACCACTTCTTCCCAGGCGGCTGTGTATCCCGGGGGAGCACTTTAAGCCAGCTGGGCGCTGGGTCTATCCCGCCATGCCACCCTGCTTCGTCCTGAATGTCCCCGGGCCCCTCTCCTGACCGAGTGAACGTGATAGCTTCCCAGCATTGCTCTGATGGTTGTGTCGCCGCCTCCGTTTTAGAGCTGAGACCAAGGCTCCAAGAGCAAGAGGCTCCTGGTGGGGGGCTGGGGCACCCACCAGACTGTGCTCGTAATGTCCCACCCACTGCACGGGCAGCTGCCGCGTTTACCTTGGGCTGGCCAGGCAGGCGAGAATAGGCCGTGTGCACCTCATGCAGCACCCCCTTCTGGGCCATCTCCAACATCTCCTCCCGATAGAGGTGGTCTTCATCCGGGTGGCGGCATCCGAACACCAGTGTCATGCGGCCGCCCCGGAGCCCTGCGAGACCCAGCAGGCTGCAGTTACCAGGGTGGCCACCAGAGGGCCTGCCGAGCCCAGCAACCAACCTGAATCCTCATTTCGTGCCCACTAGGATCTAGTATTGTCCCCACTTCACAGATGAGGAAACTGAGGCCCAGGACGTTCAGATCACTTGTCCACCCAGGCTGAGGCCAATGGGAGAAGGGCAAGGAAACGTCTGTGGGCGGTGGCACAACCCTCCAGTCACGGCCGCTCTACTCCCGGGGAGATGCCAAGCCACCCGATGTCCCCTCCCCGCCTGCCGGGAACCCTCTAACTGTACCTTTGTGCTCGGCATCATGGAGCCGCTGCTGCCAGAAGCTGCGGAAGGGGGCGATGCCTGTGCCAGGCCCGATGAGGATGCAAGGTCGGGAGGGGTCCTCGGGGAGCTGGAAGCCGCCGGCACTGAAGGGGACAGATCAAGAGGCCCAGTCCTCAGACACCCTCGGATGGACGCACACGCTGGACAGGGGCCGGGGGGTTGGGGGTGCAGCTGGGGGCGGTGATGGTGTGACGACGAGCTCCAATGTAGTTTCCCAAGTCCTGTGGGCGGCCTATCCCCCTGTGCAGGCACACTGTCACCTTGCCCTGGGCTCCTTTTGAAAAAGGGCTGAAACTCATTGTTCTCCGGATCCCCACCCCCACCGCTGTCATCTCTGTCCCTGCTGGAGACCTGGCCACGCTCTGTTGCCGGGGATAGAATGGAGAGGCCCCAGGGTGAGCGCGATGCCTTCTTCATGGGCCAAGGTGCCCAGCATGGCACCTAAGTCCCAGATCCCTTTCAAACCAGAAGTCCCAGGGGCCGGTGGTCCCACAGTGGACAGAGCCGAGGGGGTGCTTACCTTCTCACAAAGCAGGGTACTGGGTCCTGGGGCTTCAGGCTGCTCAGCCACGTGCTGCAGACGCCGTGGTGCAAGGGACCTTGGCCATCTGCAAGGACGACACAGACATGACGTGACCAACATCATCCCCCACGCCCTGGGGGTGAGTTGCCCCAGAGGCTCCTCCCACACCACCGAGCCTCCTGGAAGTGTCCGCTCAGGCGCTCTGCGGGCTTTAGTGAGGGGCCGGTTCTTCACCCGGGCACCCAGGTTAGACTATCGGAAATGAAGGATCGCTGCGCCCCCAGGAAGTGTTGGGTGCTTTCTACATTTGCTCTCATTAAGTTGTCCCAACGGTAGCAGGGCAGGAGCGTGCAGGAGGCGAGACTCAGCAGTCGGACTGCTTGGGTTTGGACCTCAGTTCTCTATTTGCTAACAGTGTGACTCTGTGGCCTGACCTCTTTGTGCCTCAGTTTCCCCACCTGTAAAACGCAAACAGTCCCCATCTCGTATGGTTGCCGATAATACACATACAAAAGGGTCATAGCCCGGTGCCTGGTTCACAGTAATCTCTCCCACACACCTCCTATTGCGATTAATGCTCTGAGAGGTCGGGGTTTTTGAGAGTTTATTTATTTTGAGAGAGAGCAAGAGTGTGAGTAGAGGAGGGGCAGAGAGAGAGAGAGAGAGAATCGTAAGCAGGCTCCGCACTGGCAGCTTCACGTGGGGCTTGAACCCACAAACTGCGAGATCATGACCTGAGCGGAAATCAAGAGCCAGATGCTCAAACGCCTGAACCACCCAGGTACCCCTGGGGGGGGTGGGTTTTTAACTGCCGCGGAGCCCACGGTTCAGAGATGTTGAACAAGCTGCCCAGGAAATAGCAGAGCTGGCGTGCTCCAAAGCCCCCGCCCAGCCTTACCTCGGGTGCGGTACGTGAGCACGGCCACGGTGAGGTGGACCTCCGTGGGCGTATGGGCCCCAGAGGAGCTGATGGAGTAGTACCGGGGTTTCAGAACGGGCAGCTGGGAGAGCAGGAAGCCGGCAGATACCCGCAGGGATGGGAACTCCTCCAGCACCTCCAGGAATGTGGGGCTATTGGTGAACTTCCACTTGTTGTACTCTGAGGGCTGAAAGCCAAGGGCAGAGTGAGCGACTCCTGTCACCTGCCCCACACGGAGGCAGGAGGCTGTCACAACCCGGCATTCATTCATTCACTCATTCGCCCCGGCAACAAACACGGCCAGGTGCCAGGCGCTGTCCAGGGTGCTGAGACGACCACGCTGGAGAGAACATCGTCCTGTCCTCGAAGAACTCAGGTCAGTGAGTAGCCTTAATCTGATTTGCCGAGAACTCCATCAGCTCCTGGTGGGCAGGAGTCGAATCTTTATTATAATCTCATTGCGGACAGGGCTTTGGAATCATACACGCCTGGGCTCAAATCTTGACTGGACGCCCTTACCGGCTGTGGGATCTTGTCCTGATCACTTAACCTTTGTGAGGTGAGGATAACATCACCTACTTCATGGGGAGTATGGAAAGAATTGAGCGCGAGAACACGTACCGAGTTAGTACGGTGCAGCCACAGGATAATGGCAGTGGAGGTGGTGGGAATCAAGATAATCAGCCATAAGGATGATGGTAATAGCGCCATCGGTGCCTTTTGCAAAGGCACGGGCCTAGAAGGTTGTCGGTGAGTTAATGCGTCCTCTCGTTAATTTATTAATTCAACTGCCCATCCGTCACCATGCCTATTTATCCACTCGTCCTCACGTCCATCCTCCAGCCCTTCCTAAGTTCCAGGCTTATTCTGGGTGTGGGGAAAATACAAAGACAAGACAATAGTGGCTCTCCTTTTCTAGCCTGTTTTATTTATTTTATTTATTTTTATTTTTATTTTATTTTAGGTAGGCTCCACACCCGACGTGGGGCCTGAACTCGTGACCCTGAGATTAGGAGTTGCCTGCTCTACCGACTGAGCCAGCCGGGCGCCCCCTAGCTAATTTCTGATGAAGTGCACTTTGGTAGCATCCTGCAGACACTTAGAAAAATTCAGATCACTCGAGGCGACTGTGTCCTAGTGGCGGGACAGGAGGGGTATGGGCTTTACGCCAGCTTTTGTCAAGTCTCACTTTGGGGAAGCTAGGTAGGATTTCCCCTTGGAGGTGAACAACTCGCTCTGGGCTCTGGCTCCCCTCATCCTAGGACCCCGCCCTGCCCCTCCTTCGCCCACCAGCCCCAACCTTCACCTGGCACAGGGTCCCCAGCCTCTGCCTCTCTGCCTCTTCCGTGGCGAGCTGCGCCAGTTTGCGGAGCAGCAGCTGGGTGGGGGGGGTGGTGATATCCAGGAAGTAGGTGAGGGCCTGGCTGAGCGAGCATGGGGGCAGCCGCTTGTCTGTGACCCAGTAGCTTCCTGGACAGGGAAAGAAGGAGTCAGGATGACCAAAAAAAAAAAAAAAAAAAAAAAAAAGCCTCATTTAGCTTTCCTGAAGGGTGATGAGACCTCTGGGGAAGACGCTGAATTTCTGCCTCCAGGAATAGCGAAAGTGCTCATGTGGCCAGTGCACGTGCAAGGAGGTGGCGCTCAGAGTTAGGGCTGCCACGGAAGGCTGAGCGACAGCCCTCTGAAGGGCACTCAAGTTGACACAATCCTGAAAAAGTAACTGTGCACCAGAGTCCAGACCCTCTCTGGTTCAGACCTGTGCCTTAGCAAAACAGCCATAGGCGAACTACAGACTCACAGTCACTAAATGCACCAAAGGCTGATGTACAGCCCAGAGACGAGTTATGCATTTAGAGAATGCATGCATTTAGAGAAAAGCCCCTGACTTCAGCCCCCTGGGGCTATACCAAGAGGTGCTGGGTGAGCAGCAAATCAGCCCAAGGTGAAGGGCAAAGTCCCAAGGAGTCCCAAGAGGCGGGATGCAGGGCAGTCATAGTGTGGGCCCTGGAGACGTGGGTTCAAACTCTGGCTCCCCACTTACTAGCGAGCGGACTACACACACCGAGCCTTGGGTTCTGTCTCTGTAAAACGGCTGCGATAACAAAACCTGTCTCGCTGGGCGCGCACGGGCGCCGAATGGAGCAGCGTACGTGTAACAGTACAGCGCCTGGCACATACGTGTCCAATAAATCTTAGGTAAAAATACCGTGTTAGGTTATTTCATCTAGACCCGAGGTCTGAATAGTCACAAGACATTCTCCCGGACGGTAGGGGACGACGCCACGCGTCGCTTCTCCGACCCTCCTTTTCCTGTTGCGGCCGCTCTCTTGAGGGGCACGCATTCTTCGGAGGCGGCTTATCACTAAGGCCAGAGGGCTACCCCTCCGGGCTAGGAGGCTCGCGAGTGTTGATTTCATTAGCTTCTCTCTCCTGTCTCCCGCCCTGTGCTCACCGCAGAGACTGGGCCTCACCTTAGCAGGGGAAGGGGGGTGTTCCGGAGCCTCCCTCGGACAGCGCCCGCTCCCAGGCGAGGATAACCAGGAGGAGTCTCAGTCTCCCAGTCACCCACCGTCTGCCGCTGCCCCTCACCCGCGGAAGGTGGGGATAAGCGACATCTCCGGTGGGTGAGCAGTGTGCAGTCACAACGCCGTGAATATGCAAGGAGGTTACGAGCTTTGGGAACCTCGGGCAAGCCGCACGCGCCTGAAGAGACAGGGCATGTGTAATGCCGGCCTCTGGTAATTACCCAACAGGTACCAGCTGCTACTGTCAGGATGCTGATGACGGTGACGACTATTCTTGCCTATCTGCCTGCCTCCTGTACTCGGTCGTGAGCTTTCTGAGTACGGACACCGAGCCTCGTTCATTTTTGCAGCCCAGGGCCTGCCTGGTATATAGATGCGACCGGTGGAAATCTCGATGGAAAACTAAGCGAATCCATCCATGAACAAGAAAAGCGGCGGGGTGAGCAAAAGAACGAAGGGGAAAAGACTCCCCAGCCTCTGGGGTGGGACGGACAGTCCCAAAGAAACGTCCTTTCTGTTGGCAAAGCTGCGTTAGCACAGGCTCAGGTGGCCCACCCGCTCGGCAGGGAGGACAAGGTGAGCTGCCCACAGCGCAGGCGCGAGACCGGCCCATCGGCGGAGCTGGCGGGGGTGGGGGTGGGGGTGGGGGTGCTGGGGCCACGGTGCCGAGGGCTCACCGCTCTCGCTGAGGGTCTCCAGGTGCACGGGTTGGTGGGGTGCAGGGCCGTCCACCACGCGCTCCAAGATGCCTCGCACCAGGGCCGGCTGGTTGCCTGGGAAAACTCCGAGGTGCTCCCCCGGCAGGTAGCTCAGCCGGTGGCTGTCCTCCTCACAGGAGAGCGCCACCAGGAGGGTGGTGCGGCTGGAGAAGGGAAAGAGAAGCCTCCGGTGACGCCGCTGGGATTTCCTCCAGCGCTCCCGACGGGCGGGCCGGCTTCCCCAGGAAATGTGCCCTCCTCTCATTTTCCTGCCCGGTTCCATGAGCAGGGGCGGCCCGCATCCCCTGAAGCTGGGGTGCTCGGGAGGGCCCGAGGCTTCTCTGCGGGAGAAGGGCGGGCCGCGCCACAGGACGCTCCGGGGCCCACATGGGCTTGACCACACCCTCCGCCTAAAGAATGCATCCCCCTGGGAGACAGTGGCCACCAGGAAAAATCCTTCTTGTTCCCAGCACGAAGCTGGCTCTGATCGGAACAAAGCCCAGTTTTCCTAACGAATGGGGGTGAGCACAGCCCCAACGACCCCCAGGGAATCCATAACACTCGTTTCTCCAGGCAGGGAAACGTCCTCTCCCGTCCAAAGTTTTCCCGAAAGTGCTTAAGAAAGAGCCGAATGGTTTGAGTTTCTCTTGCCCTCCACCGTTGGTGAAAGGGTTTGGTGACAAAGGACAGGCTGGCAGAGCAGGTGCCTGGCTCTCAAGCTGGGAAACTGGCCCCTGGCTAATGGAGACCAGACCCAAAGGCACTGGAGGTCACAGGCGTTACCCGTCGGGCGGGTCCTAACAAAGTCATCGTTGCTCTTACCAGTGGACACTTCTCTCCTTTCAAAGACTGACCGGCTCTGGTCCTTCCTTCATTAAATTAAATCCGTGGGTCGTCACTCAAACAGACCTGCAGTCTCCCTTACCTGGAGCTCGGACTCCGGAGATTCCGCTGTGATTTGAGCCTCATGGTGAACACGTTCTTGGCGTGCATGCTGCTGAGGGCTGCGGGGGACAGAGAGGCAAAGATGGCCAAGTGGCTCTTAAGTGTGGGCGGGGCCAGCCTCCAAGGATCGGTCAGTCATCCCTAGACACCACCCTTGGGGCGTCCCGCTGTGATGGTGGGGTTTTCTGGCCTCCCCTCCCCCGCGGCTCTGTTTCTGGATCACATATAAAGACCCTCGGTTTGACAGAGGGTAGTTGCACGGCGGCTTAGTGCTGGGAAACGCACGAGGTGCCCGAAGACGGGGATTCCTAGGCTGTCCCCATAGCCTGGTATCTGCGGGCGAGCCCAGCTGAAGCCGGGGGTGTCTAAACGTGCAGGAAACTTAAGGGCTACCGTACTCGTGGCACAAGAAAAGAGGAATCACGGAGGCCCAGCGTCCAGAAGGCACCGTCACTGAGTTCACGGACGGCAGGCTGAGATGGCCTCCCCAGGATTCGTGTACAATGCTGGGCTGCTGTCGGAGCCGGACAGCTGGGGCTCGAATCCCAGCCCGGCTACATGCCAGCAACTTGCTTCGCCTCCCCAGACTTCAGTGTCTTTGTGCCTTTTTTTTTTTTAAAGTAATCTCCACACCCACTGTGGGGCTCGAACTCACAACCCAGGGATCAAGAGTCAGATGCCCTACCAACTGAGCCAGCCAGGAGCCCTGCTGATCTCTGGGCCCTTCTCACAAGAGGAGTGTCAAGGCTCACTGAGAGCGGGGTGGGCGAGGAGCCTGCCACAGTGCCTGGCACCCAGGAGGCCCTCCGTTGGCACCGGCTCCCCTTTCTGTCACCCTCCCAGGGCTTCCTCCCTAAACAGGCTCCCTCGGAGACGAAGCAAGCTCCCCAGTCCTGCCCCTCAGTGGGCTCTCGGCTGCCACGAGAGAGAGAAAGGAGCCTGGAATCCTGAGGCCAGCTGCCTCGGTTCCGAGGGTCCTCGCGGTCTCCTCGAGCACACACTCCGGCGTCCCAGCAGCAAGGGCCCCAAGCCCAGCGGGCACCTTTGTTGAGGTCCAGAGGCTGTGAGTCCCGCACGAGCCTGTAGTGGCTCGGGTCCCAGGTCACGTTGGAGGTGTAGAGCTTGGGGATCTGAATGCGGTGCTTGCCTCGCACGTCGAACGTCTCGCAGGCCGCCTGGAAGACGACGGGGAGACCGGCGTTAACCACCGGCGTCGTCACCCTCTCTGACTTCATGGCCACCATTGGGGCCGCCATTTTGTACGTCCTTACAAATCGACTAAGTGCTTCCTATAAACACTAAGTACGCGGATCCGACTGGGCTGCCGCGTGCGCTCAAAGAGGCGGCCCGGCTTGGCGCAGAGCCGCTCCCGCTATTATGAATACGAATCCTGACAGCATCTCCTTGTGTCTGGACCTCCACGCCATGAGATGGGGTTACTCCCGTGTTCCCGGCGTGGGGTCCACGTGGAGGCGGCGTGGGCCTGGGAACCACCACTGGGTGAAACACTCCGCTCAGATGGGGAGTTCTCTAAAATCAGGGGGGTCGGGCCACAGGCGGCAAAGCCCTACAGAGATTCTGACACAGGTCCAAAGGCCACAACGGCATGGCCCCTGTCCCCAAGCTCTCTGTGGCTGCGAGACCGAAACAAGACAAGGTCGTCAAGAGGTGACCTGAATCATTAGAGGGGGAAAGATCTTGAACGGAAGCTCCCCAAGGGCAGGGGGGTGTCTCAGCCATTTGTCCCCACCCAGGGGTGCAGGCCTACAGTGGAGTTCTGGGGGGTAGGGGGAGAGCGGCCTTCAGGCCACACCTAGGGCCATGCCTACAGGACCAGGCAGCGGTCACGCCACTCAGGATGGCCGGCACGAGATGTCCTGGGCACGGATGGGCTGTGGCGTCCCTGTCTGTGCTGGGGGGCGGGAGGGGCAGCTCCAGACAAGAACTGACCTTGAAGGTTTGCACGGCCCAGCTGCGGAAGGCTTCCTCCTGTCCACTGAGCTCGTCCCCTTCCCCTGTCGGGGCGAGCTGAGAGGCCCCCAGATGGGACAGCTTCTGGTCAATGTCATGAGCAAAGGCACAGAACTGAGGGTACATGCTGGAGCCGAGGCCAAACACGGCATACCTGCCGAGGAGGACACACACGTGGAGACGGGGGTGAGCCCAGCCACACAGGCACCACGTGGCACCACCAGCCCCGTAAGGCCAGCTTCAGACACTCGCTCCCCTCACCGAGGCTGGGTGCGGGACCGGCCAGCGCACGCCCCCTTCTGGTCCCCCCCTGGCTCCCAAGCCTTTCACCGACTCCTGTGACCAATCCCATGCTTGGTCTGCAGACCTATGAGAGGGACTTGGGTTGCCCGGCTTGACCCTCGACACACGCTGAGGACAGGAGGTCTCTGCGCCTGGATGTCTTGGAGAAGACCCCTTATGCACAACCAGTGTCCTCCGTGGCACCCGGACTCTAGGGCCATAAGGAGGGGCTCGGACAAGCAGGCATGGGGGGAAGCCTCACCTGAACTTGTTGGTCAGCTCTTTCAGCATGAAGAGGGATTTTTTCAGTTTCTAGAAAGAGAGAGAACCACAGATTTCTCAGGATGAGATTAGTAGGAGTGCTACCTTTTATTACTTTCCCGCTGGTGGCCCATTGAAACCTCGGCCACGTCTGGCTGAAGAGGGTTCGAGGTCCACATACAGAAGTTGGTTTCCGTGTGGGGCCAGCTGTCTGGGGCTCAGGGACAAGTTCAGCCCTAGCGACTCATGTGGGCCTGACCCTTGGTGGGGGACCCAGAGGAGCCCGGCCCCATCCGGCTCTGGTAGAAGGGGGGCCTGCCTTACAGCGGGGCATCTCCAGGGGGTCTCCTCAGGGGACACGAGCCTCTCTGGAACCCGGTAATTATGACGACGGGGCCCATGGTCTCTAAGATCACCCGGATTTCCAAGGAACCCAAGATAATTTGAGGTGGACGGTGACCCAGCAGCAACAGCGTCAAATCGCATGGTAAGGAAGTATTCGCTTTTCCGTAAATCTTAAAAAATTATTCCTGTTTCAATTACGATTCTCATCTTTACGGAAACAAGGGAGAGTCTTTGCTTGAGGCTAAGGGAGCCCGAAGACCTCTAATCCTTGCCTAGGAGTCATTTTAAAAAACAAAGCAAGCCATGGTCAGGCAACAGTACCCAGCTAAAATTCAAGAACTCTGGCTTTCATTGGATTTACTTTTTATTGGCCTTTCATTCATGGGAGTGATAATAAAGTTTCCTTTAAAGGTGAGTTTCTGAGGGGCGCCTGGGTGGCTCAGTCGGTTGGGCGTCCAACTTCGGCTCAGGTCATGATCTCATGGCTCATGAGTTCGAGCCCCGCATCAGGCTCTGTGCTGATGGCTCAGAGCCTGGAGCCTGCTTTGGATTCTGTGTGTATCTCTCTCTCTCTCTCTCTCTCTGCCCCTCCCCCATTTGTGTACTCTCTCTCTCTCAAAAATAAGTAAATAAACATTAAAAAATTTTAACACGAATCTTTGAGTTTAAAAAGGTGGGTCAATTAACTTAAAAATACAGAGCACGCCACAGGAAAGGCATCGCATACACACGGTGATCATTATAAAGGAGGCGGGCAGACGGCTGGCGCTAGGGCGGCCCCGAGTGGTCCGAGCACTTGCTCCCAAGGGCCCTGCCACCCCCGCCCCCGGGCCACCCACCTCTCCGTTGCCGGGGGAGTCTCCGTTCCCAAACGTGCTGGTCACCACCAGTAGCAGCTGCTCTTCCTCCAGGTTGCCCAGCTCGTACTGGTCCATGCAGAGAACCTGCACGGCACCCAGGGTGGGCGTGAGCCCTGGGTGCCCAGGCTGAGGCCCTCCAAACCCCCCCAGAGCCCCTCCCCTCCCCCACCACCTGTCCTCCCCTCCCCCCCCACGCCTAGCACAAGCTCGCAGCACAGAGGAGGGGACCCCACAGGCTTCGCCTGCGGCTAATCTCAGGTGAAACGTGTCACCGCCTCGCTGTTTCACCCGGGACCCAGCACACGCGACGCGGGAGGCCTCCAAGGAAGGGTGAAATCCAACACCGGGGGAATGAATGAGTCACCCTTTGGGGTGTGGTCTCATTCGTCTGCGTCCTGCTCATCCTTTGCCCCCCTCACAGTTAGCACTGCAGCCCGCAGGGAAGGCGCTGAGCGAATGAAGTTCATCCACAGCAGCTCGTGGGTTTCGAGGCTTGTGTTAGGAAAGCGTTTCTCAAACTGTGTTCCCTGGAACACTCTGAAAAGCTCATCTGCTCCGTAAGGTTGGGAACCCCTGGCCACGCATCTATCCTATCACAGATTGACGACGTCCATCGGCACACCCGAGGCTCTGGGGCATTCGGGGCGGGGTGGCCGTTTTCCCTTTCGCCAGCTCGTCTGTACACAGGCAGGGGAGGAGACGCGCGTCCAGCCTCGCTGGCTACCTTGGGGTTGAAGGCACAGCTGAACAAGGCCCCGAGGTCCCGGGCCAGCGTTTCTGACTTTCCGGTCTCCGTCGCAAAGAGGATCGTGGCTCTCACGCGGGACGCCGCGGTCTTGCGCATCAGCACGGAGGCAAAGAGCACGGCTCTGTGTGGGCAGACAGACAGACACTGTGCTGACTCCGCCTTCCGGGGGCGCACGGGGGCCCAAGAGAATGGGGGAGGGGCGGTGTTTACAGTGCGGCAGCTTGAGGGAAAAGAACCCCCGTTTCTTACCAGCTATTGACCCTAACTCACGGCCCTTCTCCTCCCCCACCCACTCAACCCACGACTCAGCCCCGTGGGAAAACAGAGGACAGGAAGGCGGGGCCGATGGCGGCAGGTGTCCCCAGGGGCGCCTGGACCGCTGCGAGCCCGGCTCCAGAAAGACCATCGTGCCTCTGCGTTCCCCGCCCTTCACGGCCTGGGAGGGCAGGCTGCCTACAAGGAAGGGCTGTAGCTCGGACGTCGGCGCCGGCCACTCCCACTCACTTCACCAAGACTTTGAACGGAATCTTCCTCCTCCTCCGGGGTCTCCGCTTCTCGTCCTGCCAGACGTGGGTTTTCCAGGCCTCCACCTTGAGAGAAGAAGGCACCTGTGAGGGCGAGGCGGGCCCTGGCTCGGCCGACCCGCGAGCCCAACTCTTTACCCTCGTGGGATGTGACCACGTTTGAGGCGGGGGCGATGGTGGCCACCCTCCAGCTTAAACCCCGTCAGAGCAGTGGGCCTCTGGAGGCAAAATCAAAGGTAATTCCTTAAGTGCCACTCTCCGGGGAAACGGACAAAGGCGGCTCAGGATCCCGAGGCATTAAAAATAAGCTTCTGTGTCCCCGACGCTGCCCCAGGGCGTCCTGCAGATGAGCAAACACACACGCACGCACACGCGCACACACACACGCGCACACACTCTCCGCCCCTCTCCCTCACCTGGTAGTAGAAGAAAGGGGACAGGACGTAGTTTAACATCTCCTGGTGGAACACAGGGGTGATGCTCCCGGAAATGGGGGGCACCAGCCAAACCCAGTCGGCAGGGCAGCCCCCGCGGGCGCGGTACTCGCTCTGCATGTACTTCATGAAGGACTCGGCGGCGGAGTGGTGGTCCATGATGGTCACGTTCTGCTTCTGCAGGAGGAGGAGGCAAGGCGGGGGGTTGAGGCGAGGGCCGGGGGACGCGGGAGCGTGGTCCGGCGGCTGCAGGGCTCCCAGGCTGCACTGCGGGAAGGCCGGGCAAGCGCTAAAAGGGGACAGCAGCTCCTCCCGGCTGCCTCCTTGCTGCTGAAGATAAACCCCCAAAGGGAAGGCGCTCTCGGAATGCCCGGAGGAGCCCCAGAAATCACCAGACTCAGGGTCGGCCTGGAGCTCACATGGCGGCTCCCCCCTGGCCCTCTGGGGACAGTGTCAGCTTCCCAGGCCATGCCTCCAAGTCTCCCTGAACTCCCCACAAATGGCTCCCTCTGGATGCGGACAAACGCAACCCTAGTCTCTTTTGGCCACTTGCTCTTAGAGAGTTCCAGGAGTCACTTCCCTGGGGATGGGGCTCCCTCGGCCAAGAAGGAGCTAGACATCTTTGAAGAGGGCAAGTGTGAGCATATGGAAGACACGTCGGCACAACATCCCGCATCCTGAAGTTAGAAGCCAAGGCGTCTGAGCCTTTCTGGAATGATCCGGCAAAGGCGGCCGCACCTCTCAACGCCTGGGGCAACTCACTTAAGTCAGGAGACGTGTGTTTAACGTCACGATTCAAACTTCGGCCTCTTATTAGCCGTGTGACCTTGGGCTATTAGTTCCTGAACCTCACTAAGCCTCAGTTTCCTGATCTGTGAAATGGAGCTGGTAACGGTTTCTACATCAGAAGGTTGCGGAAAGGATGCAGTAACACAAGTAGGGGCGCCTGGGCGGCTCCGCTGGTTGAGCGTCCGACTCTTGATTTCGGCTCAGGTCACGATCCTGGGATCGAGCCCTGCGTGGAACCTGCTTAAGATTCTCTCTCTCCCTCTCTCTTTCTCTCTCCCTCTGCCCCACTCCCCCGCTCCCACTCTAGTAAAGCATAGAATGGGTGCAATAAACGTTAGCTGCGGAACGGAAATATCCTTTCCGCCTATTTCTATCTATGAGTGCCGGGCGCTGCGTAAAGCACAGGCATCACGGAGGTGAAGCGCGGCCGCTTTTCTGCGTGAGATGGCGCTCGAAGCGGGGGAGGCCATTTCCACGTGGTTTGACACGAGATACAGGGAGGTGAACACAGGTGCCGATGGGGCTGAGCTCAGGCAGAGGCCTGGAGGGGACCTCGGGGACCTCGGGGACCTCCAGAGACTGCGTCTAAGGGTAGGCGGGTCTTGAGGGATGGGCATTCTTGGAGGGGGACGCTGCCTGAGTCAAGGCCGGAAGGACTCCCTGAGCTTCTAAAACCTTAACACGAGCACCTCCTGGGTGCCGGGCCCGTTTTACGCTGAGAAGCCGATGACGGTAATCACAAAGAACAGCAACGACTGAACGAAGGCTCACTGAGAGTTCACTCTGGGCCGGGCCGCACGGCTAAATGGTTGGCAGGCATCTTCACTGGGTTCTTACAATACCCTAGTGAGGGAGGGCCCGTGACTTTGCCCCGGTGTACACAGGAGGAAGTTTATCCTGTGGGGGGGGGGGTGACAAGGAAGTCCTGGAGACTCTCAGGCGGTGGGGCGGAGGCGGTCGGCCAGGGGTCGGGGGCAGCTGGGGGCCGGCAGACTTGCTGGGATGGATCGGCATCCCGCAGCGTCAGGGCCGGTGCGCGGAGCCCCCGGGAGTCAGGATGTGTGGTCCGCGGCCAGCGGGGCCAGCCCTGGGGTGGGGTGGGGGGGGATGCTCTTCCTGTTCCGCCTCCGCGCACCACCCCCCCCCACGACCCGCAGAACAATCAAACACGAGCTCGCCCTGCCTCCGGGGTGAGCAGCCCTGGGAACCGCTGGGACCGTAAATATTTAGGGGATGTTTGTTTAATGTCGGCTGCCTCTCCCCTCCACACGGGAAAGGGTCTTGTCTGTTCCGTTCACCACTCCCGTCCTTGGCCAAGCCCGGCGCCCGACGCATGCGAAGGCTCCCTAAGCTTTGCTGAGTGAGTGAGTGGCCATCGCCCTAGCGATCCGGCCCCGGGCTCTCTGCCGGCGCTGTGGCGATGGTTCCGGCCTCCAGAGTAGAGGGGCCCACTCCCCCTGCCCCCTTCCTGAAAGGAAGGAGAGCGTTCATATGAGTAAGAGCAGCGGGCAGACTGGAGAGCTCAGCCCCACGCAAGAATGGCCCTGTGCGCAGGCCCGAGGGGTGGGGACAGTCACTCGGCAGAGGGAAGCGGGAGCAGTGCCTGCCCATGGGGACGAGGGCTCTCCCTTACTCATCCAAGCACATAGCTGTCTCAGGATCTACCGCGGCCAGACACTCTTCTGGACTCTACAGGCAGAGTGGTGAACAGAGAGGCAAGGCCCGGCCCCAGCAGAAAGGCAGGGAGTAGACGCACCATGTCACGTCAGGAGTTAATAAGAATTATGACGAAAAACAAAGACGGAGGTAAAGGCAGAAGAGAGAGGGACGAGGTGGAGGCGGGAGAAGGGTGCCATCTTCCAAGGCGTGTTCAGGAAGGGCTGCTCCTAGGAAGTAAATAGAGACCCGGATGGAGGGAAGGAGCCGGTCACGGATGGATGATTTGTGGGAGGGCTGTTCTAGGCAGAGGGAAAGCTAGTGCAAAGGCCCTGAGGTAGGAACCATCTCGGTGAGTTTGGAAAACAGCAAGACTTCCAGAATGCTTCCAGAAGGATGGCAGGGGATAGAGGCCTCACCGGAGTGGCTAGAGTCTGAGGAGGTATGGTGAGGCCTTCCAGTGGTTTGGCCGAAGAGGGAAGCAAGCAAACAAGGTCGCAGCTGGGGGACTTCATCGGTTAGCTGGCCAGTTATTTCTCTGGGATGGGAACCACGATAGCCTGTCGGCCATTGCTGAGAATGTTCGAGCGGAGAGGAAGACACGGATGATACAGAAGAAGGTGGGGGGGGGCAGAATTTTCAGGAAGAAAGTCCTTGAGCAGTTGAGAGGCGACAGGGGTCAGTGCTCAACTCCGAAACCGACAGGGCCCGACACGTCTTGAAAGGGAAGGAGGTGCCCGTGGCCGGAAGCGCTGCGGTTTGCGGGAGAAGACAGGGGGAGGGCGAGTCGGAGGGCTTACTCGTCTCTGCGTCCCCCCAGCGCCTCGCACGGAGCCCGGCACAACCCGGGCGCTCGCTACCCGTTTGAGGCGGGAGGAGACGGCCGACGCCGTCGAGGGGAGACCTGAGCACGCGACGGCCGGAGGCGACCCGATCGGAAAGTCCCCCGAGCCGCGCGGCGCGACGTACCTGGAAGCTGTAGAGCACGGCGACGTTGATCTCGACGACGGCCCGGTCCTTCCAGAGCGAGGCCAGCTTGTGCGTCTCCAGGCCCATCCTTCGGCCCACCTCCTGCAGAGGCCAAGTGGGGAGGGTGGACGAGTCAGTCCCCGGGACTCCTCCCGCACACGCCTGCGCCCCGCCGGGACGGGGCCTCCTTACCTCCAGGATGTTGTAGCGCTGGACGTCACAGAAGTCCCGGACCCCGATCTCCGTGCCCATGTACCAGCCGTTGAAGGGGCACCCGGGGAACTCTAGGCCCCCCGCTTCCAGCAGCATGTTGGCCACGGCGGGCAGGGCGTACCACTTGAGCCCCAGCTCGCGGAACCACTCATACCTGGCAGGGAGGCAGAGGGCGTGGCAACTGAGGCCGGTGCCTCTGCCCGTCCTCACCACCCCCCCCCCCCCAAAACGCACAAAAAAGCCTTCAGAAAAAGAGTCGACTGAGAAAACTCCTTTCCCAGCGCTGTTCTCGGAGTGTCGTCAACCTGGAGAGGTGACCTGGGCCCGGGAGGTATCATTCATTCAATCATGCATGCATTTTCTCATTCACTCATGCAGACGTATATTAAAGCGACAAGCATGTGACAGCCACCGTGCCAAACACGGAGAACCCAGCATCACAGAGTGGTTAAGGGCTCTGCCTTACTGCTTACCAGCTGCGTGACGTGGGGATGTTATTTAGCCTCTCTGAGCCTCAGTAATCCCGCCAGTAAAGAGATCGACAGCATCCCGCTCACGGGATTACTGTGAAGGTAACAGTATCGCTCGCTTGTAAATTCATTTCTTCCAGAAATATTTATAATTGAGCACCTACTATGTACCGGGCACCCTTCCAGGTGTTAGGGACCCGCGGCTGAACAAGAAAGGCAAGAGCCCTAGTCTCAAAGAGCTTACAGAGTGGAGTCTAGACTCCAGGTGATATACAAGTAAACAGACGAATAAATGGAAGAATAAAAACAAGGTGATGAGGCAGACAGAGGGTGAGGGGACCTGCTCTAGACGGAGTGTTCAGGACAGGCTTCTCGGAGGCGGCGGCATTCGGGACCTACCTCTTCGTCAACGAGAAATGAATCCTTTAACTTTCTGAGGAAGAGGCATGTCAGGCAGTGGGGCAGCAAGTGCAAAGGCCCTGAGGTCAGACTGAGTTCGGTATAGTCAAGGGACAAAAAGAAGAGTATAGCTCGATGCCGGCTACATACTGAGTCTCAAATATACGGAGGTATTTTTTTATGAGCACGAGAGCTGCCCGGAGCAGGGACTGAACCCGATGAGTTCCAGAAGTCACCAGAGTCCCATACTTTCTCCACAGTCTGATGAGGGACAGCTACGAGAGTGGGCAGGAAGGCAAGAGGCCTGGGCCGCTCAGGGTGAGGATACTAGAGCCTTCTGAGGGTCCTTCTCCCAAGCTCACTGCTTCCCAAGCTCGTAGGGCCCCATCTGTCTCAGCCTCTGCTTCCCCGATTGTCAACACACCCTCGTAAGTCTGAGGCCCAAGCCCCAAGTCCACGGTGGGTGCGCCAGCGTCAACAGGGCACGGCTTGAAAGCCAGCCCTTCTGGGCGCCGCCCGTGGCTGGCTGGGCTTTAGGGGAGGTGGCGGGGGGGTGGGGGGGGGAGAAGCTGGAGAGGATGGAGATCTCTCTCAGGAAGAGAATGGAGCGCGGGTGTTAACGTACTCCCCCAGCGCCCTCGGCCGCTTACTTGGGATGCTCCATGGGCACCTCGAGCACGAGGTCAGGCGGGATTTCGAAGAGCTCGGGGTCTCGGCCCCCCGCCTGCAGGACCAGGGGCACCACGTCGAAGCGGCCGTACTTGGGCTTCCAGCCCAGGTCGATGCACAGCTGGGGGCAAGACAGGCCCAGTGAGTCTCCACACCCAGGCCCCCCCGGCCCCCTCTGGCTCCCCTCCGTCGGCCCCCCGGGGCCGGATCCCGTACCTGGGTGAACTCCACGCTGGCAGGGTCCCCCAGGATGGTGCCATCGGGCATCTGGTAGCCAGCATACCGGATGAGCTGGGCGTTCCAGATCCGGAAGTCATGCTTCCCGTCACTCCGCTGGGGGAACACGGTGATGGCCGACCTTCCCGAGGCAAAGACGGCGCCATTTACCCCTCGGCTTGGGCGGGGGCTCCCAGCCAGCCTCCACAGTGTCCCCGCTCTGCCTCCTGTCTTCCCACTCCCCAGCGCTCTGCACCTGAGCTAGCCGAACCAAACTCCTCTCACCGCCTCTGTGCAGCCTGCCCCCCATCCCTTATTCTCCTCCCAGCTCCGCCCCTTCCTTCAAGACCAATACAGGGACCACCCCCTCTGGGGAGCGCTCCCCATCCTTCATCCTAGACTTTGCCCTTGCTGTACATTCCCTTTGCAGTCCAGTTGGTTGGATGTTTGTCTAGCACCAGGCACAGTGGGCTGGAGCAGTGTCCTAGGTCTTAGTCACCTCTGCAATGCCCCCACCCCACTGCGATGCCTACTCGTGGGCTGGGTCCTTACTACGTGGGTGCTGAGTGTTTGCTGAACAGAAAAACGAATGAATGGCCAAAGGAACTGTTCAGTCCTACTAGCCTTGACCTCTTTGGTTGGGGCTAGGAGAAGGTAAGGGCAGGGAGGACTCTTGATGAAGAGTCTCTTGACGCTCAGAAAACACAGTAGGCACACTAGAGCCTTGAGCTGCAAAGCCAACCTCTCATCCCTTCTAAAAACTGGGAAGCCTGACCGAGCAGTGAAGAAGTTGCTCCTTAAAGAGCCCCCATCCCCTCCAAGTGGTTCCAAGCCGGCAGGAAGCCAAGGTCATGGGCTAGTGGGGGGGGGGGGGAGGAGCTAATCTCATGGAGGCTACTCTCACTGCGGGGGCTCGCCAAAGAAGCCGGGGTCTTTCTCCTTTCTCTATCCCCCTGGTTTCTCCTGGAGCCAGAGATACCTCCCCCCTCAGCCCATCTGCGTCCCCTGGCTCAGACCCTGGGGGGGCAGGGGGGGCCCTCGCCGCACCCCTGGGAAAGGCGCACCCACCTGATGTTGCCGTTGTTGGTCGCATACCGCACGTGTCTACAGATGTGCTCGAACATCTCCTGGGCGGTGGAACAGCTCCGCGCGTCGAAGACCTGCACCCAGCCCACCCGATCAGAGGCTGTGAGGCCAGAGGCCTCAGGGGTGATCAGAAGCTTAGCTGACGAGGGAAGGCGGGAACGGTCCCGAACCCCCGCCGCCCAAACACTCCCATCTCGGGCTGCCCCATCCTGAGGAGCCCAGGCAACCCGGAGGGAAGACCCTATCGAAACCCAAATCGCAAGAAAACGTGACTTTTGAGCACACGGATCAGGATTCCCGCCGCCCTAGCCTAGCGCCTTGATAACAACAGCACGTTTCATTAAGTTTTATTTATTTTGAGATAGAGAGATAGAGAGCGTGAGTGGGGGAGGGGGGGGGAGAGAGAGAGAGAGAGAGAGAGAGAGGGAGAAAGAGCATTCCCAAGCAGGCTCTGCACCGCCAGCACAGAGCCCGAACTGGGGCTCGATCCCACAAACCGTGAGATCCTGAGCCGAAATCAAGAGTCGGACGCTTAACCGACTAAGCCCACCCGGGGGGGTGCCCCAACATGGGTGCATTTTTCACACGGCTCTCAGCACGCTTTATCTCAGCCAGTGTTGGTTTCGCTGGTATTTCTCATCAATTTCTCTGTCCAAGCGCTTTCTCTCTCATCCAGCAATAAACGACACCCCCCCCACCCCACCCATGTACAGATGCCCATGAGGCTAGGATAAAGAAACTGTTTTCTAGGGGTCAAGGTCAAGGAGGGCTCCGGGGCCCCAACAGCAACAGGAACAAGGTCACTGGTTTTGTGTCTGTGTCCGGAGAGGCCGGCGAGAAACCCCGTGTTGAAAGCGCATTCTGGACTTCGAGGGGGAGCCCGAGGAGTCCCCCACCTCGCGGTCACAAATGTGAAGGGGAAACCAGGGCCCCGGCTTCGGAGCGGGGAGCGCCAGGCATAGCTCAGCTGCCCTGCTGGGGCGCAGGTGTTCGCCGGGGGCCCCGCCCGCCGCCCAGGCCGCCTCCCCCACCCCCCACCCCCCCACCCCCTCACCCCCCCACCCCCGGGCCTCAGGACGCCCACCTGGAGGTTGGACCACTGGATCCTCCCGATGCAGCGAGGGGCGTTGCGCCAGGCCTGCTTGGTGGCAAAGATGAGCTCATCCCCCGTCAGCTGATAGGTTCCTGTTGTTTCTATCTCCTTTGTTACCGCTTCCACCCTGGCCAGATGTTCCTCTATTTTTGCCCTGCGGGACAGGAAGTCGGCAGGAAGGTCAACGAGGAGGCGGCCTCCGATGGAGACTAATTCGAGCCACCGAAGCGGGAACGGAACTGGGCTACCAGGAGGGCAAGATGCCCCTCATTAGAGGCCGGCCCCTCCAGGGCCAGTTTCACGGGGGTGCGACCCTGGCGCCCCAGCTCGGAAGGGGCCCATGCATGGCGTAATGCCCAAGCTTTCGCAGTCTTGAAAGTCTCGATCGTCTTGAACGGGGAGCCCATGTTTTCATTTCCCCGCCGGGTCCTGCCGGTCACGTGGCCGGCCCCGATTCGGCGGGCCCCCTCGTTGTTTCCAGGCGCTTTTTCGCCAATTGCATTCACCTCAGCTTTGGCCAAGCATCAGCCGGGAGTGCAAAGTTCTTCCCAGATAGGTGCTTGCAAGAGCTGGGGAAGTACCCCTCAAGCCGCAGCCACACCCTGCCTCTCAGGCCACCACCCCGTGATCGTGATCGTGACCGTGATCGGGAGAGGAGCAGCCCACACGACGGCAGCTCCCGTGCGCCCGGTACTCATGAGCCAGGCACTGGGCGAAGCCACTCACAGCTGGGGTCTCACCGAGTCTCCGGGGGAAGGCGTTTTTGTGTCCATTCCGTAGCGTGGGGCAGGAAGGCTCTAAGCGGGTTAAGTACTGGCCCGGCAGCGGAAGTGTGACAAAGAGCGGAGTCAGGACTCAGACACAGGTGGCCCTGATGCCAAGCCCGGGCCCTTAACCTTCCACCCTCCACCCGAGGGGGGGGAACGCAAGCGCAAAGATGCTGACTGAGGGCCTGCCCACGCTTCCCTGGAACGTGCTGGGCTCTCAGGACTCAGCCTGCCGGGCCCCAGGGGGTCCTGAGGGAGGAGCCCTCCACAGGCTCCTTCCAGGCTGCGGTTTTGCAACCTCCGCACGGTTCAGCCAGCAATTCCAGGAGAAGTTTCTAAACCGTTCCTCCCCTCCCCGCCCGGGCTGCAAAAATATCCCCCCAGGCAGGGGTTCAGTCAGAAAAGCTTTGCAACACACACACACACACACACACACACACACCGACCTTGAGATTTCCAATCAACGCCGAAGACTATTTGAAACGCACCGAACGAAGCTATTTAAGGAATGAACTGCTGATTACGGACAGTGGACAACTCACAACACAATGGTCTTTCTGCGGATGAAGAGGGTCCTGACAACTCTTGCTCGATGAAAGAAAAAAAGCCCAAAGACAAAACGCGCGGGGCCCTTGATCTTCAAGGGCAGTCCTTGGCATCAGGACCTGCCGGGTGAGGTTAAGGCCGCCACATTGGAGGCCCTCCCCTCCACGCGCAAAGCGTCCAGCAAGACTCCCCGCTCCACGTCCGAGCGCGGCGACAGTAGCGATCGCCGGAACACCCGTGCCCGGAGCACCCTCCGTGGGGTTACTACGGGACTCCCTAAGAAAGGATGGTTTTTTTTTCACATTGTTGTCCGATCCCCTTTGAGTTTTATATTCTACCACCGTTTTCGTATGGTCCCATTTCTGAGGCACTCCGGATGCTCCGATGCCAATTAGTGCTGAGAAAAGACTAGAGCTTTTGGTAGCGGCCGACGGATTTGAACAGCGCATTCAGCAAGTTACCATTCCTAACCATCCGATCCTTTGTTCACGAGCAAGACCTAACTCGCCAGCTGTCTGTGCCTCGGGCCGCTAGCAGAATTGTGGGGACGGGTTGCCATGTGTCATTCACAACTTGCAGGACCTCTTGGCTGGTTCGAGGTACGGAAAGGTGACGGACGGAAAAACAGAGCCTCCCGCGGGAGAAGCATGCAGCTTTGAATGCCCCCCCCCCACCCCCGCCGAGAGCACACCTGTTGCTTCTAAGGCACTCAGGCAGGGCGCAGAACATACCTAGCGCTCAGTAAAATGTTAGTGTCGACACGGTGGCCCAGCGAGACCCATCAGGAAAATTCCTAGACTCCGGAAGGCTCATGAGTCATTGGCCGAGCTGACCGCCCAAGGATCTCGAACCTCCTAATCACAAAGTACTTCTCTAGCAGAGCGGTTACACAGCCGGCCACCCCCAACGCGTTGCTCGATCCGGCTGTTAAGAGTCGCCGGAGGAGCTTGCAAAGAAAACACAGATGCCTTCCCCCTCCACGCTTCCTGAGGCCCCGACGCCCTTGGCCCAGGGTACCCTGGCATCAGTGCTTTTGCAAGGTCCTCAGGCGACTCGAGGCACAGCCAGGTTGAGGACCGGCGGCCCTGGAAGATAAGGGCTCTTTTCACAAACGCAAGTGCCCTTCCAGCTCAGACGCTGTAGGGTCACAGTAGAGGGGACACGGCATCCCCGGGAGCCACTCTTTCCACCACGGGGGTCCCCAGGCGCACTTCTAGGACTCACGTCACGCAGCCAAGTGCCACGTGGCATATACTATAAAAGCCACCCTCCCCTCCCGGCCCATAAAACAGCAAGTCCATTCCCTCAGCCATCTGTCTTACGGGTATTACCCGCGGGTATTTTATTTTAAAGTTCTAAGTGGGTCTCAATTAATAATCACGTATTTCGTGAAACCCAGGAATGGAGAAGCCCACAGCGTTCGGGGCAAAGAGCATGACTTGCTCCGTCCAAGTCAGATGGCGCGGATTCTAGCTGGGACTGCGCTTCCCTGGAGGGAAGGCTGGCCCTCCACCCGCTGGAGGTCGGGTGGCCCAGGTGATCTCGAAAGTTCTTTCTGTCTCGCACACTTCGTAACGCGAGGGAACTTGGCACAATCTTACTTCAAGCCTTGCAACAGCCTTCTGAGGCACGTTCCAGGCTCACCCCACTTTTACCGATGACGAAGTTGACTCGCAGAGGGGGCGAACGGATTTCCCGAGGGGACGGGGACTGGTCGGTTGCGGGGGCAGCCAGGATTCAAATCCAAACGGGTATGCTCCTGACCCACACTTTCAACCATTATTGCTATGCGTCTCTTCCTTCCTTCCTTCCTTTCTTTTTTTAAACATTTATTTATTTTTGAGAGAGCGCGAGCAGGGGAAGGGCAGAGAGAGAGGGAGACACAGCATCCGAAGCAGGCTCCAGGCTCTGAGCCGTCAGCACAGAGCCCAACGCGGGGCTCGAACTCGTGAACTGCGAGATCATGACCTGAGCCGATGTCGGACACTTAACCGACTGAGCCACCCAGGCGCCCCAACTATGTGTCTTTTTCTTATGACTATGAGAACCTACTCTGGGGTCTTGCCCCTTGGAGAGCTAGGCCTTAGCCCTGGGTGCACCGTGAACCTGGGAAGGAAAAGGGCCTGGGGTCAGAGGGAAATGATTAGAGACTGAGGAGCTCAGGGGAAGGGGGAGGCGGGGGCACTGCCCGAGTGAGACTTACTCTTTGAAGGAGCCGTAATACTGGTTGACGAACTCGATGGCTTGAGGTAGAAGCTCGTCTGGGGGAGTAGGCTTGTCCCTGGGTCCTCTGGTCAAACTTTTGGGGTTCATGATGGCTCCCAGA
The DNA here is from genome assembly GCA_030068075.1 of Paguma larvata. NCBI lineage: Eukaryota > Metazoa > Chordata > Mammalia > Carnivora > Viverridae > Paguma > Paguma larvata. The sequence goes on from CM057843.1 coordinate 6,222,616, forward strand.
CAAGACTTAGACCTGCAAGCAAGATCCTGGAAGGAGAGAGGCAGGTGGTGAGGGGGCTGCTTGGCCCCTTGGGAAGGTGTCGACAGGAGTCCTCCTTCAGGGCCATCTCTCCCAGCCTTTTCCTGCCATCCCAGCTGCTCTGGCTCCCTTGCTGCCCCTCTCCACCCCGGTGGCACCTCCTCCTCGGGGTCCGCCGAGCTTTCCCCCCACGCATATCTCCTTTCCTCTACCGGCTCGCCGAAGCGGGTGTGAGCTGGGGTTCTCCCCGCCACCTTGGGCTCCGTCTCTGGCTCTGCTCCCCAGTCAGACTCCGACTCGGGGCAAAGTCAACAGTTGGGACATGTCAACTACCTTCTCCTCTAAAGAGGCTGATATAGCTCCTGGGGATACACTACTGATATTCGGCAAAATGAACTGAAAGGAGAGGGTATAAATCCCAAAGCCAGAGGATGGCGCAGAAAAAAATACCGGCAGGAAGTACACCTAACCATTAACTGTGGTAACTTCTGGAAGGTGTGGAAAATCATTCTGCTTTCGTGGCCTTGGAATCTTCCAGTCTTTTCCGCTTTATGGTCACAGGGCGTTCTTTTTTTTTTTTTTTTTAATGTTTATTTTTGAGAGAGAGCGCCTGCGATCCAGGGAGGGACAGAGAGAGAGAGGGGGACAGAGGATCTCTGCTGTTCGCAGAGAGCCCGACGCGGGGCTCGAACTCGCGAACCGTGAGATCATGACCTGAGCCGAAGTCCGACGCTTAACCGACTGAGCCGCCCAGGCGCCCCCAGAATGCATTCTACAGTTAGAATAAGACATGTCGGGGCACCTGGGCGGCTCAGTCGGTTAAGCGTCGGACTTCGGCTCAGGTCATGATCTCGCGGTCTGTGAGTTCGAGCCCCATGTCGGGCTCTGTGCTGGTATCTCAGAGCCTGGAGCCTGCTTTGGATTCTGTGTGTGTCTCTCTCTCTGCCCCTCCCCTGCTCACACTCTGTCTCTATGTCTCTCAAAAATAAACATTAGAAAGAAAAAAATTAAAAAAAAGAATAAGACACGTCGCAGAAGGAGCCTTAAAGGCACTCGCTCCCAACCACTCGCTAGACGCTCGAACCCCTCTCCACCCTCCCTGTCAAATAGCACTTGAATCCTTCTAGTGACAGGGATCTCACTATCTCCTGATGTAGTTCTGTTCGGCTATTAGAAAATTCTCCCTGATTGAAAAAAAGAGAAAGAGAGAGAAAGAAAATAGAGAGAAAAGTCCCCCTGTTACTAGGCTGTCTCTCTAAGGAAGACTGAATTTCTTCCTGTAACCGTGTATCTCCCCTTCCGGATTACCCATTATCCGTCAGGGGGATTAACAGGGAGCTGGCACCATATACCTCTTCTGTTATTCGTGAAGAGCACTGGTTTCTGTTCCCAGCACCCTGTGCCCAAGCAGGTGGCTGTCTGGTTTGCTCAGGGGGACATCCATTTGCGCTAATAAGGGCCCTAATGGCTTCGCAAGCTTGGGACGAGGGTCGTTCTCCCCGAGCCCCAGACCTCTCACCCCTTTGGCCTTGTGGTGAAGCGTGTCCTGGAAGGTCATCCCGCTGCCCCAGTTTCTAATCCTCACGTGCCGCGGGCAGGCCGACGGGGGCGTATCCAGCTTCCCCGGGGATTCTGGAACATTCTAAGAGGGGGAAACCACCAAGGATTCACAAAGGCCTCCACTCCGGGACCCCACGGGGCTCCCCTGAGCCCTCCTTTGGCTTGGCGTGGGGAGCCGTGATTGGGGACACAGGCCAGGATGTCGGTCTGCGTCCCTCCTCCTTTCCCAGCAGCGTGGCCACCTGGGCCAGTGCCTGCTAAGAGCTCCAGGTGCCTGGGCCACTGGCCAGGCTTCTCTCCTCACCCAAGACCCTGCCAAATGCTCCCTCAGAGGAATTGCAACAGGAGGGATCAAAGTTGGATGGAAGGGCGACTACCGTCACGGTCAATGCTGCAGAGAACGGAAATCTCCGCACAAGGAAGGACGTGCCGCTGCCTCCCATGCAGGCATGTGGGACGCTGGAAACCATCTTCTCTCCTTCCTACCTCTCGCCCGTTTCTCTGCCCACCTCTCTGGAACGCTGAGGTCCAAAGCTCTTAGGAAAGATGGAATCTGTGGGCTAGCGGCTGGGGGCTGGGACGGAGGCTCAGCTGCTGGCCTTGCTCTACGTTGGGGCGCCCCACCCCTAGCTCCGCGAATGGCCTCCTTTCATCCCTATAGCAAGTCATTGAGGGCCCGGAGCACCGAGGTGGCCACTAGTCCCGCTCTCCCAAGGCCCTTTCTTGCTCCCACGCCCGTTCTCCCGGGACCCCCTCTCCCAGCCCAGCCCCCAGCCTCCCGCAGGCTGCTCTTCCTGCGTCTGCCTGCGCCAGGGAGGAAGGGGCTTCCCACACCCGTATGACTCACTGACCTTTACCGTCCCCGAGAGGGACTGGGGGGGCTCATTCCGGTGCTTGCCGAGGCTGTGACACTTGGGGTCATCCTGGGTCACTAGGCTGTGAAAGGAAACAGCCGGCGTGAGGTAGAGTCTCTCAGGAAAGAGAGGGATCCTGGAGGCCCTTCTGCCAACCCCTCATTTGAGGGATGGGGAAACTGAGGCCCAGACGGCAGGAGTGAACGCCAAGGCTGCCGGCCAAGGACGACGTGTGGATGCGGTGGGGGAGGCAGCCGGTCAGACCCAGTCTCCCCGCCGACCCCACCCTCCCTCCTCCTCCTCTTCTTTGCTTGCCTCCCCGCCCCCACGCACCCGCAAAGCCAAAAAGACGAGAGAGGAGCTGAGCCAAAGCCAGCCGCCCAAATGATGGCCCACAGGAGCCCCGGGAAGATGCCCCCTCCTCAAAGCCAAGTACGAACACGGGATGAGCCTGAGTGCCAGAGAACGGCCCCTTCCGGCCTGCCCTCCCGGCCAGCACCCACTTGTTGAAGCTTTGTTACTGAAAGCCCTTGCTGTATGTCGGTTTCATTATGGATTCTAAATTTCAATTAGGGGAGATGTTAGGCAGACGCAAGGAGACGGGCTGGTATAATAAGTCCCCACGGGCCCTTCGCCCAGATTCGGCCCCCCTTCAGCAAGTACCACCCCACAGCCCATCTTGTTTAACTCTATTCTCCCTGCCTCTGCCATCATTTCAAAGCAAACCCGGGACATCACGTCATCCATAAATATCTCAGTAGGTGTATCTGGAAGTCAAAGACTCTTTTAAAAAAGATAGTGCTTATTTTTATCTTAAAACGGCAGATGTAAAGAACCTGGCCTGTCCTTTGGAGACGAAAAAGTGCCGACAGCCTGAAATCACTCGGAAACCACGGCCTCGGGGCGCCTGGGTGGCTCGGTCTGTCGAACGTCTGACTCTTGATTTCGGCTCAGGTCACGATCTCATGGTTTGCGAGATCGAGCCCCGAGTCGGCCTCTGTGCTCACAGCCGGAGCCTGCTTGGGATTCTCTCTCTCTCTCCCTCTCTCTCTGCCCCTCTCCAGCTTGAGCAAAATAAATAAATGAACTTAAGAAAAAAAAAAACCCAAAAACGCAGCCTCTGGTTTGAGATTTCAGGTTCTCTTTCCTGGCAAATGCGACAGAGAAAAGACAGCACGTGACCTCCCTGGGCCGCTTACACGTGAGCACCCCCCAACAGCCATACCCCACACGTGCCTCCTCCTGGAGCGAGCCACACTGTAGGGGCGTTTCACTAGGAAAGCCTGCGTTCCAGATCCTTCTGGGTATTTTCTGGGGCGGGCATGCGTGTGCACACACATCCAAGGGGAAAGGAAGTCAGAAAGTATTACAAAGGTCTCTCGTTTTCCACTTGATACGTATTTGGAAGGTTGGCATGCGAAGAATGAGCATGGATTACTTTAATTATTGGGAAAAGTAATGACGATAGATTGAAATTAACATGATACGATCGACTACATACAGTAGTAGTTACACGATTTATAACTATAAAGAGATGGTGTCCTTTTACGAGAACACAAACATGCATCAGAAAGCAACTTCTATCTAAATCAAGGGATCCAACGAGCCTTCCTTCCGTGTGACCTGCTGTCACCTGCCCTCTGAGGCGGCTTGGAGTAAAGCCAAAAGGGGGTCATGTGTGCATTCGGAACAGGTGAGCCGCGGCTGAGCCATCTTCAAAGGGCTCCTTAAAACGGAAGATGTTCTGACGCCGGGGTCTCCGGGGAGGCAAAGCCTTACCGCTCTTGATCTTTCGCTGACACCCCTAACCCCGACCTCCGCCCAGCTTGTTCTTGCTTCCTGTCGCTGACTTGCGGCCACAGGCCTGGAGAATTCTCGAAGTAACGTTTAGATGGAGAAACAATGTCTTTGTACGCTGCACACAACTGCTGCCACCGAACGTGAAAAAGCTCCCTGAAAATCCACTGTATAGGTGGTCCGGCGTCAGCCTGACCCCATGGCCTGCGGCTGGAGAGGTAGGTTGTGTCCGGTTTCTCCACTGTTACAAATAAGGTCTCACACTGTATACATGGTCTGATGGTGACGATGGTGATGATGATGATGGGGTGTGTGTGTGTGTGCGCGCGTGCGTGCGTGCGTGTATGTACAAGCACAGAAAAACACCTGGGGCAAATGCCAGTAATATTAACGGTGACGATAGCATGGCCAATCTCAAACTTTTACTATGTGACCATGAATTCCTTCATAATTAGGAATCTCTTCATTTTAATTCGAAAAACGAGTAAGCAAAGCTAGCCACAGTCGCCTTCTGCCCCGGGGTGGCTCATTTCTTTGGGCCAGCTGCTGGGAACCAGGGTGGCCAGGAGACAGGTGAACATACTAAGGACGTGGAGACTGATGCCATGTTACTACACAGTCTATCCGACACACAGCTATGCTCGGTACCGTATGGTCCTTCCTGGGAGCGGGGACCCGTCAGACCCGCCCATCAGGAGTGCTGGAGTGTGGTGCTTCGATCCAGAACTATCCACAAGCCCCGGGGTGGCTGAGGACGGCTGAAGTCAGAGCAGCAGTCTGTGGCTTGTTGCGGGGAACGGGGGTCCTGATTTCCCTTGCAGTTACCACTCCTGCCCACTGCCCACCGCAGCACCTACGGGGGAGGGGGGCGGCAGAGGGGGGGGGACGCTCTGGGAAACAATTTTACAATTTTACAATTCTTTTCTCTCTTAATCATATCCGTCCTAGAGGGTGCAGCAGCCCCCCACCCCCCCGGCTGAAACATCTAGAAAGTTCCCAAGTGCTGAAACATCCACTATTCCTACTCCAGCCCGCAGAGACGCCTCTCGGGAGAGGGGTGGGGTGCACGCGGGGGCTTCCGCGGGTCGTCTGCGGCTACCAAACGGCCACCTCTTTTGCGTCCTAAACCAGGAAACCACTTTACATCCTCGTCGGCATCCTACGGGGCGAGCGAACGTTCCAACCCTCCGACGCTCACGGAAACCCGAGGCTCGGAGCCGGGTCGGGGCCGCGCCCGGGGTTCCAGCCCGGTTCCCGGCGCGGAGCCGCCCGCCCCCCTCCCACGGCGGACGCGACCCGGCCCGGCGGTGGGGGTGCGGGGTACCTGGCTCGGCGGGGACCGAAGGCGGGCTGCGGCCGCAGGATCCTGCGGAGGAGCCGGCAGAGCCGGGGCCGGGCGGCCTCGCACGCGGCGCCCAGCCCCTCGCGCATGGCCCCGTCGCGGGCGCAGCTCCGAGGGCGCCCCGCGCCGCCCCGCCCAACCTCTTTATAGCCGCGCGACCCCCGCAGTCCCCGCCCCGGGGCGGAGCGAGCCGGAGGACCGCCCACCCCTGGCTGCACCCGGCCCCCGGGGTCGCGCCGCGCCTCCGCTCTCCGGCCGGTGGCCGCGGGCGCTCTACACCCACCCGGCGTCCGCAGGGAAGTCGGCTTTTGGGCGCCCCTGGACTTTCTCCGGGCCGGGAGCCTGGACAGCCACGGCCGGCCTCGGGTTAGTGGATTCCGCATGAAACAATCCATTTTATTCTAACGAGTCCCACTCTCTGGCGCTTTAGAGCTTAGAAGGCAAACTTTCCCGTTATTTCATCGATCCTTTACTCAGCCCAGTGGAGAAGACAGTGCCATACGGTTTCCTCTTTACTGAGAAGGAAGCTGGGGGCCCAGAGAGGTTGGGGATTGTGCCCAAGAGCACACAGCAGCCGCAGGCCACAGCCCAAGCTCCCTTAACCGGTCCCAAAGAAGCGCTATTTCTCTTCGGGGAGTTCTGTCTGATTCCAGGAAGGAAGCCGGGGCTGGGGGTGATTTTTAGTGGGACACGCGGTGGGCTGCTAGTGCTGGAGAAGCCCCCTCGGGTCCCCTCCAGGGGCCTCGTCCTTGCTACCTGAAAGGCACAGAGCCTCCTAACTTTGATGGAGATCTGTGAGTTGCTCCCGACATCGGGAAGCAGGGTAACTTCTAGGGTCCAGACAGGGACAGGACGGTAGCCCTCAGCCTCAGGGAACAGGGGGCCCTCCTGCACGTGGGACAGTATATTTAATCCCAAACCCGAATTAAAGTGGAAGGAAAGAGGGTACCTGTTTTTCTGAGACAATCTCAGCCCAGCTAGCAATGCTTAGCTCCACTTTGTTCCAAATTCCATATATCTTCAGCTAGGTGTTCCCGCCCGTTGCCTCTCTCTCTCTCTTTCTCTCTCTCTCTCTCTCACCACACAGGCATGCACGTGTGCGTGCAGGCACCATGCTCACTTCCTAATCGTTTGTTTACATAAAATATAGCATCACGAGTCACCTGCCATGGGTTCTTGGTCTCATTACATCCGAACGGATTTGAAAATGGCTTTTTAAAATCAAAAGACATTCGTCGGCTCCCGTGGCCTTCAGCATAAAATCCCCGTCGTCCTGCTGCTTCCTCTTACGGGAACACCCTCCCCAGGCCCCCTCACCGTGGGCTGGCAGTCCAGCTGGGCCTACCTCCTCCCCGAAGCCTCCTCCCACCCTGCTCCTGCCCACGCAGCCAGGCCAGGCCCCCTCCGGTCGCCCCAGAAGAGACCCCAGTGCCTACACTGTCCTGTAACCTGCCTGCCGTCTCCCTCTCTGCCTGCTGCACCTCTGCCCTGATATATAAAGAATATTCCCATCTTAACAGCAGGAACTCTTCTTGGTCCCTTTCTCGGCCCAGAGTAGGCCCTTAGGGAGAGTCCGCCGAGCCGTAAAGTTTATGACTTTGGACTTGGTTCAGACCTCAGCTCTACCACTTCCCAGATGCCGGCCTTGAGCCAGTCGCTCCACCTTGTAAGACAAGGCTAATGACAGCTCCTGCCTCAACGCTGACACTGTAATTAGGACTTTATAAGCCTTGCTATTTTTAGCTGCTGTGTATGCAGCGTTGTTTATTTAATTGATAAACAGAAGGGCGTCACTGACATCTCCAAACCCCTCCCCCCCCAGCACAGTGCCAGGTAGGTAGCCCTCAGCGGGGCGTTTGTGGACTGGAAAATGCCCAGGCCGGAGTGGCTTCTCGGGGTAGTGGTTATGAGCCAGACCGCCGGGTCTGACTGCTGGCTCTATCATTTCCTAACTCCGAGATCTTAAAAATCACTTAAGGGGCACCTGGGTAGCTCCAGTCGGTTGAGCGTCCGACTTCGATTCAGGTCACGATCTCACGGTTTGTGAGTTCGAGCCCCGTTTTGGGCTCCGCACGGATCATGCAAAGCCTGCTTCGACTCTTCCATTCCCCTCTCTCTATCTGCCTCTACCCCGCTTGTGTGCTCTCTCTCTCTCTTAAAAATACACAAATCTTTAAAAAAATCACTTAAACCTTCTAGGCTCTCGTGTCCTCATGGCTAAGCAGAAGGATAACGACAGCTCCTTCCTCGTGCGGTGTTAGGAGGGCTCAATGAATTAAATGTGATATTTTCTCTTCATCGCCTCTCACACCTGTGTGAGTACCTCCACCAGCTCACCGCGGCTTAAAAAGATGAGTGAGCTGGTTTGCCTCAAGTACATCTACAACTCAGGTTTCCCGAATGGTCTGAAAACACAAGTCAGGAATAACTGTCAGTGCTGTTAGAAGGTGCGGGATTCAGGGCTAAAGGCTGTAGGCCGCACCGCAGGGGCTAGGAGAGGAGGGGGGTGTTACTAAAGATGGGGGGTGGCCTGGGATCACAGGGAGCAGCCACAGTCAAGCCTCAGTGTGATGACAGGCCATGGGGAGCCACTGCAGACTCTAGAGCGGGAGCAGGGCTTGCTAGAAATCAAGTTGGAGCCAAGGTGGTGGGGGGGGGCGCTGCAGCTGGGAAGTCAAGAGAAGGAAGGGACACATGATTTGGTGACCTCCTGAGATCCCGGCAGGAGGAGACCGCTGTCAGTCTGCAGCATTTGAGTCTCGAAGTGCGAGGAGGACATCTAGAGGCTGTCCCCGTCTCTTGGCCACAGCTCAGGCTGCCTGGCTTCCGACACGCTCCCCTCCAGCTCAACCCACACCCCCCACGGGGACTGCCTCGCTCAAGAACCTGCAGCGGCTCCCCGCCTCGCCTCTCCTGTGGCAGCCCCCAACCCCCTCACGCTGGCTTCTGTCTCTGAATCTTTGCCCCCGCTGCCCGCTTCCTGCAATGGCCTCGCTACTCGTCTTGACACTCCCTGCCCCCCGTTCTACCCTCTCTTCGAGTCCGCCGAGCCCTCCTTGCTTCCTCGAAGCCCTCGGAGGGGCCCCTGCTTAGCGTCGCTCGACCTCGTCCTAGCCGCCATCCGCGCTAACAGTGACAACCGCGACAGATGGTGTTTATCAAGCGTTTCCTGTCTGCCAGGCACGGGGCTGAGTTGTCTACTAATGAAAACTCATGTCATGCTTACCCCGACCCCGGGGAATAGGCGATCCTACCCGCTTCTTACAGATGAGGAAACTGAGGCCCAGAGGCTAGGGGACTTTCAAAGGCCCCAGGACTATTGAGTGGCGAAGACACCCGCTTCTTACAGATGAGGAAACTGAGGCCCAGAGGCTAGGGGACTTTCAAAGGCCCCAGGACTATTAAGTGGCGAAGCCACCCGCTTAGCTCCAAGCCGGTGCTCTTTGCCTGGCCGCTCTTGCGGCGGCCTCTGGCAGGTGCGTTCAAGGTTGCCATCTTGCCCACCAAAGTCCAAGGGAAAGCTTCTCTGGGGGCCGTGGGGCTCTGTGGCAGCTCCGTGTGGACCGGGGCTGTCCTCCGGTTCATACGATCATGTTCTTGCAGATTCACTCGCCTTTCTCCTTCCTCCAGGTCAAGGCTTTGGACCCTTCTAGCATGTTCCCTGACTGGTTGGTTGGCCGCCCAGCTCTCTCAGTGCTGTCTCTGGCCTGCTTCTCCTACGGGTGGGTGGCTGGGGCTGGGGTGGGGGGCGGGGGTGGGGAAACCGATTGCCAGTCACGTGACCTGGGGGAAGTCCCTTCCCTCTCGGGGCTTCTGTTTCCTCAGCCGTAAAAGGAGACAAGGACCGACGCTCCACAGAGAGGCCGTGGAGATCGGCTGAGACTCGGTGCATGTTAAGTGCCCCGTGTCCCCCGGGCACGGAGTTCCTCGGTAACTCAGGCTGCCCGACAGAAGAGAAGAGACCCTCCCACGAATCGAGTGTGTCTATGGATGCGCACTCTGGGGCCAGCTATGAGGCGGGTCCCCTTGGCGTCTTCCTGCTCGTCTGAGCATCAGAGGGGTTCATCTGCCCTAGAGGTCACACGGCAGGTGCCGAGACAGCACAGGGCCGGCGAGGACGGCCCGGCACGAGCCCTGGCTATGGTTTGTCTAACGGCCTATTTCTTCACCAGACTGATATTCAAAATACCTACCAGTTCGTGAAGCCTCCGCACCGGGGAACCGGAACGAAGGCCAGCCGGGAGGCCGCCTTCGTTCTAAGCCCTGGGCTCCACTGCCTGTTCCTCCCAAGTCACACAGTCCATACTCCTTGCCCATATTCCTCCCCCAGAGATTCCAGAATCCTCGAGGGCCAGGACTGTGCCGTGTCCCTTCCTCGTACACACAGTGTCAGGCGCAGTGAGGTGTCCAGTAAACAGCGCCTGCGCTAAATTCCAACGGGGACCTCCGAGACCTCTGGTGAGACGTCAGAGGCAGGGAGAGGGACTCTGAGTTGGCGCCCGGGTCAGGGAATGGAAGCCCCGGCGACGACAAGCAGCGGGTGGCAACAGGGAAGAACTTACCCCCCAGGGGTCCGGATGGCTTTCCCCACATTGTTGTTGATGTCTGTTTCCTCGGTCAGGTTGTACCGGTGGGGTCTGGCCTTGAACAGAAACTGCCAGGGACAGGCCATCTCGGCGGCTTTGCAAAGCAGCTCACGCCTCGGGATCGGAACTCGGATTGCTTCCCCGAGCGGCTGAAGGAGGAGATGGGATGGGGACAGAGGGTTAGGAAGACTTTCTGGACCTGTGCCTTCTCCATACGGTCAGTGTGCCCCGGAGTCAGGACGCAAGCTGACACACACAATCTCAAACGACCGCTGTGGCCGTGCCGGCGATCTCCGCTCCTACTCTGAGGTGGGATTTGGGGATCTGGGGACACAGATTTTAATTCTACAAAGCCGCACGGCCATCCGAAGGAGAAACATCGAATCCATAGCGAAGCGAGGACAAAGCATACCCCCTGGGGGCCTCCTTCGAGGGACCTGCTGGCCCGCCTGACCCCCAGGCAAGGTGGGGAGGCGCCCACTCGCATTGAAACCTGGCTGCCTTTGCCTGGGCCTGCAAGGTCGTTTCCAGCAGTCTGACTAGCAACTGGCATGTTACACCTGTCATTGGAGACGCCACTCAAGTCATAGCGCCTTTACAATTTTGCCATTGCTGTCAATACTGTCACCCGTTCCCTTTATATTATGACAGCAGAGCGGGGAGAATCATTGTTCATGAGATCATTTGTAGAACCGTTTGGGGAAAAATGCACTCGAGTCTCCGACATTCGAGATCACCTTCTAGATAAAAAGGGCAAAAAAGGGACCCCTAAGCGGAGGGCCGGGTCTGGTCCAGGCTTGGCCCCGGCACGCCTCCCCAATGGCAAAACCCTCTGCGCTGGAAGGCAGCGTGGTGCTACGGCCCAGGGAGGAATCTTAGAGGCCCCCGAAGCTGGGTTCAGGTCTTGGCTCGACTAGTCACGTGATCTGGACCGAGTTCTTTACCCGAGACCCATTTCATCTGTCAAATGGGCTTCCTAACATTCGTCTTCACAGAATCGGTCGGCAAGCGGAGAGGCGCCCATCATGAGGACCGTGGGGGACCCTCTGTATAAAGGTTCCGAACAGATTCCTCCCCGCGCCCTGACCTGAATCTGCCAAAAAAGGTGGTCTTTGAAATGTAGCCAGTTTGGCAGGAAAAAAAACAAAAAACAAAAAACTCAACCAGATGCCCTTTCCAAGCGGCCGGACCTCGCGTGGGCATTTCTGAGACTTTCCGCCCGTTTCTCTCCCTAGGCAGAAAATTCCCACCGTATTCTGGGCCTCCCCAAACCAGAAGAAGCGCCAGCCCCACAGAACAGGGGCTCCCCCAGAAATGAAGACAACTCACCTCACCGCGGGGCTGCTGCGCTGCCTCGGCAGGGTCCGGAAAAGCAAGCTGCGGGGACCTGTGCCTCGAGGCCTTCGGAGTCACTTCTAACTGCCCGTATGCCTCACCGAGGGTGACCGAGAGCACCGAGGGTGACCGAGAGGTCTCAGGCCAGCGATGGCTGAGTTCTTTGGGGCCAGAAAGTCTCAGGCTCGACTGACTGCCAAGTTAGGAGCACACTGGCCGGGATGATGTATTTATACCCACCCAGGGTCATCCAGCGAGCCGTTTTGGCATAAAGGTCCCTTTTTGGTTTCCAAAGGGAGTGTCCCCGGCTGGGTGTACAGCTAGCTAATTTATGACTGGGGCTCCTGGTCTCTCAGTGACCTGATCTAGCTGTTACATCACCCCGTGGGGTGCAGCCCCAGTAAACCGACGGCTTCCTGGTCCAAGGTCTGTGGTGGCAGCTGATCGGCCGGCTGGGGGTGGGGTCTGATGACAGCAGTCATCGTGGAGCCAGAATTTCTTCAGCGAAGTCATTTTGCCTGGATTTCGGCATCTGGGTACTTTTTTTTTCCCCCTCAGCAGGGAGCTCTCTGGTTAATTCCTGCCCAGCCTCTTCGTTTTCCAGTCGGTGGCAGGGGTCCAGGAAGCTGGGGGAATATTGACAGCATGGAACATCCTGGAAAATGCCCAGGTTACAGAGGTCCGGCGATGCCGGTGATGCCAGCGTTCCAAAGGGGCCCTGAAATTTTCAGCTCGCGTCCAGGGGAGGGCGGGGCGGGGGAGGGCGAGGGAAGGAAAGTCAGTGACACAGGGAGAGAGATCTCTCAGACGTTGGAGTCACTAATGTCTCCCCCTTCAGCTCTCAGTACGCTACGGGGTAGAAGGGCAGGTAGAATCATTTCCTACAGGGAAAAACAATTCCTTCGTTATAACAGAATTTCTCTCATAACTTCTCCTATGGAAAATTATCATTTCCTGTCATTTCGTTGAGGAGAGGACTTCCACTCCGGCAGTCCCGTACGGCATGAATCGTTTCCACCGTGTCTCCCCCATCCTAACGCTCTGCCGTCACCGCCCATGTGTCTCCTTCCTTCCCATCCCCCATGAAATGCGGCATTATAACGGATCGAATTCGTTTAGGAGAACCTGATTTCCCCCCCACCCAAAAAAAAAAAACCACGAAGAGAAGCTCAAAGATCTTTGTGGAAGGAATGAATGACAAATAAGAGTGGGCCGCAATGGGGTTCGACACGTCAAAGCCATCCTCCGTTCAGGCTGTAGCGAGTTGGGTTCAGGGACACCAACCTGATGGAGGGTAGACCCTGCGACCCTGGGCTCAGGGAGTGCAAAGCTTAGAGAAAACCATGGTGGACAATTATGGTACAAGAGTGACAGTGCGGGGACGGAGGGATGGCCTGGCTGAAGCAGCTGCATCTACTTACTCAGGGATGGGTCACAAGGGAGAGGACACCGAGACGGGGTTTTGAGGGGTGATTAGGAGTTTGCCTCATTCTAACGCCTGTTCCCTGTAACTGCTCCCACGTATTCGGCTCTCCTCACAGCAAATGTGTATGTTCATTCCTTTAACTCCTCTAGCTGTCTGACGAGACAGGTACTACTCTTTGCCATTCATGGAATCTTCTAGAATCCCATTGACTGGGCACCAGAGCGCCCGGTTGGTTTTGCTTCGGGGAATGCAGATATCCCATCAGTCGAGCTAGCGAACACGTGACAGGCGGACTTTGGATGCACGGCCGCACCCCGAACGTGCTCGATCTCACATGCTCCCCTCCCTGACGAAGAGGACGTCTCCCGCTCGCGTTTCCTGGGAGTGTCTCCGTGTCCTCGTTGCCTTGCTGTCCTCTGACTTGTGCCAGAGGCCTCTCTTTAAATGCCCCCTCGAAGTGCGGGGTGCTTACGACTGCCCATCTGCCTGGGTGTCCGCTGCCTTCTTTGATTCCGCCCGTCTGGATAGGTATGGAAACTGAGGCAGGGTCAGGACCAAACTCACAGGTCCCATCTCCCCACTAAATCACGAGCTCCCCGGGGGTAGGCGTCCTCACCACCCAACATCCCAAACACCTACTGATGGGCACAGTAGACCGGGCCCTCGGGTCACGAGTGGCGAGAGGTACCAAGCCAAGGGCCTCTGGGGTGCCCGGTGCAGGGTGACGGCGGGACCGTTTGCTGCCTTTCCCTGTTCCTTTGTGTGCTGCTCCCGTCGCCAGCCTGAGTGTCAAGGCTGCCGCGTCCCCTCGGGGCCTGCTCTAACCCAGCGTGTGTCACCTCGCGACGTCCTTGGCTCGTGGCAGGATGCCGGTCAGCAGTCGCTGCCCGACCCGAGCGCCAGGCCTTGCAGATGTGGCCGCGATGGGTCTGAAAGGTCCTGGGTTCGAGGCGCTCAGTTGGTTGAGCGTCCGACTTCGGCTCAGGTTCATGGGTTCGGGCCCCGTGTCGGGCTCTGTGCTGACAGCTCAGAGCCTGGAGCCTGCTTCGGATTCTGTGTCTCCCTCTCTCTCTGCCCCTATCCTGCTCACACTCTGTCTCTTTCTGTCTCTCAGAAATAAAAAACGTTAAAAAAATTTTTTTTTTAAATCTGAAAGGTCCCGGGTTAGAGGGGCACAGCCCCGCTACTGAGCTGCTGGGGGACCTCAGTAAAGATAGCCCTCTTCTCCAGGCCTGACTTTTCACGCAAGTCACGGTGGCCAAGATCAAAGTGAGTGATGAGAGCCAAGAAAGCGTTTTGAGCTCTGGAGCAAGAAGGCAGCCAAGCAAGAATGTTTGGGCCCCGCTGGGGGTCCGAGAATAACAATTCGCCTTTTGACAAAGAGCGAGGTGAGGTGGGGGGGACCCAGAGACTCTCATCCAGAGCACCCTTCCTCAGAGGGTCAGCACCCCGTCACCAACATAAATCCCCAGTTTCTCTCTCTCCGTGACATGGCATTCATTTATTTTTTTATTGGGATAAAACTCCCCATGGGAAAAAAAAAACCTCGCCATTTTAATTATTCTCAAGTGCACAGGACCGTGGTTGTTAGCCTATTCATGTCTTTAGTGTCTTCGTAATCACCGCTATCCCCATACTCTCTTAGTCCAACGGCGACGAAGAGACTGAATATAACCGTAAGGATGGCGACGCGCACAGAGAGGTTAAGAGATTCCCCAGGGTCACACAGCAGGAAGCCTCCGAGCTGGAACCAAGGGTGGGCCCACCCCAGAGCTCCTTTGCATGCAGGGTCCCGGGCTGACCCCCATCCCGTAGGCGGCATGGATTTCCCTCTCTGCACACCCTGTGGGTTCTCTGGGCCTGCCCTTGGCCCTGCCCGCCCCACAGGCTGCATTCCGGGCCTCTTCTGATGATGGATGTGGCCGGGGAGTGCTGCCAAGGAGAAATCAGAGCGCAGCTTGGAGGGCAGGCAGGGACAGGTGGGCCCCCCGGGAGGGTGGGGACGGAGGTTCCGAGGCCTCCGTAGAGAACACCTCCTTTTAATCCCGGGGCGTCTCGGGCGCCACGCCGCTCGCAAGCCCCGCTGGACTTCTCAGCCTCATCGTCCCGGGACTGACTTTCCAGCAAATAAACTTAATCTGTTCCTGCGCCAGGTCGTGGAGGTGGTTCGGCTCCAGCTGGGCCTGGGGAGGTAGGCACGCGGAAGCTCTCTCTACAAAAATAACGCTCGGAGAACACAGTCACCAAGCAAGGCACTTCCGCGGGGCAACCGTTCCAGCCACGCCGTGGCCCGCGACGTGGGTGTTCTTACTGCCTCATTCTACAGATGGGGAAACTGAGGCTCGGCCAAGTCGAGGGACTTGTCCAGGATCGCACGGTGAGGCAGTGGCGAGGCCGAGGCTGGAGTTCCAGCTCGCAGGCTGGAGTCCCCCTTCCACACCTCCTCCAACCTGTCAACCCCTCCAAAGGGGACAATCGGGACAGAGTTCTGGGGGAGGAAGCCTCCCGCACCCCACCCACTGCCTTTCTGGGAACTCTTTCCTCCCCCCCCACCCCCCCTTAATAAGAATTCGCCGGGGTGAAAATTACGTCTACCATGAGCTACGTAGCTGTAGCCGGGCCCTGGCCTTGCCCTTCATTGTAGTCAACAGCTCGGGCGGCCCTCGGCGAGGAAGGCACTATTATCTAGCCAATGTCACAAGGAGGGAAACCGAGGCACAGGAAGGTCGAGCAAGCAGCCAATGTCGCTCAGCTCGTAAAAGGCGGAGCTGAGGCTCGGCCCAGGTCTGAGACCAAGGTCTCACTGAACCCAGATGCCTCCCCACCTCGGGTGCCCCCGTGGACCTGCCCGCCTCACTGCCTGTGAGCACACCCCCGGGGGGCAAAGTGAACGAGGAGCAGGAAGGGGGTGGGAAACTGAGGCCAAGCTAAGGGCGGAGGATTACCTTGGGTTGAATGTCCTCTCCCCAGACCAGTGTCTGTGGCCAGCGCTGTGCAATACAAGGCAGGTATAGGGGCCCCCCAGGAAGGGGCAGAGGGGTCCCCGCCCATGCCCCTGCTTCACACAAGCCCCCGTGGGATCCTCTTGACAGCTCTTGGAGGGAGCTACTGTTCTCTCTAATTTACAGAGGAGGAATTTGCAGTTTAAGAGGGGGAAGTGACTCGCCTGAGTTACCCAGAACGGAGCCGACTAGGGATTTGAACCCAGAACCCTTAGACTTCAAAGGCAGATGGTTCCTATGCCATGTATTCATACGGTGCCTGTTAGGTAGGGCTTGGCATAATGGCGGACAAAGGGGTAATCCCAAAGATACGGCTCTGGTCTTCCTCACTCTCAGAATATGCATTATTTTTTTTTAATCTTTTTTAAACGTTTATTTATTTTTGAGACATAGAAACAGAGCGTGAGCAGGAGAAGGGCAGAGAGAGAGGGAGACACAGAATCCGAAGCAGGCTCCAGTCTCTAGGCCATCAGCACAGAGCCCGACGTGGGGCCCAAACTCATGAACCACGGGGATCATGACCTGAGCTGAAGTCGGATGCTCAACCGACTGAGCCACCCAGGCGCCCCAGAATATGCATTATTAATAAGAGAAAGAGGGCCACCCTTCTCTGTACCCAAAGCTCCACAAGGACAGGAGGACTCTGTCACACTTAGCTCTGCATGTCTGCGGTATACAGTAGGTGGTCAAACATTGATTGCATGGAGGATCCGTGTACTTATTATACGCACGGCGCTTGACCCAATCTCGCCACAACCCTGCAATGAAAGGGTCATTCTTCCCATCTTACCGGGCGGCGGTGGGGGGAGGCACTGAGGCTCAAGGAGGTAGCCCACAGTCTCCAGGACAGTTCCCTTCCTAGCAGACGGGGAAGCTGAGGCCGAGAGGGGCTGATTCCCGAGTCTCCCCTTCTTCTGGTCCAGAAGGCCCCCAACCTCCCTTGCACTCATCTGGGCCCTACCCCTGCCTTCCTACTACTCCCCAAACTCGCTGGTACCACACACCCCCCCCGCCCCCTGTTTCAGATGGTGACCTAGCTACTTGTATCTCTGGTCTCTCCCTTGAGTGTCTTATAACCTCAGCACTCTGCACACAGTAGACGCTCAGTAGATGTTCTTACAGGTGACAGGGCAGGCAAGGTGATCTGGGTAAACCTGGGTCAAATGACAGGTCTCCCAAGGGACTCCTTAGGGGTCGTGCCTGGAATCACAATATTTTTACTTTTACGGTTAAAGTTTTTATTGATGTGATTACTCTCTGCGGCCACTTACTGGTTTCCCGCTTGCAGAAAAGGATCAAAATTTATTTTAGAAATACATTTTTTTAAGTTCAAAGAAAAAGTCTTTTTAAGGAAAAAATATTTAAGCAGATAACAGTATATGTGGTTTGCAGGAGGGACAAGAATGATGAAGGTGGAACACACCGACGCCTGCAAGCGACCTAGACTTGCAGGTATGCAAATTTTTCTTCTCACGCATGCGTGCATGGGACTCGGGGCAAGTCACGCGTCGTAGTAAGGTTTCCTTGCCCCCCCGCACCTGTCAGAGGAAGGCACTGGGGAAGAGACTTTCTAAGGATCCTCCCAGCTCTGACACCCTAAAGTCATCGGGGTCTCAAACGGGCCCCCAGCCCCGGAGCCCCACGTCATTTGCCGACTGACCACTGGAGGGCGTGAGTCACACAAATTCCAGCCACTGGGTAGACAGAGTGTCCCTGACCGAGGACCCCTTGAATGACTTGGAGATGACAGAAGCAGAGGGATTTTTGTCGGAAATGCCCAGGTGGTCACCTGGGGCGGACAGACCTACGGTGGCCCCGAAGATGGGCGGCTTTACTCCCTGAGTCCCTGGAGTGTGACTCATGGTGGCTGGCACAGGCCTGCGACTTCACCCGCAGGGCTGGCCCAGCCGGTGAGGACCTGACCTGCTCAGAGGGGCGTTCCAGCCAGGAATTTTCTGTAAGGGCCAGCTTTCTTTTTGACGCTCCCCAGAACATTCTCTCTCTTCTGCCCTTCTGGGCTGCTTCCTGGGTTGAGGATTAATACATAGAGGGGCATCCTGGCAGCCCCCAAGGCACGGGAGCTTCAAGGGGCAAGGATTCCGTTGCAATAGTATATTTGGGACCGTGCGAGGCAGGGGACATCAGTAGGGAAATGGGGAAGGGCAGGCGGCCAGCAAGGGTGCAACATTAAGCCAGTTACCACAACGGGCCATTCAAGTTCAATGCCACAGGGAAGCAAAGGATACGGCAGGGAGCCCCATGGGAAAGACAAGGCTGCTGGCTGTTGGCAGCCCGAGCGTCGCGGGTTGAGGCTGCTCCCAGGGGGATTGTGGCCCCAGCGTGGCCTTCCTTGGTTCTGGAAAAGCCCGTAGGCCCAGGGTGCCCATCCATTCACAGGGTGCCCTGGAATGAGAGATATGGGCCGAACACAGGCTGCATGGTGCAGGTGGGTTAGGGCTAGGCCAAAAGGAGGAGGAAGCGACGTGTTTGGTCCCTTTCTCCCCAACTCCAGCCTCCGAGGACCTTGGATGCTGATCTCAGAAGGGGTTCTAAAGGCCTTCCCACCAGCTAAACACAGCCTCTTGGGTCCTTCCGGAAAGAGCTGTCCATCTTGGGTCGGCCCACGTGAGCCCTCTGGGCCTCTGTGTGTTCGGTCATGGTTCTCTGGAGCCCTCCTGGCTCTGACATCTGGGTTTCCCTGAGTCTCCCCGCCTCGTGGGTGTCTTGTCTCTGGTGCTCTGGGGAGAGCCCCCTTCCTGATCAGAGCGCCCCCCCCCCAAAGCAGAACAGTAACTGGCACCTTCCAACTCCAGACTCTAGCCACTTGGTGTACATGATATCAGCTCGAAAAACATCAGACTGTAGCCTAGAATGACCCCACCACATAAAATAAATGCGGAGCAGAAAAAAAAAAAAAAACAACCGGAAGAAAAAATACTACAATTAACGAAGAGCGGCGGCGATAGGAGCAATAGTTATTTTCTTCTTTACCCTTCTCTGCACTTTCCGTGTGGGCGTGGGGGTGGGGCGGGGGGAGCAGGCAGTTCGTTGGCTGGGTATACAGACCAGGACCTGCAGGGGAGCCCTCAGAGCAAGGCGCTCGCCCTCCCTCCTGCCCGGCCGGCTGCTGAGTTTGCAAGGGAGGCACCTGCTTTACTGGAAGGGGGAAACTGGGCCCTTGCTCCCTCCTCCTGGGACCTCGGCTCTTCCGGCCTCTCCAGGAGCTCCCCCAGGAAGCCGCATCTTTCCAGCCACTGCTCTCCCTGCCCAGACTGACCTTCCAGATGGCTCCCCAGCCCCACACACTTCCCCTGGCTAACTCTAATCCCCTCCGGGATCCGTTCGACTTCATGGTATTGTCTTCTCGAGAAGGGTCCCCTGACCCTCCATCCCTAAGCTCTCTGGGATTACCCTCCAGCCCAACACTGACCCCCCCCCCCTTCTTTGCACTGTGGCTCATTCATCTGTCTCCTTTCCTAGACACAAGCTTCCCGAGACCAAGGCTGCATCTCGCACGTCTCTGTGGTACTAGCACTGTGCCTGGCATATAGTAGATACTCAATAAATTTTTTATTAAGCTACAATTTGCGAGCCATCAAATTCACCTTTTCCAAGTGTACAAGTCGGGTGGTTTTCCGTATTTTCACAACGTTGTGCAACCATCACCACTATCCAATTCCAGAACGTTTCCATCACCCCCAGAAAGAAACCTCATACCCATTAGCAGTCGCTTCCCGTTTTCTCCTCCCCCAAGCCCTAGGCAACCGCTAACTTGTCTTTTGTCTCTATGGGTTTGCCTATTCTGGGCATTTTATATAAACGGAGTCATGCCATACATCTTTCGTATCTTTCTTCTTTCATTTAGCATAATGTTGTCAAGGTTTAGGCGTGTTGCAGGGTGTATCCATACTTTGTTTCTTTCTACAACCCAATAATATTCCATTGTGTGGACATACCATTTTTTCTTTTAATCCATTCATCAGTGGATGGTCATTTGGGTCATTTCTACTGTTTGGATATTATGAATAACGTCGCTATAAAAATTTGCGTACAGGTTTTTGTGTGAACGGATACTTTCAGTCCTCTTGGGTACATACTTAGGAGTGGCATTGCTGCGTCATAGGGTAACGTTACGTTTAGCTTGTTTTTTAAGCTTTAACTTCTTGAGGACCTGCCACACTGTTTTCCAAAGTGGCTGCTTGTTTTAACCCTCCCACCAGCAGTGTGTGAGGGTTCTGATTTCTTCACATCCTCACCAACGTTTATCATTGCCTGTCTTTAAAAAATTTTTTTTAATTTTTTATTTTATTTTATTTTATTTTTATTTTTTTATTTTATTTTTAATTTAAAAAAATTTTAATGTTTATTTATTTCTGAGAGAGAGACAGAGTGTGAGCAGGGGAAGGGGAAAAGAGAGAGGGAGACACAGCATCCGAAGCAGGCTCCAGGCTCTGAGCTGTCAGCACAGAGCCTGAGGCAGGGCTCGAACTCATAACTGTGAGATCATGACCTGAGCCGAACTCGGACACTTGACCGACTGACCCATTCAGGTGCCCTGCCTGTCTTTTAAAAAAATGTTTATTTTATTTATTTTGAGAGAGAGAGAGAGAGAGAGTGAGTGCACAAGCAGGGGAGAGGCAGAGGAAGAAAGAGAGAGAATCCCAAGCAGGCCCAACACAGGGCTCGATCTCACAAACCATGAGATCATGACCTGAGCCAAAATCAAGAGCAGGATACTTAACCACCTGAGCCACCCAGGCGCCCCTTGCTTGTCTTTTTTGTAATAGCTTCCAAGTGGTTGTGCAGTAGTCAATGGCCTTTGGATGGAAGGATGGATGATGGATGGATGGATAAATGGATGATAGATGGATGATGGATGGATAGATGGATGGATGGATGGATGATGGATGGATAGATGGATGATGGATGGATAGATGGATGATGGATGGATGATGGATGGATGGATGGATGGATGGATGATGGATGGATGATGGATGGATGGATGGATGGATGGATGATGGATGGATGGATGGATAGACGGATAGATGGATGGATGATGGTTAGATGGATGGATGGATGATGGATGGATGGATGGATAGATGGATGGATGATGGATGGATGGATGGATGGATGGATGGATGATGGATGGATGGATGGATAGATGGATAGATGGATGGATGATGGTTAGATGGATGGATGATGGATGGATGGATGGATGATGGATGGATGGATGGATAGATGGATGGATGATGGTTGGATGGATGGATGGATGGATGGATGAATGAACAGATGGATGGTTGGATGGATGGATGGATGGACATGTAGAAGAGAATGTCGGTCCCTGAGCCATGAGCTCTGATTTTGGTAGGAGAGAGCACTCCCCTGTTGCTGGGGGCCTACACTGAGCAGAGACACAGTAACCTGCAGCCGGTCCTAAACTGTGGTTCCACACACCCAGTTTGCCTCTGTCCTGGGCAGTTCAGACCGTGCAGGTGGCTTGGACTCCCCGAGACCCATGGAGAGGCTGTGTACGTGACCCCTTTCTGGATGGAGCAAGCTCTAGAATCCCTCTAAGCCTCAGTTTCCTTTCCCATGAAGTGGAAATAATAAGCCCAGCCTGTGGGATGACAGTAGATACGGGAAGGTACATAAATCGCCCGCCCAGGGCGCCGTGTGTGGTGGGTGTTTCCTTTTTCCAGTCTGTTTTCTCAGAGGTCTGTCCAAAATGTGCATAATTGTCGCTGCATTAATTAACTACTGGAAAAGGCCTGGAGGAGGCATGGGGGGTGGGGCAGTGGAAGGGTGGAGGGAGAGAGACAGGCGAGAGAGCTTGCAGCCGGGGCAGCAGTGGGTCACTGAGTGGGTAGGAGTCCCAGACATTCCTGGGAGGATTAGCCCCGGCCTCCGGCCTCCTGAGGGGATTTCTTCCCAGCCATTTGTATCCTTCAGCACTTCCGGATCCCTGAACTTCCCATTTAGGGCCTCAGAGAGGGTAGGGAGTTGGGGAGGTGGGTACCTGAGAAGAGCCCATTGGAACTCAACTCCAGGTCCACGGGCAAACCCCACCGAAGGACTTTCCAGGTTCCAGGACCAACCCAAACAGCCAAGTCATGGTTACTCAGAGCTTCCCAGCGTGGTGGATTTTACGGCTCGGTAGGAAGGCTCTGGGCTCAGGAGTGGGGCATTGTAAGGGCAATGACCTAGGTTTACTGTTTGAGACCCTGGAAGGTGAGCTCTCCGTCGGATAGTTTCTGTGTCACCTAAGTAATGTGTTGGTTGGGACAGTTAAAAGGGCAGGAGAGAAAGAGGGCAAGGAATGACATAAATCGCTGAAATGGCTGGGGTGGTAGCAGCCATGGCTCTGCCCCATCCCGGGAGACCCTAGAATTATGGGGGGCCCCGGGAGAGGCAGCCACACCACTCCAAGGGGCCACGAGCCTTTAGGGGGGAGATTCTTGGCTCATCTGAGTGACTCCAGGTGACCGGGTTCCCTGATGGCATGTAACGTGTGGACGGTGGTGACACACATCTCAGGAGGCTGCTGTGTAAGTTGCCAGGTGACCTCAGGGACCCTCATCAAGATGGGAAAGGAGGGGCACCTGAGCGACCCGACTTCGGCTCAGGTCATGACCTCACGGTTCATGAGTTCAAGCCCCGTGTCGGGCTCTGTGCTGACAGCTCAGAGCCCAGAGCCTGCTTCGGATTCTGTGTCTCCCTCTCTCTCTGCCCCTCCCCCACTCATGCTCTGTCTCTCTCAAGAATAAACGAACATTAAAAAAAATTAAAACAAAAAAAAAAAAAAAAGGAGGGACAGGCCTGTGTGTTGGGGTGGAGGGTGGATACGTGCTCTCTGTTTTACCAGCAGGGAAGCCAAAGCAGGCAGGGGATTAAGAGGGGTGGAGAAAACACAGAGACACACAGGCAGCTTTGTGGCGGCAACTTTGTTCCAGGCCCTTGCTGTGTGTCTGTAATTCTGTATGAAATGTTTTGTCATTAACCCTTAACTCCTGGGGCGCCGGGGTGGCTCATTTGGTTAAATGTCCAAAGCTTGATTTCAGCTCAGGTCATGACTGAGAGGTTCGTGGGGTCGAGCCTCATGTCGGGCTCTGTGCTGACCGCAAAGAGCCTGCTTGGGATTCTCTCTCTCTCTCTCTCTCTCTTTCTCTCTCTCTCTGCCCCTCCCCTGCTCTCTCTTCCTCTCTCTCAAAATAAATAAACTTAAAAAAACAAACAACTTAACTCCTATCCGGAGAGACTCCTAGAAGCATCAGGAAAACTGCCCCTACTGAGAGGTTTTCTGGGTCTCAGCCTCCCTGCTGGGGGTCATGTGACTCCTCCCAGTTGATAGGACGAGGGTGGGCCTGTCTCCCCGGGGCGGCCAGTGGCCCTGGTGGGCCCTCCGTCTCCGAGGGTTTGAACTGGAGTCGGGGGAGCAGTGGTTGTTAGCAGGCAGGTGCCCCAAAGAGCCCCGCCACCCCCAGAGGGAAGATGGAGGAGGGGAGAAGCACCCCCAGCTGGGGAGTGGAGGGCAGTGTGGAGAAAGCCCAGGCCCTGAGCGGGACAGCGCTCAGGGTGCCAAGCTCTCCCCGGGCTATGTGATGCCCCGCCATGCGGTCCAGCCACCCAGCTTCCTTATTGCCCAGAGAATTCTACGATAAGCTCTTATTCCGCGAAGGAACCTGGGCGGGGCTTGCATTTCCCTGGCTCCCTGCTTTATTGAGGGAATTTCCTACTTGGTGGTAAAAACCTGAGCAGCTAGCTCAGGGATGACTGAGGAAGAAGGAGAACGAGACTATGATAAGGCGCCACACTGGACAGCACCGCGATATCAGTTTCTGGGGCTCAGAGGAAGCAGAGCGCTTTGCCGAAACTCCTGTTGAAAAGGCAATCCACTTGCCTTTTCCCGGCCAACTCGAGTTTCATGATGGCTTGGCGCGCCCGTCTGTCCCCTGGGGAACTCGGAGACTCGGACTTTTCTCTCCTCGAACTTGGGAAGGTCCCACAGGTGCACGAAGTTACGCGGCATCTACCACCTGACCTGTTGGAAGCTTCGGCGAGCTTCTCGGCTTCCACTCCATTTTCCGCACGCTAGGTGTGCAGGCTGTGTGAAAATGCTCTTCCTGTCCTCACCCGAGTGATGAGCGTCAGAGTCAGGAGGTAGTGCGGGATTCCCAGGGCAGGTAATTCCCCAACACGGTTGGGTTTTGTTTTGCTTTTCAAATTAGCGTTGACATTTTTTTTTTCCCTTGGGGGGTACAGGTCTATGAGTTTTTGTTTTTGATTTGCTTACATGTATTTATTTTTGAGAGACAGAGAGACAGAGCATGAGCGGGAGAGGGCAGAGAGAGGAGGAGACACAGAATCCGAAGCCGGCTCCAAGCTCTGAGCCATCAGCACAGAGCCCCATGCAGAGCTCGAACCCACGAACCATGAGGTCATGACCTGAGCCGAAGTCGAACGCTCAACCGACTGAGCCACACAAGTGCCCTGTATATTTCAATGCTTGTGTAGATTCCAGTCAATAGCACTATACTCGGGATACAGGACAGTTCCTTCACCGCCCCCCCCCCCAAATCTGCCCCCGGGGAACTCGGAGATCATACTGGTAGTCACACCCTTGGTAGTCACACCCTACCTCAACCCTCACCCCTGGGTAACCTTGATGTGTTCTCTGCCCCTATAGTTTTGCTTTTCCTAAACTCTCATATAAATGGAATTGTGCCCTGTGTAATATTTTGAGGCTGGTTTCCTCCATCCAGCATAACGCCTCGGAGAACCATCCACATTGCCGGGTAGGGATACTTTGTTCTGTTTCGTTGCTAAAGAGTAATCCACTGTGTGGATGAATCACAGTCTGTTCACAGGCTGCAAGCATTTGGGTGGTTTCCAGTTTCTGAGACTTATGAGAAGAGCTGCTGTAAACAGTTGTGTGCAGGCTTTTGTGTGAGCGTGTTTCATTTCTCGGGGCGAACACCTAGGAGTGACATGGCTGGGTCACGCGCGGTGCGTGTAGGAGAAACCTCTAGACTGTTTTCCGGGACGGCCGTACTGGATCACGTTTCCGCCAACAGTGTATGAGAGCTCTGGTAGCCACATGCTAGCCGGCACTTGGTACTGTCGGGTTTTTGTTGATTTAGCCATTCTAATCGCTGCGTGGAGGTATCTCGCCGTGGTTTTGCATTTCCCCGACGGACTAACGAGGCTGAGTATCTTTCCATGCTTTCATTTACCATCGTTGTACATTATGTATGTCGTTGGCGAAGGGTCTGTTCAAGCCTTTGTCTCATTTTTCAAAGTTTGCTATTTGTTTTCTTAACTGCTGAGTTTCGTGAATTCTTTACAAGCCCTGGGTAGGAATCCCAAGGCTGGGATTGCAAGTATGTCCCCCTCCCCAATCTTTTAACCTCTTAAAAGTGCCTCTTGCAGGGGCCCCTGGGTGGCTCTGTCAGTTAAGCGTCCGACTTCAGCTCAGGTCATGATCTCGTGGTTCATGAGTTCGAGCCTCACGTCGGGCTCTGGGCTGACGGCTCGGAGCCTGGAGCCTGCTTCGGATTCTGTGTCTCCCTCTCTCTCTGCCCCTCCCCTGCTCAGGCTCTGTCTCTCTGTGTCTCTCAAAAATAAGTAAATGTTAAAAAAAATTTTTAAGTGCCTCTTGCAAAGCAAAGTCTTACGTATTGTCACGTGTTTGAAGAGCATGTTCACTGAGCTGACAAGGGGACAGAGGAAGTTCGAGGTGAAGGATGCAAAGCCACGGAGGCCTGAAAACACAGGCCGGGGCTGGGAATTCTAAGTAGTTCAGTACTGGGGGCACCTGGGTGGCTCAGTCAGTTAAGTAGTTCAGTATTGCTGAAGAGGAGCATGGGGGTGGGGACCCTGTTCTGGAGATATATGGTCCTAGGCCATACAAGGAATCAGATGACGGGGCTCCTCAGATGCCACGCCAGGCAGTGTGGACCCCTCGCTATGGAGTTGTAAGGGAAGTACCAAATGGAATGGCAATGCTGGCTTTTGTTTTGGTTGACTTTTCCTTTTACTCTAAGACTTACATAGAATTGGGGTGCCTGGGAGGCTTAATTGGTAAGCGTCCCCCTTCAGCTCAGGTCATGATCTCGAGGTTCCTGAGTTCGAGCCCTGCGCCGGGCTGTCTGCTGTCAGTGCGGAGCCCAGTTCAGATCCTCTGGTCCCCTCTCTCTCTGCCCCTCCCCTGCTCACATAGGCGCACACGCGCCTACGTGCTCTCTCTCTCTCTCTCTCTCTCACTCAAACATCAATATACTTAAAAAAAAAGAGTTATATAGAATTTATAGAGCAACAAAAGGACAATTAAAACCCTATGTACTCCTACCACCTAGAGTGTAACTTAATAGTTACACTGTTAATATTTGGTAACACATACACACACCCATTTATTTTTTCTTGATGAAAATGAGGTCAGGGGCATACCTACTGTTTTTTTCAAGTTTTTTTTAATGTTTATTTATTTTTGAGAGAGAGGGACGGAGGGACCAAGAATGAGTGGGGCAGAGGCAGAGAGAGAGGGAGACACAGAATCCAAAGCAAACTCCAGGCTCCGAGCTGTCACCCCAGAGCCCGATGCGGGGCTCAAACCCATGAATTGGGAGATCATGACCTGAGCTGAAGTCGGACGCTTAACTGACTGAGCCACCCAGGCGCCCCTCCATCCTGTTTTGTAACATGCTTTTAGTTTTTGCTTAACAATAATAGATGTGAATGAACACTTTTTCCATTTCATTATTCTTTTCCATATCATTTTTTTTGGTAAAGATAAAATTTTTTCTCTATTATATTTTATGTAATATTTCATGCATTCAAATCAAAACACGTAGCCTTAAAAGCATAATAATATCGTGAGCTACCACCTGGCTAAGGGAGAGGGACACAGCCAACATCATTCTCTCTGTTGCCCAACATGTATTCAGTTCTTACTACGTGCTGAACACAGTTCTTTAGATACGGTAAGTCCTATCCCCTCTAAACAATCCTCTGAGGTAGTCGTACTCTTATCTCCATGTTGCTATGGGAGAAGGTGCAGACTGGTTAGCCAGCTTACCCTTTGGAGATGAAACCAACAGGACTCACTGATGGATGGACATGAAGGATGAGGGAAGTGTCCCAGTGACCCCCAGGTTTCTGGATGCTGTGACTGAGGGGCATGGAGGCCACTTACTAAGGCAGTGGAGACAGGAGAAGGAGCTGACTTAAACGTGGGGTTAGAGCAGAAGCTCAAAGTCGGACGTGTTAAGGTTGAAATGTCCAGGTGGGACGTGGAAGCGGAAATGAATGAATGAATGCCAAATGCGAAAATGCACGCAGGCATCCCTCTACTGGGAAGACCCCTCTGAACCTAGGAGGGGGGTTTTGGGTGGAGGCCACATCCGGAACAGGGCCCTGCCATCCCAACACCCTGCTGGAAACAAGGCACATTCCTCAGCAGTCGGGGCAGGGGGGAAGTGGAGGGAGACGGAGGGATGGGGAGGAATGGGGAGGTCTCCTCTTTCATAGGAGACAAAGGGCTCTTCATGATTTAATTAAAATGCCCATCAAAGTCCTCAGAAGACAGGGGTTAGTTGGGATGAAATAAAAATAGTTGGAGTGAACATCTTAAAATTTAATTTCACCTGGGGGCATCTATGAGGTTCTCGTATTAGAGAGACAATCCATCACTAAATTCCCATCTGCGCTGTGACATTGGGGGCACTTCTGAAGAAGTCCAGGTCCTGTTGTGAGAGGCGTGGAGAGCTCTCAGCAGCTGAATGTGTCTGTCCTTTGTTTCTCGGTGAGAGGAGAATTATAGGGGCTGAGAGTGTCTGGGGTATGGTGGGAAGGGAGGAAGGAAAGAAGGAGGGAGGGAGGGAGGCAGGAAGGAAAGAAGGAGGGAAGGAGGGAGGGAAGGAAGGAAGGAAAGAAGGAAGGAGGGGAGGGAAGGAAGGAAGGGAGAAAGGAAGGAAGGAAAGAAAGAAAGAAAGAAGGAGGGAGGGAGGGAGGGAGGAAGGAAGGAAGGAAGGAAAGAAAGAAGGAGGGAGGGAGGAAAGAAGGAAGGAAGGAAAGAAAGAAAGAAGGAGGGAGGGAGGGAGGGAGGAAGGAAGGAAGGAAGGAAGGAAGGAAGGAAGGAAGGAAGGAAAGAAAGAAAGAAGGAGGGAGGGAGGGAAGAAAGGAAGGAAGGGAGAAAGGAAGGAAGGAAGGAGGGAGGAAGGCAGGAAGGAAGGAAAAAATGTAAAAGTGGAGGAAGAGAGGAGGGGAGGGAGGGAGGAAACTTTGGAATCTGCCTGACTGAGGAGGAAGCCAAAGCCTCGCACCCACGACTTTCCTCCAGGGAGCCCCATGACTCACTTCTTCTCTTTGACTGCTTTGTTCCTGTTACCTCCTCATTGAGGCCAACCTTATCACCCTTACTTAAAATCACAGCCCTTCCTTCCCCTGACCCTCCTGGACCCCCTTATCCTGCCCTAGACCTTAACTTCATATCATCTATGTATTGTTTGTTTGTTCATTGTTTTTCCCCCCCTGGAAAGAGGGCCCCGTGAGGGCAGGAGTTTTTGTGTGGTGTCCGTTGATCTCTACCCCAGCGCCCAGCATACTGCCTGCCTCAATGAACGTCTGTTGGGTGAATTCATTGATTAATACAGCAGAGGATAATTCACTTTCCAAGGAGAAGTGGACCCCCCAGGACGGCACCCGCTGAGCCGAAGGCGCTTCATCCCCAGACACGGCTGCCCCTGCAGACTCCGGGTCCCCAGGAACAAACCACGAGTCAAGGAATGAAACACTCTTCTAGCAACTCAAGAGCCAAGACCCTGATCCCCACGTCCACTCCCTGGCTCTGTACCCCCCACCCAAGTCCGAACCCCACACGCTCCAGAAATGGTCAGAAATAGCAAGCATGCTCATGGCTGCGTTGGAGCTACAATGGCCGAGCTGAATAGTGACAGCAGACAACATATGGTCTGCGTAGCCCAAAATATTATATCTGGCTGGCCCTCTATAAAAACAGTTTGCCGACTCCTTGCCCCGGCAATGAAAAAAAAGACTGAACCTCTACCACACACGAACACGTGGAGGAATCTCATGGACAAAATGCCGAGCAAAAGAAGCTGGACACAGAGTGCATCCTGTCTGATTCGATTTCAGGGGAGGCCCATCCTCAGGGTCCCAGAGCAGTGTGTAGAAAAGTGGCTTTCTTGTCCCTTGCAGACGACAGAGTGGCTGCCTGGGTTCACGTAGCCAGAGAGAAGGCCCCGAGGAGTAGTCGGAGAGCTCAGCACAGTACTCTTCTGTCTGGAAAATATGAGTCCACAGTCTGATGTCTGCGGAACCTGAGCCTGGGACACTCTTTCTCTTTCACTTACAGAAATAAACAGTGTTGGGTCTCAAAATCTTCAGGACTTTCCCTCATTGCTGCTACGGCCAGTACTCGCTTCCTTACTTAGCCGTGCACAGTTTGAAGGCTGTTTTCTTCCAGAAGCAACAACTTGGCCCGGGCAACATGAAGAGCAGTGAAAACATTTTAAAATGCAAAACTGAGTGCTTTTTTTTTTTTTTTCAAAAGGTAGTTTCTTGGAAATCTCATTTTTCCAGCAACGGCTGAAACATCTTGGCCTGGTGTGACATCCTTCTAAGCATTATGGAGACAGGGGATTCCTCTGATAAAGAGAAGGCACCCCCTTTGCCCATCTGCCTTATCCGCCTTAGACTTGGTGACGCCATGCCCAGCCCACAGCAGGTGGACCCCATGCTCCTTCCTCTCTTCCTCCTGGGGCATAGTCTAGAGTCCCTCCTCAGCTTTGAACACACTACAGGCGTCCAGAGCCCTTTTATTTATTTTTATTAATTAAAAAAATTTTTTTTGAGAGAGAGCAAGAGCATGAGCAGGGGAGAGGCAGAGAAGAGGGGATAGAGGATCCAAAGCAGGCTCTGTGCTGACCGCAGAGAGCCCGATGCGGGGCTTGAACTCACGAACCGTGAGATCATGACCTGAGCCGAAGTGGGATGCTCAACCAAGCCACCCAGCCCCCCAAAACCCTTGTAAAGACTAGAGCCCAACCTTACATGCAGACTTCCTATCATGGATGGAAAGAATGGTGAGATCATGACCTGAGCCAAAGTGGGATGCTCAACCAAGCCACCCAGGCTCCCCAGAACCCTTGTAAAGACTAGAGCCCAACCTTACATGCAGACTTCCTATTCCTGAAGTGGGATGCTCAACCGAGCCACCCAGCCCCCCAAAACCCTTGTAAAGACTAGAGCCCAACCTTACATGCAGACTTCCTATCATGGATGGAAAGAATGGTGTTTTCACTAATTGGGTCCTAGAAAAATGAATTTCCTTATGGAATACCATGAATGGTGACCCTTCCCTCACATCACACACAAAAATTAATTCAAAATGGATCCCAGACCCAGTTGGAAAGGTAAAAAACATTCAAGCTGTTAAAAGAAAACGTAGGAGAATATCTTCATGACCAGAGGGCCGGCAGAGATTGCTTCACCAGAACACAAAAAAAGCACTAACCAGAAAAGACAAGGTGGATACGCTGGACCTCATTAAAATGAAAACTTTCTGTTTATCCATAGACATTATTAAGAAAGTAAAAGGGCAAGCCATAGACTGAAAGAAGATATCTACCATACTTACATCCAACAAAGGATTTGTCTCCAAAGCATATAACAAACTTCTACAAACCAACATGAAAAAGACGAACAATTCGATTTGCGGAGATAATAGACGATTTTTACTTTGCCGGAGAGAATATCCAAGCGGCCAAGAAGCATTTGAGGAGGTGCCCGATATCGTTGGTCATCGGGCAATGCAAATTCAAATCCACGACACCTCCACGCCAATGGCTGTACCTAAGAAAACTGGCAATACCAAGCGGCGTCAGGGACGGGAGGGCAAACTGGTACCGCCATATTGGAATACCATTGGGCGGCATCTACTAAAGCTGCACGTAGACCAATCTCATGATCTAACAGTTCCGTTCCTTCCAAGCCAAGAGGTGAGTGCCTGTGTTCGCCAAGACACACGCCCACATGTCTCTTTGTAGACCACCCAAGTGCTGGTACCAGGAGGATGGACAACTAAATGCATGGTGATATACTCACATAAGGGAATTTTCTACAGCAGGGGTCAACACACTCTGTCCCACAGGCCAGCCGGTGGCCCATTTTGCGTGTGTGCGTCCCCCTGTGGCTGCGTTTGAGCTACAGTGGCAGAGCTGAATAGTGACAGCAGACACCGTATGGTCTGCATAGCCAAAAATATTATATCTGGCTGGCCCTCTATAAAGAGTTTGCCGACTCCTTGCCCCCGGCGATGAAAAAAGACCGAATCTCTACCACACACGAACACGTAGAGGAATCTCATGGACAAAATGCCGAGCAAAAGAAGCCAAACACAGAGCGCATCCTGTCTGATTCAATTTCAGGTGAAGCCCAAAAGCAGGCAAAATTCATTTATGGTGATGGAGATTGAAATTGTGATTGTCTCTGGGCAGAGGGGTAGGAGGAAGGGGGCATGAAAGAGCTTCTTGGTGGGGGTGGTGTTCCACAGGGGTGTGATTAGGTGAAAACCCCTCGAGCTGCACAATTAGATTTTGTACGCACTTGACCGCATGTTCCTTCTACCTCAGTTTTTAAAAGGGAAAAAATACTGGCCTCCAAAGAGGATCTGCTGCGTGCAAAGCACACCAGAGGTATTTCTTCCTTCATCCCAGAGATCGGTGTTGGTATTGGTGTGGCCACACGGTGGTCCCTTTTTGAATGGGGCATGCCAAGAAGAGTGCATTTTACCCACAGGTCACCTCGCTCGGTACAACTTGACCCCAACAGCCGGGCTCCAAATACTGTATCCAACTGACGGTCCCAAAGGCAGCCTCCACACCGGGGCCTCAAACTTGAATACGGCTACGAATCCCCCAGGAGCTTGCAAGTAATGCCAATGCTCACTACCAGTATGTTAAATACTAAATACTAATCGCGAGTGAGGCTAATGCTAAACCCTTCTTCCCCCGATTTCCAGTTCTTTCAGATCCTCGAGGGCATTGGCCGCAAACCCTCCCAGTGAGGTGGACACAGAAGACCCAGAGAGAGACCACGGTCTAAGAAATGGACAAGAGGATGCAAAGGGGGCAGGCGAGAGAGCTAGATGGCTCTAGATGGAAGAAGGAGAGTCTGAGAGGAGCACGCAGCCAAAGAGGCGGTGAATGAGGTTGAGGGAGCAGGGAGATGAGGCGGTGAGCATGAGAAGGGGGGTTGGGGGTCTTCTTGAAGTTCGGTGGTGACGGTGTGTGATGGAAAGCTTCTTCCCCATCTCTCCACCAGAGTGTTGTAAAGTACCCACTTCTTAGTAACATGCCGTGACGCGGCCGCCTGCAACGTATGTCGAAGTGGCCAGCCCAGCTTTCCGGGAGGAAAGAGGCTGTCCACAGAGACTCAGTCACATCTAATTCGATAACCACACAATACGGTGTCTGTCACCCTCCTTCCAGCGTTTCGGTTGGTCATTCCCATTAACTCTCTGGTTTCCCTCACAAGGTCCAGGATTAAAGCTGCTTCTCCCCGCATTCAGGTAGGTGTCTGTGTGTAGGTGTGTGTGTAGACACCTGTGCGGACCCCTACCTGACTACCACGGGCGAGACCAGGTGGTAGGGACAGAAGAGGCAGCATTAAATAGATTACATTCAATGAATCGATGGGAGTCCTCTGCAGCCTTTACAGAGAATGAAACAGGTCTTCATATACTGAGAGGTAATAGCCTCCAGGGTAGATTTTTAAGTGTTAAAAAAGCAAGATGTAATAGCATCACATGACCTGTTAAAAGCCAAGGGGGGAGTAATACATCTATATATGCTTTTGTACATTAAATATCTCAGGAGGAGAGGCACCTGGGTGGCTCAGTCGGTTAAACGCCCAATTTCAGTTTGTGTCATGATCTTGAGGTCTGTGAGTTTGAGCCCCGCGTCGGGCTCTGTGCTGATGGCTCGGAGCCTGGAGCCTGTTTCAGATTCTGTGTCTCCTACTCTCTCTGCCCTTCCCCTGCTTGCGCTCTATCTTTCTCTCAAAAATAAACAAACATTAAAAATAAGAATAATAAAAATAGCTCAGGAAGACGTACAGGAAACTAGCCCAATAGTTGCCTCTAGGAGGGGCAACTGGTGTGGGAGAGAATCAAGGTTGAGAGTGAGACTATTTTTATTCTATACTTTTGGTACAGTTTGGTTTTTCTTTTACCTGGCATACGTTTGATCCATTTAAAATTTTTAAAATTAACTCAAGAAGGAAGAAAGGAAAAGAGGGAAGGGAGGAGGGAACAAAGTATCACTAGGTGAACACTGGTTCTTGAAAAGCCTGTTCAGAGTGCGGAGTTGTCCTCAAGCAAGAAGCAAGCCCAGACGCTAGAGGGTTCTTGCTGGCTACACCATCATGGCCGCAGGCAGCAAGCCAAGTCTGTTCACCGTGCCTGGGCTGCCTCCCCCACTGCTTCCCTCACAGGCTGTGGTCAGAACGCGTTGTTTTGAGGCTGTGCCCACAGCCTGGGTGGAAACACCATGCTGTGCCAGCATGGAATTTCCAATAGCTCTTCCAGCACGGTGTGGCAGCCCAGAGAACTCAAAGGCAGAGGCAGGAAGGCTGAAGAGCAGAAGGAGTAGAAGCTGGGAAAACACACTAAGGGCCGTAAAAGGGCATCCTGGTCACTGTCAGAGAGGAAAGGCTCAGAGGCAGGATGGGGCAGTCGTCACAGCTCTTGGCCCAGGGCTAACAGGGATCAAATCCTGGTTTTTCCACTTAGAGACTGTGAGACCTTCAGAAGCATCATTTCTCGCAGGTACAATGACAGACTCTACCATCCAGGATATAGTAAGAATCAAATGAATTAATGTATCTAGTGTTTAAGTGATGCTCGGCATAGAAAAAACACCCAGCAGATGTTAGCCATCATGGCTCTTGTACCTTATTTAAATTCTACTAGTACTCTGTAAGGCAGGAAGAGATTATTGGCCTATTTTACTTGGATACACCGAAGTTTAGATAAATAGACTTCATAAAGATTAGACAGTGGGGTCGATGATACCATGCCTCTGTGTCCATCACTCAGATCAAGATATAATACTTCCAGCTCCCAGAAGGCTTCCTTGTGTCCCTTTCTTATCAATCTACTGCTTTAGAAACCACTATACTGATTAGTTTTGTCTGTTCTTAAACTTGATATAAGTGGAATGATACAGATTGAATTCTTGTATTTCTGGCTTTCTTAATTCATTGCTGTATCTATGGGATGTTGAATTTAGCAGTAATTCATTCTTTTTCCTTGTTATGTGAATTTATTTGATGAAATGTTGGGTTTTGTTGGCATTTTGTTGACACTCTTTATTATAATATCAACGAAATATTTACTGTTAACATCCAGTTTGATGGTAAAATATTGAACATTTTTCATCTGGGTTTGAGAACAAACCTGTCCACTATCACCGCTTATATTCAACACTTTACCAGAAGTGCTAACCAATGCAATAAGTCAAGAAAAAGAAATTTAAAAAACTGAAAAGGAAGCTGTAAAGCTGTCACTTTTATTTTTTGCGGATTGGATGGCATGATTACATATGTAGACAAGTCAAAGAGTCTATTCCTGGAATTAACAAGCGAGTTTAGCAAAGTCATTAGCCACAAGGTCAAGATAAAACATCACTTTTATTTCTATATATTAGCAACATTGAAAAATAAGATTTTTAAAATATCACTTACCAACAATGTGTGTGGTAATGATAAAGCAAATGCAATCAAATGTTATGATTTAGGGAATGTGGAAGAAGAGTACCTAGAATTCTTTGTACTAACTTGCAACTTTTCTTTAGGTCTGAAATGATTTTAAAATAAAGTCTAAAAATGCATTTATAAGAGTATCAAAAAACATCAAATACCTAGGAATAAATCTATTAAAAGATGTACAAGAGCTACACTCACACCATAAAACATTGCTGAAAGAAATAAAACAAGACACAAATAACTGGTGAGAGATACCATATTCATGCATTGGGAAACTCAATGCTGCAAGATGGCATTGACCTAAAAATTCAATGCAATTGCAGTTAAAATCCCTGCAGGACTTTTAGAATACAGATATACAAAATAGAACCTAGAATAGCTAAGACTGGGGGTCGGGGAAACTCTGTAAAGGGCCAGATAGTAAATATTTCAGACTTATAAACCATTCCATCTTTGTCACAACTACTTATTTCTATGTTTGTAACACAAAAGTAACCAAAGACAATACAGAGACAAATGAGTATGGCTGTGTTCCAATAAAGATTTATGTACAAAAACAGGCAGTGGGCCAAATTTGTCCTGTGAGTCACGGTTTGCTGACCTCTGGCCAAGACAGTCATGAAGAAGAAGAAAAGAAAGTTGGAGACTAATTTGACCACATATCAAGATTTATTAAGACTAACTATAAAGCTAAATGTGGCATATGACTAACATGAGCTTTGGCTCCAGTCAGACAGACTCAGTTTGTGTGATATAATCTCTCTTGACATCAGTTTCTAAAGTGTCAAGAATATAATAGTAATAAGATGTAACTTCTCTTCCTCCTAAGTGGCTAACATCAACAGAGAGAAAGTCCTCTCTAATAGGAAACAATACAGCTCTACATATGACCTTGCACTCTTCAATATTTTTAGTAAAGACTCAAGTGAAGATATAATACTTGCTTATATTGACCCAAATGTGAGAAGAATGTCTCATATATTAGGAACGAAAATGGAGGTTCATAGAGACTTTGATAAGGATGAAAGAATCAAGTAAAACCAACCAAAAACAAGTTAAATGTCAGAAAAAGTAAAATCTAGTGGATAAATTGTCAAGTCCAACTTAGAGTCAGAGAGATTAAAAAAGACTTATGTACCAGGAAGTTCATATGATATTATTTATTACAAATAGTGAAAATAATAGAAATGTCCAACAATAGCAAAATGGTCTAATAAATTATAAAATAGACTATTAAGGTACAAAACACTCTACGTGAAGGAATTTTATACCACCATTATGATCTTATAGAGTCTCATTATGAAGCGAGGTTTTGAAGAATATGTAATGTCATAAAATATATAATCTGAATTTTGTTTTTAAAAAGTTAAAGCATACAAATAGACAAGAAGGTAGACTGAACACTAAACATGTTAATGATTGGTTTGTTTTCATTTTACCTTTCTACATTTCCCAAAATCTCTCTCTCTTTTATGATCAAGTTGAGGAAACGGCAATAAAAACTCTTTTAACACATCCTTGGGTGTTTTTGCTGATCACAAGCCCAGGATTAGTCAACAGTGAGACAGACACTCTGCCAAAAAAACTAACACAACTCTCAGCCATGCGAAGGGATCAGAGTGTCCTGTAAATAGGAGGTGACAACTTTCGGTCTACAGATGGGTCATCCTCATACGGAGCCTCGTGTCCAGTTTGGGAAACCACATTTTTTAAGAACGTTGGGACACGGGGGCATGTCTGAAGAATGACCAAGGTCATGAGAAAGGTTTATACCATGTACATTTACTCATTTACAAGTTCATCAATTCAACCTACAAATACTTCCTAGACACTGCAGATGAAACGGAAGAATTGTATCAAAAGATGGTTGATGTGTTGAAGGATCCTTATGGGGGGGGGACAATGGCTGTCTACAATATTTAAAGGTCTGTTGTGTAGAAAATGGACCTGGGGATATAAAGGTTCAAGCCAGTGCAAGAAGGCATAAATAGTCCAATGATTTTCTACAAGGGTGCCAAGCCCATTCGATGGGGGAAGGGCAGTCTCTTCTACACATGTTGTTGGTAAAACTGGATATCACCATGCAAAAGAATGGCCCTTACGCTACACCATATTTAAAAATCGACTAGAAATGGACCAAAGAGTGAAACCTATAAAATTCTTAGAAGAAAAGATAGGGGGAAAGCTTCATGACATTGTCTTTGACAATAAGTTTTTGGATACGACTTCAAAAGTGCAACCAATAAAAGAACAAATAGATAAACTGGAATTCATCAAAATTAAAAAATTTTGCGCACCAAAGGACTCTATCAACCAGAGTGAAAGGCAACCTATGGAATAGGAGAAAATATTTGCAAATTCTATATCTGATCTTTATGGAGATGACAGACAGACAGACAGACAGATAGATAATATGGGTACCTACACCTCCTAATCTTTCCTGACCAATTTTAAAAGATTAATATGCAGAATATATATATAACTACAATAACAACAGCACCACCAACAACAAAAGAACACACAACCAAATTTTAAAAGGGGCAAAGAACTTGGGACGCCTGGGTGGCTCAGTCGGTTAAGCGTCCAACTCTTGATTTCGGTTCAGCTCATGATCCCACAGTCATGGGATTGAGCCCCATATTGGGCTCCATGCTGAGCATGGAGCCTGCTAGAGATTCTCTCTCCTCTCTCTCTCTCTGCTCCTTTCCCCCACTCAGGCGCATGCACTCTCTCCTTCTCTCTCTCAAATAAATTAATATTAATATTTTTTAAAATGGCAAAGGAATTTATGCTTCCCCGAAGAAGATATACAATGGCCAATAAGGAAATGAAAAAGATGCTCCATACCACTAATCATTAGAGAAATGCCAATCAATACTACAAAGAAATACCGTTCAACCCATTAGGATGATGGCTATTAAAAAACAAATAGAAAATAATAAGTGCTGGTGAGGATGTGGAGAAATTAGAACCTTTGTATATGGCTGCTGGTGCAGCCACTGTGGAGGAGAGTCTGGATGGCAAGGTCCCAAAAAGTTAACATAGAATTTTCATAGGATCCAGCAACTGGACTTCTGGGTATACACCCAAAAGAATGGAAAGCACAGAGTCTTGAACTTATTCACAAGTACAGACGAATGGATAAACCAAATGTGGTGTATACTTATAATGGAATATTATTCAATCTTTAAAAGGAAGGAAATTCTGACTCACGCTTACAACACAGATGAAACTCGAAGACATTGAGCTCAATGAAATAAGCCAGTCGCAAAAGGACAAATATTGTATGAGTTCACTTATATGGGGGAGCTAGAGGAGTCAAATTCATAGAGACGAACGGTAGAATAGTGGGGCCAGGGGGAGGAGGCAGTAGGGGGTTACTGTTTACTGGGCATGGAGTTTCGGTTTGGGAGAATGAAAGGTTCTGAGGATGTATGTCGGTGATGGTTGCACAGCAATGTGTATGTACTTAATGCCGCTGAGATGCACGCTTAGTCAGGGTTAAAATGATACATGGTAAGTTTTGTTATGCTATGTTACCACAATTTCAAAAACAAAATTTAAATTAAAAAAAAATTCATAGATGAGAATGCGAACTGGTGCAGCCACTCTGGAAAACAGCATGGAGGTTCCTTGAAAAATTAAAAATAGAACCACCCTACGACCCAGCAATTGCACAACTAGGTATTTATCCGAAGGATACAGGGGTGCTGTTTCGATGGGGCACATGCACTCCAATGTTCATAGCAGCGCTTTCGACAACAGACAAAGTGTGGAAAGAGCCCAAACGTCCATCGATGGATGAATGGATAGAGAAGATGTGGTATAGATATACGACGGAGTATTACTCGCCAATCAAAAAGAATCGAATCTTGCCATTTGCAACAACGTGGATGGAACTAGAGGGTATTATGCTAAGCGAAATAAGTCAGTCAGAGAAAGACAAATACCATACGATTTCACACATTTGTGGAATTTAAAATACAAAATAGATAAACATAAGGGAAGGGAAGCAAAAATAATATAAAAACAGAGACAGAGAGATAAAACATGAGACTCTTAAATACAGAGAACAAACTGAGCATTGCTGGAGGGGTGTTGGGTGGGGGGATGGACTAAATGGGTGAGGGGCATCAAGGAGGGCACTTGTTGGGATGAGCACTGAGTGTTACAAGTAAGTGATGAATCACTAAACTCTATTCCTGAAATCATTATTACTCCATATATTAACTAACTTGGATTTAAATTTTAAAAATTCATAGAGACAGAAAGTAGAATAGTGATCATTAGGAGCGAGGAGCAGAGAAGAATGGGGAGTTCTTATTTAGTGAGGACTGAGTTTCAGTTTGGGATGATAAAAAAGTGTTAGGGAGGGTTAGTGGTGATGGTTACACAACAATAAAATATACTTCATGCCACTGAATTGTGCACTTAAAAATGGTTAAAATGGTAAATTTTATGTTGGGTATATTTTACCACAATAAAAATTTTATCTTTCTTTTATAAAAGTGGGCTCCATGCCTAACTCAGAGCCCAACGTGGGACTTGAACTCACAACCCTAAGATCAAGACTGAAGCTGAGACCAAGAGTCAGACATTGAACCAACTGAGCCACCCAGGTGTCCCCACAATAAAAAATTTTTAACGTGATACTATTTTTAATCTATCACATGGGCAGCTATTTATTTAAAATATATTACAGAGGGGTGCCTGGGTGGCTCAGTCGGTTAAGCGGCCGACTTCAGCTCAGGTCATGATCTCACGGTCTGTGAGTTCGAGTCCCGCGTCAGGCTCTGTGCTGATGACTTGGAGCCTGGAGCCTGCTTCGGATTCTGCGTCTGCCTCTCTCTCTCTCTCTGCCCTTCCCCTGCTCACGCTCTGTCTCTTGAAAGTAAATAAACGTTAAAAAAAATTAAAATAAAATAAAATAAAATATATTACACGGTAAGTGACAGCAGAGAAGCAGCATTGTCACACGCCACCTGTGGGGATGTAAAGTCATAGAGCTTTCCTGGAAAGCAGTTTCGTAGTACGTATCAAATGCCTTAAAAAGCGTCCAAAAGCTTCGAGCTAACTTGAAGGTATTCTCGCTGGCCAAAGATGGGACAATTTGAGCATCAAAAACAACGGCTGCAGTGAATTGAAACCCTTTCAATATTTTTTATAAATCCCTAAGTGGATAATGATACTTAAAAAAAATGCATTCATTATCTTGGAGGTTGAAGCAACGACAATAATGAGTAAAAACTCATTATTCTGATAATTGATTAAGATAATCAGGCCTTGCCTTTCAGGTATACAGGGCAACCAAATAATTGATAAGGAAAAATACCAACGGAGATAATGAAGGCAAAAGGAATGTTATCATTAGAAAACTAGCATTTTGCAACTGCAAGGACGGATCTAAGCCATAATCATCAGTCTCCACTAATATCATCAAGTGGCAACGCCTAAGTGGCTCAGTCGGTGAAGCTCAGGTCATGATCTCACCACCATTCATGGGATCAGGCCCAGTGCAGAGCCTGCTTGGGATTCTCTCTCTCTCCCTCTCTCTCTGCCCTTCCCCCACTCACATGCGCATGCTCTCTCTCTCTCTGTCTGTCTCAAAATAAATAAAGTTAAAAAAAATAAGATAATAAAAGCATCAAATGGAAGGTTGATGGGAAACTCGATAGCAGATGACACCTGCTGATATCACCTGAATCCAGCATCTCTCTTAACATAAATTAAAGAGAGATAAGAGACATTATGTTCTTTCTGATTTGATTCAAGAGATACGAGGAAGAACAGCCTGTGAAGTATTCTTGAAGAAAAAAAAAAACCTCTCATATAATAAAGTCCCAGAGATAATGATTAGTTTCAGGGAAATACTGGGGAGAAAGGCAACGTATTAAATACTACAACGAAGAACAATTAAACAGCCAAATCCAGATTACGGGAAGGTTTGTGGGAGAATTGACCCAGATTCTTCAACAAATAATGGTATGAAAATAAAAGGAGCATCCCAACCACCGGAATAGCTAAAGCAAAAAAAAAAAAAAAAAAAGACTGAGAATACCAAGTGTGACCAAGGACATGGAACAACTTTGGAAAACTTCCTGGCAGTATCTATAAGGCTAAAACTATGACCTAGCAATTCCCATATATTCACCCAAAGAAATGAGTTCACGTGAGGACAAAAACAGACTTACAAAAATGTTTACAGGAGATTTTGTTCATAGCAAACCCTGGAAACAAGCTAAGTGCCCATCAACAGGAAAATAAGTAAATAAATTTGTACAATGGGATACGACACGGCATATGTTATTTGCAAGACAACATAAATGAATCTCACAGATACGCTGAGTGAAAGAACTCAGACGCAAGACCGTCCGTATTATGTGATTCCACTTATATGAAGTTCAAGAACAGGCAAAACTAGTGATAATAGAACTCAGAAGAGTGGTTACCTCTGGGGGAGGGAATAGACAGGGAAAGGGCACAAAGGAATCTATGGGTATGTCCTGTCTTGCCTTATGGAAATAGTCTATGTCTCAGGGGCGCCTGGGTGGCTCAGTCGGTTGGGCGTCTGACTTCGGCTCAGGTCACGATCTCATGGTTCACGAGTTCAAGCCCCGTGTCGGGCTCTGTACTGAGAGCTCAGAGCCTGGAGCCCGCTTCAGATTCTGTGTCTCCCTCTCTCTCTGTTTCTCCCCCGCTCATTTAAAATTTAAATTCTATGTCTTGACCTGGGCGTTGGCTACATAGTTGTGTCTACATATAAAACAAAATCATCGTACCGTACACTTAAAATTAGTGTATTTATGCACTCTGGTAATATTAATATTTTTGAGCAGTGTTTTTTAAAAGGAGGAGAAATTTTAAAAATCCAATTTAGGATCCCACCTTGCATTCAGTTGCGATATCTCTTCGAGACTCTTCCAATCCAAGACTGTGTTTCCGCCTTTTGTGACCTTGATACTCTTGAAGGGTACTGGTCAGTTAACGTTCTTCAATGTTAGTTTGTCTGATGTGTTCTCATGATCAGATTGAGGTCAAGCATTTTGGGCAAGAACAACACAGACACGATGTTGTGTTCTCAGGGTCTCTTACTCTCTCTCTCCCATTTATAATATAATCGTCTTACATATTTCCTCTACATGCGTTGAGAACATCAAATAGTGGTTTTTAGTCAACCATCCAACACAACTTGGAAAACTCAAAAGGAGAAGGAGACTGTTGCAGTTCCCCATAGTTTGACTCCTTCCTTCGCTCTTTCTTCCTTTCCGATGCTCTGATATTCCCCCTTTTTCCATTTCCTTTTTGTTTCTAGAACTCCCTTTAGCCAGTGTCCAGGACAGACAAGTTCTGGAGGCAAATTCTCTTACTTTTCCTTCCTCTGCAAATGCCTTGATTTATTGTTCAGTCCTGGAGGATATTTTCTACGTCACCGGATATAGAATTCTAGTTCTTTTCTTTCGGCACTTGAAAACGTTACGCCCCTTCCTTCTGGCCTCCAAGACTTCTATTGAGAAATATACTGTCGTTCAAACTGCTTTCTTCTTATAGGTAAGGTGCCATTTCTCTCTTGCTACTTTCAAGATTTTTTTTCCTCTGTCTTTACTTTTTATAAGTGTGAGTATAACGTGTCTTGGCATGGCTTTCTTTGGGATTATCTTGTTTCATGTTTTCTTAGCTTCGTGAATTGGTCTTTTGCCAAATTTAAGATGTTCTCACCCATCCTTTCTTCAAATTCATTTTAAGCTTCACTCTCTTTCTCCTCTCTTGGGATTCCAATGACGCAAATGTTCTATCTTTTGTTATAGTTTCCTACATTCCCCACCCTCCTTTTTTTTTTCAGTCTATTTCTCCCTATGGTTCAGATTTGGGAATTTCTATTGTTCTAACTTCCAGTTCACTGATTCTTTCTCCCATAACCTCTATTCTTCTGTTAAGGCTATCAACTGAGTATCAAAATTTTGGCTATTGTATTTTCCGTTCTAAAATATGTTCTATTCTTCTTCGATCTTCCATTTCTTTGCCAAGATTTTTGTCTTTTTTCATTTGTCTCAAGCGTGTTTGTCATTGTTTGCTCAAGCACGTGAACATGATGGCTGCTTCAAAGTCTTCGTCAGATAATTCTAACGTCCGTGTCACCTCAGTATTGGTCTCTGTTAACTGTCTTTTCTCGTTCAAGTTGAGATATTCCTGTATGATGGTTCATGGTGCGATAAGTGAGTTCCAGTTGAATTCTGGACATTTTGGGTATTCTATTATGAAATTCTGATTTTTATTTAAATCTGTTTTCGTAGGTCTCCTCTGACACTGCCTCAAGCAGGGAAAGGGGGACACTGCCTCACTACTTCCTGGTGAGGGTAAAAATCCAGCCTCCTCACTTGGCTTCCACTGACATATTCAGGGAGGAAGAGGCAAGAGTGCTTTGTTAGTGCTCACCGTGTGGTTTCCACTGACATCATGGTGGGGAAGTGTTGTTATCACTGGCTGGTAGTGAAAGTCCTGCCTCTCTATTAGGCCTCCTCTGACACTGCCTCAGTGGGGCGATGGAAGGAATCCTCATTACAGACACCAGGTGTCAGGCTCTAGACTCCTCACGCAGCCTTTGATGATGGAGGTAGAAGTGGGGCCACAGTTCTTTCTATGGTATTAGGTAGATTAGACCAATTATTCTCTAAAAGCCTTCTGTCTTGCCAGGTTGTCCATTTCCTGGTACTTTGGCTAGAGAGAGAGCAGACTTCGTAGGTCTTTTTTCAGTGCCCATTGGGTGTTTCTAGGCTGCTGCACCCAGCACCCAGTCTGGGAGATAGGAGACCAAACGAAAATCCTGGAGTCCCAGGGTCCCTAGTTGGTCTGCCTTCTTCTCTCTACCTCTGTGGGTCTACCATATTTGTTTTATATGTAATGTCCAGGATATTTAGATGTGCTTAAAGTGGGAGGAACAGGGAAAAGTATGTCTACTTCATCTTGTCTAGAAGTAGAAACCCTGCATCATTTTTTTTGTTTTATTTATTTTTGAGAGAGAGAGACAGAGCACAAGCGAGGGAAGGGCAGAGAGAGAAGGAGACACAGAATCCGAAGCAGGCTCCAGGCTCTGAGCTCTCAGCACAGAGCCTGACACAGGGCTCAAACTCACGAACCACGAGATCATGACCTGAGCCGAAGTCTGATACTTAACCAGCTGAGCCACCCAGGCGCCCCGGGTTCTTTCTTAACTAAGTAACTTCAAGAGCAGGATGTTACAAGGAGCCTGGGACCCTTTGGTGATAAACGTGGCCTTCAAAGTTCCCTTATCATAAAGCAGACCTGGAAAGTCTCAGCACGGAGCTGACCACACTCTAGGCGGAGGACTGGATTAGAACCAGGGATAGCAGCTCGAGGAAGGGGTCCTGCCAAGGAGCCAGGGGGAAAAAAATAGGCAGAAAGAGGCCAGAGATGCAGGGAGAGAAGCCCAGAACTCACAAGGCAAGAAGACAGCCCAGATCAAAGCAAGTAGGGGACCTGGGTAACTCTGGGAGCTAGAGAGGACCTAGGGGACTGGGGGGCGGGGAAGGGGAGGCTGTCAAAGGGTCTTTG
This sequence comes from Paguma larvata, assembly GCA_030068075.1. Classification (NCBI taxonomy): domain Eukaryota; kingdom Metazoa; phylum Chordata; class Mammalia; order Carnivora; family Viverridae; genus Paguma; species Paguma larvata. Next base: position 6,266,886 of record CM057843.1, read on the forward strand.
TGCCCAGACAGCAACTGACCAGGGATAGCCCGTGTGCCAAGCAGGAAGAGGCCACTCCTTCCTTGGGATACGCGAAGCTTGCATCAGGGTTTGGCAAGTAAAACGAAGGTGAGGAGAGGGCCCTGGTGACTAGGACACTGGCTGTGCTGACCCCACCCAGCACTGTCCCCCAGTGAGACAGCCTCAGAGGTGATGGCACCGTCCCAGAGGTGGTTGATGTGAGGCCAGGGCCTGGGCTTAAGTGGGTCTGAAATTTTTACACAGCTCTTGTGTGGTGGCCTGAGATGCTGAGAAGACTTGTCTCTTTCCCCAAAACTGAGACCGGAGCTGAGAAGCACAGGGACCAGGCGTCCCGCACAGCGAGTTCCGGCTCCTTCCCTCCAGGCCTGCCGAGAGGTAACCCTTGGAAGGATCAGACCCGCACCCCCGTTCCCCCAGCACCCTGGTCTATATAAAGCTGGAGGGTTGTGGAGCCCGGAGAGGTCTCCTGGGGGAGGAGAGTGTTTATGAAAAGAAGTTATTCCATCCTTCCCCTCCCTGGCGGGGGTAGGGGGAGAGCGGGACTTTTGACTGGTTTCAACAAGGACAAGGGTCAGTAAAGACCCGTGGCTATCTGCACAATGGGGAGACTGACGCCCCGTGGCTTACCTGCATGTGTGCAGAGCCACCAGGCCGCCCCAAGGCTATGGGAGTGGTGTGTGGGACGGTCAAGAAAGGACAGGGATCACCCCCTCCAATCCCAGGTCCCCGCCAGCTTCTCTGCAGGCAGGGCTGGGGCTGTGGAGAGCCAGATGAGCTGCGAGAGCTACGGGTTTGCTGGAGGGCCAAGGAGGCAGGCAGCGCTGGGCGCGCAGAGGCAGGAGCGACAGGTGCGTCTGGCTGGAAGTCGGCCTGAAGATTCTAGGTCTCAAGGGACCGTCAAGGCCTGCCAAAGTCCCATGACACACCAAAGACATGTGGTCTGCTCAGGCAGGGAAAAGTACGTTATCACTGGGGCGCCTGGGTGGCTCAGTCGGTTGAGTGTCCGACTTCAGCTCAGGTCATGATCTCGCGGTTTGTGGGTTCAAGCCCCGCATCGGGTTCTGTGCTGACAGTTCAGAGCCTGGAGCCTGCTTCAGATTCTGTGTCTCCTTCTCTCTATGCTCCTCCCCTGCTCACACCCTATCTAATAAAAATTTAAAAAATTAAAAAAAAAAGCAGTTTATCACTGATGGAGTTTAGTGTTATCTGTGTGTAGCGATGAGAAATGCAAACTGACTTCCGCCAGTCTAATCACTGGTTTTAAATTCTCTGTGGCTCTCGGGGCGCCTGGGGGGCTCAGACGGTTAAGCGTTGGGCTCTTGACTTGGGCTCAGGTCATGATCTCCCGGTTCATGGGTTTGAGCCCTGAGTCAGGTTCTGCGCTGACAAGACGGAGCCTGCTCGGGATGCTTCTCTCTCCCTCTCTGCCCCTCCCCCCAAAAAATAAATAAATAAACTTAAAAACAATTCTCCACAGTGTCCTCACCACACTCCCCGCCACTGCCCTCCGCGTGCCACTTGGCATTGATGCTGGCATTAAGTTCCTCACAGCAGAGCCTGTAGCTGGCGCCTCCTCTGACTTGAACCAATCCAAAGGTCAGTGAGAGAGTAACCAAGGGGGACGGAGGGGCCGCAGTGTCACTTGAGAGCAGCCATCCCTCACACACTCCAAACACACATACCTCAGAAGGAAGGGAGCCTCTGCTGACCTGGGAGGAGGAGGGAAGCTCGGAACTGAATACAAGATCGAAGGCTTTCAATGGACAGAGCTCATATTCCATTATCAATATTAAGATTTAATAACTTGGGGCGCCTGGGTGGCTCAGTCGGTTAAGTGTCCAACTTCCGCTCAGGTCCTAATCTCACAGTTCACGAGTTCGAGCCCCGCGTCGGGCTCTGTGCTGACATCTCAGAGCCTGGAGCCTGCTTCGGATTCTGTGTGTCTCCCTCTTTCTCTGCCCCTCCCCACTGGTGCTCTGTCTCTCTCTTTCTCAACAATAAATCAAAACATTAAAAAAATTTTGTTTTTAAAGATTCCATAACTTAAACAAGACTGATTTCCCCCCGGCTTCATGGAGGTCTGCCTGGCAAACACAACCGTATATATTTAAAGTGTACTAAACGAGACTGCTTTAATAAATACGCACGACTAAGATGTCACTGGGGACAGACTGAGACATCCTTTAGGCTTCCCTGCAGAAAAGAGGGCTGACAAACACCGCTGGTAGCAAACAGAAAAATGACACTCTTCCTTGTTACACCGTGGAGTTGCGATTCCTCCAGTAAAGCAGCTATCCTGGAATTATTTTTCCGGGATAAAGCACGTATACATTTTTGTGTATATACATATATGTTTTTGGCAGACTCTCAAAGGGTTCTTGGACCCAAAGAAGATCCAACAGCATAAAGGGTCTCACCAGGCTGGCTACCAACCACCCGGACGACTGCCTCAAGCCACCCTTTCCAGTGACGCTTTCTTAGCAGGCTGTGTTCTGCACACATCCTCCCACCGCTGTGTGGCCTCGGACAGGTCACCCAACGCCTCTGTTCCTGAAGTCCCCGATTTGTAATGAGGATATCGACCCCACCCGCCCCACAGGACTCTTCTGGACGTGAAATAGGTACAGGACGTGCTTAGAACAGAGGCTGGAATATACTGATTGCTACATAAGGCATGGCTGTGATGATTATTTTTACTAATGTTATTTGCTGGACCTCTGGGGGAGCCCAGAGATTTTCTGCATGGACGCCTGGCTCTCTTATAAGTGGCTCAACTAAGTGCTGCCCATTTCCGAGAAGTGTTTTTTCTAGAGCAAACCCAATACTTACAGCCAAGAACTGAGAAAAGAAATTAGCCAAAGAGCTGAATCACTCGTCTTCCCCAGACAGGGGAAACCCCACGGCTGCCACCCTCAGAACGGAGCCAGGTGCCCCAGAAGGTGCCGGCTTACTATACTGGGGGAGTTGAGGAGCCCTCTTCCTGTCCTTTGACTTGACAGTGGCTTACTGTCCCTCCGGTAAGGGGACAGACAGCCCAGCCCCCTGTGTCATAACGCCAACTCATGCCCTCTGCCAGTCATAAAACACCACACCGTTCTAGAGAGAACACTTTGTCATCATCGCTGTCATTCACTTGTACCCTGGAAGGAACCTAACCTCCCAGAGGGCACGCAGTTGGAAAGAATCCACCACCGAGACGTCCCCCGAGTGGACGAAAAGGGATGGAAGCAGGACACGGCAGGTCTGCATTTAACCCTGTACCTGCCTCCCGGGAGACACTGTTGATTATTCATCTAGAGAAGCTGGAAGCCCCCCTGGGGAGGGCCTACAGGAGCCAGAGGGGTCACGGTCGCGCTAAACACATGCACTTGCCATGCGGACATCTGTAGTTGGTTGCAAGAGAGCTAGATGAGAGACGACGAGGAAACCAGCTCCTCAAATCTCCTGCAAAAGTGCATCCAAAAAGCTGTCTTTGTGTACGAAGTCAACCCGGGAACCGAGCCAGTCGGCCTGCTGGTGCAGGAGGGAGAGCTCAGCACAAGGATATTTGCCCCTGGGCAGGAACCACTCTCACCGCAGAGGCCAAGCCTGGCTTTCTTCCACCAGCCCGGGAAGTCCACGCGCTAGGTGGAAGTGTGCACGTATTTTGGGAATTTCCAAGAGCCGAGGCTTCCGCTCGGTCCACGAAGTCAGCGCTTTGTGCCTCCTTCGGTCAAGGCTCTCCTGGTCATTTCACTTTCTTCGCTGACGGCATCACGTAGGGGTAAATACAGTATTGAGCAACCAGTGGAAAAAAAGAAGGCGTAGGGGGGTTTCTGGTGGTTCGCTCAAGCTGGATTGTTTGTATTACTTGTGTCAGTCAGGCCTCTAAAATCCACCTTTCTGGAAGTCAGCTCACTGTGAGAGACCATCTCTCATCCCTGAACGGAAGTTAAAAATAAACGTGATATGAGGGGCGCCTGGGTGGCTCAGTCGGTTAGGCATCCGACTTTGGCGCAGGTCATGATCTCATGGTTCATGAGTTCAAGCCCCGCATCAGGATCTGTGCTGATGGCTCAGAGCCTGGAGCCTGCTTCGGATTCTGTGTCTCCTCTCTCTGCCCCTCCTCGGCTCGCACTCTGTCGCTGTCTCTCAAAAGCACATAAAGGTAAATAATAATAATAATAATTTCAAAAAAATAGATGTCACATGGGACCGGGTATTGATGTGGGAGCTTAAATATGAGTTAACTGCTCTCCTCAGAGGAGCCGTCATCGATCTGTGCTTTCATGACTTCATGGGAAGTCTTAGACCATTTTTTGCTCCCGCAAAATCATGGTTGAGGACGTCTTGGAGCGAGTGATCTCGAGTCCCTTATGTGAGGCTCTACAAAATCTAATTTTCCAACCATGTAATATGAGATGAATGTTTGCTCCTCCAAACGAAACCATTTGCAGCTGATTTCCTTCCCCTTCTTCCGATGATGATTAAAAACCCACGTGGCCCATCTGCCGTTTTTATTTTTGCCTCGGGTGCTAGGAAGCTCAGACTATTTTATCCACATTTCCTGACAGAATACTTCCCGCTTCGCCATAACTGGCCGCTAGTCTCTCTCTTGAAAGTCTTCTTTTTCGCCGTCTTTAAACTATAAAACCCCTCGGGTCTTTTTTTTGGTTTATAAAATCAATGAGTTAATTAAACCTGACTTTGGGGGTAAACTCCCATGCCACTTAAAATAGAACTGAACACCTAATTCAGCTCAGTGAGGCTTGGCCACTGCTATTGTTCAGAAGGAATTGGCTCTGGGTGGAGTTTGGGTCCCTGATTTGAATCTGTTTTCTGGGAGCTGATTTCAAGTGATTGGTGAGGCTGAGGGGGACAGTCACTTCCTACACTCTTTTGTTTGAAAGGACTGTGTTTTGCATCACAGCCCAGGGAGACAGGCAGGTGCAGTGGCTCAAAACACTCTTTCCTGCTCTTGGCAAAGCACCTCCCTCAGTTATACACATCCCTGTTCTTATCTTTCAGCCGAACCTTGCTACAACTAGCAGAAATCTCAGTAGAACAAAGCCGTCCAAGCCCTGGGAATGAAAAGAGGTCCACTTATTAAAACAATGGTCAACCCACAAAGGTGCAGAACAGCTGAAACATTTGGACTGAGCTCAAGCTTGGCTCCGGGGAGGTGTGGCTGTTTCTGGTTCACCGAATGAGTACACACGGGACATGTTCCCAAAGTTGTCTTGGGGCCCCATTATTTACAAAGTCAACCGACTGCGATTCATTCAAACAGAACCCTCAGCTCATTGGAATCTTCTCCATCCCATTCCTAAGTGTAGGTGCTCCATTTTTAACATAGAGAGCCAAATGATGCGAAGTTATGTTTACATGTGAGAGGTCACAAAAGTACCAATATCCAGGGAATGTCCTTGACGTAACCCGAGTCCTTATACCGCTTTCTGGACCCATACAACAAGCACCGTTGCTCTGCTGAACCTATAGAGGCTGTAGCGTTCTCAGTCACTGGAGGCAAAAGCATTTTCTTTCAATATAATTTTAACAAAGTTTCAAAAGTGTGTTGACCAAAACAGAGTGGGTTTCGGTTCGGTTAAGCCAGAAAGGGCGAAGACAACAAAAACAAAAGCCAACAACAACAAAAACAAAAACAAAAGTCAAAACCTCCTGTGTGGCCTGAAGAGTTCAATTGCTTAAGGAGGTAATTATGTCCTTCAAATCATCAAAAGTTACTGAGTGTCTCCTCTGGGTTTGGACGAGGACAGACAGGTACTCGCATAACAATTCTTCATCCCAGCACAGGACACACGTGGCCGCTGGGCCTGGGGCTCCCATACAGCACTCGGCAGTCACTGTCAATCGACGAGTAGCTCCAACCTCCTACCTCCTACACCAACGTTCACTGGGCACCTACTGTGTGCCAGGCTGGGAAAACATGAATAAGGTGCCGTTGTAGCAGAGTTCACAGTCTAAAGAGACAGACAGACATACAAACAGACTCCTAGCATAACAGGAAAGTGCTATATGACCAAGATGGTCCTGGGGCGGTGTGGGGCGGTCCTCCTGCCCGACCCACATTGGGGGTCAGGAAGGCCTGTTGGTGGCAGAGACTCTGGATTGAGACTTTAAATGCAGCACAAGGCAAAGAGCTGAGGCACACAGGCTTGGAGGCAGGCGAGGCGGTTCAAACCCTACCTCTACCGCTTTCTAACCATGTGACCTTGGGCGTGTTGCTCAGCCTAAGTTTTCATTTCTTCGTCCATGAAAAAATAATGGTGTCCGCCATTATTTTGCTGCTAGAGGAGGACATTTTAGAAGCCACAAGGCAGTCGGCCCGGTGCCCAGGACATAGGAAGAACCTGAAAGCATCAGGTAATCCTGCACGTGACCAGTATTCCTTAAGCACTCACTGTGGGCCAGGCACTGTAACAGGCGCCTGGGACAGGACGGTGGGCAGAGCACGGAAAAATCCCCGCCTTTCTGCTTAAATGAAAGTGGAGGACTCACGTGAAAAGGAAACAAAGAAGGCAGCACGGAGTCTATCAGGAGGTGGTAAGCCGGGGAAGGAACACAGAACAGGGGGGAGGGCTGGGAATGCGGAGGGCTGCAGTTTAAATAGGGTGGTTAGGGAAGTTTTCATTGAGCAGGTGACTGCTGAGCAAGAACCAGAGGGAGGGAGGTGAGGGGCCGAATCCTGTGCTGTCGGAGGTGGGGGGGGGGAGGAGGCGGGGCCAGGCCGGCAGATGGAACAGCACATGCAAAAGCCCTGTGTGGGGTGGGCCTGGCAGTGTGGCTGGAGCAGAGGGGGAGAGAGGATGATCTCTATGAGACCGGGTGAGAGGTCACGGGGGCCGGATTTCACAGGGCCATCTTAAGAACAGTGGCTTTTCTTTGAGAAACACGAGGAGTCACTGGAGGGCTTTGAGCTGATGATCTGATTTACACTTTTTTTTTTCCTTTTTTTTTTTTAACATTTATTTATTTTTGAGAGACAGAGAGAGACAGAGCATAAGCAGGGGAGGGGGAGAGAGAAGGAGACACAGAATCTGAAGCAGGCTCCAGGCTCTGAGCTGTTTGTTAGATCAGAGCCCGACGTGGGGCTTGAACTCACGAACTGTGAGCCATGGCCTGAGCTAAAGTCAGAAGCTCAACCGACTGAGCCACCCAGGCGCCCTTGACTTACACTTTAAAAGAATCAACCTGGGGGCGCCTGGGTGGCTCCGTCGGTTAAGCATACGACTTCGGCTCATGTCATGATCTCACGGTTCGTGAGTTCGAGCCCCGCATCGGGCTCTGTGCTGACAGCTCGGAGCCTGGAGCCTGCTTGGGATTCTGTGTCTCCCTCTCTCTCTGCCCTTCCCCTGCTCACACCCTGTCTCTCTCTCTCTCAAAAATAAATAGACATTTAAAAAATAATAAAAAAGAAAGAAAGAAAGAAAGAAAGAAAGAAAGAAAGAAAGAAAGAAAGGAAGGAAGGAAGAAAGAAAGGAAGAAAAGCAGCAACCTGGGGGCACCTGGGTGACTGAGTTGGTTAAGCATGCAACCTCGGCTCAGGTCACGGTCTCAGAGTCTGTGAGTTTGAGCCCCGCAATGGGACTCTCTCTCTCTCCCTCTCTCTCTGCCCCTCCCCCGCTTGCATGCTCTCTTTCTCTCAAAATAAATACATAAACTTGAAAAGAAAAGAATCGGCCTGGACACCAGGGTCAAGAATAAATTATTAGGAGGGGGACAAGGACCAAAGTGAGGAGACCAAGTGGGAGGCTACTAAGACCAGCCAGGTGAGGACAGTTGTGGCTGGGACCAAGGGTGCAGCAGCGGAGATGATGAGAAGTGGTGAGATTCAAGATACATGTTGAAAGTAGAGCTAATGAGATTTGCTAATGGAATTAGAGGCGGGGTACGAGAGAACGAGGAGTCAAGAGTGACCCCAAGGGTTTTGCCTGAGCAACGAAAAGGGTGAAGGCGTTTTTTAGCTGAGAAGGAGAACATGGTAGGCACGTCGGGGGTGGGGAGGCGAGGAGGTCAGATCGAACATCTCCCTAGAGGCGAGGAGGAAACTACCATCCAGGGGAGTACCGTGTCCTCAAAGCCAAGTGAATGGCATGTTAGAGACAGAAGGGCGGGAGGGATTAACTCCGCCAAATGCTGCCATGGGTCAGCTAAGATGGGGACCCAGAACCGCGCATGGGATTCGGCAACACAAAAATCATTGGTGACTTTGACAAGAGCACCACTGATTACTGAAGGTCACAGCTCCTGCACCAAGCATGGAAATTTGGGTTCTGGGATGTGGAAGACGCTGGAAGGAAAAGCGAGCTCTTAACGGCAGCTTCTGCTGCTGCAGAAGGATCCACCCAGACCTGCAACACCGATACTGAGCATCACACTGCTGACACCAACAAGTCCATCTGCGAGGAAGCAGACGGGTAGCCCCGGGAGTTCAAAAGCAGGATTCCAAGGTCCCCGCCAATCACTGGCTCCTAGAACACATACTGAACACTAACCAACCAACCAACCAACCAACCAAAATAGTTCAGAAGCAGTAGTGGAGAGGCAGGAGGAGGGACTTCATGAAAGTGTCAGAGATCGGATTCCTTCCACTTTCAGAAAGAAGTAACATGAATCATTATGTAAGTTCCTTTAGGGCAGGGACCCTCTGCTCCACGGTTACCCCCATGCCTGTCACAGAGCAGATGCTCAGTAAATACCTGCTCACTGGCCGGCTGCCAGGCATCTTGTATGTTATCTCATTCATAATCCCAACACCCCGCCCTTAACATTATGGGGCCAGCAGAAGACACACCAAAAGACCATTCAAACACACTGGCAGAGTAAGTTCTGGCTAACGCAGCTAACATAGAGGAGGAGAAGAACATTTATGAAATTCATTCAGGAGTTAGCGAAGGCGGTACAGAAGAGGGGGGGCAGGCTATCAAGAGAGGATAACAGCTATCGAGGGTTGTGAACCTAACGTCTGCCAGGCGCGTTGCTAGGTAGTTCCACCACAACGCTCCAAGGTGGATATAATCCCCCATTCTACAGATGAGGAAAATTAGACTAAATGAGCTGGACCAGGGTGCTGAACTCGGGCTGTACATCTGAGTACCTGGAAAAAAATATAATAAGACCATTAAAGGGGCGCCTGAATGGCTCAGTTGGTTAAGCATCCGACTTCGGCTCAGGTCATGATCTCATGGTTTGTGAGTTCGAGCCCCACATCAGGCTCTGTGCTGACAGCTCGGAGCCTGGAGCCTGCTTCGGATTCTGCGTCTCCCTCTCTCTCGGCCCCTCCTCTGCTTGTGCTCTGTCTCTATCTCTCTCTCTCATAAATAAACGTTTAAAAAAAGAAAGAAAAAACAAGACCATTAAAGTGGAAGACAGACTGTCACACAGAAAGAAGTAGAATAAAATTAAACCCTTAAGCTTACGCAATTATGGTGGCCAAACACTGTGAGAAGGCGGTAGGGTGTAAGAAACAGAATACAGACTTTGGAGTTGGATATATTTGTATTTGGCCCAGATTCCCTACTCCTTCACTGTAAAACTCGGGGCATTTAGCCTTTTTTGAGCTTCAATTTCCTCATCTGTAAAAGGAAGTAATGATAATTATTTTGAGGGTGTTGAATTACATCAAAGGAGATGATTTGTGTAATTGTAGATGCGCAATAAATGCTATTTCTCTTCCCTTAACCTATCAGTCAAGGCAATAGGGGAGACAGAATTATTCTTTTTTTTAATTTTTATTTATTTATGTATTTATGTATGTATGTATTTATTTATTTATGTAAAGTTTATGTATTTATTTTGAGAGAGCAAGAGAGAGTGCAATCGGGAAAGGGGGAGAGGGAGGGAGAGACAGAATCCCAAGTGGACTCCATGCTATCAGCACAGAGCCCAATGTGGGGCTCAAATTCACAAACCATGATCAGGACCTGACCTGAGATAAGAGTCAGATGCTTAACCAACTGAGCCACCCAGGCGCCCCTTTAATTTTTATTTTTGAGAGAGCGAGAGAGAGAGAGAGAGAGCAGGGGAGAGAGGCAGAGGGAAAGAGGGGGAGAGAGAGAGAGAGAGAGAGAGAGAGAGAGAAAGAGAGAGAGAGAGAGAGACCGAGAGAGAATCCCAAGCAGGCTCCAGGCTCAGTGCAGAGCCCGATGCAGGGTGGATCCCTCGACCCTGGGATCACGACCTGAGCCAGAAAGCTCAACTTACTGAGCCACCCAAGCACCCCAAGAATTATTGTTTCTGTATAATTACTGTTTCTATGCTTTGCTTCAATGGTTTTCAAAGTGTGGCCCCCGCTCAAGAGGCATCTCCTGGGAACCTGTTAGGAATGCCGATTCTCAGGCCCCGCCCACACCTACTGCATCAGAACCTCTGGGGGCGGGGCCCAACAAACCATTCCCAAGAGTCCTCTGGGCGATCCCAGATGCCCTCAAGTTGGAAAGGTTGCGAAACTGCTCTATCTCAGGGTCTTCTCAGTCTATGACAGAGCGGTGGGGTAAACTTGAGTAGCTGGGTACCTTGGCGAGATCACAGAGGTATTCATGGGAGATACCACTCAAACAAACGTGAGTCTTGGGCAGAACAGGGCTCTTACTAGGAATAACAATTACCAATAAGACACGGACTTTTGTCACTTTACAGGTAGAAATATGGGACTCTCTGCATCTGTGAGTCATACTGATGAGATCTGGAGACTTTCTTCTAAGGCAGTTTCCCTGTTCATGTTTCTCTTCCCGACCCGAATCCACACCTGCTGGGAAGAAATTTATACATCCTCTGTTTGACCGTGTCGAGGACAAATATGTTAACATGTATGCATACGTGTTAAACAGCCAGGCTCGAAGTAAACGGGCATACGTGTTATCAAGGAAACTCTCCTAACGCACCCACGGGGTGTCATTCCAGGACTAGGAGGACTTAGCATAACTCAGCTATGGAAGAAGAGGGACACTGGGGCCTGTGTCACCTGGGCCTGTAGTGGGCTCAGTATCGTGGCCATTAAATCCTAGTTTGTAGCAGCACTTTCGACAATAGCCAAATCACGGAAAGAGACCAAGTGTCCATCGACTGATGAATGGATAAAGAAGATACGGTATATATACACAATGGACTACTACGCAGCAATGAGAAAGAATGAAATCTGGCCATGTGTGGCAACATGGATGGAACTGGAGGATATTATGCTGAGTGAAATAAGTCAGGCAGAGAAAGACAGATGCCATATGTTCACACTCATAGGTGGGCTTTGGGAGACCTAACAGAAAACCAGGGGGGAGGGGAAGAGGGGAAGGAAGGGGGAAAAAAAAGCCACAGAGAGGAAGGAAGACATAACATAAGAGACTCTCAAAGACTAAGAACAAACTGAGGGGAGAGGGGGCTGTGGGAGGGGGGAGAGTGGGTGACGGGCACAGAGGAGGGCACTTGTTGGGATGAGCACTGGGTGTTGTATGGAAACCAAACTAACAATAGATTATTCAAAAAAAAAAATCCTAGTTCGATGTGTCCCTGGGGAAAAGATAAGGCAGATGAGGGCTTGGGAGGAACGACTTTTCCTCCTACTTTGCCAGCTTCCCAGTCCTGGGTGGTAAATCTAGGTAAAATCACAAATACTGCCCAGGACAGCAGGTTCTGGTAAGCTGGCTTTTGGGGGCGGCCTGATTGTTTCGCATGTGCTGATTTCCACGGTGGAATTACTCTCACGATAGAAGATTTCAAGTTACTAAGAGTTAAACAGCCCGCTTGCAAAGTTCCTGAATATTTAACCATCAGCCCTGGAAGGCCAGCGTGAGCTGTCCTCAGGACACCACAATGACATCTGCTGTTGGGGGGCCCAATTTCGACATGGCGAGTGTCACAGTATTTTATTTATAGTGCTTGTAAGTACCTACAATACCTCTTATGAGGAGGCAATTACACTGAGGGCGATTTTACGAATCCTGCCCGGTTCTCAGGAGACCAAATCTGCACATTGAATTCAGTAAAAACAATTCTTTTAAAGGGCATCTCATCTCACTGTAGCTTTTTTGACAAGCACTTGCAAAAAATAGAATCACCAATGTTATGTTGAGTTATTTCCATTAACTGAATTCGATGATAATAATAATATTAAAAAGATTATAAGTTGCGATAAACTCCTTCATTGATCATCTCTTCAGAAAAAAATAAGTAATTTTATATGTTTATATTGAAAAGTTATATAAATATTAAATAAATTGAAATTTTGACCTCATTTAAAATATTCAGGAGGTTTTATTTATCCTAATGTGGCTATTAATTGCTAAAAAGAATTTTCACTATATTGTCTTGTTGGCCTATAGAAGCTGAGACGAAATGAAATAAATATTTTGAAGCGAGGTGGCTGGCCCTAATTACACAAAGAACGGCATGTTTCTAGAAAGATCCTGGTTTTATTTTTGGCCTGTGGTCTCAGGAGAAAGTAATATTTTCCCTATCAGCTTTGGTTTTTTTCTCAATCTTAAGTTATCCTTGAATTCTTCCAACCTCATAACTAAGACCGTGGGATAAATTGAGCCCAACTGTTTCAACACTATGTCAATTCTAATCTTAAAAATATCTACCTGCATATTTATAAAATTTATTTTTGATTCATTTCTTGCACGGTATTTTTTAAAAAAAATTTTTAACATGTATTTATTTTTGAGAGACAGAGCAAGACAGAGCACAAGTGGGGAGGGGCGGAGAGAGAGGGGAGACACAGTCTGAAGCTGGGAAGCTGGGGAGGGGCGGAGAGAGAGGGGAGACACAGTCCGAAGCAGGCTCCAGGCTCTGAGCTGTCAGCAGAGAGCCCCATGTGGGGCTCACACTTATGAACCGCGGGATCATGACCTGAGCCGAACTCAGATGCTTAACTGACTGAGCTGCCCAGCCGCCCCTCAGGCCTCAGAGTTTTTAAAGCTCCTTCCTTTGGGTGATTCTAGTGTGTAGCCAGGAATAAAAACAGTTGCAAGTAATATGGAATGCAAGCAATTCTCAAGCCTAGAGCCCACCGCCCTAGTGCCTGTATAAGAACATATATTATTATACCACAATTTTAAAGTCGTTTTGTGTGTGACTGTCCCCAATAAGAGGCACTCACCAGGGATCGGACTGGAGTCTTCTGTTAGAACATTCCAGGGCTCTGTCTATGATATGAGCTCAGTAGATGCTTAATGGATGTCTGGTGACCAAATTTCTGCTAACGAAGACCTCCTTGTGGGCTTGTTTTCAAAGACCTGGCCACACTGGAAGGATCAGAACCGTCTCTAGCCATTACGTGACAATCATCCGAAGGAAAGGTGGGGAGACGTGGGGAGAAGATCCTACCAGCCTACGGACACAGAGGGTGCTCCGAGAAGGGTGACAACTCAAAAGCCCCTGCCCCTTATTCTGTACGCTCATGCACTTTGGGAGTTCCCTGGAGATTTTCCCTGTGTACGCATGGTGGAGTCCTCTCCGGCTGGTTTCTTCACTGAGCTGTTGCAGGGCACTGCCGTGGCCACCAGACACCACCATCTCCTGTGAGACCCAAGACCCAGGAGCCCTTGAAATATTAAAGTTGCAGGGGTTTCTGGCGCAAAGAGGAAGAGAACCCCTCTTTGCATGAATCCCTCTTGGCACGACACTCCTTTGAGAGGGGGTCCCTAAACAGTCCAAGGGAGGCTGGGCAGGTGTGCCAATCTGAGAGACCATCAGGGTCCTTGCCCTCTTTCCCTGCCTCGGTCATTCCTAAGGGCTCCTTCCTACCCATTTGTCATCCGTGGCTGTACCACCTTCTTAGAACGTGTTCTCAGGGAGGTTCTATCCTTTATGCAAATAGGGTTCTGGAAAGCCATCCCACTGGGGCTTCAGACCTATCTGAATCCCGGGTTGGATTCCAGATGGTATCACAGCTCAAGTCATCTCAATATATGCCAGTAGCAACAATTATACCTAGAGGGCGAGAAGTTTCCTCCAGAATCCAAAGATAAGAGGCCCCTCCAACAGGCACACTAGTCGAATCAACACTAAATAGAAGAGATTAGCCAACTGTAAAAGGGGTCTTCCCAAAGTAGGAGAAGGGAAAGGGGAGAAAACGGGCAATTCTTGAGCCCTGGCAGTTTTCCAGATATTTCCTATAGTTTGGCATTGAGTGGTCACGACACCTTAGGAGATAGGTATAATCACCCCCACGTTACAGATGAAGAAACAGAAGCTCAGAGAGATCATGGGGCTCATGTTTTGATCTCAGATGCTTGGCAAGACCTGATCAATTGTCTGCCCCCATAGTATTGCCATTTCCAAAATGTCATTCAGTAAGCAGACTTGAGTCTGGCTCCTTTCACTTAGCGTGAGGTTTTCAACCTTCATCCATGTTGCTATATGTATCAGGAGCCCACTTTTTTTTATGGTGCAGTAGTATTTCCTTGTATGGACGTGCCACAGTTTGTCTATATATTCCTCAGTTAAGGATGATTTAGGTTGTTTCCAAGTTTGGGCAATTACATATAACACTGATGTAATCATTCACATACGCGTTTTGTGTAATCATTGTTTTTCTTTCTGGAGCAGTGAGATTTCTGGGTCATCTGGTGGATGGATGTTAACTTTGTAAGAAACTGTCAAGGTGATTTCTAAAGTGGCTGCAGCATTTTTGCACTGCCACTAGCGAGGTATAAGAGTTCCAAGTGGTGCCGAGGTGGCTCAGTTGGTTGAGGGTCCGACTACAGCTAAGGTCATGATCTCATGGTTCATGAGTTCGAGCCCTGCATTGGGCTCTCTGCTGTCAGTGCAGAGCCTGCTTTGGATCCTCTGTCCCCCTCTCTTTCTGCCACTCCTCCACTCATTCTCTCTTTCTCTCTCGAAAATAAAAAAATAAATAAATAAATAACAAAGAGTTACAGATACTCTGGGTGCCTGGGTGACTCAGTTGTTTCCATGTTCAACTCTTCATTTTGGCTCAGGTCACGATTCCAGGTTGGTAGGCTCAAGCCCCGGGTTGGGCTCTACACTCTTTTTCTCCCTCTGCCCTTGCCCTGCTCATGCACATAGGTGGTCTTTCTCACTATCTAAAACAAATAAAATAAAATAAATTGTTCTAGGTACTCTGTATCCTAGTCAGCAGTTGATAGCGTCAAAACTTTTTATTTTAGACATTCTAAAAGATTGATCATGATACAACACTGCGGTTTCAATCTGCATTTCATTAATTACTAACAATGTCAAGCATCTTTTCATGTACTTCTCCACAGAACTTGCTATCCATATTTTTTGCCACTCACGTATCTTCTTTGGTGAAGTACCTGTTCCCGTCTTTCGCCCTTTCTAGATTGTGTTGTTTGCTTTCTTACCGTTGAGTATTAAGAGTCCTCTTTATATAAGTCATTTATCAGTTATGCACTCTGCAATGATTTTTCCCAAGTTGATGACTTGTCTTCCCATTTTCTTCACGGTGTCTTTTGAAGAAGTCCAATTTGCAATTTGTTTTCTTTTACAGATCATACTTTTGGTGTTGCATCTAAGAAATGTGTACCTAGCTTGAGATGACAAAGATGTTCTCTCACGTTTTTTTCTAGAAGCTTTCTAGTTCTAAGTTTTGCATTTTGGTTTCTGCTCCATTTTCGTCTTTGAAGATGATGGGAGGTATATATACATCAAGGTCCAACTACTTGTATGTAGATGTCCATTTGCCCCGGTACCGCTTGTTGAAGACTCTTGTCGATTCTGATCTAACACTACAGTTTTTCCCTTTATAAATTTCACCTTTCCCACACACGTCGATGGGTCATCATTCATTCATCCGTCCATCATCATTCACTTCCTTTTGCTTACTTGATTCCAACCATGCTGGTCTTCTTGCTGTTCCTCTAACATGCCTGGAATGGACCAGCCTCAAGGTCTTTGCCATTCCCTTAGTCGGGAATGCTCATCTTCCAAATATCCACGTAGCTCACTCCCTCATGTCATACAGGTCTCTGCTCAAATATCACCTTATTTAAGAGAACTTCCTGAAGACTCTACTTTATCTATTTATTCATTTTGATATATTTTCATTTTTGAGACAGCATGATTGGGAGAGGGGCAGAGAGAGACGGGGACAGAGGATCCGAAGCGGAGCATATCACAGAGCCTGATGTGGGGCTCAAACTCTCCAACTGTGAGACCATGACCTGAGCCAAAGTCCGATGCTCAACCGGCTGAGCCACCCAGATGCCCCTGAAGACTCTATGTTAAATGACTCTCCCAATCCTACCTTGCACTCCTTCTTTACCGTGCTTTATTTCTTTTCATAGCATGTACCACAATCTGACATATTATATATTCACAGTTTATGTATTTATTGAATGTACATCTCTTCTCCCAACCACCATCAGAATGTTAGGCACCACGCAGGAATTTTGTCTGTTTTATTCACAGATTCCCAGTACCTAGGACAGTTCCTGCACATAGTTGATACTTAATAGGCATTGATCTTCTTGAATAAATCCAAATAACAAATATTTACTGAGTGCCCGTTGGGCAGCAGGCATAGTGCTAAGATCTGGAGCTACAATGGGGAGCAAAACAGACGTGGTCCCTGCCTTCCTGGAGCTCACAGATCAGCAGGAAAGACGGACATCAACTGAATAATCTCAGAAATGAAGTGGACCTTGAGAAGTACGTGGTGCCAGGGAGCTTATAACTTAGCCGTAGTGAATTAGTCATGGTGCCCGAGCTGAGTCCTAAGGATTAAAAGTGGTTAACAAGGTAAGGAGAGGGGAGGGGCACCTGGGTGGCTGGTTAAGCATCTGACTTCGGCTCAGGTCATGATCTCGCAGTTCCCGAGTTCGAGCCCCACGTCGGGCTCTGTGTTAACAGCTCAGAGCCTGGAGCCTGCTTTGGATTCTGTGTCTCCCTCTCTCTCTCTGCCCCTTCCCTGCCCACACTCTGTCTGTCTGTCTCTCTCTCTCAAAAATAAATAAAAACAATAAAAAAAAAAAAACAAGGTGAGGAGAGGGGAGAAAGGGCCTTCTTTCTAAGCATCTGGCCCTTCTTGTACAAAGGTCATGCAAGGGGAAGGAGGTTGGCATGTTTGAGGAACTAAAGAAGGGTCGGTGTGCCTGAGGGTGGTGAGTCGGGCAAGGAGAGAGGAAGGCAGGAAGGCTGGGGGTCATACAAGTGGCTGGTAGGAGGCTGCTCTTTACCTAAGGGCAAAGGGAAGCCATTAGACATTGGCTCCACCTTTTTAACCACCCGATGTATGGGGAACATAATAAACACTCAATTAAACACATGTGCATGTTGAAAACACACGTATACTTTACTGATGGGTGTATACATTGATGCATCTTTTCAGTAGGAGAATTTCCCCACGTTGTTCAACATTACAGAGGTATACACCTTTCTACCCAATAACCCCTTTCTAGGAACTTATGCTACAGATTGACTTGCCCATGTATGAAATGACATTTGTCCAGGTTACTCACTGCAGCGAAGAGCACAAGAATGGAAGCAAACCAGATGTCTCTCAAGAGGAGATCACAAAAAAGCTGGGATGCCTCCACGCGGTGGACTAAAACCAACCACAAAAAAGAACAATGAAGCCTTTTATGCGATTTTGGAAAAAATTCCAAGATTTATTATTAAGTTTCTAGAAATCGAGGCCTGGGACAAAGTTTATAAAGGACTGACATTTATGTGAATTTTTTAAAAAACCAGGCAAAGAAATAAAATATGTATAGCTTTTCTGTGCACAGTGTATCTCTGGAAGGAGGGAGAAGAAACTGGAACGCTTGCTCGCCTCTAGGCCTCGGGTTGGGGAGTGGGTTGGAGGGGACTTCTACCTTATATCTCCTGAATTTGGAACCATGCAAATATCTTACCTATTCTATCACGTAAAAAAAATGCAAATGACAATTATTGGTTGATTACACGAATTGGGAAATTGATTCGTTAAACAAATGGTTTCCAGCCAGTATTCCCCCGTACTATTAGAGGAAAAAGATTTCAGGAGTCCGGGCCCCTGCCCGGCTCCCTGATTCCTGGCAGGGTCCCGTGGGAAACCCACCAACAGAGGGTTGGCCGTGGGGCCTTTGGAAAGGGTCGTGGGATGAAAATGTTTCTTTCCTGCGCTTGGCATCGGAGCCTCCCTCTTGGCCCCTGAAAGCACGGTCTTGCAGCCCCACAGAGACGCGTCAGTTTGGAGCTTTCTCGAGCTTGTTTAATTAGGTTCTTTGCTGAAAAGCTGCACCATCCGTCTGTGAAGTGGCAACTGGCCTCCAGAGATATAAATCAACCACCCCTCCACAGGAACTCTTATTAAAAAGCCCGATACTCCGTGCCTTCCTGTGTGCCAACAGGCAGCCAAAAGTATTTGCGATACCAGGCAAAGCGGCCCGAAGCGGGGAAGGCCAGATAGTCTCGAGCCCCCCAGTTTGCCACAGTCCAAAGAGCTGGTCTGTGAGTTCTGATTAAATTCCAGTGGTTGACAGCACAGGTACAGGTCTTGGGCCCCCCCGATGTCATCGCCTCGGCTTGATAAGGAAGATGAAAGGGAGGCCGACGGCTTCACCTACAGAAGGAGTTCCCTGTTTTTCTGAGCAGGGGAGGCGGGCTCCAGGTGCCGGTGAAGGAAAGCCGCTGTGAGCTCTGCCCTGGATCCCTCTCTGACAGGTGAAGACTTGGACCGGACAAGCGGATCGGGGAGGGGCGGAATAAACGGGAAGACGACAGAAAAGAAGGAGAACAGGTGGAGTAGGAATCTTGAAGTCCCAGCCTCCGTTTGAGCTCCGGGGTGGTAATTTCTCTCACGACCCTATGGAGAAAGGATTTCTGTCCTCGGCCCTATCCCCGTTCTACGGATGAGGAAACAGAGGCTCGGAAAAGTGCAGTAACTTGCCCGAGTTCTCACGACTAGCAAGGCCCCAGGTCGGGACATGAGCCCTGGTCTCTTGGATGCCATTCCCTTGCTCTGGGGGCAATTTTAATAGATCAAAAGTAGCCATTTTAAAAAACAGAAATAAACTTCCATTATATTTTTTATGTTGATTTATGTTTGAGAGCGGGGCGGGGGGAGGCGGGGGACAGGGAGAGAGGGAGGGGGACAGAGGATCCGAAGCGGGCTCTGTGCCGACAGCAGAGAGCCCAACGCGGGGCTCAAACTCACGAACTCGTGAGATTGTGACCTGAGCCCGAGCCCTGCCATGAAGCCAAGGACGGGCCCTCCCTCTCCTGGGATGACGCCAGTGGGGCCTGCTTCTGGAATGAGACCATCTATGGGAGGCCAAATGCCAATGACGCCTGGGGTCCCAGTGACAAGAGCTCCGCCCATCCCGTGATGGCGCCCGCTGGGCCAGGAAAGACTCGACCGGGCAGGTAAGTGCCCAGAGCACCCAGAGCACCTCTCTGGAGGTAGGAGGCAGGGTCCCGCTGTTCCGGTCCCTTGGGCCATTCCAGATGGCGGAAGCTTTCCGCGGGGACATTTGGACTCAAGCCCGGGATATTTTCCAGGCTGGCCCTTCCCATCGACTGTGCCTTTTACCTCTTCTGAAGACCAAACCCGGACAAAACCACCTCATAGTAGCAGTGTAGACTTAGGTTCGACACGAGCAAGAATTTCTGACAGTGAGTGATGGATGTGGGCTCATAAAACGGGTGACAGGAAAGGATGGGCTAGCAATAAATTGACTGGCAGGGTCCAGACGCGGGATGGCGGCTGATTTGATTCGTTGGTTATCTCTCACCACCTCCTGCGAATGCCCTGCCACCTAGTCACGGCCCCGCATTCATTTATGCCTCTGAGCCTCTGCTACTGCTGATCTGTCCACCTGAAACGCCTTTCCGTCTCCACGACTGCCCCAATTCTGTTTACCTTTCAAGGTCTAGCTCGAGTTCCTGGGTCTGCCTAAAGCTTACTTCGACCACTCCAGCCCATCCGCCTCTGCCCCTTCCTAGAATTCTAGGTCCTCTACAACTTAGTCACCACCATGCGGGTGGAGGATAGCTGGTCCCTGCAAAGTCAGGTGGGAGAGAGAGAGAAAGGCTGATGGAAGCAGCGGTGGCTACTGTCACAGCTGTCCACTCGGCTGTGAGCCTGCCACGCAGCCACAGGACTCTCATTTGTATTCCGTGTGTACCCTGAAAGCCCACACACGGATTGCCAGCTGC
Source organism: Paguma larvata (assembly GCA_030068075.1). Lineage (NCBI taxonomy): Eukaryota > Metazoa > Chordata > Mammalia > Carnivora > Viverridae > Paguma > Paguma larvata. The sequence goes on from CM057843.1 coordinate 6,287,025, forward strand.
ATCTCCCGAATTACACCAATTTATGAAGCTGATGCTCCGGACAAGCCAGTTTTATGTTGACTCAGGGCACAGCCCTCAGCATCCAACCACCCCTAATCCAGCGACATGTCTGTCACCCTTAGGAGGGGTGCTCTCATACATAAAATTTTATCTCGTCCTCATGACGATTCCCTACAGCCCATTGCATAGAGGAGAAAACTGAGACTCGGGCAGGGCAAGCGGTTCGCAGAGGCTCGCGTGGCTGGAAGACAGTGACGCTGGCGCTAGAGGCAAACCTCTCAGACTATGGGCCAGGGTCCCTTTCGTGATACCATCCACGGTGCGAAAACCCATGTCCCGCTCCAAGTTCCCGAGATGGACCCGAGTGGATGTTACCCATCTTGTCAGCCAATGGATGACTTAGCTAGCTGATGTCAGCGCCAGTTAAAATTCAGACTCTGATCACAACACAGAAATCCTCCTGCTTTTACGCATGTCCTGGTCGAGCGTTTGCAATTCTACTGCCCACATGCCCTCATACGGGTCACCTCCGTTATCCTCTGTAGTTCACACCAAGAGCAGGAGATAGACCACCTTGGCACCCCGAGCTCTGAGTGGGATGCACCTTCCGCCATGTCAGCCGAGCTGGGAAGCCCCAAAGCTGTCTGTGCCAGTCGCCTGGCCCTCTTGGATTATCTCCAACCTGCCCTCCTTCAGGTCCTTCTCTGCCAGACCCTTAGAACTTGGTTCCAGAACACTCCGTAGGGTTTGCCTCCATTCTCTGGCCTCAGCCTTCCGAATTCCTTGGGATAAAGTCCCAAATCCACAGCATAGCTCTGGCGAGGCTCTCCAAGGTCATTCCCTATGACTCTCCCTCTAAGTCCTCTTTGCTTCCTGTCCCCATCACCCTCCAACTCCCACCCACCGCCAACAAATTCATCCTTCAATTCTCCGCTGGAATCTGACTCCCTCTACTTCCTTCCTTGTGTCCATTCCCTGCTCTGCCCATCGAGATTAGGTTGAGTCTTCCTACTACACCATCCTATAGTGCCCTTTGGTGATTATCCTAATGGCATACAATTACTTGTTTAATGTCTGTCTTCTCCCTAGACTGTAAGCCTCATGAGGACAGGAGCCATAAGGATGCACTGCTGTATCCTTAGTGCCCAACACAATGCTTTGAATGAGTAGGAGCTCAAAGACCTACTGAACTGTGTTGTACTGAATCGAAACGGATTGAAAAATGATGATATTGATGCTAGTGAAAAGAATGACTTTAAATTAATATTTCTATTCTTTATTTACTATATGTGCTATGACCTACTCAAAACCAGAACCTAGAATCAAATCAATAATCAAAGGACGAAGAACAGAAGAAACAGATGATATAATTCATGCTTCTTTGGGCAATGGCATCTATAACTATTGCTATCCTAAACGAAGGCAGTAATTAAAACTGAAAGGAAAAGAGGAGGGTCGCAGGCATCAGGGATCAAATGTCAACAAGCAAGTTACTCATCCCTGATTGGCCGACTCAGAGGGCACTGAACTTTGCCCTGTGTGCAAGGATATTGCCTGGCACTATTGGTGATGTTGTCTGAGGACTTTTGAGAATGTCCTTGCCAACCCAAACAAATCTGATCGCCAAGGAAAGTAAAGGTAATAACAGCTCACCTGCCTTCTCATAGTGACAGTTTCTGTCTACCAGGACCCAAGGCTCAACTCACTTCCAGTCATTAAGGACCTACCTGGTCCCTCTCTGCCCACAACAGCTGACTGAGTAACTTCAATTTCCGTGATGAGCACTGGAGGGCTTGCCTCACAAGGTCCATTAGGTCTCGATCATTCCAGCGTTCATCACTGAGGGATTTTTCTCGCCCTGTGGATTAGGGGTTGGAGGATCTCCTGAAACCTCACTTAACGGAAGTGAGAACCAAATGAGACAATGATCTCTGCTAGCTCTTTGGAAAAGTTGAAAATTTGGGGCACCTTGGGTGGGCTAGGTGGTTAAGCATCTGACTCTTGGTTTTGACTCCGGTCATGATCTCACAGTTTCGTGAGTTCGAACCCCACGTCTGGCTCTGCGCTGGCAGTGCAGAGCCTGCTTGGGATGCTCTCTCTCTCAGCTCCTCCCCTGCCTGCATTCTCTCTGTCTTTCCCAAAATATTTTTTTTGTTTAACATTTATTTTTGAGAGACACAGAGACAGAGTAAGAGCAGGGGAAGGGCAGAGAGAGAGGGAGATACAGAATCTGAAGCAGGCTCCAGGCTCTGAGCCGTCAGCACAGAGCCCGACGCGGGGCTCGAACTCACAGACTGTGAGATCATGCCCTGAGCTGAAGTCGGCCACTTAACCGACTGAGCCACCCAGGCGCTACTGTCTTTCCCAAAATAAATAGACTTAAAAAATTTTTCTAAGTTGAAATTTTTACACTTGAATGTCATGATTTTATTGTTAATAATAGCGATTATTTCTTGCTCTTCCCAATTAACTTTTTCCTTCTTGTTTTAGGGGGAAAATAATGGCTGCTCCCTTCTCGGGAGCACGGGGATACCATTTAATGGGGGCTTTTTAAAAGGGATGCTTATTATTCATGCCCCCCAAATTTCAAATTTCTTCTTTCACACATCCCGTTTGGATTAGATTCCTCTAGGGACTAGCTGGCATCACCTACTGCTGATGGAATGCCCGTCTTGGTCTGACTAAGTGTGCGATGACTAAGTGTGGATGATGAAGTTGAGTGACTGATCACCCCGACACGGACACGTGACTTCCTATAACTGCAGTTCTGTCTTCTGCTTCCTTGACCGAGCCCGCTACCCCCAACTTTTCCCTGAGTCCATCCATAGTGGTCAGGCAAGAGGGGCTTCAGGGCCCCAGAATCGCCATCGAGCCGCTCTAAAACAGCCTTATATACACATGCAGTCCATAAAAAGAAGTATAATTGTTGCCCAGATGCCCCTTCAGACCATCCCTTGGCTGCTCCCTTTCCAACCAGACTGCGGCTCTAAGCCCCTCCTATCCATGGACTATTGAGAAGGCACAGCCACCACTACCTGTAGCAACCCCCATGTGGCTGGGTAATCCATCTGGCAAAACCTGAGTGTTGGAATCACACAGACCCAGTGCCCATCCTGGCTCTCCCATTAACACCTGTGAGACCCCGGACCAGTCCTTCACTTCTCTGGGCCCCGGAGTCCTCATCAGCAAAGGAGAATGACAATGCCTCCTCACTAGGTGAGGATTCGAGATAATGTATACCAGACACCTGATTGGATATCCAGTGCCCACTGAATAAATGGGGAAAAGGTATATATTGACTAAGTGCAAGAAATGTTCTAGAGACGGTCGTGTTCTTAGGGAGCGATCAGCGTTACCCATGGATAGAAGTCAAGAAAGGCTTTGTAAAGCAGCCTTGAAGTAGCCTTGAAAGAGAGGTGACGTGTTTGGCAGGTGGCCCGAGGTGAGGGCGCAATAGACGGGGGGGGGATCGTGTGAACGGAGGCTGGGATTGGAGCCCCAAACACTGGGCCCATTTGGGCAGGGAGCATGATGCGGCTGGAGAGAGTAAGAGGAGGGCGGGAGCCCTGGGGTAGGAGGCCAGGGCCGGGAAGGAGCTGGATCGGCAGGGCCTTGTAGGGTCGCACTGTTAGCTTGTAGAGGATACAGTTGGGGCAGTAACAGCTTTGTCGGGTTAAGTCAATTCCAACAGTGACTGGAAAATGTAAACTTGAATATCACAGAGTCAAAACCCACGACCTAAGGGTCTCTGAGCTAAAGGAGATCTTTACGCCATCTGAGAAGAGGTTGCTAACCAGAGAAGACGGCTGAACAATCAGAATATGGGGAATAATGATGAGGCTGGTTTAGGAGAACGGAGTCCCCCAGATGCCTCTTGCCACACTGGTGCTGTGAACTCCAGTATCGTCTGGTCCCAGAGCCTTGGCTGCCAAGTCAGGTCTCAAAGTCAAGTCACAAGTCATCGAAAACAACCTTGGAGATTCTATCCAATCCTTACTGTGCTCTTGCCACACACGAGGCATTGCTTTTGGCCTTCGGTCTCTGTCCCCAGGAACGCAGCCTCGGGGCCCAGTCTGGACTGGGATTCGGGAGTGCTCAAAGATGGGGAGACGTCGGCCGAGGGCGGGGCGGGCTCTGGCAAACCCTAAGGTAGGGAGGCACACTCTTGGAGGACAAGAGAAGCATGGGACCCCAGAGTCTCCTTTTCTCCACGATCTCAACGCCTCAAGGGTTTTCCTGTTACTATATCAGCCTCATGATTCACCTCTTCTGTTCTGGGGTGGCTGTCTTTTAAATAAATAAACACGGGGGTTTTTCCCGTGAAGGAAAATCTGACACAGTCGGACAAATGGAAGGAAGGAAAAAAAAATCACCCACGACCTCACTACCACTGTTCACATTTTGGTGGCTCTCTCTCTCCAGGTGCCTTTTCTCTGCACAGGCAAGTTTGTCTGATGGCTTCCTTGTTAAATGAACACACTGTGCGTGCAGTTTCGTGTACTCCTGTCTCTTGGGAGTGTCAGAGCGCAGGCATTTTTCTTTTCATTAAACATTATTGAGGCGCCTGAGTGGGTGGCTCAACCGGTTGAGCGTCTGACTCTTGACTCTGGCTCAGGTCATGATCCCAAGGTCGTGGGATCAAGCCCCACATCAGGCTCTGCGCGGAGCCTGGAGCCTGCTTCGGATTCTCTCTCCCCCCCTCTGCCCCTCTCCTCAGTTCACGCGGCATGCTCTCTCTCTTTCTAAAATTAAACGCAAAATTATTTTGGGAGCCTTGCTGGCTTAATCGGGAGAGCATGTGACTCTCGATCTCAGGGTTGCAAGTTCGAGCCCCATGTTGGGTATAGAGCTTACTTAAAAAAAGTTATTTTTAATTATCATCCCTTGAAGGGCCTCGTGACATTGGTCATATGGCCACGTCGGAGATCACTGCGACATGTCCCTGGTTTCTCTCCTCAGATCTCTCTTCTCAGTTATGATGGAAGTTTTTAGGGAAATGTTAAAATGAGTTTGCTCTCTCTGATCGGTGAAATAACACGCAGAGGGAAGTTAGTCTGCAAGCCCAAACTGACCAGTGCAGGGAGGCTATGCCCAATTAACAAGCACAGCAGCTACATTTATTGAGCGCTAGCTGTGTACCAGGCTCTAGCTAAGCCTGTTACACCTCATTGGATCCTCACCACTATACCGGGAGGCAGCTGTTACTTTGATCTCTATTACCCAAATGACAAAGTCGAGGCTTAGCAAGGTTAAGGAACTTCCCCAAAGTCACACAGCTACTAGCCGATCCCCTCACGGTACCTCTGTTTCTGGGTTGTGGTAGCCATAGACAAGTCAGAGAGACACCTCAGTTCAGTGCTTCCAGCCACAGAACACAGCAAGGAGACTCCAGGGCTTTCCAGTCCTTTTCATTCCCTGCCACACTTAAAAAGTGACAACACAGGGACACCTGGGTGGCTTAGTTGGTTAAGCATCTGGCTTCAGCTCAGGTTGCGATCTCGCAGTTCCTAAGTTCGAGCCCCGCATCGGGCTCTATGCTGACAGCTCAGAGCCCAGAGCCTGCTTCGGATTCTGTTGCCCCTCCCCCACTCATGCTCTGTCTCTCTCTCAAAAATAAATGAACACTAGAAACTTTTTTAAGCTATTTTTTTTTCTCCTTCCCTTCCCCCATGGTGTTCTGTTAAGTGTCTTGAGAGGGAGGGAGCCAAACCATAAGAGACCCTTAAATACAGAGAACAAACTCAGGGTTGGTGGGGTGGCAGGGGAGAGGGGAAAATGGGTGATGGGCATCGAGGAGGGCACTTGTTGGGATGAGCACTGGGTGTTATACGGAAGCAGTGAACCATGGGAATCTGGCCCCAAAACCAAGAGTATTTTGGCCAATTTGACAATAAATTATATTTTAAAAAATTTTTAAGTGACAACATAAGTAGGGGACGCTGGGATGATGGGTTAAGGTTACTTTAAGCAGAGGTGACAAGCTGAGGGCACGCCAGTTAAAAACTCAAACTCGGTTCAACTACTTGTAGACCAAGTCACTTCATTTCCTCAAGTCCTTTTGTGCCTCGGAGACTTCCAACGGGGGATGAAAATAAAAAATTTTTTAAGTATAACTTAACAGAGACAGATTATCGTCTCTTCGCGCCTTTGGAGGAATAGCCTTCAGCCTCTAGAGAGGACCTAACTTGGGACTTGTACGTTCTTGAGATGTGACCTTGGACAAATGTCCTCGCCTCTCTGGGCTTAGTTCTCGAAGAAAGGTGAGCACCGTCCCCGCAGGATCGCAAGCTGAGGGCAGGGGGTTGAAGAAGGCATCGGGAGAGGCCCACTAGAGAAATTCAACTTCAGATACCACTGAAGGGACAAGACGGTTCGGTTTCTTTCAACCAAAGCTAATCAAGAAGGTGAGAATTTTCTAGAAATTAGTGATAGTTTAACTGGTAGCTTCCAGACACACTGAGATTTATTTGGTGTTCTCCCGGCATTTGATTTCTTCCTGGCAGTTTTACTGAGAGAGAATTCACCCACCATACAACTCCTGCATTCAAAGTGTACAATTCGGGGGCGCCTGGGTGGCTCAGCTGGTTGAGTGTCCAACTCGCGACTTCGGCTCAGGTCATGATCTCATGGGATCGAGCCCCACATCAGGCTCTGCACTGAGTGTGGAGACTGCTTGCGATTCTCTCTCTCCTGCTTCCCTCTGCCCTTCTCCCCTGCCCACGCTCCCCCCTCAAAATAAATAAACATTAAAAAAATAAAGCGGACAATTCAATGGCTTTCGATACATTCACAGAGTTGTACACCATCACCCCATTCTAATTTTAAACGGTTTTCATCACTCCAAGAAGAGGAACCCTATACCAATTGCAGCCACTCCCATTCCCGCCAAGCCCTGCTGCCCTCAGCCCTCGGCTAATCTACTTTCCACAGATTTGCCTATGACGGATAGTTCGTATAAGTGGAATCACTCAACGTATCTTTTGCAACTGGCTTCTTACACTTAGCACAGTGTTCTCAAGGTTCATTCATCCGGCAGGGCGTATCCATACTTCACTTTTTTTTATTATCAAACAATATTCTACTGTATGACTATACCAAGCTTTATTCACCCGTTCATCAGCTGATAGACATTGGGTTGTTTGCTTTTTGTTTGTTTGTTAGTTCGTTCGTCGGCTTACTATAAATAAAGCCATGAACATTTGTGTGCAAGTTTCTTGTGCGTGTGAACAGAAGGCATTCCCCTGGGGTATGTACGTAGAATTGCGGGGTCCTACAGTATCTCTAGGCTTAACATTTTGAGACACTTCCAAACCGTTTTCCAAAGCGGCTATGCCCTTTTCCACTCCCGCCGGCCTCGTAGACGGGTTGTAAGCTCTCCGAGCAGCGGTGGCCGACATAGCCACGTATGCAAGGGAAAGACGCAGCATCCTGACCCGGCGAGAGCATGAAGTCAACACTGCAGCAAAGACGAGGAAAAGGACAGGAACGTTCACTCCTGAAGGCTGGAGCCCGAGGCTGGCCTGGCCCCTTGGACAATTCCTCTCCTCTCTCCCATTCGAGAATTTTAAAGGTTTATGGGAAAAGGAAAGTGACAGTGTCAGAAAAAAAAAAAAGTCGTCAAAGTGACTCACCATTTTGCAGCCAGGCTTGTTAGCAACGAATGTTGTGTAGGTGTGTGTATTGGAAAAGTTTGGGGTGGGTGAGCTTCTTAAATTTGAGGTATGAACGAGGCTTCTAGATTCCAAGGGGTCATCATGGGTGCCTAAAACTAAATCTCTCCACACATTTCCGGAAACTACACAGGTCAGTAGGGGGAGCGAATCAAAGCATTCGTAATCGGGGGCGTCTGGGTGGCTTAGCTGGTTAAGCATCCCGCTCTTGATTTCGGCTCAGGCCATGATCTCCCAGTTTGGGAGTTCCAGCCCCGCAGCGGGCTCTGCGCTGACAGCGTGGCGCCCGCTTGGGGTTCTCTCTCTGCCCCCTCTCTCTGCCCCACCCTGCTTGCATTCTCTCTCAAAAGAAATGTAAAAAAAGATTTAAACAATTAATAAACCACTCACAATCCAACTTGGAGCTATAGATGGAATTTTTGATACAGAGGCACTCAGGGTCTGTTGAATTAACTAATGAATAAATGAATGAATGAATGAATGACAACGCCTTCACGGGAAATGAAGCCACGAAGGGTGATTACCGTGATGGAAGAAGGACCCACATTCCAGTAATTCTGACGCGCTGGCCTTAGGGGCCCAAGTCCATAGGAAAATGTCACCGGGATCCAGATCCGAGCCCTAAATTTAGGGTTGGACGACTCTAGGCTGTGACAGAAGGGGAGAGACCTGACTAAACCGTGCTTATAAGACAGTTCTCAAACTTTTTACGCGCGGGCTCCTTCACAGTCTCAATAACCACTGAGGACCTCACGGCTTTTGCACATGTGGGTTATGTGTCGGTGTTCATTGTTTTTGAAAAATGATACACCTATTATATATTAACAACTTTTATGAAAAATGACTATTTTTTTTAATTAGAGACGACTGGTATTGTTTTACATTTTTGAAACTCTCTTGGAGGTACCCGTTTCCACATCTGGCCCTCTGAAACGTTGTCTCCGTGGAAGTACGAGAAGAAAATCCAGCCTCCCACGGCTGTGTATTTGGAAAACAGAGATTGTTCAGATATTGAATTTCGTTTGAATTTTATTCAGATTTTCTTCTCGATACTACACCAAACACTTGACAAGTGGTCGTTTCTTAAAAGTTAGTTGCACCGTAGACATTGAAGCCGTATCCTGAGACTTCTTGTAGACGGTGACGCTAACCCCCACTGGCCTGTGACGGAAAGGTCGATTTTGGCCACTGGCCCCCGAGCCTGTCGGCTGTCGACCCTGAAATGCCAGGCTCGCCTCCTTGGTTCTCGAGAACATGTCTTCCGAAAGACGAAGTCTAAAAAAATCACGTTGGCAGTCACCGTTTCAGCAACACAACGGGGGTTCCACGAAGAAAGCGCTTCTTTTCGCTCACACCTGGAATAATTGTGCCCTTTTCCTCCAGACAAACGTCATCCATCTGTACCCAGGACGAGTGCCTTCCGTGCCCTTGCCATCTCACCACATGGAATGGGCTCATGTAGGGACTCGAGAGCGGGAAAGACAAAGTCTTAGTATTATTATGAAAGCAGTTTTGACTTTGAGAACCCCCCAAGAGGGTTTGGGGCATTCCCAGGAGCCCATGGACCGCACTTGAACATCATTGCTCTAGATGTAACCTGAAGGACGTGGGCTCGCAGGAGGATTTTCATCTCCCTTCTTCTTGACCCCATGTCTCTCTTAATCTGGCCTAGGACCGCATTCCTTTTTCAAGGAGCCAGTGCCATCTGGTTTGCATTCAGCGGTTAACATGAAATAAGTCTGGGAAGATGTGATGTGAGGGGGAGCAGGGAATATAATACCTTCACAGAAAGACTGCCCGAGCTCAGTCTTGACAGAGGAAAGACGTTTTTCTGGTGAATAAGGTGAGGCGAGAAGGGCCCTGTGGGCAGGAGGAGAACACGGGCGAATACACGTGGAACGAATAGGCCGGAGCGCTGGACGAGCACGATCTATCTGCGAGGTGCCAGGGGGCCTGAGGACGTCACGGACAGGGTGGGAGGGAGGGCAGCCCTGGGGGCAGGAAACCCACATCGATTTGGGAACGGCGGCACGTGAGACTGATGAAGAGAGGCGCCCGCTTTGGGGGGCGCCTGGGTGCCTCAGCCAGTTAAGCGTCTGGCCCTGGACTTCGGCTCACATCACGATCTCACGGCTCACGAGTTCGAGCCCCACATCGGGCTCTGTGCTAACACTGCGGAGCCTGCTTGGGATTCTCTCTCTCCCCCTCTCTTCTCTCTGCCCCGCCCCTACTCATGTGCTCTCTTTCTTTCTCTCTCAAAATAAACAAACTTAAAAATTAAAAAAAAAAAAAAAAGAGGTGCCTGCTTTGCGTTAGCAGCTGAAGCCGACAGGCACAGGGGCTGGTGGGCTCACCCGATCTCAAGGGCATGAGCTGTAACAGCCTCAGGGGCCCGACGGAACTCCTCCTGTGCACTCTTGCTCGAAGTCCCAGGAGAATGAGGTACCTCCCACACCCTGGGGGGAAGAGACTCCCGGTCTCCAGAGACGCAGCCGTGTCCCCATGCTATTGGGCAAGCAATAGCAGTTAGCGGGTGGAGGAAGAGGTAGCTCTTAACCTCTTGAGGCCTGATTCTTGAACTTCCGGCCTTTGCCTTGAACTGCAATCACCCGTCCGGTTGTTAACAAGGTCATTGCCTCAATCAAACCCACCAAGTTCCTCCCGGTCATTCAACAGAGGCAGTCTGCCCTGCATGCTCACGTGAATCCCCACCCCTAGGGAAGCAAGAAGGTCAGAGGGACAGGTGCATTTCAGGAAGCTGGCAGGAAGTTTGGGTCTCAATTCTTGGCAACCTTTGCTACGCGAGAAATCTTTTCTCTGCCTTGAGACGAACCTCCCGGAAGATGTCTGTGGGAGGCACCCACGCCTGCCGGTAAGTGTCCTCCCGCTCCAAATCAGCTCCTGAGCACCGGCGATGGGCATGGCCACCCCTCCCGCACATACAACCAGTCTTTGGCCAAGAAATAATCACCCCGTCCCCCGTTATTAAAAGCAATAAAAATCTAAACAGAAGAGACATCCGTTTGCCCGGTATTATCATGCTTTCATTCAACAACTGTGTGTAACTTACCACCTGGGCAGCAGGCATACGGCTGGCCCGGAAGATTCTGCCACGGCCGGTGCGTGGTCCCTGCCCTCAAGGGCTTCGCTCTCTGGTAGGGGAGAGAATTCCATAGAGAGACGATGACAGAACTATCTCTTTGGTCCATGATGTCTCAACCGCACGGCACAGCATGGGAGTTCCCAGGCAAGGGGTGCTGTGTTGTGCCTTTGCTTAATCTGCCTCTGCCTGGAATGCCCCTCCCCCAACCCCACTCTCAAGCAAGCAAAGACCACCCACCTACATCCCTCTTCTCTGATAGGAGGGTTCCCATCTGTAATAGATCCCAACTGCAAGAGGGGAGAAGCTGCAACCTTAATCAAGTTCTGAAATGTTATTTTTACCTTCAACTGGACCTTTCGATGAATGAAATGACACTGTTTTATGATATAAAAGTAACCCCAACTTTGGGTTTAACCTAAGATTGGCCCCCCAAATTTGAGGCCTGGGCCTGTTTTTGTCCAGGGACAGGGAAAGCATGGAAACCTCCAGAAAAAATATATATACAAGGAAACAATGAGAGGGGGAAAAAAATCTTTATTATGATAACATTCTAGAAGCCACATTCATTCAACCTCCCGGTGAGCCCTCTCTGTCCAGACCTTGGACTGTGCCTTCCTGCCTAGCACAGGGCTGTGCAGAAAGCAGGTGCTCAGTTAAGATGAGGGATGGGGGTGGGCGCAGGGGGAGGAAATGAAAACCAGACATGGCAAGGCAGGGTCGGGACAAGGGAGCGACTGCCGGCGGCAAAGCTGTCCCAGGCGTCGGCTTCTAGAGGTGCCCCTGTCTCTCTGATGGGCGGGGCCGGGGTGGGGGGGCGCCGCAGATCTGCTCATCAGCTGCTGTCGGCTGGGGGTGGGGGGAGACCAGCGTCTGGTCATCCCCTCTGAAGGGCAATCCCCTCCCGCACAGCTTTCTACAGGCCCGTCTCTGAGGCCCCGATACTTCGTACGACAGCGCGCAGGAGGGAGCAGCATGCATTTAGGGAATGAATGAACACAGCATCTAGACGCCAGAGCTTTCGAAAACTGATATATTTACTTCGTTATCTGCTGCTCAGCCGAGCGCGTACTGGTGTACCTGAGTCACTTCAAGACGGATCATGCCTTGTGGGGTCACAAACACGCCAGCTCGCCCCTCTGCCGAGAGTTCTTGGGGGGGGTACTCAGGTGCCAGCGTGGCTTCCCTGCTCTGGCCTTCCTCTCCGTCCTCCCTGGCTGCCTGCCTCCCCCCTCCCCCCCCCCAACCGCTGCTCCCCTTTCCCTCCCAAACCTGCGGTGTTCCGGAGATCCACACACACCTGGCTTAGTCGCCTGGTGAGCTTGAAAGGGGGCTCGACCGGTCCGTGCTCCTGTGTCCCCACCTCCCTGACTGTGGTTCCGAGCCCCGGCCGTGCAGCGGCTCCCCGGGCCAGCCTCTGCGTGAAGCACCTGGCATGCGTCAGAGCCCAGTACTCTGCACCGAGGCCCCGGCAGGCAGGTGCGGGCCTTCCTCCGATGGAGATGGGGAAACCGAGGCTGAACTGGGCCAGGTACGTTACCCAAGAGCAACTTCTACGGAACTGGGATGCGGCCCAGCCGTCTCTCCACAGATTTCAGGCTCGCCATAGCCCACGGGGACCTACGGGCGTCTGCTGGAGCCACTTTGCCTTTCTTCCTGGTTCCGCGCAGCCTGCTATGCGACACTTCAGGGACGCTAGAAAAGCCGAGAGGGCAAGGACCAGGACTGCAAGGAAGGACGGGGCCGGGAGGAGCGGCCGCTTGGCGGACGGCTGGGCACGGTGGGGCCGTGAGGGTTCAATCGACCGAGGCCCGGTGAGGACTGTGCTAGACACACACGTGAGCACTGCGGGGGCAGAGGAAGGCGGGGCGCGGGGTGGCCTCCCCCGGGGGACGCTCAGTGGCACCACCCCGTCCCACGTCCTGCACGCGGCACTTCGGCCTCATCGTATTTCATCGTGACAAAGGAAGAGTCTGAGCGCAAAGGCAACGCCCTGGCAAGCCGCAGAACTGAGACTCGAACCCAGACCCCACGGGTTCTGAAACACATGCCCTGTCCTCCGCATGTCTGCTGTAGGAGGGGACGCCCCGTCTGAGTCTCCAAGGACGACACCCAGAGAAAAAACCAATCCGTTTCTGAGCAAAGTGACGAAGCACATTCTCCCCAGATCTCACGCCGTAACCGGCCGGGAAAGCAAGCAGAAAGGGTGCTGGGGACACGAGACGCGGCGGGCAGAGCCATCTGAGCAAAGGCCAGCTTCTCCCACCCCGCGGCTCCTGCGCTCCGCCAACGCGGCCAGCGGGTATTTCAAAACCGCCTCTGCTGATTAGTTCCAGGAGCAGAAGGCCTCTCAACTCCGATGTCTTCAGGACAGCTTCCATCTTCGGGCCCCAGAGACTCAGTTTTGTTTTTTATACTGTGAGACAGAGAGATCATTAGAAGTGGGTGAGGAAGGCCTCGGGAAATTTCGAGAACCATCTGGGCCTTTGCTGCCTCCTGGGGGGGGGGGATTTCTCGGAGGAGGTGCCAGGTGAAATTTCTAGGTGGCACCTGGGCCCCCTTTCTTCTTTAATGGAAAAAGAAACTGGAGGGGTGGGGCAGGGCACATGAGAAAGACACTGGAACATTCGAAGTGAACGCGTGGTACGTCCATCCTACTCTTGAAGCTGAGTCTTGTTCAAAGGAAAAAAATCTCAGTGGGTTTAGCATCCGACTTTGGCTCAGGTCATGATCTCACGGTTGGGGAGTTCGAGCCCCACATTGGGCTCACTGCTGTCGGCGCAGAGCCCGCTTCCGATCCTCTGTTCCCCTCTCTTTCCGCCCCTCCCCGACCCATGCTCTCTCTCGAAAATAAACAAACACCCGAAAAATCTCAGGGGGTGCCTGGGTGGCTCAGGCAGTTAAGCGTCCGATTTTGGCTCAGGTCATGATCTCACGGTTCAGAGGTTCAAGCTCTGCGTCGGGCTCTGTGCTGACAGCTCAGAGGCTGGAGCCTGCTTCGGATTCTGTGTCTCCCTCTCTCTCTGCCCCTCTCCCACTCATTCTCTATCTCTTTGTCTCTCTCTCTCTCTCTCAGAAGTAAATAAACCTTAAAAAAGAATTATTTTAAATCTCAGATAGACAAGGACTCTCAGAAGCCACCTAGTCCGATCACTGAGTTTCCAAAACGAATCTGGAGCCTACAGCTGGAGATTGTGATTTAGAAGGGGGGGGGCATGCTCCACCCAGCTCTCTGGGCGGGTCTAACACCAGCGTGTAAGGACCGGCAGGTCAGTCTGTATTCCTGACTCCCCCCCCCCTCCCCACCACAATAGATACTTGGATGTCTCCTCCGTGACCCTGCCTCAGTATGGGCGCCCCGGACCCAGGGAGCTCACTACGCCCCAAGACGGCTTTCCCGTCTGAGGCGTCACCAAGCCGCTGCCAGTTCTGACACTAGGGCTTCCAGAAAGACCTTTCTCTTCCTCCTTCCTGTCCCATCTCAGCTCATTCGGCACTGTCTGCCTTTAGGGATGGCGAACTCCCCAGTCCTTGCAGAAAACAGATGCAACCAGAAAGGCGTCTGTCCAGTCATGGCCTCTGGGCTTCTGGAGGAGGGGGAGCGGCTGGCTGGGAGGGGCTCAACCGTGGGGCAGGGGCGACCCCTGGTGGTCACAGAGATTCCAGCTCCCAACGCTCCAGCCGGCGGCTGGCGCCGGGAGCCTGAGCGCTTACTTTGTCCATGATCCAATCGGCATCCTCGATGGCTCTTTTAATAATCTGCTGGATTCTCTCAGGATCGTCTTCATCCGAATGGACCCGGAAACTCTGGAAGTGGAAGCGTAAAGAAAGATGACGCGGCAAAATGCACGGGGAGGGCCAGTGTCCTCAGAGCGGCCCCTGTCTCCTCAGTATCGCTCTTACCCCCCACCCCAGACAGTTATGATGGGGAAACAGGGGCCCAGACGCCCCAATGCGCACTGTGCGATGGCACTGGCTGGTCTATTCGGCCACACGGCCTGTCTTCCTGCCAGCGGAGCAGCTACGAAACGAAGACCGGCCCCCCAAATCAAGCTGGGCCCAAAGGTTATCCGGCAGCAGGGGCCCAAGGGAAACTTCTAGCCCTCGGTTTCATTTGCTCCTCCCGGGAAGCTGCTTTCACCGGGCTCCACAATAGCCAGGCTTCCCCTGGCCTGTGCGGCGAGGCCAGGCAGAGGGAAGGGCGGCGGAGAGGGTGACCGGAAGATCCGGCCAGGCCGCTGTGTGCTTCTGGCCACGTGTTCGCCCTTGAGAAGGAACGGGGACCCAAGTTCATTGGTGCGGCCCTCAGGGCCCTTCACAAAGAACTGGAACCTCCTCTGCCCAGTCACTTCGCGACCCCCCCCCTCGCAACGCTCACCCCTGGGAAGTCCTCCGTGACGCCCTCGGCCAGCCAGCTGTGCCCTCCTCCCTGTTTCCACAGCCTGTCTGTTGCCACCTCTATTTTTTCCTCCGCTTTCCCCATTCTATTTGTATTCGGTTTCGCTTTGAACTTTTTATTTAGAAATCGTTTCTAACCCACGGGAAAAGCTACAGGAATACAAATGAACCCCCTACCCGCATCGCCAATTGTGACCCTCCCCCCACCCCCACCCCCCACCCCCCCCCACCCCCGCACACTTGCTTTATCATGCCCTCTTTCCGCGGGCGTGTACTCCGTTTGGGGGGAGCATTTGAAAGGGGCAGAGGGCATGCCCTGAGCCCCTAAGCGCCTCGGTGTGTTTTAACAAGGAGCTTCTCCCTTACATAACCGCAGCAGTCAAAGCCAAAAAAGCCGACATGGATCTAATACTGAGCTCTCATCTACAGCCCACCTTCCAATCGCATGAATTTCTCGGATAACGTCCTTTTTAATCATCGGGGTTTTTTTTTCTGGTCCAGAATCCAATCCACTCACTCCACTCAGTGGTCACGTCTCTCTCGTCCCCGAGAAAGCACAGCACTTCGGGCTTTCTCTGTGTTTCACGACACCGACACGTTGGACGAGGAGAGGCCGGCCGGGGGCCAGGTGGCCCCTCCACTGGGATTTACCCGGCGTTTTCTCACGAGTAAAGTCGGGCCGTGCGTTACTGGCAGGAACGCCCGTCAACACGACCTTAGGTCCCGTACTCTATTTTAAGTAACCATCGGAGCTGCCTTATTTGCGCCCTGGTACAGAGCTGATGCGCTGGAGGATGTGTCTTCTGTCTTTGCGGCGGAAAGCGGACAGAGGGGCTGGGCTGTGGTTTTTGGTGGCTCTTCCCAGACTGCCGCCCCTCCCCCTCACTCCACCTGAAAGACCATCCCTGTCCCCTGCTCCCTGCCCCTCGACCCTGAGATGGGCCCCCTATTATGGGAACCACCCCCGCCCCCCCCCCCGCCGCCCCATCCCGAGCCCAGCAAGCACTGCTCCCACCTGCCTGACTGCATGTCTGTAATGCTCCTGGATGCCCTTGGTCGGCAGCCGCCGGCAACAGCGCAGCAGGTATCGGTAGAGCTGCAGCGGCCTCTGGACCAGCTCTGCCCCTGGGAGCGGGGCCATCTCCAAGACCCCCCGTCCCTGGAAAACACAGAGAGCATCGCTTCTAAGGCGTCAGGCCGATACGTGGCCCTGAGCCCTCACGTTCCACGGCTACAGCGGGGAGGCCAGGTCCCTTCTGTGCCACAGCCCATAGAGCCCGGACCCCGAGCTCGGGCTGGGCATCCAGTCCTGCAGAAGTCTCAGCCCGGGAGCAGGCCCGCGAGGACCAAGGGTGAGAGGCACAGCCTCAGCCTGGTGCCTTCTTTCTGGAAGCCATTTCCGGCCGGTGGGGGGAGGAGAGGGGTCACTGACAGGCAGAGCAGGGGACCACAAGTGGGAAGACCCTATACCGCAAGACTGAGAAAGCGGGTGACTACACGCAACGGAGTGGTAGGAGAACGCCCAGGGGTCTCGCCACTACTGGACCAGTAGCATCGACGTCGCCGGAGAGCTTGTTAGACATAGGCTCTCGGCCCAGATCTGCTAGAGAACTTGCGTTTCCAGAAGCTGCCCCGCAGGCTCCTGCCCGGACCTCTACTGCGGCCTCTACTGTGTCCCCCCCACCCCCACCTCTCGGTGCCTTTGCACATGCACCCCCTCGCCATCGAGCTCCCCTCCCCTTCTCCTCCATGCCAGGAACTCGTGTCCAGCCTTCCAGGTCCAGCTCAAGGTCCCTTCCTCTGCGAAGCCCTTCCTGACTGTCCCGGCCTGAGGGGCCGCAGTGCCCTGTTCTGGAGCTGTCACGGCGCTTCCCACACTGCCGGGAATTCATTTGCTGCCAAGCCTGTGCGGCCTGGCCCGGGGCCCCGGGGCTTCGTGCCCTGCTGGTCCAACTGGACTGAATGGAAACCGTTATCTCCTCTGCACAGATCTCCCGTCTCGGAGAGGCAAGCTCACTGTGTTCCAGACGAAGGAGCTAAGAGGCCAAGATTAAGTGACTGCCCTTAGTTTTAGAGTAACGTGAAGAGAAGAAAGACAACTCTCTCCCCTTAGAAAAAAAAAAAAAAAAAGAACCAGAACACCAAATCTATCAGAGGTTCTTCGACGAAGAAAGGAAATTCATTAAGTAGCTAGTTTCAGAGGCTCCTTCATTCCGTTTCCAGCATATTATCTTCCTGGCAACAATAACCGCCTGTCTCCACAGCGAAGTTTGCCAAGGCCTCCCGCTACTCTGGGCTCTCGCTGTGACACTGGGGGCAGGGGACTTGGGCAGGTGCTAGTCCGCGCCCCGCCCCGGCTTCCTCCCTTTCGCTAAGGGCCCGGATCTGCGACAGGCCATCCACCCTCCCCAGGCCTCTGCACGAAGGCGTGGGTGGGGCTCCACTCCAGGCCCGACCAATCAGGGCCCTGCATCCTCATGGTCACAGGGATTGGGCCGCTCACGGGCACGTGATGGGAGCTGGCCCAATCAGAGCGCATCGCACCTCCCCTGCAAGAGTGAGTGGCAAGGCCTCCTTCGCTGCAGACTCGACGCGGGGAGGATTTGCTCCTCTCTCAGGGACGCCATCTTGCCTCCTCTTGAAGCCTGAGACTGAAGCCGCACAGCAGCGGGCAGGGCGGAAACACCAAGGCTGAAGAATTCATTGGAGCCCCAAAACCATCCACCTGAAGGCAGTCCCACCTCAAGGCTTGCAAGGGTCCGGGCCGGGGCACCTGTGCGGCTCAGTCGGCCAAGCTTCCGACTGCAGGCCATGATCTCATGGTTTGTGAGTTTGGAGCGCCCCCGCATCGGGCTCTGCGCCTGTGTGGGACTCTCTGCCCCTCCCCCACCACGCTCTCTCTCAAAATGAACTTTAAAAAAAAAGGGGTCCCAACCAACCGATCCCCTTTGCCAAAGCAGGCTTGGGTTTGTTGTTTTGTTCCTTGGAACCCAGCGTCCGAACTGATGGACGGATAGCGCCCTCCCAGATTCTGCTTCCAGGATGAGCTCTGACGGTTCCAGCTCTAAGGGAAGAGTGCAAAGAGTGCAAGGCCCCTAAGACCCTCCTGCCGTGAATAGCAACCCGCCAGTCGGACTAGCTGCACGTAAGCCTCCAAGAAACGGGGGCACCCCATCCAATGGGGCAAAGACCTTCGAGGGCCGCCGCAGAGGCCATAACGCTGCCGTCTCCACCTGATGGGCAAACTCCCCTGGCAGGCTTCCCCAAACTATATAAAGTGCTAATCAAATATTGTAAAATGCTAGTCGTGGAACAGATGGTTACCATCTGCAGTCCTCAGAATTAACATTTGGAAAGAGCACAACTTGGTTTCGGTAGTTAAAAACCCAAGCAATACTTAGAAACCCACCCAGCAAGTATGGGCGGGAGATTATTTTCGGCTCAATTATAATACTTAGTCATTCTCAGTAATAAGTAGCAGAGAATGCATGTGTGGGTCCACGCAGAAGAGGTAAAGTAAAAACGTTTTAATTTAATTTAAAGTGTGGGTTTGCTGTGGAGGGGCAATGAACTTCACAGCAGCATTGCTAAAACTCTACGGCTTGGCATTTCCTGCTCTTTCTTCGCTCTTGACCTCAGCCTCTCCCAGGCTCCCTGCCTCTGTGAAGGCACCTGGGGCTTCCCGGGCAACCAAATCCAAACCAGCACCGAGCCAGCCTAGCCTCCTCTTCCTACCTGAATCCCATGCCACGGTCTCTGAGTCCTATCCGATTCCGCCTCGAATTCGTCCGATTCCGATTCCGCCTCGAATGCTCCCTCCGATCTGCGCCCTCCTCTCCGTCCCCACTGCGCGATCCGGGCTTCAGACGCTCATCAGAGCTCCCGTGGACAACCGCCGGGATTCCCAGCGGTCTCCCTCTCTCCCAGTCTATGCCCCGCTTAACGGCCAGCGCTCTTTCCAAAACTTGAATCTCCGCGTGGCGTGTTCCTGCCTAAAACGCCTGATCTGCCGTCCACCCCTACCCCTGCCGCTCCTGACAACTTTCCCGAAACGTATGACAAGTGTGAAATTATTTTAAGCAGCATGTGGACCCACACCTTTTTATTGCGATGACTTTGTGTTTATTTTCACGTGGAACGACAAAAAAAAAATACTGTAAGTTCATCGGTATTATGGCTTAAAACAGTTTAAAAAAGGAACGGGTACAAGACTGAGATCTCATTTCTTAATTTTTATTTTTTATCTTTTTTTTTTAATGTTCACTTATTTTTGAGAGAGAGGTCACGCAAGCTGGGGAGGGGCAGAGAGAAAGAGAGGCAGAGGACCCGAAGCAGGTTCCGTGCTGTCCGTGCGGAGCCTGACGCGGAACTCGAACTCACAAACCGTGAGATCATGACCTGAGCTGAAATCAAGAGTCGGACGCTTAACCAACGGAGCCACCCAGGCGCCCCGCAAAACGTATTTTAAAATGTATCGACGCAAATAAGGCAGTTGCAATGTGGATATGACAAAAATCACGAAAGTGGAGGCGTCTGGGTGGCCCCGTCGGGTCAAACATCCGACTCTTGCTTTCAGCTCAGGTCGTGATCTCCCTATTCGGGAGACGGAGCTCCGCACTGGGCTCCGTGCTGGGAGCGAGAAGCCTGCTTGGGATTCTCTCTCCCTCTCTCCCTGCCCCTCTCTTTCTCTCAAAATAAATAAACTTAAAAAAAAAAAAAATCATGAAAGCGGGACTGAAGTTTGGAAGGCCCTGGCCTATGGAACCAAATCCATCCTCCTTCCCATGGCCTCCGAGGCCCCTGTTGATCTGGCCCCGGCCCACCCCGCAGTCACACCTCCTGTCGCTCCCTGCAGAGTCTGGCAAACTGAGCCCTGGGTGGCACATCGCACAACAGCCCGTGTCATGTCCACCTGTTACGGTCTTTGCATCGTGGCAGAATGCCTGGCATTTAGTAGATGCATTAGGGCTCTCCAGAGGCACAGAACCAATAGAATGTAGAGAATATATACATATATATATGTTCATATATGTATATTATTTATAAGGAACTGGCTCCGGTGACTATTGTCCCAGGCTGACGGCCATCAGCCAGGAGAATCCTCTTTCAGCAAGGGAAGGTTGTTGGGACCTCGAGGGCTTGGAAGAGGCCCGCCCACAGCAGTAATCCACTTTACTGGTCTGGTGATTTAAATGATAATCTCATCCAAAGACACCCTCACGACACACCAGAAAAATGTCTGCCCAAATATCTGGCCCCCCCACGGCCCAGTCGAGTGGACGCATACACATAACCGTGACACTGGATGTCCCATATTCACGTGTCGCGTGAATTCTCCTACCCTGGCGGACAATCTGCTCCCTGCAGGTCTCCAGATCCTTCAACCCTCAGCGCTAAGGTTTGGCACCTCCCCCCGGAAGCCTTCACTGCCCCGGAACCCTCGCTACCATGTTCAACGGGAGACCTGCGGAGACCTCAAACAGCCCTCATCACCCCACGTCGCCCTAGTTCAGTCTTCATCATCTGTTACCTGGACTACTGGAAGGGTACACACCTGCCCTCGGCCCCCTTCCGGCCACCCTCCACCTGGCGACCACAGTGCCTTGTCTAACGCCCAACTTAAAATCTTCCCACAGCTGGACATGCCAGGATTATGATTATCGATTAGGAATTTTCTTCGGGACGGCCACAATACGTCGTGTGGGAGAATGTCCTCATTCTCAGGACACGCGAGCGGAAAGAAGTATCCAGACGTGTGTCCCCACGTCTGCAGCTTACTTTCAACCGGTTCCACCAAAGACAACACAAAACGAGAAAAGACAGGGTGAGGAAAAAAGAAGCGAATGTGGCAAAATGTTAAGAGTGCATTTGGGTGGCAGGAATAAGGGCGGACGCTGCGCTGTTATTTCGACTTGTCTCCAGTTTGAAATCTTTTGTCACAACAAGTTCTTTTAGAAGAACTCTTCCGCAGCTCTCCCGTGACCTAGGGGGATAAAGTCTTAAACTGGTGAGGCCGACGCCAATGCCTGAAACCTCCTCCCCGTACCTGCCCAAGTTCATCCCCCACCACTCCCTAGCCACCTGCTAGGCTCACTGACACACCACCCGTAGTTCTTTTAGTGATCATAACACATAACAAGCACGTACAATTACTACGGTGGCCTTACTGAATACTCGTCATGCGACAGATACTATTCTAAACCACGCACGGGAATTAGATGAGTTACTTCAATTTTCACAATAATCCGGCACAATAATACCATCATGCTCTCCTTTTACAGACACAGAAACAGAGGCAGAAAGAAGCTAAGACATTTTGTCCAAGGTCACGATTTGTCCAAGGTCACACGGCCATGAATGCAGAAGCCAGGATTTCCACCTGGGAAGTCTGGCTCTGGGGCGCAGGTGGGTGTTACTCTGCCTAACGACACCGCCCCCCCACACTGCCCCACCCATTTCCTTTTAAGGGATGACTTCTTCCCATTGAGTCTGGTCTGCTGAGACTGTTGGCCGTGACTCCATCTTTCCCAGCCACGAGGAGGGCATTAGACCCAGGCGAGGCCAACTGAGTTCTCCCCACCTCTGGAGATGGGTTCTTGAACGGGCTTCCAAAGACCCTGGGAATGAGTTCCCGCGTCCCAGCAATGGTGTGTCCCGATCAGCCGCTTCCTGTTCTGACCTGTCCTTGTAGCTCCTGCCTCCTGGTCTTCTAGGAACGTCTAGATGCCGGCCCGGTGCTCCAGCCTTCTCCCTCGATTCTGTGAGCCCCTAGCACTCTTCCAGGAAATTTCTTTTTGGTTAGGTCTTCCGATCCTCTTACCCTCACACAGACTCTCTGCTCCCTTATCTGTCTGCCCAGAGCCGGCTGTGGCTGCTTAGGTCAGCAGGCAGCGCCCGGGGGTGGGGGGGCTCTGAGTGTTTGTCTCTCGGTCCTTCCCAACCAGATCAAACGCTCCCGAGGGCCAGCACCGTGCCAGATTCCTCGTCTCTGTTCTCTCAGTGCCGGCATGGGACCAAGCATGCTCCTCCCTCAGCGCCTGCTGGCTGAGGAACCTGGGAACCTCCATGCCCCGGGCACACCTGCCCTTCACCTCCCGGCAGCAATGCTCTCCCGGCCTCACCCATCTATGCCGCGCCTTTCCGGTCCCTCCAGCTTCCCTCCAAATCACCTGCAGGAACTCCCTTCAGGCGACTTCTGCCACCTGCCTCGTTCAGTCTGGAGAGGCCATCAGCGAAGAGCAGCCTCAAATCCCTTCCCCCGAGAAATTCATCCCCGCGTGAGAGCTGACCAATGCGCCAAGCGGGCTGCCAGACACGTTTACAACAACCCTCCGAGAAAACAACATCATCGTCCCATGTTGCAGATGTGGAAACCGAGGCTGATCATGAATACACACCTAGGAAGTGGCGGGGCTGGGATGGGGACTCTGGCTCTGACTCCAGTGCTCCAACCTCCCTGCGTTCTTTTTTTTTTTTTTAAATGTTTATTTTCTGAGAGAGAAATTCAGAGCCTGAGCAGGGGACGGGCAGACAGAGAGGGAGACACAGAACCCGAAGCAGGCTCCAGGCTCTGAGCCGTCAGCACAGAGCCCGACGCGGGGCGCGAACCCACAACCATGAGATCATGACCAGAGCCAAAGCCAGATCGAACCGGCCCTCTTCCCAGCAACCTTGGGTCAGCTTGCCCGCACCCTGCAGACGGAGGTGGAGCAGTGCAAACCCACGGGCCCGGATCATGGCGAGCTGACGTGAGGATTAAGTAAGAGGCACACATGCCGTCACCTAACAGGAGGCCCTCCTCCCCAGCCCTCCTCCGCCCCTGGGAAAGCAGCAGAAGGGAAAACAATAATGTTGCGATGCCATTCGGGGCTTCGACCCAAGATAAAAATGGCCTGCTGGAGGAAGCTGGTCATGCGAGCCGAGACTGGCAGAGGCTATGGATTTCATGGATTTTAGTTACCTCTGCAGACATCAGAGAGAAAAAAAAAAAAAAAAAAAAACATCTTTTTTCCTTTGAAATCAAACTAAAGAGCAGGTGAAATGTATTTCGCTTTTTCCCAAATCAGAACCGAGTTCCGGTTATTCATCCTGTAGCCTTCAATGAATTACAGAGTTCTAAAAATACCTCGGGCGGCCTGGCTGGGCTCACGAGAGGTGCTCGGTAAAAGATGTTAACTGAATTTGCAGAAAAATCACCCAAAGTAGGGAGTCTTTCAAAACCAGAGCGCTCAAGGCGACCTTTTCCCATCCAGGGGAAAAGAAATCACTTCTCCACATCCCCGGCAGGAAGGCATCCAGCTGCTTCTCCCTGACGCTCCCTCGTGGGGCGGGGGGGGGGGGGGAGCGCATGACCTCCCCAGCCTTGGCTCCCCCCTTCCATTCAGCCAGAGCCGTCGCAAAGTCCCTTCTGGGTCTGAGCTGAAATCTGCTCTGTAAACTTCTAGTCGTTGGTCTGAGCTCTGCCCTTTGGGGCTCATGCCAAGTAACCCAAGTCCAGTCTGTCACCGTTCGGTCAATCACCCCAGCCCGGCAGCCATTCTTTTCCAAGGTACCCACCCTGAAGGTGCCAGCCTCTCCTGGTGCTTGCCCGCCCCACTCGCCCTCCTCCCGACACACACACGCCCTCGTTACCGACCTCGCTCTTAGATTTACTGTCCAGTGGAAAAGCTGCGGCTGCCCTGTGTTCCGAGCGGCTCCATGGGTCCTGGGGCTCAGGTGGCAACGTCGCCTCCTTTACCCGGGGGTTCGAGGCATGCCGCTCAACCTGCATTCTCTGCTCGGGCACCCCTGTGACCCTGGCATTCAGCTCGGAGGAACCTTTTTCTCCATGCACTATTCTTAAATCTGTCTCCCACCTTGTATTCTGTTAGTTCAGTCCCGAGGCATCGGCTGCCACAGTCTCTGGGGAACGTGATCCTGTCTGTTACCCAACTCAACTCAATTCGGCACGATAAAGGCACAGAAACGATCACATCCCAGGCGCAAGCGGGGTACAAGGAGAGAGACTTTAGCCCCAGCGAGCCGGGTCAGTCACCGATACAATGTCGTTCAGAGCATCCAGCATGCGTGTGGCTCTGGACTTGGCCCCGGGACCAGAGACGAAGGGCCTGACACGTTGCCCAGTTGTCCTACCTCGAGCTCTCCACCCGGCCAATGTCGTGTCTTCCTACCTACCATTCAGGTAGGTCTTCCCTGCCTCCGAGTGCCAGGTGGGTGTTGAGAGCTCCACAGGTGTGATCTTATGGGGTGTGTACCATTAGCCCCATTTCATAGATGACAAAACTGGGGCTCTGAGAGGTTAAGTAACTCGCCAGAGACCACACAGCTATTCGGTGGGAAGGTCAGGAATCAAACCTGCCACTGTTTGATTCCGGAGCCCAGGCCCCTACCTGCTTCTTCCACCACCCATGTCCATATCTGAGCCATCCACAAAACGCTGCCCCGCCCGGGGCTAAGGACCCCACAGAGAACTCTCCCGGGGCTCATTCAGGACCGGGCCTGCATTCATGACTGTGCGATTCTCTAGTACTTATTTTTTCCACCTTCTTCACAAAACTTTTGCTCCGGGCTTTTGTGAGACCCAAGGACACCATCTATAGCTTCCCGCAGGTATAAAGATGAAAAAAAAAAAAAAAAAGTCACAAGGCTGATGTCAGTGACACAGACAAAGAAAAGGGACAACTAAGGAGATGCTAAAAAAGCTCTGAGGAAACCCAGAGGAGAGTCTAACAGAGTGAAGGGAAGGAGTGAAAATAAAGCCACAAAGGGAATTTCCCGGGAGCCGAGCGGCACCACCGGTGCGGATGCTGAGAAACGGGCCTCTGGCCTCGTTTAACCCCATGGTCCGTCCCGCTGCCCTGCGGCCCGACGACGGGCACCTAAAAATAAGTGGGGAAAAGTCATATATTTAAAAAAAGAAAAGAACGGACCTGCAGAAAATGACCAGAGACGGCGCCCAAGGGCACGGATACAAGGCTAAATTAAGCCCGCACAGGCCACTGTTTAAATATGCAATTATTTCTCCGGATGGGGAAAAGAGGCCATACAGAAGCAGAGCGGGTCTGCTCCCCCTGGCTCCGGGGCTCCGGCCTGCACGCGCGCGGTCTCCCCAGCTAGCAACGGGGCGGCGATCCTGACTCCTCCGGTCCCTTCCCTCCGTGGTCAAGGCTCTCAAGACCCACCCTCTCCGTTCCCCTCACCCTCCTGGTCCTCAAGGCCCACCCCCCAACGCCTTCGAGGTACTGCGCCTGGGCAGCTCTGCAGCCATGCCTTGCTCAGACTATCCGAAAGCCCAACCGAAGGACACTGGCTGCAAAAACCACACCATGCCATTCCCTTGCTCCAAAACCTCGGTGGCGTGTCCTTTACCCGCGACCTTCTGACATCTGGTTCCGGCCTCTCTCATCGAGTTCATTTCCTGCTATCCTTCCTGCACTCCCAGCGTTCTAGCCGCATGCTGAACTTCGGGGCGGAGTTCCCGGACTCTGGGGTCCTGAAATCACAGAGCCGGCAGGGGGCAGAGCCAGGTCTCAAACCCAGGCATCTGAATCCGTGCCTCTGGACGCCACCCCTGCTGTCTCAAAGGCCAGCGAGCCACCCGGAACCTCCTATTCTTGGAGCTCAACCACCCTGAGCCTTTACCAGTCTAAAGCAAACCCGGTGAGCTATCCCGGCCCAAAGCAAAGTGGAAAAAACCAGACAAAAGGCAAACACGCAGGTGTCAGAGCAGAGCAGCCAGCAACCAGAAATGAGTCCTCGTGACATGAGGCTGCTTCGTGCCCCTGCCCCCCCCCCACAGGCCACAGCACCCCACTCTGGTTCCAGGGCTAGAGAAGGGAGCTATTATACACCTGCCAGGTGGCAGCCACTCCCGGGGCGGGGGGCGAGGGGGGCACTTCAGAGGGGCTACTTAATCTACAACCCTGTTGCTCCCATTTTTCCGAGGAGGAAAACTGAGGCTCAGGCTCACACAGAACCAGGCGAGAGCCCAGCTGGGCTTCGTACCCAGGTCTCCACCCTCCTGCCAAGCTCCTGCACGCATACAGGGCTCATCTCAGAGGACGGCTGAGCTGAAGGCTCTGGAGCGATCCTTCTCCTCTCATGCTCTCCCTCCCTCCGGCCTGCCCTCACCCAATCACTCAGGGCATTTATTTTGCTCCCCCCCCCCAATGAACCCGGGTCTCACGTAAGAGGACTTCCCTGCCCACTCCATCCTTCCCGGTCCCGTCCATCCTCCTTCGCGGCACTCTCCACCACCTGACCTAGATGTCATTGTGTTCCCCCACTGGGATGTGAACTCCCCGAAAGCAGGGAGTTCATTTTTGTTCACGACCGTGTCCCTAGTCTAGAGTAGAGTGCCTCGTGCATGGTTGGCCCGCGTGTGCATGTACCGAAGTAGCCACGGAACACCAGCGAGGTGCTGGGTACTGGGGTTCCCGAAACAAACGGCAGGCCCTGAACCCATGGAACTTAACACAGAAACGCAAAGTTGAAACTAACGATTCAATTATAACTCATTACTACAAAGTGGGAATTCAGGTCCCTGAAAGACTGACTCGGGGGGTCCCTCACCCAGTCAGGGTCAGAGGTTTCTTGAGAAAAAGACATTAAATCTGAGGTCTGAAGGAGGAGAGGAGGAGGGGGGGGAGGGGGAGTTGGCGATGGGGTGGTGGAAGGCAGACAGCAGCTTGAAGGCAGGCCTAAGGGAGAAAGGCACTACCGGGCCCCCAGGAGCCCAAGAACGGAGGCAAGGGGGGAAGCGAGAGCAAAGAGGCTGCTCCTCCAGGAGGGCGGGGTCAGATCCAGAAGGGCCTGGTAGGAGGGGCGGAGTTAAGATTAATCCTAAAATCCACCAACTGATGAATGGATACATAAAACATTCGTACAACGGAATACCATTTTGTAATAAAAGAAGAGATGCACCGATGATCCAAGCTAGAACACGGGCCGACCTAGAAAACACCAGTCTCCGTGAAAGAAGCCAATCACCAAAGACCCAATAGCATACGAGCCCACTTACACGAAGTGTGCAGAGCGTGTCAATCCATAGAGACGGCAAGTAGGTGAGGGGTTGCCTAGGGCTGGGGGAGGGGAGGGAAAGGGAGACGGAAAGCGACAGCTAAAGGAGAGGCTTCTTTCGGGGGCCCATGAATAGGTTCTGAAACGGATTAGGGCACAGACGCACGACTCTGGAATACACCGAAAGACATTCAATTGTGCACTTTGAAGGAGTCGTATGCTCCGGAAAAACAAGACAAACACAAAACCCGTCCTGAGGACGCCGGGGGTTTGGGCCTCGGAGCGACCTGATGCGTTCTGCAGAAGCATCAATCAAAACGGCAAGGTTACTGCAGGCAAGCACGGCTCCCCGGGGAGCCTGATGCGGGCAGAGGGACTGTGCAGGGGGTCCCCCCACCCCCTGCTTTTCAAAATGGACCAGCCAAAGGGCGCCTGCTGGCTCGGTCAGTGGAGCATGCCACTCCTGACCTCGGGGCTGTGAGTTCGAGCCCCACGTTGGGTGTAGAGATTCCTCAGAAATAAAATCTTTTAAGAAAAACAGACCCCGCCGAGGCCGAGCGCGGAGATGCGCACCAGGGAGTGAGCGTTTAAACCGCACAGGCGCCTGGAGTCCCCTGTGGCCCCACGAGCCTCCCCGAAGTCCTGGGGCCTGCTCCCCTCCGCCTCCGAGCCGCCCGCCAGGCCTGCGACGGGCCCGGGCGCCTCCGAGGGCCGCGCGCCAGGACTCCCGGCCCTCCGGGGCCACGAGAGACGACGCGGCGGGAAAGGGGGCCGCGCGGGCCGCCGTGGGTCTTCCACAGGCGGCGCGAAGCCGCGGACGCCGGAAGCCTCCCGTCCCCAGCCCGCCCCGCCGCGCCAGGCGGCTCCCGCCCGCGACTCGGCTCCCGCCCGCCGCCAGCGCCGCGCGGCTCACCCGCCTCCACTGGGGAACGTCAACCCCGGACGCGGCGGACGCGGCAGCCACGAGTGCGCCTGCGCGGCCCCGCCCCCGCCCGGCGGCTGTTCGCCGAGCGCCCTCTGCCGGCCGCCTGCGGGGCTGCGGTCTGTTTGCAAGGAAACCCTACAGGCGGGAGCCGCTGGGTGCCCCTGCCCGGATCCGACCCCACCCGATGGAAAGAGAAAACCGGCTCCCTAACAGCCTTAAACGCCCACTCTTCCTTCTGGCTGTTGCTACCTCGGATACAAGCCCTGGAGGCAGGCTCTCCCCCGTATTCCTGAATATGGATCACCGCAAGCACATCAGGGGTGTTCAAGATCCGTGCAAAGCTTGCTGGAGGACTCTCCCTAAAATCACTCGCGTTGCTGACAGAAATTGTGTTTGTAAGGGAATCTGCGTTTTGAGTCATTTCATCAAATTGCAGTCCCATAACACCTGTCAGAAGAATAAATATGACAGTAATAGGCGTGCTTCCTTTCAGACCCATCTATAATTATAATTGAGGGAAAGAATACCGAATCTCGACTCAGCTACTGCCAGGATCATTCTTTGAAAATGAAATAATGCCGTTTTATTAAGGAGGCGCTCCCTGCTCTCTAATGTTTAAAGCTAAAGTGCTTCTCTGAATTGATTTAAATACAAGTTTTATATCCTGAAAGAAATAAAGATGAGTCTTTATCTTAAGACAAACCCCCTGTTCAATGATGCTGCTAATCTCTCAGCTGTCTGAAAGAGAGTTGGGTTGTTAGTGGATAATATTGCTTCTGTTCACGTCTGCCTTCTCTAGGGCTTTTTAAACCCATTTGTAATGAAAAGGCTGATTTCCTTACACAGACTGACTCCATGTGTAGCCGATTTAGCAGGACAACTTTCCCCCCCCCCTTCTTTTTTTTTTTCTTTTTCTTTCTTCTTTTTTGAGACGAAAATATTGCTCCCTGGTGACACCGGAGACTCTTTTTTTCTCCTCTTAGGATAAGAGACGCGGGGATCTTTCTTAACCGAAGTGGTGCGTTTTTGGGTTGGGTTTGGTGTCTGATGGTAGGCTTTTCTCTCTTGTTTTTGCTGCCTCCCTTCGGAGTTTTTCCCTCTCTTCCTTTTTTCTTTCCCTTCGCCTGAAACCCTGGCCCTTCACCTCACCCGCAAATCGTGTGCGTGCTCCACCCCTGAAATATTCAGAGAATTGCCTCCACCCTTCCATTTAGGTTCCATATGTAGACTCGGACCCAAGATGGCTGACAAACATGGCAGCCCTCCTAAATCCGCCCTCGGGGTTACACAGAGTCAGGGCATCGTTAGCCCGAAGACCCAATCAATAAATCATTAGGCATTTAAAGCCCTCCTTAGGAACAATCTGCAGTACCACCGTCCATTCCTGTCTTCAGCCTTCTATCACTGAATATTTTGAAGACCTGTCACAGTCCGTTCTTTGGCCCCGTCTCTCTTTTGTTCCTAGATGGCTGCGTTCCTGCCTCAGAAACATCGTTCTAATACCTAGATCTCATAAAATATTTAAGCGCAAGCTGTTCGCTTTACCTCAGGAAGACACCCCCCCTTCGGAAGCACTTGTGCGAACGCACACGATTTTACAGTTCACAGGAATGCCTCATAAACCTCCAAGCGACAAGAAAAAAATAATAATAATCCGAAGGAGGACAACAATTCTGATGTTTTCCAATTTTTGTCCAAGCCATCATGGAAAACCAAGTCTTTTAAAAACATAATTGGATTAGAATGCTTCGAACTCAATGGCAACCTTAGATTCTTAATAACGAAAGTCCAAACTCACTAAAATAACACCGGGCCCCTAATCGAATGCAAACCCAACTATTCTTACCGTGTAGTTTTCCTTTACGTTGAAATGTTAGCGGCTGAACACCCTCATGTCAGACGGCGAGGGGTATTTTACAGATAAATGGAATTGAAAGACTTCCTTGAGAAATGTGTCACCCAAGAGCTGGCTGTCCAGGGGACATGTCCTCACAGGGGAGTTTATCGACTTTCCCAAGGAATACTTCACCACATTCTCTGGATTTCTGACATTCTGTCCTGTGACCCGACAGCGACGGGTTTGTCACCAATATTTGTAGGAAAAGATACAAGTCCTGATGCCTCTTCCAGTTTAAACCTGCGTGTAGACTTCAAAGAGAAATGATACATTTGCATCGTCTGCCTAAATCAGGTTCTTGTCTCAGAGGTTGACCATGTAAATAATTCAAATTAATTCATCGCCGTACAATAGACTTAATAAGCATAATAAACACTTGGAAGCAAACATTTAGGGCCCTGGGGCTGCCCTGGCTCTCACTGCCATTATCTCAAGTTCCCTGTGAACGGAATGAGTGGTACCGTGTTGTGCCCTTCTATTCAAAATATGCAAAGTTGCTATTTACCAGTTTGCAATTTGCATGTCTCAAATCCTGCCAGAGCACAGGGTGAGGGGCACGGGGTGACTGGTGAATGTGCCAAGAGGGGACCCCAGGGCGAAAGTGGAAAGCCCAATGAATGCATCTTCTCCACCCCGGGCTGTCGTAAAAACATAACCCTCGCCGACTACCGAAGGTTTGCTTCTAAGACGACAAGAACATTGGGGATAAAAGGTTATGTGAAATCTCAGACACCTAGTGTCTTTTTTCTTTCATTGCTGGGTTGAAGAAGGGGACGAGCAAGGATTTCAAGATTTTTTTTTTTATAAAAAGAAGCACAAGAGAGAAAAGAGAACAATCGTGACTATTTGCGACATACATTGGGAGAGGAATGTACAGCCTAGGTTTTCGCCTTTCTGGCCCTCCGTCCGTCTTGTGTTACTTTTGGCCGCTCCCGAAATCTAAACTTGCTGACTGGTTCATATCATTCAATAGCTCTTGGTGTGTTCTGTTCTAATATATTTACAGTGGACACACGTGAGACCACATGGATGAACAGGGGTCTGCGTATGAATAAGAGGGCCACAGATCAGAGTTAAAGGCCGCGTGTGATAGAAATGGAGACTGGGGCGGGGAGGAGGGCACCCAAGTGGTTCAGTCGGTTAAGCATCCGACTTCGGCTCAGGTCATGATCTCTCGGTTCGTGGGTTCGAGCCCCGCGTCGGGCTCTGTGCTGACAGCTCGGAGCCTGGAGCCTGCTTTGGTTTCTGTGTGTGTCTCTCTCTCCGTCCCTCCCCTGCTCGCACTCTGTCTCTCTCTCGAAAATAAATAATTGTTGAAGAAGGAAGAAGAAGAAATGGAGACTGGAAGATAGAATCGGCTTGATTAAATAGGATTCTTTGGGAAGAGGAGAGACGGAGAGGAGAGAAAAGAAGAGAGAAAAACAGGACGGTGGAGAATGAGAAAGGACAGAAGGGAGAAGGCATCCTGGATGGATGCCGTTCTGAAGAGAAAGGCCTGATAAAGGTAAGCGGGGCGTCCTTAATTGAGGAAAACCATTACTCATTTCGGCCAGGAAATAGGATGTTCTGGTCGATCGAATATGTGGTTAATAGTTACCTTCCACTTCAGCAAACAGTTATTGAGACTCCACCACTTGGAAAACTCTGTGCCAAGCCCTGGGGCCCCGTAGGAGGCCTCCGGACCCCCTCTCCCCTACTGCCCTCTTCCCCGCTTCTCTGTTTCGTATTGGGGACAGATCCAATCTCGTCACTGGCCGCCTCAGCCCTCTCAATGGCCTCTCCGTGTTCTCTGCATAGATGTGCCAGCCTCCTCACCACGTCCTACAAGACCCCGTGGAATCTGGCCTCTTAGCCTTCACTTCACGGCCCCGGTCCCCTGCGGTGGCCACGGTGGCCTTCTTTTTGTTTTTTAAGTTAATTTCTTTATTTTGAGGGAGAGAGAGCAAGAGTGGGAGGGGCAGAGAGAGAGAGAGAGAGAGAGAGAGAGAGAGAGAAACCCAAGCAGGCTCCACGCTGTCAGCGCAGACCCCGAGGCGGGGCTCAGTCTCACAAACCGTGACATCACGAGCTGAGCCAACACCAAGAGTCGGACGCTTAACCAACTGAGCCACCCAGGCGCCCCCTTTCTGGCCCTCAAAGGCACCACGGTCCTTTCTGCTTCTTTTTTAGAACCCAGCTCACAGGTGTCTTTCTCAACTTGCCTGATGCCCCTACTCTCATTCGGCACTGAGACAGACGACACTCCTCCCCCCCCCCAAAGAGTAGCCTGTCCCCTGTTCCGAGGCATGCATTAGTTTATAATGACATATATCCTACTGTGGATTCCCCCCAGAAGACTTGGAAGCAAGGGTTTGGGAGCAAGGAATTTATTTGGAAGGTGAGCTTAGAAAACACCCAGGGAGGGGGAAGTGAGAAGGGAGGGAAAGGCAGCCCGTCCATAGAAAGAAGCTGCACGCCCCCCCCCCCCCCCCCGCCCCGAGTTATCACCATGGGCAACCGAACTCCGCCCTGCTGGGAGCCAACGTGGAACCTCCCCTCAGTTATTCCACCGAAGGGCACGGGACCCTGGGCGCTTCTACTCCAGTTCCGGTTGGTTCCCGGTTGAATGGTGCTCTCAGAGCGTGAAGTCCCTCCCTGGTGCTGTTTCTGGCCTGCCACGCTTTTGGGCAAAGAGATGCCTGGTGGTTGGAAGTCAGCCAGGCGTATGGAGGGGGATATGGGGGAGGCAGCTGCCCGGCCTGCTGATCACATACGTCCATACGTACACGTGATACATACACAGACACGCGCATATCGTGTTCCTCCCTAGAGCCCCACGAGGGTGGGGACAGAGCAGCAGTGTCCCGCCTGCGCCTCACGGCCCGCGATCCGCCCTTCCGATCGCTCCCTGTGACCAATACTCTCAACTGCCTGCCTCCTTTCTCCCCGCGTCCCGCTCGCTCCGGATGAACCTACCATCCCTCCCCCACCCTGCACCCACGCAGATTGGGGTCTCGAAAATGACACGGAGCTGATGGATTTCGCTTTAATGTATGATCTCAACGCCAAGGCCTACTGGACACTGCCTGTCTCTCAGAACTCCCACAGCCCACCTCCGCCCTCACTCTCGGCCAACGGCCTCGCCGAAAAGTCAGACGCCGTCGGTCAGTCCAGAGCTTCCTCCTCTTCTCACCCTTTCTCTCTCTTTCCTGGGCAGTTGCCTTCTGCCTTTGGAAAACCAGTCCCGGGGTGCCTGGGTGGCCCAGTCAGTTAAGCGTCCAGCTTTGGCTCAGGTCATGATCTCACAGTTCGTGAGTTCGAGCCCTGCATCGGGCTCTCTGCTATCAGTGCAGAGCCCGCTTCGGATTCTCTGTTTGCCTCTCTTTCTGCCTCTCCCCCACTCATGCTTTCTCGCTCTCAAAAATAAAATAAACATTTTCTTAATGTTTATTTTATTTTTGAGAGACATAGAGACGGAGCGTGAGCAGGGGAGGGGCAGAGAGAGAGGGAGACACAGAATCCGAAACAGGCTCCAGGCTCCGAGCTGTCAGCACAGAGCCCGACGCGGGGCTCGAACCCACAGACCGCGAGATCATGACCTGAGCCGAAGTCGGCCACTTAACCGACTGAGCCACCCAGGCGCCCCTAAAAAAATTTTTTTAAGGAAGAAAACCCAATCCCTCTGCTGGTTTTCTGGACTCTGTCCCCTCTGCCTTCCTAAAATCTTTGCTTCTACCCCCTCCCTCCTGCTCCGTTAATTTCTTTTCCTTCGCCTACTTCGTTTCCTTCGCAACGTGGCCTCAGGGCTTTGCTACTGCAAATCTGATTCATGGGCCAGGAACACTGGCCTCACTTGGGAGTCTGTGTAGGAAATCCAGAATCTTCCACCCCAGAGCTGCAGAATCAGAATCTGCATTTTAACGAGCTCCCCAATATTTGGTTCCGAGGCACATTACAATATGGAAAGCACTGGGCTATTTCTCTGCTCTCCGTGATAGCCAGACTTTTATCCATCCATCCAACAAAAGTGTATAGAACATCATCAAGGTACCAAGAAGATGACTAGGTTCTGGAGAAACAAACAAAACAAAACAAAAGCAAATAACAATAACGACAAAAACAAAAGCAAAAACAAACAAACAAAAAAACCTAAAACCTCACATGACAATCATTATATGTGTGGCGTCTTAGGGGCAGAGAACGACAAAGAAAGCAAGCAGATAGGATCAGCTCGCAAGTAAGTGCTTTGTAGAGAAATAAAATACAGGCACACGTTAGTCACCAGATGGCTACTTTAGCCGACTCCAAAGAGGTGGCACTTAAACTGAGATCAGAATGATGAGAAACCATCATTAGAGTTGTCTACGCAGCCTGTCTCCCCTCCTCAAGTCACTCACCCATTCATCCTTCAGGGCGTTCCGTGGGTTTCCACCTTCATGCCCGCTGACACTGCTCCTCACAAGGCTTGCAGTGGCTTCCACATGGTCATAAGCGATGGCTCCCTCTCTGTCCCTAACTTCCTCTACTTCTCAGCAGCCTTGGGGCCAGCTGACCGCACCTTCTAGAAGCATTGTAAAATTGAGTGAGTCCCCCAGGTAACCTTTTCTTTACCACATATGGTTCAATGTAGCTACTGTTCAGAGTAAAAAAAAAAAAAAAGAAAGCCTTCTATGGGTGAGAGAAGAGAGGGCAGAGAATAGAAGGAGAAGGAGGTATGTGAGATCCCTTTTATTCCAGCATAAATACGTAATTTTAAATGGGGGGGGCGGGGAATACATTTTATTAGCTGTGTTTCAGACCCCTTCGTTATATCAGGTGTCTCTGGAAATGAGACAGACGGCTGCTTTGATCCAGCTCACAAAGGCAAAAGGTAGTTCGACATTCCTTCCAGATCTGCTTCCCCGAGCCCTTACCTGAGCTCTCGGGGAATCTGGGCAGGAAGGAGAGCTGGCGGGGGCTCTGGAGTTCTCCCGCAGGACCACCAGTCTGAACTCCGGGCTAGTCCCAGAGGGCAGGTCCGTAGAGCGTGGACGCGCCAGGGGCGGGGGAAGGTTGGGAAGGAGGAAAACCACTAGCTGGAAACTATATAACCTCACATGAGAGACGGACAGAAGTTATTATTAGCCTGCTGATGTACGGAAAAACCCAAGGTAGCACACGGAATGTTCAAGGATGTCAGTGCGCAGTGTACCAAAGCGTGGGTTCATAAAAGTAGCGGCCAGGCTGTGTACCGTCTTTGTTTCCCCCACACCTATTGTCAAAACTCTTGACCTAAGTATTTGTGTTTTTTATCACCGAATACTGGCAAGCCCATCAGAAAAACACAGCCCTGGTGCCGTAGGCAGAAGCTGGGTCCCCGCCCACGGCAGTGAGGATGGCGTTGCTGATGGACGCATGCGCCGTCAGAGTCACTTCGCGGCCCTGACTTTGTAGCTGTCGGCCCGGGGAGATCCGGGCTCCTCACCCCTTGGCTCTCTGTTTACGGAGTAAAGAAAAACTCAGAGGTTAGAAGATCGCTAGAGAGTCATATCCCTGCCCATCCCAAGAGCAGGCGACAGTAGAAAAAATCAGAATATTTTGTGACATGTGAAATTTACAAGAAGCTCCTACGGCAGTGTTCAGTATCTTATTGGAAACGCCCGTTCATTTTCGTGTTGTCTGTGGCTGCCTTTTTTTTCTAGTTTGGATATTTATTTGAAAGGGACAGAGACAGTACGAGTGGGGGAGGGAGAGGGAGAGAGCAGAGGCGAGAGAGAGAGAGAATCCCAAGCAGGCTCCGTGCTGCCAGCGCCAAGCCAAGCCCGATGCGGGACTCAAACTCATGAAACCCTGAGATCGTGAGCTGAGCCAAAACCAAGAGCGGGTCGCTCGCCTGGCCGAGCCACCTAGGCACCCCCTTCTGTGGCTGCTTTGGTGCTACAGTGGCAGACTTGAGTTAGCTGGGGCAGAGCCCACACATCCCCCAAAACCTAAAATATTTACTCTCTGGCCCTTTACAAAAAAAAAAAGTTGGCCCGTCTCTGGTCTACAGACAGCGGTGAGGATTCTAGGTTCTCCATGGTGGAACCCTGTCCTACCTCCACAGCCTTATCTGCGGGGCTTTCCTTCCTATTCTCCCTGCAATGGCTGAGGTAAACATCTCATTCCTAGCTTAAATTTCCTGCTCTCCCACCTCCGTGTTTTCTTCCTGCTCTTCCCCTGGTCTGGAAACCACACCCAGGCCATAATTCTGTCTGTACCCTCCAATGACACGCCAGTTTCCTACTTTGCATTATAATTATATATGCACATGTTTTATTCCCCCTCTAGACTATAAACTCCTTGAAGAATGCCTTGGCTCATTACGAAATTAG
Source organism: Paguma larvata (assembly GCA_030068075.1). Lineage (NCBI taxonomy): Eukaryota > Metazoa > Chordata > Mammalia > Carnivora > Viverridae > Paguma > Paguma larvata. Next base: position 6,323,365 of record CM057843.1, read on the forward strand.
CATTCTGAGAAGCCTTATTTGCATCACACACAAGATCTCTTGTCTTCAGCAAAAAGGAGTACACTTATGACACATATAATTGGCACTTATCACACAAATCGATGATAACGAGGAACAAGGGTAAGATGGTTAATGAAAACCCACAGCAAATTCCTCCAAAATTCATCTTTGCCTGACCATTTTACCAATGTTAACGGGCACCGGTTGGGACTAACCGCCCCTTCTTCCACGGACTTTGTAACTGCGTTGGCCACCGCGCCATTGGTGGGAGCAAACCAGGTCAGAAGCGAGTCACAATCCACCGACTGAAATCATCAGTCCTCGGATAATGGAAAGCTTTTGGGGCCTCTTTCCAGGGAAGGTTACTCTAGCCTCTGAACTTCCCACCCCGCCCCTCCCCGCCCCCCCCGGGGGGTCCGCAAAGATTTGCATTTGTGTGTCTGCCATTCGGAACTTAGACGCAGAACCATAATCGTTTAGTATGGCCTTGACGCCCCGAAGAGTAGATGAATTTAAAGCCAAAAATTAAAAAAATAAATAAATCAAACAATCGAATTCCCTCCGCATATGCTTGACTAGGCAGGCCAAATATTCTATCGCAAACATTAATTCAACAAGAAATGATAAGGCAGTAAAATAAATATGCAGAACCACCCTGCTTGCCAAAGCGACATATGCGTTTGGGCTGATTCTCTGCACCCATGACTAGTGTACACAAATATTGTGTTAAACCTCTCCTCCTAATAGCCTCATTTCTTACATGTGCTTCAGAGGGAAAAATGTGACGCTAATTTAAGATGACTTATCCTGCTAAGCACATAAATAAAAAATAGTTCAGAATCCAGAACATGACAGAACTCCCCTTTCACGTCTAATTAAGTACTTTTAATTGGCAATTCAATTGGCAGGCTGTATATTTTGCGCTGGAAAGCGGAAGGCAGCCTCGCCCCCCGGTAAGATACAAAAGAGGGGATGCGGGCCAGGTACAATTACTTTGGGGGGGGGGCGCGTGCCGCGGAAAAGCGAGGTAAAGTGCAGGGGTGGGGAGGGAAGCTCTCTGTACGTCTGGGAGGGGATTAGCAGCAACCGGGGCCAAACGCTAGGGGATCTGATCGTGATTATAAAATGTCATTTAGGAAGATATTTACATTGTTAATTAAGCGATGAAGCTGATAACCGCTACTCTGTAAATTGTGCTAATTACCCCAGTGCCTTGGAAGGTTTTCTAATCAGCCAGATCAATAGGTTCCTGGTGTCTGCTACTAATGCAGCTTCATCCTCCTTCCGAAGTGCTTTGCGCACAGCATTCTGAACCCAGTTCGGCTCCCGCCCACCGCCCCGTGCCGGAAGCAGCCAGCATTCAGCTGTCTGCCCGCATCACGGCGCTGAAGCTGATGCCCACTCACCCCCAAGGCCCGCAGCGAGGAAACAAGGCTCCTACCATGCACCGTGTCTCCATCGATTGTTCAGGGGAGAGGCCTGAGCCTTTGTGTTCCGGGAGATTGGGATGTGGACACAGCCCCGTGCTCTCCCCACAATCACTAAGATCACGTAATCCCGAGGGATACCAAGCAAGACCCAGATTCAAGTGTCCGCTCTTGCCTCTTGCTGTTGACTCGACGGCCCGACCTTGAGGCAGGACACGCCGGTCGTTTTGAGGAGCATGTGTGTGGACCAAGTAGGTTGATTCGGTGAAACTGCGGGGTGGACTGGTAGGGGGTTTTGTCTGTTTTGGTTTTCACTGAACCGAGTGATTGTTAGTTCTTTTGAGCCAGAAGAACCAAACTATGTCTTCCGACGCACCATCAGCCTCTCTGGGGCACCAGCGTGACACCAAGGGATCCCAAGTACGTGATACAAAGACAGTCTCAGGTCAAGTGCTGTCACGTGCTCACACGGCTCTTGGTCATACAAAGGAATGGAGAGAGCGTGCAGGAAGGACACCCAGGAAGAATTTACTTACCTCATTGTGATCTATGGCTTCTATCTCTTTCGTTCACCAAACCTCAATCAAGACATCCCCAGCTGGTAACCGAGTGTCCCGGTTTGAAGATGAATTTATTTGCTTTCTCTCTCACTCCTTGGTAGGTGTCCGAATCAACAGTCCAGATCCCCCCTGGAGGGTAACAGGGTGAAAAAGAGAATTAGCCAAGGGCCGGGGTGACTCTTGGATGGATAACTGAGAGTCGACTCCCCAGGAGGGGTAAGCGGCGGCCAGGAGAGAGGACTTGGAGGAGGAAAGCCAAGGGGAGAGGGCACAGCGGGACAATTAAGGTTGGAAACAGCTGGGATCCATTTCTTCACCAGAGAGCCAGAACTCCTTCCGGGCGCCTCTGCGTGGGGCTCCCTGGCTTTCATTGGCCAGCTCCCCAGCCCCCCGCGGGCAGAGCCTCAGAGTTCAAGGCCCGGCTCCTCTGCTGGGCTTTGGGATGGAGCCAATTTGTTGAGTTGTTTCAGTGCTTTGATGTGTAAACTAATCATCCGTCATTGTGCTCTAATTAAATCTAAGTGGCGCGATGGATTTGCTGTCATAGAGGCCAGGGCCCTTCCTGGATGGGGGAGCGGGAGGGGAGCATCCTCGGAAAGCAACCCCGCCCCAGGAGAGCCGGAACAGAGGAAATGCCAGCCACGGATATGAAAGGAGCTCAAAACCCTGCCTGGGTCCCTGAGGCTGGAGAAGATGCGCCGAACCAGAAATCCGGGGCGGGTCTGTGAGTTTCCGATTGCCTGCGAGATGTTGCCCTCGGCGAGTGTCTAGCCATAACAAGCGTGGGTCAAGTGGGTAATCACAAGGTGACCTTACTGTTTGCCATGGTAACAGACCTCGCGCAAGGTGGGGGGGGGGCAGACAGCTGGCCCTGGCATCGTCAACACATAACCCAGTTTCACAAAACGAAGGAGCGATTTCCACCTCTCCGCCTAAGCCCGACGCCCAAAACGTCTAGGGAAGACAGTCTCAGGACTCCTCAGAAAATGTCGATTTCGTGACTGTTTCCTTTTTCCCCTCCAAATATCTGCATTCTCACTCGAAAGAAGTGTTTCCCGACTCCCGGAGGGCAGAGAGGGTCCTCCTTACAAAGGAGAGTCAGAGGAAAGGGGGAGAAGGTGGTGGTAGTGCAGCGGACATGGTGACGCGTGTCCTGGGAGTAAAGCCACCTCGTCTCAGATCTGCCCCTTCCCTGGTTCAAGGGCATCACCAGAGAGGGAAGGCAAGGGGAGGCCTCTGGCCCGCTGTGTCCCTCACTGCTCCAACATCTCGCGAGTCCTCAGGGTGGACAATGCTGATTTATCTGTGCCCTCGGCTCAATGTAATTGACAAATCCCACTCCATCCAGAGTAGGTCACATCATAATGAAGGTCTTCTCTTCTCCACCCATGTACTCATTCAGCATTATTGATTGAGCATCTAGGTGTCAGGCATGCGTTAAGATCAAGGCTGGGGTGCCTGGAGGGCGCAGTCGGCTAAGCGTCCGACTCTTGCTCTTGGTTCAGGTCCGTGATCTCATAGCTCCTCACATGGAGCCCTGCATCGCGTCGGGCTCTGTGCTGACGGCTCAGAGCCTGGAGCCTGCTTCGGATTCTGTGTCTCCCTCTCTCTCTGCCCTTCCCCTGCTCATACTCTGTCTCTATGTCTCAAAAATAAATAAACGTTAAAAAAAATGTTAAGGGGCGCCTGGGTGGCTCAGTCGGTTAGGCGGCCGACTTCAGCTCAGGTCATGATCTCACTGTCTGTGAATTCGGGCCCCACATCGGGCTCTGTGCTGACGGCTCAGAGCCTGGAGCCTGCTTCGGATTCTGTGTCCCCCTCTCTCTCTGCCTTTCCCTTGCTCACACTCTGTCTCTATGTCTCTCAAAAAAATAAAATAAAAACGCTAAAAAAAATTTTTTAAAAATGTAAAAAAAAAAAGAAACAAATATTTGTAAAAATAAATAAATAAATAAACCCTTAACTCCGCACATGTCATATTATTTATTAGAACTTGCAAGCACACAAGCACTCTTCTTGTTCACGCTGGCTACGTGCTGAGGAGTTTGGAAGATTCCAGTAGACAGAGCCTAAATCCAACTGGTTTAAGTGTTAACGACCATCGCTGCTATTCAGGGGAGGCGTGTGTTGAGGGTGAGAGAGGCGGTGGGGGGGAGGGGTTGCTGGTCACTCCTGGACCTCATTTACGAAGTCGGTTATTTATTAAGCTTTTAACACTCGCCAGACTGGACCTATGAAGCAAAGATTGTTGTCAGCGACCCAAGCTGGGAAAAAGGATCATGCAGGTTCTGCAGAGACAGGAGATAAGGCAGAGTATTTGCAGTTGCCTGGCCTTGAGTTTTCGATCCCTACCCCCTCCCAGTCTCTAACCCCCACCCCCCATACATGCACACCAAAACTTATTCCCACCCTGGATTTCCCTATGTCAATAAACGGCACCACCGTCGCCCGGTTACCAAAGCCAGGAACCCCAAATTGTCCGTGATTCTCCCTTCCCTATTCCACATAGGTCCCTTCGGGAAGTCCTGTCAAGTCAGGTCCCCAGTCTTTTTTTTTTTAAGCTTATTTTTATTTTTGAGAGGGAGAGAGAGCGTGTGAGCAGAGGAGGGGCAGAGAAAGAGAGACACAGAATCCGAAGCAGGCTCCAGGCTCTGAGCTGTCAGCACGGAGCCCACCGTGGGGCTGGAACACACGAACTGTGAGATCATGTCCTCAGCTGAAGTCTGACATTTCACCGACTGAGCCACCCAGGTGCCCCCCAAAATGGAGGATTTTCAATGACGTACATAGCTCGCGATGTATTTCTGTTTGACGCTGCTGTCCTGAGAGCGAATGAAGTCCCTGGGACCCAAGGTGAGGGCGGGCATCATTTGAACTCGCCTTTCATTTCTGTTTGCTCTAGGAACACTGGTGGCCTCTGGGCAGCCCAGTGATTTGGGAAGAAATTCATTCAGCACTGAGTCACTGGGGAGCCGATTCCTGACTGTGTTGAGGGATGGGCCGCCTCGCTGGGGAGAAAACAGACTGTCCATTAGGTTTTGTTCTTAACGCCCTCCTAAGTGCCGACGACACCCCTGCTGGGTCCAACCTCAGGGGGAACAGTGGGGGACTGATTGACAGCCGTTAAGAAAATGGAATTGAACGCCCCCGATGAGACATCAAGGCAGAATCTTTATCAAGCAAGCTTCGGACCTTGCCAGCTCTGCAGCTAAGAGGAAGGCTTGCCTTGCGGAACCTCACCGTGACGGGCTCTCATCCTATTGAATATTCTAGAATTTGAACTGGGTAAAGACCTCGCTGTGTGACTGCTTCGGCATTCATTCGACGTGAAGGCGAGTTAGTTGACCTCTATGTCCCTTGGTTTTCTCCCGTGTAAAGTAGTGACAATGATCGTACCTACCTCGCGGAGCCTCACGAGGTCGTGAAGATGGGGTGAACACTGCGCGATATGCTTCGGACAGCGCCCAGTACACATGAAGCGTTTGATGGAGATTGGCCGCTGTCATTATTATCGCCATTTGTTTAAGATGAAAACTTTCCTACCAAGGACCTTCTCCTAAACCCCCAAATCTTTTTTTAAATGTTTAATGTTTAGGGCGCCTGGGTGGCTCAGTCGGTTGAGCGTCCGACTTCGGCTCAGGTCATGATCTCACAGTCTGTGAGTTGGAGCCCCGCGTCGGGCTCTGTGCTGACAGCCCAGAGCCTGGAGCCTGCTTCGGATTCTGTGTCTCCCTCTCTCTCTGCCCCTCCCCCACTCATACTCTGTCTCTCTCTGTCTCAAAAATAAATAAACATTAAAAAAAATTAAAAAAAAATGTTTAATGTTTAAATGTTTTCTTTTTGAGAGAGAGCAGGGGAAGGACAGAGAGAGAGGGGGACAGGGGACCTGAAGCAGGCTATCTGTTGTCATTGCAGCCTCCCTCGTGTGAGGCTCGAACCCACGAACCGTGAGCCCAGGACCTGAGCCAAAACCAAGAGTGGGACTCTTAACTGACAGCACCCCACAAATATTAACTCTTAATTTAATCTCCAGACAACCCTAGGAGTTAAGCGCTATTTGTTTCTTTACAAGTTCATTTATTTATTTTGAGAGAGACAGACAGCACGAGCAAGGGAGGAGCAAAGAGAAAGAGAGAATCCCAAGCAGGCTCTGCTCGCCAGCACAGAGCGCAGCGCGGGGCTGGAACTCACAAAACTGTAGGATCACGACCTGAGCCAAAAACAAGAGTTAGACTTTTGACCCACTGAGGCGCCCTTTAAGTGATATTATTTAAATGAGGAACTGGAGGTCCAGAGAGGCTAGGTAAGTTGCCCGAAGCCACACAGCGGGTATGTGGTAAGGCAGAATGCCTCTAACTGTCCCCGTGAATCACCCTGCCCCTGAGCGGTCTCCCCAGGGTGTATAACCCAACTGCAGTCAAAATCATGAGATAAAGTGTGCTCTGCCTTGTCAGTTTAAGTAAACCTCCACCCCATCCCACAAACATGGCCAGATTTAGCTGCCAATATGTTTTAGAAAACTATTTTAGGGTGGAATATCATACCCCGCCACACTCTCCCCCCCTTCCCTCTCACCCCCCCCACCCACGATGACAAAAAGCCAACACCTTTCCGTCTACGCAAACCTGGCAGTGGTCCCAACCCGCCCCACAGCTGGCCTCTTCTGCCCACTCCCGTCGGGAGTGTCACCCAAGAAATGAACTTTCCAAACAAAGAAATGTCAAGGCAGAAATAAAATCACTGGTTAATTGTGGTTTTTCTGGAAAGGATGGCTATATAATATCCTAATCGAAAAGTTGGAAGCCCATTTGCATTTAGATAAAGGCTTGTCAGAAAAGAGAAGGCGATAAAAGGAAGCTCCGAGAAAATGGGAGCTTCTCCCAAGGCCGGTCACCACTGCCATGGGCAGGCGGCCAGCAAGTGTTAAGTTGCCAAGTTATGGTCGAATCTAGGACTCCAGGAATGTCCCCTTATGTCCACAGCAGGACGGTTCTCTCAGGGGCCCCCAAATTCTACGTCCGCTATGCCCATGAAGGGCCTTCAAGCAGCTCCCCTACCAATTTGCTAGAATCCTCTCTCGTAATAAGTGTTTCTTTGCGTTTCAAGAATGTTCCAGGGCCCACCTGACTGGCTGAGCCGGTAGAGCGTGTGACTCTTGATCTCGGGGTTGTGAGTTTGAGCCCCACGTTGGGCACAGAGATTACTTTTTAAAAAGGGGGAAAAAAAGAATGGACGTTTCTAGATTAATTTATATTAATATTAATTCGTATTAGCATTCAATAAAATTGAGGGCCATGATAAAGAGGTTTGAAGTCAAGGGCCGAGAAATTCTTTTTTTTTTTAATTTTATTTAGTTATTTCTGTGAGAATGAGTTATTTCAGAGAGAGAGGGCGACAGAGAATCTGAAGCAGGCTCTGTGCTGACAGCAGAGAGCCTAAGGCGGGGCTCCAACGCACAAACTGTGAGAGCATGACCTGAGCAAAGTAAGACGCTTAACCGACTGAGCCACCCACGTGCCCGAAGGGCCAAGGAATTTTTAATTTTTTTTAATCTTTATTTAATTTTGAGAGAGAGAGAGACAGAGCATGAGCAGGGGAGGAGCAGAGAGAGAGGGAGAATCCAAAGCAGGCTCCAGGCTCTGAGCTGTCAGCACAGAGCCCGACGCGGGGCTCGAACTCACCCACTGCGAGATCATGACCTGAGCCCAAGTCGAAGTCTTAACTGACTGAGCCACCCAGGTGCCCCAAAGGCCGAGGAATTTTTGCCTGTGACTTCTTTTATTTGGGCAGAAGACAATTCCATGTGGCAGGCGTGAGACAGTAAATACACAGGAAGACATTCCTAGGTGTCACTTTCCTCTTGGAAAAAAGAAAGATCTCGCACAGGCCATGGGCCGTGCTTGGGCACAACTATGAAATACAGACGATCTCCTCTTTGACTTGGGAGCCCCGGTCTCAATATTGGGATTTTTTTCTGGTTGGGCAAGGGGCTCCTCTATGTGACAATTCCAGAAGTTACTCTCCACGTCCACACCCAGCGGTGAAGACTCATCTTCCAGGCTGGTGTGATTCTGAATCCTGAGAATTAATTTGGTGGAGCTCGAACGATACCAGTCACGCCCCGGGGTTTGGCTTCTCTCTTGTCTTTATCTGTCAAAGTCAGTGTCAAATTAGAGAGAGAAATGAAGTAGGACAAGCCAAGGGCAGCCTTTCCGGGAGTTCTGCCAGGCTGGCAAGATAAGAAAATGTTCCGGCATTAGGTCACGACCGGGTCGGTCGACAGAGAAAAAGAGGTGTGCGCGGGGAGGGAGGTGGCGGTTTGAGTCCAGAGGGCCGAGCTAAAGGCGGAGGTTGGGGAGGTAAACTCGAGACAGCATTTGGAAGTCCGAACTGGGCAGGAAATGTGTGGTCGAAGCATGAGATCCAGGCCAGTCACAGAGAGAAACAACCACAGACCAACCGCTACTCCGGGCCTGGGGCTACGGAAGTAAGGGAACACGTTTCTCTCGTCCTCATCCCTGCCAGCTGCTTCAGGGCCACAAGGCCCCTGCGAAGACACTTATCCCACCTCCCAATCGTTTCCAGGAGTCTAGAGGGATTCTTAAGCAGCGGCCACTCAAAAAAGTGGTGTGGCCACGATGAGGCTCTAGTTTTCCCTCTCCAGTTCCCCCCCTTTTTTTTTTAATATTTAGTTATTTTTGAGAAGGAGGAGGGGCAGAGAGAGAAAGGGGACAGAGGATCCGAAGCAGGCTCTGTGCTGACAGCAGACAGCCTGACGCGGGGCTCGAACTCACAAACCGTGAGATCGTGACTTGAGCCAAAGTCGGAGGCTCAATCCACTGGGCCGCCCAGGCGCCCCCCCCCAGCCTCCTTTCTGCAGGATTCCCCAGCGGAACTTCCACTGCCCTCACAGCAGCAGGGACGTGTTTCCACATCGCTGGGCTCCCATAAGCTGGGCGAGCTGTCCCCCGTTACGTGCCATGTGCCCGGCTCTCCGAGGCACCCTCTGCAGTACGCACCGGCTCTCCGGGGCCTGAGCACTGCGGGCCACTCCTGCACGTTTGCACCTCTGCGCCGGTGGGACCCTGCTCTCCACACAGCAGGCCGGGCTGGAGAATGAACACCTCCACCGGCCACCCCAGCACCTGGCCTCAACCAAGGACTGAAGACAGTCGGCGTAAATACCCCAACTTCCTCAGGCCTCGAGCAAGATACTTGAAGGTGTGTGTTCTACGTGGAACTTCCCAGAGTTCCTCGGGAGAATTAAGTTCCAGTTTTCCACAGTGATAACTCCACAAACACAACTTTCACTGACTCCTTTCCCTTCCCTGTCCCACTTCCCTACATCTCTTCTGGCCTTTCATTCTTCTTCTTTTTTTTTTTTTTTTTATAAAAAAATGTTTATTTATTTTTAAGAGAGAGCAGAGAAGGGGCAGAGAGAGTGAAGGAGAGAGAGAATCCCAAGCAGGCTCTGCACTGTCAGCGCAGAGCCCGGCGTGGGACTCAAACCTGTGAACTGTAAGATCATGATCTGAGCTGGAGTCGGATGCTTCACCGACTGAGCCGCCCAGGCACCCCCTCCTGGTCTTTCTGGGGTCCCCTCCCAAATAAACTTCTTGCACTTCAATGCTTGATTCCGGCTTTGTTTCTGAGTTGACCCCAGTGGAAGTCGCCTCCGAGCCTATCTCCCTGGCCTGTCCCTGTTGACTCTTCGCAGCAATCTGAGTGGCCTCTGATAACATCAATCAGAGCAGGCCACTGCCTTGCTCGAAACTTTCCAACGGCTTCTTCTTACATCTAGAATAAAAAGGCAAGACCAGCTACGGAGCTGAAAATATTCTGTGCCTGGATCTGGGAGGTGGTTATATGGGCATATATATATGTAAAAATGCATCGGGTTGTACATTTAAGATATATATATATATATATATATATATATACATACATATAAGATGTGTGGAAATTATGCCCTTAAAAAAGTGAGGAAAAAAATAAAAAGAAGCGAAAGGACAAAAGGCTGAGGAGGAGACTAGAATTTTCTTCTAGAAGCAGCTCAGCTCTCACTTTGGGCCTAATATCAGAGCTGCTGTGGACGTTCTGGCAAAGAAGAAAAAGCTGAGGGGCGCCTGGGTGGCTCAGTTGGTTAAGCATCCGACGCTTGATTTCAGCTCAGGTCGTGATCTCACGGTTCATCAGTAAGAGCCCCGCATAGGGCTCCGCGCTGACAGAGTGGAGCCTGCTCAGGATTCTTTCTGTCTCCCTCTTTCTCTGCTCTTCCCCCACTCGTGCTCTCTCTCTCTCAAAATAAATAAATAAACATAAATAATAAATAATGGTAACTTTACAGTAAAACAAAAACAAAGCTAACCTCACCAATACAGAACGGATGTGATGTGTCCACTGATATGCTGCACTAAGAAGGACACAACATCACTCCAGCGAGATCTCTGCCAAACGATGCATCGGCTGAATCTAATCATGAGAAAACACCAGAGAAGCAAAAATTTAGGTACATTACACTGCATCAGTGACCTTTAATCTTCAAAAATGTTCCAAGTAAAAAAATAGAAGGAAAGGCCGAGGAGCTTTCCAGATTAAAGGGATGTGATCTTTCAATGCAGTGAGTGACCCTGAAATGCACTACAGACCTGGACACATACCTATAAAGGACATCATGGTAACGATTGGGGAAAACATGAATATGAATTGTCAAGTAGAAGACATTCTTTTATTTAATATTTATTTGTTTGGGGGAGAGTGCAAGAAGGGGAGGGGCAGAGAGAGGGGGACAGAGGATCCAAAGCATTCTGTGCTGACAGGCTTGAACCCACGAACCACGAGCTTACGACCTGAGCTGAAGTCAGATGCTCAACCAACCGAGCCACCCAGATACCCCGATGACATTCTTGGACCAACATAAAACATCTTGATTTTGGTAACTACCGCGGTTCTGTGGCTGTTCTTAGGGAACAAAACAGAATAAATCTTATAATATCTATTGGCACAAGGAAGACTTGGTCTCATTTAAACTTTATTTTTTATTTTTTAAAATTTTTAAAATTATTTATTTATTTATTTATTTTATTTTATTTTCGAGAGAGAGACAGAGTGCGAGCAGTGGAGGGGCAGACAGAGAGGGAGACAGAATCTGAAGCAGGCTCTGGACTCTGAGCTGTCAGCGCAGAGCCCGATGCGGGGCTCGAACTCACGGACCGCGAGATCATGACCTGAGCTGAAGCCGGTCGCCCAACCAACTGAGCCACCCCGGTGCCCCAACTTGGTCTCATTTAATTCTCAACAATGAGATAAGCATTACTCCCATTTTACCGATGAGAAAATAAGACCCGGAATGGTTACCCTGCTTGCTGGAAGTCAAGCAGCGAACAGAATGAAAGCCACTATAGAAAGTTAAGGCTATTCAAAGACAAAGGGGTGGGGGTGGGAGTGGTGATAGGAGCATAGTCAAGGTTGTCCATCAGCTGGTTAGCTGGGAAGTCCTGACCCTTTGGGCGAGATCGAGTGGGCTCCAGGGTCAACGGGGGCTGCAACGAGGTTTGAAGAAAGCCGGCAAGAGGTATTGCCTAAGATAGCCCACCCTGGGTTCTAGAAGCTTAGACCGCCACCAGCGATGACTCAGAAATGGGTCTGGCTGCAGCAGGAAGCAGCCTTCTTGGCACAGATATGACAGTTCTCAACACCGGGCACTGGCAGCCTCAGCAGAGATGCTGGCGGGCATCACCAGGAAACACCTGGGGACAAGCTGGAGGCCGAGAGTAGGAGCCTGGAGCTGGGTGGGAGGGTTGGACAAGAGGACCAGACCTAGGGACACATATTAACACCACGGCCAGGGACTCTCATCACAGTGGGAGAGGGATCAACCACCGTTCCGACCTCTCCAGGGCAAACGCAAGAGCCGTAAGTATTACTGCCTGGTAAGAGGACTGTTTTTCACCCCTCGAGGAAAGAGGCTGGAGGATTGATTACAGCCTCCGTCTCAGGGAAGAGTTCTAGTGCTCCCACTGTGTTAGCCAGACAGAAGACAACACACAATTTATTTTCCTGTTTCTTACCTTAGTAAGAGGTGTGGGGTTTGTCTAATACCAGTCTTCATTTAGATCTTTGCAAACAGCCTTGAACAAGCAATGTCCTTCCAGGTCTGGGAACATACCAGACCTGGAAGGGACTTTTTTTTTTTTTCAATTGAGAGAGAGAACAGAGAGAGAAGGAGACGCAGAATCTGAAGCAGGGTTTAGGCTCTGAGATGTCAACACAGAGCCAAAACTCACGAACCACGAGATCACGACCTGAGCTAAAGTTAGACACTTAACCGACTGAGCCACCCAGGCGCCCCCTAGAAGGGACCTTCTTAGGGTTCGACTCACCCTAAGACTCACTGCCTGGGTGGCTCAGGCGGTTAAGCATTTGACTTCGGCTCAGGTCATGATCTCGCATTCATAGGTTCAAGCCCCGTGTCAAGCTCTGTGCTCACAGCTCAGAGCCTGGAGCCTGCTTCAGATTCTGTGTCTTCCTCTCTCTCTCTGCGCCCCTCCTCTGCTTGTGCTCTCTCTCTCTCTCAAAAACAAATAAATAAACATTAAAAAAGACTCGCCCATTGAACCTCAAATATACTGGCTCCTGCCTCTGCTAGGTGGGAGAAAAACATCCCACAGACTCTAAACTTTAAATCTTTTTAATGTTTAAATTTTCTTTTTAATTTTGAGAGACAGAGAGACAACAAAACAAAACAAAACAAAGCAAACAAAACAAAAACGCCCAACAAGAGAACCGGTAACTTACGTTTGCAAACAGATCGAACATGTTTGCAAACAGGGAGAGTCAGGGTATTCTGAAGGAGAAAAGTGAGTGTGGTGTTGAAGACGTTGTAAGGCGGTTTGAAGATGCGTCAGAGGAATAAAATATTCGGGATCATTCTGTTGGTTTAGTTTTCACTCAGTAGGTGGCCTGACTGATTTTGGGTCAGTCGGTTCCCTCACCACCTTCCGTGCTGCTGCACAACCGAGGGTCCGTTTGCAGGCTGGATCCTAGCAGAGAGAGTAACTCCTGGAGGTGACATGGGTTAAGATGTGCCCCCCTCCCCCCACCGCCCCCACCCCCCCCCCCCCCCGCCAAGACGCGTGATCCCCATGTCTACAAGGCAAGGATGAGGGCAAACATAGGGTCTTCCGGGTGGAAGCAGAGCCTGGGAGGCGCACAGCCCCGGCTGGAGGGCGTAGGAAGAGAGAAGCAGCCTTCCACAGACAGGGGCTGAGTGCGGCCCCCGTTCTTCAAGCCTGAGCACTGAGCAAGCCAAGAATCAAAGGCGCGGTGCCTGATTTTAATCGCAAATGTCCAGGAAGGAGAGGTGGGGTGGGACCCAGCTCAGCCGGCTCAGGGCAAACCAGCGGGAACGCAGAGAGAGGATTCTGGCCCACCAGGAACCGCTCCCGGAGCCATTCCGGGGCTACCATTCCTTAGGCGGGGGCGGGAGGCTGCTGCACGAGCCACCATCAGGCTCGATCATTTACAGCCTAGAAATAACGTGTCGCACTTCTACCTCTAGGTCTCATTTCAGAGTGTGAGCTCACTTACCCCAAACAAATCCTTCTGTCACTTTCAAAAAGTCTCAGCTCAGGGCCGCCTGCCTGGGCGGCTCAGTCTGTTAAGCGTCTGGCTCCGGCTCCGGTCATGATCTCACGGTTGTAGGGGTTCAAGACCCGCCTCGGGCTCCGCGCTGACAGCGGGAACCTGCTTGGGATTCTCTCTCTCTCTCTCCCTCTCTCTGCCCCACCCCCATCTCAACAAATAAAGATAAACTTTTTTTTAAAGTCCCAGCTTAGAGAAGCCTTCTACTCTTATGAATGGGCATCCAGAGCCACGGAACCACGCGTGGTGAAGTCAAGGTTCAGGCCCTTAAAGAGGACAGCCCCACTATCTCTTATCTTACCGAATATTGTTTTAGTAAAACTCAAGTTCAACGGGTTCACCAAGATCTGGTTTGTCTTTTTGTGTCTTGGCACCGCCTTCCAGCTGTTGGTTCTTAAACCCAACAGGATAGCTGTTCCACTCTTAATTCTCCTCCCCCAGCAGCTCACCTGCCCTGTAGATGGGAGAAGTCTCCCCCATACCTCCTTCAGAATCCTTCAGAATCGAGGGCTCCTCTCTGCGGCCCTGTGCCTGTCCCTGACCAATCAGGGTGGCTGCGGATAAGATACGCTGATCGCTGATTGGTCTAAACAGATGAAGCTCCGCCCCCAGGAGCTGGGCATGGGGGCCACACCCACCCCCTACACGTAGGCGTAGGCAGGGCGAATTCCGCAAAAGCGAAGAGGGTCGCTGTGGTCTCAGGAAGGGCGAATGAATGCTGGAGAAGGGAGAAACGAATAGCCATCTCTGCATTCTGTCACTGTCCCCGCTGCATGGCTGAGGGCCCAACCTGGAGTCAGCCACCTGGGTTATAATCCCGGCACCCGGCTCATGCACTGTGCGCCTTCGGGCAGGATACCCAACTTCTCTGCGCCTGCGTCTCCTCCCCTGTAAAGTGAGGATGATGATGGACGTGTCTCACAGGAGCCTGATGCCGATGACAGGAGTTGGTGTGGGTCCAACAGAACAGCGGCTGGCCCCTAGCAAGCGCTTGTAACCATTTGTCGAGTACGTGTGATCGGAACTAGCGCAGCCTCGTGCCCACAGCAGGTGGCTCAGCAAACGCGCAGAGCGAGCGACAAAGCTGGGAGCAAGTTCCACCGCTTTCTAGACTTTCTCTCCCAGGGACTTTACCTTTCAGGGCTGGCCCTCCTGCCCGGAGGTCCATTGTTTGTTTGGAAGCTGTTTTTCCAGGAAAGGGGCAGCTGGGCAGACACGGGTGTCCCCATCCCCACCCCCCCAACTCCCGGCACGGCCCTAGAAGGCACCATCGGGGCCGCAGGCTTTCCTACAAACTGACCAGAAGTCTGTAGGGCGGATCCTGGGGGGCCATCAGGGCGCTTCTGGAAGACGTGGTCTACATGTGTCATGATCATCTGTATGACGATTTCGAGCTGGTTTCTCCGCAGCCTGTGACTTTTCACGCTTCTCAAGCTGTATAAAAATGAACTGTAATCAGGCTGATCTATAGATAGACGGTTCCTGTTTCTGAGCAGGCCGAACGAGGGTGGGTGTGTTTCTACATTTGCATAAAGCCGAGGGAGAGGCTCTGGGGTTTTGTGTTGCTTTTTTTTTTTTTTAAAGAGGGGAAGGGGTGTTCTCCCGCAAGCAAGCGGAGCCAGAGAGGGAGAGGTGGAAACAGGGGAGGCGAAACTGGGGAGGAGCCACAGCTTCTCCGAAGGAAGAGGAAACGCGAGATAAAGTTTATCAGTGCTTTGTCTGCAAGGAAAGAATGAGCTGGTTTAACAGCAAAACCTGACGGACAGGTGACTAGAAAGGACGGAGGAAGGAGAGGGTATGATCTAGTTTTCCTGTCTGCCTCTTCCCTTGCCCTTTTCCTGTATATACATTAGGAGGAGATGGAATCGGCTCTGTTTTCTACATTCAGGGATATTTAGATATGCAAATGAGCACAGCTTGTTAATGAGCCTGGGGTGATTACGCTGCGGGGAGCTGCCAGCCCCGCTGAACAATAGGTGAAGGGACCCCAGGTGTCTGGGGCGGGGGGAATGGATTATTCCGAACACCCTCCGTGCCCCTGCCTCAATGTCACAGACCTGTCTGCAAAGTCAAAGTGTTGGGCCAGCTTCTTCCTTCTGTTCCTTCTAGCTCCCCGATTCTAAACTCTAGTGAGGTAAGAGGAGAAGTGGGAGGCCAGGTAAGACCTAGGGTCTCATTGGGGGAACTGCCCCAGAAGCTACTGAACTTGACTTGCAGCAAAGAGAGTGGATGGACAGCCAGGGAAACACGAAATTTCCTCTGCGGTGGGGAGGGGGGGTGCACCCGGCAGGTGCAGTGACATTGGTGGGGGAGGGGAGAGGTGGGTCCCCGTGGGGTGAGCAGGTCGCTTTGCGCCTCTTTGGGCAGCCTTTGGCTAAAAGATGGTGATTGGGAATCCACGTGCTTTTCGGAAGGCAGGGCAAAGTTCCACAGTGGGAACCAGGAAATAGAAGAGTTCTAGAGTTCTAGGGCGGGATGCTCAGCGTTCTTGGAAAGGTCATGGGCTTTGTAATTGTACAGACCCAGGTTTGTTGAGGCAAAGCCGTCGGATCTGTTTCATCCACGGACTCCGGCTAACCGGGTGCAAGCCAACCTTCCCCCGTCGCTAATATGTGGCCTGTCCCGGATCACTGTCCTGAAACCCCTTGAGGATCACCTCGTAGAGGAAGCGATTACAGAAGAATCTTGGGCTAAGCTCCCGTTGCTCGGGCAGGTGCCCGGCCCGGATATCCGGGTCGGGGCGGGCGTGACGCCCACCTGGCCAGCTCCCAGCAGGATCCGCCGCACACTTCCTGAACTGTGGTTCTGTGAGACACGGAATAGGACACCGTCATTTCCGGTCAGCCTCCCAAGCTCCAAGACACCCAAATGAAGAAACATGGGCTTTTTCCCAAAGGTGAGATGTCTCCGCTTGAACTTTTTTATAGCTTCCCGTGAAAGGCTTGAAACGGTCTCCAAACAGCGTAAGGCTTTGTTAGGTCCCCTCAAGTCCCCTACATCTGCCACATGCCTGCATTGCTGTAGGGTGAGGACACGTCCCTAACCTTCGATTAAGGGCATCCGACTTTGCACCATGTCACTACAGCGTCCCCCGGCTCTGTCTATAAATATGGATGCGATGCTAACAAGACTTATTGCTAATTTAATGGCAGTGGAGAACAGGCCTGCGTGCTGACACATACACAGAGAACGGTCTTGAAAGGGGGAAAGATAATTAGAGTTTAATAAATGGTAATTTGCTCCTTGCTGCGGCGCATGTCAGGGGTTGGGGAGGGATGAAATAGAGCAGGGCCTTCCAGAAAGTGAAATTTAGACAGTTGGGCCCACCACGACGGCTTTATTTTGATTCTAATATTGCCCAATGTCATATTGATTGAAGTGAATTCTCATTTACCTACAGATCCTCTTCCCTGAAAATCTCCACCCTGGGGAACGTGAGTAGAAGAAACAATTGGATCAGAAATATTTATCGCTGGGACTAAATTTTAACCTAGAGTCGTAGAATGAAGAGGTCAGAGCCCCAGAGACAAAGCGGAGCTGGGAATTAAAACAGTTCTCTGGATCGCTCAGGAAGAAAAAAAAATTATCATTTTTGCTTGAATAAGTGTCTCAATTATCTGAATAATTGTCCCCACCCCCCTCTTTTTGGCCCAATGGCGAAGACCTGACCACTAGACCCAGTAGCAAAGAATGGAAGTTGTAGGTATGCAGAGAGAGAGGACCGGAAGGCTGGTGAAACCTGAATCCCCCTAGCCCCTTAGAGGGTGGTGGGCAGAGGCTGGTCCAGTCAGGAGCTGAGGGGTTCCGTGGAGCGGGTAGCAAGAAAGTAAGCAAAGCTAAAACCCACGTGGAAAACCAAGTCCCAACAAACCAGAAATGCAGTCTGAAGGGGACTGGATTTGGTGTGGACAGCCAGAAAATCAGAAGATCAAGCAAAATAGAATCAGAAGCTGGTGTGTGTGTGTGTGTGTGTGTGTGTGTGTGTGTGTACGCACACACGTGTTTGGAAAGGGTAAAACAATTGCCTACACCCGGGGTTCACGTCCTATTCACCTGCTGAGCTTCTAAATACAGACTCTTGGGCTCCTCTGGTACACTAAGAGAAGTGGAATTGGGGGGGCAGGGATGGCTGCTGGGGTGCAAATGGAAGGTATGATGTCATTCAGTGGGCACTGGAAGTCTCCCCTTTTCAAAGACAGCTACTTTACTTAAATGCCAAACGATCCATCATTTGAGATTCATTCATTGCCCACTTGCGTGTTCATTTGTCAAACACAAATTTCCCTTGGAAGCAACGCAAGTTTCCAAGCCTGCTATGGTAGTTAAGAATAGCTAATTGTGGTGGATTTAAAATTCCACAAATCGTTTCCTCCCTTCAAGAGATGGAACTTAATTTCCCTCTCCTCGAGTAAGGGTTGGACGTCGTCACTCACTTCTAACAGACAGGAGAGAGCAGAAATGATGGTGTGTACTTCCAAGACCAGGGCATAAAGGGCATTGCAGCTTCCCCCTTGTTCTCCCTTTTGGGTTGTTCACTCTGGGGGAAGCTAACAGCTGCCATATAATGAGGACACTCAAGCAGCCTACGAAGAGGTCCATGTGGTGAGGAACTATGGCTTTCTACTGACAGCCAGTGAAGAAGCCATCTTGGAAGTAAGTCCTCCAGCCCCAGTCAAGCTTTCAGATGAGACAGCCCCAGCCGACATTTGATTGCAACCCCACGAGACACCCTGAACCAAAACAACCCAACGAAGCCACTCCTGATACCCAACCCTGAGGCACTGAGTTGCCTAATAAATATTTGTTGTTTTAAGTTGCTAAAATCTGGGGTGATTTGTTACTCAGCAATAAACAGTGCACTCATCGTAGCTAGATTTACTGAACATCTATACATAATCACATAGGCTAACCTATTTAAACTTCATAGCAATCCTATGACATAGTTACTATGATCAGCTCCACTTTAGAGATGAGAAAACTAAAGTGTTCAAAGTTAAATGTAATGGATACTGTCCGCCCCCTTTCCTGGGTAGGTGGCCCCATTCCCCAAGCATTAGAAGGGTTGGCTTCTAACGACTCACAGCCTCCCCCATCTCCAGAGAAACGTCCTTGGCTGAATGGGTGTGGTCTCACCTAGCAGAGTTACATGCTTCTGTCCCTCCCAATGTGGCAGCTGTCAGCCAATGACTAACTGTTGTAGGATGGGACTCTACAAGGTGGGACCAACTCTGTGGCACAATTTATGGGCCAGAGCTACCTGTGGGGTCAGGTGAAAGACTCTAGCTGGGATTGCATCCTCGCTTAGATCCAGCCGCCACCCCTCACCTGCTTCCCTCACCCCTTTCCTCCCAAGAGCACTCCCTCAATGAATCAAATGTACTGAATCCTGTCCCCGGCTCTGCTTTGAGGGAACCCAACCGAAGCTGGGCATTAAGTGATTTGCCCAAAGTTAGGCAGCTTGGATTTGCATCCGTGCTTTATCAATGTCTCTGTTAAACTAATACCAGTAGGCGTTGAATTCTGGATCTCTAATCTCCCACCAGACAAGTGGTGGTTCAGTTTGGATTTGCACAGGGGCTAGTCCTGCCCGTGTGCTTCACAGATAACACCACAGAAAACCCAGTCCCTACTCCACCTCCATGGTCTTCATCCCTTACCCCTCGCCCTTACCAATCTGATCCTCACCCTTGACATTAGTTTTAGCGTCCTCCCTTGGAAAGGATTTAAGTTTTCCTTCCTGTAATGGGTTGCGTTGTGTCCCCTTCTTCCTCTAAAAAAGACATGTCCCGGTCCTAACCCCTGGTACCTGTGAATGTGACCTTACTTGGAAATAGAGTCTTTGCAGATGTGATTAAGGTTAGGATCTCAAGATAAGCTCATCCTGGATTTAGGGTGGCCTCTAAATCCAAAAAGTGGTGTCCTCACAAGCGAAAGGAGATCATTGAAACAAAGAGACAGAGGGGAAGCCTGTGAGGATAGGCAGAGGTTGGAGCAGAACGTCCAGAAGACAAGAAACACCAAGGGATGCCAGACGCTGCGAGAGAAGCACAGAACAGATTCTCCCTCCGAACATCCAGAACGAATCGGCCCTGTGGACACACCTTGATTCCCGTCTTCTGGCCTCCAGAACTCCGAAAAATAAGTTTCTGTCGTGTCCCTGGCTTGCATCCATTTGTGATGCTGTGTCCACAGGAAGCAAATATACCTGCCTCCAGGGCTTCTGGTTCAACTCAGCCCGAACCTTAGCTGCAGAGCAAGCACGAGGAATTAGGAGAGCCACTTAGTTAACCTTGCGAGGCTTCTTAGGTAGGACAGTGTTATTATCATCACTCCCTTTTTTCTTTTCTTTTCTTTTTTAACCGCTGACGAAAAGGGACCAGGAGGCTTACCTGATTTGTCCAAGGACCCCCAACCGGATAACGTAGAGCCTGGAATTTGCATCTCTAGATTCCAAATCTTGGCCTCTTTCATCCACAAGAGGAGATAGGCGGGAGTATAAGGACACTGCGAAAGCCGGCCCCCTTGCTGTCTACAACCCCTCGCTTTAAAATGTAGATACTGGGGCGCCTGGGTAGCTCAGTCGGTTAAGCGTCTGACTTTTGATTTTGGCTCAGGTCATGATCTCATGGTCAGTGGTGAAATCGAGCCCCCCATCAGGCTCCACACTGGGCATGGAATGGGCTTAAGATTCTCTATCTCCCTCTCCCTCTGCCCCTCCCACATGTGCATGCCCCCACGTGCCCTCTCTCTCTCAAAAATAAATAAATAAATAAATAAATAAATAAATAAATAAGTAAGTAAAATTTTAAAAAAGACTACTTTTAGCAAATTTAAAACTTAGGGCACCTGGGTGGCTCAGCCAGTTAAGTGTTTGACTTCAGCTCAGCTCATGATCTCATGTGAGTTCAAGCCCCACATTGGGCTCTGTACTGACAGCGTGGAGCCTGCTTGGGATTCTCTCTCTTTCCCTCTCTCTGCCTCTCCCCCACTCATGCTTTCTCTCTTTCTGTCTCAAAAATAAATAAATAAATTTAAGAAAATGTAGGGGCGCCAGGGTGGCTCAGTCGGTTAAGTGTCTGACTCTTGATATCAGCTCGGGTCATGATCTCATGGTTTGTGAGATCAAGCCCCGCGTTGGGCTCTGTGCTGTCAGCACAGAGCCTGCTTGGGATTCTCTCTCTCTCTCTCTCTCTCTCTCTCTCTGCCCCTCCCCTGCTCTCATGCTCTTTCTCTCCTCAAAATAAACAAATAACCTTAAAAGAATTTTTTTTAATAAACTGTAGATATGGAGTGAGAGGGGGCAGGGAGGTGGGATCCCTTTTGCCTTGCTCAGACATACAATAGACCTTGGAGAGCATCTAATACCTCCCATAAACTGCAGCAGCAAAGCCTAACTTAAATATTTAAGTGACCCCTTCAGATCCTTAATGATGCTCTCAATGCAATCCTGGTGTGATTTATACAGCTATTAAAACAAATGCCTTCCACTAAAATAAACATTGCTACCCTCGGCATATGTTTACTTGCATAACATAAGCACGAACTTACCTGAATATGCAAAACCCGAAGCAATGGTGATAAAGGCAGGGACCAGGTGGCTGTGCACAAATGAACTGGGGGTGTGCACGTCTCCAGGGCATCTTCTTCTAAGGAGAGGCGCTCTTTCGGCCTTGAAGCCCTGCCTTGCTTCTCACTATGGAGAAATGTCTCCACGGCCTGATGCTCTGCTGCGGCTCCGTCCCTGAATTTCAAATTATGCACAGAAAAGCACTTTAAAAAAATGCTCTCCCCGACCTTTCCGCATGGTCCAGCTCAGTGAAGAGCCCCGCTCGGGTCTTTACCATTTTCTCATGTCACAGGAATGTCTGTAGGGCCCTGGACCGCAGGAGGTTTGGGAGCAAGGGAAGGGGGGGTGATCAGATTTGCTAATCACATCTGGAGGCATGAGCTTTGGGTTCTCTGTCGAAGGAGGCGGGAACCCAGGGCCTGAACTGAATTCATCTTCAACAGGACAGTTCTTTGATCTGCTGCATTTGTTCATGATGTGAGACAGAACATTCGAGAAGAAATGAAATAGGTGTGAGACGATGCCCAGGGGTCACGGGACTCCATGAAAGAGCAATCAGAAAGTTTGCTCTCGTCCATCTTGTTCACCGTGACATCTTCAGTGTCTGCCTTGGGTCCCTGGCCAACAGAGCGTGCTGGAAATAAGTGCAGAAAGAAGACAGAGAGAGGAAAGAAAGGAGGAGAAAGGAGGAAGAGTAAACGACTTCTAAATAATCTAGGCCACACAGAAACCCAGCATCAAACCCTGGGTCCACTACAGACTGGCTGTGTGCCTTTAGGAAGATTTCTTAATTTCTCTGAATCTCCATTTCCTCATTTTGAACTGAGGACACTAATACCTTCTTGTTAGGAGTCTTGCACAACATATCTCGTATAAAAATATCTAGAACAGTGCCTGGCACAGATTAGGTGCTTCATCCTATAAATGTTTGTTGAACGAAAGAAAAGAAGATGGAGGGAAGGAACAAAAGAGAGAGAAAGGGAAGGAGAGAAGGAGAAAGGGAGGGAGAAAGGGAAGGAGGGAGGGAGGAAGGAAGGAAGGGAGGGAGGGAGGGAGGGAGGGATAAAAGCAAGTCCAGTTGGGCAGCTCTTTCTGCCCTTGGGTCCTGTCCTGGTGCTTTAATAAAATCACCTTTTTGCACAAAGAAGAAGAAGAAGAAGAAGGAGGAGGAGGAGGAGGAGGAGAAGGAGGAGGAGGAGGAGGGGGAGGAGGAAGAGGAGGAGGAGAAGGAGAAGAAGAAGGAGAAGAAGAAGGAGGAGGAGGAGGAGGAGAGGGAGGAGGAGGAGGAGCAGGAGGAGGAGGAGGAGCAGGGAGCGGGAGGGGGAGGGGGAGGGAAGGAGGCGAGGGGGAAAGGAAAAGGGGAGGGAGAAGAAGAAGAAAGAGAAGAAGAAAGTCCAGTTGTTTCTCTGTGGATAAATGGCCCAGAGCTTGGGGACACTGGGTATGGCACACAAGGCCACGTTGATCACTTCCCCAGGCACGTCAGCGAAGCACCCCCTGCCTCCTTGTGTATGTGCGAGATTTTCATCATTTACCATCCACATGTCGGGGATTCACTCCCAAAGAAGTGCAGCCGGGAACACGCCAGGTAGTCAGACAACACAGACACCAGCAGCTAAGGCTGTAATTCCTATCTCACCAGCAGCCCTTCAACAAAAGAGGAAGAACAGACAACTGAAAGCTTCTATTTCAAGTCAATAATAAGAATTTCCAAGGGACGGCATGGGTGCAGGGCCAGCAAGAGGGGAGGCAGGAGGAAGGAGGGGAGCCAGCCCCCGCCCTTTGTGCCAGCCAGGAAACAGGAGGTCCAGCCAAGCTGTGCGCCACGAGCCTGCTTAGATTTCAGGCAAACGATTTCAAATTTTTCCAATTTAGGAAAAAAAAAAAGTTCGAGAGCTTACTTTTTTCTTCTTTTGCACTCCATAACTTTGGAAGCTTTACAGCTGTACCGCTCGGAATATAAAATGCCCTCGGCTGCTACAGAAAAGAGTCTGGCGCTTCCTCAAAAAGTTAAACACAGAATTACTTTATGACCTGGCAATTCCACTCCCAAGTTTATACTCAGAGGAGTTGGAAAGAGAACGCTCGAACAAGATCAATTACACGCACGCATTTCAGAGCAGCACAATTCATATCAGCCAAAAGGTGAACACAGCCCACGTGTCTGTCATCGGACGAGTGGATGAACAAATTGTGGTATGTCCATTCATGGGAAAATTATTCAGAAGTATTGATATGTGGATGAACCTCCGAAGCATCATGCTAAGTGGAAGAAGTCAGGCACCAAAGATAACGTATCGTATGATTTCTTTTATATGAAATCGTATAAAATGAAATGAAATCTCCAGAATAAGCAAATCTACAGAGACGGATGAAGATTGGCGGTTCCCAGGGGTCAGGGGAGGGGGTAATAGGGAGAAACTTCTTACTGGGAGAGCAGTTTTACTTTGACGTAATGGAAATGTTTTGGAACTCGATGGAGTTGCTGATTGCACAATACCACATGCTGAATACCGCTGAATGATTCACTTTAAACTGGTTAATTTTATGTTATATGATTGTTACCTCAATAAAAATTACTTTTTTGAAGTTTATTTATTTTTGTGAGTGAGAGAGAGAGAGCAAGTGAGACAGGGGCAGAGAGAGAGAGAGGGAGAGAGAGACTCCCAAGCAGGCTCCACCCTGTCAGCACAGAGCCCACCATGGGGCTCAGTCCCACGAATTGTGAGATCATGACCTGAGCCAAAGCCAAGGGTCGGATGCTTAGCCAACTGAGCCACCCGGGCGCCCCAGTGGAGAATGTTTTCAAAATATAATTTCATGGGCCTTAACCCACATCTGATGAGAATTTTCAAGGATGGGCCCAGAATCTGTTTTCACAAAGTTCCCCAGGGACTGGGAGTACGCAGGTGATTGGTGAGGGTGGGGGCCCAACTTGGCGCTTCCGTGCCATTCCTGGGTTCCCAGACGTCCTGTCTTCGGCTTGGTTGACCTCCTGGGGTCTTCTCTCAGCTGGCAATACATATGATCCCTGGCCCTCAGTCGTCCTCCCTAAATACTCCTCTGTGCTCACCTTCTCCCTCAGACCACCTCCCACACCTCCGGGGATTTGGCTCCGAGGGATACCAGCCCCCGTGGCCTGCTAAGTCCAAAATTCTTCAAGGCCAAGTCTGGCCCGGCCTGTTGGTTTCTCTCAGGTCATTCATTGCCAAGGGTCAGCATCTCGGAGGCTAGATCTCGGAAACCTGATGGAATTCGCAACCTGGATTCTGTTGCTACTCAATGGCTAAGAGACCGACTCCCAAAAGACTGCCAAATCAGAATGTTACTATGTTTCGAAAATGCCTGCCATTCCCTGAGCCCCTACTGTGTGCCAGGTACGGGGTCGGGCATTTCTTACGGTAACTCCCGCAGGGTAGATCTTATTAAAGCTCATTTTACAGGCGAGGAAGGACGCTGAGGCTTGAAGAGCCTAAGGAGCTTGCAGGCTAAGGAGTGGGGAGACCAGTCTAACCCTAAATCAACACTCCTTCCTCTAGGTCCGCGGTGCCACGCAGTCCAAAACCTGGCAGTCACGATAAGAATGGTCCTTGTCAGGTACAGGAACGAGTATGTCTGCCTCTAAGATGCCTTTCCTACGGGCACGTCCCTGCGAACTAAATTATAATCCGAAGATGAGCACAGAACGAGAGTCAAGGAAACAGAGCCTTTAGAAGTATTGTCCACCTTTAAAGCTACGGCCACAATAACCTTGACCCACATCCCAGGTGAACGGAACGTTGGCTTCTCCCCAACACGGTGAACCCTCCCGGCCGATTTCTGTTGGCCTCTCTTCCATCGAGGTACCACTACTAGCCCCCATCAGCGGGGAAAATGAGCTTTGGAATCCACGAACCCGGGTTCAAATCCCTGCTCCTCCATTCATTAGCTTCAGATACCTCCCTTCCGCTCCAACCTTCTGGAAAAAACTCCAGGGTTTTTCCTGTGGCGCAAACGTGTGGAAAGCTCACAGCTCCGGTGGCTCGGGCTGCTCCCCGCCCCTCCTGCAGACACGGCATTCCTCCGCACTCTTGTCTTCTGCCACGTTCCAGTCCCGAGGGCTGTCTGCGGTCGTGTTTATGGGACTTGGGTAACTCTTAATCCTCTCCGTCCTGGCCCTCTCTCCCCTTTGCCCTCAATCCAAACAGGCGTATGATCAGGTCCTGGCCCAGACACAGGGTGGATATAAAAAGGACATTGTATCTGAGACCGGGAGCTCAGAGCTCCTTGGGGGTGGACTTCTACCTCCCACGGCTCACTAATAAGGCTCAGCGAGTCACATGGGGACACGTGATCCCCCCCACACCCCAGCCCAGATGGCCTCCCAACTCACTGCAGACGGGGCAAACTCTCTGAGACAAAGCAGCTTCCCACTGCCTGCCTCCCACTTAGCATCCTGGCAGGCTTACCTGAAAAGTTGGGTAGTATCTGAATTCATCAATCGAACCCTCCTTGTAATTCCTAATGATTAGCATTATCTCAGGGATCCTGGGCCTTGGCCTGTGTTCACCAGACTGTGTCTGCTGAGGTTACAGGGCAGAACAAATGTCTGCCGAGCGTTCGCAAGGTGCTAAGTGGATTCTACATAAGTTATTTCATTTCGTCCTCAAAAACGATCTCGGGAGGCGGGTACCGTTTCTATCCCCAGCCCAAAGGCAGTAACTAACACGCACGTAGCACGGCGTGGCATGGGGCGTTCTCACTGCCGTATGCTTATTCGTTCCATTGTCCCCGCAGCCCTATAGCGTAGCTACTCCCAGACGACTCCCATGACCGAGACACTGAGAGCTTGAGCAAACGGTCCAGATCACAGAGCCCAGACTGCCGTTCAGGTCCGAGCAGTCTGGCTCCCGGGGCCCCCGACCACTCCGCGGCACTGCCTCGTGTTTTTCCCCAAGCGGGTTCCACACGGAATCTCAGCAACCCGCAGCTACCCTTACAAATCGATAGGGTGCGAGCCAGATGAGGCTTGGCTCAGCCACAAGGGTTCCCGAGGTGCTGAAGGACAGACCACACTGATTGATTTCTCGGCTGAGTCTTTAAATGTCAGCGTGTGCGTGACCACCTCAGACCTTGGGCACGGAAAGAAAATGCAGAAGGAGAGGGCATTCTAATGCCTGGGGGTGGGGGTGAGAGGGAGCCTGGGCAACAGAAGAGCAATGGCCTGGGGCACACATGCGTGCGGGCTGATGGGCGGCCCGGGCTGTGGGGAGGGGCCCCTTGTAGGCAGTGGGGGATGGCGACGGGGTGGGGGGAGGGGTAAGAGCGGCACCCTTGACCTCGGGCTGCTGGGAAGCCATTTATGGCATGACACCAACCCAGGAGAGCTGGTTCTTAACCTGATTTAGCTCCTCTATCTGTATCGATTCGTCACTATTAGGAACTGCTCATTTAGCCCAGCCTGAGCACAGCTTGTTATCACAGACGCCGCGTTGGAAGAGCAAAGAGAGCTCGCCCTCCCTCCCACCCCCAGAATTCACCCAGACCCCCCTCCTGTCACTGGGCCCCACTGCGTGGCCCTCTGGGCCTGCCCGGTTCAATCATTCACTATTCTCAGAGCTGAGGGGACGGACGGACACACACATGAGAGAGATGGCCCCCGCCTACTCTCATGCAGCCTGGAAGGGGAGACTGGCAGGATGAGAAAGAAACAGATGTGTACCTAAGACGAATTTCAGATGTGTTGCCATAAAGAATAAAAGGGGGTGAGGCGAGCGAGGCTGGGGGTGGGAGAGGGGGAAGAGAGAGAAGGTAGTCCGGGAGGACCTCTCCAAGGAAGGGACATTGGAGCTGAATTCTGAGTGATGGGGGAAATGGACCATTCTGAGACCTGACGAAAGACTTCTCAAGGCAGGGGAAACGGTAGAGGGAAAGACGACTCAGCATTTTGGACCATGAGAAGATCAGTGCTGTGAGCGGCAGAGAGGTAGGGGTGAGGGGGGGAAGGAGGGCGGGATCAGATGAACCCCCAACTCCCGGTGTCTTGTCCCTGTGGAATGGCTGACGTCCATAAATAACCCAAGTTCGCCACCGGGACCTGACATCATTGGACCGCTTTCTCCTCCTCTCTGGAAGGAATTCGACTCCTTGGCCCCTTGCCTTCACGGTCTGGGTAAAAGATTAAAGAAAGAAGATGACTCTTGCCCAGCCATGTCTTAGAGGGCGATCCAATGTAGGAGGCTGAGAAAGGACCCCGGGGACTGGGAGACCAGAGGAACTTCCTGCCCACTTCGCCCATCCAGACGGGCCCTAGGCTCTGTCTCCCGTCCAGCTCTGCCCTCTGCTCCTGCCGGTCCAATATAGGCGATGACCTTGCTCATAAATTGACTCTCTGCAGCCTTTCTTGACTCCAATCACATTTCATTGCCGGACCGGGTTGGTTTGTTTGTTTGTCTTTGTTATGTTCCTCTGGCATTTGTTTGAAGATCTATTTGAGCTTTCGTTTCCTTTCGTTTTAGCTTGTAGTTTTCTGAATACGTGTCTCTTCCATGATGCTGCGGGGTCTGTGGAGAGCAGGACTTGGGACGGCCTGGCTGCAAAGCTTTCGATGAGACGCTCAGACTTTCCAGACTTCTGGCTTCCTTTGATTCTCACAGAAGCTGACCCCGAGACCAGGATTCGAGAGCGGAAGCTTATTGGGAGGCCATCCCAGGAAGTGCCAGGGACAAATGGGGGAAGAGGGAGACAGAGATAGGCACCCTCAGATAGGGTGCTTTACCAAGCAAGTTACCACACTGGGCAACTGGACCCCAATCCTGCTAGGCAACCCCGGGAGGCAATGGAGGACATAGGGGCACGACTTCCTGACCTTTGCAGTCAATACAAATACCGGAGGTCCACCTACAGAGATTCAGAAATAATTGGTCCGAGGGCACCTGGCTGGCTTGGTTGGTTGAGCTCCAACTTCGGTCAGGTCATGATCTCACCGTTTGTGAGGTCGAGCCCTGCCTCGGGCTCTGTGCTGACAGCTCGGAGCCTGGAGCCTGCTTTGGATTCTGTGTCTCCCTCTCTCTACCCTTCCCCTGCTCATGCTCTGTGTCTCTCCTTCTCAAAAATAAATACAGATTAATTAAAAAAAAGAAATAATTGGTCTGGAGTGTGACCTGGGTATCAAAGTTTTATATATACATGTATAAGTTTTATACATGTATATATAGTATAAATATACTATAGTATACATATATATATAACTTATATACATATAAGCTTACATATATATGTATCTATATAAACTTATATATATATGTATATATACATGTATATATATGTATAAAACTTATATATATATGTAGTATAGTATACTATACTACATATGTAGTAGTATATACTATATAGTATACTACATATATATGTAGTATATACTACTATATATATGTATATATATAAACTTACATATATATGTATATATATAAACTTGTATATATACATATATACACATATATATGTAGTATATACTGCTACATATGTAGCATAGTATACTATACTACATATATATATGTTTTATACATATATATACATGTATATATATACATATATATGTTTATATATATACATATATATAACTTAAGTTATATATATGTATACTATAGTATATTTATATATACTATACTATACATACAGTATACTATACTACATATATATGTTTTATACATATATACATAGAAGTATATATATACATATATATAAGTTTTATGTATATATATATATAGTATAAATATACTATAGTATATACTATACTATGTATATAGTATAGTATAGTATACAAAGTTTTATATATATATCTATACATATATATATATATATTCCCCAGGTGGTCAGATATACAGCGAAGTTCAAGATCACTGGTGTAGCATACAGCTCAGAGCTGTCTGAGTCGGGAGGGGAAAACCTGGGGCGCTCTCCACCAACTCTCTGAGGACTGTTGGGTGAAGAGAGAGTTCCAGCTTATTCTCTGCGTGGTCTTAGTATGCTCCCCTCAGCCAGAAAAAAATAAAAAAAAAAACCCAAACTCATAGACGTTTGTAGTCAGCGGTCTTGGACGCGTGAGGGGGACGACGGGCAGGGGGTGGCCGGCATTGCCACGTCCTTCGTCTCTAAAATGGGGCCACGAAAAAGTGACTTTTTGGTAGCAAAGGTCTATTCAGTGCCCGGCACATAAGAGGCACTGCATAAATGCTGTTATTATGATCTCTGCTGTGGGTTATTGCCGTGTTCCCTTCAGCACCCAGCCGGTTGGGGGGGGGGGGGTTGCGCAGAGTGGATGCCCGGTCTCAGTAATTATCTCCCCTCTAAGACAGAAGCGCTGGAAGGCTGAATCGACGGGGCTGCGGAGACGCATCATTCAATCCTGCAGTTCCGGCGAATCCGAAAGAGTGTCTTTCCCTAGATGATCCGATATTTTTAACCTTGGCGGCACACCGGAATCACCCGAGGACTTGACAAGAAAATACACACGCCTGGGTCCTGCCCCCAGAGATTGCTGATTTAATTGGTCTGGGGCGAGGCCTGGGCATTCCGGATTTGTAGGGGGCCCCTGGAGGCTTTCAGGTTACAGACTTGGTGATTATTCACCAAGGGTAGGGGGCCCGGCGGAGGGTTGAGGGGGGATGAGCAGGGATAGGAGAGTCGCATAATTCTCCCCTCTGCTCCGTCCAAAGCCTGTCCTCCACTGTGTCCTGGGGCTTTCAGAGACTCCGGTATCTAGGAGAGAGGCAGGATCGAGACCCCGGTGGGCATGAGCCTGGCTGTTCCCCTCTCGAAGGGTAGCCACTCACCAACGCAGGTACCTTCTTGCTCATTCTGCCGCGCGTCTTCCCCCACATCCAGCTAACACGGCCGACCCGGGCCCACCCCGCAGGCCCTCCTGGGGGTCCCACGTGCCAGGCGCCTAGATGAGGTGCAGAGGCACAAGGATGCCACGAGTCTTCACTGACCCCCGCTCGCACGTTCAAAGGCCTCGATGGAAGTCTGTCTCCTTGCAGTAGCGCCGGAGACACAGAGGGAGAGTGCCTTAGGACCGGTTCTCTGGAAGAGCCTTCCAGAAACCCTCTGATCTAGGTAGCGATTAATACCTTTTTAAAAATTTTTTGAATGTTTATTTATTTTTGCGAGACGGAGCACGAGTGGGGGAGGGGCAAAGAGAGAGGGAGACACAGAATCCGAAGCAGGCTCCAAGCTCTGAGCCATCAGCACAGAGCCCAACCCAGGGCTCAAATCCATGAACCTCGAGATCATGACCTGAGCCGAAGTTGCACGCTTAACTGACAGAGCCCCCGAGATGCCTCATGATTAATATCTTTATTCGAAAATAAGGAGGGATGCCTGGCTGGCTCAATCGGTAAAGCATGCGACTCCTGATCCTGAGGTCGTGAGTTCAAGCCCCACGTTGGGCATGGAGCCTACTTCAAAACAAAACGAAAAAACCGAAGGAATTGAAGCCACAGGGAGAAGGTTGGGGTAAACACTTTCAGAGCCTTCATGACGCTCCTACCAGGCAGGTGCTGGGCACTGCACACACATCGATAAAAGTAGCCCACGTGTATTGTGTACCTACTGTGTGTCAAGACTCTTCTAAGTGCTCGTTTAATCTTCACTTACTCCCATAAAACAGAGGCTGTTCTTATCCCCATCCCCCAAACGAGGAAACCGAGGCTCAGAGAGGCGAAGTGACTTCCCCAAGGTCGCTCCGGGGTAGAGCCAGGACCGCAGTCCAGGCTGCCGCGCCCCCTCCCTGAACCATCACATTCCCGGCCTCCCGTCACCAACTTACCTTCTCACCACCCATGCACGGAGCGAGGTATCATTATCTTGCTCTTAAAAAAAATTTTTTTTGAATGTTTCTTTATTTTAGATGGAGACAGAGTGCGAGTGGGGGAGGGGCAGAGAGAGAGGGAGACACAGAATCCGAAGCAGGCTCCAAGCTGTCAGCACAGAGCCCGATGCGGGGCTCGAACTCACGAACCGTGAGATCAGGACCTGAGCCGAAGTTGGACGCTCAACCGACTGAGCCACCCGGGCGCCCCTATCTTGCTCTTAATCAGACACGGAAAAGAGCAAGGAGGCTGTAGTCACAACCGTGGGCGCGGGCTCCGAGTCCAGTCCTGGCCTGCCCCGTTCTAAAACCCCTTCCCGGTCCTTTGCCCCAGCCTGTCCCCATGGCCCAGCATTCCTTGCACGGCCCCACCCTGTTGGGGCAAGTCTAGGCTCTCTTAATCATTTCCTCCCCATCGAAGACCAGGCCCGTGGAGCAGACCCTGCCAGCCGCCTGCTTAGCCTTGCTGGGTCTCGGCCACAGCCATGGCCTCCTTCCCCAGCGGCCCCAGTGGCCCCTGCATGGACTCCCACAGCCATCGGCTCAGGCCCGCTCAGCACAGAATGGGCATCTCCAGCCCCACAAGGACGGTGTCTATTTGTAGGCACCGAGGATGGCCTGATGTTCCCGCTGGGATGTTGTGCCGTGTCCCCTTTCCATGGTATTTTTAACCGGGGCTGTGGGGGCACCGGGAAGGATGTGTTTTGCTGGAGTGAACCCAGCCCCGCCTGTCTCAGGCACCCGCCAGCTCCTCGCACCCCACTGGGCAGACAGAGCAGGACTCTCCCTCTCTCTCCTCTCTCTCTCCCCACCCAGGCTCAGATCTTTGGCCCTTGGAGAAAGTTCAGGAAGGCTGCTCTGCATTCCGGGAAAACACCGTTACCAATCTAAGGGCTTGTAATGAACCAAATTATGCTGAATTAATTGGTCGTCATTAGCAGTGTCGGGGAGGGGGCTGGGGAGCAACAGCAGCCACCGAGCCTGGGAAAGAGAGAGGCGGAGGCAGGGACAGCCCACAGTACAAAATGCACTGCACAGCTTGTGCGAGAGAAGAATTCCTTACTGTCAGCTCTTGCCAAAATAGCCGAGGCACCCACTCTCGCCTCTGACAGCACCTCTATTCTGAAACTGGACTCCCAGCCTTGGGCTCTGAACATTGTGCCTCCGGGCGAAATCTGTCCTTGGTCCCAGGAGCCATAACACAGCCATGATGATAAGAATGAGGCGGTACCAGCCCCCACTTCCCCACCCCCGGCGGGCTTCAGGGTCGAATTACAAAGGAATCGGGAGGCCCCATCTCTTCCTGCCTTGATGGACCGGGCCAGTGAGGAGTCCCCAAGCTGGTAATCCCCTCTAGTTAAGTGTTCGCAGGAAACAGAAAGACAGGCTCAGGAGAGCGCAGGTGGTTCTAAGCGGGAGTGGATCAGCCTTGGCATAGAGACAAAAGCACCTGTCGCGTGGACTCCAGGCTTATCCTGGCTCCGCTACAGACATGCCGGGTGGCCCTGGATGAGTCACTCCCTTCTCTGTGCCTCAGTGTTTTCAACTGAGGAGCGCTGAAATGAATAATGTTAATCTGTGGGTCTCGGACCCTGGGAGGAGGCAAAGGTCTTGCAGCCATTACTGAGATTTGAGAATCTTTGCGTGCACCCTGCACTGTGGGTGGGGCCGAGGACAGCCTCAGGCTCACATGTACTATTGTTTTTCAAGGAAACATCGAATCGATGGTCATTAATAAAATTCTATTTGAAGACAGTCGCTGAATTCATAGGAAGTCTGGGTTATATTTTCTTGTTTGATGATACTTCATCTTTTTTATTTTTTTCTTGTGGTAAAATAGACATGACGTAAAAGTTACCATCATGGGGCGCCCCGGGTGGCTCAGTCGGTGAAGCCTCTGACTTTGGCTCAGGACATGATCTCACAGTTCGTGAGTTCAAGCCCCACGTCGGGCTCTGCGCTGACAGCTCGGAGCCTGGAGCCTGCTTCGGATTCCGTGGCTCCCTCTCTCTCTACCCCTCGTCTGCTCATGTTCCGTGTCTGAAAAATAAATATATGTTTTAAAAAATTTCTTTAACTTACCATCTTAAGCACCTATAAGTGTATGAGAAGGAGTTCTGTTTCCTGAAAGGGTAGGCGTTCTTGCTCCAGATTTGCAAAACCCCTGCCTGCCTGATGTCTAGTGATTCTGCGTTTTCTTTTTTTTTTTTTTAACTTTTTTAAACGTTTATTTATTTTTGAAAGACACAGAGACAGAGCATGAGCAGAGGAAGGGCAGAGAGAGAGGGAGACACAGAATCTGAAGCAGGTTCCAGGCTCCGAGCCATCAGCACAGAGCCGGACGCGGGGCTCGAACTCACAGACCGCGAGATCCTGACCTGAGCCGAAGTCGGCCGCTTAACCGACTGAGCCACCCAGGCGCCCCGATTCTGTGTTTTCTGATGTCCGGAGTCAAAGACCCAACCCGGTCATTTCTTTTCCCCTAGAAGGAAGATACATGAAGACTTATCTTTAAGTTTTTTCTCTTCCCAGGGCAGGAACACGGAGGCAGAGTCCACGGAAAGAGTTAGCAGAGACGTGGGAAGAGTGGTTCCCTCCACGGGGCTGGAAAGGGCCGCAGGGGAGCCTCGTGGGCCGCAGGAATGATTCTGTATCTCAGTCTACTGGTAGTTGCACGGGTGCGGACGTATGCAAAATTCACCGAGCTGTTCAGTTGCGAGTTCCGCACTTTTTCCGGATGCTTGTTCTCCCCTGGATGACATTGTTTCAAAAAGGGAGTGAGCCGTCAGTTCAAATGGGTCCAAACACCAACATCCCAGGCAGGGGAGGGCCACATCTTTCCCCTGCCAGGGTGTTAGGGGAGTGTAGACCTTGCTCGAATGAGCAGGGCAGGATCTGTTCTGTCCCGAAATAACGCTAGGTAATGGACCCTTTGTTATTCATTTGTCAGAGAAAAACCATGCCCTGTAGAAGTCCCTGGAGATGCAGAGAGGGTCCCTGACCTGGAGCCATCGCTCGCTCTCTCTCTCTCGCCCGCCTACAACACATATGGCCGAATTCCGTGCTGCCCCATCTAAAAGCTCCTGTTCTGCCTCGGCTCTCACTTCCTCTCCTACTGTCTCAGCAGAGGTCATCTTAAAGACTCTCTGAGGGCACATGGTGAAACTCTGGCTAGACAACCAACCGTTCGTAGGGAGTAATCCTCTTTGTCTGGCAAAACCACCTCTACGCCGCTAGAAACCTGCCCATCTTCAAACCCTCTGATCAAAGCGTGTTGGTTCTGGGGTTCCCCGGGGGGCTCAGCCGGTTAAGCGTCCGACTCTTGGTCATGGTCTCACGGTTCGTGGGTTGGAGCCCTGCATCGGGCTCCGTGCTGACAGCGCAGAGCCTGCTTGGGATTCTCTCTCTCCCTCTCTCTCTGCCCCTCCCCCCCCCAAGTAAATAAATAAACCTTAAAAAAAAACACGAAACGCAAAAAAACAAAGCCCGTTGGTTTGACTCCAACAAGGTGGGAGTGCAGTTCGTCTGTTTTTCTGGTTCTCTGGCCAGGAACTTCTCGAAGACAGGGACTTGCTTCTGTTATATCCAGCTTCGTGTTAATTTGATTTATTCGGCGCCAAATATCTGGGTGGCGCAGCGCCTGGCACGTGGTTGGGACTCAGAAAGTTAACCGAATGGATAGGGGAGTTTACGAGTGAGAAGAGCAGTAAGTCCAGAGGGGCTAAACGGCAGCCGAGGGCCACACGGCCATGGCTGGGCTGCCGGTGACACTCGCTCCCAGACTGAGCCCCGCCCTTCTTCTCCTGGCAGGCGGCGGCCACTCCATAAAACTTTCCGTCTGTCCTTTTGAAGAGGCGGGTTTGAAATACATCAGCCATCAGGCAGCAGAAATATGGGCCTTCAAACTTTTATTGCCTTTTTATTATTCCTGGTGACGCACGGAAATACCATCCAAAACATTAGCAATTACTTTGAAGGTGCGCGTTCCAAAGGTTTGGGGATGGGGTGTTTTCTGATTTGATAAGGGAGGGAGTCTCTGCCAGCAGGCCCGGGAGCCGCAGCAATACTGGCGCCAATTCAAAAGCAGAAATGATCTTTCGAGCCTCATTTTCATTTCCATCAGCACCCTATCAGACACCTTATGCCTGAGCCAGTTCCCGTCCATGTATAATTTATACATTCGATTTCAATAGATTAATCTCTGCCTCATTCACGGGGTGGAACAGAGAGAGCTCCCTCTTTTATTTTTCGTGGTGAGCGGTCGTGTATATTTCTGTAGATTTCATTCTGCTTCCGCCCGGAGAATTATTTCGGTAAGACTAATTCCAGACTCACTCTCATATTTATTAGGTGTTTAGGAACAGGTGGACTGGTGGCCGCGAATGGTGATTCGTATTTCTGCGGGAGGTGGGCTTGTCCCGGGCACACATACGGGAGAGGAGACGAGCCCGGCACCTCTCGATGCTTAGGAATGGCCATCTACCTTGTGGGTGGAACAGGGATGCCGGGAGAAGGCTGAAGCCACACTCACCTGGCACCGGGGTGCCTTCTGACCTCTGACATGAGTGTAGTTCTCTATCCCCCGCGTTGCTAGGGCCCTCCTCACGTAGCTTAAGCAGGTCTCCTGGAAGAAGACCAGAGAAAGACTAAATGCTACTTCCTAAACCTAACAAGTCCCCATAATGCCAAGCTCTGTTCCCCTTTTCCATTTTTCCACCTCCTTGCCCGCCCGTGAGAATCGAATCCCATTTTGGAACCCCAGAGTTTCAAGAACTACCTTAGCAGGGACAGAACCCTTCTCCCCCAGCTCATACCCAAAGCTTCCTCCCCACAGGCGTGTGCTTCTCGGCGCACTAGCCACTCCGCCCCTGGCAGTCAAGCCACAGGCTTCCTTCTGGAAATTCTTCCCGGTTGGGCAAGGGGGCAGATTGAATTTTCCAAGATGGCGGCCACAAAGTCTCTCGTCCCAGGCGTCCTTACTCCGTGACGCCGAGGATTCTCCCATCGAAAGATGTGCTCTCGGTTTCCTCCGTTCAAATCTGGGCTGACGTGCGACTAGGGCAGAAGTACCATTTTGGCTTCCACCTGGTTCTCTTGGAACTCCCACTCTTGGGACCCGGCGGCCATGCTGTGAGGAAGCCCAGACGCAACCTGGAAGCGGCGGCGGGGATGGTCCCTGCTCAGATCCTAGCCGAGAGCCAGCATCAATGCCAGTCCCGTGAGTGAGGAAGCCTATGGGATGGCTCCAGCTCCAGCCACCATCTGACTGCATCTGCCCAAGAGACCCTGAGCTAGAACCGCAGAGCCAAGTCTGGTTCATCTACAGCACCAGGAGAGGTGACCATAAAACGATCGTTCTTGTTTTAAGCCACGACTTATGGGGCCGATTCATTTTGGAGCCATAGATAACAGAGAGAGGCATGGTGGGCAGAGCCAGTAAAGACAAACGTGGGGCCCCGGCAGCTTTTCCACTCCCCCGCAAAAAGGACACCCCATGTGTATACAAAATCGCACGCCCGTTAGCAGAATTTCGAAAGGAGGACAAGGTGGGGAAGAAAGAGAAACAATACTCATTTCGTGCGTGCCATATACAAGGGAGGTCACTTCTTGCTCGTTATACTGATGAAGAAACTGATGTCCAGAGAAGTTGGGTGACTGGAAGAAGGTCTCGCGGCTGACGAGTGTGCTGCTCGTGAAGTGAGATCTGTATCGGTAGCCTACGGTCTCAGACACACGTGGAGGAGAGAGATGCTCAGTAAACATTAGTTGTAGGAATGAATGATAGAATAGATGGATGAATGAATGCACTCCACTTGCCTCCTCTCTCTGGTTTTTTTCTTTCCTGGTGGCTCAGAGGGCAAGCTGAACAACGGATGACCTGCCTGGCTTGCTTTTCCCAGAAAGGGCAAGGGAAGGGAAGGAACGGCCGTGAGCTGAACCCGGGACTCCGGGAAGAGAGAGGCTAGTGTTCCTGCCGGGCAGGAGTCTCCACCCTGTCCTGCCTTCCTGGCCGGGGCCTCGGGGCTGCCTCCTCCGGTCTCAGCTCTCTCTGGAAGGTCCCAGCTTCCTGCCTGGGGCCCCGGTTGTCCCTTCAGGCCCGCCTCTGCCCCATCCTCCTGAGTGTGCGGCCTCGGGGGTCGGTTTCCAGGGCGGAGCCAGTGCCGCGGTGACTGTGACCACAGAGCAGCAGCCGGGCAGGGCCAGCGGATTTGTCCTCTCCAAGCATGACTGGAGTCAGAAATAACTTTCTCCATTGCCCCCGGGCTTCTGAGGACGGCTCCAGGCCCTTATGGCTGCCCTGCCTCTCCCTCGATCATTTTTTATTCAGCCCAGATAATCGCATTTTCCAGGAAAGAGGGAGAAGGCAAGTGGGCAGAGGAAGCTACCGACTAACTGCCTCCCGCGGCCCAAGCATGTGTAATGCACACACGTCATCTCATTCGATTCTCGTAATGATGCTAAAAGGTACGTATTATCACCCTCATTTTTTACGAATGAGCAAAGCGAGGCTCAGAGAGGTTAAATAACTTGCCCAAAGTCACACAGCGACTGTGGTCTGGAACTCGGTCTCAAGCCCCGCCAAGCCTGCCTCTAAAGCTCTTTTCCTCTTTCCCAGGACTCAGGATCCTCTTCTCCCTGAAGAGTATGGAACCATGGCAGGACCAGGAGGTAACCTCATCTCCGCCGCCCAAATGTCACAGGGCGACTCGCAGAGATCACCAGCGCCGTGCTCCGTAAAACGAGTCGGAGCCGCCTCTGAGGCTCTCTGCTTCTGTCTGTAAGACGGTTGAACTTTAGGCACTTGGTTCTGGCCTGAACCCTTTCCTGAGCCAGCCACTGCCACGACTCTGCCTCCCAGAGTTCAGCCCAAGCCATACCCCGCCTTCCGTACGTGGTTCACCGGACTTCCACTGACTTCCGTGACAGCGCAGTGCTGGGACAGCACCGGCACCTACAGCCTGGGTTCAAATCCTAGTTCTCTACTTCCTTTTTAAATTTTTTTGAGAGAAAGTGAGAGCATGCCCGTGCAGGCATGTGCGAGCAGAGAGGGGTGTCAGAAGGAGAGTTTTTTTTAATGCTTTTATTTATTTTTTAAAAATTTTTTAATGTTATTATTTTTGAGAGACAGAGAGCAAGCAGGGGAGGGGCAGAGAGAGAGGGAGACACAGAATCCGAAGCAGGCTCCAAGCTTTGAGCTGTCAGCACAGAGCCCGATGAGGGGCTCGAACTCACAGACCGTGAGATCATGACCTGAGCCGAAGTCGACTGCTTAACCAGTGAACCACCCAGGCGGCCCTCAAATCCTGGTTCTTGATACTAATATGACCTCTAGCAAGGTACGCGACCCGTCCTTGGCTCAGGTTCCCCGTTGCGGCATGAGGCTAATGAGAACACTCACCACGTAGGGTTGCGAGGGCAAGGCGCATGACACAGCAAGTTGGCTACTGATGCTGTTTCTGGTTAGATTTAAACACGGCCTGCGCACCCATCCTCCACAACCAGAAAGAACCCTTTCCGGGGCCTGCGGCACGCCTTTCCAAAGACCGTACAAAACGGCCCCGCCACCCCCCCTCGCCTTGCCTGTCACCCCTGAGCCCCAGGCAGGGGCTGGCCGGGAAGCCCACGAAGGAAGATGCTCTTTGAAATGGGCCAGGTGCGACCTTAATAACTCCCAAGCCAGCTGCTCCCCTGTTTCCCTCCATGGGGCCCAAACCGCTTCACCACATTCAGGCCTCACCTTGAACCCTCCGATTATTTCCTTCCATCGCCTGTGCCTGGCCCGGAGGCAGCGCCCTGCCCAGAGCACAGGAGAAACAGCTGCTCGCGCTCCGGCCCCCTCCTCCCCTCCGTGAGGATACGGTCGCCTGCTGAAAAGGGACTCTACAGCCAGAGGGTGAATTGGTGACCTCCCTGCTCAGTTCACTGGGTTCCAGGCATCCCCGAATGAAAAACAAAAAAGTGACCTTTTCTTTCCCTTTGATGAGTCAATGCCAGGCTTCAGAGGCCAAGATCCCGCCCCCGGCCCCCAGCCCAGGTGCAAAGCCACTCCGGCACATCAAGGGATTCTACGGTCTAAACGGGCTGGAGTTTGCTGTACGTGTTCGTGGGGTTTTTTTTTTTCCATCGGTGCCCTGATTGGTAAGGGCCGAGCCAAGTCGAAGCCAAGTTGGCCCAAGTCGCAGAAGCAGAACGCTAATTCTGTATCATGCCTCTCGCCCTCTTTCAGCTTAGCCCTCCTGGATGTGCCGGTGTAATTGCATCCGTCTTCTTATTCACCCTGCCCCTGCGCACCTGCTACGGTATAGACAGCGGGGCACACTCATTCCCTGGCCCCTTCTGTCGGCTGACGTAGATTTGTTCCTGGACCAGAACTTTATAAGCAGATAGATACTCACTGAGCTCCCGATTTGTAGCGGGTCACGTGCTAAGTGATGGACAGGTGCCATCTCATTTATTCCTCACGAATACCCTGGGAGGTGGGTACTCTTATTAACCCCGTTTTATCGATGTGGAACCAGAGGCTCAGAATGGTTAAGAAACTTGCCTGGACTTCGCATCCCATGAACGGCTGAGCCAGGATTTGGATGAGGTCTCTCCAACCCGAGAGCCCACTTCCTCACCACCCCGAGGTGTTGGCTGCCTGAGCTGTTGCCTTATCTTCCTTGCGGATTTGTTTGGACACCAGTTCGCCTTGTCTGTTACCCATCAATTACCGCCGGCACTACCGCAGACAGGCACCCCTCAGCTCTGGCTCCTGCTTTTCTACCTTAAGTCGCTTGCGTGATCCTGAGCAAAGCAGCTTAAGATTTTCAGTCTTTTTTTTTAAGTTTTAAAATTTATTTCAGAGAGAGAGAGCACACAAGCAGAGGAGGGGCAGAGAGAGAGGGAGCGAAAGAGAATCTCAAGAAGGCTCCACACTGTGGAGCATGGATCCGATGCGGGGTTTGACCTCACGAACCGTGAGGTCATGACCTGAGCTGAAATCAAGACTCAGACACTTAACGGACTGAGCCGCCCGGGCGCCCTGAGTAACCTCAAGAGGTCTGAGGGGCACCCGGGTTGGCTCAGTCAGTCAAGTGTCTGACTTCGGCTCAGGTCATGATCTCACTGTTTGTGGGTTCGAGCCCCACGTCGGGCTCTGTGCTGACAGCCTAGAGCCTGCTTCGGACTCTGTGTCTTCTACTCTCTCTGCCCCTCCCCTGCTCATGCTCTGTCTCCATCTCTCTCAAAAATAAATTAAAATGTTAAAAAAAATAAATGGGAAAAAGTAATTTAAGATGCTGAAACTTTGTAATGGATACCTACCTGGGTTTTATTATATAACATCCCTGCTATTGTTAAAATTTTTAATTTTCATCATGTTTTGGATAACGAATTTGATAATTAAAAGAAAGAAAGAGAGAGAGAGAGAGAGAGTAGCCCCATCAACCAGCTGGATTCAAAATCCACCATCCTGGTACCAAGATCTGAGCACCCTGCCTGGTCTCACATAGACTCAGTATGCAGGGAACCCATAAGCACTGTTTCCCAAAGTCCGTCCTAGGGAACCCTCACCCCAAGAGACGCTACATCAAAAAAGCATTCCATAGTCACACAGGGTTGAGAGGCACTAGATACCGTGATCCCCGCCTTGGGGGTTATTACACCCCCCAGCCAACTTTAAGCTTGAGAAGTTTTTCAGGAAAGAGATCTGTTTCCCTTCCTTTAATGACGGAGTGACTTCTTCAGTTGATGTAATCCCGGAACCCTTTCTTCCTTTTTCGGTTGCGGGGAATCTGTGCTCAGTGGAACAGCCTTTGGGCAACGCTGTTCTGGCGTCCCCACCCTCGCCTGGATCGGACCAGGTGCATCTGCAGGCCCGCAGCACCTGGCCG
Source organism: Paguma larvata (assembly GCA_030068075.1). Lineage (NCBI taxonomy): Eukaryota > Metazoa > Chordata > Mammalia > Carnivora > Viverridae > Paguma > Paguma larvata. Next base: position 6,364,287 of record CM057843.1, read on the forward strand.
GGGCCCCTGCCGGCAGGGCCCTCCGGCTGCCTCGCCCACCCCTGGACTCGGGAGCTAGCCTGCCAGCCCAGCCCACCGCCGACCTCTCTCGACTGGATCCACAGCCTCCCCACTCCTGGTGCCAGCCCCCCACCCCCACCCCAGACTGGCCCCGGGGATCTGCACGGCTGCTCGCTCCCAGAGAGAACATGCTGGAAAGAAAGCCCGGGTGACCAGCCTGGTTGCAAAGGGAGGTGCTCCCTGAAAGCAGAGCCGTGTGCAGGGAACTGGCCGTGTTGGAGCAGAGGCATCCGACAGCTTGCAGGACGCAGGCACAAACAGCTCCGAGCTCCCGACGCCTTCGCAAACTTCCAGCGTGTGAAAGGACCCACCTGTCTCTCTGGCACCCCACCCACCAGGTAACACCGCGGCAGCAGCGCCGCCCCCGCCCCAACAGCCAAAGTCATGTGAATGCCACCAGCCTTTGCCGGTCGGCTCAGCTTGTGAGGACAGGGCCGGCGTGACTGGTACTGCGGCTCAAAGCCCAGGACAAGAGATCAAGAAATAGCAACCAGGATGCGGTGGGCCGGGGACATGGGGTGTGTGAAATTAATATAGTGGTCTCTGGCCTCATGAAATTTGCTTCTTCGAGCCAAGCATCCTCTCTGTTTTGTTTGTTTGTTTTTTAACGTTTATTTATTTTTGAGAGACATAGAGACAGAGCGTGAGTGGGGGAAGGGCAAAGAGAGAGGGAGACGCAGAATCCGAAGCAGGCTCCAGGCTCTGAGCCATCAGCACAGAACCCGATGCGGGGCTCGAACTCACAGACCGTGAGATCATGACCTGAGCCGAAGTCGGCCGCCCAACCGACTGAGCCACCCAGGCGCCCCCCAAAGCATCCTTTTTGTAAAGGACCCGGATTAATAATGTCCACAGCTAAGGACCCCGTGTGCATACCTGCATCTAAAACAATGCCGACAGGACCACAGGTGTATGTATGAGTAGAGGAGGGAAGTCAAGAACACAGGAAGAAGCCGAAATGGAAGGGGTCTGTGAGACAGCACTGCCTTTCAAAGGTCTGTATTGGGGCGCCTGGGTGGCTCAGTTGGTTGAGCGTCCTACTTCGGCTCAGGTCATGATCCCCCCGTTTGTGAGTTCGAGCCCCACTTCGGGCTCTGGGCTGACGGCTTGGAGCCTGGAGCTTGCTTCAGATTCTGTGTCTCCCTCTCTCTCTGCCTCTCCCCTGCTCACGCTCTGTCTCTCTCAATCACTCTCTCTCTCAAAAATAACACGAAAAACAATTTTTTTAATAAAAAAATCAAAAGTCCGTATTTCCCACGATCGATAATTAACTTCGGCATCAATAAACCGCTTGCCTTTTCCCCCCTCCCCCCACCATGAAATTTACAGTCACCCTCTTGGAAGGCTATACTGCCCACCAGGCAGAGGACCAAAACAATAACTAGAGGGCAAAGCAATTCACCATTTCCCCAGGCTGAAGTCCTAGCCTCTTATTGCCTTGATAATTTACTCTGTAAAGTGGCCGGCACCTTGGCTCAGCGTCACTTTCCAAATCTATTTAAAAGCCCCTGAATTCTGCTGAGTCTGATTTCGCTCTGTGAACAGGACAACAAGCAATAAGGTCTTCCGCACTTCATTGTTTGGTGCTAACTATCACCCGTGATACTTAAAAGCCTGTAATTAGACTACAGCTTGGTTTTCCGGCAAAGCCTCCATTTCCCGGTAGACGAGGAGACAGAATTAGCGGTTTCACGTTGTTAAGTGAGTCTTGGGAGCAGTGGACCAAAAACCGTTATCGCCGGGTGTCATCCCTTCACCACATCGACCTATTTCCACAGAGATCCAGCCGCCCTCAGACCCGGCCTCGTGGTGCTCGTTGGACAAGTTGCGGAGGTTCCGAGCTTCCAGGGGAAATACAAGACATGGGAATGCCGAGACCAAAAGGAGCCCAAATCGTATCACGATCTGTCCGGTTCTGAACCTATGATCTTGTCTCGTCTGACCTCTCCTCGCCACCAAGGGCACTTCCTCAAGCTTCCTAGTCGATGGAACGGATCCACCATCGCCATTGGCTCAAGTCACAAACATGGCCGTCATCCGGGACTTAGCTATTTCCTCACCGCTGTCCCCATGCCAGACCCGCCCCGTCTCCTCAGTTCCGTCAGGGCTATTCTTTCTTCTCCAGCCCACCACTACCGCCTTTGTTCAGAGCACCGACTCTGCCTTGGTTTAACAACACGCTCCTACGTGGGCTGCCTACCTCCAGGCTTGCTCCCGTCTCTCTCTCTTCTCCACGCTACGGCCGGAACGCCCTCTGAGAACAACAAAAGCGATCAAGTCACCGCTCCGCTTAAACCCCCTCAGAAACTGCCTGGGTTCCCCAGGACAAAATCCAAACCCTGATCTTGGCACCCGGTCCCCTTCACGTTGGCGTCCTGGCCCCCTCTCCAGCTTCCTGGACGCCGTCTTGCACGCCGTCTTTTCCCAAATAGTGTAGTTCTCGCTCAGAACACATTGTGCCTTTTCATGCCTCTAGCCTTGGCACGTCCTCTTGCCACATTCTGGATTAAGTTTCCACCTTTCGCCTTCCTAAGTCCATTCCATTCTCCAAGACTCAACTCGTGGGTAACTTCCTCTGGAAAACTTTCCAGAGAGGTCAAAAGCCCATCTTGCCTCCCACTTTGTTCTGATGTTTGTTCACTCTCTCCCAAAAAGCCCGAAGCCTCAGGGAACGCTGACCTCAGCTGATCGGTCCAAGAGTAATCATAAACATTGGCCCAGGAATGTCATGTGACCCAGTTCTGGCCAATGAGATACCATGTTTCTTAGGAAAAAAAAAAAAACAAGAGAGGTGGGGGAAGTCCTTACTACTTCAAATTTATGTATATATTGGTGTCAGGACCCCTTAGGCAGTCAGGGGAATTCTATGGACCCCTTCTTGGAATTATATTTTTGTTTATTTTTTTTTAAATTTTTTTAATGTTTATTTTGGGAGAAAGAAAGACAGAGCAGGAGTTGGGGAGGGGCAGAGAGAGAAGGAGATGCAGAATCCAAAGCAGGCTCCAGGCTGTGAGCCATCAGCACAGAGCCCCATGCAGGGCTGGAGCCCATAAACTTTAAGATCGTGACCTGAGCCAAAGTCAGATGCCCAACCAACTGAGCCATCCAGGCACTCCTAGAATGATATTTTAAAATACATCAAAGAAATTACATGCAAACAATTATAATGTAACACAATTATTAAAATATTAAAACAAAATATTTTTGATAAATACTATATGCAATACTTTATTAACACATTCAATATCAGTATCTAGTGGGAATTCTAATAACTACTCTAATTTAAAGTGGAGTTAAGTATAAATTATATTTCATGATATACTCACAATTATAATGTCACTTGAGAATACATGTGATTTCTATTGGTGGCAACCCCACACTATCCTCCTACTACTGTAGTTACCCACATTCATAATTGAAGGAAATACCAAATTTTAGTTAGAAAGTGGAGACATGATTCTTTTTCCTGTTTAGGTTCACGGGTCCCTGAGTTTGTCCAAGGAACTCAGGAAAGAACCTCTGTTCTGAACTTTGTACTCTCTGGTTGTGATGGCTGGAAGCACTGCAGCCATTTTGTTAACAACCTAAGGATGAACAAGTAGGGAGGTTTGCATAGTAAAGAGATGAAAAGAGGCTAAATCTTTGATGCTGATGCCGAGTCTTGAAACCAACCAACCCCAAAGCCCATGGATTTCCATTACGAAAAATAATAAAATCGCTTATCATTTAAACCCAGGATTTCTGTCACTTCAGCGAATTTACAGGGAACAAAAACTGTTTAACTTTATGTCAGAGTCAGCGTTATGGGACGGAACAAATGTGACAGCCATATTGAGCTCCCAATCAAAGCAGGAAGCCCCTCTCCTGACTAAAAGCAATGTATTTTATTTTTTTATTTTGTTTTAATTCCAGTAGAGTCAACATATGCTCAAAGCAATCTAAGCCGCCCCTGCCGTGTCCACTATGCAGGACAATACCGATCCTCCAGAGACCATATCGGCACTGAGCCCTGGGCCACAGAGACGACAGAAGCACCTGTCCCCAGCACCTTTTCACAAAGTTTATTGGATGGAGGTGAAATCTTGCACAGGGACCCACTGGTGAGAACTCTTTTCCTAATCTCTGCACCTTGAGCACACCTGAAGGTACTAACAAGGATACCGAATTTTTTTTTCCAAGTTATTTATTTGAGAGGGAGAGAGAGAGAGAGCAAGCAGGGGAGAGGGGCAGAGGGAGACAGAGAGAATCTCGAGCAGCCTCCACGCTCAGTGCAGAGCCCCATGCGGGGCTCGATCCCTCAACCCTGGAATCATGGCCTGAGCCGAGACCAAGAGTCAGAAGCTCAACCGACTGAGCCACCCAGGCATCCCAAGGATACTGAATTTAAAAGCTGACTGTCCAGGGGCGCCTGGGTGGCTCAGTCATTAAGCATCTGACTTTGGCTCAGGGCATGATCTCACAGTTCATGGGTTTGGATGAGCCCCACTCCTGTCTCTCTCTCTCTGCTCCTCAGTCACCCTCGCCCTCTCTCTCTCTCAAAAAAAAAAAAAAAAAAATGCTGACGGTCCATGGCCCACAGCCACGGGATGAGAACAACGTGGGACACCGGAAAGAACAGTACTACTCAAACTATCAGTCCTTAGAGAAGAAGATCATACTCAAGGGCACGTCAGAAACACCTTGAGTGGCATTAGCAACATCCGAAGGAGATTTCGGGGCCCTGTCCCCACAGGTTCTGGTTCAGTAGATTGGCAGTGGACCCCAAAACTTGCATTTCCAAAATGTTTGGGGTTATGTTGCTGCTGCTGGTCCACGGACCACACTTTGAGAAGCACTGTTCTAGAAGATCCAATAGCCACTCAGAAAGACTTCCTCACTCACACGGCTAAGGATATCACTTAGGGAAAAGGCACTGGCCTTAAAAACTCGTCAGGCAATGGGGCACTTGAGTGGCTCAGTAGGTTGAGCATCTGACTTCAGCTCAGGTCATGATCCCACAGTCTGTGGGTTCGAGCCCCACACCAGGCTCTGTGCGGACAGCGCAGAGCCTGGAGCCTGCTTCGATTCTGTGTCTTCGTCTCTCTGCCCCTCCCCTGCTCATGCTCTGTCTCTCAAAAAAATAAAATAAAATAAAACGTTTTAAAAAAATTTTTTTAATTCACCAGGTATTAATATTCCCAGCCACTGATCTAGTTTTCTTTACCAAATGTGGTTTGAGCCCAGTACTGGGGAGTGGATTGCTGGATAACTGTAAGTATATATAAGTATTTTACATATATGTACAATGAAAGAAATTACATTAAAGACAAAGGTAATAAATACTTAGAACTCACCGCCTTCTATTATTTTACTATTTATTATTACTTTTTATTCTCTTGAGGTTATTTATGCCTATTGTGTCTGTGTGGTAGAAATTCCACATCGTGGAAATTGTTGATGGTATAGACTTTTAAAGACGATGGAGAAGGGAGAAGGGCGCTTGGGTGGCTCAGTCAGCTAAGCATCTGAGTCTTTTTTTTTTAATTTCTTTTAATGTTTATTTATGTTTGAGACATAGAGACAGAGTATGAGCAGGAGAAGGCAGAGAGAGAGGGAGACACAGAATCCAAAGCAGGCTCCAGGGTCTGAGCCGTCAGCACAGAGCCCGACGCGGGGCTCGAACTCACAGACCGGGAGCTCACGACCTGAGTCGAAGTCAGCCGCTTAACCGACTGAGCCACCGAGGTGCCCCCATCTGACTCTTGCAGTCATGAGATCGAGCCCCCTGTCAGAATCCCCGTGGGGCGTGCAGCTTGCTTAAGATCCCCTCTTTCCCTTTCCCTCGGCTCCTCCCCCCACTGAAAAAATAAAAATAATAAAATAAAATAAAAGGACAGAGAAACGTCACTGATGCAGATTCATTTTAAACAAACATTCTCTCTGAAATTGTTATACATGACAGGCACAAAGAATTGAAGAAATCCTCTTCCAGGGCTCAAAAGCTACTGCGGGATCTGGCAAAGAAGTCATTATGTCATTAGGGAACTAAGGAAGGGCCAACAGACGCCTCTGTGGTTTCTCTTCCGTCTCACTCCTCAGCGGAAATGAAAACGACCAACCAATCCCCACATTGGAATCACGCTCAAGTATCTAGCGACAGGAGCGCCTTCTTTGCTGAATAGAACTGCGGTCGAGCATTTATTCATAGTCCGATTTTGGCGAATCGTGGCCGAATTGCAGCCATGGTTTTCGCTAGGGACGCAAGAGTTCCAGAAAGGTCAAGCCGCGTGAGAATCAATCGCCTTTATGGAATTTACACTAACGCATCACCTATCTTGTCTTTGGTAATTGTGGGCGCCATCCCCTTCCTATCTATACAATTTCTAAGATGTTATAATAAAACTTACATGTAAATTCTATCAAGTTTATAATACACATATTTTTTTTCCCCCTGGAAGACTGGCTTTCAAACACCAGCGCGATCTTTTAATCATCGTTGTGTCCTGACCCTCGCTCCTGGTTAAGGTCATGATTCCGTTGCCCGGAGTGAGCAAAACTGGTGATCAGCAACCTTACAGAATTGTTTCGCCCGGCTTATTTCTTTTGAATGTGCTGCCTGTAACAATAGTATCTTTCATACTTGTTGACCTTGTCCTTGAGCGGGGACACAGGCGCTTTCATCCTCCTGTGCGTAGCTTGGTGCCCCTCCCTTAAGCGGGAGATGCCCTAACAGAAACAAAACTTGCAGCACCGGGACCACGCCCAGCCCTCCAATAGCGTCTTTTCTTCCTACAAGCTTACCATGAGCCTAGCAGGCACCTAACTCCCCGGAGTCTTTCCGCGAGGCCAGGACTGGGGAAGGGAGCTCCCTTCCCCATCGGAGGTCTGGGCAGCAGGCAAAGGGGGCGGCCTAGCGTCACACACAGATGGGCCCTCTGGGCAGAAGTGGCTGTTGTGCGACAGGAGGCCTTGAGCTCCGCTGGGGACAGAGGGTCTTTCCGGAGCGGTTGGAGGCGATGTCAGACTGGACGGACTCCTTCACGAACCCCCTCAAGGACTCCCCGATTTGCTCAGAGAAGGGAGGCCGAGTCCTGTAATTACGCGGATGGGACTGCCCGGCAGCAACCCTTCCGGTTTCATTTGTACTTCGTTTGTTGGGCTTCATTTCGCAGAGAGAAAGCCCATCTCGGGAGAGGTGACTCAAGCAGAACAGTCACATGGTGAGTCAGACGCCAGTGCTGTGGACGTGTCCCTGTTTTCATCCAGTCTCTGCTCTGGGCAAGAACTCCCCTTTAAGTAGGCAGGGGAAGCATCAGCTCCGCACGGAAGCACACGGAGCCCGCTGGCGTGTCTGGGAATCAGCATTCGCGCTTCTCCAAGACCGTTTAGAGAGGCCAGGAGGGAGAGTGCAGGGTGAGGGTGGCCCAGAGGCACCGTGCCCACGGCGTTCGCACAGTGGCCAAGCAGTCCCCATCTTGGCCCATCATCCCCCTGGATTCAGTTGTGTGGGGGCTGTCACCCCAGAACCGTGCAAGTTCCTAGAGGCAGGGGACACGCTCTACATGGGCTTTGGGGCCAGACCCGGGTTCAAGTATCGCGGTTGTCCCTTCCTAGCTGTGACACTGGGCAAGTCCATTCCATGGAAAAAGTAAAGGAACGAAAATGTATCGAAGGCCTGTATACGTGAGGATCTTCTTAGTTGTAAGCGGTTGGATGCCAACTCAAACTGGGGTAAGCAAAAAAAGACAATTTCCTGGCTCAGCCGCCCCGCTATTCTGGAACAGGTCTTATTGGCTGCGGTCGTGGCTTGCCCCGGGGGAATGACAGCTTCAGGACCCATATTCACTCTCACCACCCCTGGAGGCCACATTCTCTTGATGGCACCATTACTAAATAGGCTCTTTACTCAGAGTAGGGAAATTATTGCAGAGTAGGGAAGTTATTGCCCAAACCCCAGCCACACGCACACACGCTTTGGCTCAGACTAAGCGGAAAGGAGGCTACGCCTCTTCTCAATGCCCGCGAGAATCGTGGTGTCTCTTGGATTGGACCGATCTGAGTCACGTGCTGTCCCTCTGAGCCAATGACCGCGAGGAGGCCAATTCAGAGCACTGATTGGCCATGCCGGGGTCCCATGCTCCTCCCCCGGTGTAGGAGAGAAAGCCTGGCCCAGAGCTGGGGAACCGCAAAGGCAGTAGGAAGCAAAGTTTCCCAAAGAGAAATAGAGGGACCGTTCCTGAAAGCAAGGGCGGTGGATCCCGGAGAGCCAAAAAGGCATCGGATTCTTGCTCTGCCCACTGTCTGCCAGGCCCTTGGTGCATTATGTTCACCAAACTCTCACGACCATAGAATTTAACCTTGCAGAACGACCGTTTCCTCTTTTCGAATGAGAATAATGATATCTAATAAGAAGAACAGTACCGCTTATTCCGTACTTACTGTACCAGGCACTGGGCTAAGGGCTTTATGTATTCCGACTCACTTAATTATTTATGTCATAAGATTGTTGCTAGACATAATTAAAATAGATGACGTCAAAGGTCCTACGCATAGCACCTGGTAGATAATGGTACCAAATGCTTAAATGTATTTTATTTGAATCAGCCACTCATCTACTGGTGTATTAAGCACGTAACTGGCATGTATTGTAAAAGTTGCACTAATGAATGAAAGTGTGAATTATGTCTGCATTTAATTACTTACATTCTACCTAGTGGCACAAAGGATTTTATATAACATGCAGGCTATACACCCAGCAATATAGAGAGAAAACCAAAATCGGAACCAACAAAATATGTCAATTAGAATAGAATCACAAGAGGGGCGCCTGGGTGGCTTAGTCCGCTGAGCATCAGACTTCGGCTCAGGTCACGATCTCATGGTTCACGGTGCTGACAGCTCAGAGCCTGGAGCCTGCTTCGGAGTCTGTGTCTCCTCTCTCTCCCGCCCCTCTCCTGCTCATGCTCTGTCTCTCTCACTCTCTCGAAAATAAATAACCATTAAAATTTTGAAAAAAAAAAAAAGAATAGCATCACAAGAAAAGTGGAAAAATAAAATGCATTCATGGAGACCATGGAGTTCGTTTTTGAATTTGGCTAGGAGTTTCCTGGTAAACGAAGAGAAAAGTGAAACCCCACTGATGGCAATTTGACAATTCAAGGGTGTGTGGGGGTAAGGGGGAGGGCGGATATCATTCCTCAAGAAAAGAATTTAAGGCATTGGCTTTTAAGGTAAAGGAATTATTGTCAGGGATGGGGCAGGTAACAGGGACAGAAGTGACAGATCCTGTCCAGGAAAGAAGTGGGTAACACTAGCACAGAAAGGAATTGGCAGGGTGGTAGGTACTTCACCTTTTGTGGGGCAAGTAAATACCTGAGGTATTTTTTTTTAATTAGTTAATTTATTTTTGAGAGAGAGAGAGAGAGAGAGACAGAGGAGGAGCAGTGAGAAGGGGTACAGAGGATTCAAAGCAGGCTCTGTGCTGACAGCAGAGAGCCCGTCACTGTCACCGGGCCTCGAACTCACAAACCACGAAATCATGCCCTGAGCCAAAATCGGATGCTTAATCCACTGAGCCACCCAGGCGCCCACAAGGTATTTTTTTTAATTTCTTTTTTAATGTTTATTTATTTTTGAGAAACATAGAGACAGAGCGTGAATGGGGGAAGGGCAGAGAGAGAGGGAGACACAGCATCCGAAGCAGGCTCCAGGCTCTGAGCCATTAGCACAGAGCCCAATGCGGGGCTCGAACTCACAGACGGTGAGATCATGACCTGAGCTGAAGTCGGACGCTTAACCGACTGAGCCACCCAGGCGCCCCATTTTTTAAAAAAAAAAATTTTTTTTATTTTTTTTTAATGTTTATTTATTTTTGAGACATAGAGACAGAGCGTGATCAGGAGAAGGGCAGAGAGAGAGGGAGACACAGAATCAGAACACAGGCTCCAGGTTCTGAGCTTTCAGCACAGAGCCCGACGCGGGGCTCGAACTCACAACAGAGAGATCATGACCTGAGCCGAAGTCGGACGCCCAACCGACTGAGCCACCCAGGCGCCCCTAAAAAAAATTGTTTAACCCACAAGGTATTTTTGACAACAGGACGAGATGCCATTTTTGGTCTCTGATAAAGACTCCATCTCTCCAGCCACGAGGCTTCCCGCAGCCTCGGAAGAACTTACCTCTGACAAGAGCCCGCATTTGCAGGGTAAGTAGAAACCTCGTCTCTAGGAAGAGGCTGACCCTGGGGGCCCGAGCTCCCTCCTCAAGAAGAAACCCCGAATGTGTTGTCCGTGAGGCTTAGGGAGGAGAAATCAAGGGTTTCTCTCCCAGCCCCTCTCCTAGATAGAGCACCTCCTTTTGACTCCGAGGCTCTGGCCTGCAGCCGGGAGAGAGTTAATTGTGGTGACCCAAATCTGGAGCTGAAAGCATGCTGAAAATTACTTTTTAATCCTGGCTTTCAAGGCTTGCCTGGGCAGCCATCTGCTGTGCCCTCCCCCACCTCAGGCACATGGGATTCCTCCCACCTGCCCCCCCACTCGCTTTTGTGGGGCCTCATTCTGCCCTTGGCCATCAAGATCATCGTAATTTGGAGGATGACAGTGTCATTAGTGGGGTGGGAAGAGAGCCTGGATTTTAAACCAACAAAAATCAAGATCTTCCCCCCCAGATGAAATAGAAAGCAATTTGGAAGGTCAGAATCCATCAACAGTCTGCAGGCCTAGGATAATCAGACCTCCCAGCCTCCGTGACACGCTGTGACCTGCTGCAGGCTTCTGGGGCTGGGCCACCTGGAGCTTGGGAGTTTCCTGGGCTCCGATATTTGGGCACCAGTGGGTGACCAAAGCGGGTGATACACGCGCAAGTCTGAGTTCAAGCCACCCGAGGAAACAGCAGAAATCTCTGAACTCCCATTGGACAAGACCCAGAGATTATGGGCCAGTTGGTACCTGGTCTATACAGCCCACCTACTCTGTGTCTCAGGCTCCGCCCTGAGGACCTCACCGACCAGCGGAGGAGAGAGACGAGTCAACCAAGAAGACCCAGTATGAAGTGTGACGTGTGCAACAACAAGGGGTCTCTGGGAGTCCAGAGAGAGCACCAACCCCAAATCTGGGCTGGGCGGGGGTTTATCTGGAGCCTCAAAGAATAGAAGTTCTCCAGATGGGCAAGGTGAGACAGGACATTGCGGGGGGGGGAAAGGGAATCGCATAGTCGGGGGGCTGAGAGGGCATGGTGCTTCCGCGGAGGGAAAGACTTCTCTCCCCCGCGTGGCTGACGGAAGTGTTGATTGCCTGGTACCCCCTCTGGGAAGGTCAGTCCAGCAATAATTTTTGAAATTTCGAACACACACACATCCTTCCACGCAGAAATTCTACTTCCAAGAATGTCTCCTGCAAACACACGCCCACACGTGCAGAGTGACGTCCTTAGCAAGGTTATGCCACCCCGCGGGGTTGGTAATAGCAAAACGTTTGGGAGGGCCCAAAGGGCCACCGACAGGAGACTGGGTAGGTGAATTAGGTGAATGATAGCACAGTCAAACAAAGAAGACTCTGCCATGGAAAAAAGAGTGAAGTAATTCTTTCCGCTCTGGTATAAAATGATCTCGGAGAGTATTGTTAGGTGATGAAAAAAAAATAATAAGGGATCGACCAAATGCAAGGTGTATACTTTGCTTGAATCTTGATTTGAACAAAGCAGCATCTATCAAGAAAGGGAGAGAGGGAGAAAGAGAGAGACCATGGGGGAAATCTAAATGCCGATTGAATAATTTTTGATATATTTTTTACACGTGATAGTGTGGTTATTTGGTGTGGTTTTTTGTTTATTTGTTTGTTTTTTAATGCTTAGTCATTTTTGAGAGCGAGAAACAGAGTATGAGCAGCGGAGGGGCAGAGAGGGAGGGAGACACAGAATCCAAAGCAGGCTCCGGGCTTCGGTACAGAGTCTGACATGGAGTTTGAACCCACCAACTGTGAGATCATGACCTGAGTGGAAGTTCGATGCTTGACTGACTGAGAAATCACCCAGGTGCCCCTGTGGTTGTGTTGTTGAAAGTCATTTTTTCTCTCTTTTTAAAAAATGTTTATTTATTTATTTTGAGAGAGAGAGAGGGAGAATCCCAAGTAGGCCTTGTGCTGTCAGCACAGAGCCCCACACACGGCTTGATCCCACGAACTGTGAGATCATGACCTGAGCTGAAATCAAGAGTCAGTCGCTTAATCAAGTGAGCTACCCCGGTGCCCCGTGAAGTCATTTTCTTTTAGTGGTATATGCTGAATTATTTATAGATGGAATTATAGGCTGTCTGGGATTGGCTTTAAAATAATCAAAGGTACGGGCACCTGGGTGGCTCAGTCAGCTGAGTGTCCAACTTTGGCTCAGGTCATAATCTCATGGTTTGTGGGTTTGAGCCCTGCCTTGGGCTCTGTGCTAACAGCTCAGAGCCTGGAGCCTGCTTCGGATTCCATGTCTCTCTCTCTCTCTGCCTCTCCCCTACTCATGCTCTGTCTTTCTCTCTCAAAAAATAAAATAAAATGTTAAAAATTTTTGAAAATTAATCAAGGGTGGGGGGGGTAGGGCTGGGGGTGTCAATAAAACAAGACCGGCCATGGCTGCTAACTGTTCACGTGGGCCGATGGGTGTATGGGAGTTCACGCTATCATCGCTACTTTTGCAAATGCGTGATTGTTTTCTATAATAAAAGTTTTTAGAGAGCAAGAAGCAGAGTAGTAATATATTTAATATACTTTCACTGAAAATAAAAAGCGGACCTTCCCCCCAAAATTACGTATCTTTTACTATTTTAAATATTGCATATATTTTAAATATTACATATGTAATATTACATATTCCAAAATTACATATATAATATATATAATTTATTTTATAGATATGTCTATATCTATATATAAACACATGTGTATTTATTGAATGAACGCATGTCTTCTTCAGACCTATCAAAGTGTTGGGGAATAAAAGAAGCTTAAAGGGAATTATAGTATACTCTGAAAATGTGAGGCTACGGAGAAGGAAGTGAGTAACTGTAGGTGGGGAGGGGGGGGGAGTTGAGGATTTCTCAAGAGGAGATGACATCTGCGCGACAGCCCGCAAAGGCCCAGGCGCTTGCCAGATGAGAAGGGTAAGGACTCACACATTTTGGGTGCAAAGGCAGGAAACTTGAAAGAATATAGCCTGTTGAACTAAAAATACTACCCTTGTATAAAAATTACGAAAATCGATACCGTCCTGTCGTCTCTGTAGAGAAATGTAACAATCGCTCTTTAAAAAATACGGATGCGCCCCGCCCCCCCATCCCCCCAAAAAAAGACCAGAAACCATAGACTTGCCTCTTTGCGGGTACGTATGTAACAAGTCGCTGGAAGGAAACGCGCACAGCCGGTAAAGTCAGTTGCCCCCCCCCGGAAGGTGGATTCACTGGCTGGAGAACAGGGCAGGAAGGAGACTTTTCAGGCTTCTGTTTTTGCATCTTTTGCATTTTGGTGAACGTAAAGCTATTTTGATTGATTTATTTATTTAAGTTCTTCCCCCCCGCCCCCAGCGTGGGTGCTCGAACTCACCACCTTGAGATCAAAAGTTGCGTGCTCTACCGACTGAGCCAGCCTGCAGATCGTTTGAATTTTGAGTCAAGGGGTGCATGACCTAGGCTTTTCAGTTAAAATTTTTTTTTTCGGGGCGCCCGGGTGGCTCAGTCAGTTAAGCGTCCGACTTCGGCTCAGGTCATGATCTCACAGTTCCCGAGTTCGAGCCCCGTGTCGGGCTCTGTGCTGACAGCTCAGAGCCTGGAGCCTGTTTCAGATTCTGTGTCTCCCTCTCTGTCTGTGCCCCTCCCCCACTCATGCTCTGTCTGTCTGTCTGTCTCTCTCAAAAATAAATAAATACTAAAAAAAAAATTAAAAAAAATTTTTTTTTTCGATATATAAGATCTGGCCTCGGAATTACCTGTCTAGCTTGCCTAAGTTATTTAGCCCGTGCCTCTGTGAATCTGTTTTCCTCTCTGCGGGATGGGGACGGTAACATCAGAATCTTCCTCGAGGCAGTGTCGTGGGATTCCGCGGAACGGCGTCCTGAGTGACAGAATGTCATAAATTAAATTCTGCACGGAGGCCACCCTCAGGAACACCAGCTGACACGGAGGGCAAGGTCAGGACTCGACTCACGGCGCTTTGATTCCACAGTCCGTGTACTTTCCAGTCCAAACGTTAATCGCCCAGTCACGTTCAAGGGTGTCCGGCTGTACAGAAGACTGGTCTCCAGGCTGAAGATGGGAGTGGGACCCGGGGGATGTCTCGGAAGCTTCGATGCTATGGCCTCATGGGCCTTTATTATCCGTGATCGGCTCCCCAGGAACCATCTACGAGTGCTCATCACCAGTATTCTTATGTTTTCGCTGGCCTTGTCTGTCCTACGAAGGGTCACTGAAGGTCAAACAGATGGAAGCTATAGTCTTGTCTGTGAGACCAGGACCAAATTTTCCTCTCTGAGAGAAGCGGTCCTTCCCAGGGCTGCTCAAGACATCTGCAATTCCAACACAGCAGAGAGGCCTGGCCTGGAAGTCACGAGGTACGGAACTCAGGGTTGGGAGGTGAGGAGTCTTTAGTGACCAAACATGTAGCCTAAATTATATACCTTTTTTTTTTTTTTTGAAGTTTTTATTTATTTCAGTAACCTCTGCCCTCAATGTGGGGCTCGAACTCACGACCCCAAGATCAAGAGTCACATGTTCTTCTGACTGAACCAGCCGGGTGCCCCCTACATCGTTAGACCTTAACCCCTCCGGGCCTCAGTTTCCGCATCTGCAACGTGGGAATAGACATGCCTGCCCCAGCTACCTCTCGGGTTTGACATGAAGAGTTAAGGCCAAGCTATATATGTGAAATTAATCTTCTGACTCAGACCTGAGACTCAGGATCTTCTCCAAGCCACTTTACCCACTCATATTCTTGGGTCCACAGATATATATCTTCTCTGTAAGTTACAAATGTGATCAAAGGTAAGCTGCACATGCTGACCTTCTGGTAGCGAGCCAGAACCGTCACTTTGAAGCTCCCTAAATTTCCCTCCTCCCCTCTGTCAGAGAGATTACAACACACACAGTGGGTGGGGAGGATCCTGTCCCCCATAAATACATGTAGGCGACATCCATCTATTTCAAATGTCTGTCCTTGGTGAGAGCTGCAGCTGTCTTGATGTGGCTAAATGAAGTAGGGGAAAAAAAAAATCAGGAGAATGCAAATGAGAGTCTTATTTTAGGCAAATCAATCTCAGCCGCGCTCATATCTGATCAAGCTTATCTTTAGGACGATCATTAGGATAATGGATTAATGCAAACGTTTATTTTTGCCCTGTCTGTTCTCGGCCCTGGAGAGCCTTCAAATCGCATCTTGACTCTGACAGACGCCCCCTCCGCCCCCCCCTCCAGGCCCCTTGCAAGTAGCATTCGTGCTGGAGGGGACCCTGGCAATCGTGGGGTCCAGCTCGCCACAAGGTCACTGGCAACCACACGGCTCCCTCCTCTCCTCCCAAGACGTGAGCCAGCGGCGGCCATATTTGGGCTGAAGGGTTTCGCTTAGAAGCCCCAGAAAGGGGATGAGGAAGACGTTTGGGACTTTTTTCCCCAAGGAGGTCTCTGAGGGACAGTGCGATGAGGGGGTAGAGGCACGAGCTTTGAAGTCAGGCGGTCCTGGTGGAGTCCCGGCTCCCTCACTTTCTTGCCGTGTGACCCTGACTTCCATGAGCCTTGGTTCCCTCATCCCTAAAATGGGAATAATAATGACATCTACCTCACAGGGTTGCAGTGTGGTTTAAATGAGAACCGCGGGTCTAGAGCACCTCGTGAAGTCTCTGACATGGGGTAAAAGTGAGAGCTACGGGGCACTTGGCATGTGTCGGGACTGTCCCAGATTCTTTAGATGCATTTATTGAATACCGGCAACACCCTTACAGCATAGGCATTATTAGTCGTTTCTTTAAAATAAATAAATAGGGGCGCCTGGGTGGCTCAGTCGGTTAAGCGGCCGACTTCAGCTCAGGTCATGATCTCACAGTCTGTGAGTTCGAGCCCCACATCGGGCTCTGTGCTAATGGCTCATCAGAGCCTGGAGCCTGCTTCAGATTCTGTGTCTCCCTCTCTCTCTGCCCTTCCCCTGCTCACGCTCTATCTCTATGTCTCTCAAAAATAAATAAACGTTAAAAATTAAAAAAAAAATAATTAATTAAGTAAATAAATAAATAAAGGGGGCCTGGGTCGCTTAGTCAGTTGAGCATCTGACTCTTGATTTCAGCCCAGTTCATGATCCCGAGGTGGTAGGCTCAAGCTCTACGTGGGGTTCCACTACTTAAAATTCTCTCTCTCTCTCTCTCTGCCCCTCTCCCCCACTCACACTCCCTCTCTCTCTCTCTCTCTCTAAAATTAAAAAAAAAAAAAGAGGAAGAAACTGAAGACCCTGAGAAGTTGAGATGCACAGCAAAGTGGCAGAGTTAAGACTTGAACCCATGGCCCTAGAGCCCAAGGTCTTACTCCTACCTTTCGGCTCTTGCCAACTCAACTTTTGAACTGGCAAAGACGGAGGAGGGGTGTCCCCGCCTGGCACAGAAGCTGGACTGGTGGCGGACCTTTCTAGAATTCTGTGTAATAAGAAAAAGAGGGCCCCATGTCAAGAAAGAAGAGGCAGGTCAAGGAGAAGGTATAGGGGACACAGTGCTTTTGCAATGCAATATGGAGAGAGAGAGAGAGAGAGAGAGAGAGAGGCACCAGCATCCTATCGGCATGCAACCACCTTCTGGCGTGGTAAGGCCATCGCCCAGTCAGAGCCCCCACGGCCCCTGTCCTGAGCCCGAAGCTTTGGTTCCGGTTCTCTCTCCCCCGGGTGGTGGGAAGGGGGCTGGTGAAACATCCCTAGGTCTTCACAGAGACGAAAGGCAAGGCACACTCCCAAAGCCTTTTTCATTTCAAGCATTAGATTGCTTTGAACCAGAGCCACGACGGGACTGGAAGGTGGGAGTCAGACCGGGGAAAAATGGTATTTGGAAATATCCTCCCTCTGAGTCCAAAAATGTCTGGCTATGGAAAAGCCCAGATTCTTAGGAACAGCATAATGATTTGAGACTAAAGACTCAGATCTCAGGCCTGTTTCGGGTTCCAGCTCTAACACTCACTAGATCCATGACCTGAGATCATCTTAACCTAGGGTCTTGGTTTTCTCATCTATAAAGCGGGGCTCACAACACCTTCCCATTGGGTTTTGAGGACGAAATAAGAGAATTTTTACGGGGCCTAGACAGCGTCTGGCATACAGCAAGCGGTCAGTAAGTGGTAACTAGTAATTATTATATGTGGTGGTTTTAAATTTCTAAAAGACAAAATACTGAAACGAAACAAATGAACGTGGGGGGGGGTGGAGAACAAAGAGAAGCAACTCAAGAAACAGACTCATAACTACAGGGAGCAAACTGATGGCTGCCGGAGGGGAGGTGGGCAGGGGGACGGGTGAAACAGGGGATGGGGTTTAAGGAGGCCGCTTGTCCTGATGAGCGCTGGGTGTGGTACAGAAGCGATGAATCACTGAATCCTACACGGGAACCTAATGCTACACTGTCTGCTAACTCGCTGGAATTTAAATAAAAATTTGGAGTACAGGGAAAAAAAATCAAAGACAAAAATACATAGTTGATTGTGTGCGTACGTACGTGTAAACATGCATTTAGACATGTTTCCCCAGACGGGTCGCTGAAGAGCCAGCACACGCTGGCGTCAAAAACGAGGCATAGTCTACCTACTCTCCAGTCCGCTGAGGTGTGCGAGACAGCAAGGGTTACCCCCTTTTTAAAGATCAGGAATCCAAGGGACTCAGCAGGATCTCGGGAGCCTGCTCAAGGATTCAAGGTTAATCCAAAGTCCTTCCTTCCCTTTTCTTAGCCTTCGCAGAATGTATGCCCACCCTCCTCTCCCACACAAATTCTTTTCCGAACAAAAGGATTATGGATTCCCGCCCCTCCCCCCCAACACAGTCTGGTTGTGGGAGGGAGACACATAAGAAGAGGGGAGAGGAAAAGGGAAAGGGAGGTTGGCAGAGGAGGGTAAGACAGAAGGTCGTGAGAGGGAGTCCCCCCTCAAGGCCAAGAGCAGCCCCCCGCCTCGTCCTCCCTGCCCTGCCCCCCAGTCTTGTGTCTGCCGATGCCTCCCTGCCCTGGCCTCCCAAGGGCTTGCAGGGATGTCCCATATGTCCCCCCCCCATACACACAGCGGGGTCCCTGTGGGCGCTCTAGGTTCCTGGGACCCTGAAGTGCCTTCTGGGGCCTCTGTCCCACTCTGACGCTGGCTCCTTTCATGCTCCCGGCTTCAGGGCTGTGAAGGGTCTGTGTGCAGGCAAAAATTCCAGAAAGGAATGAGGCCCCCGCTGATGGGGAGTACGCACAAGTGGCACTGTGCTGAGGCAAGTAAAGGTGAAGGAAGGTTCTGGAGAAGAAAAGACCAGAGTGAGGATTACATGAAATAGGGCGCACAAAGGGCCCAGCGCAGAGCCCGCACGCAGTAGGACTCTGCAAACGGGGGATGGTCCTCTCTGCCCTGGACGAGCTCTCTGAGACCCCTTCCCCCTCCCCACCTGTCAAAGCTGCCTTTCAATTTGTCTCCTACACTCAAGCTTCACTCCATTACACATGGAAATGCGGCTTCATTGATATGAAGGGGCTAATTACTACATGAGACATAATTACAAGGCAGGAAATGGATTTATAGATGCTGTCAGCAGGAGGGGAAGCTGCAGAGGCCTCCGGAACCGCTCTGTGTCCCTCCAGGGCTGACCCGGGAGCTCTCGCTTGACGGGGGGGGGGAAATGTGCTTCTAGAAAGATCGGTGGTACTACAGATTTCTGGAACTCGAATTCCAGTTTTCCCTCTGAATCTCTTCCACAGTTGGTGAAATTTTTCCCGCGGGATCCCGCAACGTAATAAAAATCATACTTAAGAGTGTAGTTAGTCTTAAAGGGATCGCTTAAAGACGGAAATGACTGGAAATGAAAGCTCTTAAAACTAGCAAGAAGGACAAAGCCGTGTAGACAAAATAGGGCACCAGTGCCTGCTCTTCTCTGGGCGACGTGAGCCCTGAGAAAGAGCTGTGTGTGCGGTGGGTGGTCTGACAAATAGGCTCTTTTTCAGGTCCTTTGTGGTTTAGTCGTTTGGGCTTTCAAATACTATGTCTTAATTTATGCACAGGTACACAGGCGGACGCGCAAATATAAACACACACAAAATGTAAGTGAAAAGGTCCATCCTTGTTGGTAATCAGATAGACACGTTAATTGTAGCTAGAATTTACGGAGGACGCTCTCGGCCAAGCCCTACCGCCCTGTGTGGAAGGTTCGATCACCCCTCATGTACCGCTAAGGAACTGAGACTTCCAGGAACGCTCAGCTCGGGTGCCCAAGTTCACACAGGTAAATGCCTGAGCATGGGTTTGCATGCCGCCTGTCTGAATCCGGAGCCTGGATTCTCAAGAAAAATGACAGAATCCCTCAAATTAGACTGGGCATGTTTTCTAAAAAAAAAAAAAAAAAAATTTTTTTTAAATTTTTTTAATGTTTATTTATTTTTGAGAGAGAGAGACAGACAGAGCATAAGCGGGGGAGGGGCAGAGACAGAGAGGGAGACATAGAATCTGAAACAGGCTCCAGGCTCCGAGCTGTCAGCACAGAGCCCGAGGCGGGACTCGAACTCAGGAATGGTGCGATCATGACCTGAACCGAAGTCGGACGCTTAACCAACTGAGCCACCCAGGTGCCCCCCCCCAAAAAAATTTTTTTTTAATGTTTATTTTTGAGAGAGAAAGAGACAGAGCACGAGTGGGGGAGGGGCGGAGAGAGCCGGAGACACGGAATCCGAAGCCAGGCAGGCTCCAGGGTCTGAGCTGTCAGCACAGAGCCTGACGTGAACTTGGACCCGGCAAGCTGTGAGATCATGACCTGAGCTGAAGTTGGACATGTAACCAACTGAGCCACCCAGGGGTCCCTAGCCATGACATATTTTCAGCATCTCAAGAATATCCCTCTCTGAGATCGAGCATTCGGCCCGTGATCACCTGTCTTTAGGAGATCGTGTTACATATGAAATAGGCTTAGTGCACAGAGATCTTCAGGGCGCCTGGGTGGTTCAGTTGGTTAAGCGTCCGACTTCAGCTCAGGTTATGATCACACGGTGTGTGGGTTCAAACCCCGTGTCGGGTTCTGTGCTGACAGCTCAGACCCTGGAGCCTGCTTCGGATTCTGTGTGTGTCTCTCTCTCTCTCTGCCCCTCCCCCACTCATCCTCTGTCTCTCAAAAATAAATAAACATTTAAAAAAATGCACAGAGCTCTTCTTTACAGAATCACTTACCTGTGACAGGGGAAAAAAACGATCAGCAACAGGGGAAAGTTTAGATTAAATTCTGGTACATCCATAAAATGGAGTATTATTCAACCACGAAACCTGATATTTGTAAAGAGTTTATAACAACACAGGGAAATGTTTATGTTATATAGAATTTAAAAAACCAAGATTCAACAATATATGTGCATTACAATCTCTACGAGGAAGAACAATGCAAAGAAAGACACACCAAATGTTAGGGTTTTTTAAAGCATGATCATGACTTTAAGAAACAATTTTCTCGGTCTTCCGTGATAGCCCTTCATTGTTTGTGTTCTAAACAGCCTTTGCCAGGCTCTACCCGCAATTGTAAGGCCTTTATGGTGAGATCTCACTTATCTTCCCTCACAGATGTCTGTTTAAAAGAACCACCATCATCATAATTTATTATTCCCATAACCGTAAGTTTTCACACAATGGGCTTCCCTTAAGCAGAAGGTGTCTGTGCCAAAGTTACCTCGTGTGTCCTGGCTGATGGCATCAGGTGCAGAATAAGGGACTTTTTTGAGACCAGAGAGGGGGGTAGAGCTGGCGGTACCTCTGCACACCCAAACTCTCATCAATCCATTCCTTCACGCAACCAACAAACCTTCACGGCACACCCACCATGAGCCAGGCACCTCGCTAGATTCCAGGAACACAGAAAGAAAAAACAGGTCAAGAAGTTTAAGTTTAAGTTTAAGTCATGAGTGCTTGAGGCGTGTCTCTGCTGATCGCACGAGAAAATGGGAGGAAACCAAGGTCAAAATAAGTCACTGAGACTGTGGCAAGTCATTGGCTGGAGCCAGATCTAGAAACCGAGTCATCCAACACCTTGAATTTATTCCTTTCTTGGTAGAAGGAGAAGGGGATCGAGGGAATGTGAAGTCTCCTTGCTGGTCTGGGATGGTGGCCTCTTTGTAACGATAATCAGTTCAGTCGGTAGTTTCTGGAGCCTGCAGTGGGATGAAGAGGACAGAGGCGTGGGTGGCTTGTCTTCTGTGGGCCAGGCTTGTGCCTAAGTACTCACAGACTGGGACACCTTTGCCCCGGTCTTCCTAAGACAAAGGCCTATGACTTACCCGGGGTGGCCAATGGGCTTGGTCTCTCTAGAAGCTCCAAGATGCTCTGTAATTTCAAATCCAGAAGGACAATCTATGCCCCCACTATCCAGGGATTTTTATGCTAGAATAGACAGAGAATCAGACGGAGTTGGGTTCTGCCCCTACTCCCCACTCGCTAGCTGCATGACTTCGGGCAAGTTGTTTTTTCTGCAATACGGTGTCCTCAAGCTTAGGGTTGCGGTCTAAAGCCACAGCGTCACGTGAGGAATGCTTAGCCTGCCTATCGGTTCCAGGCCCAGTGAATCAGATTTCCAGAGAGAGGCTCAGAAACTGTATGTTTTACGAGCACTTCAAGTGAGCCCGATGACCTCATCAGAAGTGTTCAATAAATGGTAGCTTTATAGAGTTGTAACTTACAACTTATTGTTGTGTCAATATCTAGTCGGTTTAACAATGACGTCACTGTTTCCTCCAAGAACAATGAGTGAGTACGATGTTTTACATCTGGATAATTCGAGAGCTATTCTGAGATTTTTCTTAGAGGAGCGATCTTCCCCAAAGGTGAATTGAGGTCTCTAAATCCAGATACAGAAAATGATGATCTGTACATTGCAAAGAAGCGCTTCGTCTGTTTCTACCTAGTAATGTTTCAAACGCTTTAGGGCCTGATCATTTTTGGACATTATCATGTCATGCGCTCTTGTCTGGCCTTGTTACACAATATTTCATCTTCGGAATTATGTTAAATTCACATAGGCAATTGCAACACTTGTATAATTTTCCAAATGTAGCGGACCGAGAAACATAACCCTTGTGTACTTTTGGAAGTGGTCATATATGTTCTTATTACTTAGTTTAGGAGTCCTCTTAAATCTTGACACCCAAGTGTGATGGATCGTGTCTATTCTTTGGAATTCTGGGTTTTCTGCAGCCTTTTCTACAAACACTTTAGTATCCTTTCTGAAATACCCCTTCTCTTCTAATATGATCTGGCTTCCCAACTCGTTAGACTGATATTTTCTTCTCTATGTAAAATTACTGACATCAATGAGGTGTGAATTCACTCTCCTGGGTTTTGCTCCTGTATGAATTCTCTGGAGAATCATGAGTCATGTTCTAGATGAAAACCTTTGCCTATTTTTGCTCATTGATTTCTCTGAATAAGCTGTCTAGATAAGCTTCTTTATGTCATACGAGGGCTGAGCTGTATCTGAAAACGCATCCCACGTTCAAAAGACCACAGGACTTTTTCATATGAATTCTCTTTAAGTTTCAAGTCCCTTTTGAGGGGGGGTTCTTGGTATCAACAATGGCGTTTTATTCATACATTTGTTTTTCAGGGGGAGGTTCATCAAACTGCCTTCTGCAACCATACTTTGGAAAACGCTGCTGGTCCCTACCACTTGCCTAGGCTCCAGCATAAACTATTGAGGCAGGACCTCCAATTTGGCCTCGTTTCGGAAATAATAGCAATATCAACTATTCATGTGCACTCTGCTAAAAGCTTTACCTACATTATCCCATTTAATCTTCAAAATAAAGCTTCAGAGTGGATACTATTATCATCTCTATTTTAAATATTTAGTTCAGAGTGGTTAAACAATTTGTTCAAGGTCACCCAACTAGTAAGTAGCATAGCCTGGTCCTTTCGGCTCCAATCTCTGCAGTGCTACCGAAAATCCCTCTCATTTTGATCTTGTCCTGTGCCACCTGATGGGAGCCCCAACCTTGCCTAGGGGAAGTCCACGGTCTTTCAAACTTTCAGCCCAGGGGTGCCTGCCTGGGTGGCTGAGTTGGTTGAGTGCTCAGCTCTTGACCTTAGCTCGGGTCATGATCTCAGGATCATGAGTTCAGGCCCCACATTGGGCTCCACACTGGGCTTGGAGCCACCTTAAAATAAAGACACTAATAATAACTAATTAATTAATTTAGTTTAATAAAACTTACAGCCCAGGCTTGGCATGAAGGCCTTGCCCAGCCCAGCTGGCCTTGTACTACAGGGAGGCTTTATTCTCCAGCCTCTTTGCTCCTCCTCAGCCATTCTCTGAGGGATGAGATCATGATGAAATTACTTCCTGCTGCTCCAGGCACTCTCTTGCAACTCCAGTACCCTCAGTACACTCCAGTCTCCCAATTCTGATTATCACCAGCCTGAGTGGACCCTCGGAGAAGCCTTAAAGCAGAAGAGAACTAAATTAAAAGCCCAGGTGGCAAAGATACTATATCATCTCTCTGTACAACAAATTATCCCCAAAGTTTAGCAGTTTAAAATATTCATTATATCACAGTGTCCGTTGGCTAGGAATCTGCTTATAGCTTAGCTGGGTGCCTCTGGTTCAAGTTTTCTCATGAGGTTACAGTCAAGCTTTTGCCCAAGGATGTGGTCTCAGCTGAAGGCTCAACTGGCACCAAAAGATTCAATTCCAAGCTCAATGACATGCTTGTTAGACTTAGGGAAGTTAATTCTTTGCCATGCCACATGGACCTCTCCATAGGGCTGTTTACACATGGCACTGTGCATTCCCCAACACAGGTGATCCAAGAGAGAGAGCAGGAGGAAGCCCGTTTAAAGTGCAAGGCACAGTCTTTTTATAACCTAATCTCAAAGTGCTCTATCACTTCTTCTGAATTCTATTTGCTAGAAGTATGTCACTAGTCACTCAAAAGGAGGGGATAATACAAGGGCAGGAATACCAACAGATGGATATCACTGGGGGCCATCTTAGAGGTGCACTAGACAGCATGAATGGGACTAATTCTTTACCAGCATCAGCCCCTCAAAAAAACACACACAAACACACACTAACTTCGTTCCTCTCTTCCTGAAGCTTAATTTCTTCTCTACACAATAGCTCTTACAATCTCTTCTGCTTGACTTTTGGAGTCCCCTACCAAGAAGATGTATAATAGTTGACACTTGTCATTGTTTAGCCCCTTCTAAATGCTGGGTCAAACATCTCAAACTTGAAAAATGCAGCAACTGAGGCTTGGGGAGGAGAAGTAACTTGCCCAAGATCACGTAGCTAATAAAGAGCAGGCGTATGATTTAAAAACAAAACCATCTGACTCCAGAATCTTGTTCTCTTTACTATAATGGTCCCTTTACTTTTGTTTCTGCTGATTCCCACTTTGCAGTATAACTATGACTCCTGTGATTTGGGAGAGGTGGAGGGTACTTTAGGCAAAAGGAAGATATGTTTCATTTTAAGGATCTTCCCAACCTGTCTGTGAAAAGCGGAGGGGACACGTTTGGGGGGAACTACATATGTGAGTGCTTAGACTTGCAAGAAGTCCACAGAAGTTCTAAGTATAGTTGTAAAATGAATATCAAAGATAAAATTACTCATTGGAATCCCTTCCTCCTTCACTCCATCCCTATCCAGATGGTGTCAGACTAATTTGTCTTCCAGGCTCCTGAACTGTGCTCCCACAAGCTTAGACCCACTTGAGATCCTAGGGCCAAACCCTAACAAATTGCTGATTGATTACTCTCCATATCTCAGACACCACGCCAAGAGCTTTCCCTACATTGGATCATTTAATTCCTACAAATAATTCTGCCGATGTGCACACACCATCTTGAGGTGGCTTCGCTGGAAGTGACCACTGTCACAAGGCAAAGTGACTCTAGGAGTGACCCCAGTATAAGCTAGGGGGTCTCATCCTGCTCCCCCAGGGAACACATATACATTTGATCGCAAGGCAAAAGGGGACGAATGGGTCAAGAAGAATCTATCTCGGACCTCATTCAGGCAGGCTCAGCCATACAGTGAGCTGGGACCACAGCCACATGCCTGGCGAGGAGCAGGCAGAAGTGTCAATAAGAAAGAACTAAACTGGGGGAGCTGAATCCCTGGCTGCCTCCTGGGATAACCACGTGCAAAATGACCAGTTCATGCTCACCTGTGGTTCAGCTAGCACAGGCACCAAGGTTTCCCTTGGTAGATTAGGGTGTGGCGGAAGGAATCCAAGTGAAATCAGGCTTCCTGGCTTCAGATAACTTGTCTCTTCACAGCAGAAATCAGGCCAGAAGGACTTAGTGTCCCTTTTTCTCATCCTGGAAAAAGAGCTTCCAAGAATGAAGTAGAGAGTTAGGACCCCAATCAAATAAGCCAGATTTTGGGCAGTGCTTGATTTCCCACAGGGCCCTGCGCACATCCCCCTGGCAGAAGTCCAGTCATCAGAACAGTACCAGCATGGTGAGGTTGGGGGTGGGAGGATGGAAAAGTAAGAAAAGGAAGGGAAAGGAATGTGAATCTACTTTTGCTAAGAATTCAGGAATCCAAGGTTCACCCAAGCACATCATATCCAGGTCTTCAGAAGTAAGACTAACTCCAGATGCCATTGGCCAAAGGGCTGAGACTGCAGATGAAAGAAACTCTTGACCAGAAGGATTGATTTGGAGCTTTGGAGGAATTGGCACTTCACACAGAAAGCCTCAATGCATCTAATTCAGAGGAGTGAGGGATGAAGGGGGTGGTCATGACCTCATGACTCTACTGCAGGAAAAGCTATTCAAAGCCCTTGTCTCTGTACATGCCTCTCAAGATATCAAGATAAGAAACCATGATCTCAGTAGCCAAAAAAGTAACCAAAAAACACAGAAAAAAGAATGAGGGTCTTGGCTTCCAGTTGTGGCTTTTCCACTACTTGCTTTGCAACTCTGGGCAGGTCACTTATCTTCTCTGATCCTTGATTTTCCTGTGAGGAAATGAGCCCCTAGACTGTAGACTCCATGGGGACAAGGGTCTTGTCTGATGTAACCACTTCTGTACATATTAAAGACTTAGCAGAGTACTTGGCACACAGTAAGAGCTTAATGCATCTTTGCAAATTAATTAATTAATTGATTACACTCTGTCAAAAGTTTGTGAAAATCAAACATGATAGGTGAGTATTATAAGTCACAGAGACCTAATGCTACAGAATCTTAACTACGTAAAGGTCTGAATATCAAACAGAAGTGGAATAAAGCATGCTAACAGGCAGAACACTATCATTCTCCCTTCTCTCTGTGTCTGAAGCAAGGATCTCACTTTCGTTCCTCAAGATGGAATGGCCTTAAATTACTATTGTTCACATGGTGACTACCTTATCTTTTTTATTTCATAGCAAGTCTACTACAACTTAACTTTTCTTCATCTTGAGTGTTTTATGACCATGCTAGAACCCAAGTTTCTCTGTCTGGTGTACAGAATGTAGGTAACTTGAGGGTCTTTGAAGCACAGTGGTGGTCTTAAGAGTGGCAAAAAAAAAAAACCAACTTGAGTTGAGGGCAAGATTAGTGATGCTATCCATTGTGAGAATCTGAAAGAGTGTAAGGGCCAGAAAGACAACCATTGGATGTTTTTTCTCTTACTTTTCATCATGGGATCAGGGTTTGTATGGGACACAGGAGACTGAATAGGGAAGAAGTGGACAAGATAGTGGCAAAATCTTACCTGTAGAATCTTTGTAAAGTCTCTTCCTCAATCAATGAACTTGAGGTGTCATATCAGTCACTCTTCTGTGGCCTCTTGGCTTCACGGAGTTAACAAGTTTCCCAAATCTCTGCAAGCTGAATTAATTCCTCTGTATGATCTAAAAGACCTCGACTAAAGAGAAAATTTTCCTTTCAAATAATGGAGATAAGGAACAGAATGTTCATGGAAGCTGGGAAGAAGTGTGTCTGAATGCATGATTCGTAGACTACCTGCATCAGATCACTTAAGGTACTTGTGAAAACTTAGATACCAGGACTTCGCCCCAGCCCTCTTGAACCAGACTCTCTGGGGAAGAAGGAGGAAGAGCAGAAAAGTTGTCCAGTACGCCCTTGGTAGGAAGGTGGAAACAGGACCAGGGAATACCTCCCCATGATGAAGTTCCAGCCAGGTAGGGTGATATCCAAGAAAGACTAACTGGAGATGCAAGCCCATCCTTGAGACCACTAAAGGTCTAAGTAGAAATGCTAAAGTTCATCTTTAAATTGAAAAAAAAAAAAAAAAGGAGCAGGCTGAAAGCAAGAGACAAAGCCAGTGGGTTGGGGACTTACAAGATTCTTTCATCAGTGAAGACCAGGAGCAGGTTGAAGGCCTGGATAAACACTGGTAATAGAAAGGGGCTTCTCCCCGCCCCACCCCTACAAAGGGGCTTCTTATTTGCCATGTTGGTGTGGTTCATGGGTGGGTCTGCCTGGCCTGAAGGTTTTTCTTCAATTGTTGCACCCAAGAGGAATGCTGTCCTGGTCCACCATTTCCCCTGCTGTCACCTTCCATGACTCTAATTCAAATTTGCTCAGATTGACAGAGCTGCCAGAGGAGACAGCCCGGCTGTCTGGTATGTGTAGTTAAAAATAATCTTTAGAGTTTTCTAAGCTGGCTTCTGAATATCTATGGCTCTAATTGATGGGTGATCTTCATGCTGTTGTATGAGTTTGAAAACTATTGTTTCCAGAATGCATTGTTGCCCTGACTGCTGTCTGCCAAGCCTCCCCATATTGTCCTTGTCCCCTGCTGGCCCCAGCCCACCAAATCTGTCACCTCCGGGGGCCACAATCCATGCTTTGATCCTCTGGGTGCCAAGTCTTCTCTTGCTTACCAAAACATACCTAAAAAACAGCTTGAACTTAGAGAATAACAAGAGGGTTTTATCACAGCTTCTTATTTCTTTCTGGGATTTCTCTGCTTCAGCCACCTCAGGGGGCAGGTACAACAAAATGACAGAAATGAAAACACTGAGCCACATTAAAATGCTCTACCAGCAACTGCCAAATCCTGAGCATTTGGAGAATGAGCTGATGGAAAGTACAGCTGTCCCTCTACTATCAACAGGGTGTGTAGGCTCAGATTGATGGTTTTGGACTTAAGCCCAGGAGAGTAATGATAATGATAATGATGATGATAATAATTATTATAATAATAACTAACATTTATTGAGTGCTTTCTACGTGCCAGACACACTACTATTGTGTGTATATATCTGTATTTATATCTATCTATATGTATAAAATCTCATTTAATTCATACTAGAGTCCTATGATGTAAGGAATATTATTACCCCCATTTTACAGAGGAGGAAACTGAGGCACAGAAAGTTTTGATAGCTTGCGTAGAAACTCAACTCAAACCAGCTTAATCCAAGAAGGAGATTTGTTGCTTCATATAACTGAGAACGGTGGAGTGGAATGGAGTGGAGTTAGAGACAGCCTCAAGAACACCTGGATTCAGGGACTCAAATGATGTCTCTGAGGGACTTTGTCACTCTCTCTTTGTCTTTCTCTCAGCTCTGCCTCCCTGTCTATATTGACCTCATTCTTTGCTCCTACAGTTGGGCTTCCAGATGACCACAGACAAATCCAGGCTTATCTACATCCAGAACCCATGAGGCTACGCTTATGAATAGGCAAAGAACTGACGAACTTAGGAGGACTTGCCCCTTTGATTTTTCTTCTCGTACTTGCCAGACCCACAAATCCAACCATGTCACTCCCTTCCTTGAAACTCACCCTTCCCCTTCATTGTCACCTACAGGATTAAGTCAAATCTCCTTAGCATAGCCCCAAGGGCCCCATGATCTGGCTCCTGTGTTTCTCTGACTTCACCTCCCATGACCCTCCCACAGACACCCTGTGTACCTGGTAGACCACAGTACCGACACCTCCTGGATGTTCTTTCGCACCTTCATGTCTTTGTTCCTGCTGTTTCCTTGGCCTTGCAGTACCCTATCCTCACTTCTGATTCCTCCTGGGAAATGCTTATTCATCCTGGAAGATTCAAATAGCCCAGTTCCAAACAGTAGACCTTATGATTGGATAGGGACTTCCGCTCCTGGTTCAGGCTCCTCCCCTTAGCAGCACCCACCAGGACTTCTGGCAGACCGCAATCAATTCTCTACCAAGAGAGCCTGCTCCATGAATTGAACCATGCCTAGGTTACTGACAACGACTTTTGGAGTAGCTTGTGGGTCCCTGGGGCTCAGCAACAGTGGGGAGGATGAGCAAGTGATATGGCCAGGGTAACAATAGCCATAAGGACCACAAAACCTGTGGTTCTGAACTCCTACAGTAAAATCCTGGGTTCCCCCACCTTCTTACTTCTCCTAAAAGCTTTCCTCTTCCTCCCTTCCTCCACCCCCATCCTGCCCCAGCCTAGCAGGGCTCTCCCCTGGGAGAGTCCCTGACTGGCTATCTTCACTACAGAGATGTGAGGACTTATGCAGAGGACCCTGACGGAGAGGTCAAGGTCAGAGACTGAATTCCAAAAGCAGTAACTGGGGCAACCTGCCCAAGGTCAGTCATTCTTTTTTTTACTGAATTGATTAATATTTTGAGCCCAATGTAATAATAATAATAATAGTAATAATAGTTTGCACTTTGAAAGTGTTTTTATATCCATTATTCCAAGAGTTATGTGGAGTATGCCCATTTTATAGATGAAAAGGCTGTGTCTCAAGAGGGTAAGGGATTGCCCAAAAGTCACTCAGCTAATTGTGAAGGATCCAAGACCAGAAGTTGGTCTCCCCGTTTCGGACCTGGGCACTCCTCTTAGCTGCCAATGGTTTCCCAGCAAGTGGGATTCCCTGTCCCTCAGGGGAGGACAGGGGAGCTCAGATTCAGAATACAGAGAGTTTCCCAAATGTCAACACTTTAGCTTTAACAAATTTATTTGAAAACACATTTCTTCGAAATGATTTATTCCTAAACAAACAGTTAAAGCAGGGTGGGGGGCGAGGCAGTTGTCAAAGAATGAATTGAACAGACGGGATAACAGACAGGTTAAGAGGAATAATTAGAGGTTTTTTTCTTGTTATTCAACAGCTTCTTTTTCAGGCCTGTCAATCACTGTTTATCACACTTGAACCAAAACAATGATTTTTTTTTTCTTTTCCGAGGCCAGGAGGACCGACTGGGGAGATGTCACTGACACTGAGGTAGGACCGGCATGACACACAGGGTGGAGCTAGGGCAGCTTAGAAGTGTTTATAGCAGCATGGAAACCAAGACGCCTTTGCCAACGGGAACAATCCATGCTGGTAGCTAATGATACATCTGGCAGAAAGGGGACCAGACATTTTCCAAGCTCCTACTATGGGCTGGCATTCTTTATTTAGACTTATCAACGACCCTATCTGATAGACACTCTTAATCCCCATTTCACAGATGAAGATGTCAAGGCTCAAAGATGTTAAAAAGCACACACAAAAAACAAAATACACAAGGCTAAAGGCAACAAAAGTCAGTGTTAAACAGAACCGCATCATGGTTCCAGAAGAAATGTCCATTTTTGCAACTAAGATGAATGTCAAGATCCCAGTGCAGGCTGTGGTTCAAGCAAGCTCCTGCCCTCCTAGGACCCTGGGGAATATGGCAGAAAAATCAACCTGGTTCTAGATAAGGCATGAAAGAGAGGAAGAGTAACTACTTAAC
Organism: Paguma larvata; assembly: GCA_030068075.1. Taxonomy (NCBI): domain Eukaryota; kingdom Metazoa; phylum Chordata; class Mammalia; order Carnivora; family Viverridae; genus Paguma; species Paguma larvata. The sequence goes on from CM057843.1 coordinate 6,395,197, forward strand.
TCAGGGGACAGAGGGCTGGGGAGGGGGCTCACTCCTGGCAGAACAGATACTTAACCTGGCTAGTAGCACATAATATTCCAAACCCTACCAAATGAAGTCTTGTGCCTTTGGATGGAGTTCAAACATAGACTCCCTTCGGAAAAAACTGAGCATGATAGAGGGAGAGAATGGGAAGCGTTGAGAGAGCACAGAGGGGAGACTCTGATCCAGAGAATCTAAGCAGAGAAGACTTCCTAGAGGAAGAGAAAATTCAGTTGAGTTGCGGCCGTGTAAACGAAAGTAGAGGAGAGGAAAAAAGAAGAGAATTCCCAACAGAGAAGACAATAAGCAAAGACATACATGCCAGAAACATCAAGAAGTGGGAGAAAATGATGCTTGGATATAACTTGAGTGTTCAACTGGAAGCAAGAAGTGGCCACTAATAAGGCAATAGCTGTTAATAGCTAACATCTATTGAATGCTTACCACATGCCAGATACGTCTAAGAGCTTTACATATATTATTCATTCATTCTTCCCACAAATATTTATTGAGCACTACAGGGCTGGCTACATGATGTGTGGAGCTCGGTACAGTGTGAAAATGTGGAGGCCCTTGTTTGAAAGCAAGAAAAAACTTTTTACTTTCTTCCGTAGTCTCTCTCTCCACTAGTCACTTTTTATTTGCTATTTAATGCTATTTAATGTTTGCTATTTAACGTGACACTCTTACAGCACAGAGATACTGGCAGTGCCAGTACAAACCATCACAGGTGCCCAGTGCCCTGCCCCGAGACTCGGACCATAGGCACACATATGCCTGACTCTGATCTTCCCTGTGCGCATACTGAAGTCTCCTCTGGGACACTGAGAGGCAGTGGTTGCTGGGTAAGGGTGGAGGAGGAGGAGGTAGACAAGAACCCACCCCAAAGAGGCGGGGAGTGCCAGGGGCAGGATCACATGTGAACTGGGACTCCAGCCCCCGGAGCGTGCTCTGCTATTCCATCACACTTCTTCTGTAAACACAGACTCAAAGATAAAACTATTAAGAATTTCAAGATGGCGACCACAGAGCCTTAACCTCCAAACATGGGGTTCCCCATTCTGAAAGTGGACCCTGTGCAAGGGCTCCGGTTGTGTGCCCATGAAGCTGTCCCTGGAGTGCTGCCGCGTGTCAGGTTCTGTTCTTGACTGTAGAACACACAGCTGAACAAAGCAAACAGATAACAAGCCCACTGTCTGGTGGCTTACATTCAAGTGCGGGTAGCAAAACAACAAAATAAATGAGGCACATAGATGGTGATAAGTAAAATGGAGGAAGGCAGTGTGGGAAGAGGGCATCGTGGTGCTAGGGAAAGTGCAGATTTTAAAAGGGAAGTCAGGTGTAGGCTCGTTAAAAAGGTGACTTTTAGGGGCACCTGGGTGACTCAGTTGGTTAAGCGTCCGACTTTGGTCAGAGCATGATCTCAAGGTTGGTGAGTTTGAGTCCTGGATTTTGCTCTATGCTGACAATGCAGAGCCTGCTTGCGAGTCTCTCTCTCTCTCTCTCTCTGCCCCTCTCTCATTCCCTCTCTCCCTCTCTCAAAACAAGATAATTTTTAAATGCTCTTATTTATTTTTGAGAGAGAGAGCATGAGTGAGGGAGGGACACAGAAGGACAGAGGATCTGAAACAGGTCCCATGCTGACAGCAGCAAGCCCATGTGGGCCTTGAACTCAATGAACCATGAGATCATGACTTGAGCTTAAATGTCAGAGGCTCAACTGACTGAGCCGTCCAGGGTCCCCAAAGTGACTTTTTAAAATTTTTTTTAACTTTTATTTATTTTTGAGAGACAGAGAGTGAGCAGGGGAAGGGCAGAGAAAGAGGGAGACACAGAATCCAAAGCAGGCTCCAGGCTCTGAACTGTCAGCACAGAGCCCGACGCAGGGCTCGAACTCACAGATCATGAGATCATTACTTGAGTTGAAGTCAGCTGCTTAACCAACTGAGCCACCCAGGCGCCTCTCCCCAAGGTGACTTTTAAAAAATGTTTATTTTTGAGAGAGAGAGAGAGAGAGAGCTCACACACAGCATGTGAAAGGGGGAGAAGCAGAGAGAGAGAGGGAGACACAGAATCCGAAGCAGGCTCCAGGCTCCGAGCTCCTAGTCAGCACAGAGCCTGATGCAGCGCTTGAACCCACAAACCGTGAGATCATGACCTGAGCCGAAGTCGGACGCTTAACTGACTTAGCTACCCAGGTGCCCCTGCATTCTAAAAAAATTTTTTTAGAAAGGAAAAACTAAAATCTTGATCCTTTTTTTCCTCAGGATAACCAAATAGTTGATGCGCAGTTTCTTCTTATAGAAGCATTCAGCTAGCAAAAGGGAAGGAATGCTAGAATTGCAGTATTATGCAGACTCTGAGGAATAAATGGATCTTAACAACGCTCACCATCGGCATTATAAAAAGATATGTGCTCCTGAATAACAAGGAACCTGAATCCGATTAAGCTTCTAGATCTAACTATCAATTTACAAAAACCATAGGAAGAGAGGAACCCATTTAGCAACACCATAGGAAGGCAATCAGGAAAATCCAGTCCATGGGAAACTCTACAGGAAAAATGGCTAGTTTCTTTAACAAAAACATTGCAAAAGCGAGAAAAAAAAAAAGAGATGGAGGGAGAAATTTACACACTAAGAGATTTAAGGGTAAATCAACAAATTACAGTGAATGACCCTTATATAGATCTAAATTCAAACAAACAGGGAGAGAAAAGCATGACGTTTGAAATAATTGAACATTTGAATAGTGGTTGGATATTTGATCACATTAAATAATTGCTGTTATTTTTTTTTTGGTTGTGGTGTAGTATTGAGGTTTTTGGCAAAGAATTTCTACCTTTAAAGGTACCTAATGAAATATCTACAGATAAAATTGTTTGTCTGGGATTTTCTTCAAAGTAATCTAGAAGAGGTGGGAGACAAAGCAAGATTGGCCATAAATTAATAATTACTGAAAATTGGGTGATAGGCACATGGGAATGTATTATACCATTTTCTTTTCAGCACATGTTTGAAATGTTGTACAAAAACAGTTTTAAAAAATAGAAATATAAAGAAAATAAAGAAATTGAAGATCATTGAGATAGACAATTCTTTCAAGAAGTTTTGGTGTAAAGGGAACCAGGAAATAAGCAATGGCTTGTACTATTTTATCTAATCTTCAATAACGACTTTTTGAAGTAGGTACCATTATTATCATCGCCATTTTTCAGATGCAGAAACTAAAGTATGGGAAAGTTAAGTTTCTCGTGCAGGGGTATGTAGTAAATGGCAAGGCTGGGATTCAAATCCCAGTAGTCTGGCTCCAGAGCTCACTACATTAAATGTAGGGAAATAACATAATCAGCTTTGCATTTTCTATTATTTCGAGAGATTAGTGGGGGACAAAATTGGAGGCAAGCAGCCAGTTCAGAAGCTACTGCAATAGTCCAGGAAGAAGACGGTGAAGACTTGAACCAGGGCAATGGCAACAGAAATGAAAGAAATGGAAGAATTGCAAAGATATATAGAATAACACCAACCTATCAGTTTCAGGTAAGGTTAGGAGAACAAAGGTGAGAGAGGCATAAATATGGATATTAGATTTGCAGGTTGTTTCAGTGAAATGGCTGAGACAAAGAAGGCAAGAGGACAAGTAGTGTGAGGTGAGGAATTAGTTCATTTGGGACATATTAAATGCCCCAGTGCTCTCTATGCGGGGAAGGATATCAGAATTGAGATCACCTCCAGAGTTGTTCTTACTAATAAAAACCTTGTTAGTCATTACTAGTGATGGGTTTCGAGTTGAGGAAGAAGATGAGCATTATTTTCACTAAATGTCACTATCAGAAAGAAAAGAGACAATGGAGTTATCATGTTGCCTTCAGATTCTGGTCTGACTACCTGCCTCCTGAATTTGATTTCCCAGGGCCACCCTCCTTTCCATGTAATTGGCATGGTTTCCCTTAGGTCTTGACCTCAGCCCTAGGTAAACCTCAGCTGGTAAAAGGATACAAGCTTGGAAGTGTGACAAGTTTTATATGCAGAGGTTGGATTTCAAGGAGGGGGACACACCACTTATTAGCTGTGTGACACTGGGTAAGTTTACTTAACCTTCCGAGTCTTGGTTTCCCCAGTTGAAAATGAGGATAATGATACTTGTCTCTTAAAGGCAAAATGAGTGATTTGAAGTAAAGAACCTACCAGAGGCAATTAGGTGCTCAACAAATATTGGTTCTATTCCCCTTCCCCTTTGTGAAATTCTTGGGATGTGGTATCCCCATGCCCTTTGTGGTATTTGTGGATAATTTTCTACACCTGAGCAGAGCAAGAGTATCAGGCTTTGACAGCCTTACCTGATCCAGACTCATTCCATACTGATCTAGGAATACCCCTGCCCCCATCTGCGATGCATAAATTCACTAGGTAAGGCTCTCCTAGGACTGCAAGATTGTCCTATACGCTGCTTCTGCTTGTAGCTTCACCGTGGTCCCCTGCTGGGGGTATCAGCACCAAGGGTGTGGACAGCTCCTTCCCCAGGACTTCCCTTACTCTAATTCCGGAACCTGGCCTCTGCCCATGGTTCTGATCAGGATTCCCCTGCCTTCTTGCTCTTCTTGCCACAGCTTTAAGCATTTGAGTTCGAGTCCACAGGTGCAGCATTTAGTAATACCAGAAAGCAGCCAATTCCAAACAAACCAGATTAAACATCTTTTAAAAATTGCTCAGGGGTGCCTGAAAAGGTCAGTCCGTTGAGCGTCCACCTCTTCATCTCAGCTCAGGTCTTGATCTCAGGGTAGTGAGTTCAAGCCCTGCATTGGGTTCAGATAGGTAAACTTTCCAAACCTGTACCACTGTCCAACTTTTTAGGAAATGTTGTATAGTTATCTGTTGAGGCTGATTCTGACATCAAGTTTATGTTTTGCAAACAATATAGCTTTTAAAAGTTTTTTAACAAGCCCTTACTGGATTGTAATTAATGTCTTTTATAGTTGCATTTTCTCTGCCTTTGTTTTCCATGTCTTAAGAAAATGCTTGTGTGGCTGCCTTGGCTTTTCACAAATTGTCAAGGGATTAAGGGCACATCTGGGGGGACTTGGTCTTCTAGACTTACATTGAGAATATACAGCCTAAATAATTCTTTTCTCTCTTATCCCCCAGAGACAGACATGGACTATGGAAGGAAAAAAATAGTAACTGTTGCCATAGGGAATACTTTTGTTTAAGGAAACTAAACTGAATGATACATACATTAACAAAGAGAGTAGATACTTCAAAGTTGACATATAAAGGCAAAATGTTAAATCCTGTATGTCATCTTCAGACCTCCTTAAGTTGAAGTTGTTCACCTCTTCACCTGAGTCCTGGGCCGATATCAGCACTCTGGGATTAGGGTGCCTGGAGGAAGAGTCCTGATAAAGACTTTCTAAGAGTACTCAGATGATCCCACTTCTGGAAGGTGAGCCAGAATTTACTGCATAACTACTATGTACCCAAGTCTCAGCCTGATGCTTTATACACATTATCTCAACAAGTCCTTACAGCAACTCTGGGAGGTAAATATTAGTATTCCCATTTCATAGATGTGAATTGAACTTAAGGCTTGAGGATGGGTCTCTAACTTACTCAAGACCATTCTGTTTGCAAATGGCAAAGGCAAGATTCAAACAGATTAGGTTTTTGTTGTTCTTGTTGTTATTTTTAAGAGAGAGAGAGAGAGAGAGAGAATCTTAAGCCAGCTCCATGCTCAGTGTGGAGCCTGATGCAGGGCTTGATCCCACAACCCTGGGATCATGACCTGAGCCAAAATCTCGAGTTGGACATTCAACCAACTGAGCCACCCAAGCACCCCCAAAGATTCTAATTCAGCAGATGTGGAATAGAGCCCAAGAATCTGAATTTAAAAGATTTTTAGGAGATTCTGATGCACAGACAGGTTCAGGAACCACTTCTCTTGGCATCCTTTATAAGCCTCGTCTTCCCCTTCTGCCTTTATTTATAAAACACTATTCAGGGGACTCAGAGCCAAGGCACTATGAGGAACTACAATTCCCATGGAAATGATCACAGCACTTAGAGACTGGTTAGGACAATGGTTCTCAATCAGAAGACAATGTGTCAATACCAGGGATATATTCTTAACCTCAACAAACTCACTTCATTTGAGAGCTACTGTATGTCCAATGAGCCTAGAAATTAAGTTATTGGAAGTAAGAGATGACCATTTTCTCAGGGATTCGTGTTCACCTCTTCTGCACTATTATAGAGCAGCCACTACATTCTTTACCATCTGGTATATCTTCCAGGAGGACTTGTAATTAATCTCCAGGGAACTTCCCATGTGTTTCCCCCATTACAACTTGAGGGGGTTTGCAGTTGGAGGTTCTCTTTGGGCTTTTCTAGATAGGGTAGTGATGCTTCCTCTTTTCATTTTTGAGTGTTCTGGGACACATTGGCTGCTGCCTGCAGACCGAAGGAGGTCTGAGTTCAAATAAATATAATAGCACATCTATGTGCTACCTATGTGGTGGGGACAAAGGTGAACAGTCTAAAGGGAGATGCTGCTTCTCAGTTCCAGTCAATCCTTGCTATACAGAAATGCAAGCTCAGTATTACCAGAGGTTCTGATGTTTAAAAAAAAAATAAGGCCAGAAATAGGGATTTCTAAATGTTAGTTCAAATTAAAATTTAAAAATATCGTGTGCACCAAACAAAGATTTCTGTAGACTGCATCTGGACAATTTACAAACCAAACTCAGCAGAAAGCAACCACTTCTTGCTTTTTGGTTAGCTTGAGAGCAGGCTGCCACACATGGCCGTGTCTGCCAAAGGAATCAGTTCCATTTTGGAAGCTGCAGTTCTGTAGCACTTAGTCACTGCTTGTTGATTTGGCCATCTGTCAGGGTGAAGCTCTTAGTGCGGCCTTTGACTTTAGGGAGAGAGATTGAGGGAGCAGGGCTGCGACAGAGCCAGGTCTTACTATCACCAAACATGCTCTGATAGATTGTGCTAAAGCATCTTACTGACAATACTGATAGATATAAAATTGCACTGCTAAAAACCACTCATACCTTACTGTTGTCCAGACCCAAAAAAATCAAATGGCCAACTCAGAGATGTTAGAATTCCAACTGCTACACTGGTTCCTTTTCCTCTTGCACACGTTCCAAATCTCCCATGGAAAGGAATCACCTCCATTGACAAGCACCACCCTCTGCAATAGCAATTTGAAGCTGGCATTACACTCTGTTTATCTTGCCAATTCAGATGCCAAGTGAGTTGGGGTATTTGACCATTTGTATAGAATATTTAGCCTGCTTCTTTACCTTCTACCATCACTAAAGTGACTGTGAATTCATTCATTTTCCTTCATTTTCTAAAGACCTTTAGTCAACCTTTCCTGTTGCAAAGAAGTGGGGGGGGGGGAAATCAGTCATCAGGGGGAAAAATATTTCTCTTGCCTTGCAACTCCCACTTACACCAGTCCTCTTCTTTCCCACTCTCTGGTGGGTGAGAACTCTGGTGGATAAATGCTTTTCCTGAGAAAGAAAGCCTCAACTAGGTGGGTGGTTCTGAAACAAAAATAGTGGCAAAGACCTGCCTGATGAAGAAGTATCCAAGGAAGTTTTGTGGGATCTTCCTGTCTCTTCAAAAGCAGCTGGGCTCTGGAATCACAGATTAAAGGTATAGTCCCTTTGATAGAAGCGTCTGCCTGTCTCAAGTTCCCAGCCACAATCAGTGGCTCCCTTGAAATATATGACAGTTCTCACAAGAATGGGGAAGAAAGAAGTAGACTTCAGAATCACCTTTGGAGTTTATCCCAAATACTCATTCTTGTTCTCTCGCTCCACCCCAACTCTCTGGTCTATCAGAGTTGTCAGTAGGTAGAATGTCTACCATGTAAAGTTCAGAAAAGCTTCCTAAGTGATTTGGATTCACTTCTTTTTCCACTCCTACAATTACTTACTTCTAGACCTAATTGAAAACCATTGAACTGAGAATTACCCAACCACTTGGGTTATTTTGAGAGTACTGTGGCTACATAGAGTCTATAAATGAGGTGTCCATTACCACACACACACGCACACACACACACACAATCTTAAATAAGATAATGGATGTGGGAGTGCCTGGATGTTTCAGTTGGTTGAGCATCCAACTCTTAATTTTAGCTCACGTCATGATTCCAGGGTTGTGGGATCAAGGGCTGAGTTGGGACCATGATGAGCTTGGAGCCTGCTTGGAATTCTCTCCCTCTCCCTCTCTCTCTCTCTCTCTCTCTCTCTCTCTCTCTCTCTCTCTCTCTCTCCCCCCCATCTCCCCCCCCTCAAAAATAAAATAAAAACACTTTTACAAAAAGATAATGGATGGGATTAGACATATACACAATCACCTGAAAGAGACAGGGGTGATTCCTCTGCATAACTAAAGATATTAACAAGCCTAAAGAATGTCTCAAAGTAAACAAGTGGGTGGTGTAGGGGTAAGAGAAAGTTGGTCAGTCAAGAGAACATAGACAAAAGAAAGTTGCTGAAGCAAGGGATTGGTAGTACCCATCTCCAAGGGAGCCTCGACAATCAGACCTGGAACATCGTGGTCTATTGGTAAAACTACCTCTACCATGAGAAGGATGAATGAGCCCACCCAAGGCTATTATAAGTAAGCATCCATAAATCTATTATCCCCGGGCCTAATTCTTTGTTCCTTCAAGCAACCTTCTGGCCTCCTCTTTTATAGGGAGAGAAAGCGCTGTCCATATTTTTGGTCTTTATGGTAAATGGCCTTTGATGGATCATGATTTGGCATCCCGTGAAGCTTGAATCTAAGGCCCTACCTGACATAGCTGAAGCTGCCTCTTCAACCTAATCTAAACTACTAAAGATAGCACAAATGACTTCCTTCTTAAAAGGACTATTCTTTTTCTTTAAGCGAAATTCACATAACATAAAATGAACTATTTTAAAATGAACAATTGTGGCATATAGTACATTCACAATGTTGTGCCACCACTATCTCTATAGTCCAAAACATTTTTATCACTCCAAAAGGAAACCCTGTACCCATTAATCAGTTGTTCCCTATTCTCCCTTCTCCCAAGCCCTGGCAACCACAATCTTCATTCAGCCTCTATTTTGTTTTTACCTATTCTGAATATTTTATATAAATGAAATTATGCAGTATGTGATCTCTTGTGTCTGGCTTCTTTCAGTTGGCATAATGTTTTCAAAGTTTATTCACATTATAGGATACATCAGCACTGCATCCATTTTTATGGCTGAATAATATTACGTTGCATTTATATACCACGATTTATTTATCTACTCACTCATGGGTGGAAATTTGGGTTGTTTCGACCTTCTGGTTACTGTAAATAGTACCCCTATGAACATTTATGTATGTGTGTCTATTTGAGTACTATTTTTCAATTTTTTTGTGTATATACCTAGGAGTGGAATTTCTGGGTCAAATGATAATTCTATGTTTAATGTTTGAAGAACTAGCAAACTGCTTGCAACCTTGGTTGAACAATTTTACATTTCCATCAGCAATGTAAGAGGGTTTAAATTTCTCCACATCCTTGTCAACACTTGTTATTATCTGTCTTTTTTTATTATAGCCATCCTAGCAGTTACCTTTTATGGTTTTGATTTGCATTTCCCTAATGACTAATGCTGTTGAGAATCTTCTCGTGTGTTTGTTGGGTATTCAAAGGTCTTCTTTGGAGATGTGTCAACCTATTGCATAACTTAACAAATGCCAAGAAAAGTAAGAAAAAGAAAGACCTAGTACTTCTCAATAACAATGGCTAACATTTATTGAGTGCAAAATATATGCCAGGTACTGGGTAAAGTGCTTTACATCATCTCATCTAATGCTCACAGCAAATGTAACATCATAAAGCCTGAAGCATTGTTTTTTCAGTGTTAGGGTCACATGCTTTGGAATGTGAGCTTGTTCATATAACCAAAGGGAACAATTGCGATGGGTACATTAATTTATTTAAGTGAATATATATCACTGTCATTTTTTTAAGTGTGCTGACTTCTGCCAGCATAAATGAAGCCTTGGGGGATCATGCGGTTGGGTAAATGAGTATATTCAAGTTTAAAAATCCACCAGCCAGGGGTGTCTGGATGGCTCAATCAGTTAAGTTTCCTACTCTTGAGTTTGGCTCAGGTCATGATCTTGCAGTTTGTAGAATCGAGCACCGCATTGGGTTCTATGCCATTAGCATGGAGCCTGCTTGAGAGTCTCTCTCTGCTTCTCTCTCTCTCTCTCAAAATAAATAACATTTTAAAAATCTGCCAGGCAATAAACATTTACTCAGCCCTACTATACCCCACATATTGGTGAGGGTAAAATACAAGACAGAGTATACAGACTTAGCTGGAGAGAGCTGGAACTAGAATAGAGATAGGTCATCAGCAAGCTCTGGAAATCTGCCCATCGGTACTCTCTCTCTCCTGTTATTAATCTCAGGGTCCACACAAGGCCTTCTACAACTAAGTATGGTTTGTAAAGGCTTCTAAGTAACACTCTCCTCCTCCCCCAAAATTCCAAAAGCCAAGCCACAGTGATCTTCTAGTGGAGGCTCCTAAAGTGGTACTGTCCTGAAGTGAGGGCCTTGCTAAGGAAGGCAAGAAGCCATGCCAAAAGGATATAGACCTGTGTTCCACCCTGAGTATGGGCTGTGCTTGGTGGCTTGCACTCAAAGAGTACAGTATAGAAGGAGGAGTGTAGGAGTAACTTTACAATGGGGAAACCTGGCCAACACTACCTCAGCTGGGGGACCAACATCAACAGTGATATGTTATCTTGATAGCATGTGCCTTGATATGATGTGATGAGAATGTCACTTTACCTCAATGCTAAGGTTTTTCCTGTCAAAAACCCATAGCCCATTTAACCCTGAGAAAATACCAAACACAAATTGAAGGACATTCTAAACAAACAAACAAACAAAAACTTGACAGTACCCCTTAAAACACTGGAAGTCATCAAGAACAAGAAAAGCTTGAGAAACTGTCACAGACCAGAGGAGGTTAATGAGATATGACACCTAAACATTTTCTCTTCGTGGTTAATTGTTCTGTGGTTTCAAGTGTTTGCATCCTTTAGTGAGAAGTACTATAGTGTAGTGGTTAAGAGTGTAAGAGCTATAGGGTTTAGCTGGCCCTGAGTTTGAATACCAGCTCCCTCCACCTATTAACTATAAGAACTTGATCAACTTAAACTCGTTGAGCCTCAGTTTACTCATCTGAAAATAGAAATAAAAGAATAATACCAACCTCATAGAATTGTTGTGATGCTCAAATTAGTTAAAGGCTTGTGACTGCTTGTGTCAGGTCTGGCATACAGTAAACAATAATATGAGTTAGTATCGAATTCGTCTGTATTTATTTTAGCAAATGGTATGATATAGGGGTTTAGCTTTTCTTTTTACCCTATATTTTTAATCGGTTTGTCCCACCATTTTCTGAATGATCCATCATTTCCAAATTGGTTGGAAAATGCCACCTTCATTGAAATACACACTTTTGTTTGTTAGGGGTTTTCTATTCTGTTTCCTTGAGTTGCCTGTTTATTCTTGCACAATTAGCACACGACTTTGTAGCCTGGCATAGGTTTGTAACATGTTTTACAAATACAAGTAGTACAAGTACTCCCATGGTATCATTCTTCATAATTTTATGTTTGTTTTTATTCAAAATTGATTGAACCACTTCCATGTGGAGCACTTTCATAAGCTTAGTGAAAGGGGTATTGGAATTAGAGCACACCAATGAGGGGTGTGTGTGTGTGTGTGGAGAGAGAGAGAGAGAGAGAGAGAGATCAATCTTCCATTAACCATTCGAAAACATGTCACGAGTGTTGTTCTCATGCCAGCCACGGTGTTTGGTGTTGGAAATACAGGCTGAATAAGACATGGACTCCGCTTTCCGGGAGCCTTCGGTTGTAGGGTCAGAGATAAGCAAACCTATGATTCTAGTACCGAATGGTTTTAGAGAGGGCTATGGGAGCCCAGAAGTGTGTCATCTTAATGAAGAAGCAACAACTGATATGACTTTAAGGATTAAACCGGGATGGTAAAGCAGAGGGACAGGGAGGGCGGGAGGGGGCCCAGGGGGAGGGCCATCTAGTGAAAGGGAACAGAATGAGGTATGTCAGGTTGTAGAAAAAGACGACCTGCTCAATATGGCTGGAGGGGATGGGTAAGTAGAAGGGTGGACTGGAATGTATATGTACATACACGAAACATAACTCCAGGATATCTAAAGGGCAATTTCCCTGCCCAAGTTCTAGCTGATGTCCTTTCTTCTCCCTGAAGCTTTTCAGCACAGTCCATTCTACCAAGAACCTGTCAATCCTGATCATCAAAGAAGAACTACGAGATATGTTGCGACATCTCCGTTCGTTTTTATTTAATTTCCACTCCTGTGTCTTGAAGGCAGCTTCTAAATACGTTGACTTAACAGGCATTCCTCTAGATGCTGGGATATCACAGTCAACAAAACAAAAACGCTGACTTCATGGAGTTTATAGTTTTAGTAGAAGGAGACAGATAATAAATAAGCAAGTAAGTATGTAGTATGCTTTGGAGGGAAATAAATCGGGATGAGAAGGATAAACACATCTATTGTAGTACTTACTACATTGTATTCTAATTATCTGTGCCTCCCTCTTCCCCACTAGACTGAGAATTTTTTGAGGGCACAGATTCGATTTTGTTAATCCTTGTAGCTTACTGGTCCAGTGCCTGGAATAGAGCATGTGTCAATAAAAATAGAGGAGCAGTGTAGAGTAGACCTGGGTGAGACTGCCTTGTTCAAACCCAGTCTATGACACTTATAAAAAGTATGACTTTGGATAAGGCACTTAGTTCTCTGTGCTTGAGTTTCCTCATCTTAAAAATGAAGATAATGATAGCACCAGCTTCATAGGGCTATTGGGAGGATTAAACAAAGTAATATATTAAAACACTTAAAATAGTCCCCCTACATAGGGAGCCTGAATAAATAACTGTTATTATTACTGAGAGGATGATGATGTGAATGTATTCTAACCGTACGGACTTCAGAGCAATTAAAACAACTTGTTGTTGGTTGAAAAATCTGCTGATGCTAGGAGAGTCTTCAGGTGCACCATCTTCTGAATTCGCACCAGCATACCCTTGCAGTTCAAATACGGTCTGAGAAATTAACCTAGAATATGGAGGTATGAGCAGTTGACGCAGACCCGGGCTGTCCTTTTGCGAACCTCAGACCCCATTTTGCATTCAGCATCTTGCCAGAGCTGAGCTCTCTGCCTAGTTACTACGTTTGGGAAGATGGCGTTAAAAATACGATTATTCAGATTTATTTGGTGATAACATGTTCTGACAGTATTTAGCCTACAGGCCATGTACATTTCCATCATCTCTTCTCAGTAAAGAGATTGCCTGGGGCTATATCATGTGTCTAGAAATATTGCCTTCTCCATTGTCAACAAAGTATAAGAGAGTCATTTCTTAAATTTGTCTGGGATGCTGTAGTTTGCAAAGCACTCCCCTATCCATTATCATTCAATCCACAGGCAAACACTCCAGAGAGACAAGGAAGGGTGATCATTTCCACTTAGCAGCTATGGAAACGGAGGCTTATAAGGTTAAGCTTCAGCCAAGTTGGCTGAGCTTCTTCTCACTCATGGTTCGGTGTCTAAAACCCTACACCAGGCTTCCCACAGATCCTGGGTCCCCCCTCCCCCAATATTCAACATGTTGATGGGGGTCCTTTCTCTTGCTGTTTATCCAATTTTATATTTGTTTCACCTTGCCCTATATATCCCTCCGTTTAGAGCTATGATATTGACATTTGTACTTTTTTTGGATCAGGAGAAGCTGACCGCAACCCACTAGAGCATCACAGGCCCTCTGCATCCAGTCCTTTGCATTTCTGTCACTAGGGCTGACACCCTCTAGTTAGAGGAGGGAGGCTAGAATTCTGAAGTGACTCCAAGCAGGTCCATAGTCGCCCTAAGTAATAGTGACAATAGAGAATGTGTTACCATAGCACAAAGCTAGGTATGTTAAGGTTCTCCTGGAAAATATATTCTCTGCTAATTCTCAGGCCAAAAACATTTCTTTTACTCGTACTGTGTGGTACATGTGGTAGATTAAGATAAGTTCATGAACTTATTTTGCCAAATAAGGATGATAAATAACCATCATCATAAAATAACAATATTAGGACATTTTTACACCAAAAAGGTAGGAGAGAGAGAATCTCAGAATAAGGGACAATACATTTAGCTTTATGAAGAACTCACAAATCATCCTTATATTTCTTGTTCTCAGAGGTCTATGTGAGACACTTTATCAGGCTCTTGCTCTGGGGCTGGCATTTGGAATCACCCTTTTGGGAGTTATAACATCGTTTTTACACTTTTTGCCCTAGTATTCTTAACTCCTGCTGTGTTCGGAGCTGGAGAGCTGCAGGCCTGAGAAGACATGTGTATGAACTAATAATAAAGTTTCTCTGTACATCTGAACTGGAGCCAAACTTGTGAATCATTCTTTCTGGATATACTATTAAAAGCATTGAACGTGATATAATTAGGTATCATTTGGAACAGTACATTTGTTTTTGTAGTGGTTGGGACAACATGTTAATCCCAGGAAGTCTTAGTCTGGGAATAATTATGGAATCTGCAGTCAGCAAAGGGAAGTACCTGATTGGATGTCACATGTTACCATGACTGACAGAGTTGTCATCCACTGATGAAATCTTGACAATACCCATTAAAAAACCCCTATTGTGAAATTTGGGCAGACATTATAAATGTCATTATAAAGTCAAAAGTATATTACAAATAGAAGGCAAGGGATAGAAAGAGGGTAATAATATTTTTGAGCGTCTTCTATGTATCAAATACATGCAAGCAAACCAAATATCATCCACAATAAACTTGGAAATTAAATTAGCTATCCTTATTTTACAAGTGAGGAAATAGAGGTGGAAGATACAGAATTAGAACAAGGTCACATAGATAAAAAGTGGCAGAATTCAAGGCTACTTGACTCCAAAACTATGCTCTCTATATTATACTGGTAGAAAACACAGAGCCAAGACCTAGGGTCCCAAAACCTTTTAGCATAGTGAAATGTAAACAAAAATATTTGGAACTAAAATACTTTCTGGTTAAAACTAGAGGAGGACATCTTGAACTTGACCAAAAATATCTATGAAAAACAACCAATAACATCACAATGCTGAAAGACTGAATGGTAGAACAGTTTCCTAAGATTGGAAACAAGGCAAGGAAGTTTGCTCTCATTACTTCTATTCGGCAGTTCTTTGGAGGCCCTTGCCAGTGCAATAAGGCAAGAAAAAGAAATAAATGGCTTAAATATTGGAAAAGAAGAGATAAAACTATTTTTTATAGGTTAACAAGATTAGAGAATCATCAAGAATCTAGAAAAACAGCTACTAGAACTAATAAGTAAATTTAGCAAGGTCACAGAATACAATGTCACTATAAAAAATCTATTGTATTTCTATATACCAGCAATGAACTAGTGGAAAATGAAACTTGAAAACCAATACCATTTACAATAACACTAAAAAATCTTGAGGGGCACCTAGGTGGCTCAGTAGGTTGAGCAGCCAGCTCTTGATTTCAGTTCAGGTCGTGATCTCGCGTTTTGTGGGTTTAAGCCCCATCTGCGCTGGGCTCTGCACTGACATCCTGGAGCCTGCTTGGGATTCTCTCTCTCTCTCTGCTTCTCCCTGACTCATGCTCGCTCTCTCGCTCGCTCTCTCTCAAAGAAAAAAAATTGAAATCTCGAAATACTTCCAGATAAATTTGCCATAATATGTTCAAGACCTATACATTGAAAAGTCTAAAACATTGCTCAGGGAAGTTAAAGAAAACCTAAATAAATGGAGAGATATACTGTATTTATAAGTTGGAAGACTCAATATTGTTAAGAGGTTGATTCTTCCCAGATTAACCTATGGACTCAATGAAAGACCAAACATTTGCTGAAGCCTTGTTTGTAAAAGCTAAAACATGTAAGCAACTTAAATGGGAAATTGTTTAATAGAGTAAGACAGACCGTGTCAGCACTCTACCTGCATAGCCTGGAACTTACCATATCTCTGTATGCAGACAGACTTCTGCATATACTGCATATACAGACAGACACCTGCGTATACTGACACCTGCTTATACTGACTGAGGACTTTCTCTGGTCACCAAAGCTCTCTCCGCCTAGGTACATGGCAAGCCATAAGTACTAGGAAGTTAATGCTTCTCTGAAGTAGCTCTCAGCTGATGGTAGATCGGAATGAATGGATAAAGACTCCAACTCTCTTTAGGAAAAGGGGTTTTACATTCGTGTTACATCTTGGCTCCTGGAGTTCCCCAGTGCACTTGAACTCTGGTTACCTACAGTGATGACTTGCGTAATGAAACACCCTTTTCTGGCTTCCTTCTCTTCTTTGTCTCGCTTCCCCACTTCCCTATTGGTATTTTCTGGAATCACTTCTTACTCGACGTACTTGCACTTGAATTCTTGTCTCAGGGTCTCCTTTTGAATTCAGCATTTTGAAAGAACAAAAACCGATGAACAGATTATTGTGGAAGGATCACCAAAAACATATCGTTAAGTGAAAAAGCATGTTATAAAAGCTATAAGTGTGGTAAAATAGCATGTATTTTTAAAACATGCCCCAAATCCCCATGTATCTCTAAATGGGTACGTGCATGAATACATATAAAACAGTCTAGTTTGGATGCATGCTTGACTGATGATAGTGGTTCCCTCTGAGGAGAGAAGGACTGGATGAGAGGGTCACGGGAGATTTTGGCTTCAAAGGCAAACTTTGAAATTTTTGAAACAAAAATCTGTGAGTTATCTGTGTTTCTATTTTTATTTTTTTAAGTTTATTTATTTATTTTGAGAGAGAGAGAGAGAGAGAAAGCATGAGCAGAGAAGGGGCAGAGAGAGAGAGAGAGACAGAGAGAGAGTGAGACTGTGGTACTCGATCCCACAACCTCGAGATCATGACCGGAGATGATATCAAGAGTTGGATGCTTAACTGACTGAGCCACGCAGGTGCCCCTTATTTGTGTTTTTGAAAGTAAGTTTTCAATGCTTTGGAATGTGATGGACGAGCTCCATTTACTTCAACTGCAGAAGCAACGCTGGGCCCTGGGCATGCGGAGAAAAATAGGAACGCGGTCTCCCGCCTTAGGGAGCTCCCAGAGCTTCAGCCAGGCAAACATCTATAATGCTGTGTGATAAGTACCATGACAGAAGCAAGCAGAAGGGACTCCGGGAAGGCAGAGGTAGGGCTCAGCCAACCATCTGTACAAGAAAACGTGGAGTTTTAGGTACACTTCAATCAGCACAGATGTAGGTGTAACAATTAAGAATTAACCAAATCAAGTGCTTGCCGCCTGGTCAGAATAAAGATGGTTTTAAAAAAATTTTTTTTAATTTATTTTTGAGAGAGAGAGAGAGAATGCAAATGAGGGAGGGGCAGAGACAGAAAGACAGAATCTGAAGCAAGCTCCAGGCTCTGAACTGTCAGCAGAGAGCTCAATGCAGGGCTCAAACTCATGAACTGCGAGATCATGACCTGAGTCGAAGTTGGTTTCTTCACTGAATGAGCCACCCAAGTGCCCCATAATGAAGATGGTTTTAACAGAGGGTCATGACATCCCCAGAGGGGTGTCCTGGGAACAGGACTTTATCAGCATTTCTAGAGCCACTAGGAATTTCCGGTCAGACAGTTACATTGGCTCCAATGTCCCTGGCTCTTCCGCTCTCCTAACGGCCTGCCCTCCATGCCCCTACTCCCACACACCCCATGCTCTGAGACCAGGCCTACCAAGTGACCTTCTGCTGCTGAACTAGGTTCCCTTGGAGGCTGGCCTAGCAGGAGAAAACGTACTCACTTGACAAGGCAAGCGTTACAATGTAGCTGCGGGTTGTATTTGCCCCTGAAAAACAACCAAGTAGCCCGTTTCTTGCTTCTGGCCGTTCCTTATGAGGTCCCTTAGCCCAGAAGTCTCAAGCTTTGTTGCACATTAGAATCTGCCGGGAAAATTTTAAAATGCTGATGCCCAGGGGCGCCTGGGTGGCTCAGTCGGTTAAGCGGCCGACTTCAGCTCAGGTCATGATCTCACCGTCTGTGAATTCAAGCCCCACATCGGGCTCTATGCTGATTGATGGCTCAGAGCCTGGAGCCTGCTTCGGATTCTGTGTCCCCCTCTCTCTCTGCCTTTCCCTTGCTCACACTCTGTCTCTATGTCTCTCAAAAAATAAAATAAAAACACTGAAAAAAAAATTAAAAAAAAAATGCTGATGCCCAGATCACCTCCTGTACTAGTTAAATGGGGTGGGTACCAGGCAGCGGGTAGCGGTCATCTGACTCGAGAGACCTGGTGGTGTATACTCTGCCCAACTCCACCTTCAGCGAAGCCAGGCTGGGAGCTTCAAGTCAACCATGGTGGAAGTAGCCCGCAGAAATGGGCTACAGATCAGAGCTTTTCTTCCCGAGGGCCAATTGTTCAACAGTTACCAGCATATCACTCCAGCCAGGCTGCAGTAGATTTTAAAGATTCCCGGGTGATCCCAGGGTGAGCAAAGTTTGGGAATCAGTCTTTGCCTATCCCGTGCTCAGTGTAGAACTTGGTTTTACCTAACTCTAGAAATGGCTATTTAAGACTCAGCTTTTTCTAACCTAGAACTGGTGTCTTTTGGGGACTTTCAGAGAGGGGACCTTTTATTCTGTTCCGGAGGCTGAGCTCTGCAACTTGATGTGTTAGGGGTGGATAGGCGGAAGTTTTGTGAGAAGCTCATTATTGACCTTTTAGTAAAAACTGACTTTGTTATAATTAGAAATTATATTATAATTATAATTTTATAATTATACGCTGAAAAGGGATCCCCAGTACGTTTCCCGTATGACGTTATGAAAATGCCTTTTTCATCTTATGTCCAACGCATGCGAGTTATACTTTTATTATTGACTTAAGAAGTCACAGCAATAAAGGGCACATATAAATGTTAAACGTCACCGTTTTATTATGCATTTTTTAAAAATATTTTTTTAACGTTTATTTATTTTTGAGACATAGAGACAGAGCGTGAGCAGGAGGAGGGCAGAGAGAGAGGGAGACACAGAATCTGAAGCAGGCTCCAGGCTCTGAGCCATCGGCACAGAGCCTGACGCGGGGCTCGAACTCACAGACCGCGAGATCATGACCCGAGCCGAAGTCGGCCACTCAACCAACTGAGCCACCCAGGCGCCCCTATTATGCATTTTTAAACATTATTTAAAAACTACTTTTAAGATAAAAGATTCATCGCCGACTCATTTGGGAAGTGGAAGAGTACTGGACATTTTCTGGCTCTCCGGGCCAGAAACGTGGGTCGGGGTCAAGGTTTGGTCCTGGGGTTTGGAGATGGGATGAATATCCCACCCAGGGGCTGAAAGACGGAGAGGGGTAAGATGAAGTCAAAGTCCTCAGATACAAGCAGAGGGAACTCTCATGGGGCTTAAGCCGTGTTGTTGAGTTGAATGGAGGCCCGGCTGTAGGGAAAGAAGTCCCAAGACTTCAGAGGAAGGCCTGCACAACACATGAACTTGAATTTGGCTGGTCTCCCCAGGCCCCTGCTTGTTACTATGCCCCGTATCTATCTTAGTTGCTACTGGCTACTGACGTCGGTATCGTGCCCTAGACTGAATCTTCCACTCTCTTGCCTGGTTTCCCTTGTTATACCTCCCTGTAGTTAACTGTGGACTTGCTTCTTGTCCCACAATACTACCAAATGCTCAAAGGTTTATAGCCTTCCTCACACTCTCTTTTATCAAGCCTCTGGCTTTACTTTAACACTGACAGCTTTGTGCCCTGCACAAGGCTGATAAAGGGCCACAGGAAAATAGATGGGGGGAAATGAGAGAAACAATTTACAATTTATTAAGGTTTAAGTATCACATATCATCCCCCAGTCCCAACTCCCCAACCGGAAGAACACTTGAAATGGAGGTACTGGAGGGGGACAGGGATGATCAGTAAACAATACTTAAAGTGGGAAGGGAGCTGCCTGTATGGAGTGGCTACTCTGTGTTGGGTCCTGTGCTAGGTATTTCATACATTAACATCTGAGCGTATTTAATCCTCTCAATATCCCTTCGAAGTAGATATTGCTTTATGCTTCAAAGGAGTTACTCCTACCCCCATTTCACAGATGAAGAAACTGAAGCTCGAAGGTGTTAAGTGCCCAAAGTCGCGCAGCTGAAGACTCTTCCATAGCGTCACATGTTTCAAGTAAATGTTGCAGACATTTCGGTGTCTAAGTTCTTCAGGGAAGGGAGACACGCAGAGGGCCTACTTTAAGAAAAAGGCTTCAAGGGGCGCCTGGGTGGCTCAGTTGGTTAAGTGGCCGACTTCGGCTCAGGTCATGATCTCACGGTCTGTGAGTTCAAGCCCCGCGTCGGGCTCTGTGCCGATGGCTCAGAGCCTGGAGCCTGCTTCGGATTCTGTGTCTCCCTCTTTCTCTGCCCTTCCCCTGTTCATACTCTGTCTCTGTGTCTCTCAAAAATAAATAAACATTTAAAAAAAAAAAAGAAAAAAGAAAAAGACTTCAAGAAAGATCCGAGGTTCCAGGGGAACCTGGCTCAAGGGCCTTGCAAAGTGAGTAGAACTTGAGTAGAAGAAGAAGTAGAAGGCTATTCCAGGCCTGTGGGAAGGAGTCAGAGCTGGGAGAAAGCATCAGTCAAGAGGGTGTGGGTGCTGAAAGACCAGACGTGGTCGTATCTGCCTACGGCTGGGAGTTTGGACAACAATGTTGAAAAGGTCTCATGGACTCAGTGATGGAGACCTTTGGCTACCAGACTTGAAAGTGGAAGCCTTGTACTTCCTTGTACTTTACAGTGCCACTTCCTTGGTTATTCCCTCCAGCTGTACGGGGCGGTGGAAAGACCATCTGCCCTATGGAGCTGGCCACCCCCTAGCTTTGTGAGGTTAGGAGAGTTACCTTGGCTTCCTGACTCTATTTCTTCATTTGCAAAATGGAAGTTAGTGGTGATTTATAGCATGAGATAACTCGCTTCGAGCACCCAGCTCCGCTCTCGTTGTAGTCCTCTACCAACACCCCCCACCTCTCGCCCTGGCCCCGGTTCTACAAAGTCTCCACAGACAACTCATGGGGAGCCAGTTCTTGGAAGAAAGGGAAGATCACCTCCCACTTCCTGCACATTCTATTCCTGCTTATGCATTCTGATGTCCTGCTTGCTTTTTTAGGCTCTAAGTGCTATCCTGCTGACTCACTTCCGACTTCTCGTTCATCATGCTCAGCTCCTGAAAATGGAACAGAATGGAAAGGGCCGGATATTATACTGTCTGGTGATGTGTTTAAGGGGAATCGAGTGTCTGTCAGGCCAGACTCACGTGGACGGAACGCTGGGGACCTGAACTGAGCAGTGCCCGAAGTGTATTTCTCATCTGACACTTAGGACACGTTGCCTTGGATGGTAATACTAATAATAACCACCTCTCTTAGTGTCCCCGGTGAGGAGCTAGGCAGGCCCCCGGGCTACGTGCTTTCCATAGTTGTCAATTTGAATTCTCGCAACTGGAAAAATCAAGGATCTTCTCTATTTTATGAGCAAGGAAATTCAGACCAAGATAGGATAAGGAACTTGCCCAAGATCACACAACAAGTAAGGGACAGCGTAGGGAGTCAAACCTACCAGGTCTGTGCTGTCTAATACGGTAGCCACTAGCCACATGAGGTTATTGAACACTTGAAATGGAACTGGCGTGAGTGAGGAAATTGAATTTTCAAATCAATCGAGATATTCCATAAATGCAAAATACACACCAGATTTCGAAGACTTAGTATCAGAATATATATACATATATATACAAACTTCTTTTTATATCGATTACATGCTTGACATGACAATATTTTGGATATATTGGGTTAAACAAAATACATTAAAAATAATTCTCCTTATTTCTCTTAGCTTTTCAATGTGATTTCTAGAATATTTAAAATTTCACATGCGGCTCTCATATTTCTATCGGAGAGTTCATCTAAACCATGAGCATTAAATGGTTACAAGCCAGTGATTTTTCAATAGTTTCGATAAAAAATTTTATAGCACAAATCCCCAACTTAGGTATTTTTATTTATTTATAAGTTATATGCAGACACACTACCGTTTATATTATGTACATTCTAAAACACTGACCAAATAGACATTGTAAAAGATGAAATAAAAATTAAGCAGAAATAGAAGTTGTACCAATTTCCTCCTGGAGTCTAATGGCTCACTTTGTGCCCCACAGGGAGTGTGCACCCACCATTTTGGGAATTCCTGCACCAGACTTAAGGCCCCTGAGTGGCATACATCTTGTCTCCTCCATTGTTGAACCTAGCGTCATGCCTAGATATAGTTGGTACCCAATAAATACTTGTGGCAGGAACAAATAGTTCTTAGCATGTGATCATTTTCTGGTGGGTTGGGTGTATTTCTTTATTTCACATGTGTCGAGTGCTTTCTGGCGCTGAAAAGTAAACAAGGCTTAAGAAGACTCAGCCATTTTCTTCTAGACCAATGCTTCTCCAACTTTAGTGTGCGTAAGAATCACCCGGAGGGCTCATTAAATGGATTCTTGCCCATGAGATTTTGATTCAGTAGATCTGAGGTAGAAACCGAGACTTTCCATTTCTAAGAAGCTTCTAGGAAACCGGAGGAGCTTTGGAGGAGACTGAGATGCATTGAGAAAGTGGAAAGGCATCCCAAATATCATGTAAGGGTGGGGACACAGAAAGAGAATTAACATTATTGAACTTTTACTTTTAGAGAACTTTTAAATACATCACCTATTATTATCTTCGTATTCAGTTGGGGCAGCTGAAACTCAGAACGGTGACTTAAACGGCATATGTCACAAAGCTAGTAAATAGCAGAGCTTGGATTGGTGTCCACTACTCCTGCACTCAGTAAACTCATGCAACTCCTCACTAAGTGTCTCCACCTTTTAGACCCTGCCCCGGGAACTGGGCATACAACACTGAATGGGACACACATGCTTTCTGTCACGGTCAAACTTAGTAAACAATTAAAATATAGACTTCTCGGTGCTACGAGGGCGGCAGTGTAATGAAGATACTTAACAGAGATACATACTCTACAACGGATTCAGGAAAAACTTTCCGGAAAAAAAAAAAAGGGTAAAATTCATCTGCACAATAGATTAGAAGAGCGAAGGGTGGGTTGGGAGTGTTTGGGGCTGAAGATATTCGTGAAGGGTTGGAAGCAACGAACCATTTGTGGAACTGAAAGTTCAGAATGTCAGAAGTATAGAGGGCGGAGGTGATAGATTAAGGTCATTGAGCAAAGTGAGAACAAGATCAAATGGAACAATTATTGACTCTTTTCAAAGGTAGGGGCATGGTCAGATTTGTGTTTTTAAAAGATTGCTATACTCTAAGTGGAAGATGGAATAGAGGTGTGCTAGCCTGCAGGCAGGGAGATGCCTTAAAGATGCTAGTAGCATAAATTAGGGTAATATTGTCGTAATTGGAGAAAGGGGGTGTTCAGAAGCGTTTAAAAGTGTTTAAAACCTTTGGGGTGTCTGGGTGGCTCAGTATATTAGGCCTCTAACTCTTGATTTCGGCTCAGGTCACGATCTTGAGGTTGGCGGGATTCAACCCCAAGTGGAGATCTGTGCTGACAGTGCAGAGCCTGCTTGGGATTCTCTCTCTTTCTCGCTCTCTCTCAAAATAAATAAGCATTAAAAAAATTAAAGTGTTTAAGACTTGATTGATTAGAAGGGAAGGAGTGGGCAGGCAAAGAGAACTCCAGGGTTATGAGTGCAGTTTTGATAAGGAGAAGGTTCTGTAGGCTTCTCATTTCATATTTTAAAAGTAAAATTCAAGTAAGTGAGGTTATGTGATAGTAAAAGAAAGAGGTATTTTAGTAAGATTTCAATGACTAAAACTTAGAAAATATAAGAGAGGGGCGCCTGGGTGACTCAGTTGGTTGAGTGTCTGACTTCGGCCAGGGTCATGGTCTCGCAGTTCATGGATTCGAGCCCCACCTGGGGCTCTGTGCTGAAACTCAGAGCCTGGAGCCTGCTTGGGATTCTCTGTCTCCCTCTCTCTTTGCCCTTTCCCCGATCCCGCCGCTCTCTCTCTCATTCTCTCAAAAATAAAATAAACATTAAAAATTAAAAAAAATACAGGAGAAAATTACGATCTTTGTGGTTTATTATTCTTGTTTTAATTCGTATCTTGTATTTAATTTGTATTTAATTTAAGGAGAGCCGTATTATCCATTGAGAGTGGAGTTGTGAACGCTGGAGACAGCACCTCTTTTTGACAAGATCAGGATTAGCCATGGAGGACCAGCCATAGTCTACTGAGTTTCTTCTATGACTGTCTTATTGAGTAACCTTGGACCTTGAGTTTCTTTAGTTTGACATCCCTTTTTGCTCCCCCTACTTCTCCACACTTGATGACTTTAAAAGGGATAGGAGGGGCGCCTGGGTGGCTCAGTTGGTTGAGCGGCCGACTTCAACTCAGGTCATGATCTCGCGGTCTGTGGGTTCGAGCCCCGTGTCGGGCTCTGTGCTGACAGCTCAGAGCCTGGAGCCTGCTTCGGATTCTGTGTCTCCCTCTCTCGCTGCCCTTCCCCTGCTCATACTCTGTCTCTATGTCTCTCAAAAATAAAATAAACTTAAAAAAAAATTTAAAAGGGATAGCAGATGGCTCTGATCAATGGACCAGCGATGATTGGGACTCCGCCTTCTTCGTCTCAGTCCCGCCCCCTTTCGTTAGGCCACACCCCTTTACTTGGACCCGCCCCCAAAGAGGTCGCCGCTGATACAACAGCGAATTCTCCACAATCCTGACCTATAGGAGACCTGAAGGGTGGGACCGAGATCAATCTTTTCTTCCATTTGTCAAATCAAGCGTCTATCTGGCCCCAGTCCCATCCCACTTCATCTTCAAGCCAAGGATTGGTTGCTCCGTTCTGGGTCCCCGGCTCATGATTGGTTCTTTTATTCCACCCTCTCTTCCAGCTTTTGCGGGCGGGATTAGCACGCAGCTTCCTGCTCCTGCCAAAAAAATAAAAGAAGAAAAAGAAAAGAGGAGAGAGGCGAAAGAAAATGTCACGGAGATCTTTGGTTTTTAATTCGCTTTTAGTCTTGTCGGTCAGGCCAGACTCTGTCTTTTGATTGGTCTTCCTATCTGCCCATCCCGGATCGGGGGCGGGATTTCCCCAGGAGACCCACACCTTGTTGCCACTGGCCGAACAGTGCGCCTGTCTGAAGCTCCGGGCCCAGGATTGGAGGCAGACGCAGACAGGTGGGCGTGGATTGGCTAGGGCAGCCGGTCAGTGTGAGGCGGGGGCGGGGCCTCGGTGGCTGGTTGCGCGTGTCCGCCGCTGGCTCCGCTCTATCCGGCTTTGCTAGGGGAGGTGAGTCCGGCCGCGGCGGCACCGGCGGCTGAGGAGGCGGCGGCTGAGGAGAAAGCGGCCGGCAGCGACTGAGGAGAAAGCGGCCGCGGGGACGCGAAGCCGGGTGGGGGGGAGGGGGGGAGACGGAGCAGCCTTGAGCCCTGCGGGGGCCGTCGCGCGGGGGGACCCACCCGCTCTCCCCCCCAACCCTCCTCAGCAGAAGCAGCCGGCGGCGGGGGCAGGAGTCAGCCCGCTTCCGACTGCACCCCGCCCGCCTCCCGGGGCTCCTATTCTTTGGCCCCGGGACCCTAACCTCATCCCGGGGCGGTTCCCTCTGTCTGGGCGTCCGAGTGCTGCCCACCTCTCTTTCATTCCTGCCTGCACCTCCTTACCTTCACTTTGCCCCGGTTCTCTTTCTCCTCCCCGTCCTGCCCTGTCGCCTGCTCAGCTCAGCCTATCCCTCCTGCCTCCTTCCCTGGCTCTGTTCTCTTCTGGAAAGTTTAGTACCCCCCCCTCCAATCAGGTCAGCCTGACTAGGAGTAGGGGGAGATGTAGGAAGGCCTGAGAGTTCGAGGGGGGGGGGAAAGCTGGTCTCCCTGGAAATTTCCCCCCATCTTTTGAATTCGGGGTGGTTGGGATTTTTTTAAATTGTATTTTTGAGGAGGTGGTAGGTGTTTAGAAAAGGATGTGGGAATGGAAGGGGTAGATGAGTCAACCCTCTTACAAGATTCCAAGGGCGGCGTGTTTCCTGATCCTTTTCGTGCGTGGAGTTCAGGGGGTCGGGAGGTTTGGCCTTTATTCCCACATTCGAAGCTGGAACCTCCCCCCCATTAAGGATGGCGTTTTAGTACCCACTTGTGGCAGGAAACCTGGGGGGAAGGGGTCCCCTTTTTCCTTTTTCTTTTCTGTTTCTTTTTTCCCTTCCCTTTCTTTTCCGGGCAGTCCACACCCTTCCACACACGCTCACCCCCGACGTAGCCACCAAGATCCTCTAGGCCGCCTGGATTGACTGACGAAGACGTAAAAGCCCGTTGCCGCTCCATGCGTCCCGAGGTGGCGTGCGTGGCCTCTCTTCATTTTTAAATGGCCAAATGACAGCGTGACCCAGTTTTGCTTTCCAGTCAAAGGGCATTTGTGTGCGTGTGTGCGTGTGTGTGTGTGTGTGTGAATGTCTCTCTGTGGCGCAAGAGCCAACGCAAAAATGATGGCGGCTTACAATGGCGGTACATCGGCGGCGGCAGCAGGGCACCACCCCCACCACCACCACCACCTTCCACACCTCCCTCCGCCTCACCTCCACCACCACCACCACCACCACCCTCAGCACCATCTCCATCCGGGGTCGGCCGCCGCCGTCCACCCTGTCCAGCAGCATACCTCTTCGGCGGCGGCGGCGGCCGCGGCGGCGGCCGCGGCTGCTGCCATGTTAAACCCCGGGCAACAACAGCCCTATTTCCCATCACCGGCGCCGGGGCAGGCTCCTGGACCGGCTGCCGCAGCCCCCGCTCAGGTCCAGGCTGCCGCGGCCGCCACCGTGAAGGCGCACCACCACCAACACTCGCATCACCCGCAACACCAGCTGGATATCGAGCCGGATAGACCGATCGGATACGGAGCCTTCGGTGTCGTCTGGTGAGTATCCGGCGGGGCCGCCCACCCGCCTGCTCGTGGGGCCTGCGCACGCGGAGGTCGCCGCCGCGGCGGTGACGCACGTGGAGCCACCCGACGCAAGGAAGCCGCCGTCGCCGGCCGGCGAGGAGGCCCGACGCGTGGGCCATCATCCGGCGTCGTGGGCCCGCCTCGTGATGAGTAGCACACGGTGTGGCCGTCCTACCAGTCTCGTAGGCGAGAACGCCAGCGGGCCCCCCGGCTGGGGGCTCCGTAGATGGATGTGTGCAGCGTGTATCCCAGCAGGGCCTCGGTCGTCCCTCCGGTTTGGTTTCGTGCGAACCGGTCGCCGCCGACGTCACAGAGGACCCCGGCTTCGATCCCGTGCCGTCACAGTCTCGTCCTTCCGGGTATACGCTGCGTACCTCCCTTGATGCCCCTTTTTGGCTTCTCGTTCCTCGATTTGTGATCTTGGTCCCCAGAAGGAAGAGAGGGCTCATACTTGCACCAGTGAGGTCCGTCGTTGCTCGAGTGGTTTATTTTAAACCCGAAAGCTACAGTGGGGAAGTATGTAGCTTTAGCTTTTTTGATAAGAATGCATTAAATATAGCATCACACATGAGTACCACAAATGAGGTCAGTGGACTGTCGTCGTGCCGTGGCCCACATTCAGTGTAATGTTTTAGTGTCATTTAGTGCCTCTTAAGTTGCCGTTATCCCTTGGTCGGCTGCCGTAGTACGAAGTATACTTTTTAAACACACGAAACTGCTCTACTTTTGCTAGTGCTAGGATGTTTTAAAAAGTTTAAGCGCTACTTAGATGCCACATTTTGTCCGTTTCCTCTCCTTAGGAAGATTAGTAGTTTCTGATAAAATGAATGTATCATCGTAGGTCCTGTGGCTGTCAAAACTAGAACACACGGAATTTTTTTTTTTTTCTCTCAAGGATTAAGTATTCTGGTGCAGACAGCTGAATCGATGTGTTCAGTGCATTCAAAAATAGATAGTTGTTAATGTCTAGAAAAGCCCCCATCACTACGGGCAGATGAACTCTCTGGAACCAGCCTGGTAAATGTCTCCTTTTGTCATTGTTTTTCACGCTGTAATTGATGCAAGAATCATGTTTGCATTATATCTGGCCTTCTTTATTTATAGTTCACATTTCGTAAGCTAGGCTACTAAGCGATCGGTTTTTGTTTTTAAACTAGTAGGGTCCAGTGTTTTCCCGGCTCGCTCTCCGAGGAGGTGGCTGCCGCAGCGGTCCCTTCTCCAAGGTGTATGGGATTCCTGGTGGGAAAGAGCGTAGTCGGTAATGGTGTCTCTTCCCGTCGCTCTGCTCAGGGACCTGTCTGTTCCTGCCTTCTCTTTCGTATCCGATCCCCAGGGATTGCTCCGTGAACTTCCATTCCTTGCCTAACCCTGGAGGATTTCAGAGGCGTGGGGCCCCGGGGGGAGGGGGGGGGTCGTGGACAGGGACAAGGTGGTTCCGTGCTTTACATTTTGGTCATGGAGTTCCTGAGACTTTGTCTGGATTTTCTTAGAGCCCGGTGCTCTCTTGTTTTAGTGCTCCACGTGCAGTGCTAAGAACTAGAGCCACTGAAAGAGGGAAGTGACTCGCAGCATTCTTGACAGTGTTCTAAAAACGGTTCTACACTCCTCTCAGACGGCGATGCGACTTGTAGAGTTTGCACTTCAAGTCAGTGCTAAAGGGAGAGATTTTTTTCTTTTTAGGGGAGGAAGGTGAACCGGGAGGGGCGGAACGGCTCCCACCGCAAGCACTCCGGTAGAGGCTCTTCCGAATTGCACGTGTATGCAAAACGGAATGTTGTTGATTTGAGTCCATTCTAGAGGCTGTCGTCGATCGAACGCCTTCTGTCACCGACAGAGTTCGCTCCCCGTCCTTGACGAGTGCCTCGTTCTGTCCACCGCCTTCTGTTGGACACCAGTTGTTTCGTGTCCGCCTTGTCTCGCTACGTTTGTAAGCCCCTCGAGGGTTCGGACCGTGTCTGCCAGGGTACTTAACTTCTTTTCCTCCGCGGCACTTACTTAGCACGGGGCCGTGGCGTCATCCGTGGCTGCTTGAGGACTTGATTTCCTGGTGTCAGGTCCTTCTTTCTCTAACCAAGTTTTTCCGGTTAGCTGCACTGAGTGTTTTTAATCCGATGTTACAAGCGAAGTACAATTCAGTATGAAAAAAAAAAAGGAAGAGTTCCAGGTGTGTGTTTTAGTATGCAAATGCTTTTCTATTTTTATATTTACATATTGATGACTTGCTGTCGGAATTGCTTCTGATACTTGGAACTTAACTGCTAGATGTCTGACCTGAGTAAAGTTGTTAAAACTAGAGATTTGAACACCAGACCAGAGTGAATTGCACTACTGTTCCGAACCCCAAGCTAAAGAGATCAGCGAGGTTTTTTACTTTTTAACTAACTGAACCAGAGTTTTTCTTTTTAATTTAGAAACTACCTAATGAACCTGAAACGATTTTCTAAAATGATTAAAATGAGACATAAAAATATTTTCCCAGCGATAACATCATTTGATTAAAAGACCATATAACTACTTGGGCATCATAAGATTCACTTAGATTCAAATATATTAAAAAAAATTTTTTTTACTGTTTATTTAGTTTTGAGAGAGACACAGAGCAAGCAGGGGAGAGGCAGAGAGAGAGGAAGACACAGAATCTGAAGCAGGCTCCAGGTTCCAAGCTGTCATCACAGACCCCAACTCGGGGCTCGAACTCACGAATGATGAGATCATAAGTCGCACATTTAACTGAGCCACCCAGGCACCCTCTAATATATTTAATGCATTTTGCAAGTATTTTTCTTCTAGCATACCATATGAAAGGACACTATATCTGCTCTCCTATCTTTTTCTGGACATGCACCCCAAATTACTCACTGACGTCTGAAAACATTGCGTGTAATTTTGAACAATATTGTTTTTCCTGTATGTAGACACAGAAAGATATTTACAGAAGTGGGATAGCGTTTTACCAGTCAGATTTATAACTGAACAATTTAGTCTGCTGGCCTTGATTTATCTCTGAGCTGAATTTAACTGGTGGAGTAACTTATCAGTATTGGACAGTTGTGTAAAAGTAGTGAATTACCTATTAGCTTGCTGGTAAAGATGGTGCTTTGACAGTTCAATTAAGGTTTCATTAACAACTTGTCTGCTGTGTTTTATCTCAAAGTAAGGGTTCCAGTTTACGTGGTAATATGGTCATGGGGTAGCCTGAGATACGTTCATTCTACTGATAGAACGTTGTTCGTGGGTCATCAAAGCATCATATGTAATTTGATCTTCTTTATCAGATGTCAAGGCTCCGAATGTCCATTTGGACATTTTCATAATGCAAAACCAAAACACAAAACAACCCACAAACAGAAACCTCAGTCATTTGGTGAGGGTAATATAAATATCTGTTTGTCCGTAGTTCACATATGCCAGAGGAGAGTAAGTGTGCAGTGTGCTTAAAATCGTGACAGTCTTGGGAGAAAGGCTTACCGCCTAACGCTTCAGGGGCTTATGAAGTGCATGTTTTTGAGCGTTGGAGAAAGTTGACCACATGAGAGAAGTTTGGGCCCTGCTAAACCCAGGCAGTTTTGACATTGACAACCAGAAATATTGATTGAATTAATGGCACATGGTGCCACCTTGATGCTGAGTCTGGGAAAACCTTTACGTAGAATATTAAGTGTTTTGCTTTTTAACTTATGTGATGAATTGAAAGATCAAATATCCTGGAATTCATTTGGTCTGTTGCCTTTGTACTCCAAGTAAAGTTGGAGAACTTTGAATTTTATTTTTCTAATACCTTCAGCGGGTTACTTTTATGTAAGTCTTTCAAAACTTAAGCATCGCTGTAGTGATACTTAGTTGTTTACTAGCTGTGTCATCTTAATAAGTTGTTTAACCTCTCTATTTCTCATTATTAAATGAGGACAATAATGGCACCTCCTGAGAATCCAGGATCGGTAAAATGTGGTAATCCTTGTAAACCAATGTTTACACTGTCTAGCATACAGTAAGCACTCAATGAAAGTTAGCTATTTTTATTGTAGTTACTGTTGGTAGAAAAAACTGTTGTGCCAATGTATGCAGAAGTGGCTTCATCTATGCCCGGATTTATCAGGTGAAATCACAACATGCAGACTATTTTTGGAGGCATGACTTCAGATAACCGTAAAGTTATCTTGTTGTACTATATGCTATATGTGTGCTGTTAATTAATAATTTAAAACAAACACATTCAAATATGTAAAATACACGTTTGTATGGACTTGGTAGGTGTTCTAGTCAGTTCATCGGCACCGTTTTAGAAAGTATTCTGTATTTACATAGTGGGAAGGAAATTAATTTTTTCTTCTCAGAATGTAACAAATGAAGGACATCCTTATCATCAAAGTTCAGCTTTAGTGGAAGCTCATTTAACTTGTGTTTGGATGGAAGAGTGTGAATTGCTCAAGAAGATCCCAGTGAGGCGGGGGAAATGTGTGTGATTTAATGAAAACTTATCTGGTGAAAATCCTCACGCATGGCAGGTACTGTCTGGCTTGCTCATCCTGGGAAAATTGGAGGCATCATTTTTTTTCTGATGTTTTTCCCTGGTACTTTTTACTCGTCAATCAGCCAACTTTAATTTAGAAAAATGGGAAATGCTTTGGGATGTGTTTGGGGAAAATCCTGGAGTTTGTTGCATGGGAAAGAGTAGTATACCGAAGTGTATTCTCCTATTAACTGTGTCTTACAGGTTAAGAATTTGTAGTGTTGAGAAGTTTTTCTAACAGCCAAGATTAACTGCCACAGCTGGATTCTTTCGGGGGGGGGGGGCGCTGCTTTGTGAAAAGAGCTTTGAAGAAACAGTGCCTGCACCATAAAAAGGAAACGGTTGCTCTTCTAGACATAACAAAGCATCCGTGTGAAACTAGAAATGTGGAAATCTATATTGTTAATTTTAACTACAAACGAACTTACTTTTAGAAACTGCAGGTTCATGGTCATAAAGTTGAGAAGGCAAAGAGAGGTAGAGAATAAAATTAACACAATCTAATGGTACCGAACTGGTTTCTTGGTGATACAAACTCCATGGCCTCGTAACATTGGAAGTCATTTTGCACTTAGACTCCTGACAAGATTTTTCCAAATTATATTCAAAAACGAAAAATAAAACAAAACCACAACACAACAAAAGAACTCGTTTGTTTTATTCACAACACAACACAAGAAACTCGTTTTATTCTTGGGCAGAAATTTTATGTTACGCCATTGATTATTAGCTTAGAAGGCAAGAAGATAAAGATTTTTTATTAAGAAAAGAGCATTTCAGAAAGAATTGCCTTTTCAAACCAGCTAAAATGACAATATCCCTCAAAATTACATGCAACTTTTTTAGCCACCACTCAGTACCACTGGTGCACGTCCTGAAATAGAAATGGGGGCAGAGGAAGTTACCCTTCATACGCTTGCTAGAAGAAGAATATTTGCAAAATGTATTAACTGAATATATGTTTGGATCTAAGTTCTGGGGTTCCTGGAGCTTTACCCTCAAAGCATGGGCAATTGTAGAAATGTTCCATGATGTAGAAGACTGTCGTCTAATGGAGTTCTGGAACATTTCATTATCTTCACAACTTGGAGTAGGAGAGTTTTCCCTGATTTCTGTATTGCAGAATTGGGTGACTCTTCTGGGTGGTTTTTATTAGATTTGCTGATGTCCTAGCAGTTCAAGAAGCCATCGTTCATATACTGTATGTCTCTTTATTATGCCGATCTGATTTCTTTGATGGAAATTGTCAAAGCCAAAGAAACTTTTCCACTCGTTATTCAACCAAGTGGAAAGAAGTCATTGGGTAGAAGCTCTTTCATTAGGAAGTTGTATTTGGGTTTTACTTTAAAAAAAAGAGTTCATTTATTTATTTTGAGAGAGAGAGAGAGAGAGAGAATCCTAACCAGGTTCCATGTTGTCATGGCAGAGCCTGACACGGGGCTCCATCCCACTAATCATGAGATTATGACCTGAGCGAAAATCAAGAGTCCGACGCCCAACCTGCTGAGCCACCCAGTTGCCCCTGAGTTTTACTTTTGATTCCCTGCGCATCCATAATACTCCTGTGAATTATTTGTTGATTGGGTCGTCTAATGCAGATCAACAGTGATTTCCTGACTAATATAGCTTGTCAGTTTGATCCAGTTGTTGCTTACGGGTAACACAGAGCGTGCCTGAGGCAACAGTTGTAATACTGTCAATAGGCACGTGACAAGTCATCATAGACATAGTTGGTAGTTCTAAGGTACCTAGCCAAAAGATGTTAGAAAAAGTTTTTGCACTCTGGCATTGTGAAAAGGAAACTAAGGAAATGATATTGAGTTGCACTTTAACGGTTAATTATAATGGTGTGAGTAGAAGGGGTGTACACAGTGATGTCTGTCATTGATTATGATTGGCAGTCTTTATCTAAACCTAGTTTCATATCAGTGTTTGAATTAGTTTGACTAATTGAATCCTGTCTACTATCAGAAGGTTTTGACATTGTTGGAACTCACTAGTCAGTGTATTTTTTATTGTCAACCTGCAATGGACCAAAACTATGTAGGCAGTAATGAGAATATGTAATTCTATAAACAATTCTACACACTCTGTAAAGCTTCTGCTGTTACCTGTTCTGTGTTTCTACTGGGATATAGAGATGTTTAAGTCATGATATTGCCCTGAAGGAGCTTACAGTTAAATAAACAGTGTGCGAAATAATATATCCCTGCTTTCAGGGAGTCTTGATGTGGAGTTGACACTAAATTTGAAATCATTAAATAAAAACATAAAGATGTATTTTCACTTGTTCTTAAGTAATTATTTATTGGTTATTGACTATTTCCCAGGCCTGTGCTGGATGTTAGGGATTTAAAGAAGATTATGATCTAGTGGGGGAGACAGACTTGTAATGGATGATTAGAATTCATTGCCATCAATGCAGCAATAGAGATATTCCTTGCATATTACGGGAACATAGAGGGGGGATTTCTCTGGAAGGTGTGAATGCTTTCTACAAGAGGTAATACCTCCCCCGAGTTTTAAGAATTAGAGTCAGCTAATGAAGAAGGACATTCTGGATGGACGGGCTCATATGCAGGAGACGGTAGGGCTGGAGTTGCTGAAATATAAAGTGTAGTGGGGTGGTAGAGGTGATAGGGTGGAGGGGGACCGACTAGAGCTAGACCCTAAAATTGGAATGTTCCGCTGAAGTACTGGTACTGGTCCCACTGGTACTGGGAGAGGGGCAAAATCTTACTCTTTTTATGAATAAAGTGCGTGTATACATATATAAATATATAGCGTATCTATGGTATTAAAATTTCATGGGGAGTCTGGGGGAAAAATGTGTGAAAAGGCTCCTTTGGGGCAGGTAATGAAATAAAGTTGAAACACTGGGAATGGCAACGGTGGAAAGTTTTTAAGAGACAGACTTGTTCAGATATTTATATATATAAAAGAGTGGAGATAGCTGAGGCCTGAGCCTTGGGGAATGTTCCGAGTTGTAGGTGGAAGAAATTATTGGAGGCAAAACTAAAGGGCAGTCAGATAGGAAAATGTGTTCATAGTGATTGACAACCTCCGCATAGCAGAAGAGTGTTAGGAAGACGGGATTGATCTTTGGTGCAGATAAAAAAGTCAAAGAAATTGAGGGTGGAGAAAAGGCTATTGAATTGAGCAGTGAGATCGCTGATGGCATTTGAGAACGCGCGTGTGATTTGTTTTCTCTCATATATATACATGAAATATATATATTTGATTCTAAAGAATTTCTTAAAGATTAGCAGCACTTTGTCTCATCACATTTTTATTTCTAGTTTAATAAACCATAACTTGACGTTTATCATGTTCGAGGTGCTATTTCCCCGGGAAGAATTTTTTTAGTGACCGGGTAATAGAGTACTTGGCTAAACTTGTTAGGAACAAGGTTCTGGTTCTGCCTTGCTGCCAACAACCCTATGACCTTGATAAAGTTATTTACATTTTCTGGGTCTTCGTTTCCTCACTTCTAAAATCCTGTGTTTCCTAAGTTTCTATTATAAAATTGCATTAATATTTATAAAGCATCGTGGCTTTGTGGGAAAGTCCAGTCTGCTAGTGACCATATGACAACTTTCCTCAGGAGTACAGATGTTGAATAGCTTCTAAAATTGTTTAAAGGAAGAACGAGATAAACGTAACCCTATTCCAATGTGGTAACTTTCATAGAGTTTTCAAATTTGGGATCAGATTTTAAATGTGCAGTTGTCCAAGGGATTTATTTTCTTTTATTGACTTATTGGTAAGGATTATACATTCTTAGTTATGAAGAGCCTGCCTGTTTGCAAATGGGCAGTCAGTCCCTTCCTGCGTGTATATTTGATACTATTTTTCTGGTAGTACTTTACCTTTTAGCGTTTTAGATTTTCTTGCTTTCCTAAATATTTGGAGTGATTTTTTAAATTTTAAATAAAATCTAATGTTAAATATTTTGTCTTTTGTGTGTGTGTGTGAGGAATCAGGTAAAATGATTTGGGGGCCAGCGCTTACATTAGCAAGTTGGTCTGCAGTGTTTTGTTTTTAGAAATCTCTTTTAAATTCTGAATTTGGCTAGGGAATTTACTAGTTTGCAGATTGACCTCCCACAAAATGAGCTGTGTCACAGCTTTAAGGCCGCAGCCGTCTAGGGCAGTTTACAATGCCCAGAGACAGAGCGGGAGCGTGCCTCCCTAAAGCTCTACCACAATAGGAAGGGAGCATTTTCACAGAGCCCTGGACAGACCAGCAGCACTATCCAGTAGATATATAATGCAAGCCACAGACGTGATTTTAAATGTTCTAGTGGCCCCGTTAAAAAATGTGAAAAGAAACAGGTGAGATTCGTTTTAGTAACGTATTTTTATTTTAATTCCATGCATCCAAAACACTGTCATTTCAACTTGTTATTACTATAAATATTATTAATTAGGTATTTTACATTGTTTTTCCCCCCAAACAAAGTGTACTGAGTACCTTACTGACCAGCACAGTTCTAGAGTCTCTCTGGCCTTTGTTGATTTCTGAGCCAATTGTCAGTAGAGATAGGACTACTTTTGGAGCAGTCAGGTCCACCCTGGACCTGGAGACGGAGTCAGTTATAAATGGGAGTGATGAATTCCAGCAATGGATGCTGGGAAGGCAGTCATTAATTACCAAGAATGCATTCATCTAACTTATATCAGACTCGGAAGATCTTGACCGGGTGTGTTTATAGAAGAACGAAGTGGCATAATGTTCTCCATAGACAAGCTGTCCTAACTGCTCTGAATTATTTGGAGTCTTCTCTTTTTCTTTTCTGAACCCTTGTTTGCCTAAGGGAGCAGAAGGTAAAATTGGTACCTGATCCTTGCCATGTTTGCTTTCCTTCCCGGTTAGATCAGATATCCCCCATTGATTTCTTTCCTCCCTCAGTGTTGTGGTTTTGTTATCTAGATAAAGTTCTCAAGACTTGTTTTCAATTTAAGTAGTATAGGGCTCGGTAGTGTCGGGCAGCAAACACCTTACAGGGGAATGGACAACACAGAAATTTTTTGTTTATCCTTTCCTTGACCTAAAATTCCTGCTCTGAGCTACAGAGAAAAGGTGGAGACATTTGTACAAATAGATAAAATTAGTCATTTGACCCAGATTGCAGCTATTTTTTTTTTTCCTGTCTGCATGGATAAAAACCATCCTCCAATTTACATAAGCAGGTGATTTTTCTTACATGCTAATTTTCTTAATGTACCATGGCAGAGAGCTGCAGATTTGCAAATTGTGTAAGTAAATTGAAGTAAACCAGGTGACTTTATTTCACTTTATTATCTTACCAGTACAGAAGTACCCAAAGGGTGCAATTATCGGGTGATTATCTCATTGCACATCTAAGTTAACAGGCAGCCTGGTGCAAAGTCCCCCCCCCCCCTTTCTTCTCCACTTCCCTCTCATTTTAGTTGTTTAAAATAGGAAACTATTGATTTCTATATTTACCTTGACAGGGCTAAAAATTTAATAATACAGATGCGGGGAAAATGAGCTTTATTCAGAGTAATCCAGAAGCCATAAAAATTGGCAAGTAATGTGGATACTGGCAAGAAGTGTATACTTGGTTTGGGTTTGAATTGCCTGAGAGAGAATTAGGTTGAGAACCTTCAACCACGTTTAATTGGTTGGCCTCTTCTGTTTTCCTTTTCCCAGGTTCTGCATGTTGCAGTAATTGGGGTTATTGTGAAGTTAACTGGGTGTGTATTAAAGCCAGTGTTCAAAATATTGATGTGTATCCTTTTAAAAATCAAAATAATTAATTATAAGTGCTTTAAAATATCGTTTCAATATGTTAGAAGTTTTAGAAAGGTACAACAGTTAGTGTCAGGGGCTCTTTTCCCAGAAGATTCGTGAGGACAAGTAACGTCAATCAATACAGCACCTTCATGTAGTAAAAGAATATTTCCAGCAATATCTCCAAACAATAAATTCCAATATTAATCTTAGCAATTAATGCTATTTAATTCTTCAGATGTTACAGTATTATTTACCTAGTGATATGTATGGAGATTAAATTATACTCCCTGTAGCTTTGAAGTAATGATTTTGAAATGAATCATAATTGTAAGCTAGCAAATTAAAAGTTTGGCCAGTGTTTTTATCCCGCCGCTTCCATATTCTTCCGTTTCAGCGTAAAGAAAGTAGTTACAGAAGAACAAAAGCGGTTAAAGAATGACGGGAGGGGGACAGGATTTAAGTACAAAGGGACAGTATGGGTTAGTTAGTTGAGAGCCAGTACTGTGATTACAGTCTGGATTTAAATCTTGACTCTGTGCTCTTCCTAGCTGTGGGCTAATTATTTAACCTCTGCGTGCCTCTTGGTCATGGCGTATGAAATGGGGATAGTAAATAGTATATCCGTTTCTTAGGGGTGGTTCTGTGGATTAAGTGAATCAAGGTATATGTAGTCCTAGAACTGTGCTTGGGCCTGTGTAAATGGTGACTGTCATTGTTATTGTTACCAGTTTGAGTGAAAAAATAGAGCACCTATTGAAAGCCTACTAATTTAGGACAACTAACTGCTTTTGTTGGGCTGTTGATAGGTATTAGGTGTGTCTTGACTACTGCAGAAATTTTTTCTTTCTGATTAGCTTCAACAGTTTTTGAAAAATTCATTCAAGTTGTAGAATGCCTTCCAAATGTAACATTTTCTTTAGCACATAAAAGGAGGGTTTTTCCTTTCTCTTTAACTTCCTCTTCTCACCCTATTATCAGAGTAATAATATGTTTATTATAGGAAACTTGAAAAATAACCTGCAACTCAGAGATAGCCGCTGACAGCATTTGGTGTATTTTTCCCCCCAATTATTTATCTGGAATATGTGTGTTTGTCATATTATGAGTTGGGATCATAATTGCATTGGGCATTTGCAGTTTTATCCGGTTTGTTTCACTAACATTACAAAGATTTTGGCCTTTTGGGGTGGGGGGGGGTAGGGGCTAATTTCTTCATTCTCACGAGCCTAGAGCTCTGTCTTGAAAGGAGCTAGAGAGTTGGAAGATACTTTAGAATGCATCTAGAGTAACTGCCTCATTTTGTAAATGGGAAAATCGAGACCCAGGGAAGCTAGGAGATTTGTTCAAGGTCACACAGCTAGTTAGAGGCTGAGCCGGAACCTTTGCTCTTTTGCTGCTTTACCAGTAATACCTGTTCAACTTAATGCCCATTGAAACTGGAGGAAGTGTTCTTCTAAAAGGAAAACAAAACAAATAAAAAACAAAAACTCTGTGAATGAAACCAAGAACAGTGCTTCTGAAAAAAAAAAAATAGACTATTTACTCCATTGGTTGCTTTTTGTGTGCCAGTGACTCTAAGGTTTCTGGTAAAAGTTTAATGTCATAAGCCACAAGGCTTTTGGTGGAAAACAACTCAATCTTTTCATGTTAGATGTAATTGTGTTGTATATTTGCTGTGAGAAGAATATCATGTCCCCCTCTTTTATTTTTTGAAAAATTTAAAGCCTCAGGAAATTTGAAAAAATTGAATAATGATATATACCCATAAACCATTCTTCTAGATTAACATTTTGTGACTTTTGCTTTATCTAGTTGGAGGCTATTTCTACAGAATCTGCTGAGATTGGGTTTTGATTAAATTTAGACCTACAGTGTCAAGAAATTTATGGTCACTGCATCAAGTTGCTGTTCCATGTATTAACTTTTGTAAGCTCTCCAGCTAGAGAAGGAACTGGGAAGTTTTCAAGCTTGTGACTTTTGGAATGCTATTTATTCTCCTAATACTTAAAAGAAAATTCAGTGTGAATCAAATGTGTAACTGAAACATATACCAGTCAAAACTAGGCTTCAGGCAGGATAGAAATATTCCATTCTGCAAAGTGTTTTTTTTTTTTGTGGTATTTATCTCAGGTCGGGAGTAAAGGGGCATTTTCAAAATAACCTAATTTCTGGTTTCACGATTTTGTGACAGAGGACGTGATTGAGGATGTTACATTGTTGAAGCTAAAATTTAAGTTGCTGTAGTTTTTTTTTTTAAGTATTTTTTAAAATAAATTACCCTGATAGTCACATGAGCTGATGATGCTGTGATTCGTGTCACCCGATTCACTGCTCTGTATTTTTCAGTACCAAATAATTCCTTTGTTAAACTCATTTTCAGTAAATGAGCCATTGTTTCCCAGAGGGTAATGATTATTTCTATATATAGCCCAAATCCCTAAGAAATAGATTTTAATGTCTAAAATATTAGTGATTGGAAGTGGTTAAAATCCTTGCTCTGTGTATATCAAGGCACAACTGTGTCTATGAAAAGGGCAGCTGCTGTGTTTGCTCCCTAGGCTACAATATGAGATATTATACTTACTAGAAACCAAGTGACAAGTCTTTAGAAGTCTTTTGGTTTATGTGCAAAAAGGGGTTATTTTATTGAGTCTACCCAGTTATTACATAGTTCTGTAACGTAAACACGTAGAATGAAGTAGCTGGAGTTCGAATCTAAGTGGCTTGTGACAGGTAAGGAAATATATAGGCAGCAGATACTGGTTTATTTGATACAGTTGATGTCAGTCTCTGCAAATAATTCATTGACTTCTTACAGTACCTCAGCAGTAAAGACATTAAATAGGGACACTGCGATGTTTAGCTGGTGTAGACGCTGAAGATCTGGTTATGAGCATGTATCGGCTTCTCTCTGTAGGTGGAAAAACTTTAAATAACTAGTTTTTTATCCCTTGGTTTTTATTTTGGTTTTTTTTTTTCCTCTTAAAGTAGATGCTCGTTTCTTAGAAGACAAATCAAAATCCTCTGTTTCTGTCTCTCTTTCCCTCTCAGTGCTAATAAAAGCAAATGCTTGTAACCACTCTGTGACACGTTTTCTACCCACTGATACACTGAAAATAATGAGTTTCAAAGGCTGGGGCCTTGTCTCATTTGTATCTCCAGAGCAGAATATGATCATGGGCCGGTACTCACTGTGTTTCGTTCTGTTGAAAGTTGCTAATACTAAGTTTGACGTGATGGTGACCGTCACAAAGAAGAGTATCATTGCAATTATGTAGACCCCTCCTTCCTCATGCGACACAGGAATTTTGATGAGGGAACGTTAGAGTGGCATTCACATGACCCCTTGATGGTGATTTTGTTTTTTTGGTGTTTGGATTTCTTTTTTTAAGACTAAAGAGCCCTAATTTAAAAATATATACAGTAACCAACCATCCCTCAGATAGTCCTTGTTTCGCTGCTGCTTTCTATACTCTACTTTTCAGTAGAAAAAGAATGCTTTTGAATTGTTTAGGAAAAATACATTCTTGATGCAGAACTGTGACCTCATGTTAGGAAAATAGAATCTATGTCTACAGTCTCATCTCCTACATCTAGCGATGTGCTGCGATGCTAGCACAGAAGAAAAATACTTGCAATTCTAAGCGTTACATTCTGTTCTATAAACTTATGTATAAATGACAGATTAGTATGTACTAGTTATCCTCTTTAAAATTAGTGACAGGGGCACCTGGGTGGTTAAGTTGTTTAAGCGGCCCACTCTGGATTTCAACTCAGGTCATGATCTCATGGTCGTGTGATACGGCTCCAGTCGGGTTCTGCGCTATGCCGTGGAGCCTGCTTGGGATTCTCTCTCTCTCTCTCTCTCTCTCTCTCTCTCTCTCTGTGCCCTTCCCCCATGTATGTGGGTGCATTTTTTCTCTCTCTCTCTCTCTCTAAAAATAAACTTAAAAAAAAAATAAGTGAGAAGGAATGGCTTATTTCAGTGGTGTGTTGGTATATGTTTCACAGGGTTTCTGAAAAATAAAACTGCCCTGGTTTGTAGGGGCTGCCCAGTTCCTGTGGTGTAAATACTCCTGTCATGGCCAATTTCAGGCTGCCAAGGTGAAGTCGCCAACGCTTGAATTGGAAAAAGAAATATAGTAGCTCACCATTATAAAGTATTTTTATCCTACAGATAAAGCAGATGTTAACCTTACAAGCATAAATCATATTAAAATAATTAGGAAGCAGTGATTTCTGAGTATTCGTTATCATTCTTTTAGTAATGATTTATTTCATTGTAAGTTTATATAATTTAAGTTTCAATAATGCCTGTGTTTCACAGTCAGCTTGCAAAATACCGGAAAATGTAATAATCTCTCAGGAGCCAGTATGAACCAGCTCTGGCACACCACCGGTTTATTAAATCTTTTTTGAGATGTTTAACTAGTGGTAGGGAGAGATGAAGTTCATCTGTGTTCATCATGTACAAAAAGTCCCAAGTGGATTAAATATTTAAATGTAAAAAACAGAGCCAAAAAATAAGAAAAAATAGATAACTATTTTTATCATCTTGGAGGGAAAGACTTATGACTTTGATGTCAAAGCAAGAAAAATATCAGATTCGTTTGTGTAGATATTTAAGATGTGTGTTTGGTAAAATACAACATAAAAAAGCCCAAAGGAAAAAAATTCATAAGCCTGGAAAGAAATATAGGCAATATTTATGAAAGACAAAAGTTAGAATCTTGAATTCTGAAAGAGCTCTTAAAATCAACAAGAAGTAAGGGTGAACAACTGAGCTGAAAATGGGCAAAAGCTAGAGAATGGGCCATTCACAGAAGAA
The DNA here is from genome assembly GCA_030068075.1 of Paguma larvata. Lineage (NCBI taxonomy): Eukaryota > Metazoa > Chordata > Mammalia > Carnivora > Viverridae > Paguma > Paguma larvata. The sequence goes on from CM057843.1 coordinate 6,437,422, forward strand.
ATAAAATTTGTTTAAAAAATATTTTAAAAAGACTCTCACTTTCATTAATAAAGAAATGCAGAAATAGGATATCATTTTTAACTTGTTAGATTGGCATTTTAAAATAAGTGATAACTCCTCCAGTTGTGGCAGATGTAGTGAAATAAACACTCTGAACCTCTTTTTTTTTTTTTTTGAGAGCAAGAACACGTGTGTGAGTGAGCAAGCAGGAGAGGGACAGAGGGAGAGAGTCTTACGCAGACTCCATGCTCAGCGTAGAGCCTGACTGAGCCCTGACGCGGGGTGAAACTTTTGATGATAGGATAGCTGAGGCGGAGACTTCCTGGGAGAGGAGCACACATCCTTTGACTGGAGAAAGCGTTGAGCTTATAGATGCAAAGATAGATTTATAAGGAAAGCGACCTAAATGTCTGTGAATAGTAGACTGGTTATCTTTGACAGATACTCACAATTTATTAAGTAAGAATCAGTGTCAAAGATCGTCCCCTTAAAAAAAAATTACTCCTATGTTCCAGGAAAGTCTGGAAGGATATCTACCACAATGGTTATTTTAGTGAGGTAAGAGTGTAGCAGATTTTCACTTTGGATTTTATAATAACTTCTCCTTGAGAGAAAACCTGAATTCCTTTTATAAAGAATAACCCTAAGGAAGTACATCAGAGTGTCCCTCTTTTTTAGAGGAGGAAGCTATGGCTCAGAGAGGTCTCAGTGAGTTGCCTAAGGATTCGGAGCTAATTAAGAGATACGTGAAAGATGCGTGATGGAGGTTACGAAGAATAATAAAGTATCCACAACCCTGTCTAAGAAATAGAACCTAAAACCAACACTGTCGAAGCTGCCCTTAAACACCTCCCCGTTCCGTCCCTCTGCCTGATCGGCCTTGCCAAGAAGAAACAACTATCCTAAATTTTATTTATTATTACCTGCTTTGAACAAAAAATTGGCTTTCTTGATAACTGTAAGTCACATATAATTCACACATTTAAAGTGTCCAGTTTAATGGTTTTAATATATTCATAGAGTACATTTTCATTTTTCATTTTAGAACATTTTCATTACCACCAAAAGAAGCACCATACCCATTAGCAAATCAGTCTCTATTCCCTGGGCCTCTGGCAACCATTAATCTTTTCTGTTTCTATAGATTTGCCTGTTGTGGACATTTCATATAAATAGGATCATTCAGTGTATGTGGTCTTTTGTGATGGATTTCTTTCATCTAGCATAATGTTTTCAAGGTTCATCCTTTTTTATGCCTGATAACATTTCATTGTATGGATATACCACATTTTACTTTTCCAGTTTGATATTAGAATCGTCTCCACTTTTTTGGCTAATTTGCATAATACTGCTTATGAACACTCACGTACAAGTTTTATGTGAACTTGTGTTTTCATTTCTCTTGGGGGTATATACCTGGGAGTGGAGTTGCTGGGTCATCTAGCCTCTGGTAACTACGTTTAACTTTTTGAGAAACCATTGAACTATGTTCCTCAGTGGCTGAACAGTTTCACATTCCTACCAGCAATGGAAGAGGGTTCCGGTTTCTCCACATCCCTGTCAGTGCTTATTATCAGTCTTCTTCTCTTTTTTTTTTTTTTTAATTATTTTTTTAGCGTGAGAGCACACAAGTGGGGAGAGGGGCGGAGGAAGGGAGAGAATCTTAAGCAGGCTCCACGCTCAGTGCCGAGCCCAGTGTGGGGCTCAATCCCACAACCCCGGAATCCTGACCTTACCCAGAATCACGAGTTGGACGCCTAACTAGCTGAGTCATCCAGGCGCCGCCTGTCTTCTTGATTATAGGAATCTTAGTGTGAAGTGGTACCTCATTGTGGTTTTGACTTGTATTTCCCAGTAATATGATGTTGAACATCTTTTCATGTGCTTGTTGGCTAATTGTAGGACGCCTTTGGAGAAATAGCTATTCAAGTTCTTTGCCCATTTTTAAATTGGGTTGTCTTTTTGTTGTTGAGTTGTTAAGTTCTTTTGTATTCTAAAGGTTTTTTTCAACATTTATTTATTTTGGGGAGACAGAGCATGAGGGGAGGGGTAAAGAGGAGGGAAACACAGAATCCAAAGCAGGCTCCAGGCTCTGAGCTGGCAGCCCAGAGCCTGACACAGGGCTCGAACCCACAAACCATGAGATCACGACCTGAGCTGAAGTCGGATGCTTAAGTGACTGAGCCACCCAGGCGTCCAAGTTCTTTTTGTATTCTAGATGCCAATCCCTTATCGGATATATGATTTGTAAATATCTTCCTCCATTCTGTGGTGTGTCTTTTCAGTTTCTTGATGGTGTCTTTTAAAGCATAAAAATTTTGGGGGTGCCTGAATGGCTCAGTTGGTTAGGGGTCTGACTGTTTTGATTTCAGCTCAGGTCATATGATCTCACAGTTGTGAGATGGAGCCCCACACTGGGCTCTACACGGAGCATGGAGCCTGCTCGGGATTTTCTCTCTCCCTCTCAGTCTGCCCCTCCCCTGCTTGTGTGTGCTCTCTCTCTCAAAATAAACATTAAAAAATAAGCATAAAGATTTCTAATTTCGATGAAGTCTAATTTGTTTATTTTCTGTTGCTTGTACTTTCCACTGAAAGTGGAAGGTGTCATATCTGAGAAGGTTGTACATAACCCAGAATCATGAAGGTTTACACTTGTATTTTCTTCTAAGAGTTTTATAGTTTTAGCTCTTATAGTTAGATCTGTGATCCCTTTCGAGTTAATTTTTGTATAATGTGAGGTAGAGTGAGGTACAACTTCATTCTTTTGCATGTGGATATCCAGTAGTCTCATCTGCATTTGCTGGAAAGATTATTATTATTTCTGAATTGAGTGGGGATGTTGAAAATCATTTGATCATCAGTGTAAGAGTTCATTTCTGGATTCTCGATATTATTCTATTGACCTATAAATTTCTCCTTATGCCATTACTACACTGTTAATTACTATAATATTTATTAAGTTCTGAAATAGGGAAAGGTGAGTCTTCCAACTTTGTTCTTTTTAAGAGTGTTTTGGGTCGCTTGAATAAGAGTTATTCTGACTCCTTTAAATTTTCATATGAACTTTAAGATTAGCTTATGAATATCTTTATTAAAAAGCCAGATAGGATTTTGATAGGAAATTGCATTGAATCTTAAATCGATTTGGGGAGAATTGCCATCTTAACAGTATCAAGTCTTCCAATCCATAAACATGTGATGTTTTCCCATTTATTTAGATCTTTAATTTCTTTCAGCAATTTTGTAGTTTTCAGATGATGTTTTTCACATCTCGTTAAATTCTTAAGTATTTTATTTTTTAACAATATTGTAATTGGAATTGTTTTGTTAATTTCATTTTTGGATTGCTCACTGCTTGTGTGTATAGTTGGTTTTGGTATATTGAACTTGCTCTGCACCCTGGCTCAGCTTGTTTTATTACCTTATTTTTGTTTTTATTTTAAATAGACTTTAATTTTAGGTTCATAGTAAAGTTGAATAGCAAGTGCAGAGAGGTCCCATCACACTGATCCTGCACATGTGCAGTCTCCTCCCTTGCTGTGAATATCCTGAACTGGAGCGATACATTCGTTCCAATCAGTGAGCCCACACTGATCCATCGTTACCGCCCAGAGTGTGTAGTTTACATTAGGGCTTACTCTTGGCGTTCTGCGTTCTGTGGGTTTTGACAAGTGTGGAATAATGACATTGTATTCTACAGAATAATTTTGCTGTCCTATAAATCCTCTGTGCTTTGCTTGTTCAGTTATCCCTCTCCCCTAACCTCTGGCAGCCACTCATCTTTTTACTGCCTCCATAGTTTTCCCCCTTGATGTCGTGTACTTGGAATCATATTGTATGTAGCTTTTTCGGATTGGCTTCTTTTACTTAGTAATATGCATTTAAGTTTCCTCCACGTCTGTTTGTGGCTTTATTGCTCATTTCTTTTTAATGCTAAATAATATTTCATTGTCTGGATGTACCACAGTTTATCTGTTCACCTACTGAAGGATGTCTTGGTTGCTTCCAAATTTTGGGAATTATGATTAAAGCTGCTATAAACATTTATGTGCAGGTTTTTGTGTGGACATAAGTTTTCAGCTCCTTTGGGTGAATACCAGGGACCATGATTGCTGGATTGTATGGTAAGAGTGTGTTGAGTTTTGTAAGAAATTGCCAATCTGTCTTCCAGAGTGGCTGGGTCATTTGGCATTCTTACCAGCAATGAATGAGAGTTCCTGTTGCTTCACGTCCTTGTCAGCAGTTGATACTGTTGGTGTTCTGGGCTTCGGCCATTCTGAGCAGTATATAGTGGTATCTTGTAGTGGCATTTCCCTGATGACATGAAGCCTTTTCATAGGCTCACTTGCCATCTATATCTTCTTTGATGAGGTGTCTGTTATGGTCTTTGACCCATAGTTTAATTGGTTGCTTTTGTTTTCATTTTATTGAGTTTTAAGAGTTGTTCGTAGGGGCACCTGGGTGGTTCAGTCGGTTAAGCATCTGACTTCGGCTCGTGTCATGATCTCACAGTTCGTGAGTTGGGGCCCCGCGTCAGGCTCTGTGCTGACAGCTGGGAGTCTGGAACTTGCTTTGGATTCTGTGTCTCCCTCCCTCTCTGCCCCTCCCCCACTCATAATCTGTCTCTATCTCTCTCTTTCAAAAATAACTAAACATTTAAAAAATTAAAAAAAAAACCTCAGTTGTTTGTATATTTTAGATAATAATACTTTATTAGATAGGTCTTTTGCAAATATTTTTTCATCTGTGATTTTGTCTTATCATTATCTTGTTACTTTATTTTTAAAAGAGTTTTATTGAGACATAATTTGCATTCTAGAAGAGTCTCCCATTTAAAGTATACAGTTCATTCATTGAGTTTTAGTAAATTTATACAATTATGCACCTGTCACCATCATCCAGTTTTAGAAGAGTTCTGTCACCCCCGAAATTCCCTCAACGATATATTGTTTAGTTTTGCTTATTTGCGGCTTTCTACAAATGGTAAGCAGACTTCAGAGTACTTGGAGCGCCTTAAAAAAAAGTATAAATAGAGAATACAGAAACTTTCAGTCCTTTTTCTAATTAACCAATATGATAAAGAACTGAGATGAGTTTGTTTTTTCTTCATCAACATTTTGAGGAATATTTGAGGGAGCAGATGAATCAGGGTTTATACAGAATCTGTATACTTTAGAGCATGGTCACCCCATTTATTCAAGCTCCTCAAAGTGGAGGAAATGCCAAACTAAGTTAAATATAAAAACGGTTCTGACTTCTTATGGTATCCATGATACCGTCAAAGATATTTGCATAAACTTCACCACCTTGTTTGCCTTACCAAATAAAAATCATTCTTTTGTATTAAACTTAGTTGGTTTTTTTTTTTTTAATTTAAATTAATGATTCCATTGGTTTTTTTTTGAATCTGAGTTTTGGGGAATTTCATTTTAGGGATAACCCCTGAATTTCAGTGCTGAGCAGCTGCTGTTACTTAAAAGCTGCATCCTCAGATAACTTGATTCTTCTCAGAATGCTGTGGGGATGTGGTTTATAAGAGATGGTGGGAGGGACAGTGAGTTTTACAGACTTGCCCAGTGATTAAAGTTGTCGAGAATTAAAAGTTGAAGTACTAGTTTTTCCAGTTTCACTGTTTTACTATTCTGTAATTCTGAGGTATTTTTGAAAAGAAAGAGTTCATAATCTTATAGTTAGAAGAAAATTGAAAAAAGACATTTAAAAAAATGACTTTGCATGATCGCAGAGATGCTTTTTCTGTTGCCTTAGTTATGATTCAGCAGTGCCAGTGACAAAAGCAGCACCAACTAATTTGGGTTGTATTTCCATATCACTTGAGTTCCTAACCTGAATTTGAGAGTAATAGAAGTCATCACATGGTTTGTGGGGTCTCTGTATTTCGTGGATGTGCTTAAAGAGGTCCGTTCTTCCTCAAAACTAGAAATGCAGCTTATTTCCATAGAAGCATTATTTCGCGGTTGTAGAGGTAGAGGAGACCCAAAGATGATTTCATTCGGTCTACTCCAGTAATGCTCTAGTAATGGATGATTCCTTCCTTCAGGTTAGCTATGCGGGGATAGATTGGATTTCTCAAATTATTATAAAATTAATTTTTTAGAAAATAATGTCATGTAATTTAATGGGCGAGGTTTGAAAGGTGATGCCTGTTGAAACTGCATAAATTAGAATATACCCTATTGAAACTCCAGAGAGAGAGGAAAAAACAGAGATGGGGACCAGTTTTGACTTTTTTTTTTCTTAGAATCCCTATAGTGGTGACGCCATAGTCTTCATTTAGTGGCATTATTTCTGAGTGTTACTGTCCTTTTGTCCTTCTGCCTGAAAGAGTTCCGTATCTAATACTAACTTTATGCCCATTTCCTTTCATTTAGTTCTTCACTGAATGTTTTTTGAGCTCCCTGTAACACTTAAAAAGTCTCTGAGGGTGAACGGGGATTCTCAAAGTGAATTTCTAGATTAAAAAAAGAAAATCCTTACTAAAATCAAAACCTGGAATTGTACAATGTTTTAGGTAAACTTTCTTAAATTTACGAAAATGTACGGTGGTGTCTGGATAATGATTCAAACTTTAATATTAAAGCCGTGTGTGGTATAATTAACACAATAAGCTATGGAATAAATGCTCTCAGCAAGAATTATGAAATTATGACAGATTGACAATTGTTTTATCTTTAAGACCATAATCAAGCCACCCCTTATCTTTTTTTTGTTTGTTCCATTCTCGGTTTGGTAACACAACGGGAACAATCTGCCCCCAAATAATTATCACAGGTGCATGATATTAATGTCCAAAAAGGGCGTACTCCAGTTATAAAGCTTGATACGGCCTCCCCGGGGAAAAAATAAAATTGAAGGTGATTTATGTATACACCATTTTTCCTCAGACTGCTCATTTTCTCACTTCATTTCTCAGGGTTTGAGTTGTCAAAACAAATCATTTTATTGTATCTTTCATATTAAAGTTTGTTCTTTTAAAAGTACTTGCTTAAAATGCTCTCCCGAAAGGAGAGAGAATTTTACAGTATGAAAGTTGTTTTATGTTTTGTCTGTATTTGTCTATGTAAAGAAAGTTCCTAATGCCTTTCTCCAAAGATGTGGTTTGTAGAGTCAACTTGTGAAAGATTTATCCCTTCACTCTCATAAAAGTTCAATTAGTAATATGGGACATCTTATTCCCCACTCTTTTTTCTGGAGCTTTTATGACAAATAGGGGGTTCACAGGAAGGAATTATAATGAGAAACCCTGAGAAGTGCATTTGGAGACTAGTAAATCATTAAAACCTGAATGAAATGAGAAAGGAGTGATTATTTACCTGTTGAAAAACTGCAAGCCTTGAGAAAAGTAAAGGCAAAATAAGATTTTATGGCAAACCCTACCAAAGTAACGGATCTATTCTTTAACCTTTTCTATTTGTTTGTTTGTTTATTTAGTAAATAAGGCAAGTTTTTTGAGGTGCATTTTTGTGTGTGTTTTACTGAGAGAGAAAAGATCTTAAGCAGGCTCCAATCCCACGACCCTGGGACCATGACCTGAGCCGAAATCACGAGTCGGACGCTCAACCGCCTGAGCCAGTCAGGCATCCCAACCTTTTAAATAGTTTAAATAGCTGTGATTTCAGTTAAGTAGTTGGGTGAATGTACAGGTTTAAAATGTCAAAAATAATTTCCTGAACTGAAATATAGGACTGTGACATTTTTATTGCTAATTTGGATAATAACCTAGAAGGCTTATCAAATTTCCAAATCAACAGGCGCTGGGAAAGATGGTTAGCATAGTGGGTGACAAGTGTTCAGGGAGAGCACTCTAAGAAAGATGCGCAGAAATTGACAGGTGGAAATGTGGGAGGGGTAAATGTAAAAGCATGAATTTATAGCCATCTTTAAATTAGTGAACATTTATTGAAGACCTGTGTCCTAGGCTTTGAACACTGAGAGTGTCCTGAGAACAAATTTATATGATGGTAAGTAAGGAAGGCAGACATTTAAAAATCTCTTGAGATAATTTACCTACATTCACATTCTGCTATTTATTGGCTGTGAGACTTCCAGCAAGTTGCTTTAGCTCTTTGTGCCTCAGTTTACTCTTCTGTCTTGGGTTCTTTTGAAAATTAAATGAGATATTATTATGTAAAATGCTTGATATAGTGCTTGCCCATAGTAAAGTAAATACTAGGTGTTTTTGTCATTGTTAACGCTTATCATCTTTTTTTTTTTTTTATGGAAGAAAACAGAGATTATGATACCTAGTGTAATTAGTGTAATTGAGGATGCCAGGAAAGCTTCTCTGATAAAATCCCTACCTTGAAGAAGCTCATTCTTGAATCTTTGTAAACAGAGCGCATTTAACATACACATACAGAGAGGCACAGGATGCTTGCTGCGGGAAGACTTGGGCCCTCCGTTTGTACAATTCTAAGGGGACACTTCCTCCGGCATTATATTGTGAGAGGTAACCCCCGTAGTTCCTCAGCGCCATGTGTGTGGGTGTGTGTGTGTGTGTGTGTGTGTGTGTGTGTGTGTGCGCGCGCGCGTATGCTAGGCCACATTAGGGGAGGGACATCTGAGTTAAATTTTGATGGGAAAGGTCAAGAGATGACCAACAGAGGGCATTTCATGTGCAGAGCAGTGGGGCCATGTGAGACCATGGTATGTCTGGGCACCTGGAATTACTCCATCGTGACCGAAGTTAAAGATGAGGTGCGGTGGTTGAGAGTGATTGCCAGGAGGTGAGATCAAGAAGGACCTTGTTTGCTATTTTAATACTTTCAGATTTCATCTGAATCTAGGACGCTATTGGATGAGGTATACGGATCACATGATCAGATTTATTTTTGTAACTGCTCAGACAGTACTGAGAGGAATGGTTTGCAGTAGGAACAGGTCTAAAAAGCTGGGAGAAGGCAACTGTCCTCTGTACTCTGAGTGTAGATTGCAACCTTTTTTCCAGGCAGTGGCGCAGGTGCCTTTCTCCTCACTTGTTGGGTCTCATCCCTAGACATTTAGAAATTTTATGGCAGTTGGACATAGTTCGTGCTTTATACCCTGAACTTTCAGTGTTCTTTATTAGCAAGTCTTGCACTCATCTCAAGACAGTTCTTTTCCCCGCTGCCCACAGCAGCTATTTCAAACCTCTGTCGCTCTCCTCAAGTTCCTACTCCACCTCTTCCTCACTTTCCACAGATGACTTCATCCTCTGTTTCACAGAGAAAATAAAGCTAAAGGATGCAGGAACTGGATAACTTCCTGTGCCACCCACAGACAGATATGCATGTCAACATTATTCAGCTTTCCTCCGGTCCTGTTCCCTTCCATTTTTATTCCAGGGGCTTTTTTCCTTTTATTATCTTAGGTTTTCAACCTCTGCCTCTCTACAGTACCTTTTCCTGTAGCCTCTAAACTTGCTCAAGGATCACCGCTAAATTCAATCTTCGTCATCCTTTAGATTACCAACCTAACGTCTCTCTTTCCCTTCGCAGCCAGGCTCCTTGGCAGATTAGTTTTCAGTTACTGTCTCTGCTTCACTTCTCATTTTCTCCCAGCCACTGTATGCTCCTTTCGTCCACATATCGTACCGCTCAAACTGCTTTGACAAACTAGCAGCTAGGTACCAAATTCGGTGGCACATTTTTGGCTAGTGCTATTGAGCATCTATCTTATTTGCCACCTCTGTATCCTTTTGGTAAAATATCTGTTCAAACCTTTGCCCATTTTTAGACTGGGTTGTTTGTTTTCTCGATATTGGGTTTTGAACAGTCTTTATGTATTCTGGATATGCATCCTCTTTCAGGTATGGGGTTTGCAAATATTCTCTCAGTCTGTAGTTCTTGTTTTAAAAAAATTCTCTCAATAGTGTCTTTCATGATAACAAACATTTTAATTTTGGTGAAGTCCAGTGGATCAGTTTTTTCTTTAATGGATCCTGATTTTGGTGTCAGACTTTACACTCTTTGCCTGACAGGTCATGAAGATTCCTCCTGTGTTTTCTTCTAAAAGTTGTATAGTTTTATGGTTTCTGTTGAGATCTGTAGTCCGTGCTGGAGTTAGTTTTTGTAGAAGGTGTAATGTTTAGGCCAAGCGTCTTTTTTTTAACATATAGATATCTCGTTTTTTCCAGCATCATTTGTTGAAAAGCAGATCCTGTCCTTTCTCCATAGATTTGATTTCGTACCTTGTTAAAAAATCAGCTAGCCATATTTGTGTGTATCTCGTTTCTTCTTTAAGCGAGATTGTTTAGAAGTGTGTTTTTAATTTTAAAAATTGATACTTATTTTCAGTTTACTTACTGCCTTATAACACATTATTTTGTTATGATTTGAATATGTGGTCTGCACGATACCATTTTCTTTGAATTTGTCGAGATTTACCTTATGGCCTCGTATGTGATCACTTTTTATAAATATTCTATTGTGTTTGAAGCATGTTTATGCTGCAGTTATTTGGTGTAATGTTTTGTGTATGCTCACTAGATAAAGTTTGCTAATTGTGGGGCGCCTGGGTGGCTCAGTCGGTTAAGCGTCCGACTTCAGCTCAGGTCACCATATCACGGTCTGTGAGTTCGAGCCCTGCGTCGGGCTCTTTGCTGACCGCTCAGAGTCTGGAGCCTGATTCTGATTCTGTGTCTCCCTCTCTCTCTGCCCCTCCCCTGCTCACGCTCTGTCTCTATGTCTCTCAAAAATAAATAAATGTAAAAAAAAAAAAATTTATTAAAAAAAAAGTTTGCTAATTGTGTTATTTTAATGTTATATACTTTATATGATTAAATATTTATGTAATCAACATTTTTATGTGTATAATCTTCCAATTGATAAGTACTGATAAATATATTGTCAAAATCTTACTCTAGTGAATTTTTATTATTTCTCTTAGTTCTCTCACTTTGCTTTTAAATATTTTGAAGCTTTTATTATATACAGGTTTAGAATTTATACCCTAATTATACTGAGCCTCTAAACATGTATTCATAGCATGCCTGGGTATCTCAGTCGGTCAGGTGTCTGACTTCAGCCCAGGACATGATTTCCCAGTTCCTGGGTTTGAGTCCCATGTCGGACTCTATGCTGACAGCGCAGAGCCTGGAGCCTGCTTCAGATTCTGTGTCTCCCTCTCTCTCTGCCCCTCCCCTGCTCATGCTCCGTCTCTGCCTCAAAAATAAGTAAAATTAAAACATTTTTAATTTAAAAAATATATATGTATTCACTCTTATCTCTAAAAATTCCTTTCCCACAAAGTTTATCTTTTAATAATGCACCTGCCACTTCTTTATTTTTAATTCATTTTTATTGCAGTTGTAATTTACATGCATCAGAATATGCTTAAGTATATAATTTGATGAGTTTTGACAGGTAAGCAACCATCACCCCAGTGAAGATCTGTATCTTCAGAAAGTTCCCCACCATGCACTCCTGCCCTAGACAACAACTTTTTTTGTTGCTATTATCTTTGGGTAATTTGACTTGTCATTAGAGTTTACATAGACTCCTACAGTATGTACTCTCTCGCGCCAGTCTTATCTCAGTCTGTGTGTTTTTATTATTCATCCCTGTTGCTTGCCGAACTCCAAAGTTGTAAAAGTATTCTCCCTTGGTTTTCTTTTTTTTCCAAGAAATTATATACTTTTAGTTTTTATGTTCCATCTCATTAATTTTTCATATATGGGAATAGCATAAAGGGTTGAAGGTTTCTTTGTGACTTTGTTTTTTTAATACGAATGGCCTGGTCTTATAGTACCTTTTGTTGAAAAGTCTTTCCTTTTAGTGAATTGCCTTGCTCTGCAGTGGGAAGTCACTTGATTGTGTGAATGTAATCTAGTCTGGACTTCTATTGTTTCATTAGTCCTTTTGTCTCTTCTTATGTTAATGCCATACTGCCTTGATTATTGTAGCTTTAGAGCAGGATTTCTCAACCTCAGCGCTGTTGACATTTGGGCCTGATACTGCTTTGTCGTGAAGGCCCTCTTACATATTATAGGATGTTTTGTGGCATCCCTGGCCTCAGCCCACTAGATGCTAGTAGCATCCCTCTAGTTCTGACAACCAAAAATGCTAAATGTCCCCTATGGGACAAAATCACCCTCAGCTGAGAACCACTTTAAAATAACTCTTGAAATCAGATAGTGAAAGTCTCCCAACTTTCACGGTCTCATTCAGGATTATTTCCGTATCATTTTAGAATTAACTTGTTACTTACTATTTAAAAATCTGTCGAGGGATGCCTGGGTGGCTCAGTCAGTTGAGCATCTAACTCTTGATTTTGGCTTAAGTTATGATCCCAGGGTTGTGGGATTGAGCCCTGTATCAGTCTCTGTGCTGAGCATGGAGCCTGCTTAAGGTTCTCTCTCTCTCGGCCCCTCTCTCCCACTCGCATGCGCATGCACTCTTCTTTCTCTATCTCTCTCTCTTTTTTTAAATTTTTTATGTTTATTTTTAAGAGCAATAGAGAGCAGGAGTGAGGGAGGGGCAGAGAGAGAGAGGGAGACACAGAATCCGAAGCTCCAGGGTCTGAGCTCTCAGCACAGAGTCCATGGTCGAACTCATGGACCACGAGATCATGACCTGAGCCGAAGTCAGATGCTTAACCGACTGAGCCACCCAGGCACCCTGCCCCTTAAAAAAAAAATTCTGTTGGGATTTTGATTAGGTTGATGTTAAATATATAGATCAAGTACAAGAGAATTGACATCTTAACAAAATTGAGGCTTCCAATCCATGAATGTGGTGTATCTGCCCTTATTTTTGTCTTCGGTTTCTGTTTGCAGTGGTTTGGAGTTTTCATTATTATAGAGGTCTTGTGCACATTTTGTTACATTTGCTTCTAAGTAGTTAATATTTTCCAATGCTATTGGAATTGGTATTTTTATTTAAATTTTTATTTAAATTAACTAGTTGTAGGCCTTCTTGGCCTGTCCACAACCTTACATTCAATTAAGGCACCATGGCACTTGAAGGGGGGATCTCTTTCACTAGTCCTATTACTCTGTCCTGCTGAAGGCCCTGTGACAAAAGATGGGCAGAAAATGTACAGATGTTGGGTCTGGAGATCCTCAAGTTTTTAGTCAATCAAACCAACTCAGTTTCAGCAAATAAAAGTTTGCTAAAAAATTTGTTTTCTCCTTAGCCTTCTTGGTGGTCAGTTTGCTCTTCCTCTCACTGTCTCAGGATGAAAGGGGCTTTGGATGTTTTCCCTCTTAGCAAGCCTATCCCTTTCTGGAATTTAGTTTATTTATATTTCTTTGAATTGTTAACTTTGATGTATACAACCAACCAGGAAACTATGATACTGCTTTTTCCTTTGTTAGGGGGAAGTATTTTGTAAATTTCTACACCCTAATTGGAAATGGTTACCAGTTTTCTTTGTTCAATGTTTTGGTATATTTTTTAACTTCTTTTTTATTATTCTTTTATTTTTATTTTTTTAGTTTATTTATTTATTTTGAGAGAGAGAGACAGATAGTGTGAGTGGGGGAGGGGCAGAGAGGGAGGGAGAGAGAGAATCCCAAGCAGGCTCCATGCTGTCAGCATAGAGCCTGATGTGGGACTCGAACCCACAAAACTGTGACATTATGACCTGAGCTAAGGTTGGACACTTAACTGACTGAACCACCCAGACGCACCTAAAATGCATGTTTAAAGTCCATAGGTGATAATATTGTTTATTTTCCAATCTCGTTTTTTTTTCAAAGATTTTATTTTTAACTAATCTCTATACTCCATGTGGGACTCAAATTTACAACCCTGAAATCAAGAGTAGCGTGCCTCTGGTCAGTTGTTTTTTAAAGTAAACTCTACACTCAACATGAGGCTTGAACTCATGACCCCAAGATCAAGAGTTGCATGTTCTACCTACTGAGCGAGTCAGGCGCCCCAAAATCTGGTCAATTTTAATAGTCTCCTATTTCTATATCATAATTTTCTGTCTTATTTCTTCTTAAAAATAGTTATTTCACATTATGCATTTGATCATTCTATTATCTGCCGTCTTTGTTGGTCTAATTCTATAGTTTGCTATTCATTGGCTCTGATTCATAGATGCTTCTTGTGATTTTTAAAAATGTGAGCTTATGGCCTTTGGAACTTTGTTGTAATTTTTAGAGGCTAAAAATCAGATCTCTTTTTTTTCGGAGATAATTTGGGTGTCTAGGGGTATCACCTACTTTTAAGTAAATTTTTGACCTTGGTTTTTTAGGCCACACAGCTGGTTTGAATTGTAACACCACAGGGGTGCAGACTTGTGGTTAAGAATTCTCAGTGAAGACATCTTTCTGTTTAACTGCTCTACCATGAATCAACACCAATAAAAACCCTTATTCTCATCATCTCCCTCTGCAGAATGAGTTTTTTCCTATTTCACCCTCTAAGGATGTAGCTTTTTGGGAAGTCTCGGCATTATATAGGTGTTAATCCATTCTGTCTCCATGGTAGGGCCCAAAGCGGCCTCCTCAACTCAATAAGTAGCCCATTAAAACCTAGACTTTGGTCCCCCAAGGATTGGCCAGTAGCTCCAGGGAAGACTCTACCTGTCATGTTCCTCACTCTTGTGAATGTATACTTTCTTATTTCTGCCCTCAAGACTTCTTTGCTTCTCCCCCAAAGTTAGCCATATATTTAAAACTAGACTTTATCCAGCATTCTAGGTATGTTTTTCAAACTGATATCCTATTACCTTATACTCAATGTATCTTTGGGAGTTATCTCTATTTGTTTTTGAAGTGTGGCAAGTGACAAGGTATAGTATAGGGAAAAAACGAATTCCACATTCAGTCCTGTCTGGAAGCTTGGCATGTCCTTCCCTTGCTTCCATGGTGGCAAAGGCATCCTACTCCTCACTCAGTTCAGGTGTTATTTTCTCTCTAGATAGTCTCCCCTTCTGGCTCAACTGCCATTCTCATCTATACCCCCCAACAGAATGAATTAATCTCTCATATTTGTTTCCATGCAAGATAGATATACCTGTATACACAAAGAAGGAGACTGAATTTTATTTATTTCCATGTCCCTAGCATGTTTCTGGGTTTTATTTATTTCTATGTGTCTATCACTAAAGTTTATTGAATTGAGTTCTCAGACTCTTTAAACAAATCTTGAAATACTGAGATTTTAGCTAGGATTTGTACCTTAATTTGCTGCTTATTTTAGAAAATAACTTTTCAAGCAGTTGGGAGTTTGATCAGCATATTGTAGATCAAATAATTTTATCTGGTGTTTGTTAATTGCTAGGACTGGTTATATTTAAGAGAGATTAAAGTGTAGTTTAAATGTCATTTGTCTTACAATGTCCAGAAGGAGTGAGATGGTATGATTTTGGAACAAATGGAGATTTAGATCCCAATTCTAAATTCTAGTTTACTTTAAAATTATGAATATGTTAGGGGTGCCTGGCTGGCTCAGTTGGAGAAGCATGAGACTCTTGACCTTGGGGTTGTGTTTTTGAGCCGCCCTACGTTGAATGCGGAAATTACTAAAAATAAATAAATAAATAAAACTCAAAAAATATTGTGGAATATATAGAGTTTTCTGGAATTACCCTTTGTGTCTGGAACATCAACGGGAACTTTTGCCTTTTGGGCACGATTTTTAAAAAACGAAAAAGGGGAAGTTTTCTAAATGACCTCGATTTCTTTGAGGGGTTGGGGATGGGCATGTATGGTGTGTTTTTCTCTTGCGTGAGTTTAATTCTCTTTTTCTATGGTGAGTTACAGGGTCATTTTGTGTCTATTACATACATTTGTAGCAATAAGAGAAACAAGTGAGTGTCCATTGGAAAAGCTGATTTTATAAACATATATCCCTTCTGATTAGCGTTCTTTTCATATTTGAAGATGTATAGATGTGGGAAAGAATTAAGTAGTAGTATGAAAAAGAGAAAGGAAGAACACTTAGGAGAGAACAGACAGATTGGTGAGAAGACCAACTAGAGCAGAGGTTGGGATGACTCAAGGATAGAGAAGGCACAGGTCAGAGAAGGCAAGAGGAAGTGCCAGTACCCGAGGCTGGGGAATGGACAGCAAGCCGGGTCATGTTGCTCAAGGAGTGTGTTTCACACATAAACGTGTTTTGAATAGGCACTTTCTGGTTTTTTGTTTTTTTGTTTTTGAGAGAGAGAGAGAGACAAAGCACGAGCAGGGGGAGGGGCAGAGAGAAGGAGACACAGCATCAGAAACAGGCTCTAGGCTCTGAGCTGTCAACACAGAACCCGATGCAGGGCTCGAACTCACAAACTGTGAGATCATGACCTGAGCCAAAGTCAGTGCTCAGACTGAGCCACCCAGGCGCCCCAGGCACTTTCCGTTTTAACATCTCCACAGTCGCGATGTTTCTTAACCATCAGTCATAATCCATACCTTAATAAACAGTATGTTTGTTTTTCCTTTTGGTGGTACATAAAATAATGGCACATTTATCGTTAGTGGCATCTTACAGTTAATGAAATATAGTGTAATTACATTGCTCATAAGGAAGAATATTGGCTCTATATTAGCCTGTTTGCATTATATGACCTGGCAGCAGACAAAACAGTTTTTTGTTTTGTTTTTTTTCAAAACAGTTTTTTACAACATCCAGAAACAGGCTCAGCATTTAACTGATTCAGACAGCTGACTCTTGATGTTATTTCAGTAGAAATCTCTCTAAGGTGATTTATATGAAATGAGCAACTGCTTTTGTAAAATGTCCACCACTAAATAGGCTGCATTTGTAGTTGCCAAAAATTCTGAATCAAGGGTAAGTAATCTCTTGACAGAAATGAAAGTAGTAAGTAACCTTTCCCCATCCATGGTAATTGAGGGGCTGTTACCCTGCAGCAGCTGAATATTCTTTATTAGGCAAGGACAACTAGTGTCGTAACTTGTTGGCATTGCTTAGACCACGTTTTTGTATAATTTGTGCCTCAAGTTCATCTCTGTATTTTATTGTTCGATCTCTTTGGAATTTTGACATTAATTATTGAGCCCATGGACTTATTTGCCTTGTTTGACAGAATTGGGCATTTGAGTGAAAATACCTCAACCCAGAAACTATTCTTGGGGCGCCTGGGTAGCTCAGTTGGATGGGCGTACGACTTTGGCTCAGGTCATGAACTCACTGTGAGTGAGTTGGAGCCCTGCATTGGGCCCTGTGCTGACAGCTCAGAGCCTGAAGCCTGCTTTGGATTCTGTGTCTCCCTCTCTCTCCGCTCCTCCCCTGCTAGTGCTCCCTCTGCCTCTCAAAAATAAACATTAAAAAAAAAAAATTAAAGTTAGTGACTATTGATCAGCTGAAATAATGTGAGAGAGCTATATTCTTTTCTAACAGAAAAAGTGCTCTTCTCCTGGCATGTTGCCGAGCATGGAAAAGGTAGAAGAGTACCCTCATTTCTGTACATCCGTGTGTATGCATTTTAGGTCGACTTAATTACATGAATAAAATGCAGAGAATCTATAGTTTATAAAATAGTGGAAGGAATGAAAGGAGTGGAGTGGAGAGAGTTAACTGTCATTGGTGCATTCATTTTGTTCAAACATTTGTCTTCCCTTAACCAAATTGAGTCCCAGGTAGTAATTGGACTTCTCATCATTGCATATTTTGCTTGTTCCCCCTATTTCTTCTGCCTCTGAAGTAACAGAGTAGCATGAAAGATTGAGAATCATAGTCAAAGATATACATAAAATAATACTAATACTTTGTGTTATGCCAATTCTTTTTTAATTGTTTCCTCCTCTTGTTGCTTTATGTTGTTAGTACCTATGTCCCCTTTCCTTGCTTCTCCCATTCTTATCTTTCTTTGCTTTGTACTTCTCTTTCTTTATGCTAGATACAAACCTCCTTTCCTTTTCTTCCTCTGTTTGCCAGCCCTTGGGGACAAAAGTCATTCTGGTGACTTGTCTTGGAATCCTGAAATTATAACAATTCCAAGTCTGTTAGGCATCTGGCACTGTAAGTTAATCTGAAACATTAATCTAGAGATTAAAATCAGTCATCTTGATCAGTTTGATGCAGAGAATACTATTATATTAAACCTTGCATTAATATAGAGGGAATTAATAAGAAAATGTTTGGAAACTTAAGCTGCTTCTTGTCAGTGATGTGTTCTTCACTCATCCTGGAGATGATACATGAATTCTAGGTAGTCATGTTTTAGCACAACCTTACATTATATTACTATTAGAATCTCTTTCCTCTACGCTTTGAAAGAAGATTCTTAACAAATATACATTCACAGAAAATTCCAGTCTTTCAAGCAGATTTATGGAACAGAGTTCTTAAAGGTGTTCATTCTACCTTGAAGTGTATGTTGTTATTAGAAACTGAAAAGAATAAGCAAATAAAATGGCATCGAATGAAGCTTATTAATGCCTTTATTCAGTCTCCTAAAATTATGAAATAGAGTATTGCCTCAGTCTGCTTCTGTATATTATTGTTTTTTTTCTCCTAGAAACTGTATGTGATTATTTTTGGTAAAGGTAACTGAATGAGTTTAGGTCATTACCTATCTAATAAAAGAAAGTTAAAATTTACTTATTGGAAGATTTCCTGAAATGACATATCTTTTTTTTTTCAAGCACTGAAATAAAAATGTTTGTAAAATCTTTGATTATATTATAAAATAGATCATGTTATTTGTTTTTTAAGTTAACGGATTTTATTTTATAGAGCAGTTTTAGATTCATAGTAAAATGAAGTCCAAAGTACAGAGTTCCCAACTATTTCTTTCACTTTCCATACCAGTGTGGAACATTTGTGACAGTTGATGAACCAACATTGACACATTATCATCCAAAGTCCACAGTTTATATTAGGGTTCACTGTTTGTGTTGTGTACTTTGTGAGTTTGGGCAAATGTATAATGGCATAATCAACCTAATACTATCATACAGCATAGTGTCACTGCCCCCCAAATCTCGATGCCTCACGTGTTCATCCCTCCCTCTCTCCAAACTGACAGTCACTGATCTTTTTACTGTCTCCATTGTTTTGCCTTTGCCCTAATGTCATATAATTGGACTCCTGTAATATATAGCTTTTTCATATTGACTTTCTTCACTTATAAGCACTTAAGCTTCCTCATCTTTTTGAGAGTTGATAGCTCATTTCTTTTCAGTGCTGAATAATATTCCTTTGTGTAGGGATTTACCACAGTTTTATTTACCTGTTCATCTGTTGAAGGACATATTGGTTGTTTCCATAGTAGGGTGATTAGGAGCAAAGTTTCTGTAAACATTCACGTGGAGGTTTTTGTATGGTCACAAGTTTTCAGCTCATTTGAGTAAATGCCAAGGAGTTTGATGGCAGGCTTGTATGTTACTATTTTTTTTAAAAAAAGAAATTATATAGGCACCTGAATGGCTTAGTTGGTTGAGTGTCTGACTTTGGCTCAGGTTATGATACCGGTTTATGAGTTGAAGCCCTGTGTCGGGCTCTGTGCTGACGGCTCAGAGCCTGGAGCCTGCCTCGGATTCCGTGTCTCTGTCTCTCTCTGCCCCTCCCCTGCTGCGCTCTATCTCTTTCTCTGTCAAAAATAAATTAAAAAAAATAAAAATAAAAAGAAATGAAAAAAAGAAAAGAATTGATGTTTCTGAAAAAAAATAAAAGAAATTATATAGAACATTAAAAAATCTGCACAATTCTTCCTTTTGCTAACAGAATTAAACTTGGTCGTCCAGGTAGTTGTTGAAGGCTTTTCTGGGGGGCACGTCAGTTGTGGTGCAAGCAAATTAATCACTGTTGTTATTTCCTTACACCGGCATTACTGCAGTATTCTCGTAGCTGGTCTCCTTATGGCCAGTTTTACCCACTTTCCGTTTCATTTTGTACTCGTTTGCAGGTTTGGTGGAAGAGTAAATGAGATTGTGCATGTAATGTGCCTAGAACAGAGCCAGACTCAGAGTAGTCCTAGAGTATTTGGTTTGTAGCACCCTTCCCATCCCATTTTCTCAACTGTTACTAAAGTTCGTCCATAGCCCTAGCTTGCCATTAAAGGATTCCTAAAAACTGGGGCTTTGGGGTGGCTCAGTCTGTTAAGGGGCCAACTCTTGGCTCTGGCTCCGGTCACGATCTTGTGAGTTTGAGCCCCACTTTGGGTCCTCTGTCCTCTCTCTCTCCCTCCCTCTCAAAAATAAATAAACATTAAACAAACAAAAAAAAAGGACTCTCAAGAACCAACCTCAGCCTCTCTTCCTAGATTTATTGTACTGTTACGGATATTTTCCTTGTTATCTCCTTTTTGTTGTTGTTGTTTAATTGTAAAAAAACCTGACATAAAATTTACCCTCTTAGCCATTTTTACGTGTACAGTACAATAGTGTTAACTATATGCACATTGTTGTTTTCACAGATCTCTAGAATTTTTCGTCTTGCAAAACTGAAACTCTACACCACTGGATAACAACTCCTCATCCCTTACCTTCTCAACCCCTAGTATCCATTTCCTACTGTGTTTCTATGAGTTTAACTATTTTAGACAGGTTATGTAAGTAGAATTATGCAGTATTTGTTTTTGCAACTGGCTTGTTTCCCTTAGTATAATGTCCTCAAGGTTCATTCATGTTGGGGCATATGACAGGATTTCCCTCTAAGACTGAACAGTATTCCTCTCTCTGTCTATATATATGTGCGTGTGTGTGTGCATAGTCTTTTATCTATTCTCTTGATGGATGGATGCTTCCACCTCTTGGCTCTTGTGAACAATGCTTTAGTGAACATGAGTGTGCAAGTAGCTCTTTGAGATCCTATTTTCAATTCTTTTAGATGTGTATCAAAAAGTGGGATGGCTGGGTCATACGATAATCCTATTTTTCATTTTTAGAGGAACCTCCGTACTGCTTTCCGTAGCGGCCGCGCCGTTTTACATTCTCAGCAGCAGCGCACAAGGCCTCCAATTTGTCCACATCCTCGCCAGTACTTGTTTTTTTGATAGCGGCCACCCTAGTGGTGTAAGGTGATATCTCATTGTGGTTTTGATTTACATTTCCTGAATGATTAGTGGTATTGATTGAGCATCTTTTCACACGCTTATTTTCCATTCGTATGTCTTCTTTGGAGAAATGCGTATGCAAGTCCTTTGCCCATTTTTTAATCAAGTTATAGGAATTGTAGGAATTTTTTTATATCTTTGATATACATAAAAATTTTTGTTTTTATTTTATATTTTTATATTTAATTTTAAATTTTTTATATATTCAAATGTGTATTTTATATAATCGATATTACTCTCCTATCAGATATATGGTTTGCAAATATTTTCTCCCATTTTGTACGTTGAACTTTTTACTCCACTGTTTCCTTTGCTGTGCAATTTTAAGTTTGATATTGTCCCATTTGTGTATTTTTACTTTTGTCACCTGTGCTTTTGGTGTCATCTGAAAAACCATTGCCAGATCCAATCTCATAAAGCTTTAATCGCCTATGTTTTCTTCTAGGAGTTTTATAGTTTCAGGTCTAATATTTAGGATTTTAACACATTTTGAGTTAATTTTTGTATATGGGATAAGATAAGGATCCAACTTCATTTTTTTGCCTGTGGATATCCAGTTTTCTCAATATTATGGATTATAATATGACCTGCAGGTCAGCAGCTTCAGAAGATCTGTGAATCCCTGGAGTTGTGTGCAATACTTGGTGCGTGTGTGTGTGTGTGTGTGTGTGTGTGTGTGTGAGAGAGAGAGAGAGAGAGAGACTTTTTAAGAAGAGGATCTATTAACTTGCATTAGATTCTGAAAGTGATTGTCTCCACTCCCAAGCTAGGATTAGGACAATCTTAGAAGTAATTATTTAAATTCAAATTTGTCATTGAGCTTGGCTAGGGGGAAAACTGTGGTTATCATTGGAGCATAGTACACTTACAAACGCAGGGCTATGTTCATGCTGCTGAGGAAGTGGAGAGCCTTCGCGAGAAGCAGGATGGGACCGGTATCGAGTATAGCATCTGCAGGCACTTTAGTTCTTCAGTTAGGTTTGTAGTCTCTCATAGACCTGGTTGGCAGATTAGTATAGTATATACTCTTATCAAATATTCTGAAAACCCATTGAAAACAGAAAAACATTCAAATGTTAGAACTAGTTGTTTCTGAAGGTTTCTCTGGTTAAAGGTAATGTTTTTAAAAAA
This sequence comes from Paguma larvata, assembly GCA_030068075.1. Classification (NCBI taxonomy): domain Eukaryota; kingdom Metazoa; phylum Chordata; class Mammalia; order Carnivora; family Viverridae; genus Paguma; species Paguma larvata. The sequence continues at coordinate 6,459,514 of CM057843.1, forward strand.
ACTTTTTTTTAATGTTTATTTGTTTTTGAAGGAGAGAGAGACAGAGGGTGAGCAGGGGAGGGGCAGAGAGAGAGGGAGACACAGAATCCGAAGCAGGCTCCAGGCCCTGAACTGTTCAGCACAGAGCCTGGGGCTCGAACTCATGAGCCGGAAGATCATGACCTGAGCCAAACTCAGACACCCAACCAGCTGAGGCACCCAGGCGCCCCAAAATTAGTGTTTTTAATTGTATGCTTTTTATTCAAGGAACTTGATTCCTCAAGGTTACCAGTTTTGCTTTTAGACCTGGATTTTTTTTTTTTTTTTTTAGACCTGGATTTTTAAAGAATAAGTGATAATGGTTATACATTTGGAGAGGGGGTGAATTTAATACAACATTAAGTGAATGTTAAAAATGGTAAAATGGTAAAAATGTTAAAAATTAGAATGTCTACCCTCCCCCTTTGCCCTCCCCCCTTCCAACAAATACAAACCACAAAGAATGGAGGAAATTCTTTTCCATTGTGGGGCAAGATTGAATAAAGCTTACCTTTGAGCTTTATCCTGAAGCCTCTTTTTTTAACCCTTCACATAGACCAACAACGTATATGTTAGGGGAGCAAAGGTATTTGGGTCTTATGTTGATTTGAGAGATACCTGTTACCAGGTTTGCATTTGAAATGGACACTTTAAAGCAAATTTTATACCAGATTCACCCTTCGGGAGCATGCATTAAGAATGCTTTGATTACCACTGCCACCACTACCACTACCACCACTGGAAACTTGTCAACTGCACAAGGAGAAGCTCCCTCCACCCCCAAATCCATCCATCCATCCATCCATCCATCCATCCTTTCATCCATCTATTATTATTATTTATGTATTTATTTATGTATTTATTTATTTTTAAGTAGGCTTCACACCCAGTGCAGAGCCCAATGCAGGGCTTGAACTCGTGACTCTGAGATCAAGACCTGAGCTGAGATCAAGAGTCATGTGTTTAACTGATTGAGTCACCTAGGCACCCCAATTCATGCTATTTTTTTTTTAAGTAACTATATAGAAATGTTGTATCTACAACACATTAGAACTGGCTTTTTCTGACAGTCTCAGCCAAAGAAAATAGTTTTCTGTGTTATCTGGTACTTTAAAAACATTATTAACTATTAAAAAGAAAAAAAGTACTAACATAACATATAGAATTCATTTGAGATACCTGAATTACAAGAAGATATTTTGGCATAATGCATCTTTACAAGTTCCAGGTGCCCTAATTATGGATTTCTGTTAATAATATTCGTCTAATTTTTATCAGTTCTTTCTGTCTGAAGTCAGGATGCTTCCCCGTCCTTGTGAATAGGAGGCTGGGAAAAAGGGAAGATGGAGTTAAAAGGGAAGCACAGTCCCTTGTGTTTCCTGTAGCTCTTCTTATTGCAGGATCAGTTTGGATTCTGAGATGAAATTGAAGAGCAGAATTTAATGTCGACCTCTAAAGTTGATGGTCATCCAAAAGGGTTTATTTGTCTTCACTAAAGCCTGTCAGTTTTTGAACTGAGTAGAGTGCTTTTGGCTGTAAAAGCTTTAAAATGTAAACATTGAGGAATAGCATGTTTGTAATGACTAAGTAACATAACATATGCAGGTGCACATCTTAGAATTTTCTCATTTATCCTAAAAGTTACACTGAAACAGTCTTTTAGAAGGGAAATTTTAACCTTTAGAATGGGTTATACTGCGTTAGTTTAATGCCAAGTTCCTTTTGTGGCTCTTTCTTAGAAGTATTTTTGGTTGATTGTAAAAACTGTGTGCAGAGGATTATTTGAAATAATAGTCACGTGGTTTGCTTTAGAGCTAAGCAGAGGAAAAGAACATCCTATGTTATATGTTACATCTACCTTTCCCCACACAATTAAGTCTGTACCATCCCTCGAGCTGTTTGATAGGTAGAAAATTGTCATGTGTTAAGTAAGCTGCTATCTGTTTTCAGAATTATTTGCACCAGTGAAGAGGCTTGATTTCTAGAATCTGATTGTATTTGTTTAATTACTAGAATGAAAAGTTCTTGACGTCAGGATGGGTGTCTGTTCCCTTTGTGTGCGTTGACAGTGCCTAAAACTAACATCGCCTTATAGGTGATTTATAAATATTTGTCGAATTAACAAATTAACATATCATCCTTCTTTGGATAACACCCCTAAACATGAATTTGTGTTTGAAGATTTTAATTACTTTAAGGAAATATTTTTTAGAATAGAAAAGAATCTGATTTTTTGTGATATTGATAGGAAGTTACATTCAGAAAGGAAAAAGTTGCAGTTCCAGATTATTACATAAATTTGACATACAGAGTCTAAGCCTTTGTAGTGAATGTTAGCCAGGGCTGTACATCAGGTGTCCACTTCCCAGCCCAGATCTGCTAAATTCTGATCCCTGGAAGTGGAGACATCCATTTCTTAAAAGCTCTCTCAGAAACTCTAATGTATTATTACTGTTTGAGGATTCCTTTTTTGGTAGTTTTGTAGTAATTAAATATCGCTTTGTGTGACATGGATTTTTTTTTTAAGTTTATTTAGAGAGAGCACATGCAAGAGAGGGGGGAGGGGCAGTTAGAGGAGAGAGAGAGAATTCCAGACAGGTTCTGCACTGATAGTGTGGAGCCTGACGTGGGGCTCAAACTCACGAACCTTGAGATCATGACCTGAGCCAAAATCAAGAGTCAGACGCTTAACTAAGCCACCCAGGCACCCCTATTAGAGGTGGGATTTCATATTATGACATAACCATGAAAATTCTTTGTGTGACCTTTAAGGAATATACAGATATGGAGAGAATGACAGAGAAGTAGCAACAGAGAAGAGGTTTAAGGTATGTTGAATGCTTCCCAGCTCTTCCTCCAGTTGATAGCTTTTTTTGAGAACTGCTTATTGCACAATGCCTAGCACAAAACAAATGCGGAAGGAACGAACCGTATTGTGATACAGTAGGTTAGGACTGTGTAGAAGATCCATTAAGCCAGTGTTTGAGATTAATGCCCATTGGGGTTACACGTAGTGGGTTAAGCATTGCACTCAGAGGCAGCAACCTGGCTCGTATCTAAGTTCTGCATTTAGAAGTTGTGTGACTATGAACACCTTCTTTCATACCTCTTAGTATTGTTTTTTCATCTGTAAAGGTAAAAGAACCTACCTTACATGGTTATCATAAGGATTGAATGAGATACTGTATTTAAAAAGTTTAATAAATGGTAGGTATCCGTAAATGTTGGAGAATCCCTTCACCAACCTACAAGGATGAAATAGGTTTCTTGAGTTAGAAAATACCATTTTGCTAAACGTCTACCCTTCTGATACTATACTGAAATTGCCATTTTTCTTCACTAAACCTGGAAGTTTCTTAAAGTTATAGTCTTTTTTTTTTTCCTTTAATGTTTCTTTATTTTGAGAGCAAGAGAACAGGGGGAAGGACAGAGAGAAAGAGGGAGAGAGAGAATCCCAAGCAGGCTCCGCGCTGTCAGTGCAGAGCCCATTGCGGGACTCAGTCCCACGAACCCAAGTGATCATGACCTGCGCTAAATTCAAGAGTCAGACACTTAACTGACTGAGCCTCTCAGACACCCCCAGTATAGTTTTTTTTAATGTGTGGTTTTTAAAAAGAATAAGTAAGATATTTACATGTCTCAACATTCAGAAGATACACAGGTTTACAAAATTTCTTCTTTGGTCTGCCTCCCCAGTCACCCAGAAGATAATTTGGCTACATCTTAGTTCTTTTGTGTGTTTTATATTATATCTTTGGTATCCAAGATACCATAGAAATGCTAATCATCTACCATTTCTGTTGCATATAAAATATAAATCAGAAAAGAAAACCATTCACGATCCCATTTCTGGGAATATTTCAGCTGGTGGAAGTAGTAGAAGAGGCTGTCTACAGTAGGGAAACAAGTGAGGCAAGGGCATGTGGACATATTTGGGGACAGCTGCTAGCTAGTTTGGCAGTGGCATAGAATATAGTAGTAGAGAAGAAGAGAGACATAACTAGAAGGAGAGACTGGGCTTTATTTAAGTGGTAGGATAAGAAAGTTGTATTTTATTCATTTTTGTTTTGTTGGTTCAGAGTTTTTGAAGAAGAAAGTGACCTTGTTTGCATTAGATAAATATACTAGGTAGATGGTTAGGTCAGATGATCTCTAAGATGCCTTTTAGTGCTATGAATTCATTTATTTATTTATAGAAGTATCTTTTCTCTTTTTAAGTTTATTTATTTTTAGTAATCTCTATACCTAACGTGGGGCTTGAACCCATGACCTGAGATCATGAGTCGCACGCTCTTTTGACTGAGCCAGCCAGGCGCCCCTAGTACTGTGAATTTATAATCCGTGATGGGGCTGCACTTCAGACATGTTACCTCTGTGGTGTTAGATCAAAAGATTTAGTCATCAGTCAGGTTTATAGCTTAATGCAGGGATGAGGTCACCAAGGGACAAGGTTAGAGTACTCTGAGAATGCCCACATCAAGGGAATGGTTTCTTGTCTTTCTCCCTTCTTTCCCCTTAGAATTTAATTTTAAGGAGTCTAGGTGGCTATATATTAGAGTTTACTGAGATTTACTAGTTGTGTCCATGTGGTTTAGCATGTCATTCTGCTCTATTTTGATTTCCGTCATTAGTCGTTGGATCTAGAGGCTTGATCCCATTCATGTTTGTTTATTTTGTTTTTTCTTTTTTTCATGGATGGGCATGACTACTTCATAGGTAATGGTGCATAGTTAATCAGGAGGCACATAGTATTGAGTTGTCTCACCTTTTGTGATATTAATAGACATCGAGGATTAATGCCTAGATCCATTGATTTGCTAGGATTTGCAAAATGGTGATATTCTAAACCTATTATTCCCTCTTTATTTATCAGCTAAAGTACTTTTTTAATTAATTAATTAATTTTTTGAGAGAGAGAGAGAGAGCGAGCGAGAGAGCAAGGGACGGGGGTTGGGGGGTGGGTGGAGAGAATCCCAAGCAAGTTCTGAACTGGCAGCACAGAGCCCAATGTGAGGCTCAATGCCAGGAACTGTGAGATCATGACCTAGCCAAAATCAAGAATCAGATGCTCAACCAACTGAGCCATCCAGGCACCCCGCCCTTTTTTCTTATTTTAGAGAGAGAGAGTTCGTGAGGTGGGGAGAGGAGCAGAGGGGAGAGAGAGAATCTTAATCAGGCTCCACACTCAGTACAGAGCCCAATATTGGGCTTGATCTCATGACCTGAGCCGAAATCAAGAGTCGGATGCTCAACCAACTGGGCCACCCAGGTGCCCCTGAAGTACTTCTATAAAGTAAAACTTGATCTTCTCTTTGATTGCCTATTGACTGATACAGTTCGTGTAGGAAAAGTAGGATAAACGTATGATTTATTCCCTTTATCTTTTAAAAATAATTGGCTCACTAGCATCCTCCAGCAGCAACCAATTAATATTATTAATTTATGAATTTAAGCATATTTGATATGTTCATTTCATTGCAGTTATTATCTTTACTGATGTAAAAAGTATACTATCTTGGCACAGGGCTCCTGAGTTCTTTCAACACAACCTAGTCAGGATATGACAAAATGTCCCAGGCTTATCCTGTCCATTTCTCCAGGGTTTCCCGGTGGCTAAAGGTACTCATTCCTTATGGATTGGTCACTGTTTCTAAGACTCTTAAAATGGAAAGATCTTTTTAAGATAAGATGATAGGAGTTCATACTGTAATTTCAAATTGAAATTCAGATTGAAATTACTAAAACTCTGATCTTAGACTTGTATCTCCTTTCTCACATGTTGGGCCTCTGGTTTCCAATGACAGCAGAAATGACAAGTAAAACATCACGTGAGTATGCATTTATCTCATTCCACATTACACAGCACTCAGCATACCAACACCCACAATGTGATTAGTGAAAACAGGTGAAGATTTTTCTTTTCAGCTTTACTGAGGTGTAATTAACAAATAAAATTGTAATATATTTAAAATGTATGTGATGATTTGATATACGTATACATTATGAAAAGATTCCCACAATTGAGTTAACACATCCATCACCTCATACACCTTTTTATTTTTTCTTTTTCGGTAAAAACACCTAAGTTCTCTCTTAGCAAACTTCATTTATACGATACAGCACTATCAAGGTACTTGGCCGGCTCGGTCGGGAGAATATGTGACACTTGATCTCAGGGTGGTGGGTTCAAACTCTGCGTTGGGCGTGGAACCTACTTAAAGAAAAAGAAATAAAAATGAAATAAAACAAAAAATACAGTACTATCAACCATAGTCACCATGTTCTACATTAGATTCTCAGAATTCTTCACCTCGTAACAGGAAGTTTGACCCTTTTTTTGTTAAGAGGGTAAGATTAAAGTTTTGTTTGTTTGTTTGTTTTAATTGAAGTATAGTTGACACGCAGTGTTACATTAGTTCCAGGTGTACAGCATAATGATTTGATAACTCTCTGCATTATGCTATGCTTACCACAAGTGTAATTACCGTGTGTCACCTTACAATCCGCTATCACAATACGATGGACTCTACTCCCAATGCTGTACGTTTTATCCCTGTGACTTTATTTATTCCATAACTCAAAGTCAGTCCACTTCACCCATTTTGTCCAAACCCCACCCCTCTCCCTTCTGGCAACCATCAGTTCGTTCTCTTGTTTTTATGGGTCTGTTTCTGCTTTTTGTTTATTCATTTGTTTTTAAGATTCCATTATATATAAGTGAAATCATGTGGTTTCACTTATCTCTGTGGTTTCATGAAATCTCTGACTTACTTCACATAGCATAACACCGTCTAGATCCACCCATGTTGTTGCACATGGTAAGCAGGTGCGTGCTCTCTCCTCTCTCTCTCTTACGGCCAACTCATACTCTGTTGTATATTAAGGCCACATCTTAATCCATTCATCTATCAGTGGACACCAGAGTAGTTTCCATACCTTGGCTATTGTAAATATTGCTATAATAAAAATAATGGTGTATATATCTTTTCGATTTAGTGTTTTTGTTTTCCTTGGGTTTTAAATACCCAGTAGTGGAATTACTGGATCATATGATTTCTATTTTTACTTTTTTGAGGAGTCTCTATACTGTTTTCCACAGTGACTGCACCATAACAGTGTGCGTTCTTCTCCACTTCTTTGCCAACACTTATTTCTTATCTTTTAGATTCTAGCCATTCTCACAGGTTTAAACAGCTTTGTTAAAGTATAATTGATATACAGTGCACTACACATATTTAAATTGTACAATATGATAAGAATGATATCTGTGTTCATTTATGAAACTGTCACCCAATCAAGATTCTGAACATATGCATTGCCACAAAAAGATTTATCTCTTTGTAATCCTTCCGTTTTATGCTCCATTACCTCCCCCTACTATCTCTAGGCTTTTGGTCACTGTAAAGTGGTTTGTGTTTTCTAGAATTTAGTGTAAACGGAATCATATAGAATGTACTCTTTTCATCTAACTTACTTTACTTGGCATATTTATTTTGAGATATATCCATGTTGTACAAATCGATAATTACTTTTTTGCTTGGTAGCAACCTATTACAGGGATATACTGTAGTTTGGGGTTGTTTCTGTTTGGGGGCTATCATAGCCAGAGCTCCTGTAGACATCCATGTCTAAGCCTTTGTATAGCGATATGTTTTCATTTCAGCCAGAAGCGAATGGCTGGCTAAAAAGGTTAAGTGTATGTATAACTTTTTAAGTTAAACTGTTTTCCAAAATGTTTTTACCACTTTACATTTCCAGCAATGTGTGAGTTCCAGTTCCTCTACATCCTTGCTGATACTTAATAGGGTCAGTCTTTTAAATTTATTTTAGTTTTTTTAAGTTTTTATTTACTTACTTTTGAGAGAGAGAGAGAGCATGAGCTGGGGAGGAGCAGAGAGAGAGAGAGAGAGAGAGAGAGAGAGAGAGAGAGAGAGAGGGAGGCACTGATTCCAAAGCAGGCTCCAAGCTCCGAGCTGTCAGAACAAAGCCTGAGGCAGGGCCTGAACCCATAAACTGTGAGATCATGACCTTAGCGAAAGTCAGATGCTCAACCGACTAAGCCACCCAGGTACCCCTAAATTTTAGATATTTTAATAGGTATGTGGTGGTATCTTACTGTAGTTTTAAGGGGCTTTTATTCTTAATACAAATCTTTTACCAGCTATATGATTTTCAAATAAGTTCTTTCAGTTGGTGACCTTTTATTCTGAACAGTGTCTTTTGGAGAGAAGTTCTTAATTTTGATGACGTCCAGTGTATCGCCTTTTTTATATGGATGAGGAGTATTTTTTACCACTCCCAGTGTATCTTTTTTGTTGTCTTAGCTGTAACTCTCAGCTTTGTTACTTTAGAAGTTGGTTTAGAGCTTGTTATGTATCTTGGTATGTATCTTTCACGTACAACAGGGTACCTTCAGTTGAGGTTATACACTTTATGGATAGCGTAAGAACCTTACAGTAGTCTGCTTCCATTCCTCCCCTTCTGATCGTGCTGCTCTTGTTTTACATATGTTTTAAACCCCACACTACACTGTCATTTTGCTTTAAAGAGTCAGTTCTCTTTCAAGGAGATTTATGTAGAAAAAGTCTTTACCTGTGGTGTTATCCCTGTGCTCTTCATTCCTCTGTGCGGATCCCGGTTTGTATCTGCTGTCACTTTCCTTCCGCTTACACTTCCTTTCCCGCCTCTCACAGTGCAAGTCCACTGGCCATGAATTTCCGTTTGTGCATATCTGAAAAAGCCTGTTTCTTTTTCAGTTTTGAAAACTATTTTTGTTGGATATGGAATTCTAGGGTGACAGTTCTTTTTTTCATTTAAATACTTATAAAGATATTGTTCTATTGTCTTCTAGATAGCATTGTTTTCAATGAAAAATATATATAATCCTTATCTTTGTTCTTCTGTATGTAATATCTTTTTCTTAAATTCTAATATACTTTACAGCAATGTTAACTATAGTCATCATGTTGTACATTACTTAAAATGGAAAGTTTTTACTTTTTTACCGCCTTCAATTTTCCCACTCCCACCCCATTTTAAGCATTTTATTCATTAAAAACAATTTGTTTTACGTTTATTTTTACTTTTAAGAGAGAGACAGAGTGTGAATGGGGAAGGGCAGAGAGAGAGGGAGATAGAATCTGAAGCAGGCTTCAGGCTCCAAGCTGTCAGCACAGAGCCCGACGCAGGTCTCGAACTCATGAACCGCAAGATTATAACCTAAGCCAGTCAGACGCTCAACCGACTGAGTCATGCAGGCGCTCCCGTTTTAATCATCTTAATTATGACGTATCTTGATATAATAGTTTTCATGTTTCTTCTGCTTGGGGTTCAGTGAATTTCTTAGGTCTTTGGGCTTACTGGTTTTTCGTATAGTGGAATATTATGCTCTACATTACGTGAGTGCACTAGATCCAGATGGATCAACACAAATAAATATTAAAAACAAGGTCGACTGAAGGAAAGCAAGTTATGTAAAAGTTTAGGCTAGTGTGATTTCATTAGTGAAAATTTTTAAAACAATAATTATATAGATAGATATAGATAAAGCTAGCTAGCTAGCTATAGTCTTAATGTATCAAACACTAGAGTCAAGATAACAGTTAACTCTGGGGAGGAGGAGACTGAGGGACAGGCAGTCTTTTGATGCGTCCGTAGCATTTAATGTCTTAACAGTAGGTAGCTGAAGCAGCAGTGGCTGCTTATCTGGGCGATGAGTTTATGAGTGTCTTCTGTGTTTACATGTGTGTCTGAAATATGTTATCGCTGCTTCGAACAAAGGTCTGTACAGTTCTTACAGCTTCTATGTCTTTGTTTTCTTAAATGTAAAATAACTACTCCTACGTAAATCTCGTCTGCGTGGTTAGTTACATACATTTCAGTAATCCACCAAATAATTTATTCCCATAGATGTAAGACATGTTTTCTAATAGTCTCCTTTAAAAAGTAATAACCAAAATTCCCATAGAACTTTGTAAAATAAGACTACCTGTTCTGGGGGACCAGTCCTTTTCCTGTAGAAAACGCTCGTTGATTTTACTTTGAGGTATCCCAGGAGACACATTGCAAGTTTTATGGCTTTTAATCCAAGTAAGACAGATCGTATATTGGGTAATGTCCCCTTCTCAGCTTTGTTCTTAGTAATGCGGTTGTTGTATATCTTCCAAAACAAAAAGCCTTTGTCATGCTGGCATCGGATTTCTTTTTTTCTTTTGACAACTAGCCTGTCTTCCATGTCCCGAATGTCATTTTATCATTTTTTGAAATGTTGGCAGATAGGCTCCCCTTGTTGAACAAGAAAGACCCAGAAATCATTATAACTAACAATATACAAGATTTTCTTAAATGTGCTGCCAAAAAGCAAAACGTTTTGTCTTTGGATTGGTGACACGTGGCACCTGCACGGCACCTGCTGCTTCTTGTTTCTAAAGTAAAATGTCGGTCAGGAGCAACTTTTCTTTGGTCTCATGCTTCTGGTCTTACTACATTAAGATTGGTGTATTGCTCATAGCTTGGGGAAATTACAAATAAAAAAAGGAAAGGGAGAATGGAGGCTAAGAGAATGGATAGGCTCGTCAGCATTTTTGTCTTCAGAAAAGAATTTAGAGCCTCGAAATGAAACATTTAACATGTTAACATGTTAGCAGTTTCAGAAGACTTATGGATACACATGTTTCTTTACAACAAATAACAGATCTAGAACATTTACTCAGTATGTGGCAATTCTTCCATTTGTGTGATAGTTCTCTTTGGAGGAAGCCATAGTTTGCAGGGAAATTTTCTTGTTCCCGTTTAATTACATAAATATTTTGAGACATTATTTTAGGATTTCTCTTACCTTTTATTAAGATTATTCCATCTTAGAGGTCAGTGAACCCTATTTTATGAAACTTGTTTACATTAGTAAAGCCCTCCCTTTCAACAGACACCTACTGGGTAACAAGTGGCAGGGAGATAAAGGTGAAAGGAAACAGACTGTCCTGTCCTTGTGTGGAAATGGCTAAGAAACTCAGTGGTTTTTGTTATATTTGTAATTTTTGTTATATTTTTAAAATTTCCTGAACCAGATTTCTGAGAAATGCTCTCTCCCAACTAACGAATAACTGGCCAAGAAGAGAGGTGAGGGGGGAGGGGGGAGGGGAGGGGCATATATTAATGAAACAAAGGACTTTGGTTTCTTTGAAATATTCTTGTGATATATGCTGGTAAAATATACAATGGGTCTCTTAAATATAGTTCTGGCTCTGAAATACATACATACTTAATGAAACCAAAATTGAGCACTCCTGAAGTAGGCTGATCTATATATAATAGAATAGCTTTTCTAAAAGTAGAACTTTTGTGGGCGGTCCCCATTAGCTCTCCCTCCATGTCCTCACTGCATTAAGTCCCCTTAACTTACTCCATAGGCATGCCAAAAGGAGTGATTTATAATAAAAACGAGAATTCGGTGAAGTGTAATTGTGGTCAAAGGGGTCCTTGGAAGGTATAAAGGGACAGCTTAATAATTGCTGCTTCATAGAACTTCAGAGTTCAGAGCGAGCAGCCTGGTATAGAAAAAGGGCACGGACTGCAGAGTCCAGCAGACTTTAATTCAATCCCGTCTCCGCCATTTCTTCTCTGTGACCCAAGGCAAATTTGTTAACTTCTCTGTGTATCAATTTTCCCTTTTGAAAAATGGAGGTAACAATCTTTCCCATGAAAATTGCACATCAAGGGCTCTCACTATTCATTTATTTCATTTGTTCAGCTGATTTATTGATGTTGTACTAGACTCTTTAATGGTTTCTGCTGGTGTTAATAATTGATGAACATTGTGTCAGGCTTTATTCAGCTATTAGACTGCCTAAGTCAGGATATGGTCTGCATTAGAACACATTAGAATTTCCACCCGACATTTCTAAAAAGAGAATGACAAGAAAGATTGCAAAAAGTGGCTATTGCTCAGTAACAAGGATAGCAGAATGGAGCTGCAATATTTTTACTAGAATATGATAGATTTGCAAGTTTTGCCAGTAGCGGTTATATTCTCATCAGATGATACTTAATAACTTCTGAACAAGCAAAATGATTTATTTTTGTTTATGTGTGGTGAAATTAAGCTCTCTGAAAAGGCTGTAATTTTTCGCAACTCTTTAGTATTCACTGTATAGGGGATGGTTAGAGTCTTTCTTCAGATTTCTGAGCAAAAACACCACCAAAACAAAACCAAAAGTAGTTTCAAATCCAAGTAGCTTGAAAATTGATGTGAGATTGTTTCTGTTCTAAGACCCTAAAAGCAAGAACACATTTCAGTAAGGCCGTCTTTCTTTTTTGCACCTTCAAAATGACGATCATGGATATATTTATAAATAGTGCATTTTTAACCCAGCTATGACCACTTGTCCTTTGTCGACCTGTAATTAAGTATAGTTCAAGTGATTATTCCAGTAGGCACACCCTCCCCCACCCCCACCGCCAGTCCTTAAAGTTACATTGAAAAATTGCATCACTAGTATAGCTAGTTGGCATTCTGACACTCTAAGGATTCTAGGATTTTCTAAAATAGAAAAGTCATCTTTTCCCCAAGTATGTTCCTATTCTTTTTTCTCGGTTGTGTGTTGCGCTCCTTTTTTTTTTTTACTGTTTACTTTTTTGAGAGAAAGAGAGTGTGAGCAGGGGAGGGACAGAGAGAGAGGGAGACACAGAATCTGAAGCAAGCTCCAGCCTCTGAGCTGTCAACACAGAGCCCAACGTGAGGCTCGAACCCACAGCTCGTGAGATCATGACCTGAGCCGAAGTCGGAAGCTTAACTGACTGAGCCACTCAGGTGCCCCATGTTGCGCTTGTTTTAAAATCATCAGCCCAGAATGGAGAATTTGACTTTCCCCAACTTTCTTATTTGTTTCTCCATCCAAGTCTCTATCATCAACGAAGTACAGTTGTACACTTATGATGATGCCTTACTTATTAAATAGTGATATTCAAGAAGTTGTCAGCACTAGCATTCTTATATACGTCAAGAATATATACTTCTTTAGGAAAAGCTGAAAAAGAAGGGTAGCTACTTAACTGATTCAGAAGAATCTAGTTTAAACAGCATTCTGGACTTAAACCGACTCACTAAAAATAGGAATTACTAGGGCACTTAGGTGGCTCAGTCAGTCAAGCATCTGACTCTTGATTTTGGCTCAGGTCATGATCTCACAGTTTGTAAGTTTGAGCCCTGCATCGGGCTCTGCGCTGACAGTGTGAAGTCTACTTGGGATTCTCTCTCTCCCTCTCTCTCTGCCCCTCCCCTACTTGTGTACAAATGCATTCTCTCTGTCTCTCAAAAAATAAATATTAAAAAAAAACAAACAAGAATTAGTTTTTGAAGAAAATGAGAAAATGCATGTCCTTGATTCTACTATGTAAAATTATAATATTACATATGAGACAAAAGTGTAACATAGTTTACTTTTAGCCTAGTGTACATAATTAAAACTAGAAAATGCAGGGTGACCAAAACTTTGGAGAACTGTTATTATTGTGACTCAAACGGTATAGACCTCAGTGTTTGAAAATGTAATGTTCTTATATATTTTAAATCCTCCCACAGTGTAGCCTCAGATCTCTAGACCTGAGGGGATATAATCAAAGGAGTGCCGAAGGAGGGGAAAATGTGTGTCAGTCATTGCATTTGGACTGAGAAGATTATCTGAACTTTAATAATGGAAGCCTGACACCTGGACTTCAAAAGAGAAACCTTCAATTGGCCATTGATACAAATTAGTAGAAAGCCTATGTAGATCTTGAAGACACTTCCCTAGTTCCCCACTCCCACCTCTGTTTCTAAACAACAGAGAGAAAAGGAAGAAGAATATTGAAACATCTTCATTATCTTCAATAAAGAAATGAGACCCTAATAAAAATTTACTGGGGCGCCTGGGTGGCTCAGTCGGTTGAGCATCCAGCTTCGGCTTAGGTCATGATCTCGCAATTCATGAGTTCAAGCCTCATGTTGGGCTTTGCACTAACAGCTGGGAGCCTGGATCCTGCTTTGGATTCTGTCTCCCTCTCTCTCTCTCTCCCCCTCACCTGCTTGTGTGCTTGCTCGCTCACTCTCTCTCTCAGAAATAAATAAATGTTGAAAAAAAAAATTTTTCAATTTACTTTTACAAATCACTGAGGGAAACGGGCAGGGGAACTATTTAAGAAATCTCTTACTATTGGCAGATAAAGAATCATTTCCTTTTCTGCTAGAAAATAAGAGGTGCGTTCTTTTCCTAGCAGTTGCCTGGGAGGATACATAAATGAGACACTGTGGGGTCTAAGCGTCAGTAGGATGGAGCCTTTCCCTTGTTTCATGCTTCGTGTTGTCTGGGTGTGTCTTGTGTGTTGCAGCATCACGTCTCATCACCACCGTCTCAGCCAGACTTGACGGTAGTTTTATTTTTCCATTGAATGGGATGGTGCTTGGACCAATTGCTTGTATTTCAGTTTGGTTTGGGTTATAATTTAACTTATAAACCAGACACCAAGACACAAGGACCATACTACAATATTTATATTGTGTAACTTCTGAAGACACCAAAGAATACTCAGATAGCAAAATATTTTCTTGATTATGAAAATTTGAAATTATACTAATGCTCTTCATAATTGGCCATTCTCCTAAGTGTAATTGTTTCCTTTATTAAGGAGATTTAGGGGACAGCTGGGTGGCTCAGTCTGTTAAGTGTCCGACTGTTGATTTCCGCTCAGGTTGTGATCTCATGGTTTGTGAGATCAAGCCCTGCATTGGGCATCGCACTGAGCATGAAGCCTGCTTAAGATTCTCTCTCTCTCCTTCTGCCCCTCTCCCCTACCCTCTCTCTCCGTCTGTCTCCCAAATTAAAAAAAAAGATTTAATAAGTGCGTTATATTTGTATGTGTATGTATTTATTTAACTTGTTTTCTTTGATTTGGCGTTAAAGTCTTCTTTACAATCAAGTTTATAAACATTTAACGTAGGTCATTTACTCTCTTTGAATTAAGATATGCTTAATTGCAGGATCAATTTGTTAGACTTGGTACTGTTTGTGAGGTGGAGAAGCAAGTTGTATTTAAAAGAATTTTTTTTAAATTTTATTTTAGATTATGAGGAAGGGAGAGGGGTATCAGGAGGGAGGGAGGGAGAGAGAGAGAGAGACACAGAGAGAGACAGAGAGACAGAGAGAATCTTAAGCGGGCGCCATGCTCAGCATGGATGCGGGGCTAGATCTCATAGTAGTGAGATCGTGACCTGAGCAGAGATTGAGAGTCGGACACTTAACTGACCAAGCCACCCAGATGCCCTGTATTTCATTTTTATAAATGAATTATCCTTACTTGATTTGAATATATGAACCTACTTGTATTAGGAAACATGATTATTTTAAGGTAGGCACAATAAACCATTCGCCTTCAATAACTAGTAGTGTATTGTTCTTTTCAGTTTGAAATTACCTGTACTTGTGGAACTATTAGATATTTTTTTATCTGATGCTGATGTGGTTATGATGACAGATGCTGCTACATGTTCACTGTCTTTAAGTAAGATAACCGACTTTAAATTTTAGCAACTAGGAAACCATTGAAGATATATCACCTTTCAGTTGTGATTCCTGCCTTTGTTAGTAGTATCCTTGACAGATTTGAATTTCCATTTTATGTTATAGTGAATGTTCCCTGGATTTAAATTGCCAGGACTGTGCTCTCTTTGGCAGCATATATACTAAATTGCTAGGACTTTATAATAAAGATGCTAGCCCTATTTTTTTTCTTTAACTGAATATTTACAAGGTATACCCGACTAGTTGACAAAGGTTTATTTCTTGGCACTTTGCATTCGCCAGGTCTGTAATTTTTTAAAGTGTTGACAGATTTTTAATAGATTAATCTTCCTTAGAACTAGAAATGACCTAACCCCATACCCTGCCATTTTCTTTTTATAGATAAGGAACCAAGGCCCAATAACACAAACCTAGAAAGCGTATACTAGAACCTTCTGTTACTCCTTTTTCACAGAGCTTACTGTCAGCAAATTATTAAAATAACTAATTAAATTTGTGGAAATGAAATAGTTGCTCATGTCAGATTTTTTGTGATAATACTATTTCGGAATACTGAGTCCAAATTTTCTTTTTTTTAATTAGTCATCATAAGAATTAAATAGAAACCATAGCCTCATATGCCCAAAGTGGTATAAAATAGGGCAGGAGTGATTAATTCTTTTTCTTCTAATGATAGAAATATGACTTGTATGGTAGTTATTAGTTACTAGTTTGTGTCATAACTCCCACAAGTGGAGGGTAAGCGTGGAAGGTACCAGCATAGAGTGCAGTAAAAGGGAAGAATACCAACACTGAGCACCTCATACATCAGTAAGGACACATGTGTATTATGGGTCACATCGTTGTAATTGGATGGACATTTCATTATTTAACCAATCACCTATTGTTAGACATACAGGGCTTTTTTTTTAAATGATTTTTCATGATTACTAAAAGCTTTCCAATACCATTTTTGTATATAGTCTTACTTAGTCTGATGATTTCTGAAGTGAAAATTCCTAGAACTAGAATTACTGGGTAAAAAGTCCTCTTATTTTTCAAGAGTTTATGTATACAATGCCAAATTATTCTATAGAAATGTTGTACTAATTAGCACCCTTCAACGGTAGTATAATTTTTGCTAAGTCTATGGAGGAAAATATAACTCATGGTTCAATGTTAATGTCATTCCTTTCATTGATGAAGTAGAGTACCGTTTCCTTTTTTTTTTAAATTAAAGTCATATTTACATAGAATAAAATTCACTCAGTTACACAGTTTGCTGAATTTGGGTAGTTCTATACATTTTGGTAGTTCTATACAGTTGTGCAACCACCACCATAGTCAAGACGTTTCTTCCCATGCCTTTGCAATTGGTCCCCATGTGTAACCCCAGGCAACCACTGATCTGCTTTCTGTCACTGTAGTTTTGTCTTTTCTAGAGTTTCAAACAAATGGAATCATATAGTAGATGGTCTTTTGTGTTTGGCTTCTTTTAGCATAATGTTTTGAGATTCATACACATTGTTTTGTTTAATGTTTGCCTTGTTTGTAATATTGTGTTGTGTTCTATAATATGGATGCACTATAACTTATCTAGTCATCACTTGATGGGCATTTGGATTGCACTTTTTTTTTTTTTTTGAAGTAGGCTCCATGCCCAGCACAGAGCCCAATGCGGGGCTCGAACTCATGACCCTGAGATCAAGACCTGAGCTGAGATCGAGTCAGACACTTAACTGATTGAGCCACCCAGGCACCCCAGAGATTGCATATTTTTGGCTCTCATGAATCATGCTGCTATGAACTAATGTGTACAAGTCTTCGGATATGTATTTTCATTGCTTTTGGAGAAACACCTAGAAGTGGAATTGTTGGGTCACATGTGAAGAGAATGCTCAAGTGCTTATACGGCACTGCCATGCTGTTTTCCAAAGTGTCTCTACACTGTACATTTCCACCAGTAATGTATGAGAGTTCAGGTTGCTTCAAATCTTTACTACCACTTATTGTCAGTCTTTTTTTCCTCTAGAGCTTACATTTTATTGGAAAAAACACTCATAATACAGTGTGATTAGTTCTAAAACTGTCAATCTTTTTAAACATTAGCCATTCTAGTGGGTGTGTAGTGGAATCTCACTGTGGTTTTAATTTGCATTTCTTTGAATATCTTCCTGGGCTCATTCTTCATCTGCATATCTTCTTTATAAAATGTGCATATCTTCTGCCTGTTTTTAATTGGATTATTAGTCTTTTACTATTGAGTTGAAGGAGAGATGTATTCTAGCTACAAGTCTTTTGTTAGATGTTCTTAAAAAATATTTTCTCCCATTTGGTGGCTTGTCTTTTCATTTTCTTAAGTTTCTTTGGAAGAGCAAAAGGTTTTAAGCTAAAAAAAATTTTTTTAAGTTTATTTATTAGAGCAAGCTGGGGAGGGACAAAGAGAGGGAGAGAGAATAAATTCCAAGCAGGCTCCGCACTGACAGTGCGGACTCTGATGCAGACCTCGAACTCACGAACTGTGAGATCGTGACCTGAGTTGGACACTTACCCAACTGAGCCACTCAGGTGCCTCTTTTTCTTTTATAGCTTGTGCCTCTTTCTATTCTAAGAAATCTTTGCCTAACCCAAAGTCACAAAAATTTTCTGTTTTTCATTACTGAAAGTTAATAGTTTTAGCTGTTACATTTAGGTCGGTCTGTGATTAATTTCGAATTAATTGTGTCTATAGTATGAGCGATGGGTCAGGGTTCATTGTTCTCCATTGGTTGTCTCATCGTTCCAGCACCACTGGTTGAAAAAACTCTTTCACTCTATTACCTTGGCCCCTTTGTTGAAAACCAGTTGACATACACATTTGTGTCTGCTTTTGGACTCTACTCTGTTGTTTTATGTCTGTATGTCTGTCATTATGCCAATATCTCACTATCTTGATTTCTGTAACTTCGTAGTAAGTCCTGAAATCAGGTAGTGTAAGTTCTTCTACTTTGTCCTTCAAAATTGTTTAATGTTTATTCATTATTGAGAGAGAGAGAGAGACAGAGCATGAGTGAGGGAGGAGCAGAGAGGAGGGAGACACAGAATCCGAAGCAGGCTTCAGGCTCTGAGCGCTCAGCACAAAACCCATGGACTGCGAAATCGTGACCTGAGCCGAAGTCAGACACTTAACACCGACGGAGCCACCCAGATGCCCCATTTCCATATGAATTTTAAAATCAGCTGTTGATTTCCTCAATAAAGCCTGCGGGACTTCTATTTAGAATTGCATTGACTTTAATGATAAATTTTGGAAGGTCTGCTATTTGAACAATACTGTTTTTAAAGCCAATGAACATGAATCCGTGGGCATGGTATTTCTCTTTATTTAGGTGGTCTCTGAGTTTTCTTTGCAGTGTTTTGTAGTTCTCATTGTATACATTTGCACATCTTTCCATTAAGTTTACTCTTAAGTATATTATTTTTTCTATTTTATTGTAAATTGGTTATTTAAAACTTTTATCTTCTGATTATTCATGGCTAGTATATACAGATACAGTTGAATTTTGTATATTAACCTTATATCCTTATTGCATTGGCTAGGTACTCCAACACACTGTTAAACAGAAGTGCTGAGAGTGGACATCCTTGCCTTTTTCCTGATCTTAGGAAACACAGAGCCTTTCATCATTGAGTATGATTTTAATTGTCAGTTTTCATCTGGTTGAGGAAGTTATCATCTACCTTTAATCATGAAAAAAGTGTTGAATTTTGTCATGTGCTTTTTCTGCATTTATTCAAATGATTGTGTTCTTTTTCTCTTTTATTCCAATATGGCTAATTGCATTGATTTTCAGAAGTCAAACCAGTGTGCATTCCCAGGTTAAACCCCACTTAATTGTGATGAATTTTCCTTTGTATATACCATTGGATTCAATTTGCTAACATCTTGTTGAGGATTTTTGCAATTTATGTTTTTTCTTCTGATGTCCGTGTCTTGTTTTTGATACTAGGACGATGCTGACCTTATAAAATGAATTAAGTGTTGTTTCCTTCTCCTTTCTTTTCTGAAAGAGTTTGTAGAATTGATTTTGTTTCTTTATACCAAGGAAGCCTTCTGTGTCCTCAGTTTTCCTTAAGGAAAGTTTTCAAATTATGAGTGCAGTTTCTTTAATTGATATAGGGTTATTCAGAGTATCTGTTATTTCTTGAGTCACTTTTGATCATTTGTCTTTTAAGGAATTTGCTCATTTCATCTAGGTTGCTCAATTTATTAGGGTAAAAGGTTTTGTAATGTTTCCTCATACTTTTAATAGCTATAGGATCTTTAGCGATACATCCTTCTTCATTCCTGACTGATAAGTTGTGGCCTCTTTTACTCTTTCTTTTTTTCTCCCTTGACCAATATTGTTAGAGGATTAGTAATTTTATCAGTCTTTTTAAAGAACCACCTTTTGGTTTCATTGATTTTTGTCAATTGTTTTTCTTTAATTAATTTTTGCTCTTATCTTAATTATTTCCTTCATGTTTATTTTGGATTTCATTTGCTATTCCTTTTCTTCTTAAGGTGAAAATTCAGGTTGTTGAGTTTGCTTTGTGGTATTTTCATTATTCTTCAGTGCAAAATATTTTCAAATTTCTCTTGTGATTTCTCCTTTGACTCACTGATTATTTTGAAGCATGTTGTTTAATTTGCAAGTATTTGTGTTTTTCTCTTGATCTTAGTGTTATAGATTTCTAATTTAATTCCATTGTGACCAAAGAATATTTTTTATATGATTAATCTTTTGGAACTTATTGAAGCTCGTTTTACAGCTCAGGATATAGTTGGTCTTGTAAACATAGTTTATGCTCTTGAAAAGAATATCTGGTCTGCTGTTTTGAGGGGTGATGTTCTATAAATACCAATTAAGGAAAGGTCAGATATGACTTTTTTTTGATGTTTTGTCTAGCTGTTCTGCCAATAAGAGAGGGTAAAATGACAACTATACTTGTGGAATTGTCTGCTTCTCTCTTTAGTTCTGTAAATTTAACTTCATTTATCTTGAAGTTCTGTTCTTTGGCACATACATACGTATGATTGTTGTGTCTTCCTGATGAAATGCTCCCTAATGTATATAAAATGTCTCTCTTTATCCTGTATAAATTTTGTCTTGAAATCTGTTTTTACCCAATATTAATGTAAACCATACCAGACTTCTTATGGTTATTATTTACACGATATATCCTTTTCCATTCATTTACTTTCAACCTGTCTTGATGGTTAAACTGTATCTCTTATAGACAGCATATAGTTGGGTATTGTTTTATTATCCATTCTGACAGTGTTTGCCTTTTCATTGGAATTTTAATTCATTAATGTTTAACACTGTTAACGATGTGGTAAGGTTTGAGTTTATCATTTTATTATTTTCTATCATCTCTTGGTTTTTTTGTTTTGTTTTGTTTTGAAGCTCCTTTTTGCCTGCTGCCTCACTTTGGGATCATTTGAACTATATTTTTAGAATTCAGTTCCATTTTTCCTTTTGGCTTTTTGGCCATACTTCTTTGCATTATGTGTTAGTAGTTGCACCAGGGATAGCAGTATACATCCTTACCTTTCCACGGCTCACCTGCTGTTAATAATGTACTGCTTCTCAGAAAATATCAAAGTCTTGGCAACGTTATAGGTTCCAAAACATTTTCTCCTTAATGGTGTAGTTATTATATGTAATGCGTTATGAGCTCCACAGAATCATTTTGTCAGATTTTCTCCAAAGTTTTGTTAGAGTGTTCATTGTAATTTTGTTAAATTTACAGATGAATAAGTATCTTAGATGCTAATAATATTTTCCCACTTAATTCTGGCATTGTAACACCATTTGAAAACTTAGGGCTAAAAACAACATGCTCGTGAATCTGCAGTCTGATGAGGAGTTAGTGGGGATAGTTAGTTGCTACTTCATTTGGGGTCAGCCTGGACAACTCTAAGACTGAAGGTTGGAATCACCTAAAAGCTTCCTTCCTCAACATAAATGGTGCCTAGGCTGGAACGGCCCGGGCTCCCAGGTATCTCTGTGGTCACTTCAGCATGGTGGCTGCAGGACAGCCAGGCCTCTTACATGGTAGCTCAACTCCAAGGGTCAAGAGACTTTTGTTGGATTGGTTTATGTTTGGGACAGTTTCAGCATTTGAATCACATTATTTGTCACAGGCCTTCCCCAGATTCAGGGGAAGATAGGGCCCATCTCTCCGAAGAGCAATGGTAAAGTTTTGAAGACTTTATTAATAATGTAGGATTGGTGGCCATTTTTGGACTACAAAGTCTGCTGTACTCTTTCAGGAATGTGGTTACTTCTGTTTATTCAAGTTGCCTTTTGTGCTTTTCAGTAAAATGTTGCATTTTTATATATCTATATTTATCTGTCACCTATCTATCCCTCATCCTTTATTAGATATCTTCTTCGGTTATCTTGGATCATTGAGGATCTTTTTTCCATATTATTAGTTTTTTCATCTTTAGTATGATTTCGACATTGAAAAAGGCTATCTTTGCAAAGCAAAGTAGTAGAAAATTTCTAATATTTAGAAATTTATTTATTCTACCTTCATGTGCTACACAAACTCTTCAGAGGACTTTTAAGCTATTTACTTCAAAGTTGCCATTTGAGGGGCATCTGACTGGCACAGTCAGTAGAGCATGTGACTCTTGATCTCAGGGTTGGAACTTTGTTCCCCATGCCAGGTTACAGTTTAAGATTACTTAAAACTAAAATCTTTAGGGGCACCTGGTGGCTCAGTTGGTTAAGCATCCAACTCTTGATTTTGGCTGGGATCATGATTTCATGGTTCCTTGGATCGAGCCCTGCATCATCCCTGCATGCTGAGAGCGTGGAGCCTGCTTGGGATTCCTTCTCCCTCTCTGCCCCTCCCCTGCTTGTGCTCTTTGTCTCTTAAAATAAATAAATAAACATTTTTTTAATAAAGTCTTTAGGGGCTCCTGGGTGGTTCAGTCAGTTAAGCCTCGACTCTCGATCTCGGCTCAGGTTAGGCTCAGGTCATGATCTCACAGTTCATGGAATTGAGCCCTGTGTCCAGCTCTGTGCTAATAGCGTGGAGCCTGCTTAGGATTCTCTCCTTCTCTCTCTGCCCCTTCCCACTCCCATGTGCATTTGCTCCTTCTCTCTTGAAAAATAAATTAAAATAAAATCTTAAAAAATACCAAACTTGCCAATTGAAAAGGAAATAGCACTTTTGGCTTCTGGTCCAACATCAGGGAGCTTAGAGGTTGCCATTCCATCCTAAACAATGGTAAGTGGAGGGAATTTTATTTTATAATATGTGATTCCTGCTTTGTTTCTTGCAAATTTATATATAGTGTTAAAAATGTTGTGTGAGAAGAGTGACAAGGAGGAGTCCTAGATAGCTCCTGGAAAAAAGAAAGTTTAATAAACTAGGCGCCATTGAGATAGTGCATCACATGCCTTTTTACTGGGAGTTCAAAGTTTTTTGCATTCAACTTTCTAAGATTATGCCTTACTCTTTTTTCTGAACTATAGAACTTTTCTTGTGTTAAAAAATTTTTTTAGAACTTGTTTTTATTCAGCCACATATTAAAAATACTTCAACAAGGGCTGCTTCAGATAGTCACAGGCTATTTAAAGTCCTAAAGATTTAACTAAGGGAATTTTTCATGTGTATTTATGGTTGAAGTAATAATGGATTTGGAAATACGCTTCGATTTTAAACTTTATCTGCTTATCAAATTAATATGTCCGTTTTGAACTTTTGAAACCAAATTCTGAATAAATAATTTTGAAAACAGGCAAAAACGAACATCTTCTTAAACTTAGCAGGTTTGTAGGTTAAAGTTCCAAGGGGAATAATTTTAAGACTAACAGGCTCTTTAGGGCGCCGGGGTGGCTCAGTCAGTTAAGCCTCCGACTTGGGCTCAGGTCATGATCTTGCAGTCCCTGAGTTCCAGCCCCACGTTGGGCTCTGTGCTGACAGCTCAAAACCTGGAACCTGCTTCAGATTCTGTGTCTCCCTCTCTCTGCCCTCCCCCACTCATGCTCTGTCTCTCTCTCTCTCTCAGAAATAAACATTGAAAAAATTAATGAAACACTTCAGAATGCCTTTTCAGCTTGAGATTCCCCGTTGACGCTTTGTCTAGGGATGAATATGTTTCCTGCCTGGTGTTCACGCCATTACAGCGTTCACCAAAACTACTATAATCGCTAAGAGCAGACAGGCGTTTGATATAGGGTCTTGGAATAGAGCTTTTCCACCCTCTTCTCATTTAGACCTTGGCACCGTCTTATTTCTCTGGTTTGTTTCTCCTGGGGATTTGTGTGACCGGTAACAAATTGCTACGTATAAACAGTCATTTTTACTTTACTGTAGTGGAACTTTTCCAGTCAATGAAAGACAGGGGCTAGGTTTTAGTTACCTTTATTAGATGTTGTAAGTGATAGTTTTCAGATAGACTTTTTTGGCAAACAAACCTCACATTTCTCATCCTCATGACTTTGATGGTTGGTTTCATCTTTCCTGAAGTGAAAGTAAGAACAAGCAGCAAGGTTTTCAAGGAGAGATTCAGGATCCTTGTGGAAGTGATTTGCATTTATTTGCTAGGAGGTGGTAGTAATAGTCTTGAAATCTTTTTACATGGAAGTCTATAGGTTCAGAGAAGCCTTTCTTTTTCCCTGGGATGGTATTTTGGATGTTAAATGGCAAAAGAAAGGAGCTAGGAACAATCTGATGCTGTCCTCGTTCTAAATCTATTTTATGGTTTTTTATGGCCACCTTCTCTGAACTCCCACTACTGAAACTGTTGCACCGTTGAATCCCACTTTAGTTCTGCTTCATTTAATAGCCTTACGTTTTTCTGGTGGTTTTGATAAGTGTTCCTCTCCTCAGTAGAAGGCCAGGCAGCAGGCCGTTTTCCTGTATTCAGCCACATTTCGCATGACTATCTCTGATTGCTACTTTGAATCTTCACCTTGGTTCAAGGTTTTCTGTCTTAGCCGAAGGGAAAGGAAATAGGCACCTCCTTTCACCCAACGCAGCCTTTCAAATTCATATCCCAAAGGAGGATTAAAAATCCTCCTACCATGTAATATACACCTGAAATTCTAGCTGTGGTGTAACAGGTGGCTTCTCTAACCTGGCTAATGAGCTGTAGCTGAAGCAAACGCATCCTTCCTTACCTGCGATTTTATAGTTTGCAATTTTATAAATCTATATTTATACTAACCCGTATGCACATATATATGTGTATGTGTGTTTATATTTATGTATTTTTATATCTATGTTAATTTATATATTATCTTTATATTTTTAACTGATAATATAAAGTTTATAAATTTGTATATGATCCAAAGGCTGGTACGCTTCAGATCTAAACCTGGGATGGTGTTTTTATCTCCGTCCCTCGAGCTAGCTCTCTCTTCGGGTGGAAGAAAATATGGATTATCTTTCAAAGGGTTGCCAGTGTCATTTGCGGGTAAAAAATGGATTTGAGAAAAAGTGAGGTCTCCGTCATCAGATACATCCCTGCCAGGTGTTTGAGCAGCCGGATCCTCCCTTACCCTTCTTAAGTGAGGCGTGAAGAAGACCTGGTAATTTGCCCATAGATAGACCATAGAAAAAGCCCTTGTTATCTCTTACGAGCAACATTTGAGCCCCCCATCTTCCTAGGTGGGACTGGGGTAGACATTGTTAGCTAATTAGGATCACTTTGCTCATTTAGAGCCGTTTTGCTCCCTGCATCGTGCCAGCAGGCTTCAGTGCACAGAGTCAGGGCTGCGTGCAGCCCTGTGTTAGAACACCAACATATGAAAAATTTATTGTTTGCAATGTTTGATGTTCCTGTTGTGGGTGATTTACTTAATTCCCTTTATTATTCTGTTTATAGTAATTAAAAATCAGAGGTAGAATAAATTACAATATTTGCCATTGCATTTCTTCCAAATATGTTTTCCGCAATTTATCCTACATCTTAAGTGTTTATGTTGTGGTTCAAGAACCTACCGTAAAGTACATGGAATAATGATTTGTGCACCTCACTGTACCTATTTCATTGAAAACATGCCTCAAGGGGCATCTGGGTGGCTCTGTTGATTCATGGCTTGTGAGTTCAAGCCCCGTGTCAGGCTCTGTTCTGACAGCTAAGAGCCTGGAGCCTGCTTCCGATTCTGTGTCTTCCTCTCTCTCTGTCCCTCCCCTACTCGTGCTCTGTTTCTCTCTCAAAAGTAATTAAACATTTAAAAAAAAAGAAAAGAAGAAAACATACCTCAAACAAGATTAATTACTTAATTTTTTTTTTACTTTTTAGAATGTTTTTGCATATTCAGAAATTATCCTCAACTAAAATAGCATGCTTCAGGGACACCTGGGTGGCTCAGTCAATTGAATGTCCCCTATAGCATGCTATTTTAGTTGTGGGACTGAGCATCGTGGGATCGAGCCCATGTCAGACTCCGTGCTGAGTGTGGAGCCTGCTTAAGATTCTGTCTCTCTCCCTCTGCCTCTCTCCCTCGCTTGTGCTCTCTCTCTCTCTCTCTCTCTCTAAAATAAAAAAAAATTAGGGGTGCCTCGGTGGCTCAGTAGGTTAAGTGTCCGACTTGGACACTTGGTCATGATCTCACCACTTATGAGTTTGAGCCCTTTGTCAGGCTCTGTGCCAACAGCTCAGAGCCTAGAGCCCGCATCAGATTCTCTGTCTCCCCCTCTGCCCCTCCCCTGCTCACGGCCTGTCTCTCTTCTCCTTCAAAATAAATAAATATTAAAAAAAAATTTTTTATAAAAAAAACTTAAGAATGTTTTATTTATATGGGTAAAATACTGTTTTCCTGTACATTATCATTTTAAAATAATTTCTAATTCATATATAATGAATATATATATACAGTATTTATCCCAAAATTTCATTTGTACAGTAGGGATATATCTTATACAGTGTGCTGCTTCTATCCCAGCAGATGTATTCCAAATTACTTAGCAGGAAACAAAACCTAATAAATATAAGGGCTATATACCAAGAATACATGAGTGGGAGACAATATCTCACCATCAGAATTTCAGTTCACACGAGCCAACAATTAACTGCTTTCTAATAAAATAAATTTTTGAAAGAATGAAATGAAAATAGTAGGCATATATGCTTTATTTTAAATGTACAAATTTAAATACACACCATTTCTTCATAAATACTTTCAGCCTAAGTTTTACATAGGCTCAGATTATGGTGCAATAAGATTAGAAATGAGTAGCAAAACATAGCATGTTTTCGACTAGATGTAAAAGAGAAAGACACACTACAAAAGGCTATACTACGTGAAAGACATTTAAAAACCTAGTTATCAATTTTGCAACTCATAAGCCTGGCAAAACTAAACTTAAGAGTTTCATTCAACTCTACATCCCTATTTCAACAGGAAAAAAATATATATATATAATAGACTGGTAATCTCAAAAAGATCTAAGAAAACAGTAATAATGGAGACAAAAGATGAGAACTGAAATGGATAATTTTTAAATAAAAACTTAGAAACTAGACTATAAAAATTTTAAACACTGCACTAGATACTTTGAATAAATCAGTTGCAATAAGAAACACAAGAAAATTTGCCCGGATCACTGGTGAATATTTTTCAATATATACTAACTATATCATGTAAATAGTTAATAAATACTGAAGGATACTGGTTTATTTTGTAAGGCAGATAGATATGGCATTTGATAAGGCCGGAACATGACTTTTTAAGAAACAGCCAAACTGTTTTCCAAAGTGCGTGTTTAATTTTACATTCCCATCAGTGATGTATGAAGATCCTAGTTTTAAAAAAATTTTTTTTAATGCTTATTTATTTTTGAGAAACATAGAGGCACAGCATGAACAGGGGAAGGGCAGAGAGAGAGGGAGACACAGAATCGGAAGCAGGCTCCAGGCTCTGAGCCGTCAGCACAGAGCCCGACGCGGGGCTCGAACTCACGGACCGCAAGATCATGACCTGAGCTGAAGTCGGCGCCCAACCGACTGAGCCACCCAGGCGCCCCGAAGATCCTAGTTTTAATTGGGCTTGCATTGATTGAATCTCTCGGTCACTATGGGGAGAATTGCCATCGTAACGTTGAGTTTTCCAGTTAATGAATATGAAATGTTTGTCTCCTTAAATCTTCTCTAATTTATCTCAGCATTGTTTTTGTAGTTTGCAGTCTATACATCTTACAGTCCCATTAATTCTCCATATATTTTATTCTTTTTCGATTGTATTGAGAATGAATTCTTAATTACATCTTCAGATTGTTCATTGCTGGTATATAGAAAAACAATGGGTTTTGGTGTAATGATCTGGTATCTTGCAACTCTGATAAACCCATTATTAGGTCCCATAGTATTTTTGTGTATTCTTTAGGATTTTCTATATAGAGGATCATGTTATCTACAAATAAAACCAGTTTATTTTTTCTTCAGTGTAGATGTCTTTTTCTTTCTTTCTTTCTTTGGCATTTTTCCACTGACAGGACCTCCAATAAAATTTAAATAGACCTGACCACAGTAGATATCTTTACCTTTTTTCTGATCTTAGGAAGAAACAGTTAAACTTTTATCGTGAAGTAAGATTATTTATTAGCTCTATGGTTTTCATAGATGGTTAATTTTTTTAATTTTGAGAGGGAGAGACAGACAGAGCAGGGGAGGGACAGAGAGAGGAGGAGACACAGAATCTGAAGCAAGCTCCAGGTTCTGCGTTGTCAGCACCGAGCCTTACCCGGGGCTCTAACCCATGAACTGTGAGATCATGGCCTGAGCTGAAAACAGACGCTTAACCAACTGAGCAACCTATTGTTGTTATTGTTGTTGTTGTTTTTAAGTTTGTTTATTTATTTTGAAAGAAGGAGAGCGTGAATGAGGGAGGGGCAGAGAGAGAAGGAGAATCCCAAGGAGGCTCCACACTGTTGGCCTATCTGTGAGATGATGACGTGAGCCAAAATCAAAAGTCAGGTTCTAAGGGTGCTTAAAGAAAAATATGTATTCCATTCTCATTAGGTACAGTGTTCTATAAATGTCACTTAGGTCAAGTTAGTTAATGTTGTTATTTAAATCTTTTCTATCCTTGCTTAATTTGTGTTTAGTTGTTCTGT
The DNA here is from genome assembly GCA_030068075.1 of Paguma larvata. NCBI lineage: Eukaryota > Metazoa > Chordata > Mammalia > Carnivora > Viverridae > Paguma > Paguma larvata. The sequence goes on from CM057843.1 coordinate 6,488,169, forward strand.
TTTTGAGAGTGGAGTATTAAAACCCACAAATACAATTGTTGAATTGTCTTCTTTTTCTTTTCTGTCAAGTTTTGCATTGTGAATTTTGGGGCCCTGTTTTTAAATATGTATATGCTAATAACTGTATCTTCCAACGTGTTAATTTTGTTACCATTATGAAATGTCCCTTACTGTCTTCAGTGACATTTCTTATCTTTCCTGTCCTTGCAGCAATGTGGATGGATCTGGAGAATATTCTGCTAAGTGAAATAAGTCAGTCAGAGAAAGATAGCATTTGTTTTCACTCTTACGTGGAACATGAGAAACTTAACAGAAGACCATGGGGAAAGGGAAGGGGAAAAAATAGTTTCAAACAGAGAGAGAGGCTATCCATAAGAGGCTCTTAAATACAGAGAACAAACCGAGGGTTGATGGGGGAGAATGGAGGTGATGGGCACTGAGGAGGCCCTTGTTGGGATGAGCACTGGGTGTTGTATGTAAGGGATGAATCATGGGAATCTATCCCCAAAACCAAAAGCACACTGTATATACACTATATGTTAGCCAACTTGACAGTAAATTATATATATATGTATATATATACATTATGTATATATATATATATTTTATATATATATATAAAACGTATCCTGTCTTTATATTAATATACCTTCTCTAACTCTCTTATGGCCACTATTTATATGGCATATAAGGTGTATTTTTTGTAGATAGCATGTAGTGAATTTTTTAAAAAATTAAAATCAGACAATCTCTGCCTTTTGAGGTGTTTAGATCCATTCACATTTAGTGTAATTATTAATAGAACTGAATTTACATTTGCCGTTTTTCTGTTTGCTTTCTATATATCTCATGTTTCTTTTATTTTTACATTCTTTATTTCTTTTGTTAAATCTGTGCTTCAAAATTGTATTTCTTTTATGTTAAACTTTTTTAGTTGATCATTTTAACTCATCTGTTTATTTTTTAATCCTCTTTTGACTTTTTAGTTCCCTTTTGATTGATTGTTCTAAGGACTGTAGTATGCATCTTTACTTCTGAACAATCTATTTCAGATTAATACTATCTTTTTTTTTTAAACATTTATTTATTACTGAGATACAGAGAGAGACAGAGGATGAGCATGGGAGGGGCGGAGAGAGGGGGAGACACAGAATCCCAAGCAGGCTCCAGGCTCTGAGCCGTCAGCATAGAGCCCGATGTGGGGCTTGAACTCAAACTGTGAGATCATGACCTGAGCCGAAGTCAGATGCTTAACCAACTGAGCCACCCAGGTGCCCCTCAGACTAATACTGTCTTGATTCTTTTAAGTAAATTTTATTTATTTTGAGAGAGAGCATGGCACATGAGCAGGAGATTGGCAAAGAGAGAGGGGGAGAGAGAGAAAATCCCAAGCAGTCTTTGCACTGCTAGCACAGAGCTCGACATGGGGCTTGAACCCACAAACAGTGAATCATGACCTGAGCCAAAACCAAGAGTCAGACTCTCAACCAACTGAGCCAGCCATCCAGATGCCCAATACTATCTTAATTCTGGTAAAATTCAGTAATTTTGTTCTAATATAGCTCAATTTCCTTTACCTTTTGTATTATTTATATATTTATATATAAATAAATATTGTGTTATATATATATAACAAGACATATATCATATATACTTAAATGACTACAAAATAATACAATGAAATATATATAAATATATAATCTATATGTTATAAATCCAACAATATAGTCTTCTAGCCTACAAGATACTTGTTTCAGACCTAAAGACACATGTAGACTGAAAGTGAATGGATGAAAGCCTACAAGATACTTGTTTCAGACCTAAAGACACATGTAGACTGAAAGTGAATGGATGAAAAATCCTCTATCATGCAAATAGAAGTGAAAAGAAAGCTGGAGTAACAATACTTATGTCAAACAAAATAAACTTTAAAACAGAGGCTGTAACAAGGGACAAAGAAGGACACTATATAATCATAAATGGTACAATCCAACAAGAAGATGTAACAATTGTAAATATTTATGCACTCAACATGGGAGCACCCAGATACATAAAGCAGTTAATTACAAACATAAAAGAAATAATCGATAGTAATACAGTAGTAGTAGAGGACTTTTACACCAATGGATAGATCATTCAAGCAGAAAATCAACAAGGAAACAATACAATGGCTTTGAAGGATACATTGGACCAGATGGATCTAACAGACATTTTCAGAACATTCATCCTAAAACAGCATAATATACATTCTTTTCAAGTACGCATGGATCATTCTCCAGAATAGATCATATATTAAGCCACAAAACAAGTCTCAACAAATCCTAAGACTGAAGGCCTACCATGCATCTTTTCTGACCACCCTATGAAACTAGAAATCAATGGCAAGAAAAAAACCTGGAAAGCACACAAATAATACGGAGGTTAAATAACATGCTACTAAACAATGAATAAGTCAACCAAGAAATCAAAGATGAAATTAAAAAAAAAAAAGAAAATGAAAATACAATAGTCCAAAAATTTTTGAGATACAACAAAAGCTATCCTAAGAGGTAAGTTTATAGCAATACAGGTCTACCTCAAGAAGCAAGAAAAATCGCAAATAAACAACATAGCCTTACATCTAAAGGAACTAGCAAAAGAAAAACAGGCAAAATCCAAAATCAGTAAAAGGAAAGAGATAATAAAATTAGAGCAGAAATAAGTAAAATTAGAAACTAAAAAAAAAAAAAAAATAGAACAATCAATGAAGACAAGAGCTGGTTTTTTGAAAAGATCAACAAAATCTATAAACCTTTAGCACGAGACTCATCCAAGAAAAAAGACAGAGGGAGAGAGTGAGGATTCAAATAAAATCAGAAGTGGAGGGGAAAGTTAACAACTGATACCACAGAAATACAAAAGGTTATACGAGAATATTATGCAAAGTTACGTGCCGACAAATTGAACAACCCAGAAGAAATGAATAAATTCCTATAAACATGTAACCTGCCAAAACTGAATTAGGAAGAAATAAAAATTTTGAACAGACTGATTACCAGCAATAAAATTGAATCAGTAATTTTAAAACTCCCAGCAAGCAAAAGTCCAGGGCCAAACAGCTTCAGAGGTGAATTCTGCCAAATATTTGAACCTGTTCTTCTCAAACTATTTCAAAAACTCAAAGCGAGAGGAAAACTTACCAGTTCATTCTATGAAGCCAGCATTACCCTGATACCAAAACCAGGTAAAGACACTACAAAAAAGAGAATTACAGGCCAGTATCTGTGATGAACATAGATGCAAAAATCCTTAACAAAATATTAACAAACCAAATCCAACAATACATTAAAAAATTCATTCACCACAGTCAAGTGGGATTTATTCCTGGGATGCAAGGGTGGTATCAATATTTGCAATCAGTGTGATACATCACGTCAATAAAAGGAGGGATTAAAAACTGTATGATCATTTTAATAGATGGAGAAAAAGCATTTGACAAAGTACAGTATGCATTCGTGATAAAAAAAAAAAACACAACCCTCAACAAAGTAGGATTAGAGGGAACATACCTCAACATAATAAAAGCCATATATAAAGAAAAAACCAACCAACGTCATAATGGTGAAAATCTAAGGGCATTATCCCCTAAGGTCAGGAATAAGACATGGATATCTGCTCTCACCACTGTTATTTAAAATACTACTGAAAGTCCTAGCTACAACACCCAGACAAGAGGAAGGAATAAAAGGCATCCAAATTGGTAAAGAGAAAGTAAAACTTTCACTGTTTGCAGACAACATGATACTATGTACAGAAAACCCTAAAGACCCTGCCACAAACTGATAAATGTTAAACTGATAAATGAGTTCAGTAAGGTAGCAGTATACAAAATCAATATATAGAAATCTGTGGCATTTTTATATGCCAATAATGAAGCAACAGAAAGGGAAATTAAGAAAGCAGTCCCATTTACAGTTTTATCAAAGATAATAAAATACCTCAGAATAAACTTAACCAAGGAGGTGAAAGACGTGTATTCTGAAAACTATAAAACTTTGATGAAAGATATTGGAGACAACACAAAGAAGTGGAAAGATATTCCACACTCATGAATTGGACAAATATTGTTAAAATGTCTATACTACCCAAAGCAGTCTACAGATAATTATAATGCAATCCCCATCAAAATACCAACGACATTTTTCACAGAACTAGAACAAACAATCCTAAAATGTGTATGGAACCACAGAAAACCCCGGATAGCCAAAACAATCTTGAAAAAGAAAAACAAAGCTGGAGGGATCACAATTCCAGCCTTCAAGTTATACTACAAAGCTATAGTAATCAAAACAGTATGGTACCAGCACCAAAACAGGCACATAGATCAGTGGAACAGAATAGAAAGTCCAGAAATAAATCCACGTTTATGATCAAGTAATCTTTGACAAAGAAGGAAAGAATATGCAATGTGGAAAAGACAGCATTTTCAACAAATGGTGTTGGGAGAACTGGACAGCTACATGCAAAAGGATGAAACTGGAACCCTGGCTTACACCATACACAAAAATAAATTCTAGATGAATTAAAGACCTAAATATGAGACCTGGAATTCTCTGACATTGGATGTATCAACTTTTTTTCCTAGGTGTGTCTCCTGAGGCAAGGAAAACAAAAGCAAAGATAAACAATTGGGACTGTATCAAAATAAAAAGTTTTTACACAGCAAAGGGAACAATCAACAAAACTAAAAGACAACCTCCTGAATGGGAGAAGATATTTTAAATGACGTCTCTGGTAAAGGATTAGTATCCAAAATATGTAAAGAACTTATACAACTCAACACCCAAAAAACAAGTAATCCAATTAAAAATGGGAAGAAGACATGAACAGACATTTCTCCAGTGAAGACCTGCAGATGGCCAGCAGACACATGAAGAGGTGCTCAACATCAGTCATCATCAGGGAAATGCAAATCAAAACTGCAATGAGATAATCAGCTCATTCCTGTTAGAGTAGCCAAAATCAAAACCACAAGAAACAACAGATATTGGAGAGGATGTGGAGAAGAAGGAACTCTCTTGCACAGTTGGTGGGAGTGCAAACTGGTGTAGCCATTGGGGAAAACAGTTTGGAGGTTCCTCAAAAAGTTAAAAATGGAACTGCCCTGTGATCCAGTAATCACACTGCTAAGTATTTACCCCCAAAATAGTAAAAACACAAATTCAAGGAGATACATGCACTCTATGTTTATAGCAGCATTATTTACAATAGCCAAATTATGAAAGCACCCCAAGTATCAATTGATAGATGAATGGGTAAAGATGTAGTGTGTGTGTGTGTGTGAGAGAGAGAGACAGAGAGAGAGAGAGAGAGAGAGAGAGAATAATTAAATTTTGCCATTTGCAACAAGATGAGTGGATCTAGGAAGTGTAATGCTAAGCAAACTAAGTCAGTTGGAGAAAGACAAATACCATATGATTTTACTCATATGTGGAATTTAGGAAACAACAAACGAAGTGGGGGATTGGGGGAAAGGAGAGAGAAACAAACCAAGAAACAGACTCTTGACTGTAGAGAACAAACTGATGGTTACCACAGGGGAGGGAGGGGAACGGGTGAAATAGGCGATGAGGATTCTTCTTATAGTGAGCACTGAGTGATGTGTAGAATTTTTGAATCACTAACTTTTGTACACCTGAAACTAATGTAACATTGTAAGTTAACTATACTGGATTAAAATAAAAACTTAATTAAAAAAATAAAAATACACATTCTTGTATTTACCCACATATTTGCCATTTCTAGCTTTTCATTTCTTCCTGTGGATTTGAGTTACCATCTGAGGTTATTTCCTGTGAGGTGCATCTGCTGGCAACAAATTCTGTTCCATCATTACTTATTTTGGAATGTTTTCATTTTGCCTTTATTTTTGAAGGATAGGGTCTTTTTCTGTTGGATATAGAATTTTTGCCTGCCCACCACCACTGCAAATATGGCATTCCACTGCCTTCTGACCGCAGTTATATCTGATGAGAAGTCAGTCAACAATTGTATTGTTTTTCCTCATTATTTTCAAGAGTTTCTTTGACTTCATCTATCTTTGATTCTGACATATCTAGGTGCAGAACTCTTCTGTTGATCCTATATGGGATTTTTGAGCTTTGAGGATCTGTAGCTTTTTATCAGATTTGGAAATTTTTAAACCATTATGTCTTCAGATATTTTTTTCTGCCCTTTTCTCTCTGTTCTTTTCTTTTGGTTCCTCCCATTAGGTATATGTTGGTATACCCAGTGTTACCGCATAGGTCTCTGAGGCGCTTTTCAGTTTGTTTTCAAACTTTTTTCTTTTCTGCTCTTGCTGATTTCTATTGACCTGTCTTTTAAGTTTACTGATTTCTGTCTTATGCTGTTTCATATCTACTCTTGGGCCAATCTACCGAATGTTTCATTTCTAACATTGCACTTTTCAACTCTAGAATTTGATTTGGTTCTTATGTTTTTTTAATTTGTTTTTATGTTGAGCTGTGCTGTTTGTTGAGTCATTCATTGTCACCATATTTCTCTGATTCTGTAAACATGATTTCCTTTAATCCTTTGAATATATTTATAGTAGCTGCTTTTGAAGTGTTACTGAATGCAATATCTGTGCTCACTCAGAAAGTATTTCTATTGACTGCTTCTTCCCCTGAGTATGGGTCACATTGGAATATTTGATAATATATTGTAACAACTCTGGATCTGATTCTTCCCCAGTCCCCTTTCCAGCTGAGGGTCGTCATTATTGACATATCGTGTCAATATGTTATTGTGTATGTTTGCTTATATTTAAGTAATTTGACTGGACTTAATGTGCACAATCTTCCCCCCCCAATGAGGTGCAGCCATTCAGATCTGCTAGGTTTTTAAAAATTAATTTTCACCCCTTGTGTCTGTGTAGCTTAGTGGTCAGCCGGTGATTGGTTAAAGGTTGTGCTCAAACACCTTGAGTCAGCAAGGCTTCTATCCTTTGTAAGTATGTTAGGGAGCTCATCTAGTTTCCAAGTATCCCCAGCTTTTATTTTCTGTTGAGCCTCTCCATTGTCCGTTTGCATGTGGGAAGGCTCTCCGTCAGCCATGGTATGTGCAGAGCGTGGGCCGTCTCAGGTCAGCTCTGAGTACATCAGCAGCCTTCAGTTAGCCAGAAATGTGTGGAGAGTCTACCTAGGCCACTGTGGCTCTCATTTCCAGAATCCCCTTGTTAGATTTCTGGATTTATGTTAGTCTATCTCATTTCCCAGCTGGGATAACAACTTCAGACTTGCAGAGCTAGTTTCTTTTCCAGTTGAGTTTAATACTCCACTTCAGATCCTATCAGCAACTTCAAGCAGTGAAGCTACTGGTTTTCATGGCCAACTACTGCGTGGACTGTGCTTGGGGAGGGGGGGCGGGGGGTGAGTAAGGAGCAGCCCAGACAATAACACCACTTGACTTTTCATTGTTCTTACCCAGAGTTCCACGATTTTTCATAAACACTTTTGGATTGGTTGTTTGACTTCAGTTATTTTCTGGAGTCCTGAAATGGTTGTTTTTGACATTTTTTGTCCAGTTTTATAGTTGTTTTGAGGGGAAAGGATTTGCTGACTTCTTCAGTTTGCCACAGCTGGAAATCTTGCCTCCTCATTTGTATTTGCAATATTTGTGGTTTTGGTTGTTTTTAAAGGGCTCACTAATTAAAAACCTGAAGCACATCTATATGTTGTAGCTGCTTCAGCATTTTGCTTAACAACGGAAGAAGTAGGAGATTGTGATTAGATTAGGGGTGGGAGTTCGTTTTGCTATAATACTGCCGATAGCACTCTCCCATGGAATGTTTCTTAATAGCATATTCTTGTGTAATGATGAAGAAAGTGTTTATTTTTTTTAAGTAAGTAAAGTCCTTTGGAATTCCACCAAAACATATGAAAGATATTACGTGCACTCCTCTCTACAGAATAAATCAGTGGTACAAGGAAATATATGACAAAATTCATTGGGCTGGTATAGATGTGTATCTTTATGAAGAGAACTGTCCTCTTCTTTTTTTTTTTTTTTCTTAATTTTGAGAGAGAGAGCACAAGCAGGGAAAGGGCAGAGAGAGAGAATCCCAAGCAGCTTCCCTGCTGTCGGTGCAGAGCCCGACGCGAGGCTTGAACTCAAGAACCGTGAGATCATGACCAGAGCTGAAGTCAAGAATCAGACACTTAACTGACTGAGCCACCCAGATGCCCTAGAATTGTCCCCTTTAAAAATTACTCAATGTACAAATTTCAACCTAAAGTACCTTTTTGTGTTCAAACTTTTAACTGAGAAGCTTGTCTTTTACCTTTTCAGTTATATAATAACACAGATACAGAAGTGTATACAAAATATACAGCTTTTTTATTTGTCACAAAGTATACACCTCTATAGCCGTGAGTCATGTGAGAAATATAGGACATTGCTAGCCCCCAGAAGTCCCCTCTACTCCCTCCTCTTCACTGTCTCCTCCCCCAGGATAACCACTGTCCTGGCTTTTATGGTAACTACTTCCTTTTTTAATAGTTTCTATCTCCTAAGTATACATCTCTAAACATTAGAGTTCAACTTTGCTTTTATTTTGAATATTATGAAAATTGAATATTTTATTTGAATATTATGAAAATTTGAATATTATGAAAATGAAATCTTACATTACTATTTGTGATTTTTTTTATTGTTTAAAATTGTGTGTATAAGGTTTGTCTGTGTTATTGCATGTTAGTTACTGTAGAGTTTTCCATTATATGAATATACAACAATTTGTTAATCTGTTCTACTGTTCATGGATATTTGGATTGTTTCCAGTTTTAAGGGTACTAAAAATGTTGCCGCGAACACATTTGTATGTTTAGTGATAGGTGTGCACATTCCTTTGGGGTATGTACCTTGGAGTCAGACAGTGTATTCATGTCTTCATTTTAATTTTTTTTTTAATATTTATTTATTTTTGAGACAGAGACAGAGCATGAGTGGGGGAGGGGCAGAGAGAGAGGGAGACACAGAATGTGAAGCAGGCTCCAGGTTCTGAGCTGTCAGCACAGAGCCCGATGCGGGGCTCGAACTCACAGACGGTGAGATCGTGACCTGAGCCGAAGTCGGCCGCTTAACCAACTGAACCACCCAGGCGCCCCCATATCTTCATTTTAGTATATAAAGCCAATCTCGTTTCCATAGTGATTGTACCAATTTAAATTCCTACCAGCAGTTACAAGAATTGCCATTGCACCACATACTCACCAAAAATTTGGTATTGTCTATCTTTTTAATATTAGCGATTTTGGTGGCTTTATAGTACTTGCTCACTGTGGTTTTAATTTTTATTTCCAAAATGGCTAATAAGGTTAATATCCTTTTCATATTGTTTATTGGCTGTTTGAATTATTCTGTTTTGTAAAATGCTCAGTCAAGCCCTTTTTAAAAATTGATTTGTAGGAGTTCTGCACGTATGTGGATCAACGCTTTGTTTCTTATGTATCTGTTACAAGCATCTTCTGTAGGACTTGCATATTTACTCTTACCAGTGTACAGGTAATGAAAAAAAAGTTCTTGATTTTAAAGTAGTCAAACATGAATTTTTCTTCTGGATTCTGATTTGTGCTTTTGCGTCCTATTGAAGAAATCTTTCCCTGCCCCAATGTCATAAAGATATTCTTCTATACGCTATCTTCTAAAAGCTATATGATTTTGCTTTTCACATTTATATCTGCAGTCCACCTGGAATTTATTTTTGTGTATGGAGTGAAGTCTGTTTTCCCACATGATATCTCATTATTCTAGTACCATACATTGAAGAATGTTGTTTCTGTCGGGGTCCAGGCAGGAGAAGGAAACCACACCAGTTGTTTAAACAGTTTAAAGTGGGGAGAAATGCTAATTAGCTGTAAAGTCATTTGTAACGTTGTAGGTACTTAAAAAGACAAGAAGGAAACAATAAGGTATCATGGAAGTAACAGCCACCTCTAGCTATGGCTAGAGGAATATCATGGAAGAGGTCAGAATTATTAGGACTCGGAACCCCATGCAGCAGAAATTCATCCTCTAAGGAGAGGATACTAACTCACTAGTGCTGGTATCTGGGGTAGAAGATGCAGTGAGGCCGGTTCTGCAAGTGAGGAAACTATAAACTGGCTTCAGCTGCAGTTACAGAAAGGCACTGTCGCTGCTGGGAATGAAGAAGTGTTGCTAGGTTGACACAGAAACATGAGACAGACAGGAAGCGCATAGGAAAGGGTAAGTCCCCTCTTCCTCCTCCATCCTTGCGGTCACCTACAAAGCCACCGATGGGCAGAGCCTAACATGGAGCTAGTTGGCAAAACCAAAATGTGGTTTGCAGTCATAGCCCTGTTATTACAGAGTTGTGTTTAGACAGATGGGTTTGAAGTCTGGGTCATAGTTCTATTTCACTGGTCCATTGCACCAGAATTACACTATCTAAGCTGTCGTAGTTTTATGATAAGTTTTCATACGTGGTAGAGCAATTTTTCCCACCTTATTCTTCAGGAGTGTCTTAGCAGTCTGTGTATATGTGCATTTCCATAAAGACAGAACCAATTTGTCTAGTTCCACCAAAAGAAAGCCTTTTAGGGCTTTGGAATTTCACTGAATTTATAAATCAGTTTGGGGAGAATTGAAATTTTTATAATATTGAGTTTTGTAGTCCATGAATATGGTATGTCTCTCCATTTATTTATGTCTTTAATTTCAATGTTTTTTATGTAGAAGTCTTGCTTACTTAGCATTTGTTAGCTTTAATCAAAGATACTGGATATTTTTTATATTGTAAATAGTATGTAAACATTTTTTATTTCAATGTTTTTATTTGGAAATTTCTTCAAACGTATATTTTCTTTCTTTTTGAATAGTTTGACCCTGTTATACCGACCACTAGATTCAATAATTATCAACATTTGCTTCATTTATTTCAACAGTCCCGTTTAATGAAATATTTTAAATCAAACCTTAAATCTCATGTCACTTCACCTATATATACTTAAGTATACATTCCTAGAAAAAATGGGCATTTGATTTATAACCATAATTCCAAACATAAATTCCATAAAATGTTTCTTTTTATTTCAAAAATTACATTTTATTGGTATATTGGTTGGTATGTTCAGTTTGCTTTTAACTAACAGTTTATTGAGACTTACGTTTTATGTTAAGTAATTATTAAAATATTAGCTTAGCCACTAAAATGATAAAAAGCAATTAAAAATGAAATTTCTTCCAATGATGTGAACTTTGTATTTCTAAATTCATTACAGTTTTTTGACATCAACAAAACCATACTGTTAAAAACCTACTGTGTGAAGAAAACCATTCTTTTCTTTCATTTAGTATCTTCTATATTTATAAACATAAAGAGCAACAAAAATTACCAATCTTTAATTTAAAAAAAAAAACTCTTTATATTCCTCAGTATTCCTGTTACTGAGCACGTATCTTTTAGAAAGTCATCAGTGGGATTAAACGCAAGCACGTTTTTGTGTGACATAGGTTTAGTTTTGGTTATCTTTTATAACTTCTTTTTGCCACAAACCATGAAAATGTAAGAAGAAGATGCAGTTGTGAATTTTTTCCCTTTGTGGCTTTGTACAGAAACCCTTCTTTCCCTGCAGGTGGTTCTCATTCCCATACAATATTCATGGGCCTGTTTCTAGGAGAGGACTGTGGCTAGTGGGCCATGAAAACTTCCCAGACTTGGCAGGCTAGGCTGGGTCATGTCCACCGTCTAACATGAGAAAATCCCTATTGAAAAGACAGTGTGGCAACTTTTCCTGCAGGCAAGTCGTACTCCTCACAAAGGTATTTGACAGTGACTGAGGGGTAAGACTCTCTGTGTCTTTCCCAGCATCTGCAGTACTGATGAAACTAATTAATTCATGGTCCAAAGAACAAGAAAATGTTCTCAAGTCAATAATAATTAGTATTGAAGGGATTTTCCACCTATATTTTAACTTACCCAATGATTATTGGTGGGGAATTGGGGTCTTAAAAGTCAGATCTTACTCATTGGTAACAAGTATTTGAAAATAAACATGACAGCCTAATATCGGATGATCTGCCCGTTCCTGATTTCCGCTCCCTTATCAACACCCCTGGGGATCTCAGAATGGTCCAGGGATATCTCAGCTGCTGGGATCATTGCTGTATATACTTGTTTAAACACAGAGTTACGTGATGTTTAAGTTCATATTTAACACTTTCAATTCAATGTAGGTGTTTGGCTTCTTCTGATCCATAGTGGTATGTTAGAATATGAGAAAAGGAATGAACCATTTCACTGCTTTGGTTTAGCTATTGTAAAAGGCCTTTTTACCTCATAATATCAGATTAACAAATTTGGGATCATTTTAGGAGGATCTTGAAAAAAAAGAAAAGGATTTCTTCTGGAGAGCTAACCCAGCAAATACCAAATTTGAATAAACATAAAAGAAAAACCAAAAACCAAACATTAGAAAACCCCAACCGATGAAACAAATTAGTTAAATACGAGAATCTTTTTTCATGTGTTTTTGGGCGGAGGCAGGGAAGCCTAGAAAGTTTGTTCCTCTATAGTGTGCAACTCTGTGAATTATGTCAAAGTACACACAGACTGTAGCCTGTTAAAATTTTGGTTAGAAAGACCAAAGAGATGTAAAAATAAATTCCTTATTCCTTAACTTATAGTGTCCTTGGACATCTAAGGACTAAGGTACAAATAGGATACATTATTTAGATGTATTTGTTGTCAGAAATTTTACCTCAGAGTTTGCTATTGTTTTCTCAAGAAGACTTAATCTAAATACAAGTAAAAATAACTTTTAAGGAAATGAATTTCAAAGTGAATGTGAAGGCAATAATCTAAATATTTAGAGTCTAGTTAGGAGGTTCCGTTACTGAGATTTGTTCTTTATTGGTACAGTTGACGTAGTAATTGTAGTGTGTATGGCAAAAATAGAAGATTGCTGATTACAAGTTTATGTGAATAGAATTAGAAGAACCTGATTTTCTCAATCTTAGTGAAACATTCTCATTATAAATTATTTATTTGCTTTGAGTAGTTAAAAACCTGTATCAGAAACATGAACTTTAAAACTGCTAACCCACGTGGGGAAAAGATCCTTCACATAAAATAAGGAGCATATAATTTCTTGAAGATTCTTGCTTAGTAGTGACAGTGATTTAGAGGCTGTAAACGTAAGGCTCTAGTGTCTCAAAATGTATCCCCAGTAAGTTTCACTCTTGTTCCATTCCAGCCCTTCTGCTGTTCCGTAATTTAAGCAGATTTGTGGCAGTGGGCAGAGTTTCCTGGGATTAAGAGAGCTCTACAACAAAACGACCACACCAGACCCAGAAAGCTTCCTATTTTGCTTTTGTACACTTGGCTAGCTATATTTCTCTGAAGAATGGCTTCTGGATTCTTCTGGCTGTTTAAAAAAGTCGAACTTGTATTCTAAACGTAGAGAAGGACTGATGTACTGCGGGCAGATAGAAGAAGGAATTTTCTTCACAACCCTTAAAACTGTGTCTTGAATATACTGTTTGCAGAATCACACATTGATTTAAAACTTAGGAAAGAAATACCTGTTTTGGTGTAACTTGACGGCTCATGTAGATAACCAGGTGAAATGACAGATGCGCTGTTGTATTTGGGGCATCCAGTATTTAGTAGAGAAAGTGACCGGGAAGCGAATTGTAGATCAAAGGGTGGCTCCTTTTTTCTGAAACGAGGCAAGTTGCCCTAAATGTGAGTTCATTATCTCTACAGCTGGGGCTTCATTAACAAGTACAGTTGGAATAACCAGGGTATCGCAGCAGCAGAGAAACTAAGCACAGCGAGCCTTGCAGTAACAAAGAAAATAAAAGAATTCCTGTGTAACAGGCTTCGACACTTATCTGTGTTCTGTGGTACTGTTTGTGCTGAACCAAAGCATCTGCTGCCTCAAGTTAAGAGAGAACAAACGCAACATGGCGTGAAATTACTGCCCAGCCATTCACATTCATTAGAGTTACATTGTTGCCGGCCACAAGCGCGACTGGCTTTTGCATGAATAATAAAATAAAGTGCTGCTTTGTGAATTTTGCCTTAAAACATTGCAAGGCACAGACAGTACTAAGCTTGAGCCAGGAGTGGGTTTATCCGAGAGCAGCTTTCCTCGCCACAGTAGGGTCAGGACCAGTAAGAAGTCCGACGTCGGGAGGAAGTATTGCCGTGTGAGGTCTCTGGAAAGGGCACCGTGTTAAATGAATTCCCTCATTCTTTAAAACTAATAATTATCGTGGTGGCTAGCTGTTTAGAGACGCCAAATTTATTAAACATCGTAGTAATAGTTGATTCAGGCAGAAGGTAATGGGTCAAAGTTTGATGAGGAATAGCACAGTTACACAACTAGAAAGGGAAAACAGTAATTTTGCAGTGCGGCAGCCTGACAGACACCTCATCAAGTGATCGAAGAGCACCAGAGATGGGGAAGACTGACACCATGAGCCTCCTAGCGTGAGGCAGGGAGAAGACCTCGCTTCTGAGTAATTCCTGTTGAAAATACCTAACCTGAATCTCATCCTGAGAAAACACGACACAAACCCAAACTGAGGAACAGTCTACAAAAAAACTGGCCCGTACTCTTCAAAAATGGCAATGTCGTGAAAGACAAGTAACTACTCTACATTAACGAAGTCTCAAAAGACATTGACAACTAAACGTAACGTGTGGTCCAAAATTTTCCTTCCTTGCTATATCATTGACATTTTTATCTTCTAGGCGCCTCGGTGGCTCAGTTGCTTAAGCTTCTGACTCTTGGTTTTGGTTCAGGTCATGATCTCATGGTTTGTGAGATTGAGGCCTGCGTTGGGCTCTGCACTGACAGCATGGACAGACTGCTTGGGATTCTTCTCTTCTCTGCCCCTCTCCGGCTTGCACACACGCTCTCTCTCTCTCGCTCTCTCTCTCAAAACAAATAAACATTGAAAAAACAAAACACTTAAAAAAATTACAAGTAGAAGAAGTGGTGTGTTAAACAGAAAAAAAATATTTTTAACAGTCTGAGTATTCAGTTTCCTTCCTATTTTACTTACCAGGTTTATGTGGATTTTTAGGAGTGTTGTGGATTGGGGTTTTTTTTGTTTTTGTTTTTGTTTTTTTAATATGGGACGTACGCCATTTTGCATGTCTTCCTTGCACAGGGGCCATGTTAATCTCTGTTACATTCCAATCTTATTCTGTGTGCTGCCAAAGCCAGCACTGGGTTGGTATTTTTTAAGCGGTAGTCAAGAATGTTAGGTCTCTTAGTTGAATTACAGTTCAAGCTATAGAAGACTTAAAAATTATAATTCTTAATTATTTGACCAAATTTTCAGTCATTAGGAGAAAGTAGAGTCCTCTTGCTGTTTAAAAATACTAGAATGAACCATTTAAGAGTTTCATGAGCACGTAGGAAAAGAAGTAGTGATCGCTAAGATTAATTTATAAAGTCATGGTATTCATAAAGAAGTTTGTATAGTTTTTAGACAGGTTGGTAGATAACAGGAATGCTTCATTTTCAGGAAGGCAATTTGATGAGGGTCTGATTTCTTGTGGACAAGATGAAGAAATAAACTGAGTGATTATGGTTAATAAGTAATTAATTTTGAATAATAATTGGATGCTGGTCTCATAGGCGGTTTCTAGTATTGTATTGTTGCATCCTGTTCTATCTGTTCGGAACTTTAATTAATAATTTGGATAAAGGCATTGATGACCTATAGATCAGACTTTTAAATGAAACAAGTCAGGGAGGGACAGCCAAAGCATTGATGGCTGAAACAGGAACTGAAAGGTAATGGTAGCCAAGAATGACAGGTAGGAACCAGCAAAAGAAACTTGACAGGAATAAATTCTACAGTGAAAGCTAGTCTTAGGTGATGGGTGGTAGGGAAAAAGGCTTTAAGATAATTCATGGGGACGCCTGGGTGTCTCAGTCGGTTAAGCATCTGACTCTTGATTTTGGCTCAGGTCATGATCTCATTGGTCCCTGAGTTCGAGCCCCTAAGTCGGGCTCTGTACTGACAGTGTGGAGCCTGCTTGGGCTTCTCTCTCTCTTTCTGCCCCTCCCACACTTGCTCTTTCTATCTTTCTCAAAAATAAATTTAAAAAGGAGTTTAGAATCCTTTACTGAACCATTTAAAAAAAAGATAATTCACAGAAAATCACTTGCAAAATGGCCAGTTGGACATACTTAACAAATTTAGTGCCTTGTTTCCTTTAACTAATTTGATTTAATATGTATCATTTGAGTTCAGTCAAAAACATGGAAACCATACTAGGATGTCAAACATAGGGAAATGTAATGTAAGGAATTGGTTTTATAGGTGTTAGAAGACTAAAAGGTAAAAAAGGGAGACAGTGAGCTATTAAAAGAAGCTACAGGAGGCAGCTACCATACCAAGAGCCTTTTATGAGGCAAAAGGGAAGCTACATAACCTAGAAGCGACAGCCCTGAGCTGGCACTCAGACTTCTGAAGAGAGGACACGGTTCAACTCTTGTTCACCTCCTGAAATCCATATTACTAAAAGATGTCCGTTTATATAAGAAGCCAAAATAATTAGATTGTGTTCTTTATGTTGAACTAGATGTGGTTAACATCTGAATAAACATCTCTTCCATCTTGAATTTGGTTCTGAAAATAAAGCATAAAACTAATTTGACTTTGGTTGTGTTAATCTGTACCCCGCCCCACCTTTAAAATGGCTTTACCAGTAATTAGCCCTCCTACCGGAGATGTATTGCTAAGTGATCTCTCAGAAAAAAGTGTTTATAAATTTAGAGAAGGATTAAAACAACAACAACAACAACAACACATGGCAGATGAATGGGATGGGCTAAACGTTCTCTTTGATTATAGGTGTGTACTTTTTAAAAATCTTCTTCTCACTGATACCTGAAACATTATTAAGTGGATTGAGTAGTCTAAAACAAAGATAATTGTCGTGCTCTCAAACATTGAAGAACAGAGTTTGGAATTGATTTCTCTTTTTTTCCTCTCCCCACATATTGCTTCTTCAGGTCAGTAACAGATCCAAGAGATGGAAAGAGAGTAGCACTCAAAAAGATGCCCAACGTCTTCCAGAATCTGGTCTCTTGCAAAAGGGTCTTCCGGGAATTGAAGATGTTGTGTTTTTTTAAACATGATAATGTAAGTGCAATCTCTGTTTGGAGTAAACTTATTTCCTGCGCATGCTTAATTGTGTGGATAGAGAGCAAAAGAGAGTTAAAAGGGAACGTGCAAGTGATTAAGGAGCTTGGAAACCTGAGCCAAGTTCGGCCCTATTTGTAAACAATGACCACGTTTAAATGAATTCTGAGATGTATTGACCCACAGATAAATATTGATATAAAGCAAATGTTACTATTTAGCTGAGGGATAGTACTAATATTTAACAGAAAAGAGAGTGTAATATGTAGTCTGAGTGATGTAAGTGGAAATAATTGGTCCCTGATTTTAAATGCTTTATTTATTTGTTTTTAATATCTATTGATTTGTGAGAGCACAAGCAGGCGAGGGACAGAGAGAGAGAGGGAGACACAAAATCCCAAGTGCTCTGAGTGGGTCAGCACGGAGCCCAACATGGGGCTCAAACTCAGGCGCCACAAGATTATAACCTGAGCCAGTCGGATGCTTAACCGACTGAGCCACCCAGGCTCAGGCTTTAAATGCTTTATTTGTAACCGCTAATATTTTTAATCAGATTAACTTAAAGATGTAGGAAAACAGTTTCTTCTCTTAAAAAAACCAGATAGCTGTTAAAGTGACAAAGGTTAGCTTATTTGTGGGCATATTTAAAGATGTCAAGACTCCTGAGTTGAATAGAATCATTGTGGTTTGAGAGATTGCTTCTCCTCAACTAATCCTGAGTTAAACATTTGATCCATGTAAAATTTACCTGGGGATGTTAACGTTGGACTCTTGGGTTTTCAATTCCGTGTGAAAAGAAAAACTGCCTCACGGTCTGCATTTGGTTTTCAACTTCTATTGTTTTAATTGCTAACGTAAAAACTTTATCAGAAATATAATAATTTCTTTTTTTTTTATTTTT
Source organism: Paguma larvata (assembly GCA_030068075.1). NCBI lineage: Eukaryota > Metazoa > Chordata > Mammalia > Carnivora > Viverridae > Paguma > Paguma larvata. The sequence goes on from CM057843.1 coordinate 6,506,239, forward strand.
TAAAAAATTTGCGTCCAAGTTAGTTAGCATGCAGTGCAACAATGATTTCAAGAGTAGATTCCTTAGTGCCCCTTACCCATTTAACTCATCCCCCATCCCACGAAATATAATAATTTCTTGTGAGTCCAACTGCTTGTTTGCACAGGAACCTTTAGAACTTTGGCCAAAGTGTAGGTCTCACTTTAAGAGAACAACGTTTAAAAGTTTGAGGTGTTTGGTAAAACTAGGAATATCAAACAAATCTATTTACTTGAAATTCCTTGGGTGGACATATTTCATTTTATTGATGACTCCTCTTGAAATTCATTTTCCTTACACTTTTTAAAAAAGTTATTGCTGTCTTTCAGTCCGTTGGAACTGCCTAAAGATGTGTTCGTTTCAGTGACTTTCAAATTAGCACTTTTATGACTTGTCCCTCAAATATTGTGATTGAGAATTATATCTAGTGCTTGCTTATGTATTTCTCGACTTTGAGTACCACCCCAACATCAAAGAGTACCAGCCCTTATTTACATTGTTAGAAACTCAAGGAAAGGTATCCGTGGTGAAGAAATTTTTTGAAGAAGGAATTAGAAATTTGCTTACTGGGGATTTCATTGGTTTATTATACTCAGCCCTATCTTAGCTTTCTTTTAGAAAGGAAAGATGGTGCATAGTCTGCTGTCTATATATATTGGTATCTTTGCTCATGACTCATTGCTATAGAGTAAGTTTACAGAGGTAGTGTCAGGGAGTCGTGTAAGAAAAGAAGCTGAGGGGCGCCTGGGTGGCTCAGTCGGTTGAGCGTCCGACTTCGGCTCAGGTCATGAGCTCACTGTTCCCGAGTTCAAGCCCCGCATCGGGCTCTGTGCTGACGGCTCGGAGCCTGGAGCCTGTTTTGGATTCTGTGTCTCCCTCTCTGTCTGTGGCCCTCCCCTGCTCATGCTCTGTCTGTCTCTCTCTCTCAAAGATAAATAAACATTAAAAAAAAAAAAAGCTGAATTAAAAAAAAATTTTGTGTGTGATGACAGTTTTTTCATTTTTGAAAACGTTTGTTTATTTTGAGAGAGCATGAGCACAGAGGAGGGGCAGAGAGAGAGCGAGAGAGAGAATCCCAAGCAGGCTCTACCCTGTCAGCATAGACACGGGGCCCATGAAATCGAGAGTCAGTCGCTTAACTGACTGAGCCACCCAGGCACCCCAAAACAAACTAAATTCTTGAAAATCATACCTATTAAAACATACCAAACGTACCAACCAATTGGAGCTCCTGAGCTCTGTGATAAGAGAGTGCTGGTGACTTCTGCGGGAATATTCAAGAGTGAGACAGGTAATTGGAGATGGAGATGGCATAGCACCGCTATTTTATACATCCTGAATTTATGCTGTGCTCTGAGATCTATCTCCAAAAGCTTCTCAGGGCCACTTACCTGGTATGTGTGGAATGCTGGTCTAAGAGGCAACTGGTATTTGATGTAGTTAAGGCAACAAATGTGTATTAACTGTGTCCTGTGTATAGGCCGTACTAGGTCATGTGGAGGATACAAGAAAAGTTTAAAATATCCTTTTCTGAGAGACCAGGCACTTAACACTTGTTACTATGTGTCAGGATGTGTGCTAGCTGCTTTCCATACATTAATTCATTTAATCCTTAAAAATCTCGTCAGATAGTGCTTGTTATCCCTACTTTGCAGAGGAGGAAACCAAAGCTTAGAGTTAAGTAACTTGCTCAAGGTCAGGGTGGCACAGGATTGGAGTCTAAGTCTGTCTTGCTTCGGAGCCCATGTTCATTAATTCAATAAACATTTATTCTGCATATCCTAAATTCCTAAACTACTTTGAGCTTCTAGGGCTTTCTACCCTGAAGGGATTTAGTAATGTGATAAATACTGTGATTACAGTGCTTTGGGAGGACTGCCTGCGTGGTTAAGCATTAATGCAAGATAGTCTGTGTGCTGTGCGTGGCAAAAAGCTAGGCAGCCAGACCTAGAAGTATATTATAATCACCAAGGTGATCCTTAAAGAGCAGATTCATGGGTCTCATCCCAGACTCACTAAATTAGAATCTCTGGGGTTGAGGCCCAAGGAGCTGTATTTTTTAAAGCTTGTGTGAATGCTGCCACACAGCCTTATGCTTTCCTTAACATTATGCTTCCATACTATTAAGAAAAAGAGAAATTGTTGTGGACTTAGAAGCTCAAATATGCTTTACACGTGGTGGAGGTAAACCTTAAGATGAACCTTTTGAGATTAAGATTTGATTGAAAGAAGAGGAAAGGAATGTCATGATGAAAGTGGCATTTAGAAAGATTAACTTGGCCACCGTAGGAAGGTTGGATTTTAATTTGGATGGCTTTTAATGTGTCAGGGAATAGCTACAAAGCCCTGGGAGGCTTTGGGTTTTCTTTTGAACAGAACCTTCAAAGTCGCTTTATCAGGGATGCTGGGCTGGCCCAGTGGGTAGAGCACGGAACTCTTCATCTCAGGGTTGCAAGTTCAAGCCCCACATTGGGATAGAGCTTACTTAAAAAAAAGAAAAGTCAGGTATGAAATTCATTGATTTTTAGGACAGGTGGTTCATCATCATCTTAAAGATAGATTCACCTTGATGTAGCAACTAGGGAAACAGTCATGGGTTAACTTTCTAAAGAGTGTTGTTGGTTAGGCTTATCACTAGAGTCTAGGCAGAATCCGAGCCATAATAAAATCTGACAAAAATATTCTGTATTTCACCCACCTGTCCCCTTGTGCCCGTGTACGTGAACACACATAATTGTCATATTACCATGATGGAGAGGGCATGGTTGGGTTTTTTTCAATTTTGTGCTCTTTTGAGAATCTGGTGAAAACCATGAATCTTCTTTTGGAAAACTATACATACACACAATATTTACGTAACGTGAGGCTTTCACTAGTCCTCTAAAACCCGTTCAGAGCCCCCTTCGGGTCCATCGATTCCTGGGAAGATCCCCAGCAGTACAAATCTGGGACTTTTTCTCATCCTTAGGCAATAGCACTAAGTAGCAGTCGGCAGTCAGTCTCTTTGAAGAATGAGTAAGTAAGTGAAAGTGACAGAAAAAAAAGAAATCTCTGAGTCTGGAATGATAACCTCAGTGATCTGTCTCTCGGAGTTATTTTTTCCCAGTCTTTTAATTCTGGAGTATTCTTGAGGGATAGAGAAGACAAAGAGGAGGTAGTGGAGACAAAGAAGAATGATTTGTTTCTCTTTGTATAGTCTGACCTAACTCAGACAGGGCCTCGGGTTCGGGTTCGTAAGGAGGATAAAGAATCGTATCAATATGGGACCAGTAGGCCCCTCCTTTGAATGCTGGCGTGCTGGTTAGCTGCAGGCGTTATTAATGCTAATATCTCTGCTACTGAGGAGTGAAAAGGCAAGGCATGTTGTGGACTGGGTTATTTTGCAGTGGATTTGGAAAATTTTGTTTGCTCTCTGCCTAACATTTGTGGTACTGGGCAGATGCTTAAGGTATTTAAAATAACACATTCTCTCGTGTCCATGAATCAGAAACTCAGTTTGGTTAATATGCATATTCTCCCCAAACTGACCGTGTATTCAGTGTAATCCCAATCAAAAACCCAGCAGGGTTTGTATGTATGTGTGTGAGGAAATTGACAAAGATTCTAAAGTTTATAGAGATGGAAAAGGCCTAAAATACCCAAGACCATCTTGAAGAAGTTGAACAAAATCTATTTCACAATAAGTATGTAAACTAATTAAAAATAAATTCTAGACTTAAATGGGAAAAGTAAAATAATAAAGTTTCTTTAATAAAATAGGAAAATATCTTCTCATGACTTTGAGATAAAGATTTATTAACGAGACAAAGTATTAACTATTTTTTTTTCTTTAACGTTTTTATTTCATTTTTGAGAGACATAGAGACAGAGCGTGAGCAAGGGAAGGGAAAAGAGAGAGGGGGATACAGAATCTGAAGCAGGCTCCAGGCTCTGAGCCATCAGCACAGAGCCCGACGCGGGGCTTGAACTCACAGACCGTGAGATCATGACCTGAGCTGAAGTCGGCCGCTTAACGAACTGAGCCACCCAGGTGCCCCTATTAACTATTTAAAAAAAAAAAAACATTGCTAAACTGGACACCACTGACCTTAAAAGTTAATGCTCACCAAGAGTTTAGAGAATGGAAAGACCCACTTCAGACATATATTCAACAAAAAACTTGTTTTCAGAATATATTATGTAATAGACAATTATAAATATTTAGCATTTGAGAAGACCATTAGAAATAAATACTTTACCTGACATTTTTTGGACTGTAAATTCTGTATCTAAATATCACATATCTTACAAAGAGCTTCTGCAGATCAAGAATTTTTGCCCATTCGTAAAAGACTTAAGAATTTCACAAAACAATAACCAGTGGCTAATAAGCATACGACAAAGTGCTCGAAGTCATTAGTCATCAAGGAAAGGTAAATTAAAACCATGATGAGATACTAATATACCCACAAGATTGGCTGAAATCAAAAAGACTGACAATACCTAGTGTTGACAAGAATGTAAATCAGCCAAAGTTCTTAACATTACTGGTAAGAGCATAAATTTGTAAAACCTCTTGGGAAAACTGGCAGTTTCTACGGAAGCTAAATACACACCTACCCGGTGATCTAGCAGTTATACTCCTTGGTGTACTCAGGACAAATCAGGGCGTTCCTCGCTGCTTTATTCATAGTGCCTAGAAATGGGAAACAACCCCAACGCCTGCCGGCAGTGCTCTGCACAAGTACATCGCGTTAGATTCCGCGCACACAATGGCATAGCACACATCCATAAAAAGGGTGAGCCCCCGGTCCACACATCCACAGGGGTGAATTTCATAGGCATAACAGTAAGTGAAGAAAGCCATACACAAAAGTGGAAACATGCTGATGGGAAATTAGTAATCCCCAAGCTCCACATTTGCCAGACATAGAGCTTGCCTTTGCCTTCTTCAGGGCACTTGGGAGAGAAGAGAACTGAGATGTGAATCATTCTTTTTAATTTAAAGTTTAAAAGTTGAAGGACAGGCAACCCGAGTCTGTGGCGATTAAATGAAATGGCGGCAACTTCTGAGCGGGGGTGGGCTTTGACTGGAAAGGGACAAGGGGACCTTCCGGGGTGTTGAAATGCCTAACTTCTTGACCTAGATTTTAACCATGGAGTAAAAATTTATCGTATTGCATACTTCCTGTAAAATTTGATCAAATTATACACTTAGGATTTGCATACTTTATATTACATCTCTATTAAAAATAGTAATTACATAGTCTCTACCTTAAAAGAGCTTAAAATCTGCTGGGGGATGAGAATGGGGAAGGGAAGGCTCCTTTGCTAAACATGGGGTTTAAGGAAGAGTTAGATTTCTAGTTTTTATGATCTTAAATAGATGAGGATTATTTATAGCAGTTGTTTTATTGATAAAGGACTAAGAAAAAGAAGCCATTTACACATCATGTAACCAATTTATAGTGAATGTTAGCATCCCAGAGGTTAAAGTTCTAAAAAACAGCCCCCATGACGGGCTTTTGTCCAGTTCTTGAAAGATCTGAGGAATGTGCTGAGACATTCTTTGGTAATGCCCATTATTTCAGGATGTATTTTAGTTCATTTTTTAATTAGACAAGTCTGCTTACTTTTTTCCCCCCCCCCCCCCCCCCCCCCCCCCCTTACTTGAGATCCTTTGAAGAGTTGGTGGTATTTTGGGATACTTTGACTCTTTACAAGTCAAAGTCTTTACAAGCGTCCTCCTATTTACATCATAAGGCTAATCCCACACACTTTATTCCTACAAATAATAGTGGGGTTACAGAGGGACTCAGGCTATTTAAATAGGGAGTCAGGCATGAAGTCTGGAGTTTGAAACTGCTACTATTCTCACTTACTTACATCACTTCTGAGATTCCTGGTCATTTCTGCTGATGCAAGCATTGTTTTTGACCCCTGGAAATAACTGTGGAATGCCATCCTCTGATAAACATTTTGAGATAAAATAACGATAATATAAAAGACAGGCGTTTAAAAAATTCCAAGCAGAGTTTAAAATATTGTACCTTTGAAGCTAACAATCCCAGCTAAATGCTTTAGTGCAAATGTCTAACCCTGTTTTATATGGCTTTTCTACAAAAAGCCTCATCAAATCCGGAATAAGAAAGCCTCATTCTTCTCCATCAGGGTTTAAAATGTGTGGTTGTCACTTTCTCTAGATAACCTCTAATTATAGCAGATAGATTTGAAGTGTAAAATAGCTTTGTCTAATGGACGCTGTCACTCACTGCATTCTGGTTTCCCCCAAGACACAACGTATGTTGTTCAGATACAGAGTTGAAAGTCCGAAAGATGTCAAGTAAAACACTAATTTCTAACTGTCGTCTTCAAGCATCAAATATTCATGTTAAAAAATTGTTCTATCACATAATGAGAAATGAAATTGTGTGAATTCGTGACACTAGCTAATTATAGGGTTTTTAATTTATAGGAATGAAATAATTTATCTTTCATATGATAAAAATTATGTTTTGAAGAAACTGGAAAATCTGTTACCTTTCATCTGTACCAAGATTCTAAGTATAAACATTTTAGTTCAGAAAGGAAAGATCAAGATTCTTTATAAAACATCTAAACTCTTTTCAGACTTTTAAGTGTAACTGGTTTTAAAGTGAAGACTTTTTTGTTACAGGAGGTTTTAGTTTGCGTTTAGAATTTTAAAGTGACAAATGCTTGGCTGAGAAAAAACACCTTTAAAATGAGCAGAGTTTCTTCCACATGTAAATTGCAAGGGGAAAAGAGAAAAAGGAGGAATCTGTAGGTTAAAACTTAAAACGCAAATCGACCATAATATGTAAATCTTACTTAGCTCCTGATTTAGACTAGAAAACTTTAAGAAAGAAAAGAATATTGGAGATTCAAGGACTGGATGTTTGTTGGTATTAAAAAACATAAAATTTTTAGATATGATAATCATATTTTTTAAGAAGTTTTTGTCTTTGGGGCACCTGGGTGGCTCAGTCGGTTAAGCACCCAACTTTAGCTCAGATCATGATCTCACGGTTCGTGAGTTCGAGCCCCATGTTGGTCTCTCTGCACTCCCCCCACTCTCATGTGCACCCCCCCTCGAAATAAATAAACATTTTTTAGAACTCTAAAGAAATAAACTAAAAAGTTTTTGTCTTTTAGTGGTAGTGATGTATGGCTGAAATTAAGTCTGGTATTTGCTCCAGAATTACAGAGGGGGAGTAGAAGGTAGAGATGGAATAAGAATGGCCATATGTAGAAACTAAGGCTGAGTATTGATTCCATGAGCATTCTTGATTACTATTCTGTCCACTTTTATATGTTTGAAATTCTCCATAATAAGAGGAAAAAATTGTTTTTCCTTAAAAAATTTGTACCATACAATTTATTTCCTGATAAATAACTTCTACATCCTTTGAGCCTGATATTTCTCATTAGTTAGATAGGTTCAGATTCTTAAGTGTGACATCATAGATGGGACTTACAAGAATAGCTGGACAGCTGGTAGGAGAAGAAGGCCTATTTGTTATGCTTCAAAGGCAGAAGTAACATTGGTAGTATGCTGCTTTTATAAAGGACTTGAGTTTCAGATGCCTTAAAGTCTTTTTTTCCACCCTGGTATCTTCTTTTTTTGTACTTGGAATAAAATCCAAAATGCTTAACAAAATTTAAAGAGATTTTATGTGATATATCCCCTGCCTTCCTCTTGTGTTTTATCCCAGTCTATTTTCCTCCCACCCTCTATGTTCCATAAGCACTGGCATTTCTGTTTCTAGAATTTGCCTGGTTCTTCTTGCTGAAATCCAGTGCCTTTATATTACCTACTCATTGCCTGGCCAACTCCAATTCAGCCTTCAACTCTTAGGTTGGCATTAAACTCCAGGGAAAACTTTTTCTCCCCACTCCTCTGGACTTTTTCCCTTCAAATAATAGATGTCATAATTCTATAGTTGTGTAACTATTTGCTTGCTTGCTTGTTTAATGCCTTCCTCTCCATTTGTCATGAGAGCAGGGATGATACTCAGCATAACTGGAGGGCCTACCACAGTGCCTGCCAGGTAGAATGTACTTAGTAAACATTTTTCGAACAGAGGAATAAAGGAATGAACGGTAGGTATGGCCTCTCATGCTCTTAGATCAACACTGATTGTTAGAAATTAAAAATAGGGCATTTCTTTTCAACACACTCTCCGTGAAAAGGTCTGGTAGCGTGTAGTAGAACTCAGTTGCCCCTCTCATTTTAGTTGAGATAGAAGTATCTTTCACATGATAAGGGTACAATTTAGCTATCTTAATATTTAGGACTGTTTCTTGACTGGCAAATTTAGTTAATCTCAGTGGACAATTGTAACTTAGTCTTAAATCATTAAAGACTTAAGAGTATTTACTTCCATTTGTGTCATTTTGCTTCCTTTTTAGTTCTGTAAATTTGACATTTTTTTTTTCTTTTCTTTTCTTAGGTACTCTCTGCCCTTGACATACTCCAACCTCCACACATTGACTATTTTGAAGAAATGTATCCTAACCAGGGAATGTGAAAGAAGGGGACAATTTTTTATTAGTTTGTTCTTCTGGCACCTTTCGGGGTTCATGCCTAAGGTGTATAAAATCTCATCCTTGCACAGGTGGTTGAGTACCTGAAACGAGGTAATTTTGAAATCCCACGTATCTGACAGAGAGCAGTAGTATCAATATATCCTGAACCGTGATACCATAAAACAGTACTTAATCTCCACACAGTCTTATGAGACAGGTCATTACCACCCCCATTTTGCAGATGGAAACCAGGGAGGCAGCTGTGTTGTGTGGAACTCAAGAGAGTGCTCTCGTAGCTCTACAACAACTGCCTGTCAGTTAAGAAGATAATACTGCCCTTTTTTTCTGCCACTTGGGATGAGGTGAAAATTAAAGAGATAATGTAAGTCTGATGTCCCAAGTTCTTTGGAATGATGGTGGTGGTGGTGGTGGTGGTGATGGCGATAGTCATTACTTAGAGAAGTTTTTATCAGATGCCAGGCACAATTCTAAACTATTTACACATATGAGTTTATTTAATCCCTATGACAACCATCTGGGAAAGATATGATTCTTCCCAATTTACAGAAGAGGAGATTGAGCCACAAAAGATTAAAAAAAAAAAACTTGACCGAGATCACAGAGCTAGTAAATACTGGGACTGAGGTTCAGTTCCAGACAGTCTGACTCTGTGGTCTTTATTTCAGCTCCTACCTATATGATGCTCTCAGGATAGTGGCATTAACATTATATTACTACTGTTAATGTGTAAAAATAGTATGCTAGATATTGTGGATAATAATAAACTGTAAAATAATGCCTAGTTATAGCTCCGGGGACTGTACATGAAAAAAAAATTGGGACATAGGTTAGCCCTAGGCAAAGCATCACCATTCACCATTCTGCATTTAACTTGGTAAACCTTTAAGTGAAAGAGGGAATCCTAAATCCTTGCATTCAGTGAACTTGTGATCGTGCAATTTATTCACTTTAGGCTTTTAATTAACACCAGGCCTATGACTTGGAATGGAAACCAATCTAAAAGCATGATACTTTTTCTGACTTAGCAGTGAGATAAAAATCTCATTCTTACACAGGTGGCAGGTAATTCTGTACTAGACAATTATCTTTGATAATTTCCTCAGTAACTGGGAACACTTAAGAGCTTCCCTAAGGGAAAGAGAACGGCCGAGGTGACTGGGGAATTGGGAAACATTGTGAGGTGATAGACTTGTCACCAGTCAGCACTGCGGGGATGTTTTGATCTGATAAACCAAAAGCTCTTGAATGCTGTAATCCTCGGTGATGCTTCAACCCACGGATCTTTTATGCAGTTAATAAAGGCTTAACTCAGTGGACTTGGGGTGCTCCAACCCTGCACACTCCAAAGAAAGGACTGGTTCTTGACCAACTTCTGGCTGATAAGAATGTCCTTGTATACCTGAGATTTGGGGCCCGGTCAGATGGTTCTGACATGCGCTTTTTTAAAAAGTACAGAATTATCCTAAGGACAGAAGACTTGAGAATGTTTTTTTTTTCCTCAGCTGTAGATCAGTAGTAGCAACTGCAGGGAAACCATCGATAGTTCCATTTCTAGACTTCTTGGAACTACCCAGTTCCTCACTGAAGAAGGGAACTAGTGGGAGTGGGACCTTATTTGTGTCATTCATTAGAAGTGACTTCCTGTACCTGGTCAGGAGTCACCTTCTTTATCCTTCTAGTTGGTGGGAAAGGAGCCTGCTTATTAGAAGGCCTTCCTATAAATGTGTAATGCTATGTCTACCTGTTTGGAAATGAGGTTGGTGACGACAAACCTTGAAATTAGAAGAAATCTTTATTAAATAAGAATTTTATTGTATTATAGGTTGTGTCACGGGTCCCCAAGATCACCCTGAGGTTCCATGATTTGCTGAAAGGACTCACAAGATCCAGGAAGGCTGTTCTTCTATGGCTACAGTTTATTATAGCAAAATGATACAGATTAAATCAGCAGAGAAAAAAGATATACAGGCAGAGGCCAGGAGAAACCAGACACAAAGTTTCAGTTGTCCTCCCAGTAGAATTGCACAGATCTTGCTTAATTCTCCCAGCAGCAATGTATGACAGTACAGGCAAATGTTGTCAGCCGGAGAGGCTCACTTGATTCTTAGTGTCCATGGCTTTTATCAGAGGTCAGTCAGGTAGGCCTAGAGCGGGCACAGGGCTGACCTTAGCTAGTCAGTCTCCAGTCCTCCTTCTTTTCCCCACCCAGAGGTTAAACTAATACAGCTGCCCCAAGGCCCCAGGCAAACAAAAACAGGTGTCGCCATAAATCACATTGTTAGCATAAACTATCTGGTGTGACCAAAGCCCCGGGTATACTAAGACACTCTTATGAGGCAGGATATTGCAAGACCTCAAAGGTTATTTCCCAGGAGCTGGTCACGAGCTAGTCCTGAAGACTTTGGGGACGTGTAGGTTTGGGCACCCCAGAGCTGCTGAGTTAACCCTTTATTGCACATAGGCCATCTGTGGGGAAAGAATGTGTTCAAATAAGATAATTGGTATGTATGGGTATATTTAATAAATGGCAGATATATTTAGATTCTCTTCACCGAACACTTAGCTAATTCATAGTATTCATTTTCTGTCTTACAGTTCAAGCATGAATTGTTTATATCGGGCGTTAATTTTTTTTATACTTGGGTTTGTCATTCCTTTAAAAACCCTCTGTGTGCTTCTATAAGCTAGTAGTTCTCAATCACCAATCATTATTGCCCATAATTGGACTCTGGGAGATCCTCGATTCATTATTGCTTCAAATCCTTGCAGAGCAGAGGACAAGTTAGCATCGTTATGGCTTAAAACCATGAGTGACATAGGTGGTATAGTACCTGTCGGTGGCTAATTTCAACCCATTTCATTCATTGGCAGAATGTTTCTGTGAAATTCCTCTCTCCGGAGTTGTTCGTAAATGTTTAAAAGTCTTTGCCATAAAATATTTGTGGAACCATCTGGTATACCATTTACTTAAATGTTTTCATTTATTTTTTTTTAGGTTTTTTTTTTAAATTTAAGTAATCTCTGCACCCCATGTGGGTCACGAACTCACGACCCTGAGATCAAGAGTCACATGCTCTTCCGACTGAGCTGGCCAGGTGCTCCTAAAAGTTTTACTTTTTTATTTAAGTTTTTGCCTTCAAGTTAAAATCTTGACACCTGTTGCTTTCATTGTAATTAGTTGGCTACAGAAGAATCTTTCGAACCTAAACCTCACTTATTCTTGTTTAATGTTTAATTTTTAGCTATGTAGAATCGTACACAGAATAAAGGGGTTTTTCAGTGGTGGTGCTATTTCAAAAACACTGAATCCTTTTACATAAAAAGGAATCCTTCCTATAGCTGCCCCAGGATTATAGAGACTCTTCGGAAGGCATGACTTAGCTTGGAGTACAGGATACTAAAAATTTGTGATTTAGAAGCGCTGTCGAATGGAAATATAAGAAATGCCTTAATTACATACTAGCTCTGCTTTTGGTGATTTCTTTTAATAGCCTCAATATGGAGTTTTTGTTGTAGCCAAAGCAAAAAAAAAAAAAAAAATTTCCTTCTGTTTCCCTCGGAAAAATAAGAAACCTTCCTCCCAAAACACAAAAATATTGAAGATTAATAATATCTCAAGCTAGCATTTGATTTCAACTTAATGTATTATTCGTCTGTGTCAGCAGCTCCCTCTGTTGTATCTCAGAAACATGGCATACACATTACACATGGTTTTAGACATTGTGGGGTTTTTTTTAATTGGAGGATTGTTGTGTCTGCAGATTTTAGAATGGATAATATTTTGAGTTTTAAATGTGTGCTCATGGGATTGTGCTTTGAAGATCCTTTCTGAGGTCTGTTTGAGGCTCTGTCATTTTACGTAAGTTCTAAGTATGTTGCTGTGCATCTAATGGATGTTTCAATATTTAAAGTTAGTTGACAAAGGAATCAGTTCATAGAGTCAAAAGTATATATTTGTCATATTACACGTTAATCTTCTGCTGTACGTACAGCATCACATCATTGCCCTGTTTTCTAAGATTGAAAAATTGTGATGTTATGTTGCACATGTAACTGTGAGTACAGAAACATTTTAAATTAGAAGATCTCTTTAAACTGAATAGTTAATATCATTTTAGAAAATCTGAGGTCCATGAACATTTTGATGTCATCAGATGCATAATACGAGCTTAAGCATGCGGTGTCATGCAGTTAATCATACGTTCTTCCCTGAAACTGTCATAAAATGATTACATCAGTGCCCACCACAAATTTGGCCTGAGTTTTCAAAGACCATGCATCTTTAGACAGCTCCTTAAACAACTTTTAAAAAGACAAAATCTGGATTTTAACTGTTTACAAATCTACCTACAGGGCGCAACACATTTAGCATGAGTACTATATGGAAGGAGCAATAAATTCTGCCATGGATTCTGGATCTTGTAGCTTTTCTGTTTTCCTATTTTTAAAACCTAATATGTCAGTGTGGAAAATATATTCTTTAATAATTAAGAAAAACCCTATATTCTTTAACTGAACTTTGAGCTATTAAAAGATTGCATTATTCATTTTGCACACTGAGTTTCTGTTTGGAAGCCTTGAAAACACTTCGGCACTTAATTACTTTGAGCCTACTGAAATTTAACCCAGGAGAAACCAGTTGTAATTATTTGATTGAAAATCATTATGTGTCATGCTTCTGTCAGGATTCTGAGTTGTGTACATAAACAAGCCCTTTCATAGAAAGTACTGGACGCCCGCTGGATTGGAAGTAAAAATTTGGCTTGCTTTGGGAAAAGTTTATTTTGAACTTGACACATAATGAAACCTAGTCTTGGTGTTTTATGGCGAAGAATATGGGTAGAGCAGGTTTTCTGCACTAGAAGCAAATTCAGCCTAAAACCAGTGGAAAGGAGCAGTCTAATGGGTGGCCGCGTGTCCTGGTTCGCAGGGACTCCCGGATTTTACCTGATATCCTGGTATAATTATTAATTAATAAGTTCCTCCTTTTACTTTCACAAGTGTCCCTATTTGGGTAATAGGTTTGGCTTGTATAGGCATCGTTTAAACAGGAATCTCTTGTCGTACAGGCAGCGAGGGACGCTACATGCCCATTTTGACCAGTTGAGAGCCCTTGGTAGGCAGTAATGGAGTTTTGGGCTCCCCAGATATAGTCGTTCAATTTTAACTGATAGTATTTGTATACTGTATTTTATGGGAACATTTTGTAATTTAAAGAATACACAATACATGATTCCTTGGTGCTATGAAACAGCTCTGTAACCCACAGGGAATCTCAGGAGTCTGTGAAGAGCTAAGAACAAACAAAATAAAAATATGTATTTGCATATATAAGTGCACTCTTACTCTGCATCAGACGGTACCAGCAAGGACCAGAAATCTGCATCCTAGGAGCTTTGAAGATTCTTATATTGTTAGAACTTCCTCTTCATTTATTCCATAAACAAAAGCATCAACTATGTGCCTAGAACCAGAAATTTTTTTCTGTTTTGCTCACTATTGTGTTCCCAGCTCTTAGAACAATGCCTAACATACAGTAGGTGCTAAATGAATGAGTAAAATAGTCGCTGTGCTCCAGGTTTGTAATCTACTTATCATATGAGTAATAATTATAATAATATGTTGGGAAGCATAGCACTATAAAAGAATTAGCGTATCCTGAGAGCACTGGGGGTCTGGTTTTCACTCATTCCCACTTTAGTTTCCAAGCTAGATCACTTGAAAAGCATTCAATGATTTAAAACAAAAACAGAACCTGTTGCTTTTACCCACTGTCACCAATTCTGGCTCCTTACCTCTGAAGCCCAAAAGGGAAAACAAAGAAAAAGTTAGCAGAACGATCCAGCTGAATTCCTGACTTTAATTGCCACTTAGTCAGTATCTAGTCAGCCTTATTTATTTATTCAGTCAAACAATTAACACTACTTTGGTTTTTAAAATTTTTTTTTAATGTTTGTTTATTTTTGAGAGAGAGACAGAGTGTGAGCAGAGGAGGGACAGAGAGAGAGGGAGACACAAGAATCCGAAGCAGGCTCCTATGCTGACAGCACAGAGCCAAAGGTGGGCCTCCAGCCCACGAACCACGAGATTATGACCTGAGTCGAAGTCGGATGCTCAACCAACTGAGGCACTCAGGCTCCCCTAGCACTATCTTTGTACATAATAACATTGTACTAATCTCTGTGGAAGGTGCAAAGATGAATTGTTTGTTTGTTTAATTTTTTTTCATTTAATGTACCAGGCACTGTCCTGAATACTTGACCCTTGTTTCCATTTTACAGATGAAGAAACTGTTGCTCAGAGAGGTAAATAACTCATCCAAGTTCACTTAGAAATGACAGAGCTGGGATTTGAACCCCATATTGACTGGTCTTCATGGGCTGGGAGTGCTCTTAACTCACTGCTGCCTCCTAGTGCTTTGCATAAAAAGAAATACAGTCTGTGGATTGAGATAAGATATAAAGAAATAACCATCAAATATGGTAGAAAGTGCTAAAAGGATCTGGATAGGTGGTGCGGAACTGTAAAAGAAGAAGAGGTTGCTTCAGGCAGAAAAAAACCGTAAGACTTAATGGAAAAAATGACACTTCAGATGAGTGTTGAAAGATGAGGACAGGTAGCATTGAGATGGGTGGATAGTCCAGATGGAGAGACTGAGTCATCCAGTGGGCTAGAGTTTAGCATGCATAAATAATGAAAAACTAAGCTAGTTGGGGCAAATCATGGAGGGCCTTGAATGTTGAACTAAGAAAATTCATCTGTATTCAGTAAGCATTGGAAGGCACAATGAAGGATTTTTGTGATGAGGAATGACAGAATCAGAAGTGTTCTTTATAAACTTAACAAAAGAGTTTCTGTTTGCAACGATGAGAAAGTTCTAGAATTAGATAGTGGTGATAGTTGCACAACATTGTGAACGTAATGCCACTGAATTATACATGTAACAATGGTTAAAATGGTGAATTTTATGTTATGTGTAGAGGCCACTTTTAGACAATAGTCTTGAGCAATAGAAACTTGATCAAGGCAAAAGGGCCCACAGTTACTACCTGGCTGAATACGCACAGCCCCTCAGGCAGCCCACCTCAAAATACCCAAAGGCACTAACTGACCAATGGATTCCGTACAATAGGCACAGTTACCCAAAAGGAAAATGCCATACGTCCCTCATCACCTTCCCTCTTTCAATGGCCCCTACCCACGGCCTTATTGCAGACAGACTCTCCTTTCTATCCTTCCCCGCTGCTCCCTTGCAGTATATTCAATAAACTTCTGTCTCCCTTGTTCTGCCTTGGGTGAATCCTTTCACTGCCCGTGCCACTGGCTTCCCCTACCCCCACCCCACCCCCCCTGCCGATCATCACTCCACATTTGGGGGCCCCCCCCATCCGATTGAGAGGAACACCACATTGTGTATATTTTAACCACAGGTTTTGTTTTTGTTTTTTTTTAAACCTTAAAAAAAGGACCCAACTCTTAGGGCTAAGAGGCAATGACTGTTGCAGACAGAAGGATTCTTGGCAATTTACTGGGAACTCTTTAGCCATGTACTCAACAGCCCGGGCTTTGATGTTGATGGCTGGTTGGGCATTCACAGAGGCAAAACAAGGAAATGAAAAACTTGGGGAGGGGGCTCCCTAGAACTTCACAGAATAGCTAGCCACATTGATAGAGAAGCAGTCGACATCAGAAGAGGACTTGGTGTATTCTAAGAAAGGAGAGGCAAGATTCAAAGACAGATGCTGGGGTGAGAGCAAGCAGCAGGTTCAGCAGTGGTTAGAATATGGAGATTGTGTTCCAAGAAAGGAATTTGTAGTTAGAACAGGTTATAGCTGCTTTGAGCTAGAAAGTAAAGCCATGCTCTAAGGTAGATAAAGTAGAATAATAACGGAAGTCCTTAGAATTTGGGTGGTTGAGAAATTGAGGGGTAGAGATGTTCTACCCCGGTTGCACATTAAAATCACCTAGGGAGCTTTTTAAAAAAAATACAAATGCTCAAACTCTGATTTTAGTGGTTTGAGTTTGGTCTTAGGCATCGATAAGTACTTTTGAAAAGTTCTCCCGAATGATCTGAGTGTGCCCTCCGGGTTGGGATCCACTAGGCTAAAGCACCAGAATAATTACCAGCATGAAGGCTGAAGTTACCAGTGACTACCTACCTGAGAGACTTTGAATATGCAGATTTGAGCCAGCTGTTTGTGTCATTTGGCTAATAAGATCTGGATTGTTGTAAAGACTGCTAGAGAAAACGAGGATAGAGACTGTGGAATTAATTCCTGGTATGTTTGTTTTTTTTTTTTTTTTAAAGAAGAGGTCTTTGAGCAGTAGCAGTGGGACCAATCATAGACTAGAAGAGGGAGGGGAGATGGAAGCAGCTTACTGTGTCTCCACCTGTTCTTTAAGTGGAGACTGTGCTCCTCATGGGGTCATGTCACCACTCTTCATGTACGTGTTGTAGATGCCTTTTGATGACCAAATTGTCTGTGATTGATCTACCGGTCTTTAAAAACTTCAAGACATAATTCATCTTCCATTTAGGCTTTAAGAAAGTTGCAACTTGTTGCCTAAAATAGAATATGTTCTAACTTCGTTTTCATTCTGACCCACCAGTGGTGGAAAGGGCAGAATTTAAAGGAAAGTATCAAAGTTTAAAGCTATGTGTATAGTCTTTGACTCAGGGCCTTGAATCAATCACCCAAAATCTCTGCTTCATTCATTCTTTGACATTTTTAACATGATTAAAAGAGGGATCATTCGTTTATGTCCAATTCCATTCATTTGGCTGATTTTTCAGAGTGAGCATGAGCCAGGAATCAAGAATGTGCCATTCCCTCAGGTCATTTCAGCTTCCATAGGCTTCCCCTAGCGAGAGAATTTCACCAAACTGAGCACGATACTGGTGCTGAGAGAGGTAGTTTTATACAGTAGCGCCCCTTGGCGAGGAGCCAGCTCTTTCCATACAGGGTTCGGTCAAAGAAAACAGCATTCTCTTTCAAGACCAGAGAACACCATACTGTTGAATTTCATGTGAGTTTGACATATTGGTTTCCAACATGGCATCTTCCCAGGTGACTTTTTGTGATACTGCGTGTTCATTTTATGCCCTAACTTTAGACCTTTACTCTCAGGAAGGAGGCAACAGCAGGTAGTAGAAAGCGGCAACAGCAGGTAGTAGAAAGCGTAATGGCCATTGCTCTTATCTTTAAGGGGTTCATGGTTCAATTGGGGATGATTGGTGATTTTCAAATAATTTTAATATTAGAGTAATCTGTTTAACACTAAAGATCGTAACCAAAATTTCTTAAGCAGAAAAAACTGCTCTGCCCTTCTCTTCTCCCTCCCCCAAAAAAGAGTTTGGAAGGCTTATCTGGTACTTAAAATTTTCATAGAATAAAACATTTTCTCTAGTCCTTTCTGATGGGATCCATATAAGATCAATGACTTGTTAGTCTAATAAATATATTTTCTGTATTTCCAGTTGTATTTTTATTTTTACACAAAACTTTAGGCAGTAGCTGTTTTGTTTGTGGGTCCGGGTAACTCTTTCTGTTCCGATTAAATAGTGTGGAACAGTGCTAATAGGTGGCACATCTAAGCGTATAATAGCACATTCGTCACATAAATGTTAGAAAGTGGGCACAGATGACAACAAATGGATAAGGCTCTATGTCAGATCATACCTCTTTTTTTCTCTTAAATCTTTTTTTTGAGCTATAATTGACATATAGCAGATCTGACATCTTGACAGAGAGGCAGACACCCCTTTAAATGGACCACCATTTTCTTTTATCTCTTACTGCCACTCAGAGGACTCAGACACAGACTTCTCTGATACACTACTCCGAGATTTTTCTTACAGATTTTTGTTCTCTGTGTATTTTGAATCCTCCCTGCCCCTCATCACTAGCTCCTTATGGTCACTTTGTCTTTTAAAACCTTTAACCAGAAACGAAGTGCACTGGCGATGGGCAGCATCAGGTAGGTAAGGAAGCATCTGTAGCTTGGCATGCTGAGAGGCCTGTTCTTCCCTTCAGAATGCTGTTTGTGGTGCTTTATACCGCTGATGGCAGTGCGCTCTCAGGTTTTAATGACATCATTCTTGCAGCTTTACAATAGATGAGGCTGGAGTAAATTGCTCTCAAATTCTGTTGGGCAGAAGGATATTTGAAACCAGATTGTCTGGACACAGAAGTAAGTTTTTTAGACCCATTAGGAAAGCTTGGTGGATCGAATTTGAAGGCTCGTTGTCTCTTAGAGAAAGTATTGAGATTTGCTGTAATGACAGTAAGAAGCATGATGCGGTTTGTATGACTGATAGGTGTATTTATCCTCTGAATGGATTAAGAGGTGATTGATTGAAGAATTTGCCCTTTCTCTTCCTGAATTAAAAAAACTGGAGAAGTAGAATGTTTGTAATCTAGGTAAAGGCACTACTTTCAAGTATTTTTTTTTTTTTTTTACGTTCACAAAAAATAATGACTATTCCAATCATTTCTTTTGGTTTCTCTGTTCCTTGACTCTTAATCTCCGTTTTTGTGTGAATGTGCATTTGCTTCGGAGGGTTATGATGGTGGAAAATTAGTAATTACCAAACTCTGTCATCTACATTTGACAGACACAGAGCTTGCCTTTGCCTTCTTCAGGGCACTTCGGAAAGAAGAGAAATGAGATTTGAAGTAACATCTTTCTCTCTAGGATACCCTTTCTGTTTTATTGCATGTGTTTTATTGCAAGGCTGTTGTATAGCCTTAGTGACAAGGACTTAGCCAACAGAACCTTGTGGGCTATGACAGGGTATGTAGAATGTACCTTTCCGGTGATTTCCCCTCTTTTCTGGTGACAGAATGGATTTTTTTAAATTAGTTTTAAGTTGCAAAGGAAAGGTAGTTTTAATTCTTAAATTTTTGACATTCTGTATACAACAGATTAATTACCTTAAAAAGAAAAGGAATTTGCCTTTGCCTGGGAAAGAGAATGTTGTATTCAAACATTTTAACAACGTGACCTTTTATTCCATTGATTTCTATAGAGAGGCACAGGCAGGCTTGAGAAAAGGTCAGTGATTCTAATTGAAGCACACACTGATTTTTTTTTCCCTAGTTGCAAAGGCGCCCATGCTTTTTGTTGCAAAGAAGATGATGAGATTTAGGGCTGACCATTTGTTACAAGAGAAAGCAATTCTCTCTGTGATGCATTGCTGTTTTTCTCCCACATGGAAAGCATTGTTTGAAATCAACAATGTCCATAAACCAGATTTTCATTATCCATGCTATTTAATGCCCTCATTTTTATTTCAGAGGCAGTTACATATCTGAGATCTAGGTTGAAATTTCCCTCCGCTGTGGACCTGATTTTGGAAGAAAAAAAGTGTGAGTGTGTTAAGTCTCACATATTTCTGATTGTGAGATTGCCTTCTTTCAAATCGGAATAACTGGATTTCAGAATTAGTGCTTACTGTGGGTTCAAGCATGTTTTCACTGTCATTCTTGGACTTTTCATATAAGAGAATTCATGGGCATCTATTTAATAAATATTTAATATTGCAAGATTTCTTTTCGGTCTGGCTTAGTGTTGGCTTTGTCCAGTACGCAGTGGAAGAAAGGGTGATCCAGTTTTCATTATCTGAAGTCAGTGAAGACTGTTCAGGGATTAAAACTGTGTTTTCAAAGCTTTCTGCCCATACTCATTCGGTGGGAAATAATTTGCCACAACAAGGTCTCCATTTTCTTCTCCTAGGCCAGCTAACCCAGTTAAATAGCCTTATTTTGCTCTCCGAAAGCTTTTATCACTAATAAGTTTTCATACAAAATCAGTTACTCGTTGCACATAGCATTAAATGTATTCTCAGACTTCAGTTCCCTTGAGCAGGCAGGCCAGACTGCCGTAGTTCTGAACTCCAGATGGTAAGAGTGTTTTGAACCTGATAGGTGGGTTTTTTTACCTAAGATCGTACCACATGTGCTCACTTTTATACACAACTTGGGCCGTCCAGGAAGATTAGCTCTCTGTTACTGAAGTGCGTGGTTAGCAGGGCTGTTTTATGACATGTTTGCACAACGCCTTGTCATTTATAGTAAGCATTTATTCCTAATAGCTTATAAATTCTCCCAGTGTTTATTGATAGTAGAAGCTGTGTAATGAATCCGCTTCATTCTTTCTCTTTTGTCTGAGAGGTGGGAACCAGCGAAGTCCCAGACTGCTTGGCAGGCCTGGCTATGGGAATGTGGAGTACGGGCCTTTATCTCCTATTCTTAGAAGATCGTTACATTAAGAAACTGACTAGTGAGCATCTCCATTTCTTCTCCCTACAAAGCTCCCTCAGTACTAGATACTAGAGCCTAAGTTGATATCCTTGATAATTAGAGCCTAAATAACAGCACCCTAAAAGCAGCCCCCTTCTCCTCCGTCCTTCCTGCCATGCTTTTCATTGTCCCTTGTTCTCTTGCCCGACAGTAGCAGTCTTGAGTTTAATGACTTACTAGCACATCCTGAAACAAGAACAAGGGTCGTCATCCTCTGTTTATTTCAAAACCCTTATGATAGTTCAGGGCCTACCTAGTCAGCATTCTGCCAGCTTGACGTAATAGAAAATCTATTGTAGTGGCAAAGAGCATGGAGTCTGGAGCCAGACTGCCTCGATGTGAATTCCGGCTTCGCCTCTTACTGCCTGTGTGACCTTGTGATCTTATTACTTGTAACCTCTCTGTGGCTCAATTTCCTGGTTAATAAAATGAGAATAATAATGGTACCTACCTCGGAGAGTTATTTTGGGATAGGATGACAGACTGCCTTAACATAGTGCCTGGCACTTAATAAGTGCTGTAAAAGTAGCGAGGGGAGGCCTTGTCGAGGAGGCAGAACTGACTAAAGCTGACAGAGAGTAGGAATTCCTCTGAATTTTCTGACGCGAGCAAAATTTGTCACGCCGACTGCCAACCACCAACAGATGGCATTAGCAAGTACTCCTCACAAACAAATGGACTTTGATAATGGCCTATCAGTAACAAACAGCCTGTTTCTAGAGAGGATTTTTTAAAATAACAATATGTGAACTGGTATTACCCTCCGTGCCTCACGTTGCCTTACCTGGTGTCCTCTTCTCAGTGCAGGATCCCCAGCACCCCAGGCCTCCCCGTGCCCCCGTCCCCCCCCCCCCCCCCCCCCCCGCTGCATCCGCATTGTGTCTTTCTTAGTGCTGTTTTCAGTACCTTTATCAAACCTTTCCTGTTAATTAGAAAGAAATGACACCATTTCCTCCTTCAGCCCACCATCCCAAGAACTGTTCCCTTTTTTATGCCCTAGAGTTACGTCTCCTAGTATTGTCCTTTCCCGCCTGCATAAAGGTTACCCGGGCTTTAGCGTACTAGCAAATCCTTAGGTTGTTTTAAAGAACAGTTTAAAGTTCCAACTCGCAGTTGGAGTTTTTTTTTTTCCTTCTGCTCTGAAGAGAATCGCTATAGATAGAGCAAATTATTCACACCAGCGCTTTGAAACACCTGTGTTCCAGGTGAAGCAAAAAAAAAAGGAAAGGTTGAATCTAGTCTTTTCACCTCTCCATCAAAAAATAAATATGTCTCTAAAACTTCCCAGCTGGTGGGGATGAAATGCTGTCAGGCTTTCCAACTCTTAGAGGGTAATACTGGATGACAACAAAGCCACACCTAATTGGAGCTGCTGAAAAGCCTCATAACCCCATTATCATTCTCCTGAACTGCTTAAGCTTCTGGTTAACCTTCTGATTATTAGCCTCTTGACATATTTAATTCAGGTGTGAGAATTTAGGGAGGCTCTCAGGACTATTTATTTGATCTTTTTGTATATCCCACTGCTCGGACTTTATTTTTTAAGGTTCGTAGACCCTAGGAGGCATGCGTTACATGGAGACCCAGAGGTTCCAGAAGCCACTAAGTATATCAGACCTGCCTTAATTGGAGGGTATGGGGAAGCAGTGGGGCTTCTAGCCACTTCATAGACCAGCTGAGTCTCCTGCTACCAACTCAGGTTATTTGAGAGCAGTACTTCAGAGAACTTACAGAGCTACAGCACACAGCCCACATCTGTATTTTAGCCAGATACAATTTATTTATGTACTACTTACTGTGTCACTTTGCCCTCTGCCTACTATTTTGATGCCATTATTAAATGCTGAGAGCACTGATTTGTGCAGTTGGCGATGGGCTTAATAACTGCATGTTTAACTGATAGTCTCTCCCTCTTACTGATACATCACTTACAGGTGGCCAGAGAATCAGATGGTAGAAAACAGGATTTGGTTGAAGTGACTTTTTTCCAGAGGAAGCATGTTATGTATGAGCTGAACGAAGTTTTGTTTTCTGTGCTTATATTTTTTCCCCCCGTTGGGAGATGTGGAATACTAATCAGTTACTAATTTTTACCACCCCGAGCTCAAGACTGAGAAACACATCAGGTTACTGGAAGCCCTTTACCAGAAGTGGGGTCCCTATGTGGTATTCTCAAACGTCTCCCAGAGATTAGTTAGTACTTTTATAATTGATCCCTTGAGTTTCCAGTCTGTCCAAAACCAACCCAGTCTCTCAAAAATTATATGCCCTGTAGAAAACTTTCCTTGATCTAAAAGATTTTTATGTCCTCATATGAAGGAATGTGGTGATCACCGACATACTATTTTTTGGTACCAAAAAACCACCAGACCCCACTTAATAAGTGAATAAAACTTTCCTCTTCCGCAATGGTATCCTTTAGAGGTTGGCTAACCTTTCCTTTTAAGATCAGCAGCTTAAAGAAGCTTTTTAAACTGGTTGCCTGTTTTGTGTGTGTGTGTGTGTGTGTGTGTGTGTTTTGTACTAACATTCTTTTGGCTTTTTTTTCTTCAGGGAGGGGGAAATGTTGGGAAAAATACGAACATGGTCATACATTTTGGCAAAGGCATGGACTTTGATATCGGGCATTCCCGAATTCATATCCGTATTTCCCCTCCTCCCTTTTGCTTTTTGACCTTCAAAAAGTACCTCGAGACTCCTCCCCGAGCCTCAGTTTTCTCAGTGATAAATGGAGATAATATTTTTCTTCAAAGGACTGTTGCATGGAAGAAGCTAATTAGTGTATGTAACACATTCGGCACAGTGCTGGCGTATCGATATTTAATAAATCCAGTCTCCTTCCTTCCTCCTGTAACAATGATGATAACAGCTACCCAAGTAACCCCTGTTCCCTATGTGCCAGACATTTCTATGTGATTCGCATACAACACCTAAACCCTGGCAGTAACCCTGTGTAGCAGGTATCACTGTCCCTATTTCATAAACCCAGAAACAAACTCTGAGGCGTTAGCTTGCCTGATGTTATGAAGCCAGTAAGTAGCAGTCGAGATTCAAGCCTGATCTTTCATCCCAAAGCCTGTGCCACACTGCCTCCCACTGCCTAACTTCCTTTACCTCCTCGTTGTAAAAACCGCCTTCCTGGTCTTCTCTCTCCTGAAGTGGAATTATTTCCTTCACCTTTTCCCCCAAGTGTATCCTTTGAAAGACAGCATAGGTTCAGAACAAAGGCCAGGATCCTGCACTCACTCCACTGCACACTAGCCGTGACCTCTCTAAACCTCGTTCACTCGTTTGTAAAATGGGAACCACGACAGGACTTCTTGCTTAGAGCAATCAGGAGTACAGGAGGCTAAATAAATTTAAAGGTGGGGGCTTAACACATAGAAAACTGGCAACAAATAGCAGGTTTGTTTTCTCTCCAATATTTTTCTTTCTCGGTCAAGCTTCTGTGGCCATGTGTAGTACATTAAAAATCTCTTTGCTTCCTTGTTTTCTGTACCTGATTTTTGCAGGTCAGTCTCAGTCCCTTCTGACCTCTTGTGTGTTGGCTTGTGTTCGTCCATCTTTTTTCTCTGTATTGTAGGGTTAGCCAGCTCCCTACGCCCACTTGGTGCACAGTCAGTATTTATTGATGCTAATGATGATGGTTACACAAAGATGCTGCTGGCACCAGTCCTGTAGCCTCCGAGACTGCTTGAATAATCATGACCTCCTAAAAACAGAAAAGGAGTCAATCATCTAACTCCTAATTGAAGGTCAGAATTTGGTGTCAGCATCCGTTTCTGTGGTGATTGTGTAGCTGCTTTTTCTCTAGAATTACCTTTGACAGTAGTCAGGTTTTCTGGCAGGCTGATTATCATGCATTCTTAAATTACTTCCTAAAATAGATCATAGAGATGGGTCAAGCAAATATTGATCATGGTACGGGTTTGTTTTAATTGGAGCAAGGGGTCAGGGGAGTCTACCATTGAGAGTATAGTGGCTGCCAGGCTCTAGAGGAGTTTCTTAATCTTCTTGCCCGTAATCATTTTTGCATCAAAGAAAATTGTGCAAAACTGTTTTCTTGGTTTTTTGTTTTCAACGTTTGTTTACTTTGGGGAGAGAGAAAGCGCTTAGGTGGGGGAGGGCCATAGAGAGAGGGAGACACAGAATCTGAAGCAGGCTCCAGCCTCTGAGCTGTCAGCACAGAGCCCGACGCAGGGCTCAAACCCACAAACTGCGAGATCATGACCGAGTTGAAATTGGACGCTTAACCCACTGAGCCACCCAGGCACCTCAAACTGTTGTTTTTGGGTTTTTTTTTTTTAATATTCGTTTATTTTTGAGAGAGCATGTGCAAGCAGCCAGGGAGGGGCAGGGAGAGAGAAAGGGAAACAGGATTTCAAGCAGGTTGCATGCTGACAGCAGAGAGCCCGGTGTGGGGGTTAGAACTCATGAACCGTGAGATCATGGCCTGAGCCAAAGTCAGACGCTTACCCCACTCAGCCAGCCAGGCGCCCCAAAACTTGTTTTAGTCATAAATACCTCACTTTTCTCTGCCTTTTTGGTATCTCTAATATATTCCCACCTCATTTCTTCTAAGGAACCTTAGAAGATTCCTTATTTTTGCTTTTTTCCTGGTCAGTGTCTGTGCTTCGTGAACACATTTTCATCCTCGGCAACTGTTGGGGAAGTCCAGCAGTCTGTCCTGCGGGTTGTATTTGGGCGCCGTGCACCAGAAACTCTGCTGATGACACCAGTGTGCATTATTCTAAAGAGTGTCATGATGTTGAGGTGGAATTTATAACTCACTCATGGTGATTTGCTTCTATAATTTCAGTGTCCAGGTTTCTTAAATCAAAGAAGGAAAGAAATGAAAAAAAAATGTTTTTTAATAGAAAAAGAAAAATTTCGTGCAAAGGGAGATGATGAAAATCAAAATCCCATCTGTGGCAGCTTTCATTTAGTAGAAAGTACAGATTATTTCTTACCTAACGATTCCCAAATGTATGTCTTCTTTTTTTTTTAAGTTTATTTTGAGAGAGAGAGAGAGAGAGAGAGAGAGACCGTGCAAATGGGGGAGGGGCACGGAGAGAGGGAGAGAGAGAATCCCAAGCAGGCTCCACACTGTCAGCACAGAGCCTGATGCTGGGCTCCAACTCAGGAACCATGCAATCATAACCAGAGCCGAAGTCAAGGATTGGATTTTCAGCTGACTCCGCTACCTGGCTGCCCCTCAAACTTCTATTTTCAACTTAGCCTGCCCACCAAAGGCCTATCCTATATTTCTAGCAGTCTCTAGTGCAGACTCTTTTTTCCTTCCCATTTCTTGTCCAGGGCTGCTAGCCCAGTCCCCACACATAGTATGTTAGCCAGGGATCCCTCTTAGTTATATATATTCGTATATATGTATATATATGAATATGAATATGAATAATAGGCAAACATATACACATATGCTAATTTTTTAAGTTCTCATCTATTTAAAGGAATTAATAGGGAACATGAAGCTATTCAAGAACTATTTCAAGTAAGCATATATGATTCACAGATACCGGAAAATATTTATTGAGTATCAATTTTAGCTTTGTAACTGACTAAAGAAGGGTAAAAGGAGTGAGACTTGAAGGAAGTGGAAGATTTCGGAGGTGGAAAGAGGCAAAGAATGTGAGGTAGAAAAACTTGCCTCTGTGATTTTTTCACTTTTGTCTTATTTTTCTGTTGGCAAAAGGGGTATAATTATTTAACCTGTCAGCCTGACATTCCTCACCCCCAGTCTAGATCTGCTACATGGGAGTAGTCCCCGGTTGCTAGGAGGATTGGATGAGATGACCTGTGTTAAAAGTGGCATGTAGGAGGCTCAGAATACTTCGCAGCAAACTGAGATAATCCCTCAGCGAATTCTAGAGTTGTTTCTTACTTGAGGCTCTGGCCTGCTAGCGACAGAACTAAGACTCATTCAGGCGCTAGAAGAAATGAATAGTCAGGTGCTAGAAGGAATGAATGAGAGTACTTGTGTGGATTTAAGCAATCACTTCAGACATCTTCGGATTCAGTTCTTCCAAAAGGAAAGACTCAAACTCACAGAGAGAACAATTAGTTCTTTATGATAGCCTGTGACTTGTGTTGTGAGACTTCCTTGAGATAATTCAAACAAAGGGTTTGGAATGTGCCAGGCACATAGTAAGAACTCAATAGTGTTAATTGCTTTTATTTTTATTATTTTTCATGTGTTTAGAAAAGTTTTTTAGGGGCGCCTGGGTGGCTCAGTAGGTTAAGCGTCCAACTCTTGGTTTCGGCTCAGGCCATGATCTCACGGTTCATGCGTTCTGGCCCCACATCAGGCCCTGTGCTGATGGTGCAGAGCCTGCTTGGGATTCCGTCTCTCTCTCTCTCACTCTCTCTCTCAAAAATAAATAAACATTTAATAAAAAATTTTTAAGGTAAACCGTTTTAAGGAAACCAAATGTATGTGTTTTTACAGATAGAGATAAATTGCCAATTAGAATGATCACCTAATTTAGAAATTCAATAGGAGCTAAAGAAATCTCGATGGTTTTCTCACATTTATCTTTTTTTAAAGGTTTTTAACTGATCTCTACACCCGGTGTGGGGCTTGAACTCACAACCCCGAGATCAAGTCACATGCCCTACCAATTGACCCAGGCAGGCGCCCCAGTTTCCTTACGTGTCAAAAAGGTCTAACTCTCTATAGTTACTGGAATTTAGCGATCCTAATAATGTAGAGATTTCTCTCTTTAGAAGAATATCTCTTGATTGTGCTACTTTGTTTCTCTTATTGCCATTGGCTGTGCGAAGACTGGGCTGGCGTATTCAATTGCAAAGCAGTGCCTGAGGGCCTTTATTAGACCAACAGCCATACGTTGTTGTGATCTTCCAGTGAACCCATTGTAATTGCTTGTTTAGTTGTCCCGTCTCCTAGTGGGAAGGCTATCACTCATCTAAGGCATTGACATTCTCACACACCGGTCCCTTTTCAGTGCTTGGGACAGTGTCTGGCACGTCACTCCTGTTCAGAATCCTTACTGAAGAATAAAGACAGTGGCTTTCCATTTGGGAACACATGGCGAGGGAGGGACTCGAAACGATGCATCATGTTTTGTAGTATTGAATTTCTGATTTTTGCTTGAAACCTGGTTTTGCGACGTGCAAGTAAATGGCATTCTCGTGAACTTCATTTTCTCTCAGCAGCAAACAAAACGAGGGGAAGTTTCATGGAAAAGGTCACACTTCAGAATCATTACGACCCAGGTTTGAATCCAAGCTCTGTGCCAGCAGCTTAAACTCTCCCAGCCTCGGTGTACTCCTCTCTCAAATAGGAATGGTTTCAAGTTAGGTATTATGAGAATGAAATGAGGTGACATGAAAAATGGCACTTAGTGGCTTCGACAAAAAGTTAGCTTCCTTTTACCTTTTCTTCTCAACATGGCACATATTTAAAAGTAATTCGGGGGCATCTGCCTGGCTCAGTCGGTGGAGTGTGTGACTCTTGATCAGGGGTTTGTGAGTTCAAGCCCCACGCTGGATATGAAGATTACTTAAAAATAAAGTCTAGGGGTGCCTGGGTGGCTCAGTCGGTTGAGTGTCCGACTTCGGCTCAGGTCATGATCTCGCAGTCTGTGAGTTTGAGCCCCGCGTCGGGCTCTGTGCTGATGTCTCAGAGCCTGGAGCCTGCTTCACATTCTGTGCTTCCTTCTCTCTTTGTCCCTCTCCCACTGATGCTCTGTCTCTCTCTGTCTCAAAAATAAATAAACATTTAAAAAAAAATTAAAAAAAATTGAAAAAAAAAAAAGTCTAAAAAAAATAATTCAGGGGCGCCTGGGTGGCTCAGTTGGTTGAGTGTCCGACCTGATTTTGGCTCAGGTCCTGATCCCAGGGTCATGGGATGGGTTCACGGGGCATGGGGCCTGCCTAAGATTCTCTCGCCGTCTCCCTCAATAGCACCCCCAAAAAGTCAGCTTTTCTTTATTTCCAAGTAATCTGCATACTGTGATGCTATTCAGGTAAGCAACGGGAATGGTCGTAGGACTCCTATGGGGAGCAGGTTGGTGGGGGAGAGACCGCACTGGACCAAGAGCCGGGAAACCAGAGGAGGTTCCCGCTTTTTACAGACTGGAAATGTGACCTTGGGTAAATCACATAACCTCTCTGGCCTGAGTTTTTGCTTCTATTAAGTGATATCCCCCAGCAACTAATAATATTTGAGAAAGCAGCAAACGGACTGTTTTCTACCCCGTTAAAAATCACCTTCTAAAATGTCAATATTAGCAATAGAACAACACCGGCAACCAAAAGCTCTTTAAAACAGCATGGAAACACTGTTGTTTCCCTTGGGCACCCGAGGCATCAGAGCGGCATCCCCCCCCCCTCTTGAATTTATAATTCTTAATTTGCATCATTCATTTTTCTGAAGCAAATCAGTACATTTTGAAATCCATATTTCGCAGAGCTACTTAACTAATTGCTGCAATCAGCAGCAATTTATTTTCTAACAGGGCTGTTCAGATCATTCTGAGGTTGGCATACCGTGCAGTGTTTTTTATGATCATATTTTTAATGACGAGTTTTAATAGGGGAAAATGGTTAATCTGCTAATATTCTCCTAAAAGCGCTAACGTTCATCCTATATTTTATCTGTACCCAAAGGTAACTTAAGAGGCCAGAGCGGAGTCATTGACCCAGGAGGTACACCAGCTGTTGGAGAGGCTGTCCCATTTAGAAGGACTAAGAGAGGGAAGAGCACCCTGTTTTCCCTCTTGTTCGGAGGCCCTCATTAAATTACTCCGAAACAATAATCAGATAGCTGCTGTTCGAGTTAATGGCACCTCCGAGTCCCTGTCAAGAGAGCTTTATTTAATGCGCAACAGACCTGGAGAGATGCAGGTGCTCTTTCAGGCCCTCATTTAATTCAAGCCGCTTTAGTTGGCATGGCAACTAGTTGAGACATCTGGGAGACATTATGCTGGGGATTGAGACTTCAGAGAGTTTCTGCGGGAGCAAAGCAGAAACTCTATCAGAGAGTGGTGTGTGCTGCTTCCAAATTTCTGAAGCTATGTTGTTAAGTCTTCAAATTCAGGAATTGTATTGTAGAGAGAAATCAAATTCTTAAAGGTTGGCCTGTTCCTTGGCTTGTTTTCTGTGAGGAAAAAAACTCCTTTATTTGTGGAGGGAAAAATGTATTTCCCCTGAAGAATTTACTTTGCTAAACTAAAGCTTGATAAAACTTACTCTCTCCAAAGTAGCCTTTTTAATCACCTTATAAAAATAATACATTTAAATTTTTTCAGTCTTTTATGTTTAAAAAGATTTTAGAGGAGGGGCGCCCGGGTGGCTCAGTCGGTTGAGCGTCCGACTTCAGCTCGGGCCGTGATCTCCACGGTTTGTGGGTTCGAGCCCCGCGTCTGGCTCTGTGCTGACAGCTCGGAGCCTGGAGCCTGCTCTGGATTCTGCGTCTCCCTCTCTCTTTGCCCCTCTCCTGCTTGTATTCTGTCTCTTTCTCTCAAAAATAAATTTAAAAAATTTAAAAACAAAAGATTTTAGAGGAGAGGAAAGCATCTCTGCACAGATGTAATAAGCAAAACGGTAAAGGTGGACGGGGGCTTTGTGTGGGTTTTGCCCTAGACTTCCTGGTTAATTCAAGTCTCTTAACCTACCCCCATTCACCTTTTTTGTTTGTTTGTTTTTATTAAGTTTTTATTTTAATTCAGATGTCGGTGAGTGTTACATTAGTTTCGGGTGTACACTACGGTGATTCAGCAGTTCTCTGCATTACTCGGTGCTCTACCCCGTTCTCTTTTAAGTCAGCTTGTCATCTTAGGCAGAGGTAGATTCCTTTTTTTTTTTTTTTTTAACGTTTATTTATCTGAGAGAGAGCATGCTCGCAAGCAGGGGAGGGGCAGAGAGAGAGACAGAAGATCTGAAGAGGGCTCCATGCTGACAGCAGAGAGCCCGCTGCGGGGCTCAGACCCACAAACCATGAGATCATGACCTGAGCCGAGTCGGACGCCCAGCCGACTGAGTCACCCAGGCGCCCCTCTTCTTTCTTAAGTGTTATAACAGGCAGTTGAATGGAAGATTTTTCAAGTTCCCAGATCCCGAGGACAGTGACATGGTAATCTAGTCATTTGTGTTCAACAGCGGGGATAATAACCCTCTAGTTTATATTTTATGAGAAGTTACACACATAGGAATGTGGTCTTAGTAGAGAAGAATTGACTTTACCATTTGAAATCACGCCTTATGTTCATTTTGAACGCCTTGATTTCATTTTGACACCTGGTAATACTTTGCTCTGTGTTAGGTAGGGTTAAACCATATGAAATTATTTTTCATATTGCCAGCTCAAATCCAGTAGGTTTAGGGTGAACAACACCTTGATCTGGAAATACATGTTTCGTAATGCTAAATGAAATGTAAGAATTTTGTTTCCGAAATGAGTACTTATTTACAAAATATCTGGTTATAGAGCGGTGCCCGTTCCAGCCAGCCAATGTGTTCCTTTTCCCCTTTCTTTGAAAATGTAGTCTCTGTTAGAAGAAAGCATATGACATTATTTCATACTTATTCTCTGTTTTTGGCTTTTGTATCGTTTATTCCTTTTATAAGCCAAAGCAAGATTTTTCAAGTGGCAGCAATATGAGTTCAACCCGATAACTTGAAAATTAGATGTTTTCTCTCTGCTACTGGCATGCATATCAACTGTCACTACTAACAGTAAAGATTCTGGCATCACAACTTGGCTCCCAGTTTTGTAGACACGAGAGGCAGAATGGAATAGAACCTGCTCTTCGCTTCCGTGCAAGAACTTTTCAATCCTTGCAGGAACAAAAAGTTGTCAAACTCAGCAGACGTGACTGACGTCCCATCTAGATAAGTGCTTCATACTGTCTAGGGCTTTTTTTTTCCCCCTGAGTAAAATCTCAAATTGACAACATTTAATACAGTGATGGCAGTTATAAAGCGTTTCTGTTTTCGTGGTGGTGGTGGTGTTGTTGTTGTTTTATGTGTAATGTTTTGTTGCTTTTGTCCCTTGAGATTTCTGGAAC
This sequence comes from Paguma larvata, assembly GCA_030068075.1. NCBI lineage: Eukaryota > Metazoa > Chordata > Mammalia > Carnivora > Viverridae > Paguma > Paguma larvata. The sequence continues at coordinate 6,538,151 of CM057843.1, forward strand.
CAACTCAAGAATATTGGGACTTCCGATTAAGGCTTAATGGTACAAAGAGAAGTTTTTTCTCGTCTCTCTGACTAGGATGAGAAACTCTGACTAGTGGATGGAAATGATGAAAAAGAGAATTTTTCCCTCGTGGGGAAAAATATTTTCTTGTATACGAGAGGGTAATAGTAAGAATCAGGTCTTCTTTTCCTACCCTGCAGAAGACATAAGCTTTATTCCCCGGAGACAGCGGGAGCTGAGCTTTCGTGTCATTGACCCCTTCCCCAACTCCTACAAAACCTGGCAGCCCGGCCTGTGCCTTCTGAGACAGAAGTTTGGAAGACTTCTCTAGAGAAATGGGTTAACCCAAGAGAAAGGATCTGTATCCATAATTGAGGATCCCCAATGACACAAACCCGCGAAGCTCTGCGCCCTCCCTCAGAGCCACGTCACAGCCCAACAGGAATAACCTCAACGTCCAGCGATAGGGATTGCTGAGGTCCTAACACAGTCCATAAAGTGGAATGCTATTTCAAGCACTTACAACTATGTTAAAGAACAGGATTACCACGGAAAGATGTTCACAAGGTATTTTAAGTGGGGAAAAAAAAGGTGTATGTAACATGTTCTACTTTGACACCATAATTCCACTTAAAGAAATATATGAGGAAATAATCAGATTCACATAAAGATATAGATATATGATATTTATCTCAGGTTTGTTTAAAGTAAAAAAAAATAAGAAATAACTTGGATTTTCAGCAACAATAGATTGGTTGAATGAATTCTCTTCATTCATTAGAATGCTCATAAAAGAGGGGCGCCTGGGTGGCTCAGTTGGTTAAGTGGCCGGCTTCGGCTCAGGTCATAATCTCACACTCTGTGAGTTCGAGCCCCGCATTGGGCTCTGTGCTGATGGCTCAGAGCCTGGAGCCTGCTTTGGATTCTGTGTATCCCTCTTTCTCTGACCTTCCCCTGCTCACACTCTGTCTCTGTGTCTCTCAAAAATAAAGAAAAATATTTTAAAAAATTAAAAAAAAAAGAATGCTCATAAAAGAATCTGCTTTATTAGAATATTTAACGGGGCACCTGGGTGGCTCAGTCCCTTAAGCGTCCGACTCTTTGATTTCATCTCGGGTCATGAGCTCAGGGTTGTGAGATCAAGCCCCTTGTCAGGCTCTCCACTGGGCATGGAGTCTACTTATTAAGAATATTTAATACCAGGAGAAAATGCTGTATTTTATTTAGAAAACAGGCAGCAACACCATGTTTATGTGATAATCCCAATTTTAAATATACATGTATGTATGCATGTATAACATTTTCACAAAGATGTTATAGGTTCATTCAGAGACATAGGATTCTGGGTCATTTTTCTATTCCTTGGCTTTTTTGTATTTCCCTAGTTTTCTACAGTGAAGGTTTTCTTTAAAAACATTTTTGGAAATTCTCAAAAATACAGAAAAGTAGAGACAGTAGCATAACAACTATTATTTACCCGCTACCCACTTTCAACAGTTGTTCATCATTTTGCCAATCTCACTGTCTCTTTCCCTTTTTGTTGAGGGCAAGGAAAGGAAGGCTGAAGTTATTTTATTTATTTTTTTTATGTTTATTCAGTTTTGAGAGACAGAGAGAGACAGAGCGTGAGCAGGGGAGGGGCAGAGAAAGAGGGAGACACAGAATCTGAAGCAGGCTCCAGGCTCTGAGCTGTCAGCACAGAGCCCGACGTGGGGCTCAAACCCACAAACGGTGAGATCAGACCTGAGCCGAAGCCAGCTGCTTTACTGATTGGCTTCAGCCAAGCACCCAAGGCTGAAGTTATTTTAAAGTAGATCCCAGGAGCACCTGGATGGCTCAGTTGGTTAAGCATCCGACTCTTCATTTCAGCTCAGGTCATGATCCCTCCTGGTCATGATTGAGTTCCAGGTCAGGTTCCGTGCTGCACACGGAGCCTGCTGGGGATTCTCTCCCTCCCTCTTTGCCCTTCCCCTACTCTTCTCTTTCTCTCTCTCTAACATAAATAAATGTATTTTTTTCAAAGTAGATCCCATGTGCTCGCTTTGGCAGCACATATACTAAAAAAAAAAAAATCCCAAACCTCAAATTATTTTACCTATACTTAAATTTGCATTTTTAACTGATAGGGACCTTAAAAACCTAACCATTATGTCATTATCACACCTAAGAAAATTAGCTAATTCTATTAATTAATACTATTAGTATTATTAATACTATTCCCTGATTTCCTCAAAGATTTTTTTTTAATGTTTATTTATTTTTGAGGGGGAGAGAGTGCGCGCAAGTGGGGGAGGGGCAGACAGAGTGGAAGACACAAAATCTGAAGCATGAGCTGTCAGCACAGAGCCCGATGCAGGGCTTGAACTCAAGAACCATAAGATCATGATCTGAGCCGAAGTTGGATCTGAGCCGAAGTCGGACACTAAGCCATCCAGGCGCCCCACTCAAAGACCTCTTTTTTAATCAGGTTTGTTTGAATCAGATTCAAAACAAAATCCATATATCGCATTTTATTATTACATCTCTTGAGACTCTTTTATCCCAAACATTCCTACCTCCTCTTCCCCTCACCTACCCACCCTGCTTTTTCATCATTGATTTGTTGGAGAAATTTTTCCTGAAGAATGACCCACGTTGTGTTTAGCTGATTGCTTCTTCATGGTGTCTCTTGGTCTTTTATTCTCCGTGTTTCTAGTAAACTGGTAATTAGAGCCAGAGGATTCATTGTATTGAGGGTTCGTTAAGACAGTGTGTGGGCATATTACAGAGATATAATATCTTATCCCACATTAAGTGTTGATTGAGTGGTGATTTGAGGCGATGCTAATCAGTCTCATCCCTTTCAAATGGTTTCAGTAGCCAGGGATCATTGATGCCTGCCTCCGTGTGACCATAGAGGCTGAGAAATTGCAACTTTTATTTTTTACTCATCTAGCATTGCTTCTGCATTCATGAGCTGAAATTCTTCTATTAAAAAAACACAGTAAACATTTAGTATATTTTATGACAGTTTTTAAAAATATAACTCAAAAAAAGAAAGGAAGATCATATCTGGCCATGTAAGGACATTTTAAGGACTTTGACTTTGACTCTAAGTGAAATAAGAAGCTTTTGCAGAAGAGTGATATAATCTGGCTTTCATTCGAAACGATTGTCCTGTGAAATGCAGCCAAACACAGAAAAGGTGAATTGATAAATGGAAAGAGCCATGGATAAACATGTACTAAGTCAAAATGTTATATAGATACATATATACGTATGTGTATATGTGTGTGTATATATGTATGTGTATATGTGTGTGTATATATATGTGTGTATATATATATATATATATAGGTGATCACTGTTTAATTCTTCCAAGTTTTCCGTGTGTTTAAAACTTTTTTTAAGAAAAAAATTTAAGGGGTGCCTGGGTGGCTCAGTTGGTTAAGCGTCCCACTTCAGCTCGGGTCATGATCTCATGGTTCATGGGTTCAAGCCCCACATCGGGCTCTGTGCTGATAGCCTGGAACCTGCTTTGGATTCTGTGTCCCTCTCTCTGCCCCTCCCCTGCTGGCACACTCTCTCTTTCTCTCTCTCTCTCTCAAAATTAAATAAACTTTTTAAAAAAATTTTTAATTAAGCTATAAAGAAGAAAATCTGAATCTAACCCTGGTAATATCATAATTTAACTGATGATGTATCATTTTATAGAACGATCCTAACCTGTCGCTGAAAACTGTTCCTAGGAAATTCTGCATGCTAAATCTCATTTCCTCACTAACCTTCGTTATGGAGTAGAAAAAAGTCTTTGGAAAGACTCTGATTAATAAAACCTAAGGTAAAAGTAACCTAAGAATATAAAAACCCTAAAAGTTATATTTTCTACATAATAAAGTAACTCAATATATAGACAAAATAAAAATATAACAGTCAAAAGTTTGCTGTGTGTTAGAAATCTAGGGGTGTTGGGCCACGGGAGGTAACAGTGGGCATGGTAAGAAGTAGTCTAATTCTGTGGCTAAATTTCGAAAGAACCAACAGGATTTTCTGGTGGATTGGAGGTAGAGCGAGAGAGAAGGCGAAATCTAGGATGCCTCCAAGGTTTGCGGTTTGCGGTGCAAGCAGCTTGCTGGAAAAATAGGTTTGCTGTGGGAAAGCCTACCACTAGAATAAGTGATTTGGTGGCGGAAAGATGGAGAATACATGTTTGGACAGTTTGGGACAGTTTGAGATGTAAATTAGACATCCAGAGGAGATGATGAGTAAGTAGACCCTTTGATGAACAGGGTTGGACATAAGGAAACAAGATTAACTAGAAATATAACGTTGGGAGTCATCCGTAAGTATGCTATTTAAAGTCTTGGGACTGGCTCCAATTACCCAAGAAAGTGAGTGTGGAAAGACGAGAGGACCAAGCCCTGGGGCATTTCAACATTAAGTGGTTGGAGAAGAAAACAAAGGAGGATTGAGAAGGAACAACCAGGGAGAGAGAAGAAAAGCCAACAGCTGGGTGTTCTAGAAGCCGTTTGAAGTAAATGTCTCAAGGAGGGCGTTTTGACTGTGTGTCAGGCATTATCGGTCAATTCTCCTCCCTACTCTCAAGTTGTTACTACTTGGTTTTGCTAAAACATTAAATTAGAAGTGCTTTTAAATCATTCTCCCCAGATAATGACCACTTACTACAAGAGTCTTTAAAAGCTCATAAAAGTAAAATCTGAAGCTTAATAGCACTTTTAAAAAATTTTATTGTAAGTTTTGAAGGCAGACTCCTTCTCATCCTTATTTTTTATATGCCTAGCATTTACCCTTACAGTGAGCATGTAAATGCTAAAACAGGAGTCCCAGGACCCTCTTAGTTCATTTATAGCTCATGCTAAGCACCCTGAGACTACAGCTTCCGCTTAAGGTGGTCTGTCTTCTAGGACTAGCTGTGGGACAGTCCGTACTGGCACAAAAGGTGTTTTACAGGGTGTCCGATGGGTTGTCCTTACAAAAGATTTCATAATCTCACTCTGGAAGAAGAAAGGTAGGATCCGAAGAACTATATAAGAAAGAAAAATAGCTCTGCAACCTAGTAACAGCTCTGCATTTTTTTTTTTTTTTTTGGCCTGTCCCCACTCTCAGTTGTACAGGGGTAGGGGAGCCTTAGTGTTTTAACCCAGGACGTGAAACTAACTTTCACAAGGTGTCAGAAAAAAATATAAAGCCTATAGGAATCTCCCGAAGTCAACGGGACTCTCACCTTGTCTTTAGGAAGGTTAAATTTAAATCATGAAATTCACCCAAATTTGTAATGAATCATTAACTCTGGGCAGAAGCAAGACCCGAATCTACCCTATTCTAGATATAGCAAGAGAATGATCTTCACAAGAGTTTCGAATTCTCCATCTTCGTTGCTCCCCGTGCTCCAGCCTGTGGTCATCCACCATGTGTTGATTGAACAAAACCCTGAGGATGTAAGAGTAAAAAGCATAGGAAGCTTAAAACTTAATAAGGGAGGCATCAATGTAAAAAAATAATAGTAATAAAAGAATTAAATTATTAAGATTGTAGGAAGACTTGGATTTGAACTAATGATTTTCTGCATTTCTAGGAGTACTGGACTTTATAAAGTAACTTAAGCCACAGTTGATGGGTAGATTGTCGTCCTTTCCATTGGTGCCGTGGTGGCCGAGGGTGAGACCACCAACCCTCTCTCGTTTGGATTCTCAGGATGCTCCAGTAACATGTCTGAATAGACCCTTAGACTATCTGGTGTTCACATTCTTCCTGGCCTGCCATTTAAAATGTTTACCCTTACTGAGAAGATATTTGCCAATGATCTATCTTGATGAAGGGTTAGTATATATAGAGAACTTCTGCAGCTTCATACCCAAAAAATAAATAATCCAATTAAAAAGGGGCCGAAGACATAAACAGACATTTCTCCAAAGAAGACCTACGGATGGCCAACAGACAACCTGAAAAGGTGCTCCACATCACTCATCATCAGGGAAATGCAAAATCGAAACTACAATGAGATGCCACTTCACACCTGCCAGAACAGCTAAAATCAAAAGCACAAGAAACAACAAGTGTTGGCAAGGATGTGGAGAGAAAGGAACCTAGTGCACTATGGGTGGGAATGCGAACGGGTACAGCCACTGTGGAAAACAGTATGGAGGCTCCGCAGAAGGTTAAAAATAGAAATACCCTACAATCCAGGATTGGCACTACTGGATATTTACCACCCCGTCCCCCCCGCAAAAAAAACAAAAACACTAATTCAAAGGGATATGTGCACCCCTATGTTTATAGCAGCATTATTTACAGTAGCCAAATTATGGAAGCAACCCAAGTTGTCCATTGATAGATGAGTGGAGAATGAAGATGTGCGTGTGTATACGTATACACACACACACACATATATGTATATATAGATATACGTATACGTGTGTGTGTACATATGATGGAATATAAAAAGGAGCGGAATCTTGCCATTTGCAACGAACATGGATGGCTCTGGAGAATATAATGCTAAGTGAAATGAGTCTGTCAGAGAAAGAAATACCATGTGATCTCACTCATAGGTGGAATTTAAGAAATAAATGAACAAAGGAGGGAAAAAAAGTCTTAACTATAAAGGACAGTTAGTTACCAGAGGGGGAGTTGGGAGGGGGAATGGGTGAAATCGCTGAAGGGGATTAAGAGTACATTTATCCTGATGAGCACTGAGTACTGTGTAGAATTTTCGAGTCACTGTATTGTACACCTGAAACTAATAGAACATGGTACATTAACTACACTGGAATTAAAAACTTAATTTAAAAAAGTGTTTACCCTTATTTTCTTTATAATGCTAATTATAGAGAAGTCACAGAGTGTATTTCTGCTAACTTTTAAATGGTAAATTCTTTAATTTTGGCAATTTTTTGTCTTGTGAGGGCTGGAATTCTCACCTTTGTCATACTGTCTAGAGGCTTTCTTTCCTTAAGCTTTCTCCAGCCTTAAGAATGGAAGTTATTCCTTAGACCTGGTGCCTACTTTCAGGGGATGGGGGGCTGAATTCTCTGAACTCTCCTTAACTTCGGACTTCAAGATATGTTGTCACAGAATTGATGCAGAGTGACCTACATAAAATTATCGTGTCTCCTCAACCACTCAGCTCAGATCATGTCAAAGTTTTTCTTTATCAGATTTTGCGAGGTAAGCTTTTCTTTGTGAAGAAAAAGGTAGTGTCACTGTATGTGTGAAATGTGTTGCTTTTCATTTGAACTTCAATCTGACCTCCCAAGGCTGGCTTCTTCCCTAAACACTGTTTTCTTTTGACCAAGATATATTTAATAACCTCTAAGCTCGATGTTAAATAAGAGGCTTCTTTAAGGATGGCCAAATGGTTCTTATTTTCAGTGATGGAAGAGAAAGCCCCAATTCATGATGCAGTTAAGCAGGTTAATCTAGAGAGGTAAATAAGCAAGAGGGTTTGTCAAACCCCATGGTCTGTCACCAAGTTTCCACTGAACAGCCTTTAGTAGGAATGCGTGGCTGGCCTCAGATAACTCGTTAAAAAGTAACTGTGTCATCCAGACATTTAGTCTTCAAACCGGCAGTAGTAAGCCTGGTCAAAGCGTTGGCTGGTATACCTGAGTCCAGCTCGAGGAAAACAAAATGACTCGTAAAGCCAAAGAAAGCATCAAGGAGGCTGAGAAACAGCGAGCTAAATAAGTCTCCAAGCTGGTTCATTCGAGAGCACCAACCTGGCAGGGAGGCAGTGGGAGCCAACATTGTCGGAGCTTCTGGCCATCAGGCGTGTCCTTCGGAATTCTGCTGTTCCAGATGGAGAATTGTTTAAAGCTGAAACAGCTCTCTTACCTAGTAAAATATTCTCCCCCACTAGGATTTCTAGAATTCAGACATTCTTTATAGAGGTTAAGAAGCATCTAACGGCAGAATGAAAACACACAACGTTAAAATCAGGATGTTCACCCTTCGTAGATTTGTCGACATTCTGTGGTGGGGGACAGAACGAAGATACCGGCTACTGGATCTTTTTTCACACCTGTAAAAGATACATGATTTGCTATGTTTTATTCAGAAGACTCAGCCTTGAAGCTGTGACCTTTTTCTAGCAGTGCTACAACCCTCAGTCCTTTAGATGTCAAAAATATTGTAAAGTAATTAATTACCATCTCGAATCTCAGCGGTGGGAAATACTACTGGCAGACCTGGGCAGGTTGCTGAATTAAAGGCTCCCGGGCGGGTAATGGGAATTACGTTGTCAGAGCAGGCTGAGAATCACAGGCTGACAGTACCCATAGCAGAGCCCCAGTGGCCACGCACACCTAGGAGCAATTCGAGGACGTCGGTATGGTCGGCTTTAATTCCAGGGCCTGAAAAGCTTATCTGTATTTAAACCTAAATCATCTTTTGAATTACAGGCATCCTCTGTAGATTGTGCAAACCTTTGATGACACTTTATTTTACTGTCGCAAAAATTATAGGTGTTTCGAGCTAGGGCTAAGTCTAGCTTTTAATAATGTTTATTAGGCCAATGTTGAGAGAACAGTCTTAAATCCCGTACTCTCTGTTTCTGTGGTTTTCTCCCCAAGTCATTGGTTGAGTGACAGAAATTAAATGTCTGCAATTAAACCCGTTTGTTATTTCAGGTTTGAAATATCTCCATTCAGCTGGCATTTTACATCGAGACATTAAGCCAGGGAATCTCCTTGTGAACAGCAACTGTGTTCTAAAGGTAGCTTTTCAGTTTATTTAAATATCTGAGAAAAATTCAGAATGTCAAGGCAGGTTTAAGAAACAACGCGTTTTTGTGAAAGAGTTAAATTTGTTGTCATCGTTTTACCAAAAATTGAAGAACCCGGGTTTCCCTCGCAGTGTCACTAGTCATGGCCATAGTAACCGATTTGTAGTCTCGACTCCTGGTTTCTTCACGATAGCTTGCCTGTGTTTTAGAAACACTGAAATTGGAATTACAATGTGACCAGAAAGAAGATGGAGAAGGTGATTTCTTTTTCAGTTGTTCCATTGTTAAGAGAAATATACATCAAAAGGAATATTGGAACACCAGTAAGCTGTTTATATGAGAAAAAAGTATGGCTTTTAAGAAGACTGTGTAGCATTTTTATACCCTACGTGACTGGGGTAGCAAAGCAGGGAAGTGGAAACACTTGAAAATGAAAGTACTAAGCCAGCAAGGGTTCATTGTATTTGACAACTATCTAGTAGCCAATCCTGCTACCCCGTCTGAGGGGGATTGATTACGATTAAACTATAGTTAGGAGCTCCAAAATCTCAAGCCGTGAGTTTCTGTTTTACTTTCCCCCCCATCTCCACCCCCCCACACTGTTTTTTGTCAGAGTGAGAGGCTCACCAGTCGCAAAATCCACGTATGTGCCTTCCCCTGCCTCCAACAGAGCGCTGTGTCCGTGAGGCCCCTAGATAGGGAGAGGCCCACCATACTTCCCGTCCTAGAGATTAGAGATCAGGCCTTCCTTAGAGCCGCGCCATCCCTTGTATAAGCAAATTTAAATTCCATTTATTTTATGAGTGGCTACGGTATTACATGGTGCTTCAGTCTGCAGTAAATATTCTCAACATTTCAGCTGATAATATATGATAGAAAAAACTGGATTTTAAATGTTGCCTGCTTTATAAGTAATCAAGCTGTCATTGTTACTTAGCTTGATGGCAGTTAAACTAGATATTAAAAGCAAGTATATAAATGAATATCATTTTGTATTTTAAATGCTTTCTCTAAACTGTGGGCCAATTTTCTTTAAAAGCTGGTACGATATACTGCTTTTGAATAAAATTCTCCCTTCATTATAGCCTTGAAGAACCGTTCCTGATTTAACTCTGGAAAGGTTTTTTTCAACTACTTTTCATAATTTCCTTGAAAACAACTAATGTCGTAGTGTAGTCTCTCTCCACAGAGAAATTAATTGTCCCCAGTGTCCACCGAAGTAAATATTCCTTCTCTAGGTCATTGAGTTCCTTCCCCTGCTGCCTTTTCCCTTTTTGAAGAGATCTGCAACCTATCCCCACAACCCTCCTTTTAATTAAAAACAAACAGAAAACTTAAGAATTCTTTATTCTGTTCAGACCAAATCAGTTTTATGACAGTTTATGCCAGTTTCTTATTTTGGTTTCTGGTTGGAGAACTTCAGGAAGCCTTTTGTGTACAACGTGTCATGCTTGGTGCCATTACCTGCTTGAAATCTATTTACAAACCTTTTTTTAATGTTTATTTTTGAGAGCGAGAGCAGGAGAGCACACAAGTCAGGGAGGCGCAGAGAGAAGGAGAGACACAATCTCAAGCAGGCTCTACACCCTCAGTGCAGAGTCCGACGCAGGGCTCGAACGCACCAACCTCGAGATGACCAGAGCTGAGATCAAGAATTGGACACGACCAACTACGCCACCCAGGCCCCCCTGAAGTCCGTTTTTTAAACCGTTCGTTATGGTGTTATGACTTCTGGCTACGTAAATGAGTAACTAGAGAAAAATGTCATTTATGAATAAACAACACAGATCAGGATAAATCGAAATTATGCCATCCTCCTCTGACTTGTCTTAGCTGCCTACTGTAAGACCCAGAATGGTTAGGGGGCGCCTGGGTGGCTCAGTCAGTTGAGCATCGGACTCTTGATTTCAGTTCAGGTCATGATCCCAGGATCGTGGGATCGAGCCTCACGTTGGGCTCTGCACTGAGTGGGGAGCCTGCTTAAGATACCTCTCCCTCGGTCTCTCTCCCTCTGTCTCTCCCACCCCTATCGCTCTCCCCCACTTGCACTCCCTTTCTCTAAAATAAAAAAATAAAAATAAAACCCAGAATGGAGTGTCAAGCTATGGACAGACTAATTCTGTCCTCCCAAATGTACAAATTCATAAAAAATAATCATGATAAAACATTTCTTTTAAATTCTATCCTTTCATATTGTGAATATATTTTATTTCCTATTAAGCACAAAATGGATAATTTTTTGGAAATCTCATTATATTTTTGTTTATCTGATCATATAAACTTCTTACTTTGGGTTTAGCTTGTCTTCCAGATAAATTGCCAAAAATGACTCCAGACTGATGTTTTTAACAAAGGACTTGCTTTATAACAGAAAACATTTTCTGTCCGGTGGGTGGTTGGTTTTTTGTTTTTTGTTTTTTACTCTAAATACAAGAAAAATAGGAAAATGAATATAAGTTCTTTGGTTTTTGTTTTGGTTAAAAAGATATCCTGAAACGCCATGGCATTTTAAATATTATGTGTTATTTGAACACTAGCCTTTGGGAAGATTAATAAGCAACTTATGGTTTGGTTCGGTTGTTTTTATTTTGTTTTCTTCCTTTTTGGTATGGTTTCCCAACATATTTTTTTTAGCTGTCAGACCCTTTTTTCATGTAAAATCTTAGGCTGGGACCTCAACTTAGGACAGTGTTATTTCGTCACTTCTAATACTGATTCATGGAGTTAATCAGTGAGAAAGCCGGAGTTACTCTCTTGTGTTAACCTCAGTGCTTCCACTTTCTGTTTTGTTTGCCCCGTATCAAGAAAATCTTAATTCCTGAAAATGAGCAGAAGTCGCTGTCGGCACTGCTGCTGTCCACTAACGGCTCCCCTTGCAACCTCAGTATCTCAGTTAAACAGAAAAAAACAGGAAAAGTTTCGTTCTTCGGTCTGCTTATAAATTAACCAGTCTTCCTCATTTACTGTTGTGTCGCCAGGTTCTAACATGCTATCCCGAACTTGAGGGCCATTAAGTTAAATATTTATGGTGTGAAGAAAAGAATGAACTGGTATCCTACAGTGTGCCACATTTTGACATTCACACATTTGAGTGTGACTTAGTATTTTAAATAGCTAGATACACGTGAAGTTTAGGACTCCGTTTGATTGAAAGAAATTTTACTTTACTGCATTCTGTAATGACAGTGAACATAGCAAGGGAAGTCTTCAAGGTTGGCTCTTTTTTTTTTCTTGTAATACTTCCTCAATATGCCTTGAAAATACAGAGTTTGGTTTCTACATTAAACCTAGAAATGTGTGTTGAGCTATCTTTTTGGTTTAGTTATCAATTGAAAAGAGATTAAAAGTAAGAAGAATTTTTTTAAGATACATCATTTTGTATAGAAAAAAGGAAGTTTGAGACTTTTTTCCTCTCTCATTCCGATAAGATCAAATTAGGCATGGACAAATATACTCTACCTGTATCATTGAAAACTTTTCAGAGTTCAGAGTCTATCAAGATTTTGATTTTTTGGCTATTTTGTTTTACTTTACCATTTGTAAATATGCGTGTCTCTTTAACAATATTTTGACAATCTTTTCTATCTAGATTTGTGATTTCGGATTGGCCAGAGTGGAGGAATTAGACGAATCCCGTCATATGACTCAGGAAGTTGTTACTCAGTATTATCGGGCTCCGGAAATCCTGATGGGCAGCCGGCATTACAGCAATGCTATTGACATCTGGTCTGTCGGATGTATCTTTGCAGAACTACTAGGACGGAGAATACTCTTTCAGGCACAAAGTCCCATTCAGCAGGTATGGTTTTTACTTTAGGCTTTAGTAGCTTTCAATCATATTACAGATTTAAAGGAAAAAACCATCTTGCACACATGTTTTGGGCTTACTCGTTGTAGTGTCTGCATTGCTTTTAGCAAATTCAGGTTCACTTAAAATTCATGAAGTTATGAAGTTGAAGATTACAGAGATTCATTTCGTAACTTACAAGCCTAGTAGAGGGAGTGTTGGCTTTATTACTTGTGCCGATGGATGGAACGGTTTGCACAGGTGTAACCTTCAGTTGTTAGAGGGTCTCCGTTCTTTCTAACTGAACAGGTCAGACTTGAAAATGTATTTGGTGGCTTAATGTACTTACACTTTGTGCTTAGAATATAAATTTTAAAGTGTTGAGTTCCTTAAATCTGAACATTTAGAAACATTTTCTCACCTTTATTTTGAAGCTAAAATATTTAAATATGGCAGAGAACATCAGAAGCTTATTAAAAGGTAGTTTTAGGAAATCATTCGTGATACTTCACCTGCCCTAAGAGCTAATTCATTACCATATTTTCCTGAGATAATTCCTAAGTATTTTTATCCATAAATTTTAACAATGCAAACATAAAGTTTGCATAAGAATAACGTAACAATGATGGACTCAGGCCGCAGAATCAAATTGATGGGTTCAAATCCTAGCTCTGTCACTATCTAGTCATCCTTAGGCTAATTAGACTGTTCTGGGGACGATTGTGCAGATCCAGTGAAGTAATAAAGCTGGAAACGAGGCCAGGCACACAGTGAGCACTCAGAGCTAGGCCGGGATGATAGGTAGGCGGCCGGGAGTAAGACGCGGTTAGTTCCTGCCTTCGTGAAACTCGCGCATGAGACAGAAAGTAAAGAAGTCTACAAATAAATATAAACCCAAAGAGTGATCAATTCTGTGAAGAAAAATTGAACCAGGTTAGGGAGGGGGGGGACAGTGGAGCAGAACAGTGCTAAAGGAGTCTCTGCGGGGATGACATTCGAGGAGCGACTCAAGTGACATGGGGAAGTGAGATACTGGGAGTGTTCCAGGAAAAGGGACAACCCACACGATTATGCCTCTGAGGCAGGAACAAGCGTGGCGTGTTGGGGGGTTGGCACGGCCGAGGCGGAGCTCATAGGAGGCCAGGTCAGAGGGAGAGAGCGCGCCTGACCGTGATGACCTGATAAGGACTTTGGATGTCACTCTGTCCAAACTGTAATGGAAAGCTGCCCGAAGGTTTTGAGCAAGGGAGTATTAAGATTTGATTGATCACGTTTTAAGAGATCGCCCTGACGACTGAGTATCTTTGTAAATAATTCATTCGCTTGACCCAAAATGGAATCGTTTCTACAAAGAATTAACTGATACAGTAGAAACTGTATATGCCGTGATCAGCATTTAAAGTTATTTTTCTGCTAAACATCCAAAGTCTATTTTTATCAAGTTCACATCTTAAAAATTGATCCCGGTGATAAAAAAAAAAAAAACTGGCACATATAATTTTAATGTTGGGTCACAGTACCCACTTCACTCTTCAGTTTTTTTAGAGAGTAGATTTTAATGTAAATTTTAATTTTAACATAAGCAGCTCCACACAGAAAAGCTTCAATAAAAGTTAAGGGATCGTTCAAATCCTGTATATTGAACCAGGATCTTGGGTTGCTGCTGAAAAGACACACTCTCTCTCTCTCTTTCTACATATATATTTCTATTCCTGTATTTCTATCTATACATAGATATATTTATAGATACAGATATAGATACATAAAACAAAGTATGAAGCAACTGGCATGGGATTCAGATACCTTCTTTTCTAGAGAAACGCATGGGTCCTGAGTGTGCCGGGATGATGTAGCCAGTGACAGATAACACGGTCCATCATCAGTGTATTTTAGGATGAGAAGTCAAGATCTAAAATGGGAAAAGAGTCTAACTTCTAAATGGAAGCAGTCATTTTCTGTAGCATTTCCTCAGACCGTAGGTGCTACAGTACTAGCTGACTCATAAAAATGCCTCCATTTGTTTTCATGAGCCATTTCTTTTCTTCTGCCTTTAGGTTAGTAGTTGGAGGTCCAAAAGTATCACCAACACACTCTTCCCAAAAGGCTTCGTATAGAGATCTTTTATGGAAAACAAGCTAGTTGATCATGCCCACTATCCCAGAGGGCAGTGGTCCTTATAGAAACCTCATAGTTTTGATGAGTGCAGAAAATGGTGCTTCAGGGGCACGTAGGTGGCTCAGTCGGTTAAGCGTCCGACTTTGGCTCAGGTCAGTTCATGAGTTCTAGACCCGCATGGGGCTCACTGCTCTCAGCCCAGAGCCCGCTTTGGATCCTGTGTCCCCCTCTGTCTCTGCCCCTCCTTTGCTTGGGCGCTCTCTCTCTTGAAACGAACTAAACATTAAAAAAAAAATGGTGCTTTATATTTGGCAATCCCAGTACCCAATTCTGTAGGTAAGAATTTTCCATCCTCAAGGAATCCGAATGACATGTTATTGCTAATTAGGTCATGAAGTTAGAAGGGTTTTTGCACTACAGAAAATTGTGAAGGTGGTGTCCGACCTACCACGACTTGTGAGAAGACCGTTTTTTAGTGTGCTTAGCTGATTAAATGTGGTCTTCTGCAGTATCGTAGTTTTCTAAGAATGGCCACTTTCTGCCCGTGTAAGAGATTTCTAGCGTACCTAGGCTGTAAACGAGGCGTTCTGGCCCGCACCTCAGTAGCTTAGCTTTCATTTCAGATGTGAATGTTCGGAGTAGTTCCTGAATCACAGCTGCCTGATTTATGGATTAGCTCCTTGATGAGCCCGAATCCTTTGGAAGCGTCAGAATCCATTCTTTAACTGTTTGAAAAGAACAGTCATTAGCCAGGGGCGAAAGGGCAGCCCCCCTCTGCAAGGATCGTAGATACCATGATACCAAGACCCAGGATAGGGAGATGCAGACTCCTACACCGCTAGAGCCTCGGAATGCCACGCTTGCCGAAACATAGTTCATTTCCATCATCTGGATTCCTAATGAAAACATTTTCCTGGCCTTTTAAAAACAGTCCAGAAAGTGAACGTAGGGGCTCCTGTCAGTCAATTGGGAATTTGCCTTAAGGTGTTGGTATTTTTTTTCCCCTCCAAATGAGGTCCTTGGCCTTGAGTGATTGAAGAGTATTGGAAGGTTGTTTCCATGAGCTCTCACTATCCGTCTGTATTTCATGTTTCCTTGCAGTTGGATTTGATCACGGATCTTTTGGGCACACCATCACTGGAAGCGATGAGGACGGCTTGTGAAGGCGCTAAGGCACACATACTCAGGGGTCCTCATAAACAGGTAAAAATGGCGGGGTGGGGACCTGCGTTTGGGAACCTACCAGGGTCTGTCCTGAGAGGAGGCCAGCTCCTACCTCAGGGCTTCCGGCTGGGCCAGGGTTTCACCTGCGTGAGGGTTGGTCTGGGCGCGAGAGATGGCGCAAAGTCAGTCTCATGGAGTCAGCCTCGTATCAGGACCGGTCCAGGGCTCCCTGTGTAAGGGCTGAGACAGAAAACATAAAGACAAGACAAAGACAAGACAAACAACATGGAGACAGCCTCTTATCCAGACTGCTCAAAGTTTATTTTTTCTTTGGGGTTTTTATGCATTTTCTCTAAACACAACAAGCACACATCCTGCAAAGATTGGCAGGATGAAATCACTCCAGTTTCTCAAGGTTCTTAGTAAAAAATAAAAGACACTGATTAAAACAAACTTTACTTCAAAGAACCCTAGTTTCTCAAGGTTACATAGATTGTTTAAACAATTAGTATATGAGGGTAAAATACAGCACACCTGCAGTCAAAGGATAACTAATGGATACATTCTAGTGAATATTATGGGTTGGAAGGATAAGAACAAAGTATACAGATATCAATTAAAGGCTCTAACTACAGTTAGAGGATTGTGTGAAAAACATGTTTTTTCTCTAAAGCTACACTCTAAGATTATTTATTATCTACTGACCATTAATAATGTCTTAACCCAAAAACTACAGCAATTACTACATTCTGAGGGTCAGGCTGCACTCTTAGGTTTAATACAACAATTAGAGATTTATTTTTGAATTATTTCTATATTACCTGAGGCAAACTAAAGCCTCCTAAATGATTTTCTTACTACTTTCATGATGATTAACGTTATATCTCTCTATATTCTAAACCTGTTAAGAGGAATAAAACCAGCAGCATTAATTGGCTAGCGGAGGGGATGCCATAAGACCCTCTTTTACTTCACCCTGCAGCTGCTGCTGGCAGGGACTTTTCTTCAATATTATCATCACCCTGAGTGCAGGGATTCTTACAGACCCAATATTCTTATCGTAGGCCTGGCATGAATTTATCTCCTGATGGCCCTTTTGCAACTATGCCTGTCTTAGGTTGTCCCCCCACCGAGGGATCTTACCCGTCACCGGCTAACCAGCCATCCTCTTAGGGCCAAACAAAGTGAGGAGATCAAAAGCCATAACTTTTATGGCCTCAGGCCTAATACTTGCCTTAGGATACCTCCGCCTGCCGGCGGGGGTCCAGGCTCCGGGCTGCCTGGGCCTTGGGCCTTACTTCTTCACCCTGGGCATCGGTCCCAAGGCCATGGCTTCTTGGTCCCCGGCAGGAACCACCTGGGCAGGACTTCCCTTCCGACAGAATAAGGAGTTAGGACTGTTTGAACAAGAACATTACTTATGGGCTTCATTTTTTATGTCATGGTCATAAATAAGAAAGTGTTAAATATTTGTCAAACCAAGTAAAATATCATAATTCCAATGCTCTAGGAGGAAGTAAATACTTATGGGGCATCTTTTGTTAATAAATGACCCCTGGCTTTTTGTCTCCTGGTTTTTGATGTGTCCGGGAAAATTGCTGGGGGCGGAGCTTTCACTCCAGGGCCTTACCTCATCCATGTCCATCAAGATGTCTTTTCCAAATACCAAGCCAAAATACTCAGTTCCTCATAGTCCCACCACGGGGAAGAAGCTATTTCTACTGTACTCTTGCCACTAACACAAAATCAGATGTAAATTGTTTTAGGAAAGTATGGAGAGAGATTGCCAGGTTTCCACCAATCAGTATTACTTACAGCCGGACAAATCACTGCCGAGGAAGGCAAGATGGCTTTTATCTCCACCTGTTGGTTTAGCAGCATTTTTTAGAAGCACTTTCCCTAATCCACTTTGGACAGAACCGCTTAATGATGTGAAGAGCAGGCAAGGGAAGTACTTTTCTCAGGAACAGCAAACTAAACAGGAAATAGAAGGCTTGTACAGGAAGATTCAGCAACTCGTTTTCCTGGGCTCCGCCTTGGTTTCTTTTAAATTGGGCATTTAGATGATCTGAGGGATCACTACGTCTGATTGATCTGAATGACCAAGCGACAGACGGACTTTGACACTCCTGTCAGATTACCGAACAGACATTTAGGCGCGGCCTCGCTGCCCCTGGCAGTTTCTCGCTCTAATTCCAGTGTGACGCCAGGGCTTCCATTTTCGAAGGCATAAAGGGCTGGGCGAAGCGTGTTCTCTTCTAAAACCAGCCCTAACTAGAAAAATAGAGATGTGGATTGGGATTTTAAATAGCCCCCTGCCGGTGACATCCCTCTATTGCATGTAGTTTATAAACTGAAATCATTTCAGGCCCTAATTCCCTTAGACGAGCACACAGTGAGTCTTAACTTAGAGGAAGGTTCCGTGTTAATGGAAGGAACCCAAAAGATCTATTATGTTCTGTTTATTGGCCGTTATCAGGAATATTAAAGTAATTTATCAATACCTCCTGGTGAATGTGCCCTTGGAACTAGCAAAATAATTTTCCTCTTTTACTGACCGCTTTAGGTCAGTAAATCTTTCCTGACTAAAAGTAGCCAGTAATGAAATGTGATTAAGATCGCATACCCTGGTGCCGCCTTCCCAGCTCCAGAGGAATGGTAACTATTGCTGGTGGTCGCTCGCTAATTAATCCTCTGTCAGAGCTGCTAAACAGCAGCTGAGAGAGCAAGGCTTCCGCAGGAGTGTCCTGCCTGCCTTCCAGAACAGCTGGAGTGTGTAACATCCTGGACCGAAAGCAACTATGCTGTCCTTTGAGCATTCCTGGCAAGTGAGTCTTTTCATACTAGAAATTTTAAACCTCTGTTAGTTACACAGGGGCACCTGGGTGCTCAGTCAGTTCAGCGTCTGACCCTGGTTTCAGCTCAGGTCATGACCTCACAGTTCGCGGGATGGAGCCACTTGGTGCTGATGCCACGGAGCCTACTGGGGATTCGCTCTCTCCGCCCCTCCTCCCCCTCCCCCCCGCCTCAAAATAAACAAACTTAAAAAAATAAATTAAAAGCTATTAGTTGTAAAAACCTAGAACTTTCAATTAAACGCAAAAATAGTAAATATATTATTGTCTAAAACGAAGGAGGGAAGAAATGAAAATTTAAAGTTCTATATTTATTTCACTAGTTAAATAGGTTAAGATGTTAAGCAGAATTTTTTCCCAGTCATGCCTCCCAGAGTTTATTATTGTGTTTATCATTAAGATTAGTGATGGTCTGAAGAGAGCAACACAGTAAAAGTTAGGGGGTAGCCCTGGCTAGGCTTGCTGTTGGGATATTTTGGCTTTGAAGAGAAGACCTGTGTAGTGGAAACAAAATAGGAGACACTTTTGCCCATGGGCTGGATACACTTTGCACAAAACTTTAAATTCCTCTCTTTAGATACTTTTAACCAGAAATGGTCTCCTGAATCAGATGTTCACGGGTGCCGAACGCTAACCCAGGTCGACTTGCATACCTTATACAACTGAATATAAATAAACTTAGCGTATTACTTAGTTCCATTTCTCCCCCACTATGGAAATCAGGTCTTTATCTACATTTGCTAGTTGATCTTTCTACCACCATCAACTCTCAAGAGAAGTCAGCAGACCCTTGAAGCTCTTCACTTAAGCCATCAGTCAGATTGCTCTCGCCCTTCCCACTCTCTACTCCTTCCCTTAACGCCATGAGGCATATCCTTCTCGCCTCTTGGCCTATTAGCAGCTGCTCGAAGGCATCTCCATTCGTGTTACAGCCGTTTAGACCTGAGATTGGAAGACACATACACAACCACACACAGGTATATTGCTATGTAGCCATTGGATTATTTTTCTAACTTTAAAAGATTAATTGGGTCCCAAATCCAGTACATACACTATAGCTCGTGTGGTTCTATACATCATGACTGTTCTGCAAAGGACATAGTTGCTCGCTCAGCGTTCCACACCAGATATATCTACTCTCTTTCTTTGGTCTGTAGTGTCGAAGAGTCCCAGCCGTGGTGTCAGTCTCAGGCTCACCACAGAGCACAATGTGACGGTAGTGTCTCAGGGGTCATATGCTACAGTTTTCAGACACACTGAATTGTGAATCCTGCCCCTACCGGTAACTCACTGTGTGACCTTAGGCAAATTACGTAACTTCTGTGTGCCTCAATTCATTGATGTGTAAAATAGAAACAAAAATGATTCCTACCTCATTAAATGATTATAATGATAAAGAGATAGTACATGCAGGGGGATCATAGAATACTATCTGGTATTCTAAACACTTAATAAATATTAACAATTAAAATTCTCACCATAAGATGGTAGGCATGGCTTGTGATTTTTTTCTTAAGTTTTTTGTTCTTAAGTTTTTCTTAAGTTTATTTTTGAGAGAGAGACAGCACGTGAGCAGGGGAGGGACACAGAGAGGGGGAGACACAGAATATGAAGCAGGCTGCTGGTTCCAGCTGTCAGCACAGAACCTGACGCGGGGCTCCAACTCACGAACCGCGAGATCATGGCCTTGAGCCGAAGTTGGACACTTAACTGACTGAGCCACCCAGGCGCCCCCGCTTGTGATTTTTTTTTTTAAGTAACGTATTATGATCAGGTGGAGTTTGTCCCAGGAGTGCAAAGATGGGTCGCCTACAGAAAATCTCTCAGTATATTTTTTGACATTTTAAGTGAGAAAAATCATGATTATCTCAACTGATGCAGAAAAGGTATTAGATAAGGTTCAGTCCTTTTTATGCCTTACCATGATAAAAGGTTTTTACAAAAACCTATAGATAAATTTCAAATGAATTTCTTTTTTAAGTATATGAACAAGGCAGAATGAGCTATATTAACACATGAGGAATTACATGAGATAAAAGTGCATGCACACAGGAAAAGCCTCTAACTTTTAGAAAGGACTCCTACTTCTCAGTGAAGCTGCTTAGGCTATTGGAGGTCTTCACAGGGCAAGCTATAATTTACTGTACTTACTCTGAATTACCCGATATAGGAGTTAGATGACTCTATTATACCACTTTTTGAGTTTGGAGTATAAAAAGAAAAACTAAGCTTTTTTTAGATAGTTCCCATTTAAGTAGCTATTCAGAGTTAGATGGAAATAACCATTCTTTACTATTAACAATAATCATTTCTAACAATACTTACATATAATAATATATATATATTTCTTTTTTAAGTATATGAACAAGGCAGAATGAGCTATATATATATATATGTAGTAGTCATTGCCCTAACCACTTCTTATACATTAGTTCACTAAATCCTCACGGCACTATAATGTACCATTCATCGTTCCTTTTTATAAATAGGAGATGCAGGAGTACAGAAGTCAAATAATACACTTAAGATCATAAGCCAGATCTCAAAGGTAGGTTTCTCTAATTCTCAAACCTCTGTTCTTAGCCAGCATACAGTGCCTGGCACATACACCTTCACAGCAGACTTTTTAAACTTTATTTGTATATATGGAGGTAATACATGAGTACATGTAAAATACAAATTTTACAGAGAATTCGTCATCCCTAGCTACCCCCCACACTATCCCAGTCACCTCTGGATTAATTTGAGAATATCTTCCCAGACATTTTTTCTATGCATTTATTTACATGTATTTGTACAGACAGCAATATGTACTGTTGTTTGTTGGGACTTTTTTAAAAAATATAACCATTCATATACAAAAGGAGAATTGAATTGGCTATTTTCTTAGAGTCACGGATTACTGTCTCAAATTAATTTACTTGGGTGGTTGATTAATATACATATTTCCATATAGCATATCAATCAGCACTCTTTTCAGTGAAACTCAGTTATAACTGGCTTAAGCAAAAAAGGAAACTTACCGACTCCTACAACTTTTTGTATGAAGTCGTTGAGCTACAGCTGACTTCAGGCCTCGCTGGTTCAAGTAGTGAAGTGATGTTCCCAGCCAGGAATCTGACCCTTCTCTGTTTTGTTTTCCCGTGTGTGTTTATAAAACTGGAACCGGCAGTCCAGGCGTTTATTCTACTAGCATATCAGTCCTTGAGGAAAGAACTTTCCCGGTTAGATCTAGAAAAAAAAAATATTTGGAAGGTCTCTGATTCACTTATGAGTATGTTTGATTATGAGCAGGAGAAAAATCTTGCTGACAGTGGTATAAAGAAATAGGGGTTCTTTCCCCTCATATCAAGAGGCCAGATGTAAGCAGTCTGGAGCTGGTCTGGCAGCTCAGTTACGTCACCGAGGACCTAGTTTTTTTCTTTCTGCTCTTCTTCCGTTCTAAAGAAACATCAGTTTCATAGCCACTCGCTTATCTTCTCCTGGTCACAAAATGGTTGTCGCTTGTCCAGAAAATCCTGTTCACATTCAAAACAAGAAAATGGAGGAAAGAAGGAACACGAGTAGTATCTGCCTCCTTTATCAGGAAAGGAAATTTTCCCAGAAGCCTGCCTAGCAAATTTCTGCTTATATGTCATTGTCTGGAACTGTGTAATATACTTCCCAGGTGCAAGACAAGCTAAAAAAAATCGAGTATTTTCTATCTCCTATAATAAAGGTAGGTAAGGGAGAAGAGGCCTGGGGGTACGGTTGGATTAGCCGGTCCGTTGGCTGTCCCAGCCCTGTTTTAGAACAGGTCTCTATCCCAGAACCAGCCAGGGTGTTCCGGGGAATGTATCATTTGAATGGCCAGACCTGGGTCAGGTGCCCATCCTTGGAGTTGAGACATTGAAGTCAAGCTCGGCCATTTGATTCATGAGTGAAAAGGTGGTGATTCCCCAAAGGTCAGGGAATGCTGGGCAGACAGAAACACCGTTCAGTATTTTTTATTTATTGTTTCTTTTCTACAACTCAAAATCTTGGATGAATGCAGTCTTAGCTGCCATGGCCCAAGCATCTTTTAAAGTAGGTACTTAGGTTGGCCTCGGATAGCCGCGCGTCGGGACCGGGGTCCCGTGCGGAGAGCCCCTCGCCCGTCTCGCAGCGCACATTTGTGGGGAACCTGGTGCTAAACCATTCGTAGACGACCTGCTTCTGGGTCGGGGTTTCGTACGTAGCAGAGCAGCTCCCTCGCTGCGATCTATTGAAAGTCAGCCCTCGACACAACGGTTTGTTTTTTTTAAAGTTATAATAAAGAAAAAAGAAAATAAAAAATAAATAAATAAATACAGTAGGTACTTAAGGCACTTGACTTACTGGTAGGATTGAAAAGTCCGTTATCAGTCTTCAGTCCCTTCTGCTCATCTCTCATAAGGTTTAGATTTTCCTTTTTCCTCAGATTGTTTCCAACTAATTGTGTCAGAAATACATGTAATATTTTCTCAAAAGTGAAAATTGCCCTGTCTCTGACAGGTACCCATATCTTACATTTAATAGATTATGTTAGAGAGTTCATTCAATTCAAACTTCTTCTTTTTCAGGTCGGGATTTCTTTTATATAACCCCAGAGTGCTTACTGTATAGTGCACGTACTTAATTGTCGTACGTCCTTAACTAGCACTGCTGACCGATGGTCACAGCTCCTTTGCTGCCCGCCGAGAACTTACAGGACAGGACTCACACAGCTGAGCCAGCCTAGTCAACTGTATCGTGGTGACCAGCACTGTGCACTTGGCTTACGATCAGTGCGACATATATCATTTAGGGCCCCTCGCCCAGGTCCCGAAGCTCATTCTTGCTTCATTTCCCTGACGGTTAACCATAGTCTAATAGAGCACTCTTTACAACCCTTGGTGTGCCCGCGGTTCAGCACCGGCCCCCACTCACTCCTGCAGCGCTCAGTGGCTTATAGACCTGCAGAACAAACAGAAAATGGACCGGTACGTTTTAAAGGGGAAAAAGCCATGTGTGTGAATGTTGGGAGAATTAGCAAAAACTTTTTCCCAAATGAAATACTTAGAGCATATTTCTAAGCATTCTGTGTGTGATTCAGATTGATTCTGTTGCACTTGATGAGAAATAGAAACTTCTTGTCTAGTTCTGAGACCCTGGGCCCAGCTGGTTTCAACCATGACGGCCGGTGAATTAGAGGGGAAGACAATGGAATTAGACGGTCAGTATCTCCTGTATTGCATCTTCCCTGCGGAGCCAGTGCTGGGAACTAAATTATTCGTGGCTGTCTTTCTGGAGAGATGTTGGCGTAATTGAACCGACTTCTTTATCTTTGTACCCCTTCTTAGCATGCATATGAACACAGAAAGGAGAAAGCATATTAATATGACTGTTCTGGGCTGAAGCGAAATGCGGCCTTATTTTTAGTGTATTTGTTAGGGTGTGATTCTGTAAAGAAAGACAAGTTGGGGGAGGGTGTAAATTTTCAGGCCACCTTAACTAATCCACTCGTTTGATTTTCACAAGTTCCTCATCTTGTATCTAGTCACCTTCAAGTCTTCACAAATTTTGCCTTGTAATTTGTTCTCTATTTTCCATTCGGTGGCTTCTAGAACCTTTCGTTCATATGTTTTCTTTGCCTGTCTGAGACCTGATATTTGTCTTTGTTGCCCCAACACTAGCCCAGGGCCTGGCATTTGGTGGATGATAGATGATTAGCAATGCTTTGAGTCGGTAGGCCGGTGTGTGCTGGTCCAGTCTAACAGATGAGAAAGCCAAGGTTCTAGTGACTTACCTGACTCTAGCGAAGGCAGCATTAGAACCCTCCTGTTCTAGTACTCATTCCAGTGTTCCATTCCCTAAGCTGCAACGTACCTCCACCTCAAAAATAGGATTAGGGCTGGATTCATTTAGAATGCAGAAAGGAAGGCCCGCCTGGCTGGCTCTGACAGTGGGGCGGGCAACTCTTGATCTGGAGGTTGCGGGTTCGAACCCCACTCAGCGTGTAGAGATTACTTAAAACAAAATCTTAAAAATTAAAAAAAAAAAAGTGGAAAGGAGAGAATTGCTTATGGTGAGATATTTTGGTCAGTAAGAATTGGCTGGAATTTGGCTGCCAACCCGCATAAGCCATTGAAAAAGACGAGCTATTTGCAGTCAAACCAAGAATCAGAATCTTTCAAAAACATCAAATTACTTAATATTACACCAGAAAAAAACTTCTTAGGAAAAATATGGAAATTAAGTTGTAAATTAAAACCTCTTTCCCACACTCTCCACACCCTACCCCTTATCGTGACTAATACAAATAACTTCAGGGCTACCACAGACTTACATATTTTTAACAAGAAATACTTCTCTATCTGCAAACGTGTAAGTGCAACAAAGAATAGTAAGTTGGTCTACAAATATTTGAGTGCCACTGATAAATGGGTTCTGCGCACATAATGCTTTTCATCGGTTGTAATCCTGTCGAGTTTCATACAGTTTTAGAGCTAAAGTGAACTTCACATCAGTAGCCAACCTTATTCTGTGTTAAAGGGTACCAAGATTCAGACATGTTGATTTATCTAATTAGTCAGCGAATTAGAACCTTTGTCTCCTCTTCTCACTGTTAGTCCTTGACCCTACAGAAAACTTCTATGAGGTGAATAATTATCTCCTGATGATGCTGTTCTTATGGGATTTTCCTACATGGTTTTGTTGGAAGTAGGCAGAGACATAGTTCACATGCTTCCTTTGCACAGTTTCGTGCTCAACTTCACATACATCTAAGGTTTTACGTGTTTTTGTCTCCCACTTCCAGGCATGTTTGGTCTTCCCTTCTTTCCAGAGTATTTACAGTATAAGGCTAACAGGAGCACCGTATTTACAGAGTTAGCTTTTCATTTTTCGTAGGCTCCTTTGTGCTCTGACCTACCGTGGGTAATCATGCAATGGGAAATACGCTACCGGAAGACAGTTGTTGCTTCTGAAGACTGGTTACTGAGGGGACTACCCAGTCCCTTTGAGTTTAGACTTGTGGGCACACATCTTTTGAGCTGGTACTTACCTCGCAAGAAGTTGGCCGTATTCCATATCTGCACGTACAGAGACTCACATATTCCAATTTTTTTTTTTTTTTACAGCCATCTCTTCCTGTGCTCTATACGCTGTCTAGCCAGGCTACACATGAAGCTGTTCATCTCCTTTGCAGGATGTTGGTCTTTGATCCAGTAAGTAGTGTTCATATTTATGTTTTTTAATGAATTAAAAATGCATATGTCCTGAGGAAAGCATCCTGACTCTAAATGGACGAGCAATGTGAAGAATGACTTTTCAAAGATAAACTTCAGTCCCCGGTTTCGTGTGCAGCGTCACGCTCGCTCATCACAGTGAAGTCGGATTATTAGTACGTAAACATCTGGGTGAGGAGAGACAGGGACCTGTACCGTCCTTCTTGATTCAGTATTGGAAAAAGGAGTTTGACACCAAGGTCAGTCAGGAGAAAAGAATTTGAACATTATTGGAAAGACTCTGCCCGTAAGGAACTGCTTGCTTTTTGTTTGTTGAGATGGTAGCTTGATCAAGTGCCATTTCTAGACTCCACTCCTCTGAGACAAACTTTAGGCCTTCGTTTATTTATCCAAAGAATATTTATTATTCATGTCTGTGCCAAAAGCTATTGCCAAAGAAGACTCAAAACTGAAAGCATTTAGAAAAGAACATCGTACTTGCCAAGAGTACAAGAAAGTCCCCGAATACAAGACACAACAGGTATTTCAAAGGGGGAAGAAAACACAAAACCACCATTTATTTAAGTTTACATTGGCCTATTCATAATGAGAAAACAGCTACTTCTCAGCGCACAGAGTGAATTTTTTGTTCATTTGGTGTTTATTTTTTTGGTTTCCATTTGTTTGTTAACTTCGGCATGTGAGGTGCTTCGTGATCAGGGAAGCGAGACGGAGTGGGGCTTCTTGTTCCCACACTCCCTCCTTGTGGTCTAGTTCCTACCGCGAAGGACACTTTCAGCCACCTGACTTGCTCAGTGAGGTAGTGATTTAGCGTCATTAGTTTGATTTTTTTGTTTGTTTGTTTTATTTGGCAAAGTTTATCTACACAACTATATATATGACAGGAGATGCTGATTAATCCATAAAGACCTTTTACGTATTTTTTATATATCTTTTGTGGTTAACAAAACTCGAACCACATGAACTTCTGGCTTCAGGGGTCATTTCTGTCTACCTGAAGGGGATTTTATAAAGGCCCTGAGATTAAATTTTACTTTCAGGTGTCAGAAATATGTTGCTCTCTTTACTCTATTTAGAATAGGCACCAAGAACCATGAAATTCACCGGGACCGGGTTTAACCTGCAATACCTCGAGCTGTAAGGTGTCCTCTTTCTCAGAGCCCCACGTTGGCCCATGTTTCTTAATGATCCTGGCCCGCCAGGAGCTCATAATCTTCACAAGCCTAAGGCTAGAACTCCCCAGGCCATGAAGTGGATACCAAGCTTGCTTTCCTGGCAGGCCTTTTAGATAGTTCTACCTGTGAGCTGTAGTCCTTTTTCCTTAAGAGTAGGGTTGTCACACCTAATTAAGATGAAACTTGTAGCGTGCTCATAGCTACACATCAGATCGATCTATAAGAAGGAGGTGAAATTTATCGGGTAAAAAAGAGGACAGACTCTTATGGGACCTATGTCAATAACTACGCGGTCATTTAAAAATGGTCATTTAAGAAGAGAGAACTCCAGGGGCGCCAGGGTGGTTCATGAAGTCAGTTACGCGTCCAGCTCTTGATCTTGGCTCGGGTCATGATCCCACAGTTTGAGAGATCAAGCCCTGCATCAGGCTCTGCACCGAGAGCACAGAGCCTGCTTGGCATTCTCTCCCTCGCTTTCTCTCTCTCAAAATAGATAAATAAACTTGTAAAAAAAGAATTCTGTTAAGTCACTCTACATAATATTTACCCATTTTTATCATTGCCTTATATAACAAGGCCAACCAATATATGTTGTTATGTTTTTACAGAATTATTTTTTAATTGGCCTGATGCTTTATTAGTTTATGACTGATACTAAGGATTCTTTTCCCCCCAATTCTGAGGGTTCAGTTGGAAATAGATACCATTTTTAAAGAGGGTTTCATTCTGATTTTAACCTGTTAAGTTGAGGACTAGCGATACATGAAGAAGAAATGAGGCTTTAGGGGCACCTGGGTGGCTCAGTCGTTTGAACATCTGACTTCAGCTCAGGTCACGTCTTGTGGTTCGTGGGTTCGAGCCCCTCGGGTAAATCAGTGCAGAGCCTGAATCCTGCTTCAGGTTCTGTATGTATGTCTCTCTCTCTCTCTCTCTGCCTCTCCCCCACTCACACTCTCTCTCTCTCTCTCTCTCTCTCTCTCTCTCTGCCTCTCCCCCACTCACTCTCTCTCTCTCTCTCTCTCAAAAATAAACATTTAAGAAAAAGAAAAATGAGGTTTTTAAAAAATATCATTACAAATAGAACATTAAGCATAATTAAATCAGTTTATTTAGTCAAGTTAGTCTGAGATAATTAATTAGTTACCCTGTTGATCTTTGGCTAAGCAATTTCTTTCCACACGTCTGCTCCTGGACAGAAACATTCCTGGAAATCCTGGCTCGGTTATGTGGTTTAGTCTAGGCGGTGGCTGTCTGTGGTGACATCAGCTGTGTCCGTGAGTTTATATCCTGAATTCCGTAGTCAGGAGTACCTGATAACAGTCCTTTACTGAGGTTCTTGTCATGTTTCTCATGGAGAACTTAATTCCTCAGCTCGTGGTACAAGCCTTTACGCAAATATAAGGAGAAAGCAGAAACCGCTAGTGGGTGAGGTTAAAGGACTCTGGTTCTTTTATTATTATAGTGTCAACAGTATCGGAAAGGATAGGGTGTGATGAATAATCCGTTTACAAAGATGTAATCAACTATTAACTCCAATAGTGAAGGCATTAAACAAACCTCCAGAGACCTTAATTTATCTAAACGCAATAAATAGTTACAAAGAATATTTTTAAAGCGCAACAGTAATTATTAGGAATTTAAACAAAATTGGTTACTTTTTTCTCTCGACAAACACACATCTCTTATCTTGCATATACATGTCATCACATATTTTTTCGTGCTCTTTAAAAAAATACACATGTATGTCAACCCAAAGGTATTTGCACATTTTTTTTAACTATATATTGCTCGTTCCTCTATAATGTATTAACGAAATGTATATTAAAATTATGTTGTCCAGGGTATCCAAAGACTGCTTATTAACTCAAATTAATTATTACTAAGGTCTTAATGTTAACTAAGAGATTAAAATTTAATGACACATTAAGTCCTTATGATTTGTAACATTCTAAACACTAATTTCTTTTTAGAAACACTTTACCGGTGCAGTTGGCGGGGGGGGGGGGGGGGGGGGGCCGTAGGTAAAAAACAAAACAAAACAAAAAACACTTTACCTGTTATCATTCACCTAATGTAGTCGAATACATAATTTTGCTACTGTGTAATCTTAGACAAAGTGGTATTAGTTTATCTGACCAGCAAAATCAGTAGGAAAAAAAATCAAATTCAGAATGGTTAGGCTTTTTGTGAGAAAACAAACCCAAAACTTGTAGAATGTTGTGGTGGCATTATTTGTACATGGCAGCAAAATCAGGAAGAAAACAGAGATGTTTTAAAAATGTTATTACTTACTGTTAACTCCGACTGATTTGTCCAGAGTCAGCTCGAATAGGAATACCGCATGATCTCTTTACCTTCTACAATTACATGCCAAATATTAAAACTTTTAAGTTAAGAGAAATATTTTGCTTCTTACTCTGTAACTGAGTAACTTAAAGATTTTTCTTTTAATTCACAGTTAAAGCTTTATTTAATCTTTGACTTACAACTCTAGCAAGGAAATATTTCTAACGAGCCAACATATTTAATACATATAAGGAAGAATAATTTTGTAGAAGTCTTTCCATTTCTTTGTATATGTCTTTATCGTGTTGATATTGTTTCTGAAAACCAGCTGGAATAGAAGTTTGCCCCATTTGCTTTTTAAGAGATCTCATAACATGATATATTAACTCCTCTCAGAAATCTACAAAGTATGTCAATATGTTCACTGAGAAATATTTTATATTTGTAAAATGGTAAATCTCATCGGGGCGCCTGGGTGGCTCAGTCAGTCAGATGCTTAAAGTCAGTTAAGCAACCAACTTCAGCTCAGGTCAAGATCTCGTGGGTCATGAGTTCGAGCCCCACATCGGGCTCTGTGCTGACAGCTGAGAGCCTGGAGCCTGTTTCAGATTCTGTCTCCCTCTCTCTCTCTCTCTCTCTGCCCCTCCCCCACTCATTCTCATCTCTCTCTCTCTCTCTCTCAAAAAATAAGTATTAAAAAAATTTGATATTAAAAAAATGGAAATTCTTATCATCTCTTCAAAATTAAAAGGGCGAGCTTTGATAAAACAACAAAATCTAGGGTAGCAACAAGCATCCACGTCTATTGTAAATGTTGATCAGTTAAACAAGGTATGTAATTAAGAATATACAGGATAATTAGGTAGCAGTATGTCCTTCCAAAGAACATTATTGAAAATCTGAGTCATTTTGCGATCTCTTTCTCAATTGAGTAGGGCAGTTTTTCTTTTCAGTGTTCATACCCCTTACTTAATGAGTCTCCTCCTTTAGCCTTGTTTCAGAAGTTCTAAAGAGACATTGATTTGTTTAGAGAAACAAAAGTCGATCATTGCATGCTAGGAATTTGATTTACTTTTTGTTCAAAGGCGGAAGTTAGGTAAGACACTTTAGAGGACACCGTGTTGGAGCACACAGGGACATGCGAACGAAGAGCACGCTGTCAGTAGCTGGGATAACACCAAGATCTCTTCAAAGCTACATTCTGAAGTTTTAGGAAATATGAGAAGCCACAGACCATACATACATACATACATACAAACATACATACATACATGCATGCATGCGTGCATACATACATACAGGGAAACCAGATGCCAGCTGCGGGTGGCAGCTGACAGGGACCCAATTTCTGATATCTGCCACTTGACCGAAATAATGGTCAGATGATAAAATTAAAACCCAGATTCGATCACTGTTGCCACCGACGTGTTCACGATTGGCCACGCTCAGTCAGAAAAAGAAATAGACTTGGCCAAGAACCAGCTGTAGTCTGCAAAAGCCAAGGAGCTCAGTCCACACACGAGACCAGCCGGAGACACTGAGGACTCCAAGGGGCCCAGTGCTGGGCAAAGCGCACTCTCAGCAAGCTTGTTTCTTTCGGTTCCGACAATAGACCTTTATCCCAGTGGACTCTTCCGACGATAGCTGGACCCATTTAGAAAAAAAGAAAAAGCTTACCTGCTAAGATGTACCAGCGAGTCCGAAAGGGGTGGCTCGCCACATACAACATATGACAGGTAGTGAAAGGAATAAATCTAAGGTTGTCAAGTTTACATTTGTCTGCTCATGGTGGGTAAATAGTTTTCTCATATCCCAAAAAGTCATGACATGCCTTTTAACGTCAGCATAGCAAAACCGTCAGTGATGAAAGTGTTTTTAGGGAATCTTGGTTTGGGGGAAATATTTGGGGGACCAGAACCAGCCAGGATGATCCAGTTATTTTTGGTTTATTTGAGTCCAAAATGGTTTTGTTTTTAATCGTGTCGTATGCAGTGCTCGGTTATACTGGAAGCAGGGCAGTGTCCATTTTTGTTCTACTCTGTACTGAATCCATCCTTAAATACTTGAAAATGTACTTGTATGTCCACTAAGCTGAAAAGATAAGTGATTTTTTTTTTAAGAGAGAAACGAATTTATGGTTTGTGTAAACCTGAAACCACTGCATTAAGTATTCTGGTCTGAGGTGCTAGAAAACCACAGATCGCTGCTCTTCAGAGCCGGCCGTCAAAACATGGCATTCGGACCGTTATCTGCAGCGTAACCCCAGCGCCTTCCAGGAGGCTTTGGCCCTCAGTTGGTATTATTCTAAGAGGATAAAAGTTCCAAGCAGCTTTGTACAAATGCTGCCATGATCACGTCTCTACCAAATGCCGAAACATATTTAGAAAATATGTTATTTAAAATGTAAACTTATCCTCTCCGAAGCTTTACATATTTAAATGTCATGGTATTTGCCATGTTTGGCCACGCATACATCCATTTCAAGGTGGGGGACTCTTCAGGATCTTAGCAGCGTCGCTTCTAAGTGCTTTATGGTGGCATGTGGTGGCCGGTTGTCCTAGCTGCATACTCCCTCCAACACTACACTGCCCGCCTCTAAGTTCAGCCACCCCGTTTCTACACAAGATGTCCTGTAAGTTAAGGATGAGCTGTGAAGAGCAGTCACGGTGTCTTATGAAAGAGCCTGTGCGGACAGTCGTGTTTACCTGTAGTGTTGATGTGCTGGTCTCTGAATTTGATTTCAGTCCAAAAGAATATCCGCTAAGGATGCCTTAGCCCACCCCTACTTAGATGAAGGGCGACTGCGCTATCACACGTGTATGTGTAAATGTTGCTTCTCCACCTCTACTGGAAGAGTGTATACCAGTGACTTCGAGCCCATCACTAATCCCAAATTCGATGACACTTTTGAGAAGAACCTCAGTTCTGTTCGACAGGTCAAAGGTGAGTATCTTTCTTGGCCCTTGGCCAGGGAAGATCGTAACGTTTTTCATCGTGTGGCCGTGAAGAGCTGAGTCTGGATGGCGACCAGAGTTCCTCCCTGTTTATCTTACAACCTCGCGTATCGCCGCTTGGCCGGGGCGTGTATGCTCGGAGAGCTTCGTGTGGCGGAAACACACGCATTCGATAGGACAGCCACGGAGGTCAGGCGGCGGAGCTGCCAGGGTGACTGACTCAGTGAGTGGGGCTCAGAGTCGTTCATGTGGGTTCACTCGGCGTGGCTGCGTTGAACGAACATACTGGACTGTTTTCTGTAACACGCAGACTTTAAAAAGGATAAACCCCTTCTGAGGGACTTATTCCTGGAATGATCACAAAAGAGGAGAATTTCCGACAGTCTGCGTCTAAAATCCCCTGACACGACCTCGTATTGGGGAGGTGCTGCAGGGTAATGACCCCCAAAATTATGAATGATCTTAGACATTTTAGAAGGGAGCGGTCCTCAAAGTACACAGCCCAAAACTACGTACCTAAACACCAATTGGGGGTTGTTTTTCTAAGTGATTTTCAAAAAGGCAATAATTACCAGCAATTTAGAAGATTCCCTCATAATGCCAGCCCTGCGGAATCGCTCTCCAATTTCCAGACCATTTCACTCCTCCCACCGATGCGGCTTCCAACCCGTGTAAACTGCCACTTGGCAGCGTTTAGCGGCCACTGTCATTTTGGTTTGGGGAAAGTTCCACTGGAGTCTGCTGCCTGATACGTGGTGTGCGTGTTCGATCTAACCACACCAGTAGGAAGTGCTGGTCGGATGCTGGCCGGTTCGCTGAGAGCCCGCCGCCCCGGGCCCGCAGATCGGCATGGGTTGTGTGCTCTCTGCTTTCTCCACAGAAATCATCCACCAGTTCATTTTGGAACAGCAGAAAGGAAACAGAGTGCCTCTCTGCATCAACCCGCAGTCTGCTGCTTTTAAGAGCTTTATTAGGTAACTATCTGTACGCAGTTCTTGCCTTCTTGCTGTTAAAAGGACACCGTTGTGACTTGGTTGTTCAGCATATTTCTGTTTTTGTTGAGAGTAGATAACAGACCAGAAGGAGGTTTTCTTTCACGAGTTCTGGCTTTAGCCAAAAGCAAATTAAAAATGTAATCGACACCAATTCACAGTGGTTTCTTTCGACCCACACTTTCCGGCAAGTCTCTCTGCAACCCAGCAGGCCTCTCCGAGGGGCCAGTGCTGCCCGCTCCTTTTGCAGAGCTCTGCGTCGGGGCGGCGCCTTAGCAGTTTTGTTCCCAGGTGACCGCTGTACTGCCCGGTCACGCGCACAGGGAGCAGGGATCCTCCTGCGGGGGCAGCGCGGTGGCCACTGCCCTCGGGGTAGACGTGGTCAGCTTGGTTCCCACCACCTTAATCATAGCTGCAAGCAAGAAGAGTATTTTATCCGGACGGTGCTAGTGTGTCCTGCTTAGAGTTTTGTCTAAAGAGCTTTATAGCCACTTCAGAATCCAACAGGCCTCATTCTCCTGGTTTCTCTCTCTGTCTTTTCCTTCCCCATCTCTTTTTCCTTAACGCCTTGTATCACTTAAGGTCCAGTCAGGAGAAAGAAAGCACACCCAGTAATGTGAACAGGGAAAATTTAATAGCGAGAAGCATTACCTAGAAAAAGATGGCTAACTTCTCAAAGATGCACCAGAAGATTCTGGAGTGTCCCAGAGTAACAAGTGCAAAAAGCGGGTACTCCCTCTAGACTGAGGGAAGAGTGAACGAGGAAGAAATTAAGAACTGGGAGGAGGCCCCTCCACCCAAGGCTAATAAGATCTGGACTTCTTTGGAGAGGATCTGGCCGCCATGGGAACACACACGGCCTGAGGGTGGTGACAAAACTTTGCAAAAGGAGTGGGCAGAACTGGTCCATCGGAGAGGCCTGCTGGGTTGCAGAGAAACTTGCCAGAAAGTTTGGGTAGAATGAGACTGGGCCTTCCACTTCAACAACAACAAAAAAAACAAACCCAAGAAACAAAAACAAAAAAAGCCTCACCAGAACCAGGAGGGGAAGCCCCTTCCTGATGCCGTGGCCTCGCTGTGGCCTCC
The DNA here is from genome assembly GCA_030068075.1 of Paguma larvata. Taxonomy (NCBI): domain Eukaryota; kingdom Metazoa; phylum Chordata; class Mammalia; order Carnivora; family Viverridae; genus Paguma; species Paguma larvata. Next base: position 6,572,513 of record CM057843.1, read on the forward strand.
CAGCACATGCCGGTGCAAAGGACAATGTGAGCAGGCTCTGGCTCCGGGGTCACGAAGCAGGACAGAGAGGGACGGATTTAGATCTGAGAAGCCACACTCTTCCTCCTTTCTTCCCCACCTGCCTTTCTGCCCCTCCTCCTCCCACTTCTCCTGGCGTCCCTTTTAACTGGCCTTGACTTGGTGTTGAAGTGGATTGAATTTGTCAAATCAAAGTCAAGAATTTTTGTTTAGAATTTTTAAAATCAGGGTGACTTTCATTTCTTCCATGTATCTGTCTGTGGAGAGAAGGAATTAGGTTGTCTTTTTACTTTTCTCTGTGGTTTAAAATTACTTCGTTTTATTATTTTCCCCTAAGAGTCAGTGACCCAGCCGATCACGTGTTTCAGTACCTTTCCGGTGCCGGTTATTCATTGTCCCGGGCCCCAGGGAAGCAAAGTGCTTACACGCACACCCACAGGTTTCTAATCTAGTTAGCGAAATTAGACAGAGCGTGTGAAATAACTGAGAAAGCCGATATGTGGGTAACAAACGCTAAGTGATTATCCATCGCTCCTGAATTAATACTTGATAAAAGAGTGCTTAGAAGGCTCCCCACTTAAAGTCACCGTATTTGAGAGGCTGCTTTTAAGTGGATAATTCTGCATTCTTTAAGGTTATTTTCCTGGTCGATTATAGACCTTATTATTTACAGTACTTACCACTTGCTTCATATTGGGAACGAGGCGCGGCGGCGAGCACCCGACATACATTATCTCGCGCATTCATCACAGTGTCCGCGGGGCCGGGTAGCGTCTTCCCTGCCTGGAGAGGAAAGGTGCGAGGCTCTGCTCCCGCCCCACGACCAGTCAATGACCTGTCGTTTCAGGCCCGTCACCGTTGCCTCGCTTACAGGTGCAGATTCTTGAATGAACAGTGAGAAGTTAAACCAACAAAAATCCAGCGATGGGCTTTCTGATTTTTCTAGAAGCAGGGAGGAAAACAAGCAGCCCTGACTCGTCCTCTTGCCCTTTGTGGCGTCACAGCTGGTTTCACCGTGTCTCCGTTCTCTTCCAGTTCCACCGTCGCCCAGCCGTCCGAGATGCCCCCTTCTCCTCTGGTGTGGGAGTGACGGTGGAAGATACTGTACTACTGAAGATGTCATGTAGCGTTCCACTGGAGCCTGGGGCTTGCAATCTGGAGGTTAATCATGCTCGTACTGTAATTTTACTAATGAAGTTTTAAATTAACAACCACTACTTGTATGATATGAATAATATTTAGAAATGTTACTAGACTTTTAATCTTGTAAAGTGGTTGTGCTTTTAGAAGACAAATATTTTACCCAGAGTTGCACATGTTTTATGAATTTAGTGCAGCTGTTATGGCTCACCTCAGAACAAAAGAGAATTGAACCAAATTGGGGATTTTGGGGTTTTGTGTTTTTGTTTTGTTTTGTTTCTCTCTTTTTTTTTTTTAACGAAGTGAGATTGTTCACACACACACACACACACACACAGAGGACAGTCGTCCATTTTGATATTTGAGCCATTCCTGAAAATTTGGGGTTTTCTAAAACAAAAGAATCTAGAAACCTTGCCTGCGACCAATCATGGAGCCACATGAGCTGATCGTGGCTGCACCTGGGGGTGGGGTGGGGGGTGGGGCATGCCACCTAATGATCAAGCCCTCTAATTAGCTTCTCATTAGAGCCGTGACGGTGATGTGTGCTGTCTAAAATCCAATGTTGTGGGTAGAGAGAATGAGTTTGTGACTAGGAGAGACTAAACTTCTGTTTTCCTTACCCAGTATAAATATATATATATATATTTAATCTATTTTTATTAGAAGTTTTTCTGCTCTTTCTTACATAAAAGAACCCCCCCAGCATGCATCTTTCATGTGTGTAAATAATTCATTTCTGGGCTACTTTCAAAAGAATCCCAACATTGCTGTATAGAGAGAGAACTAGCTTGCACATTTTAGGTCTGTGAAATTTTGTGAGACTTTTCCTGCACTGGACAGTTAAAAACAATAAATAAATAAATAAAAGACAAAAACGAATTTTTAAAGATTTTAAAGCCACACAAAAAGGCACATAGGGAATTATGTCAAATGTGTTTGTGTCCTTAGGCAAAGCTGTGGGAGTCTTGAAATGTCACAGTAGTAAATAACTTATTACTTTCGGACAAATTCTTTTCTCTGTTGGAACACTGAGCTCTTCTGTGCATATGTATATATGAGACAAACTGAAGGCCTCTACCTCCTGGAGTTACACAACTTGGCTTGTTTACCTCCACATGCTGATGACTGACTATTTTTTTTTTTTAAGTTCAATGTGGAGACTTGAAACTTGAATGTCCCTTCCAACTTTTATATTAAAAAGAAAAAGACAAGAAAATTGAAGATCGTTTTTCACCTGTACAAGGAATACTAATGGATCGTCTTAAAATTGGTCTAGGAGAAAACCTTGGTGTGTGTTATGGACAGTTAACTGTTAAAGTTATTGTAAGTTATCTGTATTTAGCAGAGTATTTTCATCTTGAGTGATCTGAGCTGAATTTGAAGACTATTAATAAGTTATGTTTGGAAGTTTTAACTTCAATGAAGTAATTATTTGCTGTGAAAGAAACAAACATTGAATTACTAAACAAAGATGGTGCAATATCTTTGTTTTTTTTTTATGAGGCTCCTGAGAATCAACCCAACCGAAGCATTTCAATTCACTTGAATGAGAAACGTGTTTAGTATCAAAAGAGCCCAAGAAGACACTGGTGTGAAAGGTACAATCTCAGAGGTTGGTCAGTTGCCGCGGCACACTTGCTGGTCACTTTGTACAATGTAGATTTGAAGTACAGTGGTGAAAACATTAAATGTGACATTTGAAAAAGACGCGTCGTCTTTTCTTTTATTTCGATTCCTCTCCTGATTTTGCAGTTTTAAGACATTTCTTACTTACGGTTCTGTTCTGATCTTTGAGGAAATTTCAAGTTTTTGTTTCATTCTGTTTTTGCACAAAGAACCCTATTTTCAACGTGAGGTCAGATTTCAACACCCGAGAGTCCAGTACGTTAAATAAATAAAAGTGGGCTGCTCCGGAGGAAGCCGACGGCTGAGGACTTGACCTCGCCCTCCTCTTCCTTTCCGCCTCCTGCCCCCGGCAGCCCAAACGTCATTCCAGCTATGGGAGAAGTCCCAGCCGGGTGGGGGGTAACTACGACCTGACACCAGGCTGTGACTTCAGAATACCTTCCCTGTGGCGGATAAGGCAACATGACTCTTGAGTGTGTAGATGACATATATTCACCCCGTATTCGTTTGTTCATCCAATGAACTTTTGAACACCTACTGAGTGTAAGGTATTCCTTCCTTCCTAGAAGGAAGCCTTGTGAATATCATCGTGCTTAAATAAGAAAACTAGTTTTTATCACTTAGAAGAGAGGATTATGAATTGCATATTTAACAGTTTAAAATAATTCTTCACAGATAAACATTAGACAAAATATACTGACCTGTTCCCACTGGAACCTGCCCAGCTAACCAAGGGATGTGTGCCTCTGTTTTTTATCTAAAATTGTTGATAATTGCAGGGCACCTGGGTGGCTCAGTCAGTTGAGCATCTGACTCAATTTCGGCTCGGGTCTGGATCCCAGGGTCACAGGATCGAGCTTGGGATTCGGTCTCTTTCTCTCTGCCCCTCTCTCCACTTGAGCTCTCTCTGTCTCTCTCTCTCAAACAGGCATCTTTTCATGTGCCTGTTGGCCACCTATATGTGTTCTTTGGAGAAACGTGTACTCATCCTCGGCCAGTTTTTTAATTGCATTATTTTTCCGTTGAGTTGTAGGAGTTCCTTGTATATTACAGATAGTAACCCGTTATCACATATGTGGCTTGCAAGGATCTTCTATTCCGTAGGTTGCCTTTTTGTTCTGATGATGGTTTCCTTTCTGTGCAGAAGCTTTTTAGTTTGTTTATTTTTGCTTTAGTTTTCCTTGTTGGAGTCCGATCCACCAAGATGCCACCAAAACCAATGTCAAGGAGTTTACTGCTTGTTTTCTTCTTGGAATGTTATGGTTTCAGGTCTTACATTCAAGACTTTAATCCATTGTGAGCTGATTTTTGTGAATGGTGTCAGACAGTGGTCTAGTTCCATTCTCTTGCATGTGGCTGTCCAGTTTACCCAACACCATTGATTGAAGAGACTGCCCTTTCTCCATTGTATGTTCTTGGCTCCTTTATCACAGATCAATTGCCTGTGTATGTGTGGGTTTATTTCTGGGCTCCCAATTATGTGGGACATGTGTCACATCTCATTGATGTGTGTGTCTGTTTTTGTACCAACACCACACTGTTTTGATTACGGAAGCTTTGTAGTTTAGTTTTAAACCAAGGGGTGTGATACCTCCAGCTTTATTGTTCTTTCTCAAGATTGCTTTGGCTATTGCGGATCTTTCGTGGTTCCATACAAACTTTAGAATTTATTTGTTTTAGTTCTGTGAAGTATACCATCAGAATTTTGGTAGCTATCCCATTGAATCTGTAGATAGCTTTGGGTATTATGGACATTTTAAACGGTATTAATTCTTCCAATCCATGTGCACAGAGTACGTTTCCATCTGTTTGTGTCTTCAGTTTCTTTCATCAGCTATTTACAGTTCTCATTATAGACGCCTTTCACTTCCTTGGTTAAATTTATTCTTAGGTAATTTATTCTTTCTGATGCAACTGTAAATGGTATTGTTCCTTATTTCTCTTTCTGGTGTCTTGTTATTGGTGTATAAAAATGCCACAGATATCTGTATTGTTTTGCATCCTACAGGTGTCCTGAATTCAGTTATTAGTGCTAACAGATTTTTGGTGGATTCTTTAGGGATGTGTGTGTGTGTGTGTGTGTGTGTGTGTGTGTGTACACACACGTACATATACATACACGTACATGCATATGTACACACACACATATAAACACATATATACATACGTACATGCACGTGCATATACACACATACATGTCATCTGCAAATAGTAACAATCTTATTTCTTCCTTCTGTTCCAATTTGGATGCCTTTTCTTTCTTTTTCTTATCTAATTGCCATGGCTAGGACTTCTAGTACTATGGTGAATAAAAGTGGCAAGAATGTGCATCCTTGTCTTGTGTCTTGTTCCCGATCTTAGAGGAAAAGCTTTTAGCTTTTCACCATTGAGTGTAACGTTAGCGATAACATTCTCGCATCTGACCCTTCTTTATGACGTCCATTCTCTTTAGACTCACTTCCTTGAGAATTTTTATCATAAATGGATGTTGAATTTTGTCAGATGCTTTTTCTGCATTTATGGAGACGATCAGATTTTTTTTCTTTTGTTACTATGGGTCTTACATTGATTGATTTGTAAGTGTTGAACTATCCTTGCATCCCTGGAATGAACCCCACTTGGTCACGGATATTAATGTATCGTTGGACTTGGATTGCTAATATTTCATTGAGGATTTTCGCATCTATGTTCATTAAGGATATTGGTCTGTAATTTTCTTTTTCTGTGATGTCCTTGTCTGCTCTTGATAGTAGGATAATGCTGGCCTCATAAAATGTATCTAGAAGATTTCCCTCCTCTTCAGTTTTTTTGAAGAGTTTGAGAAAGACCGGTGTTAAATCTTCTTTGAGGGTGTGGTAGAATTCTCCAGTAAAGCTGTCTGGTCCTGGACTTTTGCTTGTTGGGAGATTTTTCATCACCGTTCATCCTCCTTATTACGAATCAGTCTCTTCCGATTTTCTATTTGTTCATGATTCAATCTTCATGATTCAGTCCTGGAAGATTGTATGTTTCTAGGAATTTATCCATTTTTTCTAGGTTGTCCAGCTTGTTAGTTAGGGACTTTCTCAGTGAATGAACAATGCCTGGAATCTTGGAAAAAAGTGGTAAATTATGATGTCTTCAGGTTGCTGTTGGTAGAACTTCTAACAAGTAGACCTTCTTGCCAAGAAGTCGGCATTTACGTTGGGTAGCCGACTTCAGAGGTCTCTGATACAATGGTCAGTCTCCTCATGTCTCAGGGAAATAATCAGAGATCTCTAGAAAGAGGGGCACCTGGGTGGCTCAGTCGGTTAAGCGTCCGACCCTTGATTTCACCCCCGGTCATCATCTCATGGTCGTGAGATCAAGCCCTTCTTCAGGCTCTGCGCTGAGCGTAGGCCCTGCTTGGGATTCTCTTTCTCCCTCTCTCTCTCTGCCCCTTCCCCACTCGTGCTCACGCACACTCTCTCTCTCAAAATAAATATATATCTTTTTAAAGATCCCTAAAGAAAGATGGGTGTCACTTTTTAATAACAGTAGTTTTCAGGGCTCAGCATCCTCACAGCCAGCCTGTCCTCATCCAGTTCTCAGTCGCACCAACTACATCTTGGCCTTTAAGAATGAATAGCTTTGCTCTAGAGTCCTTGAGGATGCTTATCCTTGAGAAGAAAAACCTGGCAAAGACAATATTCTGGCTTCCTTTTAAAAGCCATATTGGTTTTGTGCGTGGGTTAGTATTGCATCCACGTTGCACAACCGACAAAAGGGTCGTGGAAAGGGAGTCGCTCTCCCTGGCGCCAAACCACCCTTTCCGGCTTCTGTGGGTCATTCCACGGACATCCTGCATCATAAAGTTTACATGGTTTTATAGGAAGGGAAGGCTAATCTGCATCCCGTCCCGCACCTGGGAGATTGTTCCACGTGAACACACAGAGCTAAAGCTTTTAATTTGAGCCACTTTTTTATTATGAAGGCAAACAGTGAATAACTTGAATTAGTTACTCCTTATCCCTGTTTCTCTCCTTTGTCGTGGTGTTTTTTTTTTTTTCCACGAGGACAAATAATTCAGGGTAGAATCCACTAACCCAATTTCCCCCCAGGTAAGTCATCGCTCATGTATGTAGTAGTACATGTTTTTTAAATCATTTTTTAATTTTATTACACATTTTCTTAAAAGACAAGTATTCAAACCACATTAAAAAAAAAAACAAAAACTGGGGCGCCCGGGTGGCCCAGTCAGTTAAGCATCTGACTTGGGCTCAGGTCACGATCTCACGGTCCGTGCGTTGGATTCCCTCGTCGGACTCTGTGCCGACAGCTCAGAGCCTGGAGCCTGCTTCAGATTCTGTGTCTCCCTGTCTCTCTGCCCCTCCCCCGCTCGTTCTTTCTCGCTCTCTCAAAAAAAATATTAAGAAATTTAAAAAAAGAAACTAACCATTTTTTCCAGCTCACCAAACACCCTAAGAAAATCAAGAGACATTTCGTTGTACAAGCTCTCAACGGGTTCCGATGTGGCCCTATCTGCTCATTTGTGTGCCTTGTTTTCATTCCATCCTGTTTGCCAAAACTTGTATCATTCAAGAGTTCCTCGGTCATTTTACCACCAGGGGCCTTAAAAATTAATATGCCTTGGCGGAGGCAGAATTAACATACCTCGGGACACCTGCGTCGCTCCGTCGGTTAAGCATCCAATTCTTGATTTCGGCTCAGGTCATGATCTCACGGTTCGTGCTGCTCGTGCAGAGTGGACAGCGCGGAGCCTGCTTGAGATTCTCTCTCTCTCTGCCCCTCTCCTGCTCTCTCGGTCAACACTAAACTTAAAAAAAAAAAATTAACATGTCTTCACATACATCATGCATACGGCCAATAAGACCAACAGAATGACCACATCTGTCCTTATATTATATCCATACTCTGGGCTAACTGTTCAAAACTCAGGTGATGCTGAGCTTTGCAACCAGTCATGTTCACAGGTCTTTTTACGTACAGCAAAAATATTTTCAGCAATATAGATGATTTCCTATTCTAAAAAACAAACTCTATTAAACACCTAGGAATTCTTTTTTTTTTTTTTTAATTTTTTTTTTTAATGTTTATTTATTTTTGAGAGACAGAGAGACAGAGTATGAACAGGGGAAGGGCAGAGAGAGAGGGAGACACAGCATCCGAAGCAGGCTCCAGGCTCTGAGCCATCAGCACAGAGCCCGACGCGGGGCTTGAACCCACAGACTGTGAGATCATGACCTGAGCCGAAGTCGGCCGCTTAACCAACTGAGCCACCCAGGCGCCCCTAAACACCTAGGAATTCTTAATGAAATATAACAATAAGTAGGCAAGCTTACAGAAGGAGGGAAATCTTTAAGGACCAAAACCAAAGGGCACTGGAGCCATCGCTTTCCTGAGGCCATTTGCCAACTGGTAAATATATATAATATATAATATGCCTATATATCTATAATGTAACATGTCTATATATAATATGCCTATATCTATATATAACATAATATGCCTATATATATATATGACAGCTAACAATAATATTTATTGACTGATTACAATGTGCCAGGCCCTATTCTAAGAACTGTACAAATACTAATTGTACAACAACCCCATTATGGGGGTACTATTAATTAGCCCCATCTTTCAGAGGAAGAAACTGAGACTCAAACACATTAATATATAACACTAGTTACATACTAGTTACACACTAGTTACATAGTAGTATGTAGCATAGTTACATACTAATAGCCACTACATGAGAGACAGGAGACCTGACCTTGAGCAAGAAGTGAAATTAAAATTTAGATGCCCACATATATACGGCCGAGATGTTCAAAGAGCTACTCCTTCAGTGAAAGGGTAAAACAAATAGACTACCACAAGGATATGTGTCTGTTACAACCTCAGCTCTTGGCAGGAAAAAAGTTCTTCACGAGAATCCTAAACCCGAAGTTTGCCCATGTATGTCCTATAGAGATTGATGCTACCATGGAGACCTGGGAAATGCAAATTAAAATATTAAAATGGCCTTCAGTTAATAGAGCCCTGGGGTGCCTAACAAGAGCAAACAGGGTGCTCTTTTGGGGGGGTGCATCCTTAACTGAAGCCTCAGAGGATTCCAGTAGATAAAAACCCCACCCAAAAAATGAGCTCACAACCCCAAATTACAAAACACAAGTAAGTTGCTATACATAAGAGCCAATTACAAACCAAATACGTCAGATACGGGAAGTACTGGATGCAGAATACAAAATGATCTGCTCTGGGACAGCTCGGTCAGTTAAGCATCCGACCCTTGATTTTGGTTCAGCTCGTGATCTTCCAGTTGATGAGATTGAGCCCCGCATCAGGCTCTGCATTGACAGCACGAATTGGGATTCTCTACCCCTCTCTCTCTCTGCACCCCCTTCTCTCAAAATAACTTAAAAAAAATGATTATGCTTTAAAATATTGAGACATGAAGGCATAATGTACTTAAAAAAAACAAAAAGAAAAGAAAAAAAAGCTAAGCTAGAAGTAAAAGTCATCCAGGGCACCTGGGTCCCTCAGTTGGTTAAGTGTCCGACTTCGGCTCAGGTCATGATCTCAAGGTTCACGGGTTAAACCCCCTTTTTGGGCTCTGTGCTGACAGCTCAGAGCCTGGAGCCTGCTTCGGATCCTGTGTCTCCCTCTCTCTCTGCTCTTCCCCACTCTCACTGTCTCTCTCAGAAATGAATAAACGTTTAAAAACAAATTTTTTTAAAGAAAAGTCCACTGAACTATGACCAGGCAAATTTGAAAAATAACCAACTTACACAAATGAAAGGAAAGTCATGGGATATAAAAGTAGATGTATGGATAAGTTAAACAGTTCGATTGAATACTGTCAAAGAAACTAAAACTTGTGATAGATTACCCAGAATACATTACCCAATGTACAGCAGAAACAAATTTGCACGGCAGATAATAAAAGACATTAAGAGACTTGGGGGATAGAGTGACAAAGCTCAAATCTGTATAAAATTGGAGTCCCAAAGATAAGAGAAGATAGACAAAATTAAACAGCTAAAATATTCCCAGATTTTGTCATAGTAGGGAATCACTGAATTTAGGAAGCACACTAATCATAAGCAGGATAGGTGACATGTTCTAGTGGCAATGCAGGATGACAAAGTGGCCTTAAACGTAACAAAACATTGCCTAAAAAGAATAGCACTGAAAACTTCCCAACAGCCACAATCGAAGCTAGAAGACAACAGAATGATCTAGTCAAAGCTTTGAGAAGAAGGAAATGTCAACCTCGAACTATAAACTATCCTTTAGTGCAAAGACATAAAGACACTTTCGTAATACACAAATTCAGTTTACTGTGACCAGGTCATTACCGTCAGCAAAGGCAATTCCAAAGAATGTACTTCAAGAAGAACGAGCAGATCTCCAGGGCAAGAATGGTGAGCAAAGAAACTGGGGACCGTGTGGGGGAAACCAACCCAACGCAGACTGCATCGAGCGATAATGATAATGTCTAGCTGGGAGGGGAATAAACTCAGGGATTCTCGAAGCTGCAATCCACACCCCCGTGGGGACAAATGAAGACGCCAGGAGGCACACGGGCACGTCTATTTTTAAGGGAGTCGACTTCAATATGTTTCTGCCATCCTCAGTCTCCAGGGTGTCCTCCTCCTCCGCCTTCCCATTCGGCTTCATCAAAGACAGACCTACTTCCTGTACCGTAATGATTGGTGCAGGGACCGTGCGGGTAAAAATCCCGGTTGCTAAGTGAAAGGGACAACATGAAACAGTTTTTGTTTATAAAGCCCTCGCCTCTTTCATGTCACTGCTCTCAGATAACACATCAATCCTGAGAGACAGATAACTTCTTGAAAGTAAAGCAAGGAAAGCATTAGTAAGAAATATTGAGACTGGCAGAATTTTACTTCATTCAGGCAACAAACTCATACCACCGCTCTGACGGTCTTAAAATTCAGAAGCGAGCGGTTGTTTTTTCTTTTTTTTTTTTTTATGGAAACGTGTATAAAATGAAGCCAGACTTTTTCTAACAGAGATTAAATCTATTTTGGCTGCTTCGTTTGCCAATAAGGGCTTTCCAATCAGTTCATCTGGTAGTCGTGTTTTCCATAATTAGAATTCGCTGGAATCTGCAGCTAGCAAGTTCTGACAAAAATATAGTTACAGCGAAAGATTAAAAAATTATCAAAAAATATTGTACCAATGTTGGCGAGAATGTGAGAAGTTGGAATCCTCGTGCGTTGCTGGCGGGAATGGAAAACGGTGCAGCCGCGATGGAAAAGTGTGGCGGTTCCCAAAATTAGAATGATTCTTTGATCCAGCAATCCAATTCCGGGTATATACAGAAAAGAACTGAAAGCAGGGACTTAAAACAGATATTTGCACGCCAATGTTCATAGCATTGATTCACAATAGCCAGATGTCCATCCAAGGATGAATGGATAAACAAAATGTGGTGTGTAGGGGCGCCTGGGGGGCTCAGTTGGTTGAGCGTCCGACTTCGGCTCAGGTCATGATCTCGTGATTCGTTGAGTTCGAGCCCCGCGTCGGGCTCTGTGCTGACAGCTCAGAGCCTGGAGCCTGCTTCGGATTCTGCGTCTCCCTCTCTCTCTGCCCCTCCTCTGCTCATGCTTTGTCTCTCCTGCTCTCAAAAATAAATAAAACATTAAAAAAGAATAATAAGGGCACCTGGGTGGCTCAGTCGGTTAAGCGTCTGACTTTGGCACAGGTTAGGATCTCACACTCTGTGAGTTTGAGCCCCACATTGCGTTCTGTGCTAATGGCTCAGAGCCTGGAGCCTGCTTCGGATTCTGCGTCTCCCTCTCTCTGCCCTTCCCTTGCTCATCTCTGTCTCTCTCTCCCCAAAATAAACATTTAAAAAACATTTTTTATGTAGTGTGTATGTATACACTATGGAATATTATCTAGACTTCAAAAGGAAGGAAATGCTGACACATGATACATAGATGAGCCTTGAACACATCATGCAACATGAAAGAAGCCAGACACAAAAGAAAAAAATATTGTATGACGCTACTTACAGGAGGTACCTAGAATAGTCAAACTCCTAGAAATTAAGTATATTGGGTACCAGGGGAGGCAGGGTGTGAGTGGGGAATGGACCATTAATGTTTCATAGGCCTGGAACCTCTGTTCGAAATGATGAAAAAGTTCTGGAGATGGATAAAGGTGATGGCTGCAAACACTGTCAACAGTAGTACTTAATGCCACTGAACGGTACACTTAAAGTGTTTAAAAAGGTAAATTTTGTGTATATTTTACCACAATTAAAAATATATGTATATAACCTCGTGATGTCCCAGAAATAGATGTTTAATCATTAGATAATTTACTTTGTCTCTTTTTGAAGTAAGAAAATCACCTTAAGGATATAAAATTAACTGTAAATTTAAGGGCTCATTTCTGGACGCTCGATTCTATTTCATTGATCTATAGGGCTGCCTTTATAACAATCCCTAGTGTCTTGATTATTGTAGCTTTGCAGTAAGTCTTGAAATCAGGAAGTGTTAAGTCCTCCAACTTCATTCTTTTGCAAAACTGTTTTGGCTCTTCTGAGTCCCTTGTATTGCCATGTGAAGTTTAGAATCAGCTCGTTAATTTCTGCACAGCCCAGCTGAGATTTTGGTAAGGATTGCATAAACCTGGAAAATTTGAGGAATTTGCCATGTAAACAATATTAACTCTTCTGATCCATGAACATGGGATGTCTCCCCATTTATTGAGCTCTTCTTTCAGTTCTTTCAAGGTTTCGTAGTTTTCAGCATACAAGTCTTGCACTTCCTTTGTTGAATGTATTTCTGAGTAGTTATTTTTGATGGAATTTTCTTAATTTCATTTTCAGATTATTCATTGCTAATTAATATATAAAAATACAATTGAGGGGCACCTAGGTGGCTCAGTCAGTTGAGCGTCCAACTCTTGATTTCAGCTCAGGCCATGATCCCAGGGTTGTAGGTTCAAGCCCCATGTTCAGCGGCTCCATGCTCAGCGTGGAGCCTGCTTGGGATTCTCTCTCTCACTCTCTGTCTCTCTCTCCCAAAAAAAAAAAAAAAAAAAAAGAGGGGGCGCCTGGGTGGCTCAGTCGGTTAAGTGTCCGACTTCGGCTCAGGTCATATGTCACGGTCTATGAGTTCAAGCCCCACGTCGGGCTCTGTGCTGACAGCTCAGAGCCAGGAGCCTGCTTCAGATTCTGTATCTCCCTCTCTCTCTGCCCCTCCCCTGCTCATGCTTTGTCTCTCCTGCTCTCAAAAATAAATAAAACATTAAAAAAAGAATAATAAGGGCACCTGGGTGGCTCAGTCGGTTAAGCGTCTGACTTTGGCGCAGGTTATGACCTCACACTCTGTGAGTTTGGGCCCCACATTGGTTTCTGTGCTGATGGCTCGGAGCCTGGAGCCTGGAGCCTGCTTGGGAGTCTGTGGCTCCCTCTCTCTCTGCCCCTCTCCCACTCGTGCTCTCTCTGTGTCTCTCTGTCTGTCTCTCCCTCTCTCAAAAACAAACATTTAAAAAATTTTTTTTTAATTTTTGCTGAAACACCATGAAACGTCACCCCTAATGTATCTCAAAAAACAGGGCCATTATTCTAAATAACGACAATTCTATCAAACCTAAGAAATGTAACAATTGGCGTTTTACCTAATATCCAGGACATGTTCAATTTCTCTGATTCTCCTTAAAGGTTTATTTATAGTTGTTTTTTTTTCCTGCCTAATTGAGGATCAGGTCTTGCATCCTCTGACAGGAGAGACCTTCTGCCGTTTCTCTCGTGGCACGTGGCATCTCTGAAGGCGCGAAGCCATGCGTCACGTAGAATGTCCTACAAAGATCCGGATCTGGCGGACGGTTTCCTCGTGGTCAGAGTCACGTGAAACGGTTTTGGAAAGACTGTCACAGAAGAGGGGATGTGGTGTGCTTCCCATTCCGTCAAATCAGGAGGCACGAGCGTCCGTCCCAGGTGGGGTGACACTGAGTTCGATCACTGGATCAAGGTTGTCATTGCCAGATGTCTCCATGGTGAAAGGACCCTTTCCCTTTGTCATGAAGAAGCCAGTCATGGAAAGGGACTTTGTCAGACCACGTCTTACTCCTCAACAAACTCCTCCAGGGCCGTCCGTTCACGGTCTTGGCCCCAACTGTCTCCTACGTTAGTGTTTGGGAAGTAGGGCTTTCCTAGTTTTCTCATTCCTTTTGCGCTTGGCTTTTTTTTTTTAGACCCCAAGTAGATCCAGCTATGTAGTGAAGGACTCATCAAAATTTCTCTTGAGTATCTGAACATACCTTCCATGGAGGTTCTGAAACGGCCCCTAATGGCATCTTGTGGCAAACACTGTTCGCGGGCCACTGAAATCTCTCCTCCACCCCCCCCCACCCCCCCCACCCCCCCCACCCCCGGCACGAGACCAGACTGCATTCCCACGCCCCTGGGGGTAACGCGCCGGCGAGCCTCGAAATTCTCTCCAGGGATGGCTGCCACTTCCGGGCCGAGGCCTTCGGATGATGCCGTACTCCCTCCGTGGTTTCCACTTCCTAGCACCCGTGGCCGCCTGGCTTTGACCATGAAGACGACACTGCCTCAGAGTAGGAATCAGTAAACTACAACCACCACGGGTCAAACCGAGGCCCGACGCCTGCTTTTTTTTTTTTTTTTTTCCAATGCCTGCGTTTGTAAATAAAGTTTTATTGGAACACGGCCACCTTTGCTCGTGTACATATTCTGTAGTCGCTTTCACCGAGCAAGTGGCATGGCCCACAAAGCCGGAAATACTTATGGTCTGGCCGTTTATAGTACAAGTTTGTTGGCCCCTACACTAGTATTAGTAGGTACTCGACACGCGAGAAACGTTAACTCTCCCATGAAATGGGCCCTTTACTTCCACAACCACACGTGTCCGGAAGACATCTCTCTTGAAAACAGCCTGACCCGAGTACCTCCAGCCCTTTCCTTTTTTGCCTGTTAAACTTCTGGAAACACAGGATCTAGTTACACATTTTCCAGATCTTGCTTCCAGCCCTCCCCACGCGTGAGTCCGCGCTGCGCGCTGCGAACAGAGGCATCTTCCTAAACATCATCTCCATCTGCCTGGCGCCAGATCTCCCTCGCTCTGGCCCTGACGTCAAACCTAATGGGCTCTCCAGGCTCAGTAACCTGACCCCTCCCCCGCAAACCAAACCTCGCTCCTCTCCTACCTGACCACCCGAGTTGGGACTAGGGTGAGGTGAGTGAGACACCCCCAAGATACAAAAAGAAGTTTGCGGTGGGTACCAAGAACTCAGTAATCAGGATAGATAATACCTTAATGCAATATAATTTTTAAAAATTCAAAATCACGGGGCACCTGGGTGGCTCAGTCAGTTAAGTGTCCAACTTTGGCTCAGGTCATGATCTTGCCGTTTGAGCCCCGCATTGGGCTCTGTGCTGACAGCTCAGAGCCCGGAGCCTGCTTCGGATTCTGTGTCTCCCTCTCTCTCTGCCCCCCAACCCCCACTTGCGCTCTGCCATGTGTATCTCTCTCTCAAAAATAAACATTGAAAAAATTAAATATAAGTCAAAATCAGTGCAAAAAGATCTATGAACAACAAAATATCCAAATTTTAAACGAAGTCTTTGTGAATTAGCCTCCACCTGCTCTGCCCCTGCCCCCAAGTTCACAGGTTCTTGGACATGAAAAAGGAGGTAATCACTCAAAAGGGCTGGCCACCTGCCTCCGTGAAACCGACAGATCTCAAGAGAGATCGCTCTGAATCCCCCTCCCCACCCCACCCCTGCTCCAGAGCATCCTTGCTACACACCTCTGGCACCAATAGAATCTTAGCTTTTTTTTTAAGTTAATTTATTTTGAGAGAGACAGAGACAGCAGATGAGTAGGGGAGGGGCAGTGAGAGAGCAGGAAAGAGACAGAATCCCAAGCAGACTCCGCGCTGTCAGCGCAGAGCCCAACATGGGGCTCAAACTCACAAAACCGTGAGATCACGACCTGAGCCGAAACCAAGAGGCGGACGCTCAGCCTACGGAGCCCCCGAATTTTAGCTTTTATTAATGAACGTGTAACGTCTTGGTTTCGAGGTGTGAAGCCATCTGCCGAGTCTACAGCCACGGTGGCTCTTCAGGTCTCATGTTCTCCATTAGCAGGTGACAGTCTCCACCCGGAAGAGGACTCTTTCGTCCTCAGTTCGCTCAACAAGGACTCCAGCCGCGTGTTAGTAAAACGAAGATATGGAACCCACAGTCTAGCGGCAAAGGTGTCCAGAGACACGCGCTCAGACCAGCGCTGCTCAGAGCGGAAGGGACAAACGTGTCACCGAGAGTGGTACGGAGAGGCTCAGAGCCGCCAGCGATGACACCAAATAGAGGCCAGCAAAGGAGGAGGCCTTTGGGCCTTCAAATGGGGGGGGGGGAGGAGAAGTGTGGGTGTATTTGAAGTAGACGGGGAAAGTGCTAGAATCCACTTCCACCACCACCAGGGGCCACTGCTCGGCTAACGGTGTGTGTCTCATCACAAGACCGAATACTTTTCAGACGGTGCTGAACGCTGTCCCTTCTCACTCAGAAAGACAAGGTGACAGCTCAAGGACCCCACCCCACCCCCCCGCTGCCCTCTGCCTTTTTAAAAGTCGTTCTTTGACTTAACCCTCGCTTTGGGTGAGGGAATCGGCTGATGGACCCGCCATGTCCTCCCTCCTCCCCGGGGCCATCTGGCTCCTCCCACTTCTCTGACCTCAAGTTCAGAGCTGCAGTGCCCGCACTAAAGGAATTTCAAACAGAAGACAGCAGCTGCACAGAGATTTTTTTTTTTTTTTTTTTTTTGGACAGAAGAGCCTTGCAGGGAAAGCGCTTGGCCTTGAAAGTCTTTATCTACAGATAACAAACTTGGCTGGGTGAGCGGGTTTCTGAGGGACTGAGGGACCTCGATCGCAACAGCAGCTGTACGCTTACCACGGGTGGGGGGGAAAGCCCAGCTGGGGGGGGCCCACTCGCTCTCCCCCGCCCCCGCCCCCCCCCCCCCCCCGCAAGCAGGTCTAATCACAGTGCAGTACAGCCTAAGGCCTCCTTGTCCTGGAAGCCACCGTTGGGGGCGGGGCAGAGCACGCCTTGCCAGGTCCCTCCGGGGGAGGAGGAGGAGGCCGCGTGCAGTGCTCTACCTGTGCAACGGGCCCTGGGGCGCCAGGACGCTGTGTTCTGACAGCCTTCAGCCACCCCAGAAGGAACCTTCACCTCCCTCCCCTGCTATGCTCTCCTTCCACCCGGCTCGGACTGGCCTCCCGGGTACACGGCCCCCTCCTGTCCAGAGGCCCTCAGGCTTCACCTCCTTGCGCAACCGACACCTGGCTCCCCGCCCTCCAAGGTCTGGGCTTCCCCACAGCCCTCTCCGCGTCTCACACACAGCCTCCCAGCTTCCCAAGGCCGCAACCTCCGCGGAGTCTGAGCCACGCCCCCGGCCACGCCCCCCTTCTCCCGGAAACTCCCCTTGCTCTACCTTGGCGACCGGCTCCCCGGCCTCTCTTCCACCAACCCAGGCCGTCCTCGGCGGCCATCCATCCAACACCTTGGGCGCTCTGCCCCCTCGACTCCATCTCCAAACACCTTCCCCTCCGCACAGAACCTCATCCCGACGCCAGGAATTCCGACCTCGTGCCCCCTGCCATAGTCTCCCAACCTTCTGGCCTCTGCATCCAGTGACTCCCACCCCGCGGACAAGGCCCCCTCGGCCTCACGTTCACAGTCGGTCACGTCCTCTGGCCCACGCGGCTTCCTCCCTGCCCAGCTTGAAACTCCAGATCTTCGATCGCTTTCTCATCCAACGTCTCAAAATCACCACTGTGTTTCTTTTTTTTTTTTTCTTTTTTCTCTTAACTCTTTTCAAAGTTTATTTATTTATTGGGGGGTGGGGGCGCTGAGAGAGAGGAGAGAGAGAATCCCAAGCGGGCTCTGGGCGCTATCAGCCCACGGCCCCAACGCAAGGCTCGATCTCACAAACCATGAGGTCACAGCCTGAGCCCCAATCAAGAGTCAAGAGGCTCAACAGCCTGAACCACCCAGGCGCCCTCAACAGCCTTTTTTTCTGAGCAGACCCCGCCATGGAGAAAAGCACACAGCCTCGAAGATTGGGCCTCCAGATGGATGGCCACCTACCTGGCTGGGCCCCGTCTACACTGCCACCAATCTCTCTGTTCTAGTCCCAAGGGGCCCCTCTGGGGGAGCAGGGGAGCTCCTCTGACTTAACCCTAACCCTTCCATTCTCTCCAACTCCCCTGGGGGCCTTGAGCCCCATTTCCTGCTCTCTTCCTCCCGCACTCTCCCCCTCCCAGAAACCTCAAACGGCATCTAAACAAGAAAAAAGTGTTCTAGTCTCTCCCATCAGAGAAATAAGCCTCCTTACTGAAGGAGCGCATCTCCCTCAAGCCACTGCCCCTTCTCTCTCCTCTCCTTCCTAATCAGTGGTCTACACTCCCTGCCTCCCCTCCCCACTTCCTTACTCCCCGTCTGCTGTCATGTGGCCCCGGCCTCCACCACACCATTCGTGCCCTCACAGGACCACCGCAGGGGCCATTCAGTGCTGCTCTGACCCAGCGGAGCCTCCTTCCCACGCCACCATGTTTGTGACATCACACTCGTGTTATGCGCCTGTATCTCAGCTCCCTCCTTAGCCACCCCCCAGGACGGCGCGCCCTTAAGACCCTTAAGACAGGCCCTTTGCTCTCAACACCGACTGCCACCAAACGCCACCAAACGCTGACGCTAATCCGCACCTCCAGCCTTCCAGGTTCATCCAACTGCATCCTAGACTTCTCCGTTCAGATGCTGCAGAGATCGCTCAGCGTCGACACAGCCAGAACCCGATGACCTTCTCCTAACTCACTTGTGTCCCACTCCTCAGTGAATGGCTGGGCCTCGCAGACGGTTAAAGATCAATATTTGCAGAACCAGGGGCGCCTGGGGGGCTTAGTGAATGGCGGACTTTGGCTCAGGTCACGATCTCTCGGTTGGTGAGCTCGATCTCTCGGTTGGTGAGCTCGGGGAGTTTGAGCCCCGCATCCGGCTCTGCACTGACAGTGTGGAGCCTGCTTTGGATTCTCTCTGCCCCACTTGTGTGCTCGCTCACTCTCTCTCTCAAAATACATAAATGAACTAAAAATATATATATTTGCAGAATGAATAAATCCTCTCTCATTCATCACAGCCAATCCCTGTCCCAGCCAAGACCTGCCCATCCTCTTACTATATCCCCGTGTTTCTTGCTTAAGTGAAGCTGGCTCTCTCCTAGGCAACCTTCGGCTTCCAGGCCGCTCAGTTTCGGCGCGGGTCGGCCCCTGCGGGTGTTCCCACGGCCCGCGAATGCCGCACCACCGCATCACAGTGCGCCGTGCGGCCGGCTCCGGTCTACGGCAGCTCGGCTGCATCAGTAGCTCCGCTCCCACCGGCGCCCGCGGCCCAGCACGCAGGAGCCGCTCAGTAAGCGTTACACGTTTGCTGTGAATCAGTGGAGTCCCGGGCGAAAGGGACCACAGCGCGCCACGCTGTCTGCGGCCAGACCCGGCGGGCACCGGCCTCCGCCCTCCCCGCTCGGTCGGCACGCCGCAAGCCCGCGAGTTGTCCCACGCGGCGAGCGAGGAGCCCCGCCCCCGTTCCACGCGGCGCCCCCAACGGCCAATGGAAATGGTCCGCGGGGCGCCTCCCCGACACGCTACGCTCGCAGGAGCCAATGGGCGTGCCCTGCGGCGAGCGCCGCTCCCGCCGCGGCTTTGCAGCCAGCCAATGGGAGTGGCCGACGTAGCCCTCCCGGGGGCGGGGCGGGTGGTCAGGGCGCGGGGTCCCGGGACACGGCGCTGGTCTGGCCCACTTCCCACGTCGGCGTTCCCGGCCAGCGCGGCATCGGCTCCTCCCCGGCGCAAGCAACCGATAATGGGGGCTCTGGGCGTCCGGCGCGGCCTGGAGTGGCTACTGGGCTTCTACTTCCTCTCCCACATCCCCATCACTGTGCTCTTGGACCTGCAGGTGGTGTTGCCGCGCGAACTCTACCCGGTCGAGGTGAGGGCGACGGTCGGTCCAGACCGCCGGTCGCTGAGCTTGGGGCCTCTCCGAGCGCTGCGGTCGTTCCCCGGCGTCCCCAAGACCTCCCCTCCCCCGCTCTCGCCCCCACCGCCAGGGTTCTGCCCCCCCCTTCCCTCCCTCCCTTCCCGTGCCGCGGCTCCTCCTTACCCCCTTCATCTCGTCGCCTCGCTTGGGGTTTTCGTCGGCCCAGACCGTTACCCCAAGCCGCTTGGGGCAGACACGTTGGTCCTTTTAAAGATCCTTCTTCCACGGGTACGCGTAAGGCTCTCACACCCCCCACCTCTGGTCACTCGTATTTGAGGGAAGTAGCCTGGATGAACCAGCGTCCGCGTGTTGGATTTGTGTGTTCTTTGAAAGAGCTTTAAAAATAACGTC
The DNA here is from genome assembly GCA_030068075.1 of Paguma larvata. Taxonomy (NCBI): domain Eukaryota; kingdom Metazoa; phylum Chordata; class Mammalia; order Carnivora; family Viverridae; genus Paguma; species Paguma larvata. Next base: position 6,592,734 of record CM057843.1, read on the forward strand.
TAATCCCAAAGAAATAGTGCAAGTAGAATTAGACCCGTAACACAGGGCGTTCGTGGATCGCCACGACTTCAGTCTTAGGATGCAGCAGCTTCAAAAGCTCGTAAGTAACTAAATGAACGACACCTTTTCCAATCAGCCCTTTTAATCAGGGCCAAGTAAGAATGATCACCTGGATAGAAATAGAGGCGAAAAGCCCCATTTCCTGGTTGTCGATGAGTATTGTTTTACCCCAAACTTTCTTTAATGCTTTTCATTCCTTCAGAGCCACCGTTTTATTTTCCGTCGTCTTTACGTGTCTGGACCCTGTAACCTTCTTCTGCGGCGCTCCTGTCCTCAGTTCTGTGCTTCTCCACGTTGTCGGCAGAACTGTGGGCAAGACCGGCGTGTCTACCTAAAGATTTGATTTTCGCCTGTTTCTCTTTAGGCGCTTTCTCTCTGCAGAGGAAGGGTTCTTGACCTAAGGTCCCTGAACCCCCGATGGGGTATGCAAAATGGTGTGTGTGTTCTGGGGAGGAGAGTCCGTAGTTTCCAGACTCTTCCGGGGGGTCTGACCTTGCTCAACAACGCACTCCCACCCCATAGGCTTTTTGTTTGCTTCTGGATCCCAAGCATAACTGGGAAGCCCTCTGACCTACTTTTTCTTGGGAAAAGCGTGGGTAGCTGTGGTAGTCCAAGAGCACTGGGCTGCCGTCTGGGACCCTGGTTCTTTCGAGAAATGCTTCAGTGTCAACACTTGGGAATACTCTCACTATGAGACGATAAGAATTTAGTCTGGATTGGACCGTGTGGGCAAAGCCTTCCGTAGTATCATTTGCAGCCGGGTAGCAGGGTTCTGTTAAAATAAGGGCGACCGAGTGAGCAGCCGGCTAGGTGTGAAATCGGTCTTGCTCTCATTCTAAGGTAGAGAAGTGCAGGGTCCTTCAGTGGCTTAGAAATCTTGGTGCAGGGGTGCCTGGGTGACTCAGGGAAGCGACAGGCTCTTGGTTTCGGCTTAGGTCGTGATCTCCCGGTTCATGAGTTCAGGGCCCCCAAGCAGGGATATTCACTCTCTCTCTCCCCCTCCCTCCCTCCTCCTCCTCCCTCCTTCTCTCCCTGTCTCCCTCCCCCTCCCTCCCTCCCCCCTTCCCACTCAGCCCACGCACATGCTCGCTCTCTCAAATAAATAAACTTAAAAAAATGGATTGTGGCCTTAAAAAATCTAAAATAATATAACTTAAAAAACAAACCGAAATCCCTGCGCATAGGCCCTGTCAGTAGTTTTGTTTGTTTAATTTTTTTCTTAATGTTTTATTTTTGAGAGAGAGAGAGAGAGAGACAGAGCACAAGCAGGGGAGGGGCAGAGAAGGAGACACAGAATCTGAAGCAGGCTCCAGGCTCTGAGCTGTCAGCATGGAGCCTGATGTGGGGCTTGAACTCACAAACCCGTGAGATCATGACCTCAGCCGAAGTCGGACGCTTAACCGACTGAGCCACCCAGGCGCCCCTGTAGTTTAATGGATAACAGTGGTAAGTTGAGTCAAATGGGAGTCAGGTATAAGCCGTTTGGGGGGACTTAGTAAGAGAGTTCTTAAGGACCAGTTGCGTGCTGAGATCTTCATAGGATTAAACTTGAATTTCTCCACAGATGTGTTGGTGACGTTCGATTCAGTAATTGTAAGATTTACTATGTGCAGGGCACCTGGGTGGCTCAGTTGGTTAAGCCTCCCGCTTTGGCTCAGGTCATGATTTTGTGGTTCGTGAGTTCGAGCCCCGCATCGGGCTCTGTGCTGACAGCTTGGAGCCTGGAGCCTGCTTCCAGTTCTGTGTCTCCCTCTCTCTTTGCCCCTCCCCTGCTCACTCACTCTCTCTCTCCAAAATAAATAAACATTAAAAAAAAAGATTTCCCTTGTGCTCGCCATTGTTCTAAAGACCGCGTACTCACTTTATTGTCCCATTAGTGAAGTAAGTACTGTAATCGGAAAACAGGTTGAGCGAGATTTAAGTACTTTGCCCAAAGCCAGCGCTCAGAGCCAGACAATGCCCTTCACCCCGCCAAGGGCCTGTGGTTTGCCTTCCGTCTGCCCTTCGTCTTCTCCGGCATCGTGTGGCTCGGCGGCGGCTGTGGCTCGGCGGCGGCTGTGGGCAGGTGCTGGGATCCTACGGTTGACTGTAAGAGCTGGCTGATTAGGTGATTTTTAAGTTGTGATCTCACCCTGGATTTATGAAATAGGGAGATCTGAGAGTCTGATACAAAGTGAGGAGACAATGAAATTCCAACCAGAATGCCTCTTAAACTCTACGCTAAATCCTCAGAGCAGGTCATTCCCTCCGATGTTTTTTTAAGAAAATCTAGAAAGCAAAGAAACGATCTTAAAAAACATTTGGTCCAAGTCGCCTGTCTCACAGATGAGGAAGCAGCGCCCGGGCGAGGTGCAGTGACTTAACCTTTATGGGTTTTTTTCAACATGACCATCCCGAAGGGCGCCTGCCTAGAAGGCAGCTGAGGGCATTGCTGTGAAGTTCAATTTCAAGTCAAGTACAGATTACATCTCACTCGGGCAGTAAGTTGGTTATCTAGCGGAGCCTTTCTGAAATTCATATCATGCCAACAGAATGTTTGTTTCTGGATATTTGCTTAAAGCTTTTTTCAGCCGCGAGGCCTCTGTTTCACAATGGTGAGCCTTTAGCTTTTGATTAAAAATTAACAGGAAAAATATTGCAATGGAAAAAAGAAATGACTTTTCCATTACAGGCTTAATCCTTACATTGCAGGTTCCCTTTATCTGTCATAACATCAAGACACATACTCGGCTTTGGAGAACAGGCGTGTCAAGACAACGCCATCTCCAGGATGTAAAGCGTGACAGGCCTTTGGTAGTCCCGTGTAGTTTGGGGGGGGGGGGTCCCATGCTTTGGGCCCTTAAAGGCACAGAATGGGCAACTGCAAACCTTCCTGCTTCCTTCCTCTGCGGGCAGCCATGAGTCTGCCTCTTTTTTTTTTTTTAAGAGAGAGAAAGCACACGTGAGCACAAGAGTTGGGGCGAGGGGCAGCGGGAGAGAATCTTAAGCGGGCCCCGTGCTCAGCCGGGAGCCGGCGCGGGGCTCAGTCGCACAACTCTGGGGTCACGACCCGAGTGAAAGATCTAGAGGTGGTCACTCGACCGACCGAGCCCCCCCCCCCCCCCCCCCCCCCCGCCAGGCGCCCCTCCATCTCCATCTTTTGATTTAAGAGTGTAATCAGGAGGGTGGGCCCAGGCTAGAACTAGGACCACTAACCCTCAGGCCTTGGCGCGGCCTAGAAGCTCTGTAGTTCATGGTCTGGGCAGTTGGTTCTACAAATGTCCTCCGGCGCTCCTGAGAGACAACTCTTCAGAACCACGGTCGTTGAGAATGACGAGGAACTTGAGATTTAGGGATTCGGTTGTCCGAGATTGCATCTTTAGAGAGGGTAAACTTCTCTCCCTTCCGTTCCACCCCCACCCTCCCCATCCCCCGAAAAAGACAAAGAGGAAACTCAATACGTGTCTGTACGCGAGGCCGGCTGGCCCCCGGAGCTCGGAGCGCAGCTGCCGCTGTTGCAGGCCAAGGGTTAGGATGGGTTTTCACAGCTGTCCTTGACTGACAAAGCCTGGTACTGTTGGCCGCGGCGGTGCTGGTGCGTGTTAATGCCACAAAGAGCCTACTCAGTGCTAGGGATGGTTGCGGGGTCAGTGTCCCCAGGGACCGGGAACCGATGCCGGGGAGCAGAGGGGCTGGCGGGGCCGAGGAAAGCGTGGAGGAGGTTAACATTCGAGCCAGAGCCACGGAGTCTTCTGGAAGGGGCCACGCAGGCTGCCGCGGGGCCGGGCGGGGAGGGACCCCGCGGGGGGGCGGCGGTGCTCACCGTGGTGCTCACCGTGCTCCCGCTGTCTCCCCAGCTGAGAAGCCTGCTGCGGTGGTACACCGAGGAGTTCAGGGACCCGCTGCTGCAGGCGCCCCCGACCTGGTTTAAGTCCTTCGTGTTTTGCGAGCTGGTGCTGCAGCTGCCTTTCTTTCCCATAGCAGCCTATGCCTTCTTCAAAGGTTGGTAACTGGCGGTGGGGGGGGGGGGGGAATCCCATTTTTGCTCTGCTGTCCGGTCCCGGAAGTCTTTTGGGAAAGGCTCTCTGAGGAGAGTGGTCCCTGTGGTTGGCGTGGAGGTCCCCTCGGGCGGGGCGGGGCCAGGAGAGATCTCCGAGTGTGGCTCCGGCGGATGCCTGCGGTTGGCTGAGCCGACTGACTGCCTCGGTCACCTGGAACCCTTTGCTGCACGCGAGGCTGCTCCAAGACCGAACCCGTTCCTTTTCGTTGTCTTGTGTTACCCCTGCAGAATTTCTTTGATCGCTGGCTTGTACCTTCCTGATCTGGGGGGCACCATACCGGCTTCTCAGCGGTAGCAGCGAGCTGATCCCCGAGGGGCTTGACTCCTCGTTTATTCTTCCGGTGTTCCGCCCGACTAACGCTTGTAGAGAGACGGAGGCCGCACCGGTGTACGTGCCGACGAAGCTCGCACGACCAGTTTCCCGCTGGAGCCCCCACGTCCAGCCCCCAAATCCTTAGAACCCGTTGATTTTCTCACCCATATGTAATTATTTAACGGATGCTGTTGGCAGGGCCTTCCCCCTGCCTTTTTTTTATTATTTTTTTTAATGTTTATTTTTGAGAGAGAGAGACACACACACACACAGAGCATGAGCGGGGAAAGGGGCACAGACAGAGAGGGAGACACAGAATCTGAAACAAGCTCCAGGCTCCGAGCTGTCAGCACAGAGCCTGACGCGGGGCTCGAACTCAGGAACGACGAGATCATGACCCGAGCCGAAGTCAGACGCTCCAGCAAACCAACTGTACCCCCCCCCCGCCCCCGCCTTTTAGACCAGATTGGCGCAAATCATAATGGCTGCTCTACTGCCCTGGAGTTTTTTTCTTTTTAAAAATTTTTGTTTTTGAGAGAGAGAGAGAGAGAGTGGGGGTGGGGCAGAGAGAGTGGGCTCCGTGCCGACAGCAGAGAGGGCTCAAACTCCTGAACCCCGGAGTCAGATCATGACCGGAGCCGAAGTCGGACGCTTAGTCTACTGAGCCATCCGGCGCCCCACTGGAGTATTTCTGAATTAAATTCCAACCCCCACCCCCGGTTCTCTGGCAGTCGGTGGCCCCGCGCCCCCGCTTTGTGCATTGGGCGATACTGTAACACGTCGGGTTTTCCGTTTGTTCGCACTTGGAAAGGAGGTGGATTTCGTGGAAGGGGAGCAAGCGTGGAGACTGTCGTGCCCCGCCCCCCTGGCGGCGCGAACACACCTCACGCTTCCCTCTCTCTCCCCGCCCTCAGGAGGCTGCCGGTGGATCCGCACCCCCGCCGTCGTCTACTCCGTGCACACCATGACAACTCTGATTCCAATTCTCGCCTCGCTGCTGTTTGAGGATTTCTCCAAAGCCAGTGGTTTCAGAGGACAAGGACCTAAGACTGTCCACGAGCGGCTAACGCTCGTGTCTGTCTACGCCCCCTACTTTCTCATCCCTCTCATGCTTCTGCTTTTCATGTTGCGGAGCCCCTACTACAAGTATGAGGAGAAAAGAAAGAAAAAGTGAGAGAAAGCAGCCCGGGCCAGGCGGGAGGTGCCCCCGGGGAGGGTCCTGCCGGGCCAGTAGGCAGAAAACCGCCCGGAACCCATGTCTTTCGGCAGCATTTGAAACACACCAGCACCAGCAACACACAAGAGCAAGACACCGGCAGGAGCCCCGCCCCCCCCCCCCCCCCCCACCGTGAGGACCCCGGCCCCCAGCGGACCAGTCACCCGAGGGCGGAGGGAGGGGCGGGGGCTAGGTCGTGGGGGAGTGGCGCCGGATGCCGCACCGCGCGCCCAGGCGGGACCGGGCGGGAGACGGGATGAGCTTCCGAGACACGCGGCCTGCTCGGCACGTTCGCGGGTCACCTGACCCACGTGTACAGGCGACTAAACCCTCGGATCACGATTCTCTACCGCGTGTCTTCAATCAGCAGAATGAAGAGCGGGGGGCTTCCGGCCATTGTTCAGTTTGAAATTCCGCCTCTTTAATAGTCACTGAAAACGGTGTCCTGGTTTTCTGCCTCCACCTCTGGTGCGGGGAAAGGTCCTGCAGGGGCTGAAACTTGGTTTTGCTCCATGGTTAGCTCTGGCCTGACTGTCAGAACTGGGTTAAACCGGAAGGTGTTTCTGTCTTACGGCATCCCAGAAAAGATTTTAAGTCTCTTTCAAAACCATAGTCTGTTTTCACGGACCACCCGACGTAAGTCCCGCTCTGAGGTCCGGCGTCTCGAACCTGATCTGGGAACGTGCCCCCTGCGGGATGACTTCGCCCTCCCCGGCTCGCTCTCTACGTGGTGGGGCGGCGGGCGTGACGTGTCCGTCGTATGAATACGGGCTCTCTTCGTCGGCGTTCCTTCGCTTTCTCTCAATTCGCGCCCAAGGCCAACTCGGACACCGAAACTCCGTGAATGCATGGAAACCGGTAACTGGGCCTTCCTCTCTGTATCTGTTTTGCTCACGAGCCACACTGGTCTGACCGATGGGAGGACCGCGCGGCGCCTGTGTCTGCTCCAAATAAAGGTAGCTGCTGACCACTGTCTGGTTTGGTTCGCGGCCGGGGGCTGGAGCGTCCAGGGCTCTCTGTCAGGGCGCTCGCTGCACACCTCCAGGGCGACAGGAAAAGAGGTAGATCGAGCCGTTTGAAAACAATAATTTATTGCTTTTCCTTTGAAAGCTTTGTGCATTTACAAAAACAGAGAAGGACTGAAATTTACAGACTGCTCAGCTCAGGCTGAGAATGCCAAGGGGGGAGAGCCAGTCACCGCCGTGGCCCCCGGGTGACTGGCCAGCGGGTGTCCAGACATCTGCAACGCCTGCCCCCCCCAGACTTGCTGACTGCCTTCAGAGAGGCTGCGTTTTTCCCACACCGCCTCTCAGGACATACTTGGGTCATCGGTCAAGTCACTGGAATGGTACAGAGGTGTTTTTGGTTTTTTTTTTTTTTTTTTTTCCTGGCCCGCCTGCTATAAAAGGGAATTTTCAGTTCATTTCTGAAAAATAAATTGGTCAATAAATTCATTTTGTTCTGCTTCTACTTTACACAAAGCTTCGTATTCAACCCGATACCTGAAAAACAAAATTGTTAGAAGCCCTAAAAATGGAGGAAAGAAACCATGGATTTAATTCTCCCAGAGAAGCTCAGTGATTTAAACGATCCCAGGAAATGGCGTGAGTTCATCATGAAGGAGGTGGGGTCGGAGGGAAAGGAAGAGGCAGAGCCCAGCCCAGGGCCGCCCGCGAGCCTCCTCCAGGTCTCCGGGGGTGAGCTGGCCGGTGCTGCGGACGGGCGCCCCCTGGGCCTTCCCGCTCCCAAACCATCGGAGGTGGTTTTGTATTCACAAACTTTTCCCTTCTCATTACACGTGATTTTGCTTTATTTTTTAAGTCTGCAAATCAGATGGCAGGGGAGACGCTGTTCCCGAGAGGACAGCGAAGAGCAAGGAGCAGAGGCGCCGCCCGAGAAGGAAACACAGAATCGCAGCCGCGAAAAGCGCTCGCTCTCCGCCACAGCCTCTTACCTTTCCAGCTGCATCTTCTTCTCCGCTATCAGCGCCTGGAGCTGCTGCTGCTGGGCTTCTCTCTGCTTGGCGATGGATTTGAGCAAGTTCCGAGCACCAATGGCCTGGAAGAACAGTATCGCCAGAGACGCCGTGGCCTCGTTAAAACCCTCTTCGGCTACACCCTCAGCTGGGGAAGGGCCCCTCGGGGGCGAGCTCCGCGCCCGGCCGGGGGAACGCAGGCGAGCCCCAGAGCTTCGGGAGTAAGCAGAGGGATTACCCGCATGATCCTCAAGTACCTGATAAGACCTGCACTGCAGCTCAGGGGCACGCTACGAGTATCCCCGGCGTCTGGCACACAGGTGTCAGTGGCCCATGTGGTGCCCCGTTTAGCCCCGTGTCCCTTGTCACTGACCGCACCCCCCCCCACCCCCTGTCTGCCTTCTTCACTTAAAAAGCATAAAAGCCCCATCTCGGGGATGTGGAAATGGAAGGAAATCGTGGCCGTGCACAGGCAGGAAAGAGTTGGACAGGTTGACTGGGCGTTGTTACTTGAAATCCCATTTTCATGAAATAAAATAACCCCGCGCCCCCCTCCCCAAGAAAGAGTCAAGCAGGCAGGCGGAGAGGCTGCGAGCCGCGTCCCGGGCCAAGATGGAGAAGGCGCGCTCGACTGACCTTCATCTTCTCGCTTTCCGCTTCTTTCGCAAGCTGGTCCACGAGCTCGATTAAACCACCAACTATCTTCTGAAACTGGCCAATTTCTTTCAGGGAAAGAACAGAAAAGAAAATGTTTTATTTTCTCTGCATTATCCTTCCCTCCGTGTTCCCCTGTGGCGAGAACGCGGGCCCAGCTGCCCCTTCTAGCTGGCGTCCAAACAGCTGGGCGCACGCTGGCCTGAAGTCTCGCACCCTTGGTCTAAACCCAGAGAAGGGTGGCCGGGTGCTTGGAGCGGGACCGGGTCACACTGGGACCTTGAGTCCCAACTGAGCCAGCCAGTGACTGTTAACCTCCGTCTGTGAGGCTCCTGGTGGGCCCATGCTCCACACAGACTCCATCCTGCCTCCCCAGGAGTGACTGACAGGAAGCACGAAGGGCGTGTCCAGGGAAGGACTGACTCAGGACACGAACACGACCTCTTGACCCTCTTGACCGGCCACGGGTAGGGCCCTAGGTTTCAGCTAATGGTGGTGGGGGTGGGGGCAGGGGGTTGCCTCCTGTGACCAGAGCTAATAAAGAGCCCAAAGCATTTAAGTGCCTCATCTCCCATTCGCTCTCTTCAATGTCCTTGCGTGCGGTGGGACCTCGTTCTCCTGAGGAGCGATCCAGCACCCGGGGAGGAGGGACAACGTGCAGTCAGAAGACCGGCGAAGGAGCCCAAGCTACCTTTCGCCAGCCAAGCTCTCCACGGATTGCGGAGTGCCCGGAAGGCTCAGAAAGCCCAGCTGTCGCCGCACGTGCTCTGTAGTCACCGCCCGTGGGCTTGCCTGCTGGGACAGGAGGCGGCCTGGGTATCCAGCTAAAAAAATGACTTTGTCGAGTCTGCTGCGCTACTTCCAGAGACTCCAATTAATCAATCCCACGACTGAGAAAACTATTTCTTCCAGGAAATCAAATCATGACCACATAACTATCTCCCAACCCCAAGCCACCGTTCTGCTTCCCTCAAGTTCAAGGTTTCCGAAAGCAGAAAAATCCAAGATGGGCTAGCCTCTCCACACGTCACCATCTGCTTTGATTGGTGCTCTGTGTGGGAGCACGTGAGCGCATCGGGGGGCAGGGAGACGAGGTCGGTGGTTAGTGCGTGGGAATCGATAAAGGCCAGGCACAACTTCCACTCCGGCAGGGACACAGTTGGAACAGCTCAAAGCCGAGTGGCCCCGCGTCTCCCCAAAACGACACTCACTGTCCACAAAGTCCTTGCACTCCTCCTTGAGCTCCGTGGTCTGCTGGGTAACCTCAGGGTCCAATACCCGCAGCTTGTTCAGCTCATCAAAGTGCAGCCCCGCTTCACCCAGGATGTCCTTGGCCATAGCTGTGAAGAATCCAGCCTGAAACCCCAATCGCTTCCCGGGCCCCCGAGGAAACACCTGCTCCCAGCCCGGCCCCGCCCCCGCCCTCCCCCCCCCCCCCAGCCCGACACCAAGGCCAAAAACCCAGATCTTCCTCCTCCGAAGGCCCCTCCCTTCCCTCTGCCTCCAGCTCTCTGAGCCTCACCTGTTTCCCTTCCAGCTTCCCTAGAGGAGAGGAGCTCTGCTCTGAAGGGCTGACAGTGGCAGCCGGGAGGAGGTGTGTCATAGGAGCAAGGGTCAGGAAAGAATAAAGTCCAGCTGCTTGTCACAGGCACCGTTCATTCAACACACATTTCTGGCGTGTCTACTACAGGCCACCACTGCTAGATGCTGGGGGGACAGGGATGAGTGGAGCATGGCGCCCGCCCTGGAGGAGCACATAGTTTAGCTGGAGGGAGACAGACACGTAAACTGAAAAGCACGCCGTGTTAAGTGCCTTCACAGAAACAGCGCTAACGTGGGGCACGGAGGAGTCCGCGTGGGGCGAGGGGGTCGCAGTGGCCCTAAGTGCGAGAAGTCAGGAGCATATTCATCCCCCGTTACGTACCCAAAAGGACAGGAAGAAGCTTTTCAAATACAGGACCGGAATAACACCAAAAGCAAAATCGTACCGAAAGCAAAAGAGGAAATCTGCATCGATTAAAGATTAGAATTGAAAAATAAGCCAGGAGGAAGGACATTACCCACAGTGTACACCACAGGCTGCCGTATGCTTGCCTGAACTAGGACCATAGTTGGTTCAGTCGCTTTCTAGCAGGAAACACAAGAAGGAATGACGTATCAGCAAGAACGTACCAAGGAAGGAGGCCGGGGCAAGGCGTTCCGATCAGAGAAAGAGCACAGACGAGCCTGAAGTCACCGAAAGGCCCAGAATATGAAAGGACCGAGGCCGCAGCTGAAAAGGTGGGCCGGAGCCAGATCAGGAAGACCCTGCGTGCCGAGCTACGGAATCTGGGTTTCTTCCTGTGGGCAGGAGAACCGGCAGGGCTATCGTCTCCCCTCTCGGGCCACCTTGCACTCCTGCCCCCAAGGGTGCCTCGATTCTGGGAAACACTGAAAACTCACCCTCATTCTGGCTACAAACAAAACAGAACAAAACAGGGGCGCCTGAGTGGCTCGGCCGGTCAAGTGTCCGACTCTTGGTTTGGCTCAGGTCGTGTCTCGCGCGGTTCACGGGATCGAGCCCCAAGTGGGGCTCTGCGCTGACGGTGCCGAGTCTGCTTGGGATTCTCTCTCTCCCTCTCTCTCTGCCCTTCCCCCACTCACACTCACTCTCTTCCTCTCTTCTCAAAAAAATAAATAATAAACATTAAAAAAACAGCTAAATAAACAAAAGGACACGCCCTGTCTACAAAGGGAGGCAATGCTACTTAGGTCTAGCCACTGGCTGCTATACCGATTCCGAAACCCCAGGTGTTCCAAAGGCTGCCACCTCCTGGCCCTGTGCCAGCCCCTTCCTCTGCTCCCACCTCCCGCAGCTGTTTCCCTTCCGGCTTCCTTCGAGAAGTTCTGTTCCAATGGGGTGACTGTAGGAGTAACCTCCTAGAGCAGGTACAGCATAGGAGGAGCGACGGTTAAAAAAAAGGATTAAGTGGGGCGCCTGGGTGGCTCAGTCAGTTAAGCGGCCGACTTCAGCTCACATCATGATCTCACGGTCTGTGAGTTCGAGCCCCGCGTCGGGCTCTGTGCTGATGGCTCAGAGCCTGGAGCCTGCTTCGGATTCTGTGTCTCCCTCTCTCTCTGCCCCTCTCCTGCTCACGCTCTGTCTCTATGTCTCTCAAAAATAAATAAACATTAAAAAATAAAAAAAAAAAAAAGGATTCAGTCCCACAGTTACCAGAACTGACTTTCAAGACAGCCCAAACTCCGGATTCATACAGGAGATCTGATTTTTAAAGGAAACCAATGCGTGTCTATAGACGGTGCGTGACTGCGGCCCGGAGCCGTTGGCCGACTGGAAGGAAGCAGGCTAGCATCTTCCTTCTGCAACATTTTAATCACTCCAAGCTTCCTTTTACCCAAGCTTTTTACTTTTTTTATAGGGTTGTCTCTTGGAAGTACTTCTTTTCGTTTCTTAACTTTTAAATTCTACTCGAGCTTTTTCAAAGGATCTGTCCTCCTGCTTGTCCTGTGACGTTTGCACATATAGTCCCGGCACTGAACACCTACCAGGTGGTTAATCAGACCAACTGCTCTGGAAAGCGTCCAGTGACCCCAGGGAGCAAATGACCTGCGGCGATGGCCACTCCCGGCCCTGAAAGGAGGCCTTACTTCAGATCCCTTCTAAGTCCCTGCGCTGGAGACAGACTAGTGAAAGATGCTTCGGCTCCTGACCTCTGGACAGAGAGTAAATAAACCCTCACGAACTGTGGCAACAGTACCAGGAAAAGCACGGGGTGAAAATCCCGAGGCTAAAGAAATGCAACGCATGCCAAGAACCGAAAGGCTAGTGTGGGTAAAACCCAGGGAAAGAGAGGGAGTGCGGAACAGGGTAAGGCTAGATGGGGGGAGGCCAGAGCTGGTTCCGGAAGGCTGTGAAAGCCGCGGTCCCGAGCGCGGATTTTATCATAAGGACAGGGGGCAGCCAGCAGGTTCTCAGCAGAGTGGCACAGTCCCATCTGCCTTTTGGACTGATCGCCGCGACCCAGGATGGAGAATGAACTGGAGGGAACCAGAGGGGGCCACACCTCCCTTGTTCATAACCCTCACCCTAGCATCTAGCGCGGTGCCTGCACCTACCGAGTGCCTGCACTCAGCAAAATGTTTGTGGAATGAATGTGGACACAGAGAGAAGGCTGTTACAGTACCCAAGGCTGGGAGCTGAAGCAAAGTGTTCCAGTTCGCGGAGTTACGTAAGCCGAGTTGACAGCATTTAGTGAAGGGCTGAATGAACGTAGGGGTTTGGGAAGAGAGAAGGAGAGTCAGGCAAGATTCCCATGTGTCTGGCTGGAGCGCCAGCGGGATGTTGGGAAGGCAGAGTTGAATGAGACGGATAGGACGGGAGAAGGAGGGGAGGGGGAGGGTTCACAGCCAACTAGCAGATTCTCTCCCAACTCCCACCACACGTGCGTGTCTGAGCATCTAGGCAACACCGGGCACAAGAGCCGCGCGGAGCTCCCAGAAGATGACAGCGGCGACACTCTCGCCTCCCCCTGGCTCTGCACTGCCCGCACTGCAGGCGCCGTCGGCGGGGTGCGGGGAAGGGGCACGGAGCAGACGGTTAGGAAGACCTGGGTGATGGAGCTGGTTGCCCACACTACGCGAACGCCTGAACCGCAGTCTCCTCACAAGACCGTTGCGAGCATCAACGCGTTAAGCTCTGGGCCCAAGTTCCGTGTAACACCGCTCGCCAAGAATCGCGCGGAATCCCCACGTTTCTTTCGGCCTGTCGGATTCACTCGCCCCGGGACCGCCCGCGTCCCCCGACCCGCAGTCACCGCCTACCTGCCAACCCCGTAGCGGCGGCGCGCTGCGGCCCGGCCTGATTCCGACAGGCAGCTTCGCTCCCCGGTTGGCGGCAGCCGGTGCCTCGCCCGCCCGCCTCAGCCGCTGCCACGGATACAGGACCTGTTTACCCACGACGTCATCGCCTGACAGCGGAAGCACTTACCCCCGCCCAGCCCGCAGAGCCCGCTGGGAAAACAGAGGCCCGAGAGGCGGGACGGCCGCCTACAAGACCCAGAGGCCTTTGCGCCGGAAGGGCTGCCGGAAGTAGCTGTGTGCTCTCCGTGGAATTTTCCCAGGGGCCCCTCCCTCCCCCGTGATTGGGTGCTGGGCGTGCCCGGCCTTAGAGTCCTAGGCTGCCGAGCGGGCGGGGCTGCGCCGCGGCTCGGGGCGGAGTCCGCGCGCGGGCGGAGGACGTGAGCTCACAGCCCGAGATTGCTGGCGGGCAGGCGGCCACAGCCCAGGGCGGCACGGGGTCGGCTTGCAACTCAGCTAGGAGAAGCGCCCCCCGGGGACGGTGAGAGCCGGGCCGCGGACGCCCTGGGGGACAGGGTGGGCGGGCCCAGGGCTGGAGCAGAGAGCCCCACTGAGTCCTGGGGAAAAGGCGTGGGTCGGCGTAGGGGAGATGGAGAGCCCAAACCTTCCACTGGGATGGGTATCAGAAAGGGTCTGTTTCTCGGTGGCGAGGAGGGGCGCGGGCTGGGGAAGACCGCAGAGAGGTTGGGTCTCGCCAAATCTTTCCAGACGCTTTGGACGAAGCCTAAGGTTTACACCTAAGATTTCTGCTAGATCCGCCCCCTCAACCCAAGATCGGCTGCCCGCCCCCTCCACCCCCCCCCCCACTTTGTGTGATGGATTTCTGGGTCCTTCTTTCTTTAGGACCCCACTTTCTTCCATGGCCGTGGTGGTTTTCCTGCCCTTTATTCTGCTTAGGTTCCCATTAGCCTCGCTGAGAGAGACGGATACGCCCTCAGCCCCAGGCAGGCATCCCCAAATATCCACACACAAAGTCCGGAAGGAACAGCGCTGAGGCTATCAGTGGAAACTTCATTCTCACTGGAATTACTTTCTGGGGCGTCACCTGCCACAAGATTCCTGGAACCCATTGGTCTGGGAAGAATCTGAGCGGGCGGCATCTGAGCTGACGTCATGCGGGGGCTCAAAGCAATGGCTTTGTAGGCTCCGTTGGCCGTCGCCTAGCCTTTGAGTTCCTTTGCTTTGTCAGAGCATACGTGCGCTTTCTTTATCCTGGGGACATCGGGGTTAGACACAAAACACGCGTGGAACTTGCTACAGCCTGTTAAGGGGTGGATTTATTCCTTCGGGGTGGGTGGAGGAAGGTGAGGTGAGGTGATGAGTCTCAGAAATTCAGAAGAAATTCGGAACCGCACACCGCACCTGCTCTGGTCCCTTTTTTGGCCATTCTTCCTAGGGACCTACCTAAATCTTTTTTAGGGGCAGTTTCAGTCTAACAAAGCGACGTGTATTAAATACTTTAAAAGGTGCCTGGCATTGTGCTAGGCGCTGTTTTGGAGAGTAGAGCAGTGATGTCGGGGAAGCCAGCACACTGCTCCTGGAGCGCCCTTGCAGGAGGTGGTGTGTAACCCTAAACGGTTGCGTGTGGTGAGAACTACGAGGTGATTTCACTTTTTCTCCGTCTCTGTGACGGCTCCCTGGAGGCCTTCATCTCTTGCCTCGACCGCTGCTTCCTCTGGGCTTTCCACTTGCTCTCTTGCACTCTTAGCAGTCCATTCTCTGCACGGCAGCCAGAGTGATCTTTTCAAAGTGCGAGTAACTCAGATCCTATCACTCTCCTGCTTAAAACAGTCCGATCCAGGGGCGCCTGGGTGGCCCAGTCGGTGAAGAAGCCTACTTCAACTCAGGTCATGATCTCACGGTCTGTGAGTTCGAGCCCCGCGTCAGGCTCTGTGCTGACGGCTCAGAGCCTGGAGCCTGCTTCAGATTCTGTGTCTCCCTCTCTCTCTGCCCTTCCCTTGCTCACGCTCTGTCTCTATGTCTCTCAAAGGTAAAATAAAAAAAAAAGAAAACAATGCGATCTGGGTAAGGGGGTGGCCCGAGTGGCTCAGCAGTTGGGAGTCCGACTTCAGGTCTGGTCATGATCTCGTGGTGCGGTTCGTGGGTTCAAGCCCTGCGTCCGGCACTGTGCCGACAGCTCAGAGCTTGGAGCCTGCTTCGGATTCTGTGTCTCCCTCTCTCTCTGCTCTGTCTCTCTCTGCCTCAAAAATAAATAAACAGTAAAAAAAAAAAAAAAGGTCCGATCGATTGCTGTTGCAATTAATATAAAGTGCAGACTCTTGAAATCTTTTTTAATGTTTATTATTGTTTTTTTTTAATTTTTTTTAATGTCTATTTTTGAGAGAGAGAGCGCGCGTGAGTAGGGAAGGGGCAGAGAGAGAGGGAGACACAGAATCCAAAGCAGGCTCCAGGCCCCGAGCTGTCAGCACAGAGCCCGACGCGGGGCTCGAACTCACAGACCGTGAGATCATGACCCGAGCCGCAGTCGGACCCAGAACCGACAAAACCACCCAGGGGCCCCTCCCTACAGTGCAGACTCTTAAGCATGATCTGGCCCCTGCGTTACCTGACTTGACATCAAGCCAACGATGCGCACTAGACTTCTCGGCCTGATTTCTGTTCCTAAAACTTGTGTCTCCCCCAGTTTACTTACGCTCCCATCTGTCTGGAATGCGCTTTCAGACTCCAGCCGGAATGTCGCCTTCCCAAAGAGGCTTTCCCTGTGCTAATCAGTACGAATCCCTTGTCACTCTTATCACGAGCTTGTTGGTTGCATTTCTCACCTTCCGGAATTGCGCGCTTCTGTTTTCATTTGCTAGCTTGTTGTCAGTATCCTCACTGCCTGGCACAGACGGAGGCACGAGAAATGCGAACCCTTACTGTTTGTGTTCCTGTTAACATTGTGATGCTTCTTTGTGCTTCCCCGGGACAAGGTCACTGTCTTTTCATCTCTCTGTCCCTCCTGCTCAACACAGTAGACACTCAGTCTCGTTTTATTGCTGAACGAATTAAATGAAGTAATGTGTATGTATATTAAGTGCCTAGATTCGTGCCTAGGACATAGGAAACATGCAGCGGATGTTTCGTTCTTTTTTTTTTTTCCTTCAGTGAATGAATTTTCGTGAGTCCTTAGGAAACCAAAGCATATGATAGAGAATCTCCATCACGAGGGGTGACCCGGCTGTGCCCTTCTCTGTGTCCTCGCTCCTCCCGCCTACGAATGCCTGTCAACTAGCGGTTCAGTTTCCAAATCCCTTCATTGCTTTTAGATTTATCATCCGGCCTTTTGGAGCCCCTTTCTCCCCAGTCGTGTGGGTAGAAAGAAAGGAAGAGATAGGGCTGGGCCTCCCATCGGGAAAAAGAAGTAAAAATAGCCATCTCTCCCGAAAACCGGTGACAATTTCAGGAACTTGGGACAGGGCTGGGGCCAAGAAAGGGCAAGGTCTGGAAACCCCGCCGGGGCCAGACTACCCTCTGCCGGGAACACACTTGCCGGCGCCCTCCGGCCTGGCTCATTCCCTGCTCTCCTGAAGCTGCTTTTACTTTCCTTTCGGAAGCCAGACTCCGGGCGGCGCTCGTGGGAAGCGCTGGCGCGGGGCTGCTTCTAACCCTGAAGCTTTAGGAAGGACATCCTGTGTTCCCCCCCCCCCCCCCCCGGCTCCTGGGAGTCTCCTGCGCTGGCAGGATTCCCAGGAGGTTTGGCAGGAAGTCATGGGTCCTGGGAACCTGGGGAAGGAAAGAACTGGACCCGGACTGTGGATCCCCAGGGTAAAGAAAAGAGTCCCACCGCCCAGTCTGTTCCTCTAGCCTCTCCGACGAACCCCCGGGGTTTGCCAGACCTCCTGGCTGCCCAGAGCTGAGCCAAGCCTCAGCGAGGCTGCCGAGATGGTGAGCGGGCTCTGGGAGACCGCACTGGTTCCCGGGGCCCGAAACGACAGCAGGAGTGTCTTCCTTTGCTGCCGCCCTAGGGCCTTAGCCTCTGCCCAGGAGTCTCGCTTGTCCCGGAGAGAATGACCCCGTGGGCTCCTGGCCCCTCTCGGCCGAGGGCCGTCCTCTCCTGACTCCCCCGTCTTCTCCCATCTCCTGCTCGCAGCGCCGAGAGTATGAGGCTCTGGCCTCCGCTGGCCGCTCGCTCGTGATCCCTCCACCACGGCGGAGCCTTCCAAGCCGACCTCCTGCCGTGTGGTGATCTACCTGCAGCGGGAGATGTCGGGGGATACCTGTCTGTGTCCGGCGGCGGGCGCCAAGCCCAAGCTAGGCGGCTTCAAGGGAGGAGGCCTGGGCAACAAATACGTGCAGCTCAACGTGGGCGGCTCCCTGTACTACACCACCGTGCGCGCGCTCACCCGCCACGACACCATGCTCAAGGCCATGTTCAGCGGCCGCATGGAGGTGCTGACCGACAAAGAAGGTGAGGCGTCGGGGGGCTCTCATGGGGCTGGCTGAGGAGGGAAGGAGGAGTTCCCGAGCAAGTGCCTTCAGGGCAGTCCATGGAAGGCAAGCAGGGCCCCGGGGTGTCCGTGTTCCCGGGAGGCGGGCCCGAGAGGCCCTGAGCTTCGGCCCCTGGGGGCTCTCGCAGGGCCCGGAGGGGCCTCTGTCCCCACAGCGCGTGCCAGTTCTTGGCCGAAGAACAGCCAGAGGCCGGAGAGCCAGAGAGCCATGTTCCACTTCTGCCACCCCGGGGTGGGGGCTCTGTGCCCACGTGCCGCCTACCACCCGCCACCAGGCCGGTCAGGTGGCCTTTGCCGGCTGCTGGCGGCCTAGAGGCAGGGAGTCACTGTCCGGGGCCTGTCTCAATCCCTAGGCTGGATCCTCATAGACCGATGCGGAAAGCACTTCGGCACCATTTTGAATTACCTCCGAGATGACACCATCATCCTCCCGCAAAACCGGCAGGAAATCAAGGAGTTGATGGCCGAAGCCAAATATTACCTCATTCAGGGGCTGGTGAGCATGTGCCAGACAGCCCTGCAGGTATGGAGGTGCGGTTGGGGTAGCTCAGGGCGGCGGGGGGTTGGTCCTCTGCTTCGGGGACAGAAAGGCCCCGTTCCTGGAAGGCTGTGTGACAGGCACGGTGAGTCCAACCCGAGTTAGATACACCAGGTGGGACACTGGCGGCCAGTCCGTGTGTAAGGCGACGGACTCAGGCGGCGCGACAAAGCCCAGCCTCCGGTTTCTGTGCCGTGATGTCTGGATTTTAGCTTTTCTGGGAACGGGGTTCCGCCCGCCCGCTGGCAGTTTCCGTTGCCAGATCCCCCCCGTCCACAAGCAGAGGGCGGCCTTGGCAGAGGGGCTCCGGCGGCTCCTGGGGAAAGCCTGACGCAGCCTGGCGGGCAGGAGAGCTCAAAAAAAAAAGCTGCTCGGCTGTGTGTGTCACCCAGGACAAGAAGGACTCCTACCAGCCCGTGTGCAACATCCCCATCGTCACCTCCCTGAAAGAGGAAGAGAGACTCATCGAATCCTCCACCAAGGTACTGGCGCCTCTGAGGGCCGTGGGCAGGGGCGGACGGGACCCCGGCCCGGCCCTCACGCTCTCCTCCCTCCCAGCCCGTGGTGAAGCTGCTGTACAATAGAAGCAACAACAAGTATTCCTACACCAGGTAGGCTGGGCGTCTGGGGGCCGAGGGGGCGGGCGCCAGGGCGGGGGGAAGGGCCGCGGAAGTAGCTAGAAGGACTAGGCAGCCAGCGGTGGGGCGACAGATCCAAGAGAAGCCACCCGCGCTCCCCAGCAGGGTTGGCAAGGGTCTGGGCCTCGGGAGGGAAAAACGGAGAGTGGGAGGGAAATCAGGGCAGAGGCTTCTGGAACCTGGCGCGGGGCCCCCGCTGAGGATATAGAGGAGAACGAACAGGGAACACCCCCCCCCTCCCCCGCCCCCAACGTGTCACGACAGGCGGCGTGCCAGGTGTTTTCCCGGCATTAGCTTATGAGGGGGACGAGGACATAGGCCAGCCTTTGGGCTTCACGGCCAGGCCGCGGTGAGGTAGACCCAGAAGGCCGCAGGCTCGGCGTGTCCTGTGGACGGATGTGTTGCCCGCATCCCCCCTGCAGCAAGGGGGGGGGGATCCTCCTGCCTCAACAGCAGCGAGCCTCCTTTCTTCTGGGCCTCATGAGAGGAGACCTCTCTCCTTCAGTTCTTTCTGCTGAAAGTGGGGGGAAGGGCAGAGAGCAAGAGAGAGCCCCAGGCAGGCCCTGCACTGTCAGCGCAGAGCCCGACGCTCGGACTCACGAACCCTGAGCTCGTGACCCTGAGCCGCAGTCAGACGCCTGACCGACCAAGCCACCTAGGCGCCCCTCTCTCTGCTTGAACTTAAAACCAACTCCCCTCTTTTTCCTCACCGGCCCCCAAACCCAGAGGGTGCCCCGCGACCCTTTCTCTTCCTGTCCCCTCTGGCATCTTGGCTTCTTCCGAGTTGTGCGTGGTGGGGAGGGCCGGGGAGGGAGGCGCCCGGCCCGGCCGGCCCCCTCTCTCGTGCCGGAACCTCCTTCCCGGGCCCACCGGCCTCCTCCGTGGGTTTTCCAGCAACTCCGACGACCACCTGCTGAAGAACATCGAGCTCTTCGACAAGCTCTCCCTGCGCTTCAACGGCCGCGTGCTCTTCCTCAAGGACGTCATCGGCGACGAGATCTGCTGCTGGTCCTTCTACGGGCAGGGCCGCAAGCTGGCCGAGGTGTGCTGCACCTCCATCGTGTACGCCACGGAGAAGAAACAGACCAAGGTGTGGGGGGGCTTCCCTCAGCGTGGCGGGGCGGGTGGGGGGACGCACAGCCGCACGGCCCCCGCTGTGCCTTTCCCCGCAGGGAATGGAACGGGAACGGGAGTGCGGTTTGCTCTGTCTCCCCCCAAACTCACTCCGTGGCGGTGCCGGGCGCTTCCAGGCGTTCGGGGAGCTGCCGGGGAGCGCTTTGCTCCGGGGCCGCTGAGAGGCCAGGGCCGCCAGGCAGCAAGGGCCGCCGGGCAGCAAGGAATCAGTGCGGGGCAGTGGTTGGGGGGGGGGGACCGGGCCTTTGGAGCTGGCCCGCTTGCGGTGTGGATTCTGGTTCCGCTGTTCGCCAGTTTTCTGACGTCGTTTAAACCGCCCGGGCCTCCGCTTCCTCGTTTGCAAGCACGGGAACAGTGGTGTGAATTTGGTAGAAGCAGAAGGAACGTGAGAGAGCTCCTGGGAGCAGCAGTGCAGGCTGGCGGAAGCGGCCGCTCCCATCCCTCCTCTGGCCCTTGCTGCTCGCGGGTTCCCGGGCACTCAGCTCAGCCTCTGCAGTGACCGCGCGGCGCCCGGGACGGGAGGGATTGGACAGGCGACAGTTAACACGGACTCCTCGAACCTCATTCTCCCGGGCCGCAAGCGGGCGGTGTCCTCTCTGGGGAGTGACTGCCCCGAGAGGGTGTGTAACCAAGGCGGCAGGGCTTCGCTGGGCCCGGAGGGCAGCTCGTCGGGAGGACAGTCACGTGCGTGAGGGGCTCAGAGCCGCCAAGCTTGTGTCGCACCTGCCGGGCCACTGCAGTGCCTCCGGCTGGGCGGTCCGAGGGTTGGGAAGGGACAGCTTACAGGAGGTACAGGAGGTGGCCCTGCTTCCTCCTGTCATTTTGGAGGTGGGGACTCCCATGTGCACCAGTCAACAGAGTCAGGATTCGGGGACAGGTCTCTAGGGGGGGCTGGTTACACTGTAGAAGTGGCAGCAACACCTGCCTCCTTCCTAAGTGCTTTCTCTTTCATGAACTTTTTGATTCCTCACACGGCACCTGTGAGACAGGCAGGGCTGGAGCCTTCTCCCCATCTGGCTGGTGAGGGAACAGAAGCTGAAGTTAGGCTAGAATTCAGGTGCCTTGAAAGCCATCCCTTTTTTTTTTTTTTTTGAGAGAGGGAGCACAAGTTGGGGAGGAGGGCAGAGGGAGAGATACAGAATCTCAAGCGGGCTCCATGGAGCCCGATGCGGGGCTTGATCCTGCGACCCTAAGCTCATGACCTGAGCCAAAATCGAGTCCGATGCTCAACCAACCAGGCCACCCAGGCGCCCAGTCTTTCATGTCATGTCCACAACTCTGAAGCAGATATTAACCATGGTTTTTTTTTACACATGTGGAAACGGAGGCACAGGAGCTAGTAAATGGTGGGGCTGCGTTTAAGCCGAGGTCTGGCCACAAAGCCAAGACCCTGACCTCTCCACATCCCAGTCCGTTGGTCGGACCCTTACGTCCACAGAGCGCATCTCCTTCAGAGGGAGACCTCTGTCTTGTGAGAGAGTTCGGGAGGCCTCAGAGAGCCAGCACAGAGCCAAGGGCCCAGGCGTGTTGCTCCCTCTCTTGGATGACACCTCGGTTCTCTCGTCCCCCAACCCCAGGTGGAATTCCCAGAGGCCCGAATCTATGAGGAGACTCTCAACGTCCTGCTCTACGAGACCCCCCGAGTGCCCGACAACTCCTTACTGGAGGCCACCAGCCGGAGCCGCAGCCAGGCGTCCCCCAGCGAGGATGAGGAGACCTTTGAGCTGCGGGACCGTGTCCGCCGCATCCACGTCAAGCGCTACAGCACCTACGACGACCGGCAGCTCGGCCACCAGTCTTCCCATCGCGACTGACAAGACCCTCAGGGAGGCGGGGCACGGGCCACCCCGTCTCCCCTCCTGTGGAACCCCGTCCCACTGGCCAGCCGCCGCTGCCGCCGGCTGGGTTTCTGTCCCGGCACCCAGAGGCATGACGGGAAGTCAGAGGGCCTGAGCACGAGGGACCACATTCCTTTGCCCTGCTCCCCGAGCACCTCGAGATGACCAGGTCCCGGACCCTTCGCTCGCCCTTCCCGACAGGGAGCTGCTGCTGCTGCACCCGGGGCGGATGGACTGACCGGCCCACCTCCCACAAGACCATGCCCCTTGGCCCTTTTTGGGGTGCCCCTTTGCTCCATTCTCGGGCTACTCTTAGGCCTCTGTTGAGGGCCACGGGGAATGGGTTCGTTCCGGTGCTGTGGAGGCCCAGTTTCTCACAGAAGGTGGGGCTCCTCTTTCCCTACGGTGTTTAAGCACAGGCTTCACAATTTTGGTTTTTACAAAATTATCTACGAAAGGAATAGTTTTAACTCTATAATAACGAGGGCCCTGGGTTATTTGTGCTGCCCCTCAAGGGTGCCAGGACCCTGGGCAGGGCGGAACCCTTGGCCTTTCTTGATGCCTTTGGGATCAGTTTCTTCAAAGCACTTTGTACTTTTATTCAGATTTGTATTCTGCCCTGATGCACGTCACCTTTTTCTGACCCCGACCCCCTTTTCCCTGAAGAATCAGAGAGAGGGGCTAGAGAAGCAATAAAAACAAGCACGGAAAGCCGCCACCACCACCAAAAAAAAAAAAAAAAAAAAATTTGCTAGCGTTGGCCTTGCTGGGCTGGCCAAGCAGCCGGCCCAGAGCGCCCGCCGGAAGGAAGCAGGTTTAAGCTGGGAGCTGCGGTCCTGATAAGGCCCCCGAGAAAGGACGTTTCCCGCAACATCTTCCAGTCACGTAACTGACCCCTAGGGCCTCACGTGATTGCCCTTCCCGATTCTCTGGCCCTGGGCTCGCAGGCATGCTGTGCCCTACTGACCAGAAAGCCGGAGTGCCATCGCGGGGGCCGGGAGCATGCGCCACGGCGGGAGGCCGGCGGAGCCCGCGGGCACTGCGCTTGGAGGCCCACCAGCCGAGGGCAGTGGGCGCGACCTCTGCGTTCCCAGCAGCCCCGTGCAGAGGTGGCACGTGCTTGGCCGTGCATCCGCCGCCCCCACCCCACACTACACCGGTTTTGCGTCCTGGCCAGGGGCGGCGGTTCCGCCCAGTGCCTGGTCTGGACGCAGGGTGACACGAGCAGCCTAAGTCCCTTGAGAGGTCCCTTCGTTTCTCGTTGGCTCATGTGGCCGCGCTGCGGCCGAACACCAGCTTTTGGGCAAGGGCGCAAGTTCCTCCTCAGGGCTTTCGTTCACTGGCCTTCTGTCTGGCTTGGCCCTTGGGAGGCTGCTTATCCGAATTCTCTTCCAAAGGAGAGCTACAGGGAGGAAAGGGTCCACCAGCCTAACAAAGCAGCTAGCCCCTGGGTAGGAGCCACCCGGGAAGGAAGACAGGCTGTCGGGTTCGTCTCTCCTGACTCCTGTCACTGTAGCTAAGTGGCCTGCTTGTGGCTGACCCGACAGAGCCCATGGGCAAATGCCAGGCCAAGGTTAGTAGACCCCCACGAGGACCTGAAACGACACGATGGGGCCGGGGAATTGTGACTAACCAGGTGTTTACGCTTGTCACAGCCTTGAAAATACAGACTTTCAGGCAAGGCACCCTGGTCGTCAGCCCAGACGCTGCTTTCTGCCCTCCCTGGGGTTAACAAGGTAAAGACCAATCCATTTCTTTGGCCAGGTTCCGGCTTTGACCTTGTGGCTTTCCCACAGGGGCTGGAATGCTCCTACCAGAGGCCACTGGCCCGCTTACTCCACTGCCCTCCTGAAGCCGCCGAATGCTCCAAGTCCAGCTCCCCACTGAGGTATCTTAATGCCTGTTCCTTGACCTCCCCAGTCTGGCAGCCTCTGCACTGCTTGGACGTTTCCAGCCTCCGCAGTCCCTCTGGTGACCAGTCTCTTCCTGAGAAAGCACAGTAGTCCTGGGCTGATGGAAAATATCTCCTTGGCCTTAAGAAAAATACTAACCTTGAAATCACTGAAGTAACTGTAGCTTCTTTAACCAGACTTTGTGGCACAGGGCTTGGGGAGTTTTCTTCGAGTTTCTCGGCCCCATTCAGAGAGCAGCTCTTAGCTTTGTGAATTCTTCAACTCCAAGTAGCCGAGGGGAAAGTGAACCGAAAGTGTGGATGAAGGTCGAGCCTTGTCGGTTTCTGAGAAGACCGGAAGCCTGCTGGTGACCCCAGTACCGGGGGTTATTCAGTTCCTTACCGGACGCCTGCCTAAGATGGCCCAGAACTTCTTTCTCACATAACTGCAGGTCTCTGTTGCGCAGCGCATGTGATGGAAACACACACTAATTTCTAATAAAATCGTGTTCCGCCGCGGCGGCAGTCGTGCTCACGGCGGTTCTGGCTGGGGCGGCGTCTCCGTCTGTGCTCCGGACGCGGCTCTCGTGTTTCTGTTCGCCACCTGTCTCCACCCTGCACTCAGTGGCCCTGCAACCCGGGCTCCCCCTGGCGGAGGATTAAGGACAACACCAATAAGGGCTGGAACTGAGATTTAATATTAATTCAAGAATAAAACCACCTCTTTGACAATCGCTATGGTAGTAGGGAAGCAGGAATCCTAAGATTCAGGGGAAATGCAGCACATTTCATCTCCGGCTCTTGGAGATCTGGGGGCAGCTCAGAAGTAGCTTGGCTCAGTCACCGTCCACACGTGCCTAAAGCCTCTCGGCGGAGTTTCTGCCTCGGTACCCTGGCAAGCCTGTTATTCCGGGGAACTCGACTGGCTCGCCTCACTCCTCCCCAGGCTCAGGGAAGCCAGCGATGTCCACGGCCGGCCAGCGCGGAGAGCCTGAGCCTGCGCCTGACGTGGGCCTCCTGCTCTGCACTGGGCAGAGGATAAAGACGAGTCCGGTCCAGCCCCCGCCCCGCTGGCTGAGGCACAGTGACCCTGGGAGACGTCCGGCCAACCCCCAGCTTCAGGAGGGAAACAGACACATACTCTAGGAGATGGGGTAGCTTCCTGGAAGGGCAGCAAGGAACGCAACTGGAGGCCCACTGCGTCAAAAGGGAGCCTGAGTCCCCCGGGGACAGAAATGGCGAGGGTGGCCAAGTGTGCACTGGTTTATTGACCAAACCTCGTATTTCAAACAGCTTGCGTGACAGGCCAGGCAACCCCAGGCCTGTGGCAGCCGAACACAGGATTCCTGGTGGAAAGGTTTACTGGAACACAGTGTAGCCAGGGGAAGCCAGCCTCGAAGGAGTCCTACCCGGGTCTTCTGGAGACAGTTACACCCACCCACCAAAAAAAGAACCCCACAATCAAATGGTGCAATGATAAAGAGACCCACTGTGGCCCGGGGCGGAGAGAGAGTTCTGCAGCAGTTGTGGGGCCAGAGCTGTTCTTCGGGGGCCGAGCCTAGGCACGCGGGCCTCAGCCGGCCTACCAGTGAAGGCCTGAGGGTGGCATCTTCTCATCTTTATTGCTTTCCAGAGAGAAGGGAGGGATCCGGACATCGAAGTGGGAGCCGTCGGGCCTCTCGAAGCGGAATGTGCCCCTGTGGTCAGAGAGAAGCTGGGTTAGAGGCCGTGAAGGCTGAGGCCTCCCTGAGGGTCCGGAGAGCCCGAGGCCCTCCGCTCCGGAACGGAGCCCAGCAGGGTGGGGCAGGCCTGGGTGCTCCTCCGCCTGGTCCGTGTCAGGATCGCACCGGTTCAGAAACCCACGAGCCATTCCTGGCCCTCCGTGAAGAGAAGAGATGCAGCTGCCTGATTCTGGCCCTCGAGGCCCGCCGCGTGAGCTACCCAACTCAGCCTCCAGGTCGAGGAGCGAACCACCAGGGGGTAAAAAACAACGATATGGGCAACTCGGTGCAGCACCCAGCCACCAGGCCTCTTCGGCCCAAGTCCTCAGTCCACAAACTAGAACTCAGGTAGTCATAAAAAACCAGACCTGGGGGGGCGCCTGGGTGGCTCATTCGGTTGAGCGTCTGACGCTTGATTTCGGCTCAGGTCATGATCCTGGGGTCCTGGGATTGAGCCCGAGTTGGGCTCTGCACTGAGCATGGAGCCTGCTTAAGATTCTCATTCTCTTTCTCTCTCTCCCCCCCGCCCCCTTCCCTCTCTTGCTGTCTCTCTCCTTCTACCTCTCTCCCCGGCTCACGACCCTCTCTCTACAAAAAGAGAAAAAATCAGAGAAGTCCCACACGACAACAGACAGCAGATAAGGCTCCACCTCAGGACATAACCCGGCCCAGAAGCGGCCTCAAACTCTAAGCTCTCACTCTTCCGGCCGCGGAGCCGAGGGCCGCGTCCCGGCGCGCACTCACCACATGTGCCCGCTGGAGGCCTGCAGGGACACGTGGCTGCTGTACTGGAAGGCGGGCTGCTCCTTGGATAACACTGGCTCCTGGAAGGGTGCAGAGGAGACGGGTGAGGCCTGACAAGCACCTGGGCCCCGGGGCCGTGCGCCGACTACCCGTTCGCCAGGACCCGATGCCCCCGGAGGCTTCCCGCCAGTGACCGCCTGCCGGTCCCGCCTCCCACGGCACGGCCGCCGACCTGGGCCTTTTATTTGGATTCCAGGAAAGAGAAGTTCAGACGGAAGGTCTGTGGGCCCTGGGATCAGGGACCTGCTCTGTAAACACTCCCTTCCCACGCCTGCTCACCCAGCGCCTAGGCACCAGGCACCGTGTGCCTTGCAGACGTGTGCTGACTTACGGCTTCTAGTAACTGGGTGATAGGTGCGACTCCCATTTTAGCAGAAAGAAACAGAGGTTTCTGGTTAAATAACTGGCCCAAACTGGCATTTGGAGCCAGCCCGTCTAACTCCAAAGCCCTGTCCTTACTCAGTATCCCACCCTGCTTCCTAAGTCCCTGCTGACTTGGATAAAGGCATGTTAACCGTGGCTCCTGGCCATTTCTTGCGACTTTATTTCTCAGGAGACAGGGTGGGGTAGTGCACGATTTGCAAAATCAGATCTCACGGGCCAGCGGAGGCGGCAGGGGGAGGACAGCCAGGAGTCGTGGTCAGGGACGGGCCGGGGAAGCGCCACCGAAGGGCACTCAACTTCGCATATTTAATGAGGCTCTGTGCTGGCAACGAGAGCTCTACACAAACTTTGATGGCAGGCTCCCTCGGATTCAAATCCAGGTCCCGCCACTACTAGCCACGGACTGTGGGCTATTTAGCTTCGCGACCTTTCCCTTCGCCAGGGAAACAGGCTGTAAGAAACCTATCCCGCAGGGTGGTTGTAGGGTTTCCCCCGAAGCAGCCCCATGTGGTCACACATGAAGCCTCCGTCCGCAGCCACGGAGGAGGAGGAAAGCGTGCACCCGGCCCCCAGGCCTGCCGGGCAGGACCACGGAGTGGCTGGTACCGGCCTGAGGAGGCTCACCCTGCCCACCACCCCTCGGCCTCGCACTGTCTCCAGGGTGCCAGACAAACTGAATATCCTCCAGTGTCGCTCCCGGAGCTGCACCACGTCGCTGTCGAGGTTCTCTAGGCGGATACAGTAGCGCCACTGTGGGGGGGGGGGGGCGGGGCGGAGGAGAGAGTCAGGTCCGAGAAAGAACCGACCTTGGGCCAGTCCCCCCAGAATTCCAGGAAAGCAAAAGGCAACAAAGACTGACACCTGCCGCACACAGCACGCCCCCCAGAGGCTAACTCCCCACCTCCCCACCTGTCCCCCCTTCTCCCCACTCTCCCCCCTCCCCCCACCCCATCTCCTGAGCTGCTCTCCTCCCACGGGGTAACACTCACCCAGTAGACATGGGAATTCTGGGCTTCCTGGGGGGAAAAAACAAAGAATTTAAGTCCCAGAGGGCAGGTCCACGTCCGTTCCAATCAGCATCTCTCCAACTGAGCAGGCGTGTTCCAGGAAGGTTACGGAGGCAGAACGATGCTGCGCGGGGCTGCAGGGCGATGACTGAACTACGGCCAACAAGCCCCAAAGGAGGCCGCCTCCCCTGAACCCATCCCTGGCCTCCCTCCTCCTCAGCCTGTCAAGTTCACCGGTGGAGCTGGAGGCCAATGGAAGTCGGCCACAAGGCCCTTCCCTTTCTCGCCAGTCTTCCAGCTGCCCCCGGCCCCCGCAGCCACAGGCCACCGCCCTCCTCCGCCCTTCCGTGGCCCAACACCGTCACGATACCCGATATGCTCTAGGCTGGCCTCTCCCACTGCCATGAGCTCCTCCTGGAAGGCAGGGACGGCGTTTCGTTTTTATTTGAGGCTCACAGCCAGGCAAGAAAGAACTCGATAAATGTCTAACGCATACGATACGTGAAGATGAGCCTCTGCTGATTTAAACACGCGTGTGCGTGTTCTTCATACACGCATATACAGGGCTCCCTCTGAACCAGAAGAGAAGGCAGGCCAGCCTGGCGGGCTCCCTCCTGGAACCGGAGTGTCTCCCTGCTCTAGGTCTCGGTGTCGACCCAATGCACTCGGAAGCCGAACCCACTCTCGGTCAGTCGCTCGGGGGAACCACAGGCAACCTGGGCCTCGCCCCGAGGGAGGGGGCCCAGGCCAGCCACGTACCCTCATGCCCATGTAGAAGGGGATGACTGTGACACGAATATTCTCAGTTGTTTCCCGGTGGACGTCGGAGAGCTCCAGCCAGGGGTGATTCTTCTCCTGCCAGGCCCGCAGCGTCTCCCGGGCCACAAAAGGGGGTGCTGGGGCAAGAGACTGCCGGTCAGTCCAGGCCAGAGTCCCGGGTGTTGCACTCATTCTCCAACCGCGCCCCCCAGAAAACGCTTTCCAAAGCCAGCCCAGGCAAGCAAGGCACCCAAAACGTGGGAAAAGGCCCAGAGTCACCAGGGATCAGCCCGGAGGAGGTCTGTGAGGTGGTGGGAAGAGAAATGGGCTGGGAGTGGGGGGCCCAAGTTTTCAGACCCCGCCGCACCCTCGGCCTTGCCGCTAACTAGCAACCTTGAGTCCCTTCTCATCATCCCTGAGCCTCAGTTTCCATCTCTGTTAGGAAGAGACGACAGCCATCTGCCTGCCCTGGTAGGCTAACGGGGGGCTGAAGGAGGTTGTGGGTATACGGCTTTGAAGTCGCTTCTGTAAGAAAGGGCCCTCCCGTTCCAGCTTCCTTTCTTGAGAGAGATTACCTTTTGTCTGGTCATACAGAAGAAATCTTTCAAACAGCTCGTGCTGGATGGGCGCCTGATCAGTGGAGGTGTAGGGGAGGATGTCTTCGTGGCTGACGTAGTCCAGGCCTGGCACGGAGACGGAGAAGAGACAGCGAAACTCACAGAGGAAGAGGGAGGCACGAGGCTGGGAGGAAACACAACTCCCGGCCCCGCCTGCTGGTGGGCGAGCCTGGCAGCTCCAGCACCACGCGCAGCCCCTCTAATCCCCCCCAGCCGATTAAAGGACGCCGGAAAGGCATCAACCAGCATCATCTCACGGAGACGCCCCAGACCTCCCGTCGGCAGACGAGACACACTCGGATGCTCGCTACTCACCTGGGATGGCGTAGAGGGCCCGGCTGTCATCATGGTTAGCCAGGAAAGTCACGGCTTCTGTCTGAGACCTCTGAGACTGAGGCAAGAAGCGAGTCAGCGATCTTCTTAGTCGCTACCCAGTCCCGAGAACCTGGGGCCCAGTGCTGATCCGGGCTCTCCGGGACCCTTCTCCCCTCCCCTCTGTCCCCACCGGGTTCGGGCCTTCCCCATGGAGAAGAGACCCCCAGCCCCGCCACCTCGCTCACTTACTATATGTGGACAGTCTCGGGCATCAATCAGCACCTGATAGTAAGTGTGCGTTTTGCCTTTCACCTCCTTAGAGCCGTGGCCCGCGGGATTCTCTGCTCTGCAGGGCGGGGGAGGAGGCCCAGGATCACCCCGCGAGGAAGAGAAGCGGTGGCTGCCCTCGCTCCCTACCCCCTCACTTAAAGAGACCAGTGCCTGATCTGAAGGGGCTCTGCCATAAGCCGGGGGGGCAGGCTCAGCAGCACCCCGGCCCAGCTGCAGGGCAACAGTGGAATACGAAGAAGGACCCACGACACAGTCCTCGTCTGTCTTACTCTCTGGCTGCTCCTTGGAAAGGGGCCGTGTTGAGAAATTCAAAAGCTGCCTCCCTCCAATCCTGGAGCCCCAGGTACCCCACTCTTCTCGCACCCCTGGGGCGGTCTCTGACCACTTCGTGGAGCTGGGCCTTTTCTATTTCAACGTACTCCAGCCATAAGAGGTGGAAAGAAACATTCTAACTGAATGCCAAGAAATCAAGAAAATTCGTCCCTCGAATGCCTTCTGGGCTGCTGATAATGCGAATAAAGAACAGCTGGGAAAAGCACCCCGGGAGGGCCTACAGGGACCCTCTGAAGGGCATAAGACCGTCTCTGGCACTCAGCACTTTCGTCTCCATGGTGTACTCTCCGGGAAGTACTCTGGGACTGTTCCGAGGGCCCAGGAGGATGTGGGAGTCACCCCTGGGACCCCAGTTACGTCTGTCGGCCATGAACCAGGCCTCCTCCCGAGGGTACTGAGGCACAATGACAGGGGAGCTTACTTCTCAGGGGCCGCAGATGCCACATCCCGGTCATACAGTCGGGCCTGCCAGGGAAACAGGACGACACCTCGGTAGCCAAAAACACTATGAAGGAAGAGCTAGGAGGAAAGAGAGGCCTCGGTGAGCGTGCAGCCCCCGAGTCCTTGCAGGGCGGACCCGGACCGCTAAGCAGCCCGGGCAGTCACCACACCAGACAACGTCATGCCAGTGTTTCTCTTGAACTCTGTGATCCACCTGCACCGGCTTCGGAACCCTCTCCCCCCACCCCACCCCACCCCCTCTTCACCTGGCTGACTTCTGCTGCTCCTTCAGGCTGTAGCTTCAATCTCTAGGAAACCTCCCCTGACCTCCCCTCCACTTCGCACAGCGCTTGGCCCCCCATCCCATCAGAATTCGTTTCTAGGCTGCCAACCCCACAAAGGCATTGCTTTCTGATTCAACTCCAACGCACGTCTGCTCAGTTGCAGGCATACCAAAAAAACAGGGTGGGGTGGGGTGGGGTGGGGCGAGGAGTTGAATTAAAAAAAAAAGTCCTGACTTACAAGGGGCCGCAGTCTATCTGTCTCAGTGGATTGGGTACAAAGCTGAGACACAAAAGAGCCTCACGCCCACAGCTTATTAGACGCTGCAGTCAGTTCGACTATGGGAAGCATCGAAGGTGTCCGTTTCTAAAAGCTCCCTCCACTGGCTTCCCACCACCCACTATGTCACAGGACTCTGCGACAGCCTGGCTCTCTCCTCCCTGTGGTCCACGCGATCTCTGTCCCCGCGAACTTGGAAAGGGAACCCAGTGACACGTGGAATGGGTTCAAACCCAGGAGAGCAGAACCCCGCTCTTGACTGGGTGGTTCTGAGCGGGCGCTTAAACGCCAAGGCAGAACACCGGAACGTCCGGGCCCGGGAGCGAAGCCGGCCCTTTCCGAAGCAGGGCACCCCTCGAAAATGAAAAGACGCCCCGGCTCACCACTCACCTGCCCGGTCTCGTATTTCCCATTCTGTTTGGGCACCTCGAACACACCGACCGTCTCCAAAACTTTGCCCTCTGGTCGGTTTCTGATCAGGAAGGAAATGAACACGCAGCTGAAGAGCTGAGAAGGTAATGGTACCTACAGCGCCAGATGCGGCGACTAGGACACTCCCGGAGGGGCCGGGCGGTGGGGCCGGTGAAGCAGGGAAGGATCCTGCCGAACCACCACCACTCCACATTCTGCCTTTCCCCCTTTGAGGTCCTGCCTCAGTTTCTGTGTTAGGTCCGCCTGCGCCCGGACCCTTTCTTCTCCCTCTGCCTTCCTCGTGTCATGCCCTCGCTCCATTATTTGCACCTCTTGCCTCTGTTTCTCCCCTGCCCCGCCCTCCTGACCTCCCACGGCATTTTAACCGCCGTTCCCACCTTGCGTTTCTGTTATTTGTGCCCATGTCTTATCTCCACTGGAGACTGCGGGCTCCCCGGGAGCAATGCCTACGTCTGATTAGCCTGTGTTTCCCCGCAGAGCCTAGTGTCTATGAGGTGCTCAAAACATATTTGTGGTTAGAATTCCATCTCTGTCTACCCCTCCTAAACCGCAGCCTTCACCCTGCCCTTGAAGGGCGTCGTCCCCAGATGCCCTGCTGACCTCCCTGCATTGCACATAAGAGTCTCTCCGTCTAGTTTCTGTTCAGATTGACACCAAGTTTCACAGGGGTCTTAAACTGCAAATCGTGGTCATCGCTCCCCAATACCAGGGTCTAATCTCAGCCGCTAAAAGGGCAGTTCTCTGTGGCCTCTCTGGACAGGGCTGCTCTTTCTAGGGGGTCCTTCAAAGGCCCGCTATTCTTAGTATTCTGGAGATGTGAACCTTATGCTTCCTCTCACTTGATTCTCCAGCCCCAATGTGCTCTGCCTGTCCCACCACGCCCGTGGCCTGCGAGCCCCCTCCCCAAGTCACACAGAAAGGGCCAGTCTCCCCAAGGTCACGCCAAAACCTTGGAACTCACAAGGGCCCACACTCAAGAGCCCTGCTTCCCACTTCGAGCATCTTTCTGCGGGAGGCCCTATCCCAACCCGGGGCTAAGGGGTTCAAGTCGAAAGCCCTAGAGCTTAATTAAAGGACTGCCCATTAACAACGGCGCTCGAGATCCCCATTTGGGGAGGTAGGATTCGCTCCGGGAGGGTTACTAACTCCCTTTCAGAGCCAGCCCTGCGCAACCCAGGGCTCTGGGCCGCGCTCCCTTCTCTGTTCCTGGCACACGTCCCGGCCAGGGCAGGTCGGCTCCGGCCGGGACCCTCTCCCAAGCCGAACTCCAATCACCCTCGGCCGGCCCGGCCTCCTGCCTCCTCGCTGGACGAGAACACGCTCCCTGGGCTCCACGTACTGCCCCCGCGCTCCGTCCCTCACCGGGACGAGAGGTGCCTCCGCGTCGTCGCGGTCGCCGCTGGTGGGAAGGGCCCAGCTCCACCCGCCGCACAGGGCGGCCTTGGCCCCCGGGCCCCGGTTAGCGAGCGGGACCACCAGCGGCTGCCCACGGCCAGGGCCCGCCGGGCCACACAGCCCGCCATGTCCCGCCCGAGCGCCCGCTCGGCTGCTGACTCTGGGCCCAACCCGCGGCCGGGAGGCGTTCTCCCCCGCCCCACACTGCCCCGCGCCGCGTCCCCGCCCCTTTGGCCCTCTGCCCCGCCTCGTCCCGCCCCGCGAACTTCACGCTCCTTCCGGTGCGCGATGGGCGGAAGTCCCGGCCCCGGGTCACCTGACCGTAAGCTACCGAACATGGCGTCTCGCTTGCTTGCCGGCGAGCGTCTGGTGCGCGCTCTGGGCCCCGGCGGGGAGCTGGAGCCAGAGCAGCTGCCCCGGAAGCTGCGGGCAGAACTTGAGACCGCGCTGGGGAAGAAGCCCAAGAGCGGTGATCTTCCCGGCGGCCCCGAGCGCCTGGTTTCTTTCCGCCTGATCCGAGATCTGCATCAGTACCTGAGAGAGAGGGGTGAGCCCCTGTCTCCAGCCCGGACTCGCCTCCTTCTTTTCCAGAGTCTTGTCCCTCCTGAGCATTTTCCCACCTCTGGCATCGTTATGAGGGGGGAAAAAAATCTACCACGCTCCTTCGCCCGCGGAAGGTCATCTAGCCAACCCAAGAGTCACCTCATAAACCCTAGGGCAACCCACTGCCTTAACAACTTCCATGGGGAGTTCTCGTGGGTGACCAAACTTCTTTGCGCACTTTTTTTCTCTCGAACTACCAGGCCTACTTAGGGCCGCCTGACCTTTGAGGAAGACCAGTTCTACTTAGGATTGTGAGCTTGTCCTGTTTGGGGAAGCTGGATTTCTTGCCATCTCAAAAACGAGTCAAATATGATAGTTTCTCTCTTTTTTTTTTTTTCCTTTTTTTAAAAAATTTTTTTTTAACTTGTGATTATGGAAAGTTCTGTTCAAAGACCTGAACTGGAGTAGCGTCTGAGTCCTAGTCATAGCTCTGGCACAAACTCCGTTTAGAGAAATCATTTCCCCCTTCATTGGGTCTCAGTTCCCTTAACTGTAAAGGGAGGGACTAAGACACACTGGCTTGTAAGGTCTTTTGCCAGAATTAACATGGTTTGCCTAGCCGTACAAAAGGTAGACTGCTTGACTATTAGAACTGAAAAGTACCTTCGAGATCGTCTCCTACGCTGTCCTCTGAGTATTTATCATTACCGTGACTGAAAACCAT
Organism: Paguma larvata; assembly: GCA_030068075.1. NCBI lineage: Eukaryota > Metazoa > Chordata > Mammalia > Carnivora > Viverridae > Paguma > Paguma larvata. The sequence continues at coordinate 6,626,665 of CM057843.1, forward strand.
ATAGGGCAGTTCTGTTGTGGCCACAGCATGACCTAATCTAAAAGCAAGTGTAAGTGGCTTACGTGTCAGCTGTGACATTGGCAAGATAGATGAGAGCGGACTCTTAAAAGTCAGTTTGCGCACTAGGAGAGACTTATGTGAAATTGTCCTCGATTCTTCTCAGTTGAAAATGACCTTGGAGATGAATTGAAAAAGGAATGGCCATGTTTTATTTTGCTAGAAAGAATCAAAGGGCTAGACCTTTCTCTGATTTTAATCTTCGACCTCAGTTCTATGCATCGTTATGTTTATGGAAATCTCTTCTTCCCAGGTTCCACGCTATACCTTCATGAGCTCCTAGAAGGCAGCGAAATCTATCTCCCAGAGGTTGTGAAGCCCCCCCGGGTATGTAAGGGATCTATTCGTGAGAGTGGGTCTTGGCTGAACTGGACTTACTCACCGTGCATTTGGATGTAGGAATCAACCTTTGGGCTCAAACATGTGTCTTTGAAATCCTTTAGAGCTGAGGTGGGGGAACTGGATATCGTTCTGCCAGTTTGACAGGTTGGAAAACAGATTCTCCCCCCACTCCACTCCCCCACCCCCCAAAAAAAGTTTCCAAAGCAGTGGAGGCAGAACTGGTGCATGGGTCCCTCGGCACCCTTAGCAGCGCTTTGCCGCATGAGACCACTGATTGCGACGTGCTTTCTAGCAAGCTGGGAGTATCCTTCTCATTTGATTTTTCTGCCCCAGAACCCAGAGCTAGTTGCCCGTTTGGAGAAGATTAAGATACAGCTGGCCAACGAGGAATATAGGCGGATCACCCACAACGTCACCTGTCAGGTAAGGACCTGCTTTCCAATACCTGGACTGAGTAACCCCTGAAAGCAGAACCCTGTGCTGGGAAGAGGTACGGAGAAAATAAACAACACAGAAGCTTGGTTTTTTTATTCTATTCAGGGACCATAGAAGCTCTGTGCTGCCTACAAATCTAATTCCCAACTCACTTACTGAGACTCTGGGCTCAGGTGGTGACTGATTCTTTTTTTTTTTTTTTTTTTTTTAAAGGTTTTATTTATTCTTGAGAGACAGATGGAGCATGAGTAGGAGAGGGGCAAAGCGAGAGAGGGACACAGAATCGGAAGCAGGCTCCAGGCTCTAAGCTGTCAGCACAGAGCCTGATGCGGGGCTTGAACTCACAACCCGTGAGATCATGACCTGAGCCGAAGTTGGACACTTTACCAACTGAGCCACCCAGTCGCCCCTCTTTTTTTTTTTTTTTTAACATTTATTTATCATCGACAGACAGAGAGAGACAAAGCACGAGCTTGGGAGGGGCAGAGAGGGAGAGACACAGAATCCAAAGCAGCCCCCAGGCTCCGAGCTGTCAGCACAGAGCCCGACGCGGGGCTCGAACTCACAAACCGCGAGATCATGACCTGAGCCGAGGTCGGACGCTCAGCTGACTGAGCCACCCAGGCACCCCAGGTGATGACTGATTCTTAAGAGTTGCCTCGGCACTGCTTCCACTCTGAAATCGTTTGTGTTTCCTTTTTGCCAGGATTCAAGGCACGGGGGGCACTCTGAGTGACTTCGGGAAGCAAGGTGAGGGGCTAGGGAATCAGACTGCTAAAACCTCTCCCTGGGAGGGGGTGGTCGTGGCCCTTCTTTCCACCCCAGTGCTCTGAGGTTAAGCCTGAGCTTTTCAGCCTTGCCATTGGAGGGAAACCCAGGGGACGGGGGAGGCAGCCCTGAGATAGGAGGGTCTCATGGAGGCTACTGACCTAAAGGTTTCTTCCCTGGGTTCTTCCCCAAAGTGAGGTCAGTGAAAGCCCTGGTCATCACCATCTTCAACTTTATCGTCACGGTAGTAGCCGCCTTTGTCTGCACTTACCTCGGAAGCCAATATATCTTCGCAGAAATGGCCTCGGTAAGTAGGCACTGGGCAGGGCAGGGCAGGGTGCCCCGGGGTGGAGGGTGAGGGGAGGGGGTGTTGGTGGAAGAGGGAGGAAGGTACGCGAAGGTGCCTTGAACAAGTTAGGTGTTACACAAATATTTATGCAGTAAATACGCACTTGAGCTGTCCAGCAGTCCCGGGGGTACAGAGTAACCTCAAGAGAACCCAGATCCTCCTCGCTTCCCTTCCCCCGCATCCTTCTTAGAGGTGCCGGGGGCTGCCGAGTTGGCCGCCGACCCGCATGCCCTAAGCCTGGTTCTCTCTCTCCCCAGCGGGTACTGGCTGCACTGATCGTGGCCTCTGTGGTGGGCCTGGCCGAGCTGTATGTCATGGTGCGGGCGATGGAAGGCGAGTTGGGAGAGCTCTGATGGTGCCTCACCAGAGTCTGCAGCGGGTTTGGGGAGACTCTGGGCTCCCAGCTGCCAATCACTGACTCCCAGTCCACCTGTCGGGCCCTCTGTCCTCAGCTCTGGTGAGAGGGCCAAGCCAAGGCCACCTGCTGTTCTTGCAGGCGGTGGGGGGGGGGGCCCATCCTCTGTTAACTTCCAGAGGGGCAGGAAAAGAGACTCGGACAACAACTGCAAAGAACTGGTCCTTCAGTACCTTCTCCTGAACCCAGTGCCCGTCTGCCTTCTCCAGTCCATGTGGGCACTGCTGAGGCCGGATTTTTTCATGAGGAGTGCGTAGACTCCAGGCCTTCCAGGAAGCAGACAGCACTCCCTTGACGTGGCCCAAGTGCACAAAGCCTCGCTCCATACATCCTTGATGCAGGCCTGTAATTTAGACCGGTAGGCTCCACAAAACCAGAAAGGATTCCCTTTCTCCAGTTCATGCCGGAAGAGGAACCGATCACAGGACATCGGATAAGAGAAGGACGGGTTGGTACGGGACGGTGAAATTGGGGGCTAGGCAGCTACCTTTCTGGAATCTTCGTTTCTGCCTTCATCCTCTTCCTTCTGCTTGCCGTTTTCACGTGGCCTGTATGTTTCTGTCTGTCTCTGCTGCTCGTCAGCCTGCCTTAAACTTCCCACCTGCCCGTCACTCTTCGTTCTGCCTCCAGAAACGAAACCAATTCAGAACACAAAACGGTATGTGTGCTTGTACTGGAAAATCTCTTGTGCTCGTGCGTGTGGGTGGGAAGGGTGCGCCTACTGTGGATTGTCTCAGCTACTAAAGGGAGATGTTCTTTGTAGATACGGACTGTTGTCAGGTTTAACTATATACGTGAGTACGCAGGGGCATGCATGTGAGTACGTACACATAACGTGAGTTTGTATACATATTGTTATACGTAGGCCTGATGGAGGATTTTTTATGTACGTTCTTAAAATATTTGGGGAGGTGAAAAATAGTTTGTAAATGTTCATAGTTGCTCTCCATGGTTGCTTTTGGCCTGCACAACCATCCTGGAGGTTGGAAGAGGAAATGGTTTTAGGCCCCTTTTCCTGAAGACAAAACCGAGGCTGAGAGAGATCAGATGACCAGCTGCGGTCCTTCTTCTGTAGAAGGAGCCAAAGACTTCTAGGTTGTTCTGAAGTCCCTGTGTCACGTTAGACTTCCCAGAACTTAGGTTAATGGTATAGTGATAAAATCTGTATCTGTGGACTTAAAAACTGTTAGCAATAGTTATTTATCCAATAAATATTTATTGTATCTGCTGTATTTTTATTTCAAGTCTTGCGACAACACAGAAGCCCCAAGATTCTTTAGTTCTGATCAGCGTTCAGGGTCTGTTCGTTTGTTCACACCGCGAGCTCCTGTGGCCTTTTGTTTTCCCCCAGGGAACTCTTCTGTTCTTAGAAAGAACATTGGCTCAGGAGACACTTGCTCCAAGTGTTGGCCAGTTTCTGCGTGATACGTAGCCCGTCTGAGCTTCTCCAGACAATTCATGAGAGACAGGGAGGGTTCAGGGCCTTCCGTTCTACCATAGATCAGTTTGTTGAGAAATCTTAGAATTTTTATTGTTGGTTAAAAGAAGTGTCCACTGTGAGAAAAAGCACAGGTGTCATTTTATAATGTTTCTAGCAGGCCAGTGTGGTTTAGAAGATACACTGAATTTTTGAGGGGACTCATGGCTATGCTAGTGCTGAACTCTGTGGGCCGGGCAGCCTGCGTGCCCACCTAGCCGTCAGCTTTCACAGACCCAGGTGCCCGGATTGGAAGGTTGGAAGACTTCCAAATGTTAGATAAAGAGCAGGCCCCCTCAAACGGCTTCTGACCTCTCATACTGAGATTGGGGTCATTCCACACACACGCACCCCTTTCACTGGCACGGGGTCCCTACCTGATCCCACCCCCCGACTCACAAGCCAGCAGGCTTCTGTGGCACTGAGCACTTACTGAGAACTCCTTTATGAGCCAAGTGCCGTGCTGGCTCCTGGAAATCAGGAGCTGGAAGACCTAGTCCCTGCTAAGGACATCTTCACCTTGCAAAGTGGGTTTTCCATCCGCAAGGGCAGAGTTGGAGGGAGCAGTCAGGCGGCCTGTCCTGTGGGTCTCCCTGCAGCGGAGGGCACTCCGCCCTCAGTCGCTGCCTCCTTCTCACCGCCCCATACTTTTCTCCAGGGCAGTCTGGGCCCGGGGCGTCCCAGGGCAAAAGGGGAGTGCTCGGCAGGAAGCCGGGGGAACCAGAAGTCTGGGGCCTTCCCAGTTTCGCACAGCCTGCTGTGTGGAGAGGGAGAGGCAGCCTGGCGTGAATTGAGAGCTTTTATAACCTGTCACACATCGCACGAAGCCCTTCTCTTAACATCATTGCTTCTCCCCAAATGGAGAAAAGACACGCTCTCACCCCATTTTGTAGGCTCGTAGACTTTCTGAGAGTTTCAAGGTTACATAGCAGAACCAGGATTTGAATCCAGTCAAGACCCATTGCAACCTCTGTGCTTTTCTGGAGCAGAGCGGCTCTAGAAGTGGAGGCAGCCGGGGCGTCCTGGAGTCCGTGGGAGCGGGAAGAGAGGGCACCAGCAGAGGCTCCCATCTCCCCAGGGTCTGTCGGCCAGAGCCCTAAGCCCTTCGATTAACTGTCCCCGTAACTAATCCCAGGAGAGGCCGGGGCGATGCCGCCCACCCGGTGTCTGTGTGGGACCTGACCCTGTTTAGGGATTAGGTGATGGGGATCCATTTCAAAAGCCAACAGCCCTGGCCCCGTTCATTGCAGCACACAACAATCCAGATTAAGGTACAGAGTTGGGGTTTTATTTGGAGATTAGTTGGTATTACAGATGACGGTGATATGAAAACCCAGTGTTGCCGTGCAGGCACCCCCCCCCCACCCCCCGCCACCCATGCTAAATCTGTCAGGCTGGCTCCACAGCCTCAGGTCAGAGGGCAGCCAATCTGACCTTTGTGAAAATTAAATCAACAGAAGCCCCGAGCTCTTCTTTCCACTGTATTACTCTGTCGCTTCCTCCTCAGATCCATGCTTCTGACTTATTTGGCTCGGTGGCGGTAGGTCAGGAGAGGGGGCCTGGACTACAGAAGGGTGGGTTCCCGGCCGTCTGGGATGCGTTTCAGCACTCTCCCCACCAGACTCACTTAGCAGCTAATGGGCCGAAACTGCGGGGCGGGCTGCCCATTCCTTAGAGGGAGGAGGAGTCGTCAGCTGGGATGAGAATTGGGGGCCAGGCCCGGTGCGAGGGGTGGAAAACAAGGCCCTTACCTCATCTGTCTGAAGGTCCCTCCTGCCGTGGCGATGGGCATGCGCCCTGGAGGGAGGGGCAGGGCGCCGGGCAGCCGGTGATTCTAGGCTGGCCTGGAGGACGATGGAGGGGAGGGGTCCCTGAGCTAAACTTCCTTCCAACGAGAGAACTCCCTTGTATAAAAGGAGGGGCAGGGAATCCACTTCCAATGTGTTCAGTCCTAACGGGCAGAGGCAGGCTGCAGAGCCAGAGGAGGGCTCTCGAAAATTCCGGACTTAGATCAGGAGTGGTCCTGGTTGGTGACAATGGCCGAGGCATAGATGAGGTCAGACAGGCTGCCCAACGAGGTCTGGGGAGCAGCTCGCTCTGAGGAAAGGGGGACCCCTGAAGCCCCAGCTTGTCCCCACGGGGCTGCGGCTTTAGCCCCTGCCCGGCCCTGCGCTGGGCCCAAGCCAGGAGCCGGGCCGGAGGCATGTCTACACAGTGAGGCGCACTGAGGTGTGCTGTTGGAGGGTGGAAGCTGGCCTCGTTTTCGGGGCTCCCGGGACTGCTGGAGGGTGTCTGGAAGAGAACGGGCGCTCTGGGGGGGCTCTGGTCTGGGGCTTAGGCCTCCTGCCTTCGTATTCTTGATTCTCTTGGCCCGGCGGTTCTGGAACCATACCTGGTGAGGGAAAAAGGAATCTCCTCTGGCTCCAGCTCCCCTCCCCCAGGAACAGGGAAAGCAAAATCCCGCGGTGGGATACCCAGAGGACAGGGGCTGTGTGGGAGGACCCCCACCCTGAGAGGGGGTCACTGCTCACCTGTATCTTGGCCTCAGGAAGGCAGGTGACCCTGGCCAGGTGCTCCCGGGTGCCAATGTCAGGGTAGGGCCGGGCTGCAAACACCCGCTCCAGCTCCAGCAGCTGCCCTCTGCTGAAAGTGGTCCGCTTTCTCTGGAGGGGACCCAGCCCAGCGGCACGGCCTGCGGGCCGGAGCAGGGGTCGAGCTGGGACTCCCCGCCAAAGCCTCCATCGCAGCCTCAAAACCCCCAGCAGACCCCGAAGCCCCTACTCCGCTCCCCTGCTTCAGCCTTCCCCCATCACCCCTTCCCCCACGTTCTCCCCCTGCCCACCCTTCCCCCACCCGATCACCTGTCAAGGGGGCCTCCGCAGGGCTGGCCATGGAGCCGGCAGAGAATGAGGAGCGGGAGGGAGGGCCATGCCGAGGCTGTGCCCACACCACACCCCTCCTAGTGGCGTTTTTATCCTGCTCAGAAGGCCGGCCCCTCCTCCAGGAGGGGAGAGGTTTCATCTCCCGCCCAAGGGGAGCAGAGAAGTCCCAGAGGAAAGAGCGGAGGCCAGGGACGGGGGTCGGGGGTCGGTGGAGCAAAACTTCTCTGGCCTCCGCCCCTCCAGCGCTTCACAGAGGAAGCTGGTCCGAGCCCCTCTCCTCACGCCCCACACTCTGCAGTCTGTGTCTGAAATCCCGCACTTTGTGAAAATCCTCCCTGGATTTTGCCAGAAGGAAGCCAAAGAAATCCTTCTCTCTAGCGCTCTCAGAGCCCTCAGGGCCCCGGTGCTAGCTGCCTTCCGGGGACAGCGGACGCGGTCCTGTGCCACCGCTGAGGGCTGGGCTGGTGAGGCTGGACGGGAGGAGGAGGCTGGCAGGGAGACCGCAGACGGATGGCAGCCAGTCGCCCTCAGCAGAGCTGGGGAGGGGACATCCCCACCCGCTTGCCCTCGGGTCTGCCTTAGAGATTTGCCTGCATTGAGCCCGGCCTCCGTGGCCTCTGAGAACCCAAATGGGCTTCTGGGAGCCCAGGATCCTGGAACCAGAGGCTTTACAGGTACAATCGAGGCGTTTTAAGAAAGATGCTTGGGGTTTGGTTTTTTGTTTTGGTTTTTTTGTTTGTGTTTTATGGAGTCTTCACCCTCGTAAGTCTTCTGAATCACTTTTCTAAGAGAAGTGGACGCATCTGGATTTCTTTTGAGTTCGTGCCCTTTCCTCTCCTAACTTCAGTGCCCCAGGCCCCAGACCCAAGACAGAGCCCTCAAAGAAAGGCGCGTCCTAGGGGTGGGTTTGGGGAGCGCACTGACCAGTTCCCTAGGCCAGCCACCGTGCAGTCTCAGAATGGGCAGAAACTCCATGCCCTCTGCCCCATCCCTCTCCTGCAAGTCAACTCCCAGAGGCGAAGGAAGCCCTGGGCTGGGAGGGGCACTTGGCGGCTCCTGGCATCACCGGAGCCGTGCTCCTCACTGGAGAACTAGGACATCGGCAAGCTCCTGCCGCTCCTTACCCAGCGCTCACGAGGCCCTCCCCAGCCCAGAGCTTTTCTGGCTCATGAGCCCAACGTGGCCTAGACACAATGCCACTCTCCTCCCCCAAGACTTCGCGACAGCCCAGCTTCCCCTCCCCTCTCCAGGCAGATCCCGGTGTCTGCCAGGGCACCCCAGTCAGGACAGCAGTCTTAAACTCAGGACCAAGGGAGTCTTTATTGGGCTGAGAGGAAGAGGTCGAGGAGGGAGCAGCAGAGGGCCCAGCCGTGCAGGCTCCCATTCCTACTTGTCTCCAGAGGCTGGGCAGCCCAGCCAGTACTGGGCGATGGAGCGCGGGTAAGGAGGGCTCACGGTGTCCACTTGCCGCGTGCGAAGGTTGACTCGGTAGTACTTGTCTGGAAGAGAGGTCAGCGTGTGAGACCCAGCCGGGCCCTGCCCACTCCCGCCCTGAGAAAGAAGGCCCGGGTCTCCCCTGGGAGGGTAAGCGAACAGCCGCAACGCAGCCAAGGACGCCCAGCCCGGCTTTCTGGAGTCACCTCCCAAGGGCCGCGTTCAGCCCCAACAGACCGGGGACAGCAAGGGAAGACCCCAGGTAGGCCAGCTACAGGGATGGCCTGGGCTCCCACCTCCCGAGAAGAAGTAAACACTTTGGATGGGCTCGCAGGTGGCAGGCACGAGCCAGTCCATGTCGTAGTCGCCATAGTTGAAGGCGCCCAGGCCGTCCTCCTCACTGGAGAACCAGGACAGCCAGGCCGAACGGGACTGCCGGTGGGGGTTCTGGCTGCGGCCTCGGCCGCGGTTGCGGCGTGAGCGGTAGCGTTTGCGGTGACGCCGCTTAGCCTTCTGCTTCTTGGCCCAGGACTGGGGAGCCGAGCCGGAGACGTAGATGCGGCCGGCCATGGCCGCGTCCACGGGCCTGGGCACGCCGGGCCAGTCCCGGCTGATGAGCCGAGGCTGGCCAGCACCACCTGTGGCAGGGAAGAGGCGAATGAGAGTGTTGGGGGCCCGCAGAGTTCACCCGGCGCCCAGGGATGGGCTGTGCCTTGCCTCAGGACACAGCAAGCTCATGGCAGAGCACGGCGCCCCAGCCCTCCGACTCCCCATTCCGTGCTCTTTCCCCTAGCCTTCCTCCACCGCAGTCTTCCCATCTGCCTCAGTCACAGCCCCTCCTCCTGCTGGCTGTGCCCTCGGCTGCTGCGCTAGGCAAAGTCCAAGGTGTGGGGTCCAGGCGGGCCTCCCCCCAAAGGTCAACAGAAGCAAAGTCTGGCTTGAGCAAACAGCTTTGGATCCCTAGCTCCGCAATCACAGCCCCCTCCGGCCAGCCCTGCCCTGCCCCGCCCCTCCCCTGGAGATCCCAGCCCTCCTCCCTACCAGAGGGTCCTCCCCAGAAGAGAAGTTCAAAGAGGGCCTCCCAGCTGTCCCGCTGCAGCAGGGCGAAGTGTTCAAACACGGCGGACAGGGAGCTGCCTTCACACTCCTCCTGACTGGGCTGCTGCTGGAACTCATACTCCCAGTACTGGCTCCCTGTGCGGGGAAGGGGGGTGGGGGGAGGCTCCTGAGCAAGGCCGGCAAACCAGCGCCAAGGCTGCTGGAGATAGAAGCTCCCGGCAGGGGAGTAGGGGTGGTGAGCGTCATTTGAGGCCTCCCCAGAGAGGAGGGTGGAGGAAAGCCCCCGACTGCCCCACTGCCTGCTCTTTCTCCCACCCACTCCCTTAATACCCTTGAAGAAGTAGACCCGCTCCCGGCCGCTGTAGCTGTGAGCAGGGAGAGCCAAGGCTGCGTCCACATCGTCCGGAATGCCCTTGAAGCCTTCAGAGATGTTGCGGGGGTAATCTGGGTCCAGAACCCCATCCTCGAAGCGCCAGTACCGATGCCCCTAAGGAAGGAGGAGGGAGGGAGGCGGTGCCTTGCTGGGCACAGGCCGGGTCCCCGCACCCAAGGCAGCTGTCCCAATTCTAGGCTTGTCGCCCAGGACCTGGAGCCTTGGGCTTCCCTGTCCCCAAGAGCCCCAGCCAGGGGCTACAGGCTGTAATCCAGCCGTCTTCCCCTCCCTAGTCCTGGGCACAGCAGCCCTCACCCCCTGCCTAGATACCCTTGGCTCTGACCCGCGGGCCCTGGGCCTGGCACCTGGAAGAGGTAGGTCTTCCCCTGGCAGTTGATGCGGGTGAAGGCAGCATCGATGGGGCCCTCGATGCCCCAGACGTCTCGGATAAGCTTGGGGTACCCAGGCCTCACCGCCTGTTCATCCAGCTCGTAACAGTACTGCCCTGGAGTGGGGGAGGCTGTGTGAGGGACGGGTTGCCCCGGGGGCAGACCCCCACCCCCCAACGCCTGCCCCTGGAGTCACCTCGGAAGGCAAAGAGGGAGCCATTCTTGAGGTCAGTGAAGGCATCAAAGGGCTTCCCACTGCAGAGCCTCTCCTCCGCCGGGGACTCGGGGATGTCTTGATCATATGTCTCGGGCCTCCGGGTCCCCTGCACAGGCCCTGGGGCCTCTTCCCTAGGGTTCAGAAAAGGTCTCTCGGAGGTCTCCTGGCCGGGAGACCCTTCCGTCTGGGCCTGCAGGGGGGGGCTCCGGGTGGTGGTGCTCTCCGGCTGCGGGAGGACACTGCTGTTGTCTCCGGTCTCGGCGTAGTCGTAGACCACCCCGTACTCATCCTCTGGCAGAGCGAATACATCCCCACGAGTCACTGCGGGCACAGCGGGTGCTGGTGAGTCTCCGGCTGCAGAGGGGACCCCGGGCCCACCCGGCCCCTCCGGACGCACCTTGGTGTTTGCACTCAGCCACGTAGTCCTCGCAGCAGCTCTGGTAGTAAGAGCAGAGCTCGTCACACTGACACTTCCTGTCGGAGTTGAAGCCCTCTGTGCAGCGGCCCTTGCATGAATCTGTGGGGAGGAGATGTCAGTTGGCCCGGCCGAGCCCGGACCACCCTCGCCCACCCTCCGTTGACCCAAACGGCCTCCCAGCACCCTCTTGCACCTCGGTCAGCCAGAACACCCCATGCCAGCAGGGCGAGCATCAGGAGGGGCCTTGGGGATGCCATGGCAGGGCCTCCAGCTTCTAGCCTGGGTGGCGAACTGGGCTCTGTGCTCCCTGCAGGCTCCGCTGTGATGTGGGAGAGGGGCGGGGGTACAGGAAGGGAGGGAGCCAGAGGAGAGAGGAGCTGCCTTCTCTGCAGCTCTGTTTGCTCAGGCTCTGGCCCAGCCCCCAGTGCCCCAGACCCCAGTGGCTGCTGCAGCCAAGGGTCACATTCCTGGAACTCTGGGCCTGGGAGAACTTTGAATAGGATCCTTGCCAAGCCCAGTGTCATGTCGGAAGGCGACTAGCGCAGTGAGTCTGGAAGACAGAAAGACAGAAAGACGGGCCCCCGGGGCCACTCACAGGCTGCGTGACCTGGGGCAAACTGTTTGTCCTGCCTTGGTTTTCTTTTTTGGTAAAGCGAGACTAATAATACTTGCCTCGTGGGGTGTTGGGGGTTACATGAGCTAAAGCAGACAACACGCCCCATGCCTGGAGTAGCGCCAGCTTCATTCTCCTTTAATGGTTGTTTATCTGCGACCTGTTTGATCAGGCCCATCCCTGGCTGAGTGTGTCACCCACCCATTGTGTATTTAGGGCAGTGAAGGGGGGGGGTGAAGGAATGCCCGTAAGCACCCTGGGGGAGTTTTAATTTTTTTAATCATAAAAATACCAGAGTTTTGTGTTTAGGGTCCTCTCTTGGGTGCATTGACTTCCCCACGCTGGTCTCCACAGCACAGCAAACTGGGGGAAGATTAACCGTTTGGACTGGATCTGATTTCTCAGTGTCCCACCAATTCGCTGCTCCCTTTTCCACCTTCAGTCTCCCCCTCGGTGAAGAAGAGCCTAGCTCTAGGCGCTTTAAGACTCTCTTGAGAAGTAGCATCCCTCTTTCCAGAAAACGCCCCCGGCACAGACCGCCTGATTTTGTGCCCACCGTCGGGGGTCCACGGGCTTCCTGAAATCCTCCCACCACCCGGAAGAAAGGATTCTGTTTCCAAATGAATTCTTCTGTAATCAGAGAGGTGTGTGACTTGGGGCAGTCTCTTCTCTATGAGCCTCTGTCGGTTCAGCTGTTTCATGGGAACGCTAGTCTCGAGCCCCCAGGCATGTGGCAGGGCTTAATTGAGAAACAGGCATAAAGGGTCTCGAGAGTCGTACCGACTCGTTAATATGATCGCTTTGACCACCGTCAGGGCAAGGGGCGGGCTCCACGGGGTTGCCTCCACGTTGCGGTGTCGGGCGCTCGGGGGCGGGGGTGGCGGGGAAGTGAGGCCGTCCCGTCGCTCGGCAGCCTCTTCCCCAGTCGCCTCCCCCAGCCCCTCCGCAGGGCGTGGGCGTGGCCGGGGAAGGCTCGGGTGCGAGGCTACGCAGGCTGCAGGGGAGGAGTCCCACGTGACCGAGGGGCGGCGTGTCAGCTCCCTGGCTGCGGCTCGTCCGAGGCGGGGCTGCTGCAGAGCATCCCCGGGCTGGAGCCGCGCTTTGTTCTTGTTGCCGCCTCCCAGACCTGCTGGCGTCTGGGTCCATCCCTCGCTCCCCTCCGGCTCCTCCCGCCCACCCTCTTAACAACTGGGCCTGCATCGCTTTACCCAAAAGCTCCTTTCCGGATCCCGCCCTCGCCCCTCCCCCAAACTTCTGGCCAGCGCCCCTGCCTGGTACCCTCCTATCCATCCCTCCCTCCTGCACCTTCTTCTCCCTGGTCCCCTCTCCTGTCTCGGCTCTTCCCAAGTTCCGGGTCGCTCCCCCCCGCCCCCGGCTGCGCCCCTCCGGACCGGGGATGACCCCCGCAGCCCCGCGCCCATGGTCCTGACGCTGCTCCTCTCCGCCTATAAGCTGTGCCGCTTCTTCACCATGTCGGGCCCACGGCCAGGCGCTGAGCGGCTAGCGGTGCCGGGGCCAGACGCGGGCGGCGGCGCGGGCCCGTGGTGGACCGCGGGCGGCCGCGGGCCCCGCGAGGTGTCGCCCGGGGCGGGCGCCGAGGTGCAGGGCGCCCTGGAGCGCGCGCTGCCCGAGCTGCAGCAGGCGCTGTCTGAGCTGAAGCAGGCGGGGGGCGCGCGGGCCGTGGGCGCCGGCCTGGCCGAGGTCTTCCAGCTAGTGGAGGAGGCCTGGCTGCTGCCGGCCGTGGGCCGAGAGGTAGCCCAGGGTCTGTGCGACGCCATCCGCCTGGACGGCGGCCTCGACCTGCTGCTGCGACTGCTGCAGGCGCCGGAGCTGGAGACGCGCGTGCAGGCCGCCCGCCTGCTGGAGCAGATCCTGGTGGCTGAGAACCGGTAGGGCGCTGAGAACCACGGGCTGAGGGGAGGGCGCGGGGTGCAGTGGGACGGCAAGGGCGGTCGGCAGCCCGGGTCTCTCGTGCGACTCGCTCTGTGCCTTTTCCTCCCACGCCTCATCAAATCCCTGTACTACGTGCTGGGGCTCCGCGTGTCCACTTTACAAATGAGGAGAATGAGGCTTGGGAAAGTTCGATGACTTGCCACAACACAGTAGTACCCTAATGGTGCAGCCCGGATTCACTCCCAGGACTGGTGAGGTGAGGAACGAGACAGGGAGAGGAGGAAGAGAGTAGCTGGACGGGAATTTGTTCCTGGTTCCGCATGGAGCCGCCAATGCCCCCTAAACCCACAGACCTCCTCCCCGTAGGCCCGGGTGCCCTTCTATGCCACCTTGACTCTGCCACTGAGAAAGGAAGAGAACACGGGGCTCAGGAAATGGGGTAGGAGGAGGGGGAAATGATTGCTGAAATGCTGTGACCTAAGGGTTACTTGCCCCCTTCGCGCCACTCCCAGTCCGCCACCTGCTTCCTCCCTCTTCGTTTTGGCCCACGGAACCGGCCAGACATGATCTCATTCTGCGGCTGCTAATGGGGAACAGAAGGTTTTCTACTGGGATGCATGGGTGAGAGAAGAGGAAACAGGTGTGGAGCTAGGCAGGGGCCAGAGTATGTGTTCTCCGTTCCCCCCCACACACACACACAGTGCCAAGATACAGTAGGTAGGGTCCAACTGAGGCCTGACAGCCTCTCTCTTGTCCACCTCTTGGGATCTCCCCTGGAATGTGAGGACCCTTGCACTCACTTTCTCTCCCTTCTGATATCAGAGCCGACCAAACTGCCACACAGCAGTCTCATGCTGAGTTCTCAGGCCCCTCAGGTTTAGAAGGGTCTTGCAAGGGTCCCTTGCAATTCACGCAGCTCTCCCAAGTGTGAGGGCATGGGTTAGAGGTGCTCTCCTTGCCATTGGCAAAAATTAAAAACAGCCTCGTGGACTGTGGAAATAGTACAATTGTCAAAAAATGCACGAATGAGGCAATTTAAGTTGGGAGAGCAAGTTAGGGTTTTGCTTGCTCAGCAAGTCCTGGATTTCCCATCTAACATCAGTGAATTTGGAGGGCTAGCCAACAGGGTGGGTGCTCACTGGACGTGGCGGGCACAGGTTGGTGGGTGTACTCTGTGGGTCTGGTATATGGGATGTGGCAGCTATAATTAGAACTCTGGGGGAACTGGGAGTGGCCAACACCCTAGGAAGACGAGGGCAGCAGGATGCAAATCGCACTGATGTTTTTAAAGGTTGAAAGTAACAACACTCGGCTAGTTCAGAAGTACTAACTGTCCTGGACTCAGGAAACAGCGTGGTGGTGCTGACAGCACTTCAGGACCAAGGACAGCGTCCCGCACGCCCTGTTACCGTCAAATTTTTAACAGAGATAACACACTGAGAATTTGAGTTTATGGAATTTTGCCCCACCTTCATCAACCGACCTCTTCCTAAAGACAGTTAATGCACGCACTCCTTTTCCCAGTCCCTTCTTCCCATAGTGCTGCCACACCCACTGCCCACGAGCCTCCATCACAGTGTCCCTCATCCCCAAATGCTAAGAAAAACCCAACAGCTAGGACCTTTTGAATTTGGTCCCATGACACCCAGTGAGGGTGTGACTGCTAGCCTTTGAAATTTACAGTGTAGCCCATCCATGGACCATAATTAAGTTAAATGGTTTAACTCAGGTTAAGTGGCTTTCCCAAAAATACACAGTGAATAAGGGAGGAGACATCGCTTTAAAACAGACAAACAAACAAACAAACAGGGGCGCCTGGGTGGCTGTCAGTTAAGCCTCTGACCTTGATCTCAGTCTCCGTGCTGAAAGGGGGAAGCCTGCTTGGGATTCTCTCTCTCTCTCTCTCTCTGTCCCTCTCAACTTGCTCTCTCTCTCAAAATAAATGAACCTAAAAAAAAAAAACCCCCACAAAAACCAGAAAGCTATTGCATATAAATTCAAAAGTGCAAAGGTACAAAAAGATACATGCTTAAAAGTTTTTCTTTCTACCCAGACGCCCTCCCTGGAGACAAACCAGCAAGCAAAACAAGTTTCTTGCACAAAATGTCCTTCCAGAGAGATTCAATGTATATTCAAGGATTTACACGTATATCTATATTATATATACATGCTCGTATGTGTGTTTGTGTATGTGTACAATTTCCGCCTCCCTTTGGAGCTGGAATTTGAACCACAGCCTGGGGCTGCAGAAGCTGGGAGCTGAGTCAATAGTCTGACAAGTACACAGTTCAAGTTCTGTGAAGGTGTCAAGTGCATAGGGAAAGGGGAGGGCTGGGGGTTAGGAGACTCCGAATAAAGTCCTCTCTCTCAACTGATGTTTTTGAACAAGACTTGTGCTTTAATGGTTCTCAGGAAATGAAGGTGCTGGATCAGATGCCTGCTTAAACACATCCTGGTCCTGATATTCTCAGAGTTTATGTAGTCAGATTGTTCTGGAAGCACAAAGTAGAGGTGAAAGATCATGACCTCTGATCATCCTCTGAGCAAAGTTTTGTCGGCCTTATGCCATGTTAGGGGCTCAGCTGGGACCTGCGATGGACACAAAGTCACAAGCACAATGGTCACTGTGATGCTCATGGGGCAAGGACTCTGCGGCCGGAGTCTTCGGGGGTAATGTCCCCTGTGGACAACATCATTTATGGAGGTCGGGAAAACAGAAAACTCTCACCTCTGCCTGGAGTGTGGCAACTCTCCTGTCTGCTCTGCTGTCATCATCCAGAGTGAGTTTCCCAAAACCCACGCAAGAGCAGGCCACTCCCCTTCCCGAAGCCTTGAGTGGCTCCCCATTTGCCATCAAGATTTGTACTCCACAAGTGCCTCGAGATGGCTCAGAAGGCCTCCATGACTTCCTCTTCGCCTTGAACCTTCCACCTCAGCCTCTAGAAATGGCTTCACTTCAGTGTGGCTGCAGTAGAGACAGCTCCCCAAGTGCACAAGTTCTCAGATGCCTCCTAGCCTTTGCCATACATCCGGGCCTAGAACACAGTCTCCACAATCTTCCCTTCTCCTCTTCATTAATGTCCCGCCATCTTTCGTTTTGTTCTTGAGATTGTATTTTTTTAAAAATTTTTTTAACGTTTATTTATTTTTGAGAGACATAGAGACAGAGTATGAGCAGGGGAAGGGCAGAGAGAGAGGGAGACACAGAAGCTGAAGCAGGCTCTAGGCTCTGAGCCGTCAGCACAGAGCCCGACGCGGGGCTCGAACTCACAGACCGTGAGATCATGACCTGAGCCGAAGTCGGCCGCCTAGCCGACTGAGCCACCCAGGCGCCCCTTGAGATTGTATTTTTAAGTAATCTCTACACCCAGCGTGGGGCTTGAACGCACAACCCCGAAATCAAGAGTCTCATGCTTCCCTGACTGAGCCAGCCGGGCGCCCCTGTCCCACCGTTAATGCCATAGGCACCCATTCAATATATTTAATGTGTATCATTATATCCATGTCTGGGTAAAATCTTTATTTTCTTGTTTTGCGCGCACGTGTTTTTAATTTACACAAAAAGTGCTGTGTTACATTCCATTTCTTACTTTCACCCACTCAGTGTTACGTCTTTAAGATCCTTCGTATTGTTATTTTATCATCTATCCAGTCCCGTGTAACTGCTCCGTAGTCCTCCAGAGCGGGCCCCTGCCCGTGTTACCCCTCCACTCTCCCAGGCTTGACACCGGCCTGCCGCCACGTTCCCCCTCCACAAACAACCCTGCGGGGAACAGCCTTTTCCACATACTTATGTGGCTCTGGGATGATTTCTTTGGGTGTAAGCTCGAGAGCCCCAACTTCTGGCTCGTAGGGTGTGTATGTCCCTAATTTCACTCACGCACCCCAGCCTGGTTTCCCTACCGACTGCTACCCAGAGAGCTCGAGCGTGTTCGTGGCCCCACACCTTATCACCCTTCTGTGTTACCCAGCTTCTGCTTTGTGCCCATCCAGTAGGTGTAAGGTGATAGCTGGTTTTTATTTATCTATCTATCTATCTATTTATTTCTATTTAGAGAGAGGGAGAGTGTGTGCCTGTGCACTGGGGAGAGGGACAGAGGAAGAGAGAGAGACTCCCAAGCAGGCTCAGTGCGGAGTTCCACGGGGCTCAATCCCACAACCCTGGGCTTATGACCTGAGCGGAAATCAACAGTCAGATGCTCAACCGACTGAGCCACCATGGGATAGCTGATTTAATTTTCGCGTCTCTGATTACTAATGATTGCACATTATTTGTTTGTTAACATTTCAGATTTTCTCTTTTATAAATTGCCATTTACATCCTTTGCCATTCCCTGTTGAATTTGCTGGCTCTTTCTTGTTGATGTGAATATTTATATATTCTATATATATATATATATATATATTTATATTTATATAAAATATATAATTCTTTATTTGTTTATATATTTATATGTTGATTTATATATTGATTTTATATTTT
Organism: Paguma larvata; assembly: GCA_030068075.1. Classification (NCBI taxonomy): domain Eukaryota; kingdom Metazoa; phylum Chordata; class Mammalia; order Carnivora; family Viverridae; genus Paguma; species Paguma larvata. Next base: position 6,644,269 of record CM057843.1, read on the forward strand.
TCCTTGTTGGTTTTAAACATTACAGATCTCGATGGCCTTCTTGCTATTCCTCAAACATGCCGAAGGCACCCGCCCTCAGGGCTTTTGTCTTCGATGCTCGGTCTGCCCATCATGCTCTTTTCCCAGACACTTTCAGGCAGGCAGGAGTCTCCAGATGCCGAACGCTCTGACGTCACCTCCTCAGACATATCCCTCCACCCACGCGCTATCCATTGCATCACCCGGTTTTGCTAGCATTATGGCCACATCACTATCAGCCCACTCGTTCATTGTTCACTTGCTTCTTGCTCGTCTCCGTATTAGCTGTGTGTAAGTTCCAAGCACTGCTAATCACTGTTCGACATCAGCCCCTTGCGCAGTGCCTGGCACACAGTAGTTCCTCAATAAACATCTGTTGAGTGAGTGAATAAATACACCCCAGTCACACTGCGTGGAGTGAAGAGGGAGGTTTGAGGGCAAGGCTAAGAGTGCTGTACTTCCAGTGATACTTCGACTGATGACAAGTTAACATTTAGTGAGTCTTCCCTATGTGCCGGGCACCGTGCAGGGCACTTTATGTGGTTTAATCACATTCGTTCTCAGAATGACCCTACCGGCTAGGCATTCCTTTTATTTATGAGATGAGGAACTGAGGGAGAAGTATAAAGGAAGGCACTCAAGGCCCCACAGCTTTCTAGAAGAAACCAGGACGCAGGGAGTCTTCTCCAAAGTTAGAGTTCTTTTTTTTTCTTTAAATTTTTTTTTAATGTTTATTTACTTTCGAGAGACAGAGCGTGAGCAGGGGAAGGGCAGAGAGAGAGAGAGAGAGAGGCAGACACAGAATCTGAAGCAGGCTCCAGGCTCTGAGCCATCAACACAGAGCCCGCTGCGGGGTTTGAACTCACAGAGGGTGAGATCATGACCTGAGCTGAAGTCCGCCGCTTAAGTGACTGAGCCACCCAGGCGCCCCCAGAGTTAGGGTTCTTAACCACTACACCCACTGCGGGGGAGGAGGCAGGAGTCAGGGAGGAAATGGAGCACCCTTATAATCCGAGAAATCCGTCCTTCCCGGACAGGAAGTGAAAAGGCGAGGCAGAGAGGATAATGCTCTTCCTCAAGTCCCCTATGACACTAGTGAGGCCAGAGAGGCGAAGTGGCCAGGCCGTGGCCCCCCGGGGCCGCCGCCGCGCCTCCACCGTCCCTGCCCCCCTTTTTCTCCGCAGGGACCGCGTGGCGCGCATCGGGCTGGGCGTGATCCTGAACTTGGCCAGAGAGCGGGAGCCGGTGGAGCTGGCGCGGAGCGTGGCGGGCATCCTGGAGCACATGTTCAAGCACTCGGAGGAGACGTGCCAGCGGCTGGTGGCGGCCGGCGGCCTGGACGCGGTGCTGTACTGGTGCCGCCGCACGGACCCGGCGCTGCTCCGCCACTGCGCGCTGGCGCTGGGCAACTGCGCGCTGCACGGGGGCCAGGCGGCGCAGCGGCGCATGGTGGAGAAGCGCGCCGCCGAGTGGCTCTTCCCGCTCGCCTTCTCCAAGGAGGACGAGCTGCTGCGGCTGCACGCCTGCCTCGCGGTGGCGGTGCTGGCCACCAACAAGGAGGTGGAGCGGGAGGTGGAGCGCTCCGGCACGCTGGCGCTCGTGGAGCCGCTCGTGGCCTCGCTGGACCCCGGCCGCTTCGCCCGCTGCCTGGTGGACGCCAGCGACACGAGCCAGGGCCGCGGGCCCGACGACCTGCAGCGCCTCGTGCCGCTGCTGGACTCGTCGCGCTTGGAGGCGCAGTGCATCGGGGCTTTCTACCTCTGTGCCGAGGCTGCCATCAAGAGCCTGCAGGGCAAGACCAAGGTGGGTGTGGGCGCGCGGTGAGGCGAGGACGGGGGCGGGGGGAGGGGGGGGTGGTGGTTAGAGAAACGTCTGGAAAGCTTCCGGGGAAGTGACCGGGCCTCAAAGTACCCATGAGAGTTAGGTGAAGCAAAGGAAAGGATGAGAGCGCAGTCATTCCGGCCTTGAAGGCAAGAGCAAGGATTTTAAGCAGGGAACATGCCTTATTATTACAAAGAGTATCCTGGTTGCCGCCTAGAGATGAAATTGGCAAGGGTGAGGTTGGGGCCAGGGGGCCAGACAGGAGGCCGGGACAGGGGGACAGTTGGGAAGGCGGGCTAGGTCCCAAGAGCTCCCGTGCCTAGGGCCCGATCTGAAGCTTTCGCCCTCTGCTTTAACTTGCTGTGTGACCTCGGCTAGCTGGCTTCCCCTCTCTGGGCCTCACTGTGCTTCATTTTTGTCCTCTGGAAAACCGAAGAAGCGAGCCACAGCAGCAATTCTTATCCTGCATGTGAAACTAGTAATAGTGAAATTATCCAAAGTCGGTGTGTTTGTTTTTTAAATGTCGCAGAATCGAGATGATCTCGACGACACCCCCTCCCTCCTTTGCATTCTTCTGGGGGTTTGAGTTGGTGACAGTGAGTGCAAGGGCGTGGTGGGCACAGCGTACACCATCCTGTCTGTACCACAGCTGTCATCTGGGCTGCTCAGAAGAGAGCGCCTCAGATCATTGGCACCTATTGTGTGTGTCCCCAGGGATTAAAAAGAGACTATTGTGTTGGGGGGGGGCGGTCTCGGAGGCCTCTTGGGACGTCTGATGTTCTAGGAGTTTCTGATTTTCCCCTCTGTGCCCCAGAGTGGGGCCATGGGAGGACCGGCTGTAGAAATCAGGTCATTCTGCTTTGGGAGAAGGGATTTGAAGGGAAGTAGGGAGTGAGGACCCCAAAGACTGGGTCTGGGCAGCAGCCATGACCACCGGCTGTGGCACCCCTTTCCCAACAAGGCCGAGTGAATGCAGTTCAATAAGAGATTGTCGGGCGGCACTCTGTACCCTACAGTGTGCCAGGTACAGGACTCCAAAGGTGACGAAAACATGACGTCAGCTTGTCGTCCAGTGCAAGTTGCATTTTCAACTCACAACAGTGGCATGTAGAGTTCAAGGCCTCATTGGAGGTACGGGCCAGGCTGTGGGTGAATCAAAGCAGGCTGCACAGAGAGGGTGCTAATCAATTTGAATTCCAATGGATGACTAGGCTTGCCACAAGCAGGCTGGAAGAGCTAAGGGTCTGGGAACACCGTGACTGAGCCCAGAGATTGGAGAGGCTCAGTGGGTGGGTCAAGGCCAGGCGAGGTGAGCCGAGAATGGTGGGCAGGGGCTACACGGAGCCAGGCCTGGCCGCCATACTGAGAGCTCAGGCTTCATCCCAGGGAGATGGAAGCTGTTAGAGGGGAGACAGGAAGTCAAGAGCCAGAGAGAGGTGATACATTGGATGCAGGCAGGGCTAGGGTAGATGATGAGTTTCAGCGCTGGGAAGAGGGGAGGGGAGGGGCTGGGCACGTTTGGGGATGGCTGGCCAACTGGCGGACCCAAGACACGCTCTCCCCCTCCCTCCCCAGGTATTCAGCGACATCGGAGCCATCCAGAGCCTCAAGCGCCTGGTTTCCTACTCCACCAATGGCACCACGTCGGCGCTGGCCAAGCGCGCGCTGCGTCTGCTGGGCGAGGAGGTGCCGCGGCCCATCCTGCCCTGCGTGGCCAGCTGGAAGGAGGCCGAGGTCCAGACGTGGCTGCAGCAGATCGGCTTCTCCCGCTACTGCGAGAGCTTCCGGGTAGAGCGGCGCGTCCTGACGGCGCGCGGCCGCTAGGGGCGCCCTGCGCGCGGGTCGCCGCGCCCCCTTTCCGCCCGCAGGCCTGCCCGCGGCGCCGTATTGGGGGTGGGAGCCTATACTCGGCCACTTTCGGGGTCACTCGGCTCTGCTCTGAGTCCCAGCCGCCTCCCCCATCGCCCTCTTCAGTTTCCTTTCCTTGCTCACGTCCGACCCCTCCCTCAGGAGCAGCAGGTGGATGGCGACCTGCTTCTGCGGCTCACGGAGGAGGAGCTCCACACCGACCTGGGCATGAAATCGGGCATTACCCGCAAAAGGTACGGAGCCTCCCGCCCGCCAGCCGTCGCCCTCCGCCACTAGCCCGTCCGGGGTCAGGACCTCAGCGTCCTCTTCTTACCCCCCCCCACCCCACCCTGGGCGCAGATTCTTTAGGGAGCTCACGGAGCTCAAGACCTTCGCCAACTACGCTACGTGCGACCGCAGCAACCTGGCTGACTGGCTGGGCAGCCTGGACCCGCGCTTCCGCCAGTACACGTACGGCCTGGTCAGCTGCGGCCTGGACCGCTCCCTGCTGCACCGCGTGTCCGAGCAGCAGCTCCTGGAGGACTGCGGCATCCGCCTGGGCGTGCACCGCGCCCGCATCCTCACGGCCGCCAGAGGTCAGCCTGCCCGCCAGGGACCCCACCCCGGCCCTAGCCGCGGCCCCCCACAAGCGCGGTGGATGGATTGAGCGCATACCCCGTGCCAGACCGGATAAAAAGGATGCAAAGACGGATGTGCCGCACTTTGCCCTCAAAAAGTTCCCAATCTGAGCCGAGTAGGAGGGTGGCAGTAAGGCAGGTGTATACACAGGTCGGTGACCGCAGCAGGAAGCATGTCCAAGATTCCAGGGGGAGCGCTGCCTACGCTGGCCACCCAGGTCTAGGCATTCAGAGGATGTCTTGAAGGATGTATGGGGGAGGGAGGGGCAGCTGGAAGAGCAGCTCAGGAGGAGGAAGCAGTATAGGAAAATGTGGAGGTAAGACAAGAAAGAGGGGGCAACATGAGGGGGCTCATGGCATTAGCCAACAGCTTACAGAGTATGCGTTCTTTTTTTTTTTCTTTTAATTTTTTTAATGTTTATTTATTTTTGAGACAGAGCATGAGCAGGGGAAGGGCAGAGAGAGAGGGAGACACAGAATGTGAAGCAGGCTCCAGGCTCTGAGCTGTCAGCCCAGAGCCGGACGCGGGGCTCGAACTCACAGACCGTGAGCTCATGACCTGAGCCGAAGTCAGACGCTCAACCGACTGAGCCACCAAGGCGCCCCCTGAAAGAATTTAAATACATTTCCCAACGTCATCCCTTGGGAAATCCCAAATACATACCCCAAAGCCCTGAGATAACAGAACTGGGATTTGAACCTCCGTCTTTCTGCTTCGTAAACAGACAAATGCTGTCTGTGAGTGTTCGGTCCGAATATTATATGGATTCTTTGCATTCACCTATTCGTTCAGCAAGTTCAACTAAAGCAGACCAGCTTTTATTATTTTTACACTGCGGCTTCCAGTACAACCCTAAGATTTCATTTTTTAAAAACAGGGAGGTCCCACTGCGAAAATGGCTTACGCGTTTTTTAAAAATAGCCGTGCGCGTTTTTTAAGTGGGGACAATGACACACGCAGACTGGGACTTTCGAGAAATCCCTCTGGTTGCTGTACAAGCAGATTAGACTGGGCAAGTGTGGGTTTGGGGAGACCGCTGGGAAGACTGAGCTGGGGGCCTGGGCATAAGGAGGGCCCTGGGAAGTAGGAAGGATCCAGGGCTCAGAGTCAGGGGTTGTGAAGGCTTGTCTGTTCTGTTCACCGCTGTATCCCAAGCACAGAGAATAGTGGCAGGCATACAGTAAGTGCTTAGTAAATACTTGTTGAGCGAATGAATGGGCGGTAGGGGTTCAGGCCAATACCCAGGTTCTGGCTGTGGCGGGAACTAGGAAGGGCGGGGCCAGGGGAGGACCTGGGAGGTGTTGGGTTGGGTTTGCCGCGTCTGTGGGCAGCTGACCACGTAGGTGTCGAGCTCCGGAGACAGGGCAGGGCTCGAGGTGCAAATCCGTGTCCCTAAAACACAAGGCCCACCTCCTGAGAGGCGCTCGCTAATAGTTAGCAGCCCTCCTTCCTGTAGGCCTGGCTCTCTATCTCAGTGACCCTCTATTGAAGCAAGCCGCCCTGCTTGGGCTGGGCTGGATTGGGCGGGGCCGAGAAGGGGGGGTGTGCAGGGAATGAATACCTTATGGTGAGCTATAAGGACGGGCTCCCCTTACCCAGCCGTCTCGTGTCTGCTTCAGAAATGCTACACTCCCCGCTGCCCTGCACCGGCGGCAAGCCCAGTGGGGACATCCCAGACGTCTTCATCAGCTACCGCCGGAACTCAGGCTCCCAGCTGGCCAGGTGAGAAGGGGCGGGCAGGCGGGCAGGCAGGCCGGGGCCTGGGGGGGGTGGGGAGGCCAGGGCAGTGACGCGGGACCTCCTGACAGCCTCCTGAAGGTGCACCTGCAGCTGCACGGCTTCAGCGTCTTCATCGACGTGGAGAAGCTGGAAGCGGGCAAGTTCGAGGACAAGCTCATCCAGAGCGTCATGGGCGCCCGCAACTTCGTGCTGGTGCTGTCGGCCGGGGCGCTGGACAAGTGCATGCGGGACCACGACTGCAAGGACTGGGTGCACAAGGTAGGCGCTGGCCTCCGCGGTCCCGGCCCTGGCCTGTGGCCAGGCGACGACGTCCTCCTCCCGTCCCCTCCCCTCGGCGTCCACCAGCAACCTCCACCGCCCAGCCGGAAGTCAGGAGCCGCAGCTTCAACGGCAGTCGGTCTTTAGCCCGTCAGTTAGGCTCTCTGAGCCTCCGTTTTCTCATTTAGAAAGTGGGGATGCCTTCTCTGTGTTCTCTACCTTGTAGGCTTGTTCGGAGAAGAGGGAAAACGCTTTGCGAAATCACCTCTGGGAGGGACGAGGGGCAAGGGAGCCTAGTGGCAGGTGCAGCGGAATCATGCAGAGCACAAAGCCGAGTTTGAATCCTGGCTCTGGCCTGGGGCGAGTTACTTAATCCCCGCGAGCTTCGCGTTGGTTACTTACCGTAAAGTGGGAGAAGTGTAGTCTCTAACTCCCTAGGACATTGTTATAAGAATTAAAAGAGCTAAAAATGTGGGGAGTGCTCGGCCAAACGCCTAGCTCGGTAGTAATTGCTTTATAATGATAGCAATTATTATTGCCATTATTATGAGTCCTACCACTGTTTAATGAATACCGGTGTATTTTCAGGGCCTGACATAGTAGAATCCTTGTAGCATGGATGGATGGATCCGTATCACGTCTGCAGGTTATTAGTTATTCATCAGTGAGTAGCATTTGGGGGCCTGGGCTGAGAGATTAGAACAGTCATCTGAGATGGAACCCTCGTCCTAAAGCAGCGAAGGAGACAAGAATATGCCCGGAATGACTAGATCATACATAGGATGGTCCCAGTGCCAAGGAGGTAGGTGAACCTCCTGTTTGCCATAGGAGTATGGAGAAGGGAGAGAAAACATTAAGGGCTGGAATAACCAGGGAAGGCTTCACGGAGGAAGCAGAGCTTGAGAAGAGGCCTAAGAATTTAGGTGAGCGGAAGAGAAGCATCCCAGGCGGGAGAACCGTGCGAGCCAGGGACAAAAGTGGGGGGGTGAGGAGGGTGCACTGGCAACTGCTTACGGATGAGGAAACTGAGGCTCGGAGAGGTAGAATACTTGTCCCCGTGGCGACGCCGGGCTCGGAACTCCAGCTGTCTGACTCCAAAGTCCACGCTCTTTCCCAGGACCTGACCGCGTTCCGTGGCGCAGATCTGAGGGGGTGTGAGGGGAGGTGGCGGGATAGGCTGGCTGGGCTCGGCCGGCATCAGAAACGATTGTCCCCGTCACCTCCCGACTCCACGTCCGGTGACATGGTGTCGGTAGCTCGACATCAGCCACGTGGGAGTATTTACGCTAAAGGAAGTTGGTAAACACTACAAATCAGGGGTTTATTTGGCTGGTCCCCCCCCGCCCCCCCGCCAGCCCCCAACCTCCAGAGAGCTCACTGTTAAACGTTGATTGGCACACCACCGGCTGGATAAGAACTATAGAACCAGTTCGCAGAATACCTAAAGGCGGGGGAGGTGGGGGCGGGGGGAGGACCCATGTTTAAAGCACCGGGAAGAGGGATCCCGAGAGAACAGTGACGCCAGGCCAGGGGTTGTTGCGGGGGAGGCTCTGACACCAGAGTGCGTCTGGACGGACGGTGGGGAACAGGGGTCAGGCCCCAGAAGCCATGTTTTAGGGGCTGAGTGCTGGGCTTGGTTTGGTGTTGGGCCAAAGAGACGCCTGGAGGACCACGCTTGATGGCCCCGAGCAGGTGGCAGGTAGCCTGCTCCACGGGAGTTCAGACCTTGCCGTATTCATTCCACATCCCTGCCCACAGCCACGCAGGGTGCAAGGCAGGCCCTTGAAGACTTGATGGAATGATCAAATCAAAGATTAAACAGATGGAGCCAAGATAACTGGGAAACGCAGACTAGCCACCAGGTTTACCGGGTCAGAACACTTGGCTCTAATCAAGTCTTCGTTCTGAACCTGCCTGGTGACCTCGAACGGGCCGTTATTCCTCTCTTGGCCAGATTCTGAGTCCGTGCAATGAGCAGCGTGCTGTCTTTGGATGCGTGTGATTGTGGATAAAACAAATGTCTAAGGGCTCCCAAATAAATGTCCGAATTCCTACAGGTTCTCCGCAGAGAGGCAGAGGGCTTGGTTGAAAGGGCCCTGAACTTGGAATCTGAAGGCTTGATTCCGAGACCCCGCCCCTCCTGGGCCGGGCGCTTGTGGGACTCGGGAGCAAGTCCCTTCCCCGCTCTGGGCTTCCTTCGTCTCATTCATAAAATGGAGAGGTTCCCCCAAAGCCAACCGAGGTGGAAGTGAGGCAGGCTCTTTCCCCCAGGAAGGCTCTGCTTCACAAGGGTGCCTGACACCCGGCCTCTTCCCAGCAGATTGTAAGGAGGGAGGAGGCAGGCGGGGTGGCGGGAGCCTTTGCCTTGGACCAGTCCCAAAGGCTGCATCAGCCTTCCTTGGTGGTCATTAGTGCTTGATTGCATTTGGTTTTAAAATTCCTTTCCCCGAAGCCACATTTAGTGGGTGATCAATACGGAAAGCCACAAGTGAACGGCACTCAAAAGAGTCCAGTCCCTGAGGTGCCCCCTTGAAAGGAGAAAAAATATTCAATAAGCACTTACCAGAGCACCCATTAATAGCAAGTAATATCCTCAGAACGACCCTTGTGAAGTAGGTTTTTTATCCACCTTTACAGAGGAGGAAATAATAACACCTATTATTTATTAAGCACCCACTTCCTGCTGGGCGCTGGTCTGGTCACCAGCTTGTCGTGGGACATCACAGGTGTCCCCAGCCGTCCCACCAGGCGGGGACTGTCATGAACCCAATTTTGAGCCTTATTTTATATGTGAGACAACACGGGCTTTGAGAGACTGTCGTCTGCCTCGGGCCACAAAGCCGTGTCAGAGATTCGACATGAACCCCATCTGATGATTCCAGAGTGTACCCCCTAAGTGCTGTGCTATGTTCTTTCTTTTCTTCCTTCCTTTCTCTTCCTTTTCTTTCTTTCTTTCTTTCTTCTTTCTTTCTTTCTTTCTTTCTTCTTCTTTCTTTTCTTTTCTTTCTTTCCTTTCTTCCTTCATTCCTTCCTTTTCTTTCTTTCTTTTTCTTTTCTTCCTTCCTCTTTCTTCTTTTCTTTCTTTCCTTTTCTTCCTTCCTCTTCCTTCCTTTCTTTCCTTTTATTCCTTTTCCTTCCTTTCTTCCTTCCTTCTTTTCTTTTTTCTTTTCTTTTTATTTCTTCATTCCAACCATCCAGCCACCCATAAGTGTTTGGCTAGGGCTGACTATGGGCAAGGCTTTGTGAAAGACGCTGAGATACAAGATGGGTAAAAACCAGACATGCGGGGAGGACAGGTACTGAGTAAATTACTCATTAACTAATTTAAGTTGGCAACTGTAGCATGTGCTGAAGAGCCTGTGACGAGAGCCTGTAATAGGGAGAGCTGGCCCAGTCAGAGAAGTGAGGGAAGACTTCTCTGGGAAAGTATGGATTGAGCTCAGATCAGAAAAAAAATGAGTAGGCATCAGTTGGGGGAAGGGGCAGGGAAGAGCATTCCCGACAGAGGAAACAGCATGTGCAAAGGTCCTGTGCAGGGAGGGAGGATGGCAAATCTCAGGGGCTACAAGATGTGTGTGGCTGGGAGAGCAGTGCAGGGGTGAAGTCTGAGAAGTGAGCTGTGGTCAACCACACAGGGCCTTCAGACCACATGAAGGGGCTGGAATTTTATTCTAAGAGCCATGTAAAGTCTTGAAGACTTTAAGGCAGGGGATGACATGGTCGGCTTTGCATTTTGCAAACAGCAGCCAGGTGAAAGGGCAACGGAGAGAACAAGTTAGAGGGGGCAAGAGCGGTTGAGGAGAGACGTGGAGGGGGATAAAGATGAGGGGGGTTGGAGCAAGGTGGCGGCGGGGTGGAAGAAGAGAAAAATGGGTGGATTTGAGAAAAATGCAGGAAGTACAGTTGGCAGGGCCGGTGATGGCTCCCTTTGGCTGCAGGCGGTGGTGGTTTTCTTCCGACACCGAATCGTGTGGGCTTTGTCTAACACCAACAAACCAGTTCTCCCGATTTGCCGACACCAACCGGGCGTCCCACAGTTCGGTTCAGTTCTGATGTTGACTTACCCAGAGCAAGTGTCAGACTCCAGAGGGTTAGGGACTCCGCCCCACGAGTCTGCCGCACTTCAGACGCCAGTTGAAAGTCCTGGGTTCCCAGGGTGCCCGCGCTTGTCTGCCTTGACCACAGTTCCCGTGACATACACATCCCTCCCCCGGCCAGGTCGATAAATCGCTAGAATGACAGGCAGAACTCAGAAAGCACTTGGCTGTTACGGGGTCATTGTAGAGGCTAGAACTCAGGAACACCCAAATGTCAGAGAGGCCCGGGGCAAGGCATGGGGCCCGCGGGCGCGGGCAGGGGAGGCACAGAGCTCCCATGCGCTCTCCAGGCGCCCTCTCAACATCTCGATGTGTTCACCGCCCCATCCCATCCTTGGGGGGTTTACGAAGTGTCATGACGTAGGCATGATTAAGTCATTGGCCACTGGTGAGTGAACTCAGTCTCCGCCCCTCTCCCCTCCTGGGAGGGGTGTGTGTGTGTGTCTGTGTGTGTGTGTGAGTGTGTGGGGGGTACTTAAAAGTTCCAACCTTTTCATCATAGCTGGTCTTCCTGGCAACCAGCCCCCATCCGGAAGCTATCTAGGCCCCCCCATCCCCATCCTCCAGTCATCTGGGGACTCACGGGGTTTCAGGAGCCCTATGCCAAGGATCTGGGGCAGAGACCAAACACATTCCCCAAGAGGTGAGGCAGAAGTCAAGGCGGACTTCAGCACTCGCGCCCCGCCCCGGGCCTGGCCGTGGGTGGTTGGCCCTCCCAGTGTCTCCCTGGCCCTCCAGGTCCCTCGATGGGGACCCGTGTCTCTTTCCTCCTCCCCTCTTTTCTTTCTCCAGGAGATTGTGACGGCTTTGAGCTACGGCAAGAACATTGTGCCCGTCATCGATGGCTTTGAGTGGCCAGAGCCCCAGGACCTGCCCGAGGACATGCAGGCTGTACTCACCTTCAATGGCATCAAGTGAGGCGAGGGGGCGGGTGCCCGGCCCCCAGCCAGCAGCCCCCTGGGGCCGGCCCTCTGACCCACGAGCCTCTGTGCCCACAGGTGGTCCCACGAGTACCAAGAGGCCACGATTGAGAAGATCATCCGCTTCCTGCAGGGCCGCTCCTCCCGGGACTCCTCTGCAGGCTCGGACACCAGTTTGGAGGGCGCCGCACCCATGGGCCCAACTTAACCTGCCCTTCGTTCCCAAGCCCTGCCGCGACCCCCGGGTCTCCATGTCCCTCCTGAAGAAGCGGCTCCTCACGCCGGCCTCCCCCGGCTGCGACAGCCTGGGCCCTTCTCAGGAAATGACTGTCCCTCTCTCCCCCCCCTCCTGGGCCACCGCAAACCCAGCTTCCTCAGTGTCCGGAAAGGGAAGGGAAGCCAGGCTTTGGGGGTGGTAAGGGTCAGACCCCCGCCCCCCCATCCCCTCCCCCCGGCCCTGCCACCAGGTTCCCCATCTCAGGTGTGGGAAAGGCCCTGGGGACTGAGGGTTCGCTGCACGCTCCGCCCCCTCCTGCCTGACAGCAGTCCGCCTGAGTCGGGGGAAGGCAGGCGGCCTCTGACAAGAGTCAGCACTGTGCCCACCCTCTCAGTTAAGCCAGGGCCTGGGCCCAGCAGCTAGCCGGCACGACGGCCCAGCCATGGCTCTCCACCTGGATCATGCCTGGCTTCTGGGCTCACCACTTCCTGCCACCCTGTGGCCTTGACCTGTAACCACTCAGTGTCCTTAGCTGGCCTGGCCTGCTCCCAAGTCCCCTCCCAGCCTTTCTGAGGTGCAGCCCCCTTAGCCACACCCAAGGTCAGGGTTGGGCTGGGCCCGCCCTCTGGCTGGTCTGCAGCTGCGGCCAGCGCCGCTGCACTCAGTGGTGCAAAGGAGCCCCATGCTTGGGTCTGGGCAGCCAAGGCTGTCTCGGTGGGCAGCTAGCCACCCTACTAAGCCTTGTCCCTGGGCCTCAGGTCCCGGCTGGCCTGACTCGGCTGGCTTCCCCCAGTCCCTCCCCCCCCGCCACATGCTCAGGGGGAGGCAGCACCCTGTGGCAGCGGCAGTAGCCTGGGCAGAACCTGCAGCAACACGTGGAGAGCCAAGATCCCGAAGAAGGGCAAGGCATGCATTTGAATCCCCCAGGGAACTTTGCTAAAATTGCATTCAAGAGACCCGGGCGGGGCCTGGGTTTCTGCATTTCTCACTAATTCCCAGGCCAGTGGGTGCTGGGGGTCAAGGAATGACCCACTTGAACCAGCAAAGGCTCTAAAACCCGAATCCCTCACGAATGTTTGCCATTTCCCGGACACGCCACTCCATGATTCCCGTAGTCACCGCAGCAACCCTACCTGGTATCGCCTCTCCATTTCACAGAGAAGGACGTGAATGATGGGCCATTTCCCAAATCATTGGTGGCAGCCCCAGGATCTGTCTACTGGCCGTCCCGAGAATCATCCTATCATCCCGGAGGCTGTGCCCTGGGCAGGGCTTCTGACTGCCAGCCGGCTTCTCTCTGCCCCAAGAGTCTAGCAGGGGGAGACAGGTTTGCACAAAGAAAGGCCGATCCGGGAGCTGAACAGAGATACAGGGACAGGAACGTCCCTCAGCCCCTTTCCCCGCTAAGGTAGGAGAGCAAGAGCGTATCCTCCGTCCGGCGCACCCGGGCTTCGGCTGACAGGGTCAGCAGGAGCCCACCCTGCCTCTTCCCTCCCCGGGGCAGGTGAGCTCGCTCCTCGGCTGGCTCAGCTTCCAGAACCGCCTCCCCGCAGGTGCAGACCAGGTCACTCATAGCTCTCCAGGCACATCCTCAGAAAGTCAAAGGTCTCACTTCTGGCTCGGGGCTCATTCCTTCCACGCCCCGTCCTGCCGGAGACGCTGTCCGCAGCCGGTCCGGGCCCCAGCTCTGGCCTCCACCGCGCTTGATGCCTTCCTGCCACACGAGTGCCCGTCGGTGCCGGGCCCTGGGCGCGGCGGTGACTGAGGCAGACTGGGCGTCGCCTTTGCAGGGCAGAGCCCATCACAATACAGTGGGATGACTACCTTCTGGGGGCAGCTCTCTGTGTCTTTGTCCCCGATCAGTCCCAGTCCCTCCCGAGGTGCCCCGTGGGCAGTGTTCAGAGAGGTCGCGGGCTGTTCGTACGCCCTCTGCTGCTGCCCCGTCCTGTCTGGGGAATCAGAGCCCAGCCGCCAATCCCGCCACAGCAGCCCAGGTGATGACCCCCCTCCCCCCAAGCCGGGCCAGTGTGCTCGGTGGCCTGCCCCTCCTGCCATGACCAGTGCGCCCGGGTTGCAGCCAGGGCAGGCACCTTGGCCCTCGCCTTCCACCCAGGCCTGGCCCCACAGAGGGCTGGGGAACAGGGGTCCTGGAACAGAGGCCTGAAGCGGCCTCTCCCCCAAAGCCTGCTCTGACGCAGGTCTGCAGGGCTGGGCTTTTACGCTTGGCTGGGCATCAGCTAGGCCCCTACTCACCTCACCCCTCCCCTGCCCAGGGACTAAGGACGGCACGCCCATGACAAGGCATCTCATTCTGGCACGGAGGAGGTGGGAAGGGTCTCCCTATCTAATCGAGTGTTCCCTAACTTGTCCGGCCCGCGTGTTCAGATAACCTGGGCACTGCTGACCTCATCCCTCATAGGAGGGCGTGCTCAAGGCCACAAGCAAGCCAGAGGCAGTGCCCACAGTAGAGCCCAGGCCTGAGGCCAGCCCAGAGCCTCTTCCTGCCCCCCTCACGGCCTCCTGCTGGGACGGTCAGTGGAAGGCCCTCTCCTTGCTTTGGTCTTTAAGGACAGAGACAGTGAGATGGGGTCCGGAAACAGGCCCAGGCGACAGAGGCCACGGCTGAACCCTGCTTTGTCCCGAACCACCCCCACTTCACCAGTGTGACTTCCAGGCCAAGGGACGGAGAATGAGGGTAGCAGGAGCCAAGACCTGCGGCCAGCGCACGCTTGCAGTCAGGTGCCACCTGATCTGGGTCCGTGTGGGGCCTCGCGGCCCTCGTCAAAGCTGGTGCCTTGACGACCAAATCCAGTTCTGCCTTCTGGCTTCCGGTCCAGGCTTTCCTACCGCCCTAGAAGCAGGCCCTTCCTTCTCTGAGGAGCAAGGTGGGGGGGGTCCTGGATCATATGGGGAGTCAGGTCCCTCTCCAGGTTCCCACTGACCTACAGAGGCACAAAGCATGGCCTCCGTACATGGCCCTGCTGAAACGCATGGCACTGTGAGTGCTGGAGGGCCGAGCCGTGACAGAATCTGACCCTGCTCTGGCTGGTACAGCCGGGCCAACCAGCACGGGCGCCTTCGGGGGCTGGATCTCTGACCCTCAGGAATAGGCTCCCGTCCGGATCTCCCCACGAGCCTGATGCAAGCTGGCAGCCCTCCGCCCCGCAGCCCAGGGAACAAGAACGAGCAGTCAGAGGAGGTGGGGGCTGGCCCTGCCCAGGACAACCTCAGGGCAGCTCAGGGGCTCCTACCCGGCCGAGAAGCTGCTGCTGTCTGGCCTGCGGTGGGCAGGCCCAATGCCTTGGGGGGCCAGAAGGTTCATTTCAGTGCGATTACATGGATTTATTGTGATTGGCACTGCTAAGCCCGGGGATTCCAGCCAGAGACAGCAGCACTTTCCAGAAGGGACCCAGCCCCTCCCACTCCCCTCCCTCAGAACCACATCCGACCCCAGGAGTGAGCGAGCCCGGGGAGCCGTGCGGGGTGGGCTGGAAGCAGGGATGCCAGCCCTCGTGCTTCTACTGGTCCCTGAGGCGTCACCTGCATCAGGCACCTCTCCTCTCTGCTGGAGGGTTCTGAGCGACCGATGGCATCGAGGGTAAACAGACCCCATTCCAGATGGCTCCCCCGCTGCCTCCTCGAGCCGGGCTGGGTGGGTGGCAATTCTGGATTAGAGTCACAGGCTGGCTGGGCAGTCTAGCTTGACCACTTTGTCCGAGGTAGACACGTGCCCTCGCGGGGCGGGGCGGGTGCCGCCGGGAGCCAGACGCGTGCTGTCACTTTGCTCCCGCTGCCCTCTGTCCTCGGGTCCAGGCAGATCAGGGGCTCTGAGGAAACTGCTGGAACTCAGGGCGAGGATTAGCCTTTTCCAGCACCCTGTGAGAGACCAGAGAAAGGGTTCAGATTTGACATGGGGAGACACCCTCAACTCTTAAGGGGTGTGACAGACGTATGGAGGCCTTCCCGGGCGGTACAGGCCTTCCTCCCAAAGCCGGGAGGGGGAGATGAGGCAACGCACAGAGCCAGAGAGAGGGCTCTGGAAAGCAACCCTTAGAGCTACGGGGGAGGAAGCCAGTAGTTCGGGCTGGCCTGTGGTCCAGACGTCGCGAGCGGAGGAGGGTCTCCGGGCTTCCCTTTAGCACATTTCTGCCACTATACTTCCATCTGCAAAACGGGAACGGGGGACGGGGGGAGCCGGGGGAGAGAATGCAGCCTTGCCGGCAAGCAGGGTGAGCCTGAGCCTGTGGTTCATCGGGCAGTGGTTCTCAGATGGTTAGGCAGCTGTCCGCAAGGGGGCAATCAGGCAGAATGGTTCCAGGAGCGGGTTCGGGCTGCGAGGAGGAGAAAGAGGACCTTTGGGACGAGGGGCATTACGAGCGTGGGTCAGAGCCCTACGTTACCCAATCAGAATGGCCGGGACGAAGAGGAGACCAGCTCCCAGGAGGAAGGGGAACCCCTTCATAAAGTTCAGGGTGGCCGGGTACAGCGAGTTGAAGATGCCAGAAGCCATCAGCATGGCCACGCCGTTGACGCAGGCCACAGCAGAAAAGAGAGCACCTGTGAAGAAATAAACACCACACGCTGAGGTCTGAAAGGCCGAGATTCAAATCCTAGCACCCCTAGCTCGCTGCGGTGTGACCTGGGGCAAGTCACTTAACCTCGCGAGTCTCATCTTCCTCGACGATGAATCCTACGTCATGAGTTGTGGTAAGGATTCAATGAGGCCACGCACAGAACGCACTGGGCACGCGGGGCTGCAGAACAAATGGCTGTTATCAAATCCATGCATTCAAAGCCCATGTGATACCTTCTACCGAAAAGCCTGATAAAACGGTTTTTGGTCCGTCCCCCTTTGAAATCATCTCCTGTTTGAGATTAATTGCTGGGTTAATTCCCAGTTCCAATCTGGGAACTGGGTGGTCTGTGTGGTCACTGAATCAGTTGCGTATCTTTCTGGGTTTCTGTTCCCCTTCTGTTAAATAAAGCTAATGCCTGTTTCATAGACTGCTGGCCACATGAAATTCACATGTAAAGTGTCCACCACAGGCCCCCTCGAGCTAGTAAGTCAGCAAGGGCTGTTCTTCCCTCCTGTTCCCCGTGGCATCTCAGGGCACAGTGAAGGTGCTAGAAAAAAAGCTTACTGAGTGAATGAATGAAGGTCCATGGGTTTGGGGAGGCAAGAAAACGAACCTTTGCTGGGCTACACGTGGTACCAGGTCCTCCTTCCAGGGCAGACGGGGAAAAGTGCATGAGCCAGATGTTTCGAGACTTAGGTCTAAAGACCCAGAGGCCTGAGAAGCTACTCTTTATAGATATGCCGGCAGAACCCAAATTTTGCAAACGGAGCGACACCCTGAGAGAAGTTGAGTTTGAACTCTGTCAGACTGTCAAGAGCTAGAGGGGTCTTGTCATCAGGAGCAAACCACTCACATAACAGAGGCGGGAACGGTGCAGAGACGAAAGGGCCCTGCCCAAGGTCTCCCAGCCAGTGGGTGACAGAGCCAGGACCCAAACCCGCATCTCAAGACCTGCGGCTCTAAAAACACAGCCCTGGGTTTGCATCCCGGCTCCGCCATTTACCGAGTGACCTTGAGTGACCGGATTTAACCCTCCGGGTCTCTGCTTTCTCTGAGCTGGCACGCTGAGTGCGGCAGGGAACCCTGGCACCTCCACATCAGCCTGCGGCTGGAAAAGCTGAGTTCTGGAGAGAGGAGGTCCCGTCCTTGGGCCGCCCGGAGGAACGGGGTGCTCTGCTGACTGCAGATTCCAACCCTGTGATCTGAAAATCCAAGGCGCCGCGGCCCCCTGCCAGCCCCAGGCAATTGGACAGGAGTGCATTCGTCTTGGCTACCGACGTCTCCCGCGCGGAAGGGAGGAAGGGGAGCTGCCCTCTGCCCAGTTCAGGCAACACTGGGTGCGAGCCACCAGCTACAGGCCAACCCTGACACTCACCCTGCTCTGACTCGCCCACCAGCCTGGAGAGCTTGGCCCGGATGATGGGTGTGGTGACTAGCGACAGGAACAGGAGCCCGTACCCTGCAGAGAAAGAAACAATCATCAAGGAAACGGAGTCGGGGGAGGGGCGCCCGAGCACCCTACATAGCCGAACTCCTCTATACACCCCATGCGGGACTCAGGTTGGACACAGGAAGAACTTCCTTGCTGGTGAAGGAGACAATGACCAAGGCGTCAAGCTCAAGGCTTGACCTACCTGCTACCTCTTTCATGAATGAATGCTGATCCCTCACCCATTGTGTTCTCGTCACAACACCTCTTGTGGTCACAGCAGGCCCCACCCACCCGCCTCGCACTTAGAAGCGAGACGGCATGGCCCCCAAAACAAGCATGGGCTTTGGAGTCGGCTCCGAGTTCTAAACCCGTCACCATCGCTTCCTGTGTGGTCTGGGAGCTGACTCCTATCCGTTAAAGGATAAGGGGGCGCCCTGCGTGGCTCGGTCGGTTAGGTGTCCGACTTCGGCTCAGGTCACGATCTCGTGGTTCACGATTTCAAACGTTGGGCTCTGTGCTGACAGCTCAGAGCCTGGAGTCTGCTTCAGATTCTGCGTCCCCCTCCCCACCCCACCTCTCTCTCTCCCCCTCCTCCCCTGTTTGTGCTCTCACTCTCTCAAGAAATAAACATTAAAAAAAAAAAAGGGATAACAAAGCCCTCCTCACGGAATGGTTCTGGGATGTAGGAGGCTGAATTGACGGTCCCCCTAAGACATCAGGTCCGAATCCCTGAAATTGGTAAACGCTGCCTTATTTGGAAAACGGGTCTCTGAAGATGCGTTTATGTTAAGGATCTTGAGACGAGGCCCTTTTCCTGGATTACCAGACTGGGCCCTAGAGGCAATCACACAGATCCTTAGAGGGAAGCAGGGAGACGCGACAGGGAACACAGAAGGCCATGGAAGAGGAAGAGACCATGTCGCCACTGAGGCAGAGGTTAGGGTGACGCGGCCACAAGCCACTGGGAGCTGGAAGGGGCGAGGGAGGTTCCCTCCGAGAGCCTCCGAAGGGAGCGCGGCCCCGCTGCCCCCTCGATTTCCACCCCGGTGAGACGGCTGCTTGGCTTCTGGCCTCCAGAACTGTGCGAGAATGAATTTCCCTGGTCGTAAGCCACCCGGTTTGTGGTAGCTCGTTCCGGCAGCGTCAGGAAACCAGCACGGGAGGTAACCGCTGCGGAGCACGCGCGGCCAACGCAAGCGCTCTTTCCCTTCGCGTCTGCGGCTCACGGGCTCACGCCGCTGCTTGCGTGACGATTTCTCTGCCCGTGGGCCCGTCGCCTCCTAGAAGATAGTGGATCCTCCAAAGTGGGCTCATGAGGCAACCCAGGGCCTCTCAAGCCCCCCTCTGCTGAGGCTCCCCAGAACGGTGACAGCGCCTGCATCATCTCTGCACCCCCGAGGGCACTGAGCCCGGCACCGAGGCCAGGGGAGATGCTGTGGGCAGGAGAGGAAGGTCCCCGGTCCCCTGCAGCCTCACTCTCCAGGCAAGCGGCCAAGTTAAGAAATCGGTGATTACTGATCGGCTGACTTTGTAAACGATGTACTTGAGGACACTATCAAAATTAATCTGTTCCTTTCTTTTTTTTTAAGTGTCTTTATTTGAGAGTGTGAGAGAGAGAGAGAGTGTGTGTGCACACACGAGTTGGGGAGGGGCAGAGAAGGGGAGAGAGAGGGAGAGAGAGGGAGGGTGAGAGAGGGAGAATCCTAAGCAGGCTCCACATTGTCAGCACAGAGCCCTACACGGGGCTCCATCTCACGAACCGAGAGATCATGACCTGAGCCGAAACTGAGAGTCGGATGGATGTTTAACTGACTGAGCCACCCGGGCGCCCCTAAGCTGTTCCCTTAAAAAAGTTAACTTCCTCATTTCCAGCGGCCCCTCTCCTACCAGAAAAAAAAAAAAGAAGAAGAAGAAGGAGGAGGAGAAAAAGAACTAACGCGGGCAAGAATCTAATATCTGTGGTCTGAGAAGACCGGCATTTTTTTTTTTAATTTTTTTAACGTTTATTTATTCTTGAGAGACATAGAGACAGAGCGTGAGCAGGGGAAGGGCAGAGAGAGAGGGAAACACAGAATCCGAAGGAGGCTCTAGGCTCTGAGCTGTCAGCACAGAGCCCGATGCGGGGCTCGAACTCACAGACCGTGAGATCATGACCTGAGCTGAAGTCAGACGCTTAACCGACTGAGCCACCAAGGCGCCCCTGAAAATATCTTTTAATGAGAAGTTTGGAGTGATGCTTTTATTATTTATTTATTATTTTTTAAAATGTTTATTAATTTTGAGAGAAAGAGAGAGACGGCGTGAGCAGGGGAGGGGGAGAGAGACAGGGAGACACAGAATCTGAAGCAGGCTCCAGGATCCGAGCTGTGAGCACAGAGCCCGATGCGGGGCTCGAACTCACAGACCGTGAGATCATGACCTGAGCTGAAGTCGGCCACTCAACCAACTGAGCCACCCAGGCGCCCCAGACGGGCATTTTTAAAAACCCAAAGAAGCCGACCAAAGATACCTGAGGGAGGGCCCATGGTTCTTATCGGAGGAGCGAGCAGTCAGGCATTAGTGGCGTGGACTTTGGTTAAGAACACCATTAATACTGGCTGTGGGAGGCCAAGGAGTGCAGCCATTAGCCTATGAGCCATACCTTTTCCCTTGCTCTGTCTTACTAACGACATTTAGAGCTGATAACGGGGATTAATTACAGAGGCTACTGAAGGTCTATCTTCTCCGCTTGACAAAGACGGCCATGTTTATGACGTCCCTGCGTGGTCTGTCCTCCGGGACAGGCAAGGTACAACAAGAACATTTCCAGACACAGGCATGAACGTGTCGGGGCCGGGAGTGTCTGACCCCCCAGTTTTCACCCACCCAGCGCCTCTGGGACGCGCCGGCCCCGGGGCCCACACGCTTTACCTGTGAACATGAGGGGTGTGACGGTGGCGAACGCAAAGACCACCATCCCCAGAATGTTGAAGGCCAGGCCGATCTCGGCCACCCAGGTGTCGGCCAGGCAGTGCTGCAGGAGCCGCAGGCCCAGCAGGCTGGTGAGGTACGGGAGGTGCTGAGCCGCAGAGCCGTAGCCGATCAGCTTGGAGTCCCAGCAGAGGGGCTTGCTCAGCTCATAGAGGGTCAGGATGTCCTGGGCCCCAAAGTGCACGGTGACCACCGTGAAGATGGCCAGCGAATACAGGGCTAAATGCTTCCTGGACTTCTCTGGGGCCGGAGTCACGTACAGCCGGACGATGGATCGGTGGTGCCGGAGTGTGAAGAGCCGGGCAGGCCTTGGCTCCTTCACCGTCTCCCCGAAGCAGAACGCCGCATAGAGAGTCATGGCTATCAACAAGGCCATGGCCAGCCAGAAGGGGTTGGCGTAACCCTGGGCCCGGAGCCAGTGGCCCCCGAGGAGGCTGGCCAACATCCCCGCGACCCCGATGCACGATTCCAGCAGGGCCATTCGCAGGGTGCGGCTGCGGCTGGAGCTGACGTCTGCCACCGAGGCAAAGCCAGCGGCCAAGAGGCCGCTGAAGTCCCCGAGGAGCGCGCAGAGGATGCGGCCCAGCACGAAGTAGCCGACGTGGAGCTGTAGCTGCACCACAAAGATGGACACCACGGCCTGCAGCAACAGGCCCAGGGACGCCAGCACCAGCAGGGGACGGCGGCCCACACAGTCACTCCAGGCGCCCAGCAGGGTGAATGAGAAGATCCCCACCAGGAAGCCGCCCAGGTTCATGTAGAGGGTCCAGTGGGAGGTAAGGGTCTCCACTTCCTGTGGGGACATGAATCTTACCAGGGTGCTGTTTCTCGCTCCGGGTTGCACCCCCCGCCCCCCAAACCATCACCATCCTGGGAGATAGGGGGATGAGGACTAACTTTGGAGCCCGAAACCTCCGAGAACTGGCCCTGGATTAAGGGGAATGGACCGCGGTCCCGGGCCCTTAACTTTCACTCCCGGCCTTGCTCTACCTAGAGAACTTTAAGCACCCCCCACATTGCAGTGGTCCGACAGGCGCCAACTAGGCTCCGGCCCCGCCCACTAGCCAATCTCCATACCGCCCCCCCCTCCAGCAGCTTGCCCTCCCCAGACGCAGGCCCCGCCCCATCGGCCGCCCCGGCGCTCCCGCCCGGGGCCCACCCCGAGCCACGCTCCGCGCCCCTCCGGCGCCGCTACCTTCATGATGGGGTCCGCGCTGTGGTTGCTGCAGCTGCCCCTGTCGCGGGTGCCATTGTAGCCGAGGTCGGCGCTGAAGCGGTGCCACAAGTACTGCGTGGTGAGCGGGCCCTGCAGGACCAAAGCGAAGTTGGCGAGGAATATAAGCGGCTCCACGGGGCCGCGGCACAGCACGGCCGCCCCGCGGCGGCCGCGGGCCTCGTCCGGGGGGCTCGCGCGCCCCTCCATGCGCGTGCGCGTCAGGCCCAGCGCGAGACGGATGGCTGGACTTTTCTGCGCCTGCGCCCAGCGTCCCTTTTTTTTTAAAAAGTCGGGCGGGGCGGGGCCACTGTTCCGCTGTTCGCTGGCGCCCCGCCTGCTCTGGCTGCGGAGGGCGGGAGAGGGGCCCCTCACCCCTGCCTCACTGGATGACCTCACCTGCAGTCTGCAAGGATACCGCCCTACAGCCCTCCGTTCCTGGACCAGAAACACCCCTAACACTAACAAAAAGTATCAATAATTAACATTTATCGATCGTTTACTGTGCGCCGGACACTGCACTAAACTCTGCGTGCATTGGTCTCCCAACAACCCTATAGGCTAGCCATCATTAATGATCACGGTCTACAGATGAGGAAACGAGGACATGGGGCACCCAAGGCAGAGCTCGAAGAACATTTGACCCCTGACGCCTATGCTGATGTTCGGAGGGGCTGCGGCTGAGGCAGCTCAATGGAGGGCAGCCTCACGCTCTCGGGCCTCACCGCCACTACCTAGGCTCTGCTACTGTCTCGGGCATGGCACTTACCTCCCTGTGCCCCGTTTCCTCATCTTTTTTTTTTTTTAATTTTTTAATGTTTATTTATTTTTGAGACAGAGAGACAGAGCATGAGTGGGGGAGGGGCAGAGAGAGAGGGAGACACAGAATCCGAAGCAGGCTCCAGGCTCTGAGCTGTCAGCACAGAGCCCGACGCGGGGCTCGAACTCACAGACCGCAAGATCACGACCTAAGCCGAAGTCGGATGCTCAACCGACTGAGCCACCCAGGCGCCCCCCATTTCCTCATCTTTAAAATGAGGGCGCGAATACAACCTGCCTCAAAGAGTTACTGTGGAAGAAGAGTGTCTGGTACATTCTAAGGGCTGTTACCGTTATTAATAGGCTGTTACTTGCTCCACTCCTGCCCTGGGGTCTTTTCCTTGGGAAACCGGTCTTGTTGGGGGGGGGGGGCTCAGGACTGGTTCTGCAGTGCCTGCAGAGAAGACTGTGGAGGGCCCCGGGGGGGCTATGGGTGTGGCCCTGTGCTCCTGGGTGCCTCCGCTATAGGAACTGGGGCAGAAGGCAGTCACGCCTCCTGTCTGGGCATGTTTTATTGCCTGTAAAAGGGAAAAGCATTACCTGCCTTTCTCCTTTATCGGTTACTCATGCAACCTATTTCTTGTCCCCTCTTCTATGTCCAAGGCCGTGCTGGGGGCTGGGGCTCCATTTCTGGCTACCATGACTGTGCACGGGCTCGTTGCCGGCGGATTGACCGTCCCCCACCTCCCCTGAGGCAGAAAGAGCCCTAGGTTCCCAAAAAGTGGATGCCGACTAGATAGTGGTGGACTGAATGGGGCCTGCACCCCCCGGGACAATTACCACCCCATCTAGGAAATTCCACATGAAACACACAAGCCCCGGGAGTTGACTCCCTCCCCTCCTCACGGCCTCCACGAAAGCTTGGCCCAGTTATGTCGGTAGCAGGGAGGAGACGGCGCCCAGTTGAGATTTTATTGTTATTTCCTGTAGAACTAAGGCTGAGAGACGGAATGCCAAGGCCGCTTGGCTGGGAATGGGTCAGGGTGTCGCTCGTCCCAGAGCTGAAGCCTGTGGGGCTCACCACACAGGGGCCTCTTCCACCTCCTTTCAGGCCTGGCTGCGGTCAGGTCACGGCTCTGCGCCAAACCATCCAGTAGTTTCCATTTCATTCAGCGCAAATCAGCTCATTAAGAGGATCCCTAAGACCACGTGCGCTCTGATCCTTTCCCTACATTGTCCTCCTCTGCTCTAGCCATAGTGCTCCTCTGCTCTAGCCATAGTGGCCTCCCAGCTCCTTCGATGGGTCTAGCGGGCCCCTGCCTCCGGGTTCTTGCATCTGCTGTTCCCTCTGCCTGGAACGGTCTTCCGCCAGATACCCATCTGACGGGCTTTCCTCACTTCCTCACTCGCGCCTCTGCCGTGCTCCCTGTCCGCGAGTAACCAACCGCAGCTCCTAAAGAGCTGGTCGTGTTTGCTGCCAGTTCCTGGCAAGAGGAAGGGCAGAGAGAGCACGAGGGGAGAGCCATTTCCTGTTTTGAGCTGTGTTCTTCACGTGACAACTCCGAAAGTCAAAGCGGCAGCCGTGTCCCAACCACTGTTGTCCCTAGCACTAAGGAGGAAGCTCCCTGCGAGATTTTGGCCAAGTGCCTTTTGGGCCTCCGTTTTCCTCATCTGTGAAGCATGAAGTCATAACATCTGCCTCTGGGGTGACTGTTAGGATCCAACGAGAAACGGTGTGTGGCGGTGTCCAGGTGCCAGAGACCGTGGGTCGTGCTGAGCTGAGCTTGAAGGTGGGGAGGGAATCGCACCAGAAAGAAGTGAGGCTGTCGCAAGTGAGGGGGTCAGCTGAGCCTTAGAGAGGAAGGCTGGCCAGGGTCCAGAGAGAGGCAGGGCTGCCCAACCGCTCACCCCACGGGAGAGATTCCCCAAACCGCTCTCTGTCTTGGGGCCCCTACTCTTGGTCTCATTATTCTGAAAGCCTTTTGGGGTCCTTAATGATTTCTTTTCTTTTCTTTTTTTTAAGTTTATGGATTTATTTAGACAGAGAGAGTGAGCATGAGCAGGGGAGGGGCAGAGAGAGAGAGAGAGAGGGAGAGAGAGAATCCCAAGCAGGTTCCATGCTGTCCGCGCAGAGCCCGAGGTGGGGCTCGATCTCACAAAAGAGTTCACTCAGTCCCTTCCCCTAGAGGAGTTCCCAGGCCAGTGGAAGGTGCACCACAAATCCCAAATCCCAATACCAAAAATACGCAGCGGCATAAATCAGTTCAGAGGTTCCTCAAGGGGAAGTCAAAGAAGGATTTACAGCAGAGGAGCTGGATTTTGAAGCCGGAAGTGATGAAGAGAAGTCACCGGAACAGAGAGAGGAAGTGAAGAAGGGCTTTCTGAAGATAAGGTAGGTCATCTAATTATCCATGGACCGCACAGTTCAATAGTATTCTATTGTGGGCATGTGTGTGTGTTAAAACCTGTTAAATGGTTAAATGGAAATATTGAAAATATACTATAAAAGCCTACCCTGGCAACTGTTCACTTTTCACTCGTCTGGATCCTCAAATAAGGGGTGTGACCCCAGGACTCTTGACCTCAGGAAGACCGTACAGGCGCTCCTCAAGGCTGACACCGTTTTGGGGGCGACAATGGGGGCGATGCCTAGGGGTTCTCGGGAAGGACATCGTTCGGCCAAGCCCTCCCTCCAGCTCCAGGCTCAGAACCCCAGCCGCGAGGGTCTGGGGCACCAGGCTTTGCTAAGTGCCTCAGAGAGCTGAACACAACCCAGACTGGGGCTCAGATCAGAAGCCTGTGCGCAGACCGTATGGCCCCATGGCTCACTGAGAGCTGCCCGTTCCCAGGACGGGGGAAATGAGCCATGGAATTACTAAACCGTGAGGGCTTGTGACTCAGTCTCCCCTTCCTCGGTGGTGGTCATCTACCTCGTTGTCCCATGCTGACTATGTAAACATGTTCTTTTTACAGATGTATCAGTCGTGCTGATTAAGCAGTAACTGACTTCCGTTCGGGGAACTGCTCTGCGTTGGCCGTGTCCCCAACACGGTGTCGCATCCTCATTACAACTCAGGGACCTATCTGACACCTTCTCTGTCCCACTGCAAAGCCTCCACACCTCCCAGGCTCTCGAGTTCACAGACCCGTAACCCGCAGGCTAGATGTGGATATGGCTTTGAGTGACTCACAGGGTGTTCTGAGAACAGTTAGTCGGCTCACATAGTGTAGTTTGAATTTCGAACTCGTTGCCCACATTGAACAGTCGGAAGATTCACGGGGGAAATCCGGGTGTCTGGATTCTCTTGAAAACTCAGAGGTTGGGGCGCCTTCGGCTCCGGTCGTGATCTCACGGTTCATGGGTTCGAGCCCCGCATCAAGCTCTGTGCTGACAGCTCAGAGCCTGGAGTCTGCTTCGGATTCTGTGTCTCCCTCTCTCTTTGCCCCTCCCCCGCTAATGCTCTGCTCTGTCTCTCTCTCAAAAATGAATAAACATTTAAAAAAAGAAAAAAGAAAAAAAAAAAGAAAACTCAGAGGTTGTGGCCACAGTCGCGCAAGCGTATCCCAGGTAAAGCTAGGAAGGAAGTGTCCCCTCCCCTGAGGGGGGCGCGTGTGTCCTCCGGTTCGTCACTGCCCTGCCGCCCACTTTCACTCAGAGGCATGGAGCTTGCGACGCCTTTAGGGGCCCTGCTGTTGTCTGGGGGGATGGGACCCCCAAGTTTCTCTAGGTGCTAGACTGAGGCTTTCTGAGCAACAGAGCGGATGGGGTTCCTGTGACGCCATGCCCAGCTGCTCTAGAGGGACTGACGGTCATGGAGCCAGAGAAGTCGGGAGGGACCAGATTCTGCCTCTGAGGACTTCGGTTTGGCTCTTACTGAGTTTGAAGTTCTAGCAGCCCAGATAAGGGAAGGGAAGGGAAGATACCGTGATGTCAGCTTCTCTCTCAGAGGCGGAGCTGAGGGCCCTCAGGGAGGGACAGGCAGGCCTCCTCTCGGTGACCAGTGCAATCTCAGAGAAGCATATCCGAGGCTGAAACCCAGTCAGGCGGAGCAAGAAAGCGAAAGATGCAACCCTAGCTGGTTACGGGCAACACAGCAGCGGATGCCTTCTGGAATTCTCCGCAGCGTCAACCTGTCCAGGCGGCCAGCGGCCCTCCAGCGTCTGCACACGGACCCTTTCATACGTACGCCCCAGCACTCCTGGGTCACCGGTCGGGGGCGAGCTGGGACACCTCCACAGCCCTGCCAAACCAACACGCCAGGCTGTCCCACGGGACCTACCCCACTTTTAACTTCTCTACGGACTTATTTGGACGCTCGCTTGGCATTTGCTCTTCCTCTGTAAGCCTGGGTAGGAACCCAGCAGGTACCAGAAAGGCATTTTGGGCCACAGGGGAGTGCTCATTGCCCTGAAGGTAAGCGAGAGGTTTTGGAGGCAGTGAAGGGAAAAGGCAAATTTCCAAGAACATTTGTGACCGCCTGGGTGACTCAGTGAGTTGAGCATACGACTCTTGGCTTCCGCTTAGGTCATGAGCTCAAGCCCTGAGTCAGGCTCCGTGGAGCCTGCTTAAGATTCTTTCTTTCCCCCACAATCTCTCTCTCTCTCTCTCTCTCTCTCTCTCAAAAAAACAAAAACAAAAACAACACGTGTGAAACAATGGGCCTGCCTTTCCAAGGGTGTGTCTGAAACATGAAGAAACGGGATGTCTCTAAAGAGACGAATTAAGGATCAAAACACCCACCTTGATAAACCACCTTAGATGATTGATGCCAACGTAGGGTTCTTGCAAGACGCCTAATTCCCCCCCCTCCCGCCTTTGAGATATAACTGACATATAACATCGTGTAAATGTAAGCTGTATGACATGATGATTTGTTGTATGGATATATTGCAAAATGATGACCGCAATGAGGTTAGTTAGCCCATCAGTCTCTTCGCCTAGTGACCTTTTGTGGGTGTGTGGTGAGAACTTTCCAGGTCTACTCTCTTAGCGACTTTCAAGCATATAATACAGTGTTATTAACTATAGTCACTCTGTATATTACATCCCAGAATTTATCTTTTTTTTTTTTTTAAGATTTTATTTTTAAGTAATCTCTCCATCCAACGTGAGGTTGGAATTCACAACCCCAAGACCAAGAGTCACGTGCTCCATTGACTGAGCGTAGCGGGCCGGTGCTCCCAGAACTTATCTTAAAAATACTTACTCATTGGGACGCCTGGGTGACTCAGTTGGTTAAGCATCCGACTCTTGGTTTCGGCTCAGGTCGTGATCTCATGCTTCGTGAGTTCAAGCCCAGTGTAAGTGCAGAGCCTGCTTGGGATTCTCCCTGCCTCTCTGCCCCTCCTCTGCTAGTGTGCATTCTCTCTCTCTCTCTCTCTCTCTCTCTCAAAATAAATAAACATTAAAAAATACTTATTCATCTGGAAGTTTGTACCCTTTAACCACCCATTTCTCCCACACCCCAGCCTCTGGCAACTACCAATCTACTTTCTGTTCCTATGAGTTTGGTTTTTAAGATTCCACGCATAAGTGAGATCATACAATATTTGTCTTTCTCTGCTTGACTTATTTCATTTAGCATCGTGTCCTCGAGGCCCATCCATGTTGTCACAAATGGCAAGCTTTCCCTCCTTTTAATGGATGAATGATATCCCATAGTGTATGACTACCACAGCTTCTTCTCTATTTTTTAAAAAATGTTTACCTAGGGGCGCCTGGGTGGCTCAGTCGGTTAAGCGGCCAACTTCAGCTCGGGTCATGATCTCATGGTTCGTGAGTTTGAGCCCTGCGTCGGGCTCTGTGCTGACAGCTCGGAGCCTGGAGCCTGCTTCGGATTCTGTGTCTCCCTCTCTCTCTGCCCCTCCCCTGCTCACGCTCTGTCTCTATGTTTCTCAAAAATAAGTAAATGTTAAAAAAAAGTTTACCTATTTTTTTCTTTCTGTAATTTATTTATTTTTTATAATTTACATCCAAGTTAGCACATGGTCCAACAATGATTTGAGGATGTTTATTTATCTATTTTTGAGAGAGAGAGAGAGAGAGCACATGCAGGGGAGGGGCAGAGAGAGAGAGAGAGAGGGAAACAGGATCAAAAGCAGGCCCCAGGCTCCAAGCTGTCAGCACCAAGCCCGACATAGGGGTCAAACCCACGAACCATGAGCTCATGACCTGATCTGACGTCAGACGCTAAACCGACGGAGCCACCCAGGCGCCCCTCTTCTTCATCCATTTATCCATCGATGGACACTCGGATCGCTTCCATATCTTGGCTATTGTAACAGAGGGGAACAGATATCTCTTTGAGACAGTGGTTTCATTTCTTCAGGCACGCACCCAGAAAGGGAGGACCTGGCCGGATTCCTAGTTCTTGACCTTGTCCGCAGCTGCAGCTTCTCACAGCTGCTGCCAGTGTCTCACCACGTCCTTCTCCTCCCGGGTCTCGCAGTGTCTTTAGAGCCTTCGGAACGGACAGGTATAAACACGTGGCCTCGTATATCCTCAGGGAGAGGAAGAGGAGCTCCCCATAATCAAAAGCACATCACATCAGACCTTCTAAATGTTACCAACACGGAGCGAAAACGGTGACTTTCTCTTTAAACGTGTGTTTGAGTTTCCTTTTGAATTTTTTTTTAATGTTTATTTCTTTTTGAGAGACATAGAGGCACAGCGTGAACAGGGGAAGGGCAGAGAGAGAGGGAGACACAGAATCCGAAGCAGGCTCCAGGCTCTGAGCCGTCAGCACAGAGCCCGATGCGGGGCTCGAACTCACAGACCACGAGATCATGACCTGAGCCGAAGTCGGCCGCCCAACCGATTGAGCCACCCAGGCGCCCTTGAGTTTCCTTTTGATGTGTACTTCATGCACCATAATTCCTCTCGTTTGTGGAATGTGTATTGGAGTCTCTTTTGAAGTCTATAGTTTCTCTATTTCCTCCGTCATCCAAGTGTGCACTTGAATTGCTTTCCAAATATGTACTCTAAGTGTGCGCACCAAGAGTGCAAGGAGAGCGTAAGATCTGGTACCTTTCTGGCAAGGTGGTTGTGGCGTGGAGAAATCGTGGAGAGAGAACCCGCAAAACATGATCTGGGCAGCCGTCCCGCTTCTAGACAGTGGAATCTGCCCCCACTCTTTCCTGTATGCATATTTTTTCAGAAGGTCATATTACCAAAATAATAATAATAGTAATGACAGAGAAATGTCAGTGACCCAAATGCAGCAAGAGTAACCACAGCAGCTAATGGTTAATGAGCATTGACCGTATGCCAAGCAGAGAAAGGACTCGTTCTAATAAAACTTTACGAGGTGGTTATCAGCATTCCCATCTATGGAGGGGGAGACTGAGGCTTTTCGAGGTTCAGTGACTTATCAAAGATCCTGTGGCTTTACGAAGGGTCAAAGTCAGGACTGGAACTCCGTGTACCGGCTCCCAGAGCCAGACTTCTCAGCCCTGCCCTCAGCCTCCTCCCAGGTCTGGAGAGCCGTTGGTGGACAGCCAGCTCGTTACAGACTCCGTTCTCAAGAGAAGAAACAAGGATTCAATTTCCTCTTGAAATTTTTCGAGAAAAGTCACTAAAACCCACCCATGTCACTACCTGTGACTCTATCTTGGGCAAAGTTTCTGTTGAAAAATCAACATCCACCCCAGTGTTAATAGCAGCACTATCAACAATATCCAAAGTATGGCAAGAGCCCAAATGGCCATCGATGGATGAATGGATAAAGAAGATGTGGTGTATATATGTATGTGTGTGTACACACACACACACACACACACACACACACACACACACAAGAACATCAGCAAGCCCTTAAAATGAATTTTTCCTGGGGCGCCTGGCTGGCTCAGTCAGTGGAGTGTGTGACTCTTGGTTTCGGGACTGTGAGTTCAAGTCACACGTTGGGCAGGGAGATTTCTTCACAATAAAATTTAAGAGGCCCTTGGGTGGCTCAGTCAGTTAAGTGTCCGACTTCGGCTCCGGTCATGATCTCACAGTTCATGGGTTCGAGCCCTGCGTGGGGCTCTGTGCTGACCACTCGGAGCCTGGAGCCTGCTTCGGATTCTGTGTCTCCCTCTCTCTCTCTGCCCCTCCCCCTCTCACTCTCTGTCTCTCTTTCATGAAAAAAAATAAACATTTAAAACATTTAAAATTTAACAATTCTTTGACATGATCTAATACTGAGTATTCAATAACCGTTCCCAAGAAATCTCTTTTATGACAGCCGCGCTTGAACTCGACTTCAGACAAGCCCACGCCATGCATTTTCAGGACGCGTTATGGCTCTTAAATCTCTTTTGTTCCGGAACAATCTCTTCCTTCCCCACCGTCCCCCGTGTCTGCTTTTAGAAAACACCCATAAACATTTACATAGTAAATCGGGGTTTTATAGCATTCGTGGGTTCCAGGAATGGACTCCGCCATGTGCCATGTGAATCTGTTTCCCAACGTTCGCCTCCTTAAACTGCGACCATTTCTGAGAAACGAGGCACCGCTTGTAGTGGGAAAATGTATCAACGGAAAAAGGTGGCCCAGGGTAGGGTGGGAGAGATGGCCAGAAGACGGAGATCAGAGGGAAAGATGGAGTTGGGGATTTACCCACTCCAGGGTGAGAGGCGTAGAATCCAGCCGACGTGAACCCCCCCTTTCCAAGCATCATGGATCCATCAGTGGACAACGGTCCTCGCAGCAAGTTGCTCGTGGTCGTCATAAGTAGCCTCCCAGTGTCCCCACACACCTATACCCATCCCCACACGTTCATTCTCCTTCTCCCTGGGTGACGTCTGATGACCCACCAGCCTCCAGGGTCCTTGACAAGTGGGTAGAGATGCCTGGTGAGTGGCCCATGTGCACGGTCCCTCTGGGAAGATCTATTTAGGTTTTCTGAAGTTTGATTTTCTTTCTTTTTTAATATTTGTTGAGAGAGAGGGGGAGAGAGCGCCTGCGCGAGTAGGGGAGAGGCAGGGCGAGGGAGCAGAGACTTCCAAGCAGGCTCCACACTGTCAGCACGGAGCCTGACGAAGGGCTCAATCCCACGAACCATGAAATCATGACCTGACCTGAAATTAAGAGTCAGATGCTTGACCAACTGAGCCACCCAGGTGCCCCTTAAATTTGACTTTCTATTGGGAGGTAACACATCGGTACTGGAAACTATGAAGTAGTCCGTTATGGGTTTGGTTACTGCATGTCAGCCTCTGAAAACCAGACAGTCTGGCTGTCCTGACAAGGTGGCCCTTGGCTGCCCAAGGCTCTGTTGCCATGATCGGATGCCTCTTTGCAAGACCACCTGCCGGCCTCCTCACTAAGCATCTTGCCTGGTGGACAGGCCTTCTGTGACCTCATTTTTTCCTTTCCTCTCCCTTACGCTGCCACCCCAGTAACCCTCCAATGATTCCTTCCCTGTCCCCACAGCCACTCCGCCGGCCCTTCCCTCCTCGGACTATCCCAACCGACTCCTGACTTGTTTCATATATTCTAGTCTCGCTCTGCTTCCCAATCTTTTCCGCAGCGATTTTCTTTAATGGAGCTTTCCTTTGGTTGCTTCCCTTCTTAAAAACCTTCAATGGCGGGGCGCCTGAGGGGCTCTGTCGGTTAAGCATCCAACTCTTGGTTTTGGCTCAGGTCATGATCTCACGGTTCGTGGGTTTGGGCCCCATGTTGGGCTCTGCGCCGATAGCATGGAGTCTGCTTGGGATTTTGTCTCTCCCTCTCTCTCTGCCCCTCCCCTGCTCGTGTGTGCATGCCCTCTCTCTCACACACACACAACAAATAAACTTAAAAAAAAAAAAAAAACCTTCAGTGGTTCCCTTGGCATGACGTGACGTCTAAAGATCTTTCTGTTGTGATGCCAACTCCCTCACAGTCAGTCCCCACTTCACGCAAGACCCCATGCCCGCTCCCCATGCAGCCCTGGCACCGGCTACTGCCCTTGCCTACAAGGCCCCACTCCCGTGCCCGCCCCATCTGCCCATTTGCCCAAGTAACTCCTTCCTACACATCTTTCTAGACTCACCTTAGGTAGATATCCCCTCCTCCAGGAAGTCCACTCCCCAGCCGGAGCCAACACTGCCACAGAGCCCTGTACTCCCCCTATCGGGGTACTAGACTGTTAGTTCTCCGAAGGAGACTATGTCTTGCCTTACCTAGCAGCGCCTGACGCGCCTGGAATTATTGTCAGATGACTGAAAAAGTGACATTTTAAGATTGCATGCCTTCTTGGCTCCAGGCTGAACGCCTAGAGTTCAGCTCCTTCAACGACCCGTCCTTCAAGGAGATTTCCAGATTCTTCCCCGTAGTGGCTTTTCTTTTCTTTCTTTTTTCTTTTTCTTTATTTGTTTGGGGAGAGAGAGAGAGAGAGAGCTCATGAGCACAGTGCGAGCAGGGGAGGGGCAGAGAGAGAGGAAGAGAGAATCCCAAGCAGGCTCCGTGCTGTCAGCGCGGAGCCCGACACGGGGCTTGATCCCACGAACCGCGATGGCATGCCCTAAGCCAAAACCGTGACCCGAGTGGAAAGCAAGAGTCAGATGCTTCACCAGCTGAGCCACCCAGGCGCTCCAAGTGGCCTTTCGTGCGGGGACAGAGCAGTCTGCGGCAGCCGCGCGAGCATCATTTGGTTTGTCCAAATGTCCCGTTAATGAAACCGTAATCTGGGGGGAGAAAGGGCATCTCACTGCCTTGCTGGCTTCTGCTGGCTTGTTCCTGGGAATCCCCCGGCTCCCATCCCACGTTCCGCTCCGGGCGCCACTTCCACCATCGGGCCCACGCGCAGGTGGTTTTGGACCCCTCGCCAGTCCCACACAAGTATCCCTGGCATGTGACATCACCTTGTTAGATTCGGCCCTTCTGTGTCACTTAGCATTCTCTAGTTGCAAAGAAAAATAATACATTCTGGCTGTCTTTTGGTTTTTTTTTTTAATGTTTATTTATTTTTTGAGAGAGAGAGAGAAAGAGTGTGAATGGGGGAGGGGCAGAGAGAGAAGGAGACACAGAATCCGAAGCAGGCTCCAGGCTCCGAGCCGTCAGCACAGAGCCCGACGCGGGGCTCGAACTCACGGACCACGGGATCGTGACCTGAGCCGAAGTCGGATGCTTAACCGACTGTGCCACCCAGGTGCCCCCCTCTGGCGGTCTTTTTAAAATGAATTTGTTTGAAGTCCTTGGAAGGGTAACACTCAGAATAAAAGGATGCTGAACAGTGTGGTCACAATTAGGACAAGACGCAGGGAAGTTCTGGGAATCCAGGCAGTAGGAACAATCAGACCCCTTTTACAGGGCGTTGCTGTGACCCGTTTCTCTCACTGTCAAGATTCCGGTTCCCAGGAAACAGGCTGCTGGCCTGGCCGAGTCCCGTGCCCACCCTTCGGCAACGAGGGAGGCACCTTGATTCTTCCATGGCTGCACCCACTGGGTGCAAGCTGCTGTTATCAGAAGGTGAGTTGATTGCTAATTTAGGGGGAAACACTGATCTCCATGCTGCTGGCCTTGGATACATTCTAGAGAGTGAGGAAGCCAGGATGGGGAAGATTCCGCACAATGGTCAAAGGATCCTTGGGTTGGGCTCCAACGGGATCCACCCAAGATTCTCCTGTGAATAGCTTAACACTGTGGCAAGTGGTCCTGAGGGCAGCCTCCCCTGAGCGTGGCTCCAGGTTTATTCAGAGCCAACCCCACCAGGGGACAGGCTAGGACTTCCGGAGTGCGCCTGGGCTCAGCACTCACCACCCCACAGTTAGCACCAGGAACCCGGCTTCGGTAGCAAGATGGTTCCCATCTTCACAGCCTAGAAGGTTTTCCGGCTTTCTGGTGACAGAGAGCCTCGGCTGCCTCTTCCTTCCTTCTCTCTGCGGGTCCTGCTTTTAATGGATTCTCTCTCCAGACCCAGTTCTACCTGCTCTTGCTTGCTTCCTGGTGGCCATGCCTGGTATGACAATGCTCTCTGGTCTCAAAGAAAAAGTTCCCAACCATCTTGAAGATGAGCCCAACTGATTAGGCAAGCCGATTTCCCCCCAAAAGAACTGTCAAGACAGATCTTTCTTTTGATGGGTTGGTTTATGTAATTAGTGACAGGCTATAAAGGTATGAATGAACAATTACATCCGGCAAGCCACAGTTTAGTCATCCACAAACAAGAGGTGCATGACCCCAGGACTCTCCTGGAGCGTGGCCACTGCCAGAGAGACCAGCCATCTTGGTTCCGTGGGGCTTTACACTGGGGAGAACGGTGCACACGTCAAAATGTTAGCCTGTCAACCGCCACATGCTCTTCTACAGAAACTTCCTTCTCAGCACCCACACCTCATTTCCCGGGCTTCCTTGATCGCCCAACACCTCCTGCCGCCTCCAGGCTTGACTGCCAGTGTTTCTTCTCTAGATCCGATCAGCCTTTGATTCACCACCTCCCTTCGTCAGCCCCCGTGTTTCAGGCATACCCAGAAGAGAGGCTATACCTCATTCTCAAAGAGAAGAAAAAGAAGGAGGCTGAGGAAGAAAAGGAGGAGAAACAGATACTTCACAAAAGAGAATATTCGAATGCCTGATAAACGGACGAAAAATTGTATGACTCCATACGTCACCAAGGAAGCACACATCGAAGCCACCACGCAGGATCCCCACACACCTGAATAGCTCAAAGGGAAAAGAAGATAATTATCAAGTCTTGACTAGAGCAGCCGAACCATCTGGAAACAACTCAATGTTTGTCAGTCGAACAGAGAGGTTGTGCGTATTCACACAAGTGAATATTAAAGAGCAGGAGCTACGAGAACTTGTGACAACGTCGTGTTGAGTGACAGAAATCGGACACTGTACATGGTCTACAAAGAGCCAGTGAGACGAATCTGTTTTATTAACTGTTAGGACACTGGTTACTCTTGGCAGGAAGATGGCGGGCGGTGGTAACTGGGAGGCGGTTTGAGGGCAGCTGTGAGGAGCTGCTCATGTCCCTTGATGTCTGTCAGTGCTGGTTACGTGTGTTCACTCCGTGGCAAGGCATTCAGGGGTACCCTTTTCCATATACATGTTTGATCTTAAGGGAAAAAAAATTGATTCTCTTCCCTCCATTACTCTGTGCCTCTCAGTCGCCCTGAGGTCTCTCCATTTCTGCCCCCCAGACCCCTCCTCCCCCGTTCTCCTTGACACCAGTCATCCACTCAGGGTCTTCTCCCCCCCCCCTCCCCGCTTTTTGAAATGTTATTTATTTATTTAGTTAGTTAATTTATTTTTGAGAACGCGTGAGCAGTTAAATGTTTTTTTGTTTGTTTAATTTTGAGACAGAGAGAGAGTGTGAGCAGGAGAGGGGCAGAAAGAGAGGGAGACAGAGAATCCCAAGCAGGCGCCGCGCTGTCAGTGCAGAACCTGATGAGGGGCTTGAACTCGTGGGTCTTGAGTTGAGGACTGCCCTGAAAGTGGAATGATGTATTATATCCTAATTACATATACATGCTGAAAGCTGAGACCTCCATG
Organism: Paguma larvata; assembly: GCA_030068075.1. Classification (NCBI taxonomy): domain Eukaryota; kingdom Metazoa; phylum Chordata; class Mammalia; order Carnivora; family Viverridae; genus Paguma; species Paguma larvata. The sequence goes on from CM057843.1 coordinate 6,680,243, forward strand.
CCTTTCTTCTGACTGGGTTCCCAGAATGCTGGAAGCGAAACCCATATCCTCTAGTTGGAAGTTTTGAAGAAACTTTCCTGAGGCATCTGAACGGCCGAAGAAGAAAGATCTAAAGACAGAGACGCGCGGGGTTTCACCAGAGTAACATTTGTGGTTGACCGAGAGCGTCCCATTTCTCTCTGTTTCTCCACTCTTAATCATAACCAAAAGCCTTGAGCTCACCGGCACCCAAGAAAAACCTCGAACACTGATGATAGAGACTGAACCAAACAAACAGAAGAAAAAAAAAAAAAAAGAAGAAGAAGAAACAAAAGAAATAGAAACTGATGGGGGAGACAAAGGGAGAAGGAAATGGTAGATAAAATTAAATTTCCTTTTAACCTGCAGCCCATTGGCAAACACTTGTGGCAAATACAGGTTATAACATTTCTCCAGGAACCCCCTACTGTCTTCGTGTTAATGCCCTGTTAGAGGGAAAACAGCCTGAACTTGACAATAGCTAGACCTCTAAGGATCCTGAGTCTTCTTTATCGTATGAAAATCCTTTTGGAAACCTCTCCTTGCCTTTAACCTCCCCCACCTCCCAAGTATATAAATCAGTCCTCCTCACAATCCCAGGCAGCACTTTCTGCCTACCAGTTCTGTATGTGTGTGTTTTAAAAATTTTTTAATGTTTATTTTATGTTTGAGAGAGAGAGAGACAGAGCATGAGCAGGGGAGGGGCAGAGAGAGGGAGGCACAGAATCCCAAGCAGGCTCCAGGCTCCAAGCTGTCAGCACAGAGCCGGACGCGGGGCTCGAACTCATGAACCGTGAGACCACGACCTGAGCCGAAGCCGGATGCTTAACCAACTGAACCACCCAGGCGCCCCTGTCCCTGTGTTTTCATGAAACCACTTTTGTTTGCACCGAAGAGGTCTGAAGACATCCAAACCCCAACGTTTTCTACAACATTTTGGCATCCCAACGTGGGGCTTCAGTGAAGCCTTTTCATCTGGACCCTGAGCCTCGGTGCAAACTTGGTGAGTCCTTCCTCTCCTCTCTCCTTACTTTCCTTTCAGAGGCTTTTCCAGGGGTGTGGTTATTGGAACGCTTTCATGTCGGTTGCTGAGGCTGCAGTCCTCTAGCCCGTGGCTACTCTCCTGGGAGGAGAAAGCCGGCCTTTTGGCTGGAAATTAGTACCATGGCCAGAATGGTAATAAGACCCAGAAACTTGATGCCTTCTCTTCGTTTCTGGTCTTATACGAAGGTGCCTGTCTTGGGCATGGACGGCCACCAAAGTCACCAGGACAGTTGCCGGTCTTAAGACTCCTATGAGAGATTTCCTTCTTATTGGTCTAATGTGAGCCCCTCCACGTCCCTGGCCTCGTGGCTTCTGGCCGTGAGAACTCCGCTCAGAGCCAGTAGGAGCTAGCACCTGACTGAATTACAACCCAATGGGGACCGTTTCCTAGGAAGCCAGCTGTGAAGACCGCATGTGTTGGAAAGTCGCTTAGATCCTGTTGGATTTGTATCGTTAACTGTTTTCTGTCATTGTCCTCTACTGACTTCTTAGACGACAGAATGGGGGGATTTCCCCTTGTGAAACATTACCACTGTTTTCCATGGGTTACAAACAGCAAGTTCTTTATGGCTTTCGCAGCAAAGCAAGCCGAGGCGCAGCTCGGTCTTCGCAGGGAGGCCTGAGCAAGACAAACTCATCCACGCGGCGGCACCTGTTGTAGTCTGGAATGCGATGAGGAAGCAGGGGTGGGGAGGGAGGGCCGGCCTCCCTCCTCTAGGGCCTTTATGGTGATCAGAGTGATTTCACTTGAGGGATGCCTCTGTTCGCTTTGCCCTGCCCTGCCAGGAGGAGTCCACCTGGAGGGGGGTGTGGTAGCTTTCCTCGGACCTTCTCTCTTCGGTTCCCGAAGACTCGCCCTTGGAACGCATTTTAACCCACTGGAAACCATTCCGATTGCAAAACCGAGGAAAGGACTGATCTTCCGTAACGCGGCATGGCCTCGGGATGGTCCATCAGTTAGATCTCTCCTGCAGGAAACAGAGCAAATGGACCGAGGTACCCTAGGTAGCTTCGTGGCTCTAAATCAGGACCTGGACCCAAGGGCCTCTTGCAGAGCGTGTCTGGCCGCTCATCAGGCCCACAACCCCGCTCCCAATCTGTTGGATGATAATCGTCTCAACAGGCCTACTCCGAGGAAACTCAGGTTGCTGGCGGAAACGCAGGCAGAGTGGAACCTTTCTCCAGGAGCTAACGAAGGGGAGGCCAATCCTCTCTCTCTCATTGTTGCTTCTCTTAATAGATGTGGGGTCTTCTCCCCCATTCATTGCCTGAGCTAATGGCTGTGATCATTGGAACCAATGATCATGTCTCTAGGAAGTCTCCCTCAGGATGGGAATGTTAAGGAATATTCCCCGCCCTCTCCAGCCCAACACGGACTGCGTGTTTTTCCACTTTGGTGGAAAAATGACGGCGTTTGCTCATCCGTTGGAGCTGACAGTGTTTAGAGCTGGGGACCCTCTTTCCCGGCCTTCTGGCGACGCCTCACCACTTCTGCCTCCTATTTCTGCACCACTTTGAGTGAGGTTCCTATACCACCCTCAGTGCCTCCCACACCATTTGCTCTTCCTCCTCCCTTTGCTGTCCAGGAGGGAACAGACTGATTGACCATTAAGTGGACAGAGGTAGAACATATTTGGTATTTAAACTAATTTAAGTTTGTTGGTTTAAGATAGACTTGTCTTTAGAGGTTTTTAAAAAAAATTTTTTTAAGTTTTATTTATTTATTTAGAGAGGGAGCACAAGCAGGGGGAGGGGCAGAGAGAGAGAGAGAGAGAGAGAATCCCAAGCAGGCTCCACACTGTCAGAGCAGAGCCAGACGCCAGACTCGGGGCTCAAACTCATGAACCGCGAGGTCATGACCTGAGCCAGAATCGAGAGGCAGACACTCAACCGACTGAGCCCCTCAGGCGCCCCTCGACCTGTCTCCAGAGTTATCAGCATTAAACATGAAACTCTTATTCTACCGAGGTGTACTGAAGATCAAAAGCGCTCCTGTTATCTCTGTTGCAATTCGCCAGCAACAAGGTGACTCAAAACGATGGCTAATTTGATCTGTCGCGAAGTTTTCAAAGGGTAATTGTTAAGAGAACTTTCAAAGTCTTTGGTAACCTGAAACTTGAAAGCTTTGCTTGGATGATAAGTGGGATTGAATTCATTGGACACCTAGGCCTTTTCCCAGTAAGATAAAATACGAAAGCACTGGTTATGGAACATAGGTTTGTGCTTTTGGCTACTTATTGCCAAGAAATTAAGGATATTTGGGTCTGTTGGAAGACATGCTTTGTGCTTAAGTGTATCCATACATCTGCCGTCTAAAGAATTCTGGTGTAATAGTTCACGATTGGCTACTACTTTGTTTTCACTGGAGACTAATGTTTCTAAAGCATTAAAAAAATCTCTGCTTAATGTAATTAAGACTGATGGAAATAAGGGAAAGTGACTCTGAATAAAATTGTCAGGGAAGGTTTATGAAGGGAAATCTTTGGGAAGGAATTTTATGTGTGGTCAGGACTGACTAAAGCAGAAATGAATAGATTTTAAAAATAACACTGGCATAAGATTGGAATTCTGCTTTCTCTCTGTTAAAAAGACAAAGTTTTCTCCAATTGTTGTCTGCTCTTGATAATAACATGTAAACAAAGGTATTTTTTTCTCTTTTGTCTGTCCAGAAAACCAGTTTCTGTGTTTTGTCTTCATCAGGTCTTTGATTATGATAGTGAGTGAAAGCTTGTCACTGTTTAAAAAAAATCTTTTTCAATGTTTAATTATTTTTGAGAGAGAGAGAGAGAAAGAGCATGAGCAGGAGAGGGACAGAAAGAGAGAGACACACAGACTCCGAAGCAGGCTTCAGGTTCTGAGCTCTCAGCACAAAGCCCGAGGCAGGGCTCGAACACACGGACTGTGAGATCAGGACCTGAGCCAAAGTTGGACGCTTAACCGACTGAGCCACCCAGGCGCCCCTAAAGCTTCTCACCATTAAAGGAGTTAAATTTTTCTAACAACTATACAACCCTCCGTATTTGCCTTTGGAATCTCCTAGTGTCAGCTTCGGTAAATAAGTTTTGTAATGATCTGTAATCCTATTTAGGCATGTGCTTTATAACTTTCTAAGATTTTTAAACAAACGTTCCAGGATTTCCCTGTAAACGATGTCTCTTTGACTAATTAGGCTTTCTTATTTGGTACGTTAAGTTACTCTGGAAGCGTGGTCAAATAATGAGCCTTAGGTTACATTCGGGTAAATGCTATAACTATTCTGTAAGAGATTATATGTAATTTCTAAAGTTTTAATATGTTCTGGCATAAGGTCATCACTTAACATTCTAATTATTGAAGGGTGCCTGGGTGGCTCAGTCAGTTAAGCAGCTGACTTTGGCTCAGGTCATGATCTCACAGCTTGTGAGTTCGAGCCCCGGGTCGGGCTCTGTGCTGACAGCTCGGAGCCTGGAACCTGCTTTGGAATCTGTGTCCCTCTCTTGCTCTACCCTTCCCCTGCTCAGGCTCTGTGTCTCTCTCTGCCCCTCCCCCTTCACATGCATTCATGCTCGCTCTCTCTCTCTCTCAAAATAAATAAACATTTAAAACGATACCTGTAACTTACAGAAATGTGATAAAGTATTTCTCTGTGAACAAGTGACGCATTTAACATTTCTCTCTGCCTGAACTCTCTGAAATTCACAAACTCTCCATGAGTATTCTTTCTTTCATGGCAATTAGGGTTATTTGCACACGTGCAACAAGAATTTGTTCTCCTTTTAATAAGATACTACTGGGAATATTATTTTACCAAGACTTTGACTGGAATGTTATGTTTGAGAGACAAGCACAGACTCAGATAGGACCAGACAGCTTTAAGGAGCAAAGGTTGACTTTATGGAACCAATAAAGCCCCTCGGAAATGTTGGCCTGATGCCTTGCTTACAGAGTTCCCAGCTGCCTTACCAGGTGAGTTAGAGAATGCCAGTTCCTAGCAGGTGCAGGAACCTCGGGATATATCGGGGACCTCGAGAAGAGAAATTCACCCAAATCTAAAGGTATCGTAGTCCTGGCTGATGGCGAGCACTTAGCTTAGCTTCTGGCCTGGAAAGGCTAATAAAAGCTCAATAGAGATTCCCTGTGAAAGTTCCAGCAAAGCAAATTTTTGAATATCTATATGATCAGTCACTATTCTTGCTGAACTTATGTAAATGACTAAGCCAAGTTTGTTAATATTGGACTTGTTTCACAAAAGAAATGGCCTCGATTTGGCAATCTTTGAAAATGAGGGTAATTACAGAGAAAATGTATTTCAATAACACATCTTTGTAGATATTAAATTGTAATACTCTTTATTCAAACTAGACTAGATCCTTAATTCTTCTGGTTTCCTCAAATATTTGACTATGTCTCTCCAAAATAAGAATTCCAGTCTTCTTCCAAAAAGGCCTTTTCTCACTGTAGACCTATCAGTAGATAAAGCCTACAGTGCCTTATTAAATTATTCACTTGAGGCTGGGTTAATTCACAAATCTGTAATTGAATATGCAAACCATATCTTCCCTAAACCTGGCAGTTACTAGAAACCCACCCTATATAAACCCAAGAGACATAGTTTATTTAAAGGATTAGAAGTCTAATATAGCAGGGGACTTAACTCCAAAATGGCAGGGACCCTACCGCCTACCGGGTCATAGTATATACTCACACTGCAACAAAATTAGAAGAACATTCCTCATGGACTCCTACATCAAGAATTAAACTTGGTGGCACCTGGGTGGCTCAGTTGGTTAAGCATCCAACTTCAGCTCAGGTCATGATCTTGTAGTTAATGGATTGCAGCCCCGGACTGAGCTCTCTCCTGTCAGCATGTAGAGCCTGCTTCCGATCCGCTGTCTCCCTCTCTGCCCCTCCCCAAATCTGTCTCTCTTTCTCTCTCTCAAAAATAAATATTTTAAAAAAGAAAATATGAAAAAAAAATAAACTTATACTGCCTAGCAATCCTAAAAATCAAATACCCCCAAAACAGAAAACATCAATGAAATCATTCAAGAAAATTTCTCAGAATTGGAGGATGTGTGCTTACAGATTGATGAGGCCTACTGAATGTTCACACAATTATGAAAAATAGACCCACTTCAAGGTACATTATTGTCACATTTTGGAGTCTTAGAGTAAGAACGAAGAGATCACCTACAAATTTCCAAAGAGAAAAAAAAAATTTTTTTTCATAAGAACAGAAATCAGTTGATAGAGCATGCAATTCTTGATCTCAGTATCGTGAGTTCAAGCCCCACGTTGGGCATAGAGTTGACTTAAAAAAAAAAAGAAATCAGAATGACTTTAAATTCTCAAACTTGTCACTCAAAGCAAGAAAATAATGGAGAAATGACTTCAAAACTCTAAAGGAAAACCATTTCTTACCTAGAATTCTATAACCAGCCAAACTATCATTCCAGTGTAAAGGTACGATCAGGTGTTTCCAGGTATGCAAGTTCTCAAAAAGCTTACTTCATATATCCTGTCTCAGCAGGCTGTTAGAAGTTGTCTCCTACCAAATTGAGGACATAAATTAAGAGACAGGAAACGGCTGTGTGAAATGGGAGACTTGACGCAGAAGAGAAGGGAAGGAAATCCCCAGAATGATGGTGAAGGGAGATTCCAGGATGACAATTGTGCCCCAGGTATAAAGGGCAACCCCTCCGCAATGGAGCAGTGTGACTCATGAGGCAGTCTTATCGGGGGTAGTCATAACCATGCCCTCTGCTGATGGATGTGCTCCACCAAAGGAAGGAACTAAATCGAAGAGGAAGGCAGAAGACCCAACTCAGGAGAAGGGCAAAGGAAACCTCTAGAAAGCAAAACAAAAAAGAAGTCCCAGGTCTGCAGCAGGGCTGGAGAGCAGGTAGCCTAGACTGAATGAAGGAGACTGGAGGTCTCTAGGATGGAGGAAAATGAAGGTCTCCAAGAAATGACGTGAAAGTGACATGTCACCTAATGTGAATAACCTTCGGGAAAACTACCAAGAAGAGGTTTTTAGATGGTGGCAGAAAGGTTAATAATGTGTACAAAGAAAACTGAGCCAACAAGGCAATTATTAATTTTAATAAAAATAAAAATAAAGGAGTCATAATCATCATACACCACAATGCCCAACTATGTATATTTGCCTAAGCATTCTAACGTATGCACTGAATATTGATTCCATTTCATTCTTTATTTTTAATGTTTATTTATTTTCGAGAGAGAGAGAGACAAAGTGTGAGCAGGGGAGGAGCAGAGAGAGAGGGAGACACAGAATCTGAAACAGGCTCCAGGCTCTGAGCTGTCAGCACAGAGCCCGACGCAGGGCTTGAACTCACGGACTGCAAGATCATGACGCTTAACTGGCTGAGCCACCGGGGCGCCCCTGATTTAATTTTAAATTATAATCATGCTTGATTTGAGAAAGCTAAATCTTCCCAATATATTTATATTATAGTTAAATTGTTCTCTAATAGGAAGCTGATAAATAACACTCAAAATTGATGAATAAAATATGAGGACACCTGGGTAGCTCAGTTGGTTAAGTATCTAACTCTTGAACTCAGCTCAGGTCTTTTTTTGTTTTTTTCTTAATTTTTTTTAATGTTTATTTATTTTTGACAGACAGAGAGAGAGAGAGAGAGAGCAGGGGAGGGGCAGAGAGAGGGAGACACAGAGTCTGAAGCAGGCTCCAGGCTCTGAGCTGTCAGCACAGAGCCCGACACAGAGCTCGAACACACGGACCGTGAGATCATGACCTGAACCAAAGTCAAGAGTTGGATGCTTAACTGCTGGGCATGGAGACTGCTAAAAAAAAAAAAAAAAAAAAATTTTTTTTTAAATGAGTGTATCCATTCCACTTAGAAACAGGGATCATATAAATGCCAAAACAAATGGCTAAAAGATTTGAAAATGACTGATGCTGAGGAGGGATATTAGGAAGTGAGAAGGAGTGGGACCAGAAACCTCTATATTTTTTTAGCCTTTCAGAATGTTTGACTATTTAATGTGTTATTTTGTATTTAATGTGTTACTTTGATAAAATAAAAATTGACTTGGAAACTATATTCAATCTTAAAGGAGGCAGGAAAACATAAAAACTAAGCATAGAAAAATCAAGAAAGGGGCACCCGACTGGCTCAGGCCATAAAGCATGTGACTTTTGATCCCGGGATTGAGAGTCTGAGCCCCATGTTGGGTGTGGAGATTACGTAAAATCTTTAAAACCAGAAAAAGGGGCGCCTGGGTGGCTCAGTCGGTTAAGCGGCCGACTTCGGCTCAGGTCATGATCTCAGGGTCTGTGAGTTCGAGCCCCGCGTCGGGCTCTGTGCTGACTGACGGCCTGGAGCCTGGAGCCTGCTTCGGATTCTGTGTCTCCCTCTCTCTCTGCCCCTCCCCTGCTCATGCTCGGTCTCTATGTCTCTCAAAAATAAATAAATGTTAAAAAAAAAAAAACTTAAAAAAAAAACAGAAAAAGAAAAATCTAGAAAAATGGAGTTGTGAAAATAATATAATAGGAATATTTCCAAGAATATTTTAAAAATACGTTTGTATCTAATAACAAATTCAAAATACATGAAGAAAAAAATACATGAGGGGCACCTGGCTGGCTGGCTCCATCGGGAGAGTATGTGACTCTTGATCTTGGGGTCATGAGTTCAAGCCCCACAGTGGGCACGCAGCCTACTTAAAATAAAAATAAATAGGGGCCCTCAGGTGGTTCAGTAGGTTAAGCCTACTCTTGATTTCAGCCCAGGTTCGTAATTTCAAGCCCGGAATCAGACTCTGCTGACAGCATGGAGCCTGCTTGGGATTCTCTCGATCCCTCTCTTTCTGCCCCTCCCCCACTTTCTATAAATAAAGAAATCAATAAATCAGAATCAACTAAAGGTAGAAATAAACAAATCCACAGCCATAGTTGGAGTCTTTCCCCCTCTCTCAGTAATTGATTAGAACAAGCAGTTCCTAACAACATGGATGGAACTTATTTCAGGCTAAGCGAAATAAGTCAGTCAGAGAAAGACAGATCTATGATTTCACCCATATGTGGAATTTGAGAAACTTAAGTGATTAACACAGGGGAAGGGGAGGAAAAGTAAGATAAAAACAGAGGGGGAGGCAAACCATCAGAGACTCTTAAATACAGAGCACATCCCGAGGGTTGCTGAATGGGAGGTGGGGGGGAGGCGCTAAATGGGTGACAGGCATTAAGGAGGGCGCTCTTTGGGATGAGCCCTGGGTGTCATATGTAAGAGACGAATCACTGGGTTCTACTCCTGAAGCCAAGACTACACTGTATGTTAATTAACTTGAGAGTAAAAACAGAAAAAGAACAAGCAGGTACTAAATGAGGAAGCATAGAGCCAATTCGAACCAGACCTACAACCGACTTAACCTACTTGACTTTTATAAAAAACACAATACGCAGCAAATGCAAAATACACATTCTCTTCAAAGACACACAGAATGTCCACCAAGGTATTCTGGGTGATGGTTTATTTGGTGAGAATCAACAAGTTTCAGAAGAATTTTTATTTTTTTTTAAGTTTTTAAAAAGTTGTTTTTTAATTTTTAAAAATGTTTATTTATTTTTGAGAGAGAGAGAGAGAGTGTGTGTGCAAGAGGGGGAGGGGCAGAGAGAGAGGAAGACACAGAATCTGAAGGAGGCTCCAGGCTCTGAGCCATCAGCACAGAGCCCGACGTGGAGTTCAAGTTCAAGAACCGCCATATCATGACCTGAGACAAAGTTGGACACTCAACTAACTGAGCCACCCAGGTGCATGTAAAAAGATTTTTTTAAAGTAATCTACACCCAGTGTGGGGCTCGAACCCACAACCCCGAGATCAAGAGTCGAATGCTCCACCGACTGAACCAGGCAGGCGCCCCAAATTATTATTATTTTATTTTTTTTAATAAAAATAAAACACCCACAGGGGGCTCAAACTCATGACCTTGAGGTTAAGATTCGCATGTTCTTCTGACCGAGCCAGCCAGAGACAGAGCATGAATAGGGGAGGGGCAGAGAGAGAGGGAGACACAGAATCCGAAGCAGGCTCCAGGCTCTGAGCGGTCAGCACAGAGCCCGACGCGGGGCTCGAACTCTCGAACTGCGAGATCATGACCTGAGCTGAAGTCAGATGCTTAACTGACTGAGCCACCCGGGTGCCCCATGAATTTAAAATACTTTTTTTATTTTTTTTATTTTGAAAGAGAGAGAGGGTGCACAAATGAGGGAGGACCGGGGAGAGAAGGAGAAGAGAATCTCAAGCAGAGTTTGTGCTGTCAGCACAGAGTCCGATGGGGAGCTCGAACTCCTGAAGTGTGAGGTCAGGACCTGAGCCCAGACCAAGAGCTGAGCGCTTCACCAATTGAGCCACCCAGGTGCCCCGCTAAAATACGTTTACGTAGCAACTGCTGTTTGTTCCAGATGTCCCCTATACTTTTCTCCGTAGCCAGTCACCGTCTCTCCTTTGTTTCTAGTCTTTAGCCTTAGAGAATTTTTGTTAAGAATTTTTGCCTTGAGTTCAAACCCCGTGTTGGGCTCCGCATTGGGCACGGAGCCCACTTAAAAAAGGAAAAAAAAATGGCCGGAAACATTCACGCCATTGTCAGGGAGCCATGCTGAAGGCTGGCATTGTGGGGCAAATCCCCCCTCCCCAGTACTTACTCTCTCCTGTTAGGCGGCGCTCAGCCTCCCGCCACCACCCCACCCCGGAGCTGCCCTGGGTGGGGAATTCTGTGGTGGCCCCTGCCTCTGGCCCGTGCCTCTGCAACAAGACTCCACTGCCTGGGGTGACCGTGTGTCCCAGGAATTGCCCGATTCCTGCATGGGCCGCTGGAGCACATGTGGGGAACACAACACAGAGACTTGGTCCCGAGGGACGTGGCCTCTGGGGTCCTGTCGAGCCCAGCACAGGGATGTTTGTCTGACAAGCGTGGCTCATCTGACTTGGGTAGTCTGGTCGACTCTAATGGCAACCGAGGTCCCAGGGGGCCTGGCAACAGGGCCAGCGGAAGGCCCTCCTAGGGCCAGGTCTTCCTAATTTCCGCTGTCCCATTTGGCATCCCCGGCAAGATGTGGGTCCCACATTAAGCAAACTTCACACATTGAACTGAATTGCCCTGCCAGGTTCCTTTGGGGGGGAACATATAATTAATTATTAAGTTGCTCATTTTTATTTTGCAATTTAATTTTTGTAAATTTTCTAATGTTTTTCTTTACTAATTTTTTTAAATGTTTATTTATTTTTGAGAGATAGAGAAAGAGAGAGCATGAACGGGGGAGAGGCAGAGAAAGAGGGAGACACAGAATCCAAAGCAGGCTCCAGGCTCTGAGCTGTCAGCACAGAGCCCGATGAGGGGCTTGAACCCACAAACTGCAAGATCATGACTTGAGCTGAAGTCAGACGCCTAATGAGCCACCGAAGCGCCCCTGTTTTTATTTATTTTTGAGAGAGAGACAGAACTTGAGTGGGGGAGGAGGAGAGAGAGGGAGACACAGAATCCGAAGCAGGCTCCAGGCTCTGAGCTGTCAGTACAGAGCCCAACGCGGGGCTCAAACCCACAAACTGTGAGATCATGACCTGAGCCGAAGTCGGAGGCCTATCCAACTGAGCCACCCGGGTGCCCCAAAAAGCACGCAGTGTCTTAAAGCCTGGGCTAGAAAGTTTCGACCATTTTTTGAAATGTTTATTTATTTCTGAGAGAGACAGAGAGAGAGAGAGAGAGAGACACGGAGCATGAGCAGGGGAGGGGCAGAGACAGAGAGGGAGACACAGAGTCCAAAGCAGGCTCCAGACTCTGAGCTGTCAGCACACAGCCCCATGCAGGGGTTGAACCCACGAACCGTGAGATCATGACCTGAGCCAAAGTCGAACACTTAACCAACTGAGCCACCCAGGCGCCCCATGGATTATTATTATTATTATTTTTAAGTAGGCTCCACCCCCCAACACGGGGCTTGAACTCATGATCTTGGGATCAAGAGTCAGACGCTCTACTGATGAGCCGAGCCGGGTGCCCCAGGGTTTAATGGATATTTTGTACTCAGCCAGGTGGCTGTGAACCCTTCTGCCTTGCTCTCCATTGCACCGCTCAAGCCTGTTAGCTACAAGCAGCCTCTACAGAAAAATCTCAGGCAAATTGGGACAGACAACTGGTCACCCTGTAGGCCAGCTACCAGCTGTCAGGATTTTTTTTCTTTCTCACTGGGTACAATGGTACTTCATGGGATGCTGGTCACATCCTCGGCCCGTCACTGGAATATATACACGTAGACACGCATTCTAAGGGCACATTCTGCCCACTATACACACTAACATTTATAAACACGCTCACATAAGCACAAACATTCCAGACAAATACATACACAATATACTTACTGTGCATACGTATATACATCTACATATAAACCACAGATCCCATATATTATATAAATACATGTTAGCTAAACATGTATAAAATACATATAAATACGCACGCCCCCAAACACAAGCATATACATTTAGGCTGTTGGAGAGATGGGAAAAAAGCAGAGGGGACCGGTGGGTGGGCTTGGGTGATGGAGCCGGAATTGCAAACGGAAGCGAGGCAGGTTATGGAGGAAGCAAGCACGTTGCGAGGCCTGGAAAGAGCCCGTGGACTTGGAGCTGGCTACTCCTGAAAGTAAATCGCAGCTGTGCGACCTACAGCGACCGACCCAACGTCTCTGTGCTTCGTTTTGCCCATCTGTAACACGGGGTGTTGGAAGGATGTAACTCGGTTCCGGAATATCGTGGGGACTTCAGTCACAACTGTTGTTACTCTGAGGTGTATATGGGGACGAAAGGGATTTGAATGGAGACTTGATCTCCGTGACGTGGCGTTTCGAGGGGGGGGAAGACCTTTATAGAGATCATTATTTTCATCGTCCAAGAAATCAAAGCCCAAAGCAATTAAAATGCCGGGCCCTAGAACAGGGTGTGTGGGACATGTCCGGCAGATGTCAGCCACGTGCGCCACCGGGCCGGGGCTGGGCTGGGCACGTGGGACCCAGCTGCCACCAGGAGGCCCTGATTGTCTCTCAGCCACGCTGAGCTGTCCAACAGCATTCCTGAGGACTTTGAGGCCTGGTCCGCCTGTGACGCAAAGCAGAGCCATATTCTGCCAGAAGGCCACCGTTCCGGCCCCTTGCCATCATCGGTGGCACCCAATGTCTCCAGTGGGCCTAAAACTTTACCCTTTCCTTTCAGCTGGGCATGGTGCCACCTCCCCTAGCTGCCTCTCAAGAGCAGCAAGAAGGGACTGGAGGCTGGGTGGAAAGGGCGCTGAGCCGGGGAATCCAGTCGAAGGGTCTGGAATCAAGTCCTAACTTGGCTCCTCACTAGCTGTGAGGCGTTGGGCCGGTCATTCCCCTTTTCTGAGGCCGAAGTTTGCCCCTGTGTCCAACGGTAATAACACAACCGCAAACAGCATGGTGGAAGTTAATGTGAGATGTGAAAATTCTAGCTTGGGGCACCTGGGTGGCTCACTCAGTTAAGCGTCTGACTTCAGCTCAGGTCATGATCTTTCAGTTCACAAGTTCGAGCCCCACGTTGGGCTCTGTGCTGACAGCTCTGAGCCTGGAGCCTCCTTCAGATTCTGTGTGTGTGTCTCTCTCTCTCTGGCCTCCCCCCTGCTCGCACTCTGTTTCTCTCTCTCTCAAAAATAAACATGAAAGGAGGGAAGGAAAGAAGGGAGGAAGGGAGGAAGGAAGGAAGGGAGGAAAGAAGGAAGGGAGGAAGGAAGGAAGGGAGGAAGGGAGGAAGGAAGGAAGGAAGGAAGGGAGGAAAGAAGGAAGGGAGAAAGAAAGAAAGAAAGAAAGAAAGAAAGAAAGAAAGAAAGAAAGAAAGAAAAGAAAGAATAGAAAGAAAGAAAGAAAGAAAGAAAGAAAGAAAGAAAGAAAGAAAGAAAGAAAAGAAAGTGTAAGCCGTGGAAAGTCTCTTCGTTTCTCAGCAGTCTCATGCTGTTTCCTCAGCACGAAGTGAGAAAATTGGCCCAGAAAATCTCCAGCATCCTTTCCAGCACTTTCATTCTTTGATCTGAACTGTCAGGATGGATGTCTGCTTCGGATCCCTTACGGGCATACCCGTAGAGTGTGGACACGTCAAGGTTGGAGACAGACATAGAGGGCGGCCTGTATGCTTTGCAGATTGCACGGTAAGGGGCTCTGTTTTGACATCTTGTGGAGAGAAGTAGGTTGGTATGTGGGGCGGGGGAGGTGGCGTTTTGGGTGCTTGATAAGGGAAGCCAGTTGGTCCATCTGGCCTGTATTGACTGTTAGCCATCACCGTCTTCCAGCCCTCAGTTCCGCGAAGAGTGCGGGGCTACACACGGAACGAGTAACCAAAGGCGGGCGAATCAGATCCCTGCTGTGCTCCCCAGGCTCTCGCGGTCTAGTGACACATGCCAGGGACAAATGGTACCACCAAAAGCACAGTTTATGCAGGAAACCAGAGCAGCCGATATATCCCAGAAGGAGTTCTGGGGACAATGGTCAAGATGGGCCATGACATCCGGCAAGGGTGACAGGTGCAGTCTGGTTTTTCAGGATGAGGAGAGTTTTCATGGAGTGGAAATGAGGAGGGTAGCATATTCTAGAAGTTAAGGCTCTGGGGCGCCTGGGTGGCTCAGTCGGTTGAGCATCTGACTTCGGCTCAGATCACGATCTCAGGGTTCATGGGTTCGAGCCCCGCGTCAGGTTCTGTGCTGTGCTGTCAAGCCCAGAGCCTGGAGCCTGCTTTGGATTGTGTCTCCCTTTCTCTCAGCCCCTCCCCTTCTCACTCTCTCTCTCTCGCTCTCCAAAATAAACAAACAGTAAAAAAAAGTTAAAAAAAAAAAAAAAGAAGTTAAGGCTCTATGCTGCCCGGTGAGGGCTGGGGGTGCGTGGTGTCCCGACGATGTTGAACCAAGCGGGGTGCACGCCGCTTCCTCATCGCCATCCCCACCACCGCTGTTTGAGAGCCCAGCAGGAAGCAGAGGCTCAAGAGGAAAGGGAGGAGGAAGGCAATCTTCGCCTTGTGGCCTCTCTCATGTGTGCCACGTGACCTCTCGCCTAAACCCCACGCCAACCCTTCCAGGCAGGTTTCTCTTATGCCCATTTTACAGATGAGACAACTGAGACTCACAAAGACCAAGCGCCGGTTGTACTGCTGGTGAGGGGCTGAGCTGGGATTGGAGGTTGGGTACAGAACCCCAGCCCCTCCTCCGACCCCATCCCCTCGGAAGCTGCTTTCTAGGTTTTGAAAAGCTGTGGGTTCTTTCACAAGAGGGGATGAAGGTTTCTCCCCAGGAGGACCAATCAGGCCTCATGTCTCTTCTGGGCAGCCTTCCAGTTGCGGTCCCAGTCAGAGAGTTCTATGATCCAAACAAACACGGTGACCAGTTCTGTTAGCCTTATCACCGCTCCCCACCCAGGACAATCAGATTAAATACTGCTGTTGCAAGGGAAAGGACTTTTATACAAGTCTTTGCTTTCCATAAACACAGCCAGCCCACTTCCTTGCCAGACAGAGCACACTCCCTGCCTCCCAGCTTTCAAGGTCAGGACACAAGATGGGTGGGAAGTTGCCATTGTCACAGCAGGGGAGAGGCTTGGAGAGCCAGAGTCCCGCTTAGCTTGGTCAACAAGTAATGATCTCTCGAGCAAATAAACTGAACTTGAACCCTAAGGGAGTGTTGGTTCCTTGATCCTGAGACTCAGCGGACCCTGGAGAAAGATTCCCTTCACCCAGTACTAGCCAAGAAATACTAGTGACTACCATTTATTGAGTGCCCACCCCGCTGGGCCTATTTGCACACAGTGTTTCTAGTTCTTCCATCAATCCAACAAGGTAAGTTCAAGTGTTCTCTTCTGGCTACCTTTCCAGGTTCTTTTCTGCTTTATAGAGAGAGAAAAGAAGCTCGGAGAGGATGTTCTGTCCAAGGGCATGTAGGTACGAAGCTTACAAAGCCAGGATTCAAACCTGGTTCTATTTGATTTCCAAACTCTGCCATGCTCCTGGGTCAATGTTCGCCGAATGAATGAATAAATGGATGAACAGATACTGGATAGATAATGAACGGATGGGGTCAGGTTCAGGGGCCCAAAGATTGGAAGCTAGCGTTAATCTTACCATCTCCACCTCTGTGGCCTCTGGAGACAGGTGAAATCAGGTTACAATACATGTTGAAAAAAAGTTTAAATGAGAAAACAGAGAGGCCTCAAGAGAGTTGGGTATATGTATCTAAGGACACAACCGACAGAGTGAAAAGGCAGCCTATGGAATGGAAGAAAAATATTTGCAAACCATATATCTGAGAAGTGGTTAATATCCGAATAAATAAAGGGCTCCTTCAACTCATCCTCAACAAAACAACGAAAACCAAACAACTCGATTCAAAAATGGACAAAGGTCAACAGACGTTTCTCCAAAGAAAATGCACAAACGGCCAACAAGCATATGAAGAGTTGGTCAACACCACTAATCACTAGGGAAATGCAAATCACAACCACAACGAGATATCGCCTCACACCCATTAGGATAGCGGCTATTAAAAAAAACAAAAACAGAAAATAACAAGTGTTGGCGAGGACGTGAGGAAATTGGAACCCTTGTGCCCTGTTGGTTGGAAGGTAAAATGGTACAGCCGCTATGGAAAACATGATAGAATTTCATCAAAAAACTAAAAACTAGAATTACGTGTTGTGATAAGGTCTTCGAGAGCGCTTAGCAGGGGCCTGTTCCATCAATGGAAGTTCATACTTAGGCTGAGACTTGAAAAGTAGATAAGGTTCCACCAGTAGCATGGGGAGGAGAAAGGGAGAGTACGCCCAAGGGAAGCAAGAGCAGAGGCACTTCCTGGCGATTTTTGCAAACGCAGGGCCAGGCGAGGCTGGGAAGCGCTGAGTCAAGGCAGAAGGGGCGAGAGCTGAGGCAACGAGAGGAGAGCAAGTGAGATGGGGAAACTTCAGGGACCCCGGGAAGACCTGCTTTTGTGGCTTCTTTTCCTGCTTCTTCCTCTTCTTCCTAGGACCCACACCCCCGCCCTACACCTGCCTGATAGCACAGATAATGTATGTCCTTCTTGTAAAGGCCAAGGAGTGAATGATGTCTCTGGAGTCTTACATACCATAAATAACATTTAAGGAGTGGCCTGGCGAGGTCGTAAGGAACATTTTCCAAGACCACTGGCTTGTCAAGACCGCTGGCTCCAGGGCAGAAGTGACTTACAGAGGACACCCAAACACTCCTCTTGGTTCCTGGATTACTGAGAAGACAGGTGCACGGGACCACGGTCCTAGTCCTCAAGAAAAACCCCAGGCCCCAAGCAAAGACAAGACTCACTACCTTTCCGAGTCTCCCTGACTCTCTGTCTTTGTCTACACTTTCTCCGTAGCTTTAATAAACCGCTCTCACTTCCTCTTGGCTTATGTTTGATTTCTATCCTGCGCGAAGCCAAGGACCTCCTTGGATGGTTGAGCAGGACCCCTTCTGTGTCCTCAGACAGGCCAGCCTGCATCACAAGGATGGGGTCTCGTAGGGTCATTAAGCACCTTCTGAGCAGCCCACAGAATGCTGTGGGAAGCTATGAGCACGTAAAAGAGAAGACGAACTCACCCAGTTGGAGAGGCGGAGGAAGACAAGGGCCCCTAGAGTCAGATTGGTCTGGGGTTCTCAGAACCCTGAGCAAGATGTCTGTGCTCTGACTTAGTGTAGGATCCCCTCCACCTCTCCCTCCGGCCTCAGGGCAAACTAGCCACCCAACAGGGGCACTTCCAGTGCTAGGACACATATCACCTTTCACCAGGGGGCCCTTGAACGAGCTGCAGTGTGCTTTCTCGCCTTGCTATCTGTGGTTCTTTCTGTCCATGAGGACACCCCTCCCCTCTTCAGTCAAGGATTTGACACCCTGTCTTCTCTCCTTTGAGGTCAGGCAGCTCAAGGTCTTACAAATCATTCCTAGTGATCCCTGCCATGTCCCCATGTCCAGCCTTTCCCACCTTTCCAGAACCACTTGGATTATGTCCCTGTGGGTTCCAAGCCCCACGTGCTCAATCCCGGTTGCCTCAGGGGCCTTTGTCTGAATGCCTGCTCACGCGTCTAGGTCCGAACTTCCTAAAAGCCACGTTTGGGCCCTGTCACAGCCTTGACTCTATCTCCAGGTTATCTGCCTCTTGATTCTTTTTTTTTTTTTTAAGTTTATTTATGTATTTTGAGAGAGAGAGTGAGAGGGTGTGCTCAAGAGTGGGGAGAAGCAGAGAGAGAGGGAGAAAGAGAATCCCAAGCAAGCTCCTTGCTCTCAGCTCAGAGCCTGACATAGGGCTTGAACCCACACACCGTGAGATCGTGATCTGAGCTGAAATCAAGAGTCGGATGCTCAACTGACTAAGCCACCCAGGCGCCCCTATCTGCCTCTCAATTCTGAGGATAGACTGGTTCTTGCAAGTTGGAGACCATCTCCTGCCTTGCTTGGACTTTCTCAGCTGTTCTCAGGTGGCCCTCTCCAGGAGGGTCAATGGTCAAAGTACAACATAGGTATTTCCTGGTGAGGACTCCCGGTGGTAACACCTGTCACAGGAGAGGTGCCAATGAAGACTGAAGAAAGATAGCTATGGCATCCTGCCACAAGTTTTTTACAGTCCATGACGACCATGAAAGAAAAAAACACAGTTATTTGCAGCATTCATTGAAGGAAATAGAGGCGGGGCAAACTGTAGAACTGAACAAGGCCTGGGAGAATCTGGCTGTGACTGCCAGGCAACGGGAAAGTTCTTATACCATAACTGTTGGCTGGAGACTTCCCGCACCTTAGGATTCTGCCTTTGAAAAGAATTGATCAGTGATGGGGCCTGGCTCCTGGGGATGCAATGCCACCAACCTGCCATTGCTCCTCAAAAGAGGGTCAGCAAGGGTCCCAAGAGTCTAGGACTCTGAAAGGGGTTGCAAGAGTGAAGCCTGGGGTTGGGAGGGTGTCTCCGGGAAAGAGTAGCCATCTAATCTGGAATCACTGAGTTTTGTCCCAGTACTATCCTAGGGTCCCAGGACATGGAGGTCTGTGCAGATGACGAGAGAGCATAAGGCAAGCGGAGGGCAAAGTACAAGCTAACGACACCCTTCCACCCCCCACCCCCAAGGGATAAGGGTGACATTCCTCAGGCACTCCTGGCTGCCCAAGAGCAGAGGAAAAGATAAAGAAACAAAGGGTAGAACTGATAGAAATCACAGGATGTAAGTCTCTATCACTTTATAAATATCTTAGTGAATAACAAGGAAAAAGCAAGCTTATAATAGCCTAATCTCCAAAAACCTATAGCCCCAACATCACCCTCCCCTCCATAATGATGTGGAGAACAAAGGCAGGAAGGAAATGGCAGGTAAAATTAAATTTCCTTATAACCTGCTTGCAGCCCATTGACAAATACTTGAGGCAAATACAGGTTATAACATTTCTCCAGGAACTCTTGATGTTAATATTTTGCTAGAGGGAAAAGCAACCTGAGCTTGACAATAGCTAGACCTCCAGTAATCTGTGAGTCTTCTTTAGCATACGGAAATCCCTTTGGGAACTTCCCCTTGACTTTATCTCCCCCAACTCCATAGTATATAACCAGTCTCTCTTTCTGGTCCCGGGACAGCTCTTTCTGCCCACGGATCCCGTGTCCGTGCTTTAATAAAGTCATCTTTTTGCACCAAAGACATCTCAAGAATTATTTCTTGGCCATCAGCTCTGAACCCCTACCACTCCAAAATCCCATCAGTTAGTCCCCTGGCCGGAATAGTAATAAGACCCAGAAACTTGATGCCCTGTCTCTATTCCTGTCCTTATACAAAGTTGTCTTGGGCGCGGGACACCTGAGTCAACAGGATGGCTGCCAATCTTAAGACTTCCGTGTAAGGTTTCCTCCTCATTGGTCTAATAAGTTTCCCTTCACATTTCTGGTCTAGCTGCTTCTGACGGTGGAAGCTCCACTGGGAGCCAGCCAAAACTAGCACACAAATTAAAACCCAACCAGGACCATTTCCTAGGAAGTTGGCTGGAAGGACTACATTCTAAGGAATGTCGCTTAGATCATGATGGATTTCTATCTATCTTTACTGTTTACGGTTAATGTTCTCTGAAGTTTCGGGGTGATGGGGGGTTCACGGGGTCCAGAGCCAACGACTGGAAAAGAATTCTTGGAGATGTCTTTGGTGCAAAAAGGTGATTTTATTAAAGCATGGGGACAGGACCCATTGGCAGAAGAGCCGCACTGGGGTCCTGATGGGTAACTCACTATATACCCTCAGGTTGGGAAGGCACCAAGGATAGAGAAAGTCTCTAAGGAATTTTGGAAGCAAGGTTTCCAGGACCCTGAGGGGCTAGCGGTTGCTAGGGAAATGCCACTTATATTACCGTTTAATGAAACCTCAGCCACGAGACCCTTCAGATGTATAATGGGGAGCCATAAGCTTGAAGCCTGACTGCCAGCACAGATTTTGGAGCAGTTGAGATAAAGGAAGGAGACTTACAGGATCCTCAAGGTTGGGACAATGTCAAGCTAAGGTTCTCTTTTGCCTCCCAGCAGTGTCATCATTGAGGCAACTGAGCCTCTCGAGGGAGGTCACTCCACCGGTTTCAAGGACTTGTCAGTGAGCTGTAGGGAGTAAAGGAAGTTAGTTTTTTATTTGCCTTAGTTTCCCCCATCACCACGGCAAGCACTTAAACCTCTTTTCTTTGTTCTTGGGTAGCTGGGCGTGTCCAAGGAATCACACAGATCCCACCTGGGGTATAGGAGCGGGCACTAGCTTGTGCTTTGCCCCTCAGCCCTCATGCTCCCTCATCATCCTCTACTCACTACGTAAATCACACAATTGGGTCATTTCACCCTGTAAAACTTTTCTAGCGCTTTCTATGGGTTAAAACCAGCAGGTTCTTCAAGAAACGAAAGCATGGCCTCCATGACATGCTCTTCAAAGACTAGGTAAACCAAGGCAGAACCATCAAATGATATTCTTTAAGACACAGCCCTCTACGGCACGACTTTCAAGGTATGGTATTTCAGTTCATATGCCAGGCACCCATTTAGCCTAGGATGCAACAGGGAAGTGGAGGGAGGCTGGCATCCCTTCCACGAGGGCCTTTTACAGGGCCTTCCCCGGAGCAGGACTGCCTTCAGTGGTAAGGTAGTGTGGTGATCCATATCGATTTTCATTCAAGGACGCCTTAGGTCACCTTTACATCAGGAAACTCTACCTGCGTGGGATCATATCCCGTATCTACCTGCATGCATCATATCCTGCATGGGATGCCACCCAGGAGTCAATGGGGGTGATTGTTGGTAATGGACCCTAGGGAACACTGGAGCTTCTTCTTCAGT
This sequence comes from Paguma larvata, assembly GCA_030068075.1. Taxonomy (NCBI): domain Eukaryota; kingdom Metazoa; phylum Chordata; class Mammalia; order Carnivora; family Viverridae; genus Paguma; species Paguma larvata. The sequence continues at coordinate 6,701,662 of CM057843.1, forward strand.
CCCCAAGGGCTCTCTCTCTTGGGATGCCTTTTGACCCACTGGAAACAATTCAGATGGCAAAATTTAGGAAAGAACTGATCTCCCGTAACACGGCGTGGCGTTAGTAGGATCTGACAGCTCTCTTCTGCAGGAAACAGGGCAAATGGATAGAGATACCCTAAGTCCAGCTCTGCAGGGCTCGAAATCACCACTGGACCTAAGGGCCTCTTGCGCGATGTGTTTGCTCAAAGGTGTTTGGCTAGGAAACTCCCTCCTGATTGGAGGGACAGCATATTGGATGATAATGATCTAACTAAGCCTCCTCCTGATAGAACTCAGGTTGCTTAGGAACCCCAGGCCATCCCTGACAATGGGGACACGGACTTTCTCTCTCGGCGCCTCCTAATAGAGCTGAGGGCTTCTCCCTCATTCATTTCCTGGGTTAATGGCTCTGACATTTGGAGCCACCTGTGGTTAGTTGAACTCAGGACACGGACTTTAAGGAATAGTCCCGTGCAGCTGCCAAAACTCCCTTTGTTTGGGGGAAATTCCCTGTCTTTTCTGGCCTGCTATAGACTGCATATATCCACTGTGGTGGGAAAAAAAGAAAAAAGAAAACACACAAAAACATGGCTTCTGCTCCTCTGTCTGAGCCGACAAGGTTTAGAACTGGGAATCCTCTTTCTCTGCCTTCTGCCAGCGCCTCGCCTCTTCTGCCTTCCCCTCCTCCTCCTCCTGTTTCTGGGTGCGGCCTACATAACTGGTTCCTATAGCATCCTTAGTGCCTCAGGCACCATTGGCTCCTCCTCCCATCCTCAATGTCAAAGGGCAGCGAGCAACCCTCTCGGAGCGCCCACTTCAGATTTCCCCTCCTGTGTCCCAGGTAAAACCTGGCAATGGGGGGGCACCTGGGTGGCTCAGTCGGTTGGGCGGCCGACTTCGGCTCAGGTCATGATCTCACGGTTTGTGAGTTCGAGCCCCGCGTCGGGCTCTGTGCTGCCGGCTCGGAGCCTGGAGCCTGCTTCGGATTCTGTGTCTCCCTCTCTCTCTCTGCCCTTCCTCCACTCATGCTCTGTCTCTATGTCTCTCAAAAATAAATAAAAACATTTTAAAAAAATTAAAAAAAAAACAAACCTGGCAATGGGGAACGATTGATTAACTTTGAAGTGGACACAGGTGGAACATATTCGGTGTTTGAACTAATTTAAGCTTGTTGGTTTAATTAAGATAGACATGTCTTTTAGGGTTATCCCCATTAAATATGAAACGTATTCTCTCCAGGTTTGCTGAAGGTCCAGTAAGCTCATGTTATCTCTGCTGCAATTCGTTAGCAAAAAAAAGATGACTTGATGGTTAATTTTGTCTGTCTCGAAGTTTTCACGGGTAATTGTTAAGATAGCTTTCCAAGTCTTTGGTAACCTGAATCTTGGAAGTTTTGCTGGCACGATAAATGGGATTGAATTCGTTGGGCACCTAGGTCCTTTTGACATAGAACGAAGTGATAAAGCATTGATTACTAAACATAGATTTGTGATTTTAACTTTTTTTTTTTTTTACTTTCGAGAGAGGGAGAGAGAGAGTGTGAGCAGGGAAGAGGGAGAGAGAGAGGAAGACACAGAATCTGAAGCAGGCTTCAGCCTCTGAGCTGTCAGCATAGAGCCCGACATGGGGTTCGAACTCTCGAGCTGTGACATCATGACCCGAGCCGAAGTCCGCCACCCGATCGACGGAGCCACCCAGGCGCCCCAGTGATTTTAACTTCTTATGGCAGAGAAACTGAGGCTATTTGGGTCTGTTGGGAAACATGCTTAGTGCTTGATTAACTCATAAGTTTGCCACCAAAAGTTCACAACTGGTAACTCCTTAGTGTTCACTGGAGACTAAGGTTTCTAAGAGTTAAAATTCTGCCACATACAGTCAGGACTGGTGAAAAGAAGAGAAGCAACGCTACGTAAAAAAAAGTTGGAGATGAGTGAGAAGGTTATAAAGAATGGAAATGATGAGGTTTTGGGGTGATGGAGGGGGCGGTCCGGAGCCAATGACCAAGAAAGAATTCTTGAAGATGTCTTTGATGCAAAAAGGTGATTTTATTAAAGCATGGGGATGGGACCCATGGGCAGGAAGAGCCGCACTGGGGTCCCGACAGGTAACTCACTATATACCCTCAGGTTGGGAGGGCATCAAGGATAGAGAAAGTCTCTAAGGAATTTTGGAAGCAAGGTTTCTAGGACCCTAAGGGGCTAGCTGTTGCTAGGGAAATGCCACTTATATTAATGTTTAATAAAATCTCAGTCATGAGGCCCTCCATGTGCATAACAGGGGGCCCCAAGCTTGGAGCCTGACTGCCAGCACAGATTTTGGAGCAGTTGAGATAAAGGAAGTAGACTTTATAGGATCCTCGAGGTTGGGACAATGTTAAGCTAAGGTTCCTTTTTGTCCCTAGCAGCTGAGCTCCTAGAGGGAGATTGCTCTGGCAGTTTCGTCAATGGGCTGTAGGCAGTAAAGGAAGTTAGTTTTTTATTTGCCTTAGTTTCCCAGATTACCATGGCAAGTATTTAACCCCCTTTCCTTTGTTCTTGGGTAGCCAGGTGTGTCCAAAGAATATCACGCTTATTCCACCATGGGGGGTGGGAGGTGGTGCCTGCCTGTATTTTGCCTCAGCTTGCCCCATGCTCCCCCCTCAGAAATACATTTTTTGTTAAAGGTAAAAGAAAGTAATTTGGCCCTCAGTGAGACTGGTTGTTCGGAGACAAATGGCTTGGGACAAAAATCTAAATGCAAAGGAAAGTCGTAGAAGGTTCGTGAAGGAAAATCATGAAAAAGGAAGGTTATGTGGGGTCTCAGGAAGGACGGAGGTTAAAATAAATGGATTTTTAAAGTTACACTGGTCTAAGATTGAAATTCTGCTTTTCTCTCTGTTAAAAAAAAAGTTTTCTTGGATTGTTGACCTGCTCTTGCTAAAACATATGTGCAAAGGTTTTTTTTCTCTTTCGACAGTCAGGAAAACCAAAGCTTATGTTTTGTCTTTATCAAGTCTTTGATTGCTTCAAGTTAAAACTTCGCAATGTTGGGGCGCCTGGGTGGCTCAGTAGGTTAAGCAACCAACTTCGGCTCAGGTTGTGATCTCGCGGTTTGTGGGTTTGAGCCCGCGTCGGGCTCTGTGCTGATGGCTCAGAGCCTGGAACCTGCTTCGGATTTTGTGTCTCCTTCTCTCTCTGCTCCTCCCCCACTCATGCTCTGTCTCTCCGTCTCTCAAAACTAAATAAAAGTTTAAAAAGATTTTTTTTAAACTCAATGTTAAAGGAGCTAAGTGTTGCTAACAATGATATAACCCTACATATTTGCCTTTGGAATCTTTTATTGACATCTTGCTTAAACAAATAATTAAGATTTTCAATGATCTGCAACCCTAGTTAGGATGTGCTTTATAACTTCCTAAGTTTTTCACAAACTTCCCAAGAATTAAATTGTAAACGAAGTCTCTGACTAATGAGGCCTTTTTATTTGGCATGTTCAGTTACTCAGGAAGCACTGAACAAATACTGGTAAACCTGTTGGGTTTATTGGGTTTATTAGGTTGTATTGCTTGGCTACGTGCTCTAACTGCTCATATATATAAATGCAATTCCTAAAGTTCTAATATGTGTTGGTAATAAGGTCATCACTTGGTATTCTGATTATCAAAGCGTTATAGTGTCACAGAAATAACCGAATTTGCTTGTCGATTGCATCGTCCCGAACTCTGACCCGATCTTGCACCGTGTTCATTTTTGAGTCTTTGTCTTTTATACTTTTGTGACTCTCGTTTAAAACACTGCTGGTTCTCTGATGTTTGCTCTTCCAGATTAAGGAAACTGTCTAAGGTGCCCATGGTATACAGTAATAAGGCAAAATGTCTCTCTGCAAACAAACTAAAATGTTTAACTTTTCTCTCCACCTGAACCCTCGAAATTCACAAACCCGCCGCGAGTTTTCCCTTGGCAATCACGCGTATTTGCATTAAGTCCAATGAGAATCCGTTCTCCTTATAACAGGACACCGTTGGAAATGCTGGTGTCTTTACCAAAGCTTTGAAATGTCCTGTTTGAGAGCGACCTGCATAGACTCGGATTTGACCAGACAGCTTGAAGGAACTAACCTTGACTTTATGAAACATGGAGCCATTAAGCCCCTTGGAAATGTTGGCCTGATACCTGACAGAGTTCCCAGCGAGTTCACCAGGCGAGTAAAGAGTGTCACTTCCTGACAAGTGCGGGAATCTCAGGACCCTTTAAGGACCTCGTGAAGAGGAATTCGCCGAAATCTACAGGTCTGACTGGCAAGTACTTGCCTTGGCACCTGGCCCGGAGAGGCTACTAAACGCTTAATCTACAGATTCCTTATGGAAAGTTCCAGCAAAGCCAATTTTAAAAGATCTCTATATGACCAGTTGCGGTTCTTGCTGAGCTTATGTAAAGAATCAGGCCGCGTTTGTTCAAATTAGACTTGTTTTACCAACAAACTCGCCTCGATTCGGCTCTCTCTGGAAATGAGGGTTACCAGAGAGACAGATTATGGGTCAGTAACACACCTTTAGAGACATTAAATTCGGTTCTGATTGTCTTCAAATGTTTGTTGTTTGCCTAAGTTAGGCAACTTGAGGTTGATTAAATTATTCATTTGAGGCTAGGTTAATTCACAAACCTCTAAACACACAAACCATATCCTCCCTAAACCTGATCTGCCAGTTAACAGGAACCCACCTTATATAAACCCAAGAGACCTGGTTTATTTCAAAGATCGGAAATCTAATACAGAAGGGGACTTAACTCGGAAGCAGAAGGGCCCCTACCGGGTCATAAAATGGGCTCCCACTGTAGCGCTTAGAAGGGCACTCCCCATGGGATTATGCTCAAGAATAAAGCCTTCTTTTTTTCCTCCTTCACAGGAAACCAATGAGCAAACTAACATACCTTCTTACTCGTTTATAGAGATAAGGTGGAGGGGCGCCTGGGTGGCTCAGTTGGTTGAGTGTCCGATTTCGGCACAGGTCATGATCTCGCGCAGTCTGTGAGTTCGAGCCCCGCGTCGGGCTCTGTGCTGACAGCTCGGAGCCTGGAGCCTGCTTCGGATTCTGCGTCTCTCCCTCTCTCTCCCCTTCCATGCTCATGCTCTGTCTCTCTCTGTCTCTCGATAATAAATAAAAATGTTTAAAAAAAAAAAAAAGAAAGAAGGTTGAGAGCTACGGAAGACCTCAAACTTCTCTTCAAACAAAATCGATGGTCGTACCTTTCTTTCCATCTAAATTAACGGATGGTCCTTTCTACTCAAGGAGGTTCATGTGTATTGTCAACATTGGATTCAGCTGCCTCCGCCTTTGTAACTCCCCTACGGCGCCCCCGACGGACCAGTATTGGCCCACAAGTAGGGACGTCTCTACACCCCTATTCAGCAAGAAGAAGCTACAGAAGAAGAGAACTTCCGCCTTCAGCAACATTAAAGATTTAAGGGTCACGATTGTTCAGGGGAGCTCTGATGAGGGGGCATAAGGCAGGCTGAGGGCAAAGCACCCCCCCACCCCAGTTGGGGTATGTGCGATATTCCTCAGGCACTCCTAGCTGCCCAGGAACAAAGGAAAGGACAAGTGATTGAACAGAGATCGCAGGACCTGAGTCTCCATTGGGTTACAAATATCTTCGTAAATTACAAGAAAAAGGCAATCTTATCCACAGCTTGATCTCCAGAAACCTATAGCCCCAAGGTCACCCTCCTCCCCTCCATGGTGATGTGCGGAATGAAGGCAAGAAGGAAATGGCCGGTAACATTAAATTTCCTTATTACCTGCGGCCCCCGGGTCCTGTCCCCATGCTCTAATAAAACCACCTTTTTGCACCGAAGACGTCTCGAGAAGTCTGTCTTGGCCGCCGGCTCCGGACCCCCACCCCTCCCCAAACCACACATCGCAGAGAGCACAGGCGCTCTCGGAGAGGAATCTGTGTTCTCTCTTAGTTGCTCACAAGCTGTGTGACCCTGGGTAAGTGACTTCACTGCTCTGAGCCCAAATCACAGCTTGGTATGGAGAGCGGGGTACACCGAGAGGCAGATCCCACACACTCTGGACCCCGCCAGCTCCCTCTGGGACTCCTCCCCAGCCCCAGGCCACGGGAGACGCAGCCTGCCAGTTGAGGCTGAATTCTGGTATTGTCCTGAGTATCTGAAACCTTTTGTCTGTCCCTGTGGCTCCAGACTGCTCCCCACCTGGCCCTAAGCGGGTGGCGGGCTGGCTGAGTGGGAGTGGAGAAGCCATAACGTGAGTAGGGCTGTGGGGGAGGCCCGTCGGGCCTGTCTTACTGTAGCTTCCCACCAGCCTGGCCCCAGCGACCCTGCAACCCACTTCCATCCAGAGCTCTCTGCTGTCCCTGCTGAGGGCCCCGGGGGCCCCTCTCACACAGCCCTCACTGGCTCCAGGAGTACCTCGTGGGCATAACAGCCCAGGCCCTGCTGTTGTACGCCCCCCCGAAGTGGGGTCATCGCCTCTCCGTCCGTCTCCCTCCAAACCCATATCCCAACCTCAGAGAACCTTCTGTTCTCTAAACTCCACCATTGTTCTGCAACTTGGCCCACGCTGTGTTTCCATCCTGAAGCACTCTCCCTGCCTTCTTATTTTTTTTTAATTTTTTTAATATTTATTTATTTTTGAGAGAGAGAGAGAGAGACAGACACACAGAGCACAAGCAAGGGAGGGGCAGAGACAGAGAGGGAGACACAGAATCCGAAACCGGCTCCAGGCTCTGAGCTGTCAGCACAGAGCCCAACGTAGGGCTCGAACTCGGGAACCGTGAGATCATGGCCTGAGCCGAAGTCGGACGCTTAACCGACTGAGCCACCCAGGTGCCCCTCCCTGCCTTCTTATCCAGGCACACATCGATCATCAACAGAACCCCAGACTACAGATCGAGCTCCTCCTGTGTAGCCCTATGGGGTGGGGACACCGAGAGACAGAGGCCTCTGGGTAGACGGACTTTCCACCCACAACCCGCACCCTCCGACACAAACACCTGTACACAGGCACCACCCTCCAGGCCTCAGCAGGTTCTTCTCCCTGCCAGCGATCGCCCCTTCAGCACCTAGTGACCACGTGAGACGCAACTTGCTGGGTTTAGCTCACACATCGCTTTCTCCAGGAGCCCTTGTCCCAAGCTCCTCGTTCTCTCCTTTCACCTGGTGCCGCTGGCTTCGGGCCTCCCGACGGGGCACTCGGAAAGCGTGTTTGAATTCCGGCTGGCTCTGCGTCCTGGGGCCTCAGTTGTCCCACCCGTGAAATGGAAGAGTCCCATCTAACTCACGGTGTGTTTGTACAGAGCAAACGAAATAGTGCACCGACCAGCTTGTCCTGTATGCGAAACAAATGCTAACTGTTACCAGCAGCGTCCTGATTTCTGCATCCTTAGCACGGAACTATCCTCAGCACGGGCCCGACTATATAACTGAGGTCAAACACTTGTTTGGTGAGTGGATGGGTGAACGGACGGACAGATGGTGGGATGGATGACGGAGAAATGAAGAGATCTTTCCTGATCTTCTGCGGCAGTTTGGGGTGGGGATGAGGAACCAGGAAGAACTAAAAAAAAACAATGAATCTTTATGCTTGCTCCGCATACCCTAGATTGTCTAATACGAGCCTCGTAATAGGGAGATATTAACGGCAGGACGAGGAAGTGGTTATTCAGAGAGGTTAAGTCAGCGAAGCAGTGTCACACAGTGAATAAGAGACAGTCAGGACCCAGAGTTTCCTAAATACCTGGAAGGAGGAGGAGGGCTTGCCTCAGATTGGCTGTCCTCCGTCTCAGACTGGAAACTCCTGGAGGGCAGGGCCTCTGTGGGGGCAGGGCTGCCTCCCGGGGCGGTATAAACTTCTCTGAGGAGCCACGGAATAAAAGGAGGGAGGGGAGGGGCTCGGGGTCTTGCCCCGCAGAGGCCGGCTGAGGGGCTTCCCAGACACCCTCCCCTCTCCAGCTTCTCCAGAGCCAGGCCCTCTGCCCAGAAGGAGTTAACTTTGGACTTAACTTCTCGAGAGAGCCCGAAGCTTTTATTCCTTGATCCTGCCTTTCTTTGCAAGGTCTTCCTGATCTTTACACCTTCCCGCAGGTCCCTCCTCCTCACTCTCACCTCCTGGACTCCAAAAACTGTCTGATTGCCAGGGTGGGTCAATGGTTAACGCTCAGCCGGCTTTATATAAACTTGCCCCGGCCGGCCGCCTACCTGCTGCGTGGCTCCTTCAGTTGCCTGCATCCCGGAGACAGCGGCTCCAGCAGCCCCGCGTGGGTCCCCGCCATGGCCACCTGCTGGCAGGGCCTGTGGGCCTATCGCTCCTACCTGATTGTGATCCTGCTGCCCATTTTCCTGCTGCCTCTGCCCATCCTCGTGCCCACTAAGGTAAGGACTGGGGGGTCTGGGCACAGACAAGCCCCAAGGGGGTGGGGGGCGGGCGTTCTGGCTAAGAGCTGGGCATCTTAGGACCAGCCTAGCGCCCTCATCACCCCCTGTCCTGGGAAGGAGCCCCGTGGCCTGGCCCTCCCGAGGCTGAGCGTTACGAGGGCAAAGGGGGCTTTGGCTTGGCACTCCGCAGTCGTAGCCCAATGTCAACTGCTCGGTGCCCTTGAACTCTACTGCCTCGGGAGACAGGCAGCCAGGTCCACAGAGAGGGTGCAGGGGGAAGCAGATGGGGTTATCCGCCTACTGTGGGCTCCCCCAGCCCTGGGCTGGGCTCAGTGGGGCGGGAGAGAGGGGTAGAAAAGGGAGTAGGAGGAAGCTGGCCTCAGGCAGTTTGTGCCTTTAAGAGTGTAAACAGAAAGAGACAGAGCTCACTTGGATCCCAAGGGCTAAGTCAGCTGAGGGAGAGGGGTGGGGACTGGGCGGACAGGACCCAGCCGGTGGGCCCCGGAGACCCCGTACCCTGGGTGCAGGGAGAGGTGCCACGGCCTCCTGCTTCCCTCCACCAGGCAGCAGGAGCCATAACTTTGGCTCCCATTTATTGGAGTCCCCACCGCATGCCCTGTACTGTGCACCCGGTAACCCTTCCTCTCATCATTCTGCCCCCCCACCCCCCCCCGCCTCGCCCTGGACCCTTCCTCTCTCCTCTTAAGAGGAGGTTCTGACTGTCCCATTTTACAGACGGGAAAAGTGAGCTCGAGTCACTTACTTGCATCCCAAGGCAGGTCCCGGGTTCGCGGAGCTTAGAGATTATATACTTTGGGGGCCGCCTTGTAAGGAAAAGAACATAAAATTTTGCATCTGAAATTATGGGGCTTCGGGAAGGGTCAGCTCAAGAGAGGGCCTTGAAGCTCAAGCTTCATAGCAGGTCACAGAGTTAGAAACTGGCAGAGCCCGGGGCGTGGTCTAGCTCCAAAGGCTGTGCTCCCTTCTCTCCACCCCGCTGCCTCCCCAAGGCGCGGACAGAATCCTGGCTCCGGCGCCACCGCACCATCCCAGCACTGCCCTCTGAGCTCTTTTGTTTTGTCACAGACAGGGAAATCGAGGCAGGCTTTTTGTTCATGGTACCCCACAGGGGTGAGGGACTGGGGACGGAGGGGCCCAGGAGCCGGGGAAGTGATAAGGCCTGGCCGACCTTTGAGATGACTCTCCTCTCGGGCCAAAGCCGCCGACATCTCCGTGCTGGGGACGCATCAGATAGGTTTTCAGACAGGTTGGGCCAAGCGTGTCCACCGCAGGAGGAAGGACAGACAGGGACCGTGATTCCCATTTTGGGCCCCAGGTAAGTACAGCCTGGAAAGATCCAGGAACTTGCCCAACGTCCCCCCGGGAAAGCCTGAGTCAGAGCTAGAAGCCAGGCCTCCCGGTGGGAGTGCTGTGTGTCAGGGCTCCTGAGTTCCCTGGGCTGCGCCCGGCCCCGCTGCCACCTCGGCCTCCCAGATGCTGCCGCCTGTGTCCTGACCCAGATGAACTGTCCCTGGTCCTATCTATGGAGCCCAGCCCCTCCACTGGGGCCCTGGATACCAGCTCCTCTCAAGGACTTTGCTCCTGTAATTATCCTTTCTCTCTCTCTCTCTCTTTCTCTCTCCCGCCTCATCAATTTCTCCCTCTCTGCCTAATCCCTCCCATTAGCATACAAACCTGCTACACTATCTCTCACCTTAAAAACCAAACCCTCCTTGAATCCCGCATCCTCCTCTAGGGCCCTTCTTTCTGACTCCCTCACAACCGAAGGCGGCGAAATCTGTCTGCACTGCGCATGTCTTTCCTTAAGACGACTCCAGGCTCGAGGGGCGGGGGCGCATCTCAGTCGGTTAAGCGTCCGACTTTGGCTCAGGTCAAGATCTCACGGTTCAGGAGTTCGAGTCCTACGTCGAGCTCCGTGCGGACAGCTCAGAGCCTGGAGCCTGCTTCGGAGTCTGTGTCTCCCTCTCTCTCTCCGCCCCTCCCCCACTCACGCTCTGTCTCTATCTCTCAAAAATGAATACACATTTAAAAAAAATTTTTTTAATGATTTTTTAAAGTAATCTCTATATCCCAACATGGGGCTCGAACTCACAACCCCAAGATCAAGAGTTGAATGCTCTACCAACTGAGCCACCCAGGCGCCCCCTCCACGAAATATTCTGCATAGAATCACCTGCCACCACCTCCACGCGAGTCCAGGCCACCGTGTCTCTCCCTCTTCCTCCCCAGACCATGCTTCGCCCGGCCACTACCCCGTGTGAGCCCTCACGCAGGCTTCCTGTCACACTTGAAACAAAACCCAAGTCTCTTAGGGTTTGGAGGAGAGACCCTCTGGTCCCCAAGGCCTCACACCCTGCCTCTCGTTCACTCTTCTCCAGCCTCGCTAGCTTTCTCTGGGCTCCCCTGGTTCTTTCCCAGACGAGTGCGTCTCGTTCCTCGGATTTCAGCCTAAACCCCCGCCCCCCCTCAGCAAAAAGCCTTCTCTGATTGCCGCCAGGCCGGTTCTGTTACAAAACCCTGTGATTTTATTTAAGGGGTTTTCACGATCTGAAATGATGTGTTTCTGTTTTATTTATTTATTTATTCATTCATTTATTTAAAGTTTATCCATCTTGAGAGAGAGAGACAGAGAGAGAGAAGGAGACAGAGAGAGAAGCCCACACAGGCTCTGTGCTGGCAGCGCAGAGCCCGATGTAGGGCTCGAACCCAGGAACCACAGGATCATGACCTGAGCTGAAACCACACATCGGACGCTTAATCGACTGAGCCGCCCAGTCACCCCTACTGAATTTGTTTCTTTTCTACTTATTCTCTGACTTCCTGCAGTAGGATGTAGGCTCTGTGAGAGCCGGGGCTTTGTCTTTCTTCCTTGCGCAATCCCCTGGGAGCTGGCGCGTAGTAGGTGCTCAACAAATACCTGTTGAATGAGTGCGTGGATGTGGGCAAAGAGGAGTCTCGAGTCCCCGCTGTCTGCGGTGAGTCCCCAAGCTTAGCTCTATGCCCCTGGCCCCTGAAGTGGGAAAGGGGAGCCCCAGATAGGCTCCGACTGGCGTTTGTATTATAAGAGTTGACATTTACCGAGTACTTTTATGTGCTTGTCTTTGTGCCAAGCCCTGCAAAACACTAACGCATTTATTTCTCACGATAACTTCTCAGTTACTGTGAGATTACTACGATTATCCTGGTTTACAGGCATATAAATTGAGGCCCAGGGGTAGTCAAGTAATTTATCTAACATCCCAGCTAGAGAAAGGCAAAGTCTAAACCGGAAGCTGGCCTTGGGGTCTCTGCCTGAGGCTGTCCGGGGATACGGGGTGGCAGGCCTCGTTGTGAGTCCCCTCTGAAGCCATCTACCTGCACGTCCCTCCGGCCGCCGGCCAACCCTTCCGCTCTGGTGCTGATCTTGGGGTTGTGACTTCGAGCCCCATGTTGGGATATAGAGGGTGCAGTCAGTGATGCCTGCGGAGCCCCGCTCTGTGCTCGGGGTTCCCGAGAAGGAACACGGGGTTCTGTCCTCGAGTTGCCGTCAGTATGGAGGGTCAGGTGTTTGCCCAGAGGTATACCAGAAGGCTGAGGAGCTCAGAGGAGGGAGGAGATTCTCCCAAAGGAGTCAGAGGAGAATCCGAAGCGGGAGGCATTTGAGTTGGGCCTTGAAGGCCGAGTGAGATTCGGAGGCGGCGGCATCCGTCGAGGGCAGGCCGCATGGAGACCAGGTGTGAGGGCTGGAATGGGGGGGGGCGGCGCACGTTCGAGGAAGAGCAAGCAGATCCTTGGAATGGTCGTCACCCTCAGGCGCTCGTTCCAGAGCGAGGCAGGGCAAAGCTTTCACTGAGTTTTCCAAAAGGCAAAACATGCGTTATTAACAAGTCCGGCGGAAACCTCTTAGCCGTAAGATCAGCCACCAGGGTGGGGACAGGGGGGCCTGGGGCCTCCTCCCTGCTCCCCCAACCCTGTCCCCAGGCAGTGAAGAGGCCCTGTTTAGGTGCTGGGGGATGGGAGGGGAGGCGGGGAGAGGGGAGACCCACAAAAGCATCTACCGTAAAGGACAGGCCGCTCTGGATAAGGTGGCCAGAGGAGGGGAGGGGGGAGGGGGGGGCCTGCCGGGGCAACGCCGTTTACCCTGGGACCTGAATGGCAAGTGAGAGCCAGCCAAGCACAGCTCTGGGCAAAGAGCTGTCTAGGCGGAGCGCGTGGTGCAGAACCCAAGGCCAAGGGCGAGCTTGGCAAGGTGGCAGGATAAATGAAGGCCAGCGTGGCATGGGGAGCAGAGCGAGGACAAGATGGCATAAATTCACTTGGAGAGGCAGGGGGAGGTCAGCCAGGGTCGTCGGCCCTGCAACGCCGGGGGAAGGAACGAAGGTTTTTAGGGTCAGAAGCGCAGGTGCCCCGCCCCCACCCCCGGGACCGACCGTGAAAACGGTCTTCTCGAGGCACAACGTTTGCCACGGCCGAGTTGAGCCGAAATCCAGATTACCTTTACCGGCAGAACAGAGGGCAGAATCTCTCGATCTGAATCAGCCTCGCTCCTCGAAAACGGGAACAGGACGTTGCGTGTACACACACGTGCGCTTACCGTATAAACTGTTCCTGAATCCCAGAGACGGAGCAGGGCTCGGATGATTCACCCTGGGCACGAAGCCTGCGCAAGGAATTTGGACCTCAGTTCTGGGGCCTACCTCGATCTTTCGAGACTTCTTGGCTCTCGGTCAAGGAGGCAGAGTCCAGGGAACAAAACAGGGATTTGGGAGCCAGACACAGAATCCGAGACAGGGTCCAGGCTCTGTAGCCTGCACGGCTGTGTCGCCTCACCAGCCCTCTCCCCCCTAAGGGGCCGCACTGAAGATTAAACGGGATAATCGCGTATGTTAGAGGGCCTGGTGCCCAGGGCTCGGTAGTTCCCCGCGGTGGTTCCCTGCAGCCTCTGCCTCTTGTCTGAATTCCTAGCCCTTGGAAGACACAACTAGCCCCAGGCAGTTCTTTCTTTTATTTATTTATTAATGTTTAGTTTTTTTTGTTTTTTTGTTTTTTTTTTTTGTTTTGTTTTGGCATTTAATTTTTCTTTTAAATTTTTTTTAACATTTATTTATTTTTGAGAGACATAGAGACAGCGTATGAGCAGGGGAAGGGCACAGAGAGAGGGAGATACAGAATCTGAAGCAGGCTCCAGGCTCCGAGACATCAGCACAGAGCCCGATGCGGTGCTCGAACTCACAGACTGTGAGATCATGACCTGGGCTGAAGTCGGCCGCTTAACCAACTGAGCCACCCAGGCGCCCCTAATGTTTAGTTTTGAGAGAGAGAGAGAGAGAGAGAGAGAGAGAGAGAGAGAGAGACAGCGTGCGAGCAGGGGAGGGGCAGAGAGAGGGGGAGACACAGAATCCGAGACAGGCTCCAGGCTCTGAGCTGTCAGCACAGAGCCCGACATGGGGCTCGAACCCACAGACCGTGAGATCATCACCTGAGCCAAAGACGGACGCTTAACCGACCGAGCCACCCAGGCACCCCTAGCCCCAGGCACTTCTTTTCCAGAGATGACTTCTGTTCATGTGGGCTGTTGTCCTCACGACGGGGGGCCTCAGTGTCCCCTCCAATGGGGCAGGAAGGCGGGGTGCAGCTGGTCACCCCCATGAGAGCAGTGAGGTCAGGCTGGAACTCGGCGGAGACAGGTTTTCTGGCCTCTGGGGGGGGCCTGGGAGTAGGATTGGAAGGACCTTGTCTCCCAAGGCCGGGGGCGTCCCCACTTGGACTTTGTACCCAAATGACCAAATCATGTCCCTGCCCCTCGGCACCTGCTCGGTGAAGGTCAGGAGGGGGAAAGCAAGGTAGAATCTTAACCAGCCCGGTTTCCTGGACCTAACCCCGCAGCAAAGCCCGGGGCCGGGGTGGGGCTCAAAGCCACGGAGCGCGGGAATGCGGGGCTCACCGCCCTCCTGCCTGCTGCTTTGCTCTGCGGCGGACACGGGCGGGCCTGGCCCCAGCCCAGACTGTGAGGTCAGGACTCTTCCCCCTGACGGCTTGTCTTCTCTGACACTCAGAGCCCCATTGTTTCCCTTCGGCCTCTTTAGAACAGAAGATGAAGAAACACACGCGTTCCCATTACGGTGCAGAAGCAAACAAAGATCCCCCGAATGAGATCAGGCAAAGGATAGGAAGGGAGTCGCCCGGCCACCCTCGCTGGCTTGTAGCAGAGCCTCAAAGGTGGGCGGGGGCGGGGGCGGCGGGGGTGGGAATGGCTTCGAGTGGAAAAGGGGAGGCTGCCGGTGCGCCCTGACCCGAGGCTGTTGGCAGGGGGAGCGGGCAGCTAGACGCGGGGCTTCCCGTGTGATGGGTTAAGGATGCATCTTTGGCTTTCGCTGGTTGGTGCTGAGTTGGAAGCGGGGGTGGAGAGTGACGGCAGAGAGGAGCGAAGCTGGCAAAGATTGAGCAAATCCGGACTGTCTGGGCCAGTTGCTGGGGAGGTCGTGGCTGGGCTACGCGGGCTGGCTGCGGCAGGGGCCATAGGGCGGGTGTTTATATGCGGACCGGCCATTGTCCACTCTGTAGATTCAGTCTCTCAAAAAGATTAGATATTTAGCACGGATGGGCCTAGTATTCCCAGCAAGAATATCACACACCCCAGCCTGCTCTGCGCCTCCTTCCCCAAGCCCCTGCAGCCTGCCTCCCCTCCTCATGGTCCGTGGCATGCACCTAGACACCCGGGATGGGCACCGGGGAGTTTCCGCCTCCCACTCCTCCTACCCAACCCAGGAGCCATCGCCCAGACCCTGTCTTTTCCTAACACCTCTGGAGTCCGTCCTTTCCCTCAGTCTTCACTGCCATGACCTGTTCCGAGCCCCCGTCCTCTTCCCCGCCGGACACGCGACACGGCCTCTCGGAGCCTCCCGGGGCCCCCTGGACGCCCGTCCTGGGTCTTCCACTTCATCTGCCACGATATAGCAGGTGTAAGCTTCCTATTTTATTTATTGTCTTTACAAAAGTTTGTATTTATATAATTTCAAGAGAGAGAGAGAGAGAGAGCATGCACCCATGAGCAGGAGCGAGGCGGAGAGAGAGGGGGAGTGAATCTCAAGCAGGCTCCAGGCTCAGCGCCTCCAGAGCCCAACTCAGGGCTCAAACCCGCCACTCCAGGACCATGACCTGAGCTGAAATCAAGAGTCGACGCTCAATCCACAGCTGCCCAGGTCCCCTCCTCCCTACTTTCACCTTTACATGATCTATCTATGTAATTAGATGGCAAACTCCCCTCGTACAACATTAAGCAGCACCGCCGAGGGAAACGGAGAGGCCTCCTCCCGCTCTCCGCCCCAGTGCCCTTCCTGACGGCAGTCTCAGGGGCCAGCACGGCGTCTATCCTCCTGAGCAGGGGCTCCTCACCCTTGGGAATCTGTGGGGGAAAGTCAGGAGGTCTGTGAACTTGGATAGAAAAACAACAACAACAACTGTATTTTATTATCAATAACCTGAAGAAAATATAGTACTTGCTTCTGTTAGGAATGCAGATCACAAACCACCATAATATTTCATCAACGTTTATTTACTTTTGAGAGAGAGAGACAGAGCGCGAGCCAGGAAGGGGCAGAGAGAGAGAGGGAGGCACAGAATCCGAAGCAGGCTCCAGGCTCTGAGCCATCAGCACAGAGCCCGACGCGAGGCTCGAACTCACAGACCGCGAGATCATGACCTGAGCCGAGGTCGGCCGCTTAACCGACAGAGCCACCCAGGCGCCCCCCGAAACCACGATGATATTAACCATGTCTTTGACTTCGCCACCGGTAGAAGTCACACATATTTTCACCCCGCATTACAGCTGTTGCAGGTACCTCGAAATACTGTTTATGTCAATCATGACTTTGCAATTACAGTAGCCGTTGGCCAGTGAGGGTCTTACCAGCTAAGAAAGAGTGACATCCATCATTATCTAGCCCGTCTGTCATATTGCAATAGCCGCATTTCAATACAGTTGGTTTCCTTTGTAATTCTATGCATTTTATTTAATGGATTTAAAAAGATGTTTCTTTTATTTTTTAAGCTTCTGTATTTATTTATTTTAAGAGAGAGAGAGAGAGAGCACCCGTGCAAACAGGGGAGGGGCAGAGAGAGAGGGAAAGAGAGAGTCCCAAGCAGGCTCCGCACTGTCAGCGTAGAGCCTGACACGGGGTTCAATTCCACACGTCGTGAGATCATGACCCGAGCTGAAATCGGGAGTCAGACCCTTAACCGACTGAGCCACCCGGGTGTCCCTAAAAACATTATTCTGAGAAGGAGTCAGAAGGCTTCATCAGGCTCCCGAGGGAAACTTGGTACAAATGACAGGTAAGAATCTCTGAATCAGAGATTGTCCCATGTCTATGCAAACACTTGTGCCCCTGTTTTTAAAAACCACAAATGGTAGCCTCAGTGTGACCTGACCATGTCACTCACTCCTCTCAAAACCCTTTGAAGCCTCCCCTTGTCCCCCCTGTCTTCCAGATAAAGTCCTGGGTCTCCCCCAAGGCAGACAAGGCCTTTCCCAAGCATTGCCCCCCTCCAAGAACGCGCTGATTCTCTTATGCCTCATTCTGTTCCCTCTCTGTTTACTCCCTCACCTCAACCCCTTTTGCCCGCCCTGCCCGCCGAGCTCCTATCCATCCCTCAGCACCCGCTCAGTGTCCTCTGGAAGCCTTCCTCAGCCCAGACAGATGGAGGCTCCGGGAAGAGGCCCCTTCTCCTCTGGGATCCCACTCTGAACCCTCTTTTGGCATGGTCCCTGGCACGTGGCCACCCAGTCCCACACCTCACTCCCCAGACCCGGGAGTGCCCATGGCCAGCGGCACCCCTGCTGACCGGGGGCAGAGGGGCAGTGGGAGGGACCAGCCGTGTGCCAACCCATCCCCCCTCCCTGGGTTAACCTTCAATCGGCAGGACTCGGCGGCCGTACCTCTGAGACCACGGGCACATTTGCTGCCGCCTGACAACCGCGGGCTGCTCTGTGCCCGTGATGGGTAAAGGCCGCGAGGCCCGCAGGTCCCACGCCTTGCCCACACCCTCGGTCCAGAGTCTGCCCTGGCTTCTCCGCAAGTTGCGCCTCCATCTGTGCCTCAGGCGCCCGCCCTGGTTCCCCAGGAGCCCAGGAGCACTTTCAACTCCCAACACCAGCCCCACCATCTGTTGGCCGTCGCCTGCATCCTTTACGACATAGACAAGCGTAGTCACATCCTATAGCCTTGTAATTGCCCGGCGAGGTCGCGAGGTCGGCGTGGCTTTTATTCCCATTTGCAGATAAGGAAGCCGTAAAAAGGAACTAAACGTGCTTACCGCTGGAAACGATCGATGTCGCTTACAAAAAAAAAAAAAAAAAGAGAGACAAAGGCCGAGAGAGGTTAAGTAGCTTGCTCAAGGACACAGCCACAAAGCCCGGCCTGGACACTCAGGTTTTCGGACCCCTGACCTGTGTTTCCCATCGCAAAAGAGGGGAGCTGCCACTCTTGGGGTTCGAAGGCCCTCTGAGCGTTGTCTCTCCTGTCCCCGCCCTTCCGTGGCCCGAGGGGCCAGCCCATGTGGGGGCGCTCAGAGTCCCCGAAGGCCAGGGCCACGCCTGACTCGTGTCTGTACCCCCAGTGCCGAATATTCATCCTCCGTATAGTGTGCGCGTGTGTCCGCTCCGTATAGGTGCCCGGTGGGGTGGCCAGAAACAGACTCTGGCTTTGCACCCCCTAGAGAGTACGGTCTGATGAAAAGGAAGAAATTCATGAAACTAAGTGCTTCATTTCAGTGATGGGTGTCATGCAGGAGGTACGGGGGCCTGGCGTGTGAAAACGGTGAATGTCACCGAGCCCCGAACCCATGGAGGAGTCCCTGAAAAAGGAATACTTGAGTTAAGATCTCAAGAGTCAGTAGACATCGACCGGGCAAAGTGGGCAGGGAAGAGAGGAAGTTACGTGCAAAGGCCCTGTGGCTGCAGGGAGGATGGAACATTGGAGGAACCGGAAGAGGGCCAGTGTGGCTGGCGCCGAGAGCAAGGAGAGGCTCGAATCAGCCCCGAACCTCTCCTGAGAGCCGCTGGATACTCTGAAGGGGTTCGAGCTGCTTCGAGGTGTCTGTGTTGCAGCATTGGGGTGGACTGAACAGACTTGTGACTCGAGATCCCTCTGCTTGCAGCCAGGAGAAGAGATTTCAGGGGCAAGAGAGGAGGGAGGCGAGCGAGGCGGTCTGGTAGGAATCTCGCTGACAGATGCTAGGGCTTGGCCCGGGATGGTGGCCGAGGGCTGGAGAGAAGTCGGTGGGTACTTGAGGCTTAGAATCAGCAGGACCGTAGAGCTGGAGCGAAGAGGGGGTTTGTCAAACGAGGGCCTGATGAACAGTCAGTGGGGGGGGCGGGCACCAGGGCCTGCCCCCCAGGGGATCCCAGGAGCAGGGACTCCCCAGGGGTTGAAGAGAAGGGGGATCCAAAGGGAGGCTTCCTGGGCCAGGGGTTGGGGTGACGCAATCGGGAAAGGAGGGCTTCTCACCCAGGCCAGCACCGGCCAAAGAGCCAAGGGCGAGAGACGCGGAGATGAAAAGCCTCCCCCCCCACCCCGCCACCCCACGGGAGCCCATAGACGGAGCCTAAGAAACGAGCAAATCCTCAGCCAAGGAACAGAGCTGGGGAACCCCTCCCCTCCCGGCCTGCGCAAAGTAGTCACTGAGGCAGAAAGAAGAACTTAACTACCAGAAAACAAACTCCTCCCTGCTGGTATCGGAGCTCCAGGAGGGCCACCGTGGACAGCAGCCCCTGCTGTGGCTATGAGAAAGGCATGCGGGGTGCCCGGGGAGCCGCCGGCGGCCAGAGTCTGAGCCGTCCGGGTCCCACGGCCACCCCAGGCTGCCCGCTGAACTTGGCCGACCCCGGGTGCCTTCCTCACCTCCTCGATGGGAGTGGCGAGAGCCGCTGTCCCGCGGAGAGGGGAGGAGGAAAGGAGAGAGAACGTATTCAGAGCGCCCAGACTTCACCTCCGTCAATCCCTCACTCTGGCCGCACCGCTGGGGTTAGCGGAGACCCCCACTCCTGCCCAGAGAGTAATTCCACAGGGGACATGGAAGTTTAGAAAAGTCCCAAGTTGATTCCAGGAAGCCTCTGTAGTCGATGCTAGATCAATTCTTTGTCCTCTGCCTTAAGGCAGGGAATGGAACTGGGCCCCAAGGGTGCAAGAGCACTCGACTCTGGGGTCCGCGAACAGACCAGGTGGGGCCCCTCGGCCGCTGACAAAATCCGAAGGCAGAGAGATGAGTGGAGGCGAAACGAGAAGGGAATTCGTTTCGGGGCGGCCACCACCCGGAAGACAGTGGACTCACATTGCCAAGACTGTCTCCCAGGGCTGAAAATACTTCCAGGTTTATAGAAGGAAAATGTGGGACGCAGGTCGGTGGGTACGTTCCGGGGGCAGTGAAGGTCAGGTCAACCGCTGTCTTGGGGTCAATCACGTGGGGTGTTGCTGACGGCAGGGCAGTTCCTGTTGCTTGGGGGGGTTAGTTTTGGTCCTCATCACCGGATGCTTTGCCACTCAAGTCTTGCCCGAGCTAAGAGATAAGCTGGAAAGAAGAATATAATCAGAAAATACAGACCGAGGTCAAAATGGAGGAGGCTGGGGGCACCTGGGGGGCTCAGTCGATTAAGCGTCCGAGTCCTGACTTCAACTCAGGTCATGATCTCACAATTCTTTTTTTTTTTTTTTTGATCTCACAATTCTTGAGTTCGAGCCCCGCTTTGGGCTCTGCAGCTCAGAGCCTGCCTGGGATTCTGTCTCCCTCTCTCTCTGCCCCTCCCCTCTTGCTCTCTCTCTCTCTCTCTCTCTCTCAAAATAAATAAAAAAATAAATTAAACTTTAAAATGCACAACATAAGGGGC
The DNA here is from genome assembly GCA_030068075.1 of Paguma larvata. Taxonomy (NCBI): domain Eukaryota; kingdom Metazoa; phylum Chordata; class Mammalia; order Carnivora; family Viverridae; genus Paguma; species Paguma larvata. Next base: position 6,721,943 of record CM057843.1, read on the forward strand.
TCCTGGGTGGCTCAGTCAGTTAAGCGCCCGACTCTTGGTTTCAGTTCGGGTCATGATCTCACAGTTCGTGGGTTCGAGCCCTGCATTGGACTCTGTACTGACCGTGCAGAGCCTGCTTGGGATTCTCTCTCTCCCTCTCTCTGCCCCTTCCCCACTCGTGCTGTCTCTGTCTCTCTCAAAATAAATAAAAACTTTAAAAAATTACGTAAGATAAAATCCACCAAATAAAATGTATAGGAATATACATTGTATATATTTTTAAAATTTTTTTTAACGTTTATTTATTTTTGAGAGAGAGAGAGAGAGAGCGAGCAAGCATGAGCAGGGATGGGGCAGAGAGAGGGAGACACAGAATCCAAAACAGGCTCCAGGCTCTGAGCTGTCAGCACAGAGCCCGACGCGGGGCTCGAACCCACAAACCGTGAGATCATGACCTGAGCCGAAGTCAGGCGCTCAACCGACTGAGCCACCCAGGTGCCCCTATACCTTGTATAAATGTATACAATTATATAATTGCATTGGAATACAGTAACGAAAATATGAAAAAAACATTGCAACATAGGTGTTTATTAATGCATTAATATCTTGTGTTGGTATAACTACCATAATTTCAAAAATAGTGATGGATATAAACAATATTTTGAGATGCATATTCGAGATAACAGCAACGAGCAATCTGGGCCCGTATCTGTTGGTCGGGAGCCACGACAGGGGCCTGTGACAACATCCCCAGCAGTAGCACCGACAGCAGCGCAGCTTTGCCGCCTATGTTTGGAACCTTAGTTAGATGTTAGCGCAGAGATGAAATATGTTTCCCCTCAAATTCCTCGAAATTCCACACCCCAGTTAAGAATCCTATGACCCAGGAAGGACAGGTCAGCAAATTAGGCCACGTTCAGACGACACTGCCCACCAGGGCAGGACGGAGACACAGGACCACGGTCTAGAACTTTGAAACCGGTTTTGGGTTTGATCCAGAGACATATGACAGAGAGGAGGCGGACAAGGGCGAGTCGTGAAGGGGTCGGGGAGCCGCAGACTGAACACACTGGAGCTCACGGTGCCCCGTCAGCACGGAGCCCGACACGGGGCTCAAACTCATGACCCGTGAGAACACGACCTGAGCCGAAACCAAGAGTCGGATGCTCCGTCCACTGAGCCGCCCAGGCGCCCCAGGAAGAGCGTTCTGTTTGAATTCAGAGCCCCAGGTGACCCCCATCCTCCCCACTAGTCCCAGCGAACTTGAAGCTGGAGGCCACCCCGCCACCGTGAGGGACCGAGCTCAGGATAGAAGGCGAGAGCCGAGCCTCAAGGACCAAAGGGCCTTGCTTCTTCGCTTGCTAGCCTGTGACGCTGAGACATTGACTTCGTTTCTTTGTGCCTTCGTTTCCTCATCTGTGGCCTGCGGACTAGGGTCATTACCTCACCGAGCCACTAAAGGCGACAGTCCTCTGAAGCACGGAGGGAGGGCCCGGGGCCTGGCCCGGAACAGCCCTGGGGGTGCTGCTGCTGTCGTGAGCAGTGCTTTCTTCTTGAATCAGCAGTGATCAGCCACCCCAGGCCCCTCCTGGTCTCTAGCCAGAGAATTCCAAGTGGGTTGGGGGAAGGGTGGGGACAGCAGGGTCCAGAGGGGCTGGCCTGCCCTTAGCCCCTCCTTGCAGGTGAGGAGGTGCTAGAGAAACAGCAGCTTCAGCAAAACGTGCCCTGCCGGGGGAGAGAAGGAGGGGCGGATCTCTGGGCGAAGGTCAAGGTGGCCCCACCCCTGGTGCCCAAGAGTTCACGTCCAGGGCGAGGAGAGATGGTGGCAATTTCTCGGTGAGAAAGGGAGCCTGGCCTCAGACTTGGCCCTGCAGCTGCGCTCCGGAATTCTGCAACCTAGCTGCCTCGCCTGGGTCTTCCCGGATCTGCCACTCCCTAGTTCTGTGACCCCGACGAGTCATTTACTTTCTCCAGCTCCTCTGGGGCCTGGGACCACCACACCCGCCTTAATGGCTGTTTGAGTTTCGTGGAACCACAAATGGGAAAACGCCGGGCTCCTAAAAGTTGCTCAATAAACAGCAGCTTCCTCTTCCGCCAGGCTAGACCCTTCCCAAACTTAGGGTACTAAGGGCATGAGGTACTAAGGGGTGAGGACAGCCTGCCCCAGGTGGAGAACCAAGGCCAGCTAAGAGAGGAGAGGCCTCCCAGCCTGAGGCCCCTTCCTGCCCCCCACAGAGCCAGCTGGGGCCCCTGGGAAGTCTTGGACCTGTGCACCTGCTCTGCTGGCAGCTTCCTTCTAGCTGATAATTCTCCTGCCCTTCCTCCGGTGGCCCCATGACACTGGGGGCCGACTCTCTGACTTCCGTTTCTGCACCAGGCCCCCTCCCAGGTCAGAAGCCAGGCCTCTCTAGACCTGCGGGCCCCACGAGAGAAAGCAGAGCTTCGGGTACCCAAAGACTTGCAAGACTATGACTCAGCGTTGACCCCCACCCCCCCAATTCCCTGCACTACTTGGGGCTGGGGGAACTTTCCCGTCTCCTATAACTGTGAATGGCACCCCCCTGGAATTGTGCGATGCCGCGGTCATGCCGGGCTTGCTCCTACTATCCCAAAACTTCCCAGTCATTCAGTCATCTGGAAAAGGTTTGTTCTGAAGCCGGCTGCCAGGGAAGGCCAAGGTGCCAGGCAGGAGTCCACACCGGCCAGGCCCCCGTCTCATCGGGGGCGGGATCCTCGCTTTGGCCCACTGCGGTGCCCTCAGGCCGGGTGGGGCCCGATCCCCAAATCTAGACCCTCCGGCCCCTCCAGCGTGGCGGGATCATAATGTCTAGCCTCCCCAAGGTCAAAGACAAGGTGGTGAGTGCCTTGCTTGGTTTTTTTTTGTTTCCGTTTTGAAACGGGACCTTGGACTCAGTTATCAACGACTGTGGGTTTCTCACGCGCTCCCTCCACTGTGGCAAGTGGCCTGTTTTCTCTGGGGACAGGAGGTGACATGACTCTGGGACCCAGGCCCGCCCCTCTCTCCCCTGCAGGAAGCCTACTGTGGCTACTCCATCATCCTCATGGCCCTTTACTGGTGCACCGAGGCTTTGCCCCTGGCTGTCACCGCTCTCTTCCCCCTCGTCCTGTTCCCCATGATGGGCATAATGGACGCCTCTGAGGTAAGCTCTCCTTTCTCAAGAGGAAAGGCTCCCGGCGTGGAGGGGGTCTGCTCTAAAACACTGCAGGAAGACCCGGAACAGGCAGGGCACACAGAAGAGGGGTCCTCGCCTCCGCTTGGCAGGTCGGGGAGCACTAAAGGAGGAGTCAGCTAGAAGACACAGGGAGGTGGGAGGCGGCGAGCGTTCTAGAAGCGCACGGTGGGTCTTGAGAGTTAATTCAAAGTGGACCAGGTGTTGGCCAGGGAGGTGGGAAGGCCTGGCGACCCAGGAAAAGGGGCCTTGAAAGTCAGCCCAAGAACCTGTATTTTCCGGGGCTGGGGGCTGGGAAACAGGAGTGTGCATCAGAAGCACCCTCGGGGCTGCCGGTTAATACAGATTGCGGGGGCCCTACCCCCGGAGTTTCTGACTCAGTGGGTCTGAGGCAGGGCCTGAGCCTTGCATGCCTCGCAAGCCCCAGACGCCAGCTTCTGGACCGCACTTCGAGAACCCACTAGCGTGGTTTCCAGAATCAGCGCTAAATTCTCTAGCCCCTCGTCCAGGGCTTGCGACACGCCCGGCATCAGGCTAGATTTAGCTCGCGCTCGTTCCCCAGGGGACAAGGCAGGAGTCTGGCAGGAAGAGAGGAACCCGGCTACTGTTAAAGGGGAGACGATCCAAAGACCATTTCCGTCCGGTTCCGAGAGCCCAGGGGACCAACCTCTGTCCGTGGGAATGTCAGTGGCCGGAGCTGACGCCCAGGGCCACAGGGGGAGACCCCTTCCTGCCTCTCAGCTGTCCCTGCCCGCCAGGTGTGCCTCGAATACTTTAAAGACAGCAACATCCTGTTCATCGGGGGGTTGCTGGTGGCCATCGCCGTGGAGAACTGGAATCTACATAAACGCATTGCCCTCCGCGTGCTCCTCATCGTCGGGGTGCGGCCCGCCCTGTGAGTGCCCGCGAACCAGGACCGGGGCACCCGGAGCGGGTGGCGTGCTGGGTATCCGGTCCCCGCAGGGACGCCGGAACACCAGCCCGTGTGTCTGTCTGTCTGTCCCCCAGACTGCTGTTGGGCTTCATGTTGGTCACGGCCTTCCTGTCCATGTGGATCAGCAACACAGCCACCACGGCCATGATGGTGCCCATCGCGCACGCCGTCCTGGAGCAGCTGTACAAGGCGCCCACGGGCAAGGATGTGGAGGAGGGCAGCGACAACCCCGCCTTCGAACTCCAGGAACCAAGTCCCCAGAAGGACGAGACCAAGCTTGGTGAGAAGAAAGAGGTTCCACCCCGCCCCGCCCCAACCCCCAACTCTTAGGGAGGGTCCGAGGTCAAGTTCACGACAGGGGTGGTCATCCTGGAGCCTCCAGGGAGAGAGAGAGAAGGGAGGCGAGATCTACGGTGACCAATCTGTCCTGGTTCGCCCGAGACTATCCTAGGTTTAAAACAAAAAGTCCCCTGGGGCACCTGGGTGGCTCGGTCGGTTGAGCGTCCATCTCTTGGTTTTGGCTCAGGTCATGAGCTCAGGGCCATGGGATCTCAGGATCCACCGTGGGAGGAGCCTGTTTGGGATTCTCTCTCTTCTCTCTCTGCCCCTCCCCTGCTCACACACACTCTCTCTCTCTCAAAAGAAATGATAAACATTTAAAAAAAATAAAATAATAAAAAATTTTTTCAAGTCCCACGTTTTGGGGCGCCTGAGTGGCTCAGTCGGTTAAGTGTCCGACTTCGGCTCAGGTCATGATCTCACGGTTCGTGGATTCAAGCCTCGAGTCTGCCTCTGTGCCGACAGCTCAGAGCCTGGAGCCTGCTTCTATGTCTCCCTCTCTCTCTGCCCTTCCCCGACTCGTCCTCTGTCTCTCTCTGTCTCTCAAAAATGAATAAACATTGGGGGGGAAAAAAAAGTCCCACATTCTGAGAATCCCCTCAGTCCTGGGCAAACCAAGATGCTGGGTGACCCTGGGAGGCAGAGAGCTAGAGTCTGGGTGGGCCATCAAGGGTCCAGGCTCCCTTTGTCCTGTGTGGCTTGAAGAGTCCTCTTCCATTCTCTGTGCCTCTGTCTCCCTCTTTCAGGAGAGAGTCTGGGCCAGATGGTGTCTGAGGGTCAAACCCAGCCTGAGACTCCCTTGCAGAGTGGGTTCAAGCCCTAGCAGACCTGGACAGGGCCCCTGCCCTACCAGCTCTGCCCCCCGCCCGGGTCTAGGCTGCCCACGGACAGGGCCCCCTCACCTCCTGGAGGCTGTGGAACTCCAGCCATGCTCCCCAGAGGTGGCCCTGCGCCCGCCCCCCCACCGAAGCTCTCCCTTGTTCCCAGATAACGGGCAGGTCCACCCTGTCCCACCTGAGTCCTCAAAGCCGAAGGTAGAGATGGACAGACAGCAGCTCCGCTTTAGCCAGGGCATGAGCCTGTGTGTGTGCTATGCGGCCAGCATCGGGGGCATCGCCACGCTCACCGGCACCACGCCTAACCTGGTGCTGCAAGGCCAGGTCAACGCGTGAGTGACTGGGGCTGGGGGGTGGGGCACCTGCGCTTTCCCAGGGAGGCAGCTGGAGCTGGGCGGGGTCGCGGGGCAAGGTCACACAGCAGCCCGTATCCCCCTTCAGGCTCTTCCCCCAAAACGGCAACGTGGTGAACTTCGCCTCCTGGTTCGGCTTTGCCTTCCCCACCATGGTCATCTTGCTGCTGCTTGCCTGGCTGTGGCTGCAGGTCCTCTTCCTGGGGTTCAAGTAAGTGAACGGCGTGAAGGAAGCCCAGGCTCCCGCCCTTCCCCTCCGGGAGCTTCCGGTTGGGTAACCAGGTTGCCACTGTGCCCAAGGATATAAATAATCACCTCCCAAGGCCTCTCTGGGCACCTGGCGCTCCCATCTGAGGGACTTACCGGGTGGAGAGTATTACCCCATGGAGCAGATGAGCAAACGGAGGCTCAAGGAGTGGCCTACAACTAGATTCGTCCGTGCTGAGATCGAAAACCAGATCCGTCGCATAAGGCTCCACAGTCCTTTGGTAAACGCCTAGGGAGTGCACGGTGAACATAGTCACCGAAGCATCTGTGGCGCTCTATTTCCATCTGGCGCCGCGCCAGGCACTGAGAATGCTAGAGCTCCATCCCTGTCCTTGGAGCTCACCATCTAACGGGTGATGGTACGGCGAGGGCCGTGGCAGAAGGAAGTCGGGGGCTGAAGAAACACGGCCCAAGATAGTGGAGATCCCAGAAGGCCCCTGGAGGACAGGCTGCCCAACTGAATCTTGTAGAACCAGAAGCCAGCCAGGTAGAGAATGGGGTGAAGCCATTCCAGGCAGCAGGAACAGCTTCCACGTAGGTACAGAGGCAAGAGAGAGCATGTGTTTGGGAAAACTCTAGTTCTGTTGGTTGAAATGTAAAAAGCAACGAGGAATATTAGGAGTCGAAGTTGGAGAAGTAGGCAGGGGAAGATTCGGTGCGCCACATAAAGACTTGGGACCTGGCTCTTGAGGCTGAGAGTGGTAAATAGGCTTTATTCTTACTTCCAACCCTGGGTTACTGGTAGTGACTAGAAATCTGAGTTGAAAATCTCGCGAGACCCTGAGGCACCTGCGTGGCTCAGTCAGTGGAGCGTCTGACTTCGGCTCAGGTCATGATCTCGCGGTTGGGGATTTCGAGCCCCGCGTCCAGCTCGCTGCTGTCAGCCTGTCAGCGCAGAGGCCCACTTCGGATCCTCTGTCCCCCTCTCTCTGCCCCTCCCTCACTTGTGCTCTCCCCAAAGAAAGAAATATTGAAAAGAAAAGGAAAGAAAATCTTGTGATTGTGACACCTTGCTAGAGCTCAGTTGGAGTTGAGTCTGGGATTGACTGGTGATGTCTGCCACCAGTACAGGCTAGGAGTAGTGATATGCATGGTATTGTGGTATGAGTTGTAATTTGTCCTTCCTGCCCAGGAGGTGGGGGGGGGGGGGGAGGGAAGGAGGGAGAACATTGAAAGTTTTTTTTTTTAATTTTTTTAATGTTTATTTATTTTTGAAAGAGAGAGAGAAACAGAATGTGCACAGGGGAGGGGCAAGAGAGAGGAAGACACAGAATCCAAAGCAGCCTCCAGGCTCTGAGCCATCAGCACAGAGCCCGACGCGGGGCTCAAACTGACAAACCGCAAGATTATGACCCAAGCCGAAGTCAAACGCTTAACCGACTGAGCCACCCAGGCCCCCGGGACACTGAAAGTTTTTAAGTACTGTTGCTGTCCTTTGGAAAACTTAGCTTGGGCAGTTGCAAGGAGGCTGGACTGAGGCTGGGCACTGGTACAAGGCGAGGTGGGAGTCGGAGAGACCAGCATATGCGAGGCAGCGTGGGGGATACCAAGATGTGTGAATTACGGTCTCGGCCATTGAGGACCGCACAGTCCATCGGGGAGTTGAGATTTGCCCAAGCAAAAAGTTAGAAGTCAACCCGAATGAAGCAAGGGGCACCCAGGAGTGCGTGGCAGCCTTCCGGGCCTCCCAGGATGCTGTGGGCGGGGCTCAGGCTGGCAGGAGTTGGATGCCCAGAAGCAGGTAGGAGAGGGAGGGGAGGATTTCCTGAAACGCTGTTGGAAGAGGGGAGGGTGAGTTGGAGCCAGAAGGAGCCGTGGGGTCCGGGCCTCTAGATCCACCTCACTCTGGGCAAAGGAGGGCTGAGCCTCAGGAGAATCTCTGGAGAGACAGGGAGTCAATGGGGCAGATGGAGCGGGCCGAGCATGGAGAAACCTGTCCCCGTTTCTAGACTCTAGGGAGTCTTCTCCTCCTCCACAACCTTGGGTGGGTCCAAGGCCTTCATGTGGCAACCCCGAGGTGGTCTCTAGTGGAACACGGGCACTCGGAGCCCCTTGCTCCCCTGCGTGGTGCGGGGCCCTCAAGAGCCACCCCCGCCCCTCTGCCTGCAGCTTCCTGAAGAACTTTGGCTTCGGCGGACAGGAGCGGGAGCGAGAGCGGGCAGCCTTCTTCGTCATCCAAACAGAACACAAGCTCCTGGGCCCCATGAGCTTTGCAGAGAAGGCTGTCTCCGTCCTCTTCGTCATCTTGGTGGTGCTCTGGTTCACCCGGGAGCCCGGCTTTTTCCTCGGCTGGGGCAACCTGGCTTTTGCCAACGATGAAGGGGAGAGGTGAGTGTTCTCGGAGAGACGGGGAACTTTCTAGGGCTCGCCTGGCTAAGGGAGGAGAGGAGGGAGCAGGGCCCCCTGGGGCAGACCAGGAGGTAACACTTGCCGAGAGGACTTGGCACGTCTGTGGGAGGGGGCTCCTCTCCACCGCCATGCCACCCTAAGACCCTGAGCAGACCCGAGCCACTAAGCCTGCCCTCCTTGCCCCGCCCACAGCATGGTGTCCGATGGGACAGTGGCCATCTTCATTGGCTTAATTATGTTCTTGGTACCCTCCAAGATTCCGGGGCTGACTCAGGATCCAGGTAAGAACCTGGACTGGGGCAGGGAAGGGGCTCCGGGCAGCCCCTGCCTCCTGGCACGGAGTGCGCCCTCCACCGCACTTGACAGAGTGATCAAAGCCAGAGAGGCTGGGGTGACTTGCCAAACGTTCACGGGGCTCAGGGACAGAGTAAGGATGTTGCCGAACTGCGGGTCCCTCTCCCGCAGGCATTAAACTCCGGTAGGGACCCACAGAGAGACCCAAGTGGAGGGGAGGGCAAAACCCGGTGGCCCTCGGTGACCCGTCCTTCTCTGCCTGGCAAATAGAAAATCCAGGGAAGCTGAAGGGCCCTCCTGCCCTCCTCAACTGGAAGACGGTGAATGAGAAGATGCCCTGGAATATCGTACTCCTGCTGGGCGGTGGCTTCGCCCTGGCCAAGGGCAGCGAGGTGAGAACCCCCTGCCCTCTCCTCGGACTGTTTGAGGGAGGCCCTGTCCCACACGGCAGAGACCTGATCCCCACTGAGGAGCCTCTCCGTGGGTAGAGCTTGGCAGCAGCTGGAGAGACAGGTCAGAGCCCCGCCTAAGAAAGGGGGCGGAAACACGTGCCGGAGGTACCTCTCCCTGTTGGGGCTCTCAAAGCCAGAGGGAAGGGAGGCTTCTCTGGGAGGCAGGGACTGTCCTCAGCCACCACCCTCTGCCAGACACGGAATGCTGATAGCTTTAGCACCAGGGAGTAGCGAGCATTGGGAGGACGTCGTTGACCCGCTGAGGCCACCAGGGGGCGCCATGATCACACCCAGCCGGGCTTCGGGGATCAGGCCACCATTCCCCAGAGCCTCCATCCAAGAGGCAAATCGCTGAACCTGCGCTCCTGGGCCCCAGGGCTCTGGCTAAGCTCCTTCAGTGCGCAGCCAGGAGGCAGCTTCCCTGGGGTCAGGGATGGGTGCCAGGGACTCCTGGATCTCAGGCCATTAAGTTCACCCATCAAGTAGTCACTGCCGGCGCTCAGCACTGTGCTGGGGGCTGGGTGGGCACGTTGCATGAGATCGAGTCCCAGCTCCCTGGGACTCACAGTCTGGTGGTACAGATGCGGACAGGGAAAGACCTTGGAGCCCTTACGACTCTGTGGACTGTCCCCATCCTCTTCTCAACCTCTGGCCCAGCCCCTACCAAGGGCCCCCATCCCCCTTCTCTCTCCTGCCAATCTGCTGGGCTGAGGATGGCCAGGGAGCTCCCAAGGAGGTTGGGAGAGCAGGAGTAAAAGCAGCTAAGGGTCTTTACTCCCACCAGGCCCCAGGTTTCCCAAGAAGGCCCTTGGGCCCCCGCTCCTAGCTTCTCATCTGACTCTTGTCCCCACATCCAAACGTTCTTCGAAATCACTTTGAGGGACCCTCCTGGTTCTATCTGGGTCTTACTTTCCTTCCCAGGCTGCCCTGGCTCTGAAGACTCTAGAGAGGCGTAGACAGGAAGAGGCTCGTCCCAGAGCCTCAGCGGGGGGGACTCCGGAGCCCCAGGAACCTCCACCTCTGACACACTATCCTCCTCTGCCCATAGAGATCAGGACTGTCCGAGTGGCTGGGGGAGAAGCTGACCCCGCTCGAGAGTGTGCCACCTGCCGCCATTGCCTTCATCCTCTGCCTGCTGATCGCCACCTTCACCGAGTGCACCAGCAACGTGGCCACCACCACACTTTTCCTGCCCATTCTGGCCTCCATGGTGAGCTGCTCCTGCACACACACTTCCTCCTCCAGGCAGCCCTCCTGCCTGCCCCACCACACCCAGGGGCCCCGCCTGCAGGTGGGAGTGACCCGTCTCTGCCTCCTCTCATTTCTGGGAGAAGACCCCTGAGCTTCTACCCTTCCCCAGGCTCTTCAGCTACCTCGGGCCCCAAGGACCTCGGGCCCCTGACTCACTCCATCCCGGGTGACGTCACCCCTTGAGTATCCTGATGGGCCTCCCTGGTGGCCTCGCCCACCTCCCCGGCCCAGCCCCTGTTCTGGTCAGTCCTGAGGTGACAGGCTGAAATTACTCCCTGGAGCGTCCCCAGCCCCTTCCTCCCCTGGTGCGTTCCCGCAGCCTTTGATGACACCCCAGAGCCCCTTTGAGATCCGTTTTATGGGCCCCTCCCCTCGCCACGCCCCGCTGGGCAGGGCCGCACACTCATCCCCTCCGGAGAGGTCAAGGGGCCCTTCCCAGGTCACCAGGGCCTTCGGGCAGAAGTGGTGCGGTTCATGGCCAGAATCTGTGTTGTTGGGGGGCGGGGAAGGTTGTCCCCCAGAGAGAGGAAGTGGGAGCGCTGGGGGCCGCATCTTCCTCCAGGGGATGAGGACTGGAATCAGTTCTGCCCCCTCTGCCTCCCCGTCCAGGCGCAGGCCATCTGCCTCCACCCTCTCTATGTCATGCTCCCCTGCACACTGGCCGCCTCCCTGGCCTTCATGCTGCCTGTGGCCACCCCACCCAACGCCATAGTCTTCTCTTTCGGAGGCCTCAAAGTGTCCGATATGGTGAGTCGCGGGGGGACCTGAAGGCTCCAGTGCTCCTCCCCACTCTGTCCTCCCTTCTCGGTGGACCCCAAAAGAAGCTTAAAGCCACCGAGATTCTCAGAGTTAAGAGTGCAGCCTGCACAGGGGGGGGGCTGGGCCGCGATGCCCAGCTGGATATCTTCGGACCCCGCCAACCACGCGAGAGGGAGAGGAGGGGGCAGGGAATTTAGGGCACCTGCACCCAGGGAGGAGGACTCGGGGAGAACGAAGCCCGAGGCCCCCGAACATTCAGGAAGGGTTTCCTTTTCCCTTCTGAGCCCTGGGAATCAAGCAAGAGGGAGGGGGCACTGCCGCGCGCTGTGGGTCAGACCCACGGGAAGACTCCCCGGAGAGAGGTTTGCTAGTAAGAGGTCTCCTGAGCACACACCGAAGGGCCAGGTACCGGCCCGGCTTGGCAACCGGTCACTCACGCCGGCTCTCCTCCACGCCAGGCCCGAGCGGGGTTCCTGCTCAACATCATCGGGGTGCTGGTCATCACGCTGGCCATCAACAGCTGGAGTTTCTCCATCTTCGGCCTGAGCACCTTCCCCGCCTGGGCCGCCTCCAACACCACAGCCCACTGCATGGGCGGCCAGGCCAACACCACGACGCCCAGCCCCTAGACCCGGGGACCATCCGGCCAAGACCAGGAAGGCCCACCTGTTCTCATGCCTCCGAGCCAGGACGGGACACCCAAGCTCCGAGCCAAACACTGAGAGAAAGGCCCAGATAGATGGAACCTCGTGTGGGTCTCTAAGGAAGAGGGGGGTGTGTGTCTGTCAGGAAGGGATGGGAGGAAAACGTGTATATATATGTATGTACGTGAGTAGTGTGTCTGTGAGGACGCCCGAGAGGGGGTTTCTTGTGTGTGCACGGGACCCTGGGTGTGTATGCTTGGCAGTGCGCGTGCGTGAGTTCCCAGACCATACAACCTGCCCCCTCTAGCACTCCGGGTCCTTGTCTCCCCAGCCGGGTGGGTGCCCAGACCCCTTTGCACTGTATTTATTGAAACTCAGGGTTGGGGTAGCCTGGGGGAGCGGGGCCGCCCAGCCGTTGCCATGGCAACAGCCTCTGGAACCAGCCCAGCTACTGAGGTCTCCCCGGCCTCTCAGGTGTAGGGGGCAGGTCGGACTATTGGCCCCATTAAAGCCTTTTTCAGTAGAGTCTGGGCTGGTTTTTCACGCCACGCTCCAGGGCCCGTGCACAGCATGGTTCAGGCCCCAGGTTGAGGAGTCCGGGTGGGAGGCGACTTGGCCTCGATCCTGTGTGGTGGCCCCCTTGGCACCCCTCCCACTCAAGGGAGAAGGTAATGGCCAGGAACCCCTGCCAAGGCCGATTGGAGTGGGCGCAGCCACCCAGGAAAGCAGCACTGACATCACCAGCCCCGGCTAATTGGGACCGGCCAGTCCCTGCGTGTCTTTGGGGAAACCGGCCTCTCCGTTCCCAGAGCACTCCCCGGGCACTTACATAAAACCGTCTGCCTCTGCCAATTCCTCACCGACCCTTCCTCCAGCCTGAAAAACCAGTCCCACCAGACCGGGGAAGGCAGACTGACCCGTGCTGGGTGTCCAGAAGGATGGACCCTCACGCAGAAAGCCAGCCCGCAGCAAGCAGGCTGCAAGTCAGACTCACAGGAACAGGTTCGAAACTGGCATGGCCTTCGGAGTGCAGGGCCAGGCAACACTCTGGATCATTCTGCCTCCCTGCCTCCCTTCTGACCCTCCTCTGTTCCCCCACCTTCATGGCAAGGTGGGGGGAAGGGCGGGGAAGGGTGATGTCACACCCGCCATCCGTTCCAGGAGCTCAGCGTCCCTTCCTGGGCCTGGAAGTTCATCTCTGTTTCGGTCCCAAGTCTCTCGCTGGGGCCAGTGGCATGGAAGTCTGCAGTTCACCTGGATGGAAGTTTCCAGGAGTCTCATCCAGTTGCCTCCTGCAGCAGTGGGAGAAAAAAAAAAGAGCGGTTTACCCTCACTCTCATGCCCACGAACCAAGGGGGCTGGTTTGCGAAGCCAGAAAACCAGAAAGGATTCAATTCTCGATCCCCCCTCGGCAGGGCCGTCCCTCGGTCCTCCCCGAGCAGGAGGTTCGAGCTGCAGACGGGAGGGGGCTGCCGCGTGTGGGAGAACGTGGCTGTCCCCAGGGGACAAGAGATCCTGACGGGACATGCCAGACACCCGGCAAAGTGAGGAGTGTCAGGCGAGGGCTCCGCCCCCACCCCAGCCCCCCAGGCTGGCATTCCTCGCTCATGAAGCACAGTCATAAATCACGGCTCTCTCCCAGACCCGCACTAGGACCCCCCAAGGCCCAAGGCAACAGCACCCCCCTCTGACTGGGGGTGGGCCGACCCCTCTAGAATGGTGGGATTTTTCCAGGGGCTTACCCACAATGCAATCGGTTCCTAAGGAGCAGCCCCGGCCTCATCTGCTATACTTTCTTCTGGATCCTAGTTGGGTACCCACAATCCGACCCTCGCTGGGGAAGAGGTAGGTATGCTTCTCAGGGGCACATGCCCCCACCCACTGTTCTCGGCTTCCCTTCACGCCTACCCAGACCCCCCTCAGTCCTGCTCAGAGAGGGCCAGGTGGGGACCGAGGGCACACAGCAGTCCCATTAGGTGAGGACTGGGCTGACCCTGAGTTCTCTGGGGCTGAGGTGGGCCAAGGCCCATCAGGGTACTGATGGTGGTGCCGGGTGCCCTGGGAGAGCTCGGGGCAGTGCTCGGAAGCCATCCTTCCCAGCAGGCGGGAGGGCGGACGGGAGGCAGGGAGCACCTGTCCGCCTAATCACCGTCATTAGCTGGGGCAATAAAGTGGCACGGACGGGGCCAGCCTTTGAAGGAAGGGCCTGTCAGCCCAGGTCCGGTTTGCGCCGGCAGCCTGACAACTCGTCTCCTCCTGCATACGCTCGGGCTGCGGCAGGTGGACGGGGCGCCGCGGGGACTAGGGTCTGCCCCCTCTCTGCCTGGCACCCGCACCCTGCTCCCATTGCTTCAAGAAAGGGAGGGGGGGGGGCTCTGGGTGTCTCCTAGAAGCTGAATCCACCCAGCGGTGGGACTCAAAAACTTGGGTGGTAGTGAACTGTTAGAGAAGATGGGTGAGCCCCCAAACAACCTAAGGACAGTCTGCCTCTGCAGCCGGTGTCCCCAGTTCCCGGCACGGGGCCTGGCCCGGTGACTGTTGTATGCGTGAACGCATCCAAAGGGGGGCTTCTTGCTCCCAGAGGGAAGTTGGACACGCCGCCCTCAGAGCCCCTTTCTAGACTGCTGTGTGTGGAGGGCCTGCCGGGTGACGCTGAACCAGTGTCACCTTTAAGCTCAGCAGATAGGCCCAGATTTCTGAGCCATCTCCTACTGTTTCCCCCCTGCCCCTGTTCCCTAGGGACCTCACCCCTCCTCCTGCCGGCCAGCCCCAACCCCAGGGGTGGCTGGCAGCCAGAGAGCCCCGGGAGGACCTATGGAGCCTCTTTCTTCAAACAGAAATCTGGTGGGGTGGAAAGGGGACGCTGGTTAGGAAGATGGAGAAGGCGGTAGGCTGGGTGGGATGGAGGGTGGTCCAGCCAGGGGGTGCAAGGTGAGGGGGGTGGGGGAGGACCGGGATGGGCCGAGGTTCTGGTGGGTACCCGCCTGAGGAGAGTGCCGCCTGCAGCCTCTGCCCCAGCCTGGGCCCCATTAGTCAGCAGATCAGCGGAGCCAGGAGCTTTTGCTAGGGGGCAGCTAGTCAAAAGCCAGCCTTGGACTTCAGGGAGGGGAGCGGGGGAGAGGGGGTGGGGCCAAAGAGGCAGGGGAAGAGGATGGAGGAGCCCGATGGGAAAGATCCGGAAGGGGATTGAGAACCGCTGCTCTGGAGGGTGGGCAGACCTACACGCGTGTAGGCCCAGAGCCACAGATCCGTACACACGGAGCGGGTGGCAGACGCGGGCGCGGGCAGCGGCACCTGCGCGCACACAGTCGCGCGCGCGCACACCGACACCCGTGTGTGCAGAGGTACTCGGCCCCTCGGACAGCCCGAGGCTCCCAGAAACACACGCACAGACGCCGTCGCAGACATCTATCCGTCCGCGGACACCCGCGGTCGCTCGGGCCCCCGCGTGGACACAGACGCCGCGGCACAGAGTGTCAGACCCAAGTGTTCCCACGAGGACGCAGGGGTTCCCACACATCGAGGCGCAGTTTCTGGCGCGGACGCGTCACGGTAGAGCTCCACGGTCTTAATGCGCACTCAGGGTGGCACATGTGAGCACGAGCGCAGAAATGTAAATACTTCCACGCTCACACGCAGGGACACCTGTCCTTCCGCAGACGCTGGTGCCAGCGAGCACGCGCGTGTGTGCGCGCGCACACACACCCTGGCATTACTCCTCCCCACCTCCGCAACCTTGCCTCCTAAAGCGGGAGGGATTAAGCCCAGCCAGGAGAAGCCTGTCGTGCTCACCCAGCAGGACTCTAGCCGTGTCCCTCCCTCCCGAACCCCCCCCACCCCCCCACCAAGCTCTCGGCTTGGAAACTCCCTGAATTTCCCAGAGGGTCAGCCACCCAGAACAGGTTCAGACCTCCCAACCCCGTGCCCCTGCCACACGCCCTCCACAACTCTGGCCAGTGCTCCTCCAGCCACCCATGGCCGAGGAGCTGTCTGCCCTCCCCCAGGAAGCCCATCCGGATTAACACCAGATCTCGCCACCCCTTCTTTGACATGGGGTCCTCAGGCCTCGGAGCCTCTGTTCCTCGGCAGATGTTTGTAGAGTCTTCCATGCCAACGGAGTGAGACTCGGAAGGCCTGGGAAGCGGCAGGCCCCGTCTTGGGAAGACAAGTCCAGCTCACATGAACAGAAGTGGACAGAACATGGCTAGTCCTGAGGTGGGGTGCAGGGAGGGCACCCCTCCTCCATCACACTGGGGCCTCCGAGGGTGGAAACGTGCTCTTCCTTCTCCCTGGGGTCACCGGAGTCTTGCACGAGTCTGGAGCATGGCAGACATGGCGTAGGGGGTTTCCATCCCCAGTTAGGGGTGCGACGGTCTCGAAGCAGCCCACCGCTGGGCAGAGCTTAGCAGCAGGAGTGAACCGATGCTGACCTCCAGTCTCCAGAGATAATAAGAGCTTCCCCTGGACCCTCTCTGTTTAATGTTTATTTATTTTTGAGAGTCAGAGAGAGACAGAGCACAAGCAGGAGAGAGGCAGAGAGAGTGGGAGACACAGAATCTGATGCAGGCTCCGGGCTCTGAGCCATTAGCACAGATCCCAAGGCAGGGGTCGAACCCACCAACCGTGAGATCGTGACCTGAGCCGAAGTCAGACACTCAACTGACCGAGCCACCCAGGCGCCCCCATTGTCTGTTTAAACACCCAGCTACAGTCCATCCAGGTCAGAGCCCAGCTCAGCTACATCCACAGACCCTGAAATGAAGGTGCTGAAGTGTGTGGCACCAAACCTCGGGACACAGGTGCCTTCCAAAGGGAGCAGAGCTAACACTGCAGCAGCTAGGGTTGAGGTTAGACAGCAAGACAGACTTTCCGGGTCTAGGAGGGAGCTCTGAGGAGCCCGTGTGATGAGAGAAGGAGACGATGGTCCCGTCTGGAGGTGGAGAATGTGAGAAGAGAGACCCCACCAATCCTCTTTCGGTCCAAAAAGCTGGGATTCCCAAGGCTCCTGCTGCAACTCCCAGGCTGCCTGCAATGAGGAAGTAGTACTTCCCAAAGGAAAGAGGGAGCCCGCACCCATTCCTGGGGCAGAGGTGGATCCTGTCGCCGAAGAAAAAGAAGTTCATCTCACCATCCAAAGCAGAGTCCCATTGTGCAAGGTGAAAACCACAGTGTCTCTGGCAACCCAGCAGAGCCCCTCTGGGACCCTTGGCCCCGAATTAATTTGCATTTCCTTGATTTCAAATGAAGTTAAAAATCTTTTCGTTTGTTTATTAGCCATTCGTATTTTACCCCTGAATTGCTTACTTATGTCCTTGGCCCATTTTTCTATGATCATTCTAACTATTTAGAGGAGCTCTTTATATATTATGGATATTAATTCTTTGTCTGTTACATATGTTGCAACACTTTCTTCCAGGCCGTTTTTTGTTTGTTTGTTTGTTTGTTTTGGTTTTTTGGGGTTTTTTTTTTAGCTTTTAGCTATGTTTATGGTATATTTTGTTCTAATAAAATTTATAATTTTTACCTTGTCAAGTCTATCGACATATTCCATTATGGCTTCTGTGCTTAAAAATGCCTTCTCGGGGCGCCTGGGGGCTCAGTCGGTTAAGCGGCTGACTTCGGCTCAGGTCATGATCTCACGGTCTGTGAGTTCCAGCCCCGCATCAGGCTCTGTGCTGACAGCTCAGAGCCTGGAGCCTGCTTCGGATTCTGTGTCTCCCTCTCTCTCTGCCCTTCCCTTGCTCATGCTCTGTCTCTATGTCTCTCAAAAAAAAAAAAAATGCCTTCTCTACTCCATAGTTATTCAAATGTTTTCTATATTTTTAAATTTATGGTTATGGTTTTCATTTTACGTTGGGTCTTTCATCTGCCTGGTTGTTGTTTTTTTTTTTTTTAACTGTTGCTTTCTTTTGTTTCTTTCTTAAATTTATTTATTTATTTTGAGAGAGAGAGAGAGTAAGCACAAGCAGGGGAAGGGCAGAGAGAAGGAGAGACAGAATCTCAAGCAGGCTCCACGTCATCAACACAGAGCCTGATGTGGGACACGGACTCATGAACTGTGAGATCATGACCTAAGCTGATCGGAACCGACTGTACCACCCAGGCGCCCCTCTGGCTGATTTTTTTTTTTACTAAATAGCGCCAAGTAGGATTGAACTTTCTTTCAAATGAAAATTCCACTATCCCGAGTCCACTGATTGAATTTTTTTGACACTTTCCTGCGGCTTAAAACCCTATCTACCCAATTCTCACAAATACCTGTTTATTCGGAACTCTATTATCTTCCATTAATGTATTCGTTGGGGCGCCCGGAAGGCTCCGTCGATTGAGCCTCTGACTCTTGCTCGTGGCTCAGGTCTTGATCCCAGGGTGATGAACATGGAGGCTTGCTTAAGATTCTCTCTCTCCCTCTCCCCTTTCCCTCGCCCATACTCTCTCTCCCTCTAAAATAAAAATAAATAAATAAATAGATAGAGAAATACATAAATAAAAATAGGTTCTTAAAATTTACTTGTTAATTTGCGCCAAAGTCACCCTGGTTTTTTGTTCGTTTGTTCGTTTTGAGAGAGAGCACACGCAAGTTGAGGAGAGAGAGAATCTTCAGCAGGCTCCCTGCTCCGTGCAGAGCCCGGTGCGGGCCCCGATCCCATGACCCTGGGATCAGGACCTGAGCCAAAATCAGGAGTCAGGTGCTCAACCGACTGAGCCACCCAGGTGCCCCCTCTCCGAAGTGACTCGTTGTACTTCTTATCAAGTTTATTCCTAGTTACCCTAGACTATTGTTCCTGTTGCAAAACGGATCTTTTGCCTCCTTTTATTTTCCCCTCGGCTGTTTTGCTTGTACGGAAATGGTTTTCGTTTTTCTATACTTAACATGTATTCTGGTCTCTTACTGAATTCTCTCATTAGTTCTAATAGCTTTTCAGCTGATTCTCTTAGATTTCCTAAGTAAACAAGCACACCGTTTGTAGTTTTTGAAAGTTTTGCCTCTTTCCTTCTCATATTTATGTCCCTTATTTCTTTTTCTTATCTTATTGCATGAGTTAGGGCCTTCAGGATACTGTTGATTCATAGCAGCCTCCAATTTACAACTTCCATGATTCTCTGGGCCCAGACTATCCCTACGGAAATACCCATGAGTCAAAATATAACAATTTGGGGCGCCTGGATGGCTCAGTTAGTTCAGCATCTGACTCTTGACTTTGGCTCAGGGCATGATCTCATAGTTCGTGAGTTCAGGCCCCACGTCGGACTCCGTGCCGACGGCTTGAGATTCTCTCTTCCTCTCTCTCTGCCCCTCCCCTGCTCTCACATGCTCTCTCTCTCAAAATAATTAAATAAACATTTGAATAAAAAATAAATAAATAATAAATTTCTAAGAAGCATTAAGGGGCACCTGGGTGGCTCAGTCGGTTGAGCGTCTGACTCTTGATTTCGGCTCAGGTCATGATCTCGTGGTTTTGTGAATTTGAGCCCCATGTCAGGCTCTGTGCTGGCAGCATGAAAACTGCTTGGGATTCTCTCCCTTTCTCTCTCTCTCTCTCTCTCTCTCTCTCTCTCTTTGCCCCTCCCCGACTTGCACTGTCTCTATCTCTCTCAAAAATAAATAAAACTTTAAAAAAAATAAAAATAAAAAAAGCATTAAAAGGAACAATTAGCCCAGCATACATCAGATGGGAGCAATTAACAAACACACTTCTTGACCTCGGCTCTTTCGCTACGAAGCTTCATTGATTATCAGGTTAAGGGAACAGGGCTTTGATTGCTAACATGAGCCCCAGAGAAAGGTGGGTCGAGTCAGGGCCCCTGTTCCAGCCCCAGAACACAACCTATTTTTATTTTATTATTTTTTTTAATGTTTATTATTTTTGAGACAGAGAGAGACAGAGCATGAGTGGGGGAGGGACAGAGAGAGAGGGAGACACAGAATCGGAAGCAGGCTCCAGGCTCTGAGCTGTCAGCACAGAGCCCGACGGGGGGCTCGAACTCACGGACTGTGAGATCATGACCTGAGCCGAAGTCGGACGCTCAACTGACTGAGCCACCCAGGCGCCCCCTCAGAACACAACCTATATCCAAGTGGGCAAACCGGCAATCCTCACTCCCCCCGCCCCCCAGCCCCACTGGGCCTGGTGAAGAGAAAGGGGGCACGCATTTATTGAACACCTACTATATACCAGAGATTGTGCTAGGAACATAAAACATAATCTTCTTTAGCCCTCACAACAACTCGGTGGGTAAATAAGTTAATAGATGAGGAAACTGAGGCTCGAGCGGTAAGTATGGAGGCGACATGGCTAACCGTCGCTCACAGATGGGTTCTTTATTATCTGCCTCTGCACCCTCTTTTCCGAAATAATTATTCCCCGCCTAGACCAGGAAGCCTCTAAATGTTTAAGTGTACACCACGCCGGTGCCAGACGACCCCCCGCCGTCCTCCAGACCGGGTTATCGGGTTATCGTTACCTCCCTCCTGGAATTGAGTAAGTGACAAGGAACTGCCTTCTCCGTGCCCTTAGGCCGGAAGTCAAATCCCAGGCCTGGCTGGGCTGCAGACCTACCACTAGGTCGCTGGAGCCTTTCGCTCCAGGAAGAGATACAACTGGGTTTAGAAGCCAGGAGGAGTGGGAAGAGGGTGGAGGGAAAGAATGGCCAGGAACAGGAGACAGGGGTGGGGCAAAGAAGATGAAAAAGGCAGCAGCGAGACAGGGGTGGGGCAGCATGGGAGGCAGAGGCAGGGAGGGCTGGCAGGGAGCAGGCCCGGGTCCGGGCGGGAGCCGTGGGGACAAGTTCCCGGGGCTCACGAGGCACTCATGTCCAACCAAGGGACGCCCGGTCTCCGCCTGCACGGACGCATAAGTACACACGCCGAGCACGGCCTCCGACCCGGATCACAGACTGTGCACAGACGTAAATGACCTTCGAGAGGACACGGACTTAGGATATAGGGTGACAGACCTACACAGGGACGTGGGGGAAGACGCAGCTGCAGGGGCACACTGCCCCGGGCGACAAATGTGCAGACACGTGGAAAGACTCACGTGCCCGCAGATGCACAGAGGGAGTCACAGACACAGACCTGCACACACATAGAGGAGAGACGGACAGATGGACGGAGCCCATGGACGGACAGCTCTCTGCACCTCTGTGGCCCTGGAGGAGTCACAACCCCTGCCTGTCCATGTCAGGCCGCAGAGATCCCTGGGCCGCCACGCAGAGCTGCTCCCTGCAAAGGGATTCCATGAACATGCGTGTGGTGGCCCGGCTCTCCTGACACACGTGTGCGTGTCCCGACAGGCCTGTGCCCCGCCCATGAGGGCTGACATCCCCCTTCTGGGGTGCAGGTGGGGGCCGCGGGACAACCCCCTCCTCCGCAGGCCACAGGCCGTGCCCGCTGGCAGAGACTGGGGGCCAGGGCTGGCCCGGGAGAAGGGAGGGGCTGCGGGGGGGGGGGGAGCCGGGGTGCGGCCGGGGCGGGCACAGGAGCCGGTACCTGTCAAACAAGAGCCAAGGAGCAAACTAGCTTCTTAGTCACCTTGCTCTTCTCTCCGTTTTGGCAGCAGCCCCTCGGGGCAAGGGGAAGCTGATATCATAATTATTGGCTCACCCAGCAGCTGCCTCCCCTCACCTGATGTCAGCACAGACCCAGGACGGCCAAGCTGACGGACTGACAGGCGGACGGAGCTCCTGGGCCCCCAGACCCGGGCCCCCACGCCGACCTGCTTCACTGAGCAGGTAAGAGGAGACCCGTCCCAAGTCAGCCGTGGAGGCCAGCAGGGCCGGGCCAGAGCCTGGGGTGGGAGGGGGGTTGCCTTTTTAACGGGCCCTGGGAGAGACCGGGAGCCCCTGGGTGCTCCCCATCTTCTCACTGCAGCTCAAGGGAGACTCGGGAAGCGGGGTGAGTGCTTGGAGGCCAAGGGGGACCCCTTCGTGGTCCTCCCTCTGGTCCCTGTCCCGGCCGTCCAGCTCCAACCCTTCCTGCCGCAGGAGGGCTTTCCATTCTGGTGTTTCGTCGGATGTGGTGTGCGGCTCTGTGCTTGGAAGGGCTGGGCTTTGCCACCCCGTGCTGGGAGAACACGAGGACTCGGCAGTGTTAGACCTGGAAAGCTAGAGCTGAAAGACAGAGAGGCAGAGTCCCGACTTTCGTGGCTTTCTGGGGGAGAATGGCGGAACCCCAGCTCCGGGGGCTGGGGGGTGCCAAGGGGGTGTGTTGATCGAGAAATCGCTCAACATCTCTGGGCGGCCTGGGCTGGGGTCTAGATGCTTGGGGGGCTCCGGGGGGGGGGCCTGGCGTGCAGGAAGGAGATGGCGCACCTGGTGGAGAGGCAGGCAGGTGGCAAACAGGTGCCGTGGCCGGTTGCTGATGCTGAGCTCAAGGCAGAATCCCCTGGAGGTCTGGGAACACCTCTCTCCATCAAGACTTCTGAAGTCAGGAGGCCCAGGGGGCAGAGCTGGGATAGAGAGACAGCTCTAGGACCCTGGGAACCTAGAACTGGGAGTCTGGGCAGCAAAGGTCCTTAGGGAAATGGTCGGAATGGCAGGAAGCCCCCTCCTGCTCTCCGGGCTTCTCCCCACCCGCTACCTGCAGCAGGTCAGCTTCTGGCATTCCCCAGGGAGTCCCCCGGGGTCCTCCCTAAGTGTTCAAAGAAGCAAGTGAGATAAGGCGTGGACTCTAACAAGTGGGCGTGTTTGCCTCTTCTCTCTACTCCCAGAGGTGTGGGGGGGGGGTGCTGGCGTGCGCCCTGTGGTCAGGCACAGCTGGCCGGTGGGAAAGGACCCAGGGGCAGAGAGCCCACCCCAGGGAAGTCACCTCATCCCTCTCCCTGCCTCTATACCACCCATTCCGCCTGCTGGCAGGGGCGCCCCCCTCACTTTGCTAATCCTGCAGGAGGGAGGACACTCGGGCAGCTCCCTCGAAGTCATGAGGTCTCCACTGTCCCCGAGTCCGGCTCTGCTTGACCCGTGGCCTTGGCCTTCCCCCACTGATGAAACCCGGCCTCTCTGGGCTGAACTGGAGGGTATAGTGGGGGGATGGCATCGCCCCCTCCAGCCCTGTCCCTGCAGGGCCTGGCTCAGGCCCTTTTACCATGTCGGTCATTCCCTGATCCCCAGGACAGCAGGCAGTAGGGGGCCATCCCCGACTGATGGGTGCGGGAGGGGAGGCGCAGTCCCTCCTGCCCCAACCCTCTCTTACGTGGAGGGCCTGGCAGGGCCCCAGCTGGGGAAGCTCGGGATCCTCAGGGGCGACCAAGGTGCCATGGGGAGAGGCGCTCATCCTCCCAGCTCCCCGCCCGGCCCCGCCCCATGCCGCTGCCTGTGCGGAGCCGAGCTCCCGGCTCCAGGGCCTGCTGAGGCACGCTGCCCCCCCAGGCCCGGCGCCTCGCTCACCTCCCAGGGCCAGGAACCTGTTCTCCCGGGAATGCCAGGGAGTTCTCAGAGGACTTTATTTCCCAGGGGCTCAGGGAGCCCCAGAATCGGCTCCACTCTGCTCTCGGGAAGGAGGGCGGGACCCCCCCCTCCCTGCCCCCATCTTTGTCTCATCCCCACGCTGAGCCCGCGGTTGCCCCCTACCAACAGCCTTCCTTCCTTGTGAGAGAAGGAGGAGGCTTGAGAAAGTTAAAGACAAGGGGAGAGCCCACCGGAGAATCGCGTGCCTTCTGGGAAGTTGTGGTGTGCCGGCCCCCACCCCCACCCTGGTCTCAGGGCGAGCCTTTGTCTCTAGCTCCCATCCGCCCTCTAAGAAAGCGACACAGCACCTCTTCCCATGGGCTCAGGCCATCCTTCCCAGCCAGGAAATCCTTCCTGATGTCTAACTTCCTCCTCCCAGCTTGAGTCTTCATGGATCGGCAGAAAACCACTGCCTGCCCAGGGCTCACGCATATAGCCAGAGACTGTTACCAAGTCACACTGAAATTTCCTGAGACCTTGTGCCCAGGAAGGGACAGAAGGAAGTGCCCATGTCCACTGCCCCTCTAATACTCTCATGAGGTGGGGCCGTTGGGAGCCACCTCCGCACACCTCCCCTCATCCCCCCACGATAGAGGGATGCAAGGGACAGGAGTGCCAAAGGTATGCCCTCCCCTCTTTCCTTCCCAGTAACAGCCCGCCATCCCTACTGGGCCTGCAGTGTGTGTGTGGGGGGGGGGGGGTAGTCCAACAAACCGAGATTGGCTTCTGCTGGAGGAGAGATTGACATTAGACTTCATGACACGTTTCAGTATGGTAAATTGAGTTTGGCTGGACTGTGTGACCACAGGGGGTTTCCTGAGTGGAGAGGCGACCATTGATCTGGGATGGGCGGGGTTGGGCTGGCGACATGCCCAGGAGCAGGGAAATGACAAGATGACCTCTGGGGGAGTGCATTTCAAAGTATCAAACGTCCCTGAATAATTTTGGTCTTTCCGATTTATTGCCCCTTCCTCCGTCTCTGTGCCCATCTCCAGCCTCGGCTCTCAGCCCATCCCTAAGCCCTCCACTCCATCCCGTCTCCTTCCGCAACCCAATTCTATCCCCATCCGCGCCCCGGGTTTCACCTCCCTCTCCACAACCCCATCCCTCTCCTCTGTCTCTGCCTCACCTCCTCGGCCCCCCCTCCATCCTCCTCCCCGAACCCATCTCCCGTCCCCGCCTCCCCAGGATGAATCTCTCCATACACCAGAGATTCCCCCTCAGAGGCCAAGACCCCTCATCATCATCCCCACTGCGCCCTGCTATGTCCTCCACATTCTCCCGGGGTTCAGGAAAAGCCCAGAGCAATGCCAGAGCGATGCGGTCATCCCCGGAGAAGCCCTCCCTACTTCCTGATCCTCTCCAGGCCTTAAAGGCCAGATGTTGGCCAAACAGTAAAAATAAGACCAGACACACCAAGACAAAGGGAGGCCTGATGTCCAGGCGGACCTCTCCACACTGCAGGTGGGCGGCAGGTGGAGGGGAAAGATGGAGAGACGTGCCCAGAGGGCCCCAGAGGGTGGCAGGGGCAATCTTTCTTGGGGGGCTGCGAGTGTAACCGATCCGATGAAACATGGCCAGGCCCAAAGTAGGGAAATGGACCGAAGCTGGAGCAAGAAGGCCCGCGGGGTTGTTTAAGAACGACTGCTGTCGTGAGCATCCCCAGGTCTCTACCCTGCCTGTGGCTCTTGCTTAGTCAGCTTAGATTAATGGGGCCGGGGAGAGAATTAGCTGAATCGTGATCGCTCAGGGAACTTGACTCGAGAGCCAGCGGTGAGTCACAGAGAAAAGGGAACCCTTGCTCTCACAGTTACTCTGGCGGCTCCAGGGGGTGGGCACCCCTCGATATGCCACAAGAGAACCCCCTGGGAGGTCTGGCCTCAACCTCCACCCCACGCTCAGGGGAAGGCACATGATCAGTCAGCTTGAAGCCCTGCTCCTCTAGCCTGAAACTACTGCTTCTGACAAACTACAGCCGGCTTGGGCACCACCACACACACACACACACACACACACACACACACACACACACCTAGAATGGGGCGTGTCCCTAGAACTGGATCGCCCGGAGACAGTTGGAGATTCCACCTACACTTGTAAATTCCATAGCCATGTCCCAAACTATACCAGCCAAGGCATAGGATGTGCTCAAGGAAACACACACACACACACACACACGCACACGCACACACGCCACTAAGCTCAGACAGCCCGATTATCAGACTCCACTTAGCAGAACCGGAGTGATCTTAGCAGAGATCGGAGACGTCCCCAGCTCCTTCTGGGAGGGGTTCCCGGACCCCACACTGAGCCCCACAGAGCATGTGGTTTTGGAGAGGAGGCTCGGCCACTCTGGGCCTTCCCATGAGCATGCCCAATCTCTGAGGCGGGAAGGGTTTTAGGGAGAAAGTTCTTTGGGATGACCATGCCAAGCCCAGGGGGCCCTGGGGGTGCTAGGGGAGCTGCAGCCCAGGAGCTAGATGGGCTCGGGGATCCCCCTCCCCCGAGAACATGCCACTTCCCCACATCCTTCTCCTCAGATGGGCAAGGGAGTGAGTAGGCACTCAGCCAACTTCGCCCAGCCCAGGTCCCTGGAGGAAGGGCTGGTGCCCGGCACCTACAGAGCAGAGAACAGTCCCCTTCACAATCCCTTCAGTTTCCCTATCTGTCAAATAGGGACTGGGGCCGGGGGCTGGTCGGGGAGGAGGGGGGGAGGGCCTCCCAGTGCTCTTTTTACCCAGGTTCAGTAAACTCAACCACTTAGCTTCCTGTCTGCCTTGTATGTCCTCGCACGTGCTCAGGATGGTGTGGGGGGGGGAGGGGCCGCACGGTATGTGTTTGTCTGGTACCAGATCTGTATTATTAGTAGTGGTGGCAGAATTAATACCCCTAATGACAGACTGGTAATAATAATGAGCAGGGCTTCCGGAAATGATAGCTACAGAGCACAAGAGGGCCCCGGCCCAAGGGGTGGCGGGATCCTGAGCCCCCACTAGGGAGGGCAGGCAAAGAGGGAGTCACCAACTGTATGTGACCACTCCTTTTTTTTTTTAAGTTTATTTTTTGAGAGAGAGAGAGAGAGAGTGCGAGTGGGGGAAGAGCAAAGAGGGAGGGAGAGACAGAGCATCCGAAGCAGGCTCCCCACTGATAGCAGAGAGATCCCAAGAACCGTGAGCTCATGACCGGAGCCAAAGTCAGACGCTTAACTGACTGAGCCACCCAGGTGCTCCTATACTTTTTTTTTTTTAAGTCGATTTTTGTTTTGAGAGAGCACGAGAGCGGGGAGGGGCAGTGTCCACTCTTGACCACTCCCATAGGGAACAAACACCCTGGGAAGGGCAAACGGTGGAAGGGGAACCCTTCCCAGCCCTTTCCCAAAACCCCATGGGCCCAGAATCTCAGGGGAGGACGCGGGCGCACCAGAAAAGATGGCGTCCGTTCATCTTCCTTCGGGCGTTTTCATTTCCTGGTTCTCACCCGGTCCCCAGTATAGTCAGGTGAGGTACCTAGGGCAAAGATGAGCCCATTTAATAAAGGAGGAAATGAGATTCTCTCCCCCACTAGCCGATGCTGAGGGAAGAGCTGGGAAAAGGACATTTCTCTGGAGTCCTTGATGGGAAGGATGATGGGTCTTAGGAGATGCTAAATGTCCGGTTAGGGGATGAGGTAAAACAAGGCTCCAGTCATTCCTATTGGTCTCATAGCTCAAATCCTCAGCTGCCAATCAGACCACAGCCAATCAACTCCGCAGTCAGTTACCAGTGCGGCCCACAGGGGAAGGACCACAGGTTCTGCCGAGTAATTTCATGATGGGGGCGGGACTTCCGGACACAGGACTGTAGCGCTAATGGGTGCTCGGAGGCAAGCAATGTGGTCCCACTCCCCAGCCCATTCTTCTGCCTCCCTATAGATGACATGGCTGGAGGAAGCTTGTCGTAAGGGAGGCCATATTTCATAACCTGTGATAAATCCTTCCGTTCCTTCCATCACTCCCCGCCTCACCCCCACTCTTTGGTCATGGCTGGGCAGACTGAGGATTGGCAGGAACTTGCTTCTCTGGAAATCAGGGTCTCAGGCCTCGGACCACTGCTCTTTGCGCACTGTGGCCCTGGAGACATTAAGCCGGCGAGAAGTCCCCACCCTCCAGGAGCCCAGCTCTCTAGTCAAGCCGCCAGTGGTTCTGGGTCACTTTGTGGACCTTTAAGTCCTGTTCTTACCATCAGACCCAATCATGCTTTTAAAACCCTCTGGGGAAGGTAGGGGGTGAGGGGTATCTTCTCGCTAAGTTGCCCATCTAATGGGCTCATGTGCTTGGAATTGAGAAATTTGCTTCCCTCTTCCGCTAACCTTGGAGGACAAGCTGACCTCGCTTCTGGGAGCAAGAGGTGGAGGTGGCTCGCGGCCTCAGAGCCTGGGCTCTAGAGTAGGCAGGGGGGAGGAAAAGGCGGTCCATGAATGATCCCCCAGAGTAAGAGCAAAAGCTCTCTGGGGGTTGGGGTATTTAGGTGAGAGGTCTCTGGGCAGGGACATCTGAGAAGGGAGACCTGGGAGAGCCAATCCCTCCGACTAGGTGACCAGTCCTTTCTGGTTGAAAAGGGGTCCTGGGAGGTGTGTCTCAGAAGGGGGTGGATGGGAGCGTGAAGGGTAGACTTTCTTATTTCCTTAAAACTGAGCATCCCTGATTTCCCATCTCCCAAACAAACATCCCCAGGCAGTTCAAGGACATCTATCCATCTGTCCCCTGTCCGTTCATCCATCTATCTGTCCATCTGTCCATCCAGCTACCTATCCAGCTTTCCATCCAGTCGTTAGTCGCTCCATCAACCCGTCCATCCGTTGATCGGTCCACTCTAACCATCCATCTACCCTTCCGTCTATCCACTCATCCATCGTCCACCTATCCAGAAAGGTCAATCCCCAATTGGTCTCCCCAGGGCTGCTGGGAAGGGCCTGTGGTCCTGTGGCATTTATGGGGCATGTGACCTGCCTGCCAGGCCTGGGGAGGCAGCCCCGCCCCAGCCCTCAGGCAGGGGGCCGGTCCAGGCTTGTGGGAGTATTTATACCTCGATGGAGGCTGCTGGCGTGTGGCTGGGCTCAATGACTCCCCGAAGCCGTGATGGTGGCCATGGCCCAGAGCCCACTGTGAGTGCTTGGATTCAGCTCCTCTGGGGCCAGAACTGGGTGGCAGGGGCTGGGGACGGGCTGGGGAGATGGGAGGTGGCCAGGGATGGTGGAAAGGAAGGGGCGTGAGGGCGAAGGAGAGTGGGAAAACAGGAAACTGTCGGAGTCAGACGTCCACAGCAAGGCTGTGGAGAAGGGATGAGTTCACTGCCATTTACCAGCGTCCGGGGGGGAGGGGGTCCCTTGGTAGATGGCAGGAAGGACAGAGCAGGAGGACTAAGATGACACGGGAGATAAAGGTTAGATATTCGGAAGAACTTCCAGGTCAGCCCCAGCCACGGAAGGTGGCTCAAGTGCTTTTTCAGGACGGGCACGCCGAGTGATACTCTAGGACCAGCCTGCTTCCAGAAGCAGGGGGATGGCCAAAGTGGCTTGGGGTGAGCTCTGCTTGGGGAATGGGAATGGCTCAGCCGCAGGTGGCGGCCGCTCAGATTCGAGGAAAGCGTCACACGGGGCGGGGGGTGGGGGGGAGACACGGCTGCTCTTCCCGCTTTGTGCTTCCCCACTCCACCCGCCCCCCGGCCTCCCTCCCCGTAGCTGCTTCTCAAAGCACTTTAATCAGCCCCGAAAGCAGGGGCAGCTGACCCTTCCCCTGAAACCGAGGCGGGGAGAAGAGCCAGAGGGACCCGAATTTTGGCTTCAGAACCCCCAGCCCTGATGGGATGAGAGGGTCTAGAAACTTCTTCCTTGTTGGCTCTCTCAGATTCCCGGTGTCCCGGGGTGCTCGGGCCTCAGGAGCAGGCCCCGGGCCCTCCGCGGCCAGCCCCGACTAGGTAATTACGGAGCTGCTCCAGGGGCCCCCTCCCAGCAGGCGGGCGGGCGGAGCCCCGGGTGGGGCCACAGGCAGCACTGGGCACGGCCCCACCCCTCATAAAACATGCTGCCGCAGCCAGTGACAGAAACCATTAAGGCGGGACTGTGCCATCTCCACCTCGCTCATAAAGGGCGGGTAGGAGGCTGCCCAGTGGGAGGGAGTGGGGAGAGAGCCCAGGCAGGGCCCTCGGTGTCTTCTGTGACTCAGCCGCCCGCAGGGGACCCAGGGACAGACCCTCCCCCAGGAAACCTCCAGCGTTGCCCCCGACCCCCAACTCTGGCGTCCGGGGGTGAGCGAGGAGGCCGGGGTGGTCCCGAGTCATGGCCGTGTCGGACCGCGGTTAAGCACAGTGGCTTTGCGACCTGTGTCTGGGCGCTGGGGAGCAGGATTTGGTGGCTGAGGGACCTCGGGCAAGTCGGGCTAACCGCTTTGAGCCTGTTTTTCTCATCTATAAAGGGTGGGCGATAACAGGCTTCTGGGGGATCATAATTCACCCAGCTATTCCCGAGAATTTTCTCACGGGGGTCCCTTCGGAAGGCAGGCCAGGGGCGAGGGCCCAGCTGACAGTTCTGTGGATGTTTTCACCTCCGCGGGACCGGCCTCTGCGTCTTCAGGTGCGGACGGTCCCTTTTCGTTGTACTTAGGAGGAAACACAGGTACGGAAAGAAGATGTCACTTGCCCAAGGTCACAGCACCAACAAACGGGGCGTCCCCCAGCCCCCACCCCCAGATGGCCCCATCTGCTGAGCCCTAAGGCACTAGGAAAAGGGTCTCAGAGGTGGAGAGAGGGCCCGGCTGTTGGTGAGACAGGCACAGAGCGAGGATTCAGTGATGCTCTTTGTTGGTCCTCTTGTCAAGCCTTCTGGGGAAATTTTTTTTTTTATTTATCTATTTTGAGAGAGAGAGAGAGCGTGCGTGCGCAAGAGCCGGGGAGGGGCAGAGAGAAGGCGAGACAGAATCCCAAGCAGGGGGCACCTGGGGGGCTCAGTCGGTTAAGGTCTGACTTCGGCTCAGGTCATGAAGCTCACTGTTTGTGGGTTCGAGCCCTGGCTAGGGCTCTGTGCTGACGGCTCAGAGCCTGGAGCCTGCTTCGGATGCTGTGTTTCCCTCTCTCCCTGCCCCTCCCCCGCTTGCACTCTGTCTCTGTCTCTGTCTCTCTCTCTTCTCAAAACTAAATAAACATTAAAAAAAAAAAAAAAAAAAGAATCCCCAGCAGGCTCCGCACCATCAGCGCAGAGTTAGAGGCGGGGCTTGGACTCACAAACTTTGAGATCATGACCTGAACAGAGATCAAGTTCAAGAGTCAGATGCTTAACTGACCGACCCCCCCCGCCCCCCCGGGGAATTTCTTACCATCAGGCTCCTTACTCAGGGTAGGGAGCAAGGACTCTGCTCTGACTCCCTTTGACTTCAGGGAAGATCAAGTTGACTTCTCCCATTCCCACCCACGCCCTCCTCCTCTCCGAGGGGGATGGACAGAGAGGTAGTTCAGAGAGCAGAGGGGAGGCAGAATCCCCAGGTCCTGAAGTGGTCTTTGGCTAATGTTTTGCCGGGGTTGCCCCTCGGGGGCGTGTGTGTTTGGGGGTGCAGGGTGGGGCTCTGGAGGCCTGAGAATCAGGAGACGTGATTTTCAGCTTGAGCTGTGTGGCCCTGGGCTGGTCACCTCCTCTCTCCGGGCTTCGGTTTTCTCCTCCGAAAAAGGGGGTTAGTGTCCTTGCTCCCTGCTGGTGGTGTGCTGATCAATGTTTACCAACCAGCTCTCAAAAAAAAAAAAAAAGTCCTGATTTGTAGGGTTTGCTGATTTCCAGAGGTAAATACTTACACGATGGCCAATTTGGGCTCATTTGACTGAACCAGAGTTGGAAAGATGTTGGTGCAGATGACCCTAGCCAACCCATGGTGGCTGTCGCCAGCACACCACTGTTTGTTACCCTCTAGGGCAACAGGAGAATGCAATGAGATGACAGATACAGATACAAGCGCTTGGAAAGCCGCAGAGTGCTTTATAATAGAGAGTTGTTAGGATGCTCGTCCACACAGTCGAAGGGACCCCAGGGCACGGTCCACCGTTGAGAGCCCAGGCCTGGCTCCAGCCCAGGAAGGGGGCAGGCTGCGGGGCGGGGAAGCCCGCCCTAAGTGGCAGGGTCACGCGAGCTCCCAGGATCTGAGACAGGAGGAGGGCTGCCTGGACTTCCCACACTGGTCGGCTGGTGTTTGGACACACACCTCCCATGGTGCTTCCTGGGACAGAAGCAGATAGAATAGAGGTTAGAACTTCAATGAAAAATTCCCTCTGGGGATGTCTGGGTGGCTCAGTCGGTCAAGCGTCTGGTTGCAGCTCAGGTCATGATCTCGCGATTCATGGGTTCGAGCCCTGAGTCGGGCTCTGTGCTGACAGCTCAGAGCCTGGAGCCTGCTTCAAATTCTGTGTCTCCTCTCTCTCTGCCCCTCCCCCCTCATTCTGTGTGTGTGTGTCTCTCTCTCTCTCTCAAAAAAAAATGACTAAACATTAAAAAAAAATTCCCTCTGAATGCCGTTGCCACCCTCAGGACCCTGGAGCCATTAGCGAAGCCTCCCGAGGAATCTAAACCCATAGAGCAGCCTCCCTGCCTCCCACCTTCCCTGGGCGTTTCTACAGGCACGAGCTCTACCACAGGGGGATAGCTGGAATGATCTCTGAGGCCGGAGGGTCAAGAGGAGGGAAGTTTAGCCTCCGCCAATTGGGGAGGATGATGTCATGGAGACCGAGGTGGGAGGCAGGAAAGGGGAGTTCCCTCTGTTCTCCCTCCCCCACCCCAGCCCCAGCTCATGCTTTAAATTAACTCTGTCCCCCTGCTAATTATTAATAATAGCTATTATTTATTGAGCATGTACTATGCGTTAAGCTATTTACAAGCAATATTTCATCTAATCCTCCAGAGAGGTACGTATTATTAGCCCTCTTTTACAGACGAGGAAACTGAGGCCCCGGGAAGGAGGTTAAGCAACTTGCTCAGCCAAAGCCCCACGCTTACTGGATTCAAACACGATCCGGACTCTAGAGCTTCTGAACTAGATCGTCCAACTTCGGGGGCACCACTGGTTACCCCAGGGAGAGGTCAGGGACCAAGGCGGACTCATCCCTCTCCCCACAATGAGCCTTTCCCTGTGCCGGACTAGACCTCTCCCCCCCCTCCTTTCCTTGTTCATAAAACAGAGTTTGGGCTGAGGCAACCCAGGGGGTGCCACAGAGTCAGGAGGCGTCGCTTATAAAAACAACCCAGAGGAAGGCCCGCACTGAGGACCATCCAAGGACACGTGTCCATGCAAATAGAGGGCTGGGCCCTCAGGATGGATTCCTTAGTTTTAATCCTGTCCCTGGGGGCCTGGAGGAGGTGGAGGGTGAGGGGCTGGGGTGGGAATGATGGTTTGGCCAAGTCAGAGTATAAAAGTCACGGCTGGTGAACTAAAGCCTTCAGTTAGAGCCTCTGAGCCGCAGGAAGTCAACCGGGGCTGCAGACAATGTCCCGGGACATGGAAGCTGATACCAGGGTGGGGGCGAGGCAGATGCTGCCGCAGGGGTCCTTCCGGGAAGGCCGGACCCTCAGCAGGAGGTGCGGCCCAGGCTGGGGCTGGGAGAGGCCTCCTCAGGTTCACATCTCGGAAGAGCCAGGGCAGCGACCCACTGGGGGGCCTTAGCCCATCTCCCCACGCCCGCCAGGCCTAAAGCGGCGAGACCATCAGGGAAGCTAGGGTCTGGGGTCAGAGGCCACAGCCACATTTGACATATGTCCTTGAGCGTTCTCTATGCGCCGGGCACTTGTTCAAAGCGACACAGCTGGGACTCAAGCACAGGTCAGACAGATCAAACGTAAACCCCTTGCTGTTAACCACAGACGATTCTGCCTCTGGAGAGGGGGGCGAGCGAGCGACCACTGCCTGAGACCCAGGGGGTTGGCGGGTGGGGGGAGGGGAGGGGCGGGGAGAGGCGGGGAGGGCCCCCGGGGCCTTGGCCCCGAAGGTGCTAGAGAACGGCTTGGGAAAGCAGCTCCGGGCCAGATCCAGGCGTGGCAGGCAGGCCCCAGCTGTCCCAGAGCTGTCCGGGGAGCAGCGGCCAGGCCTTCGATCATGCGGAGCCAGAGGTGGGCCGCCCTGCTCCCTGGGCCCCATGCCTGCTCCACCGCGGTGTCCAGTTACGGCCAGCTCGGCGCTTCCCTGGTCACGCCACATTTAGCATCGCCGAGTGAGAGGGTGCCGGGACATGGAGAAGGGACGGTAGAGACTCTTGAAGGGGCGGGAGAGCCGCCCACCCCACCGGGCCGCCACCTGGACCCCAGCTACTAGCCTCCTCTGTCACCGATCCCCTGAGGGACTTTGGGCAAATGCCCTCCCTGCCTGATCCCCATTACTCCCCATCCAAGAGAGGAGGTAGGTGCACCGACCCTAGAACGGACATCACGGGGCCACCAAGGCCATCCCTCCCTCCCAGAGCTCCCAGGAAACGTGGCCTCGGAAATGCAGTTATCCTGGTTTGCTCGGCAGAGGTCTTGGTAGGAGGCATAAGTGTAAACCTCACAGGTTTCTTGTCGCTTGGCCCCTTAGCTTAGCCTGCACCCACTCTGACCTCCGCCAAATGGAGAAAGCATAAGAGTACAGCCTCCAGAGTCGAACAGATCTGGGTTCAAATCCTTAAATTCTTTTTTTAATGTTTATTTATTTTTGAGAGAGAGAGAGAGAGAGCAGGGAAGGGGCAGAGTGAGAGGGAGACACAGAATCTGAAGCAGGCTCCAGGCTCTGGGCTGTCAGCCCAGAGCCCGACGCGGAGCTCGAACTCAACGGACTTCGAGATCATGACTTGAGCCGAAGTCAGCCGCTTAACCAACTGAGCCACCCAGGCACCCCCCCCCTCCCCCGGTACGAATCCTTAATCTATTAAGGACTAGCTAGCTACGTGATTTGGGCAGGTCAGGTAACCCTTCTGAGCCCCAGTTTCCGTATCTGTAGAGCGAGGTTAATGATGTACCTTGCTTACAAGTTTGTTCGGACAAACCAGTGAGAAGATTCTCCAAACTGTTTCACGCAGCAGCCAGCCCAGAGCGGGCCCTCAGCAAATGCCAGCCTTTCTCAGAGACGACTTGGCAAAGAGAAGCACACTCAAGGGGAACTGCCCTTTGCAGCTGGTGGAGAAGGAAGGCAAAGAGCTGAGGATGATAATAGTGAGGCCGGACGAATAATGATATTAATAAGGAGAGCTGGCATCTACTGAGCACTTACGATGCGCTAGGCACTGTGCTAGAAGCTTCCTCTGCGTGATCTCACTTTCTTCGGCATCTCCACGCGGGAGGCCCTGCCTCTCTCCGTGTTTTGTAGATGATGGTGTCGAAGTTCAGAGAGCTTCCCTGACACAGCGAGCGAGGAAAGGCTTGGAGCCGAGTCCTCTCAACCTCTGGGCTGTGCCGGGGCCAAAGGGCTGTCATTCTAGAAGGCCTGAGCAGAAAGAGAGCCCTCGGCTATCATCCAGTACAAGCCGCTAGCTTTTCAAATGGTGAAACCCAAGCTCAGAGAGGGCAGTGGCCTGGGGCGCCTGGCCGGCTCAGTCGGTAGAGAATGTGACTCTTGATCTCAGAGCTGTGAGTTCGAGCCCCACGCTGGGGTGTAGAGATTATTTAAAAATGAAGTATTTTAAAAACGTGGGGGGAGGGCAGTGGCCTGCACAAGGTCACGGGTACGAGATGCAGTTTGGAGGAGGTGGGAGAAAACAGTGCTGGCTGGACCTCGCACAGTGGGCTCCCGGCGCCATGCCAGGCTCACAGGGCCACCAAGCAATGAGGTCACCTCAAGTGCCTGGTGGTACTTGACACTTTCAGGGTCATGCCAGCCCCTGCGATGACACTACAGGCCCAGCCTCTACTGAGGGCTGGGTCGCCTGCGGCGTGAGGGTCACTCGCGCCCTCGGCCTGGGCTTGACCCGCTCTCTCCAGCTCCCCTTCTCACAGGACCACCTGCTTGGTCAGCCACTGAGCAGAGACTGCTTGCCGTGGTCACCTAGCCCAGTCCCGCACTGGGGAGAGAGGGACCAAAGGCAGGGTCTCCAGGGAACCATCGGCCCCTGAGCCCCAGAGCAGCCAACTCTCCCTCCTGGGGCTGGGGGGGTGGGGGGGGCGGGGGGTTTCCCACGTGGCGTCTTCGGTCGCCCCCAGTCTTCTCTCTGTCTCTGTCTCACCAGATGTCTGGCTGGAGTCAGGGTCCCAGCCCAGGGACGGGGTGGGAGTGGAGGTGGTGAACTCGGGGTCGGTCACCCCAGGACCCTGGTCCTCACTCTCATCACAGCCGGCTTTCTTCGAGGCCAGGACTGGGTGATGGTGTCGCTACTCCCGCCGCAGTCTGACGCCACGCTGCCCGGCCCCGCCAGACTGGAGGGCGAGCCCCAGGGGGACCTCATGCAGGCGCCGGGCCTCCCAGGCTCTCCTGCCCCACAGAACGTAAGTACCTGGCACCTAGGCCCCACCCCCAGGGACCTCCTGGGGTCTGCCTTGTCCCTTCCACCAGCGAACAAGTACCCCAGTGACTCCGAGGTCTAGTAGTGTTCAGGTAGAGGCTTCTGCTTATCCCTTCCGTGTGGGGCTTTCCCAGGGCTAGGCTGCGTATCCGTCTGACTCAAGGAGGGTCTAAGAGCAACGTTCCCCTCACAGACTAGGGCTTCCAAAGGCAGGCTGAGTCTCCTCCATCATTTGGGGGCCCCCCAGAGCTCAGCCACAGACCCTCGTACCCTAGCACAGAGCGGGGTCCTGGGCCAGCCTGCACTCACAGGCTCTCTCCCCTCTGTCCACCCCAGAAGCTTGCCGCCTTCAGCTGCTCATCATTTGTGCCCGACGGGCCCCCGGAGAGGGCATCCTCGCTGCCCCCGCAGAGCCCCAGCGTCGCGTCACCTGGCCCCGAGCAAGTCCACTGCCCAGCCGGCCCTGGCCCGGGCCCCTTCCGGCTCTCCCCCTCAGACAAGTTCGGCAGCTTCGGCTTTGAGGAGGGCCCAGCGAGCAGCCCTGGGCGCTTCCTCAAGGGCGGCCACGGGCCTTTCCACCCATACAAGCGGCATTTCCACGAGGATGTCTTCCCCGAGGCCCAGACCGCCCTGGCCCTCGACGGACACTCCTTTAAGACCCCGGGGGCGCTGGAGACTTTCGAGGAGCTCCCTGTGGATGTGGGGGAGGCGGAGGCCTTCCTGCCTGGCTTCTCAGCAGAGGCCTGGTGCAACGGGCTCCCCTACCCCAGCCAGGAGCACAGCCCCCAAGTCCTGGTGAGTACCTGTGGCCGCCACCTGCCCCTGTCCTAGTTCCCAGAAACCCTGACATCAAACTCCGCCTTCCCTTTCCAGGCCTTTCCACTCAGGGCCGGTATGCACCAGGGAAGCAGCGAGTGTGGAAAGTTGGGGTCTCAGCTTCATTCGGGCCTCCCGGTCAGCTGGGGAGGGGATGCTGACCTGGCCTGGCATGGAGGGGCCAAGGTGGGGGGGGGGGGGTGGCAGGTCAGGCTGAGGAAGCTGGCAGCTTCCCAGAGGCTCCTGAGTCAGGATTCCAGTGTGTGACTTCTCTGTTTGCTTAAGTGTCAAGAATCCCCAGCCAGACCTACCCGCCCATATGCAAATGTGAGAAGGAAAACACATTCCAGAGGCCAAGAGAAAGGTCTCAGGGATGAGCCACAGAGCCCAGGGTTCTCTCTAACATCAGCATAGAGCCTCGAGAGA
The DNA here is from genome assembly GCA_030068075.1 of Paguma larvata. NCBI lineage: Eukaryota > Metazoa > Chordata > Mammalia > Carnivora > Viverridae > Paguma > Paguma larvata. The sequence goes on from CM057843.1 coordinate 6,758,754, forward strand.
GGGCTTAAGTCTTCTCGAAGAACTTTCCGGGCTCCATTCTTTGCCCAGAACAGGGCCTGGGTATGTTCATAGAAATGCCTTGAAAGCACCTTGGGAGGTCAACCAACGTGTCCCTTTCACACCCACACCCACAAGCCGTGTGATCTTGGACTAGTCACTTAACCTCTCTGGGCCTCATCTGAAAAGTATGGTTACAAGGCGCTGCCTCATAGGCTTGTTGCCTTGGGCAGAGGAAAGCTAGAGCGAGGTTTGGAGATCCCCAAGTTAGCGAGCACTGAAGGGGATCAGCCTGGGTTGTGCCTTGCCCAGACGCCCACCAGCTCTCCTCACCTCTTGCTTTCTAACAGGCTCCCATATAGAGAAAGGTTGGGTGCCTACCAACTACGGCCAAGTCAAGAGCCCATTCCATCCCCGAGCCACCCCCGACAAAGCCTGGTCCCTAGACTTGGAAGATAGAGAAAGGTTGGGTGCCTACCAACTATGGCCAAGTCAAGAGCCTTGGTTCTGGGGCCCTCTGATGGCTTTTCCTCAGGCCCACTGAACACGACAGCAGCTCATGGCGAGGCCGCCATCATACTAGCTACTGCCTCCCAAATGATCACTCAATGCCCGCCCCTGCTCACTGTGCCAGATCCTGTCTTTCGGATGGCCCGATTAATCCTCACGACAACCTTCTAAAGACTCCTCACTGTCCTCCTTTCGCAGATGAAGAAATTGAGAGGTCCCACAGAGGCCAAGTGACTTGCCCAAGGTGGCCGTTGGCCTGTGGGAAGTGAGGCTGAGCTTTGAGGCCACTCCCTTCCCCCCCCCACACACACACACACAGTAGAGAGGGGCTGAGGCCCAGAGAACCAGCTAGCTGGTCGACTCACTGAGTGACCTTGGACACATCGCTTCCCCTCAGTGGGCTCAGGCCCCATCATCTTCCAAATGAGGAGGTTGGACTTAGTGCTTGTGGCCCTTCCAGGCCTGAGATTCTATGATTATGGCTATCTCTGCATCAGCAACCCACGGGCACATCCGGAAAGAGCAAACAGCTGAGTGGACCCTCTGGGCCCAGATCCTGGTTCCCAAGGCCCCCGGTAACCCAGGAAGAGTGGTCCGCCTCCTCCTGGCCTTGTTGATCTTCCAGTACTAACCGCGCATGCTTTCTGGCCCTACTCAGGGTAGGACTCTGTGCTACACTCCGGGGGCTCCGTGTGGAGCTCACGACCCCTGGGAAGCCAGAGTCTGGCCACCACCACCGGCAGCGGCTCCAAACGGGGATGAAAGAGTGCCATGGGGACCAGACCAGCTGCTCTGAGTTGAAGGTGACCAGAAGATAGAGTGGAAAGGACCAGCTCCCTCCAAAGAGCTGCTGGAGCTCCCTTAGGCTTTGCAGAGGAGGAAGTAGCAGGGCTTGGGGTCATGAGCTGGACCAACCTGTCCGGCCATTTCCTGTGCTCCTCTAAATATGGTGGCCTTTCCCAGATGCCCTTCACAGACCCGCTCTGAGAGACCGGCAGCTCTGAACGCAAGCAGGGCCCAAGCCGGGCCGATGAGTGGGATCAGACACTGTATCCTCGGTGCCATCCCAGGGAGAGTTCTGACCCTACCCAACCTCACTGTGACCCACTCCGCTGGACAGCCCAGCCTCTGCCTCTTCCCCGAAGTGAGGTGGGGGGTGAGGAAGGCTGTCCACCCCAGCCCCAGCTCGACCACTAACTTGCTGAGTTGCCTCAGGAAAACCCTTGACCTTCTCTGTTCTGTTTGTTCTCCAGGAATAAGCGTTGGGGGAGGCAGAGTAGAGGTTGCTTTTGTGTAGGTTTCAAGCCACAGAAGAGAGGGAGGAAGAAAACTAAGGCCCAGGCTGGTCATCTGTTTTTTCTTCCAGCAGGGGTCGGAAGTCAAGGTCAAGCCCCCAGCGTTGGAGACTGGTCCTGGGATGTACTGTTACCAGCCTCCCTTGCAGCACATGTACTGTCCCTCCCAGCCCCCCTTCCACCAGGTGGGTCAGGGACAGGTGGGCATGCTTCCCTGGGGCCTCAGGATATTATGTGGGGTGAGGTGTGCAGCCGTGTATGCAAGTGTGCACACCTGGATGGGCAGGCGGGGGCAGGAGGACCCTGGATCTCCGGCCAGGCCAGCGGGGCTGCGGGGGACAGGGGTTCATGGGGAAGGAAGGAAGCCATTACCCGTCTCTAGGAGTAGGTGGGAGTCTCTGAAAAGCAAGGGGGTCCTATAGTGGGGCAGGGCCCAGACGTGAACCACAAAGGGAGGGAGGAGGAGAGACAAAGACAGGGGCAGAGAGAAAAGAGTTATATGGAGTGACACCCAAGACAGAGCATAAAGGAAACAATGGGCTTCCGTCTGGGTCAGCCACTGTCTCACTACTCTAGCTTTGGCTCCAAACTTCCCTTTCATCCCAACAGGGTGGGCCCAGGCATGGAGTCGGGTGGCCTTCCCACCTGGAGGGCTCCAAGACCCCCTCATCTTTAGTCCTTTCCCCCCTTCCCCACCTCCGCGATTTGGACCCGGACAGGATTGCCAAGTACTTGTCCCACACTGCCATGGGATGCGGGCTTTTAAAAAGAGACGGAAAAGAGCCCCAGAGCAGCCAGGCAGCTCCCAGGAATCGCTGGGCAAGACGGAGCAAGTGGCTGCCCAGCGCCCAGCTCCATCCACCTGCAGCCTGGCACTGAGACAGGCCCTGCCTGTGGAGCAGGTTCTACTCCCAGCTCCTTGGCTTTGGCCCTGATCTTGGCCAAGCCAGGGAGGCAGGCACGTCGGGGGGGGGGGAGTGGGGGAGGTGGTCAGACTTCTTGCTTTGTGGGGGGAGGAAAGAAAGAGACAGAGGGAAGCAGAGGGAGAACATGAGGGGTCAACCTCGCCGGCATGATGAGCCTAGCTGGAGAGGCTAGAGGCATCCTGAGGCTCGAAGTCTGACCCAGGGCAGGGGGTGTCCCTGAGGCAGCCCGGCCCTTCAGGGACTGGGCCACAGCAGGGTTAAGGGGCCGCCAGACCTTAAATGGCCTCACCGTGCCCAGCCATGCTTTGATGCTTTCTGCATTCCGCACCCCCCTGGAACAAGATGGCCGCACCCAGGCCTTTATGGAGCCTGCAGAGAGGGTGACTCAGGCGCTAAGTGTCTCTCGGGTGACCTGGAAAGAGCACTTCAGCCTGGAGCAGATGGGGGAGTCAGAGTCTCCTACCCCCATTGCCCCCATAAAACGCCACCCCTGGCACCGCAGCCACTCCCTTTGCCGTAAAACCACCTCCTACCCCCACCTGCCCACCACCGTGACCGGCCCTTTCAAAGAGCCACTGAAACTCGTAAAAGGTGGCAGTGCCCGGCAAACGAACGCCCGGGCTGGCCACCCTGCTTCCGGCCCAGCTGTTCCGGGAAATGCAAGGGGGAGGCCTGGAGGGCCCAGCCAGGCTGCTCTCCCATCACCATGGCAACCGGAGCACCTAGATGGCAGAAGAGGAAGGCAGCCAGGAGGAAGGGCGCTTTGAGGGCTCTGAGATCCCGAATTTGGGGACGTGGACGTCCCCAGAGGCCCTCAGGTGTCCACGCCCTTGGCCAGCCCCCTCAGACAGCTCTGCTGTTGGAGCCCATGACCAGGGAGAGAAGAGTCTAGTTTCAGCCCCCTCTCTGGATGTATATGAATGGCGGGGGGTGAGGATCACCCCTCCACTTTGGGAAAGACTGGTTACCATGGCAACCATTCTGCCCCTTTGACCTCTACAGTACTCACCAGGTGGCGGCAGCTACCCCGTACCATACCTGGGCTCCTCACACTATCCGTACCAGCGGATCGCACCCCAGGCCAGCCCCGATGGGCACCAGCCGCTCTTCCCCAAACCCATCTACTCCTACAGGTACGTGTCTCTGCACCCGTGGGGGGGAAGGGAGTGGGCGTGAGAAGACCAGTGGAGAAACTGAGGCACGGAATCCTCAAGGTATATAAGGTGATTCCAGAAGAGGGATACCCATACCCAGCGGGCTTCCAGAAGATGCTGGAGAAGAGATTCCTGCGGGAGACGGGGGAGGGGGGGAGGCGGCGGGGAGGCAGGCAGATGGACCAGATCACCTCTGACCTCTGGTCTAACCCCGGGGAGCTATGTCAGCGGCTCCACTCAGTGGATGCTTGTGCCCTGAGATGGGCCGCCTAAGGTCTAGCCTCCTGGGCCTGAGAGTTTAGGAAGGATGCTCGCCCCTGTGTCCCTCCCTTTCCCCTACATCCAGAAGGAAGCCCAACCCCCAAAGCTCTACGGGAAATAAGCGGGCGAGGAGCTGAGGCCGCTCAGGTCTCTAGCACCTCCGAGATGGGAGCTAACTTCTCCGGGGCTGGGCTTGTGAGCGCCAAGCCCCCAACGCCCACCCCGTCCCGGAGACCTTCCACCTGACGCTTCATGCGTCCACCCGGCAGTGATACTTGACCCCCCCCCGCCGCCCGTGTGCCAGGCCCCCCTTGGGATCAGGTCATCAGCCGGCGTGAGCTCAGGGAAGGAAAAGGACTTAAACGGCAGCCAAGAGCACAGAGAAGGGGGTTGTGGGAGGCAGGGTGATGCGCAGAAAGGAGCAAGTCGAGGTTCTAGAATTTACTAGCTGCGAAACCTCAGGCAAGTTATTTAGCTTCTCTGTGCCTGCTTATTCATCTGTTTGGAAAAAAAAAAAAAGGAACAGCAGTATTCAGGCCTTTGGAAGGATGAAGGGAGAGAAAATGCCCGGCACATTGTACGGGGAAGGGGCTCACGAGACCTCAGTCCCCTTCCTTACTATCCAACATTCAGTGGGCAGCTGGCTTAGGGCTGACTGGTAATGACAGCTTCCATTTAACGAGCGCCTTCGATATTCTAGGCATCATCCTTAATCCTCACAACTCTGAGGTAGCTATTACTTTTTTTTACTTCAAAGCTGAGGAACCCGAGGCTCAGGGAGGTTAAGGCACTCACCCAAGGTCACAGAGCTAGCGAGCGGCCCAGCCGGGATTGCAGCCCGGGGCTCTCAGGTGCCACGAGCCCCTCGGAGAGCCTGTACTCCCCGACTTCGGTGGACACAAGCTCATCCTTTCTCCTTTCGACCTCACAGAGGCTCTCGCCTAAATCTGCGGCAGGTCCCTCCTCAACTGCTCTTGCCGGGGCTGGTGGGGCGGTGAGGGGGAGACTCCCGGCCCGCTCCCAAGTTCACACTCTCAAGGCTTTCTGTGTCTTCAGCATCCTCATCTTCATGGCCCTGAAGAACAGTAAAACGGGAAGCCTTCCCGTCAGCGAGATCTACAATTTCATGACGGAACACTTTCCGTACTTCAAGGTGAGCCCAAGACCCACCCCGATCCTGCCCTCCCCAAGTCCTGGGCGGGCCAGGCGGCTTCCGTTGGAAGGTGGAACGAGGGTCGGAATGAAAACCAGGAGAGGGTTGCCCTCCACCCCCCATCCTCCACGCTTCCCCTTGTCTCCGCTTCAAAAGGTCCGAGTTCCGTGTAAGGAACAGAGAGCTCAAGCCATTCACCCCAGGCTACACAGCGGGCTGGAGTCAGTCCTTGTGCTGGTGGAAAGTGGATGTGGCCGTCCTAACAGGCTTCTGGAAGCATCCACCTACCCCAAGTGGGGAGAGACACCTTGGGAAGAAATGAGAGCCCATCCCCGCCCCTGCCCCCAGGCTGCTGTAGGGTGAAAGAAATTTGGGTAAGAGCTAGCCAGCCACGGTGGCCTAGGATGCTGGGACCGCAGGACCCATTGCCTTCCAGGGAGAGATTAAGATCTGCTTCTGTGGGCGGCAGGCTCAGCTACAGTCCTGCCAGAAAGCGGGGTGTGGGCTTCGCTGTCTTCGAGCGTTCCAGGGAACCGGGTGGCTCACCTGTCCAGTATCTAGTTCCTGTGGCCCACTCAAGGGGCTTCCGAGGGCTCTACCAGACTCCCTCCCTAGAGGCAGGACAGATGTCCTTCCCTCTCCAGATGGGCAAACACATCAGAAAGGCGGTCCACCTGCTCAAGGTCGCACAGCAGGGGGGGATCTGCTGTTGCCTAGGGCTGTTCAGCCTCACACGCCTGCCCCCCAGGTCCTCCCCGCAGCACAGACCTCTTCTTCCAGGGCGGGTGCAGGGGAGATCAGGGCTTGTGTGTGAGGAGTGCCTTCCCCAAGGTCTGCATGCCGGGGGAGACGGTCCCATCTGCTAACCAGACAGAAGGCAGGAGCTGAGGCCCGGGTGCAGAACTCATCCCCACCTGCCAGTAGGTGACCCCCCCCCCCCCGCTCCGGCTCCACTCTCTTCCCAACGGTCCTGCTTGGGGAGACTCGGAAGCTGATATTCAAACGAGTTTATACTTGCTGCTTTGCCATCCAGTGAGTGGGCAAGATGGCCAGAGGGGTCTGGCCAGGAGTGGGAAAGTATGGTCAGCCACTAGAGATTCTGGAAGGGGAAAGGAGGAGGGGGGAGAGTTGTCCCTGGGATTCGAGAAGCATCGAAGCCAGTAGGCAGGGCTGCCCTTACCTCCCAACAGATCTGGAGACCAAACTCTTCCTAACCCCCGTAGCTTTCGGAGGGCCTGCTATGGGGCTTCCAGGGGCCGGGCCAGAGAGAGGGAAGTGAGGGCCCCGTCCTGTTCCTCTCAGCCACTCCTCCCTGCCAACTCCCTGCCTGGCCCCCAGCCCCTCCCTGCATCTCATCTTCCTGGCTTAATTATTTTTCCTGGGAGCCGTGTAATCCCTGTTTTATGGGGCTGAAGAGTGAAGAGGTCTAACAGCTTTTTTTTTTGTTTTTGGTTCTAGTTGTTGTTCTTAGCCAGTTGCATCACCCCCGCACTCCCGGGTTTACATTTGACTTCAGAGAGAAAGCATCTGTGCGGCTGGGACGGGCCCCAGTGGTGAAGCCAGCCCTATAGGGTGACCTGGGCAGGGCCCTTAATGAGGGGACAGAGCTGGAGTCAGCTCTGTCACTGCCTCCTGTGTGATCTAAGGCCAGGCCCTTTCTTCCCTGGACCTCAGTTTCCCAATCTGTAAAATGGTCGGGTTGGACCTGTGGGCACATACGTTCCTTGCAACTCTGACGGAGTTCCCCCTTACCTACCCAACGGATTAGTTCGAAGATCTTCTGCTCCCTTTATCTCTCGCTCTCCATTTGAAGGTCATGTTTTCTGGGCAAGAACAGAGAGGACCCTGGGGTGCGTAACGCTCGTGCCCCAGCTGAGGTGGGTGCCCTGTAGCCGCAGGAGTCAGGGATGCGGGGCTGGGGAAGTGTCCGGCCACCGGCCACAATCGCTACTGCTGAGCATCCCTCTTCCAAACAGGAAGTGGCTGGGGTGGGGGCTGCCCTGGCATCCCAAAGTCACAGATTTATGGGCCCATAAAAGGGCCCAGTGCCCATTAGCTCTGCCCATCAGGCGACACAGCCTTGACTCCTAGTAGGGCCCGTCGTGGGAGTTGAAGGTGAATGCCCAGCTGCTGGTCTGGTGGCTCGAGAATTTTCCCTCATGACCCTGGGAGCCTTGGGGGGTGGGGGGCATCTCAGCCAGCCCCCTGCCCCAGGCCAGCTGCCCCTGACAAAGGCTCCCGCGGCTCCTGCCAGCAACTTGCCGTGACGCTGGCATCGGGACCCAGTTCTGCTGGGCGTGATTCAGCCTGGCTGCTCCCTGGGGCAAGTGAGCCGGGGAGGAGGGAGTGGTCGGCCCTCGTTAACCAGAAACTGCAAGCCGAAAAGGCAAAGGGACCAGGGGCTGAGGGTACAGGGGCCCCACCGGCTGGAGCAGAATGTCCTGCCCATCGTCGGTCCCTGCCGGGCCCCGCACTGTCACGGAGGCGGGAACCGAGCTGGAGGTGGGGAGGATGGGGGTGCCCACTGGCACCCCCGCCACCGCCTCTCACCCAACTGAGTCAGCCTAATGGTTTTACAACCCTCCCTGAGCACAATTACCGCACCGGTGGCATGACCGGGCCTCCTAATGGGTGTTTATTCTGTTGGCACGAGCCCCCCCACTCCCCACCTGAGGGCTGGCCCCCCCAGGACACGCCCCCCCGGCACACTCATGTGAACACTCACACCCACACACGCATGCGATCATGGGCACCCCCACACGCCCCGAGAGACTTTCTCACACACACATCCTCACGCCCCACGGAGATCGCGGCCCCAGGCCCAGGAGACGGGCTCACACCAGGGAGATTATTTAGGGACAGGTGGGCGCGCATACACATAGCCGATTTCCCCCTCCCTCCGTCCGTCACCGGAACCCAGATACTCATGCAACATGTGTGCGACACGTGCCCACAGCCAAACGTGACCTCGCCCCTCTTTCTTTGCTTCCGAGCTGGCCCCAGCAGGCACGGGGCAGACCCAGGAAGGGAACATTCCATAGCTTCCTCCTGATTCCAAAGCCGGCATCCGAGACCTGAGTAGTGAGTTCCCTTTCCGCAGAGGGGTCCCAGCGCAGGCCAGAGGACCCAAGGGGAACGGGCCCTCGCTTTATAAATCGCCTCAACAATCCTCTAAAGGGTTGGCAGAGGCGGGGGCGGCACGAAGGCAGATTTTAAGTGAAAATAGTTTGCAGTCAAGATTCCTGCCAACCGGGGCGCCTGGGTGGCTCAGTCGGTTGGGCATCCGACTTCAGCTCAGGTCATGATCTCAGGGTCCGTGAGTTCGAGCCCCGCGTCAGGCTCTGTGCTGACAGCTCAGAGCCTGGAGCCTGTTTCAGATTCTGTGTCTCCCTCTCTGTCTGTGCCCCTCCCCTGCTCATGCTCTGTCTGCCTCTCTCTCTCTCTCTCAAAAATAAATAAACATTAAAAAAAAAAGATATATATAAAAAAAAGATTCCTGCCCACCACTGAAGGCCAAGCACGGGCTGGGTGCTGAGGAGACCCACGAGCTCCAGGCGGGAGGCGGTCCTGTGCCCGGAGAGAGCAGAAAGTTTCCTGGAGCCCAGCCCCGGCTCCGGCTACTTGACCCTGGCCTGAATCCCTGTCTCGCTCCGCTCCGGCAGACGGCGCCCGACGGCTGGAAGAATTCTGTTCGCCACAACCTCTCTCTCAACAAGTGCTTCGAGAAGGTGGAGAACAAATCGGGGAGTTCGTCTCGCAAGGGCTGTCTGTGGGCCCTCAATCCGGCCAAAATCGACAAGATGCAGGAGGAGCTGCAGAAGTGGAAGAGGAAAGACCCCATTGCTGTGCGCAAGAGCATGGCCAAGCCAGGTGGGAGGCCGGCGGGCCGTGCGAGGGAGCGAGGGAGGGCCTGGCATATCCACGAGCCGTGAGAGAGAGAGAGGGGCAGGGGGAGAGAGGCTGATAGGCTGAGCAAAGAGAACCTGTTAGTGAGGGAAGGGGCTGAGTGGTTCCAAGGCTGGAGGGGGACTGTGGGGAAAGGGAGGTCTCACGGTGTCCCTCTCTCTTGGGTCTTTCCAGAAGAGCTGGACAGCCTCATCGGAGAGAAGAGGGAGAAGCTGGGCTCCCCACTGCTGGGCTGCCCACCCCCCGGGCTGGCAGGCTCAGGCCCCATCCGGCCCCTGGCGCCCCCGGGTGGGCTCTCCCAGCCTCTGCATTCGATCCACCCAGCCCCAGGCCCCGTCGCTGGCAAGAACCCCCTGCAGGACCTACTCGGGGGACACGTGCCCTCCTGCTACGGGCCAACATATTCGCACCTCTCTCCGGGCCTGGCCCCTCCTGGACCTCCGCAGCCGTTGTTCCCGCAGCCGGATGGGCACCTTGAGCTGCGGGCCCAGCCAGGCACCCCCCAGGACTCGCCTCTGCCTGCCAACACCCCGCCCAGCCACAGCGCCAAGCTGCTGGCCGAGCCTTCCCCGGCCAGGACCATGCATGACACCCTGCTGCCAGACGGAGACCTTGGCACTGACCTGGACGCCATCAACCCCTCTCTCACCGACTTTGACTTCCAGGGTGAGCTGGGGGTGGGACAGGGAAGGTGGGACAGGACTGGAGGGGTGTGTCCGGCAGCATGGCCCATCCCTCTGCAAGCCTCCAGGCTGCAGCCTGGAGCTGTCGGGTTTCTGGGCACCTGAAACAGAGAAGTCTCCAGCTGGTGAGGGATGCCAAGGGGCAAAGAGGAGGGTCCTTGCCTCCGTCTCCCGCCTCTGGAGCCCCTGAACTGTGGTCCAACTTGCCCCATCATCAAACCACTCTCAGCTGCGGGTGGGTGGGAAGGAGCCCACGTTTCAGTCCATATCGGCGGTGAGCAGCTGACAGTCAGAACATTCCCCAGAAGCGGTTGCATTTGCTCAGAGTTCATTCATCTTTTAATGCAGAAGGAGGAAAGAGAGCTTCCCCCAGGAAGAATGTTAAGGCCTCAGAACTAAGCCAGCCCTGGAGAGCTTTGGGGATCGGAGTCTGGGGAGGGATTCTATTCCATTCTATCTTGCCTGCTCTCTCTGCACGCGGCCAAGCCCAACCATTCAATCTAAACTTCGGTGCGTGCCCAGACCCTACTCCCAGCCATAGAGACTTGGAGAAGGGTGCTGACCCGGGCCTGGGTGCACCACAAGCAGGTGGGGAGGGGACGCTGTGGGGAGCCGGCCCAGGTCGTGGGAAGCTCCTTAGAAACATGTGGCGAGATCCTCAGCCCCGCCCAGAAGTGGGGGCGGTGCTCATCAGCCTCAGACGCAGCTGTGGACATGTGGGCTCCCTGAAACATTTCCTTGAGCCCCTAGGAACGATCAGGGCATTATGGAGTTGCTTTACGTGTGCTCTCTCGTATGGGCCTGTAAAATAGGAGGGCTCGTGAAACCCATTTTACAGAAGCCCATTGGGGTTAAGTAACATACTGAAGGTCACACAGCTAGAAAGAAGGAGAGTTAGGATCGGAACCCAAGCAGCCAAGTTCAGTCGAAGGTTTAGTCCGGCCCCCTTCCTCCATCCCGGCAGCCCTGACACCCAGGCCAGGCCCTGGCCCGCCGCGACGCACGTAGGACACCCAACACGAAGAGGAGGATGGGGCTTCAGCATTGCCTCCTCCCTAGAGACAGTGCTCCCGGCTCTGCTCCTCTCCCTGGGGCCTGCAGTGGAGGAGGCCCAGAGAGCTGAGCCCCGCCATGTCATCGGGTCCTGCAGTGCATGGTTGGAAGTTCCCTGGTCTCTCGGCTGTACGGCCACCTTCTTCAGGAACCTGGGCAGGAGGCGGGGGAAGAGTTCCTGGGGCTCCCTCTGCAGGCTAACCCCGGAGCGCACGGCATTAGGCATCAGCCCTTCCAATAGGCAGCTCCCAAGCCCTTGACGCCTCCACTCTCCCTCCCCCGACCCCCAAAAAACAGAGCCCCAGAGATCATTGAGGCTGTGGCCGAGGAATCTGAGAGTTCCGGCAACTGCCTGGGGTCACACAGCTGGTGCCAAGGGGCTGCTCCCCACTCAAGGTTACCCCACTCCTGTTCTCTTTAGCATGTGAGAGTCACGGGGTGGGAGGCGGGGGGGGCAGACAGGGCTCCTTTGCACCTCCCAGTGACACCTGTTCTCTCCCCCACCTAGGAAACCTGTGGGAGCAGCTGAAGGATGACAGCTTGGCCCTTGACCCCTTGGTACTGGTGACCTCGTCCCCGACACCGTCTTCCATGCCACCGCCTCCGCCACCCCCCCATTGCTTCCCGCCTGGGCCCTGTCTGCCAGAGACAGGCAGTGGCAGCGGCGACTTGGCAACCCCAGGCGGTGGGGGCTCCGGAGCTCTGGGCGACCTGCATCTCACCACCCTCTACTCGGCCTTCATGGAGCTGGAGCCCACCCCCCCCGCGGCCCCCGCTGGCCCCTCCGTGTACCTCAGCCCCAGCTCCAAGCCGATGGCCCTAGCGTGAGCCACGCCCAGAAGCCTTTGTCGGCCTGGAAGTCCCAGAGGGCCGCCCGCGTCGGGCTCCCCTTAAAGGTCAAGGAAGGAAAACACCATCCCTGTCCCCTGGGCCACTAAGCCAACTGTTTGTTAGCCGGCAGCCGGGGGTGAAGAAGACACCACCCACGAGGCTGCCCCTCACACATTTCTGCCCCCTGAGTGAGCCAGCTCCTCACTCGGGGTCCCTGAAGACCCAGTGTCGGGGAAAAAAAACCCAAAAAAACAAAACCCCAAAAACACTCTCCCTAGCTCACACTCATCCACACTTAAGCCCTTCTGTGTATGCACACACACACACACACACACACACACACACACACACACAGAGTCATTCAGACATACACCTGCCCTCACACCTCTACACAGAGGAATCAGAACTACACCACAGAAAGCCTGACCGCCCCATTCCTGGGGCAACTGAGAGCTGAGGGCTCAGGGTCCTCAGGCCAGGTCCAAGACCACCCGGAAACCCTATTCTGATGTCCACATTTTCTGCAGGCCTGGCCCCTTCTAGCATGTTCTCTCCCAGAATCCCCCTGTATTTATTCTCCCATCTTCATCCCAGCAGCCTGTCGAAGTGGAGCAGGGATGGGGCCTCTCCCCAGGTTGTCTGCGGGTCTGTTGTCTGAGTAGCAGCCCCCACCCTTACCAGGCTTTGCCCGTCTGGCCTCCCCCAGAAGGACACACAGGAGGGGCAGCATCCACCCCAGGACCAAACTGAGCCCAATTCTGACACAAAGTGTTTGGAAAAGCCCTTGCCCTCGGAAACTTAAAAGTGTCCTCTCTTCCCAGCCCTGGGTGCAGGAAGGGCCCCTCCAGATTGCTACAATCTCGCCTTTCTCTGTAAGAAATTCATGTAGTTTAGGTCCCAACTTACTAATTACTTCCAACCGCCCCCCACCCCCCGGGGCAGTCTGGGCATTCAGGGAAGAGAAGCCTGATATGGGCCGGGCCGGCGGGGGGGGGGTGGGTGGGCACCCACGCTCCCCTCTCTCTGACTGCTTGGCAGACTCAGGATGTCCCTGGAGCTAGGGGGTGCGGCCAGGCTGCCCCCCATGCCCTACCGGAGAGCCCAACCCCAACCAAGTGGGAGCTTCGGCCTCCCCTGGGGGCCTGGGGGGTGACAAGAACCCCCAGGGGTTTGCCCAGGCTCAGTTAGGCACAAGCGGATCCCTAGACAGCCTGCCATTGTCCCCTGACCTGGAACAATAAAGCAAGTGCCTTGTGGTCTTGGCTCTCCAGGCTTCATTTCTGGATTTCCCCTCCCTGGACAGAAAGGCCAGGCCTCACGAACTGTAGATGCCTTGGGTTCGCGATGTCACCCCGACCCCCGTTCTGTTACCGTCAAGTTTCCAGACCCAAAGAGGGAAGAAGATTCCCGCCCCCTACACCCCTTCCTACTGCGGTTCACCGCTTCCCTCCTCAAACGCCCCCGTCTCCTCACACAAGAAGGGGTCACTTCCCCATCCAGCCTGTGCCTTCCTGTCCCCCATCTTCCCCTGCCTGGGGCTCTGGGCGCCACAGGGGACGTGAATGGAGCTCAGTCTGGTGCTGTTCACACTGCTGGCCCTGGAGGGGGAGTACTTCAGACTCACCTCTGAGGCGCCACCCTCGGGGGAGCCGCTGTCACCAGAGGACAGCCTAAGAGGAAGCCCCACACTCCGCCTGAACAGGGCCAGGGCTGTTGTGGGAGACAAAAGCACATTCTTGAACCTCAAGTCTCAGAGCAGCCGCAGGTGGGGGCTCAGCTTGGAAAGTTCTTCCCGGGGCCAGGCCTGGGGGCCCGTCGATACCACTTGCCTGTCTCCGAGGACAGCTTTGTAGAAGATACCATGATAGAGCCCCGCCCCCCAGCAGCGCCCTCCCTGAGAGGCTCTAAGTCTGTGTCCAGTCCTGAAAGGAAAGGGTGCCAACTGGCGGGGGTGGGGGGGAGGGGCATGGCCAGTCAGCGCACCCAAGAGGAAGACCCCCTGCCCGAGCCCAGCCCTGGCTGTAAAGGAAGGGGGTGAAGGCTCTCTTTTAAGCCCCCTACTCTATACTTCCATCCTAGGTGGTGAGCAGAGGACATCTCCAGGGTCACTCAGTCCGACCTCTGTCCCATGGGCCCATTTAGCACACCTACTAGTGTGCTGGGACCCACACGAGTAAGGCAGGTGGCAAACAGGATTTGGGGTCTTGTGTTTGTTTTTGTTTGTAACCAGACTGGCCCTTCACCTTTCAAACATGGGCTGCAGCGGCTCTCTGAGCTGAGCTGCCCACTCCCTTTCATATGCTGCCCCCTGCTGGCCACCTCCCATCAAGTGTTCAACCACTTATGTGAGCTGAATGGATGTAGGCTCGGGAAGTGCCCCTTTTAGAGGGAATTAACCCTTTTTTTGTGGGTGGGGGCCTCTAAACATAAGGGTTCTAAAACTGGTTAGAATTCATGGGATCATCAAATTGGACGAAGAAATGAACACCTTCATTTTCATTCATCTCTACCTCAAATTTAGTATTTCCCTCAATTACGAATGCCCACAACAAATCGCAACAGCTTTAGCAGAATCTGTGACTTTGTCATATAAGGTAGAGAAATCGCAGATTAGAAATCGTCGATGTTTTCATATTATATTACAGGTATTGCAGAATAGATATATAGATTTCTATCGTATAGTTTGTAGTATTTAGGATTGCCGTATGTTTTATATTCACAAAAAAACTCTTATTGTCTATAGGCTCCAGCAGATGATAACAAAGGGGTCTATGACACGCAGAGAGGTAAAGCACCCTTGCTTTAGTTGCAGGGAGATGAGGGATGGAGGGTGGCTCTTAAGGGGAGGGGACAGGTTAGGGAAGAAGGCACTAGGGACTTGAGACAGCAGCCCTTCACCACCTGGAAGGGGAAGCATCTTAGTCTTCTGCAATGGGTTTGGCAGCCCCAACGTGCATCACACAGACCAGCCTGAGTAGGCATGAATGGTGGGTCTCTCGGGCTTTCTCGCTCAACCCACTAGTGGGGCTCCCATGGCACTCCTCAAGAGTCAAAACAAAGCATTCTGGCCCACTTCGGAGAAATGGAATCTGAGGCCCCGATCTGGCAAGGTCCAGAGGGACCTTGCAAGTCGACACCTCATCATCAGAGCCAGGACTAGACCCACCCCCACCCTGTCTTCTCCCTCCTTCTACCTCCCGGGGATCCTCTAGGTTCCTTGGGAAAGTGCCAGGAACCAAATGCACTAAGTCACACCATTAGCAGCAGGACCAGTGCCAGAGACATGAAGACTTAAAAGGGGGGCAAGGGGGCCAAGACTTCTCCCAGCGAGCTCCTCCAGGCCCAAGGGACACAGGACGCTCAGGGCAAGTGCCAGACGGCTGCCCGTTTCAGGGACGAGGCCCACAGCCCAATCCAGAACCTCAACCCAGATCGACTTAGCCGGCAGAGTCAAAACCGTTACCGGGGTAGTGGTGGAAAGTCCTCTTCCTAACAATTGTAGGTCTGAAAGTCCGTCTTGCTTGCTGTAGCTTCTCTATAGCTTTCTAACCCCATCAACAACACCTCCAACTCCGAATACTTTGTATACCTATAGGGCTTCATCTGTAAACCACCCCGACCCCACCCCAGGCCCCTTCCTCACTTTGCGGATGACTCACAATTCCTGACCGCTCCCTTCTTGGTAAAATTCTTTCTTCCTTTAGCTTCTAGCATATCCTACTACAAAATGGACTTCTGTTCCCACCTCTCGGGCTGCTCTTCCTGTCTCCATCATGGACTCCTCTCCCTTTGCCCTGTTCTCACTCAGTGGCCTTGCCTAGGGTTACACACTCCCATTCGGTGACCCCTAGTTGGAGGGTGTGGACTATTTGCATAGAGCACTCCATTAATCGGAGGGCTTCCTGCTCACTAAACACCTTGGGGGGCCTGGGTGGCTCAGTCGGTTAAGCGGCCGACTTCAGCTCAGGTCATGATCTCACGGTCTGTGAGTTCGAGCCCCGCGTCGGGCTCTGTGCTGACAGCTCAGAGCCTGGACCCTGCTTTGGATTCTGTATCTCCCTCTCTCTCTGCCCTTCCCCTGCTCACACTCTGTCTCTATGTCTCTGAAAAATAAATAAAAACCGTTTAAAAAATTTAAAAAAAAGCAAAACACCAGTGGTGCCAGGTGGGCATCCCATAACTCAGCCACCGCTGCAGACTCCAAAATTGTCTTGTGGCCAGTGACCTCCAAGAATCACCATCTCCAGCCTGCATTGGCCTCCTGGTCTCAGTGCCTGAATTTCCTCTCTCCTCCCAGTCACCTCCTTCAGGACATCCGTCCCACACCACGGCAGGTCTCAACCTGAACTCATCACCTCCCCTTCCTCCCCTTAGGCCCCTCCCTGACCCAATTTGGGTTCCCAAGCCCAGCGACAGAACCACTACCCACCCCAACATGCAGGCTGGGGACCAGGGCTTCAGCCTCGACTCCTCCCTGTCTCCAACCACCTCATCCAAAGTCACCAGTCCTGGAAACTTTCCCTCTTAAAAATCTAAACAACTTCATCTGTCTCTCCCCATCTCCAGGAATATTGATGTAATTCAGGTTCTCTTCACCGGTCAGCCAAATGACTGCAACACCCTCCTCAGCATCCCCTGCCTGTAGCAAAGTCATCCATGGACTCTAGAGCCAGACTGCCAGGGTTAGGTTAGACTCCTGACGCCACCGCTTAACAGCTATGCAACATTGAAGGGCGTGTTACCCCCTCTAGGCCTGCGTTTTCTGTAAAATGGGCATAATAACAGTGCCTGCCTCAGAAATGACTGTGAACATTCTAGCACATAGAAAGCATCCAGCCCGGGGCCTGGGCCTTCCGGAGATCATCTAAACAGGTCATTCCCGCTTAATCCTCCCCACCGCCCTCAGGAGAAGCCTCCCCACCGGAACTACCAGGCTCTGTAGATTGGTCTTCCTTCCAGGTCATAAATACTCACCTTCCCAAATGCCCCTGATAAATCTGGCCTCCAAACCTCTGCTTTATGCTGCTCTCTAAGCTCAGACGCTTACCCCACCTCTTCTGGCCAGTCATGCTGAGTTTTCACGCACCTGCTCCAATGCTGCCTCCTCCAAGGCTCCTCCCCAGATCTCTCCAAACGGGACCCCTCTTGCTTTGCTCCCCTGTATGCCCAGTCCATCTTGTCCCTCCAAACAGTATTTGTTCCAGGTCTCACTCATTTCAGAGCCCCTTGGGTGGCTCGGTTAGTTCAGTGCCCGACTCTAGATTTCGGCTCAGGTCATGATCTCACGATACGTGAGTTCGAGTCCCGCATCCGGCTCTGCACTGACAGTGTGGAGCCTGCTTGGGACTCTCTCTCCCTGTCCCCAGCGTGCTCTCTTTCTAAGTAAACAAATAAACTTATAAAAAAAAAATAGAATTCCCAGAGTTCAGCCCAGGATCCGGTCCTGCCAAGGACTCCACCAGTTGAATTCCAACTCTTCTAGATTTCTTAGTGGGTTAGGTTAAACCCTCAGCCCGGAGAGGGCTGTCATCAGGCATGGGAAGAGCAGGGCATGAGCTCTCCACCTATCTCAGTCCTCCAGTTTCCTCCCCTAAGGAAATTAAGAGCTCTTCCGGGTCTGGGGTAGTTCCGGGGGCCGGAGGCAGTGTTATATGCAGGGCAGCCAGGCCAGGGGGCTCCCCAAGGCAGCTGAGGGCAAGCAGATGGCCCCAAACCTCAGCCAACACTGTGTCCGCCTTGTCTCTCTGATGTGGGCTACAAACACAACCTATTAGTCCCAGTGGTCGCTGGGTGATGGAAGGGGTGGAGAAGAAGCCCACCTCCCCGACACCTAGAGTGGAGGGCTTCTGCCCCAGCCCCCGTTTCACCAGAGTGGTCTATGCCAGAATGATCTATGCCAAAGCTTTCCCTCTCAGGGCCTGGGTCTCCATCCTTATCAAAAGAAAAACCCTTTCCAGCCGTCACATGTAATAAATGCTGCCTCTCGATGCTGCGTGTGACGTCAGGGTTTAGAGGACTAGGGGACAGGAGGAATTGGGAGCCACATTATTGCTCCACCCCCGCCACACGCGAGCGCGCGCGCGCGCACAGCACACACACACACACACACACACGCTGACCCGCAGCCCAAGAACAGAAAAGGAGAGAGTTTATTGAAAACTATATACAGTTGGTCCAGTCCCTACCACAGGCCGCAATCCGGGCCTGTCCCTCCCACCCTTCAGGCTGTGGCTCAGCCCCCTGATGATAAAGGTTTGGGCTAGGGCCAGGGCCCGGGCTCCCTTGGGAAGCTTGGTAGCCAGACACCCTCCCCCACCCACCACGGACGTTCATCGGTGAGTTTATAACTCTAAGTGGCCTGTAGGTGGGCAGGGGACAGGGAACAGGTCCCTGTCCGGACCTAGTCAAAGCCTGGATATGGGAACGCTATTCTTAAACTTGGGCCCAAGAGGCCCGCCGAGGCTGTCCGGAAGTCCTGGCTACTCTTCTCACAGGAGGCCTTCCTGGACATGGAGGCGGACGGCCCTCCTACCACCCCACCCCGTGTGCCAGGCCTCTTGGGCTTCGGAGATTTGGACTGGGGACGGAAAGCACCCTCCCTCCCCGCACCGACTCTGGGTCCGGGGCTCTCGAAACGCTCCTCAGCCAGAAGCCTCGGGTCGAGAGGGGAGTGTCGGGGAGGTCACAGCTGAGGGCCCGGGACCCTCCCGGGGTGCGGGGCTGCGTTCGGGGTCAGGGCGTCCCACTGTAGGAATAGTCTGCTTTGTTGTGCATCACCAGCCGATCGTCCACGAAGTAGAAGCTGTCAGACTGTGTTTCGTACGGGTGACGGATCATCTCGCTGACTGCAAAAGAGGCCCGGGCAGTTGGGGCAAAGGTCAGAAGCCCGAGCCAGGCCACTGCCGGGGCTTCGGGACCGTGGGATGGGGACAGGCTGAACCACCTCTGAGCCACCTCCGAGAGGCTCCCCCCCTCAGCCTATTTGACCCTCAGTTTCCCCATGAGTGGCCGTGGGAATGGTGGCCAAAACCCAGGCGAGCCAGGGAAGGAGAAAGGGGGTCGGACCCACACTCCGCCCGCTTGGGTCTCCTCAGCCCCGCCCACTCCCGCGAGGCCCCGCCCACGCACTCAGCTCCTCGGAGAGAGGGGGGAAGTCGTAGATGTGTTCGCAGGTGTTCTTGCTGCTGGGGATGCAGAAGCCGAAGTGGAAGTCAAAACTTTTGAGGAGCTGGTTGCGAAAGTAGTGCCTCTCGATCATGCGGAAGTTGTTGACAGGCTTGTCTCCCACCGTGAACTCCACCCTGAGAGACAGGAGGGGGCGGGGCTGAGCTTGGCTTCGAAGTGGGCCGGCAAGGCTCCAGACAGACACCCAACCCCCAAAAGAGAGGCTCCGTAAGAATTCAGGAAGGCTCACTGCCGCCCTCACCCTCACCCCCCCAGCCCTTGCCCACCCCTCCAACTCCCCCCACCGCCGCCATCCAGTGACTTACGTGGCTCCCACCTGCCTCAGGCGGAGGAAGGCAGGTGTGAACTGGTAGCGGACAAAGCGTCCAGCATTGGGGTCCAGATCCCGCCGGTTGATGGGCAAACGCTCTGCAATGTACCCCAACTGGGGCTCAGTGGGCTTCAGGCTGGAGCCCGTGCCCACCCAGGGTTCCACCCCACGGCCCGCATCTGTCTGAATTCTTAAAAATTCCCCAGGCGATTCTGATGCACATTTAGGGTTCAGACGTTTGGCCTTAGGGAGGGGCGGATGGTTTCTAGGTCAGCAAGCAGGTCAGCAGTTTCAGCTGAGGTTTCCCAGGGCCACAGGAGACACAGATGCCTGGGGCCTCTGGGGCTGCAGTTCCCAGGAAGGCCAGCAGAGGGCAGCTGGCAGGGACAGAAGGGACCAGACTGTCCTCCCAAGACGTCCAGCCCCAGAAACGGGAAAGAAAAGCGGAGGCCCAGTCCCAGCTCTATTCTGACGCCTCTGCGGCCTGAGGAGTCCCCGGGTGGCCCGCTTCACAGCCCTTGCCCACCTCCTCCCTCTATGGCCGACCCAGCCACTCACCTGAGGCTGGAGGCTTCTTGATTTCAAAGAGGACAGTGCCTGAGTCCATGTCTCGAATCTTGAACCTGATGAAGTCGATCTTGTAGATGTTCTCCTCGGGGGAGCACAGGTAGTCTAGGGAAGACGGGCGGCTGAGCAAAAGAGGGACCGGCCCGGAAGCCCCTGCTGCTAGCTCGGCCTTCGTGAGACCCCAGACTAGTCTGCCTTCTGGAAAGAGAGCATTGAGCCCCTGCCCTGGGGGCATGAGCCCCTGCCCTGGGGGCATGCCCAGAGTGGGGACGAGACAGAGCACAGTCACTGGGATCTAGTGGGAGACAAACAGCTCCAGCCTAGTAGCCTCTGAGGTCAGGGAGGGGCAGGGTGTAGGTAGGTGGAAGACAAGGTCTCCTCTCCCCACAGTCCCTCCCATCCTGGAGCTGAGGGGCTTTATTCCAGCCTCTGCTCTGCCAGGGCGAACTCAGTGACTTTGAGCCAGATGGGTCTCCAGTCTAATGAGGAGTCCCCAGCACGGAAGGAAAAGCACAGCCCTGCCTTTGAGAACCTTATTCTAAAGGGGGTGACACAGCTTTGCCTCGGGAGATACACAGGGCTTCTCCGAAGGACACCGCATAGCTGCCCCTCGTGCTACATCTCAGTGCATCGGGCAAGGTCTTCCCCGACCTGGGTCGTGCTAGGGCAGGCAGAAAACCCCTTCCCTGCTCCTCCCCCCCTCCCAGCCCCGTAAGCGGCTTATAGAAGCCCAGCGCCCTTAAGCGGCTTAGTCAAAGCTCTGCTGACTCAAGCCCAGAGCCTGTAATATTGGGGGAAGGGGGCCACCTTTGCTCCCAGCCCCTGTGGATCTCCAAATGGGAGGAAGTCTTAGCGAACAGAGGGAACCCCCTCAGAGGTCATCTACCTAACCTTGGCTCGGAGCCACCCCCGTAGAGAAGCGTACAAGCAAAGCCAGGAAGAGGGTGTGGCAGGTGCATCTGGGGGTGTGCACGGGGGTAAAGGGAGTCCTCGGGCCCAGAAGAGGAACCGGGAGCCCTGCCTGAGGAAGTTTAGGAATATCAATGCCTGCAACCCTCTCCTCTTGCAGCAGCAACTACAAGTGCTCAGGGAGGCCCTGGCAGTAAATAGAAAAAAAGCAGTGGTGGGGCCGAGGCTGTCAGCCGGCCCCGAATCACATCCTCCCCAGAGAGGCCCGGAAATCACCCTCCAGGCCCCTGGGCCACCTCCTATTCCTCTGGGGCAGGAAGAGGAAGTGAATGTAAAGTCATTCTCTCTTCCCCAAGCCTGGGGCAGCCCCCTCCAGGAAGCCCTCCTGGGAGCCTCCTGGCACCTTGGGGTCCAGCAGGGGTTAGTTACACAGGGCTTGGGGAGGGCCCTGATACCCAGCCTGTCCATCACGGTCCAGGGTGGGGAGAGAGGAGGAGGAGGAGGAGGAAAGTAGGTGGGCAGTGCCCACCGCACCCCCGTACACGCTTTATTTTCACAGAAAGCAAGCGCCAGTCCCGAGAGGTGGAAAGAAGGTGCAAGGGCACAAGAACAGGTGGCAGAACTGTGAGGAGGATCCTGGCGGCCCAACTCCAGCTCCCTGAAAAGCCCTTCCTTCTCCTCCACCTTCTCCTGCTTTCGGAGACTCTCCTCTCCCATGGGAGTAAGCTCTTGCAGTCTGCCCTCGGTCTCTCCTACCGCACCTCGAATCACCGGCCCTTCTGTCCTTAGAGGACGTGACGGAAACGGGATGCCCGTGGCTCAAAACCCCCGCACCTACTCCCGCCCCTCTGCCAAGGGAAGGATGAGGCCTGGCACCCAGGGTCAGGCCAGACAAAGGGGCAGAGGGGCCGAGGGCTCAGAACGCAACTGCCCCCTTTCCCTCTGCCACAAATAGCTTCCTAAGCTGGATTCAGCGCTGGTAATCCAGGAGGAGCAACCCTCAGACCTGTGTAATTAGGGTCAAAAGGGTGGAGATCCCGGAAGCCCTGTTCTCAGCTTCCATAGAGAAAAGGGTTCCCTTGGAGCCCTTTCCCCTACCCATCCCCCACCGATGCCCCATCTCTAAGGGCTATGAACTTCCTCCAAAATAGGAGACATGCGGCAGTACATGGGCTGGAAGCCCCCCGCCGTTGCAAAATAACCTCTGAAGTTACCCAGGACCCAGACAGGTCAACCTGACCTCCAAACATCCTATAAGGAAGTTCTGCCCCCGAGCGACCCTAAATTCCAAATCTGCTGTTGCCAGTTACAGTTCAACTGGCACTAACATCCGGATTGGGCCAGGCCCCCTCCCTCTACTACTGTCTGCTTGGGCAAGGCAGCTCAGCGCTCTGGGGGCCCAGCCAGGAATGGTTGTTGCCTGGCTCAGAGAGGAGAGAGAAGCTGGTTCCCCAGGGACCCAGACGCACAGGCCTAGACCTGCCATTACGGTCCCCTCCACGGCTCTGTCTGGCAGCCTTGGGCTCTGCTGCTCCTCCAACTCCAGGGCTCACGTCCACTCCGGCACCTGCCCCCCACTACCAGACAGGAGTCCTAAGAGTTGCTCTCACAGAGGGAGCTGGGGCAGGATTACTGATAAGCGAAGCGAGGGTAGAGGGCCACTCTCTCTCCAAATGCCATCTGTTCTTTGAGGCTCAGCCACCGCCCCTGCCATGAGGCTTCCTAGCCCTTGTTCCCTGCCTATGGTAACCTCCTCCCCTGCCCTGAATGCCCAGTTGTCTGCCTCTAGGCAGCAGCCAGGAGCAGTCCTGTGGGGCCCTCAGTACTGTGGATAAAAGAGCCCTATTTACAGAGCCTGCACGGCATGCCGGGCACTATGCGAAATCAGATTAATTTTCACAACAGCCCTATAAAGGAGGTGCCACCATCCCCACTTTATAGATGAACATGCTCAGAGAGATGAAATTACTTGCCCAAGGTCACACGGTCGACTATCTGGCACAGCCGGGGCTTCCACCCAGGCAGTCCAGCTCCGAAATTCAACCACAGCAGAGACCAGGCTTCCGGAAAGAAGACAGGCTAAGGGGGGTATTAACTCACTCCCTGGAGAGAGCCCAGAGCCAACCCACTGAAGCTGCCTGCCCAGGTCCTTTCCTGGGGTTGGAGGATTGCCCCCAGACTTCCTGGGGGATCCGGGGTGAGGGCATTAAGGATCAGGGAGATCCGAGGGTCTTAATGTCACTAAAGCAGTAGCTCAGCCTCCACCTAGCCTCCAGGGTGGGGACTGAGGACAGAAAACTACACTCTGCACCCATCTTCATTATTGCAGAAAAAAGCCCCAAAGGGCTCTGAAGACTACACAGGGAAGGGGTCACAATTGTAGCTGCTGCCCCCCTCCACCTTGGAAAGGAGGACGGCTTCCTCAGTAAGGGAGTAGGGTGAAAATAAACATCTAAAGAGAGAAGAGGCGGGCACAAGGAGATCGAGAGAAGAGGGGACATGGAGATCTCAGGCTCAGAGGCAGAAGGGTAGAAGACTCAGGCGAGGGGGACCAGGGTGGGGGAGGGGAGGCGGGGGGAGGGCGGGAAAGGGGGCGGGGGCCCGGCTCCGCACACCGCGAGGGCCCCCTCCCGCGCTCTCTCCCTCCCGCCCTCCCGCCGCGGGTGGCGCTGCCTTGCCGGTGCTCACCGCCCGTGATCCGCTGCAGCCCCAGCACGTCCTCCGGCCCGATCGGCTGCTTCCTCTGCAGCGGCCCCGGCCTGGGCCCCGGGCCAGCCTCCGGCTCCGACTCGGACCCGGACTCGGATTCCGCCTGCAGCTGCGGCTCGGGCTTGGGCTCCGCGCTCTGGCCCGAGGCCCCTGGAGCGGACTCCGCCCCCGTCCCAGCCCCGCCGCCGCCCTTCTTCACCTTCATGGCCTCGCAGGGCCGCCGCTCGCCTGCTGCCGCGGCGGCTGCCTGCGCCGGCTGGAACCGAGAGAAGGGGGAGCGTCCGCAGCCCCGCCCCCGGCCGGGGGCCCAGGTACCGCCCCGCCCCCCGGGGGTGGGCCAGACATTCGCCCCGCCCACCCCGAAAGGCTGCAGGCGCGCCAACCTGGGTCTACTCCACCGGGGCTGGGTGGGGCCTCGCCTTCGGCTTCATTCATTTTTTTTGGATAGGTACTTTAAAGGGTCGACTACCTCTTCCCCCTTACTCTCGGCGTTCCAGCCACTCCGCCCTTCCGTCTGCCCCTCCAGGGAGTTCTGACTCGGGGTCTTTGCCGGGATGCTCTTCCCCCAGATGGCCTCCTCTCCCCCTCCCCCCACCCTGCCCCTGTCACCATCGGATCAGCCTGTTTTTTCCTTCTAATGCATTGTCTGAGATTGGTTTTACTTGCTCACTGGCTCTTCCCCCTAAAGCATCAGTTCTATGAAGGCAGAGATCCTGTCTTTGTCCTCTGTAATACTTAGCACTTAGCACAGTGACTGCTGCAGCCCATGCTTAATATATTTTTTTCAGAATTTATGAATGAGTTTGGATCTGAGGGCTTACGCTGGTACAAGCTCTTCTCTCCCAGATCCTCTGCGCAAAAAAGCAGGAGATACTAATAGCTTTGCTGGGTAACCCTGGACATGCTGAGGGACAACAGCCTAAATGTCTAGCCACCACAGGGCCCTCCAGGGCAGGGAGGGAGGAAGGGGACATGGCCAGGTGACGGCGAGGTGGACCTGTGAGCCCAGGGGAACGGCTACTAGGAAACCATTACGTAGACACGAAGGAAGAATGAAAGGTATGCTCATACTTCGTATCATTCCAATTCACATTCAACCAATGTTTATTGAGGGCCTAAAATATGCCAGACACTTTCATATGCTTATCACACTTCATCCTCATAAC
Organism: Paguma larvata; assembly: GCA_030068075.1. NCBI lineage: Eukaryota > Metazoa > Chordata > Mammalia > Carnivora > Viverridae > Paguma > Paguma larvata. Next base: position 6,783,369 of record CM057843.1, read on the forward strand.
CACCCTGTAAGGGAGCTATCATTAGTGCTATTTTAACAAACGAAAAACTGAGGCTCAGGGAGGTTAAGTGGCTTATTCAGTGATGAGGGCAGAAGGAATTCAGGCATACTTGATCCCAGTCTGGAACCTTCCCGGCTGCACCAAGCTACCTCTATAAGAGGGTGAAAGGGAAACTCGGCCACACGCACAGCATCGGGCTATACCCAACAGGCACAGCCAGCCAGGAGGGAGGGAAGGGAGAAGGCCCCAGAGGTGACCGGGCCCCTTCCGTGAGAGCAGGGCGAGGGCTCTCCCTGCGGGGTTAGAGCGAAGCGTGGAGGGGAGGAGGCTAGAACCAAGCCAGGGCTTTCCCCTCATGCTCCTGGTGAGTGCAGGAGGACTTGGAGGAACAGGACAGAAGCACAACAGACTGCCCCAGAGGGGGACAGGAAAGGGCCTTCAAGTTCAAGTCAGATAAGGAGCCCCCAATGATGCGTCTTCTGGAGGAGGGCACAAAGGGTGCTCCTCAGGGGGAGCCTGAGTCACGGGAATGGGAAGGGAAGAAAAGATGCACCTTGCTGGGAGTGTTTACACTTTGGTTACTGGAGCGAAAGCCTTCGCGGCAGGCCCCATTTAGGTGCCTCTCAGTCTAACCCCCCCCTACCGCGGCCAGAAAGGAAGCTTTCCCACTGAGGTGCTGTCCTGCTCAGTCTGTCTTCTCGGGCTTTTTCCAGGACTTGCGGGTTTCCAGGAAGATCTTGGCCAGGGACAGGAGGATGGGCACGGCCATGGGCAGGAAGAGCGGGATGTAGACGGCAAACTTCTGGTCGTCAGGGAAATAGAGGAGGTGGAGGAGCGAGGGATCAAAAAAGGCCCGCTCCGAGGACGTCACGGCTTCCTGGCTGGCAGCGAAGGCAGAGGCCAGGTGCCCAGAGGCCAACTCCTCTGCCGCCTTCTGGACTGCAGCTACAGCCCTGTACACCTAGGAAGGGGGCGGGGGATTACCATGAAGTCCCAGGGATCAGTGAGGTGGTGTGGTGGGAGGAAGGATGGGCCTTACTGTGTCTCCATCTCCCAGGCAGGTTGCCTGCGGTTCGCCCAGGATATGGAGGCCAGGATAAAAAGGGCTGTGGTATATTTTCTTAGCGCCTGCCTAAAACCTCACACCCCATCTGGAGTCCTGCTGGGGAGCTGGGACTGCCCTCTAGAGGAAGCCTGGGGCGCTCAAGGATGGTATGCCCACACGCACCCTGGCCCTCCGGTTTCACCACGCCCTGGTCCTCGCTGGCTCTCAACTGGCTCTCTGGTTTCGCCACGCCCTGGTCCTCGCTGGCCACTCCAGTGACACCACAGGATCCATCCCGTGCCCACTCACCTCAGATGCCACATCATCCTTGATGACGATGTTGCTGATCTTGCCCAGAAGCTGGGCCAGGGAAGTGAGCGTGGTGGTGGCTGTGGCCAGGTTCTCCACGGACCGAGCCCAGAGCAGCCGGTCAAGCTCCCAGGTCGTTAGCCCTTCGCTCTTAGGCCCTGAAAACAGGCATTTGAGAGGCAGCTGGGGCTGAGCAATCCCAAAGAGCAGCCTGTAGGAAGAGTGAAGTGAGGTCAGAGGGGCTGAGAGTAGAAGATGGCTACGATGCCTCGAATGGTGACTAAGATTTTCCATCTTACCCAGAACCACAGGAGTCGTAGGGAAGTGCCTCAGGGTCTCTGGGGGTGAGTGGCAACACTCAGCAACACAGAGCCGCAAGCCCCCTTTTAAAACCTGTGTTTTTGCTTCTACCTGTTTCTGGATTAGATTGCCAAGATCTTGTTTGAAAAAAGATCCCACGGCTACAAGATTTCTGATGACACCAACCTAGTTTAATCCCCTCACCCTGTCTACCCTCTCTTTGGACAAATGGGACCGCTGAGCCTTTAGTTAAGGACCACTTCTGATAAGCCTGCTGCTGTCCCTCTCTAATCCTGCACCCAGGGCAGACATTGCTAATCAATCAGAATCCTCTTTCCTGATGATCCCAGACACAGCCTTAGAATCCTCAGCCTAGGGCATCGGGCAGCCACTATCAGCCTATCAGTTACCATGAGAATTAACAGCTTTTTTCTTAAGTACCCCTAATTATACCCTATGGACCTGACATTCAGGAGTCTGTTTTCCTTTTTTCTTTCTTAAGTTATTTTTTTTACTTTCAGAGAGAAAGAGGACACACATGGCCGAGGGGGAGAGAGAGAGAGTCCCAAGTAGGCTCCATGCTGTCGGCACAGAGCCCGACACAGGGCTGGATCCCGTGAACCAAGACCATGACCTGAACCAAAATCATGAATCAGACTCTTAACCGACCAAGCCACCCAGGCGTCCAGGAGTCTGTTTTTTCTTAAGACAGTTTTCGTCAGCAACTAGTCTTTCCTACCAGAAGGGTAAAATGATCCTTAGAAACCTCTCTTGGTTTCCCGGGGGCTCTAGGCCCAGCCAAGTTTATCCCTGCCGAGTGAGACTTCATTCTAGTCAGCTCGAGAGACTGGGGTCAGATTCAGTGGCCCCGCCCCCAGGTAGACGAGCCAGGAACTTACCGCAGCTGAGCCAGGAACACCTCCATCACTCGCACCATGTCCACTTCAACCCTCACCGGCAGCTTTGAGGCATTGTAGGCTTTGGGGTCCACATTGTATACCTGCAAGGGGAAACAAGGCTGCCTTAACGCCACGCCAGGAGGGTGAACGGCTCTGCCCTAGACACTCTGGAGGCCACGATCCATGATCCCCTCAGAAGACCTGTAAAAAATATTTATTCCATTTTAAGAGTTCCTACCTGGGAGAAATTCCCAGTCTAACAGCAGAAATTGTCAGTCTTGCAAGACTCCCACTTTCCCACAGGAAAGTCCTCAGTGAGTGCAAACTGCTACAGGCCAAAGGGTCGCATTACAGAAAATTTACGGACATAAGCAGCTGTGGGGCCGGCAGAAGAGGGGCACGAGCTCGTAGTACCCTCGCCACCTTGGTGCGGCCCCTCCCACAGGCTGGGCCACGGAGGACGCTGGAGGAACAACAGAAGGGACGGTCTCAGGGAACGTCTGTCTGTCCCAAAGCCGGGGCTCTGGGGTCTGCAGAGTGTGACCATTACCATAATGCCACCCCAGCGGGGACTGTGGAAGGCGTTGGTGGCCACTGGAGCCCCGTCCTTGTCCTGAATGTACAGCGGGGAGTGGGCGAGCTCGGGCACGTAGAGCAGAAAGTTGAGCACAGGGTAAAGGGAGGCGGCGCTGGATCCTGCGGCACAAAGAGGAGGGAAGTCGGAATACCAAAACACGCCGGGCCTAGATCTTCGCTCCGGGCTGGCCTCCCACCTGCTGGTCACCCGCGCTGGGCCTCATCTCCCCAACTGAGAGCCACCAGAACATCCTCCGGTCCTGGGTTTCTGTGATCGAAACCTCGGAACATTCTCCCAAGAGGGGCCACACACACGAGGCAGAGTCCTTCGCCCCCTTGTCTGTCTGAGAGCACTCTCTCGGGCATTGCCACCTGACACCCACGTAACTATCACCCGCTTTATACACGGGTGTACATACGACCTCGTGTCGGTTCCCTCTTCATATCCTTCAACGACTAGCCAGTCACACCAGGTCAAAGTTCAAGCTGCCTCACACGGTCCTTGTGATCTCGCGCCTGCCTGCCTTGCCAGCTTCGTCTTGGTCACTCCCTCACAATTCAGCGACACTGAACTTCTGAATGCCTATCCGTCTTACTCTTCTGCATCTAAGCTCCGAGTTCCCTTGCCTGGAATGCCCTTCTATCTCTGTACTCGGCACCGGCAGAGAGAACAAGGGAGGAGTCACACGCCGTCCCTCCCATATCTTGGTCCACGCTGGCCTGGCCTTGGTGCCTGAAATCCCACAAGCAGCGATACGCTGACCTTGGCTTGTCTGTGTTACACTTTGTGGCCACCTATTCTTCCCAGGTGCCACCCCCGAGATGAAAAACTGGAACCCCAGTTTCAAACCTGAATCAGAACTGCCCATCCAAATTCTGCCTTTGTGTACTTTTGCCGTTATCTTTCCTACTTGTGTGACCGTATTTCTCCCAGCTGCCTCGCAAAGAGGGAGGCATAGCCTAGCCCTTCGTTTATAAAAAGCAGTGGGAGTCATGTTTAGCAAACGTTTTTGGATATGATAGTGTGGGGTCGGGAGAGGTCAACGGAGTCTCACGAAAAAGCCTAAATGCCCAGTACTTCCTTGAGGCCCCTGGCCCCCCAACCTGGGAACCATAACCATACACCGTCAGCCTCCAACCCCACACCGAGCCTTCAGGGTCCCGCCGCAGCCTGGCAAACAGACCCTCGTCCTCAGCTCACCCAGCCGGGACTCCACGGGATTGATGACGTGAGGGAGGCTGTGTGCGGCCAAGTAGTAGCTGGAGGAAGCTGGGTCAAAGCGGGGGTTTACCCCCAACACGGCGTAGTACAGAATCTGTAAAGCAAAGGGGAACATTACTTTGTTTATTGATTCATACACCACTCTGGCCCACAAGTTCTGAAGTGCCTTAAAAAAGATACAATTAGGACGGGACAAAATATGAGAGATGAAATCAGGGCGGTGAGAAAACAGGTGTAGGAAAAAAAATAATAAAGCCAAGGGTAAAGTTAATTCACTAAACACGGGCGATGAAAGCCACATTTTCTACCAGGCTTTCCAAGAGCCTGAACAGGGAGGGGAGACAAGAGTAGCATAATTCAGTGTCTGCAAGCTCAGCTCAAGTCAGTTATTCAGAAGTACTCCCACTTACCAAGACCTGATAAAAATTTCTCACACATTTTCCCTAAAAGGACATTGTGTGATACAGAAAGCTACATTCTTCACTGTTACTACACTCACACATTTCAGGAAGTTATTTCTTAAATAAATTCCTGAAGGATGGCACAACTGGGTGCCTACAGTTCTGGAGGGGGCCATACGGAAGGTCGTTTTTTAAACAAATGTCGACAGAAGTCCCTGAGCTGGACGCCACGGAGGGAAAGCGGATGCCAGAACCACATACACACGCGGGAAATCCCTGGCAAATCGGCAAGCTCGAAGAGCCGGGAGAACAGACCACACGTGCAAACAAGAAATACAGGTGGACTTTGAAAAGGAAAAGGACCCCTCGGCTTGCTCCCTGTCTCACCTGAGAGTCCACAGAGAAGTTGCCGGCGGCACTGAGGGCACTCAGGAAGGGCTGCACGTAGCGCCGGACGGCCCCCTCGATGTCCCAGTGGACGTCGTGGGACTTGGGGTCTGGGTTGAGCAAACTGAAGGTGATCTCATAGCCTATAGAAACAGGAGTCAGGGCAGGCAGAGGCTTCTGTGGCTCGAGGGCGGCCATCCCCCTGGCTGAGCTGAACTTGTCTCTCCTCTAGAATGGGGCTGGTGGCCATCACGGAACCAAAGGGAGGATAAAACCGGGAGGAGGAACCATGGGTGCTTTAAAAGGCGAGGCCTCAGAAGAAAGGAGTAAAGAGTCTGCATACAGATCCCCCTCCTGCCCCAACGCCCCCGCATCATTCATTTCACCCTCCGCTCTCGTGACAAAGCCCCACCGCCCTACCCAAGCTGGACTTGAGAGGCCGCCTCTTATCAGAGCTCCACTTGTCCTCTGGAAGGTGGTCGGCCAGGGCCGCGGCGAGCACGTCCTCGGTCAAAGACATGGCCTGCGCTACTTGGATTACCCGGCGGCCGACTGCGTTCAAGGCCTCGCGGTGCATTATCCCTCGCACGACTGCAGTCCTCTCGGGCCCGACGTAACTCATCATGTCCTGCGAGAGAGGCCAGCAAGGGACAGGATGCCCATGGCCGAGGGAAGAAAGCAGAAGAGCGCCCTGGCTCCTGTCGCTGAGAATCTGGCTTTTTGCTACTGACCGACAGGCCGACAGCTCCCTTGAGATTCACAGCGAACCACGAACTCGGCATCTCTGACCGAGCCGTACGCATGAATGTTTTCATTCATTCCTGCGACCTGTACCTTCCCCGCAGACTTAAGTCCAGGCATTATCTAAATCTTCGCAGGCTGAAAAACTGGGAGAGGGGCGCCTGGGTGGCTCAGTTGGTTGAGCGGCCAACTTCGGCTCAGGTCACGATCTCACGGTCTGTGAGTTCGAGCCCCGAGTCGGACTCTGTGCTGACGGCTCGGAGCCTGGAGCCCACTTCGGATTCTGTGTCTCCCTCTCTCTCTGCCATTCCTCTGCTCATACTCTGTCTCTATGTCTCTCAAAAATAAATAAACGTTAAAAAAAAAAAAAAAAACTGGGAGAGGGCATGCCGAACAAGGAGAGCAGAACGGGCAAACGCCTGCAAAGTCTGATACGAGCAAATAGCACACAAACAGCACGTGGCGTGGCGGAGAGGCAAGGACAGAAATGTTCAGCAACATTATTTCCTTTTATCTTTTCGTAAGTTTATTTTTATTTCTTGTGAGAAAGAGAGAAAGAGCAAGTAGGGGAGGGGCAGAGCAAGAGAGAGCGAGAGGAAGAGAGAGAAGCCCAAGCAGGCTCCATGCTGTCAGCACAGAGCCCAATGCAGTGCTTGAACTCACAAACCGCGAGATCACGACCTGAGCCCAAATCAAGAGTCAGAGGCTTAACCAACTGAGCCGCCCAGGCACCCCCTGGCAGCGTTAATTCCGAGTCAAACACTGGAGACCATCCAAATGCCCATCAGCAACAGAATGGATAAATTGTGGTATGTTTAGACAATGAAACATGTTAAAAATGAACACATTAAGATTCAACTACACCTTATCATAGATGATTCTCTCAAACATACATGTGGAATGAAACAAAAGTTACAGAAGGACATGTGCTGTATTGTTATAAAGCTCAAAAGTCTGTAAAATTACATATATTGTTCACGGAGATAGAATGTATGTGATAAAACTTGAAAGAAAAGTAAGAAAATGACACACAAAATATGGTCACCCTGGACCGGAAGGGAGTGGGGTATAACCACGGAAATACACAGGGTTCAGACCATAGTTTGCGAGCTAGGGGTGAGCTAAAATTTTCTTTCATCTTTTTATAAGAATTAAATATTTCAGGGGCGTGGTACATATATACAATGGACTACTACGTAGCAATGAGAAAAAATGAAATCTGGCCATGCATAGCAACATGGATGGAAGTGGAGGGTATTATGTTAAGTGAAATAAGTCAGTCAGAAAAAGACAGATACCATATGTTTCCACGCATAGGTGGACTTTGTGAGACTAAGCAAAAACCAGGGGGAGGGGAAGAGGGGAAAGGAAAAAAAGACACAGAGAAGGAGGGAGATAAAACCTAAGAGACTCTCAAAGACTAAGAACAAACTGAGGGTGAGGGGGGTGAGGGAGGGGGGAGAGGGGGTGACGGGCATTAAAGAGGGCACGTGTTGGGATGAACACTGGGTGTTATATGGAAACCAATTTGAAAGTAAACTATTATATAAATAAATAAATAAATAAATAAATAAATAAATAAATAAATAAATAAAAATAGATAAAAATAAATAATTCAGGGGCATCTGGATGGCTCAGTCAATTGAGCGTCCAGCTCTTGACTTTTGGCCCAGGTCATGATCCCAGGGTTGTGGGATCGAGCCCCATGGTGCCTGCTTGACATTCATTCTCTCTCTCTCTCTCTCTCCCTCTCTCTCTCTCGCCCTCTCCCTCCCTCCTTCTCTCCCTTCCTTTCCCCCTTTGCCCCTCTCGCCCACTCATGTGTGGTCTAAAATAAATAAATAAATACAAATATTTCATCATAAATTTTAAAACAGTACATGGCATAGCTGCCGCTGAGCCTCTGGCTCGTGAAGTGAAGCGGTCAGCGCCTTGCCCATTTTACTACCATAATCCATTCAACCCAGCTCCTCTTTTTTAATCCTGATTTCTTCCCACTGTAAATGATCATTGGAGCTTTAACCATATAGAACTCTTGGAGTTAGAAAGGCCCAGAATCAATGAAAAAAAAAAAAAAAAAACCTATTTGCATGCTTTTAAAAAAATATTCGGAAAAGAGGCTTCTGCAGCGAATGCAAGAAACGGGCAGCACTACAGCAAGAAGGAGGTGACCTAGACAAGGCAAGGCCGTAGCCCCCCTGCTCACCCTACCTGGGGCAGAAGTGAGGAGTGTTCAGGGATCACGTACACGGTCAGGGAGCCCTCTGCTTGCTCCCGCGGCTCAGCTAACATGGCTTCCGCCTCTGGGGACAAGAGCAGGAGGTGCGCCAGGAGCAAGAACACCATGCCCTCTCCCTCTGGCCCCCACAGAGTGCCTAAGCCCAGCGCCACCTCCCATTCACACCTGAATGACATTGTGGCCAGGCTTGGCCCCCAGTGGCCCAGGCTGAAACACACAATATCTCATTCCCAGCTTTCCCAGAGAGATTCTGAAATTAGGAGAAGGTGTGGAAACTACACACTTAGAGATGAGAAGAAAAAAGAGGGCTTCGTTTTAAACTAGTGGGATCACTCCTTCTGGTACCTTGCATGCTGCCCAGTGACAGGGCCTCCTCCTCGTGGTCCAGAGCCCTCCGATAGGCCTTCTGGAAACGGCACTTGATTTTCATTTTGTCTGAGAGGAAAAGGAAGAAGATGAGAAGACAAAGGGGCGCCTGGGTGGCTCAGTCGGTTGAGCGTCCGACTTCAGCTCAGGTCATGATCTCCCAGTTCGAGTTCAGGAGCCCGCGTGGGGTTCTGTGCTGACAGCTCGGAGCCTGGAGCCTGCTTCGGATTCTGTGTCTCCCTCTCTCTCTGTCCGTCCCCCACTCACTCTCTGTCTCTCTCTCAAGAAGAAATAAACATTTAAAGACATTAAAAAAAAAAAGAAAAAAATAGATGAGATAGACCTCTGCCCACCTTCTCAGCCCTAACACTGTCCAGTGTCTCACCAGTGTCTCAGGACACCAAGAATATTGTTTGCAGACAAAGTCCAAGAGGCTATGGCCAATTCTAATGATTTCTACACGGATGGTATCAAATACACGACGCCACCTCTTCCACCTAAGCAGCTCTTGCTTCTGCCTGTGTACACACTACCACAGGGAACTCTATTACGATATTTATTCTATTAATAGGTGAAAGGAGCCAAACCAAACAATCACTTCAATAGGTACCTCAAAATAAGGCAATAAGTTCAAAATTTTTTTAGATGGAGTGTGAACACGCAAGCGTGCATGCGCACACACAAGCAGGGGAAGGGCAGAGAGAGAGAGAGAGAATGAGAGAAAGAAAATCTCAAGCCGCCTTCGTGATGTCAGCACAGAGCCTAAGTGGGGCTCAGTGCGGGGCCTGATCTCACATCCCATGAGATCATGACCTGAGGCCAAATCGAGAGCCCGACGCTTAACCGACTGAGCCGCTCAGGCGCCCCAATGAACACTCTTGATAAAAATGCACACTTAATGACAAACACTAAAGTAGTTCCATGAAAATCGCTAATAAAACGAGAATGCCTGCTACTTCCTCTACTATTCAGCACTATTCTTTCTGAAGTTTCTGACCAATGTAGTAAGTGAAGAAAGAGACATGAAACACGAATCTTTGCAAGAAAGGACAAAACGGCCACTTTTGGAAATGGTATAATTATTTTCCAAGAAAATCAAAGAAAACCAACTGAAAAACTATCAGAACGAGTAACAATTCAGTCCTATGACTGCAAATACACAAGAATCGATAGCTTCCTGAGAGATACCAGCAATGTCCAATTTGAAAAGCAAGTATTTTTTAAACCCCAACCCTCATCATAATACAGAACACACAAACACCCAGGAAGAAGTGTACAAAACTGTAAGAAACACACCCAGGACTTTACTGAAGGACTTGAAAGAAGATTTGAATGAAATGGGAAAAGGTTCCTAGATGCAAAGACTAAATGTTCTAAAGATGTCAATTCTCCCCAAGTCAATCTGTACCTGCAAGGCAACCCCGTAGGAATTTTTTTGCCCCCTGGAACTTGAGAAGTTGCACCTAAAACTTCTTGTGAAAGTTCTTTGTTATAGAAGAATTCTAGGTCCTATATAGACGAGAAATTACAGAATTTAAAATTTGCCATTTGGGGTGCCTGGCTGGCTCAGTTGGGAGAGGTTGAGACTCTTGAACTCAGGGTTGTGAATTCGAGTCCTACCTTGGGTGTATAGATTACTTAAAACTAAAATCTTAAAAAAATAAATAAAAACTGCCGTTTTGTAACCGCTATGAAATGGATGCCAGCATCACTGAATGCTAAAACCCACCAGGTGAAAGGCTGACAGGAAACTAAAATACAGACATTGAGCTGACAACAGCTGAATTCACTAAATCATCTTTGTATCACCCAAAGTGGAAAAAAAAGAAAAAAAAAAAAACCCGTCATTCTAGGCTCCCTGGTAGGACACAATAGGAAGGATACCACACTAATTACGTATGTGTTATGTATTCATATCTAAAAAAGTGAACTGATTTTGATCAAATCTCCCGATCTGACTACCAGTGTACAATTTCTGTCTGGATAAAATGAATAATTGAGGAATAAGTTAAATGAAACTAGGAGGAAGCAATCTGCCAAATCCAGAATGGGAGACGTTCTATAAAACAAGCGGCCTGGTTCCTCCAACAAATTAAAGAAAAGAAGTATATCGGGACGGGGTAGGGGGAGCTGATATATATAATTAAAAAAAAGGCAAAAGAGATGTAACGAAACGCGATGTTTTGATCTCGATTAGAAGAAACCAACTATAAAAGGACACCTGTAAAAAGTCTCATTCTAGATTTCCATCTAGATTCCTTCTAGATTCCCAAGGGCGCTTCTCATTTATGGCGTCCGGAAATTGTTAATGTGGCTACAGTAAGACACAGGTTATGCTTCCACTGCAGCAAGTTTATTGAGGTGGCGACAATGAGAACTGTAACAACTTTTCCTAGGCTCGTGGGGTAGAGTGGAAGGAACAAGACTTTTCAATATTAGAGACAATGAAGGAATAGTGATTTCAGATCATTTGCCAAAATAGCAATCAATGTACTTCCTGGGACCCTAACATAAAGAGACTGCATTTTCGAAGCATGTCCATATGCCAGTGGAGATCGAAGCAGCCCAACCGAAAGAACCAGACTGACCGACAGTGACAACTGTGGATTAAACAAAAGTTCTTTTTAAAAGGATTATTTGGGGGGAGCGCCTGGGGGGCTCAGGCAGTTAAGCGTCCTTCTCTTGTTTTCAGCTCAGGTCACGATCTCACGGTTGGCGTGTTTGAGCCCCACATCGGGCTCTGCGCTGATGGTGTGGAACCTGCTTGGGACTCTGTCTCCTCTCTCTGCCCCTCCTCCACTTGCTCTCTGTATCTTTCTCAAAATAAGTAAAAATAAACTTTAAAATATAATAAATAAGTAAGTAAGTAAGTAAAAGGGTTATTTTGAAGATTATGATTCTGGCTTTGGAGGGACTATATGGTGATCGGCCGCAGCAGGGGAAGGACTCACATGTAAAATTCCTTAAGTAAAAATTTATCAGGGCACTTGGGTGGCTCAGTCAGTTAAGCATCTGACTCTTGGTTTCGGCTCAGGTCATGATCTCACTGTTCGTGGGTTCAAGCCCTGCATCGGGCTCTGCACTGATGGTACGGAGCCTGCTTGGGTTCTCTCCCCCTCTCTCTGGCCCTCCCCTACTCACACTCTCGCTTTCTCTCTCTCTCAAAATAAATAAACAAAAAAAATTCTTTTTTAATTTATTGACTTAAAAAACTAGGGGTACCTGGGTGGCTCAGTCGGTTAAGCGGCCAACTTCAGCTCAGGTCACGATCTCATGGTCTGTGAGTTCGAGCCCCCGCGTCGGGCTCTGTGCTGACGGCTCAGAGCCTGGAGCCTGCTTCGGATTCTGTGTCTCCCTCTCTCTCTGTCCTTCCCCTGCTCACGTTCTGTCTCTATGTCTCTCAAAAATAAATAAACGTTAAAAAAAAAAAACAAAACCTAAGAGGACACCTTTGAGATAATTGGGGAGATTTGAATATGGACCGGAAATTAGGTGATATTAAGGAATTACTGTAGACTTGGTTAGATATGATACAGTAGTTACGTTTAAAAACAACAAAATAGGGCGCCTGAGTGGCTCAGTCGGTTGAGCATCCGACTTCAGCTCAGGTCATGATCTCACGGTTTGTGAGTTCGAGCCCCGCGTTGGGCTCTGTGCTGACAGCTCGGAGCCTGGAGCCTGCTTCGGATTCTGTGTCTCCCCCTCTCTCTGTCCCTCCCTAGCTCCCTCTCTCTCTGTCTCTCTCAAAAATAAACAAACGTTAAGAAAAATTTTTTTTAAACAACAAAATAAAATCTTTCGAGGGCTTCCCTTCTCATATAGAATAAAAGCCGCATGTGAGCCGAGCCCCCTGTCCACTGCTCTGGTTTTATATAATTTCCTCTTACTCTTCCTCATTCGCCTCCCTCTCCCCACAAGGGGTCTCTCACTGTTCTGCAAAGGCACCACTTTTGTTCCTACCACAGGCCCTTATCCTTGCTTCTCCCTCTGCCCAAACTGCTCTTTTCCCAGGTATCTACACAGTTTACTCCTTTACGTCTTTGAGTCCTCACTTGAAACTCCTGTTTTCAAATGATGCCATCCCTAGACACCCTCAATAAAAAAGCAATGACCTTATTCCTCAAGAAAACCTCCCTATCTCCCTGTCCTGAACTATTTTTCTCCTGTCACCGTCTAACATACATACATTTATTATTAAAGATTTTATTTTTTTAAGTAATCTCTATACCCACTGTGGGGCTCGAACCCACAACCCTGAGATCAAGAGTTGGAGACTCCGCTCTGACTAAGCCAGCCAGGTGCCTTGCACCATGGAACATATTTGTTTGTCTTCCTATCCATTCTCCTCTTCTTTTTCTTGTCTGTTTTGTTCAATGTATTTTGTCTATTTTGTTTTCTGTCTCTCTCCAGCAACTACAACGGTATCCGATATAGGCACTCGATAATAAACACTGGTTGAATAAATGAACCAATCTATTATTATTCCTATTTAACAGACGACAAAACCAAGATTTATAGAGGTGAACAACCTCACCCAAAATCACACGAATAAGTGGGAGAACCAAGGCTTTAATCCAGCTCTCTTACACCAAATTCCGTACCCTTGGCCACTCCACTCCACTCCCTCCACAAAATGTCCATGTTACTGAATACTGTGTCACTAAATATAAGTCCATGACAAACTGACAACAATGAAAGTGGCCAACGAACATGTGAGGTTATGATCCAATTCTTGCTTTACGAAACAAAAAGTATGTGTGTTCACGTTAGGTTGAAGCATATGAAATATGGTTTTTAAGAAACACGTGTTGGGGTGCCTGGGTGGCTCAGTCGGTTAAGCGTCCGACTTCGGCTCAGGTCATGATCTCATGGTCTGTGAGTTCGAGCCCCGCGTCTGGCTCTGTGCTGACAGCTCAGAGCCTGGAGCCTGCTTCGGGTTCTGTGTCTCTCTCTCTCCCTGCCCCTCCCCCGCTCACGCTCTGTCTCTCAAAAATAAATAAACATTAAAAAAAAAAAAAAGAAAGAATTTGTATAAAAAAAAAAAGAAAAAAGAAACACGTGTGACCAAGGTTAAAAAGCTAGAAAGACAGGGGCGCCTGGGTGGCTCAGTCGGTTGAGCGGCCGACTTCAGCTCAGGTCATGATCTCATGGTCTGCGAGTTCGAGCCCCGCGTCTGGCTCTGTGCTGACAGCTCAGAGCCTGGAGCCTGCTTCGGGTTCTGTGTGTGTCTCTCTCTCTGCCCCTCCCCCACTCATGCTCTGTCTCTCTCTGTTTCAAAAATAATAAATTTTTTAAAAACTAGAAAGTCAATGGCACACAGGCCCTTCGTGGTCTGGACTCGGCTGACACCTCCCGTCACTCACAATCCTTCACTTCACACTCCAGAAAAGTAAAACTGCGCACGGACCCCCCAACATGCTGATTCACCCCTCCATGTTTCTACACGGGAGGCAGTATAGGTTGTTGGCATCCGTCAGGCCTGGGTTTAAATCTCAGCTCCACCTCTTACTAGCTAGCTGTGTGATTGTCAACAAATTAAAACTTCTAACTCTGTTTGTTTGTTTTTTTTTTTCATTTATGAAGTGGAGATCATGTTAGAGACGACTAAATGGGGCAACACATGTAAAGGACTTCACCTGCTTTATGGCATATAATGAATTAATATCAGCCACGTCTCTACCTGGCTCAAGCTCTCGCCTTCCTCCCTTCCCCATTTTCCCTGAATTCCTTCACATCCTTTAAAAATCTGACTTACAAATGACATCCGCAAAACCTTCTCCGCCTTTCTTTCCTCCCAGGCAGTTAGAGGCTCTTTCTTAAATGCAATCTGTTTCTTACATAATGCCACTGTGGTTTCTTTATCTAAGTGTCTTTCTCCCCTACTTGACCTATGAATTTCTCGAAACCATTATCAACTCCTTTTTTATCCCCAAATCCCTTGCACGGAAAAGTGCCTAACACTCAACAACGTGTTCCATGTCAAAATGAATAAGGGCTGTATATACAACCCCAACTTGGTTCCAAACACTGGGTTCTTTCTACTGCATCCCGCATCCTCTCCTATCAATTGCTTCTCATCAGGGAGCATTACTGTTTTATGAATGAAATTGCGGTCCTAAAGGTGAACACTGTATTTAAAGTTGCTTTTCTTCTAACCGATCACACTGTTCATTCACGGAGGGCTTTTAAGAAATTTTTAACTACCTTTAAGGGACACCCACGCTCCTCCAACCGAACCCGTCTCTGGATTGAGCTCGGATCAGAAAGGCAGCCTTGACTCGCCAGGAACTCACATTTCAGAGGGATCTCTCTCTCATGCACGACAGTGAAGGGCAGCTTTTCCTGGTCGTCCGACGGCACTGACTCTCGGGTAAACACGACAGTGACTGGCACCGTGAGCCGTAGCTAGAGGAAGAAGCATCGGGGCCATAGGCTGAGTCTCCACCTTGCCAGTGGGCTGTCCCCAGGCCTTCTCCCACAGAGGTCTCACCTGCAGGGCATTCAGCCCACTGATCTCGGAGTAAGGCAACGGGGCCCGGTAGGTCTCCGTCGTCTTCCACCAGAGCGGCAACCCCAGCACGATGGCCACCGCAGCGAAGAAGAGAGCGGCCCGTTTGCCTCGGACCACCTCTAGGGGCACGGAGGTACCGACCTGAGGCGCTGGAAGTGGGCTTGGGTGCCCGCCCCACACCTGACGCGGACGAGCCCCCGCAACCCTCCACTCAGATGCTCTCCGCCCGCCTTCATAGGGATCCCTGTGCCAGGGGCCCGTGCCCGTCTGAAGGGATCTTGTCTGAAACGACCCCCGACCCCCAGTCCGCGGGACCTCTGGCACACCACAATTCCCAAGCCCGCATTCCTCGCTCGCAATCCACGAGTCTCAGGTCCCGCCCGAATGCCACCGCACCTAGGTCTGTAGCCGCGGCTCCGGGAGCCGCCATGCTTGCATCCAGTCGCTCTGGGCGCCGAGGGGCGGAGCTGCGCAAAGTCTCCCCCAATCGGAAACCCGCAAGGAAGGGGCGGGACCACGGCAGAGGCCGCAGCCAATCGCAAGCGGTACTCCAGGCGCGCAGGCGAGAGAAAGAGGTAGAGGGTGGGCGGGGTCCGCAAGGAGCCTGGCCGCGAGTTTGAAAGGGATTTACCCAGGTACCAAGCGCCAGTGCTGGGGCTGTGCGGGTTTTCGTGTTGCCGGAAGAGTCTTCGTTAGTACCCCGTTTCCTTGTGGAACACATTCGTAGCCCCAGGGATCAAGAGAGCCAACTCTGCAGGCGTTAAATACTAGTTGGGCGACCACGGGCAGCTCTAAGTCTCAGTTTTCTCCTCTGGAAAATGGAGGTATTTACTAAAATGAGGTCGTTTAGGGGCGCTTGGCTGACCCAGGCGGTAGAGCAGGTGAGTCTTGATCTTGGGGTCCTGAGTTCGAGCCCCACGTTGGGTGTAGAGATTACTTAAAAAACTAAAATGAGGTCATTCGTGTAAAGAACCTGGCACGGAAAGCACCCAAGTAGCACCTATCAGGATAACTGTTTATCGTCCAAATCAAGGAGCTCCTCTTCCGGGCGCTCTCTCCAGCTTCAAATATGGAGACAGCAAGCTAGTCGTACCTTTTTAGTGTATTTGGCTCATTCCGTCTTTTTTTTTTTTTTTTAATTCATTTGAGTTGATTTCCGAGTTGTAAAAGTCTGCATACTTCACTTAAAATTCTTGAGAATTCATGAGCACAGGCTCCGGATCCTGATCACTTGGGTTTAAATCCTGACTTCATCACCTCGCCTGAGTGATCTTGAGAAGTGAATTAACTCACCTCTCTGTGCCTGTTTCTTCATATTAAAATAGGGATAGTAGGGGCGCCTGGGTGGCTCAGTCGGTTGAGCGGCCGACTTCAGCTCAGGTCATGATCTCACGGTCTGTGAGTTCGAGCCCCGCGTCGGGCTCTGTGCTGATGGGTCAGAGCTTGGAGCCTGCTTCGGATTCTGTATTTCCCTCTCTCTCTGCCCTTCCCCTGCTCACGCTCAGTCTCTATGTCTCTCAAAAATAAATAATAAAAATAAAAAAAAAAACGTTAATAAAATAGGGATAGTAATGGTATCTACTTCATACAGTGTTATAGCGAATGAGTTAGTAAATGTAGAGTGATTAGAATAGGGCCCGGCAGGAGCACATAGAAAGTACTGTATAAGTGTTAGCTATTTTTGTTAATATAAGGTCAGGTCATACTGGGCCTACATTCTCATATTGCAATAATTAGGTGGGTGGAGCATTGATTGTGCACTTTGCACAGAGCATGGCCTGCCCAGTTCACACAGAACACACCTAGCAAGTTCTCGCAACTTTTCATCCCTTCAGACAGCCCCAGGTGTTCCGTGTACCCGGCCCCCCAACCCCAGCCAAGTGATCAAAGTTTAGCACGAAACCTCACCAGGTCTTGCCTTGCCCAGACCCTCAAACTGGCCCTCTCTGCGCCCTCATCCACCCCAAAGGGAAATGGGCAATAGCCCTTGGCAAGCTCCTAGGTACCCTGCTCCGCCTGGCGTCCTGAGCCTCGGGGCTTTTCCTTGCTGGGCAGGAGCCCAGGCGCCACCCCCACCGCAGCAGAATGTGTCAAGCCCCAGCAGGGTTCAGCACCCAGGAGAAGCGAGCGCCTCCCATCCCCCTGATCCCAGTTGTGGGCCATTCGCAAAAGCTGCCTTCAGGAATTGCGCGAGTCTCGCCTTACTCCATCCTTCAGATGCAGCCTAGTGCCTCTGAGTGGCGGTCCCGGGAAAACCTGCAGCCCTCCATTTTGGACATTAACCAGCAAGAGCTCGAGCCAGGAATGGTGACTGGTGTGCCCCTCCCCCCCAACACTTCCAGCCCAGTAAAACTCAAAATCTACGCTCTCCACCTCCACAGTCAGAGGGCCCAGGCGGTCAGCGGAAATCAGAAATGGAGAAGTGGGCATCTGAGGCACCTCAGACAAACAGACAGACAAAGTAGCATGCTTTGCTACCGTTTATTTGCTATGTGGTATGTACCCGAGGTGTGAGTCATGTCTGCTGTCCTGTCCTCCCATCCCAGGAGAGAGGACAGGCAAGGAAAGCCCAAGGAGAAACTACCACATCATGGGGAAATTGTGGGGGCTAGCAGAGGCAGGGGGAAACCGAGGCATCCTGCTCTGACTTCTAGCAACTACTTCTGCCCTCAGTCATGAGGGGCGCCCCATCCATCTAATGGTCCCAGGTGGCAGCAATGGGAGAGGGGAGGGGAGGACTGAAAAGGAAGACGACTCAGTGCTGGATGGAGGCGCATCTGCTCTGCATGGCTGTTTGGCGCTAGCCATTACTATAGGTGAAACTGGGTGCGGGTGGCCAAGCCAAGGGCTGTGACATGGAATGCGTTCTCAGTAGGCGTGGTTGGCAATGTAGAGAGACTGTGCCGCGGCTCCACCATCTTCTCCACTGCCTTCATACTTGCCTTGGGCCGCGAGCCCATTCACCTGCAAAAGAGCAGGGGGGGAGAGGGAGGGGAGTAAACAGGCTGACCCAGCCCACAGGTGTCAAACCCTGCCCAGGCTATAACCTCTGAGTGCTGCCCCCTGCCTAGCTCTACCCCTCTCCCCCAGTCACCACCTCTAGCTCCCAACCTCGGCCCGCTTGATGAACTCCTCAGTGGCAGCCCCAGCGTTGTCTTGTTGCCCTCTCCAGGCATTGAGGGCAGACGCCTGCAGGGCGCGCCCATAGGAGAAGGTGAGGGCCCAGGGCCGAGGAAGGGGGCAGCGGTTGATAGCATTGAGGTTGAGTGATGCTTCCTCTTCACTCTGACCCCCAGACAGGAAGGTCACTCCTAGGGTAGAGAAGAGAAGACACACTGGTCACCTCTCTCTTTTTCCAGGGTGCGGGACCCATGAAGGCCACAAGAACCTGAGGATGGCTCTTAGGGATAGGAACAGGTTAGGAAGCACGGGTGGTACCTGGGACAGCTGGGGGCACAGTGCGACGCAGGGCAGTGACGGTTGCCACGGCGATCTCCTCTGGGCTGTATTTAATGGGACAGGCATGGCCAGGGGTCACCATGTTGGGCTTGAGCAGGGTCCCTTCGAGGTACACGTGATGGTCACTCAGGGCCTTGTACACGGCAGCCAAGACCTGGGGATCAGAGGTGTACTAAGGTTCTGGACTCCTGCTCAATTCTCCCTGTTTAGGGGAAGGCGGGCCTGACCGGGAGGGTCAGTACAGGCTCGAACTCACAGGCGTGTTCTTGGATGAAGTGAAGAGTGCTCGGGCTAAGTGCCCGCATCTGAGCCAGGGACTACGGGGAACAGAGTGGACTCACCTTCTCCGTAACATACTGACAGCGTTTGAGGTCATGGTCTCCATCGGGCAGGATCTCAGGTTCCACAATAGGCACAATGCCGTTCTGCAGGTAAGAGCGGAATAACTTGGGAGGGGCAGCAGGCAGGAGGGGAGAAAGCCCTCGTAACCCTCTCCCCGCGAGGCACAGGGCGCCCATCTGACCCCCTCACACATACACACACCTGCTGGCAGATGCTGGCATAGCGGGCCAGCACGTTGGCATTCTCCAGAATGGCAAGTGCTGAGGGTGTGCGCTCACTGATTTTCAGCACGCAACGCCACTTGGCAAAGTCGGCCCCATCCTTCTTGTATTGGGCGCAGCGTTCCGAGAGCCCATCCAGCCCTGCAGGCATAGTGCCAGCCTCATCACTCGGCCCCTCCGTGCCAGCATCAACCATCCGACAACCCTGGGGTCCTGAAGCCCACCCATCCTATACCTTGAGTGGTGGTTTCTCCATCGGTCCCTGCTAGAGGAACTACGCCCTTGTCAACCTGTCGGGGAAACACAGGCAGAAGGCTGAACCCAGGCAGGATTCCCCTTGTCACCTCTCTCACCCACACCTATTTCTATGTTCGGCCCCCATCGAGGGCCAGTGGCTGGCACCTTGATGCCCACGACAATGCCCTTATCCTGGATGGTGCGAACGAAGGGAACCCCACTGTCGTCTTTCTGGTAGAGTGTCTCGTGGAAGAAGATGACCCCTCCGATGCACTTCTTCACACGGTCGTCGGCACTGAACAGGACCTGGCGGTACAACCGGCGGTTTTCTTCTGTGTTCTCCACTCCGATTTGGCTCAGACGCTTGGCCATGCTTCCTGGGGGCAACCAAAAGAGGGGTGGCAAGCTCATTCCCAGGGCTCTCTGTGGCCATCCCTACCCCACCTAGCCACAGGCCCTCACCTACCTACAGACTCATCCGCGGCCAGAATGCCTTTGCCTGGGGCCACGATCCGGAGGGCGATGTCAGACAGCTCCTTTTTCTGCTCAGCAGAAAGGGCTGGGTACGAGTGGGGCATGGTGACAGCTCTGCAGAATGGAGACAAGATATGAAAGCTGGACCCGATCTGCTCCCTCCTGTGCTCTCTTTCTTGGCCATATGGGCCAAATGGCCTCCCCCCACCTCCCAACAAGCATGGCGCTAGGAACAAGGCAGTAGTCCTTGGCATAGGTCCTGGGCAACACAGTGGCACCAATCCCTCTGACAGCTAGCAGGCTCAGGGCCCCAGTTCCCACATCTCCTTTTGTCACTGGTGGGCACCCTTCCCAGGCCTGGGGAAAGATGCGAGGTGGGGGCGGGGAGGTGAGCAGCCCCGAAGCTACAGGTCTTCTTGTGAAACTACTCCCCAAACGAAGATCCAATCGCTCTTTCTCTGAATTTGGGCCCTTCAGGTAGGGCATGAGCCCTGGCCTTTCCAATCGCCATTTATCCTCCTCAGGGAAAAGCGCGCTTACATCCAAGGCTTCAGAATGAGGCAAAAGTACCTACCACCCCTCTTCCCTCATTTCTGGAGGAAAAGTGGGGAGCAGGAGGGGCACACACGCACACACAAAATGCCACAGGCTTCTGTTACCGCGTCTTTTCCATAGCTCAGACCTGACTGCCTTTGCAGCCAGATGGGAGCCGAGGATCAGCGTTGAAAGGAGTTAAGTACAGGGCCTGAGAAAGGGAGGGAGAGACGCAGGAGCAGGGGGGAGACCTGTGGGGAGCGGACAGGGAGACAGGCTAACTAAACCAGGGGGACAGAGAAGGCAGGATAACGGGACAGGGAACTTAGCCTAGGAAAGGGAGCCGGCTGAGATGAAAATGGGCTGGGTGGGAGAGGCTGAACCACAGGGTTGCGGGTGGGCAGAAAGGAGAGAGCTGAGAAGGCATATCCAGGCACCCTCGGGAGCAGGGCAAGGGTGACAGAAGGAAGAGTCAGAGAGAGGAAGCGGAGATGCTGAGCAGCTCCCGCCTCGCCCCCGGCCTCACCTGTGCGCAGCGAGTTAGCCGAGTTAGCCGCCGCCGCGACAGCCACAGGAACAGCGCGGATTAAGGTCAGCGACAGCTGTGATTCCAGCTCGGGCTCCTGTAAATGAGGCTGCGGATGCCGCAGAGCTACGTGACACCCCCGAGGGGCGGGACCTCCCCGCCATGGCCACGCCCCCTCCCCCGGACTGGTGTCTTAGCAGGGCCACGCCCACAGAGGCGGGGCGACAAGGTGGAGTGACTACCCGGCCAGGTTCTCAGAGGGGGTTGTCCCCTCCCGCCTCATGGAGCCCTGCCAATAGGGCCCCAGGGGCAAGAAATGGCCTCGCCCTCATTTCTGCCACAATCGCTTTACCGTGTGCCCGGCACCGTGCTGGATGTTGGCGATTGAGCCCGGTCTGCTGAAGGAGAGTCACCTAACCAGTCACAACTGGTGGGGTAAAGTGGCATCAATAAAGGGTGGCAGTCCCGCGCAGGGAGTAGGAACTGAGTTTCTCTGTCCTCATCCCTTATTTACCAAGACCTAGCCTGGGGGATGGAGAAGGTAAGAGAATGAACCCTTGTCTGTCCCGCCCCCAGGCTAAGAGCCAGGGAACAAGCTGTCCAGTGCCCAGAATATTGAGGAAGCAAGAGAAGGGAGGAGGGGCAGCCAACTTTGGCTCTGGACACAGCCAGAGGGTTGCGTGGAGGGTGCCCGGGGAAGGAGGGCCAACACGCTTTGACCTCATCCACCTCCCATACCCAAAAAATAAGATTCAGTGAACCTGAAGAAATACATTAAATATACTTTATTTAAATAGCATTAAACATAGCTAGGTCTATGCCAGTTGGTCCTGATGTTGGGGTAAGGGAGTATAGCGGGTAAAGAGGGGTGAAACAGATTCGAGCTTTCCGTTTCTTAGCTCAGAAATTCCAGCAATCCCTGTAGCTCCTTACAACCCCTCACGACGTCTGGGATGGACAGCAGAGTCTGCAAAGAGAAACAGAAAAGGCAGCTCAGGGTCACAAGTCCAAGGCTCTCAGCCCCAGGGAGCATCAACTGAGTCAGAGGGGAGAAAGCAGAAGCCCCAGGGCTCGGCCCCGGCTGGGAACCAGAGCGAGGCTCATCAGTACTTCCTGGGGCCAAGCCCCACGCCAGGAGCCTTAGCTGCATCGACTCCCTCCCTCCTTTACCTCATAAATATGCTGAACGATGTCATCTAGTTTCTTTAATTCCTTGTCAGAGCGCCGAAGATTCTCCTCGAGGATGTTTCTCTAGAAAGCAAATAGGTGGCGTTAAGTCCTGTACTCAGAAGGACAGCATAGCTCGAGGGGCAAGGAAACGATGGCAGAGCGCTTGCTGGCAGTAGCGGGAAATGGCCCTGGAATGGCATGGGAGTTCTTACATGGCTCTGGAACTTGACCATGAGTTTTGCCTTCTCATTTTTCATCTCCAGGAACATCACCCTCAGCTTGTCCACCTGTAGATACATCCAGATCAGCAGAGGCACAGCCTAGGGTTCCCTCCAGCTGCCCGGCTCCTTTGTGAACTCCAAGTCACCTCTCACCTCTTGGGAGAGCCACACTTTCTCCTGGATCCAGTTAGTGGCCATAGGCTGACAGTCGGGGTTCAGCTGACCTGCCAGGGTCTCTTGTAGCACCTTCGTCTCTGTCTCCGCACGCCGAAGTGAGCGGGTGAGCTGGGTGACCTCCTCTCTAAGGCTCTGGGGACAAGAATGGAGAGGTACTCAGTGCCCTCGAAGGGCCTCTCTGTCCTTTTTATCCCATGTGGTGAACAAGGGTAGACCGGGGGATCCAGTTCCCATATCTGAGATTCCAGCTATCAGTGACGCAGAAGGCAGATGGCAGCCATCGCCCCGAACGTACTATGAGCTCGCCGCTCTTGTCTATCTGCTCTAGGATCTTCTCGCTCTGCTGTTGTATCACTTCCTGGAGCTCCTTTTCATTCTGTGAGGGAAAGGCAGGTGAGAAGTACTGGAAGAGCTGGCTTCTTTGCAGCCCTTGCCAGGAGATAGGACCCATGTTCAGCTCCAGTAATACCAATTGGTAACACCCCGGTTCTCCCTCCAGGGCTATGTCAGGCAGGCACGTTTCAGTGTTGAGCGAGATCTGCCAGAGTTCCTGACTTCTAGGTCAGCCTGGCAGATGGGTCGGCCCATAGCTAATTCCCAAACATGTGAAATGTCTGACCCCAGGAAGGGCAAAACTAGGCCAATGGTTGGAAAATCCCCACCGCCCAGATTCCTGGAGAGACCGTGGCTCCCAGTGGGCCAGTAGAGCTGCCCCAGTTCTTCACCGCCCCACTTTCAGGCCCCTCCTTCACCTTGTAGCGCAAGCACAAGGCCTGGTTCAGCTTCTCTATGTCTGCTTCCTTTGCCTTCTGGGCTTCCTGATGCTGTTCTTCCTGGGCCTGCAGCCTAGCCTGCAGATCGCAACTAGGGGAGGGGAGAATTCAGCATTATTTCTGTCCTCTCGGGCGCTGGCTGGGCCCTTGACCTGTCTCGCTCGACCTGTCCTCTCTAATCAAGACTGCCCTCCACTCACATCCTTCGCTGCAGAGTCCCGATGGCTTCTTCTTTAGACTCCTGCAGCAGGGAACACAGGCTTTGCAGCTCCAGAGTCATTGTACCCATTTTTGCCAGGCTCTTCTCCATGCCTGGGGTCTCTGAAAGAGCAAGTCCTAGCTGGGGATAGAGCTCTTTGGCTCTGGAAGGGAGACGTGTGTGTAGCCATCATTGCCACAACTCTTATCCATGCTCCCCACCCATAGGATCTGAGCGTCCGGAACACTGCAGATCCCAAAAGGCAGAAATAAAACGAGCCCACGGAAAATTGAGGTTTTTAGAGCAAAGCACCTCTCACTGCTTTAGTCTTTAGCATTAGTAGCAGATCTAGAAATGAGGCAGGATCCCTGGAGCCCATCCTAACCTGTAGGCTGGAGGGAAACCATTGATGCCACCCTGGTGAAAGCACTCTTGTCACTTCCAAGCAAGGGCACAGGAGCTGCTTCCGGCTCTAAAACAAAAACCAACCAAGGTAGAAGGCCCGCTGGTGACCCAGTCAAGGGTCTGCCATAATAGAAGCCAGGGAGAGAGAGGTCTGTCGGTGGGCATCTTCGACAGCTGAAGATAGCAGGGGCAAGGTCACAACTTTCCCACCCTTAAATTCAGGGCCTTTAACCTTCATCTGCCATTGCTGTCAAGTTGTTTCCCAAGAAGGCGCTGTCAGTCGGCGGAGGGTATTCCTGGGCGGGGGCACAGGCTGCGCTGACTGGGAGGGCCTCTGGTTCAGCCTAAGGATAAAGGAGAAAAATTAGCAGCTGCTCTTCGGGGTTCGTGATTTCCTGAACTTCCAGGAACTCACAGGCCACCTCCTCTGGATGCTATTCTACCTACTCCTTCTTTTCCTCTATCTTCAGCGTCTCCATTAGCTCCTTTCCCTGAACTCAATTCTCTCACTAAAACAATAACAACTAAAACCAGAAACCTAGTTCTTACCTGAAGTCCCATTTTAAAATTGCCTTTTCTCGGGGCGCCTGGGTGGCTCAGTCGGTTGGGCGGCCGACTCCGGCTCAGGTCATGATCTCATGGTCTGTGAGTTCGAGCCCCACATCGGGCTCTGTGCTGCTGGCTCAGAGCCTTGAGCCTGCTTCAGATTCTGTGTCTCCCTCTCTCTCTGCCCTTACCTTGCTCATGCTCTGTCTCTATCTCTCTCAAAAATAAAATAAAAATGTTAAAAAAAAAAATTGCCTTTTCTCTTTCCCTCCAATTCAGAAAAAAGAAAAAACAAAAAACAAACAAAAAAAAAAACCCTACATTTCCTACCTAAAATTGCCACCATCTACTGACTCCCTGGCCCACTACGCTCAGCCTTTTCTGCCCCACCGTTCTACCAACAGCATCCTTACTTTCAAATGCAATGACACTTTTCAGCTGTTCTACGTGACCTATGTGATCATCGATGACCATGTTCTTCCTTTAGAAACGTCCTTTCTCGGCTTCTGGGACATGACTCTCTCTCCTTCACAGGTAGCCCTCCGACCTTTCTATGTCACCTATCCACAGGTCCTTCCTTAAACTCTTGGGAGTCCTTTTGGTTCATCCTTGACCTTCTTTCTACTCTAATCCATTCCTCAGGTGGCCTCCCCTTGGGAACTCCACAAAAACCTCTACTTCTATGTGGATGACCTTTCCATCTGTCTCTCTCAATTGTATTATTTTCCCATTCTCCAGACCCGAAGGCTCAGATGCCTGTGAAAAATCTACCAGAATGCTCCACAGTTCATCTGACAGTCAGATGTATAAAGCTGAGCTCACCATTTTCCCTGTCCCGTCCCACCAAAAATCTGGTCCTCCTCCCGTATTTACGATCCGAGAGAGGGGGCCGGCGGGGCCGGCAAATTAAGCCTGTAGTTCAAATCGGGCCTGCCACCTGTTTTGGTAAATAAAGTTTTATTGAAATACGGCCATCCCGTTTATTTACATACTGTCTGTGGCCGTTCTTGAGCTACAAAGGCAGGGTTGAGCAGTTCAGACAGAAACAACATGACTCACAAGGCCAAAAATATTATATTGTACTTCGTAGGAAAAGTTTGCCACCCCCAGTTCTAGAAAGTGTCATCATCTTTCAGCAATCTAGAGATCATCATTCACTCTTCCACCTTACTCCTACACCAAATGGGTCACCCGGTTCTATTACTTCTAATTTCTAAATAGGTACTGAATTCGTCCAGTCCATCCTCTCCTCTCTACCTTCTATAATTGCCATTAGTTCAAGCCTTCAGGCCTCCTGCCTACTACCCTAGCCTTGTCTTGTCTCCTTGTCATTCTTTTTTTTTTTTTTTTTAAGTTTATTGAGAAAGATAGAGGGAGAGTGAATGCGGGGCTCGATCCCATGAACTGTGAGATCATGACCTGAGCCAAATCAAGAGTCGGGCGCTGAACTGACTGGGCCATGCAGGTGCCCCTCGTCATTCTGCCCCATGTAGCTCCTGTACTCTATTTATGAAGAACTACTCCCCAGTCCCCAAACTGGCCAAATTCCATATGAGCAGGGCCTTGCCTTGTTCGCTTGTAGCCCCAGCACCTAACCCAGGTCATGTTACAAGGTAGACGCTACAAAAAAAGTACACACAGTGCCTCTCTGACTTTCATAGACTGTTCCCCTCTGCCTGGCAGGCCTTCCTATATAACCCCCCACCCGCCTTGGTCTTCAAACTTCCAAACCTCAAGACTGCCCAGTGGTCACCTGCTAACTCTCAAAGGTAGAACTGATGTTTTCTCTGTATTCCCACAGTGGTCATCCATGCAGACATCTATCATGATCACAAGTCAAGATGTCAAGTTTACACCTGTCTGTCTTCCCTGTAAGACTGTGGATTCTTTTGCATTTCCTGTGCTCAGCACACACTGGGGTCAAATCATATGCCCTTCCAGGTTTTAGGATCCTGGTTGTATCTTTTACTGTTAAATAAGCTAATTAACTCTCTATTCTCTTTTTTTTTTAAGTTTATTTTGAGAGAGAAAGAGAGAGAAGGAGGGAAAGGCAGAGAGAGAGGGAGAGAGAGAGAGAGAGAGAGAGAGAGAGAGAGAATCCCAAGCAGGCTCCATGTTGTCAGCTCAGAGCCCAATGCGGGGCTTGATCCCATGAACCCCGAGATCATGACCTGAGCCAAACCAAGAGTTGGCCGCTTAACCAACTGAGCCCCCCAGACACCTCTAGCTCTCTATTCTGAAGATATCCGCAATTTATTGTTTAGTGTGCACTGTGGGAAAGGCAAAGAAGCAAGGCTAAATTTCTGCTTTCTTTAAACATAGTCTAGTTGAAGAGACCAGACATCTAAGGGAAACAAAGGCAAGTGCAAAAGGGGGAGTAAGTTCGTGACGAGTGCAACAGGAATTACTGAGTCCATGTGATCGTGGAACATTTCAAAGAAGGTGAAATAGAGAAGATAAGGAAAGGAAAAGGTAGTTCCAGTTTGAAGGCAGGAAATGGACATGGTAACAGCCCAAGTCTGGGTGTGAACAGAGATAGGACATGTGTGTAATATACAGGCAGTCTATTGGAGTAAAGAGCTCATTACGGAGAGGCAGGAGACAGATGAAGAAAAGTTTAAGGGACAGGATGAAGAAGTCTTGTGGGCAACTGAACATCAGTGAAGGTCAGAGATGGAACAAGAGTAGAATTTTAGGAAGACCATTCTATATAAAAAACATACAACTGGAAAAACTCTCAGTAAACTAGGACTAGAGGGGACCGTCCTCCACCTGATAAAGAATATCTACAAAAGCCGACAGCTAACATCATACTTAATGGTGAGAAACCCCAAGCTTGCCCTCTAAGATCAAGGTACCTTAGAGATACCTGACGTCATAGTGAAGTTCTAGCTAAAGCAGTAAGACAAGAAAAGGAAATAAAAGATATACAGATTGGGAAGGAAGAAATAAAACTGTCTTTGTTTGAAGATATGATTGGAAGGGAACAGAAGGAACCCCCGGATCCTACCTTCTCCTTTAGTGTTGCCTGTAGGAAGAGAGTCAGTCTCTGGAGCCGCTCCATCAGCACCCCTAGCTCTTGGGAATACTGCCGTGTCTTCTCCAGGTCTTGTTCCTGGTTCTCTGCTACGGTGCTAGCCAATTTAGCCCTAAAATAAGGGAGGAACAGAGAAAACGGGCGAGGCTGTCTTCCTTCTTGGAGACTTTAGCTTCCAGACATGTTCCTGGGAAACAGAAACACTTAGCGGGGGAAGGAATCTTACTTCAGGTTCTCTACGGTGTCCTTGAGGCCCTCACACTGCAGGCTGCGCTCCCGGAGCACATCCAGTGTGGTTTTCAACTGACACTCAACCTGGCCCAGCTCTAGGTGAGCGACCTGATTCTCTTGGTCTGCGAACTGGGGACACAGGAAAAGGAAAGAAGGCAAGGAGCAAGAGAGGGAGGGGAGAAAATGAGGCTCAGTGGGAAATTTAAGAGCCCTAGGAGCAGAGGCTTTTTCCAGTCGACAGTCTCAAACCTCGCCTGAATGCCATTAGGGGAGAGTCACGCTCCCAGCAGGTCCCCTGCCCCAAGCCACGCTTCTCACCTCCAGGGTCTCCTTCAGGTCCTGCACCTCCTTGGCCAGGACAGCCTGTTGTTGCCGCAGCTCTGCCTGCATGTGTTTTAGTGCCGCCTCTTCCTTTTGCCATCTGCCAGAGACCTTGTGTGAGACCCCATCAGTCCTATATCCTGGGCGCCTACTGCCACAATAGGCCGACAGAAACTCACTGAGTAGCCTGCTCCTCGTTGCTCTGCGTAAGCTTGCAGACCAGCTCGTCCTTCGTGGCCAGGTCCCGGGTGCAATGGGCATGCTGACTCTGTAGCTCTTTTAGCTGACTCTCCATACCGGCCAGAATCTGCAGCTGAGCCCGGAGATCTAAACCGAAAGTACCCTAATGACGCCATGGAGTCAGCAGGCCAAAACCTCCCCATCCTTCTGCTCTAAAACAAGTGCTCTAGAGCACCACCTTGCTCTACTGCCACACCCCAAGCTTCAGCAGGGCACAACTGCTTTCACACGTGCGTGCACGCACGTGCACAAATGCGCATACGCGTGCGCGTGCACACACCCCCCCACCTGTTGCTAGGCGACTGTTTTCCAACTCCAGTTGTTCTAATCGGCCTTTGCACTCCTCTAAATGGGTAGAGACTTCTTCCAGCTCCCTTGAAGCCTAGGAAGAAAAGATAGTTTTTCCCCACAGGTTTTCCTGAATCAAGAGTCCTAGGACTCAGCCCAGCTTCTCTTTCCGGACAAGACAGCAAAGCGCCTTGTTCCTGGGCAGCAACGCTGCAGAAATAAGGCTGATCCTCAGGAAAAAAGTAGGAAGAGGAGAAAAGTTGCGAAAGAAGGGGCTAAAGAGAAAAGGAAACAACTGGGCCCAAGGCCACCTAGAGTGAAGGGAGCTAGCCGGTCTCCAAACCCAGAGAGGAAAAAAGACAGGTCCAGGGTAAGAGGCTACCGATACCACCCATTAGAAAGGCCTTCTGCAGAGAAGGAGGACACCAGGCCTCAGCAGCCCCCCACTCCTGGTTGGTACCTGCCGCTTTTCCTCCACTGCAGCATCACGTTCCTGCAGCGTCTGCCGGCTCTTGGCTGTGAGCTTCTCTGCGAGTTGTCGAGCCCGGCTCAGCAGAGCTGTCCATGTTTCACACTACCCGGGGAAGCAAGCAGGTCAGGAGAGCACGTTTGAGGCAAGGCTCCTAACAGGGCTGGCCGTGAGTAGAGGAGCGATATGATGGCCCCAAATACTCACGTCCGACTGCATGGATATCCAGTCCTGTCGCAAGTTTGAAGTGAGACTCGCTGTCTGCTGAGCCAACTCTTCTTGCTCAGTGTGAAGCCCACCCTACACAAGAAGGATTGCCTATGGAGAGGCCCCAGTCCTCTGGATACAACAAAGTAGGGGAATATGGCCATCCTCCCAGGATGTCGGTATGGCCCTCAGGAAAGACAATGTCTTCAAATTACCAGTTGGGTCTGGGTCTCCTTCAAAAGGCCTCTGAATTCCCCCATGGAAGCCATGTCCTGTTCCAGCTGGCTGATGCGCTGGCTGGCATGTGCACAGAAAGCTTCTAGCACAGTCTCTGCCTATTGAGGGAAGAGGTTGCGAGGACACGGTGGGCAGAGGAGTGAAAGAACACAAAAAGCCCTAGCTCTCCACCATTATTTAGTTCAGTTTAGCTCCTTATTCCCCAGGGCTGGCACTTCCTAGGCCCCGTCTGTCTCACGCACAATTTGTGTTCCTGCAGGAACCCCGGGGAAGAGACCTCCCACATCCAGGAACACAGGCCTGACACCTTACCGCATCCTTGGCTCTGAGGGCCATTTCCTCTTTGTGCTTTGCCTCCTCCCTTTCTGCCTTGAGGCTCTGGAGCCTTGCCTTCAATTTCTTCAACACATCAAAACAGCAGGAGACCAAGGTTTCTGCGCGCCGAGACTACGAGACAAGAATCAGACACTGTCTGGTTCCTTTTTTTGGCTTTTGGTCTCACCAGAGACCACTGCCTTCACCTTCGTGCTGCTTACCTCCTGACTCACGGTAGTTTTATCTTCCTCTAAGTGCAGCAGAGACAGATGAAGCAAGGATATCAGCTCTTTCGAAACCAGCACCCACGACTGCTGTAGAGGGAAAGGTGGTGAGGCTAGAGCAAATAGAGTCACTAAGTAGGAAGTAGCAGGGACACGGGGGAGGAAAACCAGTGACCCCAATTTCAAGCTCCCAGGAGGGAGATGTCCTTAACAAAGGTTTGGAAACCTGCCTGTACTACCACAGCTGAGTATCGCCATCTGCTACCCACCCAGGATTTTCCATTCTTGATCTTCACAGGAGACCCAGTGACGGTATAATCAAAACTTCCCTGGGGCGCCTGGGTGGGTAGCAGATGGCGACTTCGGCTCAGGTCCTGATCTCGCAGTTCGTGGGTTCAGGCCCCGCGTCGGGCTCTGTGAGGACAGCTCAGAGCCTGGAGCCTGCTTCGGATTCTGTCTCCCTCTCTCTCTGCCCCTCGCCCGTTCACACTATCTCTCTCTCTCTCTCTCTCAAAAACAAATAAAATAAGTCAGTCAGAAAAAGACAGATACCATATGTTTCCACGAATAGGTGGACTTGGTGAGACTAAGCAAAAACCAGGGGGAGGGGAAGAGGGGAAAGAAAAAAAAAAGACACAGAGAGGGAGGGAGATAAAACATAAGAGACTCTCAAAGACTAAGAACAAACTGAGGGTGAGGGGGATGGGGGGGGGACAGGCATTAAAAAGGGCATATGTTGGGATGAACACTGGGTGTTTTATGTAAACCAATTTGAAAGTAAAGTATTTTAAATTAAAAAAAACAAAAAAAAACAAATAAACATTTAAAAAAATTAAAAAAAAAAAACAACTTACCATGACATTCCTGGCCTGCTGCAGAGCCTGTCCAATCTCTTGGCTCTCCTGAAGACGCTGAGGTTTCTTACTTACCTAGTCAGAGAAACAAAGTTGTGCCTTTTGCATCGGTGACATACACAGCCAGCACTGCATTCCACCCCCGCCCATGGAGATACAGGAGCCTCTATTAAAAGCAGGAGCAAGGCTCACAGCTCAAAGAGGTCAAATAAGAAAAAAAAAAAAAATCCAGAGGCACATAAAAATTCCTTTTCAAAATAACCTTTTTTCTTCTAACTATAACGATGACATGTGTTTATGGTAAAAATTTGGATATACAGAGTGAATAAAATGGAAAAAGAAACCATTAATAATTTCACCACCTGGAGCAAGGATTTTTTTTTTTTTCGAGAGAGAGAGACAACAAGAGGAGAAGGGGCAGAGAGAAGGAGAGACAGAATCCCAAGCAGGCTCCACGTCATCAGCGCACAGCCCAATGTGGGGCTCAAACTCACAAACTGTGGGATCATGACCTGAGCCGAGAGCAAGAATCGCACACTCAACCGACTACGCCATCCAGGCACCCCTGGAGCAATGATTCTCAACAATATAGCAACCACCCCAAAAGATTTCGACAGAACTGCAGAGATTTCCTTACTATAAGGATTTGCTCTAAGTGGAGTGTATGACTTCCCTCAGGTGTCAGACAGAAAAAAAGTTGCAGACTGCTGATTCAGAAAGAAACCACCATATTCGATTAATTTTAAGATGATTCTCTTTTTACACAATAATGCCATGGAAATGGGGATGTATCTTAATATCGACAGTGTTTTAGGTTATGATGAACAAGACTAATGCTTAAGAAAACCACAAATGAGATTATAACATAAAAATGAATGTGTGGTCCTGCTTTTATTATTTAATTTTATCACACTGTTCTTTAGCTCTGAATTTCTATTCACTCTCCTCACTGGAAGGGCCTGAAACTGGGACATCTGCTTTCGGGGGACCTGTCGGAGTAGAGTACACCCAGTTTTAACTTCTGCTGATATTTACCTCACCTCGAAGCTTCTCAGCTTATCTGAACTCTGATTTCCTTTCTTTAAAAACCATAACTGTGGGGGTGGGGGGGCGCCTGGGTGGCTTAGTCGGTAAGCATCCGACTTCGCCTCAGGTCAGGATTTCACAGTTCGTCAGATGGAGCCCCGACTTGGGATTTTCTCTCTCTCTCCCTGTCTCTCTGCCTTTCCCCTACTTGTGCTCTCTCTCTCAAAATAAAGAAATAAACATTTAAAAAACCCATTACATGTTATACTTATTTTCCATGCTATTAAAGATTCTTCATAAACATACTTTAAAATGACGGCAGAATATCCCACCTATGGTTGTACCATTATTTTTTATTACATTTTTTAATCATTTTTTTAAAAAGCTATTGTCTTTATGTAGAATTTTTTTGACCCTTAGGATATATCTCTAGAGGGGCACCTCGGTGGCTTAGTCAGTTAAGCATCCAACTTTGGCTCAGGTCATGATCACCCAGCTCATGAGTTCAAGCCCCGCATCCAGGCTCTGTGCTGACGGCTCAGAGCCTGGAGCCTGCCTTGGATTCTGTGTCTCCCTCTCTCTCTGCCCTTCCCCCACTCGCTCTGGCGCACTCTCTCAAAATAAATAAACATTTTTAAAAAACTTTTTAAAAAATGGGACACCTTAGTCGGTTAACCATCCGACTTCAGCTCAGGCCATGATCTCATGGTTTGTGAGTTCGAGTCCCGCATCGGGCTCTCCGCTGTCAGCTCTGAGCCTGCTTCAGATCCTCTGTCCCCTCTCTCTCTGCCCCTCCCCAACTCATGCTTTCTCTATCTCAAAAATAAACATTAAAAAAAATAATACTACCTTTAAAAAAAAAAGGATATACCCGAGGAAGTAGAACTACTGAGTCAAAAAGTTTGAAATCCTTTAAGGGCCTTACTTTTAAAAAGGTTGAACCAATTTATGTACCCTACTGACAACAGGACAATGCTTACCAGCATTATCCATTTTATTCTCTGCTATTTTGTTAGATGAAAATAGCATCTCATTGTTTCAATTTGCAATTCTCTGATTACCAGTAACCTTCTCAAACATTTATTAGTCATTTTTAATTTCTCATTCTCTGTCTTTTCGCTATGTTGGGGCGGATAAAAATTAGTATGCTCTGCAGAGCACTTTCAAGTTCGAAGAGAAAAGCAGGGAGCCGTCATTACTGCTGAAAGGCAGCCATCATCTGAGACAAAACCCACTTGCTTGGAGCAGCAGTGCTGAGTCACGATGCTACAGCAGTCTGGATTTAAGGAGACAGACCTCGTGGAGTGCACGGCTCCCTTCCCTGGCGAAGCGGTCATCATTCTCTACTGCATCGTGCAGTGTGGCCCGGGGCTCTCCGCCGGGAGGACCCTCCCTGGGCAGGGCACGACTACTGCTCAGAGCTGGCCAGTCAGGCAAGTGACAAGATTAGCGCGAAGGGGGCAGCCAAGCGGCAAGGACAGGGCACTGTGATGGAGAATGGCTGAAGGTGCTGTCACTTCCCCTCTCTGGCTCTGCTTCAGTGGCCTCCAAAGAGATTTGGCAAGCTTCACGGAAAGAGGGTACAAAGCCGACTCAGATGGGGAACAAGGTCAGGATTTTGGCAAAAGGTAGTCTTATTTTGAGGGTATTTTCAACCCCAGGTCTTTGGGCGTTTGGAGACCGTCTCTTCTTAGCAGCAGCCACCCATTACGTCAAGGGCCCCAGTGCTGAGGCTCTCAATTCCTTCCCCGGATACCATTCCCTTCCTTCCTCGGCCTGTGCTATCATAACCAGAATCCTCTAGAATGGTAGTCTTTTTTTTTTTTTTAATGTTTTATTTTTGAGAGACAGAGAGAGAGCAGGGGAGGGGGCAGAGAGAGAGGGAGACACAGAATCCGAAGCGGGTTCCAGGCTCTGAGCTGTCATCACAGAGCCCAATGTGGGGCTCGAACCCACAAACCTCAAGATCATGACTTGAGCCGAAGTTGGATGCTCAACCGACTGAGCCACCCCCGTGCCCCTAGAACAGTAGTCTTTAAACTATTTTCCTCTCAGATCTCTCAGAACAATTTTGAAAGACTGAGTACTCTTAAGTTTAAATTGTTACAAAGGCTGTAATTTCAACCATATTATAAATACTGATAGTTTAAAATAAAACATGTTAAATCACTCTTAAATATATCCAATAGTATACTACGTATACTATAATGGTTTAAAACCTATTTGATGCCATTAAAAAATGCACCAACTCAGGCGCATGGGTGGCTCAGTCAATTGAACGTCTGACACTTGATCTCAAGGTTCGTGAGTTCGAGTCCCGCATCGGACTCTGTGCTGACAGTGCGGAGCCTGCTTGGGATTCTCTCTCTCTCTCTGCCCCTCCTGTACGCATGCGCTCTCTCTCTCAAAAAAATAAACTTAAAAAAATATTTTGGACAAAAAAAAGCACTTTTTTTTGAGAGAGAGAGGGTGCAAGTGAGCAAGGGGCAGAGAGAGAGAGAGAGAGAGAGAGAGAGAGAAGCAGGGCTCACCTGAAGTGGGCTCGGGTTTTGCTTTTGTTTTTTTGTTTTTTTACCCGAGGCAGGGCTCATGTTCACCGGATGAGAGACTCAAACTCACCAACTGTGCGATCATGACCTGAGCCGAAGTCAGATGTTAACGACTAGGCTGCCCAGGCGCCCATGCACAAACTCTTCTTAAACAGTCAGGAATTTTTTATCCCAGCCCTTTTTCTCCTTGAAGTTGCATTTTTACTCCTCTCGGAATTTCATCCTAATGTAATATGTCTTAAGTCTGTAATACACTTAAAGTCTATTATTCATCAATATCTCTGCAACAACGGAAGTCCATTTCACCCAGTAAAAACGTTATTGGGAATCATCTGTTAATGAAATGGACAGAGCTTCCCTCCTTAGGGGAATGTGTCTGTGGATTACTGTAGTTCCTACAATAAAACCTGGCTCGGCGACAACTCTAGGCCTGTTTCCTTTCTTATGGATGTAAGCACTCAGAATCTTCTTCACATAAATAATGGGAGTAGGTAGGAATAGAGAAAGAGAGGAGGGCATGTCACCCAATTCTAGGAGCTCCTTTGGAGTTCCATGCCAAAAATCTCATAGTAAACATTCATCAAAAGTTTTTAATGATCCATGAACATAATTAAAGCCTTCCTTCGATTTTGCTGAAAGCATGCAAAAATGACGTTACGTAACCAATGCGGTCATTTGCTTTCTCAGCACGTACACAAGTATTTTCTGTTGTCCTTTGACTGCTATTCCTTGACAATGTAAGATTCAGGATAGGTGGGAACTATGCTGTTCTTCAGGAAAGGGGGCAAGGGCAATTGAGAATGGGAAGTAGGAGAGAAAAAAAAATTAGTCAAAAGTACATGTGGGGGGGCGCCTGGGTGGCTCAGTCGGTTGGGCGTCCGACTTCGGGTCAGGTCATGATCTCACCGTTCCCGAGTTCAAGCCCCGCGTCAGGCTCTGTGCCGACAGCTCAGAGCCTGGAGCCTGTTTCGGATTCTGTGTCTCCCTCTCTGTCTGTGCCCCTCCCCCACTCATGCTCTGTCTGTCTGTCTCTCTCAAAAATAAATAAATATTAAAAAAAAAAAAAGAAAGAAAGAAAAAAAAGTACACATGGAAGACGAAGACCCAGCAACTGATTCCTTGAAAGCTTTTCCTTGCTTATATTCCCTCGGGAAGCCTTGATGGATCCCAGGAGTAAAGTGAGGACCCACAGCTTCAAGGGATTTTCCGGATCCTCAGCCTTTCTACGTATTGTAAGGAAAAGGGCCCGCTGGGAGGAACCTTCTTACCCCACTGGGAGAGGTGTCAGTCTGCGTGCTACCGTCCTGAACTTCCGAGTGAGGGACAGTCAGCTGGCTCTTCCAGTCCCGCAGCTGGCGGGAGAGAACCTCCAGAATGATGAGAGAGTTCAGCAGGTTGTCTTCCAGGTCATGTCGAGATAAGGCGGTCAGATCCGGAGGACGGCTGCGGCAGCGAGAGAGGAAAGTGAGGAGAAAGGGGGAGGGATGGGCGTGGCAGGTCCAAGCGAATGGAACCCAAGGAGCGCAAAGTTACAGGGACACTTACCCCCAGAGGAGGTGCTCTGTCTCAGAAGTACCATCCTTGACGTCCACTGGGCCTGTCTGGGAGGTGTTTGTACTCTTTTCCTGCGCCGCTGGGGGAGTAAACCAAGTCCCCACCGAGCAAGTAGGGTCGGGGGTGGTGCCAATCGCTGCATCCCGAAGCACGGAGGGGAGGGATAAGCTCTGGCGGAGATTTTCCAGCATGACCGAGGTATTGACACCTTTTTCCAGCCAGGCCAGCGGGGACATCCAAGGCCCTGTATCAGAGACAAGAATCCTACCAGCATCTTTTACTGCTGGGCTTGGAGCGGCCCGGGATTCCTTTTCTCCTGGATTTGGGCTCAGGCGTGTGGATGGAATATCTTCCATATTTGAGACAAGTGCTCGTTCTCCTAACTCAGCCTCCTCGGGGAGTGTGTGAAAGCTCGGTTCCCTTTCCTCTCCAGCTCCGTGCTCCACAATTTCCTCCCCTGGGTCCGCACGACTGCCAGGGAAATCTGTTGCGAAGGCAGTTGAAGGGGAGAGCCAGAGTATGGAGGAAGGCAACGAGGTATTACTTTCGAAAGGGACCGAGTCCTCAGGCACAGCCTCAGTCCTGTCATCCCTGAGGCTTTCTTTGGAGCAGCGTGGCTGTTGCTCAGAACAGGGATTTGGCAGACACTCCAAGACAGGGGACGGAGGATGCTGCAATGTAAATTTCTCAGGTATAGCAGGAACAACTTCCGAAAAGCTGTCTTCTGTGCAGGCCACCACCCTCTCTCTTAGCAGATCTCCTGGCCTCAAAGGCTCATCTGGAGAGATGCCGTTGGCCTCTGCCATGGCCTCTAACTGAGCCTCAAGTGTAACCTGCTGCTGCCCCACTGGAGAGGATACGAGGACCGTGGCTTTAAGCACTTCGTTGTCCAGTGGGCCTACTGCTTCCTCAGATGTTTTGGGAGTAGAGTTGGTTTGGGGATTCAGAGCTACGAGGCGCTCCTCTGATTCGTGTGGACAAGCTTCTAGACGCTTTGAGGGATGGCTGAACTGTTCCGAAGGGGAGGCCGTCTTCTTGGCATTGGCAAAATCCACTGGAGACGCATTGTTGTTGCCTTCCTGCCGGAAGAAATAAAAGCGGTTGACCGAGGCAGTCGTTTCTAGTTCCCAACATATGATTATGGGTATAGGATACTGTCTGAACTCCAGGAGTTTTCATTACCTCTGCTTAGGTAACAACCAGGCTAAGCCTGGCTGCCCACTAAAGAAACCCTAAACTAAACCTAAACTAAACCCTAACTAAAACTGAGAAGCCATGTTAGGTCCTTCCTTCCAAGTGAATCAGCCTCCAGGATACAAGGCTGAGATAATCTATTCATATCATGCGGAGAGGGTAGCTTGAAAGTGACCCTCCTCGTCTCCGACCCCTCCCTCCAATTCCTTTTAGAGGATCCCTAGGGAAGCTCTGCCAGATTCTAGAGTTGCTACAAGATTTTCTCTTCTAGGACAGATGAAAAACTAGGGACCAGAGTTAGCGTAATGTCTTGCTGGGGCCCACAGAGATCCACGAACCCTAGGAAAAAGGGCAATGTCAACCTGCCCTAGTGACCTCGTCTCCCTGGCCCCAAGAGCTGAATGTGTCCTACTAAACACAGGAGTTGGATCCATTGCACCCTTGGGATTTGAAGAGCTCTCACCTTTGCAGCAGAGGAAAATGAAGAGCAGAGAGACTTCCTGCTGGTGCCCTCATAAAGGACTGACAACCCCCCACATGCTGGCTCACAGGGACAAAGACCCACTGTGCCTTCTACCGCCTGCAGGGTTGCTGGTACCGGAGACTCAATGAACAAGAGAAGGAAAATATGAACGTACTTAAGTGGATCTAATAGCTAGAGAAAGGGCAAAACCCTAAGTTTAGTTAGAAAAAGTAAACTCTAACAACATAGCTGACGGAAGAAACAGGTGACAATGTAAGAAGATTCAGGCACAGTACACATACACAAAAGACTTTCTGAAAATACTAAAAATTACTTTTAAACAACAACAAAGAAATTACTTTTAAACAAAAAAAGTTCAGTAAAAAGAATTCAAAGAGGATGGTCAGAGTTGAAGCTCGATTTGCTGGCCTGGATAATCAAGTGGGAGAATATCTGTTTTATTTTTATCATTTTTTAAAGTTTATTTATCCATTTTGAGAGAGAGAGAGAGAGAGAGCATGCGCAACAGGGGAGGGGCAGAGAGGGAGGGAGACAGAATCCCACGCAGGCTCCGCACTAGAAGCACAAAGCCTGACGTGGGGCTCGATTCCACAAAGCACGCGATCATGACCTGAGCCGAAACCAAGAGCCAGCTTTAACTGCCTGAGCCCACCCAGGTGCCCAAGTGGAAGAATATTTTAAATCTTTTTTTTTTTTTAACGTTTATTTATTTTTGAGAGGCAGAGCACAAGCAGGGAAGAGGCAGAGAGAGAGAGAGAGAGAGAGAGAGAGACGCAGAATCCAGAGCAGGCTCCAGGCTCCAAGCTGACAGCTCAGAGCCCGACACGGGGCTCAAACCCACGAACCGTGAGATCATGACCTGAGCCAAAGTCGGACGCTCAACCGACTGAGCCACCAGGCGCCCCCCAAGTGGAAGAATATTTTAAAGCAAAGACAAAAATACAAAGAAATGTATATCTTAGGGAAAAGCTAAAAGCATTGGAAGATAAACCCACTAAGCCTAACACGTGAGGAAAAGAAGTTCCATGAGAAAAGAGAACACTTATAGGAGGCACTAATTAACAAATATTAGAAGAAAACTTCTCTGAAGTAAAGCCCAGACTTTGCATATGGAAACGGCTCACAAAGTTCCAATCAAGGCTGATAAGAAAAAATAAAATTTCTGAACCATAAAGAAGATAAAACTATTTTAATATTTTTAATGTCTATTTATTTTTGAGAGAGAGGAAGGGAGAGAGAGGAAGGGAGAGAGAGAGAGAGAGAAAGAGAATGAGTGGGGGAGGGGCAGAGAGAGAGGGGGACAGAGGATCTGAAGTAGGCTCCACGCTGTCACCAGAGAGCCGATGTGGGGCTCAAATCCACAAACTACAAGATCATGACCTGAGTCAAAGTCAGACGTTTCACCGACTGAGCCACCCAGGAGCCCCAGAAGATAAAACTATTTTAGAAGCTTGAGACAGAACGACCAATTATTAAAAAAAAAAAAAAAAAAAAAAATCAGACTCACGTGAAAGCTTTAAAAAAATAAGGTTGAGCTAAAACAGGTTTCTGATATGCTGGCAACGTCCTAAATACTGACGGGGCGTTGGTTACTATGAGGGGTGCTTTATACAAATTTGCTAAGTTGTATGGTTTATGTACTTTCGCGTATTTTATTTCAATTTTTAAGTGTTTCTTTTGAAGTGCTTTAAAGGAAAAGTAGAAAATAAAAGAGATGTCAAAAAGATAGGAGGCAAAAGCAAACAAAGAGAGTGAAGACAGCAATATTGGTAAGGTTAGAGCACTACTGTTATAAGAGACGTAAGTGAAGATACAGGATACGAAAAACACAAATCGGTCTGCATTCAATAGCCCAGAAACTAAACAAACCAAAGACTTTTAGAAACACAAAAGTGCATCTTAACAGTTTTTGCTGTGTTTATCAAGTTCCTATTTATTCTTTTTAAATATCACTTAAGGAGGGGCGCCTGGGTTGGTCAGTAGGTTGAGCACCCAACTTTTGATTTCAGCTAAGGTCATGATCCCAGGGTCATAGGATCAAGCCTGAGTCAGCTCAGCGCTGAACGTGACGAACGCTTAAGATTTTCTCTCTCTCTCTCCCTCTGCCCTCTCCCCTGCTCACTCTACCTCTAAAATAAAAGTATGACGATAATATATGGATGTGTTTGTATATGAACACATATAGACAGATATACATAAAGAAATGCAAGAAACGGGGCACTTGGGTGGCTCAGTTGGTTAAGCTTCTGACTCTTTATTAGGGCTCGGGTCAGGATTTCAGGGTTCCAGAGTTCAAGTCCTGCCCTCGGGCTCTGTGCTGTGCCTCCCTCTACTCCCCCCACAAGAATCCAAGAAAGGATTGTCTTTTTGCTTTAATGTTTGTTTATTTTAAGAGAGAGAGAGAGAGAGGGAGAGAGAGAATCTCAAGCAGGCTCTGAGCTGTAGCAGAGCCCAACAGGAATGCTGGATCTCAAGAACCATGGGACCGTGACCTGAGCTGAAATCAAGAGTCAGATACTTAACCACCTGAGCCACCCAGGCGCCACTAAATAATCGAAATTTTGAAAAGCAAAAAACAGTTATTTTGTTGGGGGGAAAAACTCTTTTTGTCTATGTAACTGAGTATATCAGGAGGTAGAAGGGAGACCTAAATTCCATTCCATTCTATTCTGCTACTGTCATTAAATGGTTATGGTTACGTTCCGTAAACTCTAGAAGATCAGTGCCCGCTAGGTACTTTTTCTTTTCTCTCTAAGCTGTAATATCTAATATGGTTAATTAAAATTAAATAAAACTAAAAATTTAGTTCCTCAGTCACATTAACCACCTTTCTCAAGTGTTCTATACCCACATAACTAGTAGCCACCAGATTGGACAGCACAGATTATCAAACATTTCCATCATCCCAGGAAGTTTCGGGGTTTTTTTTAATGTATATTTATTTGTTTTGAGAGACAAAGAGAGAGAGAGTGTGTGCGCATGCAGGGGAGAGAGAAAGAGAATCCCAAGCAGGCCCCAGGCTCAGCACAGAGCCCAACATGGAGCTGGATCTCACGACTGTGTGATTATGACCCGAGGGGAAATCAAAAGTCAGAAGCTTACCCGACTAAGCCACCCAGGCACCCCTTTCATCCCAGAAAGTTCTACTGACCAATAGGTGTTAGAGTGTTTTCAAGAAAGGCCGCTACCCTCCTATCTGTTATTCAGGAGGCTTAAAATTCTGTTTTTACATTTTCTTCTTTCTTCCTCTAACCTATTTTATTTATAATCCATCTCCTTCCAAAAATAATTCCAACTTCATGAAAAAGAGCAGATAGATCGATAGATCAGGTTAATGAAATACAAAATCATAGTCAAAAAAGAAAAATAGAAGCGAATTTTTCTATTTCAAAGAGTAATAGTCGCTATATCTGATGATCAAATCTGACCCTGAGCTTTCTAGAAGCCAGAGCAAAAGAGAAAATACGGTAACTTCCGTAGTTCTCGTTATCAGGAAAACAAAAAAGAGAAAAAGTCATTTCTTTAGGAAAATAATTGTCCCAGACAGTTAAGTTCTAACAGAAATTCTTCCAAGGAACCTTATAGGAGGGGTCAGTTCCTTCCTTGGAAAGTTTTTACGGCAACTGAAAAGTAGTTTATACATGGGTACTTCTCTCAAGACTTTTGACTCAAGTACAACTCAGTGAGGGAAATTCTACCAGGGTCTTATTGAAGCGGAAGATGGTCCAAGTATCCTGCCTTCCTTCCAGTGGGGTCACTTGATCCCGGGAAGAGTTCTGACTACCTCTTGGAATGGATGTGAATATCGCCTCTCTATGGCAGCGGACTGATCTCTGTTCGAGTGAGCCCACGTTCAGGGGGAAACCACTAATCAAAAGGATAGTATTTCTCAGCACTTT
This sequence comes from Paguma larvata, assembly GCA_030068075.1. NCBI lineage: Eukaryota > Metazoa > Chordata > Mammalia > Carnivora > Viverridae > Paguma > Paguma larvata. The sequence continues at coordinate 6,824,778 of CM057843.1, forward strand.
GGTAAAAGTTTAACGGGGGAGGAGGTGATAAAAACTAACAGCCAAATAGAGGTCCGGGTTCTCAGTGGATTTTCCTTTCACCACCCTAGGGCACCTCTCTGTTGGCCTGAATAGCTGTAAATGGATATCACTAGGGTAGAAGACTTCATTACCGTTATTAATTACGTTCCAGCCTTCGCCCTCTGTTCCTCTGAGCCCTCGGCCTCGGCAGAGAGCCCAGTCGAATCTCACCTGCAGTCCCCGCTTGCACAGTGATGAGGTCGGCGAGCAGCACACGGGGGGCGCTTTTCCAGAGTTGGTGAGGGCACCAGGCTGCAGGGTAAGTTCTCGGAGAGGAGTTCTCATAGCTGGTTTTCCCTGAGAAAGAAGAGAGTGTGAGAAAGCCCGAGCTGGGTCAGCCCGGCCCTCTTCCCTCTCTAAGAAACTCCTGGGGCAACAGGAAGAGTGGACTTCCAGCCCAATCGCGCTGAAGCTGCAGGACCAATAAGACGCCACACACATCCCGGTCCCCAGGCTGGACCCAGCTTTCCCAGGCGCTCGGCGTTGCCGGCGTCCCCCACTCCGAAGCCCCGACCCAGCTCTTTCTGTCCCTGAAGCTGTCCTGCTCACCGACTGGGGCGAAGGCGACAGGCTAAGGTTCAGTTTTTTCACCCGCCACATTTTCACGACAGAACGCGGGGTCGATCACCTCCCAAACCCAAGAGGCGACGCCATGTTTACCCGCCTTCTTTATTTGAACCTGCTCCACGCCTCCCGATTGGCTGCCGGGGCTTCGGTGCGTCGGCCTGACGCGTCCGCTCAGGGCTCGAGCCTGGAGGGTAGGAGGCGGGACCGGCGCAAGCCCCGCCTCCACCGGCGCGCGGGCCGCCCTCATTTTCTTTACGGACGCCTCCCCCAACTCACTCCGGCGTGGGCTGGGCGGGGGGCTGCTTCGCCCCCGAGGTGAGGGTACCGCATGTAGCTGGGAGAGTTGAGGATCTTGTCCTTCCGCTTCCAGTGGGTCTCCACACCCGCCTCACACCGTCAGTAAAGTTGTCTCGGTTGCATGGCCTCAGGGAGTCTCTCCTCAGGTTTCCCTTAGTTACCTGGCGCCTCGGGCTCGACCGGAAGGAGCCGGCCGCGAGTGCGGAAGGGAGAGGTGAGTGGAGCGTTTTGGAATCGGGCTTGCTCGGGGCCTCGGCCCTGCGGCGGTGGTGGCCCGAGGCGGAATTCGCCCGCGCCGTTACTTGGCCTGTTCCCGGTCCCTGGTGTTTTCTTGGGACTTCCCTCGGGGCCTGCCGCAAGTTTGCGGGCACAGCCGCTAACAAGTATTGAACATTTATGATGTCCCCGGCACCGTTCCCAATGCTTTATGTATATGAACTCCTTTCATTCTCCCGAGGACCTGTGAAGGAGGTACTGTAAATACCACCCGTTTACAGGCAAGAAACGGAGTCCTCATGCAATCCGCCCAGTGCCCCGCAGGTGGTTAAACGGCAAGAGTCGAGATTTCAACCCGCGCTCCCCGCTAAAGTGCTGTTATGTTCGTGTCAGCCTGAGTCCCCTCCGTGGGAAATCTAAGCTGTTGAAGGTGGCATTGATTTTTGGAAACAGCCTAAGGGTAAGTATTCAAAGTTAATAGTTTATGGCAAAGTGTGTTCTCTGCAACACTCACTGTACCTTACTTACACCCCGAAGTCTTACTGAATTTGGAAAAGAAAGTCATCCAAAGAGGAGGACCTGTTACTCTGTCATGACCTGCAGGGCTCTTAGGGGATGGGCTCCTCCGGAACCCTGTCGTCTGATACCATAGGCACTGGCCACATGCGATTACTGAGGACTTCAGATGTGGCTAGTCCAAACTGAGATGTGTCGCAGGTGTAAAAATACAAACTGGGTTTTGAAAAGATTAGAAAATATTTTTTAACATTGATTTCATACTGGAATTCTATTTTAGGGCTATTAGGTGCAGGAAAATGCATTAAAATTAAATTCACCTGTTTCTAATGGCTTCTGGGGCTTCTATTGTACTTCTGTTGGACAGCACTGCTCTAGAAACAGGACAGTCCCAGCCTGCAGGCACTACAGATAAGTTGCTTGAATGGAAAACTGGTAGGACAACGTGAGCGCACACACAGACTTGGGCCTGGGGTTTCCCAAGACTCAGCAGAGAGAATCCCAAGGTGTGTGGACTTCTGGTCAATCGAAAAGATTCAGCAAGTAAAACAAGGGTGGAAAATGGCAGAAAAGCCCAAACAAGCGCCAGTGGTAAAAGCCTGTGTTATAGAAATGTGTGTATTGGAATGCTTAGTTCTTGTCGCAGTTGGTATATCAGATCCTAGGTGAGTAGCCACAGTGATTTGGTGCTTCCAGCAGCAAATCAGGGGGGATATGGAAGGGTAGATGAGTGGGAAAATCCCATTATAAATAGGTAACATAAACAGGATGTTTGTTGGTGGTGTTTTGCGTACCTTCTTAAATTTGGTGTTTTTCAAATTATAAAAGTATTAGACTTTTTTTTATAGCAAGTGAAACGGTGCAATGCAAAGCTGTATTAAAGGCAAAGTCTCCCCTGTCCATTCTACCTGCCTGAGGTAATCGGTAGTGTGTACACCTTTGTAAAAACATATATGCGCACACACACACACACGGAAGTTTTGTATGTCTTTATTCACACACACATTACCCCCCAAATTAATTGATGTGTAGAATGGGGTTTCTGGGATTGAGGGCTAGTGTCTTTTTTTTTCTTCCACTTATCTCCCATTTTTTTCATGTTTTCTCTCTGTCTCTCTCTCTCTCTCTCACACACACACACACACACACACACACACACACAGACAGAGGGGAAGAAGACATTGAGTTCTTTACAAAAATGGCATCATTTCTTACACTTTGACATTTTTTCCCTCAGTCAGTGTCTTGTATAGAGTTGTTTTGTTTTTTAAGTAAATTCTGCCCCCAACGTGGGGCTTGAACTCACAACCCCAAAATCAAGAGTTGCATGCTTCACCGAGCCAACCAAGTGTCCCTTATGTACAGCCTTCTACATCAGCTGATACAGATGTAATTAACTGGTCACTTCATATACCTTGCGCTTTTTTAAAAAAATAGGTTATTTCTCTATTCTAATTTGTCAGTTTTATATTATAGACCTTAACTGTCATCACACTGCAAAATTTTTTACATCTAGTTTTGTCCATTGACTTTATTTTTTTTAATATTTTTTTTTGGTTTTTAAGTTTTTTACACTTATTTTTGAGAGAGAGTGCAAGCAGGGGAGGGGCAGTGAGAGGGAGAGAGAGAGAATCCCAAGCAGGCCCCATGCTGTCGTGGAGCCCAACATGGGACTCGAACTTAGAAACTTTGAGCTCATGACCTTAGCCAAAACCAGGAGACGGACACTTAACCAACTGAGCCACCCAGGTGGCCATCCATTGACTTTATTCATGCTATCTTTGGCCATACATAGAAGACTTTTATGTGGTCAAGTTGTCTTTCCTTTAAGACTATCTTGATTGAGTCATTCATTTATCAAATTTTTATGTAAATATGTTTTTCTTTTATAGCGCTTTCATTTTCTGTCTTGATTTAGGCATCTCCTCCATCCTTTGATGGTAGATCTAATCCCCCAAATGTCCTAAAATTTTTATGTTTTGATGGTCACATTTAAATCCTTAATGTATCTGGAATTAAGTTTTGGATATGATATGAAGTAGGGGTCCAAACATTTAAAACCACTTGGGCTTTTGTTTCTTTTTTAGGTAATCTCTATGCCCGTTGTGGGGCTTGAACTCACAACCCCAGTATCAAGAGTCGCATGCTTTAACAGCTGAGCCAGCCAGGTGCCCCAACACTTGTAGTTTTTAAATTTAGGATTAGAGATTACTTATTTTGTAAAAATGCAATTATATAAGCCAAATCAGCAACTCTGAGAAGTATGCACCAGGCATTTCTAAGTGAACTCAAGGATGAAACTGTGGAATTAGTAGCCCTGCTTCAATGAATGGTGTAGGTGTATGTGATGGAGTATGTGTATGATATGGATGATGAGAGTACTGAACAAAGGAGACAGTGTAACAGCTGCTAATCAGTGGGGCTCCATAAACCAGCAAAACTCATGGACAGGCCAGTGAAATCAAATAATAGGTTCCTCAGAATACAAGCAAAACCAAACTATAGGGAAGAAGGTAGCATGCTTTTTTGTAAATAATATAATCATTCCTGATTAATATATTAGAACTCATCATAGTGGTTATATTAGTTTGCTAGGGTTGCTATACAAAGTACCACAGACTGGATGGGTCAAATAACAGAATTTATTTTATCACACTTCTGGAGGCTAGAAGTCAAAGATCAAGGTAGACCACTTAAGTCGAGTTGGTTTCTTCTGAGGCCTCTCCCGCTGGCTTGTAAATAGCTGTCTTCTCCCTGTATCTTCACATGGTCTTTCCTCTGTCTGGGTCCTAATTTCTTCTTCTTCTTTTTTTTTAAAGTTTATTTATTTTGAGAGAGAGAACACACGAGCAGGGGAGAGGCAGAGAGAGAGGGAGAGAAAGAATCCCAAGCAGGCTCTGTGCTGTCAGCACCAAGCACAACATGGGGCTCGAACTCACGAACCATGAGATCATGACCTGAGCTGAAACCAAGAGTTGGATGCTTAACTGACTGAGCCACCCAGGCGCCTCCCCCCGCCTCCCCTCCCGCCAATCTCTTCTTTATAAGGACACCAACCATTGGATTTAGGGCCAACCCATATGACCTCATTTTAACTTAATTACATCTTTAAAGACTATTTTCATATATATAATCACATTCTGAAGTATTGAGGTTTAGGACTTCAGTGTATAAATGCAAGGAGGGAGGTATGGTGGAGACACTTCAGTCTGTAACAAGGATTAATAATCCACTGAATACAATTTTATTTTTAAAATGCTTGACAAGGTTTTTATATTGAATTTATTTAAAGAAGTAACTAAGGAATTGTGATTACCAGTTTGTTAAATCAATGAACTAGTAAACAGATTGATACACAGTAAAGAAACTTAGAGGTAATGGGGCACCTGGGTGGCTCAGTCGTTTAAGCGTCAGCTCAGGTCATGATCTCTCGGTTTGTCGGTTTGAGCCCCGCGTCAGGCTCTGTGCTGACAGCTCAGAGCCTGGATCCTGCTTCAGATTCTGTGTCCCCCCCCACCCCTCCATCTCTGCCCCTCCCACGCCCATGCTCTGTCTCTCTCTGTCTCTCAATAATAAATAAAAACGTTAAAAAATTAAAAAAAAAAACCTTAGAGGTAAAAAAGAATGAGTAGAACTACAAAGATGCTTTTCTAGAAGGAGAAAATACAGATTGGTGTTAAGACTAATCTTACATTCTTAGAAAAGATAGAAGGGAGTACAGTGTAAAATACCCATATTAATAGGTATATCTGATTTCTTCTGGGTAATGAAAAAATCAAAGCTTAGGGTTAAACTTAAAAGGTGATTTCAGGTTGTATATAAAAAAATTTTTTTAGGGGCACCTGGGTGGCCCAGTTGGTTAAGCATCCTACTCTTGATTTTGGCTCAGGTCATGATCTCACAGTTTGTGATGGGATTCTCTCTCTCTCTCTCTGCCCTTCCCCCCTGCTCACGGGTGTACATGCATGTACTCTCTCAAAATAAGTAAACTTAAAAATTTTTAAATATTTTAAGTGAATTTCATGTGGATAAGTAAAGGTATTCATAGGTCAGTGATTCTAAGTGGGGGTGGGGGGTAGCAGGAAAGAATGCCTTCCAGGGATGAGCATATCAAAACTATGGGTGAGGACAGTACTTTTTCAAATTATACTTTCTGAAACTTTGATTTTCTGTCACCCCTCCACTCTACCCTGAGAATCACTGCTGTAGTGCCCCACTTCCCCACTGATTGAAGAGAGTGCGTTAAAAACGACATTTGGTAAGAAATATTCAAACTATGCTTTCATGATTATGGTCTCAAAGCTATTTGATATGACCTAAGAAAGGGACCTTAGTAACATGTTAACCATGTCCTAAAGACCTTAACCCAATATGCTGCTGTGGTCAGAGAGGCTATATAACGTTGGGTGACCTGAACATTAACATTGGACCAGGACACACGGTATCATAAAATCATCTGCATCTGTTCTTTGGACAAGCACCACAGAACTCTGAAGCCCATGCCGCACAATTAAGAATCAGTGATTATAACACCCTCATTTTATATATAGGAAACTACAATCCAGAGGAGTTAAAATAACTTGTGTCAAGACTCTAAGATAGTTATTGGTAGATCCAGGCACCAGTCTAATACTCTTAACTACTTTAGAAACCGTTAATTCCTATTACAAGTATTCAGGGTTTTTATCCATTGTGCAGTTCTGGTCACTACAACTTAAAAAAAAAAGACTGTAGTAAGGCTTAGAAAAAAAAGTCTAAAGAGAAACAAATTAGATAATCAAAAGGACTACTGTTACGTTTATTTATTCATTTATATCCCAACCTCATTCCAAAAAGGCTTACAAAGAGCAGATCATAGAGTAAGAAAAAAAGATTAAAACAGAAAAATGAAAATAATGAAAATAAAGATATAAAAGGAAGACAGAACCAAGAATGTGGTTAGCATTACAAAATATACAATAGGAAGTCCTAAACACTTGCTGGAAATGGACCACAAATTAGGCTCTAAGTGGCCTAGCACTGATATGAAGAAAAAAATACAGTCAGTTGAACATTTAGTGTCTTTAAGGTAAAACCAAACAGCAATTCAGGAAAAGCACAGCTGGATTCAGAGGAAATTTCTCCCATGCATCCTTAAACAGAACATTATGAATTGTAATGATAAACACCCTTTACAATAGCCACAGCTATTAAATTTCACAGGGATTTTCCTACGGATTGCCAAAGTACAATCCAGAAAAAGCAATTCTGCAGAGGCCAATAAAATGCCGGCTATACAGGGAAAATCTGGCTTAATCCAGGGACAGAGTTAATAAACACAAGTACACAGAGTACTTTCCAGACTCACTTTTGTCTGTAAAGAGAGATCAAATATAACTGAAGAATACTAAAATGAAGGTTTTGAGGGGTGCCTGGCTGGCTTGGTCAGAAAGGCATGTGACTCTTGATCTCGGGATTGAGTTCAAGCCCCACAGTGGGTGTAGAGATTACTTCAATAAACAAAGTTTAAAAAAAATTGTTTTAAATGAAAATTTTGAGAAGTTTAGAAAAATGAAAAGAAGTTATAAAGGCCAGAAATGTATACAAACTTAAGGTCCAGATGATTTTCCTTACTAAAGGAAAAGAAAAAACTTCGGGGCACCTGGGTGGCTCAGTCAGTTAAGTGACAGACTCTTGATTTCGGCTCAGGTCATGATCTCATGGTTTGTGACTTTGAGCCCTGCATTGGGCTCTGTGGGGACAGTGTGGAGCTTGCCTGGGATTCTCTCTTCTTTCTCTCTCTGCACCTCTCTCACATGCCCTCTTTCTCAAAAATAAACATTTTTTTAAAAAAAGGAAGGGTGCCTGGGTGGCTCAGTCAGTTGGGCATCCGACTTCGACTTGGGTCATGATCTCACGTTTGTGAGTTCGAGCACCGCGTTGGGCTCTGTGCTGATAGCTCGGGGCCTGGAGCCTGCTTCGGATTCTGCACCTCCCTCTCTGCCCCTCACCTGCTTGTGCTCTTTCTCTCTCTCTCTCTCAAACATAAATAATCATAAAAAAATTTTTTTTTAATGAAAAGATTCTTGAAATACATCTCTGACCTTAGATCTTAAGGTTGATGTCATGCCTCTTAATCCCTTGGTTTGTCCATCAGAAACTGAATCCCAGGCCATCTAGGGAAATAATCAGTTTAATAATCCTTGTGTCTTCTGAAGAGACTTTGTTTGGAAAAAAAATTCAATAGCTATTCCAATTAGCCCTAGCAAAGACATTTAACCCATGCATGTTTCAGTTCCTATTCCTCACATCAGGCTATTAGATTCACTTTTGAAATTTTTGAATATTAGATTTATCAGATTGGCTGTGAGCCCCCAGATCATATATTTTAGCTGCATATTTAGGGGTTAAAATGTCAGCTTTTGAGACTTTTGAAAAACATTCATACTACTCCTCACAAACCTATTAAACACATAAATAGCACCTTGAAACTCCATGAAGTGTTATTGCTCAAGCAAGGAAATATGGCAGAGAAGCAAGGAAAGGGAAAAGTAGAATAAGCCTCTGGGGGAAAGCTTCAGGGTATGAGCATTGGAGAAATGAAGCAAAGGAAAATGTCAACACTCTGATCTGAGTTGTTGAATTGAGAGGTGGGTTGTATCAGGGGGTAGGGAGGGTAGGGCCAGGTGCGGCTGCCAATAGCAGAATGCCCAAGATGTGAACTCTGGTCCAACAAGTAGAAGAACAGAATGGTAAGAGGCTACAGAGTAAAAACAAACTGGATCATCAAAGTGGTCATACTGAGTTGGCAGTGGAAGAGGTCCTCGGGTTCCCATATAGGCCCCAGTCTACAGTGAGGGGCTCAAGCAAGGCTGGGACGGACCAGGTAGGACTCCAGGTTACAGTCAAAGTTCTTGAAAAGCATGGACTCCGATGGACTGGGCTGGGTAGCTTGTGACTCCATGACAAAGTTCACTGGCTGCTTCTGTAGGAGCTCTGGGTCAAAGGCCACACCCCGAAAGAAAGGGTGGACCTGGAAGTGATGCAAATAACGTAGACGGCGGAGGGGATTCTGGCATAAGAGCTGAAGGCAAATAGAGCGTGAAGGATAGATGAGATAGGAGAGGAGCTAAACAGAAAAGTTGGAAAAGGAGAAGTTCATGGAGCTGTGGAGGGAAAGAAGAATCCTAAAGAGGATCTGAAAGAGGGAGAAATGGGCTAATTTGAGGGCAAAGGTGGGAATAGCGGCACTGTCCTGGTCAGAGAGCAGCACTGGCCCTCTCCCTCAGAAGTGACCAGTTATGGGTGGGGAGGATATTTGAAGGATGAGGAACTCTGAACTGAAATTTGAAGTGCCTGTTAGAGGGCAAGTGGTGAGGTGGTACTTGGTCAAGTTAGAGCACGTGTGCACACATACACTCACCGAATTATCAGAGGGATGGGGAAATCTCATTTCAGTACTAGGGAAAGGAGAGAACTGAATGGTTTGGTAGTCAAGAAGGAAAGTAGGGGCGCCTGGGTGGCTCAGTCGGTTGGGCAGCTGACTTCAGCTCAGGTCATGATCTCGCAGTCTGTGAGTTCGAGCCCCGCGTCAGGCTCTGTGCTGACGGCTCGGAGCCTGGAGCCTGCTCCCGATTCTGTGTCTCCCTCTCTCTCTGCCCTTCCCCTGTTCACGCTGTGCCTCTATGTCTCTCAAAAATAAATAAACATTAAAAAAATTTAAAAAAAAAAAAAAAAAGAAGGAAAGTAGTGTTTACCCTTACCTCATGGAGCAGGAGTGAGAGCCCCTGGTTAAGAGAGGCTGGGATCTCAGAATCATAGTGGGTCACACTTGCCAACATGGCCACATGATCTCTCTGTGCAGCCACTGGGAACTGAGTTAAGAGGTTGGGGGGGGGGGGGCAGTGGTGTCATTGTTTAGTAGGAATAAGGCAAGATTTCCTAAGGTCTTCTTCCCACTACAGGGCAGAGCTCCTCTCTTTGCCCAACATTCCTACCATTTTCTCACCTTCCCAGTTGCCAGACAGAAAAGCAAGACACCCAGGGACCACCAATCAGCAGCATGGTTGTAAGGCCCTCCACTCAGGACCTCTGGGGCTAGATTTGAAAGACAGTTGTCATTGACATCAATTGGCTATCCTGCCGATGCTTACCCACCAGTTTTAGCCCCTGTCTCACCCATGTACTGAAGAGTGCCACAGATAGTATAGGCTCGGGCTCCCTGGGGCAGGTGGCGGGACAGACCAAAGTCTGTCAGTTTCAGATGGCCTGTGAAAGATAAGGCAACAGTGCCACTCTGTTCCACCCCTCATCAGCCATGACATATTCCCAAACTGAGGGTACGTCTCATTCTGGGGCTAGGAAAAGAAAAGGACTTACCTCGTTCATCTAGAAGGATATTCTCCATCTGAAAAATCACAAATGAGAAGTTATTATTCATCTTCCTTTTGACCTTCTTTTATCATGTATACCTGTCAGCTGAGGAAGATGCCTTATTCAGCATTCAAGTCTATACTTTGAGGGCTCTTGCCCAAATCCTTAGCACCCATGAGAGCCCCAAGGTTAGCTATCCTCAGCTCCTCTCTCCCTTCTTGGATCTGTTAGCACTTCTTACTGATGCCCCACTTCAGACAAAGAGAAAAAGCACTCAGCTCTACCTTCACATCTCGGTGGATGACGCCCAAATCATGGAGATAGCCTGTGGATGACAGCAAGTAATGGGGTCCGCTAAAGCTCTCCTGGCTTTCCAGTTTCCCTGGCAGTCCCATCCCATCCCGATCCCTGTTCTGTGACCTCCAGAGTTAATACCACTTCTCTTCTCTCTGCCCCTCCCCCTTAGTTCTTCCCGCAATTCCATTACCATTTCTGTTTCACTTACACAGCACCAGAACAAGTTCAGCAGCAAAGAGGCGGATGGAAGCCTCGGTCAAGCAGCCAACAGAGGACCACAGCGAGTACAGATCTGTACTGCAGTAGCTGCACACTGCAAAGTACCAGAAGTCTAGGCAATACTGGGGGGTAACGTGCCTGGGCTCAAAGGCATTTTAGGCCTCTTGCCCAAACTGATGCCACATGGTGTTCCCTCTCCCTTTGGGAGACAGAAGTGCTCAGAGAAGGGAAACAGCAAAGGGAGGACAAGCCAAAGGGATGGGTAATCTCAGGTGGGGAGTACAATAGGACGACTCTTGGAAATGAGAGAGGCCAGTCACTCACTAATGAAGAGGTGCCGTTTTCCCTGCCAGCTGTCCCCCAAACCGTGTACAAAAGGATGGTTGATCTGTCGCTAGGGATGAAGAAAACAGGAAGTTAGGGAGGAAAAAGGGCACTGAGGATCAAGGCAGCCAAGAAGTCAGGATTTAACCTAGATGTGCAGAAAGGGAGCTGCTGCCCTACCTCTAAGTTCAGGTGAACAAAATAGTAGGGACTGCCTGTCTGGTAACTCCAAAACCAGCATGATAACTACTACGAACACACTAGGACGTGCTAGAATTAACTGCTGATAACTACCTTTCCCAGGATCTGCTTTAATTGAAGCAGAGGGAGGAGGCAGAACAAGGAAGAGCAGGGCAGTTGGACAGGAAAGGTGCTTTCTCCACCTGTGGTTTAGTTCTTCCTAGGCTCCATTCCTGGGCTCTGTGCATACCTGGATGCTAACCTCCTCTTTGCACTGCCTCAGGATGTCCCTCTGTAGGACCTTTACCTTGGACACCACCTATAAAAGGAGAGGAGTGATGACTCCTACAGGTTGTGTATGCCTCCCAACCTTTCTGAAACCAAGATTGGAAGAAGAGCTGGAGAATGATATGGAAGAATACCTAGGTCCCTACCTTCACTGCAAATACTGCTTTCTGGTCACAATCTAGCACCTTGAGGACCGTTCCAAAGGAGCCTTTAGCCACAAGTCCTAAAATCTGTACAGAGAAATGAAAAATAGGGCGATTGAAACTCTGGCCATTTCTAGATGTCTCCCCATGACTGAGACCCCTTCCAGGGACCGACCTACCTTCAGTTGGTGATGCCCCATAAGGGGCCTAATGGGAAACTCCGGCAGAAAAAGGTTGACGAACTGAGGCACTGGCCACTCAGACAGCGGCTTCTCTATTAGCAACGGTGCCGGCTCCCGGGGCTCTTGATGTAGGCACTGATGCCTGCGTAGTCCCCAAAGCTCTTCCAGACCTGACCTGGTAGTCCCCACACCTGACCAGAGGCTCTTCCAGCCTCGGACCCAGGGACCCTGGATGTTGCCACCCTGCTGAGAACCAAGGGAGTCACTCTAAACCTCTGCCCTTGAGGCATTACAAATTCTGCCCATCTAAGAAGTCACACCCTCCAATCTTAACCTTAGAGATATGTTTTTGAGCACCAGGCAATATTGCCACTACCCTTGCTTTGGGCCAAGGCCTAGATTTCCTGGACATGATTCAAATTCTCTAGGAAAGCAGTATGTAGACATTTTCCCCATGAGGCATCTGAAATTCAGCCTGTATTTCTCAGTATGGGGTTGGGATATTTTCACAGTATAGCCTCCTGTTTCACCCCCACAGTGGGCATCACTAACATTCTCCTCACCAGTCAGTTCCCAGGCCTCCAGCCCATGTCCCCTTCACCTCCCTTAAACAGGCTGCCAGAGCCCCACAGCCTACCTTATGAGAAGCAACCACCCGGGCATGTTGCCCCTGCCGACAGCTCACTGTTCCCATCCAAAGCCTCTGCCTCCTCTCTCCACCTGCTAAATCTGCTGTCCCAGTTACATAAGCGATTCCGCCCCCGATGCTACATTACACATGAGCCCCACCTCTTCCCTGCTGTTCATGATTGGAGATGCAAGTTGATGCAGCCAAACCCCACTCATCCTCAAATCCTGTCCCCCCACCGCAGTTAGGGATAAGCTCATAGCGAGAACTAAAATGTGCAGAGGCCTATCAGCATGGGGCCAGTGTCGCACCAGAGCTGGAAAGTATCTGTGATATGGCTTCACGGAGAAGGGAAGAGGCCATCATTAGAGTGGCAGCTAGAGGATATGTCTTGGGTTGATGGGGAGGGAAGGACACAGGTTGAACCCATGGACTTAACACACCAAAAAAAAAAAAAAAAATTAAAATATATTTTTTCTCTTTAAATCAATTTTTTTAACATTCTCCAGGGCATACCTCAGGGGGATCCATGACCAGCCCTGACTCCTATTGCCATTTTCCCAAGTGAACTTGGCACAGATTGAGGAGGGGCTGATTTCCCCCCAGAACCCTAACACCTCTTGTACAAGGCAGTGGAATGAGGAATAGGAGATCGGCTCCTCCCCTCAATTTTCTAACACAGAGGGAGAGCAGTTACACTTAGAAATATATATGTATATATTTATATATAGGTCTATAAAAATTTATCACACTTGATCAGAACTGTCCCTCCCACCCTTTCAGTTGGCCCCAAGGGAACCAGATCCTGAGCCTGGGCCCAATCCCTGGGTCTTGCTCTCTTGATGCCTCTCTGGCCCTGGGCCTGCTGATCAGTGTGAGGTAGAACTCAGCATTATTATCCACCGTGTTCTGCAGGGAACAGGCCAGCTGCCAAAAGAGGAGTGCCTCTCTCCGCAGTACCCTGTGAGCTCCTGACCACCACAAATCCTGATGGATGAGGGGAAGCGCTTCCCACCCCACAAGTCCCTGGGGCCTGAGCCAAAGTCAGATCCTGTACTGCAGCCACTCTTGGATGCTGGATCACTTGCGCCTGCCAAAGATGGACTTCTTGCCAGGGTTCTTGTTGCCCACACTTAAACCGATGAGGAGCCGGGCTTTCTCCTCCTCTTCCTGCTGTTGCATGTTGAGGTCTGATTTAGTTTCTAGCTTTCCCCGGACCTCAGACCCTGTTGCAGGCTTCAGCCTTAGCTTCTCTTTGATTACCTGATAGGTTAGAGAGGAGTAAAAGGGAAGGTAAATATTAGTGGAACAGACAGAATAAATCACTGTGAACCAAGTCAAGGAAGATTTATTAAGCTTACATGAAGACACAATGGGGCAATTCAAATTATAAAATGATCTCTGCTTTCAAAAAGCTTACAGTCTAATTAGAACCTATTCTAAACCTGAAGCTGCATCAGCCCTCAGCTCCCTAAAATGCAACAGAAGTTAACATATGAGTATAAACATTTAAACATCTGACCAGGGCAGAGATAGAAGTTGCTCATTTCATTCACCTGCCCATTGCAAGGCTACTTGTCCTACATACGTCCTACAGTGAAATGCTCCTGAGCACAGGATCTGTTTGTCAGCCCCTGCTAACCAAACAGCCATGAACTCTGGCGGGATACCTGGGCAACCAGGGCTTTGCGGCTGTCCCTCTTGACAGCCATGGCAAAGTCTAGCCACGTCCATGTGTTGTTGTGGTACTCCAGACAGGGCAGCACAAGGTTAAGGTCACCCCAATCCACACTATTCTTCTCACCCTGCAAGAGAAGAAGGGAGAGGGGAGAGAAAAGACAAGCGAAAAGATCAGATGCCATTTTTAGTCCAAAGCTAATACTTTCTTTTAGTATATGGGCTGCTGAAGTGAGCACACAGTCCAATCTAATACTTGAGCCCAAGTCTAGTACTTTCCTGCAGCAGCAATCTAAAGAAAGGTACTGATTTCCCTTTACCTCATCCTGTAACGGTACTGACTCCTGAAGGCAGCAGAGGGAACAGCAGATTATTACCCAAAGACCAGCTTCACGATCTAGACTCATGCCAAATTTTGATCTCTGATCTTATCTGGTTCCCTTCCCACCCTGTTCTAGAAAGTACTAGGGAGGAGCAGACCTTGTAGCTGACGCACAGAGGAACCTGTGGAATCTTTATGTAGATGAAGGAGTTGTTCATGGCAGCTCGTTCTTTCATCTTGTCAATATCATCCACAGGGTGCTAGGAAAGGCAGGAAAGGAATGTGAGCCCTTGAAACCATCAGCAGAAACACAGAACCCCAAACATCTCCATCTTCTTTCATCTCTGGAAAAGACTCAGGAAACAAAAGAAATCCTCGGCTGACCCAAACAGAACCTTAGGATTCTTCCATCTTTCTGTCATCAGGGCATGTCTGGTACCTCAGGTACTTTCCGAAATGATCTTCTGACACCAGAACTCCGATTTAAGCCTTGTGCAACACCCTTCCCAGGGCCCAGTGGTGCTGCATCATCGGTTGCAATCAGCTGCCGAGGCTTAACCACTGGTATTCCTATGAAAGAGCAAGCACACCAGCTGTTGTCCTCTCTCTGAAGCTTCAGCTATCTCTGGGGCTGCTACCCCAGTCTTCTGGATCTCCACCATAAAAGTTCTCACCAGTAGTCACCAGTTTGGACTTATCTTCTTCATCACCAACCTCATCATCTTCTACACTTCGGCCAGGAAAGAAAAAGCCCATTATTCTATGGAAGAACTGGTGTGTCAGCTGGATGGTGAGAGGCACCACATTTACCTAAAGAGGAAAAAGGCTGAAGAAGCAATTAAGCTCAGACATCATCCCTCAGTTTACCTACCCCTAATGTAGCATAGTAACACACAGACAGCTTTTGAGTGGCCTTTGTTCCTGGGTCCCCAAAGGACTGTTTACTAACCTCAAAGTGTTCCTTAACAGAAATACCCCCAACGGGGGGCCGGACTTTGCTGAAGAGGCGGAGGGCTAACTGTCGCCCAGATTGGCCGGAGCTCTGGGGCCGTAGGACTACCTGTAAGATGAAGAGTGATAAATCTACCCACAAATCCCTGCAGACTAAGAGAAAAAGCAATAGTCTCGCTAAGCTAGCCAAGCTTTCAACCTCTCAGATCACCACAGTATTTCCCATAGTCGGTTTATGGGGGAAGGGCCATTACATATGCCCTGGGTTAGGAAGCATGAGAATGGGGCAGGAATGGGGAAATAAGACTTGCCTTATAGACAGCATTGGGGAGGAGGTTGTTCATAGTGAACCAGCCCAACTCCAGAAGATGTTCTGCTGTGTCATCCGACTTATTCACCTATAAAGACAGATTCCCCCCCACCCCACCCCACACACTATCATAAGTCTTTCTCAGGAGCTTGCTAGAGAATTGGAACATATCCTGTTTTCAAGTTCTCCATATGTTTATTCCCAACCTTTGATATCCCTTTCATTTTCATAGTCGATTCACCCTTTGATCCGGTGCTCCTCACGTGCACTACTAACAAGAGCACTAAGTGCCATAACCCTCCCCAGGCACCGTGATAGTCAAAAATGCTCTCACTCAGGTCCAGACTCCCGGGGGGAGGAGTGGGAATAACGATCATCACGTCCTCTCCTCTGTGACATTGGTTATTTATTGCAGGAACGCTGAATGTCAGTATAGAATTAATTCTATTCCAAGCTGGACTTGGAAAATTACTTCCCCCTGGGCTGTATTTCTAGGGATAATCTTATTCAATGAAAGAAGCATTTGATCAAGCTCATCTATATGTGTATTATTTAATATTACAAACAATTGTGTCTAAGGGCAACTCTGTTCATGTGTCATCATTAATAATTATTAATACCAGTATTAGTAATCATATAATAATTAGCCTCTTTGTTTCTCTGAGTTAAGACTCCTGAGATAGGTCAATGTCTTTCAAAACAATTGCCTTTATGTGACTGTATGTACCCGATACCTTGCTGTAGAGGAACCGCTGCAGCTCCAGTTCGGCAATTCCTAGCTGTCCATCTTCCTCTGTCAGACGCCAGCGTGCCTGAGCAAAGTAGAACTCAGTGCGACGGACCACACTCACATCTTCTTGTTGCTTTCGCAACTCCATCTTATTGGCCTGCTGCAGCTGGAAATCCTTAAAACACCTATAAGTGGAGAGGAGGGCCAAAGCCAGTAAGGGTAACAGCATTTGAGTTGGGGCTGGGGTAGAATGCTCTAGAATGATGCAGGAGGTAAACCCAGAGATGGACCTATTTTGGAACAGATACTCCCTAAATTGTTTTTCACTGGATTCATGCTCCTCACACCCAGGGCCTTGGGAGAATAAATCCCATCTTTCAGTCCCACAGCATTTTTTTTTTCTTAAGTTCCACACCCATCTTGAGAAACTTAACGGAAGATCATGGGGGAAGGGAAGGGGAAAAAAATAGTTACAGAGAGGGAGGGAAGCAAACCGTAAGAGACTCTTTAAATACAGAGAACAAACTGAGGGTGGATGGGGGGAGTGGGGGAGAGGGAAAAATGGGTGATGGGCATCGAGGAGGGCACTTGTTGGGATGAGCACTGGGTGTTGTATGTAAATGATAAATCATGGGAATCTACCCCAAAAACCAAGAGCACACTTTACATGTGTGTATTAGCCAATTTGACAATAAATTATAATATATAATATATATATATACTGTGCCACATGCTACACATGTTAAAAACAAAGTTCCACAGCCAGTGTGGGGCTTGAACGCATGATCCTGAGATCAAGAGTCACATGCTCTACTGACTGAGCCACATAGGCACTGCTTTTTTTTTCCCAAGTTTTTGTTTGTTTGTTTTTTAATATTTTGAGAGAGAGAGAATCCCAAGCAGGCTCCCCGCTGTCAGCACAGAGCCCGACATGGGGCTCAAATTCACAAACTGTGAGATTATGACCTGAGGCAAAGTCAAGAGTTGGACACTTAACCGACTGAGCCCTCCAGGAGCCCCCCAGGTGCTTCTTAATAAAGTAATCTCTGCCCACTAATAAACCCCTACAATTGTATCTGCAATTGTGCTCCTTACTGATCAACTTTAAGACATTTTATTTTCAGTTCATCTGCACTGGCACCAAGGCCACAAAAGTGATCTTTCTGAACTATCTGATTTTCTCCTTTCCCGGGAGGTACTCTAATGAAGAGCCAAAGGAGGGGCTCTCCTTTTCTCAATCTCTTGGCCAAGTCCAACAAGGCTCATTCAAGAAGTCTCCAAATCTGCGTCAGCCTTTGATAATGCACAACAGATCTGAAGACTATCAAAATACCAAGCAAGGAAGAGAAATCGACTCCAGCTGGGGCACTAGAAAAGGGCAGGGGAAGAATGCTTCAGCACCTGATGAGGATATTAAGCTCTTCACTTTCCAACTGCAGGTTGGCCTTCTCCTGGTTTAGCTGCAACTGAAGCTTCTGGTTCAGGTCAAGCAGGTTCTCATTCTTGCTGTCATCCTGCAAAGACTAGGGAGCCAAGGCAGGAGACACTGAGAGAGATCTTCCTTATCCTGGGAGAACACCCTCTGCTCCAACCGCCCTGGTGACTACCTTCATGATAGAATACATCTGCTTTTCCAGCTGCCGTATCTGGGCCACATGCTGCCGCACGGCCTCCTGCAAATGGAGTATGCTGCTGCGCTGTTCCTCGGGGTTGCTCGAGATCTCAAGCTGGAACCTGACTCGCTGCTTCTTCTCACTATGCTCCTGAAGGAATGGAAAAGGAAATGAACAAGGTTTTTTAATAGACAAGTCTTGCAGTAAAGTGAAATAGAGAAAGAAACAAGAAACAGGGATCTCTTCTGGAAAGCTTACTTGTATCTCTTACCATTAGTAGCAAGCTTAAAGGGTAGGCCAATGCAGAAGACGTAAAGATTTCACAATAAGCCAGTGCCACAGGGTAGGGACAGAGGTGATAGTGGGGACTAGTTACTGTCTTTAGAGGTATTAAAGTGACTCAGTAGAGAACTGACCAAGAAAAACAAACACATGAGCAAGCTCTGTAGTCTCAGGAACACTCAGACCTTTCCTACATAAGTGCAGTTTCAACTGCTGCTATTGACTAACGCAGGATGTACCAACCACAAGGTCCTTTTTCAATCTGAAGCGTGACTTTTCTTACTGGACCCCAAATAAAGCACAAGGTCTGTGGGTTCCTGTGAGGTTGACTGGCATTCTAGAAGGGCCTATGCTCACCTTCCGCTTAGGTTCTACGTGGAGCAGCAGGTTGTTGACGATGTCTAAGATCATGGCATACTGAGCCGGGTTGGTGGAGATTTCCAGCTCATGATGAATAAGGGTGAAGGTATCCACAGCCCCTGCATAATTAGCAGCTAGGTTAGAATCTCAAGTTTCTCACTAAATATCTGCCCCCTCTTCTAACCCTTATTTGGAACCACTCCTGTTAATCCCATAGAAATTAGTGAGAGTTGCTCACGGATAGAAACCGGTTTGCTTATTTTAGAATTAAACAATATCCATTCATCCTAGTTCCCTCCAAGAGTACAGTTTAGTCTCTTATAGCAGAACTTACACAATGTAGAGCGCAGTCAACGTGTTAATGCCCAGGGCACAGTGGGACTTCTGATAACACAAGTAACTCAAAACCACTAAGGAAATAACTACTTTCACAAGTCCCCTTCAAAAAGCCTTTCAAGCCCTGAATACCTTCCTGTTTCTTTAGGAGATCTTCCTTTTCCTGGTTCTCATGGACCTCGGGTGGCTTAATCTGAGTTGCCAGCTCAGGATCAATGTCATGGCTGTAACTAATATAGTACATTCGACAGCTACAGCGCGAAATGATCCGCTGGACTTGCTGGGCTTGCTGCGCCTCAGCTGGCTGATTCCAATCTGGGAAGAGATGGGAAAGAGATAAGAGAAAGGCATTCTCAATGGAGGTATTGTGAGAGCCTCCCAGCTATATGTGATGTCTAGGGAACTCCAGACACTTGCTTTCCACCTAGCCTAACACAAAATGGTCCTATTTCAGCATATGTTAATTTTAAGGGTATGTAAGAAAATGCACATCTCCTACCACATGATGGGGAATAAGGGACAGCTGACCTGTGGTGGTGGTAACCATGCCTCCCACTGCCTGCCCGCTCTCCATCAGCTCCTGCACAGAGTCCAGACTCCGCTGCCGGTGCTCCTCGATATTCTTTACCTGAAGACAGGGATACAGGCACCTTTAACTCCTGGCCAAATGGGCCACAGATCTCTACGATGCAAGTAGTTATACTATCTAAACGTCCACTGCCTGGAATAGCTTGAAGGATCTCCCAAGGTAGAAGACATACATGACTCCCTCCTGGCCCAAACCACCTAAATTCTCCAAACCCAAATGAGTTACATGCACATTTTGCCAGGCCTGAGGCCAGAAAGGCAAGCTAGGTTAAAATCATATCCTATCTGGGGGCACCTGGGTGGCTCTGTCAGTTAAGTGACTCTTGATACCAGCTCAGGTCATGATCTCACAGTTCTTGGGATCGAGCCCCGCACCAGGCTCTTGGGATTCTCTCTCCTTCTGTCTCTCTCTCTGTTCCTTCCCTACTTGTGCTCTCTCTCAAAATAAATAAATAAACATTAAAAAAAAACATATCCTATTCCACCTCACACCCATTAGGATGGCTATAATCACAAAAATAGTATTGACTGTTGGCAAGGACGTGCAGAAATTGGAACCCTTGTGCACTATTGGGGGTATGTCAAATGATACAATGGTACTATGGCAAACAGTATGGCAATTCCTCAAAAACTTAAAAACAGAATCACTATATGACCTAGCAATTCCACTTCTGGATATATACCCATAAGAACTGAAAGCAAGGTCTTGAAGAGATTTGTACACCCATGTTCACATGGCATTATTCACAATAGCTAAAATATGGAAGCAGCCCAAGTATCCACTGATAGATAAATGGATAAACCATTTGTTGTAAGGACATACAGTGGAATTCAATCTTAGAAAGGAAGATGCTACAACACGGACAAACCTTGAAGAGATTATAGAAGGTGAAATTAGCCACTCACAAAATGACAAATGCTATATGATTCCACTTATACGAGGCACTTAAGGATAGTTAAAATCATAGAGACAGAAAGTAGAATGGTGGTTGCTGAAGACTGGAAAGGGGAAGGAGAGGTATTGTTTAATGGGTATAATTTCAGTTTTACAAGATGAAGAGGTAGGGAAATGGATGGTGGTGATGGTTGAACAACATTATGAATATATTTAATGCCACTTAACTTTACACTTAAAAATGGTTAAAACCAGGGGTGCCTGGGTGGCATCCAACCCTGGATTTCGGCTCAGGTCATGATCTCAGGGTTGTGAAATCAAGCAGTGCACTGGGCTCCGCGCTCAGCATGAAGCCTACTTGGGATTCCCTCTCTCCCTCTCTCTCTCTCTCTGCCCTTCCCCTGCTAATACTCTGTCCCAAAATAAATAGATACACTTAAAAATGCTTAAAACGGTAAATTTTTTATGTATCTTACGACAATAAAAAATTTTGAGGAAAAAGTCAAATCCTGTCAAGCACAAAAAATTTCATCGAAACCAGTGACTTTCCCACCCACTTTGATATTCATGATTTGTGTTTTTGCTGTTTTCTGTCTTCAGACAGACAACCACTCTGACACTGTTGCCATTAGTTAAAGGGAGTGAATTCTTTTGAGTCTCTCTGCCAAGCTGAAGTCAAAGTGAATAATAGAATGAGTGATATGAAGACCACAAGCAGATCTGCCAAGTCACAAAAAAATTCATATGGGAAAGCCAAGATCAAAGTACCCTCACCAAATTCAGTGAAGGAAATCATAAGCAAAAAGAAAAGACAACCTACTGAAAGGGAGAAGATATTTGCAAATGATACATAAGGAACTCCTACAACTGAACACCAAAAAACATTAATCCAATTTATAAATGGGCAGAGGACCTGAGTAGACATTTTTCCAAAGAAGACATACAGATGGCTAACAGACACATGGAAAGATGCTCAAATTCATTAATCACCAGGGAAACACAAATCAGAGCCACTTCATGCCAAAATGGCTAATATCAAAAAGAAATAATGCATGTTGGCAAGGATGTTGAGAAAAGGGAAACTCTGTGCCTTGGGAGCAGAAATGTAAACTGGTGCGGCCATTCTGGCAAACAATATGGAGGTCCCTCAAAAAACTGAAAATAGAAGTATCATACGATCTAATAATTCCACTTCCGGTATTTATTTGAAGAAAATGAAATCATTAATTCAAAAAGCCCTATGTTTAATGCTTACTATGTTTATAATAGCCAAGATACAGAAGCAACAAATGTCCTTCAACAGGTGAATGGATAAAGATGTGTTTTATATATACACAATGGAATACTACTCAGCCATAAAAAGGAATGAAATCTTGCCATTTTCGGCAATATGGATGGATCTGAGGGTATTATATGAATAAAATCAAAGATAAATCCTGTACGATTTTGCTTACATGGGGAATCTAAAATACAAACAACAAAAACAGAAATTAACTCATAAAGAACTGGTGGTTGCCAGAGGGGAAGAGGGTGGGAGGAATAGGTAAAATAAGTCAAGGGGATTAAGAGGTACATACTTCCAGATATAAAATAAGTCATGGAGATAAAAAGTACAGCATAGGGAATATAGTCAATACTGTAATAACTGTGGTGACAGATGGTAACTACACTTTACCCTGGCGAGCATTTCATAATGTTTGTAATTGTCAAGTCACTATGTTGTACACCAAAACTAATATGTCCAGTATACTTCAATTAAAGAAACAAACCAAAAAACCAAGGATATTCTACTCTAATGCTAATATCACAGCCTGAGAAAAAAAAGGGTTCACATGCAAAAGAGGGCACGCCGAAAAGAAGCAGAGGCCCAGAAAATGCTCGAGAGATTTTGCATAGGTCATCCTGCCCACCTCTGCCTAGTAGTTAACATCTTCTATGCCTACCTCCTGAGATTAGCAGTAAAGAACACTGCTTGCCTGAATCACAGATACAATATATCAGCATGACCTCTCCTATTACCAATAACCTGACCCTTACTTGGCTTGGCATTTGATTAAATGATTGCCTTGTATGTAATTACACCTGAGGTTGCTCAGATTGAGCCCTAAGGTTTTTGGAGTAAGAAGCACCAGGCTGGGCGGAAGGGGGTGGGATTAGTTTTTCCCCACTGAATAGAATAGTAAATGAAGTCATCCTATTGGTCCTTACAGATGTAGCTGGATCCAGTAACTCATTTGGGTGTACCATGCCCAGCACAATGTGGACACTTCATACCTCTTAAGTAAGTATTAACAATGCCAAGTATTGGCTAGGTACATCTCATAACCATTATATCTCCCAGTAATTCTAAGATAATATCCTAGAAATTATAAAGCAAATTCTGTTCTACTATCCTGAAAAGAACATCCATATCCCATAGCCTAGGCCCTGCCAACTGCTCACAATTTCACCAGCTAACAAAATGTTATCTTGACACACACTTACACCTCCTCTGACATAACTTTTTAAAGATGGTGTGATTATTTTCCATCTAAATGAAGCTTTATATTTTTCAAAGCAGTTTCTCACACTTGATCCTTTCAACAATCTTGTGAGGGGGAAGTATTAACTCAATTTTACAAATAAAGGTGACTTGGGACCCCTGGGTGGCTAGTCAATTAAGCCTCTGACTCTTGATTTCAGCTCAGGTCATGATCTCACAGCTATGAGTCTGAGTCCCACATGGGGCTCTGCGTTGACAATGCAGAGCCTGCTTGGGATTCTCTCTCCCTCTCTCTTTGCCCCTCCCCTGCTCTTGTCTCTTGTCTCTCTCTCTCAAAATAAATAAACTTGAAAAAAAAAAGTAAATAAAGGTGACTCCCCCAAAGGTTCATGGCTACTATAATAGCAAAGGTGCCATTAGAACTCACATAACCTTAGTCCTAGACAAGCTGTCTTTGTATTCAACCTCACTGCTTTGCTGAAACTAACCAAACATATTCATAAGAGAAACCAAAGAAAAGGCAGATAAAGAATTTATCTAAAGTTCTCAGACTTATTGCCTGGTTTCTTGGCTGCCTGCTGATTAGTGTGATTAGTAGACAGAGGTCAGCAATCTTCTCAAAAGAAAGAAAGTTCCAACCCATTTTATTCTAGTACTGGGAAATGAGAATTTCCCTTGCAATAAAAAAGAATAGCCAGAAATTTAAAAAAAAAAAAAAAGAAAGAAAAGAAAAGAAAGCACCATGTGCTCACAGACCACAAATCAGAGACTACCTGCAATTCTTATAAATGACTAACCTCTAACCAGAGCTGTCGGCCATCCTGCTCAGTGGGGCTGCTTTCAGTGGTGGCAAAGTACTGCATGCCATCCAGCAGGCAAGTCCAGGATGTCTTTTGCTTCAGTGTGTCACCATACCAGGCTGGATGGTGTTGGCACTGCAGCAGCTGAGCTTTGGCAGCTGACACAATGACACAGCCTTCTGTCTCCGCTCCACGAAGAACCATCTATGCGATAGACAGGAGCAGAATCATAGCACAAGGGCCACCAGGGAAGACGAGAAGGTTAGTAAAAGGATTGTACCGACGAATGCAGTGGGTCTAATGCTGGCTTACTGAGTGAACACTATGGTTTTAGAAATGGAAGGATTATCATGGATACCTGGTGGAAGGAATAATCTTTCGGAGCTCTATCTGCCCATTCTTATTTGGCGGTGGGAGAAGATGAACACATATGATTATGATCTAGCCCAATGCTGAGGCGCTCCGGCAAAGAGAAGTTACCTGGCAATTAACCAGCTCAATAAGGCAGTTTCGGTTATATATGTCATCCGTCTGGCAGGCAGCGATGCCACACAGCTGATCGCTCACACCTGACTCCTCTTCTGTGAACACTACAAACCTATCTGTCTCTTCGATCAGCTTCTGCAACATGTAGGCCCCTGGCAGAGAAACAGGAAGTGGAGAAAAGTCACAATCTCAAAGAGATATAGGCAACACATCTAGGGCCAAATTGATCGTCCTTCAATTTCTCTAGAAAATATTCTCTCCAACCTGCAACTCCAGCCCACCCACGCCAGCCTTTGATCCCTGAGGGCAAAATAAGGGTTGTCCTTTCATTTCCCCCTCAATTTTAACAAAAATAACAGATTCCCAAGAGAAACTTAGAAACACTATACAATAGCAGCATTTTTTTCCTCCTAGGTATATCAACCTCTGAATTACTCTAGGACCTTTTTCCTCCTCATTTTGTTCCTTATATTTTTCATTTCATATTATTTTAAATGTTATTTGTTGGCCACTCTTTTCCACATGAAACCATTCCTTTGCCATTAGTGGCACTGTGTTCTCATAGCTCTACTACTTCCTATGATTATGCCTCTAAATCCTCTTCTCCCACATCTTAGAAATAAGTTTCTCCTAAGGTTCCCTTCTCTTCTCTTTCTTCTAATGAGTTTGTCTAACAGAGTGTTATGGTTAACAGCGGCCTCCAGAATCAGACTCATCTGCCTGTGTTTAAGATCCCGTCTTTGCCAGTTATTCGATTGTGACCGTTAGCAGCTTTTAACCTCTCTGTGTCTCAGTCCCCTTGTCTGTAAAATAATAGTAACTATCTTAAAAGGTTGTTGAGGGAATTTAATACAGTAAAATATAAAAGTATTTTGCAGAGTACCTGCCACACAGTAAGCAACTATTATATCTACTTGGCATTAACTTAGCTTTATGTTGAAACTCCCAAAGCCTTCATCTACTAAGTACTAAGCTTTTAGATCCTCATTTCCAGCTGTTAGTTAGACATTACCTAGATGTACTACTTGCATCACAAACTCAACATGTCCAGATCTGAACATGCTGACTCTATACCTTCCTGAACTTGTTTAGTTAAATACTAAATACTACTAAATGTAGCCTCTGGCTCTCCTATCTCTGATATTACTGTTATCATCATGCTAGTCCCAGGCTCAAAGCCTCAGTCATTATTGCTTTCTCTGTTTTAACTCTTTCTTCCAACCAGTTGTCAAATTTCATACGTAGAATGACATTTCTATCTATCCCCTCATCTCCATTCCCACTACCTCTACCAAGTTCAGGCCCTCACTCCATGTTGTTGGGACACCATAATAGTTTCCTTATCTGTCTCTCCACCTGTAGTTTCTTCCTCTCCAGTCCTCCTCCACAGCACTGCTACATTTATCTTCCTAAAAGTAAAGTCTCATGATGACACATCCCCATTCAAAAGCTTTCAGTAGTTCACCACTGTCTACTGAATAAGGACCAAAAACTCCTTAGCCTTGCATGAAAGACCTTTGATGGCCTACGTGCGGCTTTCCTTTCCAGGATCTTCCCTCGCTCCTCGCCTTGGTTACTCTCTATGCCAACTGAAACAGGCTGTTCACTCTCCTTTGAACATACGGAGCTTCACCAAGTTTACTCCTATTCAGGATGCCTTGAATGCCTTTCCTCCCCGTTTCCACATGTTTAAACCATATTCAGCCTTCAAAGTCCAGCTCAGATGCTACTCTCTTCGATAAACCTCTCCCTGATTGCACTCCCTCCTTCTTTCCAGTCAAGAACTCCCATGTACTTTTGTTTTTCTCTTGTGATATACATCACTTTCCACCTTGTTCTTAAACTCACCATGAACTTGCATTCCTCTATACTTATTCCCTCTCCTTAAAATGCCCTCTCCTCTTTCCTTGTCTGTCGAACTCTTACTCATCTTTTAAGGCCCATCTCCATGATCTTTTCTGGGAAGCTTTTCTAGACTTCCCTGTGCTGATTTAAATACTTTCTTCTTGAATTTTTTTACAAAGCATTTTCATAATGAAATAATAATTTACATGTCTATCTATTAGTTTCTGAGCTTCTCCTCATCTTTATATTCCTAATGTCTAGGGTTATGTCTGGTACCCTCATAAGTTTATAAACCCTCATAAGCTAAAGTAAGTCTATGAATGAACGAGTGGTTTAGTGAATGAATGAACTAATCTTAGCTCATGCAGAGATGATAAACTTGTTGAGGCAAGTAGAATGTCATTCGTTTTAGATCTCTCACTGAACCCAGCACAGTGCAGGCCTGTTAAGTACTCAGTATTTGTTGACTGAACAAATTAAGGCATCAAACCACACAACGATTCTTTAATCCTTCCTTTCCCTCACTCATCCTGTTGTGGCCCCATCATTCCTTCATGATCCTCTTCTCCTTGCCACAGGATCACACCCTTTAAATGCCCCTACCTCATGGCTATGTAAGTCAGAGGTGACCTAATATGGAAAAGCAATAGTTTTCATCTCTATATCTAGATGAAGGTTTAGTCCTTCCAGTTCCCGTCCAATCCCATGCATATATCCTACACCTAACTCCATGAAGTCTTATTTCCCCCAGCTTACCTCCTGAGGACCCCTTATCAGGCTGTCCACTAAAGCTGGGAGTGCTAACGGGAGGTGGGGCTGGGGCGCTGGTCAGAACACTCTGCTTTGGCTTTTTAGCTGGCATCTGGGGATCAATCTTTAACCCCTTCAGGGCCTCAGTAGAGAGATTACGTTTGAGTACGGCTGCCTTTTTATAGCCATCATATAAACCAAAGGCAATGTCCCGATTGGTGGTTGTCCAGGAAGCCCGTAAATCTACCAGGTGCAGCTGGTGTGTATGAAAGGCAGGATCCCCAACTCGAGTAGAGAGCTCCTAAGAAACAGGAAAAGAAACACAAGGTAGCATGGAAATTCCCACCATTTCTCCTGGACCACAAATACAGCGGCAAGAAAACAAGCTTGTTGAACAAGAAATCTGTTTCTGGGGTAGACAAGAAGACCCTGAAGAAAGAAAAACTAAGTGGTCTTAGTTTGTGCATTAGATTACATTCTGACTATATCCACTGTATTTTAAAGGATTCAGAAAATTTCAGTATATGGGGTGCCTGGCTGACTCAGTCGGTGGAGTATATGACTCTTGATCTCAGGGTCATGAGTTCAAGCCCCACCTTGGGGGTGAGGCCTACTTTAAAAAAAGAAAACAAACAAAAAAAAAATACCAAATAAGGTGACAGGAAAAAAGTTTTACTGTTTTCTGAAAGGCAAGAGACTATCTTTAGATGGAGAGGGAGAAAGGGAATTTTCAAAATGAGGTAAATGACAATAGTGAGTTCATCATACAGTAATGATATATACAGTTAGAAACATTACCCAGGACTTAGCCTGAAAACTACTGCTATGTATAGTAGCAGGGACACTGAATTGTGTCCTTCTCCAAATTTATATGTTGAGACCATAATCCCCAACGTGACAATATTTGGAGATGTGACTTTTAGAAGGTAATTAAGTTTATGTGAGGTCACAAGGGTGAGGCCCTTACGATGGGATTAGTGCCCTTATAAGAGACACCAGGGAGCATGCTCTCTCCCTCTCCTCTCCTGCCATGGGAGGACACAGCGAAGGCAACTGTCTACAAGCCCTCACCAGAATCTGACTGTATTGGCACCCTGATCTTGGACTTCCCAGCCTCCAGAACTGTGAGAAATAAGTTTCTGTCGTTCAAGCCACACATTCTTTGGTGTTTTGTTATACAGCAGCCCGAGCAGACTAAAACACCTACTGCTACAAAATAAGGTAGTAAAGATTAGGTGTCAGGTGGTACCTCCTCAGCCGTGCGATTGCTGTGCCGTTGGTAGGTGAGGGAGGACAGGCTCAGTAGGTGGGTCTTTGTTACCAAGGGATCAAGGCAGTGATCGGCATTCTCTTCAGTGGGTGAAGCCATCAGGTGAACAGTCACCTGACTTAGGTCACTAACCATCTGGGTCACACTCCAGTCAGAGATGAGACGCCGCATCACTGTGCCCGCTGAGAAAAGGAGGCATACAGGGCCCATGCAGACCAGTAGAGAAGAACAGTGTGGGACAGAAAGAGGGAAGAGAAATGAGAAGGGCAAAGAGGGCAAGGAATAGGTAGGAAAAATGAAGGCAGTCATTGACCTTACCTTGAGGTATAAGCCGCTGAGTTCCCCTAGTGAAGACATGGCCCTGGCTGCACTCAATCTGGATGCCCCGTTGCTGGGCGAATGAAGCCCAGTAATGCACCTGGCAACAAGAGAGTGTAACACTGAACAAAGAATGGCATCAGATGATTACGATAAGAAAAAACAACAACACGAGGGAGGGGGAAAGAATTGAAGATGTCACCAGGGCTGTCAGAGCCTGACCTGTAGCTGGGGAAAGAGTGCAGTATAGGAAAGCTGCTTGTAGTGCTGGCCGAGTTTCTTTTTGCTAGGTTTCAGGTTATTAAAGAGCTTTCCCCTACAGATAGGCCTTGTGACACTAGTCCAAGTCGCCCAGAAGTTTTGCATCCAGCGTAGGGTGCTACTATATAGCAGAATCCGGGGCTGGGATATTGCTGCAAAACAAAGGATAGACATTTCCTACCTGTGGTTAAAACACAGACATAAAGCTAGCTTCAGTCGGTTAAGCATCCGACTTCGGCCTCAGGTCATGATCTCAAAATTTGTAAGTTCAAGCTCCACTTCGGGTTCTGTGTTGACAGCTCAGAGCCTGGAGCCTACTTCAGATTCTGTGTCTACCTCTCTCTGCCCCTCCCATGCTCGTGCTCTGTCTCTCTCTGTCTTTCAATAATAAATAAACATTTGTTTTTAAAAAAAGCTAGCTTCAGCTTTTAGAGGTTTAAAAATCCAAACAGCATGCAATCTCACACTATCCCCAACACCCTTTCCTTTTAAAGATCTAAGCTTTGTTTTCACCAACCCTCTCTCAGAAAAGATCCTAATCCAAATTCTCCCGTGCTTTCTCTATCCCCTCCCCAAAGGGTCAAGTTGAAGTCCTTGGTGTTTAAGCCCAACCTCCCAAACCTTCCTCCCATTGCCCCAGACCCAAGCCTCACTCCCACTGTGCCGGGTCAGATCCATCTTGATGGAGAGATTGAGGTTCTCAGAGCGGAATGCCCGGTAGGAATCATGGAGCTGGCCCAAGGGCACCTCAGGCAGAAACTCTGGGGCCCGCAGAGTGACACCATGGTGATCATGGGGGTTCCCATGGCACAGCCACTGCAGGTCCAGTGTCATGCAGAGGTCAGGCAGGTGAAGGAAGCAGCAGTCATCATACCTGTCTCACAACAGAGTCCCAGACCTCAGTGCCCTGGTCACTTGCAACCCCCGGCTCTTCCCCACTCCCTCCGACCTGAGTCCCTCATCCCGTTGAGAGATTACTCCACTCACTTAGAAGCTGTTCTCACGTTGACATCCAAGTCGCCCTTGAACATAAACTGACCAGGTTTCCAATGAAAAGACAGGTGGCTCCACTCCCAGTGCATATTCTCAGTTGTGTTATATGGGTCCTAAAACCGTCCCCAACAACTTGGTGAGATCTGGATACAAGTATCATCCAGCTCTCCCAAATCAGTACCTTTCTCTCCTCCCACCATGTGCGATACAGGCCCCAGCCATACCATCCTAATACCTCCCCTGGAACCCCTCACCTCAGTAGCCAGCTGGTGCAGATTTGCCTGTTCAATGTCCATGTGCCAGTCCCCATGGAACAGAAGACGGCTCTTGTCCCACCAGGGCAAGGGTGGGCTGGGGTCAGCTGAAGGCTTGGTCAAGAGGTCCACAGATTGGCTAATCAGTGTCCAGGCTGGATCCCAGCACGGGCCCCATACCACTGTGTACTGGAAGATTTCCGCTGGGATAGAGGGGCAAAGGGTACAGCTTGTTACACAACTTCTTTCTTCACTCCAGAAGGGCCTCAGCTCATCTCCCACCCCAGCCATCGCAACATCCCTCAGCCACCCGACTCCCTTCCTCTACTCACAGCGGAAGTCATGGTAGAACTTGAGTGGGGGCATGTTCCTCTCAACTGCCACATTACCCCACGGAAGCCCCAGGTGCAAGATCTGACGCCGCCGGGAGCAAGGCTGACCACTCTGCTCGGTGCCCACCAGTCGACCCATCAGCCGCCAGTCACGGATCTCAAACAGGTACCGGGGATAATCTCTTATCCGAACTGTTATTATAGGGAGGATACACACTGGCTATTCAGGGGACTATCTCAATATTCTCAAGCATTTTCTCCCCCACCACTACTTTTACCCATCTATTTAACAAAGTCGACGGAGAGAACAAGAGCTGGCAGTTGGTAGAAAAGCTGAAAAAGGGCATGGAGACACTGAGCAGATGGTGAGGGGAATAACACTGAGATCCAAGAGGCACACTAGCCCTGAAGATGACTGTGTGAGCTGTCCCTTTATGTCAGCCAAGCAGTTTCAGGGTGAAATTCAGGAACAAAGAAAGGGAAGAGGAGCCCACCCATCCCACTCCACCCATCCCACTCCACCCATCCCAAAACCACCGCGTTCCCAATATAACTGAGCTCCTCTGCATCCACTCCAAGAGCTTCCCGGAGCTCTAAGGGCAAACACCGGACTCTGCAAATAAGGAAGTACTACTTACCCAAAAACGTCTGGACACTGCACTTGAGCATACGACACCACTGGATGACAAGATCTACTCCCTCAGCAGGAAAAGGGCTGCCTGGATCAAGCTCTTGAACTTGCTCTATCACTCGCTCAGGCCCATGGAAGGAGGCATCTGCCAGGGCTACCAGCTCCAGCCCTGCCAGACTCCAAGTGAGAAGTGCCCGGCGCATAGGTGTGTTGCCATAGAGACGACGGGAACGCTGAATGTAGATTTCGATGTTTTTATGTTCCAGTGAGGCATAGAGCTCCTCGATTTTGCGGGCTGGCAGTAACTCCCCATGTTGCTTCCGAAGGGCAGCCACCTTGGCATCCAGCAGCTGCAACCTTTTGGCACTCTCCTTACTTTCATCCTTCATGAGTTCATAGTTATCACGAAGTTTCACTTCAAAAATGTCATCCAGGAAAACCCATGAGAAGTGCTGAACCTTCAAGAGTAGGTCTGGTGGGAGTGGGGCCGGGCTTGGAGAAGCCTGAGCACGAGTTCCTCGATGCAGCCCCTTCAGCCATTTCTGAACTCCCACAGCCTCATCCAGGGTTCGAGAGAAATCATACTGATAAGGAAACTCCACTGAGACTGAGCCCAGGGACAGGAGCCAAACTCGGTTGCGGAGGGTCTGCAGCACAGGGAAGGGGTTCCGGTGGAGGATCATCTCCTCCAGTTCAGGTAGCAGCTGGACCTCCACCTCCTTGAAGTTGAAGATGCTATTGCCATCAAAGCCGGCAGCCAGCTCTGGGCAGTAAGCCTGCAGTGAACCCCCATGCCTGCTCAGCGACACGCTCTCTGCAGCCAGGGTGATGAACTTGTCCTCAGCTACGAAAGCTGTCAGCTTGGCTGTGCTCACCTCTAGCGTCAGGTTTAGGAGCCGCTTTGGGGGAGATGGCTCCGGGAGATGACCTTCTGGCGCAGACGCAGCCTCTGGAGTCTCGAGTGCAAGGAGTGGCACGGTCTCGGGAAACAGAGTGGCTCTCAGGAGGTCTCGGCAATGCAGGGTGGCCTGGACGTGTTGGTACAGGTACATGTGGTCTGGGGGGCTCCAAAGTAAGGTCAGCCCCGAGCCACACTGAACCTTCGGGGAGTAAGAGAAATGGATCCGTCAGTTACAATATCCCCAAATAGGAGGGCTCGCCGGGAATATTACACAAGCACACCTGGGTCAAGAACCATCTCCACTCGGAAGTAGTTCCTGAGTAACCCCATGAATTCCTCCTTGCCTGGTTTCCCTTAGCATGAATGCGCTGCATTAACGGTTCTTATTTGTCTCCTATGTAAGAGCACTCACACTTTTGAATTCTCAACCGGATTCTAAACTGTCTGAGAGTAGAGATCATGTGTGTCAATTCTTTAATATCTACCAGAGGATATCCAGCAGACACTTGATAAATCACTTGGCTTTATGTTTCTGTCCATGAGTTATCTTTCTATAACAGGCTTACTCTGTATAGTAGCCACTGCAACAATCAATTTGAAAATGTTTTATGCATTGATTGCATCTTGACTTAATTCTTAAAAACTATAAAAAGGATTGACCACACAAGTCAATACAGCAATTGACTTACATAAAAGTATGCCTCAAAGAAGGGAGTCCTTGTCAGCTTGAAAAACAAAGTCAATTCGGAATAGTGAAGCAGAGAAAATTTAAATTCCAGAACAGAAAAATTCCTTTGAGTTCCAGCCTCTAAAAAGGCAATTTTTCAGTTTCCAAAGAAAGCCGAAGTCTGATAATTAGGAAGATATCCCATTCCTCTCCTAAGAGGTTTCCATGTCCACCTGATATGCCGAGGAGAAAAATCTTGGAAAGCCTTTTAAAACTCGCCGGTGCCTCCATCTTTAGAGCCCTTCCAGCCTTTTATTTTTAATTACTTACATTTAAAGATTTTATTTTTAAGTAATCTCTACACCCAATGTGGGGCTCGAACTTAAAACTCCAAGATCAAGAGTTGCATGCTCCACCAACTGAGGCAGCCAGGCGCCCCTCCCTTCTAGCCTTTTAATGAACTGAGTGCTTCAGCAAAATAACACCAGATCATGATCTTGAAAAAGCTCCTTATTTTTCAGAGATATACACTGAAATATTTACAGTTGAAATTATATGTCTGGTATATGTCTGCTTCAAAATAATCCCAGAGCGGGACATGGGTGGGGGAGTAGAGCTGAAACACATTGGTCCTAAGTTGGGAATTACTGAAGCTGGGTATGGACACGTACGGGTTCATATGTTCTCTCTGTGTGTATATTTTACATTCCACCATCAAGAGTTAAAAATGTACAGAACAAGCATGGACAAAAAGAACAACACGGGGCGTCCTATTTCTCACCGTCTGAGTTTCACACCCGACTCAAAAGACTGGGAAATGCTCTAAGCCTAGGGAGAAGCCAAGCTGACTCCACCTCCCCAGGGAAGCAGTACCTCCAGGGAGCGGATGCTGCTGTGGTAGGTGACGGAGAGCATGGAGAGGCTGAGCACGGGAGCGGGGATGTCAGGAGCCTTGCAGCAGGGCTGCATCTTCTCTGTGACGGACTTCACCAGTGCAAGCACAAGTCCCTGGACGCCCACAGTGGAGGTTTCAGCACTTCCCAGAACAGTCAGTGTGTCCAGTCGGACCTCGAAGCACCTAACATCCAGAAACCATATCAGCATCGGTTCGCAGCTCTCCAATGGCAACTTCAGCCCTCATTCTCCTTTCTTATCTATTTCCTTCACTCTAGCTTTCTGTATTACCTATACCTCCCTAAGATCATTCCTCATGTTTCAGGGAAATTTTTCCTTTCCTAACTTAACCTACCTAAATCTGGCAGGGTCAAAGAAGCTCCCTAACTGCTACAAAGTGCCCAGAGACATACCAGTTACTCTCTAGAACTAAAAAAATCAATTTCTTGATCAACTATCGAGGCTTTTTTTTTTCTTAATGTTTATTTGATTTTTGAGAGAAAGCACGTATGTGTGAGCAGGGGAGGGGGTGGGGCAGAGAGAGGGGGACAGAGGATCGGAAGAGGGCTCTGTGCTGACAGCAGACGGCCGGAAGCAGGGCTTGCACTCACATACTGTGAGATCATGACCTGACCCGAAATTGGACACTTAACCAACTTAGCCACCCAGGTGCCCCAAGACTTTTTTTTTTATTAATAATGATTTTACTTTTTATTTATTTTTTTAATATAATTTGTTGTCAAATTGGCTTACATACAACACTCAATACTCATCCCAACAAGTGCCCTCTTCTGTGCACATTTTCCCCCTCTCCCCCACCCTCCCTTTTTTTTTTAAATGAATCTTGCTTAATACTTAATATCTCTTATAGACCTCTAAAAAATACCAAGAAACCCAATAGTTATGCAAGACCTTCCAGTATCTCACGCCTTTAATTTTAAAAATTTCACATAATCACAGGGCACCTGGGTGACTCAGTCGGTTGAGCATCCAACTTAGGCTCAGGTCACAATCTCGCAGTTTGTGAGTTCGAGTCCCGCATTGGGATCTGTGCTGACAGCTCAGAGCCTGGAGCCTGCTTCGGATTCTGTGTCTCCCTCTCTCTGCCCCTCCCCAACTTGCACACACACACATGCGTTTGCTCGCGCTCTCTCTTCCAAAAATAAACGTTAAAAAAAATAAATAAATAAAATTTTAAAAACTGACATAAACAGCTTCATTAAACGAGAAGGCGCAGACTGAACCAGCATAATCTTCTTAGGTTCCATACTACCCACTTAGATACAGACTTCGTGTCCCACTTACCAACCAGGGCAGAAAGGGTGAACAAGTTCATGTCCTCCACCTTCAAGTCCACCTTCCACAGTAGTGACACAGATTCCCCAAATGAAGACTCTCTAGAGACAGCGGACTTCCCAGATTGTGTGTCCATCAAGGATAAAATGCGAGAGAGACACTGGGCACAGGTATCTGATGCTTCTACCTGTAGTCCTCGGATGGTACAATCAAGAAAGAGGGTATCTGACTGGGTGCTAGACAGGCCCAAAGGCTGGTTATAGCTACCCTAGAAAAGAAGCAGAGGGAGCCCCGTTATGAGCATGCAGATTCACAGTTCTGTACTACCCCGATGCATCGTATTCTGCCAAAAGGTGCTCCATGCTCTAAAGCATGGCAGAACAAGGGAACTATATGGGCTCCTGTTCACCAAAGTCCCCACCTACCTGTAGTGTGAAGGAGTCCAGGACAAGTGCCTCACCCCAAACATGCATATTAGGTGGGTGGGGTGCCCGCTGAATGTGAGAGTCACTGCCCACCCGCCAGCAGAGGTGGTCCACAGTTAGGACGCCCCGCTGATGGATACTTTGTGGCCTCAGGTGCTGGTAATCTGAACAAAGAAGGTGGGAGAGAGGAGTTCTGTGGAACCACTGTGGCCATCAATTGGGCCCAGCTTCAGTCATGGACAGATTCTTACTCCTTTTCCATACCAGAGCCTCACCTAGAGAGATGGAATTGAATCCCAAGGCAAAGGGTGGTGTGTCACCAAGCTGAATGGAAACGTTGACATTGGAGATGGAAGTGCTAAAGATGATGGGAGCCAGGATCTGGGGGAATGTTCTGCAAAGGGACAAGACATCACTGACAAGGAAAGAATTCCAGCTTCCTGTTTTGGAAGAGACCCCTTTAGCCCTCAAAAGTCGGGGTGAGTTTGGTTGTGATTCTTAGGATGGAAGGCAACTAGAAAATCAAAAGAGTAAACTTGTCGGTTTGCTGCTACTCCCAATAGTAAGCTGCGGGAATGCCACGGTTATTGGGCTGAACCAGATGAGGCTGCCATTTCATAGGTCACATGTGAATGTGAAATATGAACATCAGCATATGGTATGACTCCACCTAATACAACCAAGAAGCACTGCTGCCAAGCCATTAACCTTAAGTTCTCTACACAACACGATGCAGAGAGAGAGAGGACACTGCTGACATGACCTATCGCCTTAAAATCTAAGGCAGACAAGATACTGTGGATCACTGAAGTTCAGTTCAACAATGCATTTTGTATAATAAGGCACTGTGCTGGGCAATAAGGACGTAAAAACAAAAAGGACCTCATCCTACCGTCAAAGAGCTTTGTGTAATGGGGAAGAAAATAGAATTGTTACTGAAGTAATCAAATACACATTTAACACAGTATGCCACTTAGACCAAAAGAATCTGAGAATCCACCTGATAAGATGGTGGCTGGAAGAGATTACACTGACCTTTTTTTTCTTTGCCTAAGAACAGATGAACTAGACCCTTGGGTCTCCAGTGCTAGCATGTGCAGCCAGTGAGAGAATTCCTGGTGCCGATAATGAATAATGCAAGTATTCAAAACCAGGGAGGCTGAGAGGTCAATGGTGGTCACCTGGAAATAAATACCAGAACTGTGGGCTTGGGTTTTATCTCATGAGCTCACAGCGCAACGATACAAGGACAGAGTAGAGGAAGGAATGATTCTTGGTATCACAGTCATCGCACCTGCACACTCGCCTTGAGGGAGTTGAGACAGACAATGCGCTGGCGGCTCTGGGACAGCAGCAACCCATCTGTGAGGGTAAAGAGCAGATCAGAGGAGAACACTGGGGAGACAAAGCGTAAAACTAGGGGCGGGTCAGAGGCAGGCAGGCAGATGAACAGACTGTCCCCCAAACTGATGAACTGGGGCTACCTTCTCCCAGTATGTTCCCTCCTCTCCATCTCCAGTTACACTGATATTAAATTAATCCCACATGGGGCACAGGGGAAAGCGTGTCTGGTACTCTCAGTACTGACATCCCCACCCATGAACCTTTCAGTAGGAGTTCAGTGCTCATCTGTGCCATATCAGAGTTTGCTGTGAAGCTTCGTAGAGGCAGCTGATCCTCATCACGGTGGTACAGGAAATGCAGCAGCTTCAGCGTCCAATTGAGGTGCCTGGACGAGACACAGACTCTGGCTCAGAAATACACGGAATGCCATTCTTACTCCCTTTCGCCCCACAGACAAGCTCAGTGCAGCTGCTAGGCTGGTTGCGGAGACCCCGGCATACAGCTCCAGCTATCGCTCTCCTTACTTCTGTGCCAGGAGAGCGCTCACCTCTTTTGACTGTTCATGGACAGCACCACACTTGTGATCTCCATCTTCACCTTGACCTGGTCTGGCAGCTGCTGAAGGAGGTACAGGCCAGGCAGAGTTGGCTCAGCCAAGTTCTCTGTCACCTCTGAAAACATGAACGAATAACACAGGAGCCATGAATCCTGAACACACTCAAGCCTCCAAAATGCCCTGTCCTCTTTGGCCACGTCTTCCCCCATAAAATAGGCTAACGCAATGCCCAATCTTAGGTCACCAGCCAAATATCCTAGAGATCCAGGCACCTGCTGTACTTCCTTCCCCAGAGTCTAAGAAATAGTATGGGGAGCACGCTGACACAATATTTAAAAATATGGACTTTAAGACCAAATAATTTACAACCCATTTTTACTACTGACTAGCTATAGAACCTCAGTCAAGTCGCCCATCTGCTCTTCCGAGGCTTCAGTTTCCTCATTTGTGAAATGGTGATAATTTAGTGAGAGACCATACATAAAACTCATACCACAAATCTAATTCACAATAGTCACCCAAAAATGTTAGTTCTTTCACTCACCACAAGTAAATGCCCTACTTCCTTTAGCTATCATCAGGGTCAAAGGCCATGGTGACTTACAAATCACACCCAAATGAGTATTGAGACCACTATTTTTATCTACTTCCAGAATAATCAGATAACAAGGCAGCCAAGAAGCTCACTGACCAGGGCTTTACCTGAACAAGGAACAGGTTTGGGTGCTAGGCTTGGGCTCTGGCGCAGCAGCTGGCTATGGAAAAGGCCCTCGTGCAGTTCAGCATGGAGCGTCCACATATCCACAGTGATCGCCTTCAACTGCCGACTGCTGATGCC
Organism: Paguma larvata; assembly: GCA_030068075.1. Taxonomy (NCBI): domain Eukaryota; kingdom Metazoa; phylum Chordata; class Mammalia; order Carnivora; family Viverridae; genus Paguma; species Paguma larvata. The sequence continues at coordinate 6,862,454 of CM057843.1, forward strand.
CACCTCGAGACACAACTTTAGGGCCAGTGAGAGCTCCGCTAGGCAGGTGTCCTCCTGCAGGGAGGATAAGCCTCTAAGGCATTAAGAAGTAGGGAGTCTGGGGTCAAAACACAATGGTCTGGAACACCGCCTTGAGAGAATCCACATAAGAACACAGAATCTAGAATGTAAGCTCCTTCATATCTTGTGTCCAGAAGGAAACAAGGCATCTGAATGACCATGGCATACTCACCAACTGGCCACTCTTCAGAACTTTGCTGTTGATCTGATTTAGGCTCACCTCACTTTTCAGCCTAGGAAAGGAAAAAAAAAAAAAAATTAAGAGCACTTGGCCCTTTTCCTCACCATTTAACTTCAGTCAAGCTTTACTGGCTGCAAGGAGCAAGGCAAGGAGAAGTGCCTAATCTCAACCTCTCCACAAATGCTACAGGATGAAAACCTGACACCTTAATAAGAAAATTTTGACATCCACCCACCCCGAAACAACTATAAGGTAAGAATGGAACCCAATGGTTCTTCTACCCAATGGTTACCTTTTCCCATCACTATCCAAAAGAAAGCTGCTTTCTCTGATCTGAATGTGCCACAAGGACTCAGAAGTAGCCACCTTGAGAACCATGATGTTTATAGAATCTACATGAATGGAGAACAGCTAGAAGAAGCAAAGAAGAATAATTATTAATATCAAGGCACTACCTTTCCCTTCTAGTAGAGAAAGAGTAAGAGGTAGCTCTTGATATTATGTTCCCAAAAGAGTGGAAAAATCCACCCATGACTACAAAGCCGGCCATCCCTACCACAGTCCAGGAAAACGGGAGAAGTACCTCACCTGACAGAAGATCTTCAGTAAGGCTGGACTAAAGGACAGTTCCTTTTGATGCACCCCAGTGCTCTGGGAAAATGGGGCAAACAGGCCAGAAACCTTCTGTAGGTCCGTTCTGATACGCACTTCTCCAAAGCACAATGCCACATAGCGTCTGCTCAGAAGAGAAACCTCACTATCATCAGGTCCCTCCCTTCCCTAGCAGTCTCCTCCCCCGCCTCACGTTCACTCTCCCAACCTGTCTAGAAATGTAGCGCAGATCATGGAGAACAGTCTCATAGCAGTTATCAGTATCTGTCTCTCAAAATAACAGCTTCCGGGCTGCCGATGGGAGACATCGGCCAAACCCCAGCCCCCTCCCTGGGCTGTGAGGCCTCTGTAGAATGCCATTCTGCAAACTCCAATCCCGAAAGACTCCCCAAGGGAAGAGTGAGGATGTAGAGTACTCACGGCAGATCATGGCTAAGGAGTTTGCTGGAAATCCACAGGCTATCAATCTCCTAAAACAGTGTGGGAGAAAGCTTTGTACATTAGCTGCTAGGTAAGCCATCAGCAACTGGACAGACAGGAAGGGTTCTACCAGGAGGAAGGGCTATAGCCCTTCCACTAAATATTCTCCACTCCATTTCCACCAGCTTCTCTCCTGAGCACCATATCCTGCTCCTCACAATGACGTTGGTTCGACTTGCTTAGTATTTCTCTTTCATGGATATGTTGCTGTTTCCCCTCTTAAGTTAGAACAGTAAGCTCTTCTATTTCCTGTTATCTTTGTTCTGTGCTTACTTCTGTATCTTCCTTATTGTACCCTGAACACTCTGTGCTTTATAAGCATTTTTAACTCAACAACTTGCATCGATCCCAGCATTTCCAAACTAACTCTAAGATCATCTTGGCAAAGAGGGGTGACACGGTTGGGCTAACCAAGAAAGTCACCCAGAATTTCTTTTAAAAGTTGAAATTCAGCTGGCTCCACCCATACACATACCCAGGGAGTTGCCCAAGACTCACCACTGTTTGCTGGTGCTGTTGAAACTTAAGGCTGACATTCTGGATCCAAAACAAGGAGCCGATCTTTAGCTCCGCCTGCAGCTTCCGCTGACACCACTTGGTGGCCAACCGGACCACAAACCACCTGCAGAAAAATCCTTGTGAGTTCATAGGACCCTCTCCCAATTTTAGCTTTCCTCATTCCTTGCTAGTCCTAGAAGGCCTTGCAAAAAGGTCACGTCCTAAAGCTGGATCTTCTGGGCAACTCTCCGGTCTCCCAAAACAGCATTCTGTCACTCACACTCAGCCACAAAGATCAAGACCCTAACCCTGAGCGTCCGCTTCACCCAGGTGAAATCAGACAAACTACAGTCCACCTCCTAAGTTGGGGACAAAGAAAGCAATTCTTCCTACCCTTGAGAACCCCAGATGAAGAAAGAAGAGGCCCCGAGAGGGGTCGAAATACAAGCAGCCGTAACAGATGTGCCATCTATTTGATGTCCCCCACAAGGACTCTGTCTCCACCCTCTAGACAGGTGTCGGCGAGAAGGCACTGTGGGGTCACACCCGGCCCGCTCAAATCCGTTCTCCCCTGGGCAGCCAGAACTGTTCCGGCTCGCAGGGCGAGCCTGCAGGTGCCCTCTGCACTCGGTGAAGGGTACACTCAGGGGCGTGTGGAGGGAGAAAGAGAGACCACCAAGCCGGGCCCCTTTTAACACACACACAACATACACACACACACACACACACACACACGCACACCTATTCAGCTCCGAGCCTCAGCATCTCCTCAGGCCTCGCCCGCTTCCTCGGTCTCCCCTACTCCCAGTTCCTCGGCGCCAGCTCGGGTCTTACGCCCCAGCTCAAGCCCCCCCCCCTTGCCGCGCGACCCCTCCGCGGCCCACCTCGGGCCCTCCCCCTCCGCCGCCCACGCATCGTCCCCTCCAGCCCCCTTCCCCTCCCGCGCGCCCTTCCAGCGCGCGCCCCCTCCTCAGTCTCTCTTCCTTCCGCCAGCCCCTGCCCGCTATAGCCGAGGTCCCCTCACCGGCCTAAGAAGACGGCGATGAGCGCAACCAATAGCAAGGCCAACAGCGCGGAGAAGAACAGGGGCATTCCGGCCCCGGCCCGGCCTGGCTCCGGCCCCCGCCCTGCCGGGCGCCCCCCCTCCCCACGCCGGCTCCGCTCTGCGCCGCCGCGGGCCGACAAGCCGCACGCGCAGGAACAGCACTGGACAAGGAAGCGTTGGAGCGCGTGCACCCCGCCCCCCACAGCCAGCCAGCCAGCCAGCCAGCCCGCTGTCTCCCTGCCCCACTCCTCCCGGCGCCAGGGATCCGGCAGGGCCGACCAGCTGCCTGCGCGAAGTACAGGCGTGGCTCGGGAGGTGGGGCGGACCTCGCACCGACTGACACACAGGCCCCGCCCCTGGACCCACCCTTCCGCACCCGGAAATGCGGGCTTGCAGGAGACCGGAGTCTGAGCCCGGTCCCCGGCTGGCAACGGACTTGGCTGTCTGCCTCATTTCGACCGGGGAATTCCATTTTCAAAGAACTTTCCGGGGGTATAGAGTCGGCTTGGCAACTCAAGGCCGGGGTTGAGGGCCCTGCGGAAGTTACACCCCTGGTTCCTACCAAGTAGGTGTCATAGCTTACTCAAGAACCTTGTCTTAAAATCCTTAAGGAAGAAACCAAGAACTAAAAGACATCAGTTATGGGACGCCTGGGTAGCTCAGCTGGTTAAGCGTCCGACTTTAGCTCAAGTCATGATCTCACCCTGGGTGGGTTTGAGCACTGCTTTGAGCTCTGTGCTGACAGCGCAGAACCTGGAGCCTGCATCGGATTTTGTCTTTCCCTCTCTCTCTGCCCCTCCCGCATTCTGTCTCTCAAAAATGAATGTTAAAAAAAATTTTTTTTAATAAAGGCATCGGTTAAAATTCCCACCTCATTCTAGCAAAAAAGGAATGAGTTTTTCATTCATTTTACTATTTGAATAGTTTTCTTTGATTATTGCATATTGACCTACTGTGTGAGAATGCAATTTTCTGGATCCTTCATTGGACAAGTTTCCGGTGTCTACTCTGTACAGCACAATTTGGGCACTGGGCTGAGGGAATACGACAGAAATAAAGACTATTGTTCTTGCCCCTGAGCAACAAATACTTTATCTGGGAAGCAAACATAATTGCAAGAAATAATTCAGGATCAACTTTATTTTGCCTGTTTCTTTCTCTGTGAAATGAGGAAATTGGACAAAGTTCCCTTCCAACTCTAATACAGTGATGCCAACACAATAAATACAAGCTAAAGAAATTCTGAGGACTTCAAAATAAGTACTTCATATCCTTTTGCTCTCACATCCTAATCTCCATAAATATCCTTCAAGATTTTGCTTGGAAACTTTTCTACTCCTTCAGATAAAGCCCCATTTCAGCTTTCACATAGGGTTGCCCATAGTTTTTACCCCTCCAACTGGTTTCCTAGTCCTCTTGTCAGTCACATCTCTGCAAAGACTCCATTTGTTTCAAGTTCATACTTTGCTGTCAAGCTCTACCGCTCCATCTTCCTTGTGATCTGCTTCCCAGCAGGGTAGATTCTATGAACCCTAAGGGAAGGCCCAACGACTCAGTGAAAACACTGTTCGAGCCATGTAGGGGTACCTTGCAACAAACCTCCCTACTCTCATTCGTCTTGTCCAATCTGTTCCCTTTATTCAGCTGATCCCCTAGCATTTCTTCTTTCTCCCCAGACTGCTACCATGGAGAGATCTCAAATGATCAATGCATCTGAAGTTGGAAAAAGAGGGAGAGGATGGAGATGGAGCCCAACTAGTTCATGGTCTTGACTTACTGAAACAAGTCCTTACGAAAGACATCAAGCCTTTTGATGTCATGGGCTATGTCTGGCACATATCAGGTATCCCCAATGTTTAATGTTAAGTCCCCAAAGCAAAGGAGGAAAAAAAAAACCCATGTTTCTTCCTTTTCAAGTAGGCTCCACGCCCAACGTGGGGCTCAAACTCACCACCCCAAGATCAAGAGTCACACCCTACCTCCATGGACTGAGCCACCCAGGTACCCCAAAAAAATCTGTTTCTAAAAATAAAAAGGCCTGCTAGTCACTGAAATTCCACCAGATGGCAGACACCTCCATTCACCACAACCACACTGAAGGACCTAGGAGCAAACTTTCTGGAATTGACCGACAGACAAAAAGGAAGAAATGAGGTAAACAGAGAACGAAAGTTTTCTAGCCTCTGTTCAGAGAAAGATAGCCCTACATTTGTCCAAAATGGAGCAGTTATCATCCAAGAATGAAACACAATTGTAGTGTAGTAAAAAAAAAAAAAAAAAGACACAGCTGGATTCCTATCCTTAAATTATTAGCTTTAAGAATTCAGACAGTTGGGGGGAGGGGGGAGGCACCTGGGTGGCTCAGTCGGTTCAGCATCTGGCCTTGGCTCAGGTCATGCTCTCACAGTTTGTGGTTCAAGCCCTGCGTCGGGCTCTGTGCTGACAGCTCAGAGCCTGGAGCCTGCTTCAAATTCTGTCTCCCTCTCTCTCTGCCCCTCACCTGCTCATACTCTCTCTCTCTCTCTCTCTCAAAAATAAACATCAAAAAAATTCTAAAAAGAAATTCACACAGTTGGGGCACCTGGGTGGCTCGGTTGGTTAAGGGTCCAACTCTTGATTTCGGCTCAGGTCATGCTCTCATGGTTCATGAGTTCAAGCCCTGCATCAGGCTCTGCACTGATAGCACAGAGCCTGCTTGGGATTCTCTCTCCCCCCTCTCTCTCTGCCCCTACTCCGCTTGCACTCTCTCTCAAAATAAGTAAACTTAAAAAAAAAAAAAAAAAAGGAATTCACACAGTTACTTAACTTTTATGTTCTGCGTTGACAAAACTGTTAAGATCTATCCCTACAATACATCTGTGAAAATTAAATGAGGCAAGACCTATAATACGGTATCTAGTATTTAGCAGTGAATAAATACTGGTTTCTTCATCTACATTTAACCTTTTTTCTCAACTGCAGTTAACAAATCCTAAGTAAAACCTTTCATTGGCTATTTATTAAGTTGTATTCCTTGAGAGTCTTTAGCCATAATGTCAAAACTCTAGTAAAACTGAGGTGCTCAGAAAGAAGCAAAAAAGAGGAGAAAAGGTTTGGATGCAAGTAAGGCCCTTAAAAGGGCCCACACCAAAGGTTCCCAGCATCTCAAGAGTGGTAGCAAGTGACTCATGTAGGACTCAAGGATCGATCAGATTATGAAATAGCACACCTAATAAATGACGACATGGTGACTAATAATGAAATTCTTTATCATTTTGGAGAAAGAAAGTAGGAGAAAAGTCACACATCAATAATCCATGATGCCAAGCTTCTGAGGAGTAAAAATTTCCCAACCAGGAGAGAGATCTCCCGCAGTTTCTGTTTTGTCAATACGAATAAAAACTGTGTGCTCCTTCACCAGCAAGTCCTGTACTCAAAAAGAACTGACCCAAAGTCTGGGAGAACAACCAATTCAAGTGCGAAGGGCTGAAGCTTCCAAACACAGCCACTGTTTTCTGTCATGCATTTTCATCTCGGTGGTGACAAGGCCACTGCCCGGGGAACCTGCGGCAGGGATCCCAAGGTGGAGCAGCAGCAAATGTCGTGAACCCTGTGCGGTGGCGGTGGCTCACAGCTTCCAGACTCATAGCTCTGCGTGATGAGCTTCTGTCTTTAACAACTCAGTGGGCTTCATGAAGATGCCTTCCATGGCTTTCCAGTAGTTGTTCTGGCTCGGCTGGGCCATGCCATGTACCTCTTTCTGCCCACTAATGGGTCGACCATATTGTTCTCCTGTGACAGACAGCAGAACTTCAGTGGAAGAATGCTTGAGCCGCACCTCACCATCCCTCACCCAGTAGGGCCCATTACAGAGCACTGTCCAGTCATCCAGATAGTCGCCTTCGCCCTCCTCTCCAAAAGCACTCACTTCCTGGAAGACACAAAGGGTTGCGATATTAGCATGACTGACATATGGGCTTGGAAAGGGGAGGGAGAGGGAATGGGAAGAACACTAAGGCTACCCAAAGTGAAAAATAAGAGGCTTTCCAGGGTTGTTGAAAAATAAAAAGGCGCAAAGGACATGAAATCAGTTGCCCTAGAATTAGGTTCCAAACATTTATTTTGCAAGCAATCATATATTTGCCTTATATTTTCTATTACAGTCTTACTCTTGTTATTTGACTTTAAATATTCCTGCCTCATTCCCTTAACTACATTCTAAATGACCTGAGGAACAACACAAGTTGCAAAGGGGGATGGGCTCTGGCTGACCTTGAACCCCACCTCCATTCCTTCCTGTGTAACTCCTCTGAGCCTTCAATGTCTCCTCTAAAAAATGACGACAGTATCGCATTATAGAGTGATCGTCAGAACTAAATGAAATGAGAGAGTAAGTGAAAGCAGTCTATCTTCCACTTCTCCTCTAATCCCACTCCCCTTAAAGCCAAATATTCGGAGTTTCTACTGCAAAAGTTACTAAAGCACCTGGGTGGCTCAGTTGGTTAGCATCTTTTTTAACTAAAAAAATATTTTTTTAATGTTTATTTATGTCTGAGAGCGAAAGAGAGCAAGTACAAGCAGGGAAGGGGCAGAGACAGAGCAGGGGAGGGGCAGAGACAGAGAGACGAAGACACAGAATCCAAAGCAGGCTCCAGGCTCTGAGCTGTCAGCACAGAGCCTAATGCAGGGCTCGAACTCGAGAACCAACAGATCATGACCTGAGCCAAAGTCAGACGCTTAACCAACTGAGCCACCCAGAGTGCCTCTAATTTTTTTTTAATGTTTAGTCATTTTTTGAGAGAGAGAGAGAGTGAATGTGGGAGAGGCAGAGAAATAAGGAGACACAGAATCTGAAGCAGGCTCCAGGCTCTGAGTTGTCAGCAGAGAGCCTGATGTGGGGCTCAAACTCATGAACCATGAGATCATGACCTGAGCCAAAGTTGGCCACTTAACCCACTGAGCCACCCAGGCACCCCAGCATCTGACTCTTGATTGAGGCTCAGACACAATGTCACAATTCATGAGATTGAGCCCTGTGTCAGGCTCTGCACTGACAGCACAGAGCTTGCTTGGGATTCTCTCTCCCTCTCTCTCTCTGCTCCTCCCCCGCTCATGTTCTTGTTCTCTCTCTCTCAAAATAAACAAACAAAAGCATAAAAAAGCGTCGGACTCTTGATTTTGGCTCACATGATCTCCCGGTTTGTTAGTTTGGGCCCCGCATCAAGCTCTGCGCTGACAGCGCAGAACCAGGCTGGGATTCTGTGTCTCCCTCTCTCTTGGCCCCTCCCCTGCTCGTGTTCTCTCTCTCTCTCTCTCAAAATAAATAAATAAGCATTTAAAAAATAAGTAGATGGACCTGGGTGGCTCAGTCAGTTAAGCAGTAGATTTCAGCTCAGTTCATGATCCCATGGTTTGTGGTTTTGAGCCCTGCATCGGGCTCTGTGCTGACAGCTAGCTCAGGGCCTGGAGCCTGCTTTGGATGCTTTGTCTCTTTCTCTCTCTGTCCCTCCCCTTTTCACACTGTTTCTCTCTCAAAATAAATAAATAGGGGCACCTGGGTGGCTCAGTCGGTTGGGTGGCCGACTTCAGCTCAGGTCATGATCTCACGGTCTGTGAGTTCAAGCCCCGCGTCAGGCTCTGTGCTGGCGGCTCAGAGCCTGGAGCCTGCTTCAGATTCTGTGTCTCCCTCTCTCTCTGCCCTTCCCTTGTTCACACTCTATGTCTCTCAAAAATAAAATAAAAACGCCAAAAAAAAAAAAAAAGTCCAAAATAAATATTTTTTTTAAATAAATAAAAATAAAAGATAAATAAATAGTCATTTGGAAACAAAGTCTGTAAGACTAAAGGCAAAAGGAACTATACATAATTAACAATTCTACTATACTCGTACATGGAACGAAACAAGTAAGTAAATGACAGTGGTAGGAGCCAGATTATCTATTAGTGTGGAAATGTACAAATAAGTAAAGGGAGGAGGCTAGAATGGTCTAAGTGGTAATGGATTATAGTTGGAGGATGTCAGTAGGAACTCATGTTTAACATAATACAGATACCGGTCCTTACACATATAAACATTTAGTAATACATGTATACACAAATACACGTTTCTTTGCTCTGTCAGGTGAGAAGGCCTAAAAGAGCTAACACACCCCAATAGCAACAAACTCATGTAAGAGCTAAGATCGTGGTGTCTAACATCATTCTCCAATAAAAGGAAACAGACCTTCGTGGAGGAATAGCTGATTCTAGGACTGGGGCAAGAAGTATACAAGATGAGCCTAGAATATCTTTTGAGTGCCAGAAAGAAAGGAATGGTTAAAACAAGCTCACACACATACACAAAAATGGGAGTATGTCAAATGGACATAGGAGACAAATGAAAGAGCTCCCAACGGTCAAAGTCGGAACAACTGGAGGAAAAAATAAAGGCAGTGCGTTATGGGATCATAACTCAAAGTATAAAATATTCATGAGTCCACACTGATATAAATAAATGATTGAATAAGTAAAAAGAGACAAATCTCCCATGCAGAAAATTCCAAATAAATATTGCAGCTACTCTATTCTATGGGAAAGGGAGCATAACTCCCCATTTCCTTAAGTGCGGGTTGTGCATAGTGACTTCCTTCCAAAAACACAGTATGAAAGGAGGAAGAAGAAAAGAAGAACTTTACTGGAGAAACCTGACAAACACTGTTTCAGCCAGATAATCAATACCCACATAATCACATAGCTAGTACATACCCTTGACTCTATATTATGAAAATACCACTTTACTCCTGTGGGCCTCCTCCCAAAAACCTTTGTAAGTCTGATCTATCATGACAAAAGTATTGGAGAGCCCAGTTGAGGAGCACCCTATAACACACTTGACTGGCATTCCTCAAAATTATCAAGGTCATCAAAAAGAAGAATTTAGTGCCACACCTAAGAGGAGCATGAGGAGACAGGACAACTAAACGTCATGCGGTGGCCTGAATGGGGTCCTGGAACAGAAAGAGTACAGCAGGTAAAAACTAAGGAAATCAAAATAAACCTTGGACTCTAGTTGATAACAACGTATCAGGGGGCACCTGGGTGGCTCAGTGGATTGGGTATCCCACTCCTGATTTCAGCTCAGGTCAAGATCTTGTGTTTCATGGGTCCGACCCCCTGGTTGGGCTCTGTGCTGAGGATGCGGAGCCTACCTGGGATTCTCTCCCTCTTTCTCTGCCCCTCCCCCGCTGGCACTAGCACTCTCTCTCAAAATAAATGAATTAAAAAAAAAAAAACCAATACTGCTTTATAAACTGTATGAAATTTACCTCACTAATACAAGATGCTAGTATGGATAACTTATGTGCAGAGTGGGGGTAGGCCGGAAGCAGTCATTAAGGGGTCCATATCTCCTAAAAGCTCAAGGCTTGAAAAAGTGGCACAACACTGGGGCACCTGGTTGGCTCAGTAGGTAGAACATGCGACTCTTGATCTTAGAATTCAAGCCTCTGGTTGGGCACAAAGCTTACTTAAAAAATAATTTAAAAATAAAAGTAAAAGAGTGGCACAATACCTAACTCATTTTCCTAATGTGGTTAGTTGGCATCATTTAAAATAATAATAATAATTTTTATTCAAAGTTTGGAAAACGTTGGGTTTTGGTTTTTTTTTAATTTTTTTTTTTTAACACTTATTCATTTTTTAGACAGAGACACAGAGCGAGCTGGGGAGGATCAGAGAGAGGAGACACAGAATCCAAAGCAGACTCCAGCACAGAGCCCGATGTGGAGCTCGAACTCACGAGCCATGAGATCATGACCTGAGCCGAAGCCGAACTCTTCACCAACTGAGCCACCCAGGCTCCCCTTTTGTTTTTTGTTTTTAAGTATAGTGGACACGCAATGTTACATCAGTTTCAGGTGCAAAACATAGTGATTCAACAAGTCTATACATATCGCGATGCTCACCCCAAGTGTGTGACTGCCATCTGTCACCATACAATGCTACTGCAATACCACTGACTATATTGCCGCTCCTGTAGCTTTCACCCATGTCAAAGGGACTTATTCATTCTGTAACTGCAAGCCTGCTATCTCCCACTCCCCTTCACCGTTGCTGCCCATCTCCCCAATCCCTTCCTCTCCAACAACCGTCAGTGTGTTCTCTACATTTATAGGCCTGCTTTTTGTTTGCTCGTTTGTTTTCTTAGATCCCACATGTAAGTGAAATCATATGGTATTTGTCTTTCTCTAACTTATTTCACTTAGCAAAACACCCTCTAGGTGCATCCGTGTTGTCACAGATGGCAAGATCTCATCCTTTTTATAGCTGAGCAATAGTCTATTGTGTGTACATGTCTATGCCAAATTTTTTTTACTCATTCATCTACTGATGTATACTTGGGTTACACCCATATCTGGACTATTGCAAATAATGCTGAAATAAACATAGGGGTACATCTATCTTTTCAAATTATTGTTTTCATTTTCTTTAGATAAATACTCGGTAATGAGATTACTGGAGCATATGATATTTCTATTTTTAACTTTTTGAGGAACCTCCATACTGTTTTCCACAGTGGCTGCACCAGTTTCCATTCCCACCAACAGTGCACAAGGGTTCCCTTTTCTCTGCATCCTTGCCCACACTTGTTATTTCTTGTTTGATTGTAGCCACTCTGACAGGTATAAGGGATATCTCGTTGTGGTTTTGATTTGCATTTCCTGATGTTTAGTGATGTTGAGCATCTTTTCATGTGTCAACACTGGGCTTCTTTATTGCAGGATTTATCAAGGTGACTTATGATATGCTAATGTATACCTATTCTGTCTTTCCTCCTGTCTTGATTTCATCTAGATGTAAAATCTCTATTTTGACAGTGTCCTTCATACTTTTGGGACAAAGCCAATTCTCCAGGTCTGTACAAAAAAGAACAGCTACACCTAGAAAAGAAAGAGCTAAGAACCAAGACATTAGACCACTCAACTGAGTAATGCACAGGGTGCCACCTCACCTGGTTCCCAGAAAGAGGGGAGGTGAAGTGGTGACTATGGAGGTTTCGGCCAGTGTTGACATGTGTCAGCCGGATGGGTTGGCCACATCTGATGGGGGTTCCCCTCTCACACACTGTAGCGGTCTTTCCCCGTATCCTCCAGTAACTGTTGCTGTCATCCACAGAGGTTACACCTGTCACTGACTGCTGCCCACTACCTGCAGTCAAAACAAAGGAAAAGGAAAAGAGGGTGAGCTCAACCAATCACTCTCTTTCCTAAGACCAATAACGCGCCCCATGCATACCACAGGTTTGGAGGAGTAGAGAGGAAACCCTACGCTTGACAATACTTTTTTGTCTCCAACATTAAAAAACATGTGAAAAATACTAAATATGTGTATACAGTATTAGTTACTGTCTGATAAATTATACTGAACAGTGTACTACGTCAGAAAACTCTAAGAATTTGCATCAAAGGGCACTAAATAAATGAACTTATGTTCATTTTTTTGAAGCACGAGTATTGTTTACCTATATCTAATAGCCTGGATAGCCCCTAGTATATGTCAGGTGTCTAAGTATATAACTGAAACATGTTCAATATTATTCAATGTTTATTGTCACATTGCATTATAATGCATTACTTTTGTCACATTTCACAATTAAAAGGAGATCCGCTCTTGTTGTCAACTTTAATCCAAGCAATTGCTTCAGCTCCTTAATTCCCGTAAGTGATCTATCAGTATGTGATAAAAGTATTCTTAAGTCGGGGCGCGTGGGTGGCTCAGTCGGTTAAGCGGCCGACTTCAGCTCAGGTCATGATCTCGCGGTCTGTGAGTTCAAGCCCCGCGTCGGGCTCTGTGCTGATGGCTCAGAGCCTGGACCCTGCTTCAGATTCTGTGTCTCCCCCTCTCTCTGCCCTTCCCCTGCTCACACTCTGTCTCTATGTCTCTCAAAAATAAATAAACGTCAAAAAAAAAAATTTAAAAAAAAAAAAAAGTATTCTTAAGTCCTATAAATTTGGTTAATGCTGCCTCAGGAGGTCCAATTCTACAGGTTAAAAATACACAGCTGCAAGTTTAAAAAGAAAAAGGAAAATATACAAATAATAACTGCTAACTAAGGTGTACTGAGCACTTTCTTAATGTCAAATGCCATTGACATTTTGGCTGAATATTCTTATTTCACACGTGTATATATCCTCTAAGGTAGGTATTATCATTACGATCCCCGCTTTACAATGGAGTGTCAGAAAGGCTGGGGAGTACACCCAAGGTCACAGGGCACCAAGAGACAGGGCTGGGGTGTGAACCTAGATGGCCCAACGCTAGAACTCACACTCTCAACATCTCTACCACACGGCCTCCCACAAAGCTTTATTTCCTGTCAAGTTTCTGTAAAGTTGTATCAGAGAGACCACTTCCTCTTACAAACTCCAGGGATAGTCCCTTCCCTAGGCCTTGATCTATTATTACCCAGTTCTTCAAAGGCACTCAAGACACTCTCCTAGTTACTCTTGCCTGTTCCTCCTAGCTTTGCCTTCAGTTCCCTGGCCCTGCCTGGCAGTCTTTTGATGACGCTCGCCTTCTATCGATTTAACACATTACGCCTTATACCACCGTTATGTGGGTGAATGTTTACAGCCAAACTATCAGCTTCTCGCTACTGCCTCTTCCACTCACAACGGACTTTGTTACATCTTAAAAAAAAAAAAAAAAAAAAGAAAGAAAGAAAGGAAGGAAGGAAGAGAAAGAAAAAAAGAGCAAATCAAGCGTCCCTCCTTATTTTGGTTATTGCTTTACGGCCTGATAGCTCTCTTGGTCCTGGATCACTGCCAGCCTTCGCTAGGCTGATCAAATCATGGTCTACACTTGGTGTCTTCCTCTTCCTCACATTCCATTCAGCTCTCCACTTCCTCTCCCACCCTTCAGAGATCAGACAGGATGGAGTGCGTTCAGAGTAGTAGGGCCAGCAGAGTCTGCTCCCACCCTTAAATCTTGGATTACCCAGGGTTCTACTCTTATCCTTTTTTTTTTTTTAAACTTTTTTAATGTTTATTTTTGAGAGAAAGAGACAAGGTGTGAGGGAGGAGGGACAGACAGAGTGTCAGCACAAAGCCCGACGCGGGGCTCGAACCCACAAACCGTGAGATCGTGACCTGAGCCGAAGTCGCTTAACCGACGGAGCCACCCAGGCGCCCTACCCTTGTCTATTTTTAAATACTTGTTGGAGGTCAGGACAAAAGCAGTGACATATGCTTTAACGGGTTTTTCAAGGGATTCAAACTGGCACCAGATTGAGAACCACGGTTCATCCTGCAATCTCACTTACTCTCCCCACATCTTCAACTCCCTGCCCCTGTGGTACAATGACATTGTACTTAACTCTCTCCCTCAGGCTCAGCACAGATCTCTCTTTTGAGATCCAGACTGAATCTGCGTCTGAGATCTGGCTGCCCCTTAGAAGCACCTGAAAAACTTTTCAAATCTCCACATTCCTATTGCCAGGCCTCTCTCCTGCATGCTGATTTAGTGGATCCAAACTAGGAAACTAGATCAAATTAAAAAGGAACACAGAGTAGGTGTTCACTGAATGACTGCTAGGATTATAAAACATCCCAACGATGACAACGACAACTCACGTCCTTTCCTAGTCTAACTGGTCAGACGTGTTTTGAGAATCTTGGACCACAGACCAGCCCCCACCCTGTCTTATATAACAGCCTCATCGGTCATCCAAGACGGAAACCCAGCAATCATCTTAGATGCTTCCCACATCTCACGGGGCTGAACTTTTTTCTTGCTGTCAATTTTGGTTTTCCTGTAACTTGCTGGCTGCCTCACTGTATCTCCTGGATCTAGAACAATATTAGGGACAGAATAAAACTTTACTGAATGAAGGAACCCACGAATAATCGCTGAATTACAAATGAACCCGCAAACGAGGCATTTTAACTTCCTAGGCTAAAAAACCCTTGAAACAATTTCTTCCCCAATTCCGATGGATTCTTTAGATTCTTTACAAGGGTAAAATTTTAGTAAATAAAAGGCCAAAGGAAAAGGGTTGAAGAGCGAATATAAGATACGAAATAGCTAGAACAGAGAGATAAAATTAAAGAATGAGGTCTTGGAGTTCAAGACTTCAGAGATACAACACTTACTGTTAACTTTCTACATGTCTGTCTCTCCCGCACTGAGGAGTGCCAGCCTGGAGTAGCTGAAAGCAGGGTTTGAAACTGGACAGATTTGGTTCGAACCCCGTCTCTGTCATTCACTAGCTGCAAGGCTCTGAACATGCGATTTATTTGAGTTTGTTTCCTCATCTGTAAAATGAGGATAACAATCGTCTCTACCTGGTAGGGAGGTTATAAATCCAAAAACAAAAGCATCTGTGCAATGTGCCCGGCACGTAACTCACCAGACAGAAGCTACTAGCACAGTATTACGCTCGATTCTCCGATTCTCCGCCTCTAACCCTCAGGAACCTCCCCCGGGCTCCCCTAACCTTCCCAGACCACACCCCTCAGATTTTGTCTTGGCCCCGCCCCCTCCGGAGCCTACCAGGCCTTCCCAGCCCACCCGAACCCGGCTGGCAGTACCTGACCCATAGCGCACGTCGTGTGAGTGCAGTCGCACGTTGTGGCGCGTATTGAGTAGCTTCACCACAGAGCCGCATGTAACGACAGCCAGATTGGACGCTCCCACAGCACTCCACAAACCCCCCAACAACAGTAGCGGCACCACAGCCATCCTAGCTGTAGCGCAGAGCCCCTAATCTTCGAAGAAAACTCGGCCCCTCCCCGGAAGCGGAAGCTGCAAGCGGAACCACAGAGAGGAGGAAACGAAGACGCCCTAGTCGAATCTTTATGGTTCCTTTGGCTAGAGCGGCCTGAGGAAGAAGCTGGGCTCGACGTTTTCGATCCCCAAGCTCTGTCCCCAGGTCTCTACGACACCTGCCTTCCTGCGCCGCTTCTGCCAATTTTCGCGCCCTCTCAAACGAAGCCTCGAGAGCCGGGTGAGAGACGAGAGCGAGAAATGGCCCGCCCACTCCCGGTGACAGGGAGCCGGAAGTGACGTAGCACGTTGACGCAGCAGCGGCGGCGGTGGCGGCGGAGGGGCCGTGCGGTGGGTCCGTACTATCTTTTCCCAGTCTCGGTTCGACGACTCCATTTTCCTCGGTGGGGGCTTAGCGCACCGGAGTAGCGGCGGGCTTCAGGCAGGTAAAGTTCGGACTGGAGAGCGTGTTCCTCGACTGGGTCAGGTGAGGAACCAGGCTCCTAGGGCCTGGTCCCGTAAGGGAAGAGGTATTGGGGCGCCGTATGCGGGAAGAAGGGGGGGCCCCTGGCCTTCGCTGCTCTATGAGGGAAAAGGAGGAGGAAACCGGAGTAGTTGCCTAGAGTCTCAGCGCTTTTCCCAACCCTGTGCTACCCGGAACCGGTGAATTGGGCGCCTCGTTGTATCAACAGGCTTCCTGGGATTCCGTCCTCCCTTCGCAGCTTGTGAAAATTGGGCCACGCCAAAAGATTGGGAATGGAAGGGACTTAAGGCTTCTGACTCAGGATCAGGTGATCGAATTTATTGTTCTGGGGATGTTAAACCTACGGGGCTTTCAGCAGCTCGACCATCAGGCTAGAGGGCGATGCCAAATGCCGTTTTTTTTCCGTATTGTTGAAAATAAAATTAGAACTGTTTGTAGATGGCTGCATCCGTCAGCCGCCTAGCCCAAATATCAGAATGAGCTATTAAGCGAAAACTTCCTTGTCTTCCAGCGTCTGCCTGCCTCTCCAGGCAGTCCCTTGAACCAGCAGGAGCAGTTCTTTTTCTAGGCTGTTTCAAGAAGTGATACTTATTTTTCTTTAAGAGGAGGCCTAAGCTCTCCGAAAATGCGTCCGTGGAAATTCACTGTAATATCAGAAGTAGCAAGGGAGTATTGAGTTACGCCGCTGCTAGTAATGAACATGGAGCGTGTAAGCAGTCTCGAATTTGATTAATTTCTTCGGGGGGAAAAAAGCCTACTTGCACTGTGTATCTGGAAGTTACTGGTTCTTCAGTGTGTTAATCGCGAAAATACGATTTCCCTCTTCAGCCGAATTTAGAGCCTTTTCTATCACCGGTGTTCCTTCAGCCAGTACAAATATATTCTTCTTTCGAGCTCCTATGGCTGCTAGGTTAGATTAGCATAGCATAGATTGTTACTCCCTAAGAGGTTTAAACCTCATTAAGAGATTAATCATGTCTGGAAGTCTGCACCCGGAGAGAGGCTCAGTCATGTTTCACAGTTCTTCCTCAATATGTCTTCACAAGAAAAGAAGCCTACTCGATACAGTGGAAATAACTGGTCTCTGGAAGCAGGTAGATTTGCCCTTGCTCCTACGTTCTTGGTCTCAATAAATGGCGCCATGGTCAGCATCCTATGTAAAATCCTTGAATTCTTTTTCCTGTCTATTACTCCTGGATAAAATCAGTCACCCAATCCTACCTCTCAATAGAAAACCTGCTCCCATCACATGCAGATTACGCTCTGGTGTCCCGCTTATCCCCCTCCGGCTACCATCGTCTTTTTTTGATTTCCCTTCATAGCCAGATTTCTACTGGTCTCAGCTTTCTGGAATTCTGTTCGTTCTTCAGGCTATGCTAGTCTGGCTTCTCTTCCAACCACTTGGTTGGAATTTCTGGCGAGGTTACCAGTGACTTCTGTATTGCCAGGTCTCACGGATACTTTGTTCTCATTTTCCTCATTCCCTGGAATATGCAACACAGTTTTTACTCGTGTCTTAAACCTCTCCTCTCTTGGTGTCGTGGACACTTCACTCCTGGATTGTCTCCAGTTCTCTGGTCGCTCCTTCACTAGCCCCGTTTTTCCTTCCGAGTTTAATCCTGGGTTCGCGCATGCTTCCTTTAGACGATCCAGTCTCATGGCTTTAATTACCTTCTGAAAGCCGGCAACTCTCAAGTTCAGACCTCTAGCCCAGCCTTCTCTATGTTTAGGAATCATACACAGAGTGCCTGTTTCATGGCTCCACTTGGATGTCTCTGAGACATCCCTAATCTAACATAGCTTTAAAAGCAGCATTGGAGTTTTCCCGTCGTTCCAAAGCTGGTCTTCCCCTCCTCTCATCCACAGGATTACCAAAGCCAGACCCCGGAGAATCATCTTGGGTTCTTTTCCCTTATTGCCCTCCTCCCCAAGTCTTTCGGTAAGGCCTGTCACTTCTGCTTCCAAAGTACATTTCCAGTCTGTCTTCTGTTCTCCGCCTCCACTTCAGCCACCCTATTCCAAGCCACTGTGATCTGTTGCACGGGCTACAACAATAATATCCTCAGCGTTCCCTGGTTCCACCCAGATCCCCCTGCAGGTCCAGTCCGATCATGTCCTTTCCCTGTTTAAAGCACTCCAGTGGTTTTCCATGGCCTTCCTAGCCCCACGTGAGGAGGCCCCTCAGCCTCCTCCCACCGGCTGCCTTCACCATTCTCTGGTCACACTGGCCTTGGGACATGCCAAGTTCTTCCCCCACCTTTTCTCCCAGAAACCTCTTCGCCTGGTTCTTCATACCACATCCTACCCGTTCTTGCCATCTCAGCCTCAACTCACCTTCTCAGAGGTGAGAGTATTTATTTCCTTCCTGGTACTTACGCGAGGTTTATTTTGTTCGTGATTTGTCTCCGACACCAGAATATAGATACCCTAGGGGCGAGGACTTTGTTTTGCACATGCCCGACATGTAGTAGGCAGCCATTAAGTGAATCTTGGTTGAGTTAGTAAGTAAATTCGGTCAGTCCCTACAGGGGCTTCTCAGCACCTTTTAGAGTCCAAAATCTTTAACTTATCCTATCAAGGTTTTTATGACTTGAAGTTCTTACACTCCAATTCATCAGGGACCCTTCTCCCTCTCTCCAGTCAAACTGGCCCTCACTGTCCCTGCCACAGCACATTCTGGACCTTGTGCTGGAAGTTCTCTTCTCCAACACCACCACTTGCACCAAAGAAGCCAACTCCTCCCTTCACTAATTCTCCACACTCTTAAGGTCTTTATTCAAAGTCATTTCCTCAAGGGGCGCCTGGGTGGTTCAGTCCGTTAAGTGTCCGACTTCAGCTCAGGTCATGATCTCACAGTTCGTGAGTTCAAGCCCTGTCGGGCTCTGTATTGACAGCTCGGAGCCTGGACCCTGCTTCGGACTCTGTGTCTCCCTCTCTCTCTGTCCCTCCCCTCCTCTTTCTCTCTCTCTCTCTCTCAAAAATAAATAAACTTAAAAGAAAAGTTACTTCCTCCAGACCCAAGTTGGAGTTCACTTTTACAGGTTCCCATGGTACCTTTCAGTTACTCCTGTGCTTGCCAATCAGGGGTCACCAAACTAAAGCTCTTGGCCGAATTAGGCCACTCCCGTTCCTTTATATATCATCAGTATCTGATTTTGTACTACAGTGGCAGATCTGGCCCTCTGTGCTTCGATAGCCCCTGTGCTAGGACAGGAACTATATGTCCCCGGTATATATGGCACAAGGCCCTGTGTTGCAGGGGTTCTGATTCTGGTTAGATATTTCAGTTGTTTCTGCTCCTCTTTTGCCCTTTTCCCCAGGAAAAACCACAGGGCTTGAACCCACGAACCACGACATGATATCATGACCTGAGCTGAGATCCTAGCTTAACCCACTGAGCCACCCAGGCACCCCAAAAATAATGCTTTTTATACTGTGTCATTGAAAAGATCATAAGGCTGTTATTTCTTGTAAATGTGGTACACACGTTAAAATGACTATAGGGAGAGCTAACCTTTTCTGTAGTCTTTTTAAAGTAATCTCTACACCCAGCATGGGGCTTGAAATCACGATTCCAGGATCAAGAGTTGCATGCTCTACTGGCTGAGCCAGCCAGGCGCCCCTAACCTTTTCTTTATTTTAACATCTCGATTTGATGTGATTAGGGCTTTTCTTGAAGAGTTCTAAATTTAAAAGAACTTGTCATAAGTGGACTCTGAATACTTCACTTGTTAAACTTTGAGGATTTTGAATTCCATATTGGGTACTCCTAGGCTCTTGCTCATAAAAATACAGAATGTCTTATATTTTAAAATCCATACCAGACTTGTAGGGCTATTCCCCAGACCAGTCGGCCCTTTCAGACCTAAGCCTTTACTCATGTCGCCTTTTTCCAGATTATCTTCTTAACTCCTCTCAACTCAGGCGTCACCTTTTCTGAGGCCTTCTCTGACCTCTCTCCTCATACTGCTTTCATAGTCCTGATATGTGACTGTAAACTGTAATACAACTTTCATGATGCTTTGTCATAACTTTCTTGACGAGGTTTTTGAGAGACATTGTGAGTTCTACTAAGGTCAAAGGGCATATTTTACTCATTTTTATATACCCAAGTCCCAGCACAGAGCTTAACCCTAAAAAGAAAACGTGAAAAGTAAATGTTAATTGAAGCTGCCAGTAGAGGGAATTAACAGACGTCTTTTTTTGCTCTGGTTAGTCTCGTTTTCATTGCCTCCCACATCATCTTGCTCAAAAGGAGGGACTGCCAAGGGCCTGCCTGTGGCAATCTGATCCTAGCTCCGTTCCTCGGCCGGAGAATGTCCTGGTAACCACCAGCCTCTCCCTTTGAGCCGCATCTTATCCTGCAGCTGTGCTTCTGCCTGGAGAAACTTCCCTTCACTACCCACGGCCCTTCTAGACCTATTTCAGTATCACATTTAACTTACGGTCCGAATATGGGGAAAATTCAAGAGCATAAGTACTAAATAAAAAATCTGGGGCACCTGGGTGGCTCAGTCGGTTAAGTGTCTGACTTCAGCTCAGGTCATGATCTCGCGGCTTGTGAGTTCGAGCCCCAGGGGTCTGTGCTGACAGCTCAGAGCCTGGAACCTGCTTCAGATTCTGTGTCTCCCTCTCTCTCTGCTCCTCCCCCACTCATGCTCGCTCTCTCTCAAAAATAAACAAACATTTAAAAAAAGGGGGGGCGGGTTGCCTAGGTGGCTCAGTCGGTTGAGCGTCTGCTTTGGCTCAGGTCATGATCTCGAGGTTGGTGAGTTCAAGCCCCGCATCGGACTCTGTGCTGACAGCTCAGAGCCCGGAGCCTGCTTTGGATTCTGTGTCTCCCTCTGTCTCTCAAAAATGAATAAACATATAAAAAATAAAAGCTCAGGCCTTTCCTCCTTTAAAAAAAAAAATCTAAACTCACTGGGCCTCCCTTAGATATCATATATTAATAATAATCGTATGCTAATAAACAGTATTTGGGGGTGTCCACCTCTCGGTTTTGGTTCAGGTCATGATCTTATGGTTCATGTGATTGATCACTGCATCAGGCTCTGCCCTAACCGTGCAGAGCCTGCCCGGGATTTTTTCTTTGTCTCTCTCCATCTGCCCCTCCCCCATTCATGTGCACATGTATGCTCCCTATCTCTCTCAAAATAAATATATAAACGTTAAAAAATATATAGTATTTTCGTTCTGGAATAGTTGCTACTTGCCAGCCTCAGCCTGCAGTGCTGCTGCAGCACCCTCTGCCCGTGTAGCTCCCACAGGCTGCAGCAAGTCAGGATTCTTCTGGCGCACATCTAACTGGAAGTCTTGGCGCAGTGAGCTAGATGAGATTGGAAGCATTCCCCAGCCGTAGCACAGCATGTACGCTATTGCTGACCTAGGGGATGGGAGGAGAGCTGCGTGTGGCACAGCACCAGCTGCCCCCCGGGACAGAAGAAAGCTGTTGTTGTCGTCAGGTCGGCTGGCTGTTTCTCTCTGTTAAGTAGGCTGGAGGGCGTCTGGTCTGCAGGGGCTGGCATTTAACGTGAAGATGTTAAGGCTTTATAAGACCGATTTGGTGGGTCTGATAGCCTAATTAAAGCAAGCTGTGTGTGGGGGCTGCTGTACCCAAATCTATTTTTAATAGTTTAGTTCAGGGCTGAGGGGGGAGTGATGTCAAGATTAAAATTAGAGCACCAGATTTAATTAGCAGTTTTAGGTACTCAACTTTTGGCAGCACTCAAATAAATTACCTTAAGGACACAGTTCTTGGGGAAAAAAGAGCATCAGTCTAACCGTTAGACTCTCTGCATCACCACCCCGTGGGGGTGTCACAATCGTATAGTGTAGCAGCTCTCAAACTTTTTGATATTAGGACATCTTTATACTTTTTTTTTTGTTTATTTTTGAGAGATAGACAGGGCACCTGGATGCCTCAGTTGGTTAAGCATCTCCCAGTCATGAGTTGAAGCCCCACATCTGTTGTCAGCCCAGAGCCTGCTTCCAATCCTCTGTCTCCCTCCCTCTCTCTCTCTCTCTCTCTCTCTCTCTCTCTCTCTCTCTCTCTGCCCCTTCCTCCAGCCCACACACTCTCTCTCAAAAGTAAAAAAGTAATATATAATTATATATTTTTGAGATAGGCAGAGAGAGGGTGACACAGAATCCAAAGCAGGCACCAGATTCCAAGCTGTCTGCATAGAGCCCGATGTGGGACTCGAACCCACAAACCACAAAATCATGACCTGAGCTGAAGTCCACCGCTTAACCGGCTGAGCCACCCAGGTGCCCCAGGACCCCTCTATAGTCTTCAAGATGATTTAAGACTCCAAAGACATTTGTGTATGTGAGTTGTGTCTAACGATGTTTGTGAAATTTTTACATTTTGATATTTACCAGATTAGAAATTAAAACTGGGTATATTAGTTCATTTTAAAATAATAAGTGTGCCACAAAATTATTTTGCAATATATGGATATATTAAATTATTAAATTAACACAGTATACACCTTAATCTTACACGGTGTTACATGTCTATCCTGTCATAAGCTGGAGGAAGAAAGCTCGCTATGCTTTAACATAAACAATACTTTTATGGAAACCATAATCTTCAAAATTAGTGAAAAGAGTCTCATTGTTTTACTTCCTCACCCCAATTCTTTTCAGTGTCTGCTTTAATAGAACACAGCTGGATGTTCAGTCCTGCTTCTGCATTCAGTGTTGTGATACTACACCTCATAGTACCTCTGGAAAACTCCACTTCTCCACTCGTGAGACAAGGGAGGAGGTGGTCCCTGGACCACACATAGAGATCTTACTGACATAGTGGAAACAGCTGTGACTCTGGAGTCAGACAAATCTTAACTCAGTTGGTATTTGTGTCAGCTTGAACAAGTGACTTCATCTCTGCATCTGTTTCCTCCTCTGTTGAATGGAGAGAGAAGTATACTGTAACTCCTAGATCAACGTAGGGGTTAATTGGTATTTAAGTGTCTGGAACTTGGTAGGTGTGTGATTATTATTCCTCTGGGCACTTTTGTTTTTTAATTGCTTAAAGAAAAGGCCTGTATTAGTTTTGGTTGGGTTTTGTGTGAGCGTTGTGGGTTGGTTCTTTTCCTATGCCTGCTCTCTGCATATAATACATACAATTATTTTATGGTTATTTGTTTTTTTTTTAATGTTTTTTATTTATTATTGAGAGACAGAGACAGAGCACGAGCATGGGAAGGGCAGAGAGAGGGGGAGACACAGAATCCGAAGCAGGCTCCAGGCCCCGAGCTATCAGCACAGAGCCTGACACGGGGCTCGAACCCACAAACACGAGATCATGACCTGAGCTGGAGTCGGACGCCCAGCCGACTGAGCCACCCAGACGCCCCCGGTTATTTGTTTTTATATCTTTCTCTTTCTACTAGAAGTCAACTCCTTGAAAACAAACAATCCGTTTCTCTTCAAACCCCCGTGTCTTAGCAGAATGTATGTACATGGTAGGCATTCAGTAAAGCTTGAAAAGAATGGCATCTGAAACCTCAGCCTGAAATTCGACATAAGACCCTATCATTGCCCCTCCCTCTCCACCAGAACTCAGTACCTTGAGTTTCGTTTGTTTGAGTTCAATCTGAAGTTAATCGGTTGTGGTATTAATTGATATCGGTAAGGTTAATTTTCAGAAGAATTAGAGCCACAGAATTTAAGGCTCCTTCTAGAGCTCAGACCATTTCAAATAGCTGTTAGCCAGCCTTCTCTTTTCTCCCATCCCACTGCCGTCTTTCACTGGGAAGTTGGCATCAATATGAAAAAGTAAGTAATTTATTTGACAGGTAGTTAGCAGTTCCTATTTTGTACAGAGCACCTAGAGGCATACAGTTTACTTGGTACAGAATCACCAAGTGCCTTCTAATGCCTCTTGTGTTGCCATTTATGTTTTCGTGGTTTTTATTAGCCCTTCAGTTGGATATTGTCTCTTAACTTCCAGAAGCTTATGGTCCAAGTGGGGAAAATGGGCAGAAATACAACAGACCATCATTCGGGACAAGGCGAGGACTGATGTTGAGCTTAGCAGCAGCCAGGGTCAAGATTCCAGAATAGGATCTTGATGTTATGGTTTGTGTGATGCGTGCTTGTGCTGTTTTTTAAAGTCCTGCAAGGTCTGGAGTGCCTCGCTGGCTCAGTCGGTTAAGCATCCAACTCTTGATTTCAGCTCAGGTCGTGATCTCATGGTTCGTGAGTTCGAGCCCTAAATCAGGCTCCGCTCTGACAGTGTGGAGCCTCTTGGGATCCTCTCTCCCTCCCTCCCTCCCTCTCTCTCTCTCTCCCTCCCTGTCTGTCTCCCTCCCTCTCTCCCTCCTTGTCTCTCCCTCCCTCCCTGTCTCTCTCTCCCTCCCTCCCTGTCTCTCTCTCCCTCCTTCCCTCCCTCCCTCCTCTCTCTCTCCTTCTCTGTCTCCTTCTCTCTCTCCTTCTCTCTCTCTCTCTCTGCCTCCCTTGCTTGCACATGTATGCTTTTTCTCAAATATAAATAAAAACTAAAAGTTAAACAAGGGCCAGGAAACTCCATGTTAAGGTTCTGGGATTGTCCACTGCCATTTCCAGGATTTGGATGAGTCTTAAAATGGGGCAGTAAAAGACAAGTTTGGGATTGGTTGGTACAGAATTACAGACTGCTAAGAAAAATTAGGCCCAAGTTTCAAATTCAAACTCAGTTAACATGTATTAAAGCCATAAACTAGGTTCTTTCCCCTGTCTCATGTAATACTCTCAACTACTGTTGCAAGGTAGGTAGGTAGGTAGTGCTGTTCCTGTTTTCCAGATGAAGAAGCCAATATTCAGAAACATTGAATAATTTGGTTAGTTTACATATCTGGTAGATGGTGGAACCAGGATTTGATCTCTTCTCTTAAGCCCAGCAATCATTGCATTTAAGTATCTTTGCCTTTATTTTGTTGGCCATGGAAGTCACTTTCGAAGTGTTTTTTGCTGGAGAGGTAAATGGTAAAAATAGAGTTATGGGTATAATGTTGCTAAAGAGACCCCTTCTCCACCCAAACGCTCCCAACCACTACTCTCACATGGGGGCTCAAGTTCATGAAATGTTGTTTAATCCGTTAAAAAGGATTTTCCTTTTGGCTCTGCCAGCAGCCAGGTATCGTGTATGTGAAAGTACCTGTTGTTAGGTTGTTACTCATTTCCCAGGTTTCTTATGAGTAGACATATAGCATCACTGCTACCATATGCCTACCTATATAATCATCCATACACTAATTTCTTTCCTTATTCACCCATTCCTGCCCCCAAATGATAAGTGAAATAAAATCCTTTGGTATACAGTTGACCCTTGAACAATGCAGGAAATAAGGGTACTGACCTCCCGCACAGTTAAATCTGCGTATAACTTTTGACTCCCTGAAAACTTTACAAAAGCCTCAATTAACGTGTGTTGTATATAGGTACTATATATTTTATTCTTAAAGTAAGCCAGAAAAAACTGTTATAACTACATTCGGAAGAGAAGATCCATTTATAGTACTCTACCTCATTTATCAGAGAACACCGAGGTCGTCTGGTGGCCCGGCCAGTTACGTGCCGACTTCAGCTCAGATCCTGGTCTCACCATTCATGAGTTTTTAGCCCCGCGTCGGGCTCTGTGCTGACAGCTCAGAGCCTGGAGCCTGCTTCAGATTCTGTGTCTCCCTCTCTCTATCCCTCCCCTACTTGTGCTCTGTCTCTCTCTTTTCTCTCAAAAATGAATAAAAACATTAAAAAAATGAAAAAAAAAAAAAACCTACAAGTGGGCCTGTGCAGTTCAAGCTCCTGCTGTTCAGGAGTCAGCTGTCTATAGAGAAGGTCCGTGTGGTCAATAATCTTTTTCAAGCACGTGCAAGAGGAGTAACCTTGGGAAGAGTGGAAAACAGACGAGATCGAGACATCTGATTCTTACTGCCTCCCCCTAGGCGGGAGGGCAGAGCAGCGACACGGGGCTAAAAGCCTATTTGTAGAAAGGTTTGAGGTGCTCTGTAAAGTCATGTGTCTCATTTTTTCTATCCCCGTCTTCCTTCCTTCCTTCCTTCCTTCCTTTTCTAGGCATCTTAGGCAGGCCGTGAGAAGCTGCAGCAATGTCTGATTTTGTGGAAAGCGAGGCCGAGGAGTCAGAGGAAGAATACAATGATGAAGGCGAAGTGGTGCCCCGAGTCACCAAGAAATTTGTGGAAGAGGAGGATGACGGTGAGGAGGCCCCAGCCTCAAGCTTCTCCCCACTATTGCTAAGCTTTGGATAGTTGGATTCTTGCTGATGAGAGGCTCAGGCTGAGCACAGAAGTTATCACACATGAGGTACCAGCTTGAGAATTTTCAGTCATTTATAGAAAATAACCTAACTGAGCATCTGTCTGCCATGTGCCAGGTCCTGCACCTAGAGCTAGAAATATGAAAGGAAGACCCTGCAGTCATGGAGTCTACGTTAGCGGGAGGGGACAGACAGTAAAGCAACAAATAAATACATGCATAACGTTTTCCTCTTTTAGAGACCCCACGGTGTTGGTATTTATGAGCCCAGTTTCCTATATCTCTGACCAAACCCAACCATTAGCATCCTCGGCAGAGTAGAACCATGAAATGGCTTTAAAGACAGAAAGGTCAATTTAAGTGTTATCAAAAGAATTATGAATGAAAGAAATAATATAGCTGCTGAACTGATAAATTAAGAGGAAAACAGAGATTATGGGTGGCTGTAAAGCTCCTAGTAATGATTTTGAAAAGCCAGAGTAGTTAGGAAGATTATCTTGCCTAAAGACAGATGGGGAGCACAGAAAGGAGGTAGCCCTTTCCAGATGCTCCTGCTCCAGGTCAGCGGCCATGGGTCTTACATCTTTAGATGAGGCTAAAGCGTTAACGTGGCACCCACATCACTAGGTTTAGAGCGGATGGGGAATCACAGCGAAGCGGGTGGTCATGCCCCACCCCGACCCATTGCCCAAACTCCATGCCTCAAACATGCGTGTTTTCCAGATGAGGAGGAGGAGGAGGAGAACCTAGATGATCAGGACGAGCAAGGCAATCTGAAAGGCTTTATCAATGAT
This sequence comes from Paguma larvata, assembly GCA_030068075.1. Taxonomy (NCBI): domain Eukaryota; kingdom Metazoa; phylum Chordata; class Mammalia; order Carnivora; family Viverridae; genus Paguma; species Paguma larvata. The sequence continues at coordinate 6,889,591 of CM057843.1, forward strand.
GATGACGATGAAGATGAAGGGGAGGAGGATGAGGGTAGTGACTCTGGTGATTCAGAAGATGATGTTGGCCACAAGAAGAGAAAACGCAGTGAGTAGTCCCTCCGCAGTCAGGTGAGGCTGGGGTGGAAGTCACAGTGGACGAGGGGCCTCTCCATCACCATGGGTAACGCTTTGTTTTCTCCAGCATCTTTTGACGACCGTCTGGAGGATGATGATTTTGACCTCATTGAGGAGAATTTGGGTGTCAAAGTCAAAAGAGGAGTAAGTCTTGTTCTTGGTCTCTGTCCCTGGGGATGAAGGAAAAGGCTCTTGACATTCAGTGACTTCTAGGGGACAAGGCACCTCCAGAACAGTCTGGGAGGCATAGGGGAGGAGAAAGTTGCTCAGTCACTGTGCTGCGGAGACTAGGTTTGCATCCCAGATCTGGGTGCTTGTTAGAGAAAGACCTGTCAGGGTTGGAAGGGTGGGCCTTGGTGCTGAAAGAGCACCTCTTAGTGTGGTTTTTTGCCATCTCCCTCGGTCAGCAGAAATGTGGCAGGGAGAATGAGAGCGAGACTAGAGAGAGAGCAGGCACCCTTGTGCTGGTCCTCTCGGACCCTGATGAGACCGGTTTTCCCACCCCTAGCAAAAATACCGACGCGTCAAAAAAATGTCAGACGACGAGGATGACGACGAGGAGGAATATGGCAAAGAGGAACATGAGAAAGAGGCAATCGCAGAGGAAATCTTCCAGGACGGGGAAGGGGAAGAGGGGCAGGAGGCCGTGGAGGCCCCCATGGCTCCTCCAGAGGAGGAGGAGGAAGATGATGAGGAGTCAGGTATGCGGCATCAGGCAGGGAAGCCAGTGTTTGGGCGGGTGTTGGAATTTCCTGGCCCCTGGGAGCAGGATGGGTAGCCATTCTTCAGCTGCAGGCCCCAGGATGGGACAGAAAGGAGTTCGCTCCTCACTGGCCACTCACATAGTAGCAACTAAAGCCATGCAGTCCTGGCCGATCCCTTGCCTCTGAGCACTAATCCCTTCCTTCCCTCCCCAGACATTGATGACTTCATTGTGGACGATGATGGACAGCCTCTGAAAAAACCTAAGTGGCGGAAAAAGCTTCCTGGATACACAGATGCGTGAGTGGGGGCTGGTACGGGATGGGGATACAGGCATCTGAGTAGACCCAGTGAGGAAGGAGGAGATCAGAGGCTTCCATCAGCCTCCTCCTTCAACCTGCAGCTCTGTGTCTGTTCATTTATGTATTGGCATTCGAAGTACAGTTTTGTTGGAAGAAAGCTTTTGCTTTGAGGGACTACTATAATGCCATAGCAGAGGATGGAGCTACTGAGCAGAGTATGGATCTATCCGCCCTGTCGCGTTTGACCCCTGACACTGGCACATACCAGCGATGGGCTTTTTATTTTTCAGAAATAATAGTTTTCCCAGAAATATCCCCCAACTAAGCCTTTATTTCCAAAATGAATATGCTTGCTTATTTATTTAAATAGAGCAGACCTTTTTTTTCTTTTTGAGAGAGAGCGTGTGTGCGCCACACGTGCATGCACAAGTCGGTGAGGGGCAGAGAGAACCTTACGCAGGCTCCATACCCATCGCGAAGCCCAGCACGGGCTCAGTCTCAACCACCGTGATACCATGACTTGAACTGAAATCAAGAGTCTGGTGCTTAACCGATTGAGCCACCCAGGCGCCCCTACTTTCTTAGTTTCTTTCGGGGCAAGCGAAGGATCTGCAGTAGGGTTGCATTCCTCCTCTCCCCAGAACCTGGGCCGACCACCTCTTGCTGCCACCCACAGGGCCCTGCAGGAAGCCCAGGAGATTTTTGGTGTGGACTTCGACTATGACGAGTTTGAGAAATACAACGAGTACGACGAGGAACTGGAGGAAGAGTACGAGTATGAGGATGATGAGGCCGAGGGTGAGATCCGAGTGCGCCCCAAAAAGACCACCAAGAAACGTGTGAGCCGCAGGAGCATCTTTGAGATGTATGAGCCCAGCGAGCTAGAAAGCAGCCACCTCACTGATCAGGACAATGAAATCCGAGCCACTGACCTGCCTGAGAGGTTCCAGGTAAGATAGCTTCAGCTTCTGTCCTTCTGCCAATGTGTCGTCACCTGCCCTGAGCCTCCTTGTTTCAAGGGTTGTACCAGAGGGGCAATCTAGCAATGATCTGACGTCGAATATGTATAGGAAGTTGGTTTTTGAACCCCAGCTGAACAGGGGGTGCAGGGAGTCCGGCCCTTAGAAAAGGCTCTTCTGCTGCTTCTGGTTCTTGAGATGGCACCCTTGCTTTAGCAAATACACCAGGTGTGTCTCCTTTGCGCCGGGACAGTGCTCTTCCAGGGGATGGAAATGTGTCTGTGGAGCACACGTTTCCGTCCCGAAGCGCCGTATGTGTTTCCTACACGGGATACAGGGTAAAGTCAGTCTCACTGTCGTCTTACCCCGTGCAGCTCCGCTCCATCCCCGTTAAGGGGGCTGAAGATGACGAACTGGAAGAAGAGGCTGACTGGATCTACAGGAACGCCTTCGCCACACCGACCATTTCTCTTCAGGTACCCAAAAACAGAGCCTTCTGTTTGACATGAGCCAGAAGCCACTACATCAAAATGAAGACCTGCTCCTACCATGCCCCAAACATCTATCTGTGCCTAGTACAGAACAAGTATGGGTGTGTACAGGCGTGTGAGAGATTTTTCTAGATTTCTTCTGACAGAGCTCTCTTTTGACAATGGAGCAGTTTCACGAGTGGTAAGATAAAGCAAGTAACAGTGTTGTTGCTGTTTGTTTTTCTTTCCGGCTCTAGGAAAGCTGTGATTACCTAGACCGAGGGCAGCCAACCAGCAGCTTCAGTCGTAAAGGGCCCAGCACAATTCAGAAGATTAAAGAAGCCCTGGGTTTCATGCGAAATCAACACTTCGAGGTAGCACTTCAAGCCTTAATGGCCCATTGGTTAGAAATTCCACTGGGGGGGCGTCTGGGTGGCTCAGTTGGTTAAGCGGCCGACTTCAGCTCAGGTCATGATCTCACAGTCTGTGAGTTCAGGCCCCGCATCGGGCTCTGTGCTGATGGCTCAGAGCCTGGAGCCTGCTTCAGATTCTGTGTCTCCCTCTCTCTCTGCCCTTCCCCTGCTCATACTCGGTCTCTATGTCTCTCAAAAATAAATAAACATTAAAAAAATAAATAAATAAAAATAAAAAGAAATTCCACTGGGGATGAGGGAAAAGGTAGCTCCCTGTGAGATGGGGAGTCCCCTTCTGTCCTCAGGCGTGGGCCTTGGCTCAAGAGTGTGCGAACCAAAGGAGACCCTGGTGACGAGGAGAACCCTCGTTCTACCTGTCTGCAGCGTCATCTTACCCCCGTGGGGGAGAGCATGTGCCCTGGATGAGCCCGTGAGGGAGGCCAAGCTTCTGACTGTTGAACTTCCTGGAACTGTTTACCCCTCTAGCAAAGGAGCTCCTTACAGATCTCACCACTCAGGTTGACCGCAGTCTCCTTGCCCCCCTAGGTGCCTTTTATTGCTTTCTACCGTAAGGAGTATGTGGAGCCTGAGTTGCACATCAATGACCTGTGGAGGGTGTGGCAGTGGGATGAAAAGGTACGATGGGTCCGTGCTCCTAAGAGGCTGAGGTGTGGCTCGGGCATCACTACTACCGAAGTCCGAGCCTCTTGTGCATAGAAGGTGGCAGCCCAAACCTCCCAGGCCTGTCAAGCTCTCCCGGGGTCTCCCGGTAAAGAACGGAGCAGTCTTGGATCTCCAACGCTGAATACCAGCCCTTAGTCATGCCCTATCCTATCCTAGTGGACCCAACTGAGGATCCGCAAAGAGAACCTAACACGGCTGTTTGAGAAGATGCAGGCTTATCAGTACGAGCAAATCTCTGCTGACCCTGACAAACCCCTGGCTGATGGCATCCGGGCTCTGGATACCACCGACATGGAGAGGTAAAGTGTGCAAGGCTTATTCCATTACAGGGCGCCCTCAGACCAAAGGCCCCCGAGGAGCAGCATAACCTACAAAATCCTCAACACAGGGCCCATCCCTTAGAAACCCAACTTGTCACCACGGCAAAAATGACCTCTCTGGCAAGCAGATTCATCTTAGTTGTCTATATTGGCGTAAAAGGTGCAAAGGATAAGATAGTCACGTTTGCTAATCTGAAAATTCCTTGTACGTAAAGGTACGTGGAAAACCGAATTATAACCAGAAAGGAGTTTGGTGAGCCTGGAATCAGTGGAGTGTGGGAAGGGAGCAGATGACTTTAATGGCCAGTGTCGTGAAGCTGGTGGGGGAGGGACAGACCTTCTCAAGGACTCTGAACTTTGCTAGAGACGTGGTGCTTCATCTGTCTCTCCCTTTTCACCTCCATTTCTACCAGCCACCAACCACCTTTTGTTTGACATATTCCTTCTTTAAGATCCCTTGGTCGCAAGAAAGTCACGGTCTGGGGTTGTCGTGTATCTCTAATAATTGAAGAATACAGACACCCAAGTTGGGATCTTGCCTCCTTGGGAATCGGACCTCTTGTAGCAGAACTGGGTATACCCTTAGTGACCGTTGCGGTCTTATTTCCTTTTTGCTCCAGGCTTAAGGATGTGCAGTCAATGGATGAACTGAAAGATGTCTACAACCATTTCTTGCTGTATTATGGCCGTGACATCCCCAAGATGCAGAATGCTGCCAAGGCCAGCCGCAAGAAGCTAAAGCGTGTGAGGGAGGAGGGAGATGAGGAAGGTGAGTGCTGGAACAGAAAACCCAGGAGGCTTGATGGCCACACCATCCCCAAGGATGCCCTTGGCTGAGTGCCCTTTGGGGCTTCCCTGCGCGTGGCAGATCCTTGGGAGTGACTGGAAACTAGAGCGCTAACTCACATTTTCTTCCCAGGTGAGGGCGAAGAGGCAGAAGATGAGGAGCAGAGGGGCCCAGAGCTCAAGCAGGCCTCCCGCCGAGACATGTACACCATCTGCCAGAGTGCCGGGCTAGGTAAAAGCTGGCTGCATTGTGTCCTGGCCATTCCAGCCTTGAGCAAGGGGCGTTCCCTCATAGTCGCTGGTGGGCAGGAAGAGGATTTTTTGAGTGAATCGCTAATCCAGTTGTGAATGCTAGCCCCCAGCACCCACCCCCCAGTAATGGTCTAGCCTCTCCCTGGCTTCCTGAAGGAATGGGAAACTCTCATGATCAGAGGGACGGAGTCTGTCCTTGCTTTGAGAAGTTCTTTTATTGAACTATAGTTTCCACCTTAGTTCTGAGCCCAGGAGTCACAGAAAATTACTCTTTTCCTGGCTCATAACAACCTGTCAGGTGTTTTAACACAGGTCTTTTTTTCACTATTTTTTGTAAACTTCACGGTCCTGCTTATTCCTGATCTTTTTAAAGTCTAGTGTCCAGGACAGCTGCTCTGAACTCAGGGACCAAAGAGATTTGTCAACCCAGCTGTTGCCTGACTTTTCACCATCCTCTTTGCTTTAGATGGCCTGGCCAAAAAGTTTGGGCTCACTCCTGAACAATTTGGGGAAAACCTGCGGGACAGCTACCAGCGGCACGAGACAGAGCAGTTCCCTGCAGAGCCTTTGGAGCTGGCCAAGGATTACGTCTGCAGGTAGGCTTGCGGCACGTGGCCGGCAGGAGGAGGGAGCCTGAGGGCAAAGACACTGTCATCCTGCTGCATTTTCCCCACAGCCAGTTCCCTACACCTGAAGCTGTGCTGGAAGGCGCCCGCTACATGGTAGCCCTGCAGATTGCCCGAGAGCCCCTCGTCCGGCAGGTGCTGCGGCAGACGTTCCAGGAGAGAGCCAAGCTAAATATAACCCCCACCAAGAAAGGTAGAAAGGTGAGCCGGGTGAAGGGTTTTGATCCAACATGTGGCCCCGCTCTGTGTTCGACCAAACTGAGTTTCTTGCTTTCATGCTCAGCCGAGCTGTCTGCCGGCAAGCAGAGAGGCAGTCTCTCCCCCCAGGGTCAGGCCCAGCCTGTCGGTAAGCTGACGCTTCCTCTCGATGTGTACAGGATGTGGATGAGGCCCACTACGCTTATTCCTTCAAGTACTTAAAGAACAAGCCTGTTAAGGAGCTGAGAGATGACCAGTTCCTCAAGATCTGCTTGGCCGAAGATGAAGGGCTGCTCACCATTGACATCAGCATAGATATGAAGGGGGTAGAAGGGTAAGCATAGCTCTGTGGGAGCGGTTTTGGGGAGGGCTTGATGAAGAGTCAGCTGGAGGGAGGGGTCCCTGCAGGAACGGGAGCCACAGTTTCAGAGGTGAGCAGTCCATTGTCCCAGGTTCACTCAGTGTTTGTGAACATTCGAGTATCGTCTTTCCTCCACCCCCAACACTGCAGTGTTGTCTCTCCTCAGCTACGGCAGTGACCAGACGTATTTTGAAGAGATCAAACAGTTTTACTACCGAGATGAGTTCAGCCACCAGGTGCAGGAGTGGAACCGGCAGCGCACCATGGCCATCGAGCGAGCCTTGCAGCAGTTCCTCTATGTGCAGATGGCCAAAGAGCTCAAGAACAAGCTGCTGGCCGAAGCCAAAGAATATGTCATAAAGGTTAAGACTCACGGTCTTTAGTCCTGTGATTTCCCCAAACTAGAGCTGAGAGTGAAGGAACTTCCAGCAAATGGAGAAACACTGGGGAGAGATGGAGCACAATCAGAGGTTGGGGGGATGGGGAGACAAAGCCAACGGTTACTCCAAGACCTCCCCCTTTGAAGAGATTCTTGGCTCCCCACCCCCAGGCCAAACACTCTTTGTTTATACTGCTGTTCTCTGTGTATTCTCCCGTTTCCAAAAGCAAGGTACGCCTTCACAGTGTAAGCCTGCCAAGGGCTGGGAACACGTGCACACGTCAATACAGCCTGTTCACACGTGTGCCCACGTCTGTTTCCTTAGCACACTTGGCGAGCCTGCTGGCCATAGTGTCTGGTGTGTCTCCTTCCCAGGCCTGTAGTCGGAAACTCTACAACTGGCTGAGGGTGGCGCCCTATCGGCCAGACCAGCAGGTGGAGGAAGATGACGACTTCATGGATGAGAACCAAGGGAAGGGCATCCGCGTGCTAGGCATCGCTTTCTCCTCTGCCAGGTAACTGCCTGTTTGTGCCTGCCCAGCCTCACCCCTTCCCTGTCTTCCCGATTCCATTCTGCTCTTATTTCTTCTTATTTCTGATCGTCGCACTGTTCTTCTCTGGTCTGGCCGGCAGAGATCACCCTGTGTTCTGTGCCCTGGTCAACGGTGAAGGAGAAGTGACAGACTTCCTTCGACTGCCCCATTTTACCAAACGGCGAACTGCATGGAGAGAGGAAGAACGGGAAAAGAAGGCAAGTGGCTAGAATAGAGCAACCAAGTGTGCGTCGTAAGCGCATTTTACAATTCCGTGGAGACAGTGTTTATGGTATACACAGCATCCCACGCAAGACCCTGATTATCTCTACCTGGTTGCTGAACCCTGGGGTCCTGGGATAAGTCTCCACTTCCATAAGCAGTAGATGGCACTCAAGTTCTGGTGCAGAATTTACTTCTGGCTGGAGGCCAATTCTTAGATCTTGTGTGCTTCTGGAAGCTGCCATTATAGCCTCTGTTCTTACCAGCATCTGGGTCATCCTGTTCTAGTAGCTGAAAGCCAGAGAGGCATCAAGCCAACCTTTTCCTTGCTTTTAGCCTTTCAGTGTTTTTTCCAAGGACGGAGGAATTTGAATTCATCTCATGTATATGCTTCTAATTTTAACCTAATGGTATCTTTCAATTTTGCAAGAGAACTGCATTCTAGAGTAATTTTTCACAAATAACCATTTTTTAAAAAGAAAGGAAACGTTGGGGCGCCTGGGCTGCTCAGTCGGTTGAGCGTCTGACTCTTGATTTCAGCTCAGGTCATGATCCCCAGGGTCATGGGATTGGGCTCCCCACTGAGTGTGGAACCTGCTTAAGATTTTAAGATTCATTCTCTCTCCCTCCCTCCCTCTTACTCTCCCTCTCTCTCTCATCTCACCTACTCATGGTCACTCTCTAAAAAAAAAAAGAAAGAAAAGAACAAAGATTAAAAATTAAAATAAAAAAAGAAAACATCGAAATGAGATTAGAATAGTCCTGATAGCCGAGCAGTGGTGTACGGTAGAAAAACTCAAGCATGTTTACACCTGGCTGGCTTAGTCAGAGGAGCATGTGACTCTTGATCTCGGGGTTGTGAGTTTGAGCCCCATGTTGGATGTGGAGATTATTAATTAGGAAGACTCAAGTGTGTTTAGTTCCACAACCAAGTATGAGCCAGAGGTAGAGTAATTTTAGAAAATGCTAGTGAATATATAGTATTTAAACCAGAGGTGTTAGTCTCCTCGTTTTGTGTTCCAGTCAGACAGTGTGTGTGCATCGTGTCTAACGTGGAGCTTCTTGTTCTCTGGTCTTACAAGGTCTTGCGCCACTTAGGGAGAGAAAACTGTTAGAAATCTCCCTGTCTTCAGAGCCATTCAGTTCCAATTTTATTTCAATCCAGGCTCAAGACATTGAAACCCTAAAGAAATTCCTTCTGAACAAAAAGCCTCATGTGGTGACAGTTGCAGGAGAAAACAGGTAGGGGCACCAGGGGATCGGACTAGACCTGGCTTAAATTCACTCATTCCTTCCTGTCAAACCTGGCACATGCCTCTAACAGAGTGGGCCTGTAGACCCTTGGTAAATTTCCCATCCCCAGGGGGTATCTTTTTGTCTTCAAAGCCCTTTCCTCTCCCACCCCCACCCCCACCCCAGCCATGAGTCTGTCTGTCCCTGAGAAACTATTCCGAAAGAGCCCTGACCAACACCCCTCCTCCCTCCAGGGACGCCCAGATGTTGATTGAAGATGTGAAGCGCATCGTGCATGAGCTGGACCAGGGCCAGCAACTGTCCTCTATTGGGGTGGAGCTGGTTGACAACGAGTTGGCCATTCTCTACATGAACAGCAAGAAATCGGAGGTAATGCTGGAACCCCATTCTTAGGACCTGCACACGTGAGAGCTATCAATCCCTGGGAAACTTACTAGGAAAACAGAGGTTGTCGGGGGCACAGGACTGCACTCGTTCACTTACCCATGTGCAGGTGCTTCATTTTGCCAGTCATGCTTCAGGTTGGGAGCCCTGTAAATTAAACTGGTCCCAGGGAAAAAGGATCCCAGAGGAGACGAGAAAGTGACTTAAAACCAGAACGGTTTGGATCTCCTTTTGCTGTTAGAACGGAGGGGACTTAATGGTCCTGCTGGTCCTCGTTTGACTCTAGGCAGAGTTCCGGGATTACCCTCCAGTGCTGAGACAGGCCGTCTCCCTGGCCCGGCGCATCCAGGACCCTCTGATCGAATTTGCCCAGGTGTGCAGCTCTGATGAAGACATCCTGTGTCTCAAGTTTCATCCCTTGCAGGTGAGTATGATTCAACAGGCAAGGTTAGCAGGCAGAAGGGCACAGTAACCTTATCCCGGCCCGCTGTGTATCGGCAGGAGCACGTGGTGAAAGAGGAGCTGCTCAACGCCTTGTACTGTGAATTTATCAACCGAGTCAATGAGGTTGGAGTCGATGTCAACCGTGCCATCGCCCACCCATACAGCCAGGCCTTAATCCAGTATGTCTGTGGTCTGGGACCTCGAAAAGGGACCCATCTCCTGAAGGTAAGAGTGGGTTGAATGAGAAAGTAAGAAAAGTTCCCATTTCACTGGGCCTTTACAGCTGCCGGTATAATTTGACAAAAGGTCGGAGAAGTAGAGAGACTCGTCTAGTCATCCAGCTAGCAAGAGTCCAAGTCAGACTTCAGACCCAGGTGGCCGCAGCTACTATATTACTGCTACCCTTCGCTACCATACTGTAGTGGGTCGTGAAACAGATAGTCATAAACTAGCATTTAAAATGGGTGGAAGAGGGGTACCTGGGTGGCTCAACTGGTTGAGCATCTCTTAATTTCAGTTTGGGTCATGCTCTCACGATTTGTGGGATTAAGCCCTTGCAAGGGGCTCTGCACCAACAGCAAGGAGCCTGCTTGGGATTTTCTCTCCCTCTCTCTTTCCCCTCCCCTGTGCACATACATGCATGTACATGGCCTCTTTCTGTCTCTCTCTCTCAAAATAAATTTTAAAAAACCTTATAAAATGGATGAAAGCAACCATACCAGACACAAACCTCAGGTTAGTGGTTTATTCCAGTGGGAAAAAAAAGGATTTCAGTCAAGTTGATGGGGGATGCAAGGGACTTCAGAAGTACTGGTAACGTTCTTTTTCTTAAGATGAGTGAAAGGTACTTGGGTATATATTTTATCATTAACTTTTAACTCATGCACTAGTTATGTATTATCTTTGACAGATGTAATGTATAGTTCGCTAAAATAGCTTTTCTGAGTGCCAGACGGTATAGTATAGTGCTCAGATACCGAGGCATGGGAACAGGGGGTTTCCCAGAAACCTGGAGGCAGGTGGGGTCTGGCTCCTGCTCCGGCTCACTCCACACTCTCTCCTAGATCCTGAAGCAGAACAACACCAGGCTGGAGAGTCGGACCCAACTGGTCACCATGTGCCACATGGGTCCCAAAGTCTTCATGAATTGTGCGGGCTTCCTCAAGATCGACACAGCCTCCCTGGGAGACAGGTGATGCCCTCTGCCTGGGTGGGCCAGGCAGCATTCCCTTGGGCTTTGCTTTGGGTATTCAGGGGATTAGGACTGTCAAAGGGCCCAAGGTATTTGAATTAGGAAATATTTTAAAGCAAAGGTGAGCCACCTTTATTAAGTCAAGAGCCTCTGACCTATGGAAAAGATCGGTTCAATTATGTGAAGCTTTTTTTGTGTGAGAAAAACATAAAAAGAACCAACTTATTTTTATAAATGAAGGATAGAAAACATACAAGATTTCATTCAGTAAACACAAACGTTCTGTTATTATGATTTGCCGTGGCTAGATAAGGGTGGGGCTAGCAGGGGCAATGGAAAAGGAGTGTGGGGGTATGAGGAGATAAGGAAGGGGGAACGAGATTCAGTATGTTTTGAGATGATGTTATTGAGAGAAAGTTCTATTCACTTGGACTTTGGACTTCACTATTGACCTCTTCCTCTCCAGAAGTTATCAACTCAGTCTTTGGAGGATCTTTTCCACGGGCACATAGCTCCTCATTCAGTAATGGAAATCAGTGGGGAAATAGGCTTCAAGTTCTAAAACTTCATTTTCCACCCAGCTTTGCTGTAACACTCCACGAATAACATAGGTCCATGTGAGTGCACGGGCAAGACCAGCCTGGGAAGGCTTTATGGGGGAAAATAGCTGTCAGCAAATTGTCAGAGGTCTTTTCCCCCTTCTTGTTTTATCTTACTATATAAGACTTGTTTAAGCTCATTATATAAAATTCAATGTGTAGCAATATTGTGCAGAAAGTGGAAGTCCCCCATAATCCCACCCCCCAGAGATAACTACCATAACAATTTGGTGTATACTACAACGTTCCTAAATTTTATTTTTGCTATGCATTTACTAACTACCCATTTACGACAAAAATGGGATCATACGGTTCATAGTGTTTTGCAGTGCATTCTTCACGTATCAGCATATTGTGGCCATCCTTCCATGTCAGCACACATAGATCTACCTCATTATTTTTAATGGCTGTATAAGTATTCCATTGTATGGAGGTACCCTGATTTATTTAACCAGTTCCCCATTGGTGGACATCTGGGTTGTTACTAGAAGCTTCTTGTTCTATATCCTTGCCCCTTTTCTGCCTTTCATCAGCACTGACTCCTACATCGAGGTTCTTGATGGTTCCCGAGTCCACCCTGAGACCTATGAGTGGGCCAGGAAGATGGCGGTGGATGCGCTGGAATATGATGAATCAGCTGAGGACGCCAACCCCGCAGGAGCCCTCGAAGAGATCTTGGAAAACCCAGAGCGACTCAAGGATCTGGACCTCGATGCCTTTGCAGAAGAACTGGAGAGGCAGGTGGGTGACAGTGTAGAGGCCTGGCACAGAAGTTACCCCAAGTGGCCTAATGGGGAAGAGGCTCAGGCAGCAAGTCGCCAGAAAACCTCCGATGGTGTTCATGTGGGAGACTTGATTCTCTCTCCTCTCTGCCCAGGTGGTACTGGGTTTTTCAAGGAAGTTTTCCTGCTGCTTGTTAAGGAGTCCAGGAAGTCTCAGACTGCTACAGTCACTGTGGGGGGCGGGGCTGGGCGTCAGCAGTCCCGTTTCTTTCTAGGCCTCCTTTCCAACAGCATAGCTTTGCGAGTGTCTGTTTCCCACATTGGGTTTCCATGAAGCAGTTTTATCCTAGAACATTCCATGGTTAAAAAGAAAGTTGGGGGCACCTGGGTGGCTCAGTCAGTTGAGCGTCCACCTCTGAATTTTGGCTCAGATCATGATCCCAGGGTTATGGGATTAAGCCCTGCATTGGGGCGCCATACTGAACGTGGAGCCTCCTTGAGATTCTCTCCCTTTGCCCTTCTCCCCTGCTCGTGGGTCCTCTCTCGCTTTCTCTAAAAAAAATAAAAATGAAAAAGTAAATAAAATTGAAAAACAAACAAGAGAAAGTTTGAGTATTTTCTATAGTAAATCTTGATGGGAGGGAAGAGAAGCTCCCACAGGAGCCAGCTGGCCTACTCCTCTTATCGCACGCCCCTGTGGCTCCAGTCGGGGAGTGCTTGCAAGCTCTTCCTGATGCACTTCTTCCCCAGGGCTATGGTGACAAACACATCACCCTGTACGACATCCGGGCGGAGCTGAGCTGTCGGTATAAGGACCTCCGGACAGCCTACCGCTCCCCCAACACAGAGGAAATCTTCAATATGTTAACCAAAGAAACACCAGAGACCTTCTACATTGGTAAATGCTGGGTCTGGTTTTCAGTTGGAGGAGGATTTGTGGAGGGGGAAGGGTGCATTTACTGTATACGTTCAGACCAAACCAAGATTCCAGCAGAGTAAGGCAGGTTTATACTTTAGGTAAAAAAGACCGGGGGAGCTTTTAAGAGTATTATTAATATAGAATTATTGAAGGTCTAACTAGAAGTCAAAACCGAGTTCAGGGACCAGTTGTGCTTCTAACCTGCTGCTGCAGAACCTTCAAGGAGTCGCTCCTATAGGCCTCGTGTTCCCCCGTCATCAAATCAGGGGAAGAGCTCCCTTCTTAAGGATGCGAGGGAAATCAGGAGAGACGCCAGAAGATAGTTGTTCTGACACTGAAAGGCCAGTGGGAAGAACGCCTCTCCAGTTCTCTTAGCCCGGTCCCCATTCTCCTCTTTCCTTCCCTGCCCTCTCCCTTCTCTGCAGGAAAGCTCATCATCTGCAACGTCACCGGGATTGCCCACAGGCGTCCGCAGGGCGAGAGCTATGACCAGGCGATCCGCAATGACGAGACGGGGCTGTGGCAGTGCCCCTTCTGTCAGCAAGACAATTTCCCTGAACTAAGCGAGGTATGTGCTGCCCTGTTCTCATGCACCCTCCATCGGATGTCTCCACGTTCTGGAGCAGCCTAGAACGCGGCCATTTTAGACCCTGCTCTTCCCAGACAAATACACAGACAGGGATGAGGGCTGGAGCACATGCAGGTCGAACGTGAAGTCCTTCCGGACAGAGAGACTGGTCAGAAATGATCAGTGTACTTCTGTTCTGGCTCAGCGCTTAACCTGTGTTTCCTGTTCTCCGGGGATCTGACTCACCCAGATTAGACACCCGAGGACACGCATTTCTTACTACAGGGCAGCCACAATGTCCCCGTACGTAGTAGTTAGAAGGAATCTATAGGCTCTCTTGATTTTTTTTTCATTTTCCACACGTATTTTCATTGGCCCCGCATTCTTCTGTAGACATTATCTACATTTCTGATGGTCGGAAGTCATTAAAGCCACCATGAAAGCTTTTTCAGGTCTTCAGGTCACAAACTATTATCAGGCAGTTTGTGAACGAGACAGTTTCCAGACTTCACCCAATAAAGAAACTGGTGGGATTTGTCTAAGTTATAATAAAGCCAAGGTTCCCTGAAATGGATTGTTCTGGGGAGACTGGCATATATATATATATATTTCTTATGTCCGCTAGGTCAGAACAGAATTGGGAGAGATGGGCCTCAGTTGCAGCTGGAGGGACTACAGGTTAGATTAATATAAAGGATTGATCTGATGGCCAGTGGTGCCCGACATCCGTTACTAGTCAAGGAACATTAGGGATGTTCGAAACTTGTTTTGGTGGGTGGCTCAGTCATTGTATTTCAGACCGTGTCGCCAGGTGTTACGGCAAGATAAATCGACGCGCCCCAGCAGCTCTTCTCTGAACGTGAGGCCTCCAGAATCTTAATGACCAAGCTCCTCTCCTGATGCACTTTCTAGGTCTGGAACCACTTTGACAGCGGTTCATGCCCAGGCCAGGCCATAGGTGTCAAAACACGGCTAGACAATGGTGTCACCGGCTTCATCCCCACCAAGTTCCTCAGCGACAAAGTGGTAAAGCGGCCGGAGGAGCGAGTGAAGGTAGGGGAGCGACTCGGCCCAGGCATCTGTCTGATGCGATTTTCAGCTTCCCAGCTGGGGGTCTCCGGACTTTGGGCTGCGCCCTCCCCCGCCCCAGAAGGGAGGCTTGGTTCCCAGTGGCTGCTGGTGGGGAGAGAGTGTCAGGAGGATTTATAACTGGCTGAAAGAAGCCAGGGTGAGAAGCATGTGAATGAGTAGCAGCTTTTGTTCTCTGTCTTTGTGATGTTTCGTTGGGTTGCCAGCCCTTTGGGAGGGAGCCCTCTCTTTGCGTGTGGGAGGCTATGGTTTAGTCTGCAGGCAGGAAGCAGGGTCAGCATTACATGCTGTGAAACAGAAAGGCTAAGCTTCCTTTCTGTTCTAGTATTCTCCTGCCAGCTGCCATCTATTTTGCACCCACTAGATACCAGTGCTTGATGGTGTATTTACATGTGGTGTCTCTAATCTCTCAACTTGATGGGAAAGGAGATACTACCTTCTTTCAGAGAAACTTGAGTGCCTTTTCCAGGATTACCCAGTTAGTTGGAAGCTAGGGAAATTTTTAGAAGAAGACCATGCAGAGCGACTGGTTTTTGCCACTCTTTAGGTGGAAGGGTTCAAGTCAGGGGGAAAGAACAGAAGGCTGTTATTTTGTCTCCCCTTCAAAAAGGGCAGCCCGACTCTGCTTGTATCCCGGAAGCAGTAATTAGGTAACTTTATGGGAGAAAGGAATAGTGCCAGTGGTGGGGTAGCTCCCCACCCAGTAAGCTCTGGTTGGTTTTCCTGTCTAGAGTGAGAGGCGTCTGTGCAGGGCAAGCCCGGTGGTCTACAGACTAGACTCACCTGTGAACTCCTAATCTGCCACTTGCTAGCTGGCTGGCTTTGGGCAAGTCACTCCATCTTTCTGCTTGGACTTTGGTTTTCTCACATGTGAAATGGGGCATCGGGCTAGATCATCTTTGTCCCTTCCAGCTCAAATGTTCTGTGGATCTAGGTGGGAATGACCGTTCACTGCCGCATCATGAAGATCGACATTGAGAAGTTTAGCGCAGACCTTACCTGCCGGACCTCAGACCTCATGGACAGGAACAACGAGTGGAAACTGCCCAAGGACACCTACTATGACTTTGATGCCGAAGCAGCAGACCACAAGCAGGAGGAGGACATGAAACGGAAGCAGCAGCGGACCAGTGAGTGTGGCCACCACCAGGCCTGTGCAGCCCGGGTCTTGGCAGCGCCCCCCTGGCTCCCGCCTGCGTGATGCACATACTGATGGCTCTACCCCAGGGGGAGTGAATGCTCGGCTTCGAGGTGCTGAGCCTCAGAGAGATCAAGGATGGAGTCACTGGCAGGGCTGAAAGCCAGGGTCTTCTTGCTAATACGCTGTGACTCTTAGAGCTTCATTCTCTCAGCATTCGAGGACCCAGTTCCCACACAACCTTCACATTAGAGAGTTCAGGTCCAGAGAGAGCGAAAGAGTCTCAGACTTTGATAGCAAGTCAGAAATAAAGCCACGATTTGTCCCTTTGCTGTGGGCTCCCAGTCCCCTCCCCTGATCTGTACTTTTTTCCTGCCCTCCTCAGCATACATCAAGCGAGTGATCGCACACCCATCTTTCCATAATATAAATTTCAAGCAAGCAGAAAAGATGATGGAGACCATGGACCAGGGCGATGTGATCATCCGACCGAGCAGCAAGGGTGAGAACCACCTGACAGTGACCTGGAAGGTCAGCGATGGCATCTACCAGCATGTGGACGTGCGGGAGGAGGGCAAAGAAAATGCCTTCAGCCTGGGAGCCACCCTGTGGATCAACAGTGAGGTGAGAGCCAGCTCCTGCTTCCCATCCCCTCTCCTGCCTCCGGAAACAAGCCATTTCTGCTTGCTTTCACCTGACGTTAGTAACTTATGTGTCACGTAGATTTTAGTTGCGTAGAACAACAGAACAGGAGATGATCGTGAAATGAGTCATTTGGTAACAGTTTTGTACATTTTGTTCCTCTTTTTCTGTCCTCCAAATTTTAATATAGACTACCTACAGAGCCAGCAGAGGAAGAGGAGAAAGCATACATGCACATGATTGCATACACATACGGGCATTTCTCTTGTTTTCAGTAGAGAGAAATTTTATGAGGCTCCTTGTTATTCCCAAGCACCAGGGTTACGGTTTAAAGGATTTTATGCCTTGGAAGCTAATAAATCTGAGCAGGATGTATGAATTGAGGGGACTTTGCAGTGACGTGAGACTACACGGGCGAGGAAGTCCGCACCCTCCCATGGGTTCTCTTCTGAAAGGATTAGATGAAGGGCCAGGAGTCTCAGCTCTGAATGTGACACGCGGGGCCTTTACCGTCTTCCCACAGGAGTTTGAAGACTTGGATGAGATCGTTGCTCGCTATGTCCAGCCCATGGCTTCCTTTGCCCGGGACCTTCTGAATCACAAGTATTATCAGGACTGCAGTGGCGGGGACCGTAAGGTGAGCCCAGAGCTCTTCGATGCATGACATCTCCCGGTTGCTTCAGGATGTATGGTTTCCCCGCAGCGTAGGGGATGCTGAGCTGGTGAAGGAGGTGTACTTCATGATGCGCCAGACACTGTACCAAGCATGCTGCTATCCCAACCTCTCCCCCTCGTTCTACCCCCAGAAATTAGAGGAGCTGCTCATCAAAACTAAGAAGGAGAAGCCCACCTTCATCCCTTATTTCATCTGTGCCTGCAAGGAACTGCCCGGCAAGTTCCTACTGGGATACCAGCCCCGGGGTAAACCCAGGTGAGCACTAGTGCTGACAAGGTGCTGCCACTGGGGTCCACAGATAGGCCAGCAGGGGAGTTAGAGCTGCCTGGAGCAGTACTCCCTCTGGTCTGCTTGACTGTCTTTTCCCTCTTACCTGTTGGAGGTTGGAAGTGGGGAAAGAGGGTGACGATTTAGAGGCAAAAAGCAAAGAAAGATATTTTCCCCAACCCTGTGAAAAGTTTCCTTCACCTTTTCTCCCTCCCAAAGAGTGATGGAAATTGCTATACACTCTCCACCTGCCTGGCAAAGATGGGGACCAGGACGCAGGTCTCTCCTTCTCACTCCCTGCTTCGCCCTCTCCGGGGGGTTCAGCCTGAGGTGGCCGGCTCACTGTTGCTGTGGTGTGCCAGAGAACTTCTGCCAGCACTGAAGGGGCAGCTCAGGAGAGCTTTCCTCCTTCCTGGCGTTCTGTGTGTGGCTAACAGGCTGGCCTCTGCTCCCTTCTGTGTGTGGCTAACAGGCTGGCCTTCCTAGACCTGCCTTTGTCTGGGTCCCTCTAGAGCTCACTCTGAATCAGACAGAGTCCCATTTTGGATGATCCGCTTTCTTTTTGTCTGTTACCCAGACTGATAATCATACCAGTCTTCTCTACGTCCCCATCCTCCCTTCGGCCCTTGGCCAAGGCCAGTGCATTTCTGCTTTTCTCCCTATAGTGCCTCCACAAGGTAAACTGCATAGACTGTGTTATTTGGGGCTCAGTGGCTGGAGACAAGAAGCTCCAGATTCTGGAGCCTGCACTGTCTTGGGCACACGTAGAATATTGTTGTCGTTTCTGAGAAGCCATTTCTGACTCACCGTCATGCTTCCAGAGAATGGCACCCAGGGCCATTGGCTGGACACTGTCACACGAGGAAGAGTTGAGCGAACGAGGGATCTTTACACAAGGAAGTAGAGGCAACACAATCGCTTCCTGTAAAAAGGCGTGCAGACTTCTTGTGTCACAGCGTTAATGACACTTAATAGAAATTTAGGAAGCGTGATTCAACTTAACATAAATGAGAACTTTTCAATATTTGTCGTTGTCTGTTGGTGATGACAGCTATCCTTTACTGAACAGAACTTTATCTTAGGTGTTGTGCTAAGCGCCTCATCCAGGCTGTCTCATTTATTCCTCACACATAATTCTATAGGTTTAAGTGCTGTTGCCCTTGTTTTTCAAGTGAAGCTGAGATTCGGGTTTAGTGACTTCACATAAAGTCACATAGGAATTGAATGACAGCCAAAACTGCAGGTAGAACTGGTCTGAATCCAGAGCCCACCGTCTTCTCTATCCTCTGCCCTGCAGAGTGTCGAGTAAGGTCAGAATAGCCACGTTAACGGGTGCTTCCAGATTCCAGCGCAGGGGAGTTGTTTTGCTGACAACAGCTGCCGTCACACCGCGCCCCGGAGTGGCGGCCCAGCCCCCAGCAGGCCTTCCTCTGATGGCCTGTACCTGTCACACCAGGGTTGCTGACTCCTGGCCTTGACTGTGCTCCCCTCCTCAGAGCTCAGCCTCCTTGACAGGGTCGGGGCTCTTTCATCTCTCCTTCCCCCCCTAGCACCCAGTTTGGCTACTTCACATGGTGGAGATCCGTTCTGGCCGCTCTCTCACAGCTGGCCCCAGGTGGTATCTAACACGGGTTTCCTCCCCAAATCCCAGGATCGAATATGTAACAGTGACTCCAGAAGGATTCCGGTACCGGGGCCAGATCTTCCCTACTGTGAATGGACTTTTCCGATGGTTTAAGGATCACTACCAGGATCCTGTACCAGGTGAGTTCTGCTCTGAGTTCTGGGGTGTGCTTCGAGGGACACTTGAATCAAGGTGATCACTATTACCGGGTGGAAGGGACGAGGCCTGGGCTGTCCTTGAAGCTGTCTCACCCCTGCTCCAGGCATCAAGGAGGTCCTCTGTCCACTTTGCTGATGCAGCTTCCCTTCTTTCCACCCACCTCAGGACCTCCTCCAGCCCCCTGCCTCGTGAAAACAGAAACAGGTTTCTGGAGGGACATCACTAACTTTGGCTGTTTCCTACAGGCATCACCCCCAGTAGCAGCAGCAGGACCCGGACACCTGCTTCTATCAATGCTACCCCGGCCAACATCAACCTTGCAGGTGAGCTCATGTCTGAGACTAGGAGCTGGACGAACGGCTCTAGAAGACTTTGACCTCTAACGTGCTCATCCCCCATCTCCGTGTGCCTGCAGATCTGACACGGGCCGTGAACGCCCTGCCTCAGAACATGACCTCGCAGATGTTCAGTGCCATTGCAGCCGTGACAGGCCAAGGACAGAACCCTAACGCCACCCCAGCCCAGTGGGCCTCCAGCCAGTATGGCTATGGCGGCAGTGGAGGGGGCAGCAGCGCTTACCACGTACGTAGGCTTGGGGACCAGGCTCCCTGCGGAGGGTGGAGAAAAACGAAAGACAACAGTCATCCTCGACC
This sequence comes from Paguma larvata, assembly GCA_030068075.1. Classification (NCBI taxonomy): domain Eukaryota; kingdom Metazoa; phylum Chordata; class Mammalia; order Carnivora; family Viverridae; genus Paguma; species Paguma larvata. The sequence continues at coordinate 6,909,245 of CM057843.1, forward strand.
AACCGGTGTCCATAGACTGGCCTCTGGCAGTTCTACCCCAGGGGGCTTCAAATGTACAGATGGGGCCACCACAGCCTTAGGAACTGTTTCCAACACGTGTTCCTTTTCCTCAGGCCCACGTGAGGGTAAAGGGAGTAAGAGGAGGTCTGATTTTTCCATGGTCCTTGGGGTCTCTAGAACCCTCAAGTGGTCCCCACTGGTGGGCCCTGTTGTGCCAGGTCTCATCCTGCTGGCCTCTCTCTGCTGCTTGGGACCACACACACACACACACACACACACACAGCTCAAGAGATGGTCAGCTGGAAAGCCCTGTGCTGAGCCCCAGTTTTCGGCTTGCCAGAAGTTCATAGCAAGCCCCAACCCATCCCCATTTAACTGTTCGCCCTTCTCCAGGTGTTCCCAACGCCAGCCCAGCAGCCAGTGGCCACACCACTAATGACCCCCAGCTATTCCTACACAACCCCGAGCCAGCCCATCACCACACCACAGTACCACCAGCTACAGGCCAGCACCACCCCGCAGTCTGCCCAGGCCCAGCCCCAGCCCTCCTCCAGCTCTCGGCAACGGCAGCAGCAGCCAAAGTAAGTACTCGGTGGTGGCCCAGAGCAGATTATTAGGGGCAGGTGTTGTCAAGAGGCCAAGGGGTTCAGCAGAGGCAGGTCGCCTGGACCTCGTGAGAGCTGTGACCCAGGTGATATCCGCAGAACGACTGCTTCCTGGGAAAAGACAGGAGACGGGTGCCGAGACAAAAAAAACATGAGGTCCGTTTCTCTAAGGATGGGCGGTCAGCACTGTTTGGTGGGAAGGCTTCGTTCTGGTGAGACCCCGGAGATTCCTGGTCTCAGAGGCCCCTTCTCCCTCCCAGGTCCAACAGCCACGCAGCCATCGACTGGGGGAAGATGGCAGAGCAGTGGCTACAGGAGAAGGAAGCGGAGCGGCGGAAACAGAAGCAGCGGCTGACACCTCGGCCCTCTCCCAGCCCCATGATCGAAAGCACCCCAATGTCCATTGCTGGCGATGCCACCCCGCTCCTGGACGAGATGGACCGGTAGGGGGCCTGCTCCTAGGACTCTGGTTACCTCCGAGGCTGGGAGAGCCCGGCCGCCCACTGCCTCACTCCCTGCCCCGCCTTTTCTGTCCATAAAGTGGCGTGAGTTGACGTTCTCTCTGGTGGTCAGCCTGGATGGGTGACAAGCTGGATGGCCTTGGGAATTTGAGCTCAGTGTACGCTAGGCGACGATTCTCCCACTCCAGGCCCTCACCGACCACCTGTCCCGGGACCAGGCTGGGCGGGGAGTGTGGCAGGGAGGAAGAAGAGGAAGACGAGAATGAGTGTGGAACAGTTTTGTATTCTCCCTACAAGCCATTTTGAGCTTTTGCCCTTACCTGACTCTGGGCTGTGACCCCGGGGCACCAAGCTCAGCACATGAGTCTCCCCCAACTCTTGTGGGGAGAGGAATGCTATTTATTCAGTTTGGGGCAGGAGGGAGAGGAGGGAAAGTATTTCTGACCCAGATGCCAACAGCTGGGGTGGCTATCAAAGCAGAACCGCAGGGGATGCAGGGGAGCAGTGCTAAGCCTGCCCAGCCCCCGCCTGGCCGCCTTCACCCACCTGCTGCTGCCTCCGCTTCCTGCCTATCATTTGAATAAACAGTGTTTCTACAGAGCATTTGGCAAAGCCTCTGTCTCCAGCACTCCAGCTCTTGAAGGGTGGCTTTCCAAGCTGGGATTGGAGCTCTGACAGCTCCCCCTGACTCCTTCCAGGCCGCCGGAGAGGCAGTGACTCAGAACAGCAAGCAGCTTCTGTATCTGACCACCCAGGGCCATATCCCTGCTCCACTTCCCAGCCCTGTGCCCCCGAGGGAACTCTTGTCTCCAAGCCAGCCATCTTTGGAGGGTGAAGCTAGCGAGACCAGCCTCGTCTGCCTCACTGGGGCAGCTGCAGAGACGGAGAATGTGGGAAAGCGTGCTGCCAAGGGGAGGGCCGGGACCTTACCAGTCCTCCGTGCGCGCCAGCCGCTGTTCCTACGCTTTCACACCTGCCCCATCTGCCGTGCCCACTAGCCTTCTCCGGCACAGCGAAGATGGGCCAGGAGTAAATCTGGGTTTCTCAGCTTGAGCCCCTGTACCTCTTCCCTACTGTTTTTGCCAGCTGAGCCTCAGTCTCCAATAGTTCCAACACAATAGTACCTCAACACAAGCCTGGTATGTCTGCCCCAGGGTGGGCCCCATGCTCGCCTGCTCCCACACACGCGCGCCCTGGAAAAGGAAGTGCTGGGATGTTGTGGGGGAAGCCCGTCCCCCTCCTCCCTGCTTGGGACCAGCCAACGCCCCGGCCCCTTCCCCTGGCCCCACAGCTTGTTTTTGTTCCAGGTTCCTGGTCTCCTGTGTTCTGTCAGAAGGGCCTTCTCCCCTAGCTTTGCAAGTTGGTGCTAGGAAAGTGAGGCTCTCCCCCTCCCTTTCCTCCACTTAGGGCTCAGCAGAGAAATCAGAAAAGGTCACTGCTGCCCAGACGTGATGAGCTTCCCGTCTTGACTTCATCCTGTCATTCAGGATCTCTTTGGCTGTTGGCAAGAGTTGGGAGGGAAGGGCTGGTCTCCTGCCAGGAACTCCGTTCTATTCCCTTCAGCACAAAGATCTAGAAGGGCTTAGCAGGAGCAGGGACACACCAGCTGGGAAGATCATGTTCCCTTTGGTGCCAACCAGCATCTTCCTAAGGGCCACTTAGAGGAGGGAAAGGCCAGGCACAGTGGCACAGAGTGGGTTAAACGGTTCAATTTATTAGGGGTATCACTGCAGACAGTACTGCCTGTCCAGGTGGATTTCACACAGACCAGTCTCCCAGGAGATGGGATGCCTCCTTCCCACCCCGCCGGGGTGTGCTCCTCTCTTGCCCTGAGCCTAGGATGTTAACAGAGAAGCAGGCAGCCCCTCCCTCCTGCCTCCCCACGGACTGCCTCCTGAAAGATAGATTACCCTTCAGAAACCCCTGCAGCCCTCTAGCCCCTTGGCTCCAGCTGTCCGGAGCCCACACCCTCCCCGCAGAAGTGACAGGTTGGAGGGAGAGAGAAGAGCAGCAGGGGATCAGCTACAGGCTTGATCTCATTTATTCTTCACCCTCGATGCCCTGGCCTCAACTGAGATTGGGGTTTGATGCTGGGGGAGATTTCCTCTTGACCTTCTTGATTGGTGAGGTCTTCGCCCGGGGTTTCTTAGCCTGGGCCGCGTTCTTCTCTCTCTTCCTGGGCAGTGAAGACTCCACAATATCCTCGCTGGAGGGTTCCTCCCGCCTGGTGTCATTGTAACTGTCCTCACTCTCCAGGTCCTCCCGGCTGTCTGGGCTGGACTCAGACGTCCTGGCCAACTCTCTTGGGCTTATGGATCGGGCCAAGTCTGGAGGTGAAGATTGCGACTTCACCGGGCTCTTCTTCTTAACCAGTTTGCCTTTCTTGGCTTTTTTCTTCACCTTCGCCTTCTCATCTGTCTCCTCCTCCTTGTCTTTCTCTTTCTCTTTTTTCTTCTTTACCTTCTTGATCGTCTTGTTGCCCTGGGACTTCCCTGTCGGGCTCTCAGAGCGCCAGATAGTGATGGGAGCTGCCGAGTCCAGGGTACCTGCGACGGCGCCCATGCCCGCGCCCTTGCCCGTGTCCGCAGGTGTGGTGGTGGGCCCCACCTGGGTGGGGATGGGAGGCTTGCTTGCTTCCTCTTCCTCCTCCTCCTCTTCCTCCTCCTCCTCTTCTTCATTCAGGTCGTCTGCCCCACAGTCATGGTGGATGGGATGGTGGATCACTGCCACGGAGACGGGCCTATAGCTTTTGCACCTGGGAGGGAGGGGGACAGGGAAAGAGAAGATTGACAGAGAGTGGGGGGACCGGTGCCCCTTAGTGCCGCCCCTGTCAGCCTGCCAGCACTCACCAGCCATACCAGAACCGCTGCACACACTCTTCCTCTGGGATGAGCTCAAAGCAAGGGGACTGGATGATGCTGACACATGTTGAGCCCACATCTCGGGAGCAGGTTGGGCCCACATCTTGGGAGCTGCCGCTATTTGTCTTCTCTGAGCAGTCCTTCAGCCTGCCACACAGAGGACTCAGCCTGGCTCCCATGCCTCCATGACTCCCCGGGGGCCCGGAAGGAGAAGCCTGAGGGACAGCTTGGCTTCTGCCGGGCGCAGCCAGGGCTGCCGAAAGCCCTTCCCATCGCTCTAGCGCAGAGCAAGGTTTCGCAAAGCTGGGGCTGGGCTGGCAGGGCCAGGTCACAGCTGAAGTGGGGACCCACCGGGGAAGTTTGGGCCTGGCTCTACCCGGGAGTCTGTCCTGGGCCGTGGGTCCCCCAACGAGGAGGGCCCTTACCTAGAATCACAGTCGCAATGGCTGACGGAGTACAGGTGCAGGCTGCAGTGGCCACAGTCAGCGGTGAAGGGGTGGATGATGTGCCCCGTGCATTGCTTGTGTTTCCGGCGGCATCTTTCCAGGTCCTTGGATTCGCCTGAGAGGGCGGGAGTCTGGGTCACACCGGGGCAGCGGGGGCAGCGCGCTCCTGGCTCTCCCCTCCCGTAGCTTACATCTAAAGTCTTCACCAGATGCACCTGCTGCCACCCTGCCGCCTCTGGCAGCCTTCTACTTCAGGGGGCTAACCCTCCGGCGGGAACTACAAACCTCTCCTCCCCCCCTCAGGTCCCCTGCACCGATCTGCCTGCCTGCCCTTGTGCCCCACGCCCCAGACCCCCAGGACCGTGTCGCCCTTGCTGCCTTGTGACACCTGCCTCTCCCACTCCCTGTCTCCTCTGGGAGCCAGTCCCCCCGGGCCCTCCATGGGCCGCCTGGGTAGTGGAAGGCCCTCGGGCCAGCAGACTGGGGAGCCACGTGGCAGACAGGAGCACCCCTTCAGAGTCCCCAGCCTGCCCTGCACAGGCCCAGGAAGCCCATGTCCCCTACCCCTCAGCCCCGCCCGGAGTCACTTTAGCCCCGAGACCTGCTGCGGATGGCAGAGTAGGTCCTGCCCCTCAGCCTCTCCTCCTGACTCTGGTGGTTCCTTTCCCTCCTCTTCTGCAAGCCTCTCCTCCCCTCGGACACCTCCCTCACTTTCTCACTTCTCTCTCCGCATGCTCGCCCTTCATTCTTTCTCTGCTCCACACTCATCAACAGGGTCCCATTCCCCGTCCCGTCTCTTCCCGCTCCCAGTCCTCAGAGCCAGACTTGAAACACCCGCCCCCAGCCTGACCTTTTCCACCTCTTGGAGGGAGCACAAGTCCCAGGGCACGGGGGAGAAGCTGCCGGGGTGAGGATTTGGGATTTGGGGAAAGCCCTGGAGAAAGGCTCCACGTCTTTCGCTCGGGCGAACATAAGCCCTGGATACATTGGAGGCTTCCGGCTTCTACCCTCACCACCTCCCCTCTGACCCCGTCTAAGGCTCCCCTCAGGCTGCCATCTAGAAGGCGAGCCCGCAAGTGAGTCCGTGTGCCCAAGCTCCACATACAAGGACAGAGAGGACAAGGCACCTTCCTGCAGATCCCCCTTGAACTCCAGCTCCGCCCACCCCTGGAGGAAGAAGTGAGCAGATACTGATGAGTTCCAGGACAGCCTGGTATGGGGTCCTCTGGCTGGCTTCCTCCCTCCAGACAGGCCAGGAGGACTGAGGCTTTATCTAGCCTCTATGAGGGGTGGAACTGGACAAAACCTCACACTGGCCACCAGTGGCCTTAAAAGTACTTGGGTGGGGCGCCCGGGTGGTTCAGTCGGCTAAGGTCCAACTTCGGCTCAGGTCATGATCTCACACTTCATGAGTTAGCGTGGAGCCTGCTTCAAATCCTCTTTCCCCTCCTCTCCCTCCCCCTCCCCTGTGTGCTCGCTCTCTCAAAAATATTTTAAAAAATAATAAGACTTGAGGGGCACCTGGGCGGCTCGGTCAGTTAAGTATCCAACTCTTGATCTTGGCTCAGGTCATGATTTCATAGTTGGTGAGATCAAGCCCCGAGCTGGGCTCTCCGCTGACAGTGCAGATGGAGCCTGCTTGGGATTCTCTCTCTCCCCCCTCTCTCTCTCTGCCCCTCCCCCTCCTCCACACACATCTCTTTCTCAAAAATAAACGTTATTTTTTATTTATTATTTTTGAGAGACAGAGCATAAGCGGGGGAGGGGCAGAGAGCGAGAGAAGACACAATCCTTCTTGTCTCTTAGGAGACACAATCCTAAACAGGCTCCAGGCTCCGAGCTGTCAACACAGCCAGATGCGGGGCTTGAACTCGGGAACAGTGAGATCATGACCTGAGCAAAGCTGGACGCCTAACCGACTGAGCCACCCAGGTGCCCTCCAAAATAAACATTTTTTTAAAAAGTACTTGAAGGGCACCTGGGTGATTCGGTTGGTTAAGCATCTGACTTCGGTTCAGGTCATGCTCTCACAGTTTGTGGGTTTAAGCCCCACATCAGACTGGTCTCAGCACAGAGCCTGCTTTGGAGCCTCTGTCCCCTTCTCTCTCTCCCCGCCCCCCCTCCCCCGCTCAGCTTTCTCTCCCACTCTCTCTCTAATTTCAAAGATTTAAAAATAAAAATAAGGGCGCCTGGGTGGCTCCATCAGTTAAGTGTCCAGCTTCGGCTCAGGTCATGATCTCACAGGTCTGTGAGTTCGAGCCCCGCATGGGGCTCTGTGCTGACGGCTCGGAGCCTGGAGCCTGCTTCCGATTCTGTGTGTGTCTCTCTCTCTGCCTTTCCTCCGCTCATGCTCTGTCTCTGTCTCTCAAAATTAAACACTAAAATAATAAATAAAATAAAATAAAAATAAAATTTTTAAAAAGAACTTGAGAGATGAGGGAACAGCAGCTTGGTGTGAGCTTTGCCCCACATTCCTCCACCTTTCCCTTCCCCCACCAGACTATGAAGGTCCAGGTCCCCTGTGCACCCCTGACACACTTGATGGCACCCCTTTTTCCTTCTCTTCCCATGCCCCTTTTCTCCATCTCAAGAGGAATAAGGCATGTAAGGCTGGACCTTGGACCACCACCACCACCACCACCTTCTTCAACACTGCTGGACTGACCAGGGGCAAGAGGCAGCACAGTGGCAGGTGTCCTGAACTTGTAGTCAGACAGACCTGAGTCCTAGTCTTGGCTCTGTCGCTTACCAGCTGGATGGCCTAGGGCAAGTTACTTCTCTGAGCCTCCACATCCACAAAATGGGAATGGCGGTCATACCTACTTTTGCAGGATTGTTGGGAGGACTCCTGTTCACAGATGTCAAAGAAATTCGTGCATCATAAAATGCTTTGCAAAAGACAGGCGTGGGGCGCCTGGGTGGCTCCGTCAGTTGTGTCCAACTCTTGGTTTAGGCTCAGGTCATGATACCAAGGTTCATGGGTTCAAGGCCCATGTCAGGTTCTGTGCTGACAGTGCAGAGCCTACTTGGGACTCTCTCTCTCTCTCTCTCTGCCTCTCTCTCCCTCTCTCTCCCTCTTTGTCTTAAAATAAATAAATAAACTTAAAAAGAAAAGAGGGGGGTGATGGTGGCCTCCAGGAAGGGGCTCTCCCTGCCCGATGGGGTGGGGCCAGGGCAGCTGGGTGACCCCTTTCGAACCAAACACCTCCCTCCCTCCTGGCTGCCATCAGGTGCCAGCTTTCCCAACTGAGGGGTGGTGGGGAAGCCCGGGGCCAGAGATTCCCTGGACCCACCTTCGGAGAAAGTAGATGCATCAGTGCTAGACGCCACACCAGCCAGCAGGTGTCCTCTCTCCCAGCTGGGTAACCTGTTTACATCTGAGAGAGTACAGAGTGGCAGCGGGCGGCCCCAGCAGCCCCTTTCACCCCACCCCCCACTCCCATGCCCACCAGCCATTCATTCATCAAAAGGTTCCTGAGAAGCTCCACCAGCCCCCTGGAAATGCAGAAATTCAGGCAACCACCCAACAGTCCCTGCTCTCAAGGGGCTGGGGGAGGGGGGAGGAGAGGGACGCCAATAAACATCCACCAATACAATGACATAAATCAGGGTCTCCAATCCAGACGGCTTTCCTGAGCACATGGTCCATGTCCTCTTGGATGGTCCCAAAATGTCTTCGACTGGCATGCCCCAGACAGACCTACCATCTTCTCTCTACCTTCCGTGAACCATCTCCTCTTGTCTCTTCCTTTTCGGAGAGGAATAGGCACCTCAGCTAGGAGTCTAGGGATCACTCTTTCCCTCCTCTACACCAACTTGATGATCGAAGCCTTGCCATGCCTGCCTGCCCCCCACATCTACCTCTGTGTTGGTTCAGACTTTCATGATCTCTAAGACAGCTGCAGGAGCCTCCTCCCTGGCCTCCCTGCCTTCTGTTCCCCTACCCTCATCCAGTCCTCACAATGCAGTCAAACTGAGTTTTCTAGAACACCAACTGGTCCACTCTATTCCTTCTGTTTAATAGCATTCCCCTGCCTTCAGGATGAGGTGCAAACTCCTTATCATGGCATGACTGGCCCCCCAGGACCCAGCCCCTGGTTCCTTCCTCAGTTATAAGTTTCTCTCACCCATCCATCCTTCCTCCCACCCCTCCCTTCTCCATTCTTTCTCTCCCGCCTCCCACTTCCCACAAATACCTGTTCACCTTGGAAAGAACAAAGCTATCTATCAAGTAGAATCGGTCGCACATGCCTTGTACCCCTTTACCCTGCCGTGGTACTTCATCCACTCACTCTATAGCAACTTGCGAAAAAGGCCGTATTTTATCTGCCTCTGTATCTACAAATCCTGGGACGTGAAAAGTGCTCAGTAAATGGGGTTCCCTACTGGAACCCCACACAAAGAGGCTGCAGCATTGGAGGTTCTGCCCAGGGTTCAAAGCCAGGGACTTTTGTAGGGAAAGAGAACTGACCCAGGATGAGCATCTTCCCAAAGGGAGGCACCGTGCTGGGCTTTTAGAATATGCTTTCGATTCTAAACCATCATCACCATTGAACTCAGAGACTCAGGATAAGAAGCCTGTTCATGGACAAGTTCATGGATGGCAGAGGAAAGAGTTCCGTGTGATCTGTGCTCTTTTAGCTCTGTCTACTTGGGGTTCCTATCGAAACCCCATCTTGCTAGCTGTCACTTCCTCCTGCATTTGCTTTCCAGCTGCAACACAGCCAATTCTTCATCCTCTGTTTCCACTCATTCCTGACTTCACTGCCTCCCATATCCAGCCTGCACCCTAAGGTCAGGCGGAAGGAGTCAGAGGAATCTGAGCCAGTGTCAGGAGTCAAACTCTGCTTTATCTGACTCCACTGTTTCTGCTGTCTCCGGAGTCACCATGAAGGAGGCTTGTAGACAGGGTCCACTGATAACTCTTCCCAAACCCCAAGAAGCCCTGACGATCATAAGTCTTTTTGCCAAGGGGTGAGATTTAGTAACTCTCCTCAGATATAAGGAAGCCAGTCTGCTTTCTAGACTCACAGACAGGAGGGTTTCTACTGAAGCAGCAGTCCAGCGCTCCTGCAGAAGTAATTGTGGCCAGACACAGGGCGGACTTCCTAATGAAATGAGGAGAGTGAGAGCTTGAAAGGAAAAGGGAGGCTTGTGGTCTTTTTCTCGGTAGGTAATTCATCCGGGCACAGGGGCCTAACTCAAAACTCACAGGTGATGCTCATTTGTACGGAATCCTCTCAGTCTTGCGGGCTGAGGAACTCCCCCCGCCCTTGTGGCACAGGTGGCGGGGTTCCAGATTGGGCACCAAAGCAGCTCAATGGGGTAGGAAGGGAGGGGGAAAGGGAGAAAGGAGAGGAAGAAGGGAGAAGGAGGGAGCAAGGCAGGGCGGTGTCCTGGGAAATGCCGCTCTGGCCCCGCCCACAATCTGGAGGCGATTGTGATGTCACGCGTGGAACCCCCAGACTCCTTCCTCCCCTCAGAGTCAATGGCGACTGGGTGGGTGCTGGACCAGGGGCTCCAGCCAAACCCCGCATTTCTTAGGCGGCGGCCGGGGCCCCGGCTGCGACAAGGCAACGCCTTCCATCGTATAAACTACGAGGTAGCAGCTCTGGCTCCAGCCGTACAGACTCAGCCGAACCCGCAGGCATTCCCCAGGGCCTCAGCACCCCAGTCGTCAATCATTGGTCCACGGCTCGGCGTGAGCCCGCCCCCAGGCCCTAACTCCGCCCCAGCGCAGTCCCTGGCCCCGCCTCCTTCGTCAGGCTCTTCCCAGTTCTACACTCTCCTTGTGTGCCACGCCCCCAGCTCGAAACCCACCCCCAAACCCCTGCCCCGCCCCTTTCTTACCAGTGCTGCTCTCATCCCAGGCGCTGGTATTGTCCTCAGTCTTTTCCTTAGTCCACCTTTCAATCGTTAGTGTCGTCCTGACCCACATCGCTCAGCCCAGTTCTTCGTCGCTTCAAGACTCTTCCTCGCAGAAGTCCAATCCTGAACCTCAGCTTGGTCGAGCCGACCGTAAACCCCAATCTCCGCTTCGCCCCAGTACGGCCCTTAACTCCGCCTCATGCTTGCCCACTCCCTCCCTCCACCCTCCCCCGGCTCTGCGTTGTGTTAGCCCAATCTGAACTTCAGGGGCGCTCTTCATCCAGGGCCTCCCAGCTCCTTCCAGGCCCCTTTTAGTCCCACCTTTAATTTTAATACCTCCCCTTTCTCTCAGGCCTAAACCTTAGCTCGGCCGCTGAGGCCCAGCCCTCAGTCCCATCCCTAGTTCCTCTCCAGACCCACTCCCAGTTCTTAGTCCTACCCCCAGACTTTAGCCCCGCCCCTATCCCCCGTTCTTAGCCCCGCCCCAGCCATTCTCTCAACCTCAAGCTTCGGTCGCAATCCAGCCCCTCCCAACCCTTCCGAACCCTGCCGCGGCCCTTGAGCCCCGCCCGTCTCCCCGAAGCCCTCCGGCTTTTCCGAGGTCCCTCCCGCTCTGGAGCAAGGTAGTCGGTGGCTCGCTTGCGTTCGTGCTCTCTCTCTCTCTCTCTCTCTGCCCTCAGGTCCCTCCACAGGAGTCCAAAGCCCACCTCTCAAGGTGAGGACTTGACGTCGATTCCCAGCCCCTTGTGGCGCCCCCCCCCCAACAGCCCCTTCCCAGGTTTCCCTCCTGGCCCCCACAGGCGCCCTGTCCCAGAGACAATACCAGCCAATAAAGATGTCCACAGAGAGCCAGGGCCTTGGTTACAATTTCCCCAAAACAATTACTAAAATAATTAAGGTTTCTGAGCTCTTCTTATGTGTGTGAGTAGTGCTTGATCTTACTCATTCCGCAACCTCCGGTGTCTCCATAGGCTTGCAGGTGAGGGGGCGCAGGGCCGGCTGGATTCATAGGCACCTACTCTGCGCACGCTATGCACAGCCCTCACATCCTTAAACAGAGCATACGCTCTGCACCTGCATGTATCACGCAGCCTGCATACATAAAACATCTACTGATCACACGTGGACCAATGCCATCTGCACACATGCACAGGCCCCTCACAGACATCGCCCAGAACGCTGACCCGTTTATCTGCTCCCACGCCCCATGCAGCCCAAATAACTCCGCGGCAGTACTGCCGCGCAGGCTTCACACACACACACTGAGCGTTGAGTTACAGGCTCTGGGCAAGACGACAAGACAGGGCTTTTCTTTCTCAGGAGGGAAAAAACGGGCTGTTTTTCTTTTCTTTTTCTTTTTTCTAAGTAAGTTCTAGGCCCAAAATCAGGCTTGAACTCACAACCCTGAGGTCAAGAGTTTCAGGCTCTGCCAACTGAGCCAGTCAGACCGTTTTGTCTTAACTTAGTAATTTAATCCTGTTTTAAAATGTAAAATGATACTACTCATAGATTTATGTTTTTATCATTAATATAGTTAGATGTTAGATAACACATCTTCTGAGTAAAGAGTCAGGCCCATACCCGCTCTGGGCCTTCTGGGCTACCCAAAGAGCGTCTAAAACTCAGTCACTCCTTACTGCATTCCCCTCAGACAAATATTTTTATTTTATTTTATATTTTATTTTCTTAATGTTTATTTTTGAGAGGGGGAGGGGGAGAGAGAGAGAGGGACAGAGGATGGTAAGCAGGCTCCACGCGGACAGCAGAGAGTGCGATGTGGGGCTCGAACCGTGAGATCGTGATCTGAGCAGATGGAGGACGTTTAACCAATGAGCCACCCAGGGGCCCCCAGAAAAGTGTATTTTAAAGGGAAGATAGAAAGAGGATGGAACAAAAAGCAAAGTATCCAATGGAAGAAATTTGGGAATAAGCACCTAAGTCGGAGGACACAGCTGGGGATAAGGAACCAAAGGAAAGAGTTCTCAAAACCAAACACAGTGTCCAGGACGGCCCTCCAGATCTGGTTCCTGAGCTCCCAGCCTTTCTGAGCCCTGCCCTGGTGTCAGGCATGGCCAGAATCCCGCAGGACGCTCCGGTCCCCAGATGGTCATACAGCCCTGCCCATTCCACATCCCTCAGCCCCAGCAAAGGACTCCAGTCCCCAAACTGCTCATAACAGAGATTTTAATGCATAAGGCACAGTGTGAGGCTGGGACCATTAACATCCTCCTACTCAAGGGGTCCAGCAGGCTAAGCAAGAGCAGCAGGGACTACCTCCCCACTGCTGGGCAGCCTGGAGAGCCCCTGGGGGTGGGGGGCATCTAGTCTTTGGCATGGTGCCTGGGACAGGAAGTGACTAGCATGGTCCCCACTACCCCTCCAGGGGTACTGCCACGAAGGGGCAGCTCTTTGGTCTGGAAAAACAATCAGTGCAAATGTCCAGGGTCGAGCTCTAGGGCAGTCAAGGTGGCACAGTGCCCCAGGGCCGGTCAGCCTCTCGACAGTCCCCTTACCGCTCACGGGCAGCACGTGGGCTTCTTCTTGTTGGCAGTTAGGTAAAGGTTGCTGTCGTCACTGTTGATGCCTGAAGAAGGGTGGGAAATACGTGAAGCAGGAATTGGAGGTCCCCCCATGCTCTCTGCCACCCTTAGCCAGGGAGGCACTCACGGACGACATCCCCAATGCGCCGCGCCCCCGATTTCTCCAGCTCAGCCAGTACGTTGGCCTCAAAGGTCAGGGCTGCCACACGGAAGAAGAATTCCCGGACGTTTTCACCTGATACATGGAACAAATGGGTGCTCGGCGGCAGTTCCAAGCCTGGGGGGCCTGGCACAGCCGAAGGTAGAGGAATGAGAGGCTAGGTAGGCAGGAGTCCCCCAGCAGAAGACCTGAAGCTGCCAACTCACCAGTGAGAGATGAGACCGCCCAGTACTCAGCCTTCATCTCTTGGGCCACCTTGAGTGCGTCCTTCTCCATTAGCACATACTGAGCAGGAGTCTGAGAAAAGGGCAGAGTCAGAGGGTGAGGGGGCAGATCCCCTCACCGAGCTGGAAGTACCCCCTGACTGGCCCACATACACTCAGGTCCTTCTTGGAACCCACGAGGAAGAGAAGCACACTGGAAGGGTCGTTCTCCTTGAGTGCATCAGCCAGCCACTGCCTGCCAGAGAGGGTAGACAATGCAGAATGAGTGAGCTGGACAGGCTCCTCCTGCTGACACAACGTATGCCCATTTCCCTCTCTCTGGTCCTCGATGCATTCTTCTCCTTCACTACCAAGGCACCCAACCACCCCTCTTTTCCGAACCCTCTCTTCCTGAAGCCCCCATTATAGTGCGACATCCCTACATACTTGGTATGTTCCAGGGAGGCCACATCATTCAGGTTGAAGACAATGATGATGGCTGGAAAAGTGGCAAAAAGAGCTGACATTATTGGCTCATTTCTCAAATCCCCCCAGTCCTAGAGGAGAGGCCAGGAGCACCCACCTGCCCCACCTCACCCGGGTTCTTACCTTGAGCTCCTCGGTAATAGGTTGATGCAATGCATTTGAACCTCTCCTGTCCAGCAGTATCCCAGCTGGGAGGAGGCAGGGGGGAAAACACGGGCATGTGGGAGGGGGCTGTGAGGTGGGGATAGGTGCTGGAGGAAGGAATGGCTGGAAGGTACAGAGAAAGCACTCACAGCTGCAGACTGAAGGGGACGCCCAACACCTCAAATCGTTCCATCTCAAAGTCCACTCCAATGGTGGCCTTGTAATTCTTATCAAAAGTATCTTTGCAGAACCTGCAGGAGTACCAGATGCACTGGCCTTGAGCCCAGCCCACCTGGCTAGGTCTGGCCGAACCCTGCCCAGCCCGAGCCAGCCCAACTAGAGGTGCCTTCTTACCTATTAATGAGACAAGTCTTCCCCACGGACAGGTCCCCCACCACAATGACTTTGGAGATCTTAAATCTGCAGGACACCAAGGTGGGCAGGAAGAATGAGCACTACCTCTCGCAACCTAGGGAGTCTCTCAATGTTCCCTCTAGCTCAAGTTAGCATCCGGGCTGAGGTTACCATAGGCACGAGGCCCCCCAGGCAGCTTGCCTGAACACGTGTGCTGGGGAGGAGTGTTTTACATTTGCTAGCTGTGTGACTTCAGGCAAGTTACTTAGCCTCTCTGAGCCTCAGTTTCAACATTTATTCAGCAGAGATTTAGTATATATTCTATTGGGTTGTTGTGAAGATTAAAATAAGATAAATGTCCTAGATTCTGGGACATACCTCCCCTTCACACCCCCCCCCACGTACATTTTATAACATCTCTGAAATCAGGTTACATCTAAAAAGTGATGGTGTTTTCCATTTAATAAAAGACAATGGTAGTAACCAACACACTGCCTGGCACATAGTAAATGCTCAATTAATGGCTGGCAAGTGTTATGAGTATTACTTTCTTTTACCCATAATGAGACACATCCCTCCAGGCACAGCCCCCTGCCCTAGGGCTCAAATGGATGGCATGTGGGAAGCTGAGCTGGTGACCCCCCGCCCCCCCACCTTCCCCCTGGACACCTTCTCTATTTCAGGAAGTGAACTACCACCTTTCTACCCCACCCCATTTCATAGTACTCATGGCAACCTTGCTGGGAAGAAAAGGGAGAACACGTGGGAAGAAAAATGGAGAATAACCACATAGCTGGGAGAAGCTGAAATGGAGCCCCAGGGGGTACTTGTGTACTTGTGTAGTCAAAGTACTTGTGAAGCGTTTCCTGAGCCTTCCTTTCTTTGTTAAGGGCGTCTAACTCACCCCACGGTGCCTGTCCGGTGCTCCTGGCAGGCGCAGGTGACGCGGGGGTGGAAGTCTCTGTGCACGTGCAAAGCGGCCTCCCTCCTCAGGCACTGAGAGGGACAGAAGAGAATGGGACTCACCCATTCCTGGCCCGTGTCCCGCAGCCAAGCTGCGCTGGGCGGGGTAGGGGACCACCCAGAAGCAGCCGACCTAGTCGGGTGGCAGGGCTGGGCCCAAGCCTCTAACCGATCGGGTGCCGCCTCCTCCCCGCCCACACCCCACCGCAGCCAGAAGCCCGACGTGGCCCTGGAGCCTACCTGGGGCAGCTCCGCCAGGACGCGGTCCCTCCGCACCGGCGCCAGAATGTTCATCTCGCCTGCGGCTTTGCGGGGAGCCCCGAGAAGGCACGGGAGCCTGATCCGCCCCAGCGACCCGGGCCCGTGGAGACCCGACAATCACCCGCGACCGAGGTGTCCCGACTATAACTCTGGGCCACGGGGAGCCTCCGGGAGCCCGCGGCCTCGGAGACGCTACGACCACAGCGGGCCACGGGGATGAAACAATCATCCGAGGCCGGGGCGAACCCACAATCACCCGGGCCCGGGGGGTCCCGAGGACGACTCGGGGGCGGGGAGACTCCTCGGCCGCCAAATGGGGGCGGGAAGTCTCCTCCCGAGGGGGCCGGGCCCGCGCAGACCCCACAATAACTCGGGGCCGGATAGTTCCTACAATGACTCGGGGCCGCGGTGACCCGACGACAACTCGGGGTTCAGGCGGCCCTACCATAACAGAGCTGCCTGGGGGCGCGGAGCGGCCCCGCCGCACGGGGTCAGTGTGCGCAGGGAAGGCGCCGCAAAGCCCGCGGGCTGCTGGAGGAGGGGGCCCGGGGCCCGGTCCGCAGCAGGGCCTGGCGTCCCACTCGGCTCTCCCTCCGCGAGCGCTGTAACATGATCCCCGGAAATTCCTGGAGAAGGGCCGCCCCCCGCCCCTCTCCCGGCAGCTCCCGGCCTCGCAGGCTGTCCCAACCTCCCCCTCCTCTCCTCCCCGCCGCGCTGCTCCAGCTCAGGCTACCCTGCCAGACGCCTCCCGGGCACCGGGCTGGAACCCGTCCAGATCGAGGTCTCCCGGGTTGCACTCTCTTGCACCTCTGTGCCGGGCTGCGGCCCCAAGGGGACCCTTACCCGGCCAAACTGGTGATGGAGAACCGGTGATCGCTGCGCAGTATCTGTCTGGGCCAGGAACCGGCGGGGAGGGGAAAGGAGGAGAGAAGGGGCCCTAGGAGAGGCGGCGCTTCCCTCCTCAACTCCAGGCCCAGGACGTGACTCATAGAGTCTGCCCTCGCTCGCCCTTCTGCCCTGGGATAAGGGTGGGGGGGGTGGGGGGGAAGCACACTGGGGATGCCAGGGTCGGAATGGGATGCCCACCGAGGAAAGAGGCGTCTGAAGTCTGGTGTCTTTTCCTTCACAGTGGTGTAGATTGACGGGTGGGGAGGCTGAAGACCAAGCCTGGATGGAGGATAAAGAAGGGGCGGGTGGACCTGAAACTCTGCCCTTTGGGCAGGTCACCGCCTTGGGACCTGGGGCCTCCATACTGGTATAGGCGTTCTCTCTAGTCCCATCAGAGCCTACCCTCGAAGACGACTTTTCCCTGTTGCAGTTTTGCAGGATAGAAGAGGGGCGTAGCACACAACTCTCACTGTCAAAGGCAGCGAGAAGGCAGTGTCTGGCTCCAAAGAGGGGAAGAGAAAGATAGAAAGGTCAAGGTGGAGGTGGGATGGACACAGACCCTCAGAGAAGCAAACCTGAGCTTTACTGAAACTTGCTCTGTGTCAGGAACTGATTTTGGGGATGCCAACATGACTGGAACAAGGGTGGGAAGACTACTTAAAGGGAGGGGACTGTGGATGAAATTATTCACAAGAAGAATTAGAGAATCTTGGAGAAATACGCATACGGGGTATTTGGAATATTGGTAGAGTTTTAAGAGTATTATTGGGAAAACACACAATCTGACTGTCACAGGTAAAGAGGGTCAGATGTGACCACCTTCTACCTCCTCGATTACTACCCCCTCTGCCTGACTCGACCTCTTTTCTTTTTTTTTCTTTTTAAAAACGTTTACTTATTTATTTTTTGAGACAGAGAGAGCCCGCGCGCGCAAGCATGGGGGCGTGGCAGAGAGAGAGACTATCCCAAGCAGGCTCCCAACTGTCAGTGTGGGGCTCCAACTCCCCTACCCTGAGATCATGACCAGAACCAAAAATCAAGAGTCCCACGCTTAACCGGCAGTCACCTAGGCTCCCCTTGACTTTTTCTGCCACCAAATCACTGTTATTGATGAGACACATCCCCTCTCTGGACCCAAATTTCTACAGATGTTGTTTGAAGGACTTGAACCAAATTCTGCTCTAACGTTCTAGGACTTCGCTTCACTCTCCAGATCAACCTAATTATACTCGCTTCGGTTTTCAGTGTTACTGTCTCCTGCAATTACGATCCTCTTTCCTCAAGACGGCAAGCGCTCGGGACCAGACAGACACAAGCGGCAGCGGGCTAAATAAACCATCCACCATCCACCCGCTGCGGCAACTAAACACGTGTCTCCAAAACACTACAACTCCCAAGAAGCTATAGTCTTTCGAGGGAAGAGGTGGAGCATGCTTAATCACGCTAGGGAGGAAACTAAACGTAACTACCATTCCCGGCGGGCTCCGCGCTACAGGTTATCCAATCAGCTTTGAGTAAAAAGCATCGCGAGTCTTCGGTGAGACTTGGCTCTATAAGCCCCTAGAAACGAGCCTCGGAAATCCCTTTCACGAAGATGGCGCCGAAGGCGAAGAAGGAAGGTCTGTGCTGGGGCTGGGGGTATCACAGCTAGCTGGCCTCTGGATTCTGGCAGAGTGAAGGAACTGGGAGGATGGAGGCTGAGCTAATCCTTGCGGTGTGTGCTCCGGAGCTGCTTCTCGAATTCCGCCACGCTTATGGCGCGCGTGGGCCCAGCCGCATGGGATGGGCTCCGGTGACAGAGTTTGGGGAGGCAAGTCCGGCAGCCACCACCTGTCCGGTGCTGCCAGACTGTTAGTTTTGGGGAACTACACGCACCCACAGGCCGGAGTTTCATGCCTCCACACCCGAATTGCCGCCCGCAATTTTCCGTGTTAGAAGGGGCTATGAGTAGGTAAAACTACTAGCGTACATGTTGTCAAGTAATCAGGCGTTCAGCCATTGCTAGATATTTTTTTCTCGTCGTCGTATCCCTGGAGTTATTTCATAAGTTCGCCCCAGTACCGTGCATATGATGGAAAAATTTTAACCTCCTGAGACTTGTGATGTCTTCAAAGGAACCGCTGATGCACGTGTGGTTTGGAGCGCCCGCTAGGGGTCTCGACGGACGGAAGTGAGTGGTTTCTGAGTCCCGTGCCTTCATCTTCTTTCTTTCAGCTCCTGCCCCTCCCAAAGCCGAAGCCAAAGCAAAGGCTTTGAAGGCCAAGAAAGCAGTGCTGAAAGGAGTCCACAGTCATAAAAAAAAGAAGATCCGCACGTCACCTACATTCCGACGACCCAAGACGCTGCGTCTCCGAAGGCAGCCCAAATATCCTCGAAAGAGCGCCCCCAGGAGAAACAAGTCAGTACTGCCCCCTTTCCATGAAAAGATACTGGGTATCCTCCATTCGTAGTTTGGAAATTTATCAGACCTACCACGCTGTAGGTCTTCACAAATAACCTGTTGGTACCTAGTGTGTGTCTTTTAATAAGAGTGTGAGAAGATCGTTAATGCCCTATGTAAAGACAAGAGGAGACAATATTGGCAGGAACTGTTTAAGACAACTCAGGGGCACCTGGGTGGCTCAGTCAGTTCAGTGTCCGACTTCGGCTCAGGTCATGATCTCAGGGTTAGTGAGTTCAAGCCCCACATCGGGCTCTGTGCTGACAGCTCAGAGCCTGATCCTGGATTCTGTGTCTCCCTCTCTCTCTGCCCCTCTGCTCGCACTCTGTTTCTCACTCTGTCTCTCAAAAATAAATAAAAACCTTTTAAAAAATTAAAAAAAAAAAAGCTCAGTGACTGTTCTGGTTAAAACTCTGCTTTCTTGGAGTATATGGTAGGAGTTTGATAAATGTTTTTGTTTTTGAGCTCCCTGTTGTAGGGGACAGTCCTTGATGGTGACAGTGTGGGATGGTTCTAGATTGATAAGGACACTTATTAATTTGGATCGGTCAGAGAAGGCTTGCAGCAGTGTATGGAAGGTTCTTATTTCCTCTCTCAACTCCTTACACTCCGGGAATAGTTGGGGGGGGGTGGGCAGAAGGTTGCAGTATTTGAGTATTTGCCACACTGCTGGTAATAACTGACCTTAGGGGCCACAGATTAGAACAACAGTAGTAATTGCCACTTCCCACTGCTTCCTAAGAAAAAGGCAGGAGTGGGTTGTGTCCTATTTGGACCTAGGAGTTACCGTGATGAGAGGTTGAGACCTGATGTCGAGCCTCAAAACAGGAAGCAGGTGTCCAGGTGAATGGAGACTTGTTTCTCTGAATTCCAGGGGAGAAACTGTGTGGTAGGTGGGTTCAAGCCCCTGTAACTTTAACATAGGCTGTAAATAAAAGTCGCTCTCAGCTGCTGGCCCTCAAACGAGTTTTCCCCAACTGAAAGGGAGCAGAAATGTCTCATCTCATAGTGAAGCATCAACATTCTTTGGAACTCTAGCCTGGGTTTCAAGATCCTATATAGTCCAGCGTTGTGCTTTACAGGGAAAGTTGTTTAACCTCCGAAGTCCCAAATTTCTTCCAGAAGTTTGCCCTCCAAAGTGTTGAGGTCAAATAAAGAATGAGGGGGTTTGGAACTCAAGGCTGATTCTTTAATCACTCAAAGGGTAAAAGTCCTTCGAGTAGAAGAAAGCACAGGGTTCTGTCCCCCAGGCTGAGGCTCCAGGTGCCTAAGTTACAGGGTGCACATGATGACACTGTTTAGCGACCAAAGTCTGACGAAAATGATTGCTACTTTTTGTCTGATGCACCTGGGCTCTTCTGGCCTTGAGCTCTAAAAGAGGGCTGACCCTTTCTTTTATTGGACTCAGGCCAGATGACACCATTTTGACTCTTCCCCAGGCTTGACCACTATGCCATCATCAAGTTCCCCCTGACTACCGAGTCAGCCATGAAGAAGATAGAAGACAACAACACTCTTGTGTTCATCGTGGATGTCAAGGCCAACAAGCACCAGATCAAACAGGCTGTGAAGAAACTCTACGACATTGACGTGGCCAAGGTCAACACTCTGATCAGGTGAGTGAGGAAATCTGCATGGAATCAGAGGGAGGTTTCACGGCTTGCAAGCCTGGAGAAGTGAGTGACTTCTGCTGTCGTCAGTCCTTTTTATCTGCACAGACTTGAGAGGACACATGAGCTCTCCTGCCTCTAGGGCTTGATGTATGGGGTTAGTGTTCGTTTTCTGGATCCCTGTACCTCTAAGACAGAGACAGGCCCTAGAGTAAGATACAATTTTTGTCAGATTACTTGGAGTTAAGTCTTAAAATGCTATATATGGTGTTCCCTGTAAAAGGGAATCGGCTTCATTTGTGGCTGGGTGGCATCCCTAGCCTCCTGTGCAAATGACAGAAAAGAATGATGGGAACAAAGGAACCACTGCTGTGCCCTAAAGACCAGGGGGGAGAAGCGAGGGTTTCGGGGCTGTGAGAGCAGCAGGAACTGAATAAAGCTTCCTTCATCTTAGGCCCGATGGAGAAAAGAAAGCATATGTTCGACTGGCTCCTGACTATGATGCTTTGGATGTTGCCAACAAAGTAAGCTGCTTTTGCTGTGAACTTGGCCCCCCCCCCAAGTGCAAGTGATGTGTCTGTTACTAAAACCTGACTTGCTGATTTAGTCTTAAATGACTGCACCCCTATCCTTCATATAGGTCCTTCCCTCGCCTCACTTTTGCTGCTTATTCCTGACATTCCAGCTTAATGTTCACATTTCATCTCCCAGTAACAAAGCTCCCCTTTTGTTTTTCAGATTGGGATCATCTAAACGGAATCCGGCTGACTCCATCTAAATATAAAATTTTTCACCATATATGTTTCTCTGTTGATTTCTGGTTGGGCTTCAGGGAGGTCGTACTGTGGTGCATGCGCAGCACGGTGACAAGGCTTGGACAAGACTCCTGGTCTGCTTACCCTGCTGAAACATAGGCCTTTTTACCTCCCCACACTTGGTTAAAATGCTGGCGACGGGAACTCAAGCTACTTGTGGCCCAGAGTAGGGTTGGTTGTCCTAGGACAACTGCAACTTGTCGCCATCATCATGGTGAGAGAAAAACAAGAACCCCCTCCCTTCATCCCGTGAAGAGGCTTGCATGGAACCAGTGCACAATACACAGCTCTCATTAGCATCCACTCCGGGGCGGCCTGGGACGGCTGCCTTTCACAGCACCTTCCCCGCACCCAACCAGCGTGTCCGACCGGTCTGTCTGCTTCCCTCACCCCTTGCCCCAGAAAGGACAAGGACTTCGGAGGAGTGCTTTCATGAGCATTTTCAATAGGAGGTGCGGACTTGAAAGGTGGAGAGGCTATCCCCAGAGGATGCCCCAAGCTTGGGGCTAATTCTTTCATACATGTGTGAGACTGTCCTTGGCTGTGTTTGCTCTTGTCACGAGTTTGTAGGCTTTGTGCCGCTCACTCGGTCAAAAACTTGTCTTTGTGTTGCTGGCTGGGGACACGCTGTGGGCAGAAGTCTGAGCGGAGGAGGCGGGAAAAGTAGACGAGGATCATGATGTCCAGCATGAGCAGGATGCCCAGCAGAAAGGTGCCCAGCGTCCTCTGGCCCAGATAACGCAGGAAGAACTGGGTGAGGTAGGCCTGAGGGGCCAGGCGGAAGAGAAGGTACATGGCCAAGTTGACGTACTTGTTGACGCGGTAGAGGAGAAGGTGCTGGGCGTTGTTGATCTTCATCATCATGCGGAGGGTGAGGAATATGTTGCTGACCTCCACCAGCAACGTTAGGACTCCCCCGCCGACAAAACTGCTCCAAAAGATGCCTGAGAAGAAGGCACCCATGGCCTAGAAGGCAAGGGCGAGGATGTGTTAGGGAACCCAGATCCCGTCAGTCTCTAGAGGTGCTTGGTAAGGCCAGGGGTCGCTGCCCTAAAACAGTGAGCCGAGGGCACAGAATCCGGGCCAGCCCTCTGTCCCCGCATGACACCGGTTGGAGACGGGGTTAAGAAAAGATAGTCTTTACGTCTCGGGGTTCAGACAGACAGGGCTGGGACTAGATTGCGAGCACCAGGCCTACACCGCATCCCCTGCGCCTCATTTACCATGACGTGGTGAACCAGGTATTCCCAAGAAGCTCGCGCCTGGCGACTAACCACGATGTCCACCGTGTCGTGGATGAAATACCCTAGCGGAGAGCGAGAAAAAGGTCATGGAGGGACCTGAACAAGAAGCTCTTACCGGTCCCCCACCTACCTAATACTTTCTGGGCAAGACCTACCTGCGGAGAAGCAAACTAGCAGATAGCCAGAAAGCGACCATGCCGTCTCGATCTCCACCAGCAACTCCGGGGTCTGCCATATACTGGGAGCGAAGAAGGCAGGCTCTCAACATCTCGCCATCCCCGAGGACCCTCTAATCCCCCACTACCCTTCCCAGTCCCCGGGGACTCTGGGCTCGCGCTATTGGCTGACTGGGCAGTGAGGAGAGGCTTGGCCGGAACCCAGGTGTCTCCCGTTTCCCAGATGAGATTTTTTTTTTTCCCCTCCCCTGGGTCCTCTGCCGCTCCTCGTTGGAGAGTTTTCGAAACCGGGAAATCAGGTGAGACTGCGTGGCCTCGGGCTGCTGGAGAGGGATGCAGAGGGTACCGCGGGATCCCCTGGCCACCCGCCTCCACAACCCCAGTTCTTCACTCACCACAGCAGCGCCCAGATGCCGGACACAATGGAGTGCGCGAAAGAGACGAGCAGGTTGTGCCAGCGCCAGGTGCGCAGGGGGTCGGCGCGCACGTGCGCCGGCAGAGGCAGGGCGCACAGCGCGCTCCGGAGCCCCCGGAAGGTCAGCGTGGCGCCCAGGAGCAACGGCAGGGCGGGGTGCAGCAGTGGGGGCATGCTGGCCCTCCCTGCCGCCTGTCTGTCCGCCCTCGAGGCGGCCTTCTCGGACTGCTCGGGGAACGTGGCTCCCTCTCGGGCCAGTCCACCCCCGCCGCCTCGCTGCCGGCCGCCAGCCTCACACAGTTTCGCGGGGCCCTCTAGGCCCCTGCGCTCCTCGCGGCCCCTCCCCGCGGGCCTCTGCCCCCGCCCCCAAGCGCACCCGCCCCGCCCCGCCCCGCCCCGGCCACTTGCTCCCGCCCCTCCGGCTCCCTGCGTGCTCGGAAGGCGCGAGCTCAGTTTCTCGGGGTCTCCGGGCCCCGCCGGCCTCCCGCGGATTGCGGGCGCAAAGGGGTTGTACTGGGGGCGCCGCCGCCTCCGCGGCACCCCTCGCTGGCGCCTCCCGACTGCCGACGGAGTCCCGCCTCGCTCGCTTGGCCTCATTAACCCGCGCCCCACTTTCCCCGGGGCCACCGGCTCCCCCGCCTGGGCGGGCACTGAGAGAACTCTCCGCCCTCGACTCCTATCTTGGCAGAGCGAGGCGGCGCTCGTCACACACCCGCGTCCTTTAAGCCCGGGTCCTGCAGATGGACCCGAGCCTCACTTCGACAGTGATCTCCGCCCATACCCTGTTCTTCCACTGGATCTCCAGCATCTTCAGGCCAGAGAGCGACACGTTTTTCTGCCTGTATGGCGCCCCGCATCGACTCGGTGCCTAGAAAGGGTCGACTAATCCATCACCGCCCCTCTTCCCACCTCGCTCTTGGGCTCCCGGGGCCGAGCGGCTGTCACAATCCTCCCTCAGACAGTCCCAGCTCTCTTCTCCTGGCTTCCTGGAGACTGGGACGAGGAAGACCGCGGATTTGCCCGGGCGGCTGGGGTGACCCTTACTCTTCAGGCCAGCGGCCCGAAGCAGTTGCAGCTCGTGGTCACTAGGTGTCAGCCTATCCCCACCTTGGCGCGGGATCCCCTGCCGCCTGCAGTGGAACGAACGCCAGAACGGCTGAGAAGCCGGGACTGGGGGTGGTGGGTGGTACGGGAGTGGAAGGGAGTAGTTGGACGTGAGGGGGGAGCTAGGGAAAAGTTGCTGCGAGAGGGAGGGAAAGCTAGAAGCCTTAGGGGACCAAGAGGTTTGGATGTTTGCTCTGCCTCCCCTGACGGCTCCAAGGTTACATATTAACCCCTGTGGGGCTCCTGGGTCAACCACGGCCCGATTGGTTTCTAGGTGAGAGCACGAGTGTCCCGGCTTGAGCGGCTTTTCCCCTCCGCGCTCCTCTTTGGTCACAGGCGGCTTTGTTTATCAGCCAACAGCAGCCTGAGCTAGCAACCGAGGGCCCCTCGTGGGGACCCGTCAAGTGGTCCTACCACGTGGGCAGGTTTGAGTACCCTTTTGAGAGTGGGGCGGGACAGAACACAAACACTCCTTTCCTCACATTCCTCGCTCACTCAGAAATAGGGACGCCGTCCCTTAGCTAATAACCATCCTCTGGCCCCTTAACTGAGCTTTTATAGAACTCACACAAAAGGAGGCGGCACAGGGAAACAAGAGGAGTTAAACTCACTGCTGTTCAAGACTCTAGACAATCCAATCGTACTGACCAGCCCCTCTACGTTTAGGCAGAAGCCTTGAACCCACATCGATCAAATACCTCCCTTTCCTCCCCTCTCTGATGCTTTCAGTGGTCCACTTTCCTCTCATCTTCCCCCTAACAATTCTCCCTGTAGTTGAGCGTTGAAGGCAGATCACCTGCGGCAAAGTTGTGTGTGTGTGCAGGGGGGAGTTGAAAGTGCTGACGAGCGCGGTGCTCACTAGCCGGGCGGCCTGGAGACCGTGTCTCCTCCACCCTAGGTGAATCAATTTGCTCAGCTCGGGGTTTTCCCGGTCCCTCCCTAGGCAAACACGAAACTCAACTAACCTTGCTCCCTGCCCCACAGACCGAGAGTGCTGACGCTCTCGGGACAGTCTGGGTAGTTTATCATTTGCGTGCCAATGAGAATCTGCTCTTCCCTTTCGAAATAGCGTCACCAGCGGGCAAAGAAGGTGGGCTGAGAGGGGTCGGTCCTCGCTTTCCACCTTCACGCGGTTGTGCAGGGTCCCCCTCCGGTCTAAGTAAGCTTTGTGAGGGTCGGATGCCGTCACGTGTGTGGGAAGTGGCTGGTATCGTACCGTCTACCGCGCCAAGAAACGGCATAACACTCCGTTCCTCGGACCCTGAAAAAGCAACTATGGGCGAGGGCCGGCAGGACGCGGTAACCAGCACAAAACAGATACAAAACTGAATCAACACCAATCTCACTCGCTACGCCCCGCAATTATCTTGCAACGTAGGGGGCGTGGGCCTAGGGTGGGCGGGTCCGCGCACGCGCCGCGTCTGGGTGTGGGGGGGGTTCCGGAAACGTGACTGAGAAATGAGATGGAGAAGTACGAGCGGATCCGAGTGGTGGGGAGAGGTGCCTTCGGGTGAGCCGGGGATCTGGGGAAGGAAACGGGTCGGGGAGAGGGAAAGTAAGTCCCAACTCTGTCCGCGAATTCGCTGCCTAGTTAGCTCCGCCCCGAGGCGTGAGCGCACACTGGGGAAGCCACGCCCAGACTTCCGGTCTAGTCTCAGCTGCTGGGAGACTCCGCCTCTAAGGAGGTCACGCCCACAGCAAGCCTTTGCGCCCCCGCAGAGTTCTGTTCTTTGATGCCAGATTCATTCATTGAACAAATACTGAGCGCCACTCTACCGGTCTGGCTCTCGGCGCCAAGTATACTATAAAGACCAAAATAGGCGTGGCCTTTTCTCTCTCGAAGCCTACAGGCTGTAGGAAAATAATACAATAAACAAGACATTAAAGCAGTTACTAACAAGCCGTGAGCATAGCATACACCAGGGAGAACTTGGGATGGTTAGGAAAATTCCTCTGAGAGGTGAAGTTTAAAGCCAAGGGTTAACGAATGAAGACCAGTAATCCGAAGGTGTAGGCAGAGCTTTTCAAGCAGAGGAAACCGCATACGGGAAGGTCCTCACGTGGGAAAGAATTCAGAGTATTCGAGTAACTGAGAAAAAGACTGAAGCTGGAATGTAGCGGGCAAGGGAAAGAATGGCATGAAATGGGATTGTCACAGAAGGCAGGGACCAGATTATGGCCTTATGGGTGGAGGTAAAAGGGTTGAATTTATTTGAAGTGTCAAGGGAAGAGGTGTAAGCAGAATGGTCTTGATGTGATTTGCATTTTTTAAATGTTACTCAGGCTGCTGTGTGGAACTTAGATTTGAGGCTGACAAAAAATGAAGGCACCATTTTAAAGGCTCCTGCAGTGTCTTCGGCAGGAAATCATGATTTGGCCAAGGGTTGTAGCAGAAATCAGAGAGAGAAATGGATGCGTTCACAATGTTTCGGAGGTAGAAACAGGATTTACTGATGTGTTCGTGTGAAATGGAGGGAAGATTTTGGCATGATTTTCGAGGGTCTGACTTTGTGATGGCGTCATTTACTGAGATGGAAGAGACTGAGAAAGGAAAGGTTTTGGGGGGTGGGAGTCAAAAGTTGTATTTTGATTTTTTTTTTTTTGTTAAAATTCAGGATGTAAGCCAGCCCTCTAGGTAGAGATGCAAAGCAGGTAGTTGGATTCGTGAGTCTGGGGCTCAGAGGAGAGATATTACATTATACCAAATATAAATTTGATCCTTAGATGATCATCTTGTAATTCATTCATTCAGCAGATACTGAGTTCCTATGCGCTAAATATTGGGCTGTGCTCTGGGGATACAGTTGCGAAGGAGAACAAGAACCCTGCGTTGATGGATACTAACCAGAGTTGGAAGAGAATAATAGCATGAATGGCTTCTACTCATGGAGCATTTTTGACGTGCTGAGTACTGGGCTAAGCGCCTCACATGCAGCTTCTTATTTGATCCTCTCAGCAACCCAGGGAAGTCGATTCTGTTTTCCAGACGATAATGTCGTATAATGCAAGACCAGATAAGTAGTAAGAGGAGGAGCCAGGATTTGAACCCAGGCAGTTAACTCCAGGGTCCGTGGGAACTTAGGGAGATCAAGACCAACTTCACAGCATCTTTGGTGAAACTGAAGCTCAAATAAGTTAAATGACTTGCCCAAGGTCTCACACAGAGTTTGTGGTCAATTCTCCCTGTTCCTAAACTCAGTGTTCTGTGAATTTAGTTAGATGACCTCTTAGCCTGGGTCCCCTTTCCCCTCTCCTAAATACCAGCCAGGGACCAGCTCTGCCCTGCCTGATGTGGGGCCGGAGGCTCGGCTGGTACCCACTCCTGTACTCTGTGTCCCCAGGATTGTGCACCTGTGCCTGCGCAAGGCCGACCAGAAGCTGGTGATCATCAAGCAGATCCCAGTGGAGCAGATGACCAAGGAGGAGCGGCAGGCAGCCCAAAACGAGTGCCAGGTCCTCAAGCTACTCAATCACCCCAATGTCATTGAGTACTACGAGAACTTCCTGGAGGACAAGGCCCTCATGATTGCCATGGAATACGCACCAGGTGGGCCAGCCTCCTTGCATTGTCGGGACTCCAAGGGCCTCTCACCTCTGGGACAGGCAGACACAGATCAGCCGGCTTCCCGCCTCAGAATGAGTTTGACGGAGGGTCAGAGGTATAGAGTTCTCCCCCCTCCCCCCGGCCCTGCCCCGGTTGTGTGAGGCTGGCAGGCCCTTGCCCTGTCGGGGCTGCTTAGTTTCGTAAAAGGAGAGCCCCATGCCTGGGCGGCGGGGCTGGGTGGGGTGGGGTGCCTGGATCTTAAGTGGTTCCTGTGGCCGCAGGTGGCACCCTGGCCGAGTTCATCCAGAAGCGCTGTAATTCCCTGCTGGACGAGGAGACCATCCTGCATTTCTTCGTGCAGCTCCTGCTCGCGCTCCATCACGTGCACACCCATCTCATCCTGCACCGGGACCTCAAGACTCAAAACATCCTGCTCGACAAACACCGCATGGTCGTCAAGATCGGCGACTTCGGCATCTCCAAGATCCTGAGCAGCAAGAGCAAGGCCTACACGGTGCCCGGGCGTGGGAGGCGACCTCGAGGGCGCTGGAGGTTTTGAGGGCCAGGGCCCCCCTCTGTCCCCCAACTCCCTCCCCACCACAAGGCCTTGGCCCCTTAGGGCCCGGGGCCGGGGGGCGGGGGGGGCCTGCAGGAAGAAGCACGTGGGGCCTGCTTTGGGGGAGCAGCCCGCGGTCTTCCGCGAGACGGGTCTTAAACAGAGCCTGCCCTCCCCCACCCCCAAACTATAAGAATCCCTCCGCCCTCCTGCAGGTGGTGGGCACCCCGTGCTATATCTCCCCTGAACTGTGTGAGGGCAAGCCTTACAACCAGAAGAGTGACATCTGGGCCCTGGGCTGTGTCCTCTATGAACTGGCCAGTCTCAAAAGGGCTTTCGAGGCTGCGGTGAGTTAGCACCCCCGTGGGGACAACTAGGACCTCTCTGTCTCCCTCCCCAGGACGGCCTTGGCTCCAGCCACCTCTTTTTTTCTTCTCTTTTGCCTGACTTCTGTTTCCCTCATCCCACTGGTAGATTAGCCCAGGGCAGGGCTGTGGCTTCCCTCGGGCTCCGGGTTCCTGAGGGTTCCTGAGGGTAGGGCTCTGGGTTCCCCCACTAACCTGAGGACTCCTGAGGGCAGAGTTCTCCTTCAGATTAGGGACCCTCCTAAGGGTAAGACTTGAGTTCGCCCAACAACTTAGGGCTCCTGAGGACATAACTGAAGCTCCCCTATCAGGAGTTCTTGAAAGCAGGGTTCAGGGACTGTATCCCCTCATCAGACTGAAAGTTCGGAGTGCAGGGCTCTGACCGACCCCTGAGAGCCGGGGCGGGGAGGGGCTGCCACCCGAGGGCATGGCTCTGGCTCTGGCCAACCTCACACCTGGTGCTTTCCCAGAATCTGCCAGCGCTGGTGCTGAAGATCATGAGTGGCACCTTTGCACCCATCTCTGACCGCTACAGCCCTGAGCTGCGCCAGCTGGTCCTCAGTCTGCTCAGCCTGGAGCCCTCGCAGCGGCCACCGCTCAGCCACATCATGGCACAGCCCCTCTGCATCCGCGCCCTCCTCAACCTCCACACCGACCTGGGGAGCGTCCGCATGAGGAGGCCTGTGCGGGGAGGGAGGGGGGCTCTGGGCCCAGGGGGGCACCCAGTGGGAGCACAATAAGCCTGGGGCGCGGAGGGAGCTTCGGGCAAGTCGTCCGTTCCTGAGTGCGGGGCTGCCAGGAATGGTCCAGGTCTTGAAGCTCCCCCAAAACCCCCATCTGACCCACAGGGCAGAGAAGTCCCTGGTCCCCGGGCCGCCCATGGCCCCCGGCAGCACAGGGGGCAGGACCACAGGCGCCCGGTGCAGGGGTAAGTTCGAGCCGCCCACGGCTGCCCACGGCCGCCAGGCCCTTCCCACTGGCTTAAGGGCCCTGATGCACCGTGCCCGCAGGTATACCCCGGGGACCCGCACGGCCGGCCATTCCGCCACCGCTGTCATCGGTGTACGCGTGGGGCGGCGGGCTCAGCGTCCCGCTGCGGCTCCCGATGCTCCACACCGAGGTGGTCCAGGTGGCGGCCGGGCGCACGCAGAAGGCGGGCGTCACGCGCTCGGGGCGCCTCATCCTGTGGGAGGTGAGCAGGCTGGGGTGGCCTTGGACGACAAGGCGGGGGCGGCGCGGGTCAGCTGGGGCGCCGCCCACGCCCTCCTGGCCCCCTCCCGCAGGCCCCGCCCCTAGGCGCCGGAGGGGGCGCGCTCCTGCCGGGGGCGCTGGAGCAGCAGCAGCCGCAGTTCGTCTCCCGTTTCCTGGAGGGCCAGTCGGGCGTGACTATCAAACATGTGGCCTGCGGGGACCTCTTCACCGCGTGCCTGACCGGTGAGTCCTTCAGGGGACTATGGGAAGGCCCCCCCTCCCCCCCACCCCCCGCAGAGCAACTCGCCTCATTCTTTTGTCGTTTGCAAACTGCGCACGCCATTAATAGTTCTCTGTTTATCTGGTACTAGATGCTTTACTCACGCAATCTCCCTTACCCTTCACAACAGGCCTGGCCAGGTAGTTACCGTATATTGTACTCATCTCAGGGAAGCTCAGAGAGAGAGGGAGAGATCTGGAAAGCTCAGATCTGAAAGCTCAAGGTGAAAAAGGGGCGCCTCTGTGGGCTCCGCCGGTTGAGCGCCTGACTGCTGATCTCGGCTCGGGTCATGATCTCACAATTGGTGAGGCCATCAGTGCAGTGGACCCTGCTCTGAGAGTGCAGAGCCTGCTTGGGATTCTCTCTCCATGTCTCTCTGCCACTCCCCAGCTCGCTCTCTCAAAAGTAAAAAAAAAAAAAAAAAGTAAATAAAGCTCAGAGACTGTCACTTGTCCCAACTCACACACTTGAGAAGAGACACCTGTGCCTCTCCTTTTCTGCCTCCTGTCCCATTCTTCCAGCTTTTTCTTGCTCCTCCAACCCATCATGGGCTGGCGTATCTGGAAAAACAGCCCAACCTCTCTCTCCCTTTTCCTTCCTCACTAACCCCCTCTCCAGACCGAGGTATCATCATGACCTTCGGCAGTGGCAGTAACGGGTGCCTGGGCCACGGCAGCCTCAATGACATCAGCCAGGTGGGTGTTGCACGTGCCTGGGGGCGGAGGAAGTGGGGAGATGGCAAGGAGCCCACATCTGAGAGCTGACACCCAGGTTGGGGGCAGGGGATCCCCAGCAGCTAGGTCCCTCTAGCGCTCAGGCTGCACCTGTCCTGGGCAGCACCCGGGGAAGTACAGAAAGACCAGCCTTCTGCAGTGGGGGCGGGGGGGGGGGAGGGCAGTTAAAGAGACAGCCGTCTTGGGCGCCTGGGTGGCTCAGTCGGTTGGGCGGCCGACTTCAGCTCAGGTCATGATCTCGCGGTCTGTGAGTTCGAGCCCCGCGTTGGGCTCTGTGCTGATGGCTCAGAGCCTGGAGCCTGCTTCCGATTCTGTGTCTCCCTCTCTCTCTGCCCTTCCCCTGTTCACGCTGTGCCTCTATGTCTCTCAAGAATAAACATTAAAAAAAAAAAAAAGAGAGACAGTCGTCTGGTGAGAATTTGCAGCCTCCACCTTCGTCCTTCCATGGGAGGCTGAGGCCAGGCAGCTGGTCTAGGCCCCTTGCCCAGTCTCTCTTGCTTCCCCTCCCTCTCTAGCCCACCATCGTGGAGGCCCTGCTGGGCTATGAGATGGTCCAGGTGGCCTGCGGGGCCTCTCACGTGCTGGCCCTGTCCACAGAGAGAGAACTATTTGCGTGGGGCCGCGGAGATGGTGGTAAGCTCTCCAGCGCATTCCAGCCTCTAGGCTGCGTCTCGCAGCACCCTGGCCGCGATTCGTTCCCCCTCATACCCACCTTCCACCCCGTGACTCGGTCTCCCTCTTTTTTCTTCAATTCCATTCATTTATTCATTTGCAAAACTTTACTGCACATCTATTATGAGCCCCCCTGGGCTGGGGGCAGAGGCGAACAAGAGTCACTTCCTTCAGGTGCTCATGATGTAACGGGGAGGGGGGTGGGAGTTCATTCATCAGACAGTACTTCTGGTGGCCCCCTCTGGGTCAGACGGGTCCCGCGGGGCTTTGAAACTAGAGAGGACCTACATGGGGTTTCTGTTCTCCCGGGAGACTCAGCCTAGTTGGGGGAGGATGACATCTCCCTGTGACAAAGGACAGACAGCATGAGGGCTCCCCGCAAGGTCCAGAGATGTGAGGACCCAAGGAATGGCATGGGACTTCCCTGGAAGAGACAGAGGCGGCATCTGGACAGGGTCTTGAGGAGGGGTAGGGTTTTGACCACAGAGGGGCCAGGGAGGGGCGTTTCCGGCGGAGGGCACAGCCATCACTCGCGCTGTTACCTCCTCTCCGTGGCTTCTCATCCTGGCATCACCGACCCTAAAACTCAAACCAGCCCCATCCTGGTTTCTCATTTTAGGGCGCCTAGGACTGGGCACCAGGGAGTCCCACAGCTGTCCCCAGCAGGTGTCCGTACCCCCAGGACAGGAAGCCCAGCGGGTCGTATGTGGTATTGACTCCTCCATGATCCTCACTGTGCCCGGCCGAGCCCTGGCTTGTGGGAGTAACAGGTAAATTAGGTACACCGGGACGACTAGCCTGCCCCCTTGCCCTCCCTGGCTGCTCAGGCGACATCTGTCCTTACCTACCACCAAGGGTCAGAACTAGGGGGGCGTGGAGAGTGCTGCTGGGTTCAACCCAGGGTGGGATCTGTCCCCTGTGACCAGCTCTTGCCCAGATGGCCGGGAGCAGGAGAGTCTATACAAACCGTTAGTCACACTTGGGTTCCGGCTGCACCTTCAGGTTCAACAAGCTGGGCCTGGATCACTGCTCCCTGGGGGAGGAGCCCGCCCCCCACCAGCAGGTAGAGGAGGCCCTGAGCTTCACACCACTAGGTTCCGCACCCCTCGACCAGGAGCCCCTGCTGAGTGTGGATCTGGGCACTGCTCATTCAGCTGCGGTGACTGGTGAGTAGGACCTGGGGACGGGAGGCCACGGCGGACTCGCCTGGCCTCCTGGAATCTCACTCGAGGCATCCCCTTCCTTCCTTTCCTCTTTCCTCCCCTACAGCCTCTGGTGACTGTTACACTTTCGGCAGCAATCAGCACGGGCAGTTGGGCACCAACGCCCGCCGGGTCAGCCGGGCACCTTGTCAAGTCCAAGGCCTGCAGAACATCAAGACGGTGATGGTGGCCTGTGGGGATGCCTTCACTGTGGCCATCGGGGCAGGTGATCAGTGGGCACCATGGGGGCAGACAGGGGTGTGGGCAGGCTCACGGGCAGCCCACAGTTCTCACGTTCGGGGCTGCTGAACCTCGCGATGGGGCCCGTATG
Source organism: Paguma larvata (assembly GCA_030068075.1). Lineage (NCBI taxonomy): Eukaryota > Metazoa > Chordata > Mammalia > Carnivora > Viverridae > Paguma > Paguma larvata. The sequence continues at coordinate 6,942,164 of CM057843.1, forward strand.
GTAACCCAGGAGGAGGGCTGCTCGCTAAGCTGTGTCCTTCTCCTGTTTCCCTCCTTGGGATTCTCTTTGGCAGAAGGTGAAGTGTACTCTTGGGGCAAAGGGGCCCGAGGACGACTGGGAAGAAGGGATGAGGATGCCGGACTCCCTCGGCCAGTGCAGCTGGATGAGACGCACCCCTACACGGTGACTTCTGTGTCCTGTTGCCACGGAAACACTCTACTGGCTGTTCGCCGTGAGTTATTCTAACTTTAACCACTTCGTCTACACAAGGGTTCATCCAGCTGGCCCCTGCCCCTGCTCCCCATCCCCAGCGGTCACAGCCCAAGTCACTAAAAGCCCCTAGATGAATGAAAGCAGAAGCCGCAGGGGAAAACAACGCCCTATCTGGGGAGGGCAAAGGGCCTTTGCTTCTTGGGCCTCGGCGAGGGGCTGCTCCGGTGCGTCCCAGGGCCCGAGTGCGTTCTTTCTCCTCCTACCCCCAGTCCGGTTTCGTCTGAACCTCTGTTTCTGGCCCGTTGGGGTCCAGAGTCCAGGGCCCGGTGTGGGAGCGGGAGCCACGGTGGGGATCTGTTGCCGGAGGCACTGCACCGGTTTCTGTACCCTCCAGCGGTTACAGATGAGCCGATCCCACCCTGAGGCACCCAGATAACGCCTCTGGACCTGGACCACCCTGGTGCTGCGTCTCCTCTGAAGGTTCCCGAAATGTGCAGATGCCTGCAGTAGTGCTGTCCCCAGCGGCCCCTGGAGGCTCATCCACGGGGTGCAGGAACTAAGTGAGGCGCCCACTCTCCTTCGGCCCTGGAGTTGAAAACCTCATCCCACCCTGTTCCCCCAACACCTCTCTTTTCTCTCCCCGCCCCTCTTCGCTTCCGTTGGTGTCCCCAGGGACCAGTCTGGCTAGAGCTGGAAACCAGACCTAACTTTGGGAAGCAGGGTGGTCTCCGGGCTCTTGGCAGAAAAAAGCTGGAGGCGGCTGTGGCTCCACCCAGATCCTGCCCTTTCCCCCAGCCCAGTGAGGGAATAAGTCCGCGGGTGCCCCCTGGGAGAGCAGCTCTGCTTTGGAGCAGGGCAAGCCCAGTCCTGCCCGGACTGGCCTTTCTGGGCGCCTCGCTTCTGCATTGCCTGGGGCGGGGAGCCTTGCCACCGACCCCCACTCCGATATCCTGAGGCACGGATTTTGCACAACTTCTGAGCTCTTCCTTCCCCTGTGGACTGCAGATGCGTCTGTCAAGGGCACCAAAGTGGCTACTGCGGAGGGGATCCCTGCCGAAGGTTGCCTCTCACCCCAGCCATTCCCCCCAAAGCAGGTTGGGAGAAAGGGTTGCTGGCTGGGCCAGACCAGTTTTCCAGATGACTGGGAAATAGCGCCAATAAAAACATCAGCTGCCTGCCTAGAATGTGGTCTCTTCAGGGTTGGGGGTGGCGACACCCCAGGGCTGGGCAGGGCCGCGGGGCCGGGGAGGAATGTGGGCGCAGCCTGAGGCTGGGGCCGAGGTTCCTCTGGCCTAGCGCCCAGCACGGCTTCCCCGCGCCAGCCGAGCTCCCCGGATCTGGTTGCCAAGCTTCGGCTGCCTAGCACCTGCAAGCTGGAGTCCCGGGCCGCCGGGCGACACGTGGCCCCCCGAGACCGAGCTATAGACTCCGGAGAAGCGAACCTTTGTGGCGCGGCCCGGTGCGGCCGCCGGGGCCCTCCGCCCCATCCGGCTTCAGCCCGCCCCCCAGCCCTGGGGAGAAACGGAGCCACGCTCTCTCTTCCGAAGGGGAGAGAGGAGCCCGTACGCGGTGGAGGCCGGTCATCCGCCGCCCCCCGAAGCCGCGAGCCCGCGAGGTGGGTGGGAGCGCGGGGGGCGGGCGCTAGGACCGCGCGGGCGCGGCTCCACCCCCTCTTCCGGCGGGCGGGCTCGCGGGCTCGGGGGCTGGGCGCAGGCCGCGGCCGCCAGTCGGCGCCGCCCGGAGCCGGGAGCGCGGCCGGAGCGAGGCGCGGGCTGTGGGGCCGCCGCGTGCCCGGCCCCGCTCGCCCGTGCCTTGCCGCTCGCCCGCCCGCCCGCCATGCCCGGCTTCGACTACAAGTTCCTGGAGAAGCCCAAGCGGCGGCTGCTGTGCCCGCTGTGCGGGAAGCCCATGCGCGAGCCTGTGCAGGTTTCTACCTGCGGCCACCGCTTCTGCGACACCTGCCTGCAGGAGTTCCTCAGGTGCGGGCCGGGGGTTAGCGGGGAACGGCCGGGGGCGACGGCGAGGGGGGACGACGCACGGGGAGGGGCCCGGACCGGAGGCACGCCGGGCCTTTGTCTGCGCCGCGGCTCCGTGACCTCAGGGGCGCCCACCGTGACGTCACGGGGCGGCGGTGACGTCAGGCCCCGAGGGAGGACCCCACGCACTAATCCGGAGGGGCCCGGGGGCCCAAGGGCGCCCGCGCCCGTTCGGAAGAATTCTGTGCCTGCCTGCGGGGTGGAGGTGGGAGAGGACGCCCTTCCTGACCCGTGACCGGCCCTCCCCCTCACCTGGAAGCCGGAGCGGCCTCATCCTTGAACTTTGAATCCTTTACGGGAAGAGGAAGACAAAACCCTCTGTCCCGCGCAGTACCTTAAGCCTCCGGAGTTGCCGCCCATCCAACCTCTTCTGATTCCAACAATCCGGGAACAGCAGCTATTGTTCTCCCATTTCACAGATGGTGAAACGAGAGATTCAAAGAAAGGCTGCGACTTGCCCACGGTCACACACAGTTACTTAAAGGCTTCACTGGGATTTAAGCCCGGGCTGCCTTTGGTCGCACAACAGTGGGAGGACTGTGACGCTACAGATCGCCCCTGAAGCAGTGGAACCCCTCGGGTGTCCCTCCTTGCCTCTGGGGATCTGGGGATCTTGAATGCCGCGGGTGGTCTATAAATAGTTAGGGAGGGGGTCGCATCCTGAGCGTTACTGAAGCAGGGGACCCCTCGGCCCTGGGGCGTTTGCTGGGAGCTGCTCAAGCCAGGGGCGGGGTGGCAGGCTTGAGGGAGCCCTCTTTCCTGGGGAGGTCGTGCCCCACGAGCACAGGGGAAAAGCTCGCTCAGCCACTGCTGCCTGTCTGGGAGTGTTCGCTGAGGGGATCTGGGGGCTCAGGCAGGGAGCGCTTCTGGGGCTCCTGCCCTCAGGGCTGCTCCCCTCCCTCTCCCAGCCCTCCGCAGCCCCTAGCTGGCGGAAATCTCAGCAGGCCCTTTGTTTTCAGTTCCCCGCAGCCCCGGCCGGCTCCTGCCCTCACATATGCTCCTGCGAGAGCTGCTGTGCTGCCCCCTCCTCCTTGTCCCTCACCCTCCTCTGTCCTCCCTCCTCCCTCCTCCCTCCTCCCTCCAGTGTACACACAGACTCCCCTACAGACACACAGTCCCATTGTCTTCCGCGGTGCCCTTCCCCGGCCCTCTGGTTTCCAGATGAGGCCAGCTGAGCCCCTGCCCCCACTCCCAGCTGACCCACCCTGACCGCCTGGGAGGGGGCTGTGAGGCCGTTTCCCTCCACCTCCTCCTCGGTCCCTCTCCCCAGCCTCTGCCCCTCCCCCTCCCGGAAATCCCCTCTTCCTCTCCCACAGCCCCCTCCCCCCATCCTGTTTTCTCCCCTGGGCCTGGGCCTCCACTGCACCGCCTGGAGCAGTCTTGGCCCCTGCTTCCCTCCCTTCCCCCCCGCCCCCCACTCCTCCCCTAGAGCCCGAGCAGTGCAGCTGAGGCCCCCGAAGGAAAGAAGTGGTTGAACAGGCTCTGTCCCTCACCGGCCACCCCCTATCCTACAAGCCAGGGTGTCCATAGCCCCCGCAGAACCTTTGTCCTGGCGGGGCCCCAAGCCGCTCAAGCTAATCTTCTGCCTGAAGCCTGGGGACTTGCCTTGTCCCCTCCCTGTCTCCAAAACCACTAAATCAGCACATTCCTGAAGCAGCCAAGCAGACCCCTCCCCCGTGGCCCACCCCTCTTTCCCCCTTCCTGCCAGGGCTATTACTCAGGTTGGTCCAGAAGGCTGGTTGCCCTGTGGGCATGGGCACGGGCACACCTCGCCAGTGCCTGGACACGTATTGTTCTTGGCGTTGGCGGCACGGCCAGTGGTGGTAGTGGGGTCAGGGGAGATGGGTGCTAGAAATCCTTTGGGCAGCTGGGGCACGAACTGCCCAGGTCCTACAAAGTAGCCTCGTGGACAGGGCGGCCCTGTGGCTTCCGCTTCCGCCGTGATCTCTGCCTCCCACCTACCTGACTCAGACCCGCCAGGAATGCCAAGCCTGAGGGCCTTCGGTCCCACTGGGTGAGCCCTCGCTCTCTGCTCAGGCCGTGCCAGGTGTGTGTGTGTGACTGGTCCTGGCTAGGGTCGGCAAGGGCATGTTGGTAGAAGAAGGCGTGACGACAGGTTCCTTGGTGCAGGGTCAAGAAGCTTTCAGTGCGTGCCCTGCAGTGACTGTGGTCTTGGCTGGGCTTGCGGGCGGTGTTTCTCGCCCGAGTCTCTCTTCTGTGTCTGTGGTGCGGGAGAATCCCTGTGAGCCCGGGGAATCAGACCGACATCCAGGTGCTGCCCCGCCTGGGAGTCTCAGTTCTTTCCTCTGCAAAATGGGCACACGCAGCCCCTTCGCAGAGGCAGGTGGCTAGGACTGGAGGGGAGTGTCAACAGTGCCTTGCGGTGAGCCCGGCCTCCTCTTTGCTTTAGGAGGCGCACCCTCACGGGAGGAGGGGAGGGATGGGGTGAAGTGGCCCCAAGCTGACCTTTGCCCTGGGTTCTGGGACCAGAAGCCTGATGGGGGCTGGGCAGGCTTGGCACTTAATCTCCGCACTCACCCCCACCCCCACCCCCACCCGGCCCCCCAGCCAGTGAAAACAGGGTGGAGGCAGGTGTCCTGTTCCCCTCCCGGTCCAGCTGCCCTCCTGGGGGGAGGGGTACCAGCTGCCGCCTGTTGGCCAAATGCTGTCCGAGGAGGCAGCTGTCTGCCCCCACCCGGCCCATAGCCCTCTCCCCAGGACGAGAGCTAGGAGCTTCTGGGGTCCTAGGGAGGTGGGTGCCTGCAGGCCTCTGGCTGAGAACAGGTCTAGTGAGAGAGGGAGGCTGCCCTGGTTGAGGGGTGCGACTGGGCTGCCGCTTTCCCATAGCTGGAGCCTGACCCTGTCCCCTCCCCCTTCACAGTGAAGGAGTCTTCAAATGCCCTGAGGACCAACTTCCTCTGGATTATGCCAAGGTGAGTCCGCAGTGCCAGGCAGAGGCCCGGTTATGGGCTTTTGCCCTTGGTGGAGGCTGGAGCTGCTGGCAGCCGGTTGGCTCAGGGCCAGTGTCAACGAGGTACGGTGGAATCATGTGCCCCCACAAAGGTGGCCCCTTCCCTCCCACCAGGCCGGTTTGCAAATGAGGCCAGTGTTTGCCCTGCAGGGCAGGCACAATGCCCAGCCTGTGGGGGTGCACAGAGCGGCTCTGTGCTCGCAAGAAGTGCTCCCCTCCCCTTTGGGTGGCAAGCCAGACCCCTGGCTGAGGGCCAGGACCCCTCTGCCAGGAGGAAGGAAGCAGAGGATGTGGAGGCTGCCTGGACCCGAGCAGGCTGATTGGTTGCCGCTCCAAAGGGAGCGCCCCGTGCAGGCATGGGGGGGACCCTGGTAGCCAGCTCTGGAGCAGATACCACCTGCTCCGCCTTCCATCCCTCGGCACAGGGGGGACTATAGCTCAAGAGAGGCTGTTACTGACTCCAAGGTAGAGCTGGCCCCTGGGGGGGGGGGTGGGAGTGGAAACTGGGGACTGTAGCGGGCGCTGACCCTGCCCAATTCCTCCCCGTCTGCCCAGATCTACCCAGACCCCGAGCTGGAGGTCCAGGTACTGGGGCTGCCCATCCGCTGCATCCACAGCGAGGAGGGCTGCCGCTGGAGCGGGCCGCTGCGCCACCTGCAGGTGAGTCTCCGTGGGAGGGAGGGGACCGCCCCTTTCCTGGCAGGCGCTGACTCTCTTGCTCCCGGCCCCCCCACCCCACCCCCAGAGCCACCTGAACACCTGCAGCTTCAATGTGATCCCCTGCCCCAACCGCTGCCCCACCAAGCTGAGCCGCCGGGACCTGCCTGCACACTTGCAGCACGACTGCCCCAAGCGGCGCCTCAAGTGCGAGTTCTGTGGCTGTGACTTCAGCGGGGAGGCCTTTGAGGTGGGTGGGGCCCGGTGGAGGGCGGAGGGCGAGTGGGGCGCCAGGCGGCCCAGGGATCCCTGAAATTGGGGCCCCTCTGGCATTTCCACAGAGCCACGAGGGCGTGTGCCCCCAGGAGAGCGTGTACTGCGAGAACAAGTGCGGTGCCCGCATGATGCGGCGCCTGCTGGCCCAGCACGCCACCTCCGAGTGCCCCAAGCGCACCCAGCCTTGCACCTACTGCGCCAAGGAGTTCGTCTTCGACACCATCCAGGTGAGGCCCTCCCTGAGCCGTGGGGAGGGGGTGGGGTGGGGTGGGGGGGTCAGCCCACTAACTGCTCTCTCTCTGCCCCTGTGGCCGTAGAGCCACCAGTACCAGTGTCCGCGGTTGCCCGTGCCCTGCCCCAACCAGTGTGGCGTGGGCACGGTGGCTCGGGAGGACCTGCCGGGCCATCTGAAGGAGAGCTGTAGCACCGCCCTGGTGCTGTGTCCGTTCAAAGACTCCGGCTGCAAACACAGGGTGAGCTGTCCCCTCCTCCGCCCTGCCCGCCCCCTCCTGGGTCCTCGAAGCCTCCGATGTAGACCCGGCCCTTGCTGGTCCCTGCTTCGCTGCTCTGAAGGCTTCAGTCCTGCTTCTGCCGGTTAGCAGCGGCCCCCTAAGTGTCCTCTCCTGTCTCCCCTGGGCCCGCCCCTACTGATCACTGCCCTCCTCCCCCCCCCCCCCCCCGGTGGCCCCGGGCCCGTGCCAACAGTGCCCCAAGCTGGCGATGGCCCGGCACGTGGAGGAGAGCGTGAAGCCGCACCTGGCCATGATGTGTGCCCTGGTGAGCCGGCAGCGGCAGGAGCTGCAGGAGCTGCGGCGGGAGCTGGAGGAGCTGTCGGTGGGCAGCGACGGCGTGCTCATCTGGAAGATCGGCAGCTATGGACGGCGGCTTCAGGAGGCCAAAGCCAAGCCCAACCTGGAGTGCTTCAGCCCGGCCTTCTACACGCACAAGTACGGCTACAAGTTGCAGGTGTCTGCGTTCCTCAACGGCAATGGCAGTGGCGAGGGCACACACCTCTCGCTCTACATCCGCGTGCTGCCGGGTGCCTTTGACAATCTCCTCGAGTGGCCGTTTGCCCGCCGCGTCACCTTCTCCCTGCTGGATCAGAGCGACCCTGGGCTGGCCAAGCCGCAGCATGTCACTGAGACCTTTCACCCTGACCCAAACTGGAAGAATTTCCAAAAACCGGGCACTTGGCGGGGCTCCCTGGATGAGAGTTCTCTGGGCTTTGGTTACCCCAAGTTCATCTCCCACCAGGATATCCGCAAGCGAAACTACGTGCGGGATGACGCCGTCTTCATCCGTGCCTCTGTTGAATTGCCCCGAAAGATCCTCAGCTGAGTGCAGTCGGGGCTCCGGGAGAAGGGGGTGGAGCATGACCTCAGCCAGGAACTGGCTGAACCTGGAGAAGGGGCCGGACCCCCTTTCAGCTGCTTCTGCTGCCCAGGTTCTGCTCCCCTGCTCCCCCTCCCCTCTTTCTTACCACCCTCAGGTGCCTCCTATTGGTGCTTCAGCCCTGGCCCCTGGGGGGAGCAGGTCTTGGGGTCATCAAGGGCTTGGAAAAAGTGATCCCAGGGCCTGTCTCCTCTCCTGGGCAGGGAAGACATGCCTTGGTGCCGGCCACACTCTACCCGGGACTGAGGCGCCTGCTGGTGCTATGTCCCAAGAGCCATAGTGGGGGGCGGGAGTTGGGAATGTGAGGGGTAGTTCAAAGAATCTTGTCTCGGGAGCTGATTTCTCTTCCCCTTTCCCCAGCTGTGCCCCCTCTGGTTATTTATTTACTTAGTGCCAGGAGGGCACGGCAGGGGAGCCCTTGTTTTTAATAAATCCTGAATTGTATTTATTAACTCGGTTCCAGCCTGACTTATCTGGGATGGTTAGGGCTCTGGAAGGCTGGGCCCAACTGTGAAGGCAGGCCTGGGGCCAAGGTCGGGGTGCCGCTTGCCACTCTGCGCTGCCGGGTCGCCCTCTGGCGGTCGACAGGGAAACTGCACTAGGCTTTGTGGGGAAGACGGTGACCCGCCGCTGCCGTCTGGTGGTTAAATGGGGGAGGTGCAGGCTCTGGACATTTTTCTAAGCCTGGAGTCCTTGGTCCGTACCCCACCAAAGACTACTTACTGCCTCTGCCCCCAGGCAAGTGTCTCTTGGTCTAATGATAATAGCTCTCATGGAGCAGACACTGCTAAGCACGTATGTGCGTTATTTCGCTGAATACAACAGGCAAATGAAATCGCCTCTATCACCATGCTAAAAGGACCTATTTCAGTCGGCCGTAGTGGAGATTTAGTGAGGCGAAGCTTGTTCCCAGGGCAAAACGTGCTTGACAGAATGTTAATCCAGCTCCAAGGCCCAGCCCATACCCAGGGCCTAAGCTGAGCCAAGGGACTTTTTAAGCGTATCTGGATTTTCTCATTCATATTCATTTATTTTCCATAGAGCTCTCAGCGAGAGCCTGTGATTATCCACATTTGACCGATGACACGGGAAGAGCGGAGTGAACTGACTTCTCAGTGACCTTCCAGCTGGTTTGGGACAGGGCCTGCGTGCTGGTTTAAGCTCTAGCAATCCCTAGTACAGCTCCCTTCGACAATGGCAGCAGCGCTGGCTTTGGATCCTTGCAGTGCTTGCTCTTTGGCAAGTCGCTTAGTTACATGGGGCACCGTTCCTCTCCTTGGTCAAATGGAAGTAATCCTGTTTACCTAGACTTGTAAACTGTACGATTAATCAGCATAAAGTCCTTTACTCTTCTTACCTGGCCCTATGAAGAGGCCCGGTGTACGGCACTATTAATCTAGTAAGGAGAAGGTTCGAGGGTGGTAGTTTTTGCCTTCTCCACTCGCCCCCACACCGGCTGACGTGAAAAGACCCCTTGTCAGGTGACCGGGAGAGAGACAGTCTGAGACAGCCAGCCCGGGGAACTAACCATTAGCTCAGCCTTCAAAAGGTCAAATTCACTGATCTGGGGGGAGATGGGGGCCCTTCTGGCTGGGAAGTCAGCCCCTTTTCCAGATAAGCCATCGTGACACAGCGATGCCCGGAAACCGGTAGGGAAAGCCACGGGCTACCCTGGGCTCTGTCGATCGCCTTCTCGCCTTCTCTTCAGCTGCCGCGGCCGGTAACAGGTGACCAGCATCAGTCTCCCAGGAGAAGTCGGCCAGCCTCAGTCAAGCGTGGGCGCCCTCTGCCGGCAGGAGCGTGCCGCCGCACCACTCCAGGGCCACGCTGGCGGGGAGAGCGAGCGGGTGGTGCCTCCTGGAGTTGCCCCCACACCCAGGCCCAGACCTCGTTCCGCTGCTGTTGCAGACAGAATTGCCATGCGGAACGCAGGCCAGGTTTTGCATCAAAACCTGAGGTGCTGGCCTCCCCAAGCACCTGCCCAGAGAGGCCGGGCAGAGCTGGGCTCACCTGTCTACTTACGGCCGCGCGGCCTTAGGCTGCCTGCGGGTATGTGACCCAGGGAGGCGGCTGGCTTTCACAGGGATGGCGTGAGGAGTAAAGGAGGCAAGGGCACCCTACAGAGAAGGGCATGCTCCGAAGGGGACTGTGCTTTCAACTCCATCAGTACTCTGAGGGGCCGCTTTTCGGGTTACAGATGACAGCACCTACTTCCTCCACCTGTCGGAGGCCCTCAGACATTCCAAAGTGGTGGAGGTGGGAGGAGGGGAGGGAGGGCCGTGTCGGCCTTCAATTGGCTCATCAGCAAACCAGATCCCGGTTTTTCAATGGTCCTTGGAGCGAAAGTGGCCGCACGTGGGGCCTGCTTTCCCATCGATCCCAGCATGCCCCGAGCGCCCTGCCTGGGAGAGGCCGCCACTTCCGGCTTTCCCATCACCACAGCGCCCGGCCTGGGAGAACAGCCCGGGAGGGCTTCTGAGTGGGACCGACACCATAAGGGCTCCCCTCCTAAGAGTGAGGACTCGCTTCGCTTCTGGAAAGGAGACATGTTAGCAATTACAAGAAACGTCACCTCACACATTCACAGCATTCAACGAACAGGACGAGATCAGGTGAGTTTTTTCTTTTTACTGGTTTATAATAATCTTAAAAACCCCATCACACCCATAAACCACCACAGGTGAGCAGATGAGGGAGCTGGAGAATGAATGCTACAGTATGTGGACAGTGCAGGGAATCCAGGTGTCCCCTAGGGGCGGTGTGGGATGGAGGCAGGGAGTGTGGACAGGAGGCCCTGGCTTGGACCCTTATTGCTGGTTGGGGTTTGGCTGGCAGAGGCGGGGAGAGGGGCTCAGGGTGAACTAGGAAACTTCTCACACCAAAGGCAAGGGCAGCTGGGGGAGGGGCCGAGGGAGGGGTCACAGTACATTTTTCCATGCAGACTAGGGGTGGGAGTGAGAGCTTCAGAGATTTGCACCCCTACACAGGAAGAGATTTGAGGGTTTGAGGTTTGACTTAAAGCCCCCAAGTTGGTGTCTGGTCCGATTTCCTAAGATGGCAGCTCACCTTGCGGGGAGAGGCATTGGAAAAACTTAACAGCAAAAATATCTGGTTTGGAGATCAAGCAAAGGGATAAGGGGAGCCGGTGGTGCTCTTGGACTCCGAGCAGGTGAGAACCGGGAGGGGCCCTGGGTGAGACGGTGGCGACTCAAGCCTTGGGAGAAGGCGCTGCGCCAGAAGCCGCAGGTGCTCCCCATGAGGGCTCAGGGACGGGGAGATACCAGTGTTCAGACGGCAGGAAAACAATCAGGAAAATAAATTAGGACTTCAGGTTGCTATCATTTGGCATAACACAATCAGGCATTTTTTTTTTTTTTCTTTTTTTTTTTTTCTCTCTTTTTAAATATAAGGCAACTTGCCAACACATAATTTAAAAACTGGTCTTCAGTCACATTGCTTCAGATCACTAGAGAATTTCTGGCTAAAGAACAGTGGATAGTATAGTAAACAAAACCCCAAATCTTAAATAAGAACTCAGCTCACATTCCCCAGAGACGAGAGGAAAGGGTAAGGGCTTATTTGGTTTAAAAAAAAAAAAAAAAAAAAAAAAAAAAGGCAGAGCCCAACTGTAACAGAAGGGTGCAAAAAATTACAAAACATGATCTAAATTCAAAGTTACAGAAAAGTTTTCCATTTCTAGCCAACTAATTGCCACGTGGGAATGAAACACGTTGAGCATGGGGTGGAGGAGGGACGCGTGGAGGAGGGGCGCGTGGAGGAGGGGCGCGGGCAGGAGGGGCTGCTTCCAATGTAGGTCCGCCTCCAGCCGTTAGAACCATGCTCATTTGGTAAAGGAAGAATTCAAAGAGCTTAAGGCTTTGTGTTTTTTTTTTTTCTTTCTTTCTTTCCTTCTTCATTAAACCGAGGGGCTGCAAAGGAGGTGACTAGAGGGCGAATGTACCTGTGGGGCCGCTCACACAACGCTACTCAAACCCACACTACATCCATACAGAAACAGGACATTTAAAACTTACAGTGTAGAGCAATATTCTTAGCCAGTGTAGAGAGAACCAAATGCATTTTAACTTTTTTTTTTTTTTTTTTGGTGTTTTTAATTCCGAACTCCAATGTGATCATCCTGGACCTACCTCATTCCTCAAGATCCTATTTTGTTTTGCTTGTGTCTCTGGCGGGGCGTGGGGGGTGGGGGCAGCAGGTGAGTCGGGAGAGACACAACAGTGAGAAAGGGGTCTTGGGCGTGCTGGACGGTCACTACGGTCACTACCTTTCTCTAGGGCTGGAAACGGGTGTCGGGAACTAAGATACCAACACAAAGACATATCTTTCCCCCAGGTCTCGAGGCTATAGCCAAGGGCCTACGGGGTGCCCTTGAGGCTCTGGAATCAATGCAGATGTAAAACAAAGCCCTGAGGAATGGAGACGGGTGGGAGGAGGTGAAGACTGGGTCAGTTTTGAGATCTTTGGGTGAATAAGGAATTAACTTCCAGAGCACTTGGGAAGTCTGGGTTCTTAGTCCCAAAGAGACAGAGGCAGACAGGAAGAGGCCTAGCTTAAGGGACTGGGCACCTACAGCCACCTCACCTAGGGCCCTTCCTTACCCACACCTCAGTCCTAAGGAAAACGGGCAGAGGTGCAAGACAGCCAGAAGGTGGGTGGTGGGAAATGGCCAGGGGGGAGGGCCCGAGAGGCAGCAGAGAGAAAAGCCTGGAGTTGGGTTAGGACCCAACACAAACTCAGAAGCTGCTGGGGCCGGTGGAGGGGAGGGTGAGGGCACAGGGGATGCCCCGCTCTCCTCAAGCAGATCCCACCAAACTCCCTTTCGTAGACCTCTAAGAATGATCACATCGGAGCAGCGAAACTCTGAAACTACCCAATTACTCAAAAGTCAGTCTAAACCTAGGAGGGTGGCGGCTGACAGGCAGCTTGCGGAGGCCGCCGGGGCTACCTATCTATACCCGGGGTGCTGAATATGAAGATTTCGACTATCTGCGGGATCAGGGGCTCGGCTGCCAGGGGCTCGGTGGGCCTTGCTCAGCACGGCCAGGCTCTGTTCTCGAAAGCAGGCCTGCTGGAAATCCCCGCTTAGGTAATCCGCTGTTTGCACCAAGCTGTTCTGGCCTGCCACCGGACCGCCCCCGGTCCCTGCTCGGTAGTGGGCCCCGGCAGCCGTCCCACAGTCAAGGGCTGCACCCGTGGGCTGCCCACCGTGGAACGGCATGGCGAGGTCCTGAGACCCCGAGCTGTCGCTATTGGGAGTGGGCAGAATGTTGTTCCACAGGGGTTGGAAGTAGTGACCATTGGGGTAGGCCAGTGGGGCCGCCAGGCCGTTGACAGGTGGGGATGGGGTTGGCTTCTCCAGGGGTGGCTTCAGGTGGAAGGACTGTGCCAGGCAGAGTTCCTGCGGGTAGGCAGGGGCCTTGCCCACAAAGCCGGGCCCTGCCAACTCGCGTCCTGCCGCGTGCTTGCCTGTCAGGCCAGGGGCCGGCGTCCCACCGGCCTCACTGCACATCTGCTGCAGGTGGGCCAGCTGGTGCTGGTTCCAGGCGACTGGCTTGAGGTCGCTAGGGTAGCCAGCGGGGGCTCGAGAGACGCCCGTGGGCAGGTTGGCGGGGCCTGCGGCAGGCAGCGCGGCCGTGGCCGCGTGCGTGTGCTCCATGGGATTGACCACACACGAAGGCATTGGTGTGGGGACGCTGTGGGTCGACACCCGGGTGCTTGCATTGATGAGCAGACTGCGACTAATGGGGCTGGGGTTGGCGATCTGGCCCTCACACACTGAGGTAGTGCTGATGCCTGCCCTCGTCTGGCAAAACTGGTTGATCTGGTGCACGATGCTGCTCAGGTCCGGGGGCTGGCTGTGCTGCAGGGTGGCCGCCATCGAAAGGGGGATAGTTGAGGTAGACACGGTCACATTCGGGGGGGCATCTGAGTCTGGCATCTTCCGGCCTCCATGCAGCAAAGGATTGGGGGGGTGCTGGAGACCCTGGTGAGACAGGGCCTGAGGGTGGACCAAGCCCTGGGTTTGGGCCATGGGCTGAGGGTGGCCCAGGCCCTGAGGCTGCTGGAGGCTCTGGGGGTGGGACAGCGCCTGGGGTGGCGGGATACCCTGAGGGTGCTGCAGCGTCTGGGGAGGGGCATGGGCCAGGGTCTGTGCGTGCTGCAGGGCCTGCTGGCGGGCCAGAGCCTGGGCCTGGGGGTGGGCTAAAGTGCTGGGTGCCACAGTAGCATAGGGTGCCACTGGGGGGTTCATGATGGCCTCAGGGAGCAATCGGGCTCGGGTGCCGTCAAAGTCCTTGAGTATGCTTTTGGCTGGCACTTTGACAATGGCAAGCAGGCCTGCCTTGGTGGCTGCCTGAGTCGGGTAGGGGCTGTAGCGCTGGGCTGATGTGTCGAGGCCGTTCACAGTACGACGAACGTGTTTCCGCTGGGGAACCTTCACACTGTTGGGGAAGATTTTTATAGTCAGTGGGTTGTTTGCGACCTTCTTAGCATACGCGTCCAATTCGGCTGGGGTAGGATAGTGAGCAGCTCTCATTTTCTGTGTAGTGTCCCCTAGAGAGAGAGAAGGGTAAGGAGAGCAAAGAAGGAGAGGGAGCTCATCAGTGCCAAGCCAATCAGCCCTTCCAGATTCCCCTTCTGGGGGCCTAGGCTGGAGCAGGGCGAATGGAGTCAGGCCCGGCCGCACGAGCCCCCAAGGGACAAGCGCTGCTGACATTCAGTCAGCGCTCGCAACTGGCCAGGCCTCGTGCCCAAGTGCCAGGCCGTCTCGAATCCTCGCTACAGCTTGAGAAGGCAGGCACTATCATTTATAAACGAGGCCACCAAAGATCAGAACAGCAGAGCAACTTTCAAAGTCCTGGGTTTTGGGGAGCCTGAACCTGGCCAATTCTCACAGAAGTAACTGAAGCTTGTTCCTGAGTGGAACTCTCTCCAAGTTCCTACCAGCCCAGGCTGGCCTCGGCAGTGAAGGCTCTAGGCGGACGCCCTGGTAAAGAGAGCGCCTGGAGTCACTACTCTTCAGTCCGCAGCGGCCGGAGAGGCAGCTTTCTCCTGTGCCCTGGCAGCTGGGGCGCCGCGCCCGCTGGGTGGGCATCCTGGCTTGGCAGGAGGCCTTTTTCTCAGGAGCAGAGGAGCGAGCTGCCAAGACCCCTCCCCTAGCCTTATGTCACAAGTTCACTTTTGTTTACGGCTCACGCTCGGCCTGACTGGGTGAAGATCAAAAGGCCTTATTTATTTCCTCATGGGGGGTGACAATAATGACAGGGCAGCAGGGAGGGAACTGAGAAGAAAGGTTTCAGAGAATCTTTAAGTCCTGAGAGCCAAAAATAGTCTGTATTCGGCCCTTGTCAGCTGTCACTTTCCAAAATGAAAGAGGAAAAACCTGCCTTCCTTTAGAGATGGCGGAAATACCCACTCAATGCGCCTCAGTAACGTTAACAGTTTCTTTGTTCCCATCTCCAGGGGCCACCCAGCAGGGGGCTCCAGCGGATGCTGGACTTCCAGCCAAAAAGGAAAAGGTTCTGAGAACAAGAGCTCTTTAAGAATGCCAGGCTCCCGCAAGAGGTCTCAGCTCTGTTCTCCCTCGCGGAGGTAGGGTTTCTCTCAGGTACACACAGAAGGTGCTTAATAAAGGCTTGCTGAGTGAGTACCCAGTCTGCCCAAGCAGAAGGAAGGGGCGTGGCTAGGAGCCTAGGCTCAGTTGGCTGACTCCCCCCCCCTCCTCCGCCCCCGTTTCCTCCCCCTGCAGAAGGCGGCCAGGACAGAGCAGGGAACAAGCTGACCGAGTGCCCAGCTTGTGGCCTCAGCTGCCTCGGCCCAAGAAGACCCCATTCGGTCTCGTCACTGGGCATCACTGCAGAGGGGGGGCGAGGAGTGGGCCAGAAGGAAGAGGGCACAGCTGCTCTCATCTGGTGGCCTCGCCGGTGAGCCTGGCAGCAACTGCTTAGAAAACGGGGCTCTGGGAGGCAGGAAGACAGCTGCCGTCTGCAAGGCACACTCACCAATGGAGAACTTACTAGCAAAGGCGCAGAGAGGAAAAGAGCCGTGCCGTCAGGGGCCCCACGCCTCAGTGGAGCAGGGACTCCCCCCATGTTTACAGTCTGCTTCATTAACTGTGTGCAGACTAGATGCTCTGTCCACAGAGGAAATGTCTGTAAGATGACTGATCTGGAGGAGGCTTTAAAAGGACAAATGTGACAGTGACAACTGAGGGCAAGAAGAAGAGGGAGGCAGAGAGGCCCAGAAATCTTCTATCCACTCGGTAGTACGAGCTGGTGAGCAGAATCCAAGCCCTGACAGCAGAGTCTGAGTTCTGCTGCTTCTTACAAGCCCCTGACCCCCAACGGGCTTCAGTCTCCGTAAAGTGGGGCCTTTTTCTGACCCTTGTCACATCCTCCTGGACAAGAAAATACCAAAAAGTTTGGAATTACGGATAGTCCCCTGAGACACCAGAATCCCCTTAGAGGCTGCCCAGGTTAGCCACGGCACTTGGGTGTCTGACTGGTCAAAATCACGTGCCACCCCAGCAGGCGCCGCCGTCACTACAGGTTCTTACTCCAACCGGGCAACTCCGGGCTCAGCCGAGTGACGGGAGTCAATGGCTGCTGGGTTGTAGCTCAGACAGGCGACACAGCTCTGCCGCCGGGCTCTCCTCCATGGTGGCAGGCTCTTCTCCTTGAAGGCCAGGTGTGAGAGAGAGGTACAGCGGCTTACTGAAGAATGGAGTTCCTTTGTTCCAAGTCAGTACCAACTCTCAGGGTGGTTTTTTCCGCCTAGCAGGGGCAGAAGGTAGCCCGGCCTGATTCAGGAGTGTGGAATGGAACACTTACACCTCATTGGTTCTCTTGTAGTTCTCTTTGCCCTGTTTCTGCTGATGCTGACCGTGGGGATGAGTAGTCAGATAAAGGAATCAGAATCAAAAGGAAATAAGGGTGGGAAGGGTGGATACAGGCTACCGTATCTTTGTTTTGAGAGAGAGAGAGTACAAGTTAGTAAGGGGCAGAGAGAGAAAGGGAGGGGGAGAAAGAGAGAAACGGGGCTCACTCAAAGTGGGGCTCAAGCTCACCCACTGCAGGGTTTGAACTCATGAACCATGAGATCGTGACCTGAGCCAAAGTCAGATGCTTAACTGACTGAGTCACACAGGTGCCCTGTAGTATCTTTGTTAAGGAAGAATCTCAAGGATGGGATGAGTATATTGGACAAAAAAAAGGCTACATTCTTGGAATCCAGCACTGCCCACCTCATGTACCAGACTTGAGCTTAGCCCTTAAAAAAAACAAAAACAAAAATCAGGTTTTCTGAACACTTTATCTCAGTCCCACACGGGCACCCTGAAACCTTACTTTCTTCTGCAACATTTTCCCCTAAGAGTATAGCTAACACAAATCCCGTGGCTTTGTAAGCAACTTTCTATTTATTTATTTATTTATTTATTTATTTATTTTATTATTATTATTATTTTTTTAAGGAAGCTCTATGCCCAAGTGGGCCTCAAACCCACAACTCCAATATCAAGAATCACACACCGTACCAACTAAGTCAGCAGGTGCCCCTGTAAACAACTTATTTAAATAGCTGGTACCAAAGGTGTCACCAACCAGGCAGCGCAGAGAACAGGGAGTCTGTGGTTAGAACAAAGTTAGAGATCCAGGTTCAAGTACTGGCTTTATTAGCTGACTACTCAGGGTCTCAGTGACTCTTCATTTATAGATTTTTTTTTTAATGTTCATCTATTTTTGAGGAGTGAGGGGCAGACAAACAGGGAGACACAGAAACAGAAGCAGGCTCCAGGCTCTAAGCTGTCGGCAAAGAGCCCAAGGCGGGGCTCAAACCCACGAACTGCGAGATCATGACCTGAGCCGAAGTCAGATACTTAACCGACTGAACCAACCACTCTTCATTTATAAACAGGGATGATACCTGTTGTCGCACCTCACAGAATTACTAAGATCAAGAGACTCAATGAATAGGAAAAAGGTCTGCGAACAGGAACCATGACTATCGAAAGTTACTATTCAAGGACAGCAGGTTTGGTTGAGTGTGCACGTAGACAGAAAAACGTCACCTGACCAAGAAACCCTGCTGGTCTGGAGTCTGGGAGTTAAATGCAGCAGAAAGCACCGCTGTCTCTGCCAGGGACTGGGGGTAGAGGGGACCATCTCCCTGAATCCCAGCTTCCCCACAGGGGCCTCCCTGTTTATCCTTCTATCCTGAAGGTCAGAAGACACAAGCACGACATGCGCCAGGAGACTATCACCGGATGGAGAGGCCCACGCAGTGTCTTCCAAACACACCGGCTTTGGAGTCTGACCCGAGGAGGACTTCTCACCGAGTCGCTGAACAATAATGTGACACTGGCGAGTGCTACTCTATGCCTTCTCCTGAAAAGAAAGGTAAGAGTCTCTCATACAGAATTATTGAGGAATGAATGAGAACAAAGATAGAAATACTCAAAACAGTGCCCGGCATACAGTAAGCACTCAACGAACATTAACTAATTTCTGAGATTTCTATGGGTTTATCCAGTTCCTGGGTCAAGTCACCATTTCCAGGCCCTTCCACTAGGGGGCAGATAGGCACAGAAAGTAGTAAAAGTGGGGGATTTGGTATCTGTCTCAGGCCCTTGTATTCTACAATGAAAGAGGTCAAAGCTGTTGTCTAACAGGTTATTTGAGGACCAAGAACCTTTGGTCATTTCAGCCATTCACCCAGAAATCACAAATATACCTGATAGTGAGCTGGGGAAGCAGAGGCTTGGGGTTTAGTGGAAAAACAAAAAAACAAAAACAGCTCATTTTCTGGTGAATTGGGGAAAAGATGGATCAGAGGAAATTTAGCCAAGTAAAGTTCCAAAACAGCTGAGAACTCTCAAAGCAAGTGACAGCATGGAATATAAAATCTAGAAAAGTTCAAGGCATCCATCTACCCCCAACTGTGGTCCTGTATCAAATGCAGGACCCACCAAAGCCAAGATGCCCCTTAATCCAGACTGCCCCATGGCAGGATGGGAAATGCGTTACATACTCCTACACACAGAGAAAAGGAAGGGGAGATGAGAAAATGTTGGGAGCGGAAGGGACCAGTCCTGTGATTCTGTCCATGTGGTGGGTTGAGCCTGGGGAAGGCGATCAGCCAGGGGACTTACAGAGCCGGCCAAGGAGCCACATAGCGCATCTCCTGACCGCTCGGCCACCTCCCCTGCCCTGAGCTCTTACAATAGAAAGCACGCACTCATCTATAAACATCTGTACCGCACCCCCACCCCGCCGGACACCAAGCTCTGTGTTTCTAACAACCTGTAAGACCCTCCTGAGGATGAGCGGCAGGGAAGGAAGAGCACAATCACAAAACTGGCTCTCAGGTCTCTCTACAGCCGGGAGGCCCGGGCTCTGAGTGGGGCTTGGTGCTGGTTCCAAAAGAGTAGAGTTTGTGCTTCATCTCACCTTAAACAGTTCATGTCACAGGGCAGAATTTGTTTTCTTACACATTTTGGGAGAGGTGAAAAGAAAGCAAGTAAGCTTAAAACATCATGTTTTCCTCTGCAAAGGCTTGGGTATAGTTAAGGATAGTAACCAAGTGAGATAAAGGGATTCCAATACACTATTCCCCAAACAGACACGCCCAAAACAGGGAAGGTTATCTCCATGCTTGAATAAAACTTTGAGGACAGTGGTTGGCAGAGGCTGCTTTGGGAAGGAGTGGAGATCCAAAGTCAGTACCCAGGATGAAGATGAAGGTAAAGAATCTGCCTTTCTTTCCCAAATGGCTCACCCTTGATACTCGAGTCATCCCCGGGGTTAAGCTGTTTGAGTACATGAAGGAACCTAGAAGAGAGTCAGCGAGCTACTCTGTTTTGGTTCTAAGTAAACTCCCTTCTCCAGTTGTGTCCCTGGAACCCCAGAACCAATAAAAATGCAGTTAGCATGCAGGTTTCAGTGGCCAGGGAGCAAAGACAACTTTATCACCCAATCATCGTTTATCGAGAGAAAGCTGGGCGGGGGGGTGGGGGGAAGCTGGTACAGCACGGCATAGCTTGCCTATTGGGTCAGGCAGCGGCAGAGGGAAGACTGTTAAGTTTTAGCTTTGTCATCACAGGAGCTGGATTCGTTGGCCAAATTCCAGACCTCGTCAGGCCCTGGGTCTTACTCTCCTTCAAAGAAATGAAGTCAAGAGGCTAGACCATTTTTAACTTCTGAGGATGATCTCACAGAGCAGGGGTCGGCAAACTACAGCCTGTGGGCCAAAATACAGCTGCTGGGTTTTTGTAAAAAGGTTTATCATAACATAACACAGCCACACTCATTTGTGTACGTGTTGTCTAGAGCCGCCTTTGCCCTACAACAGTAGCTGCGAAAGGGACCATATGGCCCACAAAGCCTAAAATATTTGCTCTCTGGCCCTTTACGGAAGAAGTTTACCAACCCCTGTCATAAGGGATTCGGGTCAAGTGCGGAAGCACCTCTTCTATGAAAGGGTAAGCCCCACTGTCTCAGTGATTTCCCCTTTTGCTCTGAAAGGAAGGTCTATCCCAAATGTAGGGCCACTTCTCTACTTGAAGACACTGCACATGGTGATGAGCCAGGAATAGACTCTTTTCCTTGCACATCATGTAGTGCAGGGACAGAAGCCGGGAATCTGGGAAAATATGAGGCATAAAGCTCCAATTCCAGCCAGTTTAAGACAGGAATCTGGGGCGCCTGGCTGGCTGAGTCAGTAGAGTGTGTAACCCTTGATATCCTTGATCTCGGGGCCTTGAGTCCAAGCCCCACGTTGGGCACAGACCTTACTAAAAAAAAAAAAAGACAGGAATCTAATAGTCCTCGAATCTAATAGTCCTCAAAAGCTCAATCTTTTGGGCAAGTTTATTAGCAGGAATATACCCAGAGAGACTGAGAAGGGTGTCTCCCTATCCCCTCTGGAGGCGAAAGCTTCCTTACTTGTAAACTGGGGTCACTGGCTCAGCAGACGGCAAAGCCAAAGGGAACGGTCTGTTTCCATGGTAGAGAATGCTCAGAGTCCAAAACAACAGAAAAGGGTAAATAGTTTGTCTCTAAGACACGGTAAGTAATCAAGACTGTGAGTTTTCATTCAATTTCTCATGGGGGTTCAAACTGAAACGCCTTTTTGAAAGGTGACATATGCATCCCTGTAAAACCCCTTACAGCTTTGGAGCTCAGCAGATAGCTGGCAGTGGCGATTACAATGAAGATGGTAGACACTGGGCAATTCTAGTATTTGAGAGGCCCTCTCTGATCAGAAAAGCGCTCACATGGTTGACAAGTTCTGTAGCTGCTTTCTCGCTGTCTGTGCTGAAGAGTATCTTGGAAGTACAAAGTTCGGTCAACACACCCCTGATGTGCCTCTGGGATGACTCAAATGTGGGGACAGAGTAAGGATCATGTCCTACGCTGGGATCCAGATTACTTACATTTCTGAAGTCCAGTGTTCATCTGCGTGTGAGGAAGAAGCTGAAAGGACAGGTCACCTGGCCCTGGCAGACAGGCTAGCATGGCAGACTGGCATCAACACGACATGGGGCAGTCACTCACACTGCAATGAACACAAAAACAAGGTCATGGAACACAAGGCAACTCACTCAAGGAGGATACCAGGGACATCGGATATGAGCCGAGAGGCCCGAGTTTAGACAGATAAGCAATTTAATTAGCAGGATGTTGGTTGAAAACATATCTACGCCGTTATCTGCAGCAACAATTTGCTCCCGTTACTATGGCTAAAGTTATGTTTCAGTCAGCACAGATACACGGGGCGGGCGGGCTAAACCCGGAGCTCCCGATCCACGCAAACGCCTGGAGAGTGAGGTGCACAGGCTGCAGACGCTTTCTTTCCGCATCTGCACTTCCTGTGGACGGCCTCTCCCTGCTGCTTCTGGATAGGCCCGTGGGGTTGCCATCTAGATACATACAGCACACGCCAGCTCTCTCCTCTGTGGCCCAGCTCCCAAGGCAGGAGCAGAAAGGCTAAGGCAGATTCTAACTGACATGAAAGGAAAAATGACTTCTCCCTGAAAACAGAACAGGGTTCCTGAAGAGAGTTGGCCCTGCTGGGGCCGGGGCCGCCAGACAATTCCAGAGGCAGTCCAGTATATGAGCTGCAAAGGCACCCGAAGTCCAACTTGCTATGGCAGAAATCTGAGCTTGCTTTTAGAAGGAAGAAGGGGCAAAGCATCCTAGGAGACACAATTAACTACTGTTAAATCCTGTTTGTAAGTTTCTGGGGATTTACCTTTCCTATTGTTTACCACACAATTAGACCTCCTGGACCCCAGAAAAGAAAAAAAAAAATGTGCATTGTTCCCAGAGTGAATCAGTGAGGTCGTAGGCTGCCGGCAACCCTCTCTAGGCGGATAACCCTGACATTATGTCAAGACGGCATGGTTTCATCTGTGGTGCCTACCGACAGCAGGACCTGCCCGAGAGCGCGGCCCTGATGTGGCCTTCTGTCGGGAAGAGCAATGCAAGCTCCCTGTGTACCAAGGACCGAGCTTTTCTCAAGTAAATATATTACACTAAAATACATGAAATTCCTTTCCCACACTGCAAAACCCAGAAATCAAGGTGGCTATGTTAGCTTGAATCCCAACAAAAGCGGAGGGGGGGAAAAGCTCAAGTGTTAAACAAAGACCGCAAACTCTCTTTCTTTTTGAAGGGCCCTCTCAGCTATGTGAAACTACCTTGTCACCAGCAGTATCTGAGAGCTCCAGCTTGCAAGGCCAGGTAGCTGAAAAGACACTTTGTACAAGAGGCTGCTCAAACCGTGTCTAAGATAGCAACTGCAGAAAGAACCGAAGCTCGAACGCGTCAAGGAGAATAGAGCCGCCCCAGAGCTCCGGCACAGACTCAGCCTTTTCAGGTCTCCGGTGGGCGGGGTAACAGAATGTACACAGGGCGCCAACTGCAGCGCCTGAAGAAATAAGGCTTCTCTAGGGGTCAAATGACTGAGTACAGTTTACAATCCCTTCTCCTGTGAATGCTATTCTCTGTTTAATAACCTCTCCTCTATGGTCCTAATGTAGGAGAAGGCAAAATCCAAGGAAAGGAAGGGAATTAACAAATATTGGGGCCTACTATTATGAATTACTGATGTTTTCTCAATTAGGTCTCCCAGCCGTTCCTGGAGATAGGTAATAATTCCACTCGTCACCTGTCACCTCATCATCTCTCGCCTGGATTACTACAATAGCCTTCTAAATGGTTTCTCTGTTCCACCCCTGCCCCTATCACCCAATCTACTCTCCACACAGCAGCCAGAGTAATTTATTTTTTAAATTAGAAATCATATCAACTCAAAAATCTCCAATGATTTCCCATCTCACATAGAATAAAATACAAAATCCTAACAGGTCCACAAGGCCTTCCGTGATCTGTTACTACCGCCTCTCTGACCTCATCTTCTATAACCTCCCCCGGCCCCTCTTTCTGATTCCACTTTCAGCCACGGTGGTCTCCTTACGGCTCCTCCAATGCGCCAAGCACACTTCCGCCTCCATGCCTTGTACAGCGTCTCTGGACAGCAGCGGTACTGTGATGACGGACGTACAGAGGACACATTCACTCAGCTGTCCTGCAGATACGCTCTGACCCTGCACTTTCTGGAAGGAACCAATCTAGCATGATCACCGCCGTCTCCGACATACCTATTAAATCTTGATGCCTACAACCAGGAAGAGATAAGTGTGGGGGGCTGTGGATCCTAAGAGTTGACCATGACATATTGCATCTCAAACCACAACTCTGGATTTCCAATAGGAAGAAGAGACAATTAAACCAGCTAAACTACGGCAAAGACTCATTAATGGATTTACTGATAGTGAACAAAGGAGCAAAAATAATAGGTGAATTCTGTAAAGATTCAAGAGAGTCCGGGCACCTGGCTGGCTCTTGATCCCATGGTTGGGAGTTCGGAGCCCACATTGGGTGCAGAGATTACTTAAAAAAAAAAAAAAAGAAAAAAAAATCAATTTTTAGTTTGGGCAGGAGTGGGTGAATGAGGAAGAAAGATACCAGGGCTTTGGTCCCTCCATGATGACGTCCCCAACAAGAACCACCCGGCAACTCTTGAAAACTCATCATTGAGGCTGCTAAGAGTACAGCCCCTAATTTGTGACCCTTTCTTTAAGAGTTCAGGGCTCTATCTGCCATCCCTTCCAAAAGACTGCTCTCTGTACTAAGTAAGTCTTCAAAAGTCCCTTGACCAGTTTCATGAAGTCAAGAATCAGATTCTGCTACGCAGGGAAGGTAGAGAATATGGCAAAGTCGTGAGGACTGTGATCGAACAGGACGGAAACCATTCCCTTCCAAACCCGTTCCAGAAAGAAGGCATGCGCAGTATCAAGTACTCCTCTGGAGCCCTGGCAGCTGAGCACAGGCCTTTCCTTTAAAAACTTCAAACCACCCACATATTCTGATTACCACCTGGCTTTTTCTAAAAAGCAAATTCCAATATAATTTTACAGTTGACACTTCCAGAAGCCAAGTAGAGCCAGAAATCAACACTAGCACTACCTCCTAAAGAGGCCTCAAAATTCAAGCCCTGACTTCTAAACAGAATCAAGTAGTAATCTAGAGCTCCAGCCAAGTGAGCTGCAGACATTGCAGAGAAAGTAAAAAAGATCTTGGCAAAGCCTCTCTGTGAGCTCTCAGCCAGCTTTCCTACCACCAGCTGGCCTGCTCCCTAAGCAGGGGGACTACGGTATCACAGCCCAGGACGAAGGTGTTCAAACTCTTCCCGGGGCATTTGCACCCACGCTAGCATTTCCAGACTATCTCTAATTGAGGAACAAAACCCTTGTGCCCACTGGGAAAATTCAAAAGTACTTTCATCTGCCCTCCCTCCCACCCCAGTCAGAAGACTGCCAGCAGTTACATTAGAGCTGTGATGTCACACTCTGCTTTCCTGGATGGCATCTGATAACGGACTATCTCTACCTTAGGGCAGGTCGACGCAGGTAAGAAAACCTCAGCTGTGTTTATGCTACATGTCCCTGCTTATGCTTAAGACCACTAAAGGTAGGGACAGTAGGAGAGAAGGTAAAATGATGGAAAAGGGATTTGTTTTTACACGGGGGGCTTTGGGGTAAGGTGAAGTGGTCTACAGCCATCACTTCCACCCCAGTTTCAACACCCACAATCCACTGCCTCCCACTACACTTATTTGCCAATTCTCTCTCCTGCTTTCCCTTCCCTGCAGCCCCCCACACCTTCAGAAAGAACCCTCCCCTCTCAGAAAAAAAAAAAAAAAAGTTGACTAGCCCAGAAGAACCTGATTCATGCTGTGGTTCAAAAATATGAATCTGCCATTGTGGTCTTGAGAGAGAACGGGTGCGGAGCAGGAGCAGGGAGAGAGAGAATCCTAAGCAGTCTCCACACTGTCAGCAAAGAGCCTGATGTGGGGCTCATCACACACCCTGAATCATGAGCTGAGCCAAAATCAAGAGTCAGATGCTTAACTGACAGAAGCGCCCAGGCGCCCCCCCCCATGTATATGCATCTTAAGAGTATGATTAATACTGACAAACTGCATTAATCACGAGTCCTTAGTATCTCTGATTAAAGCCTTCTCATCCATGAGCTAAAGGCTTATCTAAAAAGACTACTTTCTGGGGCACCTGGGTGGCTCAGGCAGTTATGCATCTGACTCGAGCTCAGTCGTCCTGAGATAGAGCTCGGTGTGGGGCCTGCTTAAGATTCTCTCTCTCCCGCTCACCTGCACTGTACATGCTCCCTCTCATTTCAATCGACCAATCAATAAAATAAAAAGATTACTTTTTGATAATGGGGAAAAACATTGTATCCTGCTGCTCCCTGTTCCTTTACTCCTGGGGTCGAAGAAATTAGGCTAAAACCTAAGGGAAACACCAAAACACTGCTCTGGGGAAAACAGGACAAAAGACAGCAAAAATTACATGTCTATCAAATCAGACTCTGCAAAATCAGTCATCTTTATGGTCTGTTAAAACAATTTATTCAACAGGTAATTTTCTTTGTCCAGGTTTAACTTTGAACTTCCAGCCAAATTGTACTTTTCACTAATTACCCAACCTGAATAAAGTTCAGCCACTGCTCAAAGGCATCTTTTTTTTTCTATTTTTAACCCATAAGGGAGCTAAAATTCACTTGGAATTGTGACCTCACAACTCTAGGAGGCTGGGGAGGTCTGGGCTTTTTTTTTTTTAATTCAACACTTTTATTTTAAGCTTATTTTGAGAGAGTATGCATGAGTGCATGAGTGGGAGAAGGGAGAGAGAGAAGAAGAATCCCAAGCAGGCTCTGCACTGTCAGCATGGAACCCGATGTGGGGCTCAAACTCACAAACTGCGAGATCAAGACCTGAGCAGAAATCAACTGAGCCACCAGGTGCCTCTGGGCTTTTTAAATTTTTTATTTATTTTTATTTTTTTAAAGTAATCTCTACAACTAATGCAGGGCTCTATCCCAGGATCCCAAGATCAAGAGTCACATGGTCCAGGGACTGAGCCAGCCAGGAGCCCCTGAGCTTACTTTTTTGAAAGCCTAAAACTACCTCTACTGCAAACCATCCCCACTTAGGTGTTTGGAAACATTACTCCTACGAACTACCCTTTAGAACCTGTCGCACCACAAGTCGTCTTCCTGTCCTGGCTCCCACCCCACCCTATCCCGAAAGGGACTTTCTCTACCAGTGCTTTCTTCAGCAAGGAGGCTCTTGCCTGGGTCCTCTTATTATTTACCTCATCCATGACCCAGCGCTTTCTCTTGAATGTGTTATTCAGGTTCGGAGAAAGTATTCTCTCTGGGCATTCTAACCTTTCAACCGGAGTGTGTGTGAGCTTCCTAAGACCAGAACCTGTCTTTTATTTATCCTTCTAAGCTAGAAAGTCAGGAACAAGATGAGCACATAACAGATACTGAATAAGTATCACTGGTTCACATTCCTGAAGAATAGCACAGACTTTAATCTCACGCTCTGGAAATTACCTGAATTTACATCCTTGAATCATACAGATAATACAAGTGCCAATAAGTGCATGTGCGTGTGCAGGTACCTTCCCGCTGTGAGAGAGCAGAGGAGATAAAAAATACGCCTCCGGCAGCCATAGCGGGAGGAGCGGCCGCCATGGCCGCCCACCTGCCACAACCGTCCTGCGGAAGTGCTCCAGCTTCCTGATCAAAAGGAACAAGCAGACACACAGCACTGACTCGATATCCTGAAGGCTCACAACCCCCGCTACAACCGGCAGATTCACCGCAAGACCACGGGCGTGGGGCTGGCGGCTGATGGCAGAGGTTAATGGTGGTCGTGAGGCGAATATCCTGCCAGTGAAAACCCTGCACCTCCTACCACCAGACCACCGTTAACGAGAATGCCCGGGGCGCCCTCTGCAGCATCGGGCACATGATCCCTAAGAACAATGCCCAGATTCGTGCATGGCTGCCGTCCACAGAGCCAGTGCTAGCCTCTGCAGCCAGAAGTCTGCGACGGTGAGGAGGAAGCTGGCCGCCCACCAAGAGTTCCCGAGCACCTGCGTCCCACCTCCAAACCAATAAAGAGGTCAACCACCCAAAAAAAGGGGGGAGGGCCTGGGGACTTAAAAAAAAAAAAAAAAGCCCAGATACTGCTTTCATTTATACTGTATTGAAAAGTACCATTTGATTTCTGTACTTTAATCTCCATTGAGTAGAAATCAGTGTTCCTAAAAATGTGAAAATACAGGCTGTGTTTACCGCTGGCAGTGAAATCAGAACTTGCAATTTTTCATTATGGTATGTAATAGGCTTGAGTTTCCAAAGGCCTATCAGGGCTGAATCACTAGAACTTAAGATGAACCATCTTAGAAAGACTGATCTCTGTATTTAACCACATTCATAACTGCAAGCAGTGCTGTCAGACTGGGTAGAATTTCACTCACGAGTACTTGAGACTGTGCCCAACAAGACAATGAAAACAACAAGAAACCAGAAGAAACCACTTCCTTGAGATAAGACACAAATATTGGATTTTTACCTTTTATAGTTTTCTGTAGAAACTGGTTCTGAATCAGAAAGTTTCAAATTATTATTCAGATGAAATACAATCAACAAGTACGTTACAATTTGTGGCCATTTTTAATCTTCAAAGACTCACATGAGTCCAGGAAAAGCTGCCCAGTGACAGAAACACTGAACTCACACCCAGATGGAAAAACTGAGGCAAAAGACCCAAATTGTTTTTTTAAAAGGGGAATCTGTTGGGGCGCCTATGTGGCTCAGTCGGTTGGACGTTCTGACTCTTTAAAAAAATTTTTTTAATGTTTATTTACTTTTGACAGAGAGAAACACAGAATATAAGCAGCAGGAGAAGGACAGAGAGGGAGGGAGACACAGAATCCGAAGCAGACTACAGGCTCTGAGCTATCAGCACAGAGTCCAACGTGGGGCTTGAACCCACAAATGGTAAGATCATGACCTGAGCCGAAGTTGGATGCTCAACCGACTGAGCCACCCAGATGCCCCAAATGTCTGACTCTTGATATCAGCTTAGGTTGTGATCTTGCAGTCCTGAGATCGAGCCCCGCGTAGGGCTCTGCATTGAGCATGAAGCCTGCTTAAGATTCCCTCTCTCTCTCTCTCTCTCTCTCTCTCTCTCTCTCACTCACTGCCCCTCCTCTGCTCGAACACATGCAAGCACTCTCTTAAAATAAACTTAAAACAAATTTTTTAAAAAGGGAACCTGTTGAAAATATATCAAAGTTGGATACAATTTTAAGTCTTAGGGTGTCTAGAAAGACCTTTAATAGGCCCTGATTGAGCCCAAAACAAGTCAGACCACAGACAGGTATTTAGTCTGATAAAAATAAAAAAGGCAGTTCCCCAGTTAGCTTCTGTAAACTTAGATAGCCCATAGCTGCAACACAGAAAAAGAATTTTAAGAATTTAGCAGGCTGTTAAAAAATTTTGGCAAGCATGTGTTTACAGAACAGCTCAACGAGTTGCTTGTTCATGTCCTTTCTCGTCTCCTCAACTGCACAAGGTACAGAAGCCAGATTTCTCTACTGACTAACCCAGAATCACCTCCCCAGAGAGTAGGCCCTCTAACCTAGTCTAGAGTCTGACTGTCAAGTCTGAAGGGGGACAGGAATTGAAGAGGCTTAAGGCCGTCACTTGGCTGGTTCCATTCTGGGTATGTAACTACAAGGTGATATTCTGCAACAAGTTTAGGTGAATCGAATCCACAGGTTTAGTGTTCGAATCCACGTGTGCCTATGTTTCCTAACCCCGGGACAGAGGTGTCTTTCTTTTCTGGGTCTAACGTGCCTCAACAAAGTCTAAAGTGCTGGATTAAGAAATTTCAAGAAACATTTCTACATCAATATTTTTGCTAAGTGGGGCACCTGGTGGCTCAGTCGATTCAGCATATGAATTCAGCTCAGGTCATGATCTCATGGTTTGTGGGTTCAAGCCCTGCATCAGTCTCTGTACTGACAGCTCCAGAGTCTGGAGCCTGGTTCACATTCTGTGTCTCTCTCTGCCCTTCCCCAACTTGTGTTCACTCTCTCTCTCTCTCTCTCTCTCAAAAATAAAACATTAAAAAAAGTTTTTTAATGAATTAAAAAATTCACAAAGTAAAAAATGGTTTTTGTTTCATGATTCTCGTTTCAATTATCTCAATTATATGTGTGTTTTTATTGGGAGTGCAATCCCTATTGTGAGCATAGACAAAAATGTTTGAAAAACACGGCACTAGGCCATGGCTGCCTCTCAAGTCAGTATTTATTGACCGCCTCTCATATCCCTCTTCTACAATATTATATACAGCAGAAACGTAGAATTCTAAGCCACGGTTTTGTTTCTTAAGTGTGAATGTAATTACTGACTTTCCTATGGATTTGGGGAATTGCCTGTCCCAGATCAGCACTCCGCACTAGAACTCAGTTAACGTTGGCTAGCCTAACACTTTGCAATCGGCTCTTAGTGAAAAATCCTTTCAAAGTGAACTATAAAGCCAGCAACTATAACCAAAGTAAGAATGCACTGGGAAAGGGACTATATAAAGGCAAAGAAAGACTTTATGTTCAACTTGTCACATTTCTTTTTTCTTTTTTTTTTCAGGGAAAAGCTGTATCAATTTACACTGAGGAAACTATACCCCAGAATAATACAAGTAATGAATAAAAAAGGTTAGCTCTCATTGTCAAACGATCCTGGCACAGAAAACTCTGTCCCTCCCATCCTAATGCTCTTCCCTGAATGTCAGAAGTAAACTCTAACTCTGAACCTACTTTCAGCTCATACCTTTTCAAAGTCAGCTTCCATTTGGACAATGCTATGACAGCATTTGGAAGCTGGGCATCATAGACCCCACCCAGGTGTCTGACAGGAAGTATCCCTCTTCTCCTTCAGGTGTTTTAAATTTGGAGGGGTGTGTGGGAAGCTGGGCTCATACTTTTCAATGCCACGCATCTACCATAGCCACTATATACTCATTTTGTCTGCTACTTTCCCAGAACTTGTTCTCTGTACACAGTGCCTTGAGTTCACGTGCCTTACATATCTAGTGCAGTTTCAGAAAGGCTAAGAGATTCAATGCAGACAGGGAACAATGTTTTATTTACAGTTAACATATTGCCTTCCAGGGTTAGTTTGCCAGTAGGCAGATTTTAAGGTAAGACAAAGCGTAATTGCTATCTTAATACATTCTGTTCATTGGGCCCTCCCTCCGCCTCTGCCAGCGGGAGCAGAGGACCGTGAGGAATCCTGATGTGTAACAAGTTTGGGTGAGGGCTTCGTAGCCTTAGCAAAACCGGAAAGATCTTATCTTGCCATTTCATGGAGATTCACTATAACCTGAAACTTTATGGCTCACGCTCCACATACCCAAGGAATTACCAGGTTTCTGAAGCTAAAGGGTCTATGAAAGTAGGAGATTCTGCGAAGTCTCAAAAGGACCCAGGAACGGAAAGCCTACTGAGGAGAGGAGCGCCTCCTCCTCCTCCACCCTGCAAACCACTGCAACTAGCTAATGACATGGGGAATACTGACTCAATCCACAGGAAGAGAGAGAACAGAGATGGGGCACTGGGTGGCTCAGTCGGCTAGGTGTCCGACTTTGGCTCAGGTCATGATCTCACGGATCGTGGGTTCAAGCCCCAAGTCGGGCTCTGTGCTGACAGCTCAGAGCCTGGAGCCTGCTTCGGATCCTGTGTCTCCCTCTCTCTCTGCCCCTCCCCGGCCTGTGCTCGCTCTCTCGTTCTCTCTCTCTAAAATAAATAAGCATTAAAAAAATAAAAGAAGAGAGAACAGAGAGATAGTCCCTGCTGGAAGAGTATTTTACGGCTAGAGTAAACACCCACTGAAATAAAATTCTGAACTTAGCTTTAAGAGGCTTCCTCATTTCAGGAACTGCCTTATAAAACAAAATAAAAACAAAATAGTCTTTTAAACCTCTCAAAGATTCAAAGTACACTACTCCTAACATACCCTGATCAGCAGAATTCTTTTGCTTCTTTCTGTAGTTCTGAAAAATTCCATAATCATTCAGCATTGTTTCTCGTTTTCTTTTTTAATCAGTGTGTGGCTGGTTCTAAGTGGTCGAATGTGTGTCTTATACATATTAAGCCCCACCCAAACACAGCAATTTAACTCGAGATTACTTTAGCATTGAATAAATCAGGAAAAATATATGTTTTATCCTACGGATGTCCAAATGATGTGCTTTCCTTTATCTCAAAGATACCTCAAAGAAATATGACTGACACTGCCCACATTAACATCCACAGCCAGGAGCGGAAAACACAAGTTCCGAACTCTTCTATTCCGGGCACACGGCCTCCTTCACTCAGTGCACCCACTCACTCGCCTACTTTCTCCTCTGTAAATTCTCTCCACAGCCTCCCTCCCCAACTGAATGTCCTTATCAACTTTCACCCTTTTCCCTCTGTTAAATCACTTTAACTAGACTGGAAACATAAGGTACCCAAACAGAGTAAGGATGGCAGCCACAAAGTGGCAGGGGGCCCGCGATGGGGAGCCAGAACCCAAGCGGTGTGAAAGCATGCCCAGAGAGATGCAGTGACTACTCCGCCATCCAACAGCGATGAGCCCCAATAAGGTCAAATCAGATCCTGATTTCTAGATACTTGATTTCTACATCCCTCTACTAACAGGAACAAAGGCTCTCTGGAGAAATGACGGAGTCACAGAAATGACTCTGGAACATCTTACTGTGCGGGATAGGAAGGAAGTGCTCAAAGCCTAACGGTGACATGTCTAAGAACGCAGAAGCTCTAGGTTGTTCAACTGGTGAGGGAAACCTCTGAAAGAGACGTTTACATAGTAGAAACTGGAAAGAACAATGAATAGGTACATGAGTGAAGGAAGCGTGCTCTAGTGACAGAAGAATTATGAACTACTGTTTTCTACCACTGTTCATAAGATGTTTGTTTGGGTAGTATCAGCCAATCTTTTGAAATAAAAGGACAGTAAATTGTTTGATAATCTTTAGGATTAAACATCTAGGTATATAATTTTTTCCTGATATACTGACAAATTCTGGGATAATCTGAACATCAAACAAATAATGATAAACGATTATATTTTACGGAATAAAACAGAAAATCCATAATGTATCCAGAAGTTAAATAACTATTCTTGTGGCACATATATACAATGGACTACTACGTGGCAATGAGAAAAAATGAAATCTGGCCATGTGTAGCAACATGGATGGAAGTGGAGGGTATTATGTTAAGTGAAATAAGTCAGTCAGAGAAAGACAGATACCATATGTTTCCACGAATAGGTGGACTTTGTGAGACTAAGCAAAAACCAGGGAGGAGGGGAAGAGGGGAAAGGAAAAAAAGACACAGAGAGGGAGGGAGACAAAACATAAGAGACTCTCAAAGACTAAGAACAAACTGAGGGTGAGGGGGGTGAGGGAGGGGGTAGAGGGGGTGACGGGCATTAAAGAGGGCACATGTTGGGATGAACACTGGGTGTTATATGGAAACCAATTTGAAAATAAACTATTATAAAAATAAATAAATAAATAAATGGAAAGAAATAACTATTCTTATACACTTAAAACTAATGTAACACTGTACACCAACTATACTCAAATTACAAAAAAAATTTTAATAGAAAATCCTGAGTCCATACTAATGTAAATATATAAACTAATACATTGAAAGGGTGGAGAAGAGCAGGATACTTGCAGAGTTTCAAAGTATCTCCTTCCAAAATACTTCCTAATTACAAAGGGAAAAAAGTAACCTGACACTAGAAATGCCTAGCAGGCACCACCTTAATCAAGTGATTGAACATTACCAGTAATAGGACACATACAAATTCTGCACTTCTTGAAATTACGCATTACTCTCATAATATTCCTGCTGAAGATATATAAACTAAATTAAACATGAGGAACCACCAGGCAACCCTAAACTTAGGGACTTCCTACAAATTAACTGTCAGAAGCACTAAAGTCATGAAGTCGAAGTCCTGAAGAACTGTTCCAGATTGAAGGAGACCAAAAATATACAACAGATAAATGTGATGTGTGGGGCACTTGGCTGGCTCAGTTGGTACCGCACATGACTCTGGATTTCAGGGTTGTGAGTTCGAGCTCCAAGTGAGGAGCAGAGTTTACTTAAAAAGAAAAAAAAAAGTAAAATAAATTTAAAAATGCAATATGTGGGGCACCGACGTGGCTCAGTCAATTGAGAGGCTCACCTTGGCTCAGGTCGTGGCCTCACGGTTTGTGAGCTCGAGCCCCACATGGGGCTCACGGATGTCAGCGCAGAGCCTGCTTCAGATCCTCTGTCCCCCTTTCTCTCTGCTCCTACCCCATTCGCGCTCTCTCTCAAAAGTAAACATTAAAAAAAAAAAAAAGCAACATGTGATTCTGAACTGGATCCTTACTGAAATGAAAGACATTACTCATACAAATAGCAGCATCTGGGGTGCCCAGTGGCTCAGTAACCAACTCTTGGCTCAGGTCATGATCTCGCAGTTGGTGGATATCTGCCCGTGGTCTGGTTCTATGCTGATAGTGTGGAGACTCCTTGGGATTTTCTCTCTCTCTCCTTCTCTCTCTGTTCCTCCCTTGATCATGCACACATCCACACAAACTCTCTCTTCTCTCAAATAAACTTTCAAACAAAACAAAACAAATAGCAACATCTGGGAGGGGTCTGAGAATGACAGTAATGTATCAATGTTACTGATTCTGATGGTCTTACTGTGGTAATGCTGGATGGACAGAGAATGCCCTTGTTTGTTGCTGAAGATAAACACTAAAGACTTCTAAGATGATGAAGCAATCAGGTCAAATGATTCAAGGAATAGAAATATTCTTTGTACTATACTTTAAACTTGTCTATAAATCTAAGATTGCTTCCACACATTTTATTTAATAAAACAAAAAATATTAAGTGCCTGGGTGGCTCAGTCAGTTAAGCATCCAAATCTTGACCTCAGTTCAGATCAGGATCTCAGTTCAATCCCTGCATTGGGCTCCATGTAAAGCACAGAGCCTACTTATAAAAACAAAACAAACAAAAAACAAAACAAAAACAGGGACGCCTGAGTGGCTCAGCTGGTTAAGTGTGGGACTTCCGCTCAAGTCATGATTTCCTGGTTCACAGGTTTAAGCCCCACGTCGGGCTCTGTGCTGACGGTTCAGAGCCCGGAGCCTGCTTCAGATTCTGTGCCTCCCTCTCTCTGTCCCACCACCATTCACCCTCTATCTTTTCTCAAAAATAAATAAAACATTAGAAAAAAAAATTTTTTAAGAAAAAAAATTAACAAAACAGGGACGCCTAGGTGGCTTAGTCAGTTAAGTGTCTGACTTTTGATTTCGGCTCAGGTCATGCACGGAGCCCCGATGCGGGGCTCATCTCTCCCTTTCTCTCTGCCCCTCCCCTGCTCGTTTTCTCTCTCAAAATAAATAAATGAACTTTACAAAAAAGTAAAAATGAACAAAAAAGATAGTGTTGAAGTCTGGAAAGGGGGGTGGGAGCTGGAGATCATAAAGAGGAGCTGGAGAAAGTGGCCTGGTGGTAGCCATTATCGTTTCGTCTCAACACAGGTAACTTAGCTCTGTATCAGTGAGTGCTGACATGTGGGGTTCCTGCCATCTGGAGCAGGTCTCCTGTATCTTTCTGCCTCATCAACTTCCAATTTCTATTCAACACTTACCTGAATGACATCTCCAGTGCCTATATTTCAAATTCTCCCCCAATCTCCACTCTGTTCTGACAATGCTTCCACTGTGTGCCATTCAATGCAACCCTCTTACCCTAAAAATGGAGAATTCCAGGGGTGCCTGGGTGGCTCAGTCAATTAAGCATCCAAGTTCAGCTCAGGTGATGATCTCGTGGTTTATAGGTTCGACCCCTGCATTGGGCTCTGTGCTGACAGCTCAGAGCCTGAAGCCTGCTTCTGATTCTGTGTCTCCCTCTCTCTCTGCCCCTTCCCACCCCCTCGTGCTCTCTGTCTCTCAAAAATAAATACAATGTAAAAAAAAAATAAAGATGGAGAATTTCACTTTTGGAAAGGTTCCAAAAGAAATGTCTCTCTGAAACAAACTGCTATTAATAATAACCTCCTTTTTCAGACCTGACATTCACTAACATTTCCATCAAGTTCATGTTCCAATAAGAGTTTTGCTGCAAACCCCTAAGTTCTAAGGGAAATCCTTGTTACATCTTCCAGAGTATAACAGAGTTATGACATTCTTTTCTCCTACCGTACAAAGAGTTTCAAATGACATCATAAAGTTTATCTCCAGACTTCCTGAAAAGTACCCACGACAACTGGCTTCTCCACTTTCACCCCAACAGCAGCTGGCAGGCAGAGTCTTGGTTATTCTACAGCAGAAGGGTTTTCGGTAACGATCGATGAAGAGCTCTGAAGTAGTGCAAGGATGATGTTTATCACTCACCCTTTCCTCTTCGTTCCTTTCTAGTGTGATCAGGGAAGCTCTGGAAGAGAAACAACGGTGCCGCAGTCCTTCTCCGAGGAGCCACGAACGTTCTTCCCTTACTTCACACAAACACTAAGAAAAACAAGCTCTTAAAATGCACTGCCACACTCCTTGGCCACTTATTCTCAACAAAATTTTTATGCAGCCACATGCATAAAGTATCTAAGGAGACAGGTGAGCCCTTGCAAAGAGAGCCTTGTCACAAAGGACACTAAGGTGACCAAGGACATCTGAAACGAAAAAAACATCAAGTCACCTGAAGATCTAGGGACAGCCCCAGTTTGGAACCGACTTTAGTCTACTGCATGTCAAGGAGATAAGATTTTACTTATAAGACCACTGACTTTCAGGGTTACCATCAAACAATATCGCAGGAAAAGTCTGAAGGAATATAGCGAAGAGACTTTGTCATCTTCCAAGAAAAGACAAACTATTCCTTCTATTCCTCTTTTTTCACCTAGCAAGGATGTTTCCAAAGATATTATGTAACTTTCTGTTAAAATAACTACTACAATAAAAACTTTTTTTAGAGAGGCATCTTTGAGCTCTCCGAGTAGACACCATGAGCAAACCTTACCCTTCCGAGTTAAAAAATTTATGGACAAGAAATTATCATCAAAATTAAATGGTGGCAGACATGTCCAAGGAATATTGCAGGGGTTCAGTCCCTTTATAAATCTTGTGACAGATGAATGTGTGGAGATGGCAATTAGTGAGCAACAGAATAACACTGGAATGGTGGTAATATGAGCAAATAGTACCATCATGTTAGAAGCTTCGGAACAAGTGTAAACAAAGGGGGTGCTCACTGGAAAAAAGCAACTGCTTCTACATGTCCCCTTTCCACAGCACTTGTTTTACTACAATATAAACATAAGATCATGTGCATTTTCATACTGAACTATTTTGTTACATAAACCTTTGTAATAGCCCCCCTCCAAGTTTTTTAAAACATACTAAAATTCCTACAGCATTAATGAAATGTATCCTCAGTGTCCTACTGAGTTTAAAGGTGACCCAAACAAAAGTTTACTTCTGCACTTTGAAGAGAATTCCATATGCAAGCAGAAGACTAACCTGCGCCTTGCCAATTACTCTAATCTTACAAGACGCACAAATTGCTGTGAATGACATTTAGTTCCATCTCAGTCTATTCTCTTATGACAAGGAGCAATGAACTCAAGGGTATGATCTCAGAATATAAAAACCCATTAAGGCTGCTCCTAATAGATTCGTTTAAAATATGATCCTACACAGCTCTTCAAAAGAAGGACAATATGTTTTAATTGTGAGATGAATTTTTACAATGCTTTGATCTCCTGTCTAAAAGAGGTCTGTAAAAAGAAATAACTACAGTGCAGGAAGGGAGTAAAATGTGTCATTCTGGTTATTAAAATCTATCAAGTTCATACTTCAGCCTTGGGATAACTGCAGCCAAAAAAATGACTTGCAAGTAATTATCACCACTATCTGCAATAAAAGTTAATTGGACATAATTGAACTAACGCCCTAATAGGAGGAAAGCTGCAACTGGCAAACAGCCCACTCCTCCCGCTTCTTCAATCTGCAAATGAAACTGCTAATGATAATTTGTGGACAAACAAGAAGCTGCTCTCATGGTTTCCCCAGTGAAAATCACTCAGCAATTCCAGCTAATGCCCAGCACGTTGAGCCAGAAGAAAAATCATTAACCAGTGCTTCCTTTGATAAAGATGAATTTTAACAATAACCAAGTCCATTAAGGCTGAGGGTTGCTGAGAATTATTAAATTTCCCATAAACACCCTAAGTAAGGCACCGTGGCCTGATCTCTATACCCCGTATTATGCACTAGATGCGCCCTGTGCCACGACCATGTAGTACTAAGAAGAGACAGTATACAAGGCCAGAAGTTACTATTACACTAATAATTTATCTTCTTCTAAGGGAATCCTGGGTAATCTCATTTTTTAGGCAGGCAAATGGTGTTGTTGATCTGCTGCGGCAGCAAAGATTAAATCACTTCTGAACGGATTTTGGAGTTGACAGATCCCTGCTGCCTGACTCATCGGCCTTCAATTCTGGATTAAGAGCTGCACCCTTTCCCCTGGAATTTAGTACCACTCTCTGCTTTTCAAATGTGTCTACAAGCCTAAGGGACTAACAATCCCGTAAGGTTACTGTGGAATCTTAGGAAGCCACTGTTTTACAGAATGGGAAAATTGTGGTATTTATATCAACAGTGACCTGTAACGTGGGATGACCTTGCTAAGGTGACAGAAAGGAAAAGAGTAACCTAGGTGGCTCAGTCACCTCTTGATATCGTCCGACTCTTGATATCGGCTCAGATCATAATCTCGCGGTTTGTGAGACCGAGTCCCGTGTGGGGCTCTGCACTGACAGCATGTAGCCAGCTTGGGATTCTTAGTCTCCCTCTCGCTCTCTGCCCCTCCCCCAGTCTCTCTCCTCTCAAAAAATAAACTTAAAAAAAAAAAAAAAAGGTAAAAAAGAAAAGCAGGTACACAGTGCTTACCTCTGCTTACTTTTTCTCTTTTTTATTTTTTATTTTTAAGTAATCTCTACACCCAACATGAACTTGAACTCAACCCTGAGATCAAGAGTCACATACTCTTATCAACTGAGCCAGCCAGGTGCTCCCTCTCTGCTTTTTTATTTTATTTGGGCTCTATTCTGGCAAGGAGGTGGCTAGAAATTAATGTGTTCAGAACCCTTCTCAAAGCAGCAGCTGGACAACCGGCTCATTTGGTATATTTTTTGTTAAAAGTTATTGGGAGGGTGAGTGTTGAAAAAAAAGTTATTTTAGAACATTTCAGTTCACTCCTGCAGTCATTAAAATACACTTTCTGATGGAAATAGAGGAAAGCCTAGAAATAGCTCAGCCAAGATGTAAAAAAACAGAGAGGACCTAGAAAATGCAATATGGATAGTAAAGGGAAAAAGAGTTTAACCTGAAAAAGAGAACACTTAGTGGAAACAGCCTTCATTCATTCGCTCCCTGAGCATCCGTGACGCATTAGGTACTGTGACAATACTATGTGTTGGAAACACAGATATGACAGATAACAGCCCTGGCGAGAAATGTGATGACTATGGCGAATGTTTCACAGTATATATAATTACCGAATTATTATGTTGTTCACCTTAAACTAATACAATGCTGTATGTCAATTATATTTCAAAAAGAAAAAAAAAGTGAATAAAGTTGTTTGAAAACCAAAACAATGAAACAAATACTTCCAAGGAACAGTGAAAAAGAAGAGAGAACAATAATATGGGTCACTGAAAGCTGGGCAGGAATTTACCAGACTGACAAGGGTAAGCCACTCTAGGCAGAGAAGACTAGCCTAATGAAAGGCATGCACAACTATGCTAGAAAACTACCGGAACTAGGGGCGCCCAGGTGGCTCAGTTGGTTAAGCATCCAACTCTTGATTTCAGCTCAGGTCCTTATCTCAGCGTCATGAGTTCAAGCCCCACGTTGGGCTCCATGCTGGGTGTGAAGCCTACTTAAAAAAGAAAAGTAGTCTAACTAAACGCATGTTTGGGAAACCACAAGTGGTACGGTATGAACAGCTGGGCGCTGGATGTGATGTGCCAAACCTGCAGATGGACCCTGATGTGCCAAATTATGAAGAGCCCTACAGTTCATCCTAGAGGGACAAAACGACGGATTAAGAATAAAGGTGGGTTGAGTCCCATGTTTCAAGGAGAGAAATATAATCAGATGTCTATTAAAAATTTTTGTTTTAGGGGTGCCTGGGTGGCTCAGTCGGTTAAGCATCCGACTTTGGCTCAGGTCATGATCTCGCAGTCTGTGAGTTCGAGCCCCGCGTCAGGCTCTGTGCTGACAGCTCAGAGCCTGGAGCCTGCTTCAGATTCTGTGTCTCCCTCTCTCTCTCTGACCCTCCTCCACTCATGCTTTGTCTCTACTGCTCTCAAAAATAAATAAAAAACATTTAAAAAAATTAAAAAAAATTTTTTTTTGTTTTAATGCTTATTTATTTTTTGAGAGAGAGAGAAACAGAGTGCTAGCGGGGAAGGGACAGAGAGAAAGGGAGATGTAGAATCCGAAGCGGCTCCAGGCTCTGAGCTGTCAGCATGGAGCCAGATGTGGGGCCTGACCCCACAGACCATGAGATCATGACCTGAGCCGAAGTCAGACACTCAACCGACTGAGCCACCCAGGCGCCCCTCGGATGTCTATTTTAAATAAATCTGCTAAAAATGTAAAAGACAAACAGGAGATGGCAGAAATCAGTGAAGTGGCTATAGCGATTTCAAGGCAAGAGATGATGATCTTAAGGGTGCCGTACGAGAGCCACCATACAAAGGAGGGAGTAGATTTTTTTCTCTTTTTTTTAAGGTTTTTAATTTCAAGTAATCTCTACACCCAATGTGAGGCTCAAACTCACAAACCCAAGATCAAGAGTCACATGCTCCACCAACTCAGCCAGCCAGGTGCCCCTAGTAGATTTACTTCTGAGCTCAAAAATAGGTTCATAAAGTCTGAAGAAAGGCAATTTTAGACTAACATAAACAACAATTTGAGCTTATTCGATAGTGGCATACTACTAGAAATGCTGAAGCAAAAGCAATGAGTATTCCTTAAGAATAATGGAACGAATTTACTTTCAGTAACTAAGAATTTGGACTAGACGACCATTAAGCCAACTTCCAGATTCCAAGGTTCTAAATCATTTACGAAGGTGATTTTATAAAGTCATTAACGACTGCTTAGTTTTGTAGAAAGGTCTATTTGTAATTTTCTAAGTGCTTTCACGTGGATTCTCTCACTTGCTTTTTTTCAAATGCCCTAGGAGATAGTTTGCACAGGGACCCTCAGGCCCTTTTTCAGAGACAAACCAGGAAAAGCTCCTAAGTGTCCAGACTACAACCAGGTTTTCTGGCCCCCGGCTCTGTGCTCTTTCCATTCTCACCAGGGCCTCCAACGGTGCCACTGCTGAGAATCAATTCTGAGAAACCATCCCTCTGTGGTTTGGTCACCTGTTCCAGTGTTTATTTCAAAATCAGGAAATTCCGCAGGTCTTATATTCATTGTTCAAGAGCTTCGGCTTACTCCTTCATCCTCTTCTAGGTGAATCAGAGCTGGTCATCTATCCAATATAATGTTCCTTCATATCTGCATACTACAAAAAGTCTGTCATTTCCCTAATCCTGGCTAATTACCCCCAATTCCTTGAGGGTTTTTTTTTCATATATTCTTTCCCTCCTTAACCTAGTCAAGTAACATGATCCCCAATTTTGTACTAGCCCCAGGAAGACAATCAACTCTTCTCACAGACTCCAATTCTAATCTCCAGGTACCTATTAAAAAGTACCTCTCCAATTAATTCATACCAATATTTACTGAGCGCCTACTACGCAGCAAGACACCGTTGTAGGAGTGAGGGACTTGGCAAAGAAAAAAACAGAGAAAAACTCATGCTTCCATTCTTACATGGTATAGAGTGGGAGGGTCAGACAAGTTTAACGAACAGGTTAGTTACTCTTAGAAGGTGATAAATGCTATGAAAAGGAAACGAAAGCGGTATAAGGACTAGTGGATGGGACGGCCCATTTGAAAGAGCATAGTTAGAGTGGTCCTCACTGAGAAACTGTAGTTCTCTCCATGGTGCATCTGCTAGTTTCAGTGCAGGACAGCAATACAGCTTTTAATTACTTAACAGATTTTTTTAAGCAATTAAACTATAACCAATATAGTTTTCCCCTCTCACATCAAGTTTAAGTCTTAGACACTTGCACTTTTTTTTTTATGTTTTTATTTATTTTTGAGAGAGAGAGAGATAGGAGCAAGCAGGTGAGGGGAAGAGATAGAGGGAGACACAGAATCTGAAGCAGGCTCTAGGGTTTGAACTGGGAGCACAGAGCCCGACACAAGGCCTGAACTTGTGAATCATGAGATCATGACCTGAGCCGAAGTTGGACACTTAACCAACTGAGTCACTCAGGCGCCCGGACACTTGCACTTTTAATAAAAAGCAATTTATCAACTTGGTTTAGAAGAATGTAATCTTATTTCTGTAATGTAGAAATACTCTTCGAGAGCAATAATGTAACAAAATAATACAAGCCTGCAAAGGCAGGCGCAGGCACACATGCACGCCCTCTGGCTCTGATAAGGACTAGCATCTCCCTGGTTGAGCAATAGTACTTTCTTAAGTAGCTGCGGGAAGCTGAGAGATGAGCAGATGTGGCCAGACAGGCAGATGGAGGCAGTTGGTGGAAACAATTTCAGTTACAGAATTGGTGTGCAGGCTTCAGTGGCAGCAGCCTCTCACTTCCAAGTGCACTTGGAACAATCTCCCAAAAATGTACTATGAATGATAAGAATGATACATTTCTTTGGGACATTTGTTTAGCTTAGAGAAGAGACAGAAATTAAAATACAGCTTCCTGAAAAAGCAACTTGTTCCAACTTAATTTTGCCATGGACCATGGAAATAGGCAAAGGACTTTTTTTTCTTCTTAATTTTTTTAAGTTTATTTATTTATTTTGGGGAGTAGGGTAGAGAGAGAGGGGGAGAGAGAGAGAATCCCAAGCTCTGTGCTGACAGCACAGCCCCGACATGGGGCTCGATATCACAAATTGTGAGACCACGACCTGAGCGGAAACCAAGAAGCCTGGCACTTAACTGACTGAGCCAGCCAGGAGCCCCCAAAGGACGTTTCCTTAAAGGGAAAGGTTCCTTTTGTCTCTCTGTGGAAATGTTCTAACACACTATCACACTTCAATTGCACCATAATCTCACAGGGACTGAATGAAACCTAAGTACTAAAATCCTCTGTAAAGCACTTTAGTGAATGCACACTAACACTCAGCAGGACAGGTTAAAACCAAGATACGGGATTCTTCATTAATCGAGTGGTCTCACTTTCTGTTGAATGAAAAAAGGTTCTGGGAGGATAAGATAAGCAAAAGGCAAAAGAGAACCTTCACGGTTACAAAATTAATGTCTTCACAATAGCACGACCGCTCCCAGCTGAACAGCGGGGTAATACTGGAGGCCCATTCAGGAACCCAGGAAATGTATCGTTTCCACTGATACTCTGTGGCCTGGGATGAGCTGCCTCTAACTTCTCATAGTCTTGATATACCCTTCCTTTTAAAATAGATTAAATTCTACCATTTACATAGTAAATGATAAGTGAAATGCCAATGGAAGAAATACTTTAGCTTTTGGAAGGAAAGAAGAAATTTAAGTTATGACTAATAACGCTTATGCTTCCCCTCTGAAGCAACAGCGATGATGCCTAAATCCCTTCAATTCTGCAAGTGGCATAAAATCTTATTTTCACTCAGATCAGCAACTGATCCTCAAAACCACTTTGCTGAGTGCAAAGAATTAGCAATTGGTCATGGAAACCTTGCCTTTTAAATCTGCTGTAATATTCAGTTGATCTTCCAGAGAGAGAGGGGGAGGGGGGGAGGGAGGGAGGGAGAGAGGGAAGGAGGAAGGAGAGAAGGAGAGAGGGAGAGAGGGAGAGAGACAGAGAACATTTTCCCACCAAATAGCACTTAAAGAAATCCTGAGCTTTGAAATTTATAATGTATAGTAATTCTTTAATCACAACCTGATATCTGACTTCTAAATGGATTTCATCTGGCCAACAGTTCTCATCATTAGAGTATATACAGCCCACTGTTAAGAGGGGTTTGCTTTGGTAACATTTCTTTGGCTTGCCCATCTATGGCTTGACCACATATGATGAATGACTGGAAATACCATGGGGCCAGAAGATGCCAACAAAGAAGGCATGCTAGTACTAAAACCTAATTGA
Organism: Paguma larvata; assembly: GCA_030068075.1. Classification (NCBI taxonomy): domain Eukaryota; kingdom Metazoa; phylum Chordata; class Mammalia; order Carnivora; family Viverridae; genus Paguma; species Paguma larvata. Next base: position 6,985,489 of record CM057843.1, read on the forward strand.
TCTGTGATCTACTTGGAAAATCTCGATTCTCCCTAGGGCCTCAGTATAATTAGGTGACAAGGGTCAAAGTCTTCAAAAATTAAGTAAACAGGGCTCCTGGGTGGCTCAGGGGGCTCCTGGGTGGCTCAGTTGGTTAAGGCTCTGACTTTGGTTCAGGTCACTCTCTCACAGTTCGTGAGCTTGAGCCCCGTGTCAGGTTCTCTGCTGCCAACTCAGAGCTTGGGAGCCTGCTTTGAATTCTGTGTTCCCCTCCTTCTCTGCCCCTCCTCCCGCGCGCGCACGCACACACACACACACACACACACACACACACAATCTCTCTCTCTCTCTCTCTCTTTCAAAAATATATAAACATTAAAAAAATTTTTAGGGGCGTCTGCTCGGTCAGTTAAGCATCCGATTTTGGCTCAGGTCATGATCTCACGGTTCCTGAGTTTGAGCCCCACATCAGGCTCTGTGCTGTCAGCACAGAGCCTGGAACCTGCTTTGGATTCCGTGTCTCCCTCTCTCTATATTCCTCCCCGGCTTGTGCTCTGTCTCTGTTTCTCAAAAATAAATAAATATTTTTTAAAAATTAAAAAAAAAAAAAGGAAAGAAACTAAGTTTAATCCAAGCTTGTCTCTTACTTACTGGTCACTTGAATGACTAGAGAAAGAAAACGAATCTCTAATAATCAGTTTGTTCAGCTAGAAAATCCCAGTTAAAAAGCAGAAGAGGTTACTAAAGCTATTGCTAGGAATATCTTTGAATTTTACCTGTCTGTATTTTGCTGGCTTGCCCTTCTGCATGAATAATCAAGAACTGACTGTGTCCTCTGATCAGGAATGAATCCTTAACTACAGTTCTGCCCGTGTGTTGGTAAAGACGCCTCTGCCCTTTTCAGCTAGGTTGAAACGTAACAAACTCAGCTGATGACTGAATTTGATCTAATCAGCCCAATGCTCCCTTCCTCTGATCCATCAGCACCGAATGCCGAATATATAATAAAACTTCAGTTTGGCCTTTTCTTTACGGTTCTCTTTTATTCCTCCACCATCTCATCCTAAACCTTCCTCCTTCTCTTGATTGATAGTGGCATCTTTGTCTTTGGATTGCCTTCATGACTAGAGAAATTAAAACAGTCTCTCACAGCAGAAAGAGGAAAATTTCAAGTCATTTCAAATAAGGGTCCTGAAAGGAGTTCTTAGAGGAAATAATTAAATGTATTAGAAACACAGACCACCTGGCTGGCTCGGTCAGTACAGCATGTGATTCTTGATCTCAGGGTGGTAAGTTCAAGCCCCACCTTGGGCACAGAGCTTTCTTAAAAAAAAAAAAAATTAAAGAATTCAGAGACCTTGGCTCTGGGTCTGGCTTTACTAGCAAATCACTAAGTGATTCAGACATTCTCAGGGCATTATTTTTCCTACCACAGAGAAATGCTGAGACCACTAAGAGACTGCTTATTTAATTCACTAAGTGAAAACTAATCGAAAAGTAAAAATATTTATGTTAATGCTGGAAATGATTCTTCGATTGAAGAAGCTCTGGACTTAACCTTTTGTGAGCTGTTATATAATTACATCCTATAACTCCACACTTAATTGCAAAATATAGTCTGTATTAAATGTACCAAAGAATTTTTGCAAAACCACACACAGGCTTTCTCCGTTTTCTTCTATTACCATATGTATTTACAGATAATAAAAACTCCCATTAAGTAAAATTCTAAGATCAGCCAAATAAAAGGAGGATGTCTAGTATTCACAGAACACTAACATATAGAACCAAGTTGGGAGAAGGAGCAAAGGCCTGGATTCTAAAAAGATGAACAATTTGAGTGGTTTCTAAAAACAAAACAAAAAGATGGGTTAAAAGCTTATATCTAAAAGGCAACTGTTTTGAATAGCTTTCACAATCCCATAATAAGTGCGGTATCAAACACAGTCAGGGTAATTAATTCGGTGGACTTTTCCCCTTTCGCTGACAGATTGAACAGCTCTGAGGATAATCTCCTTCGCTCTCCCAGGGCTCAGTTGGAAGATTCATTATTTATGCCCTCGATTGTTTACTCTGTCCTATTTTCCATCCATCCAGGCCCAAGGGCAGTGTTATCACTGGCCTGTTTCCAAAATGAATGTATTAGTTCACTGCCTAACTAGTTGCAAAACCAAAGATAATCAAACACAATGTTATCCTATGACTGAAGAGCAATCCTACCCACCACCTGATCCAGGAGAGAAGTCAGTGACAATGCTAACTCAATGTTACCAAAAGCTAATTCTCTTAGATGGATGAAGTGAGATCCATTGTCATTCTAGGCCCCCTCCCTTTTTTTTGGTGAGCCACTGAGCAACATATATGCAAATCTGACAGGATTCTTAAAGGGCAGTATCATTAGAAAGGCAGCTCTGGCCCTCGCTGAGAGCAGACCTGTAAACTACTGTGGATTAAACTGATTGAGATGCATTTTGCCTAGCAACCATTCATTAGGAAGAGTTCAGTAACTCACCAACAATCGATTCCACGTTTTTATCTGAGCAGATAACAGACTCTACCAAGTCTTCTACCCTCTGGATTCAGACTTATAGCAAACAACTTCCTCAAAAGATTCAGCTTCCAAGAGTCAACCCCTGGGGGAGGGGGTTGGGTTTAAAAACACACAAAATATTGTCTAAGACACCTGACTGACAAAGCTGAATAGCTTAAAAACTACCACCAGTCACATCTCCATATGAATGCATTCATTGTCTCTAAATGTCTCTCACATAACAGCATTCCCAGTTCTTCTTGCTTCTAATATTTTCTCATCTTGAGCAAGCTTTTCCCAACTCCAAACCTTACAACGCTCAAGCTGATTATTATGAGAATCAACGCCAAGGGTCCAATCTTTTCCTTTACCTTCTCAAGGGGATCATTTTATACTTCTGATGTGAATGGGGGATTGGGCTTGAATCTCCCTTTAGAGAGAACACAGGGCCCTTTTTCTTAACACATCCTAAGCTGTGACTCACAGAAATAATCAGGATGGATAAAAACAGATTGCTAAAGAAAATTAAATCAGCTACTTTAATTTCAGCGGCACCATGTCCCCTCAACTAAGAGATTATGGCTTCATACAATTGTTTCCCTGCAGAGGACCAAATTTGAGGAGTTCCAGCCCCCCTAAATGATATTTGGAGAACACTGTAAATACACCTATGATTAGTTCTATACATAGCCTTTGTCTCCTGGGGGAAATTCTTTAGGGAAATCACCGTACCAAGCAAAATATTGATTACATAAATCAGGCAAGAAAATAGATATGTAAAAATATTAAGTGAACGAAGTGTAATATAACTTTACAAAACTGTATTAATTGTTTACCCATGGGTAGACAAAAAACCACCTAGGATCCCAAACGGGCTGGCGACTTATTTTTGAGTAGAATCCAGATGAAGTGATACATGCTTTAATATAGCCTCCAAGTATTGTTTGTGTTACTTCCTCAGTTTGCTATAGCTTAGGCATCAAAGTGCACTTTGTTTTACAAAATAGCTAGCTCTCAAAGCCTCAATCAGTAATTTTTAATAGTTCATTCTCAATAACAAATTAGGTAAAAAACAACAACAACAACATCTGGGGCCTCTCAATTTAAACATTATGGAGTTATATGGGATAAATGGATAAATAAGACAATCCAAATCCAGCAAAGGTTACTATGAATCTACTTTTTTGAACAATTCCTTTTAAAGATTTTTTAAAAGTAAGCTCTACACCCAACATGGGGCTTGAACTTACAACCCCGAGATCAAGAGCTACACACTCCATTGACTGAGTCAGCCAGGTGCCCCTTTTTTGTATAATTCTGTAGCATGGCAACTTGAAATGTAAAAGATAGGAACATATATAGATAGACAGACAGACTGATTCCTGATCTCTAGTAAGCTTCTACAACTAAGATGGTTTCCTATCCTATTACACCTCTTCCTCACAACACTTGGCTTTCACCACACTCTGCCCCTTATTAGAGATCCAATAGTCAATGCGAAGGAAAAACACTGATCCAGTTAAAACTTTAAGACAGCTCCAACATATCAATTCTGTCTTCATAACTGAATTTCAGTTAGAACAATCTGTGGAAACTGAACCTGGATTACAAGAATCTCTCAATCATTTCAATTAATATTTACCAAAAAGTGCTGCCAAAAATTGATATTCATCCCGTCTGGCATTCTAGTTCTTTGCTAAGCAACATTAAGATAAATCTGGTCCAAACACCTTTGGTGAAAACACTCAGTTAAATTAAGCAAGTTTATCACGAACACTGCCACTTACCACAGAAAGACAGACACACACACACACACACACACACACACACACACACCCCATTTGTTTCTAATATCATAAAATTTGGGTTTTCTATCTTCAATTGATAACTTTTCACTCAATTAAAACTTATAAAGAGGTTCCTGATTTTGGCTGAAGATAAGCTCTGCGCCCTTCAGAAAGAAAGGATCTATAAATTGCAGAAGTAAAAGAACTCAAAAGAGATCAATATAATTTAAATTGTAATGCTACAGCCACCCAATTTCATAAAGTTTGGGAGGGAGGAAACTTTAAAAAATAACTGAACAAAATTCATCTGGATTTAAAGTTTGGTTCTGGCTTTTCGTGACAGAAACTAATCTCTCTGAAAATACATGGATATAAGAAATAAACTGATGGAGAAACAGACAAGACTTTTAGGTTTCAGTAACAGTAAGGTAAGTTTGCTCTTTTCCTAGGTTTCCCCAGTAAGGCTGAGTACTAAACAAAGCCGGTAACAAGGTACTCAAGAGGAGACTTTTAACAGAGTTAATCGCTAACAACTATCAGGATTTCCTTTAACCACCATCTGACAGGGGCTGCTGCTCCCTCTTTCCACCTCCTTCCTTTTCAGATTGTTTTTGCTGAATAAGGCAGTCCCAAGTAGGAAAATGGTGAAGACAGCCTTAATGGACATGCATGCAGTACAGTTCCAAAAACCCATTCCTAGCCTTCTTTTTTCTGTTTCTATATCTTTCTCTTTCTGCCTTTCTTTCTTTCTTTGTGGTTTACCGCATCTGATGCCACACAAGAAAGGGCTCCTCTTTTCTACTCTGTTCATTTTACTCCATAAAAGACCGACATCGACATATCAGTAAAAAAAGAGAGAAGAGTCCTGAATCTCCTTACCCTGCTGCAGGGGTGAGATGATGGGAGGGAAAGAAGAATGAAGGGTAGAATCAGAAAATCAAAATAAACTGACGGGATGTGGAGCTCTTACTTCCCATTTCATTTCCCCTTTCCTCACAAGGTTAAGTCGGCTGAAGTCGGAGCTGCATTAGAAAAAGCACATACACACACGCGCGCGCGCACACACACACACACACACACACAAGCGCGCGCGCACGCACACGCACACACGCACACACACCTTGAGCCCTGGAAGGGAGGTGAGTTCGCTCCGCAGCGCTCGGTGGGGCTCTAGGCTCCGCCCCGCCCGCCTGGGGCAGCTCAACCCTCCTCGCCCCGCCCGGGCAGGAGGGATGAGAAGAGGCTTATAGCAGTCTTGGCAGGGGGAGGGGGACGTGGCTGCTCCGAGTGCCAGGCTCCCGGAGCACAAGCACTCCGCGGTGCGCCGACACCCCCTCCCCCAGCCGGCAGCCGCTTGCTCCCCTTTGCTGCCGGAAGCCAGCCCCGCCCCCTCAACTCCATCCCGGCCCTCCGCAAACCCCCTCCCGCCCGCACAGCCAATGGTAAGCCAGTGAGCCAGGAGAGCGACCCGCCAAGCAGCCAACTGGGGAGGCCCACTGGGAGGTCAGCCGCCGGGGATAGGCCAGCTACCCGCGGCCCCGGCCCCTGAGCGGCTCCTCTTTGTTAGAGCTGCCCCCATCTCTCCCGATTACCACCCCAAAGCCGGGAGACAAGCATCCCACAGCTGGGCCAGGTGATGCTGCGACCCTTCTACCGCTCCCCCGCCCACTCTCTTGCCTGGGTGCTAGGAGTGGCCCCTAACCAGGCAATACCTCCCAGAGTGCCTCAGACTTCCACAGCAATAGCCACCAGATGACACCCGACAGTAAAAAGATGCTCCTGGGGCCTCTCTGCCTCACCCTTCTTTTCTCAGACTAATCAACTTCACACCGTGGATAGATTTAGGTTTGCGTATTAGATCAGCTGCAAACATCAATCCACCCTGTCTGAAACTCCTGCTTCCTGTGACGCAGAAATTAAGAGGGGAGGGGGCATATCGGGAAGGTAGTTATCTGGAAGTTGGTGGGGGTAGGAGGAATACATCAAATAATCCGCAAAAACACACACACCAAAACACACACAGTTGGCTTCAATGCAGTTCAGATATAAAACATCTACGTTCAACAAAATCCAAGCTAACCACTCCTCTAGCTGATTTCAGTACAATCAGGAAACAAGTATCTAAATCTTGTTCAAGCTGTATGCCAAATATCAGGAAAAGAAACCTCTCAGCCACCGCCAGGTCACCGCATAACTGGCAGGCTGCATCAACACTTCAATCACTAATGCCGCCATCAGGGGCATAACACAGCTGGGACGGAATATGTCAAAGACTGTAGAATATTTTCTTAGGTGTGGTGGAGCAGTGCATGGGACTCATTTAAGAAAAATAAAATCGGGGCACCTGGGTGGTTCAGTTGGTTAAGAATCCCACTTCAGGCTCTATGCCGCTAGCTCAGAGCCTGAAACCTACTTCAGATTCTGTGTCTCCCTCTCTCTCCCCTCTCCCCCGCTCATGCTCTGGCTTTCTCGCTCTCAAAAACAAATAAATATTAAAAACATTAAAAAATAAAATAGAAGGGCGCCTGAGTGGCTCAGTCAGTCAAATGTCCCTCTCTTGATTTCACTCATGGTCATGAGATCAGGCTCAGGAGTTTTTGAGCCCTACACTGGGCTGTCAGTGCAGAGCCCGCTTCAGATCCTCTGTTCCCCCAGCTCTCTGTCCCTCCCCGCTCGTGCGCTGTCTCTCAAAAATAAATAAAACACTGGGGCACCTGGGTGGCTTAGTCAGTTGGGCATCCATGAACTCACGGTTTGTGAGTTCTAACTCTGCATCAGGTTCTTTGCTGAAAGCGAGGAGCCTGCTTGGAATTCTCTCTCTGCCCCTCCCCCGCGCTCTCTCTCCCTGTCACTCTACAATCCCACTTAGTTTCCCCAAGTAGTACTGTAATTTTTAAAAGACAAAAAAGTGTACTTGCAATTTAAGTAGCCCTTTCTTTCTTTTTAACGTTTATTTTTGAGAGAGACAGAGAGACAGAATCCAAAGCAGGCTCCAGGCTCTGAGCTGTCAGCACGGAGCCCAACAAGGGGCTAGAACTCACCAAGCAGGGGTGAGATCATGACCTGGGCCCACGGGGGATGCTTAACTGACTGAAACACCCAGGCGCCCTAAGTAGCCCTTTCTAACATGGAGTTCAAAGCATTTCATATCTATAACCTCAGTCTTCTTATTAGTAAGATGGAAAGAAAGGGAGCTGTACGGACATGCCCATTTTAAAGACAGCTCTTCTTTCTAACCCAAATTCAAAGACTGGCTTAAACAGATCTACAGAGGAACCTTACTGATGTTTCAGAGAGTAGCACTCCTTAGGTTCCATATGAAAAGAACTAAATGTGCAAATTTTAAAATTTCGAAGTCCGCTAGCTTAGCTAGCAGGGAAGCCCAGTCTCATCCCATCTTCTCCTGACCTAAACAAAAATTCAAGAGCTAACTGACATCATTTAGCAATTCTCTGGCATTTTCTATATTAAAGTAACTAAACAATAAGAAGTTAATGCTCAAAGTAGCCAACCATAAAGGTAATCTTGATGTCTAAGGGAAACTTCTGTGTCAGTACCTTCCTTCAGACTCTACCCTTCTTGGTAAAGGAAATTTTTTCTCTTTAAGGATTAAACTAGAAACTAAAATTTACATTGTTCCGGGAACACACATGTACCAATTAATCTGCCGAGACATCAAAAACAAAGAAACAAACATACCAGTCTCACCACTATTATCACAAATGTTCTTGGCAAGTGGATAATTCATATAAAATTTCTGATATGCTCTTCTAAAATATAAACGTGGAGCTCTTAGGGAGTTTCAAATACCTTAACTAAATTAAAAAGTTAAGTTCATCTTGCCCAAGTATCTATACAGTTCACAGAGGAATTACAACTATTTAGTAAAAGATCACTGGGGAAGCTCAAAACATTTTCTTCTAAAGAATCCAAGTCCAATTTCCTTCCAGGTCCCTTAAATGTACTCCAGCTGGGGCGCCTGGGTGGCTCAGTCGGTTGAGCGGCCGACTTCGGCTCAGGTCATGATCTCGCGGTCTGTGAGTTCAAGCCCCGTGTCGGGTTCTGTGCTGGTGGCTCGGAGCCTGGAGCCTGCTTCAGATTCTGTGTCTCTCTCTCTCGCTCTGCCCTTCCCTCACTCATACTCTGTCTCTATGTCTCTCAAAAATTAAGAAATGTTAAAAAAAAAAAAAATGTACTCCAGCTTATTACCATTACCCTAACAGAGACCCTTAACATGGCTGTGGGGTAACTATAACTTCTTTCTAGTCTTCCTCATTCTGCATACCATTGTTTTCAAGCATTTGTTCTTAAAAAACTCAGAAAGGGGCGCCTGGGCGGCTCAGTCATTTAGGCGGCCAACTTCGGCTCAGGTCATGATCTCACGGTCTGTGAGTTTGAGCCCCACGTCGGGCTCTGTGCTGCCAGCTCAGAGCCTGGAGCCTGCTTCGGATTCTGTGTCTTCCCCTCTCTCTGCCCCTCCCCTGCTCATGCTCTCTGTCTCTCTCAAAATTAAATAAAAACATAAAAAAAAATTTCTTTTAACACAGAAAGTTAAATTTATTGTTTACTAGGCCCAAGGCCCTGTGGCAAGAACTATATATTTATATTTATTATTTTGTCATAATAAGCCTATAAAATTTCTCCATCTTTACAGATAAACTGAGGTCCAGAGAGGTTGAAGATCTTCTCTAAGTCATACGGCTGGCAAATGGAAAAGTCAATATTAGAATTTGGGGGAAAAAAAAAGAATTTGAGTCATCCTGGCTCCAAATCTAATACTCCTATCCTTGAAGCTATATGTGGTTCTCTGGTACCTGTGTCATCAGCCAAGTTTTCACTCTATGGCTGTCATATGTTCCATAGCCTGGCACCATCTTCCATTCTCACACTTACTTCCAGCCCTTCCCTAGCAGGTTTTCTCCACACCAAACTAATCTGTTTGCTCACTGTCTGTGTCTCATGTTCACCCATTTCTACTTTCATGCCATGACTTGTGCTGTTATAACCATGCCATTTAAATCCGACCCATTCTTCAAGCTCAAATTCTACCTTCCTTGTAGAGCCTTCTTTGATGCTGTCAGCAATGATTCCTTTTCTGAATCACTATTACGCAATCTAATACTTAATTATTCTGTTATCTAATATGTGATTTGTCTTCCTAATTTAGACTGTAACTCAGAACTTGTATTATATTTGCCTTTGCATCTTCTCCCTTCCCAATTGTGCACAGTAAGACACACATACACATAGTAAAGTCCTCAATAAATATTTAGACTAGTAGACTTTACAGCAGAAGGATGATCCGAATCACTTCAATGACCCAAGTTCTCAAAAATGCCACCAGAGTTGAAACCATTAATTATCATGGACAAACTGATAGGAGGGGCTTCAAGAGGGCTAGTAGTGTTTCTTTTTTTTTTTTTAAACGTTTATTTATTTTTGAGAGAGAGGGACAGAGTGTGAGTGGAGAGGGGAAGAGAGAGAGGGAGACACAGAATCCGAAGCAGGCTCCAGGCTCTGAGCTGTCAGCACAGAGCCCGATGCGGAGCTCGAACTCACAGACTGTGAGATCATGACCTGAGCCGAAGTTGGCCGCCCAACCGACGGAGCCACCCAGGCGCTCCTAGTAGTGTTTCTTGATCTGGGAACTAGTTACATAGGTAATGTTCAATTTGTGAAAATTCACAGAGAAATTTCTATACTGTATATATTTTGTCTCAGTGAAAAGTTTCAAAATATCAAGTTTCAGATTGTATAAAATAATCACATCTATTTATAAGCACATAGGAGAATTCTATATGTCTGTAGGTCCAAGAAAATAGTTGGAAGTATATACACCAATCTGTCAGTAGTGGTTATCACTAACAGGAAGATTAGAAGGATAAGAGGGAGCAAAGGACAGACCATATTTTTTTCTAACGTTTATTTATTTTTGAGAGACATAGAGACAGAGTGTGAGCAGGGAAGAGCAGAGAGAGAGGGAGACACAGAATCTGAAGCAGGCTCCAGGCTCTGAGCTGTCAGCAGAGAGCCTGACGCGGGGCTCGAACTCACAGACCGTGAGATCATGACCTGAGCTGAAGTCAGATGCCTGACCGACTGAGCCACCCAGGTGCCCCCAGACCATTTTTTTTTAATTTTTTTAAAAATGTTTTTATTTTTAAGAGAGAGAGCGAGCGTGAGTGGGGAGGAGCAAAGAAAGAGGGAGACACAGAATCTGAAGTCAGCTCCAGGCTCCAAGCTGTTAGCACGGAGCCTGACATGGGGCTCAAACTCATGAACCATGAGATCATGACCTGAGCCAATGTCAGACATTTATCCAACTGAGCCACCCAGGCGCCCCCAGAGAACTTTTTAAATATGTTTTATTGGATCTTTCACAATTTTGTGAAATTTTGTAATTTTAATAGATTAACATTAATTTTGTAGTTTTAATAGATTAGCTGACTAGTAGAACTAACAGATTATTTCCTATAGTTTTTAAACGTTTTATGCAGTGCAGAGCACGTCTAACTTTTATAATCAGTACAAGACGCTGAAACAGAAAAACATGTTGGCTCTTAGAAACAGAAAGAAAAGATCAATGAGCTAGACTAAAACTAGTTCAAGTAACTAACATCCACGCACTTCAATATTTCTTTTTTTTAAACTTTTTTCTTATATTTTATTTATTTTTGAGAGGAGAGAGAGAGAGAGAGAGAGAGAGAGAGAGAATCTGAAGCAGGCTCCAGGCTCTGAGCTGTCACCTGACGCAGGGCTCAAACCCATGAACCATGAGATCGACCTGAGCCGAAGTTAGATGCTTAACCGACTGAGCCACCCAGGTGCCCCCTTAAGTACTCTGGCAAATTTCCCAAATGACATTTATAACAAACAAAATACCAAAAATCAAACAAACACCAACAAACAAACCAAACTGAAAAGTGTCAAAGGTGCCTTTGACACTTAATTTATTCCAATCACAACAAATACGCTGAAGGGCGCCTGGGTGGTTCAGTCGGTTGGGCGCCGACTTTGGCTCAGGTCATGATCTCATGATCTTCGTGGGTTCGAGCCCCACGTCGGGCTCTGTGCAAACAGCTCAGAGCCTGGAGCCTGCTTCGATTCTGTGTCTCCCTCTCTCTGCCCTTCCCCCACACACTCTGTCTCTCTCTCAAATATAAACATTAAAAAAAATTAAAAATACACTGAAAACTCAGTAGAACTGAATAACAAAGACAAAACAATAACAATGATCTATCCCAAATAGAAGCTGAAACTTTTTTTTTTAATGTTTATTTATTTTTGAGAGAGCACTTCAGTAGGAGAGAGAGAGAGGGAGAGGGAGAGGGAGAGGCAGAGAAGGGGACAGAGAGAGAAAGAGAGAGAGGTAAAAGAGAGGAAGAGAGAATCTTAAGCAGGCTCCATGGCCAGCACAGAGTCCAGCATGGAGCTCAGTCTTAGAACCCTGAGATCATGACCTGAGCTGAAATCAAGAGTCAGACACTTAACCAACTGAACCACTTAGGTGCCCAGAAGCTGAAACTCCTAAAAGGGCATTTTCCCCATAAAAACCTGCCATGTGACATTTTATAGAATTCAAACACCCATGTGACATAACAGACTCTGATTTAGAAAGAAAGAAAGAAAAGAAGGAAGGAAGGAAGGAAGGAAGGAAGGAAGACAGAAAGAAAGAAAGAAAAAATCTTACTATCCCCCAATCTTTTTTTTTTTTTTTTTTTTTTTTTTTTTTTAATTTTTTTTTTAACGTTTATTTATTTTTGAGAGACATAGAGATAGAGCATGAGCAGGGGAAGGGCAGAGAGAGAGGGAGACACAGAATCCGAAGCAGGCTCCAGGCTCTGATGAGCCATCAGCACAGAGCCCGATGTGGGGCTCGAACTCACAGACTGTGAGATCGTGACCTGAGCCGAAGTCGGCCGCTTAACCGACTGAGCCACCCAGGCGCCCCCTATCCCCCAATCTTAAAGAGAACAGCAGGTCTGAAAAAAAAAGTGTGAAAGTTAAAAAAAAAAAATGAGGAGGAAGGCAATGCCTTTAACTATTATTTCAATGTAGCAAAGTATTTTTTTAAGTTGGCTGTACTTTCTCTTTCAGACACTAGAGGGAAGCATAAAATCCTCCTCTTGTGAATTACATCCATTCATTCATTCACGCACATCAGCATATATTATTGCATTCCTGTATATCAGGAATTCAATTAGACCCAGAGACAAAAAAAAAGTGAATAAACTACAGTCCCTATCTTTAAGGTGCTTAGTCTAGCGAAGGAAAACACGTTAATAAAGAAAATCAAAAAAAAAAAAAAAAAAAAAAAAAAAGCAAATTACAAGAAAGAACCAAACCTCAACTTTTACAAGACTGTGGGTTTGGGGAAGGACAGAAGGGGAAGCATTTCTGGCAGAGGGACTAAAAAGACACGTCCATATAATAATCCACACTAGACACACCAGCATATCCAAACTGGCTTATTCTTCCATTTATTTTCCCCATCTTAATCTAAATGGAAATAACGTATAACTACAAGTTATCTTTAAACGATTATCTACAGAAAGTAGAGGCATGAAGTGTTAACACGTGTGGAAGATTTGCTAAAATATTGAACTGACTAGGTTTCAAAATCTACTATACACAGCTTTTAATATTCTTATAAAAAGATTATTTAAGTAAGCTCTACAACCAACATGGAGCTCAAACTCACAACCCTGCGATCAAGAATCACATGCTCTTCCAACGGAGTCAGTCGTGCACCCCTATTATACACAGTTTTAAAAACATGAAGGTTGGGGCTCCTGGGCGGCTTAGTCAGTTAAGTGTCCGACTCTTGATCTCAGCTCAGATCTTCATCTCAGGGTCATGAGCTCAGGCCCTGCAGGGGCTCCACGCGCGGGCACCGTAGAACCTACTTAAAACAAACAAACATGAAGGTAGCAGATACAACTGGAGTTAAGACTGCTTACATAATAGGGGTGTCTGGGTGGCTCAGTAGGTTAGGCGCCGGACACCAGCTCAGGTCATGCTCTTGCAGTTCAGGAGATGGAGCCCCACGTCAGGCTCTCTGCGGTCAGCACGGAGCCTACTTTGGATCCTCTGTCTCCCTCTCCCTGACCCTCCCCCACTCATGCTCTCTGTCTCTCAAAACTAAACATTAAAAAAAAAAAAAAAAAAGACTGCTTACATAATAAAAATTCTCATTTGAAATCATGTTAAATTATACAGCTCCCTGAAAAGTGTGTCAAGGATAAAAAATAGAGGTTTCCTAAATGTGCTCTGTCTTATACAAATTAAGTTTACCAGAGTCAGGAAATAGAATTCGCTGACAATCAGCTTTCACTGATGTCTTTGTAAAGAGACATCTTGGTTAGCAAATCATTTCCACACCTAAATAATTCAAGCCTACACAGGAAAGACTAACACTTGAACTCAAAGTCACCATGGAATGGAATGGAAACGTTTGTGTGGTGTATTTTTCCCTAATCCTAAAATGACTGTTGCATCTTTTGCTATGGTTTGGGATGGCTGGATTGTGTGTTTTGGAGCTGGGGAGCTGGAGACAAGGGACAAGTTGTTAACATCTCATACTGAGGGTAAATTTCTCATACTCAAGGGGTGGCACATGGCAGAAAAAGTAAAAGCCAACATCTTGAAAAAGTTTCACACACATATACAAAATGAGGCGGCAAACTTGTGAATCAAGCATGATTTGGCATCTTTAAATGCAGAGCCGATTCTCTTCTAGTGCCAAAGCCAATGGCTTCTCCCGTAGATGAAATGGCACAGTTCCTGAAAAAGCCCTGGACGCTGTTTCCCCACAATCCTATAATCTGTCAGAAGACAGAAAACAAAAAGAAGGCTTTGCCAGCCAGAAAAAGCAAATTATAACCAACACAGAGCCAACACTTTACTTCAGACAGAAGGAGCTTTTCTATGCATCTTTGGAAGGAGAGAGACAAAAGAAGCTTACTATTTTGCTCAAATAACCAAGGCAAACATTTTAACCAAATACCTCTCGAATAAGCATTTGATGCAATAGCTTGCTTTCTCACTTCTTATTCATAGCCTTAAAGAACAATTTGCAGCATTGATGGAAAAGAGTTGATGGCCACAAAATACAAAGAATTTTTACATGTCCATAAGAAAAAGACAACCTAGGGGGAAATTTTCCAAGGGCATGAACTGGTAGTCACGGAAGAAAAACATAAGGTCAAATATTATATATAATTCCATATTCTTAGAAAGCAGTAGAGGGATGCCTGCGTGGCTCAGTTGGTTAAGTGTCTGACTCCTGGTCTCGGTTCTGGTCATGATCTCATGGTTCATGAGTTCGAGCCCCATGTCGGGCCTTGCACTGGCAGCACGGAGTCTGCTTGGGATTTTCTGTCTCTGTCTCTGTCTCTGTCTCTCTCTGCCCCTTCTCCGTTTGTGCTCTTTCTCACAAACTAAAAAAATAAACACTAAAAAAAAAAAAAGCAATAGAAAGTGCCTTCTCCACACAGGCAGCTCTTTCTGCCACTGGGTCCCATACCTGTGTGTTGATAAAACCAACTTTTTTCACTCTTGATTTCGGCTCAGATCATGATCTCATGGTTCGGGAGATCAAACCCCACGTCGGGCTCTGTGCTGACAGTGTTGAAGCCTGCTTGAGATTCTGTCTGTCTGTCTCTCTCTCTCTTTCTCTCTCTCTCTGCCCCTCCCCAGCTCACGCCTGCTCTCTCTCTCACACACAAAATAAAACGTTAAAAAAAATTGTTTTTAAATCACACTGTATACTTCAAATATGTTACAATTTTATTTATCAATTACACCTCAAATAAGCTGGGGGTGTCGGGGAGATAAGGGTGCCTAGCATAAGTAATACGTACCTAAAAATATTTAGAACAGAAGCTTTGTGAAACATCTACTCTGGGAAGGAAACTATGAAAAAGAATAGATACAGGTAAACTGCAAACCAAAGGAACTAAAATAAGAATAAAAGATGAACCTTACCTGTGAACATAAAACAGCTGAAGCCAATCCCCACGCCTACAATGAACACGGGAGATCATAGACATAAATAAAAGAAAGTCTAAATATAACC
Organism: Paguma larvata; assembly: GCA_030068075.1. Classification (NCBI taxonomy): domain Eukaryota; kingdom Metazoa; phylum Chordata; class Mammalia; order Carnivora; family Viverridae; genus Paguma; species Paguma larvata. Next base: position 7,000,862 of record CM057843.1, read on the forward strand.
ACAGAGGTAAAGCATCTCTAAGAAAGTAAGCTTACTCGACTGCCTTGCTGTGGAAGCAGGCCATTCTGGGACCCCCTTTCCAGTCACCAAATGCAAAAGAAAAGCAAATAATGCCTGCATGCGACAAAAGTCTTCCCATCAAAGAGGAAAAGAAAGCTAAGCCTTTTACTTGTCCTCGATACAAAGAGGGAAAGAACTGTGGAAGAACTCAAATTCCAGAAAAAAGACTTCATTCCAAAAGAAAAGGAAAAAAAACCCAAAACAGATTCAATTCCAACCTATGTAAAGCTAAGAACTTCATGTCACTTTGTTCTAAAATTAGCAATACACAAGTCCCCATTGAAAAAACAATACACAAGATCCCAACTGAGCTGTCGGCAGGGTAAAGTTCTAAGCACGTCAGCAAGTTATTGCTTAACCATTTCAGTTCTCCCTGATCAGTTTCAAACACAAAAGACCCACATCCCAAGTTTCCTCTATTGTTAATGCCACTTTAAGAGGCCGAGAAAAATTTAGTTCATCGGATTCAAATTTCAAGCATTTTCTAAGTACATTATAGGTAATGATGCCACAGAGTCTATATTTAGCCTCAGGTGTGGAACAAAGAGTGCTAGCTTTGCCTGAAATGGCACCATGTCCCTCCTCCAAACCTAATTGCAACCATCACCTAAGCTTTCATTAAAGTGGCTAGATGGTGTCATCTAAAATAAAATGCGTTTTCAGTGTTTCGTGAGTGGTTCCACTAATTGGCTGTGATGTTTTAAATATAGACAATAAATCACCCCTACTGGTCCTTTAAACATTCAGCATTATAAGTGCCACAGACTGGCATTCATCCCCTCATTTGAGCCAAAAAGCCAAGAATGGTAAAAATTCTTGTGATACAAATCCTCTGAAGTGATATTATAATAAATCTTTTAGAAATACTCTCTAACTAAAATTTGTTTCAGGGGCGCCTGGGTCGGTTAAGCATCTGACTTCAGCTCAGGTCATGATCTCACGGTCCAGTCCGTGGGTTCGAGCCCTGCATCGGGCTCTGTGCTGACAGCTCAGAGCCTGGAGCCTGCTTCGGATTTTGTGTCTCCCTCTCTCTCTGCCCCTCCTCTGCATGTGCTCTCTCTCTCTCTCTCTCAAAAATAAATAAACATTATTTTTAAAAAAATTTTTTTGTTTCATTATGGTTCCATAATTGTTACGCTCCAGAAATTAGGGTAGCGGTATCTTTTCCCAAATCCGGAGCTATTTTTTCTTCAAATAGTATTTATAAAAATATATCGCCTTTCTCAAAAGGAACTTAAGGCCTCTAACAGCCAGCATGCTGCTAATTTTCACAGCATCTCGATAAAGAACTATTATTTAGCATCTATATCACACTTTAACTTGCAAAAGTGTTTTACAATATTTTCATTAGTAGTCATGCCTCACAACCACCCATGAGCTAAACTGGTCCTGTTACCCTCATTTGACAGCTGAGAAAACTGATGTATCGTAAGGCCAAGGTCAAGCCAGTCTGCTTTTCCAAAACCAGGAACCTAACTCTAAAAAAACAGTCTCATTCACTCAACCAGTGTATCTGTATTGCTCATAGCTCTAGTTTTAGTAGGTTCTTAGAACACAGAAATCCACCTAAAACGAGGGTATGAAAACATTAAATTTTTATTATAACACTAAACAAAAACATACAACTGCATTTGAATACAAATAGGTAAGGATTTAATAACAATGACACAGGCGGTTCTCAGAAATTGGTTTCCAAAACCTCTACACCATCATACGAAAACAAAAAAAGGATCAAATGCTTCTTCATCTTATTTTTCTTCTTAATACACTACAATCAGACTTCTATCTCCATCACTCCAATGAGTGGTTCTAGTCAAGGTCACCAATGCAGTCAATGCACTAGGTTGCCAAACCCCATGCATACTTCTCTGTTCTTATCTGAGACAATAATCAATACAGCTGTCCACTCCATCCTTGAAACGTATTCTTTACTTGGCTTCCGTAACATCACTGCTTTTCCTCCTACCTCAGTGGCTGCTCCTCCTCCTTCAGATCTCTCTGTCCTAGCCACAATCCATTCTAGGTGAACTCCTGATGGAATTTCATGACTTCAAACTCTATCTACATGTTGATTTCAAGTCTACAATGCCAGCCCAGATTTCTCCCAGGAATGCCAGACTTTTCTATCTATCTTATAGCTCCAGTTGACCTGTCTAACAAGCAGCTCAGACTTGATATGACCAAGGCAAAATTCTTCTGCCAGAGTCTTACCCATCTCAATAAATATCATCACTTACCTAGTTGCAGAAGCTAAGCATGATTCCTCTTTGCCTCACACCCCCCGGCTGCTGGCAATTCCTGAGCAAGCCCTGCCGCTTTCATTTCCAAAAGAAATTCCAAGTCTGTCTACTTCTCTGCAGCTCTTCTAACATCACTCCAACCCAAGTCACCATCAATTCTCATCTGAATTAGTGCAAGTCTTGTAACTAGTCTCCTTGCCTCTACTCTGGATCCCCCTCCAACCAATCCATTTCTACACAGTAAGCAGAACATTCTAATTACAAATCAATTCATATCATATGTCCGCTTAAAAACCTCTAAAGGAAACACATCACCCTAGCTTTCAAACCTCAGTGTCATCTGGTCTCTGCCTTCTTCTGGCACCACTCTCCCTCTCACCACATTCGAGTCACATTAGCCTTATTTCTATTCTTCCAAGATATGAAATTCATTCCTCTTTACTTTTGCACTGGAATGTATGATCTGGTAATTTCTGAATTCTCCTAGATCTTAACTGCCATACTCTCTGAGAGGTATTCCCTATTCTCCTAATCTAAAGTAGCTGCCACTCATTCTCTAACACGTCAGTCTACTTTAATTCTCTCCATTGTATTTATCATAACTGGTTTTTAAAAAATTGTTGTCTGTTTGCCCTCCCTAGAATACAAGCTCCATAAGAGGACAGACTCTGTCTGTCTTGATTACCGCTGTATTACTAGTACTCTACGCATACTAGAAACTCAAATTATTTGGCAGGCTTAGTTACCCCTACCCACAAAGAGCTCACAATCCAGTTCAAGAAACAAAACATTTAAATAATAAATGTAACGCTAGCAGGATAATCAAATGTCACAGTAGCCCAGCAGCAGGAGTGATTAATTCTGCCTTGAAAAGTAGGAAGACTTCACAGAAGAAATGAGCTATGAGCTAAATTCTAAAGATTAATCAGGAGATTCACCAGATTATTGGTTATGCTTGCTTGTTTTGGAAGAAGCACCCACAGAGGGAAAGAAAATAGCTTGAGCAAAAATATAACGAGGGGAGGAGGAAGGAAGATGGGACCAATCATGTGCTGTGCCTCAGGCACTGTGAGTGACAAAGAATCCTGAAGGGAAAGAGCAGACGCAGTCTTACAATTTAGGAAGATCGCTCTTGTGACGATGTGATGAATCAACTGAAGGGGTAAGGAGACGTGGAAGGCCAGTTAGGAGGTTACTGCAACTGATCAAGTAACAGATAAAAATGGTCAGGGCAGTCAGTTGAGCTTCCAACTCTTGGTTTCATCTCAGGTCATGATCTCTCGGTTTCATGAGTTAGAGCCCCACCATCAGGCCCCACTCTGAAAGTCCACGGAGCCTGCTTAGGATTCTCTGTCTCCCTCTCTCTCTCTGCCCCTCCCCCACTCACGGTGTCTCTGTCTCTCTCAAAATAAATACATAAACTTAAAAAAAAAAAAAGAGCGACATCTGAGTGGCTCAGTCAGTCATGTATCTGACTTTGGCTCAGGTCATGATCTCACTATTGGTGGGTTTGAGCCCACGTCAGGCTCTGTGCTGCCAGCTCAGAGCCTGGAGCCTGCTTCAGATTCTGTGTCTCCCCTGCTCTCCGCCTCTCCCACACTCATGCTCTGTGCCTGTCTCTGTCTCTCTCTTCTCTCTCTCAAAAATAAATAAAACTTTAAAAAACTTTAAAAAAAGGAAATAAAAATGGTCTAATCCATGACTTTGGCAATATGGTTGGACAGTAAGTGGCAGATTTAGGATATCTTCAAGGCTAAAGTCAAATCTAGGGATCAAGTAGATATGAGGGACAAGGGAGAAGAAAGAAGCAAGGTCAAATCCAGTATTTTTGATTTAGGCAACTGTATGGCTATTAATAGCATTCAGCCAGACATGGAATCCAGAAGGTTTAGATTTTGTGGCAAAAAGTAACGAATTCCAAGGTCTCCATAAGATGTCCAGGTGGATTCTGAAATATAGGCCTGGATCCCAGGAAAGAGAGATTTGAGTTAAATATAGAGATTTGAATTACATTACCTGTGAAAAATAAAACAAGAGGGTGGCTAAGAACAGAATTCTCAAAAACATTAACACTTAGGGGCCGAGAGAAGACAGGGAGACTATGAGGGAGACTAAAAAGGAATAGAAAAGAAAAACCAAGCATGGACAGTTTAAAGAAGCAGAGAAGCAAAAAATTTAAAAATTAGGGGTGCCTGGGTGGCTCGATAGGTTAAGCAGCATCTGACACTTGATTTTGGCTCAGGTCATGATCTGACGGTTTGTGAGTTCAAGCCCCACACTGGGCTCTGCGCTGACGTCACGGAATTGGCTTGGGATTCTGTCTCCTCTCTCAGCCCCTCCCCTGTTCACTCTCTACCTCTGTCTTAAAATAAATAAAAACAATTTAAAAATTATGAGGCACCTGGGTGGCTCAGTTGGTTAAGCTTCCGACTTCGGCTCAGGTCATGGTCTCACACGGCTTGTGGGTTTGAGCCCCTGCGTCGGGCTCTATGCTGACAGCTGAGAGCCTGGAGTCTGCTTCAGATTCTGTGTCTCCCTCTCTCTCTGCCCCTCCCCGCTCATTCTCTCCCTCTTTCTCTCTCTCTCTCCTTCAAAAATATATAAACGTTAAAAATTTTTAATTAAAAAATTAAAAATTAAAAAAAATTGAAATAAAAGCAGAAGGCAAAATAAATTAAGGACTGAAAAGCATCATCTGGGTTTGACAATTAGGTCACTGAGCAGAGCAATTTCAGTGGAGTGTTGAGGACAAAATCAAATTACATGCTTGAGGAATAAATAGGCTGTGAAAAAGTAAAGAGAGCAGGAGAAAGACTACTTTTAGGAACAGGAGAGAAAGTGAGCAGTAACGGGGGGTAGGGTGGGGACAAAGAATCGGGAAAAACATATAAATACGAACAAAAAAACAGTGGCACAACAAGGTCGCCGAGGGATTAACAATATGGAGAAGAAAGGAAAGGCCAACGTGAATATGAATAAAGTCTGCAGGTGTGGAAAACAGAAGCGAAGATAACTTCCACTTGACAGCCTTTGAGACAAAGGTGGGGGAGAGAGAATAACATTAAGGGACAAGAGATAATCAGCTGGGTTAGGCAAATATTCAGTTGAGACACAGGAGCCTAACTCCACAATCTCCTACTAAGAGGTTTACTGTATCTAAAAAAATTTTTTAATGTTTATTTATTTTTGAGAGAGACAGAGTGCGAGTGGGTTAGGAGGAGAGAGACAGAGAGGGAGACACAGAACCCAAAGCAGGCTCCAGGCTCTGAGCTGTCAACACAGTGCCCAATGCAGGGCTCGAACTCAAGAACTGCGAGATGGTGACCTGAGCCGAAGTTGGATGCTCAACCGACGGAGCCACCCAGGCGCCCCTGATCTTACTTTATCTGAATAAAATTTCTTCCTTAGAAATTTGAGATCTGATGGAAAATCAGAGGAGTTGTGAAAAGAAAAAGCAGACTTGATCCAGAAACATCAGCAAATAGTTCAAATTACCTCTCACAAGAAAGCAACAGCAGAGGGAAGGGGAAGGAACGCCCAAGCAGGGGGCAACGCTGTTAGTCAGTACTGGACCTGGCCCAGCTGCCCAAACACCACAGCCACTTTCCTTGATGTCTCACCAAATCTAAAAATCCACACTAACCTGGAAGCTGTAATACTTCTAGCTTCTGTTCATTAAGTAATCCCTGGGAGAATGGATAGCTTGGCTAGACTTTGGATAATATTCATCTATACCCCCATTAACCTGACAAATCTCGTCCTATACTTTTTCATGCGCTGATGTGGAGAACATATTGATGCCACCAGCGGGGTCCTAGGATAGGAAGAGAGTGGGCAAGGAAAGCTAGTAGCATCAGGCTCGAGAATAAGCAAGCTTAAAGAAAGTAGAAAATAAATGGCAAAGTATTCTTGAAGTCTTAAGAATTAGAGTACACACTGCAACGACGTGGATGGAACGAGAGGGTATTATGCTAAGCAAAATAAGTCAGTCAGAGAAAGACAAACATCATACGACTTCACTCATATGAGGAATTTAAGATTCAAAAAGATGAACATAAGGGAAAAGAAGCAAAAAGAATATAAAAACAGGGAAGGGAACAAAACATAAGAGACTCTTAACAGAGAACGGAGGGCGACTGGAGGGGCTGTCGGTCGGGGGATGGACTAGATGGGTAAGGGGCATTAAGGAAGACACTTGTTGGGATGAGCACTGGGTGTTACATGTAGAGGATGGAATCACTACTCAAAACATTATTGCACTATATGCTAATCAACCTGGATGTAAATGAAAAATAAATAAATTTTAAAAAAGAATTAGAGTACACAACTGCATTTCAAAGTAAAATAAATTGTAAAGGATCTTAGATTGTCACTCAGAGACTTCTCACCATGCATCTTTTTTTTTTTTTTTTTTTTTAAGGTAGGCTCTACACCCAACAACCCCAAAAGGCCCATGCACTACTGACTGGGCCAGCCAGGTACTCCCATACTGTGTACCTTTCATGTTACTTAAAATATATTCAAAAAAGAAAATAAAATTAAGTTAAAATTCAAATATATTTAGGAAATTACATTTCTGGAATTCTTCCTTAAACTCTCCCTCTTCCACCCCCAGACTTTTTTTTTTTTTTTTTTAAATGTAGGCTTCCCACCTAGTGTGGAGCCCAATGCCGGGCTTGCATTCAGACAAGACCTAAGCTGAGATTAGGAGGCCGACCCTTAATGCACTAAGCCACCCAGGAGCCCTCAGATAAGTTTTAAACGGTAAAATTTATTTTTTAGTGTTCAGTTCTAAAAGTTCTATAAATATACAGATATGTAACCACAATCAAGGTACAAAACAGTTCCATTACCCTCCATAAATTTCCTTACTCTACTGCTTTGTAGTAAAACCTTCCCCTACCCCTAGCACAAGACAATCATTGATCTGCTCTCCACTATCCCTATAGTTTTAAGTTTTCTAAAATATCATATAAATTCAATCAAATAGTGAGTAGCCTTTTCAGTTTGGCTTCTTTCATTTACCATAATGCATATGAGATTCATTCATGTTACTGCATATATAGTTCCTTTTTATTGCTAAGCAGTATTCCACTATATATCACAATTGGTCAATCCATTCCAAAGCTGAAGGACATTCAGGTTGTTTCTAGTTTTCAGCACAAATAAAAAGCTGCTATAAATATTGGAACGCCTGAGAGGCTTAGTCGGTTAAGCATCCGACTTTGGCCCAGGTCATATCTCGCAGTTCATGGGTTTGAGCCTCACATCGGGCTCTGTGCTGACAGCTGCAAACCTGGAACCTGCTTTAGATTTTCTCTCTCTCAAAAATAAACATTTTAAAAAATATATATTTAAGGGGCACCTGAGTGGCTCAGTAGGTTAAGCGTCTGACTTCAGCTCAGGTCACGATCTCAAGGTTCGTGGGTTCAAGCCCTGCATCGGGCTCTGTGCTGACAGCTCAGAGCCAGGATCCTGCCTCAGAGTCTGTGTCCCCCCCTCTCTCTGCCCCTCCCCTACTCACACTCTGTCTATCTCTCTCTCTCAAAAATAAATAAACTTAAAAAAGAAAAAGATGTAATAAAAAGATACATTTAAAATAAATAAATAAATACATAAATAAATAAATGAATAAAACTGCTATAAATATTCACACACAGGCTTTCATGTCCTACGTTGTCGCTCCACTTGGGTAAATACGCGGGTCATATGTTAAGTATTTGTTTTACTTAGTAAGAAACTACCACAGTGTTTCCCAGAGTTCTAGTTGTTCCACATCCCTGCCAGCCCATAATCTAGTCAGTTTTCTTTTGTTGTTTTTTAGCCATTCTAAGGGCATATCTCTTTATGATTTTAATTTGCATTTCTCTAATGACCAAGATGTTGAGATTTTCACATACCTGCCATCAACCCATCCTCTCCAATGAAGTCATTCAATTCTTCCACTCATTTTTTTACGGTGCTGTCTGCTTCTTGATGAGCTTTGAGCTCTTCATACGTTCTAGATACAGATTTATGTATGTCTGATACACAGTTTGCAAATATTTTCTCCCACTCTGTGTCTTTTTTTTTTTTTTAAGTAGACTCCATACCCAACATGGGGCTTAAACTCACAACCGTGGGATCAAGAATCACATCTCTACCAACTGAGCCAGGTGCCCTGTCTGTGTCTTTTCTTTCATTCACGTAAGTATCTTTTGCAGAGTAAAACTTTCAAATTTTGAGGAGGCCCAATTTGTCAAAAAAATTTTTTTGGATCTTGTCTTTGGTGTTGTATCTAAGAACTCTTTACCTAATTCGAGGCAACAAAGATTTTCTCCTGTTTAAAATATTCCAAATATTTTACAGTTTTCCATTTTATATTTAGGTCTGTGATCGATTTTGAGTTAATTTTTATAAATGGTATGAAGTATAGTTTGAGGTACATCTTTTCTTTTTTTTACTTTAGATATCCAGTTGTTTCAACAACTCATTGGTGAGAAGACTATCTTTTCTCCTTTGACTTGCCTTTGTATCTCTATCAAAAATCAAACGGTTATACTTAAAAGTATAGGTCTATTTCGGGACTTTCTATTCTGTTCATTGATCTGACAAACTACCCTTTTGCCAATCTTTTGCCAATACTATGGTCTTGATTACCATAGCTCTTTAGTAAATCTTGAAATCAGGTAGTAGGAGTCTTCCAACTTTGTTGTCCTTTTTCAAAATAGTTTTGGTTATCTTGGTCCTTTTGCCTTACTTTCTCTCTTTTTTTTTTACATTTACTTATTTTTGAGAGAGCATGAGTGGGGGAAGGGCAGCGAGAGAGGGAGACACAGAATCTGAAGCAGGCTTCAGGCTCTGAGCTGTCAGCACAGAGCCTGATGCAGGGCTCGAACCCACGAACTATGAGATCGTGACCTGAGCCGAAGGTGGACGCTCAACCGACTGAGCCACCAAGGCGCCCCCCTTTTTTTCAACGTTTTATTTATTATTTAAGAGAGAGCGAGAGAGAGAGAGAACGAGAACAAGCAGGAGGGGGCAGAGAGAGAAGGAGACACAGAATCTGAAGCAGGCTCCAGGCTGTGAGCTGTCAGCACAAAGCCCAACAAGGGGCTTGAACCTGGGAGCCATGAGATCATGACCTGAGCCAAAGTCAGACACCCAACGGACAGAGACACTCAGGTACCCCTAGTATCTTTAAAATCTTTAGCCCCACCCAAATAAATATATATAAAAATAAAATCTTTTTTTAAAAGAAATTCTTGTTAATTTTTTGGGATTTTTTTTTAACGTTTATTTTTGAGACATAGAGACAGAGTGTGAGCAGAAGAACGGCAGAGAGAGAGGGAGACACAGAATCCGAAGCAGCATCCAGGCTCTGAGCTGTCAGCACAGAGCCCGACGCGGGGCTCGAACTCAAAGACCGCGAGATCATGACCTGAGCTGAAGTTGGCCGCTTAACCGACTGAGCCACCCAGGCACTCCTAGGATTTTTCTTTTAGTCCTTACCTTTTAGAGATATATATGGAAATAGTTATCAATTTATAAATCTGAGATTTGTTTAAAAATAACTTGGGTGGGCTAGTGGATAGTGGGAAACAGAAAACACAAGATTGGCACAAGTTCAAAATTACTATAGTGGGGTGACACGGGTTCCTTACACTGATCTCTACTCTCACATATATTTGAAATTTTCAGAATAAAAAGATAAAAAGAAAACCTATCTACAGAATTAATCTTCTCTTTAACATAAAATTCCTAAGGTAAGGGAGAAAAGGAGAAGTATGAGGAGTTAAGTCTTGAATCCAGTTGAGACCCTAGGGACGTCTGTGATTCTCAGCATTTGATTTTCATCCTGTTTAATGTCAATATTAAAAATGTTTAGCTGGAGCACTTGGGTTGGTTAAGCGTCTGACTTCGGCTCAGGTCATGACCTCACGGTTCATGAGTTCAAGCCCCATATCGGGCTCCATGCTGACAGCTCAGAGCCTGGAGTGTGCTTCAGATTCTGTGTATCCCTCTCTCTCTGCCCGCCCCTGCTTGTGCTCCGTCTCTCTCTCTCTCTCTCTCTCAAAAATAAAATAAAACATTTAAAAAAATTTTTTAAAAAAGGTTTAGCTAAAATCAACCAACAACTATAGATACTCTGCATATTCCTTCCTTTCATAAAACATGTTTCTGCTTTTATTTCAAAATCATGAACTCTAAAAAAAGCACCTAAATCATACCAAACTGTCCTTCCAGTAAACAACAGCATGTATATCTTTCGCTTACCATCAGGTATATTTATTTCACTGTTTTCAGTTCTTATATAACTGGTGAAAAAAGCGACGGAGTAGCAGAGAACTAGACAGTTCGTGGGCTTGAATTCCTAATCCCAACTCTGAACTAACCAGGCACTGGTTCAAGACTGTCCTGTGGTCCAAATCTGCTGAGGTTCTGGTTCATAATAACCATTCAGGCTCTAGTCAGAGGCGTTCAGTGGAAATAGATTCTTTTCCCCCATCTTTATAATAGACCTGATGTTAGACAAGGCAGTTTCAGGGTTCTTGGCCGGCTCAGTCAGTTAGAGCATCGACTTGGTCTCGGGGTTGAGAGGTCAAGCTCCATGTCGGGCACGGAGCCTACTTAAAAAAAACCTAAAAACATAATAAAAAAAAAAATTTTAAAGGCGGTTGTCCTAAGTCTGATAAACCACTGAGAATAGGGGGGAAAAAGATGTACAGCTAATATGCACACAATTCTTTTTTTTTTTTTTTTTAATGTTTATATGGGGTGCCTGGATGGCACAGTCGATTAATTGTCTGACTTTAGCTCAGGTCACCATCTCACCATCTGTGGGTTCGAGCCCCGAGTCAGGCTCTGGGCTGACAGCTCAGAGCCTGGAGCCTGCTTCAGATTCTGTGTGTGTCTCTCTCTCTGCCCCACCCCTGCTCACACTCTGTCTCTCAAAAACGAATAAACGTTAAAAAATAAATAAATAGGGGCGCCTGGGTGGCTCAGTTGGTTAAGTGGCCGACTTCAGCTCAGGTCATGATCTCACGGTCTGTGAGTTTGAGCCCCACATCGGGCTCTGTGCTGACAGCTTGGAGCCTGGAGCCTGTTTCAGATTCTGTATCTCCCTCTCTCTCTACCCTTCCCCTGCTCACGCTCTGTCTCTATGTCTCTCAAAATAAATAAATGTTAAAAAAAAAAAGAATTTAAAAATTAAAAAAAAATAATAATAAATAAATAAATAAATAAAAGCATCACCATCTGCTTGTCCAAGCAAGCAATTTCAAATCCATCTTTGACAACCCCTTCCCCCTTACTCACTTCTCAACATAAAGTCAATAAGATCCTTCTGGTCAATCTCCCAAAAAGCTCGTTAACCTGTCTACAATTCCACCATTACCACTGTAATCGAGATCTTCAATAAGTCTCTAGTGATCATCACACAAACGTCTCATAACCAACTCGTCTCCCCGTAGCCAATTTCACCCTTTAACAGCCAACTTCCACACTGCCAACAGTGTTACTTTTCTTGAACAGCGATCCGAACCTGTCCCTCAGCTGGCATAAAACTCTCCGATGACTCCCTGGCATCTACAAAATAAAATTCCGACCCCTCGCCAAGGCCATCAACAGCTGGGCTCCAACTCCTCTTTCCCCTCACTGCCTTCCGTTCCTGCCTCAGGCCCCGTGATCTAGCCGCATCAAACCACCGGCCCACAGGTTCACACTCATCTACCTCTGCACCCTTGGGCAAGATGCCCTCTCTATTTGAAACACTACTCTCTTCCGACCTTTCTCTGTTGAGCTATTCAACCTTTAAGACCCAACTGACTCTCTAAGGAAGCTGTGTCCCGCCTTCCCCTCACCCTACCACCCAGTGCGGATCCCTACGACTGCACTTACTTACGAATTCACAACTACTCATGTGTTAGTCTCCAACTAAAACGTGCGCTCTTGGGGCGCCTGGGTGGCTCGTTCCGTTAAGCATCCAACTTCAGCTCAGGTCACGATCTCGCTGTTCGTGGCTTCGAGGCTGTCGGGCTCTGTGCTGACGGCTCAGAGCCTGAAGCCTGCGCTGGATTCTGTGTCTCCTCTCTCTGTCCCTCCCCCACTTGCGCACCCTCACGCGCACTCTCCCCCTTTCCATCAAAAATAAATAAACATTTAAAAAAATGTGCACTCTTGGGCACCTGGATGGTTCAGTTTGTAGAGCATGCCAACTCTTCATCTCAGGTTGTGAGTTTGTGCCCCAGGTTGGGTATAGAGATTACTAAAAAAATAAACTTTAAATACATAAACGAATTAAAAAATTTTTTTAATGTGCACTCTTTAGGGATGCCTGCCTGGCATCCAACTCGATCTTGGCATCATGAGTTCAAACCCCACGATGAGCGATGAGCATAGAGTCTACTTAAAAAAAAGAGAGAGAGAGAGAGAAAGCCTGCGTGGCTCAATCAGTTAAGCATCCGACGCTTGATTTCAGCTCAGGTCATGATCTCACGGTTCGTGAGTTCGAGCCCTGCATCTGGCTCTGTGCTGACAGCACGAAGTTTGCTTGGGATTCTCTCTCTCCCTCTCTCTCTGTCCCTCCTTTGCTCTCTCTCTAAAATAAATAAATAAACTTAAACAAAAAGTTCAGGGGCGCATGGGTGGCTCAGTTGGCTGAGCATCCAACTCTTGATTTTGGCTCAGGTCATGACCCCAGGGTCATGGGATCCAGACCCACTCTGCGCTAAACATGCAGCCTGCTGAAGATTCTCTCTCCCCCGGGCGCCTGGGCAGCTCAGTCGATTAAGCATCTGACTCTTGATTTCAGCTCAGGTCATGATCTCAACAGTTCATGAGCTCCATGCTGACAGTGTGGAGCCTGCTTGGGATTCTCTCTCTCTCTCTCTCTCTCTCTCTCTCTCTCTCTCTCTCTCTTTCTCTCTCTGTTCCTCCCCCGCTCTCTCATTCTCTCAAAATAAATAAATGAACTTAAAGTTTTTTAACAAAAAAATTCTCTCTCCCCCTCAGCCCCTCTCCCTTTCCCCAACTTGCAAGCAAGCACACTCTCTCTAAATAAAAAAAGCTAAAAAAAAAAAATAATAAAAGTGCATTCCTTACAAAAATTATGTCATTCATATTTTAATTTCAGGGCCTAGAACAATTCCTAACACACGATAGGCACTTAAATGCCTGCTGAATTTGATTGTTGAAAAGACCAACTCATTTTTTAATGAGACCAGAGAACAAAAAGCTTAAGAGATTCAAACCTAGCTTTGGTTTACTGATGAAAAAAAAAAGACACTAGACAAATTCACGCTTATGCTATTTCTAGTTTTTCATACTTTCCCCTACAAGCTTCAGAATCGGTTGCCAGAAATTCGGTAACTGAGTCTTGGGGCTCCTGGGTGGCTCAGTTGGTTAAGTGTCTGACTTCAGCTCAGGTCATGATCGCATAGTTCGTAGGTTCAAGCCCTGCATGTTGACTGCTTGGAGCCTGCTTCAGATTCTGTGTCTCCCTCTCTCTCTCCGCCTCTCCCCCACTCACGATCTGTCTCTCTCAAAAATAAGTAAATGTTAAAATAACAATAAACTTTAAAAATTAAAAAATTAGTAACTGCAAGTTTCTTCCTTGCATGTAAAGTAAGTCTTTGAAAGCCCTCCTTAAATGACCTATATTTTCCCATGAAACAGTACAATCCAGTGCTATAATACTAAACCATCGTTTGATAACTGAACCTTAATTCAGTTACCTAATTCTGGTAATTTATTATCCTCCTTGTAGTAAATGCATCCTTAGGGGTACCTAGCTGGCTCGGTTGGAAAAGCATGAGACTCTTGATCTCAGGGTCATGAGTTCAAGCCCCATGTTGGGTGCAGAGATTAAATAAATGATATTTTAAAAAATAATAATAATAAAATAAAAATGAATGCATTTGTAATAAAGAAATTTAGCCCTTTTTCCGCTTGAGTTGTATTTCCTTTCACTCTAAGTTACAAAGCTCTAAAAGGGACATAATCAAGACCTTGATAGGCAGTGAAAAGACAGAAATAGATACTAAACATTTCTCTGCTGAGAAAGCATTTACCTCTCCCCGTGAGTACAGTGACTTCACACTCATCCCCACGCTGGTCAGCTGTGAAGCCTCAACCCTTCCCCCAGCCACTCTGTTCTCACGCTAATCTCACTTTCCACTTTATTATATTCGTATCATCTTTCGGGAGTTGCTATTACATTTTAAGAGTTGAAATCCAAGAATGAGGCTCATGTCTCTTCTGAAAATGTTCCAAGCTTCCTGTCCGGCTCTGCTGCATTATACAATGTTACTCTGCCAAAGACTTAGCTCATTTCCTTCTCCTGCTTGTCCCGATACGGTGGCACACATCGGTAATGCCCTCTCCCTTCCCATTTTCAGACTTTGCTGTCTGCTCGTAATGCCCTCCTTTCCTTGTCCATCTGTGAGGGTGCGTCACGCAGGTTATGCAAAGGGTCTTTACTGACAATACGTGCACCCAGCCAGCCATCGTGCCCACTAGTTGTACCTCCTTCTAGTAGACCACTTAGCCTTTATCATCAATTTGAAGGCATACTCCCCCCCCCCGCCGCGTTTCTCTGAAAACAGGATATATCTTGGAACTGACAGCATGCCAGTCTCATTAGCATTTTTTCTTCCTTGCATGTAAAGTAATGGCGAGCTTTACAATCATTAGCTCCACAGGGCTGATGAAATAAGGTATTGTTACATTCTCTAATAATCACTTTGTATACATCTGTTTCCTCAGCTAAACTGAGAGGGTAGGGGCTATATCTTAACCATCTGTGACCAGCACAGATTTGGGCACAAAAAGAGGGTGCATCCAACAAACACTAGTTGGATAGTTATTTATTTAACATTTGCTTAAGTAGTATCCTAAACATCTCACATGTGTTCAGCACACTTAACCCTCAGGACAACCTGTGCAGGAAGTACAGTTATTCTAGATGAAGAAACTGAGGTAAAGAAACAAAGGTAAGCTCACTCAAAGACACACAAAGTTCCAGAAGATCTGAACTCACCTTTGCTGATTGTTTTATATTGTTTATCATTTTCCACTCAGCAAATATTTAACGAGCAATTGCTCCGGGCCAACTATGTAGTGTGCTAAACACAGGGAAGCAAAAGCTGGCCTCTGGGGGCTCCTCTGACTCATCCCATTCTTGAACCCTTTACCCTCAATCATCAGAACCTACAAATTCACTGCGCTAAACCTGCTCTCCTCTTGTACTTTTCAACATCTTCCCATATGCCCTTCTTTAAAGCTTTTAGCGCTCCATCAAAAACCAAATGACAAAAAACAAACAACAACAAAAAAAACCTTTGTTCTCAATTATTAGCAGCTGTGAAAACATCACAAGAGACTTCAGTCAAGGAATGGATGGCAAAGGGTTCTAAAGGAACAAAGGTTCTGTTCAGAAGGAAATATTCAAAGAAAAAAAAGAGAGAGGTAAAAACACATAATTTTGTTTTTATTTTTTATTATTTTTTTAACACCATAATTTTGTTTTTGAAAAGACTGTTTTAAGACGTTTTCCTCGGGGGTGCCTGGGTGGCTCAGTCGATTGGGCATCTGACTCCTGATTTTGGCTCAGGTCATGATCTCAGGTTCGTGGGTTCGAGTCCCGCATCTGGCTCTGTGCTGCCTGCTTGGGATTCTCTCTCTCTCTGTGTCTCTCTCTCTCTCTCTCTTTCTCTCTCTCACACACACACACACACACACAAACTTAAAAAAAAAAAAAGTTTTCCCCTGAGACCTAATATGCTTTTTAAAAATTTATTCATTTTATCACAATAAAAATGAGCTAGTAGGGGCGCCTGGGTGGCTCAGTCGGTTAAGCGTCCGACTTCAGCTCAGGTCATGATCTCACGGTCTGTGAGTTCGAGCCCCGCGTCGGGCTCTGTGCTGATGTCTCAGAGCCTGGAGCCTGCTTCAGATTCTGCGTCTCCCTCTCTCTCTCTGCCCCTCCCCTGCTCACACTCTGTCTCTATGTCTCTCAAAAATAAATAAAACATTTAAAAAAAAAAATGAGCTAGTAAAACCATTAATCCCCCCCCTTTTTTTTAGCCCTTGCTATGTCAAGACTCATGAGTACGCCTTACATCCCGACTTTAGACAGATGCTCACACAACAGGCAATCGAGGCACTGACCATGCCCTTTCTCTCTCCCACGGGAGGACTCTGCATTTGGTACCAGTCATGTACCACATAAAAATAACTACAAATAGGAAAAAGAATAGAGAGAAGGACAGGAAATTCTCATCGCAGCTGAACAAACCTCTGTCATTTTAACATGACACGGATGGCATTATGGACTCATTTGAACCAATGGAAATTTCCAGTAGAGGGAAAAACACAAAATTAAAAATAAATGTCCAATTACGAAAATAAAATAGGATAGGTAGGCCAGCTCTCATATTTTATACCTCTCCGTCAGGTTCCACGTGGTGATCAAAGACAGAATAAATCTGTATCCTGTAAATGGCCTATGACAACAGTAACAAGCGCTTTCTTTTTAAACCCATCCTCTAAAAAAGAACAATTGGTGGGGGCGCCTGGGTGGCTCAGTGAGTTAAGCGTCCAACTTCGGCTCAGGTCATGATCTCACAGTTCATGGGTTCGAACCCCAGGTCAGGCTCTGTGCTGCCGGCTCAGAGCCTGGAACCTGCTTCCGATTCTGTGTCTCCCTCTCTCTCTGACCCTCCCCCACTCGTGTTCTGTCTCTCTCTCTCTCTCTTAAAAATAAATAAACATTAAGAAAAAGGAACAATCGGTTTTATGGACAGTTATTGGGAGACCTGAGGACCTAGAGCAAAAAATTAAAAACGATATTATCACCGTGCATTTCCAAGAAAAAGAGGTAAAACACGTCTTACCAGATGGAGAACTGAAAGACAACTGGGGTTCATTTCTCCCATTCCTATAAAATAATTCACTGCTCTTCTCTGTGAATCTTCAAGGACCTAGTTCAGCCACTCCCTACCTTCACTCGGATGAAAGACAAATCACTCGCTAATTTCCGAAAGGCCTCGCCATTTCCGGCTCTCAATGTTCAGGGCCGGCAAAGCTGAAGCATCATCTCATTCTGTCGTTTTTGAAAGAAGTTTCGCCTCTTTCAAAAGCTGTGGCTAGAAAGCCATTTTCTCCCTCCAGAAGCACACAGCTTAACTCTGTCCTCTGCTTTGTCTCCCCTAAAGAACAGCAAGAAGGGCGACAAAGCCTTAGGAGTGCTCCTTCAGCCTCCCAGAAAAGAACCAGCCACCTCTTGGACCCTGGCACAGCTGCTTCTGTCTTTCTCTGAGAGACACTCCACCCTGGATGTTCGACAGGCAGGGTAACAAAAAGGAGCTGAAAAGCTGCTATATGCTTAATCTGACCTCCCAAATAGAGACGGAGGAGCCCTTGGGGCAACCGGAGACTCCCACCGCGAATACAACTTTTATACGATTTAAAAATAACAAACTCTATTCGCACACCCCTCTTGGTGC
This sequence comes from Paguma larvata, assembly GCA_030068075.1. Classification (NCBI taxonomy): domain Eukaryota; kingdom Metazoa; phylum Chordata; class Mammalia; order Carnivora; family Viverridae; genus Paguma; species Paguma larvata. The sequence continues at coordinate 7,018,647 of CM057843.1, forward strand.
GGCCCTCCCAGCGGGTCTCAAACTAGTTTTCTCGACTCATAATAAAGCACATTAGTACCAACTGTGTTACAAGACCAGGAACCTGAGTGAGCCATGTTCACGAAGCGTTTAACAGACTGGCCCTCCATTCTCTCTTTCCTTCCTCTTGAGTGAGGAGCTACACACCATTTGTAAAAATGCCCAAGAGTATGGTATTTTTCCCCCACAAGTCTGATGGCTAATTAGTCACATCGCAAACTGGTATTTTTGCCCATGATCTACTGTGCCTACGTAAAACGCACATATGTGCCTACTGAGGTTTTTACAAACAATATGCTTCGCCTTGACAAAGAAATCAATCACTCTACTAATAACGGCGAGGTCTAAAATCCAATAATATTGTTGGTGACGAAAGTCCCATCGGTATAGTACCTACGACTTACAATTTTCATAAACAATTTCAACCCCGTCCATTGATGCTTGCAACAGCCCGCCGAGGCACTACACCTTTCAGAGGTTCAGAAAGGTTAAGTGGGATCTGCCCAAGGTTATCTATCAGCTTTATCAATGGTGGACGTGGCTTCAAACCTGTCAGACTCTAAGTCCCTAGCTTTCTCCCCTAGACCCCTCCCAAGCTTTAAACAGAGGGCTCCGGACTCCCATTCTCCGCCCAGAAAAGCCCGTGACTCTAGGCGACCGGCCCTTCCCTCCCCGGATCTGAGTTAGCTTCTTCGGCTCCAGCAGGGCTTTCATCCTCCACCACCCTCCCCCCGCGACCATTCTCTGAAAGAAGCGGAAAGGGAGAGGCGACCGAAAGCTCCTGGGGGAAGGGACGATGACAAACGGGGAAGAGCGGGACACTGCCCCTGCCGTGGGGTCCTTCAGGCTGCCGCACTCACCTCCTTCCCTCCGCCAAGCTGTCCAGCCCTGGCGCGGGCGATCCGGCCACCGATGCCCCAAATTCTCCCATCATCACCTCGAGCTGTCCCTCCCCCACGCCCCTTCGCCTCCGACAGGCAGAGCCCACCTCCCCCCACCCAAGTCGAGGTATCCCTCCACCAAACCACCCCTCTTCTCTCCCGCCACCCACCCCTCTTCCGCCATCACTCACTGTCGGTGACTGGGCCCGGCCCTCATGGCTGCTCCGTTGCCGCCCGCCGCCAGCCGCCGCCACCGCTACTCCACGCCCCGGCCCCTCAGTAGCCGCCGCCGCCGTCGGGACTCGCCGGGAGCCGCTCTTGCGCCTGCGCAGCCTGGAGTACCGGGGCCCTCTACGGACGCCCGCGCATGCGTACCCGGAGCCGAGGCGTCTTCTTCAGTGCCTGATGCCCTGGACCCCTGAGTCTCAGGTGGACATGGCCGCTGGCCTCGAGGACTGGTTAGGTTTTCAGCTTTGGCCACTGCCCTTAAGTCTAAGGCCTCTGGGTTACCTTGCCTAGGGTCACCAAACGCTTGGACCGCAATCATAGACTTAATGACATTTCCAGGATTCTGTATCCTACTTGCACCTTAAAGGCCCGAATGCAGGTATTCTGAGGTGACTGATAATGAACTTGGATCTCTTTCAAAAAGACGATCGCATCTAGAATACACTGGGGGTAATTGTGTAAGAATTACACACCCTAGAATACACTGCTGGCCAGGAGGTGCTCAGAAGCCCCCGAGGTTCTTGTCAAGGCGGCACTTAAACTTCCTTGGGACACTGCTAAGTTCAGTCTGTTTATCAAGGGCATGCCATTTATTGGACAGAAATGTTCTAGGCATCTCATATGTGCCATCGAAGAACTTGCAGGCTTATAGTCCCTTACCTTCCAGCTCTCACTATGGAGCCTGGCCCTTCTGCAAACTGGTAAACAAAAACTAGACTTTTCAGGCCACGGAGACCCAACCATCAGCCCCTAGCCCACTGTGCTGCCTTGGTATAGTGGAACAAAAGACTAGGCGAGGGGCGCCTGGGTGGCTCGGTCCCTAAGCGTTGGACTCTTGACCTCAGCTCAGGTCATGATCTCGGTGTTCAGGAGTTCTAGCCCAGCGCCGGGCTCCTCGCTGACGGCTTGCTTGGGATTCTCTTTCTCTGTCCCTCTGCTGCTCTCACTCTCTCTCTCTCAAAATAAATAAACCTAAAAAAAAAAAAAAAAAGACTAGGTTCAATTGAGTCTTGGAAATTCAAGAATACACATTTGACAGCTGAGGGCAATGCGCTGCAGTGGAAGGGAAGAGGAGATACGGGTCTAAACTCTCCTTATCACCATGACCCCCATCCCACCTCTAGCCCAGTCTTACCTCTAGAGCCCAGAGTTTGCAGAGATAGGGACCAAGATATAATGTTGGGGGGGGGGAATCAAGGAGGAGAAGTGGGGAGGGGGAGGGAAGCAGTTCCGTTCTTCCCGTGAAAGGTGTTAAATTCTCTGTACTTCTGGAGAAAGAAAAGCTACTCCTGATCCCAGGATCTGATATGAACGTTTAAAGTCCTAACCTAAGACTAAGAAAATTTCTTCCTCCTTTTGGAAAGAAGCAAGAATAGGCCCTACAGTAAAGTTTGAGAAGGCTGAAACTGGAGCGTCACTACTATTACTAATTACAGATTACTAATTAAAAATGCATATAATGGAATGCTCAAGTCACTAAGAAATGAACGGTCACTCCCTGCAGCACCTAGGAACTTGAGGATTTTTTTCTCATCAGATGCAAGTAACTTTTACGTACATACCTGTATGTTGCTGTGGAATAAACTGTATGGATTAGCATGATCCGGTCCCTAGAAAAGCAGATCTACACAAAAGCGCATGCCTCCTGTATGAACTGCCTCCCATCTCTTGACATATATAGAGCAAAACGTAACTGTTGACAGAGTAGGGTGGTGGGGCCCAGGACTAATTCCAGAGGCTCGCTTCTAACTTGGAAGAGTTGTCATTACTTGCAAAAACATTACCCTCTGGAATGAGCACATTTGGCACCATGGGGGAATCACAGAGCCAGAAAAGAGGAAGAATTGATATTGACACCATGTTCTGATGAATGGAATACTAAGAAGGAGGCCAGAGCTGACCCGGAACCTTCAGGGAACTGGATTTCCCTACCTCTATCACCACAGTCAGTCTCCTGCTGGAGTCTTACATGACGACAGGTGTCTTCTTATATTTGAACCATAAGGGTCTCCTGAACCACTGCCCTACTTGAATTTCTTTTTTTATATGTAGATTTCTTTCTTTTTAAAAGTTGTTTTTTTTTTTTTTAAGTAATCTCTACATCCAATGTGGGGCTCGAACTCACAATCCCCGAGATCAAGAGTCATACGCTCTCCCAGCTGAACCAGCCAGGTGCCCCCACCTACTTGAATTTCCTATCAAGGGCAGAATGGCGGATTTCTTTTCCTGCCAAGAGTTCATTCACTGTAACCGATGATTATCATTCAGGGAACGACCTCTACTCCATTTCCAGACCACGCGATTTGGATGAGGCTCCCTCTAGGCATGGAGCACGGCACCCGGACCCAGCACATAGCATTCTGTAAGGACTCCTTCAGGAATGGGCATGTAACCAGTCAGAGCCAAAATGCGCATGGAGAATTTCCTTTCAGGGAAATCCGTTGCTGTTTCCAACTAAAACTGGACGTGAGAAGACGTAAAATCTGGAGGTGCTGCAGCCATGTCGACACCACAAAGGCAGAGCCAACTGATCTACAGAAAAATATAATTTAGTCACTCAACAAAAATCTATCAAGTATCCATTATGTGTTTGACATTGTCGTAGGTGCAGGGGATACAACAGTGAACAATGTGTATTGTCCTTCTCCTTGTCCTCATAGAGTTTAGAGTCTAGTAGGGGACATATCATAAAAAAAGCAAATACCTGAATAACATTTACTATGTGCCAAGCACTGTCCTAAGTCCTTTATACATATCGGTTCTTTCAATCATCACAACCACCCTATCAGGGTACTATGATTATCCCCATTTTATAGAGGAGGAAACTGAAGGAGAGAGAAGTTACTTCCCCTGGGTCACACAGTAAATAATGGAGCTGAGAATCAAACCCAGAAATATAATCTTTGTGTTCAATCACTATATTCTAAACTCCCTTATCACGGGAGGAAAAAAAAAAGGTCCTAAGAGAGAATTTAACCAGTCATGGAAGGAACAGCCTATGGGGAGACCTGGAAGTAAGGAAGACTAGCAGGCAGTTGGGGGACTGGAAAATTTTCAATTGAGCTGAAAAAGAGGAACGACAAGAGGGGAGACTGGTGGCGGCACTTGGCTGGCTCGGTCAGAAAAGCGTGTGGCTCTTGATGGCTCTTGATCTAGGGGTTGTGAGTTCAAGCTCCATGACGGGTGTAGGGATTACTAAAAAAAAATAAATAAACTTCAAAAAAGAGAAAGAGTGAGAGAGGAGGCTGGCGGAAGTAAGCGAGAGCTAAGTTAGTTTGTGTTTTATTCTGAGGGCAGTGAAGCCAGGGAGTGACTTGTTCAGGGTGGGGCCATGAGAGAGGTTAGTAAGACTGTGAAGACACAGTGAGCCTCACAGAGCATTTCAGGATCCTTGCCACAGGATCGTCGCAGGTAGTGATAAATACTGTGAGGAAGAGACATTTAAGTTGAGACCTCGATAGGGAGCAGAAGCCAAATCTGGAACAGAGAAGGCAGGAATAGCAGATACAAAGGCGCTGAGGCAGAAATGAGCTTGGTATATTCAAAGCATGGAAAGAAAGCTAATGTCCTGCAAGCCTAGAGAGTAGAAGCAGGACTCAACGTATGCAAGCACATTGGATGAATCTAGTTGTAATAGGAAGCTATTGGAGGGTTTTAATCACCTCCTTCCATGCTCTCCCCTTAAACCTCTAAAATCCATCTGTGTCTCTCTGACATCTTCACTGCCCTATCTTAGTGAGAAACATACAAAGACACCTAGTTGGAAGAAGACTTCCAGATCAGGAAGTTTGGGGATTCGCTTTTCAAATGGAGGAGGTGAGGCATTTTTAAATGTTTATTTTTGAGAGAGAAAGAGAGTGCGAGCAGGGGAGGGGCAGAGAGAGAGGGAGAGAGAATCCCAAGCAGGCTCCACACCGTCATCGGCGCAGAGCCTGATGGGGGGCTCAAACTCACGAACTGTGAGATCATGACCTGAGCCGACGTCGGATGCTCAACGAACTGAGCCATTCAGGCGCCCTGAGATTAAGCATTTTTAAAATAAATGCTGATGAGAGGCATATAATACAGAGAGGAACCGTCTACATAGAAAAGAAAGAATAACTCGTGTAACAAGGTGCCAGAAGGGGTAAAGCAATTTGCCTCAAGATAAGGACATCTACTGAGAGTCTACATTTTTCTAAATCCTACGTTGTTCCAAATCCTGGATTCAAATGAACACATATTAGTAGATGTGTTTATTATTACCTTCTTCATTTTACAGGTGATGAAACCGACACTCGGAGAGTCGAAATAACTTGTCCCAATTCATATAGCTAATAAGTGGCAAGCTGACCTATGAACCCGGGCAGTCTGTTTCCTTTGATTAGCCTCTCCTCATCTCACAAAATGCACAATTCCCCCCACAATATCCTTTGAGGGGAAATCTCTGGGAAAGAAGAGACTTAACGAGGCACGTTGACACGTTTCTTCTACGTTGTCGTGAGATCGCAGGGATTCTTCCAAGGTGTTATCTGTTGCCGGTGCTGTAGGACTTAGTATGTGTTCCTTGGGTGATTTTGCATTTATTTAATTAAGCCCTTCGCCCTAATTACAGTTGAAAAGGCATATCATCTTACTGTCCATGAAAGAAGATTCGTATTTTTTTGGATTGGCAGCTGTCCTATATTTAGTGATATTTTGTTCTTTGGGCACCCATATGCCAGAATAGCATGTTCCAGAAAGGTTATTTCTTCCACTAACAGAGCCGGCAGCCTGAAAGCTGGAGCCTGGAGCCAGTTGCAAACCATCAGCGCATTTGGCTGCCCCGTCTCTGTCAATCCTGTGTCACTCAGGGCGTCTCAGGACACTCCGCCTCCATTCCCAAAAGAGCAGCCCAGTCAGTGGGTTCCCTACCATCCCCCCAGCAATTCTCCCCTTTCTGTCTTACATCATCAATTTTCTCCTCTCTACCTTGCCATTGCCATGAGCAAACCAAAAAAATCTCTGATCTTAAAAGAGAAAAAAGCCTAGGGTCACGTTGGGTGGCTCAGTCGGTGAAGCCTCTGACTTCGGCTCAGGCCATGATCTCATGGTTTGTGGGTTGGAGCCCCGCGTCGGGCTCTGTGCTGACAGCTCAGAGCCTGGAGCCTGCTTCGGATTCTGGGTCTCCCTCTTTCTCTGCCCCTTCCCTGCTCATGCTCTGTCTCTCTCTGTCTCTCAAAAATGAATAAATGAATAAACATTAAAAAAAATTGTTTTAAAAAAAGAAAAGCCTTTAACTCCACTTCCCTCTTCCCCCCTTTTCTATTACCACTCCCTTTTGCTTTGCTCCCCCAGAAAGATCTATATATCTTCTTTTTCTTAAAGTTCTACAGCCTGGAGTGCCTGGGTGGCTCAGTGGGTTAAGCATCCGGAGTCTTGATTTCGGCTTAGGTCATGATCTCGCAATTTGTGAGTTTGAGCACCGCATCAGGCTCTGCACAGGCAACGTGGAGCCTGCTTGGGATTCTCAACCTCCCCCCGCCCCTCCCCCACTCTTGCTCGCTCACTCTCTCTCTTAAAAATAACAAATAAATAAATAAACCTTTAAAAAAATAAAGCTCTATGGCCCAACCCAACCTGGGGTTCAAACTCACAAGCCTGAGATCAAGAGCCACATACTCTACTTACTGACCCAGCCGGTGTGGGGGGGGGGGGGGCCCACCTCTCTCCTAAACCCACTCCATTTAGGTCTTCACCCAGACCACGATAATGAAGTGTTCCTGTCGGGTCACTAATAAATGTCTCTCTCCCTCTCTCTCCCTCACCACCCTCCCACCTTGGTCCCCAGGACACAAATCCTGTGATAAGACACTTTTATCCATTTTCTTCATTCATGTATCCCCAGCACCTGGACATGGCCTGTACATAGCATAAGCTGAATAAATCCCCATTTCTCCAATCCCTGCAACATCTCTCTCTCTCTCTCTCTCTCTCTCTCTCTCTCTCAATTTCAAGAGTTTAAATGAGAGGCTTCAAAGGATGAATAAGGCTTAAGGCCACAAACCGGCTAAGATATATCAAGTTCCGCAGGCCGCTAACGCAATGTGAGGGATTGTAGGTGACTAAGGAGCTTCTCCCTTTACAGACCCTCTGGTTTTTCTCCAGAAAGGAACGGTCTCTGAGAAGAGAGAGTAATGCAGGTTTACAGAAGGGAAATCGCATCTGCTGCTCCTCAGAAACCCGTACCCACCGACTGACTACTCCTTGGGTAGGAGCGGAGGCCGCTGCCGACCGCTAGGCCAAGCCAGGGGTGGCACTGGGAGAGGATCCTGCAAGCCTGAGGCTAGGGAAAACTAAAAAGGCCCTTACGGGGACAGCGGAACAGCGACCGCTTCGGCTCCCACGACCTTTCCTCTTTAGATGCGTCAGTTTCCCCAGCCGTGATAAGTTTTGCGCTAAGAGAACGCTTTCTGACGCTTGGCCTCATGGGAGATGTAGTCTCTCAGGAGGCAGGGCTAGATGGGCCTTTAACAAAACTTTGGCAGGAGAAGAAGAAAACAGGCTGCGTATGGGAGTCCAAAACAATCATCATGTTTACACGAACTCTAAATACACAATTTCCTCTTCCTTAGCCTCGGTCAGTCCCCGAAGCAGTTTCTCCTTCATCCCACCTCCAACATCCCGTGTATCTCCGCTCTCTGGGCCAATCAACTTCGCTCCTGCTCGCTTTGCCACCGCTCTGTCCAATCGTAGGTGCGTTTCCTGGTCAGTTCCCGGAGTGCCTTGCGGCTGTCATGGCTGCCCCCGGCCGGCGCGCTGCTATGTTCTTTCGGGTGGTGGCAGGGGTCCGGCAGTTGGGCCCAGACGCCGCGAGGGGGTGGGTGACCGGGCTCTCCTCGGTCTTGGACTGTCAGCGGAGGTGTGTGTCTTGTTTCGCGGGCGCCGCCTTCTCTGGTCCCCGTCTGGCCTCGGCCTCTCGCCGTTATGGCCAGAGCTCAGCCTTGGACCGCTTCCTCGGACTCTCTCAGCCAGACAGTTCGTTGACTTCTCACCCTCCCGCCGTGTCCATGCACAGAGGTAAAGGGCCCAGATAGCTTGTCCCGGGCTGTCACGGTTCTAGCATTGAAAATTCCGGGTCAGGGAAACGCCTCAGTCTCTGGGGATATCATCTTTGGTCCTACATTATGGAAAACGACGTTGAGTCCCCCAAGAGAGGCGAGCCGTGAAGGATCTCACAGGAGAAACGTACCAGGTTCTATAATTTTTGGAGCCAGAGGGTCACAACCAGAGAAGCAGGAGATCGAAGGGCCACGGGCAAGGCACAATTGTGGCTTTCTGTCCGGATTTGGGAAGCAAACTCGGGAAGCAAACTCGATTAGATTAGTGCCCCGTCTACTTGTCAAGAGACTGAGTTACACTAGGAAATAGCACTCTCTGATCTGTGCTTCAAGTAGCCTAGACTACAGTTTGGTGGGGAGTCTGGATTCCAAAACTGGTATTTGTAATGCATAAGTAACTCAGAAATACTGAGAAAGCTTGCAGAGCCTTCATAACACCGTTAGTAGCGTGAGACTGTCAGAACTGGGGGGATTTCTAGCTTTATCTGATCTATATGCACTTTCATACATGTAGGTACATTTACCAAGCACAACTACACAGTACAGCTCCACACAGTAATTGAATATTAAGTGCCAGGCCTTGTTCTGATTGTTTTTCCACAATTGCCAATTGTCAAAAGAAGGTTTTTGGGGGCCCCTGGGTGGCTCCGTCGGTTGAGCGTCCGACTTCGGCTCGGGTCACGATCTTGCGGTCTGTGAGTTCGAGCCCCGCATGGGGCTTTGTGCTAACAGCTCAGAGCCTGGAGCCTGCTTCGGATTCTGTGTCTCCCTCTCTCTCTCTGCCCCTCCCCCACTCATGCTCTGTCTCTCTCTGTCTCAAAAATAAATAAACATTTAAAAAAACTTAAGAAAAAAAAGTTAATAATTAATTTATATTAATATAATATAATTATTAATTATATTTAATTAATAAATTAAATAATTATAATAATTAAATAATTAAATAATTATAATAAAATAAAAACTTAAGGAAAAAGTTAATAATTAATTTATATTAATATAATATAATTATTAATTATATTTAATTAATAAATTAAATAATTATAATAATTAAATAATTATAATTATAAGCGGAACAGCGACCGCTTCGGCTCCCACGACCTTTAATTAAATAATTAATTTAATTAAATAATTAATTATTAATTATAATTAATATAATAAATTATATTATTAATTTATATTATACATTTAATTATAATAATAATTAATAAATTAAATTTTTTTAATTTATTTATTTTGAGAGAGAGAGTGAGCAGGGGAGGGGCAGAGGAAGAGGGGGAGACAGAGAACCCAAGCAGCTTCCGTTCTGTCCATGCAGAGCCCAATGCTGGCCTCGAACTCACAAAACGTGAGATCGTGTCCTGAGCCAAAATCAAGAGTCAGATGCTTAACTGACTGAGCCACTTAGGTGCCCCAAAGGTTTGTTTTGTTTTATGTTTGTTTTGAGAGAGAGAGAGAGAGAGAGCAAGCAGGGGAAGGACAGAGAGAGCGGAGAGAGAGAATCCCACGCAAGCTTTGCCATGTCAGCATAGAGCCTGACATGGGGCTTGAGCTCACGAACCGTGAGATCTTGAGCTGAAACCAAGGGTCGGGTCCTTAACTGACTGAGCCAGCCAGGTGCCCAGTCAAAAGAAGGTTCTAAGTAGGTATTGTTAATATTCTCTCCATTTTATTTGTGAGAAAACTAAGGGGCTTAGCGAAGTTAGAGACCTTGATAAAGCTATAGAAACGAATTCATGGACAAAGTAAATCTCCAAGCCAGGTCCCAACTTTCAACCTGGCACACGAATCTTGTATTCCCTACCTCCTTTGTGGGCGAGTAGGACTGAGTGCCTGACGGGATCCAGACTGCTCTACCTCTCACTGCCCTCCTGTCCCCCCCCGCCCCCCCCAGATGAACAGGATCTCCTGTTGGTCCATCGCCCTGATATGCCCGAGAACCCCCGGGTCCTACGAGTGGTCCTGCTGGGCGCTCCGAATGCAGGGAAGTCAACACTCTCCAACCAGCTGTTGGGCCGGAAAGTATGCTCAGCCTTTTAACCCCTTTTTCATCTCTCACTTCTGTCTGTTTCTTTATGAATTGCCCTAGAGGGATCTGGGATTCACTTGGGACTTGTCCGTCTCTGGCAGGTGTTCCCTGTCTCCAAGAAGGTGCACACGACTCGCTGCCAAGCTCTGGGGGTCATCACAGAGAAGGAGGCCCAGGTGGTAGGTACCTGCAGAGGGAATTCCAGCCAACAGGACAGAGGGTGAACCTAAGGGGGTCTCCCTTACAGTTAGACAGGAAGAAAGTGAGGTCTAGATTCACTTCTCTGAGGGAAGGGGTCTCCTCTTCCATTCGGCCTCGTGCCGTTCTCGCTCTACCTTCCACCTCCGGCGGCTCGTCAGAAAGGTCTCACTCCCCTCCTCACTCCTTCCTCATCTTCCATATAGTCACAGTCATCATCGTTCTCTTGGACCCCACCTAGAACTAAAACAAAGATGGAGAGTAAAAATCTGAAGTCAGCTTGGCCAAGAGTGGGGGCAGATTCCTGACATCAAGGATGGCCTTTCTCTCGCTCACCAGTCATAAGTGTTCCATCTGGAGGAGGGGGGGGAGCGGGTATCTCTCTTTTCTGATTTTATTTTATTTTTTTGATTTTTTTTTTTTTGTTAATGTTTTATTTATTCTTGAGAGAGAGAGACAGAGCATGAGCAGGAGAGGGGCAGAGCAGGAAAGGGACACAGAATCAGAAGCAGGCTCCAGGCTCTGAGCTGTCAGCACAGAGCCCGACGCGGGGCTTGAACTCACAACCTGTGAGGTCATGAGCTGAGCCGAGCCGAAGTCAGACGCTTTACCAACCGAGCCACCCAGGCGCCCCTCTTTTCTGATTTTAGATTCTACTTGACACTCCTGGCCTCATCAGCCCCGCTAAACAGAAAAGGTAATAGCTGTGGAAACGGGTATGTGGAGGGAAAGGTGTCGAGGAGAGAGTGGGGAGATTCTATGATAGGGGCCAGAAAACCGCCTTCTCACACCCTCTTCCTCATCAGGAGTACATCAGTCATAAAACCCTTCCTGGCCTATGTTTGTCTGTCCCTCAGGCACCATCTGGAGCTTTCTTTGTTGGAAGATCCATGGAAGAGCATGGAATCTGCTGATATGGGTTAGACTCCTGATGGGACCCTGCAGCCCAATGTCCATGGTCACGGCCTCTCTCGTTCCTGGTAGTTGGGGGGACGGGGGTTGACCAGAGCCCGCATCATGGATGTTTTTTTGGGGGTGGAGAAAGAGCGGGCGTATCTTTGTCCTCCTCCCCACCCTGCCGACTTCCAGTTGTGGTGCTCGTGGACGTCTCAGACAAGTGGACCCGGAACCAGCTCAGCCCCCAAGTGCTCCAGTGCCTGACCCAGTTTTCCCAAGTCCCTAGCGTCCTTGTCATGAACAAGGTGAGCACCACCTACCTGAAGGAGGGGTCCGCTTTCCTCCGAGGTGCCCATCTCACTGACTGCACACCCGCGGCCCACCCCCCGTGCCCAGGTAGACTGCCTGAAGCAGAAGGCCGTCCTCCTGGAGCTCACAGCAGCCCTCACCGACGGCGTGGTCAATGGCAAGAAGCTCAAGGTGAGGGAGGCTGTTCGCTCACAGGCCGGCGGCGCTCGTGGCCCGGGCCCAGCAGCTCAGGGCCCCGACCCACCGTCTGGGGGAGGCCCTCAGAAGACCGGCTGGCCCCACTTCCGGGAGACCTTCATGTTGTCAGCCCTAAGCCCGGAAGATGTGAAAACGCTCAAGGTCAGTTAACCTCGGCCGTAGCCTGTCCCTTGATTTCCGCCACGTGAAGACAAGCCTCAGCGTTCCTCCTGGAAGGAAGAGTGAGTAGGTAGGAAGGTCTTGCTTGGGACCGAGCTGCCCACCTACCCTCTCTCTGCCCGCAGCAATACCTCCTGGCACAGGCCCGGCCAGGACCCTGGGAGTTCCATAGCGGAGTCCTCACCAGCCAGACACCTGAGGAGATCTGTGCCAACACCATCCGAGAGAAGCTTCTAGAGCACCTGCCCCAGGAGATACCCTACAACGTGCAGCAGGTGCAGGCACAGCGAAGGGGTCTGGGGGCTCTTCACCAGCCACATACCCAGCACAGGACATCCGGGGCCCCGAGCGGTAGGGGTATAGGCCTGGCTGACTAACCATCGATGTCTCCCTGTGCAGAGGACGGTGGTGTGGGAGGAAGGGCCAAGCGGGGAGCTGGTGATCGAACAGAAGCTTCTGGTGCCCAAAGAATCGCATGTGGTAAGCCGGATTGGGCTTGGAGAAGGGACTGGGGCTCTGCCAAGCAGGGGTTCTTCCTCCAGGGCTTGGGAGCCTCAGGGCCCTCTCTCTTACTCCACCCTCAGAAGATCCTGATTGGTCCCAAGGGGCACCTGATCTCCCAGATCGCCCAGGAGGTGGGCCGCGACCTGATGGACATCTTCCTCTGCGATGTTCGGCTCCGCCTCTCCGTGAAGCTTCTCAAGTGACCGACCACTGTCTGCTGCCTCTGCAAGGCGTCCCAGCCAAAGCTGCCGGCAGGGGCCGCCGACCAGAAGGGCCCTGCGCAGGGCCCGCGGGGACTGGGGAGGGGCACGGACACTGCCTGCCTGACTCCTGACTGACTTGACCTCGCTCTGTCTGCACAGCCCCTGCCTAGCCGTTTTTCCCGTTGCGGGAAGGAATCGGCCTTAGCTCAAGTTCTCAGGCCGTTCCTCTGCCTGGAGCCCCAGCCACTTAGGTCTAGAAGTTGGTTCTTTGGTGGGAACAATGGCACACTGCTTCCAGCTGGCAGTGAACCCTGAGTTTCTCCCTGAGGTGCCACTTGTTAGCAGAAAGGTCTTTTTCCCATCCCCTCAGGTCCTCTGTCTTGAAACCATGTGTAAGGACTTAATGCGTCTTAAGTGAGAGAGTGCCTCGCCCAATCCTCTCCCTAGTCCCGAATTCCAATAAAGTTAAAAGACAAGCGTGCTGGTTCTCATCTTTATTTCTTTAGAACAGGAAAGAGAAAACTTCACCCGTTCCCTCACCCCCGCCCCGTCGTCCGAGCTGGAGCCTCCCTCCCCCCGCAGTGCCCCAGTGGTCTGCTCCAGGGTCCCGAGCTCTCTTCTTGGCACGTTTTCTGGGCGCAGCAAGAGAACCGTTACCATTACTAAACTCAGTAATGGTAACGGTTTCCTCGCCATTCCCAAGTGTCTTGGCGGTCAGCAGGCTGTGATAGGCTGAGCGGCGAGCCCCGGGGGGTTGGCGGCATCCCCTGCCCTCCTCACCGGGCTCCAGAGCTGGGGGGGCCCGGACTAGTACATCATCTATACTGTAGTATCTCATCGCAAACTTACAGTATATGATGATATCCCAGCCAGGGGCCTGCAGCGGGCGCAGGGCACCGTGGCCGGGAGAGCCAGGGGCTGGGGGTGGAGCAGGATAGGTCAGTGCTGGACACCCAGAGCTCCCCGTCCCAGCTCCGTAGCTCCCGAGCCAGCAGCCCCTTGATTCTGTGGTCAAGGGCGGCCCAAGTTTGGGAGGCCAGGGGACCGGCCTGGAGGACCCTGTAAACTCAGATCTGTTGAGATCTCCTTGGGGACCCGGCACCAGGATTAAACAAGCCCGAGATCAGATAATGAGGCAGAAGGTTCCCCCTGGTCAGACCAACAAGCAGACAGGCCCAGGAGAGGGCACTTACCTGGAGCTGGAACTGCAGACTGGGGAGGGCCTTTAGAGGCAGGGAGGCCCTGTCCTGGCCTCTGGGCTCAGGCTGCTTGCCTTTTAATCCACTGGCCCCTCCCCTGGGTGGGGCACTTTCCAGGGTTCTAGAGAGCCCCGCCTCTTAACCCTTTCCCTGCTGGACCCCTTGGAACAAGGGTCTCTAGCCCCTCTCCCTATTAGGCCCTTTCTCGTATCCTCTTTTATGGACCTTGCTAAGGTTAGGATCTGCCCCTCGCTCCCGTCCTTGGCGAAGCTGGCCATCTACCTGCCGGGCCTGGGCGGAGGAAGAACAGACTCCCCCCATCCCCGGTGGGGGTTGTTGCTGACCACAGCAGTGGTAGTGGTGGGAACGTTAGCTGAACCTCTATAAAGCAGGGAGGGCCCTGGCAGCTGGATCTCTGAATTCCTGGGACAAGCTCTGGCTTAAATTTCAGTTCCCGGTCCCCTGTGTATGTTTATGCTGAGCCCAAGGAGACTAGACCTAGGCAGTCAGACCTCTTGCCCCCTCTGGCATGGCAACCTCCCCTGGGTGGGGGGGGGGGGCGCGGAAGGTCCTCTGCTGATGATTTGAGGGCAGGTGAATTCCAAGCTCTTCTGAGAGCCAGCGTGAGAATGGGTAGGGGCCAGGGCACCTGACTTCGGCTCAGGTCATGATCTCAAAGTTTTCGAGTTCGAGCCCTGTGTTGGGCTCTCTGCTGTCATCACAGAACCCGCTTCAGATCTGCTGTTCTCCTCTCTCTCTGCCCCTCCCCTGCTCACTCTGTCTCCAAATAAATAAACTTGAAAAAAAAATTTTTGAAAAAAGAGAGAGAGGGGTGCCTGGGTGGCTCAGTCGGTTGAGCGTCCGACTTTGGCTCAGGTCATGATCTCGCGGTTCGTAGTTTCGAGCCCCGAGTTGGGCTCTGTGCTGACAGCTCAGAGCCTGGAGCCTGCTTCGGATTCTGTGTCTCCCTCTCTCTCTGCCCCTTCTCCGCTCATGCTCTCTCTGTCTCTCAAAAATAAATAAATGTTAAAAAAAATTGTTAAAAAAGAGAGAGAGAAACGGGCAGGGGCCTGTTCAGAGCTCAAGGCACTTACAGTGAGAGCCTGGCAGCATTCAGTTCTGTGCCTCTGGGGAAGGCGAGACTCCTGGGGTAGAGAACCTTCCCTCAAGCAGGGTCTCTGTTATTTCAGACCCCCACTCTGGGGGACGTATCGGCTTCTCTGCTCCCTCCCGGCCCCCATCCCACACAGTCTGGTCTGTGTGCTGGGACGCAGTCATACCCCTACTCTGCGGGGGCAGGTGAGGCCAGGATGGGGCGTGGGAGGAGAGACCAAACCCTTTCGTTCCTTGGAGGTGTCCCGCTTCCTGCTGTCACAGAATGTTGGCACGTGCTCTTCCCTCCGTTTTTGTGTTCTTGGACTTTTTTTAAGATTTTTTTTTTAGGGGCGCCTGGGTAGCCCAGTTGGTTGAGCGTCTGACTTCTGCTCAAGTCGTGATCTCGTGGTTCATGAGTTTGAGTCCCCCATCAGGCTCGCTGCTGTCAGTCTGTCAGTGCAGACCCTGCTTCTGATGCTCTGTCCCTCTCTCTCGGCCCTCCCCTCCACTCACGCTCTGTCCCTGTCTCTCAAAAAAAAAACAAACAAGTTTTTTTAAGTTTATTTATCTTCGCGGGGGATGGGCAGAGAGAGAAAGAATCCCAAGCAGGCTCCATGCTATCAGGGTGTCACCGACATGGGGCTTGATCTCACGAACCGCGAGATGTTGACCTGAACCAAGATCAAGAGTCAGACCCTGGGGGCGCCTGGGTGGCTCAGTTGGTTAAGCCGCCGACTTCAGCTAGGGTCATGATCTCACAGTCTGTGAGTTCGAGCCCCGCGTCGGGCTCTGTGCTGACAGCTCAGAGCCTGGAGCCTGCTTCGGATTCTGTGTCTCCCTCTCTCTCTGTGCCCTTCCCCTGCTCATGCTCTGTCTCTATGTCTCTCAAAAATAAATAAACGTTAAAAACAAAATTTAAAAAAAAAAAAAAAAAAAGAGTCAGACCCTTAACCGACTGAGCCTCCCAGGTGCCCCCAATATTTTATTTTTTTAAAGTCATCGCTACACCTACCACGGGACTCGAACTTACAGCCCCCAAATCAAGAATCACCCTGCTCCACCGACAGTGACAGCCAGGCTCCCTGCTCTTGCCTCTGTTTGGCACCATCTTCCTTCCTTTCTTGTCTAATTAACTCCTATTCCCTCTTCATCTGTAAGTATCACCTCTGCAGGGAAGTCCTTCCCTGGCTAGTTAAATCCCCCCGTTATGGGCTCGTTTATTTGTGATTATTCACTTCAGCAAATAGTCACCAGAGCCTGGTGTAGTAGTGGCTAATGAATAAACATTCAGGTCCAATGTCTCACCTGGAGCTAAGCTCAGCACGATGTGGGGGAGGAGAGAAACTTCGGCCTGGGGCGACCGGCAGACAGAACCGTAGCTCCCAGGCAAGTCTTCTCTCAGACCCTTCGTGTTCGTCCGTCCACAGCAATAACCACAGTCCTCAGTCCAGAGCTGGGAGCTGGGTGACCGGCCACCGGCAAAGCACTTAGCATGAGGCTAGCGCTGCCCCCAGGAGGGACTCAAAGAAGCTAATTCCCACCTCACCTCCTCCGCACGGGGGCTCACGGAAGGCTGCAGGCAATGAACAACAACGGGGGTGGGTGACCATGTCAAAGTTCATGGAACGTTCTCCTTTACTTTAATTTTTAATTTTATTATTTTTTAGTAGTTTCTACACCCAGCATGGGGCTCGAACTCACACCCCGAAGATCACAAATCACACACTCTGCTGACCTAGCCAGCCAGGTGGCCCTTGTGGAATATTCTTAAAAGCTGCTCGAGGCCCTTGAGGGAGCCCAGGTTTAGAAATAACAGGCCCAGGGGCGCCTGGGGGGCTCAGTCCGTTAAGCATCTGACTCTCGGTTTTGGCTCAGGTCGTGATCTCACGGTTCATGGGTCTGAGTCCCAAGTTACACTCCATGCTGACAGTGGAGTCTCTCTCTCTCTCTCTCTCTCTCTCTCGTTCTCCCTTTCTTTCTCTCTCTCTCTCAAATAAATTAACTTGAAAAGAAATAACAGGCCCCGAGTGACAGTCCCAAGTCCACTGCCTCCAGTTCTGTGATTCTGGGCAGGTGCCCTCAGCTTCCGTTTCCACGTGTGTCCGTGGGAGCGGCGCACGCCTCTCTCGATGGCGGTTCCAAGGATCACGTGCGTGCTCATCTCAGCCTCCCAGACCCGACCTAGCCCCTGTGGGACCCGTGTCCATTTCCTTCCCTCCTTCCCTCTGTCTCACTCCCTGGCTGTGTAACTAGAGGCACAGGGCCCCTTCTCTGAGCTTCGGTGGGAACACACAGCTCGCCAGGTTGTAAGAATCGAGAAACAGACCCGAGGAATCTTTACAAACCCAGGCCCTCTGTCCTGGAGAGAAACTATCGCTCTGTGTGCTCCTTGCCCCCCTTTCCTGTCCCGTGACCACCCCTGCCACACCGCCTCGACTCAGAGACCCCACAGACAAAAGGGCGTCCTGCCCCGAGGCCAAGATTGACGCCACCCATAGCCTCGGCTTCTGCCTCGACCCTGCTTAGTCCCAAGACCAAAGATGAACATGGGCCGAAACCAGGGTCCTGGAGGCAGAAGAGAGAGATATCTCCGCCAGCCAGAGGTCCTGCGGCTGTGGCCGCGGCTGGGGCGGAGGGTGCTGTCATCAGGGTGTGGGCTGGAACAGAGTCTGAGCCTGGGTGGGGGGGTCTGGGGAGCCTGATAAGCAGACTTGGGGCTATCGGGGTGGAGGCCTCCACTTATCAGGAGCCTGCAGGGGCCACAGTAGGACCTGAGGACACTTCCCGCCCAGAGCTGTCTCCTGGATGGCTGCCCTTCCGTCCCTCTGCCTCCTTTCTGCAAGTCACAGGGAGACGCGGCCCGTTCCCTGGCCAGCATGGGGCTGGGGGACACGAGCCAGGTCGCTGGACCTGACTTGGCATTCTAAGAGCTTTTGCTTCAGATCAGGAGTCCCCTGGCTCTCCTGAGGCCAGTGGGGACTGGTCTGGGACCTTAGCCGCCTCCTGTCGAATTCCAATCCCTGCCGCAGTAGCGTCAAGCCCCTGACTCTCATTCTGATCTCCTTTGGATGAAGTCCTTAAACCATACGGGGCATGACAAAGCTAAGGATGGTCAGACCTGCGAGAATCCTTCAAAATAATGGACCTCAAGTAATCCATTTATGTAGGAGAGGAAACCGAGGCCCAGAGAAGGGGAGAAAGTCACCCCCAAAGCCTCAGGATTCCTCTGCCTCTCAGCATCTGGGAACCCACGACCCTAAGAAGAATAGGAAGGCAGCAGCCGAAACCCAGAGATACACAGACACTCATGTGCACAGCGCGTATATGTAATGCCCGCATACACGGGGACATATACACGGAGATACACAGCACGTATACCAAAAAAGTAGATTCAGCTAGTAAAATTACTCTTTTTTCTTCAGTTTATTTATTTATTTTGAGAGAGAAAGAGAGAGAGAGAGAGAATCCCAAGCAGGGTCCACACTATCAACGTGGGCCCGATGCAGGGCTCAAACTCATGAACTGTGGTATCATGACCTGAGCCCAAATCAGGAGTCGGATGCTTAACTGACTGAGCCATCTCAGCGCCTGAAACAATTTTATTTTTTTTAACGTGTATTTGTTTTTTGAGAGAGAGAGAGACAACGTGGGTGAGGAGCAGAGAGAGAGGGAGACACAGAATCCGAAGCAGGCTCCAGGCTCTGAGCTGTCAGCACAGAGCCTGACACGGGGCTCGATCCCACCACTCTGGGATCATGACCTGAGCCAAAATCAAGAGTCAGACACTTAACCAACTGAGCCCCCCAGGCCGCAGTGATACAGTAAGTTGGGGAACGAGGCAGGACGGCAACTCTGCTCTCTAGACTCCAGACCCCACGCTCTGTGCACAAACTTGCTGCAAATGAGGAGTTGTGCCCCTTACTAGTCATGCCATTCTGAGCATGGTGCTTCATCTCTCTGAGTCTTGGTCTCCTCGTCCCTGAAAGGGGGATGACTGGAATACCCGGGGGACTCAGTCGGTGAAGCGTCCGACTTCAGCTCAGGTCGCGATCTCACAGTTTGTGGGTTCGAGCCCCGGATCAGGCTCTCCGCTATCAGAGCGGAGTCTGCTTCAGATCTTCTGTCTGTCTCGGTCTCTCTCTCTCTCTGCCCCTCCCCCTCCACACACCTTCTATCTCTCTCTCCCCCAAATAAATAAACATTAAAAATAAAATAAAACGAGGATGACATGATACCTAGCTCACAGCATTCTTGGACGGTGCGGTGAAAGAACATGTAGGAAGCCCCCGGGTGATGCAGGGGGCCCTGTTTGCTTCCTCTTCCGCAGCTTCTCCCATCTATCCCACCCCGGCCCCTTTTAAAAAGTTTTTTTTTTTTTTTAATTTTTATAGAAGCTCTACCCCCAGTGTGGGGCTCGAACTCACAACCCCGGGATCAAGAGTCACAGGCTCTACCGATGGAGCCAGCCAGGCCCCCCATGTCCGACCCCTTTGGAAGCCTCTTCCTCAGCAGCCGCAACCCAGCAATAATCCTCTCTCTTTCTTCCGACTCCTGTAGCTCGTGAACCAGGCCTTTGTGTGGGGCTCACACGCCTCCGAAATCACGCATCATCCTTGCCTTGAACCTGCGGCTTTTCTCCCAGACCAGCTGCCCGGGGTGGGCTCAGAGCCAAAATGGAAAAGGCATCGCTGGGGATTTGTCAGACCCCGGACTCCGTCACTACCTGCTAGGCGCGCCTGGGCCCTTGCCTTGCTCTCGGAACCTTGAATTCCTTATCAGACAAATGGGCTTAAAATGTCTCCTTTGGGGCGCCTGGGTGGCTCAGTTGGTTGAGCGGCCGACTTCAGCTCAGGTCATGATCTCAGGGTCTGTGAGTTCAAGCCCCACATCGGGCTCTGTGCTGATGGCTCATCAGAGCCTGGAGCCTGCTTCAGTTTCTGTATCTCCCTCTCTCTCTCCCCTTCCCCTGCTCACGCTCTGTCTCTATGTCTCTCAAAAATAAATAAACGTTAAAATTAAAAAAAAAAAATGTCTCCTTTTCCTGGTTGTTGCACAGAGGACACACGAGAGGAGGGGTGAAAATTTCTGAGCAGAGCCTGGCTCACGTATAACAGGGGCTCACCACACGCCAGGTCCCTTCTCTCCTGGCTTTGCAGCGAGCCTTCCCCGCTCGCCCACCCCTCTAAGGGGCGTGTACCCGTCGCTCAGACACCTGTACGGACGCACACCCCTGCACGCCTGCCCAGGTGCGTACTGAGTCAGAAATAGAAACTCGCCCATCAGCACCTCCCTAAGTCTGCTCCTCGGCTCCCACTTCCTATTCTCTGGGTCCGTGGGAGCCCCCACGTCCAGACCTGGGCCATGACCTCCGGTCCGCGGGCACGGTCGTGAAGGTAGCTACTGCATGGGATGGGACAGGGAGCCTGGGTGGGTGTCCCTTCCTCCTCAAATCCTTCCCGCCATCAGGCAGGCCCTGACTCTGCCCTCCCTCCCCACTGCCGGGACCACCTGTCTGCCTCGCAGCTGCTGTGGAAGAGATAGGCAGCCTGGATTATCGGGCCAGACGAGGCTCCTCGTGACAGTTCCTCATGCCCCCCTCCCCCCCAGGCAAAGGTGCCAGGGCCCTTAACCCGCTCTGTGCTGGGCCTTGAGGCCCAGGGACTAGGAATAGCAGGGAAGGAGGCTGGAGTCATGGGCACGAGGATGTAGGGAACAGCGTCACCCGTGTCCCCCGGGAGCGTAGTCTATATCCTGGGCCCTCTCCTGCCCATCCTGGGTCCGTGGCAGCCTGGGGTAAGGAGAGACAGCCTGGGCAGGCCTCTAAGGGCTTAGACCGGAGGCCCTATGCTTTCTACTCTCCCTTCCCGAGGCTGGTTCCGGGCTCCGGGATGGAGGCCTGGCTCCACTCTCGGGGGGGTCCGCTGGCTTCAGTGCAGATGCTGCTGCATCACCCCTCCCCCTCCACCCCTCCCTCCCAGGCCCCTTCCTCCTCTCCGGCACCCCTCGGGCCGCTTTCGCCAAGGCCCCTGCCTGTTTTCTTGCCGACTGCCTTTTCCCAGGCCGCTCTGGTCATCTCCTCAGGCCAGCCACTGTCCCTGACACCAGGGCTCACCGGGACCAACTCCTAGTTGGGCCCCACTGCAGGCAGCCATGCCGCCCTTTCCTGAGGGTCAGCAGGAAGGAGTGAAAAGAGCAGGGAGTGTGGAGTCTGGGAGTCTGGCTTCCAGTCCTGCTTCCGGCTCAGACACTGCGTGACTTGGGCATGCTCCTTCCCTCCCACGCTCCTTGGCTTCCTCTTTTATTTTTTAAATTTTTAACATTTATTTGTTTATTATTGAGAGACACAGAGAGACAGAGCATGAGCAGGGAGGGGCAGAGAGAGGGGGAGACACAGAATCCGAAGCAGGCTCCAGGCTCTGAGCTGTCAGCGCAGAGCCCCACGCGGGGCTCGAACTCACAGACCGTGAGATCGTGACCTGAGCCGAAGTCGGACGCTTCACTGACTGAGCCACCCAGGCGCCCCTTCCTCGTTGGATAAAATAGAGGGCAGTCGCTCCCTTCACAGGGTTAACTCAGGGATTAAATAAGTAATATAGACACATATCATTTTAGTAACCAACTGGAAAACAACACTAAACTCGGAAGGAAAAATAATAAGGAAAAAGAAATACCTAGGAGGCGGCTGCAAGCAAGTAATACCAGGCAGTACATTCTAAGTGCCCACCAAGCGCCGCTCTCGATGCCGACATGAGCTGTGTCACTTAGTCCTTGTGACAGCCCCGGCCTTAGACGGCCCCAGGTGCAATCCCTGAACCTCTTCCCTCTGCCGCCTTCACTCACTCCTTCCCTGATCCCATCTCATCCTAAGGCTCTACCCACTATCTACACAGCGGTGACTCCCCAGCCACATGTCCAGGCCAAGCCTCGCCCCTAAACTAACTTCTAGGGGCGCCCGGGTGGGTCAGTCAGTTGAGCATCTGACTTGGGCTCAAGTCGTGATCTCGTGGTTTGTGAGTTCGAGCCCTGCGTCGGGCTCACTCTGGGCAGTGCGGAGCCTCTGTTTTCTCCCCACCCCGGCTCACACGCTCTCTCTCAAAAATAAAGAAACATTAACAAAATAATTTAAAAAATCAACTACATTGTAGCGTGAATCTCCCACTTGCCAGTTTCTGTAACAGGCACCCTAGACGTCGCAACTGTAGCAAGTCCCAAACTGCAGTCTTGATCCCACCTGGAATCTGCTCCTTCCGCTGTTTTTCCCTTTCCAGTAAATAACAACTCCATTCTTCCAGACAGGTCCCAAATCTTAGAGGTTTTTGTGTGTGTGTGTGTTTTTTAATTTATTTTGTTTTAAGTTTATTTATTCTTTTTTGGTAATCTCTACACCCAACATGGGGCTCGAACGCACGACCCTGAAATCAAGTCTCATGCCCTGGCTGACTGAGCCAGTCAGGCGTCCCAAGTGGATTTTTCATTTATTTATATATTTTATTATTTTATTTTTTTCAAAGAATTTCTTGGGGGCGCCTGGGTGGCTCAGTCGGTTAAGCGGCCGACTTCGGCTCAGGTCATGATCTCACCGTTCCCGAGTTCGAGCCCCGCGTTGGGCTCTGTGCTGACGGCTCAGAGCCCGGAGCCTGCTTCGGATTCTCTAGCTCCCTCTCTCTCTGCCCTTACCCTGCTCACACTCTGTCTCTATGTCTCTCAAAAATAAAAATTAACTTAAAAAAATAAAAATAAAAGAATTTCTTTACTGGAGGGGTAAGTAGAGGGAGAGAGAGAGAATCTTAAGCAGGCTCCAGGCCCAGCACAGAGCCCAAGGCAGGGCTTGATCTCATGACGCTGAGATCATGCTCTGAGCCGAAATTGAGTCAGCTGCTTAATGGACTTGAACCAGCCAAGCGCCTCAAGGAGGTTTTTGGTGGTGTTTTCTTTTTCTCTTTTTTCTTTTTCGGCAGTTTGCTTATCTTTTACTTTTTATATTTATTCATTTATTTATTTTTATATTTACACCCAAGTTAGTTAGCATATAATGATTTCAGTAGATTCCAGAGATTCATCCCCTACGTACAACCCCCAATGCTCATCTCAACAAGTGTCATCCTTAACGTCCCCTGCGCGTTTAGCCCATCCCCCCACCACAGCCCCTCCAGCAACCCTCAGTTTGGTCTCTGTATTTAAGAGTCTCTTGTTTTGTTGCCCTCCCTGTTTTTATATTCCTTTTGCTTCCCTTCCTTATGTTCATCTGTTTTGTATCTTTATTTTATTTTATTTTTTTTAACCTTTATTTATTAATTTGAGACATAGAGACAGAACATGAGCAGGAGAAGGGCAGAGAGAGAGGAAGACACAGAATCCGAAGCAGGCTCCAGGCTCTGAGCTGTCAGCACAGAGCCCGATGCGGGGCTCGAACTCACAGACCGCGAGATCATGACCTGAGCTGAAGTCGGCCGCCCAACCGACTAAGCCACCCAGGCGCCCCTGTTTTGTGTCTTAAATTTGAGCGAAGTCATCAGTATTTGTCTTTCTCTAATTTCGCTTAGCATAATACCCTCTAGTTCTATCCGCGTTGTTGCAAATGGCAAGATTTCATTCTTTTTGATCGCTGAGTCATACTCCGTTGTATATACATACCACATCTTCTTTATTCATTCATCCTAGAGGGGCGTTTTGGCTCTTTCCATACTTGGGCTATTTATAGCACTGCTGTTTATAGCTGCCTGTAGCGCTGCTATAAACACTAGTAGTGCAATTGCTGGGCCGTGGGGTAGTGGGAGGTTTTTTAAACGAACTTTTTGTTGAAGGACAACATGCATTCAAAACACGTACAACTTGTAAGAGAACTTTCACAAAGTGAACACACCCACGTAACAATCACCCAGAGCAAGAAACAGCACGTTACCAGAATATTCCTTGGAGTTTCCTGGGTCCCCTCGCAGACACTCCCCTTTTCCTGTCCAAGAGGGACTTCCATCCCAACTTCTAATGCCCCAGGTTAGCTCTGCCTGCTCTTCTGGACTTTCCATGATGCGATGATACGCTATGTATCCTTTTGTCTGGCTCCTTTGGCTCAATATTTTGTTTGGGAGATTCATTCAAATTGTTGTATGTGTCAATATATTTTTTTCAATTTTTTTGTTTAATTTTTTTTTTAATGTTTATTTTTGAGACAGAGAGAGACAGAGCATGAGTGGGAGAGAGGCAGAGAGAGAGGGAGACACAGAAACGGAAGCAGGCTCCAGGCTCCGAGCTGTCAGCACAGAGCCCGACGCGGGCCTCGAACTCACAGACCGCGAGATCATGACCTGAGCTGAAGTCGGCCGCCCAACCGACTGAGCCACCCAGGCGCCCCCATAATTAATATTCTCGTATGGACACGTATGTACATTTCTGTTGAGACTGGAAGAGTTGCATCAGAAGATATGCTTGCCAGCTGAGATCCTGTGAGCTGAATATCCACCTTTTTCTTTTCTTTTCAATGTTTATTATTTATTTTTGAGAGAGAGACAGAGAGAGGCAGAGAGAGTTAGAGAGGGAGGCACAGAATCTGAAGCAGGTGACAGGCTCTGAACTGTCAGCACAGAGCCCGATGGGGGTCTCGAACTCACGAGCTGTGATATCATGACCTGTGCTGAAGCCGGACGCTTAGCCGTCTGAGCCACCCAAGCACCCCTATTTATTTTTTGAAAAGTAAACTCTGGGGTGGCTGGGTGGCTCAGTTGGTTAAGTGTCTGACTTTGGCTCAGGTTCGTGAGTTCGAGCCCCGCACCAGTACAGAGTCTGCTTGGGATCCTCTGTCTCCCTCTCTCTACTCCTCGCTCATGCTCTCTCACTAAATATTAAAAAAAATACACTCTATCCCCAACATGGGACTCGAACTCAAGACCCCGAGATCAAGAGTTGCATACTCCACTGACTGACCCCCCCACCTGGATAAACAGATAATTTTAATGTTCCAATTTCTTAATCTTTTATAGTTGCTTTTTTCTTTTACAGTTATTGACTTTTGTATTAGTTTAAAAATGTTTGTAGGGGTAACTGGGTGGCTCAGTCGGTTAAGAGTCTGACTTCGGCTCAGGTCATGATCTCACAGTTCATGAGTTCGAGCCCTGCATCAGGCTCTGCACGAATAGCCCACAGCCTGGAGCCTGCTTCAGATTCTGTCTCTCTCTCTCTGCCCCTCCCCCACTTGTGTTCTCTTTCTCTCTCAAAAATAAACATTTGAAAAAAAAAGTTTGTTTCCCCTAAAGTCATATATTGTTATTTTTTACATGTTTATTATTCTACTTTACACATTTAGCTCTGTAATCCATCTGGAACTGACTCTGTGTACAATGTGAGGTTCAGGGTCAAGAACCACTCCGCCCCCCCCCCCCACAGATATCTGGTATCTTTTATTTAAAAGACTATCCTTTCCCATAGCTCTGCACTGCCATTTTTGTCTGGGTCTAGGGGCGCCTAAGTGACTGTCAGTTAAGCATCTGGCTCTTGATTTTAGCTCAGGTCATGATCTCACAGTTTGAGTTTGAACCCTGCATCGGGCTCCATGCTGACAGAGCAGAACCTGCTTGGGATTCTCTCTCTCTCTCTCTCTCTCTCTCTCTCTGCCCCTTCCTTGCTCATGTGCACACTCTCTCTCTCTCAAAATAAATTAAAAGAAAAAAAACACACAAGAGAAAAAAAAAAGAATACTAAAGGCCAGAGAGATGAAGATATTTGCTCGAGATTACACGGGAGGTAACAATAGAGCTAAAATTTAAACCCAAGCAGTCTGATTCCAGAGTTCATGTTCTCAAGCCTGAGAAACGGGCTCCACTGCGGAGCTCAGGGCGGACACGGAGGAGCAGCGAGCCCGGCGGCCCCTTCGTCTTCTGCTTGCAGCGGAGCCAGGTCTCGGGAGGCTCGGATCTGGCTGCAGCCCCTGGGCCGACGGCCACCCTGGCCCAGGATGCTACTGGGGACAAGGCCAGCGTGCTGATGCCCTCCAGTGGCTACCACGGGGAAGAACAAAGTGTGGCCTTGAGGCCGAATGGGTGTCCGGGTAGGGGACCCGGTCGGTTCTTGCTTCCTCGTCTCTGCGCTCACAGAAGACAACACAGGGCACAGGCATAACAGATCTTTATTTTACCAGAAGGGCCAGGCGACGGGGCCGCGCAGCATCCAAGCCCCGGACCGGACATGCAGCATCCACGTGCAGGCTCAGCTCCCCAGGCCGGGGCGGCGCCAGAAGTGGGGCACCGGGACCCCCCGGACACCCATAGCACCCCTGCCGGGATGCTGGGGCCCCGGGGCTCTTCTGTCTCCACTAGAGCAAGACGACAGAGGCTTGGGCTGCCTCCCCGTGGCTGGAACCCTAGCACTCTAGCCAGAAGGAAAGATGGCACAAGGGATACGGCCAGGCTACAGCACTCGACTCCGCACGGGGTTGGCACAGCCCTGCCCGCTGGAAGGGCCCGGCCCGATACCCGGGACAGAGCAGCCCTAGCGGGAAGACGGTCTCCACACCTTCTAGTCCCCAGCGGGGCTAGACCCTGATCCCAGAAGAGTTTAGGAGAGTTGGGACCAAGCCCCACTCGGCCCAGCAGGGACACGTCCACGAAGGGGACTTCCCTGAGCACAAGCAGGGGCCTCCTAAGGCAGCAGTAGAGTGAGGGAGCTGCTGGAGACAGGAGGCCTCGCCTCTGCCCCTGGGCGGGGAGAGAGAGGTGAAGGTATGAGAGCAGGCCCGGGGCAGGGGGAGGCTGGAGTGGAGGGCAGGGGCCTGGCCCGGCCGAGGGGGTCTGGAGCAGGGGAGGCTGGGGACTTCCCGGGGTCGGGGTGAGGGCTGGGAAGACCAGGCCAGGAGAGGGGCGGGTGGCCATCCTACCCAGACCCTCCGCACCCGTGCCGAGTTTTGGCGAGGGCCCCGGGGAGGAAGGACAGATGTACAGAGAACTTCAAGGCACCAGGATTCGGAGGCGCAGCAGGGCTACTACCCCCCCTAGACAGACAGTGATTACAATAAACGTCTTCAGCTTAGACTACGTGATGTGTGTCGTGGGTGGGAGCAGAGAGGGAAAAAGACAGACAGACGAAGGAAGAGACGTACGGGGAGAGGAGGGTGGAAGAGACCAACTAGATGACCGTGGCAGTGAAAGTGATGGTGTGGGGAAAGGGGACGAGGAAGGAGACAGCCAGAGACAGGACGGAAGGGAAGACAGCCACAGAAGGCCCGAACACGCAGCACTCCTGGTCCCTACAAAATAAGGCACCAGAGTCCGTAACGTTCCCGCGGTCGCTGGGTAGTGAAACGGGTGCTGGAGGGAGGCGGGCGGCTGCTGGCGGGCGCCGGCCTCCGGGAGCCTCACACCTGGGCACCGGTGGCCTTCTTGATCAGGGGTACCTGCGAGGGAGGGAGGCGCCGTGGGGCCTTGGCTCTGGGGCTCGTGGCTGCCCCACCCGCGGGCGGCCGGGCACTCACCTTGGAGAGGTCCACGCCTGTGAGGGCGTGCACGGAGGCCGGCAGCTCGGCCAGCAGTCGGTTTACTTCTGACGTCACCTTGCTGTTGTCCCCGCTGAGGACCACGATCTCATCGACTTTGGTCAGCGGGGCGGCGATTTTGGCAGCAATCTAGGCAGGGGAGGTGGGAGGAGGGCTGGGGTGGTGATCTGACTCCGTCCTGCTGCCCCGTCCGGCATCTCCCCTTCCTTCCTCCGCCTCGCCCGAACCCCGCCGCAGCTTGGGTGGCTCTTATTTGGAAGCCACCGTCAGTGAGACCCCGTGCGCCAGGGACGGGCCTGTGCCGTAGCAGGGCTCCCGCGGCCCTGCCGAGTGCTCCCGCGGTTAGTGCTTCCGGCCGGCCTTCAGCTGTGGTCCCCGCCAAGGCCCAGCCAGACCCACCCCGGGGCGCAGGCCTCACCTGGGGCAGGGCCTCCAGCACCAAGGCCATCTTGGCTGCATCCCCATATTTCTGGTAGGCCTCGGCCTTGAGCTCATCCGCTCGGCCTCTGCCTTGCCCATCGCCTCGATGACCGCCGCCTCCGCCTCCCCGATTTTGCGGATCTTCTCAGCCTCCGCCTGGGCTAAGAGGACCTGCTTCACCCTGCGGGAGTTCGGGCCAGGCGGGGTCAGTGCGAAGCGCCGGGGGCCCCTCAGCCGTGCCTGGGGGCCAGCGAACCCTCAAGCCCTCTGCTCTGACGGTTGTCAGGGGTCGGGCACCTAGGAAGCGAGGTGCCTTCTTCTGGCTCTGGCCAGGGAGAGGCCACCAGTGCCAGATGCAAATGGGAGAGGGGACTCGCCACGATGCCCGCTGTGCCGAGTGCCACAGCAGGCCCTCGGGTCTCCTTTATCCGATTCAGCCTTCCCGACAGCAATCCCACTGGGAAGGCGGCTCACCCTCCCCACCCCCCCACCCCCGCCCCCCTGCAACTCAGGCAGCAGGCGCGGGGAGAGGCAGTTTCCGCGCTGGGGCTGGGAAGGTGGGCGGGAGAGGAGCCTGACTAGTGCCCCCCTCAGCCGGGGGCGCTCACTTTTCGCCCTCGGCGATCTGCTGTATGCGGTGGGCCTCGGCCTCGGCGGGGCGGCGCACCGGTGGCGACGAGCTCCTTGTCCGTGCGCAGGATCTCCTGCGCCTCCACCGCGATCTGCTTCTTGCGCTGGACAATCTCGATCTCGATCTCTTCCTGCCGGATCTTCTGCTGCTCGCGGGCCCCTTGCAGCTCGTAGGCCAGCTGGGCCTCGGCTGTCTGCGGCAGGAAGGCGGGCGGCGCGTCAGAGGCTGGCCGCCAGGTCCCGAGCCCCGAGGCCCAGCCCGCGACGCCCCGCGGCCGCTCCTCACCTTGATGTTGACCTCCTCACTGAAAGCTGACTTTTGCAGCTCGAAGGCTCGCTTGGAGTCGGCGATCTTGGTGTCTGCCATGAACTTCACGTCCAGCATCTCCTTCTTGCACTCGGCTTCCTGGCGGCAGGAGGGGCAGGTGCTGAGGGTCCCCCAACCTACCACGGTCCCACGGCCCCTGAGATCCCCGGCCCTGGGGGCAGGAGGGAAAGCCCGTGTACCCGGATGCCTGCGTCTCGCTCGGCCTCGGCCACCCCAATGTCGGCATCTCTCTGTACCACGGCAGTCTGCGTCTTGCCCAAGGAGCTGAGATAGTCCACCTTGTCATACACGTCCTGGGAGGGAAGGGGGAGTCGGCCTTGGGAAGAGTCATAGGCACAAAGGTGTCCCTGCTGCCAAGGCCACCCTCCCACGGGGACTCGGGCGGGGAGGGGGGGGGGGCGGGCGGCGGCTTTCCCATCGCGCCGCACCTTGATGGTGAAGCTGAGGATCTCGATGCCCATGCGGCCGACGTCAGGGGCCGCCACCTCCCGCACCAGCTTGGCAAACTGGTCCCGGTCCTGATAAATCTGCTCCACGGTGAGGGTCCCTGGGGACAGAGGGATCATGAGCTGGTTCCCTGCGGGCCCAGCCCACCGCAGAAGGGGCGAGGCCGGCGAGTGGCCGCGGGAGTGTACGCCCACACAGTGCGGTCTGAGCCGGGGCTTCCTGGGGTTTCTTCTTCCCAGTATTTAACACTGAGCCTCCTCCTGCCGAGTCCGGGCTGGAGGAGGAAAAGCATCTCGAGCAACCCCGGGAGGCTGGCCAGACCGGCGGCCCCTCTCCTCCCCATCCCGATGCCCTCCGCTTTCCCTCGGGTCACCTGAACTTGGGAAAGGAGACCTGGGTGGGACCGCCGGGCCTCCCTGCCCTGGCCCTGGTCTGGAGAGCCTGCGAGACTCCTGGCAGGCAGCAGGGGGGGTCCCCGGGCGGGGCAGGGCCTCACCGAGGATGGAGCGCAGGTGTCCCTCCAGGGTCTGCAGGACGACGTTCTTGATGTCCTGCACGTTCTTGCCCAGAAACTGCTCGCAGGCCACCGCCAGGAGCTCCTTCTCCGTCATGATCTTCACCTGCCGGTGGCCAGAGAGGCGCCTGAACCAGGCTGGAGGGGGGCGGATGGAGGCCCCAGACCCAGAGATGCGGAGGGTGGTGGCTGTGGCCCTCCCCTCCTCTCTCAGACCTGGAGGCCTGGGGGCCAGGAGGGGATAGAGTCTGTCTGAGGCCTCGGGGCGGCGGGGGGGAGCACACGGGGACTCCTTACACTGACAATTTCAATCTTCGCTGGCAGCCTCGGGCTCTGACACGGCCTCTCTGCTGGGTGTTCGGGGCGCATCTCCCCACCCCTCGGCCCACTCACTGTCCCCTCATTAGCCACCTCCTCCTATGCAGGCTCCCCACAGGTGGGAGAGGCTGAGGGGCAGAGAGGGCAAAAAGGAAAATGAGTGATAGGGACACAGACACACAGACCAGGGAAGAGAGCCTGGACACGGCAGGAGGCAGGCCCGGGGGGCACTGCCACCGGGGCTGGGCATCCACCTGCCTTTCGTACCCGAGGTGTCAGGCTAACCCCCCACTCACCAGAGGCCTACGGCATGGCTGCACCTTGCTGCCACGTGAGGTTGAGAACTGGACTAGGGCGGGAGGCCCCTCGCCCCGGCCCCGAGCTGGGAACAGAAAGCAGCCTCCGACAGAACTCCTCTGCCTCACGTGGCCTCCCCTCTGGTCCCCTTTACCCCCCTTTAGCCCCCTCCCCAGGGAACAGGGAAGGCCTGGATTCTGGGGCGTGGCACTTCCAACACCTGCAAAGAATGGGGTGGGGTTAGTGAGACGGGAGCCCTCAGCACTGGTTCTGTCCCTCGCAGGCCCGCTGAGGAGAGAAGGGGTGTCTGTTAGTCCTACTGAGTGGCCAAGGGGCCGAGTGAGCATGTTCCGCTGGCGACGGCCCTCTCGTGGAAGGGGGGGCGGGGGAAGGGGCACTGGCGAGAGACTGCCCCTGCCTGTTGTCTCTCCTCCTCCCCCCAAACCCCGGCACAGGGACGAGGCAGCTCAACGGACATGCGTGGGGCTGCTGAGTTACTATACCTGGGCGACACCCGTCACAGTTAAAGCTACCCCCTCGGCCGTCTCTACGTCCTCGCAGCGGGGCTGCAACGTCATAATCTCTAGGGAAATCCTGCCAAGAAATGCAAAACAGGGGCATGGGTCTGGGGGCCCAGGGCCTGGGGTGTGGGGAGAGTCCGGGACCTCACGCTCCGACTGGGACAGGCCAGGGGTCCTGCTGCAGAGGTGGGGAGGGCGCTTGGAGGGGTCGCAGTCGGGAGTCTGTGGGGAGATGGGTGGGAAGGCAGAGCAGCGTGGGTGCAGGTGGCTCCGGGGGAAGCAGCGTAAGTGTCCTGCCCACGGCACACATGTCCTCTGCTCAGAGGAGCCTGGCTTGCAGAGTAGGGAAAGGAAGTTCTATAGAACAGTGGTTGTGGGCGGTCTGGGCCAGTGGGGAGGGTCCGGGTGTAGCTGAGTGTGTCGTGGGAGAAACACACGTAAGTGCTGGTACCCCGGGCCGGGCTGCGTGGGTCACCCACGGGTGCCATCTGAACAACCCCCAGGGGTCTTCACCTGTCCCCAAGGCGCCCCGGGAGGCTGCCCAGAGAGCCCTGCCTACGAGCCTGGCACGCTAGGAATATGCCTGCCCTGGGCGGAGACAGAAGTGACCCTGCGTCTGTGCCTGGCCAGGGGAGTCCTGCCCGGTCCCTTCACCTGGCAACAGGCTGGACTTGGAAGCCTACCCTCTGGGGTTGGGCCCAGGTGGCTCAGGTGGGGAACCAGGGCTGAGGTCACATGAGGGCTTCCTGGCCCAGACAAACTCCAGGGTCCCCATCACCAAGCTTAAAAGGGGCACAGGTGTCTGCAGTTGTCTCAAGTCGGTAGCAGTTTGGAGGGGGAGCAGCGTTTCTTTAGTGTCGAGGTGTCGAGGGAGGCTGGGACCCTACTGGTCCTGCACAAGGTGCTCTGAGTTTCTCCGTGCCGAAGCCTGCTGGCCCACGGCTACCAGGAGTGGAGAAGGGAGGGACGGTCCCCTTCCCCGTGAGAGCTGGCGGGCTGGGCGCGGAAGGGAGAGGTGGTGTAGGGTTTTGCCTGAGAAGCCAGAGGGCAGTTTGGAACAAGGTAAGGGGGTTGGTACGATGATGTTTAGGGCTCTTCCGGTCTGGGCACCCAGCATGCAGGCTCCGAGGGGGCGGGGATTTTCTGATGTTCGCTGCACTGCCTGGAACCGGGGAGGCGCTCGACAGAGAGCTGGCGAGCGGAGCAAGAGAGATGAGCACCTGCACAGGATGGTCCCAGAGAAAGCACTGGGAGTTACTGAACGCCCTGACTCAGGACTGGGTGACTTCGCATGGGTGGCTGCATGGCAGCGAAGGGCGAGACATCGGGCCGCTTGCTTTTCAAAGTGAGATTGGGGAAGGGCGCCTGGGTGGCTCAGTTGGTTGGGCGTTCGGCTCTTGGATTGTGGCTCAGGTCATGATCTCACAGTTGGTGGGATCCAGCCCGGCGTCACGCTCTGCACTGACAGCGTGGAGCCTGCTTGGGATTCTCTTTTTCCCCTCTCTCTCTCTGCCCTTCCTCCGCTGGCTCTCTCTTTCTCTCAAAATAAATAAATGAACTTGGGGCCCCTGGGCGGCTCAGTCAGTGGAGCGTCCGACTTCGGCTCAGGCCATGATCTCCCA
This sequence comes from Paguma larvata, assembly GCA_030068075.1. Lineage (NCBI taxonomy): Eukaryota > Metazoa > Chordata > Mammalia > Carnivora > Viverridae > Paguma > Paguma larvata. Next base: position 7,051,222 of record CM057843.1, read on the forward strand.
GTTTGTGGGTTCGAGCCCCGCGTTGGGCTCCGTGCCAACAGCTCGGAGCCTGGAACCTGCTTTGGATTCTGTGTCTCGCTCTTTCTCTGCCCCTCCCCTACTCATGCTCTCTCTCTCTCTCTCTCTCTCTCAAAAAGAAACATTAAAAAAAATTTTTAAAAAATAAAAGAACTTAAAAAACCCCAGCCCCCACCACATGCACACACACACAGAGCGAGACTGGACTCGCAATCAAGCTTCGGTTTCGCTAGCACTTCTTTTTCAAAAACCCCAAAGAGCCCTCGTGTTTTCCTTCCCTTTCCAACATCCTTGCAGAACACAGAGGGCGCGGCTCCCCCATTTCACACACAGGGAAACTAAAACCTAGTGACGAGAGATTTGTCCAAGGGCTTATCAACAAAAATTAGGAGCAGGGAACGGCCAAAGCTTGCTTTGCTAAGGCCTGTCGAGGAGGTCGGAGGACGCCAAGGAGCCCGATGAACTTTTCAGGGGACCCATTTTCTGGCCTTGCGAGAAGGAGGGCTAGGGCTTGACAGTGGGGTGTCAGCGTGGACGGGGCGGGGGCGGGCGGCTAGCAAAGGGCTCCACGTCACCTGGAGTGGTCGGGACTGAACCCTTCCTGTCCAGACAGCCGAGCTCTGGCACACAGGGGTCTGTGTCTCCTGCCTCAACTTACCCCTCGGCATCCAAGGACACCCACTAGGTGACTTGGGCAGAGCTTCCAGAATCCCTTGCTCTTTCCCCACTAGCAGCGCCAGTTGGCAAGGGCAAGGGAGCTGGGGCTCTCTAGGGGTCCATCCTGGCACCCACAGCAGCACGGGTGGGAGCAGAGGGGAGGGAGGCACACTCTTGGAGGGGAGTCCATCTGGCTCCTGCCTGCCAGGCCCCACAGGGCAGGAAGAGAGAAGGTTAGACACAGAGGAGGAAGCAGGTGGGTTATTACCTGTGCAACCCCTGTTACGAATAGCGGGACCCCCTCCGACGTCTCAATATTCTCACAGCGACACAGGATGGTCATAACCTCCAGAGACAGTCTGAGGAGCAGCCAGGGGGAGGGAGAGGTAGGGACAGGAAGGGGTAGGAGGGGACACAGCAAACACACACAGTGGTTACCAGACAAGCAACGATGCCAGACGCCTGGGGCAGGGCGGGGTGGCTCTTAGTACTCCGGCCCTCTGCTGCCAGCTCAGCCTAGGCTCGCAGGGGGACAGAAGGCGGCCCCTTGCTGGCCCGAGGCCTCTGCGTCTCTTCTCCAGCCCCCATACCCCTGTAAGGAGGAGCTGCCTGGCTGGGGGAAACGCCTACAAGCTGCGGTCAGGAGGCCTGTGCACAGGGCACCCGGGTCGCCCACCACCTTGCTTTCCCAGGAGCAGTCCGGCAGACTCCTGGCAGGAGCGTCCGGGAGACTCAGCCTCAGCTCTACTCTCCAAACACAGGCAAACCTGTGTTTCCAGAACCTGGACAGGAGAGGCCACGCCGGGGATTAATGAGCCACAGCAAATCCCGCTTGGTTTCTGCTACATATCACTAAGAAGGCAATTTAGGGCCAGGAAAGCCCAAAGAAAACCTTGGATTTTCTGATTTGGGGGGGGCTAGGTGTCAAGGACGGCTGGAGGAGAAAGTGTGTCCCTCCCAGAATATTCACAGGGACAACTGGGAGGGGACAGGGTAATCCACTTTGGGATTTCTAAAGTCGGGCCCCGGCAAAGAGAGTCCTGGCAAAGCAGCGCCTCAAAGCTGTTTGGGGCCCCCCATCTGGGCCTCCCTAGCGCCGCGCGCGTGTGCGAGCGTGTGCAGGGCGGCGGGCTGGGCAGAAGCTGGGCTGTGGACAGTGTGGACAGTTTCCTTCAACCAGAGGAAGGGAGGACAGTGGCTGAAGCTGAGGGAGCAGACACGGGCCGACTGGGGGGCGGGGGACGGGAGCGGCAGGGGCTCCGGCCGCGCAGAGGCGGCAAGGTTGCCTTCATTCCAGCCCCTAATACTGGCACTCCTGGGCCTGAGAGGACTCAGACAGGAACCCACCAAGCTCTCTTCTGGGGAAAGAGGAGGAGAGGGAGAGGGGAGAGAGGGTGGGAAGGAGGGAAGGAAGGAGGGAGGACAGGAGGCTGCAGCTCAGAGGCCAGAGGTGGAGGGTTCGCTCGGGTAAGGGAGAGAGGGCCGCCACACCGGGGCCTCAGGACAGTACAGGCTGTGGTGGCAAAGTGTGGCAGGAGGGGCTTCATCGAGCCTGGCGAAGGATGACTGACGAGAGAGGTGGGGGACACGCAGGATGGTGTGTGGAAAGTATCTCGAAAGGGAGGCTGGAATCCAGGCTGGGTTAGAAGCCTCTACTCAGACCGGAGAGGCTCCTCCTGCCGGCCTAGGGAACTAGCGGCCCCAGCTTGCAGAGACGTCCTTCAAGTAGGGGAGGGGTCGGCGTGCAGGCTTCGACCACCCGGCAAGTGGAAGCAGAGGGGGAATGCTAAGCCTGGGTGTGTGAGGCCAGTGTCCCAGGACAACGTCCAAGGCCCTCCACTCCTTGCTTCCAAACCTCCTGTCAGAGAAGCTCGGCTCTCCTGTCTCGGGGCTCTGCTCCCTGGAGCAAGGAGCAGGACGGGGTGCCAAGAACGCAGAGAAAGGGCGGCAGGCGTGTCACCCTAGCAGTGGATGCCTGGGCGGGACAAGTCTCCGGGGAAGCCGCAAGCTCTCAGGGCCTGGCTGTCCCTCACAGTTCTCGGACAAGATACTCTGTCGTCCCAGGACTGCGAGGCCTGTGGGGTGGGGCGACGGTGCTTCCGGAGAGGGCACCCCATGGCGTCCGACAGGCCACTGGCCCACTCGGGAGGGGCTAGCATCCTCCTGAGAAGAAGCTGTGACCAGTACAGGTTACCCTCAGGCACTTCGGCCTGGAGCCAGAAGAGTCCCCAAGGATTCCTCAACTCGGGCAGAACAAAGTGAGGGGAGAGCAGAGGGGGTCACAGGCAGTCAGTGAAGTTAGAAAAGCGACCTGCTCTCCCACGGCCCTGACCCTAGCCAACACCCTCAGTCCCCCTGGAGTCCCAAGCACAGCAGCTCAGCGCAGCCATGGCGGGGGGGGTGGGGGGGGGGCTGGCCCAGAGGGCGATTGCCACCAGAATCGCTGTCGCTTCCCCTCTGCGGTGACCACCACCTCCCCTCCCTGTTGTCTGGGTCCTGGCCTGGAAGGATGTGGGCACAGTCAGGAAGGGGGTGACAGTGGCATGCCTCCTCTCCTTGTGGGTAGGCAGCAAGGGAGCCAGGAGAGGCCCAGGCCAAGTCTGGTCCCGCTGAGGGTCCTGGGGGAGCCCCAGGGAGAGCCGATGGTGGGCCCTCTAGGGGACTGAAATCTCCCCTTCCTCTGGTGAGTCTTTCCAGACTGACCAAGAAGGTCCAGACTTGTCTTGCCCAGCCCAGCGCCAGTTCCTCAGACCCCACCCGCTGTCCGGAAGCTGCCGCTATCATGAGCTGCTTCGGACTGTGCGTCCATTATTCCCTGCCCTTCAGCCCTGCCTACGCGGTCCAGGCCTGCACAGGGGAGGGCGCGTGGGTCTCCTCAGCCCTTCCTCTCCACAGGGAGTAGGGCTGCAAGAATAACTGAGTTAGACTCAGGGAATTAGGCTTCTGCTTGGGCAGGACCCTGAACTCTCTGGGACAGAAGCGACGTCTCCAGGGGAAAAAGCACACCCACTACGGAGAAGGTGCCCACGGACAGACCCTTGTGTCCCTGTGTGACTCATCTCACCCGCTCCTTAGGAGGCCCCCAGGACGGGAATGTGGCACGGGTGGATGCTCTAGCTGACGGGGGGGGGGGGGTGGCAGGGGGGGCGTGAAGGGGGGAAGGCTGGAAACCCTTTTCTCCCTTGCCCACCAGGATGCCAGGTTCCCCAGCCCCTGGGCCCTTACCTCTGAGTGTCGGAGATACACCACCAGGCCCAGGCCCAGCCGCCAAACACGTACTGTTTATAGTCAGAACCACAACAGCCCCCTGGAGAGCAAAGCAAACCACCGCTGGTCAGTCGGTTCTTGGGTTTGTCTCCCCCCCATCCCTCCAACAGCAACTCTGGGCCTTTACCTGCTCTGACAGGTGACAACCCCCACTGTTGGGTGCTGAGCTTACACAGACACGGGAGACAGACAGGGGCGCCCGGGTGGCTTAGTCGGTTCAGCATCCGATTTTGGCTCAGATCGTGATCTCCCAGTTTGTGAGTTCCAGCCCTGCGTTGGGCTCTGTGCTGACCTGCTTCGGATTCTGTGTCGCCCTCTCTCTCTACCCCTCCCCCATCTGCACTCTCTCTCTGTCTCTCTCAAAAATAAATAAACATTAAAAAAATTTAAATAAAAAAAAGAAATGGGAGACAGACAATTCGGTAGATATACAATTTGCATTAAAAGCAGGATATCCAATGGGTGGTTCCGAATGTAAGTGCTTTCAGAGAACAGAAGTCGGTGGGCAGGAGTGAGCAGGAAAAGCTTCTGTCTTTCATTTAACCATTCATTCAACAAACAAGTAGAATGTTTCTGTGCTAAGGATTAAGAGATGAAGATACAATTCCTATCTTTTTTTAAATGTTTACTTAGTTTTGAGAGAGAGACAGCACGAGTGGGTGAGTAGCAGACAGAGAGGGAGGCACAGAATCTGAAGCAGGCTCCAGGCTCTGAGCTGTCAGCACAGAACCCAACGTGGGGCTCGAACTCATGAACCGTGAGATCACGCCCTGAGCCGAAGTCAGACGCTTAACCGACCGAGGCACCCAGGTGCCCCTACAATTCCTATCTTGAAGGAGGCGGGAACTTTTCCTGAGCTAATTGTAATACCATGTGATTCACCTGTTAGGGCGTGTGCAGACCAAGAAGGAATACAGGGCTCGTGGGGCGGGGCCACTGAAGGGAGGGAGGTGTCTCGGAGCCAAGATGCTCGCGCCCAGCCGACACATCTCGGTAACGCTGGCGCTCTATTCCCAGCGCCTCGGGGTGACGGGGTACTTCTTGTGGGAGTGCGTGGGGAAGTCAAGGTCTCAACGCAGAGGGCAACCTGAGGCGCCAATGGGAGAAGCGCGGAGGAAGGGACAAGGCCTAAAAAGGAAGGGGTTCCCCCAAACGGTATCAACGAGACAGAATGTTGAATCCGGCCCCAGCTCGGATCCAGCTGTAGCCACGTCCAGCACGCCGTGTATGCAGGAGTGAGAAAATCCGATTCCGGAAATTCTTGGTGTGAACGCGCCTGATGATACCAAAATTATTCACGGAGTTCAAGAAAACCATAGTAACTTTGCTAGAGGGGCGGTTTCCTTGCAGTGTACAAAAATGTGCAGGAAACAGAGGATTCAAAGGAAATGTGATTTGGGAAAAAGCCAGGGGGTGTCGTCATTTCTGTATTCATCAACATCGGCTTCCAGGAAAGCCTTGGGGTGTGTGCCTCCAAAGGTCAAGGGTCAGGGGTAGTGTCGTGTAGCTGGGATACAGTGTCTCCAAGGACCCACACCGGGGGTACAAGGCAGGGTAGAGGGGCAGAGGGCAGATCATAGAGTGTCTCAGGTATCAGGCCCAAGAGCTGTGTGTGTGTGTGTGTGTGTGTGTGTGTGTGTGTGTGTGTGTGATGGGGAGGTGGTCACGCGAGCATTTAAGGTGAGGAGCAACAAAATTACATTTGCACTTTAGAAACGCCACTTTGCACAAGGAGGAAAAGGGGGGTGGGGTGGCCGAGGAGACTGCGTAGAAGCCTCTTGCGGCGACCTCGGCAGGACGTGGTGGCTGAGGTCATGGAAGGACTTCTAGAGGGGTCTTGTCCGAGGGAACCGGGAGGGAGGAAGTGTCCCGCAGCTGCACTGTGCGACACGGCGGCCGCTCCCCACACGTGCTGAGTGAGCACTGGAGCCATCGCTGCCACAACAATTCATCAAGAGAATGCGCGTGCACACTGGGGAGGGGAGGAGAGGGAGAGCGAATCCCGAGCAGGGTCTGCTCTGTCAGCAGAGGGCCGGACTCAGGGCTCGAGCTCTCGGACTGCGAGATCATGACCCAAGCCGCAATCGAGGAGAGTCGGAGGTCTAACTGACTGAGCCCCCCGGGCGCTCCTCTAATTTTAGGTCATTTAAATTTAAGCGGCTACGGGCTGCCGTATCGGCGCACCTCCAGGGTACGGGTTTAGGGGTGGCGAAGTCAACAACGGAGCCGAGACAACAGCGAGAACGGAGAAGGGGAGACAAGGTTTGGAGAGGCGGAGGCGAAGGACGGAGACCTCACTAGTGCAGAGGGCCTGCTTGTCACCTTCGAGAACGGGTGTCTGACGCTGAGACCCAGTTTCCTGGGCCTGCCGCTGCGCACGGCGTGCCAGGAGCCGAGCCAGAAGTCCGGGGAGGAAGGAGCAGCGTGCGCAGGGGTGGGGAGAGGCGGTCTGCCTGTTTCCCTGGGGTGGAAACAGGGCTGTTGCTCAAGGGGAGCTATTGCGGGCTGCTCTGCCCTGGGGAGTGGGGTAAGGGGGGCCTCTAAGGAAAAGCGGTCAATCTGAAACCTAAGGCATCTCGGGATCCGGAGAAACTGAAAGGGTCAAAAATCACGGCTAGTTTCACTTCAGGCCTGGCGAGGACTGGGGCCTCCAGAGAGTTCCAGGACACTTCTCACTGTGCTGGGCGGGGGGGGGGGATGGTAGTGGTGGGGAGGGATTGGGCGGGGGAAGGAGGTGTCCACCCTTTACCTGATTCTTTGACCTTGGAGCAGGCCGCCACGGCTTCAGCCGGGCCTTGGCCAAGGGCGACATGGCCAGGTTCCCAGGGGTAGCAACAACAGGAAGCTGGCACTGCCAGCCTGCCCCACCCCCAGCAGCCTCCTGCCCCGAAAGGCATCTCCCTCCCAGATTTCCTGGGCGCGCTGAGCCTGAGCACCGTTCCCAAAAGAGAACGCTTAGGTGCCCCTTCCTCGACCTCCCTAGCCCTCACTCTCTTCCGACCTGGAAGCTTCTCCTAACGTTCTCTCACTCTTCCTGACTCCGCTGACTCGCCTTTGCCTTGTCCTCGTCTGAGCCGAAGAATCACAAGGCGTCCCACGCCAACCTCCGCCCCGCTCTTAGCCCCTCCAGGCCCAGCCCCTCCCTCTGTTCTCTCAGGAACATTCTGGTCCCTTCCTGCCTCTCTTCTACCTTCTTCCCGCTACTCCAGGAGACCATTCTCTACGAGGGGGACTTAGGCTCTTCTGGGCCACAACCCCCGGGGCGCAGGCCAGCAGTGCAGGAATGTTCACAAACGCATAAAATACGTAAGAGACAAACTGTATTGGAAGCTATCAAAATAGTAAAGCCACCAAACGTGGGACAAGCAACACACAGTAATACTTGTGATATGCTAATACATTATATGATGAAATCTAGCAGTAGATTTAATATCTTCACTTCAAAGTAGTGAGGAGCATAAATAATTTTCTTTTTAATCCGAGTTAGTTAACATATGGTGTAAGTCACGGTTTTAGGAGTAGAATTTAGTGATGCTATAACTACTCACTTTTTATTTGTATTTATTTATTTTTTATTATTTATTTTTATTTATTTTTGAGAGCAGGAGAGACAAAGCATGAGCAGGGGAGGGGCAGAGAAGAGGGAGACCCAGAATTGGAAGCAGGCTCCAGGCTCTGAGCCGTCAGCACAGAGCCCGACGCGGGCCTTGAGCCCACAGACCGTGAGATCATGACCCGAGCCGAAGTTGGACGCTTAACCGAACTGAGCCACTCGGGCGCCCCCAAACTACTCGCTTTTTAAAGAAATTTTATTTAACTCCAAGGTCGTCGACATATAGTGTAGTGATGGCATCAGGAGCAGAATTCAGTGAGAGCGTCAATGATTTCGAAGGGACCTGCCACACGGGCGGTGCGGCAAGAAAATACCTAACGCTACCATGGATCGCGGCCGACATTTATAATCCGAAGAAATGCTACGCTGCCATGAAGGTTAGGGACAAGGCTAGGGGCATTCCTCTCCCCCATCCAAAATGCACGGACCTCTAAGTTCTACCCACAAACCCCAGGTTAAAGACCTCTGACCTATTGTAGAGACGAGAGAAAGATGTGCGGTGGGGGTGTTCGGATTCCCTCTTTTAAATTGCTAAAAGTAGAGCGACAGAGACAGACGGAGAGAGAGAGGGTATATATTACAGAATGAAGGAGGGAGGCTGGGCAACCAGGAAAACCCTCCAGCCTTTTCAGGTGAGGAAGACCAGGAGACATATGGCATCCTTCTCAAAATGGGCTGAATGTGAGGCCTCCAGACCTAGATGCAGGCTTCAGGCGGGGAGGGGGGGGGGAGGGCTGGGGGGCGGAGGGCTGGGGGGGAGGGGGAGGGCTGGGGGTGGTGGTGGGGATAGGGCAGGGGTGGGAGCGGTTGCTCGGCTCTCTCCTCTGCCTGTAGTTCGGCGAGGGAGAGAACTGCATCTCTGTCTCTGCTGGGTCGTCTCAAATCCCCAGGCTCTGTCATCCCGAGCCTTATCCCTCCCTCTTCTCTCCGACGCTTCCTGGACTCCCGCACCCTCAGTGCCCAGCGTGGCCTCCGCTCCCGCTACAACAGGGCAGGGAGGCCCCTGCCCTGGCCTCTGGCCAGAGGACCATTTTTCCAGCAAGTGGAAGGTATCATGGGGCCCGACTCAGGCGCCTCTCACCCCTTAGTCTCTCCACAGGGACACGATTGGAGCTTTGGCCTCCTCGGCCCAGGGTCTGGGCTTCCAGAAAGAAACTCCACAAGAGAAACAAAGTGCCGTGCGGATTTTCGGGTGCTAAAAAGTCCTCCTTAGGACTGGGGTCCGGGAGACAGGTGCGAGTCTGGCCTCAGTGCTCGCTGGGGGGGCGGGGGTCTCCCTCCCACCTCTGGTGTGTCTGCTCTTCCCCGCAAGAGTAGGAGGGTCCTGACCAGGGAGAGTAGGAATTTCCTGTCCCAGTGGAGAGACAGATTTTGAAATCCAAACTGAGCCAGAGGCCATGTTCTGGGTTAAAGTTCCCAATGAATTCACACACACCCCCCTCCCCAAGGGGCAGCTACAAAGCCTGGTCTGGCTCACCCTCTTCTACCCACCTCTGTAGCCAGCCCTAACAACTCCGCCCGCAGGCAAGAAATTGGCATTGACAGTGGGAAGACAGACCTGAAGGATTCCTGCGGCTACAGGCCTCCAAGCTGCCAGGAAACCACCCTCCCCAGCACCTGTGAGCCAGCCGGAAGCTTGAAAGGCTTCAGCCACCTCTCAAGATACCCGAACAGACCATTTCAAAAGCAGCCTGGAGGCAGATACCTCTCCCCTCCCCAGAACAGCAGTCCCCAAGCCCCACCTAAGCTCCCCAGAAATTCTAGAGTCTGTAGCATTTTGCAACCGCGGCGACAACACCCCATAACCCGGTTTCTCAACCTGTAGAGGCCGCACCCGCATCTCCGGGGGCGGGCAGTGCCAGTAAACCCCAGCCAGCCCCAATCCGCTCGGAATTAACGGGATCACACGGATCCGCCGTCCCAGGGTCCCTCCCCAGGCAGGCACCTGCCCTCCAAAGCTTCGAGACCCACCCCGAGGGCCGGGCCCTGGAATCCAGCCAAACCGCTAGGTTCTGGGAACCACGGGTCCCCTGCCCACGGCCTCGGTTCGGAACCCCCTAGGCCACAGTGGAGTAGAAGGGAGGAGGCGGAGAGAGGAGGAAATAAACACGAGAAAATACGCAGTGGGAGGGGGAGTCTCGAGGGCTCGGAACGCTGCCAAGCGTGAGAAAGGGGGTCCCCTCCCAGAAGGCTCTCGGGCCCAACACCCGCGCCCCCGCCCTCCGCCGGCCTCGCCCGTCCCCGCTGGCGCCCCAGCCCCGCGCCCCCGCCTCGCCCCCCTTCGCGGGCACGGCCCCGCGCCCCGACGCCCTCCCCGCCCCGGCCCCGCAGACCCACCTCCCTCGCCGCCCTCTCACCTGAGACCACCAGCGCCTCGTTGGGCCCCACCGTGTGGCAATTGCCCATGGCGCCGGCGGGACGGAGGGCCCGCGGGGAACGCAGAGACCCGGACAGCACGGCCCGCACCGCCGGCCGCGCCCAGCCTATCCCGCCACCCCCAGCGGCCGCCCGCGCGCCCGCCCGCGCCCCTCCGCGGTCGCAGCCCCGCCGGAAGTGTAGCGGCGGAGGGCGGGGCGGGCGGGCGAGAGCGGCAGTCGAAACGCTCCGTTTCCCAGGGCCCAGCCCCGCGGCGTCCCGGAGGGCTCCCCGCCCCCCCCAGCCCCCCGGGGCCGCCTGCGGAACGGCCGCCCGACCCGGCCGCACCTCCCCGCCCCCACCTTACCGCTGCGGGCCCTGGAGTCACGCCGCTCCTGCTCTTACCCGGGGAGACCTTGGTGGAGTCCCTTACCTCCGCCGCCTCATCCCGCCTCTGCAAACGGGGGGTGGGGGGCACTTAACTACCTAGCTACGTGGTTGCCAAGGGCCCCAGTTCAGCGGACATCAGATTACAACCCAACACCTCCCCCCCCCCGCCCAGGTCCTCATCCAGAGCCGACCCGGCATCACCCAGAGTGGGGCGCAGAAATAGGGAATTCAAATTCTTGAGAAGCAATGTCTGGCACATTAACCACCCCCTCCCCCAGCTCGCAATCTGCGATTACTGTTATTCTCAGGAAGAAATCGTCGCCCACGATTTACTTCCACCGGGAAAAGAGCCGCTCAGAACTCGACTTGAAGCTCCAGAAAGGAACCGTGGAGGTAAAAACCGCAGAGCCCTCAGTGCCCAAGGCACTGGCCATTGGCATACAGTTCGGGTTTGCAAGGGCCACCAAGTGCCATGGAAAGCACCCCGGCCTGGGGATTAGGAGGTTTAGGGCTCATGCTTAGTTTTAACCTGAACTCGGTGTGTGACCTTAGACAAGCCCGGTGAATTCTGAGGGCTGGGGTGGGGTTCAGAAACTGTGGGCTCCTCAGGGAGGGGGCTGCTCCGGGAAGAGGGGGGCTCTGGGTCCTCAGGCTGGGGGTCTTCATCAGACTCGGCACCCGGGCCAGGCCCAAGCCCTGCCAGCCTCTTGCTGGCCTCCCAGAGCCGGTGAGCCGCGCGGTCATCCCGGGCGGCTGGGGGCACCTCCTCCACGTGGCAGTTGGCAAAATATCTCCCACTGAGGGGTTCAATGCCCTCCTGCAGAGCGCAGTACAGGGGTGTCTGGGCACCCCCTCTTGGCGTCCGCAGCACCAGCCAGGCCAGTGGGCGCAGAAGTGGGCTCAGCCATCCGGGAACGTGGCGCAGGAAAAGCTCTGAGTTCACGGGCCCTGTGGACAGGACGGAAGGAAGGAGTGGGTGAGGACCCCGGGGGGGAAGAGCAGTAAGAAGGAGGCTAGAAGGGAGCGGGGAACGGAGGCCGGTTCCAGGGAAACCAGGATGGCATTCGGTGGGCATCCGGGGCCCCTACAAGGCGACCTCCCTCATTTCAACAGCGAGCCCTCTCCTCTCCTTCTAAACTCCTGTCCCTCCTCACACCCCAGATTTTCTTGTTGCTGTGTCCCCTGCCTGAGGGGACATCTTTTTTTCTAGCTCAAGTTCCCTTCCTTTGCTTCACCAGCAAACACGTCCTAACGTCTATAGAGTAGACCAGCCACTTTGGCTACTAGACATTAAAAGACTTTGTCTTTTGGACATTAGAGATGTAGAGTGTAATAAAGGCTTGATAAATGGTAGTTGTGACTATTACTGTCACTATTATAATTACTAGTGAGCCTTAGGCAATGACCATCTAAAATGTAGTATGGTAGGGGCGCCTGGGTGGCTTAGTTGGTTGAGCGTCCAACTCTTTTTGTTTTTGTTTTTGTTTTTTTGAGCGTCCAACTCTTTTTGTTTTTGTTTTTGTTTTTTTGAGCGTCCAACTCTTCTTGTTTTTCTTTTTGTTTTTTGGAGCGTCCAATTCTTTTTGTTTTTGTTTTTTTGAGCGTCCAACTCTTTTTGTTTTTATTTTTGTTTTTTTGAGCGTCCAATTCTTTTTGTTTTTGTTTTTGAGCGTCTAACTCTTGATTTCGGCTCAGGTCATATCCCAGGGTCGTGGCATCCAGCCCTGCATCAGCCTCTGCACTGAGCACGGAGCTGCTTAAAATTTTCTTTCTCCCTCTGCCCATCTCCCCTGCTCACTCTCTCTCTCTCTCTCTCTCTCAAAAAAAAAAAAAATAATAATACAAGAAAAAATAAAATGAAATGCAGTATGGTAATATGAGTAGGACAGATCTTGTTATCCGGGGACCTGTTCCATGAGGCAGAGATGGGCTTTGTTCGCCGGTTAAGTTACTCAAAAAGCTGAAATGCTTCCAGGGGACTTCTAGACCCTGGATGACTCAGCCCATCTCTATACCTCATCTCTTGCCACTCCCCTCCTCTCACTTATGGGGCTTCTTCTTTCTCAAGCATACCAGGCACTTCTGCCTCAGGGCCTTTGCACTTGCTATCTATATCTAGTCTGTTCTTTGCACTCTTCTCCCCAGAAAGCCACAGGACTCCTCTCCTTCAGGCCTGTCCTCAAACGTCACCTTCCTGGCCTGCCACAGAAAAAGCAGCACCAGCTTTTCCCATCCCCCCTCACCCTCTTTTATCTTCCCCAAGGCACTTTATCCTCACCTGTCACTGTCAATATTTATTTATTAGCAATCTCCCCCTGTCGTAAACTTGAATGTAAATTCTAGAAGGAAAGGGTCTTTGTTTTGTTCACCGCTGTATTCTCAGCACCAAGATTAATGCCTGGTATATAATAGGTACTCATTAAATGCTTTTTGAGCGAATGAAGAATTATTAGCTATCGCCATCATTATCATCATATCATACTGAGTTCAGTCATATGGATGGCTTCTTGGGGGTGAGAACCTGGGCTTTATTCCTTGCCATACCCTGCCCAGGACGCAGGATCCAAGTTAGTGGTGTGGGAGGAAGCGCCCAGGCAAGGAGAGCCTCCCTCCAAGGTCGGCGAGCAACAGGTCTCGCCTCGCACCGTGCTTCCTTCCTGTTCTGAGATTCTGTGGCTCAGGGAGAGGCTGGGGGAGCACAGGATGGGTCGAGGGTGGGAGAGGGGGAGGCCAAGCAAAGCAGAGCAGTCAGAGAGCCAGGCCTTACCTGGATGGGCCGCATAGCAGGTGACACCAGTGCCCTCAAGCTGCGCGGCGAGCTCCCTGGCAAATAATACGTTGGCCAGCTTGCTGTCGGCATATGCCCGCAACTCCTGCCGCCAGCCCCCCACGGGGCGGTCCAGGCGTGTGAAGTCGAGGCGCCCGCGCCGGTGGGCGGCCGAGGACACCACCACCACGCGGCTGGGGGCGCAGGTCTTCAGCCGCGGCAGCAGCAGGTGTGTCAGCAAGAAGGGGCCAATATGGTTCACGCGCAGCAGCAGGTTAAATGGCTCGTGGGTCCGGCCGCAGGAACTGATCCCTGGGGTGGGGGCTCGACATGAGCAACTGCTCCAGAGGGATCCCTGAGGGCCTCAGCGTCCCCACTTGTGAGACAGCGGCAGGGGGCACCCTTTGCCTACATCCACTGCCCCGCGGTAAGGCCTGGCTGGAGGGGACGGTGGCCCACCCGCTGCCCCCCTGCAGGGCCTGCTGCCCCTCACCGGCATTGTGGATGAGGAGGTCCAGCCGTGGCTCGGAGCTCAGGAAGGCAGTGGCAAAGGCCCGCACGGAGGCCAGACTGGCCAAGTCCAAGGCCATGAAGATGACCTCATTGTTCCCACTCTCCTGTGGGGCAGCAAGGGCGGGGCTTGTCACCGGGCACCTCTCTCTCTCTCCTCTTCCCTCTCCCGGGGTACCAAACTGCGAGAGAACCCCCCCTACTTTTACTGGATCCGGCCCCCGTGCACTAGAACGTAGTGGACAAGAACGTGGCCTCTGGATGCAAAATCCTGACTTCGCCTTTTATTGGACAGAGTGTGACGTTAACCTCTCTGGGGCTCAGTTTTCTCCCCGTACGGTGGGAATCATGTAGTACCTATTTCATGGAGTTGGAGTGAGGATGCAATGAGTTAACATGTAAAACACTTAGAACAGTGCCGGGCACCCAGCCAGCACTGCGTAGGTAGGACTTGCTGTTAATATGCGTATCATTCCCTCTTCTCATTATTGCTTATCGTAAAATCGACAACAGTCTTCTCCTTGGTCTCCCCTCGCCCACTCCTGTCCTCTCCAGGCCAGGCACTATAGCCACTGAGGGGGTTAGTTCCAACATGCTATTCTGACAGTCCATCCCCTACTGAGTCCACACCCTGCTATTCTGACCGATCCAACCCATCATTGGATCACCACGTCTCATCCTATAAAATCTGGGTTCCCCGAAAGGATCTATAAGGGTCTCCGGAACCTAGCCCTGGCTCCGGGGCTCCAGTCTCTTCATTTTGCCACTTTCTTCCATATTCCGTGCTCCATCCAGACTCCATAAACCTTTTCTTTCAGTTTTTTTTTTTTTTTTAAATCAAATAGGCTCTCTTGCCTCAGGGCCTTTGCGTATGCTGTTCCCTCTGCTGTTCCCTTCCCTACCGGCTTTCATTAGTGTAACTTTTCCCGAGCCTTAAACGTCTTCGAACAGCAATTACTTCCTTCAAAGAGCCCACTTCCTAGCCTATCGTCTGGTGTCCCTTCGCCGTGTGGCCGGAGCACCAGCGGACCCCCGGCCCTCTCTTCTGCATTTAACGACCGGAGTCGAGGAAGCCGCTCTGTTCACCCCTCCGTGTCCGGGGGCGTCTGTCTGTTGCTCACCCTCTCACCCTCACCTGGCGGAGGTCGAAGGCCGCCGCCTCCCCACGCTCCCGGCTCCGGCAGGCCAGCACCACGCGCGCTCCCCGGCGCGCCAGCTCCAGCGCCGTCATCTTCCCGATGCCGCTGTTGGCGCCTGCGGTGGGCGGGCGGTAAGCTGAGCCGAGGCGGTCGCGCCGCCGCCCCCGCCGCCCGGGCCTTCCCCGCCACCGGCGCGCCCGGCCTCCGGCACTCACCCGTGACCACGGCCGTGCGGCCGCGCAGGCTGGCTGGGCCACCGCAGGGCGGGGCCTTCACGAGGTTGTAATAGACCAGCACGTAGGCGCCCAGCAGCAACCCCGCGCCCAGCAGCAGCGCCTCCATGCCGGCCGCGCCTCCGGGCTCCCGCGCGGGGCCCCGCGCCTCCCGGGATCGCCGGCTCGCCGGGCGGCCGCCGAACCGCCCCGCACCGGTTGGAGCCTCCCAGAAGGCGGAGGCAGAGGCGGAGGCGGGCGTGAGGCAGGGCAGGGGTGTGTGTGCGTGCGTGGGAGCGTGGGCCGTGCGAGCGCCCCCTAGGTGTGCGTCTGCGTCCTCTGGGTGTGTGCTGGTGGAACACCTAGGTGCGGGTGTGCTTTCGGGCCCTGGCAGCGCCCTCTAGGTGTGTGCCTGCGCGAACGCCGTCCCGATGTGTGATTGTGTGCAGGGGCACCCCAGCTTTTCTGAGTGTGTGAATGACTCTGTGAGTGTGCAGTGTGTCCGCGGGCCCAGGGATCGCCCTTCGGGTTGCGTGCGCGCTTCTGGATCCTCTGTGCGTGGGCTCCTTGTAGGCGTGTGTGTGTACTTGCAGGCCCAGGAAGGACCCTGTAGGTGCGTGCCCCTGTAAGCACCTTTTACATGTTTGCGCCCATGTGGGTGAAGAGCCCCTCCAGGTGTGTGCATGCCCCTGTAGTCGGCCAAGGTGTGTACTTGAATGAACACCTATGTATCTGTCCTTTGTGTGCATGCCTCTTAGCTGAGGACTTGTGGGAGGGGCTCACTAGGTGTGTGTGTGTGAGTCATCTGTGCGAAGCAGAGTCCTTCCCTTCTGGAGAGGTGTGCGTACGTGAATGCCGTTGTGTCCGAGAGAGAGTCTAGCCCTGGATGTCTCGCCCTCCATGAACAAGTCCCACAATTCCTCTTCCTCACTTCCGGACCTCAGCTTCTAGAATGCTTCCTTGTTCTTCTATAGAGTCCGGGAGATGACGCAGTGGTCAGCGTGGCACCACCTGCTCAGGGCTGTTAGGATTCACTCATTAATTAGCTGTCTGCATCTCCCTGCCGCTGCCACCCATCCCCTCCATTTCCGGAGGGAAGCAGGAAGAGAGGAAAAGGCAAAATCTGTTACCTGACATCCGGGAGAACATTTCTCTGGGATGGTCCTCACCGGTGACAGAAATAGTTTAGTAAAGCAGTTCTATGACCCAGTGGAGGAAGGGACTGTGATGGCAAGGTGGGTGGTGACAGCTAGGGAGGCACACCACAGGTGAGGGTATTTCTGGCCAGGTGGCTTGCCTGGACGAGGACTTGCCTGAGAAAAGTGTCACAACTCAGCACCCACTGTTTCGCACGTATGGTGCGCCCCGCAGTGCGGTTGGCCTTGGCGACACTGAGCGCAAGGGTAGGTTTCTGCCCTTGGAGAGTTCAAGCGGCCCATCAGGGCGGGGGGAGTAGAGTGGCGGAGACAAAGCAAGGCAGGTAGGTGGAAGCCAGGGACAGACCTCAGATTCCAGGGGGACGTTTTCTACCTGGCCACACTAGGGATTCGGGGTTCAGTTGTAGACGCTGTGGGAGGAGCCTGGGAATGGAATACAAATGAAACAAATGGGCGCACACTCCATCCTCAAGGCAAAATCCTGACACGCTAACGGGCACCAATTTCTCGAACACTGGTGGGACAGACACACAGGCGACCTCTGAGGAGTCGAAGACGGTCCTCAGGAAAAACATCCTGGATAAAGTTTCTTACATCAAGTCTGAGAGGCGGCAAAGGATGGAGCTAGGTTCGATGAGCGGGTTCCCGGGACCTTAGCGGTACGGTAAGGCAGGAGAGCCATCTTCCAACGAGAAGCTGCCATCGTAGGGAAGTTGGGATCGCGAGTCACGTAAGTTGGGGCTCGACTGGGTCTAGAGATTGGCTCTCTCCTGTTGGCTCCCTGAGGCTCCCCAGGGACGTTCGGACGGACAAACTGCTCCACACGAGATTCTAAGCGCCAAGAGGCCGGGGGCACCGGGGCACATCTGTCCTGCTGGCCACTCACATCGTTCCCTAGCCCAACTCCCAAGTCCTAGCGAAGGCCACGCACAGAGGATGGAGGGAATGAATGAATGAATGCGTGCCTGGCTAAGGCTGACGGGGCAAGGGCGAGAACCAGGTGTGACTTCTCCCAGATGAATCGAGTATGACAGCAAACAACTGCAAGCAGAGTCAGCTCGGACTCCCAAGGTTAAAGCTTCTAGACCAGACAGCAGAGGTCTCCTGACAGCGCCTGTTTTTAATATCTTAGTTTTGGAGTCAACAGGAGGCGCGGGGGCCCGCACACACTTGGATTCTTGCGGTATGTGGTCATGTCAAATGATTCTCGTAGGTTGCCCGGAAAGCCAGACGACAGCCCCGCCGGGCCCTGCAGATGCACCCCTGCCTCTCCATTTTCCCACCTCCACCTCTGGCTCACTTTTCCCCAAGACCTCTGCTCTCCTCACTTCCCTGGGGGACTGAGTGTCTGGGAATGAGACTAATTCAGTTGAGACTGGGAACAGCATCTTGGGGAGGGTCCCCTCTACGGGTGATGACAGGTAGGACAGACAGGCAGAAAACATAATTTGAAGTATTTTTGTTTTTTTATATACAGAATACAGGAAAGTTTCTGTAAAGTCTAAAACATTACAATTACTATGTACATTGGTACTACTTGGGGTGGAGTGGGGGGAGAGGAGAGGGGGGAGCCAGGGGTGGGAGGGACAGGAGAGAAGTGGCAAGAGAACAAAAAAAGGAGACGAAACAGGTTTACGACAAAAACATTTTTGCTACAATAGACAATTTGAAGAAAACGCTCTACCACATGTAGTACTGTACAGTTTTTAAAAACATTGAAAAAATGTCATCACTAGATGTATTTACACAAAATCCAAATACACTTTTCCTTATTTGAAATAAAATAGATGGACAGCCAGAAAAAGAATTCATTTCTCATTTGTCCATAATACACAGTAGCTACCTGTAGTGCAACCGCTGCAGAAAGGGAAAAGAGCTTGGAGGGGGGGAGCCACGGAAGTGGGGTGGGGAGCGATCTTTATATTAAATAAAACAATGATATTGTATAGATTTTGCTGTATGAAAACTGTATTTTTTTCTTTTAATATAAAACTATTGTCACTGCCACAAAATAGAACAAGTTTCTGATTATTTTACAACGGCGGGCGAGGGGGAGGGAGCAGGAGGCGGGTGGGGAACGGTTTGGTGTTGGAGGAAGTGTCCAGACCATCGGCCTTCCCCTCCCTGCCCATGCTGTGCCTCGGCTCGGGTCTGCCGCTTTCCCATGAAATGTTGAGTACAAATATATGTGCAAATGCCCCCTAGAACTTGAGAAAAGAAAAAGGATTTTTAAAAAACAGTCAAAAGGTTTTCTTCATTTCATGCAAAGATTGTAGTTGAAGGGTTTCTGGTGGAGTATAGAAAAAACCCGGGCTTGGTTTGTGTACATTTTTGCATTGCAGGAGTCTTGGGGCGGGCGGGCGGGCGGGTGACGGGGTAGCCGCCAGTCCTAGGGAACGGAGTTGGAGCGCAGCACGGGGCCCTGGTGGGGCTTGAGAGACAGCTTCTCGGCCAAGACCCCATCCTGCAGCAGGCCAGCATCGCCTTTGGGCTGTTTGGTCGCAAACTCCGTGATGCTGAAGACAAACTGCAGGCACCCCAGCTTGATGTAGCTGCCGTGGTGCAGTAAGGCCGTGCCCTCCCAGCCGGCCCCACTGCCCCCAATCAAGCTCGAGCTGCTGGCTTTGCAGTTGCAGGGTCTCCGCTGCGGCCCCTGCGCCTGGGAGCTCATCATGGCTGCCTCCTCGCTTGGCTCTTCATCCTGTTTCTGGTGCCGGCGGCGCCCTGGGAGCAAGGAGCATGGTCACGGGAGAGGAACAGGGAGCAGCCAACCCACCCAAGACTGCTTGCCAGGGCTGGGCCCCTGCACCTCCCCATTCTAACCGCTATGTGACTAGGGCTGAGGGACACCCGGAAAGGACCAGGGGAGTCTGAAGTCCCCAAGCAGGTGTTCGCATAGCACTCGCTTCTCTGTGGTTTCCCTGGACCCACGAGCAAGGAGAGCCCGGGCAACGGGACCGGAAGGCAAGGGAGCAGGTCCTCGGCAGAGAGCCAGAGACACCCTGTGGGGGCCTGAAGAGAACCCGTCTGAGAGCGGCCGGCGTCGAGGCCGCAGGCTCCAACTTACTGATGACACTCTGCACTTTGGCAACAATACTGCTCGGGGGGGTTGGCGGGGTCTTCTCGGAGAAGTCGCAGGAGTACAGCACATTGTCCACCGTCGTCCCGTGCTCACTGTAGTTTAACAGCTCATAATGTTTGGTATTCTGAGGAGGAGGAGGGAAGGTAAGATGTGCGGTCTGCCGCGTGGGGCCTGGGGCTACGGGGAGAGAGGACACATGGAGAAGGCGGTGCCGCTCTACCTGGGGAGCTCGCTCTGTTTCCCGGGCAAGCCCCCCTTCCCTGGCTCTTCAGAATGGAGCTGGACACTCACCTCCTCAGGGAAGCCTTCCCTCCTAGCGGCCCGCACCCCCCGCTCTCCCACCTCTCCTTTACTCCTCCCGGGTCCTGGCTGCCTTCTAGGCTGGTCCTCTCCCCTGCTTCCAGGCGGGCTCCCCCCCCCCCGCCCCCGCAACTGTGACTAACCTCAGGAGAAATGGCAGCAGCGCTCCTAGGGAGCGGAAGCCACGGCAGGCTGCCCTTTCACACCAAGCCCCTTCTCCTCCAGGACTGACAGGGAGTGGAGAAAAGACCGCCCCGCCTCCCTTCCCCTCGCCCAGGGCACTGAACCAAACCCTGGTGCCCGGGAGAGGCCCCAGGCCGTGAGGGCTCTTCCCCCTCCCCCCCCTCACCTCATCATAGAATATGCAGGCGTGTTTCCCAGACACGTAGTTACAGTGACCGTAGTTGGTAAGGCACACGTCCATGTCGGCTCCTGCAGGGCGGCAGGAGTGGAGGCAGGGGCAGACAGAGAAAGGACTGTAAGGCGTATGCACAGGGAAGGTGGGGGGCAGGGAGTTAGCTTCTGGGCGGGCGCTGCAAAGACCTTAGAGGGGCTAGCTCAGGGCCCCTCGCTTGTACTTGGGAACAAAAGCTGCGGTCTCTTCCACTCCCCTTCTGAAGAACAGCTGTCCCTGGCAGCTGATCTCCTTCAGAACACGTGGCTGCTGCCCAGAAGGGCAAGTGAGCTCCTGAAGGGGGTGGGTGCTTTCCACGAGGGCGCGACATGGGGCGCCGGGCTTATCAATCCTCTCACTGGAAAAAAAGGAAATTTCTAGGCCAAGGGCTAATGTGACCGTCCCTCTGTACAAGACACAGGACTAACTGAAGGTTACGGGTGTGTGAGCCCCATCGCCTTTCCGAAGACCTCCCGGGACAAAGTATGTGTCCTCTCCTCCGGTTTTGTCTGCTTGTTTAAAATGCCTCACTGAGCACAGTCACGGCTGACTCTCCTCTCTCCTGATGTCCCGCTGGGCCCAAAGCGAAAGGGCTTGAGCCAGGGAAGACAAGCAGCTGACCGTCTCCTTCCTTTCAGCCCCTCTGGCCTAGGTAGCTGCTGGGCTGAACCCGTCAGCCCGAGGGAGGGTTTTCCTGGCCTCGGTGGGAAGGGCAGTGTTAGTATCTAGGGCTGAGCGGGCCCGGCACCGCCCCCCCCACGGCTGGCTCACCTGTCCCGATGTAGAGGGTTCGATAGCACATGTTCACAGCTCCTCCCAACCCCAAGAGAGGGTAGAACACAGCTCGGGCCTGTACCTCCTTTCTTTGCACTACGAGGCAAACACAGGGACAGGATCACTCAGAAACTCGGAGCCTGGAATCCAAGCATAAAGCAACAGAGCCTGGACCTTTGGCCCACGGCCTAGAGAAAATAATCCCACTAGATGAGTCATCTTTCAAAACTTACCTTGGACACTGGGCTGCTGCAGGGGGACACTCTCTCCCCCCACCCACAGCATTTCCAACATGGGGGAAGAGGGACCATCTTTGAAAGTGGTCACAGAATTCAAGGATGAAAGTACTTGAAGTTCCTGGGCTGGACTGGTTTATCAGGGAGGTAGCAGATGGTGCCGTGGGGAGGCCGAGCAAAACAACAGTAGGCACAGACCGGGGTTTCTCGAACTTTAATGTGCATATGAATCAACTAGAGATCTTGTCGAAATGCAAACTCTGATTCCGTGGGTCGGAAGTGGGGCCTGAGCTCTGCGGTTCCCACAAGCTCTCAGGTGATGGTGATGCTGATGCTGATGCTGTTGGTCTGGGGACCACACGATTTCAACTAGTAAGGCTCGGGAAGGGTTAATGCTCAAAGGAACATCCAAAGCGGTTAACTAAGTCTTGGAAAAATTTTTCAGGAGACTAGTCCAAATGTTAATTTATTATTATTACTACTACTTTATTATTTTTTTAAGCGTAGGCTCCACACCCAACATAGGGCTCGAACTCATGACGACCCTGAGATCAAGAGCTGTATGCTCTACTGACTGAGCCAGCCAGGTGCCCCTAGACCACTGCTATTTTGCTTCTCACCTTGAACTTGAAAAATCCCCTTTTGGGAAACCTTTGTAACCCAAATATTTGGAAGTAGTTCAGCAGAAGTACACCACATATACCCAGAGGCATGCGTAGCTGCTTTGTGTGTCTCAAAGTGGATGAGCACCAAAGTTACGACAGACTTCCCTGAGTCTGGCGTGAAAGCCGTGGCTGCACGTCATTTTGTTCCCGCTTTCTGGGAAAAGAAACCATGGTGCTTCATTAAGCGCATTAAAGGCACACACGGAACCCAGACATTCAAAGCCGAGAGCCCTCGGGCGGGGAGGCGGCCGCTCCCACGCGGAGGGGAGATCTGATGTGCGCCGTGGCGGCAGGTGTGTGCGTGCGCACCTTCTGTGTGGTGCCCTCCAGAAGCCAGCGGATGCGCCCCGACACTGCCCGGCGAGGCCTGGACCCGGGAGGGGAAAAGCTGATGTATTCTCTGCAAGGCCAGAAACTTGATCAGCTTCTCGTCCAGCATATTTATCTCGATTTCTATTAACCAAAGAGAAAGATTAAAAAGCAGCTGAGGAGGAAATGGAATGTGGAAGTAGGTGAGGGTCACAGGGCAAATAGTTAAGCATTTCTAAAATCTAGCCGAGTGATTTTTCTCGAACAGAGAGAGCACAAAGCGGTCTAAGGATCCAGAGCTCGGCATCGCACTGGCCACCTGCAGTGAGACGGGCCCGGTGCAGCACGGCAGATGCCTCCTGCAGGGGGTAGCTTGACTTTAGGCTGAGCGGTCCCAGAGACGTGGAGCAAGATAAACCAGCTGCCTGCCTGCGGGGGAGGCCTGGATGTCGGACACGGGGGCTTAGATCTTCCACCCACCCTCTCTTCAGAGGTCAAGCTCTGCCTCCGTTCTCTTTGACTTTGGGAACAAGGCCCTCCCGGTTTTATTCTGCCTCAAAGAATTCTCTCCTCACGGGTTAACTTGGCCCTGCTCTCCCTTCACCTTTGATTCTGTGTATCCGCATGTGTAGAAGGCAGAGGTGGGAGGGAGCTCTCTCTCTTAATCCACCTCCCCAGCCCTCGGAGAGCAGGCATCCCCTTCTGTTCCTTTCTGAAATGAGCTCGAATGCTGCGTGGGGACAGCACCTTCACGCGGTGGCTGGTGGGAGAGCAGCAGCTCACGCACTCACCTCCATTGACATCCATAAATGCTCGCAACGAGTTGGTGAGGTCCACCATGGCAGTAGAGTTGGCTGGGAAAGAGGGTACGGTTAAAGCGCTTCCTATGGATAACGTGCCGGGGCTGACCTTGCCATCTGGGGACGGAGCAGGAAGACTGTTACTTACGTCGCCTGAGGGAAACCCACCGGTCCAATCCCCCACTGCCGAGACAGGTCTGGATTTCGGACCCAAGGTGATGTTCCCTTCTTGATTCTCACCCCATAGGCTCTGGAACTCCTAGAGCTAAAAATGTGTGGTGAGGAAGGGCAGATGGGACGACAATGCACCCGGGCACGCGGGAGTCTCCAGAGCACGGAGAACCAGTGAAATCTACTGCTCTGGGAAGTGTGGCAGGGTGGCTTTGCTCTCTGGGCCATGGCTACCTCCCTGCGGCCTCTAGTCATTCAACTAAGTGGTGCCTGTCCCTGCATTTCCTGCCTCCTGAATTTCGACTCACAGGGTGCAAGATCTATCCAGGCTGGTGTTCAGAGGTAAACACGGACAGGACAAGAGCCTGAGGGTAGGGGCCATCCTGGGACCAGGGGCCCCCATGCAGAGAAGTCACAGTCACCTGGTTACCGAGACTCCCAGCTGACTAGGAGGCCAGCTTCAGTTCAGACGGGAGAGACCACAGGGGGTTCCAGCAGCATCTGAAACCTGGTTCAGATGCTGGGGTCAGCAATCTCGAGGTCTGGAGTGCTGACTGGGGACAGCTGAGAGAGCGGGTCCACACTAGGCCAAGTCTGGGTGTATGGGACCACCTTTCTGCATGTGGCCCACGGGTGAGCTTCTGGGCCAGACCAACCTCTGTGGGCACGCCACAGTGCAGCTGTCCTGAAAAGCAGTGTTGCTTTCTAACCCCGCCTTCCCTGGCACGGAAGCCCCTTCAAACGAGCGGGCTCTGAGAATCTGGATCGGGTGTGACCTGGTCCCTGGAGTGGGTCATGAAACACGGAGGCCATCACCTAGAACTTCGGGCTGGCCACAGGGGCTCCAGAAAGCATGCTGCCTTCCTCTAAGGTGATGGAACAAAACAGGCAGAAGACTAGGCCTGAAAGGTATGGGAAGGTGGGGTCAGGAGACCCAGCCGTAGTTCGGATCCTGCCACTGACTCGGTAGTTGACTTAAACTTTCGGAGCCTAAGCAATCCCTCCAATGAAACGGGGGGCAAGTTAACACATGCTTTCTCTTCTATCACATAAATGGGGAGAGGGCAAATAATACCGAGATCAAAGTCCTCTGGGATATGCACAGGAAAGGGTTTCCTGAAGTTTAACTGCCAGGAAGAACATGAAATTACTCTAAATCACCCCCAGGCTGAGCAGCACTCACCTGATGATGGCGCTGGTGAGCAGAATCGTTGGTTGGCTCCTGCGGCCAAGATACCATCTCCTGCTGCTTGGGGGGGAGTGAGCACCCGGGTGGCATTTGGGGGTGAGCCCAGTGGCCTTGAATCTGTCAACGGAGGTCCTATCTGTGATTGGACAGTCTTTCTTTGCAAAGTGCTGGTGTTCTCGATGCTGGCACAAGAGCTGGGAATGGAAGGGGGCAGGCTTGGGACAGGAACCAAACTCCTCTGGGGGCAAGAGCTGGGGCCAGTGGCATTCTCTGTCTTCACAATGATGCCGACGGTGTGGTTCTGAAGCCCCCCAGCCGCTGGTGGCGTGAGGGGCCGGGGCCAGCCTTGCCAGTGGGAGAGGCCTGGTAAGGGGGTGTTGGCGCCTGGAAGTCGCCGGGGGTCCGTGGAATCGGTGGGGCTGCTGTAGAGGTGTGGGCCATTGGCTTTCACCTCTGTGCTCACTGGCCCGTTGGCAGTCCCGCAGGGGGCTTTCTTGGATTTTTCCGCACAGGAACTGCAGCTGATGTCCTCGAGGGCTGGGGGCTGGTGGGGTGGAGAGCAGTTCAGGGAGTTCTGGGAGCTAATCCCTGAGGGGCAGGACAAGGGGCAGTGGGAAGGTGTAGGTGCCTTGTCAGCTGTTTGCAGGGAGGTGGTGATTGAGCTGTCAGTCACAATAACAGGCTTAATATCAGCCTTCTCTGTCTGTTCAGAGTCCCAATGCGAAGGCATCTGCTTAGCAGATAAATGTTTCAATATGCTGCACTGGAGCGCAACAACACTACAGAGCCACTGCAACGGAAGGAGAGGAGAGGAGAGGAGGGTGAGAGGCCTGGGAGGCGCTGGTCCTTCCTGCCCCCGCGGCCGGGGCTACAGCACAGCCGATAAACACTGTATCCAAGGTCCCATCGCAAATGCCCAGAAAAGGTGTGCCTGACTTCTGCCGGGATTCCATTTCCGTTCCCAAGCAAGGCTTGTTGGTACACTCAGCGGACAGCACCCTGCTCGGCAGAGCTCACCTTGTGAACCGATATCCGGCAAGTACCCTAAGCAACCGCTGTGTGCCCAGCGCTATCACCTACCCTCTCTATGGGTCTACTGGTCTCTTTCGACAAGACAGATCTGCTCATGTCACAGCACACTGGGGGACGGATGGAGAGAAGCAGACTGGTAGACTCTGTACTTCTTTTACTTGCCCCAGAGTATCACCCAGAGGTTCTTTCTGGACCCTTGGGGGGGTGAGGGTGGGGGTCGGGGGGGTTGCAGAAGATGGGGATGGGGATAGTACTGAGGCTACTTCCAACAACAGCTGTGGTGAGAAGAAAGGAAGATTGGCTTTGGAATCCCAGCCCTGCCTTCACTCACCTCTTGCTGCTCTGCCTGGGTGGCTAAGTGCTCAGAGTTCAAAAGGTGCGTCTGTGATTCCTCGGGGATCCCACTGCAGATCAGCTCCCCGTCCCGAATGGCCGCGGGTGCAATGAGAGGGGGTGGAAACTGGTACTGAGATTTTATAGCATCGGGAACCTGTTTAGGATAGAAGGAGGAAGGAGAGGGAGATAGTGCCAACGCGTCCAGTTGATTCTGCCCAGGCCGCACTCTTCTGTCCGTGGTGCTGATGCCCGCGGGACCATCGCGCGCTCTGGGGTCCACTAAGATAGGAGGCTTGGTGGGCTGCAACAGCTCTGTGCCTTACACACACACACACACACACACACACACGCATTAGCTTGAGAAGGCACAGAGCTGGAAACAGCAGGCAGGCACCCCCACCCCCCACCTTCTTCATTAAGGCCTATGGTCCGCAAAAGCCAGAAACTGTTGCTTTGGCTTAAAAAAGTGTAAGGCTGACACTGGACATGGCTTCAGAGTGGTACTCTCTAGGCTCTTACTGCTCAGCATCAAGTCTGGGAGGTGAGTAAGCTGTATCTGAGAGGTAAAAAGTCAAAGGAGGGTCACGTTCACAGTGGAAATGCCCAGCATGAAGTCTGGCCTGTGACAAGCACTCAGTCAATGTC
The DNA here is from genome assembly GCA_030068075.1 of Paguma larvata. Classification (NCBI taxonomy): domain Eukaryota; kingdom Metazoa; phylum Chordata; class Mammalia; order Carnivora; family Viverridae; genus Paguma; species Paguma larvata. Next base: position 7,077,240 of record CM057843.1, read on the forward strand.
AGTTTTCTCCGTCCATTCATTCATGACTCATGAAACAACTGAAGACCTCTTTGTTGTACAAAGACAGAAGACACATTCTGAATCACACCATGTAAGGATGAAAGAGCCACACAACAAGCCAAAAGTCATTCATACATTCAACCAACATTTATTGAGTACCTCCTGAGTCTGGACACTGTACCAAGTCCTAGAGATACAGAGATGAATAAAACTTAAGCCCTGCCCTCAAGGAGCTCACAGTCTCGTGGGGGAGGTAAACATCGCAATACAGTGTAATGGGTCCTAGAACAGAGGCGTGGCTAAGGAGCTATAAAAAATGTGGAGGAGAGTGCTCATTTCTGTCCGGGGGACACGAACTCGGGATTAGGGAAGATTTTATAGGAAGGCAGTAATTGAGACTTGGAAGTTGAGAACTTGCAGGCAGACAAAAGGGAAGTAAGGGTAGGGAAGCAGCACATACGGCAGAGAGATGTGGAAGCACTTGATGGGCTTGGGAAACATTTGGAGAACAGATTTGGTGACCAAGTCCTTAGGGAAGATAACAGAGGAAGAACTGAAACCGGTTCCCAGAAATCTGGCTTGAGGAACTGGGTGGAGATTGCGGTCATTCACTGAAACAGGAAATACAAGAGGAAGAGCATATTTGGAGGCATAAGACTTTTGGTCTTGGGCAAGTTGAGACTGAGGTGTCTGTGGGATGGGCAGGCAGATAGGAATCTAGACATGAGGAGAAAGGCAAGAGATATGGAATTGAGAGTCGGCACCATTAACAGTGGTGGCTGGTGCCATGGGCTCATCCAAGGTCAGTCAGGAATGGGAGGGGGAGGAGGAGGAATGGAGTGGTAGGCAATCTAAGGTTGCCTCCCTTGGCAAAGAGTGAAGGGGTAGCAGGAAGAAGAATCCCTAACACAAATACAGAGTTCTTAGCCTGTTTTGCTGCACTGCTCTACATCGGTGATGAGGATGGCTCAGGGCAGAGCTGGAGCACTGTCCACAACCGCCCTGTGCTGCTAGTCAGGCAGCTCTCTGTGCCCACGAGTCCTGTCCCCCTGCTATAGCAAAAACACCTGTCTGCACTGGAAGGAAAAAAAAAATGCTTTTCAGGGAACTCGTGCCCTTGGATTTTCCTCAAGAAGAGGGAAACCTTGGGGCACCTGGGGTGGCGCAGCCAGTTGAGCATCTGGCTCTGGATTTCAGCTCAGGTCATGATCTTATGATTCAGGAGATGAACCGGCGTCGGGTTCTGCACTGACAGTGCAGAGCCTGCTTGGCATTCTCTCCCCACCCCCTCATCTGTCTCTGCCCCTCCCTTGCTTGTGCTCTGTTTCTCTCTCTCTCAAAATAAATAAATAAACACGGGGAGGGGGGGAAGAATAGGGAAACCTTTGAAGGGGGAGGGGGCATTGTGAAATAACAGAATTTTCTCAAGGCCTCCTGGGACTGTTCACTTCAGCTGCCAGGCTCGCTTCCAAATCTACATGGTGAATTACACAGTTTGGGTTACTTTTAGATCTGTTTTACTAAGGTATGAGGCATGCCACCTCTATAATACCCCCAACTGAAAACACCTTGATTTAATTTTAGAAACTGGTATTTACATTGAAGTATAAATATTTACACAGTTAACAGACTGTTATACAATTTCCAACAGTTAACATCTTGCTAGCTTGCTAGCGCTGATATCCACTGGAAGTGATGGGAGTGGGGGTGTGTGGTTTAAAGTGTGGCTGCCACCAAGTGGCCATATTTGAGAACTGCTGGTCTCCTCTGGCACACAGCACGGCCTGTGTGTGGGATTATTTCAAAAGGAGACAAATCAAGCTGCTATGTGGGTACACAGTGTTGGGCTCTCTAGGTTAAATGAATGAGGGAACTGAATGGCTTTTGAGAAACAGCCTCAACACCACCAGATGCTTTTCAATAAAGGAATTTTTTCGTTGATCTCAGCGGACACACTTTAGCAACTGTCAAGTGCATACGAGAATGTTAGGTATTATTACAGCAAGGCCACAACTTGGAATATTCGTTATATATATATCCAACAGCTTGGAAAGACAGATTTAACTCTCCTTTAGGCATTTTCCTCTGAAGTTTCTCAGCTGGGATAGCTCCTGCCTTTCCACATGGTCCTCTGCTTCATCACCACCACCTTCGCCCCACCAGGCAGCTCTTGGAAAGGGGCCTCCCAGAAACAGATAGCGTGAGTACCAGGCGAGGGGTGGCAACAGCAGAACACATCCGTTTGGCGGAAGGGGCTAACGAGCGCTTATCAGGAGGACTGGAGACTTGCAGAGTTTGGGGTGTGGCCTTCGTAATCCTGACCACCATCCTCAAGAATTAAAATGGACAGTCACATTCACTACTTGTTGAGACACCACAGACAAATCTCAGGGCTTCGGTCTCTCTATCCCTAAATTTGGGACCGCGATCCTCCATCTATCCCAAGAAAGCGATCCGAGCCCACTCTCCTGCCTGCTCCAGGTTGGGACTCACCTTCAAGCTTCTTCTTTTGACTGACTGGAGCACTCGGCGGTTAGGAGGGTGCTTCTTGTGGATTCGGTTCAGGAAGTCCACTTTGACCACGTGCTGCGAAATGGTGTCCTGGAAACGGTCGAACACCTGGCACCGATTGCTCAGTGTCATATTCTTCTGGTTCAGCTAGGGACGAAGCAGACACACTCTTACGATGACCCTCAAAAGGCATCTCCTCCCCACTAGCTATTCTCTAGGTCTGAAAAACAGAAGCCCTTGGCCAAATAGGTTCCTCCATCAGGGGCTTGTGCGTCAACACCTCTGTCAGAGGACCAGGGAACACGGATAAGACTTTCTCCCTCAGCCCTGCCTGGTCTAGCAAGGGAAAACTGGTGTGTGCCTATTCCCTGTAGGCTTGAGGGGGACGGGGAATAGGAAATTAGCCAAGAAGCACCCTTCGAATCCAGCCTGACGGCTCAGACCGCCTTTTGCCAGCGTACCCTAACAGAGCACAGGTTTCAGAGGACGTACAGGCCTTGGCTCTCAAGACCCAGACTCCCTTTCTAGCGAGGCACTTGTTCCCATGGGAAGCAGGACGGTTTCCTATATAGGAGCTCGGTCAACAGCAGGGATCAGCACCAGAATCCTGTGTGCCCTGCCCTATTCCTCTTCCAACATGTCACGAACATTAGTGAGTCCATCTGGATACCACAGTCCTGCTCTGGAGGAGGAGGAAAACCTGGGCTGCTCTCAGAGGCCAAAGGGAGGGAAGAGGGAATTTTACGTAGCAGCATATCGAAGGCATATAAAAACTATGTCCTCTTCTATGTCTGGTCCTCTACACTTTAATTCAAAAGAAAAGATCTGCATGACAGCTTCATGATTAATAAAGTAGGAAAAACCCCTAAGTGGCTAAGTTAAAAAATTATCTAATTCATAATTTTCCATCTGTTGGAAAGCTGCTCTTTCAGATTCATCTTTTGGGCACTGGTGGTAGTTTTTTCTGGTTTAGCAGGAGGCAAAATGAAACACTCTTAACTGAGCTTGGAGAGAAGCTTCCTCCTACATAAACGTTTCTGAGCAGTGTTAGCCAAATGAAGAGGCCGAAGCAAACGTTTTTGGCCCACGTGTGCAAGTCTATAACCAAGGTTCCTTAGTGCAACATGAGCAGCACGCTGTCACGCTGAGGGTCAGAAGACATTCTGCGGTCATTACCATCTCATAGACAACGTCTGAAGCAATAATCTTTTTAATCTGGAAAGGCTGCTCTAATAAGGGAGCTGCTCTTCTGAAGCCCTCACCCATTCAGCCTTGTAAATGACTGTTCTTAGTGCCTCGCAGGGAAGGGCCTAAGCCCCTAAGCCTCTTTTGGAGATAGCAAACTACAGTTCTGTTTTAGCCCCAGGAAGCGTCTGGAAAATGTACCCAAGACTCCTGAGAGATAAGATAAAAGGACCCTCACACCATCCATTCATTCATTTGACAACTTACATACTGACTACCTACTGTGTACCACGGTAAGGTGGGGGTCGAAAACTAAAGAGAAGGGGAAGATCCTCGTGTGGTGCCTAGGACATGTTAGTGTTCGATAAATGGCTGGCTGTCGGACACTGTCATCCATGTCAATTCTTCAATTCCCCCAAGTTACTGGGAGGTGACTGCCTGTCATTCCTGAGATATGAGAATAAATGTTTTAGAAATTCTTTGTTTGCCACCTCTACAAATAAGATGCAGGAAAACAGAGGCAACTACCATGAGAGCATTTATTCCCATGGTATCGAGTTGGATCGAATATACTCTGCCTTCATGGCTATAACACCGACTGCTCGATTCGCCGTGGAAGAAATTTACGTATAAACAATCAAGTCTGACTGTACAGCTAAAACAAGGCATTGTGGGAAAATGCAAAGCGCACAGCTGCGGCATGTCAAACTGATTGGACCTGAGTAGGACGGTCTGCAGAAATCCGCACCTGAGAGATTATACAGTAAACTCTGGTACAAAGCTGACCTTACTATGCTTTCTACTGCATCAGGCCACGCCCCAGCTGTGCCCAGAGAGAACAGAGGGGACAACACCGTGCTTACCACCACATGTTCGATGTGATTCGGACACATCCATCTGCCCAGGGGCATGGCAGTGAGCGGTGGCTCGAGGCAGTCCATGTGGAACAGGAGGGGGCAATAGTCACACTGGATCAGAGGGGCCACACGGCAGCTCCTGGAAAAAAGAGATGTAGGCCATTTCTGTGGCAAGACGGGAGAATTCAAACCAACTCCGCACTGCGGATCAGCCTCTCCTCCTTAACCCTCACGACGTTCTCCCAGGGCCTCCTCCCCCAGCGATCAGTTACACTCACGATTAGGAAGATGGATGAAGTTGGGGGCTACCACCAGGCTCTCCATTATTCTCTCTTCTAAGAGGAATGTGTCTTGTGGGGAAGTGAATGTTTATTTGGAGTATAACTGAAGTGGCAGTCAGAGCGGGAATGGTCGACGCTCAGTGCCCACAGGGGGAAGACAGCCAACTCTGCTCTGATCTTTCTACTCCTTAAAAGAAAGTAACTACCTCATTAAAAAAAAAAAAAAAAATCCCTAACCATGTTTCCAGTCTTATACTAGAGTAAGAAAAGACTTCTCTTCTGCATGAGGCACCTGGCAAAAATGACGCAGGGAGTGTTGTGCTGGGAAAGGATTCTGTAACGTATTCATGTACGTGCAGTTCAAGGCAGGGGCTTCGGCAAAGAATTACCACACTCCTTGGGTCCTGGAGACGCGCCGGAGCCTCAGTCTGGGCCTGGTCAGAGTTCTACTATCTAGCTCCCTCTAGCTTTTGTTGTGGAAGATTTCTTCCTTCGTTTTTTTTTTTTTTTGGAACAGTTCTTTTTGATGGCTATTTTCTCCTGCTATCCTGCTGTCCTAAGACACCGAGGCCAGTAAGTCCAGCTTCAGTAATTGAAGCAGCTGGTTCCCGTCACTGAGGAGATCCTAGTTGAAGGAAACCAGTGTCTCAGGGCAGTTACAACTGGGGCAGCCTGGAGGCTTTTGGAAGTCATCCAGTCTGATGCATGTTAGCTACCATGGATACTTGCACTGCTTTTAAACTCATCTTGGTGACTTAAAAGTTTTTTTGCCCTTTCCAGAGACCTGTGTCTCTGCCGGCCAGGGTTCCTCCTGCTAGCTAGTCAAAATATCTCACGCTTCTGTTTAAGTCCAACCCCTCCTATTGGAACCTCTATAAACACAGTCTACAGTACTTAAGGGAATTTGCTGTGAAGACACTCGAGGCCCTGGTCAGTCGGTCACTCAGTCTCTATACTCATACCATCAGAATATGGGGTATCCACATTTAATAGATGGGGTTTGGGAGAGGCGATGAAAGAGAGAAAAACCATCATTTGCTGCATATGGGGAAGAGTCCTTAGTATGGAAGAAAAATACCTGCTACATGTGAAGCATACTTTGACGGGTAAGGGAACAAGACCATTGTGATCTAACTCGTGCTGTGTCTTCTTAACGTTTTTCCCCGTGGTTTCCTCCTTTCTTCTCCTCTTGCTAGAACCTAGAAGAGAAATTGATGGTGCTGAACTTTCCTGGATGCAGAGTTCCTAGTCTGGAATACGGAAACAACAGTAAGTGAAAGGAACAGATCTCAGTAAAAGCATGTGCCACGGCCTAGACGTGGTTCTCTCTCTGAGGACCGCCCCCCCCCAACCCCCGTTTCCCGGCGCAGGATTCAAATGAGAAAAAGAATAGGAGGTGAGGAAAAGAACACAGACATAAATCAGAGCCATGGTCTGAAGTCGCCTGTTCTGTGGCAGAAACACATCTATGTTTTGCAAACATGAAGTGGTCAGAAGCTTAGGTTGTTAGAGACTGCAACCTAAGAAATACACATGCCCGAGTCAAATGGTCAACAAAGACTACTGTGTGGAGGTGGCTGAAGAAAAGACTATAACTGTACTGCATTTTTATAGAAATCAGAAAAGTTTTGATTCCATATACATCCTACTGACTGAACAGGATTCTGACGCCTGCCAAGTTCACTTTCTTCTGGGAAAAAGAAAATATCTAGAAGCTTTGTGGTATCAAGTAGAAGACATGATTAAAGAAAAAAAAAAGGGCAATTTGGTAACATCTTATCAAACTATAAATGCATAGTTGTAACCCAGCAATTCTAACAGTAGGAATGTACCCTACAGATACACTCCTATGTACACAACGATATATTTACAAAATTATTTGAAGAACCATCTATAATAACAAAAGATTAGGAACAACCTGAATGTCCATTAACAGGAAATCAGTTAAAGAAATTACGGCACAGCTATATGGTAGACGATTATGTGACCATTAAGGAAAACTGAGAAATGTCCAACCAACATGGAAAGATCTCTAGAGCATATTGTGAAGTGAAAAAAGCAAGACGTAGAGCAGTATACCAAGTAAGCTATTTAAAGGGAAACGACTGAGCATATTATATTTGCTTATATGTGCACGGAGAAATTCTAGAAGAAGATACACAAGAACCACACGGTGGTTATCTGAGAGGGATAGGAAGGTAGAGATCAGGCAAATGGCAGACAGAGGTGGAAGGGAAATTTTTCATTTCAAGCCTTTTTATATTTTTCGGCTTTTGAACCATGTGAATATATTACCTATGTTTTCAAAAAGCTGATACCTTGCAGGGAAGAAAAAAGAAAGTTGAATAAGCACGGTCAAGGCTAAAACCTTCAAAGGTGCCGAGGAAGAACAAAAAACAGGAACATGAGAGTGGCTACCCGCCCGGTGATCCCACAGGCGACACTGCCCTCTGACTGGACAGTAGTCCTTTGGGGCAGCTGGGGTGGGGGGAGGGGACAGGACACTTCGGCTCACCTGGTAGTGCGGTGGTACAGGTCAGTTCGTTGGGCAACTGGAATTGGGTGGGGTTCCGCTCCATGGCGGCAGCAATCAGCAGCTCGAAGGGCCGCCTCAGCTGGGGCTGCACATAGTCCGGCTCTGCTGCCGCGGGCTCCTCGTCCACGTCAATGATGTCCTCGTCGACGTCATTCTGCTCAGAGGTGGGGGTCTCTGTGCTGGCGTTGGATGTGGGCGTGCCAGGCCTGCTGGCTCTCCTCTCCAGGATCCGGGCGTGGGCAATGGCCTTGAGTTCAGTTTTGCTGGCTGATCTGTCCAACAAGTCAGTATCACTGCTGGGGGATGTAGTCCGTTTGCCGGATTTGTCCACCAGTCCATTGACGTGGCCCAGCTCCTTTTTCTGCTCTCGTTTCTGTGCAAACGAACGGGTAGGCCCATCACATAAAGTACCACAAAACAGAAAGTGATGGGTACTACACAGACCACTAGCCACAATTATGAAATTCTCCGACATGTTACAGACTCATCCACCTGGGGACTTGGAACACTGGTCTTGTTCAAGGTGACAAAACTACAACTGAACTAAACTAAAGCGGGTGAAACTGTGCAGCAGGGAGTCACCAAACAGCAGGGAAAGTGAGAAACAATTATACATTTATCACACATCATTTACTTGAAGTCATCATTTGATACATGCCATCTCTATACAAAGTACAAGGGTAAAGGGATTAAAAGTTACCACAGCGAGAATAAATTTAGTGCGGCTAAGTGAGAACAGTGAGAAAAATATAGCAGGACTCAACACCACAGTAGTCCGCCACGGAGCATCCTGACCTCCTGAATGGGTTGAGGAATTTTGCTCAAAATAAAGCCTGCAAGAGCAAAGTAAGAGGCAAGCAGAGGTCCCTGTCCAGGGAGGTTGGGTGCTGACACGGAAAGTAACTACACTGCAAGGTGGTGGGGTGGTGTGTGGAAGGTAGCCACCAGTGTCCGTCCGAGAATGGTGCCTTTCAATGTTTCATGTTTAACTAGAACTCTGAAAAGGATACTTCTTCAAATGGGAATGTGGGGAAAGGAAAAAGACTATGCTTATTCAGTAGGACTGGATGACTGGTATTACATTTTCCTCTAGGACTCCAAAGAGCGGTCAAATAAAGAATCAGGAGACCCGGGATCTGTCCCAATTCTGACACTGATTCCTTATGACCCTGGATGACTCAGGTTGGTGGGCAGGAATTTCTCTGTCTGTAAAGTAAGACTAGTAAAATCTTTCTTCTCCTCCTTTCAAAGATATGGTGGAGATAGAGGGTGACACATATGAAAGGGATAGCTCTGAGTCGGGAGAAGATCTAGCCTCCACTAGGAAAGGACCTGAACATCAAAGGCCGATGAGGCCCAAAGGATGCATGATTTCAGTCCACTTCAGCAGAACTACAAGAGGCCAAAGGGGGATAGAGGTAGTGGTGGTGGAAAAGGCAGATTTGGCACCAGGAGGCAAAAAGGCCCATCTGAGAGCATGTCACAGTGGCATTTCAGGGAAAGCACACTATGTCAGAAAAAGGTTACTATAATCCTCACCAACCAGCTCTGTTTCTAGAAAACTGATGAAGAGGTAATAGAGCCTTGGAGTAAGACAATTTGGCTCAAATCTTGGCTCTGTTAATTCTTTCGAGTCCTCATTCTACATTTGTAAGCCTCAGTTTCTTCCTTTCTAAAATGGAGGTACTATCACCAGCAACCATAGATGGCTGTATGGCCTAAGTGAGACAATATGTAAAATACCCAGCATATTACGGGCACTAAAGTAATGTTAGTTCCTCTTCTCCACCCTCTTTTCCTGGCTTTACTTCTCCTTCAGCTGTTCCTGAACCTTCCACGTCCAGTTTCTTGAGTGGCAGGTTTCTGAAAGGCCTCCCGGCTGGTAGGTGCTTCTAAGTGGCCCTGCACTAACCAAAGCGGGATGCACAGAGATCTTGAGAGGTGGTCAGGCTGGAGGAGAGCCTGGTGTGTGGACTTTAGGAGACATCAAACCATAGCTGGGGCTAAGTGGCTGACTTGGCCTTGCTCTGCCTTTTAATAAGAACCCGTGTGCACATGTTGAAAAATAAAAGTCTAACGAACTGTTTACCTTCTCAAAGGCTGAAAACTGTTACACACATAAACCACAATCTCTGAATCATCCCATCCTGTTTCTGCAACCAAGGAAATCATCATTCATTGTGACATCATGTTCAGGGCCCAGGAAAGCAGAAGTGATGTCACAACAAAGGCAAGTTGCTTGCTGTGCAATTAGTGTGGGGGTAGGGAAAGGGACGGTTTATAGTTCATAGATTCTAATTGACAGCCTATAATTTGAGGACTGGGTCTCTCGTAATCTGAATGGAAAAACACCTACTTCCTTTTTTGATAAAGAGGAATTTAGCTTTCACACCCCACAAAAGTTCTCAAAGTAGAAACTCATGTTCTCAAAGCCAGTACTGGGAAGGGAAGGGGAGTTAAAGAGAGATTAGGCACCCTGGGGTGCAAAAGGCTTCAGAGTACTCTCTCACACACCCAGCCAAGCCTCTGGATACCAATGACTTATTTGCCTTGGGGTGAGGGGAATCCTTTTTCCATCGAGCTGGAGAAGCAGCCTTGCTTATCTGCAGCTACTTTCAGTCATGGATAGAACTGCCACATTCAGGCCACTCTCCAGGAGGTCTACAACTCCTCAGTCTACTCCTGTCACTAGTGAATGAACATGGCTCAGTAAATTAACACACCTCTTCTCCCATTTCAGCAGCCCATGTTTGGATTTTAGGCCCTACTGGATTCCAAACTGTCACCATGGGGAGAGTGAGGGTGATTCCAGGGCTGGAAAAGACAAGAAGAAGGGACGAAAATGCCTTCAGGGCCAGGCCGTCTCAGCTCTAGAATATCAGTGCTCTAGATCTGGCATTCTGAGCAAAGTCTTCAGAAAGTGGCATCATTACCTTTCGGCGAACAGTGCACCGGTGACACATCCACTCCCCGGGAGGCAACATCTCTTCACTCAGTGGAGGATTACTGTGGGGAAAAGACAAGGGCAAGACTAAGTCCTAACCTCTGATGCAGCAGGAAAAAGCTGGGTAGGTCTGGCACAGAGCTGCCTGTCCCTCGCCTCCTATTCTGGCTCGCCCGGCAGCACTGCTAGGGTTCTTTTGTCTTTCAAGATGGTAACCTGGCATCATTTACAATAACCTACAGAGTGAGGACCTACTCCCACATCTTAGAAAGAGAAGCCAAATCCAGAGCTCTTAACATTGGGCTTTACAGAGAAAGACATTGGGCTTTACAAGCTCCTAGTTTGGAGCCTTAGGAATCATCCCGAAACTGTATCATGCTAATAAAATCACTGATAGGTCCTCCACGGTCTTCAAGTTTGTCAGTATAAGTCTAAGCTCTTCCATCTGCTATTCAGAGCCCTATGTAGCATGATCCCATTCTACCTTCCCAGGACCCTTTCAGGTATGCTTTCGCCAAGTCAAACTCTCTAGAGTCCTTTCCCCCTAGAATGCTATGCCTGTTAAACCCTATTAATCCTGTAAGGCTTAATTATAGATAGATTAAAGATGGCTGCAAATTCTTTGCTATTCCTACCATCCAAAGGTAGGCCACTTCCTTCCTCTTGAATTAGACTTGCCTTGTGACTCGTTTTGACTAATAGAATGCAGCAGAGGTGACTATGTTGTAACTTCCGAGGCTGGGTCTTAAAAGGGACCTGCAGATTCCATTTTTACACGTTTGGAATGTTCTATCTCAGAGCCCTGCTGTCATGCAGAGAGGCCACACTCAGGAGAGTTAAAGCACTCCAATTAACATCTTCCTCCGAATTTCAAGTCAAAAGCCAGCATGAATTACTGCTATGTGACTAAGTTGTCTTAGATCATGCCAGCTTAGTCGAGCCTCCAAAGGACTGTGGTCCCAGATAACATGATGCTGAACAGAAAAACCATCCAGCTGAGCTCAGTCCCACAGACTTGTGAGGGAGAATAACCAGTGTCTGTTTTAAGCCACTGAGTTTCGGGTAGTTTGTTACACAGCAACAGATAACTGAGCACAGCTCCTCCATGTGCTCTTCCTGGGTTACTTGGGACCTCCTGGACACCTGGGCTGTATGGTTTAGTTTTCTTTTGGCACTTCTCATGTCTTCCCTTGTGTGACAGTCTTTTTTTTTAATGTTTATTTATTTTTGAGAGAGAGAGAGAGAGAGAGAGAGAGAGAGAGAGAGGCGCGCGCATGAGCAGGGGAGGGGCAGAGAGAGAGGAAGACAGAGAATCCGAAGCAGGCTCCAGGCTCTGAGCTGTCCAGCACAGAGCCCCACGTGGGGCTCGAACCCATGAACCATGAGATCATGACCTGAGCCGAAGTCGGATGCTCAAACCATTGAGCCACCCAGGCGACCCCCCCCCTTTTTAAAGTTTTATTTACGTAATCTCTACACCCAAAGTGGGGCTTGAACGCACAACCCCAAGATCAAGAGTCGCACACTCTTCTGACCCAGCCAGAGGCTACAGTTCTTTCTTTTCTCTTTTCTTTTCTTTCTCTATTTATCTATCCATCTGCATATCCAATTTTTTTCTTTACTGTTTATTTTTGAGGGGGGGAGGGGCAGACAGAGAGGGAGACACAGAATCTGAAGCAGGCTCCAGGCTCTGAGGTGTCAGCATGGAGTCTGACGTGGGGCTCAAACTCATGGACCATGAGATCACGACCTGAACTAAAGTCAGACGCTTAACCAACTGAGCCACCCAGGTGCCCCCATCCAATTTCTTAAAAGTAAGCTCTATGCCCAATGTGGGACTTGAACTCACATCCCTGAGATCAAGACTCGCATGCTCTACTGACTGAGCCAGCCATGTGCCCCTCTTATTTTTTTCATTAGAGGGACCAAGACAAGGACTGGATCTCTTCGCTCCTTATAGCTTTATAATAATATAGAGGTTGTGCATACAGTAGTCACTCAGTCAACACTGAATCAAAATCAGAGCTGTCTAGGACTGGCCTTACTGAGCCTCCAGATCATGAGTTTCCACTATGGTTACACCAAGAACTGTATACGTAAGACTTATTAAGTCCTTGAGAGAGTCACATTTCTAATGTCTACATAGTAGCAGTTCTCAAAGTGTGGTCCCCAGATCAGAAGCAAACATCAGTATCATCTGGGAACTTATTAGCAAAGAAATACAAATTCTGAGACCCCACTTCAGGCCTACGGAATCAGAAAATCTGTTATATAGAATGAAGATACATTTATGCTAAAGAAATTCTTATATTTGGTTCCTAGTGGTCAGAAGGGAGTTTTTCATCAAAAAAAGATGAAAAATACTAAAAAAATAATTGAGGGTTGAATATATAAGGATGTTCTCCAAGTCCCAAAGCTTAACATTACACTTCTTGGCTGTTTCTATCTACAAGAGTACTTGGCTTGGCAAATTCTCCTAGCTCCTGCTTTGCCACACTTCCCTGGAGGCCTGAGTACACGTGTCAGGATGTCCACTAAGCCCTCACAGCTCCTTGCTCCCTCTGCTCCCTGTTTCATTGGGGGAATCTCAGGAGATCCTTACTAGGAAGCAGAAAACTGGAGGCATACTGGCCTACTGTGACAGGCCTTCAAGCCCTAGAGGACCATAGGTGAATGTCACCTGGAAAGTCTGCCCTAGTTCTCACCAATGGATTTCTGCATAGGCCACATCCAAACTAATGAAATGTATGCATGTAATTTGCAAAGGACTACAGACTCTGCTATGCGTCACCAACCGTCGTATTAAAATTAACCCTGAAAAGGCTGTCACTTCTGATTCTGTTTTTCATCATTTCTTTTCATCTGCCCATTTGGCTTTGTACCAAGATACTCTTCACTAAACATGTAAACCAGAGAAGGGCAAGGCAAGGTGGTTTGAACTTAGATCTTTTACCAAGACGTAAATGGCCTTCTGGCTGCCCTTCATGATTCCCTCAATCTAGCCCCAACCCCTACTGGCAGAATGAGTTACTTAAAACACAATTCTGATCATATCACCCTCCGAATTGCAAAGTCCTTCACTATCACCCCTACCCTATCCATTACAGGATAAAGTTCAAACTCCTCAGTATTGTAGGTTAAGACCCCTGTGGGCCAGAATCCTGCCTCCTTCTCCAGTTTCATTAACCTGGTGGCTCCTCACACAGTCCATATACCCTTTCTCCACTCTGTGTCTGTTCATTTTGGAGCTGCGACCTACAACCACAAAAGCTGCACCTTCCCTCATTACTTCACCCCGTGGATTCTTTATCTTTTGGGGCTCAAGCCAGATATTACACCTCCAGGAAGCCTTCCCCGGCAGCCCCTAGCTTCCTATAGCATTTCTGTGCCACACGGTACTGAAACCATCATGCACCCGAAGCCCCTTGTCTATGCTTTATTTACCTTTTATCTCCACACTCTGCAATATGCCTGGTACTCACTAAGTAAAGCTTTAAAGAACTGGGGAACAGTGGGGCATCTGGGTGGCTCGGCTGGTTGCACATCTGACTCTTGATTTCAGCTCAGGTCATGATCTCACAGTTCATGAGTTCGAGACCCACATCGGGCTCTGCACGGACAGTGTGGAGCCTGCTTGGGATTCTCTCTCCCTCTCTCTCTGCCCCTCCCCTGCTCATGCTCTCTCTCAAGTAAACCCACATTAAAAAAAAAAAAAAAAAAAGAACTGGGGAACACTAAAATAGGTTTCTAGGAAGCACATGAGGCAAAGCAATGCAGTTAGGCAGGCACTTGTGTTGGTGGTTAAATCACATACAAAATAATTTATGTTTTCTAAGTCGCAAAACAGTAAGACATCAAAGTCAAAGTCCACATTTGCAAACCCACCTGATTCATTTAAATCTTCTTTAAACAATTTGATTTCTTGTTTCTTTTTCTTAACACAGGGGTAAAATGCTTAAAGTCTGTATTAAGAGGCTCTTAAAAGTAGCTCCTGGTTGGTTTCTAAAGTATCGCGTTTAGAGATACCAACTTTAAGACCACTTGTTCCTCACAATTCTAGATCATGGCCACAGGCTCCTCTTGTCTGCCCTGAAGTGTGTGATAAGGGCTGTGAGTTTAGGGAATAGTACAGGAAGTCAGAACGCTATCTCCAGGATGAACACGGAACATTTAAAACAGTGAGGCCTTGTTGAGATTTTGCTGCTTTCTCAAAGACAGAATGTGCATCTTGAAATAAACTTGAAACTGTGGCATCTCTTTAAAATGTTTACTTGTTTACCTTGAAAGCAAGAGGGGGGAGAGAGTGCACGAGTGGGGGGGGTGCATAAAGGGAATGCCAAGCAGGCTCCATGCTGTCAGCACAGAGCTGGACTCAGGGCTCAATCCCACGGAACTGCAAGATCATGACCTGAGCCTGAGCCTGAGGTGAAATCAAGAGTCGGCTGCTTAACCGACTGAGCTATCCAGGTGCCCTAAAAATGTGCTATCTTGAGAGAAGGTAGTAATATATACGATAGGATGGATAAGGAAGGAAAGTCTATGTTTCTAGAAAATGATGGTCACAGGTACACCCGGAATACAGAAATTGCCCATGATAAAGCTTTCTCATGATGATGTTGCCTCTTTGCCCCTAGCAATTCCTGTCGAGCTATTCGGAAGGTAGTTTTTCAACTCAAATATCTAGAGCGAAAGGGATTCATGAAATGGATCCAGGAAAGACAGACTGTCATTGGAGTAATAAGCTCAGGAACTAGTTCCGAAAGAGGCTGTTGTGCAAACAGACTGGTTTTATTCGACATGAGAAATACTGCCAACAGGGAAAGGATTCCAGGGAGAAAGGAGATTCTGTAGCTTCAGGACGCTCATGTACGTAACACATCCTGAAGACTTCCCCGCCTCAGCTGCCCATCTTAAAGCTCTTTCTCCCATAAGAACACTGATGGTGTTCCCCTAAGTTTAGTGTCCAACTCTGAAACAATTACACGCATGCCAGAGTCTTTAAATCAGGATATGTCTGTCAAGAAAAACAAGGCTTTGTCTCAGCTCCCTCTTCTCCCTACGTATCAATGAGACAAGGTGCTGAGAGCCATTCTCTATACAAGGAAATCATTAAAAGTTAAAAGTCAGGTAATGTTGGAAATGCTCTATCAGAGTTTCCGCTGCTCGGCAATGAAAACCGTGAGGACACTATAATGAGCAGGTACTGCCTGTAAAGACCTCAGTCTGCTTCCTAGTCACTGAAGCTCAGAAACAGCAGAGTGATAATCTCGCCTTACATCTACATGGCCTATTACAGTTCGCAAAGTGTTCTCACCGAGGCTCTTACTAGATCTGCCCCAGCACGCTGCGACAATTCTTATTCCCATCATACAGGGGAGGAAACGGACTTCTCTAAAGCCATGGAGCCAGTCAGTTGCAGAATTAGAACTCAAATAAGTTTCCCAGTTCTTTTAAAGCCCAAGCTGTTTGTCAAAAACCTTTGGTAGTTCTTTGGTTTTCTGGGGAACACAGTGGAATATTCACTGAAGTATCTTCCCCACCTCAAGGTCAAGCATTTCCTTCTACATCGGTCAATATTTATTGAGTTCCCACTGCTTACTAACCAATGCTACGCTGGAGGCACCACATTGGAGGAGGGACAACTAGTTATTATCTACCCCATCAAGAAAAAAAACTACTCTCCTTTGGGGAGAGAGGACCAAAGTCATTTGTCTGCTCAAGCATTTAATGGACAATTATTTGATGCTAGGCAATGTGCTAAGTAGCGAGATTTCAGACGTGGTCCCTGCTCTCAGGCTAGAACATCATGAAAAGAACAGTTGACAATGAGACCACATACAGTCGAATACACCCTGATCCTTGCCATGCAGAGCTTTAAGACTCAACTGTGCACGGATGCCAGGCTCAAAGAAGAGCCCCAGAAATCTGGTTATTTGGTACCTGAAGGTGGCAGTGACTTTTTCCTTACCCTCTTTCCATAATTCGGAACTATTCAGCAAATGGTAATTCACTCAGTGATCCTTTAAAGACAGTGAAGTGAAGGATCTTGCGGGTTCAGGAGGAAACTATAGCTTTAGAAGCAGGTGTATTTCTGTATTTTGAAAAACTACCCAATAGGAGGAAAGTTCCGGAAGGGAGGACATTTTCCTGGGAATGAGTGTTTTGTGTCCCTCTAGAACCCAACAGCGTAGGAACCTTAGATTCCTTCTGAGAACTGTCCAGGTCATAGAAAGGAAGGTGAGCCCCGGAATGCACATGAGCTGGCTTGTCTTGGAAAACTGGTAGCTCTTTAGAGAGTGCTCTGTGAGGACAGAGCTTTTGCAGCATATCCATCTTCACTGCTTTGGATATTTCCTCCCAGGTCATTTGTTAAAAAGCCCTGGCCCAGCGGTGCCTGGGGGCTCAGTCGGTGAAGTGTCGACTTCAGCTCAGGTCATGATCTCATGGTTAGGGAGTTCCAGGCCCGCATCGGACTCTGCCCTGACAGTGTGAGTCTGGGTGGGATTCTCTCTCCCTTCTCTCCCTGCCCTTCCCCCACATGCTTTCTCAAAAAGTAAATAATAAACTTAAAAAAACAAAACAAACAAACAAACAAACAAAAAGCCCAGGCCTGGGGTACCTGAGTGGCTCAGTCCATTAAGCATCTGACTCTTGATTTCGGTTCAGGTCATGACCTCATGGTTTGTGAGACTGAGCCCTGTGTCAGGCTCAATCTCTCTCTCAAAAACAAACTTTAAAAAAAAAAAATTTTTTTTTTAACGTTTATTTATTTTTGAGAGACGTAGAGACTGAGTATGAGCAGGGGAAGGGCAGAGAGAGAGGGAGACACAGAAGCTGAAGCAGGCTCCAGGCTCTGAGCCGGCAGCACAGGGCCCGACGCAGGGCTCGAACTCACAGACCGCGAGATCATGACCCGAGCCGAAGTCGGCCGCTCAACCGACTGAGCCACCCAGGCGCCCCAAATAAACTTTTTTTAAAAGCTTATGTATTTATTTTGAGAGAGAGCACGAGCATACACAGGGGAGGGGCAGAGAAAAGAGAGAGAGAGAGGGAGAGAGAGAAAAATCCCAAGCAGGCAGAGCCCGATGTGGGGCTCAAACTCACAAGGTGTGAGATCACGACCTGAGCCAAAACCAAGAGTCACGTGCTTAGCCAACTTGAGTCACCCAGGCGCACCTCAAAAAATAAATAAACTTTAAAAAAAAAAAAAAAAAAAAAAAAAGCCCTGGCCTGCACTTTCTGGCCAGAAGGTGACTGTTCACCGCTTTCTAACTCACTACTTACTCGAACCACTTAACCTGAGCTTAAAGACATGCTGTTAGCTGTAAAATAGTTCATAAGAATATAGCTCTAAATCCTCAGAGATCGTACAAACTGAAGGATATGCATCTCAGAGCTCGGTGTGGCTATGACGCCTGACAGGGCCTAGAAACCGTTAACAGGAACACCTGTACACAAACCACTTAGAAAAGCTGGCCGAAGGCATTAATTTTTCAAAACTAAAACTCCCAGTGCCAACCTCTGCAGCATCTAGACTCCCATGAACAAATCCAAATGACTTGACTCTATTGCTGCTGAGGGTGTCTAGGTTGGTCTATTTCTGGAGTCATCGGAGAGAAAACTTGCACCCCTCAGCTAGCTGTAATGCCTGCATCGATAGGTCTCTCCATGTCAAAGATTCAAAGCCCGGAGCCAGATGATCCCAACTCACAGCCAAGGGAGGAAGTCCAGTTTTAATTTAGAATGCCTCTTTCATTCACTAATGAGGCTGCAGCCCACCACTGCAGGTGGAAGACGTTAGTTGTCATGGTTCTTGGCACTCTAATTAAGAGGATCTATTTCAAGTCATATACCAGTGTGGCTGATCCGAGTCTAACCTCACTCATCTCCCCCACCTATGAATACGTATGAACCTGCACGATATTAACATTTACTTCAGATTTAGTCGCCGCCGGTGGGACCTGTTGCTCCACAGCTCTGCGTTAATTATCCATCCAGCGCAAGCAGTTTTTCAATATGGAACTGGAAGGGAGAAGGGGGAGGGGAACAAGAGAACAAAGGGAGGAGGGGAGAGGTGGGGAGAGAGAGGGAGACAGGGAAGCAGAAAGACTGCCTTTTATTTCAGAGAGCTATTTTTTGCATTAAAACATGCAGATAAAAATGGTGTTGGGCTCTGGACTTGTTTTTAAAAATACGTTAGGTTACTGATGTATGGCTTGCGACTGTCCATCGAGCTAAGGGACACTGACATTTTAAAACTTGAGCCAAAGGCAGCTGGGGAGACATGGAAATATCACGTAACCAAATTAAAAGCTTTGGTATGGGTCTCAGGACAAAAGGAAGCAAGGTGGGTGAACAACATTTAAGAAAAAAGACATCTCATTTTTTTCTTCCTAGATTGACAAAATCTTCTATTTAATACAAAGACTGAGCAGGAACACTATGCAGACAGCATATCTGCACACAATATACCAACAGCCTTCCACTCGGGTTCTCTTCTAAAAGAGGTCAGTCGCATGAACTGCTAGGGTCTTTCCTGTCAGAACCCATCATTCACCAAGAATCAGAAGCTCTCGAGCCATATGTGGCGGTTTCAGTTAAAATACCAGACTAAGAAAGATTTCACTGCCCCCCCCCACCCCGCATACGTCCCCTCCCCTTTTTGGGTGGTGGTGGAGTGTTCAACCAGCAAACAATAGCACTGAGCAGTTTTGATTTTTAATTTCACAGTTCATGGGTCTCATCCATCCATCTGAGGTCCACTACCAGATAAAAATCCTGCAATTATATTTAACGGCATTGTGTTAGAGTGACTGCAAAAGACAATACATGCTCAGAACAGGCCTGCTCTCCCTCAGACCAGCCCTGCTGCCCTTGGCCAGCTCAGGAAATACGCTGGGATGAGCCAACATGGGAGTGAAGGCGATCACCGCCAGGACCACCATCGCCTCGCAGCCTCCTGGCAGCCATCTTGATCTAAGAGGAGCCTATGAGCACAGAAAACAAGCCTTCTGTAAACTGAGACCAGCTTCTGTTCTAGAAAAGCTAAGAGGTGCCAGGTAAAATTTAATCTAAACAGATCTTTTAAAACTTAAAAGCTATATTAATATATCCAAATTTAACGGTCTAGGTTTTGCAGAAACAAATCTAAAGAAATTGAAATGTCAGCATAAACAGTGAGTTTCCTCCGGACACTTGTATGGGCATCAGTTTTTATCTTCAGATACAGCCTACCTTTCAAAGGCAGGAAAGATGGCCATACTGCAAGACACTGGAGGTAAACACAAAGTTCAGGGGGGTCCTTACCCTCCATCATCCTAACTACTGACTCAAGCACGGCTAATGCCACAAAGTACACAACAAGTACAAGGACCACTGGCTTTTTCACGCGAAGCCTCAGCAGCAGGGTTAACAAGGAAACCAATGAAGTGCCAGGCCACTACAAATGCCCCATTGAGAAACTTAGCTAGTTGCGTCACTTCCACAGGCACACAATCCTTTCAAACTAGCTGACTGGGCCCCCAAATTTCATTGCCTTCTATGCAGAGCTGGCTTGTGGCAACCTCCCGGTGAAGGACACCTGGGGAACAGGGTTATAAAGTCAGTGCAGCAAAAGGAAGGTGGGAGAGTAGAGCACCAACAGTTACACCACCCGGTGTTTCCCTCTGCTGACTTCTCTACAAGCTGAGACCGGGTGCCACAGGGCCTGATCTAGCATTAGTTTGGCTATTCTTGCAATCCTGGCTTCTCCACAATGGCAAATGAGTTGGCTACAGAGATTTTTAAAAATGGGCTTCCTTCATTCACCTCATAATAGGTGCTAGAGCCCCCACCTGTTTTGGAAGTCAACATTCTGGCCTCAGTACTTTCTGATGTTCCTGGGGAATGTTCCATTGGAAAGAAGAATCAACAATTGTAACTCTGGATTCCAGAAGAGTCTCATAGGTATGGAAAACTGGGTACTGTTCTGTGGCCAAATTTACTGGACTATCAAGAACAAGGAAATAACCAGGCCATATTCCTTTTGCACACGCAGCTCAAGAAATCTGGATCAGTTTACATCTTATAGATACTGGACCTCAAATTCTATAAAGGCTGGGAAAAGTAAAAACACTAGCAATGTCTTTATTTGAAATCCAACTAAATACAGGGGGCAGGCTTCTACTTAAGACCCAGCTGCTTTTCCCTAAGGAGGATTTTTGCTTCATTTACCCTCTCTGACAGGGTCTCCTTAAAAAAAGGAAAAATAAAGAATAATAATTTGCA
This sequence comes from Paguma larvata, assembly GCA_030068075.1. Lineage (NCBI taxonomy): Eukaryota > Metazoa > Chordata > Mammalia > Carnivora > Viverridae > Paguma > Paguma larvata. The sequence continues at coordinate 7,097,820 of CM057843.1, forward strand.
CCAAAATAGCACAGGGCCTATTCTCTCCCTCTTCTCCCCCCCACCTCTCCCCTCTCCCCCAATTTTACTCATAAACCTCAAAGCTCCCTGCCCTACATGACTGAGGTAATCTCCCGGGCATACAGTCAAACTATGCTGTCGTGGTTTGATGCCACAGCTAAGTGCTGACTTGAGCTTCTGAAGCCTTCCAGTTATACCCCCAGTGACCTATTTAGAAGGTGAACATACTTCTCAGAGACGGCGCACCAAATTTTTTTCCCTTTGGCCCACTTTTCTCTCAGATGATCCCTAACCAAAGAATGATCCCCCCTAGAGGTCTGATTGTGGGCACACAAACGGTACGATCTGAGGAAGGCTCTGATGCAGCAAGCATACAAGTCTTGGACATAAGCTCTTGCCCATAATTTAAATAAACTGCAGCTACTTTTCTTACCATATAGCTTACTTCAACACCAACTGAAGCTGGCAGTCAAAGATGTCTGATATCATGGAAGTAGGTATTATAAGAATTAAGTTAAGCTAGAATGGCTGAATGTTGTATAGCCAGGCAAAACCATGAGGACTACAAAGGAAGGATAAAGAAAATAAAAATGAAGGGCGCCTGGGTGGCTGGGTGGGTTGAGCATCTGACCTCAGCTCAGGTCATGACTTCACAGCTCATGGGTATGAGCCCTGTGTCGGGCTCTGTGCTGACCGCTCAGAGCCTCAAGCCTGCTTCGGATTCTGTGTCTCCCTCTCTCTCTCTGCCCCACCACCCCCCCCCCCCCCGCCGCTCACACTCTGTCTCTCTTTCTCTCTCTCAAAAATGAATAAACATTTTTTTAAAAAGATAAAGCCAAACAATGCTTATCAAAAGGTGCAAATCACTGACAGAATAATCCCTACATTTAAGATGCTTTCAAAAAAATGGCAAGCAAGCAGCACCCGAGTGGCTCAGTCAGCTAAGCGTCTTGATTTCAGCTCAGGTCATGATCTCACGGTTCGGGAGTTGGAGCCCCACATTGGGCTTGCGCTGACAGCATGGAGCCTGCTTGGGATCCCCCCCCCCCTTTCTTTGCCCCTCTCCTGCTCAAGCTCTCGCTCTGTCTCTCTTAAAATAAATAATAAACTTAAAAACAAAAACAAAAACAAAAAATGGCAAGCAGGATCAAGGAAAGCTGAATATACCCAACCTATGCACAGAAAGAACCATGAGGGACACTTGGCTGGCTCAGTCAGTCAGAAGAGCACGCATCCTTGATCTTGGGGTCATGAGTTCAAGCCCCATGTTGGGTGCAGAGATTACTTAAAAAAAAAAAATCTTAAAATTTTAACGAAAGAACTAGGAAAAGTCATAGGTTTAGACACATTTAATAAGATTAATGAAGTATAATTTTCATAATGCATTCTGACCAATAATTGAGGACTGTCAATTGAAAAAGTTCACTGTAGAGTTTCCCTCTAATGTTTCCAAAGCTTCGTCAAAACCAAGAATCAGCAGAGCTCTATCTGATGGTTCCGTGAACGTGGGAATTAAGACTCCCAGCTCATCACAGGACCCCAGGGCCGGTGGAAAGAACAAGAGTAGCTCCTCACTGCCCAGTTTTGTAATGTATCTACAGTCACTCAAAGTTCTAAGCACTTCAGTAGCCGCTCTGCTCTGTGCTCTGCAAAAATGCAGAGAGGAGAAAAATAATATTCAACATCCCTGTGAGGGTCACAGCTGGAGAGAAGTCTTGTAAATGTGTTTATGACACTACAAACAGGGTTCCACCCTGGAACTCGAGCTTGCTAGTGATTCTGAGAGGTGCCCTCAGCCCTGCGTGGCCGAGTGGTAAAGTGATGTCTTTGGGCTATGGTTAATTCAAGCCCTGCGGAGAGTCCTCTCTTGCTCACTCAAGCTTATTTCAAAAGAGCCTCACGCAGAGCCCAAATCAGCGGGAAAGACTGACGCTAGGTTCAGGCATGGAGTCCCCACCCTGCTGTTACATTCTCTTTCGTCCTTTCGAGACTGGGAAACATTTCCTGGGAGATGTATCTTGTACAGTTTATCAGAAAACAGGGGAAAAGCAGACTTCGAAACCAACGCTATTAACATACAGCAAAGCAAATGTAATTAGGGGGAAAGCAGTGGTCACCGCGTTTTTGTGTAAACGAAGGTACCGCCCACTTGGTAGAACTAGACATCATTTCTGTTCCCGAACCAGTGCGGATCTCGGCGAGTCTCTCATCTGTCATACCACTAGGTATTGCACAGCAGTGAGCGCGGGAACTGGGGCAGCCTCCAGCTTTCGAGTAGTTTAGTGAGCATTTAGTACACGGTTGCAAAAGGGAAAGTAGCTTTTTGAATGAGTGAGTCGAGTTCTCCATCAGTCGAAATTTCGTCCGTCTGTGAGGTGTGACTGGAATTTGCTTACCGTGAATTTGACAACAGCTCTACATAGCAGACAAATTCTTTTTTGCTGATGGGTCAAAGCAATGATTTCTCCTTTTATCAGCGTCTATTGTACCCCTCAGTGTCTTCTGCCTCCCATGCAAATGTGCTAAAACTTCATCTTTTTTCTTATTTGCGGAGACCTATTCAGAAATAGTATTAGGCTTAAAGGATGAAGACTTTGACATCTGTAAATGGCAGGCAGAAAAAGGAGTCACCTTCTTACTCTTCCTAACTGCTCTCAAGTCATGGGAAAAGCAGTCAGCCAGTGACCTGTGCATGCGTCCTGGGCATGGTGACAAAGCCGCAATACCAAAGTGCCTTTCTGAAATTTGGTCTAGGACTTGCACTGAATACAATGTCCTCCTCTTTCAGGAAACTGGCAGGGGGACAGCTGTACTCCTGTCCGGTCTCTTGGGAGGCTAGCATTATGCGGAGGTGCTCTCGTAAGTGTCACTCACTGAATGGCAATGCAGCTGGCCATGTTTGTATTCCCCGGGGACTCTTAAGTTAAGTGAAGAGCATAGCCGAGGTGGGAAAACAAACTGCCCCCCTCCCCCTGCTCTGGCGACTTAAAACTCTGGCACCTTAAAATAAGAATGCATTTCCAGAAGCCTGTGCCGCATGATCGCAATACTGTGACCGTCATAACCCCGACAGTGCCATCGAAACCCCAACCAGCATCTCTGACTAGGGCGGCCTGCTTAACGACACACCCAAAGAGCTGTGTCTGTGCTGGGGGCGGGACAAGAAGGCTCGCAGATAGATTTCGACACTCTTATGTATAACCCAAAGCAAATGACACTCAGCTACATCTATTTTCAATTGCCTGAGCACTTGTGGGAGAAAAGATGTACCCCTTTCTGCTAAGAAGCAGGACATCTGCATTCCTAGGTAGCAAAAATCCTCCTGGGGGCCTCAAAACAGACTGTTCCTTTTTATAAGCTACATAAAACCTTCAGGCAAATATTCTCTTCACTCTGTCTCCCTATTTATTGCTATCTGGGCCTACATAAAGACACGCATAAACAGGTGAGCTCACCACGGTGTGCAAACAATTTTTGTTCTTGTTAACTGAGTTCAAAAGATAGCTCAATTGATCTGGAGTTATTTCCACCTCAAGGTATCACCAATGTGAGAAAATTAAAACCGTCCTCCTTAAACTAGGAGCCTCTGCATATGAGAGATTTCTATACCCAGAAATTTCCCATTGTGGCCGGTGGGTGCCTGAAGGCAGGTGGCCGATACGGTTCTTTCCACCGAGATGCACCATCCTGACTGGAGTTCACAGGAGAAACCTTTTACTCGCTGTCATTACCTCGATAACAAAGACACAGACATTAATGTGCACTTAAATCAACTACCTTTCTTCTATGGAAGACCCAAAATTAGAAAACAAAACGGGTGAGTGAAAAGACAACCCACAAAATGGGAGACAATACTTGTAGATCATATATCTGACAAAGGACTTGGTATCTAGAACACATAAATAACTCTTATGACCCAGTAATAATAGTATAAAAAAAACCCAAATAACTCAATTAAAATTGGACAAAGGATGTGGAGATTTCTCCAAGAAAATATACAAATGGATAATAAGCACATGAAAAGATGCTTGATATCACTGGCCATGAGGGAAATGCACATCAAAACCACAGTACTCCTGCTCATAGTACAGCTTTTATCCAGAAGATAATGACAAGTGTTGGAAAAGATGTGAGAAACTGGAACCCTCCCATCCTGGTGAGAATGCAAAACGGTGCAGCTACTTTGGAAACCAGTCTGGCGGTTCCTCAAAGGTTAAACATGAGTTACCCTATGACCCAGCAATTCCACTCCTGGGTATACGACCAAGAGAAATGAAAACAGATGGCCACACAAAACATGCGCACGGATGTTCACAGCATCATTACTCACAACAGTCAGAAGTAGAAAACACTCAAATGTTCATTAACTGATAAGTGAATAAACAAAAATGTGGTATATCCATAAACAGACTAGTATTCAGCCCTGAAAAGGGATGACGTACTGATCAATCCTTCAAGGGTGAACCTTGAAATCTCACTGAGCCCTTTTGAGTATCACGGGTCCTTTCACTCAGAGCTCAATAAAAGTACTTTGAGAGCCTTAAGGAGCAGCAGGAAATTGATGAGATTACAACTGCATCCTACATTTCATTGAGTATGGGAATCAATTTGGGGATAGGCCCAAAATGAAGAATTTCCCACAGTAGAACCACTAACCACTTGCCTTAGGTTACACAAACACTGGCACCTTGGAAGAGCATTACCTCCTTCTTCACTTTTAAATACTTCTGATGCTTCCTTTTTTTTTTTTTGTTAAGTTTATTTATTTTGAGTGAGTGAGTGAGTGAGAGACTGAGAGAGAGAGAGAGCGTGCGCGGGCGTGCGCACGCACAAGTACGGGAGGGGCAGAGAGAGAAAATTCCAAGTAGGCTCTGCACTGACGGCCCAGAGCCCGATGCCGGGCTCAAACTCAGAACTCACAAACCGTGTGAGATCATGACCTGAGCCAAAACCAAGAGTCTGACCCTCAACCGAATGAGCCACCCAGATGCCCCTGACGTCTCCTTTCTTAACCACAGCCATCGCTACATCACATTTGGCGAGTAAACAAGTCGTATTAAATATTATTATTTTTATTATTTTTTGAATTTTTAAACAGTGATTATCCTCTTATCTACAACCACAGCGCTCCTAGCTCCTATCACAAGCGCTCCTAGTCCCTGAGCCCCACGATAAGTTTACAAAGCAAGCATGTGAAGTCGAGCTAAAACTGAAGGTTATCGGACCCTCCCTGTTTGAGAGGACCATTTAAAATCAATAGCACACACCCAGATTCCATCGCAATGCAGCAAATGCAAAAATAAATAAAATACACATAAAACCAAATTCAGTTTGTTTATTGTTGAATCGTTTTCCTCTTGAGGGGGCAGGGGGACGGGAGGCAGGCCAGATGCTATCACCTCCAGTTCTTCAGGGCTAAGCTTCCAAGCACTTAAAATGTCAGAAACAACAGATCCAGAAGATAATGTTAAAATAAATGTATTTTAATTCATCAGCAGCCTGATACTACTCTCCCGAGGAGCTAAACACAACAAATGAGAAAAATCACCTTCTTAAAAGCTCAAACGGCTAAGATTTTCTGCAAGGCGGTTTTCTACTCTATGTGTGAAACCTTTCTTGCTATGACTCACTGAAAATTAAATATGCAAAACTCCAAGCTGAGCTGAGTTTTGCCTGTGCACAGAGACCTTTTTACTCTCATTCTTCGAAAACCTCATTTTGGATCTCGCTGCCAACACCAAAGAGAGGAAAGCCGGCCAACAATTCCAAATATAACATGCGGAGGCAAATGCTACAGAAATCTGTCTGACGGGAAGCCACCATGCTGAGGTCTGCTGAGGTAGATGCACTTCTCAGCCACACCGTTTTGGTCCCTCCGTCCGTCTGGAGCAAAATGCCACGAGAAGGCAATCAGAGGAACGCGCCCAGTTTCCAGTCGGCCTCATTATCGAGGGCCTATGGTATTCACTTTATCCGTGAGAACAAGCCGATCCGTTTCAAACAGAAAGATGGGTCAGTGGCAACCTGAGCTCCGTAAGTTACTGTAATTTCTGTGAACCAATTTTTAGGGACCAATCCAGAGAGACCAGTATTTTCCAAGAGTCCAACGAACGGCATGACAATTATGACAGAAGGCAGGTTCACCAGAGGACACTTACAAAACACCCCCGCATCTCTTCCCAGTTCTCCTGGGGCAGGTTTAGTAACCCCTACTACCACTCTGAATAACCGATAAGCCAGTTCGAGTTAGATAAAATGATTACACTATTACTTAAACAAAAACAAAAAAAATCACCTCCTCGGGTTTAATTCTTCAGTGCGGTCATGGTCCCGAGCACAGGGCGATTCGTGCCCCAACCCAGAGGAGCGTTCCGGAAAATCCAGATACGGGGGCCCCCAGTCTAATTGGGAAGAGAGAACTGTTCCTCAGACAGAGCCCCGCCCCGGAGAAAAGACAAGACAATTAAAACAGTTTATCTGACCAGTCATTTCCTCCAGCAGTTTATCTTAGAAAAATCCCCTGTGGTTATGGCTATGTCACTAAGCCCAGGAGGCAAAGTTTGCCTAGAATCACTTCTGGAACGTTGTTTTACTGTCTCGTTCACGGGGAGGCGAGCTGGCAAGGCACACGAGACTGAAACAGGACTTGTCTCAGACAGCTTTGAACGAAGGAAGACCCACGGCAGCACCGCAATTAGGATCTGCCGGGTTTGCAAAACCTCCACCTTCACTCTCGAACATTCTGACTATAAAGAAAACTTAACATTACAACGCTCATCTAAACGCAGCTCGCCCTTGGAGAACCGGAAGTGTGAACTGCAGATCCACGTATATGCGGATTTTTTTTTTTTTTTTTTTTTTTGAGAGACCAAGAGAGTGGGACGGGGGCAGAGAGATTCGTAGACAGGTTCCGCAAAGTCAGCGCAGAGTCCGGTGTGGGACTTGAACTCGTGAACCACAAGATCATGACCTGTGCTGAATGAAGTCAGACGCTTACCAACTGGGCCACCCAGGCGCCCCGTGCGGATTTCTTACAGCACAGTACTGTAAGTGTACCTTCTCTTGCTTAAGATTTTAATAGTATTTTCTTTCCTTACCTTATCGTAAGGATATAGTGCTGAATACATATAACATGCAAAATAGGTGTTAACTGACTGTGTTACTGGTGAGGCTTCTGGTCAATAGTAGGCTACTAGCAGTTAAGTTTTTGAGGAGTCAAAAGTTATGCAGATTTTTGAATGCTTGGGAGTCGGTGCCCCTAATTACCCCGGCATTATTCAAGGGTCAACTGTAATCCAGTCTTAGCCAATTAAAAAGGCAAGCAAGAGGAAATATAGCCATACCTAACTGCCCTCCCACACGGCACAAGTAAGTACTAATGGCATGTATTAAAGCCAGCACACTCAGGAATCACAGGTTTCTGAGACTGGCAACTGCTTGATCTAACTACTCTGGTGGAGACGGCTGACGAAGTACTTCACTTGTGCTGGAAAGAGTGCGGAACGGACGGCAGGAAAGTGGGATAAGCCTCACTTGAAAGAAGGCTTCCTGCCTTTGGACCAGTATCTAGAATGTTTTGTAATTTATATAATAACTCAGATAAGTCAATGGTATATTCAGTACTGGCATCTTCAAAGAGAGAACTGGAGATGAGAAACAAACCCTGCCTCATTTACTAGGATTCTCGAATCTCTGATTACCAGTTCCCATTCATGGTCTTTTAAAAAAAAAAGAAAGAAAGAAAAAGTATTCAATGAAATACACAGTCTGGGCAAACCTGAGTCTCACCAGCACTAAAAGTACCTCCTCCTCTCCTAGCTCAAGCAGAAACTGTTAATTGTTACAACTTGACAAGACTTACACTCCTCTAATTAGAAGATCCAGGTTAGGTTTTAGAGTTTAAAAGCCGAAAGTCTGGCAAAAGAGCACACTTTCCCCATACCTGAAATTTCTAATAAACAATCTCAGCTTGCTAAACAAATGAAACTAAAGATAACAAATTTATAGGGGCACCTGGGTGGCTCAGTCGGTTAAGCGTCGGATTTCGGCTCAGGTCATGATCTCATGGCTTGTGAGTTCGAGCCCCGCGTCCCTCAGTACTGACAGCTCAGAGCCTGGAGCCTGCTTCGGATTATGTGGCTCCCTCTCTTTCTGCCCCTCCCCCACTCACATGTTTTCTCTCTCTCAAAAATAAGCATTAAAAAAAGGTAATGAGCTTACAAAATTCTCACTCAATTCAGAGATCATCATTCTCGATTAACACTAGCTTCATCCTAGAGGTAAAACATTAACCCATATTTTAAGTCAAGAAGCTCACAACTCAGTCTGGGTATATGTAATCAAACAAGCACAATAAAAAAATGCAAGCAGCAGGAAAAAACTGATAACATAACATAACCAGGTACAAATCTCTTCCTTGCTCAAGACAAGCACAGGAAACTTGACCAGAGAGGTTTTCTCCAGGTAGATCACACCTTACAGGAAGCAAAGGCTAAAAACCACAGACCCTTCCTGCTGGTATTAGTCACTTCACAATAAAAAATTTAAAGCCAGCAACAAAGCTTCCTCCAGGATAACCATTTTTGTCCCTGCAACGTCACAAGCGAGGATGGGGTGCCCTCCTGGTCAAAAGCATCCTAGTAACGGTAATGGGAGCCTCCACACAACTGCTGACCACAGACTTAATTTGCCCGGTATCAGACATAAGTAAGTGTTCCAAAACCTGCAATTAGTACAAATATACAGGAGGCCCTACTCCACAAACCGAGAGCCAGAACGCGAATGGAACACTGTGGAGAGCCGAAGGACAACTTCCTTTTTTTTTTTTTTTAAACACAGGACTAAAAAAAGGCAACATCAAAAACGGGTGGGAACAAACAGAAGCCCCTCTCTTTCCCGCTCTCTCACAAACGCCTGCTTCACTCAACTGTTGCTGAACAGAACAAGACCCATCAGAACACGACGCAGTCTGGGTTCCCTGCGCAGATGCAGGATTTCTGTGGAGGGCAGAGATGATTTCTCCAGGCAGAAAGAAACTGGAGTTTAAACTCTTCCTGCCGGATTGTTCTGGGCTGAGCTGCTGAGGAGGATCACGCAGCGGGCGATCAACCCAGGTCCCTCCCTCTCTCTCCGGTCTCTCCCCTCCTCTCGCGTTCAGTAAGGGAAGGGGGGGGTGGGGCTGGGGGGAAGCGCTCAGCTTTCCAGCTCTCTGCTCCTTAAAAATGCCCTCGCGGAGCCAACCGCACACAATCCTGCCCCGGCAGCAAAGAATTTTGCCGCGAAGGGCTCGCCGATCCGGAGCGAAGTGAAATCGGCGCCCAAGGGCAATTTTAATTGTCTCACCCGGCCCGATTTCCTAAGAGGCGGCAGCGCGGGGAGGGAAAGAGGGAGGAGGGAGCTCCGAGAGGCAACAGGGGGCAAGCGGAGCCAGAGAACGGGGGACCAAAGCGGCGAGATCCTAGCCCTGGCCCCCGCGGAGCTTCTGCAGAAAGGACTCCGAGCCTCTACCCCCACCGTTCCCGGGGAGGCGTTTGCAAATCATATATGCAGCCAAAATGGCGCTGAGAATAAAAATATAATTTAAAGGCAGGTCGCCATATTGTAAACAGAGAAGCAGAGAAGAGGCGGACTCGAGAGACACCCTCCATGATTTCTTCCCCAGCCGCAAGCGCCCGGGTGTCCGGCCCCCCGGGTCCGGACCAGGCCGGCTCGGGCGGCCGAAGGCTCCGCGCACCCGCCCGCAGGAGAGCCCAGCCCGGCAGGATCCCGAGGGCGGCGGGCGGCGGGCGCGCGGGCAGGCGAGCGGCACTGGGCCCGGAGCTCCTCCCCTTCCTCCCCCGCCACCGCCGGCCGTGCCCTGCCGGCTCGGTCCCGGCTACCCAGAGACTTCCAATCCCAGATGGGGCTCTCCTCACTCGTCCCAACCCCCACACCTCGGGGTCCGGACACACTGCTGCTCCTCCCCGCCCCCCCCCCACCCCAAACGGCTAGATCCCGGCAGACACCTGGGGGCGGGGAGGCGCTCGCCCCAGCGGCTGCAGAAAGTCAGCTAGCGGCTGCAAAGCGCCCGTTATTTCGGCAGCCAGGGGGTAGGCCGGGTGAAGGAATGTGCCGAGAAGGGTCCGCGAAGGAGCTCCAAAGGGGTCCCCAGACCTTACCAGCACTGGAGGTGGAAGGCGGCGGGGCAGTGGTCACAGCACAGGAGATCCCCACCTTCTTTGCAGCTATCGCAGCTGTCGTGGTTGGTGGCCCTGCCGCTTCTCCGGGGCTCTTTTTCAGGCTTCCGACTCCGCTTTTCTGCCTCGTCCGTCTTGGGGGGAGCCAGCAGAGCTTGGATTTGCTGCACACACACATAAACGGCGTGTGTGCACACTCGGAGCTCCCGGGCGGTCCGTCGCCCCCCCGGCAGGGCTTCTCCGTCACCCACCCCTCTCCCCCCTTTTGTCCTTCTTCCTCCCATCCAAGCTGCTCCCAGAACCTCTCAGCCCCCGGAACCAGGGGGAGCCCACCCTAACAGCGTTCCTGCAGCACAACAACGAGAGAGAACAGCTTCTTCCAAATGGGGAGGATCAGGGTAGGGGGATGGGGAGAGGGTGCGCGGTTCCCTTCTCGCCACTTCCTTGTATGGACAGTGGGGGACTCCAAAGCCAGGCTCTGGAGAGGCCTGAAACCCGGTACCCGGACGTGCTGGGGGAAGCACAAAGGGGCCGACAAGAAGGGGGTGGGGAGGCCCGCCGGTGCAACGACATGGAGTGGGTTGGTGCCTCGGGAGAGCGAATCCAGGGCGGCGGGTAGGTGAAACTGCTGCAAACGTCCTCGGAGGCTGAGCTCAGCCCCTCGAATAGCAAAGAAGGGAGGGAGGGAGAGTCTGGGTGAGGAAGAATCCCCCTCCCCCGGCCCTTTGCGCTGTGAGCTCAGGACCGGCTTTGTGGGGCGGAGGGCGGAGGTTCCCTCCCGGCGCTGGGGGAAGGGGATGAGGAGGGCCACTCTTACCTCCATCAGCCCCCCCGACGTGTCCAAGTCGTACACGATCGTCTTGGTCTCCATTTTCTCCCACATTCATCCACCTCCCGGGCTGGGCGCTCTCTGCTCCGGCCCCCCCAACCCCGGGGGGAGGGGGGAAGCGGGGGGAGGGGGCGCTCCTGACCCCGGCCCCCCTTCTTTTTTCCCAACACGGGCCCCGACTTCCTCGCCCTGGCTCCCCCCCACCCCCCGGCCCCCAGTCCCCGGGACGGCAGCGTCCTCCCCACGGGCCGTGAGGGGGGGAGCGGCCCCTCAACCCCGGCCCGGCGGCTGGCTGCACGGTGGGTCCCGGCTCCGGGGGTCAGGCCTCGGCGGGGCCTAGTCCCACAGGCTAAAGCCGGCGCTGGCGACCGCTGGTCCGGCCGGGAAGGCTGGCGGGCGCTGCCATCCCGGGGTTGTGGGGATCGGAGGGGGGGTGAGAGGTTAGGTGAGGTTGTGGTACGTGAGGTGACTGCGGGGAGGGTGATGGGGGGTGGTCCCCGGGCTCCGCCTCTCGCCGCCGCCGCCGTCTGCGTCCCGGCTGCCGCGCACTTGGCGCAAACTTACCGCGAGCGCCCGCAAAGCCACCCGCGCAGGCGCCCCGGGATCGCCGCTCGCCGCGCGCAACCGCAGTGACAGCCGGCGGCCGGGCTCCCGCGCAGCCGCAGTGAGGGGGTACCCCCCAGCGCGCAGCCGCGCTGGCATTCGTCTGGAGCACCGAGGCCCCGCCTTTCTGCCTTGCGCCAGCGTACTGAGATAAAGGGGCGGGATCTGAGGTCTCGCGCAGGCGCCCGGGAGAGCTTCTAAGGGTCACAGCGCAGCCGCAGGAACATGGGGTCTCTTCATCCATTGGTGTTTGTGTATAGACCAAGACGACTCTATTCCCGCGCAGGCGTGTTGAGAATGCTCCCCTCCCGCCCCACAACACAGCCGCCTTCCGCGCAAGCGTATTGTCACCTGCAGGCCCTAACAAGAATGCTTCTACTTTCGCCATTTTGGTAATGGGATATAGGCTACCATGTCCTTGGAGTCCTCAGGCATGAACAGGAAGGAGCAAGGTGTGGTGTTGGCTGGAGCTGGTAGGCTGTCGGTGGCAGCTGTACTCCTACGGTTATTGTACTGGATCGTTTGGTTCCCAGCGTCAGGTGTGGCTGGACTAGGCGCCATATTGGTAAAGAGAAAAGAAAAGCCATCGCGACGGAAAACTATTCTTTTGGTGTGGGGTCGGATGGCTGCTGTTCACACTTTCTTCCCGCTCCCGACACTAAGTTTTAGCCACAGCAGCCCTGCCTTACGTAGTGACGACACCATGGAGAGTTCCGCCTGCCCGTTACTATCCTCTCTTGATCACTGTCCCTGAGAGCTACTCCAGAGGAAACCAACAGTAGAGTTAGTAATGCTGACAACGCCCAGCTACCTGCCTATAGAGGACTTCAACTCCCAGTTTGCAATGCGCAAGAAGGCCAAAGAGCGAACGTGAGCGCATTGCACCCTGGGAGGAAGAATCGCGAGGGATCTGGTGGATTCTGGGAGCCGTAGTTCTGTGTACATGCTGTGCACTCTATGGTGGGATGGACTTGGGGAAGAGTGATTTGCCTGCTGGGAAGGGATGCTTTGGAGAGCTGAAGTGTGGGATTTGTAGTTTGAAGGCCTCACCTCGAATTCTGGGCTCCCCCCCACCTCACCTGCCCTTCCCATTGGTATCATCTTCAGAGATGGCCAATTATCTCTTGCCCGACTGTAGGGTTGAAGAAGTGGAGAAGGGAATGGCATCGCTGTGCCTGCCACTAGGCGTTCAGTTGGCATTGTTGCCAGGTAATTGTGTTCAGCTCACCTGTGATATTAAGGGGTACTTAGCATTTGCAGAAGGATAAAACTAGAAAGGGATTGAGGACCATCTGTGTTAATCTCATTTCCAGATGCATAGAGAGGAGCAGTGATTTGCCTAGTTTACATAGTGAATTTATGGCAGACCTGTGTATGAATGAAACGGATTTGATTCTCAGACACTCTCCACTACACCATGCTGTCTGTAGGGAGTTCTTAATGCTGCTTCTTTTGGGATAGTAAGGAGGATGAGTTAAATAGGATGGGGATGTCTGTGTGTGGTCTTAGGTTTCTGTTTTTCTGACTTTTCTGATGCTCCTCTTGGTGCCTGGGAAGAATGATAAGGTCATAGGCCTCATCTTGTGTGTGTGTGTGTGTGTGTGTGTGTGTGTGTGTGTGTGTGAAGATGTCATGTAGATTGGCCGCTCTCTGGCCTGTCCCAGCCTCAGCAAACAAGAAATCTTAGTGGCTATGGCCCAGAGAGTTGGAGTTCAGAGAGAGTAGGACTGAGCTAGATGTATGAAAATGACCAGACCTCACCTCTGCTGGGGCTTTGTTTCATGTCACAGGCCCTCGGAAGTTGGAACCACATGTGCCCTCTCTCACCGATTACTTCTTGCTGCTCAGGACCCAGCTGTGCTGCTGTGTCAGCCTGAAGGCATTATGGGGCAGAGAAGTAGTTCTTTGGCATATGTCAAATGAGTAAGGCTTTGCTTTCATCACCATGTTCATTTGCAGTGGAGAACACGAGCAGGTGGTGGACTAAAGAGGGAAATAATACTTGGCTCTGTTGAAAAGTGCCAGGGGAACGAATTCTACACACCTTCCTCTTAGAACTTGGAGGATGAGGTCAGCCCAGAGGTTGGAAGTTGGTGCCACCTTGGAGAGCTCCAGCCTGGGCTGTTCAAGGGAAATTGAGGAGAGCTAGCAAGCAGGTGGGATACAGATGTCTTCCGAAGTGACCTCTTGTGGCTAATATAGGCACTGCACTCTGCCGGGCTGGAGTTTCTCCAGCCTTCAAGGAGGCCTGTGGTAGAGCTAGGAGGTGAGCGGGCGTAAGTGATCAGGACCTCTCTGTTGGAAGACCGTGGAAGTAGAAGGTGTTGGTTGCTGCCATTATTTCCCTCAGGGATTTTTGTCTTCTAGCTTCCGAGTGTCCGTACCTCTGTTGCCTGCCTCTTGCTTTTACTCTGGGGAGCAGCCATGCAGAGCACACCTCTAAGTAAAGATATGCTGGGAGCCAGGGCTGGACTAACACTTTATCTCAGGAGGTGCTGGGAGCCATAGGGAAGGGGCATCGGTGCCGCAAGTGGCCAAACGTGGCAAACTTAAGCAGATTCTCTCCAGCCAACTTCTTTCTGGAGCCCATGGATAGGGCTTTTGCTAAAATAGGAGCCAAGTCCCTACCCTAAGCTGCCTTGCCCCTCCTTCTGACAGTCTGGATGTTCCCTGAGGCCTGACAGACTAGGGCGTCACTCATGTTTAGGGGTTCAGTCTCTGATTCCTATTCCAATTTCCTAAACATTGCTAGCTGGGAAAGAAGGGGAAGGAGAGAGGCATCAGGCTTCCTGGGCCTTGTCAACAATACAGTGGCATTGAGGAGCAGCCTGGGAGTATGCCAGCCTGTAGTTCGGGACCTAGCAAAGAGGAAGAAAGGGAGCATTGGGGTCAATGAGCGGTTCCACACCCCTGTGGGCCACCCATCGGGGCCTCTTATTTCACCTGCCATCTGTCACACTGACCTTGTTGAAATAGTAGTCCCTGAAGTACCTGCATGTAACTTGTTTTGATAAAATCTGGGAGTGGTCTGTTGGTGGGCCCAGCATGCCTTCTGGTCTTGTTATCCCATTTATTTCCACCCCCCCTTCCCTCCAAGAAAGCACCATCTACCTGGCCACTGCCTTTTTTTTTTTTTTCCAAAAAACACCATTTTAATAAGGAAACAACAGAAATAGAAGATTGTTCTCTGGAGCCCAGACCCCGTATAATACATTACGTGTTCAAAGTGGCCCGTAGCCAACCCCTAGGTCTTTCCCTAGGTCTCTGACCCCACGTTCCATGCCAAATTCTTGGGCCCCTGGACCGCTGCTCCTCTCCAGAATATGCCTGCCCACTCTCCTTATCCCAAAACACAGTGGCCAGGAGGGGAGACTGGCAAGTGGCTGGGGTTGGAGGAGGGACTAGTGGGAAAGATGTTTGTAAAGCCAGACCGACATCAGGGGAAGATCTCCCTCTCCTCAAGGTGTAGGGCTGCCAGGGCAGCAGTGGGGTGGCCAGCTTTGGTGTGGAGCGTGAGCGCCTAGGGAAGCCCAACCTGAGCTTCAGGTAGGGTCCCTAAGCCCTTTAGGATCCCTTAGAATTATTGCCTCCAGGAAGCAGAACTGTCCATTCCTGGGGCCTTAGAGAAGGACTGGAGACCTCCCCGCCAGAGGGGCTGATGTCAGCATGCCAGGACTACCCAGAGGTCACTGTTGACAGCAGCTTTGGCCACTAGTGATGGCCCTGTGAGGAGCACCCTGGTGCAGTTTCCACCACCATCAAGTTAACCCCGCTGCAGGGCGCCACGTGCCGGGCCGGATGGTGGTCACCTGGAGAGAGGTGCTCTTCCTTGGCTTGTGGTTTCCAGGCTAGAGGTCTAGGGCATGAAGGAGGGTCAGGAGAATGCTGGTTCCTGGTGCATGTGCTCCAGCTGTGCTATGCCCAGAGGCAGATGCCCCCCGACTTGAACCCAAGGAAGGGCCCTATGTGGGCAGTGGTACCAAGAAAATCGGTCCTGGTGGGCATCGCAGGTGGGGAAGGGCACAGCTTCTTGAGGGATTGGTGGCATCTCTTCCCAGATGGTATGTACAGGAGGTGTAGGGGCAGCAGGAGGCTGGAAACTCTGCTGCCGGGCTGTGACGCTGGGCTGAGCGGCTCCTCCAAGCTGCCCCCACCTAGATGGAGACTTCATATTCTTTCGTCTCCTGCAAAGTAGAGAGACTGCTGGGAGTTGGAAACTTGTAGAAAGTTTGCCAGCCCGTAATCCACCTTCCCAAGGAAAAGGGAAAGAGTGAGAGTGTTTGGAGGGACCCTCAGGGGCACCTGCCCAACGGAGCGTAGATTAGGTCCTGGATAGGGTACAAAGAATGGCATGGGTACTTACTCCAATTTCGTAAGTTGGATTGTCAAATGCCGACTCCACAGTAATGCGGTCATAGGGGCGGGGTCGTGTTCGGGGCAGCCGCAGGGGGCTTTTCCCCTGGAGCCTGTGGGACAGAAAAGCCTGTGAGTCAGAAGTGCTGGGCAGGAGTGAGTCACATATGTAGGGCAAGAAGGGAAACCGGACTCACCTAGAGAAATAGAGGTACACACCTCCCACCAAGAGCGCCATCACCACCAATGGCAAGAAGATGGCGGCTGCAATGTGGGCGGCATCCAGGGTGCTGGAGGCAGCAGGTGCCTTGGCAACTGAAAACACAGAGGGTGGGCTTAGGGCAGAAGTCTCCGTCACGCAGAGCCCATATCTGCCCTCACCTCTGCCCAGGAGAATCCAGCTACCAGCTCCCTCTAGCTAGGTGGGGGCAGGGAAAGAACGTTTGCTCTGCTGGTCCCAGACCTCTCTCTTTCTCTGCCCTCCCTGCTTGGGCAACCCGTGGCCTGGGAGCTGTGAGAGCCAGGGGCAGGGAGACTATTTCCCTGGCCCTTCGGGGGGGGGCTCACCATCCAGGCTGCGGCCGCTGTAGAACCCATCCAGAGAGGCTGGAACAAGAGGGGAGCGCCAAGGGCAGAGGTGAGACCAATGGGCCAAACCACTAAGGCAGGGAGGAGGCTGATCATGGGAAGAATTTGTCCAAGGAGAGCCCACCCCAGCATTTGTCTTGGTGTCACCAGGTCGGAGGGATCTGGCAGAGACTGGGGAGACTAAGGGTGACATGAAGGGGGTGGGGCCGGGGGGTTCTGGTTCTCAGCATTTGGCATCTTTGCCAGAGCAGCCCTATGGGACAGGCAGGAATTCTGAACACTCACCGGCCCTACAGATGGGTGGAGGGTCACTCCAATGTGAAGGGTGCCCGGGCACACACTTGATGCTGGCCTGGCCCTTCAGCACGTAGCCAGGGGCACAGGAGAAGTGGACAGTGGCCCCTGCTGGGTGTAGCCGCTTCTCAGGACTGTGGGCACCATTCTCAGGGGCGCTGAGGCCATGGCATGGCTTGAGCTGTTCCACTGCAAAGCGGGCAGAGCCCAGTGAGGATGCCAGGCCCTTGGCCTCCAGAGGTGGCTTCTTTTATCGCCTACCAAAGGCTTCCCCTCCTACCCACTTGACACTTACGGAGACATTTGGGGGCCCGGTCGCTCCACTTGGGGCTGCCGGCTTGCCGGTCATGGCAGGTGAGGACAGCGCTACCCGTCAGCACAAAACCCTGGTCGCAGATATACTGCACGGTGGCCCCCACAGGAAATTTGGGGCTAGATACGAGGCGTCGGCTGTGCTCCACATCCCCGGGGTCGTGGCAGGAAGTCACTATGGATAGGGGGTAGTGGGGGAAAGCAGCCCAGGTAGAACTCCACAAAAGTCCACCCCGGTTTTGTTCCAGGCCAGCCAGTACCTTCACGACACATGGCTCTGTCGCCTCTTCATCTGTCCCTAGCATTTTGCTGGTGTATCCCTCATTTGTCCCCTTCCTATCCATCATCCATCATCCATTATCCATCCAGTCAACAGACACTAGCTGTCTACCAGGAAGGAAATATTTGAAGTACTTGGTGGATGACCCTTTGAAAAGGTATTATCCCATTTCACAGGTGAGGAAACTGAGGCTGTGAGAGGTACAGGAAGTTCAAGGGTACCAGCCGATACCAGCCGAAGTCTGGTTCGGAATGGAGGCGTGAGGCTTGTGTCTTCCGTTGGGGAGGGGCGCGCGGGGAGCAGGTGCACTCACCTCTCTGGCAGGAGGGCAGGTCCTCACTCCAGGCCAGGTCCCACTGGCACACGAGGACACTGGGTCCTACCACCTGGTAGCCGGGGTAGCACTGGTAAGTGACCACCGTGCCGTGCACCAGCTCAGGCTGAGACGGGCTCTTCCAGCCATTGGGGATCTCAGGCAGCTCCGGACAGGTGTCATTGCGGGGCACCTCTGGGGGCACAGGGGCAGCAAGACGCAGGCCCTCAGCTGGCACTAAAGTGTCTGTGCCTGCCTTCCTCACTGTGTGGGCACTCCAGCTCCTGCCGGTCTGTCCTGGGCCTAGCCTGGCCTGGGCAGCCTCAGCAATGCGTTCCGTCCTGCTCAGGGGCCCCTCCTTGCCTGTCCCTGACATCATTCTGTCTCGTCGCCTCCTGCGTTATCACGTAGGCTTTGGCTGTACTTTCTAAAGCACAGTGGCCGGTTCCTCGGTCGTGAGAGAGGGGCCGGGTGGGGGTGGGAAATGGTCATGTCGATTAAAGATTGTCAGAAAGGCAGAAACACACACCTTTCCTTAGTTCTTGGTGCAACAGAAGGCCCCCTTTCCCTGGGCCCTCAGGAAAGACGGAAAGACTAGCTTCCTTCAGGTGACACCTGGAGCTGTTCCAGCTTTCCCTTGTCAGATAAGGGCCCTCAGGCTCATTGCTCTGGTCTCTCTGACTTGCCATGATTTGGGATCCGAGTTCTGGCATCTTTTCCCCCAGGCAGCAGGGCAGGGCACGGCAGGGGCAAGCTCACCGAAGAAGTGGATGACAAAGCCTTGCTGGTAGCCCAGCACCGAGGCCCCAGGGTCTGACTGGAACTGTATGGTGACGTCGGCCATGGAGGTGAAGAGCTTGAAGTGGCCGCGGGGCCCTGAGTACTGGCCCAGGACCCGGGCCGTCAGGTCGTCCCCATCGTAGAAGGTCAGCACGTCACCAGGGCCTATGCGCAGCCTGTGGAGGAGGACGGTCAGGGAGGGCGGGCCTGGGGACTCCGGGGTGGGCTGGGCAAGGGATGGCCCCGGGGCTCCGGAGCTGGCTTGGCCTAGCCCGGCGGGCACTCACACTCGGACGTCCAGCATGATGCGCTTGTCCTCTTCCACGTGCACGCCCCAAATGCAGTCCTGCCCCCGGCTGTAAGGCTCCGGCCAGTTGGGGGAGAGCACCACACCAGCTGAGTCTGTGATCTCCCCGCTGCACACAGCTGGAAGGCAGGGGAGGCCCCGGAGGTGCGTCCCCTCGGTGCCCTGCCCCAGTGCTATGTCCCGGGGCTGTCAGCTGCCACGGGAGTGCCTACCCATTCCTGGGAGCCCCCCCCCTCCTCCTCAAGGGGAAGCCTGGATGGCACATGTCACAGGGCCCCCGTGGCCCCAGGTTCTGCAGCTGGCTCTCTGGTCCCCACCCTGCTCCCTGTCCCCGGCAGGCCCATCCCCGGGTACCTACTGACCTCTGCAGGCTGGCTCTGTCTCATTCCACTGGGGGTCATGGGGGTCAATGCACTCAATGATGATGGAGCCCTGCTCCAGGGTGTAGCCAGGGTCACAGCTGAACTCCACAGTGGTGCCCACGGGGTAGGAGGGGGCGCTGCTGCTGAAGTTGCCGTATTTGACAAAGGGCTCATAGCAGTGGCCCTGCTGGAAGGCTACAAACCACAGGGCCCGGCCCAGCTCAGTTGCAACCGGGGCAGACATGGGGCAGATGTCCTTCTGCCTCCCGCCCCAAGGCCTTTATCCTCTTGACTACAAATGTGTGTCCTAGGCTTGCAGCAGGGGCAGGGCGCCCAGAGCACCCTACCCTTTCATGTTCAGGAGGCTGTCTTGATCCCCGTTGTATTCCCAGCACCTAGTTTTGTGTTTCATATACAAGGGTACTCAATAAATGTTTCTTTTGTGAATGAATGAATGAATGAATGAAGGCATGCATGCATGGGTGGTTCTAGAATGTCTCTTGCAACGATTTTCCATCTCTAAGGGTTGGGGCCTTTTTGGGTCTTCAAACTCGAGAAGATTCATTCTCTTGGACTGTGGAGGGCCTGGGTCCAGGCATGGGTCTCCCGCAAAAATGGGGCAGGAACCCCAAACTAGAGGGGAGGGGTGGGGGCAGGCTAGGTGCTAGCTGAGCAAGGGCTAAGTTGGAGGGAGGGCGGGATGGTGGGATGGAGGCAGGGGGAGGGTGTGGGAGAAGAGGCCCTGGGCTCAAGCCGTCTGCCCCCACGAGGCCCCAGCAGCTTACCCTCGTAGCGCAGGGCCATGCCCGCGGCTGCCCCGCTGCTGTCAGTACTGAGCTCCACGAAGAAGTGGCGGCCGGAGCTGAGCAGGCCCTCAATGGGCAGGTACTCCACCTCGTACGAATCGTACACCGGAGGGGCCTCCACATTGTCCCCATTACGGATGATGAGCCTGGGCCAGGAGAGGAGCGGCTGCACACCCGGTCCCGTTGTCCCGGGTGGGGGGTGTGGCCCGGGCTTGGGTCCCCGTCAGGCCAGCGGGGCGTCAGTTAGCAGGCCAGGCGCTCCTGTCCCACACCGGGCCGGGACCTCCCCTCACCTGTCGTCATCCTCCGCCAGGGAAACCTTCTCAAAGTGTAAGTGTAGCCGCTGGCCTTCGGGGGCCTCGAGCAGCCAGTGGCAGGTGAGATTGTTGCTGTAGTTGCCGGGGAAGCCCGGGGAGACGATGCGGCCAGTGGTGGCGTTGCGGGTCACCCCACCGCAGGCAGCTGTGAGACAGGGCCGGGGCTGTGGGCCGGATCCCGGATCCTAGACCCACTAGACTCGGGACGGCCTACCGAGCCTGCCTGCCCACCCCAGCTCTTGTGTCCCCTGCACTGGGCAGCAGGGACATTCGCTTTCCTGGCCCTGAAGGTCGATCCTTGGCCCCTGTGACCCTGCAGCCCCAGGCAGCCCGGACTCCAGAATCCTACCTCCTAACCTGTCACACCCCTGGGACTCTTCATGTGCAACCCCCCCTCCCCCCGGACTGTGGGGGATCTGCCCTGGCCTAGCCAGGGGGCGCCGGTAAGTCACTCTCCCTCTCCACTGACTCCTCTGGGAGGCGTTCCCCCACTCCCCCATGCAGACTTTATTAAAGCCTCTTACGCTGGGCTCTGACCTCCTTGGGTATGTCTGCTGCTTCGACCTCATGCCACAGTTATTGGGGCACCCGGGTGGCTCAGTCAGTTGGGCGTCTGACTTCAGCTCAGGTCAGGATCTCGCAATCCGTGAGTTCGAGCCGCGTGTCGGGCTCTGAAGAGCCCGAAGCCTGCTTCAGATTCCGGGTCTCCTTCTCTCTCTCTACCCCTCCCACTCGTGCTCTGCCTCTCCCTCTCTCTCTCTCTCACTCCCTCTCAAAAATAAACATTAAAAATATTAAAAATAAATAAACAGGGGCGCCTGGGTGGCTCAGTCGGTTAAGCGGCCGACTTCATCTCAGGTCATGATCTCGCGGTCTGTGAGTTCAAGCCCCGCATCGGGCTCTGTGCTGACAGCTCAGAGCCTGGAGCCTGCTTCGGATTCTGTGTCTCCCTTTCTCTCTGCCCTTCCCCTGCTCATGCTCTGTCTCTATGTCTCTCAAAAATAAATAAACGTTAAAAAATTAAAAAAATAAAAATAAAAATAAAAATAAAAATAAAAATAAAAATAAATAAACAAAACCAGTTCTTGTTTGGCTGTGTCCCTGAACTAGGACCCCCGGGGGGCAAGGACCAGGTCTTTTCAGGCCCGGCACAGAGTTGGGATTCAGGGTTTGTTGACTACAATGAGCGAATGAATATAAAAAAGAGGGCAGGACCAGCATCTGGGCTGACAGACACCTGGTGGACAGGCAGGCCGCCTCCTAATCGCGTGCCCTCAGCAGGCAGCGCTAGCCAGGACCGGGCCTCACGCACTTTCTGAAACAGCATCGCTACCGCCGTTGTTCCTGGGCGGACTCCTCTGGGCTGCGACCGTCCTCTTTCCAAGGGGAGGCTGAGTAGCTCGCCCGGCCCCATCACCGAGGACTTCTGGGTTCCTTGGCCACGAGCTCCTGGCAGTCGAGGGGGGCCAGAGAAGGGGGTTCAAAGGCAAGAGGAGGGAGGCTGCTTCCAGGCAGCCCTGTCCTCTCTGCTCTCAGAGACCAGGCTGCTATGGCCGAGACACAGCGTCTTTGTCTCCAGGTGTTCAAGAGAGCAGAATATTTTTAAATAAATAAAGCTCCTGGGTGGGGCAGTGGGGGGTGGCATCTGGGTGGCTCAGCTGGTTAAAGGACCAGCTCTCGATTCTGGCTCAGGTCATGAGCTCCTGGTTGGTGGGTTCGAGTCCCGCATCGGGCACATGGAGCCTGCTTGGGATTCTCCGCCACCCTTCTCTCTTTGCCCCTCCTCTGCTCTCTCTCTCTCTCTCTCAAAATAAATAAATAAAACCTTAAAAGAAAAAGCTGGGGAGAGGGCTGTGGTGAGTTGAGGCTTCTCTGCAGAGAGGGCAGGCTCACCTTTCTGCTCGGTCTCAGAGCAGAACCGCCCTGCAAGTCTGGTCATGCCCCACCCTTTACTTAAATTTGTCGGCGGCTCCCCGAGACCCCCAGGTAAGGCCAGCTCAAGGTGGCATTCAAACCTTTTATGAACCCAGCTCTCCCTTGACTTGGCTCCAGCCCCATCCCATATGCCCTCTTCTTTAGGCACACCTCGGCACGCCCTCCCGCTGGCACGCTGCTTCCCGCCTCCACACCTTTGCACACGCTGTCTCAAGAACCCAAGCCACTTCCCTGCGCTCGCGTGCTGGTAGTCCCTCCGTGCTTTCTCCCTGGGAAGCTTTCTTTGCCTCCTTCCTCATTTTGGAGCAGCTCTCCCTCCCTCGGATCCCTCCCAGGCCCTGAATTCACCCTGTTACAGCACTGTCTGCACAGAGAACTTGCTGTGTGCCGGTTTTTCCCACTTGCCAGAGAGCTGCTTGAGCCTAGCACCCAGGAAGAGTTTATAAAAGGAAAAAAAGGTTCAAGAGCCCAAGATATTAAAAAAAGAACAAGAAGAACAACAGAAAAGAAAAGGGGTGCCTGGGTGGCTCAGTCGGTTGAGCGTCCGACTTCAGCTCAGGTTCGTGGGTTCGAGCCCCGCATCGGGCTCTCTGCTGACAGCTCGGACGGAGACTGGAGCCTGTTTTGGGTTCTGTGTCTCCCACTCTCTCTGCCCCTCCCATGCGCACACTCTGTCTCTCTCTCTCTCTTTCTCAAAAATAAATAAACATTAAAAAAAATTAAAAAAAAAGAAAAGATGTCCAAGCTTACTTCCACTGCAGACTGAACACTCCGTCTTCTGCCAACGAGCCCCTCTCCGCTGACAGCAGTCTCAGACTTCCTGCTCATCCAGGACCAGAACCGGGGAGGAAGTCTCCTTCTGCTTGCCCCGTTCCCTCCTCTGTGTCTCTGGAACCTCTTCCCTCCTCTCCATTACCGAAGTCACTAATTTTCAGACCCTCTTGCCTGGCCAGGCTCTTGGCTTCCAGAAACCAGGGCTCCTGGCCTCCAGACACCATCCGGGCTGGCTCTCTGGAGCCAGGGAGGAGTAGTTCTGGGCTCCTCCCTGGCTCTTTTCTGACTCCCTAAACACTCCCTCAACTTGTGGCCTCTGTTGTCAATGCCTGTGCGGTTCCCTCCATTGAAATGTTAAACCTTCAATGTCATTTGCCCCAGGAAGCCTCCTAAATACTCAACGAAGAATGATTGCTTCCTCCCTGCCCAGGTCAGTTTGCTGCTCTTCATTGGTGCTTTTTACTTCCTGCTCTGGAAATTGGTGATCCATGCACTTCCTTCCTCTCCCATTTCCTGGAATTGTGGGCTTCTTTGAGGGTCCAGTCCCCGTTTAATTCAGCTCTGTGTCCCTGTGGTGCCTCTACGTCAGAAGTGCTTAAGGAGTGGGGTTGGGTAAGTGCTCCTGAGGCGTGTGACCATTTTCTGGCTTCCTTATGGAGAGCGAACGAAGGTTCCAGGCAGGAGCAGAGAGCAGGGATAAACCCCCCACCCCCGACCTTATTCCTCTGTTTAGCACTGAGTCCCCTGGAGTCACTTACCAATGCAGACAGGCTCTTGGGCATCCCAGAAGGGCTGGGTGGCATTGAGACAAGTAAGGAGCCTGGCACCCTTCAGCTGGTAGCCAGTGGCACAGCGGAAGCGGGCGCTGCCTCCTGGGTGGAGGCTGGTGACAGTCACAGCTCCATAAGCAGGACGCCGGGGAAAGCGGCAGTTCAGGAGATAGGCTGCAGAGAGAAAATGAGTGACATTGTGTGTGTGCCATGGGGTTGAGTCATAGCCAGGGCAAGAGAGGCCTGCCACAGCCTGCCTGGAGGTGTCATTTGGGGCCAGAGGAAGCCTCAGGAATCCCAGAAAAGACTCTGATCCCCTCCCCAGAAGGTGCCAGTGATGTGTCCAGCAGCCTAGGCTGGTTAGTGGAACAGGCACAGAGCTGGAAGCTAGAAGGCTTGGGTTCGGCTCCAAGCTCTCTGACACTTTTGGCAGATTATTTAGCCTTTCTGTTCCCACCTCATTTGTTAAATGAGATTCAAAATGCCAGCCTACCTACAGGATTATTAAGAGAACAAAGGGGATAGTATTTTATTCAATTTGGTATCCCTGGAATCCAGCTGACAGCACGCCTTTACGAAATGTTTATTGAAAGGGGCGCCTGGGTGGCTCAGTCGGTTGGGCATCCGACTTTGGCTCAGGTCATGATCTCACAGTTCTTGAGTTTGAGCCCCGCGTCAGGCTCTGGGCTGACTGACTTGAAGCCTGGAGCCTGCTTCTCCCTCTCTCTCCCTCCCTCTCCCTCTCTCTCTCTCTCTCTCTCTCTCTCTCTCTCTCTCTCTCTCTCGCGCGCTCTCTCTCTCTCTCGTTCGCTCTCGCTCTCTGCCCTCCCCCACTAGCACTGTCTCTCTCTCTCTCAAAAACAAATAAACATTAAAAAAGAGAAATGTTTATTGAATGATTTATAGATATGAAAGCACTTGAAATAATGAAAAGTCTATTCCAATTTAAAGTACTGACACTATTTTTCCTATAGGGGACGAATAGGAATCACAATTGGAACGATTGAAGTCAGACAGTAAAAGCTTTCCCAGTATTCACTGGCAAGGGCTGTGGACTTCTTTTAAAAACAGGATGAGGCGAGGGTGGGAAGGCAGGGCAGGCCTTCTTGGAAGTTGGGGGAAGGACAAGTTGCCTTGGGAAACTTGAGAACTTTTGGAATGGTCATACCAAGTGTGACCAAATGGTGGCAGCAAATCCTATAAAACAACCTGGCAAGTCCCAACCTGAAACCAAGCTGGGGCGATCGCTAAAAATGGAGGTCAGTGCTTGGGTCAGAGAGGTGGGAAAGGAGGCCAGAGGGGTCAAGGAGACAGGCTGAGTGAAGCCTTGGGCTACAGAGTCTGAAAACTCTTGGCGGTCGTGAGAGGGATGGGGATTGTCTAGACTGAGGATCTTGGGTGGAGGGGGCCCACCCTTACTGGCGGCACTAGGTGGATGGATGGGAAGAGAGGTCCAGGCAGGAACTCTACTGGCCTCTGTGTGACTTGTGTGAATAGAAAAAGGGGGCCGCCTCTGGGCAGAACGAGATCCAGAAATGAGTTTTATCATTTTCACCCCTCCTGGTTGCAGTTACTGGGCTTGTGAAAAGAGAGAGGACGATTCTCTCTTCCATGTCTTGTGGCCGGCCAGCGGTTACTTGTGATTGGCAAGGCAGAACAGGGTGGCGCTTAGGGGGTGGTTCTGGGGTCAGACTGCCTGGGTTTGAATGCAGGCTCTCCTACTTGCTGTGCCACCTTGGGAAAGTTGCCTAACTTCTCTGTGCCTCAGTTTCCTCGTTTACCCACCCATTTAGAGTATTGCATCCAGTGTTACATGAGAGATTAACTGAGATGGCATACGTGCAATGCCTGGCACAGAACAAATACCACACGTACCAGCCCGCTCTTATTGGTTATAATCTCAATTAATACAAGCAAGCACCTCACATCTGCAGACACCTTCCAGCTTCTAACATGCCTTCATACTCTTCTTACTTGATGTCTGCAACATGACTGAGAGGCAGGAAGACAAGCTATGGGTTCGTAACTCATTTTCAGGGAAGGTTCAGAGAGACTGAGGGACTTGCCCTGATCGCGCAGCCAGTGAGTGGTAGAGTGGGCACATGAAGCTGCTCCCTCTAGAGCCCATCACCTTTCACGTCCCCTCTCCCACCTGGTTCCCCAGGTGAAGTGGAAACCTGGGCTCATGAGCCAGAGACACCTGCGAGTCACAGACAAGGCCACCCTGAGTGGTTGGTGATGGTGGCCGCTCACAATGACCTGGGGAGAGACCCAGGTAGGGATGGGGAAAAGAGTTTGGGGCACCCCGCCCAGAGTGCAGAGAGAGAGGGCAACACCCAGGGAGGTCTAGGCCACGAGCCAGACGTACTTAAATCTTTCCCGGGAGTTCTTATCACAACTCTGCGAAGGGAGGTCCCCCATTTCACAGATTAGGAAATCGGGCTGGGGTGAGGCGAGAGCAGGAGGCTGGGGGCAGATGAGGTAGCCCCCAGACTCCACAGTGGCCGCTTCCCAGGAGGAGCTTCCTCCTGTTGCCATGACTACTGTTCCCAGGGAGCCTGGATGACTGCAATCTGTTGAGCTATTTTCTCCCTGGCGTCTGTTTCTGGGGCCAAGTCCAGTGCCAGGAATGCTCAGGAGGGAGGAGGGGCATGCCTGGCAGGGCCCTCTGCTTCCTCACCCTGCCTGAGGCTGCGGGAGGGGAGCTGGAACTTGGTCTTGCAGATGAGGCCCTTGTAGGGGCCCATGCCTGTGATGTCCAACACTACCTTGGACAGCTCCGGCAGTGCTGTGGGTACTCGTCCCCTCGCCCCCTCTCCTGGCACCCTCTTTCTCCAGCCCAGGGAGACACGCGTGTGAGCACATGCTCCTCCTGTTCCCATCTCTGGGATCAGGGCTAATTACAGCCTATAATTAGGGGAATTACACTCATTAAGGAAAGAGCTGATCATTGACAAAAACTGGGCCGTGGAGGGAGGGCTTCCGGGGAGCCGAGCAGGAGGCAGGGCTGGGCCAGCTCTCCCAGCCCCTGCTTGGGGTCTGCACCCCTTGCCAGGCCTCCAGCTCTCTGCCTTCCAGCCACCTTTGTCTAGGCCCGACAGAGAGAAGGTCCAGGGTTTTGTGCAAAGGAATTTGCGGCAAGAGAGAAGGTTACCGTGGCGTGAAATTATGCCCGCTGCTGGGGAGGATTGATGAGCTATTAGGGAGGCTGGCCGGGCCGCCTAGATGCTCACACTTGCCTCAGCTGGCCCCTTGCCTCTGCCAAGCCCCTGGCCAGCCCATGCCCACCGCCAGGCTCCGTGCTGCCACCCAGGCTGCTCTCCCAGTTTGGGTGGGTAGGCTAGAGAGGAGCAAGTGATTCTTAGGGGGTTCCAAGCATCTGCATCTCCAGTGCCTGTCCTCCTCCCTGGGCTGTGGACCCTGCGGGGGTGCGGAAGTGGGCCCCGATAATGCAGGGCAATGCCATAATTGTTCACACCGATTATTTCTCCATTAGCATTCCCCAGTCTGAACGGGTTACCCTGTTACGGCAGTACAAGAGATCAAGAAGACTTTGCCTGGGGAAGGGGGGCCAGGAGAGATATTGATGGAAGAGCGACAGAGGCAAACCTCTTTTCCTCCCTTTCCCATCCTGCCATCTCTTTAATACTTGTTTGGATTCCTTCAGGGAGCATGCTAAGTTCTCGGAATATGCTAAGTTCATCGAACATGCAAAGTGCTAGGCACTTCACACGAACCCTTTTGTATAATCTTCACCATGACTTTATGGAGTAGGTATATTGGTCACATTGTATAGCAGAGGAAAAGGTCACAGTGGTCCAACGGCCTGTCCAAGGTCAACCAATGGGAAGGAGATTTAGACACAGATCTGGCCATCTCCTGAGTCTGTGATTTGTCCCATTACATCTTGCCACTCCCTTATTTCCAGAGGTGTCCTGAGCTGACTGGGGCATGAGACTGGTCTAGGGTGAGTGAGGCAGTTCAGGAAGGCCAGGTTGGTAGCAAAGGACCTCCGATGGTCATTATCAAGCCCCTTTGAACTTGACCCCCTTAAATTTAGGGAAGATGGCTTTTATTGTTATTATTTGTTTAAATGTCTGCCTCCCCTAGAAATTCTGAATTCCTTGAGGGGAAGGACTTGGAGGGTTCATCTTGATATCGCCAGTGTCTGGCACAGGCCTGGCAAAGAGCAGGTGCCTAGGAAAAGTTTACTGAATGAATGAATGAATGAATGAATGAATGAATGAATAAGTGGCAATGGGCACCCCTGAGGCTACCTGGTTCTGTGTCAGGCCACAACCAGGGCTCTACAGGGTAGTAGGTGGAGGAAGGAAGGTTCTGGAGGTGTCTGATGTGCAACAGCCATCTTTAGTTGGACAGAGCTTCCCTGGGCACCTGTGCCTGTCCCCCATCTGCCCTCCGCCCACTATACACACCTATAACGGCACCAGAGATCCCCAGGAGGGCACCCAGTCTGGGCTGGCTCTTCCCTCAGCTGCCCAGGCCTACCTTGGTAGTGGAAACGGAAGGTGCCAGGTCCAGCAGGTGGTGGGAGGCTCTGGAACCGCAACGCCGCTTGGTGGGTGGGGCTTCGGATGACTTGGCCCCTCAGCAAGAAAGACTGGTTGGCCAGGGGCAGTGGGTCAGGCCCCCCCAGGCTCTCCACAGTCACCGTCTCCCCCTCCCGGAGGCTGATGTTCTGGACCTGCCGTGGGACAGACAGGGCAAAGCAGAGCAGTCAGGCTTCTTGCTGCGGACTGAGCCCTGCTGCCCACAGGCTCCCGGGGGCCCCAGGCATGGCCAATCCTCAGGGCCGCTGGCTGCTTGAGCCCCCAGGCCCTGAGGGAGGTGCTTGAGCGCAGGAGAAGCTCATCTCCCAGTGACCCTGTGAGATGGGATCTGAAGTTCATATCCAAGGTCACATAGATATTATTAGCAGAACTGGAATTTGTAAGCATGTCTTTCTGTCTCCGAAGCTTTATTTTTAATTTATTTTTTTAATGTTTATTTTTGAGAGAAAGAGAGAGACAGAGAGACAGAGTGCGAGTGGGGCAGGGGCAGAGAGAGAGGGAGACACAGAATCTGAAGCAGGCTCCAGGCTCTGAGCTGTCAGCACAGAGCCTGACATGGGGCTCGAACTCACAAATCATGAGGCGAAGTTGGATGCTTAACTGGCTGAGCCACCCAGGTGCCCCTCCAAAGTTTTTCTTTTTCTTTTTTTTAATTTGAGAAAGAGACAGAGACAGAGAGAGAGAACAAGAGAGCATGTGTGAGTGGGGGAGAGGGGCAGAGGGAGAGAGAGAAGAGAGAGAGAATCCCAAGCAGGCTCCATGCTCAGTGCAGAGCCTGATGCAGGGCTCAATCAATCTCACGACCCTGGGACCACGACCTGGGCCGAAATCAAGAGCTGGAAGCTTAACAGACTGAGCCACCCAGGCGCCCTGTCTCCAAAGCTTTTCAATGACACCAGGACACCAGCTGCTTCCTATCCGGGCTCAGTTTTCTCTTCTGTAAAGTGGGATGGGGTAGATGCGTTGAACTAGATGGTGTCCGAGGGCCTGGCCAGCTGTGTGAAGTCTTAAGCATCAGACTCATGTGCCCAGCTTCCCCTGGACGCCCCTGCTGGGCCCCACACCCAGCCTGCAGCTTCCCTCACCGTCCCTGTGCATGCCCAAGTTAGAAACTGGCATCTGGCCTCCTCTCTTCTACTCCACGTCCAATCAGTCATTCGGTCCTGTCTATTGGACCCCAATCTCTTTCCTACTCTTCATCCCCCCTGCCACATCCCAGCTTCTCACAACTATTGTGCACCGGAATCACTGCGGCAGCCTCCTGGCCGGCCTCCCTGCCTGGAGGACTTCCCCTCCTCCCTCTGCATCAATACTTCCTGGACTGCAGCCAGCTAACGGCCCCAACCTGTGGCCTCTGGTGGCGCTCCATGGAGCCCACAAAACCCCCACTATCTAGTCCCCATGCCTGGCCGTGGCCCACAGGGCCCCGCCCAACTGGCCCCTGCAGTCCGCTCGGCCAGGCCTCACGCCGTGCGCCTCCATCAGTCTCTCTTCTCTGGGCCTTTTTTTCTTTTCTCTTTTTAAAAAATATTTACTTATTTTGTTGGCGGGGGGAGGGGCAGAGAGAGAAGGAGAGAAAGGATCCCAAGCAGGCTCTGCGTTATCAGCGGAGCCCGAGGCGGGACTCGAGCTTACGATCCTGACCTGAGCCGAAACCAAGAGTCGGATGCCCAACCGACTGAGCCACCCAGGTACCCCTCTGGGCCTCTTTTCCCAGGCCTCCCTCTGGTTGTCCCAGGCCTCTCTGCCACCACCTCAATCTTCGGGCCCTCAATTCCTGGATCATTCTACTGGGTTCCACGCCTTCAGTCAAACAAGGATTAGACAGCAATAGACTGCCCAGAGGAGAAGTGGCAGTGTGGCCTGGTACAAGGAGCCCAGTTGGCTCTTCCTCGCTATCCCTTGGCTCTGATCACCCCCTGTGCATTTTTTCTCACCTGGAGAATGGCCTTCCCCCCTCCCATCCCCAATTCATCTCTGGGTCCTGGCTGGCTCAGATCAGATTATGTCTCTCCCCTCCCCAAACCGTGGTCGTCACTTGAGACTGCCCAGAAGACAAGGTCCAAACTTCCCAGCTCATGGAAGGCCCCTGTGGCTTTGCCAGCCTCGCTGGCCGGCACTGCGATCAGAGGTTACATCTCCCCTCTGCTCCTCTGTATACGCAGACTCCTGCACAGGGAGGGAATGCCCTCTCTTCTTGCCCTCCTGGTGAAGCTGGTCATTCTTTCAGATCTCAGGACCACCACCCTCTGCCTCCCAAGCCAGGCCGGTCCGTTCCTTTGCCTCAGGCCCTCCCCACCTCTCCATTAGAGCCTGGGGGTGGCATTTGGGGGTCACAGCGCCCTCTTCAATGGCCAGTCGTAATAAAGATGTGTGGAGAGAGTGAATGCGTGGACCAATGGAGGCGCGTTCTTCGCCAGATTTCTGTGAGCTGCTGAGCCCAGCCAGGTCCAAGGGGACCGCCACGCTCCGGGCCCCTCACACTGTGGGTGCTGAAGACAGGTGTGCCCTGAAGACAGACTTCTCTGCCTGGGAGAAAAGACCTAGTGGGTCTTTGGGGCCAAGAAGAAGGCTCCAGGGAGAGTGGGGGGGGCGGCGGTGTTGTCTCTCCGTGAGGAGCTCCCTGACAGGGCACGTTCGGGTGGGGGCTGCCTGCCCATCTGCCGGGGACACTCCTCAGGGAATTCCTGCCGCAGGCAGAGGCTGGATGAGGTCCCTTCAAACTTGGAGATTCTGTGATTCTAGAGTTGGGCAAACAAGACTCACACACGTGGAATCTGTAATTATCGAGAGATGCCAGGCAGCATATAATTCTGACTTAAGTGGCACTGAACGCACGCAGCAGGAATCCTCTAGGGGCGAACAGAGGGGTTGCGGGCTCAGGGAGAGCGTGGAGCAGGTGGGTCTGAGAGGCCCCGGGGAGGAGGAGGAAGGAAGGACATCGCGGCGGGGAAATGAACTTAGCATTACGGGATGTTTCCCGTAAACATCCTTTGACCTGCAGCTTCCAGCTCCTGACCCAGCGGCGGCAGCCCCGCAATAACAATGAGCATTTACGGAGCACCTACAACGTGTGTCCAGCCTTGTTCTGTTTATAGATGTGATTTCATTCTCACCACACTTCCATAAGGTAGGTAATAGGATCCCCGAGAGTAAACAGAGGCTCAGAGAGGCTAAGGAACTCAGCGAAAGGTCACAAAGGTGTTAAGTAGCAGAGTCTCGCCTTGCTGGAGGCCCAGGCAATTCCTTCCCTCCCAACTCATGGCGGTGTTACCTGCAGAAAGCCGTGCAGACATCCAGATGTCCGTACTGTCTTTATTCCTAGACCCCCAGGCCTGCCGGGTTTAAAGGGGGGCGGTCTTGGCCAGATCTGGCTTTTCCCAAGATGTCGAGTTGAGATTTATGTTCTCAGCAGTCATCCTTCGACCCCACCCCTGAGCCCCGGGGATAAAAGTGGGAAAACTGGGGGCTGAGGCCCCTGGCCCCCTGTGATCAAGAGAAGGCATGGTCCCCTCAAGCCAGCCTGGGCTTCCAGCCCAGCCGAGCGGTGAGAGTTGCCATGAGCTCATGGAAGGAAGTGGGCCTGGGTTGCCCAGGGCTCACATCCGGAAGGCACCCTGTTCTCGGTTAGAGGCTGTCTGTGCGGCTCTGGTCCCTTGGGTTCCCAGCACCCACTGGCAGGCCTGTTGCAGTGGCTGCAATGTAATTTGTCACTTGTTTGAAGGCCAGGCCTGACAGGGGCCAGACAGGGCAGAGTGTTGGACAAGGAGGGTGATGAAGTCTTGATGCAATTTGCAGGCATCTGAGGAGCTTGGGAGACAGATTGAAATGTCAGCTCTGCTCACAAGGGCTGTCTTCCCATACCCCTAGCCGGCGACAAGAGTGGGAGCTGGGGGCCGGGCAGGGGGGAAATAGAGCAGGGAGAGCTGAGGACAGTTCCCACGGGACCCTGTCTAGCACTGTCCGGCTTCCAGCAGACCATGGGATCCGTTCAAAGGAGGAAATACAACCACTTTGAGGGGGTTGACTCCATCCCGAATGGGAGGTGGGGAGGATTTAGGTTGTGCTCCGCCAACCCCAGACCATCAGCCTTGACTGGCCTGTCTGTCCCCATGGAAGCCGCCAGTCGGGTCTCCAGAACGGGCCCTAGTGGAATGACTCATAGATGGGATGGTGCCACCACCCCCCCGAGGAAAACCCTGCCCTGGCAGTCGAGCTCAGGGATGACTCTGGTGTGTGAGCCCCACCCCCGGCACCTGAGCCCCCAAACCCGGGAAGACGGCCACAGGCCCTGCTCCGCCAAACCCGCCTGGTCACCAGCACCCATGCGTGGACTCTGACCTAGACCCAGCTGATGCACGCAGCCTCCTCAGACACTTGGCGTGGCACACGTGTGCCCTCGCACCCACGTGCTCCCCCACACCCACGTGCTCCCTCACACTCTCGTGCTCCCCCACACCCACGTGCTCCCTCGCACCCACGTGCTCCCCCACACCCACGTGCTCCCTCACACTCTCGTGCTCCCCCATCCACGGACGCCTCCATTCCACACAATACTATCATCACAATTTTTCCCATGGGACCCTTTAGAGTTTTCGAAGCTTTTTCGCATCCATTATCCTCTCGGATCTCACAAAATCTCAATAAGGGAGGCGGCGCAGACTGTGTTTACCTCCACTCTATAGACAAGGGAACCTTGTCATCAGAAGACGCTGAGAGTTCCTCTTTGGGTCACACAGTAAATCCAAAGCAAAGCCAGGCCTCCAGGGCAGGACCCCCGATTCCTGGTCCAGTGCTTTGTCTTCAGGCACAGCACCCCAGGCCCTGCCCCCAAACTGGAGGAATTCTAGGTGGGTGTCTTCCAGGAGCAGGCAGGGCTGAGTTGAGAAGAGGAATTGGGGTACAGCCCCCCCACCGACAGTCCCCAGCTGAACTCTCTCTTTAGATTTGTCACAGCGGTCAACAGGGGCTCTTAAGTCCTGGAATCAGACCGCAGCTCCATCGCTGACTACTTGAAAGGTCTTTGGGCAAGTCACATGACCTTTCTGAACCCCAGTTTCGTGTGTGAAACGGGATGGCTGTACCCACCTGATAGGGCTGTAAGGATTAAGTTAGATCCCACCCGTAAGGGGCGTGGCGCAGAACGAGCAGTCCATAGTAGTTCTCTTCCCCTTTCCTGGGGAGATCTGGGCCGACCCTGGTAAGACCATGGCTCTCAAAAGACCCTTAGCCTCAGGTCTGCCAGGTTCTGCCTCCGAGGCACTGTACTTGGGAGCCGCCCTCTCTCTGGCCCAGGTTCTACAGCTGCTAGGAAGCAGGAAGCAGGGGCAAGAGTTGGAGGGGCCACTGCCCAGTCTGTTATAAAGGAGCTTCCTGAATCCAGAAAGGGAGACATGCTCAGAAGGCCTGGCTGGGAGGGCCCTTCTGCCTTATCTGGTTCATCTCCTTTAACAGAGAGGGAAACCGGTCCACAGAAGGCCAGGGGCTTCGCCCAGTCACCAAGAGATGGGCCGCGGAGGCAGGACCTGGAGCCCCAGTCCCATGTGACAGCCTCGCACTCTTGTCTGAACCAATGCCTGTCTACAAACTCAGAGGATCGAGTCTGCTTCAGGGATGGCGAGAGGGGCCTAAATCCGTGGGGCCAGACCCGTCGGTGCCCCTGAAACCCCCCTCAGAGGAGCCTTCCAGGAGCCAGAAAGAGGAGGTTGCCCAGAAATCTCACCCCATTGACCCACGGCCCTACTGGTGTCCCCATCAGGCCTGGTCCCGGTGTTCCGGCTATCAAACTGGCAGCTGACATGGCACGGGAGAGCTGTGTTCCAATGCAGCCACCTGGGGCCCGAGGGTAGGGACTATGGGCAGCTGCGCCCAGGCTCCAGATGGTACAGAGAACAGCCAAGCCAAGATGGAGGCTGGCAGGGGGAAGGCTCTTGGAATGCCAAGAGCAGTGAGAGGCACACGCCAGGCCCAGGAGCCCACAGGGAAGACTGGCTGCCTAGAGAGGGGATGGGACCCACATGGCCCATCCTGAAGGGGCTTCTCTGGATCTCTCGAGAAAGAGCCTAGCCCAGTGCCTGACTCCAGCCAAAACAGGCAAATCTCTTCCGGTTACGGAGGGCCCAACCTGTCTCCCTCCTGTGGGCGGCTCAGACCCCGGCCTCGCAAACAGCTGCAGCACCCCGTAGGGAGGGAGGGCAGGGTTTAAGGCAGGTTATGAGGGGCTGTGGTCCAGCACATGAAGAACTGGGAAGGAAGAGATTCTGGAGCCCGGGAGGCTGTTCCTCATGCAAAGGGTCTTGCCTGGGGCCCCGGACTTTCGCCAGAGCCGTGGTCACGTGGCAGGGGCTCAGCATGGTGTCAGGGATGTGACTTGGGGGTCCTTAACATGCCCCTCTCCTCCCGTGGTTCCCTCCCATCTCCCCTGCCTGGATTCCATCCCTTCTCCCTACCCTGAACCATCCCTGTGAATTCACGGAGGGGCAGGCAGGGGCTTACCCACAATGGAGAGAAGCCACAAGCCTTTCTCCCCGGTCTGAAGGAGCCACAGGCACCTTCTAGGCCCTCCAGCTGCCTCACCCATTTCATCCCCTACTGCTTTCAGGCCTAGCCTCTGGCAAGAGTTCAGTCCGGAAGCCCCTCAGCTCACCTTCTGCTCCTGTGAATAAAGTCACCCATCCCGCCTGGCAAACCTTCAACGGCCAGTCTGACATACCCGCTGCTTCTCAGCCCAGGCCCGTCTGCCGACCTCTCATTTGTCAGGCCTCGGAGCAGGTCTCATTGCCTCCAGAAATCCTTCTCCGACCCTCCAGGCTGGTGAAGTGTGCCCCATCCTGGCATTCCCCCAGTCCCCCGTGCTTCGCACTCCATCCCAGCGGCGCTGAGCATTCTGTGGTCAGCCTTTACGACTTCTGTCCCCCCCAGGAACTGTGTCCAGCGCCGGCACAGAGTCTGGCACACGGTAATCGCTCAGTTTATATTCGGAGAACGAATTCATTCATCAAAACACAGTCGTTAGTGATTAATTGAGTGACCTTGAGCAATTCCCTTTCCTTGCTAAGCCTCAGTTTTTCCAACCACCTGCGGGCGCTCATCTGCGGTATCGGTAATGCCCCAGGTTCCAAAGCGACCTGTGTGGCATAGGCGAGGAGGCCTAGACAGGAGTAGAGGTGGCCAGAACTGGCCCTGGAAGGAGATGAACCTTCACTCTTGCGCCAGCCCTGGCCGATTCTGCCCCTTCCTTCCTGGCCCTTCCTGCCATGGCCTTGGACTCTAATTCAGGCCATGGAGGCCAACAGGTTCCCCAAGGACTGTGCCCCACAGGGGTGAGGCAGTCAGCATCTACCTGCCACATTTCCAGACAACAACCCAGGGCTGTGGCAGGTCTTCATCTCAAGGTTGCCTGGTAACGGCTTTTGCATTCTGATGAAAAAAAAAAAACAGAAGTGGCAGCACCAGACAACAGACACGGGGCTTTTGTGAGGGGGCGGGCATCCAGGGCAGGGCCCGTGCCTGGGGCCGTGGCTGGGCCAGGCAAGGCGGGCATCTTGCTCCATTGGGGAGCGTCCCAGGACTGGGCCCGGCCTGACCCAGTGGGCTTCAGTGGGGATGGTAGGTTCGGGGGGCAGGCGCGGCCAGCTCGGGCCTGCGGGAGGCACCCAGCCTGGCATCTGCCCCTTCCCATCCCCTTTCCCACACCTGCAGCTGGCGCCTT
Organism: Paguma larvata; assembly: GCA_030068075.1. Taxonomy (NCBI): domain Eukaryota; kingdom Metazoa; phylum Chordata; class Mammalia; order Carnivora; family Viverridae; genus Paguma; species Paguma larvata. Next base: position 7,133,900 of record CM057843.1, read on the forward strand.
CCACCCGGTGAGCCGCAGCCGGTGCCACCTCTCATTAGGTGATGATTTTACATTAATTACCTTAATTAAGCGGCACTGAGTGCTAATGGCTCAGGGGGGTGGTGGTGGCTGCTCCTAATTACCCTCCCAGTCAGCCCAGAGCGAGGGGCACAGGGCTTGGCAGAGCAGGAGCAAACAGTTACAGAAAGAAGGGGAGGGACCCACCAGTGGCGGGAGAGGGCCCCCCACTCTGGGCCTGGCTCTGAGACCTGAACCTGACATCTGCAGGACAGGTGTAGCTGGCCGCAGGCCCAGATCCAGAGGCTTTGGGATGGGCGGGGAGCAGGCGGAGAGCTGGGAGCAAGCAGCAGCGCCCTGTTTCCTGGACTCCTCCTCTGCCCCCTTCTCTGTGCTCCTGTCGCCTGCCTGATTCCCTCAGCTAGGCCGAATGCCTCTCTCCACCTCCATTCTGTCTCCAGACTCAGGCCAATGTCGCCTCCTTCCTTCCTTCCTCTATCCATCTGTCCATTCAGTCAGTCCATGGAGACCCCATTGGCCCTGTACTCCAAGGTAGCCGCCAAGGAGCTCACGGTCTAGCTGGGGAGCTGGCCAGCTCTAAACAGACCCACAGGACAAGGCGCCAGGGGAGAATTCACAGAGAAAGTGACACCAAGGGTGAGTCCTGGGAGGGGATAGTAGGATGATTCTTCAGGGCAGAGGGACAAGCACATACGGCTGGGGCTTATGGGGAAAGCAGGCTTGGCCCCATCCAGTTTGGATGTTGCTCAGTGCAAAGGGGCAGTAGACAATGAGGGAGGAAGTGGCTGGACAGGGGTCAGAGGGACTAGCCATGATTCAGAGGCCCCTGGGAAGATGTTGGGGGGGGGAGGATTGATTTCATATGGGAAAAATGACTGGGGCGTTGGCTGGCTCAGCTGGAAGAGCATGTGACTCTTGATCTCAAGGTCGTGAGTTCAAGCCCCACGTTGGGCACAAGAGCTTACTAACACAAACCAAACCAAACCAAAATAAAATACAAAAATAAAATAAAATAAAATAAATGGAATAAAATGACTACAGGGGCACCTAGGTGGCTCAATTCATCAAGCGTCTAACTCTTGATTTCAACTCATGTCACGATCTCACCGTTTGTGAGATCAAGCCCTGCATCAGACTCCGTGCGGACAGCGGGGAGCCTGTTTGGGATTCTCTCTCTCCCTCTCTCTCTGCCCTGCCACCTCTCTCATGCACATGCAAGTGCTCTCTCTCTTTCTCTCTCGAAATAAATAAACATTAAAAAAATGACTACAGTGGAGGTGAAGGACTGTGGGGGCAAGAAAGAGTGGGGTGACCAGTGAGGCAGCCACTGTTTATCATCTGGGGGAGGGACGATGGAGGCTGGACCACGTGGTGGTTGTGGGGATGGACGGGAGAAGCAGGCAGATCTGAGTTTTGGGGAAGGTCATGACCGAACGTGGGCAGGGGTCGATGGGACTCGGGGACGAGGGAGAAAGAAGGGCCAGGCTGACCTCACCGTGCACAGTTCCAGGCGCCATCCACGCCGCGCAGTGGTGGCCCTGTTCCATGTTTCTGATGGGTTCGGGTCCACCTCCGAGGTCAGGAGTGGTGTGGTAAGCAGGTTTGGGGGAGCGAACAGGAGGAGGTGGGTTTGAGGTGCATGGAGGTGGTGGAAGAGCCCACGGGCCATCCATGGGGGCCTGCGGGCTCAGGCTTGAGGATTGAGAGAGTCTTAGTCCCAAGGGAGGGATGAGATGGCCCAGGGAGGCAGGTGGCAGGAGGCTGGGGCTGCGGGTCTGACTGGCCCACCAGCTGGTGGTGCACCAGGTCTGTCTTCCCCACCTCTGCACCCCGGGAGCCGGCACGGGGCCTGGCCCAGAGGGGCTGCTCAGGGGGCTATTTGCTGAAGCAATGAGCGAGTGGATAAGTGAGCCAATGAGGCTCTGTGGCTCTCTTGGGCCCACGCACGCAGCCCTGAGTTCTGGCTACTCAGCCACGTAAATTCAGAGACTCCCCCGATCCCCTGCCCTTCCGAGGGCAGAGCCCCTCCTCAGCCACGGGGCAGAAGCCAGCCAAGTGTTCGGCCCAGCCCTGGCTCTGGGCCCTCCTCCCGTGGATGCCCCTGAGCATCCCCACGCCCCCCGACAGCCAGCACCTTTCTGGAAGAATGACACGCCAGCCCCCACTTTGTCCCTGCCAGATCCACGCTGCTTACCTTGATCTCTACACCGTAGCCGGGGTAGACGGAGATGTAGTAGAAACAGTCCAGGCCGACATCGGGAGGTGAGCTGGGGGCCGTGGGGGAGTCCAGAGAGCCCTCCGGGCCTGAGAAATTCCAGCTACAAGGGCCTGGGAGGCAGAAGGAAACAAACGGCTAAGCCCAGCTCTGGGGAAGGGTTCAACCAAGACTGACTGGGGTGTGTGTGTGTGTGCGTGCGTGCGTGCGTGCGCGCGCGCATGGTGAAGCCCACCTCTTGGGACGTCTACTCTCCTGTTGAAAGAAGGGATCACCTTTTCTTGAGCACCTACTATGTGCCGTCTTATCTCAGTTCTCACAATGGCTCACTGAGGTATGTCTTCTCATCGCCATTCAACAGATGAGGCGCAGAGAGCTTCAGCAAAATTCCTAGGGCCTGTCGTAGTTGCTTCCAATCAGGATTTGAACCCAGGTCTACCTGGTTCCAATCCACGTGCCTCCTGCAACGCCGGCCATGGGTGCCAGAGGGCCAGGCAGGGTGGCACAGTGACAGAGACAGAGGAATTCAGGGGCCCCGCGGTTCCCCCATCCCCATTTCCAGATCCGCAAGCCAGCAAGTAGCTGACCTGGTGGCTGGACGGTGGTGATGGTGGTGGTGATGACGGTGGTGGTGGTCTCCTCGTCGTCCCCTGAAGCTGTAGAGGTGGTGACAGTTCCCTCCATCCCGAGCCCCATGGTCTGGGACCCGACCTCTGGAGCCCACGGCCTGCCCATGTCTCCAGGACCCTCCTGGGTCGGAGTCCATGCTCTGCTAGGGGGTGTAGTACTGGGCCTGTCCCCTGGGCCCGGGGTGGGCACTGGAGGTAGGGGAGCTGTGTTACGAAGCACAGGGGACTCTGACTCCAGGCTCCAGGGTCTTTCTCTGGACTGGGGCTGAGTGGGTGCTGCAGCCATGGCCGGAGTGGGGCTGGTGAAGACAGGGCGGCTGTCCTGGTTGGCCAGGCGGGGAAGGGGACTCGGGGTGAATGGCGTAGGTGGGTCAGGCTGGAAGGGCAGTGCCGGCCTCAGCCCTTCCTCGCCCCTCTCTAGCCCTTCTTGCAGGAATTCCTCGAGCAGTGGGTGGTGATTAAGCAGCTTCAGGGTAGGGGCTGTTGTGACGAAGTGGACGCCTCGCTCTGGCTGCTCGGGTGTGGGGGCCGCTGTCAGTTCCCCATCCGTCTCCTCGATGCCTGGGGCCTGCCCTTCCCCCATGGTTGGAGCCTCTGAGGAGAGTCCTGAAATAATAACGAATGATCAGAGGTGCCCCCCTGCCCCACAGTGAACAACAACATACCCAACCAGATAGTGGGAGATCCATCTCTCCGTTGACAGAGAGCCTTGGGGAGTGTGCTCACTGCTGAGAACCAGAAGCTATAGAATTTGAGAGCTGGCAATGAGGGGATATCACATATCTTGAGGACGTTCCCCCTCTGACACCAGAGTGGACACTGCTAATCTGTCTTTCCACTATTTCCTGCTGTTCTCACATTTGGCCTCAGAATCCTTCTTAACACGACACTCCAGGCAACCAGACTTGATACCTCAGACTGACATGACAAATCCATATTTGCCATTCCCAACTGGGGCTTTCGTTTTGTTGATGGGGAAACAGACCAAAGAGAGGAAGCAGGGGCGCCTGGGTGGCTCAGTTGGTGGAGCATCCGACTTCGGCTCAGGGCACGGTCTCGCGGTTCGGGAGTTTGAGTCCCGCATCAGGCTCTGTACTGACAGCTCAGAACCTGGAGCCTGCTTCGGATTCTGTGTCTCCCTCTCCTTCTCTGCCCCTCCCCTGCTCACTTTCTGTCTGTCTGTCTTAAAAATAATAAACATTAAAAAAGGAAAAAAAAAAAGAAAGAAAGGACATGGCTTGCTCCAGGTCACACACCGGTCAGTTGAAGACCTGAGCTAAAACCCTTAGCCAGAGTCCTGTCCCCCACCACAGTCACTTCTCCGCCTAAGATTATAGGGTTTTCAAGTTCATTTGCTGTTCTCAGTGAAGCTGCCGGTCATTAGTTTCAGGAAATGCTTCATATATTTGGGGTTTTGTTTTAGATTCTCTCATGGGTAGATGGCGTCTTTGTTAGGGTCCCATTAGGTCCTATTTCTCTCGATTCTCATAAAATCGTTTCTTCCTTCCTTCCTTCCTCCCTTCCTTCCTTCCTTTTAGAACAGTGACGTGACTAGGAAGAGCCAAGATCTAGAGGAAAGCACATGTGGCTTCAAATCCCGAATCCATTCTGCTTTGAGGCTGTGTGACCTCAGGCAAATAACCTCAACTCTCTGCAACTTAGTCTACTGATCTGTAAAATGGGGTTCTTTTTCTAGGCTTAACTGAGCTCTGTTCTTCATTTGATGTGTCTCTCTAAATTCCCATTATCTTTCTTATGATACTAGCCGGGGTCCATCTAGGGCGGGGTCTCAAGCAGGATAGAATGTTTAGCCCCAATCCATGGCAGACATCGTTAGCCAGCTTGGGGTCTTTCTTGCTGAGCCACATGGGACTTCGGAATCTTTCTCAACAGTTATCCAGGCAGGCACTACTAATCAACTAGAAAGGCGATGGAAGCAGCAGCTTAGGTGCTGTTGCTGGTTTGAGGTACAGGTTGCTCGGCTATCGGTTATTTTGACTTTTCCAACCACAGAGCTGGCCAGAAGATGCATATTCTGCTTGTGGCCCACTAGGCTCTCCAGATCCTTAACCTCCAGGAAAAGGTCAACAGATGCTGGTTCCAGACTCAGCTCACGTAGCATTCTGGCAGTTCCGAGAAGGCCGGGAGGATATTCTGGTTCTAACAGCTCTCAAAATGGCTGCATGAGCGCTTGAGGGGAAACAGCGCCAGAGCGAGCTGACAGTTTGCAAGGAGAAGGTTGGTTCCTCTGAATGTCTGATGGTGGGGTTGTCATTCCACAGGTTCACACCCACCCCACGGATTGGCAGGCGTGAGGAAGTGGCAGATGGTCTACATTCTGCTCAGGAGCCCATAGCAGCTCTGAAGTGTCAGACAAATGGGAGGAGGGAGGAGACGGGGTGGGAGGGGCAGGTGCAGGTCAGAGGGCTCTCCACGGTCTAGGTCAGAGGGGCCTTGGTGCCCCAAGGCCCTGAGAAAACAGGACCAACCCTTATCTCCTGAGATGCCCACTAAGGCGGCCCATCTGTGCTTATGGCATTCTGTGCCAGACGCTGACGACACAGCGCCCAAACTAGATGCCCAGCCAGGCCCATACCCCCCAGAGCAGATGGTCCGCCAGTGCCCTGTGTCTTTCATTTGAGTCACTGACGGAGGGGCCAGGCAGTGCCTATGCCATGCCAGGACAGGGCTCCTCTCTCTGCCCACCTCCCAGATGCCACACGGTCTCTGCCAGGTGAGCTGAGACTGATGGAAACATGGCACAAGATACCGGAGCCCTTCTCATGGCATAGACCGAAGACCGGTGTCCCCTTCCAGGACTGCCCGATAAGAGATGTGGCCCGTGGCTCCCAGGGCAGGCACCTGTGGGATTCCTGACTGGGAGAGGGAGGACAAGGAGATCCTCTATCTCAGGAAGGGACCGCAGCGGGACCCGGCTCCTCCCGCTGGCTGCCAGGTGGGTGCCAGGCAACGGAGCGGAGCTAATGGGCACCTCCCGTCACTGTCGATTGCACTGATTGTGTTATCTGGGGGGACTGAGCACTCGGTTAAATGGGATCGAGATAGCATATCAAACGAGCAAATTGATTCCGTAATCAGCTGCCACTTGGTCCCGGAGGGCGCTACCCACTGTCGGAGAGGGTAAGATAACATTTCTGGGAGACAAGCCATTTCTGGGGAGAGGGCATCTCCTGGTTGACTCTGATGGAAGCCTGAGGCCCTGTGACCTGTCCTCCCTGCCATCAGGTTCCTGGGGTTCTCTGCCTGGGCTGGGTTCAAAGGTGCAGAGGCTGACAGAGGGAGAGAGTGGGAGGCAGGGGATAGTGAAAGGGGGTGTCAGGGCCCCAGATGCTCAGTCTCATCAGGTCCCTACTGTTTTCCAGACGCTGAGTCAGGCTGTTCCCAGACCTTGTATTATTTAATTGATACTACAACTCGGTGAGAGAGAGGAATTGCCAAGAACCTGAAGCCTAGAGGCGTGGGGTCAGGACCTGCCCACTGGCACAGTGGTGGAGTTGGGATCTAACCTATGCTGATCTGGCTTCAAAGCCTTAGTCTTCCCATGATACTAGCCTGCCTCCCAGGAGGAGAGCCGAGCCTTCTAGAGAACCCTCTACTCAGGTGAGGAAACTAAAGCTCAGAGAGAGAATGGACTTGTCCAAGGTCTGGTGCAGTTTGGAAGTAGACCAAGGGCCAGAATTTCTGGCATCAGGAGCCTGAATTGAGCCCGCCCTGGTCTGGACCCTCAGGAAGCCTTCTGCCTGGAACGCAAGGAGCACCCACCCAGTGCCCAAAGCGCATCTGAGTCGGGGGCCCAAACCAGAAACCAGTAACACGGTTTCTCTGGGCGGGGCCAGAGAGTCTCACCTATCTGAGTTCAAGGGTCAGCTCCGCCCCATGGGCCGCCCTCACGGGAGCCCAGGCAAGTTGCCTCTCAGGGTCTTTGTGTCCTCAGCCGGAAAATGGGCACCTGGGAGGGGTTTTAGGAGACTTCGTGCTCTAAATTGTAGTTTCTCCAGGGAGGCATTGAGGGAAAGGCCACAATGCAGAGGCTGGGGAGCAGCCCCCACCCACCCCTGCCAGGGTAACTAACACTGAGGCGGGCCTAGGTTGGGGAGGAGACGGCCCTGGACGGCGCCTCTCCTCTCTGGGGCAACAGGTTCCCTGTTGCGTGGCGGTGTGCGTGACCCCGAGCATGTCAGCACGCTCATCTGTTAAATGAGGATATTACAGCACGCAAAGGGCAGCTACCTCTAGGCCTGCATGTAGTCGGTGGACAGGTCCCCCGTGAACCCCACCTGTCTGCTCCACCTGCCGCCAGAACACAGGAACGCACTCCCGGGGGGCCGCTCCTCTCTCCTCTCCTCCAGGACCGACGAAGGGCCGGGGGCTCCTTCCTCCAAGAGGGCTGGGTCCGGGAAACACCCGTCCCCTCCCCCCGTCCCCCACCGCCACGCCCCGCCCCCGCCCCCGCAGACGAGGCCGGAGCTTCCCGCCAGCCCCCAGCCCTGGCGTGGCCCCGCCGCCGCCTGGGCCCTCCCCCCGCATTAGCTCTTAAGCTATGCAAATAGACATCGGAGGGAGCCCTGTTTAAAGTATTTAGACGAAATGAAAAAAGGCTTTCATCGGCACTAATGAGCCATTCAGGATGCCTCCCCGGTGGATTCTCTCCCGCTCCCGCCTCCCGGCCCGCGCCGCCCCCCGGTGGCCCCTCTTGGGATTGGAGGCCCCTCCCCCCACCCGCGAGGCCCAGACGGGGCAGCCTAGGAAAGGGCGCCTGCCCTGCCCCCACCTCCATGGGGCCCAGCTTGGTGAGGTTACCGAGAGCCCTGGGCTCGGTGCCGGCCCCTGGCAGGCCCGGATTGGAAGGAAGGGGGGTTGTCGAGCCTCTGGGAGAAGCCATGACGACTGGGGACTTTTCTTCATAGCATCCAGCTAGGTAGGTGTTATTGTCCCTGTCTTATAGATGGGGAAACTGAGGCTCACTGAGGTCCAGGAGGCTGTCAAGGGTTCACAGTGCCGGTGGGCTTGGAGCTGGAATTGGTCTGTGCAGAGGCCACGGTGAAAGACTGGGGTCATTCTGCAGTAGCCCCGCTTGAGGACCTGCTGCAGGGGGGAACCTGCGGCACAGGGCAACAGGCTTCGGATGCTGCCTGGGGGCCAGCTGGGCTCCCCCATTGTCGTGCTGTTGTTTCTGCAAATTTCTTTCTGCACCAGACAGCCAGAACACCTCAGGTTCCAATCCCAAATCTGTGCCTCACTAGCTGCACGACCTGGGCAGGAGGCTGCCCACTCGGGTCTCTGTTTCTCCATCTGTGGAGTGGGGACATCTGGGTGAGGGCCACCTAGAGACAGGCCTGTGCTCATATCTGCCAGCCCCACCTCCTCCTCTACAGGGGCAGAAGGGGCCCCCGTCACTCTGATAGTTCCCACGGAGGTACAGGCATTCCCCCACCAGGGCCACAGCTGCTGGCCTCCCAAGGACAAGGCCAAGGCCAGCACGGGGAGGGGTACCCAGAGTTCTGAGATGAGGTCAGCCTTGATCCCTACCTTGTGGTAGCACCAGCTCTCGACTGGTGTGTTTGTGTGTGGAGGGAGCGTGACGGCAGGTGGGTATAGGGGGAGCCTGGGGACACAGTGGGCAGGGAGCCCACCCCTCTGGGTTCTGGAGGTTAAGCTGGCCCAGCATAAGAATGAGAATTTAATGGGATACATTTATTATCCCATAAAAGTTAATGAGTTTATTCTGGAGGTTTCCTGGCCCCTTTCAAGTTTTAATAGGGGATTAGTAAGGGCCTGGCCCCTGTAGACCCTCATTATCCCAGAGCCCGAGGGAGGGAAGAGGGGTCCTGGGGGTGAGAGTGCCTGGGTCCCCCCAGAACCAGAGCCTGGTCTCCGTAGTGACAGGACCGCTGGGCCCAGGCCTGGCCCCTGAAATGAGAGGCCCCAGCTGGAGGCCAGAAGGGCCACATAAGGCCCCCGAGGCCTGGGGTCCAGTTCTAGAGCTCTGATTGCATGTGCTGCTGGAGTAATTGTGGCACAGTATCCCCGCATCCGAGGTAGGTTGCCTGTTACTTGCATTAACACCAGTATAAGGCAATATAAGCTCCATATGACAAATGGGGAAACCGAGGGCCCGGAGCTAGGGTGTGCCTTCTACAAGTTCACCCAGGAGATATGGCAGAGCCTGAATGGACACATTCTGCCTCCTGTGGTCTGGAGCCAGGCGGCTGGGGCAGGTAACGCTATTACTCAATGCTCCCTGGGTGCCCACCATGCCCTCAGCATCTTCATGTGTCGCCCTCATTCTCCCCTTACTCTAAGGACGTTTGGGTCATTATCCCCAGAGAGAAAGACATCCAGGCTCAGAATGGTTAAGTAACTTATCCAAGGTCACACAGCTGATGAGGGCCAAGCCTGGAACTAGAACTCAGAGCTGGACAGCTCTGTAGCTCAGCTCTGTTCACTGTTTTCACTGTTGGGCTGTAGCAACTGGGGCCTCCTGACCGTCTCCCTGGCAGCCTGGCCCCACTGTCCTAGGGCACTCATACCCGGAACCCTGCTGCTCAGGCTATGGGTAAGGAACTGTCCTGCAGCGCCAGTGATTGAAGTGGGCACAGAAATACACTCAAAGGGACCGTCTCTGCCAGAACAGGCGCCTTCCCCGTTCTTTCCCATTTGCTCATCAAACCCTCTCCGTTCTACTAGGCCCAGCTCCTAACCCTCTTCTGGGGAGCCATTTCTGCTGGCCCAGTGGGTGACAATGGCTTCCTCCTCTGACCTCCTGCAGGCCCTCCCCGGACTACTTGTGTCTGTGGGCAAGGATCCGGCACGAGACAGCTCTCTTCCCATATCTCTGTCCACAAATGCTGACCCCTGGTGCTTGGCACAGTGCAGGATGGGCTCAAGGACTCTGCCTGTTTGCACACTTGGAAGCCTCCCTTCTCCCCAAAGTACCTGGCCCTTGTCCAGCAGGGGTGGGCAGGGGAGGGCAGAGGCGGGCAGGGGTGGGCCCTACAGGGAGAAGATGGGCAGCCAGCCCTTGGCAGTTCCCCGGCACAGCCCCAACTGGCAATTGATACAGAGTGTCTGCCGGCACAAGCTAGTGGGTCCCCCAGTCCCAGACTGTCTCCTCTTTTTCTCTGCTACCCATCACACACTCTTACCACCCTCTCTTGGTCGGCCCCCGGCAGTCCGGCAAATCTGGAATACAAATATGAATGGGAGCGCCTCCTCTTGGCCAGGCTCCAGGCAAGGAAGTCGTTGAACCTGAGAATCTGAGCCCTTGCAGGCTTCATGAATATCTCGTCCCTCCCTCATTTTTGCAGGAGGAAACTGCATCCAGAGGGCTTTCCCAGGTCACACAAGAAACTTGGGGCAGGCCTGGTGCTCAGGATGTTGGGGCTCGGAGAGCATCTTGCCCAGCTGCTCTGAAGAGTCAACTTTCCAGGCAGGGTCGCCTGGGTGGCTAAGTTGTTAAGCCCCCGACTCCTGATTTCGGCTCACATCATGATCTCACGGTCATGGGATTGAGCCCTGTGTCCGGCTCGGTGCTGAACGTGGGGCCTGCTTGGGATTCTCTGTCTCTCTGTCTCTCTATCTCTCTCTCCTTGTCTCCTCTTCTTCTGCCCCTATCTACTGCTTTCTCTTAAAAAAAAAAAAAAGAGTAAACTCTCAAAAACTTCTACCATCCGTGGTCATGCCTCCAGGGACAGAGCTCACTGCTTCCTGAGCTACCAGGGGCAACTTGGTCTCACTCCGTCCTGGGTTGGGGTGGTAGATAACCCTGGGCTTTGGCATCTCAAGGTTGGGGTCTTCTTGCCGGATGGAGAGAGCACGGGTGGGGGTAGGTGATGGCCAGCAGCCGGGAGTCTGCCCACTTGGTCCTGGTGCAACCCCTAACACGCTGAGTTCCCCTGCACAAATCACTTCTTGAACCCAAGCCTCTATTTCCCCACCAGCAAAATGGGAAAAGTACCTGAGGGCCCTGCCAGCTCTCACCCTCCAGGATCCAGTAAGCCAAAATGGACTTCGTGAATAAAAACAGGGAACGCTACTGCTGACTGAGAATTTGCCACATGCCCGGCACCATTCTAACTGCTTTGCCAGAATTAACTCCTTCAATTCCCACGATCACTCTGTAAGATACAAACTTTTATTCTTCCTTTTTCTAGAAACTGGGACCCAGGGAGCACAGTTCCCAAGACTACTGATTTAAGGGTAGCAGATTCAAACCCAGCGGTTGTCTAACACTGGAACAGGGCTATCTAACAGAACTTTTTGTGACGAGGGCAACATTTTGCATCTGTGTGTCCAGTATGGTAGCCAGTAGCCACACATGGCTATGGAGCACTTGAAACGTGGTTTAGGAGACTGAGAAACTGAATTTTACATTTTATTTCATGTTCATGAATTTACACTTGGGTAGCCAGCGTGTGGTTAGTGCTACCATAATGGAAAGCGTAGCTCATACCTGACCTTATCTCCTGCAGTATTCACCGCCTTTCAGAAGGGAAGAGCCTGGAGCAGGGGTCCCACGGAAGAGTTAAGATGACATGCAAGGCAGTATCTGCTCCCCTCTTTTCAGTCTGGGGTTGGGCAGGGAGAGAAGCCATGGGACTCTTTAGATTTCCCATAAAGGCTCAGGAGAATTGGCTGTCATCACTTACCCCTCGGGGGGGGATGAGTGCCACCCACCGATGATGTTGGCTTCCCAACCTTGGCTGAGCACTGGTGTTCTGAGGGATGGGGATGGCCAATGGGCAATTTCCGGAGCTCAGGCAAAGCCAGTTTAGGAGGACTTCGTGGGTGGCAGAAAGCCAGGAATGCTTGGCTAGTGTGATTTGGCCAGGATGGGATCGGGGTGTGTGAATGTCCCACGACAATGCCTGCTGTGCGTTGTTGAGGCTGCTGTCAGGAGCACAGGGGGGCAGGGAGCCTCGGCTGCCACTCCCCACGGCTCCTGGGGCAGCCCCAGGGCAGCCCCCGGGCCTTGAGGCCATGGCAGGGCACCATAGTTATTGGGTCAGGCACGGACTACCTAGAGAGCTGTCTTCCACCCAGAGAAGCAGCTTTTCGCGCTTGGAATCAGTGTTTTCCACTTTACATAGGAAGGAACTGAGGCTGAGAGGCAGAGTAAATCATCCCGGTGCAGACAGGAAGAAAGCGGCAAATAAGAGGTTCGAACTGGGTCTGCCTGTTCCACGGCCCGGGCTCGAAATTTCTACCGCACTGCGTTGCTGTTTCCTGTGAGCACGTGTGTGTGCCCGCACGAGCATCTGGGTCTGTGGGTGTCCATGAACGTGTGCATGCAGGTCCAAATGCACGCACGGGCCACAAGTCATTACCATTGGTCCTAGCCCATGGATGCCACACCCTGGAACCTGGCTTCATACAGCCCTCCAGCCCCCAAAGGCACTAACTCCCAGATGGGATGTACTTCTCCCCAAGGTGGCTGCTGTGCTCCCTCCTTTTCACTCTGCCCCTTCTTGGACTCTAACCTGGCCCTTTGCAGGGCCGTGTGGCCTGGACAGCCCCTCTGGCTCTGGGTACGTGGGGAGACGGGGACAGGGCTCTGGACTGTGGCGGGGCCAGCTCCCTTCTCTTCTCCCTACTGCACCTTCCCTCCCTTGAGGCTGTGACCAGGGGCCCAGGGTAGAGGGAGCTCCCGGCTAATGCCATGTTCTCTGCTTTCCAATTTAAAATCTAATATGGTCTCGCCACTGCAGAGCTGGGGGCTGGAGAGGTGATTAATGAGGCCTCTGCTACAGCGTCACCTGCTGTGTGCTCCACCTTCCCCTGCAGCCCTGCACTCCCCTCTCCGGCCTGCCTGCTGGGCCTGGGGACCCAGGGGCCCTAGGCCTGCCTGCCCACAGTTCCTGGGGCTGGGCAAGTAGCACAGGAACTGGGGGTGGCCTTGGAGTGGTGGCAGTAGAATTGACTCGCACCCCTGGGGCAGACTGGAGGAGTGGGAGGAGCAGTAGGGGCCCCTTTGGCATCAACTCCCTCATCAGACTGGTAACTAATCAATCTGCCATACTCCACCCCGATTATGCCACCTCGAAGTAAGGTGGCCAGGGCATGGGGAGGGACTGAGTCCTGAGCTGGGTGCTCAAGTCAGCCCTGTCCCAGCAATAATGCTCCAATCACCACCTTGTCAGCAGCAGGGATGTATTTCTCTGAAAGAAAAACTTTGGGAATGGTAGCTGGGACGAGGAAGGCTACAAAGGCAGGAACTGCATCCTCCCTAGAGCCAGTACCAGCGCCAGCTTAGCCCAGCTCAGTCAGTGGTGAAGTTGGGGAACAGGAGTTGATCTAAGGAGGAGTAGCCAATCCCTCCCTCCTCTGTCCCTGCCCGACTCCAGCACCTACCATGGACAGTTCCTCCCAGGCTCTAAGCAGGGCAAGGCCGGCCATTGGGTGCCAGTGCCACCAGAGCAGGTACCTTCCTGAGTCCCAGACAAGCATTTCTGGGCTGCATTTCTGAGCCCCCCCACCCTGAAGTTCAAACCATTGAAGTTGCTCACCATTGAAGTTCAACACCATTGAGGTTGCTCCCAGGGCCTAGGTCTGTTTGCCTCTGAGCTGAATTAACATTCACGGTAGCCCTAAGATTCTTGGGTCTTTAAGTCAGATGAAGGGGCTTGTTCTGTGCACCCTAGTCAAAGTTCCCTCCCTGACCTTGTGACTTTTGTCCCGTGGCTGCTTTTGTCAGCTGCATCTGAGAGGAGATGGATTGGGAGAGTTAGCTAGGGATGGAGGGGCACTGAACCGAGACCCCCGGGCTGCTCTGGTCCTTAATGCTGACGTGGGCTCTGGCCACTCTCTGCCCAGGAAGTCACATGAGTATCTGTTCTTAGCTGTGAAAACTGAGGAGTTTGGCGAGTTTGGTTAGAACCCTGACTCCAGCGTTAAGGTAGATCTCCACCGATGGGCTGTGTGACCTTGAGCTTGTGTTTTTAAAGAGTCTTTGGGTGGGTCAGGTGAAGAGGCAGCCCTGCCTTTATAGGTGGTACCCAAGCTCAGGAGATGATGGAGCATCTTGGACAGTGGTAAAGGTGGGGGCAGGGGCTGGCAGCATGGGGCACTGTGCTATTTCGATTCACCACTTTCCTTCTGTATGGTATTGGACCTCAGTCTCTTCACCTCCATCGGTTGGTCAGTATTTGTTGAGCACTTGGAGGGCTAAGCTCTGCACAGAAAATGTGCATATATGTGCATGTCGGGGGTGGGGGGTGGAGGTGTGAGAAAAGTACCCAGGGAAGGATTTGGTATTTTTGAGCACCTATGGTGTGCCAGGCTCTGCTGACCTATTCACTCATACTGTCTGATTAATTCTTCCCATCCCACGGTTAAAGAACTAGGACCAGACAGCTGCAGGAAGTGGTCTGGCTGGGCCCTAGAAGCTCACCTGGGGCTATCCTGCCCTGCTAAGCTCAAGAGACAGACAGAAGGACAGATATAGGAACAAAGGGCCTCAGAAAGCAAGGCCATCCTCACCACTCTGAAGAAACCAAGACTGCCTCCCTGCTTGGTCTTCCAGTTCATGCCGTTTGGACTGCTCTATACTAGCCCCTTCTAGCTGGTGCTAGTTTCTGGAGCAGCTGGGACAGTGGTGGGGTGGGACCGAGGAGCTCAAGAATCTGGAGGGCAAGGAGCTCTGGTGGGTCTTTGGTAGAGTTGAGATGCAGCAGGGGCCTGAAACATCTTTGGGAAGTGCCAGGGCAATGCCAGAGTTACCTGCGGGGTCACGTCATCCAGGTGTGCCCCCTACACTGAACTTTCTGACACTTTGAGCCCCTCTCTGACTCTCCAGCTTCTGTGGGGAAGACCTAGGAGTTCTAACCTTACTTCCAAATGGCTTAGGGAAGAGTCACTGGAGGTCTGGGCTCTGCTCTTAGGAACTGGGGGAGGAGATGGGGAGAGGACAGCCTGGGACCTTCTCCTGGCCCCAGGCAGGTGGGATGGAGCCTAATCTGCCCCAGGGCATGAGCCCTGCATTTATGGACCAGCCCAGGCACCCCTTGACTCCACAGTCTTGTAGGACTGAGGGGGAGAGGGCCTTACCCACCCAGCATTCCAGACTGTGAGGTTCCCCAGGCTCCGCCTGTCCTCCCCAGTTCCCCGGCAAATCCAAGTGGGGGAGGAGTGGGGTGCAGAGCGGCTAAAAATAGCAGCAGCAGCTCCAGCTACAAGTCTCCTTGAGGGGTCAGTGGAGCCCAAGATTGGGGAAGAAGGGAGCGACAGGGCCTTCAGGGACGGGGAGACACCAGCCTGAGCTGGGGTCTGCTGTGCCTGCACCCAGGGCCACAGTCCCAGCATGCAGGGATAGAAGCGCACAGATACGCAGGGACATTCAGACACAGACACCCAGGGAAAGATGGACAAACCAGGTAGAGACGCACACCGGCAGGGCTTTCTGCACATCTGGGGCTTTTTTTTCCCCAAGGCCCTCAGGAATACCGGATAGACTCAGCCGGCGGTCTCCAACCCTTCAGGCTTCTCCCTTGTCAGGCTTGCTTTGACCTCCAAGGACCCTGGCAGGTTGGGTGTATGGAACCTTGTGTTGAGAGGGCTAAGTCCTCCTCCCCTGTCCCCTCCAGGCTCCTCTGCTTGAGGCCCAGGGCAGGGAGGGGCCCGTGGGGAGCATCAGGGATACAGGTGCAACAGAGACCAGACTCAGGGCACCACTGAGTGGTGGCTGGAGCCTCAGGGGACCCCCTCAGCCTGAGCAGCGGGCCTCTTCCTAGCCTGGCTGGCAGGCCAAGAGGGGGAAGGGATGGAGGTGGCTGGACCCAGGAGGGCAGGGCTAGGGCAAGGCTGGATAGCTAAATGCACTAATGACCTGTCTCAGGCAAGCCTTGTTTCGTCCCCGCTTCACCCCTTTTGCCTAGAGATGCCAGAGGCTCTTCTGTCCTCAAAAGAAGGTGACTCTCTTTCCCCCATTTCCTCTAACTAGCCAGAAATTAGGGCCTCGTGACAGGAGGGGGCTTGCCAGCTGCTGGACCAGATGTTTCAAATCACTAACACATCCCCTTGCTAGATGGAAATCACGGCTAAGGCAGTGTCCATCAGAGCTGCCAGCAAGGGTGAAGGCGCCTAGGAGCACCCTGAATCCAACCTTCATCGCTCTGCACTGCTAGTCTCGCCTTCCCCGGGCAGACTGAGGCACAGGTTGGCTCTCCACACTGCCAGAGAGCCCCCCTCCCAGCCCTGGACCAGCTCGCTCTCCATCCCTGCCTCAACAGTCCAGCGCTGGGCTTCTCCACTGACAGTCTGAAAATCAGCCCCTCCTGGTGCTGGACACCTCTGGCTATTGGAGGAAGGACCACCACCTCACCCCTAACTCAGGTGGGGCTTTTGGTTTCTCCCATCACCACCCTCTCTCTGATTCCCTTTCATCTCCATGCTGTTCAGTGAGAGGGGTGGGCCAGGCACCATGAATCCCGGAGGAAACCGAGGCAGAGGAAAGCGACACGACTTGTATAAGCCAGCGAGAGCCAGTACTGGGTTTAAATCCCGGGGATCCTGGCTCCCTGACGAGCACTCTTCTGATCATGTTCCTCCTTAGGGGATGTCCCCTCCTCCAGAGGCGCAAGTTGGCTCTGCACACTGCCAGAGAGCCCCCCTCCCAGGCTCTGGGACTCCCTAGGCACCTGCTGGCTGATGGGACCCAGGCCAGACACTCAGCAGGTGGCTGCTTGGGGGACAAAGGAGCCGGTGCTCAGCTGCCATGCTGGGAGTGAAGGAGGGAGATGCTCTGGGGGGTGGGGTGGAGGGATCTGGTCTAGGAGTGGAGAGAGGCAGGGTCTCCTTCTATGCCTTTAATAAGGAGCAAGCATGCAAAGGGAGGGTGGCGGTGTAAAACAGCATGCAAATGAGCATCTGTGCGGAGGGGGTGCTCAGTGGTTCAGGCACTTTTCACAGGGGCTCTCCAGTTCTGGCCTTCCAGCCCAATGACCAGCTGGAAGGAGGATCCTGAGGGTGGAGAAAGGAGCCTGTGGGGAGGGGAGGAGCGGGGAACCAAGGGAGATGCTGAGGTTGATGCCAGGGTGTCAGTATTCTGGCTGGGACCTGGGAGGAGGGGAGAGGCCCACTGCTTGCACTCTGCAGCACGTATAGGACTTGTTGCCAGGGGGGAGCCTGCAACTGCTATGTTTGGGGGCTAGAGGACACCCAGTCCCAGCAAAGATGGGAAGGGTTGTGCTGGAGGGCACCCCGATGGCCTGGCCCAAGGGTCCCAGAGTCTTACCGGGCTCTCAAAGACCAAACGGTGCAAGCCTTCTTGTCTCAGACGAGAAAGTGACCCAGACCAGTCCCCTGGCTAGGAATCTCCTGTGCTTTCAAAGGCAAGTAGTTGGATCACATAGGTGCTGTTTGGCATCTCATTTGTATCTCATTTAATTAAAATCAGACGGTCCAGGTCTAACTGGGGAGACAGCGACAGCTGGGCTTATTAAGAAGCCAACTCCCTCTCCAAACTGGGTTCCTACCTATCAAAGCACCTGATAGGGGCCGAATAGAGGGTTGTCGAATGGAGAACGGATGGCTGGGTGAGGGATTGTCAAACTAAGTTCCTAATGGGAGGTATTTCGTGTTTAGAGGACAGAGACCCCTCTGGGCTGGAAGATTGGAAGAGGGGAGGTGGGAGAACTGAAGTACGCAGAGGGACACAGGATGGTGTTTGGGGGATGGAAAAATGGCTGAGCAAAAACGGAGCGGTTGGCCCGAACAAGTGACGCACAGGGTCTAGGGTCACCTAGTATTTTCACCCAGTCTCTCCATTGCTCCCCTTCCCATAACCACTCAGTTTCTTCTCATCTCCTGGCAGAGTCCCTTGTCCCTGCTGGGCCCAGCCAGGACCTCCCACCCCCTCCCCTTCCCGCCAGCCTGCCTGCCAGCAAGGCTGCAGACTCTGCAGCTGGAAACCCGGATTGTTGTTGGAGAAGTGGCAGGTTTGTTTGCTCCAGAGCCCGCCGAGAAATCTCAACAATCAATGGCCAACAACACTGCTGGCGGCTGCTGCATCGATCTCCCCTCCTAGGGCTGGCAGCTGGGTGGCAGGTAGGCAGGTGGGGGGAAGCTGGGGCAGGCTTGGCACCCAGCTCGGTCTAGGAGCTGAGCTTCAAGCAAGTTTGGGCTTTCCTGCCAGGAGTGGGAGTGGGTGGGTGGGGACTGGGCCGGGGGGTGGAGGTGGTGGTGGCAGGGGGGGTGGCACTGGGCCTCGGCAGGGGCTGATGGGGTAGGGTGGGGCAGCCCAGAGGCCAAGACAGGATTGACAGGTCTTCCCATCCACCAAGGCCCCCAAAGGGTGGAAGAATGGGTCACTTAAGCTCACCGACCTCTGGGCCAAGACTTCAAGGCTCACTTGACTCCCAGCCTCATGCTCTACCCTGGTCTCCAAGTGTCAGAATGTTTTATTCCTTGCCACTAAGAACTGAACAAGATAAAAACGTCCCTAATCTACAGCAGGAAGGAGTGAGGCTAGACATTAAGAAGATAAGCTACTGTCATTATCAGAAATGTGCAAGAAGCAAGTTAGGGGCCTTTTATGGGTCTGACAACATGGACTTGAACTTGGCCTATAAAGTGCAGATAGTAGCTTCTATCTCAAGATGGTAGGAGGACTAAATGAGCTAAGGTATATAAAGCACTTAGTACAGTACCTGGCACATAGTTGGTGCCTAAGAAATGTTTGCTGTTATTGTTGGTATTATTATTGTTGTGATGATGATGATGATGATGATAGCAATAGTCCCTTGGTTCCCATGGGCCTGTACTAAAAACTTTGCCTCAGGCTGGGGGAGTGGACGCAATGCTGGCTACAGCCAGGTTTTGCAAAAGAGATAGGCACTTTGGAGTAGCCTGGCTATTTATTGGCTGTGAAGTCCAGGGTCACTGACTTAATCTCTCTGAAACTCAGTTTTCCCATCTGTAAAGTGGGAAAAAGTAGTCTCTTGTATTAAATAGCTGGGCCCGAAGTTTCTGGGCCAGGCCTCACGCCTCAATACATTTTTATGAAATGAACGAATGAGTTGTGGACGGATGTACTCCAGGGACTGTTCAGGAGATGTGAAACTTCGCGGACATGAATTATCATGGTGTTGGGTGACTCGCAGGCCCCCACTTTTCCGTTCAAGGACATGCTGGGCTCGGAGCTATTCCCGAGGTTTCCTGTTGGTCTCTCTGAGCTTCGTGAGGATGTCTGAAGCTGAGATGACTGAGGGGGCTATGGCGAGAAGCCAGATGACATGGGGTTACCCCTCCCTTACTTCAGGCCTTAATTTCATACAGGGCTCCCCTCTCAGCCAGCAGAGGTGGGGGGGAGGTGCTGTGGGAGGGAGTCAAGAAGACTAGGCTCTGGGCTTAACTCTGTCCCTGTCTACTGCGCAGCTCTCATGAATTTATTCCACATGCATTTCATGTCTGCCATGTGCTAGGCACCGTGCCACCGGGGACGCCAGCAGCAGTGGCATGAAGGGGTGGCTGGAGAGAGGCTGTAGTCCGCTCAGAATGGCCATCAGCATCCCACCCCCAAGCCACCTCAGGCTGACGACGTGACAGCATAATTTGTGGAAGGAAGAAACTAAGTAAAGGCTATAATTTACAGTTGGGGTAATTGGCCAACTGTTAGGAAAAGGAAAAAAAAAAAAATCCTAACATACAATCTATGTAAAAATAGTGTGCTTGCCACGCAAAGCAGGCTCAGCTGCCAAGCACCCACCTCTCCTTTCTGACCCTAAGTTTCTTCCAAATAGGAATTCTGGAATTGCCCCAAGATAGTGGGGCTGAGCAAAACAGACGTGGTTGCTTCTTTTCTGAGTTCAGTCTTGCTCCTGGCGAGAAACTTCAAGCAGTCAGGCACTCGCGACCCAACAAGATAGGGAGGGAAACCGGGGGAGGGTGGGAGCCCAAAAGAGTCCCCTGACCCAGGCTGGAGTTCAGGTGAGGCTTCCCCTGAGAAGCCATATCGTAGATGCCCCATAAATACAGAAGTACTGACTAATTGCGAGAGGTATTAACTAAGGCAAGACGCAAAGCCTGAGATGGAGTGAGTCCGTGTGGCCTAGGAGGGAAAAGAATTTCAGGCAGAAGGAATGGTAAGCGCCCAGAAGCTGCTGAGAACGTGGATAGTTTGGGGAGTCGATTGGCCTGGCTGGGTGAGTGGGCTTCCTGTACCTGGTGCTTCCTGCGGGAACGAGTCTGGAAGGGGCCTTGAAGACCTGCTGGTGCCTTTCCCCCACCTCCCGGCTGCTGACCGTGGCTTTCAGCATTGTCTCTCCCTACTCCCCACACTCTTACTTATAGACCTTGGCACTTCCTCCCTGAGAACAGGCCAGTAAGCTGGGGACCCAGAAATCTGCATGACTTGACAAGCCCTTGGAGGCCCCGATAAGCTTCCAGGCTTGGCAACCATCAGCTTCGTGCACCTTTGTGTGGCACGCTCCAGGAAGTGGAGACTCAGAGAGGGCAGGGGCATGCCTGAGGCCACATGGGAAGGGCAGGGGGGGGGCTGGGCTCTTAACCATCAGGGCTGAGAGGTTCCTTCACTAAAGTAACCTCTACCTGCAGGTCCTTTTTTACATCTTTCTTGCTCAAGGGGTTGGGTACCCCAGCTCTGACACTTCTGCCCAGGCGGGGGCGCGACATCCCTGAGCTGAGACCTGGCCTGCAAACCGGGGCAGAGTGGGCTGGGAGGGATGAGTTCAAGGAGGGTGGGGACAGGTTGGAGGGCTCGGGCACTGTGTCTGGGTGGAGGGAGGGACTAATGAAGCCGACTTTCTGAATTCCTCCCACCATTCAGGCTGCCAGGGTGGGAAGGGTGCAAAAGCTCTAATTAAGCCCAGTTTCTAATTAAGCCCTGCCCCTGTGTCGCCTCACTCCCCATTATTGTCCCCAAGGCATTTTAAGCTGCCACCCTGCTGAGGAGGCTGGGACTGTCGCCAAGGCCTGCCAAGCCTGATGAGCTTAAACCCATGAGGGGCAAGAAGCCAACCCAGACTTTCCCTCCAGTCCATGGCAGCCTCCGGGTCCTCTAGGCTCCTCAGAAGCCTAGGGGAGCGTCTTGTCTACCATTGTACCTCTGGGGCTCTGAGTGAAATCTAAAATGCCTCCCATGGGGCCTTATCCCCAGCAGCCACTTCCTGACCCCAAAGTGCCAGGCTTGGGGGACAGGGAGCAGGGCCTGGCTCGGGCATCGCTGCAGCCCCCAGACTCTGGAAGGTACTGTTAGAATCTCGCACCTACCACAGAGTCTGTAGGAAACAGCAATTACCATTTTAGGTTAAGGCAGCCCTGTTTGTTAACCCTTTCAGCACTGGGGCTCCTGGAGGCCAAGCCCTCCTTCTTCTCTGCTTCCTTCTCCGAGCCTTGCCTCTCTCTTGGCAGAGAGAGAATCGGTCCCCTCCCTCCTTCTTCCTACCACACACTCCATCAGAGTTTGGAGACGAGAAGCATTGGGTCCAAGGTCACACAGCCAGGGAGGCAGCCTCGGTCCCTGGAGACCCAACCCTATTCTAGTCTATGCCACTTCCCCCTTTGCAATCTCCCCAGGCCCCATTCACACATGCGGAGTTTAATTAACTTTATTGATATTCAGAAATTAGGAGAATGACTAAAGGTAATTGCTCATTAAAAATCATTAAACTGACACAGCAGGCCCAGGCACATGTCATCCCTCCCGAAACTGCCTTGCCTTCCTCCCCCACAGTGGCAGGATGATGGGGTGGGGGGGAGGGGGCACCGACCTCTGGTCAGGAAGATCACAGTGGCCCACAGTGCCTCTCAAGCCAGAGACCAGTTTCGCTGTAACCCTCCCCCAACTCCATTGTGGGGGATAGGGGTGGAGCCAGCAAGATCTCACCCTTCCCTTCCCCCTACTTCCTCAGCCTCTGACCTCCGGGGGCCTTTGGCTGCTCCTGGGCTGTTCCCAGCTGCATCTTTCATGGCCTGCCTAGAGCTGTGTCCCTCAGCCTAGGTGTGCGCAATGCCCTGGGTGTCAGTCTCGGGCCACAAGGTTTGGGGCTGCACCACCTGGCCTGCAAAGTCTCGCCGCCCGAGGCCTTTACTGCTCCAGGCCTGCCTTCTTATGGCTGGAGTCCCCAGGAACCCTGAGATGGCCGAATGCACTGGCTTTCAATGAGACAACTCGGTGCCCAACAACTAGGACCTCGAAGCCCCATTGAGATGGAGGGGCGTGCCAGCGCTTGTCCTGGCTCAGGTCCTCTTTCCTCATGCCTGGCACTGCAGGGCTGCTTCTCTTCTCCCTTGGAGAAGGAAAATAAAGTCTTCCCCCCCGGGTGAACTCCTACCCCGTATACCCCTTGGACAGATGGCCCCGCAGGCATTGGAGAGGTCCAGGTGGCTCAGGGAGGGGCCCTGGCCAGGGGCACACAGTCTTTTGGCCACAGAGTGGACAGATTCCTTCCAACACTTGCACCCATACCCTCAGTGGGATCCCCCAACTCTCAGCCACACCAGCCATCCTCCTGGAGACCCGCAGTCTCACTCCGGCCCTGCGGGGAGCTCTCTGGCAGAGGCTGCACCGCACGCTAGCGGCCTCGCACACTCCTCACACCCGCTCACTGCTGAATCCTCACCCAACATCCAGACCTCTTGTGGTGCAGACATTCATGGACCCACCATCCCAGATTCACACATTCACACTGAGACCCACACACCCACACGCGAGGCTTCAGACACAGGCACTGAGCCCAGGGGAGGTGTCCAGAGCAAGATGTGGCCAGACCCCAAGACAGGTCCCGAATTCCCAGTACATCCTTGGATGGCTGGGCCAGAATGCAAGCTTCTCCTCCTCCTCTCACTGCCCCGGGGAAGGGTGGGGTTTTCAGGAGTCTTTCCTCCCCGCCCCCCCATCCCCCTCCCTCCAACGTGAACACTAGGTTCTTAGTTCCCGGCGCCAAGGGAGGACAAGGCGTGGGCAGCCAGGGGGCGGGGCGAGGACGCCAGACCCCGTGTGACCCGAGCCAGAGGCTCAGAGAGCAGCTTGGGCGTCCCTGGGGACGCATAGAGCAGAAAACTGGTGTCCAGGGGCCCAGCGTCGGCCCGGCCTGGCTGCCCTGACCTCCGACGTGGTCTGAAAAGAAGGAACGAGGAGGTTAAAAACTGCCACCTTCTCCCTACTCCATATCAGAGGCTACGAACCATATACTTTGAGGGACGGTGGGTCCCAACTCCAAGCAAGGTCCTGGCGACCCCACCAGCCGACCAGCTGCAGTAGAAGAAAGACCTGGACGTCCGTAGCTTTGATGAATGCTTGTTTGAGCCGGGGCGGCAGGTTTCGTCGAGACTTGGAAACCTTTCTTCCCCTAGGCACAGAGCCCTCATCCTCTCCCCAACACTCCCTTGCTGCTCACTCCGCGGCCAAGCTTCCCTCGACCCGGGACCAATGAAGTTGGGGACAGGACTGCGAGCGGAGGACCGGGGGCAGCAGGGGGGGGGGTGCCGGTCCTCCTGCGACGAGTCTGCGGCCATGGGGTGGGCGGGGGCTTAGCAGGACGGCAGGCAGGCCCGTTGGGAGGAAGAGCTCTGCAAGTGTGCAAGGGGGAGAGTGCAAGAAAGGACTTTGAGGAGGGCAGAGTCTCTAGCCCGGGACCTCAGCAGCTGCAGCCCAGGTCAGAGCGAGTAGCCGAATATGGGGCCCCGGGCGCCCCGAGTGTCTCCCTGGAATTGTACTCTAGGTTCCGACTCCAGCGCGGCAGCGCCAAGGCGGAGGGAGGTGAACGACGTCCCAACCCGGGGTCCGGCCGCCATCCGGCTCCGTCCCTCCGCAGTGAGGACATAAGGTGCCCCGGAACGGGCAGCAAAGTCGAGCGAAGTTTGGCGGGCAGCAGGGGAGGCGGGACCGCGGGCGGCCAGCAGGACCAGCGGGACTCACCGCCCCGTGCCCTCTCCCCCTTCCTGCACGCGCCCCGGCGCTGCTAGACGCCTGGAGAGTGGCGAGGTAGCGCGCGGGTGAGCGCGTGAGTGTGTGCGGGGAGGGGGTGGCGTGATGAATTGCAGCAGAGAAATCCCATTAGATCCGGGGAGATGATTAAAGGCGAGGTCTTGGCCGGGCGCGAATGGCGGGAGCCGCGGCAGCTTCCCGCCGGTGGAGCCCGCGCCCCGCCCGGCTCGGCCGGCGCGGGGGCCAGCGCAGCCGGCGGAGCGAGGTGCCTGCGCCGGGCAGCCAGATGCGCGGAGCTGGACGGCGGTAAGGTCCTCTCTTTCCACCCTCAGGAAGCCGCCCCCGCCCCTGTTCTGCCGCCGGACGCCGGGGTCCCTTACCGTGAACCAGGAGCGCCAGCAGCGAGGGCAGGAGCAGCAGGGCTACGGAGCGCATGGTGCTGGTTGCGGCCGCGCCCCGGGTCGGAGCTACGGTGGGGAAGCGGGGGGCTCGGCGGGCGTAGGCGCGGGGGACAGAGCGGGGTCTTGCCGGGTAGAGGGAGCGGGGCCGCCGCCGCCGCCGCCGCCAGCGCCTGACAGAATCAGCACCACGGCCAGCGCCTGGCGTCGGCGCCGGGGATCGCCGCGCGGGGCTGGGGGCGGGGGCGCGGAAGGAGCGGTTTACCGTAAAGTCTCAAGCAAAGGCGCAGAAGACCCAGCGGCGGGAGCACAGGCTCCCGCGCCGCCGCCAGCTCTGGGGAAGAACTGCCCTGCTAATGTGGGCACACGGCCCCCTCCCTTCCGCACTGCCCACGCCCAACCAAGCCTGCCACCCTCTCCCCTGTTAGCAGCCTGCCAAGGAGGTGGGGTTCCCACCTGATTCTCTATGAGAGAGCGACCCCCTCTCCACCTCACTCCACCCCATCCTGGTACCTGAGGGCGCCAAGGGTGACCTAGGAAGACATCCTCGAGTGAGGCAGCTGGTGAGGCCAGTGTGCCCTTGTGGCAGCTCCGTCTTGGGCTGATAATGAAGATGGCTTTTGAGCGTACAAAGGACAATAAATTATTACTTTGCGCTCAATAAATGCCAGGGCTCCAGGCAGCTGCATCAGCAGCAAACTGTGCTCACAGAAAAGCTTAATTATCCTGATATTATAGTTAAAAGCCAGTGGTACTCGCGTCCTGGGGAGACATTTTTCACTTGGCAGGAGGCAACTTGGGCCAACCTGTGGGCAGCTGAAGGTAGTATCCTGGCTCCCCTTGCAGCCCGGGGTCTCCAGGACTCTGACTTGGTCCACCTCCTACCTACCCGCCCCCCCCCATCTACAGGACCAGAGAAATCAAAGCGATGGCCAGTGAGCAGACCCTTCATGCCTGTCCCCACCGAGATTCCCAGAACTGGTGGAGAAAATGGGATAGGTATGAGGGCTGGGGGGCGTTTCCTTAGGGCTATTTGAGATAGAGACTTGAAGAAGGCTCAGGGGAGTAGCCAGGGAGGTTGTACCATTCAAGGACATGGAAGAATAAACTTCCATGGCTTTGCTTGGGCTGAGGAGCTCCGGTGAGTCATAGGGCAGCAAAAAGGGCAGTCATAGCTGTGTCATCCCCGAGACTGATGTTTAGGCCTAGGTGTTTCTGGCTCCGCGGATAGCCTCACTTGAAGAGCCTCAATGGACACAGTAGGACATGACCCCGTGACTGACGACATCCCTTGTAGAGGAAGAGGAGGGCTGAACTCCCTGTGACACCCCAGGGAGAAGGATAGCTTTTTGATTAAATCTTTTCACATGAACTTGGATTTTCCCCAAAGCTTTCAGATCCTAGTCATTGTCCAATGCCCTTCCCGGATTCGTTCTGGAAGCAGGTGGCAAGACTTCTACCCTTAAGTCTCATTCCTCAGGGAGTCTTTTGATCCTTACTATCTCCATAGTCTTCCAGCTCAGCTCATCAGATTCTCACCAGATCCTCTTCCTGTGGGCTCTGGGGAGTTGCCTCGAACCATCGTAAAGAATCCCAGGCAGCAGGCAGACGGTGGGTGGAATTATCTGAGGGACTCACTGGGAGAGGGTTGCTGGACCGTCCTTTCAAAAAGCTGAGAAAAAAGAGGGCAGTAGCAGAAGATTGGCAGAAGGGAGGAGTTGACAAAAGGATCAGAGGTAAGTAGGGGAAGGCAGGAAAGAGCAGAGGAGAGAAAAGGGGTTGTTAGCAGAGGAGAGAGGTAGAAGAGTCTGTGGCCAAAGGAAGTTTGGGGATATACTGGCAAAGTGCGTGAGAGCCCTCCTTTTCTCTTTAAAGGTATTCTTTTTTTTTTAAGTTTTTTTAATGTTTATTTATTTTTGAGAGAGGGAGAGAGAGAGTGCACATGTGCAAGTGAGAGAGAGACAGAGAGAGGGAGACACAGAATCCGAAACAGACACCAGGCTCTGAGCTGTCAGCACAGAGCCCGACGTGGGGCTCGAACTCACGAACCGCGAGACCATGACCCGAGCCGAAGTCGGACGCTTAACCAACTGAGCCACCCAGGCGCCCCTTAAAGGTATTCTTGACCTCCTCCTTGATCTCTGGCCCTCCCCACCCCCCCGCCCCCAGACTTAGCAGCTTGGGAAAAGGAGGGTGAATCCCAGGGATGAACCTTGTATGACAGATGATTCATGGCGTTTTGGAAACTGGTGGCGGGCTTATCTCCTGGCAGCTGGGCTGGGCACTACTCACAAGAAGGAGGGTAAGTGGAACCACCCAGGAACTTCCTAGGTCTCCTTCCCTATTGCCTAAACTAAGGTAGGCATTCAGGAGGGGGTCCGATGGAGACTACAAGTCCCAGAATGCAGCACTCCGCCATAAACTCAGAGGATGGGTATGTACTGCATGATGGGAAGAATAATGCTCTGGGGTTGTCTCTCCCTCCCAAAGATGGTCAACAGGGCCTCTGTGCAATGGGTTCCCAGTTAGGTTGAGGTGGAGGCTGGACCAGACTGGGAAGCAGGGGGGTTTTTAATCAAGCACCCTGTCTCTGCCCTCCAAGGGACTCATTTTGCCCAGAGCTCAGCATCACCCACAAATTGAAGACCATAAGATGCCCTGGGGGGTATTCCGCAGCTCTATGCTGCAGGCTTATAGTGTACTTAAGTCATACACACATTTGAAAGTGGCAGCCTGGAGACTTGCAGGGCTCCCTTCACTTGTCTCCTTTCTCTCGCTCTCTGTGCCCTCCACTTGGCTCTTTGCACCCAGCTGACCCTTGTCTATGTAATTGCTTAATTGCCTGTCTTCCCCATTAGTTGTCAGCTCTGTGAAGGCACCGAACATGTCTGTCTCCTCCATTCCCAACCAGGCTCAGTGCCGGGCACACAGTAGTTGCTTAATAAATATTTGTGAATAGACGATGCTGCAGGGTGGAAGTGGGGTGGTAAGGGAGGAGTGTCTAAAGCCCAAGGCGGGTCATGGGTGCCAAATGAGCTGTGAGGGAGTGGAGAAGGGGACAAGTGCTCCTTTTGGGGGAGGGGAGATCACGGAAAGCTTCACACACTGGGCAGGTGGACTGGAGCCAAGTCTTAAATAAGTTTTAGGGGGGCGCCTGAATGGTTCAGTAGGTTAAGCGTCTGACTTCGGCTCAGGTCATGATCTCGTGGTTCATGGGTTCGAGCCTCGCGTTGGGCTCTGTGCTGACAGCTCGGAGCCTGGAGCCTGCTTCGGATTCTGTGTCTCCCTCTCTCTCTCTGCCCCTCCCCTGCTTGTGCTCTGTCTCTCTCTGTCTCTAAAAAATTAATAAACATTAAAAAAAATGAAATAAGTTTTAGGTTTCAGTCAATGGAGAGGAAGAGGGAGGACATTCGAAGTTGAGGGAGTGGCTTAGGTAAAGGCAATGCGGTAGAAAATGCAAGATAGTTTGGGGTCAGTGAGAAGACTGGGTCTGGGGGAGCAGTAAGTCCTTGCAGAGACCTTAAGAGGAGGGGTGGGAGTAGGCCTGCGGCCAGGCTCTGTGATCATCTGAGCTACAGGACATCCTTGGTGGCTCTCCTGAAGGGTTTACCCCATCACAAAGATATCTTCACCCAAACAAGGGAGACTAGAATTATTAAGGTGGGTTTTTTCTTTAAAAATTTTTTTTGTTTAATGTTTATTTTTGAGAGAGAGAGAGAGAGAGACAGAGTGTAAGTGGGGGAATGGCAGAGAGAGGAGACACAGAATCCGAAGCAGGCTCCAGTCCCTGAGCTGTCAGGACAGAGCTGGATGCGGGGCTCGAACCCACAAACCACGAGATCATGACCTGAGCCGAAGTCGGACTCTCAACCCACTGAGCCATCCAGGGGCCCCAAGGTGGGTTACCAAGCACCATAGCAAGTGGTAGTAACTGAGAGGGGTTCACTGCTGACTCAGAAGGCTGGAGGGTGGGGGTTGGAGTTACAATGGCTATGTTAGGACTGAGGACCAGAGAGAGGGAAGAGGGGCTCTCTAATCCCAAGGACCTTTGCAGCCTCTGCCCAGACAGTGCCAGACATCCAGCCCACATCCCTGGAGAAGCCAGCTTCACTTCCCCACTTCCACACAGCCCATCAATTTGCAGGATCACAGGTGCACTGGTGACTTATTCTGAAGTCTCTGCCTTCAAATGGATGACACTTGCTTTCTGAGTGAGAGGAGAAGAAAATTAGTCTCCTCCAAGATCGCTTTCAAGCCAGAGGTACGTCTTCTGCAGAGCCAAGGGGGTTTGGGGGCTTCAGGGAAACAGGGGCAAGAGGCTGCAGAGATTCCCAGGGGCACAGATCTGCCCGCTCGCCTCCACCCACTCCTCAGAGGGGCCTCCCAGACCTGGCAGGCTCTTGAACAGTCTGGGATGCCATGCTCCAGCCAGGCTCCCTGGAGTTTCCAAAGGCAACTCTTTGAATTTAGGGGTAGGAAGAGAGTCCTACCCTGGCAAATGGGGAGTCTTGGCTCCGGGGCGTTTCCTCCCACTCCAGGAGCGGGACCACACCAGCTGGTAGCAAGAGCCCAGGCTGGATGGAGACAGCAGCATAAAGTGGTTTGATGCGAGCTGCTTCCCAGCTCTAAACCAAGGCCTCCAGCCTGCCCATCACCCCCAGCCAAGGCCTTTGATCCTCCACATCTCCATAAATGTTTAATGCCACTGGCTGGGCAGAAATGAGGCAGGTGCTGGGACAGAGAGACTGGGAATAGGACTTAAAATCCACAATGCTGGCTAGGTCATTTTCACGGAGGGGCCCTGGGATGAGCGGGAGGAGGCCGTCCCCCTCCGGGTGACAGGAGAAGTCCCAGGGTTCAAGTTTGTGGCCCTAATAAAGGAAACTCTTTGAAAACCCACCAAGGGGCTGAAAATAAAATGAATAATCAATTGCAAAAGCCCAATCCCGAGTTTGATTGAAGGAGAAAGATGGAAAGTTAAATGACAATCAAATGCAAATACAGCTCAACAAACACCATGGCAATTACCAGGCGCGGGAACCACATGGTGCTCGCAGGCAGCAGGGGTTGGCAATTTGGAAGCCTGGGCCTGTGCAGAGGTGATGGGCGTGGGGCCATTTTAATGGACAATTAAATAGATGCAAAAAAACCCCCGCATCTATTTTGCATACACTGCTAATGAGCGGGGATCCAGAATTCTGGCATCCAGAGGGAGGGTATGCCAAGCTCCGGAGCTGCCTCTGCGCCATTTCAGAATAGAAGAGGCCCTGAGTGCTTGGGAGGTGAGACCAGGGCAGGTGCAAGGATCAGAGGACCTTGAGAGGGTCATTCAAGTCTCACCGGAAATTCCGCACCAGCTGCTGCTGACGGAAGCCCGTGGGGTCCTCCAGGAAAGGGCTCAAGGTGTTGGCCCTCCAACAGCCCAAAGGCCCGGTGAGAGCAGCCTTCTCTTCTAGATTTGCATAATGTTTTGCATCTCATTTGAATGCTATTAATTTGGTGTCAGGCGAGGTTGGCACGGTGTAGAAAAGAGAACATCTGGCCTTCTCCCTCCCCTCTGTACCCTGAGCCTCACCCTAAGCATAGCCCTCCCTAACTTGGGGAGAAGGAGGGCTCCACTTCCACCACCACCTCAATGTTCCTTGGCACTTAGAGAGGCCCTTGGTGAAGCCAGCTCCCAAAGGCCAAGGCTGCCTGGGCAGTGTGGCCACCTGCAGAGTTATACTGAAGGAAGAAGAAAGGGTCCCTCGAGGTCACTCTCACCAGACCCAGAGATACCAGGGGAGGGTGCTGGCAGCCTTCTCCCCGAGCCATCAAGATGGCTTGGCTTGGAAAGGGTCCAAAGATAATAACTAGGAGATGGAGGGAACAAAGACAGGTGATAATCCCAGAGAAATATAGACGGCTCTAGAAATAAAATTCCCTGAACTCAGTATTTCTAGTGCTTGAACTTACATAAAATACATCTGTCCAGAGGCATTGGGTTAATGGCGGTGTGGCTCTGGGGCTGGGGGCCTGGTACCAGGTTGGTGGCCGTGTGATGAGGGAGTGGGTCACCAGGTAGGTGGAGCCCCTGAGAAAGGGGGAGAAAGCCTTTTGTGTATCCTGAGTCCGCCCCTGGCAGCTGGGCCGCAGGAAGCTACAGTGAGCTGGGGGGTGGGGAGTGGGAGGAGCAAAGCTTCCCAGGCGTCCCCAAAGGCATCTTGGCTCTTTCCTAGATGGAACCGGTTAGGATGCCCAACTGACTTCTTGTCTGGGTGGTCTGCCTAGAACCTTGGTCAATAGATGCAAGAGTATTTATGCATAGGACAAGCAAGGAGGAGGTGCCACTGACCCAAAGCTGGTCTCCTCCTGTCAGGGAGAGCCCCTCTACCCTACAGAACCCTAGGCCAACTCCATCCACTTCTGAGAACTAGGGCAGGATGAGGGTGGAGGAAACATGAATAAGTATCCCAGTCACATTGACCTCACACCCCCGTCCCAAACGGTACTCGCTCTGGGTCAAGCCATGGCCGCGGGCAAAAGAATACTCCATACGCTTTTCATGACCGAGACAAGACTGCGGGGGAGGGGTTGCTTCTTGAGTCATGTGAGATGATAACTGAATTTTCCCCTTTGAGCAAACCCAGGCATGAAGCTTTGGAATTAGATTGCCACGTAGTGGCACCTGGCTGGCTCACGTGGTAGGGCTTGCGATGCTTGATTCCGGAGGTATAAGCTCAAGCCCCACGTCGAGTGTAGAGATTACTGAAAACTAAAATCAAATAAATGAATGAATGAATGAATGAATAAATAAATGGAAATAAGGACTACCACATGCATTTACAGCAGATTCAGGGGCGCCTGAGTGGCTCAGTCGGTTGAGCCTCCGACTTCAGCTCAGGTCACGATCTTGCGGTTGGTTCACGAGTTCGAGCCCCGCATTGGGTTCTGTGCTGACGGCTCGGAGCCTGGAGCCTGCTTCGGATTCTGTGTCTCCCTCTCTCTGCCCCTCCCCCGCTCACACTCTGTCTTTCTCTCTCGAAAATAAATAAACATTAAAAAAAATAATAAAGCAGATCCATAAAAATGTAGTATATTTCCAGTTAGCCCCTGAATTCGGTGGACTAGTCCTGCCCTCTAAAAAAATGAATACTGGCACCCTTTATGATTTGCTGTCACCGGGCAGAGCACAAAGGCATGGGTGCTGGCGGGCTTTGCAGGGGCAGGTGTGGGAGGGACCTGAATCTGCGGGCTCTGTCCCGGGTTCACCCTGCAGGGGGGCCTGTACCTAGATCCTCTCCCCTGACACAGTCCGGGCGAGGGGGGCAGGCTGCTTGGAACAGGCAAAGGCAGGACCGGTCACTTATTAACTAATTCCTTAGACCAATATTTATCAAGTATCCACTGTCCTAAGTGCTGGGGATACAAAGGTGAGTGAAAACAGTCACCGCGCCTGCCGGCTAAGAGCTCACAGTCTAGAATGCGAGACCTTACATAGAACCACCTGACTATATATAAGCCGTGACAGGTCAGGTGCTCGGGGGAGGTTCATGGGGCTATGGAGGCCTCCTCTGGGGGCTGACCTAGTCAGGGAAGCCTACCTTGAGCAGGTGGTGGTTGAGTGGAAAGCCACGGGATGTGTGGGTGTTGCTTGAAGAGGGAAAGGAAGGACACTCCATGCAGAGTGAACGGCGCGCGCCAAGTCCTGGAGTCGGCAGGGTCCTGCGATACCCTGGGTCACAGAGAGGTAGGTGGTGGGAGGCAGCGAGAGCAGCAGGCAGGTGTACAGCTCCAAAGCTCAGGGCTCCCAACCTGCCCGCGTGTCCCTGCATTCATCTGTCCGCGTATTCCCTCACCCTACCCAGCCACCGACCCAATTCGTCCATTACTCTCTCCCTCGTTGGTTCACTGAAAGAGGGAACATTTTTTGTGCCAGGACTTGAGGCAAGTAGGGAGAGAGGAGCTTTCAAGGAGCTCCCAGACCAGGGAGGGGAGATAGAGTCTCGACTCGCTGTGGCGGCATGTTTGTCTCTACGAGGTGCTTAAACGGGATGATAAATGGCCTAGACTCTCTCTCTCCCGTGGTTCAAGCTTCCTAAGGCAAGGCGACTTCATCCCCTCCACGCGGGTCTCGCAGCCACGTGGCTCATCTTGACGGCTAATCTCATTCCTTTCCGCCACGAAAGTAGCCCACTTCTTACCACCCGCAAGGTAAGGAGCGTGTCTCATGTTTGTTCTCATTGACCCTTCTCTTGGGTCTCAGAGGCCTCTTAGGCTCAGAAGAACCCAGAGAGATGTGGTCAGGTCTTCCCCGGATATCAGAATCCACCTCCAGACACTTCCTTTTCTGGGCATGAAAAGTAGGACAGAAACCCCGAATGTCCCTCAGTTCTAGCTGTGCATTTCCACCCTCCACTCCTCCTTGAACTACTTGTCCTCTGCTTGTGACATCACAATGGTCTCCATGGCAACTGATTGTGAGGTCACCAATCCTTAAAGCAACAGAATCTGTGGGGCCAGACAGTGGCCTGGAGGAGAGAGGGTGAATGCAAAATTGGGGTCCAAGAAGGAACCTATCTCCTACTGGGCAAGGGCCACCCAAGACCTATGGGAGGGAGGAGGATTCCTCTTTGAGCCCCTTTGCAGAGAGGGGTAAACACAGTTTCTTGGTCTTGTCCCTCACCAGAAAGCTTCTACATTGACACTGAGCCCCTCCAAAATTGCCCATGAAGGGAGAACTTCATATAATCTGACTCAGATGGGCTACAGAGATTGATGGGGTTGGTCCTGGGCTCACTGACTTGGCCCCGTGGACCACTGGGAAGGACAGGTAGGAGAGATTCTGGTCTCAGCCCCACTGGTTCAGAGGGTCTGGCCAACACCTGGCATATGTTTGAGACTTGGCTTCCCCATCGGGGAAGGGGCGGAGGTACTCAGGAGCCTCGTTTCTTGACTTACAGGATAAGCAACAGATTGGCTTAACACTGTTGGGCCTGTCTGTCTTCTTTGAGTGAGTGGGGGGATGCGGCTGTGAGTGGGGAAGGGTGGAGGTAGGCACACATGGGGTGTTTTGGGATAAGCTGGGATGGCTGCTGGTTTCTCTGAAGTCATGTTAGAGCAAGAGCAAGACCCACTGGAAAGGGAGACAGCTCATCAAGAGGCTGAGGGGCATCAATCCCAGGCTTGGAAGTCGGGTCTGGGTTCAAAGTGATCCCAGCCTTACACTTGTCTTGGGCAAATTTCCGAGCCTCTCTGGGCTTCCACTTCCTTACTTATTTTTATTTTAATTTTTTAATGTTTATTTATTTTTGAGAGCAGGAGAGACAGAGCACAAGTGCGGGGAGGGACAGAGAGAGGGAGACACAGAATCCGAAGCAGCTCTCCAGGCTCTGAGCCATCAGTACAGAGCCCGACGCGGGGCTCGAACCCACGAAGATCATGAGATCATGACCTGAGCCGAAGTCAGACACTCAACTGAATGAGCCACCCAGGCACCCCTCCACTTCCTTACCTATAAAAGGAAAACCGTGCCACTTGCCTTTTAGAAAAGTATTCAGTCCGATATCCTGTAGGGAAGTCTTGGCACAGAGCAGGCACTCAGTAAATGGTTGTTATATTCATTTTTCTATCCCCTTAGCCCTTAGCCTAGGGTTTTGCATATTATGTGTGCTTCGTTAATGCTTATGACCATAAGCACAGCATAAAGAATAGAGGATAGTGCTTAGAGCAGGGAAGTCAGTGGGCCTGGGTTCAAATCCTGGTCCTTACAGCCTGGCACACGTTAAGGGTGCAGTGGATGGTGGCGATGGTGCTCAATCTTGGGTAGGGCTGTTTCTGCACGTGCCACCAGTTTCTGTTCACCGTCAGCTTTAAGGAAGTGAGCGTTAATTCGTGGCGTGTCCACAACCGGAGAGTGGGCGAGCCTTAAGACAGGGGCATAAGGACGGCAGCGTCCCCAGGAAGGGGTCACCACTCTCTGGATTCCTTCAGTGTGGATCCCCAGCTCGTGCCAGTCACAGGTGCTGGGGACCCAGCTGGACTGGTGCTCCTTGAAAGTCAGGGCGAAGCAGCGTCTCACCGCTCTGTGAAGCCCAGGCCGAGGCCCTAGTAGCAGGCAGTTAAGGTCAATGGAGTTCGGTGATGTCTTATTAATCACACACTGGCTGACATGTTCTATGCACGCCACACACCAGGCTCGGTTCTAAGCTCTTTGCGTGTGGTCGAGCCCCACGGCAACCTAAGAGATAGATGTTATTATCCATATTTGTTTCAAATGAGGAAAGAGGGGGGCCTGAGTGCCTCAGTCGGTTAAGCATCCAATTCTTGGTTTTGGTCCAGGTCATGATCTCACAGTTCACGAGTTCGAGCCCCGCATCAAGCTCTGTGCTGACAGCATGGAGCCTGCTTGGGATTCTCTGTCTCCCTTTCTCTCTGCCCCTCCCACCCCCCTCGAAAAAGAAACATTGAAAAATAAAATAAAACGAAATGCGGAAAGAGAGAGGCTAAGTAATACAGCCCAAGGCCACACAGCGAGGAAGCAATGAGGGGGCTGGGATTCGAACTCAGGCTCCCCGGCTCTAGAACCTGCACTCTTAACTCCCATGGTAACCCAAGCCTCACGGGTCCTGTCCATCCGTTTTGCCACGGTTGCCACCATGAATTTCCTCCCCGCTCCTGTCTCCTTCCAGCTGAGCCTGGATCCAGTGCAGCCCAAAGAATGCGAAGCCTCCCCCCCACCAGCCTCAGCCACCTGCCTCCCCCTCCGCTGAAATAAAGCCGTGGCTGCCACAGCCGCCGCCACAGCCGAAGCCACCACTGGATCCCTTGCTTATTTCAAGTCCTCCTAAAGCTCGTTGAGTTCTTAACTTATTAAAGATAAGCACATGGAAATAGGGAGCAAATCTCTTTATTTATGACATAATCTCCAGCCCAGAAAAGCGGCAGGAACAGTGTTGCCTATATTAGGGAACCAATAGGAAAAAAATCAATTAGATCCGCCAGAGCGTTTCGCTATTAACTTTCTTCTGATGTTTCTCTTAAGGCTGGCCAGGGGGTTCCTTGCCAGCCGCAAGCCGGAGGAGAGAGGAGAGCTTTGCAGGAACAGAGGAAGGGATGTCTCAAGGAAGGCAGCAGACCAGGCTCCCAGGCAGGCCTGGAAGTCTCTCCTCCCTGGGTCTCCTTCGCTGCTCTCCAAACCTCCGCCGGGAAGTCCTTGTGTGGATGAAACCTCCAT
This sequence comes from Paguma larvata, assembly GCA_030068075.1. Taxonomy (NCBI): domain Eukaryota; kingdom Metazoa; phylum Chordata; class Mammalia; order Carnivora; family Viverridae; genus Paguma; species Paguma larvata. The sequence continues at coordinate 7,169,280 of CM057843.1, forward strand.
GCTCCTTGCAGCATGTCGGCTAGTGGCGGGTTGTCATTCTTGGCTCCTTGCAGACTCGAACCCAAAGTCTGATCACATTTCTGCTAGATCCTTAGAGTGGAGGATCCTCTTCTTCCCGGAAGAATGGTTTTCGGGAGGGGCTCATGTTGACTGATCTTTAAGAGAGTTGGCATCTGCTGGGGAACGCTGCTTGGCACCTGCAGCCCCTCCTATGAAGTCTTCACGTTCAGCTCCCTGCCTCCAGGAGCAACTTCCAAGCTGTCTCCGAGACATAGGGCTCTCCCTTGTTCCTGAGAGCCTATACAAGGGGCATGTCCTGATTCCCAAAGTGACCCACGTTTCATCTCCTTAAAGGCAGGGGATAATGGCTTGTTCACCGGTTTTCCTTCAAGGCCAAGCAGGTAGCAGCAGGCGTTCAATAAATATTCATTGAATCAATAATTATGATCACAGGGGCGCCTGGGTGGCTCAGTCGTTTAAGCAGCTGACTTCAGCTCAGATCATGATCTCACAGTCTGTGAGTTCGAGCCCCACGTCAGGCTCTGTGCTGATGGCTCATCAGAGCCTGGAGCCTGCTTCGGATTCTGTATCTACCTCTCTCTCTGCCCTTACCCTGCTTACGCTCTGTCTCTATGTCTCTCGAAAATAAAACATTAAAAAAATTAAAAAAAAATTATGATCACAGTAACTCCATCGATTGAATGCTTACTCCGTGCCAAGGCTGAGAAAGGCAGGTGCTTTTTTAAATCTAAAGTAGGACCTTTCTGCTTCTCCCTGAACCAGAAGAGGCTTCCGGTGTTTTGTCTTATTTTTTTTTTAATTTTTTTAAATGTTTATTTAGTTTTGAGACAGAGAGAGACAGAGCATGAGTGGGGAGGGGCAGAGAGAGGGAGACACAGAATCCGAAGCAGGCTCCAGGCTCCGAGCTCTCAGCACAGAGCCCGACGCGGGACTCGAACTCACAGACCGCGAGATCATGGCCTGAGCCGAAGTCGGATGCTCAACCGACTGAGCCACCCAGGCGCCCCTGTCTTATTTTTTTTAGCCAGAGGCAGAGGGAACAGAAGCTCCAAGAAGGAAATGTTATAATCCCCACCTTAGGGAGGAAACAGACGCAGAAAGAAACAAGGCTATTGTCCAGGCTAATACGTGAATGATATGCTCTCTCCATCCGCTTTTAGTCGTTAGGAAGTCCTTCTTGAGATAGGCCCTAAACCTTGCTTGTTTCGGAAGCCCTAGTCCCTTCTCTGTCCCACCTCCCACGTGAACTTGCCTCGGTTTAGGAGTGTCCACCTGCTCTTGGCACAGAGGAATGAATATTAAACCCCAAGCCTCACAGAGGCCGGCCCTCCAGGGCAGGCAATGAACCAACCCTCCTCATGCCTGTTCATTATTATAATTAATATTGAGCCGCGCTTGGTGGCGACCTCGCCCTCACCAGGTATTTGGGCTATTTTAGAAGCTTATTCAGATCAATGACAGACAGCTCCAAATAGATAAACTCACCGCCATCCAGACGAATCAATTGTAACACTGCCGTCACAACAAGCCCACGGAATCAATCTGATTTCAGGCGACATGGTAACTCAGCATTGGGCAAGCCGGTTTTAATTTCCGTGTGGCTGAGACCCAGCTTCCTCTGCGCCCTGGAACACCCCACTCTCCCAGCTGGTGTTCCAGGCACACAGGTGCCCCGGGCGGGCCCTCGGAGGACCCAGGCCAACGGGGCAGTCACACGGAGGACAGGATGATTGGGCGGCCTGTGTGACCTTGAGGCAGGCTCTTGAACCCCCCGGAACCCAGGAGGAGCTGACTCAGACCCGCTGCTGGGATCCTTGTTTTGCTGGCTTCAGCTCCGATTTTTCCGCTGCCCTCTGCAAAAACCGAACCTGGAGGCCTCTCTGGGCTGCCTCCCAAATCGGGGAGCTGTAGAGGGTAGTCTGCCTACCTTAGGCAGCAGGACAATGGCCCCTCTTGGCCTTGGAGATGGAATTTGTTCTAGCAGCGCAGCAAAAAGCTCACGAGAACAGATTCAGCCATTTATTGGGTGCGTACTTTGTGTCCAGGCACTATGCTAAGTATTTGACACCCCACCTTAACCCTCACAACAGCTCGGAGAGATAGGGAGCCATTCTCCACATTTCGTAGACGAGGAAACCAGAGCTCAGAGAGTCAAGCAGCTTGTCCTGAGTCACACAGCTTATAAGTGATGGAGTCTAGATTTGAACCCAGATCTGTTAGACTCCCTTTCTTGTGCCTTAGCCACCAACACGGTCTTAAAGATGACGCCAGAGATGCCCGCATTCTCCCCCGTCTCCCGGCTGCCGGGGAAGGGAGACTGTCTCAGCAGTTCTCCCAATTGGCAACCGTTCCCTGAACTTTCACCCCGATATTCTAGGTCCCGAGGTGAGGGTGTTGAGGAGACGGGAGGGTCGGGAGGCCATGCTGGCCACCTTCCCACACCTGGGCTTGGTCTCCCCTCCCGTCCCCCAGTCCTGTTCCTATATCTAGGTGGTGAGCAGTGGGACCTGGGACAGTGGGGCAGCGGGGGGTTCTAAACAGCCGAGGTCACGGCTTTTCAAAGTTATTTTGGCTCAGAATCTCTCTAATCGGGAGACACCTTGTGAGGAAGGCAAGGATCCAGGCAGAGGAAAACGGGGCTGGTCAGACAGTGAAGGGGAGGCTGGGAGCTCTCCTGCTCTGCTCTTCTCTCGCCCCCACCCCACAGCAGCAGCCGCTCCCCCACCCGGCCCGGGGTGGTTTTGTTGAGCCCTGGGCCTGGTAGCCACCAGCTACCTCCAGCCCGTTCTGGATTTAGGGCTTGGTAATTTCGGTGCTAAGTGGGTGAAGCTGCCCCTGGCGCTAAGGAGGCCGCATACCCATCTCCTATGGGGGTCAGAGGCGGGAATTGTGCGGAGGCACAGACCTGGGGGCCAGATGGCCCCGGATTGTGAAAGGGGCCTCCTGTCCGCGCCAGGGAGCAAAGGGCCTGCGCCGGCCTTTGTGGGAGGTGGACGCCTGTGCATCAGGTTCAGCGCCTCCTGTCCTCCCCCAGGGAGGCAGGGTTGTCTGGATTCTGCAGCCTAGCAATGGAGAGTGACCCACAACACCACGCAGCTAGCAAGCGACAACGGCGGACTCAAACCCAGGCCTATGAGGCTGCAGAGGGCTGTGATTGCCGATTCCCTGCCTGTCTGCCTGCCGTCTCTCTTCTCCAGACGGTGGCTGCTCCCCCCCGCCCCGTCGCCACCCCCACCCCCCCCCCCCGTCCTGCATAAAATCATCGGCCCTCCCACCCACCAAATACAGAACCTGAAAAGGCCCTCGGATCGTAGCAGGAGAGAACGGGATTAGACACCGGCAAGGACTTCCGGACTCACGGACTTGTGTTCCCAGCGCGCCCTCTCCTCTCCAGAGGGGCTTCAGGCAGGGTCTCGGTTCCACCCTCCCCCTGTGGCTCCCACTTCCTGAACGCTACTGCCAGACAAGATGACCTCTGCGGTGTGGGGCTTTGTGTTTTATTTTTTTGCATAGGTAATAGCCGCGCCCGGCTCCAAAAATAAGGAGATGGAAGCCTAGTGGGTGAAAAGCCTCCCCCCACCCCCCCCACCCCCGTCTCCCAATCGTCCTCCCCAGAGGCAAGCCCACATTATGTGGTTCCTGTCTAGACATATACAAGCGAAGAGGGACACATATTCTCTTTCTTTAGTCCTATTTTTAATACACAAGATGTAGCACTCTCTGCACACTGTTTTGCGCCTCGCCGTTGTCACCTGACAATATATCTTGGAGATTACTCCGAATCAGTACATAAAGAGCTGCCTTACTCTTAGGTGTCTTTTTACGGTCACGGGCTTCTGGGGGAGCTCAGAAGTAATCACAGCTGGTTTGATTAGCTTCACACTTCCATTTACGACCTCCCCGCCCAGAGAGGGTAGGGAAGCTCTCCAAGGTCACGCAGCAAGGACTGGGGCCGCGCGCGCGCGGGCTGGCTTCTCCCCCCTCCCCTGGCCCCGGCTCCTGCTCCCTCGAGGCCAGGGGTGGGGGCGGGCGACGCAAGGCGAGGGAGCCGGGCATCTCTAATTGAAATGCGGGCCGCGCGGCGCCGGCTCGTTGGCCACAGGCACCTGGCGGTGCGCGGCGCGTGGCGCGTGGAGCGCGGCGGGGCCCGGGGCGCCGGGTGCGGGGGAGGAGGGCGCGGGGAGGACGGGCGGCGCCACGTGGGAGCGGGCGGGGCCCGCCGATTCCCCGGGAAACCCGCGCCCGCGTGCTTCCCGGTAATGGTAATGAGCTCCCGGGGCGGAGGTGCGCTTTCCCCGCTGCTCACTCGGCAGCCGGGTGGCACCAAAGGAAACGGGTACTTTTTTTTCTTCCGTGCCTGACAGCTCATTAGAAGAATTAATTTACTCCAGCGTTTGCAGTTTAAAGGACATTATTTACTGGTTAATTGTTGTTATTACAAAATGTTAAATATCATTATTTATTTCCCAGGCCCTGACAGCTTCTCTGACAGGGATTTATTAGGTGAGACGGTATCGCCGGTGGGCGCCGCCGTGCGGGGCAAGGTGAGGTGGCAGGTGCGCCCCTGCGCCTAGGTCTGTGCCTAGAGCAGGCTCTTTGAAGGTCGGAAAGTGAGGGGCCGGCTCTGGCCCACCCCAGGACAAGGGGGCATTAGCTCCTCCTCCCCCATCCCTGCCCGCTGTGCTGTGTGTGGCCGCAGTGGTGGTGGGGAATGTGGGGGGGGGCAGTTGGTGACAGATAGGGGACATATTTGCATAAGGTAGCAGTTTGGGGGTCAGGGTGGCAGTTGCCAGAGGCCTGGTGGCCAGAATGAGGCCTGGACTTTGGGTCTTGCCCTTAAAGTTTACCCCGGAAACGCAAGTGTTCAGCCCACTTTCTTGAAACACAGAGAGTTTTTTTTTTAATTTTTTTAACGTTTATTTATTTTTGAGAGACATAGAGACAGAGTATGAGCAGGGGAAGGGCAGAGAGAGAGGGAGATACAGAATCCGAAGCAGGCTCCAGGCTCTGATGAACCGTCAGCACAGAGCCCGACGCGGGGCTCGAACTCACAGACCAGTGAGATCATGACCTGAGCCGAAGTCGGCCGCTTAACCGACTGAGCCACCCAGGCGCCCCAAGGCAGAGAATTTAAGAGCTGGATGCCGGAAAGGAAGTGAGGGGTCAGCTGGTGTCATGGGTCCCATGCTGGTGGCCTCCAGGCTGCAAATGGGGTCTGTGGATTTGTGTTTGACCTGTTGAGGAGACTTCACATAAAAGCCTCGATTTCTGGCTTGTCTTGAAAAGTAAGAAAATCTCGCCACACTTGACCCGCCACAGTCTTGTATCAATTGACAATGACCGGCCGGCGAGGGGCATGCCTGCTACCCGGCTGCGGCATCTTTCACTCTTCGATTCCTTCTCGACGTTACTTTCCTCGGGAGGTATTTGAGTTCCCACTCCTGATCTCATCTAATAACCACGTCTAGATGAAGGAGCTGAGTCTAGAGCAGTTAAGTCTCTGCCGGTCAGGACCGCAGCCCCGCCCCCTCGTCACCACGCCATGCAGCCCCGCCCCTCCCCACATCTCTCTGCCGCTACCACCTCTGGGTCAGGTTTGCAGTGAGTTTGCCCAGAGGGCTCAGATCTTGGAGCAGCCTCTGGGCCGGGAGTGAGAGACAGCCTCGTGAGAATTTGCAAAGATCGTGGGTCCAAAAATCGCACTTGTATGTTTATTCGGGAAGTCCTTTCTGAGGACCTACTATGTGACGTAGAGAAATGATTTGGATACAAATCTTGCCCTCCAGGAAGTCGGTCTGGTGAGATTGTGTGCGAAGCAGGCATACAATTACAGTCCTGGGGAATGTCAGATGCATAGGGCAGCTCAGAGCAAGAAGGCGGACCGGCAGGGCTGGAGGGGATCCGGGGAGGAGGCTTTCCAGGGGAGGGAATTAATACCCCCTAGAGCACGTTCTAGGCTGGGCGGGCTACCCGTGTCGTCATACACACATACATATCATCTCCTGTCCCTCTCGTAACGTGGTCGGTTAAAAATGTCTGTCATCCGTTGTTCAATAGTGGTTATCCCAGGCCTCAGAGAGCCCCCGTCCTGCCATCTGTGCCCCCCCCCGTGGATGCGTGGAACCCGCCCCAGCTTTGGGGACCCAGCCACTTGCCATACAGTCTATCAACCCATCACCCACATCCCCTAGCCAGTCTCTGGGGCAAGGCTGATTAACGGAGCAGACGCCCCGAGAAGGAGGGAGAGGGGCCTCTCGTCTGAGACCCAACCCCCAGCCCTGGGAAACGTGGATCTTTCTGGCTGACTTCAAACAATGGCCCGTTAGGTCTTCGGCCCCCTCTTTTCCCGGCCCAGGAACCCGATGGCAGCAGGTAGCCTCAAGAAGAATTTGGAGGACTAAAGGGAGATGAAAAATACTTTGAAAAAGTATGAAAACGGGCTCAACCGAGCCATTACTGTTGCTATGCTGTAAATTATTGCAAAGTTATTTCTGGCTGCCAGCCTGGTTTATTTTAGACCCTACCTCATTTCTTCCAGGTGACAGGCCCTAATTCCTTGCCTGGTGAGACAGGAAGAGACGAGCACCTACTGTAGTGAATCCTGAGGAGATCCGGAAAACTCGAACTACAGCTCGCGGGATTTTACAGATTCCCGCCCAATCAGGGCAGGCCGCCCTTGGGAGGGCTTCTCCACCAGCCCTCCCATTTTCTTTTATTGTCATAGTACATTTTTTTTTTAGCATTTTTATTTTATTTTTTGAGAGACATAGAGACAGAGAGTGAGCAAGGGAGGGGCAGACAGAGAGGGGGACACAGAATCAGAAGCAGGCTCCAGGCTCTGAGCCATCAGCACAGAGCCCGATGCGGGGCTCGAACTCACAGACCGTGAGATCATGACCTGAGCCGAAAGCGAGAGTCAGACGCGCAACCGACGGAGCCGCTCGGGCTCCCCTTACTGTATTTTAAAATAGCATTCTTTTCTGTTCGTGGAGAAAATACCCTAACTCCTGCAGAAGGAAGTAAAAAAATCACACAGAGTCCCACTGTTTAGGGCTGACTACGGTTGACGTTTTGGTGTGTCGTCAGCCACACTTGTCTCTCTGCATGCACAGATCTCTAGTTACAAACTTGCATAACCTGGGTTATTTATTTGTTTACATTAAATACAATTCTTCAAAATAACAGCATGAGAGGGTACATGCTAAACTGCTAATAATGAGTACTTTGAGGAGAGCAGTGGGATTGGGTTAGGATTCAGGGGGTGGGGAGTGTGCTTTACCTCTACTGAGATTTTTTTTAGAATGAAAATATATTTGTGTGTGGCTTCCCCCCCCCCCATTTTGCAGAATCTGATTTTCAGTGACTGCATCAGAAGGCTACTATGTAACCAATCCTTTATGACTGTGGTTTTAAGATGGGTTTGCCGTTATCAACAAAGCTGGGATGGACGGTTTTGTGCAGTTTTTTCATTTATTTAAAAAAATTTTTAGCATTTATTTATTTTCGAGAGACAGATGAGCATGAGCAGGAGATGGGCAGAGAGAGAGGGAGACACAGAATCCAAAACAGGCTTCAGGCTCCGAGCCGTCAGCACAGAGCTCAGCGGCACAAACTCATGAACTGTGAGATCATGATCTGAGCCGAAGTCAGCGCTTAACCAGCCGAGCCACCCGGGTGCCCCCATTTTTATACAGTTTTACACATTTATCCAGGGTTTCCTTGGAGCCGTTCGTTTTTTTTTTTTTAACTTTTTTTTTAATAAACGTTTTAAAAATGTTTATTTTTGAGGGAGACAGAGACAGAGCACAAGCGGGGGAGGGGCAGAGAGAGAGGGAGATGCAGAATCCGAAGCAGGTTCTGGGCTCTGAGCTGTCAGCACAGAGCACAGTGTGGGGCTCGAACAGTGAGATCATGACCTGAGCCGAAGCTGGATGCTTAATGGACGGAGCCACCCACATGCCCCTCCTTGGAGCACTTTCTAAGACGGAATTGCTGGGTCAGAGGGAATGTACCCGCTCAGGCTCTTTGATACATCATGTCAAAATCCCTTCCTTCTGGGCTGTTCTAACCTCCCATTCCACCAGCGGTGCCCACTCTCTATCCCCGCTTCCGGCCGATCCGCACAGCACAAACAAAAGGTTTGCGAGATAGTGGGGTAAAATCATGGGGTGGTGGGGTGGTTTCTTTTCCGGAGGAGGTTTAGGAAGGGGGGGCAGTGTGGTGATTGGGGAAGCTTGCCCTGGTGCCTACAAACCCTGGGAATGTGGGCAGGAGCCCACAGGAGACCTCAGTGGCCCAAGGGAAAAGGAGGAGGAGCAAGGAATGAACGTAGAACCCTCAGGGGCGTCCACCTGTCCAAATCACAAGCCTAAAAGTTGTGTCGGAATCTAGATCCTTCCTCCAGGCTAGTTCCTCCAACTAGAGGTGGGGTGCAGCCCTCCTATGCACAGTGTGTCTTAGAGCTCATGGTGTGGCTGGGATGCCTTCTCTTAGAGCTCTTCCAGCCTGACAGTTACATCTCTCAAGTTCAAGTGGCACATGGGGGACCTTCCGGGGTCACACGTCTCCAGCTCCTGCCTCTGAGGGTCACCGTTACTCTTCGATTCCAAGTGTTTGTTGTGCCCAATTCCGGGGGTCTTATCTGCAGACTCTGCACCCTTGGATTCTCTGGCAAGCGGACCCATACCATTCAGAAAGCTTCAAGAGGAATGAGACGTACTGGAGACAGACTCACCGATGTAATATTTGAAAAGATGGCGTTCCGAAGGCGCCCCCTCCTCTCCAGAGCCCAGCATCCCCACAGCGACTGAGGTTTCCTCTTGATGGGGCGACAAGAGAAAGCCCAAGGTTGCATCTCATTGGCGAGATGAATAATACATTCAAAGCATCCCGCAAACCGTGTTTGATCCGCCTAAAGCTTCAACGTTAACGTACTTCTCTTTATCCCCAGCAAGGGAGGGCTGGGAGCTGTCAACATTTTCCTTTCTGCCTAATCTGTGCCTTCTCCATCAAGAGAAAAGCAGGGGCCAGGGGAGGGAAGGAGGCAGGGAAGGAGGGCGACACACTGCCTGAACCACTCACTGAGCCACAGTCCTGAGGGGCGCTCCCCCAGCCTGGGAACCCCTGGGATCGCCAGATCAGAGCAGGGGAGGGCGGCTCTGGGGTGAGGGGCTGTGCTGTGGGTGCTGGAGCGCTTTGGGGCCTGTCCACAGGACAGGCCCCTAAGAAGTTGACCCCTGGGAGGACCCATCTCCAGTGTTTCTGGTGGGAGACCAGAGCGGGGAAGCGGAGGCTTGCCAGCTGCCAAGCACTGGGGAGTGGGGAGGAACGCCATTAAGCACTGACGCTGACCGAGCTCATGACTTGTTGCTCTGAGGGGTGACCTTAAGTTCTAAGGACCTCATCCAAGGCCCCACTGCGAGTCCGTTTCGGGCTGTCTGGCCCCAAAGTTCACTGTGGCCCCAACCACAGTGCTGTTCTCCCTCTCTCGTAGTCTCCGATACTTTGCCACACTTGTCTCTGTTCTGGAGGGGGGGATAGAGAGAAGTGGTTCACCTCGCGCCATGCCTCAGTTTCCCCATGTTTGAAATGGAGCCGTTAACCCTACTACCGACCTCACAGGACTGTGGCGAGGAGCGGAGGAAGCACCGTGTGCGTCTGCTCTTATTTCCAGCTTATTTGACGCCTCGGTCAAGTTGCAAACTGCCCCTCCCCGCCCCCCCTACTGGCCTTGAACCCATTCCGTCTTCCCTCTTGGGGCTGGCTATCTCTATCCCAATCCACCTACCCGCCCCGCTGGCTTGGGGCCCCACGGCCAGACTTCGGAGAAGTCCTCTCCTTCCCACGGACTCTGCTGATTTTCATGGCTCTCTTGTCTTCTGCTGGGGCCGGTAGAGGGAATGCCTGCCCCCTCGGTAGCCGCCAGCGCGCTCGTGGTGGAGGCGGAGCACAGAGAGAGAAGTCTTCTCTGGGAGGAAGCAGAGCGGATGGTCCCCACTGGGGAAGGAACAAGGGATGGAAGAGCCAGAGAGCTTTTCCTAATAAGTGCCACTGTGTCTCCACCCTGAGCCATTCACTCCGTACTTCCACAGGCTCCTCCTCCCCCTGGGGAAGCTATTCATCGTGTCCACTCTCCAGCCCTCCGACTGCAGTGTGGACTGGGATTTATGCAGAGGGGCAAAGAAACGCATGAGAATCCCCGAGTGTGGGACGGGAGGAAGGAGTCGGCCAAAGCTAGGGCGGAAGCCCGAGTTTGGAGAGAACCTCCTCAAAGCCTGGATGGTAGTGGCGGGGAGGGGGGGGTGTCCTGGGGAAGCGAGACCTCTCGCCCGCAGGGCAAGGCAGGCCCAGTGGTCCCTAGCAGCCTGGCCTTGGCGCCTGCCCCGTGCCCCAGAGCCCTTCTGTTCAGGCCTGGCATCCCACGGAGGTGGCATTCTGCTCAGCCGCTCACAGCACAGACGGGAAGGCGGGCATTGCCGAGAATCGATTTGCGGGAGCAGCGGGGGCTTTCTCTTCCTCCCTACTTCTCTGGTCTTTGATCCCCTGTCCTTCCTCCGCAGGTCCCGTTTTCTCCTCCTTCTTCCCTTGATCTCTCCCTCTTTCTCTCCCTTCAGCCAAATCACAGCAGCTCCCAGAAGGGAGGGGGGGTGGGGCGGGGAGCCGCAGTCCTTTGTCCTCTTGCTCCTTCTGACTCGCTGTCCAAGGTGCCAGCCTCCGGCCCAAGTCCCGGGAGGTGAAACGGCGCGCGCGCGCGCGCGCACACACACACACGTGCACACACGCGCGCCCAAAAAGCAAGAGCCACCACAGAGAGAGGGAGGGCGACCACGGAAGAGAGGAAGAGGGCCAGAGAGAAAGACAGGGACAAGATCGGAGCCTCAGAAAGCCAGGGAGAGAGATGGGGAGAGTGGGAGCCGGCGCAAAAAAGAGAATTCAGCAAATTAAAAATTTTACAACCATCCAGCCAGGCTGCAAAAATGATCTTCCCTGCGGTCTTTCATTTATCTCATTATCTGACTCCTAATGTGCGTTTCCCCCCCTTTCTCTTCTCGCCACACTTGGTGCAAAATCTTATTAGCTTTTTTTTTTTTCTTTCTTTCTTTCTGGCAGGGGCTTCATACAGTCTTTTTCATTACATTTCCTAATAAAAGCAATCACTAGGAAGGCACGGCTGGAGGATTAAAAAGCTACCTCAGCAGCCGCCTGGCCAGCAGAGCCATGAGTGGCCCCAGCCTCGTTCTTGCCGCCAGGGGAATCTGGCCAGCCCCCCCTGCGGGCTAGGTCAGGGAGACCCAGGCCGTGCTGTGGAACGTTCCAGGGCTGGGAGAACGGTTTTGCAGCGGCAGCCTCACAATGTACAGGAGGCGTGGGAACAGGAGACCTGGAGGAAGCGTGGCTCCTCCCTGGAGCCGGTTCACAGCAGGAGTGACGGCTACCTGCCTGACCCCCAGCGCTGTTTGCTGTTTGGATCCGGAGAAAAGAATATTTTGGGCCTTTCTCTCTGGGCGTCGGCCCGTCCCATAGAACATTCTTTTGAATAGCATCCGTGATGTCAAATCCTCACCTTTCGAGACTAGATTTGATGTTGTTATCCACATATTTTGTTTTTTTTTTTTTTGGTGGTAAAATTCACCTAACATAAAATTTACCATTTTAACCACTTTTTAAAAAAAATTTTTTTGAAACATTTATTTATTTTTGAGAGACAGAGACAGAGCGCGAGCGGGAAGGGGCAGAGAGAGATGGAGATACAGAATCTGAAGCAGGCTCCAGGCTCTGAGCCGTCAGCACAGAACCCGACACGGGGCTTGAACTCACAAACCGTGAGATCATGACCTGTGCTGAAGTTGGCTGCCCAACTGAGCCACCCAGGCGCCCTTTTTTGTTTTTTGTTTTTAATTTTTTAACATCATTTTAACCACTTTTTAGAAAAAAGTGTATTTATTTATTTTGAGAGAGAGAGAGAGAGAGAGCACAAGAGGGGGAGGAACAGAGAGAGGGAGAGAGCAAGACTCCCAAGCAGGTTCCGCCCTGTCAGTGTGCACAGCCTGATGCGGGGCTTGAACCCACGAGCCGTGAGATCATGACCTGAGCCAAAAATCGGATGCTCAACCAACTGAGCCACTCAGGCACCCCAAGTGAGTGTCTTATTTCACTCAGCGTAATGTCTTCGAGGTTCATCCGTGTTATAGCAGGTGTCCGAATTTCCTTACTTTTTAAGGCCGAATGGTATTCCATTGTATAAATATATCACATTTTGTTTACTTCACACTTTTTTTTTAAAACAGACAATTTCTATCCATATAAGGAAAGCATAAAGACGCAAAACCCCACCCGGATACCCATCACATTAATATAACTCTTCTCGCTTTTGTGTGTTTCTCTCTTATGCCAATAGTTGTATCTCCAACCGCTCGTGGAATTATCCTGTCTCCAAGGGCAGGTTCAGACCACTCTGAGCTCACAGCATGACCGAGGATACGGTGCTTGAGAAGGGCCAAAAGTTACCAGGAAACAGGTGTGATAAACAAGTTAAGGCTGAGGAAGGAACCCCTGTAAAGTTATATGACATTTTATTGCCTGGGTTAGAAACCAGCCGTGGAGTATTTGTCAAATTGCCCTCCACGATGATTTATGCTACACACCACTGCCAGCGGGTTAACTACAAAACCTCTCAAGGGGGTGACTTTTTAAAAAATTTTTTTAATGTTTATTTATTTTTGAAGGAGAGAGAGAGAGAGACAGAGCGTGAGTAGGGGAGGGGCAGAGAGAGAGCGAAACACAGAATCTGAAGCAGGCTCCAGGCTCTGAGCTGTCAGTGCAGAGCCTGATGCGGGGCTCGAACTCACCAACCATGAGATCATGACCTGAGCCGAAGTCGGACACTTAGCCGACTGAGCCACCCAGGCGCCCTTCAAGAGGGTGACTTTGAAGAGAACAATACTCATTTGGGAAGATTTGGCTTAGTATGTTTTTGTTTTAATTTAAAACTTTTTAATGTTTATTTATTTTTGAGAGAGACAGAGTGTGAGCAGGGGAGGGGCAGAGAGAGAGAGAGAAAGACAGAATCTGAAGCAGGCTCCAGGATCTGAGCTGTCAGCACAGAGCGCGATGCGGGGCTCGAACTTACGAATGGTGAGATCGTGAGCTGAAGTCGGACACTTAACCGACTGAGCCACCCAGCTGCCCCTGGCTTAGTATGTTTTAACATGAAGGTACAAAAAAAATCTAATTAAAAGTGACTTTTTCATGTCTTGCTGCTTTGGGGACCACTGAGGCCATCCCTCGGCTAACTGCTGAGTCCCTGAGGTGCTCCAGGACTGCTGGAAATGGTCCCAACCAGCGTTTCTTAAAGACCAGAAAGTGTCATGGATTCAGGGAGACCCGCAAACGAAAGCACTATTGCAGAAGTGTGCACACTAGTATCTACAGAACCACAGCCAGCCCGCTCCCAGCAGGGACGCCGCCATCTCAGCCACTGGTTCAGTTAATAATGGCAAAGCCTTGGATCTCTGCGGTCCTTTGGGAACCTTGTACCTTTCATTTCTTTCCCCTCTCTTCCGGGACTCTGGCTCTCAGTCTCTGCCACTCTCGGTCCCTGGCCCAGACCCCAGCAGACAGCAGGTTCTGCTCAGGGAAGAGCAGAAACGCAGAGGTTACAGAGACCACCCCACCCATCCCTTCTTCCATCTTGGGTCAGAGCCCCTGAAACACACCACGATTTCACTCCTTTCCCTCTCTCTGCATGAGCAGAAAGCATTTCTTTTCCATGTGGCCTTCAAAACGGGATCTTTTCCTTACTCTTTCTCTCTTTCTCATACACACACGCGCGCGCACACGCACACACCCTCTCTGTTCCGCTAATATCAGCCTTTTCTAGATCGCTTCCCTTTTTCTTCCTGAGACGCTGCCCCCTCCCTTCCATCAATGCTCCAGGGGGGCTTTTCTTTTTCTTTTATTCTCAGCTCTCTATCCATCAAGGGGAGGGGGGGAAACACTTTATCGGAACCCTTAGTGGGCAACAGCAGCAACCCGCAGCTGCTCGGGCAGTAGGAACTTCATTTCCGGCGCTGACGGTTATAAATGTGGCACAGAACACCAGTAGGGACGGAAATAAATCAAACAGCTTCTCCAGAGGTCCCTAGGGGCTGCTTTAGAATTTCTCCCCATTGGGGGTCATGTTCCTTCTCTTCCTTGGCAGGGGAGGGGCGGGGAATGCTGTGATTTGCAACGTGGAATGAGCCACCTCCTTGCCCTTCCTTCAGGAAAGCACTGAGCCCAGGACCCAGGACGCTCTGGTCTGGAGCGAGAGCATCCGGCCTGTCTCTGGATGCAGAGAAGGGCTTGGGGCCTGAAGTCCTGGGCGGGGGTTTGGATGCTGCCTCTGTCACTTGCAAGCTACCGGTTTTCTCTCGTCTACAAGATGGGGGTAAACATGCCTGCCCTGCCCCCCTCGCGGGGCTGTTGTGAAGGTTGACTATCTAGAAAGTGAGAGCCGTGAAACTTTGGATAAGCTGATGCCATGTGGCGAGGGGTTATTAAATAGCGATGATAAGGATCAGGGTTGTCCAGGAAGCCTTTCGGATGGGCTCCAGGCAGACCTTCCCCAGCCCATTCCACAAACCTTGGCTTTCTCCTTTCCTTCCAGAATTCTGGGCAAGGAGCTCGGAGAGTCTGTTCCAAACCCAGCTGGACTTCTCCCAAAATGTTTTCTAAGCCTTCTTCCTTCTGCTCCTCTAAGTGCTAAGAAAATAAAGGTGGACAAGTCCGAGAGAGGTAGAGCGAGAGGGAGCAAGGCAGAGAGAGGGAGAGAGGGGCGGTGGTTTGGAGAGACACGGACAGAGGGAGAGAGAGGCAGAGAGAGGGCTGCCAAGGAGGAGCCAGGAAGAGGGAACGGTTGGCTAATGCCGTGCTACCATGAGCTCGGCATGGATCCTTCCGAAGTTCTGTGTAAGAAGCCTGCTCGGCGAGACGGGACCCGGCGTGGGCTCTACGATCTCACCCCTTTTACATTCTGAAACTTCCAGATGCCGCACACCACCTTTCACCCGTTCCCTGGCCTTTCTGCGGATTTCGATCCGACCCCGGCCAAACCCTGGCTGCGGTTGGGAGCTTCGACGCAAGCAGGCTACTGACCATGCCCTGAGCCCCCTCAGGACAGCAATTACCCGTACAGCGTTTTCTTCTAAGCCTTTTTCTGTAACAAGATTCCACCCAGCTTCACTCCCCAGAGGCGCCTTGTGTTGCCAGTTTCTCGCTGTACTTAGAGAGAGAGAACTGATTTTCTTTAAATATTTGTTCAACATTTGATTTAAAGAGGTTAGGTGCTGCGGAAGAAGAAGGATGAACAGAGGACATGCTTCTCTATTGTTCTGAGCCACTCAGCCCTGATGGGCCGTTGCGCGTTCCATTCTTTAAAACAAAAGCTGTACGTAAGCAAGACCCACGTTCGACTGAAGACAGTTAACTTTGGAGGTCATAGCCTATACCTGCAGCTTATGAAAATAGTCCTCCTTTCAGACAAGAGTGGGGAGTCCCTTGAAGCCACCTGGGCAGCAAAATTCTCTTCCATCTTATTCCAATTCATGATGATGCTTAGGGCCCATGTATACCGGCCCTTCAGCCAAAGTCTGGCTGCTTCGCCCCTAAATCTGGCTCTCATGGTAGCTATTATGAAATTCTCACTCTTGCTGCCCCCTGAGGGAGGTAGTCACTCTTTGTATCTGGGGGGGAGGGAACAGGGGAGTGTAAATGGAGGATGTACCGGAAAGCCGATATATGTTGGCTACCAGTAATTCGACTGCAACTGAGGTTGGAAACCTGGTAATGTTAGGCTGAATTATTTGGACTGACTAGCCAAGTAAAAACAACTAAAAGTGCTAGATAAGAGGTCAAAAATATCTTAAAGTGTTGGGTTGCCTGGGTGGCTCATCAGTTAAACATCTGACTTCGGTCAGGTCATGATCTCACGGTCTGTGAGTTCGAGCCCCGTGTCAGGCTCTGTGCTGACCGCTCAGAGCCTGGAGCCTGCTTCAGATTCTGTGTCTCCCCCTCTCTCTGCCCCTCCCCTGCTCATGCTCTGTCTCTCTCAAAAATAAATAAACATTTAAAAAAATTTTTAAAAAAGCTGTAAAGTGTTGATAAAATACCAAGGAATTAAGAGGCCGACATGGAAGAGAAAACCAAAGCACTTTTCCCTAAAAGAGCATCTGTCAATCCCAGTAAATCTGAACTTTCATTTTGATCACCTGGAAGAATGAGGAGACTAGAACCCAGGCTTAGTACCTCCGCGTGGTGGGGAATCTGATACAACATCTGCTTCTCAATCCACTGAGACCCCAAAGGACTCCAGCGTGATTTGGAAGACCTCAGACCAGGGACTCCGTTTAGATAGCTCAGAACTGGCGGCGTCCCTAGTATCTGGCAGAAATAAGCACGGTCTCTCCAGAGGGAAGCCCCTTCGTGTTCAGAGTATTTCTATATATTTGGAATCACCTATAATAAATTAAGGCGTAATGAATAATAGTTTGTTCAAGTGCAGTTACCAGAACACGGGTGAGGATAGACAAGCTTCGAAGAAAATAAGGCTTCACATTTCTCGTAGAGACAAGAGATCAATGAAAAATACCTGAGAAAACTTCACACATTAGACCGATCAGACATAGACTATAGAACGACCATGTTTCTTGTGGTCAGAGAAATAAAGGACAAGCTGGAACATATTTACATGGAGTAAAAAATTACTCCATTTCTTTAAAGAAAGACTTTAAAAATCCCAAACAGAAATTCTAGACAAAAAAAAATAGTAACCGCAATTAAAATTCAACTCATTAATTTAAAAGCAGCCAAGATGCAGTAGGACAGAGAATTAGCAAAGTCGAGGATAATAGTGAGAAATTACTATTAAGCATGCAGTGTTGAGAGACAAAAAGGGGAGAGAGGGATGGAGAAACAGCAGACATAGTGGCCAGAGGCCTAGTATATGTTTAACTAGCATCCCAGAAAAACAGAAAAGAACAAATAGGGGCAAGGCAAATATTTGAGAAGAGATAATGGCCGAGAACGTTCCAGAACTGATGGAAGACACTAGTCCACAGATTCAAGAGGCCGGCGAATCTCGAACATGAACGTCCTGTCTAAATCAGCAGCCATAGGAGAGAGGGGGAGGTATACAGCTCCGCGTTGTCTTTCCAGCTCCAGGGGGCTTAAGCGTTCCAGAAAATACTCGATTAGGAAGAAGAGCACTAAACCTCCCACTAAGAAGCCGAGCTTTGTGGCTTTGGTGCCTGAGATTCCCTGCACCCTTAGGCTCCCCTCCCCTTTCCACTGCCTCAAGGCCTCTCCGCCAGCCAGGTCCTGATAGCCTCCTATTTCTCTGCAAAGGCCCTCCCTTATACCTCTCTTTCTCTCTTGATTTCAGGGACAGGAAGGGGGCCCAAGGCAGAAACCGAAGAAAGAGTAGAAGGATAAGAATCTGAGAGAAAGCCGAGTAAGGGAGATGAGTCTTGCAGACATTATGACTCACGATTGGGGCCGGACTGGCTTTGGAGGCCAACCTGGAGGCCAGCCGGAGGCAGCTAGTGGAAGATGGGGAGTGAAGGTGACATAGGAGTTGCTATCCAGAATTCTGCTCCCGTTCCCTTTCCTCTTTTCCCTCAGGCTTCCCTCTGATGCTCTGCCTCCATGACCATAGGTCTGGCAGTGTTGTGTTGGGAGGACCCAAGCTCCCATAACCATCCACACTCCCTAACATACAGCAACATCAGGCTGTACGGGTAGGAGAGAAAAAGACCACAGCTCCTTGAAAACTGGAGAATATCAGAGCACGGAATCCCTGGAGTTGGTCTTCCAACATGCCAGCGAATTTGGGTTGCTATTTGTCACGTTAAACCAGCCCCGTCCATGTGAAGGCCACTTGACTTTTCCTGTCCCCATTTCTCACTCCTTACTGCAGGTCCCAATCCCAGAGGGCCCCGAGAGCCAGGCTGTGAAGCCGGGGAAAGCCATGGAAGAGTCTCTCCAGAAAAGGGAGGAGAGGCTCCCAACGGATGACTCAAATATTGTTTCCATCCTAAACACACCCTCACCGCCAAGGGGCAGAACTGGGACACCAATTCTCAGCACTCTTTGATTTGCTACTTGTCCCGACGTCCGCTGAGCTTTCACGGGACCTCTCCAAAAGCGTAGTGGTGAAGTATACCCACACAGACATGCATAGGGAGACTTCAGTTTGTCTTAGAGCACCGTCATTAGATGGGTGTACAGATGTGCACACAGAGGTGTGTAGAGCTGGGACAGCAAGCCTTCAAAACAAGATTAAGAAGATTCCAGTATTCGGGGCACCTGGGTGGCTCAGTTGGTTAAGCATCCCACTCTTGATTTCAGTTCAGGTCAGGATCTCAAGGTTTGTGAGTTTGAGCCCTGCATTGGGTTCTGTGCTGAGGGTATGGAGCCTACTTGGGATTCTCTCTCTCTCTCTCTCTCTCTCTCTCTCTCCCTGTCTCTGCCCCTCCCCAGCTCTCTCTCTCTCAAAATAAATAAAATTAATTAAAAAAAGAGAAGATTCCAGTATTCACCTTTTGTCTGACACCTTAGCAAGGCTGCAGGGGTGACCACACTCTCTAAGCTTCTCAATGCCACCCAAGGACGACAAGGAGAAGAAAGATGCTGGAAGGTCGTCCAGAAGAGACAAAGACCTATGAATCTGGGGGCAAAGCCAAAAAGGAGAAGTGGTCCAAAAGCCAAGTTCAGGACAAGCTTTATAACCTGGTGTCATTTGACAAAGGGACATTTATGACTCTGTAAGGAAGTTCCCAACTGTCAGCTTGTAACTCCAGCTGTTGTCTCTGAGAGACGGAAGATTCGGGGGCGGGGAGGGGCGGGGGGGCTGCTCCCTGGTCAGGGCTGCCCTGTAGGAGCTGCTTGGTAAAGGACTTTTCTTTAATGTTTATTTATTTTGAGAGAGAGAGAGAGAGAGAGAGAGAGAGAGGGAGGGAGAAAACATGCACGTGCAAGAGCAGGGGAGGGGCAGAGAGAGAGGGAGACAGAGGATCCTAAGCAGGCTCTGCACTGACAGCTGAGGGCCCAACGTGGGGCTCGAGCTCATGAACCATGAGATCAGGACCTGAGGCCAAGTCGGTTGCTTAACTGACTGAGCCGCCCAGGTGTCCCTGGTAAAGGACTTATTTAACCGGTTTCAAAGCACAGAGCTCAAAACAGCTGTGCGTTCCCTTAGACGATGACAGTATGCCTCCTCCCTCCTTTTTATTGCCGCTCACCTTTGTCCTAGTGGGGCCCGAGGTGGATGCTTCCTTCCCAAGCTAAATAGCAATTTAGGGTTTTTTCTCAGAGGTTTCAGCCCCGATTCGAGGGACTCTCCTTTTTCTCCCTCCCCACCCCCCGCCCCGACTGCCTAGCAATGGAACGCTTGTATCTTGGGGGAGCAGAGTTGACTGTATTATTTGCCACTTGACAGGTGCAAACGCAAAAGGACGGCAGGAAACAGAAGCCGGGGGCCCTGGGTGTGGGATCCCCTCTACCTTCAGGCCTGAAGAGCGGGGGGGCTCTGTCCGCCTTTGGTAAACCTCTGCTTCGGATTCGGTCTCCCTCGCTCTCTGCCCCTCCCCCACTCATGCTCGGTCTCTCTGTCTTTCAAAAATAAAGAAATGTTAAAAAAAAATTTTTTTTTTAAAATGTGTTTGTACCCCCATCGAACATCTCAGAAAGGAGACAGAAAGAAAATAGTTAACAGTACCGCCTGGGATGAGGAGAACCACGGAGCGGCCGAGGACAGGGTGGGGAGGAGAAGGCCTTTTCACAGCGTTCCCTTTTGAACCCTGTAATTGTTGCTCCGACTGTCTGTAGTACCTGCGGAGAATGGCAGTCAAAAGCAGGCCCCTTCCCCTTCAGGAGCTTAGGGCGCAACAGCAGACATGCCAGCCGTTACAATACCCTGGGCTCATTGTTATCACCGAGCCGTAGACAGAGAAGGGAATCTGGGAGAGAGGCCATCCAGGTTGGCTTGGGGGGTGTCGGGGAATGTGCGATGATCACAGCGGACGTGGAACCCGCCTGGGGCCTGGGCTCAGCCTCGCCAGGGCCCGAAGAGCACAGGGAGGAGGGCCCCGCGCTGGAGCCAGCAGAGGCCAGAACGCAAAGCACCTTGGGCGCCGAGAGATTTCATCGTGATAGGAAATGGGCGGCTGTTCCAGAATCTTCCGTAGGGGACTGACCTGTTCGACTGGCTCGGAGAGAGGACTCTGGCGGGAACGTGCAGGGATAGATGAAGAAGGGGGCAAGGCTGGGGTGGGGCGGGAGCCTGGGAATGAGGTTCATGCAAGCATCCCGGTGGGCGAAGGCAGAGGGACCCCCCCCCCCCCCCGGGGCAGAGGGAGCGGGGACGCGGGAGGGCGCGTTGGGGAATAAAACCGGACACCTGCAGTGGGTCCAGGGCATGTGTGGAGACCACGCCATGGATCCAGTTCTGCGGCTCCCGGCTCGCTCGCTTTGGCATCTTCTGCACGTTCAGGGCCCCGAACACCCCTGGCAGCTGGCAGGATGGGTCTGGAGGGGCCACTTCCCCGGCCTGCTTGCCTGCCTGCCTCCTCGCCCCAGGCTCCGGCTCCTTGGCAGAGAGGGGCGGAGGAAAGAGAGAACAGAAGCTTCTCCCTCGCCATTCAACTCCTAGGTCTCTCTTATTTATTCCACGCTCTCTCTCTCTCTCTCTCTCTCCCGATTCGGGTCCTCTCATTATTTTTGAGCTGTAAGGGCTGCGGCTTCCCTGGCTGGGCTCCCCCGCCCCCCCGGCCCCCCCCCCCCAACGTCTGCGAAGTGTCAATCAAGCCATCGGATGAACAGTTCAGCCTCACGTCCTCCGAGGCTCTGCCCCAGGACACGAGCAGCGATTCTGACACACAGCCGCGCGCGCGCCGTGTATAGGGCTGCTGGCTCTGCCTTTAATAGTCTTCCGACCCCAATATGGGTGTGAAAACGGAGTTGGAGGGGCTCGCTTCTCTCTGCCCGGCCCGGTTCAGGGCGGCCGCAAGGACGGGGCAACCCCGAGAGGGAGGGGGAAGCCTTCAGAAGCCGATTTCCTTTTCATTTCAAGGTTGGGCCATGGCCAGGGGCTGCTTTCGGAGGAGCTGTTTGAAATTCTTAACAAGAAGCCGATGCCTGAGTCCAGGAATCCAGGGCAGCCTTGTGAAGTGGTGTAGGGGGTGGGGGGGGGGGAATGGAATTGTCATTTTATTTCTAAAGGGATATTATATTAAACAAAGGAGAGGTGGGGTACAGAGCCGCTTTGTAGCTTCCCCTGGAGGACGAACAGTAAGAAACGGTTGGGGAGTGGGGGGGGGGGCGCGCAGCAGGAAGAACTGAGACGCGAACAAAGAAAGAACTCCCCCCCCAGCCCTGGAACCAGTGAGGCGGGAGATCTGAGGAATCTGCTTCCCCGGGGGATTCCTCCTTCCCCTTTTACAAATTGTGAATGGAAGCGCAATTTTGATAGAAGGGGGAAGCTAATGAGCGTTAAGCTCAATTACTGTGCCAAATTCTCTGTCGATCTTTGATAACGCTGATAACACGCGTACACGTAACTCATGGTTGGGATCCGAGGGTGTCTCTTGGCGCTCTGTTCTTTTTCTCGGGATGGTTTCACACAGACACACGTTTCTATGGAGCCCGCCGTCCTCAGCTTCTTATTTTGAATCGCTACATAGTATTCCGTTGCGTCCACGCGGCCAGATTTGCCCAGCTATTCCCCGTGCCTGCGTTGTCTCTAGTTTTCTGCATTGTAAGAGCATGGCTGTGGACGGCTTCGTACAAATGTCTTTTTCTTCCCTTGGAGGTTTCCTTGGGGTGGAGCTTCCCAAGTCAGATTTCTAGGTCAGAGCATTTGAACCATTCTACCGTTCCTGCGCCCTGCCCAGCTCTTTCCAGAAGGCCCCGAGGATTCGAGCCGCGCCCCGGTTCTCTCTCTTTCCCCACGGCACTGATGGCGTCAGATTTTATCCTTGTTACTTATTTTCGCTCATTTAATAGACACGTAATCGTACCTTGAAGTTAATAAATTCCTGTTTCTCTCATTGCTGGCGAGGCTGGGCACACTTCCACGGGAGGATTTATTGTTTGCTTTTTCCTTGTGTGTAGACGGTTCTCCTCTGACACCTTATCAAGAGAAATCCGGGGACGGACCTTATGTATTTGTATCAAGTCTTTACGTACTTAAATAGTACACTTTTCCCCGTTATGTCTACCATTCTTTAAGGGAGCTGTCCAACTGTGAGGCGGATTCGGGTTGGGGGTGAGGGTGGATTTGAGATGACTTCTGGGTTCTAGAGTGTTTTTTTTTTCTTTTTTCAGAAGAAAATCAACCCAATTATATGGTACCCCTCTTCTGGACCCCCTATCTTCCTAGTAAAGGAGGGGCTGGGCCGAGAGGACAGCCGGTTGCCAAGGCCACTCTGGGGACTCCCTTGCGGGGGGCGGGAGCGACCTGGGATCACACGGATTTCCTGGGTCAGTGTTTTTTCCCACTCATGGTATGGCCATGAAAGAAACAGCAAGCTATTTGTTTAGGTTTATTTATTTATTTTGAGAGAGAGAGAGAGCAAGAGAGAGAGCTCTCGTACACGGGGGAAGGGCAGAGTGAGAGGGAGAGAGAGAATCCCAAGCAGGCTCCGTGCTGTCAGCTCAGAGCTCAACTCGGGGCTGTATCTCAGGAGCCGCAAGACTGTGACCTGAGCTAAAATCCAGAGTCTGATGCTTAACCGACCGAGCCGCCCGGGCGCCCCGAAACAGCAAACCATTTCAATCAGAATCATCATTAGGAGTTCTGACTAACCCCTGACACGGCTCAGTGGTCAAGGGAACAGGATCCGGACCCAGTGACCTGAGGTGCACGTCTCGGTGCTTCTGTTTACCAGGTGTGTGGCTTTGGGTGCATCGCGAGGCTAAACATAAGCCGTCCTGTCTCTGGCTGTAAAAGGGGTGTTTCAGGCTCAGGACGTGATCTCACGGTTTGTGGGTTCGAGCCCCACATCAGGCTCTGTACTGACGGCTCAGAGCCTGGAGCCTGCTTCAGACTCTGTGTCTCCCTCTCTCTCTCTGCCTCTCCCTTGCTTGTGCTCTCTCTCTCTCTCTCTCTCTCTCTCTCTCGAAAATAAATAAACATTAAAACATTTTTTTAAAAAGGGGTGTTTCAATTATGGCTGCATAAAAACCACCCCAAAACTTAGTGGCTAAAACAACAACTGTTTTTATTCTATCTCACGATTTTGTAGGTCAGGAATTCAGATGGGGCTTGGCTGGGTGATTCTGTTCCATGTGGCTGGCGTTAGTTGGGTCTCTCAGTCACTCAGCGGTAGTGAGCTGGGCTGGGCTGGGCTGGGCTGGGCTGGGGGCGGGGCGCATTCGAGATGGCTTTGCCCTTAGGTCTGGCTTTCCCCGCAGGCTCAGAGCCTCCGCATCTGGTCTTCCCTGCAGGGTGGTTGGTTGGACCTCTAACTCGGGGGCTCAGAGCTCCAAGAGGGAGTTTCCAGCTCAAGAAGAAGAAGCAGGCAGTGTCTTTAAAAAAAAAATTTTTTTTTAATATTTCTTTGTTTTGGAGAGACAGAGTTCCAGTCAGGGAGGGGCAGAGAGAGAGGGAGACACAGAATCCGGAGCAGGCTCCAGGCTCTGAGCTGTCAGTACAGAGCCCGACGCGGGGCTCGAACCCACGAACTGCGAGATCATGACTTGAGCCGAAGTTGGATGCCTACCCAACTGAGCCACCCGGGCGCCCCAAAAACCACGCAGTGTCTTAAAGCCTGGGCTAGAAAGTGTCCCGGTGTCGTTTCTGCCTTACTCTATTGGTCACACACTCACAGAGCCTGTGATGGGGGGAGTGACAATGAATTTGGGACTGTCTTTAATGTGCCCCAAGTTGGGATAAACGTGTGTCCTTCCAGGGCTGCAAGGGTTAAACACGGAGACGCCGGCAGAGGCAGATGACCAGGAGGCTAACGAAGTTTCAGCCGCAGGGCTCCTTAATGGGATGGTCTCTTCCTAGTCCCAGCATCTAATTTTGTATTCATGATTTTTCTTTTCCTTTTCTTCCTTCCTTCCTTCCCTCCCTTGCCTTCCCTTTCTTCCTTCCTTCCTCCCTCCCTCCCTCCCTCCCTCCTCTCTCTTTCTCTCTCTCTTTCTTTCTTTCTTTCTTTCTTTCTTTCCTCCTATTTTTGAGAGAGAGAGCATGAGCAGGGGAGGGGCAGAGAGAGAGAGAGGGACAGAGGATCAGAAGCGGGCTCTGTGCTGACAGCAGAGAGCCTGATGCGGGGACGGGACTCACGAACTCCTAGATCGTGACCTGAGCCAAAGTCAGACACTTAATCAACTGAGCCACCCAGGCGCCCCTCTTTTCCTTTCCTTAAAGAAGACCCCCAAATCGTTTAAGAACCAGGCCCCGCAAATCCTGGCTCTGTTCTGAATGCATGTCAAAATACTTATTTAGCACACTGCCTGGCCCAGAGGGCGCGCTCACTGCAGGGCCCCTCCGTGCCCTAGGCTGGTGCCTGGTCCCCTCCCTGCGCCTCAGGACAAAGCCCCGCCTCTCTGTCCTTTCCGTTTGTTCAGGATAATTTCTTCTCCTTTGTGAAAAAGGAAAGTAAAACATGCTGAGAATAATTTCATAATCACAAAACTGCCCTCCCGATTGTTCCTTGCATCTACCCCCTCCCCCCCCCCCCGACCTTGCATCCCACCGGGGAGGTGGGTCTCACCCTGGGCAGAGTGCCAAGTTCTTAGCTTGGCCCTCTAGAATCTCCAAAGGAAATCAGGCCGCAGGGAGGGAAGCCAGCAGGGGGAGGCAGCATTCCTGGTGCCCAGCTCGGTCTAGGAGGCATTGAAATTCCAGGGCCGAAGTCCCGGAGACAAAGATCATAATGAGACAGGAAGGTGGCATGGGAAGGAGCCATTTGCATGACAATAATTGAGCCAAGAATAGAAAGCTAGAGGGATACAAGGGTGAGGCTGGCAGCTGGGCTGGGCTAAACCTCAGAAATCATACTCCCCAGCTCCGCTCTGCAGGGGAGGTGGGGACTGAGCCCTATGCCAGGCTCCGCGGGGAGGGAGGAGTGGAGAGAAGGTGGCAGCGCCCGGGGGATTGTGGGAATGCTGGCCAGGCTGGACTTTGCCCCACTCCTCCTCCTTCAGCCCAGAGTCTTCTTTGTGTGCGGGGCTTTGTGGCCGCAGGGCTCAGGGGGCACTATGGCCGCTCAGAACGAAGTCTGCGATGCCATTGTGATCGGGGCAGGCATCCAGGGCTGTTTCACGGCGTACCATCTGGCCAAACACAGGAAGAGGGTCATCCTGCTGGAGCAGGTACCGGTGTTCCCTCTGCCCTCCTGACCTTAGGGACGGTCCCTCTCTCCTCCCCTAGAGAGAGGTTTCCAGAGCCAGCAGACTTTGGAGGAAGGTCTGATTGTCAACTTCTGGGTAGCTTGCAGCTTTGCTGCCTAGTGTATTTCGTGACGAGGCAAAGAAAGTTCCACCGTCCCCAAGACCCACATTGGGTTTCTAGGCTCATTGCCTCCTTTTACTGCCTCCCCGGTTCCTGCCCTCGATCAAGAAGGGTCCCAGGCCCCGGAATAATAATCCCTTCTGCTCTGGGTAAATTTAAGTCAAAATAATTTTATCCAGAGGCAAAAGCTGATCCTGTGAGCCTATGAGGTAGGATTCTTCCCTGGGTATTCCTGGCCTCTCACCCTGGAACCCAGCAGAGGCTTCTGTTTCTTTCTACCACTTCTCGTGGATGGCAGCCTTATTGTCTGATACCCAGGCAGTAAGACTTAGGTCTTAGTTTTCCTTATAGGAAAGGTGACCCCACGCAGCGCAGTCTACACTGGCCACTGCACATGTGGGCGGGCCCTGAGTGTCTCCAGGGTCCTGCCCAGGGCAGGTCCACCCAGCCCACCTTCCAGGGTCTTCTATCCTCTCATCCTCCCTGCAGCTATCCAGACGGTTTCGATTTACTCTTCTCGGTCATGAGCTGGATTGGTTAGAAACCTTTTTCAACTTCTCTATCAGCTTTCTCAAGGTCTGAGGGATTCCTGGCTTAACCGTGCAGGAAACTCTCCATCCTTTGCTAAATCCCAAAGTGGTTCCCTTGTCCCAAGTGATCTGAAGCCACAGGGAAATAGCTTCCACTTCCTTGTCCACAAAACGAAAGGGGGCTAGACTGGAATAATCTCAAAGGTTCTTTCTTTTTTTTTTTTAACTTTAAAAAAAATTTTTTTTTTAACATTTTTATTTCATTTTTGAGAGACATAGAGACAGAGCATGAGCAAGGGAAGGGCAGAGAGAGAGGGAGATACAGAATCCCAAGCAGGCTCCAGGCTCTGAGCCGTCAGCACAGAGCCCGACACGGGGCTCGAACTCACAGACCGTGAGATCATGACCTGAGCTAAAGTCGGCCACTTAACCGTCTGAGCCACCCAGGCGCCCCAACTTTTTTTTTTAAATATTTATTCATTTTTGAGACAGAGAGAGACAGAGCATGAGTGGGGGAGGGGCAGAGAGAGAGGGAGACACAGAATGTGAAGCAGGCTCCAGGCTCTGAGCCATCAGCACAGAGCCCGACGCGGGGCTCGAACTCACAGACCACGAGATCATGACCTGAACCAAAGTCGGACGCTCAACGGACTGAGCCACCCAGGTGCCCCTCAAAGGTTCTTTCTAATTCTGTTTCTCTAGGAGACTCAGTGGGGTGGGGTCGCAGCAAGATGACCAAAGACTAACCAACAAAGGGCCTTTGGGATGTGAGTAACGTTAGCAAAAGGGAAGCTGAGTTAGTGCTACCGGAAACTTCTATGCCGATAGCTGAATCGGGAACTTGGCCGTGAAGGAAGACTCTATGATTTGAACGTGGCGAGCTGTGGCTCCTGGGGGTGGGGATGAGGAGCGGGCGGCACAAGGGGTAACAGCTTCAGCGGCCTCTCTTGTCTGGCGTTTCCAGTTCTTTCTACCGCACTCCCGCGGAAGCTCCCATGGGCAAAGCCGGATCATCAGAAGGGCATACCCTGAGGACTTTTACACCCAGATGATGGATGAATGCTACAAGATGTGGGCTCAGCTGGAGCATGAGGCCGGAACCCGATTACACAGGTTTGGGGGCGGGTGGGAGAATTCCTGGAATTGTGGGGTCCAGTGCCTGAGGGGGGCCCTGCCGTGAACACTTCAAATGCACCGCAGGGACGCAGGGCCCAGGGGAGGGCCAGACACAGGGAAGCATTGTGCTCCCCGTCATGACGATTGCCCCCTGGGTCCGGCTGACTCGGGACTCACACTCTGAGTTCCCGGACTGGGGTCAGGCACGCGTTCGAGGCTAGCAGAGGTTGTATTGGGCAGACTGCTCAAAAGGCACTGGGAGCAGATACCCAGAGCTGGAGTGTGTATTTCCATCTCCACGGAGCCATCTGAGACTCTTTAGGGCAGGGATTGAAACAAAGGAGGAGGCTGCTGTACTAATTTTTTTTTTTTAAGTGTTTATTTCTTTCTGAGAGAGAGAGAGAGAAAGAGCTCCAGCGGGGGAAGGGCAAAAAAAGGGCTGAACAGAGGATCCGAAGCGGGCGCAGTGCTGACAGCAGCGAGCCCTGCGTGGGGCTGGGACTCACAAACCATGAACTGCGAGATCATGGCTTGAGCTGAAGTTGGATGCTCAACTGACAGAGCCGCCCAGGCGCCCCTGTCTTGATTCTGTATATTCCTGCTAATATCATAGCCCTTCATGCTGGGTCCTCATCCCCAGAGTGACCCCTATAATCCATTGCATTCTCTCTGAATGTCTCTTCCTATAGGCCGCTTCTTCAGGCCCCGCTGCTTACCGGAGATTTCTCTCGTTCCCAT
Source organism: Paguma larvata (assembly GCA_030068075.1). Taxonomy (NCBI): domain Eukaryota; kingdom Metazoa; phylum Chordata; class Mammalia; order Carnivora; family Viverridae; genus Paguma; species Paguma larvata. The sequence goes on from CM057843.1 coordinate 7,197,180, forward strand.
GGCTCTGTAACCCTTTAGACTCCTTGACCTTCCCCACCCCCAACCTGCGCTGACCTTTCAAACACTCACGGGGAAGAAGGCAGACAACCCGTGATGCCCAGAGAACTTTACCCACCCACGCCGCGTCCCCTCCCTCCTTCTCCGTGGTGGCTCCTAACTGAACTTTCTACAAAACCGCGGCTCTATCCTACAGCGTGGCAGTTATTTTAATGGCCAGGAACCAAGAGGTTACTGTTCTGTTGCAAAAACACCATTAACTTAAGAACAAAGTGAAATCCATTATGCAAATGCGGCTAGGACAGCTAATTACAGATGTATTCCAGAGGCTGCTAATGCACCCAGCACCCAAATAAAGGAGCCTGTCTTGCCGAGGGGTGGCCTGGCAAAGGGACCCCTCTCTGTCAGCCATCTGTGACTACCGCCGAATATCTGGTAGGAAAAGGAGTGCCAAGGCCTTGGAGGGTCCCCTTCTTCCCAGCAGACACGGAGGCAACTGAGATGTTGGGAGGGTGATGTTATTATGGGAGTGTCCTTGAACCTTTCAGAGGGAACGTGATTCCGGAGACAGGCTCGAACTTGACTTTGGGCTCTACCCCTTACTGACCGTGTGACATTGGAAAAGTTTCTGTACCTCTCTGCGCCCCGTTTTTTTCCTCACAGGGCTTTGCGGGGATGAAACGAGACTCTTATGAAGTACTCGGCATAGTGCCTAGCACCTTCTGATAAGCGACTGTCCCTCCTACCTGTTCTGGGTCAGCTGTATCCTATCTGCCTTGCACGAGGGAGGAGGAAGGGCAGGAGGAGACAGGTGGGGTGCACCAACCGTGGATAAACCGCTCCTGGAGAGAGGGAAAGGAACCATGGGGTAGGAGAGTCTCACAGTCTCACAATCTTTTTCTCGGCAGGAATTTGGAAGGGCTTTGGGACCAGGCGAACCTGGCTTTACACGTCAGCTCTGACACATTTAATTGTATGGTTTGGAGCAAGCCGTTTAATCTCTGTGAGACTCAGTTTTCTCGTCTGCAAAGCAGGGGTATCTATTTCATGGGGCTGCTGTGAGGATACGTACGTTAGAGTACGTACCTGACAAATCCATCCTCATCACCGTCACCATCATCACCTAGTTAATGCTTGGGGTACGAAACTCAGGCTGTTTTAAAAGCACTCGACCCCTGTTAACTCATTTCTCTCTCCCCACAACCGTCTGAGAGATTTGCTCCTGAGCAGTCAGAGTCTTCATCTGTTAGTGCTAATCACGGGATTGCCATACTCCTAGCTAGTCTAGAAGAGGGCTTGGCGAACTGTTTCCGGAAATGGCCACGTAGTATTTTAGGCTCTGCGGACCGTATGGTCCCTGTTGTAACTATTCAGCTCTGCCAATTCCCCAACTCTTGCCATTGTCGTGTGAAAGCAGCCACAGATGATCCATAAATAACTGAGCGTGGCTGGGTGCCAATAAAACTTTATTCACAGACGCTGACATTTCCTATTCTTTTCATGTCATGAAATATTCTTTTGTGTTGTTTTTTTTTTTATCAACCATTAACAAGTATAAAGACCATCTTTGCTTGTGTGACCAACAAAAACAGGTGGCAGACCAGGTGGTCTGGCTCCCGGGTCATGGTTTGCTGGCCCCCGGTTTAGCAGATACCGCAGACTGGTTACTCTGTCCATCCCCTCCGTCCCAACAAATTCGTGTCTAAATCATCCCAGGTCGAAAGACTACTAATGTTTATTTAAAGATAGGGACAGAGGCGCCTGGGCGGCTCAGTTGGTTAAGTGTCTGACTTTGGCTCAGGTCATGATTTTGGGGTTCGTGAGTTCGAGCCCCGCATGGGCTCTGGTGCTGACAGCCCAGAACCTGGAGCCTCCTTTGGATTCTACGTCTCCCTCTCTCTCTGCCCCTCCCCCCTCTCAAAAATAAGTAAACATTAAAGACAGGTACGTATTGGCGCACCGGGGTGGCTCAGTTGGTTGAGCTTCCGACTTTGGCTCAGATCATGATCTCATGGTTCATGAGTTCGAGCCCCACACTGGGCTCACTGCTGTCAGCCGCAGAGCCTGCTTCAGATCCTCTGTCCCCCTTGCTCTCTGTCCCTCCCCAACTTGCACTCGCACGCTCTCTCTCTCTCAAAAATAAATAAAAACATTAACAAAAAAAAAGACAGGGACATATGATAGCCCCTCTTAAAAGACCACTCTGATGCCTAGCATCCCCGGTTATGAAAAAGAAAGAGTACAACGAATGTGCTTTGGAAAACCTTTTGGGTTCTACAGAGTGCGAGGTGTTGCTATTATTATCATAATCATGATCACGTCCTTTCTTATGGCTAATCTGATTTACTTGGGCAGACTAATGTATTTGGTTCTTTTATTTAGGAACACCGAACGGATACTTCCCGTTCCAATTCTTTTAGCTTTTGTTCTTAATTCTGATTTTCTCCAGTGATTCATCACCTCTGTGGCTCGTTTTTCTCCGAGGTTCTTCTCGGAGAACCAGCCCCACCTCACAATCTAACTGATTGGATGCGAATGTATTTACTTAAGGCTACTTTGCAGTGATTAAACAAACCAACAAACAAACAAACAAACATCTTCAGGCGTTGCTGGTTAAGGTGGTTGCCCTACTCTTTTTATTCCGTTCCGCGTTCTCCGGTGACAGCGGCATACCAAACACGGGTGGGCTCAGGATATTTGCATATATTCTGGGTACCGCCAGTGACACGTGTGCCAGATGACAAGGTCTGAGTCTTTTGTGATGTGTACAGCCAGGACGCCGATACCACCAGCAAATCCCAGCTCTGGGGCTCGTCTCTTGCTTGCCCCGCCTCCTCCCTTTGAGTCCTAATATCTAGCTCCTGACCCAGGCTGCCCCTGCTTAGCTGACAATATCAGACAAGATCACAGCCGTAGGCAGTACAGCTGCTGGCAGAACCTGGTGGCCCCCTCCGCAGCTGCTGCTTCCTGTGTCTGTGAAGTGTCTGGCTTGTCAGCCACATCCCCTCCCTGGAGCAGAGTCTTTGTTAACCAATTCCACCTCGGCCCACTGAGCGGAAGATGAAACGCCAGGAGCTCCTCCAAAACCAACAAAGACGGCAGCCATTACTGAGTCCCCTCCCCAAGGTGACTCTGGCAGCTGGCTTGACCGACCCTTTAAAGTCCCCGAGAGGAGCAAGCGGGAGCCTGGGATGGGAGGTGGCCGACTCTGTCTGCCCCTCCCAATTCCTCTTGGCTCCATCGGGGGCCCTGTCCTCCTATAGGTAGGAAATGGATGGAAATCCCCGATCGCCAGCTCCTTCCATCATGTCTGAGGCTTTAGTCGGCCAGAGAGTCAACAAGGCCCTTGGGAGGATTCTTCGATTACTTCTTCCTAGTGTTGGATCCAGCGGGGGTTGGAGGAAGGCGCGGCTCCCACCACACGCTCTGCACTCAGCTGACCGCGTCCTGGGAGCTGGAAGCCGCCCTCTTTCCAGGGTTCCCTGACAACCCAGCCTCGCTTCAAGGTGCTGTCTTTCTAGGCCAGCCCTGCCCAGGCATTTCCCGAACTATTTTCTTTTTTTTTTTTCCCTGGCGCCGGCCTCTTCTCTTCTCATTCCTCCCCTCCCCAAACTTTGTATCGAGGTCTGAAGCAGTAAAAGCGCACAGGGAGGCCCCGAGCACAGGGGTGAGAAATTGACGCAGAATGAGCGGGTCTGTTTATTGGGATCTAGGAAAAGCCATTAAGAAAATAAGCATTTAAATGATTTTCAATCCGCTCATGGAAGTCATCTATCTTCATACTGGGGGGAAAAGACCCGTTCTCTGATCCCGGTTTTGACTGACTGATTTCCAATTCTCTAAGCATTTCCCGCAGGAGCCTCTCACCTGTCTCCCATAATGACAGGCCTTTGCATTTCCAGGCAATGTTTTACATTTATTTCCGATTTGCTCATAATGGTCAAAAATCTCTTCTCCAATCGGAGGCATTTCTCCAGCCGCGCACGGTTTCCCTCAGGCCAAATAGCTCAGCTGTGATCCACGGAAAATGAGAATTTCCCAAACGCGTCTTCGGACCAGGGGAGGGTCCGGCATCACACATTCAGATGGAAAATTTCCCACTGTTAGATCGATATCGGGGCTAAGAAAGAAATGCCACAGGGGCAGAGGGCTGGAGCAAAATGATTACAATTGGCACGATTACACTCACCGGCGGAATCAGCTCGCTGATTACTCCCGGGGATGGGAGCGCCCGCTTCACCCGCCACGGGACGACTTGGGAATTAGAACATCACTCAGCGTTTCGTAATTCGACAGATTTGCCCATTGTCTTGGCATGAGTTTGTTTTCCTCCTACAGTTCGTTCCTGTAAGAGGGGTTCTGACTTCAAGGAGAGAAGGAGGGAAGAAAGAAAGGGAGGATGGGAGAGAGGAAGGGAGGAAGGGAGAGGGGCTGAGTCTCCGAGTGGACGAGAGACCGAGGCGGCTGTGTGGCGGGCAGGGGTTGGACTACGCTGCTCTGGAATTTCTGAGCCAGGGGTCCGACCCTGTAACCGCTGAGGCGAGGGTTCAGCCAGGTCTTTCCCGGAATTCTCCCCAGCCACAACCCCAGTGGGGTAGAAAGGGCTCAAGGACATACCCTTGCATGACTTCTGAATTATCCTCCCGACTGAGAAGTTTACCGGGCAAGTTTTCATTCCCTGAGAACCCATCTGAAGTCCTTTCGGGGGCCACAGGGAAAGGGCCCGGCTGACGAGTGGGGATGCTACAGCATCTTTCCTCCGCTGAGCTTTGACGAGGCAGAGGCTCTCATTGCTGTCTCACCAGTGGGGAACGCCGGGTAGGCGGGGGCCGTGGCCAATGGATTGGGCACGCTGCGCGGGCTCTGTGTACTGACACCGGCCCCAGGGCCTGCTGTGTCCCTACCCCCTCCCGATCTTCTCTTTAATCCCCCCAACCAGATAATGTGGGATTTGGAAGCATGTAATACCCATGAGACTCCATTAGAGGCTATTACGAGCTTTATACACAGTACCTGGGGGATGCACCAGGCGGAGGCTGGTCACTGTGGCTGCTGACAGCGAGAGGGACCGCGGCAACCGTCACGAGGGCCAAAGCGACCCTTCTATTGTCTAGATCCGTTTCCACCAAAAGGGAGCTCTGGTCTCTCGTGCCGGAGAGCCAGGAACGTATTCGAGGGACTCTGATTTTACTCCCCTAGAGAGTAAGAAGCATAAAGGGAAGTATCGGGAGAAACCAAACCATAGAATCACTGACTCGATCGCTGGACCGCTAAGAGATCATCTACGGGTGTTTCCGCACGAGGGCGCTGTTGGCACTGGGGAAGGGTCTTCCTGAGCCTTGCGGGTTTAGTGTTCCCCGGCCCCCCGGGGGGTGAGTGGCAACCCCCAGGTACTGTGCCGACTAAAGAAATGGTCCACGCCATTACAATGCCCCAGGGTCCGGGCGGTACCACCCTGGGGCGGCACCACTGGTAGTCCAGCAGGCACGCGTTCCAGAGGAACGTGGGGCCTGGAACGGTGCGCAAGACGAGCAAGGTCACCGGGGGTGTGCCGGGCCTGGACCCAGAGTCAGGTCTCCCAATTTCGGACCCTCTCCACAAGACAGGCAGCCCCCCCCGCCCCCAGGGCGAACCAAGCACAGACAGCGCAGCAAGGGACGATACATCATATGACAAGAAGAGGGACAAAGGAAAGAAACAGCAGGGGGTGGAGTGGGGGCCAAGAGGATAAAGAACAGACATCAGGGGCGCCTGGGCGGCTCAGTGGGTTAAGCATCCAACTTCAGCTCAAGGTCATGGTCTCGTGGTTTGTGGGTTCGAGCCCCGCATCTAGCTGCGTGCTGACAGCTCAGAGCCTGGAGCCTGCTTCGGATTCTGGGTCTCCCTCTCTCTCTGCCCCTCCCCCCTCAATCTCTCTCTCTCTCTCTCTTTCTCTCAAAATAAATGAATAAACTTAAAAATAAAAAAGAATAGAGATCAGAATAGTGAATGGATAAAGGGATGGAGGAAAAGGAACAAACACCTGCCAGTTGCAAGGTGAAGATTTCGAATGTCTGCTGCCCTCAAGGGCAAGGTGGATCCCGAGAGGATGGAGGGACCAGCAAACCAACAGTGAGAGCCCAGGGCAGACTCAGGGATGGGCTGGCAGCCAGCTCCAGAAGACTGACCGCGACCTGCGACCCTAACAACAGCATCGAGATGACTTTCCCAGTTCTGTCTGCTTTTAATTTTTTAAATCTTTTTAAGTAAGCTCCAGGCCCAGGGTGGGGCTCGAACTCACATTCCCGACATCGAGGTGTGTGCTCTACCAACTGAGCCAGACAGGCGCCCCTGACTTTACCAGTTCTTCGAACATGAGGCTGAGACCTCCTTGATGGGACCCTTGATGGGAAGAACGAGAGAGAACGGCCCAGGGCCCTGACTCATGACCTCACCCACGTGCCTTTATTTTTTTCCCCCCTCTTTTTTTTTTTTTTTTTACAGGCAGACGGGGCTACTGCTGCTGGGAATGAAGGAGAATTCAGAGTTACAAAAGATCCAGGCTACTTTGTCTAGACACGGGGTGGAGCACCAGTGTCTTTCAGCCGAGGAACTGAGGCAACGCTTCCCCAATGTTCGGTTGGCCAGGGGGGAAGTGGGGATCTTGGACAAGTCGGGAGGAGTTCTCTACGCAGACAAGGCCCTCAGAGCCCTCCAGGTAGCCTGTGCAGCCCTCGGGGCGACGCGGCCCCTGCGGTGGTTCCAATCTGCCGTCCCCCAGCCCCCTCGGCCGGATGAGGGCCTCTGCCCTGCTGGCTTCATTCTCGACCTTTGGGGCAGGGCGGTTTTCTATCCCCTGCCAGGCCTGGTCTTTATGGGACAGGAGGCCTGGGGTCTGAGCCCTCTTTTCTGCCCTAAGCCAAGGACTCCGTTCACCAGCGTCAACCATGTAACTATGTAACGAACCTGCCCTTCCCCGCCGCTGCCCTTTCAGGATGCGATTCGACGTCTGGGAGGTCTAGTGTGTGACGGAGAGAAGGTGACGGAAATAAAACCGGGGCTACCGGTCACGGTGACAAGTACCTCCGGGAGCTACCAAGCCAAGAGCTTGATCATCACAGCGGGCCCTTGGACCAACCGGCTCCTCCGTCCCCTGGGAATTGAGCTGCCTCTGCAGGTGAGGGGAGCTGGAAGCCTGAGGCTTGGTGCTTAAGAGGAGAAACGCTGGAGTCAGACGGACTCCAGTTCGAGTCCCGCCAGATCTGCCACTTGCTACCAGACGACCTCGGGCAAATTAGTACACCTCATGAGCCTCAGTGTTCTAACCTGTGAAATGAGGATATGACTGATAGAGAATTAAATCATGTAATAAACAGGACACCCTTAGGACATGGCTTGGCCCGTAGTAAGCATTCGATATATCTGAGGTATTATTAATTCTGAGAGAGAGAGAGAGAAGTAAGAGAGAGGGGTGATAAATAAATATTAAAAAAAAAAAAAAGACTGGACGAAGAGACAGAGATGCAGAGATCTTTTGCCTCATACCAAGATGTAACATGTCGGCAGTCTGGGTGGCTCAGTCAGTTAAGCATCTGACTTCGGCTCAGGTCGTGATCTCACGGTTCATGACTTTGAGCCCCAGATCCGGCACAGAGCCTGCTTCAAATCTCTGCGTCCCCCGCTCTCTGCCCCTCCCCCAATTTCTCTCTCTCTCTCTCTCCAAATCAATAAATAAACTTAAAAAAAAAAGTAACATGTCAACGATGCGAGAATTGGGAGAAACAATGGACGAGTTGAGAGGGGGGAGGGGCATCCGGCTTGTATTCAAGAGCTACAGGAGCCCAGAAGAAACTGTTCTTCTAGAGAGTTCCGTGGCTTTCCCCCTTGATCTCCCACTTCCTCTCTCTGCTTCAAGACGCTGCGGATCAACGTATGTTACTGGCGAGAGAAGGTTCCTGGAAGCTACGGTGTGTCCCAGGCCTTTCCTTGCTTCCTAGGCCTGGACCTCAGCCCGGCTCCCCACCACATCTACGGGCTGCCCTCCGGAGAATACCCAGGGCTGATGAAGGTGAGCGGAAAGGCCCAGAGAAGGCTTCTAGGGGCCCGCGCACATTTGGGCCAGCTGCTCTAACGTCCCTTTCAACAGATCCCTCAGACCCCGCCCCCTTCCGGGGAGAAGACTCCCCTCTTTCCTATTCGCAGTGCAAGACCCCCAGCGGTCCTGAGGCGGCAAAGGGAGCCCTTCCTTTGCAAACACAGGGTTGGAGGGGGAAGGAACAGCTAAGGCAACCTCGAGGGGCAACGCACAGCACAGCACCCGTCAGGACTGGGGAGGGCTGGGATGATGGATGGGGGCCCTGGCGAAAGAGCCTGCCCCCTGGGCCAGGGGGGGGGGGTGGGGGTGGGGGTGGGGGGGGCGTGCAGGGAGGCCGGCCCTGGCGGCTCACCCCGCTCTGATTGGGAGCCAGGTCTGCTATCACCACGGCAACAGCGTAGATCCCGAGCAGCGGGACTGCCCGGAAGCATTCTCAGACACCCGAGACGTCCAGATCCTGGGCCGCTTTGTCAGAGATCACTTGCCCGACCTGGAGCCCAAGCCCGCCGTGTTGGAGCGCTGCCTGTACACGGTAAGGGTGCGGGCGGCCGGGCCGGGCCCCCTCTCACGGCCCTGGAGAACAGGGGAAGGAGACAGACAGAGCTCACGCGCTCGGGCTCACATCTATTTGACCCCTGGCGTGATCTGTGGCTTGAAACAAACAAGCTTATTTCCGAGGCTCAGTTCCCCTTCTACGGGAGAGGCCCCTCGCATCCCTTTTCATTAGCAAACCGGGCCGATGCCTGGCAGCCCCTCGCTATGTTTCCCAGAAGAGCGCTAAAAGATTTTTTGGCAAGATGTTCTAGTCGAACAGGCCTCAGGGACGAAGAGAAAGAGACAGATGTCACCAGGGCCCGAAGCATCTTGGCTAAAGTTAGTTTACACGCATTAACTGAGCACCTACTGTGTTCATAGCTCTGTATGGAGCAGAGAGGCAGATGGACAAATGAGAAAGACTGTCATGCCCCGAGGGGGCCCTGGCATGCAGACCGCATCCCGGTGCCCCATTCCCATCTTTTCTGGAAAGCAGTGCAGCCTGGTCCCCCTCCCTTCCTTGCCGGCGGTTCTTCCTCCTCTTTCTATCCTCAGAGGACACAGGTGTGATCGTTTCTTTCTAGAACACCCCTGATGAGCACTTCATGCTTGATCGACACCCGAAGTATGACAACATCGTCATCGGTGCGGGATTCTCCGGTGAGCCCGAGCAGGGGAAGCCGTGCCTTAAGGCTGCCCTATCCCAGTACCAGGCAGAATGTTGTTTTTCTTTTCTTTCTTTATTTTTTTTAAGTTTATTTGTTTATTTATTTTGAGAGAGAGAGAAAGAAAGAGCTCAAGCAGGGGAGGGGCAGAGAGAGAGGGAGAGAGAATCCCAAGCAGCCTCTGCTTCGGTGCAGAGCCTGACGTACGGCTCGAACTCACAAGCCATGAGATCATGACTTGAGCTGAAATCAAAAGTCGGATGCTTAACTGATTGAGCCCCCCAGAGGCCCCTTAAAAAAATTTTTTTTAAGTTTATTTATTTATTTTGAGAGAGAGAGAAAGAGCTCTAGCGGGGGAAGGGCGGAGAGAAAATGGTGTTTTCTACGCTCTCAGGGAAGAAAGGATAGTACGGGGTGAGGGGGGGAGGCAACTTCCAGCTTTGGGATGCAGACCAAGAAGAGAGGTGGCCCTATTTGGGGACAGGGTAGTGGACCTCCAGGGACCTCAGCCGCTGTCCCTGAGGATGCCTGACAACCCGCTCTCCTTTCCTAGGACACGGATTCAAGCTGTCCCCCGTCGTGGGGAAGATCCTGTATGAATTAAGCATGAAATTAACACCATCCTATGACCTGACACCTTTTAGAATGAGCCGCTTCCCTGGCCTGGGCAAAGCCCGCCTCTGACCCCCCGGCCGGAGGCCTCCTGTGTGCGCGCTGGAGCTGGGAATAGAGCCCTCGGCCCTAATATGTCGTCTTGTTCTCCTGCCTCTCTCGAGTCCCCTGTCAACCCCGCATGATTGAATCCACCTTCTTTCCCTGGCCAGCTCCCACCACTTTTGTTTGCCTCCGGAAGGTCAACCAGATATTCGACAATCACAGAGTAGAAAGGCCCTTTGAGATGGAGGGCTCAAGAAGGAAGACGCATCGGGACCGGCTCAGGGGACCAAAGCAGCGGTGAAAATTCCTTTCGCTGAGACATTTGATAAACTTGGGGTGGATTTCGTTTGGGGAGGGCAAACGAAAGGATTTGTAGATTACTGTTGCCCTTTGGCGTTCCTCTTCCGAAAGCTAGAGCCACCCTCTGTCACAGACCCCCTTAAAATCCAGCTCACCTTGGGTGCCCGGTAAAGGCTTGTCGAAGAAAAAAATGTGTCGTGCAAACAAATAAATAAGAGGCTGCACTGCATTAAAGCCTGCGCTGGGCTTTAGTTTCCATGCGACCTTCTTTCTCAGAGACTTTAATGGTCTCACTTGGCCCCCCGGAGTCCAGTATCCCAGCAATCCTTGGGGTCTCGGTCCCCTCGGTGCCCCACCCCCTCTCCCCCTGGATGCTTCGCTTCTCATCCTCTCTCTGGTTCCGTGAAGACGCTGCCTTCCCCCCCCCCCTGTCTCTCATTAGGGTGTATTGTCAGGTCCTTATGAAGACGGAGCTGTGAGACCAGAAAGGAAGAGAGAGACACACTCGCTTAGAAACCCCGTTCAATGTTTGAATGTTAAATGTGCCATTTTATTATCATTAGGATTGCTCCCACTTAATGAAACGGCATTAGCGCCGAGTCGGCTGGCCTCCTTGCACTAATTGCTTTGGAAGGGAAGAGGCTCATAACTACCCCGGGGTGGGTGGAGGGGGGAGAGGCGGGACAGGGACTCATCGCGCTCAGTCGAAACCCCCGCAGGGGCAGCTCCAGACCAGGCCAGTTCCGCTTGAGAGAAGGCTTGCTCTGGGGAGAGGAAAACTGGGACCAGTCGGGGTGGAGACGTCAGGAGGAGGCACTGAGTGGGAAGAGAAGGGAAATGGGATTAAGAGTAAAAATATCCCCAAAGGAAAGGCCACACGGAGGAAACGGCCCCCTAGGCCTGGGTGCATGAATGGGCGCTGGTTTCTCCGGGGACTTGTAAACACCTGCCGGTCTCCTCCGCCCCAGCCGGGTCTGCTTCTCAGGTCCTCTCGGAGGGTCCCCTGCAGCTCTGCCTCCATCAAGTGGGCATAAGCACGCCTGCCAAGCAGGAGTGACGCGCTACCGCCTGGAAGACATGACGCTCAGTGACAGAAGCCAGACACAAAAGGACAAACGCTGGAGGATCCCACCCACGGGAGACACTCGCAGCGGTCAGGGTCACAGGGACGGGAAGTGACCGGGAGAGGGGGGGAATGGGGCATTCGTGTTGAAGGGACACGGGGTTTCGGTTTGGGAAGGCGACGAAGTCCTGCAGATGGTGGGGGTGGTTCCATGACACCCTGGTTTAACACGCCACGAACACGAACACGGTTTAAGAGAACGGACTTCAAAAAAAAATTAAAAAAAATATTTAAAAAGGGGCGCCTGGGTGGCTCAGTCGGTTAAGCGGCCGACTTCGGCTCGGGTCATGATCTTACGGTCTGTGGGTTCGGGCCCCGCATCGAGCTCTGTGCTGATGGCTCGGAGCCTGGAGCCTGCTTCGGATTCTGTGTCTCCTTCTCTCTCTACCCTTCCTCTGCTCACGCTCTGTCTCTCAAAAATAAATAAACATTAAAAAAAAATAAAAAAAAGAGAACGGACTTCACGTCACAGAACGGTGACGCTTAAAAATGATTAAAATGGGGGAGCCGGGGTGGCTCGGTTGAGTGACCGACTCTTGATTTCAGCTCAGGTCATGATCTCTCAGGTGTGCGAGATCGAGGGCCCGGTTGGGCTCGTGCTGACGGCCGGGAGCCGGCTTGGGACTCTCTCTCTCCCTCTCTCTCTCTGCCACTCCCCTGCCTGAGCACTCACACATGCACCCTCTCTCTCCCTCTCAAAATAAGTAAATAATAGAATACTTATTCTATGAAGTATGAAGTATAAGCCTTCTATTATTTTGTTTATTTTATACAGATTGCTATTTTTATAATGTTTAGTAATTTTTGAGAGACAGAGAGAGAGAGAACGCATGGGAGCAGCAGAGAGAGAGGCCGAGGATCCGAAGCAGGCTCTGCACTGACAGCAGAGAGCCTGGTCCCGGGCTGGAACTCATGAACCCGTGAGATCATGACCTGAGCCGAAGTCAGATGCTTAACGACTGAGCCACGCAGGCGCCCCCCTCCACGTTTACTGAAATCCCGCTATGTGCCGGCCACCGTGCCAGGCATCCTGGGTCTATCTGTGAACAAAACGGGTTCTTGTGGCATTCGCCCAGTCCCGCGAGAAGACATATGAACAGGATGCGTGAGGAAATCACAGCGTAATTTAGAAGATGACAAGTACGTGTTGGGACAAGACGGAGCAGGGCCGGGAGCATAGAGAATGCTGGCGGAGGTGGGGTGGGGGCCGGCGCCCTTTGTGATGGTGGCGATGGCGGGGATGGCGGCGATGGTGAGGATGGTGGTGATGGCGAGGATGGCGGCGATGATGGCGATGGCAGCGATGGTGGGGATGGCGGCAATGGTGGGATGGTGGGATGGTGGCGATGGCGGTCAGCCTGGGACTCAGTGAGGAAGGCCATTCGAGCAGCCCCGGAGAGGGGAGAGAGCCCCACGCGCATAGGGGGATATGTAGAAGAGAATGCGGTAAACTGTAGAGCGAGGTATTGGGCTGTTGCTGAGAGAGAGAAAAATGGGGTACAGAGAGAGGCCAGTGGAAGATCCTGCCGTCTCCCAAGCTGGCGACGTTGGGGAGAAAGGGTGTCGGGAACCTCTCACTCTCCTTCGATGGCGGCCCGCAGCTCCCTCTGCCTCCGCTTCGCTCCCAGTGCCGCCCGCCTCCCCCAGCCAGCTGCAGATCCCCTTCCAAAATATCCAGTCCTATTCAGCTTGCCGGTGACAGTAAAGGAGGGGACCGATGTCTAGAAGAGGCTGAGAAAGGACAAGTGGGGGATGCTGACAAGCCCTGCCGAGCTGGTGTGTCCTAGAAACCAGCGTGTGAGGAGGGGCGGGGGGGGGGGGGCGTGGGGGGTAGGAAGGGGTGTGTGTGGGAGGGAGGAGGTCAGGGAGGAGTGGAGAGAAAAAGGGACTGGCAGACCAAGAAGGCAGGCGAGGACCTCCAGGGTGGGTGCTGCCCGCCCCTGAAGCCAAAGGAAGCTGGTCCCAAGAGGGAGCATCCGGGCATTTCTTACTGGGGCCGGGGTGGGGGTCCTGGAGGAGCAGAGGGGATGTCGGCAATGAAGAGTCTGCGGGCACAGAGGAGAGGACACACCGTTGATGCAGGGTGGGGTGGGTGGACAGCTTGAGGGTTTGAGAAACATTGAAGGATTTACCAAAACAAACCCACCAACACGGCCTCCCTGCTTCCCTGCGGCCTGAGCGCGGCCAGGCCTCTCCGCCTTCGCGCGGACCCTTCGCAGCTTCAAGATGGAAGCAAATGGCGATCAGTCCGGGCCGGCACGAAGAGACCTCTGGAAGGGCAGCTGGGGTCTGCGCGGGCTGCCGGGGAGAGATAAGGGCAGCGAAGAGAAAGAGGCCGGCGTGCTTGCCAACCCGGGGAAGGCAAACAGAGGCAGGCTAAAAATAGGTTGGGGGTGGGGAGGGAGGAAAGCCGGTCCAGAAAAGAAGGAAGAGCGGAGGCAATTGATGGCATTGTGCCTCTGACCCAATTCTTCATCTCTCAGCCTCGCCAGACTGAAAAAAATCCGGGGGGGGGGGGCGGTGGGGGCAAAGGGAAAGATGGGCACAGAGAGGGGGGCGTCAGGGGGAAGTAATTGGAGTCCTACGATCGGGGCAGCTGTGGCGCGCAAGTCAGGAACCATGACGCAGAAAAGAGGGGGGAAGGTGTAGTTAGTCCTAGTGAAACCCTCCCCGGAGTTCCGCCCCAGGACAGGCTTAGGAGCTTAAGGGATGTGAGTGTCCCTTGGAAGGAGGAGGTTCCACGGTCTGAAAAGGCGTACAGGAGGCAACGGCGATGAGTTAGTCTGGAGACGGTGAGCAGGAGTGACTTGACGCTTGAGTTTGACTTCTCGGAAAGTGATTAAAGAGAATTTGGTGACTGGATATCTTACTTCTTTTATTTTTAAAGTTTATTTATTTATTTTGAGACCGAGAGAGAGAGAGAGAGAGAGAGAGAGAGAGAGAGAGAGAGGACGAGCGAGGGAAGGGCGGAGACAGAGAGGGAGAGAGAATCCCAAGCAGGCTCTGCGCACTGTCAGCGCAGAGCCCGATGAGGGGCCTGAGCCGAAATCAAGAGTGGGACTCTTAACCCGCCGAGCCACCTAGACACCCATGGTTGTTTTATTTCAACGGTGGGCTTCCAGTGTAAGCAGGAACGATTTAGGTTAGACCTCAGGAAATCCATCCCTCTAAGTAGGTTTGTGAGACATTAAAACACGGAGGGAAGCACTCCGATGGTACCCTCTCTTTGGACAACTTTAACGGCGAGAAGCCCATCTATCTGGGCCTCTATCGGCCTTTCCAGAAGGCCGGGGCCTGCCCGTAAACCTGTGGACGACTTCTGGCTAGAGAGGAGATCTAAGATTTTTGTTGCCCTTGAGGTAGGGTCTAAAACGGGTGTCTGGATCCGGGCAGATGGCAGGGAAGCACCCCCCGGGGCAGAAACAGGAGGCGCAAGGTGGGCTGGGTCTGTCGGGCAGGGAGCCGCAGCAGCACAAGGGGCAGGATTCTAACACGCAGGACCCGGTGGCATTTACATAACTTTGAATAATGAATAAGCCCAGCTCTGGGGCTCCTCGCCTGCGTGCTCATCTGCATCTTTATTAAGCTTTATAAATGATTCAGCTCCCTGCCCCTTCCCCGCCCCCCCCCCCCCGCCCCTGCCCAGCCTGCCCCCAGCATCGGGGTAGCTGATTGCTCATTATTTTAGGCTAGATTTGTTTCACCAACATTCAGCGAGGCATGGAGCAGGGAGGACACGGGAGGGAGGGACGTGGCCAAAATGCAGGTGGAGTCGAGGGGCAGGGGAGGAACGGAAGCAGCAGCGCAGCCACGGGCAGGCAGGCAGGCAGGCAGCCGGCTGCGAGCTAGAGACCCAGAGCATAATTCCCCAAAAGGTTCCCAGGCCCAACGTCTTCGGGAGAGAGAAGTTTCTTAGAAACGTGCGCTGGGTTCAAGTCTCATTCAATCCCCCGGTTTCCCTTGCATCTGCTGCCAAGCCCCCCCCCCCCCCCTGCCTCCCGCCTGCAGGCCCCTCGCTCAGAGCCACTCAGCAACGTTGAGCCACTCCAGCAGCCAAACAATGAACGGCCCCCAGGGAAGTTCTCACTTTTTCCTGAGGCAGGGATTTTGATATTTTCACGCAAAAAAAAAAAAATCTGCTCCGCTTGCAAGGTAAGAACAGGCACCGGGCCTGTCAGGGGAGAACGGGATAGACGCAGGCACACGTGGTGGGTGCATTTGTAGGGAAAAGGGAGGCCCGCGCCCACAGAGAGTTCGAACTCCCTTGGCGGAGGAGGCTGGAGAAGATGGGCAGGCTCGGGTGTAGCCGTCGGGAGGGCGTGTTAGTGCTGACTCGGCTGACTGCTCGGGGACCTGCCTGGTCTGCTGGCTGGAGGCAGGGAGAGGTAGGAAAAGCCTAGACAAGGAGGAGTTGGCAGGAGGGTGGTAGGGGGAAAGGTAGGGCATTTCTCAACCCTGGCTGCTCATTAAAACCACCCGGGGAGCGTTAAAAAAAATGATGCTTTGGGCTCCACCCAAGACCAATTAAATCGGAATCCCTGAATGAGAAGGCCCTAAAGCAGAGTCTTTTTTAAAAGTCTCTTCAGGGTTGTTTCGATCCCGACTTGAACACATTTAAAAAATTTATATATATATATATAATATATATAATTTATTAAATTATGAATATAGAAAATAAAATCAGAGAAATCCAAACACTGGATATTCGGCATTAAGGAGTTACTGATCATGTATTTAGGTGTGATACGAGTATTGTGATTACACTTTTTAAAGAAGCTGGCCTTTTCTTTGAGGGACAGACGCCGAAGTAGTTCTTAACAAAGTGACATATCTGGGATCTGCTTCCGAATAACCCAGTGGAGGGAGTGGGACAGTGAGTGGGGGTGTAGGTGAAGCAAGATTCGCTCAGTGTTTGGTAACGGTTTTCTTTTAAATTTTTTTTTTTAATTTTTAAGGTTTATTCATTTTTCAGAGACAGAGCATGACAGGAGGAGGGGCAGAGAGAGACGGAGACGCGGAATCGGAAGCAGGCTCCAGGCTCTGAGCTGTCAGCACAGAGCCCGAGGCGGGGCTCGAACCCACAGACCATGAGATCACGACTTGAGCTGAAGTCAGACGCTTAATCGACGGAGGCACCCAGGCGCCCCTGTTTTCAATTTTTTTTAAGTTTATTTTCTGAGAGAGAGAGAGAGAGAGAGAGAGACAGAGAGAAAACATGAGTGGGGGAGGGGCAGAGAGAGGGAGAGAGAGAATCTCAAGCATGCTCAGCACTGCCAGCTCAGAGCCCGATGTGGGGCTCAAACCCACAAATCCCATGACCCCAGCCGAAATCAAGAGCTGGTCGCTTTACTGACTGAGCCGCCCGGCCCTGCCCTTCCTCCCCCCACCAAGTGTTGATAACTGCTGAAGCTGTTTGATAAAGTTCATTGTATTATATTTTTTGCTTTTTGTATACAAAACACTAAAGGGAGCTCCTTGAGTGTTTCTAATAGGCAGAGGGTGAGAACCACAGAGCCAGGCACTCAGCAGGAAAGCGGTCACCATGGCACCTCTGGGAGCACAACTGGCTTAAAGGAGAGCAGGTCTGTGGGACCCTAAATGATAGGTGAGGGTCCTGACCACAGGCAGAGCGGCAGAAGCCACTTGGGGGGGGGGTGATACCTAGCAGTCAGAGATGCAGTTGGGAAGGGAGGTGTCCAAGGGCTCTTCAGACCCAGAGTCCCCATGCTCTGTGCACCAAAGTGCAGGGCATTGGGAGTGGTCGCTGGACGGAGGGGGAGCCGCCTGCCTGAGATGCCAGCTTCCCTCCTCTTTCTCAACCCCCGCCTCTCCTGATTCCACAGGAGCTGGACCCCATCTCAGCCGGCACCCCCCTTCCCCAACTGCCATCGCCACTGCGCTGTCACTCCCCTGACGGGCTCATCTGCCTGTGCCAGGGAACATTAGCCCCGCCGGCTTGAAATCCACAGAAGTCTGGGCACCCCGGCACCCACCCCCAGCGGCGCCTGGCAGAGCTGTCCTGAGCCGCTGAGAGCTTCGCAGTCGCTGGGTTTCATTTGCATATCACTCCTTTAATAATCAATTCAAATGAATCCCAAATTTTCAGTTTTCTGCTCTCGACGGGCGGGAGCGCCTCACATTCGTCCCTGACACAGAGCAACCATTGCCACGTTCTCCACGCGCTCTTGCGGAATAACTTCCGGGCCGGCAGAGGCGAGCGGTGCCCCCGCTCGACCCCGCGCCCCTCCCACGCTGAACTCGGAACTGCCCCCCCCCCACGCCCAGGCCCCCACCCCCCACCCTGCAGGCACCACCAGCGCCGCATCCGGCTCAGTTTGGGGCTCCATCCGTCTTCTCCGCTCCATTACCTTCCCCTGATGGCCTCTAGGGGCCGGGGAGGGGAGAGACTTGGAGGGGGTCTATTTAAGAGATTTTTGGAATCTGTGCCCGCGCATCGCCCGCTGCCATGAGTTATTTCAGCGCCGATGTTTGTCTCGAGCTGATTATTCCAGCCCGAGAACAGGTGGAGCAGCCTGCGGTGGCTTATTCGTCAGCCAAGGCCATCTGTTCCCAACAAGCTGAGATTTGTAGCTGATTTCTACTGGGGAGCAAGGAGTGGGGGCGGGGAGGGAGGTGAAACTCCCCCCCCCGCCGCCCCAGGGGACCTACTCCTGCTCTGGACCTTCTGCAAAGCCTGAACCCCCAGGCAGCCCCTTCTGACACCTATCGCTTCTCATTTTCTCCTAGAACTCACTGGTCACTCGACTCTCTGAAACAGCAAAAATACTCTTTCCTTAAGGGGCTGAACCTTCTTAGATGGAGTCAGGCAGGGGAAGCACAAATCGATCAGCCAGGCACAAAGTCTGGCCAGTGAGCCATGGCAGCCCACGGAGATCTTTAAAAAAAAAAAAAAAAGTATACAACCATGACACACGTATCCCAATGACCTTTCGACTCTTGGCTTCTCCTGACCCCACTCCGCCTGTCCCTTCACCAACGGGACGACGAGAGTGTCCTCGCCTAAACCTGTCTCCCGAAGGGCTCCCCGCTGCACGGGAGGGCAGGTCTAGATGCTCCCCCGACTTCCTCTCCCCGAAATACCCTGTTCAAGTTCCACCCTCCAATCTGCTCCTCTTCCAGCTTCTACGCTCAGCCGTGCCAAGAGATGCCTGCTGCTTTAAAAACGGCTTTCCCGGAGCAAGGGATCTAAGCAGTTTCTAAGCAGCTTTGCCACATGGTTGCCCCGCCCCCCCCCCCCCCCCCCCCCGCTACTATTTCTATCTATGACATGCCAGGAAAGAAGCTACTCTTAAAATCACACTAATATGACAGTTTGGGGCCTTCTTGGGTGTTTGGCACAGACATACATCTGAACTGACTTAAAAAAAAAAAAAACCGAGGAGAGACTGGGTGGCTTATTTGGTGAAGCATCCAACTTCGGCTCAGGTCATGAGTGGTGGTTCAGTCCCGCTTTGGGCTCGCTGCTGTTGGCACAGAGCCCACTTCGGATCCTTAGTCTCCCTCGCTCTGCCCTTCCCATGCTCTCTCTCTCTCTCTCTCTGTCAAAAATAAATATTAAAAAAAAACTGTCTGAAAACTTTATGAGCACAAATACTTCGTCTGTACCCCACATCCTCAAATAAGCCTATTTCGAATTTTTAAGGTCGCTTCTAATTTTTTTTTAATGTTTGTTTATTTTCGAGAGAGAGCGTGAGCGGGGGAGGGGGGGGCAGAGAGCAAGGGAGACAGTATCTGAGGCAGGCTCCAGGCTCCGAGCTGTCAGCACAAAGCCTGACAGGGGGCTCGAACTCATGAACTGCCGTCTCATGACCCGAGCCGCCCAGGTGCCCCGAGGTCCCTTCTAATGTTTATCTAATATCCGTGCTTTCACGTGTACTTTTGTCACGTGTGCATGTTCCCTTTAGAACCCATTCATAAGGCTGTAAGACCGCCTCCCTTTCTAGTTGGTTCTCGAGGCTTATTTTGCCGGTTCCTGGGAACAGAAGCTCCTTTTCTGCCGTTAAGTCTCGCCCAGTGGGCTCAGTATGTGGTCCACCGGGAAGGCTCAGGACCCTCCAAGGCAGGCTGTGTGTTCTGTGCCTCTAGGGCAGCAACGTCCAGGGCAGTGTCACTTACTAGGGTCCCTCTTCCCTCCTCTCCGGAGGATATTCCTCTGGAGGCCAGAAGCAGCCTTCAAGCAAGGGTTCTAACCTGCAACTGCAAGCTGCCGGTCCCCAGGATTACATATGAGCCAGGAGGCCTATTTCACCAGACACGATTGCGTATTCCCCTGTTTATCAGTCATTGACCTATCTTTCAAAGACATAATGTTTCTAAAGCTATTGGCTGCTTCTCCTCGTACCGAATGTTTTTTTTTTTAAACCCCTTCTTTTTTGATTCTCTGCTTTCGAATTCCCTAGCGTCCTCTTTTCCCCAAATCCATTTGCTTCTTTTCCTAATCTAGTCAGATCATAGATGTGGCACAAAACACATAAAAATTTATTACAATGTGGAAACTCTTGGACTCTTAAGCCACCTCAAATATAATTTGCCTGGATGGCGTGAACCTTAATATCCTTTTTGAGGTTTTCTCTCTCTCTCTCTCTTTCTCTCTCTCTCCCTCTTTTTTTTCTTCGTAAAACTGTCGTAGCTGACTTTTGATATCGAAAGCAAATTCTATCTGCACATTTAAGTATTCCACTGGGAGATTTATGTCACTGACTTCAATCGCAACGCACACATCCTTTTTGGAATCTCCCTCATGTATATGACCCATCACTGGGGTTTACGCTACAAAAGACTCGATTTCTCTGTGAAGTTCCGCCGAAACAAATCTAGCCTCCTTGTTAAGTTCAAAATGGCTATCGCTCTGGAAGTCACTCCTCCCGGATCAAATCCCAGAGAATGGTCTGGATTTTTCCATGGTGCTGTAATGAAATTAGACCGAGGTGAATATAGCTTAATATATGCATTCCGGGCCACGTGGACTGTTACTCATATTGTTGGCACAGCATACGCATGAAGCAGAAATGTGAGAATGTACGGAGGAGGCTCTGAAGATTTGAAGGAGCAACAGAGATGTAAGGTTGACATTTCCCTCCCCAAATGCCAAGAAGTGTTTCCTCACTTAGGCCGGGCCTTGGTGAATACCAGGCACACAGTATGAGAGATGAGGTTCCGGACAATGCACCCTGAGGCTCTCACCTGTCTCTTTATCTGCCGACAAGGCCAGAATCGCCGGGAGGCGCCTGGCCAGTTGCTGGAACCAAGCTGAGGACCCTTCTAGGACACACACCACCTCTTTGGGCCTCACAGAGAGGACACTTCCGGGTTGTGATAAAGGTTAGAGGAATAGTAAATGCTCAGCAAATGGGAACTCTCGTTGATTGTATCATCCTCCTCATCCCACGGGTCACTCCTGACCGAGAAGGGCACCCTCGATCCCAGCTTCTGCCAAGGACCTCCGAGGGCCCTGAAAAGGGCGGGAAACAGTATTGTCGGTCTGCTGAGTGCGGAGACCAATGCTCACGCCCAGGGAATCCTTGAAGGGCAAGGCCGACGACGGGCGACGCCCAGGCAACTGCTTAAGAACCTTTTGATGGTAGTGGCTTCCGGAGGTGCGGGGAGACCCATCGGGCGGGGGCGGAGCCGGAGGCGGGCCCAGGTCATGCAAATGAGATATGAATATGCTAATACAGCCCGGGCTCCCGGCGAATGGGAAGGCGTCTGCCTGGACTGGCAGAGCCCGCGAGGAAACACGGGAAGAAAAGCAGAGAAAGCGGAGGCGCACCCGGGCTGCTGGACCCAACCGGCCCGGGACCTACAGGCGCGGGGAGAAGGCGTCTCTCCCACGGCACCCACCTCGCGCGGCCAGCCGGGCCCTCCGGCTCCGTACCGAGGGTGATGAAGG
Source organism: Paguma larvata (assembly GCA_030068075.1). Classification (NCBI taxonomy): domain Eukaryota; kingdom Metazoa; phylum Chordata; class Mammalia; order Carnivora; family Viverridae; genus Paguma; species Paguma larvata. The sequence continues at coordinate 7,218,440 of CM057843.1, forward strand.
GGTGGGGCGGGAGGTTCTGTGGGCAGCAGTGAGGGCACCCTCTGAACTGAGAAGCCAAAAGGTTGTCAGCAGTACCACCTTGTTTTACAGATAGGGAAACTGAGTCCAAGACATTAAGCCCCCTTCTCCAAAGGCTCAGCGCTAGCGCTAGCGGCAGCGGCGCTCCGTTGAGCAGGTTCTTGTCTACGTCTGTTTTGTTTTGTTTTCGCTCTGGCACGTGGGCACCGCTCTGGAGGTGAAAAAGCAGCCGCCCCCAATGCAGCAGAAACTTGGCGCATTACCAAGCATGTCCCGGACTGCCCACCAGGCTGGAGGATTTAGAATAGAATACTTCCTGGGGAAAGATGAAAGGAGTTGGGGTGAGCCAGTAGCAGCAGCAGGCAAGGACAAATTACCATAGGCTGGTCTGAAATGTGTTGCTGGGTGAGGAAAGTTGAGGAAGTGTTCCAGCTTCCTTGAGAACCGGGCTCAGAGGAAATGAAAGGGGGCACAGAAGGACTATGCTTTGATTTAAGACAGCACTTTCTCCCAGGGATGATAACGGGGCCCCTTACTCAGTGACCGAGGAAGGCTATGGACCCACCCCACCCCCCCTTACTTCTGAGGGCTTCTGGAAGCCAACTCCCTCTGGTCCCCAGTGGCCCAGCATGGAGGAGGGGAATGAATGACTGACTTTGAAAAGTCCCCACCATTCAGGTAGGCGATCCTTTCCCCCTGATGGGCCCCCTGGGCTCTTTGCTGAGGATGAGGACAGCAGACGCGCTGGCTCTGGGGCCCTGAGGGGAAAGCAGCAGTCATGGCATCTCTTGCAACACGCTCACTGCCAAATTGATTCAAATTGGCTTGGATATGAACATATGATTAAAGGAGCGGCGCGATTCATTTATCAGGAGAGATTAAAGAGCGGCATCTGCGCAGCCTAGCTGGGGGACAATTAAGGAGCAAATCGCTAAGTGTCTGTGCCACCAGGCATGGGGGCGGGGCGTGGTGGGGGGACAACTGGGATATTCTGCCAAGAGGACACAGGACGAGAGGAGGTAGTTCGGGAGTCACTGTGGGCCGCTCTGGTCTCTGGGCATTGACTGGGCACCGTGGGGAGCCTCACGGGGCTTTGGTCCCCACCCATGCCTCATTAGACAGGAGATTCTGTGGAGGCAGCTTCGAGCCTGGCACGGGAACAGATCTGCTGCCTGGTTTTCGAGAATCATTTACATCTTCGGGACCAGAGGTGCCCTGAGTGTACAGGTGAGTGGGGGAGCTTACGGAGCTCTGAAGGCACGCCCAAAATGAAGATGGCCTTTGATGGCCCTAGGATCTCCGGGACTCCCCTGGGGAGTTGGTGCTGAGGGAATCGCCTCCTTAACCTTCCTGGAGCCCAGCACCCTAGCTGAGGGGGGTGGGGTGGGGCGGGGGGGGGCGGCTTTTCTGCAACTTGAAGGGTTGGCCATGTGAGGCGCTGTCCTGCTTCCTTAAGACAGCCTGTGGAGATTCCTACCACCACCTATCTTTCCCTGCCTCAGGGCCTTTGCTGGAGCTCTTTTTTCCAGTACACCTGTAGAAGAGCTAGCCTTTCTTCAAGCCCCAGCTCGAAACACCAACTCCTTTTAGAAGCCTCCCGTCCTTCACCAGCCTCCGCCCCCATCATATTCCCGAAGCCACTGATCTGTCCTTCTGCTCGGTCTCACGTAGTTATTTCCACGTGGGTCTGCCCCAACCCATGAGGCCCTAGATGACAAACACTACAACTTACTCCTCTCGGCTCACCCAAAGCTTGCCCATATTCGTAGGTGCAGTACCTATTTTGTATGTCTGGCTCCTCCCCTAGGTATCTGTCTCATGAAGGAGGAAAACTCGTCTGTCCCCAGCACTTAGAACAGTGTCTAGGCCACAGCAGGCAGTTATGAAATATCTGACTGCCGAGTGAATGAATCGATTAGGGATATAAACTTTCTGACTTGAACAAAGCCCTCTGCCCCAGGTCAGACCATTGGATATTGACGTTGAACTTCCCAGTTAACCAGAGGCCTGAGTCAGTGTAGGTCTTGACCGCAGATGGGAGGGACTTTGTCACTGGTTCCTGGGAGAAAGAGGAAATGCACCCGTCTATTTGAGAGCATGAGTAAAAGAAAAAAGTAACTTTACTTTTACGACCTTTTCTAGTCAACCTTGCAGAGGCAGTGGAGGGGGTAGTCTTTTCATTCAAGATAGATCCGTATTATACTTCTCTTCTCACTCATTTTGGGGGGACTTTCCTCCCTCCTTCCCTTTCTTGACCCTTTCTGGTGGCTGACATCACCAGAGCCTTGGGATTAGGGCCAGCTGATAGCCTTTCCTGCCTACCTGTACAAACCGGGGCAGTCTGATTGACCGGCTGTAAAAGAAACTTTATGTGCGCAGGAATTATAACTGGTCACATTACAGAAAGTAGAGGAGGAGGAGGAGTCATTTGCTTTTTTACCCTTCTGCAAGAGCTGCCTCTTAGCTGTCGGGGAGCAGGCCAAGCGTGGACCGAGGCATGAAGGCAAGAGACTGGGCAGGGCAGAGAAGCCAGAACTCCCGGCCTACTCAAGTTGCCCTGTGGCCAGTGGGGTTGGGGGCCAGAGAGAGTTCTGGCAAGTTTTGATCAAAAAGCCGTATTTGGAATGACGAAAATGAAACTGAAAATTCTTTTCTAGAAGGACTTGAAAAAAGAGAGAGAGAGAGAAGCTAGGATCTCTTTAATCAGTGAGATTTAGTAACCAGAGGGCCTCAACATTTCTGAGTGGAGGCCAGGGTAGACTGAGTCAGGGACGGCTCCGCCTGATTAGAATCCACAAGCTCTCAAAATAAAAGCTGGGGTCTGTCTTCCTTGACCAATTTTCTCCTCCTACCTTTGCCTGCCCCCGGGTGACCTGCCAGAGCTTCCTTCGTGGCACCGATCTGGCGTGGGAGTGGGCCAGAGCCCCGGACGCTTCCCCAGGGCCTTGCCAGAACCCTGACTCTGCTCCCCGGCGACCATCTAGGACTTTACCTGGGCCTGAAGGAACAGGCAGGAGAGCTGGCGGAGCCAGGAGGAGAAGGACATTTATTTCCATACATCGGGTAAACAGGGAAGAGAGAGCACAGCCCAATGAGTACAAACCGATTGCAGGAGAGAAGGGGCGGGGCGGGGAGGGGACAGCAGATGGGAGCTGCACCAGGCACTGCCCTTGGGCCCCCAAGTCTGGCATTGTTGGTGGGATGCTCTTTAGGGTGGGGGCTGGGACTGTGCGGCCACATGTCGTCTTGTCTAGGCAAGTGCGTGGGGGCAGGGCAGTTGGAGGAAGAAAAAACAACTCAGGCTCAGGACACGGGGCGAGGCCTCGTGTCTCATACCCATCCGTACTGACCCGAACCCCCATCTTCAGTTTTTCCGATCGCAAGCCCTCCACCCAAGGCCTTCCCTCTCAAGCGGGGCCTACGGCCCAGGCAGCCTGGACAGAGGGGCAGGGAGGCAGTGCTTGGATAAGCCCCGAACCGGCGTAGGTGGAATGGGTTTAGTCTTAAATAGGTCATTGCACTTAACACGCTGATGAGACGAAGGGGGTGGGGGCTGAAATGCCGGATGGTACCTGTGCGCCCCTGTCTGTGTAGGCTTGCTCAACCCGAACCCGGAAGCACCTGAGAGCCCCTCCCCGTGCCGACTTAAGAATCGGGGCCCAGCTCCGCTCCCCGGGCTCTCCAGCTGCGCGGAGAAAGGACTGCTCTCTGAGGGGCCAAGTGGGAGACGAGAGTCCCCTCGTCATTCCCCGGAAACCCCAGCTGCCACCACAGCCCCCTCCCACGCTCAGGGATGCAGCTGTGATGGAGAGGTTGGGTATTTAAATTAAAAGTAAAAAGACAGCAGGCACTGAGAAGAGAAAGCCCTCACCCCAAGCCTGGGGGCGGGGAAGGAATTGCTGTTCCTGCCCCCAATTCCTCCCTGTGGACCCAGCAACCCAGAGTGTCCCAGCAGGCAGTCTGTCCACCGTCCCTGAGCAGGGGAGCTTGCTGGCTCCATGCAGTGCCAAGCCACCTGCTGCTGCCCACAGTGTGGCCCAAGGTCGAAACCAAAAGGGTGGCATTTTGGAGGCAGAAGGCTTAAGTTGTCTTTTCAGAAACTCCTCTCCCCCACCCCCTCTTCCACGTGGAGACGTCAGACACCCACAGCTTGGAGAGCCCCCCCACCCCCTTGGGTCAGGTGTTCCCATGCAGATCAGCAGTCAGGTGGGGGAGACCTGTGCCCCGTCTTTTCCTGGGAGAGGCGCCGTAGCGGCAGCCTTTGGGTGCCAGAGGTGCAGACCACTCCCCTGGGCTATGCGTTGGTCTCTGTCGGCTTGGCCTCTGTGTCGCTGTCACTCAGATAGTTATGGGAGTATCTTGGCCTGGAGGTGCTGTCCAGAGGGTCGTGTTCATCATCTGACCGGTCAGGGGGAAGGGACTTCCAGTAACTGGTGGGGCTGCAGGGAGAGAGGAACAAGGTCACGGACGAACAATGCTCGGAACTTGCAGCACCAAAGCCTTTGGGTCTGGGGAGGCTCCCAAAGCCCTGTCATACACAGCATTCCCCCCAAGCCGCGAATTGAGAAATAGATTCAATCCAATCTCGCCTGAGAAGAAATTCAATCTTCCCCAGAAGATACCAGAGTCGTAAGAGAAAGGAGCGCATGGTTTTGATTCCGAAACCTTTTGAAACTCCCAGGAAAGCAATGGGTCTCAAACTCCAGCGTGCATAAGAATCAGCTATGACTCCTGCGTCCTTCCCTGGGGAAACTTTGATTGGCTAGCTTTGGGGTGGAACTGAGGACTTCTGCATTTTCGGCTCCTTCCCAGAAGATTCTGAAGTAGGTGGTCCAGGGACCAGGCTGAGTTGGAGAATGGCAGTCTGGTGACTGTACGGCTACGACCCAAAGTGACCTCATTCCTAAACACGATTCCTTCTAAGAAGGAGCGGCTTTCCCCACGGACTGCTACCAGACCTTAATACTTTCTCCTTAGAGTTTCCTAAGGCTGGTGACAATTTCTGCCCTTGACCGTGGTATCCTCTATTCACCACAAGGATGGGAGACTCAGGATGTAGGAACTGGCAAGACCTCCGTTTTAGGGTGGCGTCGTTATCCCTTTCTCGGTACCACAGCCCAGCCCTGTAGAGGTTTCTTCAGGCCGCAGGGAACCTCCGGCTTCCTCCCACTGGGATGTGAAGAGACATTATCCCCTGGATGGAGCAGGCTCATGGCCTTGCGCAAGGCTGGAATCTTCCTGCTCCAGTCACCTTCTTTTTTTTCTTTCTTTCCCAAAGCCTTAGAGCCGCCTTCCCCTGCCCCTCCCACCTCTGCTGCCTCTGCTGGTTCGAGTGCACCGTGATGTCAACACTCCTGAACAAATGCAGCGCAGGGAAGCTCCACCCCTACTCAGCTCAGAGAGTCCCCGTCCAGTGCTCCCAGGGACACAGCCCTGCTTCTGGACCCTCGAGGGCTTCCGCTGGGATAAACAGGAATTCGGTGACCCCTCTGCCCACAAGTCGGCTTACGAATCTGAGGCGGGGAACCTTGCGCTCTAGCCCCTTTGAAGTTCTTCTGCCCCAAAACCGAAGAGGAGGAAGCAGGCTTCTGCGAGAAAGAACCACGTCCTTCGCTTTTCCAACCGTGCTGTGAAGAGAGGGTTTGGCTATCGAGTACTTCCTGCGCGTGAGGCATCGCCGTGGGCACTCTGGGCATGCCTCTTGTTCTTCCCAAGAGCCCAAGGAAACATCGCCAGGAAGCTGGTTCAAAGAGATGAGGCATCTTGCTCAAGGTCATATAAAGGATGTAAATTTGAACTCGGACTCTTAGACCTCAAAGCTTTTGCTGACTCCACCCCGCTGCTGGATTGGGTGACCCGAAGAGGAAACAGGACCAAACCTGAATGCTCCCCACAGGCCCATGGTGGGTGTGTAAAGCCCAGTGGGTGTGTAAAGATAGGTCTCTCTCTCTCTCTCTCTCTCTCTCTCTCTGGGGAGAAGGAAGAGCCTGATAGAATACATGTTCAATTATGCAAAATGGTTCAGGAACAGGGCAGTCTGGTTAATAGTTATCATATTTCTCATGAATGAATTACCATTTTTAAAGGCATCAGAATAGCACAAAACACATTCAATACAAACTAGACGGAACATAAATGAGTCTTACTTTGATGGGCCAAAGGCACTTAAGGACTCTAGGGTGTCTCAGGGACAAAATTATCAAGCTCAATGATGACTGTGCACCATAGAAAAAAATTGGGGTTATTTTAGCTTTTGGGTTGTTGGAATTCTAAATTAGTGGGAGCCGGGTTTTATTTTCATTTTTGAGACAGAATTTCTGGGCACCCAGTGCTAAGGTCTGCCGTTGGGCAAAGGAAGGACCGACTTTGTGGAAAGACAGTGGGGTTAATTTGGGGCCAGATGGGGGGGCAAGGCAGACGCCAGGAGCAGGACCCAGACGCCAACGGGGCACTGCCAGGTGGGGCCAGCTTGAGCGCCCCTCCTTAGAGTAGGGCCCCCACCCCCACCTCCCTGTGTCCACCAGGTTCCAACACTGCTCCATCCAGGCGCTGGGTAAGTGGCACAAGCAGCCGGGGTCAGCTCCACGGAGCCACAAGACGCCCTTGCCCCTGGCTGGGCGTTCTTCAGCCAGTCTCCTTCGTGGCTTCTCTCGCCACAGCTGTAGAGCCAACAGCAGGCAGCTAGCCCCCTCCCCAGGGCAAGAGTCAGGGCCGGCAACTTGAACATTTTAACCAAATTGTTGAAAAAGCTTTCCTCCCCACAAGCCGGCGTCTCCTGCGCAACGCTGTCACAAACAATTTGGCGTCTAAACTAATTCCCGCTGGGTGAGCCCAGGGTGGCGGCCCCCTCCCCTCGCCTCTGCTATGGACGGTCCGCGCTCTGAATTCTCACCGGTCCCCATCACCAGACGGGAAGCTAAGCCACCGCTCTGCCCCTGCCCCCATTCTCCCCAAAGCCAGTTCGTGCTGAGTCCAGGCAACTAGGTTCTCCCTTCCCTGGCCCTTCTCCTGCTGGTTCTGTATTGGCCAGCGAGCTTCTGGCTCGGTGCCCACTCCCCCCACCCCATCAACTGACTTTCTGCACTCGGGGAGCAGGGCACTCAGCAGGGCTGCGGAGGGGAAGGTCGGGGTGGTAGATACAATATTTTGACTCCAGTCTTTTCTCACTGTGGAGCTGACGGCAGCTCCCTAGTGCAGTGGAGATGCTTCCTGCCTCTCCCCGGGCACCCTGCAACCACTGCCACCATAGGGGGCAGGGGGGGGGGGGCGGGAGCGGCGGAGCAGTGCTGAGCCCAACGGCTTGGTTTCAGAGCAGCTCAGGGCCCGAGGAACCCAAGAGGGCCGCGAGCTGGGGCCGAGCTTAAATTCCACCCTCCTCTGCCACCCCCCGAATTCCCTCCCATCACCCAACTCCAAAGAGCTGCAGGTGACTTTCACTTCTACTCGCTCCATTCCTTAAAACAGAACTGGTCCCTTCGGGTATAACCCAGCCAAGTCGGTGTACGCGCTCGGCTGCTCCCCGGCGCGAGAGGCCCACAAACATGCGGCAGGTGTGTGTTAGTTCATGCAGCGGGGAGCTCTGGGGTCGCGCACCTCCTGGGAAGCAGCAAGCCTGCCCTGGGAGGGGGTGCCAGGCGGAAAACAGCTTCGCCTAACCAGGGTGATCCAAAGGTCACCACCCACCAGGGAAACCGGGAACAATGGGATTCCAGTGAGTCAGTCTCTGCCTTCTTCTGAGGTGGGGGTGTGGGCAGAAAGGGCCTAACTGCTAGATCTCCCTTCTCGCAGAGAGAAGGCAGGGGGAGGCAGGAGAGCCAGGAGGGGGCTGTCACTCAGCGGCTGCTAATTTCTATTCATTATGACTTCTTAAGAGGAGCTGAGCTGAGGTGACGCCCATGCGTGGGCTTCAGGTGGGAGGGTTGGGGAGGGAGTCAGGCATCTCTGGGTTTGAGGGGGGGTGTGGGGCGGCCCTGGGAGCCTTGCTCTCTGAGGCTTGAGGCGTGTGCCAGGGAGGAAGGTGGCACTGCAGGGCAGGGTTGAGAGCCGAGCCAAAGGTCCCGTAAGAGATGACGGCTTGATGCGCCGGCTCCCGCTAGGGGCTCGGATGGAGCCCTTTCCCAGGCCCAGCCTGTTGGGGGCATGGACAAAAGCTCCATTTCCCCCGCGTGCTCTGCCTTGGGCCATACGGAGGAGGAGCGGTGGAGAGCAAGCTTAACAGACTCCATTCAGATCCCGGCACGTCGCTTCCCAGCTGTGTGACCCTGGCAAGTGACTTAACTTCCCTGAGCCTGGGCTTCGCCTTCTATGCAACGGGGCTGCTCCACCCTTTGCTCTAGTATGAGGATTAAGTGAACAAAATGTGGCAAATGTCTAGGAGGTCCCCCGCACCCGCACCCGCGGCGAGGACTTAATTAAGCGGGAGCTGTGACCGACCGGCCTCAGCGAGGTCAGCTGACCGGGCTCGGGGCTCAGAAGGACTCACTGGCTTTGCTGGTCGCACTCTCTGGGGTGGCCAGAAAGCTCTCTGAGGCCAGGCCCGCCCCAGAGGAATGCAGGAGAGGCCTGGGCGGTGGCGGGTGGGGTCGGACACGTTAGTTCACACCGAGCAAGGGCACACTCCATGCCGCACCCCACGCCGGGTGCCACACCCCACGCCGGGTGCCACCTACTGCGCTAGTCGCTCTCGGGCCGGTACAGGTACCGCATCATCAGGCTGTCCACCTCCTTCTTGCGTTTCTTCTCCTCCTTCCGAGACTGCCGGTGCGCCTGGCCGGCCTCCTCGCCCTCTGCGGCCGGGCCCCTCTTCACGCTCGAGCGGCTGTGGCCCGACACGGTGGAGCCGCTGGATGTCGACGAGGACTCCGACTCCGTCTCTGCTCTCTTTCTTCTCGATTTGGACTTCTTCTTGCTCTTCCGCGAGCGCCCTTTCTTCCGCCGCTTGTGCTCCGAGGAATCCTCGGAGCTGGAGCTGGAGCTGGAGCCGGAGCTGGAGCTGCTCCTTCTCCTGCTCCGGCTCTTGCGGCCGCAGCGGGAGCGGGAGACGTCGGCGGCGGAGGCCGAGCGGCGGATGCTGGTGGCCCGCGCTGGGAGGTCCAGCTGGGCGCTGCGGGCGCTTTGGATGCTCTTGCGGTCGTCGTCCTCGGAGTCGGGCTCCAGCCTGCTCCTCTGGAATGGCACGGGTTTGTAGCTCAAGACCTCATTGATGGCGGCCTCCAGGTCCGGGTCCAGGTAGGAGCGACGGCTGACGGGGCGGGTGCCGGAGCCGAGAGGCTCATCCGTGGCAGAGGGCGAGGCGCGTGGCCTCGGTGGCACCGAGAGGCTGCGGGCCAGCGACGGGTGGCTGTACTGGGAGTGGGCCTCGCTCAAGGCCACGCTGGCTCCGTCATCCCACGCGTCCAGGCAGCTCTGGCCCAAGGACAGGCGGGAATCGGGGCTGTCCCGGCCCAGGCCCGAGACCCGGCTCAAGGAAGGACTGAGGGTCCTGGACAGGACGTCGAGCCGGGAGGTGCTGCGCCGGGAACTGGGGGAGCCTGAGAGCGAGAAGCTCATGGAGGAGCGGGCCCCGTCCTCGCCGGAGCCGCGCCGTGTGGCCGAGGAGGCCCGGCTGGTGGGGGCAGAGACGGTCGAGGCCCGGTCGAAGTCGGAGCCCCACCGCTTCTCCAGCCCCCGGCCAACGCGGCTCCGGGCCTCGGAGAAGGTGGAGCCGCATTCATCTGGCTCTTCCCTGGGGCCGGTGCGGGTCTTCCGGGGGGGCCTCTCTGGGGAGGCCGCCCGCTCGCTCAGGGTGGTGAAGAGCGAGTCCTCGTCCCCGGTGCCCCCGATGGAGTCCTTCAGGGTGAGCCGTTTCCGGTAGCTCAGGGAGCTCAGCGCGGAGGCCGGCCTCTCCTCCGCCCCCTTGCCCTCCTTCCCAGAGGTGTTGAGGGCCGTTCTAGGGGAGGGAGACGAGGTCGGGAGGAGAGAACCAGTAGTGGATTAGAGGCAGCCCAGAGAGAATGAGGGGAGAGAGAGAGACAGAGAGAGAGAGAGAGACAGAGAGAGAGGAGCCAGCATTAAACCCAGAGAATAAAGACACAGAGGGAGGGAGGGAGGGAGGAGACAGGAGGCAAAAGGAGCGAGCGGCAGCGCCCTGGCAAAGTGGCAGCGAGAGCATCGGAGGAAATGAAGCAAAATAATTTGCGTCAGTGAAAATAGCTTCATGGAGAATGTCATGTAAATTAGACCATTGTTCTATTTCACCACTTTTCCCCCTCTAAAACGTTTAGTTCAATTTATTTCATTGTCAACTACCTGGAGCCTTGTGCCACGCCGTGGTGAACGGCAGTGGGGCGGGGAAGGCGGCATTATCTGCAATAACAAAATGTTGTTCGGCTGAATAAATTAAACCAATTAGAGGGGGCCGCTGGGTGCTCGTGGCGAGGGCTGGACTCGGGGAGGGGCCTTGGGGGAGCTGGAGCAGGCTGCAGGAGCCCGGGAGGGGGTGGAGAAGGGTGCGCCCTGGCGGGGATCAGGAGGGCTCCGAGTTGGGGAGCAAGTGGGAGGTGGGGGCAGCCAGCGGGGAAACCGCTTCGGGAGGCGCTGGGGCAGAGGACAGAGGACTCCCTCCTTGCTGCCGTGCTGGCCGGGAAGTGAGGGAAGAGGAACCTGAAGCCCTGGATTTTCCAGGGGCGGCGGTCCGTGTGATCTGAAGACCGCGACTTGGCTGGACCATAGGGAACGAAGTCCCCCAGGGGGACGGGTGTGAGCAGGAAGCGTGGGGGCCGGGGGTTACATAGTGAAAAGATCAGAGGAAGGAGAGAACGGGCAGAGGAAGACAGACATGGAGCTGGGATGGGGGAGTCAGGGGAACCAGTGTCTTTCCTGCTGCTATTCCCATTAAGACTTCAGAGCCCCGAGCCAGCCCTGTCCAGGGTTTGGGACCCAGAGACTCCTCACGCCACGTTCCAGTCTTGATTCCAGGGCCCAAACTTCTGGGTAGTTCGACCAACTCTTGTCAAATGAGTAAGTGAGGATGGGGTTAAACCTACAGCAAAACGAAGCCCTGAGCCTGGCAGGAAAACACTGCTTGGGAAAAACGAGGGTGCCACAAGGCCCTGGCCAAGAAGACACGGAGCCTCCCGGCTCACTGCACACACGCTGGGGGCCATGCCTGGGCCCCTCTGAGGCACGCCGGGCCAGAGATGCCGGTGGCGGGAGACCCGGCCTCTTTGGCAGGGACGCACTGCTCAGCCGTCCCTGGGCCTCGAGGTGGCTCTTCCTCCCAGCTCGAGGCCGCGTGCTCACCTGGAACTCTTCAGGCTGCCGTCGTCGGACGCTGCCTTGGAAGGCCCCTTGTTTTTCGACAACCATGACTTGACCCCGTCGACCCGGTCCTCCAGCTCCGAGTCCACTTCCGAGTCCCCCTCGCTGTGGGAGGAGGAGCAGACAGGTAGGCAAGGCCGGGGAGGGAGTGCCCACCCGCCGCCCGCCCCGTAGGGAGCACTGGCGCGGCGGCGGGTTTGCCTCGGGCAGGGGTGGGATGCGGGGTGGCATGCACATCAGTGAGTCGGGGCGGGGGGGGGCGGGAACAGGAGAGGTTAGATGGGGCACACGGTTCACAAGGACCCTGCCCCACTCAGCAGGCCACACTGTAGGACAGCCACCAGGAAGACCCTGAGGGGCATCGAGGCACCTCCCATTCTACTTTCTGCCATAGGCTGCTCTTCAGCCAAATAAATCCCAAGGGGATGACAGGGAAACCATTCATTTATCAGTTACAGCTAAATGGCTCTTGGTTAAAAAGAGGATTCGCAGGCTCTACAGCCGCTCCCGGAGGCCTATTCTGTTTCTTGTCTGCGCGCGCCCAGGGATGTGGCTACGGCTGCTGCCATTTTCTGTGCCTTCACTGAGAGCTGGACCGCCGGCTGTGGGTCAGAGAAGGCAAGGGCATCATCACGCTTTCAGCTTAGCTTGACCCGGAGGCCCCTCGGCCGATGGCAGCGCTAACCGAGCACCACGGGCCAGATCCCAGAGCCACCTGCGACTTCCCTGGCCCTTAAGAAACAAAGAAGGACGAGGAGGGGGTATCGGCATTTCCCGAGGTGCCGGCACAGCTTTGGGATTCAAACCGTACCCTGGAGACCCACTTGAGCCCAGAGAGCCCCGGACGATGGCTCTGTCTCTCTGAGGCTCCTCTTCGCCTCCTCCCCAGCCCTCGCTCCCCAGTTCTGCTTCCTGGCCAAGCCGGCCTGAGCCTTCTCTGCTTGCAGGAAAGCCCAGAGGACTCGGATTCTGAGGCTGGAGTCACGGTGACTCCTTCCCAAAGCAGTGGGGGCTTAGAGACAGCTTCTGAGTGAGAATGCTTCTAGAATTCTGCAAAATGTCTGCTCACCCCATTCCCCTGCTATGGATAGGCTAGGATTTCTCCTCCATATAAATTTCCTTTCATCTGTGTCAACAGGAGCAGCCCCGTTCCTGAATTATGTTCTTGAATAAATAGCCACACAGGCGTGTGTGCGTGCACGGGTGTGTACACACACACACACACACACACTGGAAACCACCAGACTCTGTTCTGGGGACTGTGAGAGAGCATGACCCGTTGGGAGGGGAACAAAGAGGCATATTTTATGGGCTTCCGTCAAATGCAGAATTATAACAAAGGCGAGGCTGGCTGATGCCCCGGGTAAACAGGAGTTTAGCAGACAGCCCCGAAACCACTAATGCAAGGCCTGTGCCTGTCCGAGCCTGGCAGATTTACTATGGTGCCCGGGCCCCATGGAACGCCAATACCACCTGATTTATACACCCGTGCAAAAAACCTCCTTCTCTAGCCTCAGAGCCTGTAATTTATCACCACCGTTCATAACCATATTGATTGCCTTTAGAAAGGAGGTGCTGTATGCATCGCAAAATCTATGTCTACATGTTAAAAGTGTTTCTGTATAAATCTCCCTTAATACTGCACTGTTTACTGCTTTCATTAAGGTTATGGCAATAACAACTGTATCTCTAAGTAAATCGAAACATTATTTTTCTGCCCGCCTTAGCACACTCACTCGCTCACCCGCTCGATAACTTGAGAGCTGGGGCCCAGAGCGGCTGAGGACAGAGCCACGCCGCCTCTGCTATCAGCGGGATTGTGGCTAGGCCTGCACGCCCCAGTGCGCCTGCGTGCATGCACACCGGGCTGTGTGTGTGTGTGTGTGTGTGTGTGCGTGCGCGTCCGGGCGTGCACGTGCCCATGCCTGGAAATGGTTTAGAATATGATCTTAAATGCGCATTTTATCAGCCCTCGAAGCTCCTGCAGCCCGAGGATGTCAGGGCTGGAACACACAGGGGACGGACGGTCATGGAGCCAGAATACGAATTTCCCTCCTCACATTCAGAGCCGAAGACGGGATGAGAAGCCGGTTTGGCCGCCCTCACCTTCCCTTTCGTTCCGAGCCCATAGATGATGTTTAGGTTCTTTTTCTTAAATAATCAGGCCCGTAAACAAGCTCCAGGGGCAGGCAGGCTCAGGGGGCAGTTGAAATTTTAAATGGTCGGAATTAAACCTCGAGTCAAATACAATTTATGTCCAGGCTCATGTGCTATTAGTTAACTGGGAGCCGAATCGCGGGGGAACAAACAAACGGAGACAGAATGGCGGGGGATATTAATTGTGTGTGACAACCGGGCTCCAGCGGCCCTCTATCACTGTTACACACTATTACATTTATCATTAGCTCTCGCGGAGCCCTTTGCGCGGCCGCCAGCCCATCCTGGCCAGGGGAGGAGGCCTGCCAGGCGAGAGGGAGGAGGGGGAGGAAATCCGACACCACGCTAAGAAAACAACCTCCACACAAACAGCCCTGACGAACTTGACGGAGGATCGCTCTGATCCGCCCAGAGGCCTGCACATCTCCCACCCGCCGTCCAGCTCCCGCCCAGAAAGGAGGAACCGAAGGGAGGGTGGGGATGCTGGGCTCCCTGCCACCTGACAGACAGGCACCAGCGCAAATGCCTGGGGCCTCCCGGTGCCCGAGGCGCCCGCAGGGAGTCAAGTAAACACATCTGGCTGCGTTCCCTCCCCCTGCCACCGCGGAGTGCCGTGATTAACTGCCTGGATCCTTCTCCAAACAAGTAACTGCTGGACGCCCCTCACCTTGAACCTTGTCTGCCACAAGAAGGTGGCGGACCTTTTGAAATGAAACATACCCGCTTCTTTTGGGCAGCTCGGGCTCCAGAGGAGCCCCAGGATATGGAAAAATCCAACCCAAACAGACTTTTCCTCCAGAGAAAGAGGCCGGGAGGCTTGGTTTCCGAGGAAGGAGAGGGCTGGAGCTCAGGAAGGCAGACCGTGGGTACCGCCGAATGAGGCTGAGCCCTCTTTTCTGATGGAGCCCCCGTCCTGCGCACCCAGGGCGTGAGGGCCGGCCGGCACACCTTCCTGGGGTAGCTAGCACGCCTCATCGCCTGCCCTCCGCCCCTGATGCAGGGCCTGGCCCCTCGCCTTGCCTCTCCCCTCAGGACAGAGTCAGCGGTGTTAGCGTGCGACTAGCTTGGCGAGTGTGTGAGGGAGGCTGTGTCCACGTGCCGCATGCAGTGGGGACCCTGGGCGGAAGCCAGTGTTAGGGGCGGTTAGACACCACAGAAGGAGAGGCAGAGAGCGCCTGCGCTCCAGTCCTCACGGTTTATTCTTTCTTTTCTGATACTTTGTCACCATGTCCTGCAAACTGGAAACAGAAAGAAAATGGTGGGCAAGGGGGACAGGAGAAGAGGAAGACCGAGAAACCAGTGGGCGAACCAAGGTGGACCTCTCAGCCGAGGTGGACATGCCGAGCAAGACTGAGACCAGCTGGGGGGCGGGGTGAGGGACAGTGGATCCCCAGAGGGAGGTCTGTCTGGGCCGCCCTGGGGCACTTTGTCTCTGCCCCCAAGGAGCAGGCTCCCTATGGGGGCCAGAACCTACTTTCAGGGTGAGGCACCAGCGCTCAAGTGGGAAGGGGGGAGGTCTGGGGGTGGGGGGATCTGCCCAAGGCAGCCTTCGGAGCTTCTCCGGGGCCTGACCCTCGCCCCCCAGAACCGCTGGTCTACCTGCCTTGCGACTCCTTCCTCAGCCTAGGACTATAAATCTCTCTCTTCTAAACCATTCCCTGGGTGGGTTTTATGAGAGAAAAATCTCTGGCACGGTAACAAGGCACCACGGGCCTTAAATCTCTGCTTTCCCCAGAGTAGGGCAGGCGCCATCGGAAATGCAGCTAAACGGGGGAATAACTCATCGCGAACAGGCAGAGCTGGAGAGCCGGGCTCCCGGGAGGCCCGAGGAGCGAGGACAGGGAGGAGGAGGGAGGGCGTCTCACCCAGGCGGCAGCGGTCCTGCCCTCGGTCATGACAAGGACAGGGTCCGTGCCGGGGTCTGGCGACGAGGGAAAGGCGGGCTTGGTGGCTCAGTGGCAGGGAGACAGAGACTGCAGCGGTTCTACCTCGCGGCCTGCTCCAGAGGCGGTCAGAGGGCCCAGGTGCGGGCCGCCGCTGCCACAGAGGCCCCCTCACCTGGTGACGAGGTCCTCATTGTCGTCGCTCTCCATCTCGTCCTCGATGGCGGCCTGCAGGTCCCCAATGCGCTTGAACGCCAGCTTGAGATCGGCCTGCAGGCTCTGGTTAGCGGCCTCCAGGCTCTCCAGGTCCATTTGCTAGGAGGGAGAGTGGGCGGGCGAGTTCACCGTGGGGCCGTCCCTCATCCAGCTGCTCTAGAGAGAGCCCGCGTCGGGTCTCTCGCAGCCAGCACCGCGGACATCGCGGCAAGCCTGGGCTCACCCCACGGCGACTCGGGCACCACCCCTGGCCCTCTGGCCTGGCTCCGAGATGTGTTCCTCTTCCTTCCGATGATCTAAATTCCGGGTTCTTTGTGGCCCAGCCCCCCCCAACCCCGCAGCCCAGGGGAGGTGTGCACCTAGCAGCTACCCGGACAGCTGCCTGCTCGGGGCCCTGCGGGCTGGGGCGCATTACCAGTTCGTGCTTCTTGCGGCTCGCCTCGGCCTCCTTCCTGGCCAGCTCGCCCATCTCCTCCTTGGTGTCCCGGAGCTGCCGCTGTAGCCTCTTGTTCTGCTCCTTCTCCCGGTTCTCGGCTGCGGTGCGCTGATCCCGCTCCTCCGTCAGCTTCTCCATGTTCTCCTTGAGCCGGCCGGCCAGGCTCTGAGGGGGGGGGGGGGCAGGGAGAGAGGCCCACCAGCTAGTCAGAGACAGGGGCGTGGCTCTGACGGGACTCCAGAGTCGGGAGGCCTGGGGTCCAGCTCGGGCACCCCCACTCACTGCTAGGTCTGCTAGGTGGGCAAGAATTAAAGTCCTCTGAAGAGGCTTCCTTTATCTTTTTTAAAAAAACTTTATTTTGGGAAAGAGAGAAAGAGGGAGGAAGAGTGAGAGAGGGAGGGAGAGAGAGAGAGAGAGAGAAAGTAAGCAGGGAAGGGGCAGAGAGAAGGAGAGACAGAATCCCAAGCAGGCTCCACACTGTCAGCTCAGAGCCCGACACGGAGCTGGAACCCATGAATCGTGAGATCATGACCTGAGCTGAGATCAAGAGTCGGGTGCTTAACAGACGGAGCCACCCAGGCGTCCCTTCCTTAATGTTTCTATAATATGAGAGAATAATCCCTACCCCAGTCCTCTGGGGTCTTTTATTTAAAAAATTGTTAACGTTTATTTTTGAGAGAGAGAGAGAGAGAGAGAGGGAGACACAGAATCTGAAGCAGGCTCCAGGCTCCAAACTGTCAGCACGGAGCCTGATGTGGGGCTTGAACTCACAAACCACGAGATCATGACCTGAGCTGGCCGGACGCTTAATTAACCGAGCCACCAGGCACCTCCCCAACCCCACCGCTGGGTTTTTTAAAAATTACATAAGGTAAAGTATGCGAAGGCATTGGGACGATGAAAGGTGCTGCTATCATCATCATCATCATCATCATCATCATCATCATCGTGACCTCCGGCTACAGCCGGGGCCTGTCCACACTGGCGCCACGTGTGGGGCCTCCACAGTCAGCAGGGCTTCCCTCAGAGACTCGGAACCCAGCAGCTCCAAAAGCTAGATCCTGTGCTTGGAGGCAAATGGTTTATCCAGGGTTCTTGGATTAGGAGACTATAAACAGTCATCAGATTCTAAGCACAAAGCCATCCCTCTAAGCCTGATGAATCTCTCTTCCTCCAGAAACTTGAATACACTGTTCCCTCCTGGGCCATAGGATGTTGGGCAAGAAATGACCGGGAGGCTGCGGCGGAGTGTAAGGCAGGACCTGCTTCTGGTTCTACTGCTGACTGGCCACGGGGTCTCCACCTCTGCGCCCCCTAGCCTCTGTGTCTCTGAAATAACAGCACTAGACTATAGGATTTCTATTTTTTTTTTTTAATATTTGTTTTGAGACAGAGAGAGAGAGAGTGAGAGAGTAAGCAAGCAGGAGAGTGGCAGAAGAGAGGAAGAATCTGAAGCAGGCTCCCAGCTGTCAGCACAGAGCCTGACGCGGGGCTTGAACCCTCGAACCACGAGTTCATGACCTGAACGCTTAACCGACTGAGCCTCCCAGGCGCCCCTAGACTATGTGATTTCTAAGGGCCATTTGTGTTTAACATTCTGTGCGTCTAAACTAGAAGACTGCCTTTCTGAGCAGAAGGGAAACAGAGAGAGAGAGCCGAGGAAAGGGACTGAGCTCGACAAGGAAAGGAGACAAGCGCACGGATCTGCCCCAGAGCCACCTGACCAGTGGCTTCTTCTGCCCCTTGATCGCTTTGTGACCTTAGGCAACCTAGCTAACGCTTCCTGTATGCAAAATAGGGGTCCGACTATTACCAACTGTTGTGAGGTTGTGGTGTGTGCAAGAGGAACATGACCGAGGCTCCCCTAACTCTCCCTAGTTCCCCCGAGGACTGTGACCTCATCTTGGGAGCTTCGGCCATATTCCCTTCCGGGGTCAAGGGCACTAACGCCCTCTCGGTGCCCACTGCCAGCTCCAGAGTCACCTGTTTCCATCCCTTCCCTGGTGCCCGCTTCGCGGACTGAGGGGCTGCCGGGGAGGCGGCAGGGACGCTCCTCGGCACGCGCCGCCAGGAACACAGATCACAGGGGAACCGGAGTGCTTCGACGTGTCTACAGGCTCGAGCGGGAGGAGGAGGAGAACTTAAAACTAGGGCGAGAGGAGTGTTCATCCAGAGACAGTTCTGCCTGCCTCTCTCTTCCTACCTGCCCTACTGGGGAGGGCGGGGCTGGCACACCGGCTTGAAGCCTGGAGCAGAGAGGAGGGGATGTGGGATGTGGGGTATGGAGGCTACGCGGGCGGAAGGAACCACAAGACAGAGCGGGAGAGGGGCGGACAGGAGCAGGAGAAGGGCTGAGGAAAGGTCGAAGAGCAGAGGGAGCCGAGGCATGGGATGGGGAGAAAGGAAGAAGCCGGGAGAGGGTGAGGAGGATAAATGCAAAAGGAGGGGGCAGACATGGAGAGAGAGAGGCAAAGAGAGAGGAGAAAAAGCAGAGACAGGAAGGGTGGGAAGAAGTGAGGGAAAAAGGCAATAAAAAAGGGAAGGGAAAGAGGGAGAGAGGGGGAGAGGGAGAGAGAGGGGGAGAGGGAGAGAGAGAGTGTGGGCGCGGTGAGATGAGAGAACAGACTTCAGCCCTCACAGAAGTGGCGCCATCCGCTGCATATTTATGACCCTGCCGGAGAGAGCGAGTGAGGGGACTGGCGGGGGGAGCTCAGGGTGGAGGAAAATATGAAGACAAAAAGCTAAGCTGCTCGGGTCCCTTGGCAGAAAGCACGCACGGAAGCAGAATGTAAAGCAGGCTGGCTCCGCGGTGCCCGGAGAGCAGGCGGGGCGGGCGGGGGGAAGGCACCCGCCCCGTCAGCTGGCCCGGCAGCTTGGCAGGGGCCTCGGAGGAGCGTCCGTGGCCTGCCCGGCGCCGCCGAGCATGCGTGGCTCCCGCCGCCGGGGCAGCCGACCAGGACAAGCCGACAAGCGCGCACCCACCTCCAGCCGCTTCACTTGGGTCCTTTCGAACTCCAGGCGGGTCTCCAGCTCCCGGATCTTAGCTTCCTGCCTGCTCACCAGGGACTTGTCCACCATGGACTGCTCCAGGAACTCCACTTGGCTCTGCAGGGCTTGGAGCTGGGGGTGGGGACGGGGAGAGAAGAGCTGAGCCCAGAAGGGAGGGGCAGAGGCCGGGCAAGATCACCATGGTGACCAGAGGGCCGAGGGAGGGAGGGAGGGAGGGAGGGAGGCACTGGGGAGGTGGGAGGATGGGGCCCCGAGCCAGAGGCATTCCCCACCTGGCCCAACGCTGGCACAGACTTTGCCCTTTGGAGAGAAAGGAGAAAGCCAAGGACCAGAGAGGGAATAGAAATGTGAAATGAGGCAGCTGAAGCCAAAATGTCGACTCTGGTGATATGGCTCCGAGCCTAGCCCTTCGCGTGCGCTGACGCTGCTCTGTGGATTACTAACGGCGGAGGGGAGCGCTGGCTAGCCAACGAGCTTGGGGGCTCGCCCCCACATACAGGGACCCCGCACCCTCTTTCTACCAAGGGAGAAAAGTCCCCAGCTTCCCTTGGTTCCCACCTTCTCCTGCAGCTCCTGCTTCTCCTTGTTGGCTTCTTCCAGCTGAGCCTGGAGATCATTCATCTGCGCCAAGTCCCGCGAGGCCTGGGAAAGGAGGGAGTGCTGAAGCAGGATCCCCCGTGAACACAGACCCCGGCCGGCCACACCACACCGGCACACCGAGTGCAGGCCCGCAGCTCCCCAAAGAAGTGGCGTGGGGTGGGAGTGGGGGGCGGGGGGCCGGTGAAGAGGACCAGAGGGACGGCGTCTGTGGCGCGGGGTGTGGCGGGGCACCTGAGCCACGGCTGCCTTGTGCTTCTTCATCAGCTCATTCATGTCCTCCTGATCCTCTTCCAGCCGGCTCTGGATCTCATTCTTCTCACGCTGAAGGCGGCTCAGCTGCTCCTCCAGCTGGAGGGAGGCAAGACCAATCAGAGGGCATCGGGCCTCGAGTGCCCGGATGGCACCAGGTGGCCGATCTGAACTTCCCCACGCCACCCCCAGGGGAAGGGGGTGATGACGGGGCCGGGGCCGCGCGCCGGAGCCGGGTCCGAACCGGTGGCACTTGGGGAGCTGCGCGAAAGGCTGTCTTCGCAGCGTGTGCAGACCCTGGGCTAGATGACAGCTGCTTTCTGGCAGCTCTTTGAAGGCTAATGAGAAGGCAGAAAAGGTCTGCCCAGAACAAATGACCCATCATCCTGGCACTGGCAGTCTAGGCCCTAACCTGCGCATACCCTGCCCCCTTCAGGCCTCAGGCAAGGACCCCGGGGCTCTGCGAAGCCCTCCTGGCTTGGCTTCTCATTTCCCCCACCCGGGATGGCCTGCTCCCGGGGCCGTCCAGCCCCCACGGCCGGTCCACTCCTGGGGGGGGGGAGGGGAGGAGACAGCCAACAGCAGCTTGAGGAAATGAATGAATCTATTAGCCTGTAATTCCAAACCGAAATGACTGCGTTGGCTCCTTCTCTGCCCCATCCATCTTGTTGCCGGGCTGTGGGGAGCTGGGGAAGCCGCCGCCAAGAAATTTATTAACTCGGATTTAAATAAAATGGTAATTTTATAACAGCCTTTTTTAACACAATTAAAGAATTTGAATTACTCACCTGAAAACTGCTGCGGAGCACAAATGTCACGGGGATAAATCAAGCCCGGGAGATTGGCATCTCTCGGCAGATGGGTGACCGGCTGGGGGGGGCGGGGCGCGCCCCGGAGCCCAGAGCCCAGCCCGGCCTCCCCGCTGCCCCATTCCCTGCCCAAGGAGGTACTGGTGGCCGCTTCCCCGTAATGAATTCCCGGCCGACGGAGGGGCCGTGGGAGAGGTAGGGAATTAAAAAGGAAGCATTAAATAAGAGCTCTAATTAGCTGCCGCTTGGGCTTGTCAGTGGGCTGGCCAGGGGAAGGGGAGGGAAACGGAGCCATCCCAGCCTCTTATCGGTGCTTCCGCTAATCTCCGGGCACCTGTTTACATCCCTCAGCCACATTAGCTGCCTTTATTTATGGTGTCGGGGCCTGCGGCCAAGCTCCCACAGGCAGGTGGTTAAACAGGGAGATGGGCCCTGGCTGGCTCCCTCTTCCACCTCGCCCTCCTCCTAGGCCTCTGTTCTGAGTGGGGAAGGAGGGGAGGCCCCCTCTCCCTGCAGAAAGCCCTGGCGTGAAGGGAGTGGGCTGGGGAAGGGCCCCCGTCTGGGGGGGGGGGAGGGAACCACAGTTACAGCTCTATTCTCCTTTGCCCCCCCCCCCGCCCCGAGCCTGGCCTGCGCACCCCAGTTCCTCACCGCGGTCTTGGCTTTGGCGATGTCATCAATCTGCAGGTGCAGGTCTTCGATCTCCACCTCCATGGCTTTCCGCGCTTTCACGGCCGCCGCACAGGTGAACTCCGACTCCTCCAGCTGGACACAGAGCCGCCCCCGCCCCAGGGACAGACGTCAGCCCTTCCCTGGGAGCGGGAGGGCTGTACAGGGCGCTCGCGGGGGAGAAGGAGCCCACCGCTCTCTCCGCTTCAGATCCCAGGGCTGTGGCGTGTCGCGGTACACACACAGGCATCTCCTGTGGCAGGGAGGGTCGGTGCGGGGACCCGTCGGCGCCATCCTGGGGCTGGGTGGTCACGCCGTATGGCACGCACAGATCCTAGGAGCCTGGCTGCTACAAGCGGCTTCTCCCCCTTCCCTGTTACCTTCCTTCTCAAGAACCCCTGAGAGGGGCAGGAGCCGGAGAAAGAACTAGCCCCTTGGAGCTGCCGACTCCCTCTCTGTAAAGGTACCTGGTTCTTCAGCTGGGCGATCTCCCTCTTGCTGGGCGCGTTGTTCTTCAGGTGGTCCAGCATGACCTGGGCATCCGCCAGCAGGGCCTTGGTGCGCTTCAGGTCTTTCCGGAGCCGCTTCTCTGACTCCAAGTCCCGCTGGTTCACCTGGGTGGACACCAGAAGCCGGGGCTCTGGGCTCCATCACAGAGCCTCTTCCTGTCTTCCCCAAGCCCCTGGTTCACTCCTGCCCCCGTTCTCAGAGTCCCCTTGACAAGCAACGACAGAGGAAGTGCCAGGGTTGCGTCGCCAGTGAGAAAAGCCTGGGGGTGCTGTGTATGGTAATGACCTCGGTTCTACACTCGATGATGATGACGGTGGGCTGTACGGAGCCCCTGCCCCCTTCTCCATTCCCAGCTTCGTATCCCTGAGATCGCCTCCCTCAGGCCGGGCGGTGCAGGCTGTGGGCCGGACCTGCCAGCAGGCCGCACTTACCTGGTCACTGAGCGCGGCGAGCTTGCTCTCCAGTTCCCGCTTCTCTCGAAGCACCTTCTGCTTGTCCTCGTACTCCTCCTCAAGCTGCACTTCCATTTGTTTCAACTGCAGGGCCCGGGGACAGAGGCCCATCGGTCCCTTCAGTGTCTGCTGCCAGCCGGTCCCCTTCCCCTCGGGATCCCCCCTACCCTGGGAAAACTGTGGGGCGGGCTGAGCACGGATGACCCCAAGCGGTTGGGCCCCGAATTCAAAGTTCCGAGGGCTTCAAAGCAGCCCGGAGGGAGAGGAGGGACGGCAGGCCAGCTGACTGCACAGAGAGACGCAGAGTGGGCTGTCGCTTGGCACAGAAAGCAGGGATCATTCGTTCCTCAAAGGACTAAGGACCCTCTATCGACCCTGAGAGCACACACATCCCAGCCAACGCCAGGATCTCCGGCAGAGATTCAGAGTCCCGAATGGCAATGGATGACAGTATGGCTAAGGTAGGGAAACAGAAACCTCCCTTTTTTTTTTAATGTTTAATTATTTATTGAGACCGCACGCGCACACACACACACGCAGGTGAATGGGGGAGGAGCAGAGAGAGAGAGAGAAAGAGAGAGAGAATCCCAAGCAGACTCCACTGTCAGTGGAGAGCCCAACTTGGGGCTCGATCCCACGAACCGCGAGATCATGACCTGAGCTGAAATCAAGAGTCAGACGCTCATTCGACTGAGCCACTCCGATGCCCCCCAAATCCCTTCCTTTAAAGCAGTGATGGGGGAACCGGGCTTTGTACTGGACAGGGTAAGCGCCTGTTACCTTACCTTCTTCTGACATGACTGCCGGGCCTCCTCCACCTCCTCGTCCCGACTTTCCACCTCCTTGGAATGGGTCTGTCTCATCCGCTCCATCTCCATCTCTAGACGTAGCTTGGCCTGGAGGTGGTTGGGAGAAGGGACCAGGTTCCTATCCCAGCAGCACCCTGACCCCTGTGCACTGCACCCTGACGGGCAGGCCTCCCTGGGCTCAGGAGTGGGGATGACCTCTCCCAGAAATACCCTGTGCCCCTGCCTTGCTCCTGCGGCAGCCAGCTTCTGCAGAAAAGCCGAACCCCCTCACTAGATGTTTGTCCCAGGCCCGGGGGAGGCCGCCAGAGCTGGGGACAGTTCTGTAGTTCTTCCATTTGGCCTTTGGGCTCTAGCTCCCTGGTCTGACACGGGGGCGGGCTGGGAGGGCTCATGACCTCCTGGCTGCCGTGCGTCCTGAGCCCATGACGGCTAGAGCTCAATCAAGATTTGTAGAGGTACGTGAAGGCTTAATTACCTTCACACCGTGGCTGGCGCCGATCCGGCGCTCACTCCACCTTTCATGAGTAAGGGAACGAATGAATGACTGCATGTGGGATTTGCCCTCCTCCGGCCACACCCTGGGTTAGCTGGGGGGGATGCTGGGGCCTCCCTCGGCCAAGCCCTGTAGCACCTGCTCCAACATCTGGATGGTCCCCGCCTGCTCATCCAGCTCCTCTTCCTGATCCTTGACCTTGGCCTCCAGGTCCCGGAGCTGTTTCTTGACCTTGGCCAGAGAGGCCTCGTCCTTAGACTCTTGCGAAGAAATGTCCTGGAGCTCAGCCTCCAGAGAGACGACCTTCTGGGTGAATCCCGCGATGTCCATATCTTTTTCCTGGAGCAAAAGAGAAGGTGAGGCCGGCCCGGGACCGGCCCGCACCTGTGACGTGGGGACGGGGCACGGATGGCGGGTGGCCCACGCACCTCCAGTTGCTGCTTCAGGCTGAAAGCTTCGGCGAGGAGCGCGTCCTTCTCTCGCTGCAGCTTCTCCCGCTGTAGCTTCTCCCGCTGGGCCTCCTCGTGCGCCTGCGACAGCTCACCGTCAAACCTGTGAGGGAGCACACGTGGCCGAGGCGGCTCCCCCCAGGCAGGGGAGAGTCCGGATCTCCGGCGCCCAGAGGCCACCAGGAAGCAGGGCCAGGGTCGGATAGGATGCGAGCGGGGACGGACTCGCACAGCCCGAAAGCAGGGGGGTGGGGCAGGGGTGAGGCAATATCCGGGATACAGGTCAGGCCACCCGGCCCTGCTGAGCAGCCTGGTCTGGGATGGGGGCATTTCACTGAGGTGGGCTAAGGAGCCCCTGTACTGGGGGGCCGAGGAGGGACCCCACAGACTGCTTCCGGGGGAGAGATGGACAGACTCTGCTTAGTTGTTGTCTCGACCTTTTCCATTTCAACAGATCCTGACCTTTCCACTTCGGGGCCGGGTGGGCACTGAAATAGGGAGGAATGGACACCCGCCTCATCTCGCTCCCTTCCCACAGCTCGGCTTGGCAACTCTAGGTGAGCAGCTGGCTCCAGCCCCCGCCCCTGCATGCCAGCCTCTGGCCAGGCCCGTGTGCCCCAGCAGCACTCGGGTCACCACCGGGATGCCCCACCCCGGGCTGGAAGCCAGCAGTCCCTCTGTGCCCAGCTGGCAGTGCGCTTCGACGGGCACACAGGCCACGGTCCAGGCCTCTTTCTTCGCTCCTCTACCTCCTAGCCTCCTATTTCCCGCCCAGTGACTCTCAATAAGGAGCAAATTGCTGAAATTCCTCTTAACACCTTCCCTGAATAGCTAATAAGGTTCCTGTTGAAAATTGAATGGCTTCCCCCAACCCAACCCCACATCACATAAAAAAAAAATAGGTATGGAAACTCAGGGCAGCTGAATTGAAACCTAATAAGTTGCCCAGCAGGGAGTGCGGCAAGAGACGGTAACCAGGCCGGGCTGGCACTGCCATCGGGGTGCTCAGGGGAGGGGTCCCGCTAAGGGTGCCCGCCTCTACGGGAAAGGGAGGGTGGGGTAAAGACGAGAACTAGGGAAGCGGAGAGGCACGGTGCTGGGAGGGAGGAGTCAGATCTGCCGGGACTCCTCACTCTCCGGAAGCAGCGCCCAGCTGGGAGGACGGCAGACCGCCCAGGAGGCTGAGGGTGACCCAGGGTCACTGGAAGGACTCACCTCTGCCCTGCCCACCCCCGGGGGCGTGGGTGTGGTGCTGTCCCTTCACAAGGGACCCTGGGGCCTCCTGCTGAGAGGCCCTCCCCTGCAGAGGGGAGCTAGGCGCTGTTCCCACTCCCCAGGGCACCCTGCTGCTCCCAGGGTGTGTGGGTTCCCCGGTGTTGGTAATAAAGGCGTCCCATTCCCATCCCCAGCCAGGGAAATTAATTTAGATTGGATTTTATCCTGTGAGGGCTGCCCCCCTCCTCTGTGTCATTACCATAATGAGATGGAAGTGGCACGGTGGTTTAACAACATTAGCCAGGAGAGTGTGTCTGCGTGGCTGAGGCAAGCGAGGGATGGGGAGCGGGGTGGGGGCAAGGGGCAGGGCCCCGGGTGCTTCCTGCACGGGGCCTGGGTTAGCTCGGCCTACTGGGTCCAGGCAGGGTGACGGGCACACACCGCGGGGAGCATGTCCAAGAGCGAAGGCCCGCGCGGGCCTGGGGGGGGGGTGGGAGATGCGGCCTGAGCGCTCCTCAGGGGTCAGGGGTGAGACCCGTGCGCATTCCAGGACAAGCGACCATGCAGGCGAGGCCCCTGGCCAAATTCAGGCTCCCCTTCCTTCTCTCCTCCCTGGAGGGGGAGGCGGGGAGCCGTGTTGGGGCCGCTCTGGGAAGACTTGTGCGCCCAGGGCCGGGGACCCACCCACCTCCTCTGCTTCTTCTCCAGCTCGTGGTTGCGGACCTGCTGGCCCTCCAGGTGCAGCTTGGTGTCCTGCAGCTCAGCCGTCAGCCGCTGGCACTTCTTCTTGAGCTGCTGCAGAGCCCGCTGGCTCTCGTCGCTGTCCGCCTGCAGGTCCCCGAGCTAGGGCCGAGGTGGGGCGCAGGGTCAGCAGCCAGCGAGAGGCCCGCAAGTAGGGGCGGAGAAGGGGAGGAGAAGGCAGGGGCGGGGAGGGGGGTGAAAGAGGGAGGGATCCAGGGATGAGGGATGAAGTCGGGGACATCCAGGGAGCCCAAGACACTCCTAACCATTGTTTGCCCTTGGGCGTCCCCTGCACCGTGGGGCCAACAGGTGGACGGGCCCGGGGGCTCGCCTGGCCGCACGTGGCCCCGAGCCCCCCCCGCCCCAGGCACAGGCCGCCAGTCCGTCCGCCAGCCTCACCCGCCTCTCCAGCTGCCTCTTGTTCTGCTGCTCCACCTCCAGCTTGTCCTCAAACTCCTGCTGGAGCCGCTTCTTGGTGAAGTCCACCTCCCGCATGGCTCGCTCGTACTTCAGGCGCCACTCGCCACCTGCGGGGTCGGGGGCAGACAAGGGAGGACCGAGCTGCTGCGAGTCCCTGAGAAGGGGCAGCGGGGACGAAGCAGGTGGAGTCGGCCAGAGGGACTCAGAAAGGTCTCTGGAACGACAGCTTCCTCACAAGCCAGGAAAAGACTAGAAGGGCGTGTGGCTCGGTGTGCAGCCCTCTCCCCAGGGACCCCGGGACCATGGCCCTCAGACACTCAGGACCACGGCTGCAGAGGCCTCCCCGGTAACCCCCCGCGCCCCCTGGCACCTCTACCTTCCTATCGATTTCTTTCGCCGGAGCCTTGCACCAGCCCTAACGGACGGGAGACAGGCCCGGGCCAGGGGCGTGGTTGCCCAGGGGTGGGTACCCAGCTTGCCCCTCAGGCCGCCGCCGAGCTCCTGTGGCCTCGTGCCCACCTGCGTCATCGTCGTCCACCTCCCCGTTGATCTCGGCTGCCCGGATGAGACGGGCCTCCATCACCTCCATCTCCATCGCTTCCATCTGCTTCCTCAGCGCATCATACTGGGTCTGCGGAAGGGAGGCCTGTGAGGCTGCCGTCCCACTGCCTCACTCCGTACCAGCCACGGCCCCGAGCCACGCAGACCACGGTCACGTGCTTACCCAGGGCGGCCAGGGGTGCCGGGCCACCTGTCCCCGAGGTGGGGGAGCGGATGGCCGCCAGAGCGTGGTGGTCACCGGCACGGCGGTCCTCACCCGGGCCCCGCCCTCACCTGCAGCTCCTTCATCTCCTTCTCGGCTCGGAGCCTCTCCGCGGTCTCCGCGTCCAGCAGCTGGGAGGCGGACTCTCCTGTGTTACGCTCATCAGTCAGCTCCGATGTCAGCTCCGAGATCTGGGGTTGGGGGGAGGGAGTCGCCACCGGTTGAAATGCCTGCCTCACTCAGCCGGAACCCCTGCCGGCAGAGGGGGGGAGCCTCCTGGGCCTGGCACCCTGCACAGGTGGGCCAGTCGGGCCCCGGCGTGGCGAGTCACTCACCCGGGTTTCCAGCCGGTCGCTGTTGAGCCGAAGCTCGTTCCGCTCCTTCTCCACCTTCTCAAGCTTGTTCCGCAGCTGCTGGATCTCCTCCTAGGGTGCAGTGAAGAGGGCAAAGTGAGCCTGAGTCACTGCGGGAGGCTGGGGCCTGGAATCTGCACGCCTGGGGTGAAGGAAGCCGGTGAGGCTCGGGCCCGGGACACCGGCACTAGGGAGCCCCTGCCTCCCAGAGGCTCCTATCCCCAGACCCTTCCCCAGACACTAAGGATGCCTGAGACTTTATACCAAGAGGCTACCCAGCCGCTTCGCCAGCACCCAGAGGGACGCCTTCTGTTTGACGGGCAGAGTTCGAGGACGCCAGCTCTCTGGATTCAGTAAAGAGCACTTGGGAGCCCGAGACGAGCCGGCAAGGCTTCTGCCCACAGGGACGCACTCGTCCTTTCCCACTGGCTTGGCCCTTCCCGGGCTGTTACGTACGTCTTTGTTCCGGATCTGCTCCTCGGACAGCTGGACCTCGATGAGGGGCCGCACCGTGGTGAAGAGTTTCCACCAGGGCCAGTCCTTCACCCCTTTGTTTTTCTTGATGTTCTTCTGCACACAGCGGATGGCCAGGTCCTGGATCTGAGTTGGGGTGAGGGTGGTGCGCAGCAGGGGGTCTCAGTCCCAGGTGGAACCAGGATCACCACCACCACCACCACCACCACCACCACCGGCGCAGCGGCCGGGCTGCTCCCTCTGGCTACCTGACCCCCGGCTCCAACACTCCCTCCACCACCCCCGGCTCCCGGCCTCTCCCCATCCCTCAGAGAGCGGGCGGCAGAGAGCCTGGCCCCGGGAGCACCGCACTGGGCACTAACCGCTCTGCCGTCATTAGGAATAATTTCGTCTGCTTTATTTGCTGCCTGATTATTTCCAGCACCCTGGCCTGGAAGTGCTATAAAACCTAATCTTGCTGAAACACAAGAGGCGGCGGTGCTGGCTGTTTTATGGACTTGCTAATAAGAAAAGGAGTCGCTGACACAGCTCCTTAATCTTCATGGAGCAGCCTGTGATCCAGAGCCCACCTTCGCCTAGGCCCTGCCCCCCCCACCCCCACCCCCGCCCCAGGACCAGGCCGCACGGCCCCGGCGCTGGGCGTACCAGCACGCTCGCTGGCACTGAGGAGCTGCCCATTCCCCTGCCGGGCCACCTGGGCACGGCGGCCCTGGGACGTCCCTGCCTCTGCTCCCCCAGCTAACAATAACTCAGCTCCTGCCCCAGCGTGTCCCCTTGACCCCCCGCCCCCACCCCGGGAACTCAGCTCTGCCACCTAGGCCGGGGAGTGGGACGGAGGTGTCCCTGGAGCGGCACCTTTTTCTTCTTGAAGTGCTGGCGGGCCAGGTAGCCCCTGCAGGCCGCCTGGAACAGGGTGAGGTTCCTGCTGGTTTGCTCGTCCCGCTGCTCCTCCAGCCGAGCCAACGTGCCAGCCCTAAAGAACACCTGTGGAGAAGCAGGCCGGATGAAGGCGGGAGCCGGCTCCGGGCAGCCCAGCAGGGGAACAGGCAGCTGGCACAGGAACCGGGCAGGCCTGGGAGGCGGCCCTTGGCCTGGCAAGAACCAGAAAACCCGAGGGAACAAGAGAGGAGGGAAGGAGCAAGGAGAGGCCCCAGGAAGGCTGGAGGGAGGCGGGCCGGGCTGGGGGCCGGGGCGGTGTTTGGGAAGGAGAGGAGTAGGGTGGGAAAGCGAACTTCAAAGAGAGATAAAAGGAGAGGGAAGTCAAAGGGAAGGAATCTGGGACAAGAAGGAAATGAAACGGCCACCGTCAAATGGGGACAGGACACCCCCCCCCGGCAACATCTACGGTGACTTCTCCCCTCCCCCCACCCCCGGACTGTCAGCGACCCCGGCTGTGGCCCCTGGGCCCGCAGCCCACCGACGGGCCCACTGCAGGCTCCAGCCGCCTGGGATCAGGTGAAGTGGACGGTGGGGAATGTGTGTGAGAAGAGAAAGGTCCAGAAGCCATGCAGAGAGAAAGGGTGGGGCAAGGGGCAGAGGGCCCCCTCCCTGCCCCCTCCCCACACACTCCCCACTCAGTTTCATTGTAGACAGTCTCCTCTTTCATGTGCCAACATCCCACCTACACACACACACACACACACACACACACACACACACACACACACCCAGGTTTCATCTCATGAAAAAGCCAGTGGGGTGGGCGGGGGTTGGCCCCATCAAGGGACCTGTCATACAGGTTTGGGGGCTGGAGGGCAGACGGGAGAGGAACCTGCTGGGCGCCCCCACATCCAGCATTTCCTCTCACCCTTTGGTGCTCTGAGCTGGGGCAGGGGTAAAATTTTCCCTGCTAAGAGAAGAAGAGGGAGAAATATATAGGTGAAAAAAGACTCTAGGATCTCCACAGAGGGCAGAGGGACCTCTGGGTACATGCCCGCCTCCACCTTGCCCAGAACACAGGAAATTCCCTTTTGGGGGGCCATGAGAAGATGTGAACTTCACAGGAAACACAACCAATATGTATGGTATCCTCAGGCCTCCCTTCAGCGAAGAAGGGGGGAGAGGGCCTACACTTTCTGCTGAGAAAGCTTTGCCTCTGGCGACTCCACGGAAACTTAGTCCCCTGGGGCTGGCCTAGGAGAAAGCCAGCTCAGCCCTCGGCAACGCTTCCCCAAATCCCACGCTGGGGCTGAGCGCCTGGGATCTCCCATGGGCCTACCTGAGCCTTCATCCCCCTCTGTGTGAGCCTGAGACTCCCCCAGGGGGGCGGGGAATATCCAAGCCCCCCCCCACCCCCATCGAGGTGGACATACGAACGAGTGGTCAGCGCACACATGGCTGTCTGACTCGGGCGGAAGAAGGGAGGTGGCGGATTACGGGATGGAGAGCGGCCCCCATTCTCAGCGTCTCACAAAGAGAACAGCAAGGATGGTCTAGGCCCTGGGGCGGGGAATCTCAGCTGTACGTTAGTGGGGGGAAGGGTCCTTTTGAGTATTAGGGGAAAGGTCGGGGCCCTCTCCTCCCCAACATACTCATCCATGCGAATTTTGCAAGTATCAAGAGACTCTCAGCTCCCCCCCCAGACACCCTGCCTGAACCGTCAGGGTCCTGTGGGCTCAGCTCGAGACCTCCTCCTCTGAAGCCATGCGACGAACACATGGAATCTTTGCTCACCGGCCAGTCCGACCACAGCCCGGAGGCCCTGAAATCTCTCTCCCGCATCAGAGGTGAGCGAACAGCAGGCTTCGGCCCCAGTGCCTCTCTGAGCACGAGAGTGCCGTGGGGCTGGCCCGCCCCGGCCGGGCACCTGGGATGCGGCAGAGGGTCTGAGGCGGTAGCCGCGAAGAGGGCCGGCCTGGGCAGGCCCTCTCCTGCCCGAGACGTGCCTGGGAGGAGGTGCCGCCCCAATGCCAGCCAGCAGCAGCCCAGCCTGCCAGAGGGGCAGGGGCCCGCCCACGAGACCACGAGGCTGGAGTGAAACCTTGGACTGCAGGCTTCCCAGGGAGGAAACTCAGCCGGCGGCCGCTGAGCTCACAGAGAGTTGGGGATGGGGAGAGGTCGAGTCAGACAGGGTGAGACCTAAGCCCGGAAACTGACGCAGAAAGCGGCGGACCACGGAAGACCCAGAGAACGAGGAAAGAAACAAAACGACGAGCCGGAAACCAAGGGAGAGACCGGCAGGAACTGCCCGGGCCCAAAGGCAAAGGGAAAAGCAGCAGAGACACAGATACAGCCAGGGGACGGGGAAGGGCAGGGCAGGACTGTGACTCAGAACACGGAGCAGAGACAACAGAGTGGACAAGCGACACCAAGCCTTTTCTGTGAGCACCCCCTTCCACC
Source organism: Paguma larvata (assembly GCA_030068075.1). Classification (NCBI taxonomy): domain Eukaryota; kingdom Metazoa; phylum Chordata; class Mammalia; order Carnivora; family Viverridae; genus Paguma; species Paguma larvata. The sequence goes on from CM057843.1 coordinate 7,249,802, forward strand.
TCGCGCTCCCCACGAAGCCCTGGGACCCAGAGCTCCTTCCCTCCCTGCTGACAGGTGGACAGGTTCAGAACCTTCTTCGTGGCTCCCGAGTGCTCTCCCTCCCACCACGGCCCTCGGGGCACATACGTGGATGCCACCTGTCAAGCCTCCCGGTCTCAGGAGAGAGGGGCGCACGGGGCTCCTGCCCGCGGGAGGGACGCTCGGCTGAGCCTGCGGCACGGAGCGATGGGGCAGACGGACACCTGGGGCCCGGGCGTGCCTGCCTTTTATACGCCACGTTCCATTCAGATGAGGAATCGGGCTTGTGGGCAGGTGGTGCTGGCACAGCCTCATGGTGTCTTGCTGGCTCTTCTGGGACCCCGGCGGCCCTGGATGACTCCCCAGAGGGGGCCCCTGGAGCTCTCCTGCCTTCCCGCTTTGTCCGGCTTTCCTCCCTTCTGTCTCCCCCACTCCCCACACCGGGACTCAGGCCAAGTTCAGGGCCACCTTCCAACGCACTCCCTCCTGGCATCACAGGGGTGTTCACGGTACTGAACAAGCCAGTTATTCAGAGGGAGGGAAAGTCAAGTTTGCTGCAGGAGGGGAGGGCCAGCCGAACGGACAAGGGCAACCCGAGAGTGAGGGCTCGGCTGCCTTCCTGTGGGGACAACTCACCCGGCTCAGGCCCATGCAGCAGCTGCTCTTCTCCAGGTCCAAGGACTCCAGCAGCTCCTCCACCGCCTGGAGAGAGAGGCTCCGGTCAGGGAGGCCAGGGAGCACCCCCTGTCTCCCTGCAGGACTCTGCCCAGTCACGACCCTTCCCTATCCTCCACTGAGACGGTCCATCCCTGATTCCACAAGCCCCCTCAGTGGGCGTCCACAGCGTCGGGCCCTGTGTTCGATTCCGGGGACATAAAGATGACTACGAGAGGAACAAGTTATCTCGTTGGGGAGTGACACAAGTGAATTAGCGAAGTACGCTGAGGAGAGGCGCTTAAGTCAGACTAGGGAACCATGGAAGGCACCCTGGAGGCGGTGTCGCTTGTGCTGAGTCTTTAGATACAAGAAAGAATGAGCCAAAGTAGGGGAGAGGTCACTTCAGGCAGAGGGGCGGGCATGAGCCAAGGCAGGGAGGCACGAGACTACAGAATGCGCTGAGGAGACCGGGTGGTTCAGTATAGCAGGGGCGAAGGGGGTAGGGCAGCGAAGATGCGCCTACAGAGGGAGGCAGGAGCCAAAGGGTGAGGCGCCTGTGTGCTCCGAGAGCAGCTGGAGGGTTCCCTCCAGGAGGGACATGGGGAGCTTTGCCTCTTACAGTGATCCGGCTGGCGCCTGGTGGGAGCACAGACGCGGATCCCTCGGGCGGCTACCGCAGTAACTCACAGGAGAGGAGGCCAGAGCCTGACCCACAGGGAAGAAAGAGGCGGAAACGCAGGCGACGTGAAGGAGACAGAGCCTTGCCACGTGTGAGGGGGCAGGGCAGGCGACGGAGGTTTCTGACTTCCGTAGCTAAGCAGTTGATGGTGCCGTTCTCCGAGGCGGGAAACGGGAGAGCAGGGGTAGGGGTGGGAGGGGATGGAACTGGTTTGGTCTGAACACGCTGAGTTTGAGGTGTCCTAAGGCTTGCGGGTAGCGAAGTCCAGAAAGCAGCCAGATAGGAACGCACTCCGAAGTTCGGGAGAGAGGCCTGGGCTACAGGTATTGATCTGAGAGTCGTAAATACATAGGCGGTAATTGAAGTGATGGGCGTGAGTGAGGTTGCCCAGGAAGAGGCGGTAGACCAGAAAGCAGACATCTGAGGAAAACGTCTTCAAGGAAGAGAGAGACCTCTACTTCAGGGGCAGGGGGAAGGAGGGAAGCTCAGGGGGACAAAGAAAGAATAGATAGCCCGGAGCAAAGCCAGGAGTGGCAGCAAAGAAGAGGAGCAGAGAATGTTTCCAGAAGAACAGAGTTGTCAAGAGAGCCGCATGTGCCAAGAAGCACAGAAAAGTGCCCCTCGGCGCTGGCAACACGGAGGTCAGGGGGCAACGGGAGACCAGGCCCGGGGTGTCAGGGCCGGGATCCAGGCAGCTGAGGGTGGAGGGGTGGGTGGCGGCGGGCCGGGGGCAGGCCGGCGACAGACAGCAGGCTGGCGTGAGAGGGGGCTGATGGAGCACCGTGTCTGCAGGGTGTTCCTCTGCTGAGATTAAAGAGCCAGCAGGGGTGAGGCTGAAGGAACGGGAGAGAGAGAACAGTTACCACCGACAGAGCAGGCCTCCGGGGAGCCGCCGGGAATGATTCCAAAGAACGGGAGGAAGGGACTGGACGAGGGGAGCGCCGCCTCTCCCCCCAGACAGGAGGGCTGAGGAGGAAGGCACCCGAAGAGAGGTGCACAGGAGGCAGAGGAGGAAGTTGGAACCTCAATTTTATTAGCGTTTAGAGGCAAGGTCACTCGCTGGGCAGATGACGTGGGAAGGCGTGGGAGGGGGAGATTCGAGGAGAAAGATGCAGAATGGAACAGCAGGGAAGGGGCTTGGAATAGGGGCCAAGGAAGGCTGGGACAGAGGAAAAAGTTGCCGGGCCGTGTCAAGGGCCCCGTCGAGGCTGGAGACCATGAACCTGGAGGACTTCAAGTCCGCCCAGTTGCACAGTTTTCTCCCACAGCCCTTGGGAGCCCCAAACGGAGGAGCGCGGGTGCCCGAAGGCTGGCCCTCCAGCGTGGGGGTCGGGGCGGGTGCCGTGGGAGCCGCGGGAGAGCCGAGTGACGGGAGGGCTGGGCCACGGCATTGAGGCTGAGCGGAAAAGGAAGGAACGTTGGAAGGGAATGGAGTGGGCAGGAACGAGAGGTCTCAACAGGGTCAAAGAGCAGATGTCTGGAGAGGAGGAGAGAAGCGCGGTGCACAGGCAGGCGGCTGTGCTCAGGGATGACAAGGTGCTGGGTGTAGCTGCGAGTGGGAGGCGGGAATAAAGGTCAGGGGTCAGAGAGAAGGGGGCGGGGTCATCCGTATCCGTAGCAAGCTGGCCCAGGACGCTGGCAGGTCCGGGACGGCGAGACGTTTTAGAGGCCTCCGTGAATACGGGTCTGTGACCCAGGGGGCAAGGGGAGGGGGCCTTTCCGCCCCGTTCGGCCCCATCCTCCCTCCCGGGGAAGCCGGACTAAGGTCTGAGATGCCTTCAGGGTCAGGCTGGGAACCTGAGGCCAGAGCACAGTGAAGGAGGGGTCCTCTGCTCCAGGAGCCCTCGGGCCCTCCACAGGGCTGCCGCAGGGGGGTGACAGCCTAGGTGAGAGCCCAGAATGGCAGGGAGGCAGCCCCTTCTGCAGCCATGAGGTCACCGCCCTGTGCTGACAAGGGGCCCCGGAGCCTCCGGCTTCCCCTGGCCCAGGAGGCCTTACCATACCGATCTTCCCCCTAAGAGGCATGCCTGCCCCACTCCCTGGACAGCGTCCTGCTGCGGGAGCCGGTCCCTGATATGGAAGTTGAGGCTGAAGGGCCCAGGGTGCTACCAATGGTACGCCCAAAACATCAGTTCTAACCTGCCGCCTGGGAGGCTCTTAGACGACCGGCTCGCCGGAGAGCGGACACCCCAACTCTGGCTGCCAAGAGGGTGCTCTTCTCGGACTCCTCCGGTCCGTGCCCCAGGCTGCCCTCTCCCCACTGCCACAGCTTGGCTGCCACGCGCCCCCGTCCCGGCCCCGGTCGGCCCAAACCAGGAGCCGGAGCAAGGGCCAGCCTGGCTCTCTCTAGGGGAGCTGAAAGGTAGCCGCTCGGAGCGGGGTCTGAGTAGGGCTCTGGGGCCCAGACCTACCCGCCTTTCGTCCACCACGATGTAGTTGCGCCCGTGTTTCTTGGTCAGGTGTGGCGCCAGGACGTCGAAGCGGCGGCGGAACTCGGAAAATACCATGTGGTCAGGGTAACCTAAAGAGAGGGCAGCCCAGAGCTGGGCCCTTCAGCATCTTGCCTGCTCCCGGGACGCCCGATGGCCACTGGCGCCCAGGCGGCACGCAGGGACATCACTGCAAGGGGAAGAAGCTGAAGGGGGAGGAGGGCCCCGGGGCCGAGGCAGGCCTGGGAAAGAGGGGCGGAGAGGGAAGAGGCAGGTGCGAGGGACAGGAGGCTGCCCTCCAGCGGGATTTCAAGGTTACAAAGGGGACAGGTTCCCTTAGAAGGAAGCGAGCTCCTAGGCAGTGAGGCTGACCCCATTTGGAAGGGATGCCGCGGAGAAGCGAGCCGGGATGACCCCTCGGATGTTTCTGGCCTCCGAGTCTATGACTCTGTTAGAAGCATGAGAGAACTAGGTCTTCAGGGCTTGATAAGGAAACAGAAAACAGGGCCACAGAGAGCACCCGGGCGGAAACGCACACAGGCGCGGGATCGGAATCCTGCCCCTGGCTCTTAGCATCATGTGACCTTGGGCGAGTCACTCAGCAGCTCTGACTCGCGGTTTCCTCATCTGTAAACGGTGGACCTAGCACTTACCTTGCATGGTAGTCATGGGGCTTGGATGAGAAAATATGCAGAAAGCACAGCGTGCCTCACGTGGTGGGTGTTCCATAAAACGCCCCCTTCCCTCCCTCGGCCCACTGAAGCAGGATACAGAAAGGGCACCCTTCCGGCTCCCATCCTGAGCTCGAGCCCGAGGCCGAGTGACCAAAAGACTTAGAGATTCTCTTTCCCTGCAGAGTGTTACCTCGAGTCGAGACCTCCCTAGGCTTGAGAGGAGAGCCAGGGTCAGACGGCTTCTGGCCTGGAGCAAGGCCTGGATGGTGGCCAGGAGGAGGGGACCCTGAGCCACTCGAGGGCACCAGAGCCCCCCGGCAGAGGACCAAGAGAGCCACTCCTACAGACTCACGGAATTCAAACTGCAAAGGGAATCTTAGACCGGGTATAACGCATCTCCCGGGCATGGAAACTGAGGCCGAGGAGGCGGACCGACTGGCTTGCTCAAGGTCACAGAGGCTGCCGCTCGCGGCAGAACTGGACTCCACGCCCCGGCTCTTGACGGCTAGTCAGGGGGCTCGCTCTGCTACACCGGCCTAGCTAGCTCTGGGAAACCCTCCAACTGGGAGATGAGGCTGATGCATGTGCCCGATAATTGAAACAGGAGGCGGGGGCCGCTGAGGGGCCAAGACAAAGTGAGCTATTGATTGTATCTGAATTGCAATTAAATTGATGGGCCAGGATAGCAGGTCCGGACGCCTGGCATCTTAATTAATCATCAGCGCTATCGATGGTGGCTGGGGGCTGGGCGAGGGGAGGGGGCCCGCCGCCGCTGGCCTCATCGATCTGCTTGTTTGAGTAAAGCACATTGATTTTGGTTCAGAGCGGTAACAATCTGGTTTTGAAATAATAAACACCAACTCCATATCAAGACGTGGGGACAGATCGATGATTTATTTAGAGCAGGGCAGGGAGCCCGTTTTGTGGCTTTGGCTGCTAAGGAAAAGGGATGGTGTCCATGGGGAAGCCTCAAGGGGACCTGGCTGTGGGTGGGTGGGTGGGACCCTGCCAGTTCTTCTATCAAAAGGAAAAAGGGCAGAAATCTGGCAACCCTTAACTTCTCAGGCAAACGAAGCCCTACTAGAGACCCAAGGACTGGGAAGCCGGTCTACCTGGGTCAAATCTCGCTGTACCACTCATGAGCCGTGTGACCCTGGGCAAGCTACTTAACCTCTCTGAGCCTCACTCTCCTCGTCTGGGGGTGGTAATAGGATCTATGTTTCATGAGACTGGTGTGAGAAGTAATGAGTTAACGTCTATGACGAGTTCAGAATGGTGCCTGGTGTACCGTAAATACTCTGAAGATGTGAGCTACAGCTGATCCTCGAACAACGGGAGAGTTCAGGGCGCTGATGCCCTGGGCAGTCAAAAGTCCACGTATGACTTTTAACTCTGCCCCCCAGAACTTAGCTACTAATAACCTGCTATGGACTGGAAGCCTTGCCAATAACAGAAACGGTCGATTACCGCATTGTCGTGTGTTACGTGTGGTGTATCCTGTATTCTTACAACAAAGGAAGCTAGAAGAAAGCAAACGTCGTTGAGGAAGTCACAAAGGAGCAGAAAGACAGGCACAGCACCATACTACAAAAAGTCCACGTATAAGTGGACCCGTGCGGTTCAAACCCAGTTGGTCAAGGGTCAACTGTGCTATTACTCTCATCCTTTCCGTCCCCTCCTCCAGCGGGGTCCATAAAAAGGGGCTGTCTGACCTTTCTTGGGAATTTTAAGTATTTCAGAAAGATTTAGCACCTCATTTCTCATCGGGGGTGAGGCCCAGACACCAGCCTGCTCTCGGAGGTAGTTAGCAGCACGGAGCAGACAGCTTACGGTCTGCTGCTGTGGGCGGAGCAGGGAAGGGGGAAAGAGGGAGCTGTGTGGACAGGGCACGTGGGGCAGGAGGGGAGGGGGCAAGGAGGACTGGAACAGAGAAGGGAGAGGAGGAAGAAGAGGGTCAGCCAGGTGGAAGGAAAAGAGAAAGGAACAGACGGAGGGGGGGGCCGGAGAGACCCCCACTGAGAAGGCACCGGAGCAGAAAAGAGAGATCGAGGGCCGGGAGGGGGAAGCAGCACCCCTCTAGCCCCTTGGGCCCCATCTGGGAGGTGGGGAGGGGCCGGAGCCAGTTCTAGAAAAGAGAAGCAGGAACCGAGAGGGAAGGGGGCCCCACCTTGGCGGTACATGCGCATGGCATCAAGCAGGCGGGAGCCGCGGAGCTGGGCGCGGAGCAGGGGCACGTCCAGCTGCAGGAGCCCAGCCTCGCAGTGGTCCCCCGGGGGCAGGTCCAGCTCGCTGCTGCTGCTGACGCGGCGGGAGGACGCGGAACGGGGCTCCCCGGCCCAGCCCTCTGCTACGGGCAGGAAGCAGTGCACGAAATGCAGCTTTGATTTCTTGACGGTGTCTATGAGGGCGTCCTGCCGAAGGGAAAGGGACGGGCCTCAGTGGATTCCGATGGCCCTGGCCCGTGCCCAGGAGCGCCGGGACTGGCGTCAGCATCTCCGCTCCCCACGGGACGGCAGGTGTCCCACCAACGGCCAAGACGTGCCAAGCCTGGACAGCTCGGCCCTCAGCCGTACCGAAAAGAGGACTAGAAAAGAGTGCAGTCACGTCAGAGTGGGACGCGGAGTGGGTACCAGGTGAGTTGAGGGTGCCCAGAACGGCCGGAGAAGCCCCGAGAGGGCCCCGGAGCCTGGGCGGGCACACTCACCACCTGCAGCTTAATCTGGATGCACAGAGACTTCTTCTTGACAGCCGCCATGCCCGTGGTGAAAGTCTTCCGCATGCTGGTGGCTCGCCGCAGTGCCAGCTGCGAGCCGCCCTCCAAGCCTGCGATGGAGCCTGACAGCACCGTGGCACTGCCCGCCCGGCCCAGGAACAGGTTGCTGATGATTTTCCTGCCGGAGATGAAAGGGCGAAGGCAAGAGAGAAGTCACACCGAGAGCACGGTAGAGGCCGATCCTTCCCCCAGTTCCCAGGACACCCCCCCAAGCCCCCATACCGCCCGCGCGCATGAGAGGAACTTCAGGTCCCGCACCCTAGAGAGAAACTGTCGAGAAATCTTCGAACAGGAAGGAGAGAAAACCTCTGGGTGGAGGGGGACAGAAGCCTAGGGGTGGGCAGGCATCGAACCCAGCTGGAGTGACCTGTTCTCATCCATCGCCAGGGAGCGCAGAGGGCCCGCGTGGCGGGAGAGGTCAGGGCCCAGCACCCCCTGCCACACCGTAGAATCTGCATGTGACATTTACCGGTTGTTATCTGAGCAGCCTCCCCCCGACCCCCGCAACTGGGCAGGGAGTTTGTTTTATTCGTTGCTGTCTGCCAGGCTGATACCCGTCTGAGTCATAGAGCAGGTGCCCGATAATTATCTGCTAAATGAACGAACGGAAGACAGGCCTTATATGACTGAGGGGTCTCTAAGGCTATTCCCACCTTCTTTTAAAGTGTTTTATTTTTATTTGAAGTAATCACTACACCCACTGTGGGGCTTGAACTCACAACCCTGAGATCAAGAATTACATGCTTTTCTGACTAAGCCAGGCGCTCCATTTTAAAGGGTTTTGTTTTGTTTTGTTTCGTTGTTGTTGTGTGTGTGTTTGTTTTGTTTTAAAAAAATTTTTTTTAATGTTTTATTTATTTTTGAGAGCAGGAGAGACAAAGCATGAGCGGGGGAGGGGCAGAGAGAGAGGGAGACACAGAATCCAGAGCAGGCTCCAGGTTCTGAGCTGTCAGCACAGAGACCGACGCGGGGCTCAAACCCACAAACCATGAGATCATGACCTGAGCCGAAGTCGGACACTTAACCGACTGAGCCACCCAGGCGCCCCTGGTTGTTTGTTTACTACTCCTACCTTCTATGAAGAACATGGAGGTGCAATTCGAATTTCAAACTATAGGTCCCTCCGACCATGTCGATCCCACCTCTACTCCAGGAGGCCACCCCCAGACCCTCACGACCAACTGGCCTTGGCTGTCACCTCTCAGGAAGTAGAGGCTATCGACCCTGCTGGCCAGGGGGCCTCTGAGACCAGGGAGCCCCAAGCCAGCCCCGGGGACGGGACGTGGCAGAGTGAGCGGTGTCCTTACTTCTGGGAGTCCTGCAGGAGCCGGGGGGCGTTCTGGGTGGCCGGGTTCTGTTTGGTGTAGCTCAGCCAGCCGGCCACGTTGTACTCGACCCAGTTGGTGCCATGACTGTGGCCCAGGAGAAAATGGTGCGGCTTGCTGCTGCGCAGGAGGGGGCTCTGGCCTGAGGGTGGGAGAAGTAAGGTTCGGATGGCCAGGGCACGGGCCCGAGGAAGCCCAGGGACTCGGTGAGCCCTTCCGGACAGTACCACCTAGACCCATATAACAGCGGGCCCTCCCGAGGGGGGGCAGAAGAGCCCTCTAGGGGGACCACCTACCTTTCTTGTCACCTTCCTGAGGGCCGTAGTAGGAGAAAAGGCGCTCCAGGAGGGTGTCCTCAGTGGCCCCTGGCACCAGCGCCTCCTCTTCCAGTAGCCACAGCAGGCCCCTCGCCTCGTCGGTGCGCGCCAGGGAGCGGACCTATGGAGAAGCGAAGAAATGCCCCCGTCACACGGCCCTGGCCCGACACACACGGTAAACGTGCCACACATACGCGCAGGCATTGCAGCTCCTGCCACTCACGGCTGACACCTTGTGGCGCAGCTAGGCAGCAAGGAGAAAGACGGAGCCCGAGAGAGATTAGAGAGAGAAGCCCACAGCAAAATACAGTTCCTCGGAGTCATGTCCAAAGTCACCAAAGGCTGAAGGCTTCTTCTTTTTTTTTTTTTTTTTAATGTTTATTTATTTTTGAGAGAGAGAGACAGAGCACAAGCAGGAGAGGGGCAGAGAGAGAGGGGACACAGAATCGGAAGCAGGCTCCAGGCTCTGAGCCGTCAGCCCAGAGCCTGACACGGGGCTCGAACTCATGAACCGTGAGATCATGACCTGAGCTGAAGTCAGATGCTTAACTGACTGAGCTCCCCAGGCGACCCCCTTTTTAAAAAAAAAATTTTTTTTTTGAAATGTTTATTTACTGAAGCCTTCTTATTAACCAACCTCGCCCTCCTGGAAGTAGGCCCGCGTGGCCCTCACTCCCTGGGCATCTCCTCCCAGGCAGACTAAACCAGATGAAGTCTGGAAGGTCCCCTGGCAGAGGGCACGGCCCAAAGGAAGCTGGCAGTCGGTGATGGCTGTGGGGTTAACCCCGGGGGCCCTGGCTGGGGGGACCGCAGAGAGCGCTCAGAGCACTCCAGGAGGCGTTTCCTGCAGGGTCATAAACTCAAGTGCCCAAATCATAGGACAGGCGACTTAACAGATAGGACAGCCAAAATGGGCGGAGTTGGGGGTGACCGCCTAGCAGGTGTCCCCATCCGGGGGAAATAGCCACCAATCAGCTGCAGCCAACTTCTGTCCTGGAGGCACACTGGCCTGGTGTACATAAACCCTCCAGCTTTTCAAGAGAAGGTGAAAATACCGAATTCCGGTTTCTAACACCCTATGCAGGCCACATGAACCAGGCCTGTGGCCATACCTGGTCTGATGGTGTCTTTCCTATGGCATTGCCAAGTCTTCCTTGAGCAAGAGGACGGCACCGCCCCCACATCCCATGCTCGCCTGGCCTTTAGGGACTGGGGGACAAGAGAAGTAAGAAAAGTGCCATTTCCCTTTCTTTGAACCCAGCTGCCTGCATCTTTCCCCCCACCCTCCATGGCTGCCCAAGGAAGTCTGTGCTGATTCCCAGGAGAAAGCAGAATGTGGCCCAGGACTGACAGACAGGCAGCTAAGGTCCCAGGGTGGCTGGAGCTGCGTGGCAGGACCGCGCAATGGACAGTGTGCAGCAGGCTCAGCACCGAGGGGCCCCTGTGCCCGGAGGCGCTAAGGCCCATCGGATAGGGAGAGCAAAGAAGGGAAAGGATGCGAAGTCCCATCCGGACACGCTGTCTGACCCACTGCCACTGCCAAGCCACACGCACCGACTTCCCCCACGTCTCCTGGGAGAGGCAAAGGCTCTCACGGACGCCAGCACGGAAACCCAGGTGCCGGGAAAAGAAAAGCCAGCTTCCCTGGGGAGACACAGAACTTGGGCACTTTAAGTACTCGTCCCAGAGGGACCCTCGCTCTCCCTGGGGCCCCACCTCCTTGCTGGCCCAGCAGGGCCGTCCCACAAGGAAGAGGGAGAGGGAGGCAGGGCTTCAAAGCAGGTGGGGGGTGGACAGCAGCCTAGTGAAAATGCCAATCCTCTAGGAAAGGGCCTTAGGAAACTTCCCTAACTGGAGACAAGGAGCAAATGCCAAGTGTTCACCAGGCCAGCCGGTCCCCCAGGCACCAAAGGGTGACAAAGTCTGTCCCTAAGGTTGAGGGGTGAGGGCTCACGGGTATAGCGAGGCACAGATGCCCTGTTTGCACAGACTCCTCGCCCATTCTGCTGGGCTGTGCCAGTCTCCTGGGGACAGTGGGAGGCATGACTGTGTTATCTGGGTCCAGCCAAGCCCTCGCCCCCGAGGAGGGGACACCGGGGTCTCAGCCAGTTACAGGGCAGGGCCTGAGCCTGAGGGGGTGAGGGAGGAGGTCATACCTTCCTGCCTGGCTCAGACACCCGGGGCTGAGGCTGTCACCGCGCCGGGGCAGAAGGCAGTGCCGCTCCCGGGCCAGACCAGCCGAGCAGCAGCAGGTTACAACAGCAAGGGCTCGGCTGAGATTGAGGAACAGACAAGGGGAGAAAAGGCCAGCCCGGGCCCTTCGCTGGAGTTCCTACCAGGGACTGATGGGAGGCTTGGTCCACAGCTGCCACAGAATCATCCGTGGCTGGCTCCAGGTCGTCAAATGCCAGCTCGATGTTCTCCTAGGAAGAAAGCGAGAAAAGTCGTGAGCACGGGCCATTTGAGGGGTGCAGGCCTGCGTGACGGCCAGGAGGGGGCGCTGGGTCAGCAAGTCTGACCTTCCATCCCTCCAGCGGCCCGGCTGAAGAGAGGTCCCCACCTCCCAAGGCACCACATGGCAGTTTGGAACAGCTAAAATTCTTCTAACCTCCTCCACTACCGAGCTACAGTCACATATTCCGGTTGTTTGCGCTAGCTGGATTAGACTACGCAGTCTACGCCCAGCCTCGATTTCACACAATCAGCCTTGAAACACTTGAAGACAGCTGTCATTTGGCTCCTGAATCTTCTCTCGGCCAAGACAAATATGCTCCCCGGGTCCTGCATCTCACCTCCAGAGGAGGTGGCATTTCTAGATCTTGTCCCCCACGGGGGCTGCCCTTTCGTGGAGGGGCCCTAGATAATCACCATCCTAACAGATCGGGAGACAGAGGGACAGGGAAGGCGAGGCCTGACACGCGTGGAGGCAGGAAGTCACAGGGCCTGGGCAGGCGCCTTGAGGGTGGGCCGGGAGGGCCTCTTGGGGACCCCCAATGGATATGCACCTTCTCGGAAAGCAAACTCTCTATGAGGCAAGAGTGCAGTCTGGGGCAGGACGAGACTACCACTCCGGAGGACACAGAGAGACAGAAGTGACAGCGGAAGGGAGCCACCCGTGGGGAAGGTGGTGCCTTCTCTTTCCACAGACGTCCTCCTTGCGGGCGCCAGGGAGGTGAAGCCGGGGGCCGGGTAGGGGTGGGGCGGGGGCAGGGAGAGGCAAGGTCGAGGCTACCTCCTTGTATCTTTCTAACTCCTGCACGAAGGTGCGCTCGTGGAAGAGTCTCTGCAGCCGGTCCTGGGCGTAGTTGTGGCACAGCTCCTCGAAGGAGGCTCCACGGGCCGACCCGCCCTGCTCAGGGTTCTGGAAGCCCGGAGTGTCCACAATCATCATGGAGCAGAGTGAGTGCTGGCTGGACTTGAGCGCCCTTCGCAGGGAGAGCCGGGGTCAGAACCGGCCGGGGGGCAGTACCACCGAACACGCCCCACTGGTCTGCCCACGGTGCCCAGGCAGCCTTGTTCTGTCCCAAGCCAGAGCTCCACCCCTGCCCAGAGGCTCAGGACCCTGGTGGGGAGGACAAGGAGCCCTCTGCTGGCGGAGAAAGGCTCTGCCTCAGCAATCACGCCAGCACAGAGGCATCGATCGAAGAGTCCCACCTTTGTCAAGGCAGGAAGCTGGTCAGCTCCTGGGCCCTGCCTGGCACTCACCTGTTGGCCAGGGAGACGAGAAGGGTGAAGAGCTCACTGTAGAGGCCAGACGCCATGCCCTCTAAGCACTCCAGTGCGCTCAGTTTGGGGCCTGTGGGGCGAGAGCATCGGCTCTACCTCCTGCCCCCTGGGAACCCCCATGGGGTTTGCTCCCTATCCACCCACGGTCAAGTCAGCGTGGGGCCCTGGGGCTGGGCCTCTCCCTCTGGTGGAAGCATCTATTCACCCCGGCAGTCTCCCCACGCCAGAGAAGACAGCAATGAGCCCCGGATGAGGCCTCCCGATCACGTCCGCCGGCCAAGGGGCTCAGGGTACCTGTGCCATCTCCCAGGCCACTCTCCTCAGGGCCCTGGCGGAAGGAGGTGGAACGCTGCAGGGTGCCGCCCTTGTGCTGGTGCTTGAAGATGGCTGAGGAGAGCTCCTCCAGGCTGCAGCCCAACAGGTATGCGGCCTTCTGGGCCCACTCGTGGCGGGCGAACTGCTTGCGCCCAGCTATGGGGTAGAAAAAAGGATTGGCATCTCGGCTCTTTCCCCCTTAGTCCACTTGATGACCACTGTGCCCTATGGCTCCCAGAGCTGAGAACTGAGGAAAAACCAGCCCTGATGACACCAGAAGTGCTTTAGGCAAAACAGGGACGGCCAGCAGCTGCCCGCAAGCACTTCCTGTGTCCCTTGCCGGTAGCGAGAATGAGCAGGTCCTAAAAGAGGACGGTAACTCCACGCTGCTGCCGCCAGAGGGCGCCCAGGCAGTTTTGACCATCGCTTTTAGAGGGCTTGGCCTCAGGGGTACCAGCTTGGGGCGGGACAGCCCGAGGATGAGCCAGCCCAACTATAATGCGCACAAGAACCACTTGTGCCTGTGGGGGACACATCGTGGGGGAGTATCAGTGCCTCCTCCTTCCAAGAATACCCTCTCCCTTACCTCCAGGCATCTGCCGGGAGAGACCACAAACACCCCCACCCATGGCCCACCAGTGGGGAAGTGGAAAGAGCTGCCAGGGAAAGGGAATAGCCCACGCAGAGAGACGCGCCTCAGCCAACATGTGTCTAATCACAGCAATTAGGGAAAGCTAACAAGAAACAAGGTTTTACCTTCAGCAGCTTCTGTAAGGCAAAGGACCAGCATGCAGCATGCAAAGAAAAACAGCGTGTTAGCAAACAGTCATCAACTGAGCCCGCCAGGCCCACGGGAAGGGACTGTGGCGGGAGGGGGGTTGTGAGGACGAGCAGGCAAGAAAACGTAGGCACATTCAGACTGAAACACAAAAATGCACACATGTGCACACACGCCATCTCAAAGGAGTGTGTTCACAGATGTAATCACGCTGTCACAAAGAGACCGGCAAAGACGCTACACACACACACACACACACACACACACACACACACACAAGCACACCCCCTCTGGGAAATACTAGAAGCTCTGAGAAGGTGAGGACCCCGCTCAGCCAGGTCCGTGTGCTGACACACCCAGAGCTCCCCGCTTGCAGTCAGTGCCGAGTACAGGCTTAGAGGAAAGAACTTCCTCAAGACACAGCCGCACACCTACCCGCCTGCCCACCTACACAGTCTGGAGACAACTTCTTTAACCGAGAGCCGGCTTCCTCTTTGGCAGGGAGGCCGCCTGCTGGGATCATAAGGAACCTAGCGCGCCTAAACGCCTGTTCCTCCGTGCACCCACCCACCCGCCAGTGCTTTCTCGCTCCTGCTGAGCAGCCTGGGGCCCTTACATCCCAGAGGAACGCGAAGCCAAAGGCCGAGAAGCTGTTCAGAGGCAGCACCCGTCTGAGAAAGGGGAGAAAGGGGCGAAGAGGTGCTCAGAGTGCCCAGCCTCCAAGGTAACCTCAGGAGAAGGCAGCAGAGCTCTTCCAAGCCAGACCAAGCTCTAGCCATTCACAAGCCCCCAAGTTCAAGTGCAGAAGGGACAGCCCATTCGTTACCACGGTGCCTGCTGCCCCCTAGCGGCCCCCGCCTGGACATGCAAGAGGAAGAGACACCTTCTACCAAACCAGTGAAGAAAGGGGAAGACTCAGGGAAAACTGGCCTGGGAAAGCCCCAAGAAGCAAGCCCACCCTACGCCATCTAAGCCCCGTGGAGGGCATCCTGAGAGGTCCCAGGGTCTAGAGGCAAAACAAGTAGAAGCAGCTATGCCTGGGACCCTGAGAAGCCTTCTCCCCGCTCAACCTGGGGCTTCTCCCAGGCCAGTCCCCTCCATTGTGACAGAACAAGCCCAGCCTCCAGAGAGAGCCCAGGGCAAGCACCAAGACGGGACAAGGTGGTCCCTACAGCCCAGGGAGGGGCCAAGGTCAGTTACCCGCTTGCTCCTCGGGGGCCTCTGTCAGGAAGGGAACAAGAAGGCGAGTTATTCCAAGGGGACTGCTCAGAGCTAGGGCCCTCCTCTTCCCCCTCGGCCTCCGAACCCCACCCCCACCCCCACTCTTCGCGGTGCTCTGCGTTAGTGCCATCCGAGTCCAGGGGCGGGCACCCTTCTCTGGGCGTCAGAGCCTCCTGCTCTGACGTGGGAGACTGGGAAGAGGCACATGCAACAGAGGGTGACAACAGACACGTCTGTGCCGGGTGAGGACACACCGCGGGGGGCAGGGCCTCCACAAGCTGTCCCGGGCAACAAGCCAGGCGGTCGGGACCCCTCTCGGGTTACCTTTGGTGGCGCCTGCAGCCCCCAGGTGGTAGATGGCAGCCAGGATGAGCCAGCAGGCTTTCTGTTCATCTGGGGAGATGCCCAGCACCTTCATGGCGGTCTGTAGCTTACTGAACTGCTGAGCCGCTTTCTGCTTCTCCTCGGGCTGCAGGGACAGACAGGCACGCTGGCACCACACCTCGGAGGGCCTGTCCCTCCCGGCATACCCCATGCTTCTGGACCCTCGGGGAGGGCAAGGCTGGGGAGAGCCGCCCAGCTGGGGCCGGGCTCCTGCTACTCCCGTGGGGTTCCCCGGGCCACTTGAGGTTTCCCCTACTCCCAAGGCCCGGGACTGCCAACACGGCCCCCGGAGGCCCCTCACCTTGGCCAGTGGCACAATCCCAAATACATTGTTCTCTGCCAAGTGGTTCAAGTGGAGCTCTGTCCTAGGGGTACAAATGAGGCATCAGCACAGTGCCTGGTCCCCATGCCAAGGCCCTCCCCCTACCAGGGTATAGAGACAGACAGATGCAGCTTCCGGACTCTCGGTCCTGTCTGCCCGTCAGGCCCCACTGTCAGACCGGCGGCCGCCGCCTTCCCTAATTGGCCTGGGCGCCTGGTCAGGGCACCAGCCTGCCTAGGACAGGTCATCAGAGATGCTCTGGTCAGAGTGTCCAGAGAGACCCCTGAGAGGGAGCAAGGAATCTGCCCAAAGTGTGAATCCAGCCAGGACAGAGGCCAGGCTCTCGGTTACAAGAAGAGTTAAGGAGGATAGCGTCCTGGGCTTGCTTGCTCAGCCTTCTCATTTATCCTTTCTGTCGAAGAACAAAGACGGCAAGTCTGAAGGTGTAAAAGGAAGAGGCTGGTAGACGAGCCAACACGGGGGAGGGCAGGGAGGGCTGGCTGGGAGGGCACAGAGAAAGGCCCAGGCTTTCGGCTCCAGCATGAACTCAAATAACAGCTCGGCCCCACGCTAGCCTGTGTGACTACAGGCAAGTCCCTGGCCACCTGCGTCCTGGTGCACTTTCCTCTGCAGACCTAGAGTAGCAGAGGTCGTGGCTCGACCCTGGGAACACAGGAGCGTCCGTTGTGCCCCTCACGCAGAGCCGGGACTCTGTGCCTGGGACTCGGGAGTTCCTGCGGGGCCCAGCCTGTGGCTCGTCATCTCACCATCCCCAGTTACCTCAGAGCCTAACATGTGGACGCATATGATAAACGATCGGTCTGGGATGCAATCAAGTGACACGGTCCAGGAGCCATCAGTGAGCTAGAATCCAGAGCACCCTCCCCTGCTTCCTTCGTCCCATCTCACCTGAGGGTGCCGTCCCCACAGGCCAGCAAGTAGTAGAAGACATTGAATGTGGCCTCCCCGGCTGGGCGTCGGGCCACACGCAGCTTCTCCAGAAGCATCGTCTATGGCACAGCATGGAGGGCATGGGCAACGAGGTTGGTGGCGGGTCGAGCTTCTCCCACCCCACACTTAAGGGACAAGGCTCACAGGAGCAAGCAGGTGCAGCTTACTCTCGACCAGAGGCCAGATCACCTCGGGGTCAGAACCTGGGGCAGAAACCAGAGCCAGGGGGAGGGAAAAAGGCCCGGCTCGTGGAGGGGCCCCGGTGCCTTGCCCAGCCCCCAGGCACAGTCTTCTTAGGGAGCCGGGCACTTTGTGGAGAGACATTTCATTTAGTGTGGAAGAGGGCCGGCTTCGGTGGGAACTGACTTTACTGACAAGCAAGTCTTACCTGGTGAAACTAGGCTGAGGGAAGTCCCTGAACACAGGGCCAGGGCCCCAGAAGTAGCGTACAGCCAACCCCAGGATTGGGCAGGGAGCTGAGGCATGACCCACCCGGGGCAAGAGGCATGGGGGGCAGAATGGTGAAAGCTCGGGGCGGAGCACACCATCCCAGCTGGAGCCAGGGTCTGTTCTGTCGGGGTAGATCCCAGGAAAAGGAGGCACAGGAGGGAGCCTGAAGCCAGGCAGCCAGCCTCTTAACGACCCTGAGGGTCCCCTCTCACCTGGATGGAGGCTGAGGCCACCTGGCCGGCTTGGTCAAAGTCCAGGGAGAGGATCTGGGAGAAGCGAGTGGCATTGCCGTTCATGATGGTGGGGCTGTTCCCAAAGGCTTCTAGGAGGCTGTACAGCGCCTGCCACTTCTCCACTGCAGAACACAGGCCCAGGGGCCATCAGGAGAGCCTCCGGAGGCCTGTGCCCCCAGCGCACAAAGCTCAGAGCTCCTCGGGCCAGACCTGCCCGGGGCCAGAGGGGTTGTGAGGGCACAGGGAAGCTGGGGAGGACAAAGCTGGCACCTGCAAGGCGCTCCCATCCCCGCCCCCTCTCGGTGTTTCCAGGTGACCGTCTCACCGGAAAACACCTTGTTCCCGCTGGTGCCTGCGACGGTGGCCAGGTACTGCACCAGGTGCTGGCAGCTGGTGGTCTTGCCACTGCCGCTGCTGCCCAGGAGGATGAGGGACTGGTCCTGGCGGCTCATCAGCATGGCCCTGTACGCGGTCTGGGCCACGGCATAGATGTGGGGTGCCATGTCCTCCCGCCGACAGCCCTTGAACATGTGCATCACCTTGGGTGGGAGGCAGAGGGAGGGGAAGGGGTGGGCTCTTAGCTGGTCCCCACTGGGACAGTCCTCGCGAGCCCCAAGGTCCGTATCTTTCTGGGCCTTTCACTGTAGAGGGGGTCGAGGGATTCCGAGGCTAAGGCCTTGCATAGAAATGCAGATATCAGCCCGATCCCAGCCTCTATTAGAGGTTAGGGGGAGAGCTTTATGTCCCCACCCCTTGAACTGACTCCAAGTTCAACCTTAAGAGGGGACAAGGGCCCCAGTGGGACGCCAAAGGGAAGGGGCAAAGCCAGGGAAGGCGGGGAAGGTAGTGTGCAGGTGGGTCCACGGGGCAGCGTGGCCGCCTAGTGAGTGCCGCACCTTCTCCGAGTACACGGCGGGGGCCCCACGGGGGCTGAGGACCAGCAGGCTGGGGCCGGCGTACGTGTGCAGCAGGCTGGCACCATAGCGCTGGCGCAGTGTGTGCAGGACGCTGGACTCGTTGAGGTACACCAGCGAGGCCAAGTCTTCTAGACGGTCGCAGGAGGGGGCGTTAGCCTGTGTGATGGGACGGGCAGGCAGGCGCTGAAGAAGCAGAACCTGTCGGCGCTGCCGACGGAGAGGCCCGCCCTGCCCAGCCCACTTCCTGCGCCCTCCACCTGCAAACCTTCTCCACGTCATCCTCGTCCACGTCCAAGATGGCGCCATCGTGGTCCAGCTTCACGCGCACCTTGCCTTCCGGCAAGCTGAGCTCCTCGGATTTGAGCTGACTGCCTACAGAGCGGGGACAGACAGTCAGACACAGGCCTAGGAGGCCTTTGCCGCCCTCTTCGGGCCCTTTGTGGTCCTGCCTCTTCCCTACTATATCACTGGCGTCTCCTCACTCACCGCCCGGGGCCTCACCAGACCCAGAGGGCACACCCAGCCCCGAAACCCGAGAGGCCCAGACGTCTGCACCCCAGGCCTCCCCAGACTCACCCAGAGAGAAGCCATCCTTATGGACCAGCCACACCTTCTCTGTCTCATACCAGGCCTCCTCAGCTGCAATCTGCTCTTCTGTCTTCACCTATCAGAGGGAGGGGGGTGATACACAGTCAGACCTTGTTCTGGAAAACAGAGTCAGGACAGAAGAGAGGAGACATGTGAGGGGAAGTGCTTCCAAGGTGAGCCATCTGGTAAGGGGGACAGTCGGGTGGCAGGCACAGAACAGGGGACACTGGAGGTGTCAGAGGAAGAAGGTGGGGAGGCCGGGGGATGGGGATGGTCCGGAAGAGCCCCGAGGACAAGGACACAGAGTTAGGGACCATGCCAGCCTTGAGGGTCTGGAAGGACGGGGACACTCAGAACTCGAGCCCTGAGGAGAGCAGACCACCCGGGTTCTACCTTCGGCCGCCCTCTTCCCCACGTCCCTGTGAAGCCTGTAGGGTTGGTGTGCTGAGCCCTCACCCCTCCCCCGGGGCCAACGCCCATTGCTACTGTGACCTCTCCTGCCCAGCTTCTGCCTCCAGCTGGGAAAGGGCGCTTCCTCAGAGAAGTGACTACTGCGGACTTTGTACTGCAAAATGATATACGGGTCCTGAATCCTACAATCGGCCTACCCTTCCCTCCAGAGGACGCTCTACTGGGCAAGGGGCAGTGCCCGGATGCACACGCCGGCCTTTCCACTCCTCCTCCACGCCTCCTCAGAAGGACAGGCTAAAGCCATAAAACAGCACGGCCAGACTCGCGGAGGGGGCGGGGCACAGAAGGGCAGCAGTGTTCTGGCAAACACGGGAAGAGACTTGCATGCCACACGAGTGGGCACTGGAACAACCATGAGCCGCCCCTAGGCTCTGTGAGGCCCCCACCCTCACAAGACCTGAGGCCGAGGCACAGACGCCACTCTGTGGTACCGACCCCCTGGCTGAGGGAGCGGGAAGGATAGGAAAACATAATAAGTATTTTCTTTGTCACATTTCTTGGAACTGAAAGAAAAAAAGATCCGGGTTCTACTCCCAGGCTGGATTCCGCCTTCAGATAACGCCCTCTTCCTCGCTGCCTGCCCTTCCCCGTCGGAGAGAGAAGGCTGGACTACACGTGGCCCCCCAGGCTCTGGGGATCACGACCAGGGAAATCACCCTTCAAACAGGAGAACCACTGTGGGGGCTGGTGACATTTTAAATTGCTAAGTGAAGACATTGGAAAAAAAAAAAAAAGACTAGTATTTTATATTTGAAGAAATGTAACTTTATAAAAAAAAAAGTCAATGTTTTCTTTTTTTTCCAAATTGCATGATATAGGTGAAATGTTTGTCTCGACTGGACACGTTCTATGGGTCAGACGCTTGGAACCTGATGAAGAAGGGGACATCAGAGTGGTCCTGGCCTACAACTAATCCTTTAGAGCTAATTCAAAGATAGGTTCCCATCCTGGCCAGCAGGTGGAGCCAAAGAATGCCACATCTTCGGGCTGGGGAAGGAGGGTGAGAGGTGGGAGGTGGGAGGGGCCCAGCCTTTCAGCTTTCTCTACTCAGAGTGAGCGGAATTGAAACACCTAGAAACCCAAACTCTCGCCAGGCCCCTGGGCTCCCGTGGTTAAAACCCACGCGCCACGGGGCCAAACTCAAGTGGTGGCACTCAGACTAGACACCTCCCAAGGGCCTGACACAGAACGGCCCCATCTCACGCTTCTGGCACTGCCTCCCCCAAGGATCCCCCCGGATACAAGGTGGGAGCCGGAAGGGGGAAAGAGGCCTTACACTCCAGCACGAGGCCCGAGCACAGACGCCAGCCCAGGTACAGGCCGGGGGTGGAAGGCGGTCCCTGGAGGAAGCGGAGGGCTCCTGAAGGGGGCAGGAGCACCCTACCTGGCTGTGGGCAGGAGAGGCGGCCTCAGGGTCCAGCTGCCAGCAGCGAGCAAAGAAGAGAGAGAGAGAAAGAGGGGTGAAGATGAGCAGACCCCCTGGCGCGAACCCTTCAGCAAGCACTCTGGGCCAAGTGGGCGGGCGCTCTCCGGCTGCCCAGCGTGCAGGGCGGAGGCTGGAGGAACTCAGTGCCCAGGATGGGAAGCTGGCCTGGGCAGGTGAGCTGTGTCCGGTCAAGGAGAGGCCAGACCAGGGAGGCGGGGCCCGGCTTGGTGAAGAGACACTGTCATCGACAGACTTCTCATCAGGGCATTCGCTGTGGCCGGGACATGAGCAGGCCACCCTGCCTCGGGCCACAGTCTGTCCCAGGTGGGACGTCCAGTGCCTTCTGAATTAGGCTCTTCTTCTGTGTGCGTGCCAGGCCACCTCACCACACCCAGGGCCTGGGCCCCTTGGGCGGCTCTGGCCTTTCCTCCAGGGCACTGGCCAGCCCAGCTCCCCAGAACAGGGGTGACTCTGGCCTCCAAACACATCGGAGCTGTCACCCCTGCACAGAACAGGACCACAGAGCAAGTCTCATGGAACAAGACCACTGACAGCCCCAAGGCTGGGACCCCTTCCTCAAACCCCCACTGCACCCCTGCACCGCTCCCGGATGGGCACACCATAAGCAAAGGCACCACTCCACCTGCCACCTGCCGCCTGCCCCAGAACCAAGGGACTGGGTGGAAATCCTGCGGCCAGGCTTGGCCTCTCTTTGTCTGTCTGATTATGTATCTATTTATTTTTTTTTAATTTTTGAAAGAGAGAGAGAATCAAGCAGGAGAAGGGCAGAGAGAGGGAGACACAGGATCCGAAGCAGGCTCCAGGCTCTGAGCCTGTCAGCACAGAGCCCGACGCGGGGCTCGAACTCACAGACCGTGAGATCATGACCTGAGCCGGTCGGATGCTACCAAATGAGCCACTCAAGTGCCCCTCTGTCTAATTACTTCAAGGCCTGTCTGAAGAGGAAGGGGACCCAGCCAGGCCTTGGGCCTTGCCTACAAGTTGTTAACAGGCCCCGCCGGGTCTGAAAAGCCAACGCATCCAAAAAGGGGAGAGTCAGCTCCCTGCCTCACTGTCCACCAGGCCCTGGCAGCAAGACATGCCCTCCGGGACAAGAGAACGGAGCCAGTGATAGGGCCTGGATCCTCAGCCACGAGGGGTCCCCCTCCCACAGGCACAGGGCCTTGGGTCCCCTGGAGAAACAGGCCTCACTGTGCTCAGACCCTCTGCAGACCCCTTCTCTCATTTCTTCGGGTGAGAAGCCCGCGTGAGGGCCCCCAGACCGCTGTGGAGCCATCCTTCCATATTCAGGTGCTTCCCCCCCCCACCCCGGCACCCACAGTCTGGCCGCGGGCCTCGGGAAAGAGGGGTGCCGGGGCCTGGGAACCATACAGGACAGGTGGCATTACAGGAGTTGTGAAGATCCTCTCGAGGCGCTGGTGGGCCTCCTCCGCAGGGGTCAGCCGGACCTCAAGGGCAGCTCCTGCCTAGAGGTTAAACCACTGTTAGTCCTGGCCCAGGGAGGAGGGGGACACAGCATGCCAAGCTTCTAGCCTAGGAAGCCACTGGAACCCAGTGGGGAGGTGGAGCAGGGTCAGGGAGGCAAGCCAGGCACCAACTTGAGCTCTTTTGTTTTAAGTTTATTTTTTTTTTTGAGAGAGACAGAGAGACATTGAGAGAGAGAGAGAGAGAGAGAGGGAAAGCACGCAAACAGGGTAGGGGAAGAGAGAGAGAGAGACAGGATCCCAAGTAGGCTCCGCGCTGTCAGTGCAGAGTCCGCTGTGGAGCTCAAACCCACAAACCACGAGATCGTGACCTGAGCTGAAATCAAGATACGGATGCTTAACCGATTGAGCCACCTGGGCAGCCCCCAACTTGAGTTTTTAAATTATCCAATGAGAGAGGAGAGAGAGAGGAAAAAAAAAAAAAAGGAAATCCTGGGGCTATTTCTTCTCACAGCCCTCACTACTTAGGCGCCAGGATGACACTCTTCTCCTACACACCCCCTGGCCCCTGTCCCAGGCCCAGGTGACAGGTGGCTGAACTTCAGCTCAGGGCGCATCTCAGCCCGCAAGTCCACCCTAGTGAGAGGGACAGCCAGAGGGAGGGCAGCCAGGCCGGGGAACGGGCACATGACACTCTCTGTTTACTTATCGGTTCTATTCAGGGGCTGACGGCACACCTCACAGCCTGCCCGTGAGGCCAAAACGCCCCTGCCAACCCCTGTGTGCCAGGACTGGCTTCCCTGCTTCTGAGCAGGCCGGCGGGGCTGCGGGGGGTGGAGGGGGGCGCGGCCGCAGCCTCCTGTTCTCGAAGTTGTGCAAAACCCAGGAAGAATGGAGCAGGGAACATGGCGGGGTTGGGGACCTTAGGAGTCTCAGGAGGTAATCGGCAAGGAGGGGTTCTAGGCTGTGCCCTACCCCCCATCCTCCCCCCCCACCCCTTCCAGCCAGAAGAGTTTGCAACAGGTGGGAGAAGCAGTGGTGAAACTTGACTCCTCCCTCTTGTACCTCAGGAGGCCTCAGAAGGGCCCACAAAATGGGGAAGTTTGAAGAGAACTGTCCTTGGCCACAGGGCGGGCCGGGTAGGCATCATCCTCTGAGGTCCTCCCCGCTGCCTCTCAGCCTCCCGTCCCGCCCGGAGGGCACTCTGTGGACCCTCGGGTCCGCAGATCCAAAAGGGGGCCCCTTGTGCCATTCGCCACCCAGGCACAGGGCTCCCTCAAGAATCCTGCTGTCAGAAGGGACCTGCTGGCCAGGCCTGAAGAAGGTAGTGATGCCACTGATGGCATTAAAACTACTGTTATTAGCATCACTATCCGTGCTACCATTTAGGGAGCCCCCGCCGTGCCAGGGCCTGGGCTCGGAGGAGCACTGTACCATTCCTCATCTTCAGAGCAACCCTTCAAAGCTGGGATTAGCCCTCGTTTGCAATTCCAACATCCAAAAGCCCCCTCCCCTCCAACCCCAAACAAAAGATTTTTTTCTTAACTATTTTGGTAGCAAAACCTGTTTGTATTCTATCCCCCTACAGGATGAACAGACGTGATTTTGCTGTGAAAGTATTTACGTTTGGTTATAGGTTGCTGCTCGTTCTGTCTGATGTTCTACAATACAAACTTACGACCTTGCAAAACACTTCTGGCCCCAAGGGCTTCAGAGGAGGAATCGGACGTGTCCCATCCCCACTTGGCGGATGAAGGGTCGGAGATGGGTGAGTGGCTGGGGATGAAGTCACCCGACTTCAGAAATTCTCTTTCTCCCCTAGCACTGATCCGTTACAACTCCAATCCTTGCTTAGGGACCTGGAGCCTCCGGCCAACGCCACGCGGCCTGGGACCAGGCCCCCGTGCCGCGCGGGAATGGGGAGGAACAGCGGCATGCTGGTTAGCGGGGCCCGCCCCAGAGCAGAGGCCGCCGCGGACTCTGGTACTCCGGACTTCCGGTTAAGGAAGAGCCATGCAGCCCCACCACGGG
The DNA here is from genome assembly GCA_030068075.1 of Paguma larvata. Classification (NCBI taxonomy): domain Eukaryota; kingdom Metazoa; phylum Chordata; class Mammalia; order Carnivora; family Viverridae; genus Paguma; species Paguma larvata. The sequence continues at coordinate 7,273,932 of CM057843.1, forward strand.
CACGCGCGGGGCCCGGCTTCTCGGCCATGCGGGCGTGCTGGGGAGGCCCGGGGAAGCTGGCCGCGAGGGTGGTGAGGGGCACACTCGGGAGGTTAGTGACACACTCGGGTACCTCCTGCTGCACGTCGGGGGGCCGGCGACTTGGACTGCGGCAATCCAGCCGGGTTCGACTTCGGGCCGGCGGAGCCCGGGGGCGCCGGCTCTTCCGGTGGGGCAGGGGAGCCCTGCTTCTCTGGGACTCCGGCCTTGGCAGGGGAGCCTGGTTTCCCCGGGGAGCCTGGCTCCTGGCTGGAGGCCTTCTCCCCCTTCCCGGGGGACTGCCTGCCACGGGGCTTGTGGTCCTTGCCCCTGCCCCGAGACATCAGGCTCCGCAGACCCACAGAGAGCTCATCCTTGGCTGCCTCCTTCTTTGCTTCGGCCTTAGGTGGCGGAGGGGGAGGGGGAGGCGGAGGCGGTGGCGGCTTGGGACCAGGGGCCTTTTCTCCCCTCTTGCCTCGAGCCGGGTGCTCAGGGGATCGGACCCCTCTGCTAGAGGGCTCCTTGGCGCTCCCAGGCTCCTCGCCAGGCAGCACCTTGCTCACCACCTTCCTAACTGCGTTTGCCACTCTCTTCCGGGACAGGCCCTGGGCCTCCTCACTTGGGCCTTCTGCTGGGGCCGCCCCCAGGCCATTCATGGCGAGTGCGGGCGCAGGGCTCTTGGCTCTCTGGGAAGTCTCTGACGGTACAGGGCCGGTGGGAGGCTGAGGACTCCTGGGTGGACCAGTGCTGTCCTTTGAGCTGCCCTCTAGCTGCAGTCACACAAACACAGGGAGACATTAGCGTTGGCCTTTGGGTCCCTGCCCGCCCCATGCAGAGGAGGTGAGCGGCGTGGCCTCACGCCTGGCCCCGGAACAGACCTTCCATTCAGCCATGTAACAACACATAGCTCCAAGAGGCCACGCCAGGAAGCCTTCGTTCCACCTTCCAGATGGGACAATTGCATCTAAAAGTTTGGCTTCTCTCTCCCACAAAGCACAGGCAGGTACGGCTGTCACCTGGTGTCTGTCCCCAGCCTTAGCACAGAGCTGTGAGATGCCAGCATACAGTGCCCCGAGGCCCAGGAACTGTCCCAGAGTTACGGGCTGATGTCAGGGCAGCAACCAAGCCTGCTCCAGGCGAGCCCACTCCCTCGCGGCCCAAACGACAGCAGAGATGGAGCGTGGGGAGGTCCAACAGCCGATTCCGGCCATCAATCCTGGGCCTCACTCTGGGGCTCCCTGCCTTTGTGGCCCCGGGTCCTTCTATCACTGTGCTTTCTGAGCAGTCAGACCCAGACCCTACCAATCCCAACAGAAACAGGGGTCAGGGAGCAACTCCTGGCCTGGGGACGTGCCAGCTTCCTCCCTCCCGCTCCCCTGGTTTGTGGCCATTGTCTACCCCTCACCCCTACTCTCAGGGCTGCAGAAACCCAGGGCTGCCTGGGGAAGCTTCCACCTCCGCCTGCTTTCTGTCAGTCTCTACAGCTTTCCTCCTGCAACCTTCCCAAGGGCTGGAGGCCTCCTTGCTCCCAGAGTGTGTGCCCAGAATAAGAGGACGGAGAGGAGACAGCTGGGGCCCACAAAGGGTTAAGCACTAACGTGACCACAGACCCACTCTAGAGCTGGAGCCAGCCTCCCAGCCTCTGGGCACCCGACTGGAGTGTGCTGGCCCCCCACACTGGTGGGAACGGTCTGCGGTCCCGAGGGACAGCCACTAGGAAAGCCGGGCTGGCTAATAGCAGGGTAGAGTCTCCTGCAAAGCCAGTCACATTGCCTGGGGGAGCAAGGTCAACCTGGGGGCTCCTTGCTGAGCTGGCAATGCCCTGCCACTAAGGAGCTACGTCTGAGTCCCCGCTCCCCAAAACGAGGACCTTGGTCCCAGGGTGCACCTGGGCCCTGGGCTCTGTCTACAAGTGTGGCTGCCATCTCTGGATGCGGGAAGACGCTCAGAGCGGGCGGACCCCTGGCCGCCACATGGAGAGGCTGCCTGCCCCACGTCCTGAACAGAGGTGAGCCAAGCAACCTCAGTCCAGGCCTTGGCTGCAGGGTGGCCCTGATGCAGGGGTGGGGAGCGGAGGGCCTGAAGGTGCCTCTTCCTCAGCCTCTTGGACCAAGAGTGCTCCGCGGCATGCCAGGGCACTGCGGAGCTGGCTAGCGGCCCCGGCTGCCGGCTCCTGCTCCCTTCCCCTCCCTCTTCTGGCTCTCCTCCCACCCCCCCCCCCCAACTGACGATGGTGACAATGATGACAGTAGCTGCTAACACACAGTGTTTATTGTGTGCCAGGGAGTCTTCTAAGCACTTCCCGTGTAATTTTCTGGAGTATCTGGGGACTCCGGGGGCCCCTCCCTCACAGATCTCAAACACATCCCTTTTGAAATCACTGGCTAACGTGGCGGGATTAATTACGCATCAGGTGGAAGCCAGGGTGTCTGGCTAATCGAACCTCCATCCAAGGAAGTGGGGGGGGGGCTGGGACAGGCACCGTCTGGGGTAATGAAGCACGGATCTGCTTTGTGACCCAGCTCTGCCCCAGGGCCACACCTGCCCCGTGCCAACGGCAGCCCTCTCCTAACTACACACCTCTAGACCGGCCTCTCCTGGAACTGTGTCCCCTGTCTTGCCTGAAAAGAGTCCAGCTTTTTCAGGGTCTCTATCTCGAGGCAGAGTGACCTGGGGGAGAAGTTGGGGGCACCGGGCAGCTGGAGCCTGCCTGCCCCTCTGGGTCACCCGCCCCAAGCAGCTGACGGGGTCTTGGGAAGAGACACAACAGCTGCAGTGCAATCCCTCCCCGTGCTGGTCTTGTGTCATGCAGAGGGGGACAAAGAGTCCCAACAGCTGAGTTCTCCTCTGGTGCTCCCCCGTCTCGGAGTTTGCCTGCCTAGGCCTCTCCAGCCCCCGGGGGTTCAGGAAGCCAGAGCTAAAGGTAGGAACTAAAGAGAGGGGTTGGGGGAGGGGGTCGAAGCGCCTCGGTGTCCCCAACTCCGTCACGCACCCCGGAGGTTGGCATCACACATGCTGTACTTTCTGCCTCTTTCGTGGCATTCCCTCTGGCCGCCCCGGAGACGAAGGGCCTCCTGCTCCATGGAACCGCCTCGCTAGGCTAGGGCGGGCAGGCACACCCACCCGGGCACACACATGGGGGGTTCAGAGAAACACTTACAGCCCCTTCCTCCTTGCCAGGAGGGCCAGGCTTCGGCAGAATTTTGTCCTCCTCTTTAACCTGAGGGAGCAGACAAAGAAGTCACCGGCGGGTCAGGGCGGGAAACGGCATTAAAAGCACAGGAGGAGAACAAGGGGCCGGCCCTCCCGAGCCGGCGGAGTTCCCGCACCTTCGGGAGGACTGGGGTGAGGGACGTGAGCAACGGATACCCCGTGCCGGAGTCAAAACTGCCCAGTGACAACTTCAGGAATGAGGAGTCTCCGTGGGCTCGAGTACCCGTGCCCTCCGTCGGCAGTCACGCGGCCCACCTAGGCTGTCTGAAGAGTGCCATCACGGCCTTGGTTACGGGGCAGATGGAAAGGGCCAGCTAACTCGGCTCATGCTCAACTACAAGAGTCATCCCCAGCTCAGACGAGAAGTGGTCTGAATAAGGGGCTCCTGACCTAGTGACTCAGGAGGGAATAACCCCAGCGTGCGGGCCCGCCTGGGCCAATGTAGGTAGAATGGGCGGCCCCGACCGGGCTGGCTCCAACTTGCTTCTAGGTCCCTGTGATTGCCCCCCGGCCCAGAGCCTGAGTGCCTTCCCCGCCGCCGCGAAGCTGAGCTTGGGCGGGGGGCAGGAAATGGGGCAGAGGCAGGGACTCGGGAGGCTGGATAGGTTGCCAGGCTCAGACCCACAAAACTGCTAACTGTGCAGCCGAGGGAGGAGACCCTGAGGCTAGGGGCAGAGTTTAGAGGAAGGAGAGCCGCCTGAGCTGTGGCCGTCCTGGCCAGGGGGCTGTGCTCAGCCCAGGAGCTAGCTGGCCTGAGTCAGAGGGCGGGAGCGGAGCTGGGGGAAAGGCAGCCACCATAATGTATCTGGAAGAAAAACAGACAATGTGGATGCTCTGAACTTTCCTTCAGTTCTGAGATGGGCTCCGAACAGACCTAGAGGGGCCAGGCCTCGATCTGAACGAGCCCTCTCCCCGCCCCTCATTAGCGTCCTTCCTTCCAGAAGCTCGGACAATCCCCCGTGGGCTTCGTTTCTCTTCTTGTCCCTGTCGCTTAGGCCAATGGGAAAAAGGCAGGTCTGTGAGCAGCCCTACCCGTCTTCGACATGCCTTTCCTTCCGGGCACAGTGGGGTAAGAGCATTGGAAGGAGTCCTCGATTCCTAACGGAAAAGATCCTTAGAAACACGTCCGGAATCATTTTAATTATCCCCCGGGGAGAGGAGGTGGGGGGACTCGCCATTTGTAACCAGGGTCCTTGGCTACTTTTAAGCTCTAATTAGCAGAGCCCAGGGCACTGACCAGCGTGATGGCCGCTGAGGTTTTAAAGCTGCATCTTGTCTACCGAGCTAGTTTCAAGGGGCTGAAGCTTCAAAGTTAGTTCACGCTGTTACGAACCGAGGGAAAATGGCAATTATTCATCAGAGTGGGCTCTCCTACTTTAGAAATTGGGACTGGAGCACATAAAGGGAAGGGAGGGGTTGGGGGAGAGGGAAGGAGGAGGAGGGGGCGAGACTAGGGCTGCCCCTGCTGCACCAATGCCCATCACTCGCACCTCCCCACACCCCCGAGGGTCACACCATGCATCAGCTCCTGGGCACACAGGTTAGAGAAATAGCGAGTGTTCACAAACCACACAGACAAGCTCATTACTGCACGCGGTGCTGTTAGCTCGGGCCCAGGTCCCGAGTCCACTCCGTGTCCTTCATGGCCTCCGAGTCTGTCCTCCCTCCATTGATGCGAGCCTAGGACCCCAAGCGCCTCCCACGCAAGTGGTGAGGCATTGGGGGAAACACTGGCCACCCCCCGAAAGGTCTGGGACGCTAGGCCCAGCTCTGAGCTCAGCTCTGGATTTAGCCTGAGGCTGACTCACCGCCACCCCCTGCCCCCCCAACCAAGGGCTCTGTCTGTTACAGGTCATTGCCCGGCTGGGGACTGTGCACGGCACAAAGGCACGCCCAGGTCGGCAGCCTGAATCACCCTCTGGAACCTAGGCGGCCAACCGGCCTGGCTCCCAACCCTTGGCTCCTTTCCTCCCACCCACCACAGTCTCCAGACACGGGGAGACCCGGTTCCAGAAGCCTCAGAGCCAAAGCCATCCCCAGCGGTCCCCCCCAGCAGCCCACAGTCCCAGGGGTGAGTCAGAGCAGCGGGGGGCGGGGCAGACGGGAAGGGTGCAGAGGGGTTAACTTGGAGGGGCACCAGTGGGACAAAAGGCAGCTCAGCTTACCAGAGGTGGCGCTCAGAGGAGCATGACTCAGCACAGAAGCCCATCCAGAGAGCGGAGTGATTCTCCCCGGTCCCCAAATACACACTCGCGCCCCAGTCCGTCTCTAGCTCCCACAGCGCCCTTGCCCACAAGCCAGACTCCTGCCTGCACACACCATGCCAAGCACAGAGGAAAAGCATAAGGGTTTTGAGACGCAACTTTCCTTTTGCTCCCAGAAGGCGAACCTTGACGAAAAGGCCATGGCGCCGACGGTAGCCCGCACCCTGGGTCAGAGAAGACACGGGCAGGGTGGGCACGGTCTCTCAGGAAATCGGAGTCTTCCTAAAGGACCTGCCAGGACAAACACTGTGGGCAACAGGGGACGGGGGGGGGAGGGGGGGGGAAATGAAGGGGGAAAGATTACAAAGCTCAAAAGGGCAGAAGAGGAGTGAGGAATAAAGCGCTGGGGGAAAGAGTGGGCAAGGTGGGGTACAGAACGTAGAACTTCCTGCCCTCCGGAGCTGTGTGTCCTTGAATAAGCCTCCTCGCCTCTCTGGGCCTGTCTATAGAATTAAGGGATGGACCAGTCCAGACAATGGCTAATATCCTTGCCAGGTCTGCCCCCTGGGAGTCTGGGTAAAGAGAGGCACTCAAGTCCTTAACTCCGTGAACCGAAGTTACGGGCCCGCGAAGGGATTTACAAAGCTTCCCCAGGACTGCAGTTTCTACCTGCAACACGCCATCACCTGCCTGGAGGAAGGGGACCTGGAGAGCTGTGAAGCCACTTCATCTATGGGCGAGAAATTAAGACCCGTTGTTTTGAAAACCAATGGGCAGGGGCGCCTGGGTGGCTCAGTCGGTTGAGCAGCCGACTTCGGCTCAGGTCATGATCTCACAGTTCGTGAGTTCGAGTCCCATGTCGGGCTCTGTGCTGACAGCTCAGAGCCTGAAGCTGGCTTCGGATTCTGTGTCTCCCTCTCTTTCTCTGACCCTCCTCTGCTCATATTCTGTTTCTCTCTCTCTCTAAAAAATAAACATTAAAAAAAATTAAAAAAAAAAAAAAAAAAAAACCAATGGGCAGAATCTGCCTCCGCCCAGAGAGAGGCTTCTTCCAAAGAATCCGTTCAGTTCAGTAGAGTTTAAGAACCGGTTTACTCTTGTTAGCACTTCCCATGAATTGACAGGTGAAAACGTAGAGAATTTTTTGTCTTCAGTTAATTATTTTTATTTATTTTCTTTATTATTTTCAAGTTTACTTATTTTGAGAGAGAGAGAGAGACAGAGACAGGGAGAGGGAGAATGGGAGCAGGGGAGGGGCAGAGAGAGGGAGAGGGAGACTCCCAAGCAGGCTCCTCACTGTCCGCACAGAGCCGGAAGCAAGGCTCGATCCCGCACACCGCGAGATCATGATCTGAGGCAAATTAAGAGTCGGACACCCAACGGACTGAGCCACCCAGGCGCCCCGCAACTAATTATTTTTACACTGCTTGGTTGACTTGTCTCTTTTACTATCCAGTTCATAGGCTAGACTTTAAGTTTTCTTTAATTATTTATTTCATTTGTTCCGGGCTCTCCTGCTTGAGTTCTTCTATGTGTGCAGGGGGGAGTCCATTCATCCCGGGCTGTGAGGACAGCAGGCCGTTCACACTCGGGTCTGCTTCTCTGCACCAGCCCTTAGGAATATCACTCTGGGCGCAAAGACGGGCTTCTCCCCAGAGGAAATTCTCTCTGTGGCTTTTGTGAGGAACTGCCTGGATGTTTCTCCTCTCTTTCTTATCACCGGATTTCCAAGATTTCCAAGATTTGCTTAGAATCCAAAATGACCCGTCTGTAGCCAGTACGGAGCAGGTAAGGAACCCAAGCCCAAAGACGGAGGCAATGTCTCCACAACAGTCACTGTCAGAGCTGGGAGCGAACCCTGACCTGCTCCCTCGAGGGGCTTCGGCCTCATTATCATTCGCCATCATTAATTACTGAATATGGAACACCTACCCTAAGGAAATGGGCCCTGTAAAAGTATTTAATACATTAAAAAAATGTTTATTTATTTTTCAGAGAGAGCACAAGTGCGGGAGGGGCAGAGAAAGCGAGGGAGGCAGAGGACTCTAAGCAGGCTCTGCCTATCAGCAGAGAGGCCAACGCGGGGCTTGAACCCACAAACTGTGAGATCATGACCTGAGCCAAAAGCTGGACACTCAACCGAGCCACCCAGGCACCCCTTTAACGTATATTTTTATTTTCATTTTTAGTTTATTCATTTATTTTAAAGTTATATTTATTTTATTTTGAGAGGGAGAGGGAGAGAGCACGCGGGAAGAGCAGAGAGAGAGGGAAAGAGAGAGAATACCAAGCAGGTCCCGTGCTGTCAGCATAGAGCCCGATGCAGGGCTTGAACCCACGAACCACGAGATCATGACCCGAGCCAAAACCAAGAGTCAGACGCTTAACCAACTGAGTCACCCAGGCGCCCAAATGTAATTTTAAATATAAACCTTGCAACCATCTCACGACATAGGAATTACTGTTATTCTCATCTTACTGATGAGGAAGAAGACTCAGAACGAGACTGAGCCGCAAAGCTATTAAGTGGTGGAGCTGGGATTTGAACCCAAGTTGCTCTGAGTGCGAAGCTCGTGCTGCCCCCCTGAGAGACCCCCCTTGTCCCCTGGCGTAGGCAGGGGCCGAGGGGCCGAGTCATCCCAGTTAACGTCCTGTGTCGGCGTCAGCGTTCAGGAGGTCCGGATCAAGGCAAAGCAAGGACTGACGGGGAGGTGGGTCCTAGCGTTCCATGTGCCCAGTCAGAGTTTCTAGACTTGCGAAGGGAGACCCCGACCACGATCCCGCCCCTCTGAGGCTCTGACCCCCTCCCTGACCACTCTCTCTGGCACTTTCTGGCTTCTTGAGGGAAGGGAGGAGAAACCAATGCTCACGGAATACTCGCTATGAGCCAGGCACGGTGGCGGTCACTTCGCACTATCTCCTTATTTAATCCTCTCAACAACCCACTTTCTAGAGAAGGAAATAGAGAGGGTAAGTACCTCGCTGAGGGCCCCAAAGCTAGTAAGTTGTGTGCCTATAGCGTTCCCGGGACTGTGGTTTCTCATGGGCAGGACTCTATATTCCCCGTCATACTGTGGGCGCTTAATAAATACACGTTGGCTGCATGGCAGTGCCGCGGCGGCGGGGGAGGTGGGGGGGGGCGGGCGGTCTTTGGCAAACTTCTTATTCCCATCTGGTCTCTTCCCTCGACTGTAAACTATGGAGAGCAACGCTTGCCGGTCCCGATTCCCAGGGACGAGGGGAAAACAAGGGAGGTGAAAGCTCTAAACTGAGCAACAATAAATCGATCGTATACACCCAATGCCGTGCGGGGGGAAGGGGAGGGCAGGGACACTCTGAAACTGCTTAGTAGCTCTTTGGCAGGCGACAGTAGCCATAAAATGCATCATCCTTTGGCCCCAGCCATCCCATCTTCAGGGAGGAAGAAGCAATGAGCTGATTTAAAGAAAGGAAGAGAAAGAAAAAAAGGCCACAAACGCTTGCAGAGACTCTTCAAGAAGGCCTCTGCGTACCGGCCCCCAGCTGGCAAGAACTCAGAGGCCTCGAGTTAGGGAAGGGTTAGCTCGGCTGTGGTACTTTGGTACAAGGCGCCGCGAACGTTGCCACTTAAACTAACAAATATATGACCAATGTGACCATAGGGAAAACTCCACCTAAAATAATATCAAAGAAACTAGAACCTAAATAGTATGTAAACGGTGATCATGGCGCTCTTGTAAATTACACACAATGGAGACAGTTGGTATTTATTTTGCAATGTATTTGTTACTCACTGTTTCTTTCTATTGTAAAGATGGCTAAATAGTCAATAAAAAAGAAACAGCGCAGGAGATGATGGCTGAAAGCATTTGTTCTCCGAGAGGAGAAATCCAGGAAACGAGGCTGAGGGACCCATCTCGGCTCAGCCTGGGAAGGCCTCCGACGCTCAGGGGGCTGGGCCAGGCTGCGTTTCACCCTCTGCGCGGACCCGCGGAGGCCGTCAGCCCTTCACTTCCCATCCTCTGCGCCCCTCACAGGGAGGAATGGGGGCACGAATGCCCCAGGAGAATCTTTGCATCCCCTCCCTCTCCCCGCCAGGCTCCCCACCGGCGTGTAATATACCCAGCCTGGGAAACCGCGTCGAGGCCCGAGTGTCCATGCAGATATCCCCACACCGGGAGCCCCCAGGGGCAGCGGGAGGAGAAAGAGGACGTCCTGCCGTCTGTGACCCAGGGAACTTGCACATCTGGAGAAGAAAGAGGCATGGCATCCTCCTCTATCTCCTGTCCCACTCTGAGGAGCAGAGAGTAGCTCCCAGGAGACCCTCGCCCGACCAGTCGCACCCTAGCACCTACTCATCTAAGGACGAGGGGGAGGATGAGGGCAGGGGGGAGGAAAGAACAGTAGGAAGAGAAATGAGAGTTAGCCTTTGCTGAGCATGTACTAAGTGCCACGCACCGTGCTGAGTCCTTTGCGTGCATTATCTCATTTAATCCCCCACAGTATTTCTCTGAAGTAGATAGTAGTACGATTCCTATTGCAAAAGGAAGCTCAGAAATGATACGGCCAAGGCCTCACGGGAGCGAGTGGCAAATCGGAACTCACGGCCAGGTCTGTCCTCCAGCAAGAACCTCCCGGGCTCACTTTAAGGGACGGAAGCAAGCCCTGCCCACCCATCCCCCCCCGCCTCGGTCCACCTGCCCTGTTGGGCTTCCATGGCATTATCTGCCAGAATGACAGCTGGGGTAGAAAGCAGGGGTTTCCAGAGATGACCTGCCTTTCCACCATGACCTAAATAAGCTATGCACAGAGCTGCTTGAGAGGAGCAGGGCCCTTCTGGGGAGTGGCCTGAAGGCCATGCTGCCAGCCAGAGGAGGAGGGGGAGAAGAGCTTGGCAGGGACACGCTGGCCCCTTGGGTCCAGCTTCCGGTGAGAGCCCTCCCCCACCCCAGGGCGGAACAGAAAGCAGCCACGCGCCTGAGCGCCTGCAGTCACTGCCGGCCGGCCCGGAGGAAGCAGGTGCACTGGAATGGCTTCCTGCTGCCACTGCAGTTGCAGAAGGGCCCGGGTTTCCTCCTCCAGCGGCTGGCCCTGCTGGAGGCCTCCCTTCCCCGGGGACCCGCGCCGCCCCTCTGCGGGGCCTTTCGCCATCTGCCTCGCCATCATCACTCATGGCCTCGAATCTTCGACCTAGTGCTGGTGGCCTGGGGCCCCAGGGTGGAGTGGCGTGGGGAGGAAGCCAGAGGCAGGAAGCACCCACCTCTCAGGGTGAGGAGTCTCTCTGGCCCCACCCCCAGCTACCCACACACACCTCGGCGCTGGTGCCAGTTGTGTGGCTGGGGCGGGGCAGTCCTCAGGCACAGGGAGATTCGAATGCCCATGGGCACAGCTCAGGCTCTGGGTACACCTCCGCACCGGGCCAGCCCACACACTGCCAACTGCTGACACGACCGAAAACCTGACCCTTGGTGGCTGGGAGGGGTGGCGTTGGGGGAACGGAACGACTGGGAGGCAGCTATGTCTGCCTCACTTGCTTTTTTAAGGAACTTACTCTTCTGGAGTAATCTCTGCTGGAAAGAGACCTACAGTCAGGGCATCCCCGAGATGCCATCTGCGCCCCTTCCAAGTGTCCGGTCCACAGAAATGCAGGAGGCCACGCTGAGTCCACTGGTGGCCACCCGAACAACTCCAAGAACCACCCCTCTCCAGCGCCTTTCTCTGGTCTACCAGGAGGAAGAAGGGTGGAGGGCGAAGCGGGCAACACAGAGCAGGGAACAAGACTCTAAAGGTCCAGAAGGTACTGGGGTTCCAGGCCTTGGTAGAAAATAGCATTCCAAAGAATGAAGGCCTCCAGCACTAATGGTTTGTGGGGAAGGCGTGTCATAGCCTGTGGACGAGCTGATGCGGTCCCGGGACACTGAGGTTCAGAAAATGGTGTCCCCTCCAAAACTCCCCAAGTCATGAGTCAGACCTTGCCTCCGAGGTGCCGTGAGGCTGCCTGGACTGGATAATTCCCTCCCCACCAAGAAGCGGGGAGAGGAGCCCCAAGGCAGCGCCCCCCGCCCCACCTCCGTCAGCCACATCTGGGGAAATAACACAAAGGCCCCTTCCTTTCGTAAATGAGGAACAGGCGTGAGGAGCCTGGGACGTTTCCGGGGTGGGGGGTCAGAGGGACACTCACCCGCATGGCCTGGCCTGGAGCAACCCGGAGCTAGGAGTCTCCTCTCCGATGCTGCTCGGTTAGCGGCTCAAAATAGCACTGGCTGCAGCCCCGCCCCTGTTCCCCTCCCTCTCCCCTGGCCCCTCCCGTCCGGAGCTGCCCAACCCTGCCTGGTCGGTTGGCTGGTGGTTGGTTGGAGGCACTCGGTGGCCTCCAGGACTGCAGGTACCAGGTATGCCGGGATGGAGAGGCTGCTACTGTGTGGGGAAGGGGCAGAGGAGGCCCTTAGAGTGAGGGCACGGGTGGGGGGCAGGCGGTGTTGGAGGGTCAGGGGCAAGGGACAGGGACAGGGACAGGGACAGGGAGGGTGGGACTTTCCTACTGACACACACCCGGGCTCCCGGACAGCTGAGCTGATATGGCCCCTAAAAATAGCAGAGGAATTTGAGACCTGCAGCCCCCGGCCCCACAGGCCAGGAATGAGACAAGCACATTCGCGTGCGTACACACACACACACACACACACACACACACACACACACACACACACTCTCTCTCTCTCTCTCTCTCTCTCTCTCTCTCTCTCTCTCTCTCACCATCATGCATGAACACTCACTCACAGCACACTGTCCCTGAGAACGCGCAAATCATGGGCTCACCCCAGCCATCTAATTACTGCGGCAGAGGCCCAGAAAACCACTAACGCCACATCCAATCCGATACACGGGGCCCGCGGCGCACTGTGACCCAACGGCAGCCACGCGGCCGTCCTGTAAAGTCCCGCAGGAGGAGAGACCCGCGCGATCGGTCTGAGGCCCGCGGTGGCTGCCTGGCTGTGAATACACCGGGGACAGAGTGCAGGAATCTGCCGCACTCTCCGCACGCGCGTCCCTCACCCCACGCAGCCAGAGACTGCGCAGGCAGGGGCAGGGCGTGGTGGGTGGGCCTCGGCCCTGCAGACAGAGGAAATCGTGGGTGTCTGGCCAATGAGCAAGGGCTGCCGGGGAAAAGCCAGCGCTCCTCACGAGGACAGACTCTGGCCCTGCTCTTTGGTTCGTGCCCCAGGATGCCCAGACCAGGGCTGGGAACCTCCGAGGGGCTGGAATGGGAGCTGGGGGCAGGTCGGAAGGAGCCGAAAGACGGGCCTTTGAAGCTGTCAGCTCTGCAGAGAAAAGGAAGCTCATCTCTCTTTTTTTTTTCTCTCTCCAGGAAAAAAAAAAACGGGGGTGGAGGGGGGTGCTAGGAAAGCCTGGCACAGAGCTGTCACCTCACCAGTGCCCAACCAGAGTGGCTGGAGACGCCAGGCCTGCCACCCCGGCCAGTCGCGTGTGCCCAGGGGGTCCCGTAAACAGCGTGACTTTCTCTGAAAAGGTTGGTGAGCACTGTCCGGGAGGACCGAAGCCCGCTCTGCCCCCTCCCTGTCATACACTGTACAAACGGAGTCACACACAGCCGTGAGTGCGTGGGGCCGGGGCCTCTGCTTTCTAGGGACTGCTGTGTCTTCCCAGGGAGAAGATCTTCACATCTGCAGGGCTCTCTTGACATGTTGGTGCCACCCGTGGCTGCAGGCGGCAATCCCCTGCGGGACTCCAAGAATACGGATGCCTGAACCCCACCCTTTCCTCCTAGTTGCTGATTTAATCGGCCCGGGAGGGAAGCCTGGGCACCGGGATTTTTAAAAGTTCCCCCAGGTGATTCTTAGATGCAGCTGAGGCTGAGAACTGCTCAATTTGAAAACAGCGTGACATGGATGACAGGCACAGAGGAGGGCACTTGTTGGGATGAGCACTGGGTGTTATATGGAAACCGATTTGACAATAAATTATTTTTAAAAATAATAAAATAAAAAAAAAAGAAAAAGAAAACAGCATAAGGCCTGGTACAGAGGTTCCCCTCTGTTCAATCGCCAAGTGCATGCAGGTGCCTGGGGAGCTCAGGGGGTTGGGCGTCTGACTGCAGCTCAGGTCATGATCTCTCGGTTCATGAGTTCGAGCCCCACATCAGGCTTGCCGCTGCCGGCTCAGAGCCTGCTTCAGATCCTCTGTCCCCTTCTCTCTCTGCCACCCCCCTGCTTGCGCTCTCCCTCAAAAATAAAATAAATGTTAAAAAAAAAAATCACTGAGGGCATAAATTAATGAATGAATGAAGAACTTAGCTATTAAGGAATGAAACAACTTAGCTGTGGGACCACAGGCAGGTGACTTACAAGGCCCTCATCTGCAAAACGAGTGACTCTTTTACACAGCCAGTTGGAGACTGGGGAAGTCTCAGTGAGAGAAAGGATGTGTTTCTTGGGGTGCCTGGGTGGCTCAGTTGGTTAAGCATCTGATTCCGTTCGGCTCAGGTCACTATCTCATGGTTCGTGGGTTCGAGCCCTGTGTCCAGCTCCGTGCTGACAGCTTGGAGTCTGGAGCCTGCTTTGGGATTATGTCTCCCTCTCTCTCTCTGCCCCTCCCTTGCTCACGCTTTGTCTCTCTTTCTCTCAAAAATAAACAAAAATATTTTTTTAAAGGGGGAGGTTGTTTCTCAAAGTGTGGTCCCCAGACCAGCGGCATCAGCATCGGTGTCACTTAGGAACTTGTTAGATATGTAAATTTTTAGGCCCCCTCAAGACCTACTGAACCAGAAACTCTGGTTATGTGGCCCGGCACCTGTGTTTTAACCAGCCCTCCAGGTGATTCTGAGAACCACTGCTTTAAAGGAATTATTCATGGGGGACCTGACTATTCCCTTTAAGGGACAAAATGTTTTCTGTTTTGAGTAGTGTCCTAAATTCTATTGCTATTGATAAGCATAAAAATACACATTTTATAGACTCTCAAGTATCACACTCTGAACCCATCTCAAACATCTCACACTCTGAGCGAGCTCCCTCTCTTGAGCCCAGTCCGTTTCCGTCCTGTACGGAAGGGCACATCGTCCCTACTGTGATGGCTCCTGACTTCCCGGCCGGGCTCCTGTCCTACTGATGTACCCGGCCACTCTCAAAGGGCGCCAGTCCCATCCTGGGTACAGCCTGTGGCCTCGCTCCAGGCCCATGTGAGGAAGGCCAGATGCCCTTTGTGTCTGTATATCTGCTTTTTAGTTCTTTTGTCCCTTACGCCGTCAGGCCGTCAGCTGTCACTCTGCCTGTCAGCATGCCCGTCCCCGACAGCCTCACTGCCTTCTAATAAGCAGTTCCTGCCAAAGGCTAGAAAACCAGATAACCACGCCTGATACAACGGGGTCCAGCGCAGAGCAAACGGAATCCCGGAGACCACTGTCCTGGGAGGGAAGGTCCTGAGTTTTCACACGCAGAACGTTCTGGAGGGCCTTCTAGGCCCACCTTCCATTCGGCCGCGCTCTGGAAGATGACTTCCGAGCGACGGAGGTGTCACTTTACCCTCCGAGTCTTGTTCTGAATTATTAGTAACCACGCGCCGGCCCACTCCGCTCTGCTGTTCGGACGACCGGATGCTGTCAGTCCTGTCTGTGAGCTGACTCGGGTCACGGACGGAGATCATCTCAGAGCCGTGACAAGGGCAGACCTCTTCGGAGGGGAACCTGAGCCCCGGCCACCCGTTCAGCATCACACACGGCCACAACCAGTCTCTCTGACGCTCAAAGGTCAGTGCCGCCTCGGGGCCGGGCCCACGCTGCGCTGCGTAAGCCTGACCTCGGACTCCAGGGGGCCACGCGGTCACTCCCGGAGCCAGCCAGCCCACCCCAGACCCCCGGCCTGCCTCCTTCCGCTTCCTCCCCCTCTCTCTCCCTCTCCCCAGCACACCTTGCTCTCACTCTCTCAGGCAGATCTTCCCAGGGTCCCCTGGCCTCATCACCACCAGAGCGTTTACTCGTAAATGCCTTTCTGCCTTGCCCGACCCTCCCATCTGGCAAGGGCCGTCTCAAGCCTCACCTCCTTTACAGAGCCCTCCCCAGACCCCGAGGCCCGCATGCTGAGGCTGTGCAAAGAGCACACGCTTCTAGTCAGGCACACCCAGGGGTGCTGAATCCCAGCTCGGCCTCTTTCCCGCTGTCTGACCTGACGGAAGGTGAAATTCAGCTTCTTAGAAGTTCCACCTTTTTGCCTTCTAATAGTAGACCTCCCTTACGGGGTTGTTTTGGGAATTAAAAAAAAAAAATAGGGGCACCTGGGTGGCTCGGTCAGTTAAGCGTCTGACTTGGGCTCAGGTTACGATCTCACGGTTCATGGGTTCAAGCCCCACGTGGGGCTCTGTGCTGACAGCTCGGAGCCTGGAGCCTGCTTTGGATTCTGTGTCTCCCTTTCTTTCTGCCCCTCTCTCACTCGTGCTCTGTCTCTCAAAAAACTAAATAAACATTTAAAAAAATGTTTTTAAATAGTAAGGGCGCCTGGGTGGCTCAGTCGGTTAGGCATCCGACTTCAGCTCAGGTCACGATCTCACCGTTCATCACTTCAAGCCCCGCACCAGGCTCTCTGCTGTCAGCGAGGAGCCTGCTTCAGCTCCTCCATCTCCCTCTCTCTCTGCCCCTCCCCCCTCAAAAATAAACAAACATTAAAACAAATACTACACGTAAATCACCTGGCATGAAGCCCAGAAATTGTAGACAGTGATTACATTATTTTCAAAACCACGGTACTCACTGTCTGTACCTAAATGTCACCACTTACACATGGTGGTTCTTCAGTCTTCTGAATATGGTGCCCCACTAGATACAGCAGAACCTACATACTACAGGGGCTAGATTCTAAAGTCAGCCTGTAAGGCAAACATAGAGTACAGTCAAAATTACTCTTGAAAATCCCTTAAATTATTCACAAAGTATAGTACACTTGGTTTTGTATATTCTATGTATCTGCAGGAAAGCACAGGGTATACAGTCATGCACAGCCTATGACAAAAAGAAACACACAAAATCCAATGTTTACATTTTAGGTTACAGTCAGCACAGAGCCCGATGCGGGGCTCGAACTCACAAACCGTGAGATCATGACCTGAGCTGAAGTCAGACGCTTCATCGACTGAGCCACCCAGGCGCCCCTGGAATTCACTAAAGTTTAATGTGTAGATGTCACAACGACACAGCGTAAACTAAGGTTTTGAGTGGCGATCTCTCTGTGGTTATGGTTAAGTCTCCTCTCCCTGGACAGCGGGGACCATTTCCTACTTCTTTTTAGATCTCCTCCCGCTTGCCAGCACTAGGCCCACAGTAGGTGTTCAATAAGTACCCACTGGATGTAACTGACCGACCTGAAAGGCGCCGGTGAGATACACCCGGTGGAACGCAATAGGGAAAAACGGGACATCCAGATAGAGTGACGACTTCATCCCTGGCTCTGTTGCTGGCGCTGGGCCAGAAACAGAGCAGGAGCGATGGGAGGGGTGGGGGTGGGCAGCAGGCTACCCAGGAGGCTGAGGAGTAAAGGAAGCCATTCAGGTATTCGACTAGCAATGACGTGTAATACCTCAATGAACCCTGTGGGGAAGCACGATGCCGGCTTCTTTTCCCGTCTCTTCACAGCCCGACTCTGAGCTTCCTGAGGCAGAGGCTGGATGCGTGTTGTTCGTTGTTAGGTCCCTCGCACCTGCCTAGCGCTCAGTACATAGGGGAGCGAGGGCTTGCAACCAGAGGAAGCAGCCATAGTTCCTGACCTCAACAAACATGCAGGCCAGAAGGAGAGACAGCAAATGTATCCAAACAATTAAAACTCAATTTGGAATCTGCTCGGCGCTCCACGCTCCACGGGGGGTTGGAGATGATGTTCCAGGGAAATTCGGAGGCAGGGATCTTTTCGTGTTGGGGAATTAGGCAGACAGCTTAGGGGCCGCTCGTGGCTGGGCCGTGAAAGACAGAAGGAAATCTGTGACGCGGAGGTGAGGGAGGAAGGGAATTCCAGGTAAAGGAGCAGAATGCTAGAAGGCGAGGCGTTGGGAAAACAGGGGGCACAGACAGTATGTTTGGGTGAAGCGTGGGGCAGATAGGCCAACGATGAGGGACAAAGCGGGAAAGGCAGGCGAGGCTAGACCAAGACGGCCCGCCTACCTGAGCTGCCCGCCGTCCACTCCGACTGGAGTCTGGCCGGTGAGTGCGTGGCATGTACCCGGACTCTAGGGATTGGTTCGTGGGAGGCACATGACCCCATCAGAACCAAGGACATAGCACGAAAGGTTGGGATTATTGAGTCGCGCTTCTTTTCCCACAAGACCTGAACCTGGTGCTGTGCCATTTTGTCACCACTGAGGACCGAGCCAGTATGGAAGGTGAACAGAAAAGGCCTGGGGCCTGTTTAAGTTTCTGGGTGACCTGAGCCTATAGCCAGTTCTACCCCCTGCACGTTTCAGATGCGTGAGCCCAGGCGATTCTTTTTAAACCAGGTCAGCTTGGCTCTGTCACTTGCAACTCAAAGGGCTGTACCTGAGGACAAACGTGAGGGAAGCGGCCTTAGGACAAAGCGGACACATACTGAGCACTGGCCGTGAGTCCAGTCACAAAACCCCGGGAGGTGAGGGCTGCACAGGAGGAACTGCGGACCGGGAAACTGAGGCTTACGGAGGTTAAGTAACTCGCCCACGACCACAGAGATAGTGATAGGCAAGGCCGGGGTTAGCCATTCTGACTTCAGAGCCCGCTCCTGCCACTCTGCCTCCTCCCTGGAAACCGGTGGAGTCACCGCAGGTTTCTGGAGAACGAAGGGGCACGATCGAACTGTGTTTTACGAATGCTGACCTAACAAGGATGCTGGAAAGCAAAGGAGGCTGAAAGCTGAAAGACCAGTGGAAGTCAAGGTGATGGCCAGAAGAAAGATGGGGGTGGGGGGAGGGGTTGCCCTGTTCTGGCAGCGGATGGGGGAAGAGAGGGTGATTCCAGACAAGAGACTTGGTGGCTATGGAGGACGATGGGAAATGGGCACGAAGTTGGGGGGGGAGGGGTGGGAAGAAGATCTAAAGCCTGCAAGGTTTCCAGCTGCCAAGATGTCAAAAGAACAGTGTGAAGCCGCTGTTCCAAACAGGAATGTCCGATGGAGCCTGATTCAGAGGGAGATAGCTTGAAAAACACTGGGCCTGAGGTTCTAGTTAACATCCTAAAATAATCCTCCTCTGACCCTATTTCCCTCTCTAGTTCCTCTTTAAACCAAAAACTCCTTAAAAAAAGAAAAAGGCTATAAACCCTATCTCCATAAGTGGACACTCACCATATAGTGCTGGTATTATTACTAACTTGCAAGGTATAAAATATCATTAATAGAACAAATGTCTTCTCTTTGATGAAATAACAGTGTTAGTGGACAGTGCCTGGTACTCTTTGAGGTACGAAATTTTTTTTGGAAGTTTTACTGGACATCGATGATGAGGGGATCCCAGGGTGGAAGAGGACAGACCCCCTTTAAGAACAGGGATGGCCACAAGGACCGCAAGAAGCGCTGAGAGGTAACCTGAAGTGGTGAAAGGCCCACGCCCATGGCCGGGCCCAGACACTGCTGCCCTCCAGGCTGTCGGTTGGTTGGTCGTGGCTGGCGGGAGTCGGGACAGCCCCCCGCGCCCAAGCCAAACCGCGCTTCCTGGCCCAGCCCACCAGCCGGCAGACGCAGGGGCGGAGCCGGGGGAGGGGCCAGGTCCCGTACAAATGCCCATGCGCACATGCATCCAGAGCGCCAGGGACGCACCCGCCCTGCAGCGCCTCCGGAGCCCGGCAGAGGGCGGCCTCCCCCTTCTAGCTAGCCCTTGCCTCCGCAAGCCTGGCGTCCAGGCCACGCCCCCAAGAGGCGTCCCCCGGGAGCTCAAGACAGAGGGGGCTGCCGCGGCAAGATGGCCTCTCGCTTTATCCTGGAGGGATATGGCAAGAAGGGGCAGTGATGAGCTCGGCGCCACCTTTGTTTCAATCACGACTGCATTCCCCAAAACCCAAACAGCCTCTGCATATAGTAGGCACTCAATAAATGCTTAGTGCTGGAATAAAATGGATGACTGGATGAATACATGAATAAAAGGAAGACTTCCAGGGAAGCTTTAAACCTGTGTGCTAGGGAGAGGTCTGGGACTAGCAGTCTAGGAAATTCCGGGGAGTCGGGGGCAGCCCCGGATCACTGCCCTCACTCTCCCTTAGGCTTAGGGCTTAGCACTCCCCTAGGCCCTGCCTTAGCACACCCAAAGGTTTGCTCAGAGCCTGGTGACACCACACCATCTCAAGGGCACAGAGCCCAAGTGGTGACGTCTGGGCTTGTCCTCTCTGCTAAGACTAGGAGTCTGTCCCCTCAGAGTCAGATCCTGGCTGCCTGCAGGGACCACTCCAGTAGGTCTGCTGCTCCCGGAGCACTCTAGGCTGTGGGGGATTTCCTCATGGCCCCTGGGGATTTCCAAACTGCCTCTGCTTTGCCAAGCTCCCACAGGGCCCAGAGCCAAGGGGGCCAGCCTTCACGGAATCTTCTATACCCCTGCCCAAATCCCACCCAGACTTGGTTCACTTCTGAGTCTACCAAATGTACCACGTACACGATATACCCACCCCCACCCCCTCTGGCAGACATGAAAGAATACGCATAATGAACTATTGTTCTCTTTTTCACATAAATGACAAGTCTTCTCTATTTCCACAGAAGAAGAAAAAGGAACGCCGGTTTAAGGGTCAGCCACACGGATTTAAATAAAACATCAGTCAGATCTTCCTGGGTGTGAGAGTTGGAAACCTATGGTGCTTATTCTCAAAGTCCCGGAGACTGCTTTCAACAGGCATCTGGTTCCTCCAAACGGTGGACACTCAATACATGTTTGAGGATCTGTGTGTTCACCTCTGGAGGCCCTTACTGGGCCCCATTTCTAGAACCCTTTAAAGTAAAAATACAGTTCGAACTCAATCTCCAAAGAAGTAGGAAGAAAGAAGCACAAGCTTCTCCTTTTCCTACCAGCCCACCACCACCTCCGCAGGAACAGCCTTGGCCGAATCCACTGGGGCATGTGAGCACCTGCGTGTTACAAAGCTGGGCAGGAAACATGCCTGGCGAGGTGGGGGAGCACTCACTGCCACAGTTGAGGTGGCACGCAGCCACGGACCTGCTGGCCCTGGGGCTCCAGGATTCCAGAGCTGGTGAAGTGTAGAAATTGCCAGAGTGGACCAGCCTTCCTTCCTGAGAGGAAGAGAAAATGCCAGCATCCCGGCCTCACCGGGGGGAACTGCGAGGAGGAGAGAAGCCTTCCAGAGTGCGCCGCCATGTTTTTCTGAGAGCTCTCCGGAGCCGCACCGCTCGGGGCAGTAGGCGTGAGCCCTGTGCAGCTACTTACCTTTAAGTTCAATGGAAACAAGGGGAGGACTTCTGATTAAATCACAACAACAACAACAAAAATCTTCTTTGAAGATTCGGTTTCTCAGGCGTGCCAGCCACCTTTCAAGTGCTCGCGGGCCACGGATGGCTAATGTCTACCGAGTGGGAAAGCACAGACTTTTGGACTACTGGACCTTTCCCTGTTGGCACACTGTCCCACTGGGCGGGTCCGATCTAGAGAACCCCCTGTCCGCTTGTGCTGGTCATCCTTGCCAAAGCCTCCTTCGGGTGTTGCCCCTGACCGCCCGCGGTCCTCTCCCGCCCCCGCCCCAGAGTCTGCTTGGGCTCCTGTCTACCAACCAGCCAGGGAGCAGAAGCCAGAGGCAGAGGGGCTGAGAAGGCAAAGCTGAATGGAAGCCAGCCCCCACTCCCAGGCACCCCGGGCCCGGGAGAAAGCCCCTTAGTGCCGCACAATCGTTCCTTGTCTCCGCAGAGTCTCTGGACCATGCCTGGGTAAGACATCTGGAATGTAGTGGCCTGAGGGCTTCCCCACACGCCCCGCTGCCGGACTCCTCTGATGTTAGTGCTCCAGAGAGAGCTGTCCCAGCAGGACCCTGAACTTTCGAGGGCAAGTAAGGCCAAGAAGGCCTCGTTCTGAGCAGCGGGCCGGGAGTGCTGCCCATGGGGCAGCGGGGGAACAGAACCGGACCCCTCCCTGCGTCACTCACTGAAAGAACCTAATGAGGAAGAGGGGGAGGAGGACGTGGGGGAGGAAGGGGTTCAGGGCTTGCTCGCCACGCTAGAGAGGCTCCGACAAGCCCCCCTGCCCTGAATCCATGGGGGAAAGGGAAGAGGACACGGATCTGACAGCGATCACCTTCGATCCTGGGCACTTCACATGAAAGGTTTTGCGACACTAGTTAGAAAATCCAAGGGCGAGTGTTTGGGCGAGCTCATCTGGGCGATGACGGAGCAGAGAACAGACCCAGACACTGGTCGGTTGGGGCTGCCCCTCTGTTCTGGGCCTCCACTCCGTCCTCCGTTCCTGCTTAGCCCTACTCCAGAAGCAAGACGGGCGTGAAGAAACAAAATAAGGGGTAGAGAGACCACCAAAAAAGTAGAGTCTGTTGGTTCGCCTGGAAAAACAGGAAGGAAGAAGCCTGGTATTCCAAAGTTGGCATCGGCCAAGAATGTGACTGGAGGCAGTCGTGGGGAAAGTGGCACAGTTTTAAAGATGCCTCAGACCACAGACTACTCCGGAAGCCCGGGGAACAGCCTCGGGACAAGCTCAGTGGCTGCCCTGGGGCGCTGAGTAAACCTGGGGACAAATCTGGGCCTCACTGCCCCGACTTCACCTGGAGGGTAAAAGCGCCATTCTGGGGACAAGAGGAAACATTCCTGTGGGCAGACGGCCCGTCAGACTCCCAGGCACCAAGTACCTCCCAGCACTCTCGAGACACATTAATGAGGATGACAACGCTATTCGAAGTGATTTGCATGTACTGATTCACTTACTCCTCAAAGCCTCTTCTAAGGAAAGTACTATTAGCATTCCTATCTTACAGATGAGGACGGTGAGGCGCAGAGAACTTAAGTCATTCGCCGAAGGTCACACAGCTAGTAAGTAGCAGGGTTAGGATTCGAACCCAGGAGGCCAGCTCCGGAGTCCATGTCTGTTCGTTACCCAGTATACACCAGCGTCTTAACGATACATACAAAATCACCTGGAGCTTCCGATCTGTGGGCCCTTCTGCCCATGGTTCCCGCCTCCTCTTTCTCCCCCCACGATGAGCTGAAAGCAGTTCCTTCAGCCCAAACCAGCCCTTCCGTCCAGCTTCGTATTTGCCAAGCTTCTGTTTCTATGGCAACAGTAAGATCTGCAGTTTGGGGATCTTGACGAGAATGAGCAGGGAGGGAGAACAGGGGACGCTGGATAGCACGGGCTCCTCTTTCAGAGGCGCGGAAGAGAGACCTGAAAACCAGTGTGCTAAGGGAGGCACAGGGGGAACCCGGGGCCCCTGACGGAAGCCAGAAAACTCTGCCTCCCCTTGCCCCAGAGTCCAAGTCCTCTGGTCTGGACGGAGAAGGTGGAGGCAGGTTAGAAGGCCTGGAAGCTGACGGTAGAAATGGTTTGGAAGAGTCCGAAAGAAAAAGACACCCAGACTGAACTTTACAGTGTGCGTGACTCTGTGTGTGTGTGTGTGTGTGTGTGTGTGTGTGTGTGTGTGTGTGCCAAGCCATTTCCAAACTGGGTGTTCTGTCACAGAGCCTGGTTCTGCTGCACAGGTCAAGGCCAAGCAGTGATGGGTGGTGGCAGGGAACAATTAAGAAGGGCTGGAAGAGGAACAACAGACAGGCATCCGCGTGCCCGTGTGGGGTGGTTCGCCTCCCACCGGCGAGGGTGAGAGTATTTTGGGTGGGGTGGTCAGGCTGGCGCCCTTCACCTTCGCCACGCCTAGGCCTCATTCCAGCCTGCCACCCCCCACCTCGTCTAAACACGAAACACCTGTCATTGTCCAGCAATCCCGAGGCCAGAATCAGGATTACTGCAGGCTGCTTTGCCAGGCCAAGCCAAGTGCTGAGGGGCACAGGAATGTTGCCGGTCCCTTGATTCTCAGAAGACAGCCCACGGCAGGGCCACAGGCTTCTCAGCGGGGAGGCCCCATTTCCCTTTAGCCTCTGTTGAACGTGATGCATGGCCAAGTGATTAGGGACTCGAGCTTACCCTGTGCTGGTGGCCTTTGGGCGCACCGGCTTCCACAGCGTGGATAGCTCCAAGGAGGACGAGCTAGGAGAGGGTTCCTCGGGGAGGAAACCTCCCGCGGTCCTGCAGCCGGCTTCTGCCACCAGCTCCACAACCACACCAGCCCACGGACGAGGGGGTGGGGGTGGGGGAGGCGGGAGGCGGGCTCCCAGCAGGCAGAACCAGCAGAGAAGAATCCGATTCTTCTCCTCGCCCTGTCCCTGGAAGGCTCCCCTGGCATCTCCAGACACCTTCCCCATGATGCGATGGGGCTGGCCATGGAGAGAAACTGGGTGTCACAGAGAGTCATGACCGTATCATGCTGCCTGACGGTGCCGTCACTGCTTGGCCTCCAGCCCATGCCACCCTGGGCTGAGCTCTATCTTTTTGCCGATGTCTTCTGTGCCAGAGGAAGCACAGGCTCCGTGATCACAGCGGTGGCACCCTCCGCCTTTCTCCTCCGCAGAACCAAGCCCACGGGGTGACACCGAGCAGGTGCCCTTCAAGGTTTCCGGACATCCCACCTTGACCTTGACCGTGTCAAGGCTCCAAGGCCATTTGCATCTGGCCTTCCTACAGCCCAGAGCCATGCGCCCTCACCCCCCAGCCGTCTTCTGCCCGCAGCCGGGGGCAGCCTCAGGCTGGGGAAAAGAGCCCGGGAAATCTCCCCTCCCCGTGGGTACCCCGCACGCCATAGGGCCGGGCAGCGAGAGAAGCTGGGGAGGCAGAGAGGAAGTGAGTCAGCTCCTTGCAGAAATGGGAGTGGAAGGGAGGGGCCGGTAGCACTGAGATCAGAGGGCAGAGGGCGCAGAGGCCGGAAGGGTCACTAAGAGAGGGAACCAGGACCTGGCGGCATTATGGGGCCCATAGTGAGGCAGACAGATAAGGGTGACGAACTCAGCAGGGCCACCTCCTGCCAGGGTCGGTAGGCCCCCACAGACCAGAGAACCTGGGTTGGGCAGCCACGGCCCCACCTGAGGATGGAATCTGAGGCGGCGCCCCTTCCTGACTCACCGGCTGGAGGAAGTGCGGCTTGTGGGATACGGCCAGCCGAGTTCTCTCCTCGCCGAGGGGGAGTTTCTGGTCCCCAAGGCCTCCCGCTAGCTCCTCCTGAGCTCTGCAGCTCCAGAAGCCCAGGTTCGGCCTGACCCCCTGGAGACACGGGTGCCTGCATTTCCCATGGAGGGTGGGAATGAGGCCCGGGCCCCCACAGGGGGGCAGGCGGGGTGCCCCAGCACGCACCCCGGCCCTCCCCGGCAGCCCCCGCGCATGCAGAGCTGTCCCCAGGCTCCAGCTGGAATCTGTGGCTCTGACTGGGAAAAATCCTTGCAGTGAAAATTCCCAGCCCGCTGACATTCCAACACGCGGGCAGCGCGGGAAGGCGAAGGCGGCGGAAGGAAAGAGGAAGCCTGGAGCCCTGCTGGGCCGCATCCCACCCCCTTGGGGGCCTGCAGCCGGTAAGACCAGCACAGTTCTCCAAGGTCCCCTGGGCTGGACGCCGTGTGACTCCATAGGACCCCCAATCTGCTTCTCGCCCAAGCCTGGTGGCTTCCCAAAGACAGCAGTGTGGGGCCGGGGGGCAGGCAATCCCATGACCCTCCTCCCAGCGCCCCTTCCCTGGGCTCCCGCTCCAGACGGCCTAGAGCCCGTTTCGCCTCCACCCCTGCGGGAGACGCTGAGGTGCCCACGAGAAACAGAGTCGGGAGTAAAGGTAGGACATGGCGATGGACTGCAGACACGCCACCCAGGCTAGCTGGGGGAAGGGTTCTGGAAACCAAAACTGACGCAAATGAGGAAAGCCACGCAGAGCGAATGGGAAACCAGACAAGCATCTTCTCTCCTTCGACAAACAGCCAAGAAATAGCACCGAAGAGCTCCAGCGCTGGAGAAATAAGGTAACCCATTCATCACAGTCCCGGTGGACGTTACGAAGGAGAAGGACGCGGAGCTGCCAGGGTGCGGATGTGACATCTGAGGAGGTCGGGGAAGGCTTCCCCGAGGAAGTGACATTCAGACTGGGGCCGATGTGTATGAGGGCGTGCGGGTGGGCATGGAAAAGCGTTATGGACATAAGGAACAGCTGGGACTCGACGGAGGAAGCCAAGCTGCACGCCCACTACCTGGTAGGCGTGCTGCCAGGCCGTGCTCCGTGCCTTTCCCCCACACTGCACACCAGGAAACAACAGGGTGCAGCCCCCGTGCGACAGAAGAGGACCTGTTCTCGGTCAGAGGTGACACTCTGGGGATCCTGCCAGCCCGAGTATTGCAGAGGTCGCTACTAGTGTCGGTAAGGGCCATACAGGCGAGGGGCACCATGCTTGCCCCCCAGGGTCTAACAGGAGAGATGTGTAAGGGGCAAAGTGTGCCCCCGCACCGCCCCCAAGGGACCACAGCCAAACACCGCCCGGACAGATGCAGCCACGCTTTCCAGGCCCTCTCCCGGCTCCCGCCAGATTAAATCCCACCTGCTGCCACTTGGGCTCTCTTCCTCTGGCTAATCCTCTGCAGAGACAGAGACAAGTCACCCCCCCCCCCCGCAGCTCACCATCCACAGAGCAAGAGCAAGCAGGACCAGTCACTCCTCATTTCCCCTTCCCTTCGGGAGCAGACGCCTATAGGGGCAGCAGGAATCAGAAGGACGCGGGCCTGGGGCCGGACAGTGGAGTCATAAGGCTATCCGCACGCGGTGTCCCCCTGCCCCGTACAGCACACCGGTGAAGCACAAGGAGCCGATGCCCTAAGTTCAACTCCTCGCGAGTCACTTAATAGCCTTGAAACCTTAGGCAACGTATTTATCCTTAACCTCTCTGTAATCTGACATTCTTACGTATGAAATAAAGATTATTATATTTATATAATACATATAATACAATATAATATATATATTTTTATGAGGGCGTAGGGTGGAAAATATAGATTATATATATCTTATAATATATATTTTATATATATGAAATAAAGATGATTATATATTATATATGAACTATACATGAAATATACATATGAAATAAAGAATATTATATATTTTATATAGGTGACATATTGTATTTATATAATACATATAACACAATATATATATTTTTATGAGGGCATGAGGGTGGAAATTATATAAAATATATTATAATACATATTATAATATGTAATATTATATATTACATATGAAATAAAGATGATTATTATATATATGAAATATACATATGAAATAAAGATTATTACATATTTTATATATATGAAATAAAGATTATATTATATAATACGTATAATATAACACAATATATATATTTTTGAGGGCGTGAGGGTGGAAAATATATATATATTTATAATATGTAACAATATATAATATTATATTTTAATAATATAATATAATAAAATAAACAATATTATATAAATATATAATATAAATAATATTATAATAATATATAATATAATATAATACATTTATATATAATAATAGAATATATTATTTATTATATTATTCTATTTCAAAGGGGGTGCTGGGAACATTAAATGAGTTAATATATGTAAAACAGCTAGAATAGTGCCTGACGCTAACCACGATCCCCATCCCGGCTATTCTCTCTCATGCCCTTCTCTCAAGTCACTTCCGTTCAGCTGAACCTTCACCGGACCAACTAGACAGCACTCGGGGAGCATGTATGCGCGGGGCACCGTCTGGGGCGCCATACGGGACACTGGACAAACACTCGCCACTCTCCCCTAGGCCAGAGTCTGGGCGAGGCGGCCGGGCCGCGAGCGCCAGGGAAGCATGTCACGCCCTGATGCTGAGAAACCTGTGGCGGGAGATGAAGGCGGCCAGCGTGGTGACCCAAGTCCGAGGAAATAGTTTCCCAACCAAACCAGAGCCAACGACTGAAAAAAAAAAAAAGCTTTGCTGACACTGTCCCCTGTATTTAACAGAACAGAAGCGGCTGCCAAACACCACGCGGGGACTCTGGGCTCGGCTACCCGCCGCCCCTCCCGCCCCCCCCAAAGGGCACAGCGGGAGGTGGGGAGCCAGCAAGACTCCGCTGGCTCCTCCGCTCCTTCCTTCGCAGCGCCAGCCTGGCCCGGTGGGCGCCCCCAGCGCTGCTGGACGCCCCGGGACTGACAATGGAGGCGCCGGCGGCAGGGGAGCCCCCTCCCCGAGGGGTCGCCGGGCCCCCACCCCCACCGCTGCGGCTCTCCACCTCGGGCCACAGTGAGGAGATCCCGGCGGGCGGGCGGCCGGGCGGCCGAGGGTGGCGGGGTGGCGGGAGCGCTGCTGGCAGGCGGACCGCGTGCTTGTGGTTTCTGGGAAACGCTGTAGAGATCGGCAGCATTTTTAAAATACTTGTGTTCCCACCCGCCACACACCCCCCTTCGCCCCACTCCTCACCCACCCCCACTGTGGGTGTTTGCGTATCTGGTATTTTCCAGAACCATTTCAATGTAAATAAGAGATTAGAAGGGAGCTGAGGACAGGGTGGCCAGAGGTACCAGGGTGGGCCACAGGGGCTCTGGCCGGGGCTAGAAGGGGCCGATGCAGACCCCCTCAAGTCAAGGTCCTGCCTCCCCTGTCCCCTCCCACCTCCCAGCGGTGCCTGCGAAAACAACAGATGACCATGGCATGCACCCACACCCAGTTCAATGTGGCCTGGGCACTGCGCCCACCACCCACGGGCTGGGTGGCCAGGGCACTCTGGGGCTGGGCTGCAGTCCATCCAGCGGCTCATGGGGAAGAAGGCAGAACGTGCCTCTGGGGACAGAGAAGGGAGACCTGGCGGAACAGAAAGGAGCTAGTCCGCCACTCTGTGCTGCTGACCATGAGCCCCACTAATCCAGGATAGATAACCCCCCAAATGCTCCCGAAGACGTTTCGCCCATGAGTTCGCATACCCTCGACACCCTCCCACTGGCCACCCCGTTATCAAAGAACTCAGTTTGGGTTCTACTCCGAGGCCTCAAGCCTGAGCCCTCACGTGGTGAGACTCCGAGGTCAGAAGTACCTGAAGCTTTGGCACCAAACGAAATACGGATCTTCTGTTTAAAACAAACAAACGAAAAACAGAAACCTCACCGGGGACCATTTGGAATAACATCAGGGAGAGAGGCGTTCTAGAACTCTGAGCCCGGGCAGCATCCAAGCAGCTCCACCACCAGAAGCCCTGCGGGAAAGCCCATGGCTCAGAAGCTGGCCTGGCAGAGTACAATTTTCAGTCTCCTGCAGGTCCCCAGGGGTCCTGGAGACAAGGGCGCCCCTGCCCTTCTCCCAGATGCGGGCAACCCCGACCGGCCAGTCTCCTGCCAGGCTGCAGAGGTCCCGTCGGCAGGCCTGAGCACCCGGCATCCCTGCACCCCGGCTCCTCCTGCAGCTGGCTGTCTTTGAGGACGGGGCTACGGGGACAGAGTCTGGCCCAAAGCGTCGTGTCTTCCCGTTGGAAAGAAAACCTTACCAGGAGCATGGATGGGAAAGCGCTAGGATGGGTTAATTAAGGAAGCTGCAAAATTACCTTCCCTGGATGGCTTTGGAGCTCGGGCAGAGGGAAAGGTACTAATCTTCCTAAGCATTTACTCTCTGCTGAAATACACAAAAGGCGGTTTACACAACTCTACTTAAGCAGGTGGTTTACGCAGACATGACAACCTCTTAGGGCACCTCACAGCCCTGCGGTCTTTGAGGACAAAGGGAGAAGAAGCTGGATCACGGATCTCGGGTCAATGCCTGAGAGCCCCCTAGAGCCCAGGAGGGCAGACCCGCCTGGGAAGGGGTGGGCGCCTCCTTTTACATCCATGCCTCTCCCCTCCCACCACATGTTCGAAAGCGCAGGGACGCAGTGCTTTCTGGGTAGGGCTCCCCTGCAGGCTAGGTCCTTGGCGGCCAGGGTGGGGGGCA
This sequence comes from Paguma larvata, assembly GCA_030068075.1. NCBI lineage: Eukaryota > Metazoa > Chordata > Mammalia > Carnivora > Viverridae > Paguma > Paguma larvata. Next base: position 7,303,338 of record CM057843.1, read on the forward strand.
ACCGCATTAGCCAGGGTTCAGCCAGGTGGGCGTTTCTGAGCTTAGCGGAAACATCCTACCCCCCGACTCCCTGCGATGGGCCCAGGAGGATCCGAACGGAAGGGGCTGGCCCTCCTCTCTCCCAGGCCCTCGTCCTTCTCGGTGGGCCCTTGACTTTCCCACTCAGATTCAGGGAACAGGACGAAGGCATGCTGATCTAGCTGGGGTTTTAAGCGCCTCGTCTGTACCGACACCGGACTCTGGGAACGCTTTGCCTTTAGACGATTTAAGAGTAACCGATCCAAAACCAGATACCGCAAAACACTTTCCCTGAGGGACCAAGGAAAAAACTTAGCATCTTCCTCCAAAGCTGGCATCCCACGTGCTCCCTCTTCTCCTTCATCCCCCACACCGGTCGGTCACCAAGACTACACAGGCCCTCCGTTGCTCACGCCTGATCTCTCTCTGTGTCGCCCCTGCTTCTCCCCAAGCACCGGCCTCCATTCGTTCTAGTGAGATGACGACAACAGGGCCTTTGCTCCCTTCCCCACGGCTGCCCTTGCTGCCCCCAGAAGCACTCTCCAAGAGCAGCCAGGGAGATGCCCTAAAATCCGTTCCTGTCGCTGGCTGAGTGAGCCGCTTCCTGCCCTTTGGTTGAAGTTCACGTTCCTTAGGCTGGCTCACGAGGGCCCTCGCGACCTGTCCCCTGCCTGCCTCTTCTGTTGCTTCTCTCAATACTCATTCCCCCGTGCGCTGTCCCCCCAGCCTTATCCCCCAAAGGCGTCATTCTCTCTCCAGCCTCAAGGTCTCCGCTCCGCTCGTCTCTTACAGCCTTCTGCCTCCTCCTGCCTCTCCCGCATCCACCTCCCGCTTTGACAGAGGTCAGCTTTCCCTGTGATCGCTCCCAAGACCGCAGTTAAAGTCCCTCTTCTGCGCAGGGCTCCCTGGGGCCCTGTGCTGGCCCCAGTTGGGGAGCTTCTCAAACGGCACTGTCATCTGCTTGACCATCTCTCCTGCCAGACCGTGAGTTCCTTAGGCCTGGGATTATGCGCTGCTCCCCGTTGGATCCCGGGATCTGGCCCACAGTTGGTGCTAAACAAATGTTTATTTAATAGATAGGTGAGTGGAAGAATGGATGGCAGAAGAGACCTGCTTCTCCCAGGCCTGCTGAGTGATTTCCATCGGGTCTATCCTACTACGGTGGCTCCCCCCTACTCCCAGTGGCTCCCCCCTACTCCCAGCGGAAACTTGCTAGCAGCCACAGGGACACATGAAGGTGTGAGCCAAGCACTCTGGACACACACCATGTGAGAAGGAAACCCGAGGGGCTGTCTCTCCCTGGGGCCTTTTGAACAGGCCATGGAGAGGAGCCACGAGGCCTGGTCCCCATCTGTGCAGCAGAAAGAGAACAGATGGCCGGCCAGCTCCCTCGGAGCTCCCCGGGGACAGGCAGTGTGTGGACACAGTTGATGGATGACCTGACGGGCAGGGTGGCCGCCAGGAGCTGTCCTCGTGGGGCTAGAGTCGTCAGGGTGCCCCGCCCGGGAGCCCAGAGGAAGTGGGAAGACTCTTCTTGGCATGGAACTGAGCTTGGAACTGCTGCCAAGGAAAGGAGCCGAAGTGGGAGTGGGAGGAAGAGGAGGAGATGGAGGGTGAGAGCTGCAGCCTCTACGGACCCGCTCCAGGCCTGTCCCAGAGAGCCAGGATGCTGGGCTCGCTCTGCTCCTCTCTGCTGGACCAGGAGTCCCTGCCACCTGCCAGGCAGGGGAAGCTGGGGGCGGGGGAGCTTCCTCAGCCCCAGGCTTCGTGCTGTTCTCTCACATGGCTCGTGGGAGACTGAGGAGGGGGCGTGCTCTGTGGGAGTCCTCTGGGCACCGCTGGGCTGGCCCCACAGGGGCCAGAGCAAGCCAGGGTCTCAGGGATACCAGTTTTTGGTGTGGAGTCTACCGGGGTCTCCAAAGCTAAACCATTCACTTCCCCAGGGATGGGGGAGCAGCAGCTACTTGGGAAGGGAGAGTAGCCGAGAAATACGAGATGCCAAGAGGATCCCTAGACTATAAAGAGAAAACTAAACAGCATCCGGGATGCCAGGCCCAGGGCCCCACAGAGGCCTGTGCTGTGGTTCGGCAGGGAGCTGGCAACAGTCCCCCGGGGGATTCAGTCTTTAAGAAGAAAATTCCATCTGTTAAAAGCAACATTAGCCTGGGAGAGAGTAGACAGGCCTGGCGACATAGTATGGGCTTTGGTTCTAAGATAAAGACCACTCCCTCTACAGCGTGGCTCTCGGAGCTCAGTCTAGTCCGATGGCTAACACACACTAGGCGCTCCGGGTGAGTTTCCGGAATAAACGAGTCCCAGTCCTTCCGCAGATCCCACAACGGGCGCCCGCCCACTCACTACCCCTTCCTGACCAGCAGAACTGCCTGACCTCCACCAGGCCCCGGGTAAAGGAAGGTCCGGAACCCAATTCCAGGGCTTCCTGCCAGACTCTGACCCTGCCGCTCCCAGGCCCCCCAGACCCTCTGAGCCTCCGCTTCCCCTCCCTGGGAGAAAGCGAGGACCAGGACTCTGCCTGCTTCCTTAGCATTTCCTCCCACTTCTGACTTGGACACATCTGGCTGGCCACTTAGTGCTGAAAGAGGTCGCGGCCAGCCGGTGCACTGGTCAGGCTGCAGGCACCAGAGCTGGGCGTCCGAAAACCCCACAGCTGGGACAAAAGCCCCCTGGGGTTAGGGATCACTGGCCCCCAGGAGAGCCATTCATACATATAATCTAAATCTCTTCTGCTCCTGTGTCACCCCTTCCACCGCTGTTTTGAGTGGGGGGGGGGGGGTCTCACGGATAGTCAGGTCACACTATTTCTGTAGGCTCGATACCTGTTATAGCCCTAGGGTGTTTCCTTCTCCCAGGAGAGGTAGTAAAGACTCTTGAAGCTCAGGTGACCTTATAAATCGGGACCGGTCACTCCCCTGCTTCGAACCCTTCAATGGTCCCATTCCACGGGGATAAAATCTAAACTCCTGTGGTGACTTACAAGCCATGATCTGGCCCCCCGGCTTATCTCTGCAACCTTACCTCCTGTTCAACTCCTATTCGAGAGCAAGAGGAGGCCTGCAGTCATCTTACCCAAGAGCTAGCAAAAGAGCTGCCCATCCCAGAAGGTCCACGACAGCCCCGATTTGAAATAACCCATCTTTCTCTTTCAAGCCTAATATCCAAGTAACACGGGAATCCTACATTTCACTCCAGATACCGGGCTGGACTAGTCGTCCAGACTGTCTCTCATCTGAAGTGGTACGTGTTAGCCCCCATGCCCCAGTTTAGGGCTCAGGAAACATGGGTGCCCAAACCCCTAGCCCTCGCATCAAGAAGCTATGTCACCGCGCAACACCCCCCCCCCCCCCCCCGCTAAGGTCGCTCCTCCCTGCGGGCCAGGTAGGTTGTCCCTGGGGCCAGGGAGTGGCACGACTTCGCCGCTCCTGGGCACCCCAGTCCTCCGCCCAAGCGCAGTTCCCAATCCCTGCTCCCCCGCAGCTGCCCAGGGGGACACTCACATCGGCTGGCTCCCTGCGGGGTCCCTCGCCACTCCGCAGCCAGCTCCGGCTCAGCTCGCTGAGCTCTGGAATGGCTTGCACCTGGAGCCGCACGCTGTCTCCCGACTGCCGGATCATCTCCACGATCTCGTCCCTGGACTTGCTCTCCACGTTGTGCCCATTAATCTCCACCAGACGATCACCCGGCACCAACCCCAGGGCCAGGTCCTTGGTGCCCGCACCGGGCTCGGCAAAGTGAACCACCCTCCGGTAGACCTGGCCCTCGGGGCCCCGGTCCAGCGTGGTTGTGCGGCGCAGGGAGAAGCCGAAGTCTCCAGTGGGCCTTCGCTGCAGCTCCAGCTCCCGGAGGGCAGGCGGCGGCAGGTGCGCCACGGGGGGCAAGCGCAGGTCGGCCGGGAACCTTTTCGTCACCAGCTCAGGGACGCGGGACCGGGGCCCTGGCCGAGGGACGCCTGGGCCGGGATGCTGCGCCAGCTGTCCCTCTAGAGTCCTCGCCTCCACCTGCGGGGACGGGGCCGCAGAGTGCTCGGAAGGGGTGGAGGTTTCCGAGGCACTCTCATCGCGGCTCCGCTGGGAGAAGGAGAAGCGTTTGACAATCATCTGTGAGTTCTGCTTGGCCAGGGAGCCGAACTTGGCCGCCCGCTGCAGCACAGAGCCGCGGAAGCTGCCTTCCTCACCCTTGAGGTCATCGCTGGAGCTGGCGGTGCTGAGGTGGCCCGAGTCCAGGATGACGCTGCCCCTGTTGCTGTCGGAGTCAATGTCGGTCAGGTGCAGGTCGGAGCCACTGGCCACCTTGATGGGGATGGGGTTGGAGATTTCCAGGCGCGTCTTGGACTCACGCTTGGAGGAACGGTTCAGATTGAAGAAGCCGCGACGCAGGCTCATCTCCTCCAGGCTCCGCAGCTCCGCCGCCGACATCCGCTCCTTCTTCTCCTTCTTCTCCTTCTTCTCCTTCCGCCCGCCATCTTTGTCCTTGTCTTTCTTCATTAGGTTAAACATGGTGGGGTACTGCTTTTGGGGGGGGCGCCCCTGGGGGATTACGGGTGCTTAGCACAGGGCCCTTGCACCCCCACCTTGCTGCTGCAAACAGAAACAGAGAGAGAGAAAGAGTTATTCGAGCAGCGCCTCTTCCTGTGTCTCTCGTCCAGACAAGGCCAGCTAATGAGCACAGCTCGCCGTCGCTGAGAGCTGGCTCCCCGTGTGCCAGGTGCTCCGTTTTATACAATAGCATCTCTGTTAAGGCAATCGTCCTAACACTGCTCTGGGAAGGTCCATGATTCCCCCCATTTCACAAGTAAGGAAACTTGAGGTTTAGATAAGGTGGTAAGAGCCCAGACTCGGACGTCTGTCATTGCCTTTAATCCCTGATAGGTGTGCACAGAGGTGGCGTCTGGGAGATGGGACCTCCTGGCCAGAGGGTGTCACCAAGCCGACCCGGTCCCCGACTGAAGGTTCAAACGCAAAGGCCATCACCTCCCCAGAGCCAGTATCCGGGGGAAGCAACCGACATCATATGCCATCTGGCTCTTTCCTAAGCCTGTGATCCCCCCAGAAGCCGCCTGAGCCACCGCCGGACAGAAGACCTCAAAGAACCAACGCCGATTCGATGGCCACCACGCCAGGCGCTGCTCCACGCGCTATCTCATTTGAACCTCGCAGCCTCCCTGCAAGGCAGGGATCATTATCTCTACCTTACAAACGAGAAAAAACAGGGGCTCAGGAAATCAGGTCCGTGGCTAGCGGTCACACAGCCAATAAGCGGCAGGGCTGGGATCCGACGGCAAATGTTGTTTTCTTCCGAGGGCCTCGGCACCCAAAGCGAAGCAGGGAGGGCAGGGGAAGTTCCGCACGGAGCAGAGGACAGACAGCTGAGAGGTGGGGGTGGGTCTGCTGGATAAACAGGATCCTGAAAACCTCACATCCTTTTCCCCAGACCAGCAACTAAATATAGCCTCGGGAAGAAAGTCGTGGCGGCCTGAGAGAGAATCCCAGCTCCGGGGCACCTGCGCCCACGATGCCAGCCTTCCCCTGCCCCTGTGCCCGCCCGACCGGGGACAGGACCGAGCAAAACCTGGTGCGGGTGGAGTTGCAAGCCAGGGAGCGATTTCTAACCGGCAGCGAACAGGAAGGAGAAATAGGCCACACCGCCTAATTAGAAATTAAATGCAATTTTTTTCTCTCTCCGTGAAGGCCTCCCAGCTGAGTTCTAGACGCAAGACTGACAAGCTCACTCCTTCCAGCAAGGACTTTCTGCAAGGCCCTAGGGAGCCCTGGCCTGTCTGTGTACCCACCGCCACAACCAAGCCAAGGCTTTCCAGGCTCCCCATCCCACGGAGAGGGACCCCCTAGCCCAGGTACAATGCCAAGGATGACTTCAGGCCAGGAACTCCCCAGGGTCCTGGCGCACTGGCTAATTAGCTACCCCCACGACCAGCACCCGGGCCCATTCGGTTCCCGAGAGATGGGTGTATCCTTCCTAGAGCAGTGCTCTTCACAAAAATATAATTCAAGTCATATGTGTAATTTAAAATTGTCTCGGGCGCCTGGGTGGCTCAGTCGGTTAAGCGTCCAACTCTTGGTTTCAGTTCAGGTTATGATCTCACAGTTCGTGAGTTCGAGCCTCGCATCGGGCTCTGCACTGACAGTGTGGAGCCTGCTTGGGATTCTCTCTCTCTCCCTCTCTTTGCCCTTCCCCTGTTCGTGTTCTCTCTCACACTCTCTCTCAAAATAAATAAGGAAAATAAAATAATAAAATAAAATTGTCTAGCCAGCCACATTAAAAAAGGTAAAAACAAACAGTTGAAATTAACTTTAATGATACACTTTAATGTAAATATATCCAAAATATTGTCATCTCAACATGTGATCTTTATGAAAAATATTGAGGGTGGCTCAGTCGGTTAAGTGTCCAACTTTGGCTCAGGTCATGATCTCACAGTTTGTGAGTTCGAGCCCTATGTCGGGCTCTGTGCTGACAGCTCAGAGCCTGGAGCCTGCTTCAGATTCTGTGTCTCCCTCTCTCTGTCCCTCCCATGTTCATGCTCTGTCTCTCTCTCTCAATCTCTCTAAAAAAAATAAACGTTTTTTTAATTTTCAAAGAAAAATATCGAGATATTTTACATTCTTTTTTCCATATTAAGTCTTCAAAATCCAGTGTGAATGTTATACTTAGAGCACACCTCACTTCAGACTAAGTACATTTCAAGTATTCAAAAGCGAACTGGGCAGCACAATTCTACAGAAATCTTTAATTGCAGAGCATATCCAACGAGCTGGGGAATCTGGCCCAGTTACTAGCTCCCTGTGGATCTAACAGGCACCCTTTCCCCCTCTGACCTGTTTCTACCTAGTAAGACAAAGCTCCCTCTGAACCTTTGGGTTCGAAATGCTCCTTGCACGGTACCTGGGAGTAGCAACACAGGAAATCTAGGGCCCCAGAAGGGCAAAGCCAGGGGCAGGCTTATCCTGCTGAGTCTGGGCTGATCTGGGGTGGGGGAGTACCCGACAGCAGGCATCCTTTCTTCCGGGCTCTATTTCGACATGGGGGGGTCTCTCTCTCTCCTCCTGAATGCTGATGGGGTGTGGCACAGACCTACCGTATACCAAGACGTGGGATCTTCAGCTGGTCCCTGCCCACCTTACCCCTCACCTATCACTACCTGCACGACCTGAGCCTTAGATCGTGACCTAAGCTAGACGCTTAACCAGCTTAACCAACCGAGCCACCCAGGTGCCCCTTAAAAGCATGATTTAGAAGATGGCTCCAGGAGCGCCTGGGTGGCTAGGTGGGTTGAGCGTCTGACTTCGGCTCAGGTCATGAGCTCACAGTTCCTGAGTTCGAGCCCTACATCTGGCTCCATGCTGACAGCCTGGAGCCTGGAGCCTGCTTCGGATTCTGTACCTCCCTCTCTCTCTCTGCCCCTCCCCTGCTCGCACTCTGTCTCTATCTCTCTCAAAAACAGACCTTAAAAAAAAAAAAAAAAAAGATGGCTCCAGGGACGCCTGTGTAGGAAATGAAGAAAGAAACCCACCCTGGGCACTGGAAGGACACAAACGAGCATCTTGGCCTCGGCCCAGCCACGCAGGACCCAATGCCTACAACGCTCTCTCACCAAGATACTTCTTTTGGTCTTCAGTTCTTATTCTGCTCTCCTTCTCCAACCCTGGCTCTTTGCTGGGAGCTAGACACCTGAGTGGGACCAACAGAAAACAGGCCCCAGAATTCTAGAATCTTCGGGCTGGAAAGGTCCCTGAGAAGTAATTTCACGTAAATCCCCGTCTTGCCAAAAGCTTACCCCTCACTGCCATCGAGACAGGCAGGAACCACGGGCAGTCCCAGCAGCAACACGGGGCACGGCGCTGGCTGGGCACGGGAGCGGACCTGGTATCTAGGCCTGGGCCTGCCAACAAATCGCTAGGGGACCTTGAGCCTGTCACTTTGCTCAAGGTTGGACTGGATGCTCTGGGTCTCTTGTCGCTCAAAAATCCCAAATATCTAAGTCCCTTGTGGACACAGGTTATTTATTAACCTTTTGCCAGAGTTGCCCCTCTCATCCCAACCCCGGAGCCTTTGGAGGCTGAGTCTATTTCAGCCCTTCCCTCGTCATCCCTGTCCTGCCACTGTTACGCACACAGCTCACTGTCACCCCTACAAGTCCGTCCGGGGCTCCCTGCGACCTCCCTGTCCCGGGGTCAGACCTACAGGGCAGCCGCTCCTACGCTCCTCAGAGCCCGCTTCGCCTGAGACCCGGGCTCTGTCACCTTCCTGTGGACCGAGCGCTTTTCACCATCTCCCTTCCTCAGGTTCAAAGTCTCCAGTGGCAGTGACATCACCATCTCCCCACTCACTCTTCATTCTGAGCTGCAGTTTCTACCCGCCTCCCCTTGGTCTCTTGCCCTCTCCAGTGAAGGTGACCTCAGAGTTTTCTCTGTCTTTCTCCCCTCATCTTCCTCCAGGAGGCCTTTCCTAATCTTAACTGGAGGAAAGGTATGTATAAACATTAGGATATGTGCCCATATCATCTTGACCCTACTACTCCCCCAAATCAAAGCAAAGTACAACCGACTTACTCAACTCGGCTGCCTTATCACTTTAAGACAGAGAGCATTTCGAGGGCAAGGACCATTCGACTCAAATTTGATCTTGCAGTTCAGCAACAGGAGAAACAATTCACACATTCATACAATGGAATACTACTCTGCAATAAAAAGGAAGCAACTACTGAGACGCACAACAGGGATGAAGCCCCAAAATACTATGGCAAGTGACGGTAAAAAAAGGTTTTGACCTAAGAGTCCATACTGGGAAGGCGCTATTCTTTTTTTTTTTTAATTTTTTTTTTTAACATTTATTTTATTTTTGAGAGACATAGAGACAGAGCGTGAGCAGGGGAAGGGCAGAGAGAGAAAGAGACACAGAATCTGAAGCAGGCTCCAGGCTCTGAGCCTCCAGCACAGAGCCCGACGCAGGGCTCGAACTCATAGACCGTGAGATCATGACCTGAGCTGAAGTCGGCGGCTTAACCGACTGAGCCACCCAAGCGCCCCGGAAGGCGCTATTCATATGAAGTTCTAGTACAGATGGTCCCTGACTGAACGATGGTTCGACTTACAATTTTTCAACTTTACGATATGCACGTGCAAAAGCGATATGCGTTCAGTAAAAATTATACTTTGAATTTTGAATGTGGGTCTTTTCCTGAACTAGCGATATGCAGTAGTAGTAAGCTCCCTCGTGATGCCGGGCAGCAGCAGCAAGCCACAGCTCCCGGCTGGCCACACGATCGCAAGGGTAAACAGCCGATACACTTACAGCCATTCTGTACCCACACAATGACTGTGTTTTTTTTTAAGTTCATTTATTTATTTTGAGAGAGAGAGCCGGTGAGCATGCAAGCAGGCGAGGGGCAGAGAGAGCAGGAGAGGGAGAATCCCCAGCAGGCTCTGCACTGTCAGCGCAGAGCCAGATGGAGGGCTCGAACCCACACACCGTGAGATCGTGACCTGAGCCAAAATCAAGAGTTGGACACTTAACTGACTGAGCCATCTAGACGCCCCAACCATTCTGTTCTTCGCTTTCAGTAAGTACAGTGTGCAATCAATTACATGAAATATTCAACACTTTATTATAAAACAGGCTTTGTGCTAGACGATTTTGCCCAACTGTGGGCTACTATTAGTCTTCTGAGCATATTTATGGTAGGCTAGGCTAACCTATGACATTTGGCAGGTTAGGTGTATTAAATGCATTTTTGACTTATGACATTTTCAAATTACGGCAGGTTTATCGGGAGGTAAACCCGCTGTCAGCCAAGGAAGAGATGTATAGACAGAATGAACCAGTGGTGAAAAAAATCAGAACCGCGATTATCTCTGGAAGGTGGGGAGGCGGGTAGGGGTGCCCATTGCCTGAGAAAGGGCATGAGGGAACTTTCTGGAGTGATGTTCATGTTACATTATCTTGGTAGGGATTTGGGCTGCCAGATATATACAGGTGTCGGCAGTTATCAACTAGTGCTCATGAGGCTTGCGCATTTCATTACGTGAAACGGTCACTCAAAAGAAAAAAGAACTGGAAACATATACCAAAGTCTAACTAATGACATGCATACTAAAGCATTTGGGGCAAGGTGTACTGATGTCTGCAATTTTCTCCGAGATGCATCAAAGATGTACGATGGTTTGATGGATGGATCAAGGGACAAATACACGATAAAGCAAGGACAGCAAAGCATAAATTGTAGAATCTAGTAAGTAGGGGGGGTGTTCACAGTAAAATTCTTTAACTTTTCTAAATTGTGATAAAACGTTGGGGAAAATACAAATCTATCGAGCACCTGCTAAACGCGAGATAAATGAGACTCATGAAAGAGCTTAGGCTTCGGAGGTCAGGTAGCAAACGTGGGACCAATTCTGAGGTGACAGCTATGCAGTCCTGGGGAAGTCACTTAACACCTCTGTGCCTGTTTTCCCTTCTGTGAAATGGAAATAATCATAGTAGCTGGGGACACATAGGCCTGGGGACTCAATGAAATTGGTATATAAGCCTTCCATATAACACCCAGCTCAGAGTGAGCCCTCAAGAATGGTATGGGTACCATTGTGCTCTCTCTCTCAAAAATAAAAAATAAACATTAAAAAAAATTTTTTTAAAAGAATGAATATTTGTATATACTAACCTAGAAAGATTCGATTCTATATCGTTAAGTGAAAAAATCAAGTTGCATATAACTTTTACTAAAATTTTTTAAACTATGTATGTGTGTGTGTATATATACATGGATATTGTGTATGTGCAATCTTTGCAAATGCAGAGAAAAACGTATGATCTGGGGAAGAGAGATTTTAGAAGAGTCAACAGATTTATGTTTCATCTATATTATTTCAATTTTTTACAATGAGAATATTTAGCTGGTAGGTGTGTGTGTGTGTGTGTGTGTGTGTGTGTGTGTATCTAGGCCTAGGGGCTTTATTTTATTATTATTTTTAATGTTTATTTTTTGAGAGAGAAACAGAGCATGAGCAGGGGAGGGGCAGAGAAAGAGGAGACCCAGAGTCCAAAGCAGGCTCCAGGCTCTGCGCTGTCAGCACGGAGCCCGATGGGGGACTTGAACTCAAGAACCATGAGAGCATGACCTGAATGGAAGTCGGTTGCTTAACTGACTGAGCCACCCAGGCACCCCTAGGCCTAGGGGCTTTAGGTAGTGGGATTATGTATAATATTTCTTCTACTTTTCTGTATGCTCTTTATTTCCTATGGAAAAAATTTTTAATATTTATATAAAACTATATTTATGCAACATGATATTGCATATAAATACACATAATATATGCATATATAAAAATATATATAAATATATAACAAGCTTTTAAAAAATGTCTGAAAAAAATCCATTACAAGATTTTGTCTGTGGTTTTCTCCATGGAGTAGAGGCAAACAGGGGTAGTAACACTTCAGCTTTTTAGCTAATAGACTTTCCCAGTATATGCTACTTTTGTGATTTTAGAAGATTAAGAAGAAAGGCTTGACAAGCCATTGAGCATTAAGGCTGTAAACCAAGTTTGCAATGGTAAGTTCAAGGCTTGCCATGTCATGCCTTAGGAGAGTTTCAGTGACTTGGGGGACTTGGTTAAAATAGATCTCACTAGTGCCTTGTGGCTTTAAGTGGCGACATATTTAAATGGGTCACTGTGCAGCTGGCAAAATAGAAACCCCAGGAAATGGAAACTATAACGTTAGAATCCCAAGACAAGGCGCCCAGACTTGGCTGCTGTGGGTGGACACTTAAAAGGGTCAGTCCCCCACCCCCCGACTCCCAGACCACACTCATAAATAAATACAAAGGAAATACTTTCCCAAGAGAGCCGGCCTCTCTCCCTTGGCCTCTGACCTCCCTAAGCGGCCGTTTCCTACAGCCCAGAGGCCTTTCCTGGCGCCAGTCCGCACCGAGGTTTGCAAAAGCGACCGGGCAGGACGCGCACAGCACCTGGCCCGTCCCCAGCCGAGCGGCGCAGAGTGACGCCTGTCGCCTTCGCCGCCGCCGCCGAGCCTCTCCCTGCCGGTCCTGCTTCGAGCTCCGCAGCGCCCCGTGACTCACGGCCAGGTCACACGGGGCTTATCTGGCTCCAGGTGTGCTCGCTCGGGCTGCACGCTTCTCACATGACAGCAGCCTGGCCGGCCGGCCCACCCGCCGGCTCCGGCTCCCTTGGAACCCGCGGCACTGAGCGCTTCCAGGCAGCCGGCCGCTGCAACCGCAGCCCCGCGGAGAGATACCGTCTCCCCTGGAACGCTGCGAGCCCGCAGGCTCCCGGAGGAACGACGCGGGAGAGGTGCCAGGAGCGCGGCCAGGTCCCCAGCTGCTCTTCCAGGTGCACCTCCTCGGCCCCATGCGGGATTTGCCGCAGCCGCTGGGCGCTAAACTCAGCTAAACCCCACCCCCTCCCCACCACACACACACACACACACACACGCACCACTTTTGTGCGACCTTGAGCAAGTCCTGTCCCCTCTCTAGGCCTCAGCTATTTCAACTATAAAATCTCCGTGGGCCTGAGAGTTCGGACTTGGCCACAAGCCCTTGCCTTTGCCAGCGACATGTTCTGCTCAACTACAAACCGCAGGTTCTAAGTCCCGCTCTGCCTCTGACTGGCTGTGTGACCTTGAGCCCATCATCCAACATCTCCGAATATCAGAGGATAATAAAAATAATCCCTTGTAAGCGACAGTAAAGTACCTGGCAGAGAGAAACAGCCCTGGGTCCTGTAAAACCCACAGTCCACAGTTTACCCTGCTGCCCGACTAAGCTCTTTGAAATATCAAGGGAATATGGGTAATTTACAAGCCATCCCGGTCCCACCTCAAGGACAGTGGGACCCCCCCACCCCTCCCAATCCAGCTCCCAACCCCACTCTCTAATTCAGGCTGCCTCAGAAAATGCTGATGGGGGGGCGGGGGGTGTGCAGTGAACAGAGCTGAAAGCACCCAGGGGCCTGACCCAACCTAGAACTTTAAGCCCCCCCCCAAGTCCTGGGGGAACCTGTTAATCATAGCACAGGCTGGTGGGCTGGGCCCTCCCATACCCTTGAAACTTTAAACTACACCAGCCCAGAGCCCCTCACCTTTAACCACCGCTCCCGGGAGACGCCTGGGGTAAGGCCTGGGGCCCAGAGCCACCAACAGGACGCGGCTCACATGGATGATCTAGTTCCCGTCTGTGGCATCCACTTCAGGTGGGGACAGACGTCTGGTTTAGAAGGAACGAGAGCGGCCGCGCTGCTCTGGAGACCTGTGACACACCGGGTCCGGATCAGAGCTTCCTGCGCTCCAGCAACTCCCTGCTCCACCCGAGGAGGGTGGATTCTCCCTTTCACACTAGCCCCAGTTCTGCCCCACCCAGTCCACCTTCAGGTACCTGCCTCTGGGGAACCCCGGAGATCCGGGACCCTTTAATGCGCAGCCTCAAGCTGGGCCGGTGAGGGGGGGGCTCCGGGCAACAGGCTGGTTACCCAGACTGCCAGGGACTGAGGGTGAGGCAGCAGGCAGGAGCCAGGAAGGGCTCGATCCACGCGAGGGCTTCCGAGGAGAGCCTGGGGGCACCGGAGGAAGCCCTCGGGCACACGCCCTGGCACCCGAGCCAGGCCTGCAGAGAGTAAACAAACTAGATACTCAGAGCTGCCAGGCACCAGGTCATCAAGTGTTCAAAGTTCAAAGCTTCCAAAGGAAGTGACCACCAGCACTCATTCTATCCCTCCCCCATTCCCCCTCCGCCCCCACCTGTGACCCTTCTTCCCCTAACCCTCCAACACAATAGCTTTCCCCCATCGCCTTCCTGGAATTGAGGCCCCAACTTCAGCGTCCCCAACCCCAAACGAACAAGCACACCCCCACCCGAGGCTCTCTATAATTAGTCATGTCCAGCAACCAGGAGGAGGTTTCCTGGAAAGCCCCCGTCACAAAAGGGCAGAGGGGAAGCTGAGGAGGTGGCAGGCCATTGACAAAGAGCCGGTGGGTGAGGTCTGTCAGGAAGCCAGAGACCTCAGGAGAGCAACTTTCAATATCCCCAAATAGAAAGTGGCCTCTGAACCAAAAGGGTGGGGAAAGTTAGGCCAGGCTGGGCCCGTTGCCATGACAACAGGAAATCAACCTGCCCAAGAAAAGGGCTTCAGACCTGGTAAGAACATGGAAAGGTGATCTTGCTCTTGGCTGTCTGGTTGACCTTCCCTCCCTTCCGGCACGGACCCAAGTGCATACACGCTTCGGACAGTTCACTCTCCTTGGCGGGACTTACAGAAACAGACACGCCAAAAGCCTGATGAGCCCCCGCACACCAGCCTGAATCATTGGCTAGGTGAAGGGGGAAGGGAACCCAATGCCATAATTTGGGGGGTGCCGTCGGAGGGCAGGAAGGCTCCAGGCAGGAGAGCTCCTCCCAAGAAGCAACCTCTCTACACAAACGCGAACGGAGAGGACATTGCCAAATACGTGCCCCGTTGGCCAAGTGACCAGGCAAAAGCAGTACCGCGTAAAAAAATACACCGGCTGCCTTCCCCCGCCATCCCCACCGCTCCCCCCCCCCTCCAGTTCATTCTGGCTGGCAGCCTTTCCAACTAATCAGCAGGACACATGTGCCTTGCAACAGGGTGACATCCCCACCCCCTCCCTGCCCCCAACAAAGCCCCAATGTGTGCTATGCCCCGCAGGCCTTATCTCAGCCAAGAACATGACCCACCCCTCACCATGCTTGGTACCAAGCCGCACCCCCACGCCCCCCAACACACGGGTGGGGAGCAGCTAACCTTACCACCTCCCATTCCCATTGGCGAGACAACTGGCATGACAGGTTAGCAGGGCGGGGCGTCAGGGCAGTCTCTCCCAGAGGCCTGGGGCAGGCAGGTCCGACCTTCCCACACACACCCCACCCCTTTGCAGGGAAAGGTGAGGTGAGCAGCCGAGTCGCAGGGGACAGTCAGCACTCCCCCATCTCCGAGCCCACCAGTCACTCACCCCCGTCTCCTGTCCCAAGGGGAGGGGGTCTGGGGAAGCGGGGTCTCCATTGTTTTGCCAGCTGTCTAGCAGCTGCTCCTTTGAGAGGAGCCCGCTGTCGGCCTGGCAGTGAAAGGGTGAAGGCCGCTGGGAGGGATAAAGGGCTCGGTGGAGGTGCTCGCCTTCCCCGCTGCCTTCCCCGGAGCCTCGCTCGGTCGGTCTGTCTGGGGGGCCTGGGCCCGGCCCCCGAAAAGCCCCCTATCCCGGAGGCTGCAGCCTCCACCCCGCAGCCCGGGGCCACCTGGGCTCCCCTCAGCCCTCAAGCCCCCTAAACCGAGGGCCACCCTGCCCGGCCTCCGCGCGCCCCCGAGCTGGCACGAGGGCCCGGAGCTCCCCTCCCCGCCCCTCCCGGTCGGCCCCCTCCCTCCGTCCCTCCCTCCGTTCCCGGGCGCCGAGCTCCGCGGCGCGGCCGGGGACCGGAGCCGGGAGTCCGGGCCGCCGCTTCCAGGGGACAGTGGGGGGAGGAGGAGCCGGCGGGCCCCGCCGCCCGCCCGCCCGCCTGCCCGGCCCGAGCCCGCCCCGCCGCCCCGCCGCCCCACCCGGCCCGGGCCGCCCCCGAGCGGCCGCCCCCGCCGCCCGCGCTCACCGGCCGCCGGAGCCCGCCCGGCAGGCAGCAGAAGCGGAGACGCGGCATCCAGCGGCCCCGGCCCGGTCCGGGCTGGAGCGCGGCGCGGCGCGGCGCAGCGCCGCCCCCCGCGGCCGCGCGAGCAGCGCCGAAAGGGCGCTCCCTGCTGGCGGCTCCGGGGATAAACGCCCGGCCTTCCTGGCAGCGCCTGGGCGCGCCTCCAGAACGGGCCATGCGGGCACGGGGCGCTGCTCTGGGAGCCTTCCGCCCGTGCCCGAGAGGCCCCGCCTGGAGCCCCCGTCCGCGCTGGGCGCCGGAGGCCGCCGGGCACGCCCAGGGCGGGCACCGTGCCCGCATGTATAGACAGATCAGGTTCCTTCCGAGGCCGGCCCTGGACTCCGCGCGCTGGCTGTGTCCAAGAGGGTGCTGCCCAGGGCAGTGCTGTGCGGAGGAAGCATTCGAGGCTTGCCGGTCACATCTTCCTAGGGTGGCTCTGCAGAGGCTGCTCGATGGGGCCGAATGGATGGCTCCGTCCGAAGCAGGCACTGCCTGCGTGTCCAAGGTGGCACTCGCAGAATGTACTCCCCAAGGTGGTAGCTGGGTCTGAGAGAGCCCTGCCTCAAGTGCAGCTGCCTGAGAGGTGTAGTGGGGGGGTGGGGGTGGGAGGACCAGGAGACACAGCCCTCAGCGGTGCTCACTCCCCAAAGGAGTCCAAAGATGCAAAGATTAACACCTTTCAGAAGTTTTTTTTTTGCTTTACAGGTCTCTCATGTGCTGTAAACATCAGTGAACGGCTCTGCCCACCAAGAAGGGATTTCAGATGTCCTGGAAGAGGCCAGAGGTGTTGCGAGACCAGGCTTCCAAGGTAGGTGCTGTATCTTGAGTTTGGAGATGGAGCAGTGGATGCTTCCGCCGGCAGTGCGCATACCGAGTGGGATACCCCGGAATGCGGAAGAAACTGAGTGTGTCCTGCAGGAAGAAGGGTGTAGCAGACAAGGGCAGCTGCCTCCCTAGTTAGCCCAGCCAAGCATTTCTGCACACCGGGGGGATCCGAACCTGACAGATCAGGGAAGGTTGCAGCAAGGGGAGCTCAGGAGCAAAGAGCCGAGGAAGAGCTGGGACATCCTGAGGACTAGACCACGCAGCCAGAAGGTGCATTTTGGATAAGGAATAGCGTGCCACCCAAACTCGATTACACAAATTTTTATTGAGAAGCTGCTGAGTGCCAGGTGCAGCACCAGGCATGCTGGGGGACACTGAGAAATCAGACACAGAGCCTCTTTCCAGCGAGCTCACAGGGAAGTGAGCTGTGACTGCAGTAGGGTACACCAGGCTGTCGTCCCTAGGATGAGACGGCGCTGTGATGGATGGCTGGTTTGGCTGTAGGAGTAAAAGAAAGCTGCTCTGAGGACATGGCATTGAGTGAAACCTTGGAGGTTGGGTTGGACAATG
This sequence comes from Paguma larvata, assembly GCA_030068075.1. NCBI lineage: Eukaryota > Metazoa > Chordata > Mammalia > Carnivora > Viverridae > Paguma > Paguma larvata. The sequence continues at coordinate 7,320,430 of CM057843.1, forward strand.
CTATCATTACTGCTTCCTGAGCACCTACTATGTGATAGACACTATCTCTATTCCTCACAACAAACCTATGACAAAGAGACTATTATTATAGATCGGGACCGAGTGCATGGAGTCAGGTTACCTGGGTTCAAATCCCCGTCAAGCACTAGCTGTGTTACTCCGGGTGACTTACAAAACCACTTTATGCCTCCGTTTGCTTATCTGAAAAATGAGGATAATTAACAGGGCCTGCCTCAAAGTTTATTTTGAAAACTAAATGAGTTTAGTCTTGGGGTGGCTGGCTGGCTCAGCTGGTGGAGTGTGCAGCTCTTGATCTTGGGGTTGTGAGTTCGAGTCCCACGGTGGATGTAGAGATTGCTTAAAAAGAAAATCTTAAAAAAAACCCCCAAAACAAAAAATGAGTTTAGTCTTCTCGACAAATGGTGCTGGAACAACTGGACCTCCACAGACAAGAAAATGAATCTGGACAAAGACCTGACACCTTTTACAAAAATTAAAATGGATCATAGGCCTGAATGTAAAACACGAAACTATAAAACTGATAGATGATAACATAGGTGGAAACCTATATGACCTTGTGTATGGTAATGATTTTTTTTAATCTTAACCCCAGCATAGTTAACATACACTGGTATGGGGCGTCTGGGTGGCTCAGTGGGTTGAGCGGCCAACTTCGGCTCAGGTCATGATCTCACGGTCTGTGAGTTCGAGCCCCGTGTCGGGCTCTGTGCTGACAGCTCCGAGCCTGGAGCCTGCTTCTTCAGATGCTGTGTCTCCCTCTCTCTCTGCCCTTCCCCTGCTCATACTCTGTCTCTATGTCTCTCAAAAAATAAATAAACGTTAAAAAAAAGAAATAAAAACACATATACTGTTATATTAGTTTTGGGTAAACAATATAGTGACTCAACAGTTCTGTATATTATTCGGTTTTCATCATGATAAGTGTACTTTTAATCCCCATCACAAACTTCCCCTCCCCCCCCACGCACTTCTCTTCTCATAACAATCAGTTTGTTCTCGATAGTGAAGAGTCTGGTTTTTGGTTTGTCTCTTTTTTTCTTTGTTGGCTTTGTGTCTTAAATTCCGCCTATGAGTGACATCAGATGGTATTTGTCTTTCTCTGATTTATTTCACTTAGTATTATACCCCCTAGGTCCATCGGTGTTGTTGCAAATGGCAACATTTAATTTTTTTATGGCTGAGGAATATTCCATTGTGTATATATACCACCTCTGCTTTATCCATTCATCTATCGATGGATACTCGGACTGCTTCCATGACTTGGCTATTGTAAATAATGCCGCGATAAGTGCTTTTCAAATTAGTGTTTTCGTATTCTTTGGGTAAATACCCAGCAGTGGAATTACTGGATCATATGGTAGTTCTATCTTTAATTTTTTTTTTAATTTTTTTTTTTAATGTTTATTTATTTTTGCAAGACATAGAGGCACAGCGTGAACAGGGGAAGGGCAGAGAGAGAGGGAGACACAGAATCGGAAGCAGGCTCCAAGCTCTGAGCCATTAGCACAGAGCCCGACGCGGGGCTCGAACTCACAGACCGCGAGATCATGACCTGAGCTGAAGTCGGCCGCCCAACCGACTGAGCCACCCAGGCGCCCCTATCTTTAATTTTTTGAGGAACCACCATACTGTTTTCCACAGTGGCTGTATCAGTTTGCATTCCCACCAACAGTGCATGAAGATTCCTTTTTCTCCATATCCTTTCCAACGCTTGTGTTTTCTATTTAGCCATTCTGACACGTGTGAGGTGGTATCTCATTGTGGTTTTAATTTGCATTTCCCTGATGATGAGTGATGTTGAGCATCTTTTCATGTGTCTGTTGTCCGTCTGTATGTCTCCTTTGGAGAAATGTCTGTTCATGTCTTCTGCCCATTTCCAAATTAGATTATTTGGGTTTTTTGGTGTTGAATGGTATAAGTTCTATATTTTGGACACTAACCCTTTTTGTGGATATGTCTTTTGCAAATATCTTCTCCCATTTACTAGGCTGTCTTTTAGTTTCACTGATTGTTCTCTGCGCTGTGCAAAACTTGTATTTTGTTGTAGTTCCAAGAGTTTACTTTTGCTTTTGTTTCCCTGGCCTCAGGAAACACATCTAGAAAAAATGTTGCTACAACCAATGGCATGGTGATGATATTTTACAAACAACATCAAAGGCATGATTCGTGAAAGAAAAAATTAATAAGCTGGACTTCTTAAAAATTAAAAACATCTGCTCTGCAAAAGATAACATGAAGAGATCACAAGCCACAGACTGGGAGAGAAAAGTTGCAAAAGACACATCTGATAAAGGACCGTTTGTCAGAAATATATGAGGAACTCTTAAATATCAACAATAAGCAAGCAAACAATCCTACTTAAAAATGGTCTAAAGACTTGAACAGGCACTTCACCAGAGAAGACATACAAAGGGCAGCGAAGCATTTGAAAAGATCGTCTAGGTCCTATGTCACAGGGAAATGCAAATTGAAACAACAGTGAGATATCACGGCACACCTCTTAGAATGGCCCACACCCAGAACACTGACAACGCGAAATGCTGACAGGGATGTGGAGCAACAGGAACTCTCATTCTTTGCTGGTAGGAGTGCAAAATGGCACGATCACTGGGGAGGACAGTTTCACGGTCCAACACGAAACATACTCTTCCCATATGAGCCCGAGATTTCACTTTTTGTTATTTACCCAAATGAACTGAAAACTTCTATCCACACAAAAACCTGCACATGAATGTTTATAACGGCTTTAATATAATCGCCAGTTAGAGAAGCAAGCAAGACATCCTTCAGTACCTGAATGGATAAACTGTAGTAGATCCAGACAATGGGCTATTATTCAGGACTAAAAAGAAATGAGCTACCAAGCCATGAAAAGGCAAGGAGGAACCTTAAGTAACTAGGACGAAGTCAAAGAAACCAATCTGAAAAGGCTATAGGCTGTATGATTCCAACTCTATGACATTCTGGAAAGACAAAACTATGGAGACAATAAAGAGATCAGTGGTGGTCAGGGGCTGGAGGAACAGAATGCTGAACAGGCAGAGCACAGAGGATTTTTAGGGCAGTGAAACTGTATGATATGGACACATGTCATGACACATTTGTCCAAACCTATAGAATGTACATTCTATATTTACATAGTGTAAGCTACAGACTGTGGGTTTAGATGGTGACGCTTGCACACAGCCTGCAAGTGGCACAGTCAGGATTCAAGCTGAGGTCCCGAAGGCTCCAAAGCCCGTGTTCTTCCCTCTACAATATGACAGCGAATGAAGAGGCATAGTAACATATGTCTTTTGGGGCCACCTGGGTGGCTCAGTCGGTTGAGCAATTGACTCTTGATTTGGGCTCAGGTCATGATCTCGAGGTGAGTTTAACCCCTGTATCAGGCTCTGCGCTGACAGTGCAGAGACTGCTTGGGATTCTCTCTCCCTCTCTCTCTCTGCCCCACCCCACCCCCGAGTAAATAAACAAATTTTTTTTAATGTGTTTTATTTATGTGTGTCTACATCTAGGCACTCAATGTTCATTGAGAAACAGAGCACGAGCAGGGGAGGGGCAGAGAGAGGGAGACACAGACTCCGAAGCAGTCTCCAGGCTCTGAGCCGTCAGCACAGAGCCCGATGCGGGGCTCAAACTCATGAACCATGAGACCATGACCTGAGCTGACGACGGACACCCAACCGACTGAGTCACCCAGCTGCCCCTAGCATAGAGTATTCTTAAGAGCTCCCCTAGCCTGACCCAGGAAGCAGTTTCAGAGACCGGGTAGGTTTGAAACACCAAGGTCACACCCACAGTGACTGGTGGGCTCATAGTCACGAGGTTTTTCATCTCTTTACTTTCCAAAGGTCAGACTAATCCCGACTGGGTTCCGTGTAAAAGTAAGGCACCTCTCTCCCCCTTGTAGAAAAACGTCAGAGGAGTGGCCACATAAAATAGCCCAGATGACCGTGGAAAGGCCCGTTTTTTTTTTTTTTTCCAGAAGATTCCTGAGCTTCAAAAGCAATCTGACTTTAATCGAGGATCCCCCTCAGAGAGAAACCTGGTGATAATAACCGTCGCTTACATCAGCTGAGCCCTCGCTATGCGGTCGAGCACTATGCTAAACCCTGGACAGGCATTTCGTCCTCACGGTCGCCCTGTTAGGGAGGTGCTGTTATTATCCCCACTTTAGACATTAGAAACCAGGCTTAGGACGATGAAACAATCTGCCCAAGGCCACGTGACGAATAAAGAGCAGAGCCCGGAATGCGTGCTCTCGTCCACACTCTGTTGGGCTGTGTCCTGGGTGGAGCGGAAAGTGCCCGGGCTCTGGAGCCGCACCGCCAGAGAGGACACTGGGTCTGGCAGCTGCTAGCAAATTCCTCGGCCTCCGTACGCCTCAATTTCCTCATCTATAAAAAGGGAGTAATAACAGTGTCTGCCTCACAAGGGTATGAGAGATAAAACAAGCAAATTCATTGAAAGCAATTAACCCAATACGTGATGCCTAGTAAGTGGTTAACAGGTGTTAGCCCTTATTAACCTCTCTGAACCTCTAGTTCCTCATCTGTAAAATGGGGGCTGATAATCGTATGGAGGTCACAGAGCTATTGTGAGGCTTACAAGAAATGGCGCACGACACGTGAGGTGACGCTGTCATGGTGGCAAGCTACCTCGCCATGGCCATCCAAAGAGGGTCGCAGATAAGCGAGCCAGCTTTTTATTTATTTATTTATCTTTAGCGTTTTTATTTTATTTTTGAGAGACACAGACACAGAGAGTGAGCAACGGAAGGGCAGAGAGAGAGGGAGACACAGAATCCGAAGCAGGCTCCAGGCTCTGAGCCACCAGCACAGAGCCCGACGCGGGGCTCGAACTGACAGACCGTGAGATCATGACCTGAGCAGAAGTCGCGGCTTAACCAACTGAGCCACCCAGGCGCCCTGAGCCAGCTTTTTAAAAAAGCCCATGGAATTGCAAATCTGCCTGATAACAAGTGCTGTTCAGATGACAAACACACCTTGAATATTGTTCCTCAAAATGCATGTATTAGCTTAAGATCCTTTATCTCTTTGCATAGAAGCTCGGAGTGTGGGTGGAGAATGCCCTCCAGGAAACTTAAATCTAAATTCTTTTTTCTGTGCTTTTTGAGAGAGAGCGAGCGAGAGTGCGCAAATGAGCGAGGGACGGAGAGGGAAACAGGCCTCACCCAAAGCCAGGTTCACCTGAGGTGGGGCCCACCCGAAGGGGGACTTGAACTCACGAACTGTGAGATCATCACCTGAGCCACAGTCAGATGCTTAACGACTGAGCCACCCAGGCGCCCCTTAAATCTAAATTCTTAGAAGACAGTACTTGCTGAAGATCAGTCCAAAATAAAGGAGCATGTCTCTGATATGACGTGGAAAAGTTTTATTTGGGGAAAATTCAAACACATACGAAACTAAACAAATAATATAATACCACCCCCCCAAGTATCCATCACAACCCGAGGAAAATTTGTTTCAACTATACTCTCTCCTACCCAGTAGAGATTTTTTTTTTAGCATTTATTTTAGTTTTGAGAGTCGGGGGGCAGACAGAGAGGGGGACAGAGGATCTGAAGCAGGCCGTGTGCTGACAGCAGACAGCCTGATGCGGGGCTCGAACTCGGGAACCTCGAGATCATGACCTGGGCCCAGGCATCCCTACCCAGTAGAGTTTTGAGGCAATTCCCAGATAGCATATCCTTTCATCTGAAAAGATTTTAGTGCGACTCTCTAAAAGATGAGGATTCTTTTAAAAACAAAAACACAATACCATTATCATACCTAAAAATTTTAAATAATAATTGTTTAGAGGGTGGCTCGGTGGTTAAGCGACTGGCTTCTGCCCAGGTCGTGATCTTGCAGTTTGTGAGTTCGAGCCCCGCATCGGACTCTCTGCTGTCAGCGTGGAGCCCACTTAGGAACCTCTGCCCCTCCCCCACTTGGGCACGTGCGTTCTTTCTCTCAAAATAAATAAACGTTAAAAAATATTTTTTAATATTTTAATCTCTAAAAAATATTTTTATTATTTATTTTTGAGAGAGAGAGAGAGAGAGAGAAAGAGAGCATGAGCAGGGGACGGGCAGAGAGAGAGGGAGACACAGAATCCAAAGCAGGCTCCAGGCTCTGAGCTGTCAGCACAGAGCCCGACCCGGGGCTTGAACCCATGAATTGTGAGATCATGAACCGAGCCAGAGTCAAGCCAACCGAGCCACCCAGGAACCCCTCCAAAAAAAATTTTTTTTAATAAATAAACAATAATTGCTCAGTATCATCAAGTCACCAGTGTTTAAATTTCTAATTGTCCCCATAAATGTCTTTTTTTTTAAACCACTTATTGGGGCTCCTTGGTGGCTCAGTCAGTTACGCGTCCCACTTCAGCTCAGGTCATGATCTCAGAGTTTGTGAGTTCGAGCCCCACATCAGGCTCCGGGCTGACAGCTCCGAGCCTAGAGCCTGGTTTGGATTCTGTGTCTCTGTCTCTCTCTGCCCCTCCCCCCCTTGCACTCTGTCTCTCTCTCAAAAATAAATAAACATTAAATAAAAACAATAAAAACTGCTTGTTTATTTGAATCAAGATTCACATATTTCAGTAAGTTGATGAAACTTTTAAGTATCTTTTAACCTAAACTTTTCTCTTTTTCTTTCTTTTTTCTCCTGCAATTTATTTGTTGGAGAAACTAGGTCATTTATCTCATAGATTTTTCACAGTCTGGATTTGGCTGATTGTACCCCCTTGGCATAGTTTAATACGATGCTCTGATCTCTGTATTTCCTATACACTGGTAGCTAGATCTAGAGGCTCGGACAGATTTGAATTCAATTTTTTTGGTAAGAATACTTCCTAGACGGTGTAATCTTTTCACAGGAGGCGCGTGGTGTCCCGTTGTCTCTGAAATGCCACTTAAAGTCATCAGAAATTGGATCATCTTTACTAGAAGTGTAAGAATATAGAAAGAATCCACCCATCCACAGAGGAATGGATAAAGGAAATGTGATATTTACCTATCATGGGATATTATTCAGCCATATGTAATTGAACTTTGAGGACCTTATGCTAAGTGAAAGAAATCAGACGCAGAAGACAAATACTGAACGATTCCACTCATATAAGGTACATAGAATATGCAAATTCATAGAGACAGAGAGTAGAACGGAGATTACCAGGGGCTGAGGGAGGGAGGAAACGGGGAGTGATTATTTGACGGATATGGTGTTTTGGTTGGGGATGATGAAAAAGTCCTGGAAATGGAGAGTGGTGATGTTCGTACGATATGGTGAATGAACTTAAGGCCCCTGAATTTACACTTAAAAGTGGTTAAAATGGGGGGCACCTGGGTGGCTCAGTCGGTTGAGTGTCTGACTTGGGCTCAGGTCTTGATCTCACTCCTGAGTTCGAGCCCCACATCTGACTCTGTGCTGACAGCTCGGAGCCTGGAGCCTGCTTCTGATTCTGTGTGTCTCTCTCTCTGCCCCACCCACACTCATGCTCTGTCTCTCTGTCTCTCTGTCTCTCTCTCTCAAAACTAAGCATTAAAGAAAAAAAATTTTTTTTGATGGTTAAAATGGTCAATATTATGTTATGCCTATTTCACCACCATAAACACTCCCACACAACGGTCAGTCTCAAATGTCCATGGCAGACATCGCTCTAGAAGCTCGCCTGGCACTTTCACCATCTCGTGCAAAGATCGCAAATGAATCAGAGCCAGATGTACGACCTTCTTCGATGACTCCTTCCTTTAGCTGATGACCCTAACCCCAGGGGGAGGGGGGAGGGGGAGAGGCGGGAGAGGAGCCAGCAGTACTCTCTCCTTGCCTCCTCCTCCCTCCGCCCCATCCACTCAGGCATCCAGGTCTGTTGGTTCTACTCCGCAAATCTCTCTCCGATCTGCACTAAGACGCTGCCTTCGTCTTAGTTCGGGCCTCGTCAGCTGTCGTCTGGACAATTGCAACCGCTTTCTCATTCCAACCTGTCTTCCATATGCCTGGCTGCCAGAGAGATCCTTCTAAAATATACAGACTCCCTGGCTTGGAATTCCTCAAAGGCTCCCGATGATGGCCTAGCACAGGGACCAGCCAGTTTTTTCCGCGAAGGGCCTGAGAGCAAATATTTTCGGCTTTACGCTCAACTCCTCCACCCCACGACTGTAGCACGAAAACAGCCACAGACAATATATAAACAAATAGGTATGACTGTGTTCCAATACGAATTTATTTATAAAAACAGGCAGTGAGCCAGATGGGGGCCCGAGGGCTATGGTTTGCCTGCAGAACAGAACCCAGTCTTCTTCGCATAACCCTCATCGCAACTGGCTACCCCTCTTCTCAGGACCTAGGCATCAATAGCCCGAGGCCCAAGGAGAACGAGCGTCCACTACAGCAAGCGGGACTCTAATTAGACCTTGGGAAGAACTGAGCTATTAAAGGATTGTTAAGATCCGCCCAAGTTGTGGAAGGAGGTAGAGGAAGGTCTGTCTCTCCTGGTTTTCTGACACGCCCTGTCGGGACCCACTCCTAATTCTGGCCTAAAGATATCAAAACGAAATTAAATCGGTGTATAGGAGTGAGCCCCATTCCACACAAAGCACCCCATCGCTATCCTGTCTGCCGCGGAGGTGCCAAGACCAGCTGGAGACACTTGCAAAGTTGCAGCGGGGTGCATTTAAAAGACAGCTCCAGGCGGCAGTCAAGGGAAGTCACAAAACAGGGCGTGACTATGTATCAGAAGGAATCTTCCTGGAGGCTCAGAGGAGCAAAAAAAAAAAACAAAACAAAAACAAAAACCAAGGTGGGGTCAAGGAAGGCTTCATAGAAGGTAGGGTTTGAGTCCATAACTGTAGAATTTAGGATAATCACGGCATCCACTGCTTTCTCAGGAACATTATTTACATTGTCTTGTTGAATCCTCGCAACGACCTCACCAAGGAGCCCGACACGGGGCTCCATCCCACGGCCCTGGGATCAGGTCCTGAGCCAAAACCAAGAGTCGGATGCCCAACCGACTAAGCCACCCCAGCATCCCCTATTAGTCCCTTTTTTTTTTTTTTATATGGAAGGAAATTGAACCTCAAGTCACCCAGCGGCTTGCCCAAGGTCGTACAGCTGAGCAGGATTAGTCTGGCTCTGAAGCCTCCCGGGGCGGAGCTCCCCAGGAGGGGCAGAGGGTGGGAGGGGCCTGGGGCGGGTCTGGGGCAGAAGTCCTGGCGCGGGTAGCCTGGGAAAGGGCGAATGAATGAGCAGGTTGGAAAGGGAGGTCTGGGCCGGCTCCTGGAAGGCGCTGGATGCCAAGCTCGGTCGGAATGGAGGGAGGGGACGGCGCGGGCCCGCTCAGTAGTAGCAGTCCAGGGCGGACCGGGCAGCAAGGCCAAGGCAACGCCCTAGACAGCCAAGGTTAATACGGCGGCCGATGTTCACGGTGAGTCGCTGCTACTGGTGAGCACTTGGCATGGATAAACTCCTCTCATCCTCACAGCGCCCTTATGAGGTCGGGTCTATTATTATTCCCCCTTTCCAGGTAAAGGAACTCAGGCACAGAGGGGTTAAGCAACGCGTCCAAAATTACACAGCTGGTAAATGGCAGAGCTGGGATTTGAACTCGGGCAGTCTGCCTCCACTCGCCTTGCTCCTGATCACTTCGTTATCCTGTGTCTGTTGAGGTGATGCCTCCAGGAGGAAGCAGGGCTCCCCACTCCCCTCCACGTTCCCCGCCCTCCAGGATCCAGCAGGAGTTGTCACCAGGCAGCACGTCCCAGTAGGCTCTCAGGTCCCTGCTGCTACCTGGAGCCAGCTGTCTCTCACCATTGGGCAGAGGTCTGTGCTGGGGCCTGAACTGTCCAGGCACGGACCGGCTGGAGGGAACTTGGAGCCCAGTCCTGTCCTCACCGGAGTAGGGCAGGGGAGGACGGGCAGGCCACCCCCAGGAGCGGCAGCCGCTGGTGCCACAAACAGGAGAAAGAGCCCAGGTGGTGCGTCTCCACCAGGTTCAGGAGGAGGAAGTAGCCCCTCCCCCACCTTGAACTTGAAGTTCAAATACATCATCATCTCCTTGGCCCTGGAAACACAGCAGTCAGTACTAGTGGGCCAGGGGTAGGAACGTCCGTGAAACAAATAAGGAGCATCAAACCTAAACAGACAGTACGGCCCGCCAGGAGGGCCAGCCCCACTGAGGTCCTCAGCACTGGTGACAATGGAGATGGAGATAACCCTCTCTGACCTTAGGGGCTGGAGTCTGGGCTGCAGCCCCAAGGCGTTTGGGGAGATTCCTCTCTCCCACCAAGAACTGTCCCTCTAGGAAGTGAGGACACCCCAGGGGTCCCAGCCCTGTGGACACAACAATCACCTGCCTTAAAGAATTAATTGAGGATGGGGGCAGGAGTAGGGAAGGAAAGGGGTGAGGACGGAAAGCCCCAGCAGCCAGATACTTGCATGACTATTTCTGGATCACAGCAGAGAGCTCCGGTTCCATCTGTGCCTGACGCCCAGGCGCGCCACTCGCTGCCTGACAAGGACAAGAAGACGAGCTGGCAGAGAAAAGGACACTGAGGAAGAAAGGAGGGCGGCAGCGACTCTCAGAAGGAGTCCTGATGCAACCCCCACGTTCACCAAGGCCGTCTGCACGCTTCTGCTGCAATCCGGCTTCCGCCGAACTGGGCTTTTGAACCTCCCAACCTCTGGTCTACCGGCTCAATGGCTGCATTTCCAGGGCGTTTTTCTTTCCAGACCTACACAGCGCGAGGCACGTTGCCCCCAAGATGCCACAGCAGACTCCTCTTGGCTTGGATTGCTTTTCCTCCAGCTTCCAGGGTAACATATGACTTTTGGTCACCATGCCAGGGCTCGGGAGAAAGGGCCCACAGCCCCTGGCCTTGCCCAGTGGAGGCCCCTTAAAGACATCAGGTCGCAAAAATCTCATCTCACTTGGTCTGTCTGTGACTTCCTTTTTTTTTTCTTCTAATTTTTTTAAGTTTATTTCCTTATTTTGAGAGAGAGCGAGTGAGCGAGCGAGAGCACAAGTGGGGAGGAACGGGGAGAAAAGAGGAGAGCAAGAATCCCGAGCAGGCTCCCCACTGCCAGCGCACAGCCCGAGGCGGGACTCAAACCCACGAACGGTGAGATCGTGACCTGAGCCGAAATCAAGAGTCAGACGCTTCACCTACTGAACCAGGCGCCCCTGTATTTCTGTCGCTTCTGATCTTGGGAATTACCGCAAAGATTTCCAGAGCATAGTTTGGGGGGCGTTTGCACCCACTACCCCAATCAGCACCCTCCGTCAGCCTCCCAAATACATATGCGACCTAAATACAGCAGCGGCAAACAGCGGTGTAAACCCGGGGTCCAGACAGGACCCCAGCCTTAGCCACTGACTTGACAGACGTCCCTAATCTCCTAAACAGATTCCTGGAGCTGCCACTGGAACCATCCTCGCCCCGCCTCCCCTTAACTTTAAAAAACCAGACTCTCTTGATTTTTCTCTTCCTGGTTGGTCAACTTGCCAGTTCCTCAACTTTCCTTGAGTTAAATTCAACCCCTCACTGATCTTGGAGGACGTGGTGGTCTCTGAGAACAGCCACAAGCATGTCTGGATTAAACGTACTCCCTTGGGAAGGAGTGGCCTTGTGGATTTAGGTGCCCGGAGCTGTGTGAGCTTGGGCAAGTCGCTTCACCCTCTCTCTGCTTCTGTTTCCTCACCTGCGTAATGGAGACGGGAACAGTATTTACCTCACAGAGTTGTATAGGTTATTTGAGTTAATAGATGCAAAGGACTAAGAAAAGTGTTTGGTGCATACTGTTTCATGAGTATTAGGTTGTTATGGTTGGTTTTTTTTTTTCTTTTTTTAAGATTTTATTTTTGAGTAATCTCTACACCCAACGTGGGGCTCAAACTCACAACTCTGAGCTCAATAGTTGCATGCGCTACCGACCAAGCTGGCCAGGTGCCGGGAATATTATGTATTTTTATCTTTCCCCAAAACCTTCTCTTCTTCTTGTCTTGGTGAATAGCACCATTACCCAAGTCAGAATCCTGGTCGTTACCCATAATTCCTCCCTTTTGCTTCCTATCCATTTAATTTTTTTTTTTTTCAACTTTAGAGAGAGAGAGAGAGAGCATGAGTTGGGGAGGGGCGGAGGGAGAGGGAGCAAGAATCTCCAGCAGGCCCTGCTCTGAGCGTGGAGCCTAAGGCAGCCTTGATCCCACAATTCTGGGATCACGACTTGAGCTAAAATCAGGAGTCAAACGCTCACCCAACTGAGCCACCCAGGCGCCCCCTCCTATCCACTGCTAACTGCCGACCGAATCCCCTAAATGCTACCTCCTTAGTATCCCCCATGTCCATTGCCTTCTCACTAGTCCCTGGCATGGCCTTAGCCCAGACTTTATCTTCTCTCCCCAGAATCGTTACAGTCCTAGGGAGTCCCTCTGCCTCCAGTTTTGGGCCTCTGGTCTACCCGCTCAAAGGCTGCATTTCTAAAGGGTCATTTCATTTCCCGTCTTAAAACCCTCCAAGCCACCCATTCCCCTCAGGATAGAGCCCGCCCCCCTAGACCCTCATGATAGAACCCACCCCCCTATGGCATAGACCCTCCCCCATAAGGCTTTTGCCTACACCTCCAACCCCATATGGGCCCTTCCCGCCCTTCAGCCCTCAGTCTGGCACATCCAGGCAGCTTCATGCTTCTGAGCAATTACCCACACTGTCCCTTCCGCCTCTCCAGCCCCACTGTCCTTCCGGCTAATTCTTATCTTCCAACATTCAGCTCAAGCAGTATCTTTACTGAGAAATCGACCTGACCCGATCCCAGGAAGGACTGACTCCCCTCTGGTCTCCTGCTCAGCGCACCATCTGCTGTACCTAGTGTCTGTCATTTCCACTTATTTCCATAAAACCCCACTTATTTCCATAAAAACTTATCTCAATTACTAGATGGGAATCATTTGATGACAGGGACAATATCTTATTTGCACTACTCCTATGCTCAACGCCAATGAGGTGCTCGATATATATTTACTGGATGAATGAGAGAGAGGCCTGGGTTCAAATCCCGTCTCTGCTGTTGCTCATTACGTGAGCGTGGTACAGATTACTTACCTTCTGGGGCTGTCCTCCCGTCCGTGAAGCAGAGATTTTCATATGGAATTTCAGAGACATAGTGATGCTTAGTAGATTGAGTATTTATAGGGGCGCCTGGGTGGCTCAGTCGGTTAAGCATCCAACTCTTGGTTTCGGCTCAGGTCATGATCTCACAGTCTGTGAGTTCGAGCCCCGCGTCAGGCTCTGTGCTGATGGCTCAGAGCCTGGAGCCTGCTTCATATTCTGTATCTCCCTCTCTCTCTGCCCTTCCCCTGCTCATACTCTGTCTCTATGTCTCTCAAAAATAAATAAACGTTAAAAAAAAAAGAAAGAAAGAAAGAAAGAAAACTTTTCAATAAACAAATAAAAATAAAAAGCTGCCTGCCCAAAATTCATAAAGGCAGAAATCAGAATGGATTCCAGGGCCTAGGGGAGGAATGAATGGGGAACTATTGTTTAACGGGTACAGAGTTTCAGTTTGGGATCCAGAAAACGTTCTGGAAATGGACAGTAGTGCTGGCTGCACGCCATTGTGAATATACTCAATGCCGCTGAATCGTTAACTTCGAAATGGTTAAAATGGTAAACCGTATGTTATATATTTACCATAAAGATATTTAGATCACCCGGCACCTGGGTGAGTCAGTTGGTTAAGCATCTGACTCTTGGTTTCAGCTCAGGTCATGATGGGGTAGTTCGTGAGTTTGAGCCCCTCCTCAGTTTCCAAGCTGTCAATGCCTGCTTGGGATTCTCTGTCCCTCTCTCTCGCTCTCTCTGCCCCTCCCCTGCTCATGCTCTCTCTCTCTCAAAATAAATAAATAAACTTTAAAATCAAATTAGGGGCACCTGGGTGGCTCGGTTGGGTGAGCATTCGACTTTGGCTCAGGTCATGATCTCATGGTTCGTGAGTTTGAGTCCCACATCGGCCTCTGTGCTAATGGCTCGGAGCCTGGAGCCTGCTTCGGATTCTGTGTCTCCCTCTCTCTCTGCCCCTCCCCCTATCATGCGCGCACGCTCTCTCTCTCTCTCTCTCTCAAAAATAAATAAACATTAAAAACCATTTAAAAAAATAAATAAATAAAATCAAATTAGATAAACAAAGGGAATTAAAAAACCCTTACTTACTACCTGTCACCTAGTAGGAGCTCAGGATAAATGGAAGAAGATACTGGAAACTCCCAGTCAGGCTATTCAAACTCCCTCCAGGAAGTAGGCGCTGCCACGCAGCTGGCAAATGTCTGCCTCCTCAGTCAGGAGGAGGCACCTGGGAGACGGAAGCGTCTGGAAGCTTTCTTCTCCTCTTGACAGCACAGCCAGGATTTGGCAGCAAGAGGAAACCATCTGTCCCGCCCCCACCTTTAAATCCCAGAAACCAGAACTGAGCCCCATCCCTTTTGATTTGAACCCTGGCGGGAGAAGGGTGGAAGAGAAAGAAATCAATGAGGCAGAGAAATGATGAGGGGGGAGGGGAATGCCAGCCAGCCCAAGAAGAGAGGGGGGACTGAGAAACTCACTTCCTGTCTCCCCTGAGAGCTAGAGGGGAAAATAGCTTCCCAGTAACAATACGAGTGAATGAAGCGAGATGTTTCTGGTTGCCAGGCCTTGAGGGCAATGGATGAAAACGTAAGTCTCTCAGGACAGCTTGAAAATGGGGCAGAGATCTCTCCGTGCAGGCCAGGGTTTCTCAACCTCAGCACTGACATTTTGGACGGGATAGTTCTACGTTAGAGGGGACTGTGCTGTGCATCGTAGCAGGTTTAACAACCTCTCTGGCCTCTATTCACTAGATGCCAGGGGTACCCAACCCCCCTGGTCATGACAATCAAAAACGTCTCTACTGTCAGGGGCGCCTGGGTGGCTCAGTCGGTTGAGTGTCCGACTTCGGTTCAGGTCATGATCTCAGGGTCAGTGAGTTCGAGCCCCGTGTCGGGCTCTGTGCTGACAGCTTGGAGCCTGGAGCCTGGAGCCTGCTTCAGATTCTGTGTTTCCTTCTCTCTGCCCCTCCCCTGCTCATGCTCTGTCTCTCTCTCAAAAATAAATAAACATTTAAAAAAATGTATATACGAAAGCGATAAAAAGACTCTGTGACTGGCTGGAGGTCAGGGAGAAGACCAAGGACTCCCTGTATCATAGGAAACCGAGACGCTCCAGCCAGGCTCCAAGGTCACATGGCACAGACCTTGCGGAGTCAGGAGCAGTGAGTCCTCGGGGTGTCAGCAGCTACAGGCCTTACGCAAATCAGCGCCAGCAGCGGGTCCTGTTCCTCCTCTGAGCTCAGGTCTTCTGGGGATGAGGTCGACCGTTAGGGAGACTTCTCTGCGCCTTCCTTGAAGCCACACAGATCACAGAAGCCTGAAAGAAGAGCCAAGGCCTGGAAATATTTCCAGCTCCAAATCTCAGAGTATCCCCACCCTCCCTAGGGTCCCAGAACACAGGAGCCAGAGAGCGGCACCGAGAGAAGCTTCCTTAAGTTCCTCTGGTCCCGCATCAATATGGTGGACTTTTCCTTTTCTCCCAGGCTCCAGCGTGGCGGGGCACAATCTTACTGACCCTGTCTTTCCAGAAAACGTTATTATTTTGTGCAACATAGATTTGGGGGGGCATTAGTTTTAACTTTTAAAACATCGCCTTAAAATGTTCTTTATCTTGATTACTGGCTGTTTCGGCATCCCTGAAATTTTGTGCCTGAGGCTAGTGCCTCACTCACCTCACTCTCTCTTCCTGGCCCTGCTCACTGGGTCCCCAAAAGGACAGCCCGGGAGGCACACTGTGAAGGCACAGGTCACAAACGGAAGCCCAGGGGCTGAATTTGCACATAAATGTGTTTTGTTTGGCTAGCTCTGTATTTTTTTAAGTGTCTTGATTTGTTGCCAATTTTTTAGAGTCAAGAGAATCACATAAACATCCATATTTCTGGCCTCTTTTGAAAAATTGGACAATCTGGCAACACCCCATACCATGCACGAGAACTGCCAGGATCTGGTGAGTGACTTCCCATTCAGGGTAGGGGTGCTGTCCCTCGGCCACACCTAGCCCACTTCTCCTGCTTACAAGGACCCCCTGATTTCCTGTGCAGCCGGCGTGGCTTGGTTCTGGCTCACAAGAGCCAACTATCAAGTTTCCAGTTGAGTCGTTGAGCGTAGCCATTATTAAAAAAAAATTAAATTACATAAGCTTAAAATTAAAGCTTATTTAATTTTTTTAAATGTTTATTCTTTTTTTTTTAATGTTTATTTATTTTTGAGACAGAGAGAGACAGAGCATGAGTGGGGGAGGAGCAGAGAGAGAGGGAGTCACAGAATCCGAAGCAGGCTCCAGGCTCTGAGCTGTCAGCACAGAGCCCGACGCGGGGCTCGAACTCACGGACTGCAAGATCGTGACCTGAGCCGAAGTCGGACGCTCAACCGACTGAGCCACCCAGGCGCCCCTGTTTATTCATTTTTTAAATGAAGAGACAGAGCGCGAGTAGGGGAGGGGCAGAGAGAGAGAGGGAGACACAGAATCCGAAGCAGGCTCCAGGCTCTGAGCTGTCAGCACAGAGCCCAATGGGGGGGGGTGGGGGGTTGAACTCACAAACCATGAGGTCATGACCTGAGCCGAAGTTGAACACTCAACTGACTGAGCCCCGCCCCCCGGCGTCGCCCCCACCCCCCAATTTCCTAATTATTTTACCACATTTTACGGGGGGTCATCGCCCTGTGCGGTGGAAACGTGTATACGGATGGGTGTGCTGCGGCATGTCTCGTCTCAACTCCGTGTTCAGTTACGTCACACCGGTACCACCGCAGAAATCAGCAAACACTGCAAAACAGGGCTGGCTCTGTTGGTTTGTCGATGGTCTAGACTTGAGATAGTGACGGAGAAAATGTTAATAATGCAGGTGAAACTCGATAGCGCGTCACGTCGGTAGCAGTTCCATTGTGAAAAGTGCGTCGATTTGAGGAACTAGCCTTCCAGTATTTGACAACTACTACGCAATTCAGCAAAGAAATTGACTAACTGACAAAATCACTGACTAACGACTGAAGTTCAGACAAGAATCTTCATTGTTCCACTTTCGTCTTATGCCTTCACATTAAAACATCGACCAGGGGCACCCGGCTGGCTCAGTCAGTGGAGCGTGCAACTCTGGATCACGGGGTCGTGAGTTTCGAGCACCACACTGGGCGTGGAGATGACTTAAAAATGAAATCTTTTAAAAAAATTAACCAACTTTCACGTCAAAACTATACTGGCTTATCATCTGTGACCTAAGTTGGGTTTAATGTCTGTTTGTTTTTGAGAGAGAGAGAGAGAACACCAGCAGGGGAGGAGCAGAGAGAGAGGGAGACACAGACTCCGAAGCAGGCTCCAGGCTCTGATCTATCAGCAGAGAGCCCGACGCAGGGCTCGAACCCACAGACCTCGAGATCATGACCTGAGCCTGAAGTCGGACACTTAACTGACGCTTAACCAACTGAGGACACCCAGGTGCCTCTAAGGTTGGTTTCTGATGTAGGGATCCTAAAAATATCAGTGAAAGCATTTTGTGGACATTAATTAGCTCTGTGGAATTTACATGAAAGATTATTATATTTTTATTATTAGCTGTAAGTCAGTCATATGCTACACATTCTTTATACAAAGAGAAAAGTTTAATAAACTACGTATGTATACACCTTTCCAGATAGCCTGTTTTCGAACAGTTGCCAGCACATCACTGCCTGTTTGCAGCCATGTTGGCACTCCTACTCTAAAGTTTCTGGACTAAAAAGGCAGTAACTGGAGCTCCTGGGTGGCTCAGTTGGTTAAGCGTCCGACTTCGGCTCGGGTCATGATCTCACCATTCCTGAGTTCAAGCCCCAAGTCGGGCTCTGTGTTGACATCTCAGAGCCTGGAGCCTGTTTCAGATTCTGTGTCTCCCTCTCTCTCTCTGCCCCTGCCCCGGTTGCACTCTGTCTCTCTGTCTCAAAAATAAATATTTAAATAAGTAAATAAATGATAAATAAATTAGTTAATTAATTACTTAAAAGGCAGTAACTTTCTCCCCAAATTCCTGTGCCACATAGTCCCAGGATGGGCCCCCAGGAGTCCCTCGACCAACAGAAAACCTCTCTGAATCCACCCTCCTTCCAGGGAAAGAGAGGCAGCAACCACCTGCCCCATGCTGGGCTCCTCACGCACATCCCTACTGAAGTCCTTCTTCCCAACAGTTCACTGAGGAAGACGTGATTATTCCCATTCTGCGGATAAGAAAACTGAACCGCAGAGCCAGGATGTCAGTCTCAGTCTGCCGCCCGCAAAGCTTGTGCTCATTTTGCTGTGCTGCCTGTAAAGGAGACATGAGCATGGTTTAGGGGTGAAAAAACACACAGGAGAAAAGCCTGTACATGTCTCTGATTCCAGGGGGAAAGATACCATTGAGTAAGTCCTAGACAAAAGGCCTACTCTGTGGGAAAAAGGGGCAGAAGGTTTATTTGAACCAATTATGGCTGAGAACTTCTCTAATCCGGGGGAGGGAACACATTCAAATCCAAGAGGCACAGAGAACTCCCCTCGAAATCAACAAAAACAGGTTAACACCATGATACATCATGGTGAAACTTGCAAAATACAAAGATAAAGAAGGAATTCTGAAACCAGCTAGGGACAAAAGGTCCTGAACCTACAAGGGTAGACACATAAGGTTAGCAGTAAAGACCTGTCCACTGAAACTTAGCAGGCCAGAAGGGAGTGGCAGGAAATATTCAATGTGCTGAATGGGAAAATATGCTGCCAAGAATTCTTTATCCAGTGAGGCTGTCATTCAGAATAGAAATAGAGATAAAGAGTTTCCCAGACAAACAAAAACTCAAGGAGTTTGTGACCAAAACCAGCCTGCAAGAAATTTTAAGGGGGACTCTCTGAGTGGAGAAAAAAAAAAAGATCAAAGCAACGAAGACTACAAGGGACCAGAGAATATCACCAGAAACATCAACTCTACAGGTAACACGATGGCCCTAAATTTGTATCTTTCAATAATCACTCTGAATGTCAATGGACTAAGTGCTCCAATCAAAAGACATAGGGTATCAAAATGGATTAAAAAAACAAGATCCATCTATATTATGCCTATAAGAGACTTATTTTACACCTAAACACACCTGCAGATTGAAAGTGAGGGGATGGAGAACGATCTGTCATGCTAATAGATGTTAAAAGAAAGTCAGAGTAGCCATACTTAGATCAGACAAACCCAATTAAAAAAATTTTTTGTAATGTTTATTTATTTTTGAGAGAGAGAGCATGAGTGGGGGAGAAGCAGAAAGAGAGGGAGACAGAGAATCCAAAGCAGGCTCCGCGCTGTCTGTGCAAAGCCCGACACAGGGTTCAAACCCACGAACCGTGAGATCACGACCCGAGCTGAAGTTGGATGCTCAACCGACTAAGCCACTCAGGAACCCTGAGACAAACTTGATTTTAAAACAAAAACTGTAATAAGAGATGAAGAAAGGCATTATATCATAATTAAGGGGTCTATCCATCAAGAAGATATAACAACTGTAAATATTTATGCCCCCAACTTGAGAGCACCCAAATATTTAAACCAATTAATCACAAACATAAGGAAACTTATTAATAATAGTAGGAGACTTTAACACCCCCCCCACAGAAATGGAAAGGTCATCTAGGCTGAAAATCAACACAAAAACAATGGCCTTGAATGACACACTGGACCAGGTGGACTTAACAGATATATTCAGAACATTTCATCCTAAAGCAGCAGAATACACATTCTTCCTGAGTACACATGGAACATTCTCCAGAATAGATCACATATTGAGTCACAAATCAGCCCTCAAAAGGTACAAAGAGATTGAGATCATACCATGCATATTTTCAGATCACGATACTATGAAACTTGAAATCAACCACAAGAAAAAAAATTGGAAAGCCTTCAAACACATAGAGATGAAAAAACATCCTACTATGGGGCACCTGAGTGGCTCAGTGAGTTAAGCGTCCGACTTCGGCTCAGGTCACGATCTCACAGTTCATGAGTTCAAGCCCCGTGTTGGGCTCTGTGCTGACAGCTCAGAGCCTGGAGGCTGCTTCAGATTCTGTGTCTCCCTCTCTCTCTGCCCCTCCCCTGCTCACACTCTGTCTGTCTCTCTCTCTCTCAAAATAAAAACATTTTAAAAATCCTACTAAAGAATGAATGGGTTAACCAGGAAATTAAAGAAGAAATTAAAAAGTACACAGAAGCAAATGAAAATGAAAACATGACGGTCCAAACCCTTTAAGATGCAGCAAAGGCAGTCCTAAGAGGAAAGGACATTCCAATCCAGGCCTATCTCAAGAAGGAAGAAAGGTCCCAAATACATAGCCTAACCTTACACCTAAAAGAGCTAGAAAAGGAGCAGCAAATAAAGCCTAAAGGCAGCAGCAGAAGAGAAATAATAAAGATTAGAGCAGAAATAAATGGTATAGAAACAAACAAAAACAGTAGAACAGATCAATAAAATGAATGAATACAAAATTGATAAACCTCTAGCCAGACTTCTCAAAAAGAAAACAAAGAGGATCCAAATAGATAAAATGAAAGAGAAAAGATCACAAATAACACCACAGAAATACAAACAATTATAAGAGAATACTATGAAAAATTATATGCCAACACACTGGACATTCGACAAATTCCTAGAAACTCACGCACTACCAAAACTGAAACAGGAAGAAATAGAAAATTTGAACCGTCCCATAACCAGCAAAGAAATTGAATCAGTTATCAAAAAACTCCCAACAAACAAGATTCCCGGGCCAGATAGCTTCCCAGGAGAATTCTACCAGACATTTAAAGAAGAGTTAATACCTATTCTTCTCAAACTGTTCCAAAAAATAGAAATGGAAGGGCACCTGGGTGACTCAGTCAGTTGAGCATCCAACTTCAACTTAGGTCATGATCTCATGGTTCATGAGTTCAAGCCACGTATCGGGCTCATTGCTGTCAGTGCAGAGCCCGCTTGGGATCCTCCGTCCCCTTCTCTCTCTGCCCCTCCCCCACTCACACTCTCTCTCTAAAAAATAAATAAACATTAAAAAATTTTTTTAATCTTAAAAAAAATAGAAATGGAAGGAAAGCTTCCAAACTCATTCTATGAAGCCAGCATTACCTTGATTCCAAAACCAAAGACCCAACTAAAAAGGAGAATTACGGGCCAGTATTCCTGATGAAACTTGATCCAAAAATTCTCAACAAGATACTAGCAAATCAAATTCAACAGTACGTTAAAAGAATTATTCACCATAATCAAGTGGAATTCATCCCTGGATGCAGGGCTGTTTCAATATTCACAAAGCAATCAATGTGATTCACCACATTGACAAAAGAAAGGATAAGAACCATATGATCCTCTCAATAGATGTGGAAAAACATTTGACAAAATATGGCATCCGTTCTTGATAAAAACCCTTAAGAAAGTAAGGGTAGAAGGAACTTACATCAACATCATAGAGGCCATATATGAAAGACCCACAGCTAATATCATCCTCAATGGGGAGAAACTGAGAGCTTTCCCCCGTTCAGGTCACGAACACAACAGGAATGTCCACTCTCACCACTGATGCTCGACATATTACTGGAAGTTCTAGCCTCAGCAGTCAGACAACACAAAGAAATAAAAGGCATCCAAGTCAGCAAGGAGAAAGTCGAACTTACACTCTTTGCAGATGACATGATACTCTACATGGAAAACCCAAAAGACTCCACCAAAAAAGTGTGAGAACAAATCCACAAATTCAGTAAAGTCACAGGATATAAAATCAATGTACAGAAATTGGTTGCGTTTCTATACACCGATAATGAAGCAACAGAAAGAGAAATCAAGGAATCGATCCCATTAACAATGACAACAAAACCCATAAGATACCGAGGAGTAACCCTAACCAAAGAGGTAAAAGATCTGTATGCTGAAAACTGTAGAAAGCTTATGAAAGAAATTGAAGAAGACACAAAGAAATGAAAAAACATTCCAGGCTCATGGATTGGAAGAACAGATATTGTTAAAATGTTTATACTGCCCAAAGCCATCTGCACATTCCATGCAATCCCCATCAAAATATCACCAGCATTTTTCACAGAAGAGAATAACCAATTCTAAAATTTGTATGGAACCAGAAAAGACCCCGCATAGCCAAAGTAATGTTGAAAAGGAAAACCAAACAAAGCTGGAGGCATCACAATTCCAGACTTTCAGCTGTATTGCAAAGTTGTAATCATCAAGACTGTATGGTACTGGCACAAAAACAGACACTCAGATCAATGGAACAGAATAGAGAACCCAGAAATGGACCCACAAATACATGGCCAACTAATCTTTGACAAAGCAGGAAAGGGTATCCAATGGAAAAAAGTCGCTTCCACAAATGGTGTTGGGAAAACTGGACAGTGACATGCAGAAGAATGAAACTGGACCACTTTCTTACACCATACACAAAAATAAATTCAAAATGGATGTAAGACCTAAGTGTGAAACAGGAAACTATCAAAATCCTAGAAGAGACCACAGGCAGCAACCTCTTTGACCTAGGCCAGAGCAACTTCTTACTAGACATGTTTTCGGAGGCAAGGGAAGTAAAAGCCAAAATGAACTATTGGGACTTCATCAAGATAAAAAGCTTCTGCAGAGTGAAGGAAACAATGAATAAAACTAAAAGGCAACCGACAGAATGGGAGAAGATGTTTGCAAATGACATATCAGAAAAAGGGTTAGTATCCAAAATCTATAAAAATCTTATCAAACTCAACACCCCCAAAGCACCCAGGGAAGAAGTGGGCAGAAGACATAAATAGACACTTTTCCAAAGAAGACATCCAGATGGCCAACAGACACATGAAACAATGCTTAATCACCAGAGAAATATAAACAAAAACCATTAGATACCACCTCACGCCTGTCAGAATGGCTAAAATTAACAACTCAGGAGGGGCACCGGGGTGGTTCGGTCAGTTAAGCGTCCAGCTTCGGCTCAGGTCATGATCTCGAGGTCCGTGAGTTCAAGCTCCAAGTCGGGCTCTCTGCTGTCAGCACACAGCCTGTTTTGAATCCTCTGTCCCCCTCCTCCCTGCCCCTCTCCCATTGGCGCATGCTCTCTCGCTCTCCTCCACCTCCCAAATAAATAAATAAAAACTTTAAAAATGTTTACATCAATAATCATGTATTAACTTCTTACTATTCTTTTCCCCAGTTTCTCTTCCCTTGGGGGCAGAGGTGTCATAGTCATGCAGGGCTTGGTTGTAGTAATAGCAAAAAAAAAAAAAAAAAAAAGAAAAGAAAAAAGAAAGAAACTAAAAAAAAAACAAAAACACTAATAATAATAGCTACTATACGCTGACCGCTTATTATGGGTCTGGTACTATGATAAGTGCTATCCTGATTTCACTTAATACTGCGAGGCAGTTCTTACTATCCCCATTTTACTCACGAGGACCCTGACCCTCAGAGAGCCTTGCTCCCAAGATCACACAACTTGTAGGTACAGAGCCGGATTCTCACCCAGTTTTCTGACTCCAAAGCCTACGCAGCAACCACTGAGACGCACCGTCCGGACGCACCATGAAGACTCAGTAGGAGGCGGCCGGGTATCACTCGGGCTGCCCATCCACCAGCACTGAGAAATATCGCCTCCCAAGTAAGGAGGTGACAGAACGTTGGTGTGAACTGGTTTCATTACGCCGAAGCAGGAAGTTGGCTTGGAAGGAGGTTACTCCCCAGTACCAGAAGACCAGACTCCCCCAGGCCAGGCTCAGAAGCACTGCCCCGTGTTCCAGGCTGGAGCCACCTCCTGCCCGTCTTCCCTCTTGTCTGGAGGGGGCTCGGAAAGCACCGCCCTGGGTCCCCTCATCCGCCCAGGATTGAAGGTAGGTTCCAGGAAATAGGTGTTAGGGGGAGCAGGTGCTAGCAGTTTGGCCCTGGAAGAAAACAGAGCGGGTGGGACCGAAGCTGAACATTCCAAGTCCAGCTGCTTCCTGGTCCGGGCGTGCGCGCGCGCGCACACACACAACAGACCCTGCTAACCTCTCCTACTATGAGATTGCATTTTCCCTGTAGTGAGCGAAGTTTTTATTTAGCGTTGGGCAACTTCCGCCCAGATTAAAGACCTCTTTCCCAGCCTTCTTTTCACGAGCGGTGACTACATTCTGGTTAATGGATGTCTATGAAGCAGCTTCCAAGCAGGGATCGGGTGGGCAGGTTTTTCCCCTCGTGCCATTGAGCGAGGTCACCCCGTGGTTTTCAGCCCGCGCATGGGTTGACTTGGAGGGTCCAAGACAGCTCCACTCACATGGCTGGCATTTTGGTAGGAACAGCTGAAAGGCTCAGCTGGGACTGTCAACTGGAGCACCCATGTGGCCAACCTTGTGGCCTCTCCCGCGTGATGGCCTCGGGAGAGTTGGATTTCTTCTATGACAGCTCAGGGCTCCAAGAGCAAGTGTTCCAGTGATCGAGACAGACACCGCACGGCCTTTTGCAGCTGAGCCTCTGAAGTCACTGGACATCGCTCCTGCCTACTCCCTTGGTCAGAGCCGTCACAAGCCCACCCAGACTGAAGGAGATCTTCTCAATGGAAGGAGTGTCAAAGAATCTGGTTTTTTTTTTTTTAATGTTTTTATTTATTTTTGAGAGACATAGAGACAGAGTGTGAGCAGGGGAAGGGCAGAGAGAGAGGGAGACACGGAATCTGAAGCAGGCTCCAGGCTCTGAGCCATCAGCACAGAGCCTGACGTGGGGCTCGAACTCACAGACAGTGAGATCATGACCTGAGCCGAAATCGGCCGCTTAACCAACTGAGCCACCCAGGCGCCCCTCTGTTGTTTTAAAAACACAGCAGCAGGGGCGTCTGGGTGGCTCGGTCGGTTGAGTGTCCGACTTTGGCTCAGGTCACGATCTCACATTTGTGGGTTCGAGCCCCGCATCAGGCTCTGTGCTGAACACTTGCTCAGAGCCTGGAGCCTGCTTCAGATTCTGTGTCTCCTTCTCTCTCTGCTCCTCCTCCACTCGCGCTGTGTCTCGTTCTGTCTCTCAAAAATAAATAAATGCAAAAAAAAAAAAAAAAAAAAACAACACAGCAGCGGCCGTGGGCCACTTAGGTCTGGACTCGAAGCCCGAGAAAAAAGAAACTTCTATCTTATTTAAACCACTACTATTTTGGTTATCTGTCGCTCACACCTGAATCCAATCCTAACAGACACACACATGTACACAGACACACTCACAATATGCAGTGTACATATAGCCCACAAGACACAGGGGATAGGTATATACTGAAATCACCCAGGATTAGGGGTACTCACTCAGATGCAGTCACTTAATGCACCAATTTCATGGCTGTCTTTGCCCGAAGCTCTTACCTCACTCTGTTCTTCCCCGTCAGAGCATTTAGCATGATCTATTGTAATTACCCGCTTGCCTGTCCCTGCCACCCTGGCTCTGCTCATCTCTTGGACTATGTCTGTCTCCTTCATCATCATTCGCTTACAACCAAGCGAAGGATCTCAGTGGATATTGGACCAGTTTGCACCTTACAGCCTGCAGGTGACGCTTAGGACTGCTGGGGACCAGCCTGAGCAGAGAGCAGTGAGACCGTTAGGCATCTGTAAGGCACCTGGACACGATGAACCCCAGGACTGAGGTGCCAGTAAGTGGGAACAGGGGTAGAATGGAGAGAACGCAGAATGCAGATTTGGCGGCTCTGGGGACGATGGGTGAGAGAGAGGCCAGAGTCAAGACTGGCGCCCACATTTCCTACCTGAGTAATGCAATAGTAAGTGGCAGCACCAAAACTATTAATTAATTAATCAATTAATTAATTAATTAAATCAGCAAATAGCTAGAGGCACCATTGGCTGAAAGAGAAAACAGAAAAGGAAAGCAGACAACTGGGAAGAGGGTAATGAGCTCAGTTTTGAGTGTCTGCATTCCAAATGCCTGGGGGACAACCAGGTGGAGTCATGCTAGAGGTAGCTGGACCCACAGAGCTGGACAGACCAACAGACCGGCAAAGAACATGAGTGCATGTTCAGAAACATTCCCACCTGTGGACATTCGTGGTTCTTTTTTAATTTTTGTTTTATTTTTAATTTTTTTAACATTTATTTATTCTTTTTTATTCTTTTTTTTATTTTTTTTTTAGTATTTATTTATTCTTGAGAGAGAGAGAGAGCCTGAGCAGGGGAGGGGCAGAAAGAGAGAGACACACAGAATCCGAAGCAGGCTTCAGGCTCTGAGACATCAGCACAGAGCCCGATGCAGGGCTCAAACCCACGGACCTTGAGATCATGACCTGACCAAAGTCGGATGCTCCACCGACTGAGTCACCCAGGTGCCCCTCATTGTTCTTTTCAAAAGGGTTGGAAGAAGCAGGGCCCGAGGCGGGGCGCTGGGATGGAAGCTGCCAGACCGCGTTCACATCTCCACTGCCAGCTGATTGTCATCTTGAGCAAGAGACTCTGCCTTTCTGGCTCATAATTTTCTGCTCTTGTTGTAAAGATGAAAGGCGTGCCTCAGACCTGTTTCCTGCCAGCTCTCACATGCCATGATTCTTCATGAAATATTTGAAATATTTGAAGGTCTACCCTGGGCACATCACTATTCTAGACACTGACCCCATTCCTGCTTCTCACACACACACACACAAAAACGAATCAACAACAACAATAAAAAGAAGGTCGGGGGTGCCTGGCTGGCTCAGTGGGTGGAGTGGGCGACTGTTGATCTCGGGGTTGTGAGTTCGAGCCCTGTGTTGGGTGTGTAGAGATTACCTAAATAAAAATAATAATAATTAATAAAAAAAGATCAGCTGCGGGAGGAGGCTGGTAGATGAAGCTCACTGTAAGCCCCCCTTACCCCTGACTCCTGCCTGTTCTTCCTTTTCCTCATTCCCCACACCCGCGTCTCTGTCCAGCAGGCCCACCTTTGGTCTCCAGGCTCCTTCAGCCTTTCCTGACCTAACCCTCTGCTACCCCCGGCAGCCATTTTCTTAAAGACCAACTAGGAATAAAAATGATCTTCATTCCTTACCTCCGTGTCACGCTCTACGTTTCTACTTTCTCCGGTATAAATGACGTCTGTTGCCCAGGAACCATGTGGGAGGCAGTGGGCCAGGCTCTGAAGCCCCGAGGTGAAGAAGACATGGGCCCTGCCCTCCTCGCACAAAGCAGGGAAGAGACTTAGCAATGCAATCCATAGGATACCATCACACTGGGGCTGTAGAGGCGGAGAGCGCGCGCGCGTGTGTGTGTTTATGACCACGTGTCTCTGTGTTCAGGAGAATCTTCAGACGCCGCAAAGTTTTCATGAACCATCAGCACTGGAAGGGATCTCACAGACCAGTTAGCTCCACTCTCTCCTTATATACGTGTAGACATTGAGGCCCAGGGAAGTTAAGTGACTTGCCCAATGACATGTAGCTG
Organism: Paguma larvata; assembly: GCA_030068075.1. NCBI lineage: Eukaryota > Metazoa > Chordata > Mammalia > Carnivora > Viverridae > Paguma > Paguma larvata. The sequence goes on from CM057843.1 coordinate 7,347,963, forward strand.
GTGAGAGTAGCAAAGCCTAGCCTGCGATCATATCCCAAACTTCCTCCGGTTCTCCTCCATCAGGTTTCTTGCCACCTCACCGTGCTGCCTCCTGATGATTCAATAATCATGGTCTATTAAGCTTCACGAAGGCCAAGATACTGCCGGGCGCCATGCTGAGCTCTCTCCTTGGATTGTCTCGTTTATTACTTGCAGCAGTTCTGAGAGTTAAGTGTGCTTTTATAATCTGCTATTATGAGAAAATTGAGCCTTAGATTAACTGACTTGCTCAAGGTCACCCAGATAACATGTGAAAAAGTCAATATTTGAACACAGGTAGTCTGAAGGGAGAGCTATGTGCAAGGGGGAAAAAAAAAAAGAAAAAGAAAAAAAAAGAAATCGCCTTGCAACCTTGTTAAACATACAATTCCCAGACTCTACCCCCAGAAAGTCTGATTCTATAGGTCTAGGGCGAACAAACTGGAGATTATATTTTAACCACGCACGCGAGGGGATTATGATTTGGCGGTCGCTGGACCACATCCCCCCAAAAAACCAATTCTCTTGCATCTTTTTTCTAAATTCAGAGTTTTCTGGTCGAGCCTGTCCGTTCCCTGGGATCCTGGGAACTGTCCCCCAGGAACTGGCTTTGGGAGGCTGAGGGTGCTTTAGGGACGGGCGTGCGCCCCCTGGTGGTCAGACATTAGAGGCCCGGAGCCGCACTCCAGAGGCCCCTCGTCAAAAAAGCACGGATGTGAATTTTTCTATAATTCTGTTGAGCCCGTGTTACCGGGGCACCACTATGCGCCAGCACTGAGCCAGTGGAGCGCAAGGCGGACTGGGAAGAAACAAGACTTTGGGGAGCAGAATTCTTCAAGGCGACTGATACCAAGGCGTTCATTTCAAGCTACAGTCGGGTGAATTTCATCCGGCCGGAGAGGTCATAGTTGACGATACACGGCTCTGCGATTTAGGTCTTTAGAAAGGCCGCAAAAGAGTGTTTTGAAAAAGGCTGAGCCCGCACTCTGGAATGAGAACACGGGCACGTATTTGCCCCGCAGCGCGAAGAGCCCGGCTTTGTAGTCGGGCTGCTGCAGCCTTGGCTTCAGGCCCTGGGGTCCGGGGACAGTTATTTCATCTTTCTGAGCAGCAGGTGCCTCGCCTGAAACCTGAAACAAGGCTAATACCTCCCTCACAGGCTTGTAATGAGGCTGAAATGGCCTCTGACAACAGTGCCTGGCACATGGCACAAGCTCAAAAAATCGAAGCGTTTTCGAGATATGTAGCAGTTCTATATCGTGAAGTTTAAAAGGTACAAACCGGGAGTTCCGATATCGGTCTTGATTTATTCTTTCGAAGGAAACAGTGATCGCCCTCAGTCCTGCGTCTCTGAGGGACAAAATCTCTCGTTCCGAATTCTCTGCTGTGTGTGTGGGCATGAAGACGTGAAGTCCGCTCCGGACCTGGCGGGAGCATAAATTGGGATGACAGCTTTGGGACACTGATGGTGACTGCCAGCACCGAGCATAGTACGACACAGCACTTCCACCCCCGAGTAAATTCCGCCGAAGAAATGCACATATACCTTGGGGCGCCTGCGTGGCTCAGACGGTTAAGCGTCCAGCTCTTGATTTCGGTTCAGATCCTGGTTTCCTGGTGCGGTTCGTGGTGGACTCTGTGCTGAGCATGGAGCCTGCTTGGGATTTTCTCTCTCCCTCTTTCTCTCTCTCTGCCTCTCTCCCACTCGTGCTTTCTCTCTCTCTCTCGAAATAAATAAATTAAAAAAAAAAGAGGGGCGCCTGGGTGGCTCCGTCAGTGAAGCATCTGACTCTTGATAGCACGCAGGTCCTGATCTCATGGTTCGTGAGATCAAGCCCTGCATCAGGCTCTGCACTGACAGCACGGAGCCTGCGTGGGATTCTCTTTTTCCCTGCCCCTCCCCCTCAAAAATAAATAAATAAACTTCAAAAAATAAAATTTAACATAAAATTTTCAAAAATACAGAAATAAGTATATACCTTAACCAGACACCTATGTAAGAACAGTCATAACGATATTTATAATAACCCTAAAGTGGAAACCTCACAAGTGTCTGTTAATACTAGAATGAATTAGGGGCGTCTAGGTGGCTCAGTCGGTTAAGCGTCAAGTTCGGCTCAGGTCATGATCTCGTGGTTAGCAGTGCCAAGAGTTCAGAGCCTGGAGCCTGCTTGGAATTCTGCTTCCTTCTCTCTCTGCCCCTCCCCCACTCACTTTCTGTCTCTCCCTCTCTCTCTCTCTCTCTCTCTCTCCTCTCAAAAATCAACATTAAAAAATAATTTTAGGGGCACCTGGGTGGCTCAGTTGGTTAAGTGTCCAACTTCAGCTCAGGTCATGATGTCACGGTTCATGGGTTCGAGTCCCGCATCGGGCTCTGTGCTGACAGCTCAGAGCCTGGAGCCTGTTTCAGATTCTGTGTCTCCTTCTCTCTCTGCCCCTCCCTTGCTCGCTTGCACTCTGTCTCTCTCTCCATAATAAACACACGTTTTAAAAAAATAATAATTTAAAAAAGTTTTTTTAATTTTAATACTAGAATGAATTTTTAAAGCGTGGCATTTTCATAGACTACACTATCATACCACAATGAGAACTACAAATACATGTAATGAGGTAGGAGGCTCTCACAAACATAATGATGAGACAAAGAGCCAGACACTGAGGAATACAGACCATAAGATTCCGTGTACAGAGAGTACAAAATGGTCAAAATGAACCTAACGCTCTCAGAAATTGGCATAGTAGTTACCTTTCAGTGGAGAGTAGTGTTGCGCCCCGAGTGGTTACGATGAGGCTTTGGCAGGTCTGCCAGTAAGTTCTATATTTTGACCTGTGTGGCAACGATACAGAGTGTGCACGGTCTATAAAAACTCATCAGGAAGTTCACTCATGATTTGTGTACTTTTCTATAAGTAGGTGAGACTTCAATGAAAAGTTTACCTAAAGAATTCCTGACAGGTCCCTCATGACCAGTCACAGAACACACTCAGCCCTCGCTTATCAGAAGCTGAAGCCCGGTGTTCTAAAGGGTATCAGAATCAGGAATAGAATGTCCCTCTGGGGATGGGAGACGCGGCCTTAGTCCCGTGAGCTGGAACCAGGTTTCCCCTTCATAGCTGAGACCAAAAGAGCTGACTTACAGATAAACCGGTTTTTTTTTTTTTAATGTTTATTTATTTTTGAGAGAGAGACACAGAACATGAGCAGGGGAGAGGCAGAGAGAGAGAGGGAGACAGAATCCAAAGCAGGCTCCAGGCTCTGAGCTGTCAGCACAGAGCCCGACGCAGGGCTGGAACTCACGGATCGTGAGATCATGACCTGAGCTGAAGTTGGACGCTTAACCGACTGAGCCACCCAGGCGCCCCTAGATAAAACCATTGCTAACGACACTGCACCATGGGGCCATGGAACACAGCAAGAACACTTAGTATCTGCCTGGACTGTGTCGGGGGGAAATCAGAGCTCTACCACTGCCAGGGGCAGAGCTTGCCCCTGAGGACATGCTACATGCTTGCTGAGTGAGAACCCCAGTCCAAGAAGTTAACGAAAATTGGTCTGGAAGTAGTGAAACTCGTATAGTACTAGCATAGAGGAACATGAAATACCCCCTACTGGAACTCCACCAAAGCCTAGAGAGTGAACAAGACCCTGCCTCCTGAAGAAACAAGTAAGTATAGAAAGTAAGTGTCATGATGGAGAGACGGTAGAAGCGACGAATGAGAACATTCGTAACCCAGGATTTACAGGTAAAAGGGCGATCTGAAAAAAGATGCTTCAATTCATGAAACGGGAAAGCTAATTTAAAATAAAATATGTTTAGGGGCGCCTGGGTGGCTCAGTCGGTTAAGCGGCCGACTTCAGCTCAGGTCACGATCTCGCGGTCTGTGAGTTCGAGCCCCGCGTTGGGCTCTGTGCTGGTGTCTCAGAGCCTGGAGCCTGCTTCCGATTCTGTGTCTCCCTCTCTCTCTGCCCTTCCCCTGTTCACGCTGTGCCTCTATGTCTCTCAAAAATAAATAAACATTAAAAAAAAAAAATATATATATATATATATATATGTATATATAATGTTGAAAGGAGAAGGTGATTTGCAGGAGCGCCTGGGCGGCTCAGTCGGTGAAGCGGCTGACTCTTGGTTTCAGCTCCAGTCATGATCTCCCGGCTTGTCGTGGGTTCGAGCCCCGCCTCGGGCTCTGCACTGGCGGTATGGAGCCTGTTTGGGATTCTCTCTCTCCCTCTCTCTGTGCCCCTCCCTCTCTTGTGCCTTCTCTGTGTCTCTCAAAATAAATAAAGAAAATTTAAAAAAATAAAGAAGGTGATTTGCAGAATTTATGTCCCGTACACTTACATGTATACAATTTACATGTAATAACATGTATTATTTATACATATTTTTACAAAAACACACACCGAAACTGTATATCTGTCTTACAAGTATGTAGTAAAAATATACAAACAGAGATGGGCAGCATAGACAACAGCGTCGGGATAGTGGTTGCCTCTGAGAGAAGGGAAAGGGAGAATAAAACTGGGGCGAGGTACGAAGAAGTCTTCCATTTTATCCCTGAAAAAAGATCTGAAGTAAATATGAAAAACGTTCACTCTTGTTAATTCTGGCTAGTAAGTCATGAGGTTTGGATAATTGGAGGCTACTAGAAAAATCCTTCCTTGCCTTTTAGACAGCTACAGGAAGCCACTCTGTCTCTCTGCCTCCTGATGGACGTGAACAATGAAGTACACAGTCCCAATTGCTCCTGGAAAACATCCAACAGTCATGAAAGCAGCCAGGCTTAGAATGAAGCCAACACTGAAATCAGTAGAACAGAAATGGAAAAAACCCAGGCCATTGAAACCTCACTGGGTTAACCAAGCCTGAAGATGACCTTACTGCATGATTGTCTTGCTAAGTAACCTCAAAAATTTTCTTATCGTGCAAGACGGTTTGCCTTATTAGGGTTTTCTGTTACTCGCAGACAAACTTAGAGTAACTGACACAATGGGGATGGGGAAGCCAGGATTTATAGGACTATCAGGGAGGTAGAATTCGAGAGATGCAGCCAAAGGCTGGATACGAGGTCGAGAACGAGACAAAAGACAAGATCGACGACCAAATTTTTGACGTGGACCAGTGCGGATGGTGGCGCCCTCTCTGAGACGGGGAATATCAGAGGAAGAGCAGGTTGAGGGGAGGGGTGACACTAAACATCGTCTGTACAGCTTGGTTACATTGGGTTTGAGGAACTGGTTGGAAGCCATCTAACTGGAGATGTCCAGGAAGCAGGCAAATACTCCAAACTGGAGATGAGTAACGGAGTCTTTCCAGAATTCACGTCCACCTGGAACCTCAGAATTGTGAGATTGGGAAAGAGTCGTTGCGGATGGAATTACATAAATTAAGATTAGATCGTATGGGATTAGAATGGACCCTAAAGCCAATGATTGCCATCCTTATCAGAAGGCCACGTGAAGACCCAGAGAGACATAGAGGAGAACGCCATGCGAAGACGGAGGCAGAGCCTGAAGCGAGACACCTCCAAGCCAAGCCAAAGACTGCTACGAATTGCTGGCAACTACCAGAAGCTATGAGACAGTCATAGGACAGCTTCTGCTTCAGAGACTCTGGAAGGAACCAACCGTATTGACACCTTGATTTTTTTTTTAACATTTTATTTATTTTTGAGAGACAGAGAGAGACAGAGCACGAATGAGGAAAGAGCGGAGAGAGAGAGAGAGAGAGACAGAATCCGAAGCAGGCTCTAGACTCTGAGCCAGCAGCACAGAGCCCAATGCGGGGCTTGAACTCATGACTCGTGAGATCATGATCTGAGCTGAAGCCGGACTCTTAACCAACTGAGCCACCCAGGCGCCCCTCAACGCCTTGATTTAAGACTTCTAGCCTACAGGGGTGCCTGGGTGGCTCAGTTGATGAAGATCCGACTCCTGATTTCAACTCAGGTCACCATCGCATGGTTTGTGAGGTCGAGCCCCATGTCGGGCCCTGCACTCACAGTGCGGAACCTATTCGGGATTCTCTCTCTCTGCCTTTCCCCAGCTCACTCTCTCTCTCTCTCTCGCTCTCTCTCGCTCTCTCTCTCTCAAAATAAATAAGTAAATAAAATAGACTTCTAACCTACGGAACTTGGAGAGAGTAAGTTTCTGTTGTTTTAAGCCAAGTTTGCGGAACTTGTACTGTAGCCCTAGCAAACTATTACCAAGGAAACGTCTGAATTTGAAATAGGAATTTGGGAGTCATTAACAGAAAGTGGTTGCTGAAGTCTTGGGAATAGATGAGATTCCCCAAGGAGAGTGTAGAGTGAGGATCAAGAATAGACCGTAAGGAAGACTGACATAGAAGCAGGAGCAAAAAGGGGCGCCTGGGTGGCTCAGTCGGTTGAGTGTCCGTCTTCAACTCAGGTCATGATCTCATGGTTGGTGAGTTCGAGCCCCACGTCGGGCTCTGTGCTGACAGCTCGGAGCCTGGAGCCTGCTTGGGATTCTGTGTCTCCCTCTCTCTCTGCCTCTCCCCGACTTGGACTCTGTCTCTCTCTCTTTCAAAATAAATAAACATTTTTTTAATTTAAAAAAAAGATACCTGATCTGTACTTACTCCTCAAAACTGTCAAGGTCATCAAAAATAAGGAACGTCTGAGGACCCGTCACAAACAAAAGAAGCCTAAGGAGACACGACGACTAAAGGTAAGAAGTTATCCAGGCTGGAATCTTGGAACGGAAAAAAGACATTAGGGGAAAACTGAGGACATCCATGTAAGTATAGACTTTAGTTCATAATAATATGCTAATACCGGTTCATTAATGGTGACAAACGGACTATACCGATGCAAGATGGTAATAATCGGGAAAACTGGGTTTGGGGTGTGCAAATTCTCTCTACTCTCCTCGCAATAGTTCTGTAAATCTAAAACTGTTCTGATATTTTTTATTCATTTATTTTGAGAGAGAAAAAGAGAGCGCCCGGGAGCAGGGGAAGGGCGGAGAGAGAGGGAGAGACTTTCCACGATTCGTGTGGAGCCGGACATGGGGCTCTAACTCACAAACTGTGAGATCATGACCTGAGCTGAAATCAAGAGGCAGACACTGAACCAACTGAGCCACCCAGGTGCCCCTACTTTTTTTTTTTTTAACGTTTATTTATTTTTGAGAGAGAGAGAGAGAGAGCAGGAGAGGAGCAGAGAGAGAGACACACACACAGAATCTGAAGCAGGCTCCAGGCTCAGAGCTGTCAGCACAGACCGCGATGTGAGGCTCGAACTCACAAACTGTGAGATCATGACCTGAGCCAAAGTCAGATACTCAACTGACTGAGCCACCCAGGCGCCTCTACTTTATTATTTTTTTAAGGCAGGAACTTTATTCTGTTCTTTGCTGTAATTTTTTTTGTTTTGTTTTGTTTTGTTTTTTAAGAAAGAGAGTGAGTGACAGGGAGAAGGGCAGAAGGAAAGAGAGAGAGAAAAAAAAAGAATTTTAAGCAGTTTCCAAGCTCAGCACGGAGCTCAATCACAGGATCCTGGGATCATTATCTAAACTGAACTCAAGAGCCAGACACTCAACTGACTGAGTCACCCAGGGGCCCCTAAAAAGTTTACTTTTTTAAAAAAATGTTTATTTATTTTTGAGAGAAAGAAAGAGACAGGGCGTGAGTCGGGGAGGGACAGAGAGAGAGAGGGAGACACAGGACCTGAAGCAGGCTCCGGGCTCTGAGCTGTCAGCACAGAGCCCAACGCAGGGCTCGAACCCACAGATCACGAGATCACGACCCGCGCTGAAATCAGATGCTTAACCGAATGAGCCACCCAGGCGCCCCTAGAAATGTTGACTTTAAAAAAAGGGAATGGGGGCACCTGGCGGGCTCATTCTGTAGAGCAGGCAACTCTGGATCTCAGGGTCATGAGTTTGAGCCTCCTGTGGGGTGTGGAGCCAACTTAAAAAAAAAAAAAAAGAGTGAATGGGAATCAAAATACCCCAACGAAAAGAGACAGTCGAATCTAAGCGAGGGCGACGAGGAGAAGCTTTGCAAAGGGCCTGGAATTGGAGGCACGGACACCCACAGGAGCCTGGGCCGTACAAGGAGGCTCAAAGCAGGACGTTGTGACGATCCACAGAGAGTAGCTAGCTTTTGGTTCCCCCACTCGCAGGCGGTTAAAACCCTTGGGGAGATAAGACGTCTGGACTTTGAATCCGAGGGGCTGCAGGAGACAGCGCCCCGGGCACAGAGGGGGGAGGTGTGAGCCGCGGAGCTGACACCAGGAAGAGGAAGGACAAGTGTCTAGGCAGGCCACGGCTGACCCCTTGCACCCAGCTCCAGAAAACTGACAGCCGGAGTGATCATTGTTCTCCGCAGAAACGGAGACAACCCAAGGAAAGTGCCTGTAGACACTGATCCCAGCCCAAAGCCTGGGGACCGCCTCTCGTCCGATAAGGAAACCCACCCGCTGACAATCCTCACTCGGGCAGCCAGCCCTTCTAACCCGTTTTTCCCCGATCTGCTTCCAGCCAGCCTTTTCTTTGTTAAGAAAGCGTGTCCGCAGATCATAACACATTTGAGAAAAACCTCCAACGTCAAGAAAAATCAAAAACAGAAGGAAAGGAATCCTAAAGGAACAGAGAGGACGTAGGGAGAAGGAGAAACCTTCAAAGAAGGAGCAATATACCTTCAGAGAGATAAATGAAAATATTGCATCTATGAAATAAGAAGAGAATGCTTTTTACTTTTTTAATTTATTTTGAGAAAGAGAGAGAGAGAGAGTGAGCAAGCATGCATAAGGGAGGGGCAGAGAGGGAGAGAGAGAGAATTCAAAGCAGGCTCTGCACTGTCAGCACAGAGCCTGACTGGGGGCTTGAACTCGTGAACTGGGAGACCATGACCTGGACTGAAATCGAGAATCAGATGCTTAATCGACTGTGCCACCCAGGCACCCCTGCCTGCTTTTATTTTATTTTATTTAAGTTTTTTTTTTAAGGTTTATTTATTTTTGAGAGAGAGAGCATGAGCAGGAGAGAAGCAGACAGAGGGGGACAGAGGATCAGGCGGGCTCCGCACTGAAAGCAGAGAACCCGATGTGGGGCTCGAACTCATGTCAGATCATGACCTGAGCCGAAGTTGGACAACTGAGCCACCTAGGACCCCCTAAGACTTTATTTTCAAGTAATTTCTACAACGCGGGGCGAGAACTCACAACCCCCAGACCGAGAGTCACATGCTCCCCCAACTGAGGCAGCCAGGCGCCCCAAGAATGGAATGCTTTTAAAATGAAACAACCAGAGATAACAAAATTGGCTCCCGCACATTAAAAATGTGATAGTGAGGGGCGCCTGGGTGGCTCAGTCGGTTAAGCATCAGACTTCGGCTCAGGTCATGATCTCACAGTCTGTGGGTTCAAGCCCCGCGTCGGGCTCTCTGGAGCCTGGAGCCTGCTTCGGGTTCTGTGTCTCCCTCTCTCTCTGCCCCTCCCTTACTCATGCTCTGTCTCTCTCTCTCTGTGTCTCTCAAAAATAGACGTTAAAAAAATTAAAAACAAAACAAAAAATAAACAAATAAAAATGTGATAGTGGAAATAATACATTTGGTAAAAGAGTTTGCAGTAGACGAAACGATAGCCCTCCAAAGACGTTTCTCCTCTGCCCCCCAGTGACCCTACATGGCAAAGGGACTTGGGCCATATGATAAGGAACTCGAGACGGGGAGAGCAGGCTGGATTGTCCGGGTCCGCGGTCACAGCGTCCTTGTGAGAGAGGCAGGCAGGAACATCAGAGGCAGAGGCAGAGAGAGAAGGAGAGAGAGAGATTTGGAGACGCCATGCTTTTGGCTCCAAAGGAGCCCAGAGCCAAGAAATGCAGGCGGGCTCTGGTTGCTGGAAAAGACCCATCCGCCCGAGTCTACAGGAGGAATGCAGCCCACAGAGCTGTGAGAGCCTCAGTTCTCTCGCTCGAAGCCACTGCGTTTGTGGTAATTTGCTAGAACGGCGATGGGGAACCAAGGCAGGAGTAAAAGCTAAAATCAAGCAAATCTCTTAGATGTCAGGACAAAAACACAAAGGGACACAAACATAGACGAGAACAATCAGAAAACCCGAGTATCAGTTGAGGAGACCCAACATCCAACCAATAGAAGTTGCAGACGAGGGGCACCTGGGTGGCTCAGTCGGTTGAACGTCTGACTTCAGCTCGGGTCATGATTTCACCGCTTGTGAGTTCGAGCCCCGCGTCAGCTCTGTGCTGACGGCTCAGAGCCTGGAGCCTGCTTTGGATTCTGTGTTTCCCTCTCCTGCTCACACTCTGTCTCTTTCTCTCAAAAAGAAATAAACTTAAAAAAAAAAAAAAAAGAAGTTGCAGACGAAGAGACATTTTAAGCAGAAATGAGAAAACGATCAAAGAAACAATATAGGAAGATTTTTTAATGATCGAAGGACGTGCATTTCCTGAAGGTGGAGTCTACCAAATGGGAAAAAAAGGAGAAAGATTTTCATGAAGGCACAGCCTCAAGAAATGCAGATGACTGGGGATTTAAAACAAATTTTTTTTTAATGTTTATTTATTTTTTTATTTTTTTATTGAGAGAGAGACAGAGTATGAGTGGGGGAGGGGCAGAGAGAGAGGGAGACACAGAATCCGAAGCAGGCTCCAGGCTCTGAGCCGTCAGCCCAGAGCCCGACGCGGGGCTCGAACCCACGAACCGTGAGATCATGACCTGAGCTGAAGTCGGCCGTTCAACCGACTAAGCCACCCAGGCACCCCAATGTTTATTTATTTTTGAGAGAGGGAATGACAGAGCACGAGCGGAAGAAGGGCAGAGAGAGAGGAGACACAGAATCCGAAGCAGGCTCCAGGCTCTGAGCCGTCAGCACAGAGCCTGATGCAGGGCTCGAAACCACAAACCAAGAGATCATGACCTGAGCCGAAGTCAGATGCCCAACCGACTGAGCCACCCAGGCGCCCCGGGGTTTGTTTTTTTTTTTTTTTAAAGGGGCAGGGAGCAAAGAGGTGAGGGTAGCTGTGGAAACAGCGGTGTCGCCGGTGCTGCAGGTTCCCGGGGCAGGAAGTGGAGGAAGGCCACCGCTGATGCCACAGGACGTACGGTGTCCCGCTGGGAGGAGAGGGGGTCCAGGTGGGCAAACACCACAAGGGGTGCACAGAATAGGGTGCCCAGACGTGGACGTTTGGGCTGAAACGTCAAAGCAGCAGTCGTATGTGACCCTTATGGGATAGGCCGCTCTGCAGAAATTTCAAAGGCGGTGTTCGAGAACCACTCTGGTGGCTCTCAACCCTCCCCTCTTACCCCCAGGATACATAGAGTCGGAGTGATAGGAGTCAGAACTCGGAGACAGTGTTTGGAGAAGGCTGTGCGGTGAGCCCCACCCCCCTTCAGGGGAAGGCAAGAAAGAGGCTCCCCTTGAGAAGAGGAGAAGGCCCCAAGACCCGCTTGGAAGGCTCGCTGTGGGTCCCTCCCGCTCGAAATCCAACGGTTAGACATTGGGCTGGACAACCGCTGAGGGGTGAGGTGAAGCAGGGCGGGTTGGGGACGCATCCACCCCCCACACCGGAATTTGCCCTGGCAGAGTAGCACGAGTGTTTGGCGTGGACCGAAGGTGGGGCACGCCTCACCAGTTGCTGGCATGGGAAGAAGAAAAAGGAGTGTACTATCTCTGGCTTTCTGCCTAAAGCGGGTCCTGGCGAGGGGAGCAGGGAGAAGACTTACCTCCAAAATGAGACTGACGTTTTGGTGACTGTGGTGGACTGAATATTCTAATTGAAAGTCAAGACTGTCTTTTGTGATTGCAAAGTAACCATCCCTGTTTGGTTTTTTTTGTTAAGTTTTTAATGTTTATTTTTGAGAGAGAGAGAGAGAGAGACAGAGCATGAGCAGGGGGGCGGGGGGACAGAGAGAGAGAGTGAGACACAGAATCGGAAGCAGGCTCCAGGCTCTGAGCCGTCAGCCCAGAGCCCGACTCGGGGCTCGAACCCACGAACCGTGAGATCATGACCTGAGCTGAAGTCAGAAGCTCAACCGACTGACCCACCCAGGCGCTCCTTTCCCTGTTTTTATTACTTGAAAGGGACCAGAAAATTCATGAGGCTGCCACAGCCAGGACAGGGGACAGAAACTTGTGCCCCCGAAAGGAACGTTCGGGAGCAGAAGAGACGGAAATAAAAGTTGCGTTTGTGGCTCCTCCCCGTGAGCCACGCTTGTTCACACGGCTGAAAGGTAACACGCTAAGAGCAACAGGGCAAAGGGTATAGGTTTTGGTACCAAAGAGAATTGAGTTTGAATCTGGCTGTGCCACTTCCTGGCTCTGTGACCTCGGGTAGGTATCATGACCTCTCTGAGTCTGTTTTTTCTACTGTAAAAAACAGTTAAGCGTGTCTCACAGGGTTATTTGGGAAGATTAAGTAAGATAACAGTGGGGAAGAGGTGCCCGGATGGCTCCATCCGTTGAGCGTCCTGCTCTTGATTTCGGCTCAGGTCATGATCTCACGGTTCGTGGGCTCGAGCCCCGTGTCCGGCCTTGTGCCGACAGCACAGAGCCCGCTTGGGATTCTCTCACTCTCCTCTCTCTCTGCCCCTCTCCGCTAATGTTCTTTATCTCTCTCTCTGTCTCTCAGAATAAATAAATAAACTTAAAAAAAAGGTAACATTTGGGAAAACACTTAAAAATATATTTTCTTCCATTCTCCTCTTTGTTACGGGATGTGGGTCTGGAGCCGCCAGGGAAGGCCCCCTGCAGACAGTAGATTTTGCACTGCTGTCTTCTCCAGAAAACAAAAGAGAAGCAGAGAGGCAGAGGGGCGCTCCAGACAACGGTGGAAGGAGACTAGGTTTGGCAGATCAAAGGTGGGACGTCCGGTTAAATTTGAATTTCAGATCAGCAACAAATAACTTCTAGGATAAAAAAAAAAAATGTTCTGGGCGCCTGGGTGGCTCAGTCGGTTAAGCCTCTGAATGACCTTGGGCTCAGGTCATGACCTTGGGCTCAGGTCATGATCTCACGGTTTGTGGGTTCGAGCCCCGCGTCGGGCTCTGTGCTGACGGCTCGGAGCCTGGAGCCTGCTTCGGATTCTGTGTCTCCCTCTCTCTGCCCCTCCCCTGCTCATGCTCCGTGTCTCTCTCTCTCTCTGTCTCTCTCAGAAATAAAGAAACATTTCAAAAACATGGCCGGGGCACCTGGGTGGCTCAGTTGGTTAAGCGGCCGACTTCGGCTCAGGTCATGATCTCACGGTCTGTGAGTTCGAGCCCCGCATCGGGCTCTGTGCTGATGGCTCAGAGCCTGGAGCCTGCTTCGGATTCTGTACCTCCCTCTCTCTCTGCCCTTCCCTTGCTCATACTCTGTCTCTATGTCTCTCAAAAATAAATAAACGTTAAAAAAAAAAAATTAAACTTCTTCCACTTTATAAAAAAAAAAAAAAAAAAAACATGGTCGAAACTTATTTAATACTACAAAATCTTCATGGTCTATCTGGATTTCATATTTCACGGGCTGTCCTGGACTTCGGTTTGCTCAACCTGGCCACCCTCGAGGAGCCGGTGTTGGACCGCTGGGTCGCGGGGGACAGCGGGGGGCTAGGCGGCGCCCAGCAGGACGGGGCCCCTCCTCATATATATTTTCTAAGTTTTGTAGGGTTTCAGTGGAGAGGAAACGACTTAAGCTGCAGCCTCCAGACCGTCGGCGAGACCGACCTCGCCTGAAATGCCATCATGCTGGCTCCATGCCCCCACCGGCAGGACAGCAGCGTCCCGAGCGCAGAGGGGGGGGTGTCCTGTACTCCTGGCCGCAGGAGGGACAGATGCCCGAAGCAAGGGCTCCGGATGTCCCCAAGGTCTCTCCCAGCACTTGGGCCTGCCCAGGCCCGGCCCGGCCCTGGCTCTCCCGCTAGGGCCAGCGTGAAACAGGTCCCCCAGAAGCAGCCCCTCGTGGGGGAGGTGGGTGCCGGCTGAACGCTGACGGGGCCCTTTGCTTTGTACCCGTTCTGCGGACTCAGCCGCCCGGTCAGCCCCATTATGCTCTTGCCACAAAGTGCTGAGTCCAGGGGCTCCCCGGCCCCATGACCTCACCCCTCCTGCGCTGGGCCTCATCCTGTGAGGCTCCCTGGGCCTAGCGGCAAGGCCAGGGCGCCGAGCTGCCCGAGCATCTCCCGTGCTTGGCCTGGAGCCCCAGTCGTGAGGAGCCTGAAGTTCAAACTGACCAGGTGATACATGAGGTGGGGCGGGGGGGGGGGCTGCCTTGTTCCCCCCAGGGGCCGTCATCACCTCCGAACCGGCAGCCCATTCCTCCGTTGCCCCACCAGCTCGTGCGAGGAGTGCGTGGGCTCAGAACAGCATCCACGATCCACGTCCCCGGCAGACCAGTCCCCTCGGAGAGCTTCACGGAAGGTACTGCTCAAATCGAACAAAGACAAATAGTGGGGAAAACAGAAACACTGAACAAACGTGGTCTTTTCCCAAGTCAAAGAAAACCTTTTTCTTTTATCTGATACGTTTTTCCAAGATCTTTGCTGCTCGCTCCCCCTTGTCTCTTTGAGACTCTGGCACAAGACGGTCTCTGGTTTGGGACAGTCGGTAACGCAGATGCCATTTATTGAGCGGAGAATCAAACGCTGCCCTTAAAACCTCCCCCTCCCTCCGTCTGACAGGGGTGAGGCAGGTAGGCAGGAACATCCTCCTCTACGCCAGAGAGGCAGGGCTGCCCAGGCGGAGGAATGTGGTCTTTGGAGTCAGACAGACATGCATTCGAATCGCTGTTGGGTTCCCTGAGCCAGAACGTGGCCCCTCAGAACCTCAGTCAATTCGTCGGTGAAATGGGTCTTAGAATGATCTGCTTTGTGGGTTACTGTGAGGATGAGGGAGGTACTATCTAGCTCACAGTAGACGCTCGGGAAGCTGTGGTTGTCATTAAGGATGACCGGAAGGGGGGGGCGCCTGGGTGGTTCAGTCGGTTCAACCCCCGACCCTTGATTTTAGCTCAGGTCATGATCTCACAGTTTGTGGGATTGAACCCCACGTCGGGCTCTGCGCTGACAGCACGGAGCCTGCTTGGGATTCTCTCTCTCCCCTCCTCCCCTGCTCACACTCACTCTCTCTCCAAATAAATAAATAGACTTAAAAGAGAAAGAAAGAAAGAAAGAAAGAAAGAAAGAAAGAAAGAAAGAAAGAAAGAAAGAAAGAAAGGAAGGAAGGAAGGAAGGAAGGAAGAAAAGGATGAACAGGAGAGACCCAAGCCCAACTTTGGAGAAGGAATTACAAATTAATTGCTCTCCTCACTCCCACTCCCGGAGTGGCTCTGTCCTGACTTTCCTGGAAAGAGACGGTGGTGGTGGCCAAAGTGCCTGTGCAGTGGCCATCAGGGGGCATGTGAAGCAACAGTGCCAAACAGTGCCAGAGGGGGAATTCTCTAGAACATGGTTAAAAATCCTATGGAGGTGGCGTTTTGGAAAGCATAACGGTTAGTTGGAGACGTGGGGATTCTTCTCCAGCTTTCTCGGACTTCAGGTAGCTGAGGAAAGCGGAGAGAGAGCAGGGTAGGGCCGCTCAGGACTCCAGGCATATTGGATGGATATTTGTAAACTGTTTGTCCAGCAGCCCCGATCCCCCCTCCCTACACACACACGATAGTTTTGTGCATGTGTGTCTGAGCTTCTCAGTCAAACATAAGAGGCCACTTTTCTGTAAAAATTAAAAACGGGCTCAATCAGTCTTCATTATACTAACACTTAACTCGGGTTTAAAGCTCCCACATTAAGATGCTGATAGCATACAAAGCATGAAGACGACATAAGCAGGTCATTTGTCATTAGGGTCAGGACTGTATCACGGTTACCTCTGTGCCTCCAGAGTCACAAAACCTCATCAGAGGATGTCATTCATTTACTTTCCATTCACTCAAAACCTATTTATGGAGCCAGGAGTTACAGCCAGAACTGAAGACACAATGACGAACGAGACAGATGAAGCCCGTGCCCTCACAGAGCGTGAAGTCTACTAGAAGAAGCAGCTAAGTAAACCATGGGCTTTTTTTATTTTCAAAAATAGCTTTAATTATTTTGACAGAAATTGTGTTCACGTTGGTCAAAACCCAAAAAGTACAGAAGAATATACTGGGAAAAGCTTTGTCCTCCGTTTGAGCCCCGAGGGCCTCCGTTCCCCTCCTTGGAGCCCAGAATTTCTAGTTTCGAAAGTCATTCCTATGGTATGGTCAATGCAATACTTGGAGAAGTACGGGGTGCCATGAGGGACAATCGCAGGGTCCCTAAGCCAGTCTGGGGGATAGGGAATGAATGAATGAATGAATGAATGAATGAACAAATGACCCAATAGGTGTTTCCCTCAGACCACAATTCTGTGGAGGAAGGGAAGGAAAGGTGAGGAAGGGCCGCCAGCCATGCACGGTGGGTCCCAGAAGCCCTTGCAAAGCCACCAGCCGGCCAGAGCCCGCCATGATCCCCAAGTCAACTCTGTCCCTTGCCAGCCGTTGATCCAGACATCACCAATTAACCAAGCAGCAGAACGGTCAGGGCGGCACACCGCGCTTAGCCTCAGACCTGTGTGTTTGGAACGTCCTGCCAAAATCTGCACGTACTTGTGTGTATATCAGAACTTGCCCCCCCCCCGGCTTTCAGTTCTAGGAAGAGGGGGCAGGAAAAAGGGGGCTCCAACGAACCTTGAGTCACAGACTGGAGAGATTGGCAGAGGGAATTGGGAGAACTTTACTGGGAAGAGGCTCTTCCTCTCTCCAAGCTGCTATGGAATTTTCTACGGTATCTGCCCCCAGAAAGAGAGTAGGGTAATATGCAATAATAAAGCCCTAATGGGTCAGGTAGATACTATCTCCTCTTGGGGGGCTGAGAGAGACCGAGTGACTTGCCCAGAATCACCTAGCCAGCAGAGCTGGGATTTGAACCTGTGTCTGCCTGCCTCCAAGCCCTCCTGACTCACTGCGAGTCCCTGCTCCTCGCAGAGGCTGTGACGTTTGAGCAACGCATCCCCACCTCAGGGCTCCTGGGGAGGCCAGTGATTCCAAATTAATCTCACCGAATGCCCTGAACTTCCAGGCGGAAATCAGTTTACTCTTTAGGGTAATAGAAGCGCAGTACTTGGGGCCCGCGAGATTTCCAAGGTCCTGAAACAATAGAGTCCCAGCCCAAAGAGATTTCCTGGCTCCAAAATTTTAAAATAAAGCTGCAAAATTAAAATGAATATTTCATAAAATAGCTCCAGAGAGATTCATGCCTTACTAGTCAACCGTAACCGAATTCAGCTCTCACTTATTTATATCTAAATACAGTATAAGAAAGATTTTCTTTCTTTCTTTCTTTCCTTTTTGCTTTTCTTTGTCTTAATAAATTTCAGAATTCTTATAGCCCTTTCCTATTTTTTTTTTTAACGTTTCTTTTTGAGAGACAGAGAGACAGAGTGTGAACAGGGGAAGGGCAGAGAGAGAGGCAGACACAGAATCCGAAGTAGGCTTCAGGCTCTGAGCCGTCAGCACAGAGCCCGACGCGGGGCTCGAACTCACAGACCGCGAGATCGTGACCTGAGCCCAAGTCGGCCGCTCAACCGACTGAGCCACCCGGGTGCCCCCTATTTCTTAACAACAAAACTATATATCCTGTACGAGAAGGGAGGTACATTTTGAGGTGTCGGGTCCGACATGGGGTCTTAGGAAGGTTCTAGGGCAGCGTGAGGAGCCTGGAGAAGGGTAGGGGCCAAGCGCTCACACAGGGGCCTGTCCTCGCCTCGCAGCCGTTCTGAGATCAAGACCGCCGCGCAGCCCAGGTCTGCAGCCCCCCGCCTTGGCCTCGGCAGCAGGGCCTCTCGGGATTTCGGTTTCCCCGGTTTAGACAAAAGCCTGAGGGATGCCTGGCCAGCAGGCTGAACCACCAAAGCTCCGGGGATCAGGGGAACAAAAGCAGAGGGGAAGCAGAGTGCTGACGGGGCCAGAGGCCATGGGCCGCAGGGCTATAAAGGCCAGGGCCGCAGAGGAAGTGGCATCAGATGGAGACCCAGACTGTGCAGCAGGAGCTGGGTGAGTAAGGCCCTGCAGGTGCCTGGGCCCTTCCATCCCTTCCCCTACAGAGACACGCCCAGGAGGGGGCCTGCTTTCTCTGCCTGGTGGTCAGAGCCTCCGAGGAGGGCCAGAGAACAGTCAGGATCTCGGAGAAGGGGGAGGTGGCCATCTCCTGCCACCCCGAGAGGTGTCATTTCTACGGCAACAAATGGCCATCATGGCTGGGAGGGGGCGTGGGGCTTGCAAGAAATGACCAGGCCCCTGAGGCATGAGGAGGAGCTATGGCGGGGCAGGAGCTGCGAAAATGGTTACTCAGAGGTTCAGATAGATCACGTGGTTTACATGTATCGTCCCTGGGCCTGACACCGGCCCAAAGGAAGGGCCGCGAAGGGCTGTTCTGAGCCATGAAAGCTGCCTGTCTTGTTCCCTCCCCCCCTCCCTCCTGTCTTTCCTTCCTTTTACACTTCCTACCGTCTTTGCTGTCTACCTAACCTCTACGAGCCTCAGCATCCTCATCTATAAAATGGGGATGATGCTAGTACCTACCTCACAGGCCTGGCGTAAAGCTTAAATGTATTCGTGCGTATGAAGCATTTAGAACAGAGCCTGGCATAGAGCCGCCATTAGCTATCATTACCCTCGTTTCTTGCTCGCTTTCCTTCCATAAGGCTTTTTCTTTTCTTTTTTTTTTTTTTTTGAAGTGTTTATTTTTGAGGGAGAGAGGGAGAGAGCCTGAGTGGGGCAGGGGCAGAGAGAGAGAGAGAGGGATCCAAAGCAGATCTAGAGAGCAGACAGCCCGAGGTGGGCTTGAACTCACAAACATTGAGATCATGACCTGAACTGAAGTCAGGTGTTCAACGGACTGAGCCACCCAGGTGCCCCTCAGTGTGTCTTTTCCAATGCCACCCGTCCTCCCCTGCAGCCCCGCACTGCCGGGCCTTGGGCTCGGCATGGCGCCATGCCGGTCAGTCAGGAGACCCAGACCCTGCCGTTGAGGTGTTCCACCAGGAACACTCTGAGTACCAGAACAGGAAAGAAAGCAAGCCTCGCAGGCTGGAAGAGCAGCGACGTCTCTCTGAGGAGGCCAGGTCAAGGCCAGGGAGGCCTAGAAGACAGAGATGGCAGAGGGAATGGTGGTGTGGTCATGTACGGCTGGTTGGCTAGAGGCTATGAGGAGCCGGCTGGGAAGGGACCACGCGTTGGTAATATGAGGGTCTGGGCTAGATGCTTGCCCAGGAGTCGATACTGGGGTACTCGAGCCTGAGGCAATGCTGCCACCGCTAGGGGGTACCTGGAGGCAGGCAAGAGGGCGACAGCTACACTAATCAAGAGGCCATGTTGCCTGTGTGGTGCTTCATCTGTCTTATTGCTTCTAATCCTTTGAATAACTGCCCGCAGAAGCTTTGCTGATGGAAAACCACTAGTGAGAGGCAGAGCCAGGAGCCCAACCAAAGTCCATCTGTTGGACCTGACGCCTCCTTTACTTTCTCCTGTGTTCTATCACCTCACCCTCTCCCCAAGAGGCCATGTCACTGATATGTGTTTTGTCTTCCAGAAACCCTTCCAACCACCAAGATGGCTCAGACCAACCCCATGCCGGGGTCCGTGGGGCCATGGAAGGTAAGCTCGCCTCCATCACATGGAATATCGAGTAGTTACACACGGCAGGGCGTGAGATCCTGCCACAGAGCAGGCCCCAGGGCTGTGTTTTTCCACGCGACAATGACCGACCAATAAAACGCCAGTTTTAGGGGAAGGGTCTACCCAACGCCGGGATGCTGTCTCAGGGAGGATCTTTCAGAATGCCCCATTCGGACAGAAGGACGACCCTGGAAGCCCGAACGATATCTAGTTTTCTAGGTCACCTCTCCGCCACACTACTAAAATCATCTTAAGGTAGAGCAGCCCAGTGTGGATTCTGCCTGCCATGAAGAAGCCAGGGGCCCGGAAAGGAAGAGATCCCACCAGATCCCAAACCAGGTCTCCTGACTCCCAACCCGAGGTTGATTGCACCCATTTCCTGAAGTGGCTGCATCTCAGCTTTTCACCGTTTTTCCCCAACGTCCCTTCAATGGGGTCAACTCTGAAGCCAGCTCACAGCTTTGAGAGTTGTCCTCTAGCCAAGGTTCAAGGGCCGAGGTCTAGTTCGAGGTATAAAAGGGGTTTATCGGAACTCTCCCCTATACCCTCCATTTCTGTAGAGAATGTGGCTGGAGAAGATAAGAAATCATTGACAGGAAGGCCTGGGACCCAGAATCCTCGCCTCTGGGCCACGCTTCTGCAGGAAGCATGGTGGAATGAGTCCACGAGGCCTGGGTCTGTCCACTGGGCCGGCCATCGTTCCTGCCAAACCATTCCTCTCACCAACCAAGCCCCACAGTCCACCCCTGGGCATGTAAACACCCCCAACCAGTGGTATCAACTCGACCCCCTTCCTATCCTGTCTCTACCAGAAGAGACCTAACCAGGTATTCTGGGCTAGCCGGTGATGGAAAACATAGAGTCAGACAGAAGTTAAGCTCTTGACCGGGGCCTCTGTTCTTCCTGGGGTTCCCGTGTTCTAGCTCGGTTTTCCCATTCCATTTCCATTCAGATAACCATCTACGACCAGGAGAATTTCCAGGGTAAGAGGATGGAGTTCACCAGCTCCTGCCCAAATGTCTCTGAGCGCAGTTTTGACAATGTCCGGTCTCTCAAGGTGGAATGTGGCGCGTGAGTATGGACCCCAGAGCCCTCATGGGTGGTCTCTGTAGATGGGGTGTAGAAAGATGCTCCCTCAGACGCTAGTCATTTCTGGGAGATAGGCCCCCAGAGGGCAGTAATCTCCAAAGAAACCACTACCTGTGTAATTTAGTAACTCAGAGCTAGAAGGAACACGAGGTTCCTAGTGGCTTTCTACTAGATGGGAGAGGGGGTAAAGCAATGTACCCCATGTGGTGGGGCAGTGACGGCCATTAGACCCATGCCTCCAGAGCCCATGGGCTGCTACCTAGCCTGCTCTCAGAAGAGCCACAAGACCTCTTAGCTTTTCTCGTCTACAGAAGATAGGAAACTGCCAAGCTCTTTACAGCTAACTCCCTTCCCGCGTGTCCCAGGGCACACGCTACTAGCTTGCTTCTCTGTGTACAAAGGACCTCAACCCCAGGACTCGAGAGCCGTATTAGCTCCCAGTGAGTCTTTCCGGAGTTTCTTGTTGATGATTCATTTCTTTGGCCAGTTAGACCCGTGTCTCATTTCCCGACTCTTGGCAGGGAGGTGGAGGCCTTTACCATCAGTCTGAAAACCCAAGGAAAGGACTCCGCTTTGGCCTAAGCAAAACTGGCTCTGCAGTGGGTAGGCTTCCGCAAGTTGCTCACCACCAAGCTGGGTTCGCCCTTTAAAGGGAGTAAAATATTTTAAGGTATCGCCGGTAACTGAGACTTGGCTGTGGAAAATTGATCTGAGGTGTTTTAATAAACGAGGTAGAGGTGTGCAACAGGCTAAAGAGCTCCACGAAGTTCAAAGGAAACAAGAGCCTAGTAACCCACGTTCATCCCTTTGCTTCCTTAGGAAGCAGCCAATAGGTTTGGCTGGAGCCAACTCAATAGTCAGTCACTAGATCCTGAACGTGGAACTCCAAGTAGAGAATAAGGTAACTTGGAGAGAAAGGAAATAAAACTTTGGACTGACTTTGCTAATACACACTTCTCAGGTCAGTGAAGTAGACCCTTTCAGTGGAGAATTCCAGAACAAATATTCCATCCACCAACCTGCTTACTCCAGCTGCCAGCTCGTTCCCCACCTCTTGCGATCAATGTTATCACTTCTGTTATCGCTTCGTATGGCTCCATTGGAATTGGCTTGATAGCTTACCCCACTGTTAACATCGACAACAAAAGATGCCTTCTCCCTGGGCTCCGAATGCCATACACAAACATCACTCTTGTCTTTGGCAGCTGGGTTGGTTATGAGCACACCAGCTTCTGTGGGCAACAGTTTATCCTGGAGAGAGGAGAATACCCTCGCTGGGATGCCTGGAGCGGGAGCAATGCCTACCACATTGAGCGCCTCATGTCCTTCCGCCCCGTCTGTTCAGCTGTGAGTCTCTGAAACGTTCACTTCTGTGCATGTTGGGGGGATGGGGTAAGAGTGGGTGCAGACAGACTGACATCTAATGTTCCTTCTCATCCGCTATGCTGAAATGCAGCAGGAAGGATACAAGTCAAAAAGGGAAAAGAAAAACACTGGTCCCTCTAAGTTTGCCATTTGGTTTTTTCCCACTAAGAGGTGTTTTCAATTAAGCTAAAAGTAAAGGTGGCAGGAAGTGGATACTCCAGAGCCCGGATCTTCAAAAGCACAGTAGGAGGACTAGTGAGAGCTAGTTTTGCCTGTTTTTGTACTTCATACAGGTTAGTCTCGGCCTTAATGTTTGTGTAGTATTCATATCCCCTGCTGGATTTCAGGTTATTTCCAACACCATCCGCACACAGGCATACTTGTTCTATCAATTTTCGTGGTATTTTCTCACATTAGTGAATTTTAATCCCTCCATTGGCAAGTGTTTTTTCCTGCTCTTATATTTTCTTCACGTCTTTCACTGTCCCAAAGTATTGCCATCAGTTATTTGTACATTTTTTTTAATGTTTATTTTTGAGAGAGAGAGAGAGAGTGCGAGCAGGGGAGGGGCAGGGGGAGACGGAGACAGAGAATCTGAAGCAGGCCCTGCGCTGTCAGTGCAGAGCCGACACTGGGCTGAACCAGGGTACCTTGAGGTCATGACCCAAGCTGGTCGGAAGCTCAACTCACTGAGCCACCCAGGTGCCTGTTATTTGTACATTTTAAATGTTATGGTATTAAATTCAATCAGATGGGATTCTTACCACCATATTGCCTACAATATTTTCACAATGATCATGTACTACCTCCTTCTGTAAACCAGAAGTGTTTTGAACCTGAAAAATATGGTAATTAAAGAATTACAATGACAGCCATAACACTGATGCCAAATGGTTTTCAAATCTTTCTGAGTTACGGGGGCACCTGGGTGGCTCAGTCGGTTGAGCGTCCGACTTCAGCTCAGGTCATGATCTCACTGTTGCAGAGTTCGAGCCCCAGGTCAGGCTCTGTGGTGACAGCTCGGAGCCTCTCTAGGCTCTGGAGATTCTATTTTACATCTGTGTCTCCCTCTCTGTCTCTGCCCCTGCCCCGCTCATGCTCTCTCTCAAGAATAAACATTAAAAAACCCCAAAAACCCGATAACATAAAAAACAAAAAAAATTTCTGGGTTGCAGAATCATAAGGAGTCTAAGATTACCATCTTTGAGAAGGAAAACTTCATTGGACGCCAGTGGGAGCTCTGCGATGACTACCCCTCCTTGCAAGCCATGGGTTGGTTCAACAACGAAGTTGGTTCCATGAAGATACAATGTGGGGCGTAAGTTCAAAAACAGGGTCGGGGCACATTTCAAAGTAACTCTTGCAAGTGGAAACCTTGTGAATATTAATACATTGATGGTTACGTCTTATCAGATTTCATACGCTAGATCATAATTAATACGGCTGGCACATTGCAGTCATTACTAATTTTCAAATTTCAAGTTTTGGGTACCCACTACCCCTTGAAGGACGTTTTTTCCCCCCTCTCAAACATTCCTCTGTCGAAGCACTTATGCTGACTACTCTTTTACGTCTTTTCATGATCAAGGTTCATTTTCAACTAGCTGTAGCCATATTATGCGCATCAGCAGTGCCTGGCACATTTAGGACGGCTATTGTTTTCTTTACCTGAAAGCATTCTGTTATCAATTGTGTTGAGGAAAGAGGACCAGGAACTGACCAGGTTCCTAACTAATTTTAATAATCTAATGTGCTTTGGATTTTCCAGCTGGGTCTGCTACCAGTATCCTGGATACCGTGGGTATCAATATATCTTGGAATGTGACCATCATGGAGGAGACTATAAACACTGGAGAGAGTGGGGTTCCCACGCCCAGACTTCCCAGATTCAATCGATTCGCCGTATCCAACAGTAGTGGATTAAAAGCCCCAAGGAAGAGAAACCTTGCTAAGCAATCTAGGATGAGTTTTATGTTAGCTGCTGAAATCCACAATAAATGTCATTAAAAAAAACAACTGTGTAGACTGAATTAACTACCATCCTTTTACCTAAATCATGCTCTTGGGGCTGAGAATTGATGAAGACGCGCTTCAACAAAACCCCGAATTCCCTTTTGTATCCTTGCAAGTCACTCACCAGGCCAAATACAACTATTCCCTAATTCAAAGAACGTAAAAGCATAGGAATTCTATGAGTCTACAAAGCGACAGACACACTTTCGGTAAATGTTTTTACATCTCTTCTCATTACCTACTCTAATATTTTGGTGTTAGCATTGATTTTTTTTCAACTTGTGACAAATTAGTGCTAAACAAACTTAGGAAGTTTCTCAAGGATGCGTTGCCATATATTTCTACATAAAGTTACAAATAAATTCAGAATCTTGGCAACTTTTCTAGTTGCTTAATTGCCTAGCTCAATTTTGGCTTATTTCAATTAGAACATGCGGCTCAATGGCGTGCAAAAAGACAGGATAGCTGTTCTCACTGCTGATTTTTCAACACGCCGATTTTAAGCACTTTGAAAACCTGTATGATTTGTTTTAAAGCCATGACATATGACCATGGTACACTTAAGACTTAATTTGTACACCTGACCCTTTGAAAAAGTGTCATTATCAAGGCAATACTCTTAAATTACACAAAAGATAACGCAAACACCTCTGAAACTTTAAAAGTTTTTATTCAACAATGTACATTTATTGTCTCTTAATTTGATCTACAAATTCTCAAGTTTCTTTTTTCTGATAAAATAAGTAAATCTGGGTATGGATGTAGAGTGTTCGTAATTTATATTTTTAAAACACTGAACATGGAGTAAGACATCAATAAAGGAAGTTCATAGTGTAACTGACACTTCCTCGGATTCCATGACATTGGAAACAGCTACGGCAAATACCTAAGCAAAATTAGCAAGAGGGTCAATTTCTGGCCACTGTTCTTTTGTCTAGAAAAGGCCTATCTTTTTTGATGGGGGGGGGGGGACAAACACTGAAAAAAATTTTAATCGGGAGAGGGAAGGAAAAACACCCTCTGACATAATTGTAGTCCACTAATTATCCCTTCCCCTGTATCGAGAAGAGGTAACTCAGCTCCTGAGCACTGATGCACACAAGACACGGACATGGTTTCGCTCCCTCAGTATGTTCGGAGACTGAGCCTAAGTGACCTAGTGACGGACGCTGTGTCATCTGAGATGATGCTACACTTCCCCCATTTATGCCTTTTAAGGCCTGGCATCACGAGTTACCTTTCCAATCTTGACTACTAGGTTTAGTTTTTAACTGTCGCTTTCAGAAGGATGGGTTTTGCTGTTTGCAAAGTCGACAACATACATCAAGAGCACACTTGATGACAGAAGGAGGAAAACCTTTACATGTCAGAAATCTTTCTTTTCTATTGAGGAGCATGGGGGAAATCCCACTAGCGTTATCTTCTACTTAAGCTTATTAGCCGTCTATAAAAGCCCTAAGACTACAAAACCATGTTTTAAAGGATGATTTGACAAAGCTGGCCAGCACATCTACACAATCTTTTAAGTACACATACATGTGAAGTGAAGCTATTTAGTACATGCAGACTGCGGCAATTTAACCCAAGTTGCCCAATCCCTAAACGTACTCTAATCGGCTTGGGCAATTTTTAAAAGATAACACGTTATCTTTAAAACAACCTGTGCTTTGATCTTTCAACAGCTGAATGATTCTAATCTCAAGTCATTCGCTCAGGAAAACCAAACATATGCTCAAGCAATAAAGGTAAAAAGGCTATCCTACCCTTAAACCAGGCTTAAGACAGAATGGTCACAGAACTCCACGTGGCCACGTCCTGCCCTCATATTTCAGCTGGAATTACCTCCCATTTCTATTTGACCAAATACACCAGAACTTCCACGAGGGAGGGCATCCGAAAGCATGTAAAGCTGATAAAACTGCCCTGTTTGGAGAAAAGCCCTTTAGCAGACCCAAGTCCAGCTCTCGTTGTAAACTGGAGTCGATGAAACAGGTGCCAGTTTTCCTCTCTGGTAGTTCCGCTGATGCGCCAGCCCAGAACTATTACTTTGAGCCCTGTTTCTAAAGATGGCAAAGCTAAGAACAGCAAAGTAAGGAGGACAGGTCACTTCTGGTAATGACACACAAATTAAACTTTCAAAACATGTGCATAGCTTTATTCATCTACTTCGATCTAACCTTTTCACGGAGCTTCAGCAGAATTCGAGTGTGCAAAATGCATTTCTAAAACGTAATGCAAGCAAAGCTTTTCACATTTACACTGGCAGGAAATACAGAGAAACTAACAAGTCACATTAGGGAGAGTTCAGATTTTTTTTTTTTAATGACAAGAATTGCACAGTTTATTATTTTTTTTTTTGAGACAATTGTTGCAGACATAAATATTTAAAATTTTCTAAGCCAAGGTGCTTTAACAATAAAATTTTTGAGTTGGAAAGAGCCAATAACTTGGATCATAGCTCACATAGAATTCCAAATTAAAGTGGACTCCGTTATCTCCCTAGATTTTGCAAACAATGCTTTTTTATAACACTTTTTTAGTAACACTAAAGGAGACAGCAAGCTGAAACTTTTTTCAAAGCACACAAGAAATGGTGTCATCACATTACTTGAAGAAGGTGCTGAGGGGGTAGGAAAGGGAGTGAAGAATCCTTTTACTATTTCCCACTACAGAACAGCCACTAACAGATTAAGAGCAAAAAGAAGAAACAACAAAAAAGGTAAATTAAATCACTTCCCCAGTTTATAAAATAGTTCCAGTTTGTGACAAGATCTCTAACTTGAAACAGAGAGCACCAGTTGGGCGATAGAATGAGCATTCATACTGCATAAAAATCAGTGAGGTGGTAAGAACCATCAACTACCTCAGGCATTATCACTACATGGCCTTTCCGAACTTTTTTAATATACATGCAAGGCACATTGATATAAAAATAGATCTCTGGCCAACAAATACATTAAATAAGCAAATTAAAATTTTGGCTTGGCAATATTGGCAACATCAAAATATAACCAGATAGCTTTGGACCACATATCTTTCTCACATTCCGCCACCCCATTTGGTGTTTCTTCTTCGATTATTTTGGGGTCGGTCTCCTCCAAGTTTGGGTCTGTGCTTGAGAAATGACTTTTCCTCTTGTCAAGTAGCATTCCTACTATACACTTATCTTTGCTAAATAAAAATGTGCTAGAGAAGCAGAAGAGTGGAGTTTTGATGCATCTGACCGCACGAGATCGGACTGGTTCCGATGGCATTATTTCTCCTCTGTACACAAACAAAAAATAAGCCCCCAGCTTACGTAGTAAACAATTGTTTTCTTTCTAAAAGATAAATCAGCAACAAACCAATGAAACTTCTTTTAAGCCATTCTTCCCAAATCCTCTTTTTGAGGCGGAGAGAGGGAATAATAGAAAACAAAACTAAGATTTAAGAGATTTTCAGTAGTAGAAGACATTTTAAGGCCAAAAAGCGTTAATACTAACAGAATTTTTATTTTCCTAAGTCACTGCCCTTTCATAGGCCAATACCACAAATAGTTATTTGTACGGATTCCCTCCTGAAGAAAATTTTTAAATTCATTCACTTTTGTTAGTGGCTGTGCTACAGGAAAGGTATTCGAAGCAACTTAGAAAGGTACGCTATATAGTAATGTAAAAAGTGCATCACATTCTTGATTTTCAGTTTCTCATAGCAGCAGCAGCAGGATTAATCCAAGACAGAAAACAGTTGTATTTTCACTCTAAAAATGCAACAATTCCTAATGAAATGTATTCAAGATTATGAAAGGATCCTCCTCTACGGAGGCTAAAGGAAACAGACTAGGAAGACAAACGGGGGCAAACTAAAGGCATTCATTGATATTTACATAGTAAAACCATTTTTGTTAACACCAAATCTTTACATCTAGCAAAAGAAATGTTTACGAATAAAAGACGTTACTAAAGCAGTATCCATTTTTTGGAGCCTTCGTTTAGCACCTGAGGAGAAAAGGATATATGGAAAGCTATACAATTTACCTCAAGTTGGTTTCTTGGTCTGTAGAGTCTAACTTTGAGATATAACAAAAGTGAAACTGAACTGGAAAATGTTTGTAGCTATTCTAGTAAGGCTGTAGAAAAAGGGATACTGCAGTATCATAAAATGGCTTTAGAACTCTGGACAGAAGCAACATCGCATGGATCAACAGAGAAGTCCCATCACCCGTGAGGACGGCCGTTCCACAGGAGTCTTGCCCACAACTGCTACTAGACACTCCCAGTAATGCAGAAGCAGCATCCCGCTCATGGTTCCCTGCGTCTTTCTATTATGCAGACAACTTAAAATTCTATTTATTCGTCTGGAGTAGCAAAACAGTGGGAAATTTAAAACTCAGTAAAGCAGTGCATCTGAGGGGAGCCAACGATTTAGCTTTCTTTAAACCCACCCAGGGTGGTCCTGGCTCTCACACGTCTGAACGCATTTAAGTGTATTTAAAAAGAACAGTTTAAGATATTCAAAGTTTAAGCCCAGCTTTCTCACCATGAAAGAATCCTGGTGCTCTGTTGATTAATCACACTAGTAAAAATAACATCAGCATTAACAACTAATGAAAACCTAGGTGTCTGCAAACCTCAAGGAGCTATCATACATACTCCTAGCCTTGTCCTCTGCCCCTCTCATTTTGGGGGAAAAAAACGGATGAGCAAATCCTACCCCCTTTCGAAACCCAGCAGTCACGTTATGGGTAGGACTGCTAAGGGACACGGCCCAATCGGACTCTAATTCAACTAGTACAGTGACAGCCCCGGTCATAAGAATTGTTCATAACATGTATGTGTCCTGCTACAGTCTGTCATGCAGTTAGCGCAGGTACACGAGGATCATGTGTTGAGGACTTGGCCTGGCGGCGTAAACTAAACTCATCATCCGGGGACACGGGGACACGGGGACACGTTATTCACCTATTTCTCTGAAGAAGCAAGTCTTGACAGAACAACTCTCTCCTTATTTAGGACTTAAAATCAAAGTCCTCCCCTCCAGTCTCCCTTGCTTGTGGCCACTGGGTAGGACATAAACTTTCACACTAAATGGCTTTGTGTGTAAAAGTTTTCATTAAAAGATAAACCATTAGATGCCTCCAATCGGGTTAGTCACAAGATTAACAACCAAGTATGAAACTACTACCGCTGCTATGTAATATTTTGTGAAAACACAGTTTGTACTGTGGACAATACTCCTAACTGAGGTTTGCCAGATTTTCCCTAGAAATTGTTACTTGACCAATGCAGCACTTTTTTTCCTTTATAAAGTTTTTGCAGATTCTGACAACTGTGTACGCAGGTGATGAAGGGGAACAGCAAAATTCTACAATGGAGAGAACTTCTCCGGCCGTTTATTCCGAGCAAAAACAAACTGGCATTAACAAATTTCCTAATTATTGTCTATCCCCTCCCAGAAAGGAGGAGGAAGGGCTAACTACAGATGCTGTAAATATACTTTATGTGAAAGTTCATTACTAAGAAAGTCAGAGGAATGGCTATGCAATTAATTTCAGTTCAGCAAAGTGGGGGGTGAATAAAGAGAAAGATAAATACACCCTGTCTTTTGTGGGGAAGGGGAATTATTCGAGACACTACAAGGAGAGTGGTATGTGACACAAAAGCCTACAATCAAGACAGATTTAAAAAGAAATCTTCACCCATAATTAGTATCTTCATAGCTATTAAAAAAATAGGTCATGATTTCATTCTTAGTGCCATTTTTCAAATACTACCCTTTTTAGGATTAAAACCACCTGACTTTTAAATTCTGTGTAATGAAAACAAATGGCACAAAATAAATACAAGTTCATTCTCTGAATACTAATATAATGTCTTACACACATTCATTTACTAATTTTTACTACCTCCATCTGTCCCTCTCACACACACGCACATGCATGCACGCACACACACACACACACACTCCTTTTTCAGTCTTTATAATGGAGGGATGTTAAAAATCCCCTCTAGACTGTATTTGGTTTATGCTACAGTACTAATACTCTGAGTTGAAGGAAAATTCTTTATACCAAACAATAACACATTAATGTTATTTAAATGTGCTAAATTAATCACAGCTGAAGTTTGTTTAGAAGCTTACACAAAAATAATCAGAAAACAGATCAACTCTTAAGATTTTTTTTAATAAGTGCTCTGTAAGGAATTGTGTGAGGACCTAAGGAGAAAGATTGCGACAAGTAGAGTTAAGTGTTACCAAACAGCACAAAGGAGATTTGTCCCAAAGTCCTGCTTGTACCTAGGCAATTAAGTCCATTAACCCAATGCCCAAAAATACTGACAATATGATGGGGCACTAGGGTTCCCAGAAAGAGACATTCCTAACTATATACCTCTAACCATATAATCAAGGAAATTTCAGTGGAGAAAATTAGGGTGAAATGTTGCATTGTTTCATTTAGAAGTGAGACTCTCAAAAACCTTTGGACAAACAGATAAGGGATACATTCTCTTTTTGGCTTCTCTAAACATGGAGGCCTGAGGGCTATGGGAAGGGAAGTAGAAAAGCAACAAGAGGTTTCTAAAGATATTTTTTACATAAGTGTTGCCTCTAAATTAAAAAGCCCAATTCAGATGGGGGCTGTTTTGTTTTGTTTTGTTTAATATATATTCATTCAACCTCTATGTCACAAACCCAGAAAGTTTCTTGTGAGTTGTGAGACAGAAGAGCTTTTAAATTCCAGGCAAGCAAAATGGACGTTTAAAAAAAGAAAGGGGGTGCAGGGGGGAATCTGGCCCTAAGGCGACAAGTGGTTACACAAGGCAATTGAACACACAGCAGAACTTTAAAACCTATAAAACAAACTGGAGTCTTTTTTTGTCCTTTAATCAACCTTATATCTTTTTTTTTTAACTTTTTGAAAATTTTTATTTAAAAAAAAAAACACAAAAACACAGACTTCTTTCACTTCATTATGTGGTATGTTGCATTTTCCAGTTTGTTCAATGCTTTAAAGCTCAAGGATGCCTCTGCTTTCAATTGTACATGGGCCTGAAGCATCCTAGCTTTTGGCAAGCAGGCAGGAGACTCAACAAAAATCAAAATAGGAACAAGGCAGACTAAATGCAGGGCACATCTGTAAACATATTATACATTTGAAAATTACAATATCAGTAAAAGTGATACAGTTTACAGGTGAAATGAAACTATCTGGAACTGGCCTACCACAAGTTTCTGAACCTGGACTGATACAATAAGTTATTATATATATATATATATTATGTATAAAAAGTTTTGTTTACATCAAGTGGAATTGGCAATCCATGCTTATACTTTTAAAATCTAAGCAGGGCAGAAATCCAGACTAAAGATATTTCCTCTACTCTAAGTTGAGTCCAACAGCTTCTTTCACAAACTACTTGTTAAAAGTCTCAAATAATCAACAAAACAAGAAAACTCATCCATACTACAGTCGCTCAAAACTGGACATTTCTTAAGCAAAGGGTTTGAGCAAAAGTAGTTACTTTCACCCCCAAACACCCCAGGGGATCCAGTCCACTTTTCTTAGAAGACTACACCTCTCTCTCTGTAAAAGCCCTGCTATTTTAACCTGTATTTGACATACATGGATATACTAATTTCTGTGTGTGTGTGTGATGTGATGCTATGTCAGGCCAGAGAACTTGTTTTTATGCCACTAACATCACCCAATCTTAAATTGGACCCTTAGTTTCTGCACACACACAAAAAAATTTATTTAGCATGCTATATACAAGCTGCAGTGCAACAGGATGGCAATGTGATGATAAGACAGGGCTAATGCTCTTCTCTGCCCAAAAGAAAATTTCCAGAATTTCACATTATTTTCCTTAAAAAACCCATTTTGCTCTAGTAATAAAATAGATTTATTAAGATATAATTAGAAGCTATTAAGCTCAGAAGTATAGTTTGCATGGAAACACACCTTCTATAGGCAGGATTTATCACCTCCTCACTGACTAAAAACATGAAAAGTTTTCTAGTTTTCATGGAATTTTTTCTTCCCCTTTTAGATATTTCTGAGAAATTAAAAGAGAATTTACAGAAAGGTACAGAAGTTTCTCTTTAGATGTTCAATGAAAAACAAGGAAAACAGCACATTTAGTGTTAGTGACAGAGAGCAAGTCTGGAGCACCTACAGTTGAAAAGCAGAGTATATTTTTGCTCCCACTTACACAATTACATTAAAATATGGGCAAAGGAATATTTTTCCATATTAAATACCTAAAGCCAATTGTTTGTTCTGTAACTTTTCTTTAAATGACACTCATGGATTCTTCACTTGTTAAAGTCCAATATGTAACCAAAGCCAAGTGAACTATGTACCACCAACTATTCCAGAATTATAGAACTTCAATGCCCTCCCCTATCCCCACCCCACAAAAAATAAAAGGAAAGAAAGAAAAATTTTCCCCAACACCCCACAGAGGCTGCTTAACTCCTGGCAAGACATGCAAATCATATTCGCTAAAAAAAATACACCCCTGCAAACTTCAAGGCATTTATCCAGCATTCTCGCAGGGCTCTAAGTATAACCAAAAGATCAAGGGAGGAGTGGGGGAAATGTTGAATCATTCTGGGTTCCCCGTGATTAGTGTATCACTTTAGTCACAGAACAAGATACAGAGATCTTTTAAGTGGATTTGCCTTTCCAGTGGGTCATTAGTTGCCCAAGTTGATGACAGCAGGAACTTTAGAACCACGCTTGGTAATAAGTCTGTATTCATTAATCACTTGCATTCACACTTAAAAACAAAAACTAACAAAAGAGAAAAAAAAAAAAAAAAAACAACGAAACTATTCAGTACCGGAGATTAAATAACCATGTGTAGTCTCTTGAAATAAATTTTGATTCCTTAAGAAGTCTAATTACTTTCAGTTGCCTTTTTTTAAATAACTATATATATATATGTATATATATATATTTGTATATATTATCCTGTGATTCTACTTATGGTTCCTCTGCTGCGTTGAAGATCTAGGAGCATAAAAGCCTTGTGTCCCCCATGAACGGTGGCTCTAATGCTGCAGAAAGGTTACAATAGGCAGTCTGGTCCTTCATTGATCTGGACTATCCATGGCTTCATTGTAAGTGATTATCCTTTTGGGATCTGGAAGGAAGGTTAAAAAGTAAATACATAAATAAAATAGAAGGTCTGGAATCCGAAAATACCCATGGTTCCACAATAAATTCCAAACCATCATCATCATTTTAGCTGCCTCTTTTTTCATGAAAACACAATTTAAAGACCACTTCTTTGTTGTAGTAACACATGTATTATCACAACCCAATAGTTTGGCATGTCTAGCAACAAGGTCCTCTAACCAGTGAGGGCTTCGACTCCTACAAATTAGAGAGGGGTTGAGTTCAGTTAACAAGGGTTGTTTGAAGGTGTTTCTCCCAATTATTATAAGCAGTATGTTTGAAAAAAGCAAAAAAGCAAAACAAAAACAAAACAAAAAGCTTCAATGTCAATCATCTAATACTAAAATAACACTTAGATTTGTTTTTTTGTTCTCAGCAAAATGAAGTCAAAATTTATTTTAACCATTGTGAACTGTATAGTAAGGAACTGTTCCAGTTGGTATCTAGCCCCAAAAGCTTCAGGTTAAGTTTGGCAAACTATCAGTTCAGTCCTAAACGTGACTTATTTCTTCCTTCCTCCAAATTTCACATAGAACCACCAGTCTTTACTCTGGGCAGTAGCAAAAGCCTGTGATCGCCTGGGTTCGAAGTATAAAAAAGAACATGTCTAGGCAAAAATTCCAGTGTCCTGAGTTCCAATTATTCGGCTGTATACTACACCCTCTTCTGGGAAGGAATGATTCTACTGCACACCACTTCCACCTATCAAATGAACTTTTAAAAGTACACATACTTTTAATAAAAATTAGGAAACCAATAAAACTTGTCACCTAACGGAAAAGTATAAAGACCTAAAAAATAATACTGAAAATCGAGCTCACCTCAGCTTAAGAGTCCGTCTAATTTAGTGCAGAGATAACAGACAGAATATCCTTTCTAGGACTGCAACAAGCCACCCCCTAGCATCCTGCCATGAATAGTGCTCATTCTTAATAGTTAACAGCCATTTCACAGCCAATATAGGTAGGTCTACTTTTGCCGACTATATTTTCTAAGTCTACCTTTTTTTCGTTTATATTTGAACAAGAAAGCACACAGAAAACAACTCAAAATAATTTAAGAGCTTGCTAGGTATATTCAGACCATAGCTGTGTTAGACAAAAGACCTGGCTTAAGTACAAAAGAGAGGTGGAAGGAGGAGCAATGCTGAGGGGAAAGCAGGGAAACCTACAAGTAATCTTGCCCCTTCTAGCTTACTTAGGAACATCTCTCACTTATACTAACTAGCAAAGCAGATGGGAAATAGGATGCAATTCAGCTACAGGGTTCTGAAAGCCCACATCTATTAGTGACTAGTTCTCCAGATTAAAACTTACTTTATTTCAGGTATTCCAAAGCTACCACATTTTAATGTATTTGGAAAAGCACATAATAATTCGGATAACCAATTTAAAATTTCTGAAAATTCCAAATACTCCAGATGTGGATTATTCAGTCCCTTTGTCTTCTTGCTGTTTGCATCTTATACTTGTGGTTTATAAAAGCTAATTTGCTACTCTTAAGATTTTTAACCATCTATTATTTCAGAGAACATACAGCCCAAACAAATAAGATTTCTAAAACAGCTACTATTTTTCTGAACCATGAACTTGTTCTTATGCTACCACTTGCCTACTACACAAAGCAGATAAAGACTGGCTATAAGTAGAAACACTTATTCATGTTGGTTTCCTAGATTAAAAATATTCATGTTCTTACTTTCACAGAGGGGGAAATATAATTTCTTCACCTAACAGGTAAAGAGTATTTTCATATATTTCTTTTCACTTACAGTGTTTCCCTAGATATAAATAATTCAAAATACAAAGCTTATTCACTTGGTAGATCACTATTCATGTTATTCTCACCCAAACATAACCCAATTAGTCATTAGTACTAACATTTTAGGTAACCTAACTATTCTTACCTTGCTTCTGCAAATTCCAAACAGATTCCATTTCTGCAAAGAAAAAAAGAAAGAAAAGATCATTTTATACAGTAAGCTTTTATGAACAAAGTTTAAAGCTATGCTTTTCATTTTAAACCTAAAAAATCTAGACTGGTTATTGCCAGGATAGAGGCAGGGTTGAAAGAGCACAGTCCTGCTAAATCTTAGACACAACATTCTTATTTTCTTGGAATTCTCAAGAAATGTCCTTCAGATTGCCTTAAGTGTTGATTATAGAGAGTCAATAATTATCTGAAACCAAACTACCAAGAGATCAATTCCGTCTACACAAATAGCAAAGATACGCAGAAGCATTCTACAGATAAAATGATATTTCTTATAATAGCTCATCATTAAAAACATGAAGTATTTTTTGGCAATCCATCATAACCCAATGAAGTACCAAAGTCTTAATTTAATTAAATATGATGCTTAAAATGCCTTATTAAAATATTACTTAACTCTTTGTTATAGGCAAGTGGTTCTGTTTTTCAAACCATACCTACTTTTATTTTTTAACTTTATGTTTATTTTGAGAAAGCGAGCAAAAGCCTAAGCAGGGGACAGAGAGAAGAGAAAGAGTCACAAGCACGCTCCGCGTGGTCAGCACAAAGCCCAACATGGAGCTCGAACTCACAAACCTTGAGATCATGACACGAGCTGAAACCAAGAGTCAGAAGCTCAACCAACAGGTGCCCCTATACCTACGCTTATTTTTAACCCATAAGGGTCAAAATGCCAATCCACACTCCTTTATTAGTAACACACAATCCACATTTGCTCCAATTCCATTCAAATGTGATTATCTACAAGGTGCTTACTTTGATATCCTACAGCAAAAAAAACCATGTACATAACCAAACAATAGTGACATACAGAGAAAAAGCAAGAAAAACTGTATCTGGAAGCATACCAGAAAACCTCAGGTGGCTTATTTGAAGGTTTGATGCATAAGACAGTAGATGACTATTATACCACAAGCACCCAAGAACTGGACCTTGAAAGGAAATACTATTAGGAGATTTATAATGTAAACAAAGACAACTTAGTATTAAGAATGAACAATATCTATGAGAATAAGTGCTCTTCCCATGGCCATACAACCCATTTTAAAAAGACAAAAGACAAAGATTTTTCTCTATTACTAGATTCTGTGTAATTGTATTCTATATAATTTATCAGTGACCAATTACAGTTAAAGAAAAATAAAACTGATGCTCATTAGGGTAGGGTATATCTGGACATAGGTTACAGTTAAGGTACAACATAATCCCTCCCCCAGGGCTAAAAGTATATAAACTTAAAATTACTTTTTTGTTTATGTTTATGGTTGGAGGCAAAGGATGGTAGAATCATACTCTGTCTACTCCCCTCTACCCCCCATCAAATTCACTCCTAAAAAATGTGTAAGTTTTGAATATCGGAATTGGATGTTTGGAACAATAGGTTAACTATTCAAAATAATCAAAGTAGTTATCCAGGTAAAACTGCATTCAAAGTATCACAACAAGTGTCTGATAAAACAAAAACTGAGAAATAATTCACTAGTGGTCACTTGGTCCCAGAGCTTAGATGGATGCTATGGGCTTTAAATCGCAGGGCAGAGGCCCATCCAAAGATGGGCAAGAAAGTCTCCTAGGTCTAAGGAGAGAGAATTGTGATCAATCTAATCAGAAAAAAAGAACATAAAACGGGAAAGGTTATTCTAGACATTGCACTCATATCTATCACTCTAATTTCTAATTGTTAGTTTCAGACAATTAGGAAGAGTTGAAATGGTCGTTAGAGCCATTATCCTACAAATTTCTGTATCTCAGAAAGGCTTTAAGTCCAAAGATAAGCCTTTCCTTGTTTGACCTAACTTCAAAAAAATTAACTCAACAGAAACATTTTTTGCAACAAATTCCCGAGTTCTGTATGCATCAGCTACTTCATGCTCGTTGTTAAGTTTGCTTAATATAAAAATAAATGTGTATTTAGTTGTATGTTTAGAAAACCACAAACTTTTCATTTTGGCTCGCTATGCTGTAACAGATCCTTTTCTCTTCTCCACCACAAACCTCAACCTGTCCCTTCCTCTCCCATCTGTTTTATTTGGGGGGTTGGAGGGCGAAGGGACAACACTCAAGAGTCACAGCAACAACTATACTACTTTAAAGGCAAACATATAAATGTTAAAAGACTAAAAACAAAAATAACTACTTGCAATTCTTTCTTGGATTGATGACGTTTCCTTAGCTTAAACTAGAACATTCATTCAGCTTTAGGTTTAAATATATGGATTTACCTTCAAACAAGGGCTCTGGAGTAGTGAATTTGATTATGCCTTTTGAGGAGAGGAAAGGGACATATGAACTACCTAAAAAATTAGCCATGGGCCAACCTAGCTTCTAGCCAAGAAATAAACTGGCATTATCTGAAGTGCTGAACTGAAAAATAAATGCAATTTCCCCCTCTAGTTATTTAATATTAAATACTTCTATAACAAGTAGCAACTTGATTTCCTTGATTAGAATTACAAGTTTCCATGAAACTCAATCGAAGATCAGAAAGAAGGGGAAATAAGTCAAATACTAATTGCATGTTTACTTGCTATGCCTAAACAATCCTACTAAGGCTAACAAGAAGCTAGTAAGAGAGAATATATAGGAAAGAAGTAAATTACATTTTGCTCTCTTTTAATTTACAAAAGTCCTAATGCAGATTCTAAACATAAACTGAGTTCTGTGTAATTGTTTTAATTACCCCAACAAAAGCTGAATACGGCACACCCAACCATACAAAATCATAACACAGTAATTCATCTTTCCACTTTTAAAAAAGCCCCTGGTCTTTAACTTCCCAGTTTTTGTTACAGTTGGATCCCAGTACCCAATTATGCAAATGTTATTGAAGAAAATTTAACGTTCAACTTCCTAAAGCTGATTACTTTCTACAGAGCTCCCTACCATAAATGTCCAATAACCTAAAAATCCTAAATTCTATGTGAATTAACAAGTACTATTCAGGAGCTAGGAACGTAGATGCAAAAACAGAAAGAAAGGCTCTGCCTCTGTGAGCTTTGTAGAATATACGACTTTTCTAGGTAGAAGCATCAGCATGGACAAAGTCTGGTGATATTAAAGTATGAGGCGTGCTAAAGCAGGGGGTCAGCAAAACTCAGAACTCAGAACCTCACAGCTCTGTGGGCTCAGAATCTGAGTTGTTTTTGCAAATAAAGTTTTATGGAAGAGAGCCATATCCATTTTATAGATTACCCATGACTGTTTTTGTGTACAAGGCACAATCAAATAACCAGAATTCCAAGGAGAGACCCTATGGCTCACAAACCCTAACGTATCTACTATCTGATCATTCACATAGAAAGTTTACTGATCTATGCTTTAGCGGTCATAATTAATTTAGTAAGGCTGGAAGTTGCTAAGCCAAAACAATTTAGAAAAAGAACGCTATTCAGGAACAGAGCTGAAAGTCACAAAGAATCAAAGATTTACGCACAAATGTTATTCTGCTCTTCAGGGGACAGCACAAAGGCACAAATGAAGGGAAGTTACTGTTTAGCCATATAGGTGAAGGAAAGTCACTGAAGAGATCTGAGATTATTATACTAAACATTAGTAATGATTGAGGTAACTGAAGAGTATGGATGAAATGACAATACAGTAGTCCTCCCCCTTATCTGCAGGAGATACGTTCCAAGACCCTCCCCTCCATGGCTGCCTAAAACCACAAACAGTATCAAACCCCCACAAACAGTATACTAAGTTTTCTGCTATACATACATGCTGCATGCCTATGATACAGTTTAATTTATATATTAGGCACAGTAAGAGATTAACAATAAAATAGAATCATAATAGTACACTAAAAAAAGTTATATTGAGTGTGGGCTCTCTCTCATTTTAATTGTACTGTACTTACATTCTTCTTGTGATGATGTGAGATGAGAAAATGCCTACATGATGAGATGAAGTGAGATGAATGACAAAAGGCACTGTGACTTAGCATGAGGCTACTACTGACCTTCTGACGATTCAGAAGGATCATCTGCTTCCAGACCACAGTTGACCGTGGGCAACCGGGGAAAGCAAAACCACGGATAAGGTGGGACTACTGTACAGAAAAAGAGCCCAGTAAATGTTACTGCAAAAGTGAAGAAATTAGGACAGCTGTATTAGAGATGGAAAGGAAAAAATGGATTATGTTAGAGACAGGATTCATAAAACCTAACAATCAGGGTTTGGAATCCCATTTTATATACAAAGAATTGGGAGCGGTGATGTTGAATATACACGCTCTGAACTCAGAGTAAAAGCAGTTGAAGTTTTGAGCTTAACACATGGCAACAGAATTGGATGAGATTACCTAGGAGTTTGAGCAGCATGAAAAGGAGACCAAAAGAACATAAACCTTTGAGGAAAAAAGAATGATATATAAGGAAGGTTATGCTAAAGATGTACAAAGTAGGCAAATGGATTGTTAAGGAAATTCAAATTAGAGAATCTAGGGAAGGAGTGTTCAACTACTGCAATTCTTACTCAAAGTTAAGACACTTTTAACTTTCTAGTCGCCCTCTTTTTCTTTAGCCAGATGTCACTGCCTGGGGTTCAAGAAGTGGTATCTTACAGAACACTTCTGCAGTGTAATCTTTTAACAGGCTTCTCTTGCCCTTAATTGGGCCTCACTTTCTATCTTCTATGCCATGGCTAACATTGTCTTCCTCTAAAAATACAAACCTGAAAGTGACCAAAACCCTTCAGTGGATTCTCATGGCCTACAGGGAGAATGGATCTGTTTGTCTTGTATAACATTTCTAGCCTTGGACACAGCTGTACATCAATAAATAAACTAGATGACTAATTTAAAGATTTTTTAACTTGCACCACTCACTTTCCTTTAATCGATTTGAATGACTGGCAATCTTAAACTACTATTCCATTTCTTCCACCTAAAATATGTCCAATAATAAGTCAATTTCCACTTCTCTTCTGAGTCTTGACTAGACTTCCCTGATCCCACCACCCACCTTAGGGGTTTCTCTATGTTCCAAATGTATTTTATATATTTATTCTACAGAGCAATCACACTAGTAATATATTTCTTCCCATGTATGTTTTCCTATTAGACTGAATTTCTTAATGACATAAATCTTTACGTCATCTATCACAATTGCTTTGCACAGAGCTTGGTGCCTTATGTAAATATTGATTTGAATGAACTACTACTTGTAAATCAGTCATCAGGAAGCAATAATAGAACAAAGCAGTATTAGGTAGGCCCATTTGAAACTATATGCAATCTTTTTTGACCTACGAAAACTAATTTCATACAGTCCAACCAAAAATTCAGTATTTAATTCGCCAAAGAAAGGGACAAGCTAAGAGGATTAAAGACAATTTGAGGCTTATTTTTTTTTCTTATGTTTAAAAAGCACAGGTTCTCCCACCAGCACCCAAAAAAAAAAAAAAAAAAAAGAAAAGAAAAAGAAAAAAAAAAAAAAAAAGAAAGTAAATTGAATTGAATATAAGGTCAAACAAGAAGATTCCCATAATTGAGAGTCTCCAGATCAATTTACCGTGGACCTTGGCTTCCAATCCTCCTATTCAACCCATTTAGATCAAATTCTGTAAAATTCAGCAGGGGTAGTGACATTATTAACTTCTACTTTTTTCCCTTTCTAATCCAGATTTACCCAATTTTTGATGATTACTGGCCATCTCACCACCATGTCTTGCTATTCTGATTTCCTTTCCCAACCAGTCCACTGTACCTCCCTACTCTTTCCCAAAGAAGGTGGTCAGAAACTTATCCACACCCTTTCCATTTTGATTATACCCATAAAGAATTAACAGCTTATTTTCTTTTTTAAAATAAATTTTAGGGATGCCTGAGTGGCTCAGTCGGGTGAGCCTCCAGCTCTTGATTCCGGCTCAGGTCATGATCTCGCAGTTTGTGAGATTGAGCCCCCCATCGGGCTCCATGCTGACAGCAGAGAGCCTGGTTGGGATTTTCTCTCCCTCTCTCTCTGCCCCTCCCCAACTCACACTGGCTCTCTCAAAATAAATAAACTTTTATAAACAAACAAACAAACAAACAAACAAATAAATAAATAAATAAGGGGCGTCTAGGTGACTCAGTCAGTTAAGTGTCGACTTCGGCTCAGCTCATGATCTCGTGGGAAGTTTGAGTCCCGCATCAGGCTCTGTGCCAATATACAATACAGCACAGAGACTGGAGCCTGCTTCAGATTCTGTGTCTCCCTCTCTCTTTCCGCCCCTCCCCTGCTTACATTGTCTCTCAAAATTAAACATTAAAAAAAATTTTAATAAAGTAAAATAAACTTCAAGTAACTGCTACCCCCAACACAGGGCTCCAACTCATGACCCCAAGGACTGACTGAGAGTTACATGCCCTATCAACTGAGCCAGCCAGGCACCCCGATAACAGCTTATTTTCAAATAAATTTGACTAAAGTAGTTAGAAGTCATCACCTTTTCAGGAGATGCCTAATGAACTCTTCACCACATCAATTTCAATCTTATACCCCCAATTTGGAGCTACACCAAACCTGACTAAACAGAACTGTCTTGACCACCTCTAAATACATACATTAGAAACTTGGAGCTTGAGGGGTTTTGGGGTTTTTGTTCATTTCTACTACTATGCTTATTGTAATCCAGTTTACTTTTACGGTAAAATATCAAATTCAAGTTGCTTAGAATGAAACTGGTACTACTAAGATAGTAATGGACAATTAATTTCTGTTTTAATAGCATGGGTGGCTACTTCCCTAACTTCAGGAGGAGATATACTACTAAAATCTGAGGGTTAAATTTTACCTTCTATAAATTCCTTACAAGTAACTTTTCAGACTAATACCAAAGTAAATTCATTATTATTGCACTCATAAAGCAGACTTAATGAGAAATCAAGCATCTTATATGGATGCTAAAATGGTAAGTTACTGGGGAAAAAAAAAGATCTCACAACCATATTAAATTACTTGCCACAAACATTCTTGTGTGTCCCATATCAGAGAGACAGTGAAAGAAGGATCCTTCCCCAATCTAGGAAATTCAACTAGGGCTGAAACCAAAGTCAAATCTGCAGGCAACCGACTGTTAGTAAGATTGTAAGACAGCTGTGATGCCGTAAGCAATCATGGAGCACTAATAAAAATGCAGTAAAGGTGAAAATATTTCATTGGCATTGTGTTAAAAGGAGAAAATTTAGTATTCAGATTCTATGGACGAAAGT
Organism: Paguma larvata; assembly: GCA_030068075.1. Lineage (NCBI taxonomy): Eukaryota > Metazoa > Chordata > Mammalia > Carnivora > Viverridae > Paguma > Paguma larvata. Next base: position 7,390,444 of record CM057843.1, read on the forward strand.
ATACGTAATATGTATACATAATCCCCCTCTCCCTTTTATGGATTAACCATAACTTGTCTCTTGTCTCATCACACCCTATAGATACAAAAACACTTAACAGATCCTTCATTCATAAACCTAAAAACCTTTAAAACTAAAGGTTTATTTTCAGATAAATAATACATTCGCATATAACTGCAAATACAAAAGGGAAAACATTTTGTTATTTCTCTGCCTGAACTACTCCAAGAAGAGTTCATCAGAAAAATGGCTTCCAATCTACCCAACAGATTGGTGCCACATTAATCTACCAGAAAACAGATCTGTAAGTCAATTAATTACTTAATACTAACTCAATTTTCATTTCTTTAAATTTTTTTAAAGTTTATTTATTTTGAGTGAGTGAGTGAGTGAGTGAGTGAGCGAGCAGGGGAAGGGCAGAGAGAGGGAGAGACCGAATCCCAAGCAGGTTCCATGCCATCGGCGAGAACTCCCAACGCAGGGCTCAGGGCTCAAACTCATGTGAACCGTGAGATCATGACCTGAGCTGAGATCGAGAGTCAGATACTTAACTGAGCCACCCAGATGCCCCTCAACTCAATTTTTAAAATGCTGGAGTTACAATCTGATAGAATAAAACAAAGACTGATATACTTATTTTATAAAATTAGGAAACTCAGACTTAAAAATGACAACTGATTTCTCAGGCATACAGGAACTGGAAATAGCAGTTAAAATCCCTGTCTTCTGTCAGTTTAAGTTAGTTCCATCTCACCAGCCTATCATTCTGATATTCAGTGGCTCCCCCACTGCCTCCAGACTGATCTGATGGTCTGGCAGCAACTTACCTTCCTTCTCTTTTATATATTTCCTCACTACATCCAAAGCAGATCCCTTCCAATATTGACATTTACTCAGGTTCTCAAACTTATCTATTCTTTATCTTCCTCTTCTTTGCGTTGCCTTATGTCAGAACTTTTCCCTATCCATCAAAACCCAGGTTAAAGAATGCTGTGTCCATGAAAACACATCCTGCCTGCACTTACTCTTCCCGCCTTTACTCCATTAGAAATTCTCCCTCCGTTGAAAGTTTCTAGTCATTTTTATCCATGGCACTTAAAATCTTGCCTTATGTGTACTGTTTTCTCCTCTACTTGATTAAGCTCTTCAAAGAAGACTCATCCTGTCAAAGTCTTCCTTAACTAAGCAAAGTACTTTGCATATGATAAGTACATCATAAGGGAAAGGAAAACATACACACACATTACTGCACAACTGTGGCAGAGAAATGAAAAAAAAAACAATTCAGCTAAGGAAAGATCTCTAGACTTGAGTTTCCAATCCTAGAGGGCAATCAGAACCACCTAGAGTTAAAATACATTTATATTCAGGGTGTGGCCTAGATCTAGCAAATTTATGCCAATAACCTATGGAAGTAACAAAAACAAATTTTTAAAATTTCATGCAGTAGTTTAGCATTTCCCTCGGGGTTATTTTACACTAGATAACTTTCATGTTGACTCACTTCAACTATCAAGAATTCTATCTTATTGTATTCATCTCTTCTGCATCTCTACATGCTGGGGAAAATTTACCTATCAAAGTATTTTTTTTTTAAGTTTATTTATTTTGAGAGAAAGAGAGCAAGCACGAGCAGGGGAAGGGCAAAGAGAGAGGGAGAGAGAGAGAATCCCAAGCAGGCTCTGTACTGACAGATCACAGGCCAACAAGGGACTTAAACTCAGGAAAAACGAGATCACGACCTGAGCCACCCAGAGGATCCTCGTATTATTTTTTAAGGAATATTCCAAAATAGCAAGATGTTAACACACACACACACACACACACACACACACAGAATGCTTTTTGAATGCTTGATAACCTTCAGTGCAGTATTAGTGAGGCATGATAAATCAACTCGGTTTAACAGTCACTTTGACCAAATACACAACTCACATCAACCTACCTTATTTCAACAGACTTGGCTTCAAATGACTTTCAAATGAAAACACTTCAAATGACTATTTCAAAACCAAAAATTCACCTCAAAAGTTAGGGTCTAGTGTTAGAAGCCTTTGAAAGTAAATGCTTTAAAGGAGACAACAGTTTTATGTCCTGGGTATGTGCATTAAAAGTCATCACTCTAGGGGCACCTGAGTGGCTCAGTCGGTTGAGCGTCCGACTTTGGCTCAGGTCATGATCTCGCAGTCCGTGAGTTGGAGCCCTGCGTTGGGCTCTGTGCTGACAGCTCAGAGCCTGGAGCCTGCTTCGGATTCTGTGTCTCCCTCTCTCTCTGCCCCTCCCCTGCTCATGCTCTGTCTCTGTCTCAAAAATAATAAACATTAAAAAAAAAAAAATTAAAAAAAAAAAGTCATCACTCTAACATAACTAAAGTGTCAATGAGCAAAATGTTAGGATACCTGGAATTTGTTTTTGAAACTTCTACCAAAAAAAAGTGCGAAGGTAGACAGATGAAACAAGAATGATGATGCTTTTTAAATGTTCAGGGAGGATGAGGAGTACCCTGGCATACATTACAGGTTCCACTTTAGAGTATAAATTTTTTATAATCAATTTAAAATTTAAAGTATAAATCTTTTCATAGTCAATTTAAAAAGGTATCACTTTAAAGTTTGCCTCTTAAGTGCCACTTGAGAGCAAAAGAAAACAGGTCCTACATCTCGCAGTAAATATTAATACTGCTATGTAATGGTACACTATTCCCCCAGGTAACACAAAGACTAACCCTCGTTTCTTAAAACTTTACACCATAATATGTCAGAAGGTAAAAGAAAAATCCCAAGAACTAGAATTCTCATCAATCCCTCTTTTATGCCTCATTGTATCTTCTTTTTCACATCTTCGATTTTACTGAACAGATTTTTTAAAAGTCTGCTGTACTAAGGCTGCGAATAATGTTTAATCTAAAAAATGCACCATTCCTACAGAACTGACACCAGGCGCCCTCTTCCCTACGACTTCCAAATAAAGTTGTTGAAAGACGTATTTTTGCAGTTAGGAGGTATGCAGAGAACTTCCATTTCTAAGCCTAACTTTAACCAAGAGATTACTTTCGAACATTTAAAGAAGACTACGCTAAAGGACCAAGAAAATACAGGTGGCCCTTTTAAAGGATATTCCAATAAGCCCAAATGATTATTACCTCCTTTAGAGTTTAAGACAACTTAAAAATAATAAGCAGCCTTCACTTATGAAAAAGATCTTCAGATCTTCAAAAGATGTGATTCAAAACAAATTCAAAGAAAAGAGAAATTAGTGACCTAATGAACCACCCACATTTGGCAGGAATTCAAAGAACCTGCCACTCTGGGACCTAACTGAACTGAACATGATCTATTTGTTGGGGTAGGGGTGGGAGGGATGGGCAATCAATACCAATAAAATCTCAATATCCGAATATAAAGCTCAAATTGATGCACTCAAATAAAGCAAGCATTTCAGTAATGCCAGCAAAACTAAATATAACTGCATCCACAAAGGGGCATTTAGTTTATCTAAATACCACTGATTTCGCATGTAGTTAGCCTGTCTATAAGGAAAATGCATACGGAATACCAACGAATAGAAATTAATTTCCTACTTAAAAAGACCTGCAATTCTCCAAAGTAAAAATCTATATAAAACCACCAGCCAACCACTGACAGGAACCTGTCCCAGAATTTTTCGCTGTTGTGGAAGAACATAACCAGATATCCCCTTAGGCTCACACAGTGACCACCAGTACAAAATATGCAGGTAAAGATTTTTCCAAGTAATGGTCTCTGGAGGGCAGATGGCACAGAAAAAAACACCAACTCTCCCAGCAGGATTTAACTTATAATTATCACAAGTCTTAAGAAACTAAGCAATTGTTTTGCCTTAAATCTCCTAAAAATAAAAACATCCATTTCCTGATGAATTCATTTACTTCCTAACAGCAGTGCTGCAGAAAAAAGCAAAGACAGGTAATTTCACCTGCCAGGATTTCTGCTCCTAAACTGCCACAAGGCAATACTACTACTTACTCCCATTTTTTTTTAAATTTTTTAACATTTATTTATTCTTAAGAAACATAGAGACAGAGCGTGAGCAGGAGAAGGGCACAGAGAGAGGGAGACACAGAATCCGAAGCAGGCTATTGCCTCTGATGAGCCATCAGCACAGAGCCCGTCGCGGGGCCCCAACTCACAGACCGTGAGATCATGACCTGAGCCGAAGTCGGCCACCCAACCAACTGAGCCACCCAGGTGCCCCTACTCCCATTTTTTAAAGGAAGAAAAAAAAAAAAAAAGTACATCTGTTCATTTTACTAAATGTCTTGTTTGCAGATAAGGAAAGGTATGCAGAGGAGGTAATCTGCTTAAAAGTCACATAAATAACTTTGTTATTCATCTTTCAGGCAGTGATTCTTCCAGGGAAAATATGGGAATTACGTCTTCCCCACTAGCTGATTGATATGCTGCCCCTTCCCTGCAGTTCCAAGTCACTGCTTAAACAAGCCACTGTTAAAAAAATGGTAAAGTGCAGCATGTTATTAAGTGTGTGTCTGCACGCATGGGGTATAGATTTCTATTAGGGGAAGAGGGAAAGACCCAAGTGTTCTCAAAAGCACCAAGGTCATAAACATCACTCATTAAACTTCATTATTTGCTGCAGGGATTTAAGTAAGTTTCACCATACAGCAAATCTTTAAGGCACAAATAAACCATATTCTAAGAAACGCTTTCGCATGGAACTTGAAAGATATCGGATTCCTTTTTCAACATAGGCTTCGGGGCTATGAAAAGTACAGACTCTTGGTCCAAGAGTCTGGTTCCTACAGTGCTTACTGGGCTTGCCGTTGCAGTTGTCGAAATTATCTTCTAGTTCCCATCCAGCACCCAGAAAAAATAGTTCAACACTCATCTTTTTGGACTCCTCGAAAAAGTTGCTCCTATTCATTTTACACAATTAGAAGTATCAAGTGAGCTCACTAATAAAGAAGTATATGATATAAAAAGCAAAGAAGAGGGAACATCTGTTCAAAGAAAAGTTTTAAAAAGAACTCAAGAGAAAATATAATGTCCGCCCTTTAGGCGCCACTCCATCCCTCTTCATTCTTGGAACCAGGTAGGAAGTCAACTATACTTGTATATATAAAAACAAACGCTTTCAACTTGAAAAAGTAAACATTCCTTCTAAATAGTACTATTTCCAAAGACCCTGAATAGTTTATCCGCTGCTTATCCATGGTGATTCTTAATTTAGTTCCAAAAGTCTGGAAGAATCTCATAGTAATTTCCAAAATTCACCCTTAACACAATAGCTAATAAATACATTAAACTGAGCAGTAAGAATCTTCATATAGGAACAAATGAGTTACCTTTAGTGTGATATACAATAGCAGCCCTCAGGTCAAAAGAACCCCAGCTATCATTTCTTTCTAGGCCTCTCTGGTATCTCTGTTCTTTGGCGGAGCCTAACAAAGTGTTCGTAGGAGACGCCAGAGGATTTTGATTTTCTATCTCGTAGTCCTTTGAGAGAAACACTAAAGCACCTTGACTACTGGTGTCTGCTTTTTGCAGGTCACCTATATGACTGGGTTCCAAGGATAAGGCTCCACTCTCATTAGTAGTCCCAGATTTTAGAATGCTACCCAGAACTTGAGGACTAGTCCGTTTTTCCAGCTCATAAGCCTTGGGAAACACAGGATGCTCCGTTCCTGAGGGGATTATTTCAGCACCCTGTGAAACCAAAGTGGCAGGATATTCCCCTTGAAATGTCACCTCCATCACTTTATGATCTGATGGCTTCCCAGTAACAGTCTCAGGGCCAGCACTGGGCTCATTTATAAATGATAAACCCCACTGATTCTGGAAGATATCCCCCAGGTTTTGCTGATCTGTCTGAGAGGGTAGATCCACTTGTGCCGTGCTCAACAGCACGGTTTGCATATTTGAAGGATAGATGAAAAGGCTAGATTTAATTTGTTCAACAGCTGCTGAAGTCAGACTCAGGTCCTGGAGAACTGAATCAGTCCCAGAAGAGATGGGTGTTAGAGTATTAGCAGCAGTAGTTAACAGTGGCTGACCCCCTGGAGAATACACACTTGCATCAGTCCCTGCTAAAACGGGCCCGTTAGAAAAGTTGGCCGAAGTAACAGATTTCAGCGCTGACATAGGGACCTGGGATAACCGACTTGAAGACTGGGTTTGAGTTTCCCCGGCAGATGACGAAGAGGATGAAGATGAAGATGGAGACACAGAAGAGTTCTGTACAGTTTTGTTGAGGTTTTCCTTAACTTTGCTTGCATAACTTATTTTAGGAACTATTTTAGCACTGCTATTGTCCACTGGAAAAACTGGGGGTGGTTTAAATAGGGTCCAAGAGTCCTCTTTGGAGGTAACAGCAGAAGCATGCTTTCCTTTGGGCCGATCATCAAACTTTTTGCCACTCACACTGGGCTTAATATCAGAGCTTTTCCGCAGCATATCACCCACAGCAGGTTTTCCTCGATTTGTTCCTCCAGGCCCAGTTTCATACTTCCAAATGGGCTTCGAACTATCTACTCGATTTCCCTTTTGTTCACTGTAGTCAGGCTTGAAAGTTTCAAGTCCCTGTTTTAAGGTTGGGACACTGGTCTCTTGTTGCATTATTTTGTCCTGCACTAAATTAAGGTTTTCACATCCCTTGGCACTATTGCGCCTAGCTTTCCTTTTTTTAGGAGTGGTATATCCGCTCTCAGATCCACTACCATCATTATCTGCTCCTTTGCCCACATAACCATTAGTAATAAAGCCAGAATTATTTGTTACAACACCATTTGGAATTGCTACGGGATCGGTCTTCTCTATAGACTGGTTCTCTCCAGATTTATTTTCATAAGACTTGCCATTCTTTTTGTCCATACTGTTCTTCTGAATGAAATTCCTGGTTTTAATTCCTGCTTTCCCAAAGGTGCTGGCCTTTACAGTCTGCTTTAGATTAGTGTCTACAATTTGTTGGTTGCCATTGAGGACCCTGGAAATAGGGTTGGTAGCTTCGTCAGAACCCAGGCTCTTTAAAGATATTTCTCTTTCTCCAGCATTACCATTTAGTTCACCATAGCCTAGAAAGGGGGGAAAAAAAAGGTTTTGTTTTACAATTACAAAATATAAATTACAGTACTACCTGACATTTAAAGGCTATTTACTATGTGCTAGACACTATGCTATGAGCATTAGCTTTGTCTTTATCATTTCACAACTATGAGAACATTTGTCAACCCCATATTACCGATTAGAAGTCTGCCAAGCAGAGAATCAAGCACCTGGGATTCAAACCAAAGTCTGAGGTCAGAAAGAACAAGACCTCTTAAGCAGTATGCCATAATATCTCTCATCTAACAGAAATCAACTTCCCCACTGTTCTCACAAGGCTGTTCTAAAATTTCCTTTACAATTAACAGCAGAGCTACCCTCTGGGCAAAACTCACGGTATACTGATATAGTAACTATATGTATTTCAGGGAAATTAAAGAATCCCTTTCTATGAAACCACAAATGGCTGATAGTCGCCAAGAGCAGTTTCTACCGCATTCTGCTGAACAAAAATCTAACACTTGTGAACTTTTTTTAAAGTAGTTATGCATCTATTTTGACAATTCCCAGACATTAGATCATACTGTTAATGTATGAAACTAGACCACTTATGTACCAATGTTTCTAACTCCTCTAAGAGAAGTTTTCTTCATTTTATATCTGGGTAAAAAGACTCTTAGAGAAATTAACTTGCCTAAGTCTGATAACCGGAAATCTGAACTCCAGTCAGCCTGGAACATGGACTTCTATCACTAAGTAATACTTCCTTCACAAGTGATGTGGTAATAATTACTAGCAAAACTACAAGGCAAGTTATCTAATTTAAAACTGTTATGGTGTTCAAGCTTAATTTAAGAGCTTCAACTGCCATAGACAGTTTATCACTCTATCTTATCCAACTGGTAACAACTATTCCCATTTCCCTACCAGCAAAATAGAGATATGAGTTATCTACCTTTTTATGAAATGTTCCCAAAAGCATTTTGAGGTCATTAGAAACAGATTAATAGAAGGATACACACACACATTCATTTAAGGCAGCTTTCAGAAGAGTGTTCCATAATAACCAAGTAATTTGCACTTGTCACTTTCATTCATTCTTGTCGGCCTTTAGCCTATAAAGGCTAAAAGGCATGTGAGCTTGTATATTCTTGTTTTGAAATTTTAATTCCCAATATGGTATAGATATAACCCACTAAAGCACTTTGTGCAGTTTAAAAGCATAAGGGATCTAGGGGCACCTGGGTGGCTCAGTCGGTTTAGTGCCTGACTCTTGGTTTCAGCTCAGGTCACGATCTCACGATTTGTGAGTTCAAGTCCCAAGCTGGGCTCTGCACTGACAACACGGAGCCTGCTTGGGATTCTTGCTCTTCCTCTCCAACTTGTGCTTGCACGCCCATGTGTGCTCTTTCTCTCACTCTCAAACTTAAATTTAAAAGAAGGAATAAAAAAGCATAAGGAATCTAAGATTTTTTTTAAGTTTCAGAATCACAGCTTTAAAAGAATGTGATATTGAATAGAACCTTGTCTGGGAAATTCACAACAGGATTTACTATAATTTTAAGGCACTCATTTTGTATCAGAGAAAGGACACTTAAAATGAACAAATAAAGGCATTTCTTCTACTGTATTAACTTTCAGAAAATAATTCAAGAAAATATACTTAAAGCATAATCATTCCTAAGTCTGAACCATACGAAACTTGTGCCATAAAGTAATTTCGTTTTAAATTTTTTTGAGAGAGACAGAGCATGCGCAAGAAAGCAAGCGGTCACATGGTGGAGAGGGGCAAGGGAGAGAATCTTAAGCAGGCTCCACCCTCAGTTTGGAGCCCCATGTGGGGCTTGACCTACAACCCTGAGATCATGACCTGAGCTGAAATCAAGAGTCAGACACTCAACTGACTCAGTCACCCAGATGCCCTCCCCTCACAAAATACTTGTATTTTTAAAGCTTACTTATTTAGTTTGAGAGAGAGAAGGAGAGAGCCAGAGTGTGCACATAGCAGGGTTTCGGCAGAGAGAGAATCCCAAGCAGGCTCCGCACTCTGTGGAGCAAGAGGGAGGGCTCAAACTCAGAAACCATTGAGATCATGACCTGAGCTGAAGTCCCATACTCGACCGACTGAGTCGCGCCCCTCCACAAAATACATTTTGTTCCCCCCTGCCAAAGTATTATTTTGTTAAAGTTCCTAACTTCTGTAGAATTCTAATTTTTATTTGGCTGCCGAAAGAGCTCTGACAGCCAATCAAGTCAAACTTTTGGTGGAAAAATTCTAACTACGAAACTACTGAAGAAAGAAACTACTAAAGAAGAAATCTCTGCTTAGGTAGAATGTTTTCCAAAAGATTCTTTTTTCTTGAGGGAAGCAGCAAGTTCCTAAACAGGGGCTCTCAACATTAACAGATACAAGTTTACCTGTATACGACTCTAGATCAAAAAGAAAACCATACCATTTAACGTGCTAACAGGCTAAACAAAGCGTTGTACTCTTGAGCCCATTAGTCATAACTTTCTCAAAGGTAAGCGAACAGTCTTAAACACAAAAAAATTCAATGTCCAAACCAACTTGGGCCAAAGCCAAGACTCAAGTGAACCAAAATATTTTTTCCTAAAATTACTAGTATTTAGTGGCTCCGGTATTAGAAATCACCAATGTGATAACAGCTCAGAGCCACTATACTCCCGAGTTTTAATAACAAAAAAAAAAAAAACCATTTTTCATTTAACTACTTAAAATTTTTTCCATGGCGACTTTGTTGGTATGCAAAAAGTGTACCAGAGACTTTTTTTTCTTTAAACTTAGGTCTATTTAAGAAAAATGCAATTTGCACTTTTATTATTTAGGTTTGCCATGCTAAAACATCCAACACTACTTCAAATGGACTGTGCAAAACTTGAGTCCTGATAAACCTAGCTTCTGGATTAGAAACCGAAATTACTGAAAACATTTGGCCCTCTCTTGCGCCCTCTTCCGGATAAAGAAAACAGGTTCCTCTTTATAGGTTTGTGGGTAATGGGTCATAAAAGCCCACTTCAACATACAACGGATACGTTTCAAAAATCCTCCTAAATTTTCGTAGGAAATTAGCATCATCCATGTTGAAGCAACAGTACTGTAACCAGGCCACACGTTAAAAAGCAAAAAATGTTCATCCCAGATTATTTACACTCTCTCAAAATTGCTAAGCCCGGTTTCCCCTCTTTATTCTCTTCCAGGATGAGACCTACTGATTGAAGGAAGGATGCCACCTTGAATGATTTGGGGGCTACTTCTCTAATGTAAAGAGGATTCCTGACCAACGAAATAAAATTTTCCAATCAGAACAGGAATACTGTCTTACATTCCAAGCAACCAAAATAAAGTAAGATTTTTCTGATCTCTAAGTTGAAAAAGACCTAGAGTTAGACGATGTAGTGTTGTACGCTTTCTAATAGTTTTTCAACTCTTCCAAATCCGTTAAGATGAAATAATCAATATATTGGTATGTGCATTGCTACTGCACACCATCCGTCCCTACTTCCCCCCCCCCCGCAAAAGTGGAAAATCTGACATTCCAATTTCGGTCTTTTAACTTAAAGCAATTTTTTTCCAGCGCTCGGTAACTGTTTCTAGTAAATTTGATATGCTGGCTTTAACATCCATTTTCTTACCATTCCCTTCATTTCTCTTCAAGTTACAAAGAACCTCCGATTTGTTAAAAATCTGCCTGGTTACAAACTCTGAAGTTCCTTTCTTCTCAGACGTTTTCTACTACGACTTTCGCCCTCGGTTTAGCATTGGTTAAAACCATGCATCTGGGGTTCGGGATCGGTTTAAAAATAGGTAAACACCTTTCTTTTTAACAAGGAAAAAAGAAAAAAAAAAAAAAGGCCTCGTCCGAGGCAAGATGGTAGTGAACCAACCTCATGGATGAGCCACCGCGGTTCTTCCTTAAGGACAAGAAATAGGGGTCAAAACCACCCGCCCTCTCCCCCATCCGATCATTTTGCTAATCGCTCTCCTGGAAATCACTGCTCGAGCCCAGGGGGTACATGCTGGGGGGCCGGAGGCAGCCACGGCAAGCTTTTTTTGTAAAAAGGAGCGGCTAGAAGGAAAAGGGCCCAAGTGAAAGCCTGAGAGGCGGAGTCGTGAGCGAACCTGGCAGGAGACGAGGTTCCTGTGGCAGAGAAAACTCGTGACCGGGGAGCCTGGTTCCCGCTGGGTACCCCACCCGGCCCTTCAGGCACCGCCTCCACCCAAAATGTATCCCCCCCCCACCCCCCACCCCCAGCCCTCCTGCCCCACGGAGCGCCGCGGCCACCGCCCGCGGCCTCCTCCTCCCGCGGCCCCACTTCGAGGCCGGCTCCCCGCCCGGACCGCCCGCGCCTCCCGCCGCACCGGGAGCGGGAAACGCGGCCGCCGGCGCGCGGGGCCCGGTGCAGGCCGCTCCCCTCGTGGCCGCTTCCCTCCCCCACCCCAACCGCCCCCGCCCCTCACCCCAGGGACCCGCCCGGGGCCGCGCGGCCGCCACCGGGTTACACAACCCGGCCGGCGACGGGGGGAGGGGCGGCCGCGGGCCGGGGGCGACTGCGCCCCCGCAATGCGGGGGGTGGGGGGCAGGCGACCGCCGGTGGGGCTCCCGAGCCCCCCCAGCGCCGCCGCGCCGAGCGCCCCTCGCCACCCTTCCCCCCCCTCCGCTCCTCAGTGGGCCGGAGTCGGTGACAGGAATCGGCTTCCAACATGGCGGACAGGAAGCGGCCCCGCGAGGAGGAGAGAACATTCCAGCCGCGCCGGCTCTGGGGGGAGCGGGCCCGGGGCGCCGGCCTCCGGAGGAGCCGCGAGGGCAGACTGCAGGGTCCAGTGCCCAAAAGGGGCGTCTAGAGGCGGAAACGACTCGAGAGACGAGGGGTCCCGGCCACCCCCCCCCCAGGACGGGGAACCCCAAGGCCACAGGTGGGCTTGGGGTGGCGGGTGAGGGAGGACACTTCCTCAACTCTGCCCACCTACCCTCTCCTCGCCGCCTGCAAAAGGGCCTCGCGACACCACCCGAGTCGGGATTAGCTGGGCCTTCTTGAGAAACACCCCGAAGGCTTTTTTTTTGGGGGGGGGGAAAGCTACGCTCACCCCAACTCAGGGCCACCAAATTTAGGTTCCTCCAGGCCCTCGCGAAGGTAAACGGGGAAGGAATAATGAGGCTGGACTTCCAAGGCCGACCCTCCGGCTCTCCCTCCAGCCCGGGCGGGGGCCGGGAAGGTCACACTGGCCTGGTTGGGCCTCTCCCATGCTGAGGGGAAGGAGAGGGCGCTGCAAACCCCGCGGCCCAGGCCGGGCTTCGGGAGAACGGAAGGGGGCTTCCCCGGACCCGCAGGACACAGACAGACCCACACACAGACACACACTCCGACCGCGTCCGCGCTTTCCAGATCCAGCCCCACCCCCATCGCCCCTACCCCCCATCCCCATTCCCCTTCCCCCACTCGTCCTCCCTCCCAGACCTGTTTTCTTCTTCGGCGTTTCCTGGTGCTGCTGGAGGGCGTGTTTCTGCTCATGTTTCAGCGCCTTAGGCTGGGCCTTGGGGCTGCCCTCGGCTCCATGCTGCAGGTACTGGTGAGGCTGCTGGTGATGGTGGTGGTGATGGTGGTTGTGGCTGTGGTTGTAGAAATAATAATGGTGGTGGTGGTGCGGCGGCTGCTGCTGCTGCTGTTGCTGCGGCTGCTGCTGCTGCTGCTGGGGGTGATGGTGCGGATGGTGGTGGCTGTGATGGTGCTGAGGCTGTGGCTGGCCGGGCTTCTCCTCCATTGAAAGCGGCTGGGACTCCCTGGCTGAGGCTGCGGGCTGCTGCACCGTCAGGATCTGAGACTGCTTCTCCGGGCACGCTCAGTATATCTGAGCGCGTCTGGCCAGCGCACTGGTTAACCGAGCGATCCTGCGAGATTGGCAGCGGCGCTCGGGCAATCAGGAGCCGCGCTGCGCCGCAGGCCCCGCCCCTAGCCCAAATCCTCTTTCCTTCCCCTTCGCCGCTGCCTCCCGGCCAACGCCACTTACCCTGTGCAACCTCACAGGGCCGGGCTTTCAACGTCAGCACTATGGCTCTCTCTTCTGTCGCTTTCTCTCCTTCACCGCGCAGTCTGCGAACAGCACTTTCTACACTCCTCGCCCGCAAGCAAACTCACGTCGAGTGTAGCAGATTCCACTGGCGCGGCCACTGGCTCTGGGAGTCAACTGTTGGTTTTGCACCTCCTAGAATCAGTCGGCTTTTTTTTTTTTTTTTTACCCTTTTCCGGGTAACCCGAGGGGAAGCTCACTCAGTTCCCTTAACCCTGAGACCACTAAAGGGGCAACACAAAAAGAGGAAATAAATACATTTTTTTTTTTAAGAATACAAGAGCTTCACAATCCAGGAGATCATTTTGTATTCTGGATTCATTTTGCTTTGTATTCATATGCTAATCTCTTCCTTTCCACGAAGGGATTATAGGGTTCCACAATGGGGTATCTGTGTAATTTTCTAAAAGGGCACAAAGGGTTTAAATCATTGTTTCTGTGTAGTTGGAGGCAAGGGAGAGCGGGAGGAATGAAAATCTAAAATCGACAGTGAAGTAGTTTTGTTGTTGTTGTTGTTTTTAACTCTGCAGGTGAGGTCAACTGTAGAACCGAGGTAAGTTTTAGAATATGTAGTTTCAAGGGTGAAAGACAGGGGAAATGGCACTTTAAAAGTTATCAAGTTAAAAATAATTGCATGTATGGAAAATACTGGAATTCTTAAAAAACACTCTATTGCTTTTGTGATGTTTGGTTTAATTTATCCTGAATATCACTTCACAGCCTGATTTTTTAAAAGCAAGTGTTATTCCGGAACATTGTCAGCGCGATTGCTCGGGAAGGAAGAAAAGGGCTTTGTTGGGGAGGGGCACACGGTACCCTTTGATAACATTTTATTTCTTGACCTGGATGGTGATGATACGTATATTTGCTTTATAATTCTTTCTCAAACTGAACGTGTATGTATGTATAGTATACTATTCTCAGCGTATGTTCTTTGAGAGGATTTTTTTTTATTTAGCATAAGATGTATATAATTTACCCTTTTAACCATTTTTGAGTTCAGTGGCTGTAGGTATATTCCATTGCTGTGCAACCATCACCACTGTCCGTCCCTAGAACTTTTTCAACATCCCAAACTGAACCCCTGCCCCCATTAAACAACAATTCGCCCACTCCCCTCTCCCCCATTCCCTTTTCACCAATATTTTCTGTGTCTGTGATACCTCATACAAGTGAAACCTACAATATTTATTCTCTCGTGCCCGGTGTCTTTGAGGTCCATGCCTGTTGTGGTATGAATCAAATTTTCTTTCCTTCTTATCGCTGAATGATATCCCATTGTATGTATATGCCACGTTTTGCTTATCCATTCATTTGGCAATGGACATGTGGATAGTTTCCTCCATAGTTTACAGTTTTTAAAATGTGGCTTGAGGGGCACCTGGCTGGCTCAGTCAGTGGAGCACGCAACTCTTGATCTTGGGGTTGTGAGTTCAAACTCCACGTCGGGTGTGGAAATTACTTAAAAACATGAAAAAATAATGGGGCACCTGGGTGGCTCAGTTGGTTAAACATCTGACTTCCGCTCAGGTCCTGCTCTCACGGCTCTTGAGTTTGAGCCCTGAGTTGGGCTCCGTGCTAACAGCCTAGAACCAGCTTTGGATTCTGTGTCTCCAGCTCTCTCTTCCCCTCCCCCGCTCACGCTCCGCCTCTCTCTTTGTCTCAAAAATAAATAAGCATTAAAATATAAATAAATAAGTGGCTCGATTTCCCATAGCAGGACAATATTAAAGGAATAAAGAGGGGCACCTGGGTGGCCCAGTGGGTTAAGTGTCCGACTTCAGCTCAGCTCAAGTCATGATCTCACATTCCCGGGTTTGAGCCCTGCATTGGGCTCTGTGCTGACAGCTCAGAGCCTAGAGCCTGCTTCAGATTCTGTGTCCCTCTCTCTTTCTCTGCCCCTCCCCCCGCTCACTCTTGCTCTCTCTCTTAAAAATAAATAAACATTAAAAAAAATTTTAATAAAGGATTAAAGAAGCTTTAAAGGAAAAATTTGCGCTTTGAAATTAATGAACGTCAACACAAAAGGATAATTAAAAGGTAAAGGCCTTTTTACAGTAGCATATGTCATCGAACCCAGACAATGACCAGGCCAGCTCCTGACTTGTCCTTTACAGCGAGGAGTGGCTTTGCCTTGCCAAATTTTGAAGAAAGACCCCTTCGGGGTGTGGCCGGGAGTACATTTTCCCGATTTTGAGAGCTAAAACCCCAATAATAACATCGTAACAAAGAAGTCTCTGCCATCGAGTAATATTCCACCACTTTCTCATCTATTAAAGAAGAAATAAAAGTGGATACAGAAGGTAGAATTACGTTGATAGGGCCTTTATATTCTTTTGCCGACTTAGACACTTAGTTGGAAGGCCAGGATTCCTGTGTTCTAACTTCTCTTTCTGCATTTTCTACATTACAGCTGCAGGCAAACCAAAAGCATTTATTCTGACTTATCACACCTTAGCCTGACTTACTTTCTTCACATGCATACGGTTGTATGAATTTTCGAAAATTAAGTCTTGCTTTCAGGTGCTTTAGTTACTATGAATGTCGCCTCACTAGCAGGTAGTAGTATGGAGAAAGGCTTGTGATATAATGTAAGAAAAAATGCAGAATGTTAAATTCTATGTATGCAAGCATCATAATCTTGTAAAAACCTGAATATTTTTAAAATAAGTATGGAAGGGGCACCCGGGTGGCTCAGTTGGTTGAGCGTCTGACTTCAGCCCAGGTGGTGATCTTAAGATTCGCTTCATGAGTGAAGCCCCGCATCGGGCTCACTGCTGTCAACGCAGAGCTTGCTTGGAATCCTCTGTCCTCCCCTCTCTCACTGCCCCTCCCCTGCTTGCGCTCTCTCTCTCAAAAATAAATAAACATTAAAAAAAATAAAGTATGAGGGCGCCTAGGTGACTCAGTCGGTTAAGCGCCCGACTTCAGCTCAGGTCACAATCTCACGGTTCGTGAGTTCGAGCCCCGCGTCGGACTCTGTGCTGACAGCTCAGAGCCTGGAGCCTGCTTCCAGATTCTGTGTCTCCTCCTCTCTCTGCCCCTCCCGTGCTCATGCTCTGTCTTTCTCTGTCTCTCAGTAATAAATAAAAATGTAAAAAAAAATTTTTTTAAAGAAAAGTATGGAAATATAACAGTAGAATATGTACCTTTTCTTCCACCTGATTTTTCTCAAAGTTTTATGTGACGTATATTTGAGATTTGCCATTTGAAAACAATAATGCCATAATATCAAACCTCTGTGAAAAGAGAATAATTGGGGGGCGCCTGGGTGGCTCAGTCAGTGGAGCATCTGACTTTTGATTTTGGATCAAGTCACGATCCCAGGGTCGTGAGATCAAGCCCCACGTCAGACTCCGCACTAAGTACGGAGCCTGCTTAGATTCTCTCTTTCTCTCCCTCTGCCCCTCTCCCAGCTAAGGCTCTCTCTCTCTCTCTCTCTCTCTCTTTAAAATAAAATTAAAGAGGCGCCTGGGTTGCTCAGTCAGTTAAGAGGCCGACTTCAGCTCAGGTCATGATCTCGCGGTTTGTGAGTTCGAGCCCCGCGTCGGGCTCTGTGCTGACGGCTCAGAGCCTACAGCCTGCTTCGGATTCTGTGTCTCCCTCTCTCTTTGCCCTTCCCTTGCTCACGCTCTGTCTCTGTCTCTCAAAAATAAAATAAAAACATTTAAAAAAATTTTTTAATAAAATCAAAAAAAAAGAATTGGGTATACTTAATTCAAGCATTTTTTAAATAAAATAGCATCTGCATGAAGGAAAAAACCAACAAGAAAATATAACGAGTCTGATAAAATTATGGATGCTTTTTTTTCCATTTTCTCTGTTTTCCAAATGTTCCATTATATAGTTATTACTTTTCATAATAACATTATTTTTGTTTATTTTTATTTTTCTAATGTTTGTTTTTGAGAGAGAGAGAGACAGAGCACAAACGGGGGAAGGGCAAAGAGAGAGGGAAAGGGAGAATCCCAAGCAGGCTCCATGCTCTCAGTGTGGAGCCCGATGTGGGGCTCCGTCTCACGTATGATGAGACCTGTGACCTGAGCCAAAATCAAGAGTCAGACACTTAACCAAGCGAGCCACCCAAGCTCTGCATCCCAGTGTGGGGCTCGAACTCATGATCGCCAAGATCAAGAACTGCACGCTCCTCTGACTAAGTCAGCCAGGTGCCCCTTGTTTTGTTCTTTTAATCCATTTCTCTTATTGACACAGGTTTGCATCTTGGTTAAATATATTTGCAAGCCTGTCTTAATTGTCAAATGGAAACCACTTTGTACCCACCTTTAGTCTTCTATTTTGTGTACTATGACAACTTAAGAGATACAGAAATATTCAACTCTCTGGACCTCAGTTTTTTCCTCTCTAAATTACGACAATGGGCAAGAGGCCTCCAGACTTATTCCCACTCTAACGTGTCATGACCATATCTCTGCACTTTCTTCCCAGATTACCCCTTTATTCGTTATAATAAAACTATACAACAGCAGGAAATTTAGCGAATAAAAGTTGAGTTTTTTCAACTGTAACAATTGATTCTAACCTTACAGAAATTATAATCAGAGACAATATTATGTAGTTTCATATAAATGGAAATTGGCCCTCTGATGATAGTTCCGGTTTCGAAATGAGGCAAATCACTGGTAACATCCACTGTTTTACTTCAGCAGGGAAAGAATTTTATTCATGTATATTTCCTTTAGATCTTAATACTTTTGCCTAGAGACACTAACTTCAAAAAACTTTCAAAGGAATTGAACAGAGGTATGGGCAAATTAGGTTAGTCTTTTAATAACTGGAATGTGACAACTTTTCCAAATATGAAAGCTTTTGAAAACGGCATTTTGCTTTTATGAAGAGTATTCTGCAAAAAGTTTGAGGGAGAAACTATAGCAGAGGGGTACAAGTTTTGGAGTCAGAAATGAGAGAGGATCCTATTCTGAAACCGCTTAGCTTAGGGAACTTGTTTGGGCAAATCATTTAACCTCTCTAAACCTCAGTTTACTCAGTCAAAAAAATGGAAGTAATATTAGTGCCTAACTCACAAGGCGTAGTGAAGTATAAATAAGACAATACAAACAAAGTTGTTGAGTATAGTGTTGATAATATCACGAAATGTTAAATGTTAGTGATACAAAATTATTAAACGTTCGATATATAAACTCTCAGATATATTTCATTAAAGAAACTGAGTTTCAGAGAAATCAATCAGGAAGTTAACCAAGAATAGAGCGTTTTCCCGATTTTCGAAAGGACAGGCAAATAGCCCTTTTGGCTCTCTGAGCAGCACCATGGCGATAGGCAAGAATAAGCACTTTAAGAAAGGCAGCAAGAAGGTTGCCAAGAAGAAAGTGGCTAATCCATTTTCTAGAAATATGGGTATGATGGGAAAGCACCAGCTGTGTTCAATATAAGAAATAAAAACACTGGTCTCGAGAACTCAAGGAATGAAAATTGCATTCGATGGCCTCAAGGGTCGAGATTCTGAAGTAAGCCTTGCTGATCTGCAGAACGATGAAGCTGCATTTAGAAAATCCGAGTTAATTACCGAGGATGTTCAGGGCAGAAACCGCCTAACTTCCACGGCATGGCTCTTACCAGCGCGAAACGTGCTCCCTGGTCAAAGAATGGCAGACCATAACTGAAGCTCGGGTTGACGTCAAGACTGCTGACAGTTGTATTCTCTATCTATTCAGTTGTTGGTTTTACTTAAAAACTCAATAATCAGGTTTGGAAGACCTCTTCCCACTAAGCACCGATAGGTTTGCCAAATCCAGAAGAAGTGATGGAAATCATGACTCAAGAGGTACAGACAAATGACTTGAAAGAAGGGGTTAATAAATTGATTCCAGGGGCACCTGGATGGCTCAATCAGTTAAGCGTCCAGCTCTTGACTTTGGCTCAGGTCATGATCTTGCAGTTGGTGAGTTCGAGCCCCACATTGGGCTCTGTGCTGACAGCATGGAGCCTGCTTGGGATTCTCTGTCTCTCCCTCGCTCTCTGGCCCTCCCCCCGCTTGTGTGGTCTGTTTCTCTCTCTCAAATAAACTTAAAATAATTTGAAAAAAAAAAATTGACCCCAGACGGCATTGGGAAAGACGTAGAAAAGACTTCCCGATCGTTTTCTCCACTCCGTGATATGTTTCTTAGAAAAGTGAGGATGTTGAAAACCCTAAATTTGTACTGGGAAAACCCATGGGGCTTCATGATGAAGGTGGTAGTTCTGGAAAAGCTCCTTCGGATGAGACAGATGCTGAAGTTGAACAAGCTGATAGCGATAAGCCACTAGTCCAAGAAGCTGTTTAAAATTCAGACTTTTGGGGCACCGGGCTCAGTCCGTAGAGCATTCGGCTTTCGATCTCAGGGTCGGGGTTCAAGCCCCACGCTGGGTACGGAGCCTACTTTAAGAAATTGTAAAAAAATAAAATAAAATTCAGACTTTTAATGGTGACCAAAAGTCTTACTAGTGATGTTAAAAAAATGGATAGGCAAATGCTGTCAACTTAAAACAATAGTATATTCAGTCTCAATAGCCGTCCTCTCTGAGCAGCAGACGCAGAGATGACTTTCATTTTCTTCTCTTTTGCTTCACCATTTTCTCTAAATGTTGTGCGTTAAGCATTTATTCCTTTTATAAAGAGAGGAGAGTGAGAGTGTCTTTAAAAACTTGATAAATTCAACATCCAACATTAATCCCCCCCAAAAGACCAAGAGAATTGATATGCCATTTTGCATTCCTTTGTGAGTCCCCAGTAGATGAACTGAATTTAAGTTTGAATGAATCAATAAATCCTTAGTTGTCAGTATGTATACTCGGTTTGTTGGAGTCCATAATTAGATGCATCCCGAAGTTGTATAAAAGGTCACTCCCTGAAAAAAAAAACTGGTAAGACTCCGCATAAACTGGTTGAAATTAACCACTAGTCAGCGTGGTTAGAATGTCTAAGAAGCTATGAGAAAATCAATAGAATAGACACGAAAACTACAACATATCAATTTTATTCCCTCCACCCCAATCTCTTTTGGTGTTTTAAAATTAGTATTTCAGCGGCGCCTGGGTGGCTCAGTTGGTTAAGCGGCTGGCTTCGGCACAGGTCATGATCTCGCGGTCTGTGAGTTCGAGCCCCGCGTCGGGCTCTGTGCTGACGGCTCAGAGCCTGGAGCCTGCTTCAGATTCTGTGTCTCCCTCTCTCTCTGCCCCTCCTCTGCTCATACTCTGTCTCTATGTCTCTCAAAAATAAATAAACGTTAAAAAAAAAACCCTAAAATTAGTATTTCAGAAGTTATATGATTGGTATTGTGTTAGCAACATATTGCTGTGTAACAATTTACCCAAAACCTAGTCTTCTTAAAATAAGCATTTATTATCTCATCATTTTTGAGGGTCAGGAATCCAGGTGCTGCTGAGCCACGCCCTGGCTCAAGGTCTCTCGCGAAATTGCTGGGAGGTTCTGCTTCTAAGCTCACTTACATGGTTCTTGGTAGGATCCAGTTCCTTAGGATGCGTTGGACTGAGGACCTCGGTTCCTCACTGGCTGTTGACTGGAGGCCTCTCCATAAGCAGCCCACGACACAGCAATTGCCTTCCCTCAGAAGCAACAATAGGGGTCTCCTGGGTAGCTCAGTCGGTTAAGCGCCCAACGTTGGCTCAGCTCATGACCTCACGGTCTGTGAGTCTGAGCCCTCATCGGGCTCTGTGCTGACAGATCAGAACCTGAAGCCTGCTTCGGATTCTGTGTTACCTCTCTCTCTATCCCTCCCCCACTCATGCTCTGTCTCAAAGGTAAAATAAAACATTTTTAAAAAATGAAAAAGAAGTGAAAAGAATCAACAATAGAACAAGAGGGAGCCCTCAAGATGAAGCCACAGCATTTTTGTGACCTATTCTCAGACGGGACATCCCATGACTGCTTCATTTTATTCACTCTACATGAGTTCAACCTACACACAAGGAAGGGGGGGGGTACACAGGAGGGTATGAATACCACACGCTCATTGAAGGTCATCTCAGGGGCTGCCTACTGCAGAGATAAAATCATTCATCAAACTTATTCTGCTTGCTTTGATGTCATCACCTAGCTATATTCTGAATATAATCTCATATTATATATGACTTCCCTTTAAGATGAGAAAGTACACTAATAGCCCACACAAGTTCCTCATTATTTATTACATTAGTAAATATTCTTTTTTTTAAAGTTTATTTATTTTGAGAGAGAGAGAGAGAGTGCACACGCAGGAGAGGCAGGGAGAGAGAGAATCCCAAGCAGGCTCTGCACCGTCGGTGTAGAACCTGATGCGCGGGCTTCGTCTCACGAACTGTGAGATCGTGACCTGAGCGGAAACTAAGAGTTGGATACCCAACCGACCAAGCCATCCAGGCTCCCCTAGGTATATATTTTAATAAAGTTATCAGTGTAGAATTTGATGCTGTGTTGGGAGAAATGTTTCTTATATCTAAGTTTGCTGACACCCAAGTAACTCAACCCAAGATAAGTTACCTGCCTGGCCCATGAAGGCATTTTATATTTGCATTCCTGTTTTACGAGGAAGCCTCCGGGCAGCTTACGCGGGCCTTCTTAAGACGGGACTATCGGGGCGCCTGGGTGGCTCAGTCGGTTAAGCGGCCATCTTCAGCTCAGGTCATGATCTCACGGTTTTTGAATTCAAGCCCCGCGTCGGGCTCTGTGCTGATGGCTCAGAGCCTGGAGCCTGCTTCCGATTCTGCGTCTGCCCCGTCTCTCTCTCTCTGCCCTTCCCCTGCTCACGCTCTGTCTCTCAAAAATAAATAAACGTTTAAAAAAATTTATAAAAAAAAAAAAAAGATGGGACTATCGTCCTGGGCCTGGTCACAAATTTTGGCTCAGTACTTAGTAAGTTAGTAAATATTCTTAACCACTTGAATTTTCGCTCGGGTCAGGATCGCCCAGTTTGTGAGCTCAAGCCCCACACTGCACTGCCTACTTTCAGCCCAGAGCCCAGTTCAGACCCTCTGTCCCCCTCTCTCTCTGCCCCTACCCCTCTCGCGCATGCGCGTTCTCTCTCTCTTTCAAAAATAAACATTAAAAAAAGACATATATACCTATTTATCTTAAGAACTGGGGAATTTCATTTCTCAGTCTAACATCTGCCTTCAGCTTAATTCAGAGAATATGATATACACTTTTTCAACCCTATCTTTTCCCATAAGGTACTATTTACTCTGTGACCATACAAGATGCTGTTCATAGGTTCCAGATATGAGACATGGACACATGGTTTTGGAGGCCACCACTCGTCCCACAACAGGGGCGCTGTCTGTAAAGAATTTTAAAATAATAGTAAAACTGACTACATGCCAGTCTGCTTTTTATTCTTACCATGTGCAGGCAATTTTATTTTTTTTAATGTTTGTTTATTTTTGAGGGGGGGGCATGAGTGGGGGAAGGGCAGAGAGAGAGGGAGACACAGAATCCTAAGCAGGCTCCAGGCTCTGAGCTACCAGCACAGAGCCCAACTCGGGGCTCGAACCCACTCACTGTGAGATCATGGCCTGAGCTGAAGTCGGACGCTCAACCGACTGAGCCACCCAGGTGCCCCTGTGCAGGCAATTTTAAACAATGTCAGGGATAAAATACTCCCCTGCTCTGGGTGTGTGCCACCGTGGGATATTTCAGTATGAGCTATTCAGCCCGCCTTAACTTTTCAGGACCAAGTGCTGCATAAAACAATTTGTTTTATCAGCAGCGGGCCAGCCACACCCCCTCATCTTGGTATGACCGACTTAGGAATCAACTCAAGCAAATGTCACCTACTCAAGGAACATCTCCCTAAATATCTAGACTCGAAGTGCCACCTCCCACGTATTTCCTGTATTGGTGCCTTTCATAGCCCTTGCCACACTTTGTAGTTCTTTTATTTGTAGATTAATTTTTTTCCCATCTCCTTTATTAGCCTGTAAACCCCGAGTCCTGTATGTCTTATTCTTTGGGTTGTGCCCAGAGCCTCACACATTGGCAGGTGCTCGATATATGTGTAATATCGCTACATTCTCCCCAGCTCGTGGGCTACCAGTAAAGTGTACTCGCTAAACCTTGAACAAATTATTCTTTCTTCATCTCCTGCCCCTTACTAAATAGAAATAGCCACTTGTCTAAGACTGGGGACAGAGAGAACTGTTTATCTCCATAAGTCAGAAACAGCTGCAGCGTCATGGATCTTAGTAGAATTTTCTCGTCTTCCAAACTCGAATTCGGGCGTGATTAGGAATGTTTTATTCTGAAAATTCACAGAGCTATCATAAGACCTGAATCATAGAATAAGACACAAAGACAGCATTAACACTACGAAGGGGACCTATGCACTTGGTCCCAGCGGCCCACTAGAAGTGACAAGAATCCAGTCAGTACCCCAGACTTATCAAGGTCCACAGATAAAGCATCCATTTCCTCTTCAAACCACGTGCTTCTCTCAATCTCCTTCAGTATTTCTTTTAGTAGCACCGCTCTTCCCCTGGCTAGTTCTCCAGGCTTAATCTTCAGCTCTTTTTTTCTGCTCTCTTTCCGCTGTGTTCCTCGGAGAGCTCACCCATCTCCAAGACTCAACTATCATCCCTATGAGATTATTCCCAACGTATGGCCGCATTCTCCCCTGAGCTCCGGACACACAAGTGCCTACCTGGTATACCTTCTTCGTTACACCACAGGCATTTCGAGTTTACCAGGTCCCAAAGCCAACTCTTGTTTTTTCCTCCAAACCCCTTTCTCTCTGACCTTTTCCATCCGTAACGACACTGCCATTCACCAATGCCATTCACTGCCATTAGTCCAGAAGCCCAGGCGTCTCTTTGACTCCTCTCTCTAATCCCCTACAGTGAGATCATTCACAAGTCCTCTGAGCTCTGCCTACAAATATATTTGAATTGCATTTACCTCTTTCCATCTCCACTACTTCCTAGCCTAAGCTACTGGTCTCTCTGCGTCCACTCTAGCAAAATAGGGGGGGGTCATCTTAACATGTAAATCCGATCACGGCATTTCTCTCCAAACTCGCGTTATGTGGTTCTCCGCTCAACCACCGTGTTACAACCATCCATTGTGCCTTTTAGGTCTTGGCCCAAGTCGACAACCTGAGCACATTCTGTTTCTTTTGGTGTAATTATTTCTCCTCCAGCTTTCCCCATAGCAGCTTCTTTTTCCTTCTAAAAGTTAACGTCAGTGTCACTTCAAAGATTCCCTTCCTGGCCTGTTGAAGCCGATCTTTCCTCTCTTACTCTCTCATTTGTGTTTACTTTATCCCATACCTTTCCTTCATGGCACCTTATCCCAACTAAAATACTCGATTAGAAAAAAAAAAAAAGGATGGGGGGCACCCGGGTGGCAGTGGGTTAAGCTTCCGACTCTTGGTTTTGGATGAGGTCGTGATCCCAGTTTGTGAGTTCGAGTCCCGCATCATGTTCTGCACTGGCAGCATGGAGTCTGCTTGGGATTTCTCTGTCCCTGTCTCTCTACCTGTCCCCAGCTTGCTCTCTGTCACAAAATAAATATATAAACACACTTTTTAAAATGAAAAAGTAAATAAAATAAGCTTAAAAATTAAAAAATAAAATACTTGATTAGTCTTCCCCACCTGATTTGAAACTACATGAGGGCAAGAAGTGTGTCTCGTTTCCTGTTGTATCTCTAGCTCCTAGTGCAGTGTCTGGCACGTGACAGGGGATTAATCAATTGTTGAATAAAATAAGGCATCCTATTCTATTCTGGCCTGTGTGTTACAAGTGTAATTTGCACAATGTTACACAGAAGGGAGAAGTTCTTATTCCGCCATTTCATGTCTACTGCTTAAAAAAAGAAAATGGCAAGTGATGTAGAAAGCCATTTATCTCCATAGTGCAGAAACAGCTGCAGTGTCATGGATCTTAGTGAAGACAGTATTTTTTCCCATGATCGGGAAAATTTCATACCGAATTTGACAGGAATTTCGCAAAGAAATGGAGTCAGAGGGCCTCCTGGGTGGCTCACTCAGATAAGCGTCTGACTTCAGCTCAGGTCATGAACTTTCAGTTCACAAGTTCAAGCCCCGTGTCGGGCTCTGTGCTGACAGCTCAGAGCCTGGAGCCTGCTTTGGATTCTGTGTCTCCCTCTCTCTCTCTGGTCCTCCCCCACTCACGCTCTGTATCTATCCCTCAAAAATGGATAAACGTTAAAAAAATTTTTTTGAATTAAAATAAAAGAAATTGAATCATAAAATACAGAAAGTATTAATAGCATCAAGAGGTAGAGGCTGGAAAGTTTTGCTTGGGGCAACAAGATTAAAGAAAACATCTTTAAGTTTCTGAGGTAATCGTGCTGATGTTTCCTTTTGCACACTTCCAAATCATCTCAGAAAGACAGACAGCAGGTGCTGGCTCTTCTGGCCAGAAGTACTAACATTGTTTATTAAGGCATGATTCACCCCCCCCCGCCCCCCCAGAGGCCTTCATTTGCATGAAAAGGAAAGGCAAACTTATTTCAGGTAAGTCTTGAGTTGTAATTTGACCTAACAGAAAAGCGGGTCCAGGTTCACCACTCTGTTGGGTCTTCTACCACCTGACAGTGTCCAAAGCAGTGTTCCTTCCCAGCTGCACTTCCGGAATGCTTTGCGTGTCTGGGCTTCCGGGCCCCCAGTCTCATTTGCTGCCCCTCCAGCTAGACACCGGGCTAGCTCGAAAGTGCTCAAAGCTATAACAGCATTCAAACAGTAGCAAAAAATCAGATTTCCTTAGTGTCTGTCTTTGGACAGTTCATTCCGCGTTTGTTTTTTTCTGGTGCTTTCCCTGCCACGCTATGACGTACTAAGATCTGAGATTAGCGACCCTGACGTTCAGATAGTTTGTTCAAAGCCACAAGTGAAATTACCTATCACAATCATCACATTCCATTCTCCAGACTCCCACGTGGGGTTTGAGACCCTTAACTAAAAATTTCTGGGGCGCGTGGGTGGCTCAGTCGGTTAAGCGGCCGACTTCAGCTCAGGTCATGATCTCATGGTCTGTGAGTTCAAGCCCCGCGTCGGGCTCTGTGCTAATGGCTCAGAGCCTGGAGCCTGCTTCAGATTCTGTAGCTCCTTCTCTCTCTCTGCCCCTTCCCCTGCTCACGCTCTGTCTCTGTGTCTCTCAAAAATAAATAAAACGTTAAAAAAAATTTCAAAACTATGTAGTTATGAGTCTCAAGCATTTTTTTATCACCCTCTTCACCTAAAGAAAAAATATTATTTTGTGGTTTCTTTAATAAAGTGGCTTTATGAGGACAAGGCTTCTAAATCAATGATCTAAGGAATAACCATGGAGGAAAAGCCTTCCACATGCCTAAAAACTTTAAGGAACTTCTGCTAGTTAGAATGTTAAAAGGACTCAATTATAAGGAAGGGCCAGTTCAAGATTCTACTTCTGTAAACTATATTACCACCCCGGTAGAATTCCAAGAGCATTCCCTTATTCAAGATTGAGGGCTAGGTGAGGGCGGGTGGAGAGACAGTCAAGGGATACACTCAGACTCGTTTCAATCTCTAAGCGAAACCACTCCAATTCCTACTTAAATATTAACCAAAGTGGGACACACATAGACCTCTCTATGTTAAGATGAGCAAACAGAGAAAAACCATAGGACTATCCAAAGATGTCTCAGTTTGGGGTGCCTGGCTGGCTCAGTTGGTAGAGCAAGTGACTCTTGATCTCAGAGTCGTGAGTTCAAGACCCACGTTGGAGGTACAGTTTACTTAAAAAACACATACAAAGATACCACAGCTCAAAGTATGAGGTCCCCTTGAAAAATCAGAACACGAGTGGGTAATATATTGAGCAGATTCAGGATATCCAATCAACAAAAATGTAAGCCTTTGCATTCCCTAGTGATATTTCTGAAAATAGCCCCTAGGGGCACCTGGGTGGCTCCGTCGGTTAAGCGGCTGACTTCGGCTCAGGTCATGATGTTGTGGTTCACAGGTTCGATCCCTGTGTCAGGCTCTGTGCCGACAGCTCAGAGCCTGGCTCCTGCTTCAGATTCTGTGTCTCCCTCTCTCTCTGCCCCCTCTCCTCCTTACACTCTGTCTCTCTCTCTCTCAAAAATAAATAGAAAAACATTTAAGAAAATAAAAAGAAAAGAAAGAAAATAGTATCTAGCATAGAGTAGTTGCTCAATAAATCTTTGAATAAGTGACTGATTGCATTAGGAATCTGGCAGGGGGGCGGGAGATACTGGCTGGCTCAGTTGGTGGAGCACGAGATTCTTGACCTTGGGGTCATGAGTTTAAGCCCCACATGGAGGGTAGAGAGTACATTAAAAAAAAAGATTAAAAAAAAAAAAAAGAATCTCAGAAGGGGGAAACAGGGTAGGAATAGAAACAATAATTAAATAATTGTCCCCAGATTTAAGCCTGCTGGCAAAATGAATGAAAAGAAACTAACATGTGGACTAGCCAGGTGACATTATTAAATATTTCAAGGATAAAGAAAAAAAGCCTTCAGAAATCCAGCCAGGGAAAAACAAAAACAAAACAGTTTATCTCTAAAGGAGCTGAACCCAAAGCTGGCCTCAGAATTCTGCAACCCTGTAGGACACAAGCCAAAGCATAACCTACCGAATTCTCAGGGTCAATGTTTATAATTTAAGAATTAAGTGTCGACTTCGCCAAGTTGTCGTGCAGTTGTGAGAGCCTCAAAAATAAGCACTGAGGCTTAAAGTCTCAAAAGTTAAACCACCTAGATTATCTGCTCTGAAAGAAAAAAAAAAACGGCTCAAACACATACCGCTGAATTAGAACTCAAGAAGAAAGAAGAAAGTCATGGCATGAAAGGGTTTATGCTTAAAAGATCTTTGAGGGTCAGGGGTGTCTGCGTGGCTCAGTGGGTTGGGCATCTGACTTCAACTCAGGTCATGGTCTTGCGGTTCATGAGTTCAAGCCCTAGGTCGGGCTCTGGGCTCAGAACCTGGAGCGTGCTTCACATTCTGTGTGTCTCTCTCTGTGTTCCTCCCCGTCTCGTGCTCTGTCTCTCTCTCTCAAGAATAAAGGTTTAAAAATTTAATTAAAAAAAAGAACGAAGGGAAATAAAGGGTGCTAATGCTGCAACTTACACTCGAGAAAGCAAGAGCTGGTATTTCATTGTGATATTGAAAAGCAGGTAGTTTTCATTAAGTTAAAGGTAAGCAAAAAATAATAAAGATAATAAAAACTAAAAATAAATGCAGATAATAACTTTCGAATAAAAACAGGGTATATAACTTCCAAATCATTAAACAGGCTTTAAACAGCAAAGAGGGGCGCCTAGGTGGCTCAGTGCCCGACTCCCGATTTCGGCTCAGGTCGTGCTCTCCGGGTTCGCGGGATGGAGCCCTCACACAGGGCTCCGTGCTGACGGTGTGGAGGTGGGAAGCCTACTCAGGCTTATTCTCTCTCTCCTTCTCTCAATGCCCCTCCCCCCTCAAAATAAAGACACTTTAAAAAAATTAAAAATTAAAAAATAAAATAGGGGCACCTGGGTGGCTCAGTTGGTTGGGCGTCCGACTTCGGCTCAGGTCCTGATCTCCCAGTTTGTGGGTTCAGGCCCCGCGTTGGGCTCTGTGCGGACAGCTCAGAGCCTGGAGCCTGCTTCAGATTCTGTCTCCCTCTCTCTCTGCCCCTCGCCCACTCACACTATCTCTCTCTCTCAAAAATAAATAAACGTTAAAAAAAATTAAAAAAGAAACAATGGTTATCTCTAGGTGGCAGAATTGGGGGTGATTTTTATTTGTTTCTTTATACTTTTTGTTTCCCCTTCCTGCTTTTCTGCATTTTCCAAAATTCCTACAGAGAATATACTTGCTTTTGCAATTAGAAAAAAGTTATTATTTATAATTAAAAATATGATAAAAAGTTCATACGGTATCAATACAAATAGAATATATTACAAGCGTCTAAAAGCATTATCTATTCTTAGATACCGAAAATGCCCAAAATTATCTGTAAATGAAGCAGCATCTCTGCTGAGTTCAGTTTTAGCAAAACAAAACAAATGTCTTTTTCTCTGAATGGTGAATGCCTTGGAGTCACTCCAGAATAATATTGAATTATTCACATTGAATGGTGAATGCCTTGGAGTCACTCCAGAATAATATGAAATCAAACTTTATTTCAGTAAGGACTTTTAAGCCGAAAATCCTGCAAATTGAATCAGTCCTGGTACGTTTATCTGTTCCAAAAACCAATCTCCACATTTACAGAGAATAGGTCTGGCACTCGGAGATTAAGATGTACTAGACAAATACTACTTGACGGTGAGGGTAGAGATTTGGGGGACCCGGGGAGTAGAGGTGGTTGAAGCCCACCACCAATCATTAAAGTATTGTTAGTAGCATCCGTTTCCACTCCAAGCTATCTTTACCAGGTAGTGTGTGAAACATGACATTTCATTCATTCGTCATTAACTTCAATTAATATTTATTTATGAGCTTATTGTTGTACACCCTGGCACGTACTAGGTAGTAGATTTGCAGTGAAGAACGGGGTCCCCTCTTGCATAGGGCCCAGAGCCTGGTGGAGAAGACAATTCTTATACAAATAGACATATAATTGCAAATTGTGATGAGCAGTATGGAGAGAGCACAGAATACTGTGAAAGATAATTGGGGGAGGGGATATTTTAGGGTAGGACAAGGGAGTGGTTCAACATGGCCTCTCTGAGTAAGTGACATTTCAGCCAGAACCCAGCAGATGAGTAAGAGTTAGGGGAAAGGACGGGGAAGAGTATTCCCGGAAGAGAAAATGGCCTGTGCGGAGGCCATAAGGTAGGGAAAAAAAAAGTTTGGAGCCTTGGGGTAATTGAGAGAAGATCAGGGCAATCTCTTACGGAAGGCATGTCCAGGCGCCGCTGTTTCTCATCTCAGCAATTTCCACAGCACAGTGCAGCGAAACGATACACAGGTCTCACTCAGATCTGTCACTTAGCTTTTCAACTTTATTGCTGGGCCTTGTTTCGACATCCTTGAAATGTGAATTAGGAGTTTCCTTCTGGAGCGTCTTGTGAAAGTGCATTCTATTTCATCCGTAAAATACTTGCCCTTTTTATCGTATTACTTATGCGTATTTATAATGGAGTCATCAACAAAATGTAACCTAAAAAAAATTTTTTTTAATGTTTATTTATTTTCGAGAGACAGAATGAGCAGGGGAAGGGCAGTGAGAGAGGCAGACGCAAAATCCGAAGCAGGCTCCAGGCTCCGAGCCATCAGCACCGAGCTCGACGCGGGGCTCGAACTCACAGACCATGAGATCATGACCCGAGCTGAAGTCGGCCGCCTAACCGACGGAGCCACCCAGGCACCCCAAAATGTAACATTTTGACTCTTAAAATGCCCATTTGGAGAAAAAGGAGTAGAAACCCTCCACCCGTTTAGGAAAGTGAGAAGAAGGAACAATAGTGACTCATTTGCAATTGTCATTCAGTTCCAGAGGCTAAATATGAGCACGATCTGTTTTTTGTAAAAGTAAACTGTTGTTTGCAAGGAAATGGTCAATTTGAAGCTTTCTTAAGGGGGATCCAGGGGCTTAGTCTGAGAGTTTCATTGTGAGATTTCTAGATCTCTATGGCTTTCACGCAAATATACTCCTGCTTTTAACCATGTGGTACTTAGATACATCACAATCAAAATGACCAAAATATGTCCAAAGTCTCCCCCTCCACCTTGCACTTGCCCTAACTTCCACGTGCCAAGCATAAGGCTGAACACTTGCACACAGTTGTTCAGGTAAGCCTGGCTGTAACGGTCTTATGAGATCAGTCTCATTATTTAATTGTGTAATTATTGCAAATAATAATTCTCATTATTTACAGTAGTTATTCTGTAATGTGACCCTGAACACTTAATTAGTGAGTAACAAACCATTGCTCCTAAGGGAAATACCAGATTAGGTTCCTGTGAGCCTCTGGTCATAATATTTTCTTCAGCCGATCAATAATACGTAACCTTGTTTTATGTGTGTTTCTGTTTAAAGATACCGTATTTAATATATATTGACTCCTTAACATTGAACTCCTAACCAACAGCACTATAATTCGCACCTGAATGAAACTTATCTAACACGTGTATTTTCTCTGTCGTCTCCTTGGCAGCCTTTTTGCACTTGGGAACAGTAGATAGCACTTCCCTCTATATGCTTGGAGGCCATTTTAATTGGTGAAATCAACAGAAAGCATGAAAATGCAAAAAAATGTAACACTGAGTAGACCACAAAAAGGACACAACATGAGCGCTGAAGCGAGAAGGCAAACCTCAGCTGGGACCGTGCAAGGCGGACAACTCAAAACTTTCACTGCCCTGGGGCACCCGGTGCTCAGTTGGTTAAGCATCTGACTCTTGATTTCAGCTCAGATCAGGATCTCTCGGTTTGTGAGTTCGGGCCCCGCATTGGGCTCTGCGCTGCGAGTGCAGAGCCTGCTTGGGACTCTCTCTGCCCTTCCCCTTCCCTTTCTCTCTCTCAAAAATAAATAAATTTTTAAAAAATAAAAAATAAATTTTCACTGCTCCTCACGTGTCCGCAAAGAGGCACAAAGGCACACCTGTTGGTTTGGAAATTACAAAGACATTTTAGCAAACAGGCAAATTCACAAATACAGAATCCGTAAATAACGCAGATCGACTGTAGGCTTATGGTTTTCATTATTCGGATGAAGGAATCGAAGAGCAGAGAGGCAAAGTCACTTTCCCAAGGTCATTCTAAGAAAAACTGTTGGGGGCGCCTGGCTGGCTCAGTCAGTGGAGCACACAACTCTTGATCTCAGGGCTGTGAGTTCGAGCCCCATGTTGGGTATAGAGATTACTTAAAAGTAAAAATCCTAAATAAATAAATAAATAAATAAATAAAAAGTGATAACGATGCAATTCAACAGTTCTGCTCAACTCCAAAGCCAAATGCGCCCAACCACTGTTATCTCCTAAAGCCTATTAATAGGGAACTAGTTAAACAAATTATAATGAAATCCTACAGAAAGTTATGTAAGATAATGTGTCGGTGATACTTTAATACTACATTCCTATTATTTAATGAGTTACGAAAGTCTTACGTGCTCTACAAAGATCTTTCGATTCATTTTCTCACTTGATTCTAATAATCACGCTGTGAGGTAGATGCTGTCTGAATCCCCATTTGATGGATTTGAAAACTGAGGCCCCGAGGAGTTAGGTAACTTGTTTAAGATGACACAGCAAATCAGAAAAGCCTATCTCACGCTTTTAACCATCATATTATTCTAAATCCAAGAATGGGCACGTGACTAAGAGAGCAACAAAAAGACGGAAATTGAACATTGGGAAAAATCTGATAAAACGAGTAAAGATTAGGGGCGCCTGAGTGGCTCAGTCGGTTGAACGTCCAACTCTTGATGTAAGGTCGGGTCATGATCTCACGGTTTTGTGGGTTCGAGCCCCACATCCAGCTCTGTGCTGAGAGTGCGGAACCTGCTTGGGAGTCTTTCTCTCTCCCTCTCTCTCTGCGCCTCCCCTGCTCATGCTTTCTCTGTCTCTCTCAGATAAATCAACTAAAACTTTATTTTATTTTTTTTTTTATGTAAAAAGCATTTTTTTAACATGTATTTATTT
Organism: Paguma larvata; assembly: GCA_030068075.1. Taxonomy (NCBI): domain Eukaryota; kingdom Metazoa; phylum Chordata; class Mammalia; order Carnivora; family Viverridae; genus Paguma; species Paguma larvata. The sequence goes on from CM057843.1 coordinate 7,423,154, forward strand.
TTGAGAGACAGAGAGAGACAGAGCACGAGCAGGGAAGGGGCAGAGAGAGAGGGAGACACAGAATCCAGAGCAGGCTCCAGGCTCTGAGCCGACAGCACAGAACTTGATATGGGGCTCCAGCTCACAGACCGCGAGATCATGACCTGAGCCGAAGTCGGCGCTCAACCCACTGAGCCACCCAGGCGCCCCTAAACGTAAACATTTTTTTTTTAATTTTTTAATGTTTATTTATTTTTGAGAGACATAGAGACAGAGTGTGAGCAGGGGAAGGTCAGAGAGAGAGGGAGACAGAATCCGAAGCTCCAGGTTCCAAGCCGTCCGCACAGAGCCCTATGCGGGGCTCGAACTCACAGAGTGAGAGATCATGACCGGAGCTGAAGTCGGCCGCTTAACCGGCTGAGCCACCCAGACACCCCGTAAACATTTTTTTTTAAAAAAAAAAACAAGTGAAGATTATTAAAAACTAAGACAGAAATACGAAACTTATTCAAGCACTTATAGTGACTTAGAAGGAAGGGGAAGAGAAAGATGAGCTTTATCAATGACAACCTATTTAGTATGCAGTTAACAGAGATTTTCACAACATTTTAATTTCTGACCCTTATATAAAATTTTATCAATAGATAAAGGGATGAGAAAGAATAAACAACAGCACATATCATTGGGGATATGCTTAAGAATGGAATGTTCCAGGGGCGCCTGGGTGGCTCAGTCAGTTGAGCGTCCGACTTCAGCTCAGGTCATGGTCTCACCTTTCCTGAGTTCGAGCCCCGCGTCGGGCTCTGTGCTGACAGCTCCGAGCCTGGAGTCTGTCTCAGATTCTGTGTCTCCCTCTCTGTCTTTGCCTCTCCCCTGCTCATGCTCTGTCTGTCTGTCTCTCTCTCAAAAATAAATACACGTTAAAAAAAATAAAAAAAAAAAAAAAAGAATGGAATGTTCCATACAACTCTTTAAGGAAAATTTGGTTGTCTAGCAAGCAAAATAGTCCAAATTGGGAGACGTGTGAAATCAAAGGCTTATATTCCAGCCAGTGCAACACCATTAGGTTTCTGGAAACAGCATGTCAAGCTTCCCTTGTGAGCTACATAAGTGCTCAGGTAACTGTCTTCTTCCATGAGCTCAAACTCCATTCAAATTTGTGGGAATGGGGTACATGTTGGTTTACCCAGGCAGAGGGCACCTCTGAGCCGTCTTTCTCAATGAAGCTACTTTTGGTTGCAAGCAACAGAAAACTCCAGCTCAAATTATTTAAGTAAGGAAAATCTAGGGGCGCCTGGCCCTAGAGTCAGTAAAGCATGCAACTCTTGATCTCAGGGTCGTGAGTTCAAGCCCTACGTTAGGGGCTTGAGTTTACTTAAAAAAAATTAAGTAATAAAAAAATTAAATTAGGAATGGTTCTTAGCTCACATGATGGACAGGAGATAGGGTAGTTACTAAGTTGGTGAGTTTAGTAGCAAATGACATTATCATGGATGTAGGAGGTTTGAGAGTTTTTTTTTTTTTTTTTCCCCTCTTCCTTCTCTGTCATCCATAGCATGTTGGCCTTTGTCCTCGGGGTTATCTCCCCATGGTTGTAGGGTGGCTCCTGTAGTTCCGAGGTATCACGTGTACACATGACCGCATCAAGAGGAACCGTTTCATTCTGTATGTCTGCATTTTTCCCCAAGGGTCGCCCTCTCACCCCAGCACACCTGTTTCATGCATCATTAATTAGAATTATATCACATACTCGCCTAAACCATGATTGATTTAGACCAAATAAAAATTCACCTCCCAGAGATAGGAAGGACCGCAGTGTCCATATCTCAATAAAATTGAGGTTCTGTTAGCAGCAAAAAATAGGAGAAGGGAGCAGCAGTTGGGAAGGTAATAGGCAGCGTCAGTCGCAACTAAATAGTGATTATTGAATGTCATTATGCCTGTGGGCTAGAGCCAGAAAACACACTGTTTGGATAGTAATATCCTGTATACTTTGTCGACGTTATTAATTGATAATGAAGCTCTTTAATAAGTCACTTCAGGGGCCCCTGGGTGGTTCAGTCAGTTGGGCGTCTGACTTTGGCTCAGGTCATGATCTTGCAGTTTGTGAGTTCGAGCCCCACGTCGGGCTCTGTGCCGACAGCTCAGAGCCTGGAGCCTGCTTCGGATTCTGTGTCTCCCTCTCTCTCTGCTCTTCCCCTGCTCATGCTCTGTCTGTCTCTCAAAGGTAAATAAACATTAAAAAAAGATGTTTTTTAAATAAGTCACTTCAACATCCGAAGTATACTTTTTTTTTTTGGGCAAGAATAATATGAATAACTCCTCCCCCACCCCAGTCCATTTGGGTGAAAGTTGCCAATATGATGCCCCATTATTCACAAATACCTTAGAATGTAATTCCTGCAAACCCGGATATTCTCCTGCATAACTACAATCCATCAAAACTGATACATGGCTACCACCTAACACTCAGAATCAATTCATATTGTCCCAATAATGTCCTTTGTAGCTAGGATTAGGTCTAAGGTTTTATGTTGCATTTAGTTGTGACCTTTAATCTGGAATAGTAGTTCTTTAATCTTTCCTTGACTTTGCAATATCTTACATGTTTGAAGACTACTGGCCAATGATTTTGTACACCATCTCTTAAGTTGGGTTTGTCTGATGTTTCCTAATGATTAGATTCAGATAATGCAGGGATGCCTAGATGGCTCAGTCAGTTAAGCATCCGACTTTGGCTCAGGTCACGATCTCATGGTTCATAGGTTTGAGCCCTGCATCAGGCTCTGTGCTGACAGCTCAGAGCCTGGAGCCTGCTTTGGATTCTGTGTCTCTCTGTCCCTCCTCTGCTCACCCTCTCTGTCTCTCTCTCAAAATAAATAAATAGACATTAAAAAAATTTAGATTCAGCGTAACGCATTTTTGGTAGAATTTTCACAGAAGTAATGTTGTATTTTTCTCATTGCATCCTATCAAATGGTACACGATTTCAATTTGTGTCATTACGGGTGATTGTAACTTTGATCACTTGATTAATGTTGTATTTGCCAGGTTTCTCCACTATAAAGTGTCTCTTTTTCACTTTGTAATTACGTATTTTATGGAGAAGTATTTTGAGACTGTGTGAAAATTCTGTTCCTCATCAAATTTTCACCCATTAATTTTAGTTATTCACGATGCTTCCTGGCCGAATTAACTATGACTACGAACGTTGCCAAATGGTGATTTTCTCATTCTAGTCTTCTTTCTGTGGTTATTAGTTAGCATTTGAGTGTAAAGAAAATCTTTCTAGTCTTCCGGTTTGTTTATTCATTGATTTATTTATTCCAGTATGGAGTCAGAGATTTCTATGGTAAGTAATCCATACTGTCATTATTCGTTTTATTTGTTTAGTCCCTTCGAGCTGATTTCTGTGTCCTTTTAACATACCCTATCATTCTTTTGAGTTTTTGTTTTATTTTGTTTTTTTGCCTCAATAGGATAGTCCAAGCTTATTTTGTATGTTCCATATCCCGGCCTTGGAATAAGCTATTCTTCCCAGCATCTCTGGTATCTTTTTTTTTTTTTAATGTTTTTATTTATTTTTGAGACAGAAAGAGACAGAGCATGAGTGGGGGAGGGGCAGAGAGAGAGGGAGACACAGAATCCGAAGCAGGCTCCAGGCTCTGAGCTGTCAGCACAGAGCCCGACGCGTGGCTCGAACTCACAGACCGCGAGATCATGACCTGAGCTGAAGTCGGACGCTCAACCGACTGAGCCACCCAGGCGCCCCCTCTGGTATCTTTTAACAGAGAGTACTATTTAGAAACCAAGATATGAGCACCGCGTGCTCATCGCTATTGGGTTTTTGCTATTCCCAGGCCCTCTAGAAGCTAAGGGATGTTTATACATATACATGTATAGAACTTATGTTGTGTACAATATAGAATACTATTTACGTATATATATTGTGTAATATATGCGCATGTACATACACAGACGTTTGCATCTGTATTTGTTTTTATGTCCGTTTCTATACACATTAAATCATGAGTTCTCACTGTAAGTCCAATTCTAATATAACATTAAAGGGCCATTCTAGTTTTCTCCCTTTCCGTATCTGTGACTCCCACAGTGAAACAGCCTCAATATTTACTTATCGAATCAATTCCCCCGCATTCTGCAAAGTGGCTCATCACCCCTTTCCATGGTGCCACCTCCTCAGGCAGATGCTCTCCCCACCCCGCTCCCACTTCAACAATATTCATCCCGTTGACCGCTGTCCTCCATGGGGACCCCTGCTTTGCTCGGGCCCACCAAATGCCTTTCGGACTGAAGTATTTAGGAAGCGAGGGAGTCAGGAGGGCAGGGAGGCCAGCAAGAAGGCAGTCGGGGAGGCATGTTTGCCTTTTTTTTTTTAAGATTTTTTTTCAGTTTATTATTTTTGAGAGAGAGAGAGAGCATGGGTGCTCCCTCAAGCCAGGGAAAGGGGCAGAGAGAGAGAGAGAGAGAGAGAGAGAGAGAATCCCAATTCATGCTCAGCACGGAGCCCGACACAGGGCTAGATCCCACAAAGCTGGAATCATGGGCTGAGTCGAAATGAAGAGTTGGACACTCAACTAGCTGAGCTACCCAAGTGCCCCTGAGATTTTATTTTTTAAGTAATCTCTGCACCCAACGTGGGGCTCAAACCCACAACCCCAAGACCAAGAGTCGCATGCTTCACCCATGGGGCCAGCCAGGCACCCCCATATGTTTGCCTTTGAACACAACTTTTAGGAGACGTATTTTAACCCAAAGGGGAACTATGAGTGGAAAATGTTGGATGTGCTGGCAGGCCAGTGGAGATATTATTCTGGAGGAAGCAGATAATCATTAAATAAGGAGGTAAATATAAATACCGACCGTTTCATGTGAATTAGTTTTTTTCTCTTCTACAAATTTCTGTTCATTATTTTTACATGACAATAAGAGCCGCATCCGCATCTTCCCAAACACGGAATCCCAACCCCACCCTAGAGGACTCCATCAGCATCTGCATTTAACAGGATTCCCCCCAGGTGATTCATCTGTACATTAAAATCTGAAAAGCACTGAATTTGAACATTCACCTGTTGGGACCAAAATCCATCCTGGTCTCACCTATGAAATGTACATAGTAAAAATCTATCTTCAGTAGCCCCAGAAGTTAAAGATAAAAATACTCTATCTTGCCTCCTATACTATTGTTTTTATTTCCTTACTTCTTTCTTCTCTTCCTATCTGCCTGTCTGCCTCCCTCCCTTCCTCCTTTCCTTCTCTCCATTTTAAACGTCTAGTTCCCCCAAAGAGTTGGTAAACACCTTTAGAATAGGAAGCATTTGGGGCGCCTGGGTGGCTCATTTGGTTAAGTGGCTGACTTTGGCTCAGGTCACGATCTCGCGGTCTGTGAGTTCGAGCCCCGCATCGGGCTCTGTGGAGCCTGCTTTGGATTCTGTGTCTCCCTCTCTCTCTGCCCTTCCCCTGCTCACACTCTGTCTCTCTCTCTCTCTCTCTCTCTCTCAAAAATGAATAAACGTTAAAAAAGAAAAAAATAATAGGGAGCATTTGCCCCATAAATTTAGAGTTTAGTAGCCAGATACCAAAAAGTCTGACTAGTGATTCACAAACTAACTTCTAAGGGAACTATATTTATTTATTTTTAAATGTTTACGGGGCGCCGGGGTGGCTAAGTCGGTTAAGCGTCCGACTTCGGCTCAGGTCATGATCTCATGGTTTGTGAGTTCGAGCCCCACGTCAGGCTCTGTGCTGACAGCTCAGAGCCTGGAGCATCTTTTAGATTCCATGTCTCCCTGTCTCTCTGCCCCTCCCCTGCTCATGCTCTATAAATAAATCTATAATTTATTAATTATAAATTAATAATAATTTATTATTTTAATAATAAATTAAAATGTTAAAAAAATTACAAAAATGTTTACTTATTTTTGAGAGAGAGAGAGAGACAGGGTGTGAGTGGGGGAAGGGCAGAAAGGGAGGGAGACCCAGAATCCCGAAGCAGGCTCCAGGCTCTGAGCTGTCAGCACAGATCCTGATGCGGGGCTCGAACTCACGGAGTGCAAGATCATGTCCTGAGCCCAAGTCGGACACTTAACTGACTGAGCCACCCAGGTGGCTCAAAGGGACCTATATTTAAAGAGTAGAGTGGACTCAAACCCAGTTAGATGGCTCTGCTTTCAGAGTTAGCTTCAAACGGAAGAACTGAGTTATTTGCCATTACCTTCCTTATTGTGAAATGTCAGCATTTCAACTGTGGAATCAACCCGGATTCGGTCTGCGACTTGCTGGCTGTGTAAACTCGGGCAAGACTTTTAAACTCTCTGAACTTCCGTCTCTATTTTTGGAGTGCTTAAGCTCATGGCCTTTGGAATAAGAAAGCCTCGCTCTGAATCTTGCCTCTTCCATTCTTCCCTATATAGACTTGGGCAAGCTCTTTAACCTCCTTGCTCCTCGGTGTAATATAGAACCACTTTGCCACAGGAAAAGGCATGCCGAGTGCTTCCCCGGGACCGTGGCACTGTCATCCGTATCCAATAATTAAGTCTATGTTCTTTTCTCAGTCTAGAGATAATGAGGTTGTTGTGATAGCTTAGATGAGATAACACAGGGTTGAAGAGCGTCCGGCACAAAATAAGCACTCAGGAAATGTTAGCTACGATTGGCTCACAGCAGAATGAGGCAATGTGAGACGCGTAACCGTTATCGTGTCTTCCCATAAGGGATAGTTCTTTTTCTGAGTTTTATTTTATTTTATTTCTTTTTCCTTTTTTTAGAAGTTTTATCTATTTAAGTAATGTCTATACCCAACATGGGGCTTGAACTCACGACCCCAAGATCAAGAGTCACATGCGTGGGGCACCTGGGTGGCTCAAGCGGTTGAGCGTCCGACTTCAGCTCAGGTCATGATCTCACAGTCTGTGAGTTCAAGCCCCACATCGGACTCTGTGCTGACGACTCAGAGCCTGGAGCCTGTTTCAGATTCTGTGTCTCCCTCTCTCTCTGCCTTTCCCCTGCTCATATTCTGTCTCTATGTCTCTCAAAACTAAATAAACGTTAAAAAAATTAAAAAAAAAAAAAGAGTCACATGCATGCTTTTCTGACTGAGTCAGCCAGGCACCCCCTTACTCTGGGTTTTAGAGAGTTGAGGGTTTTTTGGTTTTTTTTTTTTAATTTTTTTAACGTTTATTTATTCTTGAGAGAGAGACAGACAGAATGCGAGAAGGGGAAGGGCAGAGAGAGAGAGGGAGACACAGAATCCGAAGCAGGCTCCAGGCTCTGAGCCATCAGCACAGAGCCCAATGCGGGGCCTGGCCTGAGTACAAGTCAGACGCTTAACCGACCGAGCCACCCAGGCGCCCCTGGGTTTTAGAGGGTTGTGACCACAGTGTCTGTAACGTGCAAGTTGTTTTTTTGTTTTTGCTTTTTTTTCCTTGAGCCATTCACGTTCTACTTAGTCCCTGTCCTTATCACTTATTTAGACACTGGGATGCCACAGAAGGCGGCAGCTGGGCATTTCCGCTGGGATCTGGCTGAGTAAATCTCTGTTCCTGAGATCCGGCTCCTGAAACGGCCAGCCCCATCCGATTCTTCCCAGAGAGTGCTGGATGTGGCCTGCTAGAAGGGCAAAGGGAAAGCGGGAGGCAAGAAATGACCCCAAATCTTTAAGATAAACGGCAGATTCTCCCATCTGCCTAGGAAATGACTTCTTTAAAGGCCGTGCAAGGGCTAAAAGGAGGAACGGTGGAAAGAACAGCATCCAATTGCTATGGCAACTGGAATTTTGCAAATAAATACTTCGGCGTAGCTTGTTTTCTCAAACAAACTGACCTATTCTTTCCGTTATTTGGTCCCCCTCCTGTTTCCTCACCCTTCCTTCATTAGTGGACACTCATTCCTATCGTACCTGGGAATAAAAGGAAAAATACTCTTTTTTGAGCCTTTTTATCCCTCCCCCCATCACCGCCAAATTCAATCTGGCGACACAGCGTTTATACACTGAGACAGGAAGCGTCCCTATTATAAATCAGGAGCTCCGTCCCTTCACGTGTGTCGTCATACCAAGGTCTTGAGAGGGATGGTAAGCCAGGAACCTCCCCCAAATCCTGACAGTCAAAACAATAAAGGTCTACTCATGACTCGTGAGTCACCCAGTTTCTCGAAGCTTCCCTTTCCCAGTGCGCCTGAAGGAAACGCTGGTCTGGAATATCGGAAATGTGGGCAAGATCTGGGTCATTTGTATTCACACTCAATTGACCCAGTTTGGACCCAGATTCCCTTTCCAGCCTAAGCTCTCGCTGGTCTCCTGTGCTTTAGCCAAACACGTCTCCTTGTTCCTGGCACACACGCTCCTGTGCCTTGGCTCTTGCCATTCTCTCTGCCTGGAATGCCCTCTCCCCTTTTCTCCATTTCCTCCTTCTATTTGATCAAATTCCCGTCTGTCTTCTTGCGTGTCTCAAATCAAATAACACCTCTTCCGCAAAGCCTTCTCTGATTTCCATAGCTGGTATGGATCTTGCTTTTCTTGTTTGTGTTCTTTTCTGGTATCTGTAGTTGTTTATGTGCGTCTTTCATTCCACGGCCCCACCCTTGGAAGACATTAAGCCTGTTGAGAGCAGAGACCGTATATTCTCCTTAATTCCCCACAGTCCCAAACTATAAATGGCCTTTTTACTTATATGTAACCCTCCCCGCCCAACCCTTGACGTCTTAAGTTCTTTAGGACCAAGGGCCGTGTCGTATTCCCTGTTATATACCCAGCACCTAGCTTATTACTTGGCGCATCGCTGGTTCTCAGAATAAAATAATGGTTGAATTTAATGAATAAAAGTGGGTGCTTTTTTGGAAATGAATTCAATTAATTTGTAAAATAAAATTTTAAAGTAGTGGGGAAACTGAGTAGTTATGGGTTCATGGAACTCATTCAGTCAGTCAGCAGTGACGAAGGCAAGTGAGGATCCGACTTCACGGAGCTCGTGTTTTCATGGAGCAGGCAGAGAAGTAACAAACAAAGAAATAAGATAAATTCCTATTATGATAAATGCCATGAAGGAAATAAACATGGCAATGAAATAAAGCCACTTTAAATAGGGTGTTATTTGTAGGGTTTCTCAACCTCTGCATGTACTATTGTCATTTTGGACTAGATTATTCTTTCTTTCAGGGGGCTGTCTTGTACATTCTAGAATGTTTGTACCCACTAGATAACAGTAACATACAACCCCTCCAGTTGTGACAGTCAAAGTGTCTCTAGAGGGGTCCCGGCTGGCTCCGTGGGTTGAACTTCCCACTTTTGATTTTGGCTCAGGTCATGATCCCAGGGTGGTGGGATTAAGCCCCGCTTTGGGTTCTGTGCTGAGCGTGGAGCCCTGCTTAAGATTCTCTCTCCCCCTTCCCCTCCGGGATGCCTGGGTGGCTCAGTCCGTTAAGCCTGGGACTCCTGATTTCAGTTCAGGTCGTGATCTCACAGCTTGTGGGATGGACAGTGCATTGGTCTCTACACTGACAGCACCGAGCCTGCATAGAATTCTCTCTCTCCTTTCTCTGTGCCCCTCCCCTTCTCTGAAAGAAAGAAAGAAAGAAAGAAAGGAAGAAAGAAAGAAAGAAAGAAGAAAGAAAGAAAGAAAGGAAGAAAGAAAGAAAGGAAGAAAGAAATTTTAAGACGAAGACGAAGTAAGTTTGAACAGAAGAATGGGTAGAAGTCAAAGTTCCACCTAGAACATGGGACCAGAAACTAAAATAGCTTGGAGTGGCCACTAAGTAAAAGGAGTGAATGACAAATGGACAGAAATTCTGCCTCCTAATGCATGAAGAAGATCTTAATGGTATTTCCAGAAGTATTATTTTGCCTGCTTTTTAAAAAATGAGATATGATTGACATATAACATTAATTTTTGGTGCACAACATGATTCGATATATGTCTATATGGCAAAGCGATCACAGTAAGTCTAGTTAACATCCACCGTCGCACATTCTTACAATTTTTTCTTCTTCTCGTGAGAATGTTTCAGTGATCTACTCTCTTAGCAACTTTCTAGTATACAGTAGAGCATCATCAACCGTAGTCGCCATGCTGCACGTTACAACCTAATAAGGACTTACTTATTTTATAACTGTGAGTTTTGTTTTGTTTGTTTGTTTTAGATTTCGCATATAAATGAGAGTTTACAGTATTTGTCTTTCTCTGTCTGACTTATTTCGCTTGGCATAATACCGTCAAAGTCCTTCTACATTGTTGCAAATGGTAAAATTTTCTTTTTTATGGCTGAATAATATCCCATTGTGTGTGTACATTTTCTTTATCTACTAATACATAATGGACACTTAGGTTGCTTCCATCTCTTGGCTATTTTAATCCTGCAATGAACACGGGGGTGCAGATATCTTTTCAAGCTAGTGTTTTCCTTTCTTTTGGATGAATCCCCAGAAGTGGAATTGCTGGCCCATGGTAGTTCTGTTTCGAATTTTTTGAGGAACTTCCATCCTTCCGCGTTAGTGTCCATAGTGGCTGTACCAGTTTACCTTCCCACCAAGCATGCACATATTGGTTCCCTTTTCTTCACTTCCTCACCAACACTTGTTATTTCTTGTCTTTCTAGCAATAGCCATGGTTTTTTTTTTTTAAGTGTTTTAAATCTTTTTTAGGGGCGTCCTGGGTGGCTCAGTCGGTTAAGTATCCGACTTCGGCTCAGGTCATGATCTCACGGTTTGTGGGTTGGGGCCCCACGTCAGGGTCTGTGCTGATGGCTCTTGGAACCTGGTGGATACCGTGTCTCCCTCTCTCTCTGCCCCTTCCCCACTTGTGTTCTGTCTGACTGTCTCTCTCTCAAAAATAAATAAACATTAAAAAAATTTAATAATGAATACATCTTTTTAAAGCCTTTTTATTTAATGTTTATTTATTTTTGAGAGAAAGAGAGAAACAGAGAGTGACCAGGGGAGGGGCAGAGAGAGAAGGAGACCAAGAATCTGAAACAGGTTCCAGGCTCTGAGTTGTCAGCACAGAGCACAATGCCTGGCTTGAACTCACAGACCACAAAATCATGACCTGAGCCGAAGTCAGACACTTAACTGACTGAGCCACCCGGGCTCCCCGGTAATAGCCATTCTAACAGGTGTGAGGTGATATCTCATTGTGGTTTTGATTGGCGTTTCCTGGATAATAAGTGATGTTGAACACCTTTTTCACTTACCCGCTGGCCATCCGTTTGTCTTCTTTGGACAAATGTCTCTTCAGATCCTCTGCTCATTTTTTAATGGGATTCTTTTTTTGTTTTGTTTTGTGGCCATTGAGTTCTATGAGTTCTTGATATATTTTGGATATTACCCGTTTATCTGATATATGGCTTGCAAATATTTCTTCCATTTCATAGAGGGCCTTTTTGTTTTGTATATGGTTTTCTTTGCTATGCAAAAGCTTTTTCGTTTGGTGTCGTTCCATTTGTTTATTTCTGCTTTTGGTGTCAAGTCCAGAAAATCATCACGAAGACTGATGCCAAGGGGCTTGTCATCCACATTTTCTTCTAGGGATTTTATAGTCTCAGGTCTTACGTTCAAGTCTTTAATCCATTTTGAGTTGATTTTTGTGTACGGGGTGAGATAGTGGTCCAGTTTCATTGTTTTGTGTGGCTGTCCAGTGTCCCCAACACCATTTATTGAAGAACCTATCCTTTTCTCATTTGATATTCTTGGTTCCTCTGTCATAAATTGGTTTACCGTGTATGCGTGGGTTTATTTCTATGCTCACTATTCTGAATCATTGATCTATGTGTCTTTTTATGCCACTCCCATAGTGTTTTCATGACTATAGCTTTGTAATATACTTTGAAATCAGGCACTGTGGTGCCTCCAGCTTTGTTCTTCTTTCTCAAGATTGGGTTGGCTCTTCAGAATCTTTCGTAGTTCCGTACACATTTTAGGATTATTTGTTCTGTTTTTGTGAAAAATACCATTGGAATTTTGACAGTGATTGCGTTGAATCTGCACGTCACTTTGGGTAATATGGACATTTTAGGTGTATTGATTCCTCCTGCCCACAGGGCAGAGAATATCTCTCCATTTATTTGTACCTTCTTTATTTCTTTCATGAGCATTTTTTAGTTTTTCAGTGTATAGGTCTTTCACTTTCTTGGTTAAATTTATTACTAGGTATTTTATTCTTCTTATTACATTTGTAAATGGGATTGCTTTATTAGTTTCCTTTTTTTTTTGTTTTTTAAATGTTTTTATTTATTTTTGAGAGAGAGAGAGATGGAGCATGAGCACGGGAGGGGCAGAGAGAGAGGGAGACATAGACTCTGAAGCAGGCTCCAGGTTCTGAGCTGTCAGCACAGAACCTGATGTGGGGTTTGAACTTGCGAACTGCAAGACCATGACCTGAGCTGATGTCAGATGCTTAACCAACTGAGCCACCGAGGTGCCCCTCTTAGTTTCTTTTCTGATAGCATGTTATTAATGTATAGAAATGCAACTGAGTTCTGTACATCGATTTTGTATCCTGCAACTTTCCTGAATTCAGTTTTTAGTTCTGACAGGTTTTTTTGGTGAAGTCTTTAGGGTTTCAATACATAATCTATAAATGGACACCAAATGACTGATGAAAGTGGACACTCCAGAGGCTTCGGGCTTGTACGTTTTGAGAATTTTGAAAATGCTCCAAAAGTCATCAAAGGCACACACTGAAAAATCCTTAATGGAAACCAGTTTATGTCGGTAGGGCACAGAACAAAGCAGAGAGGCGATCTGAATGAGAGCACAAATTCGAGCAAATAAAACAGAGTAAACTCACCGGGGGCAAGGGTGCTAATCTTTCTGTGAAAGATGTTGAAGATGACATCGATGTTCAATGGCTGAGAAGAGAATTCTCCCAGTTTGGCACAGTCACTAGTGCCAAGGTCATAAGGGAGGCGGGCTGCAGCCAAGGTCTCGCCTTCACTTGCTTTACATCCCCCGAGGAAGCTTACGAGGCCATCGTGGCAATGGATGGAAGAAGCGTGAGCACCCAACCACTGTACGTGGCCATTGCATAAAGCAAGGAGGAGCGCGAGGCTCTCCTTACCAAGCACTAAATGGAGAAAATGGAGACTATGGTGATTGAAGGTAATGCGATCATCAACTCTCAGACGCAGCAGTAACATCAAGTAACTTCATGCGACTTCTCCTTCAGACAACATGGAAGTCCACAGCTCTGTAAGCCTGTGGTCAGGGCCAAACTTCATCTTTCCCAATATAGGCAGTGTTATCCCCTCGGCAGCAGCACCTAAATCATCATTTAACACCTGCAGACCACCGCGAGCTCCAGCTGTCGAGCCGGCCCATCAGATCACCAGGACAACAACCCAGACCTTGGCTATTCACCTTCCAACTTCTGCCTCAAGACCACGTCTGACTCAAGGATTCAAAAAAGTTGCAGGTGTTGCAAGTGTTGACAGCCCTCTAAAAATACAGCTTACAGCTTTAAAGCAGAAAGACCGTCGTCATCCATCCAGAAGCCTAACCCTGTTTGTAGGCGAGGTCGTGATATGTTGAATGTATCTGCGTTAGCATCAGGTATTACTCAGAAGATGATCTTGGGTGAAAAGCTAGTTCCTCTGATTCAATCCATGCGCCCAACTCTGGCTGGAGAAACTTCTGGCATACTACTGGTGATGGGTGATGCTGAAATTCTTCATGTGCTCAAATGTCCTGAGTCTCTCCTGCCCGAGCTGATGACGTCACCCTTAGTCTACAATCCAACCGAGCTCAAGACACTGCCCTGAAATCTGCCTACACTGCCCTGAAATCTACCTACAGCACTCTCAGTATTCGACCCGTGTAAGATGAAATTCCCTCTGGCAGAAATGAAAATTCCAGGAAGATGGGAGAAAGTGATGCGAACAAAATCATTTTTGAAGAAAAATAATTTAACACTTTCCCAAGAAATATCAAGACAATTTATTGATTGGCTTTCTTTTTTCTTAATAAATTTCCTGTAGCAAGCCAGCGGAGGCAATAAAAATCAGTCTAATGACCTTCAAGCTGTTTCTAAAATTAGAAGCTCCATAAATATTGTGGTTGATGACTATGGCGTTTCTCCTATGGAAAGCATGTTTTAAAATAATGGCTGATCCAATATTTTCCCTTTCACTTTCCTCTTTCTGTGCATATGCAACTCTTGGATAACAACTCAAGCTAATTACGACCTCTCATATCCCTTTAACTCCTAATGCCCAAATCGGTTCAGGAATGGACATATGTCCCAAGACAGGATATGCAGGGCTAGTAAGACTAAGTTTCGAGACCCCTGTTCCAGCGATCAGGGAAATTTTTTCTGCCAGATGGATGTATATACCTCCAGGACCTTTAAACAGCCAGCTTGGCACCAAGAGGAGAGAGTCTGCCTGAGAATAGTCATCGCCACGGAAAGTAGACATTGTTCAAGTTCTGGGTCAAACCCCATCAGAAGCAAGAAACTGTTCGAGTGGTATGTGAACCAAGAAATTTGTGTCGTTTTGTTTTATATTTTTGTTTCGCCAGTTCTGCTTAGATTTTCTACCATTTGCAACGTAGAGTCCTATCTGCCACAGACAAAGTCTAGCATACAAAACTACAGTAGCCATGTGTGTTTTTTTGTTGTTTATTTATTTATTTTTGAGAGAGACAGTGAGCCCGGGAGGGGCAGAGAGAGAGGGAGAGAGAATCTCAAGCAGCCTCTGCACTGTCAGCATGCGAGCCTGACGCAGGGCTCCATCCCACAGACCGTGAGATCATGACCTGAGCCGAAACCAAGAATCCAGCCAGGCGACTCCAGGAACCAACCATGTTTCATAATCTAAAAGTCTGTACTGCAACTAGGTATGGAAAGATACAATTTTAGGGGCACCGGGGTGGCTCAGTAGGTTAAGCGTCCGACCTCAGCTTAGGTCATGATCTCGCCGTTTGTGAGTTTGAGCCCCGCGTCGGGCTCCATGCTGACAGCTCGGAGCCTGGAGTCTGCTTCAGATTCTGTGTCTCCCTCTCTCTCTGCCCCTCCCCTGCTTGTGCTCCGTCTCTCTCTCTCTCTCTCTCTCTCTCAAAAATGAAAAAAATAAAACATTAAAAAAATTTTTTAAAAGAAAGATACAATTTTAGGGCCCCCTGGGTGTCTCAGTCAGTTAAGCATCCAACCCCTGACTTCAGCTCAGGTCATGATCTCACTGATTTCACGGTTTATGAGGTCAAGCCCTACATCGGGCTCTGTGCTTGAGATTCTCTCTCTCTTCTTCTCTCTCTGCCCCTCCAACACACTCTCTCTCACTTGATAAATAAATAAACATGAAAAAAGATATATATTTAAACATTAACTCAGAATTCTTGATACTCTTTTGACATGCCATCAACTCCACACTTCGTTGAAAAACCATCAAAAAATTTTCCATGTCATAAATATAGATTTTAAAAATCTATGCAAAACAATGTATTCAAAAACAATTTTGCCTTGGGGCACCTGGCTGGCTCAGTTGGTAGAGTGTGCGACTCTTTTTTTTATTTTTAAAAGTTATTTTTGTGTTTTTTTTATGTTTTTTATGTTTTTATTTTATTTTTGAGAGAGAGACAGACAGACAGACAGACACACACACACACACACACACACACACACACACACACACACAGAGTGCGAGTGGGGGAGGGGCAGGGAGAAAGGGAGACACAGACGGAGTATGTGACTCTTATACAGTACTGTGAGTTTGGCCCTCATGTTGCGTGTAGAGGTTACTTAAAAATAAGATCTTTAAAACAAAACAGGGGCGCCTGGGTGGCTCAGTCGGTTAAGCCTCCGACTTCAGCTCAGGTCATGATCTCGCGGTCTGTGAGTTCGAGCCCCACGTTGGGCTCTGTGCTGGTGTCTCAGAGCCTGGAGCCTGCTTCAGATTCTGTGTCTCCCTCTCTCTCTGCCCCTCCCCTGCTCACGCTCTGTCTCTATGTCTCTCAAAAATAAATAAACGTTAAAAAAATTTAAAAAAAAATAAAAAAATAAAACAAAACAAAACAAAAAAGCAATTTTGCCTTAATGAAACTAAAGGACAGAGTGCCTAGCTGGCTCAGTCAAAAGCGCGTGCAAGTCTTGATCTCAGGGTCATAAGTTCAAACCTAGGTTGGGTATAGAGATTACTTTATATTTTTAAAGCTTTTTTATTTATCTTGAGAGAGAGAGAAAAAGCATGAGTGGGGGAGGGGCAGAGAGAGAGAGGGAATCTCAAACAGGCCTCTGCACTATCAATGCAGAGCCCAACGCTGGGCTCGAACTCACAAACTGTGAGATCATGACCTGAACTAAAATCAGGAGTTAACCGAGGCTTGAACCCACCGACCGTGAGATCATGACTTGAGCTAAAGTCAGTCCCTTAACTGACTGAGCCACCCAGACACCCCTAGAGATTACTTTAAAACACACACACATGCACACAATCCCCCCTACACACAAAACCAAACAAACAAAAAAACCTAAATGACTATATCCCAGAGTCAATTAAATGATTGCAAAAGATAAGAGATTTCCGTCCTTTTTCTGTGCTTTGCTTTCAACCCCAACTCAATTCAAATATTAACGTAGATATTTTAGGGGAACTTGTCTGGCTCAGTTGGTAGAATGTGCCACTCTTTTTTTTTTTTTTTTTTTTAACGTTTATTTATTATTGAGAGACAGAGAGTAACAGAGCACAAGCATGGGAGAGGCAGAGAGAGGGAGAGACACAGAATCCGAAGCAGGCTCCAGGCTCTGAGCTGTCCGCACAGAGCCCGACACGGGGCTCAAACCCACAAACCACAAGATCATGACCTGAGCCGAAGTCGGATGCTTAACCGACTTGAGCCACCCATGTGCCCCTAGAATATGCCACTCTTGATCTCAGCGTCGTGAGTTCAAGCCCCACACTGGCATAGAGCTTACTTAAAAAAAAAAAACAACACAAAAACGTAGGGGCGCCTGGGTGGCTCAATCAGTTAAGTATCTGACTTTGGCTCAGGTCATGATCTTGCAGTTTGTGAGTTCGAGCCCGGCATCAAGCTCTGTGCGGACAGCTCAGAGTCTGAAGCCTGCTTCGAATTCTGTGTCTCTATCTGCTCCTCTGCTCATGCTCCGTCTCTCTCTCTCAAAAATAAACATTAAAAAAAAAGCAAAAACATAGAGGGGCACCCGGGTGGCTCAGTCAGTTAAGCCTCCAACTTTGGCTCAGGTCATGATCTCACAGTTCATGAGTTTGAGTCCTGAGTCGGGCTCTGTGCTGACAGCTTCTGTCACAGAAATACAGATTTTAAAAATCTATTCAAAACCATGTATTCAAAACCAATTTTGCCTGAAGCTGACCCAGCTTCAGATTCTGTGTCTCCCTCTCTCTCTACCCCTCCCCCACTCGTGCTCTGTCTCTCTCTCTCAAATATAAACATTAAAAAAATTTTAATAAAAAAGAACATAGATATTTTAAGTGGTACATTAAAACATTTGCTAAGATTAATGTAAAATGGGGTTCTGACTTCCCATATAGTATTGTGCTCCCTTCAAATGCGGGCAGAGTCAGAGAAGAAGTGAGTTTCAGCTGTGTTTAAAAATGAGATGGAGGGAGGCCTGGGTGGCTCAGTTGGTTGAGCGGCCGACTTCAGCTCAGGTCATGCTCTCACGTCTGTGAGTTCGAGCCCCGCGTCAGGCTCTGTGCTGATGGCTCAGAGCCTGGAGCCTGCTTCGGATTCTGTGTCTCCCTCTTTCTCTGCCCTTCCCCTGCTCACCCTCTGTCTCTCTGTCTCTCAAAAATAAATAAAAGTTAAAAAATTAAAAAAAAAATGAGATGGAGGGGCACTGGGGTGACTCACTCAGTCATTGACCGACCTGTGGTTTCAGCTCTGGTCATTATCTTGAGGTTAATGAGTTTGAGCCCCCTACTGAGCTCTGTACTGACAGTGCAGAGCCTGTCTGGGATTCCCTCTCTCCTCTCTCTGCCCCTCGCGCCACTGTCTTTCTCTCTCTCTGTCTCAAAAAAAAAAAAAAAATACCCTTTTTAAAAAAAATGTTTATCTGTTTTGAGAGAAAGACAGAGAAGGAGACAGAGATAGCCAGGCAGGGGAGGGGCGGAGAGAGGGGGTCAGAGGACCCAAAGCAGGTTCTGTGCTGACAGCCGAGAGCCTGACAAGGGCCTTGACCTCACAAACCACGAGAGATGAGGACCTGAACTGAAGTCAGACGCTCAACTGACTGAGCCACCCAGGTGGCCCCCCCCCAATGTTTTTTTAAATGACATGGAAGGGCACCTGGGTGGCTCAGTCGGTTAAGCATCTGACTTCAGCTCAGGTCATGATCTCACAGTTCATGAGTTCGAGCCCCGCGTCGGGCTCCGTGCTGACAGCTCAGGGCCTGGAACCTGCTTCGGCTCTTTTGTCTCCCTCTCTCTCTGCCTCTACGCTGCTCGTGCTCTCTTTCTCTCAAAAATAAAATACATGTTAAAAAAACATTTTTCATCTTGGAGATCTGTGAGGATATCGTGGTCGTCTAGGCAAGAGGCACTAGGAATCTGTCGGGCCACGGGAAGGGAAGAAGTTGCCTACTGGCTGCAGCCGTGAGCAATGGACAGTGGTTGAAGATGACTCTCTAGTCTCTGGCTTTGCAACTGGATGCATGGTACTGCCTGCCAGTCTCCACTTAACTTAAACGAAATCTCCAGATTTGGGGTCATCCACAGCGCGAGAGTTGAAATTGTAGAAAGGAGAGTGTCGTAGGGAGGGGAAGGAGAGAGGTTAAAGGAAAAGAGAGAACACACACATACACACACAGACAGAGGAGGGGGAGACAACATGGGAGCTGTTGCTAGTTTGTGTTCAAATCTAGTTCCATAAATTACCATCCGTTCCAAAAGTCACTAGCTAGGAGTCTTTGGACAAATCAGTTAATGTTTTATTCCTTCGCTTTTTATTTGACCGCTTCCTTTCTACATTCGGCTATAAAGAGTCTGTTCTGGGGCGCCTGGGTGGCTCAGTCGGTTAACCGGCCGACTTCGGCTCAGGTCATGATCTCGCGGTCTGTGAGTTCGAGCCCCGTGTCGGGCTCTGTGCTGGCGGCTCAGAGCCTGGAGCCTGCTTCGGATTCTATATCTCCCTCTCTCTCTGCCCTTTCCCTGCTCATGCTCTGTCTCTATCTCTATGTCTCTCAAAAATAAATAAACATTAAGAAAAAAAAAGAGTCTGTTCTGCCCGTCTTTGGGTTGTTCTCTGGTTATTTACCCTGACGTGGGGGCCACCTAGCCATCTCGGCGGGACGAGGTGAGCCCGGATGCCCGGTTTTCCTTCCTCCTCCCAGTTAACATTTCCGAACCTCAGTTCCCTCTTTGGTAAAATGGGCGCCAATCATACCATTTACCTGAGTGCCGTACAAAATAGAGGAAATCTAGGAAACGTATTTTATTAGCTATTTTTTGTCGTTCAACAAACTGCCCCCGAATTTAGGAGCTGAAAACAGCGATCTATTGTTTCACGGTTATTCTGAGGGTCAGGAATATGAAAGTGAGTGGCTTCACTGGCGCAGAGTCTCTCGTGAAGTTGAGGTCAAGATGTCAGTAAGGGCTGCCGTCCCCTGAGGCTGTGGGGACTGCTTCCATGGGGCTCATTCATACGGCTGATCGCAGAAGGCCGTGGGGTTCCTCCTCAGGTCGAGTTCTCCGTAGGGCCGTTGCGTGTGCCGCCTCGCACAAACGCTTCCTCGAGGGATCTGAGAGAGAGCAAGGGGGAAGCTGTGATGTCTTTTATGATCCCGTCTCTGAGGTCAGACACCATCAGTCCTGCTGCATTCTGTTCATTAGAAGCGAGTCACTAAGTCCGGCCCACAAAGGGAATAGAATCAAGCTTGAAGAAAGGAGTATCAAAGATTGCGTGCATATATCCATATAGTATTTTTTTAAATTTTTTTTAATGTTTATTTATTTTTTAGAGAGAGAGAGAGAGAGAGAGAGAGAGTATGAGTGGGGGAGGGGCAGAGAGAGAGGGAGACACAGAATCCGAAGCAGGCTCCAGGCTCTGAGCTGTCAGCACAGAGCCCGACGCGGGGCTCGAACTCACAAACTGTGAGATCATGACCTGAGCCGAAGTCAGACGCTCAACCGACTGAGCCACCCAGGTGCCCCCATATATGTATTTTTTAAGTTTATTTATTTTGAGAGAGACAGAGGGAGAGAACAAGCAGGGGAGGGGCAGAGAAAGAGGGGGACAGAGGATCCAAAGCAGGCTTTATGCTGACGGCTGAGAGCTCTATGCAGGGCTCAAACCCCCCAACCGTGAGATCGTGACCTGAGCGGAAGTCGGGAGCGTAACCGACTGAGCCACCCGGGAGACCCTGTGGATATATTTAAAAAACCCAACAAATACCCAGCACACTGTTGCTTCTTGAGGCTTGGTCCTGGACCAAGCCTCTTTTCTTTTCTCTCAGTCTTGATTTGCTTCCAAGACCAACTGTCCCATAGCTTGTCCCTTCTTAGTAAAGGACACTGCCATCCACTCAGTTACTAAAAGCCTGAGTCATTCTTGATTCTGTTCTTTCCCTGACCTTCCACCCCTAAGCAATTCATCGAAAAGAATTGTTGGTTCTACTTCTAAGGTAATGAATACATAGAAGTTAGGAAATTGAGGCAGCAGAGATCTATTTGAGGGACAGGGACACAGAGGTTGGGGATAGCTCTCCGGCCTTCCTGAAGGCAGCTTTTGAAGGGTACAAGTCTCCATTCAAGTGTGAGTATGCCAGAATTGGGAGAGAGAGGGAGATTAGCCTTGCAGAGGTGTGGATTGCTTGCTAGCATAAGACCGGCCATCTTTTTGTCCCCCTCCAATTGAGCTATAATTGGCATATAACGTTACGTAAGTTTAAGGTGTGCGATGCGATGATTTGATACACACACGTGCTGTGAGATGGTCACCACCATACGGTTAGTTAACCCCTTTTTCCACCTCACATCATTGCCATTTTGTTATTGGCGTTGTTACGGTAAGAACAGGTAAGATTTAGTCTCTCTGTAACTTTCAAGTGTACGTTACGGTATTGAAATTATGGTCCCCATTCTATACCTTAGATTCCCAGAACTTATGCTTCTTATAACTAGACGTCTATGCCCTCTGACCCCCTTTACAGATCCCCCCCCCCCCACCCCCACCCCTACCCCCACCCCTCGGCCACCACCAACCTACTCTCCGTTTTTATGAGCTCGGCTTTTTTAGATTCCGCATATAAGTGGGACCATACAGTATTTGTATTTCTCTGTTTAACTTATTTCCCATACCATAATGTCCTCAAATTTTCATGTTGTCGCAAATGACGGGAATTCCTTCTCTTTTTATGGCCAAATAATAATCCATCATATATATAGTGATATATACATGATCTATATATGCGACACACACACACACATATATCACATTTTCTTTATCCACTTATCCATCAACGGATATTTTAGGTGGTTTCAACGTCTTGACTGTTGTAAATAATGCCGAAATGCACAAATAGCTCTACAAAATAGCCGTTTCACTTCCTTGGGGTAAATACCCAGAAGCGGGATTGCTGGATCCTATGGTAGTTCTATTTTTAATTTTTTTTTTAATTTTAAATTTTTTTAATGTTTATTTATTTTTGAGAGACATACAGGCACAACGTGAACAGGGGAAGGGCAGAGAGAGAGAGGGAGACACAGAGTCCGAAGCAGGCTCCAGTCTCCGAGCCGTCAGCACAGAGCCCTACGCGGGGCTCGAACTCGCAGACCGCGAGATCATGACCTGAGCCGAAGTCGGCCGCCCAACCGACTGAGCCAGCCAGGCGCCCCTATTTTTAATTTTTTGAAGAACCTCCGTGCTGTTTTCCGTAGTGGCTATTTTCAGTTCACATTCCCGCCAGCGGTGCACGAGGGTGCCGTTTTCCTCACATCGTTGACGGCATTTGTTAGAGCTTTTCTTTTCAGGAAGAGCCATTCTAACGGGTGTGAGGTGATGCCTCATTGTGGTTTTGATTTACATTTCCCCGATGATTAGTCAAATCAAGCATCTTTTTGGGGCTCCTGGCTGAGTCAGTCAGTAGAGCGTGGGACAGTTTTTTTTTCTATTTTTTTTTTTTAAGTTTTATGCATGTAAGTAATCTCTATCCCCAACGTGGGGCTTGATCTCATGACCCCAAGATCAAGAGTCACATGCTCCTCCGACTGAGCCAGCCAGGCACCATGAGCGTGCAACTCTTGATCTTGGGGTCATGAGTTTGAGCCCCGCGTTGGGCATAGAGATTACTTATGTTTTTAAACCTAAGCATATTTTCATGTACTTTTTGGTCATTCGTATGTCTTCTTTGGTAAAATGTCTATCCTTGTTCTCTCCCCATTTTCTAAATCAGAATATTTGGGGCTTTTGCTACAGAATTTTATGTGTTCCTTATATCTTTCAGATATTAACCTTTTATCTTATATATGATTTGCAAATGTTTTCTTCCATTCCATAGGTTGCCTCTTCGTTTTATTGACTGTTTCTTTTGCTGTGCAGAAGCTTTTTAGTTTGATGTAGCCCTACTGGTTTACTTTTGCTTCTGTTGTTTGTGCTTTTGGTGTCAATGCAAAAAATCATCACCAAGACCAAAGTCGAGATTTTTCCCCATGTTTTCTTCTGGAAACTGTAAGGTTACGAGTCGCTGATGGATAAAAGTAAGACCGCCAAGGCAAAGTGTGGTCTGAAAATACACTTTATTGCAAGCGCCCTCGGGCGAAATTCCGCGACTCGCAAGAGAGGAGTCGGGGAAGTCAGGTGCGAGATTAGGGGTGAAGAGTTTTTAATGGGTTTGGGGAGGAGATTTTGAAACTGGTGACGAGTTAAAGTCCTATTGGTCTACTGGAATGACGTGTCCGCCTCCCAGTGCTGTGGTGGGAACTTCGGCCATCTTGGGTCCCTTCTTCAGGGTTTATGGCGGGAATGTCGGCCATCTTGGATTGGTTTCCATTGTATGGAGCCTTCCCTCTGCCCTAGCCCAACAGGAACTATGTAAAGACTTACACTGGAGTCTTTAATCCATTTCAAATTAATTTTTGCAACTGGTATGAGACAGGGGTCCAATTTTATTCTTTTTCATGTGAATATCCAGTTTTCCCAACCCCATTTATTGAAGTGACTATTCTTTCTTCATGGTGTGTTCTTGGCTCTTTGTCAAATATTAGTTGACTGTATATGCCAGGCATCTTTTATTAAGCATTTGCTTTTTGCCTTGCACAACACCAAGTCATTCGTATGCATTTTCTTATGTAATTATCACACCTTTCTAAGAAACAGCTGTTACTATTGCCCATCTACGCGCTTGCTTAAAACCTATTTTTCACTATTATAGAGATAATCCATCTTCACATATATATACTTTTTTATTCTTCTGTTAAATGATTTGCTTAGGATAATTTTCAGAAGCGGAATGACTGGGTCAAAGAATATAAAGATTTTTAAATCATCAATTTTTTTCTATACTCACTTGGGGGACTTGTCTACTCCCTCTCTTCTGTTTAGCTTTTCTATTACAACAGAAAAGCGGAAGGGCGCCTGGGTGGCTCAGATGGTTAAGCATCTGACTTTGGCTTAGGTCATGAACTCGTGAGTTTTGTGAGTTTGAGCCCCGCGTCTGGCTCTGTGCTGGCAGCCCAGAGCCCAGAGCCTGGAGCCTGCTTCGGATTCAGTGTCTCCCTTTCTTTCTGCCCCTCCCCCACTCGCCCTCTGTCTCTCAAAAATAAACATTAAAAAAAAAAAGAAAAGAGGGGTGCCTGGGTGGCTCAGGTCATGATCTCACAGTTCGTGAGTTCGAGCCCTCTGTAGGGCTCTGTGCTGACAGCTGGGAGCCGGGAGCCTGCTTCACATTCTGTGTCTCCCTCTCTCTCTCTGCCCCTCCCCCACTCGCACTCTGTCTCTCTGTCTCTTAAAAATAAATAAACATTTTAAAAATTTAAAGAAATAAGAAAAGAAAAGCAGGTGCTTACGGGGCAGAATAAGCATCTTGTTTTCTAGGGCAAACAAGAAAAGTTTGTCTACTTCTTGATGACCTGCCCAGCCTGGGGGCTGACAGAAAGTAGATACTTAATAAATATTGATTTCATGATTATTAAATACATTCAGAGTATCTGACCTAAAAGCCCATCTAAGAAAAATGACTAGTTCTGCCTTTAATGGAGATTCCAGGGTGGGGCTTTATAGAGTCACCTTATTTTAATTGAACTCATTAATTCATTCTTCTACAGCGTGTCTTACTGAAAAGAGGACTTAAGGTGGCTTAGAAAGTTATGAAAACAATGAGCAAGACAAAATATATTATATATAAGGGGCGCCCGGGTGGCTCAGTCAGTGAAGCGTCCAACTCTTGGTTTCAGCTCAGGTCTTGATCTTATGGCTTGTGGGTTCGAGCCCCGTGTCAGGCTCCGTGCTGACAGCATGGAGCTTGTTTGGGATTCTCTCTTCCTCTCTGCACCTCCCCTGCTTACATCTCTCTCTCTTTCAAAATAAATACATAAACTTAAATATATATATATATATATTTATAAGAAACGTGAAGCAAAGGGTATATAAGGGGAGGCAAGTAAAATAGAGCCAAGAATAAAGGAATTACAAAGATATGCATACCGTGAACTTCTATATACTTGCTAATAAGGTCAAAAACTTTAGGCTCCCTGGCAACTAACAAAAAGATGAAAATGCGATCAGTTACAAAAGTCCTGGGATCAGTTACAAAAGTCCTGGCAGCGTTCGCAGGCAAAAGAAGCCTTGTTTTTAGGAAAATCGCCACTCTTCCTGAAGATAAGACGACATCAATTTCTCCTGTGTTTTCTCTGGTTGCAAATCTTGCGAGCAATGTCACCTTCAACACCATCCTCCTTATAGTACGCATGGAGATAAATTTTGAAGGGCTGTTTCTTATTGAGCCTATAATAAAAGCTGAAAACATTATAGCTGTGTGCCGTTTTATTTTATTTAATTTAATTTATTTATTTTATTTTATTTTATTTATTTTATTTGTAATTACTTATTATTTTATTAATTATGTTAATAATGTCATTATTATTGTTATTCCGATGCCCAGAAGATAAGTAACTCTCTTCTGGTTGTATTAGATCTATGCTTCTTTTATTTTTTTTTAAATGTTAAGATTTTATTTACAAAGCTTCTTCATTGTACAGAAAGTAAAAATGCTGTTACGGTCTTGGTGTAACCGGTAGCCCCAGACCGTTGACTCGCCAATCACAGCTATCCACGCTACATATACTTCTTTCATTTATTTTTTTTAAATTTTCTTAATGTTTAGTTTTATTTTTGAGACAGAGCATGAGCGGAGGAAGGGCAGAGAGAGAGGGAGACACAGAATCTGAAGCAGGCTCCAGGCTCTGAGCTGTAAGCACAGAGCCTGACACGGGGCTCGAACCGACAAACCGTGAGATCATGACCTGAGCCGAAGTCGGACGCTCAACCGACTCAGCCACCCAGGCGCCCCTGCTTCTTTCATTTAAAGGATTAATGTAAAAGTTCTTCATCTGGGGTTCATGAGCAACATTTAGGGTATTCCAAATTCTCTAAAATTCTATGCAAAAGTACTGTGTCCCTTCGAAGGTTTATGATGTGTCAACGTCGATTCATCAGTTGCAACCAATGTGCCACCGTGGTGGGGATGTCGATAATGGGAGAAGCTACATGTGTGGGGGCAGGAAGTATATGGGAGACCTCTGGACCTTCTTCTCAATTTTCCTGTGAACCTAAAACTGCTCTAAAAAGAAAGAAAGAATAGGGCAGCGCCTGGATGGCTCAGTCGGTTGAGCATCTGACTTCAGCTCGGGTCATGATCTCACAGTCTGTGGGTTGGAGCCCCGCGTCGGGCTCTCTGCTGACGGCTCAGAGCCTGGAGCCTGCTTGGGATTCTGTGTCTCCCTCTCTCTCTGCCCCTCCCCTGTTCATTCTCTCTCTCTCTCTCTCCCTCTTTCAAAAAATAAACAAAAAAAAAAAAAGCGTCTGACTCCTGATATCTCAGGTCGTGACCTCCCACGTGATGAGATGGAGCCCCCCCCCCCCCCCCCCCCGTCAGGCTGAGCCTTTCTCTCCCTCTCACTCTGTCCCTCTCTCCCACTCTCAAAATAAATAAATAAACTTAAAGAAAATGCAAATGCGTAACACAAGGCAAGTGGCGGCACCAAACCTTACTTACTAGGACTCATTGCATTCTTTACTGCCATCTACTTGCAATTTTTTAAAAAAGGATGCTAAGAACATTCTCGACGAAGCAGGGAAACTTATTAACTTCATTAAGTCTTGACCCTTCAGGAAATGTGGCTTTAACTTTTCCGTACGACGAATGGGAAGGATGCATGAGGCGCTGGGGCTGCACGTGGAAGAACAGCCGCCGGTCATCTTGAGGAGAAATGTTTCTATTATTCGTTGAGTCGTGCCCTGAGGTAGCTGCTTTTCTCATCGACTACCGTTCTTACTTGAGACCATGACTAACAAACTATGGCTACTCCGACTTGGACGCTTGGCTGAAATTTTCTCAGAAATGAACAAAGGGAGCCTGCACTTCCGGAAAAATGACTGGCAGGCTTTCTTGCCAAGGATAAAATTTGAATTTTCCTACAAAGATTAGAATTTCTGAAAACCTCTTTCGACCTCCATGGGCTCAACAGCCTCCCCATCCTTCAAAGACTTTTTCTGACGATGATAAATTTGTTTTTAAAATATTGTGTGGGGCGCCTGAGCGGCTCGGTCGGTGAAACATCCCACTCTTGATTTCAGCTCAGGTCATGATCTCGAGGTTCGTGAGTTGGGGCCCCACTTGGGGCTCTGCGCTGACAGTGTGGAGCCTGCCTGGGATTCTCGCTCTTTCTCCCTTTCTCTGCCCCTTCTTCACTCGTCCTGTCTCTCAATAATAAATAAACTTTAGGGGCGCCTGGGTGGCTCAGTTGGTTAAGCGGCCGACTTCGGCTCAGGTCATGATCTCACGGTCTGTGAGTTCGAGCCCCGCGTCGGGCTCTGTGCTGGCAGCTCAGAGCCTGGAGCCTGCTTCAGATTCTGTGTCTCCCTCTCTCTCTGCCCCTCCCCCACTCATGCTCTGTCTATCTCTGTCTCAAAAATAAATAAACATTAAAATAATAAATAAATAAACTTTAAAAAAGTGAATAAAAACTTAAAAAAAATATTGTGTAATGAAGAGGCACCTGACTGGCTCAGTTGGTAAAACATAGGACTCTTGATCTTGGGGTCGTGAGTTCGACCCCCACGTTAGATATGCAGATTACTTAAAAAATAGAATCTTAAAAAAAACAAATAGGGGCACCCGGGTGGCTCAGTTGGTCAAGTGTCCAGCTCTTGACTTCGGATCAGGTCATGACCTCACGGACCATGAGTTGGGGCCCTGCATCGGGCTCTGTGCTGAGAGCTCAGAACTTGCTTGGGATTCTGTGTCCCTCTCTCTCTGCCCCTCCCCCCACTTGTTCCCTCTCTCTCTCTCTCTCTCTCAAAACAAATTTTAAAAAGACTTTAATAAAAATAAAAAAATAGTAAAATAAAATAAAATATTGTATAATGAAATGTGTCAGCATTTGGAAGGTCTTCATAACTCAGTGAGCCAATATTTTCAAATGACCAATTAATGGGAAAAAGATCCCTTTAAGAACAAGAAAGACCAATGGATTTTAATGAAACAGAACGAACGAAATTCTGTGGATATGATATGATGGTCTCAGATTCTACGCTGCCATTAAGCTTTGAGAAATTACCACCTGTTGGAGCACCGGGGTGGCTCAGTCGGCTAAGGGAGAGACTTAGCCTCAGGTCATGATCTCACGCGTCATGAGTTCGAGCCCTGCATCAAGGTCCGAGCTAAGGATGCAGAGCCGGCTTGGGATTCTCTCTCTCTCTGCCCCTTCCCCTCTCTCTAGCTCTCTCTCAAAATAAATAAACTTAAAAAAAAAAAAAGAAATTACCACTTGTTGAGGCACCTAGGTGTGTTAGTCACTCAAATGTCTGACTCTTGGTTTCAGCTCAGGTCTCGGTCACACGGTTTGTGAGACGGAGCCCCACGAGGGGCCATGGGCTGCTAGTCCAGAGCCTGCTTGGGATTCTCTCTCTCTTCCTCTCTCTCTCTCTGCCCCTCCACAACTGCACTCTCTCCCTCAAAATAAATAAGTAAACATTAAAAAAAAAGAGAAATTGCCACTTGCTAAGTTTCCACGTAGTATCAAATAACCACAACTTTCCGAAAAGTTTATTAAAATCATTCCCCGTTTTCCAAATGCATATCTACATGAGGCCAGATTTTCTTCAGATACTTCAGCTAAAAAAAATATACTGCAACAGACTGAACATGGACGAACATATGAAAATCTAGCTAAAGCAGACCTTAAAGGTTTTTTATTTTTTATTTTATTTTTTTTAATACAGTTTTTTTAACGTTTATTTATTTTTGAGACATAGAGACAGAGCGTGAGCAGGAGGCGGGCAGAGAGAGAGGGAGACACAGAATCTGAAGCAGGCTCCAGGCTCCGAGCTGTCAGCGCAGAGCCCGACGCGGGGCTCAAACCCACAAACCGTGAGATCCTGACCTGAGCTGAAGTCGGACGCTTAACCGACTGAGCCACCCAGGCGCCCCTTTAAAGGTTTTTTAAAACCGTAAAACATCGACGCTGTTTATGACATTTCTTGTTGTTTTGGAAAATATAGCTACCTTTCATAAAAATACGTTATGTCTAAAAAAAAAATACGTTATGTCTGTCAACAAGCAATACGTTCATGCTTATTTTAAAATAAAATAATTATTTCTTTATTTTAATTTCTAATGCAGTAATTCTTGGTAGATACAACCCGCAGAAACAAAAAGCTCATTAATTTTTAAGACCGTTTGGATTGAGAACTGCTGCTTTCATTGACTTTCAAAGGGATCGAAGACCTCGAAAAGTCCTCAAAATGGTTAGGAACCACAGACCTTTCAAAAGAAAAGGATGAACTTATTGCATATTCCCCACAAAAGTTGTTTTTCTCAGTTAAGCTTTTGAAGAGGATGGAAGGGCAGTGAGCTCTAGATGATGCTTCTAACAAGAACATGGAAGACAACAGTTGTGGGCTGCCAGTGAACTAGCGAGCCTTAATACAAACGGGTTGAAAACAACTCTTAGAAGCTCAGGTCTAATTCCCTAATGGGATGTACAAAGCAACGTTAGGCACTGAGCTTTGCAGGAATTCATCCACTGAATCCATGACAGCTCTACGCGGTAGGTCCTCTTATGGTCCCCGGTGTGGACATTTTGTAATGTGAATTACGCACATGAGTAAATAAAATTAAGGGGTTGGTTTTGTTTGCTTTTTTAAGATTGTCTTTGTTTATTTTTAAATATTTATTTATTTTGAGAGAGCTTGCGTACGTGTGCGTGTGCGGGGGAGGGGCGAAGACAGAGGGAAAGGGGGAATCTCAAACAGGCTCTGCACTGCCAGCGCAGAGCCGGACACGGGGCTGGATCCCACACCCGTGAGACCATGACCTGAGCAGAAATCAAGAGACGCTTAACCGATTGAGCCACCCAAGCGCCCCTAAAATTAAGATTTTTTTTACCCCTATATAAATCCAATTTAGAAAAGAGAAGGGTTCTCAACACAGCTATCATCACCCAACTAGCCCTCATCTCCTTTTTTTTTTTACTCAGCATTTGCCTCTCTGCAGTTTCCTTCTGCGTTTTTATTGCCACCTAGCTGTTGTGTTTTAGCTCCTCAAAAGTCCCACAGTTCATTCCTTTCCTCTTGGGGTTGGAGTTCTTCTCTTTCCCTCTAAACCTCCATGTACCTTTTGAAAAGAAATACAAGGGACGCCTGGGTGGCTCAGTCGGTTAAGCGTCCGACCTCGGCTCAGGTCATGATCGTGCGGTTTGTGAGTTCGAGCCCCGCGTTGGGCTCCATGCTGACAGCTCAGAGCCTGCAGCCTGCTTCGGATTCTGTGTCTTGCTCTCTTGCTGACCCTCTCCCACCGCACTCGGTGTCTCTCTCTCTCTCTCTCAAAAAGAAATAAACGTTAAAAAAAAAAAAAAGAAATACAAACACCACACTTATCCCACTCCATCCCTCAGGCCCGATCTTCTACTAACACCAATAATGGCGAGAACTAACATTCGCTGAGTTATTACTATGTCCCCTGTGCTTTACTGCAGGACTGTACCTAGTCGTCACTGGGTAGCTACAGTAAGTACTATTTTTATCATCCCTATTTTAGAGACGGGAAAATAAAGGTTTATGCAGCTGGAATAACTTGTCTAAATCTCATAGCCAGAATCTAGGAAAGCCAGGGTTTGATTTAAACCTCTGCCTGGCCCAGGGCGCCTGGGTGGCTCGGTCGGTGAAGCCTCCAGCTCCTGACTTTGGCTCGGGTCATGATCTCCCGGTTCCTGAAACTGAGCCCTGCCTCGAGACTCGCCCCCCCCCCCGTCCCCCCCCCCCACAGTGCAGAGCCTGCTTGGGATTGTCTCTCTCTGCCCCGCTCTCCGCCCCTCCCCCACTCGCTCCCTCATGTATGTCCTCTCTCTCTCTCAAAAATAAATAAACATGAAAAATTTTTTTCTAATTAAAAGAATTATTTCATTTATTTATTTTGTTTTTTTAAATTAATGTTTATTTATTTTCGAGAGAGACAGAGACAGAGCATGAGCTGGGGAGGGAGCCACAGAATCGGAAGCAGGCTCCAGGCTCTGAGCCGTCAGCACAGAGCCGGGTGCGGGACTTGAATTCACCAACTGTGAGATCATGACCCGAGCCGAAGTCGGACACTTACCCGACTGAGCCACCCAGGCGCCCCCTCAAAAAATTTTTTTAAACATATATTTCTCGAAAACTGCTACTGTGGGAGATCTAAAGATGAATAGAACAAACTAAAGTTTATCATCGAGTTAATCATGTAATACAATGCAAAAGTACAGGTCCAAACAATGAAAAAGTATATACTCTGCAACTGTGCACTCTTTTTTAATGTTTATTTATTTTGAGAGAGAGAGAGAGAGCAGAGAACGGGGAGAGAGAGAATCCCAAGCAGGCTGTCTGCTGTCAGCATAAAGCCTGACTCCGGGCTGGAACTCACAAACCGTGAGATCATGACCTGAGCTGAAACCAAGAGCGGACTCTTAACTGACTGAGCCACCCGGGCGCCCCTGTAGGTCAATTTGTTTAGCTATCATTTCTTGAGCGTCTCCGATGTATCAACCACTTTGTAATTCCTACCATTAGAGGGAGAATAGAGAGAAATAAGATATGATCTTCTTTTGTTCGTAGCAAGATGAAGGGAAGCATCAGGTAATCAAAAATTTTTAACACAGGGGCTCCTGGGTGACTCAGTCACTTAAGCGTCGGACTTCGGCCCAAGTCATGATCTCCCTGTCTGTGAGCTGGAGCCCAATGGCGGGCTCCCTGCCGACAGCTCAGAGCCTGGAGCCTGCTTCCGATTCTGTGTCTCTCTCTCTCTCTGCCCCTCCCCTGCTTATGTTCTCTCTCTCTCTCTCTCTCTCTCTCTCAAAAATAAAAATAAATATTAAAAAAATTTAATACAATAATAAGTGCTGTAACAAAGGTGGTTCCAATGTGGGGACCACGGAGAAAAATGTCACTATTATGTCACAAAAGAGATGACTTTGATTTGGTTCTTTATGAAAGAATATTAGCCAAGCGAAATGTAGGGCTTCCTGGTAGGAATCTGGCCCATCTCTGGGTTTTTGTCTCATCAAAAGGAAGTCAGACTGTCAAAAACCTGATCCAGTTTTGGACAGAGGAAAATAATTAGGGGGCACCAAAATTGTCCTGGCCTGACCTGGGTTTCTGGGGATACTGGGATAATGGCAACAACAGCACTTCTCCTTGCCTTTTCCATCTTCTGGACCCATTTCTGAGCTTTAGCCTCTGAGTTTTTAGGAAATGAACAGTTCGTACAAATTAGCCAGGGTAGAAGGGCATGAGACTCTCTAATTTTTTAATGTTCATTTATTTTTGAGAGAGAGAGACAGAATGTGAGTGGGGGAGGGGCAGAGAGAGAGGGAGACACAGAATCTAAAGGCAGGTTCCAGGCTCTGAGCCATCAGCACAGAGCCCGATGCACCCCCCCCACCCCCAATCCGGAACCGTGAGATCATGACCCTAGGCAAAGTCTGCTGACTGAGCCATCCAGGCATCCCAGGAGGTTCTGTATTGTAAATAAGGTTAATCGTTGTTGTTGTTTTCTATACATACATTCTTTTCACTTCTTTTCAGGTTTTTATTTAAATTCTAGGTAGTTAACATCCAGGCACCCCAGGAGGTTCTGTATTCTAAATAAGGTTAATCGTTGTTGTTGTTTTCTATACATACATTCTTTCCACTTCTTTTCAGGTTTTTATTTAAATTCTAGGTAGTTAACATATATGGCAACACTGGTTTCAGGTGTAGAAGTTAGTGATTCATCACTTAGGCTTAACACCCGGTGCTCATCCCAACAAGTCCTCCTTAATGCCCATCGTCCATTTAGCCCAACTCCCCACCCGCCTCCCCTTCCACCACCCTCAGCTTGTTCTTTATGGTTAAGAGCCTCTTAGAGTTTGCAAGGTTAATTGTTACCAGGCGCAGCCATTAGGGTTTGTTCGAGAAGAAATATTATATTAGTTTCCAGTATGCAGCATAGTGACTCGGCATTTATGTATATTACAAAGTGCTCACGCGATAAGTGTAGTTACTGCCTGTCACCATACAGTTATCGCAATATTATTTACTATATTTCCTACACTATACATCCCTGTGACTTATTTATTGTATAACTGGAAGTTTGTACCTCTTAATTTTTTTTTTTTTTTTTAATGTTCATTTATTTTTGAGAGACATAGAGGCACAGCGTGAACAGGGTAAGGGCAGAGAGAGAAGGAGACACAGAATCAGAAGCAGGCTCTGAACAATCAGCACAGAGCCGGACGTGGGGCTCGAACTCACAGACCGCGAGATCATGACCTGAGCCGAAGTCGGACGCTCAACCGACTGAGCCACCCAGGCGCCCCAGTTTGTACCTCTTAATCTTCACCTGTCTCGCCCACCTCCCCATCCCACCTCCCCTCAGGCAATCGCCAGTTTGTTCTCCGGGTTTATGGGTCTATCTCTGTTGTTTTGTTGGTTTGTTTCGGTTTGGTTTTTAGATTCCACATATAAATGAAATCAGATGGTATTTGTCTTTCTCTGTCTCATGTATTTCATAATACGCTCTGGGTCCATCCATGTTGTCCCAAATGGTAAGATTTCCTTCTTTTTTATGACTGAGTAATAGTCCATTATATACATGGGCTTAATCTTCTTAATCCATTCATCTATTGATGGACGCGTAGGTTACTTTTATATTTGGCTATTATAAATAATGGTGCAATGAACATAGGGGTGCATGTATCCTTTTGAATTAGTGTTTTGGTTTTCTTTGATTAAATACCCAGAAGTGTGATTTTAAAACTGTTGGGTTTTTAGGTCCAAAATTTCTGCTCACCTGTATTTGGTTTTACCCCATTACAACTTTTATTTTGGCATCGGAGGGCCTAATCTGGAAAAAAAAAAAAAAGTGGCTGATGTCCAAGGAATCGAGTTAAGTATGAATAATAATATTAGTCTTGGGAAGGGTTATTCTAAGTAATGAAACAGAAAACTCTTTCTCCTGCCATTAACCGAGTGTAATTAAAAACATTCAGATTTCAGTCATAATTTCAATCCTGAATCTGAAACCTTGGTCAAACCACTTGACTCTTCTATATCGTAGTCTCTTTATCAGAAAAAATAATACATCTTTAATTCTTTATTGAAAATTAAAGGAAGTGTGTAACACCCTCTGGTTATCTACTTGATGATGGTGATGATAATGTTAATACTGCTATTACTCCAATAACTAACATTTATTGAGCATTTTCTATGTGCCAGGCAGTGTTCCAAAGTGCTTCGTATACTGATTATTTGCTGAAAATCAGTTCGCCACTACATGCATATGAAAGACCAGTGACGTCTCAATTGTCAGCTCGGGTCAGGCTGTTAGGATAAAATATGCAGACTGGGTGTCTTAAACAAAGACATTAATTTCTCACAGTTCTGTAGGCCGGGAAGTCCAAGGTCTGGATGTCAATATGATTGGGTTCTTGGTGAGGGCTCTCTCCCTGGCTTCTAGACCGCTGTCTTCTCGCTATTTCCTCCCGCGGCAGGTAGGGGGAGAATTCTGATCTTTTCTTCTTATATTAATCTCATGGGAGATTAATCTCACCTTCCCCTCTCATCTCACCCCTCTCTCGTAATCTTTTTAAAGTATAGATGTCACGTGTTATTACATTAGTTTTAAGTGTACAACATAATGATTCGACAAGTCTATATGTTGTTCTATGCCCACCACAAGTGTAGCTACCACCTGTCACCGCTAGAGTGCTATCACAATACCATTAACTGTATTCCCCGTGCTGGATCTTTTATCTCTGTGACCTATTCATTCTATAATTGGAAATCTATACCTACCACTCTCCTTCACCCCCTTCATTTTGCCCATCCTCCACCCCCACCCCTCTGGCAACCATTGGTTTGTTCTCTGCCTGTATGGGTCTGTTTCTCCTTTTGGCATGTTTGTTTGTTTGTTTTGTTTTTTAGATTCACTTAGCATAGTAACCTCTAGGTCTATTTATAATGTCTCAAATGGCAAGGTCTCATTCTTTTTTATGGCTGAGTAATATTCCATTGTACATATACATACCACATCTTCTTTATCCATTCTTCGATCAATGGGCACTTGGGTTGCTTCCATATCTTGTTATTGTAAATAATGCTGCTAGGGATGCATATGTACCTTTTAGAAAGAGTGTGTTTTTAATTTTTTTTAATGTTTACTTATTGTTGAGAGAGGATGAACAGGGGAGAGAGAGGGAGACAGAATCTGAAGAATCCAAAGCAGGCTCCAGGCTCTGAGCTATCAGCCCAGAGTCTGACGTGGGGCTCAAACCCATGAGTCGCGAGATTGTGATCTGAGTCGTAGTCGGAGGCTCAACCAACTGAGCCACCCAGGCGCCCCTCGAAATAGTGTTTTTGTTTTCTTTAGGTAAATACTCAGTAGTGGAATTACTGGATCATTTAGTATTTCTACTCTTAATTTTTTAAGGGAACACCACACTGTTTTCCACAGTGGTTGTACCAATTTGCATTCCCACCAGAAGGTCACAAGGGTTCCTTTTTCTCCACATCCGTACCAACACTTGTTACCTCTTGTCTTTTTGATGTTAGTCATTTTGACAGGTGTAAGGTGATATCTAATCATAGTTTCGATTCGCATTGCCCTGCTGAGGAGCGATGTTGAGCATCTTTCCATGTGTCTGTTGGCCATCTGTCCGTCTTCCTTGGAAAAATGTCTATTCAGTCCCTCTGCCCATTTTTAATCAGATTATTTGGGTTTTTTTGGTGTCGAGTTGTACAAGTTGTTTATATATTTTGAATATTAACCGTTTATTTCACATGCCATTTGCACATGGCTCCTCTCATTCAGAAGGTTGCCATTTTGTTTTGTTGATGGTTTCCTTCTCTGTGCAGAAGTTTTTATTTTCCCACCTTCATGACTTTGATTAAACTTAATTATCTCCCAAAGGCTGTACTTCTAAATACCATCACATTAGTGGTCAGGGCTTCAAGGTATGAATTTTGAGAGGACAGAAATATTCAGTCCACAACACCATTCTAGAAAGTGGTTCTGTATCTTGGCTGCACTTTAATAATCTAGGCGGGTGCTTTTTTTTTAATGTTTATTTATTTTTGAGAGAGAGAGAGACAATGTGTGAGGGGGGGAGGGGCAGAGAGAGAAGGAGACCCAGAATCGGAAGCAGGCTCCAGGCTCTGAGCTGTCAGCACAGAACCCGATGTGGGCCTCAAACTCGCAAGCCGTGAGATCGTGACCCAAGCTGAAGTCAGATGCTTAACCAACGGAGCCCCCGGGCATCCCAATCATCTAGAGAGCTTTTAAGAAACATCAGTGTCTTTATGCTGGACCAATTAAATCAGAATATCTACGCGTAGGGCCCAGCTCTTCATTATGGACTCAAGGAGAGTTAGAAAGAGATAGCATTGGGGCGCCTGGCTGGCTCGGTTGGCGGAGCATGCAACTCTTGATCTTGGTGTTGTGGATTCGAGCCCCACATTGAGCGTAGAGATTACTTAATAGTAGAATTTTTTAAAAAAAGGAAGAAAGAAGGGCGCCTGGGTGGCTCAGCCAGGTAAGCGTCTGACTTCATTTTCACTCCATTCCCGGATTTCTCTGTTTTTTTCCATATGGGATGAAAATCCAAAGAGAGTTTTCTTGAACATTACGGTGGCTTTTAAAGAAAAGATGTATCAAAGATATGGTTACACAGCATCTGCCTTTTCTCAGAATCCTGACAAGTGTCTTTTTACCGGTTTCTGGGACAAGCTTTGAATTTCTCTTAGAGGCATTCTGTCCTGGGGTGCCTGGGTGGCTCAGTCGGTTGAGTGTCCGACTTCAGCTCAGGTCATGATCTCTGGGTCTGTGAGTTCGAGCCCCGCGTTGGACTCTGTGCTAACAGCTCAGAGCCTGGAGCCTGCTTCACATTCTGTGTCTCCCTCTCTCTCTGCCCCTCCCCCACTGATGCTCTGTCTCTCTCTGTCTCAAAAATAAATAAACATTAAAAAAAATTAAAAAAAAAAAGAAGTGTTCTGTCCTGGCTTTATAAATTTGATAATTATATACTGACTGATTGCCATGCATCGAAAGTTCTGCTGGATGGTGAGGATTTAAAGAAAACAGGGACACCTGGCTGGCTCAGTTGATGGAGCATGCGACTCTTGGTCTGGGGGTCATGAGTTTGAGCCCCACGCCGGGCGTAGAGATTGCTTAAAAATAAATAAAGAAATAAAAACGAAAGCAAATCTTTTATCTCTAAAGAATTCACTCTCCAGGGTAAGAGACCCACACAAATAACACAGATAAAATGTAGAAACTTGTTATTTTATTTTTTTAATACATTTTTTAAAGTTTTAAAGAGAAAGAGAGAACACACACACGCAAACGCATGCACGGGAGAGGGGCAGAGAGAGAGGGAGAAAGAATCCCAAGCAGGCTCCTCGGCTGCCAGCACAGAGCCTGATGTGGGGCTGGAACCCATGAACCGTGAGATCATGACCTGAGTCAAAATCAAGAGTCGGAGGCTTAACTGACTGAGCCGCCCAGGCGCCCTGAAGGTCAGAGCTTTGATGCAAAAATATTGTGAAAAGCTTTGAGAATGCTCACAAGGGAGCGGTTCATTATGGGCTATTAGGGAAAAGCAGGAGAGGAAGTGTGCCATTTGCACCGGCAAGATGATAACAGGGGCTGGGAAGTGGGTAGAGAGGAGGTGTTTCTGGCAGAGAAAGAGTGTGAACCGTGGACTGGAGGTGTGATAGCTGAGTGTTCAGAGGCCCTCGAATGTAGGGCATTTAAGGATATTATGAGAATTTTTCTCCCTAAGGAAAATGAGAATAGGATGGCAATGTGTGGTCAGATGTGAAGGAGGTGGAGATTAGAGGGGCGCCTGGGTGGCTTGTTGGTTAAGCGTCCAGCTCTTGATCTTGGCTCAGGTCATGATCCCAGGGTCATGGGATGGAGCCCCTCATTGGGCTATGCTCTGAGTGTGGAGCCTGCTTAGGATTCTCTCTCTCCCTCCCCCCCACCTCAAAATAAATAAATTAACAAAAGAAAGGAGGTGGAGATTAGAGACGGTAGTTGAGAGAATCTGCAGCAGCCATTTAGAATGAGAAAGGGAGTTCACTAGAAATTATGATATCGGGCGCCTGGGCGGCTCAGTCGGTTAAGCGGCCAACTTCAGCTCAGGTCATGATCTCACAGTCTGTGAGTTCAAGTCCCGCATCGGGCTCTGTGCTGACGGCTCGGAGCCTGGAGCCTGCTTCGGATTCTGTGTCTCCCTCTCTCTTTCTGCCCTTCCCCTGCTCACACTCTGTCTCTCAAAAATAAATAAAACATTAAAAAAATTTAAAAAAAAAAGAAATTGTGATATCAGTTACCAGTTATGAGCACTTACTATATAGTAGGCACTCTACTAAATGCAGAATATGCACTGATGAACTGAGCAGACATGGTCCCTGCCTTCACGGAGCCTCCAATCCAGGTAGAGAAGGCAAACCATGAATAGATATATTCTAAAAATATATAACATTATTGGGGCACCTGGGGGGCCCAGTAGGTTAGCTGTTTGACTTCGGCTCAGGTCATGATCTCACGGTCCATGAGTTTGAGCCCCGCGTCGGGCTCTGTGCTGACAGCTCAGAGCCTGGAGCCTGCTTTGGGTTCTATATTTTCATCTCTCTCTGCCCCTCCCCTGCTTACGCTCTGTCTCTCTGTCTCTCAAAAGTAAATTAAAAAAATTTTTTTAATGTTTATTTATTTTTGAGAGACATAGAGGCACAGCATGAACAGTGGAAGGGCAGAGAGAGAGGGAGACACAGAATCGGAAGCAGGCTCCAGGCTCTGAGCCGTCAGCACAGAGCCCGACGTGGGGCTCGAACTCACAGACCGAGAGATCATGACCCGAGCTGAATTCGGCCGCCCAACCGACTGAGCCACCCAGGCACCCCTCTCAAAAATAAATTAAAAAAAAAAATGTTTTAAAATAATAAAAATGTATGTATAACATTATAATTTGGGATAAACGCCATGAAGAAACAAATGGAGCCACGACAAAGAAGAATGGTTGGAGGCCAGGTTGGAGAAGGGAAAGGGCTTCAAACCAAGACTCGAAGGATAAGAAACAGACTATGACAAGAGCAGAAGGAAGAGCTTCTGCTCAGGCCTCACAGCAAGCGTGTTGCATTTTCCAGGAATTGAAAAGAGGCCAGTGTGGCTGGAACGCAGCGGGAGGAGTGGCCTAAGAAGACAGCAGATCCGTGGGTAGAGGCCGGATCACTCAGGGGTTCTTCTAGGCCCCAGTAAGGATTTGAAGGATATTCGTAGAGCCAAGGGAAGTCGAGGGGAATAACATGATTTGCTTTGTGTTTCCCATTATTTTAGCTACTGAACGGGGAGTGGATTACATCAGGGCAATCGGGAGGCCTAGGGAAATTGCAGACAAATCGTGCTTCTGGCAAACGGAATCCCGGAGGAAATTAAGAACACGGTGCGGTTCCGTGAGGAAGGTGATGACATTGGTTTCGGTTTTATTGACTTTGGGGTGAAAACGCTAGTTACTTCTACCAACGCTCTAAGTTGGGCTGAGGTCAAGAAGATTTATAGATTCAGTATCGAGAATTCCAGAGACCCGTGGGTATCTCATGCAAGGATAAGGAGGGTCGGAGCGGTCATGCCGAGAGTGGAGTGTAGAGAAGCCGAGGTATGTTCTTCACTCAGAGCAACTTTTACAGGGGTATCAACACCTCACATCGTCCTGTCAAAAAACGGTCCACAAATATCTGGGCTGGACCAGTTTAGGAGAGGTGTCTGACTGGCCCCGTGCTGGCCACATGGTAGCACCCAGCAAGAAGTTAACTAATGTTTATTGAACAAATACGATTGATGTGGTAGTCTTTTTTTAATTTTTAAAAAATGTTTATTTATTCTTGAGAGCGAGAGAATGTGAGCCGGGCGGGGGGGGAGGGGGGTTGTGGGTAGAGAGAGAAGGAGACACAGAATCGGAAGCAGGCTCCAGGCTCTGAGCTGTCAGCACAGAGCCCGACGCGGGGCTCCAACTCACAAACCATGAGATCATGACCTGAGCCAAAGTCAGACACTTAACCAACTGAGCCACCCAGGCACCCCTGTTGTGTTAGTTTTTTATCTAGCAGAGATAGTTGGAGGTACAGGAGTGAACGAAATTACAGAGGGAGATGGGGCACCTGGCTGGCTTGGTCTGGTTAAGTGTCCATCTTTGGCTCAGGTCATGATCTCCTGGTCTGTGGGTTTGAGCCCCGCGTCGGGCTCTGTGTTGACAGCTCGGAGCCAGGAGCCTGCTTCAGATTCTGTGTCTCCCTCCCTCTCTCTGCCCCTCCCCCATTTGCATTCTGTCTCTCTCTCTCAAAAACAAACATAAAAAAAAATTACTGAGGGAGAAAAGAGAGACCAGGAAAAGCGAACAACCAAGAACAACTAATTTCTGATGAAACTGATCTGAGAGAAAATCTGGGTGGCTCAGTTGGTTAAGCATCTGACTCTTGATTTCAGCTCAGATCATAATCTCGTGGTTTGTAGGATCAAGTCCCGCATCAGGCTCTGGGCTGATGACACAGCCTACTTGGGATTCTCTCTCTCCCCCTCCCTCCCTGCCCCTCCCCTGTTCTCTCTCTCTCTCTCTCTCAAAATAAATAAACATTGTTTTTAAATGTTTAACTTCTGCCTCTTATGCCCAAAGAGATTTTATTTTATTTTATTTTTTTAAATTTTTTTAATGTTTATTTATTTTGAGACAGAGAGAGACAGAGCATGAGTGGGAGAGGGGCAGAGAGAGAGGGAGACACAGAATCCGAAGCAGGCTCCAGGCTCTGAGCTGTCAGCACAGAACCCAACGCGGGGCTCGAACTCACAGACCGTGAGATCATGACCTGAGCCGAAGTCGGACACTCAACCGACTGAGCCACCCAGGCGCCCCCCAAAGAGATTTTAAAGAGATAGCTTACCAGATAAGTAGGATCCCAAGCATTTTGTGTTGATTTCAGTAGATTGATATATTTTATGTCGGTTTCACCAGGACCAACTAGGAGTTTAGAAACAATAGGATATTGAATAAGATGGCGTTCCTCCATTGGGATGTTGTTTCTTGTACCAAATGGCTAAGTAAGGTCTCTGTAAAGAACTGTAAAGGGGAGTGAGAGCAAATTATTTGCTTACAGTTTCAATAGCTTTAATTGTAATACATTTAGATGGACGGGCCAGGCCATTTCCATGCAGTATGTATCTAATGTATGTGGAGTTAGAGTCCCAGCAAACGAATCCAAAGATACTAGAATAGATCAGTTATTCCTCTGCTTTTCTGTAGGAGAGGCAGCATAACTTCATTGTTAAGACTCAGGACATTAACACTACACAGACCTGGTTTCCCTTCTTGCTTAGCCACGTCCTAGTCCTGTGACCTTATGGAAGTTACTCGACCTCTCGAGGCCTAGTTTTCTCATCAGTGCTACAGAGAAAATGAAAAGGCCTACTTCAAAGGGTTCTTGTGAAAATTAAGTGAAAAAATTAAAGCCTTTAGTTTTTTTTAATGTTTAATTTTGAGAGGGTGGGGCAGAGGAAACAAAGCCGTCAGCACGGAGCCCGATGGGGGGCTCGAACTCACGAACCGTGAGATCATGACCTGAGCCGAAGTAGGACGCTTAACCGAGTGAGGATATAATATCCAACACTTATTAGATGGCAGCTACTATACTTAAGTCCTTTCAATACATTATCTCGATCCTTGGAGATAGGTATCATTTCCTGTCTGAATTTCACTCATGAGGACACTGAGGTTTAAGGCATTCCATGTCATCAGACAGCTATACAAATACCCAGGTAGCACAATTACTTCTAGGTATGCACAAGTAATCTGATGCAAGGATATGCAGGCATACACCTGCAAGGGTATTTACATCTGACTGTTGCCAGTTGCACACTTATCTGGAATCGGTGGTGCCGGAATAGCCCAGTGGCCTGAGTGAAAATGACTGGCAGAATGCCCCTTCGACTAGCGCGAGTGTTTCCACGAAAAGGGCGATGCATTGCCAAGAGCAC
This sequence comes from Paguma larvata, assembly GCA_030068075.1. NCBI lineage: Eukaryota > Metazoa > Chordata > Mammalia > Carnivora > Viverridae > Paguma > Paguma larvata. Next base: position 7,464,865 of record CM057843.1, read on the forward strand.
AACTCCGATGCTAACTTGCCCTTGGACCTTCAATTCAGTCATTTAACTTAAGTCTTTGGGCCTCGATGTCCTCATCTGCAAAATGAGGGGGCTGGCTCAGTTCTAGAATCTTCTGCGAAGAGGCCCTCAAGACTACCGCGTCGTATAGGCAGTTCTATGCAAACACTATGCCCCCATGGCAACGGCCACTCAGCTCTCAGCGGCACTGGTATGTGCTCTACTCTAGCCGGCGGTACTATTTCCATTGCGAATTCCTGGGTGAATAGAGGGCTTGAATGGGGGAGGGACTCTGTCGGTCAGAAATCTTAAAGCCCCTGGCTTTAAAAGGAAATTCTGGAATAAATTATCTGTGGGTGGTGTGTAGCTGCTAAATCGGAAAAACGGCATCAGTGTTTAATTCACAAAATCACCCTTTTAGCAGGTAGGGGAGCTGTCTTCGCTGAGATGAGGCTTAAAGGGTCACTTTGCCACTAAGTGCTGAGTCGATGAGTAGAGGAGACTGTGGCCCAAGTTCATTAGCACACTGGCAAGGATGCCAAAGGAACACTGCCAGAGAGTGGTTAAATCAATCTGGATTTTTGAGAAGAAGTGATTCCAGTTTTTGTTTCTAAGGTCCATAGACTAGTAAGACTCCCTTGTTGTCATGGACGTTATCAGAGCTTCATTTTAGAAGCACAGGGACCCCGGGGCAAAAAGAGACAAAGCTATAGATATGAGAGAAGGAGAATATCTCTTTTCCAGGAAAGCAGGAGATGTCCTTGGAAAGGTTACCCTATATCTGCCCTCCTCTCTGTTCTCAAGGCTTTGAAGAGTTGTTTTCTGGGTCTGTCGCAGGCAAAGCTGGTTTTTTTCTTCCTCCACGTTGCTTCCTAATTTGAACCAGAGAGTAGGAGTGGATACTATCCTTTTTTTTTTTTAATGTTTATTTATTTTAAGAGAGAAAGAGAGAGCAATGAGCGGGGGAGGGCAGAGAGAGGGAGAGAGAGAATCCCAAGCTGACTCCCAGCGCTGTCGGCACAGACCCTGAAGCAGGGCTCGATCTCACCAACAGCAAGATCATGACCTGAGCCGAAACCGAGAGTCGAGTGCTTAACCGACTGAACCAACCAGGTGCCCGGATCATTTTATAACTAGAGCATAAATGAAGTGGATGCTCACTAAAATATCGAACGATTGCAGGAGGAAAGCAATATGCAATTCACTAGGTTCCCGCCTGAGGGCAGCAGTGCCGGCCTTCGCCACCTCCATAGGGCTGCTTATTGAGAGAAAGGCATTGTGGCACCGAGAAGAGAGCCGACCACGCGGGAGTCTGGGAACTAGGCTAGTGAGAGTTCTCAGCGGAGGGTTCTCCGTAGTCGGAGACAGACTGGTGTCCATCGAGGCTGGCGCGATCCTGGAATGAATGGCTGGTCTCTGGCGAAGACTGAGCGGCAGAACTTGCTGAGAGGTGCTGCGACGTGGAGGCCAAAACACGCGGGCTGCCCCGTACAAGCCTGTGGAGTTGGAACTTGCTGGTTTTCCTCTGGCCACGAGAGGGCAGACTGTGAAAAGAAGAGGTGAGCTCTCTCCCCTCTCAAATCGGCTTCTATAGCCCTGGAGGGATTCTAAGTTTCGGAAGGGATCAATCTTGATCTTGCTAATATGCCTAGTTGGTCCAGCCATTTTCTTGCTGATGCATTTTCCACGGCTCCCTGAAGTCTCCAGAATAGAGTCTGAGCTATGAGAGGAGCCTACGAAGCTCTTCCTGAGCTGTCATTGGTCTTTCCCCTCCCCCCAAGTTTCTTTATTTTGAGATAGAACCGGTGGGAAAGGGGCAGAGCCAGAGGGGGACAGAGGATCCGAAGCCGGCTCTGTGCTGACAGCAGAGAGCCCGATGCGGAGCTCAAACTCTCAAACTGTGAGATTGTGACCTGAGCCAAAACCAAGAGTCGGACACTTAATGGACTGAGCTACCTAAGCGCCCCTGTGGTTGGTCTTCTTTTCTAATTTTACCAGTTAGCACCCTTCCTATACCCTCCCGGCCCCATCCCCACTCCCCACGCCCCACCTGAACATACACAACCCTAGGTCAAGCCAGTAGGTCACCCCAAACTCCCCCTTTATCATCGCTCTCATATTCAACATATAGGAGCTCATGAAACATTTATTGACAAAGGAAATAAATGCATGAATTCATCTACCTCACTGTTCCCATCCTTGTCTCCCTTCCTACCATCTCTCTCCTGCTCTGCAGTAGGAACCCAAGCGTCTCCCTATGTCCCCCTTTGCTCCTTGCAATCTGTTTTATATACTCTAGCTGCGAGCGACCTTTCTGAAATGCAAATTTGCGTAAAATTCTAAATGGTTCCCATGGCTCTTGAAGACCATAAGCCTTAAGATGATCCATAAAGGAAGTGTAATTTAGAAGTTTGGGTACATGCTACGTAAGGGATCATGGGAAAGTTGCTGAATGTCACAGACTTGGTTTCCACTTCCGAAAGACGTGAGTGATAATTATTCCTGCCTCCTAAGGTTGTTGGGAGGATTAAATAAGCGAATACGGGGCGCCTGGGTGGCTCAGTCAGTTAAGCGTCTGACTTCAGCTCAGGTCATGATTGTATTGCGATTCGTAAGTTCAAGCCCCGCATCGGGCTCTGTGCTGACGTCGCAGAGCCTGGAACCTGCTTGGGATTCTGTGTCTCACTCCCTCTCTGCCCTTCTCCTTCCTGCTCATGCTCTGTCTCTCTCTGTCTCTCAAAAATGAATAAACGTTACAAAAATTTTAAAAAAATAAGCGAATACATGTAAATAGCACAGTGTTCAATTCTATGTTCAATAAATGGTAACTGCGATTACCAGGACCTGAATGATGTAGTCCTTGCCTGCGTCTTGCTACCTCCCCTCATCTTTTGGCAGCCCTTTAAGCTCCTTTCAGATTCCGGAATGTGCCATGCCCCTTTTTATTTCTACTCTTCTTTCTCCTCCCAAACTTGAGTTTCCTTCCTCTAAGAAAGCTTTCTTGGTGCCTCATGTCTGGTTCAGGTGGCCCTGCAGTGGGTCCCCACAGCATCCTGCAGAACAAGTGTCACAGTATTTGTCGTCTCCTCCCGGCATACTGGCTGACACTTAACAACGCCTCAATAAATGTGGTAGATCAATTCCACTGTCTTTCTCATTTCCATGCTCTCTGCATATATTACTACTTCCTTCTGTCCTACACCTAATGTCATGACTGCTACGTCTGTATTTCCCTTCTTTCTTTCTAAAAAATGTTTAAAAATTGCTTATATTCGAGAGAGAGAGGGAGAGAAAGACAGTGAGCAAACGGAGGAGGGGTGGAGAGAGAGGGAGACACCGAATCCGAAGCAGGCTCCAGGCTCTGAGCTGTCAGCACAGAGCCCGACGCGGGGCTCGAACTCTGAGCTTTGAGATCATGACCTGAGGTGAAGTCAGGTGCAGAGCCACCCGGGCGCCACTTGTATTTCCTTTCTGAGGGAAAATTTCCCATGTACAGCCTCTGTTGAAGAGGCAGCCCTAAGCAGTCACGGTTCACGTCCAGTTCCTGGAGGTACTTTTGCCTCAGCTGATTGGACCAGAATTGGCAGCTGATGCAACAGTGGACAATCTAGAACCTGGTCAACGCTTGAGACATAACTGGCACCAAAAAAAAAAAAAAAAAAGAGCGGGGAGCAAAGAGTAGATTCATCAGATTCTTGTTTGAGTTAGAAAAAAGGAGAGAATGAGACCGTTAAGGACAAGAACAAGAGCTAAAATGACACATAAAGCAAAGCCATGAGGTAAACTCAAGAGTCCTGAGGGGTCAAGGCAAGCTACAGCTATGAGGAAATAGGAACTCTGAGGAAGAGAACGTCAATACAAAGCAAAGAATAAGGAACCAGTTGGTTTTGGTAAAAGAGGCCCTTCCAGGAGGAGGAGGAGGAGGAGGAGGCGGAGGAGGAGGAGGAGGAGGGGGAGGAGAATAGCTAAGTCATGCTCATGATTAAGCATCAGGATGACAATACCTAAAATGCTGTCTCTTGCTTGCTTTTCGGGCTGTTAGTTGACCTGGCTTTCTAAGGCGTATATGTGCACATTTTTTTTAAATGTTTATTTATTTTTGAGAGAGAGAAAATGGGGAGGGGAAGACAGAAAGGTAGACACAGAATCTGAAGCAGACTCCAGGCTCTGAGCTGTCAGCACAGAGCCTGACACAGGGCTCGAACCCGTGAACAGCAAGATCATGACCTGAGCCAAAGTCGGATGCTTAACCAACTGAGCCGCCCAGGCGCCCCAAGGATCTGACTCTTGATAGCGGCTCAGGTCATGATCTCGTGATTTTGAGACTGAGCCCTGTGTCTGGCTCCGTGCTGACTTCGCGGAGCCTGCTTGGGATTTTCTCTCCCCTTCTCTGTCTGCCCCTGCCTCTCTTGCACATCCATGCTCTCTCTCTCGAAATAAATAAACTTAAAAAAAAAAAAACTATTGCGATAAATGGAATGAATTGTCTTTTGCAACACACAGCCTAACTGATAAACCCTTTCTCTGATTTAGGAAAACTCAGGCATCCTTCAGGGCGCCCCCAGTACGTCACCTATTTTAATTTATTTAATCCTCATGAAAGCTCTCTGGCGTGGATACTATTATTTTTACCTTTCTCGAAAGAGAAAGTGAAACAGAGAAGGGATTCGAAACAGGAATCTTGAATCGGAATCCAATTAACTTAGCTCCTATGCAATATGGCCTTGAGCTAAAGGGTTTTGTGGACGGGGAATAGTAGTTAATGTGAATACAAACACTCCTATACAAAGTACTTCCCTTATATTATAGGAGAACCATCATGAGTCTTTTCACCCTTGATTGGAAACCAGCCAGCAGTTCTAGCCCTGAAATACCAAATACCCAGATACTCACGACAGGCACAGAAAAACGAAGCGTATACAGTAACGGGCACATGAGTCGTATTTTGTAACCTCCACGAGCCCTTAGAGATCCTAACACCCGGAAGGCTGGCCCGATTACCGGGCTAGTGTATAAAGAAAGGATTGTATTAAAATATGAAAACCTTTCATGGGGGCAAAACGGCCACTTTCTAGCTATTCCAAGGACTAAATCACTCCATAGAACTGACAACTGGGAGCGGGTACGGAATGTGGTGGGGAGGGTGGATAGTGACGATTCCACATCCTACTATTGTTTTTAAAAGATTCTGAGATTAGGGAGCTCTTGCAAATGCCTTTATTGGCAGCTTCAACCTGTTCTCCTGGGTTGCCATGACAACAGGAAGCCAAACTTCGGGGACTGTTTATGGGCGAAGCTCTTCGAGGAAGGCTGGGGTTGTTTGGAGGTGGAGGTAGAGCCAGGTGTTTACGTGCTGGTCCGGGGTAAATCCCAGTGACTCCCGACCTGATGCACATGTAGCTTCCTTCGGATTGCCTGTATCTCAGAGATCCGAATGAGTAACCGGGGGAGAGTTCTGAAGGTAGCAACTGTTCTTCCGCATTCATGGTACTGTGTGAGCACAGGAAGTCTTTGGGGTTCTCCGAAAGAGAGGGAACAGCAGGAGATGCCTGCACCTGAGTCAAATTCACCAGGGAAGTGAAGTGATATTTGTGTTTAGGCTGAATTCCTGGTGACACGGCCATATGGCTTCTGCCGACTCCCATCCTCCAGGCGGCATCTTCCTTTTGTGGAGCAGCTAAAGTATATAAAGGACCGTGACTTCCTGTCGCCTTTAATCCCTCCCCCATCCTCAGCCGGAAAGCTTGAATAAAGATGCAGGAGCCCCTACCCATCTTTCTGTCTTTCGTTCCTGCCCAAGATCAAGGGTCTTGATCCTTCTCCACATCTCCGATTTTGTCCCTGGAGGAGGCGGCTCCAGGGGACCACAGCTGACTCTGCCAGGCACAGAGGGTTGAGTCATCCTGCAGGCGTCAGAGCTGTGAGCAACAGCCCTGCTGATCTGTATGCGGCTCCAACGCCCTCTCCAGTTCAGAGTTTGGGAGCCGTCTTGTTCAAAAGTAAAGAACAGAACACAGATGGCTGGTAACAGGATCCCACAGGGGCCTCCTTTCCCACTGAGCCCATCCTGCTACTCCTTTTATAGAAGAAGAGAAAATGCATGGTGAATGGAGCAATTGCGCCATCGGCTTCTGCGCCATTTTTTGGGGGTAGGTGGAAGGCCTCCGAGAACGATCTCCAGCTACCCGGCACGTTTCCTAGGCACATTCCCTTACCTGTCCTCCTTTCTTCTTCCGCGTCTTTTCCCCTCCTTCCTTCCGGTTTCCACCTGGGGTCCCTATTCTCTGGAGGGGCTTCGAATCTGATGGAGTGTTTTGCCGAATGCCTTGTCCTTGATTCTAATCCATACACGTGTAAGAAAGCCAAAGGCGCTAGAAGTTCATTCATAGAAATGAGTGACTCATTTTAGCAGCTTTTATCGCTTGGGAATCCTTTTCCTTCTTCTCTTCTGAGGGAGCATAATGCATTACAAAGGACACAGACTTTGAAGCCTGAAAGAAGTGCGTTCCAAGCTCTGTCCTAAAAAGTAAATAAAGAAATACATTTAAAACCTTTGAGGGCTAGGGGTCCTGGTTGGCTCAGCAGGTTGAACGTCCAACTTCTGCTCGAGTCATGATCTCATGGTTCCTGGGTGTGAGCCCCGCGTCCAGCTCTCTGCTGTCAGCGTGGGGCCTGCTTCAGAGCCTCTGTCCCTCTTCTCTCTGCCTTCCCCCCCTCTCAAAAATAAACATTAAAAAATTTTAAATATATTTTTTAAAGATTTTTTTTTAATTTGGGGGGCACCTGGGTGGCTCAGTTGGTTAAGTGTCCGACTCTGGCTCAGGTCATGATCTCCTAGTTCGTGAGTTCGAGCCCCGCATCGAGGCATCTGGTATCAGCAGAGTCGCTTCAGAACCCCTGCTCCTCTCTTCTCTCTCTGCCCTTCCCCCTCTCAAAAAAGATAAACTTAATAAAAAAATTAAAAAATTTTTATTTTTAAGTAATCTCTACACCCTACATGGGGCTCGAGCTTACAACCCTGAGATCAAGAGTCACATGCTCCACCAACTGGGCCATCCAGGTACCTGTCCCCCCAAGACTTTTTTTTAAATCTGCTTTGTCATTTACAAGCTGTGTCATCTTGGGCAGTGTACCTAACCTCTCTGAGCTCCAGGGATGGCATCTGAAGTTGTATATAGTATCTACTTTGCCAGTTGGTTTATAGATCAAATAAGAGGCAAAACATAGTATCTAGAACATAACAGATGTGTCCAATAAATGTTAACTCTCTTTCCTCCCATCTCCAGATGCTATAAGTACCAGGTCCTTTATTTTCAAGATTTGGGGGGAAAAAATCTCCCATTGAGAAAGTTAGGATCCTTGCTCAGGTGCTGCTGATACAATTGAAGAAAGAAAGGCAAGCGAGAAGTGTGAGTGAGTGTTTTGCAAGAGGAAAGGACCAGGATTTGATAAAAAAAAACTAGCATGTGAGTACTCTAATGTTGCTTTTCCCCAATTTAGGGCTTCTTGGTGAAGACTGCTGGTTTCCACTGCAGCATGGTTGATACAAATTTGTCTTCTTTGAAGATAAGATGCTGGGTGGCCGATTGGCTGTGTGACTTTGGGTAAGCTCTTATCCCTCTCTAGGTTTCACAAGCACAAAGGATCACTGCTCCTCTTCGCTCCAGGAAAGAAGGAGGACGGTTCGAAGTGTGTGTAAATCTCCAGGAGAGAAGTGAACTATGGTCCGGTAGTATCCTTGGCACTGAGAAGATCGGAAGTGCTCGTACGATCGGGTCAAAAGCCACTGTTCCGTTTCTGTGATTACCAAAGACTCAGCTGACCCAGGGCTGTGGCTTGACATGGCTCCTTTGTTCCAGATAATAAACACGTGTAATGTCAATTATACTAATGTGCTTCGCTCTAGTTGAAACAAGGAGGTTGATGACGGGGCCAGGACACGGTGCTGCATTCTCTCCGACCGGGAGCTCTCCGACAACACGTTTTTCCTGTCTCTCTTTGTAACTGCTAATTAGGTTCTCCGCTGGGCTGTCAGAGGCTTGCCGGGTTTCACAGGCAGTCACCACCTGACAATTTACAACTGTGGGCTTTCCACAGCCCGCCTGTTCCCTCCCGGGGAGCCAAAGTTGCTCAGTCCTAGGTTCCTCCTATCATTCAAAGACGAAAGCTAGCTTTCGGAGTGCATTTTCCAGTTCCAAAGCAGAATGTGGTGGCCAGTGGTGGTGATGGGGAAAACCTCTGGATTCACGTATGTCCTCAGTGGTAAGGACTGACTCCGTGTTTTGGCAGCAGAGTGGGAATGATCCACGCCGGAAGTGGCATGGGACTATGGGGATTTAACATAGCTTTTTAAAAATTTTATTCTTTTATTTTTTTTAATTTTAATTTTAATTTTTAATTATTTTTAATGTTTTTATTTATTTTTGAGAGCAGGAGAGACAAAGCATGAGTTGGGGAGGGTCAGAGAGAGAGAGGGAGACACAGAATCTGAAGCAGACTCCAGGCTCTGAGCTGTCAGCACAGAGCCCGACGCGGGGCCCGAACTCACAGACCGTGAGATCATGACCTGAGCTAAAGTTGGACGCCCAACCGACTGTGCCACCCAGGCACTCCTATTTTTTTTTTAGAGAGGAAGAGTGAGCACATGCTAGAGGGCACGTGTGAGTGTGTACGTGAGAAGGGGAGGGGCGGAGAGAGGGGGAAAGAGAGAATCCCAAGCAGGCTCTACGCTCAGCACAGAGCCGGATGCTGGGCTCGATCCCACAAACCGTGAGATCATGACCTGAGCTGAGATCAAGAGTTGGACGCTGGGGGCGCCTGGGTGGCTCAGTCAGTTAAGTGTCCGACTTCTGCTCGGGTCATGATCTCGCAGTTCGTGAGTTCAAGTCTTGCATCGGGCTCTTTTTTTTTTTAATTTTTTAAAATGTTTTTATTTATTTTTGAGAGGGAGAGAGACACACACAGCACAAGTGGGGGTGGGGCAGAGAGAGAGGGAGACACAGGCCCCCGCCCTGACAATGCGGAACCTGCTTGATTCTCTCTCTCTGTCTTTCTCTGCTCCTCCCCTGCTTGTGCTCTCTGTCTCTCAAAAATAAATAAACATTAAAGAAAAAAAGGCTTAACCTCTGTACACCCAAAAAATGGAAAGCAGGGACTCAGACACTCCCGTGTTCACGGCAGCAGCATTCACAGTAGCCAAAGAGTGGAAACAACCCAAGTGTTCATTGGCAGACAAATGGCTAAACAAAATGTGGCATATACGTGCAACGGAATATTACGCATCCATAAAAAGGAATGAAATTCTGATGCATGCTACAACACGGATGACCCTCGAAGACATTATGCTGAGTGAAATAAGCCAGTCATTAAAGGACAGTTTGTTTTTTGTTTTAATGTGATTTGCGTGATGTCTCTTCTATGAGGTTCTTAGAGTAGTCCAATTCATAGAGACAAAAAGTACGATGGAGAAGAACAGGAGCTGGCTGGGTGGAGGTAGGACGGGAAGTTGCTGTTTAACAGGTACAGAGTTTCCATTTTGGAAGATGAAAAAAGTCCCGGAGATGGATAGCGGTGATGGTTGCACAACAGTGCGAGTATCCTTCAGGCCCCTGCACCGTGCGCTTTAAAATGCTTAAAATGGGGAGCACCTGGGCGGCTTAGTCGGTTAAGTGTCTGACTCTTGATCGCAGCTCAGGTCTTGATCTCTGGGTCATGAGTTTAAGCCCTATGGCTGAGTTCTGTGCTGAGTGTGAAGCCTACTGAGGAAGGAAGGAAGGAAGGAAGGAAGGAAGGAAGGACAAAAGAAAGGAAGGAAGGAAGAAGGAAGGAAGGAAGGAAGGAAGGAAGAAGAAGGAAAGAAGGAAAGGAAGGAAGGAAGGAAGGAAGGAAGAAAGGAAGAAAGGAAGAAAGAAAGAAGGAAAGAAAGAAAGAAAGAAAGAAAGAAAGAAAGAAAGAAAGAGAGAAAGAAAATTGTTAAATGGTAAATTTTATTATGTGTATTTTACCACAACTGCCTTCGGATCAGGTGGCCTAGGTAGTTGAGGCACTACAGTGGAAGTCCTAAAGACGAAATCAAACCATTTATGGGCATGGAACTGACTCTGTCTGAGGCTAGCCTTAACTCTGGACTGTTTAGCTTGTGTGGACCAAAATATTCTCATTTTTCTTAAACTGCTTTGGGTCTGGTTCTCTGCCACTTGGGACCGAAGAGTCGTGATTGACTTAGAACTGTTTATGTGTTGGTCTTTCCCATTAGGCTATGACCTCGAGAATGGGAATGGTATCTTACTCATCTGTATTTCCACAGAGACTAGCGTAAGCCATGTAATTGACATCCAGTAAATGTTTGCTATCTTATCAATTCAGTATTCCATAAACATTTATTGTGAGTCGTCTCTATGTCAGAAGTTGGTTTAGGTGTGGGAGATGGAAGTAAGAATGAGTGGATGGGGCGCCTGGCTGGCTCAGTCAGTAGAGCAGGTGACTCTTGACCTTGGGGCTGTGAGTTCAAGTGTCATGTTGAGCGTAGAGCTTACTTTAAAGAAAGAATGAGGGGCACCTAGGGGGCTTAGTTGGTTGAGCGTCTGACCTCAGCTCGTGTGGTGATCTCATGCTTCAGGAGTTCAAGCCCCACATCAGGCTCGCTGCCGTTGGCGCAGAGCCCGCTTCAGATCCTCTGTCGCTTTCTCTCTGCCCCTCCCCTTCTTAGGCTCTCTCAAAAATTAAAAAAAAAAAACATTAAAAAAAAAGAGCGAGTGAATAAAAACTGTTATCATGGAGTATGTGGAAGAATGGCTAACTACTAAGGCTGGGGTGACAGAGAACTCTAGGAAAAGATGCTTACGTTTGCTGGAGTTCCCAGGAAGTTGCCGTCACCTTCGCACCGAGTGCCTGGCTGATGGGCATCTCCTGGGCTCCTGCACATGCCAGATATTTTCAGGATTGCCTAAGGCTCTGAGAATGTCTGGAAGGCACCTGCCTCCCAAACTGGTGCACGTAGAAGATTCACACCCGATCCTGTCCTATGAACCATGTTTCTTTCTGCCGTGCTTCTCACTGTTGCTTGCGTCTCGAAAATATGTTCCGTAAAATGAGTAGGCCCTGCCCATTTCTCAGAGTTATGGTGAAGGTCAGAAGACCTCGTAGATAGGAAGGTTCTATTGTATCCAGGTGATGGTTGCTTTCTTTTACCTGACCACGGCAAGCGTGGACACGTTCTAGCTAGCATCCTCGCAAAACCGTATCGTGTGGCCTCACCAGCGGTTCTATTCTACTTGTCGCGAGCATCTGTTGGTTTTTTTTGTCCAGAATTGCTCCCTCTTCTGGCAAAAAGTTCCCTACATTCCTCTGGGGAATTTCCTCTCCGTCTCTTCTGTTCCAACCACATTGATTCTATGCAGTTCTTGTGGAGCCGTTACTCTGAGCCTCATGCCACGGGGTGGACACAGAATCTCAGCGAGGGCAATCCAAATGTCTCATCCTTTGGCGAAGCTACCAGCCCACAGAAGAGCCCAATCCAGGCCTCCCGGAGCTGTTCCTTTGTATGTTACATACTCTGAGAGAGTGAGAAGCTTCCCTCTGCCTTTGGGGTCGGTAAACTGGGATGCTGTAAATCTGAACTTCTTTTTTAAAGGATTTTTTTATGTTTTTATTTATTTTTGAGAGCAGAGAGACAAAGCATGAGTGGGGGAGGGTTAGAGAGAGAGAGGGAGACACAGAATCCGAAGCAGGCTCCAGGCTCTGAGCTGTCAGCGCAGAGCCCGACACGGGGCTCGAACTCACAGACCGTGAGATCATGACCTGAGCTGAAGTCGGATGCTTAACCGACTGAGTGAGCACCCAGGCGCCCCTAAATCTGAACTTCTGTGGCCATTTCTCCCACTCCACTCCCCCCCCGCCCCCTGCCGCCCTGGTCCAGCATCCTTCTGCTGTTCGAAAGAAACTAGGACGGAAGTCCATCTTAGTATGATCTATGCGAATCCTGCTTAAACCTCTCGGGGAAACATGTGTGTGACCCGTATGCCCCAGATTCTGATCTGTTCACCCTCGCAAAGTCCCAGATGCCTTCAATGTCTACATTTGGCATATCGCAACATTTCAGTATTGAGGATATTTATGAAGAGGAGATAGAAAGGCTGAGGTTCATGGTAGTTATTGCCATGGTGCCATTTGATAACTAGACTAGACCTCTGTCCCCTGCTCAGGGGTTTTGGCTGCAGGTGGGAGAGGGCATGTCATGTAAGAAAGATCACATAGCAGGCAAGTTTAAGTGGATGTATACACCTAGACTTTGGGACAGGGGTTCCTGTCACGAGTGATCATCATACGACCTACCGGTAAGGGAAGTATCTAGTTAAAACCAATATTAGAAAACTCCTTGATTCATTTCCTGTGTGTTGACAGGAGCAATGGCAGCATTCGTGCTGGGGTATGTTAAACTAGGTGGCAGCAGCGGAGAGCCCCTGAGCCATCAGTTCTACTGCTCCCAAAACAAACACAGACACCCTTATGACAAAATCCAGTCTGTAGAGAAAAAATAGCCAAACGACCGGGAACTGGGGACGGTGTATGGAGACACAGAAAAAGGGGAGTCGGACACCTAGCAAAATTCTTTTAATTCCGGAAGCACTGGACCTTTCAGTGTAGGGTCTAATAAATTTCCTTTTTCCCCCCTCTGAAGCTGATTTAGTCACTTTTTTTAATGTTTATTTATTTTTGAGAGAGAGACAGACAGACAGACAGACAGAGCATGAGCAGGGGAGGGGCACAGACAGAGAGGGAGACACAGAATCAGAAGCAGGCTCCAGGCTCTGAGTTGTCAGCACAGAGCCCGACGCGGGGCTCGAACTCACGGACCGCGAGATCATGACCTCAGATGAAGTCGGACGCTCAACCAACTGAGCCACCCAGGCACCCCTGATTTAGTCACTTTAAACCAAAAGACTCCTTACTAGTATACTATTACTAGTAATAAATAGTAATAGTATATTAATAAAGGAAGACTAAAGAGAAGACCCAAAAACAATTCCAGGCCAATAAAACAGAAACTTAGTTTATGTTTTGATTGTCAGCTGTTTGTTTTAATTTTTAAAAAATATTTATTTAGTTTTGAGAGACAGAGAGAGCATGAGTGGAGGAGGGGCAGAGACACGGAGGGAGACACAGAATCTAAAGCAGGCAGCTTCAGGCTCTGAGCTGTCAGCACAGACTTGAACCCACAAATCGTGAGATCATGACCTGAGCCAAAATCAGACACTTAACCGACAGAGCCACCAAGGCACCCCTACCGGCTGTGTATTTCCTATCCTATGTGGCACAACTCTGGGAGGAATCAGTGTAGCGGTTTTTTGGTCTCGTTTGTTTTTAGTCTTGTCAGATGTCCGATGAAGAGAAGGGCATGACAAAATCACCAATTGGTCCTGAAGATAAATTCCACAAACCTCTCAGTCCACAAACATGCTGCCCAACCCTTCCTGCGTTCACAGATGTCCTGGACAGTCGTGATGCACTGATCACGGGGTGCCTGCCAGAGGGTGGTGTCACAGCAGTGGGATGAATATTTACATCCTTAGGCATACATAATAAGAGCTAACACTTGAATAAACAAGCTAATGCACACGTCTCAAAATGTGTGTTTTTTTTGTTACTTAAAAAATCTAACTACATCACCCTTTTCAGAAAGAGCCTAAGCATAGTCACCTATCAGATTGCACTCAACCTTCTAATTAAAAAATTTTTTTTTAACTAAAAACAATTTTTTAATCTTTTTTTTAATGTCTATTTATTTATTTTTTTAAAATATTTTTAATGTTTATTTATTTTTGAGAGACATAGAGGCACAGCGTGAACAGGGGAAGGGCAGAGAGAGAGGGATACACAGAATCCGAGGAAGGCTCCGGGCTCTGAGCTGTCAGCACAGAGCCGGACGCGGGGCTCGAACTCACAGACCGCAAGATCATGACCTGAGCCGAAGTCTGACGCTCAACCGGCTGAGCCACCCAGGCGCCCCTAATGTTTATTTTTGAGAGAGAGAGACACACACAGAGAGTGTGAATGGGGGAGGGACAGAGAGAGAGGGAGACACAGAATCCAAAGCAGGCTCCAGACTCCGAGCTGTCAGCATAGAGCCCGACGTGGGGCTTGAACCCACACTGTGAAATCATGACCTGAGCCGAAGTCGGATGCTTAACCGACTGAGCCACCCATCGCCCCAAGTTTTTAAACATTTTTTAAAATTTACTTTTAATGTTTATTTTTGAGAGAGAGACAGAGAGCAAGTGAGGGAGGGGCAGAGAGAGAAGGAGACACAGAATCTGAAGCAGGTGCCAGGCTCTGAGCTGTCAGCACAGAGCCCGACATGGGGCTCGAACCCGCTCAGGTCAGATCGTGACCTGAGCCCAAGTTGGACACTTACCCAAATGAGCCACCCAGGTGCCCCCCATCCTTCTAATTCTTAATTTCCAGGAATTCTCCTAGTGAACATCTGATTCCTAACCGTACCCCTATTTACTGGGTTCCTGAAAATTGTATCTTCGTCTCTTAGGTTTTTTTCTTTTCTTTTCACCTCTACCTCTAGTCCCAGAAATATATGTGGTGCGAAACTGGAAGTAATCGAACAATGCGTTCTTATTATATCTACCGCTTAGACTTCGCATAGTTAAATAATTTTCATTTCAGCCTCCCCAGGAAAGGCAGGAATATCACCTCCTCTAAGGAAGCCTTCCCTGACTGACTCCCCCACTGGGGGGCTGGATTGCGAGAGCTTTCATGTGCTCCCAAAGCCTCCTGAGCGCACTCCTGCTGGAGCACTTACCACCCAATATTTGAATTGTCTGCTTACTTGCCTATTTCTCCCAATAAAATCAGATCTCTTTAAGAAAAAAAAAAAAAAAAGAGCTAACTCTTTAAATGGGCTAGGAACTTTACATGTTCTATTTAATCCGCATATAACCCTCTGAGGAAGGTAATGTTCATTCTTTATTAAAAGATTTTTATCATTTTTAAGGAATCTCTATACCAACATGGGGCTCGAACTCACAACCCTGAGATCAAGAGTCACGGGTTCCTTGCGCCTGGCTGGCTCAGTCGGTTAAGCGTCCAACTCTTGATTGCCGCTCAGGTCGTGATCTCGCGGTTCATGAGTTCGAGCCCTGCATTGGTGCTGACAGTGTGGAGCCTGCTTGGGGTTCTCTCTCTCTCCCTCTCTCTCTCTCCTCCTCCCCCTGCTAATGCTGTCTTTGTCTTTCTCAAATAAATAAACTTAGAAGAAAAAAGTCATAGGTTCTACCAACTGAGCCAACCAGGCTCCCTTGAGGAAGATAATGTTAACCCCATTTTACAGAGGAGGAAAGGAACAGTCAGCCTGGTTATGGCACTGATGCGGAGTAGCAGAGTTACCGACGCTAGTAAGTGATGGAGGTGGGACTCCACAGCCAATGTTCACTGCTGCAGAACCTTCCCATCTTTCGTTCGATATCTTCATGGTTGGACTTCTTTTTGTTTTTATTTTTAAAAAATGTTGACTTAAGTGGAGAGAGGGAATGCGTGTGTGCATGGGTGCATGGGGGGAGGGGCGGAGAGAAAGGGAAAGCGAGAAGCCCCAGTGGGCTCCGTGCTCAGCCCGGTGCGGACCCCGACGCGGGGCTCGATCCCCTGGCCTGGAGATCATGACCTGGGCTGACAGCTAAGATGCTGGACACTCAACCACCGAGGCACCCCAGGGTTGGACTTCTTTGAGACTCTGGAGCGGCTGATTTAACTTATTCATGGCTTGCTACCGATGTTTATCTGCTGGTTACCTGAGACCGAAAGGTTTGTAGGTCAGGACTTTATGGAACTGAGTTATGTTCTACTCTCCTGAAGGGTAGCTTGGCTCAGCATTTATCTATTCCTGTGGGTTAAAATGGAAGAATCTGCTGCCTCCACCTGCAGGACATTTTCAAAACATGGGCGTTTTTCAAAGAGGCTCCCAAAATGAACCCAATTATATGGGAGTGCAGAGCTCAAGAAATCACTTTATAGATGATGAGCTTTATTTTCCAGCCTCTGTCAGACAGCCGTATGTAGACATGTCTGAGTGAGGTACGACAACCAGACTTAAACCTGCCCTAGTTGGTTGGTCTTAGAACCTAAAGACAAAAATCTGTGGATGAACCAATGGCCTAGGATGCCCTGAATGGGCTTCCGGAACGTACTTACTTATTTATTTGTTGATTATCAGTTTCATGGAGTGTCTCACCCCTGGTTTCTACAATGGAAATTGGAAGACACATCCTTCTCACCAACTACCCTCTCGTGCACTCAGCTCTAATGGTTTTTGCCTTCTACTGTAAGGAAATAGAGGCTTCCATAAATAATCACGATGCAATTGCAAAAAATGTATACACTAGTGAAAGATGGTGGAGATATCGTCATGACTGATGCGGTCCCCCCCTTCATTTTAGTAGGAGTCGGGCGAAACACCCAAAGAAGCTTTTTTTCTTTCTTCTTCTAAATATGCATATGTGTGCGCAAATGAGTGCACACACGCGCGCGCGTGCACACACACACACACACACACTTTGGAATTCAAATTATCTGTACATGTTATTTGTATCATTCCTGTAATTATAGATCTTTGAGCTAAAATAATTCCAGAGATCATTTTAGTCTATGGCAGGTAGAGAGGAAATTGAGGCCCGGAATAGGATAAATTAAGGTCTGGCTCAGTGTATCATTTGCTTATAGGTTGTTTTGTGTTGGTATTTAAATGCTTCGTGCAAGCAGATCTCCTATCTCTAATAGGACTTTGAGTTCCTCGTCTGGGAAGGGGTTTGAGAAAGGGGACCAAGAGGCAGTGAAAAAAAAAAAGAGGCTTAAAATTCGTGTTGAACCTGTAGTGTAATTTTAGCTCCCCACTTAACAGCTAAGTGATGTTGCACAAAGTTATTCAATTTTTCTGAACTTTCTTCCTCTGCATTGGGAGTCCTCATGGTCATGATCGTTATCATCATCATCCTTCTTTCGGGGCTGTTAGAAAGGTTAAAGGGATAATGAATGGAAAACACTTGCCTCCTGCAGTTTTTGGCACAGAGTAACTTGACAAACGTTAGTTTCATTTGCCCCTTCTGTATTTTACTTAAGCCTAACATACAGTAGGAATTCAGCCAGTATTTGTCTTTTATTTGTTTATTTTTTTAAGCAGGCTCCACATGCAACACAGGGCTTGAACTCATGACCCTGAGCTCAAGAGTCTCACGCTCTACCAACTGAACCAGCTGGCTGCCCCCAAGAAGTATTTGTTAAATCGAGTTCAATATGACTGGTCTTTTACTGAGTGGCCACACCGAAATGACAGTTTAATTGGATAGATGCCAGATCATCAGTGTACCCACCTGCGCCATGTCAAGGTGCCTTTACACACACAGATACATGCATGACAAGAAACACACTGACATTTGGGGCACCTGGGTGGCTCAGTCGGTTAAGCGGCCAACTTCAGCTCAGGTCACGATCTCACGGTCTGTGAGTTCGAGCCCCGAGTCGGGCTCTGTGCTGATGGCTCAGAGCCTGGAGCCTGCTTCAGATTCTGCGTCTGCCTCTCTCTCTCTCTGCCCTTCCCCTGCTCATGTTCTGTCTCTCGAAAGTAAATAAACGTTAAAAAAAATTAAAAAGAAATACACTGACATTACACGTGGTCAGGTGTGTCTTACACATACTAAAAACACGTGCATGGCATCAAGCTGTCCTCGGTTGGTGGTGCCAGGGGATACGGTGGAAAGAGAGTGTGGTTGAGATTCACTTACAACTGGGTTCAAATTCTAGCTCATAACTAGATCGTTGTGTGATCATGGGCAGGTGACATAGCGTTCCGAACTGTAGTTTCTTTACCTATAATATGGAGGTAATAATAATTGAACCTATCTCACAAGCGCGTTGTGAGAATTAAATAAGACAGTGCATGGAAAGAGATTATTCTTGGTTTTGCCACTGCTTGGGTAACTTTTCTATCAAGCTCAAGACATGGATGGTACCCATTCTTCACTCCATAGCTTTCTTTCCTTTATTTTTTATTTTTTAGGTTTTTATTTTAAGTAATCTCTACGCCCAACACGGGGCTCGAACTCTGTGACCCCAAGATTAAGAGTGGCATGCTTGGGGCACCTGAGTGGCTCAGGTGGTTGAGCCAAATCTTGGTTTTGTTCGGCTCAGGTCATGATCTCACAGTTTGTGAGTTTGAACCCTAATCAGGCTCTGTACCGATGGGTCTCTCTCTCTCCCTTTCTCTCTGCTTCTCCCCTGCTCATTCACACTCACTCTCTCTCAAAATAAATAAATACACTTCAAAAAAATTTTTTTAACGTTGTTTAAATTTATTTTTGATAGACAGAGAGACAGAGCACGAGCAGGGGAGGGGCAGAGAGAGAGGGAGACACAGAATCCAAAGCAGGCTTGAGGCTCTGGGCTGTCAGCACAGAGCCCGATGCGGGGCTCGAAACCAAGACACGTTAAGATCATGACCTGAGAGCCGAAGTTGGATGCTTAATCAACTGAGTCACCCAGTTGCCCTACTTAAAAATTTTTTTTCTAAAAAGAGTGGCATGCTCTATTGACTGAGCCATTAGGTGTCCCTCACCCCATAGCTTTCTGACCTCCATTTGTAGGCTCAAGGAATATCTAATTGAAATACGAGCAAGCCTCTTAGGAAGGTGACATGTGAGCTAAATCTTGAAAGATATTAGCCGACTAGAGAAGGTATTTCAGGCAAAGGAATGCAGTGCTACCTCCTGAAGACAGCATATTAGCAGTTAGCAGAAGAGTGAATAATAGTTCAGGATGGTGCAGACATCCTAAATAAAGCTAGAGAGGTATGCAGGGGTTTTGTCTGGATTTTATGTGAAGGGCTTTGGGGGGCCATGGATGAGTTTTAAGCAAAGAAATGATACACTCAGCTTTTAGAATCTGCATCTTAAGAAGACTGAAACCACTCACCTCAGTATAGAGCATGGGGCACCCTGGGGGGGTGAGGAGAGTAGTTGGAAGGCAATTACAGTACCCCAGGGTAGAAATTGAGTTATGGGGGTGCCTGGGTGGCTCACTTGGTTAAGCATCCAACTTCGGCCCAGGTCATGTTCTCACGGTCTATGAGAGCCACGTTAGGCTCGCTGCTGTCAGCACGGAGCCCGCTTTAGATCCTCTGTTCCCCTGTCTCTCTGCCCCCACCCCAGTCTCACATGCTCTATCTCTCTCTCAAAAACAAATAATCATAACAACAACAAAAAAGAAACTGAGTTATGAACCACCATAGTAGAGGCGGTGGGGACGAAGAAAGGGATGGAATAGAGAAACATTCAGGAGCTTAATCACATAAGGTGCAACATCTGCAATTATTCTAAGTATTAACTTATTTTCTCACCATCGATGAGTGAAATTTTCTTGTTTGGATACAATCTTAGAAATTAAATGACTGATACATTTTGCAGTATCAACCAATGATACTTTACTCTTGAACAAATTGGACAGGATAAGCCCATGTGTACGTACACAGATTTTGCGACTGGCCAAGTCCAGAAGGTGGAAAGTTCTGCAGGGCATATACTCTGATTTCGTAGCCAAATACACTGCGTACAAAAAGGAAAGAAAGAAGAAAGAAAAAAGGAAGGGGAACTGTTATACGTGAGACATGAGAGACATAGCACGAAATCAAATGCAGAGTGCAGAACTTCAGATTCTCCTTCAGATAAACGGACTGTAAAAAGACATTTTGGAAACTATAGGAAAAACTGAACATGGATGGGGTATTAAATAATAAGAAATTATTGTAAAGGTGTGATAATGATATTGTGGTTTATGTTTGCAACAAAAGTATTTGTTAGAGACACATACTGAAGTATTTACAGGTAAAATGCTATGATGGCTTACTATAAATATACTTAAAAATACATCGGGGGTGGGGCGTCTGGGTGACCCAGTTGGTTAAGCGTCCGACTTCGGCTCAGGTCATGATCTCACAGTTTGTGAGTTCAAGGCCTGTGTTGGGCTCTGTGCTGACAGCTCAGAGCCTGGAGCCTCCTTCAGATTCTGTCTCCCCCCCTCTCTGCCCGTCCCATGCTCATGCTCATGCTCTGTCTCTCAATAATAAATAAAAATGTTAAAAAAAATACATCGGGGAGGGGGGGAAAAGGTAGTGGGAGAATAAGTGAAACAAAAATGAGAAAGTTGATCATAGTCGAAACTAGGTGATGGACACATGGAAGTTTATTACTATATCCCACTCTTTTTGTGTATGTTTGAAATTTTCCATACAAAATTAAGAACAAATATTATATAGAAAAGCCTGAATCTCTTTCCATTCCTAAATGTATGAAATAACTAGAACATTCTTGCTGTAACTTTCAGAAGAAGGGATCAGGGTTGGAAGGGGATTATTTGTTTTTGTTTTTTTAAAAAAAATTTTTTTTTAACGTTTATTTATTTTTGAGACATAGAGACACAGCGTGAGCAGAAGGGCAGAGAGAGAGGGAGACACAGAATCCAAAGCAGGCTCCAGGCTCTGAGCTGTCAGCACAGAGCCCGACGCGGGGCTCGAACTCACAGACTGCAAGATCATGACCTGAGCCGAAGTTGGCCGCTTAACCAACTGAGCCACCCAGGCGCCCCGGAAGGGGATCATTTGAAGGGTAGGTGGAGGAGGAGGGGCCCCAAGGACAAGAAGGTGGAAGGAAAACTGATTTTGAGTGGTGTCAACAAACCAAGGAGGAACACAGTTTCAAGACGGAAGGGGTACCCACTATGCCAAATATTGCAGATGTCAAGAAGGAAAGCATTAAAATGAACTCCACTAGACACAGCAAGTAGGAGGTCATTCTTG
Source organism: Paguma larvata (assembly GCA_030068075.1). Classification (NCBI taxonomy): domain Eukaryota; kingdom Metazoa; phylum Chordata; class Mammalia; order Carnivora; family Viverridae; genus Paguma; species Paguma larvata. Next base: position 7,485,710 of record CM057843.1, read on the forward strand.
ACCCTGGTAAGATGAGTTGCACTGGAGGTGGGAAGACAGAGGACTTTTCCAAGAAGCTTGGCTGTGAAGGGGAGGAGAGATGAAGATCCTAATCTTTTCCTCCGGAAGAAACTAGGGCATGTTTTTACGTTGAGGGGAAGTTGCCACTTGATAGTGGTTGACAATATAGGTGAAAATAGTAATGACCGACTGACAGAGCAAAACCCCTTACCAGGAGAAAGCATATTTAGAACAAATTATATGTATAACCCAGTAAAGTGGATGTCTTGTTTTTCTGATCATAGCAGGTTTAGTTTCCTAGTTTGCTGTAACTTCCAGTAATTGTTCTGGAGTACATTTTTATGCATAAGTCTCACATATTTATCTCACTGCTTACTAGTTGAAGAACAAAGATTTAAAAAAAAATGCTTATTTATTTTGAGATTTTTGAGATAGAGCCAGTGGAGATAGGGGCTGGGCAGGGGTGGAGATCAGAAGAGGGCTCTGTGCTGACAGCACTGTAGAGCACCCCGTGCGGGTCTAGAACTCACAAACGGTGAGATCATGACCTGAGCCCAAGTAGGAGGCTTAATCAGTACACAGCTACCCAGGCACCCCAAGAACCAAGATTTAAAAAAAAACATTTTTTGAGAGCAGGACAGACAAAGCATGAGCAGGCAAGGGGCACAGAGAGAGAGAGAGAGACAGAATTTGAAGCAGGCTCCAGGCTCTGAGCTGTCAGCACAGAGCCTGACGCGGGGCTTGAACTCACAGACCGTGAGATCATGACTTCAGCCAAAGTCGGAAACTTGTCCGACTGAGCCACCCAGGCGCCCCCCAAGATTTTTTTTTAGGACTGCACTTTAGGCACACTTTTTGCTTCTTGAATAAAATTGCTCTTATAGCCTACTGGAGGAATTCCTCTAAAAAAAAAAAAAGTTTTCACCACAAAAAAATTAAAAGCTCTCTTTCCTGCGTTACGATCCGTAGGATTCTTTCGTTTGTTTACTGCTCATGTTTCAACAACTTATCTTCACTCGACCTACCAAAAACGTACACAAAAGCTTCTCAAGAATTTGTCTCTTTCCTACCGTTGCCAACATACACGGTGGTTCAATCTGTACTCGCAACTCTTATTACCGTTCCAAAAATTATTATAAACTTTTTGAATCTCATTTGGGATTCTACATTCTCGACTACGTACAAAAGACTCTGACCAGTTTACCTCTGAATTCCACGGAGGAGTTGAACTAAGGTGTGTAAGAATGGGATGTTCTACATGCCAGGGCAAGCTTCTTACTCGTAAGGTTATGGGGGGCGGATGTTTTTGGAAGAGAGAAGAGAGAAGAAGCAGGAGAGCAGATAAGCTCTTCTTTCTCCGATTTCAGGGTGAAATGAATGCACCTGACGCCCGCGTGGCAGAAGAGTTCCGCCAGCTGAGTGCTGCAGGGCTGGACTAAGCCCGAGACTCAGGGCCACCCGGGAGACTCCGCCCAGTACAAGCACTCGCGCGTTCCCGAGAGGGCGCGCACGCGTACGCAGTCGTGTCTCGCGCTGGGTCGGGCCTGTCAGGCGGGAAATCTCGCGAGATCGGAGACTGGGATGACTGTCGGGAGGAGGGGAGTGGTGTCGGGGAAGGGGGGGGAACCTGGGCAGCGGCCGGGCTCTGTGGCTTCAGGGCTTGGAGAGAGAGAGAGGGAGGGTGGCAAAGATAGTGAGTCGGTGCCGCCGCCTGTCTAAGGAGAGAGGAGGGGTCCCGCTTGCCTGCGCCCTTCGCGGGCCGAGAGCGCGAGGCACCGGCGAACCTCTGAGGCCTCCCGGCCCCTGGGGACCCCGCCCCGCCGCCGCCGCCGGCCGGCCGGCCCGCGGCCTCTCTTCCCTTTGTGAGCGCCCCCTTCCCAGGGGTGGTGGTGGTGGCGGAGGGCTGTGCGTGGGCCCGCCCGCCGAGGGGCCGCGGCGGGGGACGAGAGGGCCTCGGCTGTGTGAGGACGGGAGGCGGCCGAGGCCCGGGCCGGTTCCCCCGAGGCGGCGGCGGCGGCAGCTCCCAGCACTTCCCCGCGCCATCTTAGCTGAGCCCCAGCGCTGAGGGCGCCTCCTCGACCCCGGTCGTCCCCTCGCCCCCTCCCCCCCTGCCCCTTGTCGCAGAGCTTGGGCTGGGCGGCTTGCTGGGGCTCCGGGGGGGGGGGGCGGCGGTCGGTCGCCAGGCCCCCTCCTCCTCCTCCTCCTCACTCCTTGCCCTCCAGCGTAGCGGCTACCCGAGCGCTGCAGGGGGCTGCGCCTGCCTACTCCGCCCAGACCTGTCGGCGAAAGGGTAAGGGCACCTCTGCTTCGGGAAAGGGAGACATGGAGGGGGCGGGGAAATTCGGCCCACTCGGGCCTCTCCGAGTAGAAGGGATGTGGGGGTGGGGTAGGGAGAGAGACAAGGAGGGTCTGTGATTCTGTGGGTGGGGTGAAGAAGCTGGCGAGCTGGGCGCCCTCCCGTTTTGAGGGGCAAGAGCGATTACATTCCTCTTTCCTGAGGGTCACCGGAAGGGGTGGTGGAAGGGGATGTCTCGAGGAAGGTGTGGCTCTCATGGGGAGACTGGGTTGATGTGCACCCCGATTTAAAGGCGCGAGGTCCCTTTCCTTCTCTTCTGATCCCTCTGCTCCTCCCTCTTCTCCTTTGTAGTGTCTGTATTCTTGGGCAGGGTAGCCTGCTGGGTGGATTCCACCCCCGCTCAGGAAATCTATACTCCTGTAGGGGTGATGGAAGCGTTTCTCTTCCCCTACCCTTCCCCCTTCCCCATCCTTTAGTCTACTGCAATGCTGCAGAAGTCCAAGGCAGTTTCTTCATACACAGGCCCGTGTATACACTGAAGGGAGGGGGAGCAGGAGTGGGAAGTAATGGCGCTTCCCTTGGAAAGGTTACCCTTTTCCCTTGGTTTTAAATCGATAACAGTACCGATTTAATATTCTTCCCCTGAGATCTCTCCCTGGGAAGTATATATCTGTTTCTGTTGTTAATTGTTGAGATATACAGCCTCTCGAGAGGGACCCTGCCATGTTTGAACAGTTTTGATGTCTCTCTTTCTTTTAAACACTGGATTGACATTGTGTGTCTGTGTGTTTGTGTGTGAGCATATTGGGTTTTTACTGGGATTCAAATGAAATAATTTTGTACTCCTTCATGTCCCTCTCTTTTTTCTTTCTGTGACTTTTGTAGTTCTTGAAGAATTATTGAAGATTAATGCATACAGGCAGGCCGTCTAATGGACCTTCGTACCCTTCGAGCTGTGAATTTTTAGGGTTAATGCTATTTGTGTAACATAGAAACTGGAATTTTCTGAAAACGATTAGGTTACAAACCTTTCTGTAGAAATGCTCTTTGTTTCTTAAGGAAATGAAAAAGCAGACATTAATTTGCCTAATTATGCCGTGAAAGGGTCTGTGTTATGTAGTCAATCCTTTTTCACTTCTTTTGCTTCATGTCATATTTGTTTAAAAGAAATCATCTGATCTACAGTGGTACTTGTTTTTGTCCTTAGTAGAGTTGGAATAAATAAAAATAAAAATTTTAACATTCTGGAAGTGTGTTGCCAAGGGCTTTTTGTGATTAAAGGGTAGTCTTGAAGTCTGCTGTTCATACTTTTTTTCTTCAAGTATTTAGATTTACTGATGAAGTGATTTAAAAATGGCTCGTATATGAAAGTTCATAGAATTACTTTTTTTTTCAAAGCAAGTAAGACTAAAATATGTGCGGATAGGAGTTGTTTTGGTATTTTACTAACAAGTTGCATTTGGTGTTTAAGCTTTGCTTAGTGGGTGACTTATTTTAAAATATCTATGAATGCCATCTACATTTAATGTTACCCGTCAGAGGTTTTTTGGTGTGTTTGTTCCGTTTAGAAACCTATTTTAAGACAGGGATTTAAAGATGTTAGTAGTAGTAGTTTAGGCAACAATTTAGTTTCTGTCATCTCATTTCATGATTTTGATGTAAGGAGGCACATTAATGATATGTTAAATCTGTTTTATTATTTTTCCTCAGAAAATGGAATTCTCCTTGCTTTCTTTATTTCCTTTCGATTTTTATCTAAGTTTATTTTGACTTAAACAGCACTTCTCATTTAAATCTTTATTTTGTGACGCAAAGCTGCATGTTTTGATGTGAAGAGTTTCTCCCTATATGGGAAATTATGCCATAAAGTTTAATTCTATAGGTTGTTGATAATTCATATATACTGGCACGTAAACCTAAGCATACTGCTCAGCAGAGGATGATTATGTTTTTGTCTTGGAAAGATGCAGGCAGAGAAGATTTGTCAGTAAAGGCTATAAAACTTACAGGATGTACACAGAATGTACGTCAACTACTTGCTGTATTTCAGCATGCTAGAACTAAGAGATAATCTTAAGAACAACTAAAAAGAAACCCTGTTTTCCATAGCTGGTAGGAATTCTAAAAGTGGTAATAGTACCTTCCTTATCAATTAGATAAATTCATTATTAAGGAAAAGCTCCCTGAAGGTTGTTTGAGCTGATCTCTGATGGCCACTGTCAGAGAATACTGAGAACTGGGTTGCTTGATTCCAGTTTAGTGTGGTACTTATGTTTCTAAATAGTTCATCTACAAAATGGCAGTGTACATCACTTCCTGTTCTTTCACAACTAACTCTTTCCCTGGATTCCCTTTTAATGACTTAACTTTTGGCATTCTGATATCCGATTTGTTAATTTGGTCATAATTCTCATGTTTTATAGATGGAAGGATTTCTAAGAATCAACTGGGATTAATAGTCTAAGATTATCTGGACAGTAACTAACTAAAAGATAGTTTCTCAAACATATTTAAACTATGAGAGGTTTTAAAGAAGTGTAACAGTGTATAGGACCAAAAGTATGAATGAACTGAATAGAAAATAATTACTGTATTTTCTATAGTATAGATTTGGGGAGAACTATAGATATGGCAGTTACTTGAATGTGTGTTAATATTAAACAAACTTTCTTTATATTAAGACACACACATATTTGGCCCCATGTTATGATGCTAGTCCATTCATAAGAAAGGAGCTGATTAGTTACAGAACACCAGAAGACTAGATGCTCTTAACTAACCATAAAGAATATAATTTAATTTAGTAATTTGCTGCTACTTAGTGGATATAAATACTTAGTAAATTCAGAAATTATCAAGGGGCCAACGGTTGGCATTGAAATTAGATTTGAGATTAATCTGTTCTTCACATTACCAGGAAATAAATTCTGTGTTTTTCATTTCACTGATTTGTGTATTAAAATCAGTTAATTTTTTTCTTTGTATCTCTTTGGGTTATCAGTAGTCTGTATTATAATAATAATTGCATTCATACTGATTTATCCTTTTAGAAATTAAGAGGTTTTGGGGCACCTGGGTGGCTCAGGAGGTTAAGCCCGGAGGCTTAACTCTTAACTCCTGATTTTGGCTCAGGTCATAATTCTCACTCTCCCTCTCTCTCTCTCTGCCCGCTCCTGCCCCCCACTCTCTCTCAAAATAAACTTAAAAAAAAAAAAGAAATTAGGAGGTGTTTTGGTATGTATTAACTGCTGTTCAGAATCATTTATGAATGAGTCTTTTTTAAAAAGTGTTATTTCTATAGTCAACTTCTTGCAAAAAATTGAAATTGTTCTGTTGAACAGAGTGCCAGTGTTACATTTATCTGCTTTTAGGTTTCTCGTTATGGTTGGATTTTTAAAAATATTTTTCAAGATTTCAGATTCTAAGATGTAAGTGAGAAGGATTCAAACCTCTGTTATTTCATTCCTTCCATTCCAGAGAGAGGGAGAAAGGGAGAATCCCAAGCAGGCTCCACACTATTGGTGTGGAGCCCGATGCGGGGCTTGAACTCACGTAAGTACCTGGCATGTAAATAAAGTAAATAAATTATTTTTTTAATGTTTATTTATTTTTGAGAGACAGAATGTGAGCGGGGGAAGGACAGAGAGAAAGGGAGACACAGAATCCAAAGCAGGCTCCAGGCTCTGAGCTGTCAGCACAGAGCCTGACACGGGGCACAAACTCACAGACCATGAGATGATGACCTGAGCTGAAGTTGGCTCCTTACCCCACTGAACCACCCATGCGCCCCGTAAATAATAAAGTAAAGAAAAGTACAGGCATTTTAAAAATGCCAGTGTTAGTGATATTTAAACTTAAAACTCATTTTTTTAGAGTTTCATATTAAAATTTTTTTCAACCTTTACTTTTTACTTTTTTTTAATATTTTGAGAGAGACAGAGTACAAGTGGGGGAGGGGCAGAAACAGAGGGAGACACAGAATCTGAAGCAGGCTCAGCTCTGCACTGTCAACACAGAGCCTGACATGGGGCTTGAACTCATGAACCGCAAGATCATGACCTGAGCTGAAGTTGGACACTTAACCAGCTAAGCCACCCAGGAGCCCCGATGTTTATTTTTGAGAGAGAGAGAGAGACAGAGCGAGAACAGGGAAGGATCAGAGAGAGATGGAGACACAGAATCCAAAGCAGGCTCCAGGCTCTGAGCTGTCAGCAGAGAGCCTGATGTGGGACTTGAACCCACAAACTGTGAGCTCATGACCTGAGCTGAAGTTTGACCCTTAACCGACTGAACTATCCAGATGCTCCTAAAGTTTTATTTTTTGAGTAAGCTGTAGGCCCAAGGAGGGGCTTGAATGCACAATCCCAAGGTCAAGAGTTTCATAGTCTCTACTGACTAAGTCAGCCAGGTGCCCCTAAACATAACTACTTTTTAAATTTTTTAAACATAACTACTTAAAAAAAATTTTTTTAATGTTTTTGAGACAGAGAGAGAGACAGACAGATGGACAGAGTAGGCGTGGGGAGGGGCAGAGAGGGAGATACAGAATCTGAAGCAGGCTTCAGGTTCTGAGCTGTCAGCACAGAGCCTGACGCAGGGCTCAAACCTGTGAACTGGGAGATTATGACCTTAGCCGAAGTCGGCCGCTTAACCAACTGAGCCACCCAGGTGCCTCTAAATATAACTACTTTCAAGTGGCCTCTGACATCTTTAAAGTTGAGAAAGGGCTGATTTTTTCCTTTTTTTTTTTAAATTTTTTTAATGTTTACTTATTTTTGAGAGAGAGAGAGAGAGAGAGAGAGCATGAACAGGAGAGGGGCAGAGGAAGAGAGAGACACAGAATCCAAAGCAAGCTCCAGGGTCCGAGCTGTGAGCACAGAGCCTGATGTGGGGCTCGAACTCGTGAACTGTGAGATCATGGCCTGAGCTGAAGTCGGACGCTCAACAGACTGAGCCACCCGGGCACCCCTGATTTTTCCTTTTGACAAACTTACTCAGTATAAAAATGCAGAGTTAGATGAAGGTGAGTTCTGTTTAGAAAGACATGCACAGGGGTCTGGGTGGCTCATTCTGTTAAGCGTCAGACTAGGTGGCTCAGGTCACGATCCTGCAGTTCGTGGGCTTGAGCCCTGCCTTGGGCTCTGCACTGATGGTTCGAACCTGCTTGGGATTCTCTTTTTCTCTACCTCTCTCCTGCTCACGCTCCTCGTGCTTTCTCAAAATAAATAAACTTTAAAATAAAAACTCTTAGACATGCAAAATTTAGTTCCTGAGAAAAGCAGTGACAAATAATGGAATGGAACAAAGTATTTTGATTCGCAGCCACTGATACTGATAAAACTGGCACTTAATATATCTTATTTCACTACATTAGCTTTGTAACTCCTTTATGTAACTTAAAAAAAAAGTTTTTTAATTTATTTTGAGAGAGAAAGTGGGGAGGGGCAGAGAGAGAATCCCAGGCAGGCTCTACACTATCAGTGCAGCGTCTGATGCGAGGCTCAAACCGTGAGATTTTGACCTGAGCCAAAATCAAGAGTTGTTTGCTTAACCAACTGAGCCACCCAGGCGCCCCCACTTTATATAACTTATTAAACCTTACTTTCCTCACCTATAAAATGAATATAGAACCTGCTTTACAAGATTGTTAGGTTTAAATGGGATAACTTGTTGAGTACTTAACTTATTGCCTGATACATAGTAAGCGCCCAATAAGTTGTTGGCGATCACACACTAGGTACTTAATAAATGTTTACAAATGAATACGGGGAGTCTGATAACACTGAAGTGCATTCCATAATTTTGGTTTGGATTAATACATTTGGAGCTGGACATACCTTTTTGAAAGAAAGGATTAGAAGTTTTCTGTTAAGTCTGCTCCACAATGAGCATGGAGCCCAACTCAAGGGCTTGAACTCAGATGCTTGACTGAGCCACCCAGGTGACCCTAAATTGTTAGAATTTCTGATCAAGAGTAACTTACAAACTTTTCATACCTATAGTGGACTACTAAAGATATTCTTTTTCCTTTGCGGATAAAGCCTTTCCTAAATAATGAAATTTTCTTTCCCTTTTGTACTTCATATGTTTATTTAAGAGTCATTTCATGTCATTCTTCCACATCCCGGAGCTCTCTTCACCTTCCTACCTCTGAAGGCATCCAAAGTACTTCTCTCCTAAGCTTATCTTTATAGGTTTTCTTTGTATGTCTTTATCTTGAAAGTGCTTTGTATTTCATAATGTATTAATTAACAGACATTAAAGGATGATCATATGCCAGCAAGGCACTTGCCCTGGAGGAATTCTGTCTTTTCATTTTTTCCACCTCCTGAATATTTTCTTAAACTTGATACTTATGAAAGCAAGGAATTTCTAATGATTGTCAGTTCCTCTAAGATAGTGCTCTTCAAACTTTAGATTGTGACTTAATAATGGCTAGTGAATTCAATTTAGTGAGTCACAGTAACAGTTTTTTTTTTAAATTTTTTTTAATGTTTATTTATTTTTGAGACAGAGAGAGACAGAGCATGAGTGGGAGAGGGGCAGAGAGAGAGGGAGACACAGAATGTGAAGCAGCCTCTAGGCTCTGAGCTGTCAGCACAGAGCCCGACGCAGGGCTTGAACTTACAGACTGCGAGATCATGACCTGAGCAGAAGTCGGACGCTCAACCGACTGAGCCACCCAGGCACCCCAGTAACAGTTTTTTAAAATGAAAAATAATAGGAAATAATCAGAATGTAGTATGTAAGTAAGGGTGACATTCTATTGAGAAACTCTTTTTAGTGTTTATTGATTTATTTTGAGAGAAAAAAGAGAGAGTGCATGTGCAGGGGAGAGGAGTGCTGGATACCCAGTTACATTAAAAAAAAATTTATTTACATTCAAGTTAGTTACCCAGTTATATTTTTTTAAAACTTTCTTCTTAACTCATCCTTTCTACTTTTTTTTTTAAACGTTTACCTTTTTTGATAGTGTGCTTGGAGGAACAGAGAGAGAGGAGGACAGAGGATAGGAAGTAGTCTCTCTGCTAACAGTAGTGAGCCTGATGTGGGGCTTGAACCCACAGATCATGAGATTATGACCTGAACTGAAGTTGGATGCTCCATCAACTCAGCCACCCAGACCCTCCTCTTTTTTTTTTTTTTTTAAGTATATTTATTTACTTATTTTTCGTAATCTCTTCAGCCAACGTGGGGCTCGAACTCATGACCCTGAGATCAGGAGTTGCATGGTCTTCTGACTGACCTAGCAAGGCGCTACATCATCCTTTTTAATTTTAATGTCTCTTAAGTATGATATACTTGTTTTTTCTTTTTCTTTTAATAAGTCTACTTTCAGTCTTTCTTGATTCTAGTCTCTAGTCTATTTGATAGTTATGTTATGCATATTTACCTTTGTTAGGCTTCAGATCTTGTTAGAGTACTAAGGACTCTGTCTGAAAGATCCTGGTTAGGGTCTCAGCAATTTTGGGTGTGATGGTAACTTCTGAGATATTTATATTGGGGAGCCTATGTTATCACATATCTAGAGTTATAGCCTGTGTGTATGAGTGCAGTTTCTTAGGAATTGCAGAATTTATTTTTTAAAGGAGAACTTTTTATTTGGAGCATATTTAGAAAATGTCTTTTATTTGGGGTATATGTGGATTTTTAAAATATTGTAGCATATATTTTAACAGGATTTGTAAGGGGAGTATTTAAATATAATAAATAAGTATGTTAAGTATATTTTTAAAATTTCAGTGTGCTTCAGTGCATGGCATCTTACCATATCCTTGTGTTTTGGTTGATGTTTTTAGTTTACTTGTGGTAGCAGTTATGAGTCTCTAGGCTGTATTTTTTATTGATTTATTCAAATTTATTTCCACTGAGACTGAGAAAGAAATTTCAGAAAAAGTTGATGAACAGCATTACTAAACAAGGTGAAGCTTTTTCCTTTGGGAAAGCTTTCTCTCTTTGCTAAAAGCATCCATATCCTTGATTGTAAAGACTAAAATTATTTACCCGTAATTACACTTGATAAGGAAACTTTATTGTTGCCTAGAAACTCTGTATGGTATGTGCGATAGTATTTAATATGTAGTGTTTTGATAATCTCATACTATGTAAATGGTAGGGGATGACTGTGATGTTTTATAATAATGGATCATCATGTTATAGGAGTATGGCGTTTGTTAGTTTTGTTCCTTAGAATTCAAGGTTTCTGAGTCCCAGAGGTGCAATATAATGTGCTTGTTTTCAGATTCTTTACTTTGACATACAGTTGTTAGAGGTGATTTTTCCGTTATCGAGAAAATAGAGTAATGAAAAGATCCTTCCTTTTATCTTCATTTTAGGTACTGACAAAATATTTTTGTGCATTATGTGTGACTATTCAAGTTCTGTAAAATAATGCTGCGAAACTCTAGTATAATAGGATTTTAAGAAGGAAAAGATGTGAAAATTTTCTGTTTAGGAAAGAAATGTCCTATGATAGAGAGGCTTGGTTGCTAGCAATGGAAAGTGTAGAATTTGGATATCTTTTTGTTTATGTAATGTTTCGGTTGAACTAATTATACACATATATACAAATATGCAGTAAATTGGTTGGAGAGAACCACTGTGTTCAAGAATAGTATGGTTTTAGAAGAAAATAAAAATATTGATACGTGAATTTTGTTTTTGTAATGTGTATTAGGTAATACAGTAAATTAGAAGAATAAGTTTTGCAAGAGAGGCTTATTACTGTAGTAAAAGTTGTTATCGCAAAATTCTAAATAAAGGATTATTACCAAATGAAATTTTTTCTTTCACTGTTGAATACATATGAAGTAAATGCTATTTATTATTTAATAAAAAAATAAATGATAAGGGGGATGGGAGTTTTTTGGTTTATATTTTACTTTGTTTTTGGATTTAGTAGTGTTAGTATTGTAATTGAATTAGATTTTGTGCCTGTAAGGAGGGCCAGATATGATTTTTGAAAAAAACATGGTTTTTTTAATCAACAAGAATGGACCTACTTTGAAAGTTGTATTTTTGAGAACTTAATAGGAAATTAAAGAACTTTTATTTATCATATTTACAATGTAGATATTTTAATAATGTATCATTCTTTGAAAAATTTGCCTTCAGTTGGATAATTAGCCTCCTGATATTTTACTCTAAACAACTAAATTTAACAGGTTATCTGGTTAACTTAAAGGTCTTGAAAGTGCAGATTTTCCTTCAACCTTCCACATGATGGTATGGAATATGTTAGGGTAGAAATGGTAAAACAGGTACAGTAAGCAAACACCTAAAATATGTTTTATGGCTGTCTTTGAGGTGGTACATCCAGTCATTAACAGTAAAATGATTCTATTTTTGAGATAGGAAATGTTTATTAAATAATAACAAAAACTGTCTATTTTTACAATTTACGGTGCACTATTACTCTGTTAAAATAAATTATATTGGATTAAAGTTAGGTGGAATGATATCCTAAGTTTAAGTATTAAATTATTTATTTATTTTAAATTATTTATGTTCATTTATTTTTAAGAGAGAGAGCAGGAGGGGGGGAGGGGCAGAGAGAGAGAGGGAGACACAGAATCCAAAGCAGGCTCCAGTCTCTGAGCTGTCAGTGTAGAGCCCGATGTGGAGCTCAAATTCACAATCCCTGAGATCATGACCTGAGCTCAAGTCAGGATGCTTAACCGACAGACCCACCCAGGTGCCCCTTTTATTTTTAAATAATCTCTACAACCAGCATTCAGGCTCGAACTCTCAACTCTAAGATCAAGAGTTGCATGCTCCACTGACTGAGCCAGCCAGGTGCTCTGGTATTCTAAATTTTAGTATCCATTATTACTTTATCTTAGGTGGTACTGAATGATGAGATGGAAACATTTTATGGAAACAGTGTTCTTTTTTTATTCCTTTTGATGCATAGTGATTAAGCTGTTTGGTATACTCATGTTTACGTTAGTAGGGAAATCAATTTTCACTAAACACTTGAGATACTTAGGTTATAACTTATGATTTGTTGGTATATACTATGAAAACAGCAAATCAAAATAGTAATTGATGAAATTTGAATTTAAAGACTACCAGCTTAGGGCACCTGGCTGGTCCAATTGGTAGAGCATGCAACTCTTGATCTCAGGGTTGTGAGTTTGAGCCCTATGCCGGGCGTGGAGCCCACTTTAAATGAATAAATAAATAAATATTGTTAAAAGAAGAAAAAAATAAAGACTCCCAATTTAGCCAGTACACTATGTAGCTTTAGGTTTATTTTAATCAAAGTAAGATTCACCAAAGACACATGTATTTATTATGTATCTATGAGTCTTATATTCTAGGCACTGCGCTTATTATCAAAATGACATTTATTATACATTTGAGTGCAATTTGCTAGGTGCTGTGCCAGGATACAAAAAATGAATAAGACTGGATTCCTCCTGCAGTTCAGTTTAGTGGGGATATACATGCAAATAAGTATATACGATAATGCTATGCAAGATTTCTCAACCATGGCAGTATTGACATGTTAGGGAGGATAATTGTTATGGGGGGATCTGCGCTGTGTATCATAGGATATTTTGCAGCATTTCTGGCCTTTACCCATTGGATGCCAGTAGCACTCCCTGCCCCATGTGACAATCAAAAATGTCTCCAGACGTTGCTAGATGTCCCCTGGGGAACACAATCACTTCTGATTGAGACGCACTGGTTTAGTCAATGCTAAGGTTATGGTGGAATGTACAAAGAGCTGTTACAGTACAAGTAAAGGTAGAGAGTTTAATGATATTTAGAAAGGTGGAATGAGCCCTGAGGGAGTGAGAGTTTTTGTAGGTCTTGAAAAAAAATAGGACTGGAAGGGATACTAAATACCTGAAAGCATGAAAGATCAATCTCTAAGAGAAGGATTATTAATAGTTTGTGACTATAGGTTATTTATATGGCTATGGATGGATATTTGCTAAAAAGTTACTTTGGGGTCATCTTAGTTCTTTTAACTGTTCAGTTGAGGCATAATTAATGCAGCAGAGTGCATAAATATTAAGTGTAACATTGTTGAATTTTTGCAGATGTATACAGCATAAGATGTAACCACTAGAACATGAAACATTTCTAACACTTACAGTTATTTTTTGAAGGACCATTTTTTGCTGTGCTCCTTAACTGATGTGAAAATCATAAAAGCAGGAGTGTGATATGATCAGATTTATGTTTTGGAAAGATTACTCTGAAAATATTATGGAGAATCAATGGGCAGAAATTATATGTAGGAAGATTGGTTAGAAGTTTATTACAGAAGTCTAAATAAGGAGAGCTGACATGACGGATTTGAGAGACATTAAGGCAGAAAAATTGATGGGATTGGAGGTTACTAGAGGTAGGAGAAAGGATATGTTGAGGATGACTTTGTTTTGTAAGCAGATAAGAAAAAGATAATGATTTTGGCTTTGGTTGTGTATTAGTAGAGACCAGGTTATGTTGTGGTAACAGTTCCTCAGAACTTTTAGTGACTTTTAACAGGACATGTTTTTGCTTGACATGCTATATGTATAGTGTGGGTTGGTGGGGGATTCTGCTCGTTTTTGCTGTGCAGGGTCTCAGACTGATGGAGGCTCCATTTTAACACATGGTTCCATGATCTCCATGGTAATAGGAAGGAAACTGCTGCTAATAACTTAGTGGCTCTTAAAGTGTCTTGAAGAGGATCATGTCATTTTGGCTTTTTCTTTGGCCAAAACAAGTTCTATGGTCTTAACAGATTCCACAGAAAAGTAAGGAAGTGCAGTCATACTGTGCATTCTGAAGAAGAGAACTAAAATATTTCAGCCATAGTAAATATTTGCCATATGTTGAGTTATAGCTTAGTCTTTTAAATAGTGAATTATGTCAAAATTTATGGTAAGAGTTTTAGTAGTGGTAAGAGCTGCCAGTTACTAAACATTTATTGTGTGCCTGGTACTTTAAAATATATTTTTGTTTTAAATTTTACTCTTTTACAACATCTCTGCAAGGTAGAATGTAGCCCCATTGTATAGTGCGGAAATTGATGCTTGAGGTTAAAGAACTTATAATTATGTAGCCAGTAAGTGATGGAGCCAGGAATATGTCTGTAAAACCTGAGCTAGTTCTAGACTATTTGGTTAAGTAGAATCTACTTGGGAGTAGGGTGAAGGGAGGAAAAAAACTTTTTGATTGACTAATCAGTCACATATTGCTAATTAGACTTAATTTTTGAAAAAGATTTTCCTTTTAAGTAATCTCTACAGCCAACGTGGGGCTCGAACTCTCAAAGACCCTGAGATCAAGAGTTGCACGCTGCACTAGCTGTGCCGGCCAGACACCCCTAGACTTAATATTGCTAATTAAACTAAAGTGAATTAGCAGTGGTATTCTTCCTGTAAATGACATTTCTCCAAAATGTTACTGAGACTACTTCACTACATTTTAAAGATTCAAAGATTAAGGGGTGCCTGGGTGGCTCAGTCGGTTAAGCATCCGACTTCAGGTCAGGATCTCGCAGTCTGTGGGTTCGAGCCCCACGTCGGGCTCTGTGCTGACAGCTCAGAGCCTGGAGCCTGCTTTGGATTCTGTGTCTCCCTCTCTCTCTGCCCTCCTCCTGCTCACTCTCTGTCTCTATGTCTCAAAAATAAATAAACGTTAAAAAAAAAAAACATTAAAAAAAAAGATTCAAAGATTAAAAGCTGTTGTTTTGCATTCATTCATTCTCTTTTTTTGCCACCTTCTGATACCTGCCTGTATCATGATATAGTTATTAGTGTTTGTGAAAATTTTCATCAGTTGCAATTTATTTCTCTATTACTCTTCCTTAGTGAGAATTGACTTTCAAGTATGGGAATTACTAGTCTTGGGGTGTTGATAATTAGTATTAGAGGGAATCTGGCTGTTGGGAATAGAAAAGTCAAGTAGAAGGCTGAGTCAGGATTTTGTAAAACAAAACAAAACAAAACTTCAGTAAAAGATTAAAGGAAATGAATCTGATTTGTAAAACTATCTTCCAGCCTCTATTGAGACAAGGAAAGAGCTTATCTTTGAGAGGCTAACAGTACTTTTACATGAAGTTAATGGACAGAGCTAAGGCTCTCTATAATGGCAAAGGCTTGCGAGAAGTAAATTAGTTTAAGTATCATACTTGCATCTTGGCACCGTGGTTGTCTTTGGGAAATCATCAGCTTTGCCTTAAAGTTGGAAAGGCCTTAAATAATGGGAAAAGGTTAAATTACTTAGAGTAAGTTATAACTGTACATGATATAAAATTCAGAATATACAGCGGTGCCTGGGTGGCTCAGTTGGTTAAGTGTCTCAGTTTGGCTCATGTCATGATATCTCTCACAGCTCGTGAGTTTGAGCCCTGCATGGGGCTCTGTGCTGACAGTCCAGAGCTTGGAGCCTTCTTCAGATTCTGTGTCTCCATCTCTCTCTCTGCCCCTCCCCTGCTCATGCTGTCTTTGTCAAAAATAAACATTGAAAAATTAAAAAATGTATATACAAAAAAGATATACCATGGAAAGTAAGTTATCTTCTCATGTCTGTCTCCTTCCCACACTGTATTCCTTTGTCCAGGCAATCATAATTTCTTATCTGTCCTTTTAAAGATAGTTGGTATTAAACATTTGAATGGTAGATTAGGTGTGAGGGGAAAATCCTCCTAGTATGCATGTCTGCAGAAGAGCAGTACATATTTGTTTATAAGCACTTCATCAAATGAGGAGAGACATGAAAAATTTAGAGTTTAGGGGCATCTGGCTGGCTCAGTCCGTAGAGCATGCAACTCTTGATCTTGAGACTGTAACTTCGATCCCCATGTTGGGTTTAGAGATTACTTAAAAGCAAAAAAATCTTTAAAAAAAAAAAAAGGAAAAATTTATAGTTAGTAAATTACCTGTGTGGTACACATGGAAAATTTAGGTTATTGGTATTCTCTTAGCAATTTAATGTGTGCAAAAACATGTGGAAAATTTTCTAAGAGCCTAAATCTGCTGGCGGTCTTAGTCCTTCTGACCTTGTTTTCTTTTTTAATATATTAAGGGCCTAAAAAATATCATTTTTTTTATTAGGTTGATTTTCAGGGAGCAGAACTTTTGAGTTTAAAGAGAGACTCCGCGATCCTAGTGGCTCAGCTGGTTAAGCATCCGACTCTTTTGTTTTGGCTCAGGTCATGATTTCACGGTCCATGGGTTTGAGCCCCTTGTCCTGCTCTGCTCTGACAGAATGGAGCTTGGTTGGGAGTCTTTCTCTCCTTTACTCTCTCTCTGTCTCCCTATCTCCCTCTCCCCCCCCCAATAAATAAACTTAAAAAAATGAAAAATAAATGTTTTTTAGAATTTGCAAGGAGAATAAATATTCACGTGTGCTCCTAAATGTCTTCCTTGTAATGCTTAGCGCTATTTATCATCCCCTTCTTAAAAATTTCATTTTACTGGCCCCTTACTCCAGATGTCTCCAACTGCCTGCCTGAGATGTCTTATATTTCTTGGATATTCATAGATACCTTAGTTTCAACACATATAAAATGAACTCATCTTTTTCATCTCTCTTTGCAAAAGGTTCTCCTTATTTACCTGTTTCAAAGTTAATAACATTTTTTTAAAGTCAGCTTTACCAAAGTGTAATTTACTCGCAGTAAAATGCACAGATTTTTAGTGTTCAGGTAACCATCACCCTAGTGAAGATAAAGAATAGATTTTTGTTCTCTGAAAATTCCCTATGACCCTTTGCAGTCAGTCTTCATTCACACTATTCCTAGGCAGCCACTGATGTGATTTCTATTATTGTGGATTAGGTTTGTCTTTTCTAGAGTTTTCATAGAAATGTAAACATACAGTGTATATCTTTTTTGTTTTCTTTCTCTTGACATAATGTCTGTGATATTGATGTTGCTACATGTATTATGGTTCATTTCTTGTATTCCCAAGTAGTATTCCAGTGTTTTGTTATACCATAGTTTATTTATGTTTACTTGTTGATATTTGAGTGATTTCCAGATTTTAGCTATTGTAAGTAAAGCTGTTATGAACACTTTGTGCAAGCCTTTTATGGCCATTTATTTTTATTTCTGTTAATAACCTTTCTAAAACCTTGGAAGCTAGAAACTTTAGAATCGTTTTTGATTCTTTTAACCTCTTTTCTGACTTGTATTCATCCAGTAGATTATGAAGTTATGGGGCTTTTTTCCCTTTGGAATATGTTTTATCCTTTGTTCTCTTTTCCAAGTGTCTTTAACATTCTTACGAGAAAGTACTTTTTATTTTGTGAACCCTCATTTCAAAGTAGAAGGTCAAGGGTGATTATGTAGATGGTGCTGTTTCTGAGCGAGGTTTATAGTCAGGTAGGAATGCAGATGAAATTGGTGAGAGGTTGGTGCTAACTTTGAAGTTTCATGATCGGGAAAAGAGATGTTGCTGTGGGATGCACTCCATTCCTGTAAACGCTGTTTTAGTCCCTGGTTTTGTAGGTAGGTTGTAAGAATGCTGCTTTTAGTTTGTCTTCGATTTTGTTTTGTTATGTATTCATAAGTATATATCTTACGGTAGAAAAGTTTCTTATCATGGAGAAAGTTCTCATTGCTATGTGATCTTGAGCAAATTACTTAACCTTTTTGGGCCTCAGTTTCATCATCTGTAAAATGAGGATAATAATAATACTTGTTATATAGGGTTATAAAAAGGATTAGATGCATTATTATATGTATAGTTCTTAGAACACTATTATTACCTTAATTCCAAGTTACTTTATTATTATTGTTTTTTTTTTTTTTTTTTTTTTGGAGAGTGCACGAGCAGGGGAGTGGGGCAGAGGGAGGGGGAGAGAGAGAGAGAGAGAGAGAGAGAGAGAATCTTAGGCTCCATGCTCAGTGCGGAGTCTGACATTGGGGCTTGATCCCATGCCTTTGGGATTAAGACCTAAGCTGAAATCAAGAGTTGGATGCTTACCCAGCTGAACCACCCAGGTGCCCCAATTCTAAATTACCTTAAAGGCTATTTTTTCCTCTCCCATTTCAGTTTCTCTTACATATTGGTGTGATTTATCTCCTAACAGACCACTCTTCTTTTACCTGTTCTAACCTACAAAGACACTGTATTATCATCTGGCAACTATTTGTGGGTCTTTCTTTCAACTGTGGTAAAATATACAAACTATTAGTCACACAAATGAAGTTTTACAAATGTACCTATCACTCAGATTAAGCTATAAAAAGTTTCCAACATTCCAGATTATCATAGATTACTTTTGCAAATACATCTTTTTTAAAAAATGAAGTATAATTGACATAACATTATATTAATTTCAGGTATGCAATATAATGACTTTCTGTAGCAAAATGATCACCACAATAAATCTAGTTAACATCTGTCACCATACAAAGTTACAGATATTTTTTTCTTGTGATGAGAAGTTTCAAACTCTGCTGTCTTAGCAACTTTCGGATATGCAATACAATATTATTAATATGATACAGATTAATATAGATGTTAATGCATTATTATTCTGCCTTGATAACCACCAATCTGTGCTCTGTCTCTGTAGATTTACCTGTTCTGGATATTTCATATAAATGGAGGCATGTAAAACCTTTTGTATCTGGCCTTTTTCACTTAATGTTATTTATTTAAGACAATTTTAAGTGTTTATTTTTGAGAGAAAAAGAGAACACGAGAAGGGGAGGGGCAGAGAGAACGGGGGACAGGGGTCCTAAGTGGACTCTTCGCTGACAGCAAAGAGCCTGATGTGGGGTTTGACCTCATAAATCATGACCTGAGCCGAAGTTGGACACTTAACCAGCTGGGCCACCCAGGTGCCCCTTTCACTTAATGTTTTAGAAGTTCATCCACACTGTAGTTTGTATTAATATTTCATTCCTTTTTATGGCGTAATTCTATTCAATTGTATGTACATACCACAATTTGTTTATCCATTCATGTGTTGGATATTTGGGCTATTTTTACCTTTTGGCTGTTGTAAATAATGCTACAGTGAACATGTGTGTACATGTATTTCTTTGAGTACCTGTTTTCAGTTTTGTGGGTGTATACCTAGGTGTGAAATTGCTGGGTCATATGGTAATTCTGTGTTTAACTTTGAGGAACTGACAACTGTTTTTCACAGGGACTAAACTACTTTATGTTCCCACTAACAATGCACGGGTTCTGGTTTGTCCACATCCATCCCAACAGTTATTTGCCATTAGAAATTAAAAATAATTATAAGCCATCCTACTGTGTGTGAGTGCTACCTCTTTGTGGTTTTGATTTGCATTTTCCTACTAATGATATTGACCATCTTTTCATTTTCTTATTGGCCATTTGTATATCTTCTATGGAAAAATATAAAACTTTTGATTCTCAAAGAGGTATGCTTAAGTTATCAAAAAAAAATCTTGTAAGATATAAAATATTTGGTGTTACTGTGTAAATAAGTGCCAACCTGTTTAGTACAGATACCAAGTAGTATTTGTAATTAAAAAGAGGAGATTGTAAAACAAAAAGGAGGGATATGGTGACACTGTTTAAATTTTCTTAAAAGTGTAAGACTCCTTCTAAGATTATAATTAGGAATTTTATCATATTTTATTTTATTTTTTAATTTAAATTTTAGTTAACATACAGTGCAGTATTAGTTTCAGGAGTTGAATTCAATGATTCATCACTTACAACACCCAGTGCTCATTACAAGTGCCCTCCTTAGTACCCATTACTCATCTACCCCTCTCCCACCCACTCACCTCCCTCTGTCAGCCCATAGTTAGTTTTCTGTCATTAAGAGTCTCTTGTGGTTTGTTTCCCTCTTTTCTCGTTATTTTCCTCCCCTTCCCATATGTTTATCTGTTTTGTTTCTTAAAGTCTACATATGAGTGAAATCATATGGTATTTATCTTTCTCTGATTGACTGATTTCACTTAGCATACTGATCATGTCATTGCAAATGACAACATTTCATTCTTTTTGATGGCTGAGTAATATTCCATTCTGAACATATACCACATCATCTTTTTCATTCATCGGTTGATGGACACTTGGGCTCTCTCCATAGTTTGGCTATAGTTGATAATACTGCTATAAACATTGGTGTGCATGTACCCCTTCAAATCTGTATTTTTGTATCCTTTGGGTAAATACCTAATAGTATAATTGCTGGATCCTAGGGTATTTCTGTTTAGTTTCTTGAGGAACCACCATACTGTTCCCCAGAGCGGCTGCACCAGTTTGCATTCCCACCAACAGTGCAAGAGGGTTCACCTTTCATCATATCTCACCAACACCTGTTGTTTCTTGTGTTGTTAGTTTTAGCCATTCTGACAGGCATGAGGTGATATCTCATTGTGGTTTTGATTTGTATTTCCCTGATGATGAGTGATGACGAGCATCTTTTCATGTATCTGTTAGACATCCGGATGCCTTCTTTGGGAGAGTGGCTATTCATGTCTTCTGCCCATTTCTTTATATTTTTTTATTTTTTAAAATTTTTAAATGTTTATTTTTTCTTGAGAGAGAGAGAGAGTGCGTGAGCAGGGGAGGGACAGCGTGAGAGAGGGACACAGAATCCTAAGCAGGCTCCAGGCTCTGAGCTGTCAGCACAGGGCCCGACACAGGGCTTAAAATCACAAACCCTGAGATTATGACCAGAGCTGAAGTCAAGATGCTTAACCGACTGAGCCACCCAGGTGCCCCTCTTCTGCCCATTTCTTGACTGGGTTATTTGTTTTATAGGTGTTGAATTTGATAAGTTCTTTATAGAACTTTTGAATACTAACTCTTTATCAAATATGTCATTAGTAAATATTTGTCTCCCATTCCATAGGCTGCCTTTTAGTTTTGCTGATTGTTTCCTTCACTGTGCAAAAGCTTTTTATCTTGACGAAGTCCCAGTAGTTCATGTTTGCTTTTGTTTCTTTTGCCTTCGGTGACTTGTCTAGTAAGAAGTTGCTGTGGCCAAGGTCAAAGAGGTTGCTGCCTGTGTTGTCTTCTAGGATTTTGATAGTTTCCTGTCTCACATTTAGGTCTTACATCCATTTTGAATTTATTTTTGTGTATGGTGTAAGAAAGTGATCCAGTTTCATTCTTCTGCATGTTGCTGTCCAGTTTTCCCAACACCATTTGTTGAAGAGGCTGTCTTTTTTCCATTGGATATTCTTTCCTGCTTTGTTGAAGATTAGTTACCATAGACTTGTGGGTCCATTTCTGGGTTTTCTGTTCTGTTCCATTGATCTGTGTGTCTGTTTTTGTGCGAGTACTATATTGTCTTGATAACTACAGCTTTGTGATATAACTCGAAATCTGGAATCTTGATGCCTCTGGTTTTTCTTTTTCAGGATTGCTTTGGCTATTTGAGGTCTTTTGTGGTTCTATACTAATTTCAGGATTGTTCTAGCTCTGCAAAAAACGCTGATGGTATTTTGATAGAGATTGCATTAAATGTGTAGATTGCTTTGGGTGATACAGACATTTTGACCATGTTTATTCTTCCAATCCATGAGCATGAATGCTTTTCATTTCTTTGTGTCTTTTTCACTTTCTTTCATAAGTGTTCTAGGGTGTGTCTGGGTGACTTAGTCGGTGTAGCGTCCAACTCTTGATTTCAGCCCAGGTTGTGATCTCGCAGTTCATGGGTTCAAGCCCCGTGTCGGACTCCATACCGTCAGTGCAGAGCCTGCCTGGGATTCTTTCTTTCTCCCTGTCTCTGCCCCTCCCCTGTGCTCACTCGCTGTCTCAAAAAATAAATAAACCTAAAAAAAAGAAGTGTTCTATAGTTTTCAGAGTACTATAATTAGAAATTAAAAAAAAAATTTAATGTTTTATTTATTTTTGAGACAGAGAGAGACAGATCATGAGCAGGGGAGAGGCAGAGAGAAAGAGGGAGAAACAGAATCCACAGCAGGCTCCAGGCTCTGAGCTGTCAGCACAGAGCCCGATGTGGGGCTTGAACCCACAAACCATGAAATCATGACCTGAGCTGAAGTTGGACGCTCGACCAACTGAACCACCCAGGCGTCCCATAATTAGAAATTTTAGTGCAGATAAAGTAATTATGGGACTTTTCTCACTTTAAATATTTGAATATTATCCTTCGACTTTGTATTAAAAGATGCCTGTTCAATTTTATACATAAAAACACAATTTTTGAAGTTCTACATGTTACTTAATTTTAGATGACTAACATAAAAACATAAAATACATTAATTAGAAAATAAAAATATGTAGGTGAAAATAAAGATAGGATAACAAGGATGAGTCTTCTAGTAAAGTCTGAAAGTATCTATGTTATTTACTATTTTGCTTTATTGAGGTATAGTCAATATTGCATAGGGATTAGGGGTGCTTGGTTGGCTCAGTTGGTAGAGCATGTGACTCTTGATCTCAAGATTGTAAGTTTGAGCCCCTTATTGGGTGTAGAGATTACCTAAAAATAGTTTTTAAAAAGTAATTGCACATATTTAATATGTACATTTTGATGAGTTTGAACATAAGCATACATTTGTGATACCATCACTATAATGAAGGTAGTAAACATATCCATCACCTCCAAAAATTTCCTTGTGTTCTTTTGTGGTGTTTGTTTGTTTTTGTGGTAAGAACACTTAACATGAGATCTATCCTCTTAACGCATTTTTGTATCTACTTTTGAAAGAAATAGACTGAGAATTTGTCCTTCCTTGCTCTTGTTCATAGTAAGGAGAGAGAAATAGTCACACATAAGATTCACAGTGCCCATTAGATGTAGTGGGGAAAAAAAGCCAATGTAGTTATTTCATAAGAAGTCTTAGAGAAAATAATTGGATCATCAGGAAAGGGGTGGTTATATATTGGAAATTAATAAGCCAAATAGACATATTGTGTAGCTTTTTTCCATTAATGCAAGCTGAAGGTATACATTTGTCATCTTTTAGCCATGTTTAATTTTAAAACTATGTTGAGTAAAATCTTATTTTTTATTTTTTATGAAAGTTTTTTTTTTTTAAGTTTATTTCAAGAGGGAGAGAAAGCATAAGTGGGGGAGGGGCAGAGAGAGTAGGGAGAGAGAATCCCAAGCAGGCTCCACAGAGACTGCTCAGAGCCTGATGTGGGGCTTGATCTCAAGAACCATGAGATCATGATCTGAGCTGAAATAAAGAGTCCGACGCTTAACTGACTGACTCCCCCAGGCATCCCTATTTATTTATTTTTAAAGTAAACTTTACCCCCAACGTGGGGTTTGAATTTACCACTCTGAGATCAAGAGTTGAATGCTCTACTGACTGAGCCAGTCAGGTGCCCCTTGAGTAGATTATATGCAGTGCCATATTTGGAACGTTAGAGAGGTAAATTAAAAAAAGAAAGACTAAAAAATAAAAAAAAAGAAAGAAAGAAAAAAGGGGTACCTGAGTGCTTAAGCATCCACTTTGTTTGGCTCAGGTCATGATCTCACAGTATGTGGGTTCAAGTCCTGCATTGGAGTCTCTGTTGATAGTGTGGAGCCTGCTTGGGATTCTCTCTCCCACTCTTTGCCCCTCCCCACTCACACTTTCTCTCTCTTTTAAAAATAAATAAACTTAAAAACAAGTAGGCATATTTGAGCTCACTAATTTTGTAAAAGAGATCCACTTATTCAAGGCTGCATTATCTTTCATTCATCTTTTATTTAATAAATATTTGTTAAATGAAATTGTAGTTTTTTCTGTATTTGCCTTTCCCCCTTAATCATTTCTGAATCCCCAGCATTTAGGTCGGTGCCTGGGACTTGGTAAAGTCCTAGTAAATATTGAACGAGTAAATATTGCTTATCCTAGTTTACTGGTTGGTTTTGATATTGTCTAGTTACATCAAATGAAGGCAGGTTGGTTTAACCTTGATAGATGTAAGAATGCTTGATTTTTTTTTTTAATTTTTAAAAAAATGTTTTTAATGTTTAATTATTTTTGAGAGAGACACAGAGTGTGAGCTAGAGAAGGACAGAGAGAGAGAGATGGAGACACAGAATATGAAACAGGCTCCAGGCTCTGAGTTGTCAGCACAGAACCAGATGTGGGGCTTGAACTCAGGAACTGTGAGATCATGACCTGAGCTGAAGTCCAATGCTAACCGACTGAGCCACCCAGGCGCCCCTTAAATTTTTTTTAACATTTATTTATTTTTGAGAGACTGAGGCAGAGCATGAGTAGGGGAGGAGCAGAGAGAGAGGGAGACGCAGAATCCAAAGCAGGCTTCAGGCTCTGAGCTGTCAGCACAGAGCCGGACGCGGGTCTTGAACTCACGGACCATGAGATCATGACCTGAGCTGAAGTCGGACGCTTAACAGACTGAGCTACCCAGGCGCCCCATGAACGCTTGATCTAAAAAAATATTTTTTTTGATCTTCTTATAGTGCCTTTCCCCCATGAATTACTGTATATATTTGGACATTGGAACATGGAGTATCATTAAACTTTAATAATTTGCTCTGATAATTATATCATTCATATGATCAAAATTGATATTTCTTCTAAATTTTTACATTTTTTAGGACATTTTGCTTCCTTTTTTTTATATTGTCCTTTTAATTAAAGAACTATTACAGTAATTGCTGAGAATAGAATGCATCTCTCATGTGCTAATATTTTGGCTTATCATAAAAATTCATTAACCATGGGGGCGCCTGGGTGACTCCATCGATTAAGCCTCCAACTTCAGCTCAGGTCATAATCTTGCAGTTTGTGAGTTCGAGCCCCACGTAGGGCTCTGTGTTGATAGCTCGGAACCTGGACGGAGCCTGGTTCAGATTTTGTGTCTCATTCTCTGCCTCTTCCCTGCTCATGCAGTCTCTCTCTCTCAGATAAATCTTTTAAAAAGTTCATTAACTGTCAAAGAGTAAGTGTTGTGAAAATTTTATATTTCTTCCATTGGATTAATTATAGAAATTAAAGTAAATGCTGGAATATAATTTTGATACAGAACTCTCACTGGTTGAGGGCTTATTATAGGTTTGGATATTTCACTAAAGAGTCTGGCATTCTTTTTTGTATTTTTTTCCAGCATTATAATTGACATACTATATAACGTGTTTTAAAAATTTTTGTAATAATTTTAGGTTTACAGAAAACAGTTGCAAAGTTAGAAGAATGTTGATATGCCTTTCATGTAGCTTACTCTAATCTTATGTAACCATGGGATAATTACCAAGACAAGGAAATCAACAGTGGTATAATATTATGCACAATATTATGCACTTAACCTTAGTCCTTACTTGAATTTTAGCACTTTTTACATTAAGAACT
This sequence comes from Paguma larvata, assembly GCA_030068075.1. Classification (NCBI taxonomy): domain Eukaryota; kingdom Metazoa; phylum Chordata; class Mammalia; order Carnivora; family Viverridae; genus Paguma; species Paguma larvata. The sequence goes on from CM057843.1 coordinate 7,511,233, forward strand.
CTTTTCAGTTTCAGGATCTCACATTGCAGTTTGTTGTATGTCTTTGGTCTTCTCTAATCTGTGATGGTACCTTGTCTTTCATGACCTTGACACTTTTTTTTTTTTTTTAAGTAATCTCTCCACCCACTTGGAGCTTGAACTCATGACCCTATGATCAAGAGTTACATGCTCTGACTAAGCCAGCCAGGCACCCCCTGACAGTTTTTTTTTTAATGTTGACACTTTTGATGAGTACTGGTCAGTTTTTATTTTGTTTTTTGAGAGAGAGTGTGTGTGCTAGTGGGGGAGGGATCCAGAGGGAGAAAAAGAGAATCTAAGTGAGACTCGATCTTGATCTCACAACCTTAAGATTATGACCTGAGCCGATATCAAGAGTTGGACGTTTAACTGACTGAGCCACCCTGGTGCCCCACTGGTCAGTTTTTTTAAATGTCTCTCAATTGGGCCATGTTTGGTGTTTTCTCGTTATTAGTTTGAGGATATGTATTTGTTAAAAATAATGCGGAATGATATGGTGCCCTTCTCAGTGCATCATATCAGGGATATGACACATGCTATTGATAGGTCTTTTTTTTTTTAAGTTGTTGTTTTTTTTTTTTAATGTTTATTTACTTTTGAGAGAGAGTGGCAAAGGGATAGAGAGAGAGGGAGACACAGAATCCAAAGCATGCTCCAGACTCTGAGCTGTCAGCACAGGGTCAGATGTGGGGCTTGCACTCACGGAGTGTGAGATCCTGACCTGAGCCAAAGTCAGATGCTTAACCTGCTGAGCCACCCAGGTGCTCCTGATGTCCAGCTTTTCTATTAATGTGTTCTGCTTCTGTCACAGTTTGTTTTGGAATATAAGTTTCTCAGTCCTTTCTGTCCTTATTTTTCAAAACTTTGATAGTCTTGAGGAGTATTGACTTCGTATCTCAAGGAACATCCCCCATTTAGGTTTGTCCGATGTTTTTCTCATGATTAGCCTGAAGTGATGGGTTTTTTGAAAGAATGCCATGGAAGCGTAGTGTCTTCTTCCCTGGCACATCATATCAGGAGGTACATGATGTTCATGTGACAACATTATTGCTATTAGCCTTCCTTACCTGATTAACGAATGTTTGCCAGGTTTTGCCACTGTGCAGAGTTACTATTTTTCTCTTTCTCTACTCTGTGTCTTTGGAAGCGAGTCACTAAATGTAGCCCATCCCTTAAATGGGAAGGAAATACATCTGATTTTGATTTGCATTTCTTTGATGTCTCTTCCTGCTTTTTTATTAAAAAAAAATGTTTATTTTGTGAGAGAGAGGCACCTGGGTGGCCCAGTCAGTTTGAGCATCTGACTTTGGCTTAGATCATGATTTCACAGTTTGCGAGCCCCAGCCCCACATCAGGCTCACTGATGTCAGTGCCGCCTAGCCTGCTTCCTATCCTCTGTCCCCTTTTGCTCTGCCCCTCCCACTCACACTCTTTCTCAAAATAAACATAAAATAATTAAAATATATTAGGGAGGGAGGGAGGGAGGGGCAGAGAGAAAGAGGGAGAAAGAGAATCCCAAGCAGGCTCTGTGTAAGTGTGGAGATGTGGAGCTTGATCTCACAGTTGTGAGACTGACGTGAGCCGAAATCAAGAGTCGGATGCTCAACCTACTGAGCCAACTAGGCACCTCTGATGTCTCTTCTTGTGTGCTTATTTGCCATCCGTATTTCTTCTTCAGTTAAGTGCTCAAATCATTTGCACTGCCTTTCCATCTTAAAGTTGGGCTGTTTGTTTTTATTTAGTTATGAATGTTTATATGTTTGGGATATCAGCCCTTTATTAGATATGTCTTTTTAAAAATTTCATTAAAAAGTTTTTTTTTTTAATTTTTATTTATCTCAGAGAGAGAGTGTGAGTGGGGGAGGAGCAGAGAGAGAGGGAGACACAGAATCTGAAGCAGGCTCCAGGCTCTGAGCTGTCAGCACACAGCCCGATGCGGCGCTGGAACCGGTCATGAGAGCTCATGACCTGAGCTGAAGTTGGACGTTTTAACTGATTGAGCCACCCAGGTGCCCCTTTAAATTTTATTTGAATCCAAGTTAGTTAACATATTAGGTATGTGTTTTGCAAATCTTTCCTCTCAGGCTTGTTTTTTATTAATACTGCCTTTCAGAGAACAGAAGTTTTCAATTTCGATGAAGCCTGGTTTATCAGTTTCTTTATTTTTACTAAAAAATTTTTTTAAAGTTTATTTATTTTGAGAAAGAGAACACAAGCAGGGGAGGGGCAGAGAGAGAGAGAAGGAGAGAGAATGCCAAGCAGGCTCTGCACTGTCAGTGTGATGCCCGATGCAGGGATTGAACCCACGAACTGCAAGATCATGGCCTGAGCTAAAATCAAAGTCGGATGCTTAACTACTTGAGCCACCCAAGTGCCCCTTAGTTTCTTTTTTTAATGTTTGTTTATTTATTTTTTTTAATTTTTAACATTTATTTTTTTTTTGAGAGACATAGAGACAGAGTATGAGCAGGGGAAAGGCAGAGAGAGAGGGAGATACAGAATCTGAAGCAGGCTCCAGGCTCTGAGCCATCAGCACAGAGCCTGACGCGGGGCTTGAACTCACAGATCGTGAGATCATGGCCTGAGCTGAAGTCGGCTGCTTAACCAACTGAGCCACGCAGGCACCCCTGTTTGTTTATTTTTGAGAGAGAGAGTGTGTGAGGAAAGTAGGGGCAGTCTCTGTGCTATCAGCGCAAAACCTGACGCAGGACTCAAACCTGAGAACCGCGAGATTATGACCTGAGCTGAAATTGGATGCCTGACTGACTGAGCCACCTAGGCGCCCCTCAATTTATTTCCTTTACGGATCGTGCTTTTGGTTTTATATCTAAGAAATCTTTTGCATAAACAAAGGTCACAAACATTTTTGTTTTGTACTTCCATATAGAAATTTTAAAATGTGAGGTTTTACATTTAGGTCTATTATTATTTTGTTTGTTTTTTTTGTTTGTTGTTTTGTTTTGCTCTTTTAAGGGACTGTTTATTTTCTATCAACCTTATCTCCATTTTGTTTGCCTTTGTGGAAGAACAGCTTAAGACCACTCAGTGGTTGTTCCTCCCCACCCATTTAGTGGCCTGAGCAGTGGGAGCTGCAGACCAATCTTCAGTGGCAGGCTGAGTGCTCCATTTTTCAGTAGGGACCTGCTGAATAGGCACAGAGGGCTCCTTCAGACCAGTCTGCAACTCCAGATTGAGTAGCCGTGAACTTGAGTTGGAGCCATCCATTCACCTTGAAATTCCCCGTTGGTCACAGCCTTTTTAGCAGCAACCTGCTCTTCCTTTTTAATCTCTTCAGTATCTCTGGAAGTAGAGACCAGGCATGACTTTCCATGGATGATCTTGGGAAATGGTGCAACACATGTGTAGAACTTCCCGGGCCAGCATCTACCACATCAGACTATCTGAGTGAGTTCCCTTGTTGCAAGAGATGACAATGTCCACATAGTGCAGAGGAGTCTGTGTTACACAGAGTGATGGTAGGAAGGTTAACATAAGACACCTCTGAGAAACTGGTGGTTAGCCCTGGGATCAGTGACTACCAGAAGTCTTGACTCCTAGAAGACTGCCTGGGTCTAGTTAGTGAAGGAGTGAAGCGGCCAGCAATCAGAGTAGCTCTAGTAGCAGCAGCAAACTGCAGCACTGCTTGCTGGCTGTATACCTGGATGATACAACATCGACATCAGTTGGGTTTTCAGTGGCAACAATGACACAAATTGGCAGCAGAAGCTTCTCCAGGTTCTCTTCAGGTTTATGGTGCAGATGCCATCACTTTTTCGTTTGTAGATGTACTATTCCTTTTGGAAGTCAAGGTTGGTGCCACCTAAGTGAGTTACTGTTGTAAAGAATTTGAGACCTATCGTCCTCCTTCATTTGTAGGATATCAAGGGATCTGGGCATTGTGGAAGTTTCTCTTTAAGTTACAGTGGTAACGCAGAACAACACTGTATGGACCCCTCCTTGGTTAGTGAAGAAAGTTAGGTCTCATTTATTTTGATGAGTTTTTGTTCAGTGGTGAGGTAAATGTTTGTAAAAAACATTTCATAGCATTTATATTGAAAAGTCTGTCCTTCCCCTATTGAATTATTATCAAACTTTTGTCAAAAAACGATTGATCATATATGGGTGGGCCTACTTCTGAACTATCCGTTCCACTTATCTGTTCTTCTGTCCTTATGCTGGTGTGACACTATTTTGATTACTGTAATTTTATAGTAAGTCTTGAGTCCAGTTATGGTGAGTCCTCCCAACCTTAAATTATTCAAAATTGTTTTGGCTATTCTAGGTGCTTTGTTTATTTTTTTTTATTAAAAAGTTTTATAAATGTTTATTTTTGAGAGAGAGAGTTCACGCGCAGCACGCATGTGAGCGGGGGAGGAGCAGAGAGAGAGGGAGACTTCAAAGAGCATAATTAGCACAGAAACCAACGACTGGCTCAAACCCAGGGAACTACGAGATCATGCCCTGAGACGAAGTCAGACACTTAACCTAGGTGCCCCTAGGTGCTTTGCTTTTTAATGTAAGTTTTAGAATTAGTTTGTCAGTTTCTAAAAAAAAAGATCCCTGGTCTTTTGAGAATGTATGGCATCTTGGAGAGCATTTTGGAGAGCATTGGCACTTTAACAGTATTGAGTCTTCCAGTTTACTAGTAGGGCATATCTCTCTGTTTATTTAGGTTACCTGTGGATTCTGTCATTAATGCTTTGTGGTTATCAGCATACAGATCTTGCACATATTTGTTAGATTTATCCTTAAAGAATGATTTTTGATGTTATTGTAAATGTTACTTTTTTCCTCCAAATTTCGATTTTGCTACTATTGTGTAAAAATACAGTTGATATTTGTGTATTGACTTTGTATTGTATAGCCTTGGTAAATAAATCACTTGTTAGTAAGTTTGAGAAGCTATTTTATAGATTATTTGGGATTTTCTAAGTAGACAGTTTTGTTTATGATTAAAGACAGTTCAGGGGCACCTGGATGGCTCAGTCGGTTAAGCGTCCAGCTTTGGCTCAGGTCATGATCTTGTGGTTTGTGAGTTTGAGCCCCGCATCGGGTTCTGTGCTGACAGCTCAGAGCCTGGAGCCTTCTTCAGATTCTGTGTCTCCCTCTCTCTCTGCCCCTCCTCTGCTCACACTCTGTTTCTCTCTCCCTCAAAATAAATAAAAAACATTAAAAAAAAATAAAGAGTTCAATTTCTTTCTTTCCAATGTGAATGCTCTTTCTTCTTCTATCTATCTATCTATCTATTTATTTATTTATTTATTTATTTATTTTGCCTTATAATGCTGGCTAGATCCTTCAGTACAATCTGAAATAGGTGTGGTGAGAATGGATATCCTTGCCTGGTTTGCCATCTTACGGGGAAGGTAGTCTTTCATCTACATATGATATTAACCATAAGGTTCTTCTAGTCTTCTATTCTTTATCAAGTTAAAGAAGTTCCTTCTATTTTCAGTTTGCTGAGAGTTTTGCCATGAATGAATTGAACTTTGTCAATTTGTGTGTGTGTGGGTGTGTGTCCACTGAAATCATGTGATTATACTTCTTAAGTCTAATATAGTGAGTTATATAGGTTGATTTTCACTGTGGAGATGAACTCTGCTTGGTAATGATACATTATTAGTTTCATAAGTTGCTAGGTTCTACTTACTAATATTTCAGAGTTTTTGCATTCATATCTAAAGGAGATACTGGTCTATAGATATCTTGTTCATATCTGATTTTGGTTTCATGGTATTGGTGACTTATTAAGTTAAATTGTTAAGTGTTTATATGCTAGAACTGTTTATGTAGAAACAATGGTCTTTCTTTTTTTTTAATGTTTATTTTGAGATAGTACATGTAAGCCTTAGCAGGGGAGGGGCAGAGAGAGAGGGAAAGAGAGAATCTCAAGCAGCTTCTGCTCTATCAGCATAGAGCTTGACATAGAGCTTGATCCCATGAACCATGAGATCATGACCGGAGCCAAGATAAAGAGTCAGATGCTTAACTGACTCAGCCACTCAAGTGCCTTGATGTTATTTCTTTCTTAAATATTTGGTGGAATTTGCCAATGAAACTATTTGGGCCCAATTTTCTTTGTGGCAAGGCATTTAAATTCAGTTTATTTAGGGGCATCTAGGTGGGTAAGTTGGTTAAGCATCCGACTCTTGATTTGGTTCAGGTCATGATCTCATGGTTCATGAGATCCGAGCCCCACGTCTGGCTTCATACTTAGTGTGGAGCCTGCTCAAGATTCTCTCTCTTGACTCATTCTTTTACTTGTGCGCGACACATGTTCTCTCTCTCTCTCTCTCAAAATAAATTAATATTTAAAAAATGCAATTTATTTAAAACAAACATAGTTAGGGGCGCCTGGCTGGCTTAGTCTGAAGAGCATGTCACTCTTGATCCCGGGGTCATGAGTTCAAGCCCCACATTTGGTATAGAGATTACTAAGAAAGTAAATAAACTTAAAAAAGTAAAGCAGGGGCGCCTGGGTGGCTCAGTCGGTTGGGCGGCCGACTTCAGCTCAGGTCATGGTCTCGTGGTCTGTGAGTTCGAGCCCCGCGTCGGGCTCTGTGCTGATGGCTCAGAGCCTGGAGCCTGCTTCTGATTCTGTGTCTCCCTCTCTCTCTGCCCTACCCCTGTTCACGCTGTGCCTCTATGTCTCTCAAAAATAAATAAACATTAAAAAAAAAAATTAAAAAAAAAAAAAGTAAAGCAGTTATTTAGGTTGTCTATTTATTCTTGAGTTACCTTTGATAGTTTATCAAATTAATAAAAATTATTCATAATATTCTCTTATAATTTTATTGTTTAAAGTTTAGTTTTGAGAGAGTGAGTGCATCTGAGCAGGCGAGGGGTGGGGTGGTGGGTGGACAGAGGATCTGAAGCAGGCTCTACACTGACAACAGAGAGCCCAATGTGGGGCTTGAACTTGGGAACCATGAGATCATTATCTGAGCCAAAGTCTGATGCTTAAGTGACTGAGCCACCCAGGAGCCCCTGTCTATAGGGTCTGTAGTGGTATCCCTTTTTTAATTCTTGATACTAGTAATTTGTATCTTTTCTCTCTCTTTCTGAATCAGTTGGCTCAAGATTTATCTATTTTATCTTTTCAAGGAACTGGATTTTGGTGAAATTGATTTTTCTCTTGGTTTGTTTTGTTTTCAATTTCTTTCCGTCTTACTCATCATTATTTCCCTCCTTCTGCTTTTATTGTGTTTAATTTGCTTTTTTGTTTATTTCTTAAACTGGAAGCCTATGCCATGATTTCAAATATTTCTTGTTTTCTAATGCAAGGATTTAATGTTATAAAATTTCTTTTTAAATACTTGTTTACTTCTGAACCACAAAGCTTTATATCTTGTTTTCACTTTTTCAATTAAAAATATTTTCTAATTTTCCTATATGCTTCTCTTTGACCTACCACATGTTTTTATTTGTTTATTTTTCACTGTTCAAAGTTTATTTTGTATTTTAATTGGTATAACACTTGGATAGTTGGTTGCATTGTTTACATGTAGATTTTATTTTTTTTAATATGGCCGTGTATACTATTCTGATATATGTAGTATACAAGATATGTCGAAACTTCGCACAATACATGCAATATTGAATTTATACATTGAATCCCAGGATGTGATTGACTGGAAAAAAAAGTTGGACGAGGCATGTTGGGTGAAGGAACCATGAGTTATATCACACACAGTAAATACATATCTGGTTTGAAGAACAACTGCAGTATATGCAGCATTGGCAGTGGTGCCTCTGAGGTGGTAGAACTATTTTACATTAACCAATTCAGAACCACACAAGATAGGTATCATCCATCAAGATATGGCTGCAGGGTTGTGTGAGCTATTCCTATTTGTAACTTTAGGAAACTGATGTTTTTCCTAGGTTATTTTAATATTACCAGAGTAACAGATCATAAGGACAATATATACAACCTTCAACTAAAATCCTTTTGTAGCCTAAACAGTGAAGTGGTACAGCAGTAAAAAACTTTAAAACTGCAGTTCTTTTTGGCTCCCCCTGAAGTGTATCTGCACTCTTTTTCAAATATGCCTTTTCCTCAGGAGTGAGATTCACCTTCACAACATCCGATATTCCGTTCTGTCACAAGATGCAAGGAACACAGAGGAATACATTATCTTTTATTCCATAGAAACCCTTAATCATGGTGGAGATGGGATGCACCTACCTAAGATTAAGATTCTTCATTATACTCTCTGCCAAATCTGCCACAGTTTTTGAGTTTGATCACCTTACAGGCACTGTCAGTCACTCATTCTGAGCCTCTTTCCATTGTTCCTTATCTGCATCAGTGTCTCTGTCAGGGTGCAGATTCTTCTGGGAGACACCAGCAACATTTTCTCTATGTGGGTACACTAGAGTCTCCATGCCCACCAAAGACCCACCCATGACACTTAATGGGTGAACTCCCAGCCTTTCCCCCATTAGATAATGGAACTGGGCTGAATCCAGATTGCAACCATTTCCAATAACACAGTGTTTTGGGAAAGGTGCTTGTCTTCCAAGCCACATATGTCAAGATACCCACTGGATTGGAAACAACAAGCAGCTTGCAGTTTAGGCCGTATTTTACAATAATTTGAAATGATGGACTTAAATATGTTTGTTTTATGCTGGACACTCTTGCTGATATGCTCCAGCTGTGATAATAACCAGCTTGGAGTTTGCAGTCATGTTATAGTCTTTACCAGAGGCAGTTTTTGGTGTTCTAAGGAAAAGGTGCCGTGCTGGAGATCCATCATCTTTCCCTTCAGTTTGTCTTTCATGATATCAGTAAGAGCAAGTTCATTTTCCAAGTCCTTCATTAAGAGACTGATGGCGGGACACCTGGGTGGCTCAGTAGGTTAAACTCTTGGTTTCTGCTCAGATCATGATGTCGCAGATGGGAAATCGAGCCCCGTGTGGGGCTCTGTGCTGAGAGTGGAGCCAGCTTAAGATTCTCTCTTTCCCTCTGCTCCTCTATCCGTTCACAAGTTCTATCTCTCTCTCTAAAATAGAAAAACAAAGAGACTGATGGCACAGGCCATGCCAACAGCACCAACCCAAAAAACTAATCTTATTCTTGGGGCTATGGCCGAACTAACTATCTAATTTCCTTCCTTCCTTCCTTCTCAGGCTGATCTTTAAGAGTTGCCATGTTGGATTTAGAACCAAAAGGAATTGAGGGTACTTGTTAGGCCAGGTGGGTGTGCACATGTGTGTCATTGCATCCAGACTTGGCGGCAGTGGCTCCAGAACCCCCACTATATGTTATTTAGAATTGTGTTGTTTAATTTCCAAATATTTACAAATCTTCTTGATTTAGTTTCTAATTCTGTGTGGTCAGAGTGGTCACACTCTGTATGAATTTAATTGTTTTATATTTGTTGAGACTTTTTTTTCTTAAAAAAATTAAAGTTTTTATTTTATTTTTGAGAGAGAGAGAGACAGAATGCAAGCTGGGTAAGGGCAGAGAGAGAGGTAGACACAGAATCTGAAGCAGGCTCCAGGGTCTAAACTGTTGGCACAGAGCCTGATGGGGAGCTTGAACTCATGGACCATGAGATCATGACCCGAGCTGAAGTTGGATGCTTAACCAACTGAGCCACCCAGGTGCCCTTGTTGAGACTTTTTAAAAAAGATTTTGTTTTTTTAAGTAATCTCTACACCTAATGTGGGGCTCAAACTCAACCCCAAGGTCAAGAGCTTCAAGCTTCACTGACTAAGCCAACCCAGGTGCCTTGTTTTGACTTGTTTTATGGCCGAGGGTATATCTGGTTTGGTTAATGTTACATAAACACTTGAGAAGAATGTGTATTCTTGAGTTAGATGGAGTGCTTTATAAATGTGAATTAGGTCAAATTATTTGAGTGTTAAGTTTCTGTATCCTTACCGATTTTCTGTACGTGTTTGCTCAGTTATAGAGAGTAATTTTGAAATGTTAACTATAATTATTCATTTGTCTTTTTATTTTCTTAATTGAAAGAATTTTTTTAAACATTTATTTACTTTTGAGAGACATAGGCAGAGCGCGAGCAGAGGAGGGGCAAAGAGAGAGGGAGATACAGAATCCCAAGTAGGATCCGTGCTGACAGCACAATGTGGAGCTCAAACCCACAAACTGTGAGATCATGACCTGAGCCAAAGTCGGATGCTCAACCAACTGAGTCAGGCGCCCCTCATTTGTCTTTTTAAAGCGCTGTCAGTTTTTCTTCGTGTATTTTGAAGTTTTATCGGGTGCATATGCATTTAGGATTGTAGTATATATTTTTTAAATGTTAGTATATTTTTTGAGGAAGAGAGTGTGCATGCAAGCCAGAGAAAGGGGGACAGAGGATCCGAGGCTGGCTCTGTGCTGACAGCTTAAACCCATGAACCATGAGATTTTGACCTGAGCTGAATGAAGTTGGAAGCTCAGTTGACTGAGCCACCCAGGCACCCCCATTCCAATGTTTTTGACATGGCAGTTTCAGATGTGAATTCTGCATTCTTATTTTTTTTGTCCCTGTAAGAAATAAGTTTTTTTCCCTCTAATTAGTCTTAAGACATTTTATTATTGGTTTTTCAGTAAGTTGACTGTAATATACCTTCATCTTGATTTGAGATTATCTTGGAGGTGTTTATTGAGTTTCTTGAATCTGTGGGCTAACGTTTCCATCAAAATTAAGACATTTTTGGTTATTATTTCTTCTAATAATTTTTTTAATTCATCTTCTTATGTGGTACTCCAGTTGCATATATGTTAGACATTTAATATTGTCCCACAGTCATTGTGATCCTACACATTTTTCTTTTTTAAATTGTGCTGTTATATGGTTTTTTATTTTCACATCTCCATATTAATAGATCTTTTAAAAATTTATGTGTTTTATTCAGTGTCCTATATCATATTAATCCCGTCTAGTATATTTTTTCATTTCTGAATTGTATTTTTCACCTTTTGAATTTCCATTTTGTTCTTTTTTTTTCTCTTTTCTCTTTGTTATGTATATGTTTTTATTTAAATGCTTGTAGATATTTAGAATAATTAATGCTCTTTTTTGCTAATTTCTCTTTCATTCTGACATCTGTTCTTGTTGACTAGTTTTTCTGTTGGTTATGGATAACATTTCTTGGGATTTTTTATATGTCTTTTTCTTTTTTAAAAGATTTTATTTTAATTTTTTAAGTTTAGAGAGAGAGAGAGAGCACAAGCACGTGTGTGAGAAGGGGGAGGGACAGAGAGAGGGTGGAGAGAGAGAATCCAAAGCAGGTTCCACACAGTTAGCATGGAGCCTGACGTGGGCCTTGAACCCACAAACTGCGAGACGCTCAACCGACTCAGCCACCCAGGCTTCCCTAAAATATTTTATTTTTAAGTAGTCTTTACACCCAGTGTGGGGCTTGAATTTACAACCCCAAGATCAAGAATCACATGCTCCACTGACTGAGCCAGCCAGATGCCCCTGCAATTTTTCTTTTCTTTTTTTTTTTCTTAATATGGAGTGCTTCACAAATTTGCATTTCATCCTTGCACAGGAGCCATACTAATCTTCTCTGTGTCATTCTAATTTTAGTATATGTACTGCCAAAGTCAGCAGTTTTGGGTATGTCTTTTAATTTTTGATTGAGTTTAATATGTTGTCCCCTGTTTTTTTTTTTATGCTGAATTTTTTTGCTTATCTCTAAAGAACATTACACTTTGTTTTGATGGGCACTGGCTTGTGGATCAGATTAATCCCTTCAGAGATGTTTTTAAGCTTTTTTGTTAAGGTAAATTTAGAGTAGTCCTTACACTAGAGCTAATTTAGCTCTACTGATAAGTTATGACCCATTTGGGGACTCTACTGAGTTCTCTAAATCTCTAAGGATTCTCCACCATGGTTGAGTTGGAACAAAGACCATCTTCTAGCCTGTGTGACCTCTGGGAGTTTAGTTCCCCAATAGTTGTTCTTTGCCTGGCACCCTGTGCATGTGCAACTTTGTATTCAGCCAGAGATACTGGAAGGCATCCGCTAAACATTCTGAAATTCTTTCTCCAGAAAGTCCACTTTCTCTATTTCAGTTAGCTTGGCTTTTCTAATCTCTGATCTGTCTTTTTAAAAATAATTTTAGGGGTGCCTGGGTGGCTCAGTCGGTTGGGCGGCTGACTTCAGCTCAGGTCATGATCTCGCGGTCTGTGAGTTCGAGCCCCACGTAGGGCTCTGTGCTGACGGCTCGGAGCCTGGAGCCTGCTTCTGATTCTGTGTCTCCCTCTCTCTCTGCCCGTCCCCTGTTCACGCTGTGCCTCTATGTCTCTCAAAAATAAATAAACATTAAAAAAAATAATTTTAAAGTTTATTTATTTATTTTGAGAAAGGGAGAGAGAGTGAGCAGAGAGAAGCAAAGAGGGAGAGGAGAGAGAGAATCCCAAGCAGGCTCCACACTGTCCGCACTGAGCCCAGTGTGGGGCCTGAACTCCTGAACCATGAGGTCATGACCTGTGCTGAAACCAGAACTCAGATGCCTAACTGATGGAGCCCCCCAGGCGCCCCTGATATTTGTCTTCTTAGCTCAGAGACTGCTCTACTTTTCTTGGAATCTCACTGTCTATGCTGCACTCTGGAAAGTGTTTCTAGGTAGAAAGCCAGTAACCATAGAACTTACCTTATTTCACTTCTAACAGAGATTGTGGTTGTGTATTGCCTCTTGTCCAGTGTCTAAAAAGGAACTTTATATTTTTCCAGATCTTATGACAGGAATATAAATCTTGTCCCAATTCTATCATCTTTTTTTTTTCAGTTTTATTAATTTAAGTAATTTCTACATCCAACGTGGGCTCGAACTCATGGCTGTAAGACTAAGAGTTGTGTGCTTCTCTGATTGCAGCAGCCGGGTGTCCCTGGTGATATTATTCTTGACTGAATTGTGTCAGCATATACTTGACATATTTTCACTCTTTCTTTTGCCTTTTGTAAGAGTTAGTGGGGTCAGTGGAAGAATATAACCCATACAGTAGTAAGTGAATGCAGAATATGTAATAAAATAGACACAAAGTGGCATGAGGATTTTTGTACAGTATCTTACTGTGTTAGTGGAATTGATAAAGAATTTACATACAAGGTAATAATTGAAGTATATTTGGAAGGGTGGATAAGATTTTTAGGCAGAGATGGTGTGGATAGCCTTAATATACATGATATCATTGGTGAGAAATAAGTTCACAAATATCAATTGGACCCAAATTGGGAGAACCCTGAAAAGTCACCCTGGAGCAGATTGTAATAATGTGAATATGTGGGTTCACTTAAAGTTTTTGAGCAGGAGGATTGAGTGATACTTTTGAGGTGCTTTAGAGATCTTAAATGAATCAAGGGTGCTGTATTCATTATGGTCTTTGTTTGCAAGCAGAAAAGTGGCAGTGACTATCTGAAGGAGAAATGAGAATTCGTAAGACTACGAAGTTGCTCATAGACTCAAAAGGAAGGCTGGAGAGCCAGTCTGGGGCAGTTCTCAGGGTCTCGATATCAGGAATGAATTGACAGTCTAAACAGGAGGCCACCAGAATAAATTAGTGGCACCCATTTTCTCCCCAAACTTTTTTCATTTCGTTCAAGATTCTGGATTCCTGAAAACAGAGAGTGGGGGTTGGCTTAGCTTGGTTCATGTCCAAACATCTGTGAGGGGAGAAGTAGGCATATTTATTTATTTTTATTTCTTTTAGTTTTTATTTTTGTAAGTAATCGCTACACCCAACGTGAGGCTTGAGCTCACAACCTCAAGATAAAGAGTTGTACATTCCACTGACCGAGCCAGCCAGGTGCTCCAGAACGAGGCATATTTATACATAGTCTTACTAGGCAGAAGAGAGGTAATTTCCTGGAAGGAAATCAGTACCTTTACTAAAATGTGGGTATAGATTTGGGAGGCCAGTAAACAACTATGGGTGTTTACAGAGAAAGGCTGGGGATTAGAATGCGTGTTTGGGAGGCTTTTTTCTCTAGAACAGACAAGAGGTGACAGAGACCTAAACAAAAGGTAGTGGCTATGTGATTGGCTGTAAGGGTTTGGATGTGAAAAACACTGTGGAGGTAAAATTTTTAAAATTTAGTGGCAAATGCTTCTTACTCATTCAAATGCACATGATCCTAAAAGTGCCTAGGTAACTTGCAGAAAGTCGATAATGAAGTATAGTGAAAACCATGTGATAGTAAGCAAATTACTTAGCTTTTCTGAGCCTCAGGTATAATTTGGGTTGATAATTATTTTATGAGAGTTGTGAGAATTAAATAAAATAGGCAGAATGCCTGAATATAACAAGAATTCATTGTTAAGCAGGAAAACAGAGAGGATTTCTTTTAATTGTATTTGGTTGGGAGGTGCTATATATTCGTTGTTACCTCTGAATACATAGTATTAGAATCTAATGCCTTTCTGTTTAGAAATTTTATGCAAACAGGAAGCATTCTGGATTAGAAGTTAGTTTTAGATTTAGGGGTTCCTGGGTTGCTCAGTTGGTTGAGCCTCTGACTCTTGATTTCAACTCAAGTCATGGTCTCAGGGTTCATGAGATCGAGCTCTTGGTCAGGCTCTGTGCTGACACCACGGAGCTTGCTTGGGATTTTCTCTTTCTCTCTCTCTCTGCCCCTCCTCCGCTTGTGTGCATGCTCTCTCTCTCTCTCTCAAAATAAATAAACCTAAAAATATTAATTTTAGATTTAGAGTTTTTAAAGTAAGCCTTTTATATTTTATAATTGAAGACTTACAGAAAAATTACAGCTAGTACAGTTCTCATGTACCTTTCACCCAGCTTCCTCTAATGTTACCATTTTAAATAATAGTGGTCTATTTCTCAAAATTACTAAATTAATATTGATATAAAACTATTAACTATATTATTGACTTTATTCAGATCTATCCAGATTTTTCCACTGATGTCCTTTTTCCATTTTCAGGATCCAATTCAGGATACTACCATGCACTTAGTAAATTTAGATTTTTAATTCCATTTCTGTTATTAAGTGTGACCTTAGGCATCCACCGAACCCTTCAGGCCCTCCTCCGTAATGTAAATATTGACTTAAAGGATATCTAAGATACTTTTTGTAGTTTTAATGTTCTGAGTCTGTTTATATCTGTCATACAATATACTCAGTTTTTATTTTGAAAGAGATTTTAAGATCTAATCAGTACACCAGATCTTGTTGACAGTAAAAAAAATTTCAGTTTTTATCTTGTAACTTTAGTATTAAAGGAAAACCGTATATTGAGATTTGTGGAAACTCACAAGAGCTTTTTCTTTTATTTGAACAAAAAATGACAAGAAGACAGGGTTTGTGTTTTGACTCATTTTCTCTGCAAATAATAGTTTACAGATCTCTCGTTGTGTAATGATTGAAAGGAAAGTCCTAAAACATTTGCATTGTCAAACTGTTCCTTTTGAGACTATTAGGGAGGACACAAAGCCTAGAAATGTAACTTAAAGTGGATCTTGATATAGTAGAATTTATGATGAAGGTAATTGAGAACAGATATATCCTAAAGATGGTGAAACTTTGGATTCCCAGTAACTTGTTCTGCGAGTGTTCTAAAAGACGAGCAAACATTTCTAATAAATTTTAACTTGATAAACGAGTGATGTCTTGCAATTCGAGTAGTACGCGATGCCGAATGTCACGTGATCACAACTGAGCCGAATGTCACAAGAACCACAGCTGTGGTTCTTCTCTCTCTCTCTCTCTCTGTTTCTCTCCCCCTCCCTCCCTCTCCCTCTCTCCCTTTGTCCCTCTCTCTCTCTCTCTCTTTCTCTCTTTCTCTCCTTCTCTCTCTCTTCCTCTCTGTCTCTTGCTGGGGGATTGTGGGTGATTGTCTCCCATGCTTGTATGATCGGTCTCAGGTTGTGGTGTTTGGCAGAAATCATTGATTTTTCAGAACTTTGGAGGGTGCCCACAACTGGCTCTAGTGTATTTTTGTCAATTCAAAGCATCTGTGGACAGCCCTTTGCCTTTCTATACAGGAGTAAGCTTAGGAATGCTTTGCTTCATTCTAGGTCAGGCTGCCTGCAGATATAGACCCTTTCCTCTGCTGCCTTATTGCCAGTTAAGTTAAATATAGTATATAACAAGAGTTTATTAGTACTGTACTATATCAACAACCATGCGAGTGTATACAATGGCCCCATGTAGAAAAAGATTCCATTGAGCCAATAGACAGCAGAGATTCCATTAGTGATAGTGAAAGTCATCCTACATAGTAACCCTTCTCTTTCTTATCTATCTCATACCAGCCACGAAGGTTTTCAAATATAAATTCAGTTTATTTTTCTTTATATTTTGTATTTTCTGTATTATTTTATATTTTATTACAGTACTGACATCATTTTTATATGAACATTTTTGGGCTGTGGAACGAATCATCTGAGTTTCCATTATTTCTTATGGGGGAAATTTGCTTTGATATACATAAGTGCTTTGGATTAAAAGCATGTTTCCAGAATGAATTATACTCTTAAACCAAGGGTTTACTGTAATCTAAGTAGTTCATTTTTTGTTGCTTATTAGTGCTTCTCAGGTTTGGACATGATTTAAAAAGGTTAAATTGTTTATATTTTATTTTTATTTATTTAAAAAAATTTTTTTTTTAACGTTTATTTATTTTTGAGAGACATAGAGACAGAGAGTGAGCAGGGGAAGGGCAGAGAGAGAGGGAGACACAGAATCTGAAGCAGGCTCCAGGCTCTGAGCCGTCAGCACAGAGCCCAACGCGGGGCTCGAACTCACAGACTGTGAGATCATGACCTGAGCCGGAGTCGGCTGCTTAACCAACTGAGCCACCCAGGCGCCCCTAAATTGTTTATATTTTAAATTGTTGCCACTTTTCACTTCCATCCCAGCTTAAGGAGAATATCCTATTGGAAATAATCTTAAGGCAGTTGTATTTTATCCCTCAGATTCTCCTATTCAAAAATGTTGAACACAGTCTACCAATAGTCTTAGCTTACAGATAATTGACTCTGATTCAAAACTAGGTTCTATTAAATGACTTCATTACTTTCAAGGACCTTGAATTATAATATTTGACTATTATTCATTTTCTTAAATTTAGTAATTATGTGAGATTTCATTATTTATTCTAATCCAACAATTCTCAACCTTTGGTTTACCACGAAAATGTTTATGAAACATTGTAGATATGTAGGTTTGATGAGGGGCCCATGAGTATGCATTTAAAAAAAAATACTAGGCAGTTTTTATGCAGGTGACTGTGGACCACACTTTGAAAAAACATAATTGTACATAAACAGTTTTTATTTACTGTCACAATTCTTGTATTAAAACCGTATTTTTCATTATTTCTGATTTCTATATGCACTCTTACTTTTCTTGAATGCCTACGGTCTATGAGAGACGTTGTGCTAGGTACGTCAGATTCAAAGATTAATAAGATAGCTTCTGCCTTTAAGGAACTCAGTAGCAGAGCAAGATCGGTAAACAGATAATTCAGAACAGTGAGATCAGTGCTAACTGCATATAAGCAAACCTTATGGAAGCATCACACACACACACACACACACACACACACACACACAACCAGTTAATTGTGCCTGGAAGAAGAATTAGGGTGGGAAAAGTTTCGCAGTAGAGACGATAACCAGAGACTGAAGAAAGTAGAGGAGTTTAGATAACATAAAAATAAAAAGCTTCTGCATAGTGAAGGAAACAATCAATAAAACTAAAAGGCAACCTACTGAATGGGAAAAGATATTTGCATATGACACATCTGATTAAGAGTTTGTATCCAAAAATGTATAAAGAACTGATACAACTCAGTACCCCAAAACCAAATAATCCAATTGGTGGAAGAGGGGTGACTGGCTGGCTCAGTTGGTAGAGCATATGGCTCTTGATCTCAGGGTCATGAGTTTAAGTCTGATATTCGGCTTACACACACACACAAAAAGAGAATGGGCAGAAGACATGAACCGACATTTCTCCAGAGAAGACATGCAGATGGCCAACAGACATATAAAAAGATACTCAACATCACATCATCAGGGAAATGCAAATCAGAACTACAGTGAGATAGCACCTCACACCTGTCAGGACGACTAAAATCAAAAAGACAACAAATGTTATCAAGGATGTGGAGGAAAAGGAAACCTGGTGCGCTGTTGGTGGGAATGCAGACTGGTGCAGCAGCTGTGGAAAATAGTACACAGCTATCTCAGAGAGTTAAAAGTAGGGACATCTGGCTGGCTTTGTTGGAAGAGCCATGTGACTTATGATCTTGGGGTCATGAATTCAAGCCCCATGCTGGGCATAGAGATTACTTACAAAAAAAAAAAAAAAAAAAAGAAGAGTTAAAGATAGAAGTACCCTATGATCCAGTAATTGTACTACTAGGTATTTGCCCGTAAAATACCAAAACACTAATTCAAAGTGTTATGTGCACCCTTAGGTTTATTGCAGGATTTTTAATATATTTATTGTTATTTTTTTTAAAAAGTTTATATATTTTGAGAGAGCAGGCATGAGAAAGGGAGAGACAGAGAGGACAGAGTGAGAATTCCAAGTGGACTTGCAGTGGCAGCACAGAGTCTGATGCAGGGCTTGAACTAACAATCCGTGAGATTATGACCTGAGCCAAAATCAGATGCTTAACTGACTAATGCCCCTATTGCAGCATTATTTATAATAGCCAAATTATGGAAGCAGCTTATATGTTTATTAATGAATGGATAAAAGAGGTGGTGTGTGTATACACACACACAGGAATATTATTCAGCTATGAAAAGGAATGAAATCTTGCCATTTACAATATAGTTGGAGCTAGAGAATATAATCTAAGTGAAATAAGTCAGAGAAAGACAACATATGAATTCATTCATATGTGAAATTTAAGTAACAAAATAAGCAAAGGGAAAAAAAAGTAGAGAGAGACACACAGACACAAGAAACAGACTCTTAACTGTAGAGAACAAATTGTTGGTTACCAGAGGGAAGGTGGGTAGGAGGATGGGTGAAATTAGGGGTTAGGTATTAAGCAGTACACTTCTCATGATAAGCACCCAGTAATGGGTGGAATTTTTACCTGCAACTGATATAACACTGCATGTTAACCATTCTGGAATTTAAAAAATTTAAGTAAATAAAAATAAACAACAAGAAAAGAACAAAAAGGGACGCCTGGGTGGCTCAGTTGGTTAAGTGTTGGACTCTTGATTTCAGCTCAGGTCATTATCTCATGGTTCTTGGAATTGTTCTCCGAGTCAGGCTCTATGCTGACAGCCCGGAGCCTGCTTGGGATTCTCTCTCTTTCTCTCTCTTTCCCCTTCTCCCATACATGTGTGTTCTCTCTCTCAAAATAAACAAACATTAAAAAAAAAGAGGAATTTGTCATGAAGTGCTTACTGGTTATGAGCACTATGTTCTCTACACAAAATTCATTTAACCCTCACAAGATGACCTAGGTATTATCATTTTCCCTATTGTAGAGTTGGAAAATTTGAGGTCAGAGAGATTAAGTCGCTTGCCCAATAAGTTAACTGCCAAGAATTAGTATGTTCGCAGATCGAGTTTTGGGACTTAGATAATGTAATTCTAGAACCTGTGTTTTAGTTACTCTGTTCAAGGCTCTGTGGTAAAAGGAACATGGCAATAAACTGACAGGTCTGTGACATCAGAGCACAGGAAGTTGAAGTGGAGACTAAAGAGGTAGGGTAGGATCAGATAGTGTAATTCCTTTAATGTCAATGATTTTTGTTCCAACTGAAATAGAGTGTAAAAGGATTAAACACTTAAATAGAGGGAATGGCATAATCAGGTTTGCATTTTGAAAGGTCATTCTAGTTGTAATAGACTAAACGGATTGGAGAAGGGCCAAGAGTGGATGCAATGGCACTATTTAGGAAGTTGTTATAGTAAGGCAGCCCGAGTGAGATAAAGTAGTAGCCTGGGTGGAATAAGGAGGAGATTGTGGAGATGTAGGAAAGTGGGTCAATTTGAGAAAGATCTACAAGATGTAATGATGCATTGGGTTATGAGTGAAGTAAAGGGAGTTGTCAAAAAATAACTCTTAGGTTTCTGAACTGCTGAATTGAATACATTAGGTTGGTTCACTGTTTTGTATAGGACGCAGAATGATTAGTTTGAATGATTAGACTATGTTGAGTTAGAAGTGCCTTTGAGATACTAAAGTGGAGATGTCAAATACATAGTTTTATAGTACCTTTGAACTTTCTGTGTAGTAAATAAATGAGCTGTCCATTATTTTGTCCCTAATGCATGGGTAATTGGTACTTTCCCAGGTCTTTATCATAGTTGTTATCTCTTGAATCCTGGTGATAAAAAAGAATGTAAATAGAGTTTAGCTCTCAGTAGAGCTAATAAAAGAACGTGAAAAGATTCTTCAATCTAGAAAGCAATTAAGACAAGTATGTTAGGACAGTTTTCCTTTGGAGAATGGCAGAACTAAGAATATACTCTGGTAAGAGACTAGGGAAAAAGAGGGCCAAAAAAGGCTACTCTAAATTTAAAATGACAATTTAAGAGCAATCTAATTTGAATATTGAAGTTACATATTTCCTTCCTTTTGTTAATAATAGAATTATTCTTGATTTACCTAAACTACAATTACCCAAGTTACTATAGATAAACAGTGGGAACAGTTATATCAGAAACGAAATGTTGTGTTTTTGTTTTTTTCTTTATTTCTCCATCATAGTCATTTGATGCTGCACTGATAAATCAGCATTACTTTGTACATTTGGGCATATTGGATATTTTAACTATTCACTTTAAATTTTCTTGAAGAACAGAAGAGGTCTAATATTTCTTGAAATAAGTTAAGACTTTTCTCGGATTATTAGATTTTGTTTATTGAGCTTGGAGCAGTAGTTTCCCTTTATCAGAAAATGTTGCCACTCTTGAAAGTATTGTGATACTGGACAAGACTAAGCTTTTGATGCAGATTTTATAGATTTTATATCTTGTAGGTATTGTAATGTTGGTATCTGTGTTACTAATATTTTTTCAAGATTTTTTTTTTTTTTAATTTTCTTTTAAGTAATCCCTATACCTAATGTAGGGTCAGATTTAACAACCCTGGGATCAAGAGTTGCATGTTTCACCAACTGAGCCAGGTGTCATTTTATTGATATTTTAAAGTTCTCTGAAAAAAATAGTTTTAAAAGTAATTCATATATAGATGTAGAACATTTGGAAGATAAAAACCATCACTGAATTTACTATCTGGAGATATCACTGTTTTGGCGTATTTCCTTTACTAATACTTCTGTATTTTTATTTTTTTATTAAAATTTTTTTTTTGTTTAATGTCTATTAATTTTTGAGAGAGAGAGAGCAGGGGAGGGGCAGAGAGAGAGGGAGACAGAACTTAAAGCAGGCTTCAGGCTCCACGCTGTCAGTGCGGAGCCTGATGTGGCGCTCAGACCCACGATCTGTGAGATCATGATCTGAGCCGAAGTAGGACCCTTAACTGACTGAGTGAGCCTCCCAGATGCCACTACTTCTCTGTATTTTTAATGTATAGACAATGTAGAGCATAGTAGTTAAGAATGGAAAGATTCTAGAATTAAATTCCATAAATTCAGGTTTCTGTTCCACCACTTATTAGCTATGTGATTTTAGCAAATTACTTCTCCGAATCTTGAGTTTCAAAATTTGTAACACAGGGATAATAAAAGTAAATACTACTGCTTGCTGTGTGCCAGTTACTTTTCTAAGTGAAAAATCTGAATCTTCATAACATCTGTATTTAAGAGCTACTTAATAGTGCCTTTATGGGGCGCCTGGGCGGGTCAGTCGGTTAAGCGTCCAACTTCAGCTGAGGTCATGCATGATCTCAGGGTTCATGGGTTCAAGCCCCGCATCGGGCTCTGTGCTGACAGCTCAGAGCCTGGAGCCTGCTTCAGATTCTGTGTCTCCCTCTCTCTCTGCCCCTTCCCCGCTCGTGCACGCACGTGCGCTCTCTCTCTCTCAAAAATAAACATTAAAAAAATAGTACCTTTAAGAGGATAAATTAAATAATGGATGTAATGTACTTAATATAGTGCTTAGGACATAATAAATGTCATTTATACGTATTTTGAAAATTACCTTTGTACAGTTTATTAAAACTTTTATTGTGGCCTCATTTTTATGCCATTAATATTCCTTGAAATTCCCAGAAAGAACACTTTTATTGGTTGATTCAGACTGTGTGAGAGTTTACATAAGTTGCTGTCTGAGCTTGTGACTGAGTGTAGTTGGTGGACCCATCTTTCAGTGGTTCAGAAAAAAGGGTGGTTTCCCTGTTTGGCAAGCTTAAAATCTTCTATCTTAGGAGTGGCCTCTGGTCTTGGTCTTGAGTGATAGAGATTTTCTAGTAAGGGTCAATCTCTTTTCACTTTGGTGACTTTTGATAGCTCTCCCAGGTCAGGTTTCACCCAGTCCAGTTTGTCCCAATACCCTCTTATCAAATCCTGCATGATGTTTGCAACAAAGAAGAAATAACTGCAGGCTGGAATAATTAATGCAGGTCCATTATTCTGTAAAGACTCCACACAAGAAGCCTCATCTACCCAAAGAAGTCCAGAGCACACTTGTTGACAAGTTGGGGTTTAGACCCCACCACCAATCTTTCTCTTCCAGTGGCAGGGCATGAACTTTTTTTTTAAAAGGTTTTATTTTATTTATTATTTTTGAATTTGAGAGAGCATGCAAGCAGGAAGGGGCAAAGGGAGAGAGACTCTTAAGCTGGCTCCACGGTCTGTGCAGAGCCCTATGCAGAGCTTGATCTCAGGACCGTGAGATCCTGACCTGAGCCAAAATCAAGAGTGGATGCCTAATCGACTGACCCACCCAGGCACCCCTTTAAGAATATTTTTTGAAGTTTTATTTATTTTGAGAGAGAGAGAGCACAAGTGGGGAAGGGACAGAGAAAGAGGGAGATAGAGAGTTCTAAGTAGGCTCCACATTGTCAGGGCTCGAACTCAAGGGCCATGAGATCATGAGCTGAGCCAAAATCAGGAGTCAGACACTTAACTGACTGAGCCACCCAGGCACCCCTAAGATTTTAAGTAATGTCTATACCTACCCTGAGGCTCATACTTATAACCCTGAGATCAGCAGTGGCATGCTCCACTGCCTGAGCCAGCCAGTTGTCCCTGGAGTATGAAGTCTTTGTTAGGCGTATCCCACTGAGCTCTATAGAGATGGGCTGCAGCTTTAAGCACAGAACTGACATTTTTAACTCCTGCACTTTCAGATCCTTCAGAGTGGGCAGCTCTCATGTCGTAGTGATAGTCTCCATCCCTAGGAGGTGCCCCAGCTGTGTTGCCTCCATCTCCTTTTTTATTTTGAGAAATATAAGATTGATTGGAAGTTGCTAGAATTGTACATTTACTCCTTATAAACATTACCAGTTAACATATTAACATATAACTATTGCTGTATTACATAGACACTTACTTGATTTCCCTTGAACTATTTGAGTTCATTGCAGACATGATTGTAAATACTTAAGCATGTATTGCATGAGAACAAGGACATTGTTTCACTGAACACAGTAAAAGTGCCATAGGAATTTTAACAGTACAATACTCTTATCAAATATACAGTCCATATTCAGGTTATTCTAGTTTGTCATAATGATGTCTTTTAAGGATGGATTCCCCCCCCCCTCCCCCATCAAGGACCTACATTGCATTTATTTGTCATATGTCTTTAGTTTGCTTTAACTTTTAGAACATTTCCCTGGTCTTTTTGGTCTTTCATGATATTTTGAAGAATGCAGTTAGTTGTTTTTCAGCTAATTTCCATTTTGACAGATTACCTCTCATCTTTGTGAGATTTTAAAATTTGTTAATATGGAATTGTAGATCTCTAAATAGATTGGTAGTCTTTTTTCTTCCAAATCTTTGACCCAGTAATTTTTTAGAAGAATATTTTTCAGGGGCTCCTGGGTTACTCGTCAGTTGAGCATCTGCCTCTTGATTTCATTTCAGGTCATGATCCCAGGGTTGTGGGATTGAGCCCCATGTCTCCCTGTCTCCCCCTGTACACACTCTCTGTCTCAAAGGAAAAAAAAAAGTTTTTCGAAAGTGTATGCAAGAAATTCTGAAAATTTTAAATGAAAATAAATACCCTTTGCAAAATTAACACTTACAGATTTTGAGTTATACTAAAACTTAAATTTCTGCATTGTATCTACCTGGCATTTAAGTTTCTAGCACTTGGAAGAATCATTGAAATTCTAATGTTTTTTATTTGCATTGTAAAAATTCATGCAAACTGCATTCATTGAATGTAGAATAAACTAAAAAGTACTGATAAGCAAAATGAAGAAAATAAGTCTATTCTAGGACTCACATATAACAGCTGTCAACACTTTAGTCTATACCCTTCCAATCTTGAGGGAATGAAAGCGTATATGTGAGAGAGACATTAAAAGAATTTTGTATTAGGGTGTCTGGCTGGCTCAGTTGGTAGGTCATGCAACTCTTGATCTTGGGTTTGTAAAATCAGCCATATTGGATATAGAGATTACTTAAAATCTTCAAGCAAAAGAATTTTGTATTGTAACACTGTGCTGTAGCTTACTTTGCCCTCCTTTAATAGTGGTTGTATTATTAAACAATGAAAGAATGGAGAAGTAGAGGTGCCATATGATCTTATTAATGGGAAACAACTGGAAAGAGAGGCCATTGTCTTATCAGTCAGCATTTAGATTCGTACCAAGTACTGTAAATAATTCTTATAGTTGAATCATACAATTGTTTTTCTAGTTCTCAGAATTTCTGTTGATGGGGATAAAGGAACATTAGAGAGGTGAGTGCTTGTGGAAAATTGCAAATTATGAAAATCTTAAACTTTATTTGGAACTAAGTTTCATATAAATGCTATGACCAGGAAATGGAGTTTTCGTACTTTAATTTTTAACATTTGTTTTTAAACAGGTAAAACATTCACCATTTGAAAAATACAAAATAGTGAAAAGTCTCCTTCTCACTTTTGTGTGTCAGGCTCTTGAGAACCTTACTTAGATGCTGGCCACCAATGTTACCAGTTTCCAGGTATCTTTCCAGAGATAGTTTTTGTGTGTACAAGAAAATTTGTATATGTCACCAGGTACATTTGAAATAATTTGATTATATTAGTCTAATTTCCTTTAATAGTACTGACATTTATACAATCATACTTCAGAGAGATTGTGGGCTTGGTTCAGATCACCACTATAAAGTGAATATTGAAATAAAATGAGTCAAATGAATTTTTTGGCTTCCCTGTGCATATAAAAGTTATGTTTATACTGTAGTCTATTATATACTGCAGTAGCATTATGTCTTAAAAATGAATGCTAACTATTATTTGAACTTTCAGTAAATTATAATCTTTTTGCTCGTCGAAGTTCTTGCCTTTTTGTTGATGACTGCTGACTGATCAGGGTGGTGGTTGCTGAAGGTTAGGGGGACTGTGACATTTTCTTAAAATAAGACAACAATGAAGTTTGCCACATTGATGGACTTTTCCTTTCACAAACATTTCTCCGTTGTATGCAGTGCTGTTTGATAGCTTTGTACCCAGAGTAGAAATTTTTCAAAATTAGTCAGTCTTGTCAAACCCTGCTATTCCTTTTTCTGCAAAATCTGTGGAATATTTTAAATCCTTTGTTGTCATTTCAACAGTCTTCATAGCATCTTTGATAGAAGTAGATGCCATCTCAAGAACTACTTTCTTCGCTCAGCCATAAGAAAGCAACTCCTCATCGATTAAAATTTTATCATGTGATTTTAGCAACTTAATTATATCTTTAGGCTCCACTTCAGATTTTAAATCTCTTGCTGTTTTCATCACATCTGCCATTACTTCCTTCACTGAAGCCTTTGAACACCTCAAAGTCGTTCATGAGGATTGAAATCTACTTCCTCCAGTCTCCTAGACCTTTTCCCATGAGTCATATAATATTCTAATGGCATCTACAATGATGAATCCTTTCCAGAAAGTTTTTAGTTTACTTTGCCTAGATCCATCAGGCATTATCCATGGCAGTTATAGCTTTAAAAATTATGGGGCACCTGGGTGACTCAGTTGGTTAAGCGTCTGACTTCAGCTCAGGCCATGATCTCACAGTCTGTGAGTTCCAGCCCCGAGTCGGGCTTGTGCTGATGTCTCGGAGCCTGGAGCCTGCTTCGGATTCTGTCTCCCTCTCTTTCTGCCTCTCCCCTGCTCACACTCTGTCTCTATGTCTCTCAAAAATGAATTTAAAAAAGTTAAATTAAAAAAAAATAAAAATTGTATATTTATTTATTAAAGATTTTATTTATTTTTTAAAGTTCATTTATTTATTTTGAGAGAGTGAGTGAGCAGGAGAGGAGAGAGAAGGCGAGAGAGAGAATCCCAAGCAGGCTCCATACTGCCAGTGCAGAGCCCGGTGCGGGGCTTGAACTCACGAACTGTGAAGTCACACCTGAGCTGAGATCAGGAGTCAGATGCTTAGGAGTGCCTGGGTGGCTCAATCAGTTAAGCATCTTACTTTGGCTCAGGTCATGATCTTATGGTTTGTGAGTTTGAACCCCGCATCGGGCTCTGTGCTAACGGGTGTGAAGCCTGGAGCCCGCTTTAGATTCTGTCTCCCTCTCTTTCTCTGCCACTTCTCTGCTCATGCTCTGTTTCTCTCTCAAAAATAAATAAACATTAAAAAAAAAAAAGACACTTAACCGACTGAACCTCCCAGGTACCCTTTTATTTTTATTTTTTAATTAAAAAATTTTTAAGTTTTTATTTATTTATTTTGAGAGAGAGAGAGAGCACAAGCAGGATAGGGGCAGAGAGAGAAGGAGAGAGAGAGAATCCCAAGCAGGCTCCACGCTGTTAGCACAGAGCCCCATGTGGGGCTCAAACTCAGGAATTGCTAGATCATGACCTGATCCAAATCAAGAGTCAGATGTTTAACCAACTGAGCCACCCAGGTGCCCCAAATTTTTATTTTTAATCTCTATATCCAGTGTAGGGCTGGAACCTGCAGCCCCTTGATGAAGAGTCTCATGTTCCACCGACTGAGCCAACCGAACCCCCCTCAAATTGTAATTTTAAATCATAAGACTCAAAAGTTGAAATTGCTCTTTGGTCCATGGGACTGCAGAATGGATGTATTAGCAGATATGAAAACAACATTAATCTCATTGTGCATTTCCGTGTACTTGGGTGACCAGATGCATTGTCAATGAGCAGTACTATTCGAAAGGAATCTTTTTTTTTTTTTTCCTGAACAGTAGGTCTCAACAATAGGCTAAAAATACTCAGTAAATCATGTTGTAAACAGATGTACTGTCATTCAGGCTTTGTTCCATTTGTAGATGACAGGCAGAGTAGGCTTAGCATACTACTTTTTTAAAAAAATTCTTTGACATTTATTTATTTTTGAGAGACTTAGAGACAGAGCATGAGCAGGGGAAGGGCAGAGAGAGAGGGAGATACAGAATCTGAAGCAGCAGGCTCCAGGCTCCAATGAGCCGTCAGCACAGAGCCTGATGCAGGGCTCAAACTCACAGACCGTGAGATCATGACCTGAGCTGAAGTCAGCCGCTTAACCTTCAGACTGAGCCACCCAGGCGCCCCAGGTTTAGCATACTTCTTAAAGGCTTTGGGATTTTCAGAACAGTCCAGGAGCATTGCCTCAACCAACTGTCAGCAGCTTCAGTAGCCCCTAACAAGAGAGTTAGCCTGTCTTTTGAAGCTTTGAAACCAGGCATTGACTTCTCCTCTCTAGGTATGAAAGTCCTAGAAGACATTATCTTCCAATATAAAACTGTTTAGTCGACATTGAAAATCTGTTGTTTTTAGTGTAGCCACCTTTATTAATTATCTTAACTAGATCTTCTGAATAACTTGCTGCAGCTTCTACATCAGCCGTTGCTGCTTCACCTTGTACTTTTATGTTACGGAGATGGCTTCTTTCCTTAAATGTCATGAACCAACCTCTGCTTGCTTCAGACTTTTCTTCTGCAGCCACCTCAACTCTCAGACTATACAATTGAAGAGAGTTAGGGCCTTGCTCTGGATTAGGCTTTTGCTTAAGGGGATGTTTTTGCTGGTTTGATCTATTCAAATCACTAAAACTTTATCCATATCAGGTTAGAACTTATAAACTTATAAAGAACTTACACAACTCAATACAAAAAATCCCAAATAATCTGATTGAAAAATGGGCAGAGGAGAACTGAATAGACATTTTCCCAAGGAAAACGTGTACTGATGCCAATAGACACGTGAAAAAGATGCTCAGCATCACTCATCATCAGGGAAATGCAAATCAAAACTATAATGAGATCTCACCTCACAGCTGTCAGAATGGCTAGCATCAAAAAGACAAGAAATTGGGGCGCCTGACTGGCTCAGTTGATGGCGCATGCAACCTTTGTTCTCGGGATTGTAAATTTGAGCCCCACATTGGGGGTAGAGATTACTTAAAAATAAAAAAGACAAGAAATAACAAGTGTTGGTGAGGATGTAGAGAAAAAGGAAGTCTTGTGCAGTTGATGGGAATGTAAACTGGTGCAACCACTGTGGAAAACAGTGTGGAGGTTCGTCAAAAAATTAAAACTAGAAGTAACATATGATCCAGTAATTCCACTACTGGGTATTTACCCAAAAGAAACGAAAACACTAAGTTGAAAAGATATATGCACCCCTATGATTATTATAGCCTTATTTACCATAGTCAAGATATGGAAGCAATCCAAGATGAATGGATAGAGAAGATTTGGTATACAATGGGATATTACTTAGCCTTAAAAAAGAATAAGATCTTGTTATTTGTGACATCATAGATGGACCTAGAGGGTATAATGCTAAGTGAAATAAGAGAAAGACGAACACCATATGATTTCACTGGTGTGTGGAATCTAAAACATAAAACAAATGAATAGATAAGCAGACAGAAAGCAGAAATAAACCTGTAAATGCAGAGAACAAACTGGCGGTTGCCAGAGGGGAGGGGGTGGTGGGATGGACAAAATGGGTGAACCAGAGTGGGAGATACAGGTTTCAAGTTATGGAATGAATAAGTCATAGGAATCAAGGATACTACATAGAGGATACAGTCAGTGGTGGTGTTGTAATAATGTTCCGGGTGACAGATAGTAGCTACACTTGTGGTAATAGAATATAGAATATAGGTATGGAATAATGTATAGACTTGTTGAATCACTATGTTGTAGACCTGAAACTAATGTAACATTGTGTGTCAACTATACTTAAAAAAAAAAAAAAAAAAAAGCAAGGACAGTATACAAAAAACCCAAACCACCCCGAACACTTTTCTTCATATCAGCAATAAAGCAGTTTCTCTTTCTTATCATTCATATGTTCACTGGAGTAACAATTTCCTTCAATAACTTTTCCTTTGCTTTTTTTTTTCTAATTTTTATTATTTATTTATTTATTTTTTTAATGTTTATTTTTGAGAGCAGGAGGGACAAAGCATGAGTGGGGGAGGGGCAGAGAGAAAGGGAGACACAGAATCTGAAGCAGGCTCCAGGCTCTGAGCTGTCAGCACAGAGCCTGATGTGGGGCTTGAACTCACAGACTGTGAGATCATGATCTGAGCTGAAGTCAGACTCTTAACCGGCTAAGCCACCCAGGCGCCCCTCCTTTGCTTTTTATAACCTGGCCGTTTGGCACAAGGTCTCGCTCTCAACCTTTCTTTCGACATGCCTTCCTCACTAAGCTTAATCACGTACAGCTTTTGATTTAAAAGTCAGAGAAGTGCAACTTTTTCACTTGAACACTTAGAGGCCATTGTAGGGTCATTAACCATCACACCCAGGTAATCTATGCAAGGATACATAGGAATAGGGGTATTTGGGAGGCTTAGTTTTTCTTGTGAGTTCTTTTAAAATATTTGTTCCCCAAATACATGTATTACTTTTTTTCCCCAATTTTTCAAGAGAGAGAAGGTTATGTTCTTTTCAAGAAGATCTTTAATTATACAACCTTATCAGTTACCATTTTATTTTATGTCTGTGTTCATGTTCTAATTAGACTGAGTAAGGGGACAATTTTTCTTTCTCTGAAAGGATTGAATGTTTGACTGAGTTGGCTGTTTTCTAAGCCTGAGCCCTCTGATTAACAGATGTAGGGAAAAGGGCTTTATGGTATTGAAGCAGTTGCTTAAGACCAACAATGTCCTTTTTGTGAAAATCTGAAGGTTCTTAAAAGATGGAATAGCATGACATCATCACTGTTCATCCAAGGAACATTCCTCAAGTAATACTGACTATGCTGTGACTATCAGTACCCTTCCCCCATCTTCTTTCTGTTGCTTTGACTGATGTTATTGTCAGCTATTTGACTGTTTTACAGATGTGGAACAGTTACTTAATTCTCAAAATCCTAATTTGGTCTGAGATTTTAAAATAAATTATATTGGATTTTTTCTTCTAGTTTCATCAGCTTTTTTAGACATATGTTTTAGGATTGAACAAACTGGTACCACCTACAAAAATTGTTTATGTCTTTTAAATTCAATGCTAAATAATCTAATAAATGATAGGCTTCTTTGGTCTATTTTTGTGAAACCAGAAATTATATCTCAATTACTGTTTCTAGGATTCTTAATTTCATTTTACTATTCTCTTTTAGTAAGAAGGCTATCAGTTGCTGTAATAATTAACCTCTGAGAACAGATAAGATATTTAAAAAATGTAACCTAACAGCCTGTTTTTTTATTTTGTTTTGTTTTGTTTTTTAAGTTTATTTATTTAAAGAGAGAGTACAAGCTGGGTAGGGGCAAAGAGAGAGGGGAGAGAGAGAATCCCAAGCAGGCTCCACACTGGGAGTGGATCCCAGGACTCTGGGATCATGACCTGAGCTGACACCAAGAGTTGGACACTCAACTGACTGAGCCACCCAGGCACCACCCCTCTTTCTAGATTAAGATAGAAGCTTAGATTATTTATTTGAAATCTATCCTTTTTTTCTAATACAGATTTAGTGCCTTAAATTTCTTTTAAAAGAAATTTTTTTAAGTTTATTTATTTTGAGAGAGAGAGCGCGGGCGCACACACAAGTTGAGGAGGAGCAGAGAAGAGAGACAGAATCCCAAGCGGGCTCCGCAGCATCAGTGTGGGGCCTCTTGCGGGGTTCAGACTCACAAACCATGAGATCATGAGCCAAGCTCAAGAGACTGATGCTTAGCCAACTGCACCATCCAGGCACCCCTAGTGCCTTAAATTTCTATGTAAGCACTGCATTAGTTGTATCTTACAAATTTTGTGTTGTATTTTTATTTTCACTCAATTTGTATTCTTTTCTAATTTCCCCTGAAGCTTCTTTATTGACTCATCGATTACTTAGAAATGTGTTTAATTTTCAAATTTTGTGGGTTTTATAAAGATATATTTCTGTTACTGAATTTAAATACACTCTGCTCAGATAATGATCATTTTGTATGAATCGAAATTTTTTGCACTTGTTAAGATTTGTTTTATGACCCAGAATATAATGTCTTGGTGTGAATATCATATGCGTTCTTGAAAAGAATGTATATTCTGTTTTTGTCAGATAGAGTATTCTAGAAATGTCATTAGATAAAGTTGGTTGATAGTGTTGTTCTATATATTTTCAGACTACTTTTTCTTTGAATTTTTGAGAGTGTAGTGTTGGAGCCTCCCAGTATAATTATAGACTTGTTCTATTTCTCTTCACTTGTATCAGTTTTTGTTTCATGAATTTGAAGCTCTTTTGTCGGTGAAGACAAATATGGGATATGGCAAAAGTAATCATACCATGATATAATGTTCCTCTTTATCACTTTCCTTAATTCTGAAGTCTATTTTGACTGATATTAATGTAGCTACTCTAACTTTCTTTTGTTTAATATTTTGCATTTCTTTTAGAGTAGGTCTGCTGGCAACAGATTCTTTTTGTTTTCCACTGTTTAAGAATTTCTCCCTCCCTCCACACCTCTTCATTCCTGTAGAAGATTTCTGCTAGATAAAGATACTGTTTCACTTTTTGTGGGCTCCCGTGTCTTTTATTCAGAATATGTTGTCATTTACATTGAGTTTATTTTTATTCATTAGAATTTTGACTAGGTGTGTCTAGCCTGATTTTCTTTTAATTGTCCTATTTGGGGTTGGTTGAACTTGTTGAATCTCTAAATTTATGTCTTTTGTCAAATCTGGGAAGTTTTCAGAAACTACTAAAACAGTTTTCTTTTCTCTTTCAATTTATTTTTCCTCTCTTTAATAATACCAATGATTTGAAATGTAGACAATATGATACTGTCTGAGAAGTCACCAAGGCTCTGTTTTTTCAATCTTTTTTTCCACTGTGTTCTTTAGTTTTGATAATTTCTATTGCTCTGTCTTATAGTTTACGGACTCTTTCCTGTATCATTTCTATTGTGCAGTTGAGTCCATGCAGGGAGGTTGGGTTTTTTTTTGTTTCTTTGTTTTTGTTTTTGTTTTAAGTAAATTCTATGCCCAATGTGGGGTTTGAACTCAAAACTCCAAGATTAAGAGTTGCATGCTGTACAGACTGAGCCAGCCAGGTGCCCCTCATTTCTGATATTGTATTTTTCAGTTCTAAATTTTTCATGTTGTTTTAAAAAAACATTTTGTATTTCTCTACCAAGAACTGATGTCTTTTCAGTTGTTGCCAGAGATTTAACCTTTTCCTCATTTATCATGATTATAATAACTGCTTTAAAGTCTTTGTGTGACTATTCCAACATGAGTCATCTCAAAATAAGCATCTGTTGGTCCTCTCTTCCCTTGATAATTTGTCACATTTACTAGTTGTGTGTGTGTGTGTATGTGTGCGCGCGCGCGCGTGCGTGCATGCGTGTTTGCATGTAGGATAATTTTGGACTTTATCTTGGACATTATGGCTGTTTCTGAATTGTATTAATATCCTCTAGAGAATGTTGATTTTTCTTTGTTTTAGTAGACACCAACTGGTTTAAATGGGAAGTTCTGTCTCATTTTCTGTTGGTGGTAGTTCCAGTAGCAGTTCTGTTTTCAGAATTTTTGCTGTGCTCTTTGGATTTGCCCTGTGCTTTGTAAGCCTCTCAGTGATAGTATGAGACTTGGCAGTGGTGTATAATATAGATTAGTTCCCTTTAGTGTAGTCTTTGCTACCTTTCTTTAAGTGTATTTTACACAAGTGCAAATACAGTATTTGTTTTGGCTTATGCCAAAACAAAAGAATTAGGGATCTCTTTTTCAGCTCTCTCTTTTCCATGATTTTCCTCCATTCTCTTCAGTTTCCAGTGGTTTTTCCCCCTTCTTCTTCCTCTTCCTCTTCCTCTTCCTCTTCCTCTTCTTCTTCTCTTCCTCCTCCTCCCCCTCCCCCTCCCCCCCTCCCCCTTCTTCTCTTTTTAATGTTTATTCTTGAGAGAGAGACAGGGTGCAAGCGGGGTAGGGGTAGAGAGAGATGGAGACACAGAATCTGAAGCAGGCTCCAGGCTCTGAGCTGTCAGCACAGAGCCTGACACAGGGCTTGAACTCAACGAACCAACCATAAGATCATGTCCTGAGCCAAAGTTGGATCCTTAATCGACTGAGCCACCCAGGCACCTCTTCTTTTTTTTTTTTTTTAAACATTTATTCATTTTTGAGAGATAGGATAGAGAGAGACAGAGTGCAAGTGGGAGAGGGGCAGAGAGAGAAGACACAGAATGCAAAGCTCCATGTTCTTTTGATCAGAAAGACGGGTTTTTCTATGAGCTTTTAGACCTGTGCATTGTACAGTTTAGCCATCACTGGGGCTACTCTTAAGTGAAGTGGGAAAGGAGAGAAGAATTTAAAAAGACAATGAGAATTCCCCCTTCATACTTTTTGGACTAAAGGGGCCCTGTTTTCCAATTTTTCTGGTCAGAGAGAGGTTTTCTCACAGATTTTTTTTTTTTTTTTTTTTGTTTTTTTTTTCTTCCTGTTGCTAGGGCAGTGCATTTCTGTGGCTGAGCAGAGAAAAAAAGAAAATGGCTTTCCCCCCTACAGTCTCTAGATTACAGGATCTCCTTTTCCTGATCCTTTGGCCAGAAAGAGGGGATTTCTTTAAGGGTTTCCTTGTCAGCACCCTCAGCATAGTTCTGTAACTCAGGCCATTCTTAGATCAAAGCCAGGAGTTAAAGAAGGAAAATAGAATTAGGAAGCTCATGGCTGTTCCCATCATTCTTCACATTTTAACTTCTTTCCCCAATAGTTTATATTACCTGTTTATGGAATGCTGATGTATATATCCTTTGGCTATTTATATATTGGTGAATTAGCTACTTTCTCTGAATGATTTGAATGATATCTATACATTTAAGGAATATTAATCCTTAATTGTGTTTGTCCTGGATGTTTCAGTTTTTGTGGTTGACTCAATTTTTTTGACATATAAAATTTTAAAATGTATTAGTCTTGGGGCACTTGGATGTCTTAGTCTGTTAAATGTCCAACTTTGGTTCATGTCATGATCTCAGGATTTGTGAGTTTGAGCCCCGCGTTAGATAGCTCAGAGCTTAAAGCCTGCTTTGGATTCTGTATCTCCCTTTCTCTCTGCCCCTCTCTCGCTCACACTTTTTCTCTCAAGTATAAATAAACATTCAAAAAATGCGTTAGTCTTTTGCGAATTAAAAAAAAATGCTAATAGCCTTTTCTATGTTCTTCCTAGTCAGAATATGTATTATTCTGGTTCTAAAAATGTTCCATTTTATTTTTCTCTAATTTGAAGTACAATGTTAAGTAAAATCTCCTAAAATTATAAAAGCAGTTGCTATAAAAATTCAGATAATATGGATGTCAAGATTAACAAGTAATGCTTTTCTTTTCTCCTCCTCCTCCTCCTCCTCCTCCTCCTCCTCCTCCTCCTCCTCCTCCTCCTCCTCCTCCCCCTCCTCCTCCCTCCTCCTCCTCCTCCCTCCTCCTCCCTCCTCCTCCTCCTTTTTTTAATTCAAGTTAGTTAGCATACAGTATAGTCTTGGTTTTAGTAGAACCCAGTGATTCATCTTTTACATACCCACATACTCCCCCCATACCCTTTCCAGATAACCATGGATTACTTTACACTAGTTTTGCCTATTTGAGAATTTATCAGGGGAATCATTAAATATATATTCTTTGTTTCTGGCCTATTTTGCTGAGTGAGCATAATGCTTTTGATACTCATCTGTTTTCCTACATGTATCGTTAGTTTCTTCCTTTTTATTGCTGTGAATAGTATTTCATTGTGTGAATGTACCACAAATCTGTTCTACGCTTATTTATTGATAGACATTTGTATTATTTGCAGTTTTGGACTGTTATGAATAAAGCTACTATGTACAAGTTTTTTGTGCCTGTGTTTTCGTTGAATAAATGACAGCTAGTTAAGGAATTGCTCCTTCATATAGTAAATACTTACTTTTCTTGATACGCATCTGCTAAACAATTTTCCAAAATGGTTGCACTATTTTACACTCCCATGAACACTGTAATAATTTAACAGTTCCTGACCTTGTGCATTTATCATTTCTCGTGTTTTCTGTAAGTATCTTTGGTATAAATTCCATAAAGTGGTATTTTTGTTTGAAATGGTAAGTACATATGTGTTTGCTAGATTTTTCTCCATAAGGTTTATATTGTGTGTTTTTTTTTTTCCCATTGCCACTGCTAATGGATGAGTGCATACATATTTCCCTTCTACCCCACCATCAACCTGTGGTCAATTTTTGCCTTTCTGATAGGTACAAAATGAAATCTTAGTATAGTTTTAATTTGTACTTCTTTTACTTGGAATGATTTTGAACATATTTTCATATATTTAATGGTTGTTTACTTATTTTTTTCCTTCTGTGAATTACACATATCTGCTGGATTCTTTTCTATTTGCTGTTTTCAGAAACTTTTCTGATATTAAAGATCTCAGGTTATTATCTTTTTTCTTTCCTTTTTTTTTTTAACGTTTATTTATTTTGAGATAGAGCATGAGTGGGAGGGGGCAGAGAGAGGAAGAAAGAAAGAGAATCCCAAGCAGGCTCCACACTGAAGGCGTGGACCTGACACAGGGCTTGAATCCATGAACAGCGAGATCATGACCTGAGCCCAAGTCTGACACTTAACCAACTGAGCTATGCAAGCACCTCTCTTTCCTCTACCCCACCCCCCTCTTTTTAAAAGCTCTTTACATATTAGTGATATTCCCCCTTTGTAAACATAAGTTTCAAACTTTTTTTCCAAGTTTATCTTTTGTCTTTTTGTTGATGGTGTCTTTCTCCATGATTTCTTTTCCCAAGTTTTCTTTTTTATATTGTTAAATATGTATCAGTCTTTGTCATTATTGTTTTGGCTTTGGAACATTAGGAAAGTTTCTTCAGTCCCTCATTATGGAGGAACTTATGTCCTTCTAGTACTTGTATAGTTTCATTTTTTTAAAATTTTAATTTATTTTACATAATCTCTACACCCAGTGTAGGCTCAGACTCAAAACTCCAAGATCAAGAGTCACATGTTCTTTCAGTTGAACCAGCCAGGTGCCCCAGTTTCATTTTTTATGTTTGTATTTCCCAATATAATCCCCATATGTTGTATTTATGTTTGTATTGCCTGTATGTAATTTTGGTGTTCAGTTTGAGGAAAAGGGGTTATTTTATTTTTTTACCAAATAGTTACTGGAGTCATTAGACCTCACTTTATATATCTGATTCTTTTTTTCCTTATTTACTTGGGATACCTCTGAACCCCAATAATGTTTATATAAGTATGTGATAGGGTTATAATTTTTATGTAATTTTTCTGAATGGGTTGTCAGTATTCTCTGCATTTATTTCTTCTTTTAATTGTATGCTAAATTCCAAGGCAGACAAACATTGGTTTGTTTCTTGGCGATCTTTTAGATTATTAATTTGCTTATTCTATTTTTAGTATTCTAATGGTACCATAATTTGGGTTATCTTTTGATATTTGTTAGAGTAAATGTCCCTCATTTTTTCTTATTTCTTTGATTTTTCCAGAGGGATGCTATCCTATCCTATGAAGTATGTTATTTTCATTGTACAGATTAGGAAAATGAGGCTACCCAAGTCCACAGTTCATAAATAGTGTTGCCAGGATTCATGTCCAGGCAGTGGCAGTGTCATTCCAGAACCCAGGTTCTGAAGCCTCTCAATTATGACAGCTGTTTTTAAAATTGAATGCTCTGTTATAAAGGAACTGATAACAGAACACCAGGGAATTTACTGGTTATCTGTAATATCTACTTATCTAATGTTACAGGTTTGATAAAGGCCATATTTTAATGTGAATCAGGTTTACTGGGGAAACAGTTGTCTGAGTGAAATTCATTGCTTTCTCCCATTGTATTTTTCTTTGGAATGTCTGTATTAGAGTTGATTAAACACTGGCATATGGTATCTTTTCAGACTGAAAAACTACTGTACTAGTAGACCCCACTTCCATCTCAGTGAAATTCTAGGTTGCAGGTAATTTTGTATGTGCTATCAGAAAATGATCTTATAGTAATTATTCTTAATGGTTTTTGCTTTTCTGACTTTTTTCTTCTCTTATTTCTCTTTAATAGTTTATGCCAGTGTGGCTTCATTCATACAGATGAACCAGGGATTGGGATAGCAGTATAAAATTAGAATCAGAGAACTGATTGCCCAGCAGGATGCCATCAACCAACCGAGCGGGCAGCCTGAAGGACCCTGAAATTGCAGAGCTCTTCTTCAAAGAAGATCCAGAGAAGCTCTTCACAGATCTCAGAGAAATTGGCCATGGAAGCTTTGGAGCAGTGTATTTTGTAAGTGTTAAAGGCTTAATGTCAGTGACTAGCATTTGCTTAATATCTAGTCGTGGCAGAGTAAAAAAAACAATAATACAAAGAGACATATGCAGTAGTCCATTTTATAGTCACTTGCATAGATATATGTGTATAATATGAAAGTAGATAGGTTTATTTATTGAGCTTCTTGGATTATTAAAAAATGGGAAAGAATATTATTTTGCTTTAACATATTTAGCATTTTAGTACAGTGGTTTGAAGAGTTTGTACACTTGCATTATATAGACTTAAATTTTGCAGAAGAACTCTGACTTCTGTAAAGTCTCATACACAGTCAATTTTAGTATTGCGGAAATCTAAGATTATTGTTTGACAGAAGGATATGTACCAGTCTTTTTTTTCTTGAGTGTAAATGGTTGTGTGTTATGCTAAAATAATCATCAAATTTGCCATTTTAACCATTTTTAAGTGTACAATTTGTGGCGTTAATTACACGCACAATGTTGTGCAACCAAACCATTATATATTTTCAAAACTTTTTTTATCACCCCAAACAAACTATATATTTATTAGCAATAACTCCTTTCCCCTCTACCCAATCTCTAATCTACTTTTTGTCTCTGAATTTGCCTATTCTAGATATTTCATATAAATGTAATCATACAGTATTTGTGTATAGCTTATATCATTTAGCATAATGTATAGCTAATCATTTTGCAGGTCAACCATGTTGTCGCACGTATCAGTACTTCATTCCTTTTTATAGCTGAATAATATCCCATTATATATACCATGGTTTGTTTATCCGTTCATCTGTTGATGGATACTAGATTGTGTCCATCTTTTGGCTTATTGCGAACATATGTTACGATGAACATTGGTGTACAAATATCTGTTTGAGTCAGTGTTTTCAAATTTGGGTGTGTACCTAAAAGTAAAAATACTAGACCACGTGGTAGAGTGAAAATACTAGATCACATGGTAATTTTATGTTTAACTTTTTGAGGAACTGCCAATGCTCCATAGTGGCTATACTGTTTCCATTACTCCAGTAATTTACTGGAGTTCCAATTATTCCACATCCTCACAAATGCCTATAATTTTTTGTTATTTTGATTATAGCCATCCTACTAGATGTGAAGTAGTATCTTGATGTTTTGTATTTTTCTATTGACTAATAATGTTGAGCATCATCTCATGTGCTTATTGGCCAAATATTTGCATATCTTCTTTGGAGAAAGGTCTGTTCAAGTCCTTTGCCTGTTTTAAAATTTAGGTTGTCTCTTCGTTGTTGAGTTATAAGGGATCTTTATGTATTCTGAATATTAAGTCCTTATCAGATACATGATTTGCAAATATTTTCTCCCATTTTGTGGTTTGTCTTTTCACTTTCTTGACGATGACCTTTGATCTACAAAAGTTTTAAATTTGGATGAAGTCCAATTGGTCTATTTTTTGTTGTTGTTGCTTATACTTTTGGTGTCATGTCTAATTATCCATTGCCAAAGCCAAGGTTGTGAAGATTTACCCTTATGTTTTCTTCTAAGAGTTTTATGGTCTTAGCTCTTATATACAGGTCGTCAATTGATTTTGAGTTAATTTTTGGATATGTTGTAAGGTAGAGATCCAACTTTATTCTTTTGTATGTAGAAATCCAGTTATTCAGTGTTCCAGTGTCCTCTGTTGAAGAGAATATTCTTTCTCTGTTGAATTATCTTGACATCTTTGTGAAGTCAATTGGTCATATTGTATAGGTTTATTTCTGACCTCTCGGTTCTATTCATTTTGTCTACATATCCGTCTTTATGCTAGTATCATACTGTTTTGATTTCTGTAGCTTTGTACTAAGTTTGAGATCAGGGACAACTTTATTATTCTTTTTAAGGATAGTTTTGGCTATTTGGGGCTCCTTGCCATTCCACATGAATTTGAGGATTGGCTTTTCCATTTCTGCTGTTGGACTTTTGTTAGGAATTATTTAAATTTGTGGATCATGCTTGGTAGTATTGGCATCTTACCAATATTAAGTCTTACTATCCATGAACACAGTATGTCTTTCTAGACACTTGTTTAGGTCTTCTTTAATTTTGTTCAGCAATGTTTTATAGTTTTCAGTATACAAGGGTTATAATTCGTTGCTTAAATTTAGTCATCAATATGTTATTCTTTTAGATGCTATTGTAAATGGAATTACTTTCTTAATTTCCTCTTTAGATTATTCATTGCTGATATATAGGAGCAGCTGATTTATGTGTGTTGATTTTTACATTACAATTTTGCTAAATTTATGAGCTGTAGTATCTTTCATGTGGATTCTGCGGACTTCTGTATATAAGATCATCTTACCTATAAATAAAGATAGTTTTACTTCTTTCCAATTTGGATGCCTTTTATTTTTCTTATCTATTTGCTCTAATTATAACTTTGATGGCAGTGATGAAAATGAGCATCCTTGTTCCTGATCTTAGGGAGAAACTTTCTTCAGTTTCTCATAATTGAGGATGATGTTAGTTATGG
Source organism: Paguma larvata (assembly GCA_030068075.1). Lineage (NCBI taxonomy): Eukaryota > Metazoa > Chordata > Mammalia > Carnivora > Viverridae > Paguma > Paguma larvata. The sequence goes on from CM057843.1 coordinate 7,551,477, forward strand.
GATTTTCATAAATGCCCTTAATCATATTTAGGAAGTTTTTTCTGTTTCTAATTTTTTGAGTGTTTTTGTTTTGTTTTGTTTTTTCCTTGAAAGGTTGCTGCATTCTGTTACATACCCTTTGGGTGTCAGTTAAGGTGATCATAACGGTTTTTCCCCTTCATTCTGTTAATGTAGTATATTGCCTTACTGATTTTGTTACATTGAACCACTGTTGCATTTCTGGGATAAATCTACTTTGTCATGGTTTATAATCATTGCATCTCTATTCATAAGGGACACTAATTTTCTTTTTTTGTGATTTTCTTGGTTTGGTGTTGGTATCAGGCTAATACTGGCTTCATAGAATGAGTTAGGAAGTGTTCTTTTTAGTTTTTGGAAGAGTTGGTGAAGAATTGGTATTAATTCATTTTGAGAGAGAAAGACAGCATGAGTGGGAGAAGGGCAGAGAGAGAGAAAGGAAGAGAGAGAATCCCAAGTAGGCTCCACACTGCCAGCACACAGCCTGATGTGGGGTTCAAACCCACAAACTGATAGAAATGACCTGAGTCAAAATCAAGAGTCGGATGTTTAACTGAAAGAGCCACCCAAGTGCCCCCATCTGTTGATGTTTTCTCTTAAGTTTCTTTTATTTGTGGGTTCTAGGAATTTGTTTCATCTTGGTTGTCAAATTTATTGGTAAAAAGTTGTAAATAGTATGCTCATATAACCCCTTTTATTTCTGTAGGTTGGTTGTAATAGTCCCATTCTTTTTCTGGTTTTAGTTATTTGGCTCTTGTCTCTTTTCTTTTTTATTGGTATAAGCTAAGTCTGTTTTCTCTTGAATTTTAACTATAACTGTATTTTGAGATTTTCAGTAAAAGACCCTTAGTAAACTTTCCTTGTTCATGTAAAGATGTATTATATTACCTTTAATACTGAAAAAAGAAAAGCATACAGAAACCATTACTTATAACTATTTTCTCTTCAGGTAACCACTGATAATATTTCATTTACATCTTTTCAACCTTTCAATAATGTACATATATCCAGGATTACTGTTATCTCAACTTAGCCAGGACTCTTCCAGTTTCAGTGGTGAAAGTCCCATGTCCTAGAAACCCTATAACCCAGGTCAAAATGAGATGGTTATTCATACGACGTATATCTGTAACACATTGTATTTATATTTTGTTCACTCTCCCTTTAATTTTTTATTTAAAAAAATTTTTAATGTCTATTTTTGAGAGAGAGAGTGAGAGAGTGAGCAGGGGAGGGGCAGAGAGAAAGAGAGAGGGAGAAACAGAATCCGACACAGACTCCAGGCTCTGAGGTGTCAGCACAGAGCCTGACATGGGGCTCAAACTCATGTACCATGAGATCATGACCTGAGCTGAAGTCAGACGCTTAACCTACTGAGCCACCCAGGTGCCCTGCCATTTAATTTTTAAAATGAAAGTGTATAGTTTGTTTTATAAAATTTTGTGGCACTGCTTATTTTTCTTATGAATAAGTATCCATGTATAACAGCTAATTGCTATATCACATTTTGTCATATATCTGATATATCATAATTCACTTTATCATTCCACGTAATTAGATATTAAGGTTTTTCAACCCTCCTGTGTTGTTTTTTTTTTTTTTTTTTTGCTGTTAAAAATAATGCTGTAATGAGCTTCATTATATTTCCTCTTAATGGACAGATTTACCAATTTGGAGGGAAAAAGAAGAGAAGGAGAATAAAGCAATGTGAATATCCTAGAAAATAATGAAAAAGAATATTAGGAGACTGTTGAAGGGATCCTTGAATTACCAATTTTTTAAAGTTTATTTATTTTGGGAGGAGAGGGAGAGAGAATCCCAGTTAGGCACTGTGCTGTCAGTGCAGAGCTGGACGCAGGGCTCAAACTCATGAACTATGAGATCATTACCTGAGCCAAAAGCAAGAGTTGGATACTTAACCAACTGAGCCACTCAGGTGCCCCGAATTGTCAGTTATTAAAAATATGACACAGGGGCACCTGGGTGGCTCAGTCGGTTAAGCATCTGACTTCGGCTCTTGTCATGATCTTGCAGTCCAAGAGGTCAAGCCCTGCATCAGGCTCTGTGCTGACAGCTCAGAGCCTGGAGCCTGCTTCGTATCTATGTCTCCTTCTCTCTCTCTGCCTCTTCCCTGCTCTCTCTCTCTCAAAAATGAATAAACAATAAAAAAATTGTTTTAAAAAGACTATTTTTTAAAGCAGTTATAGTTAGGTTCACAGCAAAATTAAAAGGAAGGTACAGAGATATCTCATAAATTTTTATCCCTCACACATGCATAGTCTCCCTTATTATCAAAATCCTCCACCAGAATATAACTGTTGAACCTACACTGACATAATCACCATAGTTTACATTAGGGTTCATTGTTGCACATTCCATGGGTAATTGACAAATTCCCATCATCATACAGAGTATTTTCATTGCCTTGGAAAAAAACCTCTATGCAGCCTTTTGTGTGGATATGTTTTTAAATTCCTTTGAGTAAATACCAGGGAGTGCCATTGCTGGATTGTATGGTAAAGTATATTTAATTTTGTAAGAAACGACCAAACTGTCTTCTAAAGGGGCTGTACCACTTTCCATTCCCACTAGTAATGAATGAGAGTTCTTTCTGCTCCACATCCTCAGCTGTACCAAAGGGTACTGTCAGTGTTCCACATTTTGGCCATTCTAATTGTGTCTAATAGTATCTCTTTGTTTTAATTTCTATTTTCCTAATAATAAGTGAACCATTTTTATATCAGCCTATTTACCATCTGTGTATTTTCTTTGGTAAGGTGCTACGGTGTTAGGCCCATTTTAAAATCAGGCTGTTTGTTATTGTTGAATTTTAAGAGCCCATTGGATCCAGAGCTTGGCTTTATTGGGAAAGTTTTTATCACCAATTCAGTCTACTTACTACTTACAGTAAGTAATAAGTAATAGTATTCAAATTTTCTATTTTTTTCATGGGATAGTCTTGGTAGGTTTTGTGTTTTTAGGAATTTGTCCTTTTCATCTAATTTGTTGGCATACAGTTTTTCATAGTATACTTCTAATCCTTTTTATTTCTGTAGAATCAGTAGTACTGTCCCCATTTTAATTTCTGATTTTAGTAATCTTTTCTTCTTAGTCTGCCTAGCTAAAGGTTTGTCAATGTTGTTGATCTTTTTGAAGAACCAACTTTTGATTTCATTGTTTTTCTGTTCTCTGTTTTATCTCTGCTTAAATCTTTATTATTTCCTTCCTTTTGCTAACTTTGGGTTTAGTTCTTCTTTTTCTAGTTCCTTAAGTTGTAAAGTTAATTTGAGATTGTTAATTTGAGATTTTTTTCTTGTTTTTTTTTCTTTTTTATCTTTTTAAAAAATGTGTTTAGCTATAAATTTTCTCCTGAGCTCTTCTTTCACTTGGTCCCTTAAGTTTTGATATGCTGTATTTTTGTTTTCATTCATCTCTAGGTATTTTTAATTTTCCTTACGATTTCTTCTTTGATCTATTTGTTGAAGTATATTGTTTCTAATTTCCACAATTTTGTGAATATTCTAGTTTTCTTTTTCTTTTCTCTTTCTTTCTTTCTTTCTTTTTTTTTTTTTTTTTTACTGATTTCTAACTTTATCCCATTGAGATCAGAGGAAAATTCTTTGTATGATGCCTGTCTTTTTGCATTTATTGAGAGTTGATTTGTGGCCTACCATATGGTCTGTTCTGGAAAGTATCCCATGTGCCATTGAGAAGAATGTATATTCTGTTGTTGGGTAGTGTGTTTTGTTTATGGATATTAATTCTAATTGGTTAATTGTGTTAAGTTCTCTGTTTCCTTGCTTATCTTCTGTCTGGTGTTCTCACCATTATTATGAGTGGGATATTAAAGTTTCCAGCTATTATTGTAGAACTGTTAATACCTCTCTTCAGTTCTGCCAATTTTTGCTTCATGTATTTTAATGATCTGTCATTAGGTATTGTAAATGTTTATAATTGTTACATTTTCTTGCTGTATTGAACCTTTATTAATACATAGTATCTTTCTTTGTCTCTCATAACCTTTTTTGGCTTAAGTCTTTCAATTTACAGGTCTTTTTGGGTACTCAGTTTTTCATTTCTTTTAAGTACATACCTAGGATGGAATTGTTGGATCATAGGGCAGGTATATGTTTAGTTTTATGACCAGTTGTCAGACTTCTTCATTAATAAGTAGAAATTTTACACTTGCATCAACAATATATGAAAATTTAGTTTTTGCTTCATATCCTCTCCAACATTAGGTGTTGACAGTCATTTTAATTTGAGTCATTCTGGTAGATGTGTAATAGTATTTAAGTAAGGGTTTAACATACATTTCCCTAATGATTGGTAATATTAAATACTTTTTCATAGATTTAATGGCCATTCACATATCTTTGGGAAGTTTTTATTCAAATGATTTGCCCATTTAAAAAAAATTGGGTTGTTTCCCTTTTTGTTGAGTTGTATGAATTCTTTGTATATACTGGATACTAACCAATGATATGTATTTGTGAATATTTTCTCCCCAAGCTGGAAAATTACAAATATTGTGCCGTTCGTTGGGTATAATGATCTATGCATGTCAAGTTGATAACATGCATTGGTTATATTCTTCGGATCTTTTGCATCCTTTCTTATTTCATTTGTTTTTGGTGTGCATGTTCTATCAGTAACTCAAAGATATATTACTGATTGTGAATTTATGTGTTTCTTCCTTTAGCTCTCTCATTTTACTTTATGCATTTTGCTGAATTACTAAGAATATACAAATTTCAGATTATTGTATCTTCTTCTTGAATTGTCCCATTATCATTACAAAATTTCACGCTCTATCTTTTATAGTATTTCTTGCTTTAAAATCTACTTTGTGATGCACCTGGGTGGTTCATTTCATTAAACTATGACTCCTGATTTTGGCTCACAGTTTGTGGGATTGAGCCCCGTGTCAGGCTCTGTGCTGATGGTTTGGAGCCTGCTTCTGATTCAGTCTCTCTTCCTCTTTCTCTGTCCTTCTCCCATGTACGCGCGCATGCGTGCATGCATGCGCGCGCGCGCTCTCTCTCTCTCTCTCTCTCTCTCAATCTCAATAAATATTCAAAAAAATCTACTTCGATGTTAATCACACATCTTTCTTTGGCTAATGCTTTTATGGTATTTCTTTTACACCCCTTTTTAAACTTTTTAATTGTATTTACTTATTTTGAGAGACAGAGCTCATGCGCAGTCGAGAGGGAGAGAGAGAGAGAATCCCATGCAGACCCTGCACTGTAAGTGCAGAGCCTCATACAGGCTTGAACCTATGAATTGCGAGATCATGACCCGAGACAATCTCTATACCTATTGTGGGGCTTGAACTTATGATCCTGAGATCAAGAGTTGCTCCCTCTTCCAACTGAGCCAGCCAGGAGCCCTGTATTTTGTCTTTTTCTGTCTAACTTATTTCACTAGCATAATGTTCTCAAGTTTCATCCAAGTCGTTGCAAATGGCAAGATTTCCTTTTTTCTCATGGGTGAATTAATATTCTGTTATATTTTTGTGTATGTGTGTGTATACCACATTTTTATTCATTCATCCTTGTGGCAGACACTTCAAGATATGGTTGTTACCATATCTTGACTATTGTGAATAATGCTGCAGGGGCATCTGGGTGACTCAGTGATTAAGTGTCCTACTCTCAATCTCAGCTCAGGTTTTGACCTCAGAGTTGTGAGTTCAAGCCCTGCACTGGGCTCCACACTGGGTGTGGAACCTACTTAAAATGCTAATAATGCTGCAGTGAACATGGGGGTACAGATGTCTTTTCAAGATCCTAAATTCAGGTCTTTTATATGCATTGCTGGATCATACAGGAATTCTATTTTTAATTTTTGAGGAACATCCATTCTGTTTTCCTTAGTGGTTGTACCAGTTTATATTCCCACTAACAGTGCACAGGATTCCCTTTTCCACATACCCTTGCCAACACTTGTTATTACTTGTCTTTTTGATTAGAGCCATTCTGACAGGTATGAAGTGATACCCTGTTGTAGTTTTGACTTGAGTTTCCCTGATGATGAGTGATGTTGAGTATCTTTTCATTTACCTGTTGTCTTTTTTGGAAAAATATCTAATTAGGAACTTTGTTCATTTTTTAATTGGGTTATTTGTAGCTAGATCTTGTTAAATGTTTTGGATATTAACCCCTTATCAGATATATGACTTCCAAATATTTTCTTCCATTTCATAGATTGCCTTTTCATTTTATTGATTATTTTGCTGTGCAGAACTTTTTAATTTGATTTAGTCCCACTTATTTTTGCATTTGTTGCTTATGCTTTGGGTGTCCTATCCAGAAAATTTCTGCCAAGAGCAAAGCAAGGAGAATTTTCTCTATTTCACATTAGTTTTATTTGAGGTGTTTTGCCTATTTATATTTGATGCAGTTACTACTTACAGTTGGGCATAAATCTGTTGGGTTTTTTTTCCTATTTGATTTCTGTTTATCCTGCCCCTATGATCTATCCATTGGGGGAAGTAATGTTATTATCCTTTTCTTTGCATTAAAGGGACTGAGTTAAATCATATATTAGTAAAATATCAGTGATTTAAAATTTTTAAATCTATAAAATTATATTACCCCAATCCATAACTTGGTCAGTAGTCTTTGTTGAAGTGAGTGAAGCAAATAAGTTTTGAATTAAGTTTGCAGTTGGGACCACGGATGTATCAGAGAAAGGTAAAAAATGGAAAAACAAGGGCTTTTGAAGACAGCCCCCTACACTGTACTAAGAAATGTAAGTTCAGGGGTACCTGGGTGGCTCGGTAGGTTGAATGTCCAGTGATGGCTCAGGTCATGATCTCAGGGTTCTTGAGTTTGAGCCCCACGTTAGGTTCTTTGCTGTTAACAAATCCACTTTGGATTCTTTGTTCCCTCCTCTCTCTGTCCCTCCACTGCTCATGCTTTTTCTCTCAAAAATAAACAAACACTAAAAAAGAAGAAATATAGGCTTTATTCTGAAGTTTTGAGGGAACCACTGATGTGCAAGAGAAATCCTGTATTTCAATTTGTGGTAAAGAAGGTTTATTCTTGTAGTAGTGTGGAGGAAAGATTGGCATTGCCAAAGATCAAAGAAGAGAGACTTTTGTAATGATGAAGCTTTTATAATAATTTAGGAAATACTTAGAACTTAAACTAGATAGCGGCATTGAAGGTAGAGAGGTGAATACAGTTTGTTTGTTTTTTTAAATTAAGTAAGCTCTACACCCAATGTGGGGCTTGAATTCATGACCCTGAGATCAAGAGTTGCATGCCCTACTGATGGAGTCAGCCAGGTGCCCCATGAATACACATTTTTGAGCTCAAGTTTAAATCCGTAGAATAAGAGAACTTGATTTCTAATAAGAGGGTACACATTGTAGTGCCTCACCCATGGAAGACAATTATCGTGTGTATATGGGGGTGAATCCCGAGTACTTAGACTTCCTTATCCAATAGTTTCTGGGATTGTCCTACCCAGGCTATAACATTTCAGAGAGCTGAGTTGGGAGAGAAAGTTTCATAGCCCCCAAATAGTTTCATAGTCCCCAAATAAGGATCCCGCAGGACCAACAAAAGCAAGTTGTTCTAATAAGCTAGATATCAGGAGCTGGCTTAGAAGAGACCTAGTTAAACACAATGTGTGATCGCAGATTGGAAAATAATTCCTATAGAGGACATTATTAAGATAGTTGGTGAAATTTGAATATGGACTATATATGTAGCAGATAATAGTATTCTGTCAATACTAAATTTTCTAAATTTGATAGTATACTAGGATTATTCAAGACAATGTTTGTGTTCTCAGGGGATACATGAAGAAGTACTTTGGAACCAAGGGTGAGAATGTGTATTCTCAAATTCTTTTCAGTGATAAGTAATGACAATGTGATGATGATACATAGTTTAGAAAGTTTCAAAGCAAATGTTGCAAAATGTTAACTAAAGATTAATCTGTAATAGGGTCTGGGAAACTACAGCCCACTGGCCAAATAAATCCAGCCTGTGAACCACTTTTGCTCAGCTTGCAAGTTAAGAATGGTTTTTATAGGGGCTCCTGACTGGCTCAGTCAGTACAGCATGCCAGTTTTGGTCTTGGGGTAATATGTTCAAGCCCCGTGTTGGGTATAGAGATTACTTAAAAATAAAATCTTTCAAAAAATCGTTTTTACATTTAGGAAAAAAAAAGAGGAAGAAGATGCAGCAGAAAGAGGATAATATATGTATTTGGTTCAGAAAGCCTATATATTATATCTCACTCTTTATAGAAAATGTTTGCTGACTTCTGACTTACTGGGAGGCATAACAAAGGTACATTGACCTATACCAACTTTACTGTATATGTGAGGGAGGGAAACCAGAAAAATGCTGTTTTAGGAAGTCAGGAAACCTAAGTTCAGATTAGTACCACCCATCAGGAAATGCATGGGTGCATGCATGAAAGCCTCAAGGAGTCAAGGGCAACTGCTCATATCAGGTGTTTTTTGTTTTTGTTTTGTTTTGTTTTATTTGTTTTGAGAGAGAAAGAGTGCAGGTGGGGGAGGGGTAGATAAGGGAGAGAATCCCAAGCAGGCTGTGTGCTGTCAGCGCAGAGCCCCATCCAGGGCTTGATCCCATGAACCATGAGATCATGACCTGACATGAGATTAAGAGTCAGATGCTTAACCCGACTGAGTCACCCAGTCGCCCCAAAGCAGGTGTTTTCTGTCAAATGTCTTGATGTATGGGAAACATGCACCAGGTAAATGAGCAAAGTTTGAATATAGTCCAGAATTGAATATTTTTGCCACGATTAACATTTCTAGGTCACTAATGTTCATATTTAATGGTATCAAAGAAACCTGTGTATGTGTTCCACACACGTGTGTGTACGCATGAGTGCATGCTTTGGTTTTGGTTTCCTCTCAATCCTACCTCATGATGGAGCTTATTGTATGGTGTCTATCTATACGGTATATAGAGGAAGGACTCTCTCATCAGTTTTTTTTTTAGACGACTATAAGTACTTTGTATAACATTTCTGAATTTTCATTAATTGACCATAAGGATCATCTTAAGTTTAAATATATTCTAATTGAGCCAGCTATGCTGGCTATCTCATCAGGCAGGTTAATCAAGGGCTGGTATCATAAGTATTTGAAACCAAACCAAAGAGTCAGATGTCCAAAAGGACATCTATCTATCTCTAGATTGCCAGGAAGATAAAATTTCTGGAGCAACTGCGTGGCTCAGTCAGTTAAGCATCCAACTTCATCTCAAGTCATGATCTCACAGTTTGTGAGCTTGAGCCCTGAATCAGGCTCTCTGCTAGCAGTGAAGAGTCTGCTTCGGGTCCTCTGTCCCCCTTTCTCTCTGCCCCCGCCCCCCGTCTCTCTCTCAAAAATAAACATTTTAAAAAAGATTTTCTCTTTTAGTTTCCAGTGTATTAAATATAAGCAACATGATGTCGGTAGATGGGCTACACTGCACTGGCTTAGGAGCCAAGTAATTTGCCAACAAATATGGCAGACTATGTATGATCCTAGCAAATTCATTTATTTATTTTTTAAGTATTTTCTTCTTTGTTTTAAAAAATGAGATGTAATATTTACCTCTTTTTTCTAGTGTAAGATTTTATGAATATATATTCTCTTAGGAACTTGGCAAGTTTTATATTTTCAGTGGTTACAGCAAATTGTTTAATGTTAAGAAAATAAAAGATATAAATATATAAAAGAGATATAGCAACACCATTTACACTTGGTAGTGATTTCAGATCATTCTTATTGGTTCATTAAAATGGCTCCTAAGTGGATCTTCATAGTTTTCTGACTTCAAACAAAATGATTAGTTGTATGTATTATTTTCCCTACTCTTTTTTTTTTTGCTCTCTACAGCATCATCTTTGTCTTTAGGCCCGTGACCAATTTTATGTTTACTCTCAGGCAGTGAGAATAGATGACATGAAGTATTGTGCTCTTTAATTACTTATAGCTCCTTTACTTCTGTTCTACATAGCATTTTGTTATGTGTATATACAAACACTTAAATTTTTCTATTATTATCTTCTTTTTAATGTTTGTTTATTTTGAGAGAGAGAAAGAGAAAGAGAATCCCAAGAAGGCTCCTTGCTGTCATTGCAGAGCCCAATGGGGGGGGGGGCTCAATCTCAAGAACTGTGAGTTAATGACCTGAGCCAAAATCAAGAGTTGGACACAACCAACTGAGCCACTAGATTGCTCCTCTATTATTATATTATTTAATTCTCCATAAGAAGAATATCCCATTTTCTTTTCAGTTTGTTAATATTAATCACATCAAGGAAAATGTAGATTTATGTACTCCTGTCTATATCCTTTTTTAAAAAAACATTTATTTATTTTATTCCATCCTTCCATCCTTCCGTCCGTCCGTCCATCCTTCCTTTATTTTGAGAGAGGGAGAGAGAGAAACCCAAGCAGGCTCCGAGCTGTCAGTGCAGAGCCCAATGCAAGGCTCGATCTCATGAACCAGGAGGTCGTGACCTAAGCCGAAATCAAGAGTCGGGCACTTAAACGAGTCACCCTCATGCCCCAAGCAATCTCTATACCTCGTGTGGTGTTTGAACTCACCACTCCAAGATCGAGTTGTATATACCACCAACTAAGCCCACCAGGTGCCCCATATTTGCATGCAATATAAATCCAGAATTCAGTCTTACAGGTTTTGCTTTAAATAGTCATATGTATTTTAAAGAATCTAAGAGAAAAAATAGTTTTAAATTTTATCCACATGTTTACCATGTTACGTACAACATGATTATTTACTTTGGAAATTCCCAGTTTACAAAAGGATGCCCAGAATGAAAAGGTGAGTTTAGCAAAGTTGCAGTATACAAGATCAATATACAAAAACCCATTGTATTTCTGTATGTCAGCAGTGAACAACTGGAACTCGTTGTATTCTGAAAGTGCTGTCTGTAGTACCCACAAAATGAAATAACTTCAGTTTAAATTCAACAAAAAATGGGCAAGATTTGTATTCTGAAAACCATAAAATATTGAAAAAAATGAAGGAAACCTAAATAATTGAAGAGATACACTGCATTGATAGATTGGAAGACTAAATAATATCATGTCCTACGTTGTTTCCAAATTGGTGTATAGATTCAGTACATTCCCAATAAAAATCCCAGCATCTATTTAAAAATAGATACTAACAAGCATATTCTAAAAATTTTGGGGAAAGCAAAGGAACTAGAATAGCCAAAGCAATTTTGAAAAAGCAAACAAGTTCAAGAACTCAAACCATCTGATTTCAAAAACCTATAGTAATCAAGATAGTACGATATTGTTGAAAAGATAACAGAGAGTCCAGACATAAACCCATACAAATACAGTGAACAGATTCTTGACAAAGGTGCAAAGACAGATCAATGAAGAATGGATAGTTTTTTCAACAAATAGTGCTAAAGCAACTGGACATGCATGCTCATAAAAATAAACTTTGAGGGATAGTTGCTGGCTCAGTTGGTGGAGCATGTGACTCTTGATCTCAGGGTTGTGAGTTTGAGTCCCATGATGGGTGTAGAGATTACTTAGAAATAAAATCTTGGGGTGCCTGAGTGGCTCAGTCGGTTGTGTCCAACTGTGGCTCAGGTAATGATCTCACAGTTTTGGGGCTCTGCTCTGACAACAAACAGCCTGCTTCAGATCCTCTTTCCCCCTCTCCCTCTGCCCTTCCCAAGCTCTCACATCTGTGCTCTCTCTCTCAAAAATAAACATTAGAATAATGATAAAATCTTAACAATAAAAGTAAACTTTGACTTACACCTTATATAAAAATTAACGCAAAATGGATCGTATTGCTAAATTTAAAGCCTACTATAAAGCTTCTTAGAATAAAATATAGGAGAAAGTTGTTAACACCAAAAGCATTATCCAAACAGATAAAATGTATAAATTGAACTTTATCAAAATTAAAAACTTTTGCTTTTTGAATGATACTGTAAAGAGATGAAAAGGAAAGACACAGACTGGCAGAAAGTATTTTCTTTCTTTTTTAAAAAAATTTTTTAATGTATATGTATTTTTGAGAGAAAGAGGGTGATAGCAGGGGTAGGGACAAAGAGAGAGGGAGACACAGAATCTGAAGCTGGCTCCAGGCTCTGAGATGTCAGCACAGAGCCAGACGCGGGGCTTGAACCCACGAACTGTGAGATCATGACCTCAGCTGAAGTCGGATGCTTAAACGACTGAGCCACCCAGGTGCCCCAGAAAGTATTTTTATGTTACATTTGTGACAAAGGATTTTTATCCAGAACATATATAAGAAAACAACCTAATAAGCATTGAGCAAAAGGTCTAAACAGACACATCACACACACACACACACACACACACACACAATACAGATGGTTAATAAAAATATAAAAAGATACTGAACATCATTAGTTTTTAGGCAAATACAAGTTAAGACCACAATGATATACCTCTGCATGCCTATTAGAATGACTTAGAAATAAAGATGAGATGAAAGAAATACAGACAATGCCAAGTACTGGCATTTATTCGTTTATTGCTAGTAGGAATGTAAAATGGTCTTGCCACTATGGAAAACAGTTTGGCAGTTCTTAAATAAAGTTAAACATACTATTATGTTTAACATTCACACTCCTAAATATTAATCCACAAGAAATGAAAACTCAATCTCACACAAAAAAAAACTATAAATGAGGGTGCCTGGGCGGCTGGGTTGGTTAAGCCTCTAACTTTGGCTCAGGGCGTGATCTTGTGATTCATGGGTCCAAGCCCCACATCAGGCTCCCTGCTGTTAGCACAGAGCCTGCTTCAGATCCTCCATCCCCCTCTTCTACCCCCAACTGCTCACTCTCTCTCAAAAATAAACATTAGGGGCGCTTGGGTGGCTCAGTCGGTTGAGCGTCCGACTTCGGCTCAGGTCTTGATCTCGCAGTCTGTGAGTTCGAGCCCCGTGTCGGGCTCTGTGCTGACAAGCTCAGAGCCTGGAGCCTGCTTCACATTCTGTGTCTCCCTCTCTCTCTGCCCCTTCCCCCTGCTCACGCTCTGTCTCTATGTCTCACAAATAAATAAACGTTAAAAAAAATTTAAAAAAAATAAACATTAAATTTTTAAAAAAAACTATAAATGAATATTTAATGGTAGTTTTATTCATAATTGCCAAAAATTGCAATCTGCTTCACAGTGCATGCCACAAAGAGTGAATTTTGCCTGTTTATTAAATGTTCATTAATGTTGATTAAAAAAAACTATGATATGGAGAAACATAAATGGACTGCAGACTATAGCAAATGAGCCTTAACTGTATTATAAAGTTTATTTTTGAGAGAGAGAGACAGAGCCACAAGCAGGGGAGGAGCAGAGAGGAAGACACAGAATCTGAAGCAGGCTCCAGGCTCTGAGCTGTCAGCACAGGGCCCGACATAGGGCTCGAACCCATGAACCGTGAGATCATGACCTGAGTCCACCCAGACCACCCAGGTTCCTGAACCTTAACTGTATTATAAATGAATAACATAAATACAGAGAAGTGGGTGGGAAAGAAAAGAACTACTTTTAAATGATTTTGGAAATAATATTTTGGCTGAATTAGACTAAAGGCAAAAGGAACTCTAGTTTCTCACAGGAGTATGGTTTGGCAATTCTGAAACTATATTGTAGATTTGAACAAGTAAGTAAATGTATTACAGATAATGAAAATCAGTTTTCTTACTGTCCGAGAAAGAAGTTACAAATAAAAAAAGGGGAGAGGCTAGATATAACCTTGTGGTGTTGGATTGGAATTGTAAAGGTATCAGTACTTCTCTCTCACACACCACAGAGGTACATATATGTGTGTGTATGTGTATGTATATAGGTGTATATATATATTATCATTATACATATATATAATGAAAATTTCTGAAATTAAATGTAAAATGCCCCATAAGGGAAGGGAAGGGAAGGGAAATAATTGTTGCAACCAAGATCCACTGATAGATGCTCAAATTAGTGGATTAAAGTCTGAGGAGGAACAGGATATATGCATACTCTCTTTCAAGTATGGCCCCAAGATATTTATTAATTCAAATGGGAAAATCAGTGAATAAATCTGACAGAGTGCTTTAACCAAGTGATCAAGTTTAGTATCACCAGTGTTGACATCCTGTAACAGTGTAAAAATGACACTGAGGACACATCATTTTTGTGTTGTTCTTATTAATCTAATGGTGAGGAAGTAAACTCAGTTTGGGCAATGTTATACAAAGTAACCAGTACTCTTTAAAAAGTGTCGAAGTCATGAAAGACCAACGTTGAGGAATTGTCACAGACTTGAGGATACTAGGCAACATGATATTCAAGCAATGTAGATCCTGGAACAGAAAAAAAGTTATTAGTGGAAAATTGGTGAGCTTCAAATAAAGCCTTAGTTTAGTTAATAGTTAATAATTTATTGATGTTAATTTCCTAGTTTTGATAATTGTACTATACTCTGAAAGATATTAACATTACGGGAAGTAGGGTGAAAGATATATGGTAACTACTTTTTTGCAACACTTCTATAAGTCTATAATTATTTCAAAGTTAAAAAAAATTTTAAGCTTATTTGTAACCAGAAATAGACTTTTTCTAAAAAGGAAAAGGAAGTTTCTGTTGACTTTTCTTTCCTTTAGAGAAATAATGTACACTTCATAAATAGAAGGTTCCAGGTGATAAAATTGTAAAGAAACATGTTTATTATTTTATTATTATTATTTTTTAATTTTTTAATGTTTTTATTTATTTTTGAGAGGAAGAGAGAGAGAGAGAAACAGAGCACAAGCGGGGAGGTGGGGGGCAGAGAGAGAGGGAGGCACAGAATCAGAAGCAGGCTCCAGGCTTTGAACTGTTAGCACAGAGCCTGACGTGGGACTCGAACTCTTGAACTGTGAGATCATGACCCGAGCCGAAGTTGGATGCTTAACCGACTGAGCCACCCAGGTGTCCCCATGTTTATTATTTTAAACATTGTTATTTTATTTTATTTATTTTATTTTATTTAGTGAACATGAGTGGGGGAGTGGGGTAGCGTGAGGGAGGGAGGGAGAGAGAGAGAGAGGGAGGGAAGGAGGGAGAGAATCTTAAGCAGGCTCCAGGCTCAGCACAGAGCCAGACGTGGGGCTCAATCTCATGACCCTGAGATCATGATCTAAGCCAAAATCAAGAGTAGGATGCTTGGGGCACCCGGGTGACTCAAGTCAGATAGGCATCTGACTCTTGATTTTGGCTCTCGTGATCTCACAGTTTGTGAGTTTGACAGGCTCTTCGTTGGTTGGTGGCAAGGAGCCTGCTTGGGATTCTCCCTCTCTCTTCGCGTCTCCCCAACTTGCTATCTCTGTCTCAAAATAAATAAACTTAAAAAAAAAAGAGTATGATGCTCTCAACCAACTGAGCCACTCAGGCACCCCTCAAGATTGTCATTTTAGGGGCACCTGGGTGGCTCAGTCGGTTGAGTGTCCGACTTTGGCTCAGGTCATGATCTCACGGTTTGTGAGTTCAAGCCCCGCGTCTGGCTCTGTGCTGACAGCTCGGAGCCTGGAGCCTGTTTTGGATTCTGTGTCTGTTTGTTGTCTGTCTGTCTGTCTCTCTCTCTCTGTCCTTCCCCAGCTCATGCTTTCTCTCTCTCAAAATAAATAAACCTTAAAAAAAAATAAAAAAGATTGTCATTTTAAAAGCAAACCAATGGGGGTGCTTGGGTGGTTCAGTTGGATAAGTGCCCAATTCTTGATTTTGGCTCAGATCATGATCTCATGGTTTGTGAGGTCGAGCCCCATGTCAGGCTGTGCTGACAGAGCGGAGCCTACCTGGGTTTCTCTCTCGTGCCTTCTCTCTCTGCCCCTCCCCCGCTCATGTGCTCACATGCTCCTTTGCTCTCAAATAATAACAAATAAATAAATAAAAGCAAACCAATAAACTACTGCTCTAAAGCCGTAAAACATCTCTAAGAATTTCTTTCTTAATCCATAGGGGAAAAACTCCACTCACATTCTTCATTTCTTTTTCCTATTAAAATTGCTTATTTTCCCTTCAGGCAACAGTTGTTATATAGATGTTTAATACTTTGGCAGTTATTATGGATTTAATTTTTTTTAATGGGCACCTTTGGAATATAAAATTACAATTTAAAATATTATTCCCCTAGAGAAAATTGTTTCAAATTCTTAACAATTTGAACTTTTGATTTATATCCCATTCGACACAGAGTAAAGAGCATAACAAAAACTCCATCTATAAGTTTACTACCCAAGGACAGTTATTATTAACAATTAGGTATGTATCCTTGAAGAATCTTGTTATGTACACATGCTGTAAGTGTGCATTTGATGTTGATCACATTTATTTAATTTCCAGATTGGACACTAATTGAATGAAGAGGGATCTAGAAAACAGATTATTTCAGAACAACCTTTTTTTTGTATTATAGTTTTGTCTGTATTTACCCTTGTCCCTCTGTATACACTAGTGTGGAGAAATACAGAACAGAGGGAAAATCTACATAGAATCTTAAAATTGGGCCCAATGAAAGAACCACACTGAGAAAGTCCTGACTTGTAGCCATTCAGTGGGCTGGTAGTTTTTTTTTAAATTGACTGATTTTATTGAGTACGATTTATGCACATAAATATACAGATATTAAATGTATAGTTTGATGAAGTTAGACAAATTATGCCCCTGTACAATCAACAATTCAAGATACAGAATGGTGACAGTTGTGGGGAATGGAATGGAAGAGATAGAGGATGCAATGATAGTTGTTTGAATTTACCTCTTTGGGTAATAAATATTTTGCATATTTAAAAATTAAAATTTACTCAGTATGTGGCGGGGGGCATGTCACTGAAATCAAAGGAAAACAGGAACAATGAATCCAACTATATTTCAGATATAACCACATTGGAGGACAGAATAGAACTAATACAAATAACTTTTGTACACAATACTTTAACTACATACCCTCAGTCTGGAAAAAGGAAACTGGAGACAAACTTTCAACTCTTCTTAATACATTTTTTTCGTATTTGGATGGGTGTAACAGTTATGAAACTATGTGTTAAAGGATTGAGTATGAATAATATTGATGTTATTTTAAAAAAAAATTTAATGTTTGTTTTTGAGAGAGAGAGAACACTCGAGAGCTGGGGAGGAGCAGAGAGAGGGAGACAGAGGATCTGAAGCAGGCTCCAAGCTGTGAGTATAGAGCCCGATGTGGGCTTGAACTCACGACCATGAGGTCCATGACCTGAGCCGAAATCAGGAGTTGGCCACTTAACGGGCTGAACTACTAACGGGCCCCAATATTGATGTTATTCAGAGTCAAGATCCTAACTTTGAAAGAAAAGAGAAATACGGAATCAGGGAAAGTGAGGAAGAAGCCTGTGGGGTTCAAAAGGTTATATACCTTCTTTATCTATCTGTCAATCTATCAATCTACCTATCTATCTATCTATCTATCTATCTATCTATCTATCTATCTATCTCCTGTCTGTCTGCTGCAAAATGGTCATTGCAGTGATATCTCAGTATCAGAGAATAATCAGATCTTGAATTCCTTGCTAAATAGGAACAGGAGCTCCTTGGAGTAATGGCTCATTCTATTTCAGGGATAGAACATTAAAAGATAAGCCTTAGAACATCTTGTGCCAGAAAGTTAAAAAGTGCTTTAGGAGAAAAAAAAAAACCAAGACAGGGCCTGGCAAAAGGACATGAAAGCCAGATTAAGGGGGCTCCCACTGGCCAAATCTGGGATTATTTGAGCATCAATATAAAAATGGTAATGAATTGGGGCGCCTAGGTGGCTCATTTGGTTAAGGGTCTGACTTCAGCTCAGGTCATGATATCGCAGTTTGTGAATTCCAGCCCCGCATCAGGCTCTGTGCTGACAGCTCAAAGCCTGAAGCCTCCTTTGAATTCTGTGTCTCCCTCTCTCTACTCCTTGCCTGCTCTCTCTCTCTCTCTGTCTCTCTCTCTCTCTCTCAAAAGTAAATAAAATTTAAATTTTTTTAAAAAATGGTAATGGGTTATAGCCATTAGGATGGAATCCATCCTTTCCATGACAGATGATAGATTAAATGGATGACTGTTAAATGTGAAGGGAATGGTAGAACTGGAAACAGTGAGCATTTTGTTATCATCATAGTGAAGATTGTTTTAGGCTGGAACCTTCGGTGATTGGTAAATCTAGGGGAAGAGTTTTTGGAGCAGGATGCTTACATGATTTAAAAGTATCTGTCCACAGAGGTGCCTCGGTAGCTCAGTAGGTTAAGCCTTTGACTCATGATTTTTGCTCAGGTCATGATCTCATGGTTAGTGGGATTGATTCCTGCAGCGGGCCCCTCCCTGAGAATGTGGAACCTGCTTGGAATTCTCCCTCTCCCTTTCTCTGCTCCTCCCCTGCTTGCCCTTGCTCTCTCAAAATAAATAAACTTAAAAATATATATCTTCTCACAGATTACTTGTTAGATAGAGGTAAGAAATAGTAACTCTAACTGTATACATTGGAAAAAAAGAGACCATGCTTGAGTGGGTTATGAAAATTAGTAACATCAAGTAGGAACAGACAGACTTGTATACCTACAGATGTGGTAACCCTGAAAAGGACACAATATTACTCTTGTAGTATTTTGGCCAAGGATGTACAACCAGAATCTAATTCGTACCTAGAAAACTGTCCATTTCATTGCGATTTCAAAATTTATTAGCATAGACTTATGTATACTAGTTTTCTTTCTGTTTATAGTACTATTAAAATTTCTATATTTTTCCTCTCAACCAGATCACTGAAAGATAAACCTGCTTTATTTTTCTTTCCAAAGTATGAGCTCCTAGATGATTTGATGTTTCATATATATTTATTATTATTTTTTAAAAGTTATTTGAAAGTACTTTTGATGTCCTTTTTGACATGATAGCTTATATATGCTTTTATTCTCAGAGAAATAATTGCACAGATTTATCGTGTTCATTTTTACAATGGTTCTTGCTTTATGTTTTTAGGCACGAGATGTGCGCACCAATGAAGTGGTGGCTATCAAGAAAATGTCTTATAGTGGGAAGCAATCTACTGAGGTGGGTGAAATATATACATTCTTACTGGTATGTTAGAGAATGACATACTGTTTTTAATTAGGGGTAGACGGGAATTCTTTCAAAAAAGTAAAATGTACATAAAAGTGTATATAACGGTGAATTTTCTTTCAGAAAGTGAATATACCCATTAAAATTGTACCTAGAACCATAAACAGAACGTTTGTGGTATCCCAAAAGCCTTCCAAGTTGTGTCCCTTGCTTTTAGTTTTTTAGTATATGTGCTGCTGCACTTTAGTTTGCTATTGTTCTGATTAGTTCTTGTCAGATTATATTCATTCTATTTATTATATAAATTCATTTTATAACATGTAGTCTACTTTTTAAAATAGAATCTTTAGGCTTTAATTTTTAAATTTAATTATTATAATTGCAATAAAATACATACAACAAAATTTACCATCTTAACCATTTAAAAATATTTTTTTACTTTATGTTTATTTTTGAGAAACAGAGATGGAGCATGAGTGAGGGAGGGTCAGAGAGAGGGAGCCACAGAATCCAAAGCAGGCTCCAGGCTCAGAGCTGTCAGCACAGACCCCAATCCAGGACTCGAACTCACAAACTGTGAGATCATGACCTGAGCCAAAATCAAGAGTCGGATGTTTAACCAACTGAGCCACCCAGGCCCCCTGTCTTAACCATTTTTAAATGTACAGTTCAGTGGCCTTAAAGACCCTCACATTGTCATGTAGTCATCACCACCATTCTTCTCCAGAACTCTTTTCATCTTGGAAAACGGAAATTCTGTACCCACTAAACAGTAATTCCCCATCCTCTCCTTACCTCGGAAATCATTACTCTACTTTCCGACTCTATGAATTCGACTACTTTAGGTGTCTCACATAAGTGAAATCATGCAGTATTTGCCCTTTTGTGACTGGCTTATTTCACTTAACATAATGTTCTCAGAGTTCATCCTTGTTATAATATGTGTCAGAATTTCTTCCTTTTTAAGGCTGAATAGTTGTCTGTATGTGTGTATAAACCACCACATTTTGTTTATCCATCTGTTCATTTGTTAGTGGAAACTTAGGTTGCTTCCACCACTTAGTTATTGTGCTGCTATGAACCTGGATATACAAATACTTCTTTGAACTACTGCTTTCTGTAATTTCAGATGTATGCCCAGAGGTGGAATTGCTGGGTTAGTCTCCACTTGTTAAACATTTTGGTTTTCTATGCTTTTGGAATCTCTACTTGATGGTAAATCTGATTTTTGTGAAGATCATACTATGGGTATGGTAACACTACTGATTCTTTCATCCATCCCTCATTTCGATACCAAAAAATATCTTCTAAAATTCTTAAAACTCCTAAGAAACTCCCATTTCTTACAGGTTCCTCAGATTTTATTTGCCATTTCTATAGCACAACTTTAGAAGTAGTTTTCACAGCAGACTGGTACTGTGTTGGAGTATAGTCTGTTTGATTAGTTACACCTAGAACAAAGAATCATTTAGTGTATCGTCTTTTCACATCTAATATTCCTTCAAGAATATTAGGAATAGTTCTCATGAAAATCTTTTTTATGTTTACAAATACAGGCTTTATTGTGTTCTGAATTTGTGTTCCAGAGCATTCAAATATGAAATTTAAAGCCCATGAAAAATTTTCTGAATTGAGGATCTTCTATCATACACATTTTATATAAAACACTGTAAACATATTTTGCTGTCTTTTGCTGAGGACTTGTGAAATAAAATAGGAGATACATGATCTTAAATTTTGGTACAAAACATTTCCTAAAGTTTTCTATTAGGCCAGCTTCCTTGCCTTAAGAAATACAGCCCAAGTTAGTGGAAAACCTTGAAAAAACTGAAACAAGAGCCAAAAGCAGATTCCTAGTTTCCATCCTACATCTACTAAGCCCCTAGATTCTTTGAGTTTGGACCCAAGGATCTGTATTTTTAGAGTTGTCTGGTTGCTTCTTAAGAATAACTATGTTTAGAATATGACTAAAGTGTCTAAGGTTGTCATGGAGTAACTTATGTCCAAAGATTTATCTGTATTTCCTCATAGCTGTCAATGAAGAAGGCTCTTAAGTAAAATTTGTAAGAAAATGTTTTCATACTGCTTGCTTTTTCTGTGAACTTTCCTATATAATAACAATTGTTTCCTAGCATTTAGCAAGTATACATTTAGGAATTTAAATATAATAGTAATTATTTAAGTTAAAAAACAGACATAATCTTAATATTTGGTAGAAGACATAAGCCAAAAACACAATAGATCACCTTTATGGGATGTAAATTATATGTTAGTAAAGCTGCAGATAAGAAAGGGAAGGTTGAACTGATGAAGAAAAATCACTAAATATAGCATATAGTTTTCATCAACATGCTTGGTGTGTGGTTGTAAAATTTTAATGAGACTCATTGATGATAACTTTTATCAAATTAAAATTTGTTCTGCCTTGAATAAAATACTTTTATAAGTTATGTAATTGAATTTAAAGTATATAAATATGATTTCTTTTGAATTTATTAGTTTGATATTTAAATATTACAAATAAAGCATTAACCCTGCTTACTCTAGTTACTACTTTTTTTCTTATATAACTTTCTGAGGAAAAGCAACTGTTCATAATTCTTTCCTTTATTCTTTTTTTTCTCCACACAGAAATGGCAGGATATTATTAAGGAAGTCAAGTTTCTGCAAAGAATAAAACATCCCAACAGTATAGAATACAAAGGCTGCTATTTACGTGAGCACACAGCATGGGTAGGTGTTTGTTCTCTCCTTGCAATAATTTAGTTGATTTTGGTTTAGAATTAATTAATTCAAGAATGTTTCAAAATGGTTGTGTAAAGCCATGCAAAAACACCTCGAAATGTTAGTTCATACTGAGAGAGGAAGAGCAGCTTTTCTTAGAACTCTGTGGCAAGAAGAGATATAGAACTTTTGGAAGTTTACTTCAGAGATATAACTGACCTTTATGAGTATGGTAAAATGTTCTCTGACATTTTTTAGTAGCATCATTTTTCGAATGGTTTCTCAAACATTATAAAAACAATCCTAGGGGTGCCTGGGTGGCTCAGTCAGTTGAGCATCCGACTTCGGCTCAGGTCATGATCTCGCGGTCTGTGAGTTCGAGCCCCGCGTCGGGCTCTGTGCTGACAGCTCGGAGCCTGGAGCCTGCTTCGGATTCTGCATCTCCCCTCCTCTCTCTCTGCCCTTCTCCTGCTCACGCTGTCTCTGTGTCTCAAAAATAAATAAACATTTAAAAAAATTTAAAAAAAATTAAAAAATAAACTGTAACCTAAACTTTATATGTATAGATCCAGAAGACAATTTGCCATTTCCTAACAGTTATAACAAGTAATTCCTTTATAGTTTTAGTTAGTAGTTATAGATGAAATACATATCGTGTACATGTGATTATATGTTGGCCTAAAAGATTAATGTATTATTGGCTTAACTTTGTCATTTAACAAATTGTTACACGTATAAACATTTTTTAAGGTAAATGATGACTAGCGTTTGTTTTACATCAAACCAAGTTCTTGATCTCCTTGGTGAATTTATTTGATCTGAAATAGAATCTTTTTACTAATTTAATGCTTTTATAAATTTTCTTCCCATGTAGCTGGTAATGGAATATTGTTTAGGATCTGCTTCAGATTTACTGGAAGGTAGGTTTCCTTTAATTATTAAGGGTAAAAAGTATTAGCCAAATAAAATGAGAATTCTATATGATTTTCTTAAATAATGTAAAAGCTTTCCACGAAGAGTAAAAACCTTAGCCTTTTCTAGGTTCTTAGCATGGTATGCACTATTCTGTAATAGCATAGACTAGGCGAGTTTTCTGACATAATGGCTTAATAAGCATTTTTCTTCCTTTGTCATTTAGCTTAATCTGTTCATTCTGTTCAGAATGAAAATGTGTGAGAATAAAGGAAGAACTTCTCTTCTGTTACTTTTGTTTTTATAATCAACTAATTCTTACATGTTGTTAGATTAGGGGAAAATTGGCTGCGAAGTATATACTTAACAGCTAGGCACAACTGTAATACTAATTATAAAGTTCAATAGCCTTCTTTTATTGTCTTGGGAAGTAAATCTTCTTGTTAAATGTTAGTTTTTAAAAATAGCCGCATATATTAGATATGTTTGTCTTTTTGAACAAAAATACCCTGTATAGTAATTATTTTCCAATAAATTCTTATTTCAAGTTCACAAAAAGCCATTACAAGAAGTGGAAATAGCAGCAATTACACATGGTGCTCTCCAGGGATTAGCCTACTTACATTCTCATACCATGATCCATAGGTAAGCACTTTGAAAATTATTGTATGTTAACAGCAAATAAATGGCTTATCACATTTATCAACCCTGGAACTTATTACCCTGAAAGTTGTGTTGGTTGTAGTCAAATAAAAGCATTTCAGAATCTTACAAACTCATGTTTTTTAGGTTGTCTTACAAACATGCCAGTACACTTGATCTCCTTTTAGGTTTATTTTTATCTTTGTGTACACGAGCTGCTGGGTTTTCTGACATATGTGTACTTTATAGATTGTGGTAGGAATTTAATTGTAGGATCATTTAATTTGTAAAATGGAAAAGACATTAGTGATTATATAGTCTTCTTTTTTGATTTTACAAATAAAGAAACTGAAGCCCCAATTTGTGACTACTTTTTCCGAAGCGTACAAAGCCAGATGAACTAGACTAGAACTAAATCTCGGTCTTTCGTTTTTTCAGTAACTGATAATGCCAGAGTTGTGCCATTGATCCCACAACAGAGACTAAATACTCTTTACGTTGTTGAGTGTTAATCCCTGATAATCCGTAATAATGGATAGTACTTTAAGATTAAACAAACTATTTTAGGGCAGTCTGGGTGGCTCTGTTGGTTAAGAATCTGATTGTGGATTTTGGATCAGGTCGTGATCCCGTGGATTGTGGTATCCACCATCGTGTCAGGCTCGAGCTTCATATCACACCATCAGGCTTGTGCTGGCACTGGGGAATCCGCTTGGGATTCTGTCTCTCTTCTCTCTGTCCTTCCACCCACTCACATGTTCTCTCACTCTTGCTCTCAAAAAAAGATTAAAATCTTATAGTGCATTTTTCGCTTTGATTTAGGTTTTGTCTATTTTACAAGGAAACTAGCGCTTTTTTTGTGATGTATGTGAACCAGGCAATACATATGAAGCTGTATAGTAGAGCCACTCTGAGTTAAATGGCTTATCATTTTTTTTTTAGATGAGTATATAAGGTCCAAGAGAAACCCACATGCTAATAAATAAGTGAGTGGAAGAGTTGGAATTAGAAACTAAGGTCTTACCAACCTCAAAGTACTTCTCTTCTTTCAAAAAACAAGTGGAAGGATGGTGTGCTGGGGTGGCTCAGTTGGTTAAGTGTCCAACCGTTTATTTTGGCTCAGGTCATGATCTCCCAGTAGTTGGGATCTGAGCCCTGTTGGCCCATGGACAGTGAAGCTTGCTTGGGATTCTCTTTCTCCTCTCTCTCTGCCCATCCCCTGTGTGTGCGTGCTGTCTCAAAAATAAATAAATAAACTTAAAAAAAATAAAACACAAGTGGAAGAGGAAAGATTTATTTAATATTATATCCACT
Organism: Paguma larvata; assembly: GCA_030068075.1. Taxonomy (NCBI): domain Eukaryota; kingdom Metazoa; phylum Chordata; class Mammalia; order Carnivora; family Viverridae; genus Paguma; species Paguma larvata. The sequence goes on from CM057843.1 coordinate 7,576,174, forward strand.
ACAATACTATAGTAAGAATTGACAAGGACTTGGAATTTTTTTTTTTCTTCAAACCCAGAGATATCAAAGCAGGAAATATCCTTCTGACAGAACCAGGCCAGGTGAAACTTGCAGACTTTGGATCAGCTTCCATGGCTTCTCCTGCCAATTCTTTTGTGGGAACACCATATTGGTAAGAATAATCTTATTTGCTATTGATCCTCATAATTGATATAGGCAACGTGTGGTGATACTTTTTCAGATGTTTTGTCTTTTTCCTGGTAATATAATGTTATTTTGGACATTTTAACTTTAAGCATAGTTAGTTTCAAATATAGATTTGGAGTGCTGCCCTTGGATCTCTTATTTTTTCATTTTTGTCCTCTTGACATTTTCTTCCATATTATAACCTGCATCATATTTTGGGTGTGGGAGTGAAAAAATTCAATGAAAATCCAAGTGAGGAGAAGATAGAAATTTCTGTGTGTTCTTTAGATTTATATTTACTGTGTCTTTAGACTAGGAGTATCTGAAGACTGATAGCTGGTTTGGAGGTTTTTGGTTTTATTTTTAATTACGAAGAATTTCACATACACATAAAAATAGACAAAAGTGTAATGAAGCCTCACATACCAGTAACCCATCCCAATAACAAATCCCATTGCCAGTCCTGCTCTGTGTCCTCATTTCTCTTTCCCTAGCCACTTGTATCATGGAACACTATTCCTATTTAAAAGGAAGACTGACAAACTATGGTTATTCAGCATCAGTTATTTTGGCAGATATTTTCTCAAATGCATGGAGTGAGCTTGTCACATCAAGGAAAACAACAGACAGTGTTCAGTGCCAATGATAAAATTCCATCTTTCAAGCAGAAATCAGACCTTTGTAGTGGGAACCTGAGACCAAAATATTTAAGACTCACTAGCCCAAAGGTTATACAATATTACAGTACGCCACTCTGCTCTGGGGCATCCTTTCTTTAGGGTTCTGTTACATGATCATGACGAATGGGGAGAGTGAGTCTCACTGTATATGCAATGGTAAATATTTACCTGACCTACTGTGGTGCATTTGTTTCTCATTATAAAATTCTTACGTCCAGATATAATGTCTAGAATTCACACAGGTGTTCTCTATATATGGTCATTATATTTTTAAAGAATAGTATACTGGGGTACCTGGGTGGCTCTGTCAGTTAAGTGTCCGATTCTTGATTTTGGCTTAGGTCATGGTCTTGCAGTCATGAGATTGAGCCCCATGTGATGACAGCTTAGAGCCTGCTTGGAATTCTCTCTCTCCCTCTCTCTCTGCCCCTCCTTTGCTCATTGTGCTATGTCTCTCTCTAATTAAATAAACATTTTTTTTAAATAAATAAACATTTTAAAAAAATAGTATACTTTTTATTTTTTCACTTTTAATTTAAATGACATTTTCTGTTTTAGGATGGCCCCAGAAGTAATTTTAGCCATGGATGAAGGACAGTATGATGGCAAAGTAGATGTATGGTCTCTTGGAATAACATGTATTGAACTAGGTAAACATTGTTCTTTATTACTATGTAGATGTAGAACGTTTTGATGAGTGTTTTACCTTAATTTCTGTACCGAATCACAGCTTTTTACTTTTTATGTCAGTTACTAAGGGGATCAATAAATCTTAAAGTTTTCACTTTGGTTATCTGATAATTTTTATATATATTGGAATAGGTATATTTGCTTTGTTAAATTAGGGCTAAAATAATTTTGCACTGTGATACTAATTTTCAGGTATCTGTGTCCAGTATTTAATGAGTATTTGTTAAAGATGTAAAGTATGTTTGTGATTACTATATTTACCATATGCAGAAAGTCTCTAAAGCATTTATGAATTACTTACCTCTACCTAGGATACTTATTACTTTGAATTAAGTATGAGGGTAAGATATCAGACTGCATGCCATATTGTAACAGTTTGATTTTATGCACACATTTTGTTGCCCATAAAGGGGAGTGTGCTAAAGGTAGTGAACCATCATTCCCAGTGTGGGACCTAACAGTCCCAGTGTAAGTGAGCCAGATAGATAATTGAACTGTCACTATAATTGAAGATAGTCATCTTCTTGCTCTTGATTCTCCGTGCTTCTCCCCTTCCAATCCAATAGCCTTTCCTTTTTTTCTTTTCATAAAAGTATTCCATTCAACTTTATTTAAAAGCCGAAAGGGGCCCCTGTGTGTCTCAGTTGGTTAAGTGTCCGACTCTTGATCTTGGCTCAGGTCATGATCTTCTCGTTCATGAGACTGAGCCTCCCACTGGGCTGTGTGCTGACAGCGCAAAACCTGCTTGAGATTCTGTCTGTCCCTCTCTCTCTCTGCCCCTCCCCTGTTCATGCGTGTGCTCACTCTCAAAGTAAATATATAAACTTAAAAATATGTAATGGAATCATTCAAAATCATGCAGCACCTCCTGAGAAAATACAACAATGATAAAAATATAAGTTTTACTTCTTGATGTTCCTGCCAAAGATGTATAACTCAAATTTAATCATAAGACAAAGTCAAATTGAGGAACATTCAAGAATCCTGTATACTTCAAAATTGTGACTTCAGCTATTACCTTAAGAGACTAGAAAAGGAGGAGCAAGGGGCACCTGGCTCAGTCAGCAGAGGATGTGACTCTAGATCTCGGAGTCATCAGTTCAAGCCCCATATTGAGTGTGGAGTATACTTTAAAAAAAAGAAAAGAAAAGAAATGGGGAAAATTCAACCCAAAATAAGCAGAAAAAAGAGAATGTAAAAAATCAAAGCAATAATCAATTAAAAAAAATCTCTAGCCAGATTGATCAGGAAAAAAAGAAGACACAAATTACTAATATCAAGAATGAGAAGTGACATCACTACACATTTTACAGATATTAAAAGGATTATAGGAAGATATTACGAACAATTTTATGTTAATTTAACAATTTAGATAAGATGCACCCTTTCCTTGATGCAAATGATCAAGGCTTGCTTTTGCTACAGAGGACAGTATTGGAACATTGATTGAAATTTGAATGGGGGTTGAGGATTAGGGGATAGTCCTGTATCAGTAATAGTGGCCTGATTTAATTGTGGTGCTTTAGTGGAATGTTCTAATTTATAGGAAATATACACTGATGTATTTAGGGATGGTTGGGCATTAAGCCAGCAACTTAGTGTAAATTGACTCACTTGAAAAAAGTTCTTTGAGCTCTACTTGGAATTTTTTTCCTAAGTTTGAGACTATTTCCAATAAATAAATAAATAAATAATTTTTTTAACAGTATTTGCAAGTATCCCTCTATATAACAGGCTCATATTTTAACAGGAAAGTTTTTGTTTTACAGCGGAAAGGAAGCCTCCTTTATTTAATATGAATGCAATGAGTGCCTTATATCACATAGCCCAAAATGAATCCCCTACACTACAGTCTAATGAATGGTAAGTATTGTTTGGACGTATATTACTCAACATTGTATACATTAAATACTTTTTTAATAATGTTATCAAAATGATTTTATTTCAGTTAAAGTGTATTGAAGAGTTATTAAATTGGTTCGTTTTACCCTTATATCATGTTTATCCTCTATTTATGTCTGCTTTTCATAACATGTGTAACCCAGTTCAGAAATAAAAGATAGATGAGGCCACATAGAAGCAAAACGTATTGCTTTTTTACAAAAAGTTAAATTTTAGGGGCGCGTGGGTGGCTCAGTCGGTTAAGCGGCCAACTTCGTCTCAGGTCATGATCTCGCGGTCTGTGAGTTCGAGCCCCGCGTCGGGCTCTGTGCTGATGGCACGGAGCCTGGAGCCTGCTTCGGATTCTGTGTCTCCCTCTCTCTGCCCTTCCCTTGCTTATACTCTGTCTCTATGTCTCTCAAAAATAAATAAATGTTAAAAAAAAAAAAAATTTAAAAAAAAATTTAAAAAAAAATTTAAATTTTATTTTTTTCTTTGAACTTTAAGAACACACATAACCCTGATTATATAATAAATAGCTTAATTTAAGTAGTATTTTATAACTAAAATACATAAATTGCCACAACCTGTAGTGATACTTTAGTGGGGAATGGTTTATAATTTATGAAGTTTAAAACATAGATAAAATGATTTATCAAAATTATCAGATAATTCATTACGTTGGGATTGTTCTAATTGTTATTATGATATTTATATTCAGAATGCTGTTATTCCATCTCCTAGTTAATCTGTGATTTGATAAAATTAAGCTCATTCATGTAAAGTTTATGGAGAACAGATTGACAGTTTCAGAAAACGAATTTTTATCATTGATAGAAAATTTTAGTGTATGTATCTAGGTATATTCAAGTGTGTCTAGCATTTGAAAACTTCAAGGGGGCTACCTAGAATACTAAATACTTTTAAATTGACAAGTAGTTACATATATTACTGAAACTATCTTTTTTAAGATATATTTAAGGCAGATTCATAGATCATTGTTACCTGTTTAGAAATATGTAGAAAGAATCTCCTGGCACGGAGTTTACCATTTTGGTATATATTAGTAATAAATATATTGAACACAGACTGTCTTTACACTCTTTGATACTTAGGAATTCAAAAAAGAATATGGAAGACAAACATTGATGAAGTAATTATTACTTACTACCTTCCTCACTGAACTCTCATCAGTAACATTGTATAATAATATGTTGCAGACTTCTGGGGCGCCTAAGTGACTCAGTTGGTTAATTGTCCAACTCTTAATTTCAGCTCATGTCATGATCTCATGGTTCATGAGGTCACTCAATCCCCATAATGTTAGCATGGAGCCTGCTTGGGATTCTCTCTCCCTCTCTGCCCCTCCCCGGCTAATACTCTCTCTCTCTCTCAACATAAACAATAAACACTTTTAAAAAAATACATTGCAGACTTCTGAGGTTTTTAAAAAATTATCTTAATTGATTTTCTGGGCTTAATGGAAGTTTATGCATTTGTTTGGGAATACTAAATACTTAGGTATAAAACTGCTCACTCCAAAACAAATAGATTGATGTTCTAAAATTGCTATAGAGAAGATGATCCAAGGGGCAAACCAGAAAGAGAGATGGCTTAGAGAAAAGAAAAAAAAAATTGGAAAGAATGTTATCTTAAATTTGAATGCAAAGAAGATTGGCTTCCCTAATTTTGCCTCAATATAGAACAAGTTATGATATTTAAATATGTGAGAGTAGGATTTTTTTTTAAAGTTTTATTTAAATTCCAGTTAACATACTGTGTAATATTAGTTTCAGGTGTACAATATAGTGATTCAGCATTTCATACATTACCCTGTGCTCATCATGCAAGTATACTCCTTAATCCTCATCACCTATTTAATCCATCCCCCCACACTGTCAGTTTGTTCTCTGTAGTTGAGTCCGTTTCTTGGTTTGCACCTCTCCCCCCCCACCACCACTCCTTCCCACCCTGCCACCTTTTGCTCCTTTGTTTTGTTTCTTAAGTTGTGGGAGCAGGAGTTTTAAATAATCTGTGTAAATTTGTCCTTGGAAAATGGTAAAGATTCATTGGTTGCTTTATATAGTTTTCATTGACTTATATACAATATACAATATATTTTATTTACTTTTTTCATCATTCCTTTTCCATTCCCCCTGCCACCAATAGGCACATGCCTTGATTTATGGATTGTTGTTTTCTTTAATTAATTTATTTTAAATTCTAGTTAACATATAGTGTAAAATTAGTTCCAGGTGTATAATTTAATAACTTGACACTTACAACACCTGTTGCTCAGAAATATGGAACACTTCATGAATTTGCATGTGAACTTTGCGCAGGGACCATGCTGATCTTCTCTGTATCGTTTGTGGATGTGTTTTAAAAGGAAATAGCAATATGTTCACCTGATACTTTCCTTTACAATAGGTCTGATTATTTTCGCAACTTTGTAGATTCTTGCCTCCAGAAAATCCCTCAAGATCGCCCTACATCAGAGGAACTTTTAAAGGTCAGTTTTACTTAGTCTGTTTTCTACCCTTAAGAAATTAAAATAATTTAAAGAAGATGTTTTATTCGTTTTTGATTTTGTGTTAATATTAAGTATGCTCTACTAATTTTTACTAAATTGCTTATTGTATATACTCTTCTCCTTTGGAACTTTTCTTAGATGCAGAGTTTTTTCATTTGTTTTTTCAAAATTAATTAACTGCTGTACCATGTCTGAATGGAAAATATAGTTATATATTCCAAATAGTACCAATTGGCCATTTATAAGTGCAAGAATGTATTCATGAGTTATAACTCCATATTTTAATTCATGTGGAACAATGTCATATTTCAAAGTTAGTAAAACAGTTTAAGTTTGGATGTAATTTTAAAAAAATTTTTTAATACTTATTTTTGAGAAAGAGTGCAAGTGGCGGAGGAGCAGAGAGAGGGAGACACAGAATCCGAAGCAGGCTCCAGGCTCTGACCTGTCAGCACAGAGCCCAACACAGGGCTCGGACCCATGAACCTTGAGATAATAATCTGAGTGGAAGTCAGATGCTTAACTGACTGAGCCACCCAGGCACCCCAATTTAATTTTTATGTCTACCACACTTTATATATTTATCTGTCCTATATTAAAATAATATGAAAGAAATGTGTAATATATCTGTATAATTATTATGGGAGAAAAGAGCTTTCAGAAGAAAGTGTTAAAATGCATATCATGTTTCTGTTTACTTTTTAGAAATCTATTTTTCTAACTTGGCAATGGAAATATTCTAAGAATCATGTAAATTCTATTCAGTTTTCAATGGGTTTGGTTACTTAATTTAAATACATGATTAGTGTATGCTTTTTGTTCTCAAAAATTAATTATTTCATTTGGAGGTTGACCATCTTATCAATAGCAATAATGATATTGTTGAACTTAATATAGTTCCTAAAACATCTAGATAAAACAGTAGTAAGTAGAATTTGATTCTGTCTTCTTGTGCCCCTAAGGAATATTGTTGATTTTTCACTATAAGATTTAAGTAGACCATTTTTACACGAATGTTTTATAATTTCAGAGAAGTGTAATTTGTTTTCACTAACACACATTAAAGATAAAAAGAAATTGAAAATTGATTATATTATTTAGAAACACAGTATGTAGAGGAACAGTATAGTTTGAGTAACGTTTGTGGGATTTGAGGCAGTAAGCTTACTCATAGTCTCAGAAATGAAAGCCTGAATAAATACGTATTCGTAATAGTAACAAAAAACTTGGTATAGCTAGAAGTTATGTTAGTGATAAATAAGCAAGAATTATGTGTAGAAAACTATCAAACTTAGAAATTTAAGATTTATTATTTTTGGATAAGACTGAATATTGTAAATTGTGATACCTTAGCCTTTCTAAGCTAAGGCTCAGGAAAAAGAATCTGACTGCCTTCTTACACTTGACTAATATAGACAAAGAAATGTTTTGGTGATAACCCAACCCATGAGGTCTGGATATTTGGTGATTAGATCCCAAGTCTGCATATAGTTTTCATTTTGTCAGTTCATAGCATGTATTGATACAGCCTTATTGAAAATGATAGGAATTATCTATCTGGTACTTCTTTCCCTTTGGCCTAATTATATTTCTGTTGCAGTTTGTCATAAAAAGAGTAAATAGAAAAATAATTTTAAGGTATGAAGCTATCTCAGAATTAAAAATTGGAAGTAACTATCCAGAATTAGGATAACGGTTAAATGATTTTAGCAAAACATTTGATTAAATAATCTGTAGACATTGTGTTTATGAGTTTAAAAAAACAGTACTTATGATAGTGAAAGTAGATTAAAATATTGTATAATTAGAGAAAGCTTTAGAGAAGCTTTTTCCTCTTCAGGGGATGGTGTTTGTAGGCATTCAGAATGGTCCAGGATTTGACATACCGTCTTAGGCTTCCTACATACTATATAGGACAACAAAACTCTAACAAAACTAGGCTGTCCCGAACCCTTGGTAATAGAATAGTTTACCTTTATAAAAAGAAGATTGGGAAAGCACCAAAATCCCCATGTGGTGTGTACCCTGGCCAACTTCGAGGAGTTTGTGCTACGACACTTAACAGTTCTCATGAGGTTATCTAAAACAAAAAATACATCAGCAGAGCCTATGGTGCGCTGTGTGTGTTTGGGACAGGATCAAGTGTGCGTTCCTAGTGAGGAGCTGAAAATCATTAAAGTGTTGAAGGCATAAGCACAGAATCAGAAAGCTAAATAAATGAAGTTTTTTGAATAATAAAATCAAAAGGCAAAGGAAAAAATTCTTAAAAAATGCTTTTGAACTAACAAAGGTAAAAAGAATTATAAGAATTCAAGGACATTTCACAGAACTCAAGGCAGAAGGTGTCTTTCTGCAATCTTTATGCTAACTATGTATCTACAAATCAAAATTTATACGTAGAAAATTTCTGAAGAAATATATCAAAATGTAACAGTGATAATTCTAATGATAGAATTGTTCTTTGTACTTTTCTGTATTTGATAAGATTAAGCTTATTAAATGTTAATGGTAAAAATCACTATACAGTGGCTTTTAATCACCTAGTGTTTTATGGAGTGTTGTTTATGCAGCATATAAAGGAACTCATAATATCCAAGTTTATGTTACATAATTTACCATAAAAACATTTCTTTTGGAACCTAATACATAGAACTGAACATGCCTTTTCTATGAAATCAGTTCTAAGACTATGTAAACCTTTATTTAGCCTTTATTTAGGGCTCTAATCGGACTTAATTCTTAGTATTTAATTGGACTTTTTGATTATTTCATCTCTGCATTTTCATTTAGCCAACAAAGTTATCGTGTTTCCATTAAATGCACAGAGGTAGTTATGTATGCATAGAGTATGTATATGTAGAAGACAATTTTGTAAATCTAAGAAGCCAAAAATGTAATAGAATTAGATAGCTATAGATGATATGCATTATCTGTTATGACTAATTAGGATAGTAACTACAGTCTGAAAACGGGTACATTTGTACTAATTAAAAAAATTTGTAAGTTTCAACCTGACCTTTACCTTCTACTTTTATCCAGCACATGTTTGTTCTTCGGGAGCGCCCTGAAACAGTGTTAATAGATCTCATTCAAAGGACAAAGGATGCAGTAAGAGAGCTGGACAATCTGCAGTATCGAAAGATGAAGAAACTCCTTTTCCAGGAGGCACATAATGGACCAGCAGTAGAAGCACAGGAAGAAGAAGAGGTAATAACTTAGAAATGACTCAAATATTGACCCCTCTTTATTGGCTTCTTTCTTTATGCGACTTGTTTTGCTGTGAATGTTTTATATTAGTGGTTCCCAGATTGTGTTTTCTTGATATTGGTCCTATAAGATCCCAGGTGGGAAAAAAAGGTTTTGCATTCTTTAAACCCAACCCCTTCATAGTGCACAATGACCTGGTAAGGCTCTGCAAAGTCTTTTATTAAAGAAACCTATTCAACTTTTAATCTAGTCCCCATCTAATTTTTTGGCTACTGAACCTTCTTTTGCCTTATTGTCTGATTCCATGGGACATGCTTTTGGAAGTATTTGAAATCACAGACTCTAGAAATTGATGGCACTCATTCGGAAGTGTTTAGAATTACAAAGCATTGTGCTCTGTCACCAGGGATACTTGATTCAAAAGTTCTATATAATTTTATTCCATCTGCACAGTTCTTAAGTATTCATTTTACAGATGAGTAAGGCAAAGCTCAGAGTGGTTAACTCCTCATAAGTTCATATGGGTTCAGATTCACATATCTGTCACTCTCAAGGCCAGGTTCTTTCCATGTGGCCTTTTGGCGAGTATGGAAATAGAAATTTGCAATAGAAAAGTTACAGAACTTCCTCACAAGGAAATATAAATATTTGTGGAGCTATCTTTTTTTTACTCTAAATATTTTCATTTTTCTTTGTTCCTATTAGAATGTATTGATTCTTTCTTACTGCTTTTCAGAGAGATCACTTGGCATTCTGAAACCAGGAGCAATAGTTACTTACTTTACTTTTTCTTTTTTAATTGTACTACATAATTAATGAACTATAAAATACAAGACTTTCTTAACTTAGTTTTGGTATTCATTTTGTTTTTTAGTTCATACAATGATCATTAGAAAATTGTTTTGATGGGGCGCCTGGGTGGCTCAGTTGGTTAAGCGGCCGACTTCAGCTCAGGTCATGATCTCACGGTCTGTGGGTTCGAGCCCCGCATCGGGCTCTGTGCTGACAGCTCAGAGCCTGGAGCCTGCTTCAGATTCTGTATCTCCCTCTCTCTCTGACCTGCTCAAACTCTCTCTATGTCTCTCAAAAATAAATAAACGCTTAAAAAAAAAATTAAAAAAAGAAAATTGTTTTGAGCTTTTTTAGATACCTGAAATATTTGAGTAAAATTGTAAAATTAATAAAATTCTAATGTAGTTAAATCTGTAACAGCATCTCTTTTAGGCTAAGCACGTAAGAAAAGTTTATACATATATCTCCTATGTCTGTGTTGAATTTTGCATATCTTACAGAATTTTGGTTCCCAAATACCATGGCTTGTCCGGTCACTTCATAAAACATTCTTATGAATGTGATTAAATATATGGATTATACATAATTTTGAATCTGCAAAAAATAGTTAATTTTAAATGATGAAGGAAGGATAGGCTAAAGACTATATTCTGTGAGGAAGGAAAATAAAAGGCTTCCTTAAAAAAAACAGCTAAAAGGGGTTATTTATAAAATTAAAAAAAGGTTGGCACTTATTTTAACCATGGAAATTGCTGAGAAATGAGCAAAATCTTCTCTATACTCCATGAGATGTGTGGTAGAAATAGATTTCAAAAAGGACAAACAATTTAGAGAAAATGCTACACTGTGGAAATAACCCATAAATGATGACTGAATTTTTGACACAGATTGGGCTTTTTGTTATTTAGTTGTTGGTCATTTTTATTTTGTTTTTCAATTGCTAAACTTCCTGGTCTTGGTTAATACAGGGAATTTCTCACAAATTAGTTAGACCTCTTTCTTTCTTTCTTAAGATTGTATACCAAGCACTGTGATAGATGATTATGAGTAGCATTTCAAAAGAGATAAAGATATTTGAACCTAATGCTTTTTCCCTTAGGAACAAGATCATGGTGTTGGCCGGACAGGAACAGTGAATAGTGTTGGAAGTAATCAGTCTATTCCCAGTATGTCCATCAGTGCCAGTAGCCAAAGTAGTAGTGTTAACAGTCTTCCAGATGCCTCAGATGACAAGAGTGAGCTAGATATGATGGAGGGAGACCACACAGTGATGTCTAATAGTTCTGTCATCCATTTAAAACCTGTGAGTATTTGGATTTCAGTGAAAAAAGTTTCAACTTTGGTAAATAATTTTCTTTATCTGATTAGTTTAACTGGGAGATTGTCTTGGATGTTTCAGAAGTTTGGAACATTTTTAGGTAACTTATTTTAAAGTGGCGTTAGCTTTGTTAATTCCCAGTATAATGTCCGCATTTGGGAACGTATTGCTTTGAGAGTACAAGAAGAGTATTTTAAAAATCTTAGAAGAAAGACATATATAGAAACACTACGTAATATATAATTTGAAGTTAGTTTCATGAAAAATAAAGTATTTAAAAATATTTAAAAATAGTAATATATACATGAAAGTCAAAGATAATGGTTGTCTTTGGGGAGGAGGAGGAAGGATTGCAGTGGGTAATGATCAAAAGTGACTTACATTGTCTGTAATGTTTACATCTTTAAAATAAAACTGAATGTAATTGCAGATAATTATAAATTCTGGGTTTAGGAAATACGGGTTTTTTAAAGATGTGGTTCATATATACAATGGTATACTACTTGGCAAAGAGAAGGAATGAAATCTTGCCATTTGCAACAACGTGGATGGAACTGGAGGGTATTATGCTAAATAAGTCATGTTTTCACTCAAATGTGGAATTTGAGAAACTTAGCAGAAGACCATGGGGGAAGGGAAGGAGAAAAATATAGTTTCAAACAGAGAGGAAGGCAACCAGTAAGAGACTTTTAAATACAGAGAACAAACTGAGACTTGAAAAAGGGAGTGGAGGGGAGGGGAAAATGGGTGATGGACTTTGAAAAGGGCACTTGTTGGGATGAGCACTGGGTGGTGGTATGTAAGTGATGAATCGTGGAACCCACTCCTGAAACCATGAACACACTGTATGTTAGCTAACTTGACAATAAATTATATTTAGAAAAAAAAAGGAAATATGATTTTTGCTACATTATTCTTCACACTTGGAGTACAAATGTTTTAATTTTCTTGAAAACATTTGAAAGTCAGGTAACTTGTGTTTAGTAACCAATAGGAATACTTCCTTTTTAACTTCACAGCTTATAGTATTACCTAAAAACTTACTAGGCACAAGAACTAAAAGGTAGAACTAACCCAAGTATTCATCATCAGATGAATACATAAACAACCATGGTATATACATACAATGGAACATTATTTGGCTATGTAGAAGAATAAAATTCTGATACATGCTACAGCACAAGTGAACCTTGAAATGTTAATAGTAAGAGATATTAAGCCAGATGCAAAAGGACAGATATTGCATAATTCCACTTACGTGAAATAGTTAGAATAAGCAAATTCATAGAGACACAAAGTAGATTAGTGATTACCAGGGACTTGAGTAGAGGATTAAATGGAGGGTTTTTGTTAATTGATACAATTTCCATTTGGGGTGATGGAAAAGTTTTGGAAATGGTGGTAGCTTTGTAACATTGAGAATATAATTATTGCCACTGAATTGTACATCTACACATGGTTAAAATGGCAAATTTTATATATGTTTTACTACACTCACACAAAAAGTGCTTAGGAATGCTTTAGTTGAGCGGTAGTATTACTCAGGGCAAAATCATGTTTAAGTTTTGTATCCTTCGGCAATAGAATCAGCAGTAAAAAAACATTATTCCCACAATTAGTTGGTTGCTACTTAATTGACTTCCTCTTCAGTTAATGAACTAAGGTATTTGTAAGGAAAGACATTAGTTCTTACAGTTACTTTTGATTACTTACTTTGGACAAATGGCAGAAGTATTATAAAAGTATTTTAAAGATATATTATTGTTTCAAAAGCCTTAGAGTAATTACTTTTGTCTGCTGTTTAAAATTATTAAACCTTTTCCATTTTATATATAATAATTAGGATATAAATCTAACCTTAAATATATATATATTTCCTTATCCTAAATCTGTGTGCTATTTCATACACTTAGGGAATAATGTTTACTGATTCTAATTATATTGAAAATAAAATGTCAGCATTCTCAATTTTTGCTTTTGCTTTTTAAAATTATGTCTTTAAGATAAATTGATCAGGTGATCTCTCAATTTTCTTGAAAGTTCAAGTGAACTGTATTTGTTCACCTCAAATAGTATTGTCTCTTTCTTTGTTTAGGAGGAAGAAAATTACAGAGAAGAGGGAGATCCTAGAACAAGAGCATCGGATCCACAATCTCCACCTCAAGTGTCTCGTCATAAATCACACTACCGTAATCGGGAACACTTCGCTACTATACGGACAGCATCACTGGTATGTTCTTCCCTGGAACATGAATTAGAAATAATTTCTCAGAGATGCCTGGGCGACTCAGTTAATCATGCAACTCATGGTTTTGGCTCAGGTCATGATCTCACAGTTCATGCGATCAAGCTCCACATTGGGCTCTGCACTGACAGCAGGGAGTCTGCTTGGGATTCTCTCTCTTTCTCTCTCTCTATGCCCCTCCCCTGCTCATGCTTGCGCACTCTCTCTCTGTCAAAATAAATAAACATTTTTTAAAAAAGAAACACATTTTTCATTTTGGAGTGTGGCACTTATACTCTAGTATAACTATGTCTTTTTTTTTTTTTATATCTGGAGTTTATTTTGTAAAACACCCATTCAACATGTTAGGTGCCTCTTATACATAGAAAATACTCTGAGAGATGTTAAACTATAATGTCTTCAAACTGTACAGAAGTAACTAATATGTTAGAATATATCAAATTCTTAAGAGGACTAGAAGGTCCTAAATAGGAATTCAAATTACTTTTGGTTTGTGGCAAGGAAGTATTTATAAAAGAAATTGTTTGAGCTTTTAATAATTAGTTGGTTTTAGGCACAGAGAGAGGAAGAAAAATGGTATTTCCACATAAGAGTTAACAGTAAAGAAATGGTGAGGCTGACCAAAACAGGGGGAATATTTGAGAAATGGCAAGTAATTCAATTTGATGTATTCAAAATGTAGTTCTTCTGATTTCCCAAATAACAATAAAAAATGGATTATGGGGGTGCCCGGCTGGTTCAGGTGGTAGAGCATGCAACTTACAATCTCAGGGCTGTGAGTTTGAGCCCCACGCTGGGTGTGGAGATTACTTAAAAAAAAAAAAAAAAAAAGAATATGGGGGCGCCTGGGTGGCTCAGTTGGTTAAGCATCCCAACTCTTGATTTCAGCTCAGGTCATGATCTCAAGGTTCGTGAGATCGACCTCCTAATTGGGCTCTGCACTGACAGTGTGGAGTCTGCTGGGATTCTCTCTCTCTCTTCTCTGCCCCTCTCCTGTTCATGCTGTCTCTCTCTCTCAAAATAAATAAATGAACTTAAAAAAAGGATCATACGTCAACAAGGATGTTGTTGTAGTGGGGCGCTTATTATTACCCTTATTGGTCAGATTAAGTAGGATCAAAACATGATTAAAAAGGATACTCTAGATAAAAAGAAATTACATTAAGATATCATAGGAAAAGTAGGCTGTTAGAAAGATATCATAGGAAAAGTAGGCTGTTGACAGTAAGTAAAATAGATGTGCTTGAGGAAAAAAGTTACCTGAGTTATCAACTACATAAGCAGCCTTTATAAATCCCATGCAGTGGCCCATGAATCTCTAGGACATGTGGGGTCAAGAATCATCACCCAGGGGCGCCTGGGTGGCTCAGTTGGTTGAGCGTCCGACTTCGGCTCAGGTCATGATCTCGCGGTCTGTGAGTTCAAGCCCCGCGTCGGGCTCTGTGCTGACAGCTCAGAGCCTGGATCCTGTTTCGAATTCTGTGTCTACCTCTCTCTCTGCCCCTCCCCTACTCATGCTCTGTGTCTCTCTGTCTCAAAAATAAACAAACATTAAAAAAAAAAAAAATCATCACCCACACTGGGTGTAGAGATTACTTATAAATAAAATTTTTTAAGTGATTAATTTAATGTTATATGAATTTTAGCTCAATTTAAAAATCCAATTTATACATTTTTTTCTTTATAATCGATACCTTTTGTATCCTGTCTGGGGAATATTTGGTTATCCAAGGTAATGACAGTGGTCCCATGTTTTCTTCTGCTTTATGATTCTGAGTTTTATGTTTAGGTCAAATGATTCTTTTCAAAATAATTTTTGTATATGGAATGATATATGAGCCAAGGTTTATTTCTTCATTTTTTATACAGAGAACCAGGTTTTTCAGCAGAATTTTTTTATAGAGAGTGTGAGCTGGGGATGGGCAGAGAGAGAATCCTAAGCCAGTTCCATGCCCAGCATGGAACCTAACTTGGGGCTCGATCTCCTAAACTGAACCGTGAGATCATGACCTAAGCCGAAATCAAGAGTCTGAAGCTTAACGAACTGAGCCACTCAGGTGCCTCTCAGCAGAAGTTGTTAAAAAACACTTTCCTCTTTTAATTAACTTGACTTTTTGGTAGAAAGTCCAATTAACTATGTGTGGCTCTGTTTTTAGATTTTACTCTGTTCCTTTGATCTATTCAGCCTGTCCTTACACCAATACCACACCGTTTTGTTGCTGAAGTGTACATCTTCTAACTTTTTTATTCCCGTAAGATTGTTTTGGCTATTATTGTTTTTTTACATTCCCATATAAACTTTAGAACCAACTTGTTTATTTTTTTAAAACGCCTTCTGGAAATTTAATTGAAAACTGCTAACTGGGATCTCTTATATTAATTGCCTGCTTAGTTAACAGTAGAGTGGTCTAAAATGCTTTTGAAAGAAATGTGTTTCTTTATTTTATTCTTTACTCTCCATGGTTTGTATGTCTAGGTTACAAGGCAAATGCAAGAACATGAGCAGGACTCTGAGCTTAGAGAACAGATGTCTGGCTACAAGAGAATGAGGCGGCAACATCAAAAGCAACTGATGACTCTGGAAAATAAGCTAAAGGCTGAGATGGATGAACATCGCCTCAGATTAGACAAAGATCTTGAAACTCAGCGTAACAATTTTGCTGCAGAAATGGAGAAACTTATCAAAAAACATCAGGCTGCTATGGAAAAAGAGGTAACTGATCCAGTGTTATTAATTTGTGACCATCCCAGAATTAACCAAGGTAACGTTTTGGTGTTAGAGTCTCTCTTCCTCAGAACCAAGCAAAGCGATTCAGGAAAGGGAGAGACATTTATATAACATATATGGTATGAAGTACTGAGTCTGGGAACCGATAGATGTGGGATTATTTCCTGATACTTGGTAGATTTATAGTGTCACAGTGGGTAAATCATTCAGCCTTTTTGGGCCTTGGGTACTCTAGTTATCTGAAGAGTTTGATAAATCACCTATCAGTAATGTGGTTCAGGTCTCAAAAAATCATTCATGATTCTGTTACCTGTGTACTTTTTGGAAATCTTCCTTAAATTTTTACCAGCATTTTTATATCAGACAATAACTAAGAATTAATATATACAGAGAATGTTAGAGATAATAAATTAAGAGATTCAGATTAAGGTTTAGCCTGTTTGTTTATTTACAAATAAATGTCATTTTACTGTATGATAAGAGTGCATTTTTCAGAAAACCTTTTCTTTTAAAGGTTTTTGATGTCCCATCAGTTTCATTTTATCTTGATAGTCACATTTGTCAAGTAAATTCAAGAATATCTTCAGATATGTCTGGCTAGTCCACATTGAGCATTATTTATCATAGCTACGCTGTTCACCCTTCTTCTCTGCCAAAAAAGAACCACTATCTCATAATAGTAGAGAATTTAACAAAATGATTTATGATGTAAATAAATATCTGATTTTGAAATAATTTGGTGAAGGAAAACTATCCTGTTGGGCATTGCGTAGTATTTTCAGTAACTTAGGAAGAGGTAGATTCCGACATACTTAGGAAAGGAGTTTATGAAACAGGATGTAGAGTATAATTACAAATTTGTTTTAGAAATATGTAAGTGTAGAGAAAATTAGGACAGGTATGTACCAAAATGTTTATATTGGTTATCTCTTGGTGCTAAAGTCATGTAAGTTTTTCCTTCTTTGTGTTCTTCTGTACTTTGTAAGTGTTCTACAATGATTATGCATTGCATATATAATCAGAAATAAGGCGTGCTTGAGTGGCTCAGTCGGTGGAGCATGCAACTCTTGATCTTAGGGTTGTAAGTTCAAGCCACATGTTGGGTGTAGAGATTTCTTAAAAATAAAACTATAGGGGCGCCTGGGCGGCTCAGTCGGTTAAGCATCCGACTTCAGATCAGGTCATGATCTTACTGCTTGTGAGTTGAGCCCTGTGTCGGGCTCTGTGCTGACAGCTCAGAGCCTGGAGCCTGCTTCAGATTCTATGTTTCCCTCTCCTGCTCACACTCTGTCTCTTTCTCTCAAAAAGAAATAAACTTAAAAAAAAAAAATTCTAAAAAAAAAAACACAAAAAACGAAAAAAGAAAAATATATGATGTATATATCTGATATTTAATATTTTCATATTATTTAATAATAAAAGGTCAGGGTTTAATTTGAAGAAGTCAGCCAACATAAGAGGTCATGATCGAATTATATTTGTAGATAAATGTGGGGTTTTGTTTGTTTTATTGGGGGGAGAACATACTGGTGTTAAATGGGGGAAGAAGGTATAAACATTCTGACCATATACAAGATCAACATTTTATTTTTATTTTTTAATTTTTATTTTAGAGAGAGAAAGCCTGTGAGCAGGGGAGAAGGGTGGGGGGGCAGGAGAGAGAGAGAGACAGACAGACAGATAGACAGAATATGAATCTTAAGCAAGCTCCATCCTAGCACAGAGCCTGCCATGGGGCTCCATCCCATGATCCTGGGATCATGACCTGAGCCAAAATCAGAGCTGTCAGCACAGAGCCTGATGAGGGGCTCAAACTCACAAGCAGTAAGATCATGACCTGAGCCGAAGTCGGATGCTTAACCGACTGAGCCACCCAGGCACCCCTAAGATCATCATTTTAAAGACAGGTTCCATTTTATTCGTTCTCTGAAATTCAAATAAGGAGGCTGAGTAACA
This sequence comes from Paguma larvata, assembly GCA_030068075.1. NCBI lineage: Eukaryota > Metazoa > Chordata > Mammalia > Carnivora > Viverridae > Paguma > Paguma larvata. The sequence goes on from CM057843.1 coordinate 7,594,390, forward strand.
ATTATGAATAATTTGGGGGGATGGTGCCTGGGTGGCTCACTCAGTTAAGTGTCTGACTCTTAATTTTGGCTCAAGTCATGATCTCATGGTTAGTGAGATTAAACCCCATGTGGGGCTGTGCGCTGAGTGTGGAACCTACTTAGGATTTTCCTCTTTCTCTGCCCCTTCCTCATTTGCGTGCATACTCACACACTCTCTCCCTCTCAAATAAATAAACTTTAAAAAATTAATTTGTTGAGTATTCTCATTTTGGTAATACTTATGCTGATTTTCTACAGTTGATCTTAGCCAAAAGGCCAAGAAGCTATGCTGATTTTCTGTGCTTGGGAGAAAATGGCATCCTTGGTAACATGTATTAAACTGCTGCTTTGAATCTATCAACTAATTTGATCCATTTTTAAAACTTCCTATAGGCTAAAGTGATGGCCAATGAGGAGAAAAAATTTCAGCAACACATTCAGGCCCAACAGAAGAAAGAACTGAATAGCTTTTTGGAGTCCCAGAAAAGAGAATATAAACTTCGAAAAGAACAGCTTAAGGAGGTACTTATTGTATAAACATTTTCAAGCCGGTTATCTCCTTACTGATTGTATGTGATGTTGATCAGCTCATGGAGCCAGATAAAATTTTCTTTTGTTGTTTGTCACCATGAAATGTATATCAGTTTGATTGAAGTCATTGATTGTATATAATCAATTACTCTTCAGTGGATTGAGATCCTTAGTTGAGTAGGGTCTAAAAAGAATCATCTCCTGAAAACAGAAGTTACTTTATTTATAAGAGCTTTCGTGAGCACTTATTTAGTAACTGACTGATTAGAAACAAAAATATGTGAGTTGTGAAAAAAAAGCCACACATTTCTTTCTTTATAAGAAAATCATTCCGGGGACACCGGACTGGCTCAGTTGGAAGAGCATGCGATTCTTTATCTCAGGGTCGTGAGTTTGAGCTCCACACTGGCTGTAGAGATTACTTAAATAAATAAACTTTAAAAATAGGACAAAATAAGGGGCACCTGGCTGGCTCAGTTGGTTAAGCATCCAACTTCAGCTCAGGTCATGATCTCACAGTTCATGAGTTTGAGCCCTGTGTTGGGCTCTGTGCTGACAGCTCAGAGCCTGGAGCCTGCTTCAGTTCTGTGTTTCTCTCTTCCCCTACCTCTCCTCTGCTCACACTCTGCTCTCTCTCTGTCTCTCTCTCTCAAAAGTAAATATTAAAAATAAATTAAAAATAAATAAATAAAAATAAACCATTTCTGGGGCACCTGGCTGGCTCAGGTTAGTAGAACATGTGACTCTTGATCTCAGGGTTGTAAGTTCAAGCTCCATATTGGATACAGAGATTACTTAAAAATAAAATCTTAAAAAAAAGATTAGCCCTTATTTTGGCTCAGATATTACAGTAATTTGTTTTTACTAAATTTTAACATAGAGTAAGAGGATAAGAAGCATTTTTGCTCATATTTTCTTTAATAGAACATGCTGATTATTTCTTTATGGCTACATGATTTTATGCTTATTTGTCCCTTTTTTAAGTTTGTTTATTTATTTTGAGAGAAAGTGAGCTTGAGAGGGGGAGGGGTGGAGAGAGAGGGAGGCACAGAATCCCAAGCTGGCTCTGTGCTTAGAGTGCAAAGGTCAACATAGGGCTTGAACTCATGAACCATGAGATCATGACCTGTCAAAAGGAAGAGTTGAACGCTTAACCAACTGAGCCACCCAGGTGCCCCTTATTTGCCCTTTTATATGCTTCTTTCTTTTACTTCTTTTAAAAGCAGATGTAGTCTAACTTTGAAGAAAGCCTTAATTGATCTTAGGCACTATCTGACAGGGGATAACTATTGCAGTACAGAAGGATTATATGTCTCAATTTATACCCCTTCTTACAGACTGAAAATTTTAGTTCATATAATTATTAGCACACTGATAAATTAATTGATCTTCATAAAATAACAGTAATGTTTTTGATGTTAATGTTTTTATGTGTATAGGAATTTGCCTTATAATGAGATATGTAAGTCTTACTATGGACTTATTATTGGCACAAAGACTTGCTATGTATACCCTCCCAAGTGAGCTTCGCTGATAGTATTTTTCCTACTGTAAAGGGTACAACCTGCAACATATTCCCATGACTGTAATACAGGAGTCAGACTCTAACTAGAACATGGGGTTTGAAAGGATTATAAATAGGCTTCCCAATTGTAAATAAATATCCAACAACATGAAATTTCCCAGTGCAATAAGAGTTGAATGTTGTGGGTATATTAATTTCATCTTTTAGGTGTATAATGTGTGTGCGTGTTAATTCAGAGTAATGATTCTCAGTATAGAGGAAGGGACATAGTAGAGTGGAGAAATTTCCTGGCAGAAGATTTTAAAAAAGACACCCTGAGTGTCTGTATGTGTGGCCTGGGTTATCCCTGTCTCTTCCTGTACTGTGTGTGTATATATGCCCTCATTTGAGAACTACTAATTTATATGTTTATCTTTATGTGTTTGAAAATCTTGTGAACTAAAGTTACAAAGAATTGGTCTCTTTCTTGAATAATGGGAGGGATCAGCAGGTTAGTAGTCTCTGAAAAATCAACTTACACTTAGGAATGATGGCTAATTTGTATTCTCTGCAATATTGATTTTTTTAGGTTGAAAATATACTAGTATTAACATCCTAGGGTTTGTCTCATTGAGTGTATCATGAATGTTCTCATCTCAAGATGATATTTAAAATGCCATAGAGGGACACTTGGGTGGCTCAGTTGATTAAGCGTTCTGACTCGATTTTGGCTCAGGTCATGATCTCACAGTTCTTGAGTTCAAGCCCTGTGTCAGCCTCTGCACTGACAAAGCAGAGCCTGTTTGGGATTCTCCCTCTCTCTCCCTTTTTCTCTGCCCTGCCCTCCTCAGGTGCATAGGCATGCTCTTTCTGTCTCTCAAAAAGAAATAAACTTTGAAAATAAACAAAGAAATAAGATGCTATAGAAAAGCATTGGTTTTGATTTGTTTAGTGGTGTTATGATGCCGACTGTTGAATACCACTCATAAAGAACGTCTCTGATTTTCCATTTAATTCCCAAGTCTTTTATGTGGAGTATATCCATAATCTTGCCAAAAGCTTGATATTTAAAATGTCAAAAACCAAGTGAGACATAACTGTATTTTAGCCCTAATTTTAATTTACATATGATTTTCACCTGAAAGCACTGCCTTCTGTCTCTTCTCGGGAAGGATTTAAAGAAAGATGTTTTACTTCATTCACCAATTATTATGCACTTTTGAGTCATCATACGTGTAGTTATGCAAAACCAAAAGGTATGCGTGTTTTCTAATGCATTTTTCTCTTTTCCTGTCCTACTTAACGGGTAACTCAAGAAAAAGGAAACTATTTACTTAACTACTTATTAAGATCATTGCCCTGCTTGAGCAGAGGACACAAATTAAGTTCTGTTATTTAGATTTACCAGCTACCAAAATTTTACTTTAACTACACCCATGTAGTTAATTTTTATGTTTTTTTCTTTTCTACTCTTTTCTTTTTAAATATTTATTTATTTTTGGGAGAGCACATGTGGAGGAGGGGCAGAGAGAGGGGGACAGATGATCTGAAATGGGCTCTGTGCTGACAGGCTGACAGTAAGCCCAGTGTGGAGCATTGAACTCAGGAACTGTGAGCCGAAGTAGGACACTCAACTGACTGAGCCACCCAGGTGCCCCAATTTTTTTTTTTAATTTTATAACGTTTGTATTTATTATTGAGAGACAGAGTATGAGCATGGGAGGGGCAGAGAGAGGGAGAGACACAGAATTTGAAGGAGGCTTCAGGCTCCGAGCTGTCAGCGCAGAGCCCAATGTGGGGCTCAAACTCACAAACCACGAGATCACAACCTGAGCCGACTGAGCCATCCAGGTGCCCCTTTATGTATTTTGAACTGAGTTGTTTTTTTTTGTTGCCAGGAACTGAATGAAAACCAGAGCACCCCAAAAAAAGAAAAACAAGAATGGCTTTCAAAGCAGAAGGAGAATATACAACATTTCCAAGCAGAGGAAGAGGCTAATCTTCTTCGACGACAGAGGCAATACCTAGAGCTGGAGTGCCGTCGCTTCAAGAGAAGAATGTTACTTGGACGCCATAATTTAGAGCAGGACCTTGTTAGGGAGGTACGTTTGAATGATGTCAAATCAGAAATAAGTCCCATCATGTCCCAGTTGTACGGCCTTTGCACTCATTAATTCTCTCTGCCTAAATCTTTCTTCCCCAGATACCCAATCAACATGGCTTGCTTTCTCCCCTCTTCCTTCTTTAAATGTTCTTCTTCGTACTTCTTTCTCTTACACATACACACTTTTTGGGGGCAAGTCTCTCTCCCCAACTAGAATGGAAATTAGATGGAGTCCTAGGGTTTTGTTCAGGTCTTTTGTATCCCTAGTCTCAGGCCCATAGTAGGCATTCAATAAATAATTTATTAAATAAATAATATTCACTTATTTATTTATTTATCCATGAATGAACGAAGGCATTCAGTAAATATTAAATAAATAATATTTATCCATGAATGAAGTATTTATTTTTAAATATGAGAAAACTAATTGTTTAGTTTATGCCTTTCACTATGAAATGAGTGCCATGAATTGTGTGTTACCATTTTACACATTGTTGTAATCATACATTTATTAACTGATCAAGCATAGAAACTCTTATCAAAATGAAAAGAGTTGTTTTTATTATCAGGGATACCTGTGAGCATAGGTAAATTTATTTCCAAGATGGCTTAAAATAAGCTTCAAGTATAGCATAACTGTTCAAATTCAGTAATAATTAAAGAAATTGAAGTTAAGACAGTTGCATCAAATAAATAACAATTTAAAAGGCTAGTAACATGGGGAAATGGGCAGTGTTGGTAAGTATAAAGTATAAACTGATATGGCCCTTTTGGAGTATAATTCAGTAGGTTTTAAAATTTAAGATGCACCTATGTTTTTGCCAAATCCACTTCCGGAACTGTATCCTAAAGAAATAATAACATGATTATATGATTTATCATGCCATGGATATTTATTGAAAATTTGTTTAAAGCAGAATAATGGAAAAATTATGGAATTGCAAAGCAGAAGCTTACTATTGAAACTTAAAAATTTTTTTTAATGTTTATTTATTTTTGAAAGAGAGAGACAGAACGTGAGTGGGAGAGGGGCAGAGAGAGATGGAAACACAGAATCTGAAGCAGGCTTTTCAGGTTCTGAGCTGTCAGCACAGAGTCTGAGGCAGAGCTTGAACTCATGAGCCATGAGATCATGACCTAAGCCAAAGTCAGACACTTAACCAACTGAGCCACCCAACCACCCCTTACTATTGAAACTTTAAAAAAAAAAAAAAAAAAAAAAAATCTTTATGTACTGATCTGGTCAGGATATATGTCCATTATATTCTTTGGTGAGGAAAGCACATTACAGACCTATAATATATGTTGGTATAAAACTATAGGTTTTGTATAACAGATGTGTCATGATAAGCATGGGGGGATATTTGAGAAGGATTTGCACCAAACTGTTGGCTTCTGGGGAAAGGGTAAAGGAGGCAAGTTTCACTTCTACACATCTACAGTGTGTGTGTGTGGGGGGGGGGGGGCGGGGTATGTGATACACTTGTTCCTTTTAATCTGAAAAAAATTTTTTGGGGCGCCTGAGTGGCTCAGTTGGTTAAGCGGCCGACTTCAGCTCGGTCATGATCTCACAGTCTGTGAGTTCGAGCCCCGCGTCAGGCTCTGTGCTGAAAGCTCAGAGCCTGGAGCCTGCTTCACATTCTCTATCTCCCGCTCTCTCTGCCCTTCCCCGGCTCACACTCTGTCTCTATGTCTCTCAAAAATAAATAAAAACGTTAAAAAAAATTAAAAAAATTTATTGAGCATGATGTGCTGGGTGTTTATTCTGAGAACTTCTCATTTATGTACTTGTTTCATCCTCACATGAAATCTATGAAATAGCTATATTATCTTCATTTGAAAAGTGATGAAGCTGAAGCCAAGAGTTTAAATAACTAACCCAAGGTCTTACTACTCATCAGTAGCAGAGCTATGATTTAAAATACAGGCAGCCTAGCTCTCAGTCCATGTTCTTAACCACTACACTACATTGGGTGTACTGCATGTAATAGACTTGAATAGCATACTCCGAAAAAATTCAGTGGATAACTTACGAACCCTCTTCAAATATAAAATTAGAAAGCAATAAAGAAAGGAAAGAGGGAAGGACATTAAACCTCTTGAGACAGATTTGATAGCTTTTAAACTTACTGCATAAAGTAGTGTTGATGAATAGTAAATGAACAGTATAAGGAAATTTGTGCTACTGATTGTTTATTTACTGTAGTAAATATTATAAAACTGTAATAGTATGCAGCCATTATTAAATTGGAGGATTACATCTATTCCTTGGCTATTCTGTTTCTTAGGATTTTTTTCCTGGCATCATACAGCAGTATTATTATACATCTTTATAATATTATATATGTATTATTATTCAGTATTTCTTTTGTGTTATGGATTAGGAGTTAAATAAAAGGCAGACTCAAAAGGACTTAGAGCATGCCATGCTACTGCGACAGCATGAATCCATGCAAGAACTGGAGTTCCGTCACCTCAACACAATACAGAAGATGCGCTGTGAGTTGATCAGGTTGCAGCATCAGACTGAGCTCACAAACCAGCTGGAATATAATAAGCGAAGAGAACGAGAACTAAGGCGAAAGCATGTGATGGAGGTTCGACAACAGCCTAAGAGTCTGAAGGTACCTTTAACTTAAGCTTCTTGATAAAGGTGAAAAGAGATAAAAGGCATCCATGTAAACCATAAAAGTCTAAGAAGTCTGGCATAAAGAAATTGAATAAACTTTTTTCTTTTCATTTTAAGAAAGTTTTGTTGGTTTTAATATGGAGTGTCCATAGCTGTAGCCTTTTTCTTAAGTATTTTTCAGCAGCATACCAAAACTTTTGACTGTGGGAAGTGCCATAAACATGAATCAAAATTCTTTTTTAAATGTACCCGAATGTCCAATGCTGATATTACAGTGTACATATCAACATCCTAACCTATTGTCTTCTCTGTGTTGTCCCAAGAAATGTAATTTTGGAATCTTATTTCCTCTAAATATGATTTGTTTCCAGAAAAGGCACTAAGTTCTTAATCAGCACAGAAGCCAGTGAATGAAAAATGCTTTTTTATCCCCTCTCCCTTCATTGTCTATACTACTATGAGAGGAACAAAGGAATCATCACAGTGTTGCTCCCAGTCTGCTGGCTTTCTTTCTTTACTCGGTAATAGTGTAGGTAAAACCATGGCGTAGGTAGTTGGGAGTATATTTTTTTAATTAGCATATCAGGGTTAAGCAAGTAGATGTCTCCCCCTCCAAAATAAGGAAAAACAAGTGTTGGTGATATATAATACAAGGACTTTAAATTTTGTATTTACTTCGAATACAAGAATTCATTCACATAGTGTGAAATTTGAAAGCTACCAAAGTATATTATAAAGATTTCCCCCTCTCTCATTGTCTCTCCAGCCAGCTGATCTAGCCCTGAATCAAACAGAGTTAACAATTCTAGGATGTTTTCAAATTTTATAACTTATAATAAATACTTGAAGGAATATAATCACATTAATCTTAATAAGCAAAAACGAAACCATCCACTACATAGGCTGTCATTTTATAGTAGTACCTCAGTTAATTTATGTATGTCTACACATTTTATTTTAAACTTTTATTTCCATCCATTAAGGTCCACATCCCACAATATTTTCTTTTTAAACTTTACCCTACCCCCTTTTATTTTGATGATTTAACTATAGAACTGTTCTTTGTCTTAACTGAGTAACTGTCCTAGAGTGAAGTGCAGTTCATTCACAGAGGTAATCTGTGTTAAAATCTATACCCAGTCTATACTATACTAAATCCATACCCAGTTGTAATACCCAGTCTAATCTATACTGAATCTATACCCAATCGTAACTCCGATTCCCACCCAGCTCCATTCTAATAGGCTGTCTTGAGTAAGATACAGAAGCAAAATTAAAGTGTTTTACCCTTTCCTTGTGAAGGATAAAATTTCACTTTGCTATGTCTTCAAAATAACTAACATCATTTAAAGAGTAGCTTGTGTTGACTACCCATAGAACCTTCATTAGTCATTGCTTACAAAAACTGGAATTCATAATGATTTTTCAGCTTTATTTTGTCTTTGTAATAAAGGCATTTGCCTACAGAACAGTTTCCCACCAGATGACTTTTTAAAACATGTCTATAAGCTTAGTTATCATTTTAAAGTCAGCAGCGCCCAGAAATAAACCAAACTGAAAGCTTGTGAGTTTTCTATAGTCATACCATAAATCTGATATGACTGCATTTCTTTGAGACTTGGAATAGGTAGTTGTTTGATATTTAACCCTCCTTGTTGGAGCCTTTTCAGTTTGAAAGTTTATAAACAGTAGATTTGATTTTTACACTGAGGAGAAAAGTAATGTTTCACAATCATAGACTTTGAATAGAAAGCCTCCTTTTCTTTATTTTTTTAGAGTTGACAAACTTACATGTGTAAGCAGGGGGGAGGCAGAGAAAGAGGAAAAGAGAAAATCTCAAGCAGGCTCCACACTCAGCACAGAGCCCAATGCAGGGCTCAGTCTCATAACCGAGAGATCACGATGATCTGAGCCGAATCCAGAGTCAGATGTTTAACCAACTGAGCCATCCAGGCACCCCTAGAATGACTCCTTAATGACCAGTGAGCTCAAAATTTTTCATAAAGGAAATCATTCTTTTATTTTAGTAGGGAAGAAAATCATGATATTTTCTTAGTTATGTATATCTACTCGCCCAATTTGAACAAAACAGACTGGATTTTAACATTAAGTCATTCCAGTTTTATTTGACTAAATCATAATGCTTGTCTCAGCTTTCTTCAAGACTTTAATGGGGAGTAGGGGGCTTTAGTTTGAGCACTTATGTAAGTTGGAGTTGGGGGGTACCATTTCTGTAAAATGGATTGGGTAAACACTTAATTGCCTACTCAGCTTTTTCTTAATCTGTCATCCAGATGGTAGTGTTAAATGATTAGAAACAACTGCAGCTATGTTCCAGTTTTCACTTGAGTTAAGTGCTGAGGGATATAGTTTATTCTTGGTTATAAGTATTAGTATTATTATGAAAAAAATTTCAGGTTCTTTTTACTCATTAGACTAATGATATAGAATGATGACAGTTTTCTTGGTATATTTTAAAAATAAAAACTTTTAAAAGAATGAATATTATACAGAGGCAGGAGAGAATGTCTAAATTGCATTGTTTCATTCCTAGCTAACTTGGAAGAATTTTGTTAACCAAGGACAGCATTTAAGTGTGGTACTACCAAGCATAGTTAAACCAAGAGTTTTGATTTCTAGCTAGAGGATTCTTGACTCTTCCCAGAATAAAGTATATGACTATGACCTAGTGCCTCAGTTGGTGTGAAATCTGGAAAAGGTCTGTTTGATGTTGTACTATAACAAGGGGTGGTGAATAACTAGTTCTTTGACAAGTGTTTTACTTTGGCGATGTGTGCATTTGTTGCACACTGAATCAACCAATCAATGTCTGGCAGTATTTATATTTAGGTAAAATAATTTCTAGTGTCTGCCTTAGTGTAGTAAATGAATATATTCTCACTTACAGGTTTACTCAGTATACTTTACAGAATTGTATCTTATCTTATTAAATCTTATCAAAACCTGAGTTCAGTGATTAACAAAAACTAAAGCCAAAACTCTCTGTCTCTGAGCTCGATTATTTTATCTCAAAATATTTATGTAGCTCATGTTGCTTATCACTTCCAAGAAAGGGTGTCCTTTCCCTTGCCCCATGACTTTATTATTTGAATTATTTTTTTTAATTTTTAAATTTTATTTAAATCCATATTAGTTAACATATAGTGTAATAATGATTTCGGGAGTAGAATTTAGTGATTCATCACTTACGTATAACACCCATTGTTCATCCCAACAGCGCTTTCCTTAATGCCCATCACCCATTTAGCCCATCCCCCCCTCCACCAACACCCCACCCCATAACTTTTGTCTAACCTTTAAAAGGTTAGTTAACTTGACTGACTTTCAAGTTTTTGCTAAGGATGCTAATGATAAATGATGGTCTTGATATTTTAATGTTTTAAATTAGAGCTTTTATTATAAAAATGCATAGAATCCAGTGATTTAACCCAATAGCCAAGTGCAAGAGTACCTGCAACGTTATGATCTGACCTTTTTGTTTCTCTTCTCCCTTTCATTTAGTAGCCTTTATTTTAATGAAAGCCTAAGGTATACCAAATGCCAAATGTTAAAAACATATGCATCTATTTTTTTCTTTTCAGTCTAAAGAACTCCAAATAAAAAAGCAGTTTCAGGATACCTGCAAAATCCAAACCAGACAGTACAAAGCATTAAGAAATCACCTACTGGAGACTACACCAAAGAGTGAGCACAAAGCTGTTTTGAAACGACTCAAGGAGGAGCAGACCCGGAAGTTAGCCATCTTGGCTGAGCAGTATGACCACAGCATTAATGAAATGCTCTCCACACAAGCTGTGAGTTTGTTTTATTTAGGCAAAATAAATTTAGTGCTCCTTTCTTTCTACCAGCAATGAAATCCCAGCAATTAAAATACTAGTTGGAAATGATAGTTCTTCTGTAGCTTGGGAAATAATGGTGATGGTCCATATTTTTCCTTCTCTGAGCATTGTTTGCATGATGTATGCAGAGTTCTTATTGATACATTTAGACATGAAGTTTTATTTATTTTTAAAGTCTTCCCAGAGAGGGGCGCCGGGGTGGTTCAGTCGGTTAAGTGTCCAAATTCGGCATAGGTCATGATCTTGCCATTCCTGTTCCTGAGTTCAAGCCCCACATCAGGGTCTGTGCTGACAGCTCAAAGCCTGGAGCCTGTTTCAGATTCTGTGTCTCCCTCTCTCTCCATTCACCGCTCCTCCATTCACACTCTGTGTGTGTGTCTCTCTCTCTCAAAAATAAACATTAAGGGGCACTGGGGTGGCTCGGTTGGGCATCCAACTTTGGCTCAGGTCATGGTCTCACGGTTCCGGAGTTTGGGCCCCACATTGGGCTCTATGCTGACAGTTCAGAGCCTGCAGCTTGATTCAGATTCTGTGTCTATCTCACTCTCTACCCCTCTCCAGCTCATACTCTGTCTCTGTCTCTGTCTCTCTCTCTGTCTCTGTCTCTGTCTCTCTCTCTCAAAAATGGATAAACGTTTGAAAAATTTTTTTAATTAAAAAAATTTTTTTAATTAAAGCCTTCCCAAAGAAATTTTTCTTTTTTTTAATTTTTATTTATTTTGAGAGAGTCAAAGAGAGTGTACAAATGCGTGCACACACACACACACACACACACACACACACACACACACACACAAGTGGGTGAGTGGCAGAGAGAATCCCAAGCAGGCTCTGCGATGTCAGATCCCCATCTCGGGGCTGAACTGACAAACTATGAGGTCATGACCTAAGCTGAAATCATGAGTCGAATGCTTAACCAGCTAAGCTCCTCAGGTGCCCCAGACATAAAATTTTTTTTGTTTTGTTTTTCAAGTTTATTACTTATTTTGAGAGAGAGAGTGCGCGCACAAGCACACGTTGGGGAGGGGCAGAGAGAGAGAGAGAATCCCAAGCAGGCTCTGTGCTTTCGGCGCAGATGTCGATTTGGGGCTCAAGTTCACAACCCATGGGATCATGACCTAAGCCAAAGTCAAGAGTTGGATGCTCTACTGACTGAGCCATCCAGGTGCCCCTAGACATTAAGTTTTCAACAAGCTCTCTGCCAGTGCCTCTTAGCACATGACTGTTTAGACTTATCCAAAAAGCATATCAAGATTAGAACAGCAGCTTTGTTAGGTAGTGGGCAAAAAGTAGTACTGTATTTCGAATCCAAATGGTAACATTTGAATAGAAATATAAAATATTTTCTATATAAATTTTGTAAGCATACTTCTTAAATATTTTAGAGTCTGTAGGCCAGGAAGCAAAAGTGAGGATATTATGTGAATGCTTAAATAACTATTTAAAAATACAACTATTTCAGATGTAAAAACCATTCTTAACTGGTGGACTCTATAAAAAAATGAAAGCAAAAAAAAACCCAGCTGCTGCCCAGTTTGGGCCAGTAAGCTGTTTGCTAGTCCCTATGCTGTAGTTATTTCATTGGAGAGAAAACATTCAGAGTCGTATTATCTGGTTAGATTCTAGGTTTTTCTTAAGAAAAATATGGTTATTTAAGCATCTTCCAAAGAGCTTATGATAGCTTTATCTTCCTGAAGATAATGGTTACTAGGCCTTCCTTTTTCAGAGGTGTTTACTCAGCAGCATGAGAGAGAACAATTGTGTATCTACAAAAGAGTAGTCTGTCTTCTCTCACACCTCCTCTTTTCCACAGGTCAGGAATAGAGAGCTCACAGTAGGATACATTTATTTTCCTTCTCTTTCTCAGCTACGTTTGGATGAGGCACAGGAAGCAGAGTGCCAGGTTTTGAAGATGCAGCTGCAGCAGGAACTGGAGCTGTTGAACGCGTATCAGAGCAAAATCAAGATGCAGGCTGAGGCCCAACACGATCGGGAGCTTCGAGAGCTTGAACAGCGGGTCTCCCTCCGCAGGGCGCTCTTAGAACAAAAGGTATGAGTAATATGAGAAAGGTAATTGTGCTAGTGTCTGCTTTTAGCAGAAGTACTTTATAAATATTTTTTCATATTGACAGGTGGCATTGGATTGTTTTCATAATACTATATTTCCTTAATTTAGTTTTGGTAGTGTTTTTCTTTAAGATTACTGATTTGGGTGCCTGGATGGCACAGTCGGTTAAGTATCCAACTCTTGGTTTTGGCTCAAGTCATGAATTCGCATTTTGTGAATTCGAGCCCTGCATCGGGCTCTGCTCTGAAAGCATGGGGCCTGCTTGGGATTTCTGTCTCCTTCTCTCTCTCTTCCACTCTATGGCTTGTTCTCTCTCTCTCTTAAAAAATAAATAAACATTAAAAATGATCCAATTAACCTTATAATTATTGAGTTCTAAACATCAAGGAAATATAATTTAAGTAGTAATTGCTAGAGGAAGGAATATGAAGACAGCTGAATTGGGAGAGAATAGTTCTGGTTCTGTGTTCCTCAGTTCTTTTGTGTATCTAGGTCTAGTTAAGGAGGTTGGAGAAAAACTTGCATAGCAAAGAAACAGAACATTAGTAATTGCCTAAGAGAAGCAGAAATGAAGCATTAGGAATATTTACTTGTACAGCTTGGGCCTGTAACTATACAGATTGGTGGAAGATTATTAGAGGACAGAAGGTAAAATCAGTTCCACACAGGTGAAAAATCAGGCTGAAAATGTTACTTCTAGATGTATCTTCATTTGCTTATTTTTTATTTATTCTTTGTCAGATATATTAACAGAACTAGAATCTCCAAATTCATTTCATCCTTTAAGGTAGTAAAGCTGTGTGTGTTTTGTATGTTTTGGGGAAAGGATGATGGGCAGGAGATTTTAGAGAGAAAGAGAGGAAAAGCATTTGTTTTTAGAAGTAAAAAGTAACCTTTAAACAACGCGAGGGTTAGGGGCCGTGACAACCCATGCAGTTGAAAATTTGCGTATAACTTTTCTTAACACATTATAAACCAGAAGCTTCACCAATAACGTAGTCAATTAACACATATTTTGTATGTTATATGTATTATATACTGTAATTCTTACAACAGAGTAAGCTACAGAAAATATTCTCTCTTTTTTTTAATGTTTATTTTTGGGAGAGCGCAGGTTGGGGAAGGGCAGAGAGAGAGGGGAACTATGAATCCGAAGCAGGCTCTGTGCCAACAGCAGCGAGCCCAATGTGGGCTTGAACTTGTGAACCACCAGATCATGACCTGAGCCAAAATCGGAAGCTCAACCAACTGAGCCGCCCAGGTGCCCCAAGAAAAGAAAATATTATTAAGAAAACCATTAGGAAGAGAAAATACAGTTATAGTACTGTACTGTATTTACTGAAAAAAACCCACATGTAAGGGGCTCCATGTTGTTCAAAGTTGTGTTGCTTAAGGGGCAACTGTAGTAGAATGTCAGTTGTATCTAGGATTCAGAGCCTGTGTTCAGCAATTCCTGGGCCATAAGCTCCCAACAGCTGGTATATATAGTCTTAGGCCTGTTTTAAGTGAAGACTTGCCTAAAGGTCTTGCCTAATGAAAGTTGTCATTGTTTCTGGATATATATATATATATATTTAAAAATATAGTCTTTAAAAAATCCACTAAGATGTTACTATTTCCCTGGGACAGCCGTCTTTATTATTTGCTTCTTTGAGAGGTATTTGCCTCTATAAATTATCTCAGTTATGTTTCTCATTGAGAAACATAGAACACGTATAAAATTTAAGGAAACCCTCGTTCGGGGGCACATGGGTGGCTCTGTTCATTAAGCGTCTAATTCTGGATTTTGGCTCAGGTCATGATCTCACGGTTTGTGGGTTTGAGCCCTGCATCAAGCTCTGCACTGGATTCTCTCTCCTCTCTTTGCCTCTCCCCTGCTTGTCTTTCTTTCTCTCTCAAATAAATAAAGTTTAATAGAAAAAAGAAAAATCTAGTTTGTACCATACATAGTTTTCATAAATCTGATTCCAATTTGAATGTTTAAAATTCAATCTAAAGTTCTGTCTCTCATGCTTCAAAATTATCACTGAAAGGAAAACTTACATAGTATTGTAGAAATAGTGTTGTGAGAGAAATACTGGTACTATTATAATATATTTGTATTTTTAGCTCCACCTAGTGGTTGAGAGTTAAACAGTGCTAATTAGTATCTTAGGTAATAGTCTTATTTCCGTATATAAACCAAAGTTTACATGTTCTACGAAGTCTGGTGTAAAACCGTACCCATTGGTGAAGATGCAGTGGTACTCTCATACACCGTTAGTGCATTTTGAAAAGCAATTTGGATGTATATATTGAGCTTTAGAATTGTTAAGTATTTAAGTGTAAACTTTAAGAATTTAGTCTAAGGAAAAGAAATCCAAAAGATAGGGAAAAATATGCATAAAAGTGGTCATTATAATGGTTTAAAACACCTAACCATCTACTGGAAGGATGAGGGGCAGGCAGGGGTGGAGGATGGGTTAAATGGGTGATGGGGATTAAGGATGGCACTTGTGATAAATTGCTAAATCCTACATATGAAACTAATACTACACTATATGTTAACTAATGGAATTTAAATAAAAACACAGGGAAAAAAAATAAAACACTCAACCATCCAAAATAGAGATATAATTAAGTAATTATGGCCTAGCCAGTGAAATCTTACTCAGCCATTTAAATGATGGCTACAAAGACAGTATTAATATGGGGAAATGCTGTGATAGGTTGAATGAAATAAAAAGGACAAATTACACTTAAAGTGAATTGAAAGAATGCTAGTCATTGCTATATTAATACAGCAGATTGAGTCTTCTTTTTTTAATTTATTTTGAGAGAGCGTGCCTACAAGCGAGTGGGGGAGGGGCAGAGAGCGAAAGGAGACAGAGAATCCCAAGCAGGCTCAGCACTGTGAGTGCAGAGCCGGATGAGGGCTCGAACCCACAAACTGTTAGATCATGACCTGAGCCATAATCAAGAGGCAGACACTTAACCGCTGAGCCACCCAGCTGCCCCAATTGGTTGTTTTTTCTTTTTAAAATATTACTTTGAGAATGGAAAGTGCTTATGATAATTTAGTATTAATAATAAAAGAACAATAAGATGATAAATAGTGCTTTGAGGTGCTGCTTCATTTTTAGGGTTAATGCTTACATTTCAAGTGAAGCGCCTGACTGTAAAGCAGTTGGGTCATTTGGCAACTACCAAGTCCATGTACCTTCTCTACAAAAACTTCGAAAATTTTTAACAGCTATTTTTCTGCACTTTGTACCTACTGGTTGTAACAATAAGAAACAGTCATCTGAAAATAGAGGTGGAATCAGAGTTAGTTGTTCACAGATAAATAGCAGTTCTGTTTGAAGATTGCTTTCAGCCTCCAGATGAACCAAAAATTGTTCTTTTAGGTTGTTGAGACATCAACAAAGTAAGCTGCACTTGACTCACATGAGGCCCTGTTACAGCTTTTCTCACTCTTCCTTTACATTAAAATTTCAGCAAGATAACGTAACTATAAATGATAAATTCCATGTGAATTTCATACATGCATGAAAAGTGGCAGTGTCTTTGAAGTATAAATGAGCTTTTTTATTACCATTTCATTGAATTTTCTCTTAGTATTTCACATCATCAACAACATAGTAGGGTGGGTGTGAGTGTGGGGGTGTGTGTTTTGTTTTTAATAATTTTTTGAGGGAGGGGTGCCGAAGAAGAAGGAGAATCTTAAGCAGGCTTCACACCCAGTGCAGAGCCAGATGTGGGGCTCCATCTCATGACTGTGAGATCATGACCTGAGTAGAAACCAAGAGTTGGACGTTCAACCATTTGAGCCACCCAGGCGCCCCTCAGTATGTCACAGCATCAACAACATGGTTGGTAGTTTTAAGTAAGAATTAACAATTGGAATATTTTATAGGACCTTTCTTTGCGGAACTGAAAATACATAAAAATAATCACATTTGATTTCAAAGGAGATAGTTGGAAGAGCTTCTCAAAAGTCTTAATTGTGGTAACCTTATCTACCCAGTGAAACCACCTTTCTAATTTTCAGAAATAACTAATATTTTTTAAAAGAAGTGGGGATTTTTTTTTCTCTTTTATTTTTTACAATAGTTTATTTTCCAGTTGGTTTACATATAACACCCAGTGTTCATCCCAACATAAAAGAAATGAGGATTAATACAGCCTATCACATATCTTAGTTTTCATCTTCTGAGTTTCTTAAGTGGTAAAACTAATCAAACAAAATTAAAACAGTGCTTACTGGTTAAAAGATCGAGAAGCATTAATGTGTAAAATATATGTGTATATAAGTGTCTGGTTGCTATACCCCAACCAGACACATATATACATATATATTTTTAAGTAGGCTTCACACCCAGTATGGAGCCCACTGTGGGACTTGAACTCATGATTGTGAGATCAAGACCTGAGCTGAGCCCGAGTCAGACACTTAATGAACTGGGCCACCCAAGTGCCCCCGCATGTTTAATAGTTTTGTCATGGGTTTCCTTCATAGTATGCAAGACTTTTGGATCAGTTACATACTCAGCACATTCTCATCATTTGTTGGATCCCATGAATTAAAATAAATGCTTTTAGCAAATAGATCTCTGAAAGTTTTACATAAAAATATTTAAAAGAAAAATTTGAAGTTCTTTGAATCCTTAGAGGATTGATTTGGGTATTTTATATAAAGATATTAAAAGTGGAAATTATTTTATAATTACTTTCTTAAAACTTGACAAGTTTAGGGGTGCCTGGATGACTCAGTTGGTAGAGTATGTGACTCTTGATCTCAGGGTTGTGAGTCCAAGCCCCGTGTTGGGTGCAGAGATTACTTAAAAATAAAAACTTAGGGGCACCTGGATGGCTCAGTCGGTTAAGCGTCCGACTTCAGCTCAGGTCATGATCTCACAGTCTGTGAGCTTGAGCCCCGCATCGGGCTCTGTGCTGATGTCTCAGAGCCTGGAGCCTACTTCGGATTCTGGGTCTCCCTCTCTCTGCCCCTCCCCTGCTCACGCTCTGTCTCTATGTCTCTCAAAAGTAAGTAAACGTTAAAAAAAAATTTTTTTTAATAAATAAATAAATAATAAAAAAAATAAAAACTTAAAGAAAAAACTTAAAACTTGACAACTTCAGAAAAATATAAATAGAAATTAAGATGTCTTTAGTCCCATCACTCAGAAATCACCACGGTTAACAATTTGATGTCTTTCACTCAGAAGAAGCATTCATATGTAATCTTAAGTTCTTCTTCAGCCTTCATATGAAATGCTCACTGTAAAACTTTCTAACACTTTAGTATTTATAATGTTCAATAATTTTAAAATTCTTCTTACTGGAATCCATTCTGGCCGAAATAATTGTTATTTTATCATTTTCTTATGCTTTTGCACGTGTTCCCTCTGCTGAAAATATCTTTTCCTCCCCTTTGTCTTCCTGGTAAACCTGTATTCTTCCTTCAGAATCTAGTCTCTGCCACCTCCTCTGAGAATACTTTGTCCTCGTCTTTCTCCCTCATAGAGTGAATCGCTCCATCCCTTTTTGTTTCTGTTATACCTTATAAATCCATTCTTACATCTTACCACATTCTATTGCGATTTTTTATTTGCATGTGTCTCCCCATGCTAAACTTTGTATTCTTTAAAAGGGCACTTCACAAAAACTAAACATATTTGTTTAATTAGAGTTCTGCAGAGAGCAGTAACTATTGGCTTAAATCCTCAAAAACTTTGATACCTGATTTAATGCTCCTTTATCTCTTTATCTTTTCAAAACTTTTTATCATGAAAATTTTCAAACATACACAGAAGGAGGAGGAATTAGTACAATGAAATCCCCAAGTGCTCACCACCCAGCTTCAACAGTTACCAATATTTTGCTAATTTTTTCTTATCTGTCCCCCTGCTCCACACACACAACTTTGTGTGGTGGACGCAAGAGATGGGGAACAATGTCTGGAGTATTTTAAAGCAAATTTCAGGGGCGCCCGGGTGGCTCAGTCCGTTGAGCGGCCGACTTCAGCTCGGGTCATGATCTCACGGTCTGTGAGTTCGAGCTCCGCGTCGGGTTCTGTGCTGATGGCTCGGAGCCTGGAGCCTGCTTCAGATACTGTGTCTGCCTCTCTCTCTGCCCTTCCCCCGCTCACGCTCTGTCTCTGTCTCTCCAAAATAAAATAAACGTTTAAAAAAAAAAAAAAAAAAAGCAAATTTCAGCATTACCATCATTTGACTCCTAAATACAGATAAAGACTTTTTGAATTTATTTAGTTTTTTTAAATTTTTTTAACGTTTATTTATTTTTGAGAGACAGAGCATGAGCAGGGGAAGGGCAGAGAGAAAGAGGCAGACAAAGAATCCAAAGCAGGCTCCAGGCTCTAGGCTCTGAGCCATCAGCACAGAGCTCGATGCGGGGCTCGAACTCACAGACTGTAAGATCATGACCCGAGCTGAAGTCGGCCGCTTAACCGACTGAGCCACCCTGGCGCCCCGACTTTTTGAATTTAACATAACGATAATTCCATTGTGGTATCTAACAAAATTAATAAATTTTTAATATTGTCTAATGCTCAGTCCATGCCTAAGTTTCCCCTTTTGTCTCAAAAATGTCTCCAGTTGGTTTATTTGGATTGGGGCCCAAACAAAGTCTACACATTGCATTTGGTTAATTATCTTTCTTTTTTAAGTTTTTAAAATTTACTTATTTCTGGGGAGGAGCAGAGAGAGGGAAAGACAGAATCACAAGCAGGCTCTGTGCCACTAGTGCAGAGCCCGACACAGAATTCGAACTCCTGAACTGTGAGATCATGACCTGAGCCAAGAGCAAGAGTTGGCACCCCTGGTTAATTATCTTTTAAGTCTTTTAGTTTGTAATCACTGCTGCCCCCCCCTTTTTTTTAATTTTTACTGAGAATTGGATCATTTGCTCTGTAGGAATTCTCACATATGAATTTGGCTTATTTCATCCTCGTGGTGCCATTTAATGTATTCCTCTCTCCATTACTTCATATTTCCTATAAACTGGTAATTAAACCTGGAGGCATGATAATATTTAGATTAAACTTTTTCTTTTATTTCAAAAAAATTTGCAGGTCATTTTCATAAGAGTTACTGTGTACTTCCTTTTGCGTCACATCAAGAGATATATAATGTCTAGTTGTCTCACTTTTAAGTGATACTAATATTGATCAGTGGGTTCAGGTTTTGTCAGTCTGATCATTCAAAGAATCCAAAGCAGGCTTCTTTCTTCATTGTTGACTCAGTATTTTTTAATATTTAAAAAAATTATATATAGTTAACTATATTTATTTGTAATACCTTCCAGTTTTTTAGAACTGATTATGATGGCTACCCAGGTATGAAGTTTTAGCTACGTAGAATCTTCTTTTTAATGAAAACTGTTTTGGTTTTTTTGTTTCCGTTCACTTAAAGTTTTGGTTTATCTGGAATATAGTATTAAGATGGGGTTCCATTTCCATTTCCTTCCAGATATTAGTCAGTTGTGCTTGCATTATTTGTTTTTTCCCATTAAATTTAGTACTGCTTTTGTCTTGCATTAAAAGACTGCAAACTGAGCTCTTCATTCTGTTTTTATTTTTAGTACTTGGCTATTTCACACCAATACCATATTTATTTTATTAGAGTGACATTATGGGATGTCTGATAGGGCTAGTTTCTCCTTACCCATTTTCTTTGTCATTCATTTTTTTAACTAATGAATTTAGTAGCCATTCATGATAATTACCTTGATTTATTTTTTTAAAGTACACCCAGCATGGGGCTTGAACTCACAATCCTGAGATCAAGAGTTGCATGCTCTACTGACTGAGCCAGCCAGGCACCCCTGCCTTTGCTTTTAAGAACTTGACTTTAACCCGAAACTAATGTAACATCAACTATATTCAAATGAAAAATAAATATAAAAACATCTCATTTAATTTTTAAAAAAGAACTTGATCTTACACATTTTAAAAATATAAATTATACATGATTCCTACAGTACATTTCTTTCATTTCTTTATAGAATTTTAAGTTTTATTTACTTTTAAGTAATCTCTACACCCAATATGGGTATGGAACTCATGACCCTGATACCAGGAATCACATGCTCTTCAAACTGAGCTAGCCAGGTGCCTTACATCTCTTTAAATTTTTGAATGTGCAGGGCATCTGGGTGGCTCAGTCGGTTAAAAATCCAGCTCCTGGTTTCAGCTCAGGTCATAATCTTACAGTTCATGGGATCGAGCCTTGCATTGGACTCTTTGCTGACAGCGTGGAGCCTGCTTGGGATTCTCTTTCTCCCTCTCTTCTTTACCCCTCCCCCACTTGCATGCTCGCTCTTGCTCTCTCTCAAAGAAACAAAAAACAAAAAACTTTAAATGTACATCCATAAAATAGCCAGAATGAACTATTTTATGATTCACTTCAAAGGTGAGTAATTATTATTTCCTTAATTAATAGATTTTTTAAAAAGTAAATCACCTTTCCTTTTGCTTCCCTCCCCCAACCCCAAACAGATTGAGGAAGAGATGTTGGCTTTGCAGAATGAACGCACAGAACGAATAAGAAGCCTGTTGGAGCGCCAAGCCAGAGAAATTGAAGCTTTTGACTCTGAAAGCATGAGACTAGGTTTTAGTAACATGGTCCTTTCCAATCTTTCCCCTGAGGCATTTAGCCACAGCTACCCGGGAGCTTCTGGTTGGTCTCACAATCCTACTGGGGGTCCAGGACCTCACTGGGGTCATCCCATGGGTGGCCCACCACAAGCTTGGGGCCATCCAATGCAAGGTGGACCCCAGCCATGGGGTCACCCTTCAGGGCCAATGCAAGGGGTACCCCGAGGTAGCAGTATGGGAGTCCGCAATAGCCCTCAGGCTCTGAGGCGGACAGCTTCTGGGGGACGGACAGAGCAGGGCATGAGCAGAAGCACGAGTGTCACTTCACAAATATCCAATGGGTCACACATGTCTTATACATAACTTAATAATTGAGAGTGGCAATTCCGCTGGAGCTGTCTGCCAAAAGAAACTGCCTACAGACATCATCACAGCAGCCTCCTCACTTGGGTACTACAGTGTGGATGCTGAGTGCATAATGGTATATTTTATTCATTTTTGTAAAGCATTCTGTTTTGTGTTTACTAATTGGGATGTCATAGTATTTGGCTGCCGGGTTTTGTTTTGTTCTTTAACTTTTGGAAAAAAAATTGAAAGGGGGAATTGTGTGTATATAAAAAGAACTCAGCTAGATGGGGGGTATTTTTTTGAACACTGCAAAAATAGAATGCAGCATAGTGGCGTGAGTCATCACTTTGGGGCAACTGTAGTCTAAGAAATTTGTGAAAAGATCTAAAGCCTTCCCCACACCCCAAATTCTTCTGAGCCACTCACATCAGGCAGGCAGCATATCCTGAACCAAGTGATTATGGAAACACACCTGTAACCCCTCACCAGTGTATTTTCTTTATTAAATCGGTCTGACTTCTCAGCCTCATTTGGAGTAAAAAAGTGGAAATCCATGAACACTAAAGGGTTGCATTGACTTTTTCAGAGAGTAGAAAACAACTTAGTTCTTTTTCTGAATGCTGCATAGGTTTGTCAGTTTTTGTTTTTGTTTTGTCTCTTCAATTGTGCCTTCTTTGTGGCATGGTGAGATGGAGGTGCTTCAGAAGATCACCAGTTGTATGGGAATTGCATCAACAAACCTGTGAGCCTTCAAAGGGCAGACTGGAGGGTGAGAGAGGTCCCAGAAGTTCATGTGGTGGGTATGTTCAGCAGCAGAGTGAGGAGATAAATCCTATATATGCTAATGTTTTGTTGCTTTTACTGTGATATCTCATCCTAGCTAAGCTCCCTAACTCCCAAGACCCCAAACAGTACTTTTACTTAGTATGAAAACAGACATATAGCCAATACAAGTCAAATGCCAGAGGTATTTGAATGATGCCATATTTGCAAACTGCCATCCATTGGAATTCTCATCACACTACTTAGACATAATTTGATTATCCTCCCCCTTTTGGCTTATGGGATTTCCTGTTTACAAGTAGAATAGCTAGTTATTTAAATGTTTAGTTGCCATAGTGAACCAGGAGTCACTGAGCCAATGACTTTACCAGCTGCTGACTAATCCTCATCACCACTGTAGATTTTGCTGCATGTGCAGGTTCCCCCCCCCCCTTTTTTTTGGCTGTTTTTGTTGCTGCAATACTTTACAAACTTCTAGTTCCTTGAGACTTAGTGACCATTTGGCATCATGTTAACATCACACAATAGGAAACACCACTTCCAGAAGTCTCTAGCCTCAGTGCTAAAGTACTACTGAAAAGGAACTATCAAGTTTGGTGAATTAAAAAAGAAAAAAAAAAAGGTGAAGTAAGTTATAGTGGTCAGGGAATCTCTTAATGAAAGCTAACTTTTTTTTTTCCCAGAGAGGGGCACATTTTGTTTTGTTTTCTGTTTCGCAATGAAGGATCAATCCAATGCTAAAAGTCAGATGTTCCTTGGCATTCCACACCCAGTGTGGAAATTGAGTTGAAGGTGGGTAAGGAGCTATGAGTATGACCTGAAGGGGAAAAAAAATGTTCTTCCCAATGACAGATCAGAGTTTCTTATAAGTTATTGTCCTGCCCCCTCCCCAGTTGTCTTGAAAAACCCTTGCTGCTAACTCTGGGTCCTGCTTTTCATGTGGTCAGAGGGCTCCAAGTTAGAATTCTCTAAGTTCCACTCAGTGACACCTAGACCTGAGTGATGACTAAACAGTAATCTATCACTGTTGAAATTTTGGTTTTCTCAGCCAAATTTAACTCTTCCCCAGGTATGTCAGCCCAATCTCCATGAAGCCTCCCCTTTAGGAGTTTCTGGCATTCATTTAAAGGTAACTGGAAGAAAAATTAATATTTTAATGTAAATCTTTTTAAAACCAAGATAACAGTAGAATTCATACTCAGTGTAGGCAGTGTTTCAGGTAACACTGTGGTACATTGTCCTTTTGGCCGTGCTCAACATCACCAGTTATTAGGTGAACATAACATGCACTTGTCCTATCTAATGAAAGGGGCTTCTAATTTTATCAGTCTCTCTTGTCTGCATTAAAATATTACAGTATTTCAAACAAATTGAGATATATACCTGTTTGGAGGGAAATGATAGGAGAGCTCTTTAGAATTAACTAAATGTCCAAAAATGTAATGGAATTTGATATCTTTCAAAAAAACTATTATTCAGTCTGGCCCATCTGTACTACTGGAGGGGGTGGAGTATGGAAGCAGATCATTTTTGCGTACCAAACTCTTTAAAATCCAAAACACTACCAGTGATACATGCTAGATTCTACTCGTGGACTTAAATTAGTAGAATCGAGTTACTGAGTTCAGATATACTTGTAAAATCGTGATTGAATACTGACTCCAGGTGTCTGTCCAGTAGGGCTTTGTATCGATCTGATTGAATTGCATGACAACCAGTTTTACATGTAGGTCATGACTATATCTGGATTATTCCATTAAGTTAATTTTAATTAAAATATTTATAGTTTGCAAAAATATTTCCACTTAATTGGTTTGTGTGTGTTTGTAAGATCTGACTTCTGAGGAATCTCATACATGGTAGGAATCACCATAGAGTAAAGGTTGTAGCAGGAAAATTTGAGAAGTTTTGAGAGATCCTAAAGAAAGAAGCAGGCACTTTCTGAGTCAGTGTACAAATGTCAACATTTGATCAAATTAATACTACCTCCTCCCCAGTGTTGATGTTCACTTGGTATATATGTATTTAAGAAAATAAAAAGTATGGGAAATTTGTCCAGCATATCAGAAAGTTGTAAATGTTATATCTGGTATCCAGAGCTTGGCAGTAAAACGTTTCTTGTGTTCACTGTCTCCCCCTTTTTTTAAGTTAGCATTTTAAAAATGCAAAACCTCATACCTTGAAATATAGTATTCCTAATTGGGTTCCCTTCTTTTTGCACATACTTTTTCTCCTCTTATTAAAGTTAGCTCTAACCCCAAATTATAGTATCTGAAAGTATTTTCGTGATATAGATAATGTTAGCTGGAAAATGTGTTTATATTATTTTTGTTTAGAGCTGCCAGTCCTTTTAGTCCTTTCTGTGCCTAGAGATGAATAGTCCTACATTTGAACACCCCCCCAAGGTATAATGTGCTTGGCACCCAAGGCCAAGGGTTTATTGGTAAATTGAACTTTTTATAGCAAAGTCATTACGATTTTCAGCTGCCTGGACATCAAGACCATTCAGTACACTAAAACTGTCCTTGACACTGCTTCCTATTTTCCTCACCCCCATCCCCAAATCGAAAACTCTATGAGTATCTTTTTCAGACCGTAAGGCTGACTTTAGTAACTTTCTACTTCTTTAAGTACTAAATGTCTGGCATTTTAAACTTTTATAGAATACATTGTGTTGGACACTGGAATAATACTGTTTATTTTCACCTGTGAAAAATGACTATTGTACTTGAAACACCTCCTTTGCATTTCTCCATTTGTGCCATTCACTAGTGGAAATAAATTGTATTATACCATGATCTACTGGCTTTTTAAAACTGTGTTAAATATGCACATTTTGGTATAGCTATTATCATTTGTATGTATATATTGTATATACATATGAGTGTCTATATGTGTGTATAGATAGATGGATGTTAACTCATAATGTACATTTCCATCAGGGTGCTTAAAGGTTCTGTTATTTTGTTATTTCAGTCCTCAGTTAAGGCAAGAATGCATGTGTTTCTTAAGAATGAGTATTCTGGGTTGATATTTATGAGAAGGTGGTCATTAGATGCAATCTTTTCTCTTTTACTCCCTTCTTAGCACTTGTGTGGGTGGAGAGAAAGTTAAGTGAATGTGGAACCATAAGTTGCAATGCAGTAAAATGCGGGGGGAGGAGCCAGTTAATGTCTGTGAGTTTGTGTTGTGATGCAATAAGTGATAAGTGGTGCAGAGAGACATGAACCGTGGAAATTGCAAACACTGGTGGTGATTCCTCTGC
The DNA here is from genome assembly GCA_030068075.1 of Paguma larvata. Classification (NCBI taxonomy): domain Eukaryota; kingdom Metazoa; phylum Chordata; class Mammalia; order Carnivora; family Viverridae; genus Paguma; species Paguma larvata. The sequence continues at coordinate 7,620,098 of CM057843.1, forward strand.
CAAGATGATGAAAAGAACCAGTAAGTCACACAGTCTCCACGTGCACAATCTCGGTGTATTTCTTAGTAGTGATGCCATTGATCCTCTTTTTACTCCATTGATACTAATACTTACACATTTTGCTAAGGACCAAAACAGCCAAGAAAGGAATTACTGCTAAAGCATCTAAGGTTCTCCTCAACTATGAGATCAACAGGAAATGGCCACTGGGAGAGAAGGATATGGTATTGGTGTGGGGCTTTCTCCCTTTAGCTGCCTCTTCTTGCTTGCTAATAGTTAAGTTCTTCGTGCACCTTCCAGCCCTTCTGAGCCACTACTATTCAAGCACAGATTTGGCCCACCGCAGCACCCCTTTCCTGGGAGGTTTATATGGTCCTGCGTTCTGTCCCGTGCTCACAATGTGAAGTGTGTAGTGTGTATTCACGTGAGAAAATAATATATTTAAGGTATATAAGTGTGAATCTCCTAGAATGATGGAAGAAGAGGTTCTTGTTTCTTAGATAGAAAACTATCTTCTCTAAGGAACAAAGCCAAAACTTGGGCTGTCATCTTTGAGCTGCTTACTAAAATACAGATCATTATTAAAGAGAGACAAATTCTCTCTTTTGTTTTCCCTCACCTGACATGATAGTGCCTCTGAGGTCATAGCATTGCCTTTGAGTAGGCACTCACTCACTCTTAAGTTGAGAACTGGAAATTTCCCATCCTCAGATTCCTTAAAGGATGAAGGCTGTGCTGTACACTTAGCAGACTTGCCTCTTGTATGCAAGGACTACTGATTGAAGTCTATCTTGCTGTGTGTGTGGTTATGTTGTCTGCACTTTTATGAAATCACCACAATAGGTCTGCATTGGAAATGACTATTAATTTGTAAGGAAGTAAGTTTTATTTAAACACTGTCTAGTAAAGGAAAGTGAAGCTGAGAACTCTTCCGTTATTGTGCGTTTATATTTTTCTACTGAATTCTGGTAGCCCCCTTTAAAGTCACATTGACTAATTTTTCCCTCGCTTATATTCAGATTTCCAAAATTTCACTCACACAAAGGAAGAGGACCCGTTTGGCCTAATGACAGTCTTCAGATTATAAGAAATATAAATTAGTATGCACCTTATCTGCCTCTTGTGGGTTTCTTAAACTTGCACTTCCCTCCCACCCACCCAAAAATAGATCTTCTTAAAGAAAATAAAGGCAGAGAATTAAAACTGGGGAGCCATTTACTATGTCACCATCACTGTAAACTGTTTCCCAGCAATCCTAACTTTTTGAAGTTTCAGAGAGATTTTTTTTTTGCGTGTATGTATGTGTCTGTCTGATTGTGTCAGGTTTGTTTTTTGATTTTAAATATACAAGAGATTCTTCTTGAATATAGAAAAAAGTGAATCCTCTCTGAAACAGATGCCCACTGGATATACCAACCTGGACATCTGTAGGTAGTTTGACATGAAAAAGTGGAGAGAAGATGAGATTTTTGAATGAATGAAAAGGGTGTCTTGATACCCAAGGAGCCCCCCAAAGTACGGGTAATTCAGCCTGCACAGTTTCCTTTTCGCTCATAGTTTTTAGCAATTATGAGCGAAAAATCATGTAATTATCTGTAAATATGTAGCTAACAAATTGAACTAGTTTCTGTATTTTTTTTGTTTTTGTACTAAAGTTTATAAGTCTGTGCCAGCTAGAGAGGAGTTGCTGTCATTGCCAGTTGTGGTCCTAGCATCTAATCCTGAAACCACCCTAGGTGACGTTTTTAGAATTAATGCTTAAATGTTGTTGAACAGGGGAAAGTGAAGCTTAATCGTTGGTCAGGTTTTACATCTTTTGAAGCAAAGTCATTTTATTTAATATAATGATTACATGTTTTCGATCATGAATGAGGTAGGGAGCCTCCCTCCCCCAGTGGCCATGTTTACAGACGTGTGTTTTGTCTATATAAAGTGCAAGAGTTTTAATGTTTATGTAAATTATGCAGGTGATAACATTATGGCTTGGAACGGTTTACTGGGCTCTGTAGCTGAATTTTCAGATGAAACAAACTGTGCAAATTGCTGGCACATCGATCCCATTTCTGGAGCATTTTTCCTGTTTCCAGAATTGCGTATGTTCCTTTGTCATTATCCCCACTAAACCTTTCTCTGAAATGCCTTGTCGCCTAAGGTGTTACATACAGGCTGGTAAACATAGACGAGGGAAATGCATTTTAAAGAATCCGGGAGCCGTCATTTGTATGCATTCAGTACTCATAGGTTTCAGTGGCAACTCGGAGGTCAGTGGAGTTTAGAAACATGAGATACCAATGTTAATGAAAAGTGTGTACTCTCTGCTTTTGCATGGCTTGGCTTGGCTTCAAAGGTGTATTAGGGCCCCTTGAAAGCATGAAGACCAGTTGTATGGGAACAGGTTTCTCTCAGTGGCACATTTTGCTTTTTCTGAGCCCTCAAGTACATTGCCTCAGCATGAACATTATTGTTATTATAAGTTGCACATGGTCATGGAGTGAATTATGTGAATCAAAAAGATGCAACTGCTTAATGTTTTCAGATTCTGGCTGGTCCATGTGACTTCTTGGCACATATCAAATGGGTGGGGGAGGGGTGTCCTGGACCCTTCCAACCCCCTTTTTGTCATAGACAACTATATTTAGTTTATTAAGATGTTGGCTGCCCCTGGTGTGTTGCCAGATAGCTCTTTTTTGGTGCCCATTCCAAATGTGCTTCCTTGCATTTCATAATATCAAAGAAACCACCACCCCTTCTCCCTGACATTTTATGTGTTACACCTTTTCTTCCACATTAAATGGGAATCGGCCTACAGTGCCCCTCCAATTAATTACATGTATGTGTCCTAAAATAATCCAAGCCAGAGACACAAGGTGGAAGAATTTTTTTAAAAAGTCCACTTGAGGCCAGTAATTTATCTGACAAGATATTTTACCACATTTTCTTGACACTTGATACACGAGCCTATTAGGAGTTGCAGGTGGTTTCATAGAGCAAAATCCAAGTGGAGAGGATATGTCGGGTTTCTGTTAGAAGATAATTGTGTTCGTATATTACCTTTCCTTTTATGATCCTTTTGTGCTAGGTTAGAATAGGTTAATTCTCCAAATTTATTGTTTTGTTTTTTATCTTTTAGAGAAATTTTTACAAAAGCAATGGTCTGATGTAAATAACATTTTAAAGTAATAGTGCACATACCTTTCCCAGACTGTTCCAACCAGATAATTTGTAAATGCTTTAGAGTTTTTTAAATTAACACTTGTGTTGCTAAATCCTATTTATGTAAGTCTGCTAAAATTTTTAACCCATTTAAAACTTAAGACGAACATTTAAATAATGGATGGGTTACTCTGAGCAACCTAGCTTTCAGAACCCCCTTCTTTTAGTATATGAAAAAGATAGCCTAATGCGCATTAATGAGGTTGGAGAGACTTTGAGAAATATGTATAGTGTATATTTTAAAACAGCTTTGCTTGTATTGTGAAGACTTAAAAACAAACTTGAGATTTTTAACGTAACTATTAACACAGTTTTAACATAAGTTATCCCACTGGGTTTAAGAGCATCTTGAATGTATAATCCTTTTTGTAACCCAGGTTGGTTTCTGCTTTCACCTGTCATCCAAACATATTATTTATGTTTTTAGTTTTATATACTCATTTCCCTTTGTTTTCCTCAACCAGCATGATTTTTTTGCACATGTATTGTAGAAATTTTTAAGAAGAAAAGTTAATACATCGTTTTCTCTGAATTTTCTTCACTTCTCTCTTCCTTTCTACTAACCCCTTACCTTACAGGCCACATCGCTCCATTTGCATCATTTGTGCAAATGCCAGGGTTGGTTTTTATTTTTATTTTTGCTATTTACCTAAAAAAAAAGAAAAAAAGAAAAAAATGCTTCAGTCAATTGCTTTTTTTATTTAAAAAAGAAAAAAGAAAAGAAAAAAAGCTGTAACCTTATCATTTCTGAGTAGACCATTGAGAGATGAATGCACACCTGTAATAGCCCAGGACCAGCTTTGGTGGCTAAAGGGAATATTTTAACTAAGCAAGAAGTTCTTTTCTAAAAGTGGTATATATTATTCACGATCTCTTTCAGTTATTCCCACAAGTCAGGGGTCAGATAAAATGAGGGTTATCAGCTAACTGATACGTTATCATTGAGGTTCATCAATGAATTTGTACATTTCTACTTCCCTTTGGTGAAGGGAAAAATGATGATTTTGCAAGACCTAGATTTTGGCTTGGTTTCTTGCCTCCTTTTTTGGCAGCCTTCATCTTCTCATCTCCCAAAGCCCTTGAGCCTGTAGGGTTTTCGCAGTAGACAAAGGACTTGTGGTCTTTTAAAACTAGGACTGATTTTTTTGGTGAGACATTATCATGTTGAAAGTGATGTTCTGCCACTTTACCGATGACTAATTTTAAATATACACAGTCCTCTCAATTTTCGGACCAAACAAGATGCCCACAGTGGAGGCTTATCAAGGGTTGCAATGGGGAAGAAGCCTCTCCCTCACTGTCAGCACCGGCTGGTAAAGGTGACTGTGCAGATGTGCATTTTCCTTTTGGTAGAAATGGTCCGCAGCACTAACTGGTAAGGCTTATTGTACAGTATATTGTCAGTATTCTGGTTCAGCATACCTTATAGTTCATATATAACCTGTATTAATTGTATAGATTGTGCATTTAAAGCTGTTACCAAGTTGTCAGAACATAAGAGCGAAAACAAGGTCATATGTAATATTTTGTTTGTAAGTATCCTTTGTATCATAGCAAAGGAAATGTTTAAAAAAAATCAACTGTAATAAAGTAATTTTAGTACACAGAGTGTCTGCTTAGTTTTTTTAAGTAATTTTATTTCCGAAGATAAAGTGTATTTCAGTTAAGTGACTATTAATCTCAGGCACCGTACTGGATGTTAGGATCATTACAAAAAATGTGTAAGATACAGGGAAGAGTGAACACCCTGATACGGAGATAAACCCTCTAGTCTAATGGCTTCAAATTCTATTTGCGCAGAGAATGAAGTGGCCGGTTGTGTTGTGGGTGTGAGGTGGTTCTCACTTAGGTTCTAATGGTTCGATGCAGGTTCTTCTGTTTTATACAGACCTGTGTTACGGTCTGTGTAACTGCAGCCCTACCCCTCCCCCACTCGCGCCCCCCCCCCCCAGCCAGAGACACATGAATGTATGCAGTTCTCGGCCCCTGTACACGACTTCAAAAGGTGTGTGGCTTTACCTTCCCTGATTTGAAAATCATATTTTCTGCCCCTGTATGGGGCAAATTTCTAATCTAGCCCTGTTACTTAAAACACTGTTACAGTGACTATTTTTGTCAGAGGCTAATTTGGGGAGAGGGAGGGAGTTTCATGTTTTTTAATTAGAAAACTTTTTTTTTAATGTTTATTTTGAGAGTGAGTGAGCGAGCAAGGGACGTGCAGAGAGAAGGAAAGAGAGAGAGGATCCCAAGCAGGCTCTGCGCTGACAGTGCAGAGCCTGACACCGGGCTTGAACCCACAAACTGTGAGACCATGACCTGACCTGAGACCAAGAGTCAGACGCTTAACCTGCTGAGCCACCCAGGTGCCCCTAACTAGAAGCTTTTAAATGTCATTTTAAAAAGTATAATCATTTCCTACTTCATTGAAGAGAATACTGTCTGAAAAAGCACTTTTAACTTTTTAACACAACTTTTTAACTCCTAGTATGTTGATAGTGAGCTATTTTGACATTAATATTTTGTATAGTATAATTATGCAGGAGAGCCAAGATTAGATCCCAGATCTCCTGTGGCCAGCATTTCCAACCTCCTACCTTGAATTTGGAAGAACTCAAAAAAGGTTTAAGAAACAAGATTTCTAAGGCGCCTGGGTGGCTCAGTCGGTTAAGTGTCCGACTTTAGCTCAGGTCATGATCTCCTGGTCTGTGAGTTCAAGCCCTGCATTGGGCTCTGTGCTGACAGCTCAGAGCCTGGAGCCTGCTTCAGTTTCTCCTTCTCTCTGTCTCCCTGTCTCTCGGTCTCTCTCTTTCTCTCTCTCAAAAATTAACACTAAAAAAAATTTTTTTTAAGATTTCTTTCTGCGTCCTCCCCACATTTGGGCTCTTCAAACTATAGTGGAAGGAGAGTACTGTAAAACTTGTAGCTTATAGATCCTCTGTCAACAACCCAAAACAAATGCCTAATTTGTCACTGTTTAAACACATCAAAGATGCTCTGGGTGATGCTTTCGCGGTCAAAGCCTATCCTAGCTGACTGTAAAAGAATTTTGAACGTAAGTACAAATTTGCCATAGCGTTTGGCTAGCTCCACAGCCGCAGTGGTGATAAGCTAGCTCTATCACTTGCATCTCAGAGGTGCCAGCTGCAGAACCAGGGTTTTCTGTGTGTGTTGTGGCCAATTAGTGACTTTAATTGCTACTGTATCTGCAGATACTTGTTCTTAATGGTAGAGGAAGACAGAGTTGCTGAGGGTGTTGAGGCTATCTATGCAGGCTATGCAATAAATAACCTTATGGGTGCCATTTATAGGTTTATGTGTGTGGTTTCCCCACAGAGCTGTGCACTAGAGCAGCTCTGAAGATGAATTCTTTCCCCTTTTGTTATCATGGTTTATGTAGTCTAAAATGGGCATTATTTACTGTCATCTCAGACAGTGATAGATTAGAAAAGGCAAAGTATGGCATAAACAGCACTGATCCCATAACTAATAATGGTGAGATCTTAAAGGCACGTCTTTTCTGACCATCATGTATAAGAACCAGGAAAACATGATTTTTGGCAGGAACAAACGAACCAACGTGCAGCCTGTTCGCTATAACGTGGTTTTCGGAGTATGTGTGTGTGCACATTTGTGTTTGGGCAAGGCGTGGAAAGAGTTTGCCCTCAATTAGGCAACGTAGGACCCAGCTCACGTAGGCCTTTCCCAGCCTTGCCATGTAGTTAATAACTGGAACTTGTCGGTCTCGTAAGAATGGGAGAATACATTCCAATCGGAAGGCGGATGCCACCTCATCATAGAGGTCTTTGAGATCTGGTTGACAAACTAGACTCAGAGAATCCCATCTACCTATTGTATTATATCCCAACAGACCTTCTGAATTAAGGCCTATTTACAGTCTTCAGTCTTTTCTGTGGAACAACTTGTAAAATAACTCCCAAAGTCATACGAGTCACAGATAAGGTAGAAAATAGAACCCACATCTCCAAGCTACCTCTTCAGTACTGTATTCAACACCCAAGTTACTAATTGCTCACGGGAAAACATCTCTATGTTCGTGCCATTGATGAGCAGGGAATTTTGAGCTCGCTGGGAAATTATTAGCCTAGAGCAGGAGGCCTGGTTTTTGATTAAACAGCTGCCACTGGATAGTGTCTGGGAACACAGAGCTAGGTGTGCAGAAGTGAAGCAACAGCCAGCGGAGAGAGAATGTGCAGCGAGGCCCTGTAACTCTGCAGGTCGGTGAGCAGGCTCGGCTCAGTACACATAGAACTGCAGAAGACAAACAGAGCCTTTGTTTCTGGAGATTTAAAAAATAATGGCATTCCATTGTTGCAGGGAGACTGCAATTTAATATTCAGAGGCAAACAAGTTGGAGAGAAGTTTTTGTTCAACCGCACTGGTGATAGGTACTAGGGTATTGCCTCCTTACACAGGAAGACTGGAGGCGGAGGGGCTAGAGACCTTTATTTTTGATGTGTTGGTGTCTTTTGTTTGTCTTAATGAAATTCCACTTTTCTTTCAGACACTTAGTGGTACCAGAGCAGAATTACTGGGTATCTGAAAAACATCCTCTGGTCACTTTGAAAGGTTATTATTTTTTTAAGATTTTATTTATAAGTAATCTTTACAAATTACTCACAGGGCTCGAACTCACAGCCCTGAGATCAAGAGTCACATGTTCCACCAACAGAGCCAGGGAGGTGCCCCTTGGCAAGGTTATTTTCATTAAAATTTTTTGTCCTCTTCCAACTCCCAGAATCTGGATCAGGTCTGTGATCTTGATTCCAACCAACCAAACGTCTTTACAACCCACCGAGCTCATTAGCATTATTTCAATTCATCAACTCTCAGAGGAGAAAAGACTTTATATCTAATCTAGGCCACCCTCGGGATTTCTGTGTGGGGCACAGTCGGTAGAGCAGGCAACTCTTGATCTTGGGGCTGAGTTCAAGCCCCACATTGGGTGTAGAGCTTACTTGAAAGAAAAAAAAAGTGGGGCACCTGGGTGGCTAGGTCAGTTAAGCATCTGGTTCTTGATTTCGGTTCAGGTCATGATCTCACGGTTTGTGAGATCTCACATATTCTGCTGTCAGCACAGAGCCTGCTTGGGAGTCTCTGCACCTCCCCTGCTTGTGTTGTCTCTCTCTCTTTCTCTCTCTCTAACTAAATATTAAAAAAAGAAAAGAAATCTAATTTAGTCCCCCCTTCTCAGCACGTGTCCCATCCCTGATGTGTGCCAAAGGGCAGTCCAGCTTGCATGTCCCACCAGTGACATGGGACTTGCTGCTTATGTTCGTTCCGTCTCCAGGCACTCCATGTGTATAACTTCTCGATCTTGTCTCGCAAACTGTGGTAACTAGGGAAGATTTCTGATGCCATCCATTGTGGCTTGGCTACAGAATCACAAATACTCATTGGCTTTGTTACCAACTCCTACCAAAGCGGCCAGTTGTGTCTGCTTGTTTAAGCAGGGAGAGGAATGCGTGCTAAAGTTCATTTCTACAGGACGGTACCTTGGCATCACTCAGGGTGGCTGACTGTCAAAGGCCCTTGTGGTCTGGGGGGAAAGTAAGTACAGAGGAGATTCTGACTCGGGGGTAATTTTTATATATGAAGCCAAAATGATACTTCCTGTGTCAAGACTTTTTTCTAACAGTACTCAAGTCTTAGAAAGGGTACCTTCACCCAAAACAGAGAGGATATCTCCTCAAAGTGAGGATTTGGTGCTTTGTTTTTCATACTGCCATCTCTGGCCAAACCCCCCTAGAAACCTATATAGGTTACAACCTATATGTAAATAGGTTACAAGTTCTAGCTAGCACAGTCTTCAGTATCATAGATCAGAACTCACTACTAAGAACTTAACCTTCAGAGGCAACTGTTTGCTTCCTGCCACTCTGATCCAGTGGGGGAGTCAGAGGACTCCGTCTACTTCTGAGATCATGCCTCCTTTAAGCCATGGGGTTTTGGGGAATTTTTTGTTTCTTTGTTTTCTCTTACCATTTGAAGGTGTTTATAAACAATGAAGAGACCAAAAGCAAGTGAATGAGGGCCTGAGAGGATCACGAAAGACTCGAGACCCGGAAGATTCCCAACTCAGAGGTGCTTCCTTGGGTTGGCTTCGTTTTGGTTTTTGTTTGTGTTTGGTTTTTGTTCTAGGGCCCTCTCCGAGGCTGGTTTGGTTTTGTTGTTTGGTTTTTCCTTCCTCAAACTCATAACTTGGTATTTCGTTCAAGGATCACATATTCTCTCAGAATAGTGTGCCCGGAGTTCTTCCAGCTGGTTTCATGTAATTAGCTATTAACCAAAGCAGCGCCGATATGGGCGATGCCTTCATTGTTAGACTGAAGGACAGGGTCACCCAAACCTGCCCCACAGGGGCTGCGCTTTCTTGGCCAAATGAGCTGGAAAAGCAGCGATGGGAAGATGAGAAAGAAGTAGCTTCCTGAGATAGGTTATAAGCCCGGGGAGCACAAGAGACAGGGAGGAGAGCTACCTTAGGGTTTAGGTATTAGGGCCCTGGATCGAAGGGACTTAATGAAGCCTGGGCTACAACTGAAAGGAAATTTTTATATGTATGTACAGCCACCCGCCCCCACAAACTGGCTTTCTTCTAATAAAGGAAAAGAAAACCAACCACAGTTTCTCCAAAAGCAGCTATTATCTTCAAGAAGCAGAATCCTGTGGCCAGATACCAGAGAGCAGGAACAATCCAGAGGCCAGCCCTTGGGGGCCCTGTAAGCTGCAGGCGTAAAAGCCACTGGGCTGCTTCCCATTTTGCAGGTCTTTCTGAATGATCCTGGGCCCTGCATGTGGAGTGCGGGGCCCTAATTAATTGAAATCCCCACAGTACCAGATGCTGGGGTAGAGGGACAGCCAGGTGTCAGTGATTCTTCCTCAGCAAGCCCTACGCCGAGGCTGATAACCACAGTAGAACAGCTCCTTTAGATTTCAGCTCCTTGTTGTTTCTCCTGCTCAAAAATGGTGAAAGAATGTTAGGTGAGGAATGTGGAGGAGGAGGAGCAAGAAATGAGGAAGCAGGGAAGACATTTTTTCATGACAGGATAATGTGCCTTAGATACAACTGAGTGTATACAATTGAGTGTCTGCATTTCGGGTGAGAGTCTTAGCTAGTTCGGAGTTTCTTCCTATTTGATCTAGAAGAGGCCTGGACTAAGGATCGTCCGGACCTGAAAATTATGACCTCAGGAATTCCTCATATCAAGCCTCCGGACACGGCTTTTGATAAACATCTCTCCGTTTTAAAATTGCTTTATTGGGGCGCCTGGGTGGCTCAGTTGGTTAAGCGGCTGACTTCTGCTCAGGTCATGATCTCACGGTCTGTGAGTTCAAGCCCCGTGTCAGGCTCTGTGCTGACAGCTCAGAGCCTGGAGCCTCTTTCGGATTCTGTATCTCCCTCTCTCTCTGCCCTTCCCCTGCTCACGCTATGTCTCTATGTCTCTCAAAAATAAACGTTAAAAAATTTTTTTTAAAAATAAAATAAAATTGCTTTATTTTGTGAGGCCAGGATGGAAGCTTCTGGTCAAAGCAGATGTCTTCTTTCTGGATGACAAATTAATAACACTTCAGGGGCACCTGGGTGGCTCCGTCGGTTTACGCGTCTGACTTCAGCTCAGGGTCATGATCTCACGGTTCGTGAGTTTGAGCCCAGTGTCGGGCTCTGTGCTGACAGCTCAGAACCTGGAGCCTGCTTCGGATCCTGTGTCTCCCTCTCTCCGCCCCTCCCCTGCTTGCACTCTGTCTCTCTCTGTGTCTCAAAAATAAGTAAATGTTAAAAAAAAAAATTACCTTCTTAAAAAAATAAAAATAAAATAAAACTTTAGGGCAAAGCTTTTAGCAACACGGAGAACTAGATGGCCCGCTGTATTGTTTAATGGCCTAATCCACACCAGGATGTGTGCGGATCAATCTGTACGATGCCTGATTTTACTCTAATCTTCATTCAGCATTAGTCCTCATCAAACCAAACACCATAAAACCAGCCACTGAGTGGCCAGATCCAGAAAGAGGCTTTTTCTACATCTACATGGATGGCCTGTTGAATAAATTGACCAGAAAAAAGCGTGGTAATGGGAAATATTCATAAATCACTGAGTCAGCACTAGGCAACGTCTTGGAACTTTTGTTTTCTCTGGTCCCAGGTGTCGCTCCAGGCTCTGGAGAGGAAGAGACAGGTAGTGGGCTCAGAAAAGAGGGCAACTAACCAGAAAACACCAGAGATAGAAGGTTGATGCTTTTAGAGAAAGCCCACGTGGCAGGAGAAAAGGAGCTCTGGCTAAGGTTTTCTAGAATATTCTCCAAGAACAGTCCTGGAGGGAGCAGCTAGAGTACCTGAGTGTCTGGCTCTCTGAACCAGGGTCTGGCAGACTCTGTGTCTGAGGACCTCCTCTTCCTAAAATCATCCCTTAAGATCTCTCGGGGCTTGAGGTCCTCGCCCGAAGCCCCAGATCTCCCCGGCCAAGACTTGCAGGACTAGTCCGGAAAGACAGGACCTCAGTCTTCCAGGCACGGACACACACACACACACACTGCAAACCGTGACCTCACCTCCCCAGCCTCAGCAAGCCCTCACTGCCACTGCCGCCTTCCTCACACTCACACAAGACTGACGCAGCCACGCGGCTCCAGGAGCCACCCCAGCTGCCGCGGCGTGAAGTCAGCAGAGAGCCACAACCACAGAACCAAATGAGGGAAGTGGGACTACGAAAGACACAAACATCCTGTCCTCGCGACAGTGAGCGGCTCCAGCTCGAGAATCAGGGTCACGGAGCGATTATTTATGTGGGACACGGCTCCCCGATGACACGCATAAACCCGTTTTCTCTGCGGTCCTGTCGAGCGAGAGAGCATTTTCTCCTGAGTCCATGCACTGCAGTGGTGCTGTTCTTTGGCTTCGGAGGTCGGGGACAGGAGGCAGGGCCAGTGACAGCCCAGCTGCTGACCAGGAAGAGCCGGGCTGTGTGGAGCAAAGCCTGGGGCGGGCGTGTTCTCCGGGTAAAGTGAGCACCGGCTGGCCGGAAGTCCCATCTCTTCCCACGGACCGGTTCAGGAGAGAAGGGCCGAGAGCCGGGACGGCTTGCCGCCTTCGGGACTCCGGGGTCCCCAGCCCCTGCGCTTCCGTGCAGGACTCAGGGTGTTCCTGGGCCGGGCCTCACCTTGTGTACGATCGCTTCCAGCTAAAGATCTCCTCCAGGTGGGAAGAAGGAGAGGCCTCCCGCTTCTGCAGGGTTCCCCAGCGACGGCGGCCCCCTAGGAATGAAGCCCGGCGCCTGCTCAGCCCCTTCATCCTCTCTTCCGTTCGGAAGAACTCAGTCAAGGCCCGGAAGTACTCCAAGATGACCTCATGGCTCCAGGCTGGCAAGGGCTCCTGGCGCAGGAAGCCACAGTGGCCCCCGTGGTGACTGAGCAGGAGGAAGAAGTAGGGGTTGCTGCGAAAGAGTTCGGTGGGCAGAAAGTGGTCTGGGGGCCCGCACACCGGGTCGTCAGCACTGCAGATGCACAACACGGGCACGGCGGCCTCGTCCACGTCCCGGAGGGGGTCGTTGTGGTCCCAATAGGTGTCCCAGCTGATGGGGAAAGTCTTGGTGTGGCAGAAGAGGGTCTCCTCGAACTCTCGTAGGGAGTGGCTCCGGAAGAGCTTGTGGGTGTCCACTGTGTCCTGCAGGGCCGAGGCGTACCTGGCAGCAAGAAGTTGAACGGGGAAGGTAGGAAGGAGAGGGAAGAATGAGAAAACAAAATTGATGGCAGAAGGTACAGATGCGGCGGGTGGGGGCAGCCCAGAGGCCAGGTTCTGGCCACAGAAACCTTCTCTGGCCATATAATATATATATATATATTTATATTATATACATATATTTATATACATATATATATATTTAATGTTTATTTTTGAGACAGTGAGAGACAAAGCATGAGTGGGGGAGGGGCACAGAGAGGGAGACACAGAATCTGAAGCAGGCTCCAGGCTCTGAGCTGTCAGCCCAGACCCTGACGCGGGGCTCGAACCCACAGACCGCGAGATCATGACCTGAGCCGAAGTCGGATGCTTAACTGACTGAGCCACCCAGGTGCCCCCACATAATATTTTTTAAAACTTCCATTTCATTGTCATCATTTAAAGATTTTATTTTATTAACTTTTTTTCTTCAAAGCTTTAGTTATTTAAGTAACCTCTGCACCCCGTGTGGGGCTTGAACTCATGACTCCGAGATCAAGACTCACATGCGCTTCCAACTGAGCCAGCCAGGCACCCCTAAAGCTTTTATTAAGTAAACTCTATGCTCCGATGTGGGGCTGGAACTTTACAACCCTGAGATCAAGAGTCACGTGCTCCACTGCCTGACCAAGCCGGGTGCCGCGTCACTGTTGAAAACCAGGAGATTTTACATGAAAGGTGGCTCCTTGGGTTCTCCAGGGAAATGGACGGGCAGGCTCGTGGGCTGGCATTCCTCGGGGCAACAGGCGGTGCATTGCTTCCCTTTTTCCTGTGTCACGGCTCCTACCGGCCTGCCACTTGTGATGTTACCTGCCCAGCCCTGGGGCACCACATGACTCTACAGCCACCAATCCACAGTGACAGCTCTCCTCCTGACCCCAACTTCTAACCCTTTGTAGGGAGCTTGCTTTGGACTCACTTCCTGAAGCCCTCCTAGAACTCCCTGGCTCAGACTCTCCAAACCAGCAGGTGACAACCCCCCCCCCCCGCCCCCATCATTAACATTTTACTACGGGCTGTATTTGCCTATTTTTTTTTTTTTTTAAGCTAATATGCCTGGGTGGCTCACTCTGTTGAGAGTCAGACTCTTGATCTGGGCTCAGGTCACGATCTCACGCGAATTCGAGCCCCGCCTCAAACTTGGGATTCCGTCTCTGCCCCTCCGCTCCCCCGCTCAAAATAAACAAACAACCAACCAAAAAAAGCTAATATGCTGTCCAGATAATGGCGAACGAGTGTGACCTTGAGCCGTGGCGCAGGTATTCCCAGAGAGGGCGAAGCAGGAGAGGAAGCGGCTGGGAAGGGGAAGCTCCCACAAGGGAGCCTGAGAGCTACTGCTCTGGGGAAGAGGGACATTTTTGCCGTTTCCACCTCCATGGAGCGAGCCCAGCACCTTGACAAGGAGGCCAGGACAGGCGGCACAGTTCTTTGCGTGGTTCAGTCCAGACTCAGCCAGTTGAATTTGGATGTGTGTCTCCCGCAAGCATTCAAAGAGGTTTGCCCTGAGTTCTCGATCGGAAGCTGCCACGGGCAGGGCAGATCCTACAGGCCCAGATTGCCTCTCCACTTCCCTCCCCTTACTCCAGCTGGTGCCTAGAGTCGGCACCGGTGGTGGTCATTTGGGGATGGAAACTGGCAATTAAACCCCGTAGGAACACCTTGCCCTCGGACTGCGCGGCAAGTTCTGGGTTGCCATGACAGCGCTTCGGGCCATTGTGGAGCTCAGGGTTTGGCCTTCTCAGAATGAAATGGGGCAAGGAAAGAAAGAGGGGGCGCCTGGGTGACTCAGTTGGTTAAATGCTTGACTGTGGCGGCTCAGGTCGTGACCTCACGGTTCGTGAGTTCGAGCCCCACATTGGGCTCCATACTGACAGCTCGCAGAGCCTGCTTCACAACCTCTGTTACACCCCCCCATCTCTCTGCCCCTCCCTGCTTGTGCTTTCTGTCTCTCTCAAAACTAAACAAACATTTAAACAATCTATTTAGGGGCACTGGATGGTTCAGTGGGTTGAGCGTCCGACTTCGGCTCAGGTCATGATCTCACAGTTCATGAGTTCAAGCCCCGCCTTGGGCTCTGTGCCGACAGCTCAGAGCCTGGAGCCTGCTTCGATTCTGTGTCTCCCTCCCTCTCTCTCAAAAATAAATAAAAACGTTAAAAATTTTTAAAAAGTAAATCTATTTAAAAAAGAGAGAGAAATCACAATTGCCACCACTTTCTGAGCGCCTACCCAGTGCTAGGATTTAAACCCAAGTGGGTGTGCCCGCATCCCGGGTCTTTCTACACACCACGCTCTCTGCTATAATGTCTTTGATCTCATTTTGCCGCTTCCTAGGAAAACAACAGTGCACGCCGCGATGCGGTTATTTGCAGTGGAAACATGGCTCGGGCCTCCTCAGTGCCAGAGTCTTGCCTGTCACCCCAGTGGTAGACCGCTCTCCTTTTGGAGATATTTTTTTAAAGATGATGTTGACATATTGTTTAAATCTTGGGATTCGATACTGAGTATCTCCCTAGGAACATGCAAAACATTCGTCGAGTCCAAAGAATCTTAAAAATCACTTAACACCAAATTTCTGATTCCTGGCACCTCCAGGCTCAGACCCTGGAAAGGAAACATTCAGGATAATCATTTGTAATTGCTTCCAGACTCTTCTTTGCTGATCTGACAAGCTGTGTGAACTAAGTGCTAAATTTCCGCCTCTGCTCCAGGTGGGGCAGGTGCTCAGGTTGCTAGGACACCCGGGGGCTGAGGTGAGGCCACGGGCCCCAGGCCAGGAGTCCTTATTTTAGCATAATGATGCTGAGGCCATCTAGGGCTTCTAAACCTGTGTCCCTGGTTCTGTCTACACTAGAGGGTTTGGGCAGCTTTAGAAAGTGTGTGAAATCACAATTGCCACCACTTTTTAAGCACTTACCCAGTGCTAGGATTTGAACCCAAGTGGGTTCACAACTTCGCTCAAGTTCCAGCTTTGATTCAATACCATGCAGAGCTGTGTTTTGGGCAGCCTAAGGCCTCTCTTGCCCCCTTGCCCGTCTGCGGCCTCCGTTACCCACCTGCTGAGGGCGATCTTCTGGTGGAGCAGAAAGCCCCGCTCGTAGGGCCAGGGCAGGCCGGCCTCGAACCACTCGCGGCAGCGTAGCACCGGCGAGATGCAGGCGGCGCCGGTCACATAGCTGGAGGAGCCGCACTCGCCCAGGTAGGACAGCAGAAGCGCTGAGCCCGAGCCCTCGCTCACCGCGAACAGAGGGGCCGCTGGGTGTCGAAAGCGGATATAAGTGACCGCCTCCTTGAGGTCGGACGGGTCCCCGAAAGGCTGCAGCCGGGGGCTGACCAACGGGCAGCCGTGGTGGCCGCGGCGGTGGAAGATGACCGGGTAGTAGCCGCGCTCCAGGGCGAGCAGGCAGAGGCCGAGCACGTTGCGAGTGAGGCGCCCCCATGCATTGGGGATCACCAGCAGCACCGCGGGAAGGCCCCCGGGGCTGGTGACCCGCCGGCCCCGGGGGCAAGGTCCCACGACCCAGTCCAGGGCCACCAGCCCGTCGTCCGCCAGCTGCAGGTACTCCCGGGCCAGCTCGGGCCCCGGCCCCACCGGCAGCACAAAGTGGCAGAGGGTCTGCAGGTGGGGCCCGGAGAGCCAGGAGCGCGGGCGCGGCTCCAGCGCTGCTGAACGTCGCAAGGCGCTCAGCAGGCACTGGGCCAGCGCCGACGGCTTACAGATGAGCCTGCACCCGCCGGGCAACGGCTCGCGCCCGTCGCCGAACTGGTCCGCGGCGCCTCTGCCGTCCACCTCCTCCTCGTGGTCCCGGCCGCGGGGCCCGGGCAGAGTCCTCGCTCCGACGGCGCGCCGCAGCCGCGGGGCGAGCAGGCCGAGCAGGGCGAGCGCGGCCAGGAGCAGCGCGAGGGCGGCGCCCCACGGCGGCATGGCGAGGCGGGAGAGCCCCCGGCGGGCGGCGGGTGGAAGGCAGAGGGGCCGTCCCCTCGGCGAGCTCCCCGCTCTGCCCGCGGCTCCGCCCGGCCGCGGGCAGCTGCCCCAGGCTCTCCTGCGCGCGGGTGGGGGGTGGGGGGGTGGGCGCTCCGGATTGGCCGTGGCCCCGCAGAGGCAGCCAGTTCGGGCCCGGCTCCCCTCGCCCGCCCCCCACTCCCGCCCCTGGCCCTTTGTACAGCGATTGCGACAAGCTGGAGCAGAAGGTGAAAGGAGCCTAGGCCACAAAAAGGGAGTGAGGACGCGCCAGCGAGCCGGAAGGGAGTGGGGAGGGCAGCGAGCCGAGGAGTGGGGTGTTGGCGGTAGAGAGTGGGGAGACTCGGAGACCGAGGATCCGGACTTGGGGATGAGCATCAGAGTCCCCGCCGACCCCTCCCCTCGGTTCCGCTTGGTGTGTAGCTTCGGGGAGAGACCCTGCGTCGCTGCACCCTCAGGGGCCGCAGTTGAGAAGTAGCAAAAGGGAGAAGTGAATAAACCACAGCTCCGGGCGCCGGCTCTCCGGCTCCCGCCGGGCGGCTGCAGCTGCAGCAGCCGGAGCCACCAGCCGCGCCTCCCTGCAGAGGATCGGCTGCGCTCTCTGACCTCGGTGTTAGTCTCGACCCCGCGGGCACCCTCAACTGCGCGAGAGCCCAGCCGGGCGGGGGGTCCGGCTCAGCGCCAGCGAGGGCTGGGCGGGCGTCCCGCCCGACAGCTGGTTTGCTGCAGGGGGCTCGTTCCCTGGCCTGCATTAGCTTGCGGTCCCGATCCCCCCGCCCCGGGAGCATGGAGTTCCCCAGGAGCCTGGCGTCAGATAGAGGAAACCCTCAGCACCGCTCCCTGAAAAAGACTTCCCCAGAAGCAACAGCCTCTAACTCGGGGGAAAAGACCGCACTCGGGTGCCCTGCGAGGGGGATGCCTGTCACCCTGCGATGAGGCCGTGGCAGGGGATAGCTTGCAGTCCCTTCGTCGGTTCAGTAACTGGCAAATTAGGGGGGGGGAAACAAGGGATGGGTAAGAAATCCCCCCTGTAAATCACGTTCTTGCTTTATTTCGAAATAACCCGTTCTCGCTCTATTTCTAGTTTGAGGCTGGGCACTTCAACCCTCACCCTCCACCCCCGTTCCCTTCGTCAAAATCCTGAGTCGGGCCAAGGAGAAGGGCATCGGAAAGAGGGCGGCAGAGCCGGCGCTCCCCGCTGGGGGCGAAGCCTGTGACTCCACCTCACGGTGACAGATGTTTCTCTGGGCACACGCCGGCCATCGTTGGAACTAACAAGAGCGGAGTCGGGCATGGGGGAAACAAACCAGTCCCAGCCCCAGCTTCAGTTTCCTCGGACTTCTGGGCCTGGGGAGGGTAGAGGCTTGAGACCCCCCCGAAGCTCCTCTGGGTTCGAGCCCTATTTTCGAGGGCACGAGTGGAATGGGCTGAAGGTGAAGTTCTAGAGCGGGGACCTTCTTCCTTCCGCCGCTCGGACTTCGTGATTCTGCCCCTCTTCTAGTTGCCGGTCACACTGACGTGTCTGAAGCGGGTTTGCGGGAGGAGTGTACCCGTCTCCCGTCCTAGGCCACTCAGTCCCCTGGGATCCCACTTCCCGCCCTTCGCCCGGCTCCATGATCCCACCCAGGCAGCGCAGCTGCGGTCCGCAGGCCTCGGAGACGCGCTGGAACTGAAGCGCGGGCGAAGAGGAGTCCCCTCCTGTGCTGCGGCGCCGTGCGCTGGGGCGGGGCTCCTACGCAAAACTTTTCCGGCCTCAGGTTTACGACGCGTGCGCGAAAGGTCGGTGGTTGTGGGCGGGCATTGGGGCGGGGCGGAGGCGGGACGAGAGTAGCACGCAGCTGCGGGGGCGGGGCGAGGCGGGAGGCGCGCGATCCTTGGGTGTCCGGGCGCGCCGTCTCGGGGTGGGGGTGGGACGGTGCGCGCGCGCGCGATCCCGGGGTCTACGTGGGCACGCGGGCGGCGCGGGGGGCGCGTTCGCTGGCTTGCAGGACTTCGGGCCGAGCCCCGGGCGGGCCGGGATGGCGCCTCCGCCGTATTCGCCCCAGCTGCTTCTCCTGGCAGCCCTTGCGGGGCTCCTAGGTCCCAGTGAGGTAAGACGACCCGCTCCTGGGCAGGCTTCGGTCTGGGATCTCAAAGCGCTTTGTCAGAAGTTGATCCTGGAAGGAGTGGCGCGTGGAGAGGGGACTAGGAGTCCTCCCCTGACCGGCTGGGCCTGGGAGGGAGAGGGCAGGGCCCACACCGAGGCTTGTGCTCCAGCTCTTCTGTGCCTTGGACCCACAGGTGGTAGCTGAGCCGGAGGAGGCAACAGGGACCAGTTGTTCCGAGGGTCCGTGGCCTCTGCCTCCACAGGTAGGAGCCTGGCGGGGGCGGGAGGGGTGGGAGAGACGGATGTGAAGGAGTAGCCCAGCCCCGCTCTGGCTTCGCTGCGCCCTCCACGGTCACCCTCTGAGGACCTCTGCCGGTTCCTCTGGCCCTCAGTCGCCAGCCTCTCCATCCCAGCCTGGCCGGATGGGGCCTGCTGTCCCTTCCCCACCCCCAAGCGGAGCCCCAGCTGCTCTAAGCCCTCCTTTTTCCCCATGCATAGGTGTCACCAAGAGTGACCTACACGCGGATGAGCCCATGGCAGGTAAGTACAAGCAGGGAACCATCCTTGGTGTCGGCGCCCGAAACAGTGAGCTCCTTGCAGGCTTTCTCTGCTTTTTCTGCTCACCAGCTCCATTCTTCACCGCTTCCCTCCGGAAGAGACGGTGTTCTTAGTCCCAAGACAGTGAGCCACAAGCCTCTGTCGTCTGCAGTGCTGTGTCAGGAATGCCGTGGAGTAGCTGTCTGCCGTGGGCAGGAGGCTGCAAGGGGAATTCTAGCCCAAAAAAACCAACGCATGCCTCAACTCTGCTGTGTGACTGTGGGGAGTCTCCTGACTTCTCTGAGCCCTAGTTTTCTTTAAATTTTTTTTTAACGTTTGTTTATTTATTTATTTATTTATTTATTTTAACGTTTATTTATTTTTAAGAGACATAGAGACAGAGCGTGAGGAGGGGAAGGGCAGAGAGAGAGAGGGAGACACAGAATCCAAAGCAGGCTCCAGGCTCTGAGCCATCAGCACAGAGCCCGATGCAGGGCTCGAACTCCCAGACCGCGAGATCATGACCTGAGCCGAAGTCGGCCGCTCAACCGACTGAGCCACCCAGGCGCCCCATGAGCCCCACTTTTCTTAAGAGGGGCCGTTCATAATGTCCCAACTCCCCAGGATTGAGTGAGGTGTGTGTGATAGCACTTAGGAAGCTGTGTGAGGTGAAGAGTGTGCCTCGGTTACTGGGCGCCAGACCGTGGCTTCACCTTGCATGGCTGCCACTCTGTTTTCATGGCCAGTGGTCAGATACCTTCCCTGTCCCTTTGGTTTTCCTTTTGAAATATCTTTTTTTTTTTTTTTTTTTTTCCCAGCCTTGTGATAGCTCCTGGCCATGAAACCTCATGCCACCTACCTGGTTCCTTTCCTCAAACAGCCCTTTCATTAAGTCATTCCACTGTTTGGAAACCTTCAGTATCTTCTTTCTCCTCTTATCATGGTCATACCCAACTGACCTCCTCCCCCCCCCCACCCCCCCCAGCTTTTCAGGCCTCGTCTGGCCTCCCCACATCTTTGGTTCTTCTCTAGTCATCTCCGTCTACCTGCCACACGTGTGAGCGGGAATACCACTGCTGTACCTTTAACGCCGCTTACTCCCCACACCTGGCCTATCCCGACCGGAAGCTGGAGTGGGCAGCTCCCCACCCTCCTGCCATCCGCCCCATCCACCTCCAAAGCCCAGTGCAAGAGTCAGCTCTTTCTCGAGAGCTTGCCTGATCCCATCAGCCCTCATTCATCACCTTCTCCAAGTTCATGCAATGCTTACAACTTCTCTCTTAGAACTTAACAGCTAATCACGTTGAGTTTTATTAGTTTGTTCTTTCACTTGCATTCGTTCTATGGCCCCGGGTTTCCTCTACATTCCCTGCGAGCAGTCCAGGCGTTGTCTTTTGGCATCTCCTGTAGCATCTGGCACGGTATGGGGCATTAGGTCAGCACCATCAAAGAATAATTAATAATTGATGAAATGTTTCCCTCGTGGAATGGTGCACCTGCTGCCTGAAGGGCCTGCATTTGGATGTTTTGGGAAGATTGAATATATATATAGATAGGTCATTTGGGGGATGCTTCCAGTCTAGACTGGGGACCCATGGAGCCACTGTCGCAGGTGCAGAGAACTACAGCTGAAGAGTGTGTTCTGAGAGCGTTAACCAGGCTTGCTGTCATGGAAGGTGTGAGCTTTGAGGGGTGGCACCTGATGGAGAGGAGGGGTGAAAATGCTCAGAGGCCCTGAAGGTTGGGTCCTCTGGCCCCTTGGGAATCCCTTTAATAAAGCTGGTCCCCAGGGTGGGAGAACTTCGGATTCTCAGAGAGTCACCTGGCCAGGCTTGGTGTCTCCATGCCATTACTCCAGGCTGAGGATGTCAGCTTCCTCTACCACCCCTGTGCCCACCCTTGGCTGAAGCTCCAGCTCGCCCTCCTGGCCCACGTTTGCGTGGCCCAGCCCTCGCTGGCCCCGGACTCCAGCCTTACTCAGGAGCGGGTAAGCGGTCGATGGGAGGGGGTCAGCTGGCAGAGGCTGCAGCCCCACGTGCAGGAGAGGAGAATTCAGGGACTTCGTCTTGCTTGCTCCCCACCTTCAACATAGTTCTCCTTTCGTAGCCCTTGGTGCTGGCAGCATGGGGGGTGGTGCTGGAGATGGCATGGATAGAGCCAGCCTGGGCCGCCCGCTGGCTGAAGAGGCGGCGGCGGCGGCGGTGGCGGAGGAGGCTGAAGAAGGAGAAGGCATGGTTCTGCTCTGACGGTCTTTCTGGGTCCTCTCCCTTGGTGCCAAGGCCAGGTAGAGGGAGGCTGTGCTGGAGAGGGTGCCTGCAGGTGAGGGGTGCTGTGCTCGGTTGGTGGTGGGGTCATTGGGTTATCTGGGCAGGAAAGGGGTGACTGCTGTCTCTCTCCCCAAAGGCCCCAGCTTTGGCTTTTACCCTGCGGAGCTGGCGGCCCCCTGGTGCGGAGGAGGCCGCTAGAGGGTCCAGGCACCTCTCTCCTGGTGGTGCCAAGAGGCGTGGGCTGCGGGCTGCTCTTGGTCTCCAGCCCACACTCTCAGCCCTGAGGTCCCCCCCTGCCTCTCCTCCGAGCTTGGAGGCCAAGCAGCCCATGCTGGCAGCCCGGGTTGAGGGGGGTGATGGCCCATTGGGGCCCACTCTCCCCTTGCTGCGTGAGAGGCCGGGAGGCAATGCCAGCTCCAGGATCGAGGCCCAAGCGCCCAAAGGGCAAAGCGGCCCAGGGGGCTGTACCTGTCCCAGTGAGGCTTCCCCAGCCCCTCGGGCAGCAGCGCCCCCGCGGGTAGCCCGGGGCCCCACCCCGCGCACGGAGGAGGCTGCCTGGGCCGCCATGGCCCTGACCTTCCTGTTCGTGCTGCTCACTCTGGCCACGCTCTGCACGCGGCTGCACCGAAACTTCCGACGGGGGGAGAGCATCTACTGGGAGCCCACAGCGGACAGCCAGGACACGGTGGCCGGTGAGAAGTTACCCTCCTTACCCGCCCCCCCCAATCCAGCCCCGGACCTCCAGGGCATCCCTGCGGATCACCGACCGTTCCCCACCCTGCCCGTAGCTGTGCTGAAGCGGAGGCTGATGCCCCCGCGCCGGGTCAAGCGCTCCCGCCGGAGACCCCTCCTCCCGCCCGCGCCGGACAGCGGCCCAGACGGGGATAGCTCCGACTGACCTGACCCCAACCCTGCCACTTTGGCGGGCTTGGTTTCTCCGCCCCGGGGGGGAGGCCGCCACCTCTGCCACGTGGACCCTGCGCAGGACTGCCCCCTGGTGGCCAGATGGAGCAGTCCTGCCTAAGCATTGCAAAGGGGCTTGTCCTTAAGGTGTGGTTTGCTGCGGGGGCGGGGGAAGGGTGGGGGGAAGGAAACGGGCCGTTTCAGCCTTCCTTGCCTGTGTTTCTGATTAAATTATTTTAGTAGAGTCTGGAGTTGAGCTTGTGCATCTGCCACACGGACCCTCCCCCGCAGGACACCGTCCGAGGCCGTTTAGGTTTTGGTCGAAGTGGCTGCTTACAAAATCAAGTTAGGCACGCACCGCCTCCCTCCTCCAGCCTTCCTGGCCTCTGCCAAAGTTTTAGGAATGTGGTAGGACCCATCTGCTACCACGGTGGGGAGGGAGAAGGTGGTGGTGGTGATGGTAGTGACTGACACTTTGTTTCCCAGCTTCTTTTCCAGGACAGGAGGGCTTTCCTTGCAAGTTCCAGGCCTGGAGCAGCCGTAGTCTTCATTTGCTTCATGCTCTCACCAGGTCTGGCTTTGTCCCTTTTGTGTCTGCCACCTCCCCTCCTTCCCCACCACTTCCCACCCCCAGATCTTCTAAACATCAGCAACGGCACATGGTCACTTCTTTATTTTTGATACAAATGTACATGACATACGTCTTGACACTCAGCCCAGCCACCACCACACAGGTACAGCCTGGCCCCTGGGGCAGAGGCAGGACAGGGAGAAGGGCTGGTAGGCACTGCCCTCTGCCTCTCCAGCCTTCCCAGGCTGCAGCCCAGATTCCAGATCCCCAGATACTGCAGGGCAGGTGCTGGCCTCTCAGAGGTTATGGGGAGGGGCCTCTCAGCTGAGTCAGGGACCCCGGGGAGCCAGCCCCAGGCTCAGGCGCTCAGTTCTCTCCCCCAGCCAGCACAGCCCCCTCCACAAGGGAGGGGGGGAAGAGAAGATGCAGGAAGTGGTTTTTTTTTTTGTAAGTTCATAGAGAAAAGGGGTGTGAGTGGGGGGACCGATAGGGGGCGGCAACGGGTAGGACCCCAGCTGGTTACCAGCAGTCCCTGGCCCCAGGATGGGAGAGGGGGAGACTGACCCCCAACCCTGGTCCCGCTGCTCTGGTCCCCTCACCCTTCACAAAACTCCAGATGGGCCAGGCCTCCGGAACGGCACTGCCGCCCCGCACACGCACACACAGGCACGCAGGGACACTCAGTTACCACAATGTTAAAATTAAGGGGTGGAAGAGAAGAGAGAAAAAAAAAAGATTTTCCAGTGTTTGCTGCTAGGGATCCTGGGAACACAGGTTGGGGTCTGTGCCCTAGGCGGGGGGGGGCCATTTGGCATTAAAGGAGAGCAGCAGGGGGCTGGTGGCTACAGGGCGGGGGACATCCACAGAGATTATATACAAAGGAGGGGATGCCCCCGGCTCAGCCCCCAATAGGGCTGAACTGGCTCAAGGGGGTGGGGTGCCTGTAGGGGGAACTGGCCCCACTTGGAGTGTCCCCACCCGCCCCTTTGCTGAGGGTGTCCCAGAAAGCAAGGGGCTGGGAGTGATGCCTTACAGGCCCCTGCACGCTAGAAGGGGGATTGGGGGGGGAGGATGCTATGTACAGGGGGAGGTGCATGGAATGTGGGGGACAGAAGCTCCTGTCACCCCACCTCCCCATCCTTGGGGGCTTGAGGGGGGCGGGCACCAGGGCGCCTGGCTGCCAGGGGACGATGGCAGCACTAAGGGCACTTGTGCCAGCGGCTCTGTTGGGGTGGGGATTAGTGTCTGGAGTGGCCCAGCTCCCATGGCCAGTGAGGTCCCAGGGTGCAGGGGAGGGTGCAGGGAGAGCGGTCACTGCTTCTTTTCTCGGGTGGTGATGGTGACCAGCTGCTTGGCAGCCTTGGCGATGTCATAGGCGCACTGGATCACCTGCTGGGTCAGCAGCTGGAAGTCCACAGGGGCGCCAGGCTCCGGGGGCACTGTCTTCCGGCACTCACTCTGCAGCCGGTAAGCGCTGGCATTGAGCAGCCGCAATGAGCTGCGCACAGGCTCCAGGGCTGGCCTCTGGAGGGAGGAGGGAGCTGGGCTTTGGACTTCAAACTATGAGCCATGAACATGGCCCAGTGTGTCCTCCCTCGTCTCCACCCAGGTAGCGGCCACATTCCCTGCACCTGCCCCACCCTCAGATCCTTCCAATCCTGTTCTCGCTGGCCCCTGTACCTTTGGGAAGAGAGAGGCCATCTCTGTCACAGCCAAATGGATCTTCTCTGAGCAGGGCACAAAGCTGTGGGGGCAGGGGAGGAGAACTCTCCAGAGGGTTTGCAGGGACAGTGGAACCCTGGTCACCCCCCCACCCACCCACTTGCCCTCTGCAACACCCAGGGGCTGCTATGAGCCCTGCATCCCACCCCCCCGTACCTGTCGTGCTTGAATTCTTGGGCGGCCCGCAACAATTCCTGAATGTTCTTGGTGACCTGTTCCGTCTTCAGGATGACATCCTCCGTGCTGGGAAGCCCAGGGTCAAGGTCTCCGTCCAGGCTTTCCAACTCGGGGTGGAAGTCTTCCTCCTTGCCCAGCTCAAGAAACCTCTTCCCCTCCAGTCTGAGGTCGGGGTTAGAAAGAGACATGCCAGGGGTGAGGCCACTCGCTGTACCCTCAAACTCAGAGCCCACGCGGCCTTCTTCCCTGGGGTGCCTCACCCAAGCAGCGGGTCTCCGCTTTGCGTGTTCTCATAGTCGCTGTCGGCACCGCTGCCGTGGCGGGAGAGCTTGCTCTGGAGGACCGGGGAAGGGGCAGGGGGTGAGGGTCACATTCACAGACCCACACAGCCCCTGACCTGTCCCTTGGGCCCTGGGGATGGGAACATTACCGTGTGGCGGCTTCCTTCCTGGGAGCAGGACAGTAGTGGGGAGGAGGGGGTGAAGGGCACAGCTGAGGCCGACACCCCCTTCCGGATCTGAAACCCAGGAGGCCTGGAGTCAGTCTCCCTGCCCTGCCACCCGCTTTCCAGCTTCCCAGCAGGGAGGGTAGGGACCCTGGGTATCTAGTCATTCCTGTGCCCGGCAGCCGCACAGAGCCTGACACCCAGCGGGGCTCGAGGACCTGTTTGCAGAAATGGATCCGCTTGCCCCAGGCCCGACTTACCCGGTAAAGGCCAGCAGGGACGTGCACTGAATAGACAGCATCGTCCTCCAGCTCCTGGGGGTTGGCACAGTAGGTGTCAGGGAGGGCCCTGCGGCAGCCCCAGCCCTCCGTTTCCCCCAAGCCTGGAGCCCCACGGGCAACTCACAGTGCTGTGGAAGGGCTGTAGCCGGGTGGAGAGCTCGTCCCCAGGCGGGGCCCCAAAGGGCTTCAGGGCAGAGCCTGGCTCATACATGGAGAAGGCCTGGCGGTCCCTGCGGTGGGCACTCCCGCCAGGCCCCATGGGCGTGTGTTCTGCCCGCTCGCTGGGCAGTGGGGGTGTGGGCGCCGGCCCGGGCGGCTGCCGGATCTGCAAGTTCTCTGCCTGCAGCTTGTGGACCTGCGAGTGGGCAGCGGGGTCACAACCTCCCGGGGACCCGGGCGGCACCCCGCCTCTGGGAGCGGGGGAGCCTCTCCGACCTGGGCACACCCACCAGGAGAGTGCCGCAGCCCTCACCTCCCTCTGCAGCCTCCGGAGCTCGTCACTCAGGCTGCTGTTGACCTTCATGAGCTGCTGCACCTTTGCCTCGGAGGCAGCGAGAGCCTTCTTCAGCTCCAGATACTCCTGCAGCGTCACGGCCCCATCGGACAGGTCTGAGGAGTCCATGCTCTGCAGAGCGAGACAGCAGCTGGTCAGCCATCGGGGCAGGGGGTGAATGCCCCCAGCAGACTGCTCTCGAGGCCATAAGCAGCCCACTTGTCCCGGAAGCCCTGGGTTACAAGGGGCTAGAGCTGGGCCGTAAGGGAGGCCCGGGCAGGGGCAGTGCTCAGACCCGGGCACGGTTGTTCCTAGTGGCACCGGCGCTGCGCAAGGGCTCCTGGTCCGTGTCCTCGTCTGAGGCCACGCTGTCGTAATCGTGCTGGTCGTCGAGGTCACTCTGGCTCCGTGCAGATAGCTCGAGGTTGTCTGAGGACACAGTCCAGTCACTCAGGAATCCGCCGCACGACCCCTCTATCAGGCCCCCCCCCCCAAAAGGGAGCCATGAGAGGGAATCTGCTCGGCCAGTGCCCACCGCCCTCCCCCACCTGGGGGGCTGCTCAGGCTCTTGCCCTGCTGTCTCCGCTTGGCCTCGCTGAGAATGTCGATGATCAAGGTGGCAAACTCTCGGGCATTAAAGCGGGCCAACTTCTGTCGCCCCTGCAAAGCAGAAAGAACCCGGCCAGCATGACGGGCCCCCGCATAGCTGACAGATGGGGTGGGAACAAAGCAGCAAGGGCATCCCCTGCTACCTGGCTAACCTGGCCAGAGCCCGGGTGCCCGGGGAGCCCTCAAGAAGAGGCTGGACTGTCCCTCAGAGGCTGCTCACCAAGAGCTCAAAAAAAAACAGCCTCTTCCCCATTTCCAAATCCCAGTGCCAGCAGGGCCCCGAGGGAGGCCTAGGCCAGGGGGAGAGAAGAGCAGACCCGGGCGGAAGCCCACACGACTGACTGCCCAGTCGGTGAGGAAGGGCAGGGCCCGCAAAGCTGGCGACCCCAGCAGGGGAGGAGACCCGCCCCAGGCCCCCTGTCGGGCCCCCTCACCTGATTCCGCGTGGCCGAGTACTCGGGGTTAACAGGCAGGAAGGGCACAGCGCTGCGCTCCGTCACCAGGGTGCTGTGGTTTTGGGTGGCCAGCCACACTGGGGGGGGTGGGGAGGAGGGAGCAGATCATCCAGAGCCTCCACGGGGGCCAGGCCCACAGGGTGGAGGTGGGGAAGTGCGGAGCACAGCCTTCCTCGATCCACCCCACGTCCACCAAATGCTGGTGCTCAAAACAGGGGTGGTCTTCGGACGCCGGGGGCGAGGCTGGGTCAGGGCGAGGCCGGCGAGACGGGCCAGGCCGATGGCGACGAACAGAATGAGGCGACTCCTCCTTGCCAGGCCCAGCCCAGAGTTTGGGCTGGAATCTGGCTGTGGCCAGGAAGGAGTGATGCAGGGGGGTGGAGTGGGACTGGGGAGTGAGCCAAAGTGGGAGGCAGCCAGAGCAGAGATGAGCCCCAGTCCAGGGGTGGGGGGTGGAGGAATAGGCTGGCTGCCTCCAACTCAGCACGCTCTGCCTGGCCAGGGAGGCCGCCCGGGCTGCTCACAGCCAGCAGGGGCTGATCCGCAGACCCGCTGAGCGGACCAACCTCAGGCCTCCCTTCTCGGTCCCAGCAAAAGGCCCCGAGAGCCACGCCAGGTCCTAGCCTTTCCCCGGCAGGCAGGGAGGCACCCTGGCCTCACCCACCCACGGCCTCAGACGCCCTCTTGGCTCACCGGCATCATTTTCTCTTCTGTCTACCTCGTCGTACACATCCATGGCGAGTTCCTCAAAAAGCCGGTTGCTGAGCTAGAGACAAAAAGGGGCACCCAGGCTTTGTCAGATCAGTCGGTCCCCAGTACTGACAATGCCAAGTCCACCAGGATGTCCTAAGATGTGGGAAGCGGCTTGCGTCCTTTATTCTGCCCAGCCCCCACAACCTCAGAACTGGAAACTGGGGCAGGGGTCTCTCTGCCAAGTTCCAAGGTAGGAAAGGACGGGAGGGAGATCAGATTAGGCTAGTTAGTGCCCTCCTAGGTCAGAGGTGGAGCTAGGGCCCTGGGAGCCTACGGAGGCCAGGGTCAAAGACAAGGGGTGGGGAGGCGGGGGAGAGAAAGCAGGGAAGATAGAGTGAGGGGCAGGTCAAAGACTTGGAAAAGGAGACCAGGTCAGAGGAAGGGGGTGCAACGGCAGGGGTCGAGGCTCAGAGGTAGAGACAGCTGCAAGTATTAGGAGCCCATCCAAGTGGACTCACCGCCTGCAGCTTCTTCTTGGCAGCTTTGGCCAGCTCGGACAGGTCCAGGCTGTGGGAGGAGGAGGGAGATGGCAACGGGCCGACAGGAGAGGTGACCAGGCCCCCGCCTGTGACTCCCAAACATGCAGGGATCCCAGGAAACCAACAGCCCAGATGCTGCACGCCAGATGCCACCCCCCGCCCCGCCCCCAACCTCCAGAGCCTGCTCCCGAGGCAGGCACCATATACCTCTGAGACATGCACTTTTGCCGAG
Source organism: Paguma larvata (assembly GCA_030068075.1). NCBI lineage: Eukaryota > Metazoa > Chordata > Mammalia > Carnivora > Viverridae > Paguma > Paguma larvata. Next base: position 7,649,017 of record CM057843.1, read on the forward strand.
ATCTAAGTCCAGAGAAAGGCAGCAGAGGAAAGAACAGGACAGAGGCAGCGATTACCCAGGAGCAGGGCAGCACGTGCCTTCCACGGCAAGCTCAGACCCATCTCCGTGCATACGCCAGACGCGGAGGGTGCAAAACGGAACTCCTCTCCCCTCCCCACCTGCTCCCAGACCAGCCTGCTCTCTCCCTCTGTGGCCCACTGCCCCGGCACCAATGTCTGCTCCTCGGAGTCACCGGAAACCTCCCTCGCCCTCAAGCCCCAGCCAAGCTTTCCCCGGTTCTGCCATCAATCCCTCTTTGCCTGGGCCTTTGCAAGTTTCTCCATCCATCTTCCCACTTCCAGTCTTCCCCCTACAAGCCCTTCTTTCCCCCCCAGCAGCCCGGCGATCTTTTTGACACATTGGGCCACGCTACCCCCGGCCTTAAAAACATCTTAATGACAAAACCTATGTATGGATACTTCAAACGTACTTGAATAAAAAGCTCCTTTAAAAAATATGCTACACGCTTAGCGTGCATTATCTTATTTTAATCCTCTCAACACCGGAAAACGTAGGTACCGTTGCCTTTACTTCCAGGAGGGAACTAAGCCTCAGAGAGGTTAAGCAGCCTGCCTGAAGTCAAACAGCCAGTAAATGGCAGAGCGGACTCCACAGATCCGTGCTTGGAACCTCTCTGCTCTTCTGGGGCTCACAGGACTGGCCATTCTCTCGCCTGTTTCTGGTCCAGTGCTGCTCCTGGGATTCCCTGCTTCTCACACTGTGCTCCAGGCACGCGACCTGCCTGCAGGTCCGGGCACTGCACTTCTCATTTATACCATCTACGCCTCTCCTGCTGCTGCGGTCCCCACACGGAACTACAGCTGTCTGACTAGGCTGCCTCCTTCTCTGCACTGTGAGCTCCTGAAGAGCAGAGATCCTGTCTGAGTTACCTCTGTGTCTCAGGGCCAAGAACAGCAGCTGGCACCAGGCAGGTGCTCGGTTAACACTTTATTGAGTCCGTGTCCTTATGTGTTTACACACGTACACCAGACACGCACGCAGGTACAACCCCCCCCGCCCCCGCCCTGCAGGATAAGACCAGAGGAGTAGGAGGGAATCTTGGAGTCTCAGAACAGAGCAGGTCTGGGTTCACGGATTCAAGACGCCTAGGCCTGACAATCCCTGTCTGCCCACACTGGGCTTTGGAGAGGGAGGAAGCCTCCTCTCTCTGGGATCCAGGCCAGCAGGCACAGGTTGGAAAGAAAACGGCCTTCAGAGGTGGCCACCAGGTGGCGCTAGCATCCATCTTGCGAACCCCCCCACAGCCTAGGCGCCCAGAGGCTTTTCAGGTCAGAGGCAGAAACACCTCAGTTGCGCTGTGCCCTGCCCACACACCTCGCCACTCCCCAATTTCTGAGCACACCACAGAGGGCCCAAGTTAGTCAAATCCCGGAGCCCACCATCTTTTCACTGAAGAGCAGAGGCTTGTCTAAAGGCTTTACAGTGGGGTGAGTGCCCCTGGAGCAGAGCCCAGTGAGCCACCACTCCTGGGGCAGGTACTTAGTGTACTCAGGCTTATGCGTGATGGCCTGGGGCTCAGGCGGTGCTCAGCCAAGCGCTGAGCTGCCTTCCCTCCCCTGCCTTGGGGCCCAGCATTAGGGAGTGAGGACCAGACTGAAACGTTTGTATGCCAGCCCCAGGGGGTGGGGTACCCTAAAGCCCGGGGAGCGGGAGGGGTGGAGGTTCTGGGGCTCGGGCACTCACATGGCGTCCAAAAGCCTCTGGGAAGGGGCATCAGGTGGGCACTCACCTGTCAGCCATCTGTGGGATGATGTAATGCCCATTCTTGTGATCTGAACAAAAATAAAAATGCCAAGTCACTGGTGCTGGGTGGCCTTAGCAGCTGGGAGCCCACCTCACTGCCACGAGCAGAGCTTGGCACCCAGAAGTGTCAGGGGACGGGGAGGAGGGCAGGCCACCCCCAAGAGCCCTGGGAGCTGACTGGAAGTGATGCCCACCCCCCACTCCCTATCCCAGTGTGCTGTAGCCCAGAGCCTTCATCAATTTCACAGGAGCCGGTTGCCTAGCAACGCTGTTCCCCAGCCGGCTCTGTCACCATGGCACCTGCTGCTGGGGTGTGTCTGGGTCCCACCTGCCTGGCCGAGCCAGGCCCGCCCCGCGTTCTGCTCACCCGGCTTGCGTCCACAGAGATAGAAGGCCAGCCGGTCAGTGAGCTCATACTGGCACTCGACTAGCCTTTCCGCCAGCTCATGGTGCCCCGCCTGCCTGTGGGGAGGGGACACGGCTCAGCCCTGCCGCAGCAGTCCACTTCCCCCACATGCCCAAGCCTCACCCATCACCCGACCCTCACCTGGCATAGTCGATGGGCGTGCGGCCATTCACATCGGGGGAGCCAGGATCGGCCCCATACACTACAAGAAGCTCAGCCTGCAGTGTCTGCCCCGCCTTGGCAGCCACATGCAGAGGTGTGGTGCCCTTCTCTGGATGGAAGAAGTTGGCCTGGGCACCCAGGGACAGCAGGCGCAGACATGTCTCCAAGTTGCCCGTCCGCACGCTAGAGTGCAGTTGCTGCAAGGAGCAGAGGGTGCAACAAATGTGTGTGAGGCCCCTCCCCTCCTCGAGCTGTACCAAGTCAGGCAGCTGCTGGGACTCCTACCAGCTCCAAGGGCCCGGCTGATGTTGGGTTGTCAGGGAGGGCAGAGGCTTTAGTGCCAAATAATAACAGCTGCTATCAGTCGCCATCTACCTGTGCTAGGGGCTCTGCCTGAAACAGGTTATTATCTATGAGGGAGATGCTATTACTTCTTTCCCATTTTACAGAGGAGGAAACTGAGGCTCTGAGTGGCTAAGAAACTGCCCCAAGTTTTCTCAGCTTTGGGATGGCAGCTAGGGAATTCTAGCCCTGGCGGGTCCACTTAGAGGCGGAGGGGCCTTGGCCACATGTAGCCCGACCACGCAATCTCATCCCCTGCCGTGCCCGCTATTCTTGCCTGACCTGGCTGGCTGCCTTTGAGGCCTAGGGCTTGGTGGTGATGGAGAAGCCCTCAGGGTGTTGTGGGTGACAGTTGGGGGCCCCTCTAACCTTGCTGAGGTCTTTGGCAGTGACCCCGTCATCGTCCCGGCAAGGAAGCTTATGCACAAACGCCAGCATCTGGTACTTGGCCCTGATGAACTCGGACTTGATGGGGCTGGATGGGGCACACAGGATGAAATGGGGAGGGGGGCAGATCGGGAGAGGCTAGTCCCCCCGCCACCTCTCAGACCCATGTTCCACACCACCCAGCCCCTGCCACCACCCCTCCAGCCCAACTCACTGGACTTTGTCTTGGGGGTTGGCTTTGCGCCGGCCACTCTGTACTTGCGCGGGGTCCAGCAGGGAATGCTCCCAGATGGAGTTGGCCCCGTTGCTGGCGAGCGTGTGCACCATCTGCAGGGAAGAAGTGCCAAGTGAGAGTGCCCACTGTGCACTGGGTACTGGGGGAAACACCTCCGAGCGCTGGCCACGGCCGGCATGGCTGCGAACAGCACCGAGGGGCCGGCCGTGTGCCTGCCAAACATCACACCTCCGCCCAGCCAGGCCGCCCCAGCACGTGGGTCCTGGTCAGCACTTCAGGTTGCATGGGGAGTGTGCCGAGGCTCAGAGAGGTTAAGTGACTTGCTCAGTGCTACGTGGCCAAGCTAGTAAGTGGCAGAGCTGTGGAGAGAGCCCAGATCTGTGAGACCCCAGTCTCGGAAGCTCCCTGTCTGCATGGCAAGCACACTGGATGGAAAGGGTCGGGGTTAGGTTCTGCCCCCCGGCAAGCCGCAGAACCCCGAGCAGCGTGTGCGGGTGCGGGGGAAGTGTGCCCATGCGGCTCGGCCCCGTACCTGCAGCAGCGTGGGAGGCCAGGCGCTGTGGCGGAGGTGCTTGACAATGGAGATGTGGCGGCCCAGGCTCCGGTGCACACTGCAGCACTCGTCACACACCAGCACTCCCCTGCTGATGGAGGCCCAGCCAGGGTCTGCCGGAGGGGGAAGCAACGGTCAGCGGAGGCCAGGTCACGGGCAGCGCGTGCCGGGCATCTGCTCTGGGCCCGCACTATGCTCTCACACTCCAAATACCTAGAAGCTGGGACCGCCAGGACACACAGGTTGGCAACGAGGAAGCTGAGCTATGGCGTAGGAGGGATTTCCCCAAAGGCTCGCAGCAGGTGACTGACAGCTGCGCCCCTTCCTACACATCTCTGCCTGGGGGGGGGGGGCGGGGATGTGTGGTCCCCAGGGCCTACTCAGCGGGTATGTCTTCTTGTCCTGCAGCCTTTCCCAGGGAACGAGACAGCTGGCCCAGCCCTTCCCCAGGGAGGCAGGAATCCTCTGGGGGATGGGACACTAATGCTACATGCCAGACATCCTAGACACTCCTGTCTCGGTCAGTGCCACATCTCTCCTGCACCCAGGCTTCTGCTGGAACCACCGGCCACCCGCCTGACCCACCGTACCCCTCCAGGGGCTCCTGCTTTTGCCCTCATCTTGGCAGGCAAGAGCCCGTTTCATGCTGAGCCTCCTGCCACCAGCACTGATGGGCTGAGCTGGACCCCCTCGTAACAGGGATGGAGCGGGCAAAGGAACTAACACTGGATACCCACTGTGTACTAGATGGACCTGTATGTATGATGTCCCTCACAACTGTCAGGCAAGGCAGGAAAGGCTATTCTTGCTTTATCAATGAGGAAACGGTGGCTCAGAGAGGTTAGAGTGGTTGCTCAAGGTCACGCAGCTAATGAGTGGGATGGCTGGGATGTGGACCCAGGCACTTTAGACACCAGAAATCATGCCCTGTTCATACCCACTGCTCTTCCTCTGCTCTTGCCCGGAAGGGGTCAGCCCCAAGTGGGCAAGGGCCCTGGAAGCCACTCTTCACTCCCTGGGGAGCAGCAAACTTTGGAAATAAGAAGCGGGGGCCAGGACGGGGTGGGAGCTCCTTGGGTCCTTCTCAAGGGCAGGGGAGGACCCAAGGGGAGATGCCACCCATCCCAGGCCCCTTGGGAGAGGGGGAGGAGACAGCTGCATACAGCTCAGGCTGTGGAAAGGTCATGGGGGAGAAAGCAGCCATTGTGTGCCTCCAGAGAGTGGGGGCAGGGAGCTCCTCTCCCAGGACACTGTGCTCTGCCCAGGCCCCCCACCCCAGTCTCAGGAATCCCTGGGCTGGGTGGGGGAGCAGGGACTGGCTGTCTTCCTTGCCTGGGAGTGCTCAGGGAGTCCCGAACGGGGGGTGGGGGGGGTGGGGGGGCGGGGGGGCAGGGGAGGGACAGGCTTGGGGTAATGAGAGCCTCTCCAACCAGAAGGCAATTCTCAGACCCTTCCCCACAAGGACTTCCATGAAAGTTCCCAGGATAATTACAAGGAGACTGATCAGGGTGCAGCCTTTGTTCCGCCTACAGCAAGTGTCCCCTTCATAGGGACAGGAAGAAACAAGAAGTGAAAGAAGGGATTCCGCTCTCTGGGTCTGGGCTTCTTTAGGCATCCACCCAAAAACAGGGCGACAAGATGCCTGCCATACACCTTCCTGGAAGCTGATTCCAGGGGCCCACGAGGAAGGGACCCACCATCTGTGCCAAGAGGGGGAGCCCTAGGACACTTTTTAGTACTGGCTCGACCCAACCAGTGAGGCACCCCGGTGCGGCACGCGGAAAGCTCCCTTCCCCCCACTCCCAAACCACTGGGTTAGGGGTCTGCACGCCCGCCACCAGTCACCAGCCACCTCTGGCGGCTCCAGCAGGAAGCTGGAAATGACGCAGCCTAAATTCCTCTTGTTGAAATGGTGGGGTTTCCTGTAAGTGGGGAGCCGCCCAGGCCAGGATCATAAATGGGCCGCCCTGAGGCCTCCAGCCCAGGTCCACGGTTCTATCGGAGAAGCCAGGCCTGGGAAGACTGCACAGACGCCCAGAGCCAGACCAGACATGGTGAGCATGAGATCATGGCACACGGCAGTGACAAAGAGATCAGGATTTGGGGAATGGCTTTGGGGAATTTGGGGAATTAGTCCAAGGCTTCGCTCAGCACTCAGCCTGGGGGAGGGGTCCTCCCTCTCCTCCACAATGACGTGAAACAGGAAGGTTGAGTAGGGGACACTGTCCTGGCCTGGCGCACACTGGTGTCAGCTCAGCTCTAGGCTACGCAGATGAGAAGCCCCCCCGTAACCCCACTGCCTACTGCTTACGTGCCCAAGGGGCTTTGCGCCTACTCAAGTGGGAGCCCCCAAGCCCCACTTAGGCCAGTTCCTAAGGCCAGGTAGGGTTTCTGAAAATCAAATGGCTATTGCAGTTTAAGGGTAAGGGACCCTTGTCCCCAAGAGGCTCCCTAGACTAAACTTGGGGTGGAAGGTTCAGGGACATAACAGGTTTTTTGGTTTTGGTTTTTTAACAGGCTCCCTGCCCAAAGGCCCAGTGTGGGGCTCGCTCTCATGAGATCAAGAGCGATATGCTCTGCTGACTGAGCCAGCCGGGCAGGAAGATGCGGTGACCTCCTCCAGTACCCTGCCAGCACGCCCGGCAGCTTCTGCCTCAGGGTGCGGGTCTGGGGAGTGCGGGCAAGAGGGAGGAGGGGTCCTGGGATAGTGTGAACCCTGGAGGCCTCTACTAAGGTGAGTTTATGTCACCACCCAAAGTCATCAGTGGCCTCCAGGAGCAGCAGGTCTGCTCTAAGGGCCAGCGTCTCCTGAGCAAATCATCACTAGGCACGAGGGAGAAGCCCACCATCTTGAAAACAGCCAAGACTAATTAATCCATGGGGATAAAGGTCAGAGTGGCGGTTACTTTTGGGGGCCCGGAGAGCGATGGAAATGCTCTACCTCTCGACTGGAGTGGTGGTCACACGGGTACACAGACATGTAAAAACTCATCAGGCTAAACATTAAGGCACAAGAACTTTGCTGTACGTAAGTTAAACGTCAATAAAAGAGGAAGAAAGCCCGCCATTCACCCCGCCCCACGATCTACATTATGAAGAGGACAAATGAGCCTGCAGGTTTCCAAACGTCCCCAGCCAGTGGCCACCCATGCTCATCCAAGGTGCCATCCAAGGTACTTCAGTGGTCTTCACTCCTGTGCCACCAAAGTGGAAAGGCTGAGACAGACGCCCAGGGAGGAGGAGCAGGCTCTTGAGCTGGGCCAGGACTGTGCGACAGAGTGAGCAGCGGGGAAGTGGGACAAATACATTCTCCAGGATTCCTGAGTCCTGCCCCTCGCTCGGACTCCCATGGCAGGCAGGTGCGCATGCGCGGCCTGATGAGGTAGTACCATGGCAGCCATGGCATGTCTACCTTTCTTACCAAATACGCTTGTCGCCTGTATGCCCGGGCCTGGGAGCAGAGGGAGGAGGAAGACCTTAGGGGCCGGCCTGCACCTCACCTTTCACTTCTATCACCTCCTCAAATTAACCAACCACGAAAAGGCCACGGCCCCCCCTCCTAGGGGTGGGGCCCCCCTTTCAGAGTGAGAGAAGCCCACGCCTGGGTAGGAGGCACACACCGACGGAGTCCAGACCGTAGACTGCCCTCAAGCCTCACACCTGGACTGCTACAGTTCCCGCACTGAGGGCGCCGCTCCACGCATCCTACGGTGGGGAAACGGGGTAGCCCCCGAGTAGCCGGCTGGGGTCCTGACAAGCATCCAAACACTCAGGGAGTGGCCTGCCGCCAGGTGCAGGGGAGGGGGAGGTGCAGGGACTTTGTCAGCCCCTGCCTCTTCACCATCCTCACCTTCTCGCCACCTGCCTCTTCCTGACCTGTATTCTGGATCGGGGGGAAGGGAGGTAAAAACATCCCAGTGGGACAATGACCATGGATAGGAACCGGACAGCCCCAAGATACCAGAGACACACCACTCCTCCCTGAACCCGGTGGGCACCCAGAGGCTTCAAACAGTCCAATGCGATGGAAAAAGGGCAACTGCTCCGCTGACGCTGCCATCTGTCCCCCTGACTGAGAATCAGCACCACAGACTTGAAGACGGGATGGTCCTCAAAAACCATTTCTACTCCAACTTCGTTAGCTCGCAATTGAGGAAACTGAGGCCCAGAGCGAGGAAAGTCTTTCTGTGGGTCACAGAGGAAGCTGATAGACAGGGTGAGGGTCTAAGCGCCCCCCCCCATGCTATGCCCGCCCCGCATAGGTACAGAAACGGCCTGGGAGAGTCACAGAAGGCAAGCTCTCCTCTTAGCCCTTCCATCCCCAGGCTTGCAGGCGGCTGGGGGAAGGAGATCACAGTTTCCGGCTTTTTAGGGTAAGGACACATAAGCCCAGATAGCTTCTTCGGGGCCCTCTAGGCCATGACATGCCCTGAGAGGAGTCACAGGGTCACAACCACATGTCTCTGGGAGGCATTCACAGTTACCAAACACTCTAAGAACCACCAGAGTATCTGTGGGTCCCAACCTGTTGGGGGGTCCTGGGCCTGTGCAAAGGGTGGCTGGCAGTTATGGGCCCATGAAACAGCACTTCCCGCTCTCACACTGAATTGGGCCCACAGTCCTCCCGGAGTTCACAGACACCCTGAGCCTGCCCAGAGGTCTCCCAGGGAGATAGCTCCTTTTTAAAAGCGAGGATGGACAAGAGCCAGGGTTTCCGTCCCCAGGCCAGCTGCTGAGCCCCATCACTGGCAGTGTCTTCCCACATTAGAAGAGAGCAGACTCTCAGGTCACTGCTCCTCACTTCCTTGGCAGGTGCGGGGGGCGGGGGGGGGCGGTGGGGGTGAGTTCACATCAGCCTGGACCTGACTGTGCTGGGAAGAAGGGAAAACACCACCGTGAATACAGCCAGGAAGCCAGCCAGCTCCTGAGACTCTAGGCACTCCTGGGTACCGTTCCCTACCCATTTCTGGCCAGACTGGGCTAGAGGGCTAGGAGGGGTCTGTGCCCAAGCTGGGTCCATGCTAAACCCCCTTCCCGAGCAGGCCTTCCTGGAGCACAGGAAAGGCCGAGCCAGTTCCTCCCAGGGATGCCTCAAGAGGAAGATGCCCAGACTGTACTGGACCTCAGGACCAGGCCCTGCAAGGAGCCCCCCGCCTGGGGAAGTAGGGGCAGGGAGTCCTAGGAGGAGCCACCCCCTCGTCTGCTCACGAGGAAACACTACCCAGGCCTCCCCTGGCCCATCTGCCCAGCTCTCTGCCCCTTGACCTCCGCCACCTCAGCGGGCGCGCAGACCATGCGAGCAGCAGGTGCAAGACGCGGGGGTGGCACCGAGATGACACAAAACCACACTCGCCCCCACCTCCTAAACCCTGCTGCCCTCTGCCACAGCCCTCCTGCCACCCCAACCACCCCAGGCTGGCGCTTCCGTTGGGATACAGAGATGGAAGGGCGGGGGGAGGGGGCAGGGGGAGGACAGCTAGCTGACTGCCTCTCTCAGACTGAGGGGTGGGAGGTGGCGCTGGGAACGTCCTTCCTTGCTCGTCCACGGACGCGAGGGACTGGGGCCCCCCAGTTGGCCCTCCGGCCAAGGACGCGGCTCCGCAGTGGCCCGGGCGGGGGCTGAGGCCCGAGGCCGCAGCCCCCCGCCCCGCCCCGCCCTCCCGGCCCCGCACGGCGCTCCCGCCAGGCCCCGGCGCCTGCCCGGCGGCCTCGCTGCGCGGTCCCGCCCCCGGCCCGGCCCAGCTTACCCGGGGCGCTGCAGTCCGCACACACCTCCGCCCGCGGCCCCTTCCGGGACATCCTCAGCGGCGACGCGGCCGCAGCCCTCTGGGCCAGCGTGGGGGGCGCGGGCGGCGGGCCCGGGCGGCGGCGGCCCCTGCTGCCCGGCCCGGCTCCGGCGAGGCCCCGGCTAGGCTCCGCGCGCCCGGCCAACCGTCCGCCCCCGGGGCTGGCCCGGAACCCGCCGTGCCCGCCTGCCCGCTCGCCCTCCGGCGCCCTCCGCCCCGCGCCGCCCCGCGCCGCCCCGCCGCCGCTCGCCGCTCGCTCTCTCCGCCCCCTGCGCGGCTCCGGGCCGCTCCTGCAGGAAGCGGCGCAGGCCCTGCCCACCGGGGGAGGGGCAGTCTGCACACCCGCCCCGCCGCCCGGCCCTGCGGGCCGCGCCTCCCGGAGAAAGGAAGCCGGGAGCGCGGGCGGGAGGGGGCGGGGGTGCTTAAAGGGGCCGCGCGGCCGCCGCTAGGCTGGCCGGAGAGGGCAGCGTCGCCTTCGGCCTTGGCCTCTGCTCTGGCACTCTCCAGCCCCGCAGCAGTGTGAGTTACCCTCTGGCCCCATCCCCTTCGCTTTCCAGGTGGAGGGTGGCCCAGGGGGCTCAGGTCCGGGGACTGTGACCCTTGGGGAACAGGGAAGAGGGTACGGAGCTGGAGGCCCAGGCTCCCTTTCCCGTCAAGGGGCTGTGGTTTGGGGTCCCCGCCTATGTCTGGCTGGGGTAGGGTGTGTGTCCTGGGCCCCCATGTGTCCTCATCTGTGTGTCCAGGTGTGTGTGTGTGGTCACACCCTTGTTGATTACGCACGACACCAACAATATGGACGCCCAGGTGTTCCCCTGCCTCCCAGCTAAAAATACATCTATACCTCATCCATGGTTCCATCCCAGGAGGAAAGAATCTGGGCACTTTTTAAAGACCTCCCGAGGAGTGACCACTGTGCCTGTGTGCAGTAATATCCACTTGGCATTCGTCTTGTATACGTCCACGGTGTTTCTGGGCCACTGCAGGTTTGTGTGTCCAGGGCGTGTGCATATAACACACAGGGACCTTTTCTTGTGGTGGCCTTTCTTCCTGGACTTCACAGGGAGACTTGGCGTAGGTGGGGGGGGGGGACAGGAAGTGGAGGCGCAGGCCGCACGTGGGTGCACCCCTGCACTGAGCATGCTCCCCCATACACGTGTGCCCCGCGTGCACCCAGCCCCCATCCCTGCAGCAGCAAAATGCCAAAGCACTTTGCTTGTGGGGAGAGGGGAGGGGTGGCCAGGACCAGGCCTGGGGGCCAGGTCAGTGGTGACAGAAGGGAAGATTCCCAAGGGGTAAGGGGTCCTGCTCCGTAACAAGGAAGGAGGAGGGGAGTCCTTGGGCAGGGGTTCGGAGTTGGTCGATTTTACCCCAGCGGTGCCAGAGCAGCAGTGACTTGTGGGTGGGCAGGCTGCTTCCCTGGGGGAGACAAGTAATGCTCATGAGTCACACAACCCGAAATACAAGCAAAGCTGCCTCCATCGCCTTTTGCTGCAGCCCAGATTGACAAGTTTGTTTGAAATCGCGATCCACGGGGTATATTTATAATCGCACCTTAAAAAAAATCTTTTTGCAGGCTTCCCCTCCCCCCACAGCCAGCCGCTCAGCTGGCGGGGCTTCTGCAAGCAAAGGTACCTCGCAGTGGGGGTGGGGGTCGGCGTCGGGGGTGGGGGGGTGGGGGGGAGGGGAGCACCACCTGCCGCCCCGTGCTGCGCCCGCACCAAGAAGTCAGTCTGTGGGCTTGGTGGCTCCAGGCTGCGTGACGAAAAGGAGCGGCCTGGCCGCTCTTTACCGGGCTCACAGCCCACGAGCGGTGGCCGCCTATTCACCCCGGATCGACCCCCAGCTATGGAATTTCATTTATTAAATGTCGAGGCAGCTACTGGCAGCCCCATCGCTCGGCTGTCTTTGTTTCTCTGCTGTGTGGGCGCGTCTCGAGCACGTGGCAGCTGGAGCGCGCAGACCGGAGGAAAAGCGACCTGGGTTTAGGCTAGGGCCGCCTGGCAAAAAGAGGCCCGGCTGCTAAGCGGATAGGTCCCCCGATCCAGGCTGAGCTCCCCCCCTTCCCAGAGCTACAACACTTTTCGGGAGGATGATTCACCCCACTGTCCCTTCCCGCCCGCCGGCTCCATCTCTCGGTGGCTCGGGGACTACCTGGGAGTGGCCTAGGCTCCGAGGCACTCTCCAAACTTTGTTCCGGAAGCCCCCAGCCCCGCCACTGCAGAGCTTCTGGGCCTGGGACTAGGGATAAAAGGTTTTCAGGATTTCCCTTAGGAGATGTCGCCACCCCAGGAAGCAGGACAGTCAAAAAGAAATCTGAGACAAGGTTCTAAGAACAGTTTAATGAGGAAATGTACACGCATTCTCCCGGCCACTCCTACCCATCCCTCCCCCGCCTCAGCCCCCTCCCCAACTCCGGCTGTGGCCACGACACTCTGGTGACCCCTCGTGGTAGAGGTGGGCATAGGTCCCCGGCTGCCCGAGATGCCAGCTGGCTCCTCCCAGGCTGGAGAAAGGGGCGAGGCAGTCCTCTCCTCTCTTATCCTTTCCCGCCTGGGCCTGGCACCGCAGGGTGTGGAGGAGGAAGGAGAGAAGACCACACAAAGAAACCTGAAAGAGGCGCGGAGAGTTTGCAAGCTTTTGCTAGCACCTCCCACACAAACACTTCTTGGATTGTTCTAACATGAGCTGGTATGGAATCCCTAATTCCTATCCTGTTCTAGGGTGGACTCAAGAAGGCGCTGTGCCTGGTCGCAGGCGCCACCTGTCTCAGTCCGCCTGGTTGGGGGCGGGATGCGTCGTTTCCAGGGTAGTTACTATCCTTAGCTCACCCCAGTAGGTAGTATTTAGAGCCTCACTTTAGAGGTGAGTGGTCTGAGAAAGCAGAAAATTTAAACAATTTGCTTTTGGTCAGGCGGTTAGTAAGGAGGAATTCAACCTCTGGGTCTAAGATCTCCATCCCCTCTCCCTTCAGGGCTGGGCCACGCCTCTAGATCCTTCCAGCCCTTGCAATAGGCAGCCCCAGAGGTCAATTCCGTTTTTACCACAGCGTCTGCCAGGACCCTTCTGGAAGGACCTCTGTGCCCTAGGGTTACTCGGGAAGGAGACAGGCTCTGGAATCAGTCACTTCCTCTCTTGAGGGGACCGCATTGGGTGGAGGTGGGGAGCTGCCACCTGCTGCTTTCTCTGCCCAGCGCGATTCTGGTCCTTGCAGAGGACAACAAATGGGGGAGGGGACTGTCCTTCCAGCCTTAATGGTCATTCCCTTTCTAATGTCAAGTGTGGAAGATGGAATTTAATAAGAGGGCAGGGAAGACTCCTACATAATATTTCACGTGACAGATCCCTGGTTGCTCCAACGACCCTTGGTACTATACTGCCTCGAACCTTTCTCAGGATTCCCCCCATCAGCCACTCTTGGAATCTGGATCCCTTCTCACGTTCCACTGGGACCCAAACTCAATCCTGAAAGCCACGCTTTCCTGCGCCACCACCCCACCCCCATGCTTGAGCAAGGCCCGTAGCCCCCTCCCGCGCCAGCAAAAGGCAAAACACCGGTGGGTGGAGGTGTGCCCCAGCCCACCTGGCGTCAGGACACCGTCTCCGTTCCGGTCAGCCCTGACTCCCTCCCCACCCTCTCCTGATATCAAGGGACAGAGCGGGACACTCGCCGGCCACCCGTCACCCCCAGTTCCACGAGGCGGACTACATGCCCCATGATGCCGCGGGGCCGAGCTACAACAAGCTCTGCCCCGGGAACCCCGGTCCCCCTCCCCTCTCCCCCGCATCCCCGCATCTCTCGCCGGCCGCTCGGGCTGAGGGCCGGGCGATGCAGCTGCGGGGAGCCGGGGGCTGCGGGCGCGCGTCCCTGCGGCGGCGTCCCCGGGGTTCGCGCCCCGTGCGCCCCCGCGCCCGCTGCGGGCGCCTGCTCCCTCCGCCGAGAGGCGTCTTTGTGTGCGGGGGTGTGGGAGGTGAGGCGCGAGTCCGCGCCGCGCCGCCGAGCGCCCGCTCCCTCCCCGGGCGGGTGGGGGCCTCTCCGCGCCGCCCGCCGCCGCCTCGCGAGGACGCCCGCGGCCCGCGCCGCCCGCACAGCGCCGGGCGCGCCGCCCCCGCCCGCCGGCGCCGCTCGCACATGCCCGAGCCGCAGCCCTGCGAGCAGGCAGCGCCGGCCCCCCGCCCCGCGGCCCCGGGCCCCGGCTCCGGCGCCGTCCCCCCTCCCCGGCCGGGCGCCGCGGCCCTGGCATGAGGAGCGGGCGATGATCCCGGCCAACGCCTCCGCCAGGAAAGGGCCCGAGGGCAAGTACCCGCTGCACTACCTCGTGTGGCACAACCGCCACCGCGAGCTGGAGAAAGAGGTCCGCGCCGGCCAGGTAAGAGCGCCGTCGGGGCGCCGCGGGGACCCCCCGGCCGGGCACGCCCGCCGGGTGTGGGGAGGGGGCGCGGCGCGAGCTGTCCCGCCTCCCCGGCGAGTTTGCAGCGCTTCTTTGTTCGCAGCCGCGGCTTTTGTGCTTGTTGACCGGGAGAGGGTGATGGGAGCGGTCCCCACCCGCTCCCCTCCAGCTCGGACGGACGGCCCACACGTGTTCCGGACCCTCCCAGGTTGGGGTCGGGGACGCTGGGCCTCTCCTCGGCCGGGGTGGAGGGCTGCGGGGAGGGGCTGCCGGCTCGGTCTGTGCTCCATGTGGTGAGACAGTCCGCGGAGCAGCAGAGCAGCGACACCTCCCGCGTGAGTGTGCGGAGGTGGGCAAGGCCTGCGTCGGGAGGGGGTCACAGGTCAAGGATCAGAGAATGGGCTGTGGCACTCCCAGGCATCGCAGCTCCACCCAGTGCCCTCTACCCTCCCGCTGAGCTCTTCGTCTGTGCGCTCAGATTGGGCCGAGCCCCTGGCTCCCTCAGACCCCAGCGCGGGTCTGGAATGGGGAGTGGAGAGAGACCCGCCGTGGGGAAGCCCAGAAGGGCCTTGTCCAGGTGCTGAAAGGAGCTCTCTTGCCCTCTGGTGCTGGGGCCTGGTGGGCTTCTAGGCGCTGAGGAAGCTAGGGGCCCCCGGACGCAGGAAGGATTTGGGGTTCTGTACACGAAGCAGGCTCCCTGGTTCCTGCCAGTCCGTGAGGATGGGTGGGTCACCCAGCTTTGGCTGGGCAGTAGCCTCCAAGAAGACCAGGTAAGGGGTGGGGTCTCCTGGTCATTCTTCAGGACCAAGGCAGGCACAGGTCACAGGTAGCTCCCAACTCTGCCCTTAGTCCCCAGGTCACAGATGGGCCCTTGGGGTGTGGACAGCTCACCCTCCAGGGTGGGGAAGCATGAGCCAGAGCTGGGCCTAGCCTGCCCTGGTTTGTCTCAGGTTGAGGCCTGCAGACTTGGCCCAGATCTGAGACCCCGGGGCCATGGCAGCGGGTTCGCTCAGGAGTGGTCCCCTTTGGGAATATGCCTTTGGAGGGCCACTTCCTGAGTCACAGGAAGTTCATTTTGAAGAGCTGTCTGCTTCCCAAAGGACGAGTGAGGTGGAGAGCAAGGTGAGGGTCGGAGAGTCTCTGAAGTCCACCACCAAGCCCTCAGAGTAGCAACGCATCCACCTTTGCAGGGCAGTCCTAAGAAATGTTGGCATGACCGGAGTCTCCAGGCTTCTGGGCTGGTTGGGGTGTCCACTGACATTTCATCCCTGCTTAAACAAGGGCGCTCAAAGTTGCTCCTCAGACCATGCCTCTGTTTTCTCCATCATAAAGGACGTGGTTAGCAACCAGAGAGGCCTGGCAAAGGAAGCGAGGCCTGAGTGGTAGGTCCTGGGGCCCAGAGATGAACAAACCAGGCACATCCCCTGTTCTCAAGGAGACCCCGTGCTGGGGCTGCGAGTGTGAACCGGGAAATAGAGTATGAGGTGCAGGGTGCTGAGACAGTCCCGCGTCTGCTGACCCCTCTGTTCTCCTCCCCTGAGGGCAAAAGAAAATGAGGTTCTGACGGAGGTTAAGGCTGGAGGGATTTAAATCTGATCTGAGAGGAACTTCCTGATGGGGTGATTGATGATTGGTCCAAGGATTGTTAGGCAGAAGGCTAGTGGCTGAATCTCCCCAATGTCTCAGTCGTACTCCCTTGCCGGAGGGGTGGGTGCTTCTTTTCTTGCTGAGATGGGAGAGAGGCAGAATGCCCTGGAAGAAAAGCCTCTCACCTGGGTCTCTTCGATAGCTAGTACTCCAGTCAGCAGCCATCTTGCTGAAGTGAGGTCGGGGTGGGGAGCGTTGGAACCCGCTGCAGGTAGGGGTGCTTTGGGGGCTGCAGAGCATACGCCTCTTTCCCCTCAGGCTGCCACGGACACGAGGCACCAGGTTCACCAGTATCTCCGGCCTCCCATCCCTCCCACTTCCCTGGTGTGTCTGCGTCTCCTGGAAGTGGACACTGCCTGCCCTGATCCAACAGAGCAGGAATACAGGGCACTGGTTGGAGTTAACCCTTGTTCAACCACAAAGGAGTCAGGCCAGTCCTCTCCTTTGCTCCAGGGGTGCCAAGAAGGGGATTGCCGGTCAGTCTGCACAGGAGAGGCCCCTGGCCGTATCTCCGTGCTAGGACTGACCCAGAGTGGTCCTTGCGTCCAAAGGTGCACTGCTCAGTCCTCCGGGCATCAGAGTCCCAGGGAGAGCTGAGGGTGCCCAACCCAGCCCTTTCTTGCTGGGGATGGGCCTTGGGGGCAGCCTCCTCCTGTGAAACCCCATACGCCCTAAGCATTCCATCCAGCGGGGGTTCCCTGACCTCCGGTTCTCCTGGTACCAACTGTCACAGAAAACATCCAGGCTTCACTCAAGCACATAGCAGCTGGGTTTCCCTGGTCTTCACTTGGCATAGCTGCCTTTTCTTTGCTCCAAGAAAGCCCCGCAGAGGCCCTCCCGTGGGCAGGCTTGGCGATGCTGGCAGGCTGGGGAGGGGGATGGAAGGGCAGGCTTCAGAGCAGGTTCATTGCCCACCCCCAGAGCTCTTTTGAGGAGGCCGGAAGCAGGGAGCAGTGGGGAGATGGGAGGTGCGCATCAGGTGTTTTGGTGAAGGGAAGGGTGCGTGACCACCCCTAGCTGGCACCCAGCAGTATGATGGTTGCTGGGTGCCCTGCTTCCTGCTATGCACACTCCCCGCCAAGTTGGGAGGGGGCAGGGGGCCGTAGGCCCTTGGATGTGCTAGTTTCAACCCTTGGCTAGCAAGGCCCCGAGGTTGGCACAGCAAGCTGAACACAGCCCAGGTTCCTGAGTCAGAAGGCAGGTGTTCCCTGGGGGGCAGGAGGTGGAGGTTCGGCTGTGTGGCTCCCCGTGGGAGGGCCAAGGGGGGCAGGGTTCTTTCCTGGCAACAGGCACTCTGGAGGGGGCCAGACTGTTCCCAAGGAAACATTTCTTTCTTCCTGGGGCTGCCTCCATCATTGTCCTCCTCCCTGCTTTTCCTCAGTTCATCCTTCAGACTTAGAGGAGGCAAGATGGGACTGTGGGGGCCCTAGATGCTCAGACAGAGGTTACCCCACCCAAGGTACCCGGTGTGTCCCGGAGCACCTGTGATCCCCCTTCCCCTAACGTAGGCAGTGCTGGGTGTGGGCCATTACCACATCTGGTGAGTGGGGAAGCTCAGGAGAGGGACCCACAAACCCCAGAAACCCCACATCAACGTGTCTGGAAAGCAGGGGAGGGGCTGCCTGGGGCAGGGTTGGAGGCGAGTCAGCAGGTGCCACCCTCCCCCACTCAACCCAGCTTGAGGAAGCATCCGGCTTCCCTGCCCTTTGAGGGAGCTCATGGCCTAACTGGTGGGGACTGGGGTGGGGTGGGGGGCTGGGAAGTAGTGACCACACCAGACTCTGGTCGTCGTCCTTCAGGCTGGGGGAGGCAAGGGAAAGGAGATCAAGGCTGAGCATGCACGGCTCTATGCTCTGGGCTCTTCGCCTTTCTTTTCCGGCTCTATACATTTGGTGTGTCCTTGTAAGGTTTCATCTAACAAAAGGATCCTGCTAATGCTAAACAGGTTTGAAAAACACCCTGCTAGTGCCCGTGGCTTCAAGGGGTATGCATGTGCGAATAAGCTGGCAGTAAACTTGGGTGTGACATCTGCAGATCCAGAGGGGAACTGAGCGTGCAGGTGCTGGTACACTTAGGGGAGCACATGGACCCTGAGTGGGGGCAAAAGGAGTGAATTCTCGTGGATTCCTATGGTCCCTGTTCCCGTGTGCGTGTGTGTCTAGGTGTGTGCCTGAGTGGAGGCAGGGAGTCTCTCTGCCCAGGAGCCCTAGCCCCTGAGCTTGAAAGACCCCTACTTTTGACTCCAGCTGAGGCCTGCTGGGGTGCAGAGTTTCATTCTCTTGGTGGCGAGGGTTGGGTGTTAGGTTTCACGGGAAACCTTTTCATTCCAGCAATTAAATAGCTGCAGGCCTTTGCTGAGGAAATTAATGAATTCTTCCACCTGGGCCTGGGGCAAGGTGCCACTTTCACTGCAGGCCCCGCTCTGAGCAGATGGGGGGAGCTTCTTTGGGGGTTGGCTGGGTATATGCCGAGGCCTGCGTTGGCCTTGGAAAACACCAGGGCCCTGGGGACTCTGGGGAGAGCTCCCGAGGAGTGGAGGTGGGGAGGGGCAGCCCTGCCTGGCTAGCAGCGCCAGCCTTTCTCTCTGGGGCCTGGGGGTGAGGCACCTGAGGGGGAGGGTGGCAGGCAGCATCTGGGGCTGGGCGGGGTGCCCTGTCAGCTCCCTGGGGCCTTGTTAGCAGCAGTAGTAGCATCTGGGGCCGGGCCGGTGGGACGCATAGACAGTTCAGCTGCCGCCCCATGGGAAGGCTCCTCCTGACTTCCCGGGCTCAAGGTCTGTGGATCCTCCACTCCTACCGCCGGACTCACGGCCCCACTGAGGCTGGATGCCGAGGGGCTCAGCCCATCCCATAATAGATAAAAGAGTAAAGAACGCCGTCCTTGTTGTAGGGGAGCCAGTGTAGAGGACTGTAAGATGGGGGGGCGCTTGGATCTCTAAGCCACAGCTCAGAAGGCCACGTGGGCTAGGTACACTTTTTTTTTTTGAGGCTCCTAATATATTTAAAAATGAAGAAATGGGGGCGCCTGGCTGGCTCAGTCATTAGACCATGTGACTCTTAATCTCAGGGTCATGAGTTCAAGTCCCATGTTGCGCATGGAGCCTACTTAAAAAATTAAATAGAATGAAGACCTGTCAACACAGCGTTATTAAAATAATATAAATTACTTAAATTATTCAAAATATTTTGTTTTTGACCAAGGAGTTCATACTCGTGTTTTAAAAAATATTTAGCTGTTGCTAGAAGGTTTGTAATGAAAAGCAGTAGTCCTCACTCCCTGCCCCCCTTCCCCCCCATTCCCTGGAGGCCTCCACTTTGAACTCTAGGCTGTTCTGTTATTTACCTCTGTGACTGCAAACAATATACATCAACAACTATCAGTTTTACATTGTATTGCCATCCCCTCCCCCGGTCCCTTAAATATAGTCAGTTATTCATCTGTTGAACAAATATTTATTAAGCACCGGTTACGTGCCAGGCACTGTCTAGGGACTAGGGATGTAGCATTAAACAAAACGTAGGGACCCTCCCTTTGCGGGGCTTACAGTCTTGGTAAGGGAGACAACGAACAAACAAACCAGCAATTTAATGTTGGAAGGGAACTAAAGCAGGACCAGGGGCGACAGATAGATAATAGCAAGTGTCATTTAAGATGGGTTATAAGGGCGGCCCTTTCTAAGGAGGTGACATTTGAGCGGCCACCTGAATGAGGCGTGGGAGAAAGCGCCGTGGCTATCTAGGGTACCCGGCAGAGTGGAATCTGGAGGAGAGGCGGGAGAGCACACGAGTTCAAGGAGACGTCCAGGGCTGCTGGATTCTATTCTAGACAGGATGAGAGGCCTTGGGGGAAATTTTGAGCTAAAGGGTGTCAGGACCTGAGGGACATTTCCCAGGACGATGGAGGCTGGGATGGGTCGTGCGGAGAATAGCCCTAAGAAGCCAGGAGAGGAGCGAAGAGACCAGTGAGGGGCCCACCAGCCACCAGCTGGGACAGGATGGCTCCCGCCAGGATGGTAGCCTGAAGGTGATGAAAAGAGAGGATAGTCTGGGTCCGTGCGGGAGGTGGAGCCCATAAGATCAGGTCTTGCTGATGGATTTGATTTGGAAGGTGAGAGAAAAGGAAGAGATAAAGACAGTTACAGAGGTTTTTTTGTTTGTTTTTGTTTGTTTGTTTGTTTTTACCAGGGCGCCTGGCTGGCTCAGTCAGAGCATTCGACTCTTGATCTTGGGGTCGTGACTTTGAGCCCCACATTGGGAGTAGAGATTACCTAAAATAAATAAATAATTTAAAATAAAGTTTTATTTATTTATTTATTTATTTTTACCAAAAGAGGGAGTGAATTGAGGTAGTTTTTCCTAGGAGGGGAGAATCGGGGCAGGTGCAGCTGTCCAGGAATGGCTGGAGTGGAGAGCCAAGGGAAAGACAAGAAGTCATGGGAAGTCAGGGTGTCCCTTTTTGTTTCATGAATTCAGTTATCTTTCTGTATATTTCTGAGGATATAAATTACTACCCCCCCCCAGAAAAAAAAAGTGTTCTTGTATTTCCTGCATTGACAGTGTATCCTCTAGGTTTTTAGCATCTATTTGCATGTTTCGGTCTCTTTCGTGTTGGCGGCTTTCCTCAAATGGCCAGTCACCCTTGGCTGCTGGAGCATATTAAGAATGTGGGTGCGGAGCTCAGTGATGCATGGGTGGTACCACTGTCAAACGATTAGGTGCAAACTGCTCTGCTTATTGGAGGGTCCTCAGACATCTGTACCCAGAGGTCTCCGGTGCCTCTAGTTTCTCCAACGAAGAATTCTCCAGTCTCCTGCTAGGGGTGGGATGGGGCAGTCGCGGGTACTGTCGGGCTGTCAGTGGTTTGGGACCTGAAGCAGGAAGGGACTGGGCTTTCACTGTTCACTAGTTTTCAGCCCCATGACGTCATCCTCAGACCAGTGTCCCCAAGTCCAGTGCATCGCAGGCTCAGTTTGTACAGAGAATAAATTCCTGGTGTCCTGCAGAGGGGGAGGGGGCCATGTCCCAGCTTTACAAGATTGGGGAGGGGGCCGGGGGGGGGGCATTTCTGAATTTTAACCAGCCCCCTTGTATTTAGGTCCGAGCCTCACTCATACCTCTGCCATTCCCACTGCCTTCACGTTCTGGACGTTTCAAGGGTGGTCTGACTTGGCACTCACCAGGGTTCCCCTATGTGACTGTTTGGGTTCTAGTACCCTCTGCTCCACTGAGTCAGTTGTAATGCCCCAGCCGCTTCCCGCTTCCCATCGTCTAAAGATGCGTTAACATTTCTCATCTGCTAGCATCTCTTCTCTTTACTCTTGTGGGTTTTAAATATTTTATTGACATTTTTATACTTACTCACAAATTTTCCTTTTGGGCACCCTTTGTTCCTTTGTACAGATCTAAGTTTCCATCAGTTAACATTTTCCTTCCACTTGAATAACTTCCTTTAACATTTCTTGCATGTCTTCTGGTGATAAATTCTCTTAGCTTTTTTTTTTTTTGTTTGTCCACAAAAGTCTTCAGTTCCCCTTCATTTTTGAAGGATATTTTTTCACAGGACAGAGAATTGTAGGTTGACATTCCCACCCCCAGCACTTTAAACATTTTATTCTATTATTTTCTAGCTTGCATGGTTTCTGTTGAGAAGTATACAGTATTTCCTGTATTTGTTCTTCTAGACATAGTGTGTCTCGTTTCTCAAAATGATTTTACTATTATTTTTTTAAGATTTATTTACTTTTGAGGGGGCACCTGGGTGGCTCCGTGGGTTGGGCGGCCGACTTCAGCTCAGGTCATGATCTCACGGTCTGTGAGTTCGAGCCCCACATCAGGCTCTGTGCTGACGGCTCATCAGAGCCTGGAGCCTGCTTCAGATTCTGTGTCTCCCTCTCTCTCTGCCCGTCTCCTGCTCACGCTCTGTCTCTATGTCTCAAAGATAAATAAACATTAAAAAAAAAAAAGATTTATTTATTTTTGAGAGAGAGAGACAGCGCATATGTAGGGGAGGGGCAGAGAGATGGGATAGAGGGTCCTAAGTGGGCTACATGCTGACAGCAGTGAGCCCGATGCAGGGCTTGAACCCACAAATGGTGAGATCATGACCTGAGCCAAAGTTGGGTGCTCAACTGACTGAGACACCCAGGCGCCCCTCAAAATGATTTTAAGATTTTATTTTAATCACTAGCTTTCAGCACTTGATTATGATGGACCTTGGTGTAGTTTTCTTGGTGTTTGTCTTGCTTTGGGATTCATTTAGTTGCTTGGTTCTGTGGGTTTAGCATTGTGTTTGTGCAAAAATTACCACCGACTGGGTAATTTTATTCTCTCATTCTTTTGGAGGTTGGAAGTCCAAACTCAAGGAGTCAGCAGGGCTCCACTCCTTCCAAAGGCTTGAGGGGAGAATCCTTCCTTGCCTCTTCCAGCTTCTGGTATCTCCAGGCATTTCTTGGCTTGTGGCTGCATAACTCCAGTCTCTGTCTCCTCTCTCCATGGATCTCTCCTTTGTATGTCTTATAAAGGCAGGTTATTGGATTTATTGAGGGCCCATCCGCATAATCCAGGCTGATATCATCATGAGATCCCTACCTTAATTTCACCCACAAAGACCCATGTTCCAAAGAAGGTCACATTCACAGGTTCTGGGGGTTAGAGTATAGACATGTATTTTGGGGGGACACCACCATTCAACCCCCTACAGTAGCTTTTTTAAAACAACAAATTTGGAAAAATGTTAGCTGTTCTCTCTTCAAATGTCCTACTTCTCCCACTTCCTAATCCCGGCCTCTGGGACTTCATTTACATATATGTAAGAATGCCTTAGAGTGTCTCACATATCATTGAGGCTCTTTGAATGTTTTTCAGTACTTTTTCCCCTCTTCTGTGCTCCATCTCTGTTCTCTGTGCTACAGTTCTATTGTTATGTCTTCAAGCTCATGGATTTTTTTTTAATTCTATAGTGTCTAATCTTTAAAAAATTTTTTTTCTAATGTTTATTTTTGAGAAAGAGAGACAGCTACAGTGTGAGCGAGGGAGGGGCAGAGAGAGAGGGAGACACAGAATCCAAAGCAGGCTCCAGGCTCCAAGCTGTCAGCACAGAGCCCGATGTGGGGCTCAAATTCACGAATCATGAGATCATCACCTGAGCCGAAGTCAGATACTTAATCAGCTGAACCACCCAGGCGCCCCTATAGTGTCTAATCTATTTAAAAAAATTTTTTTTAACGTTTTACTTATTTTTGAGAGATAGAGAGGTGGAGTGTGAGCAGGGGAGGGGCAGAGAGAGAGGGAGACCTGAGATTCTGAAAGCAGGCTCCAGTCTCTGAGCTATCAGCACAGAGCCTGACGTGGGGCTTGAACCATGAACAGTGAGATCATGACCTGAGCCAAAGTTTGATGCTCAACTGACTGAGCCACCCAGGTGCCCCGTCCAATCTATTCTTAATTTCATCTTGTGAATTTTTCATTTCAGATATTATACATATCTCTCATTTCTTTCTCCATGAACATTGTGTTCATATTTTCCTTTCAGCTCTGGCTCTTGAGCACACTGAACCATTCATCATCTTTATCATTTCTGACTATGTTTCTGTTACATGATTTTTCTACTGAGTATGGGTCCTAGTTTCCTACTCCTTTGCATGCCTAATAATTTTTTTCTAGTAATTTGTAACTGGATGTTAGACACTGCAAACATTGTAATGTTAAGCATCTGGATTTTATTGTCTTCCTTGAAAGAGTGTAAGGCTTCATTTTGACAGACTCAGTTAAGTTACTTGTAAATCAGTTTGAATCTTTTGAGGTTATTTTTCATCTTTATTAGACTGGGTTTAGGTGAGCCTTTTTCTCTAGGGATAGTTTAGCCCTACTACGAAGGCCTCACCATTCTTGGGTCTCCGTTGGATACCCTCTGCCAACAACAAGGACCTTGCATTCTAGCGGGTTGGAGTTTGAATGTCTCCCTGCCCTGACATATTGCTCCTCATATATGCCCAGCATATTGCTCCTCTTCTGCCTAGCATTGCTGAGTGTCACTCTACACAGGTGAGGCTGGGTCTTCTGCAAAGACTCAGAGGAACCCCGTGCAGATTTCTGCAGCCCTTTGTATAGCTCCCTCCTTCCTGGAACTCTTGCTACCTCAGCCTCCCTGAAAGCCTTTCTTTGTCTCCTCAACTCCTCAGCAAGACTACCATGCTCTGCTAGGGATCCCCCTCCCTGCATTGCTGTCTGGAACGTTCCTCCAGATAGAAATCTACGCAATCAGAGGGCCTACCTTGTTTGTTTCTCTTACTTCAGGGATCAGATTCCTAGACTACTTGTTGCCTAATGTCTGAAAACAATTATTTCATGTATTTTGAAGCAGTTTTATCTGTTTATGATGAGAGGGGTTTTCAGCTGTCCCACTACAGTTGGAATAGAAACCTTTTACTGGCATTTTAATCAAGTTTGGGGAAGGGGAAGGGGAGTTACATGCATGTGGTCAGTCCACTGTATTTAGCTAGAGATCTTAGACTCCTGAAATATATTTAAATATTTATGTTTAGCAAACACGGTTTTTTATCACACAACAAAAATCTCATGCAATATAATCATGCTATTCACAAAACAATAATAGAATTTGTAAAAAAAAACAAAACAAAACTGTTACTACATAGTGTCCCACATATAAAGGACATGGCTTTGCAGTCGTACCATGAACATAGTCTTTCATTCCTATCCATGTGTTACAGCAACACTTTGTTAAACCTCACTCAGTGATAATGTCAATGATCTAAATTGATAGCCCTTCCTGAAAGTGTGGTCTTGGACCTGTAGACTAAGTCTAGTCTCAAGTGCCCTCCGTGGCCAACAGTCTCTCTCCACCACCCTTCACCCCGGGCTTACTCATAGGCAGCCCACTGGGCCTTGGAAGAGTCAGGGGACTGAGGTGGACAGGAAAGGAGGAAGGTCCTTCCTTTCTCAGGGCGACTTCCTGCCCTGTCCTGCAAGCCTCTTTTCACCCACCTGACCCCAGCTCATTGTGTCTGTCTTCTCCATTACCTTGTGAGGTGGGCAAGGCAGGACAGCCGGGTGGTTGCTGCCTCCCTAGAGGCTGTTGGGTTCAGATGGGCTGCCTCAGAAGTGACCAGGGATACGTCTTCACCTCCTTCTCCAGGTGGACATCGAGCAGCTGGATCCCCGTGGGCGGACCCCCCTGCACCTGGCCACCACACTAGGACACCTCGAGTGTGCCCGTGTGCTCCTGGCGCACGGCGCAGATGTGGGCAGGGAGAATCGCAGCGGCTGGACAGGTGGGCACCCCTGCTCACCCCAGCCCCACAGCCAGGGCCTCCCAGCTTCATATCCTCACCCTTGGTTAGCTGAGGGGGGCCCCAGGCAGGGTCCTGCTGTGTGACTTTGCCTCCTCCCCCAGTGCTTCAGGAAGCTGTGAGTACCCGGGACCTGGAGCTGGTGCAGCTGGTGCTGCGGTACCGGGACTACCAGCGGGTGGTGAAGCGGTTGGCGGGCATCCCCGTGCTCCTGGAGAAGCTGCGCAAGGTGAGGGCTAGCCTCTCAGCCTCCCCACTGTGCCCTTGAACCCTGTCTCTAGCGCAGGCTTAGCTACTCTCTTTTTCATCCTCCAGGCCCAGGACTTCTACGTGGAGATGAAATGGGAGTTCACTAGCTGGGGTAAGGGGGCCGATGGGGGCCTCTCTGGGCATCCTCCCACCTCAGGGCTTTTGCACCTGCTGCTCCCCTGCTCGGAGCTCTATTGCCATAGCTCTTCCCATAGCTCCTTCTCATCTTTTAGTTCCCACCTCAGTGCCACCTCCTTGGCTAGGCTTTTCCACACTGCCTCAGACACTGTCTCGATTCCATTATTATTTCCTTCACTTTGTAATGATTCGCTCATTTGTTTGTTACTTGTCACTCCTTGCCAGAAGGTAGGCTCCAGGAGGGCATGTTCAGTGTTGTATCTTCGTTGACTAGAACAGTGCCTGGTACGCAGTAGGGATTTAATAAATATTTGTTGGGAGATTGGATGAAAGACTGAGTGAATGAATTAACAAACGGTGGCTACTAGGGTCTTGATAGCAGCTGAGATGTGCCCATCTCCGACTTCAGGTTGCTTACATCTGAGTGACTGGGCTCCATTCACGTGGGAAGAGTTGGGAGAGGGGCTGGTCTCCCGCTAGTTCTGTTATCCTTTCCCAGCCACACCACTGACCCTGACCTCTATGCCCTGAGGTGGCCCAGATTGGGTGGAGCAGGCAAACTGAAGCCACTTCTGACCTTTCCTTCCACCTAGTGCCCTTGGTGTCCAAGATCTGCCCTAGTGACACCTACAAAGTGTGGAAGAGTGGGCAAAACCTGCGGGTAGATACCACGCTCTTGGGCTTTGACCACATGACGTGGCAGCGAGGGAACCGCAGCTTCGTCTTCAGGGGCCAAGGTCAGGCAGGGCAGGAGGCGGGGCGAGGTGGGAAGGCCGGGGACAGCCCCACGCCACCCCTGACCCCCCCATGCTTTTCTGTGGCTGCCAGACACAAGCGCCGTGGTCATGGAGATCGACCACGACCGCCGGGTGGTGTACACAGAGACTCTGGCACTGGCCGGGCAGGACCGAGAGCTGCTGCTGGCTGCTGCCCAGCCCACCGAGGAGCAGGTGCTGAGCCGGCTCACCGCGCCCGTTGTCACCACGCAGCTCGACACCAAGAACATCTCCTTTGAGAGGTGAGTGGGCGCAGCCCTCGGAGCCTAGAGCCAGGCTGCTGGGGTGCCCCCTCACCTGGACCACTCTGCTTTCCCAGGAACAAGACTGGCATCCTGGGCTGGCGCAGCGAGAAGACCGAGATGGTGAATGGGTATGAAGCCAAGGTGAGGCCGTCGCTCCCTGGTATCAGAACCTGCCAAACTCTCGCCTGCAGTGCCCTGGGCAGAAGTTTCCTGACCACTTTCTCAGCCTTGGAGGTGCAGAGGCAATGCAGCAAGGAGGGAAGGGCTCTAGACTAAGAGGCAACTGATGAGAATGGCCTGAGTTTATCGACCGCTTACTATACTCATGTTCGAGGCTCTGTTCTGATATTTTGTATGTATGTATGTATGTATGTATGTATGCGTGTATGAATATTCGTGTACACACACACACACTCATACTCATTTAACCCAACGACCTTTTCGGGTAGGTGCTATTATTATTCCCATTTTATAGGTGTTTATTGAGCCTTTCCAACAGGAGCCCTCTGTGGGGTAGGGTATTGGCCCATTCCGTGATGAGGAAGTAGGCTCAGAGTGGTTCCATGACCTGCACAGGGTCACACAGCTATAGGTGACAAAGCCAAGGTTTAGACCTTGGCTGCCTGACTCCAAAGCCAGGTCTTGACTCCTAAGAATACTGTGTTGGTCACGCTGGGACTCCTGTGTCACCCTTGTGGGGCCACATAGTGCCGCTGGTGAGGGACGGAACTAACAAATGCTGCCAAGCTCTGCATTGTGTCCTCCTGGAAGCCTTCCCTGGCCCTGCTGGCCGCCTTAAGGCCTTTGTTTTTTGTTCCCCCAGCCCTGTGCTCCCTCCCCCAGAGCGTGAATCACGCTATGTTATACCTGCCCATTTCCTTATCTCTTCAAATAGCGTGTGAGCCTCACAAGGGTGGGGATCGTCTCTGGTAGTGCTCTCCACCGCTGTATCCTGATGCCCGCCTCAGTGCCCGGCACATAAAGGCTCCTCACAAAATGGTTGTTGAATGAATAAGAGAATGGATGAATGACTTCAGATATTTACTTGCCCAAAGGCCGAGAGATGGGAACAAACAGCTCCCCCATCCCCCAGTGGACCCTTCCTTGCAGGAAGCGTTCATAAGGCTCTTGGGGGCTGGGGATAGGGTACCTGAATTGTCTTTGAGCTCTTTCCTCATCTGTCACCAGGTATATGGGGCATCCAATGTGGAGCTCATCACCCGGACACGGACGGAGCATCTTTCAGAACAGCACAAGGGCAAGGTCAAAGGTAACGGGGCAGAGGTGGAATGGGGGGGAGGGGCGGTGTAAGGCAGCGGCTCCCACTTGAGTACCTCCATCAGTATTCCCTGGGACATCCCAGCAGAAGCCAGGATAGTTTATTCACGGAAACAGGTCTCAATTCAAGTGCCAAGTGCTAATAATTGGGAGTGACTATCTGGAGTGCAGCTAGGCAGATTCTAAGGCAACACCTGGGCTCAGTGGGAAGGAATTCTACAACTGGTGACTGATGGATGCTTTGAATTTGGGAGTGGAGATGTCATGTGTGCTACTCATTGGCCGTTCCAGTCTAGTGGGACACACCCTAAGCAGAAAGTCAGGGGGCCTGTCACTGATTCTCTGCGCCTCTTGATACCACACCTGACTCTCTGGGCACTGGTTAGTCTACCTAAGGTAGAAAGACAATTCCTACCTCACTGGGGAACGAAATGGGGTAATTAAGATGGAAGTGCCCGAAGGAAAATACACACACGCGCATGTATCCCCTAAAACTGCTCGCCAAAAGGCAGGTAGTTTTTGCCCAGTGTCACCAACCCGGACACTTCTGGAAGTTTCTCCTGAGCCCCAGGCCTACTTTTATTCCCACTGTGCTCGTAGTGTTCCTCGCCCCTGGCCTTCGGAGTCCTCAGTCACCTTCAGATGAAGGTGCTTGAGAGTTTGGTGTGGGTGAGCAGTCTTCCCTATCTGCCAGGAAGCAGCCTCCTCCTTAGGTCGTGGGTGCTGTCACTTCTGAGGGTTGCAGTGTCCTCTGAGATGCCACATTTCTTGTAGGCTGTAAGACACCTCTGCAGTCCTTCCTGGGAATTGCTGAGCAGCATGGGGGCCCCCAAAATGGGGTGAGTGTGTGCCAGGGGTGCCCTTGTGTGGAAGGGTGTGGATGAGGCTCAGGAGGCCTGGGAGGCGTCCTGCCTAGCATGGCCTGCGTGGAACTACTTTCCACGATGCCCGAGGCCATGTCAGCTCCACAGCGGCAGGGGGGATAGCTCTGGGGCCCATGATACCAAATGGCTGGCCTGGCGTCAGAGACTGAGACAGGCTCATGGGCACCTCCTCATGTGGTACAGACCCTGATCACTCAGACTCTGAGCCAAGCCAACCCCACTGCCATCACTGCAGAAGAATACTTCAACCCCAACTTTGAGCTTGGCAACCGGGACATGGGCCGCCCCATGGAACTGACCACGAAGACACAGAAGTGAGGCCCCCTGCTGGTGCCCGGGAGGGGTGGGTAGGGCAGGGCTGGGCGGGGTCTCCAGAATGTACTGGGAGGCCATGTCTTCTACCATGTCCCTCACCCCTTGGGATCTGGGGGGGGCAGGTTCAAGGCCAAGCTGTGGCTGTGTGAGGAGCATCCCCTGTCCCTGTGTGAGCAGGTGGCCCCCATCATTGACCTCATGGCTGTCAGCAATGCGCTTTTCGCCAAGCTCCGGGATTTCATTACCCTGCGCCTGCCCCCTGGTTTTCCTGTTAAGATTGGTGAGACCCTCCCCCCATTTCCCTTCAGCTGCTGTGTGTGGGGGGGTGGGGGGGTAGAGCTTAGATGAGGTAAAGATTGGGGGTGCCTGAGGTGTGAGAAGGCAGGCGGCGGCACCTGACCGTTTCTTCCTCCTCAGAAATCCCAATCTTCCACATCCTCAACGCTCGCATCACCTTCGGGAACCTCAATGGCTGTGATGAGCCAGTGCCCTCGGTGCGAGGCAGCCCCAGCAGCGAGACCCCTTCCCCTGGCAGCGACTCCTCCAGCGTCAGCAGCTCCAGTTCCACGAGTGAGACCCGCCCCCTCGGCGCGCCCGCCCGCCGCGCTCGCGTCCCTCCCCGCCCGGCCCTTGCCCGCACCCTTCCCAGGCGGTGGGCCGGGCGGTGGGGCCGCCCGCGCTCTGACGCCCAGCCTGGCGCCCTCAGCCTCCTGCCGCGGCTGCGAGATCTCCCCCGCGCTGTTCGAGGCCCCGCGCGGCTACAGTGTGCTGGGCGGGCAGCGGGAGGCGGCCACCCGCGACGACGACGATGACCTGCTGCAGTTCGCCATCCAGCAGAGCCTGCTTGAGGCGGGCAGTGAGTACGACCAGGTGCGTCTCCGCCGCCGCCGCGCCGCCCTGCCGGACTGCGGCGCCACCCTGGCTGACCGGCCCACGTCCCTCCCTCCAGGTCACGATCTGGGAGGCGCTAACCAACAGCAAGCCGGGCACGCACCCCATGTCCTATGACGCTCGCCGACAGGACAGGTCAGTGCCCGCCAGTCCTGACCTGTCCTCCCTCCCCCGAAATAACACATGCGCAGAGTACCCTGATGCCCTGTCCCTGCGGGTGAGGATACTGCTGGCAGGGCAGCTCCTCTTGGCCCCAGGAAACCATGCTACCCACTGTTGGGCCCCCAGCTGGCATCCAGAAGGCTTCTACCCCCACCCTTTCCTCACTATGAGCGGTACTTGGAAAGCAGTCAGGGAGCAGGGGACAGGCCTCAAAGGCCTTCAGACCCTTACCGGGCAGGATGTGGCGGCTAGGGTTCTAGAAGATGCATGCCCACGTGCGCTGGTCCACCATCAACTGGGAGGATGGGCTTCGTAAGGGCTGAGATTTGTCGCACCTGGGTGGGAGCCAGGGCGGTGTGATGCAGGATTCATCGCTTCCACTGGCGGGTGGCGAGCCCTACTCTGTGGCGGGGCCTCCGCGCTGTCTCCCGGCCGCGCTCACGGGCAGGCGCGCGCCCCGGAGCCCTCGACGTATCTTACCCGCCCCCAGGAGCGCCCCGCCCACGCCGCAGCGCCAGCCTGCGCCCCCCGCGGCCCTGGCGTCGGTGCCCAGCCCCCGGCCCAGCCCGCGCCCCGGCCCGGGCGGCCATGTGTTCCGGAGCTACGACGAGCAGCTGCGGCTGGCCATGGAGCTGTCGGCGCAGGAGCAGGAGGAGCGGCGGCGGCGCGCGCGCCTGGAGGAGGAGGAGCTGGAGCGCATCCTGCGGCTCTCACTGACGGAGCAGTAGCGCCCACTGCCGGGCCCCTTGGCCACGCCCCGCGTGACCCGCCCCGGAGCGAGACTCGCTCGGGCCCGCGCGCCGGAGACTGGAGCCTGGAGCCGCAGCCTCGGGGGGAGGGCGTAGAGGCGCATCAGGCGCCAGGCAGGGAGGGGTTCGGCGGGACCGCGGGGGTTCCTGTCCCGGCCAGGGCTCTGGAGGCAGCTCGCACGGCCCGATCCCTCTGCTTTGCTGTATCCTGACGCCCACCACTCTATCCTGGGCTCAGACTTGTCCGAGGGGGCCAGGCCGTCCTGAGGGGGAGCCGGGTCCTTAGAGGAGCAGTGTCCCCATCCCTTGCTCCTTCTGGTCGGTCCTCCTTTTCTGCTCACAGAACCCATGTAGGACACTGTCCATGAAGCCTTTGCATCTCCGCTCTTCACCCCTGGGGGGCAGCTGAGCTCCCCACGTGCTGTGCTGCTTTGTCCCAGACACAAACCAGCACGTTAAGGGCCCAGCTCCTCCTTCACCCCGGCATTTCAGCGTCAAGTGCACTTAGCGGGGTGCCCGGCTTCCCCAGCCCCCCCACACCCCTCCCGGGTCTCAGGGTGGTCCAGTTTCTCCTTGGGCGGCCAGAGGTTGGAGTTCCCCATCCCCAAGGCACGATTTTTGTGATCAGGGAGGGTGCCCAAAGTGGCCCCCCCCCCCCCCGGCCTGGGCAAGGCCTGGTTCCTTCATGATGTCTTGGCAAATGGGGGGCATATTTGGGCCGGGGGGCAAGCACTAGACCCTGTCCCCCGGCCCCGCTTCTGGGCAGGTGCACCCTGGAGCCCTCTCACCGGCTCAGGGCCCTGGCGCCACCACCCACCCCTTCCCACCAGCTGCTGCTAGCCCTCTGTGGTCGTGTGTCCCACCTGCCCCCACCCAGGGGCTGACTCTAAAACCCTTCATCCAATGGTGCTAACCCCCGGCTCTCCCCTGCCCCACCCCCCCCACCCAGAGAAGCACAGACCCCGCTAGGGGCAGGGGCCCACTGCACACCCTTGTCCGCCTTCTCAGGCTGGCCTTCCTGGCTCAGCCAGTGAGGCTCAGTAGGGACACAAAAGGGATGGAAGAAAAGAACAAAGAGAAACTGTTCCTCTCACCTCCTTCCCTGATGCCAGGGGCACCAGACTGACTCTGAGGCACAAATAAAAGAGGCTTCAAACCCGAGGCTTTTCCTAGCTGGCTTTACTGGGGAAGAATGCGTACCTACGGGTGGGGGGTTCTTTCTGAACCTCAGGGTGGGGAGGGTTTTGAGGTAAAAGAATGCCTAGTGGGTCCTGAGCATTTGTCAGCACCGCCCCCCCCAAGCCAGGGGATAGCATTTGCAGAGGCTGGGGTCTCGCCCCCCTCCCCCACTCCCACCCAGGCAGGAGGCACAGACTGAGGACTTAGTAAAATATTTCATTCAGTACGTCTTGTTTTCCTCCTAGAGTCAAGGCCACAGCAGAAGGCTGGGGGCAGTGTCGGTGGTGGGGTGGGGGCGGTACGTGAAGGAGGGTGTGAACCTGCTTCCATGCCAGTTTTCTGATTAGTTCTCCGGCGGGGGTGCAGTGAGGAAGCCGCCCTCTCCCCTGCGGGTGAAAAGAAGGAAGAGAGCCCTCTGCCATAGACTGCTGGGTGTAGCCGGTGGATTCGGCTCTACAGCCAACAGGTTGTGTATGTCTGTAGAACTGGGGTGGCGCCCATCCGTTTCACCACTTAGGGTAGTGGAATCAAGTGAGCTGATTAGAAGAAGCGTCGTAACTTAATCCCAGTCGGTCTGGGGAGACCCATCGAATCACCGCCACCCCTCTGAGGTCAAGCCCAAGCTCCCTGATATCCCCAAGAATAGCGCTAATACTAAGCACTTCCCCTGCCCTGGCCGGGGGACAGAGGGGACACCGCTTCGACGTGCAGCACCATTGCTGAGGTCCCCGTCACCCCGGGTCTCCCAAGGCCAGCTCCTGCTGAGTCCCGGAGGAGGCACGGAGCCCGGCGGGTGCCAGGCAGACTCGAGTCTCTGCGACGCTCCATTTGTCCAGGACTCCCGCGAGGGGCGGAGTTCCCTTCCCAGTCCCGCCCCCGGCCCCAGCCCAGAGAGGCGGGGTCCGGAGTTCCAGACCGAGAGCTGGGGCGGGGCGGAGAGTGCTCCCGGCCGGGCAGGCCCCCCCTCCCCACCCCACCGGGCTCGGAGCTTCCCCGCCGCGCTGCTCTAGTCCGTGCCGTCCACCAGCTCGCACAGCATGTTCTCCAGAGCCGTGATGCGCTGCTCCTGGGCCTGCACCTGCTCGCGAAGGGCCTTGATCTCCTCCAGCAGCGTCTCTAGAGTGTGCTGCTGCTGGGACGCAGAGGAGAGAAGAGGCTGTGTTAGGAGCGGGGGCTAGGGGGGATGTGTAGAGCCGGGGTGGAGCGAGGCCGCATCTTACCGACAACGGGGCGTCGCTGGCCGACTGGCTGCGGCGGGGGCCCGAGGGAGGGCGCACGTCCAGAATATTGCGCTTGGTGACCCGGAGCTCGCGGTGCTTGGGAGGCACGTAGCCGTCCCTCAACGAGATGAGCACGGGTTCGGCGTCCTGGCCAGATAGCCATTCGTCCGCTTCTAGGGCCGGCTCGGGGCCCGGCGTATCTGGGTATAGGTCGTCCTGGAACAGGTCTGACTGCGGACGTGGGGAGAGAGGAGGACTAGTGTCAGCTGGGCGCCTGGCCTGCTCGGTTCCCTCCCGCCTCGGAGCCCTCTCTGCTCAACCCCACTCCCGGCCCCCTCACCTTGCGGGGCACAGTCATGATGATGGGCTCACATTTTCTTTCGTGCAACTTGTAGAACCTGTAAGGGAGCGGGGTTCAACACCCCCGCAGGCTCCCACCCCTTTTCTGCCTGGGATCAGTGGGTTGGAGGCCAACACTTGCTGAGCCCCTATCATGCTCTGCACCTCAAAACACATTATCGACCCAGCTGGTAAAACATCTCTGACTGATGGGGTGTTTATCTCCATTTTACAGAGGAGGAAACGGAAGTTTAGAGAGTGTTTAAGCTAGTTAATGCTGGGGCTGGCACCGAAACAAGTCTGTTTGACACCCCCTTCCCCGGAAAGCCCCTGTGTTTTCCCCAATGGCCAGTGGGGACAGACGTGCAAGGGAGAAGGGCGAAGGCTGCTGACCGGGCGATCTCACACTTGTTGACTTCCAGCCCCCGCTTGGGCATGAAACCCATGCCCCTCTGAGGCTCCTTGCTGCTGAACGTGTTCAGGTAGTGCACAAAAGGTGGTTCGTCGGTAATCTCAAAGTACCGAATGCTGCTGTCGCCCTGCAAAACCAATCGGTTCAGAGACGCGGCTTTCAACATCTCGTCAAGCCCTTTGTACTCCCCTCCCGGCCGCGAGCACCTTGCCGCATAGGTAGACGATGCTGGAGTCGGGATCGTAGAAGGGCAGCAGGACCCCGTTGCTTGTGTCCATCTCCTGCAGTGCCACCGGCTCCTCGAAATTGTTCTGCCCGAGCACAGGAGGCGTGACCAGCCCTGTCCCGGCCACTTCTGGATCCCCTGAAGCCCCTTTAAGCTTCCTACCCGCTCCCAACCCCAAGCGTTCCCAAGGCAGCTCTAGCGAACAGAGCCTCAGGCCCCACCCCTGGACACACCACTCCCAGTCCCCCCGCACATATACCCCCTGCGCCGCCGCATGCAGTCACCGCAAACCACCCCCAGGGACTCGGCATCACCAGGTGGGGGTGCCAGCGTGGGCTCCTTCAGGCGACGCAGCAAAACTGGACAGAGGGGTGGGTGTGGGGATGGCAGGCGCTGCAAAGGGGGCAGCAGCCTCCAGCCCAGTCCCGGTGGGCATGCCCTGCGGGTGGGGGGCGCCTGGCCCCTCTCCCGTGATGCCAGTCCCCGGGGCACACACCCCAAGCTTCCAGCTGCGTTACCGGGTCCCACAGGCCCAGCTCTCGCTGGCTCATGCGGGTGAAGCCCGTGGTGAAGATATGGCCCTGGCGCGTGAAGACGGCCCGCATGGGCCTCATTCCCTCGTGGGCCGCAAACCTCTCCTGGGGGAAGGCGGGGGGGAAGACAGGGAGAGGCGTCACCCAGCTGCCTGCTCTGGGGAGCCTGGAGGGCCGAGCAACCGGCTTGCTGATTT
Organism: Paguma larvata; assembly: GCA_030068075.1. Classification (NCBI taxonomy): domain Eukaryota; kingdom Metazoa; phylum Chordata; class Mammalia; order Carnivora; family Viverridae; genus Paguma; species Paguma larvata. Next base: position 7,683,826 of record CM057843.1, read on the forward strand.
GGGCGGGGGAGAGATGGGGTGGGGGTGGGGGCTGGAGACAAAAGAGGGCCTAACTTCTCAGCTTCCGGGGGGGGCGGGGGCCCTGGCTGGCCGCTGGCCTGGAGAGCGTCTGGGCCCGGAGTGAGCGGGAGGCGCGGGCCTCTCGGCAGATCCCGAGCCCTTAAGCGCCCTCAGAGGCTGATCCCTAAAGCAGGGGATGTCTGCCGGCTCCCAGGGGTCGCGGCGAGGCTTCTCCCAGACAGGAGCTCCCCGCTCCGCTTCCGCCTTCTCGGGCACCGGCCGCGGCCTGGGAGGGCGCTCCTGGCTGGCCCAGCGAAGGAGCGAGCGCGTGCGCCCAGCGCGGCCTGGCCTACCGGGTCCCAGAGCGCGAGTTGCCGCTCACTCATCCTGCTGAAGCCGGTGCTGAGTAGCTTCCCGTCTGCAGTGAAGACGGCCCGCAGCGGGCGGGCGCCCTCGTGAGGCCGGGCTCGCTCCTGCTCGCGGGGTTAGTGAGTTAGAGCGCCCGCCGGCCCGCCACCGCCCCGGCCGCGCCCTCCGCGCGCCCTCGGCGCAGACATGCACGTGCCCCGCGCACCCGCCCCCCGCGTAAAATTGAGGCGGTGAGGCAGGTGCCGCCGCCCTGCCAGGGAACCGAGCTGGGACTAACGAGGCGCGAGGGTTGTCCCCTCTCTCCCCTCACCCCCGCCCAGCGGGCTGACTAGGGCAGAAAGGGGTCTGCCAGAGAGCCAGTGTCGGGCTCCAGACCCTGGAAGATGGCGCTGGGTGCCTGCCGAGAGGAGAGGGGTCCGGGAGGTTTCATGCAGGTTCTGGTGGGAGGATAGAGTTGGCCGCTTCTCGCCCGCTCAAATACAACGGAAAGGGCACTGCTCTGAGCTTCTGAGATGCAGGGCAGTGGAGGGAAACAGGAGCGGGGCAGAAAACTGTGGACTGTGGGCTTACTGAGGGCTGGGAGCCGTGGTTGCAGACACTGGGAGGAGTGCGGCCTCGGGTTGGAGTGGGGGAGGTGAGAGCTGCTCAGAGGATTAAGGGTACAGGGGCCTGACAGCTGGTCCCTGGGGTTGGGGCCGGGGGATGGCCATGCCAAGCACTCACCGCCACCACCTGGCCCTTGCGGGGGTCGATGATGCGCAGGGTCTTGTCCTTGCAGGTGGTGGCTAGCAGGCTACCGTTGCTGTTCCAGCACACGCTGTGGATGACGTCCGGGTGCATGTCGTCGAGGCTCAGGAGCACCTCCCCAGTGCCCACATTCCAGATGATGATCACATTGTCACCACCTGCCCACAGCAGCCGGTCACCATGACTTGGGTCCTGCTTTTGCCTGCCCCCCACAATCTACAGTAGGGACCCCTCCCCAGGCTCCCAGACCTGCACTGAGCAGAACGTTCCGGGCAGTGGGGTGCCAGCAGAGGATGCCCACACGTTTGGAGTGGCCCTCGAGTGTAATGATGGGTTCTGTAATGTTGCGCATAGGGGTATAGTCTGGAATCTGCCACACCTGGTGGGGAGGAAAAGGCACGGGGTAAGTGGGATGAGCGGCTTGCTTTGTCCCTCTACTCCTCCCTTACTCCGCACCCCCCCCCCCAACCCTACAGGCTCTCTTGAGTGGTAAAGGTCAAATGCAGGGCAAGATGTAATGGTGCCTGCCCCAGGCAGAAGCAGCTGGGAGCCAGGAGGGGGCGCTGCCAGCTCTCCAGAGACCTCTCTATACACCCCAGCAGGGAGACTTCAGAGCACTGCCCCCTTGCTCTTCAGGCCTCAAGTTGGCCATGGCTATAATTAGTCCTAAGAAATGCATTCTGGGAGCGGTGGGCATGTGGCTAAATATAGGCTGGGATCTGGGCAGGGTAGGGCCCTGGGACCTAGCACCTCTTTTACCACCTTCCCTAGCACAGGTGAGGCAGCCCTCCCCCGTTCCCCTGCCCATCGGCCCCGCAGCATCCACTTGGCTCCTACCATGACCGTGGTATCGTCTGAGGCACTGGCAATGACGTTGTCATTATGTGGGCACCAGTCGATGTCCAGCACCGGCGCAGTGTGCCCAGTGACCAGTGGGTAGTTCTTATCCACTCGTCCTGTCTGGAGGGGTCAGAGAGGGAGCTCTAGGGTCACTTTCCTGTGTGTTTTTTGGGAGTAGGCAGTGGACCCGTTTCCATCTCAGTACTCTATCACCCATTTTCTCTTTGCAACCCCCTTTCTGCACCTTCGACCCCATCCAACTACTTCCTGTACTTCGCTGAAGGCAGAGATGAAGTCATTTAATATTGGGAAATCAGATACAGAGAGGTAATGACTTAGCAAAGACACAGAGCAAGATACTGGTCGAGCCAATACTTGAACTCTCGGTCCAGAGCTCTTGCAAAAATATCCGCTTGGAGGAAGCCGTTCTTGGGCCCGTTCTCCCAGTTAGAATGTCTATAGGAAGCCCCTGGTAGAAGAGGTCAAGGTGAGGTAATATGGAATGCAGTGGCCGGTAGCCCTTTCCTCGCCACCCTTGGCAAGTCTCCTCCTTGTCACTGGTTTGACCTTGGAACCACAAGCAGCAGTCACTCCTAGCTCCTGAGCTGGCGCTCATCTACTTTTGGTCCTTACCGGCTTTTTATGGGGGCTCTGACGCCTTTGCAGGGGCTGACATCAGTCCAGAGCAGGCAGTAGGGGAGAGGGGTGGCCATGTAGCATTGGAATGGCAGTTGTACTGGGTGAGGTGGTGGCTCTTGCTTGAAATTTGAGCCCTGGGGATGGTGTCCTTGGATGATGTCTGCATTGTCCCCGAGTGAGTCACTGGCTATTGTCAGGCCTCTTTCTGACCCTGCCACCTGTGGAGCCTCCCTTAACAAGGTATAGGGGCCAGATCCAGGTCAAGGTCATGACTTGGGGTGGCCATCCTCGGGGATGGAGATTTCCAAGAGGCTTGAGGCTACTCAGCAAAGGTGGCAGTCATTGCCTGGCCTCCATCCCTGGGGTAGGGAGGGCTCTGGTCTTATGTGTCATGTCCCCCTGCCCTTCGTTCTCATTCTGTCTCACCATAAGAACCACAGTGGGGAGGTGGCCAGGGACTCTTTGGAAAGAGCTTGACTCTGTCCTCAGTGTACCACTCTGGGGTGTGATTTAATCCAATGATCACCCTGCTCTTGGGAGAAAGATCCCACACCCAAAACATGAGGAGGCGTGGCATTAGGAGATGGGAACAGAATCTGGGCCAGGTCTTGGCTCCACTGCTTCCCCAACTATCTTCATAACACCCTTCTGGTCCCTGCTGGCAACACAGTGCTGCCTGGAGAGAGAGATGGGCTATGAGCGGGTGCAGGGCACTGTGATGCTGCTGCTCTGGGTGGGGTGAGGGAGCCTCCTAGTTGGTCCTCAAGGTCTTGGGGAACAGGGAGCAGCCAGTGGATACAGACTGCCCTCCTGGCGGAAGGAGGGGTCCCCAGGGGCTCAGCCAGTGTCTTCCCCCCTGCTTTCTTCCCTTCGTCCCTCACCTTGGCCAGAGGCAGGACAATGAAGGCGCCTCCACCTCCAGCCTCCACAATAATGGCCAGGAATTTGGGGTTGACGGCACAGAAGGAGCTGTCCCACGTGACTTTGGACACACGGATATCCTCATAGGACTGGTCAGCCTTTGCCGCCTGCCCAAACACGTGGCGGAACTTGCTCTGCCGAACCACACGCCGGCTCATGGCTATGGGTAGAAATGGAGGATCTCAGTGCCCAGAAATGCCTTTGGTCCTTAGTCCTGTGAGCTGTGGGAGAGAGGAAGAGTAGGGACAGGGCGGCAAGTGAGAAGGGTTATCTGGCCACAGGTTAGGTCCTAGAAGCAGGGAGCTTTCTTCCAGTGATTAAAATATGGGAGAGGTCTTTGCCACCTATAAAGTGCTGCTTAATTCAAGAGGCTGGGATTTGGGGCCTGACTTCTTTGAGACCCAGGCAGGGGACAGTGGAGTTTGACTGGGCCTGAAACCTCCGGGAAGTTGAAGTGGTTTTGGGAGGAACGTCCATGCCGGGCTGCCTTCCTGCTGCCAGCCTTGGATGAGCATCTCTTCAGGAAGTGGTTTATCTCCCAGCAGCACCTTGTCCAGAATCAGAGGCCTTGGTTGTGGGATCTTGGCTCAAAGTCAGCTTTGGGGCTCAGATTGTAGCCCCCCCAAGATCCCCAACCCTGCATCTGTAATATAGTTCAGGCAGATGGACTTTTGTCTTTTCCTAAAATTTTGCCAAGGAGCAGTTCCTCCTGACAGCTAACCTGAGTCTTTCCCGCTACTGTTTTCATCAATTTCCTTCCATCCACACAGTGTAAGGTGGATCTCCTCTCTCTCCACGCTTCTCTTCACTGGCTTCTCCAAGAGGTCCTAACTATGGTCTGGCTTTTGCGTACCATCCTTTGGTCCCGCTTCTCCTATGGGTCCTCTCTCCTACTCAACTCTCCTGGGGTGAGGTGCCTCAACCCCCCGGGCTATGGCCAGATTTGCAGGAGTGGGGAGGGTGAAGATCCTTTTCTTTCAGACAGGGTCTGTGCCATGCTCTTCCCCAGGGGACTCACCGAGTTTTCCAAAGCCCCAACCACGGACTCCTGCCCCTCTCCAGCCCCAGGCATCCCCGTGCCCTTCACGCCGCTTCTGCGGCCCCAGGCCTGAGGCCCGGCCTCCCCGCACCCTCCTCCGGCCTCCTGCCCCGGCACTGCGTTCTTGGGAGACGAGGTGTCGGTGCCCTGCAGGCGCGCGGGCCGCTGTCCGGCCAAATATAGACACCAAGTCCGCCCCGCCCGGGACCGAATTTGGCGGCGCGGGGAGGGGGCGCAGACCTCTGCCCCTCCGGAGACCCCGCCCGCTCCGCTGGCTGCGGTGGCGGCGTGTGTGTGTGGGGGTGTACCTGGTCCTGAGTGGGCCGAGGGGCGCTCACGCTGCGACTCCTCTGCTGTGGGGACTAGGGGTGCGCTGGGGGCCGAGGGAGGCGTCAGGGCGCCGGAACTGCCTCTCCGGGTGTCCGCGGCGTCTGGGGCCCGGGTGTTCGGCTGAGCGCTCCGGCCGTTGCTTGCGGCTCTCCGGGGCCGGGCGTCGCTGCAGTCCCAGCTGCCGCTGCCATCAACCTGCGGAGGCGGGGCCTGTGGCGGGGGCGGGGCCAGAGTTGCCCCGCCCCTCCAGCGGCGGGAAAGTTGAGCGCAGCTGACTCCGCGCCACCGCCGCCGCCAGTTCTCTGGCCGAAGGAAACTGTCAAAAGTAATGGTGTACACGCGGGTTGTGCGCACTCCTTCCCGCCCTCCGTGCCTCCCGGGAGGGCTGGGCATACCCAGGTTCCGAGACCCAGGCTGGGCGCCGAGAGGGAGAGTCGGCAGCCGCGCAAGATTAGGTGCCTTCGCGCTGCATTCCTGCTGCAATTGCACTCCCAATTTAGACTGTCCCTGCTGGCGGTCCCAGGCTGCGGGGCTGCACGTCCAGACCCTCCTGGGGAGAGGTCCCGGAAGGTGTTTTGAGGGAGTCTTCTCGGCCTTGGATGAGGGGGCCCGGGCTGGCTCAGGGCATCTTGAGAGTACTCGACGGTGGGGGGGGGGCTCTGATGTTACTGTTATTGTTGTTATTAAAGGCCGTAACAACCACTTGAGAACCTAAAACGTTGGCAGTGTAGGCATTTCATCCCTTTAGAGAGGATTCCATGGAGCAGGGCAGAACGCAGCCTAAAGACTCGGTGTGGGAGTGATTCCACCTTGACCCCATTCAAACACTAGGTTCAAAGAGAAGCAGCTGCCATAGGACTTTAGCAATCAAATTTTAGACGCCCAGCCTGATTCCTAAGTCTTCTAGGATTTGTTTGAATTGATGGCCAGTTGTGTTCCAGGGAAGTCCAGGGAGTCCAGGGACTTCCCCTTGTAATTCATGGATCTGAGTATTGATCAAGATTAAGAAGGAAATATAAGGAAATACTGGCGGCTTAGTAAGTTAAGCCTCTACTTGGCTCACGTCATAATCTCATGGTTGGTGGATTCGGCCCCATGTCAGGCTCTCTGCACTCAAGACTAGGAGCCTGCCTCAGATTCTTTGTCTCTCTCTGCCCCTCCTCCGATCATGTGAGTGAGTGCACTGTCTTAGCTCATAAATAAATAAACGAACATTAAAAAAAAGATTAAACGGGTGCCTGGGTGGCTCAGTAGGTTAAGCATCCGATTCTTGGTTTCAGCTCAGGTCATGATCTCATGGTTCATGAGTCTGAGCCCCCTGTCAGGCCCTGTGCTGTTGGTGCAGAGCCTGCTTGGGATTCTCTCTCTCCCTCTCTCTGCCCCTCCTTCTGCTCATGCTCTCTCTCTCTCAAAAAAAAAACAAAACAAAACAAAACAAAAAAAACGACTTCTAAGGAGGAAATAAAAAGAAACCTAATCAAAATCCAGCCAGTGATGAATACAGCCAGTCCCTGGAACTGCTGTACACAGTACAGTACCCAGCATCCACCCACTGCCTGGATTTCTTGCTTTGGATCATAAGGCCCTTGGAGGCCGGCATGAGGACAGCTATTACCTCCTATTCTCTAGGACACACCTGGGGATCAGTGAAACAGCCCTGGGGGAGCGAAGAGGGTGCAAAGCTCAAAGGCCCACACAAGGCTCCTTCTCAGGAAGATTCCAAGTATCAGTGGCTTGTAGGGGAACAGAATCAGAAACTGTTACAGGTGCTCCAGAAATAATTCATGGCATGGAGAGCCATAAGGGTAACGAGTCTCCCTTTTATCTAAAGACTCCAGGTACATGATTAGGAGGAAAAGGTCTGAGTGACTCAGTTGCTCCTTAACAACAGCTCACAACTATTGTGTGCCACTGTTCTAAGGTCTTTAGATATATTAATTACATTCTGATAACAGCCTTCTGTGATTGCTATTATTATTATCCCCATGTTATAGGTGAGGAAATGAAGGCACAAAGAGATTAAGTAGCTTACCCATCACTAAACTGATAGTTGGTGGAGCTGAAACTTTTGTCCAGTATTCTGGCATCTGGGTCCATGCTTTTCAGCACCATGCGTTTCTGCCTCCTCTCGAAGGGTAGTGCTATTTTATCTCACAAGTGCTGATCCTGAGAAATACTCTTTGTGGCACAAAGGATGCTTGGACTAACTAGAAAACTGGAACTCCAGCCCTGGCTCAATCACCCCATTTTTGCAGTTCTCTGAGCTGGAAAACAAAGAGGGCTGGGTCAGGTTCTTTCCAACTCTGTACGACCTGTTGGCAGAGAAGGGATTTGACATGTCACCTTCTCCCCCGAAGTGACATTTTCTTCCCTTTCCTTTCCTCCTCTTTAAAGAGCACTCCAGGGGCGCCTGCGTGGCTCAGTCGGTTAAGCGGCCGACTTCAGCTCGGGTCATGATCTCACGGTCTGTGGGTTCGAGCCCCACATCGGGCTCTGTGCTGATGGCTCATCAGAGCCTGGAGCCTGCTTCGGATTGTGTGTCTCCCTCTCTCTCTGCGCTTCCCCTGCTCACGCTCTATCTCTATGTCTCTCAAAGATAAATAAACGTTAAAAAATTAAAAATAAAGAGCACTCCATCCTAAAGCCTTTTTCATTCATTCATTCATTCGTTCGTTCATTCATTCATTCTGAGAGAAAGAGAGAGAGAGAGAGCAGGGGAGGGACAGAGAGGCGAGAACCCCAAGCAGGCTCCGTGCTGAACCTGCAGAGCTGGACAAGAGGTTCCATCGTACAAACCGTGAGATTATGACCTGAGTTGAAGTCAAGAGTCAGACGCTTAACCAACTGAGCCACCCAGGCGCCCGGAACACTCCATTCTAGATGCAAGAGTCTGAGACTAGGAAGCAGGACTCCTTTAATCCGTCCTGCCTTCAGTTCTATCATCTGAGAAGAGGGCTGCTCTCCAGGTACAGGAGCAGGGATTCACAGGGATTACTTGGACCAGGCATGCGTCAGCCCGGCCCACTAGCTTTCTTCAGACTGCCAAAGACTGACAGAGTTTGGTGGGTGGAGCCAAGGCATAAAGAACTAATTAGGGGGAGAAGCCACTTGGGCTTGTTTCCAGTGTGGTTAACCATCTGAACTATTAGCTGAGCTCTGAACTACAATCTGTAGGAGATGGGCATGGATTCCGTTTTTCATAAAGTCATTTTCTGGGGGAGGTGGCCTGGCAATTTAGACATGATTTGGTCCATTTGCCGTGGCCAGAAAGACAGCGTTATCTAGACAGGTCGGTGACTCTGGGAACCCCTAGAAAATTCTGTGAAAAGACCTTGCCTTCGTCATCATGCACTCTGGCACTCCAGCCAGAGACCAGTGATGTGCCCTTTCTGCTTGACTCGGAGCATTCAGAACGCAGCAGGCAGACTTATCCATAGTTCAAGGCAGTGTTTCCTCTGGAAACCTCAGTGCATTGTTAGCAGTTTGGAAGCCGAGCTCTCCCTAGACAGTAGTGCTGCCTTGTAGATGATGGATGGATGGCGCCACTAAATAGCTCCTGAAGGGTCTACGGAGGAGTGGGAGAAGTGGAGAAGATCTCCTCCCACACCCTGCCTGTTTGAGAGACCTGCCAGTTGACCCCATCTCCCTTCTTTCCACCACTGACAGTCAACGCTTCTAATGGCAGGAGGGGGTTAAGAGCTTGTACTTCTTTAGAAAGTCATACCCCATTTCTAGAAACCACTCAGGGAGCTGAGGTGGCTTCTGCTGAAAGTTTGTGAGCTCTATCTCACTCATGTCCAGAGAGGTCAGCCACCGAGGAAATTTAGTCCCTGCTGGCGCAGGTCCCAGCAGCTGGCGCAGGTCCCAGCAGCTGTCCCAGAACAGTCGCTCTGTACCACACGTGGCGGAGGAATATTTGGTTCCTTTGCTTATTCATTCTCCTAACATTCAGGTGAACAGGCAAGTTCCTTGGAGCCACAATGTCTGAAATAATCTATAGTGATTCTATTTCCCATCCAGTCTTTATTTCGTGGGAGGTAGAAAGTTGAGATCCACCCCACCCCTCACGGGGCTCAGCTAACTCTTAAAGCCGTGCAAGATGGAGACCAGGGAGAATCGCTCCCCGTTTATCATCAGTGTCCTCTTCCAATCCTTCACCTGCTCCAGCACCACTCCACTTTTGTTGATCAAGTACACGATTCGTCTTCAAAATAAAAATTTATTTAATCTGTAACAAGAACATTGAATCCGCACATTTGCGCACAAGTTCACATTTAAAAACAGCAGAGCACATCAGTAATAAAAAAAATCTATGATACAAGTGGAACATCCCAACCACCAGGAAGATTAAGGAAGGAGATGAGACCACTCTATATTCTGCTTCAAATGCCTCAGAAAGGTCCCAGAGATTCCAGGGAGCACCTGCTTTATTTAATAAAATGTGAGCATAGAAGTTTGGACTGGCCTGGGGCAAAGGTAACAGTCAGTGGGAGAGTCTTTTGGACTTATTTTCTACATTTAGAACAAGTCCTACAAAATAAAGTAGAAAGAAAGAAAAAATAAAAGGCACCTCAAGCTATGCCAGGCAAACCAAAATCCAATAAAACATAAAAACCAAACAATTCCCTGTGGGCCTGTTGATTGAGAATCATGTCAGGGCCAGTTACCCAGTTTCCAGATTGGGTCATCAGCTTGAATTAAGCCCTGGGTATTAGCCCTGCATGTGTACAGAGGACACTGCCACCAGTGTTGCTGTGAGGACACAGATGGCAGCACTAGTCATATACCCTTTGCGGCATCTTGAAGCCAATGAGGGATGATTCCAGTTTATAGAAATCCTGTCCTAGATCTCTGGGGCACTGAGAAAGTGAGGCTGGTTTTCTCTTCGTAGCAGGAGCTAGGCCCGGTCACCCTCCACTTCCAGGCTGGAAAAGTACAGAAGCACCTTGCAATAGCTCTCCATGGCATCAAGGAACCCCAAAGCCCTGGGACAGGGGTTAGGAGTGTGCAGCTTCCTGCCCTGGTGGCAGGCTTTTTCCTAATGTGGGTGTCAGATGAGTTGAGGCAGCAAATACACTTACGCCTAATACATGCCTCGGGACCTTTTCGTCCAGAAGGGAAAAACAAGGTCCAAGATACCTTCAAGTTGGATTGGTGCTGAAAGAGCTACAATTTCATCTACCATCAAAAAGCAAAACAAAATTGGACAAAAAGGACACTAGCCATTCACCGTTATAACCATCACTGTAAGACACACCATCACTGACTGAGGAAATGACGATTTCCACACAGAGTGTTAAAAAGGAGTGCGGGACACAGATGGAAAAGTCAGCTCCCGGCCCTCCCCGTTTACCCCTGTGGGCTGACCACTCTGGCCTTGCTCTGTGTGAGGACTCACAGGGCAGCCCGGGCTGGGTGCCTGGAGGACACGGAGTGGCTATCGAGATGATGCATGTTTTAATTATCACAGTGTAAACAAAGTATCCACAAATAGTTGTCAAAAAGAGCCAAAGAATGGCTTTATTTAAAAATTGTTAAATGCCCTTAAAAGTGACCCTCTTTGCATAATGCTTTCTTTCTTAAAAGAAAACTCCCACGAAAACATCTTTACCAAACATGCTTAGATCACTTTAAAACTGAAATCCTCAGATGGAACCAGTGAAGATTTCTGTGAGCTGCTAGGTCTCAGAAACTTCAGGTCTATCCAAAAGCAACTGTCTGGGGCCCTTAAGCAGGAGGGGACCTCAGAGCCTGGGCTTGTCATCCTCAGGCTGTCCTTGGAATGCCTGGTAGTTCTCCAAATGAGAAAGAGTTGGGATAAAGGTACAGAACCAGGAACATGCTAGATTAAAGAGCCTGAAGAGGCTGGGATGCTAAGAATGATCCCGAACATTAAGAATCTGAAAGACCACCAAAATGAGGAGAGGCGATGTTTACTCCACTACAGTGCTATAGTTCTACTATAGTATATACCACTCCTCAGTGTTCCTAAGATCCAGAAAGGGTTGGGGGTTCTCTCCTTCCTACTCACCAGGTAACCCTCCAGATTGCAGCTCTACGGTTGTGTGCTCCAGGGGCTTTTGCCCCCTGCACCAAAATGTTACTTTTTTAGATTTGTGCGTGTGCGCGCAAATACACATACACACCTAACTCTCTCTTCCCGAGTAACTTGAGAGCCAGACTATGGTGGCTTTCGAAATAAAGATAAAGAGAGGCACTGAGCAAGAGGTCAAGACTTTTCCTCCTCCTCTCTGTCAATCTACCAGACCTGCTGTTCCAGGTCTGAGTTTTCCATGAACGGAAAAGGGAAACAGGCCACCCAAGATTATCAAAAAGTTTGAAGACAAGAAAGTCCGAAAAGTCCTTGAGAGCTCATCATGTACTTCCCCCGGACACCGCTCCTGGACACCGCTCAGCTATGCAAATAACACAAGAACACTCAGCTGTAGGAGTTTTGAGAGGGCAGGCAAAACCCCATGGCAAGCTTGAATTACAGGCCCTGTGTAGAGGATGTTTATTTAAGCAGGTAAATTAAATGATTAAAAAAATGTAATTAAAAAAACAAAAAAGGAAGGCAGAGCAAGACTATTCCCTTTTCCTTTTCAAAAAAGTCTTCTTCACAGCATTAGAGGATCTCTTCCCCATCTTTCTATCTTTGCTGTTACTTAATGCAGGGATAGTGAGAGTTCAACACAATCGCAGGGGAGCAAAGAGAACAGTACAATACTGTTGATTCTGCTTGTACTTCTTAACTCGAGGGATGTCACTGTTTCAAAGGGTTAATGAGTGGGTGCCACCGTCTTCACCTCGGTCCAAATCCTTCTCTCCCCACCCCAGCCACAACTTCCTGTCCTTTCCCCAACATAATGGTGGTGGTGGAACTGCCTCAACAAGCCAGGGCCGTTTAGATGGATGGGCCCTAGAAATTCATAACCCTGTCTTGCAAGCCTCCTCACACTGGTACATGCCACCTAACAAAAACACTTTACAACACATTAAATACCTAGGAACCACAAAGCCATGTGCATGATACATTTGAACATGTAAGGAAACTATTTAGGGATAGCACAGGTACACAGAATTACTACATCATAGAGACACTAGAGCAGGAGGTTTCTGTCCATTCCACCTCCTGGCAGTGACGTCAGACTCAACCATGGTTTCCACACAGCGACTGGGTTCACAGCCCCTCTGGAGCACCTGTGAACGGCCTCAGTCCACCTTCTCTCTCCTGTAGGTCACCCTGCTACCTGCCCCCACCAAACTCCGGCCTCTGACATTCCCTTGACAGTCTGGGCACCGCCTTTTCCTCTCAGTGCTGTGACGAACCAAAAAACAGAACCCAACTCTGTACTCTCTCAGCAAGGTGGACATCAACCAGAGCCAACAGAAGCAAATTTGCAAACCTCCTCAGTTTTGATGAGCTGCAGAGGGTGCTTCATTCCAGGCTAAATGCTTCCTGTAAGAAGCTGAAATAGGCTTGTTTATGGCAAGTGCTCCTGGGTTAAGGATGTCTGCCATAGCGGCAAAGCAACCGCATCCTAAATGGAGTCATAATGCGTGTCTGCCCTTGGCAGGGGGCCTCCCCGGAACCTTTCAGCCCAATCCGTGAGAAGCTTCCACCCTGGGCCAGCAGTAATACTCACGGACTTCTTGGCTGTGGTTCAGCTACTGGCAAACAACCCACCCTGGGATATCAGTCTCAAAGAGAAATCAGCCTTCAGTCAAACTGATCTAATGGGAGCCGTTAGGGGTTTCTCTGAGGAGGAAGTTACTAACACAGAATTTGGCAGGAGCTGGCGATTAGAAGTCTCCATTTAAACAATTAAAACCACCATCACCATATTCTGCAGATTCCTACCAACACCCATCAGTTTTATTTCTGTGCTGTCAGTGTGTCTTCTCCAGTTGCAGCTTTACTCCTTAAAAAGAATCAATCAAAAAGATCCTACAACATCAACAACAAAACACTAAGAAAGTGACATTATGTACATAAATACTGTGTATAAACTAGAGAAATGACAAATCTTCCAGGAAGAGAAAAAAAAAAAAAAACCCACGTCAAGTGTTAACAGTGATAACATCGGTAAGAAAACTTTGCATTCAATGGAGGTTATACATAGGTAATGTAACAATTCAAATATCATCTATGAAATTAAAAAAAAAAAAAAAGGCAGCACTGAAGAAACAGCATGAGGGAGGAAAGTAAATTGGAAAAAAATATGGCCATTAAACTCAGAAGGCCCACAGAATTATTCAAGTAATGGAAGTGTTAAAACCCTATGTATTCATTTTACAAGAACACAGACTTTCAATTGCTGTTTTTCAAACCTGTCCCCGTTATGTTTTGCTTGAAAGGATGTTGCAGAGCAGGGAGGGAGGCAGAGAGGGCCAGGACGACTGCCTATGTGGAGCCCACTGACCCAGAAGATACTGGGCTGTATGTAGCCTCTCCACACTGCGCCCCCTCCTTCTGGTATGCGTTTCTCTCCACGGGACCTCTTGGATTTCATTTGGGGTTCACTTCAAATTAAAAAATTATGTGCTTGGGGAAAAAAAAATAATTATTTGCCTGGTAAGTTCACAAAGCCAGCCACTATCGTGCCTTTCTGTGATGACATACTCTGGAATACTAGAAGAAGTGGATTCTGGAAGACCCCCTTTGAAAGCACAGATGAACCTGCCCACTTGGGGAACTCCCCGGGTCTGAAGACCAAACCATCATTACGCAGGCCCGGGGGTGCGGGTGGGGCTGGGGGAGCATTCCCAGCTTCCTCCCCACCCTCCCCATCTGCTTCCTCCCTTAAGCAAGCTTGCTTATTTTCAGAGCGCAAACGGAGAAGGAGCCAGTGGGAGCTGACTGAAAAACAGCAATTTGCCTTTGATAGAGGTGCTCTTTGAAAATGAGTATTTTTTGAGGTTTGAATTTTCTAAAAATAAAAAATGATAAAATGGTCTTGCTGTCCAAATCAATCTCTCTCTCACGCACACATACACAGAGAAAAAACCCCTAACCCTGCATGCGCCAGGAACAGTAAAATGACCAAAATATTATAAAATTAACCAATAAAGTGCATGTTCCTTACATATTACACCTGCCCCTTTTACAAACATTTCTTTTAGAAAGTCACATGTGTAGGCTCAGAATCACATGGTATTATAGAAGGGGTTGGTTGTCCGTTTTTTATCATTTGCTTTTTTCAGTCTCCTAAGGGGATGAGTTCTGCCGTGTTGCTCACGGGGCGCCACAGCCAGCCCGGGAGCCGGGCCTGCACGCTGAAGTCCCTGGGGCTGTAGCAAAGGAAGGCCTCCTTCAGAACTAGTCAATTCGGGTTCTGCCCCGGGGAGCAAACACTGCTGACTGTAACCAAATTCTTTGGCATACTGTACGAGCGGCTTCTCCACTGGCTTGCTCTGCGCGATACACTCCGTTGTTTTGAGTTGCTCTATAAAATACTTGGTGGGCTCTAGGTTCTGGGCGGCATCTGGGTTTTCTGAGGGCTCCTGGGCCTCCATGGCATGCATGCCTGAGTCTGTTCTGATGAAGGGCTGAAGCAGTTTGAGATGAGGTGGCTCCGAGGAGACAGGCTCTCTCTCTGATAAACAGTCTTTACAGAGGTCCAAGTAACCTAACTTGGCAAGGGAAGCTGAATGCCGCGTTTGGGCTGGTTTGGTGAGCCCTGCCTGGCAGATCGCTCGGGACTCGATTTCTTTAGTGCGCTCCTTCACCACACCAGGGCTACGGCTGACACTCTTCATACTGTCACTACTGGAGCTATGCAGGGGTTGACAGGCTATAGGTAATGGGTCCAGTTTTTCTTGCAACTCCCCGATACTATCACCAAGTTTGCTTAGGTCTTCACTTCTTAACAGAGAGCCCTCGTAGGGCACTTCACTGCTGCTGGAGAGGGCGCTGTCCTGACCATCTTCCCAGCCGCCCTGCTCTGAAGAGGGCTCGTTGTCTGTGGTGCTGCTTTGCTCTGTGAAGCCTTCCAGGTGAACTACGGTCTGGGAATGTGTGCTATCCAAGTCGGCAGACGGTACATGGGTTGTGTGACTGACAAAAGGCGCTCCTGTCTCCAGTGCCATTGACAGGTCGTTGTCCCAGTCTTCAGGGCTGCTCAGGGTGGAGGTCAGGTTGGTGGGACTGTCGTGCTCGGGAGAGGAAGAATGAGGCAGAGGTAGCACTGTGGGGTGCAGAGCAGCCTGGTTGGGGTCCAGAGTCCTGTTCAGATTTTCATCCAGTGTACAGAGGACAGTGATGGAATTCTCTACTTTCACGTTCCTCAGTCCTTGCTCCCCACTCTTTTCGCTGGTGGCTCTTTCACTCCCTGGCCCAGGGTGACTGGGTGACGTAAGCGTGTGGGTATACTCAATGATTTCGACCTTCTTGGGAATGGAAAGAGGGACTGTCAGTGTCTCAGATCGAAGGCACGAAACCACAGTCCCTAGATCCTTCAGGACTCCTTCTGGCTTTGTTCTAGTATCTGACCCTCGGCGCTCTTGCAACTCCAGCGGCTCAGGTGCTGGAACAATGGCATTTTGCTCAGAATGGGGCAGTGGGCCAACCTCGGACCCACTGCATTTCCCTTTGCCCTTGTTAATCTCTGGTTCCTTGGGGACAAGAGAATATTCTAGGGTAGCTTCATCACTCTTCCCTTTTGGTGCTAGGTCTCCCACAGAAGACTCGTGTTTGGAATTCTTGCGGAGGGACGATGAGGTACAACCAGGGACAGCACTATGGTGCTCTTGCTCCTGCCGCAAGCGCTCTTCAAACTCCAAGGTGGCTCGCCTCACAGACCCAGGGCACCACTTGGCACCCGGATGCATCCCTGGGCCCCAGAGTTCTTGTTCCTCCTCAGCTGGTTCCTCTTCTTCCAACTCTGCGGCGGATGAGTGTGTAGTCAGGCAGCCTTCTAGGTCGCACTTCCCTGAGTCTTTGGCTAGTTCAGGCTGGGCTGTGTAGGAACCTTCATTCTGCTCCAGATTTCCGGGTTTGTTCTCCAGGGCCTGGGCCCTCTCCAGGGGCAGCTCAAGGATGGTGTGCTTCTTTGGTGTATGGCATGGGTTGGATAGGATATCTCCTTTCAGTTGAATCTGTCCGACTCCTTGACTGATGGATTCGATCTCCGTGACAATTTCTTTGACTGAAATTGCATTTTCTGAGTGAGATTGCATGAAGATATCTGGGCTGACCAGTTCTGAGATTGCCTAGGGAGAAAATAGTGAGATGGTTATGGCAAAGTGCAGTCTAGTTAAAAATGCCAGATGTTTTGCTTATTAATCTTCGAATCCAGGAGGCCTTCTGGCTATGAGGACACAAATCAGAGTGCCTGGGACTGTCCTCTGGCCATCTGTTTTGTCATACAAGAAAGAAACAGATTTATTAAAGGCAGAAATACAAAATTAGTTACAGGTTGAATCACTGCCTGCTAAACTTTTGTTCCATTTACTCAAACAGAATTCCGACCCAATATCTTGCTCCAAAAATGAATAGCAGATAGCCTTAGAGGTTCCTATAATCCTTACTTTCCTAAGACCACTAGCCTTCAGGATTTAGGCCATACTGGAGGTGGATGAGATTCTTCTGGCCTATCAACTTCCAGTTTGATTCCTTTTTTTTTTTTTTAAATTTTAAATGTTTATTTTTGAGAGACAGAGAGAGAGAGAGAGAGAGAGAGAGGCATGCAGCATGAGTGGGGGAGGGCAGAGAGGGAGACACAGAACCCAGAGCAGGCTCCAGGTTCTGAGCTGTCTACCTAGACCCCAACATGGGGCTCGAACGCACATACCATGAGATCATGACTTGAGCCGAAGTCAGACGCTTAATAGACTCAGCCACCCAGGTGCCCCTCAACTTCCAGTTTGATTCTAACCTTATTTAAGAAAAGGAGTTCCATTCAAGGGCTCAGTGGCCACCTTCAACATGCCCAGTGTTAGGGTGAGATGGATGAGGTTATCATCTGATGCCTGATTTGAAGACTCCCTGCTCCCTTCTCTCCTCTGTCCTGCCGGCTTTCCTCCTGATCCTCCTGCTGCACCTCCTGGCAGTAGCATTCCAGCACATGAGGGCACTCTGTACCTGATCACATAATTTCCAAGTTTCACATGGCTCCTTCTGGGAAAGGTTTACTTGGCTTATGCAGCCATATGCCTGAGCAAACTTAGAAACTGTGACTCCCTGACATTTTACTGTTCACCAGTTACAAATTCCTAGATGGATTTAGAACAAGACAGAAGAAAACTGGCCAACACAAAATCAAGTCCTATGGAGAAAAAAAAAAAGATAAGGATTTCAAAATCTGGAAATGGCCATTGGATATCTCTTAAAGTGGCATCATGATAGCCATCAATCTACTTTGTTAACATTTTTATAAGCCTCCAACATATAATATTTCCCTAGGAACTGTTTTGGTCTTTCTCCATCAAGAGAAAGTCAGAGCTGGTACAAACTAACAAGGTCAGTTATGCCTTTGGGAGAAATCTGCTGGGACACTAGGCAGAGGTAAACTAGCCAAGCCTGGGAGAGAAGCCACAGTGAGCCCAATGTGTGCATGGGCTGTGGAGAGAGCGCTCATATGACCAAGGACTTTGCAGAAAAGCTATTTCTGTCAGAGCTGCTACACCCACTGGTCCGAAGGAGAGCTCAAGCATTCTGATTTCCCAGTAGAGAGAAGACAGAAGCAGAGGCAATGAATGCCCTGGGGTAGTTGAGAGAAAAGATGAGTAATGGACAAGGGGGTAAACAGAAGTAGACAGATATTGGGAGATGTCAAAAATGCAGTCACCCCCACTGAAATCACTAAGTGAAGTTTGGTAGGTGAGAGTAAGTCTGTCATCATTTACTTCCCAACTACCGTATTATATTGATCTAAGATTCATTATTCTTTTTAAGATGCATCCCAATTTCAGAAGTGTCAAAACGAGAATAAGTGTGAGTCTTAGTTAGCATTGATGATACATAGTAATTCTTTCCCTGGTCTGAGATGGCTCCTAAGAGCTCATATGCTACAGAGAAGAATCCAGGGATTCTGTCTGCTCTCCATCATTTCCCCAGGCCAGTCCCCAAGTCTTGGATACTACAGGGTCTGAGATGAGGAATAATCCAGAAACATTATTAACAGCGTCATCATCAAAACTCAGCATCGGCTGCTACTCTAACAACTATTCACACATGTCTAGCCTTTGAATTTTCTGAGACAGAATTCCCCAAACAAATCCATCTCCACAGAGAGACAGACTTCACTCATTATCCCAGGCACTTCATTTTTGGTGAGATCTGGTTTGAACTGCAGAGGCCCAGCGAGGGGCCCTCTCCTTGTGCGGGCAAAACATTTGTTTTCACTAATCCCTTTTTCCCACATCCCCTCTCAGAAGTGCTTCCAAAAACACCAAAAGTCTGGAAAGATAAGTTTCTCAAAAAGGCAATGGGTTAAAAAAATTTTTTAACCTAAGTTTTTAAGGAAAGTCTCAGCCACACAGTCTCTCCCACAATGCCTTCCTAAATCTTTAGCAACATCAAAAATAAAATGAGGGGCGCCTGGGTGGCTCAGTCGGTTGAGCGTCTGACTTTGGCTCAGGTCATGATCTCACCGTTCCTGAGTTTGAGCCCTGCGTCGGGCTCTGTGCTGACAGCTCAGAGCCTGGAGCCTGTGTCAGATTCTGTGTCTCCCTCTCTGTCTGTGCCCCTCCCCTGCTCATGCTCTGTCTGTCTCTCTCAAAAATAAAAAAAAAAAAAAATAAAATGAACATAGCAGAATCCCAAATATTTATCTTCAAAGAGAACTTCATTAGGTAGAAAACTATAAAGACAGTTTTTACCTTTGACTGTTCCTCATCTATTGAAGATTCTTCAGATGCATGGGGAGTATTACTCAAAGAGCTGCTTCTCTGGTCGTCAACTGTCACTTCGGAAGGGGTTACTTCTACCACTGAGAGTCGACAGCTCTCACCCCTTCCTCCACCCAGTTCTTCCATCCTTGAGTGAGAAAAAGATCGAGACCGGGTTTCTTGGGAAAGCTCTACAAACTTCTCTAGGGCGCTAAAAAAATCAATGCGATCTGTACTGAAATCTGAGACTTCAGCCTGGCAAGTGGGTTGGGGGCTTGGCGATTCAGGATCAGGGGACATGGGAAGGTCTTTCAGGCGAGACGTCAATTCCTCCAGAGGCAGTAAGTGGACGTTCACATCTGCTTTCAGTGCATCTGTCTCCAGATCTTCCACTGTTAAGTCTGGGAACTTGTTGGCAATTTCTGGGGCCTGTCCAGGTTGGATTAAGGCTTTGGATGCATGGCAGTTGTCTAGAGGGAACTTTGATTCATTGAGACAACACCCTGATGAGCATCCATTGATGTCATTTAGGTTTAATTCATCTTCAATCTGTCCGGCATGAAATTCCCTAGAAGTAAACTCCAAGCAGATCATTCTTTCTTTGGTACACAGGCCCTTCTGATTTTCATCTTGTGGGACGACATGTTCCACAAAGACAGGAGGTATGGGTGGGTGGCTCTCCATGGTCTTCACCTCGGCAATCTGGTCTGCTGAGGTGGTGATCTCCTTCTTGTTGAGTTCTAGCCCTGGTTTGCAGATAGGTTCGTGGTGGTCTGAGAGGTCGCTATCTGAATGAGATCTCCAGAGCTTGTTATGTCGCTGTTTGCTGTGGAGGACATACACAGGAAATGCCTCACTTTGGTTTGTGAAATCAACCAACACCCTCCCAGGAAATCGCTCCCAGATAATATTAAATCTTAAACTGCAAAATGCTTTGTTAACACTCAATGGAAGAAGCAGGCAATTAAACATTTGTAAAGATGCTCAATTTAGGGCACCTGGGCAGCTCAGTTTGTTGAGCATTCGACTCTTGATTTTGGCTCAAGTCACAATCTCATGGTTCATGAGATGGGGCCCCAAGTTGGGTTTGTGCAGACAGTCCGGAACTTGCTTGGGATTCTATCTCCCTCTCTGCCCCTCCCCAACTCGTAGTTGTCTCTCTCAAAATAAATAAGATTTTTAAAAAGATGCTCTATTTAACTAATAGCAAAATACAAAAACAAAGCAAAACAACGAAAACGAATATGAGGTCTAATTTTTTTTACCTATCAGACTGACGAGAGCTAAAAAGAGCTAAAAAGAGCCAGTATTGATGATGGCAGAGCCAGACAAGCTCTCTCACAGTTGGTAGGAATGGGAACTGCAGAAATTTTGAGGGTCAAATCTGACAATAGCTCTCAAAATTTAACCCTTTATCCAGTAATTCTTCTTTAAAGAATTCTTCTTGGGGAAATACTATGGGTGCACAAAGATAGAGATAAAAGGATGTTTACTACATAATACTATGGTACTAAATAGACACAAAAAAGAGGATTCAAATTTTTTTTAATGTTTATTTTTGATAGAAAGAGAGAGACAGAGCATCAGCAGGGGAGTGGCAGAGAGAGGAGGAGACACAGAATCCGAAGCAGGCTCCAGGCTCTGAACTGTTAGCACAGAGCCCAACGCAGGGCTCAAACCCACGAACTGTGAGATCATGACCTGAGCTGAAGTCAGATGCCCAACAGACTGAGCCACCCGGGTGCCCCAAAAAGAGGATTTATTTAAATTACAGTCCATATACCCACATGCTACAGGTACTTTAGTAGAATGTTGTCCAAGATAAGTCAGAGAGCATGCTGACCACATTTGGAACGGTCAGTTCCCAGGTTAGAATACATACAGGAAATATTTGGAGGTACATCATCAAATTGGTAACAGGGTTTCTTTCAAAGAAGGTAGGATACTTTTGGAGAAGGCTTTACTTCCTTTACTCTATATTTCTGTAAGTTTTAAAATTTAAAAATAATGAGCATGCTTAACATTAGTAACTGGGAGAACTAAAACAAAACAGCGCCTAAGCGATACAAAGAGAAATATTCTGGGGTGCCCGGGTGGCTCAGTTGGTTAAGCGTCCGACTTTGGCTCAGGTCATGATCTCGCTGTTCCTGAGTTCAAGCCCTGCATCAGGCTCTGTGCTGACAGCTCAGAGCCTGGAGCCTGTTTCAGATTCTGTGTCTCCCTCTCTGCCTCTGCCCCTCCCCTGCTCGTGCTCTATCTTATCTTTCTCTCTCAAAAATAAAACAAACACTAAAAAAAAAAAGAGAAATATTCTACTGGAGCTCATTCCAAGTCCTCACAATTGAGATAAAGAGCTGATACACAATTAATCACTGAAGTAGAAATGTGAGAAGGGGGTAATCTTTCTTGAATTAGAAAGCAAAGACGAGGCTAGTAAATCTGCTGAAAAAGGTAGGGTGACAGAATGCAAGAGGATATGCATAAAGTACAGGCTTCTTCCATAAGGATCTCTGGATAAGAATCATCAAGCTGAGGTGACACATGGAAAAGCAGGTGGCCCAAAGGTAGATCACACACACACATCCCCCCTTTAGCTCATTTTATGGAGAGAAGGTCTGATGGGATAAGATTTTAGTTCAAACCATATTCTCTAACAAGGGAGCACAGTTTCCAAAGCCCTAGTCAAAAAGAAAAAGGTGGCCCTGTGGCTGGTCGGAATCACCTGTCCGGGAAACAGGTCCCTAGATATGGCGTTTAGGGGTGTGGTTTCCCATGACTGACAAGTTGATGAAGAGTTACCTAACTGCAGGATGGAATGGGAAATAGCCCAAAACAATTTACCACAGGCTCAGGGCCACGCCTGCCTGTGAATCTCTGCCGAGTCATGCGCCTGCACTAATGTGAACCCCTGTTTGTTCTCAGCTCTGCACCTGCTCTCAGCTCCCTGTCTGGCTGTGGCTTGGGTGGGGCTCTCTCTGACTCAGGCCTGCACAGCAGAAGGGTGCTTTCCCGAGTAGGGAACGGGTCATTCTGTTTATGAAGACAAGCTATAATCAATAACTGGAAGAAGGTAGGGTTTTCTCGCTTTGCAAGCTGCATGAATTCTAGCCACCCCTAGGAGGAGACAACATATCACACTTCCCAAACGAGTGAGTGACTGTGGGAGGGGCAAGCTGAATGGTTGGATAGGTGGGGCCTAAACCATACACTGTGACCAACAGAGGCCAAGGTGCTTCCCTTTAAAGTTTCTTTTCTATTGGACACTCTTGTTTCCTGACCTACATACGGTTCTGTCCTCCAATTTCTATCCCTCACCCAGCATGAGGATGTTCAAATCTGCACCAACACCTCTCAGCCCCCATGGCAGGACAATTCCTGTGATGCGTATTGCTGGGAAGACATCGCAGGGAGTAGCTGCTCTCACCTTTCTAAGAACAGCTTATCTTAACAGTCAACAGGCAAATGGGAATTTTTTTCATGATCCCAAGAACCTTCCAAAGCATGATTTTTCAAAACTGCCTGCAAATTACTAATCAATCAGGAGGGAATGAGACTAGAGTTACACTAATAGGTAGGTACCAACAGTGTATGTTTCAGAGGAAGTGGCTGAGGTTACAGCTGCTTTCCTCGCCCAGCAGGGATTTCCTTCTCTGCCTGGGGGAGATAATCATCAGAAAATATTAGGTCAGTGCCCTGGAATTAAACTGACACCTTCTTGTAAAGGAAAAAGAAAATTCCCAATCAAAAGACAGGTCTGATTCTGCTGCCTTTTTCACTTTGCAATAGCATCAGCAGGGACAGCAGGTGGGCAGCTCTTTGATACAGACAAGACACTCATTGCCATGGCCTTGGAAGCACTGCTACTCCAGTGCCCTTTTCCCGCTCCACTCCCTCCTCCTCCTACCTGAGAGGTTAGTACACTCTGTCCTGAATTTTGTACTTATCATCATCTTTCTTTATAGTCTTGACATGTTTTTAAAAATTTTTAAGGGGCGCCTGGGTGTCTCAGTGGGTTGAGCATCAGACTTTGGCTCAGGTCATGATCTCACAGTTTGGAAGTTCAAGCTCCATGTCAGGTTCTGTGCTGACAGCTCAGAGCCTGGAGCCTGCTTCCAATTCTGTATCTCCCTCTCTCTCTGCCTCTCTCCTGCTCAGGCTCTCTCTTGATCTCAAAAATAAAACATTTAAAAAAAATTAAAAAAGTTTAAATAAAATTTTTTTAAAATGTTCATTTATTTTTGAGAGAGAGAGAGAGAGAGAGAGAGAGAGAGAGAACACCAGATTGGAAAGAGGCAGAGAAAGGGAGACACAGAACCCAAAGCAGGTTCCAGGCTCTGAGCTGTCAGCACAAGGCCTGATGTGGGGCTCGAACCAACAAACTGCGAAATCATGAACTGAGCCGAAGTCAGATGCTTAACCAACTGAGCCGCCCAGGTGCCCTGACACTTTGTGTTAATAATTCACTGCCTAACATGGATGGACCTGGAGGGTATTATGCAGAGTGAAATAAGTCAGGCAGAGAAAGACAGATGCCATATGTTTCCACGCATAGGTAGGCTTTTGGAGACCTAACAGAAAACCAGGTTGGAGGGGAAGAGGGGAAGGAAAAAAAAAAAGCCACAGAGAGGGAGGAAGACATAACGTAAGAGACTCTCAAAGACTAAAAACAAACTGAGGGGAGAGGGGGGTGTGGGAGGGAGGAGAGTGGGTGATGGGCACGGAGGAGGGCACTTGTTGGGATGAGCACTGGGTGTTGTATGTAACCAATTTGACAATAAATTATTAGAAAAAAAAGAAGCAGTATATATACAATGGAATAAAAATATAATACACTGCCTAGTTTTGCATATTGTGAACTTATATAATGAAATCATACTCTATGTATGGACTGTTCTGTAACTGCTTTTTGCCTACCCTGTTTTTAAGATTCATCAGGGGTGCCTGGGTGGCTAAATAGGTTGAGCGTCCAACTTAGGCTCAGATCATGATCTTGCAGTTTGTGAGTTCGAGCCCTGCAGCGGGCTCTGTGCTGACGGCTCAGAGCCTGGAGCCTGCTTCAGATTCTGTGCCCTCCTCTCTCTCTCTCTCTCTGCCCCTCCCCCGCTCACACTCTGCCTCTTTCAAAAATAAAAAAAATTAAAAAAATAAAAGGAACAGTGAGTGATTGAAAGTACAGAGGTACTTTGTGCCCCCCCCCCCCTCTCTGCCCCTGCCCCGCTCACACTCTGCCTCTTTCAAAAAAAAAAAAAATTAAAAAAAATAAAAGGAACAGTGAGTGATTGAAAGTACAGAGGTACTTTTCAGAGATTAGTAAAATATGTCCTCTTTGTTTCAGATACGAACTGAGTTGGAAATGCAAATGGTGTGCAACTTGCGAGAATTCAAGGAATTTATAGATAATGAAATGATAGTGATCCTGGGTCAGATGGATAGTCCTACACAGATATTTGAGCACGTATTCTTGGTAAGTCTCAGGGCTACTTTAAGTGATGTGCTGAATCTAGTCCATATTACATTTAAATAAAATGTAACTTAAATTAAAAACAAAGGCAATAAATACTCAAACATGGTCATCACTTCCTAAAAGAAGTAAACATCTCTCTAAAAGAAAGAAATATTAAAAAATTAAAAAAATAAGATTCATAATGTGTATAGCTATAATTTCAGAGAGTATGATGACTATGCCACAGTTATTTATCCCTCTGTTGAGCACTTTTGGCTACAAACAGCACTGGACATTCCTGTACTTGGGCGTACTTTGGTTTCTAAAATGCTGTGCATGCGAGCAGAAAAGGTGGATCGCAGGGCACACGCGCATTGTCAGTAACACCAAGCTGTTTTCCAGGGCCGCTTTTTCCCAGGCCCACTTATTCTGATGCTTCACCACTGGTAGGATAGATGTAAGAGATTAGATCGTATTTGTTATTTTAAACTATTAATGTTTAAACTCAGCTGACTCCTTCCATCTATTTCAGGTAGGCATCAGGTAAACAAGTTGCCAAAAAGAACTCCAGAGTTGGTCTGTGGCCTGGATGATGCAAAGAAGTCTCAGGTTCTTTTCTCCCTCGAGTGACCTCAGACCTAAATTTGTATTCACATAAACACACTGACACACATAAGATGACTGGGTCATTCTGGGCAAGAATTTGGCCTTTTACTTCATAAATGTACACTAAGGAAATCTAAATGAAAGGATGCATATCATATCCCATTCTCTTGCCTCCAATTTGCTTTCTTCTTGTTACATGTTTGGTAAAGCACTAACTTTGTTTGAGAAAGTTATATAGAGGAAAATACTGCTAAAAATGGAGTATTAGTTATAGTAAAATCAGACTGTTTATGGTTACTTTTTAGGGCATGGGGCAGCCTGTAGAAAGGATGAGAAAAAAGAGAAAAAGCACCAACTGAGCATGTTCTGTGTGTTGTGCATGGTCCTAAATGCTTTAAGATTATTTCACTGAAGGGGCACCTGAGTGGCTCAGTTGGTTAAATGTCCAACTCTTGATTTCGACTCAGGACATGATCTCACGGTCCGTGAGTTTGAGCCCTGCACTGGGTGGGCTCTGTGCTGACAGTGTGAAGCCTGCTTGGGATTCTCTCTCTCTCTCTCTCTCTCTCTCTCTTTCTCTCTCTCTCTACATATCCCACTTGTGCTCTCTCTCTCTCTCAAAAATAAAATATAAGCAAAAGATTATTTCACTAAAAAGCTATTAAGAAAATCCTTTAAATCTCAAATGTGAATTGGGTGCATTCTTGAGTTCCCTCCTGCTGGCTGACCACCGTACACTTCAGCGTCTCCGCCAGCAAAGTTGGGGAGTGTAAAAGACACCTCTGCCTCCTCTGGCCCTGGCGATAGGGGCGTTCAAAGAATCAGAACTGACATCACATGAAGACATGTGGCATGAACTCTCCCTGGCTACAACCCAGTGTTTCTTCTCTGCTCCTTGTATTCGGGAACATAAGCTCATAGACACGTGGTACAGCTTGCAAATGCCTGAAATCTGAACTTGTCTAATGGAACATAAATCTGCCAGATACCTGCATGATCAGAGTACAGAATAACAAACAGGATGTTCGCAGTTTAAAGGAGGGTTGCAACATACACGTACACACATACATGGACACACACACACCCTCTTCCTGTCTCACTCTCAGTCCCCAGCTATAAAAACAGAAAAAATAAAGTTAGATACAAATAATAATCAGTGGCTTTATGATACCCTCCCTTTTAGTTCTAAAGGATTATATTAAGTATTAGCCTTCTCTAGGCTCCTAAAGACACACTGAAATATGTAAAAAGTCCCTTGCATTTCAGACAGGTGATCCCTGTTTGGCCTATACCCTCACATCTGATCAAGAGACTGTAACCAATGCATAAATCACTTACAGGGGCCTGGTGTCACTTTGGTAAACTTCCCTCCTACCAAGACATCAAAGTACTGAGAGCTAATACCTTCAAACAGAAGGCTGCCGCCTCAAGTTAAGTACCCAGGGCCACTCTTAGACAATCATGGGGCTAGAGAATGCTAGGATCGGGCTCTTTTTGGGAAAACCACCACGTGCTTCCTGGGAGAAGATCTGGAATACAAGATCAAAGCACCTCCACAGGAAATGGATTTCTTTGCAAAGACAATGAGTGGGATTTTTCTAAGGACTTTCCTCTCCTGGCTACTTAAGCTGCAAGGTACTGATAGAGTGTCAGGCAGCTCCAGGAGTCTGGGGCTTCTCAGTCTTTGCTTCTAAGCAGGCAGGTCCTGGAGTAGCATTCTACAGCTGGGCAAGAGTCTGCTGGGCTCAATTCACTTGGCAGCTAGCTTGGCAACAGTCTACAAGTGCTGTTTCTGAACAACACACCAGACGCTGCAGGACCCTAATGGCTGTACACCCAGCAGGTACTCCCATTTTTTCCTAACTGGTGGAGGCCTGATTTGGTTTGGGTATTCACTGTTCCATGGGAGCCCCAGCAGAAGACAGTCTGGAGAGAGGAGAGTAGGCGCAAGCCACTTATCCCCCTAGCTCTCTCCCCACAGGGCCACTTCAGGCTGGCTGTGTCCCTTGACTGAAGGTTATTTCTCCTCTCTGAAGGTACTTTTTCTTCAGGAGTCTCCTTCCAGGTTCTAGTAACTGCTCCTTCCCTCTTTGGGCCTAGTAGCTACTACCAAACAACTCTGCTGATGAAAGTCCCTTGATTCCACCACAATCTCACACCTTTGTAAAAAGTTGCTTTATAAAAACCCTTCTCAAATAATCCTAATCCAGGTATGCAGTTTCTTGCTGAAATCCCAATTGATGGAGGTATTCCACTACCTGCAGCTGAAAGCAGCCTATGTGAAACCCTTAGAACTAGATTCTAGTTCTTAAAATCCAGAAAACATCATAATATAGGAAATTCCATGACAACTTCCTATTCTACTTTTTTTTTTTAATGTTTCATTTTATTTATTTGGGGGGGGGAGGGGCAGAGAGAGGGAGAGAGAGAATCCCAAGCAGGTTCCGCACTGCCAGCACAGAGCCTGATGTAGGGCTGGAACCCATGAACCGTGAGATCATGACCTGAGTCGAAATCAAGAGTTGGATGCTTAACCAGCTGAGCCACCCATGCACCCCTTATTCTAGTTTCTAATGGACTTAGTGTGTCTGTGGGTGGTAGAAGGAGCATGAAATAAATGGCACATGCATATGTCTAATCCCATCAGAATAACCCTTACCAGTATAGAGTATATATTTATACACATTTTTATTTACAATAACCTGGTGAGATACGGTTCTTGATTTTTATTTTGTAGATGGGGTCAGGTGAGGATCAGAACTGTGAAGTTAACTTCTCAAAGTTGCACCAAGGGGATGAACCAGAGATGGAAACCAGATCTACTGACTCAAATTCTGTGGTTTTCTCATTCCCCGGGGCTTGCCTCTCTCTCCATGAATCAAGCCCAGAAAGGCAGGATAGAACAGAAACGGAAAGGAAGAGGCAGTGTGATTTGTGGGTTTATGCTGCCCTTCTTATCCTCATCTAAGATTTTTCTGAAGTTCCTTTAACATCTAAGAAAAACCACAAACGCTAAAAAAAACCCAACCCAACAGCTTGCAGTAGCCTGGGATTCCAGAATAAATACTGAAATTGGCAGGACATAGTATCCTTGCTCTCAGTGGGTCACGTGAGGACACTGCCTAACATCCGTCATGTGTGTGTCTGGGAACATACAATATTTATGTCTCATCCAGCCCTCAGATGCCTCTTTCTTGTGCCAAAAAGAACTGCCGTGTCCTACCTTCTGATCTAATCTAAAAATGTCATCAAAATCTGGCCCCAAAGACCTATAAATTCTTTTTAAGTGGAGGAGACTTGAGTATCCTCCCAGCCTCCTAAAAGAATGGCTCAGATGAAACCATGCCAAGTACTGAGTAAACGGGAGGGGTTTTTAGTGGAAACCATAATGCTACGCTGTGGCCGCATTTTCACAATACTTCGGGGGTGGGAGGTGGTCCCTCTGCCTGGATAGGCTGGAAGGCTATTTAACATTTTGTTCAGGGGAAACACAGCCCAGATTCAAGAGTCAAGACCAAGTCATGAGACTCACTGGAGGCAAACTCTGGCACCAGCCCCAACTGCTTCTAGGCAGCTGTGCCTTCATTTGAACAAAACCACCTAGAACACACCCGCATGGAAAAAAACAAAGCAAAATCTAGCACTCCACAGAATTTTAGCAGGTGGCATCTCAGGAAATTGATGCCTAAATCCAGTTTAATATATGAATCCTTTTCTCTGAAAGCAATGAAGGTGTATCACTTATACGTGTAATTAAAAAAAGCCAAACAGAGAAAGAGAGAATAGAATGGTGGTTACTAGGGGGTGGAGGATGGGCGAAATGGGGCGATGCTGGTCAAAAGGTACAAACTTCCAGTTATAAGAGTAACAAATAGGGGCACCTGGGTGGCTCAGTCGGTTAAACATCCGACTTCAGCTCAGGTCATGATCTCACGGTTCGTGAGTTGAAGCCCCACGTTGGGCTCTGTGCTGGCAGCTCAGAGCCTGGAGCCTGCTTCAGATTCTGTGTCTCCCTCTCTCTCTGCCCCTCTCCTGCTCGCACTGTTTCTCTCTCTCAAAAATAAATAAAACATTAAAGAAAAAAAAAAAAGAGTAACAAATTCTAGGGATCTAATGTACTGCCTGGAGATAATAGCTTATAATACTGTATCGTATACTACAACGTTGCTAAAAGATATCCTAAATATTTTCACCACACACACACACTGGTGATTATATTAAAGGGATAGAGATGTTAGCTAATGGTACGGTGACAATCAGTTTGCAATATATAAATGTATCAAATCAACACAGTGGACACCTTAAACTTACACAATGTTACTGGGCAATTCTATCTCAAAAAGGCTGGGGTGGGGGTGGGGAGGAGGAAGAATGGTTAAATGATGGCTAAGCAGTATAACTGTTGAATATGTGTTGTTATAGTTAAAAAAAAAAAAAAAAGACCAGTTATTAGGTGATGAGATAAACTGAAGAATAGCTTTTGTGAGAAAGTATCCATCAATATATGTGGTAAGAGTAAGACCTGGAGAAATATGTAAGATAATGTTGATTGCTGTATGTGGGTACTGAATTTATCAATGATTTTTCTCTTTGTATTGTTTGGATTTTTGCAAAGCATATATATATATATGTATATATGTATATAAACCCAGATTAAAAGATTTTTAAAAAGGAAACAAGAGAGTTATTTCCTGCAAGTGCCTTCATACCCCAAATCTGATTTGTCACATGACCAAAATTTTGGAGAAGGCTCACTGAAACCAAGCACTGAAAAAAATAATGCGTAAAACACCAGTTGACACTTTTTTTTTTTAAAGAATGGGCCAAAAAATTTCTAAGAATTTCATCTATGCTTAGCATTTTTGTGGGAGCAATAACTATCCATTTTGATAATGCAGCTGTATCTGGCCTTAGACGATACTGAGAAAGGTTTATGAAAATTAACACCCAGTTCAGAACTAAAGAGAACAGTATTTCCACCTTTTAAATGTCTTTAAACACCTAATCTTAAATGCTTATTTTTTTAAACTAGTACCTATTTTTTAAAAACTAGATCGAGAGAAGTTTCAATTTTCAAAATGTATCACACATCCAAATTAGGCTGAAAACTAGTTGTAGGGAAGGACATTTTACCTTGGTCCAGGGAGCATAACGGATGGAGGATCTGAGAAAGTCACTGCAGGACTCACCTGGCCAGCAAGATGCCCTGGTACTCTTCCAGTTGTCTCATGAAGCTGGGGTTGGGCTTGGTCACTGTTCGCCTTTCCTTCACGTAGTCATAGGCTCGGTCCAGATTCCAGCCATACTCCTTCATTGCGTAGGCAATCACAGTGGAGGCGGAGCGACTCACCCCCATTTTGCAGTGCACAAGGCATTTAGATCCATGTTTCCTAGGTTGGGGGATCGAGGTAAGGAGAAAAACACAATAGTGAGTACATTTTAAAAGCAATGTTCTAAATATTTCCAAGTCTCCTGTCGCCCTTCCATTTTCTTTTGATCCATCCCACCCTACTGCACTTGTGTACATCTATGGTCATATGTGCAGGGAGGGCAGGCAATTCTAGGGTGCCCAAACAATATTCAATGTTAATATTAATCCTTTTTAATTTACTCAGCAAACATTTACCAGGCAATCACCATCTGTAAGACAATGTGCAAGGCCCTGGGATGCAAAGGTTAGTAAATCTTCTATAGAGCAGGGAGTTCCGTGGGAGAGACAGATGATTCGAATCCAAAATGCTAACTGCAATGACAGTTGGTCACAGAGTGTGAGCGGAAGAATTTTCAATTTAGAGACTGGACTCCATTTCATGTGTTTGAAGGCCAGTCCCTGCCCAGGCCCAGGGACATGTTTCAAGGCTGGCACACTCTTGAGTTACAAGTGTGACAGTGATTCATCTAATTCATCCAAGTGTTCAGAGTTGCTTCCAGTTTAAGTTCCAGTAAGGGTTCTGTCCCTGGAGGAAAGTATAAACCAAATGAAAGTAACCTTCCTCTTTACTCAGATGTAGCCCTAGATACTATTTTTCATCACACTACCGCTGGGTTCTGTCTAGGGACTGGCTAGACAATGTCTGAGGTTGGATGGGACCATGTGATGCACCATGTGACTTTCCTAGTGAGGAGGGTGGAATGATTAACTATCTGTTGTTTTAATGGAGTGGAAGAAAGAGAAAACAAAGTTACCATAAAGTGACACTAAGAAACAAACCAAACCCACTATGCTAGTTTTGCTAATAACACAAAGTCTGACACAGAGTAAGCCTTCAGATATTTACTAAATATATGAATAAACTTAAGGGTCTGCTGTTAGATCTGTCAGCTGTTACGTGGAAATATTTTAGAATATGGAAAAAAGAATGGTTACTCTTTTCACTGGTATACATGGGCTGAAAAAATCCTTCCCAAGTGGCTATTTCAATTAAAAAAAAAAAAGTACATTGCCTAATAGGGAAATCTATTCACTCATTCACTTATTACAGTAGACAAGCTTTCCTCTAGAAGCTTATAATTCTTCTGTTGAAGATAGATGCACACTGAAGAGTTAAGTACAATGCGAAGAGGCGTGAGGTTCTGTGCCAAAATGAGTGAAGCAGGTAAGTGATAGGAATGCAGAGAATGGTTGACAATAATGGTATGGAATAACTGAAACAGTCTCAAAAGGAAAGTAAGATTAGCCACCTACTCATCATTTAGAGGCAAAATTTTGGGAGTCCTGAGGTTGTTGCAGGTGTATGTCTCTTGTGCTTAGATGATCCCAAGTGACTAGGAAATTGTTTTGTTTACGGCACCACAGGGTTTTCATGTAAACCACAGTGCACAGTGACTCAGATACAAGTTCAGACATGTGCTCTAAATTTTCCCATCAAGCTCTGACATCAAATTTCAGGACTATACTCGCAGGTAGGCTTTGAAGGTGCTCAAAGTTGGATACTTCAAAGAAAAATACAGTTATGAAATCTACCCCCATAAAAGCATTTCTTCATTTTGAACTGGGCTTTTTCAGTGGATGGCTTGTAACTCACGTACTGAAAGATCTGAAGTGAGTTCTCACCTAATACAATTTCATCTTTCAGTTTTAGCCACACACTTCCCCTACCTCTCCCATCCCTCCCCAAGCTAGGTTACCTAGATTAAGCCTCGTATCACTTTAGGGATCCTAAACCCACCCATTTGTAGGCTAGGTTTGGAATTCAGGGCCCTGATTTGGATAAAACACATGAGGTGTCCAGGGGGCCATTAAGGAGGCACTCACTCTCAGATGCTGACCCATACTTGCACGAGCCTGAGCAGGACGGCCTGCTTACATGCAACCTGGGTGCCTCACATGAGAATCTCACCTCAATCCCAGCCCTGCTAAAATCGGCTTTTCTTTTCACTGGGACTGGGGCCTCACCTGAATTCTAGGCTGTGATCCTGACAACCTGCCTAGACTTTTCCAGTCTCCTTTGCTTAAGGAACTAGACTGTTCCTATATATACTAGATGGACTCTGAAATCAGACATGATCTCAGGTTCAAGTCCTATCTTCACCACTTGTTACTTAACCTCTCTGAACCTCATCTCTACAGTCTGTCCCCATCTGTACAAAAGGATGACAGCACAGGCCTCTCTGGGTTTTGGAAAATATTATATGAGAGAATAAGGGTAAAGTACCTGGCACATAGTAAGCATGCCATGAGTGGTATTATTAAGAACAATTTCATAGGCTTCAGGAATATAAAACACTAAGGTGCTAGCTAAGGACTGAGAGTATGAGCTCAAAGCCAGTGTAGGAGGATTCAGGGTAACTAAGAGGAAGAACTTCTGGACTCTGGAGGGTCTGCCGAGAGAGATGGACTCACAGCTGAAGGAGGACTTTAAAACAGAAGTGCTTTCTCATCTGCCATGGATGATCTGGATGTGGCCCCATCGAGGAGGGCAGCACGGCCAGCATGCTCATTTACAGGTCCTTCTATTGAAGGAATATGTAGGATTGGCAAGGAAATCCCCAGGGACTTAAAAAAAAATATCAGTGCTGATATATTAATACTAAACACTAAATTAATACTATTAAATAGTTTCCCTAAAAGGACCAATTTGAAGATGACATCAACAGAGGGGCCAGAGAAAAATTTCACTGTTTAGAGGACCATAAAAGTAAAGTAAAAGAATGAGAAAAGACTTCCTAACCCCACTCTGTGTCTCCTCTTGTCTTCAGGAAGAAGAGCTCTGTACTCCACCCATGTGGGGCAGTTTCTATTACACGATTTTCAAATGTCCCCCTTGACAACTTAAGCACTTCATTCAGAATTTCTTCCTTCTCTCATTCTTAATTCTTTTGCAGCAGCTTAAGTTTATTTTCTCTAATTTTGAGTTCAATGGAAATAGTCAACATGAGGTGATCTTCTTCCAGGGGCTTCATCTACTTAGTAAAAGCATGAAGTCGCTAGTCAACTCTTCCCTAGAATTATGGAATCTCAGTATCCTTTTTCTCTTTGCTTCCTTCTCCCTGAGTACGGTTAAGCAAGGTATCTACAGCATTAGGCCTCAGCCATGGATGGTGCACAAGGAACACGGGTCAGAATATGTATGTGGGACCATTACTCACTTTGCTTTAGAGATGAATTTGTAAGTGTCATTCCAGTAAGCCAGGAGATCCGTTGCCTCTTCATCATATACTCGGATGTTATGATACTCAAAGACTCCTGGGAAGAAGTTATCTATCTCTCGAGTGACATTCAAGATATACCGCACCCTGTGAGGAAACCAAGGGAGAACATAGGCTCTACTACTAGGTTTCTCTTCAGTTGTTAAATTTACCAGAAACATAATTTATTCTTTGGAAGTCATCTGTATTAAATCAGGACTATTAACATCTACCTCAAGGAAAAAAAAAAACCACGGAAGGGAAAAATCTCCTCTTATATTTCTAAATTGTCAGATTTTGCTCTATTACTTTCTCTAAACTACAAGAAAGGCAAAAGAGGTAAGGGCTGGGAGGGTCAGAGCAAAGGTGGGCCTAAAACTCTCCTAACTCTCTAAGCCGCATTCCTGGCCGCTGCAGCGGCAGATGTGTCTGAGTTCTCCCATACCGAGAGGCTTGCAGAAACGGTTTCTGTATCATAATTTTTTTCTGCTCTCTCACTGCACGACTTCAAAAAATGCTTGGGTCTAATTTGCCGAAGGGTTATCTTTTTGCAGTGACGTGCGGACTTAAACATCACTGGAGTTTACTCCAGCAACACGGCACAGACTCACTTATTTCTCTTTAGAAGCTGCTTCCTTCTTAGAAGTACACACGGGGTTCTTACAAATCCAATCTCTGAAGTCAGAGAAATGACTACAGAGAGAGAAGGTCATAGTTAACCAATTCTGTGGGTAAGGTCCAGAGATCAAAATTTTTCTGAAACATTTGAATCTTGGCATCAAAGTCCATTACTAGAAAGATTTTTTTCCTTTTTAACTTAAAAAGCAAGCGCATGCAAGTGTGGAAAACAGTACATAGAGTTTCTCTATAGCACATTCCTCTCCTAGGTATAAACCCAAGAGAAATGAAAACATAAGTCTACCCCAAAATTTGTGTGTGAATGGTCACGGCATTTATATATTCATTAATAGCTAAAAAGTGGAAACTCAAATGTCCATCAACTGACAAACGGATAAATAAAATGTGGTATTTCCAAACAACAGAATATTATTTGGCAATAAAAAAGGGAATGAAGTACTAATACATGCTATGATATCGATAAACCTTGAAAATACAATGTTAAGTGGAAGATACTATTCTTAAAAGACTATGTATTATATGATTCCATTTAAATGAAATGTCCAGAATAGGTAAACCTATAGAGACAGAAAGATTAGTAGTTTCTAGATGCTGGGAAAAGAAGAGAAATAGGGGTGACTGTTAAAGGGTGCAGGATTTCTTTTTTGGGTTGAAAAAATATAAATTAATTGTTGAATGACTCTCTAAAGAGAATACATACATTCGAGTGTACATTGTAAAATTTATTTATTTTGAGAGAGAGGGGTGAAAGGGGGGAGAGAGGGAGAGGAGGAGGGAGGAGAAGGGGGGGAGAGAGAGAGAGCGCGCGCGTATGTGCGCATGTACAAGCTGGGGAGGGGCAGAGAGAACCTCAGGCAAGCTCCTCAGTGTCAGCCTGGAGCCTGATGTGGGGCCTGAACCCATGAACCTTGAGATCATGACCTGAATCAAAATCAAGAGTTGGATGCTTAACCAGCTGAGTCACCCAGGTGCCCCAAAGTTTATATTTTAAATGAATGAACTATATGTGAACTTTATCTCAATATAACAGGAAAAGAAGAAAAAGAAAGCACACTTATTTTATTTAAAATAAAAATGAACAACCTCCTGCCTCTAATCCCATACTTTAGTAACATATTATGGCAGGACAAGGTTTCCCAATCCTATTCATTACAGAATTCTACGCAGCCACTACCAATTGAGATTAGCACCCTTTGAAATTTGTTTGCCACCTCTGTATGGAGTAGCACTTTACTTGGGGTTCTAAAGTCAGTAGATTGGGTGAAAATGGCCTTATGTTAAAAATTAAACTGTTGGTGGGAATGCAAACTGGTACAGCCGCTCTGGAAAACGGTGTGGAGGTTCCTCAAAAAAATGAAAATAGAGCTACCGTATGACCCAGCAATAGCACTGCTAGGAATCTACCCAAGTGACACAGGAATGCTGATGCATAGGGGTACGTGTACCCCAATGTTCATAGCAGCACTTTCGACAATAGCCAAATCGTGGAAGCAAACCAAGTGCCCATCAACTGACGAATGGATAAAGAAGTTGTGGCACATATATACAATGGACTACTACATGGCAATGAGAAAAAATGAAATCTGGCCATGTGTAGCAACATGGATGGAACTGGAGGGTATTATGTTAAGTGAAATAAGTCAGTCAGAAAAAGACAGATACCATATGTTTCCACGAATAGGTGGACTTTGTGAGACTAAGCAAAAACCAGGGGAAGGGGAAGAGGGGAAAGGAAAAAAAGACACAGAGAGGGAGGGAGATAAAACATAAGAGACTCTCAAGGACTAAGAACAATCTGAGGGTGAGGGAGGTGAGGGAGGTGAGGGAGGGGGGAGAGGGGGTGACGGATATTAAAGAGGGCATGTGTTGGGATGAACACTGGGTGTTATATGTAAACCAATTTGAAAATAAACTATTATAATGAAAAAAAAAAAGAAAACTGATGAAACACACACACACAAAAAAAAAAAATAAAATAAAATTAAACTTGAATATCCCTTAAATCATCCACGAGTGGCAGTATACATGTTTGTAACTGTAATTCTTGATCCACAAGAGTTTAAGAACCACTGGTTTTATGAAACAAGATCTAAGTAGATGTCTGAGCATCTAACTATACTGTCTTTTAAGACAGATACATCTGTGTTTTATAACCTAGCATTCTGAGTAGTAAATGAGATGAACAGGTATCATCTCCAGCTGGGGTTACAAAGTGTATTCTAAAGTCGAAGATATATGCATGATGTAATTTCAATGCATTTGCCAAGCATTAGGTGCATCAAATCTCAGATTTCATATTAAACACTGTATCTATGTGCTAGTTTCTGGCAAGTCACAGTCAATTTTTCTATGATTCCTTCACATTTACTGAGCACCCTCTTGGTATAAAGCTGAGTAAGGTAGATGTACGTTTTCTACAAAACTAAGATACACTCTCTATTTTCAAGAACTCTAGACTCAATCCTAATCAATTTAAAATTTCCAAGTTTTAAGTAACCAGATTTGCAGGCCCCCTTCTCACAACCCCAGAACTCTTTGTATAATTCCCTGGCTTAAGTCTTGTCCCAAATTCATTTTAGCAATTATGACATACCTTTCTTTTGGGGGAGAAGGAGGGAGTATGCACCTAATCATGTTAAAGATAACCAGAAAGCCGACTTACAGCTGAGAAAACAGGCAGTGAGCAACTAGCAGGGCAGCCATCACTACTTCTGAGTTTTGGTGGATCTCATCGCTGTCCACAATTAAGAGCTACGTGGCCAATTTTCAGACATGATTTTCTCTTCTCTTACTGGGATGATTTGGCCTCCTAAGGCCAAGTTCAACGAAAAATTTAGGTATTAGCTAAGACGTAAAAAGGTAAGAAGAATGGCAGCTTTTTGATTGCTGAATGTTCATGATGGTCTCAACAGCCATGATCGAACTCAATAACCATGTTGCTCAAGGGCATGTTTCTTAACACAAGGTAGGTATTCTTGTTCACTTTCAGAAGCTTGTCCACTTTAAATTTATAACCTACTTAGGGGCATCTGGCTGGGTCAGTCGGTGGAACATGCGATGCCTGATCTTGGGGTTGTGGGTTCAACTCCACGTTTAGAGTATAGATTCCTTAAAAGTAAAATCTTAAAAAAAAACAAAACAAAATGAACTTACACTTCAAGCACCTTACTAAAAAAGGATGGGACTGAGTCTTATTTTTCTTTGGATTCCTAGTATCTAGTACTGTACCTGGTCAACAGAAAATGATCAGTGAATGTTGATGAATAGCTGTTAACCCAACATACGCAGTTCTGTGAACTCTTACATAAAAAATAGGAACCAAAGGCAGAACTATGAAGACAGTAAAAAGTTTAGTGCTTGCCAAGGGTGGGAGTGGGAATAAATGGTCAGAACAGAGGATTTTTAGGGCATTGAAAAATACTCTGTGTGATACCATAATGATGGATGCATGATATTATACATTTGTCCAAAGCCACAGAATGTACAAACCCACAGGGAACTGTAATATAAATAAGGCCTTTGGGTGATTATGATGCATCAGTGTAAGTTCATCAACTGCAACACATGCACCCCTCTGGTGGATGGTGATAATGGGAGAGGCTACGCACGTGAGGGGTCGGGGAATAAGGGAAATCTCTGCACCTTCCCCTCAATTTTGCTGTGAACCTTAAATTGCTCTAAAAACAAACAAAAAGAACCAATAACACATTTGGTTTTAAAACAGTGTGAAAGCTACGCACATTTGTTTTGGAAAGCCTTTCCACTGAAACAGAAGATCTTTCTTAGAAGGTTTGGGATGAAACAGTGGAAAAATGGCCATTTAAATTTTTATCAGATTCCAGCTGATTAGAATCAACTGGAAGCAACTCTTAAGTTTCAAGTTACTCATTGACACTGTATCTGACAGGAAAAAGTAAAGAACGAACAGTGATTTCCGTCATGGGGTTGAAAGCAATTGCTCTGTGTGCTTACCCTCGGTTTTGTAAATCCTCTAAATTTGAGGCGTTCCATTCTGAGCCCTGCGGAAACAAAAAAACAAGGTTAAGGGAGTATTAGCAAATGAACAAAATACAACACTTGAAAACGTGTCCTATGAGAGAAGCAGGGGAGCCAATAACATCTATCGCGTTTCCTCTCTGTAACTCAGGTACTTCATATGTTATCACAATTAGTTTTCACAAATGAGAGCGTAAAAAAGTTATCTTCATTTTTACAGGTAAGAAAACCAACTCTCATAGAATTCAAATAATTTTTGCTCAATATCATACTCTGGAAAGATATCTTTGATCATACTCTAATCTAAGTTAAATGTCATCTTTTTCTGGTTTATAGTATTCTGATTTTTTCAGAAGTATGTATTACAATTTTTACTCGTATATTTATTTGTGTGTTTCTTTACTACCTCTCTCTTCCACTATAATATAAACTTCTTGAGGACAGCAACTAGGTCTCTTGTTGCCTTTGGAACCCCTGAGCAGTGAGTGCCTGGTAGGTGTTAATATTTCCATTTTTACAACTAAGAAAGAGAATACTAACACAATAATATTCTAATACATTATATTTGAATTTCAAAAACTGACCTAACGATCCTTTATATTCAACCAATCAAGAATCGTACTATACAGGGGGCACCTGGGTGGCTCAGTCAGTTGAGTGTCCGGCTTTGGCCCAGGTCATGATTTCGCGGTTTGAGCCCTATGTCAGGGTCTGTGCTTATAGCTCAGAGCCTGGAGCCTGCTTTGTATTCTGGGTCTCCCTCCCACTCTGCCCCTCCCCCACTCATACTCCTTCTCAAAAATAAATAAAACATTAAAAAATATTATACTTTGCATTTAGTTGCCATATCTCTTTCTCATTTAATCTGGTCTTGGACAGTCCACCCTGACTTTATTTTGTTTTTTTTATGATAAGGACACTTTTCTAGACTACAGGTCTGTAATCTTGGAGAACTCTTCACAATCTGGATTTGTCTGATTTGTTTCTTGCTGATTAGATTTAGGTCAAACATTCTTGGCAAGAATATTACAAGGATGATACCGTGAATTTCCTACTGCATGAAATCTTGAAGCATACAACGTCAGTTTGTCTCATTATTTATCATGCTGAGTTTGAACTCTTGGTAGGTACCTTTGTACAGCCCACTACTATAAAGGTTCCTTTACAATTACTAGTAATCTATAGGTACAAATGATTTTTTTCATGTTTATTTTTGAGAGCGAGCGAGCGAGTGAGTGAGCGAGCGTGCATGAGTTGGGGAGGGGCAGAGAGAGGGAGACACAGAATCTGAAGCAGGCTTCAAGCTCTAATCTGTCAGCACAGAGCCCAATACGGGGCTCAAACCCACTAACTGGGAGATCATGACCTGAGCCAAAGTTGTCTGCCTAACCAACTGAGCCACCCAGGTGCCCTAGTATTAGTGATTTTTGAAATCATGTGAATATCCTGTTTCACAATAATCTTTTACCCTATAGTTTTGGCATCAGTTGTTGACCTTGCCCAAATAAATTATTTTGCTAAAGGTTTACAAACTGGTGGTTTTCTAATTTTCCCACTGCTTCTGCATGTTACCTGCATTCTTTTGTAAAAGAGAGCTTCACCTAATTATTCCTTCCACACTTTGAACTCTTGAATTCTTTTTGCATTTATAATGTTTTTTTCTACGTTTATTTATTTTGAGAGACATAGAGACAGAGTATGAGCATGAGAAGGGGAAGAGAGGGAGACACAGAATCCGAAGCAGGCTCCAGGCTCTGAGCTGTCAGCACAGAGCCGGACTCGGGGCTTGAACTCACAGACCGTGAGATCATGACCTGAGCTGAAGTTGGCCACCCAGGTATAATGTTTTTATCCATTACCATTTCTTCTTTTTTTTTTTTTTGTCCTGAATTTGGCCAGTGGGAATCTCTTCAAGCAGGCAAGCTCCTTTTGATATGACCCCACTAGTCTTTGAGTACTTCCCTGCCTCCTTTGTTGTTCCAGATTCACTCTGTGAGTAGAATTAGCCATTTCCCCAAAAAGTCCCGGTTTTAGCAAAGAATGGTATTTTGTAATCAAGATCTAGACATTAATTAGTTATGTTTATAATTATGTATCATTGCTTCTAAACTTTTCAGTGGACAGATCTAGGAAGTATATTTTAAAAAATATTGAATTTACACTGAATATTGAATTTAAAAAAGATTGAATGTACCTCCAATTCAAATTTAACACAAGGTACTTCCTTTCTTTCTTGCCCCTTTGCCATCATTTATAGCTTCCTATTCTACAGTGATAACCTTCATTCCCAACAACTCATTTGCTCTATTTACAAAATAATTTCAACATTATTATTCCAATACCAATTATACCAATTACAAACACATTAAGTTTAAATTTTCTGGGGTGTCTGAGTCAAATCAGTCGGGTAAGCAACTGACTTCAGCTCACGTCGTGACCTCATGGTTCGTGAGTTCAAGCCCCACATCAGGCTCTGCACTGACAGTGTGGAACCTGCTTGGGATTCTCTCTCCTCTCTCTGTCCCACCCCAGACTCGTGCTCTCTCTCAAAAAATTTTTTTCTTTGCGGTTTTTTTTCCCCCTCTTCCCATGAAGAGGTTAAATCAGAATATCAAGCTGTAAGTGATCTGAATTAATTTCTTTCTGTGAAGTTACCCATTTGATATATATTTGGATTCATTTGCTCCTGTTTGTACTCAATTTTAGGGTGTGCCTTTTCCATTTTTTTCCATTTGATTTTGAAAATGCAAAATTTAAGACTGAAAGTCATAAGTTCATTAAAAGGTAAACTTGAACGCTCACTCGTACTCCAATCTCCCCAAGAGAAACCACTGTGACTAGTTTCTGGTTTATTCTACCTATGTTCTATTTTGCAAAAAATATAAGCAAATATGTCCTTATTATCACTTCTTCCTTATGTAAAAGTAATATACGATACATACTTCTGTTCTTTGCTTGCTTCACTTGACAGTATAGCCTCAGAACCACTCCACAGCACAGTTCGGGACCTTCCTTGCTCTTTCTTACACCTACACAGCACTTCACTGGATAGTGACAGAATAGTTGATTCGACTAGTCTCCTATGAATGAGGTTTCATATCTCTGGAAGTAAGACTGCTGAGCCAATGTGCAATTTTGTTAGGCATTGCTAACTCCCCCCTCCAGAGACTGAAACAATTCTGCATTTCCACCAGCAATGTAGCAAAGTGCCCCTTTCCCCAGAGCCTTGCCAACAAAATGTGTGGTTAAGCTTCTGAATTTCTGCCAATCTGATAGGTGTGAAATGTTATCTCAGTGTAATTTCAATTTGCATTTCTCTTAAAAGTGAGCAACTTTTCAATGTTTCAGGCCCATTTTTCAACGTCTGACTATCTGTTCATCTCTTTTGAAAAGGCAAACATTTAAAAGAATTGACCTATTTTAGAATTATGCATTAAATGGAATTTAGCATTAGAAGACTCGGGTTCCAATCTCAACTCCCCATTCTAATGTGGGGCACTGGGCAAACTGCTTAACCTGTCTTTACTTTCCTTATCTATAAAATGGAACACTCCTCCCACCCTAGTCCTATATATCAAATAGGTACATTCTCAAATTACAGAGTTTTTCCTGGTCCCTTCTGCCATGTGAGAATACACAGAGAAGTCGGTGACCCAGAAGATGGCTGTCATCTGACAATGCAGTGCCCTGATCTCAGACTTCAGCTTACAGAACTTTGAGAAATAAGTTTCGGTTGTTTATAGGTCCCCGTTCCCCCTGCCAAAAAAAAAAAAAAAAAAAAAGTCTCTCCCATATTACAATGGAAAAATCCTCTTTTCCATTCTTTTCTAGACACTGTCCTTTCTTCCCTTGCCTTCACAGAAATATAATCTAATACCCTCCCTGATTACTCATTTCCCATAAGTCTCAACCCACAGCACTGCAGCTTCTGCCCTCACCACTCTTGCTAATGTTACTAATGGCCTCTTCTAATTGTCTAATCTAGGGGTCACTTTTGTATCTTTATCTCACTGGCCTTCATGAATATCTATCTGATAGGATTCATTACTCCCTCCTTGTAGAATTAGATCAGATTGCACAAACATCTAGCCTCATGTCTGGTACAAAAAAGAGGGTCAACAAATGTTGGTGGAATGAATGATCAAATAAGATGAATAAATGAAACACTCTCTGAAACTGTGAAGTGTTACGCAAGCACGATCACTGTATTACAAGTGAGATGTAATTTAATTGGGCTGTTGAACTAGGGACAGATCAAGGAGGCTGTGAAGGTGCATTTAGGTAAATGGACTGATGGACAACTGATATTTTCTACAGACCAGGGCTCAGCCGACTTGCTTTAAAAAAATATGCGAGATTCTGAAGGCTCTGTGCTCAGCCTTAGGAAACAAGCTCCCACACCAAAGAAAGAGGTTAAGAACTGTAAAGAACTTCAAGGAGACAGAAGCAAGCCATAAGGGTTGAGTGGCTAAATTGTAGCCAGGGAAATGTGACCACTTCATTTCTTAATTTAGAAATCTAAATCCTCTGTGGAACTTTGTCCAGCTAGATGGAAATAACCCTTACGTGATGGGAAAAGTCCGTGGTTTTCATCTACCTGCCCAGAGAAAATTCAATCTGACAATCTGAAAAGGCACACATCCAGAAACAAAAGAAATTAAAAGTTTTGGCTACTGAGACTCAGTGAAGTCCACAGCACATGATTTGGGCTGTGCTTAGGGTTGCTGCAGGTCCAACCTGAAAGAAAAAACTGGAGTCTATGTGGTGTAATTACTTTTCTGCCCTCAATATAAATGCCATGCATATTAGCCACCTGGGGCCCTCCACAAACTCCACTTGTTTTTTTTT
Source organism: Paguma larvata (assembly GCA_030068075.1). Lineage (NCBI taxonomy): Eukaryota > Metazoa > Chordata > Mammalia > Carnivora > Viverridae > Paguma > Paguma larvata. The sequence goes on from CM057843.1 coordinate 7,726,701, forward strand.
TCCTTCATGCTTCTCAGGCTTACAGTGACACAATTCCATGGGGTTTTTCCGTGATGTTCTATGTGATTATGCAAAGCATATTCTAATCTTACTGAAGTGTAAAATGAAATCCTGGGACTATAATACATTCTTAAGTTCATTTCCATCTTTTACTCTGGTTACCCTACACTGTGCCATTCCCAAAGACCCAAGTGATTAATTTCTTTCTTTTTTAAAAAAAAATTTTTAAGTAGGCCTCACACCCAATGTGGGGCTTGAACTCATGACCTGATATCAAGTTTCACGCTCTACCAACTGAGCCAGCCAGCCAGGTGCCCCCAAGTGACTAATTTCTTCTCAAATGTTATCCTCAGGAAATAGCCTTGTGAGGGTCCAAATGTTCCAAGCCAAGTAAGAGAGAGCACATTTGTAGCACCTAAAGGAAGACTGTATTGGGGTTTTGCTAGAATCAATGAAACTTCACATCATCTCCGGGGATTGGTATCCTGTCCATATCTTCTTTATCATATCACACCGACAGCCTCAATACTGTGAATCAAATTATTGAGACAACCAGGCACAAGATCTCTATTAATTTTTCCTTTTGAGAAAAGTCTATGCTGCACATCTTCAGGTGAGACACAAAATCATGAAGGATTAAAACAGCCCATCTGATTTAAGTTTTATCTGTTTACATATCCTCCATTTCCTTGCACTTACAGAAGTAACTGCCAATCTGAGGCTTAATTTTTCTTTGGAAATGAAACATTATTCTAAAAGGAGTTATAATGTCAAATATTGAAAAATGTAACAATCAGCAATAAAAATTGACAATTTTTTTTTCATCAACAAAATTATTGGTTGTGTCCAATAGTCCTGTGTCCCTTGTTCAATTAAGAAAGCTGCCCCTCAGCAAAGGGTCTCTGTTCACATTTAGCTTTTTCTCAGCCAAATGGGACAACACCCAGGAGAGCTGTTGACATGAAGCCTTGGTTGGGCAAAGGCTTCCAGCTCAGAGAAGTGGCACACTCTTAAGGGTGTGGAAGAACTTTTTCTGGAAATACCCTGGCTTCCAACCAATCAATCCTGCCTTCTTGCTGAAGATTTTCTTTAAACTATGCTCTACACTTTTCTCCATACCAGCTGGACGCCTTTCTAAATAAACATCTCCGTGCAATGCACTGCAGAGCTGAGCCCTCTTCCAATGGGAGGGGAAAAATCCTGCTGCCTCCCTTCACACAATCTGCTTGTGCTCCAAGCACGGCAGCTAAGCACAAGATGAAATGACTTTGCAGAAAACTAACACCACCACTTGCAGCTTGGATAAGACTTTTTTTTTCCGTGTCAATTGCTGGAAAAGCGAGCAGAGCACAGACTCACTGGAGAAGAGATAGGGGTTTGGAAACAGGATACGGTGGTACAAACAAAGGGAGGAAACCACTGAGGAAGAAGTGCTCATGTACCCATTTTGTTGCATCAGAGTTAAATTTCAGAACTCTCCAGCTTGAGAGTTTTTCCCAAATAAGAAAAATATTCACAATGGAGAAAACATGTCCACTTTCTAGAAAATCAAATTATATCTGAAGCTGAGTAGATTTTCCTTTTTTCAAAGATCTATAGATACATATTAAAGAAGTAAAAAAAGACTAATATATAACGAAAGATATCAGTGCTTATTTCTTTTGGTGATGAGCAAATGTTATGTTATTTATTGCTTTCTGAAATTGTCTAAGCTTTCTACAATGAATTATTTTTGTAATAAATAAAAAAATCCAAGACAGAAGAATATGTCAATAATCATGCTAAGTGAAATAAGTCAGAGAAAGACAAATATCATATGATTTCACTTTTATGTGGAATATAAAAAGCAAACAAATTAAACCCAGCTCAAATACAGAGAACAAACTGGTGGTTGCCAGAGGAAAGCTGGATGGGGGGGATGGGTGAAACACATAAAGGGGATCAAGAGTTACAAACTTTCGCACCTGGGCAGCTCAGCTGGCTAAAGCGTCTGACTTTGGCTCAGGTCAGGATCTCATGGTTTGTGAGTCTGAGCCCCACATCAGGTGCTCTGCTGTCAGCACAGAGCCTGCTTCAGATCCTGTCTCCCTTTCTGTCCCTCTCCTGCTCTCATTCTCTCTCTCTCCCAAAATAAATTAATAAGCTTAAAAAAACAGAGTTATGAACTTCCAGTCGTAAATTACAAACATGAAAACGTACAGGATGGGGAATGCAGTCAGTAATATTGTAATAATGTTTTGGTGACTACAGTTTTTGTGAGGAGCATTGAGTAATGTATAAAACTGTTGAATCGACAATGCTGTACACCTGAAACTAATATAACATTGTATGTTAATTAAATTATACTTCGATCAAAAAATAAATAGGAATGGACTCTGTGTAGCTCACTAAAAAAAATAATAAACTGTCTAAGCTTTGTATAATGAACATGAATCATTTTTATAATGAGTAAAAAACCCAAGACAGAAGGATACACCAATAATCATGAAATAACAAGATGAATATACTGGTGCAATTACTGAAATGCATTTGTACTTGATTAGGGACTCTAATCTGGGAAGAACTAGATTGTTTTTTTCTTCTAAGAGTACTATTAAAATTTCTCTATTTGTACTAAAATAAACCATCTGAGGAGGGAGTAAGGAAAAGGTAGTTCTTGAGGGGGTGGCAGCAAAGACACACAGGGGAGTATATCTTAAGTTAAACAGGTTGAATAGTCAGATATTAATTGAAATTCATATTCATCATGTCTACAACCTTTTTGGTATTAAAATACAAGCTAATGGAAAAGTGACTTCCAAGTTTATAGTTCTGGTCACTTTCTAACATGAGCTATTTTTGGCTACGGGTACTTGCCCTTCATAAAAATTAGTCATGTTACATAGACACAGTCAGGGGCAGGGTCCATTTGAATGAGTGACTCATAAGTTTTCTACAGATAACACAAAAATTCTTTCCAATAATACGACAGTAGGGAATAGCTGAACCCTTGTGGAGGTACACACACAAGACAATGAAGCCAAGCGCTTTACAAATGGAAAGGTCAGTGACGGCTTTGCCGTATGATCTACACTTAGACATGGCAACACACATTCGTCAAGTAATGGAAAAAAAGTTCCTTTTCCAGCTCACAGCTTTTCATGAGTAATTTCATAGCTATACACCACTATGAATCACTCCACAAGCACACACAGAGTGTCAAAAAGTTAATTTAGGGCACAAGCCTTCAATGGCATAAAATCTGACTGCTTGGTGATATAAACTCTTAAATATTCAGGGTGAGATGATTCAATTTAGCCAGTTCCTGTGCATTTATTCCTCTTGTCTTCTGTTTCTCAGCTGCTAATCATTTCACAAATGTCCTCACCAGAGAAAGGAAGTGAAATTCAAACCAATCAATCTAGTTCCTAGTTATTAGAATTTTTGGTCAAAGTGTGTGGGAAGTGGAAACCAAACTAAGTTCTGACATCCCCCACTGATTTTAATGACCCTTTTTAACCTCATTCGCACGACCATGTACAGATGGAAACTAAAACTCTAACATTTGAGAGGAAAATGGGTTTTAGGATTATAGAAGGTTTTCCAATCCACCGATTAGAAAGGTGTCCTTGGGCTAACTGCAGGTCACTGAATGTTCAGGAACCATGAAGAACAATTTTAAGCCACTGAAATTTTAGCAATCACAGAAGTATTTGGGGAACTCAAAACGCGGCTACAACGTTCTAAATGTTTAAAAGTCTAAAAGCATCTCGGTTGTAAGTAGCTTCCACTACTGAGCTCTGCTCAGATTTATTAGACCTTAGGCAAATTTGGCAGATTTGAAACAGTGATGACCTCAAAGGATCATTCTATTTGGATACATCATATAAAACTATTATGGACTGTTCTGTTTTTGTTTTTTGAGAGAGAGAGTGTGTGTGTGCAAGTGGGGGAGAGGGGCAGAGGGATAGAGAGAAAGAGAATCTCAAGCAGGCTCCACATTAAGGTTCCATCTCATGACCCTGGGATCATGACCTGAGCCGAAATCAAGAGCTGGATGCTCAACCAACTGAGCCACCCAGGTTCCTGTTTTTGGCTTTTGACTGTCATAAGAACAGATGAGATATTTAACAATTGACAGGGGAAAAAAAGGGCCTGATTTCTAGCCTCTGCCCATTTCCTTGCTGTAAATTTTCCCACCTGTTATTTTTAAAAAAAATTTTTAACGTTTATTTATTTTTGAGAGAAAGAGACAGAGTGTGAATGGGAGAGGGACAGAGAGAGAGGGAGACACAGAATTGTAAGCAGGCTCCAGGCTCTGAGCTGTCAGCACAGAGCCTGATGCAGGTCTCAAACTCACGAGCGGTGAGATTATGACCTAAGCTGAAGTTAGACACCCAACTGGCGGAGCTACCCAGGTGCCCCTCCCACCCATCATTTAAAAAACGTCATACACATGAGCAGGGGAGGCATGGAGAGAGAGGGAGGGAGAAAATCCCAAGCAGGCTCAGCGCTTGGTCAATAACCTAAGAGCACAGATAACGGTAAAATGCAGTAAAAAACTAGGAAGTGATGACGTTTGAGTATTTATTACCTTTGTTTTTAATTTAAGTTACATTTTATTTAAATGTAATATGGACTAGATTCAGCACATCACTTAAAGTAGCCCTGAGACTTACCAAGAATACGTGCTCAAATATCTGTGTAGGACTATCCATCTGACCCAGGATCACTATCATTTCATTATCTATAAATTCCTTGAATTCTCGCAAGTTGCACACCATTTGCATTTCCAACTCAGTTCGTATCTGAAACAAAGAGGACATATTTTACTAATCTCTGAAAAGTACCTCTGTACTTTCAATCACTCATTTCTTCTTTTATTTTTTTAATTTTCTTTTTTTATTTTTGAAAGAGGCAGAGTGTGAGCAGGGGAGGGGCAGAGAAAGAGGGAGACAAAGAATCTGAGGCAGGCTCCAGGCTCTGAGCTGTCAGCACATAGCCCACCGCAGGGCTCGAACTCACGGACTGCAAGATCATGACCTGAGCCGAAGTTGGACGCTTAACTGACTAAGCCACCCGGGCGCCCCAATCACTCACTATTTCTAACCCCATACCTACTGATATTCCACTCCTAGCCTTGGGACAGGAGAACTCAAGGTTTCTTACCTCTTTGGATGTGATATTCTCCAAATCCTTCTGCATCATTATCTCCCTTAATTTGGTTTTAATTAATCTTTCTGTTCGCTCACGTTCAGTTGGTCTGAGAAGAGAGAAATGGTGATTTTTTTCTTAGGCAGGCATTGACTAGCTTAATGAACGTGCCGTTTGATTATTTCCCAACTGGCAGACCTTCCCTCTATTACCCTCAAAAATTACCTTCCATTCTGGAAGCGTGGCAAAAAATGTAATTAAGATAAGTTTTTTTGCACTAGATATAGAATGTAAACATGCAGAAGTTATTAGAGAGGCTGTACATGTAAAAGCCCTTTAATATATTCATGTACATCTATGAAGGGGTAAAGACAAATAGGCTGTGCTGGGTATGCTCCTTTAACGCAGAACCACAGCCGTACTTCTCCATCAAGTACCCCTGATACCACCTGCTGGGCTAGAATACCAAACTGGGTAGAACAATGCTGTGACCCACTATGGAGTGGGTCTTCTATACGTTAAAATGCCACCTAATGCTGATCGTTTATTGCTGTCATTCTAGAAAACAGGAAAGACAAAAGAAATGAGTTCTGCCTTCTTCCATGAGGCAAATTCTCTCCAAAATGGGTTTCCAAAAATTAACTACCTAGAGGACTTCCATCCAAAATGTGTTCCTTTTCATGAAGGTTCTCATAACATCTCTGTGAAATTATTACCCCCATTTTACAGATAATGGAAACAAACACCGCTGAAAGGTTAAATGACGTGCCACAGATTACATACCCTGGTAGCACAACGAGCACTCTCAGCCCAGCCTAACACCTTACCGGTGGGATTATATTGCTTCCCTTAATCTTCTGAGTCTTAAAAATAAAATTACCCTTGGAACTTTAATAGGAAATTAAACTAGGAAGCTGAGTCTCCAATTAGTAGACAGGCATTGGTTCAACATAACTGGATGCTTCTCTCTAAAAGCATTATTTCATATTATGCAGAATTCGAGTGAGGCTGGCAAAGGGCACTTAGTTTCTGTCTCATCTTTCCCTCTTACCTACTCAAGAAAGGTATCTGCTCTGTACCTCCTTATTTGGAGATGGGAATGGACTAAGCCTTCAGGCATCCTGCCTGCCTTTGCTGCCTACAGCCTTATCACTGGCTGCAAAAATAGCTTCAGTAATCTCCAAAGATGGATGCTCTGACCTCACAACCTTGGGGCTCCCGACCACTTGGGCTCTTAGTTTCTCATGAGCTCTGCAGAATACAGATAATACTGGTGCCATTTCCCTACCCATCAAGGCATCCCTGTCTTGACCAGGATTAAAATTCTTAATCACGTTCCCCACCATTTTTCCTAGAAACAGTTAATGGTAGAAACTTATGTATTTCAGTCTTCTATTAAAAAATATTGATACAAACAAATTTTACCACCGATGTGCATGAGTTAGATTCCTTAGGTTAGCAGTCCTTCTCCTATCCTTCACAACACTTGAAGCAGAGTGGTTTGGGAGCAGACACACTGGGTTTTAATCCCAGCCCTGCTACTTACCAGTGGTACAACCTTGAACAAATTCCTCCCCTCCTCTCGGCAGGTTTCCTTTTCTATAAAGTGAGGACAATAATAATATCTGCCTCATGAGATTCTTATGAGGATTAAATGAGGTATCATGTATGAAGCACCTGGCAGAACATCTGATACACACTGGAGGTACTACACACATATGTTCCCTTCTTCCCCTTCCTTGGATTTCAAAATATAAACTGTATTTGCAGTAGAGCACTTCAGTCCATTTTGGCACACATTTTCCCTGTATGCTCAGCATTCTTTTTTAGGCTTTTTTAGTCAATTTAGGAAGGAGGGAATGGAAAAAACAGTACAACACAGACACAATTTCTTGCTCAATTTCACTAGAGAAAAATTTGGAAAATACATAAAAATGCAAAGAAAAATAAAAAGCACTAAAAATCCCTGCATCTGAGATTATCATCAATACTCTGACCTACAGCTTTCAGTCTCTTTCTGAGGCAGACATATGTAAACAAATATGTCCTAAAAGTGGGGCTATACCGCACATACTAAGAGCTAACGTTTAATTTAGGGACTACGCTTCACATTATTCTTTTTGCTTGGAGATATAGATGGATTATGGCCAGTTTCCTCTCCTTTTCTTTCTTTCTGCTGTAATATCCAAAGTTTCTCTAATAAATCGTGAGAAATGAGAAGGGTTTTCTCTCTCTCATGTAAGTCTGCTTTAGAATGTCCATTTCTGAGGGGCACCTGGGTGGCTCAGTCGGCTAAGTGTCTGACTTCAGCTCAGGTCATGATCTCATGGTTCGAGGGTACAAGTCCTGTGTTGGGCTCTGTGCTGACAGCTCAGAGCCTGCTTGGGATTCCCTCTCTCTCTCAAAATAAAAAAATAAACTTAAAAAAATAGAATGTCCATTTTTGGGTCAGATGAGACATCCATTCCTTTGATACCCATCAACCAGCTATAAAGCATGAACTGAGTAACATTTTTCCAAGATTCTGAATGCCAGACTAATTCTTATTTTTCAGTTACTGTGGGATCTTCAAAGGACTAGGGCTAATGAAAAAGGAGGTCCTAGCGTCAGTAACACCCTATGCAAGAGAGCTTCTACTGCTGTTTTGACTGTTCTGTTCACACAAATCTTGGATATTCCACTTTTCTAATAAAAATAGTTTGCATTAGTATCTAAATTAAGCATTTTCTTCAAAAACAAAAGAATACCCCCCCGAACTATTTTGATATGAACTTTAGGAATCTGAAGGTGAAAGTCTCTATGGTCAGACAGTAAGTAGCTACTCTTCTTTCCTAGCTAAAGAATACCTTGGAATTGCAGAGATCGATTCAGAGCAAAATAAACACCTTTATTAATTTCCAAAATAATCACATTAGTTTCAACACACAGACCTAAAAGAAATAAACAACACCTCCACCTCAGACCTTTATCCAACTCAACAGTACACCAGTGAGATTTAATAAAATCTTACTGACGAAGACCCAAAATGGCAAAGGTGGGGATGATTCCAACACTTGAGTTATACATTATTTTTTGAAAAAAATTGTTTTTTGAGAAACATGAACAGAAATCAGTTTAAAATTAGCCTAACAAGCTAGGCGGTCTTTTAAATTGACTAGAAACATCTTGTTTTCTTAAGTATTAGAAACATCCCTTTAAAAGCTTCTCTATGTCATTAATTTGCTTACCAAATGCTTCTTTCCAAATTACCAAATGCAAAGGCAGACTTCACCCTACCTCCCTTTATAAATTTTTATTTTATTTAATTTTTATTTGAGAGAGAGAAAGAGAGCGAGTGAGCAGGCATGCACACGTGGGAGCCAGGGAGAAGGACAGAGGGAGACAGAAAATCTTAATCAGGCTCTATGCTCAGAGCGGAGCAGAAATCAAGAGTTGGATAGAGGACGTATCAGATATTAAACTGATAAGAACAAATACTACACTTGATCTTAGCCAAAAGGCCGTGCCTGGGTGGCTCAGTCGGTTGGGCGGCCGACTTCAGCTCAGGTCATGATCTCACGGTCTGTGGGTTCGAGCTCCGCGTTGGGCTCTGTGCTGACGGCTCGGAGCCTGGAGCCTGCTTCGGATTCTGTGTCTCCCTCTCTCTGCCCTTCCTCTGCTCACGCTCTGTCTCTATGTCTCTCAAAAATAAATAAACGTTAAAAAAAAAAAAAAGAGTTGGACGCTCAAGTGACTAAGCCACGCAGGTGCCCCAGCCTAACTCCGTTTAAACTCAAATTTCAAATTAGTGGAATCTGAATGGGATCTTATGGTACTGGAGTTCTTTACTATAGAGATTCCATTGTGCCCAGGAGTGAAATTCCTAAAGCCTTTGCAGAGAGAAAGAATAGGATTCTTTGTGTGGTATAGCGCAGACAATGACTAGTATCACTGGTAAGATTAATTCTCCAAGAAGAGAGATTAGGGAGGAACATGTTGCTTATGACCCTCTAGGACACAGTGGAGAAAAACTCTGTGATCCTGAGAAAACAGACTTACATGTCGGTGAAGAGAGCTGGAGAGTCGGGCCGATGGGACTGCACATCCTGCATAGCATTCCATTCATTGACTGATGACTGATCTGAGTTGATATGGCTCTCGTAATAACTCACCCAGGTGAGAAATAGGCTGCCTGGATAGTAGTTATGCATTCTGGCCACTTCGCAAGCCTTATGTAAACTCTGTAACGCAGACCTGAAAGACACATTGGGAAATGAGCACTGTAGAACTACAGGGATACCAACAAGCCAATAATCCATGTGTACCCCAAATTCTTTCCATTTTTAGATCCTATAGAATTTGGTCTTGGGAGAATCTATTCTCTGGAATTTAAGATTCTCTGATTCTGATTATACTATCTTACCTATTCATAGCATTTGGCTAGACACTTCTTGCTGAAAGATACGATGCATTATTAAGGTTGGGGTTAGAGATGCGGGGCAGGAGAACTGACAACCCATCAGTGAAAAACAAGTACCTACGGAGCTCATGACCGTGCGGCTGGAACATGCTGTGGGTGTGCTATGTCACTACAGAACCAAAGATCTCAACCATTTACTATATTAACGATGTAAAGATTGGTTTCCGTTGGCGCAGAATCATCTTACAGCTTATGTTCCTTAGGATTCTCGAGGGTCCACAAAGATCACATAGCTAGATGTCCTTGAGCCTTGAGGACATGGCCTTTCATGCCCAAGAAGGACTAGTCTAATGACATTTATCATTCTTGCTGCTTTAGTTTCCCAGTCTCTTAAAACCATTTATTCATATGCTTGAGCTACTTTCTAAGAGTAGCTTTGGTAATACTAAGACTAATTAAATCTCTGACTCTGAACTCAGGAACCCAAGGATAAACAAAACTGAAAAGTACCTTTTTGTTTTTAACTTTTATTTTATTTTTTATTTGAAAAGTGCCTTTTTGATGATCTACTTGGGAAAAGCTAAAGCCAGAAATGCTAGGAAGTTAGTTACATAGGAGCAAGGATCTTTCTAAATTTTGTTTACTGACATATCTCAAGTGCTTAAAAGCATGTCTAGGTTATGGTTGGAGCACAGTTAGTATTTGCTAACTGAAATGTCTTATTAGATGTAAGCTAATGCCAGTCTCCTATGGAAGGAGGACAGTAGAAGAAAATTCTATAGGCAGTCCATTTACACCTTTCTTTTAAAAATGCTGTTTAATTTTTTTGCCTCATAACAAAGGTGATTCATGTTAACTTTAGAAAATTTAGGGACCTTAAGGAATAGGCAGAAATATCCTGTAATCTGACCACCTAGAAATAACCACTGTTAAGGTTTTAGTATAGATCTTTTCAGTCTTTTTGTTTATGCACAGATCTGTAATAAAGATATATATGATCACATTCTATATACCTTTTAACTTGATTTTATTTTGTACCTTCTTACCAATGTCTATGTTAATATTCTTCAACCAGATTCTTTTTTTAAAAATTTTTTAATGTTTATTTATTTTTGAGAGAGAGACAGAGACAGAGTGTGAGTGGGGGAAGAGCAGAGAGAGAGAGGGAGACACAGACTCCGAAGCAGGCTCCAGGCTCTGAGCTGTCAGCACAAAGCCTGAAGCAGGGCTTAAACTCACAAACACCGAGATCATGACCTGAGCTGAAGTTGGACACTCAACCGAGTCACCCAGGCGTCCCATCCACCGGATTATTCTTAATGGTTGCATTATATTTAGTAACATGGAGCCACCATAATTTAATTCCTATTTTAGACATTTAAATTGTTTTCCATTTTTTGCTATTATTACAACACTGACAAACATTCTTATGGTTAAATTTTTTGTATACATCCATGATCATTACCTTAGAATAAATTCTTAGAAGTAGAATTACTAGGTTAAAAGGGCACACAAAATGGTAAGGCATATTGGCAAATCATCCTTAAGAAAGGCTGTTTCAGTTTATTCTCTCACCAATAGTAAATGACAATGCCTGTTCCTTGAGTCCTTGTCAACCCCATATAATGTAAATTAAAAAGTAGTTATCAATTTAATAAAGGAAAAACATTTTAGCCCATTTTTATCAGGGAAACAAATTTCTCCCTAAAAACAAAGTTGCAGAATCTTTTAAAATTCTATTACTTAAAGTAAGCCAAATTCTCAAGAGAAGTTTGTCAAATGCTGAGAATTCTCAGTGAATTTCAGTGTCATTACATAGATGGGAAGCTAAGGGCCAGCTGAGGGCAATGTACAGGATATTCAACACATGTTTTCTTCATCCAGGAAACATGTGCTTCAAAAGCGTATGCCACAAGTGTCTGGGGCAAGTGTCCTAAAATACACTCAAGGCTTAACCACCTCAGATACTTGAGCTGCATACAGGAGTGGGAGGCTGCAGTAACCACTTTCCTGTGAAGGAAACACCTGGTCTAAATGCTACTTTGATACATACATGTTTTTTTTTTTCCCCTGTGGACTTTCAGTTCATTACTCCCCATGTGGTACACCAAAAAGTTTATTCTGCAATGAGTGAACAGAAGTAGGACTAGTCAGTTTACTTTAGAACATCAAAGATTGAACTAGGTTTTTACTTGAATCTTCACTGTCTTGAGAATTAAGACTGCTTTGTACTCCTTCCCAAAATATAACTAAAAACACTGCTGTTATTGGGACTTATGCTGTTTGGTTTTACTTGGGACCTAGGAACAGATATAAGTCAACTGCCTTTAAAGGACCCTTAGTCAAAAAAGGTAAGTTTTCCATGAGGAATTTATCTGTGAAATGTGCCCTAAATCTAAAAATCTGGCTTAAACACGTAACTCTGTTCTACCTCAATTTTTGCACGAAATGATGACTCTTAAGTTCATCTGACTCTGTTTTATCCACCTCAAGCCTATCGATCCTGTTATTTAGGGGCAAATGAGCTCCCTGGAATCTTTTTTTCAGGCTCCTTTATTTTCTTTTTGGCTTTCGTTCTGTCCATTCAGTTCCTCAGGGGGACTTCTACTACACAACAGGCAGCTGAACGAGAAACTGCAATTCGAATCCCTGACTTGGGGATAGACTCTGAATCTTAGAGTCATACCATTCCTTGGGTATATGAGATAATTTTTCTACATAATCTATTACAAGACAGTAAGACACTATTCTGTTTAAATAGAAGAGATACTCTCAGGTCAGTTATGTAACCTTTTCCAAAACTTCAGTTTTCTCATCCATAATAAGGAGCTATTAATATCATTTTGGGGAGTTGGTGTGATGACTAGATATAATCCACACAAAGCACACTGTCTGAACACATAGTTAAGTATCCCAAAAGTGTCAGTACACCGGCTGATGGTTACTGACAACTATAATGTTTAGGCTTTATTTGTATTATGCAGTCTTGCAAACAGTCACCAGTGATTTAAATGGAAACTTATCTACCTGTAACTCCATCAATAATATCCCTGATTACCTAAAGAAATTCAACACTAATGCACTGTAGTATTGCGATGTTCTAGATTTGGTTCTAGACTGTTAATAACTTAGTCAATGTGTCCCTATAAAACTCTGTTCCAACTTGGCAATCTGATCCAGTAAATGTCTTCCGGAGTCTAAGAACATCTCTGAATTTTACCTGCTTACCAAGGCTTGAGGCCTTCCACTATGATAATTTGAAAACTGAACTCTCAGGTCATCTTTAACTATGAGGACCGCACAAACAGATCACACAAAATCTTAAACACACAAACAGATCATATAGCATTTTCATAGAGAACTGTACCATTTAAAATACTACTACTCACGAAACATTGCCCCAATAGTATATTTAAAAACTTTCATAGAGATATTAAAAGTCCTCTTACCACATTGCCTGTACAGATACAGGTTTGAATATGTGCACTCTGTTATCCGTTGATACACTGAACCCACTAAGGAAAAAAATGAGACAAAAATCCACAAATGAGAGTAGGTTATTTCAGTTGTGAGTTTTAAAGGTCATTTCCCAGGCTTGCAACTGCTGGCTCAGTAGAAGAAATCACCAGGCCACTTCATATGGAAGTTAACTAGTGTATAGTTAACCTGACTGGAGACGCTTGGCTGAAAAGCTTCAACAAATTGTCTGATTTTATCTACCAAGCAAAATGAATGGACTCCCACACTAGAGCTAGGAAATGACATATAGTTTCCCAGCTATAGCTACAGACAAACTGTTGTGCTGTATATTTCTATTTGGACGTTTTATGGGTTCTTAGCAAACCCGACCTGGGTTTTATAAACTGGAGCAAACATCTTGGTCTCTTGGGGACACATTCTAAAAACACCAGGAGGTGGGGGTGGAGGGTCACTGGAAGGAATTGGCACAGGAAAGGGGTTATACTGTAGGCTGACAGCTGGCAGAGGCAGCGAGAGGTTATTTGAAACAGAACATATCATCCTCTGGGAGAGCATTGCAACAGTCCCACATGCTCAGATGAAAGAGTGAGCCAACAAACTAGTTTTTCTTTGTTTGGATTCTTACCATAGCCAGAGAACAGAAGTGAGAGGCCCTGGCAAGTGGTATTTTTACTCCACTTTACAAAACAGGAGTTTAAAAGGACTCACTGAGTTGCTGACATGACAGTTCACTTGGGCACACTGGGCCTCCCATTCAGCTTAATGAATGGGCACTAAGATGGAACCCCACCCCTTGGCTTTCTGTACAAGAATAAAAAGGGAAAGCTCTTACCCGTCACCATCCAAATGAATTAGGGTGTCACTCCAGAGGGGCAGGACTAAGCCCATGGTACAAGTGCTGCTGCAAGACAAGAAACAGTCCGCAGGTTAATCCCTGCTATTCTAGGAAGCAGTTGTTTGTTGATTAACTCTTTCAACACAAAGGGTAAAGCCCCCAAGCTCTAAATTCTGGCATGTTAAAGTGGAGGAATTTCTATTATATTACTATCAACCTAATGCACGTACTCTGGAGCTGTATCAAACAGGTGGTTAGTCAGGTTCTTACATATTTAGCAAAAAAACTTATTGACTGAGCAACCTGTATTGCTATCTCAAAAGTGGCCACTGTCTAAAAATCTAGGTGCTGCTGACTTGTGATTGGCAGGTTTCACTCCAAAGTCACAGCACCTACCACAACTCCAAAATTTTTTTTTAGTATTTTTGAGAGAGAGAGAGAGAGAGAGAGAGAGAGAGAGAGAGAGAGAGAGAGAGAATTTGCAGCAGGCTCCAGGCTCTGAGCTGTCAGTATAGGGCTGACAAGGGTCTTGAACCCATGAACTGTGAGATCATGACCTGATCTGAAGTCAGTTAACTGCCTGAGCCACCCAGGCATCCTCCTAAATTTTTTCTAATATCAAGAACTACTGCTGGTTGCCGAAGACCTCTGAATACATAATTTGCTCAAATTTAATTCTGAGGTTTATGTAGATTTACTGAGTATCAGAACACATAGTCTAAAAGGGAAAGGGAATTAAAATATGTAAAAAATGTAATTGTTAATGGTTTGTGATCAAGCTGGAGAGACAAAAACAGACACAAAACAACTTAAATCAATAAAACAGAGCTTGGTGACAGTGCACTGAACTAGCCTAGAGCTGCTGAAATGCAGAGCAAATAGGAATGTCAACAAACCAACAAAAGGGCAGCCTAGTATATTAAAATCCTATTTAAGTCGCCCATTAGCTCAAGGAGGAAACTAGCTTTAAGTTAATGGAATAGGTTGGGATAGAAAGCCATGGGTTCTCAACTGTGTCTCTATCACACCACTTCTCTGGACAACTGTAGTCTACCTTAACCTCTGCCACTTTCTCTCCTTAAAGCTGCCATAAACCGTCTACCCCTACCATTCAGTCTCCCAAAGGCTCTGATGCCCTCTCCCTGCCAATGAATCTAGAAGAGCATGACATAGTAGAAGGAACCGTAGACATGGGAGGCAGAACAGCAAAGTATGGTTGAGAGCACAGGCTCTGGAGTCAGATGGGCTCTGGAACCTGGGTTCTGGCACTAACTGTGTCATTTTAGGCAAATTATTTAATATCTTTGTGCTCCAGTTTTCTTATCTCTAAAACCGAATAAAAACACCTTCTTTATTGAAGATAAAGATCTCTTTTGAAGACTGGATAACACACTAAAAATGTATATCACAATGCCAAAACATAACAATTACTACCACTTACTGGGCAGTTATACTTTGTCAAAATATCTGGATTTGATCTCCTTTGGTATTCCAATTCCTTTTGACAAGTTATTTATCCTCTCCCAATCTTAATTTCTTCATCTTAAAATGTAGGTAACAAAACCCACTTTCATAAAGTTATCATAAATATTTTAAATATTTAAAGTGAAACAACACATATGAATTGTCACACAAAACAAATGTTGAGTATAAATTTTTGGTGAGTGTTCTAATACAACTGAAAGTGACAGGGGGTGTGGGGAGAGACAGGGAACGTCATAAAGATGCACTGAAAACAAGATGAGGAATATCAAGCTTTGACGGTTGGAGTCAGTGCAGGGCTAACCAAGGCCATTCCCTAGGTGGGCTGTGTCTAATGCTTTGCCCTGTGCTTGCTGGTCTGTGTTACCCAATGCTCCCTCCACTAATGATTCCAGAGTTCAGCAGAGTCGAATCAAGATTGCAACAGCTTATCCACATCAGAAGGCTGGGCGTGAACTCCAGACACACAGCTATCATGTTAGAGTACGGTGGGGGGGGGGGGGTGGGGGACGACGACGACGACGATGAGGACAACTCTGCCACTATTTTCACTGAGAAGATGAGGTGAGCACAAGTAAAACTTGTTTTGAAAATGGCGCCCCAAGATGGAGTGGGGTTATTTTCAGAGTAGTTCCTTTTTCCCTCTCTTCTTTTTCAAGTGAGTGCTTAGCCAGGTTCCTAGCAACAAGTAGAGTTTGGGTATAAAAACAAAAGGTTTACAGCCTAGTGACAAATCTTGACATTAAGTAACTACAGAAGAAAATGCAGACATCTAAAACAGTGTGATCTATGAGCTCTGTGATCAAATACCAGTTAAACTTTGGACAAGTGACAGTGATATGTAGGAATCAAACATCACATTTTCAGCTTATATTCAGGTCAGCTGCTTCTTTACATTAAGAAAAAGCTTTTTCACACAATAGGAAAGAGGGGCCTGAATTAGGCGTACCTAGTATTTTTATCTAGTTTACCTTGAGTTTCATGAGATTTTTCTCCTTTAAAGTACAGGGTACTTATTGTAGTAGATACTCATCCCATTCAACAAATATTTACTGACTGGCTATATGTACCAGACATTTCAAGGTGTTGGGGGTGCAAAGAAAAATTATAAAATAACACCAAAAAACTCTATTTTATAATTTGAAATATATTCAATGCAATTTGGAAACCAAGGTTACACTGTATATTAAAAATTTATTCCTTAAAATATAAGACAATACTCAAAGACTGGCTAAATGAACTGGCATATCATATCTTGAGAACTATTTGGGAAAATATGTCTGTCATAAATAATCTGGGTTCTACTTTGGTTTAGTGCTGTTTTGAAACATTAACTTTTTATATTCTCTGATATAAAATGATACAAATTCCTTCAACAGCAGTTGAGCTAGAAACGATACTAGGTTACCTGAGTGCCAGTATTCTGGAGTGGGCAGCGCTTTTCTTACTATCCCAGGAGCTTATTCGAACAGAAGATGGAAGGGAATTTATAATACCGAGGTTACTAAACAGAATGAAAACTAGTTTCTATAGTTTTTCACACCACATTCTGTCTTCCGTAAAATATTATTTTCTTTTGTTAGTCGGATATGATTCAGGCAGGACCATTACTGAAGACAGATGCAATTCACTGAGGATAAATTATTGGGCACCCATATTAATAAGCATTCTTTATGATTTCTGGGAACATTTAGAACAAAGTAAAAGAGGTAAGATTACACAGCTGATTTCTCACACGCTGGGTCAGGAGAATCTGAAGTTGTTGCCTTGTATTTCTAGGGGAAGACTCAAGTGAAGTTTCCACATAATCCCAGTTCCTGTTTTATGGGGTTTCCAAGGGACGAATCAGGAAGAACCAAAGGAAATAAAGAGTAGCACTGTCCAACTAAACTTTCTGCAACAATGGAAATGTTTTATACATGTACTGTCCAAAATGGTAGCCACTAGCCACATATAGCCAGAGTACTTGAAATGTGGCTAGTTGTGACTGAGGGGCTGAAATTTAAATTTTCTTTAATTTTAACTTATGTAAATGGTCACAATGAGGTTTATGGGCCAGCACAGATCTAGAGAGATACAAATCCAAATCAGAGGTCTTAAAATACTAATATGTAAGCAAGGTAGGTACTTAAAGGATAAATGCTTACTTTCTGAAAGGTCTGTTGAGTATAAGACAACACCAGAGGTTAAATCCATGCAGGAGAACACCTCAATGTGGTTTATAAGCCTGTGTAATTTCAGAGCATACAATTAAAGGCTGTGAGAGTCATATGAGGTAACAACTCTGGCCTCATGAAACCACAAATAATTTTCAGGTTGACTGTACAAGTTTAGGTAAACACTTGTTTATGAAACGTAATGACAATGTGATTCTTTTCTTCCTAACATCAGGACAATTAGAATCACTCCCTGTCTCCTCTTTGTGGCTAAATTCTCCCAGGCCTGGGTCACACCGCTAGCGACTCCACTGTTCCATTCTAGTCCCGAACCAGGAAGTCAATGCTTTGAGACATCTGGCAGGATTTCCTGAGGCTTATTATCTAGAGTGTAAAGATCTGCTTAGCCACATTCCAGTCTTCCCAAGGTTTCTCCAGAAGAAGTGGGAAAATAAGAAAGGAAAGCAATAAACTTTATAGATACAAAAGAGCCAGGTGTTGAGTAATGTATAGTATCTTTAAACATAGGATGCAAAGTACTGTTAAAGCCAAAAGTGCAAGATTATAAAAGTTTCTGTTCTGAGTTTAAAGAATCAATTCCCTCCTACCCTGCCCTTTTACCTCAGAAGAAGGAAAAAGGAAGCAAAACATTTGGTAAAAGCAAGGTGTAAGGCCACGAATAAATAGAAGAGATTACAGTTAATGTGGGCTCTCTCTGAACTCAAGACCCACTGGTGCACTGTATTAAGTGGTACGTGCCCTAGAATCAGCAATGTGAATCATTACTGCTTAAAATAAAGTAAACTACAAAGAAAATGCAGCTTTTTATTCCTGGAGACTGAAGTTTGAATCATTTGCTTTATATTCACTACCATCTAAGGGTAGAGGAAGGTGAGGAACAGTGACAAATTGGGAACACAATCAAAGACATTCACTAATCATTTTCATCCCTCAAGATTGTGTGGCTAACATACTTTTGTGCTCCCTGGTTTTAGCCATTGACCTTTAAGAGTAGAATTAGCATAACATGTTTTTGTAATAACTCAACAGGCAACTGGAATAGATTATTTAAAAAGGAGTCCTCTCATCCTCCCTTTTGTGGTACCATACCTGTCATTAGAAGAGAAATCCATTCCTAGGACGATGCTTTCTTCAGTGTCTTGTCTACCATTAGTTGAAACCACTACCATATAGCGTGTTCTATTCTGGTAAGTACTTTCTAGTCTTACAGCCTGGAAGATAACAGATATATTATTAGGAAATTTAGAAGGTCAGTTTTAGATCATTCAACCTTTTTTACACCAGCATCTTAGGGCATGCTCAGGAAGACTTAAATTCACATCCCAGATCATGTATCAACTATGAAACCTTCGGTAAGTTACCAAGTTAATTGGAGGGAGATATAATAATACTTACCCCATTGGATCATAAGAATCATATGAAATAATACCTGTAAAGCACAGTGCTTGGCATATAGTAAAAGCTCAACAAATATTTGCTACTAGCATTTATAATAACAACAACTAACAGGGCATGTTCTAAAGATCGAAGAGGGAAATGTGAGTTATACGAATGTGAGCACCGGACTCACAGATGGAAGTTACAGAAACAATTTCAATACAAAGCAAGCTATTAATATTTGAGAAGTATACTCAATTGAAAGATTATACACTATGAGAGTTCCTTCTTTAGTTTTAGTGATAGAGAAATTACTTTTTCAGAGGCTTATTATTGTTTTTTTGTCAAAAACTTTTTATTTATTGCTTGTTTATAGTATTTAATTTAATTAATTTATTTTTTAATACAATTTATTGTTAAATTGATTTCTGTTTTTAGTACTTTAAAAGGGCCTTTCAAAAATTTGAATATGGACAGGATATTAAATGATATTAAGGATTTACCGCCAGTGTGATAATGGCATTTTGGTAATGCTTTTTTCTTAAGTATCTAGAGTAAAATGACACGGTGTCTAAATTTTACTTTAAAATGTTCCAACAATAGGAAACAACCAAGATGTCCTTTAGTAGTAGGTGAATAAACTAAATACATGCAGACAATGGAATATTATTCAGCACTAAAAAGAAATGAGCTATTAAGTCATGAAAAGGCATGGAGGAATCTTAAAAGCATATTACTTTGTGAGAGGAGCCAATCTAAAGAGGCTGAATATTGTATGATTCCAACTATATGACATTCTGTAAAGGGCAAAACTATGGAGTCAGTAAAAAGATCAGCAGTTGCCAGGGTGTAGGAGAGTATAGAAGTTTTTAGAGCCATGAAACTACTCTGTAGGATACCAAAGTAGTGACATCCAAATAATCATTATATACTTGTCGAAACCCACAGAATGTACAACACCAAGACTGAACCATAAGGTAAACTCTGACTTTGAGTAATAATGATGTGTCAGTGTAGGTCCATCAATTGTAACAAATGGGGTAGGCTATGCAAGAATGGGGATAGAGGATATATGGGGAAATCTCTGTATCTTCTGTTCAATTTTCCTAAAACTGCTAAAAAAAAAAAAAAGACCATTAAAATTTTTGTTAAGAGGACATATCTTATGTTATAATAATAATTAACAATAATAATTATTATTAATAAAGAGGGTTGGGGGAAGCTTTGGGAAATGATGGAGATGTTTATGGAATATAGATTGTGGTGATGGTTTCACGGATGTAACTCACCTAGTTGTATATATTAAATATGCACAACTTTTTGAAGATCAATTATACCTCAATAAAGCAATTTAACAAAATTTTCCAATAAAGAGGGGCGCCGGCTGGCATTATTAATCAGTAGAGCAGATCTCAGTCATGAGTTCAAGCCCCACGTTGGGCATAGAGCCTAGGCTTAAAAAAAAAAAAATTCCAACAAAGAAAGAAAAAAAGGTGGGAGGTGGGGGAGGTATAGATAAAAAAATGGCTTCCAGTTAACACCCATTCAAATATTACTATACATTTACTGCATATATAATCAGAGCCAAGTGCTGAAGATTCAACGGTAGAAGAGAGATATGGCCCTTCCCTTGCAGAGCCCAAGTCTAGTTTGCTCTTCTTTTTATCTGTTTTAACAACAAGCCAGGAAACTGCATTGGAAGTAATTTACTCTGTATAAAATCCCCACCATTCCTTATCTTTCCTTATTTCAGAAGAGACACAGAGTTCTAATCTCATCAACTAGCTCAAGACATCGGTCAGAAATTTCTATTTGGGATTCTTTCAGTGCTTCTCTTCTTGGGAGTCTCCTTTCCCTCAATTCTGTCACTAATCCAAAAGTAGCCACGCAAAGAGAACACGAAATGCAGTCACAAGGCTTAAGTGAGCCATTTGGCAAGGCAGAGGTGAGACTCACTCCCATGGCTATCTTTTTGTCTCTAAGCTGATACTCCTGGGAAAAGCTAGGAAAGCACAAATGGCAGAAGCCTGTTTCTAGTAAAAGGTGATACAACAAGAATGTAATGGCTGCCATTCTGATTCCAAATATGCAAAGTAGAGAGCTGTACTGCTAACTTTATGTTCCATAAGGTAACAGAGCATTTCAATCCAAATTCATTTGTGAGAAGTTAAGAAGAACTAATACTTCAATGGATGAAGGTCTAACACTAGTGGCCTGGGCCAAAAGAACATCATACACACAAAGCAATGGATAGGAGTGAACGACCATTAGGAGCCTGGAAGGCAGCGCCAACACTCTACTCTGACTCTACGAACACACCACAGAATATAAACTAATCAGAAACCAGGTGCAGGTAAACCAGAATTTTTTATAAACAAGATCTCACGTATTTTTACATACCTAAACTTGGGCTTGCCTCGGCAAGCTCTGAGCTAACTGTTCAGTTTCATGAATATGTTAGAGGCTCTTTTATCCTCTGTCAAGGCTCAATAACTGAACTGTGCTCCTGATAATTTATCCACAGCTTCTACACCAACCAGTGGCAACTGACTGGCTAAGCTGAAACAAATAAAAGGAAAAAGAAATAACCTCCACAAACATTACCTATCATACAAGTTATCAGTCTACGTTAGCAGGTGGGCAGCAAGAGTTTCTTTGGGATTCAGGACAAACATTAGTTGCCTTTAGAAAAAAAATTTTTTTTAATGTTTATTTTTTGAGAGAGAGAGCGAGCCAGCAAGCGAGAGCAAGCACAAGCGGGGGAGGGACAGAGAGAGAGATAGAGAGCGAGACACAGAATCTGAAGCAGGCCCAGGGCTCTGAGCTGTCAGCATAAAGCCCAACGCAGGGCTCGGACACATGAGCCACGAGATCATGACTGGGGCCAAAGTCAGATACCTAACCGACTGAGCCACCCAGGTGCCCTAATAGTTGTCTTTTTTAAAAAAGTGAGGTGGGGGCGCCTGGGTGGCTCAGTTGGTTAAGCACCGACTTCGGCTCAGGTCATGATCTCACGGTCTGTGAGTTCGAGCCCTGCGTCGGGCTCTGTGCTGACAGCTCAGAGTCTGGAGCCTGCTTCAGATTCTGTGTCTCCCTCTTTCTCTTCCCCTCCCCTGCTCACACTCTGTCAAAAGTAAATAAACATTAAAAAAATTAAAAAAAAAAGTGAGGTGTTCGTTTATTCATAATATCAAGAGCATTTCAAACATTTGGCCTTCCCTTGCTTATTAATATAATTATAACATCAGACCTCAAACCTAATGGGAAAGGCCCCAGTCATTGTACACTGATTTAGGATTGAGTAATAGATGCATCTCAGCTTTCTTCAATTCTAGGCTTTTTAGATAGCAGAAAGGAGCTTAGAGGCCTTAGGATTTGATCTCAGACCTCTAGAGAGGACCTACATAATTGCTTTTTTTTTTTTTTTTTTAAAGATTTACTCTTAAGCAATCTCTACACCTAACGTGGGGCTCAAACTTACAACTCTGAGATCAAGAGTTGCATGCTCTACCTGAGCCAGGCAGGTGCCCCAACTAATTTTTACTAAAAGGAAGTGGCATTTTAATCAGGAGGTCAGATGCCATAATTTAACACTTACATCCTCAAGAAGGTTGAGATGAAATCTTTTATAGAAAAAACTGCAATGCTGAGGATGGACTCAAGGTTTCAAATTTCCTTTCCCAAAGTTCAAGATTCTAGGTTAAGAAGTTAAAATTTTAAGAGCCATAGCATAAAGAAGAATCCAATACCGACCTGGGTTTGAAGTTTATTTCATATTCTTCTGTTGGGAAGGAGATTGACAAAATCGAATAATCTAATTTAACCCATCTAGTTAATCAGAGAAATGTAATTTTAAAATGGCAGTTTTTTTTTTTTTTTTTTACCTAATTCCCTAATATTGGAATTGGCAGCAATTCCTGTTATTTCCTCAGTTTCCAACATTTACATGGAATAGATGACTGGAATAAGACAACAATTCAGGTACATCTGATTAACTAAAGTTCTCACTGAAAAGAATACCACTGAAGTTTATTCTAATTGTCCAGGCAAAACAACATTTAAAATTTTGAAACTTGGCAGTAATAGCAACTGAGAAAATTATTCCAAGAAAGTCCATTTACTACCTAAATTTGGAATCCTATTATAAGTTTCAGGTGAACTGGATCCAGCAGTCTGAGGACTGGGGTAGGTCTGAGAAGTCACCTGTCTCTGCTTTGTTTCTGGAAGATAAGAACCCAACCTGCTTGCAAAGCTCATCTATCAGAGAATGATGTTAAAATTTCTCTCAGTAAAATAATTTAAATGCTTAATCTGATCACAAGCAGTTCACAAACACCACCTGATAAAATAACTTCTGTCCGCAGCATCAGCCAACATCAAAAAACATGACTCCTTAAGCTTACGCTGCACCTCTGCCTTTAATTTCTTTTCACCAAGAGTCTTACATCATGCCACTGCATGCCATGTTTATCCTCAAGGAAGCCACAGTATAAAGTCCCAATGTCTAGACAGGCAGCTCACCCAATCCATCAGAGAGAAAGGTTTTAGAAGTATGTAAATATTAAATTCTAGCCAAAAGAACAAAGCAAAGTCAATATATAAAATTAAAATAGGCTTCAGATGTGATACTAATAAACTAAAGAACATTGTTTTCAAAAGAAATAGAGCTTGAGGGAATCTCAGGATTTTATTCTTTTAGTCTATATGAAATTCTTCAATTAAAAAAATCTACATATTATATTCTTTGTAGTCATTAAAAACAGATTTATTTGCTGACATGGAAAGATATCCACAGTAAAGTGTGAAGAAAGCAGGTTATAAGACAGCATTTCATTAAAAAAAAAATGCTTATTTATTGCTTTTGAGAGAGGGAGAACGCAAGCAGAGAAGGGCAGACAGAATCCCAAGCAGGCTCAGCACTGTTAGCATGGAGCCCAATGCAGGGCTCAATCTCACAAACTGTGAGATCACGACCTGAGCTGAAATCAAGAGTCAGATGCTTGACGGACTGAGCCATCCAAGGTACCCCTTATCTCCTTTTTGTTCAAAAAAAAAAAGTGCTCTGACATATACTGTCTTTTCCCTTTTATTTATTATTATTTTTTAATGTTTGTTTATTTTTGAGAGAAGGAGACAGGGTCCGAATGGGGGAGGGGCAGAGAGAGAGTGAGACACAGAATCCAAAGCAGGCTCCAGGCTCCAAGATGTTAGCATAGAGCCTGATGGGGGGGTCAAAGTTGCAAACCATGAGATCACGACCTAAGCCAAAGTCCGATGCTTAACCAACTGAGCCACCCAGGCGCCCCTCTCTTTTCCTTTCAATTCTGAGCTCAGATCAATAAGAAACCTTTATTATTTGTTTTTTTTAATAGTTTTCTTCCTTTTATTTATTTTGAGAGAGAGCGCATGCAAGGGAGGGGCAGAGGGAGAGAGAGAGAATCCCAAGCAGACTCCACACTGTCAGCATGGAGCCTGATGCAGGGCTTGAACTCAAGAACTGTGAGATGATGACCTGAGATCAAGAGTCAAATGCTTAGCTGACTGAGCCACCCAGGCACCCCAGAAACCTTCAGTTATAAAGGTCAGAGTAAAACCTTTTCATCATTGCTCAAAACTGATTAGCCTTTCATATACATACATTTCCCCTAATCTCATTCATCCATGAGCAAGTCGTCAGTTATCCACTGTCACTTTTTTAAGTTTATTTTGAGAAAGAGAGAGAGAGAGAGCATGAGCAGGGAAGGGGTGAGAGGGAGGGAGAGGGAGGGAGAGGGAGGGAGAGGGAGGGAGAGGGAGGGAGAGGGAGGGAGAGGGAGAGGGAGGGAGGGAGAGGGGGAGGGTGGGGGAGGGTGGGGGAGGGAGAGAATGAATCCTAAGCAGGCTCCAGGCCACCAGTGCAGAGACTGACCCGGGGCTCAAACTCACGAACCGAACCGTGAGATCATGATCTGAGCTGAAACAAAGATCACCCGTCAGGTTTTCTGATACTCAGATTTGGGCTATTTTTATCATTGATCCACTTCAGCAAGAGCAGAGGTCAGAGAATCTGATACATACTCTTAAACACAGATAAACTGACTGGAAGGATGCTCATCCAAACTGCTTTTCTTCAGAGTGTAAGATACAAAGTAATTTTTACTTTCTTCCTTATACCTTTCTGTTTGTATGATTTTTAAAAATTTTATATTTAGAAAAATAAGCCCATTTTCATTTTGGGCAACTATCAATGAACTATAAAAAAACAAAACCAAAAAACTCCTTATTTTCTAAAACTCTCCTACATAGTACTCGAAAACATCTCCCTGTATCTTATTTACCTCTAGTAAAGAACATTAAAGTTACTTTGAATGTTAAAGTTTTTCGATTCCCAATCTGTCTTTAAGTTTTTCTTTATTTTTGAGAGAGAGAGAGAGAACATGTGTGCACAAGCCGGGGGAGGAGCAAGGGAGGGGGGCAGAGGATCCGACGTGGGCTCTGCATTGACAGCAGAGAACCAGACACGGGGCTTGAACCCACCAACTGAGATCATGACCTAAGCTCAAGTCAGACACTTAACTGACTGAGCCACCCAGGCACCCCCCACCCCAGTCCATTTGATGTTAAATGGGCCTTTGAAAATGTGCCAGAATACCAAAAAAACCACTATCTTCATTTCATCAGCTACAGTTTTCCTAAGTACTGAAGTTAATGCATGAGACTGTATTTGGAAAAACTGGTTCAGTCTTATTTTCAATGCTAAAGCAAAATGTGGGATTTGGTGCCTTTATTTGTTGTTTGGTTATTAAAAAAATAAAGGCAGGATTTTCAGTTGACTATCAAACTTTTAACCTTATGTACAAGCCCCAGGATGAGAATTTTAGCATTCCAAATTTAACTCAAAACAAAAGGCCTTGCTTTGAGTCTACAAATGCTCCTTTCAGTTAGAAAAGTGCTAATTTGTCCCAAGTCACACAATGTATTCACTCATTTTCTTGAAGATGACTCACTCAATAATCTGAAACATAATGACTATGTGTTTGTAACAATTCAAAACAACTGTAAAATGGCTTGTCATTTAAACTGAATTAATTCACAGGCATCAGTTACATTTTCTGAATTTATATTTTATAAATGTAAAGCAGCTGAAGTTGCATATTTTAGCAGGGGAAGAAAAACAGTTAATTGTCAACTCTGCCTTTCTAACTGCTTCCTTAATGCTCTCCTGTGGTTAAAATACACTTAGAGGTGCATTCTAAACTCCAGAAGGTTATAAAAGAGAAAAAGATAAAGTAAGTGATGACAGACCTCAACTTTAGCTCTACCAAATCACGCAATTTTTGGAAGCTATAAAAAAATGTCTAATGGACATCCACTATGTGCAAGTGACCATTTATTATGGGTTCTAGAGGAGGTGTTCTCACAGTGTGACTCCTGGGTCAGTGGCATCAACATCACTCGAAAACTTGTTAAAAATGCCAATTTTCACTGTCTCCCCTTCCCCAAATCAAACATCCTGGGTGGAGTCCAGCAAAAGATAGTTCAACAAAGCTTTGCAGGGGATTCTGATGGACTCTAAGGTTTGAGTATCCAGTGTTGCCAATCTTTAGATTTTTGAAGACAAGCTTCAAGTATTGATTTTTATGTAAAATCATTCAACTTTAAAATTCTGGCTCGGAGTCAAAAACACACCCCTGTGGTCCAAACAAAACATATCTGTCAGTTTGAGACCTCTAGTATAGAGCATTAAGTCCCTATTTGCCTGCCTTGTTTTCTGGTATCTTATCTTCCATACAGTAACAACAATCCCCAGATTTAGGCAGTGATATGCTTGCACGTCTACTTGATCCTCTTGAGTGTGAGAGGTAGAAAGGAGATGAGGAAGTGGACTCAAACAAGCTAAGTAACTTGTCCAACAACACACGATTGTGTTGTGTTAAACGTATGATTAGTAAAAGCCGAAGCCCAGGTCTCCTGACTCAAAGACCAGCACAAATCCCTCGTCTTTTTACTCTCTCCTCGTCCCTTCTTACATGTGTGCTTTTGCTTCGTCATGTCCTCATCTAGAGGGGCTGTCCTGTTTTTTTCTGTTAATCTAAATCCATCATCATTCAAGATCCAGCTCAAGCTTTACTGTATATAGAATCCCTGCTTTTTTTTAATGTTTAATTTTTTGAGAGAGAAGGAGAGAGACAGAAGAGTGCAAGAACGCACAACTAGGGAAGGGACAGAGAGGCACAGAATCCCAAGCAGGCTCCACGCCTAGCACAGAGCCTGACATCGGGCTTGATCTCACAACCATGATATCATGACCTGAGCCGAAACCAAAAGTTGGACACTTAACCGACTGAGCCATCCGGGCACCCCTACACAAAAAACTACCCAACTAGGCCAAGGCTCCAAGCGTTCTTTCTTCTGAAATTCAGTTGTTGTTATGATCAATAACTCACAAACTGGTGCTCATCAACAGCTTTGAATCATCAAATTATTTCGCATCATTTCACCTTAACTCCTATTCCCGATTATACTCCAAGCTCTCGGATGGTGCGGACGTGTTACCCTTTTCTGTTCCACATAGTGCTCAGCGCTTTGCCGGTACATAAAATTGACTGTTTAATGTTTGGTATCTTAGAAAGTCTTCTGAGGAAGAGCTGTAGTGATAACACTAACTTACCAGCCTGATGTTGTCTTCTGGGCGGAGTAATAGGAACATTGCTTGGAGATGCTGTTGGAGATCACCTGGTTACATTTGCAAAACAAAACATAATTATTTCTCATTGTAATGCCAACAAAGAGGATTCCTTCTACCTTAATAACCTTTGTAAAAGAAAATTCTGGGTCACTGTAATTAGACACAGAAATTAAGTAAGTGTCTTAATATGATTAACTTCTTTTTAAGTGAAAAGACAGAATGGCAGACTGCATCACTAAACATTCACTTTTAGCCTGTACTGCATTAAAATCTGCTTTGTGTTTGTCCAACGGAAGGTGCGCTTGAGAGCAATCTCCGTTCTGTGCCACGGTGGGTGTCGAGGAGAGCAACGGTGCTGTACGTCGGGCACAGACAGCACTGCTGTGCTCTCAGGTGCACTGAAGGTAGCAAGGAGGGAATCCTGAAAATAAGGTGTGAATTATCCCTAACTTTAAAAGAAGCTAACCATTTTGCCATTCTTATTTCTGTAAATCTTCCACTACACTTAACCTAAGAAGATTTTTAGATTTCCCATAGAATAAAGTCAATAGTTAATGATTTCCATATTAGTGGCTGATATTAAAAATAAGAGTTCTCCTTAAATATAGAAGATTCCAAGAAATATATATTCCACTGAACCTATAATTAGGTACTTTAACATTGTTAATCATTATTTGAAAACATCATAGTTCCTATACATTCTGTAAAACTAAATAGAATTTTTTTTTGTATTACAGTATTATACATTACCTCATATTTCCTATTCTATACTAGAAAATCTGGGGCTTTGGCTAATAGAAGATAATTAGATAGCATACTGTTATAAATGACAATCAGAGAACAAAAAACTTCATTCGTGCCCATCCAGGTTCGGCTTTTTTTAAGAGTCTAAAGGAACTGATACAGCAACCTGATGTTCTCACAATCATCTTGAAATCTACATACAAAATTTTCCTCCAGGTAACTTCAACTCTTAACTATGAGATGAAATACGGATATGTACAAGAAATGGTGAGGGGAGGAAGGAAAACAGTAGGTCAGCAAACAGGTATCTGTCTAAAATGTCAGCAAGTCTGACACAGAGGTGGTTCAGTCAGTTAGGCGTCTGACTCCTGATTTTGGCTTAGGTCATGATCTCACAGTCATGGGATCGAGCCCCGTGTCGAGTTCTGCACTGGGTGTGAAGTCTGCTTTAAGATTCTCTCTTCCTCTCCCTCTGTCCTTCCCCTGCTTGCACTCATTCTCTCTCAAAACAAACAAACAAACAAACAAACAAACAAATGATCAGCAAGTCTGAAAACCTTTCCTTTTTCTTTCCTTTTCTTAAAGAATAGTTTCTTGCCTCGCCCCCACCCTACCCCCTATTTCAGTGCTGGCTTCTGCCCAATTCCATTACTGCGGACTTTCAACTTTCAAAATTAAAAAGGAGAGTCATTATGTTTGGCCAGGTCTGTTCTGCTACTTTTCAAACCCAAAGACACAATCTAAGTCTTATGTGTAAGAACTAGTATGGGCTCAAAGGTATAAAACCAAGAGAAATTAAAATACAAATACATAAATATTCTTAGCACCATTATTCATAACAGCCAAAAAATGAAAACAATTCAAATGTCTATCAAGTGGTGAATGGAAAAATAAAATGTGAATACAGTAGAATATTATTTGGTCATAAAATGGAATAAAGTACTGATACATAGTATAACATAAATGATCCTTGGGCGCCTGAGTGGCTCAGTCAGTTAAGCATCTGGCTTCGGCTCAGGTCATGATCTCACGGTTCATGAGTTCTAGACCCACATCTCTGTGCTGACAGCTCAGAGCCTGGAGCCTACTTTGATTCTGTCTCCCTCTCTCTCTGCCCTCCTCTGCTCACACTCTGTCTCTCTCTCTCAAAAATAAATAAACACTAAAAAATTTTTAATGTAAATGACCCTTGAAAACATTATGCTAAGTGAAAGGAGCCTGTCTCAAAAGATCGTTTAGGGGCGCCTGAGTGGCTCAGTTGGTTGGGCGGCCGACTTCAGCTCAGGTCATGATCTCACAGTCTGTGGGTTCGAGCCCCGCGTCGGGCTCTGTGCTGACAGCTCAGAGCCTGGAGCCTGCTTCATATTCTGTATCTCCCTCTCTCTCTGCTCTTCCCTTGCTCACACTGTCTCTATGTCTCTCAAAAATAAAATAAAAACGTCAAAATCATTTATATAATTCCACTTATATGCAACACCCAGAATAGGCAAATCTATATATAGAGAAAGTAAATTAGTGGTTGTTTAGGATTGGCAAGGAAGGTGGGGGATGTAGGGAATGACTGCTAATGGGTAACTGGGTTTCTTTTGGGGGTGATGAAAATGTTCTAAAATCAAAGTGATGGTTGTACAACTCTGTATATATGAAAACAAAAATCACTGAATGTATACTTTAAATGGGTAAACAGAGTGAATTATATGGTACATGAATTATATCTCACTTTAAAAAAAAAAAAAAAGAACAAAAAAAAAGAACCAGTGTGGGGAGGAGGCAAAGAGTTAGGGATAAACAATAAAGAGTGACTTAACTTACATGTTATAACTGAGTTAAGCAGCTAAGGCTTTTTAAAAATTAAGATTTCTTCTGTTCTATTAGGACAAATAACCTGAGGAAAGGATTTTTAGGATGGAGAACTTGTAGAGGAGAACCATTTCTGGGCAAATAGTGGGCCTAAGTCCCTACTCCAAGTGCTACTGGCCCCAAGATCCAGATGGCTTCTTTGAAGGTCAGACAAAAGTCAGGGAGGCCTATTCCCACTGTAAGGCTTCTTATGTGAGTGGGGTTATGTGGACATTCAGATTCGTTAGCAGTGAAAAGGACTGCCAGTGAGCCAACTGGGTATATCCTCCTGGGAAACCTTCATTGCTAAATCACAGAAAAATTCATTAGAGTATTTTTATACCTTAGTATTTTTCCCACAAAAATTTATCGAACACCTACTACATATATAAGGCATTCTGCTAAGTGCCAGAAAAAAAGTAAGAGTGAAAGAAAAGTGATTATAGCGCAGTACAATTCTTTCACTACTTCAGAACTGTTGGAGAAATGGGGAATGGGATAGTCAGCCTTGTAGAACAAAACGAAAGGTAAAGAAATCAAGAACGGAATGGTGTACATGGAACTTACCTGCATGCTTGTTGCGTCTGTGGCTAATTCTTGGTGTGGATGAGCCATTTCCCCTTGGTAGAAAAAGGGCAGCACCTTTGACAGTTAGAAAGCTCTCGCTGATGCTATAAGGGAAACATCAAAAGAAAACGAATTATTTAAGGAAGGAAATCAGTATGATGGAGATCCATTTTGGGATTATCCATCTTCCATCTCCCATCTTCCAAAGTCCCAATTTCATGGGATGAAGTAAAAATAAAATCAAAAGAGACCTTGATTATTTACAGAGTCTTATCTATTCTAGACAATTTTTCTGGAACATAATTTACAATATTCTCTATATATTACATGGTAGCAGTGAAGAGTGAAGGCTCTGGAGCCTGATTGCCTGGGTTTGAATCCTGACTCTGCTACTTATTACTTGAGTGAATTCTGGGGGCCCTAAATTTCCTTATCTGTAAAACAAAGGTAATAAAATGAAGCTGTCGTGAGGAGTCAATATGGATACAGTTTCTTAGAGCAGTGCCCTTAACAAATACTAGGTATTGTTGTTGGATCTATGATTATCAATAACAGTGCTTGATTAGTGTCCTAATCAGATGTAAAGTACTTACTAATAACAGGCTCCAAGTTTGTCAAACATTTTTTTTGTTTATAATTCACTTATACCGGGGTGCCTGGGTGGCTCAGTTGGTTAAGGGTCTGACTCTTGACTTCGGCTCAGGTCATGATCTCACGGTTCGTGGGTTCGAGACCCACATTTGGCTCCATACTGGCAGTGTGAAGCCTGCTTGAGATTCTCTCTCTTTCTCTCTCTCTCTCTCTCTCATTCTCTCAAAATAAATACAAAACTTAAAAAAAAATACACATACACCACACTAAAGTGTTACTCAAAATTTTACTTTTATTGACTTGTATTCCCATATGCACTGAAAGGAGTAATGCACAGAAATGTTTAACCTATCGAGTCGGCCATATTAACACCATCTTTCATGTAAATGACAGCTCCACGGAGGTGGGGAGTTTACTACTCAGGATAATAGTAATGTAATTACTAGTGAATATCCACAGAAAATAGAAAGTATATCCAAACTATTTCGTATCAACAGACTAAGCCTTTCAATGTTACCCACAAATCTGAAAAGGTCTAATAGCACTTTTTTTATTAATAATTTATTGTCAAATTGGTTTCCATACAACACCCAGTGCTCATCCCAACAAGTGCCCTCCTCTGTGCCCGTCACCTACTCTCCCCCCTCCCACAACCCCCTCTCCCCTCAGTTTGTTCTTAGTCTTTCAGAGTCTCTTATGTTTTGTCTCCCTCCCTCTCTGTGGCTTTTTTCCTTCCCCTCTTCCCCTCCCCCCTGGTTTTCTGTTAAGTCTCGCAAAGTCCACCTATGTGTGGAAACATACGGTATCTGTCTTTCTCTGCCTGACTTACTTCACTCAGCATAATACCCTCCAGTTCCATCCATTTTGCCACGCATAGCCAGATTTCATTCTTTCTCATTGCTGCGTAGTAGTCCATTGTATATGTATGCCACATCTTCTTTATCCATTCATCAGTTCATGGACACTTAGTCTCTTTCCATGATTTGGCTGTTGTGAAAGTGCTATGAACATCAGCACTCCTGTGTCTCTTGGGTAGATTCCTAGCAGTGCTATTGCTGGGTCATAGGGTAGTTCTATTTTCATTTTTTTGATGAACCTCCACACAGTTCTCCAGAGCGGCTACACCAGTTTGCATTCCCACCAACAGTGTAGGAGGGTGCCTGTTTCTCCACATCCTCGCCAGCATCATAG
The DNA here is from genome assembly GCA_030068075.1 of Paguma larvata. NCBI lineage: Eukaryota > Metazoa > Chordata > Mammalia > Carnivora > Viverridae > Paguma > Paguma larvata. The sequence continues at coordinate 7,759,184 of CM057843.1, forward strand.
TTTCCTAACAGCACTTTTAATACACTACTGGCAAAATTTTGAAATACATAATGGAGGGTTCCAAGTTTGCTTAGAAGTATGTTATGCAGAGTTAGCTAATGTATTGTATATTACACTCCCTATTCAACATTTCCACTTGGAAATCCAATTGGCATCGCAAATTTACATTGCCAAAACGAAGCTCTTGAGTCCCTGCAAATCTGATCCCTATTCTCATCTACCCAAACTGTCTGGGCCAAATACTTAGCAGTCATCCTTGGTTTCTCTTTTTTCCCTGCAACAGTACGTACCCTAACCCATCAGTAAGACCTAGGGGTTTCACTTTCAAATACATGTTGAATCTGCCCACTTATCTCCATTACCACTTTGACAATGTCCATGGCGCCATCATTTTTCATTTAGACCACTGTAAAGGTTTTTTTAGTTTTTTATTATGGAAAATTAAGGGCATAATATAATGAACCCCCATGTTCTCATACATTTCAGCTTTAATTCAAGGCCAATCTTTTGTTTCTTCTACATCCTTACTCTCTTCACCTGGTCCCTGAAGTGAGGCTAATCCCAGATATTCTATCAGCAAAAAATTTCTTAACTGGTCTGTCTGCAACCACTTCTGCACCACTGCTATCCACTTACCAAAGAGCAACCAGAGGGATTTTACATGTATAAAATACACATATACATCATGTAATGCCACTTCCCTCCTTAAAACTCTCCAATGGTTTCCTTTGTACTGAACAAATAAAAGCTCAAGTCTTTAGTTCAGACTTCAAGGCCCTGTAACATTCGATAATACATTGCTTCTCTGAGTTTGTACTATCTCCCCTTTTGTTCACTGTGGTCTGGCTGCACTGGTCTCTTTTGTTTCTTCTATATTTCAGACCCCTTCTCGGGGCCTTTGTGCTTTTCGTTTTCTACTTGGGACACGTTTCTCCTTCCCTGCCGCTATTTAAGTCACGGCTCCAATAGATCACCTCTCACCTACCCCAATCATATCTGTCCTGCTGTTCTGTTCTCTTTCTTTCAGGATATTTATCACATACTAAAATTATATTTACTTACTTTGTATACTTGATAGTAGTTATCTCCTATGACAGAATGTAAGCTCAATGAAGAGCAAGGATTTTGTTTTGCTTAGCACTGTATCCTCAACACTGGAAATAGTGTCAACCACATATTAGGTGTTCAACAGATATTTGACAAATAAATGAGTTCATCCCACGATTTTTTCCACACTGTTATATCTGTCCTATCATTGCAGCAGGAATTATAATTTAGGACTAGAAGACAGAAAATTCTGTAATTTCCCATGCAAAAAATAATTGTTACAGAACTCAATAGATGTGGCAAATTAATGGATTGTAACTAAATGTTTGATGATAAATTAATTGGCAAACAAAATTAAATCATCTCTATATATGTTGTTGGCTCAATTTTATTCTTTAATTAAGTGGCATGCGGTTGATAAACTTTTGAGTTAAATTGCCAAATAGATTGGAACATGTCTTCTAAAAAAAACATAAGAACCCACAGATGCCACTTTAAAAAATATCTGCAGGCTGGCTAGGAGGGACTGCCTTTATTTTGTTTTGTTTCCATCTTTAAATAAAGCGTTGCACTCTTGTGGTCTATTGCACAAGTCTTGTCTCTTGTTATGTTCATGGCAGGCACATATCACTCTGCTGTGGGTCACTCTGTTTCACTCACATTATGGGAACAACCTAAAACAAAATGTCTTGAGTGACAGGATGAGTGGGGTACACCACAGACAGGAAATGAAATTCACACTTCTGCCAACACAGCAACTGTCTGCTTTATCAAATGAAAACATTTTAAAAATATAGGCTAATATTCTACCTATCCCAGACAAAGTTGCAGGTGTGGGCAATTTGGTTTCCGGTAAACAAAGTGGTCTCAGTGTCTACAAAAGAAGTTTATGTAGAGAGCTTAAAACAACTAAGCATATTTCAGTTGTTCCTTTTGTGAGACAAAGGTAGTTTCTCTTTGACAAACAGTAATTTAAGAACTAACTTCCTGGTTTGATACATTTATTGTTGCTTATGCTTTAAAGCAAATCTAAAGTATTCTTTAAAATGCAAGCAGTGATGGGAGCTTGGGTGGCTCAGTCGGTGAGCATCCGACTTCGGCTCAGGTCATGAGCTCACCTTTTGGGAGTTTGAGCTCTGTGCTGACAGTGCAGAGCCTGCTTCGGATTCTGTCTCCCTCTCTCTCTCTGCCCCTCCCCCGCTCGCGCGCTGTCTCTCTCTCTCTCTCTCAAAAATAAACAAACATTTCAAAAAATTTTTTAAATGTAGGCAGTGTTTTCACTAGGGGAGGGCTGGGGTAGGGGGCTAGGGCCCTTGGTTAATTCAAAGCTACCTGGAAAATCCCTTATCATAAAACAAAGACCAGGAGTCAAACTTATACATAGTATAAGAGAAAAGATGCTTTTCTATTTGAATCATTTACACAAATCTCAATGAACTTTCCAGACAGAACAAAATGCAGAGCAGATACAGCTGGGCCAGGAGACTGCCCTACTAGGTGTAGCACAGGATCCCAGAGAGTCATGGCAGACATGCACCAGATGGTACGGTCAATCCTCTTTATTCTGTGGTCCCAGATTGTGACTCTCCAGTTAACACAAAAGTGGCATATACTGTTGGTCACTGGGGATCCGGAATATAAAAGTGTGGTTGATTACAAAAATCCTTTATCACCAATGAATGGAAGTCAAAGCTCTGTAAGTGCTATCAAAGATGGGATGGTAGCTTGATGTCATGGAAGTGAAAAAAGAAAAGGTCACAAACAGGATTTAGGTGGTTAAAATTCAACTTGAAAATTAAATGCCTTATTTACATATGAATAAAATTATATGTATATTTAATCACAGGTACTTCAGTGTAAGGTAAAAGCTTAGTGTATTTTGCTAGAACAGCAAGAGATTCATTGGTCTTTCTGAAAAACCTTCCTGAAGATTCAATCAACAGAGTTGGTTTCTACTTAGAAATTTTGAGAGGCAGGTGAAACCTTTTACACATTTTCTGAGTTGACCAATTCTGGGCCAGAAACAGGACTTTTCCAATAATTCCTATGGAACCATCTGTAGGTGATTACAGATGCCTAAAGTAAACACAAACCCAAAAGAACTCCAGAACCTCTATATTAAGGAGAACACAAGATAAAGAGAATACCACTCTCTCCATCTAAAGACAGAAGAAAATGACACAGTATCATCTTTCTAGCAGAGTGACCATGAAGTTTTCCAGTCTATCAGAACACAGTTGAAGTTCATCTATTCCTCTCTTGCCGTAAGATCACTTGCTCAACAAGGAGAAGATCATTCCTAGTCAGACATATGAAGAGCTAATAATAACTAATGTGACCAGATGCCTAGTATGTGCTAGGCATTAAGCTAAGCACTTGACATTATTTCATTTAATCTTCATAACAATCCTATGAAGTAGATACTATTTTTTACCCCTAATTTACATGTAAGAGACTGACAGACTCAAGAGGTTCTAAGTTATTTGCCCGCGATCACATAGCTAGTACAGAGCTAGAATTCAAATCAAGATTTCACTCGAAAGTTCATGCTCTGAAGTATGACTCTTCACTGTGCTGTTCTGGTTTTACGATATAGTTAATGTAGGATGAAATACAATGTTTTCCCACAGAGTTTTCAACAGGATAGAATTTAAAATAGAGTACAGAAGTGAAAGAAAAGATCGAAATAAATCCCGATCTCAACTCTTCTCATGCCTTTTTTGTTTCCCTTATCAAGGCCAGGAACAGAAAGACTATACTGAGGGGAATCAAGAACATCTGGCTGAGAGATGAATCCAGATGGGCTGGGCAGTGGAGAAGAGAACTCAACTTCTGTTGGGAATGACAGTAGCATTTCAAAAGTCTCAAAAATGGAGGAAAGACTATTCTGCTTTAAACAGATTTGGGAAGCACTCCGTACCAATCCTTCCTGATCAAAATCACTTACTAAAACATGAAAATGTTAACTGGCAGTTTATTCTCAGGCAAAGTATAGAGAAAAAGGTCAACTAATGGAAGAAAATACTTAACTCTTCTGAGGTTGGAATGGTTCCTGAAGAATGTGGCCACGGCAACCATCCATGACCAGGAGAAAGGCCAAAGAAGCAAAGCAAAGCAACATACCTGGCCAAATTGCAGGATATCTGCTAGATACATATTCTTCTGTTTTATATGCAACACACGTGAAGAAATGGATCGTTTACTATGGGAAACTGGGTTTCAGAAAGTGGATGTAATACTTTTATTTCAACATTAAAATGAAGGAAGTAGATTTTCATGTTTATAGTGCTTGTAATGTTTGGTATTTCTGTGTGAAGCCAAAATTGAAAGGTAAATTATATTTTACCTATAAATTGCACAAAGTGAGATGGTTAGCATTTATGTAAAATTAAAATACATATGATCTAAACTGTTATATTTTTGCCTTGAGGAATATTCATCTACTGGAAAGTTTCAAATATATTCTGCCCTAATATTCTCCCTTTCTGATAAGTACTCTCTGCTTATTTTAAAGTTGTTTAATTTTCAGATTAGGAAATTTCATAGTAAAAAGCTTCAAATATCAGACCAGAGGCCAAAAACTAGAGAGCTATCAATACCACTGCCTACTCAAAAGTTTGGCTAAATCTAAAAAACAGGAAGGAAAAAGTCACATGCTTTGATGTTGAAACATGGCTGCAAAAAGTCAAAGCATACTTCCAGGTAGTTGAGAAAAAGTTTGATTCTGTAATCCTAAAGGAATTTAGGGACTACAGTACAATGGGAGAAAGTCTTAAATCCAAATATCATATGTACTCTTCTCTGTAATTAAACATTCCCCAATCCCATCCCCAACCCCCACCCCCACCATACACGGCCATATGTTCAAATGACAGTATTAGAACAGCAATCAATATCTGGAACTCTCTCCCCCAAGGCATAAATTCCAGACACATGCCTATGAATGCAGGCAGCAGGATTATCTGTCTCATCGGCAGACAAGTAGAGGCTAGGGTACATTAGTAGACCAATTGTTGGCAAAGTGGAGAACTTAGGACTTCAGTTCTTACTCATTAACTATAACCATCAGACCATTTTAGTTCCAGCTAATCTTCCACTCACTCTCTTGCATAATGTCCAGCACAACTACCCTCAGATGCAGCTATTTGATTTTCCTTTTTCCTACTTTTCCACAATCTAAGAAGAAAAGAAAGGGTATATTTGTTTAAGACTGAGGGACAAATTCCTTCAGGACTATCCTCCTGGTCTTTTCCCTATAAACCATAAACAGGAGAAGAAACGAACCTAGAAAATTCCTTTTATTTTGTTCATTTTGAATGTTCATTTACTTGGTAAGATCTTGTAACAATTCTATTTTGCCTCAAACATGTACATCTCAGAAATGTTCAGATAGAAACAACACAGGATCAATAATTTTGCCACTGACCATACAACTCAATCTTCTAACTTCTGTAGACTGGGGTACATCTCAATTGACATATGTTGTTTTTGGTTGTCCAGCAATAGATATCTCCTTCCTAATCTCATTCTAGTCTCCATTTGGGGAATCCCCCCAAATGTGCATGGTCTTGGTGGTCTCCAGCTCTGGAACTATAAGAGGCCTTGCAGGAACCTGGCATGTGGTTTAGGCCTGGACAGTTGGAAATTCTTCCTGAATCTTAGACAAGTGACCCAAGGGAGCAGAGAGAATGGGGGATGGTCACATTCACTATGGGGAGAATGGCAAGGTATAGACCAGTCTACCCCTACTCCCTGGCCTTCCTTGAATGCCTCTGGCTCCTGCCTGTTCTCTAAGCCTTCCTGTCCATTAGGTGAGCTCTGACTTCCTTCAAACCAAAATTTTGGTTAAGATAGTTAAAATTAATTTCTGAGCTTGCAACAGAGAATCTGATGTATCAATTGAAGTTCAAAGAATTTAATGACTAGGATGCCTGAGTGGCTCAGCTGATTAAGCATCTGACTTCAGCTCAGGTCATGATCTCGCAGTTCATGGGTTTGAGCCCCACATCGGGCTCTGTGCTGACAGCCTGGACCCTGGAGCCTGCTTTGGATTCTGTGTCTCCATCTCTCTCTGTTCCTCCCCTGCTTGCACGGTCTCTCTCTCAAAAATAAATAAACATTAAAAAAAAAAAAAGAATTTAATGACTTGTTACAAGTCATACAGGTAGTTAGTACTGGAACCTAGACTAAGTCCCATGTCATCTGACACCTTGGGCAGAACTTTAACCCTTCATCCTGAGTTAGATGTTCTTGCATGTTGTGGAGCAAATAATTTGAAACAACTAGCAGTTAAAAACACATCTGGTCAGTTCATCTAAAGAGAACAAAGACAGGATTTTACTGCAAAGTCTGGTGTGATATTTGTTCTATTTTTCACGGCATCCTGAAGACAGGTTTAGGTTCAAGTGAGGAAAAGTTTAGACATATTCCCATGAGGCAAATACTTTCATGCTGTTTTTTAAAGTTGCTTCTTTTCCCTTTTTTTGTTTAATAAGTTTGTTGATTATTAAACATTGCTTTAAAAATATCAAAAGCTAGATGCCAAAAACAAAGACTATGGGACTTAGGAAGGAGGGCAAGAGAGCCTACTTGAGAAAAGAAATGGAAGCAAAATAAAAAGGGGACTCAAATAAAATCAGAAATGAAGAGGGGAAGTAACAACCAATACCACAGAAATATAAAGAAAGAGTATATGTGACTAGATTGAAAAATTGTGTCAACAAACTGGACAACCTTTAAGAAATGGATAAACTTCTAGAAACATACAATCTTCCAAAACTGAACCAAGAAGAAATAGAAAATCTTAACAGACCAATTACTAGTAACAAACTTTAATTGGTAACCAAAACACTCCAGACAAACAGAAGTCCAGGACCAGATGGCCTCACAGGTAAATTCTACCAAACATTTAAAGAGTTAATGTCTATTCTTCTCAAACTATTCCAAAACATAGAAGAGGAAGGAAAGCTTCTAAATTTATTCTGAGGCCAACATTACCCTGATACCAAAACCAGACAAAGACATTACAAAAAAAGATAACTACAGGCCAATATCCTCAATGAACACAAATGCAAAAATCCTCAACAAAATACTGGCAAACTGAATTCAACAATACATTAAAAGGATCATTCACCATGATCAAGTGGGATTTATTCCAAGATGGTCCAATATCTGCAGATCAATCACTGTGATACATCACATTAACAGAAGGATAAAAACTGTATGATCGTCTCAACAGGGCAGAAAAAGCATATGACAAAATTCAACACCTGTTCATGATAAAAACTGTCAATAAGGTTGAGTTTAGAAGGAACATATGTCAATACAATAAAGGCCATATATGAGTGGGAGTCTTATTCTCAAGAAGGTCCTCCTCTAAGGAGAGAAGAAAACTGCCTCAGCTCAAAGGAGCCAATTTCCTTTACAGGCTGAATTAACAAAGCTCCTCGGTCCTGTAGCTCTAAACTCTAGACTGAAATACTTTTCTTGCAAAATTGGTAAGTTTAAAAGCTGTTTGTACCAAAAAATAAATGGCCTGAACAGTTCTTTCTCAATATTTAAATTGCCAGATGTACTGGTTACCAAGACATGACCAATATTACTTGGGACCAAATTTAAAATAATTGGGGGGAATAAATAAAAAAGGATAGTAACTCAGAAAAACTGTTCAGCATTTGAAAAATAATTTCATCTGCATGATTCAACAAATGCCTTTCCAGGTATTTAAAACACACCTGCAGAAGGAATGTAAGCTGGGATCTTAAGCACTTGGCCAAAATGTCCAGTCCTGTTTTCAGATTTCTCTTTGGCTCTAATGCAAAGCCCTCTTGTGAGGCTCAGGTCATCTTCTATTCTTTGCTGCTGTCACCTTCTGACATCCTTGTCACTATCTTTTATTTAATATCCCTCATCTAGCTCAATCTTATTTATTTATTTAAAATATTTATTTTTGAGAGAGAAAGAGAGAGAGGATCTAAGTTGAGCTCTCTGCCAACAGTAGAACGTCTGATGTGGGGCCTGAACTCATGAACTGTGGGATGACCTGAGCCGAAGTCACATGCTTAACTGACTAAGCCACTCAGGTGCCCCTATTATTATTATTTGTTTATTTTTGACGGTGAGAGAGAGACAGAGAGAGAGCAGGGGAGGGGCAGAGAGAGAGGAGACAAAGAATCCAAAGCAGGCTCTAGGCTCTGGGCTGTCAGCACAGAGCCCAAAGTGGGGCTTGAAGCCACAAACTGTGAGATCATAACCTGAGCTGAAGTCGGATACTTAACTGACTGAGCTACCCAGGGGCCCCTTTAATGTTATTTATTTTTGAGACAGAGTGAGTGAACAGGGGAGGGACAGAGAGAGAGAATCCCAAGCAGGCTCCACGCTGTCAACGCACAGCCTGATGTGGAGCTGGATCTCATGAACCGTCATAAGCTGAAATCAAGCGGTGGATGCTTTAACCAACTGAGCCACCCAGGTGCCCCTATCTTTTCTCCTTTTACTCTAATTTCTACTATAATTTTACATCCAACAGTTTTGTCCCCAAATTTCTGATCCTCCTGATGTTTAAAGACCTTCATTTGGACTCCATTTATATTGTTTTTGTTAAATGTTTATTCAGTTTTGAGAGAGAAAGAGCTAGCGCACGAACACATGGGGGAGGGACAGAGGGAGGGAGATACAGAATCTGATGTGAGGTTCAAACTCAAGAACCGAGATCATGATTGAGCTGACTGAGCCACCCAGGCGCCCATCCATTTAGATTTCTAATTCCCACAGTCCCTTTGTAAGGCATCAGATCTTTTTTTTTTTAAATTTTTTAAAATGTATGTTTGTTTATTTTTGAGAGAGAAAGAGACAGAGTGTGAGAACCAGGGAGGGACAAAGAGAGGAGGGAGACATAGAATCTCGCAAACTGTGAGATCAAAACCTGAGCCAAAGTTGGACGTTTAACCAACTGAGGGACCCAGATGCCCTGTAAGGCATCAGATCTTGATAGACAACTTCAGAAACAAAACTCCCACTTCCTGACTACAATCCCCTCTCTTGTGACTCTCATGTGTTTACTCTCTTCACCACACTCATGGTCATCCTGTCCTATATACAGACGACTTCAGATTAGTTGTCTACTGCTGAATAACAAATTACTCTAAAATGTAGAAGCTTAAAACAATAAAGAACATTATCTCACACAGCTTCTGTGGGTTAGGAATTCAGGAGCAATTTAGAGGGGTGGTTCTGGCTCAGGGTCTCTCATCAGGATGCAGCAGGCATCTGAAGCCCTCAGTAGGGCTGAAAGATCTGTTTCTAAAATGGTTCCCTCAGGATGCGGAGAACGGGGAACCCTCTTGCACTGCTGGTGGGAATGCGAACTGGTGCAGCCACTGTGGAAAACAGTATGGAGGTTCCTCAAAGAGTTAAAAATAGAACTACCATAGATCCGGCAATTGCACTACTAGGTATTTACCCAAAGGATACAAAAATACAGACTTGAGGGGCATTTGGGTGGCTGTCAGTTAAGCATCTGACTTTGGTCCAGGTCATGATATCACAGTTCGTGGGTTCGAGCCTTGAATCGGGCTCTGTGCTGACAGCTCAGAGCCTGGAGCCTGCTTCAGATTCTGTTGTTTCTCTGTCTCTCTCAAAAACAAACATTAAAAAAAATTTTTTAAATATAGATTCGAAGGGGTACACACACCCTGATATTTATTGCAGCATTATCAACAATAGCCTATGGAAAGAGCCCAAATGTCCATCGACTGATGAATGGATAAAGAAGATTTAGTATGTATATTTAATGGATTATTATTCAGTTATCAAAAAGAATGAAATCTTGCCATTTGCAATGATGTGGATGGAGCTATAGTGTATTATGCTAAGTGAAACAAGTCAGTTAGAGAAAGACAATTACCACATGATTTCACTCATATGTATAATTTAAGAAACAGGGGCGCCGGGGTGGCTCAGTTGGTTAAGCGTCCAACTTTGACTCAGGTCATGATCTCAACGGTTTGTGAGTTCAAGCCCCGCATCAGACTCTGTGCTGACAGCTTGGAGCCTGCTTCAGATTCTGTGTCTCCCTCTCTCTCTGCCCCTCCCCAACTCATGCTCTGTCTCCATCTCTCTCTCAAAAATAAATAAACTTAAAAGAAAAGAAACAAAACAGCTGAACATATGGGAGAGAGAGGGACACAAACCGTAAGATAAACTTAATAAGAGAACAAACTGAGGGTTGATGGAGGGCGGCTGGGTGAGGGATGGGCTAGATGGGTAATGTTTGTTTATTTTTGAGAGGGGTGTGGCAGAGAGAGAGAGAGAGAGAGAGAGAGAGAGAGAGAGGGAGGGAGGGAGGGAGGGAGGGAGGGAGGGAGGGAGGGAGGGAAAGAGGCACACAGAATCCGAGGCAGGCTCCAGGCTCTGAGCTGTCAGCACAGAGCCTTGAACCAGGGCTCGAACTCCGGAACTGGAGACCATGCTATAGGCTGAAGTTGGACACAACTGACTGAGCCCCCCAGGAACCCCCCAGGCACCCCCCCCCCCCCCCCCCCCCCGTCAACCTTATTTAATGTAAAAGGAGACTACATAGGGATGTAAATACCGAAACTCAAGCATCAGTGGGAACCAACACAAGAGCTGGCTGCTACAACTTTCACAATGGTTCTGGAGCTCAGATCTTTCATCCCAGCCCTAGACCCATACAATCAGCTATCTACTGGATAGCTTCTTATTGATAATAATGGCAACAGCTTTACCATTATTTCACAAACTTTTATTTATGAAAACTTGCAAACTGGTACAATGGCATATCCATCAGGATGTTCTCTTTGGGAAGTGTGTCATGGTGGTAGAAGTGGTTAGGTATTGGTTCTGAGCATTATCAAATAAGCTTAAGGAGGATGCTGTAATTATCATTTATCAAATACCCACCCTGTGTCAGGAATATGTCTGGTGCTTTACGGCACTATCTCACATCAACTCTGTGAAAGGAAGTCATTCTTCCCATTTCATAGATGAAAGTAACTTGCTTAAACTTACCAATTACACAATCAGTATGAAAAGCAGGAAATCAAAATTTAGGCCTATTTCCAATTTTTTATTTTTTAAATTCCATTCCATGGCTTCTTTAGCAGTTTGAACTCTTTGTAGCCTACCCACCAGGGTACCAATTGGGTTCTAAAGGAGAATTCTCAAATATTAGAAAACCCAGCATTTTTTCTTTTTTCTTTTTAAATGACTTCAGTTCAGTGCTACTTTACTGTAGCCTTACAAGTAATTCTCAAAACTCTGGCCACAGACATTTAAAACAGTCTGTAAAACACTAGTCTGTCAGTTTCCCTTTTCAAATCATTTCTCCTAGAGTTGTTTTCTACCTTACTAGGCTAAGAAAATGAAATAATTTGCTAACAGGCATTCTTAAAAAAGTCCCTCAAAAATACTAATTCTTAAATATCAAAACAAGGGGAATAGAGAAAGGCATGGCAAGGTGTATGTTGAATATCTTCTGCCTGGTTTTCTTTACCATTACGGCACTGCCTTTTTAAAGTCCTTGGGCAAACAAACTCTTATTTTCATAACTGTTTTAATGCATATTACAGATCCCCTTGGCCCTGTACTAATGCACAATGAAATCCAGGAGGAACACAGTTGCCACTGCTTAGGTTCTGACACTTAACAAAAACAGTGAACTTTTGTAAAATAGTGATGATGGAGGAAGAGGAGAAGGAAGAGAAAACTAGTCAAAGACAAAACTCAAAGGGCAATTTAAGGAGTTGTCAAAGAAAAGGAAAAAGAGAAAGCGAGTGGCAGTCTCAGGCCTTTAACAGCGCACAGTTTTTAACCAATTCAGTGTTCTCGCTTCCTACTCTCTTCCTTCTTAATCATTACAGACTCATTCTAGACTTGTACCACCAGTACAGATGAAAAGTTTACTCTGCCGGCTTCTTGAAAATTTAATTTATCGAGCATTCTTGATGCCTATCTAATGTTTATTTTCCAAATTTACTAAATGCACATTTTAGGTAAATTTATGAAGAAGCAATGACCCAAAGCACTTTCTTCCCTATTTTCCAAATACTATTCATAAGAAATCAGACAGCCAGAGACAAACAGATCATACAGTAGTATTTTGCAATACTCTAGAGTGCAATGTGAAGCAATGAGAATTCCAAACATTTTAGTTAGGATTTGGATAAAAAGAAAAATATTCCAATCAAACTGATCCAAGAGTGAATTTAAATTCCATATGTGTTTACAGGGCTCCTGGGTGGCTCAGTTGGTTAAGCGTCACACTCACCCACAAGGGACTCTACGCTGACAGTGCGGAGCCTGCCTGGGATTCTCTCTCTCCTCCTCTCTCTGCCCCTCCCCTGTTTATGCTTGCTCTTTCTCTGTCTCTCCCTCAAAATAAGTAAACTTGAAGTTTCATATGTCTTTTAAAGAAAAGAAAGTCAAAACACCACATCTTTTAGGGTACCTGACTGGCTCAGTCAGTGGAGCATGTGGCTCTTGATCTTGGGGATGGGAGTTTGAGCCCCATGTTGAGTGTAGAGATTACTTAAAATCTTGGGAAAAAAAAAAGTCACATATTTGCTCAGTGTAGGAGCAGACATTGTAGTACAATCCCATACCTAGAATGCTTTTAGGTACTGTTAAGCTAGGTCCTCTAATACTCACAAATGGCAACTCAAGACACAGGAAAAATAAGCAACAAAAGGAAATGATTTTAACTGCCAAAGGCTAAATTTTGGTACAGTGACTCTAAGGAAAGCTACAATTCTAAGGAGAGTCTTTCATTTTTTCACGTGGTAGCAGACAACTAGCGAGGCTCTATGTGAGTTTGGCGGACTTGCTTAGTCATCATCAGAAGACCCTACGTACCCCAGAGACTCCTCCCTTAAACATCTAAGCACAGGGGACACAGTTTCTAAAAGGAAGGTGGCTGAAGATGTTTCATTTTAACAAAACAAGAAGATACGGCCCATTTCATCAAAAAAGGAAGGAAGAATAATGAGAGACATGGATATGGCCTCACTCGCCATTAGAGAACAAAAAGGGAGATGTATAGACAGCTCTTGATAAGGTAGACAACCAGTTGCGAGTGAACATGGCTACCAGACAAGACTAGCGAGGCACTGGGAGAGCTGAGGCTCGAAACACACACAGGACAAAAGATATAGACATGCTTTTTTTCTTTTTCTTTTTGGCTATATGAATTGGTAAGTTTATTTATATTTACTGTGAATACTGACGTGTGGACTAATTTATGTTTTCTATTTACTTTGCTTTCATTTTTCTTGCATATTTTCTTTTATCTGTTAGGGTAAAAATAATATATATTCTATTTCTGTCTTTACGTGCGCATCTTAAAACTTTAATAAGTATATTTAATGCAGCAAATCAATAGTTCTATGCTATAGACATTTTTTTTTCTCTAAATAAGGCTATCCTGGAGTGGGCCTAGTAATGTGCCTTGAAAATTTAAAATACTAGTTTTTAAGTGTTAAGGAAATTAAAAATCCTACACATACATATGTCTTACCTTTAAAAATAAAGGTTGGGCCTCAGCCATACTCTAAAAACTAGAATACTTGGGTCTAGAAAAGGAAAATAAAAACTAGAACTCACTGACAAAATACCGATAAAGTCGCAATGCCCTTTCGGTAACTCAAGACCGAAAACCAAATGACACTAGAATCAGGAAGAAAATAGGGAAGTGACTGTATAACAAAGTACCTGAACTTCTGCTTAAGAAAAAGATCATAACCAGGCAAAAAGCTATGCATGTGAAGAATGGGAAAGTAATATGGCAGTAATGGAAATGGCTATTAGCAAAGAAAGGTGCCATTGGGGGTGATAATTTTCTTTTTGCAAATTTCTCTTTAACGATGTTGTTACAGTGTGTTTTCAAACTTTTTAAAAAGGACCAAAAAAAAAAAAAAAAGGCCCAACAGTACAGGAAAACACACCGTGGGAAAGGAGGCAAGCACACAGATGTTTTGCGTAAGCTGCATTTTCAGAGACATCTGCCTTTGTGCAAGACTTGAAAAAGTAAAGCTGTTGTCAACAAGTTCTCTAAAGTGAGGGGTGGGGCCTGAGAGAAAGTGAGCTGTGAAGAAACCAACAATCAGAGCCCTTAGGGCTGAGAAACACACAGTTTCTTAGACTAAGTTCCTCATTTACTGGCCACCTCTCTGCCCAAAATGCTTTGCCATCAGCAATGTCTACTCCTCAAAGAGACTCAAGCTGCCCATGTCTCTACTCAAGTGACTGAGGTTCTCTGCCAACAGCACCAGTCAGCTCTCTGCAGTGGCTGCCTAACTCTGTGGTAGGAGAGACAGGGCAGAGTCTCCTATGTAAAAATCTGAGTGGGAAGCAAGATGCCCCACTCCTCTCTTCTTGTTCCAACTCCAAATAAAAACACTTATTATGTATGAAAAAGTTCATGCAAAAGCAAAGATAATAAATACGTTAATCTGTCCTACTGCCTTGCTTTTGTGTATGTTAAACTTTATTCTGCTGAATGAGATGAATACTTGTAAGTCTAAACTGTTTGCGATCTCGTGCGAGACAATGCAAGAAGAGCGCGTTCGCGCTGCTTTACATAGTGCCCAGTCTAACGCCACGTACAGAGTATTTAATAAATGTGATTGGAAAATGATAACAGGGATGATGCTAAAGACTCCAGTACACTTCGGGGGATAATAGAGGAGGAAAGTCACTGTGTAAAACCTCTTCTCTGCTGTTCATGTAGGAAGTGACTAAGCCCCTACGTCTGCAACACAGACCATAGGGAAAAGCTGCCTTACTTGTTTCTGTCTGCAGCCTTCAATCATGCCTGATGTGAGTGGGTAACTTCCACCCAACAAAAGAACTTTCAACTTACTTGCAAAGTTCTTACAAAGTTCTATTTAGTGTTCTGTCTTGAACTTCCCTTTTCTGAGAAGTTGGGTGGGTTGTATGGGTTACTGTCCTACATTTGCCTTCTGGGCAAGTTGACTGCAAAAGATCTTAGACACCTATTGTTCAGGAACAGGAGCTTCTTCTAGGTCCTATAAAAGCTCCACTTACTGTTAACACCGCAATGGAGCTAATAATCTGTAGGTTTATATAAATTTGCTAGGATAAAGCTAGCCAAACTGCTAATATAATCTCTCTATATTGTGAAAAAGTGGAAGCAGGCCTGCAGTAAAGTTGGGGAATGGTAAGCAGGGCACAGATCTGAAAGGTCTTATACAACTTGCCAAAGAATTTGGATTTCACTCTGATAACACAGATCCAAAACTTGCATTTCCAGAAAGATTTCTCCAACTACAACATGGAGGATGGACTGGAAGGGGTTAAAACTTAGGAAAAAAGGAAGATAGATGTCACTTTAGTATTCCAGGCAAGAAAGAAGGATGGTCTGATCTGAGCGGATGGGAATGAAGAGAAGATGGATACGTTGGGAATATTTGTCTAGTTTGCTTTCTGGTAAGATGGAAAATTTGTCCATAAAGAAATTCAAATTGTAAGAAAGATCTGAGAGAAAAGCTTTGACATGTGCAAATTTTCTGCACTCAAAGAACGTTTTTTTTCTGTGTACCTCCTGACTCTTCAGACAGATCATCTTTTCCCCTTAATAAACTCCAGTGCTTTAAGACTCTTACCCAGGAGGGTCAAAGACAGAAGCATATTTACACGGCTAATAGCCTTCATACCACCTGCTTTGTCCAAATTTTTTTCTCAAAATAGGTTTCTTTCTCTTAAGTTATACTTTGTTAATCCTCAGATTTTGAGGTAAAATCTGTTTTACTCTATCTGCCAGCTGACAACCAACCAATCCTTGACAAGTCAGAGGACCTTACAGGCAGTTTTTGTTCATGTCACTTTGTTATCACACATGTCTATATCATTTCCTGCCAGGCACCAAACTTTCAGCATCAAGGAAGAACAGCCAAAGAGAATGCTTTTACACAAAGGATTTCCCTCCTTACTTATCCCCTATTCAACGGATATGACAATATACTGAATGATACGGTGAGGGCTCAAGTGAAATGAAAGATAATACACCTAAGTTCTGAAATGACCATTTAAACCAATTCATAAAGACAGAAAAATTAGTTGTCTGGACATAACAACAAGCAAAAGATGAATCAGAAACCTGAAGGTACTTCCATCAAAGGAAGGCAAATGAATTTTATAAATTCATTTGTATTACATTAGAATAGGACAAGTAGGGAAGAACTGCTAAGCAGGTAGTGCTAAATCTCTTTGGCTCTCAGCTAAATTAAAATACCTGTTTAAAAACTATCTATTAGAAGACAGTTCTCATAGATAATTTCCCCACCTCTAAAATCAGTAAAGAATTTATTTTACAGATGAACCAAAGGCTATCCAGATGAAAGGACTGATGTTAAGTCTGGGGAATAAGATTTGATTCAGTACATATCTACAATTTTTTTTTTTTTAAAGTAGACTTCATACCCAGCGCAGAGCCCAGTGTGGGGCTTGAACTCGACCCTGAGATCAAGACTTGAGCTGCGATCAAGAGTCGGATGCTTAACCAAGTTAGCCACCCAGGCGCCCCCTCAGTGTATATCTAAATTACAGTGCAGTTACCATGTTATAATAGGCAACGATCTTTGCTTCTTACTTCTCTTCTACAAATGAGATCATAACACTAAACAAGATGTTTGAGCGAAACAGGATGAGAAGTATAAAGTGGTTACATCAACCTTTCCACAAATAGGACTTCCAGTTCTCAGATCACGTTTTCTCTGACTTGGGGGAAGCAGTAAACAGTACCTGCACATTTGGCTAGGACTCACCTGACCCGTGTTTTCTAATATCACTTTACCTATGGCTGGACGCCTCAGAGTCAGTTTTAACATGTAGGCAGATTCTCTATTTACAAAAGAGAAGGTTCGTATCTCACTTTTTGCAGGGAAACACAAAGGTAGGGAGAAAAGCATGGAACTGACAGGCGAGCTGGAATTCCTGTTTTGTCACTAATGAATCATATAATATGAGATGAGACGACGAGATCTCAATTTTCAGGTAGAACATTATAAACTCTCAAAGATTATGATCTTTAAAAGATTATCACTAGGAACCTTATAAGCACTCCACTAGTTCAAGACAAAATCATCACCATATTTTAGGAGTATTAAACAATTAAAAAAATACAACTAGGTAAAAATAAATACAACTAGGCTTTTCATAGGAGAAGAGATTAACTCTCAAAGAACGCCCTCAAAAGTTATGTCACAATGGGATGGATTATTCTGCAAATATGACTTCGATCCTATCGGTTTCTGTTCAGTTAAATTTGTTTATGAGATTCCTGTTTCGACTGGAATATTTTTCTACAAGTGGAATCCCATCCCTCTCCAACCCTAGTGTTGGTTAATTAAGAAAAAAAGGGATGGGAAGACTACATGGGTAGTTTTACACTCAAAAAATAGGGTAAGGGGTGCCTGGGTGGCTCAGTTGGTTAAGCGGCCGACTTCGGCTCAGGTCATGATCTCACAGGGTGTGAGTTCGAGCCCCGCGTCGGGTTCTGTGCTGACAGCTCAGAGCCTGGAGCCTGCTTCGGATTCTGTGTCTCCCTCTCTCTCTGCCCTTCTTCTGCTCACACTCTGTCTCTATGTCTCAAAAATAAATAAACGTTAAAAATTAAAAAAAAAAAGAGAGGGTAATCGAGGGCTGCTCAAGCTAAAGGGTAGTACACCGGAATTACCTGCACTGGCTGTATTATGGATTCATTTAGCACTCTAGAAAACCATTATATCTCTCTTTATCTGAATTTCTTCATCTGTAAAACAGGATTAGATCAGTCTACCCTGTCTCGCATGCTTAGGGATAAAATATCTTTTTTTCTTGGTAGACAAAAGTTGGTGTAAGCTTTCCAAAAAGTAGCAAGTATTGGGACTATATTAAATGCAAATTATTATTCTAAAGTACATAAAGCTCAGTCTTTACCATTTACATACTAAATAAATGTTTTTTTAATTTTTTTAATAAAAAATTTTATTAAAAAATTTTTATTTTTGACAGAGCGAGTGAGCGAGCGCGCGCACACAAGTGGGGGAGGGGCGGCGAGAGAGGGAGACACAGAATCAAAAGCAGGCTCCAGACTCTGAGGTGTCAGCACAGAGTCCGATGCGGGGCTCGAACTCACAAACCGTGAGATCGTAACCTGAGCCAAAGTCAGATGTTTAACCAACTGAGCCACCCAGGTGCCCCCTGAATAAATGTTAAGTTTAGGTCAATTAAATGGAAAAAGAAATCACTCTGTAGAGATGTTTTCATATGGAATGAACTCTAGCTTCTTTCTGAAGGGACTCATGTTAGCTTTTAAAACCATTTATTGGTTTAGTGCAGAAAACTTTACCTAAGGAAGCGGAGCAGCTGGAAAGAGCATCTCAGCTTATAAGCCGAACTAGAACACTGTCTATTTCTTTAAATTTAGTTGTAACACTAGTAATGAAGGCCAGCTAAGGTCATTCTTCTGTCTCTCTCCATATCAGCCAAGTCCACACCTCACTATATTTAGATAAGTTATGCATATCCCATTAAAGATAAGGGACTCAGACCTATGTGTAGGATCACAGCAGTGGGGTTTTACCTCAGCTAAGGGGGGAAAGACACTAACAAAATACTGTATAATGATGTGTTCCTTGGCAACCAAGAGAACAACCAATGCTCAATTTTATTTCATTCTAAACAGACATATAATCTCTACCACAAACTCTGGCATAGTCGTGACTAGAGCCAAAACTGTGAATATCTTTTGGGTAACTCTCTTGCCAGGACTGCCTGCCATGTCTTAGCCAGACAAAGAATTGCCCAGGTCAACAGGGTAAAACATTTCAACAGTCTGGTCTCCTGGGAACTGGAACGAATAGGTTTACAACTCAGGAATCACCGTTATATTAAAACATCAGGGTCTGGCTGGGTACAGCCCTCTAGCAGTGTCCAGCTGACAGCTTCCAGGACCCTCCATTCAACAAAGGAAGAACCAAATGGAGACAAAGCTGACTTACGTATTTATTAAAAAAAAAAAAAAAGTTATGGAACATGGATTTTATAATAAAGGATGTGGTGAACTGACTCAGAGACATGGTAGTCCAGGTAACGTGGAACCCGCTTGGGTGAACATATTTCCTTAAGTGGCCCCTAAATCTGGAATCAAAAGAATATATCTTAGAAAAATGCCTGAGGAAAAATATCTTAAAGAAAAATGAAATTGCCCTCAAGAGAAAGCTAAGAAAACTCCAATAACAATCAGATGTTTTGGTACCTCCCCAACTGTCAGGGGAAAAAATTAAATACATTTAAAGAATGTAGTAAACATACTTCTGAAACATAAGTATAACAAACAGAAATCTGTTTATCTTCATTTAAAGGAAACTGCACATTGCAGTTATGAACATTTCCACTGTAGGAAAGATAAGCAGATGTTGGATGTTTTCCCAAAGCTTCTCTAGTCTCACTGAAGAGGTTTATGAAATCTGCTTTACATTTTTTCAGTTAACAGTTACTGCTAAAACGGCAACCTTCTGAATGTTGTTTTCTCTTTATAGTTTATCATTTCTACAGTGACATTTTTAAACAATAGTTACCAAAAAGAAAACAAAACATATAGTTTAGAGGTTATATTTCTACCTTCATTTTCCAATATTTACTTCTAAACCAAAAGCTACATACATAGTTCAATATTTCAAATACAGTGAATTTTTAAAATCCCCATTTTCTGCTTCCTCTGTCTCAAACGCCACTTAAAGAAAAATACCTATATCTAAGTATTCTCAATTGACACTGAAAACTGAAATAATCCTCTTAGGGGAAAAAAATCCTAAGATAAATAAAGCTTTTTTTTTTTTCTTTTACTTTTTTTCTTTATAAGATGTTTAATTTCTAAGACAGCTAAACTGGTCTTTCTCAAGTCTTTATATGCAAAACCCAGATTTTTTTTGCCATAGCAAATAGGTATTGGATTAAGGCCTAAATAAACAAATACTCTGAGATGGCAAGAAGGAAAAATGGCACATAAAACTTTACCGGTCACACTTCTGAAAACGTAGAACTATCCGTGGTAGGCTGTAGAAATTGGTCTTAACAGCAAAGAATGGTTTAAGAGCTTGGAGAATCTTTGACCTTCTCTGCACAACTGAGTTCAATAGCACATTCATTCCACTAAATGTCTAATCCCCAGGCAGTGTCCCCCAAACCTCTCAACAAGCCCTTTATAATTAATTTAGTAAGTATCTGGATTAAATGAAATTAGAAATTCTAATTCCTCTCACAACTTTTTTTTCAAGTAACAACTTTAAGTCATTTTTGCCTTCTTGGATATAGGTCAAAGCACGAGAAATACTTTGCCCAATATTGCTTCTCTTTACACTCACCACATAGATTGTGACTATTTTTTGGAGAACACAAATTTACAGTAATATTCCCAGTTTTTCTTAAGCAAATTCCATTCCTGGAATATCTACTCCAAGATTATTATGAGAGTGAGAGACATAGGGAGAGGGAGAAGGAGAGGAAGGGGGGGAGAGGAAGGGGGGGAGAGGAAACGAGGGAGAGGAAAGGGGGAGAGGAAGGGGGGAGAGGAAGGGGGGAGAGGAAGGGGGGAGAGGAAGGAGGGAGAAGGGAGGAGGGGGGAGAGGGGGAGAGGGGGAGAGGGGGGGAGAGGGGGGAGGGGGGGAGAGGGGGGAGAGGGGGGGAGAGGGGGGAGAGAGGGAGAGGGGGAGAGGGGGAGAGGGGGAGAGGGGGAGAGGGGGAGAGGGGGAGAGGGGGAGGGGGGGGAGAGAATTCAAGAGGCTGCACAATCCTTCTCAACACAGAGAAAATGTTAGCTCAGGATCTTTCAGAGTTGGGAAATCAAGAGTGAATGTTAAAAAATAGATAAATGAAATCTCGCTGGTAAGGTCGAAAACCTTAAAAATTGACTTGAGGTGCCTGGATGGCTGTTGGTTAAGCATCCAACTTCGGCTCAGGTCATGATCTTGCAATCCATGAGTTTGAGCCCCGCATTAGGCTCTATGCCAACAGCTCCAAGCCTGGAGCCTACTTTGGATTTTGTGTCTCCCCCTCTCTCAGTCCCTCCCCCACTCGCACTGGTCTCTCTCTCTCTCAAAAATAAACATTAAAAAAAGATTTTTTTTAAGAATAAAAAAAAAAAACCTCTTGACTTAATTTCTAAGTCAAATGCTTCAAACAATCTATTTCCAGGTTCTTAATTTAGGGCGTGAGAAGGGATTGGGAGGGAATGTCACTAGATTCCTTTGAGAATTTGATGAAAGCTATGGCCCCTCCTGCAGAAAAATAAATGTACTAATCTTATACAAATCCACTTTTGCATATGATTTCAAAGTGTCTATGAATTTCTTACTCTAAAACTCTGGACTGAAAGAACCTGGTAATTGTCCTAAAGAAACTATGGGCAGCTGAGAATTCACAGCCTCCCTACTATTACCCCTCATCTTTTAGCAGCAAACAACTCAGCTTTAAGAAGAGGCAAACACTGAGTGATTAATGCTTGGATTTAACTTTGAAACCAAAGGAAAAACACATGAATAGATAAAGTTTGGGACTTTCTAAGGGTTTTTTTTTTTTTTTTTTTTTTAATACTTTGGTCTCTGCCATTCTAAAGCACACAGCAAGCAAATTGATTTAAAAGATCCTCTGCGTATCCCACTATGCTGCCCCCATTTCTCCCAATTTCTGAAAATCCCTCTATAACAAACACATTTAAATGACAAAGATCCCCAAGCATTAGGTGAAAGTTCACATACTGAGGTCCTACAGTACTATATATGACAGAATTTCAGTACAATAAAAATTTTTGGACAAGATTTTGAAATTCATTACAGTTAAATCAGACCAGCAAATGAGATTTTACATTTCTCAAACCTGATAGACTCCAGAAATTTTAACAGCTACCCAGAGCATGCCATTTCATGTACCATGTACCCAGCACTTATTTTCAAGTAGTGTGAGAAATCTAGTATCACTAATACCTTAAACATTGCTTTATATAGTAAGTGATTCATCATGAAGGAAATTACTAGGTTTCGAACTTAATTGATCTTACGATTTTACAATCCATGCTACACGGGAAAGGAGATTAAATGCAAGTGTAACTGTTACTATAAAGGTTGTTTATTACAGTTAGCAATCCTCCTCTACTGCCGTTCATAAATGCAGTGGCCTCATATTGTTTAGGTGATTTTTTTATACCTAGAAATTGATTTATACAATACACCAAATATTTACACTTCAGTTTTTGGCTCAAACACTAATTTATCAGGTTCCTGACCTTTTCTCTAAAGTAGCATTGCCTACTCCCAGCTTACTTTTCATCTTTTTGTCCTGCTTTTTCTTTACAGTTGATTTATTCATTTTTTAAATTTAAATCTAAGTTAGTTAACATCTAGTGTAATAATGATTTCAGGAATAGAATTTAGTGATTCATCACTTACACATAACTCCCAGTGCTCATCCCAACGAGTGCCCTCCTTAATGCCCATAGCCCATTTAGTCCATCCCCCCACACAACACCTCTTCGGCAACCTTCAGTTTGTCCTCTGTATTTAAGAGTCTCTTATGGTTTATCTGTCTTTATCTTATTTTTGCTTCACTGTCCCTATGTTCATCTGTTTTATTTCTTAAATTCCACACATGAGTGAACATATGATATTTATCTTTCTCTGACTTAATTTGCTTATTAGCACAATACACTCTAGTTCCAACCATGTTGTTGCAAACTGCAAGATTTCATTCTTTTTGATTGCGGAGAAATATTCCATTGTGTATTTTTATACACACCACATCTTTTTTATCCACTCATTGGTCGATGGACATTTGGGCTCTTTCCATAATTTGGCTATAGTTGATAGTTATAGCTAATTATAATAATTTATTTACACGATGGAACATAGGCTCTAAGAGCTGAGACTTGGTCTCTTTGGATCACTGATGCATTCCCAGTGCCTAAAACATTGTAGGTGATCGATGAACGAACAGATTATCTACTAAATAGATATTTGAAATTAGAGGCAAACAAAGCACAGCACCAAAGCATGGGATATAATGTTACAGGATTTGGATTTCAGTCATTGCTCTTGCACTTACTATTTACAGAACCTTGGACAAGTCACTTATCTCTTTGAAAATCAATCTCTCTCCTTTAAAATGATGCTAAAATATTACTGTACAAGGTTATTGCAAGGATTATAGAAAATAACAGAAAAACTCGGTGTAAATATTCACAATTATATCTGAGGAGTTATTCTTGGAAAACTGGCAGAAAATTCTGTAAAAGAGATCAATCTGGAGAAAGTAAGTTATTTCAAGCCACTTTATACTTGGTCTTGCAGAACTGTAGAAGGAGAATAAAGTAGTGAGAAAGCCCTGAGTTAGGAAAGATGGGCTGGAACTTCACTTACCAGCTGGCTAACCTTGAGAAAATCTCTTAACCCAAGGCTTAATTTTCTTATCTATAAAATGAGGGAGAAAATACTGCCTCAAAAGTATAGTTGTTTGATTCAAATGTTCCATTAATGGTGAAAGCACTTTTAGAATATAATGCAGAATATGTGTTTTTATTTAAATCAATTGATTGCCATTCCTTAAAGAAAATCCTCATCTTATTTGTTCCACCAGTCAAATAGAAGGCCATGTTACTCAAGAATGTGCTCACACAGACTGCAGGCAGAAGTACACATACTCCCATTTCTTGCTGCGAGCTCTCCAACTCTGGTGAGAGGATGGAATACAACAGATAGTGATAGAATAGGAAGACAGAGAATGGGAAGAGAAAACAGAAGTTCAGAAAGACACGTGTGAATAAGTAGCAAAGCTCTAATCAACTATAGGTCTATTTAATTTCACATCCCACAGGCAGGGCCAGCTTCACGGATGTGTGATCTCTGCAGCTGCACAGGGTAGGTGCCCTCAGGGGCCCTGCACTCAGTTTAATGCTGTTGTTGCTGCTGTCTTGAAATTCTCAATTCTTTTTGAACAAGTGGTCTCACATTTTCATTCTGCACTAGGCCCTGCAAATTATGTGGCTGGTCCTGCTCACAATCTTTCCATAAGAGGACAAGAACAATAGCTTAGTCTCAATGACTCTGTATACAGGAACCACTGCTAACTTAAAGGACATTCACTAAAAAGAAGCCCTTGAAACAGGTTGGTGATGACACATTTGTAATACTTGAAGTGTTCTGAAGTGAGCAAAATACTTCTTTAAAAAAAAATTTTTTTTTAACGTTTATTTTTGAGAGACAGAGAGACAGAGCATGAGCAGGGGAAGGGCAGAGAGGCAGACACAGAATCCGAAGCAGGCTCCAGGCTCCGAGCCATCAGCACAGAGCCTGACATGGGGCTTGAACTCACAGACTGTGAGATCGTGACCTGAGCCAAAGTCCGCCACTTAACCGACTGAGCCACCCAGGCGCCCCGCAAAATACTTCTTAAAAGCCAATTTAATTAAAAAACATTAGTCCCAATTAGAAATACAAATGTCATATGCCTTTCCTATTTTTGTGCTCCATCACATCCTAATAATAGGCCAAAAGATGATTCCAAAATGGAATACCTGAGTCTAATCTAATTGACTTTCCATTCTGAAACCGAACAAAAGACCCTATGATGGATTATCTTTGGTTTTGACTGGATATCTGCTATCTCACAGTAAGCCAAGTAACATTACCACAGAAATCATCTCTGGAATGATATCCTTAACATAACCCAATTCAATTAAATCACATCCTTTAAATAATGTTTTGTTTATTTCTGCTCCCGCTGACTGCAGAGACAGTTGGTGACTGTTTTTCCTTGACTGAAACGGAAAGGCTGAAGCTGATGAACTGAACATTTCCCAGGCTGCAATTCAGTTTTTGATGTCTGCAGGCCCCAAACATGCCTTTTCCTCTGAAATCCAGACTGAGCCTATACTAGTCCATTTTGACCTTTAGACTCTTTATCAGTCACCTTCGTCTCTGACAGTGGTTGGACAGGCCTACCCACAGAGGTCCACTCTCCATGAACAAAGGCTGGTTATGTAAAAGAGGTGAGCTGTGGGCAGAGATACGATCTGAAGAGAAGGTGCTGAACTCATCCTCTGTGTTCCAGCAGCATGTCCAGGACTGCTGTCACTACAAAAAGTGAAACTTCACCCAAAAACATTTTATCTGCTGGTGATTTAAACCCATACCTTCATTAAGGAAGCAGCTGGATTTCAGAGAGAGGCAGGCAACCACCAATACTGAAACCAGCATGCAACTGTGGTCTGTACTCTAACATTCCTTTCTCCTTACTGTTTTTTTTTTCTTTAAGTTTGCCAGAGGACCCCTCTGGTTACTATATACATATAGATCTGCCAGTGACATTTCAAGGTAAAATTCTTTTTTTTTTTTTTTTTAAGTTTATTTATTTTGAGAGAGAGAGAGAGGAGGCACAAGTTGGGGAGGGGTAGAGAAAAGAGGGAGACAGAGAGAATTGCAAGCAAGCTCTACACTATCAGCATAGAGCCCAACGTGGGGCCGGCACCCATGGACCCTGAGAACATGACCTGAGCCCAAGTCAGATGCTTCACTGACTGAACGACCCAGGTGCCCCATCAAGGTAAGATACTTTACAAGTTTTAGAAAATACCCCTTCTCCTTTCTCCTATTACTCAATACTCATATAGCCTCATGGATGAAAACTTTCGTTTCAAGAATTTAACAGCTTGTTCCCTAAAAAAGTTAACTTCCTCAACTTTGAGAAATATATCCACTGCTTCTTATAGACAGGATCAGGAAATTCTAACTTCACTAGTTAGAACTGTTTACAAACTAATGTGTTTGATCATCTTTTTTAACTTTCACTATCCTTAGAGTAAAATGGTATTATTGGAAATCTCAATATTGCTTAACAGTTCCTAAACAGAAAACAATGAAATGTTGCTCAAGGTCTGAATTAATTTGCTGCAAGATCCTAGTAAGTCTGTTTATCTTTGGGGTCTAAAATTCTCTTAAATGAAAAATGGTGATGATTTTAGAATAAAATGAAAAAGTGAGGCACAAACTTAAATTCATAAATGCTATATATATATTCTCATAATCGGGATATAGTTTATTTTATCAATACATTATTATTTCATCTTTCTATTAGTTCTACTCAAACAATTCACAAATTAAAGCATTTTCCATTAGTGTTTAGATATGAAATAGCTTCCTGATAGAAAAAGGCAAATGAGGATCAGTTTTTCTGGGTCTCTAAGTTGTTCAGATGAATTCATGTATAAAATTGTATTTATCTTGATTTCCCTTATCCTTTCAAGAGTGCCATGTAAATGAATTACCAAAACTGCTGGTGGTAGGGAGACTGGTATATTTCTGGTGAGCAAACTAGCAATCTATCAAAAGCCCTAGAAATAGGCATTCACTTTGGTCCTGCAATCCCAGAATTGAGGTTTAAGATATTTCTTTTATGCAAAGATTTGCATAAGACATGTGCAAAGATTTAGGCACAAAGATATTCATTCAGTGAAGCTTTGTTTGTAACTACAAAAAACTGGACATAATCAAAATATGCAACAATAGGACAGTATCTGAATCAGTTCTATGGAAAACAAACAACTCTGAAAAAGGATATGAAAGAAATGAGTTTGAGGACAATGGCAGGATGTTCGCAATATGCTAAGTGAAAAAAATCAGATTACAAAGCAGTAGATAAAGGACAATCCCATTTTTAAAAGTATATACATACATGGAAAAAGGCTGGATGATGTTAACAGTATGATCTTTAGGAGATAAGAAGGAGAGTAGTGCTTTTTGTGGGGAAAAGGAATGCCTTAGTATTTTCTGTTTTTTTTTTAATATAATAAATGTGCATTATCTGCAAATATTAAAAAAAATCACTGGGGCACCTGGGTGGCTCAGTTGGTTAAGTGTCTGACTTGGACTCACTCAGGTCATGGTCTTGCGGTTCGTGGGTTCAGGCCCCACGTCAGGCTCTGAGTGGGCTCTGTGCTGAAAGCTCAGAGCCTGGAGCCTGTTTTGGACTCTGTGTCTCCCTCCTGCTCTCTGCCCTCTCCTGCTCACACTTTGTCTCTCTCTCAAAAAACAGATAAGTATTTAAAGAAATAACCAACGCTTTTTGCTTTATTTTTAATTATCAGTAAGACCAGTTACATTAAAAAAGAAAAATCACTCATCTAGGACAAGTTTCTTTTTAAGCTGAGTGTACGGTACAGAATGAGATATTACCAACTTTACTGTGTGTAAGGTAGACATGTTTTTAAAGCAAAAGGAATTCTCCACTTGGAAATTCCCCCCTGGAGATTTGCAAGAATGTCATAAAGAACAGCATAGGTATTCAATATTTGTTAATTCTGATTTTAATTGAGGAAGAGACTAGATATTATTTTTTTTTAAGCACAAGAAACATCTTATGATTGTAACATTTTCTGAGAAGCAGGGCATATGGCCTTGCTGAGTTCTCCAAGCTCCAAAATTGGCCACAAAACAAAGAATTCCAGTAGTGCGGGAATAGTTCATTGAGACGGACCACAGAAGAGCCACAGAAATGTACAAGCCCCAATTCGGTGATAGTTAAATAGGACTAAAGTGAGCTCTCAACAAATATACTCAAGTACTTCCAAGGAGGTAATAAAAAATGTATGATTAAAACGACAATGGTTTTTCATCTTTAAGTTAAGGAGACAACTAGCCAGTCTACAATCTTCAGTTTTTCTTTAAGTTTGAAAAAAAATTATACTGGGTTTAAATTTACTTACTTGGAATCACTAAATGGACATAAACGTGTAGTTTCTCTTACGTACTCTCAGTTTGCCATTTTCTCTCTGTGCAAAATGAGAGTACAACAAAGAACAACTGCAAAAGTTTTAGTAGTTGCAGCAACTCTTCTTTGAATATACTAAACGATTATTTGGGAACAGCGTGACATGGCATTTATATAGTTCTTCACCTTTATTAATTGATATATAATTGTGGGTTTACTATGTGTGTAAAAGATCCAGGTCAACTTGGATGGTTTCCAAGTGTATCTGACTTAGAAACTAAGGAGCTGCACGTTGCTTATAGAACGCTACAGTTGAGCCTTTAATAGGAAACCAGGCCATTAAGCTGGCAACCAAGCCAATAAGAACAAGGACAAATAGTTATCAGCACACTCCACCCCTTATAGCTCACTCTACGGTAAATATTGCAAGCGCTCTGTGCCATGGGAACCACCTTGCCTACCACATGTTGCTGATGTAATAATATCCAGAGCTGAGCACCTGGAGGAAGCAGAAAAAGAGGTTTTGCTTTGAATTACTTGAATGCATTTTTCTCTTTTTCTTTTCTCTTCTCTCTCTCTCTTTTTTTTTAACCATAAAGCTATTCACTAGCAGATAGCTTAATGATTTCTATTCTTATGCTGCCTGTGGGGATTTTACATTATGCTCCCAGCCACTGGTACTGATTCATTAACAGCCTTGTAAAATTGGCAGCCTTCCTAAACAAGCTATGTAAAGTCTGCAAATGTTACTGTGCTGTGTACTCAGTGGGTACTCGATAAAACTTGATAAATTCTGCCCATGATATATCCAAAATATGCTCATAGCAATATCCTAAAGAAAATCATCAGTCTATACAAAAGCCTTTCTGGATTCTTCTTCTCACCACAAATCATTAATAGTAATCCTTCATTGAAAATTAACTATTTGTAATATGGTCCTAATATCCACCACATTCGTCTTCCTTTTCTCTCACCATTCAAGTATCCTTTACTTCTGTTTATACAAAGCAAGATATTTAAGATGGCAAGAAATAAAGGTCAGAGCCTCAGCTCTAATCCTACCATAATGCCTTTGCCAAATGGTTCATTTGCAATACCTTTCTGTCCTCTAATACTTAATGTAATATCTGTACCATTCATCTGGCACTTAGCATGTGCTAAATTGTTTTTTTAGTTATCCTTTTATTGACCGGTCCTATATGTTCAACAGACTGAGAATCCTGACTGCAAAAGAACATGTCTTGTGTTTCTTTGTATCTCTCACCCTTTGCCCAGAATAGGTACAATGACGACAATGATGCAAATGATAGAATTTTACCATCAGGCTGGCTTACCACTTTGTATTCTCATTCTTTCCTTTATATTTTAGCTTATGTCAAAAGAGCAAAAATATTAGCTACCATTTACTGAGTGCTTACTGTTAGTAGTACTTCACAAATATCACATTTAATCCAAACAGGTACTATAAGCTCCATTTTATTAATGAGGAAAGTTAAGGCTTTACAGTAGTTATATAATACATTCAAGGTCACACAGCTCATAGGTGATGAAATTCTGAATGGGACTATTAATATTAGCAACAAGAACAAATGGCAAGTAAGGTTCTGAATATGTGACCCAAGAGACCTTTTGAGAGTTTTTAAAGAGAATATTTAAGGAATGGGATACTTTAAGAACTGAGTGTGAGGGGTGCCTGAGTGGTTCAGTCAGTTAAGGGTTGAACTTTGGTTCAGGTCATGATCTCGCAGTTGGTGGGTTCGAGCCCCGCATCAGGCTCTGTGCTGACAGCTCAGAGCCTGGAGCCTGCTTTGGATTCTATGTCTCCCTCTCTCTCTGCCCTTCCCCTGCTCTCTCTCTCTTTCTCTCAAAAATAAACTTTTAAAGAAAAAAGAATGTGAAATTTTACTGGGGATGGAGGAGCACCACAGAGGTGTGACGTCAAGGAAGTTCATTTTCATATACTGTTGTCCTATTCCATTCACCTCCTAGAAACAGAAATATACACTGAGAACTTACATTCCCCACAGATGCTGCAACTTTTCAAACTAAAGCTCTCCACAATAGAAAATTAAAAATAACAGAAAATTATTAAATATTAAAATATTTTGGTGTTCATGGGAATTTGGTATATTAACCTTAGAAGAAACATAGTACAGGTGACCATTGAACAGTGTGGGTTTGAACTGCCTAAGTCCACTTAATGTGCAGATTTTTTCAACAAATATATTGGAAGATATTTTGAAAAGCTGCAACAATTTGAAAAAATTCACAAATGAACCATGTGGCACAGAAAAAGTCAGAAGTTATTATAAGATTGTAGTATATAATACATTTGACATACAAAATACATGTTAATTGGCTGTTTATATTAAGTAGTAAGATTTCCAGTCAACAGTAGACTATTAGTAGTTAAATTCTGGGGCAGTTAAAAGTTATACACATATTTTCTATGCACAGGGGGTTAATGCCCAGAACCTTTGCCTTGTTCAAGGTTCAACTGTAATTCTAACTCTTCTACATATAAAAGCTGAACTGTTACAACTAAAAACAAACAAACAAAAACAAAAAACAAACCCCCCCCCCCGACACTCTAAAATACACTAACATAGAGGTTTCTCTTTATTTGAGAGTAATTCAAGGCACTGAATTACTGTTGCTTTAACAGGCATAACTAAGGCCAAATCCCTCAGGATACTAAAGTAAGGATCACACCCCTCCAGAAACAGATTAATGCAGAAAACAAGAGTTGCTCAATTTGCACAAACCTGCAAAAAAGGAAGTGAGCCCAAATTTGCCCTTTGGTGTGTAACACTAGCAATCTATTTATAAATCATTTGCTACATCCTTTCCAAATCACAGGAACACCTAAAAGTCCTTGATGTTCTTAGCACATTTCTTCAGGTTAAACCTAATTATGTTAGTGGCAGCAACATCCTGCACCATTCAACAATGCAAAGTTAATTTTAACCTTATCTTAAAGTAGTTAGGAGGCTAATTTTTTTTCTTTCACCTTAGAAATTCAGAAACATGATGGGATAGCATCTACACCACTATTCTTTAGCCCCAACGCAGTTTACATAATTAAGAGGACTCACAGGTACTGGAGAGACCCAATAAGAGATGGGAGCAA
Organism: Paguma larvata; assembly: GCA_030068075.1. Classification (NCBI taxonomy): domain Eukaryota; kingdom Metazoa; phylum Chordata; class Mammalia; order Carnivora; family Viverridae; genus Paguma; species Paguma larvata. The sequence continues at coordinate 7,790,133 of CM057843.1, forward strand.
CATGATACACAGCAGTTTGGACCCCTCTATTACTCTGAGGTCCAACAGCTCTTGGAAACAGAGAATGACAACATCCTAATTATTTAGCTTTGGGCAGTGGTTTCTCAGTGTTAGTCTAAGGAAATTGCTCAATTTCAGGAGTAATTACACATAAGCACACAAATAAAAAGCAGTAATTTTGGGGGGGAGGAATCCACCTTAGATCTATCAAAAAGAAATTCTGACTTGAACGTATTACAACCTCGCCATTCCTGCTCATCTTCATTGTGCATATTTACTCTTCAGTTCCAGTAAAGCCAAAGTTGAGAGCTCTCTTTTTTTTTCTCCTTAGTTCCTAGCCAATTACTGCTCTGACTTCAAACACACACAAGTGTGGATAAAGTCACATAAAATTATCACCATTAATGAAAACATAAATGCACCTTCATAATGTGACAGCAGAGCATTAACGTTTCCTTCATATTTGAAGGCCAGAACACCTAGAAGATTCACTAGATGTAACTTATTTGATCATCTTTTAAAGGTGTTACACTTTTTAAAAATTTTTAATTTTAATTTTATTTTTTTATTTGAGAGAGTGAAAGAGTGAGTGGGGGCCAGGAGACAGACGGAGACAGACGGAGAATCTCAGAGCAGGCTCCAAGCTCAGTGAAGAGCCCGATGCGGGGCTCGGGGCTTGATCCCACAACCCTGATATCACGAACTGAGCTGAATTCAAGAGCCAGATGCTCAATTGACTTGAGCCACCCAGGCACCCCAGATACTCTGGTTTTTAAGGCTATCTTCTCTACGTAAGAATCAGATAACTACAAAAACAGTCAGTAGTAATTTAAAATAAAAGAAAAAGAAACATCCTATCCTTCTTTTAACTATTAATATTAGTCTCTTTACCCACTAGAAAGAAAAAAAGACCTTCAATTGTAAATAAATGCCTGGTTTCAATCCATTATCAATAATCTATCAATTATTCTCATTATGTTTGCCCATTTCTGTAAAAAACAAGATCTAGATTTAAAAAGTACCACAGAGGGGCACATAGATGGCTCAGTCATTAAGCAGAGAACTTTAACTCAGGTTATGATCTCAAGGTTTGTGATTTCAAGCTCCACACTGGGCTGTCTGCTCTCAGCACAGAGCCCACTTTGGATCCTCTGCCCCCCATCTCTCTGCCCCTCCCAGCTCATGTTCTCTCTCTCTCTCTATCTCTCAAATACAAACAAAACATTACACAAAAATAAAAAAAATATAAAGTATCATGGATGAGATGAGGGGTGTATGGGTGACTCTTGATTTCTGCTCAGGTCATGATCTCACGGTTTATGAGTTTGAGCCCTACGCTGGGCTCTGCTCTGACAGTGTGGAGCCTGCTTGCGATGCTCGCTCTCTGCCTCACCCCCACCTGTGTTGTGTCTGTCTCTCTCTCTGCCACTTCCCCACTCACTCTCTTGCTCTTCTCTCTCAAAGTAAATAAACTTCAAAAAATATCATGGATGATAACTAAACTTACTCAATGAGAACAAAGAAATTTAAAAACTTGAAAGGCAAAAAAAAATTAATAAAATTCTAACACTGGAAGTAGGACTTCTTGGTTCCAGCAAATATAGGTGATTTTTGCTAAAGAACTGTTTCAGAGCTAGAAAAAGATGGAAGGCTACACTAAATTATTCTACATATCAGACATAAGCTGGACAAAGACTGTATCAAAGATTCAACAAACACTCAAAAGCAAAAATCTTAAAACAAGAGTAAACCAAATCCAGAAATCTCCTAAAAATGCAAATAGCATGTAAGGATGATTTAATTTAGCAACTCAGTATAAGTCACTGCATTACTAGCAAATGGGGGGAAATATTATCATTCCAATAGATGTCCAAAATGGCTTTGATAAAATTCAATAACTATATCTAAATATCTCTGGTTGGGTATACAGCTGGCCCTTGAACAATGTGGGGGTCAGGGGAACCGAGCCCCCACGCAGTCAAAAATCTGCAAATAACTTCTGACTCTCCAAAAACTTAATAGTCTATTGACCAGAAGCCTTACCAGTAATATGAACAATTGATAACACATATTTTGTATATATATTATATACTGTATTCTTACAATAAAGTAATCTAGAGAAAAGAACATATTATTAAGAAAACCCCTGGGGCGCCTGGGTGGTTAAACATCCAACTTCAGCTCAGGTCATGATCTCATGGCTCATGAGTTCGAGCCCATGTCTGGCTCTGCACCGGCAGTGTGAAGCCTGCCTGGGATTATCTCTCTCTCTCTCTGTCCCTCCCCCACCCACGCTCTCGTTCTCTCTCTCAAAATAAATAAACAAACATTAAAAAAAAATTCTAAGGAAGAGAAAATACATTCACAGTACTGATTATAAAAAAATCCATGTATAAATGGACCTACAAAGATAAAAATCCATGGTGTTCAATCCTCAAGTTGATAAATGGCCTATGCCAGAACCTGTAACACCCAATACATCAACTCACAAAACATAAGAAACATTCCTTTCACAGTAGAGAACAAGATAAGACCATTAGCATTGCTATTATTTAACATTACACTAGAGCCCTAGCCAAAGCAATGAGTTCAAGTAAAACTCATTTACATATGATATAATCATGCACAGACAAAAGTAAAGAAAATCAACTTAAAAATCTACTGGATATTAGGACCAAGCAAGAGTTCAGTAAGGTGGTCTGATATAAAAGCAAGTATAGAAAGTAGTAGTTTTACTACACAGTTACAGGGACTAATTAGAAAATGTCATGGGAAAGAGCTCAAGAAATACATTACAGGGGCACCTGGGTGGCTTGGTTGGTTAAGCGTCCGACTTCAGCTCAGGTCATGATCTCACAGTTCGTGGGTTCGGGCCCCGCATCGGGCTCTGTGCTGACCGCTCAGAGCCTGGAGCCTGCTTCGGATTCTGTGTCTCCCTCATCTCTCTGCCCCACCCCCCACTTGTGCTCTGTGTCTCTCTCTCTCTCAAAAATAAATAAAAACATTAAAAAAAAAAAAGAAATACATTACAACAAGAGCAACAAAAACTTCATGAAACACCCATGAAGACACCTAATAAGAAATGTGTAACTACTGTATGAGGAAAAGTGTAAAATTTAAATGAAAAGCATTTAAAATACAGTAGACACACACACCACATTCCTCACTGAAAAGGCTCATTTCGTAAAAGCTGTGAATTCTCGTCAAAACCAATTCAGTACAATTTCAGTCAAAATCCTAATACGATTTTTTAAATGTTTATTTATTTATTTGCGGGTAAGAGAAAGAGTCCCCGTGAATATGCAAATGAGTGGGGGAGGGTACAGGGAGAAGGGAAGAGAGAGAATCCCAAGTAGGCTCTGACAAGGGCAGAGCCCCATGCAAGGTTCCATCTCAGTAACTGTGAGATCATGACCTGAGCTGAAATCAAGATGCTTAACTGACTGAGCCATCCATATGCCCCCTTAACAGGACTTTTTTTTTTTAAAGTGGAAATTGTCAAGGTGTTTCTAAGACTTATCTGGAAAATAAAATAAGAATAGCTAATACATTAAAAAATTGTAACGAGGCAGGCCTTGCCATATAAGATATCAAAATATCCACTAAATCCCTATTGTAAGCATATAATGTGGTATTGGTGTATGAATAGAAAAACTATCAATAGGACTTAATTGTACAGAATCAACTCCAAATATCTATTAGAATTTAATATACAGTAAGTGTAGCATTTCAAATCAGCAAAATGAGAATGAACTAAATAAATGATACTGGGATAAATGACTATCCATTTGGAAAAAAGATCAAGTTAACATCCCTATCTCTCATTATAAATGTAAATTCCAGATATTTTAAAGAGTGAAATATCTTAAAAGTACAGACATTAGAAAAACATAAAAGAATACTTTTATAATCCTGAAAGTGGGTGGGAAGGATTTTTTAAACAAGATACAAAACTCTGAAATCCTAAGAGAAAATATCAGATTTTATTACATAAAGATTAAAAACTTTTAGGAGCACTTGGCTGGCTCACTTGTTAGAGTATGGAACTCTTTTTTTAATTTTATTTTTGAGAGTGAAGAAGAGATAAAGAGAGAAAGAGAGAGAAAGAGAGAGCGTGTGCACAAGCAGGGAAGGGGCAGAGAGAGAGGGAGACAGAATCCGAAGCAGGCTCCAGACTATGAGTTGCCAACACAGAGCCCCACACTGGGCTTGAACTCTTAACCCATGAGATCTTGACCTGAGCAGAAGTCAGACGCTTAACTGACTAAGCCACCCAGATTCCCCTGAGCATGCAACTCTTAATCTCAGGGTCATGAGTTCAAACCCATGTTGGGCATGGAGATTATTTAAAAATAAAATCTTAAGAAAAGAAGATTAAAACTTTTATAACAAGATGCAAAATTAAAAGACACAAAATAAGCTGGTAGAAAGGTGGTTTTTTTTCTTTTTGCCACATATTAAGAACATACAGAGTACATCAGAAAAAAACATACCAACAGAAAAACGGTCATAAGTACGAATGTGCAAATTATAAAAGTGAAAAAGACCAATAAAAATATAAAAGGATACTTAAACCTCCATAGTAGAAGGGAACTGCAAATATATCAGACTGTCTGTGTTTGCACCCTGGCTGTACAAGATTAGATAAGTTACTCCACATCTCTGTGCCTCTCATCTGTAACTGAGGATAATATCTAACTCATAAGAAAAAAAATAGAAAAAATATTCATAATAATGCCTAGTATGTAGTAAGAGTTCAATAAACTGCTATGTAATGCTATTATTAATATTACCAGCATTGGTGAAGGTCTATTCTTATAGCCAGTAAAGAGCAAATCAGCAAAGCCTTTTTAGAAGGCAATTTGGCAGTATGTATCAAATTTTTAACATATACATACCATTAGACCCAGAAATTCCACTGCTACAAATTTATCTAAAGAAATGTTCCCATATGTATACAAAGATAGCAGTCTAGTACAGCAGTGTAGGAGCTCTGTGTTTTGAGACAGGAAATGCTGGTTCTAGTTTCAGTTCTGCCAATAACAAATCATGTAACTACTATGCAAAAAAAAAATCACTGCACTATTTCAATTTTTTTTTAGTTTACTACTTCATAAAATGTGGATAAAGTCTTGCTCAACCTGTCTCAGAGGAATACTTTAAGGATGTTGTTCCCAAAGTGTAGTCCCTGGACCAGCATCACCTGGGAACTTGTTAGACATGCAAAACACCTTTCAGTTTCACAAAAAGTTACATTCTGGATGATTATCTGCATAAGCTCCTGGGGGGCTAAGCTTGAGCTTTAGAAAGCACTGATGTACAGCTTGGAAATTAAACTCATATATGAAATTAAATACTAACTACAAGTATTTTAGGTCAAGGATAAAAAGCTCAAGGTAACCTGTTTAACAAATCAAGCAATGTTTCAAGCACTTAAGTTCCAAGATTTCTGATCTGAGGTTTTCATAATGGGAACGCTGTTTTAATGGTAGCCTCTGCCAGCATTTTGTCTAATAATTCTTGTTCTTTTTCTGAACACATTTTTGTAGGACACAAAAATAGCCACCTGTTTGATATGCTGTTTGGCGTATACCAATAACACTGGAAGTCCCCTTGCTTAGCAGCCACTTCTCAGGGATTGAATGTTGTCTAATCTTTTTTTGTCTCTCTAAAAATAACATAGGTCCCCATATTTTTCAGCAATTCTGACTTCTGTTTTATTAAAAAAGTATGTATACTCTTAAAGGGTATGTAACTTTTCACGATTATTTGAAGAGTCTGATTTAAGACTCCTGAAATTTGATTCCATGATGCTCAGGTTGCTCACAAATTTTTTTCCAGTAGGATTTAAGCTTATGGCAGTAACTATTCTTAGTTTCTGGAGTGAATTTAATCACTTCTTAATGTTCTTCATTGATACTTCAAAATTAACCCCACAGTTGGTAAGTTTTATGCAATGACAAAGGAAGACCATAACCTAATAATGATAATATAATTCCCAGTAAAATACAGTAATACCCTAGCTGTTCTCTAATTTCATCTGTATATATTAGTTGAAACTCAAGAAATTAGTATGAACCTGTGAAATCACCAAATAGGTATCTAAACACTACACTCTCAAGGTCATGAACTTTCTCCAGAGGAGAGTCCCTAGGATCTCAGTCTATTACTCTAGCCTTTTTACTCTGACGCAATTCTCATAGCATTTGTTACTTGGTTTCCAAACCCGGAGCAAATATGAGGCAGCAAATAAGAACAGAATAAAAATTCATATGAGTGGGTTCTCAGTAGTGACAAGAGAATTATCTGGCTAAGAGTACAGGTGTGTCAATATCCCCTTACCCAAACATACACTTCAAATTTTTTTTGAGTCAGTCTCCACTTATGATCCTAAATCTTAATCTTTTAGTTACTCCCACTAGTCGCTATTTATATATCTGGCACCACCAGGGAAATGCTCACACCAATTGAGCTTTACAGTATGAAGCCTTAGAAATAATACTTCCCTTTAGAAAAGAGATTAACTTTTTATAGGATCACATTACTTTGAGAATCTGATTTTAAAAATACATTTATCTACACATTTTCATATGATCTCAAGGAGTTCACTGACCTTTTTTTTTTAAATTTATTTTGAGAGAGACAGAGACAGCACAAGTTGGGGAGGGACGGGGGTGGGGTGGGGTAGGGAGAGAGAATCCCAAGCAGGCTCCGCACAACCAGCGAAGAGCCCTACTCAGGACTCGAACTCATGAAACCATGAGATAATGACCTGAGCCAAAATCAAGATCCAGACACTCAACCAACTGAGCCACCCAGATGCCCCGAGGAGTTCACTGACCTTCTAAAACCAATCCATAAAACTCTAGGTGACCATGGACCCCAAATTAAGAACTTCTACATTACATGCCAAAAATGTGTGTATTTTAATGAAATTTTTGGTATTATTTTTATCAGAATGATCCCTAAAGATTCTTAAATGATGATGAACTGGGGAACACTATAAATACAAAATAAAAATGATGGCTAAAGTAATACTAATGAATATACTTTAGAAGAAGTGAAATTTGGATATTAAATCTTATGTAAGAAAAAAAGGTGGCAGGGAACAAAAATTAAAGAGATACTCTGCAAATTCTTTAAAAGACTGTCTACCTTAGCAGCAAATCTCTTAGTGTAGCAAATACATCTTTTCACTGCTAAGTTGAAGATGTCAGCAGTTAAAGACAATTCCTAGGATTAAGTCTGAAAAGTGACCTTGCAACTCCTAAGAATATAATTTTTATAGTGGTTGAGAGCACCAGTCTAGGAAAGAGTTCTGGATTCTAAGGACAGTTTTATCATTTACTAGCTACATGGCCTTGAGCAATTACTTTAACTTCTCTAAGTCTCAGTTTCATTGTCTGTAAATAGAACAAATTGGTTCACAGAGTTGCTATTATGATTAAAGGAGACAATATACATTAAACTCTTAGCACAGTGACAAGAGGTCAACAGATGGCAGGTGCTAGTTATTAATTTCAATTAACTCATTTTTTATGTAGGAATTTATGGTTTGCAAAGTGTTACTGACACATATGATCTCTTTTGATCATCCGGGGGTAGGAGCCTCATCTCACAGTGCAAGAAACTGAAGTCAAATGATTTACCAAAATCAAAGGCAGTAATTAGTAGGAAAAGAAATTTGGGCTTAATTTGATTATACTAGGAACTAAAATGCAAAACTCATTTCCCCCCCAAAATTTGAGAAGCTCAGCCTTTTAAATGTTAATCTTTTTTAAAAGTGCAGTTCAATGTACATAAAATTTGCCATTTCAACCATGTTCAATGGCATTAAATACATTCACATTGTTGCATAATCATTACCATCATCCATCCCCAGAACTTTTTCTTCTTTTTCAAATGAAATTCTGTCAAACACAAGTTCTCCATTCCCCCTCCCTCAACACCTGGGGATTACTTTAGATGCTTCATAGAAGTGGAATCTCACAGTATTTGTCCTTTGTCATTGGCTTATTTCACTTAGAATAATTTTTTCAAAAGTCATTCTTGTTGCAGCATTTGTCAAAATTTCCTTCTTTTTTAAGGCTGAATAATATTCAGTTATATTGCATACCACATTTTGTTTTATCCACTTATCTGCTGATGGACATGTGGGTTGCATCATTATGTTTTGTTGTTTTTTCAAAATATTGTTAACACGACTGCTACTGGTTATCCAGTTTCAAATTATTCCTTCCTTTCTCTCTCTTTTACTCCGTTTCTTTTTTCTTTTTAAGAAAAAAAAAAAGCAAGTAAGTCATTGATTTAATTCTGTAGAGTTTACATACACACCACTAAAACCACTTTATTTTGTGGCTATTTTTTGTAAGAGCTCCACAATGAATCAACACAAAGAAAAAAACCTGAAACTCAAATAAACTTAATTTGATTTGGTAGGAGAGCAAACCATTAAATAATAAATTATGCGTAAGATTATAAATCACTTCACATGCTATTCTTGGGACCTTTAGTAAGAGATAGTGGAGAGTTTCTGTTGTTGGACATTAAAATAAGTTTTTCAGGGTTGACGTGGAAGGGAGAAAGAAACACTGCCTAAATACCTGGGAGTCTGGGAAAAAACCTCAGTAGCTGACTCTCCTGAAGCCACTCCGGAGTGAGTGCTAACACCCTACGAAGACCAAACTGCTGCTACATAAAATAACCCGTGCCTTAACTGTGAGGCGAGATTAACCACAAGCTTCAGCACGCAGTTCTCAGAAATAACTAAACCACAATGGAAGGGAAGGACAACTCTAGAGACTTCAAAAACAGCGACGATTCAAAGCTGCGTTGAATCTTGCACTTCCGTCAATGAAGGTGTGCATGCAGGCTTGGATTGTGAGCACGTACTAGTATAGGAGGAGACTAAAAGAAAAACAGTCAAACTACTGAAATCCAATTTTCTGAAATAATTCCTGACTACAGCCGGCGGGAGAGAAGAATGGACAGCCTTCTTTTGTGTGGACGGCTTGCGAAAAGAAACGTACAGTCACACGCAAACTTATTTGAAACAACGGCAACCCCCCAAACAACAAACACTGGAGCTTGATCTCCGTCAGGACCCACAGGAGAGTCCAGGCGTTTCCGGGCGGCAGTTCAGAAACTACAGACCGCCCTCCACCCAGTCTCCCGCTCGGCTGTCACTCGGTCACCACAGACAACTTCCAAAGGAGGACTGACTGCATTTTCAGATTCCCTCTAAGTTTACCAGAAATTCTCGCAAAGGGTTTTTCAATCCGCCCACCCCTGGGGACACTTTCTGCCTCCAAGAACTACCCCACACCTTCACCCCACCATACCCCCGGACACTTCTAGACTGCCAAGCACGTAGGGTGCGATTTCGCCCTCGCGTGCTTGCTTGCTTGCTCCCCAGGATGCTGGGGAAAAGCGGCCGCGGAAAAGCAAACTTTCCGAGCTTTCGCGCAGGGCGGGAGGGCGCGCCGCGAACTCACAGCTGGTTGATGGCGTTCTGAGAGATGACCGCGTTGGCGGAGAAGTAAGGGATCATGTCGGGGCCACCGAGGCTGCAGGTGCAGGCGGGGGACGCCTTCCTCTCGCGGGCCAACGTGCTCAGGGTCATGGGGCCAACTCAAGGCGCACAGCTTCGCATCCTGGCCCCGCCCGGCTCGGGCACGAGGCGCTCGCGTAGGGTTCCGTGCGGCCAGAGGCGCGGGCAGCGCCGGCTCCCCGCGTCCAAACTGGGCCCGCGGGATCGCGCGGAGGCAGTCGCCGCAGCCCTAAGGCTCGGCTGTGACTCCGGGCGGCCGGGCGCCGCCAACAGCCCACCCCAACCCGCGTCCGGGGCGGGGCGCTGCGGCTGGGCGGGCCGAGCGCGAGGGGAGAGTCCTAAGAGCAGAGAGGGTCGGCCCTTTCGGGCGCTCCGCCCCGGAGCTCGTGGCACCCACCGGATCACGCTGCGTGCGTCTCGTGGAGTGAGAGAGGGTCGGCACCAAGACACCGCGGCTCGTGTGAAGGAGTAAAGCGAGCCTGGGGTGGGCAAGAAAAGCTCGCGTTTCTCAGGAAGGTTTCCACAGAAAGGTCATGCTTCTTGAACGGCTCTTCTACATTGAACCTCAAACCCCATTTTTCAAATGATCTTAAGAGTTTAATAAAAGGTCGTATATTAACATGCCATTAATCCTTATCAGCGCTTTTCTAGGTGTTAAGGGCTAGGGAAATTCAGAAATAAGCTAGATTTTTTTTTTAAAGCAAAACATTTGAAGTTATAATGGGGGAAAACCCTATATACATTGTCGACAACATCTGTTAACCCTTGAAAATAAATTTATAAAGGGCTTTCCTAACCGTCCTCCAAACCAAGGACTTAACTGCCTTAAGCTGCACATACGAATCACCTGTGGGGATTTTAAATACTCCAATACCTGGCTACACACAGACCAATGAAATCAGAATCTCCTGAAGTTGGAATCCTAAACATCAATATTTTTTCAAAGATCCCCGGGTGATTCCAGTGTGCAGCTGTGGTAGATAACTATTGTGCCAAATGACCTAGGAGAGGGAGACAGGCTAGAGAATATAACCTTACTTTAGAGATGTAGAAATAAATATAAAGGGTCTAGCCAGATGACCTCATTTGTAAGTGACATCACTTAGACGGGAACCCTAGTTTTCTGACTTCTGATCTAGGTAGGGCTTTTCCCACCAAACCCTATACCCTGATGCCCTCATGAGTTTAATCCTTTATCAATGTTCCTAACAACTCCCTGAGCAATGCCTTTCACGTGACCAGGAACCAGCTCTCTGTAAAATGAAAATCTCTTTTCTCTCTTGCATTGCTATGTAGTGGGTTTACAAAAGGGGCCAGTGACCTGGTGCAGGCACTCAGTAAAAGTTAGATCCCTCATCTCTTGCCCTTCGAGTCTCATCAGAACAAATATTTTCAGGCATGAGTATTTTATGCTTTTTGAATACTTGACTAAAATATATATCAATAAAACTATCTTAGGAATTTGAGAGCCAGAAATTAAGAATTTTTTAAAATGATTTCAATATCCTATTACAAAAGAGACTAAAATTAGGAAGAAGGCACTTTAAGACTCAACATATGCTAGATCAAGAAGAAATATGTCTGTTTCTGAAAAGTTTTTTTTTTTAATGTTTATTTACTTTTGACAGACAGAATGTGAGAAGGGGAGGGGCAGAGAAAGAGGGAGACAGAATGTGAAGCAGGCTCCAGGCCCTGAGCTGTCAGCACAGAGCCTGACGTGGGGTTTGAACTCACAAACCGTGAGATCATGACCTGAGCTGAAGTGGTGCTTAACCGAATGAGCCACCCAGGTGCCCCAAAATAGGTCTTCATTTTATATAATTTTTCAGATCTCTTTTCCTATTAGGAAGTTTGACAATTTTCTAAATACTAGTAATGAAATCAATCTAAATTATACATTCTATGCCTAAAACCAGAAACTCTTTTGTTAGTTTATCCTTCCATAAAACTTAAAGTTCGTGGGGTGCCTAGGTAGCTCAGATGGTTCAGTGTCCATCCCTTGGTTTTGACTCATGGTTGGTGGGATCAAGTTCCTAGTCAGGCTCTGAGCTGACAGCACAAAGCCTGCTTGGGATTCTCTGTCTCTCTTTCTCTGCCTGTCCCCTCCTGGTGCCCATGTGGGCATGCGTGATTTCAGTCTTTCTAAAAATAAATAAATAAACATTAAAAAAAAAACCTTAAAGTTGTTGCCAAGGGATTTGAAATAATGCAAACTCATACTGGAAATAGGGATCTAAGTTTCCTACAGAGCTGATAATTGGAAAGAACCAGCTGGCAAGTGAAGAGTTAATGAAAGGTCTGGAGTCCAGTGCATCATCGGCTTCATCCATCTCTAGTAAGGAAAATGAAAGATTTATTCAGGCTGTGTCAGCAGGGACCTAAATGGCAGTGTAAGAAAAAAATCTGCTGATACGCCCCAAAATAAATTGCTTTAAATATCTGGCAAACTTGCCAGTTTGAAACTTCTTCCAGGCTGTAATTTATTATAGCCTCCCGGCAGTGACCAAAAAAACGAGCAGGCTGTTTAGGAGAGCACTGTTAGGTGAGTCCAGTTCCTTTCATGACAACAAAGATCGGATTTTATCAAAGTCAATACTAACTGACGATGCTTACGAAAGATGATGGAATGGTAATCATCTATATCTGTCTGAAAGAAAAGTCAGCAGGAAATGTATCTTACTCAATTCACACTTAATATCTCTGGCATTTAAAAAACACTAAAGATAAGGATTTCATAAATATGTATATCTGTCTTTTATAGATAGGTTCCTACAGTGACTCTCCAGAAGTGCATAGTCCTTTCTTTCCCCTCAAAAGACCTCTGCCAGTGCCTGTTCAGCGGAGTCTATTTTAACACCCCCATCTAGGCCTTTTCAATAGCTTTCAAAGTTAAATTCTCGCTTTGAACTGTAATACAGGAAATTGGGAAAGTGCTAGTATGTGCCTCATAGTTTTTTAAAAAAAACAAAAAACAAAAACAAAAAAACTGAATCATCTTTGCAAAGTGAGGTACCTTTAAGGGAAAAGATCTTTCTGCTACTGTTTTAAAAGTTTAACAAATTCCTTTTCTTTTCACAATCTGCAGAGCGTCAAAATGTCAATCAATTTAGTTTCAGCTCAATTTAATCCTTTAACTCTACTCTGTCAGGAAACAAGGCTCTAGGGAGCAAGCTCTCTGTACCCAAGCTTCTAGGAATTCAAAAATGATTCCAAATTAGACTGAGCAACATGAAGTAAACGAAGCTAGTTTTCTACTCCACGTGAAGGGGCTTTTAAAAATGTGCACAAAGGCCCTGAAGAAAAATTGTTGCATTTCTTCACACTCTTGTATGAGTTAAAAGATTTAAAATAAATTTTGTCATGTCATTTGCTGACCATTTCAAGGCTCAGAAATATGAATATTCTATAATGTTAATCTGGCTCTTGACAGCATTAGCTATGACCAAATTAAATTTTTATAAAATTGTATGTTAAAAGCATTAACAAAATTTTAAAGTAATAGATGTCTCTTGTATCCATTCTTCCATTACTATGCCCCCATGTGTCTCTCCACAAGATATGAACACTGTAAAAGCCTGTAACACCAGAGACTTACTTGCTGACCAATCGCTATTCCAGGACAGATATGGAAGCGCGCTTAAACGTGAGGGAAGGATGTAGGCATGCTTTTGCTGCTTTAACAAAATTTCATCATGGGTGGATCACTTGAAGGGAAAGTAACTAATGAGCTAAAAAGTGACAGTGTAAAGTGCCAAAAGCAGCAGGCCAGAAACCAGAGGACCAAAGTTCTAGTTCTAACATGGCCACTTAATGAACTAAGATTTGGCTAAGTCATTTATTTTCATCTGTAAAATGGGATAATAAAACGCTATGGAAAGGTCCCCAAATCTGTCTTTGTGAGAGTTGGGAACCTTATGAAAGGAATTTCATTCAGCTTAGAAGTCCTGAAAAATACATTTAATCCATTTAAGATAAACAAGTCGTCTAGTTCAAAGCAGTAGAGCCCAGCAGTTAAAAATCCTAACCTTGGTTTATATATAGAATGGAATATTAACCATAAAAAAGAATGAAATCTTGCCATTTGCAACAACATAGATGGAGCTAGAGGATATAAGGCTGAGTGAAACAAGTCAGAGAGGGACAAATATATGGTTTCACGTATAAATTCACGTGAATTTAATTTATGCGGAATTTAAGAAACAAAACAAATGAACAAAGAAAAAAGAGACCAAAAACGAGACTCTTAAATACAGAGAACTGGTGGTTGCCAGAAGGCAGGTGGGGGGAGGGGATGGGTGAAATAAAGGGGATTAACAGTGCACTTATCTTGATGAACACTGAGAAATGTAAAGAATTCTTGAATCATTATGTTATACACCTGAAACTAATATAAAACTATAAATTATACTTGAAAAAAAAATCCTAGCCTTGGAATTAATAGGATGGGTTTGAATCCTAGTGTCACCATTAACTGTGTATTTTGGATAGTTACTTAATCTATGGCTCAGTATTAGTACCTAATTTATGAAGTTACTATGAGGATTAATTAAGTTAATAGATGTAAAGTGTAAAAGAGTATCTGGCACAAAAATCTACTCTTTCGACCTAATGGTTCTATAAACTTAAGAGAGCTAAGAGAAAGATTGAGTCCTCCTCAATTGCCCTTCAGGAATAAAATCAGAGAATTGAAGTCTCCAAAGAAGAATCTTAGATCAGAGAGCATGGCTGTACCTATGGGCCTTTCTAAAGGTCATTAAGAAAGGTGGGTGGGTGGGGTGTGTGTGTGTGTGTGTGTGTGTGTGTCGGGAATGGGCAGGGGGACTCTGAAGTCTGTCTGGCAACACTGAGGTAAAGTTGACTGTACGTTTTAATTTATGCACTGAAGAAATTAAGATGTTGACTAGAAATAATCCTCTATGCTCTTTTCCACCAATCTGAAAAATAGCTAAAGTGGGGCAGGCAGTATTAAAATGTCAATGAGTTACTAGATTCTAGTGACTTTATCCAATGGGCTAACAAAACTAGTTGCATTTGTTTGTATTTGGGGTAAGAAGTTGAAGAATGAATGAAAATTAAAATACATACAAATTTCTCCAATGTACCACAACATTTTATCTAGGAAGTCTTCACTATTATTATTTGCCAGGTAGCTAATTACATTAACTTAATATTGCATTCTGTAGTAATGTGAGGCCTGCAGTATTCACTAGGTTTTTGTATTTATAAGCTTCGAAATAATAGTATTAACTTATGTGACTTTATTTTAAAAATACCCAGTCATAAGAAATATGATTATACCTGCCAGAAGACCTATTTGTATTTTTATGTTTTCTCTAAGGGCGTATCTACAGAAATAAATAGTAAATTAATCCCCTGAGTGTCAAAAGGGAGAAAACCAACACTTTAAAGAGTTACAAAACAAAAAGCCTGTTACCTGGAGTAGCACAACATTTTGTCTCCTGTTAATCTGTAAAACGCTAGGATAAAACTCTCAAGATAATACACCCAAGTTCCAAACTTGTTGCCCAGACAGCACCAAGAGGTATCTCACTACATTTAGTCAAAGGCACTCTTCATACAGTACAATAAACCAAACTTGGTAAACAAAGGCTCTTAAAAGCAATCATTTTGCAATCACCATGTGGCTAATAGTTTTATTTAAAAGAGTATCTGACAATAGTTTTAAACACTGGATAGAATAATGTCACTGAACCCTTCTAGTCCTTTCCATGGAACTTTCCACCATAAGAGCAATGGGAATACTGAAGAGATCTGCATATCACCTCCACGAGAGGCGATCTCTAAGGCATTCATCCCCCATGGTCTTAACCACCATATGCTCCAGTAGGAAGAGATGCTGAAATGCCGCTTTCTTCAGGTTACAAAAGCCCCGCATGCTATTGTTTAGTAAAAATAATAGGCATTTATAGATCACTTTTCACATCCAACACACCTTATAAAACATTTAACCATTTAATCCCCATTCTCTCTTTAAACATTTTATTTTTTAAAAACTAGATAAAAATAGTAAAAGTAACACATCCTGAATTATTAAACTTTTTTTTCAGTATTCAGAAAGGTAAAATAAAAGTCACTCTTTTCATTCCCATCATCCTACTCCCAGAGATTACTATTAACATTTCCAGAAATGTTGTTGCAAACGCAAACATTAACATATTGAAGCTGCCCTTTAAGAAACACACATGCACACAAGCATAGAATTATATTATACATATTATACGCATTATTCTGCTTCTTGCTTCTCCCCCCATTTATCACTATATCTCAGACATTTTTCTATGTTTATACAGATTTGCCACACTCTTTTAGAGGAGTTCATAGTGTTTTATTTTATAATTATATATAATTCCTTTAAACAGCCTGCTACTGACGGACATTTAAGTTGTTTACAATCTTTACTATTATATACAACATCGCTATTAACATGTCTTTATGCGTACATGTGAATATATTTCTTGGATTTATATCTAGAGGTGGAATTGGCAGTTAGTTAAAATATTTTAAACATCTTAGGAATTGGTAGATATGATCAAATTGCCCTCCTAAAAGGATTAGTTTTTTATTTTCCCATGGAATCTTGGTGCCGCCTATCCTCTGATCTATCAAATTAACTCAGGGCCCAAGATCCTCTTCTACATCCCATCTTTTATATACTACATTAATATATATATATATATATATATGTATATGACACATGCTTACAGAGAGAAACTAGAAAAATAGAGTAAATTATAAAGAAAAATATGAGTAACTATGTTAAGGAGCATTCATTTCAAAGAATTACTTAGACTATACCAAAATATATGTGATACTTAAACTATTTTGAAGATAATATAATTTTAAATCCAGAAGATATTTAAGGATCTTGTTTGATGCTAACGCTGTAGAACATACTATAGGCAAATGAGCCAAATGTGGCCTTCAGGGCCCTGGAATGGGGTGAGACAAGAGATAGAAAAATAGAAAGTGAATTGGGGAGTAACAAAAAAATGGAGGCTGGAGAAGTTGAGGAGGTCTTGAAAATAAAAACAATTATTGACATTTGTTGAGCTAACATTCACTCTGTACCAGATCCTCTATCAAGAGTTTACATGCAGGGGCGCCTGGGTGGCTCGTCGGTTGAGCGGCCGACTTCGGCTCAGGTCATGATCTTGCAGTCTGTGAGTTCGAGCACCGCATCGGGCTCTGTGCTGATGGCTCAGGGCCTGGACCCTGCTTCGGATTCTGTGTCTGCCTCTCTCTCTCTGCCCTTCCCCTGCTCATGCTCTGTCTCTCTGTCTCTCAAAAATAAAGAAACATTAAAAAAATTTAAAAAAAAAAAAAGAGTTTACATGCAGTATCTCACTTAATTCTCATAAACAACTCTATGATTCTATTCTTATCTTTATGAGACTCAGACACTGAATAATTTGCTTAACGTTAGACATAAGTATTTTGACCCCAGCCAGCTATTCTGGTTCCAGAACCTGTTTCCTTAAACCAGTATTCTACACTGTCTCCATGATGATGGAGGTTTACTACAGAACAGGTGGAGTCTGAAAAGTTCTGCTGCCAACAGGGAGACCTCCTGGAGACCTTCCTCACGTGGCTGCACTTGGTATTTTCTCCTCTATGTCATCCTAGCTGCGCCAAGCAGGTCCTGACAATAATAGGGACCTAACCTAGTACTAAATACAGTACAACTTTTGGCTGTTGTATACCATCCTCTTGCTACCAAATCCCTCGGAACTCTGCACTTCAAACTAATATTCATCACAAGATTTCCCAAGGCATCTATATCTATATTTTGTTTCCCTTGTTTCTTTACACAGTATCCTATGTGAAGGAGGCATTTAATGTATTTGTGAATAATAACGGCATCATCATCTTATTTGACGTTTGAAATAAACCTACCAGCTAGGCAGGTGTTATCATTCCCTGTGAGAGTTAAAGAAAAAGATGAACCAGACTAGTATCCAGGTGATTAGAAACTTAGACTCTAGGCACAAATGCGTCTAATTCATCCTATATAATGTTAGACTGATTGAATTCAGCTGTACTAATCCCCATTTAATCCCCACTTTCTAAGATACTATCAAAATGACTAAGAGTTAAGTACTTTTATAATTATCCCCTACTCAGAATCCCCAAATAGTTCCTTATTCCCTTTCAGAACAAGTCCAAACTCTTCCTTCAGGCCTTCAGATCCTCTTTAACTGAAGTCCTACCATAATTCAGTCATTATGGCATATTACCCTCAATTCTATCCCTTCTCAAACACGATCAGTGTAACTATGTTTTACCCATTCTCCCAAAATAAATCTTTGCTATTAGGTGGTTTCTATCCTGTCCTCCTATATCTGAGTCTCAATCTCCTCTCTGTTCAAGTTGTCCCTCTCTGAGACCACTTTTATCTAGTCTTTCAAGTTGTCAATGTAGAACCTATTTCTCAAGGCCTAGTTTCAATTCTCAGCTTTTTCAATAATTAGAAACTCTACAGGGTTTTATCCTCACTTGATTCTCATTACAATCCTGTGTATAGGTAAGCAGAGCTAGCTGGGATTATCAGCTTCATTTTACAGATGAGGAAACTGAGGCTCAGAAATTAAGGGGCTTGCCCAAGTTTACATAGCAAGTATCAGAGCTTGGATTTGAATTTAGCTCTTCTAGGCGCACTTGGGTGGCTCAGTCGGTTAAGTGTCCAACTCGATTTCAGCTCAGATCTTGATTTCATGATTCAAGAGATCAAGCCCCACGTTGTGCTCTGCTGACAGCATGGAGCCAGCTTGGGATTCTTTCTCCCTCTCTCTGCCCTTTCCCCGCTTGCTTGTGCGTGTGCTCTCTCTCTCTCCAAATAAATAAATAGACATTTAAAAAAATGAGCTTAGGTTTTCTGATTAAGTCCAACGATCAATTCCTGGTTTATAGTATGATATGACACTTTTCTAATTCCGTTAGAATTTATCCAAGGTTTTACTCTCTATTTTATGCCATATAACTCATCTCTCTGTGGGAGCAAATCAGACACAGTAACTCTCTCTTGTGGGCTTCACAGAGCCAAGCAGAGCGCTCGGTTAGTTGGTTGGTCCCTTATACCATACCCCACTAGAGTTTTCTTAGGGCTCTAGATAAATATTTCCTGAAGGAATTATTACATTGGTGATCTCCCTGACAGCTGGTATAGGGTAGAAGCTGGCTTAAGACTTGTTTTTGCTGCTTCGTTTTTCTCCTGCTGTCTTTCTTTTCTGATAGATAGATGCTTCCTTCATCGGAGTCTCCAGTTGAGGGCCTGGAACACAACCCAGTTAGGTAAGGCTTTATTTTTATTTTTGAGCCTGTCCTAGACTTTCAGGAGCCAAAAGTTCAAATCGCAGCAGGATTGATTCAGCCTTTTCACAAGCTATTTAGTACTATGCAGTTTGTTGAGACTGGTCAAGTTTCTAGGGCCTGGCTGGGCAGCATCATTATCTCTTCAAGCTTTCATGTATCAGCTTCCCTGGCCATATTTCACTTTCCATGTCTTTCTTTTCTAAAGTCAGGTGAACATGCAAAATCACATACTTACACAATTATACACTTTTCAAAAACCATGTCAAATATCTTCAAGGAATTTAAATACAATACAGGAAGTTTTTTCTCTCTCTGGGTTAGGCAAAACCAAGAAGTATGCAAAAGTTATACTCCTCAATCTTTAGTAGCAAGGGGGTACACTGTATCATTCTTTAGCCAGTGCATCCACTGAGAAAAGATAGGGGTTGTCAGAGTCTATTTAATCCACCTCAGCTGGAAGGCCAACTGGACAATGGATCTTAAGTGAAGTGAAAAATACTTTGCCGGGGAAAAGAAAACTAAGTAGCAAATCTTTTAATTTTTAATTGTGAAATAGTCCAAACATACAGCAAAGGACAGAGAGGATAACAAACAGCCAGATACTCAACAGACAGTACTATCACATTCTAACATTTTTTTCTTCAGAATTTAAGAAATAAAACATCACAACTGAAGCCCCCTGTGACCTTCTCTATGAGCCCTTTCCCCCTTCTCTGTTTATATAGCTCCTCTTCCTGAATTTGGTGTTCATCTTTCCATTCATGTTTTTATATTATGCATATGGCATATCTTTTAATGCAAAATTCATTCAGAAAATTGTAGCTTGTAAAGCCTTGAACTTAAAAAAAATTCTTATATATTGCTACACAAAACACATATAAAAGAATAAATAAAACATTTTTTCCTGCTTAAAACTTCTAGTCCAGGGTGGATAGGTGAGCAGATACGTGATAAAGCCAATAGAGCAAAATGCTAATTGTGAAGCCAGGAGGGATGTGTATTTGGGTGTTTACTGTACTGTTCTTTCGATTTGTCTGCACGTTTACTTTTTCAAATAATAAAATGTTGGAAAAATAAAACAAAAATCTCTAGTTCATATTTTGTGTAAAAATCTCAGTGAAGGGGTGCCTGGATGGCTCAGTCGGTTGAGTGTCCGACTTTTGATTTTGACTTAGCTCATAATCCCAGGGTCATGGGATTGAGCCCTGTGTCAGGCTCCAAGCTGAGCATGGAGCCTGCTTAAGATTCTCTCCCCTCTCTCTCTCTCTCTCTCTCCAACTCCCCCAACCCGCTCATGAGCTCTCTCTCACATAAAAAACAAATTTTTCAGTGAGGAATAATATCAACTGGTTTCAGATACTTAAGAATCTAGTATACTTACACAGAAAACAGTAATTAGGCTTGCTAGTCTAATTACTGTTTAAGCTCTTGCTTTATGGTATCTAACAAATAAAAAGAGAAAAGATTCTCTAAGATCTATCTTCACAGAGCCACTTCTTGTAAAGCAGTTATTTCAGCTTTGACTTTTCCATTCATTTCTGGGAAGATCATGAAATGATCTGAAATGATTTTATAATCCCTTTCTCACCATGATTTAAGCCCAAGTCTGGAAAACTACATATGGTTGACAAGCATTCCTCAATAAAATGAGTATGTTAAATAACTAGAAGAGAAATACTTTTAAAAGTTTTTAAAAGATTTTTGTAGTTCCCTTCATAAACCTTCTAAATGAACTCTTATTTTAGGAAAATGCTCTGTTACAAACTGACCACAGGAAGAACGACAACAAAAGATTTACTAATGATAAAAACACCACTGTGATAGAACATGTAGTGCTTTGCCTATTTGGCATATTTTCATATTTGTATATTATTTATGCCCCCATAATAAGCATGCTAATTTTTTTTTAAAGAAGAAGAAACTAAGTCTCAAAGAATGAATCTAAGGTCATGCAACCAATACAAACACATCTCCTAACTCCAATACCAGTGCTCTTTTCACATAACTGCGAACAATGGAATATAAATCTTTTGGTTTGGATGGCATTTAAAAATGACCTAATTACCAGAAATTACATGATTTATTATTTGTTCGTAGGGTACTTCACTTTAAGTGGGCTAATTTTAATAGTAATTACTCCTTGAGGCTAATGTTTTCATAATTTTATAGGTAAAGTAATAGATTCAGAGAAAACTAAGCTTGAATGTGGACTGTTTCAATGGTCGAATACTGCCTTTCAAAACGAAGGTCTTCAAGGAAAAGAATTGTGCTGAGTTAAAAATAGCAATTCAGTTTTGGGAAATGAGAGATATCACTGCCTTAACCCAATTTCTAACAAAAAACTTTTAAAAATGTTTTTATTTATTTTCGAGAGAGAGAGAGAGAGAGAGAGAGAGAGTGCAAGCAGGGGAGGGGTAGGGGAGGGACAGAGGATCCAAAGCAGGCTCCGTGCTGACGGCAGAGAGGCCAGTGTGGACTCGAACTCACAAACCATGAGATCATGACCTGAGCTGAAGTTGTACGCTTAACCGACTGAGCCACCCAGGCATCCCTCTAACAAAAAATAAAAAAAAAAAAAAAAGAAATTACTTTTTAAAATTAATCAATTAGGTTAAAATTAAATTTAAAAATATGTCTAAGCTGATTTTTTTAATTGAGCAAATAGGAAGTGCAATATAATAAGTGGCTGTTAAAAATAAAGTCCTTAGTGAAATTTATTGATTGCTGTAAACCACTTATAATTATAGTCCTTTTCATGTCACAGAAAATAAATTTGGGGCTTTGAGTGAGAGTGTGGTGACAGATTTAGCTAACAGTGAATGAATTACAATTAAGGAAAGATATTTTTTCCTTATATTATTACCATGAGTAATTTATTCTAGATATTACTGGAACAGAGGTAGATTATTAAACAGTCAGTTAAACTGTAACAAAAACATAGCTTGCAAACTCTTCATTCTAAAACTCTTCATAGTTGAATGGAATCCAAAATGGAATCCATTTAAAACTTAATTCCTGTAAGAAGAAATCCCATCACTAAAAAAAGAACAAAAGCACACAAATACCCACCTTTGTGGGCTGTTAAATTTCATCTTCTTTGTAAAATGCAATCCTTGCTTAAACGCATTCTACATAGCCATCCCATCTCCAAAGGGCTATACTGATGATATTGGACTATACTGGGTGATACTGCTTGAATGATGGATGTGTTCAACCAAACATTAAGTTCACATTTCTCAAAGAGTTCAGATTTTGTTCTGCATCCCAAAAAACATAAGCAGTAGCCATGTTTTGCTCCAAGGACCTTTTCTTTAAAAATCTCACAAGTAGGGTGCCTGGGTGGCTTGGTCCATTCTTGATCTTGGCTTAGGTCATGACTTCACAGGTTTGTGAGATCGAGACCTACACTGAGCCCTGAGTCGGGCCTTACATCAGACTCTGCGCTGACAGTGTGGAGCCTGCCTGGGATTCTCTCTCCATCTCTCTCTCTGCCCTTCCCCTGCTCTCTTTCTCTCTCTCAAAATAGATAAGCATTAAAAAAAAATTTTAAAAATGTCACAAGAAAGAGGCCTGAGTCAGTCAAACTAAAGTGTTCACTACAGGAGAATTACTGCTTACTCGTTTACTTCGGCATACTGGTAAGTAGTGAAATGGTAAGTGCTAATACCCTAGAGAAAAACCCTATAATAATAAAAACAGAACAGTGGGAGACAGAATATTAAATTTCTTATACTGAATCTTCACAACAGGGCTTTCAAAGTCCCTTCAAATATTAATTCATGTTTGAGCATATACTATAATTACTGTTATATTTTACAGATGGATAAACAGAGGCATACCAAAATATGAATACCAACTCTGTCAGGCACCATGTTAATGCTAGGTATTCAAAAAAGTATGAGGATATATAATTATAAACTAAAAAGTTCACAGTAAAGCAGGGGAGACAGATGAGATATATGAAAAAGTGGCCCTCTACTTTTTCCAATGCTTTGGAAACTACCCAATGCTTTCCCTGAATGCTGTGCTCGTTACTGGTCTGCATTTGCAGATGTTGTCCACCCAACTGAAAAGCCTATTCCTCCCCTCCACTCATCACCACCCAATGCTGTCTGGTTAATACTTCATTTAAGACCTCTTCTATAAAGGTTAGAATGGGTCTTAGTAATAGTAAACAACATGTATTGAACATTTACTATGTGCTAATTACGCATTACGCCAAAATATGTAAATGGATTCTGTCTCATTTCATCATCACAACACTCTGTGAGAATTGCTAACCGGCTTCTACTTAAAAAAAACACAACTTTTTTTCCTTAATGTTTATTTTTAAAAGAGAGAGAGAGAGAGAGAGAGAGAGAGGGAGACTGAGCGTAAGCAGGGGAGGGGCAGAGAGAGAGGGAGACATAGAATCCAAAGCAGGCTCCAGGCTCTGAGCTGTCAGCACAGAGCCCAAAGCGAGGCTCAGACCTACAAACTTTGAGATCATGCCTGAACCGAAGTTGGACACTTAACTGACTGAGCCACTCAGGTGCCCAAACCAGCTCTACTCTCTTTATAGAGCACACTGTCATAGGAGCGGAGATGCTCCTGCTTAGGAGGCTGCTCCTCTCTAGTGATGACCATTCACTTCTACTTTTACCAATTAAGTTGCAAGAATCTGCATGTTTGTTTACATTTAAAAATGTAATGTATCGATTACATTTCTTATCATAATTGTACAATTTAATTATTATATAAACTACCTACATATGTGTACAGAAATAAAAAGTTATTTCTAAGGACATAAACTTGAATGTTTTTGAAAAACCTAAATAAAGGAGAGTTACTTTAAAAACTGCTGTTTAATTAGGTGTGACTAAGGGGACTGTAAGAGACTGAAGGAAAGTTCTAAATTTCTAAAAGAATTCTGTACTTAACTCCATAATTATCTATAAGTTCTCACTCTAAGAAATCAGAACAGGAAACTAAAAACAATGCTTGCATTATGGGTTGGATTATACAAGAAAAACTGGAAATTAGAGGATCAGAAAACCAGGACAATCCACATTTCACCTAATTCTAAAATCCAGGTTCTTAACCAACACTCAAAAACTGCTCATTAAAATTTCATGGGATAAATGAATGAAAAGAGAAAACTCTCTATGGGAGGTGATATGAGATACAGACTTTAAAGGATGAATGGAATGTTACTAGACTGAAAAAGGATGGGAAAAGTCATTCCAGAAAAGAGCAGGAAAGGCATTAGTTAGAGTGAAGATATACTGAGTTTGAATTTGAATTCGGTGCTGTATGATTTGAGCAAGTCACTAATCTCTTTGGGTTTCCACTTTCTCACCTGAAAAATAGACAATAATAATTCCCTGGGAATGTCAGCAATACTGAATGAGATAAAAAATACAAAGCATTAATCTGGTGCTTGAAGGCATAATAAGTTAGCTTTGAGAGGATAAAAGGAGAGGATACTTTAAGGCCTGAATAAAGGGTGTAAGGTTGAGTGGCAAAAAGGTTAAGGCTGGAAAGTTGAACTGAGGTCAGTTTTTAAAGTTTTTTAAATGTCATAACAAAGTCTAGACCATTCTATAGGCAATGGAGAATAATGGGAGACTTTAAGTTGGAAAGTGACAAGAATAAATCTGAGTCATGCCTGAGGGTAGGTGAAGGATGTATCAGCGTAAGGATCAGTTAGATGCAAAGAGATCATGTTAGAAGTCAATAATTCAAGCAAGAAAAGGGCCTAGACTATAGTGAAGGCAGAGGATGTAAACAGAAAAGGAAAAATCGGATATAAATATACATATGTGTATTTTACATAACCCTTTCTGCCTTAATGATTCTATAAATATAAAGTCCTTTATAAAGCTATTAACATAGGGTGCCTGGCTCAGCAGGTTAAAGCATCCTGATTTTAGCTCAGGTCATGATCTCAGGGTTCTGGGATTGAGCCCTGAGTTATGCTCAGTGTCAGGCATGGAGCTTGCTTAAGATTCTCTCTCTCTCCTCCCCCTAACCCCCCTGATCTCATGTACTTTCTCTCTAAAAACAAAAAATGACAACAAAAAAAGCTATTAACATAAATCCTGCCACTAAAATAAACTCTATATTATGTTATATAAGCTTTTAAAATTTGATTAAAATAGGTTTTGCCAAATGGTAGTGAATACCCAGATAATAAAGCCTGTAGCATCACCACAGGATAAAAGGATTGGTCTGTCCAAATCCACCTTAAACCTGTGCCTACTATTCTTACTTGGATATTTGTTCAAGAAGTTATTTTCATAGTGATTGGGGAAATGGGTAAACCAGGTAAAGGGGAATAAGAGCACACCTGCCATGATGAACACTGAATAACGTATAGAATTGTTGACTTAGTGTAACTAATGTAACGCTGTACATTAATTATATTGGAGTTAAAGCAGGAATTATTTTCACTAATTTAAAATGATTTTGTCTGTACTAATTCCTTATTTCACTCTATAACTTTTTCATATTTGTGCTTTCATCAGTAAGCAGTTAGGAGGTAAAAGTGACAGACTTAGGGATTTATTGAATATGGGGGATAGGGCAGAGTCATGGATAAATATGAAGTTTCCAGCTTAAACTAATAAGTGGATGGTGAGGTCCTCAATAAGAAGGGGAAGAAACTTTGTAAGAGAAATAGATTTCATAAATACAATAAGGACAATCAGAAGATATACAAGAGATTATAAGCAGTTAGAAATAAAGGTTAAAAGCGCAAAAAGAGATCTGAGATGAATACAGAGATGTGGAAGTTCTTGGCACAGGGCATGAATAATAGGGTGGATGCAGTCACCAAAGGACAACATACAGAGCAGAATGGGATATCATCAGCACTCTTGAAACTGTATGCAAAATTTAGTTGTATGCACACATTTTTGTTTTGAAAAGGTCTAGGATAGTTTTTTCTTAAGTTTATCTATTTATTTTGAGAGAGAGAGAGAGAGAGAGAGAGACAGAGAGACAGAGAATCCCAAGCAAGACCCACACTATCAGCGTGGACTCCAATGTGGGGCTTGAACTCACAAACCATGAGATCATGACCTGAGCCAAAATCAAGAGTCGGCCACTCAACCAATTGAGCCAGGTGCCCCAGGTCTAGTGTTTTAACTAGCTTTTCAAGTGATTCCATGTTTTCCAAAAGGTTGAAAATGTCACTCTATACCATAAAATATAAGAGAAGTAAGGATGATTTCTGGGGAAAAATTAACTTTTAAGAGACGAGCAGGGGCAGACTTGCTGGTGAAACCATGGGAGGCTATGGGCAGAGGATATAAGGAGAACCAGCAAAGAATGATGATAAAAAGCCAAAGGAGGTGAGATTGCAGAGAAGAAAGGGCAATAGTGCCATTTAAAATGAGAATCAAAAAGTATTCACATTTTTTTTTTTTTTGAGAGTGAGCAAGCACACATGTGAGCAAGGGAGGGGAAGATGGAGAGGGAGACAGACTCTTAAGCAGGCTCACAACTGTGAGATCATGACCTGAGCCGAAATCAAGAGTCTGATGCTTACCCGACTTGAGCCACCCAGATCCCCCTTCACTGGTGATCTTAACAAGAGCAGCAGTTTGAGTTGGTAGAGGGGATAAAACCTAGAATTCATGAGTTGAAGAGTGAATGGGAGTAGACAAAGGAGGTAATAAATACAGACGTTCCTTTCAAGAAATCAAAATTACAGTTTGAGGTGAAAGCAAAGTTATGGAATAGTATTTTAAAATTATATTTTAATTTCTTTTAGTCCATAAAGACCTGACCACATTGATAAGATGAGGAAAACAAGCCAGTAGAGAGAGATAACACATATATTTAACCCAATGACAAAGGAGAACTTTATCACAATAATTGATCCTGATATGCAAACATTTTTAAAGGATATAAAATTCATAGAGTCTAAACTCCAAGAAACCATTAGAATGTTTTTTAAAAATTTTTTTATTACATTTATTTATTTTTGAGAGATAGGGTGAGGCAGAGTACGAGCAAGGGAGGGGCAGAGAGAGAAGGAGACACAGAATCCACAGCAGGCTCCAGGCTCCGAGCAGGCGTTCAGCGTAGAGCCTGATGTAGGGCTTGAACCCACGAACCGTGAGATGATGACCTGAGCTGAAGTCGGACCCTTAACCGACTGACCCACCCAGGCGCCCCCGAATGGTTTTAAGACTATTAGAAAATTTTACAGATTCAAACTTTTCAAAATGTATTCACACAGTTGATCCTCAAAGATCCATATCACATTGGCTTGTCAGCCATTTTTCAGAAATTTCCAGAGTGACAGAGAATATATTGTGTGTGTTTTAAGGATAAATTAAGTTTTCATTCTTGACATATGCTTCACATATGAAGACATGTGTACAGGCTCATTTTCTGCCCTTCCCCCTTTTGCCTAAGAGCAGATACACAATCAGTGGTAATTGTGTTAAAATAATGGCTAACCCTCTTCCTGGGCAATCTCAACTAATCTCTTAGTTTACACTATTATTTCAATGCTGCTAAGTAATCCTGACCTTCTCAATTCCAGGCCAGTTCCTGTCTCCACAGGACAATCCTACCTGCATACTTAATATGGCATTTAGAGTTCAATACACCCCCAAATAAACTATAGTATATGTAAAAAAAACCAAAACAGTATGTGTGGGGCAGACAGAGTTCAGTTAATCAGCTTGATAGAACCTGGTACTCTATAAAAATTGAGCTCTTGCATAGATACCTTATCTCGGTTAAGGAACCTGGAATTTCATAACTTCTAGCCAACATGTTATTTAAAACAACAACAACAACGACCATTTCCTCTTCTCAATCACAGATAAAATCTGCAATTTAAAAATAGCAACACACATGAACTTCCTATTGGCGTAATATTTTTACATTAAGTATTTGCAGTCTTCCCAAATATGCCAGTCTTATCCTCTATATAGCCTAATTTTCCTGTTCCGGAGGATATAAATATTTCATGTGGCTAAAGATGTAGCAGCCATGTACGTGTGAGTATAATGTGTGTGTGTGTGTGGTGTTTTATATGCTGTAGAGCATCCTTTTAACGGAAAGCCCAGAGTTCGGTTTTCTTAAAATTAAATCATTTGCTATTCTAAAGGATTCATATACCAACCTAAAACAATCATCATTTAACTCAGTTGAATATTAAAAGTCATTTCATGGATTATATGTTCCAGTTTTTATGAAGAGGGACAGTTAAGCAAAACAAAACAGAACAAAACAACTTCAGCCTGCCAGGTATATTTTAACTTATTTGAAAAAAGCTTTACTTAAAATCAACTGCTTTTTCTCCTCTTTGAGGAACTAGGCTGTAGTGATTTTGAAGGTTTCCGAAATATGTACTGTGAAGATGTATTTATTATGGACAAAAAATTATGGTCCTAGTTTTAGAAGAACTTAGTTTACAATGACAAAAAGGAAAAATAGTAAAAATAATAATAGTCACTACTTCTTGAGGGCCTATTAACTGTGATAGGCACTTAAGCTTTATATTTTATGAAAAACTGTAAAATATTCTTGTTTTTATTACAGAATTGAGGAAATGGGCTCAAAGAAGCTAAATATCTTTTCCCAAAGCATGAAAATAGATGAAAAGTATGGTTCTTTATTCATTCCTTCTACAGAAAGTTACTAAGTACCTTCTATGTGCCGGAATTCAAGGATACAATCAGAACCTTGCTGTCCTCACTCAGTTGTTAAGTGCCAAGAACAGACAACAAATAATGTGTAACAATAGCGTTGGAAATGTTCTATAAACAAAGCAGGGTGTTCTGTTAGAGCATGAAATGAGAATTTTTCTACCGAAGAGTATGGATTTTTGTAAGCAAAGATGGCTCATAACCAATCATGTGTTTTAAACAGTTTCTAAATTTCCTGACCTTTTGTTTGGCATTTCAGCAGAACAGCTGTTTTAGGGCGGGGCTAGGTAATCAATAACAGGTCCTTTCTTCTCTCTCCAAATGACTGCTTGGCTTGGGGAAATTCCCAGTGAATAATTAACACCAGGATAGTCTGCCAGTTATGTTTATTAATATATTCTTTCTGCCCCAGGACAGTGGAATAGTAGTGAGTCAGAGAATCAAGTAGATGAGTCTTTGCTTAATATTCATTGAATGAATAAAACAAGATGATCAGTACCTTCAAACAGGAATTTCCAAATAGCATCCAACGGCTGTAACTTTAGGTTATCCTCCAGACTGAATCAGATCTGAACTACTTTCCCAGATCCCACTGTAAGGGCAAATCGGGACTGATTCCATTTTGCTTAAGGGCAAACTGGGACTGACTCCATTGTGTTCTGTGTCCTCCGCCTTGAGTCCCCAGTGCCTGCGCAGAAGCTTGACCTATGGAACAGGACCCTTGACCTTTCCTCAGCCAATCGGCTAGGGCCACAACCATCACCCCTCCCACTGCCCCTAGACCCCTTTAAAACTATTGTGTTTTTGGAACAAAACACAATATGAAAAAACAATATGAAAAAACAAATGTTTTTGTTTTTTCTCTCTCTCTCTCTCTCTGGACCCACCGCTGCCTCGGTGCAGGTATGAGATTGAGCTGGAGCCAGCTCGATTAAAGGCTCTTTGTTCTTGCATCGGACTCGGCTCCCTGGTGGTTTTTGGGGTTCCTGAATTCTGGGCATAACACCACTTCTAATTCAATACTAGATTTGTACTAAATAAGTATTGGTATCTAAAGTCTGTCAACTTCTCTTCTTGTTTTTCCTTCGTAAATAATCTTAATATTATATGATATAAAAGGGTGTCAGCCAAAACAACATTTGAGAAATTAGGCTGTGAGTTTGTGAAATTAAAATGGGAAAGAATTTATTTATTTATTTTTGAAGTTTATTTACTTTTGAGGGGGGATGGGATGGGGGAGAGAGGTAGAGAGACCGGAAGAGCGAGAGAATCCCAAGCAAGCTCTGCACTGTCAGCTCGGAGCCCCAAGTGGGGCTGGAACTCTCGAACCCTGAGGTCATGTGACCGGAGCCAAAATCAAGAGTCAGATGCTTAACCAACTGAGCCACCCAGGCACCCCAAAATGGAAGAGAATTTAGACAAGTACTAGCCCAGTTCACATTTTGCTGTAACATAGGGTGCTCAGTATTTGTTAAGGCTTTCCTATACGCTTTTTGCCTTTTCAGCAAACCTACAGGCTAGATGGGCAGACGTTATCCTCATTTTACAGATAAAGAAACTGAGGCTTAGCACAGTTAAGAGGTGAGACAGAATTAAAATCAACTCTTCTTAGTCTTAATTCACACCTTTTCCCTCTATTACACTGCTGGATATCCACACTTCCCTCGATGACCCCTTTGTATATATAAAAAGAAAATCAAGTCAGCTGTAGACTTAGAATCTTATCTAACTAGACATAGACAGAAAGGCTAAAACAAATTTTTTATAGAAATAATATTACAGTGAAGACTGAAAAAATAATAATGTCCAATTCCCTGCTATTAAATAGGTATGATAGAAATTGTATGCCTATAATTTATATACATTTCTGCCTTAAGCAAATTTGAAGAACAGATTCTGCTCTGGAATAAATTTTTACTTTTACCTGGGAAATTTTTGTTTTTCAGAAATCTTATTCTCTAAGATGAAAATATGGGAAACATTTTGAACTACCTTTTCAGAAGACTAGTATTCTATACATAACACTAATAATATTCAACATATTAGTTCTAGTAAGTGCTCTTTATTTTTATTATTATTTTTTTGAAAGAGAGGGAAAGAGGGAGGGAGTGTGCACAAGCAGGGGAGGGGCAAGGGGAGTGGGAGAGAGGATCTCTTTTTTTACTTATTTAAATTTTAGTTAACATACATTGCAACATTGGTCTCAGGAGAATTCAGTGATTCATCATTTACACACAACACCCAGTATTCATCATAACAAATGCTCTCCTTAACACTCATCACCCAGCTAGCCCATCTCCCATCACTTCCCTCTATCAACCCTCAGTTTGTTCTCTATCATTGAGCGTTTCTTGTGGTTTATTTTCCTTTCTCCTCTATTCAGATGAACCTCACACGTTCATCTGTTTTGTTTCTTAAATTCCACATATGAGTGAAATCATATGGTATTTGTCTTTCTCTGATTAACTTATCTCGCTTAGCATGATACACACTGTAGCTCCATCCGTGTCGTTGCAAGTGGCAAAATTTCATTCTTTTTTTTGAAGGCTGAGTAATATTCCATCGTATATTTATACCATATCTTTATCCATTTATCAGTCGATGGACAAATTTGGGCTTTCTCCATCGTTTGGCTATTGTTGATAATGCTGCTATAAACATTGGGGTGCATGTGCCCCTTTGAATCTGTATTTTTGTATCCTTTGGTAAATACCTAATACACTAATAGTGTAATTGCTGGGTTGTAGGGTAATTCTATTTTCAGTTTTTTGAGGAACCTCCATACTGTTCTCCAGCATTTTCACCAACAATGCCCAAGGGTTCCCCTTTCTCCATACCCTTGCCAACACCTATTGTGTTGTTAATTTTAGCCATTCTGACAGGTGTGAGGTGGTTTCTCATTGTAGTTTTGATTTGTATTTTCCTGATGATGAGTCATGTTGACCATCTTTTCATATGTCTGCTAGCCACCAGGAAATATCTTATTTGGAAAACTGTTTATTCATGTCTTCCACCCATTTTCTTAACTGAGTTGTTTGATTTTTAGGTGTTGAGTTTGATAAGTTCTTCACAGACTTGGATATTACCCCTTTATTAGCTATGTCATTTGCAAATATCTTCTCCCATTCTGTAGGCTGACTTTAGTTTTGTTGATTGTTTCCTTCACTGTGCAGAAGCTTTTTATCTTGATGAAATCCCCATAGTTCATATTTGCTTTTGTGTCCCTTGCCTTTGGTAATGTGTCTAGTAAGAGGTAACTGTGGCCGAGGTCAAAGACGTTGCTGCCTGTGTTCTCCTCTAGGATTTTGATGGTTTCTTGTCTCACATTTAGGTCTTTTATCCATTAGAATTTATTTTTGTGTATGGTGTGAGAAAGTGGTCCAGTTTCATTCCTCTGCATGTCGCCATCCAGCTTTCCCAAAAGCATTTGCTGAAGAGACTGTCTTTTCTCCACTGGATACTCTTTCTTGCTTTGTCAAAGATCAGTTAACCATATAGTTATTGGTCCATTTCTGGGTTTTCTATTCTGTTCCACTGATCTATGTGTCTGCTTTTGTGCCAGTACCATACTGTCTTAATGACCACAGCTTTGTAATACATCTTGAAATCTGGAATCATGATGTCTCCAGTTTTGTCTTCCTTTTTCATGATTGCTTTGGCTATTCGGGGTCTTTTGTGGTTCCACACATATTTTAGGATTCTTTGTTCTGGCTCTGTGAAAAATGCTGGTGATATTTTGACAGGGATTGCATTAAATGTGCAGACTGCTTTGGGTAGTACGGACATTTTAACAATGTTTGGTCTTCCAATCCATGAACATGGAATGCTTTTCCATTTCTTTGTGTCCTCTTCAATTTCTAAGTGTTCTATTGTTTTCAGAATATAGATCTTTCACCTATCTTTAGTTACGTTTATTCCTAGGTATTTTATTGGTTTTGGCGCGATTGAAAATGGGATTGATTCTTTGATTTCTTTTTCTGCTGCACTCTTACCACTATTTTTAACATAGGACTGGAAGTCTTAGTCTCAGCAATCAGACAACGAAAAGAAAAAAAAGGCACCCAGATTTGCAAGGAATAAATCAAACTTTCACTATTTGCAGGACACTCTATGTAGAAAACCCAAAAGACTCCAACAAAAAATTACTAGAATACCTGAATTTAACAAAGTCGCAGGATATAAAATTCATGTGCAGAAATCTGTTGCACTTCTATACACCAATAAGGAGAAAAAGAACCTTAAGCAGGCTCCATGCCCAGTGTGGAGCCCAATACGGAGGCTCAATCTCACAACAGTGAGAGCATGACCTCCACCAAAATCAAGAGTTGGATGCTTAACCGACTGAGCCACCCCGGCTCTCCTTAATTTCAATTTCACTTGTAAAAATTCTCCGTTGGAGGGTTTACTCCTCTTTTGAAATAATTAAATATGAATATTGACATGATATGGAATTTGATGATGATGGTAATTTGAGAGTTCATTTGGGTTATAATAGGAAATCTTTCTGTAGTATCCCTTTCCCTTAAAATATACTTAAAATATAAACACACAGGTGATATATATATTACATACATACACATATATGTATACATATATATACAGTTTATCTTACCCTGAAATATATACACGTGTGTATACATGCATGTGTAAACATACACACACATATGTATATTTGTTTCAGGGTAAGAAAAATAATGTATATCAGGAGTTCCTACAGTTTATACTGTTTAAATCTAGAAGCACAAAAGTATCAGAAGAAGAAGAAAAAGCTTGACCTTATATTGAACTCAACAGTTCTGAATTAAGTATTCAGAATAAACCTTTCCTAATGGCCTCTTATCTGTTCATCCAAAACAAATAACTTGTAGTGAACAAGAAGGAAAGAATATTAACTTTTAATTTTTTAAAAGTTTTCCTGAATATTTCCTGGAAGAAGATGAGATTCTAATTTGGGGGGTTGGAAAAGGAAGGTAGAGAAGTGGGGAAGAATGATAGGCAAATCTTTGGTTCTTATTTGTAAGCTATTTAAAAAAATTAAGTCAATTATACTTTTCGTTCAATTGGGAAAATTGTTTTGGGAGAAGGTATAAAAAGTTAATCATCCAGTTATGAGTTACTTTTAAAGCTACAAGATGCTTGTTGCTATACAAGCTTCCCTAGGTTCTAATCATACATTCATCATTAATTTACATTCATACAATAATTTAATGTATGCCTATTAGTTGCCAGGGGTTGACCTGGACCTTGGGAATGCAAAAATGAGGAATGCATGTGAGCTGAGAGCCTAAAGGGGAGAGTATGGAAATAAGAGTATGGAAACTGAAGTCCTTTTCTACACAGAGATCTGTGAATTATTATGAACTTTCATTGCTAAGCTTACTCATCAAATTAAAATTTGACCAGCAAAATTCAACATAGTTTTAAAGCAGGACTAACAACAAATTCACTAAAGTTTTTTCATGAGTGAGCAGAACTATCCTGTGAATATGTCTTTAAAAAATAAATATAGTTGTCTTTTATTTGTATGTTCTGATTTGTTGTTGTTGATAGGAAGAAAAGGAAGTCCTTAATATGGTGATTCTCCTATCCTGGATTTATGCCTTCAAACTCATTCCCTGAGTTTCTTTGGCCATACTGTTTTGTTTGTAGGATAGGGCCTTATCCTGAGATAATGCCACTTGATGGTCTTGCTAAACTAATAAAGCCAATGCCAACACAAGTCATCAGTACTCTGTCTCTGCCCTTGAATTATTTACAACATGGCTTTAGTTTTAAACATAATCTGGAATAAGCTCTTCATATGCCTCAAAAACTATGTTAAAAGGAAGACAGCAGGTCTAGAAGGACTTAGGATCATGAGCAGCTTCACAGATCAGGCTCTGGTTAGTAGAATCCACACATTTGCCTCCGCAGACTCCCTCCAGCAACAGCTCGGCAGAGTTTCTGCTGAGATCCCCTGGAGAGCGGCTGCCCCCTGGCCCTGGGAGTAGAGGGCCAGTTCAGCAACGGGGAAGTTTCCATGGGTGGTCTTAGCAGAGAATGATAGCTAAGAAAACTATCCCAAGGTTGGCCCCTTTCTTGTGGTCTGTGTAAAGGACAAAGTTGTTGAAAGTGCTCCTTAAGAGTGCCACAATTCAGTCAGTCATCTAAAGCAGTAACACTTATGGAATACACTATTCCTCTGACACTTTTGATTTATGTAGGATCTGAGAGATGAATAGTTCTCAAGACCTTCCTTATAGGAGATGAGAAAAATACTCCTAGAGTCATGCCCCAGTGCACAATCCTCAAGCTCAAAAGATTCACTATCAATTTCAAACTGTTTCTGTACAGGGCTGTTGTCATAAAGAACCAAGCAAAGAAGGCTTTCCAGGTAATAGCCACTATTGTGACAGACACTCCATCTGTGTTCTACAGACCCGCCATAGAAAGGCATAGTTGATAACAAAAGATCACTCTAATTTGGCTCATTTCCAATTTGAGAACCAGTAAGTGTTTTGTCTACGAGTTATGACACTGACTTCAAAATCTCTGGGCCTAGGTTGTGGTCTTTGGCCTGGATCTTTCGGACCTTGATGGAATGGACAGACACTGACACATAAATTGTAGCCCACACAGCTGAAGAAGAGTTGAAGCCCACATCTGGATTGTCATGTGGGTGCCATGGAGGTATTGTACCCATGTACAGAGCACTGGAGATAATAATAGTGGCTGTGGCTTCAACTCTCTCTTACAGCTCCCCGACGATGCCTTTTTTAAAAGGATTAACTTTTAAAAGAATATTTGTATAGCACTATGTAATTACTGAAAGTAGACTTTTTTTTTTTTAATGTTCTTTTTTTTTTTTTTTTTGAGAGCAGGAGAGACAAAGCATGAACGGGGGAGGGGTAGAGAGAGAGGGAGACACAGAATCCAAAGCAGGCTTCAGGCTCTGAGCTGTTAGCACAGAGCCCGAGGCGGGGCTTGAACTCACCAACCGGGAGATCATGATCTGAGCTGAAGTCGGACACTTAACCGACTGAGCCACCCAGGCGCCCCTAGACATTTTTTTTTCTTTTAATTCAAAAAGTAGAGAAACGTCATACTGGATATGGGCTGAAATGAAAAATTCATTACTATTATCATTAGATATTTAATTATTATATAAATTAAGATAGTTATTTATGCATTAGATCTTATAACTTACAGCATCTCTCTAGCTCTTATAGGGAGATGCCCCTTGATTCTAGTAGTTAGCACATATATATACTTGTTAGTTATTGAAAATTACGTATTTGGCTAGAGGCGTAATCATACATTTTTAGCCACTGGACCTTCCTGCTTAAGGACTCAAACTTTACCTATAAAACGTAATTCTGTATTTGTCAATTATTTCTCAATAAAACTAAAAAAAGAGTATTACTCAAGGACAATCTAATAAGGCAGCGTAGAGTATGCTGGCATACTGAAAAAGCACAATCCCCTGGCACCTACATTCATTTTACAAAGGGTAAGAATGGAAAGAGAATCTTCAAATCACTAACCTTTGTCTTTAGAATATTTGAATTATAAACAATTCTTTCTACTGCTACTGGTTGATCTGGAAGGTCTCTAAGCCAGAGGCCACATTGCCACACGTTTCTCTCACTTACAGTCTGTCCAGCTTGCCAGGGAGAGGGGACAACAAGTAGGAACAATATTCTCTCAACTGCTCAAGAGTTCTTGACAGTTCTTTCCTCTACCCCTGAAGGGGACTCTTTCCTCTTCTGATGTGATTGTACTGTTGTTCCTCCCCATTTGCCCTCTCCCCAGCAGAAAAACAATAAATAATGCATTGGCTAAGAGATTATTTATTCTAACACTTTTCACTTTTTTGATGAGAACTGAATTAAGGAATGTATAATGCTTTGAATGGTGGGAAAAAGGTAGAGGCCAGATTCCCAGAGT
This sequence comes from Paguma larvata, assembly GCA_030068075.1. Taxonomy (NCBI): domain Eukaryota; kingdom Metazoa; phylum Chordata; class Mammalia; order Carnivora; family Viverridae; genus Paguma; species Paguma larvata. The sequence continues at coordinate 7,826,589 of CM057843.1, forward strand.
TGCCTATCTCTTATTTACCTTCTAGTGGAGGAATTTTGCCTCAGACCTTTTCACTCTAGACTACAGAATTTCTGCTAAATATTGGCCCTAGTAATGAGAGAAAAAGTCCAGCTGAAAAGAAAATATCACATTTACTTATTTCCAGGAATTTATAGTCAAGGTCATATAGCTAAAAAGATTTTGTTAATAATCAGCATTGATATTTTTTATCTTTTTGTAATTGTGGTAAAATACACATAAAATTTATGATCTTAGCCATTTTTAAGTATATAGTTCAGTGGTATGAAATACGTGTAACCATTACCACCATCCATCCCCATAACTCTTTTTCTTGTAAACCTGAAACTCTATACCAATTAAACAATAACTCTCCTTTTCCCCTCTCCAGCAAACACCATTATACTTTCTGTCTTTATGATTTTGACTATTCTAAGTATCTCATATAACTGGAATCATATAGTATTTGTCTTTTTTGTGACTAGTTTATTTCACTTAGCATAATGTCCTCATGGTTTATCTGTGTTATAGCATACTGCAGAATTTCCTTCCTTTTTAAGGCTGAATGATATTCCACCGTATGTATGTATACCTACACACACATAACATATTATACATATATATATACACACACAATATATATATATATATAATAAATATATATTTATGATCTTACGGTTCATAAGATCTTATGGTCATTATCTTACAGTTTGTGAGTTCAAGCCCTGACAGCTCGAGCCTGGAGCCTGCTTTGGATTCTGTGTCTCCCTCTCTCTCTGTCCCTCCCCCACTCATGCTCTGTCTGTCTTTCAAAAATAAATAAATATTAAAAAGTTTTCAAAAATTTTAAATGTTTATTTTTTTAAATTTTTTAACGTTTATTTATTATTGACAGACAGAGAGAGACAGAGCATGAGTGGGGGAGGGGCAGAGACGGGGGAGACACAGAATTCGAAGCAGGCTCCAGGCTCTGAGTTGTCAGCACAGAGCCTGACGTGGGGCCTGAACTCACAAACTGCAAGATCATGACCTGAGCTGAAGTCGGACACCCAACCGACTGAGACACCCAGGTGCCCCTTAAATGTTTATTTATTTTGAAGTGGGGAGTGCAAGCAGGGGAAGGGCGCAGAGAGAGGGAGGGAGGGAGAATCCTAAGCAGTCACTGTGCTGTCAGCACAGAGCCAGATGTGGGGCTCCATCTAATGAACCATGAGATCATAACCTGAGCTGAAATCAAGAGTTGGACACCTAACGGACTGAGCCACCCAGGGGCCCCAATTTATAGTTTTCATTGTACAAAGTCTTTCATCTCTTTGTTTAAATTAATTCCAATGTATTTATCCTTTTTGATGCTATTATAAATGGAATTGTTTTTGTAATTTTCTCTTTAGGTTGTTCATTGTTTGTGTACCGAAATGTAACTGACTTGTGTCTTGACTTAGTATCTTGCTACTTTACTAAATTCATTCATTTATTAGTTCCAACAGGTGTATGTGTGTGTAAACTTCAGAGTTTTCTTTATATATCATATCGCCTGCAAGCACGAATAATTTTACTTCTTCTTTTACAATTTGGATATTCTTTTATTTCTTTTTCTTCTCTAATTGCTGTGGCTAGAACTTCCACTCCTATGTTGAACAGAAGTAGTGAAAGTGGGCATCCTTGTCTTTTCTTGATCTTAGAAGAAAAGCTTTCAGTCTTTCACCTTTCACATCAAAGATTATTGAATCTTTGCTAAATGTGCTTTCTGCATCAATTGATGTGATCATGTGTTTTTTCCCCTTTATTCTGTTGATGTGGCATATTACATTGACTGATTTTCAGATGTGATTTTCATCCTTGCATTCGAGGAATAAATCCCACTTGGTTATAGTGTACAGTCCTTTTAATATGCTTCTGAATTCTGTTTGCTAGTAATTTGTTAGAAATTTCTGTATCAGGGGTGCCTGGGTGGCTCAGTTGGTTAAGTGGCCAACTTCGGCTCAGGTCATGATCTCACGGTCTGTGAGTTCGAGCCCTGCGTCGGGCTCTGTGCTGACGGCTCAGAGCCTGGAGCCTGCTTCATATTCTGTCTCTCTCTCTCTCTCTCTCTCTCTGCCCTTCCCTTGCTCATGCTCTGTCTCTATGTCTCTCAAAAATAAAATTAAAATGTTAAAAATTTTTTTAAAAAATTAAAAAAAATTTTCTGTATCAAATTTCATAAGAAATATTGGCTTGTGGTTTTATTTTTTTACAGTGTCTTTGTCTGGCTTTGGTATAAGGGTAATACTGGCCTCATAGAATGAATTAGAAAGTGTTTTGTCCTCTTCAATTTTTTGAAGTTTGAGAAGGATTGGTATTAGTTCTTTAAATGTTTAAATTAGTTCTTTAAATTAGCATTCACCAGTAAAGCCATTGGGTTCAAGCTTTTCTTTGTTGGGAGATTTTTTTTTTATTGTTTGTTTATTTACTTTTGAGAAAGAGAGAGAGAGGGAGGGAGGGAGGGAGAGAGAGAGAGAGGGAGGGAGGGAGGGAGGGAGAGAGAGAGAGAGAGGGAGGGAGGGACGGAGAGAGAGAGAGAGGGAGGGAGGGAAGGAGGGAGAGAGAGAGAGAGAGGGAGGGAGGGAGGGAGAGAGAGAGAGGGAGGGAGGGAAGGAGGGAGAGAGAGAGAGAGGGAAGGAGGGAGGGAGGGAGAGAGAGAGAGAGAGAGAGGGAGGGAGGGAGGGAGGGAGGGAGGGAGAGAGAGAGAGAGAGAGGGAGGGAGGGAGGGAGGGAGGGAGGGAGGGAAGGAGGGAGAGAGAGAGAGAGAGAGGGAGAATCTGAGGCTTCAGGCTCCAAGCTGTTGAACCCACAAACTGTCAGATCATGACCTGAGCCAAAGTCGGACACTCAACCGACTGAGCCACCCAGCAGCCCCTGTTGGGAGATTTCTGATCACTGATTCATCTTCTTACTAGTTATATAGGTCTATTCAGATTTTCCATTTCTTTGTGATTTAGTCTTGGCAGGTTTTGTTTTTCTGGAAATTTATCCATGTCATCTACATTATCCAATTTGCTCATAGTACTCTATTATAATCTCTCATTTCTATAGAATCAGCAGTAATGTCTCCACTTTCATTTCCAGTTTTAGTAGTTTGAGTCTCTTCTCTTTTTTTCTTAGTTCATCTAACTAAAGGCTTGTCATCGACTTTATCTATCTTTTTGAAGAACCAAATTTTTGTTTCATTGATTTTCTCTATTGTTTTTCTAGTCTCTATTTCACTTATCTCTGCCCTAATTTTTATTATTCCCTCCCCTCTGCTAGTTATGAATTTAGTTTGGTCTTTTGAGTTGAAAAGTTGGGTTGTTGATTTGAGATGTTGGGCTTTTTTTTAATTTTTAAAAAAGATTTTATTTTTAAGTAATCTCTATACCCAGTGCGGGGCACGAACTCACAACCCCAAGACCAAGAGTCCCATGCTCTACTGACTGAGCCAGCCAAGTGCCCCAAGATCTAGTTTTTTAATGTAAGCATTTATAGTTATAATATAGTCTATCCTAGAAAGTGTACCATGTGTACTTGAGAGGGCTATATATTCTGGTGTTGTTGGATGGTGTTCTGCATATGTCTGTTAAATATAGTTGATTTAAGTCTTCTATTTTTTATTTACTTATCTTTTGTCTGGTTGTTTTATCCATCATTGTGAGTGTAATACTGAAGTCTCTATTATTATATGAATATCTGTTTCTCCCTTCAATTATGTTGACTTGTTTCATACATTTAAATTTTTATTTATTTTGAAAGGGAGAGAGAGAGAGGGAGAGAAAGTGTGTGTGAGTGAGGTAGGGGCAGAGAGACAGAAGAGGAGAGAATGAATCCCAAGTAGGCTCCACACTGTCAGCACAGAGCCCAACACGGGGCTCAAACTCATGAATCATGAAATCATGACCTGAGCCAAAATCAAGAGTCAGACATTTAATCGACTGAGCCATTCAGGTGCCCCTCATACAATTTGATGGTCTGACATTAGGTGCATAAATGTTTATAACTGTTGTATCTTCTTGCTGTATGGAGTCTTTTTTTTTTTTTTTTAAATTGAAGTGTAAGTATCATACGGTGTTATACTAGTTCCTGTATTAGTATAAAAATTCAATAATTCTATATTCTTACCTAAGAAAATAACTTTTCCAAAACATAGTTTAGAAAAGTCAATATGTGAGAGGAAATTTACTTTACATTTTTGTTGTTGTTGTTAATGCCATGAAGAACAACATCTGGAAAGAAGGTAAAACTATTTACCTAGCTTTAAAAGATACATGTAACTTCATCATGGCTGCAATAATTATATTTGCTTTTCAAATCAGATTTAAGAAGAATGTTTTTTATAGCTACTGGAAGCAGAACATGCCAGATAAATGTAAAATACCTGTGAATCCATTCTTCAGAAACAAAGAATACTTTCAGTGAAATGAAAATTCTCACTCTCGTGAAGAAATGAAAAGAGCCTTTAAAATGTGCACTTTACAAATTTGAAGGGGCAACTCAGTAGAGTGGCGGAACTCAGTACCACCCTGTGTTGGCCAGACCGAAATGTTTATAGACAGTTCTCTGGATTAGAAGAATAACCTGCCTGGTGGGAGGTAGAGACTGAGACCTCAGAAGGGCCAGTGACAAAAGATGTATAGCTTCAATGTGATCAGTAAGAACCAGTTTTTTTTTTTTTAATTTTTAAGTTTATTTATTTTGAGAGAGAGAATGAGCAGGGGAGGGGCAGAGAGAGGGAAAGAGAGAGAACCCCCAGCAAGCTCCACACTGTCAGCACAGAGGCCAATGTGGGGCTCAAACCCACAGACTGCAAGCTCCTGACCTGGGTTGATATCAAGAGTCAGACGCTTAACCGACTGAACCACCCAGGCGCCCCTAGAACCAGTTTTTGATTTATGGAAAGCTCTACTTTTGTAAGCAAACAACAAATCTCTCTCTCTCTCTCTCACACACACACACACACACACACACACACACACACAGAGTGAAATGTCAATGCCATCATTCTATTTCTTAAAATAGAAAAGCAAGGTGATAGATTATCTTACTATCACATGGCTGAGGAGAAAAAAATGCCTTGTATTTGCAACTTTCGGCAAATATAAGATTGTTTCAAAATTTTAAGAGAGAAAAATTAGGATTAAACCATTGGCTCATGTTTACAATGGACTTGTCTTCTACTTTGTTTTCTCTCTCTTTTTTTAATTTAATATTCTTATTCTCTAGGATAATATGTTCTTTAAATAGAACATACACTGAGGTAGAAATATAGCTGTCCTTTTCTTATAGCTAAAAGATGGGCAATGTAGTAAATTTATTGTCACTATGATATTTAAATCCACACTAAAGCTATTTCACCAAACAAATGGAAGACATATCTCAAAAGTTCAAATAACAGAATGAATACAAGATAAAAAAACAAAACAAACAAAACAAACCTGATGAAGTACCAAAGAGGAAAGATTTGGCCACAAACTGAATGAACTCATAATAAAAAGCCACTGTGAAACTGTATCTCACACAAAGACGTGCCTGATTCTGTTTTCTTCCAACTGTCTTCAAGCAGTCTACTTGACTCTTGTCCTGGTACTTCACATGTTCAAAGGTCAACTCCTGACACAAGTTCTGTTTTTCAATTACCTCATTTCTAATAGAGACATCAACACTCTTCTATTTTCATTTATTCATTCAACAAGCATGTACTGAGTGCCAAACACATGCTAATTGCTGTGGATACTGAGATAAAAGACCTAACTCTTGTCTTCACACTGTTGTCAGATGGGAAGTAGATTGCCCACCTCTAGCCATTTGCCTGCAACAGCTTCTTGGATAGTTTTCTCGCCTCCTCACACTGCTTAACATTGCCACACTCTTTGCTGGCAATAGACAAAGATCCACCAAATAAAAACTCTGCTTTTAAGATATAGGCAATTATCTTCTTATCATTGCTGAAACACATTAGCACCTACTTCCAGACTTTTGAGGACATCTTTCCACCCTCTCCATCTTCCTATGCTCTTCTTCTGTTCTCCTATCTAAATCCCATTCATTCAAGATCCAGCTCTTCCAAGAGATTTCCCAAGACTCCTTTGGCCCCCACTGCTCTCTTTATCCCAACTGTTACATTGTTTTCATTGCTAGGTTTAAAGTACCATGGGGGAAAAACATGTTTTCCACGGTAAAGAACTTTCTCGGTAGATGGTGAGTAATTCTTTATTTCTATGAAAGACTAAAAAGGAAGAAACCAGACTTAAAAGCAGGAGAGGTTTTGGGCTGAACATGAAAAATAACTTCACAGGGGCACCTGGCTGGCTCAGTCAGTGGATCATGCAACCCATGATTTCAGGGTTGTTAGTTCAAGCCCCATGTTGGGCATAGAGCTTGCTTTAAAAAATAAATAAATAAAAATAAAAAAAAAGAAAAATAACTTCACATTGAGTAATTTAAAAAGAAAAGGTTCAGTAAGTACTTCCAGCCCCCATTATTCTGGATTCCTCCACAGGGCAACAGATTCCTGCTAGTCATATTTTGGATGTAACTGGTATCCCACTAATAGCTGTGTAACCTTAGAAGTCACCTTCTCTCTGGAGGTAGGATCAAGATGGTAAAGTAAGAGGATCCTGAGCTCACCTCCTCCCAGACACACCAAAGTCTACACCTATACATAAAACAACTATCTCTGAGAACAAACTGAAGGCAAGCAGAACAGATCAGACACAACTAAGGATATAAACAAAAAGTCACACTAAGACACGTAGCACAGGTGGAGACTCAGTTTAGTTAGGACCCACACTCCCACCAGTGGAAGGAATATTGCAACCATAGAGGCTCTTCCTAAGGAAGAAGAAGTCTGAGCCCCACATCTGGCTTCACAATCCAGATGACCTGCACTGGGAAGACATGCACCCATAACCTCTGGCTTTCAAAATCACTGCTCTCACTCCCAGTGCAGAAGCAGCAGTTTGATCTGTTGGAATGTTCTCTGAAGACAGAAGCACTAGTGGGCATTTTTTATTTTTTTACTTCCCTTCTTGCCTGGCCATAGCAGGTGCCATTTCTGATGCCCTCCATCTACTATACTAGCACAGCTAGCCCCATCCAACCTGTCCACTCTGGCCTGGAGCCCCTCCCAAGTGGCTCCCTGATCCACCACATCCCACACTCATATTCAGTAGCACCAGAGCCATTCCCAAGTTCTCCTGCCATGGAGTGCTAGTCCTGCACTTAGAATGCTTGCAACGGTCATAGCCAATCTCGCAGTGAGCTATACCAGAGGCCTGCCCAGTCCACTAACATGTTCATAGCTGCTGCAGCCCCCCCACCCCCACCCCTCCAACCACTGAGATTGCATCAATCATGACCAGGCCACAACAGGAAGGTGCATGCAGCCCACACAAGAAATATACCTGAGGTACCTGCCTCAGGTGCCTCAGGGATGTTTGCACTACTGGGACCCAGGATGCCTTCTGCATAAAATCGCTCTCCCAAGACTGGTACATGTAACTGATCTAATACATAAAAACAGAGAGTTACATAAACTAAAAAGACAGGAATATGTTCCAAATGAAAGAACATGATAAAATCTCAGAAAAAGAACGAAATGGAAATAATTAGATAAAAGTTCAAAGTAATAGCCATAAAGAAAATCTTACTGTACTCAAGAGAAGAATGCATGAACACAGGAAGAACTTCAACAAGAAACAGAAAATATAAAAAGAACCAATCAGAGGTGAAGAATTCAATAAGTGGAATGAAAAATACACTAGAGGGAATCAACAGCAGATCAGAATGCAGAAGAATGGATCAGCGATCTGGAAGCCAGGATAGCAGAAATCACCCAATTAGAAGAGCAAAAAGAAAAAAATTCAAAATGAGGATAGTTTAAGGGACCCTGAGACAATATTAAGCCTACTATCATTTCCATTTAGGGCTCCAAAAAGGAAAAAAAGAGGGAGAGAAAGCCACAGAAAAACCATTTGAAGAAATAATACCGAAAACTTCCCTATCCTGGTGAGGGTAACAGACGCCAAGCCCAGGAAGCAAAAAGAGTCCCAAATAAGATATACCCAAAGAGACCCACACCAACACACATTATCATCAAAGTGTCATTAATTAAAGATACAGAGAGAATCTTAGAAGCAGCAAGAGAAAAACAACTATTTATGTACAAAGGAACTCCCATAAGACTATAATTGAGTTTTCAGCAGAAACTTTACAGGCCAGAAGGGAGTAGCACCAATATATTCAAATGCTAAAAGGAAAAAACTTTCAACCAAGAATACTCTACCCAGCAAGGTTATCGCTGAGACTTCTGCTTTTCCCAGAAAAGCAAAAGTCAAAGGAGACACCAAAGTGGCTCTACAGTAAATATTATAGGGATTTCTTTAGATGGAAAAGGAAAGTACATAATTAGAAATAAGAAAATTATGCTATTCTAAAAGTTTATTTATTTATTTTGAGAGAGCGAGAGTGAGCAAGAGTGAGTGAGCAGGGAAGAGGAGGGGCAGAGAGAGAGGAGAGACAGAATCCTAAGCAGGCTCTGTGCTGACAATAGAGAACTCGATGCAGAGCTCAAATCCATGAACTGTTGAGATCATGATCTGAGCTAAAATCAAGAGTCAGATGCTTAACTGACTGAGCCACCCAAGTGCCTCCAAGAAACTTACAAAAGAAACAAATCTCAATGATAAAAGTAAACATATAGGATTGGTGGTGGATTGACCACCTATATAACTAGTCTGTAATCAAATTACAAAATTAATAAAATCATCAGGATCTACAATAATTAGTCAAAGAATATGCAGAATAGTAAAATATGATATCAAAAACATAAAATGTGGGTAGGGAGGAAATTATGGTGTAGTGCTTTTAGAATGTGCTTGAATTGAAGCAATCATCAACTTAAAATAGGCTGCTATATACATAGGATGTTACATATGAACCACATGGTAACCACAAACCAAATACCTATAACTGATAGACAAAAAATAGAGAGAAAGGAAAACAAACATAACACTAAGGAAATTCTCCAAATCACAAGGGAAAAGAACAAGAGAAGAAAAAAAGGAACACAGAACTACAAAAAACAACCAGAGAGCAACCAACAAAATGGCATAAGTACATATCTATCAATAATTACTTTAAGTGTAAGGGGACTAAATGCTCCAATCAAAAGACATAGGGTGACTTAATGGATAAAAAACAAGACTCATGTAGATGCTGCCTACAAGAGACTCACTTCATATCTAAAGACACATACAGACTGAAAGTAGAGGGACGAGAAAAGATATTCCATGTAAATGGAAATGAAAAGAAAGCTGGGGTAGTAATAATATTTATATCACACAAAATAGACTTTATTATTAGTTTTTAAATATTTATTTTTAAGTAAACCCTACACCCAGCGTGGGGCTCAAACTCACAACCCCGAGATCAAGAGTCCTATGCTCCACTGAGACAGCCAGGTGCTCCAAGACAGGATAGACTTTAAAGCAAAGACTGTAACAACAGACAAAGAAGAACATTACATAATGATAAAAAGATAATTCAAGAAGAGGATCTATTTTTACATTTGTAAATATCTATACACCCAACATAGAAGCACCTAAACACAGAAAGCAAATATTATCAGACATAAAAGAAGAAACTGACAGTAAATACGATAATAGTAGGGAACTATAACACCCCACTTCCATCAATGGATAGATCATCAGTACAGAAAATCAACAAGGAAACATTGGCCTTAAATCACACATTAGACAAGATGAACTTCATAGACATTTGCAAAACATTTCATCCAAAAACAGAATACATTTTTTTTCAAATACACATGGAAAAGATCCAGAAAAGATCACGTTAGGTCACAAAATAAGTCAATATATTTAATAAGACTGAAATCATATCACACATATTTTCTAACTATAACAGTATGAAACTAGAAATCAATTACAAGAAGAAAACTGAGAAAATCACAAACATGTGGCGGCTGAACAACATGCTATTAAATAACTAATGGGTCAATAAACAATTCAAGAGGAAATAAAATAAATAAATACTTTGAGACAAACAAAAATAAAAACACAAAATCTGTGAGACACAGCAAAAGTAGTTCTAAGAGGGAAGTTTACAGTGATACATGCCCACCTCAAGACACAAGAAAAATCTCAAAACAACAATGTAACCTTACACCTAAAGGAACCAGAGAAGGAACAAAGCCCAAAGTTAGTACAGGAAGGAAATAACAAAGTACAGAATGAAAATAAATGATATTGACACTATAATAAAAAAAAAGAAAACATCAATATAACTAGGAGTCAGTTCTTTGAGAAAAAGAAATAAAATTGATAAGCCTTTAGTCAGACTCATCAAGAAAAAAAGAGGGAGGGCCTAAATAAATAAAAATCAGAAATGAAAGAGAAGTTACAAATGATACCACAGAAATACAAAAAAAATTGAGACTACTACAATTAAATGACAACAAATGGGACACCTAGAAAAACAGATAAATTCCTAGAAACATACAATCTTTCAAGACTGAACCAAGAAGAAATAGAAAATCTGAATAGACTGATTACTAGTAATGAAATTGAACCAGTAATTTAAAAATTCTCAACACACAAAAGTCCATGACCAGACAACTTCACAGGTGAATTCTATAAAGCATTTATGGAACTGTTAATACCTATCCTTCTCAAACTACTCCAAAAACCTAAAGAGGAAAGGATGCTTCCAAAATCATTCTATAAGGCCAGCATTACGCCAACACCAAAAAATCAAAGACACCACAAAGAAAGAAAATTACAAGCTAATACTCTGATGAATATAGATGCAGAAATTCTCAACAACATATTAGCAAATCAAATTCAACAACAAATTAAGAAAATCATACACCACGATCAAGTGAGATTTATTTCAAGGATGCAAGGATGGTTCAATATCCGCAAATCAATCAGTATGATACACCACATTAACAATAAGAAGGATAAAAATCAGTTGATAATGTCAACAGATGCAGAATAAGCATCTGATAAAACTCAATATCCATTTATGATAAAAATTCTCAACAAAGTGGGTATAGAGGGCACATACTTCAACATAATAAAGGCCACCTATGACAAACCCACAGCTAACATCCTATATGTTAGCTGAAAGCTTTTCCTCTGAGATCAGGAATAAGATGAGGATGCCCCTCTTGCCACTATTAGACACGGCAATCAGACAAGAAAAAGTAATAAAAGATATCCAAATCGGTAAAGAAGAAATAAAACTGTCACTATTTGTAGATTAAATGGTACTATATATAGAAAACCCTAAAGATTTCACCAAAAAATTATTAGAATAAATTAATTCAGTAAAGTTGCAGGATATGAAATCAGTATTACATAAAACTGATCCATTTCTATACACTAATAATGAACTATTAGAGAGTGAAATTAATAAAACAATCCATTTACAACTGTATTAATAAGAATAAAATGCCCAGGAATAAATTTAACCAAGGAGGTAAAAGACCTGTACTCTACAAAATATAAGACATTGATGAAAGAAATTAAAGTTGACACAAATAAATGGAAAGATAAACTATGCTTACGGACTGGAAGAATTAATATTGTTAAAATGTCTATACCACTCAAAGCAATTTACAGATTCAACACAATCTCTAGCAAAATACGATGGCAATTTTTCACAGAATTAGTACAAGTAACCCTAAAATTTGTACGGAGTCACAAAAGACTCTGAATAGTCAAAGCAATCTTGAGAAAGAATAAAGCTGAGGTATAATGCTCTCTGATTTCAAACTATACTACAAAGCTACAGCAATCAAAACAGTAATAATATTGGCATAAAAACAGACATATAGTTCAATGGAACAGAATAGAGTCTAGAAATAAACCTACAATTATACAGTCAATTAATCTTTGACAAAGGAGACAAGAATAAGCAATAAAAAAAGACAACAGTCTCTTTAAGAAATAGTATTGGGAAAACTGGACAGCTACATGCAAAATAATGAAACTGGGCCAATTTTTCATACCATATACAAAAATAAACTCAAAAGGGATTAAACACCTAAAATGTGAGACCTGCAAACTTAAAACTCTTAGAAGAAAACATAGGAATTAAGCTCTTAGACATTGGTCTGAGCAACATTTTTTTGGATCTGTTTCCTCAGACAGGGCAACAAAATAAAAAATAAACAAATGGGACTGTATCAAACTGAAAAGTTTTTGCACAGGGAAAGAAACCATCAACAAAATGAAAAGGCAACTTCCAGCTGGGAGGGGAGATATTTGCAAATGATATAACCAATAAGGGGTTAATATCCAATATATATAAAGAACTTACATAACTCAATATCAAACAAACAATTCAATTAAATAATGGGTGAAGGACCTCTCTTCCCCCCTACCCCTGCCCTTTCCCCACTCATATGCTTTCTCTCTCTCTTTCTCTCTCAAAAAAAATAAATTAAAAACAGAACTACCATATGATCTAGCAACTCCACTTCTGGGTATATATCTGAAAAAAACAAACACTATATTTTAAAGTGCCTAACTTATCTGATTTCGCAGGTTCACAGCTGGAGAGAAATTTTGCCTCGAGTCTCACCTATATCTGATTTAGATGAGATGATATTTACATGAGACTTTGGACTTCAGACTTCAGAGTTGATGCTAAAATGAGTTAAGACTTTTGGGGCTTCTAGGATGGAATGTTATGAATTGAATATTTGTGCCCCCCCATCCATATGTTGAAGCCCTAATCCCATGAGATGGTATTTAGAGATGGGAGCCTCTGGGAAGAAATTAGGGTTAGATGACGACGTCATGATGATGTTATGGCGCTCCCATGACAGGATTAATGTCTACATAAGAGGAAGACACCAGAGCTCCCTCTCTCACACTGCCATGTGAGGACACAGCAGGAAGGCACCTACCTGAAAGCCAGGAAGAAAGCTCTTACCTGGAACTGAATCTCCCAGTCCGCTGATCTTGGATTTCCCTGCCTCCAGAATTTTAAGAAATAAATTCCTTCTGTTTAAGGCACTCAGTCTACGGTATTTTGTTATAGGAGCCTGAGCTGAATAAGACAGGTTATTCTTTTTGTTATTGTTGTGGTTGAGTTGTAAGAGTTCTTTATATATTCTGGACATTGAGCCCTTATCAGCTGTATGATTTGCCAAAGTTTCTGATGTGGCTTAATTTATCTATTTTTGTTGTTGTTGCCTGTGAACATTGGTTTTTAAGATTTCACAGTTTGGGTTAATTATATTAAACTACTACTTTTAACTTCTAAATTTCCCAATAAATGGCATTTGGTTAAAATGAGAGATAATTAGGGGCACCTGAGTGGCTCAGTTGGTTGAATGTCTGACTCTTGATTTCAGCTCAGGTCATGATCCCAGGATTGTGGGATCAAGCCCCATGTCAGGCTCCATCAGCGTGGAGACTTTCTCTCTGTCTCTCTCTCTCTGTCTCTCTCTCTCCCCTCTCTGCTCCCCTCCCCACTCACATGTGTTTCCTCTCTCTCTCTCTGTAAAAGAAAAATAAATAAATAAGAGATAATGAGTATCTCTTTTTTTATTACCTGGAGCTTCATTAGTTTTAATAATATGCTGTTTACTATTCAATTCTCTACTACAAACCACAGTTGAATCCAAAAACTGAAAAGATGAGTTCAGGCATGCTCAGTGAAATGATGTTAACTCAGTGCTGGTTTATTCTGTGATAAGTGATGGAGAATGTCAGAATAATCTGTAGTGGTCATGCAGACAAAAAAATCAACCTCTTACACACCATCTAGCTACAAGGGGCATTCAAATGGCACTTAAAAGTTTCTTTCCTTCGAGTGAGACTAAAGCAATTAGATTTAGAAATAGCCTGGGAAACATTCTGAATGTAAGAAATTACAATAGACAAGTAAATTTTTATTTTTAAAAATGGGTGCTACTAGGTTTTTCTTTCTTTTTCTTCTTTCTATTTATTTCATTCATTTCTTATTCTTATTTGTATTTGTATCATTTCTTAAATGATCTTTTTTCTTATTAATAGAAATTTAACAAAAACCCTCTGCCAGTCATATTAATGATTTATTGCCAACAAGTTTAAAAACAGTGGTCTTTATGGTTCTTAATGGCTTGACATTCAGTGTTGTGAATGAGAATAAACTTGCATTGCCTCATCATTATGTAATTTTTGGAACAACAATTATCCCAGTAGATGCCAGTCAATATGTAAAACTGAAAATTAACCCAAAGGTCTTTACATTTGGCCTACTAGAAAATTTTGGAATCTTTTGGAATCCTTTTTTAACTCTAATAGGAATAAGTTTATGATGCCTCTGTAGTGCCTCTGGTAATTTCAGCAAAAAATTTTTTCTGGGCTTCTATCCCTTAGCCCTATGCAAAAGAATGACACATCATTGTCAGATCTTCTCTACGAGAAAATGAGAAATTAAGCTTCAAGCCAAATTTTTCATGCTAACCAAGACAGAAAAATATTGTCAATAAACCTCAGTTACTGATGAAAAGAAACTATTTTTATATAATGTTACAGTTTACAAGAGTGGTACACATAGAAATCCCTGACGATGCATCATTAAGGAAGCATTCTCTTTAGCCAGCTTCTCCACACACTGAGCATGCTTATTTGTCTCCGTTCTGTGTATAGAATGGTTCATGTGACTGAGTTAGAAGGATACAAGTTTGGAGACATTTATTTTTATTTTTATTTTTTCTTTTAAATTTTTTAATGTTTTATTTTATTTTTGAGAGAGTGCGTGCATGTGCGTGTGAGTGAGTAGGGGAGGGGCAGAGAGAGAGGGAGATGCAGAATCTGTGCTGCTCTGTCAGCTTGGAGCCCAGTGCGGGGCTCAAACCCACAAACTGTGAGATCATGACTGGAGCTGAAGTCAGAAGCCTAACCAACTGAGTCACCCAAGCGCCCCAAGTTTGGTAACATTTAAATTATCATCTAGAACTTACCAGGACTGTTTCTTGCAGAAAAAAGTTGTTTTATGAAAAAAATCATTTAAGGAGATTACAAAAATAGTATTAGATACTTCCTAAACATCTCTCATAATTTTTTTTCTTTTAATGGCAGTTAGGTAGTGGTACCCTTTTAACCACATGCCTGCTACTCTATGAGTATTCATTGTATTTGAAGGATTGGGTACGTTGCTCTATAAACTTTGTATTTAGGAAGTGAAATATTGACCAATCTGTAAGAATTGAAATCATTTGGGGTACCTGGGTAGCTCAGTTGGTTGATCACCGGACTTTGGCTCAGGCCATAAACTCCCCACATCGGAGTTTGAGCCCCACATCGGGCTCGCTGCTGTCAGCCCATCAGCACAGAGCCCGTTTCGGATCCTCCATCCCATCTCTCTGACCCTCCCCTGTTTGTACTCCACCCCCCCCCCCAAAAAAAAAAGAATTTAAATCACCTATCAAAATGAATGACAAATCTAAGTACAAAACTGAAGGCTGAAATGTTCGTTTGATATTTTCCTAAAAGGTAATAAAAATTTACTTTTTTACTCAAGATAGTTCTGGAGACTTGAGTCAAAACTGGGCTAATACTGGCATGTCTGTCATATTGCTTTCTTAAAGCAATCTACCATTGTATGTATGTATGTATCACTGACACATGACATTCTATTAGTTTCATGAATACAACATCATACAACCTGCCTTTTTAAATCTTTGAGTCAATAACTGGATTCTTTTTTTTTTTAATGTTTATTTATTTATTTTTGAGAGAGAGAGAGTACGAGCAGGGCAGAAAGAGAGGGAGACAGAGATTCCCCAGCAGGCTCCACCCTATCAGAGCAGAGCCCAAGAGTTGGACACTTAACTGACAGCCACCCAGGCACCACCAGTAACTAGATTCTAAAAGCGACTCCATTTTGAGAGAACAATTAAGCATCTTGGGAAACTGGGATAAGCTAATCTGATAAGACTAAGAAAGAATTAAAAAAAATTAAGTACAGAAATGCTATAGGATATAATAAACAAACATACCTCCTGGGCTGTGACCGGCATTCCTCCTCCCCACTGTCTGCCTCCTGCATAAACAGGAAAATGATTAAAAAAATTATTTAAAACCTGAGGTCTCATATCATATCAACAAAGCAATTTTACTAAGCTTTCACTTATCTAGGAGCATCTCCTTTATCTTGTGCACTTGAACAAATTCTCTCCATAAATAGCAACTTCAACCAACCCAGAAGGTTGATATGTATCAGTAAAATTTATTTCTGGAGGAAACTTCAACAAACAAATTTCATCAATAACAAAGAACTACCTCTGAAAACCAACTAAAGATGTTATGCTATTGTTATGTTACTTCAAATTTAAAATAAGTTGGCATTCTGATTACTATGAGCCAATCTCATCAAGATGATGATGATTCTGATACCCACGAACAACCTGAACAACGAGCACCACTTCACAAAATGCTCATGATCAAATCGCCAACAGTATCACCATCAACACAATGGCTACTACTTATTGAATATTTGTAATATGCCAGGCACCTTGCTCACACTTTAAGTATATTGTCTTACTTATAAGTTCTGGAAGGTTGATGGTACTATATTTCTCACTAATTCTAACACACACGCACGCACGCACACGCACACGCACACGCACATGCACACACGGCTTAGGATAAATACCTTCAATCAATAAAAAAAAGCACTGAATCATAGTTTAATTACAATGTTTAGTTTTCTTAGCAGCACAATTAAAACAGTTGAGGGTATTATAACATGGCAATTTAAACTCAATGAAATATGGATTTTACACATAAAGAAAATGAAATCCAGAAAGAAATAAGTAAGTCATTCAAGGAAATTCACATGGTAAAGTAGAATTAAAACTAATAAAATACTGCCTCCAACATATCGAAAAAGCTTACCCCTCCTTGGCCTAGGTCAGGACTTACAACTTAAGATATTATATAGATTTTCGTGGACACAAGAATATTGACATAAAGGAAAAGTGAGAAAAAATGTAAGAATTAATAATACTTAGGCACTACGGTTTTTCTTTAAATTTGCCTCCTGACATTTTACATTTGCTTTTTGGTCACTTTTGCTCTATTTGGCAAACATAAAAACTAGAAGAGAAAAGTAATTTCAAACAGCATGTGTACTGTCTGCCAAAGAGCCACCTACATTTTCAAGCTTATGAAACTATCTCCATTCACCTCTGTATAATTCTGTCTCTATTCCGGGGCAGCTACTATAATTTAAAACTCTACAATCTTTATTCCCATTTAATTTTAATTTTATTTAAAAAAATTTTTAAATGTTTTTATTTTAAGGGGAGTGACAGGCAGAGAGGGAGACAGAATCTGAAGCAGGCTCCAGGCTCTGAGCTGTCAGCACAGAACCTGATGCGGGCTTGAACTCACGGACTGCGAGATCATGACCAGAGCCGAAGTCAGACGCCCAACCGACTGAGCCACCCAGGCGCCCCATTCCCATTTTATTTTCATTCTTGATTTCAGGCATGCCTATTATTTTCTACAAAGGGAAGAACACAGCAAAGACTCTACTCACAGAAGGAAGACAGGTTAAATGTCATAGTGCGCTCAACTATTTGCCTGTAGGGGAGGTTTTAGGTACAGAAGTATTCCCTTTAGGGATTAAAAAGAAAGGTGTAAAAGGAAAAGAACTGATTATCTCTAGAGTCAATAGTCAGAACCTGGAAAGTTTGCAAGAAACAAAATGAAAAGATTCAGATAAGCAAATGTAAATGTTAGATTTTGAGGCTGAAGGGAACTATAATTAATAGAAATGATTCCCTGTAATCTCATTTTTCAGATAGTGCTTCAGAATTGTTACTACTGGTTAAGAGAACTCAACTTCTGATATATTCTTATCATATTATTAATGGTATGAAAAATTATATAAAGGTTATATTTAAGATAAATGTAAGTTATAAGGCACGATAAAACAATGAATACCTGTGACTGCCATCCCACTTAAGAGCTAAAACAGTACCAATACCTTTGCACCTTTGTGCTTATTGGCTATCTCCCACTCCTATCCTCCCCCAAGATGGGACTACTATCTTGAATTTTAAGTATCATTTTCTTGCTCTCACTCTACTATAAAAAATTTCAAATGTACAGAAAGGTTGAAAAGACCTTGTAGTGAATCTGTATATTCATCATATGTATATTCTACCATTAATATCTTATATACTTGCTTTATGACATATTATTTTTCTGCCCATCCATCAATCCATCTTATTTTTTTGATGCCTTTCTAAGTAGGTTACATTTGTCCTTAAATGCATATAATTAATTAGAATTCAGTATTACAGTTTTTTCCCTTTACGGTTAAATTTATATACAATGAAATGCACAAACCTTAAGTGCATCATTCAATGAGTTTTGAAAATTTATGTATCTGTGAAACCCAGACTTCTATCAAGAAATAGAAATGAAACATTTTTATCACTTCAGAAATTTTTCCTATACCTCTTCTCAGTCAACACCTGGCACCACCCACTCCTAGAGGCAATCACTCTTCTGATTTTTCTACAAACTTTTCCCCCCAAATTAGCACACAGCATGTGATTCCATATATATGATTCTACTGTTCATATAAATAGAATCATATAGTGTGTACTCTCTTGTGTGAGGCTTCTTTTATGCAGATTCATACATGTTGCATTTAACAGGAGTTCATTCCTTTTTATTCCTGAGGATTCCATTATATGAATTCACCAGTTTGTTTATTCATCTCCTATTGATATACATGCTTGGGGTGTTTGAATTTTTGTCCATTACGAATAAAGCTGTTATACGAGCATTCTTTTGTGGATTTTTGGTGGAAATATGTTTTTGTTTTTCCTGGCTAATGGGACAGATGCATGCATAGTTTTATAGGAAAGTGCCAGGCCTTTTTCCTAAGCGCTTGCAACACTTTACACTTAACAATGTATGAAAGCTATAATTACAGTTTAATTAGCAATTTTCTTCTCCAGCGGTTATTATTTTCCATGTCCTCGGAAACTTTTGCTTAGCCTTTAGTCACAAAAATACTTTACCGTATTTTTTTTTTAAGATTTAAAAAAAAATTTTAAGTCATCTTTCTGCCCAACGTGGGGCTTGAACTCACAACCCTGAGATCAAGAGTCACACGACCTACTGACTGAGCCAGCCAGGTGCCTCTCTACTATATTTTTTTAATAAAAGCTTTATGGTTTTACATATAAGGTCTATGGCCCATCCTGAATAAATATTTATATATGGGGTGGGGTAGGGGTGAGAAGTGAGATTCATTTTTTTCCACATGGATATCCAGTTTTAAGCATGATTTATTTATGACTTTCCTTTCCCCATGGATTACTTGGCTCCTTTGTAAAAAATCAAATGACTGTATAGGTTAGGTCTGCTTCTGGCTTCTTTATTCTGTTCCATTGATCTATTTGTCAATCTTTATGCCAGGACCATATTACCTTGATTACTGTACTTTATAGTAAGTTTTGAAGGAAATATAAATCCTCTAACTTGATTTTTATTTTTTAAGATCGCTTTATCTTCTAGTAAGGCTTTTTGTCTTGAAATCTACTTAATCTGATATTAATATAGCCACTACAGATTTATTTATGCTCACTATGCTGAGCATATTTGTGCTTACTTACTTATGCTGTATGTATGCAAGACATATTTTTCAATTACTTTATATTTTAAAGAATGTCCTTATAAACAAAACATAATTGCATCTTGCTTTATTTTTATTTTATCCATGTGACAGTATTAGCCTTTTATTTTTTCTTAAAAATTTTTTTTTAATGTTTTATTTTTGAGAGACAGAGAGGCAGAGCATGAGCGGGAGAGGGGCAGAGAGAGGGAGACACAGGATCTGAAGCAGGCTCCAGGCTCCAGGCTGTCAGTACAGTGCCTGATGTGGGGCTCAAACTCACAAACTATGAGATCATGACAAGATTCAAATCTTGAATACAATGGAATACTACTTGGCAATGAGGAAGAACGAAATCCTGTCATTTGCAGCAATGTGGATGGAACTGGAGGGTATTCTGCTAAGTGAAATAAGTCAGTCAGAGAAAGACAGATATCATATGTTTTCATTTATATGTGGACTTGAGAAACTTAACAGAAGACCATGGGGGAAAGGAAGGGGAAAAAACAGTTACAGAGAGGGAGGGAGGCAAACCATAAGAGACCATAAGAGAAGTTTTGCGATGTTTGCAAAACTTTGTGAGATACTAAAAACTACTGAATGGTACAGTATAAATTGGTGAAATTTGTGGTATGTGAATTATAATCTGTTTCTCAAAAAAGACAATGGGGCATTGTCTTCAAGATTATGTTCCCTGGCAAACTAAAAATCAAATTTGAGGGTTGAATAAAAACATTTTCAGACATGAAAGGTCTCAAAAAATTTACCATTCACACACTCTTTCTCAGAAAACTATAAGAGATACGCTACCTCGGAACAAGGCAAAGTAAATTCCTACGATAGCAGCAAAATGAATTTCAGGAAGGCAACCGAGTAGCACATCTGGGGTGGAGGAAGACTCCAGACAGAAAGAGAATCAAGATCTCTAGAAGGGATGGCTTCAAGAAAAAAAAAATGGAACTAAAAATATTACTTGAAAACTTCCCCCAAGGGAAATTATATGGAGAAACAAAATGGATGGGGTGGGAATTATCAAGAAATACAAAGAAAACTCAAGAATTTAAAAAACAAAAGTGAGGGGCGCCTGCGTGGCTCAGTCAGTTAAGCGTCTGACTTCAGTTCAGGTCATGATTTCATGGTTCATGGGTTCAAGCCCCATGTTGGCTCTGTGCTGACAGCTCAAAGCCTGGAGCCTGCTTCGGATTCTGTGTCCCCCTCTCTCTCTGTCCTTCCCCCACTCATCCTCTGTGTCTCTGTCTCTTAAAAATGAATAAACATTCAAAAAATTTTTTTCCACTCATATGAGGATCTTGAGAAACTTAACAGAAGACCATGGGGGAAGTGAAGGGGAAAAAAAAAGTTACAAATAGAGAGGGAAAGAGGCAAATCCTAAGAGACTCTTAAATACAGAGAACAAACTGAGGGTTGATGGTGGGGGTGGCAGGGGAGAGAGGAAAATAGGTGATGGGCATCGGGAAGGGCACTTGTTGGGATGAACACTGGGTGTTGTATGTAAGCAATGATCCGTGGGAACTGCCCAAGTACTAAGAGCACACTGTATACACTGTATGTTAGCCAACTTGACAATAAATTAAAAAATAAAAATAAAAATAAAATCTTGAAAAATATAGACATGTAATTTAAAAAAACAATGGAATAAAAAATAATGAAAAGAGGTAGAACCAATAAATTAAAATGAAATTCTAAAAAAGATTCAAATAGCACAAAAGAAGAGAGAAAAAGAGTGATAGAGAAATAAAAATGTAGGTGACAAACAGAAAATAAATAGTAACATCATAGACCCAAATCTAACTATATCAAGTTACATTAAATGTTAATGAACAAAACACTACAATTAAAAGGCAAAGGGGTGTCTGGATGGCTCAGTTGGCTAAGCATCAGACTCTTGATTTTGGCTCAGGTCATGATCTCATAGCCTGTGTGTTTAAGCCCTGCATCAGGCTCTGCTCTGTGTAAGCGCAGAGTCTGCCTGGAATTCTCTGTCTCCCTGTCTCTCTGCCCGTCCCCCTACTTGTGCATACAAGCTCTCTCTCTCTCTCTCAAAATAAAATACACATTTAAAAAGAAGGCCTTCAAAGATTGTATTATATGTATGTAGTCTTCTCCATATGCTTTTTAAACACTAAGTATTATGCTAACAAGATTCACTTATTAGATATAGCTATATTTCATTTTTACTGGGGTAAAATACTTAATTGTTTCCGATTTTTGGTGATATCAACCATGCTGCTATAAACATTCTTGTAAATGTTACTTGGTCTCCATGCATGGGAGTGTACTGGACAGTGGAATTGCAGGGTCACGTAGTAAACAAAGGTTAACATTTACAAGATAGTGTCAAATTGGGGCGCCTAGGTGGCTCAGTCGGTTGAGCACCCGACTTCGGCTCAGGTCATGATCTCGCGGACTATGAGTTCGAGCCCCGCGTCAGACTGTGCTAACAGCTCAGAGCCTGGAGCCTGCTTTGGATTCTGTATCTCCCTCTCTCTCTGTTCCTCCCCTGCTCATGCTCTGTCTCTCTCTCTCTCTCAAAAATAAATAAAGATCAAAAAAATTTTAAAAAAAACACAAAACAAGATAGTGCCAAATTATTTTCCAAGGTGGCTGTACTGATTTATACTCTCGCCAGGAATATATTACTAGCCTATTACTAGCTTCGTATTCTTATCCTCATACCTAAAATGAGCAGACCAAAAGGGATATAATTCAAATTATTTTCAGTTCTTTGGTGGATTGTTCTACCTAAGGGAATTTTGGTAAAAGTATGTGAAGAAGTAAAAAGCAAAAATACCGTTGGTGTGTCCTTAGGAGGCATACACAGCCAAAACCAGTTACATCTGCAGAGATGAACGAGCATTTGTTGAGCATCACTATGGGCCAAGTGCTTTATGTTTTATCTTATTTAATGTGCACCATAGTGGGACTTGTTCAAAGCCACAAGGCCAATAAATGGTACAGTTAGGATCTGAACTCAGGTCTATCTGCTATAACCAAGCTTCCTTTAAATTAAGATTCTGAGGGGCCCCTGGGTGGTTCAGTCAGTTGCGCATCCGACTTCGGCTGAGGTTATGATCTTGCAGTCAGTGAGTTCGATCCCCGCGTCAGGCTCTATGCTGACAGCATGGAGACCGGAGCCTGCTTCAGATTCTGTGTCTCCCTCTCTCTTTGCTCCTCCCCTCCTCACGCTCTGTCTCTCTGTGTCTCTCAAAAATGAATAAACGTTAAATAAATAAATAAATAATAAATAAATAAATAAATAAATAAATAAATAAATAAATAAACAAACATTCTGACATTGATACCTAGATTCAGAGACAGGGGTAGACAGTGAGCCATAAAAGAAAACATTTCTTTTTTCAGGACTTATAATAAAATAATATCCTCTGTCATTTTTCTATGACTTCAACACTTTAAAATAGTGCTAAAGGAGTGGAAAATTCCTTTGGCACACACAAGAAAAACAAGTCAGAGTAGTGTTTCTTTTCTTTGTTTCTTTTTTTTTTAAATGTTTAGTTTTGAGAGAGAGAGAGAGAGAGAGAGAGGGAGAGAGAGACACACACACAGAGAACCTAAGTGGGGGTGGGGCAGAGAGAAGGAGGGAGACACAGGATCTGAAGCAGGGTCCAAGCTCCAAGCTGTCAGCACAGAGCCTAACCTGGGGTTCGAACCCACAAACTGAGATCATGACCCAAGCTGAAGTCAGATGCTCAACCAACTGAGCCACCTAAGGACCCCAGAGTCGTATTTCTAACACAAGATCCTCAACATTTTTTTCTTTTTTAGATTATTATTACAATCATCATGGCAATGAATGATTTGCTTCCCATTTGTATTACTTGCAAAAAGAAACAAAGAAAAAAACAGCTTCGTATATAGAACAACTTAGTATATATCAAGGCACCGTAGACCTTAGAGTAAAATGGATTTAAAAGGAATGACGAAAATGCTCAATTATGTTTCTTTCAATAGAATTCATTGCCCAAAGTGCAAAGATAAAACACTGCTTATGCAGTAAGTCATACAGTTACCTTGAACAGTGGCATTTAAATGGTAGCTAACAGTAGAACGCTTACTATTCCAGTCTAATAAGTGCATCTGACAGATATAACCAACTACCTTGTCATGCAGCTTCACACAGTTAGAAACAACAAAACGAGCCAAATAGTCAACCTGCTTGGAACATTAGAAATTACCAGGGGAGAAGTACTGAGATAGTTCTTAGTTTCTTCTTAGTGAACAGAATAATTTCTAATGTGTAAGGAGGAGATCTAGTTAATTAAATCATGTAAGACATGTTTGTTGTTCCAGGGTCCTATTGTTAAGCATTATTAGTTCTCGATGTTCTTAAGAAAAACTCAACCTATAAATAATACGGTACGTGATTCTAAGTGTGCATTTAATTTTAGGGTATTCAGGAACCATTCAGTGGGAACTGAAAGATTAATGCATTCTTATGAATCTACTACCTGAGCATAAAAGTAGGTTGCTAGGTAAAAGATACTTAGAAAAAATGTTAAGCATTCAAGTGATACTTGCTGATGAGGAAGCTGAGGAGAGGGGAGGTGCTGCTAGCCTTGAAAAACACTGCACTAGTTAGGTGTTGAGCAAGTACCTTCCCAAATCTTATCCAAGATTCTTTACACTTTCCATATGCTCCAATCCAAGTAGACTCCTTCATTATACTTCAGAGGTGCCTATTAACTTCCTTTGTCCGCACTGTTGCATCAATGTTGAAGGCCCCTCTCCCCTCTCCTACATCCTACCCCAGCTTTCAAACATGGTTTCAAAAGCCTGAAGTTCATGATATTTAAAAAAAAATGACCTGACTGGATTGCTGATGCATAGGAGCACGTGTACCCCGATGTTCATAGCAGCACTTTCGACAATAGCCAAAACATGGAAAGAAACCAAGTGCCCATCAACTGACGAGTGGATAAAGAAGTTGTGGCACATATATACAATGGACTACTACGTGGCAATGAGAAAAAATGAAATCTGGCCATGCGTAGCAACATGGATGGAACTGGAGGGTATTATGCTGAGTGAAATAAGTCAGTCAGAAAAAGACAGATACCATATGTTTCCACGAATAGGTGGACTTGGTGAGACTAAGCAAAAACCAGGGGGAGGGGAAGAGGGGAAAGAAAAAAAAGACACAGAGAGGGAGGGAGATAAAACATAAGAGACTCTCAAAGACTAAGAACAAACTGAGGGTGAGGGAGATGGGGGGGGGAGAGGGGGTGATGGGCATTAAAAAAGGGCACATGTTGGGATGAACACTGGGTGTTTTATGTAAACCAATTTGAAAATAAACTATTTTAAATTAAAAAAAAAAAGTGACCTGACTGACAAGCTGTCTGTCTCCTTCCAAACCTGACAGTTACTGTGCATCTTTATTGTGGCACCACTCGGTTCTGCTTCTGGTTTACCACCGGGAGCTGTTGCTGGATGTCTTTTGTCTACAATCCTTATTCCAGTTTAAAAATGTATTTAATATGTGCATCTTAACTCATCCATTCGTGAAAATTTCAGAATTGCTACACTGTCTTTCTATCATCAGAGATCCAAGTCTTTGAGGCTGCTTGGTTTTAAAAAGCAAGAAGTCTAACTGTTCCGAACCTGTTATATCTGACAAGCATGCAATATGAAAACTTCACAAGGCTCTTAATTCTGGCTCCCTTTAGAACTTTTTTAATAACAAAAATCTCCAGGCCTCATGCCTACTGATTTTTATTCCTTAGCTTTGAGGTGGGGTCAATGGTGTGCTAGGGCTGGGGCTGGTTAGGAAAGGTTCGTGAGAGCCAATGGTTAGATTTTCAGGAATCTTGTGACACTCACATTGGTAGCCTGACATTGGCGATGGTGGGAGTATTTACCAAGAAAATCAGCAAACGCTACAAGTCAGCCCCCACCCAGAAACCAGGGTTCAAACAATTACCAGTACATCATGAGGGGGACCCAAGAATCTGTACATTTTATCTATTTTTTTAATGTTTATTTATTTTGAGGGAGAGAGAGAGAGAGCGAGAGAGAGCACGAGAGCGCACATGCGCAAGTGGGGAAGAGCAGAGAGATGGAACAGAGGATCTGAAGCAGGCCCTGCACTAACAGCAGCGAGAGCCCGAGGTGGGGCTCGAACTCACAGACAGCGAGATCATGACCTGAGCCAAAGTCCGATGCTCAACTGACTGAGCCACCCAGGTACCCCAGAATTTGTACATTTTAAAAGCTTCACAGATAAACTAACAAGCAGTTAAGATTGAAAACTTTTGTCTTAAATGATTGGAAAAACATTAAAAAGCCCGGGATACACATAGCTACTACTCCCTCAAGGTAACTGTGCTAGGTACAGGGGAGATCAGTGGTAATGAGAACTTAACTCTCCAAAAGGATCTATTGACCCCCTTCCAAGACTGAAAGGTCTGTAAGGGCAGTACTGTGTTTGCATAGTGGCAGTCATAGGCTTAGCAGATATTATATGAATTAAAAAATATTGTCCAAGGTATCATAACCACTGAGTGGCAGAATTAAGGATAAACCTTGGGCTGACTTAAATATATTACGGGCTTCACTTCCATTAAATTATTGGTCATATCCTTGGTTTGTCAATCCAAGATGAGTGCCTAAAATCGGGTAGAGATCAAGCAGTATCCGATTTTCGACTATACTACAATGCTATGGTAATCAAAACAGTATGGTACAGGTATTAAAAACAGACACACAGATCACTGGAACAGAACTGAAAGCCTAGAAATAAACCCACACTTTATGATCAATGTACTCCTACAACAAAGGAGGCAACAACATACATTGGGGGAAAAGACAGTGCCTTCAGTTAATGGTGTTGGGAAAACTGAACAGCTATATTCAAAAGAATGAAACTAGACCTTTTCTGCACCATATACAAAAATATTTCAAAATGGATTAAAGACCTAAATGTAAGACTGGAAACCATAAAACTCCTAAAAGAAAAGAGGCAATAATCTCTAGGACATCAACCTTAGCCATATTTTTCTAGGTATGTCACTCAAGGCAAGAAAAACAAGCAAAAATAAACAATTGGGACTATACGAAACTAAAAAGCTTTTGCACAGCAAAGGAAATCATTAACAAAATGAAAAGGCAACCTGCTGAATGGAAGAAGAAATTTGTAACTGAGGGGTTAATATCCAAAATGCATAAAAAACTCACAGAACTCAACACTCCAAAATAATACGATTAAAAAATGGGCAGAGGACCTGAATAGACATTTTTCCAAAGACTTATAGATTGCCAACAGATACATGAAAAGATGCTCAACATTACTCATCATCAGGGAATTGCAAATCACAACCACAATGAGATATCACCTCATGCCAGTCAGAATGGCTAGTACCAAAAAGATAAGAAATAAATGTCAGCAAGGATGTGTAGAGAAGTGAACCCTCCTCATGCACTGTTGGTAGGAACATCAACTGATGCAACCACTCTGAAAAACACTATCGAGCTTCCTCGAAAAACTACAAATACTAGTACTATACAATCCAGTAATCCCACTTTGGGGAATTTATCCAAAAAAAGGAAAACACTAATTCAAACAGATAAACGCAGCCCTATGTTTATTGCTGTGTTATTTGCAATAGCCAAGATATGGAAGCAACCTAAGTGTCCGTCAGTAGACAAATAAAGATGTGATATACGGAAAATGGAGTATTACTCAGCCACAAAAAGGAGATCTTGCCATCTGCAACAGGATAGACCTAGAGGGTATTATGCTAAATAAGTCAGGCAGAGAAAGATGAATACCATATGATTTCACTTATATGAGGAATCTAAAAAACAAAACAAAACAAATAAGAAACAACAACAAAAAATCAGAAAGAGAAACAGATTCATAAATATAGAAAAAAAACTAGTGGTTGCCAGATGGACAGAGGATGGGGTGATTCATGAAATAGGTGAAGGGGATTAAGAGGTATAAACTTCTAGTTTTAAAATAAATCACGGAGATGTGAAGTATGGCATAGGGAAAATAGTCAATAACATTGTAATAACCTTGCATGGTGACAAATGGTAACTACACTTACCTGGTGAGCATCTCATAATGTATAGAATTGTGGAATCATTATGTTATATAGCTGAAAGTAATATAATATGCCAACTATACTTCAGAAAAGCAAGCAGGCCAGCAAGCAACCGTCCAAAACACATACTCAGAAGGGTAATAAAGGAATGCCGATTACCTGCCAAATCTTACTAACCTAACAGCAAAATTATTTCAAATTTTCTAAAGTCATTTTCAAACTGAGGAGTTGATAAATACAGTTAATGGCTCTGGCCAAAAAGAAATTAGAATATTTAAGGCATTGATGTACTGCTAAAACTAGTTTGATGGGGGAAATGCATTACTATTTTCCGAGTATTCATATTTAAATCTAGACAATTAGCTATTAAGGCTTCGATAGGGGAAGAGAAAGAGTGGGGATATGGGATATTTTTGGCAAATAAATAATCAACATATTCACTAAAAGCTGCTGGAGTCCAGAGGGGACAAAAAGAAATGTGAGACAGTACCACAGTCAAGGAGTTTATCTTCCTGAAGAGAGAAGGCTGTTATTATATTTGAAGAGTGGACCCAACCATTATAAATGCATGGCACAGTAGGTACATTTCATAGAAGTTCAGGAGCTTTGGTGGGTACAGTGTTCACAGGAACGAGTGAGCTAAGAGTCCAATATTGAAGGAAGCTTAAGATCTGAAGAGGCACAGAGACTGACAGAGCATCTGAGACATGAGCAAAAGGA
This sequence comes from Paguma larvata, assembly GCA_030068075.1. Taxonomy (NCBI): domain Eukaryota; kingdom Metazoa; phylum Chordata; class Mammalia; order Carnivora; family Viverridae; genus Paguma; species Paguma larvata. The sequence goes on from CM057843.1 coordinate 7,855,055, forward strand.
AGGAAGGCAGGAATATGTTTGACACATTGGGGTGTTGGTGACCTGACCAGATGAGCTGAAATCCAGGGCTTGACTTGATGTGAGTTGCAAAGTTGCAAAGGGCAGGGATCTAGGTCTGATCCTATGGGGAAGCTAGGGAAGGTATTTATCAGCATCTTAGAAGACCGGAACAAAATTATAAATACGTTGCCTTGGTGTTAAGAAAAATTTTTTTTAAGGAAACAGAGTCTAAAGATTGGAAAGCCAATTATGAAAAATGAGGTACTGTTCCTAAAGTCAGAAGACACTGCTCAGTTTAACCACAGATCTCCACTAGAGGGCAGACAAGTCAAAGCTTATTCTGTCGTTGAAATGGAGAAACTGCCTCCACAGAAAATACTAAGAGAAAGTACCTTGTGTTGTTTAAAGACCATTTTCAGGGCTTTCAACCTTGGACAGAGCCTTTAGCTAGCATATACGTCTTTCACAGAATAGCTTTCTGTGGTGTAAAATGCTGCTTAATTGCAAAATGGACCAGTGGAAAAGTTCTACACTGGGAGTCTGGCTTAGATGGCAGGCGCATGTACTTATACATTGCAAACATAATTGGAATGCCAACAACAGCACTCATCACTGACTACCTTACTTCAATCTTCTTCCCCTCCCATCTCAGGCACAGCCTAACCACCACTCAAGCCAATGCCTAAAAATGAGTATATTATCTGGACCAAGATTTCAATCTAGGTTCTCCTTTTGGTCAACTGGGGATGTGCTTGGTCTTAGGGACTCATTCCTTTAAAATCAGAGTGAGGTGAGGTCACCAGACAGAGGATCTTTGTACATATGACTCAGCAGGCTGAGTAGCTGTCATATAGGGGTGTTAGTGCGAGTCCTCAGGTCTCACCAGCATAGCATGAATATTAACATCTAAATAAAAGGGTTGAGAATTCCAACACTTTTTAGATGCTAAGGCTAGATTTCGTGAAGTACATAAACATTTTTTTCTGTTTTTTTTTCTATTATTTTTTCAATTTTTTATTTAAATTATAATTAGTTAGCATACAGTGCACTATTGGTTTCAGGAGTACAATTCAGTGATTCATCACTTACATACAATATCCAGTGCTCATCATAACAAGTGCCCCCCTTAATACTCATCACCCCATTTAGCCCATCCCCCACCAAACATTTGTTTGGTTCTCCCTAACTGTGTGTCCTATGTATGCATTATCTAATCATCATTTAAAAAAAAAAAAAGAAAGAGGTTAGTTGAAAGATGACCTCTTTGTATATACATACCACTTCCATGACATAGATGGGCTAGAGGGTATTATGCTAAGCAAAATCAGTCAGTCAGAGAAAGACAAATACCATATGATTTCACTCATATGTAGAATTTAAGAAACAAAACAGAACATATGGAAGGGGGAGAAAAGAGAGAAAGGGAATTATTTTTTTTCTGTTTTGATCTCTTGCAAAGTATCTGTCATTAAAGGAATTAAGGGCAGTAGTGGGTTGACTCTCTGTTATTAGCTGGAAGTAGCTGTCTTCCACTCTTTTTTTAAATTTTAAGTAGGATCCACACTCAATGCGGGGCTTGAACTCACGACCCGAAGATCAAGGGTCCACTGACTGAGCCAGATTGGTGCCCCAATTTTCTACCACTCTTGATCAATGAATGCTATTATCACACATATTTTCTTTCTCCTTGGAAATTGACAATAGTTAGTTTCTTAAAATGGCAACCTTTGATTTCAGGTATTAGGTATTTCAACTGCAGGTGAATTTTGGTGTACTCAAATTCTGAAAGTATCTTCAACAAGCCAGGTCATCTTTTGTATCTCAGACTTTGCTATACTGTTCCCTTTGCCTATGATGTACTTCATTCTCCTCTTTGCTTGCCTACTTCTACTCAAGTATAGTGGAACAGATCCTTTAACCAAGGTGTCCATTTTCTATAATGTTGTAGATTCAGTCTTCAAACATTATTTACTATTTTAATTTAAATACGAAAATGTAGTAATAATTCCTAGTACAAGAATACTCACAGCCACACCTATTGCACATTTTCATGTGGCCAATTATTTTAGAGGCTTGCATAAGAGAATTCTGATAAAAACAAAGATGATGGGGCAATGCTGACAATAACAGTTAGGAATCAGTGTCCTGATCATCACCCTCTTCTTTTAGAAATACATTCTATTTGTTTTATTTTAGATCATCATATCCAGCAATTTTTTCCTTTATTGATTCTCTATTTTTACTTAAATATTTAATGAAGTTTCCTAAAAATTTAGCTCATTAATTCATCTATAATTTATTTTGGTATACGGTTTAACATACAGCAACATAACTTCATTCTTCCCCAAAATAGTTAATCAGTTATTTTGGTACTATCTGGTTATTGACCAATTTCCCCCCACTGACTAGAAATTCTATCTTAATTATACGTTAAATATTTTCATGTACTTGGGTCTATTTCTGGGAGTAGTGATACCTATACTAACCTTGTAGAAAATAAAAGTATAGGAAGTATAGAAAGACCCACTAAACTGTGAGCTTTTTGAAGGCAGGGACTATGTTTTATCTTTATATCCAAGTACCTCGCACATAGTATGGGTCTTGAGTTTTTTTGTTAAACATCTTTATTGAGATATAATTCACATACCATAGAATTCACCTATTTATTTTTTAGAATCTTTACATGGTTTATATATGTACTCTTAAGGATGTGGTGATGGATTTTATTTATTATTTTTTTAAAGATTTTATTTTAAGTAATCTCTACACCCAGCATGGGACTCAAACTCATGATCTAGAGGTAAGAGTCACATGCTCTCCTGACTGAGCCAGCCAACACCCTTGTGGTCACACATTTTAAAACCATGCCATATATTCAAATATAAAAGAGAATACGTAGAGAGCAAAGCAATAAATAAAAAAAAAAAAGTCTAGTGACAAACTGAAAAATATTTTCACCGTATATAAAACAATAGATTAATAGTTTCAATAAACAAAGAATTCTAATGAATCAATAAAAAGGGGCAAATACTCCAACAGAAAAATAGGCAAAGATAATTCACAAATGAGATACAAATAGGCTGGAAAGGAAGCCAAAATATGGTTAGCTTGAAAAAAAATTTTTTTGAGAGTGCAAGAGGGGAAGGAGCAGATAATAATGCGTAAAACAGGCAACAATTCATGAAAATGGGCAGTCTTTCTAGCAATCTGTATTAAGAGCTTTAGAAGGGGTCATATTTTTGACCTTATAACTTCATGTCTAGAAATGTATTCTGGTGAAAAAAAAATCAGAAATATCCCCAAAGGTTTATTTATATACAAGGATACCAAATGCAGACTACTCATTATAACAAACAAGCTGTAAGCCACCTTAATATACAAAGACAGGAGAAGTTGAGTAAATTAAGAGACTGCTAAACAACACAATTTTATTAAGCCATTAGTTTATACTGTCTACTTAAAATAAGAACATGATCAGAATGTAAAGATTACTGAAAAAAAAAAGAGGCAAGTTTCTTATGGGATGTGGTTATAAGTGGTCTTTCTTCTTTATGATCATTTATATTTTCTAAACTTTCTACAATGATCATGTATTATAATCACAAAAAAACTTTAAAAATGTGGAGTAGGGACATGGCAGAAATGTACAGATTCCTACTCTTTTTCTTTTCTTAATTAGATGTCTTCTGATATATTAGGTAGAAGATTACACATATCGTCTAACCAATGTTTTAAAAGAGACATAATTAATAAGTTGGAAGATCATCAACTAGTAAAAGCCTCTGTTGGCAGGTGGCTACCTGAGTAAATGATATGCTCCCTTTCCTTCCTCTTTGAAGAGTAGCTTCTAAACTCTTGCTCTAGCCATGTGAACTCAAGTTCACAACTTTTCCTATTCAACATCCTTTTTCTCTAGAGCCATGCTTTTTAAACTGGGATAGAAGTACCCCAGGGTCATGCCTCAGTGTTGAAATCAAAGGATGAATATAAATCATATTCTCAGAGCATCAGTTGTCCTTGATGGGAAGTAATATCTTTATAGTAACAGAGATACAGATGCATAAATGTGAAGTTTGAAGTAGACCATGAGAATCCAAATAAATCTCAGGCTTATAATAGACTCCTCTAAACTATATACCCAGACTGCCGGGGGTTTCCTATTCACTCCCCTCTGCTGTTAGAGAAACTTCTGGTGTTAGAATTTGAGGAGCACTGCAGAGGACTGCTGTGTGTAACTTTTTATGTATGTATGTATGTATTTTATTCTTCTTCTTATTATTATTATTACTTCACATAGGCTCTACACCCAGTGTGGGGCTTGAACTACTGACCTCAAGATCAAGAGTCACATGCTCTACCAACTGAGCCAGCCAGGCAACCCTTGCTACATTTAACTTTAGGCCTCTTTTTTTTTTTTAATTTTTTTTTAACGTTTGTTTATTTTTGAGAGACATAGAGACAGAGCGTGAGCAGGGGAAAGGCAGCGAGAGAGGGAGACACAGAATCTGAAGCAGGCTCCAGGCTCTGATGAGCCATTAGCACAGAGGCCCACGTGGGTCTCGAACTCACAGACGGTGAGATCATGACCTGAGCTGAAGTCGGCCACTCAACTGACTGAGTGACCCAGGCGCCCCTGCATTTAACTTTAAAATAAAGCTTGTGGGGCACCTGGGTGGCTCAGTTGGTTGAGTGCCCAACTCTTGATTTGGGTTTAGGTCATGATCCCAGGGTGTGGGATCGAGTCCTGTGAAGGACTCTGCTGAGCATGGAGCCTGCTTAAGATCTTCTCTCCCTCTCTCTCTCTCTCTCTTTCTCTCTCTCTCGTGTGCATGCTCTCTTTCTCTCTCCCCTGCTCATACTCTCTAAAAATAAATCTTTAAAAATAAAATAAAATAAAATAAAATAAAGCTTGTGCCTAATACCGAACAATTAATATGTAAGGTAAATTCTGGGTAGTATGGTCAGTTAATAAATATGAAAAGATCAGATCAGATCTACCTCTAAGACTACAGGTAGGACACTTAGCTTTATTTGGTTTCCATAAACAAAGTTTGAAAAACAAACGTGGTGAAAAAGTTGGTTGAGTACTTTAACCAACAAACTCAAAACCTCCAAGCTTACTGGAAGCGAAACTGAGGTACTGAAATGAAGAAAAAAATATGACGTTATAAATCAGAAAGTGATCTAATTCCTAATATATGTTAGGCCTAGCTAGTGAACCTTGCTAACATGGTGAACGTCATAAGGAATCCAATTATTAATAGTCTTCCACAGTTAAAACACTCCTGGCTTTATTAGTGGAAATAAATGACAGAGGAAAAAAACTGGCAACTTTTTGCAGGAATCTTTAATTACACTCACAGTCCCCATTAACCTTGACAACCTACCAACTCAACTATAACACGAGCACCTCCCCCACTAATTTAAGTCTAACTGAATAGAACTGCATGAATACAAAATACTGTTTAACAGAAAGGTAAAATCTTATGAGAGAGAAGCACTCAGTCACCTGAATTTCCCCACCAACTTGCTAAACATCAGCATCATGTACTGTCAGCTGCTAGATTATCTAACCCACCTCAGAAGCTTCTTGACTACTTACTCTTATGTGTGTATTGTTTTTCATTAAATACTTCCACAGTGTCTCCCCATTTTTCTCCTCCAGCCTCACTTTTACTTCCCTAAGGTTCCTATCTACCTTTCCCTTCCATTTTGCACAAACCTCAAGAAGTTTTCTCCTTGGGGCGCCTGGGTGGCTCAGTTGGTTGAATGGCCGACTTCGGCTCAGCTCATGATCTCACAGTCTGTGGGTTCGGGCCCTGCGTCGGGCTCTGTGCTGATGGCTCAGAGCCTGGAGCCTGCTTTGGAGTCTGTGTCTCCCTCTCTCTCTGCCCTTCCCCTGCTCATGCTCTGTCTCTATGTTTCTCAAAAATAAATAAACGTTAAAAAAAATTTTTTTTAAAAAAGAGAAGTTTTCTCCTGGGTCCTTTTATACCTTGAGATAACTTTAGAAAATGTTTATACTCTAAATTTTGGGAAAATACTGATGCATCTCTCCCACCACTCACTCATTAACAGTCTAGGACAGAAGAAACTATTAAAACTAACTTTTCAATGCAATCCTTTTCTTCTTCCATCTACAGGGAGTTCAGAATGTACCTCATTAGTGATGCTTTGGATCATCAGAATTCTGACAATCAAGACAAGTAACCACAGGAAGCCTCTGATGATAGATTAGTTTGCTAATTATCCTATGTTATCTATTAGCAACATATTCTTTGATCTAGATTTTCCCCCCAAACTGAATAGAATTGGGGAGAAAAAGGGAGGAAAAAAAAGGTAAACAATAAAAGGCAAGACGGGTATACCTGGTAGGAAGCCCTTTTCCTTATTTACAGATTCTAGTACAAGTAAGTTTAACTGAAAACATTTATCCCTCAATGTCATTAGTTAGATATTTCTTCTTGAGAAATTAGTACAGTCCCAATAGGGATTTTGCTAGAGGTAAAAATCCAAGGGACAAAATAAAAGCACCAGCAATTCCATAAGAATGCAATTCCTGGAAGCAAAAATAGTTTTAAAAAGGCATTTGCCAGCAGTATCTTGGTCAGTAAACACTTTGAAGCAACTACCAAGAAATATTTATTACTTCCCAATTTCTTGAAAACATAACTTTCCTGATAAACAATGCCTTGGCTATCCCATGAAAAGAGTACTAAAGGCTATTAAGTAAGTGTTGGTAAAATGAAACATTACACACAATCATATAACTTAGAGTCAACTGAAACTATGGAATAAAATAGTAGCTATAAAGTATGCTGTAGATTGAAAAAAGAAAGAAAAATAAAAAAAAAACACCAAAACTCTCCAGGGGCACCTGGGTGGCTCGAGTCAGTTAAGCATCTTCATTTCAGCTCAGGTCACAAACTTACGGTTCGTGGGTTCAGGCCCTGCATCGGGCTTTACACTGACAGTTGGGGAGCCTACTTGGGATTCTCTCTCTTTCCTTCTCTCTGCCCCTCTCTTGCTTGCTTGCTCTCTCTCTCTCAAAATAAAATAAATTTTAAAATTAAAAAAAAAAACCTCTCAAACTATCAAAGTAAATCGAGATGTCAGACAAAATGCTTTCATGCTGTATTTCCTGCAAGATCTAAGAGACCAACAATTAGTAAACCTGGGCCTTGAAGAATATCAATAGTGGCTTACAGTTGTATCTCTGTGTATGATGTGAACACATATACACAGGCATCATCAGTTTTGAGTAAGTGCTTCTACAGACTGCACCATGGAACTGAATTTTATAAATCTCCATTTTTAATAGCTTTGTGGAATCACATAACTGAATACTCAGTTATGCACAATCTGATGGCAAGTAAGCAGTCATTAATAGTTACCTGTTACAATTAAAGAAGCTACAGAACATATTCAGATCTGATGCTCAGCCTTTAGAGCAACTACCATTGTACAGATAACTTAATAACCAATCAATGCTGGGTTCAGAAATACTTATTTCTTGATCTGTTATATACAAGTCAAGGGTTTAAATTTTTTTTTAATGTTTATTTATTTTTGAGACAGAGAGAGACAGAGCATGAGTGGGGGAGGGGCAGAGAGAGAGGGAGACACAGAATCCGAAGCAGGCTCCAGGCTCCGAGCTGTCAGCACAGAGCCCAAAGCGGGGCTCGAACTCACGGACCGCGAGATCATGACCTGAGACGAAGTCGGACGCTCAACCGACTGAGCCACCCAGGCGCCCCACAAGTCAAGGGTTTAAAACAAAGTAATGTAAGTAAAATACAATATTAAAAATATTTCTCTAGCGAAGTAAAACAAATCCACATTTTAAATCATTCTGTTTCACGCAAACTAGTCCCGTGACATTTTCGTACCAGAGCACTGGCAAACTAATTTAAAAGTTATGGTTCTTCCCCTTATATTGGTTAAAAATAAAGACCACTGCCAATAATAGTTATACTAATAATATAAACACGCAATATAAATATAACCTAAAGGGTATACCACAGGTTGTGAATATTTAACTTTTGTTAAAAAGACTTCACCTTAAAAAGCTTATGAGGGGAAAGCAAAATATGTTTCTATACGATTCTTTACATTCTTAGATTCTTCGAAATGAATCCACCACGGAAATATGAGACATGATCCTTCAGACCTACATGCCCCTTTATTCAGGAAATGTCTCATAAGTCACTCCAGTCTCCAAGTACTGTGCTAGGTGTTGGGGATAAGACAGACATAGTCCCTGCCTCAGTCTGATAAAGGAAGCAATCAAATAATTGCAAATAAGCAAAAATAAATCGTTAACTACAAATAGTTGGGAAATAAAAGAGTATTACTGGTCTTTACCATGCATATACTGCTATACTCTCAATTTGGTTTCCATACTGACTGTGCACCCCAGTTACCAGTTTTTATGCTGTCTGCAGTAAAAATCCTAACCTCCTCCTAGAAGTCATTCCTCACAACTTCTTTTAATTTTTCATCATTCATTTACAGAATAAAACAAATTTAAATAAAACATCACCATGGAATTTCTGATATGAGCGCTGCCATGGAGACTACCTCACAGGCTATTAACGTAGGCTTTGGATTTTAAATTACAAAGGAGCTTACCAGAAAACTAGCTAGAAATTTTTTAAAAATTACAATAGATATGAAATTCAGATTAGGTTGAATTCAGCCCATTGCCACCTCTCTCTTGCCCCTGGTCCTTGTACTGTGAGGCAATTTCTGACTCTGCTATTTGGGCACCACCAGCCATGAGAACTCCAGGCACTTTCATTTCTCTCCTCTCCTCTACCACCTACAGGCATCGGAGAGATGTCCATTCAGAATCCAGACAGACCACTGCAAGTTCTTCTTAGCACCACATCCCAGGGAAATGCTTCAGTCAAAAACATATTTTGCTTTGACCTTCTTTCATCAAGGACTTGGCTCCTGCTTTTTAGGAAGAAAACTCATGTAAATTCCTGACATCTCTGATCTCCCTAGAATGGGTATGAGCCCTCCTTTCCTAAAGTCCTATTCTTTCTTCTTGCATTCATCTACTTTTTAAAATTATAATTACAGGTATTCATGACTTATCCTTATTTATTAAGAATAAAGCACCTAACAGGTGCTCTTTAAATATTTACTGAATGAATGAGTCATTGGAGCAAATTATGAAAAAAGTTTCTAGTTAAGGAAAGGGCAAATGAGTAAAATGGACTTCATAATAATGAAAAAAACCATGGACGTTATGAAAAAAAAACATGGAGGGGAACATTCTGGTCCAGTACATAGCAATAAGGACTTAAGGCAAATAATCAGTCAACCAAGACAATAACTAAAGAACATCTAATGTGTTATACTTAATAAAACTTGGAATTCATGGTAATGAGCCTGGAAAAGAAACTGAAGAAACAACCTGGGTCAAATTTGTAGCTAAGTAAGGGCAAAGGCTGCACTTCATATGATCACAGATAGAACCAGAATCGCCAATGCAATCTCATTCACTCATTCACTGCATCCTCCAAATTCAAAGATGCTGCTACTTCCTTTTACACTAACCTACCCCGTTAGCATTTCCAGTGATGTGCAACCTACCAGCTCAGGTACCTGAGACTGGCAATTAGTTAACAAGCACTGCACTTCCTCAATCTCATGAAACTAAGCAAACCTTAAGTGGTATACATTTCTAGCTATGAAAAAAACTTATGAGCCAGGTCCTCTTTCTTACTTTCCTTTCTTCTGGCCCTAGTTTCACCCAATCCTCATTTCCATGAAGCACCTTTATTTTTTTGAATAATTTATTGTCAATTTGGTTTCCATACAACACCCAGTGCTCATCCCAACAAGTGCCCTCCTCTGTGCCCGTCACCCACTCTCACCCCCCACACCCCCCTCTGTCCTCAGTTTGTTCTTAGTCTTTCAGAGTCTCTTATGTTATGTCTTCCTTCCTCTTCTCCTTCCTTCCTCTCTCTCTCTCTCTTTTTTTTTTTCATAAAGCACCTTTAATAGATAGTTAATAGTTCTTGGTTTTGGGGAAAGCTAGTTGTAGTTCTTCCTGAAGAGCACAGTGGGACCTACGTTGCCATATTACCACTAATAAATGAGGCTAATCTTGACTACCTAATCACATTTGCAAAGAGACCTCAACCATATTGTGCTGTTATGTTGGTAATAATGGTGAGCTGAAATTTTTGCTTACAAAAATCAAAGAGCTTGGTACCTCAGTAAGTTTAATCTTTTTCCCTCGAAAGACAATTTCTATCAGGTTTCCTTTGAAACTTTTTAGCAGTGTGCCAAAGTACAGTTGTGAAAAAGCTAAATAGTTTTACTCCACTGAAAACTAAAATGAAAAACATTTTCTCTGTAGATGAAATGCAGATTATAATTAATGAAATTTATGCAATATAGAAAACAAGCTGACTTTCTGGGAAGGTGAAGATGCTTTAATTAAATAGAAGGGTTTTAAAGGAATTTCATGTGATATATTAAAATAAACAATAGTTTCATATTTTAAAAAGGGGCACGGAAAGATTAATCTTGTGCCATTTTCATTAAAAAATGAAAGAGGTGCATTTGAGGCACAGATGATTATAAAATTACAGTAAAGTTTCCAAAACAGTGGAAGCAGATTATCTTCCTCATCGCACTCAGGATCTGACACCTTGCATTGGGCCAGTGTCCCTCTGAATAGAAGTCTTCTTCATGTCCCTCAGGCTCTAACACTCCTGTATTAGGACATGCAATCCTTGCTTCCCACAGAGACTCCCTCCTCAGCCTACCCAGGTTCCGACAATATCCCACTCACACTGGGCCTTGGTGCCTGAAGACACCTATCATGCTTAGTCCTCTCTGGTGGCTTTTGTACTAAATTGTTAGAGAAACGAAGAAAAGCCCACAATATCTCTACTTATTACTCAGGATATTTTTTGGTCTCAAGTAATTAAAAAAGCCACCCCAAAATGGCCTAAACAATAAAGAAAAGTTTCATCTTAATTCTGTAGCTGAACTTTATCAACAATGCACTTTTTCCCATCTTTTGGCTCTGCCATCCTGGTTGTAGCAGCATTTCTCTCAGGCTAATATGGTTTCAAGTTAACTGCCATATTCAAGGTCCATCACATGCAGATCCAGCAACAGTCAGCTGAGGAAAACAGCTCTTTTCCTGTGTCTCTTTAGTACAAGGAAAATTGTCCCAGAAGCCTCCCTGAAACCCCACCTCCTCCAGCTTCCCCTCTCACCTCGCTGCTTTGACCTGGATCACATGGTTAGGCCAACCGCTAGAGCAAAGGGATGGCACCCTCACACTGGCTGCTAATGAAACAACAAATAACTTTATTTTTAACAATAAATAGCCTTTATTTTCCTACTAAAGCCAGTTTTCTATTACTCTAAACCAAGAACTCTGACAAATACATTATGTACCACATTTTCCCATGTGCACAATCAAAGAGAAGAATAGGAAAAATTTTTTCTTTCCATTTTATAGGTAGAATTACCCAATGCTCTGCCCATGAGAATATGTTGCCCTTCACACAAACTGGAGAGTCCAACATAGACAATGAAGACTAGAATAAATAAATAAAAGAATAAGTGTGTGTCAGTGTCTGTGTGTGTACAATTTTTTCTTACAATAAAATATTCCCCAAAATTTTGGTGAAAAACTTAACACATCTGCCTTTAAAGTCTAGCACTGGGGGCATGTTTTATGTGGCATGAACAAATGACACTGTCTCAAAAAGGCTGTTCATGTCCACAGAGCTCACTGCTGCCTACATTACACACTCACTCTGCAACAACGGCAGCTTCCTTGATGGTTATCTGCCAAGGGTTCTATTAATTCCAAGGCTTCCCTACTGATACTACATGGCTGCAAGTCAGGCTTTTGTTCAATCTGTCCTTAAACCATTTCCTCCTACCTGTCTGGCTTCTCTATTTTCAGAGAGCAAGGCCTAGTTAAGGAGATACCCTTCTGTCCAGGCTACATAAGAGAAGTTGTCACAGGCAAGGCCAGAATGCTTACATAGTGTCTGAGTTTTTACCACCTGTCATTATAGACTTTGTCCTGCCACATAATACGAAACAAGGCAGCTACAATTTGGTCAGAGGTCACAGCCCTAAAAGCAGGTTTAATTCCTGTACAGTAGACCCGGAAACACTCCTGTTTATGTCTAGCCTGTACGCTAATAGGGAACTAGAATAACTATTTATACTAAATATTTTAAGAATCTCATTCTGAGGACACTGGTGTTTTAAGATGTTATACCAAAATATTTCTTCACCTGAAATGTTTGAGAACTTTAATATAGAAAAATGTATTCCATATGAGTATCAAATCAGATGGGCTGCAATAAGGTATAGCATCGGGGCGCCTGGGTGGCTCAGTTGGTTAAGCATCCGACTTCGGCTCAGGTCATGATCTCGTGGTTCATGAGTTCGAGCCCCACATCGGGCTCTGTGCTGATGGCTCAGAGCCTGAAGCCTGCTTTGGATTCTGCGTCTCCTTCTCTGCCACTCCCTTGCTCACATTCTGTCTCTCTCTCCCTCAAAATAAATGAACATTAAAAAATTAAAAAAAAAATAATGTATAGCATCAAAGTCTTAGTGGCTTAAAATAATAACAGTTTCCCATTTACACCACATGTTGATCTTAGATTAGTGGAGATTCTACTCCATGTTACCCTCACTCACCAAGGACATGACTGGTCACTATGGCAGGGAGAATGGAATATAACGAATCATTCGTCAGCTCTAAAGATTTAAAGGCTTCCACCTAGAAGTGACAAAAGTCACAAATTTCATTTGCCAAAGCATTTCACGTCACCATGGTTGACTCCCAAGGAAGTATAATTCCACTGTTATCTGGAATAAGGAGAACCGGAAATACTAGCAAATGCAAATGACTACCACAATTATAGATAAGGAAACTGTATTGTACAAGATGCTTTTGGTTACAGGCAATCTGACTTAAAAAAAAAAAGCAAAAAAAAAAGTAGTAGTTAGGTAGTGGTTCACATAACTGGTAAATGTAAGGGGAATTCAGAAATGCAATGATGTTATTAGGTCTCTGTCTTCTCCTCTCTCTCTCTCTGGACTCTGCTTTCTTCTTATTCTTAGGCAGACTCCATGTGGTAGTAACATGACCACCAACCACACCAAGCATATATCATTCTCTTAATCAGAGAGTCCAGATACCACCAGCATCTGTATCTGTCTCTTAACATGACTCTGATTGGCCCAGCTTGGGTCATATGCTACTCTGAACCAACAATGGAATCTAGGGAAAATGGGTACTTTGACCAGCCTGACATGGGTCTACAGACATATGGCTGTCCTACTGGTAGCAAAGCAGGGCCAAGGGATTGTCAGCCCCACCAGAATAACACAGAGTTGAACAGACAAGCTCCTAAAAGGAAAACAGACCATCCCCCAAAAGCAGCAGCTATCTACCCAGAGCACTCTGTTGTTTCATTTCCTTCATCATTCCCTGCTACTGTGATGACATACGTGAGATTAATTCTATAAACATAAACTTATGTGGTCTTGGCTTTCACGTTACCAACTGCTGCTGATGTTAAGCCAGATCTGTTGTAAAAACATACGAGGGAACATACACAGGTAAATCTGGGGACAAAATTTCTTTAAGTTATTTTGCATAAGTCTCCTCTGAGTATAAACCCAAGCAATTAACAAGGAAATTTCCTCTTCCACAACCAACACCAACACAGTAGACTCTTTTGAGATAGCCAAATGAATATCATGACAACATGATTTTTAGGCTTACAAGTAAAAGGATCAAAGATGGGAAGTGGCCTCCCAAGGTCACAGATAACACGCAGTCATCCTAGGATTTGAACCCAGCACTTCTCTTGGCAGAGGCAGAATGTGAGATGGTAACAGGCATCAGACTACAAGCTTTCGAGGGCAGTACTTCTGGTTTGGTTCACAGATGTCTCTAGACCAACTAGAACAGTGTGTGGCACATACTAAAGTGACTGATAAAAAAAGTGTAAGGATTAAGTTCCTTTTCTTATTTTAAGAAACAGTCAACAGCAATAAGATAAACTTGGTTTTCTCATGTTGTTATTCTTCTAAAATTTGAGTAAACAAATTTCTACAGAAATAAAATGTTCAACTCCCAGGAAGTTCCAGGTAACACAAATTGTGACTTGGGACTTTCCTCAGTATTGCTTCTTGAAGCTGAGCAGGACAAACACAAAACAATAAAAATAAAAAGAAAACAGAATGAAAGGGAATATTAACAAATCAATATGGTTGTAGCATCTGTATATGAACATTTTTCTAGATCAACATAAGTCCACAACCTAAAACTTTAGGTTTTAGTAGTAATGCTATAAACACATTACTTAATAATTTTAAAGAAGGTAGTTACATATGGTAAAACCTCCGTTTATCTTTCTGCAACAGCTGGTAAAGCCCTGTTTTTGGCCAATCCTTTCTCGTTCAATACCCTTTCCACTGCCAGAACAATTTAGCTGATGCTTTTGGGTATTCTCTTAGAGCACAGAGCGACAGAAAAAAACAGTTATGCAGGTGGAGCCATCATGTTGGACAAGAGAAGGAACAAGACACAAAGCTCACTTTCATTTTTAAAATGGAATTATTCACCATCTGTGAACCATTTCACCACAGGAAGTCTCTGACAAAGTCAGTAAGTAAACTTGATTGCAGTGAACTCTCATTGACTACATAAGAAACGTTAAATTTTTTCTTTTGTAGCACTTGGCAGCAAAACTTGCTCCAAAATCTTGCCCTCTTCTGTTCTCAAGCTAGGAGACAATTTTAAACACAAAACAAAGATTTTCTGGGCAGGGTCTGAATCTACTGCAAACTTTTAGAATAGATTCCCACCCACCCAAAACTCCCCAAGGCTCTTACAAAAGATGACATGCTTTAGCCATTCTCCCTAGTTCCACAAAATGGATCAAAGGCAGAAATGTATAATTTTAGAGAGCAGGCTAAAGATAGCAAAAGTCAGGCGGTGAGAATTTCTGTAAGCATATGATATGGCAAACTTTAAAGTGAAAGAGAAAACACATTTTCTGTGTACTAATTTCTTACAAAATATTAAATTGAAAGATCTCAGTTTCCAGGCCTAGAATTATATCTCACTGAATGAAGAAATCAATGGCTTTTAAATCCTTTGCGGAGCTGGAACAATCTATTTTGGAAAAACAGCTCTGGGGGGAGTCATTACCAACATTTCAAATACTGTCAACAATTAACCTTGATCAACCTGGAGTTTTGCTCAGCAGTATAATCACACACATTAGTTACCTAGTATTGTGGGAAACAAAGAAATACAGATGTTTCCAAGCAACTAACTACATTCTGTTGGGCTTCCTGTGTCAGACCTTCTCATTGGTATTTGTAAAAAGCCAGCTTTAAAATTTTTTTAAATGTTTATTTTTGAGAGAGAGAGAGAGAGAGAGAGAGAGAGCAGGGGAGGGGCAGGGAGGGAAGGGACAGAGTATCTGAAACAGGCTCCAGGCTCTGAGCTAACAGCAGAAAGCCTGATGCAGGGCTTGAACTCATGAGCCATGAGATCATGACCTGAGCCGAAGCCGGTCACTCAACCAACTGAACCACCAACGTGCCCCTGTAAAAAGCCAGCTTTAAAGCAAAACCATAGCTAGGGTTAAAGTGAACAACTATTCCTCAGCTTCTATTTCCACCTTCAAACGACATCTGTAAAAGAAACCATAAGCATGATGTTTCCTTACCAACTGACAACACTAGATTCCTACAGTCCAGCGGCGGTAGCTAGGCAAACCCACACGTGACCTTTGGAGGGAAAGCTACTCTATCAACCACCAAGAATGGGTGGTTCTCAGAGGAGGAGATGAACTCTTCGCGAGACTGCTAGATTATAACAGTAGCTAACATTTATTATAGGCTTACAATAAACCAGGCCTTAATCTAAGTATTTGTAGGCATTATTTCATTTAATCTTTGCAATAATCCCGTAAGGCAGGTATATTATTTATTATTTCCATTCTTTGGATGAGCAAATTAAGACTTACAGACTTAGCCAGGGACTTATCCAGGGGTCATACAGTTTTCACCACCACACCATACTGACTTTTTGGTCAACTTGCCTCTTATTAAGAGTTCCAACCTCAAACAAATGAGTTAATCAAATCGAATCACAGAAAAGCAAAAAGCCATAGACAGTTGGGGCTTTGTTTTTCTGCACATTCTCCAGAGTAAAGCCAGGTAGATCTTTTTAAGATGTTAACTGGTTCACTCCCTAGCTATTCAATGGCTTCTTATTGTTTAAGGAATAAAGACCAAGATCCTTAATTTAGTTTACAAGAGTCTTCACCATCTGGCCTTTGCTGACCTCACTAGCATCATCTTGCATTATTTCCTCCCTTATTTTCTGTGTTCCAACCTCACTGGCCTTCTTTTGGTCCCTTGAACATGCCATAGATTTCCTATTTCTTTCCCCACTCTCTCTAGTTGACTTTGACTCATATTTCAGAGCACAACTCAAAACACTAGTTCTCCAAGGAAGCTCTTTTTGACCACTAACCCTTAAGGAAATCAGGTCCTAGCTTGCTATATTCTCATAGTATGGTGTATTTTCCTCTTTTCAGAATCCATCACAATTATAATTTAAAAATTCAATGCATGATTAGCTGTTTAATGCCACCTTTTCTACTAGAATGTAAGTTTCAAAGGGAGGAACGATGTTTACCATATGTATCATTATATCCCAGCAACCAGCACAGTGTCCAGCACATAGGAGGTACTCTGTACATATTTGCTGGCTGAAAGAATAATGAGTGAAAGGTAACCATATACACAAGAAAAAGAAATCAAGGTCCTTAAGGCACAGGGGTCAGACAAGGAAGTGTAACTATAGTGAATGAACGAAGTACCAAGGCCAGTTCTGCTCCACTTTTGGTATTGTGCCCAGTGCTGCTCCCTGTTGAGCCAGTTTAAATAGTTCAAATAGAGCCATTGAAGCTGACCAGTGGAAACCATGAATGGAGAAAGAAATGAAACAGTAGAGCTTTAAAATATAACTTAGGGACGCCTGGGTGGCTCAGTCAGTTAAGCGTCCAACTTCGGCTCAGGTCACGCATGATCTTGTTGCAGTCTGTGGGTTCGAGCCCCGAGTCGGGCTCTGTGCCGGCAGCTCAGAGCCTGGAGCCTGCTTTGGGTTCTGTGTCTCCCTCTCTCTCTGCCTCTCCTCTGCTCATGCTGTTTCTCTGTCTCTCAAAAATGAATAAGCATTATAAAAAAATTAAAATATGTATGTAACTTAATGAGATACAGAGCTGATCATAAGACCTGGAACGAACTCACATGGTAGATTTAAATTATTATGACACAGCAACATCACATTTGATTGTGTTCCGGCAGATTTTAATTGGTATTTACTTGTTATATGTAGCTCATAACAGGAAGGGCCATAAATTCTGAGTGCCAGAATTCTTCAATAAAGTCCTGGCTGCTCTGTAGCTCACTTTTAAGACATCTAAAAATGGCCCTAGTGAAGGTCTGCTAGTGTTAAAGAAGCTCTTTAAGAAGGGAAAAGACTGTTATATACCAAAAATTGAAGACACCCCACCTCCCATGAAGATCACTGAGCACTTCTACAGATATATAACTTGTACACTAATCAGTTCCACGGCTCTTCACAGTAACCTGGAGAAATTCAGGCTTAAATGGTAGGGAAAAGTAGAGAGGTGTGTGTGATAAAGAGACATATATTAACTTAGGGCAAATACAATATTTCTTTTTTTTTTTAATTTTTTTTAACGTTTATTTATTTTTGAGAGACATAGAGACAGAGTATGAGCAGGGGTAGGGCAGAGAGAGAGGGAGATACAGAATCCGAAGCAGGCTCCAGGCTCTGAGCCATCAGCACAGAGCCCGACGCGGGGCTCGAACCCACAGACCGTGAGATCATGACCTGAGCCGAAGTTGGCCGCTTAACCGACTGAGCCACCCAGGCGCCCCGCAAATACAATATTTCTTATCTTCTCATCTTTAAACTACGAGTAGGAGCCTCTAGAGACCCTGGCTGAGTCCTGATTACTTGATTTTTTTTTTTGATGTTTACTTATTTATTTTTGAGACAGAGAATGTGTGGGGGAGAGGCAGGAAGAGGGGGAGCAGAGGACTCAAAGCAGGCTCTGCACTGTTCGATTGTGGGGCTTGAACTCACGAACTGTGAGATCGTGAACTGAGCTGAAGTCAGATGCTTAACCAACTGAGCCACCCAGACGCCCTTAGATTACTTGATTTGCCCTCAAATTTTGTTTATTCGTAAACTTGACATATCAAGCAAGGAATGGATTATTCTCTTCTTGTGCCACATTGCACCTAGTACACACATCTACTCCATTATTGTACTTAACATACTATATTTTAATAATCTTATTTAGGTATCTCTTTTTCTAGGCTGTGGGTATTTAAGGAAAAGAGGTCTCTTCTTTCTTTTAAAATAATATTTGTGAGGGGCGCTTGAGTGGCTCAGTTGGTTGAGCATCAGACTTCGGCTCAGGTCATGATCTCATGGTTTGTGAGTTCAAGCCCTGCGTTGGGCTCTGTGCTGACAGCTCAAGAGCCTGGAGCCTGCTTCGGATTCTGTCTCTCTCTTCTGTCCCTCCCCTGTTCATGCTCTGTCTGTCTCCCTCTCAAAAATAAAGATTAAAAAAAATTAAAAAAAAATTTGTGTAATGAATGAATGAATGATGGCTATGAAATTCTGTTCTACTCCTCTTTTTAAATTATTTTAGTTTTTTAATGTTTGTTTATTTTTGAGAGAGTCAAAGTGCCAAGTTGGGGAGGGGCAGAGAGAGGGAGTCACAGAATCTGAAGCAGGCTCCAGGCTCTGAGCAGTCAGCAAAAAGTCTGATGCTGGGCTCAAACCCATGAACCTCGAGATCTTGACCTGAGCCAAAGTTGGATGCTTAACCAATTAAGCCATCCAGGTGCCCCTTATTTTAGTATTTTTTAAAAGTAGGTATCATTTGCACATAATACACAATTGGGAAAAAAAAAGCAATGTGATGAACATTAAATAGGTCTCCATCTCACATCTGTTCCTTGAGCAAACAGGTTCTTCTCCCTAAAGATAATTGCTGTTTTTAAAATTATTTTTAAAGTTATTTTTATTTATTTTGAGGGACAGATAGAGAGCAAGCAGGGGAGCGGCAGAGAGAGAGGGAGACAGAATCCCAAGCAGGCTCCAGGCTCTGAGCTGTCAGCACAGAGCTCGATACGGGGCTCAAACTCATGCACTGCGAGATCATGACCTGAGCCGAAGTCGAGTCAGATCTTTAACAGACTGAGCCACCCAGGCACCCCACTGTTCTTAATTTTTATATATAATTACCAGATACAATCTTGGCATATTTAAGGATCTAACTACATTCTTTTTTGAATAATTGTTTTTCACACAAATGAAATACACACATTGCTTTGCATCTTGGATTTTAACAATAGGAAATAATTCCATTTAGCTCATATAGAAACACCTCGATGAACATCTAGAATATTTCAAATTTTTTGCTATTACAAATAGCAAATTTATATTCAAATTTGTCAAATTCATTTACATTGCAATGAATATCCTTGAATATATGAAATTTCACATATAAAGGAATATTTCTGGAGGATACGTTCCTAATGAAATTTCTAGAGAAAATGCTATGGGCATACAGAATTTTAATAGATATTTCCAAAATGTCCTCCATGGAGGTTAGAGTCCACCAACAGTATATAGCATTGCCAACACAATGCAATATCATGCTTATTTGACCTTTGCCAATCTGATTGGTAAATAATTGGTTATAAGGACTACTGAATGTTTTTTCATATGGTGAAAAGCCATTTGTATATCCTTCTGTGAAAGTCTGTTAATTTCTTTTGCACCTGTTCTATTGTTTTTCTGATCTTAAAAAAAATACAGAATATATTACATATTATTGAAATTAGCTCTTTTGTCATATGTGTTGAAAATCTTTTTCCAGTGTGTTGTCTTGTGATTTTATTTATAGGATCTTCTAAGAATTTTTGGCTTTTTGTATTTGAATTTATCAAAGTTTTCTTTTATGGTCCCTGGATTGTGTGTCTAATGGCTTCAGGGTTAATATTACCATAGTTTACTTAACCATTCCCTTTCTCCTATTATTAAATATATTCACTAAAATTTTAGTACTTATATTTTTCTTTTTAAATAATTTCTTGGGGCGCCTGGGTGGCTCAGTCGGTTAAGCGTCCGACTTTGGCTCAGGTCATGATCTCACAGCCCATGAGTTTGAGTCCCACGTCGGGCTCTGTGCTGACAACTCGGAGTCTGGAAACACTGTCACATTCTGTGTCTCCCTCTTTCTATGCCCCTCCTCCAGTCACACTCTGTGTCTCTGTCTCTCTTAAAAAATAAACATTAAAAATTAAAAAAAAATAATTTCTTCAGAGGAAGTTTTCAAGAATTAGATTTCTGGGTCGAAGAGTTTCAACATAATTATAACTTTTGACTGAACTGTGAGATTGCCAGGATTTATGATCTTCACCAATATAATCATCAAGTTAAGATGTAGACATGAATATCATGTACAGATCTTTTCCAAACATAAATTTATACTAAGCGCTATTCAAATCTAAAGTCAGGTTCATAACCCAGGGTTTAAAAACTTGCACCACACTTCTACAGAATCTAAACAGCTTAAGAACTGCTGTTATATTCTGGGAGGAAAAAGATTAAGTGGATAAATTCTTCTGGAGCAAAGGGGGAGTTCAGAGGATGCTGCTAGAAAATCCTGAGAAAGTAACTTGGCAAATTAAGCATTGCAGTAGAGTCAAAAGAAGACCACAGTATTTAAATTCAAGGCTGTGTTTCACTGTTCACTTCGTTCTTTCCCTTCCCAAGAGCAGAGTTTCCCTTCCTTCAACATTCTTTCCAAGCATCTTGAGGTTCTAGCCATCACGTAACACTTCTCAGTCAGCTTCTTCCATCAGACGTCTTCTGTTTGGCTCCTGGATCAGCCCTTCAAGTTCTTTAAGTTCAAGTAAGGCCAGGAAATCAGATGTTGATCCGAAGTGGAACACCCAGTCCCAGCCCATGTGTGCCAAGAGAGCACTTCCTCATGCAAATGTACCTAGTGCAGTTATAGCAGAGATTTCCAGCTTCTCTGGAGCTATGTCTCTCTATCAATTGCTGAAATTCATATACTGCTTGCAATACTTTTTGCTGTCCTTTCTCCCTGCTGCCTCCTAGGGTTCTCTTTAAAGAACTATTTTATTTAGGAGGCAGATTTCTTTGGAAAGAATTATTATTATAATCTATTTATAAATTTTATGATGTCCTTCTGGGAATTTGGTACAGGGTCTTGATACGAATGCTTGTCAGACCAGATAGGAGGGTCTGGCAGATTCCAAGCACATGACTGACAGGCAGTATAGCTTAGTGAACATAGCCTTGGAAATCAGACTTGAACTTCACTTACTAGATGTGTGACACTAAGCAAATCCCTGAACTATTTTGAACTAAAATATCACCATGTTAGGGATGCCCTTCTTGACCATCTTTATCTAAATGGCTATTCTGTCTTCTTATTCTTTATTATTATTTTCCCATTTGTGTTTTTCATTGCACTATCACATTTTATAATTGAATATTTATTTGTTTTTTATTATGTGTCTTCTCCTGTAAGTTCCATTAGGGACAGGGTTTGATTTGTTCACCACTGGTTACTCATTGCCTAGTACAGTACCTGTCACAGAGACTCAAATAACTGTAGAATAAATGAGCTCAGTTTTACTATCCCTAAAACACTATCACATCAGAGATGTAATATGAGATAATACATGTAAAAACAGTTGCTATAGAGTCAGGAACATGGTTAGTGTTCAACAAATGTTAGCCATTATTTTAGTTACAGTTCTCAGCAAGTGATGGCCTTTGTAACTCAAGTTTCCTAATTGTAAAGTGAAAGGAAAAATTACAAATCCTTCCCTACTGCCAAAGAACATTATGAGAGTACAAAAAATAAACAGAAGGTATTAGGAGAGACTCAGAAGACAGGATCCATTAAGATTAAGAATTTGTTAAATTTACAATTCTCCCATCACATTTGTCTTAACCACTGCCATCCACTGCTCTCTTCAGGGTTAGTAGCTCTTGCCTAATAGTCCGAAATTGCAAATTCGCTAGAACTTCACCACAACTGCTGAGTAAAAAGGTATCTGGGAGAGCAAAACAGGGTTGAGAAGGACTGTGCGTGAGTACAATAGTGGTAGCACTCTAAAAATTCGCAGAAAGAATGGAGAATTAATCTGGCTATAAAATAACCCAGTGACATATCCAATTTCTGGTGATACATACCATCCTACCTTTCGAAACATGAAACTTAATTGTTATTAAGCCACCTCTTTTTTCCCTACACTTATATCAATGGTGTGTCTTTACAGTAACCCAAATTCAGTCTTCTGATGCCTCCAGATCTGTAATCTTAGAATTCCTCCCTAGGGAATTTCTGAGAACCATGATTCTTAACATTGGCTGTGAGAAGTAACCACCTATGGACCATTGTAAAAAAAAAACCTGTCCAAGACCCACTGAATGAGAAAGTTGCTAAGGTGAGATTTGAATCTCTATCTTTTAAGAGATTTTTCTGGTGCAAAAACAGAGCTGAGAACTACAACTATTCCATGTTCCCCTGACCTAGCACTAGAATAACAATATTCCATTCCAGGGCAAAGGTAATCCAGCATAAGGTTAAAAGCTCAAATGTGTCAGGCGGACTTGGCTGTCACTACCAGCATGGTCACATATCTGAGGCAAGCCTCTGTTTCTTTAGCTTTAAATGGGAAGTACTAAAAGTCCTTAGCCTCAAAAATTTAGATTCAACACTAACTTGTATGAAAATCACTTAGTATGTCTGGCAAAAAAAAAAAAACAAAAAAAAAACTATTGCTAGATTGCTCACCTGCCAAAGGGTAAATTATTTCCAAAGCTGTAATTAATGAAAAAACCTACAAGTCATGCCATCTTCTACTTTTCTTGCTTTCCTAAACCAAAATAAGGGACAAGTACACCTGAACAGGCCCTGCCTCAGATTATGGAAGCAGGATAACTCAGCTAGTTGGAGCTTTTATTTGGTTGATTTTATAAACTCGGCCAAGCTCCTGCTGTCTGCCTATAATTGTTTCACTGCTACATTCTATATCCTTGTGCCAGATGTCACCAAAATACGTCTCTGTCAAAAGAAGGGCGGGAAGTCAGACCAACATAAAATCAGTACAGGGGAAAGACTAGTGGGCCTGAAGCATCATGTTGAGATCTCATTACCCAAGGCATTAAATATATGCAACTTTCAAATCACTATGCTAGGCATTGTGGCAAATATAAGGAAGAATAAGAGAAAGCTTCTGGCCCTTCAATGATCATTTTACAAATTTAAATAATATATTTTAGAAGTTGCCATAAGTTATTCATACCGGAAGCCAAATCAAGGATGGTGAAGAAAAATAAAGATGGTCAAGATGTCTACTTTTTCCTCCTCCTCCCTCATAGCACTAGACTATAAACTTAAATTATGCCCACGGACAACAGTGGTACTATGCTGACTCTGTGGAAGACATAGTGACATCAGGGAATCCTACATCTGTCCTTGCTTTCTACTTAGCACAGAAAATGTGCCTGGCCTTCTAAGTACCTTACGTAAATCTTATTTAATTCTGACAATACTCTGAGACAGGTACTATTATTAATCCCATTTTACAGATGAGAGAAGTGAGGCTTAGGAAGTGAAGTCACAAGCCAGGAAGTAGAGCTGAGACTCTGATGTAGGCTGTCTGAATCTTGAGCCATAATAAAACTCACATCTCTTTGGCAACAAGTTTTCCTTTTTTAAATCCTTTTTATATTTGTGTATGTTGTCTAGTGAAATGTTATCTCTGTAAATCAGACTGTGAAACTGGAAAAAAATACAATACCGAGAACTGAAAGGAAAAAGGTAAATACAGACCATCAGAAATGACTAGGTGCCCATACTGTCAGCCTACACAGTGTCACCACCTTCCAGCCAACTACTTTGGTTATCATTTTATCTCTAGGTTTATCTACAACCTACTGTTAAAGTGTGTCTGCTCACAATCTCTAGAGTCTTACAAAAGTAGATTTAACGACAATAGCAGTCCCCCACCACTTCAAAAAAAATTTCTTTTTAAGTTTATTTATTTATCTTGGAAGAGACAGAGACACACAAGTGGGGTAGGGACAGAGAGAGAGGGAGAGAGAAACTCAAGCAGGCTCCACGCTGCAAGCGAAGACCCCGATGTGGGGCTTGAACTCATAAACCTCGAGATCATGACCTGAGCCAAAAGAGTCAGATGCTTAACCGAGTGAGCCACCCGACTGCCCCAATTTCCCCCCTTTTAAATACAGTTTTACTTTCTAGGCTGACAAATCATTCATTGTTTTGATTATTCCATATACCACATTCTAAGACTTAAAACATCCAGGAAAAACAAGATGCTTCAGAAGAATCCTAAAGATTAAAGTCCTTTCTGTTCTCAATCCATAGGCTGGCTACTCAATAGCAGGCCTTGAATTGGGGCTTGCTTATCGTAATGCTAATAACGTTTTACAATTCTTAAATTTATCTTAAACTTAGGCTAAAATTTCTCTTTCTCCAAAGCCATTTCTCCCAGTCCACGAAATGACTACACATGAAAACCTCCATAGAAGTTGCCATCTAGAAGGATACTGCTATTTTCTGAGACACCTGGCCTGCCCTAGAAAAGAATGCAAATCTACAGTTTAAAAATGTATGCTAAACCAAATAATTCTTACATTTTAGATTTCCCTTTCTTTTTGTCTGCCTTCTCCACATTTGATTCAAGGGTAACATTTCTTTTTTTCTCTCTTGAGTAAGAACAAAAGGCTAACGTGCCTTCCTCTCATGGGCTAATCAAACAAAATGCTGTTTTGATTGTAGGGGAGGAAAATGCATTCCCTACAAGGATATAAGATCCAAGCATAGAAATGAAATAGACCATTAAAAATAGTATGACCACTCATATGTGTTCCTCCTCCTGTTTGGTAGGTGGGAGTGGGGTCAGAAGACCAGGGGAAGGAGAGAAAGAAATAAATTGTATTCTGAGGGAAAAAAACTAACGTAACAAGCATTTTCCTGACCTCCAGGCTGGGGAAGATATAACCCTGCAATAGTAATGAATCCGCTTGTTTCTAACTGAACCTCCACAAACATGAGAATTGGAATTCTAGCTCACACAAAACTTTTTCTCCTTTAAGGAAGGATAGCAAGGTATGGAGACAGGGAGTAGAGAGGCCTCTGAGGCATCTCAGTGGCTACTACAGCCACCGGTACCCCAACCTGCTCTAAGTCACTGCCTACATTCTTTCCTATCTGAAGCCAAAGTGAAACTCTTGCAGCTAGGGCCAGCATCTTCTCCTCTGCTACCTTTTCCAGTCACACTGTCAACCCTGCTCTGGGGACAGGCAGTCCCTCTTCTCGTTATGGAGACTTCCAACAACCATGTACACAACAAAGGGAATAAGAAGTTGCTTCTACCCTTTATCTGGTTCCCTAGAGCCTGAATAGGACCAGAGAAGAGGGAGAAGCCTTTCTACACTCCTCCCTTCTCTTCTAAGAAAGCCCCAAGATATCTAAGGCAGCCATCCCCTCTCTGCCTCCAGCCAAGTTTCTTTCCACTCATCTACATATTTCTTTTCTTCTACCCATGTCCGGCACATGAATGATTTTCTCCTCTCCTTTTCATGGCTTTCCATAAATATCCATAAAACTAAGTTGTTGAAGCATAGTTATACATTCTCCTTGGGTAGATTCTTTTTTTAAAATTCAGCTTTATCAAGGTAAAATTGAGAAATAAAATTGTAAGATTTTAAGGTGTGCATCATGGTGCTTTGATAAACATATACATCGTGAAAGGATCCCCCCCATCTTCAGATATTTATCTTCTCTGTGAGAACATTTAAGTTCTGCTTTTTTAGCAATGTCAACGATCAAATGCAATGTTGTCAATTATAGTCACCATGTTTTATGTTAGATCTTCAGAACTTATTCATCTTAAAGCTGAAAGTTTGCTCTTAGGGCAGATTCTATATACTTTATACCTAACCTCCATAGCCCTGGGCCCAGTGATTAGTACAAGATAGTCAGTCAATGCTTGGAGAACGAATGAATGAATGAATGAATGAATGAATGAATGTGTGCATGCATGTGTGAATGAATATAGCTAACCAAAGTTCCTAATTCTGTTATCCTGAGATTGAAGAGAGAGTTCTTCAGTGACTGACTTTATGTGCTACTGTTCTTTACAATAGTCAACTTCTATTTCAAATAGTTATCAAGATCCCATGCAATTTCCCTTAAAGAAAATTCAAAGTGGAGATTTCAATCAGTTTGCTCTCCAAACAATTTTGTTTTCAAGTTTAAGTCATCAAACTGGGAAGAAGCTCTTCAATTTCCTTTGATGTGAATGGGGATTCCTTTGGTGGGAATGGGGAGCTGAGGAAAGGTGAAAAAACATATAGGAAATACTCCTTAAGCAACCAAATAGGAGGAGAATTCAATACTTTTTTAAGAGTTAGCCAAGAACATGTAACCACTTTTGCCCTACGAAGAGGAAAAGACAACAAACTGACTTAAGTGAATGAAAGCTCTGGCAATAAAATAAAGCGATCCAGAATAATCTGCAAATACATATACCCAACTAATTGTTTTTCCATTAGTTGGGTATATGTATTAGAACCATTAAAACTAGAGTCATCTTTTCCTCACATGTGTACAACTTCATAAAAATTTTCTTCCCATAGGTTGCTGTACACTGGTCTCTAAGACAAAATCAGCCAAAAACTAAGGCAGTCCAATCCAGAAGATGCCACTGCAGACTAACGAAGTAAATCTCCAGGAAACTATACAAAGAGCCTTGGTCCATAGTCCACTAACGATGATGCTGCCTACTGATAATGAGATCACTGATGACGGCAATGATGGGTGCTGAGATCAGACATCAGTATTGCCCTGCTTATCAACACTGGGCAAAGAATATAACCTTTCCACTGTCAGTTTGTCATCTGCAAAATGTTGATAATATATGAGTGTTCATGTGAATTCATCAATGTTTTCGAGCCCTGGGGAATGAGCTCGGCTCCAGCTATTAGTGAGTCACAATAACTAACTACGCCATTCCAGACTCATCATCAGTGCTGAATGAAGTGCAACTGGATAAGTCAATATAATCGTTGGATGAGGTCCTGAAATAGTGATCACCTTCTTTGTGAAATGAAGGTGAAGTAAAGAACACTGTTTAAGAACAGGCAGTACTATGGTGAAATACTTAAGAGGCTCCACTTACTTAGAGAGTTTCAATTGGTAAAACTTTAACAATATTTAAAGAGAGACTACTCTGTACAATAAACATCCTAAAATAGACAGAATCCAGATTTTATCATCAAGGTTTGTAGAACCTAGTATTAGCCATGGCTAACAAAGACAGTTATCCTGCTGGAAGAGGTATTTAAAGTTTTTAATTTAAATCCTTCTGAAAGCCTGGGAAATTTGCGGTAATTAAGCAACTATGTTGGGAGTCAGGTGAGATAAATAAATGTATAACATCTCATGAAATGTAGTTAAATAGCATGATCCAGTAATTAAAACATTATTTGGCTTCACATTCTCAACAGCCAGGATGTGTTAGGTCTATGTCTGTGGGGAATAAAGGTCCAGAGAGCGCCAGTACCAAGCAGTTGCCACAGGAAAAAGGAAACTACTGACCATTAAAAAATGTAAGGGGTACCCAGGCGGCTCGGTCGGTTGAGCGTCTGACTTCGGCTCAGGTAATGATCTTGTGGTTCATGAGTTCAAGCCTCACATAGGGCTCAATGTTGTCCGTGCAAAGCCTGCTTTGGATTTTCTGTCCCCCTCTCTCTGCCCCACTCCTGTTTGTGTGTGCTCTCTCTCTCTCAAAAATAAAATAAACATTAAAAAAAATTTTTTTTATTGTAAAAAGCCCACTAAAACAATCATTCTTTACTGAGAAGTCACTCAAAGTTTCACGGTACATTTTTCTACTTTGGTAAATACACTTTGAGTGGAGATTATTATGCATACATATATACCGTAATATTTATATATACACTCATTCCAAGTCACTTTACTTGCTTTCACAGACTATGTATTTGGCTGAGTGAGGCCAAAGAGATGAAACAATAGGTACTGTATCTCAGTTGCATTTAAGACCCAAATTTACCCAAAAAGCTTTCACTTGGAATTACCAAAGGCTGTATAAAAACAAATACCTACGTACATTGGAACCACTAAAGATATCTGAATCTTCACATTCACAGCAAAGTAACACTGCTGATTCACTGTCTTCCAAATGAGAACTCTGTAACACAAACAAGATCATTTCAGAGATCCAGATGAATGGGGCCATAAGCCTGAGAGAAAAGCCAGCAGACATCACCGAGTCATGTTAGCTCATAGGTGAGAAGCTGCAATTCTGATTAGTGATGGCTATTTTGGAGAGAATAAAGGCAACAAGTTGATTGGTTAGGTGACTAGAAAATTAATTGAGGAACGTTTGATTAGCTGAAGCATTTTCTATGGTTTCCAATTTGGGCAATGGGGTGTCCCTTTTCTGTAAAGTGCTACTAACCCTTCATAGTTTATACTCTGCACTATTCCCAGGGAGTAGGTTTGTGTTTATTTATCCTCAAATCCAAGGGTACATTTTAATATGACTGTTTAGAGTCAGGCCTTAGAATATAACATAGGACATGACTGGGGTATCTAACCACTAGCCTCATCAGCCATCTTCTAACAAGTGTTTAAAAGAACAGCCAAAAGATATCCCCTACCCAAGACCATGGACAGATGCCAGAAAACAATTTAAAACCTTTCTTCCACTATCCAATCTCTTTTTCAAAATCTGTCTAGAAGATAGATAAGGAAAATGAGACAAAAGAGTGAAATAATTAGCTGGTAACACAAGAGTATTTTTCCCTTATGACTAACAACACCACAAGAAAGAGAAAAAGAAAAAAGCTCCAACTCTAAGTTCCATCCAAATGTTTGCTGTTTGAGGAACAGCTACTGGAAACTGAGCTATCCTTACATAAAGATGTAGATGCTTATGTCATTAAAACTTCTCACTATCTTACTATCGAGCAATTCCACTTCTGGGTATAAATCCAAAAGAGCTGAAATCAGGATCTGGAAGAGATGTCTGCACTATCATGTTCACAGGAGCATTATTCACAACAGCCAAGATAATGGAGTCAACCCAAAAATCCAACAGACAAATGTTTAAAGAAAAAATGATATATACATACAGTGCAATATTATTCAGCCTGAAAAAAAGGAAATCCTAAGTTAAATAAGCCAATAACAGAAAGACAAATACTACATGATTCCATTTATTTGAGGTATCCAAAATAATCAAACTCACAGTAGCACAAAGAAGAATGGTGGTTGCCAGGGCCTAAGGGGGAGGAGTAAACGGAGAGTTCTTCTTTAATGGGTACAAAGTTTCAGTTTAGTGAGATAAAAAAGTCACAGAGATCTGCTATACGACATAGTGACTACTGTTAACAATATTCTATCGTGTATTTAAATTTTGGGTGGGAGGGCATAGCTCATGCTTAAATGCTCTTACCACAAAACAAATAGACAACAACAAAAAAAAATGCAAAGAGGCACAAAGAAACGTTTGGAGGTGACAGGTTTAGTGATGATTATAGTGATGGTTTCACAAGTGTATGCATATGTCCAAACCCATCAAATTGTACACATTAACTATGTTGGTCTTATGTACATCAATTATATCTCAATAAAGCTCTCAAATGACAAAAACAAAACAAACAAAACAAAAAACAAAACAAACAAAAAAACACAACAGGGGCGCCTGGGTGGCTCAGTCGGTTAAGCGTCCGAGTTCAGCTCAGGTCATGATCTCACGATCTGTGAGTTCGAGCCCCGCGTCGGGCTCTGTGCTGACGGCTCAGAGCCTGGAGCCTGCTTCAGATTCTGTGTCTCCCTCTCTCTCTGCCCCTCCCCAGCTCATGCTCTGTCTCTCTCCCTCTCAAAAATAAATAAACATTAAAAAAAAAATTAAAAAACAAACAAACAAACAAACAAACCTTCTTGCTACCAGTGGCTGAAACTTAATCTCACATTAACTCCTCTGTGGCTATCCTAGTTGACTCTTATTTTGATTTTTCAAAGCTGAAACTACATTTCAACCCACTGAATACCTGTAGAGATTGAGTTTTTGAGTGCAAATAAATTTAACTGAAAAAAAAGTAAAGCTCAGAGCTATTGTTTCTGGTAACTGCCTTCTCCTGGCTTATCTCCTTCCTTTTTTCCTACCTGATCCTTCACCTACTTCAGTTTTCCCTCTTACAGCCAAGTCTCATCTTCCATCTCCCTCCCTCTTCCTCTTTTAGAAAATAAACAGAAACAACCATTTACAGTCACTTTTTAAATCCTACAAATGCAAAATCTCTTTATTCCTTACTCCCTTGAATTTTGGAGGGGGAAAAATAAGAACATTTACTTCCATTTGTCTTTTTTAAAAAATCAGACTACAAAATACTTGAAGACTTCTAAAAGTCGTATTAGAAAAGCTAAAGGCATAATTACAAAAAAACTAAAATATCTGAAGGAATAAGGTAGAGATCAAAACTGCTTTCAATTCTCCCAAATTCTTACATCACAACAAATGACAACATAAGTAGTATTAAGCATATCAAAAGTGGTTTGTCACTGCCACAGTGTACAATTAATCCAAATTACACTAGTTAAGATTTTTAAAGTTTTCATTCTTATAAATATTTCAGCATGTTTACATGGGCTCTTTTAAAATAGCTTCCAAGAAGAAGGTTCTGTGATGACTTGCACTCCTAAAGTTATTTTAAGACTACTGCATACTTATTAATTGCAGTTTAATTCATTAAGTTACAAGGTATCAATTTAAGTGTATTGGTAGCATTAAATATAATTGGTTCATGGAACAAGTATTTACTAGCAAACAACATATCTAGTTCCAAATTAAAATCTAATCCTAAAGGAAGACAAAGGATATTTCAAGTTCTTTCCTCTGCTTTCTGGGCTACTTGGTAATTCCAGTTCCTGAACTGTTCCTGGGTTCTACGGAGTCAACTGTCTTGCTTATACCTATAAAGGACTTATTCCAAGAATGAATGAATATTTAGGAATTCTATTAATATAATTTAGTATATTAAGTCAAATGAGAAAAACTATAAGATTAGCTAAATGCATGCTAAAAAGCATTTGATAAAAATTAACATTTTAGTAAACCAGGAATAAAAGATGCTTCCTTGATTCACTCCCAGGTGGGCTTTTATATATATACAATGTACTTCTCAAGTCGGTAGGCCCTTAGTCAAGTTGGCCTTACCTGAATTTCATATGAACAAAATGCTCCATGCTTTTCTAGCATGAGGATGGTGATCATGCCCAGTTTGTAGTGCAGATATCAATTCTCTTTTCTTTTCCTTTTTTCCCTCTCCTTCCTTCTTCCTTAAATGTCCCTTTGGCCATTTCAGTAGGAATTTTGAAGTGGATAATGTCAAACTCATATTTTTGTGTTAGAAGTGCCAAGTCCAAATCTTACTAACTAGAGTTCATACCCTGGTTCTGACACCTACTAGCCATGGGATGGTGAACACATTACTTAATCTCTCTGATCAATTTCCTTATCCA
Organism: Paguma larvata; assembly: GCA_030068075.1. Classification (NCBI taxonomy): domain Eukaryota; kingdom Metazoa; phylum Chordata; class Mammalia; order Carnivora; family Viverridae; genus Paguma; species Paguma larvata. The sequence goes on from CM057843.1 coordinate 7,886,815, forward strand.
TAAATATGAGCACAACAATAGCATTTATCTAATAGGCTCATTGGAAAGATTGCATGAGAGATAATATAGGAAAAGCACTTAGCATGACTTAGCTACTGATGTTATCTGCTGTTGCTGCTAATGATAATACTAATAATAATACAGTAACAGTCTTCCTATTAGATGTAAAAGGCTTATAAATTTGCATTAAATTCTCTTTCAAAGAAACTTTTGCTATAATAGAGGAATTTTGCTTCTATAAAATTATAGGTGTTGAGGTGCCTGGGTGGCTCAGTAGGTTGAACGACCGACTCTTGATTTCTGCTCAGGTCATGATTTCGTGGTTTGTGTGTTTGAGCCCTTTGTTCGGCTCTGTGCTAACAGCGTGGAACCTGCTTGGTATTCTCTCTCCCCTCCCCCACTCTCTCTCTCTCTCTCTCTCAAAATAAATAAACTTAAAAAATATATAGGTGTTTCACTCTAAATAGAGACAACTTTGTATTCCCTATATAACCCTGAAGTTTTCAGTTCACAATGAGTCATTCATTACCATTTATTGTACCCCTGCTATGTACTAAGCAATTTTCTGGGGGCTGTATTAGCTACAGTAAAATTCTAAACAGGTTCCAGAAGTAGTTTTTTGGTTTTTAAAAAAAAATTTTTTTTTAACATTTATTTATTTTTGAGAGACTGAGAGAGACAGAGTGCAAGCAGGAGAAAGCAGAGAGAAAGGGAGATACAGAATCCGAAGCAGGCTTCTGACTCTGAGCTGTCAGCACAGAGCCTGATGTAGGGCTCGAACTCACGAACCATGAGATCATGACCTGAACCGAAGTTGGATGCTTCGCCGACTGAGCCACCCAGGTGCCTCTAGCGTTTTGTTTTTTATGAAGATGAAAAAAACCCCACAAAAATAAGGATATGGCTCTATAGAAATATGCTCCTTTGGCTAAGCACTGGAGAAAAACAAGGGCGAAGACTGTTGGTAAGGAAAACATCCATATATAACAAGAAGTTTCAATCCAGAACAGCTTCTAAGCAACAATTATAGTAATGAAATGTTGCAATCTTTATATGGAATGTATGATGCAAGGACTCGTACTAAGAAGGATGTTTTGAAGAGTGTTAAAATCTAACTTGTCCAGTTACCTAACAATTTGCAAGCAGAAGTCTTAAGAAATAATCCCACAAGAGTCATAACCTGTTTCTACTGTTAAGTGTCTTTTATTCTATTCTTGTTGTATATAGGTTATGCGATTTTTAAGAAGCAGAAAATATTGGTTATTACATTTCTTTTGTCTTTTCTATTTTCATTTATATTTTCTCCCCCAACTTTTTGTGGACATTCTAAGTGAACACACTGCACTTGTTCTTAAACTAGAGATTTTGAAAATATACTGTTAGACACCAACCCATAAAATACATGTGCACCTTAAAGCCTGATGACCACTTTGAAACTAAAATTTTAACTCTTTAAAGGCCAAGGCAAGAAGTAGGTCTTATTTATCCTGATGCTTATGCATAGCTGAACTGACAAAGCGATTTCACAGCCTAAAGATGACCCAAGTGAGAAAACCCTCTCTGCAGTCCCTAACCCCAAGTTACACACTTAAAAACCTTATTACTTCCTCTGTCCCTTTTCCCTCCATTTCCTTCTCCCTTCCTTCCCCTTCTTTCTTCTTTCCTTCCTCTCTCTTTCTCATTCTTTTTCTTTCATTATATCCCCATTACTTATTTTATAACTAAAAGTCTGTGCCTTTTGACTGCCTTTACCCATTTTGCCCAGTCTTTCCCCAACCTCTGGCAGTCACCATTCTATTCTCTGTGTCTCTGTTCTGTGTCTAAGAGCTTGAAATTATTGTAAATTATGGTAAAAACCATGACTTCAATATGTAATATATGCATGTGGCCAAGAAAATTCAGAAGGTGTCAACAAGTATTTAAGTTTTCCTCCATCCCTGTCCTCCTACCTCCTAATTCTCTACAACCTCATCCCCAGAAGTAATCACTATGTGAGTTTTTTGGGTATCTTTTCAGAGATATTGTGTGTATACACAAGTGTACGTATACGTGTGTGTGTGTGTGTGTGTATGCTTTCCCTAAAAATATACAATGAAAACACACTACACCTATTTTTCTGTCATTGCCTTTTAAACTTATCTTTGTTTCACTATTTTTAAAACATTGAATTGTGGTAAAATAATATAACATAAAATTTACCATCTTGACCATTTTCAAGTATAGAGTTCATTAGTATTAGATATATTCACACTGTTGTTCAACCAATCTCTAGAACTTTTTCATCCTACAACACGAAAATTCTACACCCATTAAAAAACCCCTTCCCATAGCCCCTGGCAACCACTATCCTGTTTTCTTTTTTTTTTTTTTAATTTTAACGTTTATTTATTTTTGAGAGACACAGAGACATAGCGTGAGCAGGGGAAGGGCAGAGAGAGGGGAGACACAGAATCCGAAACAGGCACCAGGCTCTGAGCTGTCAGCACGGAGCCCGACGCGGGGCTCGAACTCACAGACCGTGAGATCATGACCTGAGCTGAAGTCGGCCGCTTAACCAACTGAGCCACCCAGGCGCCCGTTTTCTATTTTTATGAGTTTGGGTACTCTGAATACCTCATGTAAGTGATATTAAACAGTATTTCTCTTTTTGTGACGTGCTTATTTCACTTACCATGTGTCAGAATTCCTTTCCTTTTAAGGCTGAATAATATTCCATTGCATATATATCACATTTTTTAATCTATTAATTGGTCAGTGGATATCTATTTCAGTATTTTTGATCATTGCTATTCCACTGTATAGATGTTCCACGATTTATTTAATCAGTCACCTATTAACAGACTCAGATTACTCGTAATTGTATTCATTTTTCTAATTTGCTGTAACAAAATACCACAAATTTGACAGTTTAAAACAACACAAATTTATTATCTTTATAGCTCTAGAGGTCAGAAGTCCTAAAATCAAAATGGTGGCAGACCCATGTTCCTTCTGGAGGCTCTAGGGGAGTATTACAGGCTGAATTGTGCTCTCCCACCTCTGTTCCCCATTTATATGTTGAAGTCTTAATCCCTAGGACTTCATAATGTGACTCTATCTGGAGACATGGCCTTTAGAGGTAATTACATTAAAATAAGGTTTATTAGGGTACGTAGGTCCTAATACAATATGACCGGTTTCCTTATAAGAGGAGATTAGGACATAGACACTGAGAGGAAAGACCACGTGAAGACAGACAAACAAGACAGACATCTACCAGCCAAGCAGAGAGATCTTACAAAAAAAGATCAACCCTGCCAACACCTTGAATTCTGACTTCTAGTTTCCAGAACCGTGAGAAAATTAATTAATGTTGTTTAAGCCACTAGTCTATGGTACTTTTTTTGGCAGCCCTGACAAATAAAGGCAGAATCCATTTCTCTGCCTTTTCCAGTAACTAGAGGCCACCTGCATTCCTTGGCTTGTGGCTCCTTTCCTCCATCTTTAAAGTCAGCAAAGGTGGGGTGAGTTTTTCTTACATTTTATCAATACGATCTCTTCTCCATCTCCATCTTCCACTTTCAAAGGCCCTTATATTTCCCCCTATTCCGATAATCCAGGATAATCTGCCTGGATTATTTTAAAGTCATCTAATTAGCAATCATAATTCCATCTGCAACCTTAATTCCCCCCCCTTACCATGTACCATATTTGCAGGTTCACAGGGGATTAAGATGAGGAGATTCTTTTGTGGAGGCGTTGGGGGGGGGGATGTTCTGCCTAACACAGAATCTTCTTTTCTGCAAGTTTTACTGGGGAAAATAATTGTTTTATAGAACCCAGTATTCATACCTAGCATTGCCAGGAAGCACAAAACTAAGTAAACAAACAACACTACAGCCATATACTTTGTATATAAAGAGGATCCTAAAAACCTAACAGCAGCAGTAGAAAGTCTGAAATTGCTTTTTCTGAATGATGATTTGGATTTGATTCAAGCACAGCATTTCACACAGGCCTCTTTGTAATCAATGGTACAGATCTGTAAGACAACTGGCTAGTATTAAGGACGGTGCAGCCACTCTGGAGAACAGTATGCAGGTTCCTCAAAAAGTTAAAAATAGAACCAACATATGACCCAGCAATTACACTACTAACCATTTACCTAAAGGATACAAAAATACAGACTTGAAGGCGTACATGCACCCTGATGTTTATAGCAGCATTATCACAATAGCCAAACCATGGAGAGCGCCCAAATGTCCATCGATTGATGAATGATAAAGATGATGTGGTACATATATATATATATATATATATATATATATATATATATATACACACACAATGGAGTATTATTCAGCCATCAAAAAGAATGAAATCTTGCCATTTGCAACCACGTGGATGGAACTAAAATGTATTATATTAAGCAAAATAAGTCAGTCACAGAAAGACAAAATACCATATGATTTCACTCATACATGGAATTTAAGAAATAAAACAGATGAACATATGGGAAAGGGGGAAAAGAAAGAGAGAGGGAAACAAACCATAAGAAACTCTTAACCATAGAGAACATACTGAGGGTTGATGGAAGGATGTGGGTGGGGGATGGGCTAGACGGGTGATGAATATTAAGGAGAGCACTTGTTATAATGAACACTGGGTGTTAAATGTTATGAATCAGTAAATACTGCTCCTGAAACCAATGTTACACTATACGTTAACTAACTGAATTTAAATAAAAATTTTAAAAAGAGAAAGAAAGAAAAAAAGGATAAAACCTACGGCCATTGAAGGACAGCAATAATTAGACTGAATCACCTAGAAAGTTTAAATCAGGATGAACTAACTGATGGTTCCTTCTTCTAGGCATCCACAGTTCCTTGTACATATATTTTCTAATCCTTATCTCATTCTACTATAACTTTCTATATGTATTGTTTCTCTCCCTCTAGACTATAAGTTTCTCAACTTGTATCTCTAGGGCTTGGCACACACTCAGAATTCAATAAATGTTCAGTGAATGAGTGACTTAGTATTAGTTGATGCAATTCTTCCCTGTTGTTAACAACAATACATATTGAAGAGTTATAATCTTTGTGTATAGCTATGGCTAAGACACCAACAATCTTCTCCAAACACAAGATGTTTGTCCTTTAATTAGTCATAGTAGCAACAGCTCCTACTGAAGAGCCAACTGTTACATGAGACACTGCCTTCCTTGGGTGCCAAGTCAACATGGAGGCTTTCGGCCAAAAGAGCATCTTCATTTCTCAGAGCTATTTAGAAGGTTGGCTTGTCAGTGGCTGAGACAGCCCAGGTATTCAGTACTCCTTAACGCTGGCTTGCAATTTAGCCCATTTCACCTGCAGAGGTATTGTTGCTTTTCACGGCTTGCAGGTAACATGTAGCTATTTTATGGAAAGCATCACAGGCTTGTTTCCCCACTCACTACTCCCTTCGGAAGGAATAGAATCTCAGTGTAAACCTTATCCATCCTTCGAAGACCACTCAAATCTCTGAATTTCAGAGTTTCGAAATGACGACTTCAGCCTCACTCATCTCCCTCTTCTCTGAGCCTTCATGGCCTTGGCAGGGTTGGCAAACTATAGCCTATTTTCATATGGCCAGCAAACTAAGAATGGTTCTCATATTTTTAAAGGGTTGTTTTTTTTAAGGAAAAAAAAAAAAGAAAAAGCAAGGAAGAAAATGCAACAGAGACCATCTGTGGCCAGCAAAACCTAAAATATTAACTATCAGGCTTTTAACAGGAAAAGTATTGGGAGCCATCTTGGGCTCACAGGTTGAGACACCTCCCTGCGTGGAAAGGCAGTCACAGCAAAGCTCCTGCCAATCAAATGGTGCCCCATCTTGCCTCCTTCTAAATAACCTCTCAAGCCGGGACTTCTTGAATTGTCCTCGTTGACCTCAAAGGATGTAATGCTCTTTTGTTTTATGGCATTCAAATAAAAAAGGGAACTTGGAATGCGATGCATTGATGGATAACATCTAAGGAGACTATGTAAATGTACTCATTCACAAGCAAAGGACAAGCATTGGGAATTCCCCCCTTGCCAGATGGGTTGCACCTCCCCCACTGTAGTTGGAAGAATAGGCCTCAAGGTAACACTCTGTTTTCTCCTGTTTATAGATAATTAACATAGGTCTCAAGGAAACACCCTGTTCTCTCCCCCTGCCTTAAATTTATATGCTAATTAACTTGAAAACAACATGCAAGATGGAGGAAACTGCCGCTTTGCTGATAAAAACACACTGCTGTTAAAGATATCAAACTCTGCTTACTGATGGAATATCACTCACTGCTGTAATGTCACTACTGCCTTTAAAAATAAAGTCACTGTGACCAGCAGGGCGGAGATGCCAGCATTGCCAGAGATGCCTGCTTGGTGATCAGACCATATTCCATGGCTCTCTCATTCCTTTTGCCAACCATCCATCCTTTGGGGACCCCTGGACTCGCCAGAGCTGGACTCCAGCAGAAAAGGTTGCCAACCCCTGCCATACAGCATACAATTCTGTCTAATGACAAAGTACCTAGAACTGTCTCTCATCAGATTACAGTCTAAGCTCCCCTTAGTAGATTCTCCTTGTTGTCTACCAACAGTCATCTCTCAACTCTGTCATTATTAGTCCCAACACTGAAGCTGACAAGCCATATACCTGCCTTTTTAGCCTTCCTGCAGGCCAGCACAGTATCCTAATCCTGGTCAACAAGACCTAAGTCCAGTCTGCTGGAGGGAATGATTTTTCACCCTGATAAAGGAGAACTGAGAAAAACAACAATAAAAACCCTGCTCTTTCTTTACTTTTGGATGCAGTGGTGCAAAGATATGAGGTCTACAAGTCATTTTGTGACCTTGAAAGGAGAGGCTCAAGAACAAAAGGCAACGAGCTAAGGATGACAGAGCACAAAAGATGAAAAGAATCCAGAACCTTGATAACTGCATTGAGTCACTGCCTTACCTCTGGCCTTTTTATGTTTAAAAGATCACAGTTTACCCCATTTTTAATGTAGTAGTTTGGTACTTTTTTTTTTTTTTAAGTTTATTTATTTATTTGTGAGAGAGAGAGCACGAGCAAGGGAGGGACAGAGATAGAATCCCAAGCAGGTTCCGCACTGTCAGCGCAGAGCCTCATGTGGGCTTCAAACTCATGAACCATGAGAACATGACCTGAGCTGAAACCAAGAGCTGGATGCTCAACTGACTGAGGCACTCAAGCACCGCAGTACTTTGGTAGTTTCAATGCAAAGTATCCTAACTCTCTAAGCAGATTTTATGTCATTGGAGAACACGGTCCTTATCTTCTATGTCTGCATTTCTATAGGATCCACAGGGCTGCAAATGTTGGGATCCAATTATTTTATAAGTAATGACTTTGGATAAAACTTACCACCCACAGAGTTTGAAAAGATTCCTGAGTATACAAAAGCAACAGAGAGGAGTCCAGCTTCTATGAAAATAACCAACGGACAACTACAATAAACAGAGCATTTCATATTTGTTACCTCATTTAATACTAAATAACCTAGTGAAGTTACGCACTCCAATTAAATTTAAGAGGCAGAACAAGGATTTTTTTTTTTACTTTTTTTTAATAATAGTTTATTTTCAAATTGGTTTACATATAACACCCAGTGTTCATCCCAACATGTGCCCTCTTTAATGCCCGTCACCCCCTCTCCTCCCTCACCCCCCTCACCCTGAGTTTAGAACAAGGATTTTTAACTGAGGTCTCCTAGATACAACATTCCTACTCTTTCATGACATCTTCCCTACCCAAGTCTTTTATTGCAAATCACAGTGATAAGAAGTCCCCCCCCATTTTATTGAGATAAAATTGATATATAACATGCATTAGTTTAAGGTCTACAACATAATAACTTGATATATGAATATTTTGTAGATCTGGAGATTCCCCTTTTTAATTCTTTGAATGTTCACTTAGGATAGTACCTCAGATCCTATACAAATGCCACATTACTTGTAATAGCAAATTCACATCCTCACATGGAGATCATTTGAATATTTTTTTAAAAGCCCACCAAAACCTGTCATCTCCTTGAGGTTTGGGTTTTTTTCCCTTCTCTTTTTTTGATGTAACCATCTGTCCTACAATGCCATGTTTCTGAAATAGGAGAAAAATCCCTAAGCAGTGATTCTTTTTGTTTTTTTTTTTTTTAAAGATTTTATTTTTGGGGGTTGCTGGGGGGCTCAGTTGAGCATAGGACTTTTGGTTTCAGTTCAGGTCATGATCCCAGGGTCATGGGATCGAGCCTTGTGTCGGGCTCCACGCTGAGCCTGAAGCCTGCTTAAGATTCTCTCTCTCTCTCTCTCTGCCCCCTCTCCCCAGCTCACACTCTCTTTCAAAAAAAAAAAAGTAATGATTTTATTTTTTAAGTAACCTCTTAAACACCCAATATGGGGCTTAAACTCACAACCCTGAGATCAAGAGTCATATGCTTTACTGACTGAGCCAGCCAGGCACACCCGTCCCCAAGCAGTGATTTCTTAAAGTGTGGTCCCCAGGCCATCAGAAACAGCATCACTTAGGAACTTGTTAGAAATGCAAAATCTTAGGCTCCACATTGTATCTACCAAATCAGAAAACCTGGAGGTAAGGGCCAGAAATGAGCTTTTTAACAAGTCCTGCAGGTGATTCTGATAAACATTGAGATTTGAAATACACTGGTCTAAAGTATTTGCATCTATAAAGAACACTTAAATCACTGCTTTAGAACCAGTATGGTGCAATCATATCAGTCCTGAACTAGCTTTCTATAGCAAAAGCAACAAAAGGAAGGTGGTGAATTATTGGTGAGATATAAAAGCAGTCATTCATATACACAGACTATTCAATTTACAAAAAGGGGTATTTAATGGATGCCTATATAGGTAACTAGGGTACCATGGTAGACTTTGAAAAGCAATCATCTACAGAACAAATTAATAAGCAAGTAACAAGCAAGCTCTATATAAATACATAAAAAGGCAAAGAAGCCGGTGGTAGATGTTCAACCTTCACTGAAATCTTGCAAAAACAAAGAATAAAATCGCAGCAGCAACTCAGAACTTCTAGATCTGGAATCTCAAAATACAAAAGAAAACTTGTGGATTTATGTCTCTAAGTTGCTAATTAAGTGGCTCAAAATTGATCTATAATCCATAGAGAGATTTGTTTTAATTTAGGCACACCAAATAATTTATTATTTTCCATTTTGGGTTAGGCTTCTGCTATTAACGAGTTAGCTGATTATTTCCCTCCTGTTCTGTGTAGGAGTTTGGGGGAGAAAAAAAAAAACTGTTCTGTCAACTTCATGAGCTGACAGCAGGCTAGCAAAACAAGCTGATACAGAAAGTTTAACTCCAATGTGTGCTGAAAGCATACAATTCTTCTTGTCTCCCTTTGATTTAGTAAATCATCTTATATATTATCTTTATGGTCTTTAAAACCTTAGACTTTTAATTTTTTATTTCTCCCCTCAGACCAATATATGAGAGCTATCTATGGTTTAAACACAAGCATCAACTCCTGCCCCACAAACACCTTAAAATTTTTTGGGTGTAGCTTGATTTGGAACCTAGGCTATGAAAGTGAGTTGGGTTTTAGAGATGCTAACACGTATACCATATAACATGACCACTGTGTGCTTCTGTACAGTGTCCAAAGAAGCAAAGATCTATTACTCCTTTGGGGAAATGTAGGTTTGAAGAGCAAAGAGAAGACTATTTTAGAGAAACTGGGGGAATTCAGAAAACAAGAAGAATTTGAAGACAAGAAGACACTGAGTAAGAAAGAAAAGCCTCCCTTGGACAGATGTCTGGGTATGTGCGCCAGGAAAGAAAGACAAGTGCAGAAAGATTGCTGTTCCTGAGATAGAGTCCCAAGACAGGTTTCAGATGATTGTGAGAAGAGCCGTTTTTACTTAGGACCAAGGATTAGGCCTGTTTTTCAGTAAAGAGCTTGATTCCCTCTTCAATAAGTAAAAGAACTAAAAGACTGAACTTTAGTACCAGAGGAGGAATCCAGGCTGATTAGCAAGGAAGGCTAGAGATACTTAAAACTAAGGACTAACAAGCTGAACTGGGAATAAGTGAGTGATTTTGTAATTAATCTCCTACTTTTTTAAATGTTTATTTATTTTTGAGAGAGACAGACACAGAGTGTGAGTGGGGGGAAGGGTAGAGAGGGGGACATGGAATCTGAAGCAAGCTCCAGGCTCTGAGCTGTCAGCACAGAGACCAAAGTGGGGTTCGAACTCACAAGCTGTGAGGTCATGACCTGACCCCGAAGTCAGATGCTTAACCAACTGAACCACCCAGGCGCCCCTTAATTTCCTATTTTAAGCACAAGATCTCTCATTCTGCAGAAAGGTCATTTTTACATTCTAATTAATTAACTGGACCTGATGAAAGAAGCTGCCCAGAAAGAGCTGAAAAGTTGTAAACTTCAGGTATAATCTTTCTAGAAAATTCACTCCCTATTCCTCGGAGAAAGAGTTATACCAACCATTAAAACTATCTGAGGGGAACATCATCTGAATACCTCTTCAGAGCTCTCCTTCCCCAATTCTACTCTCACCATGTACTAAAAATCACATTCAGTTTTCGGTCTGGTGGAGATAGGGCTTACTACTCAAGATCCTTGAATTCATAAAACTGTTAATGGTGAGAGAAGCCCGATTACAGAATCTGCCCAGGTCTGCCTTTTTTTTCCTGCAGCAGTCATCCAAATTCAGGGGCTGACACCATGGTGAGATTGCTAAACTCCTTGGGGAAACAAAGTGATCACATACAATTCAGTTTCCACCAGAGAATTCTGAGAAAGGTCCCTCAAATATTGGTCATGGGCTTGAGGAGTCCTTCCAACTACCCTCAAGAGGAGAAAAACAGACTTTCAGCCTCTCTCATCCAGCATTATAGAAAATAACCTGGAAAAGCAGGACTTTATTGTGGGCTAACAGCAGTCCAGAAATGACTACTGCGGGCTAACAGCAGCCTAGAGATGACTACTGCGGGCTAACAGCAGCCTAGAGATGACTACAAGTTGAGCAATGTCAGGAAATGAGCACAGAGATGAGAGGGGAAGTGTCTCAAGAGATCCCAGACATAAAATAGCCATGCCTCAGAGCCAGAGAACAGAGAAGCAAGAGACTCTAGAGAAAAGAACCCATCAAAGAAAAGGAGCATTTCTCTAAGTTTAATTTCCACTTTAGAGAAAGGATTTGGGAGATGGATTCAGAAATTTCTTCAAGGGCTAGCGATTCCAGGTGGATACTCTTGTCTTCTAAACCACAACTAGGAGATATCATAAGAGTCACTGTGGTGAGAAAAATCCCCAAAGCTAAAGTGGTCTAGGGTTCCAGTGATAAAGGAGCCCTTCCTGCAATCAAGAATACTGGTTACCCAAAATCCAAGCTAACAATGCCTTGAAGAGAAGCTTGCTGGTGAGTCAAAGCTCAAATCTGAGGTAGGGCTCCAGTGCCAGCCACAGGGCTGTCCCCATGCAGTGCTCCTTGACTTGGATGGCTTCTAAGGTCTCAGTTCCATCTCCTGAATGTTTTCACTGGGGCCATGGCAAATTTCCAGGTGCTGTGTGTCCTAATGGAGGCCAAAGGGAAACACCTTGGGGCCCTAAGCTTCAGGCCAAAAAAAAAAAAAAAAAAAGAGCCAGACAAGGTTGCATCCCCAACTGATAAGAGCAAGGATACTAGAGACCCCAAAGAGGTGAACATCAAGGACGATGCAGAATCAGGGAGCTCACAAATGAAGAGCCACTCTGCTCAGGCCAAGGGCCAGTAGAAACCTTTGTGAACAAGGCCCCCTGATTACTGCCACAGAAAGGAGTTCCTCTGAAAAGAAACTTGCAGAGAAGGATGAATTGCTTTTGACAGTGGCTTCTTCTCAAGAGCAGAGACAAAATGCAGGAAGGTCCTCCGCAGAAATCAAAACTCAGTAGAACTCAGAGCTCTTTTCATGAGCAGCAGGGAAAGATACTAAAGCACAGGAGTTTATAGTTGCTATTGTCTTGATGTTAGAGAAAACCTTAGAGCTTACACATGGATTTCTTGCACTGGACTTTAGTCAGCACAAGGATGAACTCCAGGCCCAGACAATGCCCCTGAGGAAGCAGTGATAAGTGCCATGTCCTACAGACATCAGTCAGGTTCTGGGATGCAGAGCTGTCTGAGCCTGGGCAGGGCCGTCAGAAACCAGGCTATTCCAGCAGAAATCCCCTCTTGGGAGGAGAATTTCTCTGAAAAAAAATGTTCATTCCATGCAGAGAAAAATCTTAGTTCTTTCTCATGGTAACATATTCTCTGAAAACGATGTTCTCTGTTTCTCATAACCAAGAAAATTCTTTCCAAATATACTAGTTTCTTCTAATTGGGGAAAAAGAAGAAACCAAACAAAATATGAGAAGCCATTGACTTGTGAGTTGTCCTAGTTCATTTTGTTATTCTCACTATTCCCACTGTCTAGATGGAGAATACTGGCATGAGAACAACATTGGTATTCTTAGTTGGTAATTAAGCCATGTCCATCTTAGAAAATTACTGTCTAAAATACAATAATTTACTATCATCCCTTTGCCACAATAAAATAATTCCATTAGGAGGGGGACCAACCCATCAGGAAATGTAATGAAACCCTACATCCTCCAGAAACTTTCAATCTGGAACATATTTTCTGTAAGTTCAGATCACTGCCATTGGCTCATGTGGATTTGTGAAAGGAAGGTGGTTATTAGAAAGATTCAAAGTAAAAATCACCCTACTATAATAGTTCTGCTCCACTACCAAAAATGCCAACTTTTAGATCCTATTTGGGTAGAAATCAGCGATACAGTGCCACAGAATAAAACTTCCTCTGATTAAAAGTTCTAATTTCCAATTTCTGAAGCAATATCCTTTTTTCTCTAATCCTCAAATAACTGCAAAATCATATGAATGGATAGATCCCGCTTGTGTTTCTAAGCTCTGAATTGTCTTCTGTAAAAAGGATAAGAAACAGTTCCATATTTTGAGAAAAAGAGATCACTTGTGGTTGGGGATCATAAAAGTCTTCTCTCCAAGGAGTGTTCATAGTTTACTTCTAGTCAAGTAATACTACTAAGTATACCCAGTGTCCTCAATTCCAAATAATCAAATGAAGAAAGATACTTTCTAATCTTCTTACTGAAACAGTTTTCAGGTTTTCTGTGTATGTTTTAGCATTAGTCTTGGACGAATTTCCTTAGGTAGTTATTTCTCACTTATTCCTAAATCTAAACAGCCCTAATAATTTTGAGAATAAGAAGCATTGTCCTTTCCAGATCTTTAGAATCTTATGAAGGAAGTTAGCACCGCCTTTGAAATTTTGAAAGTTTGGTGTGTTTGGGAGGAATATGTAGTTATATTCTCTGTCCCGTCTTACCAATGGGCAGCTTGGAATCTCAAAAGGCAGACACCATATTCATGCTCTCCCAGCAAGCCCCTTGGCAACAAACCAGTGTTTGAAAAATCTCCCCAAAATGCAGTGATCAACCAGCTTCTACTCATCAAACTGCAGGCTGAGACCCATTAACAGCTTGTGAAATCAATTTAGTGGTTTGCAGCAACATTGTTAAAACAAAACAAAACAAAACTGTATAGAAAAGAAAATACCAGAGCACCCTGCATAAAGGGAAGAACTGTTTCATGAAACTTGTGTTTTAGATATGTGTAAGAGTACCTATACAAGTGCAACAACTCATAATGTAAAATGTATTTCTTACTGTGGATCTCCATTATAAGAATTTGAAAGCTACTCCTCTACAAGTTTCAAGAGGAAAAAGATCAAGTGTACCTAATTCATTCATTACTGTATAGCCAGCAATTACACAGTGCCTGGCACTCAATAAATATTTTTTTGGTTGATTATTCAATATGCATTCTTAAATCATTAATACTGTGGTCCATAAATAAAAATTTGGATTGAATCCAAGTAATTAGAAAATAATCTTTTATGAAAGCACTAAAAAATAACATTTGATTAGTAAATTAAATTTAATTCCTCTTTCATTTGCTGTCTAATTGATGTGCTAAATAAATGGTAGATCCCAGGGCGCCTGGGTGGCTTAGTCGGTTGAGCGTCCGACTTCAGCTTGGGTCATGATCTCACGGTTCGTGGGTTCTAGTCCCACGTCAGGCTCTGTGCGTATGGCCTGGAGCCTGCTTTGGATTCTGTGTCTCCCTCTTCTGTCTGTGCCCGTCTCTGCTCCTCCCCTGCTAGCACCCTGTCTCTCCCCCTCATCTTTCTCTCTCTCAAAAACAAAAAACATTAAAAATAAATAAATAAATGGTAGATCCCAGCAGGAAATAAGAGAAGGCAAGACCTTATGAAATGACAAACTAAATGATCATTCCCAGGATATATGACATCTATATGGACCTATGATCTTACTATATATGTACATATTCTGGCATAATATGCACAGACCTGTACACTGGGAAAAGCACTTTGGAATCAGAACACAGTGACAACTCACAGCTCAATGACCTTTAACAAACTGTTTCAACCTCACTAAGCCTAGTTTCTTTCCTCAACTGTAAAGACTAGTTAGTTGTGAGAACTATAAATGGTTACCCAAAAAAATGGGTGTAACTTCCAGAATACAGGAGAAAATCTCTGTGGCAAGGGGTAAGGCAAAGATTTCTTAATGGCACCAAAAGCACAACCCATAAAAAAAAAAAAAATTTGTAAGACAGATTTCAACAAAATTAAAAACTTGCTCTCAAGAGACACACTTAAGAAAACAAAAAGTAAGCTATAGATTGGGAGAAATATTTGCAAAATACGTCTGACAAAGTATTTGTATACAGAATATATAAAGAATTCTTTCAACTAAATAGGACGATAAAAATAGACAAAAGAGGGGCGCCTGGGTGGCTCAGTCGGTTAAGCAGCCGACTTCAGCTCAGGTCATGATCTCGCGGTCTGTGAGTTCGAGCTCCACGTCGGGCTCTGTGCTGACAGCTCAGAGCCTGGAGCCTGCTTCAGATTCTGTGTCTCTCTCTCTCTCTGCCCCTCCCCCACTTTCGCTCTCTCTCACTATTAAAAATAAATAAACATTAAAAAAAGTAATCACAGGTAACTGGGTGGCCCTGACGGGTTAAGCGTCTGACTTCAGCTCAGGTCATGATCTTTCAGTTTGTGAGTTCAAGCCCATGTCACATGGCTCTGTGCTGACAGCTGAGAGCCTGGAGCCTGCTTTGGATTCTGTGTCTCCGTCTCTCTCTGCCCCTCCCTCACTCTCTGCCCCTCCCTCACTCATACTCTATCTCTCAAAAATAAATAAATGTTAAAATAATAATAATAATAATTTAGCATTTTCATTGCCATTTTTACTTACATAAACAAAAATATTTTATGTAAAGTATCATGTCATCTGCGAAAACTGAAAGTTTGACTTCATCCTTGCCTATCCTGATGCCTTTTATTTTGCTTTGTTGTCTGACTGCTGATGCTAGGACCTCCAACACTATGTTAAATAGCAGTGGTGAGAGTGGACATCCCTGTCGTGTTCCTGATCTCAGGGGGAAGACTCTCAGTTTTTCCCCATTGAGGATGATATTAGCTGTAGGGCTTTTCATAAATGGCTTTTATGATGCCTAAGTATGTTCCTTCTCACCCGACTTTCTGGAGAGTTTTTATTAAGAAGGGATGCTGTATTTTGTCAAATGCTTTTTCTGCATCTATTGACAGGATCACATAGTTCTTATCTTTTCTTTTGTTAATGTGATGTATCATGTTGATTGATTTGTGAATGTTGAACCATCCCTGCAACCCAGGGATGAATCCTACTTGATTGTGGTGGATAATTCTTTTTATATGCTGTTGGATTCTATTTGCTAATATCTTGTTAAGAATTTTTGCATCCATGTTCATCAAGGAATATTGGCCTGTAGTTCTCTTTTTTTGCTGGGTCTCTATCTGGTTTGGGAATCAAAGTGATGCTGGCTTCATAGAATGAGTTCAGGACTTTTCCTTCCGTTTCAATTTTTTGGAACAGCTTGAGGAGGATAGGTATTAACTATGTTTTAAATGTCTGGTAAAATTCCGCAGGGAAGCCATCTGGTCCTGGGCTTTTATTTGCTGGGAGATTTTTGATAACTGATTCAATTTCTTCACTAGTTATGGGTCTGTTCAAGTTTTCTATTTCTTCCCGTTTGAGTTTTGGTAGCGTGTGGCTGTTTAGGCATTTGTCTATTTCTTCCAGGTTGTTCAATTTGACAGCATATAGTTTTTTCATAATATTCTCTGATGATTGCTTGTATTTCTGAGGGATTGGTTGTAATCACTCCATTTTCATTCGTGATTTTATCGATTCGGGTTCTCTCTCTTTTCTTTTTTTTAAAAATTTTTATAACGTCTATTTACTTTCGAGAGACAGAGCGTGAGCAGGAGAAGGACAGAGAGAGAGAGGCAGACGCAGAATCTGAAGCAGGCTCCAGGCTCTGAGCCATCAGCACAGAGCCCGACGCGGGGCTTGAACTCACAGACCGTGAGATCATGACCTGAGCTGAAGTCGGCCGCTTAACCGACTGAGCCACCCAGGCGCCCCTCTCTTTTCTTTCTGAGGAGCCTGGCTAGAGGTTTATCAATTTTGTTCATTTTTTCAAAGAACCAGCTCTTGGTTTCATTGATCTGTTCCACTACTTTTTCTGTTTCCAACGATTGATTTGTGCCTTGATCTTTGTTATTTCTCTCTTTCTGCTGGGTTTGTGTTGTCTTAGCTGTTCTGCTTCTAGTTCCTTTAGGCGCGCTGTTAGAATTTGTGTTAGGAATTTTTCTTGTTTCTTGAGATGGGCCTGGACTGCAATATATTTCCCTCTCAGGACTGCCTTTGCCACATCCCAAAGCGTTTGGATTGTTGTATTTTCATTTTCATTTGTTTCCGTGTATTTTTTAATTTCTTCTCTGATTGCTTGGTTGACCCATTCATCTTTTAGTAGGTTGTTCTTTAGCCTCCATGTTATTGGGGGTTTTCCAGACTTTTTCCTGTGGTTGATTTCAAGTTTCAAAGCATTGTGGTCTGAAAGTGTGCATGGTATGATCTCAATTATTTTATATTTATTCAGCGCTTCCTTGTGCCCCAAAATACAGTCTATCTTGGAAAATGTACCGTGTGCATTTGGGAAGAATGTAAATTCCTTTGCTTCTGGATGAAGGGCCCTGAAGATATCTGTCAGGCCCATCTGTTCTAATGTGTCGTTCAGATCCATTGTTTCTATGGTGAGTCTCTGTTTAGTGGATCTATCCAGCACTGTGAGTGGGGTATTAAGGTCCCCTGCAATTAGCACATTTTTATCGATAAGATTGCTTACGTTTGTAATTAGTTGCTTTACAAATTTGGGTGCCCCAGAATTTGGCGCATAGATGTTTATGATTGTTAGCTCTTCCTGCTGGATAGTCCCTGTGATTATTATATAATGCCCTTCTTCATCTCTTACCACATCTTTTACTTTAAAGTCCAGTTTGTCCGATATAAGTGTGGCTACTCCAGCTTCCTTCTGAGTTCCCGTAGCACGGTAGATAGTTCTCCATCCCCTCACTTTCAATCTGAAGGTGTCCTCAGGTCTAAAATGGGTCTCTTGAA
Organism: Paguma larvata; assembly: GCA_030068075.1. NCBI lineage: Eukaryota > Metazoa > Chordata > Mammalia > Carnivora > Viverridae > Paguma > Paguma larvata. The sequence goes on from CM057843.1 coordinate 7,904,437, forward strand.
GACAGCAGATAGATGGGTCTTGTTTTTTAATCCATTCTGTTACCCCGTGTCTTTTAATTGGAGCATTTAGTCCATTTACATTCAGCGTTAATATTGAAAAATATGGGTTTAGAGTCACAGTGTTATCTGTAGGTTTCATGCTTGTAAGGATGTCTCTGGTGCTCTGTATTCCTTGCGACCTTTCCTTCATAGAGTCCCCCTCTGAATCTCTTCTAAGATTGGTTTATTTGTGACGTATTCCTTCAGTTTTTGTTTGTTTGGGAAGACCTTTATCTCTCCATCCATTCTGAATGACAGGCTGGCCGGGTAAAGGATTTTTGGCTGCATATCCTTCCTGTTCATCGTATTGAAGATTTCCTGCCATTCCTTTCTGGCTTGCCAAGTTTCTGTAGATAAGTCTGCTACTACCCTAATGTGTCTGCCTTTGTAAGTCAAGGCCCATGTATCCCTAGCTGCTTTCAGAATTCTCTCTTTGTCTTTGTATTTTCCCAGCTTCACTATGATGTGTCGTGCTGAGGGTCTATTCGGGTTATGTACGTCTAAGGGAAGTTCTCTGTGCCTCTTGGACTTCAATGCCCATTTCCTTCCTCATGTCGGCGAAGTTCTCAGTGATGATTTGTTCAAGTACCCCTTCGACTCCTTTCTCTCTCTCTTCTTCCTCTGGAATTCCTATAATACGGATATTATTCCATTTGATTGTATCGCTCAGCTCTCGCATTCTCCTTTCCTGTTCCTGAATCAGTTTTCTCTTTCTTTTTCTCTGCTTCCTCCTTTTCTGTAATTTTATCATCTAATTCACCTGTTTTCTCTTCTGCCTCTTCAATCTGTGCTCTGCCTGCCTCCAATTTGTTTTGCACCTCATTTAAAGCATTTTTTATATCCTCTTGACCGTTTTTTAGGACCTTGATCTCTGCCTCCAGGGTCCCCCTACTTTCTTCTATGCTTTTTTCAAGCCCCGCGAGCATTTTTATCTTTATCATTCTATATTCTTTTTCTGTTAAGTTGCTTATGTCTGCTTTCATCATTTCTTGTGCTGTCACTATTTCCTGTACATTCTTTTGAGGGGAGTTCTTCCGTTTCGTCATTTTGGCTAGGTGTGTATTGGTTTATTTCCTAGTTCTCTCTGGAAAGGAAAAGGGTCAGACGACAAACAGGAAACACAGACTCACAACCGTACTGACCAATAATACAGACAAACAAATCACAACATAAAAAAGATTAACGAATGACACTCTGGAAGCATGTGACCTGACGTACCAGCTGCACGTTAATGATAGGGTGTGCGCTCTGCTGATGGCAGAGCATACATAGAGTAGTGACAGGTGTGGGGAGAAGAAGAAATTGAACGTTGACCAGGTAGAGAGATAGAAGACTTGATCCAGCAAGAGAGAAATCAAAATAAGGAAGGATGTGAAGAAAGAGAAATGAAGTCAGATGTTACCCAGATGCACTATGTGGCCTGACTGTTCCATAGAGAGAGATAGGAAATTAAAGAGAGAGGTGCAGAACATGCATTGAGAGAGTGGGTTAAATGTCTGTTTCAGCAAGCCAAAACCCCTAGGTGACTGGTTTAGAGGTGGGGAGAGATAGGAAGCAGAAGAGGGAGACTATATCTAAAACCAAAGAATTGACCTAGAATTAATCCAGGCAATGCTGTAGTATTCGTGTCTCTGTGGCTATCACTCCTGCAGAAGGGCATCTCCCATATGAGGGGGCGCGTGGCCTGGTGTAGGCGGGTCCCACCTCCACCTCTAGGGGGTGGAATCCTAGGGTTTGGCTTTGTGGAAATGCTCCACCATAATGGCGCCCTCCCAGCCCCCTCTTCACATTCCCAGAGTCTCAGATCACTCCTCAGTTTCCGTCCTCAACTCTGTCCGGGTTGCCAGCGCAGTTCAATTTGCTGGGTGATCGCAAGCCCCACGCTCATCTGAGTTCCTGTAACTCGCTCAGACTGCCGCGCCTTACGTACATCGAGTCTCTGACTCAGCACCGTCGCGAAAACAATAGCGTCCCCCCAGCCTCCTCTTCACGGACCCGGAGTCTGAGAACACTCCTCTATTTCCGTCCTCCACTCGGTCTGGGTTGCAGGCGCAGTACGACCTGCTGGGTTGTCACGCGCCACTTGCACGCCCAGTTTTCCCTATGTAAATTGTGTCCCTGACTCAGCACCGATCCAGTGACGGCGAGGCGCCTCTCCGTGTCACGGGCTGGGACAGCGTTGCTGGCTCTGGAGTGAAGAAAGCTCCGCCAGCTCCACGGTGAGCAACGGACCTTCTCTCCATAAGCCTCGCGGATAGGGACTGGAGGAAAAACTCCTTCTCTGCCCTGGTCCAAGGTACTTTCCCTGCTGCTCTTTGTCTTCCCCTTGCCTTTAGGCAGAAGGGGCCCGGGGCCCCGCCCGCTCCCTGCAGTCCGCACCTCCGCAGCTCTTTCTTTCTCCCAAATTGCACTCACTCAGTCTCCAAGGATTTTCTGGATTTCGTGTTCTCTTCCCTGTAGCCTCCAACTCCTCTTCCTGCAGATCTTCGGGATTGAGAGTCCCTCGGTTTCAGTCCTTCTTAGTTTGAAAGACACCAGAGATCACCAGTTCCCCCTACTCCTCTGCCATGTTGGCCCCTCCCCTCAGAGTCAGAAAAATATTTTAAAGTCATCTTATTTAATGATACAAGTCAGAATCCCTGGTCAGCTAACTATGACCTCTATTTCTTCTCAGGTTTAGTTTTTCAGGGTGAACGCTTGGGTCTCATCCTAGCTTTATACCTACTTAAAATAAAACTGTATTTTTCCCGTTGGCCCAGCAACTCTGATTCTAGAAGTGTATTTCCCTTTGGCCCAGTAACTCTGTTTCTAGAAATGTATTGTAATATTGTGAAATGACATTTTTCTAATGTTATTTATTATAGCATTTATTCTAACAACAAAAGCCTGGACACCAGTTAATTAATTATTGTACACTTATGCAATGAAACCCCATTTAGGAATAATAAAAACAAGGGAGTTTTTTATGTATTAATATGGAATATTTCTAAGTTAGACCAGGTGAAAAAAAGCAAACATATTATGTATAGTGTGGTATCACTAGTGTAAAAGTGGGGAAAAGCATATAGACACACACACATATACATCTTGTGTATGCATAGAGTATGTCTAGAAAGAGTCACAGCAAACTAGTAACATAAGTTAAGTAGTTGTATGTTAAGAGTAGATTGGATAGCTGGGAAACAGAAAAAGAAAGAAGACTTTTCACTGTGTACCTTTTACAACTTTTTAAATTTTGAATCTTATGAGAAATGCATCTACTTTAAGAAATTAAATTTTAAAAAACTTAAATAGAATAACAATGAAAATATTTACTTATTAGTCTTTCAGCACAAGTAAACTCCAGAAAATAACCAGATTTGATTAAACTCTGACACAAGAATGAAGATACTGACAAATGTCACACAGCACCTATCTGTGCCTGTGTGAGTTCCTTTAATGATCTGGAATATTGGTATCATAAACCCCAAATCTGTATGTGCTGTCATTTAGGCAATAATTAGCAAATTCCTACTGCAAATACCACATCTTCATTGTCCATTTGATAAACAAAAATAATAGTTTTCTCTTAAAGGTTCTCTTCATTTCCTGTTAACTTTTACCTCAATACAAAATGATGAAATAGGCTTTCTTATGATGGATATAGTATAAATGAAGTCTGGGTATCCCCAAAGGTCAAAACAGAATCATCCATGGGTAAACCCTAATTATATACAGGCTTCTAGATATGAAAACATCGTAGGGGGCCAACTAAAGCAGTATCAAGACTTTCTGAAGTTGTGAAATTCTGTTCAGCATTTCTAAATCTTCTCACATGAGAAAGAATGGAAGCAAAATATGGAATTTTAGGAATGAAACTCTGGCTAGCAGGGTTATGGGGCATCTGAGAAGTCACGGGATAGGTCTGACTTTCTCAGAGGGGAGCTGCTTTTTTTTTTTTTTTTAATATTTCCAACATCTGCTATTAAAATTAGTTCTGCACAAATGTTTGCAGATGCAGAGCAGCTGGCAATCTTGCCTGCATTTTGCCCATTGGTGGATCAGAAGCAAGTCACTGAAGTAGGGCTACTGAATTTTCCACTTGTGTTCTAGTGTTTTCAGAGAACTGGCAAATTTATATTCTGGAATACTGGATTCAGAATGTTAATGTTCTACTGCGTACTGGTTAGAGCTTGAGATATTCTAGCAGAATTGAAAGTTTACATCTATTCCCTCAAGAAAACAAGGTTTGAAAATATACTCTCTTGCAGCCATTTGTAAGCAAATCTTTTTCATGCCAGTGTGGGATAAAGACACACTATTCTATTTACACTAGTATTTTCTGATACATTTGACTTTTTAAGAGAAATCTGAAAATAAACATGTCCTACTCCATTAGTAATCAAAAATGCAAAACAGAAAAGGATATAATTTTTATCCTTCAGACTTGCAAAGAGACTATAATTGTTTCCAAAGCTATTAAAGAAAAAGAGGAACCCACACACCAATGGCTAGGAGTGTAAACTGGTAGAATTTTTCTGAAAAGTAATATGACACTGTATCAAAAATCTTGAAATTGTTCCTTATCTTGAACTCAGTAAATTCCAGAATTCATTTTAAAGAAACAATCAGAAATTTATATAAAGATTTCTGTACAAAATAATCCCTACAGAATTATATATAATGAACCCCAAATATCCAACAGGTAAATAGCTAAATTATAGCATGCTGAAATGAATATCTTAGTAAAACACAGGGAGACTCTTATTTCAGCCAAATCCTTTAATAGGACTGAATTATTTTTTAAAAACAGAAAAAACAGTGACTGAAAGCGGTGGTCTACTAGACATGCTTGCTTTTGGCTTTTAAAGTTATAGAAGGGTAAAATTATAACTTTTGATTTATGTAAAAGTTGATTTTAGACTAATTCCAGCTTTGATTCTTGAAAACTGAGAATTTACATCTTTAAGTTTGTTTTAGCATCTCACAATTGTAATTGGTGACTATTAGTACTCACTGGACATAACCACACAGTACAACATTAGCATGAAGTCTTGGCTTCCTTCCAATAAACAATACAATAGCAACAATAAAAATCAGTGTGTATTGCTATGCCTAGATCCTACAAGGAAAAAGAAAGGCTAAATCTCCTTCTCACCCAAAAATGCTTAATGATATTTACATAAGGTTAGGTGGTTACAGGAACAACTAAAGAAGGTGGGGGGAAGGCTAGTGTTCTTTTAACACGGTGATATAGAGCACAGGAGGGCTTACGGTAGCAGGTGAAATTCTTGGTAGCCTAAAAGATATTTTTTTGGCACAGTAAGGAGCAAGTAATAAGGCTCTGACATGTTTCATGCTTGAAAGAAGAATCTGAATAATTCCGATGAGCTTTAGAGCTACAGGGTTAATAAAACAAGGAAGCAAGTCCACACTCAAGCAAAACAAAATATCCATACTTACTAATAGGTTACCTAAAAAAAAACCTGAGAAGAAAATTGAGTAGGATAGCTTTTCACATAATTTTTTAAAAGAATAGGCTTTAGAATGCCCAACTGGCTCAAAAACCTCTAAAGAAACACGTGGAACAAACAGAGACAAGAAACATATTTAAAGAGAGAAAGAAAAACCAAGGCCACACATCTAGAAGAGAAGCTGGGCTTTTTCATCATTACCCACTGAGGCATGTGACCTGAATGGCGCAGATTTAAAATAACTGAAAACTCCAAGGGAAGGTTCTCTCCACCCTGTCCCCTTTGTGTTCTGGTTCTATAAGAGGTTATTGACAAGAACACAAATGGACTGACTTACAAACAAGCTAGAAAATTTCTTCAGAGATTTCATATTTGGCCCACTTTCCACATCTACACTCCAACGAAAAGTGTTGAAAATAATGGCTGCTTTTCAGAAAAGTTTAAGAATACACTAAGGAAACATATTTAATTAAAAGGAGTTTTCAGATTAACACTTTTAACTAAAAAAAAAAATTCACAGTTGGGTTTGTATTTATTGGCTTTATGAGTTGTGAAAAGAGAACACAGAGATACAGAATTCTCATTGTCAGATAACATAACTGGGTAAGAAAATGAAGTTAACTAGAATGTTGCAGACTCTCAAAAGATAAAGGACTTGGCCCTTTTTAAAAAATTTTTTAAATGTTTTTATTTTCAGAGGGGGTGGGAGGTGGGCAGAGAGAGAGGGAGACAGAATCCGAAGCAAGCTCTAGGCTCTGAGCAGAAGAACTTGGTCTTGAGCTTTCTTTTCTTTCTCTACAGCTCTCCCCATCAAGTGATTTCCTAAGTCACGGGATTTTAAATACCAGCTATTCACTGATGATTCCCAAATGTATATTCCTAGCACCAAACCTTTCCTCTAAGGTCTAGACTTACATATTCAACTATTTGTCACCTCTACTGGGGGTCTCACAGTCCTCTGTAAACTCCCCATTCAATTCCCACTCCCTCCCCCAAATCTGCTCTGGCCTAGAAGTCCTTATCTTGGAAAATGGTGCAAACATACACCTCGCCTGCAGTAATCAGAAAGCTGGAGTCATGTCTGACTTCTTCCTTGGCCTCAATCCTCTATCCAACTTATTCAGGAAGCTCTACAGGTTCCATCTCAACTCTATGTACTTCTTGTCTCCCCTGCCATGGCCTCCCTACTGGCCAGCCTGTTTCTACCCTATCTCCTACAATCTGTTCTCTACACAGGCACCAAAGCCAACTTTTGAAAGCAGAAATATGGTCACACCCTGTTGAAAACCTTTCAGTGGTCCCTCCATATCTCTTGGGGAAAAAAAAATAACTTCTATGTTCTACAAAGTCTTACATAACCTGGCCTTTGCATACTTCACTAGTTTCCTCATTCTGCCTCAGTCACTGCCAGCACACTGGCCTTCCTCCAGATTCTAACATGCCAAACTCTCCCCACCTCAGGACCTTTGAACATGTCATTCTCTGCTTAGACTACTCTCTTCCTTGTTTTCCTATGCCTGGCTCCTACGCATTCTTCAAACCTAAGTTTGACTTCTTCAGGGAGGCCTTTCCTAACCTCCAATCTAAGCACTGCTCTCTATTTGTTTCAGTTATAGAAGTGTCAGTTATATTTGTGTACGTGCTTAATTTTATCTTCACTACTATACAGAATAAGCTTCATGAGAGAAGGAACTATGTCTGCCTTATTCATCAATACATATTTATTGGCCTAGCACAGTACGTAACATCTAGTAGATGCTCATACATATTTTTAGAATTAACAAACAAGTGAAGGTTTTTTATAAAGCAACTGGAGAAATATATGGGAACAATGAGAAGATCAAAAAAATCAGGGCTGCAATACATCAATACTATCTGGTTCACCATTCATATTTCTTCCAGATTTCTACCATAGCAGATATTACATATTAAATGAATTACTAGTCATAAGTATCAGAGAAGGCATATGCACAAAAATATGAGATAAAATCTAGCCACATCCTACTAAGTATATTGCATGGTCATAACTAGTTACTACTATGATGACAACTAGCAAACTTACATTAATGGTGGATACCTAGGTTCTCAACTTATTAATTATCTGAGGTACATAAATTATGAAACAGGCAGAAAAATAACCTCAAAGCAGCAAGTAAACAACTGAAAAGGTCTGGTTCGAGATTGGTTGATCTTCTGATATCAGTCATAGGAAATATTAAGTACAGCATTTGGCATTATTTTTCATAACTATATAAATTATAACAAATTGTGGCTCCAGTACATGAATGTCCCCTACACCTCATGTCTATAGATTTTATTTTTAAAAATGTGTCCAGAAGTATCTAGTTGTTTTTTTTTCTTTTTTTTCAGGAATATCTAGTTTTAAATTCCATGGTAAAAAAGTCTGAGAACTAAAATATGATGACCATGCTTTCCAAACAAAAACAAATCAGAATGTATGTTGATGAGTATTTAAAACTAGGGAGTATGAAAATCCCTAATTATCATTTTCATATTACAAATAAGGGTACAGAACTCAAATAATTTACCCAAGATGAGTATAAGAGTTAGAATCAATATTCAAAATAGGCTTTTCTTACTCAAAGGTGCATGCTGTTCCCAGTTTGTTACAATGCTTTCCAACTGTTCATTTTTTTTTCGTTTATGCTGATATTAATTGAGTATCTACTAGATGCCTCTGTGATTTAATGGATATTAGAAAGGAAATTATAACTTGTCCTTAAAGCTAACAAATACTTCCAGAATTAAACTAAATCTAATGAAAAAGAGAGAGAGAGAGGCTACTTGAAACAAAGAGGATCAACTGTCTGCTGTTTTCTTTGTTAGATCTGCTCCAACAGCATGTGACATCCATTTGAGGCCTCTGGCCCATCAGAAACTTACCAAAACAAGATGCATTGTTTCCAAGTCCCAACCAAGGCCCACGAAATTAAGCTGGTGAAAGCAATGCCATAAATATAATGTTGGATATTCTAAATTTTGACACCTAAACATGTTAGAGAATAGAATGCTAGAAAAATAAGGGATGTTTTAAAAAACTTAATGTTATAAAATAATTTGTTCTTGAGAATCAAAAAAAAAAATGCAACCAAGTGCAAAGCCACAATTAGTATACTTAAGCGCATGCTGCTAGGATAAAAAGCCCACTAGTCATTCATCCATCCATCCATCTTTCTAATATCCACCTGACTAGCTGGCCATCAAACAACCCTGAGTGCCTGCTACAAAAGATACTCTCTGCACCACAGTATTTAAGGATGAATCAAATGTGGAATCCATCCTTAAGTAGCCTTTAGTATAGTACTAAAAGGAAAAAATAATTACAGAGTAAGAAGGAGAGGCTACTTTCGGCTCAAGAATTAGGGAGGGCTTTGCGGAGGAAAGGTGTTTAAACCAGGCCTGCCCACACAAAGATGTGGACATATGGAAATGTGAGGAGAGTGCACTTGTGCGTTCTGTCTGGGTAGGGATGGCAGGCTGAATACTGTAAAGAGGCTGAATGGAATCCTGGCTATACCCTGGAGCCCATAATTCTGCTATTAACTCGGCCCACTTAACTCATTAATGTTGAGGTACTTCCCACCTCTAACTGTAAAATGAAGCTAGCATCACCTTCCTCCTTGACAGGGATTTTGTGAGAAGTAATTAATATGTACAAAGGAATAATATTCTCAAAGGAAGTTTCTTTGCCTGGATTTTAAAAGGTAGAAAATAACTTTACACATTACATTTTCTTTCCTAGCTTCTCCTTAATAAGTCTTCTTAATAAGCCAAAGTTGCTCTAGCCAATCTAATGAATAAAACTAAGATAATTCCACAAAGTATCAGAGAATCCTTTTTTCACCTCCCTAACCTTACTAAGAACACAACAGTGGTAAGACACAGCACCTGCCTGGGAGGTGAAATAGTGAGACAGAAAATACACTCAGGTGAATTAGTTTGCTGCCACCAGAATATAAGCTTCTTAACATAAAAGAAAGTAATTCTCACACAGTGTAAGGGGTCATGACACATGGATTTAGTCAACTTACACAGATGAGGGAACGGAGGCTGAGAGAGTTCTAATGATCTACTCAAGACTGCCCATCTAAGTTAACAGCCAACCTAGGACATTCGTTTCTGGTCCAGCATTGTTTCCTTTACACCAGAGGCTCTCGGGAAGAATCCTGCCTGCAGAACTGTTCAGTCTAGCCCTCACAGTATTTTCTTTATTAATCTGAATTTTTAAAGCAATAGATACATAAAGACTGACTCCAAAAAGCACAGACTCCAAATATTTCCTGCCTTCTATTGTCCTAATTTCCATACTCATGCTACCCGCGGTCTGGCAGAATGAGTTCTGTGTTGCTGTTTTACTCTGTGCTGCTTTCTCTAATGGAACATACTGAATTTATTTATTTTTTTTTAACTTTTTAAATGTTTATTTATTTTTGAGAGAGAGTGAGAGACAGAGCATGAGCAGGGGAGAGGCTAAGAGAGAGGCGCACACACAGAATCTGAAGGAGGCTCCAGGCTCTGAGCTGTCTGCACAGGGCCGGATGTGGGACTTGAACTCACAAACTGCGAGATCATGACCTGAGCCGGAGTCCGATGCTCAACCAAGTGAGCCACCCAGGTGCCCCAGAACATACTGAATTTAATTAAGTTATTTCTCTACCATCCCAAATCTTAAATGCCAAAGTTTTTTCTTCTCCCTAATAGTTTTACCTCATATTGGAGTAATATTAATTATATTCTTTGTGTAGGACATTTTATAAAAATACAGAAATAAGTGATATGTTCGAGGTTACAAAGTTAATTAGTGACAGAGCCAGGGCTAGATCCCAGGATTCCTGGCTCGGTTCAGGGATCTTTTTATTTAGCCTTGAGCCCATAGGACCAAACAGCATATCCCCAAATAATACATCCATAACTCAATTCTTTCTTTCCAGAAAAACATTTATATCAAACTAAAAGTGAACATACTGCCCTCTAAATAATATATTTCACTAGGTATAGGGCATCTAAAAGATACAGAGTAGTATCTATATGCCCATTATATATCCCAAACCATGCTCAATGTCTTTAAATACAAATGCATAACCAGTGATCGTAAATGGAATGCAAGATGAACAAAGTGTTAAATGGCTAAGCATTTTTTTAAGAACTAAAGACTAGAAACTAGAATTTAGTAATAAACTGCTAAAGTGTACACATACGTGAAGTGCTAACGATTTCCCAAACCTTAGTTATAGTAGCTATAAAATAAGTTTATTATCAGTTAGCCACCAAAGAGTAGTAGGATGGTTTTAAAATGAAAAAGAGAAATAAAATCCTTATACTAAATGGAATTAGGGAATCAAAAGCATCTATAGCCCCTATTTTCCCAATTTCTTTGTTAATAACAAAAATAATTATGAAAAGTACACCAGGGAGATGAAATTAGAACCTGAAGTTCCCTAAGAACTGAAAAAGGAACTCAAACTTTTAAAGGCTTCAATGAAGAGAAAACATTAAACATCTCCACTGAGAAACAGATTACATAATTGGTTTCTCAAGATGTATACAATGTAGTTTGGTTATGGAACTCAATTGCTGGGAGCTTCCAGAACATACATACCTTGGTACATAGCTATCAATTTTGCCTGTCACCTGAATAGCTATACAATATCATTTTCTTAACTTTTCCTAAAATGAGAATATAATTTTTAATTTTTGGAAAATGATGTTTGGGGCATACTTACTGCCATTGCTGGTGGAAATGTAAACAATCAACTCTTCGAGAAAGCAATTTGGCACACTTGCCAGAATCCTTTAAAAAGTTCACTGCCTGTTTTCTAGTAAATCCATTTTGATATGCCACGTTTCTTTCTCCTACTATTATCCTACTATTATTACCATCAAACGAAGATAAAAAATTTGAAATCATCAAGGATTTACAACTGGCCTTAAGGATCTAGAGAATGAACAAGACTGACTTTTTTGTTTTTCCATTGTATACTTTATTTTTCCTATTAGGTATTTTTAAATTATTTGTAGGAATTCTTTACATATTATGAATACAAAGCATGTTATACATATTACAAATATTTCTCAATTATTGCTTAGTTTCTAGTGTAATTATGCTATCTTGTATTATATGAAAATTTACATTTTAATATAGTCTAATTTATTAATCTTTTTTAGGGTTTTTGTGTTTTGTGACTTAAGAATATCTTTTCTTGGGGTGCCCGGGTAGCTCAATTGGTTAAGCATCTGATTCTGGATTTTGATTCAGGTCATGATCTCGGGGTCTTGAGATCAACCCCCACATTGGGCTCTATGCTGGGCATGGAGCCTGCTTAAGATTCTCTCTCTTCTTCTCCTTCTGCCCCCGCTCAAAAAAACAAAAACAAAAACAAAAACCCTTTCCTTTCTCGACATCATAAACACACTTTCCTATATGTTTATTCTAATAACTTTATATGTTTAAAAAATGTTAGGCCTATAATCCATTTGGGATTTATTTTTGAGATTGGGATAATGAGGGGCTCTACTTTTTTACATATTAAGAGCTTATTACCAATTCCAGTTGTAGCTCTTCCTATCCCCACTGATTTGAAACATCATTTCTATCATGTAATCTCCAGATATACATGTAGATCTGTATCTATTCCATTAATTGATACTGTTTTAGTAATGGTTTAGACTTTTTTTTTAGTAATGGTTTAAACTTTTGACATCTGCTAAAGTACATCTACTCTCCCTCTCCTATTTAAAAATATTTTGCTATTCTTGATCATTTTCTCTTCCACATGAATTTTAGAATCAGCTTATCAAGTTCCAAAAGGAAGTCTATTGGGGTACTGACTGGAAATTCACTGGATATAAATTAGGGGTGGTGGGCTGGCTCAGTAGGTAGAACACACAATTCTTTATCTCAGGGTCATGAGTTCAAGCCCCATGTTGGATGTAGAACATACTTTAAAAAATAATAAAAAAATTATATATTTTAAAAAGATAAATTAATTTGGGTAGAAACAGCATCTTTGCAGTATTAAGTCTTCTCTTTAAGGAACATGCATAAATCTCTACTCAGGTTTTCTTTTATACCCTTCAATAGTTTTCATATATGTCTTAAAGATTTGTCAATGCTGTCACGCACAATAGGCACTCTATAAGTGGTAGTTACTATTAAGGGCTTATTGGTTACAGTGTAGTGAGAAATAAAGGAAGCATATTCTAGAAACCACTGTCAGTTTCCCAGGCCAAAACTAAATCTAGATCCTATTCTTTTCCCCATATCTCCCTTCCTATTCCTACACCTCTACCAAAAGATACATTTTCAAGAATTATTATAAAACCAAGTTTTAAAAGCTCCCAGTTACTAATGTATTAACTCATTAGAGAATATATTTAAGCCTTTAACAGCCTTTGGGCAGATTCTTTTTTTTTTTAATGTTTATTTATTTTTGATAGAGAGAGAGACAGACAGACAGAATGTGAGCAGGGGAGGGGCAGAGAGAGAGGGAGACACAGAATCTGAAGCAGGTTCCAGGCTCTGAGCTGTCAGCACAGAGCCGACGCAGGGCTCAAACTCACAAAGTATGAGATCATGACCTGAGCCAAAGTCAGACCCTTAACCGACTGAGCCACCCAGGTGTCCCTAGGCAGATTGTTAATAAAACATGAGGAGCATCTAGGGGCGCCTGGGTGGCTCAGACGGTTAAACATCCGACTCTTGATTTTGGCTCAGATCATGATCTCACAGTTTGTGGGTTTGAGCCCTGTGTCTGGCTCTACAATGTCAGTGCAGAGCCTGCTTGGGATTCTCTCTCTGCCCCTCCCCCACTCGCACTCTCTCTCAAAGCACTAAGAACATGTGAAAATACATTTCTAAGACATAGGATGTAAATCACATTTCCTGTGCAGGGACAGGGGTTTCTACTCTATGGATCCAGAGGTCAATTAACAGCATTCTCTCTCAGCCTATTCTGCATGCCTGCCAATAATTACCTTAAAATCCAAGGAATAAAACCCAAGTATGGTACTCTTTTAACTTCTCTTCCGTGGGTCTGAAGGCACTTTACCAAGAGTATGTAGTATCTCTGAGTGCTAAAACCGAACGGCGCCCTAGAGATTCATTCAACTTTTATTTCTCAGATGACAAAACTAGGGCCAGATAGATGAAGAGACTAGCCCAGGCCACAGAGCTAAATGGTAGCAAAGCCAGATGAGCGGCTCTCCTATCAGGCCAATGTTATTTCTTCTATATTGTGCAGTTTATGTTACTGTGAGGCCACCTGTTTTACTTGACATTATCCCTATGGATGATATTTTAGTAACAACTTAATATAATACCCAGGATGAGTAATTAATTAATATTATAAAAGCTATAACCATAAAATACATTTAATAACATAAAAAAAGTCTTGGAGCATGAATAGAGACTTTTGTACATTTGGGATATTCATCATTATAGAATTGTTTAATGAGGATTAGTGGAGAAAAAGCTTGAGCTTTGGTAGAAAAACAAACAAATGAAAGCCACCTCTGCTGTATTTCCTATATCCTCTTTCCTAGACCCATCAAAAATGACATGGAATTCAAGACTGGAGTTTAAGACCAGAAAGATAAGGTAGGCCAATCCTTGGCATGAGCTGTTAAGGTTCTGAAGTCAGACTGCCTGAATTCTGACCCTGTTCTATCCCTTATCAGTGCCTCGATCTACTCATTTGTAAAATAGGGGTGATAACAGTACCTGTCCTCAGAAGGTTGCTGTGAGGACAACACACCTTTAAAGAGCTCAGTGCCTAGAAGAGAGTAAGTGCTCGGTAAATGTTCATTCTTATTTCTTTCTCTCTAGAGAGAAGAAACTTTCTGGTCATCATAGCATAGGGAATAAGACCTATTTTTAAATAGTCATCTATATTAGAGGCCATAGGATTCTATTACTAAATAGTAAGTTTAGGAAAGAAAGAATTTGTGATTTAATGTGAAGAAAACATTTCCTCTCTCATCTTTTATAAAAATTAGAATGATCTTATAAGACATGTAATAGCTTTATAGGCTAGTATATGTGAAGCTAATAAAGGGAACTGATCAGAGATTGCACTTGACCCCACCATAGGGATGGATAGATACCAGCAAGAAAAAGCCTATTTCCATGAAGTTCAAGAGTGGGAAGTCTTCATGGTCCCATGGAATGATTAGAAGGGCCTTTGAAGAGAATCAGACTTTAAGCATATTCCTTGCCCTCCAAAATCCAAGAAAACAAGAGTTGGAGACTTATACATGAGATTCAGTTCCATGGCAGAGACAAGTTGAAAATTAGGCAACATTTTGGGGTGGGATCTATATGAAAGCAAAATAAAAATTGACTAAATTTTACAAACCAAATATTTTAATGGTTTATATTTCTATAGTCTTAACCACAACCACATGAATGGAAAAAGTCACTGTAAAGAGGGGCGCCTGGGTGGCTCAGTCGGTCAAGCGTCCAATTTTGGCTCAGGTCATGATCTTGCAAGCCCCACGAAGGTCTCTCTGTGCTGACAGCTCAGAGCCTGGAGCCTGCTTCAGATTCTGTGTCTCCTTTTCTCTCTGCCCCTCCCCCACTGACACTATCTCTTTCTCCTTCAAAAATAAATAAACATTAAAAAGAAAGTTACTCTAAAGAAAGAAAATTTATAAAATTCATATATATTCTTTCATAGGTAACTTCCATCCTTCTAACTTAAAATAATGAGAAGCATTTTATATAAAAATTGAGTCTAGTTTTTTAAAAAGAAAGAACAAGTACTGAGACAAATGGAGAGCTACATGCAAATGAAGGAAGCTGGACCCTTACCTCACGCCATATATAAGAATTAATTTTTTTTTTAAAGTTTATTTATTTTTTTTGAGAGACATAGAGGCACAGCGTGAACAGGGGAAGGGGCAGAGAGAGAGGGAGACACAGAATCGGAAGCAGGCTCCAGGCTCTGAGCTGTCAGCACAGAGCCCGATGCGGGGCTCGAACTCACAGACCGCGAGATCATGACCTGAGCCGAAGTCGGCCGCCCAACCGACTGAGCCACCCAGGCGCCCCAAGAATTAATTTAAAATGTATCAAAGAACTAAAAATAAAAGAAAATGCTTTAAAAAAATAGGAGTAAATCTTCATGACATAGGTTTTGGCAAAGGATTCTTAGAAATGATATTAAAAGTTGAGCAACAAAAGAAAAAATAGAGAAATTACACCCCATCAAAATAAAAAATTTTGTTTCACGGGATACCCTAAGGAGAGTGAAAAGGCAACCCACAGAATGGGAGAAAATATTTGCAAATCATGTTTGCAATCTGACAAGGGATTTGTATCTAGAATATATAAAGAACTCTTAACAATTCAATAATGAAAAGATGACCCAATTTAAAGATACTGAATAGATACTTTCCGAAAGAAGATATAAAAATGGTCAAGAAGCACATGAAAAGATGTTCAGTATCATTTGCCATGAGAGAAAACCACCATGAGATAGCACTTCATGCTTAAAAAGATGGCTAGAATCAGAGTCAGATAACAAGTGCTATCGTGGATATGGAGTAATCGGAACCCTCTACACTTAAGTTCCTTTACAGGGAATTTAGTAAGATGGGGCAGCAGCTTTGGGAAACTTGTCTGACAGTTCCTCAATTAAACAGAGTTACCTAGCAATTCCACTCCTTAGGTAAATACCTAAGAGAAATGAAAATATATCTCCAAAATATAAACATTTATAGCAAACTTATTCATGATAGTCAAAAGATGGAAACAACCTAAATGTCCATCAGTGGAAGAAAGGATAAATAAAATGTGCTACATCCATACAATGAAATATTATTCCACTATAAAAAGGAATGAAGTACTGATACATGCTATGATATGGATGAACCTTGAAAATATTATGCTAACTGAAAGAAGCCAGTCACAGAAAACAAAATAGTATATGATTACATACATATGAAAGTCCATAATAGGGAAAATACAGAGACAGCAAATAGATTAATGGTTGCTTGGGTGGGGGAAGGGAAGGAGAGGGTGGTGATAATTAAAGGGTACAAGGTTCTTTCTGAGGTATTGAAATTGTTAAAAAATGGACTGTGGTGATAGATGCACATATCTAAAACTATATCAAAAACCAGTGAATACTTTAAATGTGTTAACTGTAGAATATGAATTGTATTTCAGTAAAGCTGTTTAAAAATAGTAAGTCTTAACAAAATTTTAAAAGATCGCCCTGTGAAAAACATCTGGTCATGTACTCATCTGATTTAGGATGAGTACATGGACACTTTTGCCACATTCAATGGAAGAACCAGGCTGGGGCAGACTTAATCACAGGCTAGATCCAGGTACCAGTAGTTTTTCATATGTTAGTGCCTACCAGAATCACCCAAGAGCAGTTTAACAACACACAGTACTGAACCTCATTAAAAGCAATATGGTGGGACAGAGATGAAGCCTACAAATCTATGTTGCTACATCCCCATGTGTCTAATGCAGACGGGGATGTAATTACCAACACTTCTGCACTATGCTATCTGGATGAAACCCACCAAATTTAATCTACATTTCTAAATAAATTCTAAAATGCCAAACAGGTACCCTAGTTATAGAAAAAAAAAAAAAACAGCCTCCAAACTTATGACTTGTGAAAAGCAGTCCAAAGGTTAACTACAGATTTTCCAGACTTCTCATTTGAATGAAAGGGATGTCCAGCTGCAGACAAAAGAACCATAAATAGCCATAAAAGCACAGAACAGGACTGCATTGTTATATGGTGACCCACTTAAATCAAAAGTCTTCAGTATAGACCACACCACAAATACTTGGTAGTATTAACTGAAAAATATTTACTCTTGCACATGTTTTTTTAGAGTAGGCTTCATAGTCAGCATGGAGCCCAATGTAGGGCTAGGACTCACAACCCTGAGACCAAAACCTGAGCTGAGATCAAGAGCTGGAGGCCTAACCAACTGAGCCACCCAGGCGCCACTACTCTTGCACATTTTCATATTATAATTCAGTATTTTTTTTCCTGTTCATCCCATTACTTTTCTAGATTCTAGTTTAGAAATATCCCTAAACTGAAGAGATTGTGCCTGAACAACATATAGCTTTAAGATATCTATCATCAAGAAGCTTTCCAAAAATAAGAAAAATGGCCTTAAGAATTAAAAAAAGTAGAGAAATAAAGAGATAGTAGACATTTTCAATAGTGAATATATATATATATGTGTGTGTATATATATGTATATATATATATATATATATATATGAACTTCTAGTAGTTCCTTATCTGGTATTTCTATCTGGAAAATGTAGAAATTTGAAAGCAACTCTACTCTAACAACTCACCTAAAAGAAAAGGGATCCTAAATACAGAAAAGACATGTCCCAAAGCTTAAAAACTCTATCTCTTGGGGCTTTAGGGTAGCATGCCTTTTATTTTTTTATTTTTTATTTTATTTTATTTTTTATTGTCAAATTGGTTTCCATACAACACCCAGTGCTCATCCCAACCCGTGCCCTGCTCAGTTTCTGTCACCCACTCTCCCCACTCCCATACCCCCCCCCAACCCTTGGTTTGTTCTTAGTATTTAAGGTCTCTTATGTTTTGTCTCCCTCCCTCTCTGTGCCTTGGGAGACTTAACAGAAAACCAGGGGGGAGAGGAAGAGGGGAAGAAAAAAAAGCACAGGTAGCATGCCTTTTAAACCTTCAGTTTATTTATTCTTATTTCCTATTCAACTCTGCAAAGCTTGGTTTCCTCGTTTTCTAGCTGGAAGTGGATATAAAGCAACAGATGTGGTTTTGTTTGTCTGTTTTAAAGCAGCAAATTAGTAGAAGTAAAGAGCTACTAGAGAAAGACACAATGACAGCAGGAAGTGATACCTGACACTATGACGGTAAGGAAGAAGATTCAGTAAAGCTATAAAAAGTAGACACAAACACAAACACAAACACCAAGAGCACAATCCTACTTGGAAAAGAAGCCCCTAAGGGCATTACTGTATTAGAGCTCGGTTTAATACTTCCACCCCTCCAAAGCTAATCTCTCCATCTGTCCTCTGGAACCTCTCTCCTCCCATTTCCTCTGGAATGTTATTCCATGAATCATCTGTTCTTCCCTACTACATCTTGATCCCTTTTCTTGCCTGAGGACTCCTTCCCCTCAGCAGAGAAATATTCTCAAATCTCTCCCAAATAACACACACACACAAAAAGCCCTTCTTTCATCTAAAACTCTCTTCTAGTTACTTTCTTCTCCTTTCCTTCAGAGACAAGGTTTTGGAAAGAGCAATTTCTGCTTGCTGCCTCCCCTTCCTCACCATTCATTTATCTTTTAACCTGCTGCAAAAGAATGGCCTTCGACCTCCCACTGCACCGTAGCTGCTCTCATATAGATCACTAGCACCCTAACTACCAAAGTCAACTGACTGCCTACTCTTTCTACTCTGTTGACCTCTCCAAGACATATGATCCAACAGTGACCACTTCCTTCTTGAAACTCCCGTTTTGCTTAGAGTCTGTGATGCCGTATTCACTTGATTCTTCAGTTCTGGGATATCAATGAAATGTATGCAAAAAAAAAAGGTGGTGGTGGGGAGGTTTGGAAAATGTGGTATTAAGTTAAACAGTAAGGTTTCCTTACTATAGGATTTCTTAGATTTCTCATATCAATACCAGTGTCCATCGTGACTCTACAAGATGAGGTTCTGCAGTGTTTCTAAAACTTACTTGACTCTAGAGCCCTTCCCTCCCTTTTAAAGAACCATTTTATATGACGAATTAATTGAGGAACATAATTTGAGTAACAATGCTCTTGATGTTTTTTTCCAGTCTTATCTGTAAGATCTTCTTCCTCCACTAGCCTCTCAAATGTCCAAGTTCCTTAAAAGTCCACTTTTAGTGCTTCACGCAGTTCATGCCTTAGTCACCACTCAATCCTCCACTTGACTCCACCCTATATATTCATCCTGATCATTCAGTCATATTCTCATGGTTTTAACCTGGCCTTAGAGTCAACAAGTGACTGCCACTTACTGTGTAACCTTGGATCTTGGTTTCCTAATCTATAAAATGGGAATAATGATGACTATTCATAAGGTAATGATGACTAAATGACATAATGTATATAACATATTTACCACAAGTATTTATACATTTACAAAATATTTACACATTTAAGCAAAAGTTTATAAGTGGTCACAATCATTTTCTCTGTCCCCAGCCTAGATCTCCTTGATGAGCAGCGAATAGATCTATCTCGTCTTGTCTTTGCACATTCGATTGTTCTGTTCACAAAGTCAATTCAACCGCACTCCTACCCACTTTACTGCTGGTTAATTCCAAATGGTCTTTTTCATGAGTTTAATTATATGTTATTTCATTCCCAGCCTTTAAATTTTCTCTATAACAAACGTAAAACACAGCCTATAAATTTAAATATTCATTCTCAACCTATTAAATACAGCAATACATTCAACCTGGTTAGGTAAAATTATCAGTCCCAGAACTGTCTTATTTTAGTAATTAGGAAGTTTATAATTAAGTAAGGTTAACATTCCTTCACTGACACATATTTATTACATATTTTTAATATTCCAAATACTAAGGTGGTCACAAAGAAGAACAAGAAAAGCTCTTATCCTCAGTCTAATGAGGGAGGCTGATCCTTAATCAAATAACCCCAATATAATTCTATAAAGATATATGTATGTATAAAATTTTTAAGAGAAAACAAAGAAATGACTAACTCAGGTGCAGTGGTTTCAAAATAATATAATAAGAACAAATTCCAAATAAATTTCTCCCCCTCTGTGAAAACTCAGGCAATAAATACCAAGATAAATTCTAGCTCTATCACTAGGGTCACCATGTGTCCCCATTTGCATATCTTTGCACAGTGAAATAATTACTAGCACCCCTTTCATTCTCATTATTTGAGAATAAATTATAAGTTTGGATAATAAATTGTAAGTTCACCTTATTTATCATCCACTTCCTGTTCCCCTAAAAACAACTTCAATAATTTGTTCTTTTCACTCTGAAGGTTGTATCCTTTAACACCTTTAGTGGAAAAAAGTATCTAGTTTTAACTACTCTGTCTCTGAGATGAATCAGCTCAAAATATTTTTCAGTTTTACTACCTCTTTCTCCTTCCCTCCCCCTCATATTTGCTGGGAAAGAAGACTGTCTTTTTTAGCCTGGAAATTAAAAAAAAAAAAAAAAAGGTAAGTGGTAGAGGTATCTAGGAGAGGCAGGAAACAATAGACAAAAATCTATGTTAATTTACAGGGTGAATATTTTTTAATATTTATTTATTTGTTTGTTTGTTTGATTGTTTGGTGCAGAGCCCAACTCAGGGCTCAATGCCACAATCCTGGGATCATAACTTGAATGGAAATCAAAGAGTTGGACTTTTAACCCACCGAGCCACCCATACACGGTGCCCCCCATACATGGTGATACTTTTTGAGAATGTCTCTCAAGGTAAAAATAAAGAATTCAATTTAAACATATAAAATAATAAACTAATGAATGTTTCTTTTTTTAACCAACAAAACAGAATATATATTTTTAAATGAATGTTCTCTTCAAATAGTCATCTTGAGAGGTTCTATGATATTTCACTACTTGAAACATTTTGAGAATATCTGCTTCGAAACTGTTTAAGCCAGTTCAGGATTCAGAAAAATTTATCTTGTATACAAGCCTTTCTTTCTTAAAAACAAACAAACAAACAAACAAAAAACTCCAAACTCACAACCCTGAGATTAAGACCTGAGCTGACATCAAGAATTCGACGCTTAACTGACTGAACCATCCAAGTACCCCTATTTTCATTTCCTTTCCTTCTTTTACTGAAATTATTAATTTTGTGAATTAGGCTTTATGGGCCCTTTCCCTGTTCTGATCTTTCTGCCAAAACCCTTAGACACAGATGTGCTGTGTGCCCCAAGATTATGCACCATCTACTATCCCACAGCTTTGAAGGCAGGGACAGATTATTTTAGATGATCTTGTACCGTAGGGCCTGAAATATAAAAGACACTCAATTAAGAAGTTTTGGTTTGGTTAATTAATAATCATCACACATGGATACAAATTTTTCTGGCTATTGCCAATAATCAAACTTACCTTTGAAGATTTGCTACCTTGGAGATATTTAGAAGAGTTGAAGGCAAAGCCAAGGACAGGAGCTCCAAAGATTCTAAGCAAATGTTCATCTTTTGCACAAATATGTTGTCTACTTTCTTTAGGGATTAGACAACAGTGTTTTAAATTTATTAGCTCTGTTATCTCTGTGAAAAGAATTAGTCTTACTATCCTATATACTAGAACTCTTCAACTTAAATGAAATGTTCCTAATAAAGGAAAAACTAAGGTCCAAGACCAAATTGGCTATTTTTCATCAACATCTGGCCTTAAACATTTTGTTACTTTTTAAAACTCTCTGATTTTCTCCAAGATTGCCAATCAATCAGTCAAGATGCATCAATCCTGCCAAAAATCTTAATCATGTTTCAATCCTTTTCCAAAGGTTTTCGTTAAGAGTTTCTTTAAACCTTTCTTAGTTACAGAAGAGTATTAAAAACTATATTCTTCTTTACTGTAAAAACGTCTTGAGTTTCAGTACAATCTCTCTCAGGAAATCATAAAAAACTCTAAATCTCTGTAACTACGAAAATAAATGTCTATGTATTTCCAGGTATCATAGCAATCTCTGTACAGCTATGAAGATATCAAAATCAAGTTTCAATTAGACCTAGTTCCATAACCACAGTAAGATGGAAAAAAAAACATAAAATAAGACTCAGTAGCTGAATTTAATTAACTGTAAATGGATAAATCAGCCAATCATAAATGAATGAGTCTCAAAGGACAGCAGAAAAAAATAATCACAGATAAGAGAGACTGAGAGATATTTAAAGTTTTAAAAGTATAAGCTAATTATAACTCTTATATTATAAATGTCACACCTTAAATCCCCATGGTCACATAGCAGTCATACTTAACCATTCTTACTATTAAGACTTTCTAGAACCAAGTCCCTGTATACACAGATTCCTAAGAATTCCCAAATATGAATTAAATTCTATGGGAAAGTTGCCAGTGTCTGTTATTACTAGTGCTCATACTGAGCAGAGAAACACCACCCTGTTACTAACGTACTACATCACTATATGAGTCATCTTAAAACAAGATTTTCCTCCTTTGTTTAAAAACAAGACAACCCTATACCAAGCAACAAGTGATAAGGTACAAGTTTAGACAACTTTACATTCAGTAGAAAACACCTGGATAAAAGCACATTACTGCTCTTACAGTTTTACTGTCTATCACTCTATGCTTTTTTTTAAATTCTGGATCTTCAAGAAAAACATTCAGAGCTTGCACCCCTGCCCATTTTAACCTGCAAAGTAAATACTTCCTCTCAGAAAAGGGGGTGTTCTGTTTGTCTTCCTATATGGCAATTTCTTAAGCTGTATTTATACTTTACCCTATACATGATTCATTATATTTAAGCACTCCAATCTGACCCAAGCAACTTAAGTCCCAAAGTATGTTAAGCCACAAATGTAAGTAAAAAAGTACTTTTTGTCAGTGGTATGAGATCTTGTTGGACATATGTGTCAACACCGTAAAACAGATCACCAGTAACTATTTATGGCTCTGTATAGCTTTAGTTGAAAATAGTTAACATCCATGATGAATGAGTCCCAGATGAATTTTATCATTAGGGTTTACTATCCCTAAAATCTTGCACTCTACTTAATATCACTTTGTCCTTTGAAAACCTTTACATCATAAATTTGAAAGGAAGCAAAAATTTTGCATTAAAATCAAAATATTCTGTAAATTATTCTTTTGTATAAATGATGAACTTCAAAATTTTAAACAATAAAAATATTTTTTAAATTAGCATATTTTTTTCAGATCACGTTAATTTTGGTCTATATATTTCGAGGCAGGTATGTTAGAATTTTCCCTTGATATACAAGTGATCATCTTTGTCCTAATCCCTCAATAGTGACATTATCTCCTTGTCTGTTATAAGTTTTGGCTAGTGTGACAGAAAAAAAAAAATCATCATTGGTCCATGTTGTACATCAGGAGTCTAGATGAGCCCTAGACAAATTCAGTTTCTTCATCCTCACACATCATATGCTGTACCTATGGTAAAAATAACAGCTACCATTTATTGGAGACCTAAAAGGCTCAGGTTCTATGACAAGTACCTCATAATAACTCTGGAGTTGTATCAAATGTGCATTTCATTTATGCTAATTTGATTATATGTGCTTGGAAGAGAGTAAATATGAATGAAAATGTAAGTTATCCTACACTGCACATGATTTTACCTGCAATTACATTCAACAAGTACATGTAACAAAGTAAGCACGAGATGAAAGAAACCACATCCCCTCAGACAGTCTCAGTTACAGAGTTTTATGCTCCAAACCATGTACATATTGTTCCTTATGGGTGGTTTAAGAGATATTTTTCAGGGATAATTTTGACTATAATTTGATTTTTGCCTTATATGCTAACTTTAGAACTCTGCTAAGGTAGGACTTCATGAGATTTCATAAGGACTCTGTGAGATATGTACAAATATTAACCTTATTATATACAAAAGAATTAACAGGCAGAGAAATCATGCAACTTGCTTGGCAGAGATAAGATTCCAACTTGGATTTTTCTGATTCCAAAGCCTCATCATGCAACTACTATGCTCTATTGCAATTGCCCATTTTCCAGATGGGGAATGAGAAGTTCAGAAAGATCAAACAAACTTGTTCCGTATTACTCTGCTAGTAAGTCTTTACACCAGTAATAAACTCAAGCTTTCTCTTTCAAGTTCAACACTCTTTCCATTACAAAAAGATGTTTCTTTTCCAAGTTATCCTAGAAACCTAATAAAATAACTAACTGATAGAAGCCAGGAGAGAGTAGTAAATGGGAAAAAAATACTGTTATAAAGTATTCACAAACTGGTGGCCCACAAGATAAATCTGGGCCACAGATAAGCTCTGTTTAGCCCTCATAATACATTCCTTTAAATCTTCCCTAGTTGTAGGGTGCCTGGGTGGCTCAGTCGGTAAGGCATCCGACTTCAGCCCAGGTGTCATGGTTTGTGAGTTTGAGCTCCACATAGGGCTCTCTGCTGACAGCTCAGAGCCCAGAGCTTGCTTTGGATTCTGTGTCTCACCCTCTGTCCGCCCCTCTCCTGCTTGCACCCTATCTGTCTCTCTCTCAAAAATAAACAGAATTTAAAAAAATTAAATCTTCATTAGTTGTTATGATAGACAAAGTTTGACAACAGCTATTGCCAAATATCCTTCTCCCTTGCTGCCACTCAATGATTAAGCTGGGAAGTCATATACTTGTCTTCCCAGGCTCTCTTGCTCCCGGAGGTAATCATGTAACCTAGTGCTGGCCAGAAACTAAAAGAGAAGTCTGGTAGGAATGGGGGGTTTGTTTCCAGGAAAACTTATACTTTCCTCATCAATCAATCAATCAATCAATCAGCTAAGAGTTAGTCCTGGACTATGTATCTTGGACTTTTTGTTACATAAGCCAAAAATATTCTTATGATTTAAACTTGGTCTTTTGTTACTTGCAGCCAAAATCATTTCCAGCCAGTTCAGCTGTCAACGTTTAAAAATCAGGAGATTTCACATAACTATCTGCATTACTAGTGTTTCTTGAACTATAAGACTTTTCTGGAAACACTGTGTCTACAATCTCACTTGGTTACAACCGCCAAACCCTGACAATAGAGCTCTTAGTCTCCAAATGATCACAGGCCCCTTTTGGCCAGCTTCACTAATTTTGTTCATCTGCCTAATCCCACTGCCACATTTAAATATGTGACTTTCTGTATTACATTTCAATGTATGTCTAGCCTAGAACCCAGGTGGCCACTTGAATCCCTAGCATTCTAGAAAACCTCCAATCAATTCCTACCTAAGATAAAGTACAGGGTTCTTGGTATAGCAAAAACTCTCCTAAAACTGCTCACGAAACAAGTTATTTTAAACTTTATCCCTGGAGCCAAACTCTGGAAACTAACAGTAAAATGAAGAGTTGGAGTTTTCAATTTTCCAGTTCTGAAATTCTGTGAAACCTAGGAAGAAGTATTTGTAAATAAATCCTAAGATTTTGACAGCAAAGAAACTTTCTGCATTTCCCACATAGAAGTCGCAAAGAAATATAAAAATTGCTATATCCAAGATCCCCAAAACAAGAAATTTGGGTTGTAATTGTGTAGTCTTAGCAGCAAGGTGAGCTTACACCACTAGTGCACATTACTGGTAAAAGGTTTAGGGTTCTGATATCCAAAGCTATTAAGCCAGAATTTCACAAAAATCTCAGAAGTCACAGGTGGGGGATGATGTTGTGGGCTCTTTCAAGATGGCTGTCATTTTTGACTGCTAAATAATGTAGACTTTCGCTAGAAGCAGTTCCGAGAAATGACACACATCTCAACCGCGAAAAGACTATTTCTCATGAATTCCTTGGAAAATCACCCATTTGTGCCCAATGACCATTATATTTGGACATATACTCAGTGCAAAAGTTCACTGTATCTTTATCTGAGAAGAATATTAATAGCTCTAATGGTAGTTGTAGGTAACCACAAACTACAGTTTTCACTATCTTCAAATGTACTTCATTACACATTACTTCATTGCCATTACAAAGATGGTTGTGTCTATTTTTAATCCAGGGTATACAACTTCTCATAAAGTAACACATCTGAAAGTACTACATAATGGACACGATTCAGTAAAGACCCAAATATATCATTTAAAATAAATATGCTTTGGAAGCCAAGCTATCATAATCTTTTAAAATTAAGTATGTATGTAATACTGTGCAAAGAGCAAAGAATTAAATCTACTTAACAACAATAATCACTAGCAGTTACTGAACACTCACTATGCTATAATGCTAGACACCGTGCTAAGCAGTCATGCAGTTATTTCATGAAAGCCAACAGTAATTTTATAAGATAAGGGAACTGAAGCTTAGAAAGGTGATTTGCCCAAAGTCAGTACTTAGTAAGTGGGAGAGCTGGGATTTTAACCTCAGAATCTGAGTCCAGAACCTAAAGCCAATTTAACCACTATACTATAATGCAGCCTACTTCCTTGAGAACAAGTACTTAAGACGTAAAATCATTATTAAATTAGCTAGAGAGGGAAACTGTCCTTTTGGGTCCAGATTTGGCAGAGAAGAAAAGCATACTGAATGAGGGCCAAGGTACAAAATACTTTTTCTTCAGAAGAATATAATCAAGAAAGGTTTAGCAGCATTAAAAAAAACACACACACACAGAAAACCCTTATTATTCTAATATCACTGTCACATTACCTAATAATCTTTAAAAACTTCTGCTCTCAACTTCCAAAATGGTATTTCAGAAAGTCAGTAATAAATCAAGTACAGTGGGTAAAAAGCAAAATGAGGAAAGAGAACTTTCTAATTTTAGGGAGGGGTTAAGAAATAGCTAACTTATAAGGCATTTTCTCTACTACTGACCTATACATTTTCTAAGAACATATGTGTGTATTCAAATATTATCCAAAGGCAACTGTCTGTTTCAATAATTTTTTCTTCATCTTTGAATTCAGGACCACATACGATCTAATTCTACATAGGGTTTCACTCTGGAGTCCACACAACTATTGCAGAAAAGAGAATCACAAATTAGAGAATTTCTAGTTAGAGTATCACTATTAGGGTTATTTCAGAAATGTGAGCCACAAATAAAATACAGAATAAAAAAGTACAAAATGAAATGGGACATTTCAGTGTATCAGCACAGTGAAGAAAGAATAAAAGAACCTCAATCATCCAATTTTCTAAATCACATTTTTTTAAAAGAGTAGACTGTACTAGCAGCTTAAATGACATAAAGTCTTGTGCACAGTAGGACTCAATGTTTGCAAATGAATGCAATCCAATAAAGTGAAACAAATCTATGAGAAAAAGAATAAGGCTGAGATCTTCCTCTAAGTGCCTTCAATCACCTGAAAGGTGTAAGCTGTAAGCAAAGCAAAGCAAAGCAAAGACTAATCTGGTGAGTAATATCTCTATTTCTAACTTTCGGCAGACTGGCATTCTAAAGAAGCTCATGCAGCACAGAGGTTCGAATCATCATTGCGCCTTTAATGTTTTCTATTTTATGCTATAACTACAGTCTTCTATAAGACAATTTCAGAAACAAAATAAGACTTTATGGTTTAATTAATAAAATTCTCTTAATTTTTAAAATCTTTTGGATTAAAGCTCCATAAAACAGTGCTTAAATGGAAATCTTAGAATATCTTCTTTCTCCTAAAAGCCCTATATTTAATTTTCAAGATTCTATATCCTGCAAAAATGTTCTGTAAGCAAGTGAAGGAGTTCCTGGATTTTTCAGCCACATCTTACCTAACCAGACTTCCTTTACAGTCAGTATAGTTTCCTTTGAAGTTTAACTGAAAACTACAGAATCAGCATAAAAATGCCCAGAGTTGAAAAAGCTGCAGCTTATATAAGATAGATCAAGACGATGAATCAAAATATTTTGCTCATAGAAAACTTAGTGCAATTTTTTAAAATACTCTCTCAAAGAAGAAATAGGTTGTCTGTATTTTCTAACAGGGTTAAATAATAAAAACTATAATCAAAATGCAGCCAAAGCCTGAACCAAAGACCTCTTGTTATATCATATATGACTTCATTCAGTTGCTTTAGAAATGCATCTTCTAAAAGCTGCATTCAATTTCAACTCCCAACTGTTTGGTATAGCTGAATTACACAGATGATTCTTCTCACTTATTGTTTCTTTGTACAAAGATATATTTAAACCCATGAATACATTCAGTGTCCTCGGATTCTCCATATTTAAAAAATGTCTGTAAATTTCTGTTCTGCTTTGCCACATGATTTATAGCCTCAATCATTGAAAACACCAACACAGTCTATTATTTGACTATACAAACTGAGATGACCACTTCCAATGATCTATCTTACCATATAGCAGAACATCCAATAAATTAATATGCTGCTAAGCATGACCTAGTAAATTGATAAGCTCTCAAGGGAAGGAGAGTTTTAAAGATTACAGCTGCATTAATCATTCTGAATGGTGCTCCAGGGTCATTACAAAATCACACACAACATACTTTGCCGTGGAGACTGGCAACTAGAGCAGAGACTCCCTGATTTAAAAAATAAAACTATTGCTGAGTAAAAATAATTAAACAGAAAGAAAAAAGATATAGAGAAACTAACCCCTGAAAGAGGCTATTTGTATTGAATTCTACGGTCATAAAGCAAGTATCTTCTCCACTAAATGTGAATTCTAATGAAAAATTACTTCATAAACAAATAGCAACCCTAAATCACCATCATTATAAAAGCAACTAATACTCCACGAATGTACGTTTATTTGGTGCCAGACATGGTGCTAAGGCATACTCTCATTTAATGCTTATTTCTATGAAAGAAGTACTATTACTCCTATTTTACAGATGGGCAAACTGAAGCATAGAACACTTAAGTGACTTGTCTAAGTGTAGTAAATTGTAAAGTCAAGATTCAGATTCAGGCAGATATTTTCGAGACCCTACACTCTAAACCACTATAGTGGACTGCTTCATGTTGCTATAGGTATTTTTGAAGCTTAAGAAGAGAGAAATGAAAATACTATTAGGGCTTCCCCACCATATGGTCTATATTAGAATCATTGGCAGATACTATTTTTATTCTAAACCACAATCTCTTTCTCAAACCCCAAAGAATCAATGAACTTCCTTAACAGATTAAGATGCGTCATAAGATGCTAACATGTGGTTTACTTTAATTTTGCCTGAGACATGCTAAGTATCGTAATTGTGAAGAAAGGGCTCTCCCAAGTTGTTGCTATTTCTATAAAAACGTCTGAAGTAATAATTGGAGAATTATTGCTCCAATGAGCAAGTTGCACAATGAGGTCTTTCCTTAAACTTCAATAAATACAATTTCATATATTCCCCTGTCTGAAGTAGTAAAAAAGAGGTTGTTTTTGGATTTTTCTTTAACTAGGGGAAGGTATGGAGTTGGGAGAGGAAGAGTAGGTAAGAGGCAAGGTAACACTTAGAAATACACATTTTCCAAAGATAGAAGCTTGAGTATCTGGCTACCATGCCTTAGACAGCAATATCTCACAATAACCACCTAGTAGGAAAAAACAAAAACAAAAACAAAAAACAAAACCCCACTTGCTTCTAATTGTGAATGGAACTGGAAGAGATTAATATTTAGAAGTAAATAACATATCTTCATTTTCTTAGCTGCAAAGATCTTTTGCTCCTCTATCTTTTCAAAGTACCGTTCCACATTTCCTATTCATTATTCCCTTGGGAAGTGAGATCTTCCTCCTTGGACACACTTGGTTTTGCCTCTCCCATTGCACACACAATACTACTTTTTTGGGGGGGTTATACATGCTTAGTTTATAGTTGCCTTCTCCCATTAGACCTGAAAATTCTAAGGATAATGCTTTATATCATCCCACAGTGCCTGAGAAGGCTCTCAAATGAGTTTATCAACTACCAAGGGAAAAGCAGCAAAATGAAACAAATCACAGTGATTCAAACTAAAGCAGGGCAAACGTGAAACAAAATGAGTTAAAAAAAAAAAAAGGAAGAAATCAAACAGCACTCAGAAAGAGAGATGAACTCTAACACCCATAAGATAATTAAGTCTCATAGTTGGTTTCTGAGTATGATAACCAAAGTTTAAATCCCAGCTCTGCCACTCCACACTGGGGAAATCTAGACACCTCTCTGAAAATCAGTTACTTTCTAAGATAGGAGCAATAATGGTACTCCTTCAAATGGTTGTTGTAATGCCTGTTTAGCACTGAACCTAGTTTCTACAGCACAGCAGACACTTGAAACATGGTAGCTATTAGGACAGCTATACTTTAAGGTTTCTTGCCCCTAATCACAAATTTCAACAAACTCACTCTAAAGGGAAGCCAAGAGAACATATACACTATATGAAAGGTAAAAGTAACAGCACAGATGTCACAATTTGGAAGAAATTATGTTTACTTCTCCAGTCCTATTTTCTGTACTTTGCAAGGCATCAGCACTGTACTGCTTGTGGTTCCCAGCGTACATCTGCCATTTCTAGCCTTGTGCTTTTAAGCTCATGTTTGAGAATGCTTCCCTCCCTCCTGCTACTCACCCCTAACCCTCTGTTTGCTGGCCAACTCCCACTCACTATTGAAGGCTCAACTAAGAAACCCTTGGTGGCCTTCTTTCTCTTCCTCAAGGCTTATATCATCTGTGATTACTACACTGTACTCTATTTAATGCCAATCTTTCCACTTATACTCTAAAAGCTTCCTGAAGCCAAGGACAAACTGACTGCTGGAACCCCAACACTGTCATGAATGAGTAAATAAATAGATATCTCTAGAATTGAGTATAGCCCAGGATACAAAAAGTACTAAATTACCTTTTTTTAAAAAAATTATATTAAACGGCTTCATAAAAATTAGGCTGGAACACAGTATGCTACTTCTCCCCTATTTGTTTCTAAGCATATCCTCTCTCACTCAGCAAGTGAAATATTTCCTGTCTTTCAGGAAATCTAGGGAAACATGGGACCTCTCTACATTTCAGAGCCAAGATCACCTCACCAGACTTTCTCTTGACAAACAGGAAAATGATGGGCACTGTGAACAACAGCTGTGCTGCTCAGCTGGGCAAGAAAATGCAGGGCAGTTTGTAAAAGTATCTGAAAAGGACTCAGTGCTAAGAACCAGAGGAGGAGAATGGATGGGGTTACCTGAACAAAACAGCACTCATTAAATATCTGCTGATTAACGAGATTCCTTAAGTCTCTCCCATGTATACTTGAGCTCTGGTATATTTCAGATTGGGCAAAGGGTCTTATCAATAATCACACTGGGTTTTATTATTATTATTATTGTTGTTGTTGTTGTTGTTGTTGTTGGAAATAGTTCCCTTACTATAGCTAAGTTTTTTTGAATGAATGAGCAAACAGGTGAAAGACATGGACATGTGAATGCCTACAATGGGCCAGGCGATGTGTAGCCAGCAAAACAGCAGGCATTTAATGGAAAAGCAGCTTTACTGTTTTTCCAAGCTGCTGGTACTAGGAATGATATTTAATGGTGCTATATAGGAAGGCAGTATGGGCTCTGCATGGTACCTTTCTCAGACTGCACATAATTTAGAACCTGCTCCCCCTCTCACTTAAAGCCAGATAGAAAGGACAAGAGACCTGAAGATACCTTTTGATTACCAAAGCCATGCTCTTCCTCTGGACCTCTCGAGGCACCTGAGTCAATTTTTTAAAAATCTAAGCTAGTTTAAGTTTATTATCTGTCCATCCACCTCTTAAGGAATACTAAGTAATATGTGCTAAACTAAACTCTTGTGGGAATAGCAATGGAACACATTCTAGCTTATACTCCAATTCAGTATTTCCCATAGGTGGAATTATACACCATTAGAAAAAGAACTGATTGAGGGGCATCTGAGTGGCTCAGTCGGTTAAGCAGCTGACTCTCGATTTTGGCTCAGGTCATGATCTCACAGTTCATGAGGGGCTCTGTACTGTCAGCACTTGGGATTCTTTCTCTCCCTTGCTCTCTGCCCCCTCTTCTGCTCGTGCTTTCTCTCTCTCCCACTCAAAATAAATAAACATTAGAAAAAAAAGGTGATTGTTTCATAAAATGCAATGAGACAAGTTGTTAACTATCTGGTATAAAACAAGTTTAATATTTACCTCATACCATGTAGTAAGATTAATTTCAGATGATCAAAGTTAAATATAAAAATAAACGATTAAAAACTTAAGAAAATACAGATGAATATTTCTCTGTTGATGGAAAACTGAACTAAGCAGAAAAACAATGGAAAAACATACACACATAGACTTTAGATTGATGGCATTAAAATTTTTTAAATGTCTACACATCAAAATGAATAAAATAAAAAAAAATGGCAAATGAAAAACCAAGGCAAATGTCCAACATAACAGAAAAAGGTTAATATTCTTAGTGCATAAAAAATATTTACAAATCAGGGGAGCCTGGCTGGCTCAGTCAGTAAAGGGTGCGAGTCTTGATCTCGGGATCATGAGTTCCAGCCCTACATGGGGTATAGAGATTACTTTAAAAAACTTTACAAATCAATATGGCAAAAATAACTCTCCATGGAGAAAGCTGGGTTAATCACGTGAATGACTTACAAAACAGGGAATATAAAACATAGAATAGCAAATATATGAAAAAAAAAGTTTAACTTGTGAAAAAATGTAAATTAAAGCAATAATAAAGTAGAGGTTAAGAGAAAGATGTCTGGGGTCAGATATCAGGCCTATAACTCATTTGAATTGGGCAACTCATTTTACTTCTCTGAGCATCAATTTTCTTTATAAAATAGATATAATAATAATACCTGACCAACAGGAGTGATGTAAAAATTAAATAACATAATGCACGTAAACTACTCAGCATAGTGCCTGGTACATCATAAGTATTCAATAAATAACAGCACTTATTATAATAAAGAAAATGGATGATGATGATGATGATGATGATGATGAATGATGGTACTCAGGGCTACTGAGGGTAAAGTAAACCCAACATTTTTCTGCACTTGACCTCTGGCATATTTCACAGTTTGTCAACAAAGTCTGATCCAGCCTTTCTAGAGGACAATTTAGCAATATGTACCCAAAGTCTTAAAGGTGGTCCCATTCTTTAGGCTTCTGGAAACAGAAATGCTTAAAAATAATGGAAGAACTCAAAATGGAAAAGACTGCTGAATAATACTATATCCATCAATTCATCCATCTGCTGATCCATATGTCCAATATTTTTGACCCTAGTGACACAAAATAATGAAAACAGACCTAGTCCCTGGCTTAAAGGTTAGTTGGGGAGATAAGCAGTTAAACAATCAAGTACGTTAAGGAGATAAGAGCCACAATGGGTAAGTATAGGGTATTGTGGTGCGCAGAGAAGGAGCACCTACCATAGTCTGGGAGTGGAGTCAGGGAAGCTTCCCAGAAGAAGTGACATTTAAGCTGGGACCTGAAGGATGAGTAGGAATTAGTCAGGTAAAGAGATGAAGAAGAAGTGTTCCAGGTAAAGGAAACAGCATGTGCAAAAGCCTAGAGATTAAAGGGAGCGTGGCATGTCAGCTTGACTGAGCAGTGTGCAAGGCAGGAACTTGGGAAGATACAGGCTGAAGAGGTAAAGCAAGGTTAGCTCATTAAAAGTTTTGCTAGCAAAACTCTGGAGTGTAGACTTTATTCTAAGGGCAATACAATTAAAAGCAAACAGTGCTAATAAATGAAGAGTTAATATTCATAATATATCAAGAGGGCACACAGGTTGAAAAGAACGACCAAATAGTTCATAAAATGGAAATAAAGGATTATACTGAAGATTGCACAACTCTGTGAGTTTACTAAAAATCCCTGAATTGTAAAGTTATTAAAATGTGTCTATTTTAGGCTTTGGAGACTATACCTCAATAAAACTATCTTTTAAAAAAGTTAACAGAAACGCCTAATAAAGATATGAAAAATACTCAACTTGTCCAGTAATAAAGTATACATAAAACCAATGAGGTACTATTCCTTTTCTTTGAAAATTACTAATGATTAAATGTGAAAAGAGAATATCCAGTGTTAATAAAGTTAGGAGAAACAAGTATTCTTACACTATGCTGGTCTGTGATCCAGTAATCGTATTTCTTGAAATCTTAATAAATGTTCCAAAATGCTGTCAAATATTTATATTTAAATCACATTGCAGAGATTGCAATGTGATTTAAAATAGCAAAAAAAAAAAAGTTGGAAAATATCAGATGCTTACCAATAACGGAATGGTTAGAATGAGTTATAACTGCTCAATGAAGCCATTTAAGTGATATGGCACTACATCCATGATTTATAGCAAACTTAAAAAAAACCCAAATATGTAAAATTATATATACAGCAGCATTTCAGCTATGCTATATATGTACAACTGTAAAACACATATCTTTTATTCTCTTTTCATATGCATATATATATAACTGTAAAACACATATCATTCTCTTTTTGTGCTTTTCTATATTTTCTAAAATGTCCTACACTGTCCATGTATTATTCCTACAGTGTAAGAAAGTTTCTAAAGCTGTCTTTTAAAAATTTAAAGGCATCACTTTTAAGTATTTATACTTCAGATAAATCAATTTCATGTTTGCTATGGTTTTATCTTCTCTGGGGGAAAGATGCTGTCATATTTGTGTATATATATAATAAATAATTCAATAATATCTTACTTATCAAGCATCGTGTATGTAAATAAATTTCCTAATTAATTAAAACATATGTTATAAACATCAAAACTTTGGTGAAACTTGTATAGATGTCTATCTAAAACTACAATTCAATTAATCCTGACTGCTTAAATGAAGACAAAACAAGATGAAGCCTTATTATGATTATTAAGGGTTATCATTATGACCACATAATAGTAGCTCTGAGGTATCCCTGGGTCTTAGAGAGGGATCTGTCCTCACATTAAGTAATTCATAACCGCTAAATTTTTTCTTATGCCAGCTATTTATAAATCATCTTCTTCCTCCCTTTCTATAAAATATCAGCTATCATTTCCCGGAACTATTAGCAGCCTGTCTTTAGCAGCACTTGCCACATTTTCCATTCCAGTTTTGCTGTTAATAATCTTCTATAAGTAAGAAAACTAAATACCCAAGTTTTAAGAATTATGTGCAAACTAAGAGACCATAGGCTTCAAATAAGGGTATCACCTAAAAATGATTTGCACAGATAGATGATTCTGTTCTAGTTAAGGTTACAATATAAATGAACTGCAAAGAATAGGAGTTCTTGATTGTATTTTAAGTCTTGATTCCTTTACTGTATTGGCAGTCAAGTTCTCAGGATTAGAAACTCATATGTTGGGGCGCCTGAGTGGCTCAGTCAGTTAAGCGTCTGACTTCAGCTCAGGTCATGATCTCACAGTGGTGGGTTTGAGCCCCACGTTGGGCTCTGTGCTGACAGCTTAGAGCCTGGAGTCTGCTTCAGATTCTATGACTCCCTCTCTCTCTGCCCCTTCCCTGCTCACAGTCTGTCTCTCTCTTTCTCTCAAAAATAAATAAAAATGTTAAAAAAAAAAAAAAAAGAAACTCATATGCTGTTTCACACCACAGAAAGAGATGTGGACTAGGAACCAAGGAACTTGTGGACTAGGAACCTAGGAACTTAGTTCTAGTGCAAGTTCTTACACCAACCAGTTTTGTAACATTCAGTAAGTCTTTTAACCTTGGTACCTGTCCTGCATAACTTATAAGGCTGCTCTAGACTTAAATTAGATCAGAAACACAAAAACGCTCTGAAAAGTATAAATCACTACACAAAAGTAAAATATTTTATGGTATTTCACTGTGTTTATATGACCCTGGATCAACATATGTATCCATTCAGAAAATTCATACCAACAAAAGAATGAAGGAAAGAGATAATTCTTAAATTGCCTCCTATTAATTAGGAAACATCTATTATCTTAGAAGAACAATACATTCCAAGCGTTGGCATCTCAGATTCTTCCTCCCCTATATCCAGTCAGTTCCCAGGTCCTTTGTGTTTTGTCCATAATCCCTCACATCTGTCCCTTTCTTTCCACTACCAGTTCATAACCCCAGTTTAGGCCTTTATTATCTCACACCTGGGCAACCATAATGGCCTCTAACTGGCTCCACTCATGGCCTCCCATTGCCTCTCTCAAATCCCTCTGGCCAACAGCTGCCAAATCAGTTTTTTTAAAACACCCCTGCGATTATATCTGCTCAAAAACCTCTGAAAACTCTCCATTACCTTCCCCATCAAGTTCAACCTCCTAAGCTCAGCAGTCTCTGTGCAGTCCCAGCTTCCTCTTCACCTTTATCTCTTACTACTCTTCCAAGAATCCCTTCCTCAAACTGGTCTAGTTAAGTCCATATATACCTTGTATTTTTCTGTCTCTAAGCGTTAGTAGCTTTTCTCCACCTGGAATACTCTACTTCCTAGCTTCTATCCCAGCCTATAAATATTCTATCTATCCTTCAAGGCCTAGTTTGAGATCCACCTACTATGTGTAATTTCCTTTGTTACCACAAAGGAAAAGATAGAAGATTCTAAAGTTAGACAAATTTTCAACGGCTAAGTGGCACTGGGCACATTCCTTAAGCGCTCTTTGCCTCAGTTTCGACATCTGTAAGACAGGGATAATAGCAATTTCCTTTGTATATATTGTGAGGAGTAAATGAATTAATCCATGTAAAGCACTTGGCATGATGCCTGGCATAGACAAAAACCCAAGAGATGTTAGATACTGTTATTACTACTATTGCCAGTAGTGAATTTATCTTAATCTGAAATCAGACAATACTGGTCATTACAAACCAGCTATTCATATGCATACGGTATCATTTCCCTCACTCTCTTTTTCTACCCTCTAACCTCACATTTGTTCTTCCTGTCCCCTCCAAGATTACATGATCCTGCTAGACAGGGTCCATGTCTTATGCATCTTAGTATCTATAATAGCCATTCACACCCAGTAGATGATCGATAGATTTTAATTCCCAATGAATGATTACTGAAGAGCTGATAGTATTAAAATGTCCTACATCTCCGACAGTGGAAAAGTAAAATAAAATGCTAAAAATTATTAATTAAAAAAATCTAAATGTCCCAGTCTCACAAAATTAAATCTCTCTTTTCGTGGTTCTCTAGATTCTTGTTGCTCTCTTTTACTTTTAAAACAAACAACTTAATCTATTCATGCAGCAAGAGATGCAAGAGCATATGCAGATATGCAGGTCAGACAGCAGCCAAATATCGAAACACAAGAACCACAAGACAACTCAGCTGAACATAGCACTGGATGAAGTGAAATAGGAAGACAATTTAAAGGGAAAGGTAATCAGCTTATCAGTCATACAAACACTACTGATTGATACACACACACATACACACACACACACACCAGTCCCAGGATTCCTTTACACCAAGGGTCACATATGCACAACTGAAATAACCAAGTTACTATAGTAAGTAGACACAGAAATATCAACCAGTTAGCTCAACAACTGAGCCTACCACATGATCAGTTACCTATCTCAAAAGTGACTAATAACTAAGCTTCAGGTAATTAAGTCATATCAAGTAGATATGGCCTTACTGTATACTAATCATTCACCTCAAAGAACTTAGGATTATAACTTGATATACCATATGTATGGTATTCTTATAGCATAAACTTTTTAACAATACCAAGGGAAAATGATGTTACTATAATGCTGGTCTCTGGTGTATTTGCATGATTCTACTAACTTTCAGTTGCTTTCTCAGCCAAAATCATGCGTGGTGACCACCATCCTCAAAGAGTTTACTAGTAGAGAGAAGTGAGATGTTCTGATGAAATGTTAACTTTCCAAAAACTAGCACAAAGTACTACATATAAGAATAAATTTTACTAAATTTCTATCCTATGATGCTTGTCTTCAGAGGACCCTAAAAACGTTTTATCATCTTTGAAGTGCAACTATTCTCAAATCACAAAATCTTCAGAGTTGGAAAAGGCCTTAGAAGTCCCTCACTGCTGGAATTCTTTATACTAACTTCTAGGCAAAAGATCCTCCAGCTTTTCCTTTAATACTTTAAGCAATGGACATTCACTATTTTTGCAAGGCAGTCTACTCCACTGTTACAAGATTCTTCTTCTTTACAATCATTGGAAATCTGCCCCCCCTGAACTTTACCCAAGGATCCTAGTTCTGCTCTCTGAAACAACACAAGTTAACCTCCGAAATATGATCACTTCTAGAATTAGGATATAATTGTTAATCTGGTCACACAAAATTCAAAAGAAAGCTCAGGGGAAAAATAAGAAACCACCACTACACAGAACAAAATTTTGAAATTCAGGAAACTATGTTGAAATCACAAGTCACCATATTTTCAAGATATCAAAGCCCACGCCTCAATGAACATATAAAGAATAACCTGATGTTTTACAGTGAAGGGTGGTACAGCGTTTAGTGAATACCTTTTTGCAACTTGAAACTACTAAATCCAACAGTTTTAAAAATTACAATTCTGTAGGAAGTTCAAGATGGCTCTTCCAATTGCTCATATTTTCATTCTATTTCCTTCTAAAACATCTGCATTTTTTTAAAGATCCCATATCGTCCCGCTGATGCAAAATTTTATTTTTTAAATAAGTATTTTCAAGAAAAAAGCCTAAAAGAATGGGGTATAAAGGGATGGGGGTGGGGCTAGGAGCCAAGTCAAAGGAGGGCCCAGCAGGAAAAGGCTGGTTATTGGGTATTTTCCTTCTGGAAGCATGCTTCACTGGCATAGGCATCTGAAGCATATAAACACGACCCAAGAACAAGAACGATCATAAGCAATGAGTGCAAGGCATTAATACTTGTAAGATGTAAATGAATTGGCACTGGTCATCAAGCAGCGCCAGATGCTTCAGGACTACTTAGAGGAAAGGAAAGAGGTCCAAGAAACAGAGACCTCTCTCTGCTGGAGAGGAGGGAAGAAACCAAGGATAACTACCAGCTGAGCAGTCCAATGAAGCCCAAACAGTACCAGAGCCCAAGAAAGACAGCAAGTGACTAGAGGGAAGGCACACACCCCGGAGAGACTGAAGAAGGGGTTGCAGTGTGCGAATACTGAACGAGTCCATGAAATGGGTGTAAGTATGGAGATGTGGTGTGTGTTAGGGGCAACGCAGGAGTCCCACGGTCCTCTCCCTGCAGCAGAGCAACAGAGGGTACAAGGAAGGGGGAGGGTGAAAAGCCAAGAATGACTCATTCCAGAAAGGAAGTGTTCAAGCCGTAGGAAAGCATGCCACAGGGGTGGGGGGGGGTGGGGGTTCGGGGCGAGGGCTGTGAGAGCAAGGTGCCCAGAGTGATGGGGGCGAAAATCAACGTCCCATAGGTCCCGCAGCTCGTCTTAAAGATGGGGGGTGTGGGGGGTTCGCGGCAGCCGAGTGCCAAGGCCTGGGAAGAGGCGCGGCGCGTGCGCAGTGGCGCTCGGCGGGACCCGCTGAGGCAAAGCGGAGCCGCAGTGACAGAAGCGAGCGCAGCGGCCGCCGGGTGGGACTCACCGAGGCGCAGGGGCTGGAGGTGGTGCTGGGGGTAGGCGACCGCTGGACCGTGACCAAAGCCATCTAGGCGCTGCTAGGTTGTTCCGGGCAGGGCATTCTTGTCCTGAGTGTGGGGGGCGGGAGGGTGACGGAGCCGGGATGGGGAAAGGGGTGTGGGATGGGGGTGAGGGGAACGGGGAGGAGGAGGAGGCCGCGGGAACGGCCGCAGGTTCCGCACCCACCACCGGACTCTCGCCGACTGACGCGCCGAACGGGCGGCGGGCGGGCGGGCGGGCGGTTCGGCAGCAGCGGGGCACAATGAGCGCTCCCAGTGCGCAGGCGCCACCTGTCAGCAACCGCCTCTCCCCTCGGCGCGCGCCGCCGCCTCGCCGTAACCCTTGAGTTGCCGGAAGCCGGCGGGTTGTTTGCGCCTCTGACCGCCGCCCCTTCCCGGGTTTCCTCCTTTGCTCTGGAATCGCGCGGTTCGCGCGCGCCCGGAGGCTGTGAGGTGGGATGGGGGGAGGGGCCCCGGGGCCTGGGAGCTACTGGAGTCCCCACTCCTGAGAGACGACCATTTTATGAGGTGGGGGCGCACAGCTTTGCCGATTTTAGAGAAAGGAAACTGAGGTGAAAATCCTGAGGCAAACACGTTGGCTGGTGAGAAAGGGCTCCGCGGGGCTTCAAAGGCTTTCTCTAGGCGGGAGTGAGACTTACTGGACTAGAGACCCTCGTGGCGCGACCAGGTGACGAGTTTATCCCCCCCTTTGACCCGGCTCTCGGGGGCTTTTTCTGAGCTTTATTTACCACCCTCTGTCTCAGAGTCCATGTTTTATGATGAGACTTTATGAAAGAAAGAAAGCTTTTTAATTTTATACCCTGAGAAGCTTCATGGTACCCTCACGCTTCCTCTATTACCCTGGCTCCTGTCTAAGGACTCATTCATTCATTATTCCTAAGGCGAGAAAGGCTGTATGAGCCCGGAAGGCCGAGAAAGCCGGGCTCTCAGAGTTTTAAGGGTCCAACCTGCTATTTACCTCCCACTTGCTTCCTGCTGAGAAGAAATTCGCTTAACTAGCATTTGCTCCTTGAGATTTGTTTTTCTCCTTCGGCTCTAGATTTCATTATTTCATAGACATATGTGAAATGTACGTTATTAAATATTTTAAAGGAATAATCTAAAAGATAAACCGTCAGCATGGGGCGCCTGGGTGGCTTAGTCGGTTAAGCATCCTCTTGGGCTGAGGGCATGATCTCACAGTTCGTGAGTTTGAGCCCCACACAAGGAAGGCTCAGTGCTGACGGCTCAGAGCCTGGAGCCTGCTTCTGGTTCTATGTCTGCCTCTCTTTCTCTCTGCCCCTCCCCTGCTTGCGCTCTGTCTCTCAAAAATGAATAAACGTTTAAAAAAAAGAAAGAAAGAAAAGATAAACCGCCAGCCGACCGTAGCGTAGAAAATAATGAAAACTCAAGATTTAAAAAGGTGGGAAAATCTCACTATGCAAATACCATTGACTATTTACACAGAGAAAGAGAGTTGACCAAGCCATTTCTCAATTAGAGTGGATGCTCTGGAATATACCACCATCTTTATCAAAGCTGAGGAAACACACATTAAGGAGTTTGCAGTTATTAAAGCCACCTCCTCCTGTTTGTCACTCAAAGTCTCTTGGGTTTCTTGGCTTCCTTTAAACTGACAGGGCTGTCATGTGCTCTTTCTGGCTGCTGTATGGTTAAGTGCCACTAGAGCCCTCTGTGCTGAGCCTTTGTTCTCTCCCTGGGGCCCTGCGGTTGAAATAATTAGCAGGGAGGTTCCATCAAGAATCAGACACTGAGGGTCCCTGTACTGTACAGTCCTGTGTAGAAGGAATT
Organism: Paguma larvata; assembly: GCA_030068075.1. NCBI lineage: Eukaryota > Metazoa > Chordata > Mammalia > Carnivora > Viverridae > Paguma > Paguma larvata. The sequence continues at coordinate 7,945,978 of CM057843.1, forward strand.
GCCGAGAAGCCAGCTGGTAGGCTTTTGCCCCCTGGTGGCGGTCAAGAGTGCCTGCGAGACAAAAATTAAACAAAGATGTGTGGTTCACAGATTAAACAATCCGACTGTGTTTTTCCCAGAGCTTCGAAGTAAACAGGAAAAGACAAGACAAAGTTCAGAAGTAAGAACTTTGAACCTATGCTTAGGAGACCACACAGGAAGCTGTATGCATAGCTAAGAAATACCCGTAGCCGAAAGCTGAATGAACTCAAATGAAACGTGGTTTAATAAACCAAAGTATGGGCCTAGAAAAACTATTATATAAATCAATAGGTCTTAGTAATGTACTTGTAAGATTCTCTTACTGACTCAGGTTGGCCAAAGTGCTTATCTGCTTTTGTGTCAACATGATATTAAGAGATTCTTTTGGCAGATGAGAGAATTCCATTAATCTCTCAGTGGGAAAGATCACTACCATAGGAGTCAGAAGACCTGGCTTCTAGTTCCGATTCTGTAAAACCTTATGCAAATGGCTTAAACGTTTTGATCATTAGTTTCTATAGTGGAGGTCTAACTCACAGGATTCTTGTGATCAAATGAGATAATGCATGGTAAAGTGCAGTATAAATTACAAAGCCTTGAATGTAATTAAGATAACTTTATTATTCTTCGACGTTTGTTCCAAGTTCAGTCAGCTTTTGCTGAGTGTACCCTCTGGGTAGAAAATAGCATCAAGCAAAAAGGACTAAAAAGACCTATGATTCATGCCTTTCTTAACAGTGAGAGAAGTAGATTGGTGGTCAAGAGATGTGTCATCTGTAGGAAGATATAAAACATCTCTGTTAAACATTTCTGAGAAGACAAAATCCTGGTCAAAATTGAGATCATAAAAAAAGTTGGGATTATAAGGTACCCAGATTCACATTAAGTATTTGTATCAGGAAATTAATTTATTAATTTACAGACAAAGTATCTTCCTGGCATATAACCTTTTAAGGAAAATAAGATTTGGAAATTACTGGTGCATGTTCATTAATTTATTCACCATTAATCGAGAAAATTCTGAGTGCGTATTATAGACTAGACACTGTTTTAAGAACAAAATAAAAGTCTATCTCTTAGGGGCTCAAAGCCTATTAGCAGGGATAAACACACCAAATAATGACAGTATGGCCTAGTAGCACTGTGGATTTAGTCACCTCTGCTAGGTCCTCCAGGGAGACACATATACTGGAGAAGTCTAGTTATGTGCAAAGTGCTTTAGAAACACAGAGGAAGAGGTCTGAGCAAATGTACATTTTACAATATTGCCTTTTGGGCTTTGGCTGCAGAGCTATATCAAATGTGAGCATTTGAAATCCATACTGTCTTCCCTGGGCTCCACCCTGGTTTGTACTTTCTGGTGATCGGAGGAATTATTTACTTCTAATAGAGAAAAGACCCTAGAATCTTCTTAGTATGTTAGTTGAATTTGAGAAGAGAGGCCAAGAGTAGGATTCCCAAAAGAGGGGGCCAGAGACAGAAGTCCTTCTAGTTCTATTTATAAGACATTTATTCTTCTCACCTTTGATAATGGAGGCCTACTTTTGCTATTGGAATTCCTTTAACCCTTAACTTGTAACATCACTTCTTCAGGGGTGAAATTTTAGGGGAACTTTTGAAATTCTTGAGTCACTTGGTTCTTAAGCTTTGAGAACTTGATGAAAAGTATTAACTATCTCTCCAGAAAGATATACTTGTTCATTTCACACAGCTACTGAATCCATTGAGAGAACCGAGGTTAAGAATCCTGATCTAAAGCTAAAGCAGTGCTTCTCCACCTTTTTTCATATCATGACATCCATAGAAATAATGATATTTGTATAACACACTGGGATAAATTTAAAGGGGATTTGGAGGCAACTATAATGGGGTGTGAAAAATTGTATTTATATAATATAATAAAAAGAAAATTAACATATTCAGGATATTAAATATTGAATTTGTATGAACTTCCAAATAGTCTTCTCAAAAATTTAATGAAAAACTTGAGATTGCTTCTATAAACATGATGTGTTTTATGTAGAGTTTTTAAAAACATTATTACAATATTATTGACTATATTCCGTATGCTGTACTTTTCATCTCCATGACTTACTTATTTTATAATCGGAAGTTTTTCCCTCTTAATCCCTTTCATCTATTTCACCTGAACCCCTATTTCCCTCCACTCTGGCAACCATCATTTTGTTTTCTGTATTTATGAATCTATTTCTGCTTTTTGTTTTTTGTTTTGTTTTTTGGATTCCACATATAAGTGAAATCATATGGTGTTTGTCTTTCTCTGTCTGACTTATTTCACTTAACTTAATACTCTTCAGGTCCATCTATGTTGTTGCAAGTGGCAAGATTTCATTCTTTTTTATGGCTGAGTAATATTCATATATATATGAGTATATATATGAATATATATATATATTGTATATATAAAGAAGATGTGATATATATGGATCTACCTATAGATGGATACTTGGATTGCTTCCATATCTTAGGTATTGTAAATGCTGCAATAAACATAGGGGTGCATGTATCTTTTCAAATTGGTGTTTTCACTTTTTTTAGGTAAATGCCCACTAGTAGAATTACTGGATCATATGGTAGTCCTATTTTAAATTTTTTGAGGAATATCCATAATATTTTCCATAGTGGTTGCACCAATTTACATTCCCTCCAACAGTGCACAAGGGTTCCCTTTTCTCCACATCCTCGCCAACACTCGTTATTTCTTGTCTTTTGATATTATCCATTAAGACTGGTAGTGAGACAATATCTCACTGAGTTTTGATTTGTCTTCCCTGATGATTAGTGATGGTGAGCATCTTTTCATGTGTCTGTTGGCCATCTGTATATCTTTGGGAAAATGTCTAGTCAAGTCCTCTGCCTATTTAAAACATTTTTTTTAGATGTTTATTTATTTTGAGGGAAAGAGAAACAGAGTGCAAGCGGGAGAGGGGGAGAGAGAGACACACACACAGAATCTGAAGCAGGCTCCAGGCCTGAGCTGTCAGCACAGAGCCCAATGCGGGGCTTGAACTCAAGAGTCATGAAATCATGACCTGAGCCAAAGTCAGACATTTAACCGACTGAGCCACCCAGGCGCCCCTACCTATTTTTTAATCCAAGTATTATTTTGTTAGTGTTGACTTGTATAAATTCTTTGTATAATTTAGATATTAACTCTTTATTGGTTATATCATTTGCAAATACCTTCTGCCATTCAGTGGGTTGCCTCTCTAGTTTTGATGACTTCCTTTGCTGTGCAAAAACTTTTTATTTTGTTGTAGACCCAATAGTTTATTTTTGCTTTTGATTCCCCTGTTTGAAGAGACATATCCATAAATAATGTTGCTAAGGCCAATGTCTAAGAGTCTACTACTTATGTTTTCTTTTAGGAATTTTATTGTGTCAGGTCTTACAGTTAGGCCTTTAATCCATTTCGAGTTTATTTTTGTGAATGGGATAAGAAAGTGATCCAGTTTCTTTCTTTTGCAAGTAGTTGTCCAGTTTCCCCAGCACCATATATTAAAGGGACTGTCTTCATTGAATGTTCTTGCCTCCTTTATTGAATATTAATTGACCATATAAGTGCGGGTCTGTTTCTGGGTTCTCTATTTTGTTCTCTTGATCAAAGAGATCAAGTTTTTCTGCCAGTACTGTACTGTTTTGATTATTATAGTTTTGTAGTATATCCTGTAATCTGGGATTGTGATATCTGCAGGCTTTGCTCTTCTTTCTCAGGATTGCTTTGGCTATTCATGGTCTTTTGTGGTTCCACACAAATTTTAGGATTATTTGTTCAAATTCTGTGAAAAATTCCATTGGTATTTTGATAAGGATTATGTTGAATCTGTAGATTGCTTTGGGTAGTATGGACATTTTAACATTATTCTTTCCAATTCATGAACATGGTATATTTTTCCATTTGTTTGTGTTATCTTCAGTTTATTTCAACAGCGTCTTATATTTTCAGAGTATGGGACTTTCACCTTCTTAGTTAAATTTATTCCTAGGGATTTTGTTCTTTTTCATACAAGTATAAATGGGAGTGGTTTTTTTAATTTGTCTTTCTGCTACTTTCTTATTAGTTTATAGAAATGCAACAGGTTTCTATATATTAATTATATATACTGCAACTTTACTGAATTCATTTATTACTTCTAATGGTTTTTTGGTGGAGTCTTTAGGGTTATTTATGTAAAGTATCATGTCATCTGCAAATAGGGATAGTTTTATTTCCTTAAAATTGGAAGGGTTTTATTTCTTTCATCTGATTGCTGTGGCTAGGATTTCCAGTATTATGTTGAATAAAAGTAGTGAGAATGGACATCCTGGTCTTATTCCTGATCTTAAAGGGAAAACTTTCAGTTTCACCATTAAATATAATGTCAACTGTGGGTTTTTCTTTTTATGACCTTTATTATGTTGAGATATGTTCTCTCTAAACCTACTTTGTTGAGACTTTTTATCATGAATGGATATTATATTTTATCAAATGCTTTTCTGCATCTATGGTTTTTATCCTTCCTCTTGTTAATGTGATATCTCAGATTGATTGGTTTGAATATTGAACTATCCTGGAATAAATCCAACTTGATTGTGGTAAATAATCTTTTAAATATAAATAAAACAAAATAAATACAATAAATATATTGTTGAATTTGGTTTTTGTTTGCTAATATTCTGTTGAGGATTTTTGTATCTATGTTCATTGGGGGATATTGACCCGTAGTTTTTTTCTTTCTTCTACTATAGTCGGATTTTGCTCGTTCTTTTCCTAGTTCCTTTAGGTGTAAGTTTACATCATTGTTTTGAACTTTTTCTTGTGTCTCAAGATAGCCTATAAACTTTCTTCTCAGAACTGCTTTTGCTGTGTCCCAAAGATTTTGGACCATTGTGTTTCTATTTTCATCTATCTCCACATACTTTAGTTGTTGTTGTTGTTTAGTTTTTATTTCATAATAATAAACTTAACTCTGCAATCCAGCTAGACTTAGAGAGGAGTAAGGAAAATATGGAACCCATAGAACTACAGTGAGAGCACAGATTATAGGATATTTCAAGCAGATGGGGGTGAAGAGGTACACTCTTGGGCTACAGCAGGAATGGTCTGGTAGTTAAGATAAATCACATGTCAGATTTATTAGATTTGTCCACTCAGCAATGGTGATCTTCTTGCTGGTCTTGCCATTCCTGTACCCAAGATGCTCCATGGCACCCACAATATTCATGCCCTCTTTCACCTTGCCAAAAACTGCATGCTTGCCATCCAACCCACTCAGATAAAAAACTAGGAACCATTTATGTTGGGTCCATCATTTGCCATGGACAAGATGCCAGGACCTGTGTGCTTCAGGATGAAATTCTCATCAAATTTCTCCCCCTAGATGGACTTGCAGCCAGTGCCATTATGGCATGTGAAGTCACTACCCTGGCACATAAATAAATCCTGGAATAATCTTGTCAAAGCAGGAAACTTTATAACCAAATCTTTTTTCCCTGGTTCTCAGAGCATGAAAGTTCCCTACTGTTTTTGGAACTTTGTCTGCAAACACCTCAAAGGAGACATGGCCCAAGGGCTCACCATCCACAGCAATGTCAAAGGACACGATGGGATTGACAGTGGCTGGATGGCATGGGCAACTCTGGGATGGTGGCGACTGTAAGGTTGTCTCCATGTATTTTTTTTTTTCTTTGATTTCTTTGTTAACCATTGGTTGTTTAGTAGCACATTGTTTAGCTTCAATGTGTTTGTGTTTTTTCCAGTGTTTTTTTTTCTTGTTATTGATTTCTAGTTTCATATCGTTGTGGTCAGAAAAGATGCTTGATATGATTTCAGTCTTGCTGTTGAGACTTGTTTTGTGAACTAACATGTGATCCTGGAGAATGTTCCATGTTGCACATGAAAAGAACATTTATTCTATTGTTTGGGGATGAGATGCTTTGTACATATCTGTTAATCCATCTGATCTGATGGGTTATTCAAAGCCACTCCTTCCTTATTGATTTTCTGACTAGATGATGTATTCATTGACGTAAGTGGGGTAGTTAAGTCCCCTACTATTATTGTATTACTGTCAGTTTCTTCTTTTATGTCTGTTAATGTTTGGTTATATTTAGGTGCTCACATGTTGGGTGCATAGATATTTACAGTGTCCATCCTCTTGTTGCATTGATCCCTTTATTGTTATGTAATGTCCTTTTTCTCTTATTACGCTCTTGGTTTTTAAGTTCTATTTTGTCTGATATAAATATTGCTACCTTTTTTTCACTTTTATTTGCATGGAATATCATTTTTTTATCCCTTCACTTTCAGTCTGTATGTGTCTTTAGGTCTGAAGTGAGTATCATAGACAGTATAAAGGTACATTTTGGTGTTTTATTCATTAAATCACCTGATGTCTTTTGATTGGAGTATTTACATTTAAAGTAATTATTGATAAGTATGTGCTTATTGCCATTTGTTGTTTTCTGACTGTTTTTCTAGTTCTTTGTTCCTTTCTTATCTTGTTGTCCTCTTTCCTTCTGGTTTTATGGCTTTTCTTTAGTGTTATGCTCAGGTTTATTCCTCTTTATTTTGTGTATCATAAGTTTTTATATTTGTGGTTACTATGGGGTTCATATATAACATGTGTTTTAGCAGCCTATATTAAGTGGGTCACTTGAGTTCACATGTGTGCTGAAGAACACATACTAAAGGCACTAAATTTTTACTCCTCCTCTATGTTTTATGTATGTGATATCATATTTTAAATCTTTATTTTGTGTATCCCTTGACTAATTTTTTGTAGATATAATTGATTTTACTATTTTTGTGCTTTAGCTCCTTACTGGCTTTATAAGTGATTAATCTGTTACCTTTATTGTATGTTTGCTTTTGTTAGTGAAATTTTTTTCATAATATTCTTCCAGTTATGATCTTTTCGTTTCACAAACTGAGGGGAGAGGGGGGAGAGTGGGTGATGGGCACAGAGGAGGGCACTTGTTGGCTTGAACACTGGGTGTTGTTTGGAAACCAATTTGACAATAAATTATTTTAAAAAATGATCTTTTCGTTTCATTTGAAGAATTGCCTTTATTTTATTTTTTTCAATTAAATATTTATTGAAGAAATGCAGAATAAATGAAGCAGGGTGGGAGGAGATAGCCTGAAGATATAATAAACACCTCCAAATATTCAGAGGGCAGCACACAAAAACTGAAAGACTTGTTCAGTATTTCTCCGAAAGGCAGAACTTGAACCAACGGATAAATATAAGCAACCAGTAGGCTGTGGGACAGTTGTGCAAAGGATCAGTTATCTTAATAACATCTTTGCCACTAGAATGCATTCCACCCTGTTTTCCTGGTTCTGAAAGGAATATTACATCTAATATGTCTCCCGAAGGTCTTGAATAGTCACATTTTCATGGCAAACCCCGCACTGCCAGTACACTGGATATACTAACACTACCAGGAAAAGATGTGAAGTTAACATACTGCTTTACTGAGGAAATGGTCTTTTGTTCCTCATCTACATTTCAGCATTCTGTGGGAGTGATTTTCAGGAGGTGAGGAGTAGGAGAGCACATTCTCTGAAGAGGGTGGATCAGAATCCATAGCAGCAGATACTGCTTCTGGGGACAGTCCTCCTCAGATCCCATATGAATCACTGTAACTGTCAACCATCAGTTGCAGACAGTGGAGTGCTGTGTGCTACGGCAGGGACAAACAGTTGACAACCACTGTCCCAGATGAAACAGGAAAGCTGTGTTTTATAGCATTAGGAAACATAAACTGCATAATACTGAGGGGCTCCGTCTAAATTGTTAAATATTAGAAAACGAGAATTGTTGCAACAACTATTCAGCATAATGTTTAAGGACAGTATATATACTTTATATATGTATTTTATCACATACTCAGGGAATGCTGAGGTGCTAATCCATCCAAAAAATTAAAAATAAAAAATTTACATTTCTATACTTGTCAGTATACAACATTCTGAAGTTGGATCTTGAATTCAGAATGATATATCAGTTTTCGAGGAAAATCACATAATCGGTCAGGCTTCTCATTGGGGATTGGTGGAACTGGGGCAGGTTCTGATAAGGGAATAAACCAGTTGAAGGAAACATCCAGGGCTCCTGCAGCTGGCTTTTGAGGCATAACATTCTTGTAATAGAGTGGGCTTGCCATCCGTGTTCTAATGTACCTTTCACAGCCTCTTCCACAGGAGCCCAACAAAGGCAGCAAAATCGTTGGCTCTTTATGGAGGTATAGGCTTGAGCGACCAGGGTGAAGGCTCTTCTCTTTGTGGCATCTCTAAGTGCTTCCATGATAGGTTGGACCATCTCAGACCACTGGTGTGTGTTGATGGTCATATAGATCCCAAGGAAATCTCTCTGCCAGATTCTTTGTCCTATTAACCAAATTCCCCCAAATTCAGAATTTGCAGATTCTATAGTATCCTTTTCCAAAGATATCTTGCATTATTCATGTCATTATGGAGCAGATATAAAGCCAACAGCTGACCATACACTAGGGATGTTCCAGTTCCTCAGGAGCCTCAAGCTCCTGGTTCTTTTACTGATCCAGCAACTTCTTGAAATTAAGGCACTTTCTGCCATCACCACCACCTCTGGCATCTTCCCAGCCAGTTCCACCTCTCACTTTCCCAAAGGTAGACCCCAGACACTCCCTTGGCCAGCGCACCCACAGTGAAGTACTAAAGAATTCCCTTTTAAAAACAACAACAACAACAAAACAGAAAAAGGAATTCCCTTTAACATTTCGAGTCATCATCCAGAATTTAAGAAGAGATAAAGATTTTCCCAGATAAACAAAAGTTAAAGGAGTTCATCACCACTAAACTAGTCTCACAAGAAATGTAAGGTTTTATGATTGAAACGACTACACGTAATTCCTGAACAAGAGAATTCAACAATGATCACTTGGTAGTCATTATTGATGAGAATATAACTCATGCAACTAGGTGACAAATTTAAAACAATTTTCACAACAATTAAAAACTTACAAGTATAAATTATTGAATTTACAAGTCAAACTTAAAAATATAAATTATTAAACTTACAAATATAAATTATTATTACAAGTCAAAAATTTGACTCTAATCGCTTTTACTTTTTTCCCACTGGCAAATATAAGATGCCACTATCTTATGATAACATGACTGATTTCAGAATCCACTTTTTCATATCAAGTATATATTACCAAATAATGGTCAAGCTCTAATTTGCAGAGTATGACTGTTATTAAAATGAAAATCCTGCAGCTAACTTGGATATAACTAAAAGGACACATCAGCCATAAAGAAAAGGAAGAATTCAGTATATACAAAGAGAGAAATTGGGAGTTGAGTCTATAAGCAGTATCTGGCAGGCCTCCCTGTGTTTCCTGGCCATACCTTAGGCTGTGAATCCTGCCCCTTGGGTACTGGAACATGCACTCTCCTAGCAGCTCCAAGGCTCAGTGTTTATGACAAGCAGCAATACTCACTGCAACTGGCTTTGAAAAGTGATGCCCTGGTAATAGAAAACTCCTCAGCTTTGATCTTTTATTAAAGGATACTTCCTTTAATAAAGCAAATTCTTCATTGTGCTTGCCTCCTGTGGGACTATGGGGGACATTAGGGTGGATCATCAGTCTCTGATTATTTTGGGCTACTCTTTGAGAAGCCTTAGAACAAATTGCTTCTGACCAGGAGTGAATTACGTAGAGGCACCAACCACCCCAATTCTTTCAGGCCACTCATAGGGTTGAATAGGTAACTATCTAGCAGTACATTTGTAACTCATTTATTATATATTAAATGAAATGTGTCACTTAAAAGACTATGGTTTATATAGCTAAGCTTGTTAAAATGGGGGAAAAAAGAAATCATAGTTTCTGTTTTTAATAATGCAATTCCTTATATTCAAAATGATTATATTACAAAGTAATATAACTATAAATTAATTCGTACAGATGAAATATATAATAGCTGGAGTATGATTGAGTCATGTGTTGCCTTCACCTGGTTGTAATCTTTCTTAAACTTTAATACTCTGTTACTAACTTTAATAATTAGTCAGTGTCCATATAGGAAATGGAAATCATACCAGTTATTCGACTAGATAATTTAACGAGAATGGTTAAATAGATATAAAGTGAAGGAGGTGACTACAAAGCTAAAAAGAAAAATCCAAGGTATTATAGATGGAGCAAATGTTACCACATCTAGAGCTGGAAAAAAAATTAAGCAAAGAAAAAAACTTACATAGAGGAGTGACCTCTCAGAGCTGAAACTCAGATCTCTGAGAAGATGCTGCTCAGCCAGTGTCGGTGTCTCTGAGCTTAGAGGAGGGGACTCTGTGGGACCCAGACCTCTAAGACAGGAACACTGGCTGGCTGGTGTTTATGTCTTTGAGTTGATGAAATATACAGAACTGCAGAAAAACCACTAACTGGACTCAGTTGCTGCTGCAAAAGGGGCCTGCTGTTACCAGGATGAAGAACCATTGCTGGGGTAAGGCACACAGGAACCGAAAGGCTGTAGGAAGCAGTCTTGAGGTAGACAGGAAGGAACAATTCTCTGCCCTTCCTCAGTCTTGGGGCCTCTCTCTGATGCCACCAGTTAACAGAGCTTAACAGAACCACCTGACAAGGCAAAGAAATGTGGTTTTCGGAGTCCCAGCTCCAGCATCAAAGAAGAATACACAAAAGTGAGTTGAGAGCTGCGATAATAATGTAGTAACTGGCATTTGACTGATGTGAAAATTGATACCAGAAATGGAGTTTATCTTTCATCCTCTGGGTTGCATGTATCTCATGAAGATAGTTAAAGACCACACTTCTTCCAGCTCCTCACATCCAATGAGTATAATGTCATCAATGTAGTAGACCAAGTCAATGCTGATTTGAAGGTCAAGATGCTCAAAATCTCTGTGGACTACATTATGGTAGAGAGCAGGAGAACCGTCATAGCCTTGGGGCAAGACAGTGAAGTTATATTGTTGGCTCTGCCAAGTAAAATCCAATTGCTTCTGTTGTTCTCTGCCAATGTGTATGGAGAAATAAGCAGTTGCTAGGTCAACAGCTGCATACCAGGTCGCACGAGGTCATTGATTTGCTCCAGTAAAGATATTACATACAGAAAGCAACTGCAATTGGAGACATCACCTGATTGAATTTATAATAATCTACAGTCATTCTCCAAAATTCATCCACCTTCTTCACAGACCAAACAGGCAAGTTAAGTTGGCATGAGATAGGTTTCATCACTCCCTGCTTCTTTCAAATCTTAACTGGTGTTACTAATCTCTGTAAGTCCCCATTTATCATCCCAGGAAAGCAATAATTTTTGTTTACTCTCCTGGTATATGTGTAGGGAAGGGAGTTTCTAAGGGTTACATCATGGCCCTTCATACTGTAAGCCTCCTTATTTCAGGATCAGAAATTCTGATCTGGGATTCTAAACTAAAAATTCTGCCAGTTGCCATGTATCTATTCTAATTATACATCCAGGAACTGATGAAATCACTACAGAGCATTTCTGTGGATTTACTTAATCCACTGTGATTCAAACTTGAGTAAGACTCAATTTCTCGGGGGATGGGAGGTGGGGAATGGGTTAAATAGGTGATAGGGATTAAGGAATGCATTTGTTGTGATGAGTACCGGGTGATGTATGAAATTGTAGGTTCATTTTATTGTACAGCTGAAACTAAAATCACACTGTATGCTAACTAACTGGAATTAAAATAAAAACTTTTAAAAAATAAAGGGAAGGTGCAAGGACTAAACTCTGGGAGCACTCCAATATTAAGAACTCTAAGAAAAGAAGAGTAACCAACAGGCGAGACATAAAAAACAACTAAGGAAGTGAAAGAAAAACTCAGGTATTGTTATCCTGGAAGCCAAGTGAAGAAAGTACAGGTTTCCCCCATCATCTGAAAGCACAACGTTCTAGTGAAACCTTCTGTAAGCCAGAATGACATAAAGCAAAGAAGCGATTACCATTTATTTATATGGATAAAAATTTTGAACATTCCTAGACCCCAAAAAAATCAACTCTCTTAGGCTTCATTGTTTCCTTAGGACACATCTTGTTAACGGATGCATGAAATATGTTGAGATAAAGCACAGATGCTTCAGACACAGTTCAAAGCTACGGTTGCTGAATGCTGAGCTGCTGAGCGTGGCTTCTGGGAGGGAGCTTAGGGTCCATGCTGCCTCTATAATGGCTTGCAGAAAAACAAATGCTGAATGCTATTTTTACTTTTTGCCTTTTTTTGTAAAGGCAAAAATTTTTTTGGATTTCTTTCCCTTAGGGAAACCAGGTGGTGGTCAATGCATCATCAAGATTAGTGCTCAGTTACGACCTCAAGACCTAACTCACCAATTGACCCCAATTCAACTGAGTTCAAACTCTTCATCGACACTGGGAGAAATGGTGCTAATCTTAAAGGACCCTGAACCCCAAGTCAGGCCATGGGCATTACAACAATACTTCTTCCTGAGACCCTCCTGTTGTGCCATGTACAGTTCAGTAATACTTTGCTAGACATCCCAGCAAGCAAAGTCTTCCATGTCCATGCAGATTTCAGAATGGAGAAGGATCAGCGTGAAGATTCAGGTGTCCTCCAGGAGTTCCTGGGTTCTCTCCAGACCATCCTCTTTACCTTCTTTGTGATGCTGTTGTAACAGTTTTTGTCTTCTAGCATGCAATGCCTTCTTAAACAAGGTACAGACGATTCCAGTTTTTTTATGTAGCAACTCTAGAAATACCACAGTCAGGCTCTTAGACCCCTACATATTCCTCCCCACTCTTTCCTGACTCTACAACCCCCACCAGCCCAGAGTCAGCTACAACATTGGCTGTGGAATATAAGGTACTAACCTCCACTTGGACAAGTCCTCTTGACTGTAGAGAACTGGAGATTTCTAGCACTAAACCAGGAGACTAGCAGCAACCTCTGTACTCATAAGCCCCTAAACAAGGGTTCTGAGAACTGAAATTAAATGATCCTAAGCTGTTCCATAAAAAAGAGAGAGGGAGGGAACTCAGTTTCTTACCTGTCCACCACAAGCCCACACTTAAGCTGGTGGACTGCAGTGGCATTTAAGAGTCCCCAGGAATTAACATCAATTTAGTGCCAGTGCTTAGAAATCGCTGAAAAACCTGAATATTTCTTTTTCCCTGGCACACAGTCATTTAGGAGATGGTCACAGCTTCTCGTAAAAGAAGACTTGGAGGAAGATTTTCAGTATCTTCAGGAAGATGTGCTCTTGCCTTGGTTATGGGGCTTAGGCCTGGAAACTTGTGAGAGGTCAGAACTCTCTACTGTGGTAACTAAAGTCATATTTCTGGCCACCATATGGGGATTTTTTGTACTAAACGTTGGTGACCAACATTTCAGTAGGCTGGCCATCTATTTTATTCCTACAATCACCATAACCATTTAGCTGCAAAGATCAGTGAGGTCAAAAAAAAATTGATTATCACTATATTTCTGCTTCTCTCTCTCCTTTTTTTTTTTAATGTTTATTTATTTTTGAGAGAGAGAGAAAGAGACAGAACATGAGCAGGAGAGGGGCAGAGAGAGGGAAACACAGAATCTTAAGCAGGCTCCAAGTTCTGAGCTGTTAGCACAGAGCCTGACATGGGGCTCAAACTCACGAACTGTCGGATCATGACCTGAGCCAAAGTCAGATGCCCAACCAAGTGAGCCACTGAGGCGCCCCTCTATTTCTATTTCTCTTTATGGTAAATGTGCCTACTTTGTCATTGGTGGTTAAACACTAATATTTAGCCTCTGCTACTCTGAAATGGGTCATCCCCACATGCCTAACCTACAGAAGAAATCCACTATAGAGCTTTTCAAGGATGTAAATACTCCCACTCACTAACATAACTTTCAGTGCTTTAGTAAGGGATGTTTCCAGAATCCTCTCAGAGAATGTACTTGGAGGGAGTGGGTATGCAGGCCAATATGTGATAAATCTACTCCAACATTCCTATCTCCCTGTCTTTGATTTCTTCCTACACTATGCCAGGGAAGTTCCACTATCTCAACTTAAAACACAGGACACTGTCGAGTCCAAGTTACAGTGAATTTACCAAATAATGGTTAGTGTCACTTACCGCCATAGATGCTAAAACATTAAATCCCCAATTTCTGATAAGTGTACCCATCTTAATAAATTCTAACCAACTCAACATTATATTCTGTGTTCCTTGCTTTAACTCCTTATAGTATACTCTCACATATTCTCTGGGTTTTTGTCATTATATATATGCAAATCCTCAGAATTTTTTGCTATAAAAGCTATTTCCTCCTGGTCAGACTTTGTATTTGCCCTGCTGGAGCATTTGAACATCTGACTTTAATTATGAATCTACTGGAAGTAAGAGGTGGTTGTGGTGAGTCTTCAGGAAAATGGGTGTCCCCTAGCAAGGCAGTTGCCTCTGATGAGATTATTATAAGGTTTTCAATTTAGTGAAGGCTAGTCTCCACAAATACAGGAGGTTGTACTGCTTCCATTTGCAAGAGAGACTTAGAGTGACTCAGGAGTTTGAGACTATTAATCTCCTAGTTCCACTAAATGTTGGAAATTTGGAATGAGGTCCTTCTTCCCAATCAGTGCCCCAATTTTCTCATGAGTAACTTGACTGGGATGTGAATTCAATTGACACTGAAATTCTGAAACCCATAATTCTTGATGAATTGACCCCTTTATCATTCTATAATTGCTTTCTTTGTCTCTTGTTGCAGCTTTTGGCTTCAAGTCTATTTTGTCTAATGTAAATATAGCTACCTCTCCTTTATTTTGGTTTCACTTGCATGTGCTATCATTTTCTATCCCTTCACTTTGAGCCTATGTGTGTCCTTAAAGCTGGTATGAGTCTCTCATTTAGGCAGCACACAGTTGGGTCTTGTTTTTCATGCATCGAGCCACTCTGTGCATTTTGATGGAAAATTTAATCCATACGCATTTAGAGTAATTATTGATAGGGAAGAACTTAATCATGTCATCTTGTTAATTGTTTTCTGGCTGTTTCATAGTTCCTTTGTTGCTTTCTTCCTCTCTTACTTCCTTTGTGAACTGATGATTTTCCATAGTGGTATGCTTTGATTGCATTCTTTTTATCTTCTGTGCATCTACTGTGGGTTTTGATTTGTGGCTACCCTGGGGCTTACATAAAACAGCTTATAGATACAACAGTTTATTTTAAGCAGATAATTTAATTTCAATTACATACAAAAACTCTACCCTTTTACCTTCCCATTAAAAAAAATTATTTATTGGGGGGGGAGAGACAGAGAGAGACAGAGAGAGAGAATCCCAAGCAGGCTCCACGCTGTCAGCACAGAGCCCAATGCAGGGCTCGATCTCATGAACCATGAGATCATGACCTGAGCCAAAATCAAGAGTCTGACACTTAACTAACTGAGCCACCGAGGAACCCCTCCCATTTTGTTTTTGATGCCACAATTTACATCGTTTTATATTGTATATCCATTCACAAATATTGTAGCTATAGTTATTTTTAATACTTGTGTCCTTTAACCTTTATACTAGAATTAACTGATTAACGTACTACCAGATTACAGTATTGGAATATTCTAAATTTGACTATGTAATTAAATTTACCAGTATGTTTTATATTTTCATGTTTTCATGTTACTAATTAGTGTCCCTTCATGCCAGCTTGAAGAACTCTTTTCATCATTTCTTGTAAAGCAGCTCTAGTGGTGGTGAACTAACTTCAACTTTTCTTTGACTGGGAAAGACTTTGTCTCTCTTTCATTTCTGAGAACTTGGCTAGATAAAGTATTCTTGGTTACTTTAAGTATATCACCCCACTCTATCCTGGCCTGTAAGTTTTCTGCTAAAAAATCCACTGTTAGTCTTATGGAGTTCCTTGTAAGTGGCACACTTCTTTTTATTGCTGCTTTCAAGATTTATCTTTGTCTTTGATTTTTAAAAGTTTTATTATAATGTGTCCTGGGGAAGATCTCTTTGGGTTGAATTTGCTTGCAACTTCATGAATTTGGATGTGCAAATATGTCCCCAGATTTGGGAAGTTCTCAGACATATTTTTAAAAATAAACTTTCTGCCCCTTTCTCTCTCTCCTTAGATTTTCATAATACATAGGTTGTTTCTCTTAATGGTGTCCCATCAATCTCATAGGCTTTATTCATTCCCCTTCATTTTTTCCCCTTTGCTTTTCTCTGACTGGATCATTTCAAATGAGGAACACAGGTTCCTACTGGGTATTTACCCAAAGAAAATGAAAGTACTAATTCAAGAAGATGTATGCACCCCTATGTTTATTGCAGCATTATATACAAAAGCCAAGATGTGAAAGCAACCAAGTGCCTGTTGACAGATGAATGGACAAAGATGTTACACACACACACACACGAATATCACTCAGCCATAAGAAAGAATAAGATCTTGCCATATGTGACAACATGGATGGACCTAGAGGGTATTACACTAAATGAAGTAAGTCAGAGAAAGACAGATACCATATGATTTTACTTATATGTGGAATATAAAAAAAAAGAAAAACCCAAACCAAATAAACAAAAAACAGAAACAAACTCATAAATATAGAGAACAAAGAGATGGTTGTCAGAGGGGAGGATATTGAGGGATGGGCAAAATAGGTGAAGGGAGTGGGAGATACAGGCTTCCAGTTACGGAATGAATAAGTCACAGGGATTAAAGGTACAGCATAAAAAATATAGTCAGTGGTATCCTGATAGCATTTTATGGTAACAGATGATAGCTACACCTGTGGTAAGCATATCATAATGTACAGACTTGTCAAATTGCTATGTTGTACGCTTGAAACTAATATAACATTGTGCGTCAGCTATACTTCAATAAAATAATAATGAATCTGTGTTCAGATTTACTGACTCACTCTTCTGTTCGGTCTTGTCTGCTATTGAAGCTCTTTATTGAATTCTTCATTTCAGTCCTTGTATTCTCCAGCTCTGAAATTTCTGGTGTTCTTTTTTTATGTTTTCTCTTTGTAGAACTTATCATTTAATTCTTATATTGTTTTCCTTATTTCAGCAAATTGTTTATCTGTGTTCTCTGTTAGCACTCTCAGATCTTTAGTACAATTATTTTGAATTCTTTGTTAGGTAATTTACGAATCTTTACTTCTTTGGGGTCCATTACTGTAAGTTTACTATGTTCCTTTAGTGGCGTCATGTTTCCCTGATTCTTTGTGATCCCTGTCACCTTCATAGGTGTTTGTGCATTTGAAGAAGTAGTTACTTCTTCTAGATTTTATGGAATGACTTTGGTGAGGAAAGACCTTCACCTGTGGTTGGCGGCATGCTGGCACATACTGTGACCCTTTGTCTAGTACTGCAGGATGCCAAGCATGAGGGCATGTAGCATCTGTAGACAGGGATGGGTGGAGGTGGCATAGTGTCTCATTGGCTCTGAAAGCTATGGTCCATGACATCAGTTACATGATTGTTGGTGAGAGCTGCAGGCAGTCCCCAATGTCTGCAAGGACGGTTGGATTCTTTAATGGCACCTCCAGTCTAGTGGCTAGAGACCATGCCAGGCAGTGATGGCCATAGCCAGTTGTATGCACCCTCCTAGCCATGGGACCAGTTGAGGCGGCTGGCTGCAGGGGCCAGTTGCAGACAGATGTGCAGCAGGTAAAGGCTAGGGCCCTCAGCAGGGGCTGGGGCCAACTGCAGGCACACAGGCACCTGCAGAGGCCCTGGTTGTCAGTGTATACATGTGTGTATACAGTGTATACATGTGTATACATCTGGGCCAGCTGTAGGCATGCGTTTGGCAGGGGAGGCCAGTGATAGGAGTTGAGGCTGGTGTCTTGCAGGTGTATAACCATAGGGTTAACT
Organism: Paguma larvata; assembly: GCA_030068075.1. NCBI lineage: Eukaryota > Metazoa > Chordata > Mammalia > Carnivora > Viverridae > Paguma > Paguma larvata. The sequence goes on from CM057843.1 coordinate 7,963,876, forward strand.
GCAAGTGAGTGGAGCTATTCGGACCAATGACAGGGGTTAGGGTTCAATTCAGGCCTGCCAACAGCTGTACAGATGTTGGCTGTTGGTGTATACCCATGGGGTGGCAGGAGCTTCCCGTGGCATATGCACAGCAGTAGAGGCTGGTAATGAGAGTCCAGCCAGCAGCGCGCAGGTCAACAGCTGCAGGAGTCTCCTGCCATTCTCAGCAGTCATCTCTATCTTACGCTGGCTTTTCTTTCTTAGCCTTACCTTTAAGTGTTCATCACCAAGGGTGTATCCTTAGCTTTTTTTTTTCAATCTCCTAGAAGATATTCTTATTGGGTGAGCTCCACTAGCATCTTCCTGTAAATGTGTCTTTCTGTCAGTACTCAGGGGTTTAAGGCTCATAAAATCCAACTAAATGACATTTCTTATCTTCTATTAGTCTGACAAATCAGAATTGTGTATGATTACTTTCTTATACTGGGGAGCCCCCTTCCTCAAGGATAACTAGCTACCCTTTCATATATGACTGACACTCTTGCCAATCAAGATGTCAAATGCTGCAATTCACCAATTTATAAATCTATTGGGAGTGCATGTAAAAGGCCTTTACCAGATTCACAAAAACTCAGCCTCATAGCTGACAGTCTAAGTAGAATGACTCTAGAATCTCATGGGTGGAAGTGTGAGGTGTGAAGAATTCTATGCACTACAAGTAATTAAAATGCAAATTAAGACTGGACAGTGCTTCTATCATTATTCAATGGACTTGATTCTGCCTAACTTCCTACCAGTGTACCACAATATATTTCAGTGGCATTAGGATTTACTGGAAACTTCTATCAGACTATTGAGCAGGTATCTTTAATGTGTTAACACCTACAGATTCAAACTCTTTTCATTCCTCCAACCTGTTTTGCTCTCCTTATTTCTTTTAATGGCATCATGATCCATTCAGCCTTGGAAATATGAAAAAAGACCTAATGAACCTTAAGTATTTCTCCTTTTCTCTTTAGATCCAATTTTGCCCCCAATCCTGATCATCATATCTCTTTTAGTTTAGGTTCCCTCAGAACAGACCCTGACCCAAGGAGGTAAATGCAAGTTCATTTGGGAGGTGGTTCCAAGAAACAATGGTAAGGGAGTAGGGAAGTAATACAGGAAAGTGAGGGAAGCCTGTACTATTGGGCAGGTTTCACTGAGGCAACTGAGGCTCGATCCCACTGGGGAACTCTGGGAGACAGAAATATTCCACCCACGAGACTATGTGCAACTTCCTATCCATCATTGGCTGAGGACTTCTCCTAGAAGATATCAACTCTCAGGCATTTCTTGCCATCCCACCTTGGGACTGACATAAATCCTCGTACAGAATTGCAGGTGCTTGCAGTCTGAGACCATCTGCATGTACTGAAAAGTGAAGCTGAAGGTATATGGTTAGGGTATTGGCAACATCTGGCAGAACCTAGACTAGAGTGAGGGGCGTTGAAACATGCAACATTTCAGGTGCAAAATTTACCTGCATTCTCCACACCCTCCCCCCGTCCTTCACAATTCTAGTTATTGCTGGCCGAGTTAACTTTTTAAAAACACCAATTTCATCTCATCTGCCCTATGCTTAAAAAGCACAGAGTAAAGTCCATCCTCCTTGATTTCACATGAATAAACTTTACAGACTAAAAAGTTACCTTTAACAAAAAATTTTTTAAACATTTATTCAGGGGCGTCTGGGTGGCTCAGTTGGTTAAGCGGCCGACTTCGGCTCAGGTCATGATCTCACAGTCTGTGAGTTCTAGCCCCGCATCGGGCTCTGTGCTGGCAGCTCAAAGCCTGGAGCCTGCTTCAGATTCTGTATCTCCCTCTCTCTCTGTCCTTCCCCTGCTTATACTCTGTCTCTATGTCTCTCAAAAATAAATAAACGTTAAAAAAATATTTATTCATTTATGAGAGACAGAGTATGAGTGGGGGCAAGGCAGAGAGAGACACACACACAGAATCTAAAGCAGGCTCCAGGCTCTGAGCTGTCAGCACAGAACTCCAAGCGGGGCTCGAACTCATGCACTGCGAGATCATGACCTGAGCTGAAGTCGAATCCTTAACCAACTGAGCCAGCCAGGCGCCCCGAAAAGTTACCTTTTTAGCCTCATCTTCTGTCATTTTCTTTTATATAACTAAGCTCTGTACGTGAATGCTTCACTTTTTGAACTTTGATACACAGTGTGTATTGTTCCTTCTGCCTTAAATACCCTTCCCCACTCCTTTACACAAAAGTGTCTTACTAGTCCTTTAAAATTCAGTTTAGAAATCTATCTTTCTATGAAAACTTCCCTGACCTCCCTCTTAAAGAAAATTAATTGCTTACCGCTATGTGTTCCTTAACCCCTCTGCTGTTGCACTATCTCCCCCTGTTTATCCTTGTTTTCATCACTAAACTAGGAACTCTTCAAAGGAAGTTTTCCTGTCTCCCTGAGCACAGGTCTCATTCATCTTTTTTAATCCCAATACTTGCGTATAGAAGGCACACCGTAAAGGCTTATTGCATTGAATTTATCAGGCGCATCCCAAACAAACCTGATTTTAAAAGAAATGGTAGCTTCTTAGTAATTTCAGGAGATGGACACCATAAGCAAAGAAAGCTGTGAGGATGTACAATTGGGACTTAACCAAAGAAATCTATTTTATATTATTATTTATGAACCACTTCAAAAAGGCTTTGAGGCAGCTGTTGTTAAGTGTTGGAATCTGTTGTCTCCAAAGGCAGTTCTTCTGGTTTATTCAGCTAGAACACGTGTTGATAAAAAGAAATGCGAATTCTCTAGCAGAGTATAAAGACACCATTTCAAATTAAATCGTCCCTAGAGTGTATCTGTCCTAGAGGCAGAGGCCATGTATATAAAATTTACTTTTTATGTAGCATCTAGCCTAAATATACACAAATTCTTAAGCGGTTTTTGGCACAGCAGTGATTTTCATAATTTGTGACTGAATCTGTAGTCATTTGGAATGAAGTAAGGATCGGATAATTATCCACTTTGATTCCTTAATGTGAATAAATAAACAAGGTAAATCACATTCCTCACACAACTCCCCGCTCAAAAAATGCTTTGTAGTGAGATTATTCTAATATCTGTATGCCTTTCTTATGTAATTGGGTAGCCATCAGAGTTTCACTTCACCTCATTTTGTCATTTCAAAAATTAATGAGGATGATAATAATGTTTTTTAATTTTTTAAAATTTTTATGTTTATTTTTGAGAAAGAGAGACAGAACATGAGCAGGCGACGGACAGAAAGAGAGGGAGATACAGAATCCGAATCAGCCTCCAGGCTCTGAATGTCAGCACAGAGCCGAACAATGAGGCTCGAACTCAAGCCGTGAGATCGTGACCTGAGCTGAAGTTGGATGGTTAACCGAATGAGCCCCTCAGGCTCCCCATGATGATAATAATGCTTTTAAAAATTCACTTGCATTACTGTTGCTGGTGTGTGTGTGTGTGTGTGTGTGTGTGTGTGTGTGTGTGTGTGTTTCTTTCTTAAAATGATAGCGTTGGTCATTATTGTGGTTGGGTTTTCCGGTCTCCCTGAGCACTAGCCTAGCACTAATCTAGATTTGGTCAGTAACAACAGCAGTAACAGTAGTACAGTTTGAAAAGTTTAGCAGTTGAGAACTTAGTACCATTCAATAGAATGGTGAGATGCAGTGGGGGTTGGGAGTGACTTTGGTCTCCCACAGTACTTTTTGTTGTTTAATAATATTTTCTTTCTCTCTTTTTGTTATTAATATTGGTCTGATCATAGTGTTCCCTACTATTTGATGATCTCTTTTAGTGGTCCAGATGAGTGAGTCAGCATCTCAAGAGGAACCCAAGCCTTCTCAGGTACTTGGCTTACATAGATTTCTAACCATTTAAACTATAAGAGGATTTGAGATTTAACATTTCTTGAGAAAATTGAGATGCAAGATCATATTTTATCATTTAATTGTTTCTCTTTTTAGTCAAAGTAATCTACATCAGGTCATGACAAAAGTGCTGGACAAAGGGGTTCAAATAATATTTGGGTCACAGTAGCCTTCTAGTTGGTTGGCATTTATTACATGTCTGTACTGTTTGAATTTGTAATACAGCTACTTTGTGCGATTTTATTTGGTGTGATGTTTGCCATTATGTAAATTTTTTATATAAAAAGTTTGCTATACTAGAGTATAAGATGTTAGTTTTATCTTTAGCATCTTTTCGATTCCACTTACTAACACTGTTTCCATTTCAGGAAAATGGAAAAGAAGACAAAGAAAGGAAACAGGAAGCAACTGAAGTGAAAGGCCCTACCGAGGTAGAGGATTCATGAATAGTCAGATGTTAACGCTGGAGAATACACTGGTCAAATTAATTTTCTTATGAAAAAGGAAAAGAGGGGTACCTGGGTGGCTCAGTGGGTTAAGCTCAGACTCTTGATTTCAGCTTAAGATTCTCTCTCCCTCTTCCTCTGCCACTCCCCAACTCATGCTCTTGCTCTCTCAAAAAAATTTTTTTACAAAAGGAAGGAAAAGATGTGGGTATTCAAAAAGATAAATAAAATGGCAAATGGAAATGAGCAAACTCATGTTAACCATTAAGCTGACTCATCTGAGTCAGTTGTAGAAAGCATCCAGGGACAGATAAATTATTTGTGAAAAGCTAGTATAAATTATAGATAAATAAATGTTGCTTTCTAAAATCAGAACCATTACCCCAAGTACAGAAACCACCAGTTTTTTGGGTAACTTTCATTCTTAAAATATAATGTCCATGTTGATAATTTAGGTAATTTTGTATTTATTTGAATACAAGGCTTCAATGAGGAAGAATATTCTATAGAAAAAAGGATGAAATTGAAAATACTTATATGGGGCACCTGGGTGGCTCAGTTGGTTAAGCCTCTGACTCCTGATTTCGGCTCTGGTCATGATTTCATGGTTCATGAGTTTGAGCACCACACAGGCTCTGTGCTGACTGCAGAGTCTGCTTGGGATTCTCTCTCTCCCTCTCTCTGCTCCTTCCCTGTTCTTTTGCTCTCTCTCAAAAATAAATAAACTTAAAAGAATCTTTAAAAAAAAAGAAAATAGTTATATGGATTCACCAGTAAGTTCAGTAATTTGAGTCTTAAATTACTTAATATTTTGTTCTCATTCTTTTAAAACTACATCAGCAGGAGTACAAAAAACTATTTTGCCACCATTTATTCATAAAACTAACCTTTAATTTCAAGTAAGATGAAATATTTTTCTTTCCACCACAAACATAGAAGGTGATTCTAATAGTAGAAAAAAACAGTAACATTTTCTTTTCTTTTCTTTTTTTTTTTTTAAAGTTTATTTATTTTTGAGAGACATAGAGACAGAGTATGAGCAGGGGAAGGGCAGAGAGAGAGGGAGATACAGAATCTGAAGCAGGCTCCAGGCTCTGAGCTGTCAGCACAGAGCCCGATGCGGGGCTCGAACTCACAGACCGTGAGATCATGACCTGAGCCGAAGTCGGCCGCTTAACCGACTGAGCCACCCAGGCGCCCCTTTTCTTTTCTTTTCTTTTTTTTTTTTTGCTGGTGCCATCTGCCTTCAGTTTTATCTATTTATTTATTTATTTATTTAATTTTATTTTTTAAATATATCCATCATTGGATGTCATACATAAAGCATAATTCTATTTCAATTATATAATCCAGGCAAAAAATGTAATATAATTATACTGTAAATATAAATATAAATCACATTTCATTGCCATTAATTTTTAATTTCCCAATTTCTTATAATTTATTTATTTATTTTAATAATTTATTGTCAAATTGGTTTCCATACAACACCCAGTGCTCATCCCAACAAGTGCCCTCCTCTGTGCCCGTCACCCACTCTCCCCCCTCCCACATCCCCCCCTCCTCTCAGTTTGTTCTTAGTCTTTCAGAGTCTCTTATGTTTTATCTCCCTCCCTCTCTGTGGCTTTTTTTTTTCTTCCCCTCTTCCCCTCCCCCCTAGTTATCTGTTAAGTCTCGCAAAGTCCACTTATGCGTGGAAACATATGGCATCTGTCTTTCTCTGCCTGACTTACTTCACTCAGCATAATACCCTCCAGTTCCATCCATTTTGCCACACATGGCCAGATTTCATTCTTTCTCATTGCTGCATAGTATTCCATTGTATATATATACCACATCTTCTTTATCCATTTGTCAGTTGATGGACACTAAGTCTCTTTCCATGATTTGGCTATTGTCGAAAGTGCTGCTATGAACATTGGGGTACACGTGCCCCTATGCATCGGCAGTCCTGTATCCCTTGGGTAGATTCCTAACAGTGCTATTGCTGGGTCATAGGGTAATTCTATTTTCATTTTTTTGATGAACTTCCACACTGTTCTCCAGAGTGGCTGCACCAGTGTGCATTCCCACCAGCAGAAAAAAACAGTAGCATTTTCAAAAGTCCGATTTTATTTTGCAGTGGTCTCGAATATTATTTTTAGAAAGTATTGTATAATTTGAGGATTAATGTACATCTGGAATAATATTCTTAGCATATCATTTTGTTAGCTATAGGAAGATGGGATGACATGTTGAGCCAATGTATTTTATCTTATCGATGCAGTAAGTAGGCGTTGCTTCTAATGCACAGCATTAAATCCTAGAAAAATCAAACATGTTTGGTAACTCCTACAAGTAATTTATCTGCATTCTTTAATTGGGAGGGTTGATGCAACTTTGAGGAAAGTAACTCATTTTAAAATTGGGGTTTCTTTTATCCTTTCAGAGTTCACAGAGCATACCAAGCCACTCTGCCTTAGACACCAGCAGCAATGTGCCAGAAACAGCAACAGATGAAATCAAATCCCAAGGTAGAGAACTGGTCTTTCCCCTACACAATGGAATTTAAAACAATTATGTTTCACTGAGGATGCATTCCTTAAGATTTTGCCCTAAAAATATAATCTCAGGGGTATTTTAGACACAATTTGGGAAATAGTTTAAAATGTATTCCCTTCGTCATCTATTAATATTTTTGAAGGAACTTTATGACTATTCATCCTATGCTTAAAGAGGAAATTTAGCTGAGAGCTGACTGATACATAGCAGGCAAGCCGTTAATGAAAACATAAAATGAAGAACACAAATGATTTGTAGGTTTTTTGTTTGTTTGTTTCTCCTTTTTACCTCTGTACTTGGCCACACATTCTGTTTGACTTCTAGCCCCATCCTTAACCCAAATCCCACATTATTATGCGTATTGGAAATGTATAGGATCAAAGACAAAACACAAGTGGGAAAGACATTCATCTCTTTCACTGCAGTTCTTCAAACTTTAGATACTTAGTGAAATCCTGTACAACAAAAATTCATTACAATATTTGAAAATTAACAATTTTAATTAATTGAAATGTGCTTCAGTTTAAAGTATTAAGTGGTTAGCATGTGCCAGGCTGTGCTAGACCGAGTTACCATAATAATTATTAAAGCATTTTCTAAGTTATAAATTGCTATATGGGTGCTATTTACCACTTCTAGGTTCTTACTTTTCTCCAAGGGGTTTTCGGGATTATAATTAAAAGCAGTTATTTACTATTTCTTCTTTATGAACACACATTGTAATACATACACATCAAGAACCAAACTTTCCAACACTGTTTTTATTATACACTTGTACTATTTTCATAGATTCACTAACTTTTAAAAAGTTTCTTGGAAAGTCCCTCTCTACCTGCTTCTCCCCGCACCCCAGTTTCTGGATTTCAGTTCTTTCTCACTCCCACCCTTCATCACCATTGCTGCATACGTATGCTTTGCCTTTACCATAATCATTTCAGTCACTTTTTTTTAAGTTTATTTATTTATTTTTAGTAATCTCTAACACTCAAGGTGGGGCTCAAACTTACAACTCCGAGATCAAGAGTCACATGCTATTCTGACTGAGCCAGCCAGTTGCCCCTCAGCCAGGTTTTTAAATGAACTCTTTCATTTAAAAATTTTTTTTAATTTTATTTACTTTGGATAGAGAGACAGAGTGTGAGCAGGGGAGGGGCAGAGAGAGAGGGAGACACAGAATCTGAAGCAGGCTCCAGGCCCTGAGCCGTCAGAGCCCGACGCGGGGCTCGAACTCACAAACCGTGAGATCATGACCTGAGCCGAAGTCAGCACTCAACCGACTGAGCCACCCAGGCACCCCTGAACTCTTTCATTTTAAGCATGTCAAACAGAATCGTGATCTAGGTAATTTGTTATAAATGTAATTACGTGTTCACTTAAATCAGTTCGTGGCAGAATTTGCACATGCAAAACTTCACGCATGCGTTCCATCATGCGATTTATTGCCTTTCTAGAAAACATATCAGTCAAGAGTTTGTGGTATTTCCTGTTCTTGTATTTTGAATTTCTGTTATTGCTTTTCAGCGTATGGTAGAGGGAAGTGTGTTTTAAGTCTATGCATTCCAGTATGTTGTACACTGAAAATATTGCAGTTGCTTCTTACGATATCAGTTGCAAGGCAACGTACTTATTTATTCAGTGACCAGGAAATTCTAAATTTCCCTTTGTAAAAGTGTGTGTGTGTGTGTGTGTGTGTGCGTGTGCGTGCGCACATGTGTGAGAGAAAGGTGGGAAGAGGAACTGTTAATGCAATTTCAACATATCAGAGGAAGTGTCTTTATTCTTGTCATATACTTTCAAAATTAAAATGATGTTATCTTGTCAGGCAGCTCTCAGAATGCACTCAAATACATATCTTTGCAAAGAAAATATTGTGTTTAAATGTGCCATATGAATTCCTCGTTTCTTTACCCTAGTCATTGTACTTTTCAGGGTATGAGCTTAACTTGCATTTTGAGAAATCTTTTTTTGAAAATATGTTTGCCCGGGGCACCTGGCTGGCTCAGTCAGTGGAGCATGTGACTCTGATCTTGTGGTTTTGAGTTTGAGCACCATGTCAGGTGTAGAGATTACTTAAAAATAAAATAGTAAAAGAAAAGAAACAAAATATATTTTCTCAATTCTGTTCTTATTTCACAGCCCTAACATTAACAGTTTTGTAGGAAAATACATTTTTAATGTTACTGAATCTTAATTCTAATAGTATTTAATAGTGCTTCTTTTCCTCCTTCTTTCTTTATAGTCCTTCTACCTTATGCACAAATGTTAAGAATCAAGCCAGCTGGAAAAAAAATCAAGCCAGCTGAGTTTCAGACAGGGCCTGTATTTAAGGAGTATTTAAGGAGTAGCCCCGCTGGGTCAGTTTGCACCAATTTAATCAGCCGACAGTCCCACTAATGTTATAAACCCTCTTGTGAGGAAAGAATCTGCTAAAACTTATTGTAATGTGGGTTATAATTCATTCCTATATATTTCCTTAAATAGGGTTGTACTGAGGCCATGCCCCGCATGGGGCCATGAACTAAGTGCAGGAAATGGTAAAAGTCACTTTGAAGGCTGGGTCTTTCAAAATATGAACAAGGAATTCTTTTATGTCCCTACTTATTTGGTTGAAAGCATGTATGCCCAAAGTACCTGAATACGTCTTTGAATGTTAGAAGGTAGTTTAATACAGGGGTGAAGGTATACATGTCGAGGAAGAATGTGAAAGGCTCTTAATGCTCTGAAGAGTTTAGGAAGATAATCCCGAAAAAGAATTCCAGGGCTTAGCATAGAGCCTGGCACAAAGCGAGACATCTATAAATATTTATTAGAGTGAATGTATAAATGAATCAATCAATTTGTGAAAGGGTTAGGAATGTCCAAGTATAAACACCTGCTAAAACACCCAGTACCTGTTTGAAACTATACTCAGTTGAACCTCAGAATTAATTTGCCCTTGGGGCAGTGCTATAATTTATGAACCTTGAACTCAGAGGTCACTCAATCAAGACAACTGCAGTTAGGCTTGCTTAGAATCCTGATTTATTAACCCGACTATTGCTGTGCCACCTCTTCTTTTCTTGGTTTTATGGCTCTAAGAGAGAAGTGTTTGACTAGAGTTGTAACCAAACACACATCTTCTTCCATTCTACGTATCAGTGCAAACACTAGGATTATTGCTTAGCAACCTATAATAGCCAAGCACCCTAGAGAAGCACTAGCAGTCTGCAGCAAGATGGAGAATGTCCTAATTCATGTGTGAATGTACAAATGAGCCATGGCAGATGGGTAGATATCAAGTTGCTATACATCTGTAGCAATACTTTTAAAGCAGGAGAGAATCCTCTTTGGGTTTTGTCCGAGAGAATAAAAACAAAGAAAGTAACATTAGAACCCACAGGTTTTTTAAAATATTTTTTTCAAGTTTTTTATTTATTTATTTTGAGAGAGAGACAGAGAATGAGCGAGAGAGGGGCAGAGAGAGAAGGAGAGAGAGAATCCCAAGCAGGCTCAGCAGTGTCAGCTCGAAGCCTGATGTGGGGCCTAAACTCATAAACTGTGAGATCATGACCTGAACCAAAACCAAGAGTTGGATGCTTAACCAACTGAATCACCCAGGCGCCCCCCCAATTTTTTTTTCAATGTTTATTTATTTTTGAGAGAGACAGAGTGCAAGCGGTGGAGGGGCCAAGAGGGAGACACAGAATCCCAACCAGGCTCTAGGCCTGAACTGTCACACAGAACCTGACATGGGGCTCGAGCCCATGAACCATGAGATTATGACCTGAGCCAAAGTCAGACGCTTAAGCAACTGAGCAACCCATGTGCCCCAGAACCCATAGACTTTAAAGAATTGCTCTCTTTCAGACTTAGTAAGCAAGCGTTGTCACCAATCAGAGTGGAAACATCCCCTCCCACTCAAAAAAGTGGTTAACTTGTTTGCAAATCCAACTGAGAGGTTAGGGAGAACATTACACTACCCCCCTCACTTTCCCCATATTGGTATAAGAGAATTGGCCAAAGAGCAAATCAAACCTTGGGAGGAGGTTCATAAATACTATTCACTATTGGACATAAGACATTTTAGATGAAATGTTGGCTGTTCAGGAGTTTCTTTATAGACTATTTAATTTTTCTTGGAAAGAAAGATGGATACCACCTAGGTGGGATTTAAAAGTATTCTTCAGAGTATTTTCAATTAAGCTAGGGGAAATTTTAAATAAATAAATTAAGCAAATTTTGAAATATTTGTGGATAACTGCCCACCAAAAATGAGAATGACTAAATACATTGCAATACAGTCATATAGTGAAATACTATGAATCAGTGAAAAATGAATGAAGTTCATTACAAGTGTACCAAAAAAAGAAACAAAACAACAACAAAAAACACCCTAGGAATAAACCTAACCAAAGAGGTGTAAGACCTGTACGCTGAAAGCTATAAAACAGTGATGAAAGAAACTGAAGATGATACAAAGAAATAGAAAGACATTCCATGCTCATCGAGTGGAAGAACAAATATTGTTAAAATGTCTATATTACCCAAAGCAATCTACACATTCAATTCAATCCCTATCAAAATACCAACAGCATGTTTAACAGAAGTAGAACAAAGAATCCCAAAATTTGTATGGAACCACAGAGGACTCTGAAGAGCCAAAGAAATCTTGAAAACAAAAAAGCAAAGCTAGGATCATCACATTTCCAGACTTCGAGTTATATTACAAAGCTGTAGCAATCAAAACAAAGATGGATACATAGATCAAAGGAACAGGGCCAACATGGCAGAGAAGTAGGAGGATCCGCTGCTCTCCGGTGTCTTTTAAACTAAGAAGGACTGAAACCGAGGGACTCTCAATCCCAGAGATCTACAGGAAGAGGAGTTGGAGGCTACAGGGAAGAGAACGTGAAATCCAGAAAATCCTGGGAGACTGAGTGAGTGCAATCTGGGAGAAAGAAAGAGAGCCACGGAGGTGCGGACTGTGGGGAGTGGATCCCGGGCCCTGGGCCCCTTCCTTCGAAAGACAAGGGGAAGAGAAAGAGCAGCAGGGAAAGTACCTCGGACTGGGGTAGAGAGGGAGCTTATCATCCAGTCCCTAACCGCGAGGCTTTTGGAGAGAAGGTCCGTTGCTCACAGCGGAGCTGGTGGAGCTTTTTTCACTCCAGAGCCAGTGACACTGTCCCAGCCCGTGACACGGAGAGGCGCCGCACCATTGCTGGATCGGTGCTAAGTCAAGGACACAATTTACATAGGGAAAACTGGGCATACAAGGGGCTTGCGACCTCCCAGCAGGTTGTACTACCCCTGCAACCCAGACCCAGTGGAGGACAGAAACAGAGGAGTGTTCTGAGACCCCAGGTCCGTGAAGAGAGGCTAGGGGGACGCCATTGTGGTCACACCAGTGCTGAGTCAGCGACTCAATTTAATAAGGCGTGGCTGTCAGAGCAAGTTAAAGGAACTCAGATGAGTGTGGGGCTTGCAACCGCCTGGCAAATTGAACTGTTCTGGTAACCTGGATAGAGTTGAGGACGGAAACTGAGGAGTGATCTGAGACTGTTGGGGCTGGGAGGGTGCCATTGTGGTTGTGCATTCCCACAAAGCCAAACCCTAGGACTCCACCCCCCAGAGGTGGAGGTGGGACCCGCCTACACCAGGCCACACCCCTCCTCATATGGGAGACGCCCTTCTGCAGGAACTGTAGCCACAGAGATACAAATACTGCAGCATTGCCTGGATTAGTTCTAGGTCAATTCTTCAGTTTTAGATATAGTCTCCCTCTTCTGCTTCCTATCTCTCCCCACCTCTAAACCAGTCACCTGGGGGTTTTGGCTTGCCGAAACAGACATTTAAGCCACTCTCTCAATGCATGTTCTACACCTCCCTCTATAATTTCCTATCTCTCTCTATGGAACATTCAGGCCACATAGTGCATGTGGGTAACATCTGACTTCATTTCTCTTTCTTCACATCCTTCCTTATTTTGATTTCTCTCTTGCTGGATCAAGTCTTCTACTCTCTCTATCAGGTCAAAGTTCAATTTCTTCTTCTCCCCACACCTGTCACTACTCTATGTATGCTCTGCCATCAGCAGAGCGCACACCCTATCATTAATGAGTAGCTGGTACATCAGATCACGTGCCTCCAGAGTGTCGTTCGTTAATCTTTATTATGTTGTGATTTGTTCGTCTGTATTATTGGTCAGTATGGTTGTGAGTCTGTGTTTCCTGTTTGTCGTCTGACCCTTTTCCTTTCCAGGGAGAACTAGGAAATAAACCAATCCACACCTAGCCAAAATGACAAAACGGAACTCCCCTCAAAAGAATGTACAGGAAATAGTGACAGCACAAGAAATGATGAAAGCAGACATAAGCAACTTAACAGAACAAGAATATAAAATGATAAACATAAAATACTCGCTGGGCTTGAAAAAAGCATAGAAGAAAGCAGGGGGACCCTCGAGGCAGAGATCAAGGTCCTAAAAAATGGTCAAGATGAATTAAAAAATGCTTTAAATGAGGTGCAAAACAAATTGGAGGCAGCCACAGCGCAGATTGAAGAGGCAGAAGAGAGAATAGGGGAATTAAGATAAAATTACAGAAAAGGAGGAAGCAGAGAAAAAGAGAGAGAAACTGATTCAGGAACAGGAAAGGAGAATTCGAGAGCTGAGCGATGCAATCAAATGGAATAATATCCGTATTATAGGAATTCCAGAGGAAGAAGAGAGAGAGAAAGGAGTCGAAGCGGTACTTGAACAAATCATCGCTGAGAACTTCCCCAACATGAAGAAGGAAATGGGCATTGAAGTCCAAGAGGCACAGAGAACTCCCCTCAGACGTAACCCGAATAGACCCTCAGCACGACACATCATAGTGAAGCTGAGAAAATACAAAGACAAAGAGAGAATTCTGAAAGCAGCTAGGGATAAACGGGCCTTGACTTACAAAGGCAGACACATTAGGGTAGTAGCAGACTTATCTACAGAAACTTGGCAAGCCAGAAAGGAATGGCAGGAAATCTTCAATATGATGAACAGGAAGGATATGCAACCAAGAATCCTTTACCCGGCCAGCCTGTCATTCAGAATGGATGGAGAGATAAAGGTCTTCCCAAACAAACAAAAACTGAAGGAATACGTCACAAATAAACCAATCTTAGAAGAGATCCAGAGGGGGACTCTATGAAGGAAAGGTCGCAAGGAACACAGAGCACCAGAGACATCCTTACAAGCATGAAACCTACAGATAACACTGTGACTCTAAACCCATATTTTTCAATATTAACGCTGAATGTAAACGGACTAAATGCTCCAATTAAAAGACACGGGGTAACAGAATGGATTAAAAAACAAGACCCATCTATCTGCTGTCTTCAAGAGACCCATTTTAGACCTGAGGACACCTTCAGATTGAAAGTGAGGGGATGGAGAACTATCTACCGTGCTACGGGAACTCAGAAGGAAGCTGGAGTAGCCACACTTATATCGGACAAACTGGACTTTAAAGTAAAAGATGTGGTAAGAGATGAAGAAGGGCATTATATAATAATCACAGGGACTATCCAGCAGGAAGAGCTAACAATCATAAATATCTACGCGCCGAATTGTGGGGCACCCAAATTTGTAAAGCAAGTAATTACAAACGTAAGTAATCTTATTGATAAAAATGTGCTAGTTGTAGGGGATCTTAATACCCCACTCACATGCTGGATAGATCCACTAAACAGAGAATCACCATATAAACAATGGACCTGAACGACACGTTGGAACAGATGGGCCTGACAGATATCTTCAGGGCCCTTCATCCAGAAGCAACAGAATTTACATTCTTCCCAAATGCACATGGTACATTTTCCAAGAAAGACCATATTTTGGGGCACAAGGAAGCACTGAATAAATATAAAATAATTGAGATCATACCATGCACACTTTCAGACCACAGTGCTTTGAAACTTGAAATCAACCACAGGAAAAAGTCTGGAAAACCCCCAATAACATGGAGGCTAAAGAACAACCTACTAAAAGACGAATGGGTCAACCAAGCAATCAGAGAAGAAATTTAAAAATACACGGAAACAAATGAAAATGAAAATACAACAATCCAAATGCTTTGGGATGCAGCAAAGGCAGTCCTGAGAGGGAAATATATTGCAATCCAGGCCAATCTCAAGAAACAAGAAAAATTCCTAACACAAATTCTAACAGCACGCCTAAAGGAACTAGAAGCAGAACAGCTAAGACAACCCAAACCCAGCAGAAAGAGAGAAATAACAAAGATCAGGGCACAAATTAATCATATGGAAACAGAAAAAGTAGTGGAACAGATCAATGAAACCAAGAGCTTGTTCTTTGAAAAAATAAACAAAATTGATAAACCTCTAGCCAGGCTCCTCAAAAAGAAAAGAGAGAGAACCCGAATCGATAAAATCGCGAACGAAAATGGAGTGATTACAACCAATCCCTCAGAAATACAAGCAATCATCAGAGAATATTATGAAAAAGTATATGCTGTCAAATTGAACAACCTGGAAGAAATAGACAAATGCCTAAATAGCCACACGCTACCAAAACTCCAACGGGAAGAAATAGAAAACTTGAACAGACCCATAACTAGTGAAGAAATTGAATCATTTATCAAAAATCTCCCAGCAAATAAAAGCCCAGGACCAGATGGCTTCCCTGCGGAATTTTACCAGACATTTAAAACATAGTTAATACCTATCCTCCTCAAGCTGTTCCAAAAAATTGAAACGAAAGGAAAAGTCCTGAACTCATTCTATGAAGCCAGCATCACTTTGATTCCCAAACCAGATAGAGACCCAGCAAAAAAAGAGAACTACAGGCCAATATCCTTGATGAACATGGATGCAAAAATTCTTAACAAGATATTAGCAAATAGAATCCAACAGCATATAAAAAGAATTATTCACCACGATCAAGTAGGATTCATCCCTGGGTTGCAGGGATGGTTCAACATTCACAAATCAATCAACATGATACATCACATTAACAAAAGAAAAGATAAGAACTATGTGATCCTGTCAATAGATGCAGAAAAAGCATTTGACAAAATACAGCATCCCTTCTTAATAAAAACTCTCGAGAAAGTCGGGAGAGAAGGAACATACTTAGGCATCATAAAAGCCATTTATGAAAAGCCCACAGCTAATATCATCCTCAATGGGGAAAAACTGAGAGCCTTCCCCCTGAGATCAGGAACACGACAGGGATGTCCACTCTCACCACTGCTATTTAACATAGTGTTGGAGGTCCTAGCATCAACAATCAGACAACAAAGCAAAATAAAAGGCATCAGGATAGGCAAGGATGAAGTCAAACTTTCACTTCTTGCAGACGACATGATACTTTACATGGAAACCCAACAGAATCCACCAAAAGCCTACTAGAACTGATCCATGAATTTGACAAAGTTGCAGGATACAAAATCAATGTACAGAAATCGGTTGCATTCCTTTACATCAACAATAAAGCAATAGAGAAAGAAGCGAATCCCATTTACAATTGCATCAAAACCCATAAAATACCTAGGAATAAACCTAACCAAAGATGTAAGAGATCTCTATGCTGGAAACTATAAAAAACTTATGAAGGAAATTGAGGAAGACACAAGGAAATGGAAAAACATCCCATGCTCATGGATTGGAAGAATAAATATTGTTAAAATGGCAATACTCTTCAGGAGTTCTGGAGGCAACATGGCGTCAAAATGGCAATACTACCCAAAGCAATCTACACATTCAATGCAATCCCAATCAAAATTGCACCAGCATTCTTCTCAAAGCTAGAGCAAACAATCCTAAAATTTGTATGGAACCACAAAAGACCTCGAATAGCCAAAATAATACTGAAGAATAAAACCAAGGCGGGAGGCATCACAATCCCAGACTTTAACCTCTACTACAAAGCGGTGGTCATCAAGACTGTATGGTATTGGCACAAAAACAGACGCATAGACCAATGGAATAGAATAGAAAACTCAGAAATGGACCCGCAAGTATATGGCCAACTAATCTTTGACAAAGCGAGAAAATGTATCCAATGGAAAAAAGACAGCCTTTTTAACAAATGGTGCTGGGAGAATTGGACAGCAACATGCAAAAGAATGAAACTAGACCACTTTCTTACACCACTCACAAAAATAAATTCTAAATGGATAAAAGATCTGAATGTGAGACAGGAAACCGTCAAAATCCTAGAGGAGAAAACAGGAAAAAGCCTCTTTGACCTAAGATGCACAAATTTCTTACTCGACACGTCTCCAAAGGCAAGAGAATTAAAAGCAAAGATGAACTATTGGGACCTCATCAAGATAAAAAGCTTCTGCACGGCAAAAGAAACAACCAACAAAACGAATAGGCAACCAACGGAATGGGAAAAGATCATCGCAAATGACATATCGGATAAAGGACTAATATCTAAAATTTATAAAGAACTTACCAAACTTCACACCCGAAAAACAAACAACCCAGTGAAGAAATGGGCGGAAGATATGAATAGACACTTCTCCAAAGGGGACATTCAGATGGCCAACAGACACATGAAACGATGCTCAATGTCACTCATCATCAGGGAAATACAAATCAAAACTACACTGAGGTACCACCTCACACCAGTCAGAGTGGCTAAAATGAACAAATCAGGAAACTATAGATGCTGGCGAGGATGTGGAGAAGTAGGCACCCTCCTACACTGTTGGTGGGAATGCAAACTGGTGCAGCCACTCTGGAAAACGGTGTGGAGGTTCCTCAAAAAAATGAAAATAGAGCTACCCTATGACCCAGCAATAGCCCTGCTAGGAATCTACCCAAGAGACACAGGAATGCTGATGCATAGGAGCACGTGTACCCCAATGTTCATAGCAGCACTTTCGACAATAGCCAAATCATGGAAAGAGACCAAGTGCCCATCAACTGACGAATGGATAAAGAAGTTATGGTACTTATATACAATGGACTACTACGTGGCAATGAGAAAAAATGAAATCTGGCCATGTGTAGCAACATGGATGGAACTGGAGGGTATTATGTTAAGTGAAATAAGTCAGTCAGAAAAAGACAGATACCATATGTTTCCACGAATAGGTGGACTTTGTGAAACTAAGCAAAAACCAGGGGGAGGGGAAGAGGGGAAAGAAAAAAAAAGACACAGAGAGGGAGGGAGATAAAACATAAGAGACTCTCAAAGACTAAGAAAAAACTGAGGGTAAGGGGGATGAGGGAGGGGGGAGAGGGGGTGATGGGCATTAAAAAGGGCACATGTTGGGATGAACACTGGGTGTTATATGTAAACCAATTTGAAAATAAACTATTATAACAAAAAAAAATAAAAAAAAATAAAAAAAATAAAAATAAATGGCAATACTACCCAAAGCAATCTACACATTCAATGCAATCCCAATCAAAATTGCACCAGCATTCTTCTCAAAGCTAGAGCAAACAATCCTAAATTTGTATGGAACCACAAAAGACCCCGAATAGCCAAAGTAATACTGAAGAATAAAACCAAAGCGGGAGGCATCACAATCCCAGATTTTAACCTCTACTACAAAGCGGTAGTCATCAAGACAGCATGGTATTGGCATAAGAACAGACACATAGACCAATTGAATAGAATAGAGAACCCAGAAATGGGCCCACAAGCATATGGCCAACTAATCTTTGACAAAGCAGGAAAGAGTATCCAATGGAAAAAAGACAGCCTCTTTAACAAATGGTGCTGGGAGAACTGGACAGCAATAAGCAGAAGAGTGAAACTAGACCACTTCCTTACACCACTCACAAAAATAAGCTCAAAATGGATGATGGACCTGACTGTGAGACAGGAAACCATCAAAATCCTAGAGGAGAAAGCAGGAAAAAACCTCTTTGACCTGCCGCAGCAATTTCCTATGCGACACATCTCCAAAGGCGAGGAATTTAAAGCAAAAATGAACTATTGGGACCTCATCAAGATAAAAAGCTTCTGCACGGCAAAGGAAACAACCAACAAAACTAATAGACAACTGACGAAATGGGAAAGGATAATTGCAAATGACATATCGGATAAAGGACTAGAATCTAAAATCTATAAAGAACTTACCAAACTCCACACCCAAAAAACAAATAATCCAGTGAAGAAATGGGCGGAAGATATGAATAGACACTTCTCCAAAGATGACATCCAGATGGCCAACAGACACATGAAACGATGCTCAAAGTCACTCATCATCAGGGAAATACAAATCAAAACCACACTGAGATACCATCTCACACTGGTTAGAGTGGCTAAAATGAATAAATCAGGAAGCTATAGATGCTGGCTGGGATGTGGAGAACCAGGCACCCTCTTACACTGTTGGTGGAATGCAAACTAGTGCAGCCACTCTGGAAAATGGTGTGGAGGTTCCTCAAAAAAATGAGAATAGAGCTACCCTATGATCCAGAAATAGCACTGCTAGGAATCTACCCAAGAGACACAGGAGTGCTGATGCATAGGGGCATGTGTACCCCAATATTCATAGCAGCACTTTCGACAATAGCCAAATCATGGAAAGAGACTAAGTGTCCATCAACTAACAAATGGATAAAGAAGACGTGGTATATATATATACAATGGAATACTACGTGGCAATCAGAAAGAATGAAATCTGGCCATGTGTAGCAACATGGATGGAAATGGAGAGTATTATGCTAAGTGAAGTAAGTCAGTCAGAGAAAGACAGATACCGTATGTTTCCATGCATAGGTGGATTTTGAGAGACTTAGCAGAAAACCATGGGGAGGGGAAGAGGGGAAAAGAAAAAAGACACAGAGAGGGAGGGAGACAAAACATAAGAGACTCTCAAAGACTAAGAAGAAACTGAGGGTGAGGGGGTGTAGCAGGGCGGAGAGTGGGTGACAGGCATTGAGGAGGGCACTTGTTGGGATGAGCACTGGGTGTTATATGGAAACCAATTTGAAAATAAATTATTTTTAAAAAATTTCTGGGTTTATCCTCCTTTCTCTTATTTCCTTTGCCCTTTTTATCTGGTTTGGCTTGGTGTTCCAGTTTGATGGTTAGTTGTTGAATATTTTCTGATCTTCAAGTCAATGTATTGATGATTGTGTTGGCAACAGTAATTCTTTTTCATGCCCAAGTGATTTCTCTTTCTTTTTTGGTTTGTTTAGTTTCTTTTTTAAAGATCATGACCTGAGCCTAAGTCAAATGCTTAACCAACTGAGGCACCCAGGCGCTCCTAGTTTCTTTTTTAAAATAAACTTTCTTGTTTATTATTTTTTAAAAATTTTTAAATATTTATTTTTGAGAGAGAGAGAGAGAGAGAGAGTGCATGAGGGAGGAGGGGCAGAGAGAGAGAGAGGTAGAGAGATAGAGAGAGACAGAATTCTGAAATAGGCTCCAGGCTCTGAGCTGTCTGCACAGAGCCCGACGCGGGGCTTGAACTCACCAGCTGTGAGATCATGACCTGAGCTGAAGTCGGACACTCAACCGACTGAGCCACCCAGGCGTCCCTGTTTATTTTTATCTAATTTATTATTTTTATTTTTTAAATATAATTTATTGTCAACTTCGCTTATGTACAACACCCAGTGCTTGTCCTATTGTTTATTTTTAAAGCTGTCAGCAATTCATTTTCTCTCTGTGTAGAGGCATTATCCTTCCTCTCTAGCCCAACCCCCTTGTCCCATTGCAGGGGTGATCACCTCTGATGCCTGATGGTTAGCTCGAATGGGGATGAAGGTACACAGATGGTCAGTGATTCCCCTGATACCCACATCTACATCCTTTAAACTTGGGGTGCCTCAAAGTTGCTCACAATTTTCACAGTGATCTTCTCTTGTGTTTTTTCAGTCTTATGGTTTTCTCAATCTGATTCCACTTCCCTTACATTTTTCAGAAAACTTCAAAATTTCTGACTACTGAAGACCCCCTTCATGATTGCCATGATTGCCAGTTTTCTCATGTTTATATTACACACGTACACACACACACACATTTTTCGCCATTTCTAGATATTTTGGCAGGTAGGGGATGTAAGTGCCTGTTCTTACTCTACTATCTTAGTCTAATATCTGCATATCTCCATACTGCATGTTAAAGAATTTTTTTAAATGTTTATTTATTTTTGAAAGAGAGAGAGGTGGAGGGAGGGAGTGGCAGAGAGAGAGGGAGACAGAGGATCCAAAGCAGGCTCTCTGCTTTCAGTGCAGAGCCTGATGCAGGGCTTGAACTCACGAACCATAAGATGATGACCTGAGCCAAAGTCAGATGCTTAACCAACTAAGCCACCCAGGCACCCCACTCCATGTTATATTTTTAAAATTAAAATCTGAAAGAGGCTGAAATATGCACGTCTCTTCAAGAGAGTAGACTCTCTTCACTGCCTACTCAGCAGATATTTATTTACTCACCTTTCTGCCTGAAAACTATAGCAGATGGAAATCACTTGATGTCAGAGAACTTGTTCTTTTTTAAGTTTATTTATTTATTTTGAAAGAAAGAGAGAATCCCAAGCAGGCTCTCCACAGTGCAGAGCCCGAATTCGCACACATGGTGAGATCATGACCTGAGCTAAAATTGAAAGTAAGACACTTAACCAACTGAGCCACCCAGGCACCCCCAGAGAACTTGATCTAACCCCTAATATGAAGGAATGAATTATGATTAGTCAAAAGTATTCATAGTAATTCCTTTTCCCTTTACCAGTTATTGGTCTAGTGGTAGACATGCAACTTAATAAGGCCAATGAAATCTAAAGGAAAATCTTAGAGTAGCAAGTCTGGGGTATTTCTCTTCTTATATATTAAAACAGAACCATAGAGGAAAAATCCGTTTGTTCTCAAATCTCTTTACCTTTAAGAGGATGCCAGGAGCTACAATAGCTACCTTGTGAGCCTCAGGTACAAGCATGTAAATAGATGTAAAAAAAAACTTTCTTTTGAATAATATTCTAAAGTAGCATAGATTAAAATCTACTTCTAGTATTTCTTATATTTCACTTTTTTTTCCTCTTCAGAAATACACTTGGAAGGGCAAACAAAAGCCTCAACTGATTTAAAAAAGGACTCTGACACTAATGTCTCAACGAATTTTGTGGTTAGAAAACCTGCAAAAGTGATTTTCAGTTTAGATCCAGCCCTACAGAATTCAAAGCTAGAACAGCCATGGAAGAAAAACTTTTATGAAAGAATGGAGGCAAGAGCCCAGGCAATGCAGCAGAAAATAATAAATAAGGATAATCTGAAGAAAGAACTAGAAAAAAAAGCTGAAAAAAAACATCCTAGGGATAATTTGGCCAAAGAGTGGTTTAATACTGAAAACATGACACTTAATACTCGTGCATATTTGCTTGACAAACTTCTACCCACCTTAGTTCCTGGAGTGGAAAAAATGTTAATGCAAGTGGAAAAGAAGGCGCTTTCGGCAGAAGCTAATATTACAACCAAGTTTGATCCAGTTAATTATTTGGGGGAATATTTAATGAGAAACAATCCTTACTATGTCAAAGACTCAGGAATGTCTGGTTATCAGAGGGTAATGAGGGATGTCACAGAAGACCTGAAGATACACGTTCCTGACACTATCAGCAACAGGTACAATTTTATATGTTTATTTATTTATTTTGAGAGAGAGAGAGAGAGAGACAGAGTAAGTGTGAGTAGGGGAGGCAGAGAGAGAGAAGAGGACAGAGGATCCGAAGTGGGCTCTGTGCTGATGGTCGAAAGCCCAATGTGGGTTCAAACTAACAGACTACAAGATCATGACCTGAGCCAAAGTTGGTCACTTAACCAACTGAGCCCCCCAGGCACCCCATAATTTGTTATATTTTCAGTTGATGATCTAGGTCCTTTCATTTAAAGGAAGTTGAATAACAGTATAATCATAAAAATAGGACTTAAATATTCAAAAAGTATTTACTGAGCTGTTGTGTATGCTTCACTAATCATAAGGCACTATGAAGATTAATGAAGCATAGTAAGTAAATTCATTGAATTTGTGGATTTAGTTATCTTACTATGATCCAAAGTATATATTTATTCATTTATCATCTGTCTCCCTGCACTGAAAAGTGAGCTATGTGAGACCAGGGACTTCGTAAAAATTTAACTTTTCAGATAGGCAGCATATTCACTGGGTCAGAGTAAAAATGTATTAAGATTTATACAGTGAAAAGTTTCTCACCCATTCTTATCCTCTTTCTTCCCCGTACTCCACCTCTGCCATAAATAGTATTCTTCATTCTCAGTGGATTTTTTTCCAGTTTCTTTATATACACAGAAGCAAATGCAAATTTGGATTCTAAATTTTCTTCCTTTTATATAATAGCATCTGACTGAGTTACACATATTTTCTTCTGTTTTTCATTTATCTTTTGTCATGCGGAAGATTTTATTTCTACGTGGTAGAATTTATTTACTTTCATTTTACGACTTAGAGTCATTGTTACATTTCAAGATATTAAAAGAATCCTCCCATGTTTTCTTCTGGAGTTTTAATATTTTAATTTCCATTTTAAGTATCGATCCATATGGAATTTATCCTAATATAAGGTGTAAGATATGAATCCAACTTTTTCCTTTTCCAAATGGTCACATAGTGATCCCAACAACAATTACCTAATAGTATATTTTGCCCCACTGTTTTGAGATGAAACTTTATTTACTAAATTCCTGTATATTTTGGAGTGTACTTCTGGATCTTTCTATCCTGTCCCTCTGACTATCTCCCTGTTCGTGCACCATACCACACTGCTTGAATTATTGAGACTTAAGTTTACAGACAGTCCCTGATTTACACTTAGGATTTTTTGACCTTACAGTGGTATGGTATGTGTTCGTAAAGTGGTATGTGTTCGAAAGTGGTATGTGTTCAGTAGAAACCATACTTTGAATTTTGAATTTTGATCTTTTCCTGGACTAGCAATATGCAGTATAATGCTCTCTCACGATGCTGGGCAATAGCAGTGAGCCACAACTCCCAAAGCCATGTAACCATGATACCTTCATGGTGTCATACATTTACATACATTACATACATATACATCATACACTTAACATGCATTACATACCTGCATATCATACACTTACATGCATTACATTACGTGCATTGCATACGTATACTTACAACCATTCTGTACCCATACAACCATTCTGTTACTTTCAGTACAGTATTCAATCAACTATATGAGATATTTAATACTTTTTTTTAAGTGTATTTATTTTTTTGAGAGAGAGAGCATGAGCAGGGGAGGGGCAGACAGAGACAGAGAATTCTAAGCAGGCTCTGCACTGACAGTGTGGGACTTGAACTCATGAACCGCAAGATCATGACCTAGGCTGAAACCAAGAGTTGAACACCCAACTGACTGAGTAACCCAGGTGCCCCAAGATATTTAACATTTTATAAAATAGGTTTTGTGGGGGCGCCTGGGTGGCTCAGTCGGTTAAGCGGCCGACTTCAGCTCAGGTCATGATCTCGCAGTCTGTGAGTTCGAGCCCCGCGTCAGGCTCTGTGCTGATGGCTCGGAGCCTGGAGCCTGCTTCGGATTCTGTGTCTCCCACTCTCTCTGCCCTTCCCCTTCTCATACTCATGCTCTGTCTCTATGTCTCTCAAAAATAAATAAACGTTTAAAAAAAAATAGGTTTTGTGTTAGATGATTTTGCCTAACTGTAGACTAATGTAAGTGTTCTGAGCACATTAAAGGTGTTCTGAGCTAATTAAAAAATTAGCTTAGGCTAAGCTGTGATGGTGGGTAGGTGTATTAAAGGCATTTTCTTTTTTCTTTTTTTTTTTTTTTGAGAGACATAGAGACAGAGCGTGAGCAAGGGAAGGGCAGAGAGAGAGGGAGACCCAGAATCCGAAGCAGGCTCCAGGCTCCGAGCCGTCAGCACAGAGCCCAACACGGGACTCGAACTCACAGACCGTGAGATCATGACCTGAGCCAAAGTCGGCCGCTTAACCGACTGAGCCACCCAGGCGCCCCTAAATGCATTTTCAACTTAGGATATTTTCAACTTATGATGGGACAAAACCCTATCATAAGTCAAGTAAATCTGTATTTCAATAAATCTGACTGTGCTGGTCCTTATTATTTACTCTTCTTTTATTCTAGTGTTTTTACTTTTTAATATGAACTTTAGGATTGATTCACCTACTTGAAAAAAAAAAAAGAGCGAAACAAGCCTTATAGCAAAGTTTATTGAAATCTGTTTAAATTTATTTTTTAACTTAGAGAAAATCAACATCTTTAATAATGACATGTGGTTATGAGAACACATGTCTTTTCATTTGCTCATCTTATTTTGTATCCATCATTGTTGTCTTAAAGTTTTGTTTTTTTAATTTCAGCTTGCCTCTCTTGTTAAATTTATTACTAGTTATTTTATTATTTTTATTCCCATTGTGAATGGGAATTTCTTGTTTTACTACATTTTCTATCTATATGTAATTTGAATTCCCATTTATATGTAAATGGGAATTTCTTGTTTTATTACACTTTCTGTCTATATGTAGATTCTATCTATATCTTAATTACTGTATATTTTTGAACTCTGCTACCTTACTAATTGTTTATAGAAAAATTTTAGTTGGTTATTTGGGTTTTCTAGTGAGGCAACCATATTATCTGCAAGTAATAGGAGTTTTCCTTCTTCTTTTCCAATTTCTATACTTGTAATATCTTCCTTTTACCTTGTTATATTGGCTATTACGTCCAATACAGAGTTAAATAATAGTGATGATATGGGCATCCTTGTCTCGTTTATGACTTTGGTAAGGATGATTCTTGTATCACTACCTCACCATGAACAGTTTTTTAAAACTATATAGTTAATGCCATAACTACTCCATTTGAATCCAAAAAAGATATATTTTATTACATTAGAAAAATGTGCCTTATTCCTACATTATAGAGTGATTATTTTATTTTTTTATTTTATTTTAATTGTATTATTTATAAGTGTATCTACCTTCCCTCTAGTAACTGTCAGTTTGTTCTCTGTATTTAGGGGTCTGTTTATGGGGTGCCTGGGTGGCTCAGTTGGTTGAGCGACCGACTTCAGCTCAGGTCATGATCTCACAGTCTGTGAGTTCGAGCCCCGTGTTGGGCTCTGTGCTGAAGACTCAGAGCCTGGAGCCTGCTTCGGATTCTGTATCTCCCTTCTCTCCGCCCTTCCCTTGCTCATGTTCTGTCTCTATGTCTCTCAAAAATAAATTAAAAAAAAAAAAAGTTAAAAAAAGAGAGTCTGTTTCTTAGTTTGTCTCTCTCTCTCTTTTTTTCTTTGTCTGTTTTGTCTCCTAAATTCCACATATGAGTGAGATCATATGGAATATGTCTTTCTCCTGCTGACTTATTTTACTTAGCACCATACTCTCTAGCTCTATCCACATCATTGCAAATGGCAAGATTTTGTTCTTTTTATGGCTGAAGAATATTTCATTGTATATATATAACACATCCTCTTTATCCATTCATCAATTGATGGACACTTGGGATGCTTCCATAATTTGGCTATCGCAAATAATACCACAATAGACACTGAGGTGCATGTATCCCTTTGAATTAGGGTTTTTGTATTCTTTGGGTAAATACCCGGTAGTGTAATTTCTGGGTTATAGGGTAGTTCTATCTTTAACTTTTTGAGGAATCTCCATACTGTTTTCTACAGTGGCTGCACCAGTTTGCCTTCCCACCAACAGTGCACGAGAATTCCCTTTTCTTCGTATCCTCACCAACACCTGTTGTTTCTTGTGTTGTTAATTTTAGCTATTCTGACAGGTGTGGGTGATATCTCAGTGTAGTTTTAATTTGCATTTTCCTGATGATGAGTGATGTGCATCTTTTCATGTGTCTGTTGACCATCTAGATATATTCTTTTGAGAAATGTCTGTTCATGTCTTCTGCCCATTGTTTAATTGTATTATTTATTTTTTAGGTGTTGAGTTTTACAAGTTTTTTGTGTATTTTGGATATTAACTCTTTATCAGATATGTCACTTGCAAATATCTTCTCCCATTCTATCAGTTGCCTTTTAGTTTTGCTGATTGTTTCCTTCTCTGTGCAGAAGGTTTTAGTCTTGGTGAAGTCCCAATAGTTCATTTTTGTTTTTGTTTCTCTTGCTTCCAGAGACATGTCAAGTAAACAGCTGCAGTGGCCCAGGTCAAAGAGGTTATTGCCTGTTTTCTCCTCTAGGATTTTGATGGTTTCCTGTCTTACATTTTAGGTCTTTCGCCCACTTTGAATTTATTTTTGTGTATAGTGTAAGAAAGTGGTCCAGGCTCATTCCTCTGCATGCCTCTGTCCAGTTTTCCCAACACCATTTGCTATAGAGACTGTCTTTTTTCCATTGGATATTCTTTCCTGCTTTGTCAAAGATTAGTTGGCCATAACGTTTGTGGGTCCATTTCTGGGTCTCTATTCTGTTCCATTGATCTATATGTCTGATTTTGTGCCAGTACCATACTATTTTGATGATTATAGCTTTGTAATACAACTTGAAGTCCAGAATTATGATGCCTTCAGCTTTGGTTTTCTTTTTCAGGATTGCTTTAACTATTCAGAGTCTTTCCTGGTTCCATACAAATTTTAAGATTGTTCTAACTCTATGAAGAATGCTGGTGTTATTTTGATAGAAACTGCATTAAATATGTAGATTGCTTTGGGTAGTATTTGCATTTTAACAATATTTGTTCTTCCAATCCATGAGCATGGAATGTTTTTCCACTTTTTTGTGTCTTCTTCAATTTGTTTCATTAACTTTCTATACTTTTTCAGTGTATAGATCTTTTACCTCTTTGGTTAGGTTTATTCCTAGATATTTTATGGTTTTTGGTGCAATTGTAAATGGGATCAATTCCTGGATTTCTCTTTCTGCTGTTTCTTTATTGGTGTATAGAACTGCAAATGATTTCTGTACATCGACTTTCTATCCTGGGACTTTGCTGAATTCATCTATCAGTTCTGGCAGTTTTTTGGTGGAATCTTTTGGATTTTCCATGTACAGTTCATGTCATCTGCAGAGAGTGAAAGTTTGATTTCCTCCTTGCTGATATGGATGCCTTTCATTTCTTTACATTGGCTGATTGCTGAGGCTAGAACTTCCAACACTATGTTAAATAGCAGTGGGGAGATTGGACAGCCCTGTCGTGTTTCTGACCTTAGGGAGAAAGCTCTCAGTTTTCTCCATTGAGGTGGGTCTTTTGTATATGGACTTTATGATCTTGAGGTACGATCCTTCTATCCTTACTTTCTTAAGGGTTTTTTTTTTTAATCAAGAAAGGATGCCATATTTTGTCAGATGCTTTTTCTGCATCTATAGAGAGGATCATGTGATTCTTATCCTTTTTTTTTTTAAAAATTAAAGTGATGTATCACATTGATGTGCAGATATTGAACCAGCCCTGCATCCCAGGAATAAATCCCAGTTGATTGTGGTGAGTAATTCTTTTAATGTATTGTTAGATCCAGTTTGCTAGTGTCTTGTTGAGAATTTTTGCATCCATGTTGGTCTGTAGTTCTCCTTTTTAGTAGGGTCTTTGTCTGGTTTTGGAATCAAGGTAATGCTGACCTCAAAATGAGATTGAAAGTTTTCCTTCCGTTTCTACTTTTTGGAATAGTTTCAAAAAAATAGGTGTTAACTCTTCTTTAAATGTTTAATAGATTTCCCCTGGAAAGACATCGGACCTGGACTCTTGTGTTTTGGGAGATTTTTGATTACCAATTCCATTTCTTTACTGGTTATGGGTCTGTTCAAATATTCTATGTCTTCTTGTTACACTTTTGGTAGTTTATATGTTGCTAGGAATTTGTCCATTTCTTCCAGATTGCCCAATTTGTTGGCATATAATTGCTCATAATATTCTCTTATTATTGATTGTATTTCTGCAGTGTTGGTTGTGATCTCTCCTCTTTCATTCATGGTTTTATTTATTTGGGTCCTCTCATTTTTCTTTTTGATCGATCTGGCTAGGGACTTACCAACTTTGTTAGTTCTTTCATAGAACCAGCTCCTGGTTTCATTGATCTGTTCTACTGTTGTTGTTGTTTTAAATTTCCATATCATTGATTTCTGCTCTGATCTTTATTATGCCCTTCTTCTGCTGGTTTTGGGCTTTATTTTCTGTTCTTTTCCCAGCTCTTTTAGAGGTAAGGTTAGGTTGTGTGTTTGATACCTTTCTTCCTTCTTTAGGAAGGCCTGGATTGCTATATACTTTCCTTTATGACCACCTTTGCTGCATCCTAGAGGTTTTGGGCTTCCTGTTTCATTTTCATTGCTTTCATGTACTTTTTAATTTCCTCTTTAATTTCTTGGTTAACCCATTCATTCTTTAGTAGGATGTTCTGTATTCTCCAGGTATTCATGGTCTCTCCAAATTTTTTCTTGTGCTTGATTTCAAGTTTCATAGGTCATTGTCAGAAAATATGCATGGTATGATCTCAGTCTTTTTGTACTTGTTGAGGTCTGATTTGTGACCCAGTGTGTGATTTATGCTGGAGAATGTTCCAATGTGCAGTTAGGAAGACTGTGTATTCTGTGCTTTAGGATGTAATGTTCTGAATATATCTGTTAAGTCCATGCCAGTCCAGTGTGTCATTCAAAGCCATTGTCTCCTTGTTGGTTTTGTGCTTAGATGTCTGTTCATTGCTGTAAGTGGGGTGTTGAAGTCTCCTATATTATGGTATTATTATTTAAGAGTTTCTCCATGTTTGTGATTAATTGATATATATATTTGGGGACTTCAAGTTGGAGGCATAAATATTTACAGTTGTTAGATCTTCTTGGTGGATAGGCCGCTTAATTATGATATTACGCCCGTTCTTCATCTCTTGTTTGTCTTTGTTTTAAAATCTAGTCTGTCTGATATAAGTATGGCAATCTGGCTTTTTTTTTTTTTTTTTTATGTCCATTAACATGATAGATGGCTCTCCATACCCTTACTTTCAATCTACAGACGACTTTAGGTGTAAAATAAGTCTCTTTTTTAAGAATTTTTATTTAATATTGTGGGAGGGGGAGACAGAGCATGAGCAGCGGAGGGCAGAGAAAGAAGGAGACACAGACTCCAAAACAGGTTCTAGGCTCTGAGCTGTCACCACAGAGCCTGATGTGGGGGTCAAACTCATGAACCATGAGATCATGACCTGCGCCAAAATAAGACACTTAACCGACTGAGCCACCCAGGCCGTCTCTAAAATGAGTCTCTTGTAAGCAGCATATAGATGGGTCTTGTTTTGTTATCCATTCTGATATCCTATGTCTTTTGATTGATTTTATTTAGAGCGATTACTGAAAGATATGCATATAGTGCAATTGTGTTGCCTGGAGAGTTGGTCTGGTGATGTCCTCTGTCCTTTCTAGTCTTCATAGCTTTTGATCTTTTTTGTTTTGTTTTGTCTTTTCTCCACTCAAAGAGTCTCTTTAAATTTTCTTGCAGGGCTGATTTAGTGGTCACAACTCTTTTAGTTTTTGTTTGTCTAGGAAATCTCTCTTTCCATTTTGAATGACAGTCTGGCTGGATAAAGAAAACTTGGCTGCATTTTTTTCTGATTCAGCACATTGGATATATCCTGCCACTCCTTTCTGGCCTACCAAGTTTCTCTGGACAGATCTATTGCAAACGTGATCTGTCTTCCCTTGTAGGTTAAGCACTTTTTTTCCCTTGCCGCTTTCATAATTCTTTCTTTGCCTGTGTATTTTGTGAATTTGACAATGATACACCTTGGTGATGGTCAGTTTTTGTTGAATCTAATGGGAGTGTTCTGTGCTTCTTGGATTTTGATATCAGTGTCCTACCCTGGATTATGAAAATTTTCTGCTGTAATTTGCTCACATAAACCTTCTGCCCCTTTTTCTCTCTTCATGTTCTTGGACTTGTATGATTCAGATGTTATTCCTTTTTAATAAGTCACTGAGTTCTCTAAGTTTTGTATCATGATCTTTTGCCTTTGTTTCCCTCTTTTTTTCTGCTTCATTATTCTCCATAATTTTATCTTCTATATCACTGCTTCGCTGGTCTGCTTCATCCATCTTTGCTGTCATGGCATCCATTCAAGATTGGTCTTGATTATTCCATTTTTAATTTTGGCTTCCCTTGATTTTAGTTATTTATTTTTGCAGAAAGGCATTTATGGTGTTCTATTCTTTTTTCAACCCTAGATAATATTCTTAATATTGTGGTTTTAAATTCTAGTTTAGACGTCTTACTTATATCTGTGTTGATTAAATCTTTGGCCATCATTTTTTCCTATTCTTTCTACTGGAGTGAATTCCTTATTGTCATTTTGAAGGAAGAAAAAATTAATAAAATAAAAATTAAAAAATTAAAAATAAAACAAATAAATAAGGGAAGCTAGATCCTAAGTGTGTTTCCATCTGCTTGTTGAAAGAAGCTTGATAGAATAGAGGAAAAAGGGAAAGGAAAGAAAAAAAGTTAAAATTTTTAAAAATTAAAAAATATATGTAGAATAAAATGAATTAAAGAAAATAGGATAAAAATTTTTTAATAAAAAATAAAATAAAATAAAACATAATTTGTTATTTCTGTATCCAAGAAAGAGAAAGAAAAGAAAGAAAGAAAACAATTGAAGCAAGAAAGAAGCAAAGAAAATGAATAAATAACTGAACCAGCATAGAGAATGAAACCCAAATGAGTTACATCCAGTTTCCCCTAGAACTGAAACTAGGGCTTCCGTAGTGGAAGCAGGTGGAGTGACTTGTGCTGGTCTTGTGGGGGATGTGCCTAGAGGGCGCAGTTGAGTTGAGTTTAGTGTAATGGCGCCATTCTCCACTAGGTGGCACTGCTTAGCTTACTGGAGTGGATCACTGCCCTAGGCATGTGTGTGCAGGAGAAGTGGAAATGGCTTCACCCAACCCCCAGTCTGTGGTGCGAGAACTTGGTATTCTCACTGACCCGGGATTAAACACCTCTCCTTTGTCTCAGGCCTCCATCCATTCCCCACCTCTAACATGTCTGTGTCCAAGCTGTCCACCTGCCAGGTGACACCTCCTTCCAGAGTTTTATCTCAGATGGGGGAATGTTTCAAACCCCACACTTCAGAGACACCCCTCCATCCCCCCATCCCCGCAGCTTGGACATGAGCCAACTCTTTGGGGAGGGTCTCACTGAGCAATGGCTGGGTGTTGACTTACCCCAGAAAACATTCATGTGATCACACAGTAGCAGAGTTTCAGAGATTATGGCAAGTCACGACACACAGCCAGCACCAGGTTTCACCACACTCTGGCATCTTTGTCCCAATATCAGCAAATGTGGCAGCTCTCAGGGGTCTACTGGGACTTTTGCCCACAGAGTGGCTGTATCTTCTCTACCAAATGCACTCTAAGACCACACTGCCTGCTCCTGGGGATTCACCTTACTTCCTCATCAGAGCACCACTAGGCAGTGAGCTCTGAACCTTCAGACTCTATGCTCCACTGTTGATAGAATCCAGGTAGTATTGAAATCCTTTCTTTTCTCCCCATCAGTGGTTTTGGGGAACAGATTTCTTGTTCAGTCCCCTATGAGTGTTTTTACCCTTTCTCTTTCTTTCTCTCCAGGTACTTTTGAGGGGAGGACTTTTTCTGTATGACCCTGATATACTGCCCTCTCCCCAGTTGTCTTTCTGTCTCTGCCCTCTCTCTACAAAAATGGCTCCCTATACTCCATAGCTTTTCTCTCCTATAATTTACCCCTCTGTACCACATACCTGCCAAGTTCTGTGGCTCAAGTTATGCAGGTTGTTGTGTTAATCCTCAGGTCAATATCCTAGGTGTTCAAAATGGTTTAGTGTGGATCTAGCTACATTTCAGGGACATGACAAGCTCAGGATTTCCATAC
This sequence comes from Paguma larvata, assembly GCA_030068075.1. Taxonomy (NCBI): domain Eukaryota; kingdom Metazoa; phylum Chordata; class Mammalia; order Carnivora; family Viverridae; genus Paguma; species Paguma larvata. The sequence continues at coordinate 7,996,556 of CM057843.1, forward strand.
CGCTCTGCCATCTTAACTCCTCCCCCCACCCCCAATTTTGTTGATCTTTCCAAAGAACCAGCTCCTGGTTTCATCTGTTCTATTGTTTTTAAATTTTAAAAATTTATTTTTTCAAACAAAAGGTCTCACATATTTATTACTGAACCAACCTACTGGTGCAGAAGCATAGTAAGAGAGAAAAACCATTTACCTGATAAAACATCTCTATTGTATGGGTAGCAGTAATGTTTACAGAGTCCTAGGATACAAGCAAGTGGCCTTGATGAAGCATAAATATGTGTGCCATCTCATGTGTGATCCCCTGTAGTCTCAACATGGTTCTTCTCCAATGCCTCCTCTTGAAGTTGTACATGATTGTATTACTAGTTTTCCTCTGATCCCACTGAAGAATGAGACAGTTCTGCTTTTATTTCTTGGCCAAGAATCACTTGATCCTGAAAGTCTTGTGAGAAGAAATGGCAAGGAACACTCAACTGCACACACCATTGTGGCAGAGAAAAGGAAAACTGCTCTATAAAACTGTTCTATAATAATATAGCTTCTATATTATTTATTTCTGCTCTAACTTTTATTATTTTCTTCCTTTTTCTGGGTTTGGGTTTTGATTGTTTTTCTCTTTCTTACTCCTTTACAGAGTGATTTTTAAAGCTCAAGAATGATTGTTAATTTTGTCAAACACTTTTCCAACATCTGTGAAGATGATCATTTGATTTTCACCTTAGAACTATTAATGATGAGGGGCGCCTGGGTGGTTCAGTGGGTTGAGCGTCTGACTTCGGCTCAGGTCATGATCTCGCGGTCTGTGAGCTCGAGCCCCGCGTCGGGCTCTGTGATGACGGCTCAGAGCCTGGAGCCTGCTTCACATTCTGTGTCTCCCTCGCTCTCTGCCCCTCCCCGACTCATGCTCTGTCTCTCTCTGTCTCAAAATAAATAAACATTAAGAAAATTTTAAAAAAAGAACTGTTAATGATGAATTTTATTAATAGATTTTTTAATTTTGAGCCATTGAAATCCCTAAAATAAATCACATTTGATTGCTATGTATTTGGTTACATTGAAATATGCTTCCTACTTGTAAGACAAAATTAATGTTTAATTCTTTCCTTTTGATTACAGATTTTCAGAGTATTGTCTATTATATCTCTGTGTATCTATGTGTCTACCTATTTAATTATCAATAGTCACCTGAAGGGGCAACAAATGAAAGATTTTTTTCCCTTTTGGGGGAAGAGTTCCTTCTGAGTATCATAATGGACACATTGATTTTAATATATATTCAATGTATTTTAATCCATTATAGTTACTTTTTCTTTTTTCTTTTTTTAATGTTTATTTATTTTTGAGAGAGAGAGAGAGACAGAGTGCAAGTGGGGGAGAGGCAGAGAGAGAGAGAGACAGACACAGAAGTTGAAGCAGACTCTAGGTTCTGAGCTGTCAGCACAGACACCCACATGGGGCTTGAACTCACGGACCTGAGCCGAAATCAGATGCTTAACCAACTGAGCCATCCAGGCACCCCGATAGTTACCTTTTATTTTTGATCCTCAGTTTGATCCAACTTTGGCTCCTGTGTTCTTACAACATTTCTCCTTTAGCCTTTGAAAGCTTCATGCATTTTTTTTTTAAGGATTCTTAGTTCCTTTTAATAGAGATCACTCATCTGGGAGCTAGGAATGCTGGTAAATTTATTGTATTATCATTGCTTTAGACTCTTTTAGGACTAACGGGTATAATTTTTTAAAATAATGAGTAAATATTGATAATTTCATATCAAATATAATGAGGCAAGTTTTTTACCTATCCTTGAGTTTATATTTGTAGTTCTCTTTTTTTCTTACTGAAAATCTTAACTCCTAACAACATTGACAGAATTAGTTACCTTATCCTACCATTTATGTAAAATAGCTTCAGAATAATAATACTGACAATCCTACTAGTAATAGAGCTCCTAAATGATGTTTAAATTTTTTTCTAATGTTTATTGTTTATTTTTGATAGAGAAAGAGACAGAGTGAGAGTGGGGTAAGGGCAGAGAGAGAGGGAGACACAGAATCTGAAGCAGGCTCCAGGCTCTGAGCTGTCAGCACAGAGCCTGACATGGGACTCAAACCCACAAACAGTGAGGTCATAACCTGAGCTGAAGTTGGACACTTAACTGACTGAACCACCCAGGTACCCCTACTAAATGACGTTTTAGATTTATTTTCAGCTTTTTTGTCCATAGAACATATCCTACTAGGTATATGTGTGTGAAAAATGAAGCTACAGAAAAGCTAGAAGAAACCAGGGGTTAAATTCCTTTATTACCAGAGAAAAACTTTTTTCACCACAACTCAAAATTGTGAAATTATTGATAAATATGATTACATAACAATTAAAAGCTTTTTGCCTGGAAAATTGAGTCACAAAACTCAATTTTGCTTGTAGTACAAAAGTAGCTATACACAATAGGTAAATGAATAAGCATGGCTGCATTCCAAGAAAACTTTATTTATGAATACTAAATGTGAATTTCATAGATTTCCTACCATGCAACAACTTATTATTCTTATTTTGATTTTTATGGCTTTTTTAAAAATTTTTTTTAATGTTTATTTATTTATTTTTTTATAATAGTTTATTTTCAAATTGGTTTACATATAACACCCAGTGTTCATCCCAACATGTGCCCTTTTTAATGCCCATCACCCCCTCTCCCCCCTCCCTCATCCCCTTTACCCTCAGTTTTTTTCTTAGTCTTTGAGAGTCTCTTATGTTTTATCTCCCTCCCTCTCTGTGTCTTTTTTTCCTTTCCCCTCTTCCCCTCCCCCTGGTTTTTGCTTAGTCTCACAAAGTCCACCTATTCGTGGAAACATATGGTATCTGTCTTTTTCTGACTGACTTATTTCACTTAACATAATACCCTCCAGTTCCATCCATCTGGCTACACATGGCCAGATTTCATTTTTTCTCATTGCCACGTAGTAGTCCATTGTATATAAGTACCATAACTTCTTTATCCATTCGTCAGTTGATGGGCACTTGGTCTCTTTCCATGATTTGGCTATTGTCGAAAGTACTGCTATGAACATTGGGGTACACGTGCTCCTGTGCATCAGCGTTTGTGTCTCTTGGGTAGATTCCTAGCAGGGCAATTGCTGGATCATAGGGTAGCTCTATTTTCATTTTTTTGAGGAACCTCCACACCGCTTTCCAGAGTGGCTGCACCAGTCTGCATTCCCACCAACAGTGTAGGAGGGTGCCTACTTCTCCACATCCTCGCCAGCATCTATAGTTCCCTGATTTGTTCATTTTAGCCACTCTGACTGGTGTGAGGTGGTATCTCAGTGTGGTTTTGATTTGTATTTCCCTCATGATGAGTGACATTGAGCATTGTTTCATGTGTCTGTTGGCCATCTGAATGTCCTCTTTGGAGAAGTGTCTATTCATATCATCCGCCCATTTCTTCACTGGGTTGTTTGTTTTTCGGGTTTGGAGTTTGGTAAGTTCTTTATAAATTTTAGATATTAGTCCTTTATCCGATATGTCATTTGCAATGATCTTTTCCCATTCCGTTGGTTGCCTATTCGTTTTGTTGGTTGTTTCTTTTGCTGTGCAGAAGCTTTTTATCTTGATGAGGTCCCAATAGTTCATCTTTGCTTTTAATTCTCTTGCCTTTGGAGACGTGTCGAGTAGGAAATTGGTGCGTCTTAGGTCAAAGAGGCTTTTTCCTGTTTTCTCCTCTAGAATTTTGATGGTTTCCTGTCTCACATTCAGATCTTTTATCCATTTAGAATTTATTTTTGTGAGTGGTGTAAGAAAGTGGTCTAATTTCATTCTTTTGCATGTTGCTGTCCAATTCTCCCAGCACCATTTGTTAAAGAGGCTGTCTTTTTTCCATTGGATACATTTTCCCGCTTTGTCAAAGATTAGTTGGCCATATACTTGCGGGTCCATTTCTGAGTTTTCTATTCTATTCCATTGGTCTATGTGTCTGTTTTTGTGCCAATACCATACAGTCTTGATGACCACCGCTTTGTAGTAGAGGTTGAAGTCTGGGATTGTGATGCCTCCCGCCTTGGTTTTATTCTTCAGTATTATTTTGGCTATTCGAGGTCTTTTGTGGTTCCATACAAATTTTAGGATTGTTTGCTCTAGCTTTGAGAAGAATGCTGGTGCAATTTTGATTGGGATTGCATTGAATGTGTAGATTGCTTTGGGTAGTATTGCCATTTTGACGATATTTATTCTTCCAACCCATGAGCATGGGATGTTTTTCCATTTCCTTGTGTCTTCCTCAATTTCCTTCATAAGTTTTTTATAGTTTTCAGTGTAGAGGTCTTTCACCTCTTTGGTTAGGTTTATTCCTAAGTATTTTATGGTTTTTGGTGCAATTGTGAAAGGGATTAGCTTCTTTATTTCTCTTTCTGCTGCTTCATTGTTGGTGTATAGAAATGCCACCGATTTCTGTACATTGATTTTGTATCCTGCAACTTTGCTGAAATCATGAATCAGTTCTAGTAGGCTTTTGATGGATTCCGTCGGGTTTTCCATGTAAAGTATCATGTCATCTGCAAAAAGTGAAAGTTTGACTTCCTCCTTGACAATCTTGATGCCTTTTATTTTGTTTTGTTGTCTGATTGCTGATGCTAAGACTTCCAGCACTATGTTAAATAGCAGTGGCGAGAGTGGACACCCCTGTCGTGTTCCTGATCTCAGGGGAAAGGCTTTCAATTTTTCCCCATTGAGGATGATATTAACTGTGGGCTTTTCATATATGGCTTTTATGATGTTTAAGTATGTTCCTTCTATCCCGACTTTCTCAAGAGTTTTTATTAAGAAAGGATGCTGTATTTTGTCAAATGCTTTTTCTGCATCTATTGACAGGATCATATGGTTCTTATCTTTTCTTTTGTTGATGTGATGTATCATGTTGATTGATTTGCGAATATTGAACCAGCCCTGCAACACAGGGATGAATCCTACTTGATTGTGGTGGATAATTCTCTTTATATGCTGTTGGATTCGATTTGCTAGTATCTTGTTGAGAATTTTTGCATCCATATTCATCAGGGATATTGGCCTGTAATTTTCTTTATTTGCTGGGTCTCTATCTGGTTTGGGAATCAAAGTGATGCTGGCTTCATAGAATGAGTCCGGGAGTTTTCCTTCCGTTTCAATTTTTTGGAACAGCTTGAGGAGGATAGGTATTAACTCTGTTTTAAATGTCTGGTAAAATTCCGCAGGAAAGCCATCTGGTCCAGGGCTTTTATTTGCTGGGAGGTTTTTAATAACTGATTCTATTTCTTCACTAGTTATGGGTCTGTTCAAATTTTCTATTTCTTCCTGTTTGAGTTTTGGTAGCGTGTGGCTATTTAGGAAGCTGTCCATTTCTTCCAGATTGCCAAGTTTGGTGGCATATAATTTTTCATAGTATTCTCTGATGATTGCTTGTTGATGATTGAGAGACATAGAGGCACAGCGTGAACAGGGGAAGGGCAGAGAGAGAGGGAGACACAGAATCGGAAGCAGGCTCCAGGCTCTGAGCCATCAGCACAGAGCCCGACGCGGGCCTCGAACTCACAGACCTGTGAGATCATGACCTGAGCTGAAGTCGGCCGCCCAACCGACTGAGCCACCCAGGCGCCCCCTTATTTTGATTTTTAAAAACTATTTTAAAATGTAACAGCCCATCTTAGCTTTTTTTAAAAATTTTTTTAACATTTTTATTTATTTTTCAGAGACAGAGAGAGACAGAGCATGAGTGGGGTAGGGGCAGAGAGAGGGAGACACAGAATCTGAGGCAGGCTCCAGGCTCCGAGCTGTCAGCACAGAGCCCGACACGGGGCTTGAACTCATGAACTGTGAGATCGTGACCTAAGCTGAAGTCAGACGCTCAACCAACTGAGCCACCCAGGTGCCCCCCATCTTAGCTTTTGAGTGGTACAATACCAGGCAGCAGACCAGATCTGGGCCCTAGGCTTGGTTTGCTGACCCCGGGTCTATATAATGCCAAGGTCGCTCCCAGATCTGAAAAAACGAACAATAAAAACAACAACAACATCAACAACAAAACAAACAAACAAATAAGACACTTCTGATTCTCTTCCTGAATCTTCATATTTTCCTTTGAATGTCCTCTGGCATGAATACTTATACTAACATTTATATATATATATTTTAAATAATTTATTTATTTTTTAATTTACATCCAAGTTAGTTAGCATATAGTGCAACACTGATTTCAAGAGTAGATTCTTTAATGCCCCTTACCCATTTAGTCTATCCTCCCTCCTGCAGCCCCTACAGCAACCCTCTGTTTGTTCTCTATATTTAAGAGTTTCTTATGTGTTGTCCCTCTCACTGTTTTTATATTATTTTTGCTTCCCTTCCCTTATGTTCATCTGTTTTGTATCTTAAATTCCTCATATGAGTGAAATCGTATGATGTTTGTCTCTGACTAATTTCACTTAGCATAATACATTCTAATTCCAGCCATGTACTTGCAAATGGCAAGATTTTATTCTTTTTGATTGCCAAGCAATACTCCATTGCATATATATACCACATCTTCTTTATCCATTCATCTGTTGATGGACATTTGGGCTCTTTCCCTACTTTGGCTATTGTCGATAGTGCTGCTATAAACATTGGGGTGAGTGTGCCCCTTCAAAACAGCACACCTATATCCCTTAGATAGGTATATAGTGGTGCAATTGCTGGGTCATAGTAGTTCTATTTTTAATTTTTCAAGGAGCCTCCATACTGTCTTCCAGAGTGCCTGCACCAGTTTGCACTCCCACCAGCCGTGCAAGAAGGTTCCCCTTTCTCCTCATCCTCATCAACATTTGCCATTTAATGAGTTGTTATTTTTAGCCATTCTGATAGGTGTGAGGTAGTACCTCATTGTGATTTTGATTTGTATTTCCCTGATGATGAGTGATTTGAGAACTTTTTCATGTGTTGGTTGGCCATCTGGATGTCTTTTTGCAAGACTATCCATGTCTTTTTCCCATTTCTTCACTGGATTATTTGTTTTTTGGGTGTTGAGTTTGATAAGTTCTGTATAGATTTTGGATACTGACCCTTCATCTGATATGTAATTTGCAAATATCTTCTCCCATTCCATTGGTTGCTTTTTAGTCTTGCTGATTGTTTCCTTCGCTGTGCAGAGGATTTTTATTTTGATGAGGTCCCAATAGTTCATTTGTGCTTTTGTTTCCTTTGCCTCCAGAGATGTGTTGGGCAAGAAGTTGCTGTGGCCAAGGTCAAAGAGGTTTTTGCCTGCTTTCTCCTCCAGGATTTTAATGGTTGCCTGTCTTACATTTAGGTCTTTCATCCATTTTGAGTTTATTTTTGTGTATGATGTAAGAAAATGGTCCAGGTTCATTTTTTTGCATGTTGCTGTCCAGTTTTACCAACGCCATTTGCTGAAGAGACTGTTTTTTTTTTTCCATAGGATATTCTTTCCTGCTTTGTCAAAGATTAGTTGACCATACATTTTTGGGTCCATTTCTGGGCTCTCTATTCTGTTCCATTGATCTGAGTGTCTATTTTTGTGCCAGTACCATACCGTCTTGATGATTACAGCTTTGTAGTGCAACTTGAAGTCCAGGATTGTGATGCCTCCAGCTTTGGTTTTCTTTTTCAAGATTGCTTTGGCTATTCGGGGTCTTTTCTGATTCCACACAAATTTTAGGATTGTTTGTTCTAGCTCTGTGAAGAATACTGGTGTGATTTTGATAGGGATTGCTTAAAATTTATAAAAGAATCTAAAATTCCTTGCGATTTGTTTTAGTATCTTACAGGGTAAGCAACTAATTAGAAGGTTTAGAATAACAATTCTTTTGAAATCAGGTACATATATCCCTCTAGAATAAAGTAAGAGAATGTACAGAATTCTTCTTTTGTTTTTTTTATATGTGGACATAGCATTTTAATTTTCAGTTGAAATAGTCTTTCTCAGTGTGGTTGCCTAAACGAATGACATCAGGATTACCTGGATGCTTGGTAAAATGTAGATTCCTGACTTCTTCCTCAGATCTTCTGAATCAGAACTTTTAGGAATGCATTGAAAACAAGTTCCACAGGAGGTCATTATGTACACTGACAAAAAGTTCCAAAACCAATTATGTAGAGAAATGAAATTAAGGGAGTTTTAGTACTCGTGAAATTTCCAACAGCAGCAGGGGGCAGTGTCATTAAATTTAATAAATAGCTTAAAGAACATTTCTGTTCACCATCTGTTCTTGCAGAGCAATAAATTATATTTGGATTTAGATCAGCTGCCATGAAAAAGACTTTAAATTTGGGAGCTGGTGTTAAGGCTGTAAATCAATATAGTGACAAATCCTTCCTCCTGTTAGGGATATGTAAATATCAATCAGTACATAAAACTAATCATTTATCAATATCTATAATAAGAATACTAATGGGCACACTTGGACACTGGCCTAGGTCCCATTGCCAGCAAAAGACTCGACACAACAGAGTTTATTTCACTGATGCTTCTTGAATTGAGAGTTTGAATATTGAGGGTCATTTGAAGCTTCATAAGAGATTCCTAGTTTCTATTGGAGCAATACTGTAGGAATTCTTGAAAGAGTTAAAGTAATCATAGAGGCTTTGTTTGCCTATTGTCATGATTAGGACTTTATCTCTTTCTGCAAAAATTCAAGATCTATGTGTCAACATATGACAGTGTCAAGCATCTGTAGAATATTCAGAAATCCTTGGTAAACTTAACAACAGCACAATATCTATTGATTAAAGCTTGGATCCACAGGAATCTCAGCTAAAATAGTCTTGCTTTTAAATTCTCTAACTATATCATTGTTTGGGTCATCTTACAGAGTTTTAGAGAAGTCCATTTATTTTAGGAATGAGAGTTTTTCTTACTTATATTCAAGAAAAAAGGCAAATAAAATTCTTGTTTGGTTTGTTGAGACTTTATCTTCTGGTGATGATGTTAAAGCATTCATCTACATCAACTAGATTCAAAAATTTTTTTTCCTCTCACTACTTCCCTGGGTAAAAAGGGATTCATCTCCATTTGGTGCCTAAGAACAATAGATAGAGAAGACACTTCTTACTGACCTGGAATAATTTTTATGGTGGTAGCCACTTAACTAAAAACTAAAATATCACTGTTGTTTGTAAGCTTTACGTACCCAATATACCTTTATTCCTTTTCATCAGGGTTTCTGAACAGATAAAGAATTTAAGTGGACTTTAATTCTTGTGTGTAATTTTGCAAAATTGATATGGTTAGGTTTCTGTTCTTTTGCTTTGCTTCATATTTTCTTTTCTTTTAACATCTTTCTTTCACTATCTTTTCTCTCTAACTCTTGATTCCTCCTGTGCTTGGGAATGCATATTTTATAAGTCACAACTGCCTTATTGTGAACTGATAATGAAAAGTATTTGCTCTTAAAATAGGATTACAAACTTCCAATAGCCTGATTATAGTGATGGTTACACATTATACGTGTGTTTAAATTTATAAAGCTATCTACCAACAAGGTCAATTTTATATACCATTTTTTAAATAAAAACATTTAAACAGTAAAAGAATATTACAGAGATGTATATTAACAAACTGGAATTAAAATTAAAACTTTAAAAAATTACAGAGAGATTATTAATGCTAGAATTTTACACTATTCCAGAGAAGCAGGGCCTATTATACTATAAATTTCCTCACTTTTCTTTACCAGTCCTTATACATAGTTCTGAGCCTGGAGAAGAGTTCAAATGAACTAGAAATAGATACAAGAGACCCAAGCCAAAAAGTTGGTTGTTTTCCTGTGTGGCAGTTATAGTGATGCCTACCAGGTCTGGCTTGGTAATGATCTTTGATCCCTACATCCTCTGCTTATTTCATAATCACTGTGGCGTCTGTGCTGCACCTTGAGATATTTTGGGGTATTTCCCGTTTGACAACTCTTTATTAACCTTATGGACTAACGATGGAATATTTAACCCACAAAGAGAAAGAATCGCGACAAACTATTTCATAGAATTACTTTCTATACCACAGCTACATAAAGGAGAAAAATAAGTCAGGATAACTGCTCAAGCAATCGATACATAAGCCAAGGAAAAACTAAAAGGAAAGAGATGCCATTCTTTGTTTTACTTAATAATTTAAAAAATGTTTACTTAGTAATTCCCTGAGAATTAACTCACTGTATAGTGTTCAAAGAACTTATGCAGACTATGTGACAACATCCATTGTGTATCTGCATCCATTGTGGAATTTAGGATCTGCAAAGGGTTTGATGATTTATTTCAAAGTACTTACTTTTTATGTTCCAACAACAACAACCCCCAAATGTCTAACTCATGCTTAGAATACACCAGTCACTAGGATTTGGCAAGACTAAGGGATTGATATGGATCTTCTTTGGTTGCCAGGAGACAGTGACTTTCTAGACAGACGTCTGTCTGCTCATACTCCACACCAGCTGTCACCTCTTTACTGAGCCAAATATGGTTATATTAAGCTAGGAAATCCCATGGGTGCTTCTCTCACAGGTGATATTAATATCAATCATCTTGTCAATCATATTGAATATCATAGGTTATCAATCCAGTAAAACAGTTTATGCCAAAACTGAGTGGATAGATAAGGAAAATGCTTTTTTATAGCATTCGAATGACTGTTATAGCCAATGGTGTGTGGTAGGACTTTATCAAATAGGTTCTACTTTTGTTCAACCTGAATTAGAAGAATAATGTATATATGTTACTAGTTTCCTCTCCATCTCTAAGCCACATTTCATTGCATATGTATATATCCTATTATTAAGTACTTAGAAATTCAAGTACTTACAGACTGAGAAATCAGGGTCTCCTTGAATGTTATCCTAATATCCTTTAAACACACATCCTGCAACTTGATGTTGAATGAGTCTGTGGTCCTACTTCAGTGGCGTAGAACATTCCTAATGTTAAAACGACTGAAGTGAAGTTTCTCAGTCAAGCTGGGGCTGGGTATCTGGCATAATGCATGACAAGGTGTGGTGGTCCTGGAGTAAGACTATCTAGATGTCCAGAAATTCCTAGGATTTTCCAGATAAAACTACTGATTCATTAAAAAAATTTTTTAATGTTTATTTTTGAGAGAGAGACAGAGTGCAAGCAGGAGGAGGGCAGAGAGAGAGGGAGACATAGAATCAAAGCAGGCTCCAGGCTTCAAGCTTCAAGCTCTGAGCTGTCAGCACAGAGCCCCACCTAGGGTTTGAACCCATGAACAGTGAGATCATGACCTAAGCCAAAGTCAGATGCTTAACCTGAGCCACCCAGGTGCCCCAACTATTGATTCATTTTAAACTACCCAGTAACTGATATCCTCAGAGGAAAATAGATTTTTTTTCTATTTGTAAAAGAGAACAGATTGAAGACCTTATGCGTTACTGCATTGGTTTATATATCCTCTACCCAACCTCAGTCCTACACCATCAAAATAGATGCTTTTCAGGACTCCAATAGGAATATCCAGTGGGAAATGTCCTCCGCCTTGCTCATACTCTTCCAGGAAGGTGGTTTAATTAGAATTCAACCACCTGATTTGGAAATAGAAATCTTGACCACTCTTCAATTACTCTTGTTAAAAAAAAAAAAAAAAAGGCTGGAGGGAGATAGAAATCTTCACCATCGAGGCCAACTTAAAGCTTGCAGGCACTAGATCTGAGGTCCCCAGCATGTAGTGATAGTGAACGCAGACCATCAAGCCCTGGCTTCACTCACCTGGACTAGATAGACTACATTCTTTATGCACATCAGTTTTATTATCTCTTACATATCAACTAAGGAAAACCACTAGCCAGATGTCCTTTCCTCTAATCCAGAGGGCCAGCTTTCTCCATCTAGAACATCCTTTCCCTCCTTTCTCTTGCTGGACAATTTTTCCTTGTGCTTCAGGAATCAGCCCAAGTATCATTTCCTCTGGATACCTTCTGTCACATCTGCTTTGGAGTAAATAGTCTTTATATTCCTGAAGCACCTGTAAGCTTATGTCAGCATTTAGCACATTTTGTAATGTAATTGTTGATTTACCTCCCCATAATCTCTTTGAAGACACGGACTATTTTCTATCATATCTATATTTTCAACACTAAGCACAGTACTTGGCATGAGTTGGGGTTCAGTAAATATTTGTTAGATAAATTAATAACTTAGATTTATTGAGGAGTCTCAGTTAATTAGTATTTATTGCATAACTACCAAGTACTCAATGTTGAGTCATACCGTATAGGGAAAAAATACAAAATTTGGTTCTTGTCATGAGGAACTTACACACTCGAGTTGAAGAAATGTAACTAAAACATAGCTAACTTTATCAAAGCAGTTGTCCATATACGTTTTCCCCACTCCCAACACATTTATCAACCTGTTCTATCTGGCTTTCATTCTAGGCTCTCTTTCATAAATGTCACTTACTGAGATCACAATGTTCTCCATGTTTCTAGGCCCAGTGGAAAATTTGCAATCCTCATCTTACTTGGCCTCTTAGCAATATTCAATGATGTTGACAATTTCCTCCTTGAGATGCTCTTTTCTTTCCCTTCCATGATATTATTCTTTACTTGTTTTCCTTCTACCTCATTTTAGTCCTTCTCAGCATCCTGTGCTGGCTCATTCTCTGCCATCTGATCTTCAAATATTAAGGTTCCTTAAGTCATGATTGTCCTATCACTCCAAAATCATCCATGAGTGCTTTCATTCCAACACATGACTTGAGGCCTTATATGAGTGTAAAGTAATGACTTAGATTTCAATTGATTCTTTTGGATTATTAGAGGTATCCAACTTACCATTCCTAACTGCAAATTCTTTTGCATTTCCAAATCTATCAGATCAGATTGGAAGACCTCAGTCTTTCTTCTTTGAAACATAAGATCCACCTCAAACAAACTGTATTTGAAACCAGCAGATATTTTTATTATTTTGAGTCATTTTGGTGTTTTAATCAAAACCACCTTGGGGGTCTTGGAGTCCTAATAGGGATGACAAATATGGGAACAATTAAAATCACAATTCTTCCCCCATTCCCAACGTGGGTGATGTAGCTCTCTCTGAATATGAGGATAACTATGATGCTCAGGAGCTATCAAAGTATTTGACTCTAGATGTTTAAGGAAATTGGCAAATATATGTTCCTATACAGAAATCAAAAATTTTGTCCAAGACATCAGAATTATCTAAGGTACTTCTTATAAATGCAGCTTCCAGACTTACACTGTAGACCTGAAATCAGAATCTTTCCGGATGATTTCTGTATCCAGAGAAGAGAGAGTCCCACCACTGTAAGGTCATAATGCATTCAGCTTTGCTTCTAGGTGTATGTGGGAACCTCTAGGGCTATTTTTACTACTTCTTAAGTATGATATTTTCTTGGGAAAAATAAGGCCCAACTCTATAAAAACTCAAATAATAACATGAAAACAGCCTGTGATCAATGCTAAATTCAGTAAGTTCTAGGGGGAGTTGGGGGAGGAGAGGGTAACCTCAGGCCTAAATCAAGAATATTTCATGATGTAAAGACAGGAACAAATTTTAAATGAGGCTCTGAATTCTTGTTTTCTGCCGTTTGAACAATCTGAATCAAATTCAACGGTCCTAACTCAACATGTCTTTTATTTGACATCCTTCAGAGTATCCAAGATGAAGGAGACTATTAAACAGAAACGAGAACAACGAGAATTCATAAATGAAGTCAAAGTCAAGGTGGCCAATACACGGAAACAGGCTCTGCAGGAGCAGTTCAGTGAATGGATTCTAGACCCCAAAGGAATGATTCCTATGGTAGTGGTAAGAAAGGATGATACCTGTGAAGGGGAGGTAGGGTGGATGATAAGAGGATGACTGTTGGAATATTAAGTGGAGGGCCAGAAGCCTACATCTAAATTTTTAGTCTTGCTGAGGTAAGCTGGTTCTTGACCTGTCTGGTCCATGAGAGTCAACTTCAATTTCTCTTGAGCATTAAAAAAAATTCTAGCTAGATTTCTAAAATATTGATTCTGGCTGAGGTTCCCAAACTCTTCATTAAGAACAGACTTATTTCCAAAGAAGGCATCCAGATGGTTAACAGACACATGAAAAAATGCTCAACATCACTCATCATCAAGGAAATACAAATCACAACCACAATGAGATAACTCTTCACACCTGTCGGAATGGCTAAAATTAACAACTCAGGAAGCAACAAATGTTGGCGAGGATGAGGAGAAGGGGAACATTTTTGCACTGTTAGTGGGAATGCAAACTGATGTAGCCACTCTGGAAAACATAATAGTGGTTCCTCAAAAAGTTAAAAATAGAACTACCCTATGACCTAGCAATTGCACTACCCAGTATTTATCCAAAGGATACAAAAATGCTGATTCGAAGGGGCACATACACCCCAATGTTTATAGCAGCACTATCAACAATAGACAAATTATAAAGAGCCCAAAAGTCCAGCGAGTGACAAATGGATAAAGAAGATGTGGTGTGTATATGCGTGTGTGTGTGTGTGTGTGTGTGTGTACACGCACACATATATACACACCACATCTTCATATATATATACATATATATATGAGATAATACTCAGCAATTAAAAATAATGAAATCTTCTCATTTGCAACAGCATGGATGGAACTAGAATGTATTATGCTAAGTGAAATGAGCCAATCGGAGAAAGACAAACATCATATGATTTCATTCATATGTGGAATTTAAGAAAGACAAGTGATGAACATAGGGAAATGGAAGAAAAATTAGATAAAAAGAGAGAGGTCCATCAAAAAACCGCTAGAACTGATCCATGAATTCAGCAAAGTCTCAAGATATAAAATCAATGCACAGAAATCTTTTGCATTTCTCTACACCAATAATGAAGCAGCAGGAAGAGACATCAGGAATTGATCCTATTTACAATTGCACCAAAACCCAAAAAATACCTAGGAAGAAACCTAACCAAAGAGGTGAAAAATCTATACTCTGAAAACTATAGAAAGCTTATGAAAGAAAGTGAAGAAGACATAAAAAAATGGAAAAATATTCCATGCTCATGAGTTGGAAGAACAAATATTGTTAAATGTCGATACCACCTGGGTCACCTGGGTGGCTCAGTCGGTTAAGTGGCCAACTTTAGCTCAGGGCATGATCTCACAGTTCATGAGTTCGAGCCCCGCATCAGGCTCTGTGCTGACAGCTCAGAGCCTGGAGCCTGCTTCGGATTCTGTATGTATGTGTCTCTCTCTGCACCTCCCCTGCTTGCTTGCTCTCTGTCTCTTAAAAAAATGAATAAACATAAGAAAAAAAATTTTTTTAATGTCGATACCACCCAAAGCAATCTACGTATTCAATGCAATCCCTATCAAAATAACACTAGCATTCTTCATAAAGCCAGAACAATCCTAAAATTTGTATGGAACCAGAAAAGTGCCAGAATAGCCAAAGCCATCATGAAAAAGAAAACTAAAGGTGGAGGCATCACAATTCCAGACTTTAAGCTGTATTACAAAGCTGTAATCATTAAGATATTATGGTACTGGCACAAAAACGGACACTCAGATCAATGGAACAGAATAGAGAACCCAGAAATGGACCCACAAATACATGACCAACTAATCTTTGATAAAGCAGGAAAGAATATCTAGTGGAAAAAGGACAGTCTCCTCAGCAAATGGTGCTGGGAAACTGGACAGCAATATTCAGGAGAGTGAACCTGGACCACTTTCTTACAGTGTACACAAAAATAAGTTCAAAATGGATAAAAGACCTAAACATAAGACAGGAAGCTATCAAAATCCTAGAGGAGAAAGCAGGAAAAAACCTCTTTGACCTGGGCTACTTCAAACTGCTTACTTGACATGTCTCTGGAAGAAACAAAAGCAAAAATGTACTACTGGGACCTCATCAAGATTAAAACCTTCTTCATGGCAAAGGAAACAATCAGCAAAACTAAAAGGCAACCGATGGAATGGGAGAAGATATTTGCAAACGACATATCAGTTGAAGGATTAGTATCAAAAATCTATAAAGAACTTACTAATTTCAACATGCAAAAAAACAAATAATCCAGTGAAGAAATGGGCAAAAGACATGAATAGACACTTTTCCAAAGAAGACATCCAGATGGCTAACAGACTCATGAAAAAATGCTCAACATCACTCATCATCAGGGAAATACAAATCAGAACCACAATGAGATACCATCTCACACCAGTCAGAATGGCTAAAATCAGTAACTCATGCAACAACAGATATTGGTGAAGATGCGGAGAAAGAGGAACCCTTTTGCACGCAGGTGGGAATGCAAACTGGCACAGGCACTCTGGAAAACAGTATGGAGATTCCTCAAAAAATACAAATAGAACTACTATGACCGAGCAATTGCACTAGTAGGTATTTATCCAAAGGATACAGATGTGCTGTTTCAAAGGGGCACATGCACCCCGATGTTTATAGCAGCACTATCAGCAATAGCCAAAGTATAGGACGAGCCCAAATGTCCACCAAATGATGAATGGGTAAAGAAGATGTCGTGTGTGTATATATATATATATATTATATATACTCATATATGTTTTATATATATATTATATATATTCATATATATATAATGGAATATTATTTGGCAATCAAAAAGAATGAAGAAGAAGAAGAAATCTTGGCATTTGCAACAATGTGAATGGAACTAGAGTGTATTATGCTAATTGAAATTAGTCAGAGAAAGACAAATATCATATGACTTCACTCATATGTGGAATTTAAGATACAAAACAGAAGAACATAAGGGAAGGGAAGCAAAAATAATATAAAACTTGGGGGGGGGACAAAACATAAGAGACTCTTAAATATAGAGAACAAATAGGGAATTGTTGGAAGAGTTGTGTGTGTGTGGGGGGATTGTCTAAATGGGCAAGGGAATTAAGGAAGAGACTTGTTGGGATGAACACTGGGTGTTATACGTAGAGGATGAAATCACTGGATTCTACTCCTGAAACCATTACTACACTATATGTTAACTAGCTTGGATTTAAATTAAAAAAAAAAAGGACGGACATAGTTTTCATTTTTCTCTTTGTTTATTGTATGTGTGTGACTAATTACTTCTGTAGACTAAGAGGCCCATGTCTTTTAGCTTTAGAAAACAACTGTACTGTAACAAACATATTCTTTTAGGTATGAGAATATTTCTTGGTTAGCTACGTGGCCAAGTATATTTTCAATTCAAAGCGAATTATTAAAAATAGACCAAGGAAGGGGCGCCTGGGTGGCTCAGTCGGTTAAGCGGCCGACTTCAGCTCAGGTCATGATCTCACGGTCTGTGAGTTCGAGCCCCACGTCGGGCTCTGTGCTGACAGCTTAGAGCCTGGAGCCTGCTTCAGATTCTGCGTCTGCCTCTCTTTCTCTGCCCTTCCCCTGCTCATGCTCTGTCTCTCAAAAATAAATAAACGTTAAAAAAAAATAGACCAAGGAAGACAAGTCACAGACTGGAAGAAAATATTTTCAAAATAGATATCTGATAACAGACTATTATCCAAAATATACAAAGAGCTCTTCTACAGTAAGAAAACAAACAACTGACTTAAAAATGGGCAAAAGACCTAAACAGACACTTCGCCAAAGACATATAGATGGCAAATAAGCATATGAAAATATGCTCCACACATGACATCAAGGAAATGCAAATTAAAACAATAAGATACCACTACACACCTATCAGAATAGTCAAAAATCTGGAAACTTGACAACATCAAATGCTAACAAAGGTCCGCAGCAACTGGTGGAAATTGTTGGTGATAATGCAAAATGGTACCTCCACCTTGGCAGTTTCTTATAAGACCAAACACAGTCTTACATGATCCAGCCATCATGCTTATTGTATTTACCCAAAAGGAGCTGAAAACTTATGTCCACAGAAAAACTTGCATGTGGATGTTTACGGCAGCGTTGTTAATAATGGGCAAAACTTGGAAACAACCAAGATTTCCCTCAGTGGTTTAATGGATAAAAAAACTGTGGTACAGCTAAACAATGGAATATTATTCAGCACTAAAAAGACATGAGCTATCAAGCCATGAAAAGACATGGAAGAACTTTAAATGTGTATTAGTAAGTGAAAGGGGCCAATCTGAAAGAATATATACTGTTTGATTCCAACTTTATGATGTTTGGGAAAAGGTAAAACCGTGGAGACAGTAAAAAGATCAGTAGTTTCCAGGAGTCAAGACAGAAGGAGGGATGGATAAACGGAACACAGAGGATTTTTAGCGTGATGAAACAATTCTGTATAATACCGCAATGTTGGATACACATCATGATACGTTTGCCAAAACTCATAAAATGTACATCAACAGTGATTCTTAAACTATGGACTTGGGTGATGATGTTTCATGTAGGTTCATCAACTGTAACAAATGCACCACTGTGGTGTGGAATGTCAATATGGGGGAAGCTATGTATGTGGGGGGGGCAGGGAGTATAAGGGAACTCTGCACTTTCTGCTCAATTTTTCTGTGAACATAAGTAAGCTCTACTCCCACTGTGGGACGTGAACTCACGACTTGGAGATCAAGAGTTGCATTTTCTGCTGACTGAGCCAGAGAGGGGTCCCTCAAATCTATTTTTAAAAATGGACCAGGGGCCTCTGGGTGACCCAGTCGGTGAAGCATCTGACTTCAACTCAGGTCATGATTTCATGGCTCATGAGTTCGAGCCCCACATGGGGCTCTGTGCTGATAGCTCAGAGCCTGAAACCTGCTTTGGATTCTGTGTCTCCCTCTCTCTCTGCCCCTCCCTCGATCATGCTCTCTCGCTCTCTCTCTCAAAAATAAATAAACATTAACAAATGTTAATGCACCAAGAAAAACTCTGAAATTTTGTTTTTTATAATTGAAGAACAAGGAATTATAGAGGATTATTTGGATTGCTAAAATGGTTGCCAAAGGTGCCTAGTGTCTGAGGGTTCCTAGAAATATCCTTGAAGGGGACAAAATAAGATCAGTCTCAGCATCTAGTTCTCACACAAAATGTTCTCAATGGGAGTCACTGAGGATATATATGGAAAAGCATTTGATATACCTTGCAGTAGTGTATAAATTAAATGTTTATGTTTATTATCACTATTTCTGTCCCTGAGTTAGAAAGATTACCCAAGACTTAAACTGAAAGTCCCCAGATGGCTTTTAGTCTAAAATACTAAATGTATGATAACTGAAGTAATATATGGTCTATTTTCTTTGATTTGCAGATTCAGAATGTCCTTAATGAATTTTTTCAAAATCCAGATTTCGAGCTTGGTAAGCCTGCTTATTCCTGTAGTATTTCCACTTGTCCCTCTTTTGTGGGAGAGTAGGGAGGGGAGGGATGCTGGATTAAGATGAAAAGTCAATATTGAGATATATGTTATTCAAAACTCTTATACATGTACTTAAGTTCTTTTGCTCTTTCCAGATGGAGAATGTAGAAAAACAGAAAAGCAATCAGCAATTTTCAATTCTTTTAGTCAAGTGCTCTGTTTTATTATAAATATTCTGTATTACCTTTTTATCATCCTATCAGGTTCCTCAAAAATATTACTTACATACACAGAATTTAAAAAGAGAGTTATAATGTCTGAACTATGATATAAAGGAGAAATACAAGGAAAGACATAAAATTATATGTACTGCATTAAAAGAATTATTCACCATGGACAAGTGGAATTTATTCCCAGGCTGCAGGGCTGGTTCAATATTCACAAATCAATCAACGTGATACACCACATTAATAAAAGAAAGGATAAGAACCGTATGATACTTTCAATAGATGCAGAACATGCATTTGACAAAGCACAGCATTCTTTCTTGGTAAAAACTCTCAAGAATGTAGGGATAGAACATCATAAATGCCAAATATTAAAGGTCCACAGCTAATACCATCCTCAATGGGAAGAAACTGAGAAGTTTTACCCTAAGATCAGGAACACCACAGGGATGTCCACTCTCACCACTGTTGTTCAACATAGTACTAGAGGTCCTAGCCTCAGCAATCAGTTACCAAAAAGAAATAAAAGGCATCCAAACAGGCAAGGAAGAAGTCAAACTTTCACTATTCACAGATGACATGATATTCTACATAGAAAACCCAAATACATCAAAAAACAGCCAGAACTGACACATGAATTCAGCAAAGTTGTGGGATATAAAATCAATGCACAGAAATTGGTTGTGTTTCTATACACCAATAATGAAGCAGCAGAAATAGAAATCCAGGAATCGATCCTAGTTACAATTACACCAAAACCCATAAAATACCTAGGAAGAAACCTAACAAAAGAGGTAAAAGATCTCTACACTGAAAAATATAAAAAGCTTATGAAAGAAAGTGAAGAAAACAGAAGGAAATAGAAAAACAATCCATGCACATGGATTAGAAGAACAAATGTTAAAATGTTGATACTACCCAAAGCGATCTACATGTTCAATGAAATTCTTATCAAAATAACACCAGCATTCTTCACAGAGCTAGAACAAGCAATTCTAAAATTTGTATGGAACAAGACCCCAAATAGTCAAAGCAATCCTGAAAAAGAAAGCCAAAGCTGGAGGCATCACAATTCCAGACTTTCAGCTGTAATGCAAAGTTGTAATCATCAAGACTGTATGGTACTGGCACAAAAACAGACACTCAGATCAATGGAACAGAATAGAGAATCCAGAAATGGACCCACAAATACATGGCCAACTAATCTTTGACAAAGCAGGAAAGAATGTCCAATGGAAGAAAGACAGTCTCTTCAGCAAATGGTGCTGGGAAAACTGGTTAGCAACATGCAGAAGAATGAACCTGGACCACTTTCTTACAGTGGTGCACAAAAATAAATTCAAAATGGATAAAAGATCTAAATGTGAGACAGGAAACCATCAAAATCCTAGAGGAGAAAACAGGAAGCAATCTGTTTGCTCTTGGCCACAGCAATTTCTTACTCAATATGTCTCCAGAGGCAAGGGAAATAAAAGCAAAAACGAACGATTGGGACCTCAAGAAGATAAAAAGCTTCTTCATGGCAAAGGAAACAATCAGCAAAACTAAAGGGCAACTGACCGAATGGGAGAAGATATTTGCAAATGATATATCAGGTAAAGGGTTAGTATCCAAAATCTATAAAGAACTTACCAAACTCAACACCCAAAAAACAATTCAGTAAAGAAATGGGCAGAAGACATGAATAGACACTTTTCCGTAGAAGACATCCAGATGGCTAACAGACACGTGAAAAGATGCTCAGCATCACTCATCTTCAGGAGAATACAGATCAGAACCACAGTGAGATACTACCTCACACCTGTCAGAATGGCTAAAATTAACAACTCAGGAAACAACAAATGTTGGCGAGGATGATGAGAAAGGGGAAACTTCTTGCACTGCTGGTGGAAATACAAACTGGCATAATGTAATCAGACCTTTTTACCTACTTACAATGAATGTTTACATATAAGAAAAGTATAATTATATCCAATTAACCATTTTCTTTGTATTTGACGTTTTGAAACAAGGGCAAAATGAACAATAGAATCCCCATAAGTAGGAAACTACAAATGTAGTGACATAGGTGTGTTATATTGGAGTTCAGATACAACTTAGGACATTACCTCCCATTACATAATTTTCTGAAATGGTGAACAACTCTTGGTAAAGTTTCAGAATGAAGCCATTCTCAAAATTTCAGAGTAGTTACAGTCTTGGAAATTTTAACAGCAAAAAATATACTCCGTGTTTATATGTAAAATAGTTTCTAGACTCAAATTTATTTTAAGGAGATTTTTTTGCCTACTTGAATATTTGGCCGGATGGGAAAAGTCTTCATTGTGCAGGAATTGCAGGATTTCTTACCCAACCCCAATTCCCCATCATTGTAGCAACAAAACTCAAACTGCAAATTTCCACCATGCTCACTGGAGGTAGAAGGAGTCAGCTCTATAACTGTGGAGAACCACAGATTTTGATGCTTTTGTTTTCAGAATTGTTTCCTCATATGAGATTAAGCAAAAAAATTCTGACTTGTAGGGGCAGCTGGCTGGCTCAGTCAGAAGAGCATGTGACTCCTAATCTTGGGTTTATGAGTTTGAGCCCTATGTTGGGTGTAGAGATTACTAAAAAAAAATTAAAAAAAAAATTCTGACTTGTAGATTAAAGCACTAGAATTTGGGTCCTGAGATTTACAAAAATTTATATCCAGTTGCCTTTTTTCATTTGATTTTTGACCATCATTATGTTGATAATACAATAAATAAAACCATAGATTGTCTAAAATCTATTCTCGGGGCGCCTGGGTGGCTCAGTCGGTTGAGCGTCCGACTTCGGCTCAGGTCATGATCTTACAGTCTGTGAGTTCGAGCCCCGCGTCTGGCTCTGTGCTGACAGCTCAGAGCCTGGGGCCTGCTTCGGATTCTGTGTCTCCGTCTCTCTCTGCCCCTCCCCCACTCATGCTCTGTCTCTCTCTGTTTCAAAAATAAATAAACATTAAAAAAAAAAAAGGAAAAAAAAATAAAATAAAATCTATTCTCATATTGTATTTAAAAAATAAAATATTTCCTATCGTTCTGATAAATGGTCCCAAACATGATTTGGGCCTTGCTGACAACCCTTTCTCCTACCTTTTCACAGCCTATCCAAAATCTAGAATTTTCCCTGGTTGGCACAACCTCAACTCCTTCCTCAGAAAATCTGTGAATAACTTCTTTTATTCATTTAGTTTTTGATAAGTATACAGAAGGAATGAGTGAAGAGAGCTCTATTTGAGATTGTGATAAAATTAGAGAAATTCCAGGCCATTCTAATTGACAGTGATCGTTTTCTCATCTCACCTCCTATATAGTATTTTCTGTACTGTTCGTTCGTTCATTCATTCATTCATTCATTCATTCAGTAATTATTAAGCCCTCAACTAGTTCCAGATACTGTGATGAGGTCAAGGAGGCAAATAGGACTAAGGCATGTTTCCTCTCCTTAAGTTCCTCAAAGACTAGCCAGGAGACAGACACATGCACTTAATAACAGCTGTTATCATTAGAAACCAGTCTGGACTATATAATCATCTAGGGCTTGGGAGGAAGTTTAGGATGACACTAACAGCATCTAATGCATAAGCTTATACTAACATTGATACAATCTTCTTATGACAATAACTGATAGAATACACAGTTACACAAATCAAGAGTTTTAAAGAATCTTTTATGTACCAGCCTATGATAGGCCAGAGAAGTTGGTGTTAGTACTTAAGTAGAAGAGGAAGGCGGTGCTTTCTTCAT
Organism: Paguma larvata; assembly: GCA_030068075.1. Lineage (NCBI taxonomy): Eukaryota > Metazoa > Chordata > Mammalia > Carnivora > Viverridae > Paguma > Paguma larvata. The sequence continues at coordinate 8,019,826 of CM057843.1, forward strand.
GAACTTCTACACAGTTTGTGTTTTTGTGTCTTGGTAAGGTCAATAAAGATTTCATAATTGTCATATCAAAAGGATATTTTAAAAAATCTGTATTCAAACTAACTGCCACATTTCCATTTATTAATCATTCTGTTATTCATGAAACTCTTTTTTTTTTTGGCTTTTGCGATATCATTCTTTCTTGATTTTTCATCTGTCATTGATCGATCACTTCTTAGCATTTTTGTTTCTCGGTTCTTCTTTTATTTGTACCTCAAATGTGGCTTTCCGAGTTCCCTTTTTGGCTCTATTGTCACTTTACATACTATACATGCTCCTTGGGTTTTCTTATTTAAACCCATGACTTTAGCTGATGACTCATCTATATATCTACGTTTCCATCCCAAACCTTCTCCCTGAGCTCCAGATCCTATCTGAAAAGATCTACAAGAAGAGTAAGTGAAAAAAGCAAGTTGCAGATCAATGTAATCATATCTATGTCTAGGAAAACAAAAGGCGTCTAATATATATAACAATGCTTAGAGAGGTTCCTGGAAGGGTGGCAACAAACTGTTGAAAAACTGGCTCCTTCTGGGGTGGAGGAGAGTGAGAATGCTGGTGAGGGGGAGGGAGGAGAGGTAGATATTCAAGTTTTACTGCTTATGTTTTTGTATTATTTGAATCCTTTACTAAAAGAACATATTCAAATATTTTTTATTTAATTTAAGAAACATTAAAGACATAATATTTAAAAGAAAGTTGGGTGCCTGAGTGGCTCAGTTGGTTAAGCATCCGACTTGTCTCAGGTCATGATCTCATGGCTTGTGATTTCGAGCCCCGCATCAGGCTCTGTGCTGACAGCTCAGAGCCTGGAGTCTGCTTCGGATGCTATGTCTCCCTCTCTCTCTGCCCCTTCCCTGCTCAAGCTCTGTCTCTTTCTCTCTCAAAAATAAATAAACATTAAAAAAAAAATTTAAAAAGAAAGTTTGTAGAAGTGTGTTTTAGGACCTGCTTCCATAAATGCTAGCATAAAACAACACAGTTGTTTTTTGCAGTCTTTATACTATTGACATGCATATTTGTTTTTGCTTTATCTCGGGCTAGTCATTAAAAATGTAGTCACGTTTATTTCAGGGTTTGGGTTGCTCGGTTAAATAAAAACCAGGAAAAACAATAATTTTGTAGGAATTGGAATGTTACCCAACTATATATCATTTACTTGTAAGTACTGATGGACATTAATTAAGAAATAATTTTATGTTCTTCTTTTAAAGAGCTATAAAATGAATATGACTGTATTACAACCAAACTAACTAGCAAATAACATTTTTGTCCATAATTAGAAGCATGTTGCAAACAATTGGATATTGCTGACTCAATGGGACCAAGACTGAACAAAATGGAATTTACAGAAGTAAGAAGTTACATTATTTGTTGTTTGAATCAAATTATTCTGCCAGTTTCACTTCTGGGTGATGTCACACATACATTAACATAGAATTAAATTAAACTAAAGCATACTAACTTACTTTGATTCAAGGTGCAATATTATTTCAACTCCTCTGAAGTTAAGGTACAACTTATGATCAAAAGGCATTTTATACTTTCTTTGTTAGCGGTACTCATGAAAGTGAAAAACTTCCACTCACACCTTCAGTTAAGATCAAGAAAAACTAGCTTTTTTAAAGTGAAATCTGGTTATACAAATAATAATGATATCTAAAAAGGGCAAAACATCTCCTATAGGCCAGGCATGGTCCTAAGCTATCCATATATTAACTCAGGCAACCCTCTCTGCAATCTTGATTCCCGCTTTTATAGAGGAAGACACTTAAGGTGCAAAATGGTTAAGTAACTTGCGCAAGGTCTCAAAATTAGTGCAGCTGGGGAAATTTGTACTCAGGCAATTTGGTTTCAAAGCCTACATAATATTTCATCTGTGAAAGTATGGGATTACTTTCGTATTGGGATAAGCAGAAGAAGCAATGTAATAGTACCAGAGTCATGTCTTTTACAGGCTGCTCTTTTATTTCTTTATGTCTTTCCTCTAATTTCTCTTGTTTTCCTCTGAGTCTCAGAGTCTAGGAGACCCTCGCTCCATTGTAGATGATGATTATGTGCTATATACGATTTCAAGTTTCTGTGTGGAGGATTCTGGAATCCTTCTTGAAATCAGGAATAGAAGCTGGGAATGTCGGGAAAACTAATATTAATAGCTCAAACTACTCATTAAAACAAAATTGCTTATGTATACACACACACACACACACACACACACACAAAGGTATTATGTAGAATGCTAATGGCTTTGTATCAAGTATTATTCGGTATACATCACCCATTTTAATTGTGTAGATATGTATACACACATCATATGTGAATATATATGTATTCGTACATGATTTGTGTGTATGAATACCTGTATGTGTGTATACATATGTATTTGTTGAATTAAAATAAACGAAGGGAGGGGCGCCTGGGTGGCTCAGTTGGTTAAGCAGCCGACTTCAGCTCAGGTCATGATCTCACGGTCTGTGAGTTCGAGCCCCACGTCGGGCTCTGTGCTGATGGCTCATCAGAGTCTGGAGCCTGCTTCGGTTTCTGTGTCTCCCTCTCTCTCTGCCCTTCCCCTGCTCATGCTCTGTCTCTATGTCTCTCAAAAATAAATAAACGTTAAAAAATTTAAAAAAATATATTTATTGAAAATATTTAATTATCTGATCAATAAATCATTGAGCCAATCTGTATAACATATGACACAGAAGTAGTGTTTGGAACAGTTGCTTTTTTTCTTTCTTTCTTTCTTCTTTCTTTTTTTTTTTTTTGGAATGCTCGCTTTTAAAGAGATTTGCTTTGGAGTGCCTGGGTGGTTCAGTCAGTTAAGCACCCAGCACCCAACTCTTGATTTCAGCTCAGGTTGTGATCTCACAGTTGGTGAGTTCGAGCCCCGGGGTGGAGCACTGCATCGAGCCCCATGCTGATGGTGCAGATCCTGCTTGGAATTCACTCTCTCCCTCTCTCTCTGCCCCTCCCCCACTTGTGCACTCGCCCATGCTCTCTCTCTCTCTCAAAAAAATAAACTTTAAAAAAGATAAAAGAGATTTGCTTTCAGGCTATTGTCAGCACTCATTTAATGAAACTGGAAGACAATAAAATTATAAATGTTGGGCTTCAAGGCAAGATATTACACATACCTGCCATCCAGTGGAGGTACTATGCCATGCAATACCCCTCTGATCATTTGTAATGAGCCAAGTAATTAGCATTCAGGATGGAGCATGTTTGGAGAAAGTGGAATCATTGAGTAATAGTTAATATAGAGAAAAAGACAAATGGAGAGAATAAATGACCACAGATACTCCTATATAGATATCATTTTCCTAGGTTTCTATTTTCTGATGGATAAATGAACAGGTAACAATCTTTTTGTTGAATATAACCTCTCTCACTTTTCATCTGTTTTAGTCTAGTAAATGAAGACCAAAAGTAACTGCTTTTAGAAGAATATTTTATATTCTTTATATTATGGAAGACTATTCATGTCTAGTCTCTTAGTTATTAAGTATATACTGAATATTTATTTACTCTCTGGTAGGACAGATGTCAAAATAGGACGTTGTATTTCTTACCCTAAAGGACCAAATAATGTCTTGTTGTATGGGAGTGTGTCTATGAGCATGTATGTCCTGTACGTGCGTGTATGCATGTGTGCGTGTGTATGTATGGGGATGTATGCCTACACATGCTGGATGGAACTGGAGTAGGATCCAGGAATAGAAGGATCAAAATATAAGCACATTAAGGACACACGCCATAAAAAGATAATTACAAAACAACAAAGAGGTGCAAAACATTATGATTATTATATTCATCACTGCCAAAGGATGCATAGTAAAGGAAAAACGAGGCTTCAGTGGGGCAGGTTTCATGTAGGAAACTCATCTGGTGGTCATTTGAATTGAATTGAGGTTTGAATTTCCCCCACCTGCCATACCTGTAGCTCCTTACTTTGAAAGGAACCTTATTAACAGTGCTTTAAACTTTTATATATTGACAAGAACAATTTAAAATGTAGAATGCACTGGTTTATTTGGGATTCTTGATTTGTTTTATAAGTTGAACATTTAGACACAAAAGAAATATGTTTTGGGAGAGTGTCAGGCTTGTTTCGAATTCTGAGAACACTCTGGTTCCCAAAAGACAACTCATTCCAGGAGATAAAACTTAGCATTTGTATCATTCTAGCACTAGTGTTCAGTTGTCTAAGTAGACAGTGAATACAAGCTTGAAAAGGAACAGAAGTCTTAACCCTTAGATTTCACTGGGTCCCATTTAGCAAAACTAACTAACTTACTGTGTTCAGGCTAGAAGTAAGCAGATGCTGATAGATGTATCCTTCCTGAAATTTCCAGATTTCAATCTTACAGAGGACATAACCCTTTCATTTCACTATCTGATTAGTTAATTTGTTTATCAGCAGAAGAAAATCACCGTTAATGTGGTTACAGAGAATTTAGTTAACTTTTTTAGGTAGGAAGCTTCTTTTTTAACTTCCTGGACTCTTTGAGCTCTACAAATTTCATTTGCTTTGATAAAGAATATTTTAATAATTTGCTTCCAGAGAAGTCTAAGAGTTGAGCACGTCTAAATTTTTCTTGGTACATACCAAAGCAAAATTTACCTTGAGTTGTTAAAGTGCCCATAATTTTTATTTTATTTTATTTTTTTAGTGTTTTAATGTTTATTTTTGAGAGAGACAGAGATAGAGCGTAAGCGGGAGGAGGGGCAGAGAGAGAGGGAGTCACAGATCTAAAGCAGGCTCCAGGCTCTGAACTGTCAGCACAGAGCCTGGCAGGGTTGAACTCACAAACCATGAGGTCATGACCTGAGCCGAAGTCCAACGCTTAACCGACTGAGCCACACGGGTGCCCCTAAAGTGCACATAATTTTTAAATGACAGTCCCACAAGTGGCTATATGCCCTCCCTCCAAAAAAAAGTTTCCGTAGGCTGTTTGGAACTTGGAATCCGTTTTCTAAATAGAAGCAATATTTTATATAGTGGCTGAAGTCTGTGGTTTGAATGTGCCTGAAATGGAGTTCTTAATAAAAGTAACTATTTTCTGTGGGGAAAATGCTATCTGAAGAAGGCATCACCACGCACTACCAGGGAAAGGAAATTTCTTATCTCTAAACCATTAGTGATGACCACATAGACTTTTAGTATGACAAGAGTTCATGGAGTGAAGGGTAACGATGGCCTCAAGTAGAGGAGAACCTTCTAAAACCTCGGAGTAGGGAACTGAGGGAGACTGACCTCTTATCACTGCAGTCCTCCTTCCCCACCTCTGGGGGCTCCAAAGATTGACGTACTTCTGTTTCTACTGATAGTATCAGCTGGCTCTGACCTGGGTTATATTCCTTACCTGGTGTAATTTCATAGTTAGTCCCCTAAACTCTTGCCTCCAAAGTAGTACAGTATGGCCTTCTCAAACAAGAGCGAAGTCTTATAAAGCATTCTTCTCGAGGGGAGTGTGAACTGCTGATCAGTTCTGCTCATTCTAGGCACCAGACTCCTGACTCAGACTGTCATTTGTGTTCATCATCATTCCCGGTTCTCTGTAACAAACACATATTCTTTATCTTGTGATTACATAAATGCAACAAATGGATTGAGAATGGATGAATGCATACCGTAGCATAATTCTCTGTACAGCTTGTCCCATGTATGGTTGTCCAATGGGATGGTAATGGAAAGATGCTTCACACGCAGTGAAAGACTGTAAAATTTCTTTTATAGCAAAGGATTCAGATATTTACAGAGATGGTTTGTTATATTAAGCAGGATACAAACACAGCATGGTTCCAAACAGAGGTTCTTCGAGTTTCCCGCAGGAATTAGACCATTGGCATGGATGGTTTAGAGTTTCAAACCATCCTAATTTGCTTGGAACTGAGAGGTTTCTTAGAACATGGGACTCTCAGTGCTACAACTAGGAAAGTCCCAGGCAAACCGAGGCAGTCAGCCACCCTAACTGAGGGGCTTGCTTTGCTTTGATCCTATCTCCCACTTGGTCGTTGTGGAGACTCTGGCCGCACATCTACCTGCTCACCAGGGGCAAGTGAAAAGAATCTAGCATCTTGTTTATTGTGGGACTGGGTAAAGTGAGGGTCAGTTTCCTGGGAACATCCTTCAGTAGGCCTGATCTTCAGGCGGTCTGAGGTCTGCACCTGAATTATATAATAGGCTTAAGAATAATTACATGCAAACACTACAAATACTATACAGTGAGATTCAGATATTAACTACTGACTGTGTGACACTAAGGAACTAGGGAGTTAAAAAGGAGTAAATAAAGGCCACATCTCTGCCTGAATTCTCTTCTCTGGGACTTAGTCTGTTATTGCTCCGTTGTGGTCTGCTTTGAGATAGCCACTTCCTTAGGCTCGTTTGTTTTGTACCATTTACACAGTCTGAGGCCTTCGAACTGATGGGACTCAAAGTTTAAATTTTAAATAGAGAGGCTTCACCAAATTTCTCAAAGACTGTATCTTTCCTTTAACATATTCTACCAAATACGTAGGAAGGCTGTGCATTTCCCAAAAATGGTATGTGTCTGAGTGGCTCTCTATTCTGTTATTTGTAATTTTGCATTCTGTCATTTGCGTTGTTTTGTTCTGTTTATTTTGTGTTTTATGTGCTTTGAGCTATGGCAGGGAAGAACAGAAGAAGGAAGAATGATGGCTTTGGTAGAGGTAGAGGTAGGAGCAGCAATATGCTGTGAAAACTGCACGAGGAAACCTTGGGGCGAAATGAGGGAATTTTAAGCCAGGGGAATGGGACAGTCTATGGTAAACTGTCCTCCCATAGTGTGTCTTCCTAGGTGGTCTTTAGTTGTAAGAAATACATAAATCAAGGAGTTTACTGATCAGCAATTCCTTATTGTTTGTATCATAGGGCTACCGTAACAAAATACTGGGTGACTTAAACATCACAAATTTAATTTCTCACGGTTCTGGAGGCTGGAAGACAAGGTATTGATAGGGTTGGTTTCTTTTGAGGGCCTCTGTCCTTGGCTTATAGATAGTCACCTTCTCCCCGGGCCTTCTCATAGTCTTTCCTCTGTACATGTCTGTGTCCAAATTTCCTCTTCTTATTAGGACACTGGTTATATTAGCTTTCAGTCCACCCTAATGACCTCGTTTTAATTTAATTACCTCTTTAAAGATCCTATCTCAAATACAGTTACAATTTGGAGTAATGAGGGTTAGGCCTTCAATGTATGAACCTTGGGGGGACACAACCTAACCCATAACATTGCCTAAGCTGCCTTTTACCAGTAGGGGGAAATTGTGTGTTTCAGTCTGTTACTTTTATTATTATTGGATTTTACACATTTGTATATAAAACAGCTTCCTATATATATATATGATAATAATATATGTATAATTATTGGATAATAGAATAAGGCCTTTATTCAATTCATTTGTTAAGCAAATGATTCTGATTTTCAAAAATTGGAAGAGTTAAAGTATATTTCTGCTTTGTTGAGTATATAATTAGCATTAATTGTTTTTAAAAGTTCCCTCCTTGAGACTGGAAAGCTAATTTTCTGTCCAAATCCTATATGAACACCACTTCTTCAACGATAGATAGCCAGTATAATCTGTGTATTTCAATATTCTACAATCCTTGTCTCCAGGCATTTCTGAAAATGTTATTTGCTACCAGGACTTACAAATATAGTTTGGAAGTTAATGCCAAAACAGCTTCCAAATATAGTGTTCTTTCTATCGCTGTTATATCACCCACTTCATCAACTCTCCAGTATGTCTACAATTAAATAAATATCAATCCCAATGGCCCAGAGCTGTAGAATTTAACAGTAGCTACCAGCCTGTTAATTGTGACATTTACTACATTCTCAACATTTTGGTTTTCAAGTCAAAAAGGAAAAGTCCAGAATCCATCACATTGGAACCCAGCACATGGAGATAACTTGATTAAGTACAATTCAAGTATTTATCAACTCACAGAGCTATTAAACTGAAGGATATTAGTAGTTTATTATATTCTTAAATTAAACTAGGCAATCATTTCAGGATTGGCAGGTATTTGTTGTTTTATTCCTTGGGAGGTAATTGTTCCATTTGGAATTTGATTTGTAGTTAGTTGGCAACTGGTAATCTTTATGTCATATAGCCCATGCTTGAAGAACACACTCACTCAGGAAACCCATAGTCTATAAATCCAGAATGTCGAAGTGTCTCTTGGAGAGGCAATTAAACTAATCCTTAGTTTAATAAGATTACCACATCCAGAAAACTCAAATGTCCTTGAGGTCAATTCCCAAAAGCTTAATTTATATATTAAACAACAGGATTTTAGGATTCTGGAATAATTAGGACCAGTTGTCCCCACGTCATATATTTCAATGGTTCTTAGCCTTTAGTGAACATAAGAATAGCCCAGAGGGTTTATTTTTATATTTTATTTTATTTTCACTCCATAATGGACTTATTATTTCAAGTTACCTTGTGTAAATTTGTAGGAAAAAGACCCAAGTCTGTCTCCATGGCTGGGGCCCACCTGGATTTCTATACATAGTTTACACAACCACATGCCCCCACTGGCTAATGTCACAGGATTTCTGAGTGTTGAGATACAAGGAAAGAATAACAGTGGAAAAGTGTTTGGGCCCATCTGGGGAAAAAAAGATGATTTCCCTTCTCCAAGAACCCTGGGAGCAGCTAGTCTGGTCATGTGACATTAACTCATATTATTTCTGTTCTGCCTCTGCACACTTGTGACAGGAAGGAGCCTGTTTAAGAGCTGAAAGAATATTTTGCTCCCAGAGGGCTTTTAAAAACACAGATTCTGGGTCCCACAACCCTCTCAGAGTTTCTGATTCAGTAGGTCTGGAGTAGGGTCCTCAAATTTACATTTCTTTTCTTTCTTTCTTTCTTTTGAAAAAAAAAAGTTTATTTCTTTAAACACATTTTGCTTTAATAGCCACCCAAAAGACTGTATTTCTTTCTTTCTTCCTTTTTAAGTTAAATTTCTTTTTATTTCCAGCTAACATACAGTATTACATTAGTTTCAGGTATACAATATAGTAATTTAACATTTCCATATATCATCACCCTGTTCTCATCACAAGTGCACTCTTTAATCCCCATCAGCTATTTAACCCATCCCACTCACCTCTTCCCTTGAGTAGCCATCAGTTTGTTCTCTATAGTTAAGGGTCTGTTTCTTGATTTTTTTTCCCTCTCTCTGTCTTATTTTTTCCCTTTTTACATTTTGTTTCTTAAATTCCACATATGAGTGAAATCATATGGTATATGTCTTTCTCCTACTGACTTACTTCATTTAGCATTACACTCCCTAGCTCCATCCATGTTGTTCCAAATGGCAAGATTTCATTCTTTTTTAATGGCTGAGTAATATTCCATTTTGTATACACCACATCTTCTTTATCTATTCATTAATTGATGGACACCGAGGCTGCTTCCATATCTTAGCTATTGTAAATAATGCTTCTGTAAAAGGAACACTTGCACTGTTGGTGGGAAAGCAAACTGGTTCAGCCACTGTGGAAAACAGTATGGAGGTTCCTTAAAAAGTTAAAAATAAAAAAAAATAAAAAAATAAAAAGTTAAAAATAGAACTACCCTATAATCCAGCAATCACACTACTGGTTATTTACCCAAAGAATACAAGAATACTAATTCAAAGGGATACATGCATCCCTATGTTTATACCAAATTTACATTTTTAACAAGCTCTCGGGTGATGCTCTCAGAGCTTCTAACAAGTTCTCGGGTGCTGTAGTCAAGGGACAACATTTTGAGAATCCCTGATCTCTTTGGGTTTTTCCTTCTAAATAGGTATGCCAACTGAGAAGATTTTTATTCTCTTTTTTGGTCAATTTCTTACCTACCTCAAAAGGAAGCAAGAGCAATGGCTACAGAGAACTTATTACATGAAATAGCTACACTCTGTACATACCCAGGATCCTTTCATGACCCAGTGAGAAAGCTACTGTGATACACATTTCATTAATGAAGAAACTGGGAAGTTCAGTGACTCAGCCAAGGTTACTCAGCCAGTAAATATGGGAACTGGGATTTGAATTCAGATAGGCTCCAAAATGTAAGGGTTTTTTGTTCGTTTGTTTGTTTGTTTGGTCTCCACGTCCTAGAAATGTTTAGAATCTGATGTCTTCTCACCACTTGCACTCTGTTGTAAACCATCCTCATCTCACAACTGCCTTATTTCATTAGCCTAATATAGCCTTATCATACATTCTAAATTTGCCTAGATGATATTAGTGAGGAAGTGAAATGTCTACTATATTCTTCATTTCAAAAATTGTGCCAATGAAACATGCCAACAAAATATTCCATTTTAAGCAAACTATATTAGTCTCCTTTAATTTTAAGAAACAGAAGCCAACCTGAGTTAATGTAGAGAAAATGAAATATGTGGAGTCCAAGGGCAAGAATATGGTCTGACTTCTGGAAGTCAGGAACTTGGAAAATTTCAAGACTCTTCTCTCTGCTGTTTCATCTGTCTCTATGTACTGACTTATCCTGCATCCTCCATTTACCTGGAGGAATCTGGCCACCCGAAACTCTTTAAGTTTGCATTCACAAGTCCAGCCCCTCTCAGAGGACAACCAGTCATTTCCCAGTCCTAATTCCCAGTTCCTAGTGGAAAGAATCTGAATGGCTTTGTTTAGCTTAAGGATCATCCCCTGCTCCAATCATTTATGGCTATGGAAGTAGGGCAATTTGATCCAAATTAGACTCCCTACAAATTTTGCTACCACTGTGCTTGGGACAGAGGAGGAACTCATTGATTTATGAGTTGGGCTAACATTTCAAGAGAAGTTCTTTCAGAAACTCTTCCAGGGGCTCCTGGGTGGCTCAGTCAGTTGAGCGTCCAACTTCGGCTCAGGTCATGATCACGCAGTCTGTGAGTTCCAGCCCTGCGTCAGGCTCTGTGCTAATGGCTCAGAGCCTGGAGCCTGCTTCCGATTCTGTGTCTCCCTCTCTCTCTCATGCTTTGTCTCTCCTGCTCTCAAAAAAAAAAAAAAAACCAAAAAAAAAAAAAAACCAACTCTTCCAGTGCTAGATCCATTTTTCCTGTAACACAAGATCTTTATAGTCAAATATAGATCAAGAATGTAATGTTCCTGACCCATCAAATGAGGGAAAATCCAGAAGGCAATACACACTGGTGGTGAGGCTGAGGAGGAGGCCACTCATTCATTAGTAATGGAAGAACAAAAAGGCCCAAGCCTGATGTCAAATCCTATCCAAAAAACAGATGCATTTACCTTCTAAGCTAGCAATCCCACTTCTGGGAATCTATTCAATAGGCACAAAGGGAAATGGCCAATAAGCATAGATGTTTTCAGACTCTATACTTTCAAAATTAAAAAAAAACAGACAAAGGATACCTTATTATAACATCAGAAGATGCAGAAACTTCACACAATCCTCATTCCTTATACTCCAATAATTAAATGTAGCCAGTCTTGGAAAACACATGGTCTTATATGCCATTCATTAAAATAAAAACTGCATTCAATTTTTAGAACTATTAATTTACAGGCAATGTTTTATAACTGCTGCTATTTCATAGTGTGAGGTAAAAAGTCTTCTCTATATAATGCTGCTGTGGTCTAGAGGGGAATTACTCCAAAAATATTTAGTCTCACTGGTGTATGGTTTTGGGGACTGTATTGATCACCTCTGTCTGCAGCACAGGTGTTAGACTAGTAGTAACATGAAAATGCTTTATTCATGTGACAAGCAAGTGATATGGAAAAAATTGTAGCCAATAATTTCATGCACATCAACTGAATCCTAGGGGAAATCCAAGAGCCCTGTTTTAAATCAGTCATTTATCTTTTTCTTTTCGGCAGTACATCTCTTCATACATTGCAGACTTTAAAAGTGAAATGTTTGAGGAACTCCTTAAGCACCTTTGTCATCGTGCAGATGAATTCCGGGAGATCATAAAAACGGATATGCGGAGGCAGATGTTTGCTGAACTCTTCCTGCATTGTGACCATGGGAAGGTAGGATAAGACCCTTAAAGCAATACTTCTCAAATTATTTTTTTTGGTGAAAGACTGGGTTTTAGGTTGTCGTTGTTGAGGTGATGTTTTTTAGTTGCTAATCCATTGTGGACCAACACTCAATGAAAATGGATTGCTAAGGGAAAAAAATGCACATACAAAAGACAATCCACATTTTTTTATTACCAGAATCAAATATGATTTATTATCTGTTACTTTCTCAAATTGCTATAAAATTTTCTAGATACTATTCTCAATTTCTGTACCTTTCTTGTCACAGACTGGTACCGGCCTGTAGACCACATGTTCAATGGTACTGCCATTTTACATTGTACAGTTTGTCTCTTTCCATTCTTAAGAATGGGGTTTTCTTAAGTTTTTTTTACTTACTCTCTTTGCTGCTGGCTTCCTATAGAAAAGAGTCTTTGGGACTAGGAGGCTTACCACATTTTATTATGCTGCTTCTTGCGAACTGTGAAATCATGACCTGTACCGAAGTCAGATGCTTAACTGACTGAACCACCCAGGTACCTCTTAATTTCTTTGTTTGTTAATGATCTGCTCAAGTTTCTATTTCTTCCTGTTTCAGTTTTGGTAGTTCATATGTTTGTAGGAATTTATTCATTTTTGTCTGAATTGTTGGCATATAGTTTTTCATAATATTCTCTTATAATTACTTATATTTCCGTGGTGTTGGTTGTTTGTTCTCTCCCATTTGTGATTTTATTTGGGTCCTTTCTCTCTTCTTTTTGATAAGTCTGGCTAGGGGGTTATCAATTTTGTTAATTTTTTCAAAGAACCAACTCCTGGTTTCATTGATCTATTTTTGTTTTTTGTTTTTGTTTTTATTTTTTGAGAGAGAGAGAAGGAGAATGCAAGCTGGGGAAAGGAGCAGAGGAAGAGAGAGAGAGAGAATCTTAAGCAGGCTTCATGCTCAGTGTGAGCCTGATGCAGAGCTCAATCCCATGACCCTGGGATTATGATCTGAGCCAAAATCAAGAGTTGGACACTCAGTGGCCTGAGCCACCCAGGCACCCCTCATTGATCTGTTCTTTTTTTTTCTTTTTAGTTTCTCTATCATCCATTTCTGCTCTGATCTTTATCATTTTTTTCATTCTCCTAGCTTTAGGTTTTGTTTAGTTTACTTTTTCTAGCTTTTTTAGGTGTAAGGTTAGGTTGTTTATTTGAGATTTTTCTTGCTTCTTGAGGTAGGCCTTGTGCATCCACTCTGGAAAAGAGTATGCAGGGTCCTCAAAAAGTTAACAATAGAACTACCCTATGATCCAATAATTGCACTAGGTATTTACCTAAACAAAAATACTAATTCAAAAGAATACGTGCATCCTGATGTTTATAGCAGCATTATCAATGATAGCCTAATTATGGAAAGAGCCCAAAGGTGCATCACACAAAATAGACAAAATAGACAAAAGAGACAAAGAAGGACACTATATAATAATAAAGGGACAATCCAACAAGAAGATATAACAATCGAAAATATTTATGTACCCAACATAGACACCAAAATACATAAAACAGTTAATAACAAACATAAAGGAACTAACTGATAATAATACCATAATAGTAGGGACTTTAAAACGCACTTATATTAATGGACAAATCATCTAAACAAAAAACCAACAAGGAAATAATGGCTTTGAATGACATACTAGAACAGATAGATTTTACAGATATATTCAGAATGTTCTATCCTAAAAGAGCAGAATACACATTCTTTTCAAGGGCACATGGAACATTCTCCAGAATAGATTATGTATTAGCTCACAAAACCAGCCTCAACATTTCAAGAATATCGAAGTCATACCAAGCATCTTTTCTGACCACAATGCTATGAAACTAAAGGTGAACCACAAGAAAAAATTTGAAAGTCCACAAATACATGGAAGTTAAATAACATGTTACTAAAATATTAGTGGGTCAACCAGGAAATAAAAGAAGACATTAAAAAGTGCATGGAAACAAATGAAAATGAAAACACAACAGTCCAAAAATTTTGGGATGCAGTAGAAGTAGTTCTAAGAGGGAAGTTTATATAGCAATACAGGCCTATTTCAAAAGCAATAAAAATCTCAAATAAACAACCTAACCTTAAACCTAAAAGAGCTAGAAAAAGTAAACTAAACAAAACCTAAAGCTAGCAGAAGGAAGAAAATAATAAAATTAGAGAAGAAATAAATGATATAAAAACAAAACAAAACATTAAAAACCTATCAATAACACCAGGAGCTGGTTCTTTGAAAAAAAATCAACAGAATGGATGAACTTTTCAATTTTACTTTGAAACGTTCACCAAAACGATCAAATGATATACCATGAAAGTGATCTCGATAAATTTAAAAGAATCGAAATCGTATTGTATATGTTCTTTGACTACAGCAAAATCAGTTAGAAACAAATAACAGAGCAAGAGAGTGCTTGTTTCTCCACATGAAATATGTTTCCGCACATAGGTGGACTTTGCGAGACTTGACAGAAGACCGGCAGGGAGGGGGGGAGGGGAAGGGAAAAAAAATGACACAGAGAGGGAGGGAGACAAAACATAAAAGACTCTTAAATACCAAGAACAAACCGAGGGTTGAGGGAGATATGGGAGTGGGGAGAGTGGGTGATGGGCACTGAGCAGGGCACAGGTTGAGATTAGCACTGGGTGTTGTGTGGAAACCAATCTGACAATAAAAAATTTATAAAAAAAAACAAAAACAAAAAAGAAACCAATAACAGAAAGATACTTGGAAAATACCCAAATATATGGAAATTAAAAACACACTTCCAAATAACCAACAGAAAGAAAATATCATCAGAAAAATTAGGAAATATTTTAAACTCAGTGATAATTAAAACAATGTGTTAAAATTGGAGCAATACAGTGGTGCTTAGAAATTTATAGTTTAAAATGCTTTTATAAGAAATAAAAGAGGTCCAAAATCAGTGATCTAGGCTTCCATCTCAAAAAGCTAGAATATAAAAGCAAGACCAAATAAATGAAAACTAAGTAGAAAGACGAACATGATAAAGAAAGAAATGGTTAGAAATCAATGAAATAGAAAAAAAAAGTACAACAGTGAAAATCAATCAAAACAAAAGCTGATTCTTTGAAAGGATTAATATAATTGTTAAATCTCTAGTAGACTAATCAAAGAAAAAAGGGAAGATACAAATTACTTATATCAAGAAAGAAAGAAGGAGACATCACTACAGAGCCTGAAAACATTTAAAGAATAATGAGGGAGGATTATGAGCAACTTTTTGCCAATAAATTTGCAAATGAGATTAAGTGGACAAGTTCCCTGGAAGACAAATTACCAAGTCTGACTCAAGAGGAAATAGAAAACCTAGATACTCTCATATGTATAAAGAAATTAATTAGTTCCATTGCAAACATTTCCACAAACAAAACTCCCGGCCCTGATGGCTTCAACTGATCAATTCTGCCAAACATTTAAGGAAGAACTAATTCCAAACCCATCCAGTCTTTCAGAAAATAGAAGAGGGAACACATCCTACTGGTTTTATGTGACAGACATTATTTTTTTTATTAATTTTTTAAAAAATTTACATCCACGTTAGTTAGCATACAATGCAACAATGATTTCAAGAGTAGATTCCTTAATGCCCCTTACCCATTTAACTCATCCTCCCTCCCACAAGCCCTCCCATAACCCTCTCCATATTTAAGAGTCTCTTATGGAGACACAGGAATGCTGATGCATAAGAGCACGTGTACCCCAATGTTCATAGCAGCACTTTCGACAATAGCCAAATCATGGAAAGAGACCAAGTGCCCATCAACTGACGAGTGGATAAAGAAGATGTGGTACATATATACAATGGACTACTATGTGGCAATGAGAAAAAATGAAATCTGGCCATGTGTAGCAACATGGATGGAACTGGAGGGTATTATGTTAAGTGAAATAAGTCAGTCAGAAAAAGACAAATACCATATGTTTCCACGAATAGGTAGACTTTGTGAGACTAAGCAAAAACCAGGGGGAGGGGAAGAGGGGAAAGAAAAAAAAGACACAGAGAGGGAGGGAGATAAAACATAAGAGACTCTCAAAGACTAAGAAAAACCTGAGGGTGAGGGGGATGAGGGAGGGGGGAGAGGGGGTGATGGGCATTGAAAAGGGCACATGTTGGGATGAACACTGGGTGTTATATGTAAACCAATTTGAAAATAAACTATTATAAACTTAAAAAAAAAAAAGAGTCTCTTATGTTTTTGTCCCCCTCCCTGTTTTTATATTATTTTTGCTTCCCTTCCCTTATATTCATCTGCTTTGTATCTTAAAGTCCTTATATGAGTGAAGTCATGTGATATTTATCTTTCTCTGGCTGACTAATTTCGCTTAGCATGATGCCCTCTAGTTCCATTCATGTAGTTGCAGATGGCAAGATTTCGTTCTTTTTGATTGCCTAGTAATACCCCATTGTATATATATACACCACATCTTCTTTATCCATTCATCTATCGATGGACATTTGGGCTCTTTCCATACTTTGGCTATTGTTGTTCGTGCTGCTATAAACATTGGGGTGCATGTGTCCCTTTGCATCAGCATACCTATACCCCTCGGATATATACCTAATAGTGCAATTGTTGGGTCATAGGGTAGTTCTATTTTTAATTTTTGAGGAACCTCCATACTATTTTCCAGAGTGGCTGCACCAGTTTGCGTTCCCACCAGCAGTGCAAAAGAGATCCTCTTTCTCCACATCCTTGCCAGCATCTGTTGTTGCCTGAGTTATTAATGTTAGCCATTCTAACTGGTGTGAGATGGTATCTCATTGTGGTTTTGATTTGTATTTCCCTGATGATGAGTGATGTTGAGCATCGTTTCATCTGTCTGTTGGCATCTGGATGTCTTCTTTGGAGAAGTGTCTGTTCATGTCTTGGGCCCATTTCTTCACTGGATTATTTGTTTTTTGGAAGTTTGATAAGTTCTTTATAGATTTTGGATCCTGACTCTTTATCTGATATGTCATTTGCAAATAACTTCTCCCATTCTGTTCATTGTCTTTTAGTTTTGCTGATTGTTTCCTTCACTGTGCAGAAGTTTTTTATTTTGATGAGGTCCCAGTAGTTCATTTTTGCTTTGGTATCCCTTGCCTCTGGAGATGCATTGAGTAAGAAGTTGTTGCATCCAAGTGACTGACATTATTCTATCAAAATCCAACAAAAACCTTCCAAGACAAAAAACTATAGGCTAATATCCCTCCTGATCAAGATAAAAAGATTTTTGAGTTACTTTTACTTATTTAGTTCAGTCATATATTAAGAAGGTAATATATCAGTATCAAGTGGAGCTTAATCTAGGGATGCAAGGTTGATTTAATAGTAAAAATTCAATCAAATCAACTGACCACATTAAAAAATTAAAAAAAGAAAAGCTGTATGATTATCTGACAAAATTCATCACCTATTTATCATTTAAAAAACAAAACAATAAACCTCTTGTCAAACAGAAATAGAATTTGTTCAACCTGATAAGCATCTATGAAAAACTTGCAGTTACGCTTCATGGTAAAAATTTTAATGATATTCTCCTTATATCAGGGAGAAGGCAAGGATGTCCACTTTCACCACTTTTATTTAACTTTCTACTGGAAGTAATAGCCAGTGAAATAAGGCATGAAAAGAAAAAGAAAACTCTTATTCAGGAATTACATAATCTATGTATAAAATCCTAAGAAACATTTAAAAATAAAAGTTGAATTCACCAGAACATATACATGATTTAGTAAAGCTTCAGGATATACGGTCAATACACAAAGATAAATTGTATTTATATATATTAGCAATGAACAGTTGGAAAATGAAATTTTAAAATGCCATTTACATGGGGTGCCTTGGTGGCTCAGTCAGTTAAGCCATGTGACTTTGACTCAGGTCATGATTCATGGTTCATGTGTTCAAGCCCCGCATTGCGTCCTGTGCTGACAGCTCCGAGCCTGGAGACTGCTTTGGATTCTGTGTCTCCGTCCCTCTCTGCTCCTCTCCTGCTTGTTTGCTCTCTCTCTCTCTCAAAAATAAGTAAAACATTAAAAAAATTTTAAAATAGATAAAATAAAATGCCATTTGCATTAACATCACACACACAAAATAGAGATACATTGAACAAAATACATGCAATACCTATAGACTAAAAACTAAAAAACACTGCTAGGAGAAATTTTAAAAACCTAAAAAACAGAGAGAGCATTTCTCATTTCTCGCAAAGACTATATTCATAAATCAAAAGACTAAATATTATTCGTTCACATACTGACCTATAAATTTAACAGTTTCAACCCAAATCTCAGTGAACTTATTCATAGAAATTGACAGGACTAGTTTTAAAATCTATATGGCATTTCAAAGGATGCAGAATAGCCAAAATAATTTTGAAAAATAACAGAGTTGGAGGAGTTGCACTACCTGATTTAAGGATTTACTATCTATCTACAGAAGTCAAGAAAGCAAAATATTGGTGTAAGGATAGACAGATTAATGGAACCAGGTAGAGTCAGTCATAAAACCACATGTGCACAGGCAATTGCTTTTCAGCAAAGAGTGGTGCCTAGGATAATCTTTTGAAATCATGGTGCTGGAAAAACTAGCTACCAACTCTAGAGGGAAATAAAAGTACCTCAAGCTTTACCTCACACCATACAAAAAAATAAACTTGAAATAAACTTTAGATCTAAATGTTTAAGGTAAAAATCACAAATTTCCAGAAGAAGACATGAACCTTAAAAGAAAATTCGATAAAATGGAATTTTAAAATTCCATTTTTGGAAAGACACTATGAAGAAAATGAAAAGGAAGCTATAGACTGGGAGAAAATATTAGCAATACATTTAATGACAAAAAACTTGAACCCAGAACCCATAACAGACTCTTATAACTTAATGAAACAATTCAGTTAAAAATGCCATGGACATGTCAGAAGAGAAAATATGTGTATGTTCAATACATGAAAATATTTCAGTGTCATTAGTCATCAGAGAAATGCAAATTAAAACCATGAGCTAAAAATTACACCCACTTATAATAGCTAGAGTTAAAAAGACTGCCAATGCCAGAACAGCATCTATTCATGATTGAAAACCCTCATCATGGAAGGTTTAGAGGGAACGTACTTAATAAAGGCCATATATGAAAAACCCACAACTAATATCATACTCAACGGTGAAACACTAAGAGCTTTTCTTCTAAGATCTGGAACATGACAAGGATATCCACTCTCACCACTTTTATTCAACATAGTATTGGAAGTCCTAGCCACAGCAATCAGACAACAAAAAGAAATAAAAGGAATCCAGATTGGTAAAGAAGAAGTAAAACTTTCACTATTTGCAGACGACATGATACTCTTTATGGAAAACCCTAAAGACTCCACCAAAAACCTACTAGAACTGATAAATGAGTTCAGTAACGTAGCAAGATACAAAATCAATATACAGAAATCCATTGCATTTCTGTACACAAATAATAAAATACCTAGGAATAAACTTAACAAAGTCAGTAAATGACCTATACTCTGAAAACTGTAAAACACTGATGAAGGAAAATGAATACAACACAAACAAATGGAAAGATATTCCATGCTCATGGACTGGAAGAACCAATATTGTTAAAATGTCCATACTACCCAAAGCAATCTACTGATTCAATATAATTCCTATCAAAATACCAACAGAATTTTTCACAGAACTAGAATTTGCATGGGACCACAGACCTGAAAGCCAGAGCAATCTTGAAAAAGAAGAACAAAACTATCACAAATTTCAAGATATTAATACAAAGCTGTATTAATTGAAACAATATGGTACTGGCACAAAAATAAATACACAGACTAATAGAATAGACTAGAGACTCCAGAAATAAACCCTCATTGATATGGTCAATTAATTTTCAACAAAGGAGGCAAGAATATACATTGGAGAAAAGAAAGTCTCTCAACAAATGGTATTGGGAGAACTGGACAGCTATATGCAAAAGAATGAAACTGGATCATTTTCTTACACCACACACAAAAATTAACTCAAAATGGAATAAAGACCTAAATGTGAGACCTGAAACCATAAAAATCCTATAAGAGCACAGGCAGTAATTTCTCTAACATCAGCCATAGCCACGTTTTTCTAGATATATCTTTTGAGGTGAGGGAAACAAAACCAAAAATAAACTATTGGGACTACATCCAAATAAAATCTGCACAACAAAGGAAACAATTCACAAAACTAAAAGACAACCTACTTGAATGGGAGAAGATATTTGCAAATTACATATCCAATAAAGTGTTAGTATCCAAAGTATGTAAAGAACTTATAAAACTCAACACCCCCAAGACCAAATAATCCAATTAAAAAATGGGCAGAAGATATAAACAGACATTTCTCCAAAGAAGACATCCAGATGGCCAACAGACACATGAAAAATGCTCAACATCACTCATCATCAGGGAATTGGAAATCAAAACTACAATGATATATCACCTCACACCTGTCAGAATGGTTAAAATCAAAACCACAAGAAACAAGTGTTGGCAAGGATGTGGGAAAAAAGGAATGCTCACACACTGTTGGTGTGAATGCAAACTGGTGGAAAACAGTATGGAGGTTCCTCAAAAAAATTAAAAATAGAATTACCATATGATCCAGTAATTCCACTACTGAGTACTTATACAGAGAATACAAAAACACTAATTCAAAAAGGTATATGTACTCCTATGTTTACTGCAGCATAATTTATAATAGCCAAGTTATGGAAGCACCCCAAGTGTCCATTGATAGATGAATGGATAAAAAAGAGGTGGTATATGTATACAATGGAATATTACTCAGCCTTAAAAAGGAATGAAATCTTACCATTTGCAATAACATGGATGAATCAAAAGGGTATAAAGCTAAGTGAAATAAGTCAGTCAGAGAAAGACAAATACCATATTTTGTTTCACTCATATGTAGAATTTAAGAAGGAAAACAAATGAACAAAGAAAAAAAGAGACAAACCAAAAAATAGACTCTTGGCTATAGAGAACAAAATGATGGTTACCAAAGGAGAGGTGGATGGGGAGATGAGTGATATAGGTGGAGGAAATTAAGAGTCCCTTATGATGATACTGAGTAATGTATAGAATTGTTGCATTACTCTATTGTATACCTGAAACTAATATAACACTGTATATTAACTATACAGAAATTAAAAAACAAAAAACAAGACTGACAATACCAAGTGTTGGCAAAGATATGGAGCAACTAGAATTCTCATACATTGCTAATAATTAGAATGGAACAAGCAATTTGGAAAACATTTTGGCAGTTTATTAAAAAGTTAAACATATAAGGGTGCCTGTGGCTCAGTTGATTACACCTTGGACTTCGGCTCAGGTCATGATCTCACAGTTCGTGGATTTGGTCCCCACATCCAGCTCCATGCTGAAAGTGCTTGCGATTGTCTCTCTCTCCCTCTCTCTCTCTGCTCCTCTACAAATTTCTCTTTCTTTCTTTCTCTCTCTCTCTCTCTCTCTCTCTCAAAATAAATAAATAAACTTTAAGAAATTTTATTAGAAAAAAGTTATACATATATTTACCATATGACCCAGCAACCAGCAATTCCACTCCTAGATATTTACCAAGAAGAAATGAAATAAAATTAGAAAAAATGAAAAATATGAACATTCAAAGGCTTGTCTGCCAATGCTTTTAGCAGCCTAATTCACAACAACTCCAAACTGGAAAAAACCCGTGTCCATCAACATGTGAATAAACACATTGTAGTATATCCTTACAATGGAATACTACTTAGCAATAAAAGGAAACGAACTACTGGTACACACAATAACATTGATGAATCTCAAGAATATTATACTAAGTGAAAGAAAGCAGTCATAAAAGAATGCATACTACATGATTTCCTTTATATGAAAATCTAGAAAGAGGAAAACTAATCTATAGCAGTAGAAAGCAGAATGATAGTTTTCTGGGGCCAAGAGTACAAAGGGGCACAAGGGAACTTTTTGGTTTAATGAAAAAATTTATATCTTCATTGTGGTGGTAGTCATGTGGGTGTATACATTGTCACAACTCATTGAACTCTACACTTAAAATTGACTCATTTTATTGGATGTAAATTATACTTCTTCGAGGTTGATAAAAAAACACAAGAATGCTCATAGCCTTATTTATAATAGTCAAAAACTAAAAACAATACAAATGTATGTCAACAATGGTATGATTAAATAAAGCTTTATATGTTGATGTTAGTGGATTAGTATGTAGCAATGAAAAAATAAATTACAGACAACGAAACATGAATAACATTTATGGATATAATATCAAGCAAAAAAGATATGAAAGGGTATATACTATATAATTTCATTTATATGAAATTTCAAAATAAGCAAACTAATCTATAGTGAAAACATCAGAATAATAATTGCCTTTGGAGGAATTATTGACTAAGAGAAACCATGAAGGAGCCTTTGGGCAATTATGAAAATGTTCTATATCTTTATCTGAGTGGTACTTATGCAGAGTATAGTACAGGTAAACATTCATTGAAATAAACATTTGGGATTTGCGCTCCTTGTTACATAATTATTATGTAAGAAAAATATTTTTAAGTTATCACTGTGGTTGCTTGACATAAAGTGTCTTTTGAAGGAAGGATTCTTTTTTTATTTTTTTTAATGTTTATTTATTTTTGGGAGAAAGAGCATGAGCGCGGGAGGGGCAGAGAGAGAAGGGGACACAGAATCTGAAGCAGGCTCCAGGCTCTGAGCTGTCAGCACAGAGCCTGATGTGGGGCTCGAACCCACAAGCCCTGAGATCATGACCTGAGCTGAAGTCGGATGCTCAACCGACTGAGCCACCCAGGGCCCCTGAAGGAAGCATTTTAAGAGACCCGCTGGTTGTTGCATTTAACCATAATTACAGTAAGGGTTGACTACAAGGGCTGTCAGTGGATGGGCTTCATTTCACTACATTGGAGAAATTGTAGAAAGTAAAAGACAAGTTCAGGGCTTTAAATTCTCAGCTCAAGCTGCAGTCAGAAAACCAGAAAATTTTCGTAACGGCTCTGAAGAAATCTCTATTTCTTGTATTTTCAAGGCAGACGTGGATGAAAAATCAGCCTCCAAATTTAACGTAACAGGATTAAAATGCAAGTTGAATTCACAGAGTTGCCAAGTCTCTTATAGGAAAGTCAGCATGCTGCTTGGATAAGAGAGGGACCTTGAGACTTGGAATGTTTACGTTTGGATGGAAGCTAAGACCTGAACTACAAATTTCTCTAAGCCTCTCTTGATAGCAGAAGCAATCCCTTCTGTCCTGTTTGAGAATATTAGCTTTTCTTTCCTTACAGCCCCTATAACTTCACTTAAGGCACTTAGCTTGCAGGTGGATGTCTATTTTCCTTAAGGCCCACCTGTATAACATTTATTCCCATTAGACCCAAAGCTGGAGTCGTCCCATCAGGACCAGTCATATCTGTACTGAGAGGTGATTGTTGGTACTCCAAAGGAATAGCAAGTTGTTGCTAATTCATAGCAGCAAACCTAGAGAATATGTGTAGGGATTGATTATTATGTGTATATTTTTCTGTATGTATGTTGTACTTTTGAAAAGGTTTACTTTTTAAAAACTATATGGAAATGAAGGTCCAAATATAGCAAAAACAACTATAAAAAGAAGAACAAGCTCAGGAGAATTTCCCTGGTTTTTCAAACTAAAACTATATTTGCAGAATATTGGAGCTGGCATTAGGTTTATGAGCATATGGGAATTTAGTGTATGACATAGGTAGCAATATATAACAGTGAAAAGAGACTAATCAATAAATGCTAAAGTTGGGACAATTGGAGAAAAAATTAAAATTAGATTTGAGCCTCCATATTGAAGAAAAATAGGTCCTATCTAATCAAAGACCTAGATGTGGAAAACAAAACTATAAAAGTTTAAGAAGCACATATAGAGTATAGAGCATGCCTTTAGACCTCAGATAAGTAATATTTCTTAAACAATACCTCTAGTAAGCACAGATCATAGAAAAAATAATCAATATATTTGACTGCCTCAAAATTAAAAACAATGATATGGCTAAATTCACCAAAAGTTAAATTAAAAAATAAGAGATAAACTGGGAAAGAATACTTGCTATATAGATCACAGAATGATCATTATCAAAAATTTACAAATTAATAATAGGCAACTCTTTCTAACTGAAGAAAAGAAAAGGACATAAAAAAGCCATCCATAGATGAGGAAACCCAAATACATAGTAAACAAATGAAAATATGTCACTAAGAACCAGGGAAATGCAAATTAAAATAACCAGATATCATTTTTATCCATCAGATTGAAAAGAAATCATAAACTCTAACAATATCAGGTATTGGCATGGATACAGAGAAATTATATTCTCATTCAGTAATGGTGGAAGTAAATTGTATAGGTGTCATGTCGAGCAACTTGGCAATAACTACTAATGGCAAAAATGCACATAGAATACAATCCACTGATTACACTTTTTAAATTAAGAAAAAATTTTAATGTGTATATTTGAGAGAGACAGAGTATGAGCAGGGGAGGGGTAGAGAGAGAGAGAAACACAGAATCTGAAGCAGGCTCCAGGCTCTGAATTGTCAGCACAGAGCCTGATGCGGGGCTCCAACTCACGAACCGCAAGATCATGACCTGAGTGAAGTCAGATGCTTAACTGACTGAGCCACCCAGGTGCCCCATTAATTGTACCTTTAATTATTACTCTAGGGAAATGTTTACATGTGTACTCAAGGAGATAGGTATAAGGAAATCCATTGTAGCATTATTTAGGTATCAAAACACTGGAAATGATCTAAATGCTCATCAGTAAAGGGACTTAAAAAAGTTACAGTGTTTTCATATTATAGAATACCAGACAGCAGCTAATAGGAATAAAGTATATTTCTTTACATACATGAATTGGTCTCAATGTTGAGTAAATAAAAACAATTTTAAGAAGTACACGTTTTATGATATCAACTATATACTTTCAAAGTACATACACAAAATGTTAATAATCCTCATTTCCAGGTGTTGGGAACACAAGTATTAGTTTGATCATTTTCTCTATTTTTCTGTAATTAAAATGTTTCTCAAAATAAAAGCAATGTGAAAAATAGAACAAGTAGGGAGCAATTAATTGTTTCAAGTGTCATACTCAGATCAAATTAGATAAGAACTGAGCATTGTACATTGGGTTTAGCAATTAAGTCAGTAACTAATTGTTAAACACCTATTTAAGTGCAAGGTATTTTGACGTGTCACAGGATGGTGAAGTAGAATATAAGCCTGAAGGCAAGGTATGACTTTCCTGACTTTGACTCTGCAGCTTTTATTTACATAATGATGTAGTGATGGTGATGATAAAAGCTTCAATAAGCCATATTATATTTACATAAAAATCTCAAATCTCCTGTGACAACTAATTGCAAACTTTCTGCTTAGGTGGGGTTTTTGGGTCGGCAGAGGACATTGGCCTTGCTGGAAACATTCTATGACGAAAGTTCGAAAACGCTCAGAAGTTTGCTGCGAAACCCAAGACAATGTAAGTGCCTCTCAAAGGGAGTATGCTCAAGCTGGAATGACATAGTACGCCGGCATAATAAAAGCCATTCTATTCCCATGGAATTCCTTCACATGACATCTCCTTAGATCATGATGGCTATATCTAACCGTTCATTCCGCACAAAATTCACTCTTTATCACAACTAGATGAATTTTTCACTATAGTGCAGTACTAAAAGTTGTTAAGTTAGAACTCAATTTTAAGTTCATTCAAATGAAGAGGTGCTTGAGTTATAATCTGAATCTTTTGGAAATTAAGTTGGTAATGATAATCTAGTTTTAATGTCTAACTTAGAATTCTAACACTTCTAGGTTTTCTTCTCCCAAGCATTTTTACTTGTATGCCTTTACTGAAATTATATAGTAAAATATCTTTTTTATATTACTACCAAACAAATAGGATTATGGGTTTTATTTCTATTTTTTTAAAGAAAAAAGGCTTTCAATTGATGGGTTTTCCAAAGAATGTCAATATTTTAGTTCTTTGTGAAACTAGTTGGATACTTAAATTTTTTAACGTTTATTTATTTTTAAGAGACATAGAGACAGAGTATGAGCAGGGCAAGGGCACAGAGAGAGGGAGATACAGAATCTGAAGCAGGCTCCAGGCTCTGGGCCATCAGCACAGAGCCTGACATGGGGCTCGAACTCACAGACCGTGAGATCATGACCTGAGCCGAAGTCGGCCGCTTAACCAACTGAGCCACCCAGGCGCCCTGGATACTTAAAAATCTATAGGTGATATAGAGTAATCCTGAAAACCGTGGGAATCACACTTTTATAGCTTAGCTACTAAATGTTTTGGGTGGGAAAGGGACAGTTTTGTGTCACGAATCCCACTACAAAGAGTGGTCTTGGACACCAGGGTTGTGTTGTTGTTGTTGTTGTCATTGTTTAAGTGGGGTTCTGGTGAATGCTATCCAATCTTTCCCTAGAATTCTGAAACAAGTGTTCACATAAGTTGCAGAGGAAAAGAATTGAGGAATGAGGAAGAAAGAAAGGGAGAGAATAAGGGAGGGGGAAAAATGAATATTGGGAAAACATAGTCCAGTGAATGATAGTCATGGATAGAGACTTGCTTTTATCTTGATATTGCAGATTTGAAAAGATATTTAAGATGGAAGACATGTGTCCTCTTCCTCATCCCTATGCTGTGTTTATTGTAGGAGGACCAAGAGTAGAAGATAAATTCTTTTTTTATTTTTATGAAAATTTAGTTAACATACAGTGTAATATTGGTTTCATCACTTACATACAACACCCAGTGCTCATCACAAGTGCGCTCCTTCACACCCATCACCCATCCAACCCATTCCCTGCCCTCCATCAACAAACCCTTAGTTTGTTCTTTATAGCTAAGAGTCTCCTGTGATTTGTTTTCCTCTTTTCTTTTCCCCCCTTCTCATGTGTTCATCTGTTTTGTTTCTTAAATCCACATATGAGTGAAATCATCTAATATTTGTCTTTCTCTGATAGACTTATTTTTCTTAGCAAAATATATTCTAGCTCCATCCACGTCATTGCAAAAGGCAAGATATCATCCTTTTTGATGGCTGAGTAATATTCTATTGTATATATACCACATCTTCTTTATCCATTCATCAGTCAATGGACATTTGGGCTCTTTCCATAGTTTGGCTATTGTTGATAATGCTGCTATAAATATTGGTGTGTGTGTACCCTTCGAATCTGGATAAATCCTATTTGCCTCGGCAGTTCTAAGCAACTCTGCAAGTAGAAAAAGAAGGATCATGTTCATTTCCAAAGCCACACCTTTTAGGAAGGGATGATTTCTAACTTACAATAGTGAGGATCTTTTTGTTCCTTTGAATATCCTTTTGCCTCTATCGTGTTGGAGGGAAAGCTGTAATTTATTTAAAGCAATAGGCCTGCATTACCATTGTTGTGATCAATGCTGTTTTGCATTAATTTTCTGGTTCTTATTCTGCATTATAAGATCAATTGTTTAGGTAAATATTGTTTTCTGCATTAGGGCCATTCATTGAATTTGAAGAGATAGACTTGCCTGAGTTCTGGGGAGACACGGACAATCAGAAACATATTTATGAAGACTTTGACAATGTGCTCTTAGAGATGAATGCATTACTTTCTGAAAAACATGCTAGCAAAACCCAAAGCAAATTGTTAGAAACTCCAGAAGATCAACATAAATATGATGACCATAGAGAATCAACGCCACCAGAACAGCAGACAGGGACCGTGGCAGAACAAGAACCAAACAGAATTCCAACCGAAGAACAAGAACAAGACGAAGAGTCTAGTGAAGAACAAGAACTATACAGAGAATTAGTAACAAAACAGGAGACTCTCACAGGGCCAACTCTAGAACAAGAATCAAGTAGAGAACTAATAACAGAACAAAGACTACATGGTGACTCAGTAACAGAACAAGAACCACCACAAAGAGTGTCATCTTCAAAACAAGGAGTCGACATGGAATCAACTCCAGAAGGACACCACGGAGAATCAATAGCAGCACAAGGAGCCCACAGAGGGCCAATCTCAGAACAAGGATCACGCAGAGAGTCAATAACAGAACAAGGACCACACACAAGGTCGACTGTGGAACAAGAACCATCTGGAGAGATTATTCCAGAAAACCAACAGGACATAGATTCAACTTCACAATCAAGAAGGGGTAGTATCTTCAGAGAAAGTAAAAAATCTAGAGAACCTGCTTCCTTTGAGTACGCTGAAATCCCCCCACAGGAAAAGAGGACTCAGGAGCAGATATATGAAGAGGAACTATTTGTGGGTCCTGAGCTGCAAGAGGAAGTTCCAATATCAAGAAGAAAAGATCGTCTTTCAGGTAGTAATGCAGTTCTTCTATGACACTGGCTCCATGTTTTGTGGAGTGACTGTTAAAGTCTTTTCAGAAAATACTCATTTCAATTAGCATCTTTTCTGGCAAATCAGATCATTCAACCCTTAGAATATTTTGCTACTCAATATCCATCTAGGCCTTAAACAATCAATTAAATGCAAACTGAAATGTTTCTATTGTTAATTTACCTAGACTGCCTTTTGCACAGGAAGCCCATTCATAATGAAGAATTCTGGTATTGTTACATATAGAAATTTTCACTGGACTTCTGAAAACACAGTAGAAGCGTTTAGTTTCAAATGTAGTGTGTAATATTAGAAACCACTTTTTAAATTTTATTTTATTTCTTTTTTTAAAAAATTTTCTAGAGAGAGAGTATGTGTGTGAGCAGGGGAGAGGGGAAGATGGAGAGAGAGAGAGAATCCCAAGCAGGCTCCATGCTTAGGACAGAGCCCAACACAGGGCTCCATCCCATGACCCTGGGATCATGACCCAAGAAAAAAATCAAAAGAAGAATCAGACACTCAACCAACTGAGCCACCTAGGCACCCCTAAAATTTCTTTTACTTCAACTATAAAATGGATCTTACTTTTTTCAGTTATATAAGATATATGTTCTAGAAACGTTTCTGAAAGTTACATTTAAGACAGAAAGCACCCTGTATTTCAAATATTTATTCTGCAAAAGACTTTTCTTCTTAATTACCTATGCCGATGTATGCCTTTTTGTTAAAAAAGTCTAACTTAGAGAGCCAATCTCAATACCACTTAAGACCGCAGTTAGGCATGAATATTTTTAAAGGGCTGCTCTTTAATTTTAAAGTCCCACAGTCCCAAAGAAAATCCTTATTTAAAACTCTTAAGAAATGAGTAACTTGTGTTCTAGATGCTACATTATCATTAACTAATTTGAAATCTCTTGTTTTTTCAGCATTATGTTTATTTCTCCTCAAAATAGGGCCACTAATTTCTGACTCTCCTTACATAGGAGGGATGCAGCTAGAAAAAATTGTGAAGTTACTATTCAATCAGATGTTATTAGTGATGACTTGATTTTGGCTATATGTAAGAGTGATCCAAAATGACAGTGTCTAAAAAAAACCATAAAAATAAAACAAAATAGCAATCTCTAAACAGCATAGAAGTTTCTTTCGTTCTGATATAAAGTCAAAACTTATGACAGCTCAGTCTCATGAAATCAGCAATGGCTCAAGTCCTATCCTGTGCCTCCCCCAACCACATAGTCCAGGATGGTTCACCGTCATGTCCACATTCTGCTCAGAAAGTAAGGAGAAAGGAGAAGGGATAGGCATTACGTCACTTGCTTACACATGACATTGGTCAGAATTTAGGCATTTGGTGACACCTCACTGTGACAGAGACTAGGAAATGTAGCCCTTATATCGAGTGGCCAAATTAGGGTACAAGGAATAGCTTTTGTCAGAGAGCTGCTCTCAACAACTAAAGTTATTAAGTCATATCATTGTGGTTGAGTGTGATATAACATATATGGGAAATTATCTGATAGAAAGTTGTTAGTCTTCTATGTGCAAAGCATTTTTCTCATTTATTAAGTTAGGAATTTATCAAGAATATATAATGTCCAATTCATAGACCTTGTATTTTTTTCTTTCAAGTTTTTATTTAAATTCCAGTTCATTATAGGTACTTTCTTTTGTACCTTTTAGAAACTACAAAAAAGGAAGTTCCAAAAGATCCATCTTGTGAGAAGTCCCAAAATATAGAAGGAAAGTCATGGTCAGGTGACTCCTCATTTAATCCTCCTTTCATTTATCTCTAGAACAAAAATATTATGAAAATGAAATTAAATTTTCTGTATTTTGGAATGTACATTTTGTAGGTGAACTTTTGACATGTAACTGGAAGATGGATTATATCAAATGCAAAGATGAGGAACAAGCAAACTTACTCTACAATAACCCCAGGTTCTCAGGTACATGTCAGCAACCAAATTAGGAAAGAAAGATGCCAGTCCAGTTGGTGAATTTCATTTACTGTGGCACCCCATGAACTTAGCCAAGACACAATGGCAGAGTGATCCTTGCATTATTTTGCCCCTGAATTGATAGATCTAAAGATGGATATATAAGATGGATGTTTTTGGTGGTAGTGTACATGTAGGCATGTGCTATTGATGAATTATTTTCTGCTTTAAGTCATATGAATTAGTATATAATTTGTTTTGACCATTACATGGCCCTATAACTGCTTTGAAGTTGTGATCCAGGTGTACAAAATGAATCAGATATTGGATATCAGAACTCAATAGAAATCATTCTAGCTATTCCTCTCCCTGGTAGTCCCATAACTCAACATGTCAGGTGAGAATCTGCCATGTTTTTGAAGACTCATAAAGAAAGATCTACTCAACAGAGAGAGCAAAGAATAACCTTTAGCTCTCAGATAAACCATGTATTTAACAATGATTATTCCAACAAGTACTGATCTATCATTACAATGCTATTTTATCATTTTACCTTTCATCAGCAACTAGTAGAACTAATTATATTAACATTATTTTCTTCCTATCAGCAAATTTTTTCTCATTTAAGCCTGGGTCAAATAACAAACTTCCTATCCTCAAAATATTTTGGTAAAAATGCATGGCATTGGTCAACCTCTTGTGGCCTGCTCATTCATGTTCTTCTTCTGGTCTTCTTTACTTCAGTTTTGCTTTGTTGTCTAAAAAAAATTGCATGGGTGATTATTTTCAAGTCATGTCAAACTCATATGGAAGGCACAAGGGCATGAATGATTGAACCAATGAATAAATGCAACCTAAGGGCTGATATTTTATGAAATATGCTTCATACCATCGAGCTTCAAGATAAATGTATTAGTCAAGGCTCTTTGGGGGAGAGGTTGCAATGGTATCTATAGATTTGTTTAACTGTGAAGTCCAGACTATAGCTGGCTTCAGGCACAAATGAATCCAAGGGCTCAATAATAGCGGCAAGTCACCATCTCTGCCTCTCAGCCCCATTCCTCTCTGTGTAACTTTCAGCTTTAAATAGTTTTCTCCGTGTTGTGGCAGAGATAGTTATAAGAGTATTGCTAAGCCTATATCCTACTAGTTCAGGAATCAGAATACAAGAAGAGTGATTCTTCCCCAATAGTTCCCCAAAAAACGTTCTGGGGCTCATTCTGGCATGTATAGTGGATTACATTGCTGTCATATGGGAATCGTTGGCTGGACCTATATCACATGGTCATTCTTGTCGTGAGGGTTGGGGATGGGGGGTGGAGCTGAGTACCACCTGATCCCCTAAACTGACAGTAGGGAAGAGATGTTTTCCTCATGAAGGGAGCGTGGATTCCTGACAGGAAAAAAGTAGCAGATGTTTATTACAATAAATACTCTTATATTTTCTCTAAGCTTTAAGAAATTGTTCACTTTACTGTTTGTTGTATGTTTCCTGCTCAATAGATTTACACCCAATTATCAGAAATATTCAGTCTTACAAGGAAGTAAAAGGTGGGAGTGCTTTCAATGGAGTTTCCTTCAATCTGCTGCAGTTTGTGCAACTTCTGGAGACATTTGTTGGTGAAGATGCCCCCCTGAGTGTCAGTGAGGCCCTCACATCCTTTTTTAAGAGGGGCTATGTTGAAACAAAAGAGGAGAAAATAAGTGGCTTAGAACAGGTGAGTAATATTATTATCAATAAAACAGGTGAGGTCAGAACAACAGCCTTGTGAGTTGACTGGACAAATATCCCCACAGATGAGAAATTAAAGCAGAGCAGAGTGGTCAAGGCCACGCCCTAAATAAACAATTGAGGGGGCTCGAACACAGGTCCCATGATCCCTGGGTCAGAGCAGCCTAGGGCTACACACCCACAGACAGACACCGGGCTCTAGCTTCTTCGGGCTAAAGTTGTCTCAACCCCTGACGGAATCAGTGTCTGCTGCCCATGATCTTAAATGCAGATTTGTCTCTGTGTTAGAGGCGGAAGTCTTGCAGTTGAGTGGGGGGAGCTCTTCCTAATAAATTTAGAAAATTTCAGCGAGTGAGCTAATTCTTTCTTGCAACATGGACTGCTTCATGCATAATGTAATATGGTTCTCAATTTTGGAAATAAAAAGTTCTGTGTAAATCCACTGTAATAGCACTAGTACATTAAGGGTCCTTTTGGAATTGCTCCTGAGCCTTCTCTATTCTGATTTAGGCCTTTTATCCTGCACACGGCCTCTTACTGTTGTTCCCACTTCATTCTCCTAGCACTCACTCCTAGCTGGCCCTGACTAAGAGAGACTGGGTAGGGCAGTGGCTGGGAGTGTGGCTTCTGGAGGCAGAGGGCCCAGACTCAAACCATGGTTCTGCTGCTTATTTGCTGTGTGACCTTGGGCCAGAGCCTTAGCAGCAATGCTGGCTCAGTTGTCTTTTTTCAAATGAAGATATAATTGTACTGACCTCA
This sequence comes from Paguma larvata, assembly GCA_030068075.1. Taxonomy (NCBI): domain Eukaryota; kingdom Metazoa; phylum Chordata; class Mammalia; order Carnivora; family Viverridae; genus Paguma; species Paguma larvata. The sequence goes on from CM057843.1 coordinate 8,052,789, forward strand.
CCAGGCTGATAGGAGAATTAAATGTGTTAATTCAAATACTGAAACAGTGCCTGACCCATAATAAATCTTAACTATTATTTTCTTCAATTCTCTGATCAGAAACCCCAAATAGTTATAGAATTGAGACCAGTGTTTAACCTGAAATAGACTTTGTTGACCTATTTTATTTTATTTTTTTAACGTTTATTTATTTTTGAGAGACATAGAGACAGAGTATAAGCAGGGGAAAGGCAGAGAGAGAGAGGGAGATACAGAATCTGAAGCAGGCTCCAGGCTCTGAGCCGTCAGCACAGAGCCCGACGCAGGGCTCAAACCCACAGACCGTGAGATCATGACCCGAGCCGAAGTCGGCCGCTTAACCAACTGAGCCACCCAGGCGCCCCTGTTGGCCTATTTTAACCCATGCACTTCAGCTCAGTTCCCCAAACCTGCCTTCCTGACTTGGCTCGTGCTGACCCAGTACTGCCATCAATTGAAGTCACTGCTGCCTCTCAAAGACAGGGTCTCTGGTCAGACATGTCAGTGGGCTTTCTTCCTCCTTTGAGCCATTATCTAAGTAGTCAGTATCCAAGTTCCTCTAAAGTTGTCGAGGAGGGGCACCTGGATGGCTCAGTCAGTTAAGGGTCTGGCTCTTGATTTCAGCTCAGGTCATGATCTCACAGTTCATGAGTTTGAGCCCCGTATCAGGCTCTGCACTGACAGTGCAGACTCTGCTTGGGATTCTCTCTCTCTCCTTCACTTTCTTCCCCTGCTGTGCTCTCTCTCTCTCTGTCTCTCTCTCTCTCCCTCTCTCTCAACATAAATAAAATAAACTTTAACAAATTATATAAAAAAATAAAGTTGTAGAGGAACGCTAAAGTCATCATAGAAAGTATTCTCCAAACAACTGACCATTTAAAAAATTACTTCTCACTTAGACATTATTAAACAACAAAAAGTCAACTGAGTAACTTTAATGATCAAATTGGCTTGATTCAACAACTCATGAGTTTGGCAGCATCCCATCTAGCAATAGAAAGGTACTCTGAAGGGCTGCAAGGTTTTTAAAAGGCAGAAATGGGGCTGGGAGGCGAATTATTAGTAAAGAATGCATTATTCCAGGAAGGTCGCCTTTCTAGCGGGAACAGAAGGGGTCTATCAAGGGGCTTAAAGCACTAGTGCTGACTAGGTATTTCCCTGATGACTGGTTAAAGGTTATGCCTGGGGAACTGAAGGTGCACTTAAGTTAATTATTAAGCCGTGATTTGCTGACATGGGGCTTAGCACAAGTGACTCCATATGGGACCTATTGTCTCTTTTTTAACATCTCCCTACCTAACACCATCCACCCATCATAGTCCATCTCATACTTGCGACTGTGGGATGTCGTAAACTTCTGACATTGACAATACAACAAAATGGTGCCAAAGTAACATTTAAGTTTTAAAACATAGAATTTCATAAAGCCATGAAAGTGTTATTGGGAAACTGCTCAAAATGATTGTAGTCATTGGCAAATGAGGATCTGAGAGTCAGGTCCATTAACGAATGGAGAGCTTCATGGAACCAAGTGGTACTTCATGGGGGTGATTTGAGTATCCATGAGATAATGGATAACGAGAGGCCTTCAGATGTGGTATATTATATACAATGGAATACTACTCAACAATGAAAAAATAAAGAAATCTTGCCATTTGCAGCAACATGGATGGAACTGGAGGGTATTATGCTAAGCGAAATAAGTCAGTCAGAGAAAGATATCATATGATTTCACTCATGTGGAATTTGAGAAACTCAACAGATGAACATAGGGAAAGGGCAGGAAAAATAAGATAAAAACAGGAAGGCAAACCATAAGAGACTCTTAAATACAAAGAACAAATTAAGGGTTGCTGGAGTGGGGGGCGGGGATGTGGCTGAAATGGGTGACGAGCATTAAGGAGGGCACTTTTTGGGATGAGCACTGGGTGTCGTATGTAAGAGATGAATCACTGCGTTCTACTCCTGAAGCCAGACAACACTGCATGTTAACTAACTTGAATATAAATAACGAGAGAGAGAGAGAGAGAGGTCTTCAGGAAAACTGAGAAAGCCCTTGACTAACTTTTGCAAAAATGACTGATTGCCCTATGGAAATGGTGTCCTGTTGCACAATCACGTAATTTTAGGAGGGAAGCGTACTTAGAATAATTTTGTTCTACAACTTATCCCATGGTTGCAATTACATTTTGTCAAGAGATGCTAGTTTTAGTATTAGTTTCATTTTGTAAGAAGTTCCATCAGACGTTTTCCACTATTTATTATATGCCACTCTGGTCTCCATTTTAAGTAGGTTGACTCAGAGAATCTTTTTCAAGTCTCAATTCTTTTTGGATAATGAGCGCCTTTTAACTTATTTTTATCTGCCCCATCTTCCCTAACAGACGGCACACTCCTAGGGCATACGGTGCTGAGACAGACAGAAATGCCATGTCATCGTCTCATGGGACAGTGGGGACAGATATGCATGAGTCACCAATGAAGAATGTACAGACCCATAGCCCTCGATTACTTGTTAAATGAATGAGTTCTGGTGTATCCAGAGCTGTTGGAAGCAAAGATCCTCAGTGAGGGTCCCCAGCAATGAGAGGTGACTAGATGACCTCAGATGCCCAGGCTCTTGTCCTCAGCTCTGTCTAGGCTTTTCAGGCATTGGCAGTGATCTCCAAAAGTCTGGAGTGGTTTGCAGAACAGGGCTGGGTGAAGGTCACGAGAGTGGTAAGGGTGATCAGGGATATTCGGGTAAGGAGAGCAAGAGGCCCCTGCTGCCACTCCTCTGACCACCCCTCCAGTAGCATACAGAAGTTGTGTAAAGTGGCTTTACGTGTTCTGGTTCATTCCTGCCTGTTACGGTTCGGAAAGTTTTAAGACCGAGCTTCATAACCAGACTGAACGATGGAGCTTTCGCAGTCCCAGTCCCAGGGAAGGCGCCTTGAAAGAGAAAGTTAACTTCCTACTTTGGAGTAGAGGCGAGAAGGGCCAGTTGGCACCAATGTTCACCCCAGTTCCAGGCACTGACTGCTTGGTAAGGAACCACCAAGCCTAGCAGAGGACAAAAAGCAAGGCCAGGTGCTGCAGGCCTTCCCGTTTAGCCCTCTTTTATTTTTACTTTTTTTGTAAGATTTATTTATTTTTGAGAGAGAGAGAGCATAAGCAGGGAAGGGGCAGAGAGAGAGAGGGCGGGACAGACGATCCAAAGTGGGCTCCATGCTGACATCAGCGAGCTCAATGCAGGCTCGAATTCATGAACCATGAGATCATGGCCTGAGCCAAATTAGACACTCAACCGACTGAGCCACCCAGGCACTCCTGGCCCTCCTTTTGCCTGACAGGACTGGGCTAGCAGAGCCCTCAGGTCCACGAGGCAGTCCAAGTTAATGCCTCAGAACTGCGTTGGGCAGGTGGAGGAGGTGTACACATGAGGCACGGCCTTGAAAACTGTCTCTAGTGGGAACACCTTATGCTCTAGCAGTTTCCCCAAGCTCCTGGGAGAGATGGCCTTTGTTGCATCCCTAGTAGACTCATAAAGAACTGTGGTTAATAAAACGTCCCTGTTTTAAATACTTTGTTATAAGTCTCCAAGGAAGCATGCATGAAAGGAAGGCAGAGAACTGAGCCTCAGGAATACTATTACGTAGGAAGCAGGGAAAGGACTGTCAGACAAAGCCCCTGAGAGCCAACTGTAGAGGTGTAAGAGACAGCAGGAGGTTTGCCATGCTGTGAAGTGCTTTGAGAAGGAATGCTTTGGAGCAGGGGCTGGAGTACATGGCTAGACCTTGGGGACATCTGAGGGCAGTGTCAGCGAGGCAGAAGGAACCTCTGAGACAGCAGCTGGTTTATCAAGTCAGATGAAAGAATCAGACCCCTGAGGTTCCAGAAGACCAAGGTCATGTCCCAAGGGCTGACAGGGACTTCAAGAGTGGGAGCTGCCCCAGTAAAGAATGTATGCTAGCTGGTACCAGCACCTTCTGGGTGACTCGAAAGAACCTCCAGTTCTAGGGAGTGACCCTCCAAAAGGCAAAGTACAGTAGAGGAACCATTTACAACTAACATTCATCTGTTTAAACTTGGGTGACAAAACCTTAAATATGTTCAGCTATACCTTGGACTCCTTTGGCATTGGAGATGGCAGAGGGGATCATATGAATGCAAGGTCTTCGCTTCCTCTTCCAACCTTGGGCTCTGGGATCCTCACGGAGGCTGTATTGCTATATAGAGCATGTAACCTGGGCCCTGCCTCTGCCTCAGACATCTACCTGCAGAGGTAAGGGCCACCTGGCCCTGCCTCCCCTGGTTTTCAGCCTGGAGAGCTGGTCTACATTTTACAGTTCGGTCTGTAGTCTGGATCCTTAGCAAAGTGAGGCTACATCAGTCCCCCAGGGCTCAGGAGTTCTTCGATGCCACCTCCACCCCGACAAGTAGTTCTTTCTGTTGGCCCCCTTCCCATTGCTTTTACACAACTTTAAAGCATCAGTACAGCTGATGCACCCATTAAAAATTTTTAATTCTTTAATAAAATATGTATATGAACTTAAAATTTTTAACCTGTATCTGTTAAAAATTTTTAATTCTTTAATAAAATATACATATGAACTTAAAAAGTAAAGTAAAATAAAATAAAGTAAAATAAAATAGGTGAGGTCACTATTATTAGTAAATCTCTCAACCTCAATTACTCCTAATGTGGCTCTTTAAAAATTTACAACCAAACTTATCATCTTATTTCAATGAGCAAAGCCATTAAATATTTTATTTTATTGTCAAATGCTCTAAGATCACACTCCAGAGAATTCATTCCACTAATAATAAGATGATTGCTGGTGGCAAGAGATAGTTCATTGTACAGCCTTGTTTTTTTTCCTCTGAAGCTGGAAGAGCAGATTCTGAGGACCAGATATGTGTATGTGCAAAAATGTGTGTGTGTGCACGCTGTCTATCTGCTTTGTGAATGCACTTACAAATGCACATACCTAGGGGTACAATTATGATTTGAATATATATTTTTATTCATGTGAATCCAGGTAATACATATTTCCTAAGAACTTACTACTTACTTGAGTGATAGATAAATGCACATGCATTAGCCGATAGAAACAATTTATGTGCTCTTTTGTGAAATAATGTAAATTACATTCTCTAGGCATATCCACTAAGCTCATCAGCCTAATGAGTCTTCTCAACCTAATTCTAGAGTTAATATACCTTTTGCCTCCTCAACTGCTGATCCCCCATTTAACCAAATTCTATATATTCGCTTTCTTTTAGTGATTAAATCTAAATAATAGTTACAATCTTTTTTTTTTAATTTATGTATTTATGTTGAGAGAGAGTGTGGAAGTTGGGGAGGAGGAGAGAGAGAGAGGAACAGAGAGAGAATCCCAAGCAGACTCTGCACGGTCAGCACAGAGCCTGATGTGAGGCTCAGACTCATGAACCATGAGGTCATGATGTGAGCTGAAGTTGGACGCTTAACAAACTGAACCACCCAAGCGCCCCGATGATAGTTACTATCTGACTGATATTATTATAATTAACCTAGTTAAAAATCTAAAAGGTAAACAAAATCAAATGTCAAGTTAGGTCAATGTTAAATATAAAAAGTAATTTTTGAACATGGTTATTATTCATTATTTGAACATTGCCGTTCATCCTCCTTAACTACACAGTATCCCCTCCCCCCCCCACCCCCGGCCAAGAAGCTGGTCAAGCAAACCATATGTTTATCACATTCCTGAACAACCAGCAAGGGAGTGGAAAGAAATGAATCAAAGATTCTTAAGGAGTGTAGCCCCCTTCCTAAGTTAATGTATTTTAGTCCAATGCAGAGAATGCCTGTTTTGTTTTGTTTTTGTTTTTTGTTTTTTTTGGTCTAGAGGTAAAACAGAGAAATAGTATTTAGAGTATTAACATTAAATGCTTCATTTTCTCATTAATATCATGTGTAGTCTCAGTTTTTTTTTTTTCTTTTATAAAGCTGTTTTTAGAAATAGTGCTGGAGTTTGGGGGGAATAAACCTAGGATGGCAGCTAGCACAATGAACAGTGTCTTCTGTGCTTTGTTACCCTGTTCCTATCCTAGATTAGATATAACACTTCCAGAGTCCAACGGGAACTTCTCCTGGAAGCCCTGTTTCAGAAGTGGGACAGTGATGGCTCAGGCTTCCTAGATCTGAAGGAAGTTGATGAACTCTTGTACACATACAAGGAGGGAATGGAAAAAGAATCTATGAAGAAAGGTAAAAAGATAAAAATTTTCTCATTAAAACTGTGGTCACAACTTGGCTTCAAGTTTTCCAGTACTATGACATACATAGTTAAAACTCTTTCTCTGAAATCACAAGACACCACTCACACCTATTAGAATGGCTGTAGTCGTTTTCACTTTTATTGAGATAAAATTAACATGTAACATCGTGTAAGTTTAAGGTGTACAATGTGTTGATCTGATATATTTATATACTGTGAAATGATCACCACAGTAGCATTAGTTAACACCTCTATCACTTCACATAATTACCATTTCTTTTTTGTGGCGAGACCATTTAAGATCCACTCTCTTAGAAAATGTTAAGTACATAATACAGTATTGTTAACTATAATCAACGTGCTGTACATTAGATCCACAGAACTTATTCATCTTATAACAAGTTTATACCTTTGACCAACAATCCCCCACTCCCCCCACCCCCATCCCCTAAGAACCACCATTTTACATTCTGAGTTTGACTTTTTTAGATTCCAAATATAAGTGATATCATACGGTATTTGTCTTTCTTTGTCTGAGTTCACTCAACATAATGCTTTCAAGATCCAACCATGACAGCACTCCATATTTTTCATGGCTTACTAATATTCCAGTGTGCTATGAATTGGATTTTCTTTATCCATTCAATCACTGATGGACACTTACGTTTTTTTCATATCTTGGCTATTGTGAATAATTCTGCAATGAACAAGGTGATTCAGATATCTCTTCAAAATAGTGATTTCATCTCTTTCCATTAGATACTCAGAAGTGGAATTGCTGGCCAATATGGTAATTCTATTTTTAATGTTTTTTGTTTGTTTTGAGAGAGAGGAGAGAGAGAACACAAGCAGGGGAGAGGGGCAGAGGGAGAGAGAGAATCTTAAGCAGGCTCCATGCTCAGCACTCAGCAGGGAGCTCATTGTGGGTTCAATCCCACAGCAGTGGAATCACAACCTGAGCCAAAGTCAAGAGTCAGATGTTCAACTGACTGAGCCACCCAGGCGCCCCTATTTTTAATGGTTTGGGGAACCTCCATACTGTTTTTCATAGTGGTTGTACCAATTTATATTCCCGCCAACAGTGCACACTGGGTCCCTTTTCTCCACATCCTTGCCAGCACTTGTTATCTCTTATCTTTTTGATAATAACAATTCTGACAGGTGTGATATGACACCTCATTGTGACTTTGATTTGCATTTCTCTAATTGTTCGTGATGTTGATTATCTTTCATGCACCTTTTGATTGTCTGCATGTCTTTGGAATATTTCTTTGCCCCCTCTCCTTTTTCTTTCTTTTCTTTCTTTTTTTTTTTTTTTTTTTTGCAGTTTAGTTGCATGAGTTCCTTATATATTTTGATTTTAACCCTTTATCAGATATAGGATTTGCAGATATCTTCTCCTATTCTATAGGTTTCCTTTTCATTTTGTTGATTACTTCTTTTGCTGTGTAGAATCCTCTTAGTTCAATGTATTTCCACTTCTTTACTTTTGCTTTTATTGCTTATGTTGTATGGCTATAATTTAAAAATAGAAAAATAACAAGTGTTGACAAAGATGTAGAGAAGTTGCAACCCTCATACATTGCTGGTGGGAAGTGTAGAAAATGTCGGAGTTCTCAGGAGTGCATTATGTTGTAGAGTGCTTTGTCCAAGACCTTAGCTCTACCTAGTTAGATTCCTTCCATGTGCCTAGCTTCCCTCACTCTTGGGGTTAAAAAAAAACTCAAAACGTTCCTCATTTCTGCGTATTTTCTCTTCTTGTTGTATCTCTCTGCCTCTACACGGTCCTAATCACCTCTCAAGACAGGCTGGCTTGCAAGTTTCTCCTGAATTTACTAACTTAACCAACTAAATTCTCCTTAATGACTTTTATTTCCCTATACATTTTTCTCTTCTTTTTTATTTAAAAAAATTGTTTTTAATGTTTATCTATTTTTGAGAGAGTCAGAGCGTGAGTGGGGGAGAGGCAGAGAGAGAAAGGGAGACACAGAATCTGAAGCAGGCTCCAGGCTCCAAGCCATCAGCATAGAGCCCGATATGGGGCTCAAACTCACGAACCCTGAGAGAAGTAGGATGCTTAACCAACTGAGCCACCCAGGCGCCCCTACATTTTTCTTTTCTGATCAGACTTCCCAGTCAAAAATTACTAAAATTCTTATTCCAGTATAAGTTTCCTCATTCATTTGATTAAATTCCAGCATAAATGATTTTGCTTTTCACTGGGCTTAAGGATTTATTTGGTAACTTTTGCATATTAGATTTCCAATTCTTAAAGTATATAGTACATGATAAAAAGAATGATCAGGGTTAGTTAAGCTCTTCAAACTTTTAAAAAATTATTGTATTCATTTATCTTCAAATGTACTCAAGTTTATCAGTTGTCATGTGTTCTTCATTCACTACATCTTCTGCAAACTTGATGTTAAACTACATTACTTGTCTTAGACTGCATCCAAAGAATGAAATTTCAAAGGGCACAATTAGGTGGTTTCCACTTATAAGGTGGGCAAATTTTATAATACAAAACTGTGTTCTATAGAGGAAAGAACACCACACAACAGTCAGGAGAGCTGGGTTCTGATACTGGATCTTTCACGTAATGGTCACATGACCAAAGGCAAGTTTCTGAACCTCAATAGATCCAGGTTTCCTCATTTGTAAAATGAAGGAGTTAGACTGATAATTTCTAGAATTTAAGAAACCCGAGGATGACATTATAAGAAAGTTCCAATATGTCTGACTGAAGTACAGCAATAGATATAGGTAGAAATTATAAAATGTAATCAGTTAAGCCCAGCAAATGAGAATGAGGAAAGTAATGAAGAGGCAGAAACTGCTGCCAGAAATAAATTTCTGCAAGCAGGAAGAACAAATTATTCTCTGCAAGGGTAGGCTTATACAAAATGACTCTCTCTGAACACATGTTGGTAGCCACCTGGCCCGAGGAGATGATTGCTGAGCCGATGGCCATATGGAAGAAGAAAGGCAGATTTAGCTTCTTTTAAAAAGGGATAAAATTCTAAATTCAAACATTAGCCAATAACTGATCAACAAATCTTCAAAAAGCTCTTTGTTTTGTTTTGTTTTGTTGTGCTCTACCCTTCTTATCTATTTCCATGTCCAAGATTAAAAATTGGGTAAAAATTGGAGAAATAGGATAAAGTCACAGAATTAGAAGTGTCTATAAATGTTTCTGCTGGTATTCTCAAAATGGAAGTTTTCTCTATGGAAGGGACAACTTGAAACTTTTAGTTCGTAATTTTCCCTTTTTATTCCTAATACAGCCGAATCTTCAGAGGAGAAATATTACGTATAAAATCTGTAAAATATGTGACCTGTCTACATCTAGAACTTAATGGAATAGATCAGTCTTTCCCCATTACTTCCCATGGAATAGCTATTAACATCTGTTGGATATAAATGCCCTCTAATTTTCTATTAAATGATAAAATTTGCTTTAATATAAATTTCTATACAAGTAAGACATTTAACTCTCTTATAGTTATGACATTTTCGTGATTCACTTTGTAACCAAATTCCAGAGATCTTGAACATTTATGAACTATGTTTATTTAGAAAATCTCATGGAAAAACTCACATAATGGTTTTTAAAAAATATTTATTTATTTTTGAGAGAAACAGCAAGTAAGGGAAGGGCAGATGGAGAGAGAGAGAATCCCAAGTAGGCCCCACACTCTCAGTGCAGAGCTAGAAGTGGGGCTCAAACCCACAAACTGTGAGATCATGACCTGAGCTGAAATCAAGAGTCAGAAGCTCAACCGACTGAGCCACCCTAGGCATCCCACATAGTGTTTTTTAAAGAAACTGAAACTGGACAAGTAGCTAGTGTAAAACAACGGCCATTTCTTCACTCTGCAACAAGGAAGCTCTAAGAAACTCCTCAGTCTTTCCTTGACTGCCATGACTTTGACCATTTGAATATTATAGGCTCTTTGTTTGTAGTATGTCCTCCTTTTAGGTTGGTCTAATGGTTCCTCATAATTAAATTCAGGTTATTTATCTTTACCATGAATATCATGTAAGTGACACTATGTTCTTCTCATTGAATCCTAGCAGAAGTCCCATGATAATAACATGATATCTGTGGAGGTTCTTCAAAAAATTAAAAATAGAACTACCCTATAATCCAGTAATCACACTACTGGATATTTACCCAAAGAATACAAAAACACTAATTCAAAAAGATATATGCACCTCTATGTTTATGACAGCATTATTTACAATAGCCAAACTATGGAAGCAACACAAGTGTCCATGAAAGATGAATGGATAAATAAGTGAAATCTTCTGGTATTTGTCTTTCTCTTACAGGCCTATTTCACTTGGCATTACACTGTCTGGTTCCATCCATGTTGTTGCAAATGGCAAGATTTCATTCTTTTCTGTGGCTGAATAATTCAGCCATAATTCGTTAAGAAACAGAACAAACAAGCAAAGGGGGGAAAAGAGAGAGAGAGAGAGAGAGAGAGAGAGAGACCATAAAGTAGACTCTTAACTATAGAGAACAAATAGATGGTTACCTAAGGGGAGGTGGGGGGCGTGCAAGGTGAAATAAGTGAAGGGCATTAAAGACTAACTTATCTTGATGAGCACTGAGTAATATATGGAAATGTTGAATCACTATATTGTACACCTGAAACTACTATAACGCTGTATGTTAACTATACTGGAATTGAAAAATTTTTAAAGATGATATTTGTCAGTCACTTCCATTAAAAATTACTTTCTCCCTTCGTAATTAATAGATTTTTTCTGTGTGGTTTTACTTTGAAACCATAGAAACATTCCCTTTCTTTTATTTTTTAAAAGATTTTATTTTTAAGTAATCTCTATACCCAATGTGGGGCTCAAACTTACAACCCCAAGATCAAGAATCCCACACTCTACTGACTGAGCCATCCAGGTGCTCCAGAAACACTCTCTTCCTTATCAAACTTTTTATTTATTCTTTATAACAATATGTATTCATGATATAATTTTTGTTGTATTAAGAGACTGCCAGAATATTTTCTGTGTCCTTTTAACATGTATCCATTATTCTTTGAGTACCTCCTTGCTTCGCACAATGAGATCTTCTAGATTCATCTTATACTTTCCCTGCCGCCGGCATGGAATCACCCACTTCTCCAAGGAACCCTGGTTTCTTTTACTGGAGAATGGTATTTAGAGGCCAAGATCTTGGTTCTTTTTTTTTTTAAGTACCATTTTAATGATTTTTAAAATTAATTAATTCTTTAAATTAATCAATCAATTAATTAATTTTTGAGAGGGAGAGCATGAGTGAGTGAGGGGCAGAGAGAGGAGGGAGAGAGAGAGAATCCTATGAGGTGCACAGAGAAAGGAAGAGAGAGTGCAGAGTCTGGAGCGGAGCTCCAGCTCACCTAATGTGGGGCTTCAACTCACAAATCATGAGATCATGACCTGAGCTGAAATTGGATGCTTAACTGACTGAGCCACACAAGCACCCCAAGATCTTATTTCTACACATGCTCATTGCTCCCGGGTCCCTGCTCCCAAGATTCTCATAGGGAATGTGTGTGTATGAACATTGACATCTGTACATATCTCTGTAAATACCTTTTAATATTAAAAACTGTAAATTCAGAGCACCTGGATGGCTCAGTCGGTGGAGCATGTGACTCTTGATCTCAGGATTGTGGGTTTGGGCCCCATGTTGGGTGTAGAGATTACTTAAAAAAAATAAATAAGCTCACACCCATACCTCCAAGTCCAAAATAGTAATAGAATTCATTCTAGTTTTCTCCCTTTTTTTGTAGCTCTCTTCTCTCCTGCTTGTATTATTCTAAATTTGTTTATTTATTTATTTAATCAGTCCTCCTATATAGAACTAATCTCCCATCACACTGTCCTCTCCCCCCACACTGATGTTCTTTCCTTCTCACTACACTTAACTCCCAACACCCTGTATTACTCTCCCTTCCCACAGTTTTCCTCCTTACTCTGCTCAGGCTCTGGCATCCCACAACAGATCCCCCGTCCATGCGGATGCCCCTCACGCACCCTTTTAAGTTCCAAATTCTGTGACAAGGGACATTTTCATGTAGATGTTCTCCTTAATCTACTCAAACTTCTGATTCCTCATGCTGAGCGAAGTCCTACCTGGAAGTCCTCGTTTAGCTCGGGTGTCCTGAGTCCCCCTGCTGGGCTGCCCCTCTACAAAGACACCTCCTCACTCTGTTTAGGTTCTGATTTCCAAAATCAGACTGTCTTTCCATTTGGATGCCCTTCTCACTTTTCTCAGGCCTAAATACCCCATGTTGGGCATGTACCCCATGTGGATATCCTCTTCATCCTGCTTAGGTTCTGATACCCCAAGCAAAACCACCTCTGCACGGCCACCCTCTTCACTCACATAGGCTGAGATTGCCCTTGCACCTGGATAACATCCTAACCTGCTCAGGCTTTGACAACCCATGCCTATCACTTCCTGAACAATGCCCTCCTTATCCCACTGGATTCTGCTCCCCTATTTGGGCCACCAAGCTTCCTTTGACCAGAAGCAAATGCTTACCATGCCCTACTTCACCAATGGCTTTAGGACCTAATTGTTCAAGAAGGGAACGGAATAGAAGAAGGAGAAGGAGAAGAAGGAGCAATGGAAGAGGAAGAACCCACAGGTTAATTTAATTCAAGACTATATCTGTTGGAACCCTTTGAGTTCAAGTAATAGGAAACCCAGAGTGGCTAAACAAAACAAAACAAAACAAAACTTTTATTGGTTCACATGATGGAAAAGCCCAGGGCTAGTTCAGAGCACAGATAGATTTGGGACTTCATATAAATACATTAGGACAAGTGTCTGCTTCTTCTTTTCTCTTTTTCAGTCTGATCTTGCTCTTTTCTATGTTTTGACTCCATTTTCATACAGCCTTCCCCCTTGTGGAGTCCAGGTACAGTCTCAGATCCTCCAGTCCAGTAGGAATAAAAAGGAAAATGTCCTCTTCCTAGCAAAGAGTCTGGCATCAGTCTGGACTAAACCAACCACTCTGTCTGAGGGAATAGAATGTCCTGACTGGTTTAGGCCTGAGATACACGCTGCATCTCTAGAAACATGATTGGAATCCCATTTGAACAAAGTGAGATGAGAGTGGAGTAGTTTCCCCAAAATAAAATTTGGGATACCAGTAACAGGAGAAAGATGAGTGGATGCGATAGAGCAAAAATCAACAAAAGTTCACTCTAGAGGGGAGAAGTTAAGATGACAGGGAAGTAGGGGAACCTTGGGCCTTCTTCATCCCTCAAACACAGCTGTATTGAGGTTAGATCACTTGGAACACTCAGGAATCGATCTGTGGACTGGCAGAAGGATCTCCTTGGTTGGAGGGAGATAGTGTGGCGGGTGTGAAGCTTATTTTAACAAACAAATCAAGGCACACCTAGTTAAAGGTCCAGACACTTCCCACTGTAAGCAAGGAGGAGCTTTGTAGAGGACTTACCAGTGGGAAAGAGGCAAATGCAATAGCAGAGGGTACACAGCATACATCAAAAACACTTCCTGAAGTGCCAGGCCCTGGACAGTGTATGACCCCTTTTAAATACAGTATTATTCTCAGGTGAAGGAAACATAACAAGCTTTCAAAACATGCAAAAGACAGAAACTTAGCCAAAATGATAAGTCAGAGGAATTTTCCCCAAAAGAAAGGTCAAGAAGAAATCATAGCCAGGGACTTGCTCAAAATAGATATTAAGCAATATGTCTAAACAAGAATTTAGAGCAAAAGTATAAGACTACTAGCTGGGCTTGAAAATAGCATAGAAGACACCAGAGAAACCCTTACTGCAGAGATCAAAGATCTAAAAACTAGTCAGGCTGAAATGAAAAATGCTATAACAGAGTTGTAAAACCAACTGGATATATTCACAACAAGGACTGAAGAAGCAGAGGAGAGAATAGGTGATATAGAAGATAAATTTATGGAAAATAATTAAGTCAAAAAAAAGAGGGAAAGAAAACTATTAGATCACAAAGGGAAACATAGGGCACTCAGTGATTCTATAAAGCAAAAACAATATCCATATCATAGGAGTCCCAGAAGAAGAAGAGTGGGGAAAAGAGGCAGAAATTTTATTTGAACAAATTTTAGCTGAGAACTTCCCTGATTGGGGGAAGGAACAGACATTCAAGTCCAAGAAGTACAGAGAACACCACTCAAAATCAACAATATACATATTATCATGAAATTTGCAAAATACAAAGATAAAGAGAGAATTCTGAAAGCAGCTAGGGACAAAATTTCCTTAACCTACAAGGGTAGACACATAAGGTTAGAGGCAAAACTGCCCACTGAAACTTGGCAGGCCAGAAGGGAGTGGGAGGAAATATTCAACGTGCTGAATGGGAAAAATATGCAACCAGAAATTCTTTATCCAGCAAAGCTGTCATTCAGAATAAGAGAGATAAAGAGTTTCCCAGACAAACAAAAACTAAAGGAGTTCATGACCACTAAATCAGCTCTGCAAGAAATTTTAAGGAGGACCCCACAACTCTACAGGTAATATGATGGCACTAAGTTCATATCTTACAATAATCACTATGAATGTAAATGGACTAAATGCTCTAATCGAGAGGCAGAGGTATAGGTATTGATAAAAACAACACGACCCATCTATATGCTTCCTACAAAAGACTCATTTTAGACCTAAAGACACCTGCAGATTGAAAGTGAGGAAATGGAGAACCATCTGTCATGCTAATGGACATCAAAAGAAAGCCAGAGTAACCATACTTATATCAGAAAAACTGGATTTTAGAACAAAGACAATAACAAGAGATGAAGAAAGGCATTATATCATAATTCAGGGGTGTATTGATCAAGAGGTACTAATAATTATAGAGGTGCCTGTGTGGCTCAGTCTGTTAAGTATCCGACTCTTCATTTTGGCTCAAGTCATGATCTCACAGTTTGTGAGTTCAAGCCCTACATCAGGCTCTATGCTGACAGTGTGGAACCTGCTTGGGATTATTGGTCTTCTCTCTCTACCCCTCCCCTAATTGCATTCTTTCTCAAAATATATAAATAAATATTAAAAATATTTTTAAAGAAAAAGCACTAACAATTGTAAATATTTATGCCTCCAACTTGATAGCACCCAAATATATGAATCAATTAATAATAAACATAAAGAAACTCATTGATAATAATACTAAGAGATTTTAACAATCCACTTATGGAAATAGACAGATAATTTAAGCAGAAAATCAACAAGGAAACAATGACTTTGAATGACGCACTGGATCAGATGGACTTAACAGATATATTCGGAACATTTTATCCTAAAGCAGCAGAATATACATTCTTCTCTAGTGCACATGGGACATTCTCCAGAATAAATCACATACTGAGTCACAAACCAGTTCTCGACAAGTACAAAAAGATTAAGATCATACCATGCATATTTTCAGATCACAACACTATGAAACTTGAAATCAACCACAAGAAAAATTTTGAAAAGCCTTCATATACATAGAGGTTAAAAAACATCCTACTAAAAAATGAATGGGTGAACCAGGAAATTCAGGAAAAAATAAAGAAATACATCGATGCCAATGAAAATGAAAACATGATGCTCCAAACCCTTTGGGATGCAGCAAAGGCAGTCCTAAGAAGAAAGTATATTGCAATTCAGGCCTATCTCAAAATGCAAGAAAGGTCCCAAATAAACAATCTACACGTGCACCTAATCGCTAGAAAAGGAACAGCAAATAAAGCCTAAAGCCAGCAGAAGGGAAATAATAAAGATTAGAGCAGAAATAAAAGATACAGAAACAAACAAAAAAATAGATCAACAAAACTAAGAGCTGGTTCTTTGAGACAATAAACAAAATTGATAGACCCCTCGCCAGACCTATCGAAAAGAAAAGAGAAAGGACTCGAATAGATAAAATCATGAATGAAAGAGAAGCGATCACAACCAACACCATAGAAATATAAACAATTCTAAGAGAATAAGAGAACACTAGGAAAAATTATATACCAACAAGCTGGACAATCTGGAAGAAATGAATAAATTTCTAGAAATTCACAAAACTACCGAAACTGAAACAGAAAGAAATAGAAAATTTGAACAGACCATAACCAATAAAGAAATTGAATCAGTAATCAAAAATCCCCCAACAAACAAGTCCTGGCCTAGTTGGCTTCCCAAGAGAATTCTATCAGACATTTAAAGAAGAGTTTATACCTATTCTTCTCAAACTGTTCCAAAAAATAGAAATGGGAGGAAAACTTCCAAATTCATTCTATGAGGCCAATATTACCCTGATTCCCAAACTAGACAAAGATGCACTAAAAAGGAATTAAAGTCCAATTTCCCTGATGAGCATGAATGCAAAAACTCTCAACAAGATACTAGCAAATCGAATCCAACAATACATTAAAAGACTTATTCACCATGATCAAGTGGGATTTATTCCTGGGCTGTAGGACTGGTTCAATATTTGCAAATCAATCAAGATGATATACCACACTAATAAAAGAAAGGATAAGAAACATATGATCCTGCCAGTAGATGCAGAAAAAGCATTCGACAAAATACAGCATTCATGCTTGATAAAAACCCTCCACAAAACAGGGATAGATGGAACATACGTCAACATCATAAAAGCCATATATGAAAGACCCACAGCTCATAATCCTCAGTGAGAAAAACTGTCCCGTATGGTCAGGAACAAGACAAGGATGTCCACTCTTACCATTACTGTTTAACATAGTACTGGGAGTCTTAGCCTCAGCAATCAGACAACGAAAAGAAATAAAGAGCATACAAATTGCAAGGAAGAAGTCAGACATTCACTATTTGCAGATGATATGATACTCTATGTAGAAAACCTGAAAGACTCCACAAAAAAATTGCTAGAGCCAATTAATGAATATAACAAAGTCACAGGATATTAAAATCAACGTGCAGAAATCCGTTGCATTTCTATATGCCAATAATGAAGCAGCAGAAAAAGAAATCAAGGAGTCGATCTGCAACTGCACCAAAAACAATAAGATACCTAGGGATAAACCTAGAACTAAAGATCTGTACTCTGAAAAGTATAAAGAAATTGAAGAGGACACAAAGAAATGGAAAAGCATTCCATGCTCAAGGATCGGAAGAACAAACATTGTTAAAATGTCTATACTACCCAAAGCACTCTACACATGTAATGCAATCCCTATCAAAATTACATTATTAGGTATTTACCCAAAGGATACAAAAATACAGATTTGAAAGGGTACATACTCACCAATGTTTATAGCAGCATTCTCAACAATAGCCAAACTATGAAGAGTGCCCAAATGTCCACTGACTGATGAATGGATAAAGAAGACGTGATATATATATATATATATATATATATATATACAACACAATGTAATATTACTCAGTCATCAAAAGGAATGACATCTTGCCATTTTCAAAGATGTGGATGAAGCTAGAATGTATTATGCTAAGTGAAATAATTCAATCAGAGGAAGACAAATACCATATGATTGCACTCATCTGGAATTTAAGAAACAAAACAGATGAACATATGGGAAGAGGAAGAAAAAAAGAGAAGAGAGAGAAACAAAACCATGAGAGACTCTTAATGATAGAGAACAAACTGAAAGTTGATGGAGGGAAGTGAGTGGGAGTTTGGCTTGATGGGTGATGGGCATTAGAGAAGGCACTTGTTTTGATGAGCACTGAGTGTTATATGTAAGTGATGAATCACTGAATTCTACTCCTGATACTAATTTGCATGTGTGTTAATGAACTAAAATTTAAATAAATTTAAAAATAAATAAATAAATAGTATAAAATTGGAAAACAATCAACAAATGTCCAACTACAAAAATGAGAAACCTCCATTGGTAGGAGGACTAAAAGTTACAGGCAGTACTTGTGAGTTGTCAAATAAATGATATAGAATAGATGCTTATCTTCCAAGGGAAGGAGAAATCATGGAGGAGATTTTGAAATTTAAACAAGAAATTTAAACATACCCTATGACTTATTAATTTATAATAAATGTCAAAGACACTTGCACTTGCATACCAGGAGACATATATAGCAAAACACTGCAGACAACCTACATGCCCACTGACAGGAGAATAAATCAATGATGGCATACTCCCAGAATGACGTAGTATATAGTGGTGAAAATTAATGAATCACACACACACACACACACACACACACACACACACGGTATTATGTCCTTTTTCTGAAATTACAAATAGGCAAAACTAAACCACATATTGTTTAGAAGTGCACACACAAACACACACACATACACACACATAATAACAGTACTGGGGAAATAAAAGGAAGGGGAAGATAAAGCAAAATCAAAATCGCAGGATGTTGGTGAGGATGTGGGCGGGCAGGGGATGGAACAGGGTAGGAGCATGGAGTAAGATGGGTTATTGCAAATGCTTAAGTGGTAGCACATTCATAATTATACAGTTAAAAAAATACAAGAGACGTGGATGCAGAAATATGCAAGGCATTGTCAGGACCATGAGTAGAATGGAGATATTAGAGCAAATAATTTCTATGTGGTATTATGGGTAGATATTATTGGAAAATGGACTGCATCTGTATATAGTGGGACTTTTTTCCCTGTCTCTTAATTTTTATTTATGTTTGATTTTTAAATTTTCAGTATAGTTAACATACAAGGTCACATTAGGTTCAGGTGTACAACACAGTGATTCAGCTTCTCAATACATTGTGCTATGCTCACCTCGAGTGTAGCATCATCTGTCACTGAATATGGTAAGACTTTGAACCAGGGAATTTTATGCTGCAACTTGTGTTTTATTTTTTCATTTTATTTTTTATTTTTGCATGTGGATATATTTTTATTATTTAGAATAATTGGAGAGTGTTTTCATGATTATTTAAACACCATGATTAATAAAAGCTATAAACTTGACCTAGTGCCTTTGAGGTCCATTCAGTTGTGTGATATTTATGTGTGTATATATGCATGTATTTTTTTAAAATTTAAGTATAACTGACACACAATGTTACGTTAGTTTCAGGTGTACAACATAATGATTCAACTTCTCTATCTGTTATGCTATGCTCCCCTCAAGTGTATACACCATCTGTCACCATACAAAGCTATTACAATACCATTGACTATATTCCCTATGCTGTGTCTTTTATTCCTGTGACTTATTCATTTTCTTTCTTTTTTTTAATGTTTATTTATTTCTGAGAGACATAGAGGCACAGCGTGAACAGGGGAAGGGCAGAGAGAGAGGGAGACACAGAATCGGAAGCAGGCTCCAGGCTCTGAGCCATCAGTACAGAGCCTGACGCGGGGCTCAAACTCACAGACCGCGAGATCATGACTTGAGCCGAAGTCGGCCACCCAACCGACTGAGCCACCCAGGCACCCCGACTTATTCATTTTCTAATGATAAGCCTGTATCTCCCACTTTCTCTTCACCATTTATGTCCGTCTCCCCACCCCCTTTCCCTCTGGCAACTATCAGTTTGTTCTCTGTATTTATAGGTCTGATTCTACTTTTTATTGTAAGTTGTTTTAATTTAATTTTATAAATATGTATTGAGGCTTACTATTGGTAATCTAATTATGAATAAAATGGCTAATACTGGTTTGGGATTATGGAAGTAGGAATGGAGAGGAGTGGCAACAAAATATATTGCCAAAGTCTAACAGGATTAAGCGGCCTATTGGATATGGAAGGTAAAAAGTAGGGAGGATTCAAAGTTGACCCTAGAGTTTCATCTGGCTGAGTGGTAGAGTTAAAAAAACAAAGCAGAAACAGGGAAGAGGACACAGGATATCTCAAGTTCAATACAGAAGTCACTGTAAGGTGTTCCGTTGGGCTTCGAGATGCCTTTGATATACCATGGGGAGCAGTTGTCAGGGGCTTCAGTCTGCTGTAAAAGGGAAACAAAAATTTCCCCCATAGATAAATGAACTTCTGATTAGTTCTTGGTTTTGTGTTTATGTCTTTTAGCTAAACTACACATCCAATTTCCAAAGCCACATCCTGGTCAAGAAGTGAGATTGTCTTCAAAACAATTTCAGAAATACATAGAGTTGGTTGTATCTGAACTCACGGGCAATGAAGATCGAGTTCTGGAAAGTGTTGTGGAATTTCTGATGCATGCTTTAGAAAGGAGCCCTACTGAGAGTCTGAGGAACTGTGCCAGGCGGAAGTGGCTGTACCAAATCCAACATGCTGCAGAGACGAGTGGGGTATCCTTGAAGCCAGTGTACAAGGAGACCTTTAAGGCCCTCACCCAGGTATGTTTTTCTAAAGTGAAACAGAAGAGGAAAAATTTCTTCCTAGTAGGTGATGTTCAATGGTTGCAAAGGGGGAGCACACTAAATTCTCTTGAAAAAGCACTGGGTACTGCTATAGATGTTTTGTTCATTCCAAAACATTACAATGACCCAAAGCCTAGGAAAGATGCAACTGTGATGATTGTAGGTTGGGAAGGTAGAAGTAGAGAGGAAAGGTACAAGAGACAGAATTATATCTTGGGATTTCTAATTTCATTTGTGCTGAGAGTTGATAAGCTTAGAGCAGACAATAGACTAATATTGAAAAGTACTGGTGAGGAGATGGTGCATTTAGTTCAAGCTACATTTCCCTTGAATAATTTTTTAGAGTCAGTTTAAAAAAGGAACTATTTAGGGGCATCTGGGTGACTTAGTCAGTTGAGCATCCAACTCCTGATTTAGGCTCAGGTCATGATCCCAGGTTCATGGAATCAAGCCCTGTGTGGGGTCCTCGCTGAGTATGGAGCCTGCTTAAGATTCTCTCCTCACTCCCCCTTTGCCCCTCTCCCCTGCTTGCACACACACGCTCTCTCTAAAATGAAAAAATTTTAAAGGAACTATCTAAGGGGCACCTAGATGGCTCAGTTGGTTAAGTGTCCGACTCTCTTGGTTTCAGCTCAGATCATGATCTCATGGTTCATCCAATCGAGCCCCACGTTGGACTCAATGCTGACAGCATGGAGCCTGCTTAGGATTCTCTCTCTCCTCTCTCTTTGCCCCTCCCTCCACTTGTTCACTCTCTTTTTCTCTCAAAATAAATAAACATTAAAAATTTTTTAAAGAAACTATTTAAATCATAAAGTCATAATAATGTAGAATCCAATATCACACAATATTTCATTGCACTGCCTAGAAACAAGCTGATACTATTATAGAATCATATCATTTAAAACACATGACTTTTGTGTAGCAACATAGATGGAACTGGAGGGTATTATGCAAAGTGAAATAAGTCAGTCAGAGAAAGACAGATACCGTATGTTTCCACGCATAGGTCGATTTTGAGAGACTTAGCAGAAAACCATGGGGGACCAGAAGGGGGGTGGGGAAGCCACAGAGAGGGAGGGAGACAAAACATAAGAGACTCTTAAATACTAAGAACAAACTGAGGGTTGAGGGGGATATGGGAGGGGGGAGAGTGGGTGACGGGCCCTGAAGAGGGCACTTGTTGGGATGAGCACTAAATGTTGTATGGATATCAATTTGACAATAAAAACAAAACAAAACAAAGAAAAAAACATGACTCTGATGGACCACTGCCCACAGCTTTGCCACCCCCTCAGACACTCCCAGCTCACTGCTCCTCTCAGACAGAAACAGCATGGCTGCCTTCTAGAAATATATCACATATCCCACTAGTCCAGGGAACCTGGAGCCATTCATTTCAGTTAAATAGCAACACTTAACTAATGGATTCATTGCCTGAATGGCTGAATTTTCCAATGTGCTTTGAAATGGTGTGACCAGGAGCAGAAGACCAATCAAGAAAAAGGATTACTCTAACTTGCTTCAGAGATCTGTGGTACCCTAAGTGAAATCTTACTACATTTGCCAGTTACTCTATAGATCTTTTATGTAGACAAGAAAGAATGAAGGTAAAAGAAAAAAAATACATGAAAAGCAAACTCAGTGCTCGCTTCAGCAGCACATACACTAAAGTTGACACGACATAGAGAAGATTAGCACGGCCCCTGGTCAAGGATGTCATGCAAATTCGTGAAACGTTCCATATTTTTCCAAAAAGAAGAAAAAAGAAAGCAAACCCAAATGTATAGAAAGAAAAGGCAAATATCAAGGAAAGCATCTTTGATATCCCCGACTTATGGACATGCTCAATATATGCGTTAACACAATATTGTTAATAATATAATAATATTTTAGGTCCAGAGAATTTTCTGTTATTTTAATTAGAAATCGTAGTTGCATAAAGTCTGCAATCTGGGGCCCCAAGAAATTCTTTCCTGGCATAAATCAAATATCATAGCCAAACTATGTTAAGAATTCCTTGAGAGCATTTTTTCCTACATTCACTTCATAGTAGATGGTGAAAATGTACTCAAGAAATATGAGTTAAATGAAGCCATATTCTTGCACTGGCCCTCTAAAATAAATACTTTAACTGAAGCCAAGACAATATGACTATAGTTCAAAGGGATCCAAGTCTTAAACCTCTAAATTTGAGTAGACTTGAGAGATTTCTTTTTTAGTCTAATTGACATAAAGTAAATCCATTCCATTCATTAAAACTCAGATTTGGTGGTGGGGGGGTGCGTTTGAGTGGCTCAGTTGGTTAGGCGTCTGACTTTTGATTTTGCTCAGGTCATGATCAGGTCATGATCTCATGGTCGTAGGATCTAGCCCCTCATTAGGCTCCATGCTCACTGTGGAGATTCTCTCTCCCTCTCTCTCCCTTTCTCTCTCCCCCTCTCTCTCTCTCTCTCTCTCTCTGTCTCTCCCAAATAAAAAGCAAAACCAAAACAGAACCAAAAACTCAGATTTGGGAGACAGCCATAGTGTCAACCTTTTCCCACCGCCCATGAATGGTAACTATTGTGGTCAGATGCACAGACTGGCTAATAAAGGGAGACATGATTAAGAGAATAACTCTTAATCAGCAAATACATGGTCAGAAACATTTTGCCACAGGATGCTGAAAGCCATGGAAATAAGAAGATCAGTGCTCACATTTCCCTCTTAGAAGAAAACAGACTACTGCCTGATAGAGGGAATGTTCTATTGAGGAATGTAGCTTCTACTTCAGATGATGCTCCATTCGTACTGAACAGAGTACTCTACAGGGACATGAAGGGAATCAGGTAAGAATTTCTTGAAGAGGTTGGTTTTACACTTCTACAAAAATAATTCCCTTTCTGAAATAAACTAGTATTGAAATCCCAGTTAGCTTCCCAGGAGAGAAATGCCTCAGGTCACCAATGCTTCTGGAGTGGGAGGTGATGGATTTCCAGTCTTGACTAATTTCACCTGGCCATTTCTAGAGCCCACTCCTAGGCAGTGATTCGCCGTGTTGGGACTCCCCTTCACAACATCAGCTCGATTATTTTTGCCTGTTTCGTAAGCTATATTTTCTCTGTTATGAGCTAAGTTTGTTTTTTTAATCTTTTTCTCAAGTCAGACTCTCCAAACTAGTAATTTCATGAATCCACTTCTCTGACATATAAGGACCATAATGATGAATGGAGAATTGATCTAATTTCCTACCCAGTTTCATTGAAAGCTTTCTCCTGTGCCTTTTTACCTGTCTTCATATTCCTACTTTTCAGCTTTACAGTAGTGGATGAAGGGAAGCCAATTCATGTCCCCCAGGTTCAGCACCATGGGAATGTCTTCTTCTGGAACCGTTCCGTCAAGAAGAGTGATCAAAATGGTTCATTTCTGGCTCTGCCTCTTCAGGATGCATATTTGAGGGTCTTTGGGGTCATGGCTGTTGACACCCTAAGAGATCCCCAAAAAATAAACATCTTTGTACCTCATGAGATCAGATTCTATCAGGTAAGTCATAGAGGAATTCTTTAAGAGCGATGGTAGGATGGCCCCTCCTTCTATACTTTTTAAAAAGCAAAACTTGAAACCAGATGAAAATAAAGCTATGTATATAGATCGTGTCATCACACTCGTTCCTGTTCACTGTGTATGTCTAACAGTCTTTGGAGAGGTTCTCCATTACACGTGGAAGGACTCTTAGCCTCAATTGCACATCTATGCTCAGCCTCTGTGGACATTGTTAATATGTGTCCTTGTGAGGGGGGAGAATGGGTGACAGGCACAGAGGAGGGCACTTGTTGGGATGACCACTGGGTGTTATATGGAAACCAATTTGACAATAAATTTTTTAAAAAAAGAACTTATACAAAGGAAAACAAATATGTGTCCTATTGCACTAATCACAGGAACAGCATTTCATGCTGTAGAACTGAAATCCAACCATTAGACTACGAACTAAGACCCACAAAGTAGGAATGAACCTTTAGAAGGGACATATTTATGTTTTATTAGTAGGAGAAACTAGAAATCTCTTGCCTTTTCCACAGATCGTGACTCGATCTGAAGATGGACACTTAACCAACTGAGCCACCCAGGCACCCCAAAAGATAGGCACTTTTAAGACTGTAACTGACCGTTTATTTCTACAAGCATTTTAATTCGATTTTATGAATAGAAATTGCAATGAAGGAAGATGGAATGTCTAATGGAGACGATGGACTGGGATGTAGCAACAATCAGGAACTTGCTATGCCTTTACCCTTATTCCCCTCTAAGCCTCTGGCTCTTTAGGTTTATTTACCACAATTGAAAATTTTCTCTTCTCATGGTGTCTGGGTGGCTCAGTCAGTTATGTCCAACTCTTGATTTCAGCTCAGGTCATGATCTCACAGTTTGTGAGTTCGAGCCCTGCATTGGTCTCTGTGCTGTCAGCACAGAACACTGTGCTTGGGATTCTCTCTCCCTCTCTCTTTGCCCTCCCCCACTCTCTCTATCTCTGTGTCTTAAAATAAATAGGGGTGCCTGGGTGGCTCAGTTGGTTAAGTGTCCGACTTCGGCTCAGGTCATGATCTCACAGTCTGTGAGTCGAGCCCCGCGTCGGGCTCTGTGCTGACAGCTCAGAGCCTAGAGCCTGCTTCGGATTCTGTGTCTCCCTCTCTCTCTCTGCCCCTCCCCCACTCATGCTTTGTCTCTCCTGCTCTCAAAAATAAATAAAACATAAAAAATTTTTTTAAATAAATAAATAAACTTAAAATTTTTTTTCTCTTCCCATTTATTGGATGTATAACCAAGGAAAGTGGTGGAATCTTTTTCTCTGGACATTAAAAAAAAAACATTTAGTTATTTTGAGAGAGAGAGAGAGGGAGACTGAGCCACCTAGGTGCCCCTGGACATCTTTTTAATAATAAGATTCACTTTCATCTGACATAAGAATGATATAAAGATATCAAGAAGAAAATGGGGGAGTATGGAGTTATTAGTAGGTGACTTACATGTAATCTTATTAGAGAACATGTCAAAAATGAACTTTTTTATTTTTTTAAGTTTATTCATTTATTTTGTGAGAGAGAGAAAGCATGTGCAAGTGGGGAAGGGGCAGAGAAAGAGAGAGAGAATCCCAAGCAGACTCTCTGCTGTCAGCACAGAGCCTGATGCAGGGCTCGAACCCACAAACCATGAGATCATGACCTGAGCTGAAGTTGGACACTTAATTGACTGAGCCACCCAGGTGCCCCTCAACATGAACTTTAAATGGACTCTCTAGGACCTAGAGGTAAAGTGTCATGGGTTACCCTTAGATGCCTTGGGTTGTATTATAAAATTTATATAGTCTTGAAGAATTTGTGGTTCCTACAGTCTCTTGACAACAAGGTGACAGATGTGTTCTAAGGACTTTGTCCCCCTTTTCTGTGGAACAGGCTCTCCTGATGCCTATAAGAAGACTGTGTTATCTAGCATGTTGCAGGCCTTGGACCAGAGTACAGGATCTGATGACAGAAGGCACAGAAAGATCCAGACATCAATATTGCATCATATCAGGGCAGCCACTACCCATCTGCCCGAGGCTGGCATTAGCTCCTGGCTTTTAAATATTTTTCCTCGTTTCAAACTTTATCTTGTTCTTCTGACTCTATTCTCTGATAGCATATATCACAAATTTCACTGGATGATTATCAGGAAACAATAAAGTTATGTGGATCTTATAGTAGATCTCTCCTTACATCTTTGATTTGAGATCTTTTTTTTTCACAGTAGAATCCAGAACACTGCCTTTTGAGAACTGATGAAGAATTTGTCCAAAATAGGTTATCATTAATTTTAAAAGATAATCCGGGGCACCTGAATGACTCAGCGGTTGAGAATCTGACTTCAGCTCAGGTCATGATCTCAGGGTTTGAAAGTTTGACCCCCACATCGGGCTCGCTGCTGTCAGCACAGAGCCTGCTTCAGATCCTCTGTCTCCCTTTCTCTGCCCCTCCCCCACGTGTGCTTTCTCTGAAAAATAAACATTAAAAAAGATAATCCAATTGGTGCATTATTTTGCTATTTTAAAAAGAAAAGACAATTGGGGCGCCTGGGTGGCTCAGTCGGTTAAGTGTCTGACTTCAGCTCAGGTCATGATCTCACGGCTTGTGGGTTCAAGCCCCACATTGGGCTCTGTGCTGACAACTCAGAGTCTGGAGGTGCTTCGGATTCTGTGTTTCCCTCTGTCTGCCCCTCCCCTGCTTGCACTCTTTCTTTCTCTCTCAAAAATAAATAAACGTTAAAAACAATGTTTAAAAAAGACAATTAAGATTTTCTGTCTCTCCAGGGTGTTGCCAATGCCTTCAGCACTGCCTATCACTACGTCCACAGCAGGGAGCACATCCTGCATGTTGTGATCACTGGCATCGCCTGGCTCTATGACATCACATCCGACATCACGGCCATCACTACATACTTCGCTGAGCCTGACCCTAAGGAGGTAGGCAACAGAGTTTCTAGATAGTATTGTCTTGCTAATATGCTAAAACCCTATTTAGTTAGCTATTAGGCCACCTGGGGACATATTTCCCAGGATCCCAAATCAAGATCCTTGGTTGTGAGTGGCAAAAGTCCATCTCAAACTGCCTTAGGCAAAAAAGGGAATTGATTGACTTGTGTGACCGAAATAAAGAAAGGACAGGAGTTGGGCTGGCTTCCAGGATGACCAGAAAGAACCAGGAATTCAATACCGTCAGCGCTCTCTCTCATGTTTTTTTGCAAGTCTCATGTGTGATTCCCTCTACCCCTTAGCTTGGTCCTTCCAGCTTAAGATAGGCTTTCTCCACAGGGCAAGCCAGATGCTTAGTAACTAAAAAAGATCCTTCTTGTTTCAATTTGGAAAACCCAAGAGAGCATTTTTAGTCTATCCTGAGACATGGCCCCCAGCCGGGGGTGGGGCTGGCGGAGTTTACAGTAACTGGCAGCCCCCACCTAAATCGTATGTGTGAAGTAGGAAGGGATGAGGCATGCTCTTTTGGCAGGGCATGATTACATCACACCAGTTAAAGAAAAAAGGCACATCTATAATGTAATGAGTTTTTGCTGAATGTTTGTTTTGGTTCTTTACACTTTTTGCCCCAGGTTTTTATTTAAATTCTAGCTAGTTAACATACAGTGCAGTATTACTTTCAGGTGTAGAATTTAGTGATTCATCACTTACATACAACACCCGGTGCTCATCCCAACCAGTGCCCTCCTTAATCTCCATCCCTTATTTAACCCATCCCCCCACCATCGCCCTCCTCCTCTCCAGTAACCATCAGTTTGTTCTCCGTAGTTAAGAGTCTATTTCTTGGTTTGCATCTCTCTCTCTGTCTCTTTTTTTACATTTAATTTTAATGTTAGGATTTTGCACGTGGTGAGAAAGGTGTCTGTCTTCCTTTTAAGAACACTTTAGAAACAGGGGTGCCTGGGTAGCTCAGTCGATTAAGCATCTGACTCTTGGTTTCGGTCAGAATCTTACAGTACATGGAATTGAGCCCCGTGTCGGGTTCTGCACTGACAGGACGGAGCCTGCTTGGGATTCCCTGTCTCTCTCTCTGGCCCTCTCCTGCTCTCTCTCTCTCTCTCTCAATAAATAAATAAACATTAAAAAGGAAAAATGAGGGGCGCCTGGGTGGCTCAGTCGGTTAAGCAGCCGACTTCAGCTCAGGTCATGATCTCGTGGTCTGTGAGTTCAAGCCCCACATCGGGCTCTGTGCTGATGGCTCATCAGAACCTGGAACCTGCTTTGAATTCTGTGTCTCCCTCTCTCTGTGCCCTTCCCCTGTTCACACTCTATCTCTATGTCTCTCAAAAGTAAGTAAACATTAAAAAAAAAATTAAAAAAAAAAAGGAAAATGAGGAGCACTTGTGTGGCTCAGTCAGTTAAGCATCTGACTCTTGGTTTTGGCTCAGGTCATGATTTCAAAGTTCATGAGTTCAAAGCCCTCATGAAGGCTCTGGCCTAGCCCTGGGCTCTGCGCTAGGTGTGGAGCCTACTTGGGATTCTCTCTCTGGCCCTCCCACACTTGCTCTCTCTCTCTCAAAAAAAAAAAAAAAAAAAAAAAAAAGGCTGAACAATCCTGCGTGCCTGATCAGGTGGTGGCAGCACCTTGGTGGTCTCTCAGTCCCTCAGCTGGCCCTCCACTGTGTCTCTCCCCTTCTCTCCAGGCTTCTTTCCTCTCTCAGTGGCCGGACCAAGCTGATGAGGCCTTGGCCAAAGAGCAGAATCACAGAGCTCTCTGATGGAGCGAACAGACTGAGGAGGTGGAGAACCCTAGTCTTGGGTGCTGCTCCTGGGGGTGGGGTAGGATTGGGAACCTCCAAGTGCCCTCGGAAGGGGGATGGGCCACCCAGTGGGGGTGAGGGGGGTGAGGACCATTCAGTGTGGGGGACAGACCACCAAGTCTGATGGGCCACAGTTGTAATGTGGGATTGGGAGAGCATTTGACTTGGCCAGTGTCCACGCTTAAGAAGACTCCTGTTTGAGCCTTAAGGAAATGATATCTAGGGCACTGTGACGAAAGTTAAAATCAGCCACAGCAGTCAACAAAAACATGCCTTCAGGGGCATGTAGTTTTCACAATCTCAACGCTGCGGACACTAGGGTCACTATCCATCTAAGTCATGTTATGGAGTGAAAAAGATCATCCCCAAAGTGAGGAGGAGAAGGACCACTCAGCAGCCCAGGGTCTGCGTGGGGTCACAACTGGGCAGAGACCAGTGCACCTGTCCACAGCTGTAGTCAGGGGTTTGTCCTAGGTGGAAGATAGGTGAGGTTTTGGTGTTAAAAAATGGCTGCGGTTGGCAGTAGGGATACTTTTTTCAAGCACTTAATTCTAGTAACTTCCTAAGCCTCCCCCTTCCTTGTTTGCAGCTTCTCCAGTGATCTGCTCTCTTCTCCAGCCTGCTCTCCTTCAAAAAGTAGACCATTATCAATAGGCTCCTTGGCTTCTGCTTAGGTTTGTCCGCTGAGACATACCGATAGGAGATGGCAGGACACAGGGAGAGTGAGGCTGGGGTATTTTGCTTCTGGCAGTCTCGCTGCCAGGTTGCTGTGGATTGGCTGTGCTCTTCTACTAAAGGCCGCTATACCTTCAGTCAGGTGACCCTCTCCATATAGCTGTCCTCTCCAGGTTCTGGTAATCGCTTCCTTCCCTTGTCTCTTCAGGCTAAGAGTGGCAACAGCTCCCTGTTTTACTAGGCCATGCCTTTACAAATAGTCCCTGATTGGGGCACCTGGGTGCCTCGGTCGGTTGAACACTCGACTCTTGATTCTTGATTTTGGCTCAGGTCATGATCTCAGGGTCGTGGGATCAAGCCCTGGGTTGAGCTCTGAGCTGAGCTTGGAACCTGCTTAAGATTCTTTCTCTCCATCTGCCCCCCCCATTCCCTCCCTCTCTCTCTCCCCGTCTGGCCCTTCTCCACTCCCTTTCTCCCTCCCTCTTCCCCTCCCCTGCTCACTCCCTCTCCCTCTCTTTCTAATATTATATATATATATATATATATATATATATATATATATATATAAATTTCTTCCAAAAAACTCTAAGAAAAATTTCTAAAATATATTTCTTCCAAAAACTCTAAGAAAAATCCCCAAATGTTGTTTTTAAATTGACCAAATGATTTTAATTGTCATCTGGAGAAAGAATAAATAAGTGCATGAGCATTGCTAAGAAAATGAAGGATGAGAGGGAACTTATAGTTCTTTGGGGGAAGAATGGCTAAACCTACACCAAAGGTTGAAACAATTAAAGTGAGGTTGATACATTGATGGCGTAATAATGTCAAACTTCCTTGCACTGAAGTTATAGACAAAATAAGTTTCTTTAGACAAATGGGGGGGAATTGCCCCATATTTAACAAGGGTTAACACTGCTCTACACAAATCGTAAGAATTTTTTAAAAATCCAAAAGAAAAAAAGCAAATGACAACTCTACTAAAAAAATTATACTCTACTTGCTGAATTTATAATTTCTTGGTCCAAGTAAAATGAAAGGAAAAGCTTGTTTTTAGGCATATTGTTTATGAGCCCCTTATTTTCTATTGTATGCTTCCCTTCTTTTTTTAAAGTTTTTTTTTTTAACGTTCACTCATTTTTGAGAGACAGAAAGAGACAGAGAGCAAACAGGGGAGGTGCAGAGAGAGAGGGAGACGCAGAATCTGAAGCAGGCTCCAGGCTCTGAGTTGTCAGCACAGAGCCCGACGCAGGGCTCCAACCCATGAACTGTGAGATCATGATCTGAGCTAAAGTCAGATGCTTAACCGACTGAGCCGCCCAGGTGCCCCGGGATGCTTCCAGTCTTAACAGAAGTGGCCAAATTGACAAAATTTTGAGGGGAGAGGTGGAATCAGGAGAGAAATTGTTTAGTTTGGACTAAAGATTTAAACCTAGAAACACAATCACAATGAGATTCTAAAAAATCATATTAGTTGTGTGTACATGTGTATGTATATATATACAACAAACCACGGAAGAAATATATTAGGAAAAGCCAGATGCTCCATTGCCAACATCAGAGAATCTTTGCAGTTTGAAAAACACTCTACTGAAAACATTTTTCATCTAAAGGGTTTGGGAGAAGACTTGAGGTCATGGCAAGAAAAAGTTCCACACCGCCAAACAATGTTCTTCTCCCAAGCACCATTCATCATGCTGCCCCTATTGACCCTATTATCACAGGTTCCCTCTTAACCAAAGATCTTTTTGTTTATTTATTTTTTAAATGTTTATTTATTTTTGAGAGACCGTAAGCAGCGGAGGCGCAGAGAGAGAGGGGAACAGAGGATCCGAAGCATGCTCCAAGCTGACAGCAGAGAGCCCCACATGGGGCTTGAACTCACGAGTGAGCTCATGACCTGAACCAAAGCCTGACGCTCAACTGACTGAGCCACCCAGGTGCCCCAATCAAAGAACTTTTTAAAGGCAGACATAAAAACCCCTTTTTTACCTCTTCCAATTGAATGTGTCTTTTCTACAGTTTAATATATTTTACAGGGTATATTAATATTACTTTCTTACAAGTAAACTGATCTCCACCAAAAAAAAAAAAAGTTGGTCAAGACTCAGTCCAAACTCTTCACATTGTGTACATTAAATGTGTGCAGTTTTTTGTATATCAATGATACCTCAATAAAGCTGTTTTTAAAAGGCATTAAGGGGTGCTTGGGTGGCTCAATCAGTTGAGCATCTGATTCTTGATTTCAGTTCAGGTCATGATCCTAGGTTCATGGTATTGAACCCTAAGTCAGGCTCCACACTAAGCGTGGAAACTGCTTAAGATTCTCTCTCTCTCCCTCTAAAATAATAAAATAAAAGACATTAAAATATTTTCACAGCCTATAGGTAGGTTATGGCCTACAGCTTGAAAACCTCTTAGGGTAAGGAAGATACAAAAGCAGCAAGAAATATGAGTGATTTGTAGGAGAACTGGAGAGAGTGGTGTGTCAAAAGCCGAGTGAAGAAAGTATGTCAAGAAGGGAGTTGTTCACTGAGTCAAATGCCGCTCTAAGGGAAAATGATGATTGGGGGCTGACGAGTGGATAACACAATGACAGAGCCACTAGTAACCTTGACCAGAACAGTTTCGATGAAGTGGTGAAGACAAAGACATCACTGAAGAATACTTTTTATTGTTCTTATTTTCTTTGGACTTTTCTGTATTTTCCAAATGTTCTACAATGCACTTTGAACATCAAAAAAAATAATATAAACACACAGTTTTATCACAATTATAAAAAGTAAGTTTGTGCATTTAAAAGAGTATTGTGATTTGAAATTTTTCTCTTGTGAACACCTCATTCTTTTTTTTTTAATGTATATTTTTGAGACAGAGAGAGAAAGAAAGAGAGAGCACATACACACGCACACACACAAGAGGAGAGGGAGTGGTGAGTGGGGGGCAGGGAAGGGGCAGAGAGAGGGAGAGAGCATCCCAAGCAGGCTCCACTCTGTCAGCTCAGAGGCCGATGCAGGGCTCGATCCCACAAATCCCAAGATCATGACCTGAGCTGAAATCAAGAATCAGACCCTTAACAGACTAAGCCACCCAGGCACCCTGTGAATACCTCGTTCTTCTTTTTTTTTTTTTTTATGTTTTATTTATTTTTGAGAGCAGGAGAGACAAAGCATGAGTGGGGGAGGGGCAGAGAGAGAGAGAGAGAGAAGGAGACACAGAATCTGAAGCAGGCTCCAGGCTCTGAGCTGTCAGCACAGAGCCCGACGCAGGGCTCGAACTCACAGACCGTGAGATCATGACCCAAGCCGAAGTCGGACACTTAACCAACTGAGCCACCCAGGCGCCCCTACCTCATGCTTAATAGTACTAAATAAAATGTCCCCGTACTTCAAGCTAGAGATCATCTAAACTTTCCTAAGTTTTTCCCCCTACTTTCCTGTTCCCCAAACCTCTAATGGGAAAGTGAGGTCTAATTATTCCTCTCCGGGGTGAAATCTCCTCCTCTTTTCAAGGATTCAGACTATGTTTTACGCAATATGATGGTTACGAAGCAACTGGGTCTAACAAAAATCCACAGGAATCCCCCTATCATCTTCAGAAAGACATGCATCTTCAGGTATGAGAACCATTTTCATGTCTGTTTTGTTTGACTGCCAGAACACGTTCCCCTGCTGGGATAGTAGATCGGAGAGACACAGCTTTTGCCTATTATTAATACACTTGAATCTTACCCTGATTGGGTTTTCAAGAAAACTTCCTGTTCGCATGGGACACGTTAACTCCTTTCTCCTTCAAGTCCTTTTTAAAACAGATTTCATTGGTGTTTTGTATTAAATTTGTATGTCTTAAAGCATGATAGTGTTTTATTTTCTATGATGTTCTTGTAAACGTGGAATTCAACAAAAACCCACCACGACGTGAAAACTACATCCACGTCACTTATCAGAGTCCATCATCTTAATGTTAGCTAGCCTGTGAACGTGTATTTTATTTGAAGAAAACAGGCCGGGCAAAGGTGGGGAGGAAGCAGAGAACATTGGCTTTAATAAGTACCCAGCTCTGGGTTACTTTGCATACCTTTCATCTGTGGGATGCCAGGAACACAAACTGGACAGATGCAAAACTGATCACAACCAGGGAGGCACCTACGGCAAAAGGGACAGACTGCTTGTCAGAGGTCAGTGTGGTTGAGTAGGAGTGACCTATCTCAGTCCGGTAGGCTAATTGGACATTTAAGAACATGTGTTCATTAAATTTTAGTTTGGCCTCATATCTGAATGTACATTCAGTTTCGACCTCTTTTCCATGGTTATTCCTTGTGCTGATTAGGAGTTTTATGAGAGTCCTTGTGTACCCAGACTCATAAACTTGGACTCCCGTGTGTAACTTAGAACTGGTGCCTTTTGAGGAACTTTGTTGACCGATCGGCTTTATCGTTATGCCTGGAAAGTTTGGCATGATGCCTCATGACTGTGGTTATCATAAAGACACAAAGTGGTGGCTCAGCAGCAGGAAGGGGTGGGAACAGGGAAAAAAGAAAAAGGACATAAAGGACATAATCTTCCCTAGCATTATCGGATTGGTATTATGAGCCATAAATGTGCTTTTTGAGGCTAGGCAAAGCACCAACATCTTTACAAATACCTCAAAAGAATGACATCTCCGTGCCACTGTGAACCGTAAAGGGGGAAAGAGATATGCCTATAGCTCACTAGAGAGAGAAGCAGATTTTCAATGAAAATCTCAGGTCCCTCCGGGAAGGAGTGATGTTGAGGCCCTACCCAGATCCCTAATACACGTTCTGCCAGCTGCTGCACACTGTAACTTCCTTTGGAGCAGTGCCCTTGAGTGATGGGAGCACCTTACCCAAATGTGCCTCACAGTTAGGTAAACACTTGTCTCACAACACACACCCGAAGCATCTTAGAGCCAATGACTGATAAAAGACGTCTCCCTTGCTTCAAGGTGGGGCAGATTCTTCCCACCTTTTGGCTTCCAGAACTCCCCTTGGGATGAGGCTGAGGCTAATCTTCACGTTCTTTTTAAAAATTGCTTTAAGTTTATTTATTTTTGACAGAGAGAGAGAGACAGAGTGAACAGGGGAGGGGCAGAGAGAGAGGAAGACACAGAATCTAAAAGCAGGCTCCAGGCTCTGGGCTGTCAGCACAGAGCCTGATGCAGAGCTCAAACTCACGAGGGGTGGGATCATGACCTGAGCCAAAGTTGGATGCTTAACCTTAACCGACTGAGCCACCCAGGCGCCCCTAGCCTCCACATTCTTACTTAGCTTCTCCTTCCCTCTTCTGCTCTCCTCAGACCCTTACGGGTTTCTCTGGAAAGCACCCCCTGTATAAATCCTTTGCATAAGCATTCACGTCTCAGGCTCTGCCTCTAGGGGACCTGACCTAACTCATCAGTTCCTTGAGGCATTCAACTGGTACTTACTGGACAATATGTAAACAAAACCCACATACCTTTAGAAAAGTAGAAGTATAGCAAAG
Organism: Paguma larvata; assembly: GCA_030068075.1. Taxonomy (NCBI): domain Eukaryota; kingdom Metazoa; phylum Chordata; class Mammalia; order Carnivora; family Viverridae; genus Paguma; species Paguma larvata. The sequence continues at coordinate 8,087,864 of CM057843.1, forward strand.
ACAATAAAACAGTAGCAGGTGAACAGTGACTTGGGCGCTACTACTTTATTTAGATTGCTCGCTCAGAGAAGGCTTCTCTCTCTGATGAGTGAACAGAGAGAGAGAGAGAGAGAGAGAGAGCTCTGTGAAGGAAAGGGAGGAGCAGCCCAGGCAGATGAAAGGACTGGCGAGGCTGGAGCACAGCTGGCACCAAAGAGCGATTCAGTGTGTTTGGGTGGAAGGTTACAAGCAGGCTGCCGTCTTGTATCCTGACGGTTATTTGGTTTCGGTTTCAGAGACTTCCTCTTTAAGTGTACGGACACTTCAGAAGTCGTTTTGGGCTCCGTCTGTGGAGAGAACCACATAGTAATTCCACTCCGTGAGACAACGGGAAAGGCTCTGGGAGTTCTTGATGTTAACATTGGCAGGAATAAAATGCTACTGTATCGAGAATTTAAAGATCTGCAGAAAATGATAAAGGTGGTCCAAGGTGCCTGCTACGAAATATTGGGCGAATTATCTGGAGAAATAAAGAAAAACTATATCCTAGGTATTGTGAACATGGCAATGGTCTGGATTCACAGGTTTAATAAATTTGGGGGGAATCGCAGATTGAAATGAAGGATGCACTTTCTAAAAGGAATTGTTATAATATACAACAATATACAGCATGAAAGGGATCCCCTCATGCAGTCTTGGGCTGATGAGTGTGGTCTATAAATTAGAGCAAAGGATACAAAGTCTCATTTTCTTGGCTAGAATCATACGGTTTAGAACTGGAAGGACTCCTAAAGGCAATATAGAACTAGCATGTATTAAATGCCCTGTCATGTATCAAGCACTTTACATATGTGATTTCAGTTAGTCCTGACCAGAACTGTGAGGTGAATGGTGATACCTCATTCCACAGGTTAGGAAAGTGAAGTTCGGAGAAACCAAACAACTCGCCCCATATCACACAGTTAACAAGTGATGAAGCCTGGATTTGCACCCCCCAGGTTGGTGCTCTTTCCACTAGATTACACGGTATTCATGCGCCGGAAAGTTTAATTTACAGATAAAGAAGCTAAAGCCCATCAGAGTTAAGCTCTATAGCAAGCTTAGTGGCAGAGCCCAAGACTAGACCCCAGTGCTTGCGATTCCACGTCCACTAGGCCGCTCTTGGCAGGAAACCAGTTTGGGCATAAGGGAGGGAAGAAGGAAGCATGGAGACCTTTGGCTACCTAGAACAGAGTAAATAGAGTCACGCTATGTGGGATTAATCTGAGAGGTTTCTTGACACTAGATAGGGTGGATAAGTAGAAAAGAAGAAGAAAATATGTTTTTTGAGCATCCATTACATACTTCCCACTAAGCACTTTTATGTATATTATCTCGTTCAATTCCTACAGATCCCCAGGGAAGTAGGGATCAGCCTATGCTCACAGGAAGGAAAAGGAGGTTCAGAGAGACAAAACTAAGAGTGGGCATTCAACCTAAGGTCCAACTCCAAAACCTGAGTTTTTACTTTCCTCAAAGCCTCTTCCTGTGAGCTTCACCGGGTGTAATTCCATTTCTGTGTATTAAGCTCATGACTAGAGAAACGAAGATTGTTTAAAAACATAAGATACGGCCTTCTTTTTCCTGGACAAAAAAAGTTGCCTGTATTGTGCTCAGAATGCTGTGAAAAACCAGTATGTGTACTCAACAATGGTGTGGGGTGTTACTCTGTTGTTTCAGAGATTGAAAGTGCAGGCGAAGTCCAGCGGGCAGGAATTCTCTTTTTCCGAGTCATGCTGCAAGAGCTGCAGGAAAGCCTCGGACTGCTTACCTCCTTAGACTTTATATCGCTGTTGCTGTACGACTACGATCCTTCAGCAGAGCCCACACATCTGCCAGGCGCCACGGCCCAGGAGGTGGAGGCCAACGCAAAACTAGTACACGACGTCCTGATAGCGGTTATGTTGTTCATTCATCCAGAGCTGGAATTATCGAGTGACTACGGAAACTGGGAAAGGTGTAAACTGGTAAGTTTTGTTTTGTTTTTTAAACATTCTTTTTGTTGAAGAATCACCCACACAAGTTTAGGTATACAAATCATAATTGCACAAATCCTAAGCGTACAAATGCAAGATTTTTTACACAATGAATATTTGTAACCAGCATCGAGATCAAGGAACATTAGTGGCATCCCCAAAACCCTCCTTTGTACCCCCTCCCGTCACTCCCCTCACTCACACACACACGCGCACACACACACACACACATTTATTCACTCACAACAAGAGTGACCAGAATCTTGACTCCTAACACTGTAGATTCTTTTTGCCTGTTTTAAAATTTACATAAATGGGGGTGCCTGGGTGGCTCAGTCAGTCAAGCAAGCGTCTCAAGTTGGGTCAGGTCATGATCTCACGGTTCACGAATTCAAGCCCCGCATCGGGCTCTGTGCTGACAGCTAGGAACCTGGAGCCTGCTTCAGATTCTGTGTCTCCCTCTCTCTCTGTCCCTCCCTTGCTCACACACTGTGTTTGTCTCTCTCTCAAAAATAAGTAAACATTAAAAAATTTTAAGTTTACATAAATGGAATTATGTAAATTCGTGAACTGGATACTCTACTTCCACTTGCTGGTGCTCCCATAACTTTTATTCTTTTGTTCACAGTATGTTAACAAACACTTCGTCATGAATATTTGTACCTTTGATCCAACTGCTAGGCATGTGGAAGTTAATTTAAAGCTCATTGGTGAATATATCAGAGGTAAATTTACACTTCTCTGTGTTCTAAACCTAACAGCAATAAAACATAGTTGCAATTCAGATTTTCAGATATTTTTATTATAATAAAGCAAGTATCACTGTTGCTCTATGACTATGATCATAAATTCAGTTTTGAGGAAAAATAGTTCTGATAGTGGTCCTCCACAGGGAGGAACACTGTCTATAATCAGGTGCATTACCCGAAGTCACGGTCTATGCCACACGCTTGAGAATTCAGAATCAGGTCTGTCTCCCACTCTATTGACTACGTGTGCATTATTATAAAAAACAATAGTGGATATGGGTTGCAGTGAGGATAAGAAACAAATATATTAAGGAAAATGGCTATTCTGTCTTTGAGTTTCAGTGAAGAACCAAAGAAAATGATAGATCATGAGACTTTATAGACCAGTAGTGTAGAATTTTTGGAGGAGAAACAGCAGGAATCAAGAGTAGGGGAGCTCCCAGGTTGGAGAAAGTGGTGAGCTCTTTGGCCATGGAGAACTGACCACATATGAGAGTAAATATCCAGAGTGATATCCAGTGTTTCAAGCTTTTACTTAAATTCTAGTTAGTTAACGTATTTGGCAAAATTGGTTTTAGGTGTGGAAGTTAGTGATTCATCACTTAACCTATCACACCCAGTGCTCCTCACAACAAGTGCCCTTCTTAATGCCCGTTAGGTGAAGGGATACACTCATGATGAACACTGAAGAATGTATAGAATTGTGGAATTACTATACAGTGCACCTGAAACTAATACAACAACGTATGCTAGCTATACTGGAATTAAAATTTTTAAAAAGAATATCTCTGCATATACAGGCATACGCTCCTCCATGCGTGCATGTTATCCCACCAGAGACCTTGGGACCAGTTAGGGAGAAAAAGTTTGTTTCTATTTTGTTACTTATGAAAAACTAATCATCAGTTGGGAAAAAGGCTCTATAGAAGTTGTTCACTAAGCCTGTCGCTTTCCTCCTCTTTCCCCTTTCCAACTTTCTGCGGAGACTCTGAACTAAGTCAGAAGGGTTTCTAGACAGTGAGCCAGGCAGGTAGATGCGGGGGAGAGATCTAATGACCTAGGAAGGCAAGATACTCTCAGAAGTTTGGGAGTGCTAGAGAACAGGAGAGAACATGACATTCAAATAAAAGTTAACATGAGTTCATGTGGACCATGTGTGATGGGAATTAAGATTAGAATTTCTGGGGCGCCTGGGTGGCTCAGTCAGTTAAGCATCCGACTCTTGATCTAGGCTCAGGTCATGATCTCACAGGTTTGTGAGTGCGAGCCCCACATCAGGCTCCAGGCTGACAGTGCAGAACCTGCTTGGGATTCTCTCTCCTTCTTTCTCTGCCCACCCCCCACCTCAGAATAAGTAAATAAACTTAAAAAAATAAAGATTAGAATGTCTAATTGGAATGACTTCTCCTATAGCCTCATGAGTCTGGGCTGATTCCCGGGAGCCTCTGAATTCATAGATGTCACAGGTACCACTTTTTTTAAGGTACTATTCAAGGGAAACAATAATAAGAGCAAAACCAAAAATTCCTACTTGTTTATCTATGCTTGTTCCATACTTGTTCACTCACTCTTCACTGAGGACTTAAAACTCCAGGAGAAATACGTTTATGTCAGTGCCTGCTTGCTGCTCCTCCCTTTAAGGTAGATTCAGTCCCCACCATGAGCCCCAGGACGCCCTCCCCCTCCACATGCGACCTGAGTCCCTGCTCCACTTCGGTAGACCCCAGCCTGCCAGCCTTTTGGCCTAGAGCCAGACCCTGCTGCTAGTAGGGTCACAGGTGTCCTCCCAGACTGATGCTTTACCTTCTCAGGCAAGGACACAGGCGCTCACCCCTGAAAAATCTAGTCCGTTTGTCAGATGGAGGCTGGGGATGAGGAGCAAGCCCCTCCGCTCTCCAGCGCGCAAGTGTGTTCAGGATTTGGCTCTCACCCTTAATAAGCTCATCCCCAGACAAAGACATCTTCTGTGGCGTTGTGCCAATGCGTTATGCGAATCTTTTCAGTTCAGGAGCCACCTCTGATTTGCCTACCGAACTACCTCCTATAGTCATATGCAGCTCCTTTGTTTGAGAAAACATGCAAATTTCTGCCTCGGCTGCATGACCCCACTTTCAGTTGTGCTAGCCAGTTCCTGAGCAGCCTTGATTGCCAATGCTTCTACCACTTTCTCTTTTCCAACAGTGTCCTCAGGTGGCAGGAAATCCAATTGCAGATAGCAGAGCTGGATTCAGTGAGAACCCAATAGCCCCTAGGCTCTCCTGCCACGATCACCACCGAACCTTTAGCATTATCATGGTCTCTGGTGCAATCAAGGAAGTTTAGAGGCCACCCAGACACCAACCCTCTCTCCTTCAGATGCAATTCTATCAGGAAACTCTGAGCTCTCCATTTAGGGAAAAGAAGGGGAACTCACTGGGGCACCTTTCTGTTTGTGCCTGAAAGACAAGAGCCTTCTGGCAGGGCAATTTGTGGCTCAAATTTTATCTGAGCCTTCCAGCCGTGTTAACTAAGGCCCCACTCAACCTTACCCAGCATGAAATACCACCAACAGTATCTGTCAGTTTTGCCCAGATTGGGAAGGTACTATTAACATAGCTCCTAACCCACCAAGCCTTTCAAACTAATGATTTTGCCAAGAAGATAAAATCAGGGCTGGTGATGTGTCTACCCTTTCTTACGACCTCTCCTGCCAACTTTCACCCTACTTCATCCTGATCCTAGAAAGGAATGTGTACTTTTTAATGTCTTAGAAAAGGTACACTTTATTATTTTTTTAATTTTTTTCCCAGTTTTATTGAGATAGAATGACATATAACATTGTATTAGTTTAAGGTGTGCAACATAATGATTTGATACATGTACATATTAAGAAATGGTCACCACAATAGGTTTAGTTAACATCCATTACCTCACATAATTAAAAGATTTTGGGGGGGGCGCCTGAGTGGCTCAGTCAGTTAAGCGTCTGCCTCTTGATTTCCGCTCAGGGCATGATCTCCCATTTGATGAGATTGAGCTGAAATTCTTTCTCTCCCTCTCCCTCTGCTCCTTCTGTCTCTCCCTCTCTCTCTCTCCCTCCCCCCCTCTAATTATAAGATTTTTTTCTCATGATGAGAACTTTTAAAATACACTCTCTCAGCAACGTTCATATATATTAGTACTGTTAACTACAATCACAAGGCTGTGCATTACATTCCCAGAATTTATTTATCTTATAACTAGAAGTTTGTACCTTTTGACCACCTTTGCACATTTCCCCCACCCCTGTCTCTGGTAACCACCAATCCATTCTCTGTTTCCGAGTTCAGTTTTTTTTAGATTCCACATACAAGTGCCTCTGTCTGACTTTTTTCACTTAGCATAATGACTTCAGGGTCAATCCATGTTGCAAATGACAGTATTTCCTTCTTTTTATGGCTGAATGATATTCCATTGTATAAAAGTACACCACGTTTTCTTCAGCCAGCCATTGATGGACATTCTGGTTGTTTCCATGTCTTAGCTATTGTAAATAATGTGCAATAAACATGAGGGTGCAGCTATCCCTTTGAGATAGTGATTTCATTTCCTTTGGTTATATACCCAAAAGTGGAATTGGTGGATCATACGGTGGTTCTATTTTTAATATTTTGAGGAACCTCCATATTGTTTTTTATAATGGCTGTACCAATTTACCTTCCCTACAGTGGACACATCCGTGGACCACATCCTCATCAATACTTCTCATTTCTTGAATTTTTGATAACAGCCATTCTAACAGGTGTGATGTGATATCTCATTGTGGTTTTGCATCAAAAAGGGTATTTTATATTCTGGTGGAATTCTGGATAGCTGGAGCCCACCTTTAGATTGAGGCAGTCATCCATGAAGGAGCATTGGACAGCTTTGTTCAGCAAGCCTGGCTTCCTAAGGCTGTGCCATTCATTGCATGTGAGTGTTGCTGACGTAGTTCCCTGTGGGGAACCCAGTGATTCTACTGACCCCTGGACCAGGACCCAGACAGCTGTACACGTGGTAGTGCATCGAAACCTCTGTCACTCTGCCTAAAGCACTCCCGGTAGTTGGCCTCTTCTTCCTGAAGACCCGTAGCCTGACCACCTTCTCAAGGACCTATTTTCCCCACTCCACTTTGCACCTATGCTGCCAACCCTGCCTGCTCTTTCTGTAGGGTGTCCCATACCTGTCTCATGTCCTCCTCCCAGGGGGGTTGGACAGATGTTGTCTACTAGGAAATGTTATCAGATCTAGAAGCAAGAAGAATGGTCTCTCATTTCAGGTGTGACCAGAATCACTTTGCTCTCTAGAGCCTGTATTTCTGTCAAGTGGCCATACCTCCTCCCCATCCCTAAATCCAAGGTCTCTAAGGGTCTCTGCAGGAGTTCCCCAGACCCTACATTTCCCTTGCAGGAGCCCTAGAGCTCCTCCTCTGCCAGAACAGCCAGAACCTCGGTGCTATTACCATCTATAAAGAAACTCGCCAGCTTCCTCAAAAAAACACCACCACGATCCTCCAAAGATGGCAATGGAGAAGGATGCCCCCCCATCATGGGGAACGACTGCTGAACTCACTGCCCTGACTAACTATCTTCAAGATTCACCTTCCCCAGGTGACCTTTCCCTAAGTGCTATTGCCACCATCGTGGTGGCTCTAGCAATTGCTGTTCTCTATCTCCCTCCCTTACAAGAGAGGGACAAGTCTCTCCTTCACTCCCCACAGCACAGCTGAAGATGGGATAGGAACCTCTAACAAGACACTACCAACTTTCCAGAAATAACAAATGTGAACACAGCACTGAACTGAATATGCAACCATGAGGATGTGCCTGGGTCTTTTAAATGAGTCGAAGTGAAATGAACAAGATTCCAAGAACATTGTTTTGTCCTATGAATTTGGACCCTCTATGTACCCTCATTGGTTTGGATTTAGTCACAGTTCTCTACTGCCTTCTTAGACCTGGTTTCTTGGGTGGTGACTCCTTCTGGGATTTATTGTTTTCCCATCTGTAGGAAAAAAGCTGCAATCACAGTTAGACCTGGGTTAAACAGGGAGCCCTGAGGGTGGCTTTTATGAGGAGCTCACACAGATTTCAGGCTCTAGAGGAGGCAATAACCATTCGGTTTCAGAATAGATTCCTTTGTCCTGGCAAAAACATCTTAAAGGGCCCTTGTAGGAAAGATACTGGACAAGCACTCAATTCGCACACTGTTTGGGAAACTATTTTAGGGTTCAGTAAAGACCTGGGACCTGGATGCTTGACCCATTTCCCATGCACGCAGACTCCTTCATCTCCAGTCCAAGTCATCCAGGGGGAAAAAAAGGAAAGAAAAAAAATCAAATCATCAATGCTCTTTCTGCTCCTTATCATTCCTTTTGGTTTTAAATTTTGAAGTTTTCCAACGGTCGTTATTGAAGTTAGAGAAACAACATTGGTTTATTTGTCTAAGTACCATCACTGATATTTTAATATCCGGTAAAGTCTGTCAAAAATTGGTTTAATGAGAACATTTTTCTATTTAAAACCAACATATTTTTCCAGATTTCCTTGACACAGTTTTTTTTTTCCCATTTTAGTGGATGTTAAATAACCTTTTATCTCAAAGGAGGGTAAAAATTATATTTTTATTAAAGTATTTTAAAAGGTCAACTGGAACTAAAAGCCTTCTAACAAAGAGTCACTAGCCCATCCCTCTTCTCTCTTCTCAGTCTCCCCAGGTCCCCGCACCAGAAGCCATTCTTCTTGACTCTTTTGACTGTTTCTTCTGGCATGTGCACATTTCTGCCTTTCTAATACTATAGAAACTTGCTGTCTTTTCATCCCCAATTTTAAATCTCTTCAGCTGATTTTCCCTTATTATAGATGAAAGTTGAGTTCTGTTGTACCACCATTCTCTTATCCTGTCCTTCCAATGTAATGGTATTACCATTTGGGGTTAAATCAAAATGCAATGTTTACATGATTTTGCTTATGCAAATATGATCCAAAGCTGAGCACTGTAACATATTTCGATTGCTCCCTTTTCATATTTTGTCTTCCCTGAAGTAAATAATTCACTTTTATTTTTTATTTGTTTATTAAAATTTTAAAAATATAATTTATTGTCAAATTGGCTTTTGATACAACACCCAGTGTTCATCCCAACAAATGCCCTCTTCAATGCCCATCACACACTTTCCCCTTTCCCCCACCCCCATCAACCCACAGTTTGTTCTCTGTATTTAAGAGTCTCTTATGGTTTGCCTCCCTCCCTCTCTGTTTGTAACTTTTTTTTTTCCCCTTCGCTTCCCCTGTGGTCTTCTGTTAAGTTTCTCAGGATCCTCATATGGGTGAAAAAAAATTTTTTTAATGTTTATTCATTTTTGAGAGACAGAGAGAAACACAGAGCGTGAGTGGGGGAAAGGCAGAGAGACAGGGAGACACAGAATCTGAAGAGGCTCCAGGCTCTGAGCTGTCAGCATAGAGCCCAACACGGGGCTTGAACCCTGGAACCATGAAATCATGACCTGAACTGAAGTTGGATGCTTAACCAACTGAGCCACGCAAATGCCTCTTACTTTTGTTTTTTAAATTCTTGAGTTTTCTTTGTATTTCTTGATAATTCCCACCCCATCCGTTTTGTCTCTCCATATAATTTCCCTTGGGAGAAGTAATTATTTTAGTTCCATTTTTTTTTTCTTGAAGCCATCCCTTCTAGAGATCTTGCTTCTCTATCTGGGGTCTTCCTCCACCCCAGATGTGCTACTTGGTTGCCTTCCTGAAATTCATTTTGCTGCTATCATATGAATTTACTTTGCCTTGTTCCGAGGTAGCATATCTCTTATGGTTTTCTGAGAAAAAGAGTGTGTGAATGGTAAAATTTTTGAGACCTTTCATGTCTGAAAATGTTTGTATTCAATCCTTATTTTTGATTTTTAGTTTGCCAGGGAACCTAATCTTGAAGACAATGCCCCATTGTCTTTTTTGAGAAACCGAGATTATAATTCACATACCACAAATTTCACCAATTTATACTGTACCATTCAGTAGTTCTTAGTATCTTCATAAAGTTTTGCAAACATCGCCACTAATTTTAGACTATTTTCATCACTCAGGAAAGAATCCCAGCACCCATTAGCAGTTACTGTTCTCTGCCCCTCCCTACCCTAGCCCCTGGCAACCTCTAATCTACTTTCTGTCTCTAAGACTTGCCTGTTCTAGACATTGCCTATGATGGAGTCATACAAGGTGGATTCTTCCACTTAGCATAATGTTTCAAGGTTCATCTTTGGTCTATGTATCAATACTTCATTCCTTTGTTATGGCTGAGTAATATTTTATTATATGGATATAGCAAATTTTATTTATCCATTTATCATTTGATGGACATGTGGGTTGTTCCTACATTTTGGCTATTGTATATAATGCTGCTATGAACATTTGTTTACAAGTTTTTGTGTGAGCATATGCTTTATTTTGAGAGAGAGGGAGGGAGGGTGTGGGGGGGGGAAGAGAGAAAGGGAGAGAGAGAGAGAATCCCAAGTGGGCTTCGTGCTGTCAGTGCAGAGCCAGATGCAGGGCTCAAACCCACAAACCATGAGATCATGACCTGAGCCAAAATCAAGAGTTGGACGCTTAACCCACTGAGCCACCCACGTGTTTCAACAGTAATTATTTTTTGAAGTTTTCTCTTCCCTGTTGTTTCTCCTTCCTTTTTGTTTTAGTGTTTTTGTCTGTATCTCATCTCTACATCATACCACTGGGCTTCCTGTCCCCACACTAGAAATTTATTTCTCGAAGGGGATAACATAGAAAGTCTCTGGACTGGGGGACATCAGACACAGTTGAGAGGGAGAGGATCAGAGTGAAAACAGGGAGAGTATAAGTGTGTTTACTGAACATAGAGACCTCTCAAAGCTTCCTCAACAGAGTTCCAAACAAAAAGGAGGAAACAAAAGGAGCAAACAACTGATGCCTGTACTTTTGGGGTGTAAGAAAAATATTATACGACTTTTATTTGTAATCATTTTATCCCATCATTGCCTAATTTCTATTTTTTGGTTTTAAAATGAATGATGTATAAATAAATATACATGTATTAGGGCTCATGCTCAATATTTGTCACTGTTGGAGGTACATAGTCAGAGTTCAGAGTCCACTGCATTAAACTATGAATTTTTGTAAAGCAAATTGCATTGATTTCAATTCTCACATCAAAAAAAAAAGTTTATTTATTTATTTAGAGAGATAGGGAGAGAACGGGGGCGGGGGGAACAGAGAGAGAGAGAATCCCAAGTAGGGCTCAAATCCATGAACTGTGAGGTCATGACCAGGCAGAAACCAAGAGTCTGACGCTCAACCAACTGAGCCACCCAGGTGTCCCTCTCACATTTGATTTATAGCTATATCATGAAAAAAAAAAAAGCCAATACAACGTGATATTGTACAGAAATTATACCAACAGAAATGAAACTCATATACCTGTAAGAACACAATGTTCGGCCTGGGACAAACTTCTACCCAACTTGGGATAATTTGAGAAAAAATGTGTTTTTACTTCCCCATTTAACAGTGATCCTCTCCCGATAAGCTGAAAGAGGACATTTTGGATCACTTTAACAATAATGTAGCAAGTGCCTGAAAGCCATGGCAATCTGAGTTTACTGACCTACATAAGAACCGACTGAAACATGGGCACACATGATCTTTTAACTATATGATGTTGCAGGACATTCAGCCCATTGCACATGGCAGTAATGTTAAGAGGTGGGACAGGGTATGCAAAACAATAGAAATAAAGGAACTAAAACTAAGAACTAACACTAAGGAGAAAAGCATGCAAGAACTACTGCTGATATTGGGTTATTACGTGAAAGGAACAGTTATGCTTTGACTTTTGAACTTGATGCTTAAGTGCTTTATTATTTTTGCTTCGCCCATCTTTCTAATTGCCTATCATTCCCAAAAGAATTTTAGTAATCTGGTGTTAAAGCAGAGATCTGTAAAGGGAGTTTGAATTAGAAATATCCTAGAATATCCCAACACTTTCAGCAAAATCAATTCCTGTATAATTAAAATTCTGATTAAACTAGAACCTACAAAAATACCATAAAATGTTTCTGAGTTAATAGGTTTATAAACAGATTCAAGGGTTGACCCAGCAATTCTTTTATCTCAGATGTCTTCACATAATTTACTCTAAACTTTACCAAGCCAAAGCAAAAAAAAACATAATTTCTAACAGTTAGAAAAGAAACAAAAGCAGTCTACCTGCTTGAAAGAATTAGTAAACCTGTACCATCTGGCTCTGTCGTCTGCCAAACTGCAAAGTCTGGCTTCTATCCACCACCAGAGGGCAGTAGTGCTCAACTGTTGTTGATGGGAACACACCGGAGCCAAGGAGGCTTCATTAGAGAAATCTTTGCAGCTGTGGTTAACACATCAATCTCTCACTGGAAAACGCAGGCAAACAGGAACCGCAACCCAGAAAGGTTCAGAGCTTCTGTCCCTGGTAACAATAAGACAGGAAATAAGCAACAGGGGCTTGTGAAAGGGAGAGGCCTCCCTCCCCATCCTCTTGTCCTTGAGTCACCGTGGAGATGGCTGACTTGCTTAATAATGGCTGCAGATAGGGGTCTGTTTCATTTGGATGTTCAGATAAGAACACCGTGGCAGACACCAATGGAACAGAGCTCTTAATGGGGACTTGGAAATGGCAGAATAAAAACTGTGGGGTGCAGCAGAGCTGATATCTCAGAAAATGAATTAGGTTTGGTTTTAGGAGTGTTCTGGGATGAACTTTAGATTCATAACACTGGAACATTAAGATAATCAAAGTAATCTTTCTAGCCTATAGCATTACCTTGTAAAGTTTCCAGGAAGTGAATTTATACAAAAAGGAATCAATTATAGCAAACGCACCTCAATATTTTCAGTATGTATGTGGATTGGTCAGGGATTGCCTAGAACTTGAGATGAATCAGGTATTTGTACTATGCTGTCATGGCCAGCATCTGTTTTTGTTTTATTCATAACTATCATTTATGTTACTAACCTATAGTCTGAAAAGACTTTTAATGTTCGAAAAATCTAATTTAACTATTCTGTAATTTAATGTTGTTTCAACATTTATTGAACAATTAAAATCAAGAGAAAAGACAGTGACCCTGTGTGTGTGTTGAGAGAAAAAATTTTAGAAAATTGTACCCCCATGTTTTAAATCAGTCTCAAATAAAAATTGGAACTTAAGAATGTTCCTACTCTTTATGTACCTTTCATATCCCATGTTGTGACCTTTTGAATTTTTTTAATCTTTATTTATTTTTGAGATAGAGACAGAGTGTGAGTGGGGGAGGCGCAGAGAAGAGAGAGAGAGAGAGAGAGAGAGGGACACACAGATTTCAAAGCAGGGTCTAGGCTCTGAGCTGTCAGCACAGAGCCTGATGCAGGGCTTAAACTCATGAACTGTGAGATTGTGACCTGAGCCGAAGTCAGAAGCTTAACCGACTGAGCCACCCAGGCACCCTTCATGTTGTACCTTTTGTTGAAGTTAAAACTTTGAAATCATAGAAAGGTTAAATCTAATTCAGGGAATCTTGTTCCTTCATAGAAAGAAGGGATAGAATATAGGGAAATAAAATATGTTCTGTCATTCTTTTATTTATTTATTTATTTATTTATTTATTTATTTATTTATTTAGAGGAGGGGAGGGGCAGAGGGAGAGAGAGAATCCCGAGCAGGCTCCGGACTGCCAGTGCAGAGCCTGACGCAGGGCTTGAACTTGTGAACTGTGAGATCATGACCTGAGCCAAAATTAAGACCTGGATGCTTAACTGACTGAGCCACTCAGGCACCCCTGTTGTTCTTTTTTTTTTTTTTTTTTTTTGAGAGAGAGAAAGAGTGCAAGTGGAGGGAAAGGGGAGAAGGGAGAGAGAGAGAGACAGAAAGAAAGGGAGAGAGAGAGAGAGAAAGAGAGAGAAATCTAAGCAGGCTCCAAGCTCAACGCAGAGTCAGACACAAGATTTGATCCCAAGACCCTGGGATCATGACCTGAGCTGAAATCAAGAGTCAGATGCTTAACCAACTGAACCACCCAGGCACCCCATTCTGTCATTCTAATAGAGATCCATGAAGGATATACTGGTTAATGAACCATTGGATGGAAGATAACATTTAAAAACTCCTATTCAATTATAAGTATCATGTAATGGCTTATTCAACTCAAATTAGCAAACATTTATTGGATTAGTCGCTGTGGTAGACATTAGACTAACAAAAATGAATAAAACTTCAAGCTGAGGATGAGAGGCACCTGAAGAAGGAAAGTAATTAATACTTTTTAGTGGCTACTTTGTGACAGATTTTTGCATATCTTTTCTTATTAATCCTCATAGAAGTCCTGAGGTATTATCCCTGTTTTGTGGAAGAAGAAACAGGCTAACAGCAATTAATTGGCCTGCTAAAGGTCACAGAACTAGTTGGGGTAGCGCCAAGATCGAAACCCAGATCTGTTCAATTTTAAACTATATTCTCTTTTCATTGGACCATTCTATCTGAATATTAGTCATTGACTCCTGGGGAAGTGTAACTTTATGAATGGCAGTTTAATAGTTTACAATTTAACAAATGAAACATAATGGTGTGCAGTGATTACATATTTTAAAATAAATTTTAATTAGGAAATATTTTAAATATAGAAATTACGGGGGCACCTGTTTGGCTCAGTTGGAATAGCATAAGACTCTTGATCTCAGGGTCCTGAGTTCCAGCCCCACGTTGGGTGTAGAGTTTACTAAAAAAAAAAAAAGAAAGAAAGAAAGAAAGAATTTAGAGACTTAAACCTGTGTGGTCATTACAGAGCCATATCCTATATCCAATCTTAATGTTCTGTATGTTTGAGTCAGACTTTTTTTTTCTTTTAACGTTTATTTTTTGAGAGTGAGACAGACGCAAGCGGGGTGGGGAGAAAGTGGCAGAGAGAGGGGGAGAGGGTGACTCGGAATCCGAAGCAGGCTTCGGGCTCTAATGCAGAGCCCGACGCAGGGCTGAAACCCACAAACCGCGAGATCATGACCTTAGCCGAAGTCAGATACTTAACCAGCTGAGCCACCCAGGCTCCATGAGTCTGACATTTTTTTTTTAACTTTTTTTTTTTATTTATTTTTGAGAGACATAGAGACAGAATATGAGCAGGGGAAGGGCAGAGAGAGAGGGAGATACAGGATCCGAAGCAGGCTCCAGGCTCTGAGCTGCCAGCACAGAGCCCGACGCAGGGGCTCGAACTCACAGACGGTGGGATCATGACCTGAGCTGAAGTCGGACGCTCAACCACCTGAGCCACCCAGGTGCCCCGAGTCCGACATTTTTAAAGAAATAAAACATTATAGAAACAGTGAGACTTTCTACCTCTCCTTGATCCCTGCCATCCTCTTTTTTTCCTCTCTAGAGATAGCACTATTATGAATTTGATGCTTATCAGTTTTATGCATGATTCCTTTCTTTTACTTACATGTTTATGAATCCATAAACAATATATTATTATTTTTCACGGCTTAATTTATATTTTAATTGTATCCAAAAAAGAGCATATTATTCTACAACTTGCTTTTTGTGAAAATACGTTTTTGAGATTTATCCACAATGGAATATGTAGCTTTAGTTCTTTATTCATTAAGTACTGTGCAATATTCTATACTATGAATGCATAGAAATTTATTTATCCATTTTCTTATAATTATATATTTAAACAAAATTCTGCCATGGTTTTGATTCAAAGCATATCTGATGAACTTTCAACATTAATACTGGAACTTATATATTTTGATAATAAAAGTACAAAACTATCCACACTAACTTCTTTTTTTTTTCTTGGCATAGATCATTCTCGAATCGAAGTATGGAACTTTGGTAATACTGCCATCGAATGCCTATACCACTGGGCACACATCTGTTTAACTCTCAAGGAGCTAAGCAAAAACACAAGTAGGGCTATTGCACCCCCGTTGCCCTCCAAAACTGACTCCTACATATATGCAAAAATGCCAGAGGGAAGCTTGCCAAAAAAATTCTAATGAATTGGTACTGTATTTAGGATATTTTTATCACGTCTGGTTTTGTTAACTATAAAATATCTTCGATTGGAAAGGAGTGCCCCGCAGACATATTCTGCTCCTAGACATTGACCTCAGCATTTTTCTAAAATGAAAATGCTACCTAAAGAGAAATGCGATCTAAAAAATATCCAGTTAAGGTAGCCATAATCAAATGCGTGTTATAGGATATATTTAAAAGTTTCCTTTTAGTTTTAGCTTTGTTTCTGCTGTGGGGCTACTGTGGTTAATTGGGTAGAATTATTTTAATTCTTTAAAGGTACAAAGTAAAGACTGAGGATTTAGGGGGGGGGAATGGCTATTTTTACATTAAAGGAGTACCAAGTAAGAAAGATTTTAAGAAATGAACTGGGAATTGTTTTTCTAATTTTTCAGAGACTTAAATGAGCACCATGCTTTCCCCCTCCCAAACTATCACTCCCCCTCCCCACTTCCTTTAACAACTTATTTCAATGAGTAGAAATTCTTGTAGGAAAATGTCCATGACTCATGGAAAAAATAAAACACCTTTTTTTTTTTAATAACAAAAACATCTCGAGTTCAAGAACTGCAAAAGAATTTATATTTATTTAAAGCTTATTATTACAGCAAACTTTACTGCTCTTTTGTGAGATTTCATCTTTGCAATAAGATATCTGATGAGAGTCCATTTTTAATAAAAATTTGGGAAATTAAACTTCATTTTCTTTATTTGGTGGACAAAATGTGATGTGTTCCAAACGTCTTATAATTTGAGGTTGGAGGTCCCTTCTTAACCTTTTCTGATAAAGTGGCAGCAGTGTTATTACCAGTTCTCATCTCCGGGATGATCGCATGCCCAGTTTTAACCTATAAGCCTATTTCATATTTGCAAGAGGGCTTTTCAGGGCATTTGCAACAACATTTCTAGGAACAATGTTCTTGAAGATATTAAACTGATAGCCACATACCCTGACGGCTTCAGAACAAGCTTATAGAGTTCACCTGTGCATACAAATGGGATTCTAGGCAGCAAGGAGAGGACTTTTTGCAGCATGCTCTTATTAACCATCATCACAGGAATTAAGTTAACTAAATGACATCTAGCTTAATGAGAACAGGCATCAAACATTTGCAGGGAATTTAACTTCTTTGGAGTATTTTCACGCACAAGCTCATTTGATCCTCCCAATAACCTGTAAGGTAGGCGGTCTAATACCATTATCCCCACTTTATAAGTGAGGACGTAGGCCCAAAGAGTGAGTTACCTAGGTCACAACAGCCAGTAAGAAGCAGGGGGACCTAGCATCCGTCTATCCTAACTTTTGCCAGCACCTCAGACATCTCACTAAAATTTTCAACCTTACCAGGCTAACGACCATGCTATCAGTCTTTTAGAAACTACTTTAAAATTAAGCAACCAGGGGTGCCTGGGTGGCTGGTGGTTGAGTGTCCTGACTTCGGCTCAGGTCATGATCTCGCGTTTTGTGAGTTTGAGCCACACATTGCGCTTGCTGCTTATTAGCACAGAGCCTCTGTCCCCTTCTCTCTCTGCCCCTCCCCCGCTCTCACACACACATTCTCATCTGGCCATGTGTAGCCAGATGGATAGAACTGGAGGGTATTATGCTAAGTGAAATAAGTCAGTCAGACAAAGACAGATACCATATGTTTCCACGCATAGGTGGATTTTGAGAGACTTAGCAGAAAACCATGGGGGAGGGGAAGAGGGGAAAAGAAAAAAGACACAGAGAGGGAGAGAGACAAAACATAAGAGACTCTCAAAGACTAAGAACAAACGGAGGGGTGAAGGGGGTGAGGGAGGGGGGAGAGTGGGTGACGGGCACAGAGGAGGGCACTTGTTGGGATGAGCACTGGGTGTTATATGAAAACCAATTTGACAATAAATTATTTTTAAAAATTAAAAAAAAATAAATAAAACATTAAAAAATGAATAAGTAAAATTAAGCAACCAACAAGAAAGATTAATTGAATTTATTTATTGATCATTTATGTAAAATACTATCCCTTAACAATAGGTGCTTACTTTTTTAGTGAAGAGCATATTATTTATACTTAACAAAGTTTACATAGAGATTTATATTTATATCTATTTATTGAATAGATTGACTTGAATCGTCTGAATACATTGCTTTACTTATAGTTACATACACTTCAGAAGCTTAGGCTTGATTAGATTTTTTTGTTGGCTTTCTTTACTGTAGCTTATAGGTAACATGGACACTGTATGGTGTTGATCACCCAGACCATTTTCCTTTTTTTTTTTTTTTTAAGTTTATTTTGAGAGAGAAAGAGAGAGAGAGACCACAAGCAGTGAAGGGGCAGAGAAAGGGAGAGAGAGAATCCCAAGCAGGCTCTGTGCTGTCAGTGCAGAGACTGACACAGGGCTTAATCCCACAAATGGTGAGATCATGACCTGAGCTGAAATCAAGAGCCAGACACTTAACCAACTGAGCCCCACTCCCCCACCCCCACCTTTTTTTTTAAAGGAGACAGAAGTTTTCTGAATACACTGTAAGGGAACAGTGGCATGCAGGACAGCAAATGATAGCCTGTCTGCCAGGAGGCAGGGGTGGGGGGCTACTGTTATGGGGTGAAATGAGGAGATATGGGAACCTATGGAAATTTCCTTTTTTGGTAACTGTGCCTGGTTGTAAGTAGCCCATTGGTCAGCTGGGGCCTGGCTATTTTGAGGTGGGTCATTTAATGAGCCTATTTGCATTCAGCCTGATCTTCACTCTGGGCCCTTTTGTGCTTTACTGAGGTTTTCATTGCTTAAGCCTGTCTATACTCCAACCCGACAACTCAACAATGATAAATCTTTGGTATTTGGGTGGAGGCCTCATCTTCAGTAGCTGCTTCATACTAGACGGTCTGTACCTAAACTTGTGGGTCCATCGGCGGTTCTGTGCAGTTATAGACCAGAGCATGGTATTATTTAATGTGCTGAAAGGAGACTGGAGTGAAATTCACTGGTGGCCAGGTCCATGGCATTTAGGGAGAGGGGACGCTCTGATGGCATGGCTGGAATCCTTGTTGAATCATCATTCCTATACATAATGGTTGGATTCCCTCGGACATGTAGGAATGTATTTTGCCTGTAGATTAAGATGGTGGTTGGATCCTAGGGAACAAAAGAAAAAGGGCGAGGAGAGGGAGAAGGGGGAGGAAGAAGCAGGGCAGCTGAGAGCCAGCCAGGATCAGGAAAGAGTCCCAGCAGAGTCCATAATGTGTGCTGCCAAATGCGCTGCATGTTGGGAACGGAGACCTCAGGGGGATGGAGTGGGAGAGGAAAGGGGTGCCCTCACAGGCACGAGTAATCCGACCTGTTCACCCCCTGCCCTGGCCAGAGATCTTGAGTTGTATAGGAGTACTGGGGTTAGACTGCCAAAGGGCTGCAAACAGAAAGGTGAGGGAGGAAAGGATCCCTCTGAAGGTCAAGCGGGGAAATCCCTCACCCTTTCAGGCAAGGGCAGTCTGGCAGTTTCCTTCTGGGGCTTTGGGTCCTCGCCAAGGAGTGACCTCAGCCGAGGTCATCAGTTCCCCAAGGACTACTAGAGATGATCCTCTGAAGGAAGTCCTGAGAAATTGCCGGAGAATCCAGGGAGAGTCTGGGTTCCCCATATGGGCCACAAAATGTTGGGGCATCCAGATTGGGTGGAGAACAGTGGCGGGGGCAGTGAAAGAATTCACCCAAGGCAGAACAAAGGAGATAGAAGTCTACTGAATACACTGCAATGGAGCAGGAGGCAGGACAGCAGAGGAGAGACTGTCTGCCCAGACCATTTTCCTTTTAATTATGGTTTTCCATGGTCCAGGAACAACTTAAAATCTCAAGACAATGACACTGGACTCTCAGAAAAGCTCCTATTGGCTCTTTTCACAGTTTGGTTGAAATGTAACTTACATGCTCTATAATTCATTCACTTAACATGTGCAGTGCAGTGATTTTTAGCATAGTCACAGAGTTGTGCAACCATTACAACAATTTTAGAACATTTTCATCACCCCCATGAGAAACCCCATACCCATTAGTCTCTGTCCATTTTCCCCCACCCAAGCCCTAGGCAAATATTCATCTTTCTTTTTCTATGGATTTGCCTACTCTAGACATTTCATGTAAATGGAATCATACAATATGTGATCTCTTGTGACTGACTTCCCATTCCCTCTTAATCTAAATATGTTTAAGCTACCAGCTACCCTTAACTTCCACAGACATCCCCAATCCAGACTCAGAAGATCTTCTGCAGGTAATTTAGAAATTTTTATTCTTTCACGTAGGTTTTATGCAATGCCACTCCACCCAACATCATTAACTCTGTGTTCTTACTCTCCCCTGTATGATTTTATTATAAAGACCTCTTTCAACAGATAATATCAATTAATTAAATATTGCCTATTTCTTTGTCCTTAGGCATGGTAATTATCCTCAGTGGCTGTTCCATTTCTTAGTCATTAGCTCTATTTTACCTCTCCTAGACCAGCCCGTCCATAGACCACAACTAGTAGGATACCTATTGGTGGCCATATTTTGTACTGTGTGACCTCGACTCTCTAGCCACAGCTTTTTGAACTGGAGTTGACCCCTTGCCAAAGGGAGACCAATTTTTGAAATGGCCTAGTATAGAAAGTAACCAAACTGTGGATAATCCAAACTGGGAAACAGCAATCGGAGCAGTATCTAGAAGGACAGTAAGTGTTTAGAGAGGCCAAAAGTGTCATGTCAGGCCTTAAACAAATTAAAGGATACTGCCTTCCAGACACTACAAGTTGGCAGAAGCTGTTGGTAGCAAAAACGTTTACAGAATGGGTAGTTGGTTAGGACAAGAATGCGCAAAAAGGCAGAGAGGGCACAAAAAGAAGCAAAGAGTGAAAAAGTAGGGAAGTAACATCAGTAACATTAGTGCCAAAAGATTAAATGGAAGATCTGTTAGTTTGGGTGCTGAGGTCCCTACAGCTGCCTTGGATCCAATTCTAGTCAAATGTTCTGTTCTTGAGGTCTTATTTTTGGAGGTCGAAGACAGTTGGAATTCTCTGTTGTGTAACAGTCAGGAGTATGGTAGTGATGGTACCATCTTTTATGGTCTCTGATTCACTGCTGCAGGTACCACCATTGCTGCAAACTCTGCCAAGTGACTGAAGAATTTGAACTCTCTGAAACAATGCATTAGAGAAATCAGCCTTCTACCTTTAGGAAAATCCCACAACTGCTTCATTACAACATCCCAAAGGCAATGGGAGAATACAGGATTCAATACACCAATTCAAAAGCTCACATTATATATAGGATATTGAGCTGGGTAATTTTGTGTAACTAATTCCCCATTCAGTCTCTAAGCAAGAGGCAGACAGTCTTGGCAGGGGGCTTTATTTTTACCCTCTATTGATTTCTTTTTATTTTAAGCAAAATAACACATACTCATAATTTAAAGAGTCGTCTTGTTATACAAGGTCTCTTAAGACCAGAACATTTCCCAGCCCCACCTCACCCCTGTTTTTCTTACTTTCGAGTCAACTACTTTCAATTCCTTTAGGTCAGGAATTAATAAACAGCCCAGGGCTAAATCCAGCCAGTTGCCTATTATGATAAAGTTTTATTAGAAAGGCCATGCCCAGAAGTGCCTGGATGGCTCAGTCCATGGAGCAAGTGACTCTTGATCTTGGGGTCATGAGTTCAAGCCCCACATGTGGTGTAGAGTTTACTTTAAAAAAAAAGAAAGAAAGAAAAGGATGCCCATATTGCTTATGACTGCTTTCACACTACGAGGGCATAGCTGAGTAGCTGCCATAGCTGCTAAGACCCTAAGACTCACGAAACCTAAATATTTACTATCTGATTCTTTGCATAAAGTTTCCCAACCCCTATTTTGGCCTTGATTTTGACATGTACCTCCATACTGTGAAATGACGTGCGATGTGGCCACATTTTTCCCCCTGATTTAAGTAATATTTATTAACCTCCCAGTATGCACTACAAAGGTTCATCTTCTTCCTCAGTCTGTGTGTCCACAAACACACAAACATTTCCCATTCCTCCATCCTTTTCAATATATTACCCTGTAATTTAAAGTAGAATAGATTGATACTCAGCGTTTGCATTATCATGACTATGTATGCTATTTAGGGCTTAGCTATGTAGTAAATTATAATTATTTTCCTTTTCTGAACATCTTTTCACTTTCCCTGGAGTTACTGTCAAAAAAACTTTTGGAGTCAATGTCAAGAGGGGCTGGAGGGACTATAATAACACACAAAGTAGATTTCAGAGCAAAGAATATTACCATGATAAAGAAGTTCATTTTCATAATGAAAAAAAGGTCAATTATAAGAAGCCATAACAATCTTAAATATTTATACATCTAATAACCTGAGAGAACTACAGGTCCATGGAGACAGAAGTAGATAACTGGTTACCTAGGGTCAAAGGGTTTGGGCAAAAATGAGTGACTAATGTGTATATGCTTTCTTTTTGGGGAATTAAAATTATTCTAAAATTGATTATGGTGATGTAGCACAACTCCCTGAATATATTAAAAACCATTGAATTATACACTTTAAATTGATGAATTACATGGTATGTGAATTGTATCTCTATAAGATTGTTTAAAAAAGAATGGCTATGGGGTGCCTGAGTGGCTCAGTTGGTTGAGCATCTGACTCTTGATTTTGGTTCAGGTCATGATCTCAGGGTTGTGGGATTGAGCCCTGCACTGGGCTCTGCACTGACAGCATGGGGCCTGCTTGGGATTCTGTCTCTTCCTCTCTCTCTACTTCTCCCTTGCTCATGCTTTCTCTCTCTCTCAAAATAAATAAGCATAAAAAAAAAAAGAATGGTTGTACTAGATAGAAATCTGATCTACATGGAAATGGTAAATGTATGTGTAAACATATTTTTTTTAATTTTAAAAATAGTTTTGAAAAATAATTGCTTCAAGCAAAAACCCCCCAATTAATTATGTGCTTGTAACATAGGTAGAAGTAAAATGTATGAAAATAATAGCACAAAATGTGAGGGAAAATGGAAGTATACTTTTGTAAGGTTTTTTAACTATACATAGAGAGGTATATTCTTCACTTGAAGACAGACTGAGATAAACTAAAGATGTATACAAGAAACCCTAAACCAACACATTAAAAAAAATAAAGAAGTATGGCTAATAAGCCAACAAAGTGGTTGCATCATAAAACTTGTAAGCTGAAACATAAAAATTTCTTGATATGTAAAAATTTTTTGATTAATACAAAAGAGGGCAAAAAAAAAAAGGCAGGGAGGGTTAGAAAACAAAGAACAGATAGGAAAATAGAAAAACTGCAGCCATACACATGCTCACTTTAATGAAAATGTTCTAGGGGTGCTGGGTGGCTCAGTTGGTTAAGTGTCTGACTCTTGGTTTCAACTCAGACCATGATCTTACGGTTCCTGAGTTCCAGCACTGTGCTGCCAGTGTGGAGTCTGCTTGGATTCTCTCTCTCTCTCTCTCTCTCTGCAGGATTGTGGGTGATCATCTCCCATGCTCAGATGCTCTGTCTCAGGCCGCAGTGTTTGGCAGAAATCAGTGATTTTCCTGAACTTTGGAAGTACCCACAACTGGCACTAGTGTAGTTTTGGTCACTCCAAAGCACCTATGGAAAGTCCTTTGCTTTTCCATATGAGAGTAAGCTTATAAATGCTTTGATTCATTCTAACTCAGGCTGCCTGCCGATATAGACACTTTCCTCTGCTGCCTTATTGCCAGCTACATTAAATACAGTATGTGGGAATGCAGACTGGGGCAGCCACTCTGGAAAACAGTATGGAGGTTCCTCAAAAAATTAAAATAGAACTACCCTATGGCCCAGCAATTACACTACTAGGGATTTATCCAAGGGATACAGGTGTGCTGTTTCAAAGGGGCACATGCACCCCAAAGTTTATAGCAGCGCTATTGACAAGAGCCAAAGTATGGAAAGAGCTCAAACATCCATCGACAGATGAATGGATAAAGAATATGTGGTGTATGTATGTCTATATACATATATATAGATATAAAGACATACAATGGAATATTGTATATATATATACACATATATATATATTCCAATGGAATATATATTATAAAGACATACAATGGAATATATACATATTATGTATGTATATATATATATATATAAAGACATACAATGGAATATTACTCAGTGATCAAAAAGAATGAAATCTTGCTATTTGCAACTATGTGGATGGAACTAGAGGGTATTATGCTAAGTGAAATTAGTCAGAGAAAGACAAATACTATATGACTTCACTCATATGAGGAATTTAAGATACAAAACAGATGAACGTAAAGGAAGGGAAGCAAAAATAATATAAAAACAGGTAGGGGGACAAAACATAAGAGACTCTTACATACAGAGAACAAACTGAGGGTTGCGGAGGGGTGTGGGTGGAGGGGATGAGCTAAATGGGTAAGGGGCGTTAAGGAAGAGACTTGTTGGGATGAGCACTGGGTGTTATACATAGGGGATGACTCACTGGAATCTACTCCTGAAATCATTATTGCACTATATGCTAACCAACTTGGATGTAAATGACAAATAGTAAGTAAAATACAGTATATGACAAGAGTTTAATACTGTACTAGTTAACATCCGTGTGAACATATACAATGGCCCCCACGCAGATTCCATTGAGCCAAAAGCAGTGATTCCGTTAGTGACAGTGAAAGTCATCCTACACAACAACCCTCCTCTCTCCTCTCCCTCACACAAGCCACAAAAGTTTTCAAAGGCTAAGTGCAGGTTAATTTATTTTTCTTTACATTTTATATTTATTATTTTATATTTTATTACAGTATTATAATTATTTTTATATGAGTATTTTGGGGTTGTGGAACAAATCATCTGAGTTTCCATTATTTCTTGTGGGGAAATTCGCTTTGATATACATGAGCTTTGGATAAAAAGCATGTTTCCAGAATGAATTATGCTTGCAAACCAAGGTTTTACTGTATATACTATCAACATGAGATCCACTTTCAATATAAAGACACAAATACATTAAAATAGGTTAAAAGGATGGAAAAAAATAAACTACGCTAACAAAGCTGTCTCAGCTAATATCAGATAAAGAACATAAAGAGAAATAAAAAAAAAGAGAGGATTATTTCTTAATGGTATAAAGGTCAATGCAAGAGGACCTAACAATCCTAAATGTTTATATACCTAATAATCGGATTTCAAAACAGGTGAAAAAAAACTGACAGAATTAAAAGAAATAGACATATTGTGTAACCCACAGTTACAGTTGGAGATTTTAACATCCTCTTGTCAGTAATTGAAGACCTCTTCGGTTGCTAGAAACGTCGTTTGGAATGGGCGAGTTGGTGGATGAACAGACGAAAAGCGACTAGAATTAAAAATATATATACATATATATCACATAATGGTGATTCCTATACCCAGTATTACCACGACGCTATTAGTAACGATTTCGTCCTATGAGCAGAGGTCCTATATTAACATACAGACTTTCGGCTGCAAAGTTACCCTGAGCCAGGTATACTCACACTGAATACCTCAGCGGAGAAAAAAAACCCGATAGCTTTAGGGTAGTATTTTTCAACCCTATCAGAGTTACCTGCAGGGCTCTGTAAAATTCAGATTGCTGGGCCCCATCCGGGAGTTTCAAATGCAGTAGGTCTGGAAAACGGCTAGAGATTTGCAATTTTTAATAAATTCCTGGTGATGCTCCCCCGCCCACACTTTGAGAATTGCTGGCCTAGAATTTTGTCATTCTTTTCTTCCCAAAATGTCCAGGCAGTACGTTGGTTTCCAAACAAAGCCAATGGCCGTAGGACTCAGGTCTTCACAAGACGGAAGCAGCTCAAAAGGATTCAGCCGCTAGAAGGGTTTCAGGCCGCCCAGATCCGCGCGAGAGCGTACGGGATGACGTCGACGTCTGCGTGAGCGTCACGTCGCCGTCGGCCACGTTCAGCGGAGACGGGAGCAAGATGGCGATTCCGGGCAGGCAGTGAGTGATCCGGGAGTTAGGGTCAGGCTGGGAATGAAAGATCACGGCGACTTTGTCTTTGGCCGACGAGTAAAAGTGCGCTGGAAGTGAAGGGGCTTTGCCGTCAGGGATAGAGACGGGGAAAAGCGAGAAATCCTGAGGAACATATTCCCCTCCCCCACACATTTTCCAGGATGGAAGTCCGAAGTTTGAGGGAGAAACTTGTGAGGAAATAAAGGAAGTTAGGCTGAGGGGCAGAGAGCGAGACTTTTCTATTTTCCAAAAGCTCGGTCTGAGGCCCCTCAGTCTTGCTTCCTACCCCGCGCTTGAGTTTCTCCCTGGTTGGATGCTTTCAGGGGCAATGAGAAGAGACAATTCCTGGCTTCCTTGGAGGGCCTTGTTCTCCTTGGCTGCTCAAGTCCTGATTCCCGCCCTCCCTTCTTGTTTTAGGAATGTTGTGCTGAGAAGCCACAGAAAAGGGTAGGCATAATAGGGAGTTGGGGTATACGTTGCCGCAAGAGAGACAAATACTGTATGTTCTTGGAAGTTTTACCTTTGATGTATAATCCTTACTTTCAGTGGAGTTTCCCGTCATCTCGGCATTTTAAAGGCCAGAACGTGAGAACTAAATGAGTTGGGTCTGATGGGATGGTTTTCTGAGATGCTTGCAAATGAGCACAATAGCGTGTAATGGGCAATTGTCCCGTAGCTACTTGGGTTTCTCAGTTGCTGTAATCTTTTAAAAAATTTTCGTGGGTGACATTATCCAATAACTTATTTTAAACTGTGTAAGTACCCAGTAGGAAAAAACCCAAACAGCTCTGTTTTGAAATGTTCGACCACAAGGATAATTTAGAGCGGTTTAAAATTTTTAGTGGGCACGAACTGAGCTTTCCACTAACATGTTCTTTCTAAAACCTTACAATTTCACCATCTAAAACATTTCTGAACTCTTCAGTTATTTCTCTTCTTTGATTAAAATGGTATTTGAATTTGGCCCGTGTCTGCAAACAGTTGCTTAGAGGAATAATGATAAAATCTTAACGCACATTAGAATTTTGAGATCATTAGAAAGTGGAAACCCGGGTCTGTGTTCATAAGCTGTGTGACATGTTTTGACTTGGTAGCTTCATCTGGAAGAAGTAGCGGATGTATTACTTTTTCACATTTAAATGTAATGGTATAATTTCTATTTCAAAAACAAAATGCAGGTATGGGCTTATTTTGCCAAAGAAAGCACAGCAGTTGCACCCTGTTTTGCAAAAACCGTCAGTGTTTGGGAATGATTCTGATGATGATGATGAGGTAAGGGGAACCTATGTTTTTCTATTGCGTTGTTGAAAATAGAAATTTTTAAAGTGAACTTGCAAATTTGATCTCTTTGTTTGCCTCAATTGTTTGTCATTACGGTGTATCTGGAGTATATTATAATGTACGGAATTATCAAAAAGAATATTTAAAGAAAGACTTTTCACTGATTTTTTTTCTTCACTAATGTTACATGGGTCTAAGATTTTTTTCAGAATTGTGATTTTCAGTTATTTCTAAGAAGTTATACAAAGTTGTTTTAGACATCTAATACTAAAGTAACAAAATTATTAGGGTAAAGATCTCTGAAAATGAGGTATTAAGATGTCACCAGTTTCCTAGAAATTTTTATTAGCAAAATAGTTTCTTACAAGACTACTTTTGTGATTATTGTCTGCTAAATGTAGTTGCTCAGTTTTATAATTATGGTAGTGCGTGAAGTTACCATTGATCGTTCTACAGGAATAACATCTAATGTGAATATTTTCTATTTTAGCAGTCCAAACTATGTTTTCCCGTGAAAACTACAACTTATAGCAGAAACAACCTCAAATGTATGCTTATGACTTGAGTCATTTTCTGTATTTCTAAAAGATCTTTGCATCAGTTAATCTAATAGTTTCTTTGGTCTGGCAGAAAGACAGTTTCTCTTTTTACTCATTTTATAATGGCATAGGTAGATAATTGAACATATTTGATACTTCTTTGCTTTTTGCTTTCTTTCTGTTGAAGAAATCAAGTGCAGACCGAGTCTGCTTCCCTACATTCTGCCCCAGGCAACTATCTCATTGTGATTTTGATTTGCATTTCTCTAATGGTCAGGGATGTTGGCCATTCATATATCATTTTTGGAGAAATGTCTATTCATATCTTTTACGTATTTTAAAGTTGGATTGTTGCCCTTTTATGAGTTGTAAGATTTCTTTATATTCTAGATACAAACAAGTCCCTTATTAGATATAATTTAAATATTTTCCAATTCATTTGTCTTTTCACTTTCTTGATAGGATCCTTTGAAGCACAGAAGTTCAATTTTGAGAAAGTCCAATTTATTTCTTATCATAGGTTTCTATTGCTTTGGTGTCATACCTAAGAAACCACTGCTGCTTAATCCATTGTGATAAAGATTTACGCCCGTGTTGTAGTTTTACCTCATAAATTTAGGTCTGTGATCCATTTTGAGTTAATTTTTGTATATGGTATGAGGTAGGGGTCCTACTATTATTTGCATATGGATATACAGTTGTCCCTATATCATTTGTTGAAGACTATCCTCCATTGATTTGTATTTGTTTTAATGTACTTTTTTTTTTTTTTTTTTTTTAGAGGTTGGGGGGCACCTGGGTGGCTCAGTCAGTTAAGCGTCTCTTGATTTTGGCTCAGGTCATGATCTCAAAGTTCCTGAGTTCGAGCCATTGTCAGGCTCTGTGCTGACAGTGTGCAGCCTGCATGGGATTCTTTCTCTTCCCCTCTCTCCGTCCCTCCCTCTGCCCCCCGCAAAATAAGTAAATAAACTTAAAAAAAAAATAAAGAACTTAAAGAAGAAAGAAAAAAAAGAAACCCTGAAAAATAGCAGGAGTAGGAATGGGGGAGGGATGAGAAAGAGGAGAGAGAATTCTAAGCAGCCTCCATGATTCGGGCTTGATCTCACGACCCTGGGATCATGACCTGAGACAGAATCAAGAGTTGGACACTGAACCAACTGAGCCACCCAGACGCCCCAAAAATATTTCTTTAAATCACCCTACCATGAACATTCTTATTCTGATGTTTCATATAAATCATCCTGGCATAGCATATAATACAAAGCAAAATATTTGGGAAGGATGGATGTACACAAGTGATCTAGAAAGTATACTCATGTTATTACTCTTTCTTTTCCATTTTGAAATGAGGTTGGTTTACAGTGAAGCTAGAGCTAGAGAAGCCAGGGGTAAGCGGTTTTGCTCTTTCTTCATTCTGTCCCTCCCTCTTCCCCTTCTTTTACACAAAGGGACTTTAATGCAGAGAACTGGTTACATAAATAATGAAAGACTTAAGCCAAAAAGAGGATGGATGGTGAGGCAACCCAGAGGTTAACAGTAGTAAGAGCCAGTAGTGATAAATGGAGGGATACAGGTAGGATATAGGTCCTGGAGGCCAAGGGCTAGACTTATCTGGTGGGAACTGGACTCTTCCAGAAAGAACTGAAGCCACTGGGGAGATTCAGTTTTAGGTAGAGAAAAAGGCAGGGAGGAATACCTTGTTTTTTCCCCTTTCTTCCACCTTCCAATAGATCATCTTTGGTAGAGCTCAGCCAGAAGCCAACTGACAAGAAGCTGCAGCTAAGTTCTTAATGAATAGGATATAAAACTGTTTTTCAGTATGTCTTACCAATAAGATCAGTCTGATGAATTCCAGCTTACTCTTATACTGAGAAATAAATTTCTTAGTTAAATATTTTTAAATATTTGTGAGGTTTGAATACAAAAATTTCTTATTTAAAAAATCAACAGTTTAAGCAACAATAAAGTTTTTCGTGCTTTGGAAAATATAAAGATAAGTTTTATGGTTCTCTTCTTAAAGAAGACATTTGATATACCAGGAGAAGAGCTGCTATAATGCAATTCCTTTTGTTATTATTTATGGCAATTTAGCAGAAGCATTTAAGAGCCCAAGTTTAAGATCAGACTTTCCCTCCACTGGTCCAGCAGATGGGGCCCTAGTAAATGAATTCAATTTTAATATGTGCTTATATCCAGAGTAAGTTTAAACACTGTAAGTGGTAGCCCAGCACTTTAAATTATTATTTAAATAGTTCCTCTTTTTAAAATTATCAGAACTAATTCGAAATAATTATTTTGTTCAAAGGTAGGGAAGATGGAGTTTTTTTTACCCCTTATGAGTAAGAGGTTTATATTGTATACAAATGCTGCTGTCTGATCATAAGTGTTTGAGTGGTTTTGCTATTATAGTAATGTGTTTATTCTATTTTTTTCCAGTGTATATTTTTTTCCAGTCCCATTGCCACCACCTTCATTACTTAATTTTAATAGCTTTGTAACTAGTTTCCTTATCACCTGTCTCCTTTAAATTCATTTGAAATACTGTTGACAGATTGATCTTTCTAAAGCACAGTTTTATTCACTTGTAACCCCCTTGCTTCTGAACTTGATGTATTTAAAATCTAAATTACTAATCCTGACATTGAAAGCCTTCCCTATGTTTTGACTTCAAAATGCTTATTAGCATTTTTTCCTAACTGTGCTCTACTATGCAAAGTACACTATCATGTTTGTAGTTCTTCACAACTGCTTTTCTTCACACTGGAGGTCTCCCCATCCCACGTGTCCAAATTATAGCCATCCTCCAAAACCCATTGCAAAAGCTGCTTCCTTCAAGATTTCGCCCACTGGATGCAATCTCATCCTTTTTATGTCACTCTACTTATCTTAGCAGTTAGCTTTTCATATCTCATTTTGTAAGTTATTTGCATACAAGTCTTGTCACTATCTCGGAGTAGGATCTGGATATCTATGCTGATATATTTTTTTAATGTTTGTTTTGAGAGAGAGCGCACGTGCAAGCGCATGCACACACACATGCCCACGAGCGGGGGACGGGCAGAAAGAGGACAGAGAGAATCCCAAGCAGGCTCTGTGCTGTTAGTTCATTGCCCAGTGTGGGGCTCAAACTCACAAACCGTGAGATCGTGACCTGAGTTGAAATCTAAATCAAGAATCGGATGCTTAGTGGCCACCCAGGTGCCCCTATGCTGGTACTTTTACTACAAGTAAAATTATTTACTCAGATGTTTTAGCTGTCTATATTGTAAAAACCCAGGTAGTAGAAGTTTTGGCTTTGCAAGCCAACTACCGAACTTTGCTTTCATAGTGTGAAAGCAGCCATTAGACAATATGTGAATGAGTGAGCGTGATTAATAAATATATTCTAATAAACCTTTATTTACAAAAGGAAGGATGGCTGGAATTGGCTGTAACTTACCCCTGGTCTACACAATTATTCTCGAAAGTACTTGTGATAACCAGTAGTATTTCACAAATGTTATAAGATGGTCACTGACTAAAATAGATGTTGCATGACAGGTTCATCAAGGAACTTCCTTTTAGATATTTCTCAGTAATAGATGCTTGCTCATTTTGCATAGCATAGTGACTCTTCCTTTTAATCTTGGCAATTGAAATGCTTATTTCTAGACAGTATTCTTGTAAGATCCTATTTTGCACAGTGATTCATAATGCCATGAAGTATCCATACAACCTGAAAGTTATTGCAGTTTGTATCATTATCCAAAGCAACAATTTTCAGGTAGGATGAGGGTATAGAACTTTTTGATCTCTTCATAGAAATGTAAAGTTAAACTAGATAGAGGGGTGTCTGGGTGGCTCATTAGGTCAAGCATCCTACTCTTGATTTCGGCTGAGGTCATGATCTCAGTTTCATGAGCGTGAGCCCCCCATGGGCTCTATGCAGACAGCGCAGATCCTGCTTGAAATTCTCCCTCTTTCTCTGCCCCTCCCCTGCTCACATTCTCTGTCTGTCTCAAAAATAAATAAATAAATGGGGTGCCTGGGTGGCTCAGTCAGTTAAGTGTCCGACTTTGGCTCAGGTCATTATCTTACCATCCGTGAGTTCGAGCCCCACGTCAGCTGTGCTGACAGCTCAGATTTGGAGCCTCCAGATTCGGTGTCTCCCTCTCTCTTCTCCTCCCTACTCACTGTTCTGTCTCAGAAATAAACATTAAAAAAAAAAAAAATAGTGCCTTTAAAAGGGTAAGTTAAATAATGGATGTAATGTACTTAATATAGTGTTTAGGACATAATAAAATATTATATGTATTTTTAAAATTGCATTTGTATAGTTTATTAAAGCTTTTATTGTGGCCACATTCTCATGCCATTAATAGTCCTTGAAACTAGAATTTTTAAAATGGCTTACAGAAATTCATTTTATGAATTGTGTGTGTCTCAAAAATAAATAAACATTAAATAAATAAACTTAAAAGCATAAAGGTGAAATAAGCAGAATACAAAACTGAATATGTATGATTGTACAAAGCTATATGTACATGTATAAGTAGAAAAATGAAAACCATTATTTTGGATGACAGCATGTGGTTTTTTTACTTAAACATTATTATTGTAATTTTGAAGGACAGAAGGAAATGAGTACTTAAAAAATAGATAACCATAATTGTATATTCTTGAAGTTAGAAACATTAGCAAGTAAAACTGGGTTACATAGTACACTTTCATTGCTTTCACTACCTCTTAATCTTTCTCCACTTTAATTCTGATCTTTTATTTATTTAAATTTAACTGGATTTATTTTTTGAAAATTAATTATTTTGAGAGAGAGACAGAGAATCCCAAGCAGGCTCCACACTGTTATTGTGGAGCTTGATGTGGGGCTTGAACTCAGGAACCAGGAGATCATGACCTGACCCAAATCAAGAGTCGGATGCTTAACCAACTGAGCCACCCAGGTGCCCCTAATCCTAATCTTTTAAAAATATTGTCTTGAAAAGTAGTCTTTATAGGTCTGTTTTTCCTAATGAAAAACTATTCTTATTTTAGTTGGAAGCCTGTTTGGCTTGCTGATGGTAAGAAAAAGTTAAGATACTAATCTTTCTGAACGAATAAAGTTTCAATTGTGGTTTTTTTATCAGTTACAATCATATGATCTTCCATTTCTCTGGATACGGTTTGGTATAGTTAAAATGACAGTTTTATATACACATGACAGAGCATATTATGTATGGAAATGGCAGGAAATTTAGGTTATTTTAAAGGTAACTAAGAATTTTTTACACTTCTCTCATGCTATTAAAATGAATTCCTGGTAAATTTATGATATTGAGTATATCTAACAGCAATATAGGCAGTGAGGATTTAAAAGTAAGTATGCAGTTTTGCTAAAAATAAATCCCCTGATTTGCTGTTCAGGAGTGAAACAGAAACATAAAATGTAAGAAAAAGACAGCACTAAATGATAGAATTCTGTTAAGAATGGGAGAGATGACAAGAAAATTCTGTTCTTATTTTATTTTTTAAGTAAGCTGTATGCGCAATGTGGGGCTTGAACTCACGACCCTGAGATCAAGAGTCATACTCTATGGACTGAACCAGTCAAGTGCCCTGAAAATTCTATTTTTATTTTATCTCCCAGTAGGATGGAAATGTTAGAGAAGTAGCTGAGAGAACCCAGATTATAAAGATGAGATAAAGTAGGAGTTTTGGGGTTTTTTAGGAAGGAAATGATGTATAATCATGAGTCCTTATAGATATGTAAAGTTGCTTTGTGAATCTCTGTTTAAATCTGCATTTTTAGCCAAATTTACTTACGTTGGTGACTTATTTTTTTTAATCTTTTTTGGTTTGAAATATATTGCATAAACGTTATTGTATTTTTCAACCTTAGAGTTTTGGTTTCTTTTATAATTTCTGTCACTTTATTGATACTCTACTTGATGAGACATTGTTCTCATACTTCAGTTATTTAGACATAGTTTTCTTTATTTGAAAGCATTCTGTGTATGGATCCTACTTGTTTCTTTGCATGTCTCTTAATTTTGGTTCGGAACTGAAAGTTTAAAATAATATAATGTGGCAACTCTGGAAACCAGAGCCTTTCCTCTTCCCAAGGTTTTATTGGGATTTTTTGCTGTTTTTTGTTATTTTTGTCTTTTACGCAGAAACTTTTCTGAACTAATTCTTAAAGTTTATATTTTTTGTTGTATGTGGCCACTGACGTCTCTGCTTTTTAGCTTAGTGGTTAGCTAATGATTTGACAGAACTTTCTTTCTTTCTTTTTTTTTTTAAACATTTATTTATTTTTTGAGAGACAGAAACAGAGTGTGCACAGGAGAGGGGCAGAGAGAGAGAGTCACAAAATCCAAAGCAAGCTCCAGGCTCTGAGCTCTCAGCACAGAGCCCAACCCGGGGCTCTAACTCACTAACTGCGAGATTATGACCTGAGCCAAAGTCAGATGCTCAACCAACTGAGCCACCCTGGCACCGCTGACAGACCTTTCTTTAAATACTTGTAACTAATAATTCTCTAGTCTGCCAGGAGGCTCTGTATGCATGCTTGGCATGTATATAACATACCACCAGGCATTTTACAACTTTGCCTTAGCCTTCATTTCTTGCTTTTGCAGAGTCTCAGGGTAAGTTGTGAGAGTTTATGACCTTCTCAGGTTTTTCCTGATCAGGCACAAATGTCTTTGAATGCATGTGGGCTTCATGATCCCCAGGAATATGTGGGAACTTTCAAAACCTCTATTAAACAGATCCCATTTCTCAACTTTTCTTTTTAAGCTTTTTGGTTAGCCTGTTGTTTATCCCAACTGTTATGCACTGCCGCAGGCAGCCCTGATGTTCAGCAGTTGTCTATGATTGTTTTTGACAGACACCTCCAGGGAAAAGGCTGTTTTACTCTGGCACTCTGTCAAGTCAAATAAAGACAGACTAGTGAGTGGTGTCTTCAGGGAACCACCAGACAGGTCCAATAATAATTCTCTGGATTAGGGGTTTCGAAGGAGCTCTAACCCCATTCTGCCTCCTCTAGTGGCTGCTAGACTGCTGGTTTCTGCCATGTTTGTCACTGTTGTTTTAGGCTACCATGGCACTAGTGGGGAGTGGAGATGATGGAAATAGGGAAAGTTAAAATGCCACAAAGTTCTTACTGAGATTCAGCTATTCTTAAATAAATGCTCCCTGGGCTCCTTTAAGCCTTTGGTTAATTTCCAGAGTTCTGAAAAAACTGATTCTGACATTTTTTGCCAGTGTTAAAAAGAGAAGTTTTGTCGGTCCATATCTGCCATTTTCAGTGACTCCCCAGGTTATCTTTTAAGCTTCTCCAATACATTTTCGAACACTTCATACAGTCATCTGGTTTTAAAATCACTATTGACTTCCCATTGCTTTTAGGATAAAGACCAGCATCCTTATTTTTGACCTGCAAAGTCATGCATTGTCTTGCTATTCTCTTTAGCTCTTTTCCACTGTCCTGCCCTATTCTCTAAAATTGCATTAGGTCATCTAAGTGAATTTTAGTGTCACCTTCAGGTACACATTGAAAAAACTAGGAATTTTGATTGGACAAGTATTGGACTTATAGGTTACTTTAGAAGAAAATTGATATTTTAATATTCCAGTATTTCTTCATTTATGAAGATGACATATGTCTTTGTTCAGGTGTTTTATATATCCTTTAGTACAGTTTGAAGATTTTTTCAATTAAGGTCACACACATCTTTTATTAGATTTATCTAGGTACCGTATAGCCCTTATTGCTGTTATAAAAGATAGTTTTTACTGAGTTATTATTACTAGTACATATGAATGCTTCTGATTTTTTGTTGATTTAATTCTAGTTCCTATGCATATCTAATAGGTTGATGATTTTTTTTTTAGTTTCTTTGTCTCTTTAGTTCTTTTATCTGATATTTATTATTTCTCTGTGTGATTATGTGTGTGCATATTATTGCATTCCCTGGAAACTACAGTATGGTGATAAACAGAAACAATGATATGATAGAAACAGTCTTTAATGTTTCTTTAATGAGAGTTGCTTATAAAGTTTTGTAATTAAATCTGATGTTTGGACTGTCAGCCTTTAGTACTGTTTCTAAGAATTTTTATCAGAAATGAGTATTAAATTTTAATCTTTTTAGCATCTATTAATATGAATTTATATTTTTTGAAGTTAAACCATCCTTGTATTCCTAGAATATTTGATGTATTATTTACTTTTTTTTTTTTAAACGTTTATTTATTTTTGAGAGACATAGAGACAGAGCATGAGCAGGGAAAGGGCAAAGAGAGTGGGAGACACGGAATCCGAAGCAGGCTCCAGGCTCTGAGCCACCAGCACAGAGCCCGACGCGGGGCTCGAACTCACAGACCGTGAGATCATGACCTGAGCCGAAGCTGGCCGCTCAACCAACTGAGCCACCCAGGCGCCCCGTATTATTTACTTTGATTTGGTGCACTGCAATAGTCTTTATACCAGTGCTTTCTGATTCTGAGGTCTTTGACTTAATTTCATTGTTGAGTACTTTTTTGGCATGTGCTCAAAAGGGCATTGTTTCCTAAGTTCTTAATTATTAAGGAATAATTGCTTATTGCTTTTGTCACCTAAATATCTACTTGAATGTGTATAGTATTTCTAATGAATAATAATTTATCAAAACCATGAGACATTAGTTATTTTCCCTGATACTAAATGTTCTTATGAGAAAGTACAATACTATGTTTTTTTTTTTTTAATCTCTCTACAAAATGACTTACTTTTTTATTGGCTTGGACAGTTAGTGGATATTTTTTTTATATTCTTTAAGTTCAGTGTGTTTTCATGCAAATCATTCCATTTTTCCTGGAATGAATGCATTGTTGCTTTTTGCCTAAATGTCTATTTTTTCTTCCTTTCAGAGAAATTTACTGTTACTGTATCAGAGTACTTTTTCTGATCCACTTGCTAGTTTATCTTTTTGGAAGATTATCTTTGCCTTTCATATCATTGTGATTTATTCATTATTTCACTCAACAAATCTTTAGTGATTCCTGTTCTGTGCCAGTGAAACAAAACAAAGCCATGGCCCTTGTGGAACTTACATTCTAGCGGGACAAACAGAGGTGATAAATAGTTAACCTAACAGATAAGTAAATTACATGTTAATTTAGAAGATGTCAAGGACTGAACTTCTGACTTTTGATTTCAACTCAGGTCATGATCCCAGGGTCGTGGGAATGAGCCCCGGGTGGGGCTCCATACTGAGCGTAAAGCTTGCTTGGGCTTTTCTCTTTCTCTCTCTCTTTCTGTCTCCTTATGCCCCTCCCTCAGTTGTGTACTCTCTCAAAAAAAATAATAATAATAAAAAAGAAGATGTCAAGGACCAAGACAATGTAAAGCCAGATAGGAGAGAGAGTTGAATAGATATTTGGGGAAATTACTCGATTTTTGTCTTTTTCTCTGCATTAACCATTATTATCTTAAACCTTTATCAGTATTTCAGTTATATCTTTTTAAGTCATATGTATTTTGCTCTTTCTAATTTATTTATTAGTTTTAATGGTGGTGTTTCAGTCCTCAATATATTTTCTTAGCTCTAGAGTCTCCCTTTCCATCCCTTTTATTGTTATTATTTGACCATTAACTCATTTAATTCATGATCTTATTTTCAAAGAATTTGTCAGGAAAGAGAGAGAAGAGATGGAGATGATAACTTGAAGGAATAATAAAGTTGGTAAAATTTTTCTTTTTCTGGTTTTCTTAGGATAGAAGTGATTATGGATCTTTAAGCTGAAAGGGAAGAAGCTGAAGGAAAAAGAGATTATACAGCTAAGGACGCTAAGATGTCAAGAAGTAAATTTGCATGTATCACACACAGAGGGTCCTTTGGTAATAGTTAGATTTTGCCAGAAGATCTGCCTGATTCCAAAGTCCATGCTTTTAAACATTGTAATGTACTCCCAATGAGAGGTAGTTTGTTCATAGTGGAATCTTAAAAATTTGAGAGAATGGATTTCAGAAGCAATAGAAAAAGGGTTAGTCGAGGACTGACAGAGATCAGATAGACTTCAAAGAGTCCATCTTGTTTACTAGTTGGAAAAGGAACACAAATAGAGGTTATACTGAGACATGGTTTTTACCATGTGAAATTACACTCCTCTGCCTTCTGGTGACTAGGAATGCAGTGCTCCTCCCAACAAGTGCCTTCCATTTTGAGAAGATGGGGCTATTAATTTTCAACAAAGTGTGGGTATCCAGTTGTCCAGAATATTAAAAAAAATTTTTTTAATGTTTATTTTTGAGAAAGACAGTAAAGCAGGGGAGGGGCACAGAGAGAAGGAAACCCAGAATCCAAAGCCGACTCCAGGCCCTGAGCTGTCAGCAAAGAGCCTGATGCAGGACGTGAACCCACCCACTGTGAGATCATGACTGGAACTAAAGTTGGACACTTAACTGACTGAGCCAGTGAGGTGCCCCCAGAATTTTTTTTTTTTTTTTTTTTGAAAAGTCTATTCCAGGGGTTTTCAATGGAGACGTTACTATTTCCAGACGGCCATTAGGAAATTTTTGGAGTGGCTTTTGTTTATTGCAGTTATTAAGAGTGTTACCGACACCAGCTATTTATTTATTTGTTTATTTAAATCCAAGTTAGGGGCGCCTGGGTGGCTCAGTCGGTTAAGCGGCCGACTTTAGCTCAGGTCATGATCTCACAGTCTGTGAGTTTGAGCCCCGCGTCGGGCTGTGTGCTGATGGCTCAGAGCCTAGAGCCTGCTTCAGATTCTGTGTCTGCCTCTCTCTCTGCCCTTCCCCTGCTCACGCTCTGTCTCTATGTCTCTCAAAAATAAATAATTGTTAAAAAAAACAAAAACAAAAAAAATAAATCCAAGTTAGTCAACATATAGTATAATAAAGATTGCAGGAGTAGAATTTAATGATTCATCACTTACACATAATATGCAGTGCTCCTCCCAACAAGTACCTTCCTTAATGCCCATAACCCAGCACCCCTCTCCAACAACCCTCAGTTTGTTCTCTGTATTTAAAAGTTTCTTACGGTTTGCCTCCCTCTCTCTTTTTATTTTATTTTTCCTTCCCTTCCCCTCATCTGTTTTGTTTCATAAATTCCACATATGAGTTGATACCAGTTTTTGATGTAGACTAGGCAAGATATGTATTCTGCATTTCATGACCCCCATTCATATAGGTGAAATCCCTCTGAACATTTATATAGATGAAAAACCATAATTTTATGAGCCTTGGCATAAGTTGTTTTTACACATAAACACAAAATATGTTTTGTACATTTTGTTTTTATTAAATAAATTTTAATAAAATTAAAATTTAAATGCTTTTTAAAAAGTATTGATTTTGCATGGCAAAATGCATGCTAAAATTTCCCTTAATTTGACCATTTTGTAGATTAAGGGAAGATTATATCTATTTTGTTTAGAACTTTACCAAAAAAAAAAAAAAAAAAAAACTTTACAGAGAGTTCACCATTTAAGAAAATCAGGTCACTGTCACCAGTGTCACTTGTGCTATTTGAGTCACCAGTTCTGCAATCAGCATTTGTATCGTAGCGTTAATAGTGATTACAGTGAATCTACACAGTAGAAGCTTTTGATAACTTACAGTCTTCTAACGTGCTTATGCATTTACCTATTGAAATACAGTATATATTATTCCATTATGTTACTTCCCTTTATTCTTTATAGTTCTTTATGGATGTACATATGTGTATCCAAAACCGCACAAGAAACAAATTTGTATATAGTTTTTAAAAATTATGTGTAGGGAGTTATCTGTGTGTTTCATTTCAGTACAGATAAAGGGCCCTATAAAAGAGGTATTGGGTATAACAGGACTGAGAACTACTGTTCTGTGCCTTTCCCAATGATGTAAAATGACTCATTATATATTAAATTCCCATAAATATCTATCTGGGTCTGTTCTCTAGACTGTTCTCTTCCATTAATTTCTTTCTCTAAAGCTGTTCCACTGAAATTTTAATTCAGTTACTTCAGCATTATAATCTAGTTTGATATACAGTAGTACAAAAGAATAAGAAAAAATAGTACTTACTGAGCACTTGGTATTTGTTAGCCATTGCTCTAAGTGTTTTATATGAATAACTTCATACAATCATCACAATAACACTAAATATTACCATATTTTGTTAAATCTAAGATGCTTTGTTAGTGATTCTTTCTTGATGTTACCAGAGAGTGTCAATGGAAAGCTTTCACTTGGCACAGCATTATTGCCCCTGGGTGACAGCTATTATTTTTAAGACATCATCAATTTCTGATATATTAAAATGTGAAAAACTGTGTTGTTGAATCATTGAAATAGGGTGTCATCATCTTCATTTTACAGTTGAGGAAGTAGGCAAAGAGAGTTTAACTTGTCTAAGATCACATAGTCACTTGATTTCATAGCTCATATGCTTGATTGGGATCTTTTAAATTTATTGTTACATTTTCCAAGCATTTATTGCTGATATATAGCAATAGTTATTTTTGCTCTAGGTTTATGGTAAATACGCTTTTTCAAGTTAGAGGAGTTGCCCTCTGTTGTAGATTTATCATTCCCAAATCTTCTTAATTACAATTATTGGTAATCCTGTCTACTGGGTCCATCTCTATAGAGTTCTCCTGTCAGATGTTCTTCCTGATAGAAGCTTTCTGCCCTTGATACTAAGCTTATCCATGAGACTTGCTCTAACCACTGGAATGTGAGTGAAACTGATAAGCTGTATCTGAGCAGAAGCTTTCAGACCATCTTGTGATTGAGCCATTGCTTTTCCGCCCTGCCTTAGGAATAGCATTTTGTAGATAGGGACTGCCTTCAGCCTAAAATGAAGACGATATAGACCTACAAATCATCCACAGTGGACACGTATTATGAGCAACAAATAAACCTATATGCCGTAAGCCATGAGGTTTTGATGGTGTTTGTTAACACAGGCTAAATTAGTGGAAGTTGACCAATAATCTAGATGGCTAAAAATTTTTATTAGGCATTTATTGGGCATTGAATTTTATCACATGTTTTTTCGACATCTATTACTATGGTGAATTATATTGATAGATTTTTCTAAAAACTATTTAAATACTAGAATAAACCCTACTTGGTGTATTCTTTATATATGCAGCTAGATTTTATTTGCTATATTTTATTGCGGCAAAATGTACATAACATAAAATTTACCATTTAACTATTTTTAGATGTGGCATTAGGTACATTCACATTGTTGTGCAACCATCCCCACTATCCAGAACTTTTTTTTTTTAAGTTTGTTTATTTTTTCAGAAAGACAGAGCATGAGTGGGGAGGGGCAGAGAAAGAGGGAAACAAAAAATCCGAAGCAGGCTCCAGGCTCTGAGCTGTCAGCACAGAGCCTGATGTGGGGCTTGAACTCACAAACTGTGAGATCATGACCTGAACTGAAGTTGGACATGTAACCAACTGAGCCACCCAAGTGCCCCAAAACTTTTTAAGTTGTAATATGGAGGCTCTAGGGATCTCCACGATCCTTTCATGAGGTCTGTAAAATCAAGACTATTTTCATAATAAGACATTTGACTTTTTTATTGTTTTTCTCACAAGCGTACAGCGGGGTTTTCCAGAGGCTGCATTACATATGAATTGCAACAAATCGAACACAGAAAATTTGAGAATCTAGCAGTTCTATTATAGAGATGGTGTGGTAAATATTGATATGATAATACATGAAAGCAAAAGTTCTTTGGGTCCTCAGTAATTTTATTTTATTTTATTTTTTAAGTTTATTTATTTTGAGAGAGAAAGCACAAGTCAGAGAGGGGCAGAGAGAGAAGGAGAGAGAATCCCAAGCGGACCCCACATTGTCAGTGTAGAGTGCAGAGCCTGACACAGGGCCTGAACCCACAAACTGAAATCATGACCTGAGCCCAAGTGGGACACTTAACCAACTGAGCCACCCAGGCACCCCTGGATCCTCAGTAATTTTAAGACGTATTAAAAAGGTCCTGGGGGTGCCTGGGTGGCTCAGTCGGTTGAGCATCTGACTCTCCGTTTTAGCTCAGGTCACAATCTCACGTTTTGTGAGTTTGAGCCCCACATCAGGCTCTGAGCTGACAGCACAGAGCCTGCTTGGGTTTCTCTCTCCCTTTCTCTCTGCCCCTCCCCTGCTCGTGCTGTCTCTGGCTCTCTCAAAATAAGTAAATAAAAAAAAGGGGGGGGTCCTGAGACCAAAATATTTAAGAACCTCTGCCCTAGAATAGTTTAAAGGGAAAGTATTTTCCTTTAAAATATGCAAAAATGCAAAGTGATATATTTGCATTTTGTCCTTGACTATTTTGAGTTCTTTTTTTTTACATCTGTTCACATTTCTACTTTTTCAGCTAATGTTGGCTATTTAAATTTTCTTAAGTAATCATTTTTTTTTAGGGATTCAAATAATATTTGTAGAGAATTTCAATAATAGCTAAAATATTTTCTAAAATCACTTCTGAATTTGTAAATCTGTCTCCTTTTTATTCCTGATGTTTGCTTTCTCTCCTTTTTCTTAGACCTGGCAAAAGTTTGTCTATATTATTTATTACCTTTTTCAAGAATCAGCTTTTTGATTATTGATCATTCACTATTTTTTAGTTTTTTAGTCTTCTATTTTATTATATTTTATTACTTTGTTATTTTCTTGTAATTTTTTTAAGATTTTATTTTTAAGTAATCTCTACATTCAACATATTGGGTAACAGTACATTCTGTTATTTTAAACTTTTTTTTTTTTTTTTTTTTAGCGTTTCTATTTTATTTTTGAGAGACATAGAGGCAGAGCATGAGCAAGGGAAGGGCAGAGAGAGAGGGAGATACAGAATCAGAAGCAGGCTCCAGACTCTGAGCCGTCAGCACAGAGCCCGACGCGGGGCTCGAACTCACAGACCATGAGATCATGACCTGAGCTGAAGTCGGCCGCTTAACCGACTGAGCCACCCAGGCGCCCCCATTCTGTTATTTTAATGTTTACTCTTAAAATTACCATGTAATAATTAAATTTAAATTACTCTGATAGTGTTTAGAATATTCACATTCTCTTTTAGACAAGTCAAGAACCTTAGCTCTTGTTTTTACTTTCTGTTTTTTTTTTCTTTCTCTTCTATCTTATTATATGTGAGATTTTAGTTGCAGGTTTTTTTTTTTTTTTTTTTAACAATTGATGCTTATTTGGATAGATGGGTGAGCTTTATTGGTTTCTTTGCTGTTGGTTTCTGCATGCTACTTCTTTGTCTTCGACTTGCATTAGTGTATTCTCAAGTAGTTCTTTTAGAGTGTATCTGTGGGTGATCTTTGAATCCTTGCAGATCTGCATATGTATTTTATCTTCACATTTGAAAGGGTTTGGTTTTTGTATAGAATTCCAAGTTCAAAATTGTTTTCCTTAGAATTTTTATTTTTTTATTTTTAAAAAATATTTATTTATTTAGAGAGAGAGAGAGCGTAGGGGAGGGGCAGAGAGAAGGAGAGAGAGAAAATCCCAACAGGCTTCACACTATCAGCTTGGGGCCTGATATAGAGCTAAAACTCATGAACCATTAGATCATGACCTGAGCTGAAACCAAGAGCTGGCCATTCAACCGACTGAGCCACCCAGGTGCCCCGTTTCCTTCAGAAATTTTAAATATAATACTTTGCTTTACTTTTATATTCACTCTTTCCAAATGGGGGTGTGTAGTATCAATCTAATTCTTTGTAAGTAATTTGTACTTGCAACTTCTTTCACCAGATGTTTTTAGGATTTTTCTCTTTATCTTTGGTGTTCTAAAATTTTACCAGGCTAACTCAAGTTCCTGTGTTCACTCTTTCCAACTAAAGGCAGAAATAAAATCTCTGTTATTTGCCTTTTCCAGAAAAGTGAGTTAATCTTTCTTCTGTCTTCACCTGCTCTTTGCATCCCTTACCTCAGAATTTGTAGCATCTTGGGAACCATTCCTACCTTTTCTAGCAGTCAGTCTCTGTGGGCAGTTTGCTTTCTTGCCTTTTATCTTCAATTTCCAGTCCATTGAAGGTACCCATTCTTGTTTTCTAGCATAATTATGGATTTCTTTTCTATCATTTTGAGGAGGAAAAGGAGGCTGCAGCATGTATTAATTTGCCATGTTGAGCCAGAAGCTTTGCATTGCTTTCCTGGCTTAAAGACTTGGGCAGATTGTTTAA
Source organism: Paguma larvata (assembly GCA_030068075.1). Taxonomy (NCBI): domain Eukaryota; kingdom Metazoa; phylum Chordata; class Mammalia; order Carnivora; family Viverridae; genus Paguma; species Paguma larvata. The sequence goes on from CM057843.1 coordinate 8,131,680, forward strand.
TCTCTCTGAGATTCAGTTCCACATTAAAAAACAATGTACAGTGTATGGCACAGAGTAGAAGTGCAATAAATGGTGCCCATATTGCTACAATAAAACTAATACCTTGTCTGTGTGGAGTAACTATATCATCATTAATCATTAGTCATCTGAAATTTTCTTGTTCTATCATTTTTGTGTTTGACAGACATAATTTTGGTAGCCTAGCTTTTTTGTTTTTGTTTTTGTCTTTTTGACTTTTTAATAGAATCTTGATCTTCATGTTGGGTTGTAGCCATTACCTAAGGGTCATTATGTTAGAAAAATTCCATAAAGAAGGCATAAATTCCATAAAGAATTCCATAAAGTAATAACCATAATTATATTTTTGAATTACAGTTTTTTTATTGCTTACAGTCTTATTGCACTCTGTTTACTCATTTTTTTAAACTGACAGTTTCTAATTAGAAGATAGTAAAAGCTTTACTTCCAAATTTGTTTTAAATAACAAAATTAGCTTTTCGTTTTTCCAAAACCGTACACATCTTCCTCATCTATTGACAGACTTTGATACTGCCTATTCCACCTTTACCATAAAAAAATTACTAAAAAAATTTTTTCCCTTTATTTTCTTGTTGTGTTTCAGTGTGTATAGTGGGACAAAAAGTAATAATCTCTCCTCTCATTCTTGGATTTATCAAAAACTGAAAATAAAGTAGATCAGATCACTTTCTGGAACAGAATTACTTTATTAGTTTAGTAATAATTTGAGGTTACTTTAAAGATAAGAAGCAGCATTTGGGAGGAGATTCATTTCCTGCCTTTGGGTTTTATCTGCAAGAACTACATCTTCAGTGTCAAGAGATTGTGTCTGTATAACTGAGCTCTAATAAAGTCTGTACTGGGGATGCTGCACACCTGACTTGGTCATTGTGATTATATATTAGGTGCCAAACTGTTGCTTGTCTTTTGAAAAAAAAATACATTGCCAAGTGTATTTCATTAAAATATGCCTGTGTGGGGAGGACTATAAGACCTTTGTTGATTGTAAGTGTGCTAGTTATTTACAACATAGTTAATGATGTTCCTTTGGAAAATAAGTTTGTGGAGGTTTTTTTTTATTTTTTTATTTATTTTTGAGGCGGGGAGAGGGGCAAAGAGAGTGAGGGAGACACAAAATCCGAAGCAGGCTCCAGGCTCCAGCCATCAATATAGAGCCTGAAGCGGGGCTCTAACTCATGAACTGTGAGATCATGACCTGAGCCGAAGTTGGGCACTTAACGAACTGAGCCACTCAGGCGCCCCAATAAGTTTGTGTTTCTTAGTGGAACAAAATGTAGTTTTCCTTTTATTGGTAAATTAAGCAAAAATTGGAAAAGGTCATTAATTATAGTAAATGTTTTCACTAAATCTTTTTTTTAAATTTATTTTTAATGTTTTTATTTATTTTTGAGAGACATAGAGTTGTGAGCAGGGGAAGGGCAGAGAGAGAGGGAGACACAGAATCCTAAGCAGGCTCCAGGCTCTGAGCCATCAGCACAGAACCTGACGCGGGGCTCGAACTCACAGACCATGAGATCATGACCTGAGCTGAAGTCGGCCGCTTAACCAACTGAGCTACCCAGGCGCCCCTAAATCTTATAAAGTTTTCTACAACTCTTTTGGACTGATGGCAACATAGGCTATTGACTGATAGCAACCTCCAGTTGGCTGATACCTGACCCTTAGTGCTTAGGCCTGAGGAATAGTGCCTCCTGGAGTATTAGAGCCGGATAAAGGAGATGATTCAGAGTATGGGTTTTCGGTTGGTTAGTTCACATATGAAAGATATATTCCTGGGTTAGCCCTTCACTATCTCTCAAGAAATGGCCAGCCCTAGGAGAGACAGTTTCTGTGCCAGGTCACAAATGCCAGAGCATCAAGAATATAGAAAATAAGAAACACAAAACAGCTATCTATTCTTGTTACTATCTAGTTTTGAAATCAAAATGATGTCAGCCATATAAAACACATTAGTTCCCTCTTTGTATTCTATTATTTTTAACAAACTGTAGAAAATAAGGATTATTTGCTCCTTGAAAATTGGGGAGAATTCAGCTTGTATAATTGTCAGGGTTTACAACTCTTTGGGAGAGGATGTCTTTGTGGTTATTGGTCTATTCAGGTTCTTTAACCAATTTAAGAAATGTATCCATTCTGCTTAGATTTTTAGATTTATTAACATAAGCATTATAATCTCATATAACATAATGTAGACTTATAAATATTATAATCATGATAGTACTTTTAAATCTTTCATTTATCACACTTGCAACCCTCTTCACTTTTCTTGATTAATCGTGCCAGAAGTTTGTCTGTCATTAATCTTTTCAAAGAACCAGCATTTGATTTTATTCATCTTTTTTTTATTAAAAATTTTTTTGAATATTTATTATTGAGAGACAGAGCATGAACATGGGAGGGGCAGAGAAGGGGGAGACACAGAATCTGAAGCAGGCTCCAGGCTCTCAGCACAGAGCCCGACACGGGGCTCGAACTCACGAACCATGAGATCTTGACCTGAGCTGAAGTTGGACGGTTAACTGACTGAGCCACCCAGGCGCCGCTATTGTTTTTAATCTTTAAAAAGGTTTTAATAGTCCTTATACTTCTTTAATGCTTGATTTTTTTTTTTTTCCTTTTCCGTGAACACATTTTCCATTGAGATTTTCCACCACATTAAGTTAGCTGGTATTGTTTGAGAGAAGTGGTAAGGTTGTTGGAAGGAAAGAAGAATCTTAGGGCAGAAAGCCTACAGTGTTAGTCTGGACTTCCCATTCACATCATCCACCAAGTAACCATGTCCCTCAGGGAAGTAATTCCATCAGAGAGTTGCTCTTTATCAAGACCAAGCTCCCAAGGAGGTTCATTCAGCAAACAGAAAAGAAAAGATCTAGGCAGCAGCTTTTTTTGCCTGAGGAGACTGGAGGGAGACCTTTCTAAAAAGCTCTCCATCATCCAGCCCCCTGCCCTCAAAGTTGTGTGCCATATCTTGTTTAGCTCTCGGTTGCTACTTTTTCCTCCCTCTGTCCAGATAAGCCAGTATTTGTTTCCCCAGGGATTTTCAGTTCTTTTTTGTGTTTTTTTTTTGGTTCTTTTGTTTTGTTTTGGTTTAGTTTGGTTTTTTCTTATATCCGTTTCTCACTTATAGAACAAAGGGAGGGAGCTTGGCTTAATATTTTATCAAGAACTGTAAGTGGAGTATGACTAATTTAAAAAATTATGTTTGGCTTTTGATTACATGAGATTTTTTTTGGCACAAATTTTTCTAATTATCATTTCCAATTATTTAAACTTTTACTAGTTGTTTTCCATTTAAGGATCACATTTTCTTGACAGTGGGAAAGGGACAAAGGGAGGTCCTGGGCAATGGAAAAAAACTGGTTTAGGAATATTAAGTGATAATTCAGAAAGTGGATAATGTAGGGATGCCTGGGTGGCTCAATCGGTTAAATGTCCAACTTTAGTTCAAGTCATGAACTCACGGTTCATGGGTTCGAGCCCTGCATTGGACTCTGCACTGATCATGTGAGTAGATCCTGCTTGGGATTCTCTCTTCCACTCTCTGTCCCTCCCTCACTTGTGGGCATTCTCTCTCAGATTAATTTTAAAAATTTTAATATATATTCTAAGTTTTAAAAAAGTAAGTGGATAATGTTGATTTCTGTGCACTTTTTTTTTTTGGATGGTTTTCTTGTTCAAAACTTTCAAGTATCATTTAAGCATCTGATGTGTAGAAGACATTATACTGGGTGTTACTGATAAAAGTTTAAATAAGATCTCTGCTTTCAAGGAGCTTTTTTAAATACTTTATGAAAGTGAATTTATATATAATTCAAGTTAAAACTAAAATATCTTCACTTTTGAGAGAAGTTACAATTTCAGAAGCTACTAAGGGTGTTTTGTTGGGATGAGGGCCATTTCTCTTTGAGCAACTAGGAATAAAAGTCAAGATGGAGCAGCCATCCTTATCCTTATTCTGAGAAGAATTTCTTTGTGGGCTCCTGTTCTTGTGCATTGCTATGCTGCTTTTGTTCATTCTGCATTCTACTTGACTATGACCGTTTTTAGCTACGCACTCTCTAGCTTCACCTGTTTTGGGCTACCCTGCTTTCTATTCTTAAAATCAGCCTCATATCTTGGTGTTTTTATGCATTCCAGGAATGATTTGCTTCATATACTTGGACTGTGTTCCCTAGCTTGTCTCTGTCAGTCTGTTCATCTGTTGCATTTTAATTTGCTTCTGCTACTACATTTCTGCCTCTGAATTTGTTCTGTACCTGTCCTCGTATGTACTTGGTTTGACATATTTTAACTCTTGGCTTTATTTTTAAATATACCCTTCTGTTCTTCCTGAGGTAATTCATTGAGGTGTTCTTTTCTAAAACAATGTTCAGCCCTGTCACTGGTTCAAATCCTCTCCTTTCCTTCTTCCAGGTTTTTGAATTATAATACTACAGCTCATTTTATTTTAACTTGTTTAATATATAATTTTTTATTTAAAATTACCCACCACTAAAGTAAATAAATAAATAAAAACTACCCACCACAGGTAAAAATAGTCTACAGTTTTTTTGTGTATGGCCTGATGTTACTTTACTTTTTAAAAACAGCTTTTTTGAGGGGTGCTCAGTTGAGGTGGCTCAGTTGGTTAAGTGTCCAACTTTGGCTTGGGTCATGATATTGAGGTTTGTGAGTTTAAGCCCTGTGTTAAGCTCTGTGTTGACAGCTTGGAGCCTGTTTCAGATTCTTTGTCTCCCTCTCTCTCTGCCCCTCCCCTGCTTGCACTCTCTCTCAATAACAAATAAACATTTAAAAATTTTTTAAAAAGTTTTATTGAGGTATAATTGATATATACATGTACCTGCTTACGGTGTACAGTTTGCTAAGTATAAGTATATATCATGAAACTATCACTGCAGTAAGGATAATGTACATACCCTCACACCCCAGAATTTCCTCATGTCCCTTTGTAGTTCCTCCTTGCGCCTTCCCATCCCCTCTCCGGCCCCTGGCAAATACTGATCTGATTTCTGTAACTATAGTTTTCATTTTGAGGAATTTATGTATATGGAATCATGCACTATGTACTATGGTTGAGGGGTGTGAATGTCTTCTTTCAGCATAATTACTTTGAGGTTAATTTACACTGTGTGTTTGAGTAGTCTACTTTTTTTTCCTTGCTGAATAGTATTGTATAAATAAACGACAGTTTGTTCACCTCTTGATCATTTGGATTGTTTCTGTTTTTGATTGTTAAAAGTAAAATGGCTGTGAACATTTGTATATGAGTCTTTGTATGGATGTATACTTTCATTTCTCTTGGATGAGTACCTAGGCATGGACTATCTGAGTCTCACGGTAGGTGTGTGTTTAGTTGTTTAAGAAACTGCTAAATTCTTTTCCAAAGTTGGTGCACTGTTTTATATTTCCAGTGTTGATACATGAGAGTCTTAGTTGCTCTAAGTCATTTGTATGGACATATTGTCATTTTACCTTTTAATAAAACATTTTATTCTCTTAATGTGCTGCAACTTGTGTTTACCCTTAAATTTTAATAATGCCTGGAATGTGTTTTGGTGTTTGTTACAAAGAATGAGGTGAGGTAAGCAAACAGTTTTAATTTTTCTTCCAGAAGGCTAGACCGTGGTCTCCACATCATTTTATTAAATAGTGTATCATATTTACACTGATTTAAAACTTGCCTTCCTAAGGAATTGTTTCAGGTTATTTGCCTGTTGTTTAAAAAACTTAAATGTATAGATACTAGAGAATGATGTAGAATAAATCAATAAGTTCTCCATTTATGATGTGATAAAGTATTTTAAGGAGGTAAAATTATGAGGATCACATCCTGTATAGAAGATATAATCGAGTTCTCAATGGAGAACTGTTACGTAAGTTTCAAAAAAAAAAATGTACATTCATATCTTTTTTGGATGAGGAGTTTAACTTTTTGTTCAATTTGTAACCATTCTAAACACACTGCTCTGGATGAAATGATCTCTGTAACATATGTGTCATTCTACCTCTGATTACTATTTCTGCAGTTTCGTAATTTAGAAATTTTAATACAAGTTTGACCCTGTTTTCTGCATTCATTCTGTCTATCTACTTCCAAGTTCTTTTTCTTTTGGAACATCACCTAGTTTACCCCATTTATCCATTCCCATGCGCCATAGTGTTATAACCTCTCTGCCCCTAGTCTGACATCCTCTTATCTATATTACATTGATTCCAGATCATTTTTTAAATGACTTTTATTAAGTTTAAAAAAATTAAAAATTCTTTTTTGTCTTTGCATCACTTTTAGGGTTCTTGTTTTCATGATGTAGTCTAGTCCGAGTCCAATTCTAGCTCTTAGCGCCCATGCAGAAGTCCATTGCTATAATCATATTGATCTCTTCATCTTTCTTACTATGTTTATGTCATGACGTTTCTTTATAGGGTTTCCTTTACATAATACAACCTTTTTTTTCAGTTACCCATCTTTCTAAATTTGGCTTAGACCTTCCTCCTCCACAGATTCTTCTTTGACTCTCTCAGACCATGATTTCCCCTCCTCTGAATTCTTAATACTGGTAGTATTTTTTTCCATTCACTGTGTTCCATCCATGCCCTCTTCTTTGGACATGTTAGCCATACTCTTGCTTATTCTCGATGCCTGAAAAGCTGTTCTCCAGATCTCATTATGACTTGCTTTCTTAACTTTTACAGGTCTTGGTTCAAATGGTGCCTTCTAATTGAAACCTTCCTTGAGTGTCCTATTTTAAATTCAGTCCTCTCCTTAGTCTCTGTACCTTTCTTTGATTGTTTTTCTGCATAGAGTGCTATGTATTTGACATAAATTTTCCTAGTCTGTTTTTGTGTCCTTGTAAGTTGAGGGCAGGGATTTTTGCTTATTGTTTTTTCATCAGTACCTTGAATAGTGCCTTGCACATGGTGTATGCTCAGAAAATACTTCAGTGAATGAATAAATGCTATTAGGTTGGTGTTAATTGTTCTTTCGTTGCATAAAAGCATTGTTTACTTGTGTCCTTAACTAGACAGGAAGTTCTCTGAAGGATAGAGTGTATTCTCAATTCTCTCTTTGGCATAGAGTGACCTAGCCACATTAAGTACTTACTTACTGAAGGTGTAGAATTAGAAACTTTGACCACACAAAGGCATATGGCACTTTATATTTCACAACTGGTCAGGATACTAAGCATAATTAACTTTCAGTTCTGAGTAGGATCTTACAGTTGCTTTTGTTACCTAATAAATTAGAATAACTTCTGGTTTCATAATAAATTATAGTGCCTCCTGGCTATATAAAAAAATACATATTCCTTTAGACATTTAGAAATATAGAAAAAAATTGACAGTATAAAGTGTTCACAAGAATAAAGTAATGGGAATTTACACACTGTAGGTGGAAGCTTGAATTGGTTAGACCACTTTGGAGAAGTCAGTATTTAGTGAAATTGAAGATCTGTGCCCTACAGCATGCTCTACGACATAGCTCTACATCATCTCCAAAATGGTTACACGTGTGCATCAGGACTCATGGACAACAATATTCATAGCTGCTTGCTTTTTTTTTTTAACGTTTATTTATTTTTGAGAGACATAGAATGAGCAAGGGAAGGGCAAAGAGAGAGGGAGACACAGAATCCGAAGCAGGCTGTAGGCTCTGAGATGTCAGCACAGAGCCTGACGCGGGGCCCGAACTCACAAACTGAGATCACGACCTGAGCCGAAGTCGGCCGCTTAACCAACTGAGCCACCCAGGCACCCCCATAGCTGCTTTCTTTGGCGGGGGGAGGATGGGAAATAACCCAAATGTCCATCAGCAGGAGAATATATAAAAGTTCAGATCATGCCAAATAAGCATCATTTAGAGATATGCTGAAAGGGAGGTAAACTGTTACTCTATTATCATAGAGTCTCTGGACACAAGACAGATTAACAGGAGAAAAGCAAAGTTCATTTACATGGGAGCCCTCACAAGAAAAATAAAGACCCAAAGAAGTGATTAGGGCTAAGTGCTTATATACTAGGTTGAACAGTAGAAATTGTGGGAAAGTAACTAAAATAAGTGGGTAGACTAAAGGAAGATAGTTATTTTAACAAGATGTGTTTATGTAGATTTTCTCTTGGCCTTTACTTCCCATCTTGGGTGATAAGTATGTTTCTTTATTCTGGTACAGAGAAGACACCTTTCACATGGGAATTTTATCTCTTGCTTTTAGGAAGAAAAATGAAGGTCAGAATGTCCTTGTAATAATGGCTGTTTTTCAAGTGTCTTCAACTCAAAATAATCAATATGCCAAAGGAGTATATTTAGGGGCGGACGTGTCCTGATCTCATTCAATACATATGTAGCAAAACTAACAAAAAGCAGGGAGATAATATAAACAAAATTTAGGGTGGAAAGGGTGGGAAATGAGATTAGGGAAGGATGTATAGTGACTTTATCTTTATTGATAATGTTCCATTTCCTAGGCTGGGTAACGAATTTACAGATGTGTTATTTTTTGTACATAATGATTTTTCATAATTTTTAAAGGTAATGTTAATGTCGTATATAGGGAAAGTGGACAGCATATAGGAGGTTTAAAAAAAGAGAGGAGACCCGAATATAGTCGGTAGAGAAAGAAGAGAGACTTGATAACTGAAAAAAGAGACATAGTAAATAGCGTGAGGGCCCAATTACAATTGGAAGCTAAGAAATTATATTTTTCACGAATGCTTTTGCCTTACTATAGACAGCAGATGGTTGCATGGATTCAGGATTTGTGATTATCAAGTAGATACAGAAGATGGGCAGTGTTGCAAGGGAGTTAAGATTATTGGTAAGAGTAAACTTCAGAAACAAAGAAGGGGCGTCTGGGTGGCTTAGTTGGTTTTGTATCCAACTCTTGGTTTTGGCTCAAGTCATAATCTCATGGTTCATGAGTTTGAGCCCCGTATCAGGCTCTGGGTTGACAGTGCGGAGTTTGCTTAGGATTCTTTCCTACTCTCTGATTCTTCTGTGGCTCTCTCCCTCTCTCAAAATAAATAAATAAACTTAAATAAAAAATGGAAAAATCAAGAGATTACGGGTGTCCATAAGATAAAAGAAAAGATACAGTGGAAGTAAGTGAGCAAGAGAGCCATCTATTTTATTGAAATCTGAAACATTATAAGTCACACTATGAATCATTAAGAAAACATTATCAATTAAACTATGATAGTCTTATGTTTAGAATTCTAATTATATATTTGGTATACAATACAATATTGAAAGAATTCTTTTAATTAGATGTAAATTTTCATCTTAGTTTACTCTTATACATATGTAAAAAGCAAAATATAAATGAAAATGTTGGTTAAGGAATCCCTAAAACTTCTTCAGATCCAGAGGTTTTTGTTTTTTTTTCTTAAATGTAGTGAGTTCTCATTTTGTTCACATTTCCCAAGGAATATATACAAGTGAGTCATCATCAGTCTTTTTTGGACTTACTTTTTCACTCAGACTCCTTGATGACTGTATTTTTCCAAATATATCATTCTTTTCTGACATTGAGCTTAATGCTCATAAAGAGGGTGTTTGGAGATGGTGAAGAAGGCCTGTTAAGTAATAATCTCAAGTGGGAGTTCAAAGTAAATTATCTCTACATAATTACATAATTTCAAGAAATGCTGCATCGCCAACACTTGATGATACTCATTCTGAAGGTTTTGATGCTGACACTTAATATTCACACATATGTAGGCAATACCATTATTAATATTCACACATATGTAGGCAATACCATTAATATATTAAGAATACCTCTCAGTAGCATTTAGATGATGACACTGATTACAAGGTGTATCCCAATTTCAGAGACGTAAAGGTGTGAAATAATGTACATCTTATATTCAGTGAAATTTGGTAGAGTAGTGATTATTGTCAGGTTGGTGGTCCAGATTTACAGTTTCAGATCGGAGCTGGAGCAGTCGCAGGTAATGACAAGAATGACCATGATATGGTAACTAAGTAGAAAGGAAACCATCACTGGAGCTGAGGAGAACAAGGTCAGGTCAGGGTGTTGTATGGATTATCCATGATGATGTAGAGTAGAGAGGAAAACTAAAATCAAGATGTCAGAGATAGTGATAAAAGTTCACAAATAGAAGAAAAGGATAAGGGTAACAGTTAATACAGCATGAAGTTCAAAAGAGAGGGGGTTTCCCCATAGTGTATGACACTAGAATCAGGAGAATGTGAGCCATGAGCACCCTTAGAAGAAAGGGTATTATCAGGGAAGAGCTGGTTTCAATCAAGGAATTTAAAGTTCATCAAAGAGAATGAGGATGTGGGGATTGTTGGACTTCATGGGAAGGTTTTAATCAAGGTAAAAGACCCAAGAAGCAGTGTTGGCTATAGTATGAAAGGGGATGATTATTAGAGGAGAGCTTCTTGAGTAGTGAACATGGACTGATAGGGGTATAGCATTAAAGTTTGCCCATACAATTAAAATGTTGTTGAAACCAAATCTTTAAATGGCTGCAAAACTGTTGAAGGGTATACAACTTACCTAACTGATCTTCTAATGTGGAAAGTTAGGTTGCTTCAAATGTTTCACAAATGTGAATGGATATCCCGTTATATAATCCAGTGAATATCCTAACACCTAAATCTTTTTTTAATATATATATATATCCATAGAATGAACTTCTGAAAGTGGATCTAGATCAAAAGAAATGGATATTTTTCAGGCTTTTAATAGATTTTGCCAAATTGGGAACTATTTCACATTTTCACAATGTAGGAGCATATATTTGCTCATTACCTTGCCAATATTGAATGATATAATTTTAAAAATCTCCATTTGATGATAAAAGTTAATGTTTTTGTTTTCATCTCCTAAGTTATTGGTAAGATTAAACTTTTTTCATATAGCTAATGATGTTTATATTTTCTCTTCTGTAAATTTTCTGTTGATAGCCATGCCCACTTTTTCTGTCAGAGCTTATATAATAAAAATTTTGTGTAATTTTTACATCTCTTAAATAGGCTCTTGTACTTACAAAAGAGTCATGTGAATGTGAACAAATAAACCTCATAATAGAGATTACAGAGTTGTAGGACCTTTATTAAATGGTCTGTTAAGTTTAAAAAAAAATGAACAGGAAGTTTTCATTTCTAAGTTCTCAGAGCACAACTGGGAATTGTAGCGATAAGCCATTTGAAGAAAGATTGATTCTTGAACTGTCTTTTCTTTAGTTGAGAACTATTTTGGTTAAGTGGGTAGGTAAACCTCGTCATAAAGAATCCCATATGTGGTTTTTTAATTTGTGATTTATTACTTATGGAAAAATAGATTGATTTCTGCAAGAGAAAAAAGGAAAGAAAAATTCAGAACAATTTTCTGAACTTTTGTTTAAATTAAAAAAATTTTTTTGTGACTGAAGTAAGGTAATTCAATAATATAAATTAATGGTCCAGTATCTTCTTTCTTTCCCAGTGTCATTAAACTATAGTCTGTGTGTTGGTGGATAAGTGCCAATAATACGTATAAAGCTATTTCTCTTCTGGTAGTTCTCACAGCCCAGGAGGCAACCCATCTAAACATGTGTAGTGATGTAAGAAACACACAAACATGTGGTTTCTCTTGCATTTATCTGAACTAATTATGAAGGCTTTTAAAACCATCTCTGTGAGTTCGAGCCCCATGTCAAGCTCTGTGCTGACAGCTTGGAGCCTGGAGCCTGTTTCAGATTCTGTCTCCCTCTCTGCCCCTTCCCTGATCTCTCTCTCTCTCTCTCAAAAATAAACACACACAAAAAAAGTTAAAACAAAAACCATCTCCCTTTTAATTAGATCATATCTGTCTGCAACTTACAGAGACAAATATTAGATTAAATAATTTTTATTCTCTACACACAACAATGGAGGTAACTAAAGACTAAGAATATCCAGTTTCAGTGTTTTTCTTAATTGGCAGTTTATTGTGCCTGTACTTGATAATCACATCTTTACTCTGTGTGTGTGTGTGCGTGCATTCATGCGTGCGCGCGTGTGTGTAGAGAGAGTGTATTGTTATATATTACTTTTATATATGAAATGAACCTGGCATTTTGTCTCCTTCTTTGTCTACATGTTCATTTCTTAATTTCTTATTTGGAGTTAAAGTTAGTAGGAACCTACCAACTCTTAGATTAGACATAAAAAACTAAGGTGTTGACGAAATATGGCTCTTCTCTCACTTTCAGTGCTATACACCTAATAGGCTCTCAAAAACTTGTTTGTTGAATTAAGTGAAACATTTGCAAGGAACTGTTACTTCAGGTTTTGTGAAATGTTATTTCCCTGAGATTTTTGGTATAAAACCTATTTTGAAAGATTGTGGTTCAGTGGCAGTTTTTACACTTTTAGGACAGTTGGAATGTTTACATTTGAGACAATTTATAACTTCAATTATTTTTTCTTTAAGATAAAAGCCCTTACAGGCAGTAATTTTTATGTTCCTACATTTAAAACTAATTATAATTTGTGGTTTCATTAGAAGGCACTATTAAGAATTACTGTGTTATTCTGTAAACTAATTGGTCTTCAGACATAAAATTAGAATAATTGCCTGCCAATTTTGAAACCAATCAATGACTGTATTATGTGGTTTGGTCACATTCACTTTAATCATTTTATTTAACACTTATTTTTCCTTTAGGTCACTTATAGGCTAGAATATTTTAAGGCAAGAACTAAAGTGTGTTGTGATATCTGTACTAAACAATATACATTCCTTTAAAATAATGGTGAGTGAAAAAAGCCAATCTTAAAATGATTCCATTTATTTAACATTCATGAAGTAACATATAGAGATAGGGAACAGATTAGTGGTGCCAGGGATTAGGGATGGGAAAAAGAGATGAGTATGGCTATACAGGGTAGCACAAAAGGAATATTGTGGTGATGGTACAGTTAAATATCTTGATTGTGGTAGTAGTTACATGAAGCTATACATGTCATAAAATAGCATAGAACTATACACATACTCTCACAAATATATACACATATAACTGGTAAAATATGAATAAGCTCTGTGGTTTGTACCAATGTCTGTTTCTTGGTGTTAATATTGTACTATAGTTATTGAAGATGTTAACATTGGGGGAGGCAAACGACCTCCCTGCACATTTCTTTGCAGCTACCTGTGAATTTGTAATTACTGCAAAACCAAGTTTTAGAAAATATACTTTAATAAGACCTCCACCCTAAACCAGAGCAATTATTAAAGGCAGATATCCATTCAGATCAAGTCCCACCATCCAATTATTACTCTAGCAGCACAGTAGAGAACTCCCTCAGAGAAGAGTTCTTTCTGATCTACTCATGCTTGGAGAGATAAGTTTCATTCATAAGTAGTTCCTAATAAAGCCACTCTCAGTTCTAGAAAACCCATTCCTTAGCTATGCCATAGTTCCCATGGCTAGTGATGGACTCGAATGCACGCATCCTCCATTTTCCTGTTTATTGGTATACTAGATGTAAAAGGAATCTTAATACAAAAAAACATGTACAACCTTTTAAATATTCAACAGAATAGATTTTTCTATTTCCGTAGATGTAAATTGAATCATACTGTATAACTCTAAATAACAATCTGATGTTTTATTAAGCATAGCAATAAATATAAGGTGAGCCATAGTTTACATGCATTTCTGGTGAGCACGTTGGTTTAACTGTAATACTATTTTCTCATAACTTAATTTGTTTAAATACAAGCATTTCTTCACCCTCATGTTCTTCAAACACGAGCATAGTAATAATAATGGTAGTAACGATGGCTACCAGTTACTGAGTACTTCTTCGAGCCAGAAACTTGCTAAGTACTTTTTATATTTTCTTTTCATTTAATCTTCATGAGGATTAAAGAACCTTCTGAGGTAGGTACTATTGTATAGGTGAGTAACATACCTGAAATAACACAGCTAGTAAGGGAAAGAACAGTTTGAAACTCGGTCAGATTCCCAAGCCTACACTTGTAACCATTGTTCTGTACTTCCTTTTTATGCCATACAATATAGAAACTCGGAAGTTAGAGGTTGATATATTGGTGGTTATTATATACGTAATTTTTTTTATTCATAAGGCATATACATGAAATCTATTCTCTTATTGAGTGCAATAAGATGAAGAAGGCCTTCTTGACTTACATAGGAAGACTTGTTTTTGTCTTCTTAATCTCTCACTCATCCTTTCCATTTTCTTTTCTTTTCTTTTTTAAATTAAATAAGCTCTATGCCCAGAGCAGGGCTTGAACTCACGACCCCTAGTTTAAGAGTTGAGTGTTCTACCAACTGAGCTAGACAGGCTCTGCTCCTTTCTTTTTATAGAAACCATAGACAGTCCCTGACTTAGGATAGCTTGACTTAGGATTTTTCAGCTTTACAATGGTACAGAAGTGATAGCGTTCAATAGAAATTGTATATCAAATTTTGATCTTTTCCTGGGCTGGTGATATGCAGTACTGTTGTCATGCTGGGCTCTGGCGGTGAACCACAGCTCAGTCAGCCATGTGATCACAGGGGTAAACAACCCATACACTTAACGTTATTCTGTACCCAAACGGCCATTGTGTTACTCACTTTCAGTACAGCACTCAGTAAGTTATGCGAGATATTCAGCACTTTTATAAAGCAGGCTTTGTGTTAGATCATTTTGCCCAACTGTAGGCTAATGTGAGTGTTCTGAACACGTTTAAGGTAGACTGTCCCAAGCCATAATGTTGGGTAGGTTATGTGTATTAAATGCATTTCAACTTAAAATATTTTCAATTTATGATGGGTTTATTCGCACATACTTTGTCATAAGTTGAGAAAGAGCCATAAATTAAAAGTTGAGTCTTAACATGCATATTAGTATTTTTATTCAAGGATATCTCTAAAGACTTAGAAAAACTTGACCTTTAAAATACAAAATTTTATGTTAGGATGAGCACTGGGTGTTGTATGGAAACCAATTTGACAATAGATTGTTAAAAAAAAATACTAAATTGTATTGATCCTGCTTTTAATTTTGCTGGTTATTTTTATCTCCAGGATGGATCTAGACTTGAATTTCTTATATAGAATATTTTTAATGATTATTAATACATTTATTGATTTTTATATATTGATTTAAAATTGTTCAATACAGTTGTTCACTGATTTTTATGTAAGATCACTATTATAGAAACAACTAAAGTTTTACTGCAATCTTTATTTTTTTAACTTTTTATGTGTATGTGTTTAAACAAATTGTTGGCTTTTTTTTGTTTTTAAGTAAACTGTACCCCCAATGCAGAGCTCAAATTCATGACCCCAAGATCAAGAGTCATGTGCTTTACTCACTGAGCCAGCCAGAGGCCCTCAGTTGTTAACATTTTAGTTATCACCTTTAATAATCACTGTAAGAGTTCCTTTAGTTGGAAAACTGAGAATCAGGGGCTCCTGGGTGGCTCAGTCACTTAAGTCTCCAACTCTTGATTTGGGCTCAGGTCATGATTTCACAGTCTGAGTGGTTTGAGTTTAACAGTGCAGAGCCTGCTTGGGATTCTCTCTCCGTCTCTGTCTCTGTCCCTCCCCCTACATGCACACATGTGCTTGCTCTCTCTCAAAATAAGTTAATAAACTTAAAAAAAAAGAAAACTGAGAATTGAATTAGCTTCAAAAGGCGATAATCTTGCCTGATTTTTTTCAGCTGAGGTTCAGAGCCACCTCTTTATTCCACTGTTGATGCTGTTGAAGTTCCAGGGATATAAGTCTGTGAATAGAATATGTAAAATTCTGTACTCCCTCCTCACCCTTTAAGTAAGAACATCTGATGTTTTTCAAAAATCAGAAATCATCCTTCAAAACAGCTATATAAACATGGGAATAAAACCTCTCGTTATGTCTCAGGGTATATATACTTTGCATTAGAAAGGCCCTTCCTAGTCTCCTTGTTCTATATTTTTATAGAAAATCTATAAAAATATTTTTATATTTTCTATATTTTTATAACTTTGTGTTTTATTTTTCTAAGTTCAGTAGTTTAGGTTGAAGCAATCAGTTTGAAAGTGACAGCAGGTGAGTTGTGACTGACTGGAGGAGAGATAGGAAAAAATAATAAAAGCAAGTCAAAGAAAAGTCTAGCATTTGGAGACTTAATCTTCTAGTCAGTCCTGAAGACATTACTAAGTCAGTGATCAAGAAATATTTAATTTACACTTAGAAAAACTGAGACATTAAAAAATAGATTGGAAAGAATTAATGAGTTACGCTTATTAGTATATTTAACATTTTAATGTTTAAAATTGACATTCTAATGAGTAAAAATGTGTCATATCACATAACACATTTGTATTAAATGAGTAATACATGTAATACATGAGTAATCCACCTAGCATAGCACTTGGCTCAAGTAAATGTTAGCTACTATTGTTTTTGTTATATCTTTTCCTCTAGCTGTAGTCAATTTACTGTCACCTAAAATGTCCTTAGTTCTTTGCCTGTACACTTCTTTTAATAAGTGTATGTTCTATTACTAGTATGGCCTTTGTTTATGTATCTCCATGACCATAGGGAGCCAGAATTAGGTTTATTTATTTTGTTCTGTTTGTTACCATGGTAAACAAAGGAGGCACCAATTGATACTATACAGCTGAAAGCAGCAAATGTCAGTATTCTAGAGAAGTATAGTGCTGGGACTGGGAGTTATACTTTTCATTAAAAGATAATTTCATCAGTAGCCTTATTTTAAGATAAAATTCACATACCATAAAACTTACACTTTTAAAGTGTACGTTTCAATGTTAGTATATTTACAAAGCCTTATCCTTTTAAGAAAACATTTTTTAAGTATTTTAATTGTATTTCTTTTCTTAGCTGTAAATGTTTCCTTTGCCCATGCGATTACTGCTTCCTAAACACCTCTTGCGTTCTCTTAAATTCTTTTTGGTTCAGGTTTAATGTCATGTCTCTTTTAGGAAGGCTTTCTTGATTCTGTGCTCCCACAGCCTTTTTTTTTAATCCCTTTATTATATAGCTTATCACATCTATGTTGTAATTATCTCTTTAGTTACTTATTCTTCCCTTTCAGACCATTTATCTCTCATAGATAGAGACTTCTTGTTTTCCTCACTATCCACAGAAGCTAGAACAATGTCTGATATGGTAGGCTTTTCAGTACATATTTATTGAATGATTATAACCACAGATAGTTCTGGCAGCTCCTAAGCCTTAACATATACTAAGAACTTGATATGCTATTATTCAATGGTGAATATTAAAAGAATGTGCTTTTTGTTGCTGGGAATCATACTATTTATGTGTTGGAAGGGACCAGTGTTCCCCTACCCAATGCATGCACGCTCATACGCACATTCACTTCTGCACACAAAATAAATTGAAATCTGTTAGAGATTGAATGCGTTAGGGGTGAAGTTGGGAATAAAAAGCCATGTTACCTCATTTTTTCCAGTACCACTCTATTTTCTCTTACACCTCATAGTCTATTCTCATAATTTATAATAAAATTCATTTGTTTCTTAAGGTTTAGGTAAAATACCTTGAAAATGTTGATTTAGTTCATAATATTTTTTCATAATTTTTTCTGTTTTTAACTATAAGTCTGTTTATAAGTTTTTAATTATAACTAGTTGCCAAACAGAATACTGGGAAAGAAATTTTAAATTAGTTTAAACAATGACAGCATTTTTATGTCTTATAGACCTCTGTGAGCGAAAGCCTTCAAAGGGAAGCTGCTAAGAAGCAAGCAATGAAACAGGTAAGATGGCTGAGTGAATTAAATGTATTTGGTAAAGTATTTCAGCTCACGTTTTTGTTAAGTATCAGTTTTGGTTATCTAGGTCTTGAGACTGAGCAGTATATAAAGAAATAATTTTATCTTGATGCTTGTTTTCTAAAAATGTTTAAGATGTTTCTTGATTCATATAGATTTCAGGTTTTTGTGATAAATCTTAAAGGAAAAGCACAGTGAAGAATTAGCTCTTCATTGCTGTGTTGTAGATTAAACCCATTTCTGCTTCCAGATGACTCAGTAGTCTTACAACATATTATGTGGTTTAATAATTCTTATTAATGAGCTTACTTAAAAATATTTTCACACTGAAGTGATTTCATAATTTTATGATTATTTGAAATTCTCTACTAAGAATGGGAATATCTGACAATTTTCAATAGACTTGCCTAGCACCTTATATTTGTATGGTGTTCTGTGGTATTTCCAAGCACTTTTTTTTTTACAACATTATACTTTTAAAATTCTCACAACCTTGCCTGTGGTCCTGATTAAGAAATATGAAACTTCAGGGGCACCTGGGTGGTTCAGTTGGTTAAGTGTCTGACTCTTGATTTCGGCTCATGTCATGATCCCAGGGTTGTGGGATCGAGCCCTGCATTGGGCTCCGCACTGAGTGTGGAGCCTGCTTAAGATATTCTCCCTCTCTCTCTCATCCTCTACCTCTTTCCCCCACTCCTGTGCTCTCTCTCTCTCTCAAAAAAAATATTTTTATTCTACATGTATAGTGCATTGGGGGTTATATTTTTGATTTAAGAGACTTTCATATACATATTTTTTAATCCATTGTTACAGTTTAATCATGGGGTATTCATCATTAGGTACATGTGCAACTGTTAAATTGTAAGAAATACTATTCAATTTGCTCTATCCACTTGGCCATGTCTCATATTTTGCAATGTCAGTAGTAATATTTGAATCAAAATTGATTAAATCTCCTTGAATGACAAGTACTCATCTTTATAAATGTGTTTGTTCCAGGGGTGCCTGGGTGTCTCAGTTAGTTAAGTATCTACTTCAGCTCAAGTCATGATCTCGCAGTGCGTGAGTCTGAGCCCTGTGTCGAGCTCTGTGCTGACAGCTCAGAGCCTGGAGCCTGCTTCGGATTCTGTGTCTCCCTCTCTTTCTGCCCCTCCCCCAACTCACACTCTGTCTCTCAAAAATGAATGAATGTTTTAAAAAAAGTAAATAAAAATAAATGTATTCGTTCCATATCAATACAGGAGAAAACATAACACCCTCTAGTCAGTATTGGTTGCTTTTTTTAGCAGTTTCAACCTGCAGACACCAAATATCAGCTCTTGTATGTATAATATTAGCAACTATTTTATACCATTGTTTATTATCTCTATAAATAGCACCATTCCCAATACCTAACTGTTGTTGTAAGTAAGTAAAATCTTTGGTAGTTCACTACTAGTAAGTAAATATTTTAGTGATTGAATAACTATTGATACATGTTTATATAGGTAAGAAGCTGTGACAGTTCTTTTTTTTAATGCTTATTTATTTTTAAGAGACAGTATTAGTAGGGGAGGAGCAGAGAGAGAGAGAGAGACACACACACAGAATCTGAAGTAGGCTACAGGCTCTGAGCTGTCAGCACAGAGCCCAATGTGGGACTTGAACTCCCAAACCATGAGATCATGACCTGAGCAGAAGTTGGATGCTCAACCAACTGAGACACCCAAGTGCCCCTGTGACAATTCTTTAGCTATATTTTGTTGCAACAAAATTTATATATTTATTTCAGATTTTTATTTAAATTCCAGTTAGTTAAGATAGTGTAAAATTATTTTAAGGAGTAGACTTCAATGATTCATCACTTACATATAACACCCAGTACTCAAAATGAATAGTGCCCTCCTTATTACCCATCACCCATTTAGCACATTCTCCCACCCACCTCCCTCCAACAACCCTCAGTTTGTTCTGTATCACAGAGTCTCTTATGATATGTTTCCCTTTCTTTTGTTTTTCCCCCTTCCCATCTTTTCATCTGTGTTTTGTTTTTGTTTTGTTTTGTTTTAATTCCACATGTGAGTGAAATCATGGTATTTGTCTTATTTCGCTTAGGATAATACACTCTAGTTCCATCCTGCAAATGGCAAGATTTCATTCCTTTTGGTGCCTGAGTTAATACTCCCTTGTATATGTATATACCACAGCTTTATCCATTCATCAGTTGATGGACATTTGGGCTCTTTCCATAATTTGGCTATTGGGCTATTGTTGATAATGCTGCTATGGATATCAGAGTACGTGTACCCCTTCAAATCTGTATTTTTGTATCCTTTGGGTAAATACCTAGTAGCACAATTGCTGGGTCACAGGGTAGTTCTATTTTTAACTTTTTAAGGAACCTGCATACTGTGTTCCAGAGTGGCAGCACTATTTTGCATTCCCAACAGCAGTGCAAGAGGGTTCCCCTTACTCTGCATCCTCACCAACTCTTACTGTTTCCTGTGTTGTTAATTTTAGCCATTCTCATAGGTGTGAGGTGGTATCTGATCATGATTTTTGATTTGTATTTCCCTGATGATGAGTAATATTGAACATCTTTTCATGTCAGCCATTTGGATATCTTTGGGAAAATGTCTATCCATGTCTTCTGCCCATTTCTTAAATGAATTATTTGTTTTTTAAGTGTTGAGTTTGATAAGTTCTTTATGGACTTTGGATACTCACCCTTTATCAGATATGTCTTCTCCCATTCCTTAGGTTGCCTTTTAAGTTTTGTTGATTGTTTTCCTTCACTGTGCTGAAGCTTTTTATCTTGATGAATTCTCAATAGTTCATTTTTGATTTTGTTTCCCTTGCATTTGGTGACTTCTAGTAAGAAGTTGTTCTGGCTGAGGTCAAAAAGTTGCTGCCTGTGTTCTCCCGTAGGATTTTGATGGTTTCCTGTCTCACATTTAGGTCTTTCATCCGTTTTGAATTTATTTTTGTGTATGGTGTAAGAAAGTGGTCTACTTTTATTCTGCATGTCGCCATCCAGTTTTCCCAACACTGTTTGTTGAAGAGACCTTTTTCCATTGGATATTCTTTCCTACTTTATCAAAGATTAGTTGACCATATAGTTGTGGGTTCATTTCTGGGTCTTCTGTTCCATTGATCTATGTGTGTGTTTTTGTGTTTGTGTTGTGTATACGGCTTTGTAATATAGCTTGAAGTCCAGAATTGTGAAAGCTCCCACTTTGTTTTTCTTTTTCAGGATTGATTTGGCTATTCAGAGTCTTTTGTGGTTCCATACAAATTTTAGGATTGTTTGTTGTAGCTCTGTGAAAAATGCTGGTGGTATTTTGATAGGGATTGTATTAAATGTGTAGATTGCTTTAGGTAGTATAGAGATTTTAACAATGTTTGTGTTTTCAGCCCATTAGCACGGAATGTTTTTCCATGTCTTTGTGTCATCTTCAATTTCTTTTATTAGTGTTCTATAGTTCAGAGCAGGTATCTTTTACTTCTCTGGTTAGATTTATTCCTAAATATCTTCCTGTTTTTGGTGCAATTATAAAAGGGGTCAATTCATTGATTTCTCTTTCTGTTGCTTCATTATTGGTGTATAGAAATGCACCTGATTTCTGTTCATTGATTTTATATCCTGCAATGTTGCTGAATTCATGTAATTAGTTCTAACAATTTTTTGGTGGAGTCTTTCAGGTTTTCTACGTAGAGTATCATCTGCGAATAGTGAAAGTTTGACTTCTTCCTTGCCTGTTTGGATGTCTTTTATTTCTTTTTGTTGTCTGATTGCCAAGGCTAAGACTTCCAGTACTATGTTAAATAGTAATGGTGAGCGTGCACATCCCTGTCTTGTTCTGATCATAGGGGAAAAGCTCTGTTTTTCCCCATTGAAGATGGGATAGCTGCGGGTCTTTTGTATATGGCTTTTATGATATTTGGGTGTGTTCCATGTATGCCTACTTTCTTGAGGGTTTTTATCAAGAACGAATGCTTTTTCTACATCTATTAATAGGATCATATGGTTCTTATCCTTTCTTTTATTAATGTAGTCTATCACGTTGATTTGCGAATGCAGGACTACCGTTGCAGTCCAGGAATAAATCCCGCTTTATCATGGTGAATAATTCTTTTAATGTACTGATAGATTTGATTTGCTATTATCTTGTTGAGAACTTTTGCATCCATGTTCATCAGAAATATTGGCCTGTAATTCTCCTTTTTAGTGGGGTCTTTGTCTGATTTTGGAGTCAAGGTAATGCTGGCCTTGTAGAATGAGTTGGGAAGTTTCTTTTCATTTTTATCTTTTTGGAACAGTTTTAGAAGAATAGGTATTAACTCTTTAAATGTTTGGTAGAATTCCCCTGGGAAACCATCTGGCCCTGGACTTTACTTGGGAGATTTCTGATTACTGATTCAACTTCTTTGCTAGTTATGGGTCTGTTGAAGTTTTCTATTTCTTCCCGTTTGAGTTTTGGTAGTTTGTATGTTTTGGAATTTATCCAATTCTCAAGATTGCCCACTGTGATTTTTCATAGTATTCTCTTAAAATTGTTTATATTTTCTGTGATAGTGGTTGTGATCTCTCCCTCTTTTATTCATGATTTTATCTATATGGGTCCTTTCTCTTTTCTTTTTAAAAAGTCTGGCTAGAGGTTTATCAATTTTATTAATTCTCCAAAGAACCAGTTCTTAGCTTTGTGGATCTGCCCTACTGTTTGTTTTATTTTTGTTTCTTTTATTTCTGCTCTAATCTTTATTATTTCCCTTCCTCTGGTGGCTTTGGGCTTTATTTGCTGTTCCTTGTCTAGCTCATTTAGGTGTAAAGTTAGGTTGTGTATTTAAGACTTTTCTTGCTTCTTGAGAGATAGACCTGTATTGCAGTATACTTCCCTCTTAGGACTGCCTTTATTGTATCCCAAAAGTTTTGGACTGTCGTGTTTTCACTTTCATTTACTTGCATGTACTTTGTAATTTCCTCTTTAATTTCCTGCTTAACCCATTCATTCTTTAGTAGAATGTTCTTTAACTTTCATGTATTTGTGGTCTTTCCAAATTTTTCTTGTGGTTGACTTCAAGTTTCATAGTGTTGTGGTCTGAAAATATGCATGGTATGATCTCAATCTTTTTGTACTTGTTGAGGCCTGATTCATGACCCATTATGTGATGTTCTCTATTCCTTTCTAGTCTTTATTGCTTTTTCCCACTCAAGGAGTCCCAACCTTTAATATTTTCTTGCAGGGCTGGTTTTGTGGTCATGGACTCTATGACTTTTTGTTTGGGAAACTTTATCTCATTCTATTCCAAATGACAAACTCCCTGGATAAAGTATTCTTGGCTGCATATTTTTCCCATTCAGTGAATTGAATATATCATGCCACTCCCTTCTGGCCTACCAAGCTTCTGTGGACAGATCTGCTGTGAACCTTAACTATCTTCCCTCATAGGTTAAGAACTTTTTTGCCCTTGTTGCTTTCAGGATTCTTTCCTTGTCTGTGTATTTTGTGAATTTGACTATGATATGCCTTAGTGATGGTTGGCTTTTGTTGAATTTAATGGAAGTTCTTTTTGCTTTTTGGATTTCAGTGTCTATTTCCTTCCCCAGCTTAGGGAAGTCTTCAGCTATAATTTGCTCAAATAAACCTTCTGTCCCTTTTTCTCTCTCTTCTTCTTCTGGGACTCCTATGATAGGAAGGTTAAACTTTAACATTCTCGAGTTCCCTAAGTCTACATTTGTAATCCAATACCTTTCTTTCCCTCTTCAGCTTCATTATATTCCACAATTTTACCTTTTATGTCACTGATTCGTTCCTCTGCTTCGTCTATCCTCATTGGGTTTGCATCTCAGTTATAGCATTTTTAATTTCAGCCTCACTAGTTTTTAGTTCTTTTGTCTCTGCAGTAAAGGATTCTCCAGTGTCTTCTATGCTTTTTCAAGCCCAGCTAGTATCCTTATAATTATTGTTTTAAATTCTAATTCAGACATCTTACTTACATCTGTATTGATTAAATCCCTGGCTATTATTTCTTCCTATTCTTTCTTTTGGGGTGAATTCCTCTGTGTTGTCATATTGTCAAGGTAAAAAAAAAAAAAGGGAAAAAGGAAGGTGGATCATACATGTGTTTTGATCTCTGTCTGCAATCAGAGCTCCCTCCCCATCGCAGTACCCACAGCTCTTCTGTCCCCCAAATCAACTCTCTGCAGCTCCTACCTTCCACATTGTGACAGTTTTTTCTCCTCTAGTACATTTTTTTCTCTCTCAGTCCTCAGGTTAATCTTTTGGGTATTCAAAATAATTTGATGTTTATCTAGCTGTGTTCAAGGGATGAGGCAAGCCTAGTAGGGTCTCCTCCCCTTCACATTTCCTTTAACTTTTGGCATCTGTTTCTTCCTTGTCCAACTGGAATCCTGCATAAGGATAAATTTGATAAGGACTTTCTAATGTGAAATTGCAGAGCCCATGCTTTTAGCCATTATGTTTACTGCCACCCTGGGGAAGGGGCACAGAATTATGTATTTAGTAATATTAAGGTAATATCTTAGTTTCATAGTGGAAATGTAACTCAGCACCCTCAAAATGGCTTAATGCACATATAAAAAACTGATTTTTTTAAACATACATGCTGAAGTGCTTTGAGTTAGAATTTAGAGTTCAACTTATTTGCAATATCAATGAGAGAATTAGTTCCAGAGAATCTGGTGACTTTTCCAACATCATATAGGTATCTTGTTTTCTAGTGTTCTTTAAAATTTTTTTTCATGTTCATTTATTTATTTTGAAAGAGAGAGAATGTGCAAGCAGTGTAGAGGCAGAGAGAGAGGAAGAGAGAGAATCCCAAGCAGGCTCTGCACTGTTGGCACAAAGCCCAACGCAGGGCTCTATCCCATGAACTGTGAGATCATGACCTAAGCCAAAATCAAAAGACACATGCTTAATCAACTGAGCCAGGTGCCCTTTGTGTTATCTTTTCTTACTTACTGAAAGCATGAATCCCAACTCTACTTTTATTTATTTATTTAAATTATTTTAATGTTAATTTTTCTTCAAGAGGGAGAGACAGAGTGTGAGCAGGGGAGGAACAGAGAGAGAGGGAGACACAGAATCTGAAGCCGGCTCCAGGCTCCGAGCTCCGAGCTGTCAGCACAGAGCCTGATGTGGGGCTCAAACCCACGAACTGTGAGATCATGACCTGAGCTGAATGAAGTCAGCTGCTTAAGCAACTGAGCCACCTAGGCACCCTCTACTTTTATTTTTAACCCTAGCTGTCCAGAACTGCTTTTTCTATTAGGGAGACCCTTTCTCATAGTTTGCTTGAAAATGAGGAATGCTGCTACAGCTCTTCTTCTATCTCTTACCTTTCTGCTGCTTTGATCTCCCATCTATACTTCCTTCTTTTCGCTTTATTCCCAGTTGGATGATTTAGCTCTTGTCTTCTGCTTTAATACCAAACTAACTTTTATGATAAAGAATACTAACTTAATTAAATTTACTAAATCTAAGGTAAAAATACTCTTAGAAATGGAGTATTTTATTTATTTTATTTATTTATTTTTTAATAATTTATTGTCAAATTGGTTTCTATACAACACCCAGTGCTCAATCCAACAAGTGCCCTCCTCTGTGCCCATCACCCACTCTCCCCCCTCCCACACCCATCTCTCCCCTCAGTTCTTTCTTATTTTTTGAGAGTCTCTCATGTCATGTCTTCCTTCCTCTCCGGCTTTTTTTTTTTTTTTTTCCAGAAATGGAGTATTTTATTTATTTTAAGAGAGAGCACGCGCTCGAGCAGGGAAAGGGCTGAGAGAGAGAAAATCCCAACTAGGCTCCATGCTGTCGTTACTAGAGCCCAACACGGGGCTCAAATTCGAACCATGAGATCGTGACCTGAGCCACCGGAAATGGGGTATTTTAATAGTTAGACAACAGTTTTTTCTTTTTCTTTCTGTTCTTTGATATGAACCTTAGGTGTACAGAACTGATGATAGTAACATTATCTTACTCCTTTTTTCATTGGAAAAGCTGTTGAATGTTATCATTAAATGCAATATTTGTTATAGGTCTTTGATAGATATCTGTTGACACGCCAAAGAAGTTCTTTTCTGATCTTGGTTTGAGGTTTTGTTTGTTATTTGTTTATTTTAAAAAATCCTATATGAACAAATTATATCAAATAGATAATACAACAGTTATTATCCTCAATTTTTTTTATGAAAACTAAGGCACAAAAAGATTACACAGACTTTCCCAGAGTAGCTAAGTATAGAGCCCAGGATTCAAAACCAAGCCTGGCTTCAGACTGTGTTTATATTTTTAACTAAATGTGAGTGATAGAATTTTTATGATCTATATCTGAGTCATGATCCTCTCTCAGAAAAATTACTTAAGACTTTCTTTGGAAAAAAATAAAAATTTATTTGGTATGTATTAGCTGGCTCATTTTTTAAATGTGTTTGTTTGTTTGTTTGTTTGTTCGTTTGTTCTAGACCAAACTGGAAATCCAGAAGGCCCTTGCAGAAGATTCCACTGTATATGAATATGACAGTATTTATGATGAAATGCAGAAAAAAAGGGAGGAAAATAATCCCAAATTGCTTTTGGGAAAAGACCGAAAGGTTTGTAGCTGAAAAATATAAATTTCTTTGACCTTGACCTGTATTTTATATCTTAATCTTATTTTAGCATGAGGATGATCTGGAAAAAAGCTTTTAAGTATTTGAAGTGTGAAGGGCCCCTAGTCGCAGATAATATAGATTTGATTTAGAATCCAGGAAGCCCTACTAAAAGTATCCTTGCAGGAATGAGTAAATTATCTAACAATAAAAACAAGTTGTGTTTTTTGCTTTAAAACCTTCACAAATTTTGGAAATTTTTTTCTTAGAAAGTCTTTGTACTGGTAACTCCTGTTCCTGTTCATATTTTTGTGTTTTATCATTCTCTCATTTTTTTTATTGCATTCTAGCTGGTAACTGAATCATCTGCACATGTGATCATAGTTTTACTTTGAAAAAAATAATTGAGAGTGGGAGCTTGAAATAAGTTCACATTTTTTATCACTCTTTGTCTTTTTTTTATAAGAACAGACAGATTTTTAAGGATCTTTGCATCTTATAGTATATGCAATTAGGGTGGTAGTATAAAATTAAAGCTCTTCTTTTAAATAACCATATTTCACTTAATGTGAAAAAATAGTAGGAACCCTCTGAATCACTTACCTGTTGAAATATTGAGATAATACCTGTGAAGAGGGTAAAAACACAATGGGAAAATTAGTTTGAAATGAAAAAAAATAGTTTGAATAATTTCTGTCTTTTACACTTAAATTTTTATTGAAAGCAATTTTAGTTTCATTCTTGCTAGTAAATTTATATTGAATTTTGAGAGTATGACAGTCCTCACCTATCTGGACTAGCCATTTTTATCTTAATAAATTCATGATAAAAACAGAATATTCTTAATTTTTATTTTTGATTCTTGCCTAAATAATCTTAATTTTTTCCCCTAGCCCAAGTATATTCACAACTTACTAAAAGCAGTTGAGATCAGAAAAAAAGAACAAGAAAAAAGAATGGAAAAGAAAATACAGAGAGAACGAGAAATGGAGAAAGGAGAGTTTGATGATAAGGAGGCATTTGTGACATCTGCTTATAAGAAAAAATTGCAAGAAAGAGCTGAAGAGGAAGAAAGAGAAAGAAGGGCTGCTGCACTTGAAGGTGAAATGGAAAGGGAGAAGGGTAGAAGGAAACAGAAACCGTAAAATTCTGTTCTTTGGTTTAGCCATTGGCTCTGTCCCTGAACTTCTAGGTTATAATGTGGTGGTCCTAATTTATGTATATGAATTTAAGGTATAAGTTATGGTGTTTTGTAGTATTATAAAACATAGAAGAGATTATAAGTAAAAACACAGTTGCACTCTCAGTAACTGTTATTTCTACTGGACTTTTTGTATATCTCATTTTGTTGCTTAAAACTACGGCCATTACAAGTCGTTGCCTTAGAAAATTATTCTAAATGTAAGAACCTTTTTTACAAATCGTAACACCATAATATTTGTTAGAAGCAGTAGAAACTGAGATTTAAATCCTAGTTATATTTCCTGTGTTTAGAAAACTAGAGTTATATCACTCAAGGAACATTAACTGGGTGGGCATTTAGGACAAGAATAACATTAATTGAAGAAAAGAACAAAGATGTGCAGGAGCCAAAGAATGTCTAAGTGCTTTACTTCAGTACTTTCTACTCATGGTCATTTCTCAGAATCTAAGTAAAATGTATACATATAAATAGCCTAATTGACAAATGCTCATCAAGTTTAAATAGAAGAAAATCAAGTCTAATATTCTGTCTAAGCATCTAGAATAATCGGCTGGCAGATTTTCTGTGAAGGACCAGATAAGTAAATATTTTAGGCTTCGTGTACCGTATGATTTCTGTTGGAGCTACTCAGTTCTGCCTTTCTAATGCAAAAGCAGCCTTAAACAATAAACAAATGAACAGGGCTACATTCTGATAAAAATACATTTACCAAAACAGTTGGCCACACTGCAGGCTATAGTTTGCTAACTTTAGATCTAGAGAGTAGTTTATACACTGTATGTTATATACATAACTGTAGAACGGAACTGTGTTGTGCCTTTTTGAAAATGTTCCTCTCACGTTTGCTTTCCCTCTCAGCACGTTTGGATGTAACCAAGCAGAAAGATCTCAGTGGATTTTATAGACACCTATTAAATCAAGCAGTTGGTGAAGAGGAAGTACCTACATGCAGCTTTCGTGAAGCCAGGTGAGATATGGCGTATGGAATGTTTACAAGAAAGATTCTGTTCATGATCTGTGCTTGTAGGGTCATTTTAACCCTCTGAAAGATAGAAGATTGCAGCATTGCATATTGTATTGTCAGCCAAACCTGACCTGATTGAATTGCAAGGGATTTACACTTTCTTAATTAAAAACCTACAGATTTAGTTCAAGATTATTTCTGTTCTGCAGGATTCCTACATGTATGTTCATAAGAAGTAGTTTACTTTCATAAATAGGACATAGCCTCCAGAAAATGTAAGATCCACATATTAAGGGCTAGAAATGCACTATCTATTATGTAGCCACTAGTCACATGTGGCTATTTAAATAAAATCTAGGGGCATCTGGGTGGCTCAGTAAGTTAAGCGTCTGACTTCAGCTCAAGTCATGATCTCGTGGTTCACGAGTTTGAGCCCCACATCTGGCTCACTACTATCAGCCTGTCAGTGCGGAGCCTGCTTCGGATCCTCTGTCTCCCTCCTGGCCCTCCGCCACTTGCACTTCACTGTCAAAAAATAAATAAAACATGAAAAATATATATATTATAAATAAAATACAAAATTTTAGTCACAATAGCCATATTTCAAGTACAGTTGCTACATATTGCTAGTGACTACCATATTAGATGGCACAAATATGGACATCACTATTTCTGTAGATCTTTCCATTAGCACTGGTATAGAAAGAAAGAATTGGAGGGTTTTTTTAAATAAAATTATAAAGTATTGTAGGAATGATCAAGTGACTCTCATAAGTATATAGCTGAAGATAAAAGGGAGAATTTGTCCTAATCTTGTATCTAAGTAAACGGTTTTTAGAACAGAGACATTCAGATTAGAGGATCTGGAGTAGGTGTTGCTGGGAAAAGGAGAGAGGCAGGAGAATGGAATTAAAGGTGAAGAGAGGGAATTAGATTTATACTCTCACCCCACCTCCCTTGCTGCCAACTGCTAGGTTTGATTAGAAAATTGACGAGTCTAAGAAAGTATATTTGAAGAGAGATTTTGAATGAAGAATTAGAATTTCTATTAGAGTTTCATCTGGAACAGTTGTGAGGCCAGTCATGAAACTCCATAATGTCATTTAATAGTTGTACTTTTCTCAGAGTCTGATAATAGAACTCCTATCTATTAATCTTTAGAAGACAGTTCTGCTGCCAATACCCAAAGAACCACTGTTGTTCTTTTAGGGTGATTAGTAAGAATGAATGTGTGAGTAATGTAAATAAATTAACCACCTTATCAGCTGGGAAAATGTAAACAATTTTTAGTATTATTTATTGTAATTGGGCAGATCCATATATTCCCATTTTGTTGTGATAGATGCCAAGGGAGGGGTGTTCGTGCCTTTTTTTTGTTTTTAGTTGCTCATGCCTTTTTAATCATAAAAGAAATTACTGACATTTAGAATTAGATTTTGCTATGAAAAAAATTATCTTCATGTATTTCCAGAACTATTCTTAAATTTTATAAAAAGAGAAATAAAAATCCAACAAAGAGCTGTAACTTGAACTTCATGTTATGAAAATAATACTTAGATCCAAAATATATCTTACTTTTCTCAATTATTGTCATGTTTAACAAAAACAAAGACCTTGTACAGACTCCTCTCTGAAGGTTCTAGTGGTCCAATACAGAAAGCTAATTTCCTCTATTTTACTTTTACCTTTTTCTGAAATTATTCTGAATGGTTAGAAAATACTAGTTTACGCTGTTATAAGGCAAATAACACCTTCTCACATTTAGTAGTTAAATTTAAGTATTGAGAAAAATTATGTGAACATTTCATGTGCTTACTACAATTGATAATATGGCATTTTCTCTTACTTTTTTTAAGGTCTGGAATAAAGGAAGAGAAATCAAGGGGTTATTCTGATGAAGTAAGTGCAGAGAACAGAATACCACATGAGAAATGCATTCTCCAAACTGTTGCACAAGTAGAGGAAAACCCAGATGCGGACAGTGACTTTGATGCTCATAGCAGTGAGGATGATAAAATGGAAGAAAATAAAAAAGTAAACTCCAGAAGGGAGAAGCTCACAGAGACCTTTAAGAGTGACTCTAAACATCAGAGGAATCAAACCCACTCGCGGTCTTCTAGTGAAGAAAGAGAGCCTGGTACGAAATGCCACACAAAAAGGTCCAAGTCAAGAGTTCGTGAGAAAAGGGAAGATCAGCACCAAGAGAGACAATCCAGGGATCATGAGAACTGTTACGATGACCGTGATTACCGAAAAGAAAAGAAGGATTTCCATAGGCACCGAGAGGCCAGCCATAGAGATTCCCACTGGAAGAGGCATGAAGAGGAAGATAAACTGAGGGGAAGAGACCAAAGAGAAAGAAATGACAGAGATTGGAAAAGAGAGAAAGACAGGGAGAAATATTCCCCAAGAGAACAAGAAAGAGATAGACAACGAAATAATCATGACCGACACAGTGAGAAAGGGGGAGAGAAGGAAGAGAAAAGCAAAGAAGAGCATGTGAAAGCAAGGAAAGAAAGATATGAAAACAGCGACAAGTACAGACATAGAGAGCAACGCGAAATAAGTGTTCAGTCTTCAGAAAGAAACCGAGACAAAGAAGAAAACAGCCCGAATTCTAGGGCAAAGGATAGGTTTCTTGACGGGGAAAGATCCAATAAAGTGAGAAACATGGACAAAGAAAGAAACCCAGAGAAACCCTCCAGTCCTGAAACGTCACTGGGAGCAAAACATAGACTCACAGAGGCATGCCAAGAGACAAGCAAAGAACAAGAAGGACCACATGAGGTGGGGAACAAGTTTGCAAAGCGAAATAACGAAGAAACTGTCATGTCGGCTAGAGATAGGTACCTGGCCAGGCAGATGGCACGGGTTAATGCAAAGACATATATTGAGAAAGAAGATGACTGATAACTGCCCCAATAGAAAGACCTGTGGAGGCACAGAAGATGATAACTCCTGGAACATGCTGTGTGAAAGCAGAAAGGAGTATGTTAACAGTGCTTGGGAGGGTATTTTTTAATATAGCTTCAAAATTCATTATTGGCTTAAATAAAAAATAAGTCCTTTTGTCTTGAATGTTTGAATTGATATGTATTTAATTATCATTACCACATTCTTGGTTGTATTCAAGCAACTTAAAGAATGTGTTAAACCCTTATATAATTACTTAATGAGGAAAATTGTCTCCACTGCAACCATTAAAAAATAACTCCTCAAACAACTCTCCTAATAATGTTGGCCTTGTTGCAGGAGGTGTTAGTTTTATAAATATTGTTATTCTAGATAAAAATATGGATTTGAAAAAAAAATGTGGATTTGAGTAATAGAGACTATTGCTGTACTTTATGTTTTGAAATTTGTGTTAATGTATAAAATATGGATCATACATTGTCTAACTTTCTAGCTCACAGAATATTTGGCTTAAATGCAAATAAAAATAGCAGTATGTTTTTACATTTAATTCAGTCTCTTATTTTAAAAATAATGTCACTCGTTGATGCGACAATTCCTCCTTTTTTATTTTTTTTTAATATTTATTTATTTTTGAGAGAGAGAGAGACAGAGTGCGAGCCGGGGAGGGGCAGAGAGAGAGGGAAACACAGAATCTGAAGCGGGCTGCAAGCTCTGAGCGGTCAGCACAGAGCCAGACATGGGACTTGAACCCATGAACTGCAAGATCGTGACCTCAGCCAAAGTTGGAAACTTAACTGACTGAGACACCCAGGCGCCCCCCCCCCTTTTTTTTTCTTAATTAAAACTCACTTTAATTCTGAAACCCTAGCTAGATAGTAAATTGGTTATTTCAGTCAGTTTTAGCTGCAGTGGAAAGATGGAGACATTTAGCCTAGTGAGGTTAGCTAAAGATCCAGGTAGCCTGTTAATGACCCTGATTTCTTTTATATACTCCAGTAAAGAAACAGTGTTTGAAATTAAACTAAATAATTCATTCATGGGTAAAAGATGAATGACATGAAGAAAGTACTTCTAACAGAAAGTACTGTTTATATCTCTCATACTTCATCATGAAGTTACATTGTCTTATTTTCAAAAGGACCTAGTTTAATAATATTGACTTTTAGGGGCGCCTGGGTGGCTTATTCGGTTAAGCATCCAACTTCAGCTCAGGTCATGATCACAGTTTGTGGATTCAAGCCTCGTGTTGGGCTCTGTGCTGACAGCTCAGAGCCTAGAGCCTGTTTCAGATTCTGTATCTCCCTCTCTCTCTGCCTCTCCCCCGATCATGATCTGTCTCTCACAAAAATAAACATTAAAGATTTAAAAAAATAAAAAGAATCCGACTTTTGACTTCAGCTTGGGTCATGATCTCACGGTTTGTGAGTTTGAGCCCCGTATCAGTCTCTGTGCTGGCAGAGTGGAGCCTGCTTGGGATTCTGTCTCCCTCTCTCTCTCTGCCTTTCCCCAGCTTGCTCTCTAAATAAATAAATAAAAATAAACTTAATAATATTGACTTTTAGAACATAAATTATATATTTAGGATCAAATTTAGTATTCATAAATTATTTTATTATGCCCTTAAAGCTAGAAAGGGAAAGTAACACATCTAATGCCCATTGTCTCTTTTTTTCATTTAAATAGTTTATTTTCAAATTGGTTTCCATATAACACCCAGTGTTTATCCCAACATATCCCAAGAGATGCTCTCTTTAATGCCCATCACCCCCTCTCCCCCCTCCCTTACCCCCCTCACCCTCAGATTGTTCTTAGTCTTTGAGAGTCTCTTATGTTTTATCTCCCTCCCTCTCTGTGTCTTTCCTTTCCCCTCTGCTCCTCCCCAATAGTTTTTGCTAAGTCTCTCAAAATCCACCTATGCATGGAAACATATGGTATCTGTCTTTTTCTGACTTACTTATTTCACTTAATATAATATCCTCCACTTCCATCCATGTTGCTACACGTGGCCAGATTTCATTTTTTCTCATTGCCACGTAGTATTCCGTTGTATATATGTACCACATCTTCTTTATCCACTCGTCAGTTGATGGACACTTGGTCTCTGTCCATGATTTTAATGCCCATTATCTCTTGACGGACACATTAAATGTCAGTTGCTTCCTAATACTTTAAAATAGATCAGTGACAGTGATAAACACTTAAGAGCACGGACTACGTGTACACGGAGTCATATAATGTAACTGAAAAAAGCTCAGGCGAGATGATGGAACACCTGAGTGACAGGCTAAAACTCTTCAACTTCAGTAGGGAATACAGTTTCTTTGTTGGAGTTACCACTAGTGCCATATAGTGGAGAGATTAATTTGACCATAGTATGCAAGATACAGTCAAGGAGGGAGAGACTGGAGTCAGAGAGATCTGATAAGAAATTTGATTTCCCTCCCCCAGTAGTTCAGAAACTTTCACAAAGCAGCTTGGATGCTTTGGATAGGAAAAACAGCATATTACCTTTATTAACAAGGTTTTGACATAACTCAGGAACAAACTACAAATTAAGGTGTTTTTTTTTTTTCTATCTCCTCCAGATATATAGATGTTTTTCCTCTTGGCGTCCATTTTACCCTTTTCTAGGACCAGTGCCTTGGTTTTCTCTTGGGAGAGTACCCCTGAAAGGTTTGCGACTTAACCTAGACCAATTCTGACACTGTCAGACTTAATGTTTTCCACTATGACTGCCGACTTCAAAGATGAGGTAAGTCCAGAGTTGCTTGGGAGAATGACTGCCTCAGTGCCTGACAGAATAAAGCCCACACAAAAGAAAGCAGAAATGAGCGGAGAGAAGGACAAACATCTGATGATTGCTTTTGTCTCTCTGGCTCTAGTGGGCATACATTTTTTAGATATTTAAACCAATACTTTTCCTGTCTTTCTTAAGGCAGTTTCAGTTGGATTTCTGCCACCATAGCCAAAAAAGACCTATTTGATAGAAGGTTCTGCCTATGATGTCCATGCCACAAGTTACTGGAACATTTTTAATAAACTTTAAAAAATTGTAATATAATAAATTAGCATTTTAAAAAAGTACATGTATCTTAAGTATACAGTTTAATAGATTTACACAGAGTGAATACATTTAGTGCAAAAAGCACATTACCTGACCTACAAAAAGCTCTCTTCACACCCCTTCCTGGCCTCTGTACTACCTCTTCCTCCTTTAACACCACAAATTAGGTTTTGTTTTTTAATTAAATTGAAGTTCCTCTTTTTTTAATGTTTTTTAATTTATTTTTGAGAGAGAGAGAGAGAGAGAATGTGAGCAGAGGAGGGGCAGAGAGAGGGAGACAACAATCCATAGCAGGCTTTAGGCTCTGAGCTGTCAGCACAGATCCCGACGTGAGGCTCAAACTCATAAACTGTGAGATCATGACCTGAGCCAAAGTTGGATGCTTAAACAACTGAGCCACCCAGGTGCTGCAAGTTTTCTTACTTTCTAGATTTTACAGCATTTATCCATACTGTTGATGCACATTGAGTTATTTCCTGTTTGGGGTTATTATGAATAATACTTCTAGGAGCATTCTGGTACTTGTCTTCTTATATGTACATAGATGTTTTGGGGGTATTCCTAGGGATGGAATTGCTGATCCACAGGTTATGTGTGTGTTCAACTTTAATAGATACTGTCAGTCAGTTATCCAAAATACACTCCATCAATATGTGAGAGTTCCAGTTGCTCCATGTTCTTGCTTAAGCTTGGTAATTGTTTATCTTTCGTCTTTTGAGTTTAGTCATTCCGTTGGGTATGATGATCTCTCATGGTTTTGTGGTTCCCTGCTGACTGTCATATACTTACTAGAATTTGAATATCTCCCTTTTGAAGAGGATGTTTCTTTTGCCTATCCTAGAGGGACTGGGGCTGGGGGATATTATCTCCTTATTTTCATGACCTAAATGATTATATATTCTGGGTAGAGTTGTTTGTTTTTGTAAGTAACTTCTCTTCTTCATGGCTTACCTTTTCACTCTCACTCATAATGGTATCTTTTAATGAACAGAAGTCTTTAATTATGATAAAGTTAAACTTAATTAAAAATTGAATGAAATTTAAAGTTCACTTCCTCACTTGTACTAGACATTCTTTGAAGTGCTCAACAGCCACATGTATCTAGTGGCTACCGTACAGGAAAGTGCAGATTTACAGAACACGTCTACCATTGCAGAAAATACTGGACAACACTCTTCTGGAAGCATTATATATTTTTTTACAATTAGATTTACCATGCATCTGGAATGAATTTTTGTATGTAGTATGATACGGAGGTGAAGATTTATTGTTTTCCATCTGGGCATCAAATAGGACTCATCAGTGAATGAAAACTTTGTTCAAATTAAAACTACAATTAACACCATTGAACATCCACCAGGAATGGCAAAAATGTTTAGACACAATACCGAGCGTTGGTGAGGTTGTGGAGCAATGGGAAGTCATATATGCCACCAGTGGCAGGTGACTGGCACAACAATTTAATTTTACCTAGGAATATCGATGCTGCGTCTTATCTGTAACTCGTATTCTTCCACAGATGAGCCAGGAATTTTCATAATAGTGTTTTTCATCAAACCGGAAACAACCTAAAATGTCTATCAGTAGTAAATGAATCTGGTACGTATATATACACAATACAGTGAAAATGCTAGAGCTACACACAATTGTGATGAATTTCATAGTATTGTAAGTAACAAAAAGTAATTAGCATAGTTTAAAAAAAAAAAAAAAGCAAAATAGGGGCTCCTGGGTGGCTCAGTTGGTTAAGTCTTGGATCTTGGACTTTAGCTCAGGTCATGATCTCACAGTTTGTGAGTTTGAGCACCATATCGGGCTCTGCTGACAGTGCGGGGCCTGCTTCAGATTCTCTGCCTCCCTATTTCTCTTTGCCCTTCCCTAGGTTGCGTGTATGCTCTCTCTCTCTTTCTCTCTTTCAAAAATAAACATTTAAAAAAAATAACAAAACAAGAAAGGAGTGCGAAGGTGGCTCAGTCAGTAAAGTGTCTGACTCTTCGATTCAGCTCAGGTCACGATCTCACAGTTCATAAGCTCGAGCCCTGCATCAGTCTCTGCACTGACAGCTCAGGGTCTGCTTGGGATTCTAGGTCTCCCTCTTTCTCTCTGCCCCTCCCCCACTTGCTCTCTTCCTCTCAAAAAAAACCTTTAAAAATACCCAAAATGATACTGTATAGAGATACTTGGGTAGGTAATAAAACTAAGAAAAAGCAAGGAAACGATTGTTAAAGTCAATATTTGTGATACAGGAGAGGTACACACAGGGCTTCTAGATGTTGGCAATATTTCATTTCTTGACGTGGATGATAGTTACTTGGCTGTTCGCTCTATTCTTTCAATTGTAAATATGTTTTATGTATTCTGTATGCATAATACATCTCACAGAAGACACTTTTGTAAAAAAATTTCTAATATATGAGTCAGAGGAACTGTTAGCCATCCTGGTTAATCTTAGTCATTTCTACGGGAAGAGTCTATAAAGATGTTGCTTAATTGAATGGCTTATGCACAGGGCGGCAGTATTTGATAATGTATTATTTGGACTAGTATGAATGAGATTCATTAATTTCGTTACTAGATATGTGTTCTTTTCAATAGATGAGTTCCAAAATTGTACTTAAATTTTGTGAGTTGATAAACCGGTGTTCTTCATACTCCATTTTCAACAATACATAAATAACTCAAGATGTTTTTATTTTCCTTCTGCCTCCCCTTGTTTACTCTTCCTCCAGTCATACCAAATACACGGTGCTGTTTCATGATAACCAGACCTCTCACATACTGGTTGCTTTGCCCAGAATGCCACCTATGTTTCTACCTAACTTCTTATTATTTTTAACATTTATTTATTCTTAAGAGACGTAGAGACAGAGCGTGAGCAGAAGGGCAGAGAGAGAGGAGATACAGAATCTGAAGCAGGCTCCAGGCTCTGATGAGCCATCAGCACAGAGCCCGACGCGGGGCTCGAACTCACAGACCGTGAGATCATGACCTGAGCCGAAGTTGGCGGCTTAACCGACTGAGCCACCCAGGCGCCCCTAACTTCTTATTTTTAAAACTGACCGGAAGTGGCATTGCCTCCAGAAAACCTCTCTTAATACCCCTCTTCGCTTCAGCAACACCTGTTTCCTTCACGTGCTGTGCGTTGTAGTATGATGATAGGATGTTAGTTTGAAGAAAAGATCCAAACTCAACTGTATATGCCTAGTGCCTACTATAATGCAAATTTTTTGTTTCTTTTATCTTAATATCCCTTAAGCATTTCTTAAAATCAGAATCTTAAAACTGGAGTGACCTAACATCTAACATAACCCCTGCAATTTAAAGTGTCTTTAAGGCACAGGGCACCTGGGTGGCTCAGTCGTTTGAGCATCCGACTCTCTCTCGATTTCAGCTCAGGTCATAATCCCAAGGTTTGTGAGTTCGAGCCCTACTTAGGGCACTACTTGGGATTCCCTCTCCCTCTGCCCTTCCCGAGCAGGCGTGTACTCTCTCCCTGCCACTACGGCCCTTCCTGTGCATTCTCTCTCTCAAAATAAATATACTTAAAAAAACTTATTTTTTTTTTTTGTCTTTAAGGCATCAGGTTTAAGAGCTGAGACTTGGAGGTCTAGGGTCTATTTATTAGCTGCATAACCTTGGACAAGTTTAAGTTCCCTAAGCTTCAGCCTCCTTTGTAAAATGGGGATAATAAAAGTGTGTCTTTCATAAGACTGATGCGAGGATTGCTTGAAATCATGCATATAATGCTGTTCCTGATGTTAGTAAGCACACAGTAAATACTAATATTTGTCATCAGTTGTATTATGACAACCCATGAGACAGGGTCAGTGAAGTTGAGTGACTTATATAAGATCATCTAGTTTGATAGTTGCTGAGAACTTGAGGCCTTGTCTTCTCAATCCTATCTGGCTGTTCTTTCCACCAGTGCAGGAGAGTTTTTTCGCTTTTGGCAAAATACATGACATCTGTCATCCTTATGATGAAAGGAAAATAGCCCAGATGAATGACATGAAATATGATATATTTTCATGCATCTAGCACATTGAGGGCTTTGTGCCAGATGTACTGGATTCTTGTTCATTGTGGAAGAAGATAAAGCCTAAAAGAAGAAATAGGAATAGTTAACAGGAAAGGTTGTGGGGTGGGAAAAAGTTTAGAAATCTACTTTATCGCTGAAGTGTCCTGGGAGACGCTTTCTATTTCCAAGCTCTGACCATCCCATTATACTGCTAATCCCTTTCCTCACTTTGCCCCTTAAGAAAATATGATGGCGGGGCACCTGGGTGGCTCAGTTGGTTAAGCATCCAACGTCGGCTCAGGTCATGATCTCACTGTTTGCGAGTTTGAGCCCCGCTCTGTGCTGACAGCACAAAGCCTGGAACCTGTTTCAGATTCTGTGTCTCCCTCCCTCCCTCTCTCTCTGTCTCTCTGTCTCTCTGCCCTCCCTCCCTTGCTCGAGCTCTCTCTCTCTCTCTCTCAAAAATAAATAAATATTAAAAAAAAAAAAGAAAATCTGATGGCTTTCTTAGGCTGTAAGTGTAACTACTAATGCAAATTGCTACTCTCCCCTTTAGATCATACCTTCCCTAACTAGTCAGTCCATTAAGTGGTACCGTGCAAGGTAAAAGCTCTCATGGCCCAGAGCTGGGAGTCACCACAACCCAGTGAAGGAAAGAACTATGTAGGAGTGGCCTACACTTTGTGTCAGCCCAAATGAGGGTGAGAGGTAATCGTGCAGAGAGGAGGCCCCTGCGAGAGGTTGAGGCCAGGTGTGGTAGGGAAGGCATCCACTGAGCGGGTGGCAGTGGTGACTACCCAGTAAGGGTTGTCAGCCTGAGCAAGGTGAGAAGGACATTCGTCCAGGGGACATCCCAGCATGAGGTGTCAGAACTCGAATGGGGCAAGGAGAGCAGCGGCAGTAGAGTACTGCTCATGTTCAAGGACTCTGATCAAATAAGCAAATATAGTCAGGCTAATGGCAGCCAGGTCTCTCACTGTCCTAAAAGGGGTTATAAATACAGAGAGAACTAGAGAGAACTTGGCAGTGTTGGGTTAGAGTTGGAAATACTGGGCGTGAACTCATAGTTTTCATAGTACACATCACGAAATAATGATGGATGCAAATGCAAATTATGATTAGCCACTCTCGCTGGCTCAGTGTGGGATACTTTGAGCATCAAGATTAATGAATATAATCCAGTGAACAAAACAGGAATCCATAAAAAAATCAATGAATAAATGTTAGAGGAGGAAGAAGATATTTGCACAGTCACAGAGTAACACGTGCTATAAAATATTAATTACAAAAGAAAAGAAACTTTACAGTGGAAAACCTGGTAGACGCCACCTTATTTGGGTAACTGAAGTTAACATCACCAATATGGGACAAATCAACTTGGGCTTCACCTGACAGAGGAGCATCGGGTGAAGACAGAAACGCACAGCCATCATTCCCATGATATTTGCCAAAAACAGTGAGCCTGAGTCTAATCATGAGAAATCGATCATCGTCAAATATCAAACTGGGGGACATTCTGCTAAATAACTGACTCGTAATCTTCAAAAGTATCGAGGTCATGAAACTCCAAGAAGACTGGGAAACTGTTCCGGCCTGAAGGAAACAAAAGAGACGTGAAGCTAAATGAAAAGTGTGATTCTGGACTGGATCCTTTTGCTACAAGGATGTCATTGAATGGGGTCGCAGATTAAATGGCAGGAACGGAGCAATGTCACTTTCCTGATTTCGACGTGGTTACGTAGGAGAAGGTCCTTATTTGTTGAAAATACATCCCTCGTGATTTTCAGTTTTGAATTTAGGATCTGTGTATTTAGGCTTCGATGGATGATGATTTTATTTTATTTTATTTTATTTTTTAATGTTTACTTACTTCTGAGAGACAGAGCATGAGCAGGGGAGGAGCAGAGAGAGGAAGACACAGAATCCGAAGCAGGCTCCAGGCTCCGAGCTGTCAGCACAGAGCCTGACGTGGGGCCTGAACTCACCAACCGTGAGATCATGACCTGAGCTGAAGTCGGATGCTTAACCGACTGAGCCACCCAGGCGCCCCTGGATGATGATTTTAAAGACAGCATGCGGATAACCTTTGGCCTGGACTCAGAAAGCCTAGGTGCATGTCCTGTCCTAGAACTTGTCAGCTGCGAACTTAATTAACTTCTTTGAGCCTCAGGCTCCTCATCTGCAATACGAGGAAAGTAACAGCTGCCACCCAGAGCTCTGATGATCATGTGAGATGATAGATGTGGAAACACATTATAAACTAAAGTGCTGCACAAAATACAAAGAACTGTCATAATTTACCTTTACTGAAATTTAATATTTCTAATTGTAGGTAGTATTGATACTAAATATTTGCAAATGACATGCAGTCGTGTTTGGGATTTGTATAAATGTTTTCATAATGTACAGTTAAGATTAAGATTTTAAAAAAATTTTTTAATGTTTATTTTTGAGAGAGAGAGAGTGAGCAGGGGAGGGGCAAGGAAAGAGGGAGACACAGAATCTGACTCTGGGTTCTGAGCTGTCAGCACAGAGCCCGACGTGGGCTGGAACTCACAGACCATGAGATCATGACCTGAGCTGAAGTTGGACGCTCAACCGACTGAGCCACCCAGGCACCCCGATTAAAAAAATTTTTTTTAATAATTATTTTTGAGAAAGAGAGAAAGCACGGGGGAGGGGCAGAGAGAGAGAGGAGACAGAGGATCCAGAAGTGGGCTCTGCGCTGACAGCAGAGAGCCCAACATGGAGCTCAAACTCACAAGCCTCGAGACCGTGACCTGAGTCAAAGTCAAATGCTTAACCGACTGAGCCATGCAGGCACCCTAAGGTTAAGATTTTTATCTTAACCTTAAGAGTTTGGAAATTTTGTTTCTATTGTGAGACAACACAAATCTATATATCCTGATGTGAAAAGTTATTACAGTTGACAGTTCAGAACACAATGCACTTGCTCAAGCCTCACGTTTAACCTAGACCATTTACAACTAACTGCATAAATGAATACATGGGCATGCTATGAATCTTAAACAGGAGACTCTACTTTTATACAAATAAAATTTAGTTTAGTTCTGGGGCTCCTGGCTGGCTCAATTGCAAGAGCATGCAACTCTTGATCTCAGGGTTGTGAGTTTGAACCCCACATTAGTATAGAGATTACTTAAATAAAACTTAAAAAAAATTAGTTTTGCCACTAAAGTTTTAAAATAATCATGTTTCATGTAAAAAAGAACAGTGAGAAATTTCACATTTCCACCATTGACAGAAGTGAAGAAGAAATTTACTTAATTTTAATATTTATTTATCCTTGAGAGAGCGAAAGAGAGCGAGTGAGCAGGGAAGGGGCAGAGAGAGAGGATCCCAAGCAGGCTCTGTGCTGTCAGTGCGGAGTCTGACATGGGGCTCGATCCCACAAACCGTGAGATCATGACCTGAGCTGAAATCAAGAATCAGACGCTTAACTGACTGAGCCACCCACGTGCTCCAAAATTTGCTTAATTTTAGCTGTAGGTAAAGTGGGAGATGAAAGTAAAAATGAGGGGAAAGAAATATCATTTGCATATGACTCAATTAACCATACCTGAGAATTTGAAACACCTTACAAGTTTGGCCAACACACAAAGTATCCTGAGAACTCGTTTG
Organism: Paguma larvata; assembly: GCA_030068075.1. Taxonomy (NCBI): domain Eukaryota; kingdom Metazoa; phylum Chordata; class Mammalia; order Carnivora; family Viverridae; genus Paguma; species Paguma larvata. The sequence goes on from CM057843.1 coordinate 8,173,872, forward strand.
TAAATCAAATCATATTTTACACTTGATCTTAGCCAAAGGCAGAGAAGCAATAATCAAATCTATTTGAAATAACATTGGAGAAATAACTGTATATTCTTAAGTCCCTAATTTTATCTTTTAAAATATGCATTTTTCACATATCAGGTTTTCTTAAGATAAGGTGCACCTATAGATTAGAGTTTGAATAAGAATAATCTTTCTTTTTAAAATACCTTTTTTTTTCTTTTTAAGATTTTATTCTTGGGGTGCCTGGGTGGCTCAGTCAGTTAAGCATCCAGCTTCAGCTCAGGTCATGATCTCATGGTTTATGGGTTTGAGCCCCGCATCGGGCTCTCTGCTGTCAGCACAGGGCCCACTTTGGATCCTCTGTCCTCCTCTCTGCCCCTTCCCCATGTGCAATCTCTCTGTCTCTCTTGCCCTGTCTCTCTCAAAATAAAAATAAACATTTAAAAAAAGATTTTCTTTTAAAGTAATCTCTACATACGACGCGGAACTCGAACTCACAACCCTGAGATCAAGAGTCTCGTGCTCTACTGACTGAAGCAGACAGGCAACCCCTAAATGACATTTTTTACAGAAGAAAAAAAAACAGAAATGCCGTTATTTGCTTATAGTGTTTTAGGTATTTTAGCATAAAAGTGGGATAACTTTTCTGCCCCAAATATTTGTTTGGGCTGTCACTGTTTATGGTAGATAAGTTATCTACTATCACTGGAGTCTTCAATTTTAGAATTGAAGGACTCCTATAATCTATTCTTTCCCATAAATGATAAGATTTAGCAGACATTAAAACTTTTTTCTGATGAGTGTCCCACCAGTGCAGTTTCCAAATTGGAGTTGGCCAGTGAAAACCATATATTTTGAGAGCTTGGGAAAAAAAACAAACCACCAAAGACAAACTTGGACTGGTATTAGAGCGATTTGGCATGGATATTGTGATGTGTTGGTAAGAGAAATACCCTCTGAAATTCCAACTGAAATATTTTTTTTTAAATGTGAATTATTTTTTTTTTAAATCTTCTTCTCTTGAAAAGGTGAGTTGTTTTTAAACACCTCATTTTGAAATAATACTAAATAGATCCCAGTTGTATGAATCAGAAGGAGAAACATATTTAAATTCCATCCTAAAACGTTTATCTTTTCCATTGTGGTAAATGCCCACTAAAACAATTGAGAGGAATCTTGTTTCTTTCTAGCAGAGAAAATAACCCCACCTTCATTTAGAAATTTCCAGAATCCAGGGCACCTGGGTGGCTCAGTCAGTTAAGCGTCCAACTTTGGTTCAGGTCATGATCTCACGGTGTGAGCCCCACATTGGGCTCTGTGCTGACAGCTTGGAGCCTGTTTCAGATTCTGTGTCTCCCTCTCTCTCTGCCTTTACCCTGCTCACCCTCTGTCTCTCAAGAATACATAAAACATTTAAAATTTTTTAATAAAAAAAGAAATTTCCAGAGCCCAAGAAGAGCATAGAAATTAGATCACCATATTTGCTCTGCCTGTAATGTGGTTATCTAAACCTTAAAATATTTAGAGAAAGTTAAGCAATAAGGGGAAAGTAAGAAAAGTTAAGAGATTTGAAATACTCCATCCATGGAACTAATCATGACAAATTTTAATAAAGATCATTTACTTATCTCTGATAGTGAAAAAAAAGGTCAAAACCTAGAATGTTTCCAGTGAACCAGAACAGTTTTCTACAGTTTAGGGATATTCTCTGTTGTAATATTTCTTTTCCCATACTTGGATTTATGAATTTCATTCGCTAACATCCTTCTCAAATAAGCACTTTATAAGCTCAACTTTTTAGTTAAGAGTGTTTTATGTAACTCACTTTTGTGTGTTTTTTTTAAACGTGTATTTATTATTAAAGAGAGAGCCCACGCGTGTAGGAGAGAGGCAGAGAGAGAGGGAGACCAAGGATCCGAAGTGGGCTCCGCGCTGACAGTAGAGAGCCCCATCCAGGGCTCGAACTCAAAAACCGTAAGATCATGACCTGAGCTGAAGTCAGATGTTTAGCTGACTGAGCCCCCCAGGCACCCCTCACCTTGTGTGAGTTCCACGATAACTTTATCTATCTTTTTTTTTTTTTTTTTTTTTTTTGCTTTTATTGAATTACTTATGTGATAGCAGGTTGCAACTTAATCTCTCTGAGGAACTACGGCTTCTCTTCCCCACCCTTCCCTGACCAAAAAGAAAAAAGAAAAAAGAAAAAAAGAAAAGACAAGGAAAAAGGGATGGTGGAAAATGAGCTCCGGTTACTGCTGTGTTTAATGAAGACAACCGTTCTGAACAATTCTGGTGTCTTAAGCACCAGTTGTTGATTTATGAGTAAAGAGACTTGCAAGAAAGGAACCAGGCTTCAATTATATGATTCTGTAGCTAAGCACGAAGATACGTGTAAGAACACCACAGTCAAGCCATTACATTCCTTAGTTTTAAGCTTTGCTTTGACAGTGAACCCCAAACCAATTACAAACAAGTAGAACATACCAGTTCACCCTTTCCTACTTATCAGGGAAAATATGATCCTAATTCTACGAGAGTAATCTCCCTTTTAAGGCTTGGGGGTGGGATGGAGGCGTTAAACGGAAATTCATATTTAAGCTTAAATTTTGAAGTTAGTGTCATCAAATTAACAAACTTAGTAAAAAGGATGGGGAGGGGTGACTCCTCTCACCAAAGAAATTTTTTGGCCTTATTTTGAGATTTCATTATTTGCTTCGAGTTTCACGATTTGACTTTGGAGCTATTATATCGACTTTGTGCTCGTCAGGGTCTCGTATCCGTCTCCAGATGGGGCAGCCAGGGCGATGACTTTACGCTACAGGTCACATGCATTCTACACAACAAATGGAACAGATTTTAAACGGGTTGTAAGTTTTCTGGAAGGGGGATGAATTCTTTGGCTTCATTGCTTATCAATGTAGGACACGACCTTAATCAGTTGGATTGCCTCCATGCTTTGTCTTGTGTCTTGCCTATTTCTTGTGTATTTCTTCCTAATAAAATCACAGCAAAAAAAAAAAAAATTAACTTCAGTACTTAACTTTACAGTTCAGTTCCATTTTTATTTTTTACTTTTATGTAAATACTACATTAAATGTAAAAGGTCTTTAAAAGATTGTTTTAAAGTCCATTTCCCTACTTCTAAGTTTTCCTTTAAAAAAAATCCATAGTAGTTACTGGTAAATACAGATCAAGGAAATGCAAACTGTGCAGAACAGAGATTTGGGTGTTTTTTTTTAAGTCCAATGAAGTCTGACAACATTTCAAAACACCTCTATAATTCCCTCAATACCTGGCTTGGCCAAACTCTAATTCTGTTTGAAAAAGTGCTTTAAAAAAAATAGTATCTTTGGAGCATGCATCAGTGTGTGTGGGATGGAAAGAAACCATATCCGAATATCTTTATAAAGTAGTTCTTAAAATTTGCAAAGCTATTTACCACTGAATACGCTGCCACTTATACAATTCCTCTCCTTTCAGCTTGCTAGAAAGCAAAGAGAATGGAAATAAGGTAGCATGAAGGAAGGAAAGAGTGAAGATAATGAAGGTAGGTCAGTGAGGGAGATTTTTTTTTTAATCCCTCTTCTAATATTTCGGGAAACTTCTCAGCAGCTCACATCTAGAAGGAAAATATCCCGCTGAGAGAAGCCAAGTATCAGAAATAGAAGGATGTAGGGGGAACACAGGAAATGGCTGGGGCAGAGACTCTTGGGGAAAAGAAGGCAAGAGAGGAAGATCTATAATTGGATAAAACCAGACCTCTGCTATATGGGTCTTCTTTCTATAAGGTTAGGAATTAAATTAGATTTATATAGAGGACTGAAGTGATACAGGGCTAGTTGAGAGAGTCCTTTTATCATTGACTAGGCTTTATTCCCTTTAAGATTTTGATGAGGAAATCTTACACGACAAGGTGAATTTGCTTCTTTACTTGCGTATCTGAGAGTCATAAGCCACTGAAGGTCAAATTTACTTGATCTGTCTTAAAGGCTTTACGTGAAATGAGAAATTCTTCATTTAACTGACCCTTTTCCAATCAGCCTTATTTAGTTTAGACTCCATCTTGGAATTTAACCTGGAGGGCTCAGAGTCCTGACTGTCAACCAGCTAGGGTTGGGGGAGATCCATTTAAGGTGAACCCAAAGTCTCCAATTACTTCTGGCCTGAGGATGACCTTGGTTACAATCCGGGTGCCAGACCTATATATCCTATAAGCAAGAATTGGATGTATCCTCTTCATAGAGCAAAGTAACCTGGTCATTTGAAACAGCTAAAACCAGATAGTTGACTGAGCCCTGAAGATGCCTTTGTCAGTATCCATCTTCAAAGCAGTTCATGGCCAAGCCACAGTCACTGATGAAATAGGCCAGATTTGCCTGTGGAATGTTATCCTGAATGTTTAGCCCGCAGAGACAGGGAGATGGCGATGAGGTGCAGCAAACGCTGGACACTGACCCATAAAGGAAGGCGTGTGGGCTAACGCAGTGTCGTTGGAAACGGAGAAGGTGACAGAACATGTTGTAGCAGTTATACCCTTATAATAACACATACACATTCGAGTAGACGGAATTTGTTAATGTAAGAAAAATTAGAGGAAATTCATATAGTTTGTAATGGGCCCAAAGTACTGGAATAGAGATAAGGATACACCGAAACAGCAGTATACACAGACACACATGCTCACACGTATACATTATTTTTCAGTTTAGTTTCTACATCTTCCTCTCCTGACTCCACAGCAGCACACAGGTTAAAGGGTTCTAGCAGATCCAGCTATAGAATCCTATGCTACTCAGAAAATATATGGCTAGCAAAACAGCACCCCTGTTTTCTCCTACGTGGTTTACGCACTCATGAAGCAAATGGATGTCAGATACCAATGATCATAACAAGAAATGATACATGAGACTTTTACAAACTTGATTCTAAACCTAATCCTAACTGATTAGATGGTGGTTTTCATCACCTCCATACACACCCTCGCACATCCAAAATAGTCCAGTTCAGCTGCATCACAGAACTAACATGATAATAAGTCCAGGAGATTTCACAGAAAGAAGTAGTTGGAGGCCATAAGAGTCTGGGCACCATAGTCTTTGGGACTGTCTCTCCATGAAGAAGGCCCTTCTATTGTCAGGCTTAGCTGGAAACTCATTCGCTCAGAGGGGAGAAGGCGAGGCATGACTTGTCAGAACCAGAGGAAGAGGTTGGGAAGCCATTTTCCTCTCTTGGAAGTGTTCTATATGGCATTCAAGTGGATGTCCCCATAGGGAATTTCTGTTGGTGTTTCAGGAGTGATACCTTTAATAATACGCTGTCGAGAAGAAAATATGATGTCATAAACATTCTTACAATTTAACAGTATTGCAAAAATATTTCAACATTAATATTAAAAAATTTAAATAACATGTTAATGGCACTTAATAGTGAGTTGGAATAGTCTCATTGACTTTCCTTAAGAAAGGAATCCCCAGGGCGCCTGGGTGGCTCAGTTGGTTGAGTGTCTAACTCTTGATATCAGCTCAGGTCATGATTTCACGGTTCATGAGTCTGAGCCCCACATCAGGCTCTGCGCTGACAAGGTGGAGCCTGCTTGGGATTCTGTCTCACCCTTTCTCTCTGCCCCTCCCCTACTTGAACATTAAATAAACATTAAATTTTTTTTAAAAAAAAGGAATTCCCAATTTATTTGTTCTCAAATATAGATAAAACTGATATATTCAGGGAACACCCAGCTAGCCAGAAAAGAATGCAACTCTTAAAAAAAAAAAAAAAGAAAGAAAAGAATGCAACTCTTGGCCTCGAGGTCATAAGTTCGAGGCCCATTTTGGGAATAGAGATCACTTAAATAAATAAATAAATAAAACTAAAAAAACGATATATTCAGGAACTATAACTTTCTGTAAACTATTTAAGAATATCATTGTCACACTAATGGGAGAAAATGATGGGCTTTCGATAGAACCTCCACTGGCCTAGAACATGATTTTGATAACCTGGGTAAGGCATCTTTTTCTCCGAACAGAGGAGACCTGCTGTGGCCACACAGGGCCTGGGGAACAGAGCGAGTGCTGGCCTCTGGCTCCCTCCCCTTAGCCGGGCTCCTCGTGCACACAGTGCACAGTGCCAGCAGCCACTGTAATGACTTTTAATGAAGCTACCTGTGAAGGAATACGGGTCAATTCATCCAAGGGTACAAATTACCATAATTAAGTGGAAAAAGATGTGACCATTTAAGTTATTACTCCTAAAGCACTCTCATGTTGACAGTGTACTCTCTGCAGGGAAAAGGTTGAGAATTTTTAGCTTAAAACAGCTGAAGTACACAGAAGCTTTAAGACAGATCTAAATTATGACCGGGCTTGGGTGTGTAATATACAGCCCACCTTGTAAAACTTAGCATCAGGGCGACAGGAAGCAACTTAGGAATATGAGGAAGGAAACTCAGCACCACTCCAGAGGCTTAGAAAAATCTTTATTAAGTTGCTTTAGCAAAAATTTGGAGGGCCAGAAGTCTGTATGTATAGGAAGAGGGCAAAATTGAGAGCATTTTTTGATTTACAGATTTTAGGTGAAGCTCTGCTTTTTGTCCTTTATATTTTGGATTGAAAAAGTATGTTTGTCCCCTTCGATCTTTTTTTCTCTTTTGAGTATCGTTGATACACAATGTTACATTCGTTTCAGTAGTTCAATCAGTTTTATTCTTATTTTTTTGAGAGAGAGAGCATGCACACAAGCAGGTGAGGGGCAGAGGAAGAGAGACAGACTCTCACGCAGGCTCCAGGTGGAGCCCGACGGGGGTGGGGAGCAAGGGGCTCCATCTCAGAACCGTGGGATCATGACCTGAGCTGAGATCGAGTCTGTTGTTTAACCAACTGAGCCACCTAGGCACCCCAATACTTCTAACTACTCTTAAGCGAAGCTATGTTGTGAAGGGAGAGGTGTGTGGTGGACGGTGTGTACTAAGGCGTCTGGCGGAATGAACAACATCGTACAGTAGAATTTTGGCTTTTGTGTTCTAGTCCCTAGCCACCGTTCTGCTGCCCTTCTGGGTGCTGATATCCCAAAATGCCACGCCCACTTTCCTGCCGTGTTTTGGCAGCATTCCAGTTGCCGGACTACAATTGCTCTCAAAATTTGCCAGGCCCTGGTCTTTTGCAAGGTGATAATCGAAGAAAACGGATTACTACTGATGTCCTCATGAATGCTTACTTATTAGGGAACAGGATCTTTGTGTGGTTTACTAGAGGGTTTTACAACGACCTACTCCAGTTGGGGATTGCAGACTTGAGACTTCCAAGATACAGGTGCATATGACTTCTTCCAAATTCCAGGTGAACAAGAGGGGGACTTTCCGTATAAAAGTCAACCTTTGGGGCGCCTGGGTGGCTCAGGTAAGCGCCTGACTTCGGCTCAGGTCATGATCTCACGGCTTGTGAGTTTGAGCCCCGCATCGGGCTCTGAGCTGTCAGCACAGAGCCCAGAGTCTGCTTCGGATGCTGTGTCTGCCTCTCTCTCCACCCCTCCCCTGCGTATGCTCTGTTTCTCTCTCTCTCAAAAAAATTAAAAAAAAAAAAGTCCAACCTTTGATCTGGCTAGGGCTCAAAAGAGTTAAGAAATTTACCTTTCTCTTAATTTTTTTTTTATTTTAACTATACCAAAATTTCATAGGAGGCCTCCCTCTCTCAAGTAGAAGGTTATGGACCATCAAATCTGGTATTCGCAAAAAAGCTCACAAGGTATTTTGGTAGCACAATGAGAGAATATTCATGAGGATGCTCTGAATACTATACAATCTTATACAAACCTTAAGGTCCTATTATTAAAATTAATTTTGTCGCACATTTTTTTTAAAGTAGGCTCCACCCCAACATGGGGCTTGAACTCATGACCCTGAGATCAAGAGTCAGATGCTCTACCAACTGAGCCTCCCAGGTGCCCCTAAAATTTTCGAGCACATTAGTCATTCCTGTATTAATATTAATGGTAACTTTTTTTTTTTTGCTCCAATGCCTTAAGCTACTCCATCCTTATTTAGTGACGATTTTCAAAATAGCACTCATCATACTGCTGTTAGAAAAGTGGCCATGGGCATCTACCACCATCATGTCCACTTAAATCAAAATTCACGTATTCCTTCAGACATGACAGATCTGATGTCTGTGCCCAGTGGCCAGCAGAAGGCACAGTAGTCCTCTGATGAACTTAGAATGCTATACACACCTCAAGCTGTGTGCCATGGCGCATGCAAATAACCAGCTCACTCTTTTGCCACTGTGTCTGAGGCTGAGGGGGATGCCTTTGAAGGTGACAGAGGCAGCCATCTTAGGTCGACACCACCATGTAGGTGAACTTCATCACGTGGTGGACTCATCTCTTTCGAATAGAGCATACCAAGGAGACCCTTTTCTCCCAAAACGATTACCGGCCCGACCACAGGCACTAGCACCTACCTCTTTAAGTGTCCCTGGGGTGATGATCAGCCGATACGTTATATACGTGGGGATGCAGATGAAAGACGAGGTGCCTATGCAGTAACCCAGGATGATACTCCACTGAGGATAATTATACTGGAAAAGTCGTAGCTGTGGTGGGCTCATCAAAAAGCTGCAAATGATGAACTAAAACAGAAATACCAAGAAACATTCAAAATCTTAACAATATCCTTGCACGTAGGGACAGTTCTGATGCCGGGAACACTGAACACTAAAGCCGAGATCCTCTCGGGAAATTCCCCAAATGTGATCTATTCTCGATCAAACTCTGACACGTGGGATTCACGAATTCCTGTGCCTAAGCGGCAACAATAAAACAGCCAGGTTCTTGTATTGATTTTCCTTTCCACCCCCCACCTTAACCCTTAGAGCAGGGACACCAAGCCTCAGAAAGTTGATTATGGGGAGTTACAGCGACCCCTTCAGGGCAAAGGAGAAGAGACGGGCATCTATTAAGAGTGGTTTGGGGCCGTCTTCCCAGACAGTGGAATACTAAACTGGATGACCTCTCCGGGGCTCCCGCCAGTCCTAAGGCCTCATGCTTCTCTGCTTCGTTCTCGTTTCCTCCTGCATTTCTCAGCTGTGATTATTTTTGGTCAGGCGGGAGTTACCTCTGTCCAGGAGAGATACTAAGGTTCTCAAGGCCTGGAGGGGACTCAGGCTCCTGGGTACGTGTTCCTGTTTTCTGCATTGAGCACCTCAGCCTGGGGTTTCAACAAGGACTCCTCAACAGCGAGTGCCCGCCTGCCCTAGGCCCTCATCACGAAAGGAATAATGGAAGGAAAAAGCAGCTTAATATACTTTTTACTTGAAAACTCCGTGAAAATTTCTCCCACGAAAAATTCTACAGTGTGCTCCCAACACTCCGTTTGTAAGTTTTCTTATTTCAGTCTGGTTTCCAGAGTGCGTAAATATCGGTGTTTGCCTGGTAACAACTTGGCCGAGATCGTTACTGCTCTTGATTTAATTTTATTTTATCACTTCATAGTCATAAAGAAGACGGTAATGTAAATTATTTGTGCGGTTAAACATCTGTTTATGTCTTTCTTTCTTTGTCTGCGGGTAATAAAACGGGAAGTTGTTAACACACAACCATCTTTCCAACAGTGTTGTCCTAAGTCCAGGAGGAAGCTTTCAAAACAGGAGGCTGGCCAATTGCGAAGCTTTCTCTGGATTTACTCTCCTCACCCCCAGACCCAGCCACTAAGGAAGCTAGTTTTGGAACATGGAACGATGACTGGACACAGTGAGGAGCCTTGGTCTCAGCCGGATGTCAGGTGTGAGAAACCCAGCACAGTTCAGAGCGGCCTCGAGCTCTTGGGGAGCCAGGGAGCGGTGCCCCAGACACGCCTTTGCGGGGCCCTGCCTCTCCTTGCTCACATACAGTATTTTCTCTTTTTGTCGCTTGGCCTCAGTGAAAAAGAATATTTTTAGTAAGCTACTCATTGTTTACCGAAAGCGGCCTCAAAAAGCCCAGGGCAAGGGCTCTCTTAAGTAAACCCAGAAGTGGAAGCCAGATTTGCCTCCTCTTGATTGGGCTCTGGCGCACTTGCCTTCAGAGGAAGTGAGTAAAGCAAACATCACAGGACTCAGGAGCGATGCGCCTGAACACACATCCGTGCGTGGGTTTTGCCTGGGCACAGAAACCGACGGACTGGACACCAAGTGTTCACCCCGTCGGTCAGACGACCCCAGGTTCCCAGAAATTCAAGTACTAAGAACGCTGAGCCAGGACTCGGGTGGATCCTGTGGGCCACTCGCCTTGGGCACAACATTTAAGTAAACTTTAGTAATCAAGAAATACTATGCTGCTGCAATAGTTTAAAAAGACAAGATCTGACAGGGCCAGATCAGGGTAAGGCGGGGGAGGCGAGACATGCGAGCACAGGGTCAGATCTTGTGTTTGTTTAAAAGGAAATCTGATGAGTGAGGACTTTTTTTTTTGTCATGTTTATTTTTGAGAGGGAGACAGAGCACGAGAGGCGAAGGGGCGGATTGAGAGGCAGACACAGAATCTGAAGCAGGTTCCAGACTCTGACCTGTCAGCACAGAACCCGATGCGGGGCATGAACTCATGAACGGTGAGATCATGACCTGAGTTGAAGTCAGACGCTCAACCGACTGAGCCACCCAGGCGCCCGGAGGGGGGACTTTTTTGCATTAATTTTGGTTTTTAGAAAATATTACATTAAAATGGTCTTTATCTTGATAACTGAGTTTTTTGGCACCTCGCCCCCTAAATTGTATGCCTCACTTGTCTCTCCCAAATCTCAGCTCCGAACATCATCTCCTCACCGTGTGGGAAATACTGAAATAAACAAACAAACAGACAAACAGACGTGGCTTCTTCCCGCAAGGAAATAATGCAGTGTCTCCAATTCTTTTGAAAAACAAATGAGGGGCGCCTGGGTGGCTCAGTCGGTTGAGCTTCTGACTTCGGCTCAGGTCATGATCTCACGGTCTGTGAGTTCGAGCCCTGTGCTGGGTTCTGTGCTGCCGGCTCAGAGCCTGGAGCCTGCTTCGGATTCTGTGTCTCCCTCTCTTTCTGCCCCTCCCCCACTCATGCTCTGTCTCTCTCTGTCTCAAAAATAAATAAAAACATTATAAAAAAAAAAAAAAGAAAAACAAATGAAAGGATTTAAGTAGATTATCTAAAAGCACTGGTAACAATATAAATTAATAATCCATTTATGTCAGAACTTCTGCTTCTAGTAATGGCAGGCTAGGTGGTTCATGCCAACCCTCTCACCGAAAATAATTGAAACTTCTGGCTTAAAAAAATATCTATCTATCTATCTACCTATCTATCTATCTGTCTACCCATCCATATGTTTTTAATCTACCGAAAAGCACCAATAAGCTGATAAGGTAATAAGGAACTACCAGGCCAAGATCTAGGGGAACATACCCGAGCCACCGGGCCCTGAGAATTATCTGCTGCCTGGGACGATAGTTGGCTTTGGTTCTGGAAAACTCCAGGGTCCAGGGGAATGGAGGTCTAGAGGGATTCTGGGGTAGAGAGACACGGGCAGCATCGCTGAGGCAAGAATGAACATGCTGTCCAGACGTATGGGTATAAAATACCAAACAAAGGGCTGCCCAGAGAAAGTCAAAACAGAATACAAAATGGTTTTTTGTTCTGTTTTGTTTTTGTTTTTAAAGACGGGAAGTAACAGCTATATGCCAAAGGCAGAGCTGTCCCTAAGGGAAAATGTGTGGCCCAGACGCTCCTAACAAGCTGGAACCGGATGGAAGGACCAGTCCGACAAACTTTCGGCTCTAGAAGATTAAAAACTTCTCTCCAAAATAAAGTTACAGATAAATGGAAGAAGTGGAGAGTCCTCTGTGCTGATGTGCACAGAGTCACTTTACCCCGCCCTACCTCAGAGCACACTGGGGACGTTAGCCCGGCGCTTATCCACCTTCGAGCAAGTTACCTCCTTCAGAGGGACACCGGGAAGAAAGCAGAGACACGTGCTATAAGGAGGGAGTGAGCGCTGAACGCGTCCCAGCAAGTAGGTAACCCTTAGAACTGAATGTTCTCACCCGGGTCCATGCTTGAGGACTTTCGTGGGGGGCATCTTTAAGAAAAGGAACTTCAGGGACGCCTGGGTGGCTCAGTTGGTTAAGCACCCGACTTCAGCTCAGGTCATGATCTCTCAGGTTCGTGGGTTCGAGCCCCACGTCAGGCTCTGTGCTGACGGCTCAGAGCCTGGAGCCTGCTTCGGATTCTGTGTCTCCCTCTCTCTCTGCCCCTCCCCTGCTCATGCTCTGTTCCTCTCTCTCAAAAATAAATAAACATTAAAAAAAAAAAGAAAAAAGAAATGAATACAAAATTACGAGGACCCCCCCCCGCCCAGGGCTTTCAAGAGCAGCTCAGTAAATCCTTTCCAGGTCGAGAGTCTTACTTGTCATGGTGCCTGGGACCCTTTAAGGCTTCAATTTCCTTAAATGTAAAATGGGGTTTTAGAACTATTACTACTTCGTAGAATTGTTGTAAGGATTAATAGGGGAGTGGGTGTCAGTTGAGCACAAAGTCTGGCCTGGCACTTAATGTTCAGTCAACGTTGTTTATCGTCATCGTTGAGCTGGGGAGTGACACGATGCATGCAGCGGGGAGCGAGGCCCAGACTCCTCTGCGGTGTTAGAAGTCAGAAGAGGGGGATAGCGTGGGACGCACAGTGACTGGGAGGGGGCACCAGAGGGGCTTCTGGAGTGCTGCTCATGTTTGTGTTTTCTTAGCGCGGTTTTGGCTACAAAAGTGGTCTCCATTTACAAACTTTCGATGAGACGTACACTTAAGGTTGGCACTCTTTTCCTGCAATCAACTTTACTTTTTATAAGTGTTTGAGCGAATCTTTCTTCGGGGCCAGAAGGGGAGGGAAATGACAACTCACCAGGAGAAACAGAGGGCTGATGGCCACCCAGCACATCTTCCAAAACCATCCGGGGCTGAAGCCAAGCATTTCCTTCACGTCGCTGCAGAACTGAGTGATGCCTGAAACCACCCGAAAGAGAAAGCGATTGACTGAGGCAGGACATGGGCTGTCCTGTCCCTTGATTCTCAGAGACAGTAGCAGCTCTGGAATTTCTCCACAGCAGGAGCTCAGGGGCACCCATCGGGTCTGAAAGTGGGGCAGCGGACTTGTCACAAAACTGCATTGGACAGCAAGCAACGTCCTTTCTACACGGAGCGGGAGTGGGAAGATGGGTGGACGTCTGGGGAGGGACCCAACCTCCCCCACCGTGGTGCCCCCACCGCCCTTCCAAGATCTCAGCACATGTTTGATTTTACTGTCACTGTAGAAAAGAATTTTCTAGGAATTGTGAGCCCACTGGACAGAGGCTGACTTCAGCCCTTTGCTGGAAACTTCTAAGAGAAAATTTTAACCACGTGTTGCCCATCTCCTATGCCAGATCGAGATCAGGTTTTCTTCCATAAAAAAGTATGTGAAAGTGAGTACCGGGGAGACACCGAGAGGGGCGAGGCAGCTGCTTCCCTGAGAGACCCAGCAACACCTGGGGCAGGTCTCCCGCAATTCACACACTCTGAAGCACCGAGGAGGTCGGGGAGGACGTCTGTTTTAAAAACTGGGCTCATGTGCTACTCAAAATTTGGGGCCTCCCCTTCTTTATATTATGGGTGATGACAAACATGCCAAAGCTGTTTTATTACCAGAGAAATTGGGGGCGGAATCAATACATTTTCAGAATAATCATTTCTTGATTTTAAAGATAAAGAGCAGGATCTCCGAACCTGGTTTCCGTCATGTCAACTCCTGGGTCTCCCCCCACCCCCACCCGTGGGTTCTGGGGACCCGTGTTAGCTCACTCTCTGTGCTCCTGCGAGTTTCACCCTTATCAGAATCCATCCCAGGACCAGAGGGGGTGAACCAGGGGTTTCGCCAAGACCGATAATCCAAACGGGAACAGTCTTGCCTCTTCCCTGGAAGATAATCGCTTGAACGCTATCTCTGGGCTTTGCGGGCAGCTCTTGCTTGCAAAATTTAAACTGGGGGCCACTCTATAAAAGAGGGGGATACTGTACACCCTGCAGATGCACTCACCGTGCACTGGTTCATTGTTCAAGTCTCAGAGACAATCAGTATTTGAAGCATCCCCTACGGGTGAGCTATACGGAACCGCTTCACGGGTGAACATTTAAACTCAGAAGGAAAAGAAACATCCTCCTAGAGTATGGCGAATCTGTGGCACAGAGTGTGGAGGAAACGGTGACCTGTTTCCCCTGCCCTGACTTTCGTCAGTGAAATCTTCTCTACTCTGGGGGCCACAGGCTGGTGTGGCTCATGCCTGGTGGAAGGAAGCATCTTACCGTAAAACCAATACACAGCCACTGCTTCTATCAGCGCAACGGTGAGCACGGCGGGGCCCGTGGCGTATTCCTCCAGCAGCTTCACCACGTACGCCCCTCCCTGGAAACGACATCAGGAACCTGAGGATGGGCCCTCTGAGGCACTACCTTCCCACCTTGGACCTAATATAAATATCCCAGAGCCTGCCTGTTGGACCGGCCCTTACAGCGTGGGCCAGATTTCACCCCATCAGACGCCTCTTCCTGTCCTATGGAGCACTCTCTCCTTGTTTCTTCTCCCACTAAGTTGTTTTTTGTTTGTTTGTTTTTTTCCACATTTATTTATTTTTGAGAGACAGAGAGAGAGACAGCACAAGTCAGGGAGGGGCAGAGAGAGAATGAGACACAGAATCCGAAGCAGGCTCCAGGCTCTGAGCTGTCAGCCCAGAGCCTGATGCGGGGGTCGAACTCACAAACTGTGAGATCATGACTTGAGCCACCCAGGCGTCCCTCCCACTAAGTTTTAAGAGATAAACTCAAGAGTCCCTGGATCTTTTTTCAACTTCCTTCAATGTACTGAACACCTCCTGTGTACTCTACCCTAAAGAATCCTGGTCTCTCCGGGTGCCTGGGTGGCAAGTGACCAACTCTTGATTTTGGCTCAGCTCATGATCTCATGGTTTGGGAATCTGAGCCCCAGGCCACTGCCACTGGAAGTGCAGAGCCTACTTGGAATTCTCTCTCCGCCCCCGCCCCCACTCCCGTCCCTCCCATGCACTTGTTCTCTCTCTCTCTTTCTCAAAGTAAGTAAAATAAACTTTTAAAAAGCCTAAGAAGAAAAAACACAAAAGAATCTTGGTTCCCGAAGACTGAACCTGGGAGAGTTGGCAATACCAGACGCCCTGAACACAGCGGCCGCGGCTTCGCTCGATCTTAACTCACAAATCCTCTGGCTCCTCCTCGGGGCCCCACCACCTGACAAGGGGTCACGGCTTGAAGATTCAGATCTTCAAAAATCTTCCTTGAGGCGGGAGGGCACAAGCCTAGGATGCCTGAGGGTGCTAGCCGATTACATTTTACAGTGCTTGGCTCAGCTCCCCCCGCCCCCCACAAAAATCGCAGGAGAGGGTCTGACTTCCCCACCGCTGCAAATTCCCTGGAGGAGACACGGTGACATGACAAACATGAGATGCCAGCCTTCAGATATTCTGCATGTGAGGCCGTCACGGCAATAATCCCACGAAAGCAGCCCTATAAAGACTGGGAGAGCAAATCTTACTTTTTCTCCAGAGGCCCTGCCAAGTCTGAAATCTAAATTGGGTCTAACGTAAAATGCTAAGACCTCCGGATACCATGCAAAGACACAGATTCTACAAACAGATGCTGCCAGAAACAACTCTGCTTCTTAGCCTCGGTGACATTTTAACAGCAGTGACAAGCCCTCTTACTTTGGCCCCGCAGCCAGGGCACCATGTGGCGTGGAAGGAAAGGAACAGCTTCTCGTGCCGTTCCACGGCACCGGCGGGAGGCCGGCTCCAGCCGAGGGCCGAGGTACTCACAAAAGTCAGGGTGACCAGGGATCCGAAGAAGCAGGTGACGACCACGCCAAGCACAAACCACTCCCGGCGCTCGGACCAGGTGTGCGGAAACTCGTCTATCACAGCTGTGATCACCCCCTCCAAGCCTGCAAACTGAGAGGGACACGCGAGCCGTCACGGGGGACGCGCAGGACAAGTCTGTCACCTTCGAGGACAGTGAACAGGAGGGAGGGTTGCTGAGTGCCGGGGCGAGCTGGTCATGACCAGTGCCCCCCCAGACACCAGCCCTCGCTGGAAATATATTACCCTGTTTCACGCTCTCCTTTAGAGCCCAACCCTAAGGCCATCAAGGAAAGAAAATATAGCGCCTGGACGGGACTTCTTTATGCGACGTCTCTTGGGGGAGACTCTGATTGCACCAGAAAGGCCAACTCAGAGCTGAGACTCATTCCACACTAGTAAGTACAAGGTGCTGAGCCCAATGCAGGGCACCAGGGCACCTGAGACACAAGAGTGACCTTGCTCTCGCCTTTAAGTACTGCCATCTGGTTAAGGGACAGTGCCCAGTAATAACGGCTCACATATGCTGAGCCCCGGGCTGTGCAGACACCTGACCCCCGATCCCCCCAAGACCCTCTAACACACCAGAGGGCCGTGAGCACCAGCAGCGAGGACTGAACAGGGGCTGAGGGAGCACCCCGAGAGAACAGCCAAGACGGCCTGGGGTGGCCAGGATGGGAGGGAGGACTAGGTGCAGTTCCCCCTCCCTCCCGCTCCTCCCTCACCCTCCCCTTCCACCCGCTCCTCATCCCCCTCCTCCCGTTCCCCTTCCTCCTCCTTAAAGCCAGGTTTCCCTCTCCGCCCACTCACGGTGCTGTCCAGGCCCAGTGTGATCAGCATCAGGAAGAAGATGATGGCAAAGAATGTGGACCCGGGCATGTTGGCTATGGCTTCTGCGTATGTGATGAAGAGGAGGCTGGGGCCTGAGGCAGAGAGGGAGAGAGGGGGCGGCAGTCCCCTGGGACCGGCCCTGCACCGATACCTCAGGGGAAAACTCAGCCACGCCAACAATTACAATCCTTTTTTTTTTTTTTTTTCCATGTTTATTTTGGGAGAGAGAGGAAGGGGCAGAGAGGAGAGGATACAGAATCCCAAACAGGCTCTGAACCATCCGTGCAGAGCCCAATGCGGGGCTGGAACTCACAAACTGAGCCACCCGGGTGCCCCAACAATTACGATTCTTGTCGCAAGACCTTACGTGTGAATCAGGCTTGGACACGTACCAAATACTTCCTCACACTGCACCCATCCCACCCGGCCACGCCGACATCCTGGGAGGCAGACAGGGAATACATCTTGGAAAGTGTGAACTCTCAACCGATATTGGGAATGAAGACAACCCCAAGACCCTAAGGCGAGCAAAACTGCACGCAGGAATCAGTTTCCACCATCTAACAACTCAGGGCTTTTGACGGCGCCAGGACCGGTAGCGCTACCATTTCACAGCACTGAGCTCTCTCTGATGGCTTTAGCTCCAAAACAGTGGGAGACGTGAAACTGATTCCAGAGAGTCACAGAAGCTTTGGAATAAAGGCCTCCCGCTATTTTAAAGTTCCTTTTGAGAGAGTGACAGACTTATCCTCAAACTCTCACGAGCTAGATAGGGGTGCCTTCGTTTGGGGTACAGGGGTGATCGCAGCTATGCATCAGGCCAAAGACAGAAGCCTGTTGGCAAGAAAGCCCTGGGGTGCCCTCCACGAGGTCCCGCTGCCACTTTTTCAGTATCTGTCACTCCTCCTCCGTGAAAACCTCACAATACAACAGAATGACTGTGTCATCTGCATTTTTTTTCCTGCAAGGGGACGTTCTAAGGATCATTTGCTTACTAGACGTGTACCCATCCCTGGCCCCAAACCCACTGGCTGAGAAAGCCCTCATCCGAGTCATATTCCAAACAAACCTGTGTGTGTTCAAGGCCCCAGAACTGGATGCCGGGGAGCCGCCCCGTCCCCACCAGGGCAAGGCGGAGCACACACCAGGCAATAAGTTTCCTCAAAGCCTTAGACACTTTTTAAAGGGACACTCAGAAATAATTTCAAAGTTAGATATTGGTACAGATCCACAGAGCAGCCAAGCAGTGCGGTGAAGAGTAAGACGTAAGCGGAACCCACGCTCCCACCTGCATCTTTCGCCACCTCAGACACCTCTTCGTTCCTCATCTCCGCCATATACCCGAGCACCGTGAAGATGACAAAGCCGGAAACGAAGCTCGTCATGCAGTTCACCACACTGGTCACCAGGGCGTCTCTGGAGCAGAAAACCCAAGTGAACCTGAGTTGGCCAAGGAGCGAGGCTAAAGGGCATCTGTCACCAGCCAAGGCAAGCGCGAGCGGGCTGAGTTCACCGAGACCGCGGGCCTATCCCCGGTGCCCCCTCCCAGGCCCAGCCTCTCAGATCGGAAGGTGGCTTGAAGCACCAGCTGCCGTGACCACCCTGCGTGGCATGGGAGAGCAGCAGGTCGGGACTGGTTTTAAGAGATGGACGGGAACAACACAGACCTCTGGATTTCAAACGAGAATTGCTTGGAAACAGGGCCTGGACTGGAGTGGGGGCCAAGCCCTCAGATTCAGACTTTTTGAAATTATGTGCCAGTGAGGTTACAAGACTGTCACAGACTTAGCCTGACACTTCTAAATTAAAAAAAAAAATTTTTTTTAACGCTTATTTCTTTTTGAGAGACGGAGACAGAGGGCGAGTGGGGGAAGGGGCAGAGAGAGAGGGAGACAAAGAATCCGAAGCAGGCTCCAGGCTCTGAGCTGGGGCCCGACTTGGGGCTCAAGCTCACAAACCATGAGCCGAAGTCAGATGCCACCCAGGTGCCCCAATCTCCTGACCCTTCTAAAAGAACACCTCGTCATACAACTTCGGGCCGGGCTCCCAATGCAATGCCACATTGCTTAGGGTAGTTGTGAATTCCTTTTTGAGATATAAAATAATTCGTTAATTATCTTATGAACAAGCACAATTAGACTGCTGGACACTGCCATCTGTGGTAGAACATTAAAACAAAAAGTTAACTCTAAAGATGCTGAGTGGGGGTGCCTGGGTGGCTCAGTTGGTTAAGCATCTGACTCTTGGTTTTGGCTCAGGTCATGATCCCACAGTTTGTGGGATGGAGCCCTGTGTCGGGTTCTGCTTGGGATTCTCTCTCTCTATCTCTCTCTCTACTCCTCCCCTGCTTGCTCTCTCTCTCTCTCAAAAAAAATTAATAAACATTAAATACTAAATAAAGATGAGGAGTGATAGTGAAATCGTAATTGGTACAACACTCACTGTTTCATCAGAATTTCTGAAATGATTTTGCCTCACAAATTATGGCATTTTCGTATTGGCCAAAATCGTTCAGTCATCATACTTGTGTGAATATGTACATAAGGAAATTATCACGTTACAATTTTTGTTCAACCCATTAATAAGTGAAATCTAAATATTTAATATACGTTGCAACGTTTGTCAATCTGCTTTGGAAATTCTTAATTTCTCTTTTGATATACAGAGACTCTCACAGAATGGAAGCGGCCTGGGGCTCCTCACAATCCCCGAACGGCCGGGGCGAGGCTTCGAGCTGGAGGGGTGCTCTGGCCCCGAGGCAGCTGGTCAGGGATCTGCGGCACCCCTGAGCCCGGCCAGGCTTGAGGCCATCAGTTCGATCCCCTTCCTCCTGGCCAGCTGACTTATGCTTACCCCACTTGCAGGCTCTGCTTGGTTGGGGGGCGGTGCCCAGATACTCACTGGTAACAGTTGTTGTGGAATTTGTTGTAGCTGGCGAAAGCCAGCAAGACCCCGAAGCCGGGACCGAGAGAGAAGAAGATCTGCGCGGCCGCGTCCACCCACACCTGGAAGGCAGCAGAGGCGGGGTGAGGGCTGAGCCGGGGCCGCACGCTCGCCTCCAGGAGGCTCCGTGCAAGGCGAAACCCCAGCTCTCAGAGCTCACGCCGGGGGCGGCCACATCCCAAGGGCCGACGAATGTGATTTCTCCTCCTAACGTTGAGGCATAAACCCATCCGCTGGCCTCAGCTCTACTTTCCACGCTTCGATTTCTGATTTAAAGCACCACTGCAGACTTATCAATTGAACCCGAATTTTAATAGCTGTCCCTATGGGGGAGGGGACTAGTTCAGGTAGGAAAATGACAGACAGGGGCCCACCGTTTTCCGCACTCTCTTACCCCTGTCTCCAGGAGTTTCTGCCAGTTGGGTTTCAAGTAGAAGAGAATGCCCCTCCAGGCTCCGGGGAGGGTGGCCCCCCTTACCAGCAGGACCGAAAGGATGATGTAAGGGAAGGTGGCTGTCACCCACACCACCTGTAAAAAAAAAAAAAACGCGGATGTTTGTATCTTTTATTCTTGAAAACCTCCGAGGAGGGAGATGTAGCTCTTCTTTTCGGTAACTACGGGAGGCAGGGTGGCGTTGCAGAAATATCAGGGGCTTTAGAGTCGGGCGGGGATCGGATTCGCAGCTCGCCAGTCCTCCCACCGCTAAACCCGCTTCCCATCTTAATACGGGAAAACGCTGCGCAAAAGACAATACAGCAGCCAGTGTATATAAAGTACTGATCACGGCCCATCGTGGGTTGTCAACAAATTATTGTCACTATCAACAGTTGTGACACTACCGGCGGGTGAAAGGAATTTTTAAAAAATCATCTAATGGCTCCTGGGATTGGCCCATTTCGGGAATTCTGTTTTAAACATATCCAGTAAGGAGAAACTGGGCACCATAAGCCGTGTTCGGTGTTGAAGGACACAACGTCCCCTCTGTCTGTGGCTGTCCAGGCTCCTGAGTCGCGAGTCTGAATCCTCGGGGGCCCCTCGGCAGGCCTGGGTCGGCGGCCAGAGTCCTCCTCACCTTGCCGGACGTTTTGACGCCTTTCCAGATGCTGAAGTAGATCACGGTGAAGATCAGCAGGATGCAGAGGGTGAGCTGCCAGCTGACGCCCCCCAGGTCCTGGAGCCCCTGGGACCGGTGGATCTGCAGGATGTGGCGCCTGGAGAGAGCGAGAAGGACAGGCCCGTGGACCGGCCGAGCAGCGAGCCGAGGGCGCCATCTGCGACACCTCCAGCGGGGAGTCCCGAGGAGAAACAGACCCCGCGCTGCGAGGACCAAGCAGTCGCTACGCCTCAGGAGGAGCCGGGTCTGCCGGTCCCGCCGGTCCCGCCGGCCAGGGCAGCGCCCTCAAGCCCCCAGACCCGGGAAGAGCACGCGGCCCCCGAGGAGGACTTCCAGACTGGGGGGGCCTCTGTACGTGTGGGCAGCGGGCCCCCTCCCACCCCAAGATTACTCTCTCCTGGGCCGCGGCTGCCTGAAATCCCAGCATTAAAGAATACTCCCCCCCCCAGGCATGTTACAAAGGATAGATTCCACTTGGGAAGTGAACACACGAAACGAGAAACCCTGGATGGGTGTAAACTATCGGAGCAATGGGAGGCTCCGATTCCATGACAACGGAGTGAGAGCAGGGCCCAGGAAGAAGGGTGGTTTTGACCCAGGGGAGCAGGTTTGCAATGTGAGTGAAGGAATCAGCCGGGGCGCCTCGGGGCCGCCTGGCCTGGCACAACGGGGAGGAGGGGCGGGGCGCCTGGGTGGCTCAGTCGCTTAAATGTCGGCTCAGGTCACGATCTCACAGTGGAGCCCACATCGGGCTCTGAGCTGAGTGTGGATTCTCTCTCTCTCACTCTCCGTCTGCCCCTCCCCTGTGCTCATGTTCTCTCTCTCTCTCTCTCTCTCAAAATAAATAAATAAGGGCACCTGGGTGGCTCAGTCTGTTGGGTATCCGACCCTTGATTCCGTCTCAGGTCATGATCTCACGGTTCGTGGGTTCAAGCCCGGAGTCAGACTGTGTGCTGACAGCGTGGAGTCTACTTGGGATTCTCTCTCTGACTCCCTCTCTCTCTGCCCCTCCCCTGCTCTCTCTCTCTCTCTCAAAATAAATATTTAAAAACCAAATAAACATTAAAAAAAGAAGAGTTTAAAAAAAGAAAGAAAAAAGGAAGGAGAGGACAGCACAAAGGGCCAGATTAGGGAGCACTCGAAGCAGAGTCTCCCAGCTCCAAATGTGTCTGGGGCCGCCCTGCCACCCCCCCCACTTACATTTACTCCTCCGGCCCCAAGAAATCTGTCAGGAAAGCGGTGAAGCCGCCCCGGCCCCTGCCTCCCTCCTAAGAAGCCCCGCCCCCGCCAGGGGCGCGGCCTGCTTCGCACAGACCACCCCCTCACTTACATGCACTTACGTGTAAAATTCTTCCGCAGGGGACGTGGAGTGGAGCGTCCAGGTGACGTTGTCCTCGGAGAAGTAGTTGGTGCAGTTGCCGGTGTTCCAGGGGTTCTCGCAGCTGGTCCAGGGCAGCCGGTCCGCGAAGGAGGAGATGAGGTAGTAGAGCGCCCAGGCCATGATGGTGTTGTAGTAGGAGGCGATGTAAAAGGCAATGATGCAGATGGCATACCCGATCCCTGCGAGAGACGGGGCGGAGGCCGCGTTCGGAGGACGGCCCAGGGGCGCCCGGGGGGCTCCGTCCGTTAAGCGGCCGACTTCGGCTCAGGTCATGATCTCGCGGTCTGTGAGTTCGAGCCCCGCGTCGGGTTCTGTGCTGATGGCTCAGAGCCTGGAGCCTGCTGCTGATTCTGTGTCTCCCTCTCTCTCTGCCCCTCCCCTGCTCACACTCCGTCTGTCTCTCTCTCTCCCAAAAATAAATAAACATTAAAAAAAAAAATAATAAGGACAGCCCAACAGCAAAAGACTGCCCCGGGTCGCTGGGGGGCCCTGCAGCTCAGGTGAGGGAGAGAGGCGGGGGCTGCCATGGGCTTCCTTCCCCAAGACTCCGGGAGGTGGTGGAAAGGTGGTGACGTGGGGAATTCCTTGGGAGTATTTGCCAGATTACACACTTCAGAAAGGTTGTGTGTGTGCTGTTCAGGCTTTCGGCTTTTTTCTATTTCGTTGGCTTTAAAAAATATTTTTATTTCCGTGTAGTCGACACACAACGTTACAGTAGTTCTGGGTGTGCAGCCTAGTGACTGGACAAGTCTGCATGCTAGGCTTAAGTGTAGCTGCTGCCTGTCCCCACACAGCGCTGTTACAGCGCCACCGCCTGTGTTCCCTACGCTGTGCCTTTGGTCCCCGTGACTTACTCATTCCGTACCTAGACGCCTGTATCTCCCGCTCCCCGTCACCCATTTTGCCCATCCCCCCACACCCTTTCCTTCTGGCAGCCGTCAGTTTCTTCTCTTTCCTTACAGGTCTGTTAGATTTACTTTTCTTTATTTATAAGTAAAATGCTTATTTTATTTATTCTGTTTTTTTAAGTTTATTTTTTGTAGTCATCTCTGCACCCAACGTGGGGCTCAAACGCATGACCCCGAGATCAAGAGTCCCATGTGCCACCAGCCAGGCACCCAGGTTTACTTTTTATATGTCTAACATTTTTTTTTATGTTTATTTATTTTTGAGAGAGAGAGAGACAGAGTATGAACAGGGGAGGAGCAGAGAGAGGGAGACACAGAATCCGAAGCAGGCTCCAGGCTCCAAGCTGCCAGCACAGAGCCCGATGCGGGGCTCGAACCCACCAACTGTGAGATCATGACCTGAGCTGAAGTCAAACTCTTAACTGACTGAGCCACCCAGGCACCCCTGTCTAACATTTTTTTTAAGTTTATTTATTTATTTTGAGAGAGAGGGCACGCGAGCAGGGGAGGGGCAGAGAGAGAGGGTGAGAGAAAGAATCCCAAGTAGGCTCCACATTCGGAGCCCCCCACGTGACCCCCTCCATTTGCTTTTAATTGCCAGCTATTGTTCCCCTTTAACAATCTCACGCCACTTAAATAGTCAAAAGCTTTACTCAAGTTATCTCCCAGAGATACCTTAAGGCCTAGCTGATTCTAGAAGAGGGTCCCTGGCTCCCGTAGGTGGATGGAAGTCACCTCTGCCCCGCGGGACGGGACCCACTCCTCCACCCGCGCGCTCGAGCCTTTCGGTTACCTTTGAAAATGGGGCAGACTTTCCTCCAGATGGAAATGCATCCGTTTCGGTGGTACTGGCCCAGCGCCAGCTCCATGTAGAAGAGCGGGATCCCCCCGAAGACGGCCATGATGGTGTAGGGAAGGAGGAACGCCCCTGAGGCAGACGAAAGACCGTTTTACTCCCTGCCCACGTCCGTCCCAGGATGGCCTGACTGACCGGGCTCACGCCGAGATTCATGGGGCCGCCCGAGGCTCGAGTGTCACGAAGCCACGGTGCGCCGAGGGACCTCGCATTGTGCCCCCCTGCCCTCAGTGCCCTGCCAGAGCTCCACGGTGACACGCGGGTTTCAGGGGGTACACGAAGGAGGCAGAGAGTGCGTGGAAAGGAAGCTGGACTTGGGACTCAACAGACCAGGCCCCGGAATCGGTCCCACTTCCAACCACCTGTAGGGCCCTGAGTCTCCTCTCCCCTCCGAACCTCTATTTTGCCTCCCCTATAAAATGACAGAGTTGAGGGGTGCCTGGGGGGCTCCGTTGGTTGGGCTTCAGACTTCGACTCAGGTCATGATCTCAGGGTTCGTGAGTTCAAGCCCTGTGTCGGGCTCCGTGCTGACAGCTCAGAGCCTGGAGCCTGCTTCGGATTCTGTGTCTCTCTCTCTCTCCACCCCTCCTCCACTCACACTGCGTCTCTCTGTCTCTGTCTGTCTCTGTCTCTCTCTCAAAAATAAATAAAAACTTAAAAAAAAATTTTGGTTTTAAAAAATGACAGGGTTGAGGTGGGCTGAGGTTCCCCAACCCAGCCACACGTGATAATCACCGGTGAGCTTAAGAACACACCCTCACCCGGTCCCCCTGAAGCAGAAATTCCAGACATGGTGTAAGACAAAAACTTTTAAGCAGTGCAAGTGATTCTGATGCAGCTCGGACACGGAGCAGAGTTTGAGACCCTTGGGACAGATCGCCCGTGACCACCGTACAACAGTGACAACAATCCGCTAGTCACCGAATTAGTATTTTTGTTCATCGTTCTATCCCTGGCTCCAGACACTTGCTATCGATACTAGCTGTATTTCCATGATTCCGCTGAGCCGGAACGTTCCCTTCTGAGCCCACCTTTGCAGATGTGGCTGAAAAGGGCAGTTTGTCACAGAATGAGCAAGCGTGGGGGCTGCTGTGTCACTAAAGATGCGGGTGTGTCCCGGCTCTCGCGGCTGCGGCAGACCGTGGGAACACGAAGGCGGGGATTGCTCACCTGCAGCCTGAGTTTTAGCCCAGAGAGTGGGTCAGTGGTGATTTTCCCGACAACGTTCCCTCCCGTCAAGTGCTCTGAACCCAGACACCTGAAGTCGGGGCAACTCGGAAAGGTCCCACCTGACTCACAATCACGCTGGGTAAATCTGGCCTGAGAATAAGAACGACGTGTTCTCACGATGGCATCCGGCCAGCTTTATGGTGGGGAATTGGTGCGGGAGAAACGTCACCAGTGACCCAGCCCCTCATATAAAGCTCAGGCTAAAGGTGAGCCCTCCCAGGGTGGAGATAAGGTGACTCCGACTTCCGCTCCTTCCAGGCAGGGGGTGCTGGGCTTCCGGCTCCCTCCCCCCCCCCGGCCCCCGACTGCCTTTGCAGCTGCAAGGACGAAGGTCCTTAAAAAATACCGCAAATCCTGGCAACTCTGTGGCAGGCCACTGAGGAAACAAGGAGGGACACTAATGAATGCTCCCCCAAACCTCGTTTTAGCTGCCCTCCCAAACCAGTGGCCAGAGCTTCTGTCCAAATAAACACTGACCGATGTGACCTCGTCCTTTTCCCACTTTGCTAGCAAGTCCACTGGCAACACAGAGGCCCCACACCTGCTCGCTCCTCTCCACTCTCCTCTCTGGGGCTCCCGCAGCCATGCCGACAGTCAGCTACTGGTGTGGATAATCTACAAGTTAACTGCTCTGAGGGCAGAAGGGGGGGTAAGAAGTAGTCTCTAGCCTCAAAGATGTAGGTAGCACTCTTGTAGGAGACACAAGGCATCCGTGTGCGGTTTGGGTTAGCATCAGGGCCATGCCGTGGCTGGCTTCAGCTCTGGATTGCGCTCGGATTCGAACCCCAGACTCTCTGACCCGGGGCCACTTCCCAATGCCCAATGTTCCCTTACACCGAGGAACCTCTCCGGACCCGCTGCGAGAGCGCAGCTTGGACACGCAGGGACGAGCAGGGGGCTCTGCGACGAACGGAGCACTAAAGACGCTGGAAATCCGGCGAGGTCGGGTTTGGGAGAGCTTTTAACCCAACTTCACCACCCAGAGAGCCCCCCCGACATGCCGACTTAGCATTCTGGCTTCCTGGGGATTTGTCTTTTGGACTAGCTTGGAAGTCTGAGCAAGCATGTTCCCAGACTCCTCAGTTAAACAAGACAGAAAAGACATGATTTCTGCTCTGGCCTCCCAAGGGGATCTACAGGCCGTCCCTGGGTCGGAGGCGCGGCTCGCGGCCCACGATACTGACCCCCTCCGTTCTGGTAACAGATGTAGGGAAAACGCCAGACGTTGCCCAGGTCCACGGCATAGCCGATGACCGAGAGGAGGAAATCTATCTTCTTGCCCCAGGTCTCCCGTTCCCCGCGACGAGCCTCGGCCACCAGGGCGGTGGTGGCAGCCGGGACCGAGTGCTGAGGGTCGTCTCCCGCGCCGGGGCTCGGAACTGCTGAGTACCCGTTGGAGATTTGGCCAGACTGCACCTTATCCTCGGGGACAGGGACACCCTTCTGCAGAAGTCCATCCTCCTGACAGTCTTCTGCATCCTTACAGGCCGACAGCTCCTTCGGGGAACTGAAGGGCGTGGTATCCATCCTGCCGGCTAGGAGACGATACCGACACCCATCTGCCGAGGACCCGAACCCAATCCTCGGTGCTCAGATCTGTGCGGCTCCTCGGAGCTTGGTACCAATGGGATCGAGAGCTCTGTTGGAAAGACACAGAGAGAACGGATTGATGTATGCTACTTACCTTTGGTATCAACTCAACAAACATCTTAAACCACATTAACTAACGGGATTACAAATGCCTCCGGTCAGGCGCGCCGGTCAATAAAATCAACTACAGTTTTCAACCCACGCGAGGTCTCGAATCACAATCAAGTAATTCGAGAAGGGAAAACCAAAACGACCAACCAAACAAAAATAGACGGCAAGTCGCCAAGGTCTCGCACAGGCTCTATTTAAGAACGAAGCACTGACTTCACTCTGAGGGACTGGAATCGCATCCTGGGGTTTACCAGGAACTCAGAAGAATGTAAGAAGAGGGCTGGCTTCGCCAAACCTTCGCAGAGCACTCACCTTGGCCTGGATGCTGTGCTGGGGAAAGAATAGCAAAGAAAGAAGCGGTTTTTGCCAAGAGATTAGAACAATCCTCTCTGTCTTTTAAGCTGAACATGCCGTATATTTTATATACATTGCAAGTCTGACTTTGAAAGGAAAAGAGCAAAGGCACGAGGTGAAAAGGCCACCCCGTGGGAGGCACCGCTAGCTCCTTAGCTCTGGGCTTGCTCCCTCTTCCTGCGGCCCCGCTCTTAGAGATTCCAGCTGCTTCTGGCTGTGTCCAGTCCATCAGCGCTCTGCTGTTCTGCCTTCACGTTGCGCCCCTGCCAGCCCGACGGGCTCTGAGCGGTGCAGCTGCTCACCTATTCTGCCTGCCTCTCCGGAGGCGAGTCCGCCCGTTACTCTGCAGCGGCGGGCAGGTGGGGTCACTTCTCCCCTAGGCCGGAAGAGCCAGGGAGAAGAGCATGGCGGTTAGAGATGCCGGCATGACTGGTGTCTCTGTCCCCAATGCCTCGGTGGGGAGGGATGGCCGGAGACTCGGCACCTCCAGATCCGGGCCGGGAGTGAGGTGCAGAGAAGTCGGCTCAGCGATCACACGTCAAACATGGGGTAGAAATCAGAGCCCTTTTGGACTTTAAACCTACGACCTGTTATAAAGTAGTACGGAGCCAAGGCCTTCCAGCCAACTTCGCTTCATCTAGGCCTTGAACTTTTCAAGCTCTCGAAATGCTCTGGGACTTGAAACACGGTTCTCCTTAGCTCAGATCACGCTCTGCCTTTCTAGACGCCTGGGGATGACTGGGATCACTATTCACACCAGCAAAGATCCGGGATGACCCCTTCAGAGCCAACAGTTGGAGGATGGCTAGAAATTGGTAGCTAATAAAAATGGCGGGGTATGTCTCCTACCTATTTGGGGCTTTCAGGGACTAGAACTGAACTATCCACACGTGGAAATGTGAAGACGAAAATTGAGTGAAAAGTTAGAACACAAAGTAGTAGGTTCGCACATGACGACGACGTACATAAATACTGGCGAGGATCAGAAATGAACAGGAGGGGATGCAAGTAATTAGCGTTTTGTGTTCGTTGGGTTCTTGTTTCTGTAAAGTGGACATTGGTCAAGGGATTGATTGGCAGAAATATTACAGCAACAAGAGAGAAACCAGCTGTATGGATCTAGGGTGTGTGTGCGTGCGTGTGTGTGTGTGTGTGTGTGTAAGGGGATGGGGGGGTGTCTTCAGTTCTTCCCTATCCAGCTACTTGGTCCCCACCCGCTGACCCTACCCCAGGCTCATGGATGCAAACACCACTCACCGAAGAACATGAATTTCTGACAAAGAGTGATCCAGATAAAACCCCATTCTGCTCCTCTTTCCGCTGACAGCCTCTCCCTGTCCACTTCTCTGGACTTTTAAAATTAACCACACATTCCATCATCCACCATCAGTAACTATGTACCGGGCTGAGGGATTTTTTTTTTAGGTTCATTTTTTTTTCCCGGGGTGCCTGGTTGGCTCAGTTGGTTAAGCATCTGACTCTTGGTTTTGGCGCAGGTCATGATCTCACAGTTCATGGCTGGATCAAGCTCCATATCAGACTCCGCATTGACAGCGAGGAGCCTGCTTGAGAGTCTCTCTCTCTCCCTCTCTCTCTGCCCTTCCCCGCCTCTTTCTCTCTCAAAAATAAATAAATCAACTGATTTTTAAAAATAAAGTTCATTTTTTTTTTTCAAGAGAAAGATGATGAGGCGTCAGTGTGTTGAAACACACAGCTAAATTAAACCTGAACTCTGCGGTCCCTGGCTGTGTTATTTGAAGGAGGTCTCTGCACTTCCCCTCGGCCTGTATCAATGTCGTGTTCTCCACGGTAAACACTGATGAACTTGCGGATCAGATGACAGAGCTAAAGAGCTTTACCACGTGCAGCCTGATGGCACCCAACCGACACAGCCGGCCCGCCTGCCGGGACTCCACCTCCCCCCACCCTCTCCACCTTCGAAATCGTACCTCAAACTTTCTGCAGGAACTCCTTCCTATCTTTAATACTGCAATGTCCCTCTCGTTTCAGCTGCCGCTCAGGGCAGGGCTCATAATCTTCGGGTCATGAGATGGAGGCCTACTGTTGGGTGTAGAGGTTGCTTAAAACAAAACAAAACTGCAGCTCAAAGATCTTCCTCTGGCTCGCCCACCACGGTCTATGGGAGGGAAACGTCACCCATCTCTGAAGAATACGGCGGCAGGGGGCATACACACTTTGCCATCCCAGCGACTCTCTCCCTTGGGGCATTCTGCTGGAAGAGGTGTGTGTGTTGGCGAACTTTTTCGGTCAGTGTATGTTCTTCGGGATCTTTCCCCGAAGGCAACCGATCTTGATTTCTTGGCATCTCTCATGAGCAGCTTCTAGACAAAGAACGCGCTCTCTATCTTTGTTCTGAGCATTACGAAGATCTTGTTTCCTGAAATATCCCCCGGCGCTTTGTTTTTAATTGCATCAACGGGCTGAAATGGTCCGAGTCGTAAGAAAGCCTGTTACGAGCCATCTTCCTCGGACTCATGACTTCGGGCCCGCCCAGCTCTGTTCTCTAGGGTTCTTCTATTGGGCTTGCGCCCCGATCGCTTATGTGCAAACGTAAGTTACAGCCACCCGAAGCCACCAGACAGGTGGGAGCACATCTCCTTCTGTTCGACTCATCCCTCTGCCTCTCCCAGTGGGAAGGAGCTCCTCCCGGTTACCCACCCCGTTGGCCAGGAGAAGACGGCCTGGCCTGGACCCCCTTCTGCCTGCGCGATGCTCGCTGCCTGTGGGTCCCGCTCCCCTTTCCTACTTTTCTCATTCGACAGAGCACTTGGCCACCCTTTTCTACTGAGATCAGCAGATAACAGTTGAGAGCAAACCGCCCCAGGAAGATAGAAATAAGAGATAAGAATATTGGCTTCTAAGAATGTTCCCTTAAAAGCTTGCTTTTTAAAAGATATTTTTATCCCGCTGGGTAGAGATTGCAAACGAGGTCAATATGACAGCTGTGACCTCCACTCCGTAGCCTTTGAGTTTCTCCGTGGCCAGAAAAAGCCCCAGAGGCCCTTCTTCTGCACCTCGGATGTGCGCCCTTGAGCCTTGGCTGAGCAGGTGACAGGCTGCGGGTGGCGCCACAGAACCCCGGTCCTCAGGGGGATGACCACCTCACACGGAGGCCTCTCGTCCCCCACAGCCCCGCACACGGGCAGCACAGCGGTGCCGCTGGCAGGCTGGCAGTCAACTTTCTGTTCACACTCCTGCTTCCTCCCGGCCCAGAGGGTGGGCCGATTCACTCCACCTCCCCCACCCCGCCCCAGTGAAAGGGATTGTTTCTATTTAAACTTCTGATCAAATCTCTATTCCTCTTTCCACAAACGCTGTCTCTGTAGCCAGGGGAAGCAGTGTGTGAACAAGCGTGTAATTATAGTGATTAGTCATGAAACCACCCAGACCTTTGGAAATGTCCGTGATCCTACTTGTCCGTGGGACATCCATCAGCACATTCTCAGCAGAAACACTATAGAAATGTTGGACTCAGACTTGACTTGTTGAGATCGAAGTGGGTTCATTTCTCAGGACGCTCCGTTTTCATTTTCAGAAACAAAACAAAACCAAACCAAACCCAGCGTGAATTATGGGTTTACCACTGAGATAAGATTAATTACAGGTCATAGAGCGAGGTGGCAATCCGAATTCTCTATTCAGAGAGAGAGAGTCTGAAGTTCCCGGGGCACCTCCCGAGGGCGACAGGAAAGCTCTGGTGTCGCTTTGCATGCGGAGCCTGGCCCTCTGCCACCCGGCATCACTAATTGGGCAAAGCCACACCGTGTGCCTCGCACCCGCTAGGCTCTTGGAGGCGAGGCAGCCACAGTCCTGCCTTCATGGAGTTCGGGGCACAAGGCCAGAATCTGACCGTGGGGGAAACCGTACTTCTGTCCGAGGAGGGAGAGGCAGGCGCTGCCTGAAAGTGCTCCCTTCTGTAAACGGTCGTTTCTGACGCCCTGATGCAGCAGGTGGAGACGCCTCATGCTGCCGGCTCCAAGGTGGCCTCGGATTTTCAAAGCCCTCCTTTTGTTCCTTTGTGCGGCTTCTGTCCCAGAACCCCAGATCGTAGTCGGCTCTGGCTCACCGTCTCCACGGTGGAAGCCGGTGGTTTGCACTGGTATCCGTTGGGACTCCTGGCTCACCTTTCAAACAAAACAGACTTCGGGATGTCCATGGAGAGGGCAGGGAAAACCCCGCCTGTCTTTGGACAAAGGCGGTAGAAACAACTCTGCTATCCCCACCAAAGAATTCCTTATGTGAGACGGTCGGACGGTTTAATTTTTTGGAGAGGAATTAAAGAGTCTGAAAGCAGGGCGCCTGGGTGGCTCAGCTGGTTAAGCCTCCGACTTTGGCTCAGGTCACGATCTCGCAGTTCATGAGTTTGAGCCCCACATCGGGCCGTCTGTTCTCAGAGCAGAGCCTGCTTCAGATTCTGTGTCTCCCTCTCTCTCTGCCCCTCCCCTGCTGGCGCTCTGTCTCTGTCTCTCTCTCTCTCAAAAATAAATAAACATTTTATAAATAGTCTAAAATCCTTAGGGCCATTTGGGCCAGTTACCACAAGAAAGGACAAGCGTTTCTGTCCAGAACTTTCCCTGCCTGGGACAGAGTAGCTTTGAACTTCTCTTTAATAAAAAGAAATGGATTTGGCACAAGTGGACATAAACAGCCCTCCTTTGAACACGAGCGGCTGAGCCTAGACTAACCACCGTCCTGAGGCAGCACTTAACACTTCTTGTGTCCACGCCTCATGGCTCTCCTGTCTCGCGCATCCGCCGTGGAATCCCAGATCCACCGCTTACCGGCGATGCGACTTTGGGCAGGTCACTTAACGTCTCTGAGCTTTCATTTCCTTATGTGTGAAAGCAGGCTATTAAAATTCGCACTTCCGAAAGGCCCTTGTGGGAATGAGGTATGACAAACGCTTAACTCGGCGTCCAGCGCGTGGAAAGCGTCCATACATAAGAGCGAACTGATGGTCACAAGGCCATCACATATATGCAACCCATTCTACTTTTCGGCTTCACACCAGTCAGGGGATCTGAGGCCTAAAGGCTAAGCGGTCCCTAACCCGCAGCACCATGGGAGGAAGGGTTTCCTGCCCCTTCCACGGGCCCTCCCCAGTTTGTGCTTGCTCCTTTCCACCAGCTCCTCTCCTCGGGGTGTCTGGGAAACTGGCCAGCGGCAGATCCTTGGGCTGCTGCCCCAGAGAGCCCTGTGGGTGCCGCGTGCGTCTTTCCAAGCACCCGGGTTATCGGGGGCAGGTGGGCCACCGCGCGTGCCCAGCGCATCCCTACCCCGCACCCTTGCTTCCCCCCGGTTATCCCGCATCCTTCGAGGCCTGGCTTCAGTTCTGTCCACGCCCTCCACGAAGCTCACCACCGCAGCCCCGGACGAACGCTCTCTACTCCGCACAATTACTAATGGTCGATTACCGCTGATTCTTTGGTATCATTAGTTATCCTTTTATGTCTGCTAGCATCGCACGCTCTGGAAGCAGGGGCGTGGCTTCTACGTCTCTGTGCTCGAATATTCGCTGACCGGTATGCTCGCTGAGCGGCTCCCAGCGGGGAGGCGCCATTTCTGGGGAGCCTGGGCGCAGGCCCTAGGGAGCCACAGCCGCCACGCTGGCAGTTTTGAGCCTCCCCGGGGGCCCGTTCTCAGGGGCCTCCCCCCTCCTCCCCCATCAGGAAGATCTGCCGTGGATCTTGGGGGCGGAGGGAGGACTGTCACAACAATCGTTTTAACGGACTATGGACTAGAAAAGACTGACATGTCCGGGATTAAAGAAGAGCTTGGGTTGTGCCTTTAGACTTTGAATCAAGTCCCAGCAGGCACGCCCGTCAACGGTCTGTGTTCCAAACATTCACTGGTGCGCTGCTTGCTGGCAACGACTTATGATGTATTTTCTACCTACGGAAATAAGTCTTGTAAACGGTGGTCAGCCTCCCAAATTAGCTTACAAAATCCTAGTTGAACCGTCAAATACTGAAACTTCTCAAACGTAAGCTGTGGAACACAGCACTGTCAAGTCTCACAGAAGAGGGCGGGGGCACAGTGAAAGTGATTACAAGCGACCTGTCATCTGTCATCTGTCACCTCTCTTTTTTTTATTTAATTAATACAATTTTTTAATGTTTATTTTTGAGAGAGAGAGAGAGACAGAGCACAAGTAGGGGAGAAGCAGATAGAGACAGAGAGGGAGACACAGACTCCGAAGCAGGCTCCAGGCTCTGAGCTGTCAGCACAGAGCCCAACATGGGGCTCAAACCCACAGACCTGGAGATCATGACCTGAGCTGAAGTAGGATCCTTAACGAAGCTACCCAGGCACTCCAATTTTTTTTTTTTAATTTTGAGAGAGAGAGAGAGAGAGAGCGAGCCGTGGAAAGGGACAGAGGGAGAGGGAGAGAGAATCCCAAGCAGGCTCCGCCCTCACAGCAGAGCCTGATGCGAGGCTCCGCCCCACAACCCTGGGATCACGACCTGAGCCGAAATCCAGAGTCAGATGCTCAATCGACTGAGCCACCCAGGCGCCCCATCATCTATCTTTCCTAACATTCTTTTTGATTCTCGAGAAACACTAAATGTAAGGACAGGACAAGGAAGTAGAGAGACTCCCGTGCGGGTTTTGCGGAGGAGTCTTTGAGGCTCCTTTAACTTCACAACGTACAACTCCTTGTGGAAAACGAAACTGCCGCCACTGCGTCGCAATGCGCCCGAGGCCGGGAAAGGATCTGGGAAATGCAAACAGGCCGCGTGCTCGATCAGGCGGGATTAGGAGTGTCGCTGACACCTTTACTGTTGTCATAACGTGATATAGGCAGTAATTAGAAATCGAGATTAAAAAAAAACATTTCCAAACGCAGATCGTTCTCTCCCTTCATATGAAGTCTAGAGTTAAAACTACCTTTATGTAAAACAGACGTGATCAGACCCACAAAAGGGCACCGAGAGAGGGAGCGGCAGGAGACAGAGGAACCCAGCCCCAGGGAGGGGGTGTTATGAAAGGCGGGTGGCTTTCCCTGTGGCAGCTGAGCCAGCTGCAGAGGGAAGGCGGGAGGAGGGCTCTGAAGTGGAATGAGGTACAGCCTGAGTGACCGAGGAGGCAAGGCGGGGCCGGGCCCATTTCTCTGGGTGCGGCAGGGAGCGGTGGCGGGAGGGGGACACACAGGGGAGAGAGATGGGGCCAAGCAGCAGGGTGGAGAGGACCATAGAGGCCACAAGATGTCTGGGACTTGCTTCAAGGGGCCTCTCCTCTTAGGTCAAGAAGTTCTGAAATGCGCTTTGCAAGTTCATGCGCTACGTGTCACGCATAGTTCGGATGCATGGAAATCCATTCAGCGTTCCCCGGCACCGATCTGGTCCTCAGATGGGCTGGGACGAAGGCTAGAGGTAGTTTCCAAACCCCAGGAGTTTGTGGTCTCAAGAGGTAGCCCTCTACGCTACCGCTGAGACGGTGCGGGAAACCTCAACAGGGGCTGGGTAATTGCAACGACATCTATGGGGCTAGAACATATTTGACAAGCAAGACGATGTCACTCCTCTGGGGAACTGAAGAAACACAACAGATGAACATATGGGAAGCCGGGGAAAGAGAAGAGAGGGAAGCAAAACAGAAGAGACTCTTAAGTGCAGAGAGCAAGCGGAGGGTTGCTGGAGGGGTGCTGGGTGGGGGGCGGACTCACTGGGGGATGGGCAGGAAGGAGGGCGCTTGTGAGGAGCGCTGGGTGTTGTACTCGAGTGAGGAATCACTAAATCCTACCCCCGAAACCACTATCATCCTGTATGCTCGCTACCTAGAATTTAAGTAAAAGACTTGCGAGAAAAAAAAAAAAAAACCAAAGGGAAAAAAGAAACGATCTGAGATTTAAAAAATAAGTAAATAAATAAAATAAATAAATAAAGGCTATCTATTTGATACAAATATTTCATCACCATTTCCCAAACGTGATAATAATGGGGCTCTGCTATGCAGGGGAGTGTGCTTGTCCTTGGCAGACTAGAGAGGAAATATTGAGACGTCTGCAAATTCTCAGGGGTGCAACGAAAAAATTATATCACCTACAGACTGTACAATTATTACGTGAATGGTATCACATATACGCAAAGTGTACTCAACTTTATTGCACATGCAAAAATTAGAGAGAGCATGCACAAAGGTGACAATATGTTAATAGCTGGTGACTCTGGACCATTCCCTGACTTTTCCGGTTGAAGTTTCTCAGAAGACAAAACTGGGGGGAGGGAAGTAGTCGTAGCCCTCGGAGGGCTGGGGGACCTCCAGTCAGTCAAACGCCCCTGCGGCCAGGGCGCAGCACCCAGAATAGCTTATCTCGCTCTCCTGCTCTCCTTCCCCTTCCCTCCGGCTGGCTCCTCCAGAGCGAGGAGAAGAGCCAGCTAACTTGATGAGTGTTTAAAAACAACACGCCCAGGGGAGAAGGAAAGGACGGAGGTGCAGGAGACTCCGGTTCCAGGCCTGGCTGTGCCTTCGCAGCCCTGGATGGGCTCGAATAAGCCACGGGGGACCTGGAGCCTCTCCAGCTCTGCCCCTCCCTAAATTCGAGGGAGGCCCTTCGTTAGAGGGGGAAAAAAAGTCTGTTTTGTTTATTTTCATTCAGCGGCTCAGGAGTCATGGAAATAAAGTGTTCTTTTTCTTTGAATACGCCCGGGAAAATCACACAGAACCGCAAGGCGGCCAAGGCCCGCTGACTTGCTCCCTCCGCTCCGGCCCCCCTACCGGCTCCAGCTCTGGGTTCTCCAAAAGCACGCAACTGGCTCTCCCAGATCTGCCGCTTGGCCTTGTCGCAACCTCCCTCTGGCCCCCACCCCACCTCTTACCTCCCTATCTCATATAAGGAGGACAGAAAGAACTGGCCCTCAGGATCCCGGGAGACCCTCCCCACGCCATCGACCACCTGGCAGTGCCTGGGGGCCCTGGGACATTGCCTCCAGTCTCCACATCGCTGGGGTTCGTCTCCGCTCAGCGGTCCAGGGGGCTCTGGCTCTGGGGCTAATGAAAGAACATCTAATCCTAAGTTTTAAAATGCCTATGGCTTAGGGGCACCTGGCTGGCGCAGTCGGTGGGGCATGTGAGTCTTGATCTCGGGGCTGTGAGTTCGAGCCCCGCATTGGGTGTAGGGATTATTTAAACATACACTCTTAGGGGTGCCTGGGTGAGCATCCGACTGTAGCTCAGGTCATGATCTCACGGCTTGTGAGTTCGAGCCCCACATCAGGCTCGCTGCTACCGTCAGCTTGTCAGCCCAGAGCCAGCTTCAGATCCTCTGTCCCCCTCTCTGTCCCTCCCCCACTTGCGCTCTCTCAGAAATGAACATTTAACAAAATAAATAAAATCTTAAAGATCAAATCAGATAAATTCATTAGAGATAAAAAGCCTACGGCTTAGACAGCCACTAACAAGTACCCTTGGCCCACGGTTGGGGTGGCAGCAAGGCAGCCGCTGCCGGGTTCCGGGGGAGCCGGAAGGAAGGAGAAGGTAAGGCAGACTGCCCCACACTGGCCTTCTCGCTACTCATTCTGTCACCCCATAGACACAGGGCTGCGGAAACACTCGCTTGGTTTAAAAACATGTTCTTGACATCAGTAAGTGAGCATTCGTCCTCCCACCCACCGACAGCCAACCGAGGTCAGGCTCAAGGGAATGTCCCTGGACAGAGACACTCCGCAGAGCTGGTTCCTGCGAGTGGGCCCAGGCCGGCACCATGAGCCCCACCTAGCAATAAGGGGGCTGCGCCAGCCTGGGCTGGGTCTTGGGCCCACCCCAGAAAGGCAGGTCGCCCTCTGCCTAGGTCTCTTCTCAAGGCTGGTTTCATCTCTTTTCCAAGCTGGGTCCCTCCTAGGATGACAGCTTTCTTTCCTTAGCTCTTTCAACTTCAGCCCAGAAACGGATTCCCCACAGGAGCGGGGTGACTCAGTCTCACTTGCCCCAGGAATGGAGACACGGGGCGATTTATCATATCTCTGACTCCACGCCCAAGCCTGTTACTGTCGCGTGGGGCACCGCAAACCTCAGAGGCGTACAGCCGACTGTCCACAGCTCCGTGACTGGAAAGAAAGTCGGCACGGCCCCAATCTGCACGGCCCGGAGGCCGTCTCCACTGCCCACACCCTGGGTGTATCGCAAAAGGGAGCTGGGGGGCTGGGAAACTGTGGCTTGTTTATGGTTGAGGTCGGGGACTCAGCTCGTGCACAGCAGCGTGTGCCTAAGAGTGAAACCTGGGGCGTCCCCTGTGAACCCCGCTTTGACGGCAGCCTCTGGGTAGGGTCCCAGCACTCCGGGCATTTGGCACTATCGTTTCAAGTCGCGTTTGCTTACAGCCGAGAGATAGGGTCACGGTCACAGAGTGAGTTGGAGGGGACTCGGACCTATGTTAGGCAGGGCCCCCTCCAGCGCCTCGCTGAGAGCCGAGGACTGTGACACCCAGAAGGGCTGATCTTAGACGGGAAGCACTGAGGTCTGAGGGACCTCCTTGCACAGAAAAATGACCGCACAATTTTCCCTTCGGCCACACAGGCCTCTTTCTTTAAAAAGTCAAATCATGACCCTATCCTGTTGATTCACTAAAGCCAAATGAAAATCCAACACCTTCAGGCAGCTCTGCCTTTGTTCTCTCAAGTAAAACCATTTGATGGCTCTGAAGGAGAAGAACGGGCCACTTAGAGGCTTCGTTTCTGGAATTACTTGTCTTTCTCTTTGGAAGGGGACCTCGGGGATGTTTCCCCAAGCCGGCCGTCGGAGACAACCATCTCCGGCCAAGCACCCGGGTTCCGAGGCCACGTCAGCCATCTGTGAACTCTTTGACATGCTTCCCCGACTTTCATCAAAAGCTCGGACAACTCTAAAAATCCCCCAAAGAGGAATTCCTGAGGTTTTGCTGACTCCATTAAAACGGCAACATTGTTCTGTCTTCATCCTCACCCCTCTGCCCACCCTCCGTGTGTGTTTCTCCAGCAAGAGGCTGAAAGAAACAGGTTCGAATATCTGTGCTGCTGTTAGTTCCTGAAGCTCCCACAAGGATCAGTGGAGTGCTGAGGGGGCTTTTGATTAATTGCCAGGCAGTCTCAGTCCACTCTTATTCAGCTTCCGTGGAAAAAACAAAGATGAACCTATGCACAAAAAGGCTAGCTTAATTTGCACAAGCCCCATAAGAACCAGGCGCCGGAAGCAGCCACCCCCACCCCAGGCTGGGTAGGAAAACCACCTTTGGGCATCAGTGGCCACACAAAAGCAAGGAACTGGACAGAGTCAAAGCTGTGCGTTTCCCTCCACTCCTAGAAACCCAAACACTAATGCTGCCATAGTGCCCCTCCGTTTCCTTAAACATGAATCCCACTGTTGCTTTTTTAGACGTGTTCCCTACGTAACTGAAGGCAAAACACAGTAAATATTTGATCTTACCATGATGAGCGCTAGCAATCTCATAAATAATCTATTGACCTGGTTCATTTTTTCTGGGCAAAATTGATCACAAAAATACATGCACGCAAGCGTTTGTCATGGCCGACTCTCAGAAATTCCACCCCTCTCAAGTTCTTCAGAACCCCAGCGGAAAAAGAAATTTTTTATGCAAAAGACCCGGTGCAAAAGGAAAGCTGCTCCTCGGAGCTCTTTAGCTCCAGAGAGTGTTTTCAAACACTTAGTTAAATGTACACATTTTTTTTTTTTAAGCAATTGATGGTTACACCCTTCAACCGTGCAAAGACAGCTCGTTGGCGTGAGTTTCCCATAAATTCTGAATGGCCTGTGAGATGTCTGAGCGTGCATCAGCTCTGCCAGTTAGTTCAACAGCCCAAGCGCACGGAGACGCATCCCACTGAAAAGTCGTTCAGAGATTTCTCTAGATGTTTGGGCATTTATGTCAACCAGAACCCTCCCTGCAGAAACGCCTTTTGCACAAAGCCACCTGCACGCCATGGCGGTAAGTTAGGATCACACGGAAGCCGTGGGTTCAAACTAAAGCAACTTCTCCCGACGCGCAGGACAGCACGTAAGCTTAAGACGGTCTTTACAGGGTCTTGCTCGGGCGCGCAGGACGTCAAAAAAGCCCCCCCGGGCGCGCTAGACGAAGGAGCCCTGCAGGCCCCCTCGTCGGTTCGGAGCTCGCCTCGTCCCCGGGCGCGCCGGCCGTCCCCACCCGGCCTCTCGCGAGGGCAGCGGCGGCGCGAGGAGCCCACCGCACGGCGCGCCCGCGCTCGCGCCCTCGCCCCGGGAGGCACCCCGGGCTGGCGTGCGGGCGGCAGGGCGGATTCGCGGCGAGGAAAGGCGACCCACCTGCCGGGAGTCCGTGGGGAGGCTGGTCCGGGGCTCTCGGAGGCGGGGCGACCCTCGCGCCCTCGAGGCACCGGGGGCGCGGCTGCCTGTGCCGGAGCTGGCGCCCGAGCGGCCGTATTTGTACTCTCGTTCCCTCACATGGTCTGATCTCTAGATATCCGCCGCCAAAGAGCTCTTTAGGAATTTTTGCGTCACTTTGAGCCGCAGAAACTTTACGGGTGTCCGCGGCCGCGGCTCGGCCTCCCCCGGGTGGGGGCGGCCGCCCGGACGCTCGCCCCGGGTGGGGGGCTGCGCCGTGCGGGGAGGGGCAGCAGGGGGCGGGGCCCCGGGGGAAGTGAGGAGGACCCGCTTCCTAGGAGGGGGACGGTGCTCAAGGAAGCGGGGAAACCCCCGAGGCGGTGGGGCGGGGAGGGGGGGTTGGCGGGGGTAGCGGCTGGCAGAAGGCAGAGCCAAGACTCCCAACATGCTGGCTCTAACTTTTCGGGGGAGGGGGTTGCTTCTCCACCGACAGGTGTATTTCCTCCGCCGCCAAATTGCTCCCCAAACTGGGTTTGGGTTTCTGCTCAAAGTCACTTCTTCAAAGCAATCTTTCTAGACCACTGACGCCTCCCCATCACCCCCATCCCGAATCCTGCT
This sequence comes from Paguma larvata, assembly GCA_030068075.1. Classification (NCBI taxonomy): domain Eukaryota; kingdom Metazoa; phylum Chordata; class Mammalia; order Carnivora; family Viverridae; genus Paguma; species Paguma larvata. The sequence continues at coordinate 8,214,032 of CM057843.1, forward strand.
CTATTTTTCTTTCCTGGGACTTGGCACCTGGCATTTCTGAGTTGATCTGGCTCCACCGGTGGGACGTGCGATTGGCCAGAAGGGCTCTTGTCTTAATTTCTGGCCATCTCCAAGGCCCCCAGCAGGCCCAGCCTAGTGGCTCACGTACAAACTGGCAGGCAGAATGAATGAATTCTTCCTCATTTTGCTAACCAGCCACACATCAAAGCCGTATCAGAACAGATAGTATGGGTGGTGATCTGCAGAAGCGGATATGCCAGGGGTGTTGCTGGGGTGGATAAATTACTACAATATTTTAATTTTCTCAAAAAGTTCAACAGGAACTTATTGTTTTGAATCATGTGAATATATTGCTTTGATAACTTTTCTTTTTAACTTAAGTTTAAAAATGAATTTCAGGGGCCCCTGCGTGGTTCAGTCAGTTAAGCGTCTGACTTCGGCTTGGTTTGTGATCTCACAGTTCGTGGGTTCGAGCCCCGCATCTGGCTCCGTGCTGACAGCTCGGGGCTTAGAGCCTGCTTCAGGTTCGGTGCTTCCCTCTCTCTCTCTCTGCCTCCCACACCCCACTCTCACTCTGTCTCTGTCTCTCTCTCTCAAAAAGAAATAAAACATTAAAAAATTATTAAAAATGAATTTCATGTTATCGGTTGTATTGTCTTTTCAGCAAAATTATGTTTTACATTTGGAAAGAATAGATGGAGTACTCGCTTTGGGAGGTCCCTGAGGCGGAGATGAGAGGGGACGGGAACCCACCTGCCTCCTCCCAAAGGGGGCCGGGAATGGGCCAGAGTAGAAGGAAGAAAGGAATTACAAGCTTGCAGCCCCTGTGCAGGCGGAGGGACGGGACCCACAAAGCAGAGTGTGCGCTGGGCTGAGTGGGGCCGGTATCGGCGGGGCGCAGGCGGGCTCCCCAACCTGGGAGGAATCAGCGTGAGGCTTTGGTGCCACCTAGACGTCAGGGTGGCGATTGCAAGGGCCCCCGGGCTGCTCTGGTGAGCCAGCTGGCATCCAGGGCAGCAGAGCCAGGGTGGTGATTCCTGGGCAAGCTTGGGAATTCCATCTTGGGCCAAACCCCCGGAGGCAGGGGCCCACATGGGTGCCCTCCTCAGATGAACAAGTTGCTGCACCCCAGGCTTTACTTGGCCTTCTTAAACTCATGTGTAAGCACAATATGAACAAGGGGCTACACAAAAGTAGGTGGCGGAGCCAAGGGAGGAGGAGACCAGAGCGGGGACCAGAGGCTGTGGGAGGCAGTGGGGGTGACGAAGGCTCTATCCAGTCTGTCCTCCATCTTGGTTCCAACGTGACTTCTTCCCACCACTCCACAGTCTCGAGAATCTGTTGACCGCACCACTCCTGGCCTTCTTTCTAGATCCTAATGCCCATTTCTGCCCAGCCACCCCAGGCCCCTCTTGGTACTGCCTTCTTTGGTGCTATGCTGGCCTAGAGAGTGGGAATTCCATGGACCTGGGTTAAATCTGGGCTCTGACCCGCTGTTGTCTGTGTGGGTTTCTTCCCACGCAAGGTAAGTTCCTTTACCTCAACCTTCCAGCCTTTGAGTCCCTAGTGGTAAAATAGGGGTTCTGGAGGCGGTGGGCACCGCCCAGCTGGGAGACGGGAAGGCGGCAGGTGCATGGCCCTCCAACCGTGCACCTCCCTCCCCAGGGAGACTTCCCCCATCTCCTCTCCGGCCTGGGACCTCCCCCCCCCACCTCTAGACATCTCTCCTTTGCTCCCTGCCTAAGGGGCGCTACCAGAAAAAGATACTAGACTTACGCAGACTGGACACTTTCCTCGTTCCTTAACTGCCTCCCTGGCAGAGTCCACACACAATTGTCCCAGATGGTCCGTCTTCTCTCTAAACACGTACTCTCTCTTCCTCTTGTCCCTGTGGGTGCCACCAATGAAACAACACTTAGCCTCAGCTGCCCCACCCTCACCTTGATGAATCTGAATTCCGTCCCTCTCTCCTCCCTAAAGCGAATGCTTCCTGGCCCCGCTTCTGGCCCTCACTGCCACAGCCGCCCAGTCACCTCCAGAAGCTGACTCTCTCTCCCCTGTGAGGATCCCCAGCTCTGCCGCCCTATTTCCACTGCCCATTCTCCCTCCATGTCAGGGCGAGTGGACAGATGCTACGGTCTGTTGCCAAGCCGGGGCAGCCCTGTAGCCTCCCCCGTCGTCCGTCCCCGTCACACGGCACCTTCCTGAGCTGGGCACCTGCTCCTTGCCAGGCAGAGGAAGACACGGGCTGTGCCCTTCAGGGTCAGGCAGAAGGTCTGTGCCGAACACAGGAGGCAAGAGGGGAGGGTGTTTCAGGGAAGGATCTCGTGGCTCGTCCAACCTGGGCTAGAGGCCCAGCGGGGCAGTGGAGGTGCCAGAGGCAGGCGGGTTCCTTAGCAAGTAAGGAGTGGGGCCGGGAGGCACCAGTACAGTCAGGGAAGAGGTGGCAGTCAGAAACCAGAACCGGCGAAGCCCAGTGACTAGTGGGTCTGTCACGAAAGCGATGGGGCGGTCAAAGACGCCATGAACCCAGGCGAGCCTGGGTGACTGGGCGAGGAGCCTTGCCAGGCAATTGTGGTTCTGCAAGAATTTCTCTTAGTTCTGCTGGTGCCGGCCTCGAGAGAGCGGGGCCTCCGCAGAGTAAACACGGCCCTCTCTCCCTCCGCGTACACAAACACTGTAACCAAGAAGACCCACTTTCTGGGTGTCTCAAGAGCCAGCAAACTCTTCCCCTGTGGAGGCAGACCAGGAAAACCCCTAGAAGTCCAAGGTCCCTCTCCTTCTAGAAGGCCCGGTGCCCTCTCTGTGCCCTGCTCTGTTCTGTTTAACACAAGAAGGGAAGAGGAGGCCCATCCCTTCTTGTGGGCCTTTTCTCAGCCTTTCCAGCCCTTACGGTGTCTGCCGGCCCCATCCCTTCCAAAGCACCCCGCCCCTTGATTTTCCAGGGAGGTCACACGGTTCTGGAGACTCTGTTCATGTTCGAGCTTGTGCGGAAGACAGCACCCTCCGGGGCAGGATTTGCTGCTACCATGAACCCACGGAGGGCTGGGCAGGCGTTCCCTGGCACCAGGGCCTCCGGGATCCAGAAGAAACAAGGAAAGAGGATGGGAGGGGCGGCCCCATCCGGAGTGCCAGGCGGGTGACTGCGCCAGGGCTTCGGCAGGAATGGAAGGCTGAGGAAGACGCCTTGGTCGCTCTTCCTGGCCCCATTCTCCTTCATTCCTTATGAGGCTCCTGCCTTCGCCAAACGACGCTCTTCCCCCAGATCTTACAGTGATGGGGACTATCCCATGCTCTATCTGTGATAGCTTTGAAGCAGGGTTTTGATTTTTACTTCCTTCCTACAGAATTTCCTCCTCTGCCTGGCGACCGCCTTAGCTGGGGCCACATTCTGGAGGACAGCTGTGTTTTCGCCTTCTACCTTGGCAGGGAAGTGTAAGGCAGGAGAAGGGCAGAGTCCCAGGAAGGGCCCCCAGAGCCCTGTGTGCACTCGACCTGGGATAGCCCTTTGACCTCTCCAACATGGCCACCGCCCCCGCTAGGCTCTGAGTTCCCAAGGGAAGGGCGCCTCTCCCTCTCCCCAGGTCTCAGCACACGGGAGGCCCCAGGAACTCTCGGGTACTCAGGTACTCTCAGGTACTGCCAGCGAATGACTGGGGAATGCTTCTTACTCTTGACAGACTCGGAAGCGCCATTAGAACCAGGGCCCTGGAGGCTGGTAAGGAAATCCCCTGACACACCCGACACCACCACCCCCCAGCTGGTGGAAAGGGTGAGGCAGTTTTATGTGGGCTATTCGGAGAGGTTCACAAGATTTATTGTTCGACAAGAAAAAAAAAAAGCAAAGCACCGAACAGGTGTGGCCCAGTTTGCGGAGCAGGGGGAGGCCGATGATGTGTCCTGAAATCTAAGTATGTCCCAGTGAAAAAGAAGATCGAGAGAAGGGGGAGAAAAGTGAGAAGGAAGGAAGAAAAAAGACGGAAAGAAGGCAGGAAGACATCTTGGAAGTCTCAGCCTTATCACAGAGCAGGCGGAACCTGGAGGCTTTCTCGGGGGCGAGGCCCCACCGCCCCCGGGAGAGACAGTAACTTCCGGGCCAAGTTAGCGCCATTGTACTTGAGTCTGTTCCCTTAGGAAGAGGGCATCTATTTGTGCTAATTTACTAGCAAGGATGTGGCGAGCCGAGAGGTGAGGGTTAGGGATTCTCTGAGGGATCGGAGGAAGAGGAACAGAATTGTTTTTAGAACTCTTGTCCTGTGCGTCCAGCCCCTGAGGGCAGTCCTCTCGTCCAAAGTCCTGTTGCCAGTGCTCCTTTGCCAGCTCAAGATTATGAAACACTCACGCTCCCTTTGGCTTTTCTTCCCTTCCAGAAACTTCCAGATAACATGTGCCTCTTTGTAGAGGGAGGTTTCCCCTCAGTCTCCTCTTGGTGTGCTCGTCACCCTCATCCTTGAGGTCTGTGGTCACTGTGGTTGTACTTTAAAACTGGTTAGTATTTCTTTCCTTTCTCCAACTTCAGCCCTTTTGTAACTGTTGCAACACTTGCTAGAAGAAAGCCCTCACTCATAGAAAGTCACCCTCTTTTTCCACTGGCTCACGTATAGCCATCTTGCTGTCCCAGTAAAATCCACTCCTAGAGAGGAGGGGATCATTTGGAGCCCAGACGACCCGGCACAAAACTGGACGTGTTGGAGAGAGAGGCTCTGTGAGAAGTAGTTATTAATAAAAGCTACCATTTGTGGAGCATCTAACATCTACCAGACTCGTCCTACGCATTGTGTTTGTCCTTCTCCTACTGTGGGTCATGCCCAGCGTAAACTCCTTGGCTGTATTTTGCCCTAAATGTTTTTCAAAATAAGTGACCGTCTCTTTCCTTTTCAAGTTGTGAGTTTGCATATTTAAAAACATTTTTAAGCTTACTTATTTTGAGAGAGTGATGGAGGGGGAAGGGGCAGAGAGAGAGAGAGAGAGAGAGAGAGAGAATCCCAAGCAGGCCCTGCACTGTCAGCACGAAGCCCGAGGCAGGGCTCGAACCCGCGAACCCTGAGATCATGACCTGAGCCAAAACCAAGAGTTGGACACATAACGAGCTGGGCCGCCCAGGCGTCCCTCGTATTTAGTACATTTAAAAATGAGTTATCTTGGATTTTGAGAGACTAAGCAGAAAACCATGGGGAACGGGAAGAGGGGAAAGGAGAAAAGACACAGAGAGGGAGGAAGACAAAACAAAGAGACTCTCAAAGACTAAGAACAAACTGGTAAGGGGCGTGTGGGAGTGGAGAGAGTGGGTGACGGGCACAGAGGACGGGCCTTGTTGGGATGAGCACTGGGTGTTGTATGGAAACCAATTTGACAACAAATTATTAATAAATATTAATAATTTATATTAATTAATTAATTAATATATTAATTAATTAATTAATTAATATATTTATTAATAAATAAATAAATAAATGAGTTTTTAATAAAAGTGCTATGGACACTGAGGCTCGAAGAGGCTCAGTAACTTGTCCACCGTCATGCAGACTGCAAGCGGCAAAACCAGCCCATCTGTCTGAGTCCAAAAATCCTGCACGTCCCACCATGCTGGGCTGGTTTGAAATGAGAAAGGTAGAAGCAGTGAGAAAAGCAAAATACAACTTTGTGGGTTTTCCTTCCTTTTTCGACTCCCCTTAAGTCAGTCACCTTCGTGAAGCCTGGACCTTTCTGTGAAGCACCGAGATGAAGATGACAGAGGCTTTGTTCTCCTGCTACTCGTCCCTGTTGAGCAAGTGACAGGGAAGCAGACTTCCGATCTATGTATAAACTTTTAATGGAGTATCGCTGTCGGAATGTAGGGCACTTTCAGCCAGCCGGCCAATCGGCATTTACCGCGAGCCGGGTGTGTGAACACGCTGTGAGCAAGACAAAGCCCCTGCCCTTGGGGAGCTGACAGCGAGTACCGACTTTGGGGAAAACAGACGTAAACACATAAATAAATCGGATAATTTCGGAAAGTGACGAGTGCGGTGAAGAAAAGAGACTCCGGTCCCAGCAGAGAGGGACGGGTGTGGAAGAGGTAGGGGCAGTGGGGAGGGGAAGCTGGCTACCTAGGTGAGGTGCTCAGCCATGACCTGAGTCCCGAGAAGCCAGCCGTGCAAAGACCTGCGGGAAGAGCTTTACGAAGCGGGAACAGCCAAGAGGTGGGAGTGAGCTAGGTGTGTTGGAGGGACAAAGGAGGAAGAGCGGGGTCTGCAGGAGCAGAGCGAACCAGAAGGGAAGGGAGGAAGTTGAGTCTGCAGAGGCAGGCCTGGGCCACAAGGCTCCTGTCACTGAATGTTCCCGGTAAACCTCCAAGGATTTCTTAGCCGTTTTGGACAAGTTTGGAGGAGGTAACCTATATGGCCCCCGGCCAGGTGAGATGCAGGGAGGCTATAGCTGTAAGTCACACACATTCTGGTACTTCCCACCGTATGCCCACCCTGCCTCAGCTCCCTGTTCTTCCGAACGGCTGCTGATTTTAAAAAATAAAACAAGGGGCACCTGGGTGGCTCAGTCGGTTAAGCAGCTGACTTCGGCTCAGGTCATGATCTCACAGTTTGTGAGTTCGAGCCCCACGTCGGGCTCTGTGCTGACAGCTCAGAGCCCGGAGCCTGTTTCAGATTCTGTGTCTCCCCCTCTCTCGGCCTCTCCCCTGTTCACTCTCTGTCTGTCTGTCTGTCTCTCTCTCTCTCTCTCAAAAATAAATTAATAAATATTTAAAAAAAAAAATAAAACAAAATCGGGGCACTTGGGTGGCTCGGTTGGTGAAGTGTCCGACCCTTGATTTCGGTTCAGGTCATGACCTTGCACTTTGTGAGACTGAGCCCCGCGCTGGGCTCTGCGTTGACAGCGCAGACCATGCTGGAGGTTCTGTCCTTCCCCTGCTCACGCTGTCTCTGTCTCTCAAAATAAGTAAGTAAATAAATAAATACCTAAAGAAAATAAAAATACCATCACGGGGCAGCCTGAAGAAATGGTTCCGGACAGCACTCCATCACATCCAGAGGAGTTTTGGAACTAGAGTTTTTCCAGAGGGGTAAGCAAAGTGAAAGAGAGCGATTAGTTTTCAAACTGCACCGAGAGAGAGAAGCGCAGCCGGGCTCGCCACCTCCACAGCCCTGTTCCCAAACAACACCGCAGCGGGTAGGAATTGCACACTCGCTCCCTCCCCTTCTTCCTTTCCCTTTGTGGCAACGCGAAAAAGGCTGCGAGTTTGAAAAGGGAAACAGAAACAGCTCGGGCTGGTTTATTCCTAGTTTGCAATCAAATTGTCCCGTGGACCACAGGCAGGAGGAGTCAGCGTCACGAGCAGCAACGATGGTTCAGACGAGTTGTCCTGAACATGGGAACGCGCATCTGGAATTACTTAGAGAAGTCACGCTTGACCAAGGACTGTGGCTGGAGTCAGCGGCCACGCTCGCACACACCATGTGACTGAAGGACTTAGAGCGCAAGGCACCCAGTTGGCCAGCAGCAAATTAAAAGCAAGCAGCTCTTTAAGGACAAGCTGGAGCAAGTCGATGGGTCGACAACCACATCCTGAAGGCATGTCTCACTATCGGGACTTGGCTTCTTGGAAGTGGAAGGTCAGCATGACTCCACACGTCTCCAGAGTCGTCCTGGCTGGCAAAGACTTTCTAGAGGTCAGAGTATCAGTGACAGAGTCCCCCGTCACACCTTCCTATTTCTGCGCTCCGTGGTCACCCAAACATTGGAAAGCTCCTCTATTTCGGGTCTCCGGTTAAGCCTTTGGCCCATTTCCCTTTATCTCCAGCAGAGAACACATAGGCAATGCTGTTTGTTTCACCCTACCTGATCCTAATTTTATTTGGGAAATAGCTTTTAGGAAATATCTCGTTACGAAGATTATTTTTTATATATTGCAGATTGGTTTATAATTTGTTTGAGGACTTTTGCAGCTATGCTTATGGGTGTCATTCACATGTCATTTTTTTTTTCTCTTACTATCCTTGACAGAGTTATGCTAGTCTCATAAAATGATGCTTCATGCCATAAAAATAGTTCTGTACGTCTTTCCTTTTGGGCTAATCAAGATTCCCCCCAAGAAGATTTCCAGTCTCTTGGGTGCTAGAGTTCTAGGAGCCCAAGATGGCAGAGAACATTCAGAAGGCAACTACTCACCTAATCCTCTTATGTACTTTTCCTTTTTTTTTTTTTTTAATTTTTTTTTAACATTTATGTATTTTTGAGAGACAGAGCGTGAGCAGAGGAAGGGCAGAGAGAGAGAGAGGGAGACACAGAATCTGAAGCAGGCTCCAGGCTCTGAGCCATCAGTACAGAGCCTGACGCGGGGCTCAAACTCACAGACCGTGAGATCATGACCTGAGCCGAAGTCGGCTGCCTAACCGACTGAACCACCCAGGCGCCCCTTATGTACTTTTCATCCTCAGTTATGTTTCTGACCTCCAGACCATAAACCGTTTTTTCTCTTGAGAATAAATCTTGAATGAGCTGAGGGAGCAAAGGAGGGACAGTCACCAGCTACCCAAAGTAGGGAGGGGATCTCACAGACACACCGAACCCTTCAGTAACCTTTCACTCCCAATTCCCTTAATGGTAATCTGGAACTACCATATTGGGGAATTACGCAATGTAAATTGGTTTGCTTAGCACTGGCTGTCTCCACCATTGGCTCAGGATTCAACTTTTTCAGCTCTGCTAAATCATTCAATGCCTCTGTGGGCTTTCCAGCTTATTGTTTCTCCTCTCCTGTTGCTCTCAAAGTTGTGGACTTAGGTCTTCTACACAAATCCCTCTACTGTCACTCTTAATAAAGTTAAGTGTATCTTCTAGTTTTTAATCTGCAGTATCTATAATGGTATCCTCCTTTTGATTTCTTGTGTGTATGTTTTAGTCTTGTCAAGATCTGTTGCTGTGCTTTTTTTTTTAAAGACCTAATTTACATAACTTTGTTGATCCTATCTTTAATTTCTGCACATTTTTTTAATGTTTATTTTTTGAGAGAGCACAGGTGGGGATGGACAGAGAGAGGGGAACAGAGGATCTGAAGTGGGCTCTGCACTGACAACAAGCCCGAAGTGGGGCTCAAACCCACAAACCATGAGACCATGACCTGAGCCGAAATCAAAGGCTCAACCAACTGAGCCACCCAGGTGCCCCAATTTCTGCACATACATTTTATTTCCTTCTACTTTTAGATTTGTTTTGTGGTTCTAATTTCTTGACATAGATGCTTAGCTCGATTTTCAATCTTTTTTCCATTCTAATAAAATTTCAATGCTATAAAATTTCAGTACTGTTTTAGCTGTATCTGTCATTTTGACATGCAGTATTTATCACTGTTCAGGTTAAATTTCCTTTATGATTTCTTCTTGGATCTAGGAGCCAAATTCTAAACATATAGGAACCCTTCTAATTATCTCTATAGTTTCTAACTTAACTGCTTGGAAATTTTTTGAGGTTGACTCTACTTTCCAGTATATGGTTAATTTTTCAGAAAGTTCCATGTGTTCTCAAAAAGCATGGGCAGTTATTAGATGCAGTGTTCTATATAGGTGTCCATTACACCAAACTTACTAAATGCTTAAATCTTTTATATATTCACTTGAGTTTTTGGTTACTTGGTTAATTAAAATCTTCCATCATGATACTGGATTATTTTTCTATATAGGTATCAGTTTTTGCTTTATATATTTTGAGGTTATGTTATTAGGTACACACTAATTTATAATTTAAAATCTTTGTATTTTTCCAGATTGAGTAAACATATAATTATGTAGTGATTCTATTAACGCTTTTTGTTTTAAAGCCTATTTCCAGGGCCATTGTGTCGTACAACTCCAGGGAGGCTGTGAATAACACCCTGGAATCAGTCTGGTTAGAGTAGCCCTAATTTTGCTAATATTAGTATAGCCACACCAGATTTATTCTGGTTAGTACTTGCCTGATATATCTTTCTATTCTTTTTTATATCTCAGGTTGCTGATGTCTCTTATAATCAGCTTATGGCTGAATTTCTTTTAAAAATCCAGTTTGACAATTTGTCTTTTTTCTGAAACATTTGACCCATTTATATATAATTATTTACACATGTAGATTGATCTTATTTTTGGACACTCAATTTGTCCTGCATTTTTTTTTTCTCTTGCCATCTTGTCTTTTTATGGATTGATTATATTCTTGCTAGGAAACTATATCCTGTAAAAACTACTGTATTATTTTTTGGTAGTGAATCTAGAAATTTAGATATATTATTTAGATAGACATATGAGATATAAAAATTTAGATAAGATTTTATACATCTAAATGTATTTTAATATATGCTTTATATAACTAAAAACAGATCTATAAATCTAGATAATCTAGAAATCTAGGATATATTATGAACATACCGAAGTCTAAACTTAATCAATATACTTATTTTCTTCCTCAATGATATAAAGAACATGTTTAGTCTAATCACCTCGTTACAATGACCTGCTTTCACACATTTAGTTTTGTCTTTCTTCAAACCGTATTAGACTTACCCGCAGGTACTTTTTGTTTAGATGATGCATTTATCACATTTCAGGTCTTCCATACTGGAACACTTCCCTTCTGCTTGGGCAAGTGTTTGCGTGAAAATGTACTTTATTTCATCCTTGAAAGACAGTTTCCTTGAGTATAGAATTTGAGGTTCACAGTTAACTTCTGTGAGCACCTCGAAGATAGGTTTCACTCTCTTCTTGCTTATATAGCTGCGGATGAGAAGTTTGTTGTCAATCTAATTATCTTTTCTTTGGAGCGAGGTCATCGGTGTTCCTGAATGCTTGTAAGATCTGTCCTAGGGTTTTGCCACGATGTGCCTAGAAATGGATTTATTTATCTTGCTTAGAAGAGGAATACTAGAATATTATAAACACTTTGATTAAAGCCTGAGTCTTTATCTAATGTTATCTTGGAAAGTGCCGTGACAGATACTATCCCCTGCTGGGACTGAGAAGATTCTCGGCAAGTCAGCAAGGTAGGGAGCTCAGGCACTGGTGGACACGTTGACTAGGATGCTACGCTTCTTCGCCTTCAGTGAAAGGGAGGTCCGGTCTCAGTGAAATACACCGTCTGCAGCCAATTCCGAGGCTGGACCTACCAGAACTTTATTTCCTACTCTTGTAAGAGACCCTGGATCTGGGTGAAAAGAAATGGTGAAGTGGCAGAGACACAAGCTCTCTTCAGTACGGTGCTTGGAGACCCTCTGCAGAAGCCAGTGAGCATCGGCACAGGCTGGGAAGGGGCATCTATCCCACGGAGAAGCTGAGGCCGGGAAGCCCTGATCTATCTTGCTGTTTTCCATTTTGAAGACCATGAGTCACCTGGTTGCTTGCCTTTGTTGCTAAATAAAGAAACTCTTAGATCAAATAAGCCACTTACTCTCGTTTAGCAAAGTGTTTTATTCAAAAGCTTCTCAGCACCATCTAGTTGTCAGAAAGAATGGTATCTCTTTTTCCTGCCCACCCAACCCCCAGTTCCAGAGGCAGAAGGTAAGCCATTTGGCCCGAGCTCCCCCTAATGATTATAATTCAGATCATGATATGGTTTTGGTTGTTTCCACACGCCTCTTTTTCTCTAAGCCTCTACTTAACCCTGACTCGAGTAGAGCTGTGCTCCCCCACAGTTCCAGACAATAGGAAGGCATCATGTCAGATCTGATCAACCTCCCATTCCTGGGCTGGTAGAGGCGTACAAAATTGCCGTGAAGAAAACCTGAGCTCAGTGACTGCCATCCAGAAGGGACAGTGATACTGTCAGGCAGCATGCAGTTTGAAAGCTCGAATCTTAGGATCACCCTCCCCCAACCCTACTCTAGAAACAAGGAGCGTCAGGTCGGTGTTCTCTCCATATTCTACAGTTGCTCGTCCTCTCCTGTCTTATTAGAGCAGACACTCAACCAAACCTTTTTGACAGACTTAAGACAGACAATTACATCTGATTAAAATGCTAAGAGATCCTGAGCTGTTGGAGATGAGGAGAGTACAGAGCGCGACCTGATCTTTCCCTTTAAGGATATTTTGTTTCATCATAAAGCACACTTCTCCAAGAGGTTCCTGGAAGAGAAATCCAAGAGTCTGACTGTGTCCTGTGGGAACCTGTGTAACTTTGGCTTCGGTCCCTGGGGTCTGTCCTTTGCAGCTACTTCAGGTCCCATGGGAGGAGGAAAGGGCTGGCGGCAGCATCACTCGGCCAAAGCCCCCATGGGGTCCCAGGCTGGCAGGACGATGGGTTCCTGCTCTAACACAGCTAGCACCTCTTCAGGGACGTGCTTCCTGTCCACGACCACTTCGTAGACATACTCAGAGAACCACTCATCTGTCATGCACAGGTAACCTGGAGAGGAGAACAAAAGCCCCCATGAGTTCAAAAGGCAAGGGGGAAAGAGCCGAAACCCCACTGGCACTATAAAGAAGCTCATTACAAAACTAGTATTTGCACGTGTTTTCCCGCTCTCCCATCTACGGCCTCACTTAATCTGAGTCTTACTAACTACTCTGTGAAGCAGACAGGCCAGGTGAGGCTATAGGTGGATCAGTTAGAAAACTGGGGCTCAGAGTAACTAAGTGACATGCCCGCGTCACACAGGTGAGGTTCAGACCTGGGCCTTCCACCTAAGACTGTTCCCAGATCCCGTGCTGGCCCGCTGCCCAGGCCGTCGGGGCTGAAGAGGAGTGCATGGCCCTGGGAGACAGGTGGAAGCGCTTGTCCACCCAGCCACGCCACGGGGATCCATCTCCATCTCGGGTCAGAGCGAGCACGCGGGCCCCACCCTTACCTCACCGACCCTCTCGCCCTCTCTGGCTGTTCTCCCACCTTTCTCGCTACTGTCCATTCCTACCACCAGCTAAGCTCTAGGGGAGACCCGAGGGGGCCACATCGTCACTCCCAGGAGCCACTTATGTGCAGATGATACTGCGTCGGGCAAATGAAAACAGTCTTTGCTTTCCTAGTGGGAAATCTGACGTGAGGATCAGGCAGAACGGGAAGACGGAGACAGCACGCTGACTGCTCTTCCTCGGGAAGGCCCGAGGGTCTCTGGCCCTCCAGCGGGCGGACTGGACGCAGTGGACGCAGGCGCAGCTGTGCCGGCACCCAGGCTGGGAGCACAGCTGACGGAAAACGTGGCGCCGCCAGCTATCCAGCCCTGCCTGTTCCCACTGGGAAGGTGACCCCGTATCTCGGGCTCCACTAGGACAAAACGAATTCCCCTTCAGGACCATACTTCCAACAAACTTCGACAGCGGGAAAGCTGCGTCACTTGAGCCGTTGATAATATAAAGAGCAAAATTAAAGTGAGAGACTGCAGTGTGCGTATTTAAAACACGAACTGCACTCATCATCAGGGAAACACAAATCAAAACCACACTGAGATACCACCTCAGGTTAGAGTGGCTAAAATGAATAAATCAGGAAACTATAGATGCTGGCGAGGATGTGGAGAAGCAGGCACCCTCCTACACTGTTGGTGGGAATGCAAACTGGTGCAGCCGTTCTGGAAAACGGTGGAGCTTCCTCAAAAAATGGAAATAGAGCTACCCTATGACCCAGCAATAGCCCTGCTAGGAATCTACCCAAGAGACACAGGAATGCTGATGCATAGAGGCACGTGTACCCCAATATTCATAGCAGCACTTTCGACAATAGCCAAATCATGGAAAGAGACCAAGTGTCCATCAACTGACGAATGGATAAAGAAGATGTGGTTTATATATACAATGGCCTACTACGTGGCAATGAAAAAGAATGAAATCTGGCCATGTGTAGCCACGTGGACGGAACTGGAGGGTATTATGTTACGTGAAATAAGTCAGTCAGAAAAAGGCAGATACCATATGTTTCCATGCATAGGCGGATTTTGAGAGACTAAGCAAAAACCAGGGGGGAGGGGAAGAGGGGAAAGGAAAAAAAGACACAGAGAGGGAGGGAGATAAAACATAAGAGACTCTCAAAGACTAAGAACAAACTGAGGGTGAGGGGGGTGGTGGAGGGGGGAGAGGGGGTGACGGGCATTAAAGACGGCACGTGTCGGGATGAACACTGGGTGTTGTATGCAAACCAATTTGAAAATAAATTATTAAAAAATAAAACACGAACTGGCCAGGGAGAGAGTCGAGAGCACAAAACTGCGAATCTACGCAGGGGTCCTGCTGCTCCCACGCAAGGACTCACAGGGACTAGCGATCATCCTCGTCACCATCACCTTCGTCACCACCGCCCATCTTAGAACAGCGCCTGTTCTACACCAGACACTTGAGTCACTCTCCTCTCAAAGTGTCTGTGCAAATCTCTGTCTGTGCTGTAGCCTTTCTCACTACGAAGAACCAAGAGAAAGGGAGAAGACAAAGGTATTTCTCTCAAGGCAGTCCTCTGGGGCAGCAGTTCTCAAACTTCTCGGTCCTGGACCCAAATGTGTTCTCTTAAAATTACTGAGGACCCCAAAAAGTCGTTTATGTGGGTAATACCTACTGATATTTGCCGTACTTGAAATTAAAACCAAAAGTTAAAAATACTAATTCATAAGAATAAAAAAATACGAATATAAAGAATGTATTTTTAGGAAGAAAATAATTATATTCTCCAAAACAAACTAAGCTTCAGTTAGAAAAGTGGTTTTGTTTTACAAGTTAATGTCTGGCTTCACGGAAGACAGATGAATTCTTGTATCTGCTTCTGTCTGCAATCTGTTGTTCTGGCTGAAGCAGAGGAAGTGAAATCTGGCCTTATACAGACAGGCTGCTGGAGAAGGGAAGACCCTGCAAACCCCCTCCAAGGGGCCCAGGGGCCCCCAGGGGTCCTTGGAGCTCCCTTTGACAACCGCTCTGATTTAAGTAATTAAAATGCAACATGAGGGTAAGCTGAGTGGTCTAACAGAGGACATTCTCTGACATAAAGCCACAACTGTTTTGGTGCGGTCACCGGTGCCCAATTCTCCTCTTCACCTCTGACAGAAGCCAACGACAGCTCGCTCTGACGCGGCGCAGGGTATCTGTTCTCGTAAGACAGCGCCCTGGAGAAGTGCCCAAGGGCTCCTTCCAAGTCCCGTACGGGAACGCGTCTTCGTCTGCCGATGCCAGCCTCCTGATCGGCGCTCCTCTTCTCGGCAGAGGAGACGGGCAAGGGGGACACAGACGAACACCGCAGCCTGTGCCGTTTCTGGTTTCTGTCTAGATCATATGCTCCACAGTCCCTGCTTTGCTCGTGTCAGCCAGTCAAGGACCTGGCCCTTACTGTGACCAGCACCGCTGCCAGTAAGTTCTATCAACGGAGAGACAGTTCTGTCAACTGGTATCAACTATCGACTTGGTCAGCTGAAGGGCCAGCCGGTACTTGGCGCACAGTAGGTAACTCTTCGTGAGAAATGCATATCTGCCCTCCCCCAAAGGAGTTTTCGGTGGGCCAGGAGGCCACACTACCGAACCCCACACCGTGTGAGGCACCGGTCATCCTCCGCGCCCCCCCGCCCCCACAGTGCAGGCTAAATCCGTTCCTGGCACAGCTCTGGACAGTGAGGCAGATGCAGCTCTGGACAGTGAGGCAGGTGAAGGGCAGGGGCGGATTCATGTAATAAAGTTCTGTGTCCTTATGACAATACTATCATCACACGATCAAATGAGTCTTCAAAGAACGCCCGGAGAAAATGGACAACAAGTACATCTGCGCCATCTTGTTCCACAGGCAGATCAGATTAAGTCCTCACAAATGAAAACTCCTATCGATTGCAGTCCACCCTCTCGGTGTCGCTACCGTGAGGACCTGCCTTGATTAGTCTCCCTCTTCAGGATATGAGTTCTCGGGGGGCCTGCAAAAACCTCACAGTCTAGGTGGCCGCCAAGTAATTGCGCCCTGAGTAGATAATGAACTTGGGGCTGCTGGAACGGCTGTACACTGCGTGTCTTGGGAGCTGGAGATTAGGATCAGTACGTCTGAAACCCAAGTGAGTGCTGTGTGAGGGAGCGGCAAAGTACCCTTTCAGGCAGGCCTAAAGAGGCCGTTTTGACTTGAAGAAAGTTGCAGCTTCTAGCCCTGGGGCACTTCGGCCGGAGAACAGGCGTTCCCCTGGGAAAACGGAACAGAAAACTCTGCAACAAGGATCCCGAGGTTATATTTAGGGAAACAGATAGATGGAAAGAAAAAGAAAGTCCGCTTTAGGAACTAAGGTGAAATTAAATTTTGCTGAAGCTTTAAAGTGGTTGTTTATATGCAGTGAGAAAGAAATAAAATGAAAAAACTGGCAGTGTGGGTCCGTAAAGAGAAAAACGGTGTGTGGATATAGCGCTAGACGGATTGGGCCGGATTCACTCAGAAACAGAAGGGTTGTGAACAGGTTAGTTTAAGGGAAAGATCTTTACCTGAGAAAAGCGTTTTCTGAAATCCTGCCAGAGCTCTAACATTTAACCTCCCAGGCTTGATAAATGCATCATCATTTCTGAATTAGGTAGATTTTCCATCTTTTGCTGTCTTTGGTCTATGGGGTACATCACCTCGCTAACGAACGATCTGTGGTTAACACGGTGGTTTTTTTTAGGGCTAGTTTTGAAAAAGGTGTGACAAACCAAGTTTCTGGGGCCGCCCTGACGGATGTGCTGGGCAGCATGGACCGAAGAAGGCTGGAGTGTCCAGGCCTCATTAAGTCACCGCCAATCTTTCACCTGATGGTGAGAACGCAAGGTTGAAGAAAGCCTCCAAGAAAGGAAAGCAGAACCCTCCCAGGCATGGGTCTACTTCCGACTTCCCGATAAACAGTGAGAAATAGTTTCGTGGGACGTTAGCCAGGCGTTTGAAATGAAGCCACAAAGGCTATGTAGCAACATGAGAAACATTTACGTGATAAAAAGTAAAGTATAGTAAAAATGATATATCCTGTACAATTACAACCATATTACAAATCCAGATACACGGGTGAAAAACACGTACAAAAAATTACAAAATGATAATTTTATACAACTATAAAATTGTGGTGATTTTCCTATCAAAATTTCTGAATTCTTATATTTGTTTTTGACTCTGAATACTAAAGATTACCCAAATAATTCATGCTTATTAGAACAGATTTTAGAAACAGGGGAGGAGGAGGAAGATGAGAAGGAATGAGTAGGAAGAGGAAGAGGTGGATGAGAAGAAGAGAATAAAATTAGAAAAAGCCTACAATCCCGCCACCTTGGAATAAACCCTGTCCACACTTCGCATGCAGCCTTTGAGAGTTTCTGCGGGCAGACTCTATACGTTTCATAAAATGAGACATCATACATGCTCTTTTATTACAAAGTACCACACAAGCTGTTTTCCAATGCATCTCTTTCCATACTGATTAAAAAAACAAAAAACAAAAAAACCCCACCTCTGTCTACACCATAATTTTTAGGTGCTGAATTTGTACGAGTAAACCAAAATATAATGAATCCCTACTGTTGAAGTCTGGATTGTGCTTTCATGCTTAGAAACAACATTGCTATAAATATTTTTGCAACTAAATCTTTGTACACATCCTTAATTATTTAATTTTCTTATGTGTGCTTGCTTGCTAGTTACGGTTTTCTTTTGTAAATTGCCTGTTTGGCGCCTCTGCCTATTTTTACCTGGTGTGTTTGCCTTTTTTGTAGTGATCAGTAGTAACACAGTATATATTTATATATTATAATGGTGGCATCCATTTTTTCCTATTATGTAATCTTCCTTCTAATTTAGGCTACGATGCTTTCTAGTCTACTAAAACTTTTATTTTTATGAAATCAAATTTATCAATCTTTTCCTTTATGGTTTCTAACTTTGGTGCTATGCTTAACAAACATTTTCCTGCTATTATAATGAAAAATAAGAGAAAAAAAGGAGGATGAGTGGTAAGAAAATATTAGAAGCATAGTCAAAGTGGAAACCCACTACTCACTAAGACCTTGGCATAGGCTAGTTTCCAATTATGAACATATACAATTTCAACAGATAATTAAATGATGATAATCTGTCAACCACTTTTGTTGGGTATCCACCATGTAAAGGAGCCATAATAACTGACATTTCTATAGAGTACGTTGCCAATGTGCAGAATGACACAATCCCTTTGAAATGGAATTTGGGAATATCTAGAAAAATTTCAAATGCATTTACCACCTTCACTAATGCCATTGCTGGGACTTTATCCCACAGACACACAATACTTGCATGAACATAATATGTATTTGTGCACAAAAACTAATACTTATTTAGCACTTACTATATGCCAAGCACTGCTCTAGGCATTGTGCATAGACTCACTCACTGCAATACTGTTTGTAATACCAAGAGACTGGAAATACCCCAAGTTCCATTAGTAAGGAAACTGGTTGAATAAACTATGGTACCCTCAGACAATGGAAGATACTGGAAGATAATGAAGCTGATATGTTTCCTGATATGGAAACATACTGATAGGAAATGCCTCCAACCTGCTTTGGATTCTGTGTCTCCCTCTCTCTCTGCCCCTCTCCTGCTCACACTCTGTCTCTCTCTCTCGAAATAAATAAGCATTAAAAAAAATTTTAAAAAAAGGAAATGCCTCCAAGACATGCTGTTTAGTGGCGTGAGAGCAAGAGGCAGAGCAGGGTAAGACAGCGTGTCACCTCTGCTGCACTGAACCACACCGCAAACACACGACAGAAACGGTCACCTGAAAGAGGGGAAGGGGAAGAGAGTGGAGAGTGACAGAGATGGACACGAGACTTCTCTTCATCTGCTTTCTGGCAATTTGATTTTGGAACACTGTGATTTTATCATTTACTAAAAGCATTACACTTTCGAAAGCAAAACAAAACAAAGGCCTACGCACAAGTCTGTAGGGAGCTTCACTGCACAATACAATTTCACATCCGCTATCCTTGCCTTGATTTTCATCCTACAACAGTGCTACAAGGCAGGAAGGGTTGGTATGAGTTGTCTAAAGTCGCGTAGCCAGTAAGTAAACCCCGCATTCAAACCTATGTCTTCAAATTCAGAGTCTTTTCCATGAGGTTCAGCTTCCTTCTAGAGCGTGCTCAGAGACTTGGTAGTTCAGGCTTAGGCAACAAATAACAGCACGTAATCTAGTTCCGGCAACTGAACTCCGCCTGCTCCCACATTCCACATCAGCGGTCCTGTGCCCGGTCTTTGGGAGGTTTGCTTATGAGGTATTGTGTATCTTTAAATCAAAGATGCCATGTGTTCCAAGGGCATGTATTGAGAAGACAGAGAACAGGACAGGGTGGATGTTAAAAAAAAAAAAGAGAGAGAAAAAGGAACCAAAAGCACCAGGGATGAGACAGACATTGGACAGTGATCTCAGAAGAGGCTTCTTGGGGCGCCTGGGTGGCTCAGTCGGTTAAGTGGCCGACTTCGGCTCAGGTCATGATCTCACAGTCTGTGAGTTCGAGCCCCGCGTCGGGCTCTGTGCTGATGGTTCATCAGAGCCTGGAGCCTGCTTCAGATTCTGTATCTCCCTCTCTCTCTGCCCTTCCCCTGCTCACACTCTGTCTCTATGTCTCTCAAAAGTAAACAAAAATGTTTAAAAAAATTAAAAAAAAAAAAAAAAAAAAAAGAAGAGGCTTCTTTTCTTCCAGAGTAAACACAAAGGTTTGGCTCTATGGTGAGTTTGGCTATTCAATTTCCTGAATCTTTCATGGATAAGAGAAATGATACTCTTACAGCTTGCTGTTACCTGTTGCTTTTTTTTTTTCCAGAAACAAAAGGTAGGGAACTTACAGAGTGAGAAATATGGTAGGGAAAGAGAGTTGTTTTGGTTTGTGGGTTGTATTTCTTTAAACCATCAAATCACAACCAAACTCAGTTGCAGCAGAAGCACTCACCTCCGAAGAAGTGCCCTCTGCTGAGTCCGGAAGGAGCCTGTCCTACCCCTGGGCTGAGGAAAAACGACAAAGCACCAACCAGACTGATTCCTCCTCTCCCTGGACCTGTGAGCATGACCCGGGCGAGCCTGAGAGCACATGCAATCCTGCCAGATCTCGAACGGCGGACGGGAGAGGCAAGTACAGATTTAGGTGTCACCCGGCGGTCTATTTTCCCGCCAAAACTCAATGACTTCTCTTTGACCCCCAAATCGTCATGGCTCTTGTCTTGCTTTTCGATCTCGAAAGCTCACACTATTTCTTGGCCTCACTCCTCAGACGTGCCTGAAGCGCGCTCCCCATGCCAAGACCCCCTTCTCAGCTACCCTAACACCTGTCCTCAGACTCCGCTCAGCCCTGAAGACTCACTAAGGGGCCTTCGCGGTTCGGTCACTCGCCAGCTACCCTGCAGTTTACCCCTATGCTATGCTGCACTCACTCTTGTGTTTCTCTTTTATATACTCCTCCCTGTAATTAAACACTACCTGTGGGGCAAGATTTACCACCTCGGTCGGCCTAGCTTCAGTCCTCCTGCCCCCTCCCCGCAGCCAGCACATGAAGGGATCAGTCCCGCTGCTGCTGAGGCGGAACAGCATCCGCATCCCTCGTACAGTATCTGAAACCTGCCAAACCCCTCTCCCTGGCCCCATTTTCTGACTGCTCTGCCGCAGCACCCTTCACGACTGAGTTCTCCCTGGCGCCACCTAGCCCCTTGACTTCTCGCTAACCCTCACCCACCTCGGCTTCAGTGTCTTCCTCCTGTCTCCCCGTCGCGGGGGCCCTCCCCAGGTCCCGTTTCTCCGTCAATCTGCCTTTTTGGAGAAATCATCCCTGCTTTTCCCTTTCCGGGTCTGCTCATCGTATATCTTACAGTCTGAGGAGCACACCATGAGTGCCGCCTCTGTCGCACCAGGGCCCTCTTCGAGTCCCCTTCCCGCGTCCCTGATGAATAAGCATACGTTCCTCGGCGGGTCAGACACTCGCTCCACCGCGGGCTGCGCACGGTTCCCTGCACCCCATCGATAAATGTGAGGCGATGCTGCTGCTAATGGTTTTTCCTCGGCACTAGGCTGATTCCCCTCCGCTGCTTTCTCTCACGAAACTAAGCGCACGAGACGAGTTACTCATCCGGTAAACCGCTGATGTGGCGGGACGGTCGCGCCACAGTCCTGAAACCAGGAGCGTGGGCAGGTTACACAGCCCTCCTCTAGACGAGAAAGTTTAAGGGGCCCTCTCGTTCTGCCTTCACTTGTCCATAGGTAACACTAGCGATGGCCACGGGGACAGCTAATATCCCGGGCACTTCTTATAAGCCTGGGACAGTTGTCGCGACAACCCCACGAGGTAGCTACAGTTACTATCCCTGTTTTATAGACGAGAAGCATAAAGCTCAGGTAGGATGAACACCATGACCCAGGCTATCCCGCCAAGAGGCGGGACCGCCGGGACCCAGGCGGTCTGTGTGGCTCCGGTTCCGTGCTCCACCTTTATCCTTCTGAAATCAACGCAAGTGGACCTTGGAGACTGTGCGGTGAAAACGCTAGCGAGCAGACACACGGCACAAAACTCGATGTCGAATGTGAGGAGATCCGTCCCTGAAACTGATGCCTGGTTACAGGTCAGGAGGAGCCCCTGTCCCCTCGTTGGTCCCCTCTCACAAACGGCAGCCTTTCCGAGTCGCACACTTTGATACGGAAGCAGCGGTCGATCCGAGAGCACGTGCTTCCTCTGTTTCACTCACATGTACTGTTTTTTAGCCCGAGTCATGCAGGCTCTTTGGTGAACAGAGGATGAGAGGTTCCTGTGAAAGAACTCGGATACTCGGATTTGAAAACAGCAGCACTTTCCCCAAGCTAGAAGAGACATGAAAACCCTGAGGTGACATAACAAATGTGTATCTTGCCCCTTTCCAGAAAGAAGCCTCTGCTTTTAGCTCATATAATTTTCTCTTATTTCAGAATATTCAGCTCAATATTATCTATAATTGACATTATTTGTGCCAGAAATACAGAACTGAGTCTCAAACAGATCTGCAAATAATAGGTTACCTTTTATAGGTAATACACATTTTTAGGGAAGCTGCCTCTGTCAAATTAAGAAATGTGAGTTCGAATTCTATCTCTGACACAGTGCAATCCAAGCAAATCGAAACCGCTCAATGAGTTTCAGTTTTTTTCACATAAAACATGGGTATAATCACCCATGCTCATATCCTGAGTTGCTCTACCTTGATGCCCTGAGGAAAAATAAATACAAATGCATCAGCAAATTTTGAATTCTTATGAAGCAAGATGCTAAGAACTATATCTACTGAGCACCTCTGACAGAAATACAGAATACCCATTAAACTCTTCGGAGTTAAGTAATAGCACACAGTCTGGAAAATGCTTTCATACATTATTTCATCTGATGGCTTATAGCTCTGTAGGAGCTCGTGAGGAAACAGAAATCATACATGTTACTGACAGGGAAACGTGAAACCGTAAGGAATTGAGTTACTGTCCAGGATCTATAATCGAGAAAGTAGTCAGTCTCTCCCGGTTCCACACTATAATATCAGATGAAGGATATGAGGACTTTTTTTTGCCTAGCTTTGGACATATTGTCTCCAAAATCGTATGGGGTAGTTTGGCAGGTGAGGCTGGTTTTCAGGAAGTAGGAGAAGTCCAGATATAATCTGAACCAGCCACATAAATTTCTTCCTAATCTCTAATATGCCAAAGTCTCTTTCACTGAAATCACCAAGAGACTCTCTTTTAGGATGAAGTCTGGAAATTTCATTAAAATGAAATCAGGAACAGAGAGGCTACTTGAAAGAAAAGATCAAGAATATGGTTTAAAAACAATTTCAAATGTTCATGTATCTGAAAGGCACAAAAGGAATTTGAAAAATGAAAAACTAATCTTGGTTCAAAATGAAAACTAGGAGAGACAAAATTTTGAAAAGAAATATTTTCTTTCAGCGACCACTGCAGAATGAAAATAATATTCTCCCTACCTTCACTTAACAGCTGTGTTATTTAGCATATCAAGAAACTAAATAAGAAGTGTGTTACGATTACTCCAAGTTCGGAGCTCTGCTGTTATCAGATTTTAAAACTAGAAGACCGTCTCATGACTAAGTGAACCCATCAGTGAAGTAAAGTTCCACAGTGAGACTGGTTCATTAGGAAGGCCATTTACTGACTATCAGAAACACCCTGTTATATGCATGACAGAATGTTGATCATTACGGAAGCTGGGTGACGGGCACGTGGAAGTTCCTTAGTACTATTCTGTTTACTTTATATGTGCTTGAAATTGTCCACAATAAAACTTAAGGAAAACAAACAAACAAAAAACCACATTATAAAGCAGCATGGACAAAATAATTCTGGGAAATTTGGGGTAGGTAGAGTTTTTTTACTTGCCCAACTCACAACGTGCTGAATCTGGGCATAAACCTTCACAAGATACCGCACCCCGCTCCCTCCTTGTTCCCATCCCCAGACATAAATGGTGCTCTAAGAGACCCGTTTCCCGACATCAGTCATTTACATGATGTCTCCAGGCCTTTATAGTTTTATATGTTCCCTCAACCACTAGTTTCCAATCACCAAAGATCACGAATTGTTCTGTTGTTCTGTTATTCCATGAGTGGACTAGAAAGCTACAAGAACAGAGAAGCTGAGTGGAAGTAGAGTTTAGTGGTTAAGAAAACAGGCTCTAGTGTCAGACTGGGTACAATTCTGGCTCTACCACTTATTATCCACAGGACCTGCAGGTTATTTTGACTTGAAGAGTGTGCTCTTTTCAAACGATTTTCTGACCATGAGAGAGAAACACCAAAGGTTATTTCCTCTATTTTAAATTCTTAAATGTTTTACAAACTATTTTACTCTCACAAGCCTACCATCTTCTCAAAATGGAAGGCAATATAACAAGTCCCAAGGTCTGCTCTCTCATCTAGTTGTGAAATTCATTTCCTGTTTTTAAGATTTTAATTTTTTAAAGTAAACTCTACACTCAACGTGGGGCTTAAACTCACAACCCTAAGATTAAGAGTCGCACGCTCTACTGACTGAGCCAGCCGGGCACCCCTCCATTTCTGATATGATCCCTAAATGTGCAAAACACACAGCCAAGTATTTTAAGAAGCAGGTGAAAAAAGAAAGCCTTGTTGGTAATACAACATGTTAGCTATGCATCCAGTTTTCAGTCCAGCTAAGAACACTGGAACTCACCAACACGAAGTAACTCAATGGGTCTGGTAAGACAAGAATTAATTTCTCTTTTTATATCTCTGGGTGGTGAGAACGTACTTTTGTCCATTTGGGGACACAGGTCATTTGATTTACTTCGTCATCTCTGAGCAGGAAGGGCCACGAACATGACCAATGGGGAGGACCAAAGCCAGGACTGAGCAGAGGGCAAGGGCAGCATGCCTAAATATCCCTGCTCCGTTTACATCTGGCTTGTATTATCAACACTGCTTTTCCAGATACCATCTATCTTAACAGGCACAAATCCTGAAGAGAATAGTAACAAACTGTTAACAATGTTATCTACAGAAACGAAATCCCGGCAATGCTGTTTAAGGCTGTCATGTCTCCAGAGAGAGCACAGAGCTTCTGCCTCACACATGCCGGCCGGCCAATGCCCACCAGGATGCCAGGGTCTCACTGGGGTAAACACATATCACCAGCATAACAACATACTACACATATTCTTTTAAGGTCAGGCCAAATGTGCTAATGAAGTTAGATCATGTTTTCTTTCCTTCCTTCCTGTTAAGTAAAACAGAACATTACTAAGAAACACATGAAAATTATTTATTTATTTTGGCTTTGAATGAACTATTCCTTACCCACCCTCAGCTCAATTTCTTATCTTTTAGTTTTCCACTGAAATGCTTTGCTCTGCATAATTCCAGGCATTTCAGTTCTTCAAGAACAACAGAAAACGTTGGTTTAACCTTAACTAGATAGCTGAACATTTCACCAAGAAGGACTACAGGCAGATCGCGAGGATCAGGACCTCAGTTCTCTCAACATGATGGAATAAGTTAGCAAAAATAAAACTTTTGTTAAGTAAAGAGGTATAGTTGAATGGGAAAAAAAATAATGAAGTGGCCCAGAATCCTCTTTAAAAGCAGGTATTTAGGACCAAAGTAATAAAGGCAAGAACTCACACTATACAAAAGAGAGCGTTTGTCTGACTTTATGTGTTTATTCTCTCAAACGGATACCACCATGTAGTGTAAACCCTGAGAGTTGTTTTTTTTTCTTTTTTGTAATGCAAGTGCCTGACTTAGGCGTTGGTTGCAATGGCATCCACTGCAAAGGTGGTTATCTCAACTAACACACTGGCAGCCACATGACTAGACGGAGAGCCAGGCCACCTCCTCCAACTGAGGCTCCTTTGTTTTAGAGATCCTAGTTGACTTCAATAACTGACCATTTAGGCCACTTGCTTCTTCTCTTCCCACACTTTAAGTTCCTGCTCTTATGTTTTAAATTCACCAATAAGGGGCGCCTGAGTGGCTCAGTTGGTTAAGCGTCCAACTTCGGCTCAGGTCACAATCTCATGGTTTGTGTGTTCAAGCCCCGCGTCAGGCTCTGTGCCGACAGCCCAGAGCCTGGAGCCTACTTCGGATTCTGTGTCTGCCTGTCTCTCTGCCTCTCCCCCGCTCACACTCTGTCTCTCTCTCTGCCTCAAAAATAAATAAACATTTTAAAAAAATTTTTGTAAATTCACCAATAAACAGTAAATGCCTGCAAAACCCTAGTTTCCCATCCTCAATTCTATTTAAAGCAGAACCCCAGGCCTGTGCATGCTCTCTGTCAACCTGCGACCTCAATGTCTGGGCCCAGGCGAGTTGTCTAATTTCCAGGTTCTGTAAGCAATAAACTTATACTTTCAAAGTTTCCTGATGGTTACCACTGAAGGGTATCTTGCAATCATAATAAAAACCACAAGGGCTAGTCAAGCCACAACACTGGCTATGGACAGGCTGAGACCAACAAAAACCATATTACTATCTACAAATTGAGTGACTGTGACAGATGGAAAAATATCACAGAAGCAAGCCAACAGGTCCAGGTCATTTAAACAAACTATAAGTTTAGTCCACTTCCTAGACACTAACCATTACGGTCACAAGCCCAATTACAGGGGCTAAATTAGACCTATCATGGGGAGAAGAAAAGCCTTGGAAAGACAAATTAAATGGCTTCCAGGTTTTGGCTGTCATATATGGACCCATGCTGCTGAATCACAGCATACTCAAGTCAAGTTTAAAACTCAGGTTAAAAGACTCTTCTAAGACAGTAGTTTGCAAATGTAAACGACTGACGTCCCATCCGCTCACTTCCAAACCTCCACACCCCTCCTTCTCCACCTTTTACCCTTGGAAATCCTACGGCTCTGAAAAACATAGCTGGGAAATCACTATCTAAACACACAGGGAGGCAAGAGGCAAAGAGCTGCTGAGACCTCTATTTTCTCTTTCGAGAAGGATGTTTCTGGCTGATAACTGGTTGGTGGGATGTATGCTGAAGTTTGACCCCAAGTGTTTGGGTATCTCACTGGATTCCTTTACCTACTTCTTCGCAGGCTCCTAACGAGTCTCGTAAGCGGTAGTTATGGTGTTTTCCTAACCAGAGTCCACTGGCTAAATGTTAAGAATATGGGCTGTGAGAAAGAGCTGCTACAAAATACCGCCAACGCACACGTAAAATACTCCGTGGTGGCTGCCACTTTGGGTTTGAAACCCTAAAAATTAGAGCATAAAAACACCTTAGAAGGCTTTTAGCTACTATGAAAAAATGTCTTGAAATATATGGTCTCAAAAATTTGCAAGAATATACCCTAAACTGTTAGTCAATGGTGACCTCTAGGTGATAGCATTGTTAAAAATGTTTATTTTCTTCACTTTGCTTATATATATATATATATTTTTTTTTTTTATTTTTCTTCAACTCATATTACCTACTACCTGTCAGCTTTTAGCCTAATTACTATAACATCCTTATGACTTCTGCTTGGGTTTTGATTTGTCAGAATAGACAGTTCTAAATGATAACCAGAGCGTTCCTCTGCTCCTTGGGCTTGTAAGGACTCTCCAATAAATGCCTGAAGTTTCTTGCCAATCCCATTCTCCCACACAGAAGGCTCTGACTTCCTAGAGAGTTAGTGCAGTAGGTGAACATACACCAAACAGCATTTGGTCATTGGCCAAGTGGTTCTGGCACAAAGCGGTTTAGTAGGGTCGGCATGGTTTGGAATGAACGCTAGCACGCACTGGTGTCAGAGATAAACTGGGTTCTGGCACACCACGTGGGTCACAGGGATCACGGGGGCAAACTAGATCCTGAGATTTTCCGTAGAATAATCTAGCTAATGGACTAATTACTGAAAAATACTCCACACCAGTGCAGCTTTGTACCCATATGTCTTAGGAGGCAGAGGAGCACAGACTCCAGTCCACCCTGAGCCAGTATTACCAGAGTAAGCTCACCTTTGTGGCCATGATCTTCACCCCACGAATTCTCCACTCTCCATTTCACGAACACACCATCCTGATCATCCTGCAAAAAAGTGGGCAACAGTGTGTAGTCGGAAACTAGATCCCTCCTGCTGAGGTGTCGTGTACTTTTAGCTCTTCTTCAGCCACTTAGAAGAAACAGCCTTCTCTCTACAGCCAGGATATCCATGACCAGGGCCATATACTCTCTACTGTAACTAAAGGGATACTCTACTAGAAGCGGGGTTTAACTTTCTTGGGGTAAAAATGTAATACACCTAACAAAGCAACACATACTATTTTCTCCTTTACACTGTAGTCTATACTAAAACTAAGAAAAATAACATGCTCCTTGGCTGCAAATATAAAATATTAAGTTACTAAAAGTGGTGACTTTTACCGAAGACGGGGACCCTTGCTTTTAATCAATCAGCATTCTTCGTAAAGGCTTCCCACTCTACCGATTTTAGAAATGATTCAAAGACTTAGAGTTTTAAAAAGGAAACAAATATATTTTCAGCATACTGCCTAATTTTCTACTTAGGGGAACCAAGTAATGATACTCTCCAAATGTGCACTTTTATTCAGTTACACAAATATTGAATTTAATACAATACAGACTGAATGGCAAGGCAAAAGCAAAAGGACTATTTTCATAAAACAAAATCCAGACAGTTCTACTGTTCTCCTTCCTCTATCTTCATTAATAAAATAAACTCAATTATAATCTTCTTCAAGGGACAATGACACTTATCATGATAACCTTCATTTATAACCTTTACTATAGTGACACAGAAAGGGACAAGAGGAAGGCTCCATTTGGGAAAAGACTTTATTCTTTTATGTTTACCCAGGGCATTTGCTATGTCAAAACAACTTAAATCTTTGTAGCATGAGAAGAGAATTGGCTCCTGCATCGTCTCCTAATGATTTCATCTGTCAACTCCCACTTGCATATAACTGCATGAGTCTCCGCTACATGGGATTTGATTCTGCTCTTGGCAGTTTTCTGAGCTCTCAGTAATTTTCAGTCTCAGAAATAGCCAACAATCAAATCAACAAGTTTTAAACACCCTGATCTGTACTACCCCTGAATCTGGGCCCCAGGTACCTTCAAAACCACATAATTACACTCTTCTGGGGCTAGCCGAGTAGATGTGTGTTTTGGTTTTCTACTCCCCTTGCTGCAGCACATTTTTGCTTTCCTTTTAAATACCACTGTTAGAATGTGTATCAGCTAGGGTCATTTATTACAATGAGTCTGCAAATGTTTCCTCCTCTCCTTTCCTTTGCCAGTGAATTCCTGCATGACCTACATACAGCTGTTCTCTGGGTCATCTACAAATGTAGAATAATACTGGACCTCCCTCATAGGGATTCCGAGAAATCAGCAGCAAGAAAGAATATCCCAGAATGTAGCTACTGGCATTTATTTTTGTATAACCATTCAAATGCAGTGCAAACTAGTTTTGGCAGTCAAAAATCCAAATTGGAGGAAATCCTCGAAATAATTTAAAATTTTAATTTAAGGAGCTTTCGTTATAAATCCACTAAATTTTACAATAGAACAGGTCCTAATATACAACTATGAACAACTCAGTATTTTATTCTAAGTATTTTAGTACTTTATTTAATTTCGTATTTTATTCTATATTTTATAGTATTTTATGAAAAGTTCCCTCTAACGCTTTGCTTCTAATGCCAAGGTAGTTATTCTGTGACTTTCTTTCCAGTGATTTGGCTAGAAAAAAAATATTTCTGCTATGATGGTAAAGAATTAAAGTAGTCTGAAGTCTTTTTTTTCCTTTGATCCCTAGCACAGTAGTAAAATATACACTCTACAGCCTAGAAATGGGCGAGCTTATTTGTGAAAGATAAAATTTCAGTTACTGTTTCTAACACTGTGTCCTTGAAACAGTGACACTACTTTTCACAGTATTTCATAGGAAATTCTAACTCCTTTATATTTATCTCTTCCTGAATAGCTGTGCATAAATCCAGTAATGGGCACGAAATCCACAAATTACTGTTCCTGACACGTTACTGCAGAAGAATCTGAATGACCAATGAAAAGAAGGTAAGTCTGAAACATCATGATGATCATCATCATCATGATATGAACATAATTTAATTCCTTATAAACAGGAGTTTTCTTCTCCCCCAGGTTCTCTTGCTGACCTCTCTTCACACCAAGAACTTCCAAAGTCATGGAAAAGCTGTTCCTTCCTTACTCTCTTTGACCCAAATTCTGCTCCTCATGGAAAGCTCCTATTTTTATTACCTCTGAGCAGGCAGCCAAACCCCAAGTGACGCGAGTACGATGTCTTACTTGGAAGTTAACTTTTAACAGAAATCTCATGAATGAAGCTCTCTTGGGTAACAGTCTACGGGAGAATGTAGGGCCGTCGGTGCAAACACTGCAGGAGGCATGCTGAGGGTCATACCTTCTCTGAGACAGCAGTGAAGGTCATGGCGTGGGTCATGAGCGACTCGCCAAAAGTCAACCTCTCAGCTTTATTCATGTTCTTCAAGGAGACACCAAACACCAACTCATGATCATAGCTGTAAAGAGAATGGTAGTACAGAATAAAGACAGTACAATCAAGGGCGAAAACCGGCTTCTGGATGGAAAAGGAACATAGAAGAAACTGAAGGAGCTCAACAGCTCCACATAAACATGGGCTGGAGCTCTTCAACACAGCACACGCGCAGGATTCAGTTTCCCGATGGGATTCCATTCTCTAAGTGCCACAAGAGTACTGAGGAAGATAAGTAATTAAACAGAAATTCCCCATATCAAAAAGCTGACAAGATGACTTTGTAATGGTCATTTTGGCAAGAAAAACTTTTAAAACGCTTTTTTTAAAAGTTTATTTATTTTTGAGAGTGTGAGCAGGGCAGGGGCAGAGAGCGAAGGAGACAGAGGATCTGAAGTGGGCTCAGTGCTGACAAGCAGAGAGCCTGATGTGGGGCTTGAACCCACAAACCAGGAGATCATGAACCTGAACAGAAGTCAGATGCGCCACCGACTGAGCCACCCAGGAGCGCCCATCCCACCAAAAAAAAAAAAAAAGGGGTCTCTTCTGAGCTGGTAGAACCACCCAGTTTCTGAATTCATTTAGCTCACTGTTGATGGTGAAATTTAAATTAATGTCAAAAATATTGAAGGATACTGTCAAAGTTTAAAAAAAACACAAATTCTCTCTTTTAGCAGATTTCTTTTCTCTGTTAACTGTCAGCTAATTTCTCAACTTCTAATAAGTTACAATAAGAAAGGATAAAGGGGTGTATTTTATAACAGTCAAGGAATTTTGCATGGTTTAGTTAGCAAAGGAATCTTCATTGTCATAAACAACTAGGAGGAATGCTTTAAAGCACACATGGAAATTAGTCCTAGTTGTCATAAAAACAAAATATATAAGACATCAAAGTAAGAGAAGTAGTTAAGAAGGATGAAGTAGCAAATAAGAAGTTTAAAAAACCTTTCATCACTCAATGAATGCACTGAGCAGACTTGTAGAGTAATCAACTATTTTTTAAAAATGCTTTTCTCATAGAGGATGGCTTTGTGGGAACATGCAACAATTTCAACTCAGTGTGAAGTAAGATCTTGTCTTCTTGGGTTAGAGCATATGTGTACGTGGAGTTTCTGCTATGAGTCCTCAAACTCTACAAGACGGAAAGAGAGAGATCCACCCTCAGGCCAACCTTAATCTTTGGGTGAACTTCAGCTGAGTCATTTCATACCAAGAGTGCCCTCCAACAGCAACACCCGCAAAGGATTTTCTATTTTAAATTTCTTGTACTCACACATTCATGTCACTGAGGCCCAGCTTGCCGCTGAAGTGTTTTCCAACATCACAGCCAAACCACACAGCCTAGAAACGGAGGAAAGAGGAAAAAAGAAAGTCAACATAAATCCTCTCTTCCTACTACACCAAACGAGCAGAGAAGAGGTTTTAACCTCTATGTGGAAGACACAAGAACGACACCAACCTCTCCATCTTTGATGGAGGCCGCAACCATCTTCTTCAAGAAGTCAATGGGCTGGTTGTTATATAGAGTTTTTCTCCCACCAACCATATTGCTTAAGTAGTCCACTGTGTAAACTCTGTTGTACTTGTGCTGGGGCCGAGGGTCATTCACTAAACAAATCTATTGAGATCAATACCACGTTGATTAGAACATAAAACCAGGAATGTGAAACAAGACACACACACCTCTCCTCCAAGTTCATATGTGGGCATCAAACTCATCACCTCTGTCTACGAGAAAAAAACATTACAAATACCTTGTGTTAAATAACAAAGAAACAAAAAGTGACAAAGTCATGTGAGAGAGATTCTTGCAGAATCCAGTTAGGGACACCCTTTGGGAGCAAAATCTGCTTGTTTTTCCTACTGGCAAGAATTGCTCCAAAATCAGTTCTGAAGAACTGTGTGCACCAAGTAAGGCAAGATGGAGATGATATCGCTATAAGACTCCTGCTCTCAAGGTACAAGACAGGCTCAACTCCTGGCAATGCAGCAACCAAGCCGGGATTCCACGGATAATGCCATTTGCTTCTAAGAGGGTCAAGATACCAACCAAAGTGAGAGGCCTTGGTCATCCTGCTTGATTGGTGGAGAAGACATGAAGAGAGCAGGAAAAACCAGGACAGGGCAGTGCTCCCTTCCGTGAGAGAGGCCCTAAGTGAGCCCACGGTACAGAGGCACTCTGAACCCACAGTGAGAAACACCTAATCTCCTTTTACTGACTTGCACCTGAGACTGATTCTGGGCCCAAATCATGGGAGCATGGGGGAGTTAAACTGACTGCCGGCCTATAGTTAGAACAGTCTCTGAAGACGAGCACTGGGGAAAGGTGACGGATCCTCAGATGATCAACTTTACTATTAGGTACATAAAATTTCTCAGAGGAAGGGGGGAAAGTTTGTTTAGTGTCCAGTCTGATGATCATGCATGCTAACCCAAGAACCTTACGCCCTTCCCTGAGGTCAACAGGCATCTGAAAGTAAACAGCAAGGGGCTGCCAGTGCCCGTCTCCAACCTTGTTTTCCATATTGAAGAGTGGCTTGACATGTTCCCTGTAAAATTCCAACGGTGTTATGGGGCCAATCTTCTGATAATTCTTATCTTTGTCTCGATACTCCCAGGTGAATGTCTCGGGTGGATTACCCAAACAAATGCCCACCACTCGGAATATCTGGAAGAAAGGAGGACAAATGAGCGATGGCGAGGGAAAAGTGTTACCTCTTCATTGTCCTCAAGTTTGGGAAACACGAGGAATCGGCGGCTAATTCAGGCCAGAGGTTTTACAGGAAATCTAATATTGCTCCCAAAATTTGAAGGCTGATGTCCAGGACTTGAGATCAGTCAGCTTGTGAGTTCATAAACACTCTGAGCAAGACAATTCCCAAAATGTTAATATTTAGTGCTTAGTATTTTCCCTGGAAATTAAACTTCTTTAGACACGAAACCACTCACCACTGATACCCAATAAGACCTAGGTTGTTCTGCCGATTATATTTCAAGTGACAAATAATGACGTATATTATAAATGGATTTCCTTCCCTTTAGGGATCTAGGTTTTCCTTTGATTGTGACAGGGCTCTCCACTCACGGAAAAGGCATTAACTTTTCAGTTGGAGCTTGAATGACAATGCCTATTAAAAGTATTATTAGAATAAGAATAACTTTCAGTGGAAGGTTACCATATTTTGGGTCACGAGACCCTAACGTATTTTCTAATGATGTCACACCTTTCAAGTTACCATTACAATCCAAGGATATATTTTGCATTATTTTCATCTTACAAAAAGACAAAAACAGAAGCATAGAGAAATATCTTGTATAAGGTCAGAGTAGAAAAAGGCTTCCTCTCCTATATCAAATTTGCTGTATCTTTTTAAAAATATAACACAATCTGCCTCTGCTTTCTCCACCCCACAGTTACCACCCTGATCGAATTTCATCACTTATTGTCTGCATTATTTGTACTACGCATTTGTATGCTCCATTACATTTCAGAGAAATGGATATTTATTGAGTGTGCCTATTTTGTGCTAGATACTATATATCTGCTAGGCTTTCTTAATTCTCATAACGTTCTCAAGGTAAAATTTCCCCTCTTTTTTTTTCCCCCAAAAGATTAAGACTCAAAGAAATTGAGGTCTACTTAAGGTCACATAGCCAGTAAGTGCCAGAACCATGATCTGAACTAAGATCATACGTTGTTAAAAAAAAAAACAAAAAAACACCTATGGGTACAGGGTTTAAGAAAAGGGAACATTCGCTGAATGCTGTGCTGTACTATACTCTTTGAATACCATGTCTCTAAATCTTCTAAACAAAAGTAGTATATATTATTCCCATTTTACAAATAAAGAAACCAACATTCAAGGGAATAAATAACTTGACTGAAGTCAGAAAACTAATAAATGGCAGAATTAGGATTTGAATTCAGATCTGATTTCAGTGCTGTTTCCATACCACCATGAATCAAACATTTAACACTGTAACTTACCGGGTTTCATATAATTTGTCTCCTCCAAAAGATCATCAACTTAAGGACAAGGACCAGGTCATGGATATTTGGTCTCTCCTACAGCATAGCATCTAGCACTATATCTGATCTAGATATAATGTAATAGCTGATCTGAACACTGTTTTATTCTCCACATCGTTAGAGGATGAATTATTTTAGAAACACTAGGTTCTTCAAGTTATTTCCCTATTGAAGATTCCATAATGCTTCCCTATTACCTCCTACGACAAATCTAAAACCATGACCCGATTCATTATTCTCACTTTTTTTTATTGAGACGTAAGATACATTCAGTAAGTATATAAAATACACTAATCTGAAGTATACAGCGCCATTCAACTTTTTACGCACATACATACATGCCAATGCACCCACCATTATATCAATATAGAGAACATTTCTGGGACTCCGGAAGTTCCCTGGCCCCTTCGCAGTCAATAACCCACACCTATTTTAGTAAACTATAATTTGCATGTTGCTTTGTTTTATATTGATTGTTTACCAGGATTATAAATTATCTAAGCCAGTGTGTAACACTTTCAAGTGAGTTTGTAACACTTTGGAAAGAATAGTTGGCTCCAAGCCAACTAACAATAGTTACATGAGCTCTAACTTAAAAAAATATATATATTTCCAAGGTATAATCTCCAGAGTCTCTGATACTATATCTTCTTGATAAGAGGCTCTGCTACTCTGAAATAACACTCCCTGTTCTCAAAGGTACAAAACTGACAGAGAGCTTTAGATAGCCAAGTCTGCTCTCTGGTGGTCAACCTGGGAACGTCACCTGCTTCTCACAAGATGCACTTAGCATTCAGGACAAAAGAAAGATGCTGGACACTGAACACAAGTCATTATACACAACTCAATAAAGTAAGGCTATAACCATATACCTCAGATTACAAGTACATATGAAAAACCATAATTAGCCCATTTAGGGAAATATATTTTTGACTTCAATTGAAATTATCCACTCCCCATCCCAGCACTTCCGATCTTTCTCTCCTTTATTTTTCTCCATAGCACTTACCTTCTGGCATATTATACTTTTTATATATTTTATTAATCTCTATTAGAAAGTGAACTAGGGGCTCTGGGTGGCTCAGTTGGTTAGGCGTCCAACTTCAGCTTAGGTCATGATTTCATGATTCTTGAGTTCGAACTCCGTGTCAAACTCTGTGCTGACAGCTTGGAACCTGGAGCCTGCTTCAGATTCTGTGTCTCCCTCTCTCTCCCTCTGCCTCACCCCCACTCATGCTCTGTCTGTCCCTCAAGAGTAAATAAACATTAAAAAAATAAAAAATAAAAAAGAAAGTAAACTATATGAAGTCAAGGATTCCTGTCCATGCTGCTCACTGCTACATCCCCAATGCCCAGATAGCACCAGGGATAGGTGTTAAAGAGATACGTACTGAATAAATGACTTGTAAAGGGGATTTTAGACTAAACCTAGTATCAGAACCAACCTGACAAAAAGGTGTTAAAACAGAGCCAAGGGAGTGAATTCGGGGAATATGGGCTTTCTAAAACACTAAAAAAACTGAAGGCAGAGAGATATGGGTCTCAGTGACACCTGGGAACTAATAGTGCTTTTTCTCTAACTTCCCAAACCAATAGTAAGGGGCCCCTGCTGATTCTGAATAGAGTTTAAAAACCAAACAACAACGAACCTCAGAAGAATCCAATGTTTGTAATTATTCCCTTAAATATAGATTATCAGAGAATGTGGTCTTAAAATTGTGACACGCGCCAAATATAAGAGAGCAGAGGTATGCCAAAACTTGATCTCAGTGAAGGATTCACTTTCCCTTGCACACCCTGGGCAGCATCTGCGGAGACGTGCCGCATCTGCACCTGCCTCTTGTGGCCAGCTGGCTTCTATGATCTTATATCCTTGGCTAATTAAAATTACTGGGAGTTTATGAAGTGCCTGGCTGGCTCAGTCAGTAGAGCATGCGATTCTTGATCTTGTGAGTCCAAGCCCCATGTTGGGCGTGGAGGCCAATAAATAAATAAATAAATAGGGAGTGTAAACCAGCCTCACAATGTGGATATGTGTACCAACCTGCAATCCATCAGCAAAGCCGCAGCTGCTGTCAGAAAGGCCCAGGTCCTAGTTCCAGTTCATATCCATTTTGTACTTATTGCCTATATTATGTTACCTACTATATTGCCTATAAGTAGGAAGAATGTAAATTATAAAGGGTTCTGCCTCTCGAGTCTAATTTTATAAAAAAAAAGGCCCATTATAATGGGTCTCTAAAAAAATTTCCCCAGAGAGATCTGTTCATTTTCGATGATCTGCTGAAGTCTACCTGATGAATAATAAAATCAACAAAGGGAATGGAACAAAGAGAAAAGGACACAGAAAGCATGAGGCACGGAACATGGAACAGGGAATGTGTGGATTTAAAGATACGTGACGTGGGACGGAACCAATTCCCACACCCCCAGGGCGACGGGAGACAGACATCAAGTGAGAGGGGGAAGGTAGGATGCAACAGTTGAAAATCAGCCATGAATGCCCACCTGAGGCGAGAGTTTAAAGCCGGCTACGGGCAGGCACAGAATGGAGAAAGCCATGGTAATTAGAAGAGTTAGAATGGGAAGGTAGGTCAAAGATGCCAACCTAACTACACTAAATGGAGCAAAACTAGTAAAGCTAAAAGACTTCGGCGTCTAGAACCACCACAGAAGTGACAGAATCTTGGAATCTTCATTTGTTTTTACAACACTGGGTTGCTGACAGAGTGTACCATGAAGTCTAAAGAACTGTAGAAATATTAGTTGCTTCTACTGTTATAAAAATGCAAAGCTACAGTGCCCTTAAGAGATGATCTACTCCAACTTACTGACTGAGGAATTAGGCTCAAAGGTAAAATGACCTATTGATCACAGAGCAGAACGGCCACAAGGACGCAAGAGGGGTCACAGAAAATGGCTGCACTTTGAAGAAAGTTCAGTGTGGAGGGCAGAGAAGCTAGTTACAAGAGGGAAGGAGCAGGGCCTTGGTGACTGCTGATAATGCCGAGAAGACCGCTCTCTACTGCTTTCTAGTGGGGAATGAAAGAAAGGCAACAATCTGTTAAAAACGAAATCAGAAACACCCACCGGCGCCTGCAGATACTTTCTGGAGGCATTGAATATGTTTTCAGGCAGAGAAAGACATTTAACAGTACCCTTAAAAGGTACGTGCCCTTCTGTGATGTTAAAGGAAACGAGGAAACGAGGTTACTTCTAGAGTGGTGTTTGAATCAAAGAAACAGTTAGAAATGCAGACTTTCCAGCTGCATCCAGACCGGGGTCAATCTGCATTTTAACAAGATCTCCAGTGGATTCACAAGTACATTAAAGTTTGAAAGCGCATTTATTCCCCCCACCAAACTCTTATTCAATTACTATTTATTATTTTTCTCATTTGCATTTGCTCTCCCTTTCGACATGCTGGTTCCCTCACACTGCCCTGCCTGCCAAAAGACCTCTCAAATCTGCAGGCCCTCCACTTCAAGGTACCGTGACGTCACCTGATTCTTCCTTTTTCCTCGTCCTCCACATGAGCAAGTGCTGACGGCTTCACTTCTGAAATATATTCCAAAATGTCTTTACTTCCGTCCAGCTTCGGTGTCACCAACCTGGGCCAGATCACTATAAGCTCTCATTTATAGGACCGCAACAGCCTCTCAACAGGTCCACTTTCTCTTTCTCTCTGTCTCTGTTGTACAATCCATTCTCAAAGCACTCAGGGGGATTTGTTTTTTTAACTGAAATGCTACCTCACGATAAAATGCAAACTTATCACCACGACTGTATATAAGGCAGTTCTCATTTCCTCTACAAGACCCATTCCACAACCATTCCCACCTTTTCCCGGCTCAAGCCGCACCCCCTTCTTTTGTTCCCCAAAAGTACCAAGCCTTCTCCCATCTTAGGGCTTTTGCATGTACTGTCGTCCCTGCCTGGTTGCTCTGTGGCCACATCTCTGCATGGCTGGTCTTCCTGTTGCTCCTGTCCCAGCCCAAATTTGACCTCAGAAAGGTCTTTCCTGACCACCTCGTCAATCACCATATTACATGTTCTTCAAAGTACATATCACATTAGTTTCTTGTTCATTTACTTGTGTATCGTCTTTCTCCCTCCGCTCATATGTAAAGTCCATGAGAGCAGGGATCCTATGCATCTTGGTCACCACTGTATTCCTAGTGCTTAGAAATGCCTAATACTTACAGGTACTCCATAAATACGTGTGGAATTAATGACTATCAATTCTTCTCCTACTCTTCACTGCCAAGCTTCATGAAACTGCCTTCCTTTCCTTGCCATGGTCTGACTCCTCTTCGTCTAGCTCCTTCCCTTCTCCCTTCTGCTGACACTATTCTGTACGCCTGTTCAGGAAATCAGCAGCCTTTTCTCAGTCCTCATAGTCTCTGACCTGTCTACAACAGCTGACCGTGATGACCAGTGCCTATATCGCAACCTAGTTCTGGCATTCACTTTTATAGAAATAGTTATTTTCCAGAATTCGTTATTCAGATCTGTTCTATCTCCCTGTAGACAGCAAGATGGAATCACTCATGTCAAGCAGAGACTTACGTCAAGCAGTGGCATAAGCAGTCAAGGAGGTTGCTGCTAAGAGCAGATATTGCCAAAACCAGCACAGGCTGATGACACCCAGAACTGGTAGGCAGCAGAATCAGAGGAAGCCTGCGAAGGCCCATGGCCAATTAAACTCTAAAAAGGACGATTTTTGCAGCAAACTGTCAGACCCTCCAGATGCTGACCTTTTCATATCTGACCACACCAAAAAGGCATGTGCCACTGATGGTTCTGCCTGAATGATCTCCGAACAGAACAGAGATTCCCCACTGCTTGAATGTAACAAGCAACACATGCTCAGAGGCTGACCGAGGCCTCATCTCAACTCTGCACCCATGGACTGGCTTCGCGTTTGTTAACTTCTTACCCTTGTTGTATCTTGTTTACTGTGTGACTTTGTATTCTGTCTTGTTTTGGGTGTCATGAAGGAAGCCAAGTTAAACATGCAGGGAAATGTCACTGAATCTGGAATCCTGCACTTGCTTTACATTTATTTTAACCATGCTTGAAGGTTGAATAAGGCTGACTTTGTAGCTACAACTCATACACGTGTCTTCATAGCGTGCTCACACCTTCTATTCTCCTTCAAGGATTTCAATCATCCCCAAGGCTTCGGCCATTTGTACTATCGTCACTATCACTTGTCTAGATTATTCTCTTTCTTGAGCTCCAGAATTGTTTCCACATGGCTGAAACCCATTTCCAACTCAACAGTGCCTTGGGACGAGGCACTTTAAAGCCAATGTTTCTCCTTCTCACAGTGGTCTCTGAAAATATGATTTATGTGAACCGCAGCAGGATTCTCCCAGCTACCAGGCTTAAAACCTTAACCTTATTACTATTTTTTACATTTTTATTATATTTTTTAATGTTTATTTTTGAGAGTGAGACACAGAGAGACAGAGTGCAAGCAGAGGAGGAGCAGAGAGAGACAGAGAAACAGAACCTGAAGCAGGGTCCAGGCTCTGAGTTGTCAGCACAGAGCCTGACATGGGGCTCAAACTCACGAGCTGTGAGATCATGACCTGAGCTGAAGTTGGACGCTTAACCAACTGAGCCACCCAGGCGCCCCTATATTCTATTTTAAAGAGCTGAGAGCCACTGCTATAGAATTTCTTAGGTGAACCATAATGGCTTCCTATCTCTTTTCATGGCATTGATAAATACTGTCTCTAATCTTTGTTTTATGTTTTATTTTTAACAGAATTTTGGTGAAGAATAATCCTAAGGGAATCTGGAGGCTAAAAGAAAGAGTAGACGCACCGAAAAACATTGCAACGAAGGTGACCACATGTTTCCAAAATGGATCTGTCTTGTCTGTCATCACAACAAGCAACCTGCTCTTCTCTAAATAATGCATTTAGCACAAACACTTTTAAAAAAATGTTTATTCATTTTTGAGAGAGAGAGACAGAGCACGAGTAGGGAAGGGGCTGAGAGAGAGGGAGACACAGTCACAGAATCCAAAGCAGGCTCCAGGCTCTGAGTTGTCAGCACGGAGCCCGACGCAGGGCCTGAACTCACGGACCATGAGATCATGACCTGAGCCGAAGTTGGACGCTTAACCGACTGAGCCACCCAGGCGCCCCATAACATAAACACATTTCATTCAAAGCTATCTGAGCTTCATGGTGATTGATTTAGTCATTATTTTGATGTGCCTACAAGGCTAGGCAAATCATAGGTACTAATTTGTGGCTTTAAAATCATAGCTAGACTCTTCATTACCAAAGAGTCAGGATCAATAAAAAGGGGTTTAGGGGATTGTAAAAATCTAAAGACCTACTACACAAATTCTGTAGTCAACAGTTTAGGCAGAATCATTAGGTACATAATCTTATAAAACATCCA
Source organism: Paguma larvata (assembly GCA_030068075.1). Classification (NCBI taxonomy): domain Eukaryota; kingdom Metazoa; phylum Chordata; class Mammalia; order Carnivora; family Viverridae; genus Paguma; species Paguma larvata. The sequence goes on from CM057843.1 coordinate 8,254,406, forward strand.
TACTCAGAACTCAGGAAGGTGGTATTTTACTAATTTTCTGAGGTAGGAGCAGGGAAAGAAAGATTTGTGAAATGTATCTGCCCTAATTCTCATCAGCCGATCCCAGGGTCATGACATGAATCTTAGATACGTTATTTGGAAGATCATTAAAGCAAACAACAAAAGGCAATAGGTTGCTTATGATCTACAAGAAATACTATCTGGGCTCTTTTCCATAACTATGTATAGAATTTTTATTTTTACTACACCCCACCATTTTACTATTATCACAAATGGAAAGCAAATTATGCAGGAAATACGGCCTCAACAAGTGATCATTCTAAGCTGGAAGGGAAGAGAACTGACACTTAACTGGACAACTGCTCTGTGCCAGGCACTGTACCTCGCATTCTTATGTTTAATTCCTTCTTTGATCCCCACCAAAATCCAAGGAGGAATATATTTTAAATCCAAACTGAATCTCAGACAGGTTAAGTATATTACCCCAAATCGAAGAGCTGTAAGTGATAAAGCCAAAACTGAACTCCATGTCTAGCTCCAAAGACTATTTTTTTCCTACTACACTCAGGTATCTCTCTTAAATAGGAACCCTGAGAAGTAAAGAAAGAGGTAAATATGAGATAATTTAAATGCATTTGGCAAAATGAAACCTCTGTATTCAACCACTCAATGGGTGTTTAAGAAACAGCTACTGTGTTAAGCACTGGGCTAGACATTTTACGCCTGAACAGATCTGAGAGTTAAAGGAACCCGTTTCAGGTCACACACCTGCTAAATAAAGAGAAGATTAGAACTCAGCCAGTCTGCCTCCAAAGATCATGCTCTCGACCACACTTTTCTGCCTCTCTAAAAATCAAAGGAGGGGTGACTAGGTGGCTCCGTCAGTTACATGTCTTGATTTTGGGTCAGGTTGTGATCCCAGGGTTGTGGGATGGGATCCCACATTGAGGGTGGAGCCTGCTTGCCCCTCTCCCCAGCTCTCGCTCTCTAATATAAAATTAAAAAATAAAAAATAAAATAAAATTCAAAGGAAAACATTATATATACACATATACATATGCTTATAATGCGAGTGAAGCATAAGTTTTATCCATGGCAGTGAAAAAATAAGGCCATTTTAAATCTACGCAAACAGTTTTGAAAAGAGACTATTAGTTGAATGATTCCTAGTAATGTTTGTTCTCTTCTCAAAGTAATTCATACTTTTACACATATTCAGCTGCATTACGTAATTAAAGATTAACATTAAGTAATAAAGATTAACTCCCTTGACAAATATTAGCCAATATTTAATACTTTCTACGTTTTCTAAAATGTTTACACGTACGTTATTTTAACTGATATAAACATCAATACCTTCCCATCTTTATTCTTACTCAATAAAGCTAAAAGCCTGGCATCTACCTAAGGTCCCTCATAGCTCTGATGTTCTAGCTTAATTTACCACCAATCCCACACAAAAGGTTGTTTCAGCTACACTATTCTCTGAAGATTCTACTTCTGTTCATGCCTCTGTACATGCAATTTTCTTTGTCTAGAATGGTCTTCCCAAGTATCCATCTGGTAAATTCCTACAGCTCTTTCAAGAGCTGGTTCAAACAGCTTCCCCATGCAACTTTCTGCTCACTGAATTAGTCACTCCCTCATTTAGGACCACCAAATCCCTTTGTATCCACCTCTATAGAGCATAAGGTTTACTATAACTATTCATGTGCTGCTTTTTCTAAGAGATTGAGCTCTTTGTAGAGACTATGTCTTTCTCCATTTTTATAACCCTAATGCCAAAGTACTAGCAGGTGTTCGATATTTATGAAATGAATAAACAAATGAATTATAAAGAATATTAAATTGAGAATTAGAAGATGTAAGAGCAAGTCTCTTACTAAAATACACAGTTTACACCTCAGTTTTTTTCAGCTGTCAAATAAGTAATTTTCACTTCAATTCTACATTTACTGCAATGATTATGCTTCCTAATCAGTTTAACAGATGAAATCTTCCAAGAGCTCTTTAGAACGGTCACAAAAAAATCCAAACAATTGTTATTACCTCCTCCATCATGGCATCCTGTGTGGCTGAGATTTCTCCTTTGGTCGCTCCGCTGTGTACCATGTTCCGTAGTCGTATACAGAATTCTCTCATCTACAACAGAAACTTATTCAGTACTCCAAACCAGTTACCCCACTTCAGCTGTACACGAGCCTAGCAGATCACTGCTAGTTCTTTCAAAGTATAACGAGGCCAAGCCCCAGCGTGAAGTTCATAAAAGCAAATGTATTATATTTTTCCCCAACCAGTCCACTTAAAGACATAGCCAAAAACACTTTCCCTAAAAGGGAAAAAAAAAAACATGGATTATTCCCAAAGAACTCTGGATGGGACCGTTCCTGCTATGTAACTGATGGTGCCCTCTGGGACAGTATGTGCCTGGATGGGGAACACGTCTGATTCTGTAACGCCTGTCACCCTTAGGAAAAGCAGGAGACTTAAGGTGATTATGCCACGCAGTCACTCCAGTAGATTTTTATTTAGAATTTTACTGATTATTCACTTCTCCTTCTCTGCCAAATTATTATAACAATGGCTATGCCAACCCCCCGATAGTTTTCATTTTTGTTTTCAATTTTCAAAGTACCTAAGATAAGGTGAGTCTTAAATCCAACCACAGTGCCAAAGAGGATCTTGCTCTGCCCTAAAATGAAATTCAATGATATACTACTAAGGATCTTTTAGCTTGGGGATAAGAGTCTTCAGTTTCCTAGGTGGAAAATAACCTACTTCTAATATTGGGGAAACACATCTATATTTTAAAGCGTAATCTTTCTCCCAGGGGTGACAAATCCGATTTCAGCCTCGCAGATCAAGAGAGCAGATTCTGGCAACTCCCAGTTGTCAAAAAAGATGTCTGTTAGGGTTGCAGCCCTGTGCGATTTATAACTATCCTTTGGGGGCGCCTCGCTGGCTCAGTCAGTAGAGTGTGCGACTCTTGATCTCGGGGTTGTGAGTTTACTCAAAAGTATATATGTGTGTAAGTGTAGGTATATGTGTATGTGTATATACATAACCCATCTTGGAAAAATGGGTTATGTAAAGAAGAAAATGATTCATTAAGATAACCGAAGCAATAAAAAGCAGTTCAATGACTATATTAAATCTTTAGTGAGAAAATAAACCACGCTGATGTGGTCTGGGGATGCCTCAGAACCCTACATACTCTTTAAGAAAAGTCTCACAAATATTTCTTTCTTGTCCCAGCCCACCTCCACTAGAACCCGGTAGGCTTATGGCCCATATTAAGCACGGGATTTTCTTTCCTCAGTACCCACGAGAAAACATTCAAATCAATGCAAATAAAAGTAGAAGGTTTTTAAAAAGAAACAAAACAAAACACTCTAATCTCAATTATTTTTAAGTTAACATGTAGCTACGCTGCCTTTGATAGACACTGGCTAGCTACCTTGTACATAAACTGTGTACACTGAAATGCCCAGGAACCCCTTGGAAAATTAGTTAAGAGCTTTAAGGTAAATGCACTAAATTCGATCCCACCCTGCTCCATAGGCTGCACCTTGTGATTCAGAATGTCATTCATCCTTCTGGTTGCCTCTGTGGTATAAGATTCAGGGAAGCACTTCTTAGGGACGACACCATATTTTTCTAAAAGAAAACAAATTTTGGTGTTCAGTAAGGTTAAAGTGTACTCCGGCATTAGAAACCCTGGCAAAAATAGCCACTGCTTTAAAGAATAGGCCATATTTTGCTGTTCTAAATCAGAAAACTTAACAGTCTTATACTTCATATTAATAAACGGGACATTAAATCTGCATATTTATCGATATACGAGACTGAATTCTGTTCTTTTTTTCTATCATGCTCGGTAAAACACTCAGCATGGTGAGGTTTTCCCAAAAGACAACTTTTTGAACGAGAATATTTTCAAACAGTTGCAGTTTCAATGTCTCATGATGACATCAATGGACAAGAGATAAACTTTTTCATAGGAAGTGAGTTCTACTTAATACGACCATTTCGTCTCCAGCCAGCTCTTCACAGTACCTACCTCCTTATCTCTCATTTAAGAAAAGTACCTAATAGGTCAGAGTGTAAGATAAAGGTTCTTAAGCTAACAGTATACCCTTCTAGGAGACTAATTCTACTCTTGCATAACCGCCGCAGAAATGGCCCACGCCCAGCTACGGAGCCGTGCTCGACCGGACGGAGTTGCGGTTCCATTAGAGAAACGCTCTTACCGACAATATTGACCAGCATATCCCACTGGCCACCGTCATTTGAGGGATTTGTAAGCAAATACTGCACCAGCCTACCGTCCTCGGGCTCTTTTTTCTGGGCTGTGTCCACGAAAGCATTTAAGAAGAAATAACAACGTTCGACCTAGAGTAAAAGAAGTTAAATAAAATTAAAGGAAAAGAGAGCTAATATTTTATTTACATTATCGACACAACAGGATTCTTGGACCTACCGCCACAGTAGGTATTTTTAAACTAACGCTGGTAATTAAGTATCGGTATCTGGCTTCATGAGAATATTTAAGGTTTCTTCATATATTTCTGTGATACGGTCAATAGTTTATCCAAAATAATGCACTGTTTTTATTTTGATACAAAATCTGAAACAAAGTCTTAATAAATAAACATCTAATGGACACTCATATAATATATGCTTTAAAAATTAAAAAATGAACTTATTTACTGTTTTTCAAAGAAGTATTACCCAGATGGGATATTAGGCCCTAGAAAGACCAAAGAACCTACATAAAGATGCTCTAAGGGGAAATTATTAACCACAAAATAAAAATTTTAAGTAAGTTAAGAAAGAAACAAGGAAGCAACAGGGTGAGTCAGTAGACTTATTATTTCATTGCAAAAAGTAGCCACCTACCAACCAAAAGCAGTTCTGTGTTTGAAGAGAGTCAACCTTTGATACTTTGGAAATCAGAATAGGTGGTATCCCATCTATAATGGAAGGCAGACTATAACTGGAAAAGCAAGAAATGAAGAGACAGTCCCTACCAACGCTGATACTGAAAAAAGGAGCCTTGCATGATCAGTCCCATACCTTGTCCCAGAAAAAGAGATAAGATTGACTAAACTCAAATTCTTCAATATTTAATTTTTTCATGAATGGAAGTCTCATAACATTCAGACAAGAAAAGATCCAGCATCGCCCTGTAACAAGAAAGCAAACCAAGAAATTAGAATGAATGTTCACATAGATTATATTGTTCTATTCCCTGTTTCCTAAAACGGAACGCACGACAAGATCTTGGACAAGTTAAAACTAAATCAGAAAGAACAGAAAGATTAAAACAATGGGTATCTGGCTGGGTCAGTTGGAAGAGCGTGTGACTCTTGATCTTAGGGTTGTGAGTTCGAGCCCCACGTTGGGTGTAGAGATTACTTAAACAAACTTTAAAAAAAAAACACTACAAGAAAGGTTGGAATTAGTATTTGAAATATCTATGCAAAGGCTTAATATTCTTAACATATGAAAAAAACTCTACATATCATTTAAAGAACCCAATACAAATAGCCTAAGAAAATCAAATTAGAAAAAGAAAATACTGCTAGAAAGGTGTGAGCAGAGATCATGAACAGATAAAGTAATGGCCAAAAAAGACACAAATGGCAAAGAAACATTTCTTGAAGTTTATCATAAGACACCTGTCAAGTTGGGATACATTATTTTTTAATTAATAATGCCCAATATTGAGAAAGATTTGGAAAATAGCATTGTTATACACTCTAGATAGAGATCTAAACAGGTATAAAATACTGAAAGCAAAAAAAAAATATATATCTGAAAGCAAGTTGGCAATATTTGGCAAAAACTTTAAAAAGTCCCTACCCTTTTTTTATGTTTTATTTGTGTGTGTGTGTATGTGTGTGTGTGTGTGTGTGTGTGTGTGTGTGTGAGTGTGAGACAGAGAGAGAGAGAGAGAGAGTGAGCGCGAGCACGCGCGCACACTCGAGAGAGCAGGGGGCAGAGAGAGAATGAGACAGAGAAGCCAAAGCAGGCTCCATCAGGCTACACGCTGTCAGCGTGGGGCTCGAACCCATGAACTGTGAGATCATGACCTGAGACAAAGTCGGACGCTCAACTAACTGAGCCACCCAGGCGCCCCAAAAAGTCCCTACCTTTTAATCCGGAACACATAGTATATGCTTCAACATAAGGTGACCCTGACATAAGGCAAACCCCGTTCTCCCAAATTAAAAAGAAAAAGTTGTTGGGACGCTTGGCTGGCTCAGTCGGTAGAGTGTGCAACTCTTGATCTCAGAGTTGTGAGTTTAAGCCCCACGTTGGGTGTAGCGATTACTTAAAATCTTTAGAAAAAAAAAGAAAAAGTTTATCTCACGGGATCATACAGACACTGAAAAATATAGATGAAATCCTAATTGTCCATCTATAACATTTAATTTAGTAATTTAAATATATACAGATATTTAAAATCATGTTAACGTTAATAAGTTGACGTAGAAACATTGTTTCTCTGACATAGAAACATTGCTTCTCCCACTTTCGCATATGTCATTTTCACACTGACTCATACTCTTCGCTTGCATTTTGGTATCAGTGCTTTTGCCATCATTAGATCTACTCTTTCAGTCTGAACACTTCATCTTTCTCCCATCTAGTATGTTTGAGTCACAGCAATGCCTCAAATCCATGCCTCACGCTATCCCTGAAAATTGTATGCCAGCGTCAATCACACAATCACATTCCTCATTTGTCCAGTAAGTAGGTAATCACAAACGTCGCCGTTTCCTTACTGACTTAAGCGATCTTTAGACGGCCTATTTACAATGGTATCCAGCATTTCCATGGAAAGTCACGTCCTAGAAATAAACTGTGTTCAAATTTTTCTCATTTGTAAAAAACTGATTCAATCAAATGCTCTCTCTATGCGTCCCAAACTAACACGGACTGAGGTCGTTTCAGAGTTAAGTGCTTGCCAAATTGTATTTCACTTCAAAATAAACGAACCCCAAGTGCTCACTATGCAGATCTCTGTGAGGCCTCAAATACAAGGTAACTCTCTTTTCTAAAGGAAAATTCAAAGGGAAAAACCTTGACCTTTATTTGGGCATAATCTTTTTTATTTTTATTTTTATTTTTCGAGACAGAGCTCGAGAGTGAGTGGGGGAGAGGGGCAAGAGGGAGAAAGACGGAATCTTAAGCAGGCTCCATACTCAGGGTAGAGTCAGATGCAGGGCTCAATCCCACACCCCTGGGATCACCTGAGCCAAAATCAAGAGCTGGATGGGGAAGTTCCGGGCACACGGGTGGCTCAGTCGGTTGAGCATCTGACTTCGGCTCAGATCATGATCTCATGGTTCGTGGATCTGATCCCTACATCAGGCTCTGTGCTGACAGCTCAGAGCCTGGAGCCTGCTTCAGATTCTATATCTTCCTCTCTCTCTTTCCCTCCCTTCCTCACACGAACACGTGTGGTCTCTCTCTCAAGAATACATAAGTTGTAAAAAAAAAATTAAAGAAAAAAAAGAGTTGAATACTCAACTGACCGAGCCACCCAGGCACCCCGGGGCATAATGTTTTACTGCTATAAACGTATGTTCCCACTATATTGATAAGTGAAAAAGGTTAGATGGGTTACCTGACAATATGTAAGGTATCCAACTATATTCACCCACACACACAGAATTAAGAACTGACTTTAAAAATACGCACCTGTTGGTATTTTGCAAATATTCTACATTAAAGAACAATAATTTTGTAACAAGAAAAAAAACAATTAAAAATAAGTGACGATAGGGCCACCTGGATGACTCTGTTGGCTGGGCATCTGACTCTTGATTTTGGCTCAGGTCATGATTTCACCGTTTGTGAGGCTGAGCCCCGAGTCCGGGTCTCAGGAACCTGCTGGGGATTCTCTTTCTCCCTCTCTCTCTGTCCCTCCTCTGCTCCCTCATGCTCTCTCCCTCCTAAAGGAAACAGTTTTTAAAAAAGAAAAAAATAACTCTAGCGTTTTTTCAAAAATCACTAATGACTTAGCTCATTTTGACCTTGGGTCTGTCTGTATGCCCCCCCTCTCATATATACCGTATTATTTCCCAGTAAAGAAAACCCGTATGTACTGTCCATGTGAAAATTGAACGATAATAAACTACATAGCTTGTGGGCTATTGATATCTCTTGTAAATAAAAGTGATACTACAGAATATATGACTTGATCTATTCCAGGCCTTTCCCTCTTGGTCACTGCAGTCTAAACTGTGTAGGACCACTGTGACATTACTAACTGGATCGTTTGTGGCCTGATAGTCCGCACCATCCTAAGCACTTTCTACTATGGCAAAACATTAATTATGGCAAGTTCAAGGCTTTTTCCCCCCTTAACATCTAAAAATCAATTTTACTGAGTTATGATTTGCATACGAGAAACTATATCCACGTTAAATATACACTTTGAGTTCTAACTGGCTCTCACCAAGCAGTGATCTGCTTTCTGTCGCAATACACGGGGAGTTGTTTTTATTTTTTATTTATTTTTTTTAAATGTTTGCTTCTTTTTGAGAGAGAGGGAGAGAGCCAGAGCATGAGGGGGCGGAGGGGGGTGGTGACACAGAATCCGAAGCAGGCTCCAGGCTCTGAGTTGTCAGCACAGAGCCTGACGTGGGGCTGGAACCCATGGACGGTGAGATCATGACTTGAGCTGAAGTCAGATGCTTAACCCACTGAGCCACCCAGACGCCCCAACTGGGAGTAGTTTTTAATTGGATAGACTTTTAAAAGTCCAGTGCTTTTAGCATAATTTTCCATAAGAATATCCTCCTTGTTTAGATTCTTGGTTAACCAATCTCTCTGACAGTTACACTAGACCACAAAACAAGAGCTCCTGACCAGTTAGGCAGGGGAACTGAGTATTTTTCTGTATTACAAACGGGTCTATCAGAGGAAATTGGGCCCTTAACACATTTGCTCAAACTGTAACTTTTCAGCCTATTTAAAAATACCCCTTGATGATACTTTGATACAATTACATTGTGTCTTTTCCACTTGGTACATTTGTATATGGGCCTTCAGGGCAAGAACATTTTGGAGAGTTTTCTAGAGCACGAACATTTTCGCATGGTCTGCTTTGTACTAAAAACATAGATCTCCAAGTCACCGAGCCACAATCACATAACTCCGGGACAGAATACAAAATTACATTCCAACACAGGACTGCGGACTTGTCACTTCGACGCCCAAAGCAAGTACACCATCAAGCCACAGAAGACCGAAGTAAGTCACAAGGTCATGTTCTCGGACCTGCCCGTTCTCTGGAAATTCACAAGTTCTTTCCATGCAAACTTCTCAATACCATTCTTAAGACATCAAAGTGGGGGACTGCCAGGAGGGTCGAGTAAAGTGTGCGAGGCTTTCTGAGACCTCACCTGAGCTCTTCTGGTTGGTGACTGGCTTGCCTTCCAGAGTCACAGCGTGCTGGAACACATGCTGAGCACCCTGCACGGTGGCCCTCTTCAGGCAGATGTCCAGCAGGTCGTGGGTGGTCCCGACATTCTGGGCGAGTACGAACTGAGGGTCGGAGTTCAGTTTGTGAATCAGAGCAGCCACCTTCTCCGAATTCAGTCCTGTTGGAAGACCAAATGGTATTGACAATAGCGAAAGGGGGCTCAGGAGGGCTGATCCGGGACTCGCACAGCATGCCTCTAACTTCGGAAGACCAGCCGGAGGTGACCCTGGCGCCGGAGAAGCCCCTTACCGGCGACCTCCCCCTACTGCTGTCTCCCTCCAGGGCCTCCAGCCCGCCTAGAACGCTCCATTCCCGCCATCGCCCCGGGTCCCAGGCCCGGTTCTCTCCGCCGCCGGGCCTCTGGGGCCCAACTGAGCACCCCCCCGAGAGGACCCCGGCAGGGCCTCGGCGGGGAAGAGCGGCGCCTCACCCGCGTTGTTCATGGTGGCCACGCCGCCCGGCAGGGGAACGCTAGTTTTGGGGTTCTCGGGGGAAGCGCCGGGGTTACGCTGCGGCTCGGCTGCGGGACCTGCCACTCGCACCCGGAGCTCCAGAAGGAGGGAACCGGCTCGGTGGCGGAGGAGGGCTGAGGCCCAGAGAAACGGGGTCCGCGGAGGGACAAAACTCCCCCTCGCGTTGCTGAGTCAGCGCCGCCTGGGCAGGCCCCGCCCGGGGGAGGGACGACCGGGCGGGCTCGCGACACGCTCTGTCCCCGCCCGCGCCCCCGCCCCACCTCCGCGCGGCCCGGGGTCGGCCCACGCGGCGCCGGCGCCCTCGCCCGCGGGGCGCCCCAGCCGGTCCGCGCTGGGCCCGGAGCCCGAATACTCTGGCCTTGGGGAATGGACCCGTGAAGCCTTTCCGGCAGCCTAAAGGGCGCTCGAGGCAGTGGGGCGGAGCCGAGGGGCCGCATCGTTCAGCCCAGGGCTTAGGGTGGGCTGACTGGTGCAGACGCACGCACAAAATGTCCCCAAAGGCGCTTCCTGGAGGCATCCTCGGCTGACCGTTCCCCCTGCCTTTTCGATGGCAACTTGTTGCTTGGATTCTAGTCCGAACCAAGTTCTTGTATTTGAGGGAAATTGGAACCGCGCTCTTTCCCACGCACTCAGAAGCTACTACCACGGTTCTACAAATAGACATCTGCTCGTTCAAAGAAAACTCTCTGTGCTGGGCTTCATGGAGTCAGTGAGTGATTCCTGCTTAGCCCAGCATGTACTGTGGGCTTAGCTAAGGGGGAATGACAGAGGTCAGTCTTGCGCGACAGGCTGTCTACAAAACTGCCAATGAGCTGCCCCATCTCTCCCAGGCTTTCGAGATAACTCAGCGGTTTTCCAAGGTTTTGAGATTGTAATGCTCTTTAAATATTGTTTTTCGCGCTCTGAAAGCTCAACCTTTAGTGACACGTTGGGATGCGACCCACGGGTGATAAAGCAAATACAAATATATCTGTCTTATCGTTGAAAATCCTGACTGCTACTCCGAACACCGAGAGTCTATTTTGGAACCTGGACTCCAGGTGCTAGACTGAAAATCATCACTGGTTCTAAGGAATTCTGTTATTTGGAAAAATCCACACTCAGATACCAGTCATCTGAGAAAGCACAATCTCTGTGTCCCTACAGAGACCTAGCTAAAGTTTGGGGCTTCCGACATTGCCTATCTCCGACAGGGCCCATGGACTGTCCTGTCTTGAGATTCTTCTGATGTCCGAAGGAAAGGAACAGATGGAAATTATGCCGAAAGAAGTCATCAGTCCTTTCACAAAATTGTGCCTGAGTATCTTGCCCAATTCGACTCAAAATTTTATTCCGTATCTACCATGTATCAGGCACGGAGCAAGTTGCCGATGATATGGGGACCGACAAAGCTCAAACTTGCCCTTAAGAAACTCATGGTTTAGTGGAGAAGATGCAAAATAACTTTTAGACAATTGATAGTAGCATGCCAATAGTCCTGTAGAAACGGTGAAGAGAGAGCTGTTAATTAGGGCCGGAAGCTCCTGAAAAAAAAGATGACCAGTGAGCATGATCTTAGAATGTATGGCATTTTATAAGGCAAAAAAGAAGGGCATGCAAGGCACCAGCAAAGACACAGAGCGTTGAAGCACACGGCAAAATCGTGTTGAAGAAACAGTGCATCATAGTCTGATGTGGTTAAAAGCAAGGAAGGGTTGGAGATCAGGGGCAAGGTTTAGAACTGGAAAGGTAGCTTTGGTCCGGAGATGAAGGGTTTATATGCCATGCCCCAGCATCTGTAGCTTATTCCCTGACCAATTAGACAAAGGAGCAATGTGCTCAATTCTGTGTAAAGAAAGAAACCCAACAGCAGGAAGGAGGGTGACTTAGACGGGAGAGATTCCGGAGATAGAGAAACTAGTTAGAAGGCTGTTCCAGGAGTGTCTTTAGAAGATGATCCTCAAATTGAGGAAAGGGAAGAGACGCAGATCATCGGGACGTTTTCAGTGGAACGAGAAGCCGGATGGTGATGTCATTAGCCAAGAGAGGGAATACAGTGAAAACAGATGTTTGGGAGTATGTGAGTAGGCAGAGAATGAATTCAGTTTGGGCCTTGGCAAGTTTGGGGCATCCGCAGGACCCCCAAGAAGAGAAGTCCAGGAAGCTGATGAAACGATGCCTAGAGATTAAGTAAGACGCGCAAGTCTGGGAACCTGGAGAGTCAACGAGGTTGCAGAGGGAAAGAGAGTAAAGCAAAAAAGGAGTGAGGACTGAGGATAGTACCCTGGGTGGCAGCGCCCAGTTTTATAGGGTGTTTTCCAAGCTCTGCTTGCCAAGCCACGCACTCTGGCCCGGGGCTGTCTTCAATCAGAGTATCCTGCATCTTTTACTGTTTATTACAAGGAAGCCATATGGAGGTGCCATGAACTCCAATAACAGCAACATTTAAGGAATGAGCGAAGACGGGGGAGCCGACAGGAAAGGACAGAAAGAGCCGACCGAGAGGCAGGAGACTTGGAGTATTATGTCTTGGAATCCCAGGAAGGCCAGGAGAAGATGGTGAAGGGGACCGGAAGCCACAGAAGAGTTTGGCACTTAGATCCTGCGGCAACCTTCGAGAGGGCAGCTTTAGTGGAAGGGTGCAGCGGGCAGAAGCCACATTACAGTAAGTCGAGAGGGAAGAACTATTAGGGAAGCTCTTTTGGGAGGAAAGGAAAACTTATGTCTACCAGGAGGATGAAAGGCGGTAACCAGCGCAGAGGCCAGACGCCAGAAGGGTACAGTTGCTAGGATAAGAGCCTAGGAAAAAAGGAGCAATGGAATCAACGGGGTAGGTGGAGGGGACCAGTTTTACAGCTCTGGCCACCCTTTTCACGCCAGTGATTACGTTTCCCCACCCCGTGCTCAGAGATTCCTATCATCATTTTGCCAGGTCTCCTGCAAACATTGTCAGGGTGGCACCCTTAGTGCCAGCTTTCCACCTAGCAACCTACACCCATGCACTCAGCCCCCGCGTGAGCACAGACAACAGGTGTGGAAGAAAACCAGCTTCTCAGTGGGTTCGCCCCAAAGGACCTACCCAGGAAGACGTGTCCCCAAGAATACAAGTCTTAAGACACCTGTCCCTCTAACTCCATCCAGAAGAGATGTGGGGCCCAGTGACACCTCGTGGAACGAAGCAACTGGAAACAATCCGAGTACGAAGTTCCCAGTATTAGAAAAGGAACTCTTTATAAACCCTGTGAAGTGACGCCACCTGCTGTTGCGGATGTGCCAACTGCCTGTTGCTTCCATGGGCTGTACCCAGTGAAAGCCAACAGGACCAGTCTCTAAACAAATGCCGCATCCTGGGTCCCCTTCTGTGCCGTCCTGCCAGTCTTTGACGAGTGTCGGTCACCTGCTTCTACTTTGGTGGAAAAGGTTTTTTATGTTGGGTAGAAGTCTGGATTAGGATCTAACCCAAATATTCTGCATATAAATGTTGCCCTAGTTACCCCGAGGTTGGCTTCGGGCAGAAAGCCTCCTGGTAGCTCACTACACCTGACAGTAAACTTCGGAAGTCACATATTGGTGTCCTGCTGGGCCAAATTCAGCTCCCAGATGTATTGTTTGGCCTCCATGGTGTTTTAAAATTGTTGAGCCAGTCTTTAGGATTGGGGATTTTTGTATACAAATCTGGGTTACTGGCTTCTTTCGAAAATAGTGTTTCAAAAAATTTCTTTGCCCCCATGATAGTCATTTCTCCATCAAAAGTGAAAAAAAACAAACAAAACACAAGTGAAGGGGGCCTATGTAATTTTCTTCATATCATGCTTTCTTGCTTCAGTCATGACCATTTATTCCATTTATTTATATTTAGGTTTTTCATCCCCTGATTTCGGGTGGCCTAGGTGGAGTTTGGGAAGACTGCCTCTCTCCTTCTATTCTCCTCCCTACCCATAACCCCCAAATTCCTGCCTCCCTGAGATGTGCGAAGTCAGCAGGAACCGACTTGGAGAAGGCTTTCGGATACTGGATCTTGGGACTTTTGGGGCCCAAAGAAGCCCATTTCCCTTCACGACACGTTCCCTCCAGAAAAAGTACAGGTAACTGGCAGCTTCAGGACTTCTCCCTTCCCTACTATTCCTAAACTCCATGTAGGCTTTACCCAACCCTGTTACCCCTCCTTCAGATTCGATTTTTAAGGATTTGAAGTATTTGACATCAGTTGTAAATCATGTCTTTTTTTTTTTTTTTTTTTTAAACATTGTCCGCTGTTCTAGAATGACATCGTTACATCGGCAATATTATTCCTACTTCTGGACATGACGTGTCTGCAACTCACTCTTCTGGATGCTAGCAATTCGCAGAATATTCCAGGTAGAGGAAACAGCATACGCAATGGCAAAGAGGCGCAAATGAGCTTGAGTGTGACTCAGGAAAAGTGAGAAAGCCTGGACAAGTTTTAAGAGTATTTTAATTACACCAATTTGAAATGGTTCATCATAAACTGTTTTTTCAAGTTTATTTTATTTATTTTGAGAGAGAGAGATAAAGAGCAAGTAGGGAAGGGGCAGAGAGAGAGGGAGAGAGAGAAAATCCCAAGCAAACTCCTCACTATCAGCGCAGAGCCCCATGTGGAGCTCGAACCGAGAGATCATGACTTGAGCCGAAATCAAGAGTTGGACGCTTAACCATCTGAGCCACTCAGGCACCCCAATTATAATCTTTTTTTTTTTGAGAGAGTGAGAGAGGACACAAGTGAGTGAGGGTGGAGAGAGGGGGGGAGAGAGAGAAGCAGGGCTCACCCAAAGGGGGCTCGACCTCACCCAAAGCAGGGCTCCTGCTCACCCGATGCCAGGCATAAGCTCTCCTAATGTGGGACTCGAACTCACCAACCATGAGATCATGACCTGAGCCAAAAATCAGATGCTTAACTCACTGAGCCACCCAGGCGCCGCCCCCCCCCCCAGTATAAACTATGAAGAACACCTTACTGCAGGCACAATTTGAAGCAATGGGAAGCCTTAGAAATGTTTAACATTTGTCAGAAATGGCATATTTTCAAAGCTGGTGGTGGCTCAGTGAATCAGAAACTACTTGTGCTCTTGCCACATGGCGGAGCCATTTTAGCTAGTAAAATAGTATCTTCCCTTCAATAAATTTCCATTTATCACTAAATAGTCTTGCTAAATGCTATTGCTAAAGAGTCTTGAATTATGGGTGTTTTAAAATTTGTGTAAAGTTTTCGCGGGTGTATCCCTGTGTATCCCTTCAACTGCACTAGAGTTTGGTGTGGCAAGAGTAAGCTGATAGGGGAGAGAAGACATATAGGTGGTAAGAAATAAGGTTGAAAAGACTGTTTATATTCAGATTGTGAAGCATTTTGAAGATCAGGTGTCTTTTCTTCCTGGGGATATTACATATCCACAAAATTCCCCCACGGGTGGTAAGGGGAATGGGAAAAAGTCATCTCCCAGTGATATTGCTCTTAAAGGCAATAGGTTAGTGTTTTATTTCTCCCAAATATTTCATTTCCCCCTCCTGTCCTTTTTTCTTTCTTCTAGTCAACAGCTTATTGAACATCTGCTATTTGGCAGCGACTGTACTAGGCACTTGAAATACAAAAATGGACGAGACCTTGGTCCCTGACTTCAAGGAACTTGAATCTAGTAGAGAAAATAGAAAATAAAATTAATCATTATTTTTTGATTGCTGCAAAAATATTCAGTGAGTATGTACTTATGCGTCAGATGGGTCACCTGGGTGGCTCGGTCAGTTAAGTGTTGGACTCTTGATTCCCACTCAGGTCATGATCTTGTGATCCTGAGATTGAGCCCCGCGTTGGGGTCAGCTTGGAGTATAGAGCTTGCTTGGGATTCTCTCTCTCTCTCTCTCTCTCTCCCCTCTCTTGCTCGTTCTCTCTCTTCCCCCCATCTCTCTCAAAATAAATAAATAAACTTAAGAAAAAAAACAAAAAAACAAAACAAAAAATTACATGTCAGGCACTGTATTAGATATAGAAATACACGAGAAAGGTTCCTGCCCTCCTGGTGCTTGCATTCTAGTGGGGGAGACAGAATAAACAAATGCAGATAATTCCAATAGCGATATAAAGAAAATAAGACAGCATGACGTGATAGCGACTAGTCAGAGATGGTGGTAGCATAAAAAGCCCCTCCGAGGAAGTGACTAATACTGAATGGCAGTAAAGATCTGGCCATGGAAGGATCTCTGGGAAAAAGTAGCAGGAAAAGGGGAAAACAGGGGCAAGGGCCTCAGGAGAGACACGAGCAGTGGCCAACAAGGTCATAAAGAACCCAGCTACTTTCCGGCACCAGGATCTGCCATCCACAGCGTTAGCACCATTCTTGGCCTTGTCTCCTCATGATTCCTTCTTCAAGTCCAGTGGGGGAAACATCTGGCTTTTTCTCACTTCCTTCTAGGAACTCCATTCCCTTCCTTCTAAGAGTCAAGACCACCAGAAGCTTCCAGTAAATTTCATCCCGAATGGTTTTGTCCGCAATGAGATCACGTGTCTGTTTCCGAAGTAGTCATTGACTAGGGGAATGGGATTACCCCTCCATCAGTCAGGCCCAGCCTAGTGCAATAGTCAGTTCCCCAAACTGCATTGCTTCTCCTGAGTGCAGGATGGTGGGATGGCTGGTGGGCATCAAACACAATGTCCACTATAGCATCCTAAGATGTCCAAGTGCAGTGGAAAGGAGTGAAGGGACATATTCTGGTTTAGGTGAGTTTTTTAAATGTTTATTTATTTATTTTAGAGAGAGAGAGAGAGAGAGGGCGTGTACAAGTGGGGCAGGGGCAAAGATTGAGAGAGGGAGACCCAAAATCTGAAGCAGGCTCCAGGCTCTGAGCTGTCAGCAGAGCCCGATGTGGGGGCTTGAACTCATGAACCACGAGATCGCTATCTGAGCTGATCCCTCTCTGAGCTGAAGTCTGTTGCTCAGCCCACTGAGCCACCCAGGCGCCTCCTGGTTTAGGTTTTTAGGGATACACTGAAGATATTTGTAACACATTTAATTAGGAAAAATAATTTTAACAAATATACGCAGGGGCACCTGGGTGGCTCAGTTGGTTAAGCATCCAACTCTTGATTTCTGCTCAGGTCATGATCTCCCGGTTCATGGGATTGAGCCCCACATCCCTTGCTGGTGCTCTGTCTGTCTCTCTCTCTCAAAATAAATAAACAAAACAAAACAAAAAATATATGTATATATACAAAGAAGGGCACATGGTTAGCTCAGTCGGTGGGGCATGTGCCTCTTGATCTCGAGGTTGTAAGCCCCGTGTTGGGCACAGAGATTACTTAAAAATAAGAAAAACTCTTTAAAAAATAAAAAATGATAAAATTAAATATATACAAAGAATTCCTAAACACAAATAGGAAAAAGACAAAAACTCAGTAGAAAAATGGACCAAACAGACTTTTCACAAAGGATAGAGGCATTTCACTAGGCACTTCACAAAAAAAGAAGCATGGCTAGCAAATAAACAGTCACGATGGAAATGCAAAATGAAATTGTGATAAGATGCCATTTAATATCTAGGCAGGTAAAAATATAATGTTTTTAAAAAATTTATTTGTAAATAAATAGAAATTTTATTTTTGAGAGACAGAACATGAGTGGAGGAGGGGCAGAAAGAGAGACACACACACAGAATCCAAAGCAGGCTCCGGGCTCTGACCTGCCAGCACAGAGCCCAACACGGGGCTCAAACCCAAGAACCAGGAGATCACGACCTGAGCGGAAGTCAGACACTCAACCAACTGAGCCACCCAGGTGCCCCAAAACAGGTCAAAATTTTAAAGGCAGACATTAAAAAGTACTGTTGGTAATTCTTACATACTGTTTGTGGCAGTATAAATTAATATTGCCACTTTGGAAAACATTTGTTAATATTTGTAAAGTTCAAGTCCCACATACTCCATAACCCCGCAGCTGTTTTTTAATGGTTTGGTTTTGTTTTGTTTTGAGAGGGAGAGAGAGTGCCAGTGGGGTGGAGGGTCAGAGAAAGAGGGTGAGAGAGAATCCCAAGCAGGCTTCGAGCTGTCAGTGCAGAGCCCAACATGGAGCTCGATCCCATGAACTGCAAGATCATGACCTGAGTATAAGTCAAGAATAGGACGCTCAACCGACTGAGCCATCTATGTGCCCCCAGAACCCAGCAACTTTCTTCTTGGGTGTATATTCTAAGCTACTCTGTCCAGTATGGTAGCCACTAGCCATTTGTGACTGTTTAATTTTATATTAATTAAAATTTTATACACTTAAAAATCTACTTTCTCAATTGTAGTGGTCACATTCCAAGTGCTCAATGACTACACATGCAACCAGATTCGATGGCAGAGATATAGAACATTTTCATCATCAAGGTAAGTAGTACTTGGACAGCCCTGCCCTGGAGAAATTCTTGCATACGTGCACTGGAAGTCATAGTCAAAACTGCTTATCTGAGCATCGTTCATGATTGCATAGCACCTGGAAGAATTCCAATAGTGAATCAACAAGAATTTAAATGACTTGTGACATAGTCATACAATGGAATACTCCACAGAAGTGAAAACCAGCATGGATGCATTTCAGAAACATAATGTTGAGTGCAAAAAGCAAGTTGCAAAGCAAATGGTGTTTGCCTATTTTCTAAAATTTCAAAAGCAAGCACATTTGAATAGCGTATTGTGTAGAGATGCCTACATGGTAAAAGAATTTATTTATTTAATTAATTTATTAAGTAATCGCTACAGCAACCTGGAGCTTGAACTCTCAAGATCCCAAGGTCAGGAGTGACATGCTCTTCTGATTCAGACAGTCAGGTGCCCCCTCACCCTTTTTTTAAGGGAGGCTCCACGCTCAGTGTGGGGCTTGAACTCACTATCCTGAGATCAAAAGTTAAAAGCTCTACCGACTGAGCCACCCGATGCTCCAAGAATTAAAAAAAAAAAAAAAAAAAGGAAAGAAAGAAAAAAGGGAAGGGGCACATGGCTGGCTCAGTCGGTAGAGCATGCGACTCTTGATCTCAGGGTTGTGAGTTCAAGCTCCATATGGGAGGCAGAGATTACTTAAAATCTTAAAAAAAAAAAAAAAAGAAAGGCAAAGGAAACACATTCATGATAGTGTTTACCTTTGGGAAAGAGACACAGTCAGCTTCAAAGGTAGGAGCAGTGTTTTATTTCTTAAACCGGTGGTGGTTCACTTTTTTTGTTCTACCTCATTTTGTGTATTATCTGTATGTTTGTATATATGAAATGTTTCTTAAAAAGATTGCCCTGGCTGTAGTGTCGATTATGGACTGAAGAGAGACAGGAATGTAAGCAGGAGACCTGTTAAGAGGCACGAATTTGTTCAGGCAAAAGGTGAGTGGTGACCTAAATCCAGAATGCAGCAGTAGAGAAGAAAAGAAGTGGATACATACGAGATCTATTTTAGAGGCAAATCACCCTAATCCTAATCCTGATCCTCTACCACTATGCTCTGGTAGAGGTTTACACCATGTAATGGAGAGCATGGAAGAGGATTATCTAAATCAGACTGGGAGCTTTAGGGAAAACTTCTTGGAAGAGATGACAGATATCTGAGTTTAGGACAAGTAGGGGTTCCTTAAGCGATGACTGAGGAAAGGCATTCCAGTTGGAAGTAATGGTTTATACAAAGATCTTCAGGCAATAAGTCACTCTTTGGGAACTGAAGACACCGAGCCTAGTTAGAACTGAGAGGGCAGGAGTCAAGCATGGAGGGCCAACTGTGTCCACGGAGGAGTAAGGCCTTATTCTGGAAATGCAGAAAAACTGCCTCCCTTTTTCTTTCCCTTTGAATCCCTGTGAAGGAGAAAATAAGGCACCGAGATAACGCTGCTTGGGAATCTAGCCCCAGGGAGGCCCTGACTGGGCTGCTTTGAAAATACTTCTGTTTATATTGATCAGTGTCATAAAAGGATCACTCAGGATCACCCAAACCTAAATGTTGTGGAATTACAGAAAGATTGAAATGAGGATACAAGAAAAAAAAAAAAAAAAGCAAATAGAAGAGAAAATGATAGAGATGAAAAAGAAGAAATTGGACCTGAGAGAACATAATAATTAGATACCACTGGAGACCATAGATCCTGGTTTCCTTTTAGGAATGCTGTTAGACCGGTTCTCCTTAACCTGCAATGAACAAAACCAGAGCTTTCTGTAATTCTTGTGTTCATGAATAGCATTCCTCACTATCTAAAGCAAATATTGAAGTGTAATAATTACGACATTTTTGCCTCTTGTGAAAAAGAGGTGCTTCTTGAGAAGCACAAAAGGCGTGAAGTGAAAGCATAACCATCTCAGAAATAACGTTTAACATGCAGGAGTTGGTGACTCAAAAGCACCTTTTCCAATGCATATCCTTTCTACTATTTTCTCCTTAGACTTTCGTCTTACATCTCATCTTATTTTTCTTTGATTTAATTTTCTTTCTTGCTTATTCCAAGAAAAATAATTCATCAGATAAAAGTAAAACTGAACACATTCACAGGACAAATGGAAAACTAAAAAAAGACAACAGGCATCTTACCCTGAAAGTAGATGAAAACATTGGTTTTTCTTGTTAGGACTAAAAAATACAAATATATGAATATGTTTTCTTAAAAACCATCAAATAGAAAACCCAATTTTTATGTTAAATAAGAAAGGCAGCATGGAGTTAAGAGGGCAAGGTTTGAAGTCCATTAAATCTGGTCCCAACTACTACTATTTATAGGCATAAACAATCATTTAAATTTTTTTAACGTTTATTCATTTTTGTTTGGAGAGACAGAGAGAGAGAGTGGGGGAGGGGCAGAGAGAGAGGGAGACACAGAATCTGAAGCAGGCTCCAGGCTCTGAGCTGTCAGCGCAGGACTCAAACTCAAGAACTATGAGATCATGACTTGAGCCAGGGTCAGATTCTCAATGGACTCAGCCACCCTGGTGCCCCTGCAATCATTTAAACCGAGTGTCAGGGGCGCCTGAGTGGCTCAGTCAGTTAAGTGTCCAATTCCGGCTCAGGTCATGATCTCACAGTTCGTGAGTTGGAGCCCCATGTCAGGATCAGTGCTGATAGCTCGGAACCTGGAGCCTGGTTCCAATTCTGTGACTCCCTCTCTCTCTGCCCTTCCTCTGCTCACGCTCTGTCTCTGTCTCTCAAAAAATACATAAACGTTAAAAAAAAAAAAAACTGAGTGTCAGCTTCCTCTTCCAAAAAGTGGGGTACCAGCTATAGCAACTAAAATTTACTGAGTACTTACTCTGCTACAGGTCTTACCATGTACAAGTTTTTTTTTTTTTTTTTTTTTTTAATGTTTATTTCTTTTTCAGAGAGCAGGAGCAGGGGAGGGGCGGGGATGGGGGGACAGAAGTTCTGAAGTGGGCTCTGCGCTGACAGCAGGAGGCAGGGCTCAACTCAGAACCCAATCTGTGAGATCATGACCTGAGCCGGAATCAAGAGCCAGATGCTCAACTCACTGAGCCGCTCAGGCACCACCCCCACTCGTTTATAAAATGGGAATAGTAATAGAAGCTACCTCCTAACTCGGGGTCATGAGAAGGATTAAGTGAGCTGAGCGGTTAGGTCACGGGCACATCCTCACGCAGCTAGTGAAAGAGTAGAATTAGGCTGTACACCCAGGTAGTCTGATTCCAGAGACGAAGTGTGTAAGCTCAAAAGATAGAATGTAAGGGAAAGCATTTTGAAACTCAAGTGCTGTAGACATGTCAGCCTAAACGGTAAACCTGCAGATTTATAACTTGCTGTTACATGTGTCATCTGTCATTTTTCAGTTTGCAACAAGGCAGCCACTGTGGATATTCCCTTTGCGGGTGGTAGGTTTACAGGTGCTTTTATTCCAGGCTTCGACAAATGGGGTATAATCAGGAAGTTTGTCCTTAGGTGCTCGCATATGCAGCTGTTATGTCTTCACATTGGCCCATTTTAATTTGTCTGACATAGGTAGAAAATCACGAAGCCCAGGGTGCCTGGGTGACTCAGTAGGTTGAGCGTCCGATTTCCACTTAGGTCATGATCTCACAGGGTCGTGGGTTCGGGCCCTGTGGAGGGCTCTTCGCTTATCGCTCAGAGCCTAGAGCCTGCCTCAGATTCTGTGTGTGTCTCTCTCTCTGCCCCTCCCATGCTTGTGCGTGCCTCTCTCTCTGTGTCTCTCAAAAATAAATAAATAAACATTAAAAAAAAAATCACGAAGACCAAACGACAAGACAAAAAAAAAGGATCAATGACAGAAGCCTTAGTTAGATGATTAATAGCATTATGGACTCATAAGGCGCATTATACCTGCATTTAGAGCGATCAAGAGAGAGTGTACAGAAATCTTTAGCAGAAATATGAACTTGTTAATGAATCATTAAATATTTTCTTAAAAACACATATGATCCACATCTCAAATTGGGGCAAAGTCCTTTAGACTGGTGATTTCCAAGGAGCCAAGTTTGTTATTAAACACTTTTATGAGTTCCGAAGCTATAAAATTCAGGAATTCAAGGTTATGATTCCTTAGCAGCAGCACAGCTTATATCCTCTTTGGTGGAATGTTTTAAATTATGCCCTTGAGCTGCCTATAAAGCCTACAAATGACAGCGGGAGTGAAAAATGACCTATTTGGGGCTGAGAATCTGTTGCAAAAGAAACATACAATTTGCAAAACACCATACGAAGAGGTGGTGAGGGGCTCCTGAGAGGTATTTCATTATCATCGATATTTTTAAAATGTCAGTCATATAATACGAGGACTCACAGGATCTTAGTGATGATCTTTCGGGCTAGAACCTCAGTTTGGAATCTCTGGAAGATTATGGGACACCTGGAGCTGAGCAGCTCATTAGTGGCCGAGCCAAGAAGGGAGGCCTGTTTTTCAAAGCAACTGTTCCTGCATCTGGTAGCTAAAACTTTTCCATGAGCGATGTTGAGTATACGCAGCAAAGTTGCGTTACACACTACAGGCACGCAATCCCTCCCTTTAGCTCCAGTCAGGTCCAATGACACCAAGCGGGTTGTGGCTTGCTCAAGGATTAGGTTCCAAAGGCAGGCAAAGATCGGCTATAATCAATAATCTTGGAAATCCCTTGAGAAAGCGTCACGTCGGAGACCGGAGACCCAACAGCTCCTCTAGTGAGCACAGCAGAGCAGGTTTTGATTCCAATACAGGAAGAGAGTGCTCTTTCTTAGGTTGAGAATCAAAATAAGTAGTTGGCCTGCATGCCGGGGCCATATTGTAGGAAAAATGCACGTTGTCACTAGACTCATCCTGAACACATGAGACGCTCACAGTTTAAGAACCGCGAGGGAACTGGAATTGGCCAGAAGAGTTGATTTTCCTCTTCATCAGATCCATCACGTCTTTGAGTCGAATGGCAGGCTTCTCAGAAGCTATCTCCTAACTCTTCTCTGTCCTTCCTCACCCCAGCCCTTTTTTTACTCATTCTCCCCTCCCTCCCTGTCTCTCTGCATCTACTTTCGGCTTGAATTCAAATGTTCAATGCGTCACTCATAGGGATTAAATCAATCTATATGTATTTGTTCCTGCCACATAGGAAGTACTGTATGAGTCAGTTCTTAACGTAAAGATATTTTTTTCCTAGTGGTTAAAACCTCAGAAACCATACTGCCTGGGTCTAAGTCTGGCTCAGCCACTAATAAAAGTTGAACGACCAAGGACACACATGACTTTAAGTCTCTGTGCCTCAGTTTTCCTCTCCTAGAAAACGGGCATGATAAAAACAGGACCCTGATTGTGTGATCGTTATGAGGATTAAGCGAGCTGTAATATATTTAAAGTGCTTAGGACAGAGCAAAGTAAGTGCTTATGGGAGTGTAACTATCGTTATGCGATGTCACTTTAGGTTACTCAGAAAACTCAATTTTGACAGTTTCTAATAATTGTGTGTCCTAGTTTAATTTCTCATCTTCTGTCTCCCTTCTTCTTGGCATACAGTGATCACTTACAAGGCAAAAAACTGATGAGTGTCTTGTATAAAACTGAAAGCAATTGCAGTACTTACATAGAGCCTCAAGGCAGGGCCATGGGAGAGATGACTCTTCTAACTAGCTGTGTGACCTTGGGGAGATCACTTAAACCCTCTGAACTTTAGTCTCTCCAGTTGCAAATCATAAAGAGAGACAGCACAGTGTCTATGTCACAGAGTGGCTGTGAGAATCAAATAAGACACGTGTAAAAATGTTTCATAAACTTTAAGGTAGCTCGAAAGTGTAAGAGACCGTTGCTAATAGCCATAATTTAAATGAAGGCTGAAGCTATTATTGTCACTGTCAAGAGTGTCCAAAGAGGGGCGCCTGGGCGACTCAGTCGGTGAAGTGTCCGACTTTGGCTCAGGTCATGATCTCACGGTCCGTAAGTTCGAGCCCTGCATCGGGCTCTGTGCTGACAGCTCGGAGCCTGGAGCCTGCTTCGGATTCTGTGTCTCCCTCTCTCTCTGCCCCTCCCCCGCTCACACTCAGTCTCTCAAAAATAAATAAATGTGAAAAAAAATTTTAAAAAAAGAGTATCTGGGGGCGCCTGGGTGGCTCAGTCGGTTGAGTGTCCGACTTCGGCTCAGGTCATGATCTCGCAGTCTGTGAGTTCGAGCCCCACGTCGGGCTCTGTGCTGACAGCTCAGAGCCTGGAGCCTGCTTCAGACTCTGTGTTTCCCTCTCTCTCTGCCCCTCCCCCACTAATGCTCTGTCTCTCTCTGTCTCAAAAATAAATAAACATTAAAAAAAATTAAAAAAAAAGAGTGTCTGAAGAAATAAAGACAACTATTTCATGAGCTGCTACAGCAATACTTTGCCATAGGAATCTGTTGGCACAGATTCCAGATCTCCAAATTTTCCTTAACATGTACACAATTCTCCAAGAACTCGTGTGTTTGGGAATTCACAGTGATGTCTTCCCTGTTTCCCGGTATTCTGTAAGTGAAAACTACCCATGCTCTAAGTTGTTTGGTACATGGGAACCTTGGTGTTGCAGACATAGACTCTTGAGAAAAGTCCTACGTGTTAAAGAATTTGTTATTCATGTCTAGGCTTTGTTTTTTATAGTCAGTGGCATGAGATTAAATATTATTTGGATTTGGGATTTTTTTTTTAATTTTAATTTTTTGAAAGAGAGTGTGCGTGCAAGCAGGGGAGGGGCAGAGGAAGAGGGAGAGCAAGAATCTTAAGCAGGCTCCATGCCCAGCACAGAGCCCCATCTCGCAAACCATGAGATCATGACCTGAGCCAAAATCAAGAGTTGGAATCTTAACCAACTAAGCCACCCAGGTGCCCCTGGATTTTTTAATGAGACAAGTTACTTTTTGTCTGACTTGCACTACCACTGCCCTATTTCCTTAAAGATGTGTTGTCAACAGATGCGAGTTTATTCAAGGGGAGGGGGAATGTGATTTATTGCAGTATTTTAAATGACTCAGGATCCCTGGTGGGAGAGGGTGGGGATTATTACGCATTTGTGCCTGAAATTAAGCATCATTTCATTAAAGTAGATTAAATGTTCTCCTGATTTCTTATTGTAAGGAAATACAATTAGTCAGGATACGCTAAGTTATGCCACAGCAGCAAATTAATCCTAAAGTCTAGTGGTTTGACACAAGGGTCTATTTTTCACTTATATGTGAATCGGTAGCCCTGGTCCACATAGTGAGTCAGAATGCCAGGCTGGCAGATGTGCTAATATCTCTCCACAGTTGCCAAGTCAGGGGAACCAAGAACCTAAAGAACAAGTGACCATTCTGTTTTGCTTTGCCCAGAAGTGGCACGGTTAATTCTATGCACGGCACCTTGATGAAGACTAGTCTCATGGCCAATCTAATGGCAAAGGGGGCAGGGAAGCGTGACAAGCATGAGGATCTGCAGTTAATGACAAATATCTCTGCCACAACTCCCAAGCTTCCCAGTCAGTAAGATGCTCTCAATCACACCCCAGTACCTTTATCCCTGGCCCCTCTGCCCCAGGACAGTGCAGTGGAGAGAAGGAGCTTGAACCCCAAGGTCCGCGTGCCCTGGGTTTGAATCCCAGCTCCACCCCATGCTAACGCGTGAGTCTGAGCAAGTTATTGTGTTTCTCTAATCCTCAATTTCCTCATCTGCAAAATGAGGATTCCAACGCCTACCTTTTAGGGTTGTTGCAATGATAAGAAATTATCTAGGCAAACCCTTTGGCAAAGAGTAATACTTGGTGATTATTATCATCAGAAGGACAAGCAAATATTTAGGGCAGCAGTTCTCAGCTCCAACACCACAACACTGCGGGACATCTCAAATGATCCCGAGGAGTGTTGTAACATCTCAAAATGCTCACCAACCAAGATGGTTTCAAATTCCCTTTACTTACAAAAATACACGATCTCTATATAGGTCCCTAGAAGTAGGATTGGACATCATTCTTGGCAATATATGAGAGAAGTGACTTTGCCTTTATTATTCAAACTTTGCCCCATCTGTGATATCCTCTCCCCCATTCCAGGCCCCAGGCTTTGGATCAGCCCAATATGAATCCTAGCTTTGTCACTCTCTTGTAAGTCAGTTAAGCATTCTGAGCCCAGGTGTCGTCACCGTCAAAGTTGGAACAGCCATGAGTACTTCATAAAGGTTTTTTACAGGATCAAATAATGTAGGTCAAGTCCTCAGTCTGGTATTGCTAACTGTGCTCTGACTTAGTTCTTCATGATCGTGCCTGGGCTTTGGGGGAGAGAAGGGTAGGTGTGAAAATTACAAGATCTGTTTCACAAGTCTCCACAAGACAATGAAAGCCCAAGGCAACACGGGGTTGTAACTTAACTAACAGAGATTAGCATATATTGGGGTGAGAGGATTCTTCGACTCCTAGATTCAAAAAAAACCTTTTTTTTTTTTAAATTAGAAGAATTACACATACACATTCAGAGTTTCGACTCCTCTTAAAGAATCAGAAGATCAGGGCGCCTGGGTGACTCAGTCGGCTGAGTGTCTGACTTCGGCTCGGGTCATGATCTCACCGTTCGTGAGTTTGAGCTCCGCGTTGGGCTCTGTGCTGATGGCTCAGAACCTGAAGCCTGCTTTGGATTTTGTGCCTCTCTCTCTGCCTCTCCCCCCACTCGCACTCTGTCTCTGTCTCAAAAATAAATAAACATTAAAAAAAAAAAAAAGAATCAGAAGATCTGTCCCGAATGGTAGCTATTAACCCTCTTTTAGACAAAGACGTGTTCTCCATTTGCCACAGTTCCCACCACTCCCTATTGTCTTACATCTAGCCCCATTTCACTGATCTGCCGGACCCCTGTCAGAACTTGAGTTTATGACCGTTGGCCAGTAGGTCCAAGCAGGTGGCGATGGTAGCGGTAACAGGGGTAAAACTGGTGAGCAAAGGAATTTGTAAACTATTTTCAATGATTCAAAAAACCCAATGGCAGTGATATATTGTTAACCCACGAAAGATTGCCTAGGTTAAATAAGGGACCAGATTTCTTTGCTTCAAAATGAAATTACATCAACTGGATAATTGTGTCGTCATAAAAGAAGTGCGGGCTGGCGAATAGACCTCATTGATGTCTTAAACATTGGGAAAGCAGTTTACTATTACTTAATAAATACAGGCTGCTTGGTAGACCAGCTTTTTCAAAAAACGGGGCCCAAGAAGGAGAGAAATGATCATTATAAAAGGTGTCCCTATTGGTAGAAAGGTTGAGAAGGGAGCAACTGGCTTTGTCTGTCACTTCTCCACTGGTATCTGTAGTCCAAGGTGTCAAGAACAGACTAATGAATGTTGGCATTTCAAGTAACTCATCGTAGACAGAGAACACATTTAGGGAAAGGCTATAGGGGCTTCTTTTACTTTCTGGAATTTTGTGTCCTTCTAAATCAGGTTCTAGGCTGAACTTTTTTTTTTTAATGTTTATTCATTTTTTGAGAGAGAGAGAGAGAGAGCTTGAGTGAGGGAGGGGCAGAGAGATGGAGATCCGAAGCAGGCTCCAGGATCTGAGCTGTCAGCACAGAGCCCAGTGTGGCGCTTGGACTCATGAACTGCGAGGTCATGACCTGAACCGAAGTCGGACTCTTAACCGACTGAGCCATCCAGGTGCCCTAAGGCTGAACTTCTAATTTTAAATAAGAGACACAGTGTTGGGGGGCACCTACGTGGCTCAGTCAGTGAAGCGTCCCACTCTGGATTTCAGCTCAGGTCATGATCTCGCCGTGCGTGAGATTGAGCCCCGCATCAGACTCTGCCGATAGCATGGAGCCTGCTTGGGATTCTCTCTCTCTGCCTCTCCTCTGCTCACACTCTGTCTCTCTGTCTCTCTCTCTCTCTCAAAATAAATAAATAAACTTAAAATAAATAAGTAAATAATAGACACAGTTTTTAATAAAGGCTCTGTTTTTTTTCAAAACTGTAAGGCAAAGTGAAATACAGTGACCAGTCACGATATTGCTTTGCTCTGTTAAGACTAATTAATGTTCCTCACCTGTGCTAATGTACAAGGTCACTGTAGTTTACAAGGGTGACGAAATTCTCTACCGATGACCTGTAATACTCAAGAATTGCTATATGTCCTAGAACAAAGCTGATTCATATTTCTACTAGGTAGGGCAAAGGTATTATGTTTTCCGTTTTTCTTGCCAACTCCTTCCAGCATTTAACGAACCTATTTGGGAATCTTTGCGAATCACATGAATTCACCTGAATTTTAACATGAAAATTAATCCTACTCCTTCTTCGAATCCAACCTTCTCATTTTCCAAGGGCCCGAGAGAGAGAAAAGGACTTGCCCAGAGTAAAACAGCCAAGACTGGAATTCAGGTCTCTTGTATTCTAAGTCCAATCAGATACAGTCCAGTAAGCTTTTCCTGTTTCCTCTTCCACTTTAGACTATCCCAACCCACCACTGCCTGAGCTCTGTTTTTTCCATTTAGTCTCCAGCCTTCTCCTTAATTATCTAAACTTTCAGATTTTCACACCCGTCCTACTTTGTTCTCATGCCATTTTCACAGGGCTTCCAAATTCTACTTTGAGCAATCCTGCATGAGGAACATGATTTGAAAGCCCACAAAAGCCTGCTGGAGTCTCCAACGAGACAGAGAAATCTGTAAGTCATAGTCTTTAACAGTCTCTTTCTATTCCATGCAGAAATTTTCCAAGGAAGGAGAGAGAAGACTAACAGGAGGATGTGGGGGGGGGGGGTCTCTCTTATAAACAAGACCATTAGATTTCATACATTCTGTTCATGTCTTCTCTTTGCTTCCATGTCAATAAGCTTTTAACCACCTGTCTGAGAGCTGATCTCTCTCTCTTGCGTGGCACACGTAGCTACTGCCTTATTAGAAAAAAATAATTGTTTTTTTTTCCTTTTTTAAAGTTTATTTATTTATTTTGAAAGAGAGACAGCATGAGTGTGGGAGAGGCAGAGAGAGAGGGAGAGAGAGAGAGAATCTCAAGCAGGCTCTGCACTGTCAGCACAGAGTGTGATGCGGGGCTCCAACCCACAAAACTGTGAGATCTTGACCTGAGCCGAAATCAAGAGTCAGACGCTCAACCAATGGAGCCACCTGGGCGCCCCGCAAATTGTCTTTTTCTAAATGAGAGGGTAAGCACAGCGGGGACGTCAAAGGTGGTTCTCGGGGCATCCGGGTGGCTCCGTTAGTTGAGCGTCTGACTCTTGATTTTGGCTCAGGTCATGATCTCACAGTTTGTGGGTTCAAGCTCCCCATTGGGCTCCGTGCTGACAGTGAGGAGCCCATTTGGGATTCTCTGTCTCTTCTTTCTCTGTCTCTCCCCTTCCCACGTGTGTGCTCTCTCTCAAAACAAATAAATAATTTTTTTTTAATGTTTATTTACTTTTGACAGAGAGACGCAGAGGATGAGCAGGGGAGGGGCAGAGAGAGAGAGGGAGACACAGAATCCGAAGCAGGTTCCAGGCCCCGAGCTGTCAGCACAGAGCCTGATGCGGGGCTCGAACTCACAAACTGTAAGGTCATGACCTGAGCCGAAGTCATTGCTTAACCGACTGAGCCACCCAGACGCCCCAAATAAATTTTTTTTTAAAAAGGTGGTTCTGGCCAGGATGGGCTCTCTCCCTAACACATCCCACCTGTGTGAGAAAGTGAACCAGAGACCCTTTAGGGAAAAGAATGAGGAAAGAGTGAAAGTGGGCAAAGTCGAAGACAAATGAGAAGAGTTGCAATTTAAAACTGAGGTATACGAGAAGAGTCCAGGCTGATTCATAATTAACGTCCCTGGATCTCGGCAAGTCACTGCTACGAAAGGGCAGAGGCTGCTTGGGAACAGACCTCGGGCTAGCCCCTGTGCCCTACAGGCTTTGTCTCTGTCACCACGGAAAGCTCACCAAGTCTGCGACTGTGTCACCAAACCGTGATGCGCTGAGAAAAATAAGGACATATGCTGACTTTTTCATAACGCCAAATTTATTCCGTTTAAAGGAGTGGCTTATATTCTGAGATTGCATCCTTCCTTTTTTGAATCTTAAAACATTTCTTTTATGAAACGGCAGCGACAGTAGACGATAATTGATATTATTTATGTGCTTTCTTGGCAAACTTAAAATATCGGTCCTTGTATGTTCAGTCCTCTTTGGATTCTGGTTTTGCACTTCTTTGTGAAACCCAAATGTCCGTTAATCTCCTACCTAGAAAATATATGCTCAATGTTTACCAACCTTTCTGGAACAAATCTCGGTTAATTAACATACCCTTCAAGGAGAAGCCTTAGCGGAATCTTACTTTTCATTCTTAATAGCGTTCTCCATAAAAAAGTTCTGTAAGCAGATCAAATTAGTCATAGCAACGACTGCTCAGTGCTTAAGGAAACGCGTCTTCATAACCTCTGACAATCTGACAGGAGTGAATTTAATAATAGCAATAAATACAGATGGGACGACATAAATCAAGGCAGTCCTGATGCGAAACTCTTGCCGTGTTGGGTGGCGTCTCGGCCTTCTCATCTGAAACGAACCAAGAAATCAATGGTAATGATGATCGTAGCAATGAGAAAAAAATTCAAAACGAGAGTCGTGCTCTCGGAAGGACTGCCTTTGTTCTTTTAACCCACTGCTTACTTCTCCAGGGCCAGAGCCGACAGACTAGGCACTAAATAGAATGAGCACTGTGGCTTCCGGGCTTGACCGGAAGGAGAATGTAGTCTGTCTCCCCCAGGATAGGCCCTCTCAGTCATTTGCACCGTGTGGCGATACAACGCAGGTGCTGCTTGAGCATTAGCCCAAAACTGCCTAAACGGAGAGCAGGCTTAAGACCAACGGTACTCTCCTGTTCGAGGCAACCTTCCAACCTAGCTCCGCCTGTCTTCCTGTAAAGTGGAGGCAGATTCTCCTCCACCCACCCTTCTTGTCTGAACCGCTTCACCTTCTGGCACCTCCCGCCCCTGGAGGAGTTTGCCCAGGATGGGCTTTAGGTTGTGCACCGCGGCTACCCATCTGCTTCTGGGAAATCACTGGCCCCAGCCCGGAGTACTTACAAAGCTGTGTCTCTTTGAGGATCTTCATCCTTTATGCAGAGCTGAAAGCCAACACAAGAGCAATGAGTTTGCCTGCTTTTCTCAGGCAGAGGATAAACATTTTGAATGCTTCAAGGTGGCTCGGGGGATGGAAACCCAAAAGTCTGCTGATGACCTAGAAAAATACTCATCAATACAGAGGTGCCTGGAAATACAGACACCTCTGCTCTCGCCCAGGTCTTGCGTCTTGGGCCATATTAATTATTTCCGTATTGACCCTACAGGGATATAATCCTTGAATCAAATGCTTCCAGGATTCTTTAGTAGTCGACTCTTCCTTCCTTCCTCTCTCCCTTCCTTCCTTCTTTCCTTGCGTAGGAAAAATTTGCTTTGGATTAGAACCGGGGGTTGGGTGAATTTCTTCTTGGGAGACATTGTTGAATGACACCCAGTTACCATATATTTCAGAGAGAATGCCTCTTGCTGCATAATTAACTCAGCCTAGACCACACTGGCCTTTCCTTCGAGGCTCTCTGCCACTTTTGCCCTCCTTTGGCGCTGGATTAACTAACTGGTGGAGCCAAATGAAGGCATTCACCAGTACACACACATACTCTGCCTCAAGCTAACCAAGAAGATCTGCCATTCGACAATTCAGAGTCCAGCACCCCCCTTAACCCCCACCCCCAGCTGCTGCAGCTGCCCGCCACCCCCGTGGCTGTGCTCAGGAGGGGAGCAGGAAGTGCCACTTTTTTCATGCAGGTCTCTGAATCCACAGCAGGTGTTTCCTTGTATATTGATTTCTTGTACCCGAGGTACCATAGCCACAACAAAGGGAAATCGAAAAGGAAGAAAAACTCAGCCCCAAATCCCCTATTCCTAACACCGCAGCTATTTTCATTCAGGTTTTGTCCACATGCGCGTCCATTCTTTTGTGAAAGCCATCCTTACAACAGACATACGATCTGTATGCCCTTTGAGCAACTTCCGTTTTAGGTCCTTAGAGAGACCGGATTGTCCAAGCGTGGTTCCCAATTCCAGAGTCACTTACAGAGCCAGTTCTCTGCCTGTATTTCGATGACTTTTTACCTAAATGTCTGAGAATACTTCCGTACCTTCATTATAGTTTTTCTTCTAGCGATCACTCCAAAGCACAGCGTCAGAAAGACCACAACAGACGCAGCAATGATGGGTTCTACCGGTATAGCCACAGCCTTATCTGTTGGAAATGCAAACATAAGAAATAAGAACTAACATTTATAGGGTTCTAATTTACATACTTCTACTAAATCCCAGCCATGGCGCCTTATACTCAACATACATCATCCTCTTAACGAAATCCTCCAAACAACCCAGAGACGTAGGTTTAGTGATCTCATTTTACAGGCGAGGAGCCTCTTGTCCGAAGTCACAGCATGAGTAACTAGTAGAGACAGGTTTTTAATCCATCCTTTGTGGATTTATTTACTATAAGGATAATTTATGATAATATGAATTGCTCCCCCAAAGCGGGTCGTCAGACCAATTTGTACTTTCTTCTAGCCAAAATTGTTCCAAGCAGAAGGCAGAGATAGTCTGAAATCAATGGTTTTTCCTGCCCTTCAAAAGCTCAAAAGATACTGGGAGGTATCTCCCAGGGAGAAAAAGAGGGAGGAAGGCTTTAAGAGTCAGAAAAGTTGAGGAGCCTGCCGGACTAAGGGGAGAGAGGCCTGTGGGCCTCAGGATCAGTGGGGACTCTTGCAGCTGAACTGTGATAGTGCCCCAAGCAGGTGAGGGGACATTATACAAGGTGGCTGCACGGTGCCCCTAGGGAAATGAGACTCTGAGCATCAGCTTCCCAAACTTGGCAAAGATTTTCATACCTTTCTAAACGTCATGGAAGAGCAGAGAGTCTACTTTTTAAAAAAATGTTTATTATTTTGAGGAGGGGGCGAATGGGGCAGGGGCAGAGAGAGCGAGCGAGTGAGAGAGAATCCCAAGCAGGCTCTGTGTTGTCACATGGAGCCCGATGCAGGGCTGGATCCCACAACTGTGAGATCACGACCTGAGCAGAAATCAAGAGTGGGACACTCAACCAACTGAACCACCCAGGGGCCCCAGAGAGTATACTTTTAACTTGGGTTAGAAAGAGACCAGCCACAATCATGAAAGCCTGGAAATGAAAACCCAGCCCATCGCTTTCTGAACACCAGGTAAACTCAGAGCTATTTTGTTCATCGGGCACTGTGGGCACAGCTTGCAAGCTTCCCAAGTGCCTATGAAAATATTTGAGACCTGGAAAAATACATATTGGTTCCAAAATACGAAAGTAAAATGGCAGATTGGTCAAAATTAATAAATGATTAAATATCTATAAAACAGAGCTTTGTGTCAACCGTAACCCAACAACCAAATAATAATATTTAAACCTTAGGAACCACATTAATAACTTACATCTAATAAAATTCAAAATGTGTGCATGTTACAAACATCCTTTCCAAGTTTTTACAGCAAAAACGTATACTCCATGTGCTTCATTTCAATATGTTCGATAGGACATCGGATGAAACTTTCAAAAGGAAGAGTAAGACCTTGAAGATCAACAAAGATACTCAAGTGATCTCACCTAAGCCCCTGGATTCCGATGCCACCCTGGAGGCGGAGGGGAGGGGGGGCTCCAATCTTGGCTCAGATAATATTTCAGGAATTTATAGGAAATAAAAAACGTGCTCTTTATTGCGCCCTTGAGTTTGTAGATTGAGTGTGGTCAAAAAATTTTCCTGAACGACTACGGTGTAGTAGGTACTGGGCT
Organism: Paguma larvata; assembly: GCA_030068075.1. Taxonomy (NCBI): domain Eukaryota; kingdom Metazoa; phylum Chordata; class Mammalia; order Carnivora; family Viverridae; genus Paguma; species Paguma larvata. Next base: position 8,288,607 of record CM057843.1, read on the forward strand.
CAGCCCTGCAAAAAATAAGTCGGACATGGAAGGCTCCTGCCTTCATGGGGCTCACATTCTGGTGGTGAAGACAGACATGAAACAAACAGAAACCACAGATCGAGATCGGTGTTAGAAAGGACATAGGGTCATGAAATAGTATATGAGGGGCAAACGGTGGAGAAGAGGGAAGAGAAGCCTTTAGATAAATCTCATTTCAAAGCCCGAGCCCTATTTGCCTCAAGATTATAAATAGGGTTTATTCCTCCATAAATGTATGACACACCTAACCACTTAGCTTTTACTTGTTTTCTTCTTTCCTGTTTCTCCAGTTCCTGCTCAGGATAATTTGGGGGAGTATGTAAATTAAGCATCCTTTACTCTTGCTCTCTTTTAGCTGTGACTAAAAATTTTTCTCCTGGGAGTCTGAGCTGCACCAATATTCCGGAGAAATTCTGGTCCGTGGGCCTCCTTGTAAGCGCTGATCCTGTGAGAGCCAGCCCTGGGAGACCCCCAAGGGCCTTCACCTTATTAGGGACCCTTCCTACTTTCATTGCCAAGGAAAGATGTCAAAATGAAGGGGGAAGCCAAGGAGGGACTCTTAGGAAGAGAAATCAGATTTCGGTCCAAGATCTAAACATCTTTACCGAGCCGAATTAAATGAAGCACACGGTCAGCTTTCACTCCTTAAGGGGAACTAAACTGCCCGAGCCGCTGGGGTTCCCTGGGGATTCCAAGTTTCTGATGGAAGTGACTTTGGTAATCGGCATCTCTCCCGTGTTCCTGTTTTTACACTCCTATTTGTAACCAGAGTTGGTCATCCCCCGCACCCCCCGCACCCCCCGCCCCATATTCGTTATGCAAGATAATCCCAACACACAGGCTAAACTCTTGTGCTCAAGATCTGTGATTACACTTCTGGCTTTGCATGGCCCCATTTAGAAGCTACCCTATGGAGCCCCGGAGCCAGGAGAGGCTCGTGGCAAACACGCTTAGCCTGAGCACAGGCAGCAGAGCACTTCATGCTGCGAGAGCAGCCGACAGCCTGGGAAAGAATACAGCAGGGGAGAAATAAGAAAAACAAGTTGGCTTGGAAGGGTTCCATCCCAAACTGCCTCCTGTCCACCTGAAAGCCAGTTTGTCAAGCTGACATCCTGCTTGTATGTTTTTTATGTCACTGAGCACTTACGATTCTTTCTTAACCAAGAGGGATGATATAATTCTCTCATCTCCGCGTGTGGTTTTTACACCCAGTTAGAATGGCATGGCCGGGGGCCCTACCAACGGTGCTTTTGCGGGGAGGTGAATGACCACGAGCGTCAGTAAGCTGCAACTTCCGCTGCTTCTACCCCATGCATACTTGGGGGTAATTTTGTGGTTTGGCTTTTTAAAGCAGGCAGCCCCTGGGGGTACTGTCACAGCCCTGCAGGGCAAATTATAATCTCAGTAATGGGGCATTCAACCTGCAGCAGCTCTCTCTCCCCACCAGCCTCTCTGTTGGTGTCCCAGACCCCCCTGAGGGGCGGGAAATAAGCCCTCTGGTCCCATCGTCCAACCCTTCTGGCAGGGATTCCGCTGGCATCCGAGGAACTAGCAAGAAAGGCAATGAGTGGGCACAGGGAAGCAAACGACAGAGTGAATAATGTTCTAACAAGAAACAGGAGCCTCGGCGTGTTTGGCTGTTCTTGGCGGACTGGCCTCAGACCAGGAAATGTGTGTGGGAGCATTTTCTGCCTCTGCCACTCCAGGTGTCTTGCCTTTCTCTTTTGTTTTTTTTGTTTGTTTGTTTTTGTTTTTTTGTTTTCAGAAAAATAAAATTTTATTTCAACCGATCAACATTATCTAATTAGAGTAAGAAAGGAATTAGTAAATGCCCCTAAACTAAGGCTTTCTAACCGGAAAATTAACTTAGCTGGCCCAAGTTTGCAGATGACATAATCGGATATGTCTCTCAGCTTCATAATTGCAGTTTTACCATGAAAACAAACTTAAAGATTTTTTGGTATGTTTTTGCCTGTATATTCAGCAATCACAATTAACATTTTTTTCTGACAGCATGAGAGAGAGCAAGAGAGAGAGAGAGAGAGAGAGCTCATGAGTGGGGGGGAGGGGCAGAAGTAGAAGGAGAAAGAGAGGATCCTAAACAGGCTCCATGCCCAACGTAGAGCCCCACGTGAGACCATGACCTGAGCCGAAATCAAGAGTCAGACGCTTAACTGACTGAGCCACCCAGGCGCCCCACAAAATTAACACTCAAGCATCTTAATAAATGTTTGTTTCAAAACAAAAGAGATGTTATCTAAGAAAACTTAAATCTATTAACCCAACTGTCAGGATCTGTATCAAAAGAGGAAGTTATCTTTGAACTTGGATTCAGGGAACAGTAGCAAAGAATGATTGACGGGCTTGATTGTTGTTAATTCTGCCTCACACTGTCCTGCCTTCTCCCCCCCAACCCCCCACCCCGGGCTGGAGCATTGTCTAAAGAAGTTCTGAAGACCCAACATCCTCTATGCCTTTTCCGCTCTGCTCAGACTGCAGCTTTCTTTACCCTGGTACAAAGATGGCTGCCCTACTCAGGCATCGCAGCTGCGTTCTTGAAAATTTCTTTTTGTGCTGCTCACCTGGAGGCCAATTTTTGCCACAATCACCTGTGTTAGGTGGAGATGTGGGAACATGGTCTAAATTCCATTTGCTCTCTCACCTCATTTCTTTCTACTGTCTTCCAGGCGTTCTCTGCTCACGTCCCCTTTCTTTTTGTGTGAAATATGAAGAGGGAAGAATATTTGAAACTTCGTTTGGTCCTTGTTATTGCAGAGGTGAAAAATCTGGGTGGATGGCACAGGCGGCCAAGAGAAAGACATTTTCCCACCATCTTCCCCCTTCTCACTGCTGATTAGCCAATAGATGACAATTTCAGAGTGAAGAGTGATTTTAGAGATTCATCTTCTTATCTGTCTTCCTTTCTCTAGTATCTCTGACTTCTCTTTCTGTTTCTCATTAGGCTGTAGACTCAAAAGTCCAGTTTCTAGAAACCTTGTGGCCCAGGAGAATTTATAGAAGTACTCCTCCCTGAAAGCCAACCAGAATTGTCTTTTACCACTCGGTTCTAGAAAGGACATTTGCTCAGAAAACAGTGTTTTGTGTGGAATGAGCATGATCCCGTAAATGGAAGAATTAGAATTCTTTTTTTTTGGGGGCGCCTGGGTGGCTCAGTCGGTTAAGCAGCCGACTTCAGCTCGGGTCATGATCTCACGGTCTGTGAGTTCGAGCCCCACATCGGGCTCTGTGCTGATGGCTCATCAGAGCCTGGAGCCTGCTTCGGATTCTGTGTCTCCCTCTCTCTCTGCCCTTCCCCTGCTCACGCTCTATCTCTATGTCTCTCAAAGATAAATAAACTTTAAAAAAAAAATCTTCTAAAAAAAAAAGAATTCTTTTTTGTTTGTTTATTTTTTCATTTTGAGAGACAGAGGGGCACAGAGAGAGGGAGAGAGAGAGAATCCCAAGCAGGCTCTTCATGGTCAGGTCAGTGCAGAGCCTGATGTGGGGCTTGAACTCATGAACCATGAGATCATGACCTGAGCTGAAGTTGGATGCTTAATCGACTGAGCCACCTGGGTGTCCCACGAATTAGACTTCTTGGATAGGGATGATTCTCCAAAGAAAATTGTTAGGTACTAATCATAATTATCATCATCATTTGTTGCCACACAAAATAGTTCCTGAGAACCTGTTCTGACTTTTGCACTGTGCCGGATAGCACTTCAAAAGAGAGTTACCTTTGACAATGAGGTGAAAATCCTTGGTCTCCATTTGCAGAGATGAATTTGCAATGCAGCTATAGGTTCCATTGTCAGATTTCTTGACTTTGGTGATTGACAGTTGAAGAGACTCACTTGTCTGTTGGACTTGGTGATTCGGCTCTAAAATCAGGATGTTACTGTGTTTGTACCACATCATCTGAGCCTGGGGGTTGGATTTCACATGGCAAACCAACTTCACGTCACTGCCTTCCTCGACGGTTTGCAAGTCGTCTCCACTCAGAAGAGGAGGAACTACAAGACTCAAGCATTTAGGTTTAATTAGTGGCAAAGCAGTAGTTTACCGTCAGTGTTCAAGATCTTCCTTCAGTCTGTCTCACGTGGTCATTCATTCACTGGACAAAAATTCATCGAGCGCCTACTTTATGCCAAGCACTGGCCGAGGGACCGGGAATACAATGGTAAGTAACATACATCCAGTTCCAAACCTCATAGAACTTCTATGTGGTAGAGAAGATAAATCATGAAACAAATGTATCAAATAATGAATCCGTACCAAGCAGACAATGTATAACACTACTTAAAAGGATAAGGCTTGAATCTTTGCTTTCTGAAACCAATCTGTACTAATAGGTTGGAGAAAAAAATATAATATGAAGAAAGCAGGGGTTGCACTTATCCCTAATTCCATCTTACACCACTTTTGTGACCTTGAGAAAGTTACTTAACTGCTAAGTAACTGCTCACTTTCTTCAGCTAAAAAGTGGGACAATATCTGCCTCACAAGGTGCTGTAAAGATTAAATGAGATAATGCCTGTAAAGGATTTACCACAGGGCTAGTTACTGTTTTTATGGTGGTGGTGGCGGAGGCGGCGGAGGCGGCGGCTGCCGCGGTGGTTTTGAGGTCTTTTCACATCCTCTATTTTTGCATTTTATCTAACCGCATTTGCCCTGGCCACGTTTCCCAATGCATATTTGCATTTCCTCAATGATCCTCGAGAAATAATATCCTCCTCCCAGAAGGTGCTCCGATTGTGGCAACTCTGATGTCTATGGAAGGGGAATGGGACCCTGAGTCCCTCTCATTCCTTTGGCTGAGCCAGTCCTTACTCCCTCCATGATAAGGGCAGTCCTAGAGACATAGATACCAGCGCTTTCCAACACCAACGGGGACAAAAGGTTGAGTTGACTCTCCTCTCCATGTCCCTTGCAATTTCTGGTCAGGGTGCAGAAGAGTAATAAGGTGCTTGAAAAGCGGGCAGGAGGAAGGAGATAGAGAAAGGAGGAAAACAGGAGCTTGTGTAATCTGCACACTGAATAATTAGACCCTGAGTAGGCTGTGCTATTAATAACTCTTTCAGAAGAATGACATTTTGCTGCTCTTTGGAATGAGCTTGAATTCTGTCTCCGTATCCAACCAGGATGTTATATGGCATTCGGATATGTAGGAAGCTGCTACAGTCGAGAATGTAATTATCAAATATACCGTAAGACCTGTGGACGTGTCCTATTAGTGGTGCCTTTTGACTTAACCATTTAAGGTTCATTCTAAAGCATATCCTATATGTGAATATTCCCTTTTGTAAAAATGAGTACATTTCAGATAAAGTTAAGGTCCTCCTGGATTCCATCTTGTTCGCTTCCTCCCCAAAGATACCCACTGCTATGAGTTTGACGTAAATCCTTGCAGATCTTTTTTGAAAAAACAGGTTTAAAATAAATGTTTATTTATTTATTTTTGAAAGAGAGAGAGAGAGAGGGAGGCAGAGAATCCCAAGCAGGCTCTGCACTGTCAGCGCAGGGCCCAACATTAAGCTCAAACCCACGAACCACAAGGTCATGACCTGAGCCCAAATCAAGAGTCCAACTGACTGAACCACCCAGGCATTCCGCAAAAACAGTTTTCTATACACACAATGTACCCATAGGAAATACATTGTATTTTTTTAGGAGGCTTGTATAAAAGGCTTTCTTCTCTCAATAGCTCGCATGTTTTTAAAGTATATCTACTTTGAACCACAGAGATCTAGCTTATTGCTTTTAGAGTGCTATAGTATAATATAAGACTCTTTAATCATTTTGATTAGTGGGCATTATTTTCATTTTTAAAATGTTAATGCTTCAATAAATATCTTTGTATATGTCTCTTTAAGTACATGTTGCATGCGTTTCTCCGAGAGGGTAACATCTACAAGTAGAAACACCAGATTGCAGGGTAGGTACCCTTTACATTTTGATAAAAATTGTACAAGAGGTGGTCTCACTTTATACTTTCAGCAGCAGCTGTGAACGAAGGTTCAGGTTCTATGAAAAAAACTGGTTTCCGCACACCCTTCCCCAAATAGTGTCTCCTCAAGCCTCCATGTAGTTCTCGGTCTGCTATTTATAACAATTATAACACTTCCTCAGAATTGTATGTTATATTCTTATCACTTTTATGAGCTCATTTTGATTTATCGATTACTGAGTTTGTGCCAATTGTGGTCATTACAAATCACTGACCAATCGGCCTTTTTATATATGCGCTTAGCGGCGGCCATATTTAGGAGGTTGTTGTAAGGATGGTCTTAAATGTGGATTCAGGTTGGAAAGCTGAAAATCATTTCTTTAAGCCGCCGCATCCTATCTGCCATGTCTCCCTTAAGAAGGTGCAATGGAAGAGCACTGAGTCAGGAGCCTGGGGAATGGTGCTCTATTTTCAATTCCAGCTGTGCTAATTTGGGCTGTCAGTCTGGACCCCCGTTTCTTCATCCATCATTTTATGAGGATTACAAGAACTCTAAGATCCCTTGATAGACTTGGGTACTATAAAAGTAGCCAAGAGGTAGCTTGCTACAAACCACATTTTACTGATTCAGAGAACATAAAACACAAAGCTCCTTCGCCCAGGCACATGCGAATGTTTCACTCCGGAAACTCAAACTGCAGGATGCCAGTATTTTCCAGAGTTGGATTCTTTGGCCTTTTTTCCGCCATTTTATTTCAAGAGAAATGACATCCATTTTTCACGGAAAAGTTTGCTGAGCTCATGGAGTCAAATGACTTTGACTTTATTACTAGGTTCTGAGTCCAGAGCTCTTTCCTCCACAAAATCATATCATGTCATCAGCCTTCTCTACATTATCCTTACATCCTTCACGTAGGACCAGCTATCCACCCAAACCACCTATGTGATCACTTACATGGAATTACTTGAAAGACTCCCTTACTCCCACATAGTTCTACCAATGGGTTACCAACCATCAAAGAGCCTCACCATTTTGGATTTTAAGGTGATGTTAAGAGATTCCCAGGGTGCCTGGGTGGCTCAGTATGTTAGTTGTCTGACTCTTGATTTCAGCTTGGGTCATGATCCCCGGGTCATGGGATTGAGCCCCACGTCAGACGCCGTGCTGAGCATGGGGCTTGCCTAAGATTTTCTCTCACTGGGGACACCTGGGTGGCTCAGTAGGTTGAGTGTCGGGCTTCAGCTCAGGTCATGATCTCATGGGTCGTGGGTTTGAGCCCCGTGTCAGGCTGTCTGCTGACATCACAGAGCCTGGAACCTACTTTGGATTCTGAGTCTCCCTTTCCTCCCCCACTCATCTTTTCTCTCTCTCTCTCTCTCTCTCGAAATAAATAAACATTTACAAAATTTAGAAAAAGACTCACGCTGTCTCTCTCCCTCTCCCTGTGCCTCTCTGCCCTCTCTAAAATAAAAATAAACAAACAAGATTTAAAAAAAATAGATTCCCAATGAATGTCTCAGTAGAACACAAAGCTAGAAATCACAATAGAAAAGATCAGTGATTTTAAATACAGAAACATTTAAAATTTCAATATGGCCAAAAAAAAAAGAACTATGAAAAGATCAAAAAATAAATACAAGAAATACTTACAATCTCAAATGACAAAAGGTCAATTTCCTTAATGGATATCAGTGATTTTTAAATCATAAACATTTAAAATTTCAATATGGCCAAAAAAAAAGAACTACAAAAAGATCAAAAAATAAATGCAAGAAATACTTACAGTTTCAAATGACAAAAGGTCAGTTTCCTTAATAGATAGCACTTATCCAAACCAATTTTAAAAAGGCAAATAACCCAACAGAAGAACGAGTAAAGAACATGAACGGGCATTTCACAGAAAAGAAACATGAATGGCCAACACGTTTTTAGAAAGGTGGACGCCTTCATTTGTAATTTAGAAGATGAAAATAAAATTTCAAATCAGGCTGGCAAATTCTTAGAGTTGAGGATACTCGGTGCTTACGAAGGTGTGGGGGAAATAGGGACCCCCCTGCCCTGTCGGGGAGCCTAAATAGGGCAACCTGGCAATACCAAGCAAATGTTAAAACGCGCATACTCTTTAGACCTAGATTTCAAGTACCACTTAATATAGCGCAGACAACACAGACTGACTCGCGGTTTCTTCCCCCTTACTCACAAAGGACATTGAGCTCCACTGACACGGACACCGACTGATCCCTCCGTAGCTTGCAGGTAAAGGTGATTCCGTGGTCATTTTCACTGATGGAAGAGACGCAGACAGAACTGGAGTTGATTTTGTTTCCAGATTTCAAATCCACCGTCCCCTGTCCTCGGTACCAGAGAAGCTCTTCCTCCCCGGTGTGGTTTTTAACGGCACATTTCAGAGATTCTTGGGAGCCAGGCCAAGTGTCCAGAACATAGTTCTCAGTTTTATCATTCACGGTTAAGACAGAACCTGAGAGGGCAGGAAGAAACTCTTAACATAGAGTAAACAATCCGAACGACAGAAACAGGGGATTGGTTAAATAAATCATGTTACACCAGTACAACGAAATACTCGGTAATAATTAAAAATGGTCACAGTGATCTGTATGATTTTACAAGGAAAAAGATAAATTAATAAAGATAGAAATAACATATTATTAACTAAAAAAAGGGAAAATGTTAAAACGACGGCTATGAAGTCTTGCTGGACATCAGACTCCCCGAGGGATCTTTGAAAACATACGAATGTTTGGCTCCCACCCTTAGACGTTCTGATTAATTGATACGACTGCGGTCTGGATGTTGCGTTTGTGAAAAGCCTTCAGGCGATTTTAATGTGCAGTGAAGTTTGAGAACTACCGGGTTAGAAAAGAGTATGTAACAGATTTACCCTTATTTACACACACACACACACACACACACACACACACACACACGCATGCGCGCATACACGCACGCATATTTATGAGGAAAATCTTTGGGGAAAATCTCCCTGTGTATACTGAATAGGATTGATTAAAGTAAAGAAATGCTTTCTAGACTTCAATCGTTTACCTCCAGGGGTTGGAAGTAGCAAAATAAGGGAGTGGGAGCGGGGAAGTACAAATGAAAACAAAATTGAAAACTACTTAATACACAACTTTAGGTGACGAGGCAGAATGTAAATTACATCTGTACTAATTCCCATCAATCCATAAAAATCGAATCTGCGATTGGATATGGCAAAAGCTGATTTGAACAGGTTTCTCATTAGTTGATAGGGTTGTGGAAAAGTGGGGCTTGCATTTGAATATTGTTTCGGCAGTGTGGTAAAATAATTGATGGTTAAACAAGTGGTTTGGAGGGTGGACAAGTTAGAGAGGGGATGATCAGGATATATAACAGTTGGCTTTCATCTTCGATTTTCAGAAATGGGTTCACCGTAACATACCTGAATTTCAATTGTTACTTTCCAGGTTCAGAAGCAAGTTAACGAAAGCTAAAAATGACTTTTGCTGCCACAGACGGGCCCCCTACCTAACATTTGTTAATATAGTCTGTAAACACATGAACTTTTCCTTTAAAATGCATAAACTACTGATGAAAATAACGTGACTTTGCAGCCTGGTATTTTTAAAAATCTAGAAGAAGATATACCAAAATATTGTTGAGTGCATCTCTGAATGATGGGATTTGGGGGACTTTTCATTTTCTTTCTTCTTTTATATTTTTCCTAAAATTTTTTTTATAATGATTTGGTATTACCTTAAAAATTTTTAATATTTATTTATTTATTTAATGTTTATTTATTTTTGAGGGAGACAGAGAGAGACAGGGTGCAAGCTGGGGAGAGGCAGAAAGAGAGGGAGACACAGAATCCGAAGCAGGCTCCAGGCCCCGAGCTATCAGCACAGAGCCCAACGTGGGGCTCGAACTCACAATCTGTGAGATCATGACCTGAGCCGAAGTCAGACGCTCAACCGACTGAGCCACCCAGGCGCCCCTATTATTTATTTATTTTTAAGAGAGAGACAGAACACTAGCAGGGGAGGGACCGAGAGAAAGACCCAGCATCTGAAGCAGGTTCTAGGCTCTGAGTTGTCAGCACAGAGCCCAATGCAGGACTCAAACTCACAAACTGTGAGATCGTGACCTGAGCTGAAGTCAGACGCCCAACCCCGACTAAGCCACCCAGGCACCCTGAATCTGTATTACTTTTAAAACGAGGTGTGTGTGTGTCGGGGTGGGTGGGAGGGGTGAGATCTACTTTCAGATTGGGGTACAGAACAAGTAGAGGAAGGATTTTCCTGTAAGAAGTATGTTCAAATAAACAGCAGAGCCTGTTTGGAATGTGATAAGTATTGAAATGCATTAAGATGTAGGAAAATTCTGGCTGCGGCTCTGGAGAGGATAGAACATTTACTCTGTCTCGTAATATCAGACCCATAAAAATATTTTTCCATTGAATGTTTTATCACGTTGTCTGACTCCTGGACCCTGAGCCATACCAACTGTGTATTTGGTGATTTGGATTTTGCATTTTCCCAGTGCCCGCTGATCATTTTTTAATCTGAAATTTTTCTTTATTTAAGAAGAGACCAGAAGAATATAACTTACTTGTCACCTCACAGGGCAGAAACAAAATCACTAAGGGAAGAAATCGGCACGTTCTCATTAGGCCACTGATCTTCCATGCCATCTTTGACAAGTGTTCGTCTGGTCTTCTGTGGAGAAAAAGAGTGTAGTTGGTTCTGTACTTTGGTCTATGGTGAGTTTATGAAACTTCCTCTTGCCTATTACGCGTTTAAAATAAAATCCCAGATGAGTCATCCCAGCTGTAACAGTACTATTTCTAGTTTTTAATTAAACAATCTTGTTCTGATTACTGAGTCCAAAGTACTTTTAGTAGTCAGGATTTTTTTTAAGGCAAGAAAAAGAAAACCACAAGGAAATAGCCTATCAGATAGAGGGCAGCCCTGGGGAAGGCAGAACCCGTCTTCCCTGGAGAAATTGAGAGAATGTCATTTTCACAGAAAAAGAAAGAAACTTCCTTCATTCATTCGCAGCCAGTCTCTACTGAACTGTAGTAATTCTGATTTTGAAAGCCTCTCTTGGGTCACTTTTGTCAAAGTTGCTTTCTGCTAAAGAGAGTTGTTGAGACCATTCCAAATCCCGTAGACTCAAATGATTCATACCTTAGAAAAGACTCAATTGCAGCATAGACTCTAATCCTTTTTTTTTTTTAAGTTTATTTTATTTTTTGGGCAAGAGAGGCAGAGAGAGAAGTGAGAGAGAATCCCAAGCAGGCTCCTTGCTGTCAGCAAAAAAGCCTGATGTGGAGCTCAAACTCACAAACCGTGAGATCATGATGACCTGAACCGAAATCCAGAGTCAGACACTTAACTGAGTGAGCTACCCAGGCGCCCCCCTACTTTTTTTGTTTATTTATCTCTTTTGAAAAAGACAGCATGAGTGAGTGGGGGAGGGGCAGAGAGAGAGGAAGAGAGACAATCCCAATGCAGGACTCAAACCCACGAACCACAAGATCGTGACCTGAGCCGAAATCAAGAGTTGGACGCTCAACCCACTGGGCCACCCCAGTGCCCCTAGTCTCCAGTCTTAAACAGCATTAATCTCTTTGCTTTCCCCATTCCTCCCTCATTCTTTCCCTCAGAATACCCATTCCCCTCAACCCAGGATAGACGAAGAATAATAGATGAAAAGGTACTCCTTTTTTCCTTCTATGATTTTGCTACCATCCTTCTCCCTAGATAGTCTCTACTTCATCTAGGAAAAACATACACTTAATACTTCCTTTTGAGAGTCCCACCACGAATATGGTAGAAACACATATTGAATGCTTTCGATGCAACAGGCACTGTGCTAAACACTTCACATACATTATTCCAGCCTCAGTGAAGTCCCTAACAACCCTCTTGAGGTCATTTCTGAAGGTTTAGAGAGATTATATAATTTGCACGAGATCCCGAAGACAGGATATGTCAGGGCGAGGGTTCAAACCCAGGACTCCCAGAGCCAGACTCTTAACCACCGTGCTGCCTAGACTGATACTCTCCTCCTTTAAGAAGCTGCTGTTCATCCCTTTGGAGCTCTGGCCGTTCCACAGACCTCAACGACTTGGAGTTTTGTCCCCTTAATACAAATATTAACCTTCCAAAGCTGTGACATTCCTACGGCTTCGTTAGGCGGGCTTTGCTTCTCCCCACCCCAGGCCTGTCCTGACAAGAGCAAGCCTCGTTCCTGCCAGACTCACCCTTTCTGGCTGGCAAGCCTGCATCGCTATTTCAATAAGATGCGATTAGTACTAACATTGATTCTTCCGTAATTTTAAAACTTTGCCAAAAAAAAAAAAAAAAAAAAGATTTCTATCCTAGCCCTGTAATAGTGATGATTTCAGAATCTGGTCATTAACAGAGTTTTCTCAAGCACTGTAGGTACCTCATAAGTGCTGAGCGTGGGCTTCTTGGCAGACCAAACCCTACCCTATTAATTAAAGAGGAGGACTGAGGTCTCCCCTTCCCTTCTACCACATCAGACAGTATCTTTTCAAAATGATTTTCCCTTCCTTGACTTGTTTTTAATTTGCACGACTCTCTACTTTCTATAGAAGACAAAGTTTTACCACTTACCTGCTAAGCTCTGTAAAGGCGACTTCCTTGGCTGATTGTTTCTTCATCTGGGAATCCCGAATCCTTTCCCTGTTACCATCTTTATAATACTTGAATTTGAACACTTTATGACAGTAGGGTCAAGTACGCAAAATAAATTGGGTTCAAAGTCTGTTTCTTTTTATGGATTCTTAGAGAAGACACTAACTGGGAAAGACATCTTCTTCAGATCTGTTTTCATGTGTCCCGAAATTACTAGGTGGGGCCAGATATTACTAACAGCGATGTGATCATTCCAAGAAAACCTGAACTGGTGAAAAATTCGTAGCACATTTCACGGAACATTTCCATGTTCAAGTTAGATAATGCAGCGGGATTGGGTTACCGGTGGGAAGTGATACTTTTCCAGCATTCTGTAAGTTGTGGAATCTTCCAATATTTTGGCTGGTGTGGAAATCAACCCTGTCCTCAGCCTTGCCCTGTTACCCTTCTTAGGCTGTCAAATTATCAAAGTTATCCAACTTGAACACGGCAGCCAAAATATTGGAAGATTCCATAACTTGAGCAATACTGGTAACCCCAGCCTGGTGCATAAGCTGTCCTAAGCCAAGCACAACAGGGAGAAGTTTTATCCCTTTGAGACTCTCACATGATTGGGGAATCCTTGCGTTGTACTTCCAAGAATTAGTCATTGAAGATAACATTTTTTTGGTCGGTTAAAAAATATGTATGTATGTGGTATTATTACACAGTGTTATACAGCGTTATCTGGCTGCTACTATTGTTCCTATTTATGCATGAATAGGATAAAGAATATTTATGGTTATCCGCACATTTTAACACATTGGTTAAGCATACCAGAAGACGCGGGACTCAAACTCACCAACTGTGAGATCATGACCTGAGCCAAAGCTTAGCCGACTGAGCCCCCCAGGCACCCCACAAGGAGGTTTTGAGTTTGCTTCTTGGTGGATCTAAGAGCAGGGTGTTTGACTATCACCATTTGTAAATGAATTTAGCAATGAATTGATGTTTTGGTTCTGGGTCCCTCCAGAGCATACTCTAAGACAAAAGCTTTGGCTGCAAGTAGTTTATTTAAAGGTGATCTCAGGAAGCATGGTAAAGAAGTGAGACAAGGAAGGAAGGACAACTAAGAAAGGATGTGTGTTAATGGACAGGTTACCAATGTGGGCAACTGTCACTCTGGACCCTTCGACAGGCTCCATGGAGCACTCATGAGGGGAAGGAAGCTTGGGTGTTTATTCACTAACTTCTCTCCATCATCGGTTAAGGAATATCCTTGGGGTATTGACTCCCCAGCATCTCCAGCCCATCCTATGAGGGGGAGTGCACTCTTTTGATCTAGACATGAATGTTCAGAGTAAGACACTCAAGAAGTCACCTTTTTTGCTATATGGAAACTGTCTGCAGGCAGGCCAAGGGAGTGTGGGCAGGGCACCAACACCAACTTCTATTACTGGATATTAAATGATATTAGGAAATAATGGTTAATTATTCTTAGGTGTAATAGTAGAATTGCAGTTGTTGAGGAGAATGTCCTAATTCTTAGGAGATACCTGCTGAAAGATTTACGGGTTAAGCGTCATGATGATTGCAATTAACTTTCAAATGATTCAGCAAAAATAAATACACACACATACACACAAAATATAGCAAAAATTCACACGCACTCAATCTAGAATCTACATAGGGCTAAAGAGATGAGTTTCCATTTTTCTGTATCGTTGACATGTTCATGCTGGGAGAAAGTATTTAGCAGCTATTTATTGAGTATCCTCTATGTGCTGAGTATTCTAAACGTTGGAAGTGCTAGTGCCGTCCAAGCCAACGTGGTGTCTTTATCATGAATAAATAAAAGACTTGGCTTCTCAAGTCACTGCCATCTGTGGAAAACTATGATGTCTACAAGATAAATGATGCTCCCCGTATTCCACAAACAAGTGGATATCCTGAGAGATACGAAAATGATTAAGCTCCTCGTCTTGAAAGATCTTACCTTCTAGAAGGGAACGTTAATGATAATTAGGAGCCAGGTAGAGTGCACTCAGCGGTGAGGCAGGTTTTCACATTTTAAAAGTGATATCATGGCGCCCCTTCTGGAGAGTCAAAGAAGTGACGAGGTTTGTCCACTGTCATTAAAGTCATTCCTGGAACATTCCTCTTTTCCTAAAACCGACAGAAAGGAGGAAACTATTTTTACCATAAACGGTTAAGCCTAGTAGTTAACCATTAAGCAGTTAGGCTGGTTGCAGTATTAACAGAGTCTAGCACTTCCTGTCTTCTACAAGGAGCACCGGCCCAGAGGGAGAGGAGAGAGGCAGCCTCGCGTCTGGAAATTCCTGGGAGTAGAAACCGATCTGCTCCACATTAGGCCCATGCACTTCTGGACAGAACAGGGGGTCCGAGAACTAGCAGCCGCAGCCTTTTTTTAAAAATGTTTATTTATTTTTTTTTTTTTTGAGAGAGAGAGAGACTGCACAAGTGGGGGAGGGGCAGAGAGAAAGAGAAAACTCAAAGCAGGCTCCAGGCTCTGAACTGTCAGCCCAGACATGGGGCTTGAACCCACGAACTGTAAAATCATGGGGCCTGAGCCGACATTGGAGGCTTAACTGACTGAGCCACACAGGCACGCCACACCGTCTTCTGATTTAGGTGAGCCTAAGAAACACCTGAGGAGTCTCCAGGCCCCTCTCCTTCAGCAGTTCTTTTTTTTTCTTTTTAACTTTATTTATTTATTTTGAGAGACACGGAGACAGAAAATCCCAAGCAGGCTCCACACTGTCAGCATGGTGGGGGGGGGGGGTGTGGGGGAGGCGGGGTTGAACTCAGGAAACAGGTGAGATCACGACCTGAGCAGAAACCAAGAGTCGGCCACTTAACGGACAGAGCCGCCCAGGCGCCCCTCCTTCAGCAGTTCTGATGAGACTCAAGATTGTCCTCTCTCACAACCGACCTGGTGACCCACGCCATGTTCAGGATGCTCATTTTGGGAACCACAGACTATGGACCGACCATGGATGAGAGTGATGGCCGCGGAAACGCCTCAGCCAAGGGAGAGGGGCCCCATACAGAGCCCACTGCATGGCAGGTACTCCAGAAACATTAGGAGGAGGGAAGGGAAGAAGGCAAGGAGGGAGGGAGGGGAGGAAGGACTGGCTGGAGACTGACTCCGCAGGTGCCCAGAACTCACAGTACCTCTTGTTTTATGGGAATGAACAACGGAAGAGAGAAACAAGTAACCAGATTGTGGGAAAGGTCTTAGGGACACGGTTTCTAAGCCACTTTAACCAGGGCCATTCCCAAAGTTCTTTAAGCCACAGTCTTTACAGCCGCTGTCACCAAGCTTTATGGGACAGAGGCAGCAGCTCAGCAAATGGTTGGAGGGTTGCAGGCCAGGGGGATCATCTAGCCGGGTCGCTGGGAATGCATTGAGGGTTTTAAAGTGACAGAAAGAGCTAGAAATCTGGCAGTCACGGCCAAGCAACAATAGAGCGGTTCTTTGAGTAATGCAGGGAGCCAGTGTGGGGACTATTGCATCTAGAATCCAACATGGTGTCCACTAAACTGCTTTAACTCATGGGTGCTCGGCTGGTTCAGTCAGAAGAACACGTGACTCTTGATCTCGGGGTTGTGAGTTCAAACCCCACAATGGGTGTAGAGATTACTAAACGAACAAACAAAAAACAACCCCAAAAAAAAAAACCTTTAAAAATAAACTGCTTAAACTCGGTCATGGGACTTCAGCATTTCTAGCTTACGTAGTGGTTAATGATCCTCCAACTTCTCAGTCTCCATGAGGATTCGCTCATCACCAAATATCTTAGACCTTAAATCAAGATCTGAAAGGCCAGCTGTCTAGGCTTGCCCGATTTAGCAAATAAAAATACAGGACACCCTGTGCAATTCGAATTCCAGGTAAACAATGAATACTTTTAGTGTAAGTATGTCCTGTGCAACTACTACTATTAATTCATGACAAAGCCAATATTTGGGATATAGTTGTACTAAAAAAAAATCTGCGTTTATTTGAAATTCAGATTTAACTAAGTATCCTGTCATTTATCTGGAAATCCTACATCTGTCTATCCTTCCTTTTTTAAATTTTTTAAAATATTTATTTATTTTTGAGAGAGAGACAGAGACAGAACCAGAGCAGAAGCAGGGGAGCGGCAGAAAGAGAGGGAGACACTGAATCCCAAGCAGGCTGCAGGCTCTAAGACATCAGCACAGAGCCCGGGGCGGGGCTCGAACTCAGGAGCCATGAGATCGTGACTTGAGCCGAAGTCAGATGATCCACCGACTCAGCCACCCAGGTGCCCCATACCCTTCCTTTTTCCTAGCAGATGAGGAAATGAAGTTCAGAGAGGTAAAGGGACTTGTCCAAAGTGAAGGGGTTAGAGTCCATTCAAGATTCCTGGCTGCCGCAATGCATTCTTATCCAAATGCCTTATTTCAGAGTTTACCTTGGCTTCTGGAACCACTGCGGATGTGCCTTAGAGTATCAATGAAATTCCCGAAGTTCAGGCAAAAATGGGTGTGTGGATGTGTGTCTATGCGTACAAGCACACATGGTTATTTTTCTGAGGAGATGGCTTCGGTTTTTGAATTAACTTCTCAAAGAAGTCGTGATTTTATTATTTTTATTTATTTATTTTTTGAGAGAAGAGAGAGAGAAATCCCAAGCAGGCTCCGTGCCATTAGCACAGAGCCCAATGTAGGGCTCGAACTCACGAACTATGAGATCATGCCCTGAGCCGAAACCAAGAGCTGGAGGCTTAACCAGCTGAGCCATCCGGGCACCCCAAATGAGTCATGGTTTTAAAAAGTGGATTTTAAAAATCCACTCTTTCACAATATTATCCCCTGCCTTCAAAATGCAGAACATCTATTACTTGGGGGTGAAGTCACATTTCTGCTTCCCTATAACCCTTCACTCCCTGGCACAATGCCGCGCCCCGTCTCACTAGGAGCTGGGTAGATTTTGTCAGCAAGTGTACAAAAAACATACTCACCACCTCCTCTACATGCCATTTAGCAGAGGTCATCCTGCCCTCCATCACCTACCTATATCAAAACCGAAAATTCCTCCCATCTATTCTATGTTTTCCTTCTTCTACCTCCTGGGGCTGACAACCCAGAGTGGACAGACCAGAACACCTTCGAGAGACTAGGGAGAAGGTTGTGGTGATGTGACCTTTGAGACTGACCACTAGAGGTCCCTTCTCGTCTGCGGTGATTCTGAACTTAGACTCTTGGATTAGAGAAGATACTTCCTTGGACCAATGGGGAAGGTCTCTGCCTGTTACAGGCATTCTGTTGTTTTCGGTGCCAAGCGCTGGGGGAGTAGCCATGTGATACAGTAGGAGCAATACAGAATAAAATGGCTTCCTTGGAAGTTGCAAAATGTCTTCCAGTATCAAGTTCGAAGGCAGAGTTTTGAAGCAGAACAGTGTTTAGAGCTTCCTCCTCCTCCAAAAGTAAAAGAAAAAAAACAAAAAAAAAAAAAAAACAAAAAACCCAAACACAGGACATTCCACCACTCCCTGTCACCAGGCAAACATCCAGTTTCCTTTGGAGCATAGTCTGGCTACAGAGGCGTGTCTTCTGGAAGCTAATGAGGCTTCCTCCGGAGACCCTCACTGGCCCAGACCCATTCTAAAGGCCCTGACCCTAGACCCTAGTGGCTTTATATTTATAATGGTGTATTCTTTTCTTTAAAGAAGCCTCCCCTGACCCCAAGTATATAAATGTCAGGCTCAGGATACAGGATTTCAGAGAGGAAAGGGGTCGGGGGAGTTTCAAAGGGAGGCCGCCCCGAAGACTAATGAGGGAGAATTTCCTGTGGGATGAGGAAGAGTCACACATGTGCCAAACAACGAGGCAAGCACTTAATTTCCAAAGAGCTGTAATGGTGGGGGCACAAGAAGTGAGGGAGCTCCCTCTTGCCTGCTTGGAGCTCTCCTTGGCCGGCAAGAGTTTGCCAAATCTTGATGGGCAGGGTGGTTCACTGACCGGCCTGTAGCATCCTGTTGGCTGTTTTCTGAATAAACAAATGGTCTTGCCAACCATTGTGTAGATTTGGGGGTGGGGGGAAATACTCCAGTCCCAGAATTCCTATGAGCTGTGATGAGTCATGAACTTTTACAAAAGAGTGAATAATCAATCAGGGTTGAATGAACAGTGCTGTTTGGGGGTATAGATGGATTCTGGAATAAAAACTAAATCCATATCCACAACTTTAGAAGCAAACGAGTGTAAGGAGTGTTTTTGAGAGAGAACGGTGCTGGAAACCCGCACTGTGTGCAGCAGTATGTTGGAGCTGACTGCTACTGGCTGTAAGAGCTGATTCTGCATATTTCTTCTCAATTCTGCATTCAGCTACTGCAGCTCAGTAACATGAAATCAGCCACATTGGGAGTGTTTACACCACTGAAATTGGCAACTGCCAGGACTGGCTGTTGCATCTTTACCAGCACATCTCTGCCTGTGCTTTACCCCCTAAAGCCTCTTCTCACTGATCCCCCCCACCACCACACTGACAGATCACAGGCCCTGCAGGCATGTCCCCCTGCGTGTGTATCCGTGGACGGGTAAACACACCGAGGATCACATTTATACACTTTCTCGTTCATAGCCAGCTTGGATGTCAGCAATACTCCTTGCTCTGTCATGTTGATATTTTTTAGTGTTCTTCTACTAATTGCATCTTGATCCCCGGCAGTGATCTGTCTCTCTCTCTTTCTTTCTTGAATTCACAATTGTTCTCTCTCTTACGTCACGAGGTCCTCGGCACCTCAGGGATTAAGTAGTTAATCGTGAAAGCTTCTGAGGCACTAAAACAGGACAGCAAATTACCTTCGGTGCCCATAAGTGAGCAGTAAAGACCGTATCAACGACTTGCACAATATTGTCCAAATGGAAATCACGTTCATATTTGGTCAGTGTTCTTTCAAGACGCACGGTTCTCACCATTGTGCATCCTGTTCTCCCAGCACTTGGAGAAGTTTGAGAGGAGCATCTTTGCATCAGATGGACAGAATTGGTCAGAGAAAAGTCATGTGGCTTGCTCAGGCCAGACCCAGGAACATATGTCACTTCTCAGCCTGAAAGTCTGGAGCTGCAAACTATTACATGGGAGACATGGGAAGGTGACTGACATTTTCATGCCTACTTTATGCAGATACTCTTGTAACAAACAGTTGGAGGAAATCATTATGATCCCCAATTTCCAGACAAAAGAACGGAGGCCCAGGGAATTTAAGTAATCTATTCACGGATATGTAGCTAATAGGTAATAGAATATTTCGTTAGTAACTTAACAAACTTAATATACGCATAGTATAATGGAGCTTACAGGAAAAACAACCCCTTGCCCCATTTCTCTCCACCCACCCGCTCCTAAATCTGTTCCCCAAGGCAACTCTTTTTAGACTTTTACTATTTCTTCTGGTAGTCACCTTAATATTTCTATCTTTACTCAATAGGCTTATTAGTAGAATAATGAGTGTAGTGACTTTGTTTGCTTTGTTTTATGTCTGTGTCTCATCACCTTAGCACACCATAAATATTTGTTGAAAAAAATACCACCATTTCTTGATTTATCAGTTGACTTTCTGCTGTGTAAGATAAAGATCTAGCGTACTAACAACATTGTCCTTTCCCCTCCCGGGCTGCTTCCCATTAAGGCTTTATTGATATTTTTAGTTCCTCAGCTAGCCACCTTTGTAACTCTTAAGTAATGCACATACTCCTTTATTTCTCGTTCCACGACTACAGATAAGATCTTTGGACTCCAGGGTGAGAGTTTTGGTTCCGCTGCAGGTCTGCCTGACTTGAGGACCCACGGTTTCCACTAAGGTTTTCCCACGGACCACTTCTAGGCCAGCGAGTGTCCCTCTGCCTAATTTTTGGGAACTCTCTTTAAAAATAAATTGGCTCTGGGTAATGGATTTTGAACTAGAGACATTCTTGGGCCAGCGTATACCGACAGAGAACGGTCTGAAGATACTGGAGTGAGTTTCTCAAACTATAGTGCAGAAGCATTAAAAAATGTGCACAGTCCAGAATTCTGATAGCAGGTTATAATTTGCTGAAATTCTCCTATTGTCTAAGGTGATTTCCTGTCCTTTCTACAAGGCAGGACTTTCGTCTCGTATTAGGAGTTTTATGGGCAAAAGAAACGGGTAGGTAGGGGCAGCTGGGTAGCTCAGTCAGTTAAGAGTCCGACTTTGACTTCAGTCATGATCTCACGGTTCGTGGGTTCAAGCCCTGCATCCGGCTCTGCGCTGACAGCTCAGAGCCTGGAGCCTGCTTCGGATCCTGTGTCTCCCTTGCTCTCTGCCCCTCCCCCACTTGTGCTCTGTCTCTCTCTCTCTCTCTCTTAAAAATAAATAAAAACATTAAAAAAAAAAGAAGAAGAAGAAACTGGTAGGTACTCTGGGATCCCTATCAGCACAAAATACCCCAGAAATGCCTCTTATGTATGCCTGGAGCCAAGTTATTTCCTTGGCATGCAGTGAAAAGGAGGAGTGGGAGCTGAGCATAGCCCTGGCATAAGCCCGGGTGTGGGTTTCATTAGAGAAAGTAATTGACACCATGGAGCAGAGGCCATGAAAGGAAAACAGACATGGCCTTTGTTTCCCAGGGCCCTCTGGCTGGCATCGCGCACACAACGCAAACACTGTCCACGTTGGTGCTTGATACGGGCTTTTTGTTTGTGTCCAGTCCCTGCCGTCTCTCAGAAGACAGCTTCATTTGTCTTTTATCTGTACTTCCTCGTCCCTGGCAACTCCCACTCCTTGTTCTTAAAAATACTTGCTGGCTCTGCATATCTGAATTATACAAGGACTTGACCTATACATCTTGAACCTGCCAGGCCTTTGGACTTAGGCAACACCCAGGACAGATGGCAGGAGAGCTCAGTTCAGAGCCCGGCAGGCACCTGTTGTTCCTGCTATCTAAAGAGGACCCCAAGGGCTAGCCCCTGCCCTGCCCGAGCCCCATCCCTACAGTTCAGCAGGAGCACTCAGCTTTCTGCGGATTGCAGAGTTGCCGGTGGGACCCCAATCATGTTTGTTTTAACTCTTTGCCTTATATTTAGAGACAATACCTGTCTACTAGAAGAATATTGTAGGAAATACCTCAGGTCATGGCAAGACTAGATTTGAATTATATACAGTTAGGATCTGGACTTGAACAAAGCCACATTGTTAGCTAGGATTAGAATCAGTTAGGAGTAACAGAAAAATCTAGAAATAACCTAAATATGCAAATCTATTTCTCTCTCATATTTAAAAAGTCCAGAGATAGTCATCCCAGGATTGGTAAGGTATGTCATAGCGTCCCTCTTGCATATTGCTTTATCCCGCATGGCTTCTGTTGCCAAGGTTATCTCAATATGGCTGCTAGACTTCTGGCTATCGCGTCCGTACCGTAGCCAACACTAAGGAAGACGGGCAAAGCAGGGCATACTACTTTCTTATTAGGCTATTTCCTGGAAATTGCTCATACCATCTATTTGTATTGCCCATACCAACTACTGCTTATATCTCATTGGCCAGAACATGGTTATGCATGAAGACTGCATCTAACTACAAGAAGACTGATCATTGTTGTTTTCACTCCAGGCAGCCATGTGCCCAGGTAAAAATCAGGGATTTTATTACTAAGTACAAGGAAAATGGAGATTGAAGGACAACCAGCTGTCTCTACTCCCTGATGAAACAGATCAGTAAGAGACTCATTGCTTCCATTCAGGCCACTCTTATTTGAGAGCTAACTCCCAAGCCATAAAGATGGAGCATCCTCTCAGGTCGAACCCACTGACCTCTCAGGTCAGGGCAGACCGACTCCATGTGAAGGATAGAAGTAATTAGTTTCTCAATGTATCCTGGCTAAGAGGGCATGCTATCTAAAGATAACCTTTGTCCCTGCCATGGGGAAGAAGAATAGACTTAGACCTGTCCCACCAAATAGCCATGCCAATGAAGGAGGCGGGGGAAACCTACCAGCTCTCTAATAGATGTGTATCCAAGGGCATTGGACTTCTAAATTAGGATTCGATTTAGACCTTGCATCTATCGTCAATGACTAACATGGTTGGTCAAGGTATGCCTCCTGGATCACAGAGCATTGAGAATTCAGGCTGTGCCAGATGGAGGAGTAGAGAGCTTCGCTGACCAAAACCTTGTGACTCATGGGGCACTGTTGGCCCAGGTAAAGCCACACACATGGTAGTATATGGATAGTGTGACAGGAGGTCTCAGAGAAGGCCTCAATGAGCCCTCCCTCCTGGTATCCATACCTAGGTGTAATCACTTCTCCTTGTGTGTGGGCAGGACTCAGTGCCTCGTTTCTCACAAATAGAATATGCAAAAGCTATAGGATGTCACTGCGGAGATTAGGTTACAAAAAGACAGTGGCTTCTGCCTTGTTCTCCCTCTTTCGCCATCTTGCCCACTTAGGGAATCCGGCTGCCATGGGAAGATCCCTATGGCAAAGAACTGCTGTCTGAAGCCAACAACCACCTGAGTGAACATAGAAATGGATCCTTCTCCAGTCAAGCCTTGAGATGACTGCAGCCCTCACCAAGAGCTTGACCACAATGTCGTGAAGAACCCTGAACCAGACTTACCCAGATTCTTGCCCCACAGAAACCACGAGATCATAAATGTTTACTGCTATCAACTAAGTCTTGGGGTAATTTTTTACACAGCAATAAATAACCAATATTTTGTCATTTACATCTTCTTAAATCTGCTAGTTTGATCCCACGCTCAGCTTTTAAAACTTGTTGCTCTATTCGTCTCAAAGGGCCAAGTTCAGGCCATTGCAAGAATGTGAACGCGGAGCTGAGATAATCCCCTTGAAATTCGAGAACTATCTCTACAGGCAGTAGGAGTGTCACAAAGAAATACTATAAATCACTTTCTTTATTTAAAAAAATGTGTGGGAGCGCCTTTCCTCAACAGACGACATGCCTCCACTTAGAAAAGCAGAATCTTCTTCCTTCTCGAACACCCCGAAAACACATTCCCTTGGCGGTTGTATTGCATAGTCGCAATCTCCTCTCCTTCCTTCATCCCTGATTCAAGGTTGGGCACCTGTTGTTTGCTTCTTTCTCTGTGAGCGAAGCAGTTGTGGACTGGCATTCAGGTGCAACCATTTATTCCGAGAATGACACTCTTCTTTGCTAACCATATGCCCAGGTTTCCATCAGTGCTGACCTCCACATATATTTTCTCACGTACTAATTATTATAGATGAAAACTCTCTTCTCCCGCAGCCCGAATCTGCAGTGATGAATAGAATAAAATGTCAGGATTATCTTCCTGTATTATAGGTAGCACACGTATGCCAAGGGCTGTTTTGTACAAAGAACATCAGCTGTTTCCTTCCTATGCGTGGGAAAGTATCTTCTAGGATGCGTTGTATGCTGTCGAATCTTTGCAACGGCCTAGAGAGTCACTAGATAAAAGACTTTTGTTTGCTTTCTCTTCAAGCATGACATGTGTCATTAGCTCCGTAATTGGATTTATACCTTTTTGGCAACAGAATGACTTATAGCCTTGTTTTGCTGCAGAAATGTAGATTTCAATCATGTTGCTACAGTTACGATATTTTCTGCCTGCCTCTAGAAACGAAATTCATCAATTTGGAAAGCAGTAGTTTGCTCTTATTCCAGAAAAAAAAATTATTTCTTTACCGAGAGGTCACTGTGTTTTGCTTAAAAAAGACAGTAGAGGGGCGCCTGGGTGGCTCAGTTGGTTGAGTGTCCGACTTCCGCTGAGGTCATGATGTTGCAGTTCATGAGTTCAAGCCCTTGTCGGGGCTCTGTGCTGACAGCTCAGAGCCTGGAGCCTGATTTGGAGTCTGTGTCTTCCTCTCTCTCTGCCCCTCCCCCACTCGCACTTGGTCTCTCTCTCTCTCTCTCAAAAAATAAATAAACATTAAAAATTTTTTTCTTAAAGGCAGTAAAAAGTCATAGGTGGCTTTATGCTTATGTATGAACAAGTTCATAATAATACATTGAGGAACAGAGATGAATGCACTGCTCTCCCAGTAATACCCAATTTTCAGATACTCCCTCTCCCTTTTACTATTTGCACTGTTGTTTAGGCCCACTTGTGCAAAATAATCACATTTTCAGATGCTTATCCTAGAACGTACAGAATCATACTCCATTTTCACTAGAGTCCTGTTCACTATTTATAATGCTATTTCGATTTGTGGTATTCACATTACTATATTTGTGATTTAAAAAAAAACTTTAGTAACAGGTTGATTGAGATATAATTCACATACAATTTGCCCTTCGAAAGGGTGTGACTCAGGGGTTTTAAGAACATTCATGGGGCTGTGCAACCATCACTATTATCAAGTGTTAGAACATTTTTGTCATCCCAAAAGGAAACCCTCTCCCCATTAGTAATCACTCCCTATTTCCCCCTTCCCTGCAGCCCCTGAAAACCACTAATCTACTTTCTGTCTCTGTGGATTTGCTAATGGACATTTCCAATAAATGTAATCACACAATATGTGGTCTTTTGTGTGACTTCTTTCACTTGGCATGATGTTTTTGAGATTCGTCTCTGCTGTAACGTGTATCATTTTCTCCATCCCCTTTTATGGCCAAATATTATTCCGTTGTATGGATAGGACACATTCTGCGTATCCCTTCGTCAGTTTTTGGACGATTAGATTGTTTCCGCTGTTTGAGCTATCACGAATAATACTGCTATGGACATTCATGTAAAAGTTTTTGTGTTTTTATTTCTTTGGGGCATATACCTATGAGACAACAAATTGCTGGGTCTATAAAGTTACTATAAACTTTATGTTTAACATTCTGAGAGGCTTCCAAAGCGGCTGTGCCATTTTACAATCCCCCCAGCAATGTATGAGGGCTGCAATTTTCCTGTGTGTTCGTCATTTGTTATTGTCTGTCTTTTCTATTGTAGCCATCCTAGTGGGTGGAAAGTGGCGTCTCATTGTGGATTTTTGGTTAACAGCTTTTTTGAGTATAATCCACCTCCATACAATTCACCCATTTATTACTTTTTTAATGTTTATTTATTTTGAGAGAGGGAGAGAGAGAGTGGGGCAGAGAGAGAGAGAGAGAGAGGGAAAGAGAGAATCTCAAGCAGGCTCCGCACTGTCAGCGCAGAGACTGCTGTGGGGCTGGACCTTATGCACCATGAGATCGTGACCTGAGCTGAAATCAAGTGTTGGATGCTTAACTGACTGAGCCACCCAGGTGCCCCCCCCCAATAAAAATCTCTTTTAAAAAGTTTACAATCCAGCGGTTTTTGAGTACATTCACACATGTGCAAACATCACCCACTCAGTTTTAGAACACTTTCATCATCCTCAAAAGAAACTCCGTTCCTTTTAGCAATCTCGTGGCGGTTTTTATTTGCATTTCCCTGGTGAGCAACATTGAGCATCTTTTCATGTGCTTTGGGTACATCGTCTTTGGAAAAACATCTGCTTAACTCTTTGGCCCATTTTCAACTGAGTTATTTTTCTTTTTATTGTTGAGGTGTAAGATTCTTTATACATTCTAAATACAAATCCCTTATTGGATATATGATTTGCACGCATTTTCTCCCATTCTGTGGGCTTTCCTTCTATTCCCGTGATAGTGTCCTTTGAAGCCCAAAAGTTTTAAATTTTTTGCAAAGATTTTATTTTTAAGTAATCTCTACCCTCAGCGTGGGGCTCAAACTCACAACCCAGAGACCAAGAGTCACAGGCTCCAACAACTGAGCCCGTTAGGCATCCCCAGAAGTTTTTAATTTTGGAGAAGTCTAGTTTACCTACTTTTTTCTCTGTCGTGTCAACCATAAGCTTCGGGTGTCATATGTAAGACAACACTGCCTAATCCGAGACCACAAAGATGTACTCCCATGTTTTCTTCTAAGAGTTTTACAGTTTTAGCTCCTACACTTAGTTTTATGATCCATTTTGAGTCAATTTTTTACATACAGTGAGAGACAGGAATCCAAATTCATTCATTTGTACATGGACATGTTGTTGCGTGGGCAGCATTCGTCGAAAAAACTATTTTTTTCCTCCCTGAATGGTGTTGGCACCCTTGCCAAAACCCAACTGACCAAAAATGGGAAGATTTATTTCTGGACGTTCAATTCCATTCCGTTGATTTATATATGTCCATTCTTAGGCAATTACCACACTGTTTGGATGACGATAACTTTTTACTAGGTTCTGAAATTAGGAAGTATGAGTCCTCCAACTTTGTTCTTCTTTTTCAAGATGGTTTTGACTATTCCAAGTCCCTTGCATTTCCATATGAACATTAGGATCAACTTACAGATTTTCTGCAGGAGAGAACACTGGTATTTTGATAGGAATTTCACTGAATCTGTGTAGCAATTTGGAGCATTGTCATCTTAACAATATCAAGTCTTTTACTTCATGAGCATGGGATGTCTTTCCAGTTACTTAGATATACTTTAATTTCTTTCAATGATGTCCTGCAGTTTTTGGACTACAAGACTTACACTTCTTTTGTTAAATGGATTCTAAGTATTTTAATTTTTTTGATGCCATTGTAAAAGCAGGGTTTTTTTCTTAATTTCACGCTCAGATTGTACATTGCTACTTTATAGAAATACTGTTGAGTTTTTTAAAAAATTTTATTTATTTAGAGTGTGCGTGCAGGCAGAAGAGAGGGATAGAGGGAGAGAGAGAGAGAATCTTAAACAGGCTCCATGCTCAACCCAGGGATCATGACCTGAGGGAAATCAAGAGTTGGACGCTTAACTGACTGAGCCACCAGGCCTCAAAAGACAGTTGATTTTTGCATACTGATCGTGTATCCTCCAACCTTGCCAAACTTGTTTATTAGTTCCTATAGTTATTAGTGGAGTCCTTAAGATTTTCTGTATATAAATCAGATTATATCACCTGATAATATAGTTTTACTTTTTCCTTTCCTATCTGAATGCCTTTTAACTTGTTTTTTCCTGTCTCGTTGTCCCAAATGAAACATCCAGTACAATGTTGAATAGAAGTAGTGAAAGCAGACATCCTTGGCTTATTCCTGTTTTTAAGGAAAGTTTTCCATCTTTCCTGTTAGATGTGGGCTGTATTAATATTTTAATGAACTACTTTTGAGCCACTAGTTCTTTTTTACAAAGTTTGCATGTATGGTACCCTTGATAGTGGCAATGAAAATGCAAATTTCATCATCATTCAGTCATGTTCTCCGTTGCAAGCAACAGAACCTAACTCTAAGTGATTTAAGCCCAAAAGAAAATTTACTAAGGCAATATTGCTGGAAATGATGGAGAAGTAGGCTCTGAAAATGGTCAGAATAAGGGGTGTCCCAGCAGTAACCAGAACCACAGCCTAAATATTACCGTAAGTCAGTCCAGGAAGATACTATGACTATGGCCGCTGAGCCATGGAATGCCACAGGTTGGACCATGCTCCCCAGAGGCACCGGACACTACCCCACTGCTAAAAGCATAGCCCCTACAAATGGATGTTTCTGCCACGGTCGCTGTCACCAGGCACCTCAACCGGTTTCTGATTCTCTGGGTCACTTGCTCTCAATCCAAAGTTGGAGAAAGGAGGGTACAAGTTCGCTTCTCCTCTTCTCTTACCTCTGGACGCTTCCCAGTGGTGAGTAGGTATAGAGCTCCACTGTTCACAGCTCACCTTTGGAACAGAACTGGGGAAGTTCAAGGGGGCAGCAATCTGGTTGGAAGGAGGTCTTGTGTTGAAACTGTGTTTATGGCATTAGCAATTGCTTTTCCTTCGATTGTGTATTTATTTGGGGTGGTTTTGGGCACGTAATGGAAATTATGGAGAGGCTGGTGATGGCCGAACTCCTCCACAACAAGTCACCCTTTGGCGTATATAATTTAGACATATCCAGATTTTAAATCCTGGCTGAGCCACTTAATTTAGTTACACAGTTTAGGAAAATTACTTGAATTTTCCGAGTCTCATTTTCTTTGTCTAAGAAATGAAGGCATAATAGTACTTTTTTTTACAGGGTCATTGTGGGAGTTAGAGGGACAATGAACATAAAGGTGGTTAAGACAGTGTCTTAATAACTGGTGGGTATTGTTCATATTCCTGTGTCAGTCCATTTCTTGGCTACCAGGCCCTCGTCCTCGCAGTCGGCAACAGCCTCTGTTGTTCACTCCAGCTTTTGCACCATCTCTGGTCCGTAGTCTTTTGTATTGCAGCTCCCAGCCAGTGCCAATGTTGCTGAGCTTGAGTATCTCATCTACTCAGAAGCAGCAGTGCCTCCTATTGAACTTGGTATTGGACTTCTAGTCCTGGCCGTGCTATTGGCTGTCTCTCTGCCCCTTCCACAGTTAGCCATGGCACACTAGCATGAAAGAGGGCAGAAAAATCAAGTGTTATATGCATAGCCTCTAGGAGTTTGACTGCCTAGACTCAAACCCACCCACCCACCTCCATCCTTTGTTAGGTGTTAACTCTGGAGAAGTTATGTAATCTCTAAGTTTCATCTTCTATGAAACAGGGATAGTAATATTATTTCATAGAGTTGTGATGGCTAAATAAATATATTTATCAGAACAATACTAGGCTCTGTAGCACTTGCTTTTATTTTATTTTATTTTATTATTTTTTTAAGTCTGGGACTCAAACCTAAGCACCAAGGAATGAAGACAGAAGGCAGGAAAATTGTACCTAGCAACTAAGATGCTAAAGTCAGACTGTGTCCAGCAGAAAAACTGGCCTAGGCCAAACAGTGAGTGCTGATGTTGGTTTCTTGGCAGAAGAGTGAAGGATCAGAGGGGGTATGTGTGCTCATTCCTGGGGATGCCCCGGGGTACAGAAAAAATATATAATTTCTACTTATCTTTCTTTAAAACACATAACCTTTCTGATATCTAATATATGGATTGATTCTGGCAGCACACTTCTCTGTATGTGAGTTAAAGTGTCATAAATGGTAAGCGAAGTCTCCTGAGAGGAATTTGTGTGCTGTAGGGGGCCACTTTGGGGCCATTTTTTTAAGGGTCATTTTTATAAAAACAAGACCAAAACACCCCGAAGACTTTTAAGTAGTAGAATCTTGCGGTGGGGGTGTTTTTGTTTTGTTTCGTTTGATTTCTATTTATTTATTTTTGTTCTTAGTAAGCTCTATGCCCAAGGTTGGGCTAAAACTCACAACCCTGAGATCAAGAGTCACATGGCTCCACACAGTGAGCCAGCCAGGCGGCCCCGAGTAATAGAATCTTTATAATGTTGTGTAATGAAATAGGGAGAGACCGCAAAAATCAATTATATCAAACAGGTTCATAGGTCACTTTGGGAGTAGAGAACTTAAAAGAATTGCCAAGTTAAAGATGAATTACCCATTTTTTTCTCTTACAAAAAGACTAGCATTCTGAAATTTCTGACCTTTTCTCTTTCGCCAAGGGACCTTCGATACGATGCAATGTAGCAGATATTAAAATTATACCTTTAAACAGTATCTTTAAAGAAAAGGTGTTTAATAGTGAAGGTAAAAGTAAATGCTTAGCAAAGAAACTCTTTTTACTGAGAGACCATTTTAAAATGGATGCCCGGTGGGGCGCTTGGGTGGCTCAGTTGGTTAAGCGGCCGACTTGGGCTCAGGTCATGATCTCGCAGTCTGTGAGTTTGAGCCCCGTGTCGGGCTCTGTGCTGACAGCTCAGAGCCTGGAGCCTGCTTTGGATTCTGTGTCTCCCTCTCTCTCTGCCCTTCCCTTGCTCACGCTCTGTCTCTGTGTCTCAGATATAAAATAAACGTTAAGAAAGAAAAAAAAATTTTAAATGGATGCCTGGAAATGGTTCCATTGTTATTTTATTCCTGAAATTGACAAAACTGTATCATTGCCTAAGAAACATTTATATCTTCATGCTTAAAGAAAATATTGGAAACAAAGTCCTCTAACCTATTAATATTCCAGACATAGGTTTTCGATACCTGTTAACTGACTCGCAAGAAGAACTCTTTGACATCAGTATTGGCTGCGTTTCAATAAAACTTTCCTTAATTGGTGGATGGAAATGAATACTACGATTTAGTAATGCAGTTTTAGGGCATCTTAATACTGTATTACTTTGTGAATATCATTTTCAGCTATGATGATAAATAAAACCTATTTTCAAAATAAACTGAAGTTAGAAACATATTTGTGAATCTCTGAGTCACTAATTATTAAGCCAACATTGAAACAAAAAGAGTGAAATTTGGGGCGCCTGGGTGGCTCAGTCGGTTAATCGTCTGACTCTTGGTTTCGGCTCAGGTCATGGTTTCGTAGTTCGTGAGTTTGAGCCCCATGTCAGGCTCTGCACTGACATGTGGAGCCTGCCTGGGATTCTCTCTCTCTCTGCCCCTCCTGTGCTATCTCTCAAAAATAAATAAATAAAGCTAAAAAAAAAAAAAACACAGTGAAATTTAGTCAGGTATATGGAGAACAAAAATGCTTTCGATCTCTGAAAAATCAAATACAAATTTAAGTAAAAATATTCATTTGCTCTCTATTTCCTTTTAATTTATATTCTGTTTTTAAAGTTTCTTTGAGAGAGAGTGAGAGAGAGACTGTGGGTGTGTGAGGGGGGAGGTGCACAGAGAGAGGGAGAGAGAATCCCAAGCAGGCTCTGTACTGGCAGGTGCAGACTTGGGGCTTGATCCATGAGATCGTGACCTGAGCCGAGATCAAGAGTTGAACACTCAACCGACTGGGCCACCCAAGTGCCCCTTTAATTTATATTCTTGGGCCCATTTCACAGCGTTCATATATGTCTAGTCATACATGTACGTTACTTAGAAATAAAGAAATACACCAGAGATTTGTGCTCAAGCATTTTTATTGAGAGCGTGTGCTTTCAAACGAATTTGAAAACCACTGCTTAGAAAGAGAAGTCAGCACCTATGTAGGAGATAAAGAAAGAGACGGGCAACACAATGATAGGACAGGAGACCAGTCAGGCACCTCTGGTGTGCAACATTCCAGGTCAGTGGAAATAAAAAAAGGCTGAATAAGGGTGATGATGTTTTGAATGGAGAGGGACAGATTCCAGAAAATGAAGTGACAAGAAGACGGAGAATAAGCTTTGGTGACTGACGGCATGCAGAAAGCAAGGAGAGGAAGGTGTTAGTGATTGAACTGAGGAAGGGAACGTTACTGGGGCATAAGACCATGAATTTTAGTTCAAACATGTTGAACTTGAGTGCCTTTTGGGACCTTAAGAGAGGATCAAAGGAGCAGTTGAAAAAAAGAGAGTGGGTGACGGCGGCTAAAAATGACTTTCCAGTCCATATGTTTTATAGTTCCAGCATATTGCTGTAAAGATAATATGTATTCACGGGAACCAACAGATTTGACTTCTTAAAATATGAGTACCCTTTAGAGGCTTACGCCTCTCTCTTTCTCCTTCAGGACTTTCCAAGGTAGCAGAAGGTGGGGAAGAGAGGAATCCAGGATCCAGAAGATTAACGTGGAAACGCTGCTCTGGGAAACTCAGCTTCCAAACCCACTTTACCAGTAAGGCAACTCAGGAGACTTATTTAACCCTTCTAAGACAGTCCCCCCCCCATTATTAAATGGGGGATTATTAAACAATGGCCTAATAATAATAATAATAATTTTACATAGATACTGTGCAAATGCAAATCGAATAAGCTGCATAAAGTCATTATGTCCTTGCCTTGTACCGTTTTTAAGCATTATTTAAACATTAAATAAAAATTGGTTCTAATTATTGCCTGGTCTCCATAGTTCCTAGAAAATAAATTAGCTGCTGTGTTACCTTTTACCTCGGCCTACTATATCAGAGACTACACATTCACATACTTATGAAACCTGGACCTGTGTTATATATGTCCCAAAATAAGTGTTCTCTCCCCTTCACTATTACTATAAACAGTGGCAGCCATGTAGCACATATTTGGTTTTTTTAAAATGTTTCATATGAAAACTATGTACTCACACTCACATGCGTGCACACAAGCACATACCATACACTAAAGACGATCCACAAAGTTTTTAGTATCTAAGACCTGAACTGAAAAAAAGAACATTAAAATTCCATGATTCCATGTTTGGATCATACCTATAATAATAATTATTACGCTTATGTTATAAACTGGATGTCTGTGTCCCCCCCAAATTCATATGTTGAAATCCTAACCTCCGGTGTGATGGCATTAGGAGGTGGGGCCTTTGGGAGGTGATAAGGTCATGAGGATGGAGCCCTCAGGAATGGGATTAGTGTCTTTATAAAAGAAGCCCTACAGAATTTTCTTGCCCCTTCTGTCATGTAAGGACACAGTGAGAAGACAGCCATCTATGAACCAGGAAGCGGACTTTCACCATTCACCGAATCTACTGGCAACTTGATCTTGGACTTCCTAGCCTACAGAACTAAGAGAAATAATTTTCCGTTTGTAAGCCACCCAGACTATGGTATTTTTGCTACAACAGCTCAAACTAAGACATTTTACATCTATATAGAATTTCGTAGTCATAGAAATGATACTCATTGAAAAAAGACCTCAGAAGTCTACCATATGTATATATGTATATATACACTTGGTGTCCCTGAAGTAGAGAGCTGAGCAAGAGGAGAATAAAAATATTCAAAGAGAAAAGTAGTTTCCCGAAATGAAGAACAGAATCTACAAATTTAACTTATACATTGTGTCATAAGAAAAATTAATGCCAGAAGCATAAAAACATGATAGTCACATGAAATGACTAGACTTGATGTGAACCAAGTTTATGTGAATAATCCTGCACATATCTAGGCAAAAAGCACAAGTCACTTGTAATAGGAAGAGATAAAGCTGATTCAAACTCATTTATAGCGATGGTCCATGCCAGAAAATGACAGAGCAATGTTTACAGAGTTTTAAGGAAAAAGGGATGCGACCCAAGAATTTTATACCCAGCCAAATTTCTATCTGTGTATGAAGGGCAATCAACAAATAGACTCACATATGCTTAAGCTTAACAAAGGTACAGTATATGTGAATACTTTTTGAAAAAGCTACCTGATGATGAAATCCAGCCAATTAAGATATTTCAGAATAAAAAACTAGGGAACAGGGAAAATATGATACGGGACTAATCATGAAGTCAAATCTATGTAAATCTAGAAATAAAGCAAAACAATTACAGATCATTACAAAATAGGTCCTACATGTTTTAACAAAGGAGAAGAGCTGGCATGCAAAGTGAAGAGGACATTCATGCGGTGGTGTGGCCTGTCACAGGGTGTCCGAGCCTCAGAGGAGCAAGGAGGGCATCTGTGCAGGGGAGCTGGCCCACACAGGGTGGGTTTCGGAATCCGTGCAACATACTGGTGTTGGAGGGCTGCTTGAGTGCAAGGAGTTGGAGCCTGTGCAGGGTGAGAAGGGTACCCATTTGGGGAGGTGGTGGTGGTGCTGGTGGCTGAGGAGAGGGTGTCAGAGTCTGAGCCAGATGGGGAAGGTGTCCACGCATGGAGATGATCTGACGAGGGTGTCAGAACCCAAGTAGGGTGAGGAGGACCTCTCCACAGGAGCACACACTGGCATAGAGTATGAGAGCTTGAGCACGGTAAGAGGGAATCCCTGTCGGAGGGCATTAAAAAAGTGTTTTGTCCTTATTTGTGAGTTTTCTGACAGTAGGTGATTAAAAAGAACTTTTTCATGTTAATTTATTTTTGAGAGAGAAAGAAACAGAGCGTGAGCGGGGCAGGTGCGCAGAGAGGGGAGGAGACAGAATCTGAAGCAGGCTGCAGGCTCTGAGCTGTCAGCACAGAGCCTGATGCGGGGCTTAAACCCACAAACCCGCAAGATCGTGACCTGAACCAAAGTCAGAGGCTTAATTGACTAGACCGCCCAGGTGCCCCCAAGTGATTTTTTTTTTTTTAAGTAGGCTTCATGCCCAGAGTGAAGCCCAACACGGGCTGTATCTCATGACCCTGAGGTCAAGACCTGAGCTTAGATCAAGAGTCTGGGTAACTGACAGAGCTACCTAGAAGCCCCATGGGATCGTTTTTTCATATGTGCTTTAGCATAGACTTTTTTCTGCTGCAAGCTACTTACCTAGAAGGAAAAAACATAGAAAATATATTTAAAGTCTTATTTGAGGGGCGCCTGGATGGCTCAGTTGGTTAAGCGTCCAACTTCGGCTCAGGTCATCATCTCATGGTTTGTGAGTCCGAGCCCCGTGTTGGGTTCTGTATTGACAGTGCAGAGGCTACTTGGGATTCTCTCTCTCTGCCCTTCCCCCGCTTGTGCTCTCGAAATAAATAAAACGACATTAAAAAACAAGGTCTTATTTGATACATATGTATACAAATGCTGGGAGTACCATATTAATCACATGACAGAAATTCCTTTCAACTGGGTCTTGCTTTTTTTAATATGTAAATACTTTTGGCTAGACCATTAAGAAATTTGTTATGCTATTTATTAAATTAGCATAAAAGGCATCAATTATGCTAATTTAATAAAATACGAAGCAGGTAGACTGTAGACACTGAGAATTCCTGGACCACCTCACTTGGCAATGTCCATTCACCTCTTTCCTAGGCAGGTGCATGAAGCTTAGTCAGCATTCAGGCTCTCGGGATTTTCTGGGACGCCACTGCAGAGGCTGAACCTTGGAACCAACTATGAATTTCCTTGTGGGTTCACACTTGCTCGATTTTCTTCTCACCTTGCAACCACCAACGCAGACTCAGCCTCTCTGGCTACGTCACCTTTGGGTTGCTTCACTTCCTGGCTTCTGGGAAGCCACGGCTGCAGAAGCTTTTGCTGGCGAGGCAGGTGACCCATTAAAAGCACACAAGTCAGAGCACAGGTGCAGGGGAGCCACGAGTGCACTACCTGATGGGATCAGGGTGAGGAAAACACTGTTGGCCCAGCCTTCACTGTCATCCTCTGGTGACGAGGTCTCTCTGGTCTTCGGTCCTTCAGTAGCTGTCTCTGGGACATTTTTGAATTAAATTTTTTCATAGGAGGGGCACCTGGGTAGCTGAGTCCATTGAGCGTCCAACCTCGGCTCAGGTCATGATCCGAAGCCCCGTATCGGGCTCGCCGCACAGCAGCGAATCAGCGCAGCGGATTCTCTGTCCCTCTCTCTCTCCCCCTCCCCTGCCTGCACTCTCTCAAAAGTAAATTAAAACCTTTAAAAAAAATGCTTCCATATGAAAGAAAGCATGCTTTCAGGACACTAGAAATGTCATATTGGATGAGAATAATGGTTTGGCGAGCTCAGGATTTCTATCACTGGTGTTGCCATCAATCTCTACTGTGTAATATCTCCTGGTTCCAAACTCTGGTCTCCAAATCAGTACTAATCTGGGAAGAGTTTTAAAATATTAATTAGCAGTGAAATAAAAAGAGGAAGACTAATGTGGGAGAACATATCCAAATGTCATTTTGAGGAAAGAACTGTTTTTTATCCTGAGAATGTGCCCTTCTTACATTTCTTTACTTCAGAATGATCCCTCCTGGGGCACCTGGGTGGCTCAGTCGGTTAAGGATCCTACTGCGGCTCAGGTCATGATCTCACAGTTCGTGAGTTCGAGCCCCACGTTGGGCTCTGTGCTGATAGCTTGGAGCCTGGAGCCAGCTTCAGATTCTGTGTCTCCCTCTCTCTCTCTACCCCTCCCCCACTCACATTCTGTCTCCTTCTCTCTCAAAAATAAATTAACACTACATTATAGCACTATATGCTAACTTGAATGTAAATTAAAAAACAAAATGAATTTTTAAAAATAAATTTAAAAAAATCCCTCCTTTTATGAAATGCAGGTGATAGATGGAAGGTTGTTTATCGTTCTTCAGTGTGCTTACTTGGCAAAGTAAAAAGTAGACAACTTCATATCAATCCCTGGGCAACCTCCTTTCAATACTCTTTTATTATTTATTATTATTATTATTATTATTATTATTATTATTTAAGTAGGCTCCATGTCCAGCGCAGAGCTCTGTACAAGGCTGGAACTCATGACCCTGAGATCAAGACGTGAGCTGAGATCAAGAGTTAGATGCTTAACCGACTGAGCCACCCAGGTGCCCTCTCAATACTCTTTAAAAAAAAAATTGTGGTAAGGGGTGCCTGGGTCTTGCGGTTGTGGGATTGGGCCCCAAGTGGGCCCAGTGTGGAGCCTGCTGGGAATTCTCTTTCTCCCTCTGCCCCTCCATACCTCTCATAAATAAATAAATAAATAAAAATAAATTTTAAAAAAAATTGTAATGAAATACATATAACTTAAAATTTACCATCTTGATAATTTTTAAGTCTATAGTTCAATGATATGAAATACACTCACAGTGTTGGGGCACCTTTCACCACCATCCATCTCCAGAACCCTTTTCATTTTACAAACTGAAATTCTGTACCCCTTAAGTAGTAATTCCCCATTTCCTCCTCTCTTCACCCTCGGTAACCATCGTTCTCCTTTCCATCTCTATGAATCTGACTCTAGGTACCTCATATAAGTAGAATCCTGTAGTGTTTGTCCTTTTGTGGCAGGCTTATGTCACTTGGCACAATGTCCTCAAGGTTCAGCCATGTTGTAACGCGTGTCGGAATTTCCTTCCCTTTTAGAGCTAGATAATCTTCCATCTTATGTATACACTATATTTTGTTTATCCATTCTCTGTCTATGGACACTTGTATTGCCTCCACCCTTTGGCTATTGTGAATAATGCTGCTACGGACAAGGGAAGGAAAATATTGTTTAAAAAAATCGAGATATCGGGGCGCCCGGGTGGGTCAGTCATTAAGCATCTGACTTCTGCTCAGGTCATGATCTTGTGGTCCATGAGTTCAAGCCCCGCATCCGGTTCTGTGTTGACAGCTCAGAGCCTGGAGCTTGCTTCAGATTCTGTGTCTCCCTCTCTCTCTGCCCCTCCCCGGCTCATGCTCTGTCTGTCTGTCTCTCTATCAAAAATAAGTAAAGATGAAAAAAATCAAGATGTCGTTTACATACAACAAAGTATGCACATTTAAAGTGTACTGCTTAATGAGTTTTGAAAAATATATCAATTAATGTAACCGCCACCCTAATCAAAATAGAGAATATTTCTATTACCTCAGAAAGTTGCCTTGTGTCTCCTTTCAGTTTCTCCTCCCAGACAACCACTGTTCTGATTTTTATCGCCATAGATTAGCTTTGCCTACTCCAGAACTTAAAAGAACTGAAATGATACAGTATCTACTGCTTTGTGTCTGCCTTCTTTTGTTTATCCATTCTTACCTGGGTTGTTTTCAATTTGGTGCTATTGTAGAGCTGCTGTGAACATTTTCGTATATCTTTTTGTGGCCATATATTTTCTATTTCTCTTGGATAAATGCCTAGAAGTGGACTTGGTCTCATAGGAGAGGTGTATGTGTAACTTTATTAGAAAATGCCTAGGGGCATCTGGGTGGCTCAGTTGGCTGAGCGTCCGACTTCAGCTCAGGTCATGATCTCACGGTCTGTGAGTTCGAGCCCCACGTCGGGCCCTGTGCTGACAGCTCAGAGCCTGGAGCCTGGTTCAGATTCTGTGTCCCCCTCTCTCTCTATGCCCCTCCCCCACTCATGCTCTGTCTCTCTCTGTCTCAAAAATAAATAAACATTTAAAAAAAAAAAGAAAAGAAAATGTCTAATAGTTCTCCAAAGTGTTTCGTTTTTACCATTTTACCTTGTACTCCCCAGCAAGGTATGAAAGTCCCAGTTTTCTTTCATAATTTTACCTTTGGTATTGTCAGTTCTAGAAATTTTAACCATTCTAGTTGGTGTGCCATGGTACTCGCGCAACTTTTTATAAATTCCCCCAGGCAATCAGTTTCAGGGAATGTTCCAGATTGGTTCTACTAGGACAGGGCTCTTTGGATACAAGTTAAAGAAACACAACTTAACACTAGTTTAAATGGAAAACAGTCTTTATTGCTTCCTGCAGCCCAACCATGGAGGGCAGAGGTGGAGCTGACCTCAGGAATGACTGAAATTATGCTCAGATCACTTCTGTATAGTTCTCTCTGCCTCTCTTTGCATGTTGGCTTCATTCTTGAAATTCACTTGTGCCCACTCAGTTGGAACTTTGTCTTCAGGCGAGTCTAGGCTTTCATCCACATGGTCTTCTAACTGTACAGAGAAGAACGCACCTTCCCGTTAGTTCCGGTTAGACACTGATTATTCTAGGGGTGCCTGGGTGCATCAGTCGGTTAGGTGTCTGACTTCAGCTCAGGTCATGGTCACGTGGTTCGTGGGTTCGAGCCCCGCATCGGGCTTTGTGCTGACAGCTGGGAGCCGGGAGCCTGCTTGGGATTCTGTGTCTCCTCTCTCTGCCCCTCCCCCACTTGTGCTCTGTCTCTCTGTCTCTCAAAAATAAGCATAAAAAAAAAAGGAACTGATTATTCTAGCCATATTTATGGTGGAGACCAGCCTCGGTTGTATGCCAGCCTTGTAGCTAGAGAATGAAGAAACTATGAATGGACTACCCCACCATAACTATGTCTGGAATGGGGACGGGGCAGTTTCCAAAGAAACAGAGTACTCTGAGGCAGGTAAAACAATACACGTCTGTATATTCATCTTAAGTCTCAAGAATGTGTATTCCCATGAGATCCAAAAGTCATAGAGTCCTTGTCTTCACTTCACTGACAACCACAAGTCAGAGATATAGCCCAGACATTTCTAATCTCACTTAACTTGTACATCTCTCAGATCTGAGTTTATCTAAACATACATGGGAACATTCCTGGATGATCTCTCAGGCCAACTTAAGACCTGGGAGGTGGGGGTTCCACTTAAACAACACTGTTGAGCCAGTAGCCCAAATCCCATCTAGGCCTCCTAATAGCCTTCCTTACCTTGCTAACATGTTGACATTCTCTCTTCCCATATTCTCCTTTGGCTACTTCATCTTGCCTTTAATTGTCTTAAGATTATTTATTTATTTTGAGAGAGAGAGGGAGGACAAGCAGGAGGGGGGCAGAGAGCGAGTGAGGGAGAGAGAATCTCAAGCAGCCTCTGTGCTGTCAGTACCAAGCTCAGTGCAGGGCTCGATCCCACGAACCATGAGATTATGACCTGAGCCAAAGTCAGAAGCTTTACCGACTGAGCCACCCAGGTGCCCCCTTCGTCTTGCCTTTAGAACACATCTCTAGTCAGTAAACCGTTGGCTTTTGTTTCCTCTTCCACTGTCCAGCTTTTAACTTTGGAAACTTTCTTTTTCTGCAATTCCCAGGCTCCAAGCCTAATTATTTTGGCGATTACAAGCCCTCTCAGGAACTCCCTTTCCCTTCCTGGCCTTGACCCATTCCCGTACTGCTTTTCTCTGGACCTGTTATCCACCAAGTTCTGCCTGGTTTAACATTATCCCCGAGCTTTAGTCTCTGGGCTCCACTGGTACCTGAGTTCAGGTTCAAGAAGTGATCATAATTCTAGTGCTCGAGGCTATGGTAAAGAAGATACATCTGGTGAAGCCGTATCTTTATGACTAGGGTAATATGACCTCCCAATTTCTGTATTTCTAACTAGTGGTAAAAGTACAACACGACTTAGTTCACCCTAAGATGGAAGCCAGACTTAGTGTATTCAAAACCTTTTCCACACCATGAAGCACAACTATCAAAAGCTCTTTCAGCACCCTCAGAAGAGAGACCAATGCTTCTTGTGGGATTTTGTCGACAAGCGGGCTGGTCCTTTTTCCAGAATACCGATTCCTCCTTGCTGCCACCCCCTCTTCCTTTCACTCATTAACAACCATGATGACAACCAGAAATTGGGAGAGAGAAGAGCAGTCACGGGAGCCAGAAAAGCAAGGATCATCCTCCCATGAGCTTTTTAAGGGCAGGGAAATCATCCAGAGCTGGGCCGCCCCTTAAGACGCCAGCAAAGCAAGAACACCAAAGTGGGAGCAAGAGAAATGTTCACCTTTAACGAATGGAACCAGAATTTTGTAATCCTCAAATCTAGGAAGAAGCTATTTTCATTTTAGCACATATGTAAGGTTTGTGGCATTCTGAAAAATAAAAAAAATTTGTTTTGAACTTTCTCTCGGGAAGGGGACGCCATCATCTCTTCAGGGCTTAAGGCCTCTGAGGGTCTTCCTAACCTGACCTTACCTGTGTTTTCTTCACTTCTGCGTGTCCAGAGCCTTGTACTCGGTCTGGCATAGAGACCGTGTTAGTCAAGGTCCAACTAACAAATGGATGGAATGCCTGCAGAATGGAACGAAGTGCTGGGAAGGAGGCAAAGAGGAGAGCGAGGGGCGGGGTGGTGTTGGGAAGCAGCATTCGAGAACCTGGGGGGAACATCCGGTTTGGTGACTCTAGAGATTTGCTATAATTTCCACTCGTTCTGTCTTCTGTTTATTGCATCGGTTCATCCTATTTTATCTGGATTCATTGTTCTTTCCTTGGGTGCAAAAGCGTTTCCTTTCTCTAGTGAGCATGGGAGCTAGTAATTGCTTCTCCCAAGGGTCCTTTTGCAAACCTACTGCCTCGTTCTGTGTCCCTGGCACTCAGGGTCTCCCGGGAGCTTTGGCTCCTGGGCGGGCTTGCCCCATTTCAGTAGCTGCTTTCTCCTGATAGCTTGTATATTCTCTCGCACCATTTCCACCCAGACCTATAACAGAAAGATGACTGCAGATTGTTCCCATAAATAGCATCAGTCTCTTCACCTTCTGGAGCTTTATCGTGTACTCTTGAGATGGAGTCCAGCTGGCTGGGTGTGAATGCACGTTGTTTGTGCCAATTCGGTCTCGGCAAGGATTTTCATCAAAATTAGAGGCTGAAGTTGCTGGCTGCCAGAGCATCCCTGGTAACTGTATACTTTTCTGGTAAGGGGGTGTGTGTTGTGCTCTGAGGTCTTTAGGCAAGAGTGCACAGTCTCAGTTACTTGCTCTTTTTTTGGAGGGTGTCTTTGGACTTGGGCATAGCTTACCACATCTGGGCAAGGGAGCACTTGGTCCCATTTGAATGCGTGGCTGGAATCAAGGGCCAGCCTTGGGCAAACTTGTCAAATAGGTATAGCGTATAACCCAAATAAAACTAGGCTATATTTAGCCCTGTCGCAGCACAGAATCACATGCAAAAGAAATCCAAATCCGACTCCCACAAAAGCCTTGAAAAGTAAAGTATGCTTAACTTACCTTACTATTACAGAGCACACTCTCTCTGTCTTATGGTCTCACTTCTGCCTTTTTTTCCCCCCAAGTTTGTTAATTTTGAGAGAGAGAGACAGAGCGTGTGTACCCGTAAGCACGTGAGTGGGGGAGGGGCAGAGAGAGAGGGAGAGAATCTCGAGCAGGCTCGGTGATGTCAGCACATGAGATGGACCATGAGATCATGACCTGAGCCAAGATCAGGAGTCAGATGCTTAACCAACTGCGCCACCCAGTCGCGCCTAAAGGTCTCACGTCCTAAGAGCCTCCTCCAAACTTCCTTTTTTCTCTGAGACTCCTCCACCCTCATTACCTACCCTTTGTTACCCTCTCCCCCTCTCCGGGGGTGGCAGGGTGGTAGTATTTTTAAAGGTTTCAACTGAGGCACGATTCGCGTAACATAAAATCGCTCATTTTAAAGTGCACACTTCAGCGGCATGTAGTATGTTCACTAAGTTGTCCTGCCATCAGCTTTACCTGGCTCCGCGGTATTTTCATCACCCCAGAAGGAAACCGCGTCTCCTCCATCAAGCAGCGCTTCCCCATTCCTCTTGCGTTTGTGCTTTGCGAAAGTTGCCTACGTGATTTTAAAAGATGTCCAGGGCCGAGAACCATCCATATCGAACAATCCTGTCTTCCCTGGGGCTTCCCCTGCTGACATCCCCACTCTTTACCCAGGCAGACTAAGCAGCCAAGCCAAAGATTCCACCCATAGAATTGTGGGGGCAGGGATGCCTGGGTGGCTCAGTCGGTTAAGCGTCCCTCTTTGGCTCAGGTCACAATCTCATGGTTCGAGAGATGGAGCCCCCCATGGGACTCTCTGCTGTCAACATAGAGTTCAGATCCTCTGTCCCCCTCTTTTTGCCTCTCTCTCTCTTTGAAATAAACAAACATTAAAATATTAAAAAAAAAAACAAAAAAAAACGTGGAGACAAAGTCTGTTTTTGGCTCCAGTCACATGGCAACGTTAATCTTTTTTTAGTATTTCTCTCCTTCTCCAGTGACACCCACCCGTAGCCCATTCTCATGGGCCCAGCTCTCAAGCAGCTGTTAGACAGTCCTCTCTAAGGTAAGAATCCCCACCTTCCCTGCCCCATCCCTGGTCTCAGCTAAGATCACAAGATCCCTGCCGTGCATGCCTGTGAATCGAGAGTAAAGCCTTTTGGACTCCGAGGCACCCATCTCCGATAGTACATTTTAGGCCTAGACATACAGGGAGAGGGTAGGACTGTTTGGGCACCGAAGGGGCCTTTCCCAGTTTCTCCACTACCTCCGAGGGAGGCGTGTACCGAAAAAACTAGCTGGAAGATGGTGTGGTCCTCGGCACCGATTACTTCCTCTCTCAGAGCCTGAATATTCTTACCTGAAAAATGAGGATGCTAAAACTGACCCCAAAAGGTTGTATTTCAATAAGCTGCAGCCACAGAAACGGATTCTGGGTGAAGGTGAATTATTAAAAAGATATTGGTTGGTCCATGGAATTGCTAGAAGGGTTGGAAAATCAGAGATTATACCCAGTGGGGAACAATGCCCCAAAGCAAGCAGCCGAATTTAGGGAATTGCCACTACTGTCACCATGTACCACCGTCACCACGTACCACCGTCACCACGGTGGCTCATGCTGCCACTACTGCTGGCGCTCAGAAGTGGGGGCGGGTCCTGTTTGCTCTGTTGCATGGAAACTACAGGTTACTGCCACCCTTGCTCCAGCACGACCAAAATGAATTTCCCACAGTCTCTGCCTCGTTGTGTCACAATCAAAGCTGGTCACGGGTTCACCTGCTTGGCCAAACCTAGAGGGGGTGTGCCCTCGTCCTGGCATTTTCACCCTGTGTAGTGAGAGAAGGTCCTGCCTCCCACCAAGACTCATGAGGAGGAGGATTCCCTAACATAAGGGAGGGGGTCCCGATACAGGACAGCCAGATATAAGGACAAATGTCTCTCTTTAAATTGTGAGGATTACCAAGACAAACTGTAGGGTAAGCATACTGTAA
The DNA here is from genome assembly GCA_030068075.1 of Paguma larvata. Lineage (NCBI taxonomy): Eukaryota > Metazoa > Chordata > Mammalia > Carnivora > Viverridae > Paguma > Paguma larvata. The sequence continues at coordinate 8,332,336 of CM057843.1, forward strand.
GCTCTAACGCCCAGGTAGGTATTAGTTATCAGCACTGCGTACATACACAGTTACTTATTCACCTATTTCTTACTTATTTCACTGTGTCGCTTATTTCGCTGCATTGCAGTAACTGCCTCTTCCTTCTTCCTTTCGTCTCGTACACGGTAACTTGCCCCCCACCGTGCCAGAACAGGGCACACAGACACATGTCATAAATGCGCAGTGAATAAAATTTTCCGCTGTTAGTCTGGTGAAGCAGGTGGGCATAGACTGGTTGTCTTCCCAGCTTTCATTCTCCACTTAACCTTTTGCCATAGGCCCTGATTTCCCGGTGGGGATCCATGCAATTCCTGGGGATCGGATTCCATCCCTGGCCGCAGTCCTGGCGTTCCTATTCTAAGCTAGGCCAATCAGGATCCGCTAGCTCCCCTGCAGTGATTGGTTCAGGGGGAGGCACGTGACCGAAGCTGAGCCAGTCTAAGTGAAACTCAGAAATATTAATAGGACAAGGGCATCCTCTGTTTCTTGCTGAGTATGAATGAGAAAGCACGGTGGTTTGGGGAGCTTCGGGCAGCTCTCTTGGGACCACAGGTGGGGTCAAACTTAGAAGAAAGTGAACATTATTGAAGGCAGGTGCTTGGTGACCATTTAGTCACAGGGTAAAGCAATGACTGAATTCAAACTTCTCCTTTGGACTTCTCAGTTATCTGAGCCAATAAATTCCATTTATTATTCAAGTTAGAATGAGTCAGGTTTTCTGTATTTGATACTTGCTTTCCTCCCTCTCTGCCTCGTGAGGATAGAACGACTGTCCATTTGGTGCTGGCTGATAGTGAATTTTTTTGGAAGTACAGATCAAGATCAGTGTCACAGCCTTGTGACTGGGCAAAGGCTTATCTCTGCCCTAGAAACAGGCCTAACTAAAATTTAAAGAAGGGGCTTACCTAACCAAGGGCAAATTTTGAAAGAGATTTCAATAAACATTTTTCATTTCTCTTTGGCCTGGAAAGATACAGACCCCAAAGGAAGCAAGAACAAATTCTACGAAAACAAAAACCAACAAACCACAACAAAAACATAAAGCAAAATGTGTTCCATTTCATCCATAGAGAGACATACTACGGAGTTACATCTGATCTGGCTGGCTGGCTTAAGGCAGGTTTTCTAGAAGCACAGTCGGAGACAGGGGTTCTTGGATGAATGATTTATTGAGGAAGTGCCCTCAACCCACAAGGGACTACAGGTAGCAGCATATGGGGAGGAGCTAAGTAGAGATGAAAGAACTCTTACCTCAGCCTGTTTCCACAGAGGGCTCTAGAGCATAAATTGCTCCAAAGTTTGTCCCATCCAGAGACAAGGCATCGTGCATCTGTGAAACAGTAGGACGAGCCTGGTGGGAGAGCGGAGCGAGGAGGGGGTGTGCATACCGGCAGTGTGTGTAACTTGGGAGGGATTTCTGGGCAAAGCGTCTCCTGTCAACTATGGGAAATCTTCAGAAAAGGGTGCAGGTGTTAACAGCAGCTAGGAAAGGGGTGTGCTGGCTGGGTACAGAGAATCTGGGCAGGGAACCAACAGCACCTGCAAGAACTGATGGAGTCAAATCTTCTCTTGAAAATTCCTTTAATTCACCCATCTTGAGGCTTCATTCCATTTTTTAAAAATTGCTCTTCAAAAATTAAATCATTCTTGTGTTTTGCTACTTGGAACACGTCAGCAAATTTGTGAATATTCTAATTGGATATTACTTCATGTTTTCATCATCCTTGTCTCCTATAGACAACTTTTTGTCAGTTTCTCTAATTCTTCTTTAAGCGAATGTGTCTCTCTGGGCCTCAGTTAATTCTTCAGTTTCTTCCTCACAGGCACTAACCATGCGTCTGGTCATCTGAATAAAGCATTCATTTCTTTGTGATTGATCACTAACCCCTTAAAATTATATCCACCTTCTTTCAAGAGTTTCTGCCAACGTAGGCTTCTACTTCTGTTTTAGGCTCGGTTGCTTATCTTTCAATCTTTCTCATTATAAGTTAGATTGTGCCCACGGTGTACAAATGCAAAGAGCCCCAGGGTGTGACGGCAGGAGCTCTGGAAAGATTTTGCAGATAAGGCTGGAGTTTCCAGCTCTGCCCTGTGTCTAGCTGTGTGACTTGTCTGAGCCGGTTAGTGGCAGCTGAAAGCTAGAATCTTTTTAGCCTTGATACCCCTCAGAGTTGTGAGCATGAATAAAATAACCCATACGTGAGAAAGCACATGTTAAGTGGCATTATCGTGCAAACTGTGATTGACATGGTATCTTTCTTTCAAATCCCAGATTTGCTTTCAGATGGTTGCTTTTGTTCAGAATGAGAGGACTTGATCTCTTACCAGTGTTTCTTGGGCTGCGGGTTTCTAGGATTTGACTCTCTTTTGCAGAGATGACCAAGAGCAAGGGGTCACTTGTCTGGGTGAGTTAACACTAGGGGGACGTGGGCATGGAGCAAAATTAAAATGAAATGGAGAATTTAACTGTGATCGAGTCTTGCCCTTGTCTATGTTTATCTCCTCAGGAACCTTACATCCCCTCAAGCTGGCTTTTCAGAACCCAATTATTTGACTCTAATTATACCTTTTGGGCTCCCAGACAATCTCCTCATCGAAAAAAACAACCAACCAACTAAACAAACAAACAAAGAAACCAACCCTTCTGTTCCATGTCCCATTAGCTTTCAGGCCTAGAGGATGTGTTTAAAAACAGCCAGTCCCTATTAAGTATCAATGACTGAAAACTATTCTTACTCTCCATTTCTCTCTCCCACTCTTTGAGAGGCTTGTTTCATACCTTTCTTTTCTCAAACCACGGACACCTACTATAACATCCTTACTCATGGCTGACAGCCTTATTTCCCATTTCATTAGAAAATAGAAACCATTGGGGCGCCTGGGTGGCTCAGTCGGTTGAGCACCGACTTCGGCTCAGGTCATGATCTCACGGTCTGTGAGTTCAAGCCCCGCGTCGGGCTCTGTGCTGATGGCTCAGAGCCTGGAGCCTGCTTCAGATTCTGTGTCTCCCTCTTTCTCTGCCCCTCCCTTGCTCACACTCTGTCTCTCTGTCAAAAGTAAATAAACTTTTTTTTTTTTAAACGTTTATTTATTTTTGAGAGACATAGAGACAGAGTATGAGCAGGGGTAGGGCAGAGAGAGAGGGAGATACAGAATCCGAAGCAGGCTCCAGGCTCTGAGCCGTCAGCACAGAGCCCAACGCGGGGCTCAGACTCACAGACTGCGAGATCATGACCTGAGCCGAAGTCGGTTGCTTAACCGACTGAGCCACCCAGGCGCCCCAAAAGTAAATAAACTTTTAAAAAAATTAAAAAAAAAAGAAAATAGAAACAATCGGAGAGCATCTACCAGCTCCCAATACCTCCCCTACCCACTTAATTGTACCCAGGCCCGTATATTCTGTCTTTCCATTCATGTCTATGGATGAAGTCTCTGTGCTCCTACTTAAGGCCAGCCTTTCCGCTGGATCAGATCCCATGGCTCCAGCAATTCTCACCGTCTCTAAAACAACATCAACATTTCCCTCTTTACTGGATCATTCCCATCAGTCCGCAAACAAACTATAATTTCTCCCATCTTAAAAACGGAAAACAAACCCAAACCCCAAAAAACTCTGTTGGCCTTGTGCCCCCTTCCAGCATGGTCCCAATGTTCTACTCTCCTTTATAACAGGATGCTTCAAAAGAATTATTTCACCAGCTCTACCTCATCGTCTTTCTAATCTTTCTCGAAGCCGCTCCATTCTGGTTTTTCCCGCACCACTCTGCCATGACTGCTCTCGTAAACATCACCGGGAACCTGTGCATTGCTAAACAATGGCCAACTCAATTTAGTCCTCGTCTCAAAGAGATTTTCTTCTGCCTTTTTTGTCTTAGATAATGGGCAGGCCATCTCCCTGGTCACTCTCACTGGCTTGTGAAATTGTCATCATCGACCTCCTCCTTCTCCTCCCCACTCTTCTCCTTCTTCTTCCTTCTTACCCAAGCGGTCGTTAAAATCTTGTCCGTCCAATAACCCAGACATTTTTCTGATTTAGCTTCTCCTTTCTTCCCTTGCAAAGCTTGGCAGACAGCTCTTGTCTGGATGGTGACTGTTCTTTGGTCTGCCCCACTCAGGGCCTGCAATTCTCTCGCTAGAACAAAGATGTGACCCACGCCGTTCCCCTCCTAAGCGGCTCTGTTAGTTTCCCATTTGCTGTGCAATAATGCAAAACCCCCTTAGCCTAGTGCTGAAGTCCGTTTACCGGCCGGCACCATCCTGGCTTCATAGGATGACTCCTTCTCCTCCTCTCAACACATATTATATTCTAGCCACAGTTCACCACCTGCCTCTCTCCCTCTACCCTTGCTGGTCATTCTGCCTGGAATGCCCCTTCCTCCATTTTTTTTTTCCTATTTGAGAATTCTTATTATTAAAAAAAATCAACAAAAATAATGATTTCTGACAGCTTGCAATATGCAAATTATGACATAAATATTATACATGTATTATCTCATTTAATTATCAGAAAAATGAAATAACTTTCTCAAGTTAAAACAACTAGAAAATGGTTGATTTAGGATTTGAACTCGGGTCTGATACCAAAGCTCATGATCTGATGGTCTCGGTGAAAATTTCTCTGATTCATCACAATTAGTTGCCTTTTCCTGTGTTCCAATAGCGGGGGGGGGGGGGGGCGCGGGTAGGTTATTTATTTATTTTTTAATTTTTGAGAGAGAGAGAGAGGGAGACAGAATGTGAGCAGGGGAGGGGCAGAGAGAGAGGGAGACATAGAATCCGAAGCAGGCTCCAGGCTCTGAGCTGTCAGCCCACAGCCTGATGCAGGGCTCTAACTCATGAACCGTGAGATCATGACCTGAGCCAAAGTCGGCTGCCTAATCGACTGAGCCACCGAGGCACCCCTGTTTTTATTTTTATTTTTATTTTTAGCTCACTACATAAAAGCAGTTTTATTATAGAAATTAAACACGTAGACTCTGAGGCCAGACTCCCTGGGTTTGAATCCTGGATCTATGGCTTGCCAGATCTTGTGCCTCAGTCTTTTTATCTTTGAAATGGGAATGATGATAGTACCTACGTCAGGACGGTTGTGAGGATTAAATGCATCAACTAATGAAAAGGGTTTAGCACGGTGCCTTTGGCTCTGGCCCTGCGGACACATCCTGTCCTGGCTCGGCTCCATCTCCCTCACTAGACTCTGGCCTCCTGGGAGAGGAGAGTCTCCTATTCATTTTCCAGCCCTCCTGCCCCCAGCAAAGCAGACCTTTCACTGGAGCGGGTGTTCCAGGAGCATTTATCAAACTGAATTCGTAAGTCTACGGATGTTTGTGCCAAATAATGTGACATTTACAAGTTCATGGTCTATGCCGCGCTTCGGTTACTTTTAAGCCTTTTCGAGAAAGTAGCCGCCAAAGTCATCAAGGCCATCCGATAGCTCTGCCTTGTTTTTAAAAGTCCGGGTCATTACTGCTCTGCTTCTGTGAACAGGAAGCCTTTTCACCTTCAAGCTTTTCTACGTTCCCTGGTGTGTGAGGCCAAGCCTCTCCTTGTGGGGGAGGAGGAGACACCTGTCACAAGGTTCAAGACTTCTCTGGGACAGCTGGAGGTTTCGCCGCCCAGTGAGCAGTGACCAGGGTCAGGAGCTTTGAGTTTCATTTCGAAACTTGGGCGCAGTGTACCTGACTAGATAGAATGGAGGCTCCAGACCCCAAAGAGGCCCCGGGGATTCCTGGAGGGCGCTGACTCAAGTTACATCACGTTGTCTCCCCGCTTCGCTCAAGCTTGTTTGTGTACATCTCAAGTCTGCCACCTTAGGTGAGGCCACCAGAGCGAGGTGGCAGGAAGAGGTTACAAAGGAGAGTGAAGATAGTAGAAAAGGAAATATTTGCTTAGAGGTTAACACGTCCCCTGGGGCTTCTTTGATTTGGATTATTGTAAAAGTGCACAGTGTAATGATTAAGCACTCCCCAGGGGGAAGTGGTCTTTGTGCAGAGTTGGGGCTTATGTTCCTGATGAGTCGCAGCTGCTGTGTATGATGCGGACTGGACCAAACGGGGCATGGAGGAGAAAGAGTCATTCACAAGACCAGTCACAGCGACTGTGCTAAACTCATCATCTTCACCTAAGCTCGCGCTTTCTCCTGTCCTGTATCTCGGCGAACGCCCGTCCGGTTGCTTAGGCTGTAACTTGGAGGCAGCCTACAGTCCTCTCTCTCTGTCCCCAGATCCTGTAAACTTTCTCTCCTGAAGGTCTTTCAAATCCATTTCCTTCTCCCCACCTCTCCTGGCACCGCCCTTGGAAGGTTAAGAGCTTCATCATGTCTTCTCGGATTATATCTTTCTTACAGGTTTCTCAGTCTCAGAGTCTTAGGCCTCCCACTCCATTCTCTATGTTACCGCGAAGGGGATTTTTCCAAATTAAAATCCATTTGGTGAAAATCCATCAGCGGCTCTCCATGATCTTCTGGATTAAGCGCTCCCCAGAGCCTGGCTTGGGAGGCTATTTGGGTTCTGGCCCTGCTTCCCTGGCCCGTGTCCTGTCAGGTCACCTCCACACCTGTGAGCACCTTCAGATGGGTAATGTTGATCTGCGTGGAGTCCTCAGAACGCACGGTATTTGCTCTCAAGCCTTGCAGCTTTCTGGGCTTGCACCTCCTTCTGCCCGGAATTCCTCCTCTCCCTTCCAGCTCCTTTTCTCCTTTCCTCCTCCTCAGGTTGAATGAGGTTTCCCTCACCTGAATATCACAAACTGTATCCGATCTCTTTCTTACCAGCACCTAGCTCTGGCATACAGTAGTTGCTCAATAAATATTTGACAAAGGAATGAATTAATTCTTTACGAGTCATACTAGGGTTCACTCATAGTTCAAGAAAGGGCCTTGAAATGCCTGGCTCTGAAAGAAGGAAATACAATGGTTATTGCAATTATGTTGTTAGATGAGTAGAATTTCACACTTGATAAAAGAATTGTGAGGTTTTCTGTTTCTTCAAGCTAAAGCGACTGAAGCTTATTTTAAAGACCAGTTTAAAAGGCCCTTCCCTAAACGATGAAAACCGTATTATTTGCCAGCTTTGAGGAAACATTAAAGAGTTCAGGAATTCTACTCACCAAGCGTTTCCAGAAATGTCATACCTGCTGGTTTCAAAATGTCATTCTAAAGCCACAGTTAAACAAATAACTTGTTCAGGAATAAGTGCGAGAGGTGAGAAAATGAACTCTGAAATGAAATCTCCCTACAGAGGGCTGAGACCAGCACACACAAGGATTAGTGGCAGCGAGTAACCTGGACACCAAAAGACATAATATACATTATACACTATTATACATTAACACAAAGGGAGCCTACTACCTAGCAGATTTCCGCTAATCATAAAGGAGACACCTTCTGTCAACACAGAAACTAAACACTAGAACGGACTGCTTTGTGAGGTGAGCTTCAAGTGTCCCACCGTCTTCAATGGCTTACAGGGCGCTGGGCTCAAGCCAAGGCAGGGCGGCTCCGGGTGAAAGGGTGCAGGGTGGAAAGGGCTAAGGCGTCCTTCGGCTCCTACAAGGTTGATTCTTTCGAACCTTTTGATTTTTTTTTTTTTTTTTTTTGAGTCCTTTGATTCTTTGGAACCTTTTGATTCTTTCGATTCTCGGTTCTAAGCGTTAAAGCGCAGCGGGGCACAGCTGCAACAAAGGTGGGAAGGGAACTAGGAAGAGTAAAGCGGGTGAGAATTTAAGGGGTAAGCCATAAAGGAGAGATCGGGCGAATAGAGGAGAAGCGGAGTAAACGCAGAAGAGGAAACGGGGAGGAGGGAAAGTGAGCGAGAGGAATCTTAGTGAAGAAGGCAGCGACCAGACTCGTCCGGTACGAGAGGAAGGCACGCCCAGAGGGGACCTGGGGCTTTAAGGAAAGCCCCGCCCCCTGCGTGACGCGACTGCAGGCCAGTCCACGATTGGCTGCGGCCGGAGGGCGGGAGGGGGTTGCTAGGCGCGGAGGGGATCCGGGGGGCCCCCGCCTCCCGGAGCCCGGAGCCGCGGGAGCTGAGCCGGGGTTAGCGGCGCTGCTGGAAGATGGCGAGTGGCTGGGACGCGCGGCCGCCCTGGCGGCCGGGGCGCCTCCCGCTTCTGCTGTGCCTGCTCCTGCTGCTGCTGCGGAACCCGGCCCGGGCGGCGCACATCAAGAAGGCGGAGGCGACGACAACGACGACGAGCGCGGGCGCCGAGGCGGACGAGGGCCAGTTCAATCGCTACTACCACGAAGAGGAGCTGGGCTCGGCGTTGAGGGAGGCGGCGGCCGCGGGGCCCCCGGGCCTGGCCCGCCTCTTCAGCATCGGCAACTCGGTGGAGGGCCGGCCGCTGTGGGTGCTGCGCCTCACCGCCGGCCTGGGGCCGCCGCCTCCTGACGGCGAAGCGGGGCCCGACGCGGCGGGGCCGCTCCTGCCCGGCCGGCCGCAGGTGAAGCTGGTGGGCAATATGCACGGCGACGAGACCGTGTCGCGCCAGGTGCTGATCTACCTAGCCCGCGAGCTGGCGGCTGGCTACCGCCGCGGAGACCCGCGCATCGTCCGCCTGCTCAACACCACCGACGTGTACGTGCTGCCCAGCCTCAACCCCGACGGCTTTGAGCGCGCCCACGAGGGCGACTGCGGCCTCAGCGACAGTGGCCCTCCTGGGGCCAGCGGTCGCGACAACAGCCGCGGCCGTGACCTCAACCGCAGCTTCCCCGACCAGTTCAGCACCGGCGAGCCCCCTGCCCTGGACGAAGTGCCAGAGGTGCGCGCCCTCATTGACTGGATCCGCAGGAACAAGTGAGTGTCGGGAACCTTCTCCCCCCGCCCCCATCCACGTGGGCCTCCACGGGCAGGGGCCGGGTCGGGCACTCAGTAGACACTCAAACAGTGCTTGCAGGCCTAAGGGACCGGGGGTAGTGAAGGTGGAGGGCGACACCCCGTAACCCGGACAGGGCCCAGGCCGCGTAGCCTCTTACCCCGCTAATGGTCCGAGAAGCGCTGCCTAGAGCTGTCATTCGTTCAACGGATGCAAAAGAGCTCTTTGGCTGAAAGGGAGACTCCGTCCTGACATTCTGGTCCCTGTTGTCACAGGACCACAGAATATGAGCAATAGAAGAGAGCTTACGGGTAACGTAGGTCAGCTCCCTCATTTTGTAGATAAGCTGTCAATATTGCTATTATGACGGCGGGCACCCTGCTAAGTAAGCTCTTTCCCTGGACTGTATGATCTCACGGTATGTTGGCCACAACCGCATGCAAGAGACATCATTACTATCTCTGTTTTGCAAATAGAGGAAATCGAGGGTCAGACCGGGTAAGTAATTTTCACGGTGGGAAGTGTAGCTGGGACTTAGATTCTTTTGACTCTTTGTCAGTGCTCTTAACAGCTGTAGAGGGACACTGCAGCCCAGTAATGATAAGCGACACTCCCTGGGTCTTCTTGGTTATTCGACAGAAACTGGTCCTCTTCCAGGCTTTACCTGTGACTCAGCTAGGGCGCATATGGCTATGGCTGGAGAGCTTGCACAGAGCTGGTGTCTTCATCCTGAGCTGCTTCATTTCAGACTCTCCGAAAGGTTGCTCATGCCGTTCGTGCACTCTATTAGGGGGCCAGTTAGCTGAATGGCTAACTGTCACGTTTAATACGCACCGTAAGTGTTATTAAGCACCATGTGGGATGTAAAAAAATTTAAAAGCGCGAGGACCTGAAGATATTGGCGTATAACGAGGGAATATTCTAAACGTATGTGAGGGGTGTTTATGTACCCAGTTAAACTTCGCAGGAATTGTTCCTACTGGCACAATGTGTGTGTGGGCTGCGATAATCAGGCTCCTCTGTGGAAGAGGTAGAACTGGAACGGCGTCTCGAGAGATGGGTAGGATTTGCAGCGAAAGGGAGGAGGGGAGGAATAGAGGGAGAGAGAACTTACTCCAGATGGAATAATGTCTGAAGTGAGCACGGACTCACTTTTCAGGCCTCAGCTTGGCCAGCACATCCCCGTTTTTGTGTCTTTCATAAGGCTCGTGAGGCCATAGTTGCTTTCCACTTTGATTTCAAGATTTCTAAGCGATAGATACAACAAAAGTCACAATGAACTGAAGAGTTTCTCTGCCGGCATCCTCCCTTCTACACGGTTTCAATACATACAGCAGACCTAGAAAATTCATAGGCATTATGACTATCCTCCTTTTTTTTTTTTTTTTTTTTGTCTTCCACCTTTCACTTTACTCCTCCTTTTGAGATCCCTGGTAGATATTTAACTTCATGTATATTTTCTGGAGTGTTTTTTTTTTTTCTTTTAAGGATAACTATGTCATGATCTCTGAACATTTGCCTATGAAACATGACTTTAATATATATATATATCTCGTTGTCAGAAGCTGGGATGGCTGGCCAGGGTTTTTCCGAGATGATATATGAAATGCATTGTTTGCATCGCCTAAACGAACCTTCCCCGTCATGACCCTTGCCGGGGTATAGATTCCGTGACTAGATTTTCCTCTTCGGTGTTCGTTCTGCTATGACCAGAAATGAAAATGAGCTTTGCCTTGGTGCAAGTCACCTTGAGGCTCTACCAAAAGCTTTAAACTTTAAAACGTGGAACCAAAAATTTGCTCTCCGGTTAACTTTTTCATATCACGGTATAAAACAATTGTTAAGTTGTGGTTTGGGCCAGTTAGTTCGATGATAGGAGCTTGTGACAGTTTTAAAAGTTCACCTGTGTTTGTTGGTATTACACAGAAAGTCATTTCGTTCTGTGGCTGTGGACCGTGCTGATTGTACCCAACCACATTTCAAACCACAGAACTAATCAGAAGGAAAAGTAGGTGACTGCCTACGTAGGGTGTACATGAAAAGTACATCCATCCATCTTCAGTTTTCAAATATTAACTCAAAATGCATATTCTTTAATGACAAATTAATAACAGAGGACACAGATATGTGAATAAAATTAGAAACACAAGCATACACACAATTTGAGATGGATGCTTAGAGTCAGCTTCATGAATTGGAAAATTAAGAACTGAACACATTAGTCTGTATGGGAAAATTACCTTTTTCAGTGTATTTTCTGAAATCATTTGAGTAAATTTTTAAAGTTTATTTATTTTTAGAGAGAGAGAGAGAGAGGAGCACAGGGGGAGGGGCAGAGAGAAAGGGAGAGAGAATCCCAAGCCGGCTCTGCGCTGTCAGCCTAGAGCAGGGCCCAATGCAGAACTCGATCCCAGGAACTGTGAGATCATGACCTGAGCTGAAATCAAAAGTCGGATGCTCAACCGACTGAGCCGCCCAGGCTCCCCAAGTAACTATGCGATTCACCCAGCTATATTAGAAATAGATTTTTGTTGCTATTTTGGATATGTAAGAATTTAAGATTTATTTCCGCTTTCTTAGGAGAGTGAATTTTCTTTGTTTCACTTTATACTTCATCCAATAGATGTATTCGTGTTATCGTAACTGACACTTATACTTAGGAAAATATACAAAGTTTTAACCCTATGATTAAAATAACAATTTTATAGTTTTATTCACCCCCGTTTTTGAAAGCACACTAGACTACTTTAATTAAATATACCTGCTTAGACTTACATAGGAGATTAGCATATAAATGATTATTCCATATGTTTGTGAAAAGCACTATCATATTGCTGGGGGTGGGTACAAATTACTTTTGAGGGGCTTGGGTTATATCTACGGTTTCCTGAATCTTTAGACTTTAGTTTATCAGACTCAAGTCCTCATAATTTTTAAAAGTTATAGGGTTATCTGGAGAGCATAACAGAGTTAACTTAGAAGTTAACTTAAATATCTATAGATTCTTGTTTCTAATATTTATATTTAGCAGCTACTTTAAATCTTATGCAAGAAATAATATATGATATTAAAGTCAAGTATAAGAAACACAAGAAATGATTTGAATGGACCCATAAAATACCTTTCAAATAAAATTAGATTGACATGAAAAGTTGGTTTGATAAAGACTCAAAGCGGTAAACTAGCTCCTGTAATAGGTATCGCTTCGTCTTGAAATTCTTATAAGAGTAGCATTCATACTTTTAAGACTTCATAAGTAAAGTAAGGAAGATCTAATAAGTGAATTTTATCACCCAAGTAGATTGCAAATCATTTGTTCTACAAGTATTCGGTTAGGCCGTTTTAATATTTCTTAGAAGCGTTGCAAAAAAAAATGCCAAACAGTGAAAACTGCATTTAGTAGAGAATCTCAGGCTTCAACGTTTTAATTGAAAATATACAATTAAAGCAACATGCTTCACTTATTTCGAATATGCCGTTATCTATTTTATTTTACTAGAATATGCATGCCATGAGGGCATTTTTATGTTTGTTCCCTGATGTATTTTCCTAGGGCCTTGAACGTTCGGCACATAGTGGACACTTCAGATTTGGATTGCGTGAACTAGGCTAGGCTTCTTGTAACTTTTCCAAAATCAGAGGAGGAGAGAAAAGCACTTACATTATATAAGACATACATATCAGAAAGTAAATCGATAATATCTTAGCAATGGGGGCCAGTCGGGTAGAATGGATAGAATGTTAGAATATGTACTTAGGTTTTGTTTCTGTATCATTCTGTCACCCAAGGGCTAGCACTGGTAGCGGGGACTAGAATGAAAGTCCGAAGGCAGCGATTCCCCCTAATCACTAGGATGCTAGCTATCCCTGAAGCAGTGAACATTTGTTGAGCAGGGGACATAAAGCAGCTGTTGGGCTGGGAGGTGTTGTACACGTGTTCATTCTTCCAACAATCCTGGGAACCAGGTAGCATGAATCCCCATTTTACAGATGGAGAGAGAAACTGGGTTTCAATGAGTTTAGAGGCAGTAACTTCTCCTCATCCTATTTTATTGCTGGTCAGGGACGAGTCTGGGAGACCGAATGTTCTTCGCTGTATTTGCCTGGCTCCGGAGCCGTGCTATTGCTGCTACTCCAAATGGCATTCTCTGGTGTCTGGAAGATTGCTAATAATAATTACATAACTTTTCATCTAGTCTCTTTTCATAGTCTATTCTAGTATTTAATCCCTGTATTTGTTGGCTAAGTTCTGTCTTCTGATGACCAGATTCTGTGTTACAAGTGATTTTCACTTTTTGATGTTCTCTGGGATGGTATTGATGATGCTTAAAATAACCTTTCCAATTAGACGTACTATAGGTCTAATTTTCTTTGAAGCAATGAAACATCATATTTAACCCCATTAGAATTTCTGTGGGACAGTTCATTTCAGCCACAAAAAGGTAGAAGCAAGAAAATCCCATTTAGAGGCCCAAGAGGAGAGTGTTTTGTATGTGCTCTCAGTAATAGTTTGAACCGTTACGTGAGAGAAAGACGTATAAATAGGACTCAAGCATGTTTTCGCCTTTAGCTTTCACCATAAAAGGAGTTCTTCAGTATTTCAGTATCTATAAATTTCACCAAATTATAAATTGGTTCCTTAGAAGTAGAAACATTAAAAAAAAAATGTTTCTTTTATGGGAGCAGCCCTGTCTCCATGTCAGTTTATTTTTTAATGGGCCAATCAAAGACGTTGGGCTTAGAGGGAGCTGCTTCTATGCTGACGCAATGGAGGACTAGTCTTTTATGTGCTATATTGTTTTTCTCTGAAAGCAGCTCACTGTATCAGGTTCTCCCCACCCCCAGTCTTCTCAACTGCAGCTTCTCTTTTGAAAATGTGAATTTAGTATTCAGTATATTGTGAAACTGGAGTGAGGCAAAGCATATCCTGTTTTAAATTAGACTTCCTACCTGAAACATTTTTTGGGTAGTAAATATAAAAAATCATGAACGTTACTAACCTACCTCATATATTCAACAAATATTTATTTATGCAAGTCACGTTTTCTACAATGTTAACATGTTACAAAATACAAGTAGCAGGTCGAACTATATGAAATTGTCACTTTCGTAGGTCAAAGAGTGACTGAATACTTGGAAGTTCATATTGTTCGACCCAATGCATGAGTTTGAATTCCCTGAATAAGATGTCTCCTGAAATGTTAATTTATACTGTTATGCAGCTACTGTTTCAATGGTGGGAAAATTCTTGACAGTTGCTTGAGGTTAAGTTGAATTACAAAAACCATTGGACTGAAATTTGTTAAATCGATGCCTTCTTTCATTTGCTTTTTTGGTTGTTGTTCTGCTTGTCATAGATGATAGAGTGGTCTTCTAGGTCTCGTAAGAGAGATACCTGAGTTCATTTATGAAAGATGTAGGAGTTTTAAACACATGGCGTTTTCTGTGCCTTTTTTTTTTTTTTTTTTTTTTTTTTCTTTTTAGTGATACATGATTTGGTTGTTTTCAAAGGTTTGTGCTTTCCGGAAATCTGCATGGTGGCTCTGTGGTAGCAAGCTATCCTTTTGATGATTCTCCAGAACATAAGGCCACCGGAATCTATAGCAAAACCTCAGATGATGAAGTCTTTAAATATTTGGCAAAAGCCTATGCATCAAACCATCCCATAATGAAAACTGGCGCACCTCACTGTCCAGGAGATGAAGACGAGACTTTCAAAGACGGGATCACAAACGGCGCACATTGGTATGACGTGGAAGGTACGGAAAGGCCTGAATTTGCTATATTTTCCCCCTTGTTCATTCAGCTTTCTTCCTCCCTCTTTCTCTGTTCATTTCTTTTCTTTCGTTTGCAAATTAAGAAAACTCTACGTCCAACATGGGGCTTGAACTCATGACCCCCTGAGATCAAGAGTAGCATGCTGTACCAACTGAGCCAGCCAGGTGCCCCTCACTTAGCTCTCTTATGTATACTCTGAGTGGAAAAGAGGAAACTTTGAAGAATTCTAATTTTTAAAAATCTTCATTTTTATATTCTGAAATTTTCAAACCCGCAGTAACATTGAAAGACTGCAGTGAAAGCCTATATATCCTTCATTTAAATTCACCAACTGTTATCTTACCCTAAATGTCCCACCTCTCCCGTCCTTTCCTCCCACACATTCTCTTTTGCCAAACCATCTAAAGGTAGATGGCGGATTCCTTAATACTTCTGTAAGTACCTCGACATGTATTTTCCAAGCACAGGAACATTATTGTGTGCAACCATATACCATTACTGTAACTGAGAGATCAACAGTAATTCGGGGGGCGCCTGGGTGGCTCAGTCAGGTAAGGGTCCCAGTTCGGCTCAGGTCATGATCTCATGGTTTGTGGCTTCGAGCCCCACGTCAGGCTCTGCACTGACAACTCGGAACCTGGAGCCTGCTTCAGATTCTATCTCCTTCGCTCTTTGCCCCTCCCCCACTCACACTCTCTCAAAAATAAATACACATTAAAAAAAACTTTTTAAAAAGACAGTCATTGAGTACTACCATCTTGTATTCTGTCCATAACTCAAATTTCCTTGATCGTTCCCCACATCTCCTCTATGGCTCCTTTTCTTCCAGATCAGATCAGAGCCAGTCAAGGTTCAAGCATTGCACTTGGCTCTTGTGTTTTCGTAGTTTCCTCAATTTAGAGCTGTTAGATCAGTACTCTCTTTTCTTAATGATGGCGGGTCCTTCGACGAGTTCAGGCTCTTCAGATTCTTGTCTTGAGAACATCCCATATTCTAGATCTGGTCGAATTTTCCAGCAAGACTATTGTATAGGTTAAATGACATCACCTCAGGATGCACAGAAAGTGTGCGTGCCATGTGGCTGTGGTGGACACCTTAGTTAGTGATGACTACCACTTCTCTCCATCTTAGAGAAGGGACACATCTTCCTTTTATATTTTAATCTGTGGGGTGATTGTGGAATTAAAAAAAATTTTTTTTTAATGTTCATTTTTGAGAAAGAGAGGGAGGGGAGGGGCAGAGAGAGAGAGGGAGACACAGAATGCGAAGCAGGCTCCAGGCTCTGAGCTGTCAGCACAGAGCCCAGTGTGGGGCTCGAACTCACAAACCACGAGATCATGACCTAAATAATGCTACCGTGAACACTGGTGTGCAAGTGTGTGTTTAAGTCCTCATTTTCAGATCTTTCGGGTGTGTGCTCAAGAATGGAATTGTTGGGGGCGCCTGGGTGGCTCAGTCGGTTGAGTGTCCGACTTCGGCTCAGGTCCTGATCTCGCGGTCTGTGAGTTCAAGCCCCGTGTCGGGCTCTGTGCTGACAGCTTAGAGCCTAGAGCCTGCTTTGGATTCTGTGTCTCCCTCTCTCTCTGCCCCTCCCCCACTCATGCTCTGTCTCTCTCTGTCTCAAAAATAAATAAACATTAAAAAAAAAAGAAGAATGGAATTGTTGGGTCATATAGTAATTTTCTGCTTAGCTTTAAGGAACCACCAAATTGTTTACCCCCGTGGCCGTACCATTTTACATTCCTACCAATAATATACAAGGGTTCTCATTTTCCATGGAATATTATTTTTAAAAGAGTTGTTAAAGTAAGCTTGTTTACCTGCTCTTTTTAAATGTTATATAAACAGCTATTGTGCTTTTTCAACTTTTTGTGTCCTTCGGATAATAGCTTTTTTGTTTTTTAGAAACTCCTAGACTATTTAATTAAGACTAAGCAGAAGGAAGAAATTAATTCATGGAAATGTCATCCGTATAAACTTTTTCTCCTCTTAGAATCTGCCCATGGTGAAATGCCTTCGCTCTTCCTTACTTTTTTATTGGCCGTTGGTCACATTATAAAGCGTCTTATGATACTTCTTCTAATATGCCTTCATTTAACACTTTGACTTAAAAAGTCAGTCAGTGTTTAGCCAAATTGGGTCCTAAGTTGGAGGACTTGATACTTTCTAGAGTTTTTTGATTCCCCTACAGTTTTTACCAATGTTTCTTGTGTGTGACAAACATCCATAAAGAGGTTTAAAATCATTGGAAGCCATTTCTGCCCATAACAACAAGAGGTGATTTGAAAACTGTTTATATTTTTTTATAGATAAGGGACAGAGTTTGATGTTTAATCCCATTTCAATCTTCAGCAAACATGTTTAATGAGACCTGACTTCAGGAACTAGGGATTTTGTGATGTAGTCCGGTTGCATCATGAATTTGAGATATTATTTAAAATAACGTGTTAAAAATAATTTTCTTTTTTGGAGAAAATCATAAATGGTTAGAAAATAACTTCTAGTTGACTGTTGAGGATGGTGAATCTGTGTTATACTATTTAAAAAATAAGGGTGCTACCTTCACAGTAAATAGATTGTTTGGAGAAACCAGATATCAGATTTTCTGATTCCTCAAACATCTGAAGAAGCTACTTTGCTGCTGCCATTATTATTGTTTTGTGAATATCAACTTTCTTCCTTCTCTAGCTGGATGGTCAGGCATATTTTCTATTATTTCTACAACAACGAGCTTATCTCTCTTCCTACTCCAGCCGTACTGAGCGGTTCTGGAGTTTCAACAGGGCAGATTCATTTTGTTTATCTTCCACACGACTGCCGTGAGCGAGATGTTGTGAAACCTTGTGACTAGGCATATATTCAGACCCGGATGTGAGGGAGTAATTTTACCAACGCCTTACGATGTATTTAGAAATTCTAGCCCAAAGAGGTATAACTTTTAGGGCTAAAAGTGAATATATTGATCTAGTCCATCCTTTTGCTTTATAGGAAATCAAGACCCGGAGAGGAACTAACTTGTACAATGTCATTTATTCCTTTAGCAAATATTTACTGAGCCCCTGCCACATCCCCTACACTGTATCAGGCGATGGGGGCAGAACAGGAACCACTCCGGCTCTGAAGGATCAGGCAGTGTATTCCAAGTGTGGGGCGTGGGATCATCTGGCCCCACCACTTTCGCCTTGGTTGCCGGGCTTGACTCAGCAGGTCGAGCCGCCTAGGTGGGTGGGCCTTGCTTCTCTTAACCTGTCTCCCAAACCCGCAGGATCCCTCTAGGGGACGACTATCCTAATAAGGCCTCCGAATGACGAGCCATGTCCCGCTGCCGAAGCCTTGTTATTGTGAGAGTCTAAGCTGAACTTATTCATGGAGCAGGCCTACTGTTCTTTTTTTTTTTTTTTTACCCACCATGTGCTGATTTGTATGCCTTTTGTCTACCATTCTTTTTTTCTTTTCTTTTTTTTTTTTTTTAATGTTTATTCATTTTTGAGAGAGAGAGAGACAGAGCAGAGTGTTAGCAGGGAAAGGGCAGAGAGAGAGGGAGACACAGAACCCGAAGCAGGCTCCAGGCTCTGAGCTGTCAGTACAGAGCCCGATGCGGGGCTCGAACCCACGAACTGCGAGATCATGACCTGAGCCGAAGTCGGACGCTTAACCGACCGAGCCACCCAGGCGCCCCTCTCTTTTTCTTTCTTTGTAAGAAGACATACAAATCGTCTGATGGCTTAATATGTTTATTCCAAAGCAGACTGAATGTAGCTGAATTGTAGTTTTAGGTCACCTTCTAAGAATTACCTTCTTTCAACTTACAAGCATTTTTAAAAGGGCAAGCAACCCCAGACCACGTTGAATTGAAATTATATGATCAAAAGCCACACTTTGATGTAGCTTTTAGAAATTTACTTGGGCAGAATGCTGTTACATTTCATTTTCTTACGGGTGAAGAACTCCGGAAGGCAGTGTGGTACAGTGGCTAAGGGGAGAGCTTTGGAATCCTGGTGCCTCGAGTTGAATCCCAGCTCTGCTATTGAGTAGCCCCCTATGAGAGTGTTTGTGTGTGTGTGTAGGTGTGTGTGTATGTGTGAGAGAGAGAGAGAGAGAGAGAGAGGGAGAGGGAGAGAGATCTTGGACAAGTTAAGTAATTTCTCTAAGCCTCATTTCCCACACATAGAGAATGAATACCTACCTCATAGTCTTTCGAGGCCCAAGTGAGAACATATGTAAGGTGCTGAGCCCAGCAGCTGGCACCATGGCTAACTTCTCTCTCTGGTAGAATTTAAACTTCATGAGGGTGGGGGCTTGATTTTTTCAGTTTTCTATTTCTAGCGCATAGAACTATGCCTGGTCTATAAAAGGTAAAAAAATAAGCCCTTTTTTTTTAATTTTGAATAAGTGAATTCTCAGCATCTGAAAAATGAGTACACAGTTATTTAAAATCTTAGATGATCTTTAGATGAGATAATCTTACAAAAATTTATAAAACTATTCCTCCTAGTTTCGTTCCCACTCTGAGAAAATAAGCTGGTCTTACTGGTAGATCTGAGCGCTGTATTTTTCAAGCTTTTTTTTTTTTTTTCTATTGTGACCTACAATGTAAAATACTTTTCAGTCATTTAAATACATTTAAATGAAACATTTTCATGACACAATAAGTTAACTTTGTGATGTATTCTGGTATTGTTTTTTTTTTCCTAGTCTCTACTAGTTCATTAACCAAAAAAATGCTCATCTGAACCTATTTGTATATTTCACAGTCCACAGATGGGTCTTGGCCTATAGTTTAAAAATGCATTGTTTTTGGTCACTCTATGGTAGAATTGATTTATTTTCAAATTCTAAGTAGGAACAAAATACCTTATCAATTGCATGTGGGAACTTACTATTTAGGCTTTTTATTTTGCCCTGTCTTGTTTATATGTCGGCCATTTCCAGCAAGGACTGAGCCATACATGTTTATCCGACATGACTTACTTTTAGATTGCTTTCCGTTCTTATGTGAATGAGCACTGAGATAGGAAATTGGTCAGAACTATTGTCAGGCCTACGTGTTGTTCATGTGAGTCTGCGTTCTATGATTAGTTAGCTGCCATTGGCTTTATGCTTATGTCTTTTTAAACCACTAAACTTGGGACTGAGTCTCTTCAAACTGTCAATTACGCATTTTTTTCTCCTCCTGAAGAAGAAAACGTTCTGTGGATTTATCAAACTTTCTTCCTTCTCCTTTTATACTTTATTTCAGACTTTTTCCCCCTTCTCCTTTTATGGGCAGAGAGTTATGAAATGTGACCAGATAGCACATAATGTAACATTCAGTTTGTTGGTGAGTATAAACTTCTTTGATCACGTGGACAGGTATTCTCTTCATAAAGGGGAGGTCAGACTGAGCAGCACTAATGTACTCTAAATACTGAGGTACATTTGGCTTGAAGTAGATTGCTGACGGAAAGGGAAAACCATGGGAAAAATAATTGCCAAATTGTTTTGAACAGCATGAAAGGTTATATTTATATTTGTTCCAAAAACGAACTGAAAAGCTTCTTCTTAAGGAGCCTTTTCTGTGTCATTAAACAGAGCATTATGGTAAGGATGTGGAGAGAAAGGAACCCCGGTCCACTGTTGGCGGGAATGTAAAGTGAGACAGGCCACTGTAGGAAACAGTATGGAGGCGCCTCAAAAAATTAAAAATAGAAATACCATATAATCTGATAATTCCATTATTGGGTATCTACCTGAAGAAAATGAAGACACTAATTTGGAAAGCTATATGCATCGCTATGTTTATTGCAGTTATTTACAATAGCCCAGAGATGGAAGCAATCTGAGCGTCCATTAATAGACAGATAAGGAAGATGTGGTGTGTGTCTGTGTGTGTATACATATATGTATATGTATGTATACACACAATGGAATATTACACAGCCATCAAAAAGGATGCAGTTGTGCCATTTGAGACAACATGGATGGACCTAGAAGGTATTATGCTCAGGGAAGTAAGTCAGACTGAGAAAGACAAATACCATATGATTTCACTCATAAGTAGAATCTAAACAAACGAATGAATAACCAAACAAATAGCTGAATCAAACCTATAAATACAGAGAACAAACTGATGGTTATCAGAGGGGAGGAGGGTGGAGCTTGAGCAAAGTGGGTGAAGCTGAATGGGCAATACAGGCTTCCAGTTATGGAATGAATAAGTCATGGGAATAAAAGACACAGCATAAGGAATACAGTCGATGATATCGTAATGCAGATGTATTAGAGAGATGGTAGCTACATTTGTGGTGAGCACAGCATAACGTATAAACTTGTCAAGTCACTATGTTGTACACCTGAAACTAATGTAACATTTTGTGTCAACTACACTCAAATAAATACACACAAAAAAAAAACGAAAACAAAAATGAAAATCCGGGCATTATGGGTTAATCATATGACACCAGAAAGTTGGAATCTGTTTCAAACAAAAAAAGAATCAAATGAACGGCGCAAAACTGAAAACATGCCATATCTGATATTAAGAATAGACAAATTCATAAAACAGTAGCTTTTAAATGCGTCTCTCTCAGTATTTGTTAGATCACAAAGACGAAAACATCAGTAAGGACACAGTGGATTTAAATAACATACATAAACCAACCTGACCTAATGAACATGCACGGAATACTGTCCTCATACCTGACTTTCATGCAGTGTCTTTACTGATCTGAAGTATAGAGTACAGGTGATTTACCCGTAGTTGTACTGATGGAAGATGTGTCTGATTCTATTAGTGCTCATATTACTTTGTTTTTAAAATTCTATATTACAAGCAAAGTAGCAAACCTGCAAAAACCTAAAGTGTTCTTATACCTCCGCTTGTTTCACGTTTTAATAAGATCAAGTCTAAACTTATTAGTGTGACCCTAAAGGTCCCAGAGTCTGACCCAAGCCTACATTTCTGGCCTTGTCTCCTACTTAACCCCTGTACTCCATGTCCTTGCCCTAAAACGTCAACCTTCGGCTGTTTTCTGGATTGCTTGTCCCCAGTTCCCCTATCAGTTCCCTGCAACCTCCAGTGTAGTAACTGTCACTCTTGCCTTCCTAGAGCTTTTCGTTGATACCCTCAATATAATGCTTATCCATTTATGTTGTTAATAGGTTTTCGTGTCCCTGCTAGAGTGTGAATCATTTGATAATAAGGACAGTGTGGTACCATTTATTTGGAGTTCTCTTTATACAAAATGTATTGGCACAGAAAGAGTGCAAGAGGAAGAGAGAGAGACTAGGGAGGTTTGTACAGTCATTTGGAGCAAGGGCTTTCCAGGAGATAAGGGTCTAGTGAGAGGGATTCTGTGGGAATGAAAAGGGAGGATGAATCTAAGAAACTACAGGAAGAACTGTGGGAGTGACCGTCAGTTAGATGGTAGAACAGAGTGTCAAGAAGAAGGACCCAAAGATATAACTTGGGGGTTTTGAGCCTGGAAAAATAAGAGTGATAATGAAAATGGGAGAACTAATTGGAGGAGTGTGTGTGCGCACGCGAGTGTGCGTGTGTTCTCTGTAGGTAGGGAGAGGAGTGTAGATTGGGGATGGTACTTGATATACTGGTTACAAGTACCCAGTGGCAGTTGGGAAATAGGCTCTGGAGCTTGGGACAGAAGTCAAGATGATAAAGAGATTTAGGACCTTTGGGATGTTGAAAGCATATGGCGGTGTGCATGATTTTTGAAAATTGAATTGTTATTGTTTCCTGGCATAATTTAATTGCTTAGAGCTGGAGCCAGAAATTCAACTAGAAAAAAAAGTATATATATATATTTTTTTCTATTTCTATATATTTCTATCTTCTTTCTATTCTATTCTATTCTATATCTTCTTTCTATTTCTATGTATTCTATTTTCTATTTCTATATATGTTTCTATCTATTTCCATATATATGTAATAGAATGCGTATATAAATGAGCAGATGGATGGGTTTTTGTTTTGTTGGTGTTTTGTTTGGTTTTGTTTTGTTTTTACCTCCAACGTGAATGTACTTCTGGCTTTGCCCTAGGATGTTTTCTTTAAGGAATGCTGGAAGTTCAGATATTAATTCTCAGTTCATCATTCATGCTTTAAGAATACTATTGATCGTCAAATGTGCATTAGTAAATGTGCTTTTGGTCTTATCTGATCTTGTACCCTAAGGAGTCGATTGGACCTCTTCCTTCCTTTTTATCTCGTTCTCTTTTAATCCGAGTGCTGCCTGATTTAAAAGGAAAGCAAAAAGGTAAAAACTGTCCTCAAACAGAATGTTTGCTTCCACTTGAGTCAGGAGTTTGCTTTCGTAAACTGAAATATAACCTGACATAAAGTCTGACCTTTAGGGGCTGTGCAGTTGTGTATTTTGTAATGTGATGATAGACTTACGTGAAGGTTGAGAACCAAAGATTAATCACTACTTTAGGATTTGGCCCCTAAATTTTCAGGTCTGATGTTCAGAAATTAGATGTGCTTTTTCTTGTTTTTTCTATTTAAGTCAGGTGGAGTGGATGGGAAAATACTTTAAAAAAAGAAGGAAAATGCAGTTCAAAGAGCTATGTGGGAGATCGTGTTGACCAACTTAGACAAAACTGAAAACAGATGCAGGACTGTGTAATTCAGTTTAACTTTGTAGAACCATATCATTAGCAAATATATGTTCAGTGGGAGTGGTGAAGGAAATAGATTTTCATAAGATAAAGTTGCTGAGAATACAGAGACTAAGTTCAGTGAGGATTTGGTCAAAGTGAACTCGAATTTAAAGACCAGGATTATGGGAAAACTTTTTTCAAGAGCAACCTCTGTTTTTTCCATTCATTTGACTCAGATGTTCCACTTAAAATTTTTTAGGAGCACTGGGCTCATTAGCTTTTAAAAATATCGCAGGGAGTGCAAGATTATCACTTAATAAGTCACTATCTGTAAAGAAATTGTTCACAGATGTCAAAGTTGTGAGAACTTCTCGCTATCCTTTGAAGCGGTTTTATTAAAGAAATAACAGTAAGCTCCAAATTTAAAAATAGAGTAGAAATTGCCTGTCTCTATCCCTACACTCTAAAATGCTCCTCCTAATAAAACAAATACACTGCAGTTGTTTTCTGTAAATGGTTTGTAGGTTTCTTGTATGATACAGTTTAATACTTTGTAGTTTGGCCTACTAAGGCAAGTTAAAAAAAAAACTTGCTACGTTTAAGTCTTAACACTGAAGCATTGATTATATATTTTTTTCTGTTGACTTTCTGCTTGAGACATAAGAGTGAGTCATTCATTAATGCCCCATTTTTGAATGAAAGGTTGAATTTCTTTAAGTACCTCTCCTCCCCCAACAGAACTAGATCTCTCTCTAGTGAAAACAGTAATAGGGACTGGTTCCTTGGTAAAGATGAATTGAGTGTCTTAAAGCATATGAAAATTTGTCGTTAGTCAAATGAAGGAGTTTAATGGGTATGAGCTGATCATTCGATCAGAAGACTTAGCTACCCGTTAACAATAAGTAGTGACAATTTGTACTACTGGACAGATTCCTAGTGGTTACACTTTTAGGCTTGTTTTTTGATACAAGTAAAGGAATGAAAGCATTATAGGGTTTATGATACATTGCATTCAGGTTTTTTTCTGAGCATAGAAAGCTCTGGATTGGTAGGTAGGGACTTTTTTTTTTAAGTTTTTAAAACTTTATTTAAATAAACTCTGCACCCAACACTGGGCTTGAACTGACGACTCCGAGATCAAGAGGCACACACTCTTCTGACGAAGCCAACCAGATGCCTGGGTAGGGAGGTTTAAAAGCAAACTTTATACCTTTTTTCTTTCTCTGTCAATTCTCCTTATGAGTAGAGGAAGTAATCTAAATCAGTGGTTTTCAAACTGTGGTGTATGTGGGGAGAAGGAAGAGACCTGTTTGTTTTGATACCTTTAAAGGAAATACATTTCCAGGTCTTCCGTACCTACTCTTTCCTAAAATTGAAAGAGATACTTGCTGCAGGCGTCCAATCACATATCCTCTTTCCCTCCTGATTGAACATGGGCGTATTTCTACCCACGTGAAACACACTGTGGTATGTTTTTGTTTTTGTTTTTTTTTAATGTTTATATCTGAGAGAGAGACAGTGCCTGAGCTGGGATGGGGCAGAGAGAGAAAGAGACAGAATCTGAAGCAGGTTCCAGGCTCTGAGCTGTCAGCACAATGCCTGAGGCAGGGCTTGAAATCGTGAGCCGTGAGATCATGACCCGAGCCAAAGTCAGGCGCTCAACCAACTGAGCCACCCAGGCGCCCCACACTATGGTATGTTGACTCAGTTTTACAAACTTCTAGGGCCCCAGAACAAAATGACAATTTAGTGATTACTTTAATGGTATCATAAAAGCATCCCTCCAGGGGTGCCTGGGTGGCTCAGTCCATTGAGCATCCAACTTAGGCTCAGGTCATAATCATGCTACTTGTGGTTTGAGCCCCCATGGGGCTCTGTGCTGACAGCTCGGATCCTGGAGGCTGCTTCAGATTCTGTGTCTCCCTGTCTCTCTCCCCCTCCCCTGCTCACGCTGTCTCTCTCTTTCTCTCAAAAATAAATAAACATTAAAAAATAAATAAATAAATAATAAAAGCATCACTCCAAACTTCTCATTAAAAGATATTTTCAGGGGCGCCTTGTTGGCTCAGTCGGTGAAGCATCTGACTTCAGCTCAGAGCATGATCTCACAGTTTGTGAGTTCGAGCCCCGTGTCGGGCTCTTTGCTGACAGCTCGGAGCCTGGAGCCTGCTTCACATTCTGTGTCTCCCTCTCTCTCTGCCCTTCCCCTGCTTGTACTCTATCTCTCTCTCAAAACTAAACAAACATAAAAAAATATTTTTAATAAAATAAAATTAAAAAAATTTTAAAAAGATATTTTCAGTAACCATTCTCTGTTACCTTGTTTACCAAAATTTATGATTTTGCGTTTCTGATAAGTTTTATGGCAGTAGTTATTGTAATAATTCAGTCTAGAAGACAAACTTAATACTTAGGGCATTGAGGCCATTGAAAATTAAGGAGGGGCTCCTGGGAGGCTCAGTCAGTTGAGGATCCAATTTCTGCTCAGGTCATAATCATCACACTGCTCATGGGTTCAAGCCCCTCCTCAGGCTCTGTGCTGACAGCCCAGAGCCTGGAGACTGCTTCAGATTCTGTGTCTCCCTCTCTCTCTGTCCTCCTTTGCACAAGCTCTGTCTCTCTCTCAAAAATAAACATTAAAAAAATTTTTTAAAGAAAATTAAGGAAAATTTAAATACACATAATACATATTTATAGACTGAAGTGTTATAGTATGATCAGTGAAAGACTTTGAACCATGCAAGTATATCATGCTCCAATAACAATCTGTGGACGAAGTGGAGTGGAAATAAAAGCTCAACTAGAAAAAGAGAAGATATAAAATTCCTATTGTTAAAAGAAAAGTATATGTTCACACAAGTTTTAAATAGATGATTCTAGGAATTAAATCTATATTTTTATTTATTTGGATACATCTGAAGTAATAACGTAAAAGTTTTATTTAACAATATAAAAATTTAGGGGCGCCTGGGTGGCTCAGTCGGTTAAGCATCTGACTTCAGCTCAGGTCATGATCTCGCAGTTCCTGAGTTGGATCCCCATGTTGGGCTCTGTGCCGACAGCTCAGAGCCTGGAGCCTGCTTTGGATTCTCTGTCTCCTTCTCTCTCTGTCTCTGCCCTGCTCATTCTCTCTTTCTCTCTCTCTCTCTTCTCTCAAAAATAAACAAACATTAAAATATACTTTAAAAAATCTAAAAATTTATGTTATCTAGGAAATTGCATTGTTTGCAACTATTTAAACTTGGAATGAAAACTTTTATTTATTTATTTTTAATTTTTAAATGCTTATTTATTTTTGAGAGAGAGAGAGGGTGAGCAGGGGGAGGCACAGAGAGATGAAGACCCAGAATCTGAAGCAGGCTCCCAGCTGTCAGCACAGAGCCTGACGCGGGGCTCAAACTCAAGAACCGCAAGATCATGACCTGAGCTGAAGTTGGATGCCTAACCGACTAAGCCACCCAGGCACCTCAACGTGAAAACTTCTAGATATCAACTGAAAAACATGTGAAGTATGGGGCACTGGGTGACTCAAATGGTTGAGCATCTGACTTTGGCTCAGGTCACGATCTCACAGTTCGTGGGTTCACGCCCCGCATCAGGCTCTGCGTTGACAGTGCCCTCTCTCTATGCACCCCCCCCACTTGCACTTTCTCTCTCTCTCAAAATTAAAAATAAACTTAAAAAAATGTTTAAAAAATATGTGAAGTGTTGTATGATTTTTCAAAATTATTTTAATACGAATAAACAAGTTCGAAGGTCATTGGTTTAGATAGCCCCCTGAGAGACTAATGGATAGTAGAGGCTTACTTATTTATGATTATTAAGAAGTTGGATAAATAACAGAATCTTTATACTATTAGTAAAGTGCTTTATTGCTTCGAGGCATGCCAATAATGAATGTTCTACTCCCCAAATTAAAGTTTTCTTTGACTGGAGAAAGATATTGTTCTGAAGTCTGATATTTAATCCTTTAGTCTGTGTTGGGCCACATGACATCAACTTAAAAAAAAAACAACCCCCGTATGACTGATGCTGGAAGTAGCTGCAGCTGTCAGTAACATCAGGCTCATCTACAGACTAATGGCTGTTCTCTGTTACAGGGAACCCTAGCCTTGTATAGGTAGGTTTTTGTTGAGGAAGAGATCAAGAGAACAGCATCTGAACCAGCTACTCAGTTCACATGACTCACTATATAGAATCTTTGACATTCAGTATTGGAAAAATAAATGTTAAATTTAACACAGATAACAAATACTGCCTATTAATGGTGTCTTGCAAAAAACTTAAGTTATTCATAATTCAGTTCGTATCTTAATTTGCTTCCAGGTTTTTGATGATTAAAAAAATAATTTTTTAATGTTTATTTATATTTGGGAGAGAGAGAGAGTGCAAGTGCAAGTGGGGGAGGGGCAGGGAGAGCTGTAGACAGAATCCAAAGCAGGCTCCAGGTTCTGAGCTGTCAGCACAGAGCCCGACATGGGGGTCAAACTCACTAGCCGTGAGATCATGCCCTGAGCCAAAGTTGGATGCTTAACCAACTGAGCCGTCCAGTCACCTCTAAAAAAATAGTTTCTAAACTGAAACTTGAAATTGGTGAATAAAAACTTTCTGATATTCTAAAGATGGGATAGATTTATCTTTTTTTATCTTGCAAATAAAAAAGTTCCTTTGCCACTATTCACATTGGTGGGCTCCTACGAGTTTAGAAATAGGTAGATTCAGTAGATACCACAACTCATAAGTTGTTTTCTGAGAATAGTTTATTATAGACTCAAAGAAAATGTGCTTTTATGAGATTTCATCCAGAAAAAGATATTCTATATATAGCTTTCTATTACTGATTTCTATATAATTCCCTCATGTCCCCGAATATACCTTGTATGATTTCAGTTCTTTTACATTTGTTAAGTTTGTTTTACGACCCAGGATATTGTCTGTCTTGATGAATGTTCCATTTGTACTTGAAAAGAGTGTTTATGCTGCTGTCGTTGGGTGGGATCTGCTATAAATATCATTTAGATTTTGTTGATGGTGGAGTTGAACTGTAATGTTGTCTTGGTCAAGGGACCCTTTTATCATTACATAATATCCCTCTTTATCCCTGCACTTTTTCTTGTTCTAAAGTCTACTCAGTCTGATGCTAATAAAGCCCTTCCATTTTTCTTTCGATTTGTATTTGCATAGTATATCTTTTTCCATTCTTTTACTTCTAACTTGCCTATACCATATTAAAAGTGAGTTTCTTATAGACAGCATGTAATTGGCTCTCGTTGAATTCATTTGACAATTTGTCGTTGAACTAGTATGCTTATGCCATTTACATTGAACATAATTGTTGGTATGTTTGGATTTAAGTCTAGTTTTTAAATTATTTTTCTGTTTATCCCTTTTTTTAAAAAAAGTTCTACTGCTTCCTCTTTCCTGCCTTCTGTGGAATTATTTGAATGTTTAGTATTTTATCTAGTGTGAGTGTGTGTGTATGTGTGTGTGTGTGTGTTCACTATATCTCCTTTGTATTGTTTGTTTTGGTAGTTGCTCTAGGATTACAGTTTGCAATTTAACTTTTCACAGTTTTCCCTAGGATTGATATTTTGCCACTTCAGGAGGAATGCATAGATCTTACCACCGCACTCTACCCTCCTCCACTTTATGCTGTAGTCGTCATATGTATTATGTGTATATACATTGAAAACGCCACAATGTTATTTTTTCTTCCAACTGTTGTACATATTTTAAAGAACTTAAGAGAAAAAAATAGTTTATTATATTTACCCAGATATTTCCCATTCGTGTTGTTCTTTCATTCCGGAAGTCCCAAGATTCTTTCTGGTATCATTTCTTTTTTGCCTGAAGAACTTTTTTAAGATTTCTTTTTCTTTTCTTCTTCTTTTTTTTAGCGTTTATTTATTTTTGAGAGAAAGAGAAAGAGAATGGGGGAGAGGTGGGGAGAGAGGGAGACACAGAATTTGAAGCAGCCTCCAGGCTCTGAGCTGTCAGCACAGAACCAGATGCAGGGCTCGAACTCACAAATTGTGAGATCATGACCTGAGCCAAGGTCAGGTCGGAGGCTTAACCAACTGAACCACCCAGGCATCCTGTCTTTAACATTTCTTTTAAAGCAAGTTGGCTTGTCATGGATATTTTTTAGTTTTCCTTCACTAATAATATCTATTTTTGCCTTTATTACTGAAGGATATTTTCACTGGATATAAAACTCTAGGTTTTGGGTTGACAGGCTTTGTTTTTGTTTTTATATATATTTTGCGCCCTTGCCTTTTGGCCTCCATGGCTTCTGATGAGACATTCATAGTCATTTGGATGTTGTTCACCTATATAAGCATATTATTTTTCTCTTACTACTTTAAAGACTTTTTGCTTTGTCTTTGGTTTTGGGCAGATTGACTATGAAGTATCTAGGCATGAATATGTTTTTTAGTCTATCTTGTTTGGGATTTACTGAGCTTCTTGAAATCCAACTTTATGGCTTTTGCCAAATTTGAGGAGTTTTCAGCTATCATTTCTCCACCATTTTTTTTTTTTTTTTGCATTGTGTCTTTTTCCTCTCCTTCTGAGACTCCAGTGACAAAAATGCTAGACCTCTTGGTATTATCCCTAAAGCTATTGTTTTTTTCTTTGTTGTTCACATTAGGTCGTTTCTACTTGTCTATCTACAAGCTAACTCACTCTTCCCACTTGTCAGTTCCATTCTCCTGTTGAAGGCATCCATAAATTTTTAAATTTTGGTTATTGTATTTTTCAGTTCTGAAATTTCCACTTTGTTGTTCTTCCTTATATCTTCTGTTTTTCATTTCAAGAATGTTTAATCTTACTTTCTTGGAGTGTGGTTAAAATGCCTGCTTGAAGGTTAGTCTGATAATTCCAACATCTATATCACTTTGGAGTTGGTGTCTATTGATAATTTTTTCCTTTCAAGCAGTTGACATTTTCCTGGTTCTTTGTAGGTTTTTAATTTATTTTTTACTAAAAATTTTTTTAAATTTTCATTTATTTTTGAGAGAGAGACAGAGTGTGAGCAGGGGAGGGGCAGAGAGAGGAAGGAAGACACAGAATCCGAAGCAGGCCCCAGGCTCTGAGCTGTCACCAAAGAGCCTGATGTGGGGCTTGAACTCACAAATTGTGAGATCGTGACCTGAGCTGAGGTCGGAGACTCAACCAACTGAGCCACCCAGGCATCCGGTCTTTAACATTTCTTTTAAAGCAAATTGGCTTGTCATTGATTTTGATTTGTCGGATGCTTAACCGCCTGAGCCATCCAGGTGCGCCATACATTTTTCTGGTTCTCTGAATGTTACATAATGTTGCGGTATAGGCTGGACATTTTGGATCTTACGTTATGAAATCTATGCCTTGTTTAAATTCTATTAAAAAATGATAATTTCTTTGTTTGTTTTAGCAACGAGTGACCCAGTTAGGTTCAGTTGCAAGTTTTGACTTGCTTCCTGTTGGCCGTGATTGCAATGTCAATTTTCAAAGCCTTCGTGGTTCCGTTCAGATCTAGTCTGTGTTCAGATCTAGTCTGTGTCCTGACCTCCCAGGGACCAGTGTGGGACCTGGGCAGTGGTCTGTTTTGTAATTCAGTTCTCAGTGCCTTTGGTATGCTCTTTAGGGGCATGCCCACTCATGTGCAGTTCAGGATTGAGCCCAGGGATTCATAGACAACTTGATGGATCCCTTACTTAAGGCCCCTCCTCTATACAATACTGCCAACAGCCCCTAGTTCCTGAGGTCTCCCAGTATAGATCAGACATAAAGACACGAAAGGCTGTACAGTATCATTCATTGTCAGGGAAATGACAAATTAAAACCACAGTGAGATCCCACAGCACACCTACGAGAATACTTTAAAGTTAAAAAGCTGACCAGTTGCTTGAGCAGTTTGTTAGGTGAGGATGAAGGACAACTGGAACATTCAGGCGTTGCTGGTTGGAATGTGAAGCGGTAAGCCACTTTGGAAAACAGTTTGATAGTTTCTCATAAAGTTAAACTTACACTTACTGTATGACTCAGCGATGCCACGCCTAGATATTTGTCCAAAAAGCATGAAATTATATGCCCACACTAAGGTCTATGTACAGCTCCATTCATAATACACAAAAACTGAAAACAACTCAAATGCCCATCGTGTGAATGGATAAACAAATTGTACTACATCCATGCAATGGAATACATGGTATAATAAAAAGGAGAATTTATATGTGCAGCAATATAGATGAATCTCAAAAGCATTGTGCTGAATGAAAAAAGCCTGATACAAAAGGCTTCACACTGTATGATTTCATTTATATGACATTCTGGTGAAGACAAAAATGTAGGCAAAGAAATTAGATTGGTGGTTGCCCAGGGCTTAGGTGCTGGGGGAAGGGAACTTTCTGGGATGATACAAATGTTCTGTATCTTAATTGTGGTGGAAGTTATATGAATGTACACATCGGACTGTATGCTTAAAAGTACATAAGCTATGCCTCAGTAAACCTAACTTAAAAAAAAACTGTAAAGCAGCCTTGTTGATTAGAGAGATTGTCAAAATTGTTTTGAATCAGTTAAGTTATACTTGAGTATAGGGGAACTGAGAAACTCTGTATGTTTCAAACAAGAATAAAATTTAAGTCTCATGTATAAACATTTGTCTGTATATGCTGTTTTATAACCCGTTCTGTTATTACATGGTAAATATCATGCCCATAAATGCGTGTCTGCAACCCTTTAGCTGGTAGCAGAGTAAGTAGCCCATTTGATAAAATAATTTATAAACTGACTCACTGTTTTTTGGACATTCAGGTTTTTTCCAGTTTTATTGTCCTTCAATTTGTGTATTTTTTATTTTTATTTGTTTAGTTTGTTTATTTATTTTGAGACAGAGAGGGAGAGCGTGAGCAGGGGAGGGGCAGAGAGAGAATCTCAAGCAGCCTCTGTGCTGACAGCACAGAGCCCAACGTGGGGCTTGAACTCATGAAGTGTAAGATTGTGACTTGAGCCAAAATCAAGAGTTGGATGCTTAACTCACTGAGCCACCCAGGCACCCCTCTCCTTCAGTTTAAACACTACAGTCCTCATCCTCATAGCTATTATCTCGGAATAAATTCCTGGAAAAGAAATTTCTGTGCTAAGATTGTGCCTATTTTGAAGATTCTATATACATAATTATATATTCTATATACATAATTATTCATTTGTTACCTTTTTTTGTGGATTTTTTTCCTTAGTTTCTTTTTAACTTTTTTTAAGGTAGTTTTTTGATCAACATATATTTTACAATTGTTAGCTAGTTAAATCTATCATTTTTTCATGCTTCATACTACTTTGCTGTCATAGTTAGAAAGGCTTCCATCATCCTGAGTGTATGAAAATACTTACGTCGACTTCTAGTTTTGTCTGTGGTTTCACTTTTACACCAAATTCCATATGGGTTTAAGAGTTTATTTGGTATGATAATGAGGTAAACTCGCCTATATTTTTTGTCTCATAGTTAACCAGTTCATGTAACAGTTACCAACTAATTCATTCCCCACTGGTTTTAAACGTGTCTGTAATCATATTGCAAATGGTTTGTTTCTGTTACTGGGCTTTCCATTTTGTTCCATTGGTCCATTTATTTTGATCTTAACGTACTGCTTTAGTAAGTATAGTTTCGTGACATTTTAACAGGTGGCAATGCAAGTCCCTATTATCATTCTTAGTTTTTAAGGTTTTCTTGGATATTGTCATCCATTTATTTTTTCCAGATTCTAAATCATTTTGTCCAGTCCCAATAAGAATCTATTTTTCTGAGTAATACTTGTAAATTAATTTCAGGAAAATTTGATACCTTTATAAGCCTCCTATCTAAAAGCATCAAATCTACATCCCTCAGTAAAATTTTACATTAACTTGTATTATATACTTTATTACATTTAATCCTATATGTATTACAGGTTTTGTTGCTAAAATATTTTTTCCGTTATATTTTCTGATTATTGCTGAAATATGGGAAAGGAATTGGTTTTTGTTTTTTTCTTAATGTAGTATAGTCATTCTTTTATTTCCAGTGCTATTTTACATAGCTTTCTGTTAAATAGTGTCTTATTGAAGGAAAATTTGGGGAATATATGCCAAGATTTAATTCATATTTTGTATTTCCACTAGATTCTATGCTGTGAAGCTAACATTAACTTGACAAAGACGTGTTACAGTTAGGTACACTATTAACTGTAATATTGTCTCAAATCTATAGGACCTACAAAAAGAATTTTGTCTCCATGAATCTGACCTTTAGTTTTGGCTTATTTTTAGGGTTATATGATTTTTAAAAATGGCTATAGTGTGTGGTCTGTGGGATTGGAGGCCACTGGATATAGTTTCTTCTCTTGAAGTCTTATTTTAATGTTTATTTATTTTTCTTAAATGTTTATTTTTTGAGAGAGAGAGAGAAAGAGTGCGCACATGCACACAAGTGGGGGAGGGGGAGAGAGAGGGGGATAGAGGATCTGAAGC
Source organism: Paguma larvata (assembly GCA_030068075.1). Classification (NCBI taxonomy): domain Eukaryota; kingdom Metazoa; phylum Chordata; class Mammalia; order Carnivora; family Viverridae; genus Paguma; species Paguma larvata. The sequence goes on from CM057843.1 coordinate 8,366,035, forward strand.
CAGCTCTGTGCTGACAGCAGCAAGCCCGATGTGGGGCTTTAAACTCATGAGCCGCAAGATCATGACCTGAGCCGATGTTGGACACTAAACGAATGAGCCCCTCAGGCGCTCCGAAGTCTTATTTTTTAAAGACTTCACCCCCCACCCCAGAAATATATTTATATGTGTCATTGATTAGCACTGGCTAATTACAGTACTATTAAAGTTAAGTGTAAAAAGCTGATTAGATAATACTCCAAAATATTACTGTAAACATGGTCTTGTTGTTGCTCTTAGCCGAGTAGTCCTTAAATTGCTACTGAAGTAAGACAATTAAGGGACAGACAAAAGAATGCCAGGGCTCAAGCCTGGTGATTATAGTGTCGTAAGTAGTCTACGTCGCTGCCTTCTGGCATAATTAAAGTGTGAGTTGGCCACGTTTGCAATTTAACACAGCTAGTAAGTTTTACATATGCCAAAAAAAAAAAACCCTTATATTAGTTCTCACTTGCATTCCTCTGAAATTGTTATTTTTATATGTTCTATGTTCTGCTTCCTCACCAAGACTTTAAACTCTGAATGAAGGTATGTCTCTTGGGATGCCTGGGTGGCTCAGTCGGTTGAGCATCAGACTTCGGCCAGGATCTTGATCTCACAGTTTAGGAGTTCAGTTTGTGAGTTCAAGCCCCGAATTGGGCTTGCTGATGTCAGCACAGATCTTGCTTCCGATCACCTGTCCCCACCTGTGTACTTCCCCCACTCATGCTCTCTCTCTCAAAATAAATAAACATTAAAAATTATAAAAAATAAATAATAGACATTAAAGAAAAAGGTATGTCTCTTATTTATAAATCCATATAATCTTAGTATAATGTCTTACACACAGTGACCATTGTACTATGAGCAATGTGGTAGTAAAAATTGGAAAAGATTTGAGCGCCCGGGTAGCTTAGTCGGTTAAGCATCCAACTTCAGCTCAGGTCATGATCTCGTGGCTCATGGGTTTGAGTCCTGCATGGGGTTCTATGCTGACAGCTCAGAGCCTAGAACCTGTTTCGAATTCTGTGTCTCCCTTTCTCTCTGCCCCTCCCCCACTTGTGTGCGCACGTGCACGCGCGCGCTCTCTCTCTCTCTCTCTCTCAAAAATAAACGTTAAAGAAATTTTTAAAAAGAATTAGAAAAGATTAATAAGTATTATGTATAATGAATAGTAGGTGTATGTCCACATGTGTACATACAAATGAGAGTTAACCAAAGATAATTATAGACGCCATACCCAAAGTGGGTATCAAGATGCTGGACAATAAGCAGAAGCCAAAAGATGGATACGTTGCCTTCTAAGAAAAAGGTTAAGACCAAGTTACTGGGCTTGTGGTGGTTATGAACTTGCATATATTCTAGGAAGACAAGTCTGTTTGCTATCTCTATGTAGATATTCAATGGGTGTTTCAATTTTAGTACATTCGAAACAAATCTTAATTAGCTCCTTAGTTTCATTCCTTCAACAAATGTTTACTGAAGGACTATTGTGTGCCAGAGACTGTTCTAGTGCTTGGAATATCCATCAGTGGGTGTAGCAGCTATCTCTGCTCTTGCGTTGCTTATAATCTAGCAGGAAGCAATAGGCAGTAGATAATAAACTTAATAGGTAAATTGTTAAGTACTGTAGAAAAAAAAGAAAAAATACAAAAGGGTGAGGGGAATTGCAAGCGTTGGTGAGATGGGCTGGAGGATAGCGGTGGGGAAAAGTAAGTAGCCACTTTAAATGGGGAAGGCAGGGCGAGCCTCACTGTCAAGTTGATATTGGAGCAAAAAGCTGGAGGTAAGGGAGTTAGTCAACCAGGGCTATCTGGGAGAGAGCATAGCAGGCAAAGAGAATAGCTAGAGCGAATGCCGAAAGTCAGGAGGTACCTAGTGTATCCAGTGAACCGCAGGGAGGCCATTCTGGGGGTTGCAGAGTGATGGAGAGAATATGAAAGGAGGTTAAAGGGGGAAGGGAAATGGAGGACGACAAATCATGTAGGGCCTTAGGCCGCTGTAAAGACTTTGGCTTTTAGTCTGAGTGAAAAAGGGAGTCATTGTACAAAATAATAACACCTGATTTACATTTTACCAGAATGAATCTGGCATCTCTGTCGAGAAAAAAGTGTAGAAGGTCCAGGGCGGATGTAGGGAGACCTGTTAAGAGTGATTGAAGAAATCCAGGCAGAGAAGGATGGTGGCTTGTACCAGGGCAGCAGCCATGGAAGCGAGGAGAAATCTTTGCGTCTGGATTTCGAAGTTAGAGCTGGTATGATTTGCTGATACTTTAGATTTGGAATGTGACTCCAAAGGCTTTTGGCCTGAGCAACGGGAAGGATAGACATGCCATTAGCCTTGACGCCTTGAGCTGCAAGTGGAGCAGGTTTGGAGAAGCCGAAGATTGGTTCAGTTCGTGATATCCAAGCAGAGATGTTGAATAGGCAACTAGGGGCACGAGTCTGGAGTCTGGGAAAGAGGTCTAGGCTAGAGATAGAAACTTGAGAATTGTCAGCGTGTAGAAAATATTTAAAGCATGGAGCTACATGAGACATCAAAGGAATAAGTAAGAGAAGAGGACCAAAGACAGAGCTCAGGCATGTCTTGTCCAGTTGCCTTTGTTCTTCATCTTTTCAGTTAATGGCAGTACTATTTGCTAGTTCCTCAAGCCGGAAATCTCAAGGTCATCCTCGACTCCTATAAAGAAGTCCTGTGTGCATCCCAGTCTGCTGCTTCATCTCCACTGCCAACCTAGTCCGAGCCACCGGTTTCTGTTAATTCATCCCTCTGTCTCCCCTTTGTCCCGCTGCCCCTAGTTATTTTCCACCCAGCAGTTAAAATGATCTTTTAAAAGGGCCATTCAGATCATATCATACCTCTGCTCAAAACCCTCCAGTGTCCTTTGCAGCAAGGGTAGCAATCAACAGAGACAGCCTACAGATTAATAAATGGGACTTGAATAGACATTTCTTCAAAGAAAACGTACAAGTGGCCAAGAAGCATATGAAGAGATTCTCAATGTCACTAATCATCAGAGGAAAGTAAATCATAACCACAACGACTTACCACCCTACACTTCTTTGGGATGGTCACTCTCAAAAACACAAAATAGCAAGTGTTGGTGAGGATGTGGAGAATTGGAACCCTGCATGGTTGGTGGGAATATAAAAATAGTGCAGCTGCTCTAGGAAACGGTCTGGAGCTTCCTCAAAAAGTTAGAAATAGAATTACCATATGATTCAGCAATCCTACTTCTGAGTATATATACAAAAGAGTTGAAAGCAGGATCTTGAAAAGATAATCGCACCCCCATGTTCACTGCAACATTTGGCATTTACAATTGCCAGGAGACAACCTAAATGTCCATTGACAGTTGAATGGATAAAGAAAATGTGGTATACGCATGGAATATTATTCTGCCCAAAAAGGGAAGAAACTACACCTGATAAAGGACTGTTACCCAAAATATATGAAGAAATCCTAAAACTCAACAATAAGAAAATAACAACCTGGGGCGCCTGGGTGGCTCAGTTGGTTAAGCGGCCGACTTCAGCTCAGGTCATGATCTCGAGGTCTGTGAGTTCAAGCCCCACGTCAGGCTCTGTGCTGACGGCTCATCAGAGCCTAGAGCCTGCTTTGGATTCTGTGTCTCCCTCTCTCTCTCTGCCCTTCCCCTGCTCACGCTCTGTCTCTATGTCTCTTAAGAATAAATAAACGTTAAAAAAAAATTTAAAAAAATAACAACCTGATGAAAAAATGGGCCAAAGACCTTAACAGACACCTCAACAAAGAAGTTAAACAGGTGGCAGATAAACATGAAAAGATGCTCCATAGTGTATGTCATCAGGGAAATGCAAATGAAAACAAGAAGTTACCACTATGCACCTACCAGAACACTGACAACAACAAATGCTGGTGAAGATGTAGAGCAACAGGAATTCTCTTTCACTGTTGGTAGGCGGACGCAAAATGGTACAACTGGTTTGGAAGATAGTTTGGTGGTTTCTTAAAAACTAAACATACTCTTACTATATGATCCAGCAACTATGCTTCTTCGTATTTACCCAAAGGAGTTGAAAACTTATATCCACACAAAAATTTGCACACAGATATTTACAGTGGCTTTATTCATAATTGCCAAAACTTGGAAGCAACTAGGGCGCCTGGGTGTCTCAGTCGGTTGAGCATCTAACTCTTGATTTCGGCTCAGGTCATGATCTCAAAGTCATGAGGTCAAGCCCCGCATTGGGCTCTCAGCTGGGCACGGAGCCTGCTTGGAATTCTCTCTTTCCCTGTCTCTCTGCCCCTCCCCCGCTTGCACTTACCCTCTCTCTGTCTCCCTCCCTCTCTCAAAATAAATAAATATTTAAAAAAGTTTCAAAAAAAGTTGGAAGCGACCAACACATCCTTCAGCAGGTGACTGGGTAAAATAAACTGCGATACATCCATACAATGGCATATTATTCAGTATGAGAAAGAAAACTATGAAGTCATGGAAAGGCATAGAGAGGCCTTCGATACCTATTACCAAATGAAAGAAACCAATCTGAAAAGGCTACATACTGTACGATTCCAACTACGTGACCTTCTGGAAAAGGCAAAGCCATACGGGAATAGCAGGATTAGTGGTTGCCAGAGGTTGGGGAGGAGGGAGGGATGAATTCGTGGAGCACGATGAAGTGTTAGGGCCGTGAAGCTACGCTGTATGACGCTGTGATGGTGGAAACAGGTCATTCTACATTTGTCAAAACCCACTGACTATACGGTACCAAGAGTGAACCCTAATGTAATTTATGGACTTCGAGTGGTAAGAACGTGTCAACAATGTAAGTTTATCAGCTGTAACAAAGGTACCACTCTGATGCAGATACTGGTGATGAGACACCCCATTCTTGTCTAGGGGCAGGGGGCATATGAAAGATCTCTGTACCTTCTGCTCAGTTTTGCTGTGAACCTAAAATTGCCCTAAAAATTAAGTCTAATTTTAAAAATCGAGTGACAGGAATGGTAAGGTAATAAGCTTTCTACAGAATGAGTGCGTGGGCTCTTATGGGTGTAGAAGTGGTGAAGGTAGTTGGCTATGGATGCCTCTTCCTCTTTTTACTTCCCTCTTCCATCGAACACATTCTGAAACAGTTTGTTGTATCTTCTTCCTGCTGCCACCCCAGTTTATGTAGCTGCACCACCTTAGATTTGGCCTTTCTTTTTTCTCTTGCCAATTTCTTGATAAAAGGGAGTACGGTTAGAATAGTAGGCACTCAATGCTTGGCATGAACATCCTTCGCAACTTTAAGATCGTGTGTACCTTTCATGCTCATGCTACCAAGAATCTTAACTTCTCTCTGTGTGTCCTACTTCTCACATTTGTAAAATGGGTGAAGTAGTAACACCTGCCTCATACATTTGTTGTAAAGCTTCTAGAACAGGTCTGACATGTGGTAAACGCTCAAATTGTAGAGCTATTAGCATTATTGCTGTTGTTATTAACCGATGTGTTTATGTTCTTCCTAACTGTTCATCCTACCAAATATATTTGCTTTGTGTGTGCATATTTCTTTCCCGTGTATATTCCTTTAACCTTCCTTCTTAGTCTCCTCTATAATCCAAGAGGCTTCTCCAATTTCAGTTTTATGAAAACAAAATTTGTACATGCAGAGATGGCCAATTTAATTTCTTTAGTCTTTTTGAGAGTAAAATTCCAAGAATAAACTTATTTTTTTCCTTTATGTTACAGGTGGCATGCAAGATTACAACTATGTATGGGCCAACTGTTTTGAGATCACGTTAGAACTGTCGTGTTGCAAGTACCCCCCTGCTTCGCAGCTTCGGCAAGAATGGGAGAACAATCGTGAGTCTTTGATCACATTGATTGAAAAGGTAAAAGTAGCTGACCGGAAGGGTGGGGTACAGAAATGGTGGATGATGTAAGGGAGAAGCTCAGTTGCGTTTGAATAGCAATCTTCAACCCTTCTTTTCCTCCAGAGGGCTTTCTCTGGTTGTCCTAGAATACTTTTATAACCAAAATAATCAGATTTGTACTGTCAGGGTCTTACAATGTCACATGATCCTGGGAGCTAGAGAGCCACTGTCCGAACCATGGACACACGCTTAATTTAAACATCAGGCAGGGTGATACACTATTGGATACACCAGCGATTCTTACTTAATGAGAAATTATTGCCTGTTGAGAAAATTAGAAGTCCAGCTTGGAGGAGAGGGGATTTCAAAAGCCTGTTACTAGTCTAGATGTCAGACACACATGACTTAAGTTCAAGGATTTAATATTTTCGTCTGTATTTTATTTTAACTTGGGGGCATTGAAAAATATTTCAGGGAAATAGAAGTAACATTTTTTAGGAATTTAGCACCAGCGTCACCAGGGTTACTCAGTTGGTTAAGCGTCCAACTCTTGGTTTTGGTTTAGGTCGTGATCTCATGATTTGTGGGATCGAGCCTGGCATCAGCACAGAGCCTGCTTGGGATTTTTCTCTCTCCCTGTCTCTTTTTGCCCCTCCCCCACTCATGCACACACACACACACACACACACACACACACTCTCTCTCTCTCTCTCTCTCTCCCTGTCTTTCTCTCTCTCTCTCTCTCTCTCTCTCTTTCTCTCTCAAAATAAAATAAATAAACTTAAAAAAAATTCTAGCATCAATGCAGAGAAGTTATACTCTCTTGCCTTCCGAATTATCTTTCAGCAGTCTACTTTGATTCTTGTTTTTTTAGGTTCACATTGGAGTTAAAGGATTTGTTAAAGATTCAGTAACGGGATCCGGCTTAGAGAATGCAACCATCTCAGTGGCTGGTATTAATCATAATATCACAACAGGCAGATTTGGTGATTTCCACAGATTACTTGTTCCTGGAACTTACAACATTACGGCAGTTGTAACTGGGTAAGAATTTAAACTAGACTCTAAAAATATCAGACCTCTGTTTATAGCTAACACAGAAATATAGTCCATGTTATTTGCCGTATCTGGCCTTTGTTTCTCCTTGTTTTCTGATTTTCCCCCCTTTTATAGTGAGAAAATAGTATCGTGGAGGCTTTTGTCACATAGTCTAACAATACAACTGGATATGAAACATGGTTGTAAAATTGTGGGGAAGGACCATTTTAAAAGCTTGATTCAAAAGATGGTCAGCTGTGTGAAACATTGCCTTAAAGCTAATTGAATAGCAGAGTAGAAGAAACTCGGAGCTCTGAAAAAGACATTTTAAAGAGCTGTCTTATGATCCACTTTCTAATGTACGAAATGAGTGGTTTCTTACCTCCCCTGGACACCTTTCTGCAAGCTTAGTTTGCTAAGGGTTTAACTGAAAACTTTCATTTAATTTTGAACTTCCCTATTTGGAAAAGTAGTTGGCATGTCAGTTTGATAAGGCATTGCAAAGAATTGGGTGCAGTGGGTGAATGGCCTCTACCTTTCATATTATTTTCTCGTTCGCATGTAATTTTTGGTAAGCATTCTGTTGTGTGATACTGAGAAGATGGTAAAAGAAATAGTTCTTTAAAGACGTAATCAGGGATTCTCTGGGATCATATCCTCAAAGTCCTGAATTTATCCATTTATGTTTATTTAGTTCGAGTTTTGATAGACCACTAAGTATAAGTATGAAAAGGCTATTGTGCTTTTATAATGGTAAAAGCTTTGTATGTTTGAATTTAACTGCAAGCCATCTACTTTTTCAAAAAAATTTTTTTCAGGTATATGCCACTGACTATTAATAACATTATAGTGAAAGAAGGACCAGCCACAAAGGTGAATTTTTCCCTTCGGCCAACTGTGGCTTCAGTAATCCCTGACACCACCGAGATGGTAGTAACTGCTAGCACGGTTGCTCTGCTCAATAATCTTCCCGGAACCCAATCCTTACACCAGCCAATTCAGCCAAAGGACTTCCACCACCACCATTTCCCTGATATGGAAATCTTCTTGAGAAGGTTTGCCAATGAGTATCCTAACATCACCCGGCTTTATTCATTGGGAAAATCAGTAGAGTCCAGAGAACTTTATGTAATGGAGATATCTGATAACCCGGGTGTCCATGAACCAGGTAATTGGTGTGGTCTTATACAAAATCTCAGTAGTGCCTTTCTGAGCTATGTACTGAATTTCTGCGTTTCATCTAGGAAGGTCACCTTTAGAATGTATAACTGGAATCAAGAAAATGTAACCAATCTTTGGTGAGAAAAGAAGAAAATCCATTTCACAATCCATATTAGGCACAGTATTTAATAAACTGCGTAGATTACATTTTTTCTGCTAATAGTAATTTTTAAATTTTATTTAAATCCGGGGCGCCTGGGTGGCTCAGTCGGTTGGGCGGCCGACTTCGGCTCAGGTCATGATCTCATGGTCTGTGAGTTCGAGCCCCGCGTCAGGCTCTGTGCTGACAGCTCAGAGCCTGGAGCCTCCTTCGGATTCTGTGTCTCCCTCTCTCTCTGCCCCTTCCCCACTCATGCTCTGTCTCTCTCTGTCTCAGAAATAAATAAACATTAAAAATAAATAAATAAATAAATAAATAAATTTTATTTAAATCCAAGTTAGTTAACATATAGTGTAATAATGGTTTGAAGAGTAGAGTTTAGTGATTCGTCACTGACATACAACATCCCGTGTTCATCCCTGCAAGGGCCCTCCATAATGCCACTACTCCTTTAGCCCATCCACTGACCCAGCACCCCTCCAGCAACCCTTAGTTTATTCTCTGTATTTGGAGTCTTTTACGGTTTGCCTCCCTCTCTGTTTTTTGCTTCCCTTCCCCTATGTTCATCTCTTTTGTTTCTTAAATTCTACATATGAGTGAAGCCATATGATATTTGTCTTTTTCTGACCTATTTTGATCAGCATAATATACTGCAGTTCCATCCACGTTGTTGCAAATGGCAAGATTTCATTCTTTTTGATTGCCGAGTAATACTCTATTGTATATATATACCACATCTTCTTTATCCATTTGTCAGTCAATGGACATTTGGGCTCTTTCCATAATTTGGCTATTGTTGATAGTGCTGCTGAAACATTGGGGGTGTATGTGCCCCTTCGAATCAGCATTTTTATATTCTTTGGATAAATACCTAGTAGTGCAATTGCTGGGTCATAGGCTAGCTCTAGTTTAATTTTTTGAGGACCCTCCGTACTGTTCTCCAGAGTGGCTGCACCAGTTTGCACTCCCACCAGCAGTGCAAAAGGGTTCCCCTTTCTCCACATCCTCGCCAACTTATGTTATTTCCTGAGTTGTTAATTTTAGCCATTCAGACAAGCGTGAGGTGGTATCTCATTGTGGTTTTTTATTTGTATTTCCCTGATGATGAGTGATGTTGAGCATCTTTTCATGTGTCTGTTAGCCATCTGGATGTCTTCTTTGGAGAAGTGTCTGTTCATGTCTTTTGCTAATAGTATTTTTATTTTCATATTATATGGTGCACACGTGCTTGTGTATGTGTGGGTGTGTACGTGTGTATGCTGTGAGCCTGCTCAGACATATATATTAGTAAGGAAGCTGCTTTATAACATACTTTTAACTGCTTCTTTTGCCAAAATAGATCTTTTTAAAAATTTTTAGTTCAGGTTCTTTGTATAAGTGTTGGGGGAAAAATAGAGAGAGTCCATGATAAATAAAAAGGAAAAATAACTCTTCCATGTAATCTTTTTGTTTTCAGGTGAACCGGAATTTAAGTACATTGGAAATATGCATGGAAATGAAGTGGTGGGACGAGAACTGCTGTTGAACCTTATTGAATACCTTTGTAAGAACTTTGGAACAGACCCTGAAGTGACGGACCTGGTCCTCAGCACTCGAATTCACCTTATGCCGTCCATGAACCCTGACGGGTATGAAAAGGCCCAAGAAGGTAAAGAAGCGCTGTCTGTTAATGCTGACCTTTTCGATTATCATATGCCATGATTATTTGGGAGTGGAAGGGAATTTGATTTGGTTGTTTCCTTGGAATTTCTTCTTACTTTGTTCTTATAATATATAATTGTTGCAGCTTTTGTATTCTTAAAACATAGGCTAGTTCAGTCAACAACTATGATATCAAGTTTATATATATATATACTTTTAATATTTATTTAATTTGGGGAGAGCACAAGCGGGGAAGGGGCAGAGAAAGGGGGACAGAGGATCCTAAGTGGGCTCTGTGCTGACAAGTTGACAGCAAGCCCGATGTGGGGCCCAAACTCACGAACCACAAGATCATGACCTGAGCCGAAGTTGGACGTTCAACGGAATGAGCCGCCCAGGCGCCCCAACACGTTTATATCTAATGGAGTTCTCCATATTAGCCATGGCTCTCATTTACTAAAAACTAATGTGTTCTTTTTTCACTCGCAGATTTTTCTTATCATAATGGTAATAATAGGGTTCTACTCCTTTTCAAAGGGGTATAAACTTAGGTTCAACCCTTTCTTCTCCATCAAGTTAAACTTCCAACTATGTTCTTGACTAGCTTTTTGTGATACGTTAGTGTAAGCAGACCACAATTTTCTTCCTTCCATTTGGTCTATTTCTTTACAATGTTTTAGTGACCTGTATGCCAGTAAAATAGAACCTCCCAATCGGTCATGTCCACTCAACATTGTAATCATGTCATTGTATATGATTATTGACAATTGAGCAGTACTAACAGTATAATTTATATAGTTGGATTTTTTTTTCCTCTCAACGTATGAACAGAGGACAGAAATGAAAGGATAATGGTCTTACCTCTCTGTTCAAAAGATCTGGAAGAGATAACACTTTAGTAATGAACAATACAAAAAAGATGTGTGTTTTAATCATAGTGTGCTTAATCGGAGTGAAGCCTGAGTTAAGATAGGTGAAGTAGTGTGTGTTGGATTAAAATGTAAGTGAAACATGGCTTAAATTTGAATACTTTATCATACAGGAGATTCCGTGAGTGTAATTGGCAGAAACAACAGCAACAACTTTGACCTGAACCGAAATTTCCCAGACCAGTTCTTTCAGATCACAGATCCTACCCAACCAGAAACTATGGCTGTAATGAGCTGGATGAAGTCCTATCCGTTTGTACTGTCAGCAAACCTGCATGGAGGTAATAGCAACTCGATATTCTAGTAATTAATTCTTGTTGAGGGCATTTGAAAATCCTGGTGGAATTTTATCTGTTTATAGTCTTAGGCTACCTCTAAACTGGTATCCTGTTACTGCTTTGACGGCAGATAGTAATAAAGATCTTTTCTCATTGCTTTTTAAGCCAGTTTTCTGGCTGTTTTCCCCCTTCCCGTCCCACATACTCCTTCCCTACTTTCTTCTTCCTCCTCCCCTCCTCCCTATCCTCTCACTCCCCTTGTCCCTCTCACCCTCCTCTCTTCCCTCCTCTCTCCCCGCCCTTGCTTAGTTCTTCAAGTGTTTTATATTTATCCCTCACATGTGTTTTATATTTATCTCTCTCACTGGGAATTTGGTAGCATACTCTTTATGATTCAGAAAAATTAAACACTAACAAATCAGAAATCTTTAGTCCTTTTTTTCCCTAAGATTTAATAAACCCTTTTATGTAGCTTTATAAGACATTCTCTTATTTTTTCCTTGCTGTGTATTTAACTGCAGCACAAGGGCCTCACTCTCATGTAGGGTTTGGGCTTACACACCTTTATATAATTCAAGAGGAATTGATCAGTTGAATAGAGTGAGAGGTCAAAATTAAAAATCATCACAATGTCCAACTAGGGCTTGTACGTAAGAATGAAAGTGTCAATGCCAACGTGAACAGAAAACATATTTCTACATGTAAACTTGTACGTGAACATTCATAGTAGCATTATTCATTATAACCTAAAAGTGTAAACAACCCAGGTATCCATCGACTGATGATTGGATAGATAAAATGTAGTATACCGGTACAATTGAATATTATTTGACCATGAAAAGCAAGGAAGTCCTGGTGCATTTTACAATATAAATGAAACTTGAAAATAGTCTAACTGATAGAAGCCAGTCTGCAGAAACCATACGTTATATGATTACATTTTATGAAATGTTCAGAATAGGTAAATCCATAGAGATAGGTAATAGATTAATGGTTCCTCAGGTTAACGTGGATAGTGGTGGGAAGGGATGGGAGTGACTGCTAATGGGTACGGGAATTTTTTGGCGTGATGAAATTATAATTAGAAAGTAATGATGGTTGTACAATTATATACTTCAAGTGGATGGATTGTATGTTATGTGAATTACAGTTGACCCCCGAACAACAAGAGGGGTAGAGGCCTTGTGCAGTTGAAAATCCATGTATTAACTTTTGACTCCCCCAGAACTTAACTAATAGCCTACTGTTGGCCAGAAACCTTATCGATAACAGTAACAGTTGATTAACACATATTTTGTATGGGGGTGTGTGTATGTATTATATGCTGTATTCTGACAATAAAGTAGGCTTGAGAAAAGAAAATGTTATATTCTTAAGAAAATAATAAGGAAGAGAAATACATCTGTAGTACTGTACTGTATTTATTGATAAAAATCCCCATGTAAATGAAGGATCCATGTAATTGAAGCCCCTGTTGTTCACAGGTCAACTGTTCATCTCAATAAAGCTGTTTAAAAAAAAAACAAGAGTGAAGATATTAGCACCAGGGGTAATGCGGAAGTAATTTAGTGTCGACATGTATTGGAATATCCAGTGAAGTATCACAGTTGAAATTTGATGGCGTGTAGATTAACCTGCCATTTTATTTTATTTTTTATTCTATTTATTTTGTTAACCTGCCATTTTAGAATGACGGTACACATTTATAATGTTTGTATTTAAGAGGTAAATAGAAATTCTCCAGAAATTGCCTTGAAAGCTTCCCAGTAATAGAAAAAAAATATCTTTACAATTGGTAATCATAAACAATTCTCAAAGACCCACACGGAAATTTTGAAGTTACAGCCTGGTTGGCAAAATAATTTTTATTGTATTTTATACCATGTTTGATAGAAAATATTTTTTATTTGAGTTTCAAAAAATATCCTCAGTATATATCACATATCGTGTTGGCTAAATCTGAAAACTTGATACTAGTTATATTTCAGTGAAAATAATTTACAGATTTACACATGTGGTATCAAGACATGTGGCATTGGGATGATGCATCTTCAATCATGTGGACTTGTTTCTTTCCATTACATATTTTGCTATAAACTTCCCTCTTAGAACCATTTTTGCTGCGCCCTGAAGGTTTAACTGTTGTGTTTTCATCTTAATTTGCTTCCAGGTACTTTTTTATTTCCTCTTTTATCTTCTGGTTGACTCATTCATTGTATAGTAGCATGTTATTTAACTCCATATATTTGTAGTCTTTCTAGGTTTTTTTCTTATGGCTGACTTCTAGCTTCATAACATTGTGGTCAGAAAAGATGCATGGTATGACTTTGATCTTTTAAAATTCGTTGAGGCTTATTTCGTGGCCTAATATGTGATCTGTTCTGGAGAGTGGTTCATGAGCACTTGAAAAGAATGTGTATTCTGCTGTTTTCAGATGAATATATCTGTTAAATATATCTGGTCCAGTGTATCATTCAAAACCATTGTTTCTTTGTTGATTTTCTATTTAGATGATCTGTCCCTAGATGTAAGTGGGGTATTAAAGTACCCTACTATTATCGTATTATTATCAATTAGTTCCTTTATGTTTGTTATTAACCTTTTTATGTACTTGGGTGCTTCCATGTTGGGTGCATAAGTATTTACAGTTGCTATACATTCCTGTTAGGTTGTCCCGTTTATTATTATATAGTATCCTTTAAAATCTATTTTGTGCAATATACGTATTGCTACTCCAGCTTTCTTTCAACATCCATCACATGATAGATGTTTCTCTATTCCCTCACTTTCAATCTGCAGCTATCTTTAGGTATAAAATGAGTCTCTTGTAGGCAACATATAAATGGATCTTGTTTTTTTTATCCATTCTGTCACTCTGTGTCTTCTGATTGGACCGTTTAATACATTTACATTCAAATTATTGATAGCTATCTATTTATTGCCATTTTATTACTTGTTTTGTGATTATTTCTGAAGAAATAATATTTCTGATCTTGTCTTCTCTTTTTCTCTTCCACGGTTTGCTGCTTTTCTTTAGTGATATATTTGGACTTTTTTCTTTTTGTTCTTCGCATATTTATTAGTGCTTTTTGATTTGTGGTTATCATTAGGTTTGTATATGACATCTTCTACATATAGCAGTCTACATTAAGTTGATGGTTAAGTTTGAACCCATTCTTCCCTTTTTAGGCATATGGTGTCATATTTTACATCCTTTTATTTTGTAAGTTCCTTGACTGAGTTTTTACAGGAATATTCATTTTCTATTGCTTTTATGTTTCCTACCTTTATACTGTCACTTGTAGTCTTTCCTTTTAACTCAAAGAGTCCTCTTTAATGTTTCTTGTAGGGCTGCTTTACTGGTCAGGAACTCCTTTAGTTTTTGTTTGTCTGGGAAACTCTATCTCTTCTTCTATTCTGAATAATAGCCTTGCTGAACAGAATATTCTTGACTACAGGTTTTTCCCATTTAGCACTTTGACTATATCATGCCACTCTATTCTGGCGTGGAAAGTTTCTGCTAAAAAATCTGCTGATAGCCTTAGGAGGTTTCCTTTGTATGTAACTGTCTTCTTTTGTCTTGCTGCTTTTAATATTTTTCTTTATCAGTGTATTTCCATTTTAATTACAATATGTCTTGATGTGGATCTGCTTTTGTTAATTTTGTCGGGGTTCTCAGTGCCTCCTGGATCTGGATATCTGTTTCCTTCCCCAGATTAGGGAAGTTTTCAGCTGTCATTTCTTCAAATAAATTCTCTGCCACCCTTCCTCCTTCTTTTGGGATCCTATAATACAAATGTTACTACATTTGATGGAGTCACTGAGTTCCCTAAGTCTATTCTTGTTTTGCATAATTCTTTTTTCTTTTGTTCACCTTGATTACTTTCTATTACTCTGTCTTCAAAGTCCTTAATTCATTCCTCTCTTTCTTCTGTCCTGCTGTTTATTCCATCAAGCATTTTCTCATTTCATTTATTGAGCCCTTTATCTCTACTATGTTATTCCTTATCTCTGTGTTAATGGCCCCAAGTCCAAGTGAGTATCTTTATGATCATTGCTTTAAATTCTCTCTCAGGCATGTTACTTATATCTGTTTCGCTTAGATCCCCAGCTCACCTTGTCCTGTTCTTTCATTTGGGACAAATTTCTGTCTTCTTTTTGTCTAAATCTCTGTGCTGGTTTCTCTCTGTTAGGGAAGTTGGCTAAGTCTCCTATTCTTGAGGGTAATGGACTCATGAAGAGGTCCTATAGTACCCTGACATGTAGTGTGGTGTCTCCTGTTACCCAGGAGTGTCTTTACTGTGCTCTGTGTGTGCTCTGCCATTTAGTCCTGTCTGCTTTATCTTTCAGGCTAGTTGTCTGCAGAGGCTGTCTTTGCCAGTTGTGGCCAGTGTTTGGTACCTGCCTTGAAGGTGGCAAGTTTTAACTGGTTTGCCTATGCACTGAGACCTGTGCTGCCACCACCAGAACCAGGGCCCCACAAAACTCCTGGTTTGAGAGATGCGATATGGGCAGGGCCTTGGGCCGGTCTTCGGGGGGCGGGGGCCCACCACACTGGGACTCAAGCAAATAAGACTGGAAAGGATGGTTCTTCCAGAGCACGGAGGTGGGGTGAGGAGAGAGGTGGAGGGTGGGGGGGTGGAGGGCAGGGAGTGGGGGATGGGGCTTGGTGTAAGCCAGTTCTGTAGCACGTGTTAGTGCTGCACTGGTTCCCACTGGTAGGTCTGTGCTTATGCTGAGGGACAGGGGAGGGAGATGGTTCTGGCCAGTTTCTTTGCTCCTGGAGAAGTTGAGAGGCTTCATGGAGACGTGAATGCTGCTTCTCTGGGACATACTCCAAGATGAAAAAATAACCTTCCTACTGTGCGCCACAGGTGATCTTCAGATCACTGATTCCACACTGTGTGTTTGCAGGCTGTTTACCCCACCGTCTCTCCAGGAGCAGCCCCAGTGTCCTCTGAGCTCTCCCAGGACCAAGCATGCTGACCTGTATGACTTAGGGCTTTAAACCCTACTGTTTGCAAGAACTCGTGAAATTCAGGCCTTCTCGCTTTCCAAGCCAATCGCTATGGGGATTCATTTCCCCTGTGTATCCCCATCGTGCTGGTCTGTCTCTCACCCTCCTCCACAACTGTGGCTCCCTCCCCACTGCAGGAGCCATGATCCATTTCTCTCCTAAACCATGTCTCTGCACTTCCTGCTTTCTCCGATGTGGCTTTTCTCTGCCTTTAGTTGTGGAATTTGTTCTGCTAATCTTCAGATCAATTTCTGGGGTATTTAGGATGATTTGATAGTTATCTAGATGTATTGGTGGGACAAGGCAAGCCTGGGTCTCTTACTCTGACGCCGTCTTTCCCTCTTTCTCCATGACATATTATGTTTACTCATCATAAAATCTTTAAATGGGTTTTGAAATCTTAGCAAAGAAATTTAAAAGAGGATCTCTTTGCTGTCAACCTAACAATTCAGAAGGATTTTGAAATAATAGAGAGAAAAGTAAGATTCCTTTTTGTAAATTTTGATACTAATTTTTTTACTGAGGTGAAATTCACATAACAAAATTAATCATGTTATGGTGACCTGTGTGATTAAGTCTTTTGAGCATCCAACTTTGGCTCAGGTCATGATCTCCAGTTTGTGAATTTGAGCCCCGAGTCAGGCTCTGTGCCGACAGCTTGGAGCCTGGAGCCTGCTTCGGATTCTGTGTCTCCCACCCTCTCTGCCTATCCCCTGCTCACGCTCTCTCTCTCTCTCTCTCTCTCTCTCTCTCTCTCTTTCTCTTTCTCTCTCAAAAATAAAAATAAACATTAAAAAATTTTTAATTGAACAATTCAGTGACATTAGTGCATTCACAATGTTGTGCAACTACCATCTTTATCCAGCTCCAAAACGTTTTCGTCTCACCAAAAGGAAACTATTGCTCTCTATTTTTCCCTCCCCTCAAATCCTGGTAACAACTAGTCTATGTTCTGTCTCTGTGGACATGCCTATTTTGGATATGTCATAGAAATGGAATCATACGAAATGTGACCTTTGGTGTCTGTCTTCTTTCACTTAGCATAATGTTTTCAAGTTCATTAATGTTGTAGCGTTTATTAGTACTTCATCCCCTTTATAAGCCTTTATGGCTTTATACAATCTTTTATTGTATGTGTATTACCACAATTTGTTTATCTATTTTTCCACTGAAGGACATTTGGCTTGTTTCCACTTGTTTGGTATTATGAATAATATTGCTGCGAGCAATGACATGTGATATCTGAGTCCCTGTTTTCAAGTAATTTGGGTAATTTCATGTGTAGTGTTTTTCTTTTATATTTTAATTGCAGTGTAGGTAACATACAGTGATATATTAGTTTCAGGTGTACAATATAGTGACTCAACAATTCCATACATTACTCAGTGCTCATCAAGATAAGTGTGCTCTTAATCCCTTTTATCTGTTTCATCTCCTCCCCCCCCACCCCCACACCAGTATCCATCAGTTTGTTCTCTGTAGTTAAGAGTCTGTTTTTTGGATTGTCTCTTTTTTCTTTGTTTTGTTTCTTCAGTTCCACATATGAGTAAAATCACATGGTCTTTGTCTTTCTCTGACTGACTTTTTTCATTTAACCATGTTTACCTTTTTGATGGAAAGACCACCATATGATAATTGCATGTTTAGCTTTTTAAGGAACTGCCAAACCATTTTCCACAGTAGCCGAACCATCTTACACTGCCAGCAATGTACAGGGGTTCCAGTTTTCTACATCCTCACCAACACTTGTTATTTCCTGTTTTTTATATTAGAGCCATTTTGGTGGGTAAAAAGTGGTATTTCATTGTCGTTTTTTAAAATTATTTATTTACTTATTTTGAGAGATAGAGAGAGTGCAAACAGGCGAGGGGCAGAGAAAATCCCAGGCGGGCTCTTTGCTTATCAGCACAGTACCCAGCAGGGGGCTCGATCCCCCACCCACCCCCCACCCCCCCGAACTGCAAGATCATGGCCTAAGCTGAAATCCAGAGGCAGTCATTTAACCAACTGAGCCACCCAGGCGCCCCCATTTTATAGTTTTGATTTGCATTTGGCTGATGACCAATAATAAGCATCTTTTCATGTACCTTTTGGCCATTTGTATATCTGCTTTGGAGAAATATCTGTTCAAGTCTTTTGCCAATTTTTTTTTTTTGGTCTTTCTGTTGGGCTCTAAGAGTTCTTTATAGTCTGTATTCTAGACCTTTCATCTGACTGCTGATTTGGAAATATTTTTTGCCATTCTATAGGTTGTATTTTAACTTTCTTAATAATGTCATTTGACACCCAAAAGTTTTTAATTTTTATGAAGACAAATTTATCTATTTTTTTCTTTTGTTGTTCCCGCTTTTTGAGTTGATACTAATTATTTCCTAAAAATAGACTTTTATAGAAATAAGTGTTTTATGACCTTTTTTTTCTGTCCTTAGATAATTAGCCATTTGAAAGAATCGAGTAGAAGTCGATGTTGACTTTTCTCTGCTCAAATTTTCAGATGCGGGTCATAGTTCTGGGGTGAAATTAAATTTTTTGAGACATCAAATTGGTCTAAGAAGAGGTGTGAAAGTACACTCGTTCTTGTTAGAACTATTTTGGGGAATGGAGTGAGCATAGCTCTTCATACTTGCTTCTTGACTAATT
The DNA here is from genome assembly GCA_030068075.1 of Paguma larvata. Taxonomy (NCBI): domain Eukaryota; kingdom Metazoa; phylum Chordata; class Mammalia; order Carnivora; family Viverridae; genus Paguma; species Paguma larvata. The sequence continues at coordinate 8,384,755 of CM057843.1, forward strand.
TTTTTTCCTCTATGTAAATGTTTGCTGGTATTTGCTACCACAGGATTTCTTCATCTGAATTCAGGTCGAATATGTTCTTTCATTCCATTCCCATGAAGTGGCATGAGTGGCTTAGGAGAGGAAGGGTAAATGGACCGATGAACAAAGGAAAACAGTGTGACTAATAGGAAAATAAAGGATTCCATCAGGCTCTTGTCTGAGAAGCACCCTAACTTCTTTATGCTCTATGGGGAGCACGAAGGGACGTGATATCCTTTATGTATGTTTTATTTGTTTATCTATTTTTTTAACTTATTTATTTTTAGGTAATCTCTAAACCCAACGTGGCGCTTGAACTCATGACCCTGAGATCAAGAGTCACATGCTTTTCCACCTGAGCCAGCCAGGCACCCTTTACATGTGTTTTAAAGCATCCTTTTCCTTTCTTTTCTTTTCTTTCTTTCTTTCTTTTTCTTTCTTTCTTTCTTTCTCTTTCTTTCTTTCTTTCTTTCTTTCTTTCTTCTTTCTTTCTTCTTTCTTTCTTTCTTTCTTTCTTTCTTTCTTTCTTTCTTTCTTTCTTTCTTTCTTTCTTTCTTTCTTTCTTTCTTAAAGCATCACTTTCTTTACCTTAAGTCATGAATTATCATATGCTATAACTCCGATGGACTAATTTGTATGTGAGCCTATGGGAAATTTTTAGCAGTGTCTTCTGAGTGTAGATCAGGGCTGGCTCTGCTATCCATACATAAGTCATTTAACCTCTCTGTTTTAGACTCCGCATCAGCACAATGAAGAGGATGGATTAATTGGCCTTCCGGGATCGTTTCTTATTTTAAAATTCCATGACATCGTAAATGTCTGAATTTTACTGAAAAAGTATCAAATTTTGCTTATCTTTTTGGATCCTAAATATTGTAAAATTGTTTAAATTAACCCTGTATACTCTTGGGTTCAGCTCTGACATGTAAATTATACCTAGAAGTCGAGGTAAATTCCTAAGACCTTTCTAGTTAAGGCAGCCTTTAAGTGTCATGCATAGCTGTTTATTATTTTACTTGTGCAGTCGATTTTCTGTTGAGGTAATAGCTTTTTTATTTCTCATGAGGAAATTAGCCTTGGAAAACTGTACTGGTTCCTGTCTCTCTCTGGCAGTATTGTGAAAGTGTACTTTATTTATGTTGGAGATCCATCTCGAAGGAGATAACATGGTACATTTTCCTCTGTTCCCTTGCAGGTTCTTTGGTGGTGAACTACCCTTTTGATGATGACGAACAAGGGGTTGCCACGTATAGTAAATCACCAGATGATGCTGTGTTTCAACAAATAGCACTTTCTTATTCAAAGGTAGGCTCATGTTTAAACGTGAAATGCTATAAATTTTTTTAATGAAAACAAAGTCCCGTAAGACTCAGGTTAAGTGCTTTCTTCTCAGTTAAGTCTTTCCACGATTCCTTTCAGGCAGTATTACTGCTTTTTCTCCTGTTTTCCGCCTCGCCGTGAAGGAATATACTATGTGATTCCCCATTGACCTTTAAGCTGAAGTAATGTCTTTTCGCCTACAGTTTTTTAGCATAGTACCTGAATCATCATAAACTAAACATAATAAATATAAATTAGCCTGCTAGTTTATTTCATTTGACTAGTACTTAAGTTATAACTCTAGTAAAGTGTCCGAGGTGGGGGCTGACAAGCTACAGCTCTAGGGCCAAATGCAGCTCACCAGTGCTTTTTTTTTTTTTTCACCAGTGCTTTTGTAAATAAAATTTTATTGACACACAGCCGCATCCATATTTTTTACATATTGTCTGTGGCTGCTTCCTCTTTCAGCATTTGAAAATAAGTCAGTGTCAGGAACCATATTAGCAGACTAAAGAAGAAAACACGGCAGTCCTCTCGATAGGGGCAGAGGGTAGAGTTGAGTAGTTGGAACAGACACTTTCAGGGCTGTAAAGCCTAGAATATTTTCACTCTAGTCCTTTACAGAAAAAAATTGCCAACCACCAGTCTAAGCTATTGAAAAGTCTGTAGTAACATAGCAAGGGAAAGCAGGCAGAAATTTCTATATTTTCTAAACTTTCTGTAATGAACACACATTACTTTTACACTCAGAAATGTTATATTTGTGTGTGTGTTTGTGTGAGATTTTAATTTAAAAATTGTTCTTAGATAACGTGTTAAAAGTCGGGGCTTGGAAACTAGACTTGTTAATTTCAGCTTTTGGTCTTACTGTGGACTCAGTCTGTGACTCGGCTATAGATAAAGAATGTTAATACTGCACCTCTGTGGTCTCTCATCACAGCTTTCTGTTGTTTCACGTCTTCCACACCTTCATTCTGCACAAGCGGACCTTGTTGAGAGTTTCTAACAGGGAAGTAGGCGTATTATTACACTTTAAGGAATAGTTGTCTTCTGTTTGGGCACGCCACTTTTAGAGGGGTGTTTATGGCATAAGAGGAGAATGGGATACCCTCTCTGAGTAATCAAAATGAAATTTAAGTGATCAGATTTTGCACATTTGGTGCCCAATCTTGTAGTTCTACTTTTTATCCTCATCTTGATTTCTAGTTCCTTAGCCTCTTTTTGTTTTCTTTGATCTTTAGTTCCTTTGATTTTACTCTCTACCCAGCTTAGAGCCCATGGACATCCACTTTAATGATGCTCTCACTTACACCTTGGAATACCCTTTTATCATACCTGCCTTGCCAACATCCAGTCCTCAGTAATTGCCACCACCGTCTCTCTTCTACATCCTAGAAAAGTCACACAGTCATGGAAATTGACAAGAGCACATACACATGTATGCTTTCTAACCTCAGCTGAGCCTTCAGATCTACTTGGTAGTATTTCATGTTTTGCTGCTTGACTCTTTGGCTCATTTCCCACTTTGGTGATTCTAAACCCTTATCCTCTACCTGAACCTCCTAATCCCAGCTTTTCTCCCCTTATTCTCAGTAGATCGCTTTGCCTTGAACTAAACAGAACTTTGAATAATTCTGTCTTCTCAGGTATTATCGACTGATGTCTTTCCCATATTCTCCTCCATTTCTTGATCCCACCACATCTGCCTCCTCTGGAATCTTGTGCCTTCGTTCTTCCTGTTGTAAATAGGAAAGGCAATAATTAAAATCCTCAGTCTTTACTCACAACCTCCTTTCTCTTAGCTGTGATCTGTCATGATCTATCATGCACCCAACCCCGTGTTGGGATTCTGTGTCTCCCCCTCTCTCTGCCCCACCCTCACTTGCGTTCTCTCTCTCTCTCTCTCAAAAAATAAATATATAAAAACCTTAAAAAAAAGAATCATATCTAGAATATATAAAGAACTCTTATAACAAATTGAACTAATCGACAACCTAATTGAAAAATGGGCAAAGAATTTGAATACACATTTCTCTTAAGAGGATATACAAATTAGCAAGAAGCAAACAAGAAGATACTCAATATAGCTAGCCATCAAGGAAATGCAAATCAAAACCACAATGAGATACCATTTTGTACCCACTAGGATTGCCTATAATTTAAAAAATGGAAAATAACAAGTATTGGTAAAAATGTAGAGAAATTAGAACACTTGTATATTGCTGGTGGAATTGTGAAATGGTGCACAACTACTTTAGAAAACAGTTCCTAAGAGTGTTAAATATAGAATTACCACATGACCTGACAGATCCACTTCCAGGTATATGCCCAAGAGAGGTGAAAACGTATGTCAACACAAAAGCTTGTACAGTTGACCCTTGAACAGCAAGGGGTTTAACTGCATGGGTCCACTTGTATGTGGACTTTCTTCTATAAATACAGTATAGTACTGCAAATGTGTTTTCTCTTCTTTATGATTTTCTTAATATCATTTTCTCTAACTTATTGTAAGAATATAGTATATAACACACATAACATATAAAAAATATATTAATTCACTGGTTATGTTATCAGTAAGACTTCTGATCAACCTTAGGCTTTTAGTAGTTAAGTTTGGGGGGAGTCAAAAGTTATACCTGGATTTTTTTTAACGTTTATTTATTCTTAAGAGACATAGGGACAGAACGTGAGCAGGAGAAGGGCAGAGAGAGAGAGGGAGACACAGAATCCGAAGCAGGCTCTAGGCTCTGATGAGCCGTCAGCACAGAGTCCGACATGGGGCTCGAACTCACAGACCGTGAGATCATGACCTGACCTGAAGTCGGCCGCTTAACCAACTGAGCCACCCAGGCACCCCTATACCTGGATTTTTGACTGTGTGAGGCATTGGCACCGCTAACCCTCGTGTTCTTCAAGGGTCAACTATACATGAATGTCCTAGCAGTATTGTCCATAGTAGCCACAAATGGAAACAAGCCCAAATGTCTATCAACCGATAAATGGATAAACAAAATATGGTATATTCGTGCAGTGGAAAAGCAGTCAGGGAGAGAGTACTGTTATGAATTACGACTTGAATGACTCTCGAAAACATTACACTAAGTGAAAGAAGTAAGTCACAAGAGACTACATATTGTATGATTCCATTTGTATGAAATGTCCAGAATAGGCAAATCCATAGAGACAGAAAATAGATAGGTAACCACCTAGGATTTGGGAGGCAGGGAGGGGCAGGGAAGAGGTTGGAGGAAAATGCAGAGTGCTGATGGGTATGGATTTCTTTGGGGTGATAAAATGTCCTAAAATTTACCATGGAGATTGTCACACAATTCAGTGAATAGACCAAAAACTATTGAGTTGCACACTTTAAATGGGCGAGTTGTATGTAAATTATATTTCAATAAAGCAGACTTTGAGAACCTTAAGACGGAGGGGTGGGGCATCCATTCCCATCCATCCCAGTTTATATGTAAGTCTAAAAGTTATATACCAAAATATTAACTGATGGATGATCTCTAGGCTTATATTTTTCTCCTTTGATGCTCCTAAAATTTCAAATCTTTCTATAATAACTTTTATTATATTTTAAGTATAATGAAATTCAGTGAATTCAATTAAATGAAAGAAACAGAGCTTTCTACTGTGCAGTGTGACAGATATCAAGTGTCAAAAAATGTCGAGGCATTAGTGGAAAACCAGCGATTTTTAATAAAAATTAGCTTAGTTAATAGTAGTATTCCAGTGTTAATTTCCTTATTTTGATAATTGTAGGTATACAAGATGCTAACATTAGGAAAAACTGGATCAAGGGTATACAACACTCTCTGTGCTATTTTTGTAACTTTTCTGCAAGACTAAAATTAGTTCAAGAGAAATCAAAAGAAAGGAAGAAAACGAAGTAGGCTTTTGTCTCCACTTCCTTATTGTTCTCTCCTCTCGGTTTCTTGTCATCTGTCTTCTGCCTATATTGTTTTACCTGGGGGTGCCCCATTCAAGCTTACCAGAAATCAATCAAATCTATCTATCTTTCTTTCTTTCTTTCTTTCTTTCTTTCTTTCTTTCTTTCTTTCTTTCTCTTTCTTTCTTTCTCCTTCCTTCCTTCCTTCCTTCTCTTTCTTTTCTTTCTTTTTCTTTCTTTCTCTTTCTTCTTTCTTCTTTCTTCTTTCTTTCTTTCTTTCTTTCCTTCCTTCCTTCCTTCCTTCCTCCCTCCCTCCCTCCCTCCCTCCTTTCTTTCTTTCTTTCTTTCTTTCCCTCTTTCTTTCTTTCTTTTTCTTTCTCTTTCTTTCTTTCTTTCTTTCTTTCTTTCTTTCTTTCTTTCTTTCTTTCATTCTTTCTCTTCCCCTCTGAAGTCTGACACTATTGTCTTCTTCCCTTGATCTCTGTCACATTGTATAATAGAAAGCTCTGCTTTTTTTTTTTGTCTTTTGTTGGCTAGACATTGTCTCTTTTCCTTTTTTTTTGCCCCTCCATCTTCTGTCCCCAGCCATTTTTACTGTCTTGGCAATTGCATCCAGGTGCTTTACCTGTCACCACTATGTAAATCCCTCTTTAAAAAAATGTTTCATAGAATGGAAGTTATTGTAAAAAGATTAGAAGATACAAGCAAGCAACAAGGAGAAGAGAAACCTAGAGACTACCCATCATTTAAAATCTTGGTATGTTACTTTTAGACTGTGTGTGACCTGAGACTGGACACATAGGTCCTCACCCTCAGTCTTCTGTAAGTTGTCAAATTGTTTTCTTGAAAAAAAATAATTAGGTTTAAAAACAATGATCAGATTAGTGAGAATTAAAGGAGATGGTAAAATGCACTGGTAAAATCAAATCCAGGGACTCATGATCTCACACTTGGATTATTTCAGTAGTACTCTGATGGACCTCCCTGGCTTTGGTTTATTTTTTACATTATTACTAGGATAAACTCCCTAGAGCCATGAATATTTCACATATCATCCTTTCTTCAGAGATATTTAGTGGCTCTTTATTACTCTGAGAATAAAGTCAAAATGTTAATGGCTACTTCCTAGAACTGTGTTGTCTAGAGTCAGATTTATACTAGATGATCCACTAAGATGTAGGAAGAATATATTAGAAAATCTATTTGTATTTTTAAATTTATCCTTTAAATGTTAAATGGATAGATAGATATTAATGGAAATGGAGATAAAGACATAGGTGTATGTATGCCTTTAGTGGAAAAACCAGAAGGCAAATGAATGTGTACACAATTATTATAGAAATAATAATCTTTATTTGATAAGAAAGCAGTGGGGGGTGCCTCAGTGGGTCAGTTGGGTAAGTGTCTGACTCTTGATTTCGGCTCAGGTCACAATCTCATAGTTTGTGAGATCGAGCGCTGGGTTGGGTTCTGTGCTGACAGCACAGAGCCTGCTTGGGATTCTCTCTGCCTCTCTCTTTCTCAAAATAAATAAACACTTTTTAAAAAGCAATGGGATCATAAGCTTATAATTGGTATGTTAAGTTTATGGGGGGGGTTGTTCATATATATATATTTTTTAATCCAGGGGGGTTGTTTATATATGGCATAGAAAGTTATACATTGAAGAGTCTGATTGCTTCCCATGGCTCCGCTCCACCCACCCCTTTCCTACCCACACATATACCCTATTGGTGACCACTTTTATTATTTTTCCTTATCCTACCTATAGTTTTTGATGCAAATACAAACAAGTAGAAGTAAGGATTCTTAATTTTTTTTCAGGAAAATGCCCAGATGTTTCAAGGTAGACCCTGCAAGAATATGTACCCTAATGAATATTTTCCTCATGGAATAACGAATGGAGCTAGTTGGTATAATGTCCCAGGTAAACTTTCTTTAATACCACGGTCATATAACTTGGACTTTCTATCACCCTGAAAGGTGCTACTTCTTACTGATTTTTTAATTTGAGAAAATATCATTCCTTTAAAAATATTGTTTAAATAATTTTAAACATTCAAATAACCTTTTCAACTATTTTTAAGTTTGACACATGTTGGGGTGTCTGGGTGGCTCAATCGGGTAAGTGTCTGACTTTGGCTCAGGTTATGGTCTCAGAGTTCATGGGTTCGAGCCCCACATAGGGCTCTGTGCTGACAGCTCAGAGCCTGGAGCCTGCTTTGAATTCTGTGTCTCCCTCTATCTCTGCTCCTCCCTTGCTCACACTCTGTCCCTCTTAAAAATAAAACAAAAACATTAAAAAAACGTGATATACGGGGCGCCTGGGTGGCTCAGTCGGTTGGGCAGCCGACTTCAGCTCAGGTCATGATCGCACAGTCTGTGAGTTCGAGCCCCGCGTCGGGCTCTGTGCTGGCAGCTCAGAGCCTGGAGCCTGCTTCCGATTCTGTGTCTCCCTCTCTCTCTGCCCCTCCCCCAATCATGCTCTGTCTCTCTCTGTCTCAAAAATAAATAAACATTAAAAAAAATGTTTAAAAAAGAAATGTGATATACTTTGGGTTTCGAGTAAAGATAGCGTACTAAAATTTCATGAAAGTGTTATATTTCATCTCTGGCTATGACCAAAAAAACCTTAGATGTGCTGAGAAGAAGACGGTAAGCTGCACTTGAATTCTTCTTAAACATGAAAGTACAGGTGTCTTACTTGTACCACAAGCATCAAAGAGCTCTCAAATGAACCTGTTACTGTTTTTCAACCAATGCTGAGAAAAGATGGATTAGACTTTTTACTAGGAGTGTTGTTTACCTTTTGGGATCTGATCTAGTCCTGCTTCTTCAGAGTGACTGGTTTTAATTTTTCATCCTTCAGGTGGCATGCAGGACTGGAACTATGTGCAAACAAATTGCTTTGAAGTGACTATTGAGCTAGGCTGCGTGAAATACCCGTTTGAAAAAGATCTGCCAGGATTCTGGGAACAGAATCGAAGATCTCTGATCCAGTTTATGAAGCAGGTAACTGTTCAGGAGCGAAGTACGAATTTCTCCCAAGAGCAAAAACACTTTTGCATGTACGTGTAGTTTTCACGTGGCGATTTTCAAATGTGCCCTCCTGAATTCCAGTTTGGCCTGTTCATGTTTTAGGATGCTTATCTGGAAAATTCATGGATGAAATGAGTTGGAGAGCTCATGGGGGCAAGAGTTGAAAATGATTAAACAGGGTAGTGATGTTTTGGTTTTAATGGACAGTGACTTTATATTCTGTCTTTATAAAAGACTGACATAAATTGGATATACCCCTAAGCTTTTGTCACGTGATAGAAAAATGGGCTATGGGGTAAATGCTTTTATTCTTTCTTTTTTCGCCAATGGTTTACTGTGAAATGATTGATTTCCTTTTATTTGAATATGCTTGGTAACCAATAGGTAAAGACTATAAGAAGTATACTAATATTAGTTAATTATTAGTGTAATCTGACTAATCCTTTGTGCTAGTACTTTTCTTTTCTTCTTTATTTCGTTTTGCCGAGTGGACTGGCATAAAGGCTGTGAGTTTGCATACTAATTTTTTAAAACACTTTATTATGAAAAATTTTAAACATATAGAAAGGTTGTTAATAATAAACACCTAGATTTAATAGTTTTTAACATTTTGCTGCATTTGTTTTATTTATATAAAATTACCCACATACACATATATTCCTGACCTGTTTCAATATAAATTGCAGCTATTATGACATTTCACCCCTAAATCTTTCAGAGTGCATTTTTTAAGAATAAGGATATTCTTCTGTATGACATCTTCAAGTGCCATTATCTCACCAAAGAAAATTAACAGTAATTCTCTAATATTACCTAGTATCTAGTCCATAGTCAGATTTCCTTCTTTCCCCAAAAATGTCTTTTTATAGCTATATATTTTTTTTCATTATAATAGTTTATTTTCAATAAAATCTATAAAGAACTCACCAAACTCCACACCCGAGAAACAAATAATCCAGTGAAAAAGTGGGCAGAAAATATGAATAGACACTTCTCCAAAGATGACATCCAGATGGCCAACAGACACATGAAACGATGCTCAAAGTCACTCATCATCAGGGAAACACAAATCAAAACCACACTGAGATACCACCTTACACCGGTTCGAGTGGCTAAAATGAATAAATCAGGAAACTATAGATGCTGGCGGGGATGTGGAGAAACAGGCACTCTCCTACACTGTTGGTGGGAATGCAAACTGGTGCAACCACTCTGGAAAACGGTGTGGAGATTCCTCAAAAAAATATAGCTATATTTTAGAACCAGGATCTAGTCAAGGTTTATGCATGACATCTGATTATAACATCTCTTTACTCACTTTAATCTAGAATGGTCCTTCCATTTTTTTTAAAATGACATTTCCCTTTTTAAAGAGGCCAGACAGTTTTCTTGTAGAATGTCCTATGTACTGAAGTTGTCAGAAGTACTAAAGTTTAAACAGTGTTATTTATATTCCTCGTGATAAAGACAAACCTAGTCTATGAAAAATTAGCCTTTCAGCAACTAACATACTTTGTTTAATGGGTGTTTATCTTTAACTTGACGCTCGGCTCCGAGATTCCTATTTCCTCCATGTTTACTTTATTATCAATCTGTTGTTTGGGATGTAAGCTCCCAAAATAATTAGATGATGATCTTTACCACTGACATCCGAGTGTCCTTGTACTTTATCCAGGTTCATCAAGGTGTCAAAGGATTCGTCCTGGATGCCACGGATGGCAGGGGTATCTTAAATGCCACCATTAGTGTGGCTGAAATTAATCACCCAGTGACTACTTACAAAACTGGAGATTACTGGCGTCTGTTGGTTCCAGGAACTTATAAAATCACAGCATCTGCTCGAGGGTGAGTGACTGAATACTTTGAAATTGAGTGCTTGAGGAAGGACAAACACGGTTCTGTCCTAGAAGATTATTTCCAGAAAGCCCTAGAGAAGCCAAGCAACCCTGAGTTTTATGCTGGGAAGTTTAGAGCTGGTTACACATTTGAATCTCCTCTAGTGATAAAGTGAGTACATAAACTATCACATTTAAGAAATCTGTGAAATTATGCACTTCGAACAGCGGCCTCTCTTATCCTCCTCCTCTCAGCTCCGCTGCCTCCTGTCCAGATGTAGACGCTGTAGTCAGTGATTTCCTTCACTCTTGGTAACAATTCTGCACAGTACCTGTTAGTTGGGAAGAAAGGACTCCAGTTCTACCGTATGCTTCTAGCCATGTTGTCCAATAAATACCACCACTTTCCATGTGTTCTCTTTTATTTTTATTCATTTATTGAGAGAGAGAGAGAGAGAGAGAGAGAGAGAGAGAGAGGGAGATTGGGGGAAAGGGGCAGAGGGAGAGAGAGACTATCTCGAGCAGGCTCCACAGTCAGCACAGAGCCCAACACAAAGCTCCATGCCACAACCCTAGGATCGTCACCTGAGCCAAAACCAAGAGTTGGACACTCAACCCACTGAGCCACCCAGGCGCCCCTACATTTGTTCCCTCTTAAAGCTCTTTCACACTTTTATCTATCTGCACTTAAACTATTCTCTTTCCTTTCTATAAAAAAAATATTTTTAATTTGAGTTCACACACAATATTACATTAGTTTCAGGTATGCAATAGTAATGCAACAAGTCTTTACATTATGCTATGCTCACTGCAAGCTACCATCCATCAGTCACTATACAATGCTATGACAATACCATTGACTGTATTTCCTGTGCCGTACCTTTTATTTCTATGACGTATTCATTCCATAATTGGAAGTCTGTATCTCCTACTGCTCTTCGCCCATTTTGCTCACCTGCCCCCTACAACTATCAGATTTTTCTCTGTATTTATGGACGTTTCTGCTTTTTGTTTGTTTATTCATTTATTTTATGAGATTCCATATCTGAGTGAAATCATACAGTATTTGCTTTCCCAGTCTGACTGATTTCACTCAGCATAATACCCTCTAGGTCCATCCATGTTGCAAATGGCATGATCTCATCTTTTTTTAATAGTTACATTATATTCCACTGTGTGTTTACACCACTTCTTACTTACTCATTGGTTTATTAGTGGACACTTAAGGTGTTTCCATCTCTTGGCCATTATAAATCATGCTGCGATAGACATAGGGTTGCATGTATCTTTTCAATTTACTGTTTTTGTTTCCTTTGGGTAAATAGTCAGTGGTGGCATTATTGGATCATATGGTACTTCTATTTTTAATTTTTTTGAGGAACCTCCGTACTGTTTTCCACAGTGGCTATGCCAGTTTACATTCCCACCAGCGGTGTAATAGTTTTTTTTTTTCCCACATCCTTACCAACACTTGTTATTTCTTATCTTATTCATTTTAGCCATTCTGACAGGTGTAAGGTGGTATCTCATTGTGGCTTTGATCCGCATTTCCCTGATGATTAGTGATGTTGAGCATCTTTTCATGTGTCTGTTGGCCATCTATACATCTTCTCTGGAAAAATGTCTATTCAGGTCCTATGCCCAATTTTTAATTGGATTATTTGTTTGTTTGTTTGTTTTTTTTTTGGCTGTTATATAAATTCTTCATATATTTGGGATATTAACCCCTTATAGGATATATCATTTGCAAATGTCTTCTCTTGTTCAGTAGTTGCCTTTTTGTTTTGATGATTTCCTTCCCTGTGCAAAAGCATTTTATTTTGGTGTAGTCCCAATGCTTTATTTTTGCTTTTGTTTCCCTTGCCTTAGGAGACGTATCTAGAAAAATGTTCCTATGGCCGAGGTCAGAAAAATGACTACCTCTGTTCACTTCTAGGATTTTTTATGGTTTCAGGTCTCACATTTAGGTCTTTAATCCATTTGAATTTATTTATGCATATGGTGTTAGAAAGTGGTCCAGTTTCATTCTTTTACATGTGGCTGTCCAGGTTTCCCAGCACCATTTATTGAAGAGACTACCTTTTCCCTATTGTATATTCTTGCCTGCTTTGTCATAGATTAATTGACCATGTGTGTGGGGGTTTATTTCTGGGCTCTCTATTCTATTCCATTGATCTGTTCTTGTCTATTGTTGTGCTAGTACCATACTGTTTTGATTACAGCTTTGCAGTATATCTTGAAATCTGGAATTGTGATACCTCTAGCTTTATTTTTCTTTCTCAAGGTTGCTTTGTCTATTTGGGGTCTTTTGTGTTTCCACATAGATTTTAATATTATTTGTTCTAGGTTCTATGAAAAATGCTGTTGGGGGATACCTGCATGGCTCAATAGATTAAATATCCAGCTCATGATCTCATCATGAGGTCATGATCTCGTGGTTTGTGAGATCAAGTCGTGTGTCGGGCTTTGCATTGACAATGTGGAGGCTGCTTGGGATTCTCTCTCTCTCCCTGTCTCCCTGTCTCTCTGCCTCTCCCCTGCTCACGTGCTCTCTCTCTCTCTCTCTCTCTCTCTCTCTCTCTCTCTCTCAAAATAAAAAAAAAGGAAAAATAAAAATAAATGCTGTTGGGAATTTGATAAGGATTGCATTGAATCTGTAGATTGCTTTAGGTAGTATGGATATTTTAAAAATATTAATTCTTCCAATCCATGAACATGGAATATCTTTCCATTTGTTTGTGTCATCTTCAATATCTTTCTTCAGTGTTTTATAGTTTAATTTAGAGTACAGGTTTTCACCTCTCTGGTTAGATTTATTCCTAGGTATTTTATTATTTTTGATGCAATTGTAAATGGATTGTTTTCTTAATTTCTCTTTCTGCTACTTTGTTACTAATGTGTAGAAATGCCACTACTGATTTCTGGGTACTTCGTTTCCTGTAACTTTACTGAATTCATTGATTACTTCTAGTAGATTTTTGGGTAGCCTTCAGGATTTACTATTTACAATAGCATGTCATCTGCAAATAGTGACAGTTTAATTTAGGAGATGCCTCCTGTTTTTTGTTTGTTTGTTTGTTTTTGTTTTTGTTTTTGGTTGGTCTGGTTGCTGTGGCTAGGATTTCTGGTATTATGTTAAGTAAAAGTGGCAAGAGTGGATGTCCTTGTCTTGTTCCTGATCTTTGAGGAAAAGTTCTCAGGTTTTCACCATTAGCATGATGTTAGGTGTGGGTTTTTCATATATGGCCTTTATTACGTTGAGGTGTTGCTTTGGTGAAATTTTCTTTCTTGTTTCTAATTCTTTAAGAAAGGGCATTTTCATCTCTTTTACAGGTTTTATTTCTACAAAGATATGTTTACTTAAAAAGAGACAATGAACTTATGACTTTTTTCCTTGGAAAACACTTAATTTTCTTTATCTTCTCCATCCTTTACAAACAGCTTAGATTCTTAACCACCTGTTTAATCCAAAACTTATCATTTTTACCCTCTTGTAGTTTTCTTCCTTGTGTTTTAGCAAGTATAGATGTTACCAATGGATATTTTCCCCTCCCCTTACTGGTTATCTAATTTCTGAAGAGTTAGCTTGAACATTACATTGAAGTAAGGGTAAGTACATGAAAATATTTCTAGTTACTGCTACCTTTTTTTTTTTTAAAGAAAATGATTTCAAATATCTATTGGTCTGTAAAATGGATGGATTAGAACTTCACGCTAATGGGAAATGAGGTCTTTTCTGTTTTTCTTCCATTTTGTTATAGTATTAGAAAAACAAAAGCAGCAAGATATCTGAAAAATAGGGCAAGAATGATGTGTTTGGTAGCTAATGTCCTAAGTTAGTACCGCTTAAAATTTCCCCACCGTATGTACACCCTGAGCACAGACAAGTGAACTCGGACTCCAGGAGACGTGGAATATTTACTGCAAATACAAGCTTTCTTTTGAGGTCACATATTTAATCTTAAAAACCCACTTATATTTTACAGTCTACCTACATCTGTTTCTTTGTTAATTAATGTTTAAAACAAATAAAAAATTATCACAAAGTTAAAAATTTGAGTCTCGTAGGATTTATCTCAAGGATTCACATGTCCTCTGCAGCCTCCTGTCTCTGCAGGGCATGGGTGTCCACCTGCAGAAGCATGGCCCTCATGGCTCCTTTATTACAGGTATAATCCAGTTACCAAGAATGTGACTGTGAAGAGTGAAGGGGCTACTCAGGTCAACTTCACACTTGTCCGATCGTCAGCAGATTCAAACAACGAATCGAAGAAGGGAAAGGGGGACAGCACCAACACCGATGATGTCAGCGATCCAACCACTAAAGAGTTTGAAACTTTAATTAAAGACCTTTCCGCCGAGAATGGTTTGGAAAGCCTCATGTTACGGTCCTCCTCAAACCTGGCTCTTTATCGATACCACTCGTACAAAGACTTATCAGAGTTTCTGAGAGGACTTGTGATGAACTACCCACACATCACAAATCTCACCAAGTAAGTGTCACCCTCTTACTGCTTTTCTTTCATTTGCTCATTCATTTTTTTTCTTTTCTTTTTTTTCTGTCTTTCTTTTTTTCTTTGCTTCTTTCTTTTCTTTTCTTTTCTTTTATTTAGAGAAGTTATGTTTAACATAAGCCATGTTGAATGGTTCTTGTAATTTATTTGGAACTGCATATGGAGAGAATTGGAGTTTACTTCTTTTGAAACAGGTATTGCTTAGAGATCTTTCTAACAATGAATCTGAAAACTTTTATGAGGAACGCTGGAGGAGAATTACTTGTTAGATTAGCAATGGAAGGTCTGTGCTGCCTGGAAATAAAATTATTCTTCCTAATGATAACTTTGACTGAATTAAAAACGCTTTCCACTTTCTCAGCTGCAGATTCACATCCTGACTATTAGTTTGTTTTATTTTTCTGGGGGCAAGGGACAAATTTGGAACTGTGAGTTCCCCTGTCAGGGGTCATTCTTTTTTTTTTTTTTTTTTTTTTTTTTTTTTTTCAAATAGAAAAATGAAGTCTGGTTACTGCCATTCTCTAGACTCTAGTCTCTGTTCACAGTTGGTGTCCCCTGAAGCCTGAGGGACATCTGTGATCGAGGGTCCTGGGAAAATATCCAGTACTGGCTTAAGTAAAACGGATGCCGAGCCAGCCTTTCTCTTCACTTTCTGGGGCTTCTCTGCCTCATTTTCACTGTTTCATTATGAGTCTTCTTTAAATCTTATTACAGTCACTTAAGGAGGGCACTCTTTGGGATGAGCACTGGGTGTCGTATGTAAGAGATGAATTACTGGGTTCTACTCCTGAAACCAAGACTACTACCCTGTATGTTAACTAACTTGAGAATAAATTTTTAAAAAAATTTAAGAAAATAGAATAAAAATAAGATGAGAAAAAAATTTTGTTAGTTACTTGAAAATTATTTTCTTCATTTGTTGATTCCTGTTGTTTGCTTATTGAGAGTTTTACTCTACAAGCTGCCCCGAGCTTGTAACTCTCTACTACATACCGAATGAACATTATCTAGCCTTTTGTATTTTTACTTTGTTTTCCTTCATTGGTCCTTCTAATTTGCCAGTACGTTTAGCTTCTCAAATACTGGTTTATAGTGTTCCTAGAAGCAGAGTGATATTTACTTTGGCAATACCACTTACCTCTCTTCCTCAACCGATTCTTGAATATTTCTGCTCAATTCAGGTTTTAATACTGGTCCGTCTTAGTGCCGTATAGAGCTTATAGACTTTCTTATTTTTTATTTTTTATTTTTTTTAATATTTATTTATTTTTGCGACAGAGACAGAGCATGAGCGGGGGAGGGGCAGAGAGAGAGGGAGACACAGAATCCAAAGCAGGCTCCAGGCTCTGACCTGTCAGCACAGAGCCCGATGCGGGGCTCGAACTCACAGACCGCGAGATCATGACCTGAGCTGAAGTCGGATGCTCAACCGACTGAGCCACCCAGGCGCCCCTAGACTTTCTTATTTTAAAATAAACAAAAAATTGGAGAGTACTTTTGCTATCCATTACTTCATCCATTTAAGCTTTTTTCCAATTCAAGATGCACTTTTTAGTTAAATATTTTCCCCCAAATATGCAACACCTGCCAGTGATGAGACACAAGACAGTTTTCGGCAGCCCACCAATAGGTACTGAGTATCACTAGTTAGAATCCTGGGAAACCAATGATTTTTCTATTCTATGAATCCTTCTCAATTTAAAGCTAATTTTTTTTTTCCTATGTAACTATTATAAATCTCCCTTTGTATCAAAGAAACCAGGCCTTAAGCTCAGAGCTTGTGGGCAAGGGCAGAGTGCTTTAGGATTTTTGCTACAATACTAGTATTGCATTTATAGTAAAGTATAAAGAATCTTATTTACATAAATTAATTTACGTTTAAAAAGTAAGGTTCTGGACATTGTGTATATTTAAATTTTTCCACAATAAAAATTTTAAGCGAGTTAATTGGAAAGCCACATGTTAAGCAAATAGTAGCATAGATTATAGAAGATAGGGCAAATGGTATGAGAATGACTGAATTTGGAGGAACGCTGAACCAAGTCGCACTCTTCCCTAAATCTGATGATATCCCACTTGTATTTGAGTTTCTTTGGTCAAGGAAAACCGATTTTCTTAAGATTTTCTGACCCACCGATGTATTCTTTAAAGACTTTTAAAGGTTTCATGTTTGTTTTCATGTCTGAAACAAGTTTATTTAAAAACCTGTATGTCGGCATTAACATAATGCTTGCTGACTTGCTGACTTGATGTTTTTGATTTTCGAAAGTTTGGGACAGAGTTCCGAATATCGTCACATCTGGTCCCTCGAAATCTCCAATAAGCCCAACATATCTGAGCCCGAAGAACCAAAGATCCGTTTTGTTGCTGGTATCCACGGAAATGCTCCAGTTGGAACTGAACTACTCTTGGCTCTGGCAGAATTTCTCTGCCTAAACTACAAAAAGAACCCAGCCGTTACTCAAGTAAGAGACTAGCCCATTTTGACATGCTTTAGAAGGAAAAAGCTCGGTTTTACCTTGATACCAAGGCACCATTACAATTTTTTCAAATTTCCTGTGAAATATTACACAGAGGCACATTTAGTGCATTATTAAAACTTTACCCTTTGAAAATGGGTCATCTTTGTATATACTCATTGTTAACACTGTCTTTCTGCTGTATTTCTTTGTATATAATTAGGAGGCATAGAGAAAAAAATACTGAAGATTTGCATTCAATCTTTTACTCCTTTATTTAATAGTCAAATTACCCTTCCAATCTTTACTTACCATTCCGTACGTTCTAACTTGAGAGGCTTCCATTGCTAGTGACTTATAATTGGGACACCATGTTGAAAATGAGGTGGGGCGCCTGGGTGGCTCAGTCGGTTAAGCGTCTGATTTTAGCTCAGGTCATGATGTCACAGTTCATGACTTCGAGCCCCACGTCTGTGCTGACAGCTCGGAGCCTGGAGCCTGCTTCGGATTCTGTGTCTCCCTCTCTCTGCCCCTCCCCTGCTCACACTCTGTCTCTCTCTCTCTCTCTCTCAAAAATAAATAAACATTAAAAAATTTAAAAAGCATAGTTGGACATCTTGGCTGCTAAGAGATTTAGGAAAAGCAATATGGCATTGTCTACAGAAAAGAATTCTGATCCAGAGGATTGGTCATGTATGATTAAGCAGGCTGGTTCTGTGTTGTCTTAGAGAAAGGCAGGAACGAGTGCACATTCTCCTAGAGCATTCGCTGTCTATGTAGAACTTAGGAAAGGAGAGGGGCGCCTGGGTGGCTCAGTCAGTTAGACGGCCGACTTCGGCTCAGGTCATGATCTCATGGTCTGTGAGTTCGAGCCCCGCATCGGGCTCTGTGCTGACGGCTCAGAGCCTGGAGCCTGCTTCGGATTGTGTGTGTGTCTCTCTCTCTGCCCTTCCCCCACTCGCACCTTGCCTCTCTCTCAGAAATAAACAGAAACGAAGTTTCTTTTTAAGAACTTAGGAAAGGGGAAAGGAACTAATGTTTGTTTAATACCTACTGTGTGTCAGGTGCTTACACTGAATACTTCACATACATCATAATTTAATTCTCAATTTGTTCTCCATTGTATAGATATGAAAATCGAGGCAGAGATATTTGATAACTTACAGGAGGTCACACAGCTAGGATGTGGTAAAGCTGGGTTTTAAACCCAAGCGTGTCTCACTCCGAAGTCATGCTGTTTTGTTACACGATAGTGCTTCCCCTAAAAGAAATTTGGGGAGAATCGATGTCATGATTAGGATCAGAAAGTCCTTATGGGATCAGGTGAGATGAACGTAAATCAGACTTGACCAGAAGTTATTTTACCATTTTCAGCAAAGCAAATTGTATTGGTTTTTCAGTGTGATTTGTAAAGAGTACTCCAAGGACATTTTTTGCTCTGTTCTTAAGGGGCACCTGGGTGGCTCAGTCGGTTAAGCGTCCGACTTCAGCTCAGGTCATGATCTCGCAGTTCGTGAGTTCGAGCCCCACGTTGGGCTCTGGGCTGACAGCTCGGAGCCTGGAGCCTGCTTTGGATTCTGTGTCTTCCTCTCTTCCTGCCCCTCCCCTGCTCATGCCCTGTCTCTCTCTCTCTCTCTCTCACAAAAATAAACATTTAAAAAAAAAATGGGAGAGTTTCTAGAATAGTGTTTCTCAAGCTTGGCTACATATTAGAAACATTTGGGAAGTTTTTAAAAATACCAATGCCCAAAAATATTAGTATTCCTTTAAAAGCTCCTTTAGGTTATTCCAATGTTTGGCCAGATTGCTGCCTACTGATATTATGGTTATAAGCGAATGTATGTCCTCGGTAAAATACCTACCAGGAATTTCAAAACTTCTAGTTTGTGAGAATTTGCTTCACTGGCCCAATTAGACTGGAACTAGTAATCATACTTTATTATTTTTTAACGTTTATTTATTTTTGAGAGAGAGAGAGACAGAGTGTGAGCAGGGAAGGGACAGAGAGAGAGGAGACACAGAATCCGAAGCAGGCTCCAGGCTCTGAGCTGTCAGCACAGAGCCCGATGCAGGGCTTGAACTCGTGAACTGCAAGATCATGACCTGAGCCGAGTTGGATGCTTAACCGACTGAGCCACCCAGGCACTCCAGGAATTGTACTTTAAATGTTTTTTTAATTTATTTTGAGAGAAAGCGTGCCAGCAGGGGAGCGGCAAAGAGAGAGAGAATCCCAAGCAGGCCCCACGCTGCCAGCACAGAACCTAATGCGAGACTTGATCAGAAATCGAGTCAGATGCTTAACTGACTGAGCTACCCAGGTGCCCTTCATAATGTTACTTTAGATTCCATTTGTTTCGAGATAAGGGCCAGAATTATCTGGCAAGTTCAAGAAAATATACACATGCCCTGAGACCTGTAGCAAAGCTCAAGCGTGTACACTTTAGGAAAAAATCCTTCCCAGGGGAGAAAGTTGAGAACCACTGAATTTAAAGTCTCTAATATTTTCAGTCTTTGGACTGTTTTAGCAGAATAAATAAATCAGGGATCATTTATCCTGATTTACTATCAGAAATGTATAGGGTGAAGTATATCGGAAATTAGTTCATGTCACATAGGTAGGTATTGATGCGTATGGATCATTTGGAGGAGGAATTATTATGGGCAAGACAAATATTTTACTTCATTTTTTTTTGTCATGCTGGTTTCAACTCTTCTGTCTCATAGTTTCCAGACATAATTGTTAGAATATGCATTCCGGTTTTTAACCTGGAAAATATAGTCTTACCATTATTATTGGTTTCAGCCAGTGTTCAGCAAACATTTTCTATATGAGGACATACAGTATATATTTCAGGCTTTGTGAGACAGCTGTTCTGTGTTGCAACTATTCAACTCTGAGTTACAGCATGAATACAATCATACGAATGGGCATGGCTGTGTGCCAGTAAAACTTTATTTACAATAGCAAGCAGCAGGCTGGATTTGGCTTGCAGGCAGCAGTTTCTGACCCCTTTGTAAGTCATTAGGAAGTCTCTGGAAATAGTTGTGCAGTAGTTTTTCGGTTTGTTTTTTTTTAATTTATTTAGAACAAGAGAGCATTTTATTTTTATTTATTTTGTCCTGCCTTTTAAGTCTATATAAAACAATAAAGACTTGGGGTGCCTGGGTGGTTCAGTCAGTTGAGCATCTGACTCTTGATTTCAGCTCAAGCCATGATCCCAGGGTCTTGGGATCGAGCCCCGCGTTGGGCTCTGCACTGAGTATGGAGCCTGCTTAAGATTCTCTCTCTCTCTGTCCCTCTCTCTCTCCCCGCTTCCTCCCTCTCTCCATCTGCCCCTTTCCCCTGCTTGCACTCTCTGTCTCTAAAATAAAAAAAATAATAATAAAAACATAAAATGAAACGATAAAGACTCTGAGGCATGGGAGGTTATCTTATGATTCCACATAGAGCTAACAAAGTCACTGGTTTCTGTTTCTGTTGTAGCTGGTTGACAGGACCAGAATTGTGATCGTCCCGTCTCTGAATCCAGATGGGCGAGAGAGGGCACAAGAGAAAGATTGTACGTCAAAAAGAGGACAGACAAATGCTCATGGCAAAGACTTGGATACAGACTTCACAAGTAAGACGACTTTTGGAACCATTAAACTACTTTGCACATAATTTTGATTTCTCTTAGCCAGGAGATTGGTAGACTGTGTAGATGAGGAATGGGGTACTTCGTTCTAGGCTGTGCATGGAAGGTAGAAATGGCAAGCTAGAAACTTGTCAAATTTTTCTCCTTTCAAGTGTTGTCTTAGAAATTCAACCAATATTATTGGAAGGGTTCTGTTACTAGTCATGCAGATATGTATTTTTTCTCTCTCTATCCGCTCATATATGTGCATACACACATACACACATGCATGTGTGCATACACACACACACACACACACAATTAACGTGTATGTCAACATGAAGGAGCCTCTTTCTTATTAAACAGAATCATCAACTGTACATATTGCTCCGCAACTTTTGTCCCTGAGTGTATCACTGATACCGTCCCGTTCCGGTACTTACAGACCTCTCACATTCTTATTAATGACATCTTAGTTCGCTGTTACTCTATGGCAACAATCTAGTTGGTTGGACAATTTTCTTACTAATGGACAGTTAGTTTCTTTCTAATTTTTTGCTCTTGCAAACAGTGCTACAGAAAACATCCTGATTTTTGAAAATTTTCTTTTCTTTCAAAGACAGGTTATATACTCTCAAAATTGTTTTTTTTTAAGTTTAAGTTATTTATTTTGAGAGAGAGAGCACGATCAGTGAAGGGCAGAGAGAAGGAGAGACAGAATCCCAAGCAAGCTCCACACCATCAATGCAGAGCCCCATGTGGGGCTCGAATCCACGAACTGTGCGATCATGACCTGAGCCGAGATTAAAAGTCAGATACTTAACCCACTGAACCAGCCAGGTGCCCCTCAATATTTTTTTTT
Source organism: Paguma larvata (assembly GCA_030068075.1). NCBI lineage: Eukaryota > Metazoa > Chordata > Mammalia > Carnivora > Viverridae > Paguma > Paguma larvata. The sequence continues at coordinate 8,406,314 of CM057843.1, forward strand.
AAGAGGATATATTCGGGGCACCTGGGTGGCTTGATCTCAGCTCAGTTCATGATCTCACAGATTTGGGAGATCAAGGCCCATGTCAGGCTCTGCACTGATAGTGCAAAGCCTGCTTGGGATTCTCTCTCTCTCCCCCTCTCTCTGCCCCTCACACACTCTTCTCTTTCTCTCTCAAAAATAAATAAACTTTAAAAAAAATAGAGGATATGTTAATCCCTTTTTGTTTCCAGTAAGAATTTTAAGCTTGCTTAGAGTCATTAGCCTTTAAACACTATCCTGAATTACATAAAACTCAACGTAATCTACCTTCTAGAGTGTATCTTTCATGCTATTGAGATAGTTTGGAGTAATGCAGTGTTTACATACAGATTTTTAAAGTTAGCCTCTGATTGTGCTCGTGTAGAGAATATTTTCTTAGCCATTCATACTAAAAGTTTGAAACTCGGTATTTTATATTTGACTTTTGCATTTTTTTAGATAATGCCTCCCAGCCTGAGACTAAAGCAATCATTGAAAATTTGATTCAAAAACAAGACTTCAGTCTTTCTGTTGCATTAGATGGTGGTTCAGTGCTGGTCACATATCCGTATGACAAACCAGTACAAACAGGTACGTAGAATATCAATTATGTATATACTTTCTCAGCTCAGTTAGAAAATTCCAATTAGGTAATGTCCCTTCGAAATTTTTTAAAAATTGTGAGCATTTGAGCATACTCCATGAACCAACAACCAACCTAGGAAGATTGTGCTTATATCAACAGCTCAATTACTTGGAGGAGAGAGGTTAGATCTAATGATAAGCTAGCTCTATTGAGTTCAACCATCTTGTCACATTTGTTCAATCTAGTTCACAAGCATTTATTGAATAATTATTATGTCTATAGACGTTGGAATACAAAAGTGAATAAGACACAATGCCTGCTTCAAGAAACTCGTATTATATGTAACCCAATATTAGCAATACAGAATCACCCTTCCCTGCTTTAAACCTTGACTGACTTGGTTGTGTTTAAAAAAAAATTTTTTTTATGTTTATTTATTCTTGAGAGAGAGACAGAGTGTGAGAGGGGGAGGGGCAGAGAGAGAGAGAGAGAGAGACAGAATCTGAAGCAGGCTCCAGGCTCTGAGCTATCAGCACAGAATACGACATGGGGCTCAAACTCACAAGCCGTGAGCTCATGACCTGAATCGAAGTCAGATGCTTAACGAACTGAGCCATGTAGGCACCCTGTGACTTGGTTGCATTTAGATAAGTTTAACATTTAGATGAGTTTAACAATTGCTTGTTGATCTCTCTGGGGCCATTGTATATGGAGGTAGTTTGTGTTGTTTCAATGCAGCTTAGAAGGAATATTGTTATTAGGACTTCATTGCCCTAAATGTAATAAAACATACCAAGCAAGTTTGTATTTTACTGTGGTGGCCTGTTGTGTAAACTAACCACTAGCACCTTTTAATCTAAGGAAGATGTATATCTTCTCAGTCTGATTGTCCTGGGCTCAACAGAACCATGTGGTTAATTATGACTCCTCAATGCACTTCAGTGGGGTGCAAGATTAACTAGAAGGAGAGAAAGATGACTTTCGAATCCATGAAGTTGAACTTGGAGTAAGATCTTTTGGATTTCTCCAACTTCTGAATTTTTCTTTTTATAGTGGAAAACAAAGAGACCCTGAAGCATTTGGCATCTCTTTATGCAAATAACCATCCATCCATGCACATGGGTCAGCCCAGTTGCCCAAATAAGTCAGGTAGGTGTTTTCCATACCCTTTGCTCTTGTTGCTGCTTTCAGGGATGGAGGGTGTCTTACCTCAAGGTCTTGTTGAGCCTCTGTCTCTCAATGCTTTTATAGATGAGAATATCCCAGGAGGCGTAATGCGTGGAGCAGAATGGCACAGTCACCTGGGCAGCATGAAGGTAATCTCTACAGAATATAGTGAGAGTAGAATATAATCATTGGCCATTGAGTGACAGAATAGGGGGCTTTTCTGATAATAAGCAAAGTGAATGGCATCTGCTTCATGGCTTTCTTGATAAGACAGCCCTCAACTTAACCTCTGACGGCACTTTTTTTCCTGCTATTTTAATCATTTTTAATTGTACAATTCAGTGACATTAATTGCATTTAATGTAATTAGACTAACCACCATTCTAAACCATCTGTTTCCAAAGCTTTTTTATCACCCCAGACAGAAACTCTGCATTTGCTAAGCAGTAACTCCTGATTCTGCTGGTAACCCCCCCCAACTCCTGGTCACCTCTCTACTTTCTGCCTCTAGGCAAAATGTTTCTTGTAAGTGGAATCACACAATGGCCTTCGTGCCTGGCTTCTTTCCCTTAGCAGAATGTTCTCAGCGTTCCTCTATTTTGTTAGCCTGTATCAGTCCTCTGCTCCTCTGTATGGATGAATAATGTTCTGCTGTATGTATATTTCACATTTTATCAATTATCTGTCGATGGACACTTGAGTTGTTTCTACCTTTTGGCCACAGAATAAGCTGCAGTGAACATTTGCATACAACTGTAAGTTTGAGCCCTCGTTTTCAATTCTTTGGGGTCTACATCTAGATGTGGAGTCGCTACCCGTGTTCTAATTCTATGTTTAACTTTTTGAGGAGCCGCTGAACCGTTTGGTACATTCCCACCAGCAATGTACAGGAGTTCCAATTTCTCCAATCCTTGTCAATGCTTGTTATTTTCCTTTTTAAAAAAAATTACAGCCATCCTAGCAGGTATGAAGTGGAACCTCATTGAAGTTTTGATTTGCATTTCTTCCAAGACTAATGATGTTGAGTATCTTTTCATGTGCTTATTGACTATTTGTATATCTTCTTTGGAGAAACGTCTGTTTCTCCATTGCCTATTTTATTTTATTTTATTTTACTTTATTTATTTAAAATTTTTTAACATTTATTTATCTTTGAGAGACAGAGCATGAGCAGGAGAGGGGCAGAGAGGGGAGGAGACACAGAATCCGAAGCAGGCTGCAGGCTCTGAGCTGTCTGCACAGAGCCCGATGTGGGGCTCGAAACCCACAAACCGCGAGGTCACGACTTAAGCCAAAGTCAATGCTTAACCACCTGAGCCACCCAGGCACCCTTTATTTTGTTATTTTTTAAATTCCATTGCCTATTTTAAAATTGGATTGTCTTTTTGTTGTTAGGTTATAAGAATTTTTTATATATTTTAGATGCTAATCCCTTATATGTTTGATAAGTAGTTTCTTATCATATATTTGTAAGTAGTTTCTCCTATTATGTTGGTTGTCATTTCGTTTTCTTGACAATGCCCTTTTAAGCACAAAAGTTTTTAATTTTGGGATCTTTTTGTTGCTCATGCTCTTGTTGTCATATCTAAGAATTCATAGCCAAATCCAAGGTCATGAAGATTTACCCATGTTTTCTTCTATGAGTTTTATGGATTTAGTTGTTGTATTTAGGTCATTGATATATCTTTTTTTTTTAATGTTTATTTTTGAGAGGGAGAAAGACAGAGTGCAGTGGGGGAGGGGCAGAGAGAGGAGACACAGAATCTGAAGCAGGCTGCAGGCTCTGAGCTGTCATCACAGAGCCCAATGCAGGGGTCAAACCCATGAACTGCTGGGATATCATGACCTGAGCCAAAGTCGGACACTTAACCAACTGAGTCACGCAGGTACCCCAGGTCATTGATATATCTTAAGTTGGTTTTTGTATATGATAGGAAATAGGAGTTCAACTTCAGTTTTTTGCATGTAGAAATCTAACTGTCCAAGCACCATTTGTTGAAAAGACTGTTCTTTCCCCTTGAATGGTCTTGGCACACTTGTCAAAAATCAATTGACCATAGAGGTATGTGTTTATTTCTGGACTCTCAATTCTATTTCATTGGCCTTTACGTCTGTTCTCCCAGCATCACTGTTTTGATTGCTGTAGCTTTGTAATAAGTTTTGAAATTAAGAAGTGTGAGAACTCCAGCTTTTTCCTTTTTCAAGATTGTTTTCGGTTATTCAAGGTGCCTTGCAATTACATTTGAATTGAATCGAAGATTGGTTTTTCTTTTTGTTGCTTCTTTCTTTCTTTCTTTCTTTCTTTCTTTCTTTCTTTCTTTCTTTCTTACTTTCTTTCTTTCTTACTTTCTTTTTTACTTTCTTACTTTCTTTCCTTTTCAAAAAATGCTGTTGGAATTTTGTTAGGATTGTGTTGTACATCACTTTGGGTTATACTGGCATCTCAATAGTATTGTCTTTCTATACACAAATGCAGTTCTGTCTTTCCATTTACTTAGGCTATCTTTAATTTCTTTTTGATAGTATTTTAATTTGTCGTCCATACACTTCAAGTTAGTAAGGAGTTGTTAGCAGATTGCTGGTTAGCTCATCGTTTCATTAACACGTCCAACTAGAGATTTGACTTCATTCTCATCTCTGCCCGCCTTCCCTCCTTTATTTACTAAGAACTTACTATGTATGAGGTACTTTACTAGACTAGTGATAAATAAAATATATTTCCTGTTCCATCGTACAAATAACTATGTTACATAATTAATTGATTTAATCTAGAAGAGAGCAACTCTCGATGTGCCAGAGAAATTACAGACAGAAAAGATCACACCTAACCAGAGATGTAGTATTCTCTTAGAGAAAATGGCATTAGGGTGAGAAAATGGCAGAGATGGTGAAGCAGAATATTCTAGAAAGAGGAAGCAGTATGGGCAGAGGTCAATAAGCAGTCTAGTTTGGATAGAACAAGAGGTGTAATGGAGAGCAGCAGAGGAAAAGAACGGAAAGAGAGTTTGGGGCTTTGAACACTTTGCTTTAGTAAGGAATGGGAAGCCAGTGGAGGTTTTGAGCAGGTATGTAGTAACATGGTTGGAACTGTACTATGGAACAATTAATCTCTCCACAGTGGAGTAAGGTAGTTTGGAGGAAGGAGAGAGTGGTATGGGGACACTGGTGTAGAATTGCCTAGACAAGCAATAACGAGAGCCTGGATTAGGGTGGCGATGATGGGAATAGAGCCAAGGGATTAAGTTTCAGAGATATTGCAGAGGTGGAATTGACAGAATTTGGCAAATTATGGATGATGGCCAGAAGCTGAAGTCAAAGACAAGAGATTTCATGTCTGCATGAGGACACGAGTTAATACCATTAACTGAATAAGGGAAAAAAAACAGTTTTGAGGGAAAGGTGGTAAGTCAGGTTTGGGAACCCGTCCACAGCAGCAGTTCCTGTGCCTGGCTGGATGCTGTTCTGTAAGCAGTGGCTGCCGTCACCAGCCGGTTGAAGGTACCAGGTGGCAAGTGGTTGTGCTTCTACCTCCAGAGCTCCGAGAACGGCTGAAGTTCGGGAGTTGAGAGAAGCTGGCCGTCTGCATGCGCTTATTTGTAGGGCTGTAGTCAGCAAACCCTAGGAAACCCCCTCTACCTGCCAGGCACCATGGCAAACACTGGAGACACAAAAGTGAATTAGACCTAGTCCCTAGGCTCAAGGACCCTCTCAGCAACAACCGTGTTTGTGACCAATTGTAATACTGAGCGGTTCATTTATATTTGCTGGAGAATGCTTTACAGATCCTTTGCTTACATCGCCCAGGTTTTCTTTCTATTCATTTGTTGCATTATAAAGCCTCATTCTTACTTGTATTTGTTCATTTTTCTACATTCGTTTTTGAATTTTATATTCCAGGATTATAGCGTCACCTATGGCCACTGTCCGGAAATCACAGTGTACACGAGCTGCTGCTACTTTCCCAGTGCAGCACAACTCCCCTCCTTGTGGGCAGAAAATAAAAAATCTCTTCTTAGCATGTTGGTGGAGGTGAGCCTTTTCCTTTTTAACTAGAAGCAAGCTCCCAGGAATATGTTCAATGAAAGCCTTAATCAAAATATGTTCTTAATTTTTTACTAAAAATTTATATTATTTATTTTAAACATACATATGGAAAGAGCTTTGTTGAATTTATATCACCTAAGTCGGTGCCGTGACTTCACATATCTGGAATCTGCTATAATTTAGATAATTTAACCCTGTGTGATGTTGCACACTTTTTTCATTTGAATCTCATGCATTAGGTGCTTCGAGCGAGTATACCGTGTCGGAAAGTAAATCATTCGAGATATCAGGAGATTTACGTTCTGACACTTGGGCTTTGACTGTTATCAGAGGTCTGTTTTCCCGTATTTCATCTTTATGCTCTGAAGCAGCTAATGAGTAGCAAATGAGGCCAGAGGCAGTGGGGAAGGACCAACTAGCCAGTTTTAGGGGAGTGTTTTTGCTGTCGCTTTGTTCGTTTGTGTATTGTTTTTATCATGCCTCAAGCTATTGTCTCTAGAAATACCTGGAAACACAAGTTTATATGTTGAACATTTTTTCAGGTCCACAAGGGAGTACATGGCTTTGTTAAAGATAAGACTGGAAAACCAATTTCTAAAGCCGTCATTGTACTCAACGAAGGAATAAAGGTACACACGAAAGAAGGGGGCTATTTCCACGTGCTGTTAGCTCCAGGCGTCCACAACATCAACGCCATCGCGGATGGGTATCAGCAACAGCATTCACAGGTGAGAAACGGAAACTAACGAGCGTCATGTCAATTCCGATTGTTAATAGTACTTCTATTTTATTTTGAAACTCTCGTGAGGAGTTGTGTAACCAACGCTTTCTTACGATATCTTGTTATCTTTCCAGGCTTTAGCAACACAAGAGAAATTTTTATAGTATTTTGTATGCTTCCGATGACAATGACTCATCTCCTTGGTTTGGTATAAAGGCCTTAGGACTATTCCTGGGAGACTTTTTCATGATTCTCGCACTTTATCCCTCTAGGTCTTCGTGCATCATGATGCAGCTAGTTCTGTGGTAATAGTCTTTGACACAGATAACCGGATATTTGGTTTGCCAAGGGAGCTCGTGGTAACTGTATCAGGTAAAGAAATTTAAGTTTTTAGTAGTTGAAGTTACAACCGGTTCTGACATTTCAGTTTGAGAGTGGGTCGCCTCCCCAATCACCTGAAGTTGATCACTTTTCTTCTGATATCTCCTTATCTAAACATTTCTTTGGATTTCTGGAACACTGTTCTTCCATATATTCTCATGTCTTGTTCCCTCATGTGTTCAGGTCTCCAGAAAGAGGCCTTCCCTGATCACCCTAGCTAAGATCGCACCCCTGTCACTCTCTCCACCCCACTTTTTTTATTGTAGCACTTATCACCATTTGACATTATACTATATATTTAGTCATTTACTCATGTATATTCGATCTTTCCCACTAAAGCATAAAAGCCTCAGAGAGAACAGGGAGTTTCTCTACACCTCCGGCACCTAGAACCATGGCTGGCACATTGGGTCTTAATGAAGAGTTATTGACTGACTGCATGATTTGCTTTATATTAAGATCACAAGTCCCTTGGACTTTGACTTGTATTCTGTTTTTTCAAGATCATAGAAGGAGGACGGGCACCTGTGCGGCTCAGTGTGTTGAGCGTCCGACTCTTGATTTCAGCTCAGGTCATGGTCCTGGGGTCGTGGGATCGAGCCCTGCGTCAGGGTCTGTGCTGAGTATGGGGCCTGCTTAAAATTCTGTCTCTCCCTCTACCCCTCTCCCCAACTCGCGCTCTCTCTCTAAAATACAATACAACACAATACATCATGGATCCTGTTTTCTCCAGGATTAATATGTGCCATAGCTTGAATTACTGAAAGGTTGAAAAGAAAAAAAAATAAGTAGTACAATAATAAATACTCTGCTGTATTGTATCTTTTTGACACAGAGAACCTTGGTGGTTCATTTCTAAGTGCAATTTAGACTCGACACAAAATAACCAAGTTTTATTACAGGGCGTGTGGCAGACAGAGTCTTAATAGCGAAGGACATATTGGAAACATGGTCAAATCAGAGAGACTAGTGTGGAGTATTTAAAGTAAAGAGTTATTAGCTTGAACCGGATAAAGTGTGAATAACTTAGTGGTTAGACACATGGGAGCTAGGAGTCGGCAGTGGTTTAAATCGGGCTTTGCCACCCATTTACTGTCATAAACTTAATTTTCATTATGATTTTGTTATTTCTGTTACTAAGACTCTTATTTTGATAATTTATGTACAAATATTTTAAATAAATGGGGGTTTGGGATGAGGTCAGATTTATTGGAAAGGAGCAGAAGGCACTGATTGATATAGAGTCAGTTGCAGAGGAATAGACAGTGTGGTTTCGTTGTGGTAAAAAAAAATACACACACACACACACACACGCACAAGGAAAGTTGTGGAAAAATATTCACAAGAGTTACTAAAAGTGATCTCTGGTTAATGGAGATGTAATGTGAAGTTTTGGTTTGGGATTTTGGTATTTTTACTTACCTGTGTTTTTCTTTTCTTTTTTTTTAAATATTTTTTAATGTTTATTTATATTTTGAGAGACAGAGAGAGACAGAGTGTGAGTAGGGAAGGGGCAGAGAGAGTGAGGGAATCACAGAATCTGAAGCAGGCTCCAGGCTCTGAGCTGTCAGCACAGAGCCCAAAGCGGGGCTCGAACTCACGAACTGTGAGATCCTGACCTGAGCCAAAGTCGCGGATGCTTAACCAACTGAGCCACCCAGGTGCCCCATTTATCTGTGTTTTTCTAATTTTGCCCATTCTCCATGTACTGCCTGTGTAATAGTAAAAGGTTTTTGAGTGCATGAAATAAGTAAAGGGCATATTATGAAAAGGGTCATTGTAAGCAGCTTATCTGTATCCTTAAAGTGGAACACTCACTCAAGTGGCGGTTTTGTTTGGCAGGTGCCACCATGTCGGCATTGATCCTAACAGCTTGCATTATTTGGTGCATCTGCTCAATCAAGTCTAACAGACATAAGGACGGCTTTCATCGGCTCAGGCAGCATCACGATGAGTACGAAGATGAAATTCGCATGATGTCAACAGGCTCCAAGAAGTCCCTCTTAAGCCACGAGTTCCAGGACGAAACGGACACTGAAGAGGAAACACTATATTCTAGCAAACATTGAGACCTCGCACATCTCCCAGCATAAGTACCAAGCAAAATTACAGTTCCTTTTGGGAGACACCGCATTCGGAAGAGAGACTCTCTTGCTTCTTCAAAGAGCTTTGGGAAGTTAACTTGCTAAATTTGTATTCTCTGTGAATTCGGCTGGCAGTTTTGAACTTCCCCTCCTTTCAGTACTCTTACCTTTAAAAAAAAAATGATCTGCTTTCTATTTATGCAGCAGAGATGGGACAGCCACTTTTTTTTCCTTTTTAATTTAAGACGAGCTGTTTGGAGCTTACGTTTTAACTGCGTAAAGCCACTTGGATGTTATATTTTGCACATCAGGTGTTTACTAGTGGCTTTAGCTTTTTTTTTTTTTTTCCTTTATTTTTAAATGGCCAAAAGAATCCAGAAACATTTAGGCAGGGACAGCAGTCAGAATCTGACATGAAGCTTTAAAAACTCAAGGTTTTCTCAACCTACTGAGAAATAACTTTTCTCTAGTTATTAAATAGCTGGAGTTTCTCTTATTATTCAGGTTTAATGGGGGCTGAATTGATCTTTAAATATATAGAACATTAGGAAATGAATGCGTGGGCTTCCGCATTTGGCTTTCTACTTGTCCCAAGGTTAGATCAGAACTGGTGGGCTGTGCTCTGAGCAGGACTTCACTACCTCTCTTGTAAGGCTTGGCCAAGTTCTTAAAGTACCCCCATTTTATGGGAGAACTTGTTGACTTCGTTGTAAAAGATCTAAAGGTCCATTTGAAGAGCTGAGAGGGAGAGCTACCAAAAGCTGAAACTCCTGCGGTTTATTTTTTAACTCGGTAAAATCCCACAGGTGCTGCCGCTTTTTCTCTGTGAAGCACTAGTTTATTCTAGGGATGCCTAATTCTTTCACATTTCCTAAAGTTGAACCTTTCTCTGTGTTGTACACTTATGGCTTTCAGATGACCCAGCAATGTACCAGATCTGAATTCTACTGAAAACACCTGGAAGTGTCGAGGAGACCTACCTGCACGTTCTTAACCTACATTTGACACCAAAATATCTACAGCTCATGCTCCAGTTCAAGCCTACGGATATCCTACGTTACTGAAATAGCTTGGCCAGTCTGATTCATATAGGTCTCTGCAAGCGATTGGGTTCTTTGTCCTAATGCTTCATTTGGCAGTCTCGTTTTGACCAACGAATTTTGTTAAAAGTTCAATTGAAAGTATTTAAATATGGCTCCCTCCATTAAAAAAAAAATGTAAACTGTGGATTGCCGTGTGCTATCACACTGTGGTGAGAAAGTGTCATCTTCACTGCCACTCAGGTTACTGCAAAGACCTGAGAGATTTGCATTTCATGTTGTGTCTGTCATGTCATGCTATTCAACGGAATTGATGCTTTTTGTAGGTATGAGTCTTACCAATGATCTAATGGTTTAATACCTTTGAATGTTTTTAATGGCCAACTTGCTGCTGAGTTTGTACTAAATCAGGGGATCAAAAAAACTTGCTCTCCTCTTTTCAAATTGTACTCTATATCCATTAATGTATCAGTTATCCCAAAGCCTTCCAGTGGAGTGGTTTACCACCCATGCAGGTCATTCCAAGTTTTGTGAGGAATGCACCCAAAGTGGCTTTATAAAAAGAGATTTGGTTTAGCAGGAATATCGAGGTCACGACAGTTGTTAGTGAGTATCTGCGATAAATTTGGGTGGTTCAAGGTGAAGCCATTCTGGTATTAATCCTATCATAACAACTCTAAATTTTGAGCCCTTGCCACCCCATTCTCACCTGACCACATACACAGAACAGCTAATACTTCACGAAATATATGTGATTTAATTTCTTCTAATAATACTTTACATTTTCTTTAAGGGGATGACGCGGTGGCATTGCTCTTTCGAGCTTTACTTTTAAGAGCGCAAAGTCAGAAAACCAACAAAGGGCCTATGAGTGGCTGGCCCTGGTTGGGACGTTGCAGGTGGAAACAAAACGAAGCTGATGTGACAGCCTTTACTTTTCCAGCATTGGTCCTCACTGGAGGGTGCCTTTTAAATTCGTTTCCCTTTGGAGTTAAACATGTCTTTAACTGTACATCACAGTGGCTGGAGTCGATGCCTTTTCAGCATGTGTAAAATTTATTTAGAAATGAACGTACAAATGGTTCTTTTAGTAAGTTTTCCTGAAAGTAAAACCAAATTCTGCTATAAATCTTGAATCTTTAATGAATTCCTAAAAAATGCATTACTCCGGAAAATAAGACCTTCTTTGCCTGTGTTACCTATGAACATGAATGTATAGGATCATGACTACTAAGATTGTGTTCTTTGTTTTTTTATTTGTGGATCTAATCTTAGACCACATTAACCGCTTAAGGCATTGAAGCCATAGGGGACGGGGAATGCATTTCTTCAGTGTTTCTCCTAGAGACTTTCCGTTTCCCTGGAGTCATGGAGGCGAGTAAGTATCACAGTATTAAGAAATTTGCCCAAATCTGAGTTGTGCCTTTCTTTACTCACAAGGCATGTTTTTTGTCCTGGTGATCAGTTTGTAAGCCTTCTTCCCTCCCAGCTCCTAAATAAAAGCAAAGTGATTGAGTAGGTATTGTTCAAAGTGTCTGCCTGTGTAAATGTACTTGTACTGGTTAATGCAGTTCCTTAAGATGAACTCAAGTGAACTTCAGAAAGAGAGACCTTTTGGTTTGGATGTATTTCCCCGAACACTTGCACAGTGTTTGGGATCCCGTCCAGTTGAGGAATGCTTGCAATTCTCGTTGGAGGGAATTTGCTTTGGGACTCTGTCATCCTCCAGAAAGGAAACGTAATGTATATTTGGCCCACTGTGATTGATTGGTTCATCTCCGGTAACTTTCACCTGGATGGCATTTGCTGAAATAATGAATATTGAACTTAAAACTACTTATGAGTCAACAAATAAATAAAAGGTAGTCTTATGCCTCAGCTTATTGTGTTTCTGAGCTAATACCAGGTTACTCAGTAACCATGACCTGCTCCTCTATTTCCATTTATTCTCAATAGTAAATAGTTTTCTCTTCTCGTTGCCAGAAATGCACTTGTGCTAGGTTTTGTCCCTGCTGTATTAAAAGCTTCTTGGCTATGAATGGCGTAACGGTGCCCTGCCTTATGGTTCTCTGGTAGAATTGTTTTTAAGAATATCAACTTTCTTGTTACTACAAAAAGTTTGATGTGGTTGATGGTCAGTGATTTTCTATCTAGAAACTTTTTGGTAACTCTTTGAGTTTCTGATTTGTTTTAACTAAAGCAGACTCCTTGGAGGCGATTAAGGCCCTTGATTAATGTCAACTAAATTTGGCCTTCCGGTTTATGAAGAAATACCTCCCAACACCCATTTCTCCAATTTTTAGCAATAATTAATTAATATTCCATTTGATTTTCAGAATATTGTCCCAGTCGATTTTGATGAGACAGAACATATTATGAAGTTTGAAAATAGGCTACCATTTTAAGGCAATTAGATATAAATTATGACTATAAATGGTGTAACATGAGTGGACTAGCTACACTCTATGCTGGCCATGCTGCAGATTTTCTGGAGGTATGACATAATGGTATTTTTTCTAAGGCTCAGCGTAAAAAAATCAACTTTTCGCCTCTCCATTTTTCCAGAGTGACATTCCCAGGCTCCAGAACAATTCTATAGCTATTCATATGAGGTGCCCAACACTCATTCAGCTCAAGTGCTTCAGTCTTGGTTTATCTCATGCACTGTGCCTTCAAAATGAAATTTTTAAAAGGGACTTTAAATGAAGTTGAATAGTAGTTTTAAAAAAGTCAATCTGTGTAATTTATGTGAAATCTAATTGTAATGAGGTCCTTTCTGTTTTTTATATGTAAACAGATCTACTAATCCTGTATAAAAGTTATTTTATGATGTTTGTCTTTCTTTGTGTTTTGTCTCATAATCTTTTTTCAAAGGCAACAGACCAGAAAAAATTATTGTCCCAATTTGAAAGCTATGTATTTAGTTTTTCTACCAATGCTAAGGGGAAAAATTAGTAGCAGGCTAGGAACACAGAGCGTCACCTATAGAGTGTTTCTGTCTTCACACATTGACTCAGAAGAAAGTTGTTTCTGAAATAATCACGACTTACGGTAGCCACAGTTCTCCTTGCTGTTTGTGGCTCCGCTAGGTTGATACACGTCCTGTCATTCCACAACAAACACCACAAAACTGGCCATCAAAAAGTTTAGGTACGCATTTCAAACTTGTTTGTTAAAAATTTTGTCCTTTTTCCAAATAAGCCACATTCTATAATGTATCCTGCCACTTTAGGCACAGTGTTGACGAATTCACTGTCCCCTTTAAATTGAGCAATGAGTTGTTGGTACTACTGGTCTAATAGGAATAGGGAAAGCAAAGTTATATAAAAATATGGGCTCTGCTGACAAGGAACTTCCTAGTCCAGATCAGAGAAATAGAAATGAGAATAGGCTGTACTTCCGTAGGGATTGGGTCCTCTAAACAAGAAAATCTCTGCAACAGGGGAAATATCACGTGGAGATTCGAACATGGACTTGAGAGCTGGACCGATCTGTGATTGATTCTTGCCTACCACTTGCTTCTTATGTGACCTTGCATTGTACAAGTCTCTTAAAGTCTTAAGGTCCCTGCCTATTAAGGAGTAATACCAGATAGGATTGTATTGACATAATATTAGACTCAGAATTGAATGCCCATGGTAACCAGCATCATTTTCCTTCAGTTGTCTGATCTTTTGAAAGAAAGGTGTTTTATCAAATATACGAACAAGATCTGTTTACAGGTGGTCATTTTAGTTTAGAAGAAATCCCTACACATGAATACTAAAAAACAAAGCAAAAAAAGAGTTATGAAATTTTCCATTATGTAGTTCCATAGATTGTCTATAGCATGGCAGTAAAGTTTTAAAAATTATGCCAACTGCTTCCGATTTGTTTTTAAATGAAATTAGTGATAATGGTTCTTTTCCCTTCAGTGTTTTGAAATGTTTTCCTGAATTTTTGTCAGGAGTTCTCTCGTAACTGATCAAGAACTTTTTGGTCTGTGTCATAAATGATAATCTATCAATTATGTTTCATTTTTCAGGTTTCTAGAAGCTAATTGTCTTCAGCAATTAAGCGTGATGCTCGGTGCTAAACACTACTTAGTTGTGAATAAATGCCATCATGTTAGGCCTTCATCTCCAATTCTCACTCGCAGCTAACCAACTGTACACTGTTTATTGCAAACCTCAGATACATGCATCATTAACTTACCCACAACTTAAAAGCAATGAAATCAGCATACAAAGCCCCGTTCTGACTTCAAGATCACAATTTCCACCTACATCATCAGAATGTTAAAAACAAGCATGTTATTTTGTTTGCACCTCGTCTGGAGTGAGATGCAATCCTACTCCCTATTAGCTGCATAAACAAATGTAGACAAGGCAAGCAAGGAGCAGAAAGTTGTTCAAGTTTAGAGGCCGGCTTGGACAAGATTGAATACAGAAGGGGGAGAAGATTGAAAGTGTGGTAATTGGAAGGGGGAGTATATGGAGATGAATACCTTCATGTCACCAGACATAATTTATAGATTTAATTAGAAGCAATACGAAGAGGCCGTGTTGCAATCAGGGTGTAGATAGAAAACAGTAGCAGATGGGGAAGTTTAAGATTGAACATGTAGAAAGAGATTGCAACTTAAATAGAAATTGTTCTAACATGGATTATATTCTGTGACTGTCATTGAAATTGAGCCAAAGCAAAGAGGTCATGGGGAAAGATCTAGATTGCTAGATCTGAAATTTGAGTATTTGAAGTTATGCCAATGTATATAATTATTGTTGTCATTTATTAGGTGTTATTCCAGTAGAGTTGTTCGAGATCAAACAAGCTTTTTTTTTTTTTTTTTTAGGGTTTGAAAGATGTGAGGTGCCCATAAGAATTGATCCTAAAGATAGAGAATGGGATAGGTGGGGAGTGGGCTGGTTATGGTAATGGGCGAATTGGAAAAGTCCTGGATTTTTTAGAAAATAATCTTAGAATAGGTTTAGGTTTACGGAAGAGTTGCAAAGATAACGAAGAATTGGCTATCGGGTTTTTATTTGGAAGACATGAGTGTTCAGAGGGCAACAGGGGAAGGGTTGTATATATAGTCTTCTATTCACCAGATCTTGAATGGAACACATTTGAAAGGAACTGGGCACAGCAAATAATGTGTCTAGAACCTAGCCAGGCAGATATAGCCTGCATGGGCCTGGTGTCAAGTCTTATGGTACTACCTCTAGGTAAATGAGTTAAACTCAATTCTTCTCTGGGGAAGGTATTTCCATCCTAGATTTGGAAGAGACCTCTTGATTTTTCAAGGGCGATGACCAAACACGGGCAAAGATAACCAAGCAGGTAGAGAAGTAAGACCTCTCCAGTAAGAAAGCAGAAGAAGTTCTATACTGGTTTCAGATGTTGACATTACCAAACACTGTAAAACACATATACTTACTATTTTCAAAGAAAAAAAAAGATAAGCCTAAGACTATAACAGGAAACTATAAAATAATAAAACTTACAGAAGTGAAAGTACAGAAGTTAAAATGCACAGTTATAATGGCAGATTGGACACAGAGAAGCAATGAACTTGAAAATAGATCTGCAGGAACTCTCTTATGCAGCACAGAGACAAAAAGGTAGAAAATATGAAGGAGAGGGTCAAAGTGTGGACTGAACATAAGACTAATGTATGTTTGATCCTCGGTGTTCTAGAAGAAAAGGGGAGAAAGAATGGAACATAAGAAACTATTTTCAGACAATGATGCAGAATTTTTCCAATTGATAAATGGTATCTGTACATTAAAGAAACTCAATCTAAGCAAGAAAAGGTAAACACCCACACCTGGGCACCTCAGCGAAGCCGCTAAGCACCAAAGACAAGGAGAAAAAGTGGTCAGAGAGAAAATAAATTAACTTCAAAAAATAAGCAGTTAGACTAAAAGATTAGACTCACCCCCAATAGTGGAAACCAGAGTACAGTAAAATTAGACTTTGAAGGTGCTGGGCAAAACACTAAATAGCTTCCAACATAGAATTCTATATTGAACCTATCATTCAAGAATAAAGGTGAATGCCCAGGTAGCTGAAGACATTGGTGACAACCCAAGCTACCTGTCTTCCAATATTTATTGCAAAATAATGCAAAAAACAGGAAAGGAAAATGAAACCTACACAAAAGCCACACACTCAGCGTAACTTGAAGTGAGAGAATTTTGAAACGCCAAACTATCTGAATAACATGAGAAAAATCACCAAATCTCGGCACGTACTCCCATACGGCTGCCCCAACACCACACTTGGGCAAGGCTTTGTGGAGAGAAGGCAGATGGAGATGAACAGCAGGAAAGACAGAAAAGAAGGACGCCCATGAAAGGGCCGAATGCTAGTCTGAAATGACTGCCGGAAAGACCAAGTCCCCTTTCAGTGTGAATGGTCTAAAAACATGTCCAAGTAGATCAGAGTACAAACTATCGGGAAGAGGCTTCAATGTGAGCACAATTCAAAGGGGGCAGACATGATTTAAAGGGACAGCTTTGAGAAGGAAAATGTAACAGTTAAGTGATGAGAAAGAAAAGGAGCAAAGAGGAATATTTAAGAGTCCCGCAACTTACAACCTCTCCCTACCACCAAAATAAATCCACTAAAGTACCTGGATTTTGCTAGATTGATGGAAGAGACCTCAGTCATGAAGCATGGAACCACAAATAACAGATATAGATATTGACAAGGAAAAAGCAAGTCTGTCATCGCTTGCCGATTTGATTGTGCACGTGAAAAATACAAAATAATCTACAGGTAAATTAGAAATAATAAGATAATTTAGTTCTACTTCCAGTTATGGGTGAATTGGCCTGAAACAAAAAGACCTTCCCATCAGGAACAATTAGAAAAGCTGGCTTAAAAACAAAACAAAACGCTTGTGTGAGAGATTGAAGAACTACGAAGGTCACAAGGATTTATGGGGTCAAGATCCTAGAGCAAAGGGAATTCAGGGGTGAACACGACAGTCAAGTCTCACCTGGAGGTATTTGTTGATTCATAATAGCATCTGAGATTTGGAGGTACCGAGTACCAGAGAGGGCAGGCAAGAGGCAGACAGCCCAAGCAGAAGCTGGAGGCAGTATCACTGGGTCGGGGAAAATATGAATTCAGCGCTTCTCAAGGAAGGAGGCACTGGTCAACAGGAAGGAGGCACTGGTCAACAGGCTTCTAGTTAGGACACTTGGGTGGCTCATTAGAAGGAAGGGCTAATCAGAAACAGACCAATTTTTACAAACCCAGAATCCTACTTGGGAAAAGTCCCACCCCATACTGGAGTAAGCTGACATGCCGCCACCCAAACTGCCTGCGTGAACTGTCCCTGGAGGAAGATGTCACCTGGGGCCTCCAACGATTACTACAAATTTTAATTCATAATATACAGCATCCGATTGAAAGTTATTTTTATTGTCAAAAGACACTATCAAAAGATGAAAGATCAAGAGAAAAAAATAGAAACAGGCCCACAGGAGTTACAGATTTTTCATTTATCAGAAACTTTAAAATAATGGCAGTGAACAAACTGGGAAAGAAAAGATGAATTTTAGCAAATAGTTGAAATCTAGTAAAAGTTAAATGGAGGCTTTTTTTGATTCTGGACAAAATGGAGTAGATGTATTTCTCTTCAATTCCTCCCACTAAGCACAGCAAAAAAAAAAAAAAAAAAAGCCTCATATATTATATACAAAACAAATAAGACTCGGGAAGGTGGAGAGAATGAGGCAGACCAACTAGGGAGGGACCTCTGTATCCGAGGAACGGCATGTGGTGAATTCCTTGGGTTTTCTTTCTGCCTCATATATCTTATTGTGGGTGTTGCATTATATATCCCATAATGGAGAAGCTGGCAATCCAGAGACACCAAAGGGTACAGACACGAAAAACCCCAAAAGAAAATGCTGCCGTAGCATAGCCAAAGGCCATGGGAAGGGGCGGCCTACCAAGATGCAATAGTTTTAGACAATAATTGCACCACTCCAGCCAAATCCCCCAAAAAAAGGCCCATCTCTACTCCTTACAGCAATGGCCAAGCAGGGAGGCTAGACTCCACCCTTCCCTGGCTGTAATGAAGCCTGGATGGGTGGGTAGTGTCAAAGAAGGTCCAGGTGGAGAGCCAGGACCTCCATCACGGTGGTAATGAGGTCCCCGTCATGGTGTCATCGGGGGCCATCTGTGGAAGAGTAACAAGGCACCCCCACCTATCACCTGAGGTAACAACAGAGGCCAGGGGAGAGCCTGAACTTCTTTCTTTCAACCCGGTAGTAATAAGGCAGTTCCCCACCACCCCCACCCGCACAGTCAGAGGAGTTCTGCTTAAACAGAAGCTTTAAACAAGATCCAGGGTCTTAAAACATCCAGGATTACAACTTAAAAATCATTCATTATACAAAGGGCCTAGAAAATTGCAACTTGAATGAAAATAAAGATAATCAACAGATGCCGATATCAAGATGACACAGATGTTGGAATTATCTGACAAGGACATAATAAAAATATTTTAATGAGCAATTATAAATAAACTTAGAACAAATGATAAAAGAGTCTCGGCAAATAATAGAAGGGGTGTCTGGGTGCCTCAGTTGGTTAAGCATCTGACTCTTGATTTCAGCTCAGGTCATGATCCCAGGGTTATGAAATTGACCAACACGTCAGGCTCCATGCTAAGCAAGGAGCCTGCTTAAGATTCTATCTCTCTCCCTCTCTTTCTGCCCCTCTACCTAGTTTGTGTGTTCTCTCTCTCTCTCTAAAAGTGTTTAAAAAAAAGAAAAAAAGGAAATAGAAGATATGAGGAACCAAATGGAAAATTTAGTTCTGAAAAATACAAAAAGCAATGAAATTAAAAACTCAGTGAATGGGCTCGCTAGCAGAATGGAGGGAAGAGAGGAAAGATATGCCTGTCAGTGAACTTAAAGACAGAACATGGAAATTGCCCAATCCGAACAACAGAAAACAGACGGAAAGAAATTAGTAGAACCTCAGATATATATAGGACTCTAACAAAAGATCTAGTATTCCTCTCATCAGAATCCCAGAGGAAGAAGGGAAACAGTATGGGGCAGAAAAAATATTAGAAGAAACAATGGCTGAAATTTCCCAAATTTTCCAAACGGCATGAACCTAGGATTCAAGAAGCTGAGCAAATCCCAAACAGGATAAAACCAAAGAAAACCGCACTAAGATACATTGTAACCACCTTTCTGAAAACTAAAGAAAAATTTTGAAATTAGTGATAGAGAAAAGATAACTATAGTGGAAAAACCATTCAAAGAACAGCTAGTTTCTCACCAGAAACGTGGAGTCCAGAAGAAATTGGCACATTTTTCAAGTGCTGGAGAAAAAAAAATATGAGTCTCAGATTCTATATCTGGCAACGATATCTTTCAGGAATGAAGGGGAAATCAAGAGGTTATAAGATGAAGAAAAACTCGGAGAATTTGTCTCCAGCTGAACTACTCTTGAAAAAATGGCTAAACGCTGTATTACAAAGCTGTAATCATCAAGACAGTATGGTATTGCCACAAAAACAGACAAACAGACCAAAGGAATAGAATAGAGAACCCAGAAATGGACCCACAGATATATAGCCAACTAATATTCCACAAAGCAGGAAACAGGATTCAATGGAAAAAAGAGAGTCTCTTTAGCAAATGGTGGTGGGAGAACTGGACAGAAACATGCAGAAGAATGAAACTGGACCACTTTCTTACACCATACAGAAAAATAAATTCAAAATGGATGAAAGACCTAAATGTGAGATAGGAAACTATCAAAATCCTACAGGAGAAAACAAGCAGCAACCTCTTTTATCTTGGCCACAGCAACTTCTTACTTGACATGTCTCTAAAGGCAAGGGAAATAAAAGCAAAACTGAACTATTCAGACCTCATCAAGATAAAAAAAAAACAACTTCTGCACAGCAAAGGAAACAACCAATAAAACTACAAGGCAACTGACAAAATGGGAGAAGATATTTCCGAATGACATATTGTTAGTATCCAAAATCTATAAAGAACTTACCAAACTCAACACCCAAAAAACAAATAATCCAATGAAAAAATGGGCAAAAGACATGAATAGACACGTTTCCACAGAGGGCATCCAGATGGCAAACACATGAAAAGATGCTCAACATCACTCATGATCAGGGACATAAATACAAATCAAAACCACATTGAGATACCACCTCACACTAGTCAGAGTGGCTAAAATTAACAACTCAGGAAACAATGGATGTTGGTGAGGATGTGGAGAAAGGGGAACCCTTTTGCACTGTTGGGGGAAATGCAAACTGGTGCAGCTACTCTGGAAAACAGTGTGGAGGTTCCTCAAACAATTAAAAATGGAATTACCCTACGACACAGCAATTGAACTATGAAGAATTTATCCAAAGGATACAGGAATGCTGATTAGAAGGGGCGCAGGCACCCCAATGTTTGTATCAGTGCTATCAACAATAGCCAAATTATGGAAAGAGCCCACATGTCCATCAACTGATGAATGGATAAAGAAGATGTGGTGTATATACATACAATGGAATACTACTCGTCAATGAAAAATAATGAAATCTTGCCATTTGCAACAACATGGATGGAACTGGATGGGATTATGCTAAGTGAAATAAGCCAGTAGAGAAAGACATCCTGTGATTTCACTCATATGTGCAATTTGAGAAACTTAACAGATGACCATAGGGAAAGGGAAGAAAAAATAAGATAAAAACAGAGAGGGAGGCAAACCATAAGAGACTCTTAAAGAGAGTAAAACTGAGGGACAGACTGAGAACAAACTGAGGGTTGGCTGGGTGGGGGTGGAGGGAAATGGGTGATGGGCATTGAGGGGGGCACTTGATGGGATGAGCACTGGGTGCTGTATGTAAGTGATGAATCACAGGAATCTATTCCCGAAGCCAAGGTTATACTGTATGTTAGCTAACTTGAGAAAATAAGTAAGTAAGTAAGTAAGTAAATAATAAAAGCACACTTACTGGAAAAAAATGGCTAAACGAATTCTCGAAACAGAAAAATGATAAAAACGGCAAAAGAAGGAAGCTTGGAACGCCAAGAATGAAGAAAGAAAAATGGAAAGAGTAAATACAGTCAGCTTTCCTTCTCCTTTTGAATTCCGTAAATTATGTGTGACAAAGCAACAATGATAACATCGGATGCGGTTTTCAATGAATGCAGAGGAAATCTTAAAGACAGTCATAATTCGCCGCGGGTAAATGGACAGGAACGATTTAAACACCTTTACAAGAGGTAACTTTGCTACGTTTCACTAGAACTGGTAAAATGCGGACACAGGCTGACTGCGATAATTTATGTATCTAGAAAGGGAGGCTTTGGAAGGTTGATTTTGACAGGTTGTGGTAGATAAAAGCAGCACACACTTTCTAGATTTAGCAGCTGGAAAAGAAAGAAGGCTGGGACCGGAACTGCTGTAGACAGAAGAACAGGCGGCCAGTGGAGAAGAGCACCGATGCCCGAGTGGAATAACCAGGTAGAGACAGGACGAAAGGGTTTGCCTTGGGAAGAAAAGAGCCTCTGGCTCTAAGAGGGGAAAGAGGTGGACTCCAGACACCTATTGACGAAAGGTGAGGGAAACAGGGAATATGTCTAATGACAACTTTTTTCTCAGCCAAGCAGGCCCCTGCTGAGAGAGGAGATAAGTCGAATTGAGGGCGATGATACAGGTTAGGGGTTCCGCGAGAGGGTATGAGCTCCAGGACAGTCAGGTAGTGTCAGGGAGTAAAACTAGTTTTCAGTCCCACGGCTCAAAAGCTGTGAAATGATCATCGACCGCCAGGTGGCGGTGTCTGTGGAAGCTCACGTATCCCATCGGCCCTGGCGCCGGGGCGGAAGAAGGTGTGGAGGTAATCCTCCGGTTCGCATCGCCTCTACTCTCCGATCCCGACTGACGTTGGACAACAAAGATGGCTGCGGGAACCAGCAATTATTGGGAAGGTAAGGGCGAGGCTTACCGTGTGGGTCTAGCCGAGAGGCAGAAGGGCTGGGTGAGGACGGGTCTTGGGGGAGGTGGCGGAGAAGAAAGCCTGACCTCCGGGGTGGCCGAGCCGACGGGTGAGGCTTGTCTAAGTGGGAGCCCCGGGCCTGGGGACTGAGGAGACCGAACTGTCTGGGGCAAGGGGTTACCTGAGAGGCTGCGGGACCTGGCGCAGAGAGCTGAGCGGGGATTCAGAAGAAGAGGGTCCTGAGCCGCTGGAGGAGACCCGGGTTGAAAGGCTAAGCGAACTTCGGCGAAGAGGCTTGGGGCACGAACTCTGAGAGGAGGCGAGTTTTGAGCGAGAATATCCCGAGCCCAGGAGGCAGGAAGAGTCAGCGTTTTAAGAGTTGAGGTCACTCTTGGGACAGTTGAGTAGGATAAGGGAAAGAAGGAACTTGTCCGTCCGGTCCATCGAGGGAAGTTGTATGAACGAAGTGTCTCCTGCTGGGTCCCCTTGGCAGCTTCTGGCTGTGACTTCGAGGATTGGGTGTCGAGTCGCGTATGAAGGCAGAGGGAATAACTTTACCCTCTGCTGTGGGAGCGAGTTTGTTAAAAAGAGAAAGTTAAGAGAACCCACGTGAATTGCAAAGATTGCATTTGCTATACTTCTGCAAAAAAAAAAAAAAAAAAAAAAAACACACCGTCTTTAGATTTGAGAAGTACGTTCATTTACCGAAAATATGTTCCCATAAAGCTCCGATATGTAAAACTCACTCCCGGACCATGACAACCAAGGATGAGGGAAGACTCGTCTTTTTCTTTCACTTGTCTCTTTGGTTCATTACGACAGAAACTACTCTCCGAATCCTTCTTCTCTTTTAACCTATTTCCCGTTTCTACCTTCTGAAGCCTCTTGGAAACTACAAGTAACAATATTGTCACTATCAACCACTTGCTCTAAGAGCTTCATTCTAAGTTCATCCATACTTGCCTGTTCTATATATATATTTTAATTTTTAATGTTTATTTGTTCTTCAGAGAGAGAGACAGAGCATAAGTGGGGGACAAGCAGAGAGAGAGAGAGGGAGACACAGAATCTGAAGCAGGCTCCATGTTCTGAGCTGTCAGCACAGAGACCTTGGTGGGGCTTGCAAGATCATGACCTGAGCCAAAGTCAGAGGCTTAACCGACTGAGCCACCCAGGCGCCCCTTGCCTGTTATATTTTCAAAACACTTTCACTTGATGTTTTCTGCTAGGGAAGACAATTACTAGTTAACAGAGAAGCATGGTTACAGTTTAAAACGTGATTTAAATGCCTATTTGAAATGTGTGTACTGGGTAGAAAATATTTTTAAAATCATGTACACGTGGCTATTGGTATCTTTAATACTAGTCATTAGCTATAGTGTTTTGAAGATCCATGCTATAATAATTACAGCAGCTTATTATTGACAACCTACTCTGTGCCAGGGGCTTTAAGCACATGATTACGAATGCATAGAAAAACTCTGAAGCTGAGGAATTTAAAAAACAAAAAGCTGAGGTTCATAGGTTAAGTAGATTTTCAGTAAATCTCAGAGCCAGCTCTCAGAATCTCAGAACGTTAGGCTCAGCTAAGATTCTAAGACTGATAAACATATTGAAATAATGTTTTGTATTCCTCATTCTTGAAAGATGAGGTCCTTACAATATTCCTTTCTATATTTCAGCCCTTTTATTTTGACCTCCACTCTGCCATGAATGAGAATACTCACGTCTAGATGTAGGTTTCCAGGCTGTGGTTTCACTCCTTCAACCCCCGGGGCCAAACTGCTACACCAGTGTTTCTGCTTGCTTCTGCTCTTTTGAAACTTAGGCTATTATTTTGTCATACTTATATTTGACCTTGTGGGCCGTATATTGTTTGGTGTTAATTTAAGCCTCTCTAAATTTCTTTCAGTAAACTTACTGAAAGGCCATTTTTTAATCCTTTGTTAATGATTATTTTTTCTTTAAGCTTCAGTTCCTAAGTCATTCTAAGAATTTCATAAGCTTTGGAATATAAAGAGATAGGAAAATCTCTGTCAAAAACAGTGATGATCTCTCTTTTATAAAGTTAGTTGATAAGTTGGTGTAATGTTGGTCATAAACCGTACTAGGTTTCTTTAATGATTTGTGTCCTCTTCTGTTTCCTTCCCAAATGACAAGATTTTAGTCGTCGTCACAGAAATAATTCAGGGATGTTAGAACATTTGTTGTCTAGCTGTCTTTGGAATAACAGGTGAAATTTTCCACCCATCACTGTTTCTCCCCTTCTTGACCCATCTGAAGTTCAAATAGGAGACCGTTTGCTTTTCTGGGTAAATCTTTGGTTTTCTCTTGTAACATTTTTTATTTGAGAACTTAGATCAATATATGATTATTTTCATAGTTTGTTCAGAATTGTTTTGTGCTTTTTGTGTCTGCTGAGGGACTCTTTGTGTTTAATTATTTGCTTTTATAATTTTGTTAAAGATCTCAGGAAACAGGCTCGACAGCTGGAAAATGAACTTGACCTGAAACTAGTTTCCTTCAGTAAACTGTGTACAAGTTACAGTCACAGCAGTGCCCGAGATGGAAGACGCGACAGGTATAGGTACTACCAGATTCTGTCTCTTTTGCCTTAAACCATAGAATGTTTTTAAAAGCATTAAAAAAATAAACTAAAATATATAATTCTGTAAGTTGCTCTATTGGTGAATTTTTGGTATTTTTTTGTTATTGTTAATATTTTAGTGATTGATAAAAATTCTTCTTAATCCTTGAGACTAGCATTCATTTGGGATACTTAGTCAGAGGTCATGGTGATGTCAGGAAGAACATGCTAAGGCTTAAGAATGAGTTTGCATCAGAGATAGGTTTCCAATTCAGCCAGTGGAAAGAAATGCGGTTGATTTGCCCACATTGTATTTCTTCCTTCCTTCCATTCATTCATTCATTCATTTTTGGGAGAGAGACAGTGTGTGAGTAGGAGAAGGGCAGAGAGGCAGGCTCCAGGCTGTCAGCACAGAGCCCAATGCGGGCCTTGAACTCACGAGGCATGAGATCATGATCTGAGCCAAAGTCAGATGCTTAACCAACTGAGCCACATAGGTGTCCCTCTTTTTTTTTTTTTTAAGTTTAATTATTTATTTACTTTGAGAGAAAGAGAGAGAGAGAGACAGTGCTAGTGGGAGAGGGGCAGAGAGAGAGAGAGACTCTCAAGCAGGCTCTGCACAGTCAGCACAGAGCCCAACTCAGGGCTTGACTCATGAAACCGTGAGATCATGACCTGAGCCAAAATCAAGAGTCAGACGCTTAACCGACTGAGCCACCCAGGCACCTCTGTCCACATTGTATTTCTTATACCTTCTGATTGCTAAATGAACCTGAGAAACTACCCAAATGTAAAGTATACATACTGCTTTTCTGGTGTTTTAGAATGAATCTAGTGCAGTGTGTATCCTCACTATTAATCATCCAAGCTCTTTTATATTTGGTCCTTTTTTGAAAAACTGGCATACTACTTTATTGAACATATGGAAAATATATTTTTATCTTTGAATCTTATGCTTGCTTAGGCCATCCCCTTGTTTAAAAAAATGTGAAGAAATATTTACAACACTTAGGAAGGTGTGAAGAATAATGGATCCTCATGCGCCTGTCTCCCACTTGAAGAAATAATCACTACCAGTTCAGTCGAAGTCTCTGTTATCGTCCCATTTTCTACTTCCCCATAATCTCCTTGTTTTACTGCATGTGTCTGTGTTCCGAAACAATTTATAGTATCTTACTAGGCATTTTGCAACTTGTGTTTTTGTTTTACATTATCTTCGTGATTAAGCTCTGGATACATTTAACTGTGGTATATTTATTTGCTGAATAGAGTATATCGTGATTGTGTAATTGTGTGTTATAATCTGTAGATGGACACTTTCTAATTTTTGCTAATTAATAATAATCTAATGGCTGACACAGTGTTCTTCACTGTGTCACTTCATGTATCAGCTACTGTTGTCGAGCTTTCTGTGAAGGCCGGGAGAACGTCTTTACCTATAAGAATGTTTCTGTATACCTAGCAGTGGACTTGCTGGGAGTGGAGCTGTTCGTTTTTATCCTCTCTTCATTTCACGTACTTTTCTGAGGATTGGCAGTGGGGTGGGATCATCTTCAGCAACTAATAGTAAAACAATAAATAAATAAATAAAAACAAAAAACATCTGGATTTGAACCCAGATCTTTGTATCTCCAGAGCCTGCGCTCTAAACCTGTCTGTGCACATTCCAACAAAAGACTAGTTTCAACACTATAACCAAAGCATTGCTTCTTTTTAAAAAGGACACATTATTACAGAATTAAAGACAGCAGGACCAACATGCTGACTCTGGGCCCTAAGAGTAAGCTGTTGGCATATCACATAGCTTCGATTGCGTTTACGTTGCTTTGGGCTTGACTTATTAGCAAGTAAAGAAAATGAGTGATGTTCTTTTGTACCAGTAAACTTATTTTATCACCGGAGGCATTTTTCCTGAACTTAAGTCTCCCACGTATACTGTGCCAGTGAGTATACAATTTTAAAACTCTGAATTGTTAAGAGATACAGTTACATAATGATTTTTCTATATTTTCTGTGCTTCATGAGCTTAATACTTTTACGACTTCTTTAAAGGGAAAACTATCGTGAAAACATTCCCTCAGAAATTCTACACCAAATCGGGACTGATTTTGTAGGTTCTTGCAGCCTAACTCTCCCTTTCAGTAAGGAACCTAAGGCCAGGAGGGTCAAGATGCAATTACATTCTAGAGTGTTTTCTTACTGCCCAGATCGAAAGCATGTCATTATGAACAAACTCAGTGAGATCAGACTTTTACGTGTAGGAGTAATTTTTTTTTAATTTTCTCTATTTTGAGAACGTTATGGTCAGTGAATCATCACACATCTATAAAATGAATTAAATTTAACTGAACCTGAATTAAGTTTAACTGAATGGTGGATATAGAGTCGTTCATTCAAGTAGTTAATGAGTATCTACCATGTGCCGGGCACTATACGAGGTGCTTGGCATATATCTGCGAATAAAACAAGCAGTTCTCCTCTTCATGAGGCCGTTGTTCTTTTTCATATATTTGGTAGGGGAGGATCAGCATTTTTGCCTCGACACATTCTAAGAGGTAACCCCAGAACTTTGGGTTGGCCCTAACGTGTAATAAAGAACTAGATATTTTGATATATTTTAAGGCAAGTAGCAAATTGAAATTTTTAAGTTTATTTATTTTGAGAGAGGGAGAAAGGGAGAGAGGATCTGAAGCGGGCTCTCTGTTGACAGTGCAGAGCCCGATGCAGGGCTCAAACCCCTGAACCATGAGATCATGACCTGAGCCGAAGTCAGACGCTGAACTGACTGAGCCACCCAGGCGCCCTGCAAATTGAAATGTTTTAAGAAGAAATAAAAATTTGGACCTAAACATCTCAAAGTAAAAGTCCTTTTTATTGGCTACTTTTTGGTTATTTCATTGCTTGTTACTATTGCTGTGAAATTGTACGTGGAAAAGGGAAATAGCTAAGGTACTTTTTTGATGTTAAACTGATGATTTCGTCTGTTTTTATTTACCACACCCAAGCACTGTCACAGGGCAAGCCAAAGTCTTCAGTAAGATTGAAGAGCATAGTCATTGCCTGGGCACTTATCTGTTTTCAGTATAACTGAGATCTCTTTTGAGCTGCTCATAGGATAATGCATATCATTTGCAGATCTAATGAAGGTTAGTGGTTTTTCAGAAGAGGCAAAACAAATTTTCTGGACATCTGGTTTTAGAATTTGAATCTGTCAAACATAAGTTTCACTTGTAAAAAGTTAGTTTTTTTGACTGACTATTCAGATTTTAGAAGAGCTCACATTTTTTATAAAACAAAATTGAAACAATTGCACGATATAAGTGGAAATGTAGAGAGCTGGTACTGAAACTTCCCTGCTGGACATGGCTATCCATATTAGACTTAAAGCCAGTTCTGATTACTTCATACTAGTTTTTCAGTCTGTGGATCATGTAAATCTCAATTTTATTTCTTTTTGGTAAGAGTCCAGCGAAGAAGAGAGAACTTAATTTGAGGAACCATAATTGCTTTGGGGTAAAAATTTAAAAACTTTTATAGATCCTATAACATAATCTATAATGGCTCTTATGCCTCCTTTTGTATGTAGTACCACTTAGTTCTACAGTTTTGTTTCACATAATTTATTCTTTTAGATTCAGCATTTCAGTGGGCACTGCCATAGCTTAAGTTACTTTCATTTGGGAAATAATAAACAAGCATTTGAAATTTCTTTACATTATTAAGAGTAGATGTATTAAAGTTCAGAAAAATCTTATATATAATTATATTTTATGGTAAAAATTTAATATTTGGGACATGCGTGATCTTTATAAGAAAACTTCTGTAAAAATTAAGGCTTCTTAAGAAACTGAATGTCTCTGGGATTCCACTTGACCTCTTCAAGAATAACCTTATTATTTTAAGTATGTTTTAAAGGATTAGGTTTAAGTAATGGATTCTCTTCATTTGTTCTTTTCTTTAGCTCTGACACAACACCCCTTTTAAACGGATCAAGCCAAGACAGAATGTTTGAAACAATGGCAATTGAGATTGAACAGCTTTTGGCAAGGGTAGGTACTTTCTGTTAAATGGCTGTTTTGCTGGTCACTGTTAATCACTTGTAAGCTATGGTACTAGATTATATGAATGCAGATGAGTATATTGAAATCACCCTTTCATCCAAGATATGTGCCTCCTCAGGCCATTTGAATTTTCATTACAGCCATTCTCAAGTCTTCTGAGTATTATTTTTAGCCTTTATGGATTATTGAGGGAAAATACTGAATCCTTGCCTGTCATTTTTTTTTTTTTTTTTGGTTTGGGGGTGGTTTTTTATTTGCTTTGCTGTTAGCCAAAAAAGTATACAGGCAAATATTTGACTTGTATCTCTTTATAGTGCTTTTTAAAGTATTTTTACTGGTTTTCTTCTCCCTGCTTAATTCCTTCCTCTTCTTTTTAGCTTACAGGAGTAAATGATAAAATGGCAGAATATACCAACAGTGCAGGTGTTCCGTCTTTGAATGCAGCCCTGATGCATACATTACAGCGACATAGAGATATATTGCAGGTAGTATATTGAGTCGGAGGTTTTTAAGTTATTGTAATAGGTTTTTTTAAATCCCTGAATAGAAGGTATACACACGTATTTAAGAGATTAAAGGGAAAAATCTTCTGAGATGATAAGTACTGTGCTGCAGAAATTTGTCTTGTTTTACCTTTTTTCCCTTGTGTAATAATATTCTGAAAATGTTTGATAGCTCTTGCTTTTGACTGGTAAAAATGAGTACTGTTCATCACTAGGTAAATAAACTATTGTGGGAGACTTTGCTACCTAGCAATAGCAGTGAAATAGGCGGCTGTCATGCAGAGGCCCTAATACAGTAGTTTAGAGTATACTTTCTTCGGGCTTTGAAAGGAATGTGGAAGGGAGGTAATATACTATATTTAGCGTATTGTTTCAGAAAATATTAAAAGTGTACCAATAAAATGAAATAAATTCTTAAATATTTACATTCAGAGATGTTGAAAATATAGAGTAAAAATAGGAAGGCAAATGTTTTTAATGTTGAAAAACTTGACCAACCATTACTAATTTTAAAATATAGGAATAGGATACTTTATTTACCTAATGCAAAAATGTGCATGGCATATTAAAAGCTAGCATCACACTTAGATACAGTGCTGAAAGCATTCCCTTTGAAGAAAGAAACAAGATAAAGACATCCACAGTCACCACAGATGTTTGATATTGTTTTGGAAGTTCTTGGTGGTACAATTAGAGATATAAATAAATAAGATCTAAATAGTGGAAAGGAAGAGGCAAAATTCGCATTATGTAGCAGTGAGAAAATTAGAAACAAATTAAGTAGGATGGTAGATTACAAAATTAACATATCAAAGCAAGTAGTTTTCCTACATATAAACAATAACCTGTTAGAAAATATAATGGAAGAAACGTATAAATTTAATAAGAATGAATAGGACTTGCATGTATAAAACTTTACTGAGGAACATAAAAAAGATTAAATAAGGGGAAAAAATTACTCTGCCTTTGGAAAGAAGATTTTCTTCTAAATCAGCCTGTAAATTGAGTGCCTTCCCAATGAAAAAGAGTTTTGTGTTTCTTTCTCCTTTTTTTTTTTTTAAATCAGCAAAATGACACCAAAGTTCATTTGAATTCACAGAGATGCAAGTATAACCAAGAAAAAAATAGTGAAAATGGAAATAAGTAGTAAAGGATGACTAGTTCTACCAGATACTAAAACCTGTTAAGAAGCTAGAATAATTAAGACAGTTTGATTCTGGTGGAAAAAAATATACCAATAGAACAGAATAAAGTTCGCATGGAAATTTAGTTTCTGATAAAGGTGATATTTTAAATCAGTGAGAAAAAGAGGGATCATAAAATAAATAGACCTGTAACAATGGTGAATTATTTGGGGGAGGAGAAGCAAACTTGAATTTCCATCTCAATTCTCACATCCAAAATAAATTTCAAATGGATCAAAGATTTATATGTAGAAAAAGAAATTCTAAAAGTTCAGAATGAAGCGTGGAAAATTATACATTTTGGGTGGTAAAGGACTTTCTAAACAAGACCTAATAACAGAAACTATAACAAATATCTAATTTGCTTAATGTTTAGAGAAATAATAGAAATAAAGAGATAACCTAAGGGTGCCTGGGTGGCTCAGTCGGTTAAGCATCCAGCCCTTGGTTTCAGCTCAGGTCATGATCTCATAGTTTGTGAGTTCGAGCACCTGTTAGTGCAGAGCTTGCTTGAGAACTGTGTCCCTCCCATGCATGCTCTGTATCTCTCTCTCTCTCTTAAAATAAATAAACTTTTTTTAAAAAAGAAAAAAGATAACCTAATGGGAAAATGGGCAAAGGATACAAACTGGCTGTTTACAGAAAATGCCCAAAACCATAAAAAAAAAAGTTTAGCCACATGTTGAAAGGAAAGTATACCAATCAGTCAAAATTAGATGTGATTTTTCATCTGTCAGATTAGCAAATATTGAAACATATGTAGCATATTACAAGAATACAGAAAAATGAGTCCCCATCACTGTTGCTGGGAACATAAATTAGTGGTCATTCTAGAAAGTAGTTTAGCACTATCAAAATTTAAATGTAAGACCTTTGATTCAGTTATTCTGTTAAGTATTTACTCTTTATACTTAAGAAAGGAGGTTCAATAAAATATGTATACAAGAATGTTTATTTTTCAAACAGCATTTTTTAAACCAGCAAAAAAAAGTAAAGTGTTTACCAATAGAGAATTTGCTAAATGAAAGTCTTAAGATAGAATTCTATACACTTATTAAAAAGAATGTAGATTTCTATTTGTTAATATGAAAAGGTTACTTGATATTTTATGAACTGATGAAAAGAAGGTGTATAGCAGAATAAAGCCAACCCTTGAACAGTGCAGGGGTTAGAGGTGCTAACACCTCACCTCTCCACCCCTGTGCAGTCAAAAATTTGCATATAATTTTTGACTCCATAAAAACTTAAGGACTGATAGCCTGCTGTTGACTTGAAGCCTAACATAAGCAATTGATTAACACATACTTTGTATGTTGCACATATTATTCACTGTACTTTTACAATAAAGTAAGTTAGGAAAAAATTTTATTTAAAAAATGATAAACTACATTTACAGAACTGTATTGTAAAAAATTCACATGTAAGTGGACCTTTGCATTTCAAATCTGTGTTGTTCAAGGATCGACTGTAGTATGATTTCTTTAGCATAAATGAAAGAAATAATAGGTAAGCTTGTGTACACAGAAGCATAGTTCCTAAAAGAAAATACAAGAAAGTGACAATAGTTATGAGCTGTAAAGCAGGATGGTTTTTATTTTCATTACTTTTGGTGCTCTTTTAGTATTCTCCCCATGTTCACATATATTTTTGTTTTTAAAGGGTCAGTAGGGCTTTCTGGGAGATTGGATTTTGATTTTGATTTTCTTTATATACATCTCTGAATTTTAAAAAGTAAGGAATATTCCTTAATATCTTAAAAGTATGGTGGTAGAAAAAGAAAAAGGAAAATATTAAAGATTATTTATTCTTTACAGTTCTTTTGGTTCTGTTCTTCCTTTGACTGGTTAGGAATCAAATTTCTGTGGGAGTTTCAAAAAGATGAAATTTGAAAGTAAGCCCTATTGGATGTATATTAAAGAGCACCTCAGATTTTATTCTAGGCTATTTGGAATCATTTTATCTTAAAATTATTTTTTTCTTTATAATTCTGTCTCTTAAGATAAGGTGCTGGAAGCTAGGAAGGATAGTGATCTAGTGGCACTATTACCCTAACACTGACTTGTTTTCATTTGGAAGAAGTTGGTCACTCTTCAGGAGAAGGATAATGTTATTTTTATTTCTCGACTATTTGATTCTTTTTTTATGGAGATTTAATTACTAATGTTTATTTTTGAGAGAGAGAGCGCAAGCGCATACAAGCTGGGGAGGGGCAGAGAGAGAGGGAGACAGAGGATCTAAGCGGGCCCTGTGCTGACAGCAGAGAGCCCGATGCAGGGTCCACGACCCGTGAGATCATGACCTGATCCAAAGTTGGATGCTTAACCAACCAAGCCAACCAGGTGTCCCAGCTGTTTGATTCTTAAATAGCAGTCTTGTTGACAGAAATTTTTAATGCAATGATGATACATAATGGACTCAATAAGATGAAAATGTATAATTAGATGAAAATGTATAATGTATAATTATGTTGAGACTGGGTGTTGATTTATTGCAGGATTATACACATGAATTCCATAAAACCAAAGCAAACTTCGTGGCAATACGGGAAAGGGAAAATCTCATGGGATCAGTACGAAAGGATATTGAGTAAGTTACTTTTTGTATTATTTTGTAGGATGTTTATTGAGGTTTAGGTTCAGAGCATTTCTGAGATTAGCAGCACATTGAGTAGCAGAACCATGATTTAGATTTCAAGGTTTCTAATTCCCATTTAACTGTTCTTTAAACATTGCTGCTATAATATGCACCTGATCTACTTTGCTGGTCTTGTCTCTAGCTTCCCCTAGTTTCGTCATTGGGTCCTGCCAATCTTGACTTTACTCTTTTAATTCGGAGTCCAGCTTAGATGATACTTCGTGAGTTTTCCTCTAATCTCTTACCACACACCTTAAGAATAATGACATTTCCAATTGCCGAAGCTGTCCACGTTTCCCTTTCTGAAACCACCTATCTCCCTACCCTCTCTCTTGCCCTAACAATTATGTGTGTGTATATATGTGTGTGTGTATATATGAGTAATTTTATATATTTTTTACATAAAATATATATAAAGTGATCTTTATTTCTCTGGAATGTGAAGTGTCCGTGTTTTCTAGGTTTTATTCAAACTTCATAGCCTTTATGTCAATTGATTTAAGAATTTCCAATGTTTTTATGCTGATCTCAATCCAGAATTTTAAATATTTGTTCTTCCATCCCTTTACGTCACTTTCAATAATACATTCTAGCATTTCATATACACATTTAAAATATTTTTCACAACTGACAAGGTAAATCCATTGGGCATCTAATTAAAACTGAAGACTTTCCACTTTTGGACCATCTGTTGATGCCTATCATTGTCTCATTCGTGAGAAATTTATGACACTTACTTTTCGTAAGTAAGTATGACCTTGTGTTTCAGAAACATATCTGTATACGCATTACCATATCATAAACCGATATGTATCATGTATACTCTGAGAAATATTTTCCTACAGAGCCTTTGTTTTATATTACACCAGTAAGACAGTTTTGCAGCAGAAGTAATTTCATATTGCATTCAAAATTTTTGCTCAAAACTCTAATTGAGGATTATCCAGCCATTAAAGTTATGTTTCCCCCAAAATTACCTTGGAAATTAATTTTTATCGTTTGTCTCTGTCTTATCTATTTTTTTAAATGTTTTGTCTTATGTACTTTGTAAAACACACGGGAGTAAAAAATCTAAACATTTTTGCTATAGTTAGGGATTTTGTAATATTTTTAGTTCTCAGGAACATCTAAGTCTTTTGTTTAATATCTGTACAGACTATTTACATATGCATTTTAGTGCCGCCACTGTAGGGGACAGCCTTAATGTTTAGGCGTTTTGTTTCCCCACAATTTGCGGGAATTGTTAGAATATACCCCACTGTAATAACTTGCTTTCTGAAAGATAGTCATAAAAGAAACATGTTCATTCATTCGTTAAACTACTTCCTGATTACCAGACGTGGGTAAGACACTAGATAAGTCACAGTAGAAAGCAGAAATGAAAAGGCCAGCTTAGCTCTCTAGGAGTTTAAAAATTTTTTTAATTTTTTTAGTGTATTTATTTATTTCAAGAAAGAGCTAGCAAGGGAGGGGCAGAGAAGAAGGGAGAGAGAGATCCCAAGCAGGCTTCGCGCTGTCTGCCCAGAGCCCCATGTGAGGCTCAAACTCATGAACCACGAGATCATGACCTGAGCCAAAACCAAGGATCAGACGCTTACCCAATTGAGCCACCCAGGTGCCCAGTAACAACTGACATTTAAAAGTTTTTTTTATTCTCTATTACCTCTTTTTTGACTTCATTCTTTTGGCATAAATAGAAATTATTAGTCCCATTTTATAAAACTAGATATTAAGAGACTTGTCTAAGATTAATTGGCTAATAAGTAATGAGAGATAGATTTAAATCTAAATCATCTGTCTTCTTGGTCCATTGTGTTCTTGGTTATTTCATGCTTCTTTTTCTGGGGATTTCTTTCCCACTATGCTTTGCAAATTAACACTGCCCCTCAGCCAGCAGTTCAGTTTTATCAGTATGGCCCTCTTTTGTCTTACTGCAGCGTATGTGCAGTTACTTGAATTTTTTATTTTGTTCTTGATACTTTATTGTGAGTAAAGAACAGAAACGTGAAAGTATTGATAGTAATGATAAAAAGCATTTTCTTATACATTTTAATGCACTTAAGCCCAAGACAGAAGTCCTTAAGTATGCCAAAATGGGCAGATCTTGAGTTTCATTTTTAGCTCCATAGGCTCCAGTTGGTAGACTGCATATACCGTTGTGAAGGAAAACATTGCATGGCGATAGCTTCCCACCCCATGTGCTGTGCAGTTTGAAACTTTTACTTCCACTTGGAGACAATGAAGGTATCATAATACACAATAATAATAATATTATAATAATAGGCAAAGGAAAATAAGGTTTTTGTTTAAGAATGTTGGATGATTTTGATGAAAATAATAAACAGACTTAAATTAGAGAGACAATAATATTTATCTGTCATTTCTCTATTTTGCTCTAGGTCATATAAAAGTGGATCTGGAGTAAACAACAGAAGAACTGAATTATTTTTGAAAGAACATGACCACCTTCGAAAGTAGGTATTATTGTATACGTATATATCATGTAGTTTCCTATACTTACTAATTCCTTTGTTGACATAATAAACATTTCGTAGTGTTTTTTGTAGCAAGTGCTTTACCGGTGCTAATTCATTTAATTCTCTTAACAACCCTGTTTGGTAGAAATGGAATCGTAACTGTTCCAACTATAATTAGGAAAGCTATTACGCTATCGAATATCAAAAATCTGCATTCATGTCAACAATAACCTTGTTATTTGTAATATATCTTTTATCACCTTAATGTTTCTTTTCCTTAGCAAGTCTATTCCTCTAATACATTTGTTCACTACTGTACATTATTAGTAATAATAGTAATGATGCTAAAAATGACTTATGTTTGAATGGCCTACTACCATTTGTATATGCCACGAAGTTTTATAAGAGTAATAAGCCAGGGTGCCTGGGTGGCTCAGTTGGTTAAGTGTCTGACTTCAGCTCAGGTATGATCTCTCGGTTTGTGAGTTTGAGCCCCACATCAGGCTCTGTGCTGACAGCTCAGAGCCTGGAGCCTGCTTCAGATTCTGTGTCTCCCCCTCTCTCTGCCCCTCCCTTGCTTGTGCTCTCTTTCTCGAAAATAAACATAAAAAGAAATTAAAAGTAAATAAATATAAATAAAATAAATAAAGAGTAATAGGCCATACATCAAATCCTTAAAAATCCATCAAAAAGAAAATATCTTATTATCCAAGAATTCAAAGAAAATGCCTAAAGACTTAGATGAACTATATATATATTTTAAAACAAGTCACCATATTTTGTCCCTTTTTCATCTATGTTTTTCTCTGCAAGCTACTGTTTTTTAAAATATTTTCTCTGTATTTTGTTGTAGAACTTAAGGATCAGAAAGTTACTTATCTCTTGAGGTCAGCCTCTAAGCACTTGAGCAGCTAGTATCTATGTCAGTCAAACATTACAAATTATGTTGATACTTGCTGCTGAATATCATAAATTAGTCATGTCTATATGAACTTAATGTACTGTTCAATTTATTTTTCTTTGAAGATCACCACTTTAAATATAAGCTGTTGAAATCAGAACATGGAAAAATCAAGACCTTTTTAGGAGCCTGAGTTCTTCTAGTGTTGGATGTAGTTACTAGTGTTTCTTCTTAGTCTGTCGAATATTATTGATTGGCACAAGAGGGCAGTCTTTCCTAAAGTATGTTTAGTTTATAGTTACTCGTAGCTTTGGTTATTCTTTTTGTATTTGATAAAAACAACCAGAATAAAGAATTTTGCATTACATCCAAAGTGATGTGAATATATTCTTTAGTTACAGAGTAAATTTAAGGGATAAGGTACTCAAGTAGCACAAAATAAAAGTTGAACTGCATCAGTGTTTCTGTATTGCCTCAAAAGATGTTTAACAGTTAGAAATGCAATAGTTGAATTACTTTAAAAATGATTTGTTGCTGAAGAGTATACCAGAGTAATTACATAAATTAATATCCTTTATTTCATAATTTCAAAACACTTTATTATTAATTTTATATGAAAATTTGCAGTTTTGCTTTTGTGTTAATTCAAAGAAAAGCTTTCAGGAGTTTTGTATTGTCCATTTTACAGGAAAACATACAATAGTTCAGGGGCACATAAATAATTTGTTTATGGTTATAAAATGATAAGAAGACTGAAAATCAAAAGGTGTTTTCCATTTTTCTGTTTTATATATACTATACTTTATATAGATATATTCCTTTCAGTATTCTTGTGAAAAAGTTTGTGTTCATTCTGTACAGAGAGAAACCGAGGGAGGATGAGTTGAATGCAATATGGGCTTCTGATGAATTAAGGAAGTTGTTGAGACTGAACACAAGGGCTCAGTCATTGCTCTCAATGTTAGATCACAGAGCTTCCAAATATATTTTGGAAAAATCAATCTTTTGTGTGTAAATTATGAATATTTGTTAGATAATAAAATAACGTAAAATCATGGATGATACGTGTACAAATATTATAGAAAACTCTGTTTTTTCAGTGTCCTCTCTATTTCATTGGCTAAGGGATTTGAGGCAGAATTGGCAAGATCTTTTCAGAACTTTTTTTCCCTACAGAAGCTATAAGTGCTCTTTGTAATAAAGTCTCTGATTTAGAAAGTATGAATAACACAAAAAAGACCATTTACATCACTTGTTACTACAGGTTCTCTAACCATTTTTTACTCATCAACAGATTGTGAGCCTTTTTGCATGTTATTTGATCATTTTTAATTTTTTTTTGCATCTATTTTATAATACAGATAAATCATAATTTAACCTTTTCCCTAAAGTTGACCTTTTGGATTATTTCAAATTTTTATTATTATACATGTTGAAGTCTTTACAAATATCCATAATTACTTCCTTATTATAAATTCCTAGAACTGGAATATATTCATTTATAAAGCTTTTGACGTATTGTCAAATTTCCCTCTGAAGGTTTTTCTGGTTTAGAGAGCCATTAGTAGTATATATGTAAACATTCCCCGGTGCCCTCAGTAACACTGAAATTTTGACTTGGTAAAACATTTATGGCAAGATAGGCAAAAATTTTCAGGGATTAGATTTTTTTTTTTTTAATATAAGAAATACATTTTCATTAGAGAAAACATAGGTTAAATAGCCAAGCAAAAGAAGCATAAAGAAGTATAGGGGCACCTATAGGGGGGGCACTGGAGGCTCAGTCCATCGAGCATCCCACTTCAGCTCAGGTCATGATCTCGCAGTTCCTGAGTTTGAGTCTTGCATCGGGCTTGCTGCTGTCAGCACAGAGCCAGCTTGGGATCCTCTGTCCCACTCTCTTTACCCCTCCCCCACTCATATTCTCTCTCTCTCTCTCTCTCTCTCTCTCTTTTAAAAATACATAAATATTAAAAAAAAAAATTTAAGCGATTATAGAAACCTATAGTGGTTACAGATTATATAGTTCATCTATACCATTTGTAATTAATAGGCCAGATTTGCTGCTAGGGTGATTTTTATTTTGATCTTTCATGAATAAAGGCATTTAATACCCAGTAACTCAGGTAACTAGTTTGATTTTGTGCAGTAGCATTGGACTTTTTATGACTAAAAGCATATGTAGATTTTTATTTAATCCTTAATGACATTTTTATGATAATGGAAATTTCTACAACTTGTTTCAAAAATACATATTTTCCTTTGAAAAAGATTTTAATAAGTGAATGCCAAACTTAAAAAAAATAAAACCCTAACTTTGTAATTGTTTGTACCAGTTCCCATTAATACTTTTTGTCTAAAACTAAATATTGTTAGCTTGTAACAGTTTATCTTATGAAAGATAATAATTTCTCTTCCTGTGGATAGCTTTCATTTCCTACTTGTCTTTGAAATCTGAGTCTGTTTTAGCGTATTAGTCAAAAGAAAATGCTGATTTTGAGTTAGTGTCAGGCTTATGGCTACTTGTTTTCCACTGGGCTATAATGCAGATGCATTCCTGTGGGCTCTTTGCTTGCTATTTACTTTCTCTTCTTTTAATCTTTCTCTTTCGTTGCTCTCTTATATTTTCCTTTTTGAAAAAATATCTGAATTAGTTTTGTATTTTAAAGTTCTTTTTTTCCCTTAAAGAACTTTTACCTTTATTATCTGTCTCTCTCCATATTTATTTTTATAATTTTTTTCAGTGTTTCTTTATTTTTGAGAAAGAGACAGAGGCAGAGCACGAGTAGGGGAGGGGCAGAGAGAGAAGGAGACACAGAATCCAAAGCAGGCTCCAGGCTCTGAGCTGTCAGCACAGAGCCTGATGTGGGGCTCGAACTCACGAGACATGAATCATGACCTGAGCCAAAATCAAGAGTCAGACACTTAACCAACTGAACTACCCAGGTGCCCCAAAAATCAAAATTATTTTAAATAAAGATGGGATTGGTGTTACTGATATTTTTTTTTTTTGCCTCAGGCTTTAGTATGGCTTAGTATGGCACTATTAACTGAACTTGTTTTTATTCATTTAATTAATTAATTAATTAATTTTTAATTTACATCCAAGTTAATTAGTATATAATGCAATAATGATTTCAGGAGTAGAATTCAGTGATTCATCCCCTATACATAACAGCCAGTGCTCATCCCAACGAGTGTCCTCCTTAATGACCCTTACTCAATTAGCCCTTCCCCCCCCCCCGACCCAAAATCCTTCCAGCAACCCTGTTTGTTCTCTTTAAGAACCTCTTATCCTGTTTTTATATTAATTTTGCTTCCCTTTCCTTATGTTCTTCTGTTTTGTATCTTAAATTCCACATGTGAGTGAAGTCATATGATATTTGTCTTTCTCTAATTTCACTTAGCATAATACACTAGTTCCATCCATGTTGTTGCAATGGCAAGATTTCATTCTTTTTGACTGCCGGGTAATATTCCATTGTATGTATGTACCACATCTTCTTTATCCATTCATCTGTTGATGGACATTTGGGCTTTTTCCATACTTTGGCTATTTAGACCTTTCTTTTTATTATATAAGAAAGAATTTTTTTGTTGTTTCTTTCATAGCATTTATGAAAATTTGTAATGTTCCATTGGGTTTTTTGTATTACTATTATTATTATTATTATTATTATTATTATGTGGCTCTCCTTGAATATAAGCCTCATAAGAGTAGGGACCTGGTTAGTCTAGTTGTTGGTAATGTTGTGTGCCTAGTTCCTGTTATAGGCACTTAATTTTTATTTCTTGTATAAATAAATGGATATAAACAGAAGGTATTAATTTTGGTTTCATATACATGTATGTGTATGTAGGACACCTGTTTCCCAATATAGGAAACCTGTTTCATTCATTTACTTATTCCCCAAATATTTATTGAATACATACTGTGTATAAGATACTGGTTCACATGCTATATATACATATAAAATTTGATTTTGAGAACTAAAGGGGCTATTATTAATGTGATGAATTATTAAAAATCAAATTCTTACATGGTATAAACATAACTTTTCTTATTTTTATATTCATGTGGTAATGTACAATTTTACAAGTCAAAATGATCTAGTTAGGAACTTTTATACAGAACTCTTTTTTTTTTCACTTGGAGCTATATTGAAGTCAAACTCAAGGGCACCTGGATGGCTCAGTCGGTTGAGCGTCTGACTTTGACTCAGGTCACGATCTCACAGTTTGTGCGTTCGAGCCCCATGTCAGCCTCTGTGCTGACAGAGCAGAGCCTAGAGCTTGCTTCGGAGTCCGTCTCCCTCTCTCTGCCCCTCCCCCACTTGTTCTTATTCTTTCTCTCTCTCTCTCAAATATAAATAAACATTTAAAAAATCCATCTTCGGTTGGTACATGGCTTTGTTAAACAGTAAAACTTGAGTTGGAGGTGCTCTGCTATAGTGAGGAGTTTTCTCTCCCCAGATACATGTTTGTATAACGTGACACATCCTCTGCCCGCCCCCCACCGTGGAAGTTATGAGGATTAACTGTTAACTGATTGATATTTTATTAATCTAACAAGTTTCTGTTATTCATTTATCAACCATTTAATGAGTGTCTCCTGTGTGCGAGGTACTATATTAGACTCTAGGGAACCAAAGAGGAATCAGACTCAGTCTCTACTCCTTGGGAATTCATTCTGGTTGGAGAAATAATAAACATAATTATGGTATCTTGTGAAATATTACAGTTTTAAAGTACTAAATGAGATAACGTATATGAAAAAAACTGGAAGCTTTACAGATTTGAAGTATTTTTCCTACACGCCTAGTACAATGTCTGATATATCTTAAATGCTTGTTTATTTTAAATGAATTGATAAGAACAAAAGAACTATGAAATAGGATTATGGTATAAAGAAGAATTGGTTCTGCCTGAATATATAGATGAAATGGAAAAGGCTTCACAAAGGATGTGACCTTTGAGCTGGGCTTTAAAACATAAGCCATTTATGTCGAGAATGAGGTAAAGGGATTCCAGGGCAAGAGAAAAACTATGAGACATGACAGTGCCTTGATCTGTGTCAGCCGGTGTCTGTAGGCTTGTACAGTTTACAAGATACCTTTATTTGCGTTACTCCTTCTGAACCTTGTGGCAGCTTCGTGTAGTGAGTTCATAGAGCCAGGGTGCTTAAAGCCTCGACTGGAACCCAGGGCCTGGGGTGTAAGAGAGGTCAATTAGCCATTTTCTGTTTCTTCTTTTTTTTAATGTTTATTTTTATTTTTGAGAGAAGGGGTGGGGGAGGGACAGAGAGAGGAGACAGGGGATCCAAAGCAGGCTCTACAGCAGAGAGCCCAGTGCAGGGCTGTAACTCAGGAACCACGAAATCATGACCTGAGCTGAAGTCGAACACTTAACCAACTGAGCCGCCCAGGTGCCCCCAGACATTTTCTTCTGTATAGTTTCATAAATGTCATCGCTAGTATTATTGAATTTCGGTGATTACGTTTATAGAACTGTTTTCTGAGTTATAAGTATGTGAGAGAGAAACATACGTGAAAAGTATGCTTCCATTTTTATATAAGCAGATTAGCTTATATTGATAATAGGGGTTGTTTTTTTTGTAAGAGGCTTCAGAATCAATGGGAAATGCTTTAGTTTTTTGGAAAATGCTTCTTTAGTATTTCATAGATTCTTTGTGATTTGGGTAGTTTTTTTGGGAGTTTCAGTCTTCTTAAACCACTTATCTAAAGAACAGACTATGGAAACTGCCATCCCCACATTCTTTCTTAAGCTTTCTGTTTCTGCTATAGTTGAACACATTTGTTGACATTAAAAAAATGTTTTTTGTACCAAAATATTTGGTTAAAATACTTTCAGGAGGGAAAAAAAGAAACAAAACTTCTCCATTTATACTTGCTTTCCTGTTGTATGTATATTGTATGTTGTATGTAATCAAGACAGCGTGGTATTGGTGAAAGAATAAATACACCAATGGAACAGAATAGAGAGTTCAAAAATTGACCCACACAAATATAATCAACTGATCTTTGATAGAGGAACAAAAGTAATTTAGTGGAGAAAAGAGTTTTTCAACAAAAGGTGCTAGAACAATTGGACATCCACATGCAAAAGAAGTATATATGTATATATATATATATATACACATATATATATATGTATGTATATATGAATACAGATACTGTTCTTTTCCCAGAAATAAAATATCATAGACCTAAATGTAAAACACAGAACTATAAAACATCTAAGAGTTTTATAATGTAGAAGAAAATCTAGATGATATTGGTAGTGAGTTTTTAAATGCAACACTAAAACATTATCTGTGGGGGCACCTGGGTGGCTCAGTCAGTTGAAAGCCAACTTCAGCTCAGGTCATGATCTCACCATTCGTAAGTTGGAGCCCCACATTGGGTTCTCTGCTGTCAGCTCAGAGCCTGCTTCAGATGGTGTCTCCCTCTCTCTCTGCCCCTACCCCGCTTGCACATGCTCGCTCTCTAAAAAATAAAAAAACATTAAAAATAATAATAAAAATAAAAACACCATCTATGAAAGAAAAAACTAATAAGATGGATTTCATTGAAATTAATGTCTCTGCTTTGCCCACCTAAAGATACTGTCAAGAAAATGAAAGACAAGACACAGACTGAAAAAAAATATTTGCACAAGACATATTTGATGAACAACTGTTACCTAAAATATACAAAGGACT
The DNA here is from genome assembly GCA_030068075.1 of Paguma larvata. Taxonomy (NCBI): domain Eukaryota; kingdom Metazoa; phylum Chordata; class Mammalia; order Carnivora; family Viverridae; genus Paguma; species Paguma larvata. The sequence continues at coordinate 8,449,397 of CM057843.1, forward strand.
CTTAAAACTCAACAATTAAAAAGTAAGCAAAAGATCTAACAGACACTTCATCTGAGAAGATAAGCAGATGGCAGATAAGTGTATGAAAAAATGTGATTAATGTTCATCATGTCATTAGGGAGTAGCAAATTGAAACAACTAGATTCCACCGTACACCTATAATGGCTAAAATCCAAAACACTGACAACACCAAATGTTAGCAAGGATGTGGAACAGTAGGAACTCTCACTGTTTGCTGGTGGGAATATAATACACCCATTTTGGAAGCCAGGTTGGCAGCTTCCTTAAAACGCTAAATGTAGTCTTAGCATATGATCCAGCAGTCATGCTCCTAGGTATTTACCTAAAGGAATTGAAAGCTTATGTCCAAACAAAATCTGCACACGAATGTTTATTAAGCACCTTTATGCATAATTGCCAGAACTTGGAAGCAACCAAGATGTCCGTCAGCAAATGAACAGATAAACTGTAATACATCTGTACCATGGAATATTATTCAGTATACAGAAAGTAAGCTCGCAAGCCCTAGAAGACATGAGGAGCCTTAAATGCATGAAAGAAGGCAGTCTGAAAGGCTACACACTGTATAATTCCAACTATATGACAAAAGGCAAAACTATAGACAGTAGAGGGACGCCTGGGTGGTTCAGTCGGTTAAGCATCCAACTCTTGATTTTGGCTCAGGTCATGATTTCGTGTTTCGTGGGATCCAGCCCTGTGTTGGGCTCTGTGCTATGTGTTGGACTCTGTGCTGGACAGAGCCTTTTTTGGGATACTCTCTCTTCCTCTTTCTCTACCCCTCCCACCCCCCCAAAATAAATAAACATTAAAAAGAGAATTATAGACAGGGGTTCAGGATCGGAAGAAAAGGAAGAGTAGTGGAGCACACGGAATATTTAGGGCAGTGAAACTATTCTACATGACACTGTAAATGAAGGATACGTGAGATTTTGCGTTTGTTAAAACCTGTACACCTATATAACACAAAGAGTGAACCCTAATTTTATTTAATTATCAACATTGTCTCATCTATTGTAATAAAGGTACCACACTAAAAGATGTTAATAATAGGTGGGGAGAATGGGTATATGGGAACTCCGTACTTTCTACTGAATATTTCTGTAAACCTAAAAGTCTTCTAAAAAATAAGTCTACTAATTTTAAAAAGTGGAAGAAGTGACTTTCCAGGAACTCACTGCTAATAATTTAGCTTTTACTTTTCTCTTTTTTTCTTCTCCCTAAATTAGAATTCAGAGTCTGTCAGATGCCTTACTTTTTGTCCTTAGGTAACTTTGTGTTTATGTAAAAAAAATTTCTGTGCCAAATAAACCATAAAAAAAGCAAGTAAAGATGTTCTTTGGTCTACCCAGACTGGAAAGAAAGAAGCCACGGAATTAATGGAAGAGGTCTTACAAATATTTTCTACTTCCATCTCTGTTTTTCTGTGTCTTCCAGATGTTATCTGTAAAATAACAGCTCTAAAACAGTTTTTTGTATCCTACTGTTGCTTCATTGTATTCACTGAACATGTTTTAGGAGACATTTATACAGAAATAATTAAGACCTAGTTCTTAAGGGCCTCTCTGGTTAACAGTAGGTGGAAGACTGCATCACTACAGTGTTTGATGTAAACGATAGGACTGGTGGGCGACAGCCTCATCGACAGTACGAAGGGTTCAGTTTTAAAATTGTATCTGTTATGTACTTGCTTATTTTACTTATTTACTAGTTTCCTTATTTAATAGAATAAAAGAGGGTTCTAATTAGGTGTTATCTGAGTAAGCTTGCCAAATTCTTATTTTCGTTGGTTTAAATTACTTTAAAATAATGTGCTTGAAATCCCATTTTCATCCCTGAAATTTGTGCCATTGCAATATGTATGTTGGAGGAAGCGAATTATTTTTAAAAAGAGAATTATTTAAATGTGGCTTCAGTGATCCCTCTATACAATAATTAGTGATGAAATTTGGCTCATTGTTTTCAGCTAGCTTAAATTGGTCTTAAGAGAAACAGAAACTTGTTGCTTAATTACAGGCTCTAGATGAATGCCTGTGGGCTGTTATGAAGTACTTGTTTAAGAAGGATAATTCCACTTGATTGTATATGTTATGCCCCAAAGGAAAGCAGTTTTAAATTTGACTTTTACTAGGTTATGCCATCTTTATGGAGCCATTCTATTGTTGAATGGGTATCCACACGATCCAGGATGCTTTTAGTGAATGATATTGATTCGGTGGAGGGCTCAGCTAAATGAGTAAGGACTTTGAAACTTTGGGCAGTCTGAGAAGAAATTTAAAAATCACTGGCCTTCCTCTGTATACGCCACTGTATAAATGAAGGATACTGTGGGAGGGAGGATCTCCTTCCTCCAGAGGATAGGGTATTTGGGATTACAATTTTAGTGTTCTTTATAAGTAAAGCCTATTATTAGGTTGGTTTCCTTTTCAGGGGAAGCCAGAAAACTCTTTTCTTTGACTGCAGTTCAGATGATGCTGTAAAATTCTTATTATATGAAGATAAATTGTGAATTTCAGATATATAAAATGACCTATATCAATGAAAATATATTTTAAGAAAACCTATTATATATAAAACCTAGTTTTATATATTAAAAAAAATGAAGAACGAAGAATGGAGGCATGACTATTTGCCTTGTAAGATTTTTAATTTGATTCATGTAAGTAGAATGGCCTTTCTACATTTAAAATATGATTTAAATTGGCCAAAATGTTACTTTTAGAAAGGATGTCTTTTTTTTATTTATAATAGTTTATTTTCAAATTGGTTTCCATATAACACCCAGTGTTCATCCCAACACGTGCCCTCTTTAATGCCCATCACCCCCTCTCCCCCCTCCCTCACCTCCCTCACCCTCAGTTTGTTCTTAGTCTTTGAGAGTCTCTAATGTTTTATCTCCCTCCCTCTCTGTGTCTTTTTTTCCTTTCCCCTCTTCCCCTCCCCCTGGTTGAAAGGATGTCTATTAAAGAACATACTCATTACATAAACCAAGGGTTATCTCTCTGTGCTACAAACAACATCAAAGAATTTTCTTGCTATGTCATGACATAGAAAGCTGTTCCTTAGTGGGCATTTCAACTTACTTCTTCAAAGACAATGTCCTTGAAGAAAGCTTAATAGTTAAACTAATTTATTAGCTAATTTACTGAACTTTAGCTCTGACATCTATGGTTGAGAACAGATAGAAAAGAGATGCTATTATATTTTCAAATCTTGTAGAAATCAGATAACTAATAATGAAGTATATCTGGCTGATTTTCTCACGCTTTGTATGAAATGCTTAGCTTTGTATTTTTATATTACTGTCTAGGCAGATTTAGTTGAGTTTAGTTAGAAATGTATTTTCCACACAGTAGTTTCTCTGTTGTTTTTTGTTAACATTGCTTCACCACTGTGTACTACTTAAGGTATATACCATCATATTTAATCTAACTTGGAATTGGTACATTGGTCAACACTTCAGCTTTTAAATTTTTCACTTATTATTTTGAGTTAATTGTAGATTCACATGCGTTTCACCCAGGGTGAGCATCTTGTAAAATTATAACACTGTATATCACAACCAAGATAGTGATAAACTCACTGGAGCTTATCCATCACCACCAGGTTTTCCCATCACCCTTTTATCTTTTTTATTATTTTTTTTTAAGTTTATTCTTTGAGAGAGAGAGAGAAAGCGAGCCAGGGAGGGGCAGAGAGAGAGAAAGAGAGAGAGAATCCCAAGCAGGCTTTGCGCTATCCGCACAGAGCCCAACACTAGGCTCCAACTCACGAACCTGTGAGATCATGACCTGAATCAAAATCAAGTGTCAGACGCTTAACTGACTGAGCCACCAAGCACGCCTCCCCCTTTCCCATTAACCCTTGGCAACAACCACTCATCTGTTCTCCATTTCTGTAATTTTGTCAGTTCAAGAATGTTGTCTATACCTGGAATCATATGGTATATAACCTTTTAAGACTGGCTTTTTTCACTCAGGACGATTCTCTGGAGATTCAGGCAGCTTGTTGCATGTGTCACCAGCACCTTTTTAAAAATTTTTTTTAACGTTTATTTATTTTTGAGAGACAGAGAGTGAACAGGGGAAGGGCAGAGAGAGAGAGAGAGGCAGACGCAGAATCTGAAGCAGGCTCCAGGCTGTGAGCCATCAGCACAGAGCCCGACGCAGGGCTCGAACTCACAGACCATGAGATCATGACCTGAGCTGTGGGATTGTTTTCTTAATTTCTCTGATAGTTCATTATTAGTGTATAGAAACAACAGAATTTTGAGTTACAGGTTTTATATTCTGCAACTTTATTGAATTTATTTATTAGTTCTAAAGTTTTTTGATGGAGTCTTCAGGGTTGTCTGTATATAATATAGATATAATTACAGATATGTATATTTCTATATATAATAATCCAATTTGGATACCTTTTATTTCATTTTCTTGGCCAGTTGCTCTGGAATTGCTCTGGTTAGGACTTCTAAAGTTGTTGAATAAAAGCGGCAAGAGTAGGCATCCTTGTTTCTGATCTTAGAGGAAAAGCTTTTAGCTTTTCATCATAGATGATATTAGTTGTGGGCTTGCCATGTATACGGCATTTATTATGTTGCAGTACATTTCCTCTGTAGCTGCTCTGTTGAGTGTTCTTATCATAAATGGATGTTGACTTTTGTCAGATGCTTTTTCTGCATCCGTTGGGATGATCATGTGATTTTTATCCTTCATTTTGTTAGGGTGATGTATTCCATTGACTGTAAATGTTGAACCGTCTTTGCATCCCTCGAATAAATCCCACTTAATCATCATGTACGATCCTTTTATTATTATTGTTGTTATTATTATCATTTTAAAGTTTATTTACTTATTTTGAGAGAGAGAATGTGAGCAGGAAAGGGACAGAGAAAGAGGGAGAGAGAGAATACCAAACACGCTCTGCACTGTGAGGACGGAGCCCGATACAGGGCTCAGTCTCATGAACTGTGAGATCATGACCTGAGCCGAAACCAAGAGTCGGACACTAACCTGACTGAGCCACCCAGGTGCCCTTTTTATGACATTTTTAAAGCTCATCTTTGTCACCTAGTTCATGCAGTAACTTAGATTTCCTATTATGAAACCTCAAGTTACTAGTTTAGACAGTGAACCTAGTAATTCTTTTGGATGGAAGCAGTTGGAAGAAAATACGCAAGTATCGAGAACCTGCCCTGCACCTTGCACGTGCTGCGTGGGTGCAAAGGTCTGGGAGTTAGTGTTCCCGCCTTCTGCAAAGCAGCACCTCGACCAGTTTAAAGGCCTATAAATTCCTCCCTAAAATAGACTTGTTTCTTTCCAGGGTCTGATGCATAAAGGCAAACATTGTACACATCAAAGGTTTACTTAGTATCTTTATTCAGATTCTTGAATTGTAAATTTTGTAAGCTGAAATTTGGTGTCGTTTCCAAAACAAAAAACTGTTTCCCCAAAATGGAAGGAACTTTAAGGTGTAAGTAATTACTTCTTATAGGCATCAGAATTATATTTCCCTATCCTGCCTCAACAAGTTGGTTGTAATTCTTAAGTTTTGACTAGATGGTCGTGACAAGTTTGAGTGATCTGGATTAAAGAAGTTTCTTTTCTTTATGCTGTCATTTAAACTGTTCTGTCTTGGGCACCTGGGTGGCTCAGTCAGTTAAGCATCTGACTTCAGCTGAGGTCATGATCTCGCAGTTCGTGGGTTTGAGCCTCGTGTGGGGCTCTGAGCTGTCAGCAGAGCCTGCTTCAGATTCTGTGTCTCCCTCTCTCGGCTCCTGCCCCGCTTGCACACGGGCACCCTCTCTCTCTCAAAAATAAACATTAAAAAGAAAAAAAACACTGTTCTGTCTTTAGTCATCAAGTATCTCTGTGAAAGAAATAGATTTAAGCTAACAAAGGTAAGATGAAAATTTTATATGTGGATAAATTAATTTATTTCAGGAGCCAGAATATACTCCAGATGCTTTCAAAAGTTTGGGTATTCTGTTTGTATAAATGTCTGAAAAATTATTATTTAAAATGTGGAAAAATTAAGTACAAGTTTTAAATATGCTTTAATAATTCCAGAATTTTAATTTCCATTTTATTTGCAGCTCAGATCGTCTGATAGAAGAGACAATAAGGTAGGGGGAAAAATTTTACTTTATTGTGTTTTTTGTGTGTTTGCAACATACATGAACAGATGAGTTTAACCTGGTAACTAGGGTTAAAGTTCATTTGTCATCCTTAAAGATGGGAATTTCACTAGATTGCGTTGTATTTTTACTGTGTCCTTCTCTCATAAGAGGCATTTGAAGCACAAAAATATTTGTTTCCAGAATTACTAGAATTAGGCTGATTTACCTGGGTTAATTTTTCTGATTAATTCATACTCAGTACTTTCAGCTTCAATCTTTTTTTTTTTTTTTTTTTTTTTTTTAAGGAAAACCATCTTAGACATGTGATTTGGTAAATGTCGTGTTTATACCATTTAACACTGAAGTGTAGTTTATTGCTAAAGGTTAGGGACAATTATCTATTGGTTTGAACTGCTTAGTTCTTTACATTTGGTGAATTTTTAGATACTATCTTATGACGGTGAAAAAGTAAATGAACTAGATATGATCTCTACAGTTAGAATTCAGCAATGTCTAAAGCGTTTTTCAGGAGAGGTATAATGAAGTACAGGGATGTGTACTGTAGGCCTTGGTGTTGTGCTCAAATGCTTTACATGCCTTATTTTATTTAATTTCTTCAATAACCCATGAAATAAACACTATGTCCAAAACAAAAATTAAGGTAAGTAATTGGCTTGTGGTGACATGACCGATAAATTGTGTTCAGGATTCAGACCCTCAAACCTGAATCTCTATAATTCTTAGACTAGAGCTCTGTCTAAGCTATTGCTGTACTTACCACCTTGTGGAACATGTACAAGCTTTGGAGTGTGATTTGGTATCTGTTCTTGGTTAAGTTACTTGGAGCCTTCATTTTCTTATGTGTTCAGAAACAGGGATTGATGATAAAACCTACCTAAAAAATTGTTGTGAAGATCACAGATAATATGAGTAAAATGCCTAATACAGTGCATGGCTGATACTAGGTGATCTGTTAAGCAGTAGCTTTGTAAGGGACACCTGAGTGGCTCAGTCGGTTGAGCATCTGACCCTTGATTTTGGCTCAGGTCATGATCCCGTTACCTTTTGATATCTCAGATTTCAGGAAAATTCCAGTTGTACAAAGAATTCCCATACACGCTTTACCTGGATTCCCCACATGTTAACATTTTGCCACATTAGCTTTTTCACTTTCTTTTTTTGAACTACTTGAAAACAAATTGCAGACATGATACCTCTCTACCACTGAATACTTCATCATTCACATTTTAAATATGTATTTATATTGATAAGGCTAATGGATTCTTATTTTAGGTTATAACGTTTCTATTATTATTTAATAAATCATAATCTCTTAAACTAATATGTAGTTATATCTGGGGATTTTGTTTAAATTGCAGTGGGTTGTCCATCTATCTGAGCAAAGGTTTTGCAGAATTGCCTGATTGAAATATTTTCCTTGTGAGTCCTTCCCTTTCAACAGCACATGAAGTAAGATCACATTTGCCAAGGATTTTTTACTTCAAGTTTCCCTACAATCCTTTTCCCTTTTTCTTCCTTTCTTTCCCCTCCTTTTTCTGCCTGATCTTCTTTGGGCCAGGCTGCCTTAATTAAGCTTTTCATTTCAACGCTGGCCTGCTTAAGGGCTGGTAACAGGAGTATAAAAAATTTGGAATGCTTCCTAGGATAGGAACATTTGAGAGCCATTGAATCACTGCTACTATTATTTTGCTAGCAAAATAACATAAAAATAAAGCAAAATAATATAATTATAAGGTCTTATATTTCACTATTTCCCTTTATTTCAAAATCTGGTAGGTATCACAAGTAATATTTTATTGACTCTAAAGCTAGTTATGATTACTTATAGATCATATAAAATTTAAGTCAAATCAAATAATTATTTTTTCATATTCTATATGTAGCAATTTACTTTTTCCTCTTGGAGATAAAGATTTTAAGATTGTGTACACAACTGGATATAGATCTGACATCACTTAATTGAAAAGAACTAATATTTTAATATTAATTTATTGTTAAGCTTTAAATGTATAACTGGTATTGTCTGTTGTTGAAAAAATAAGCATCTGAGTTTAGTTCACAGAACAGGTAAGAAAGTTCCAGTAAGCACATCAATGATTTATCCTTTTAAAAGCATTATATATTATTCGGAGCTTATGTTTTGCCTCTGAGTATTTGGCCCTTGAAATAACAACAGGCTAGCTTTCACTCAGCTTGACTCCAGATGATGCAATGAGATGGGAAAGTATGTCTAGATATACTTTGTGTGGTACCGGCAATCATGCATATTCAACAAGATAATAACATAATGTATAATGATAATATCCATTCTCCAAGGACTACAAAGTGCTTTGTGGAAATTATTTTTTAATCTTCTTTATCTACTTCTGAGTCAGAGTGCATGGGAGATAGTGATAGTCCCAGTGTAAAAAACAGGCATATATGATTCAAAGGTTGCCTTCAGAAGCTCAGCCTTTAAATGAAATTGTGTTGCTTTATACAAGACCATAATACCTGTTTTAAAGTACTTTGTAAATTTATATTAAAACAATCACATTTTAGGGGCACCTGGGTGGCTCAGTTAGTTGAGCATCTGACCCTCGATTTTGGCTCAGGTCCTGAGCCCAGGGTCATGGGATGGAGCCTGCTTAAGATTCTCCCTCTCACTCCCTTTGCCCCTCCCTCGCTTGCATGCATGCGCACGCTCTCTCTAAAACAAAATATAGAAAAATAAAACGGACACCTGGGTGGCTCAGTTGGTTAAGTGTCCAGCTCTTGATTTTGGCTCAGGTTCATGGTTCATGAGATTGAGCCCCGTGTCCAGCTCTACGCTAACAGCACAGAGCCTGCTTGGGATTCTCCCTCCCTCTTTCTTTGCTCCTCTCCCCCCCGAAATAAACAAACTTTAAAATAAATAAATAATTTTAATGCCTCATTTTGAATGTATCATATTCTATCACAGACATATGCTTAAAGTAAAAAATTATGAATAAGAACTAATGATGCAGGGGCACCTGGATGGCTCAATTAGCATTAGCTAAGCATCCAACTTGGGCTCAGGTCATGACCTCACATTTTGTGGGCTCAAGCCCCACATAGGGCTCTGCGCTGACAGCACATGTCTGCTTGGGATTCTCTCTCTCTCTCCCCCTCCCTGACTAGTGCTTTCTTTCTCTCTCAAAATAAATAAATAAACTTAAAAAAAAATGACGCAAAGAATATTGTTGGTTTGGACTCTTCTTGTGTTCTTTTTGGTTTTTTGGATCTAAAATTCAGTGTAAAGTTAACATTGCCTGCTTCCTTCTGTTTTAATCTTGACTGGTTGTTCTCTAGACCTATTGCATTGCACTTGTCCTGGGATGCCCTATCCCCGTTACCTTAAAATGACCTCCATTTTTTTTTAATGTTTATTTGTTTATGAGAGAGAGGTAAAGAGAGAGAATCTCCACCAGGCTCCACACTGTCAGCACAGAGCCCGACTTGGGGCTCAAACTTACCAACCGTGAGATCATGACCTGAGCCAAAAGCAAGAGTCGGACGCTTACCTGACTGGGCCACCCAGGCATCTGAATGACCTCTTTTATTGGGTCACTTAATTCTTGGATTTGGTGTCTTCCATCTTCTTAGTTGATTCCCTCATTATGCTGGACCACGTTATTTAGTGGTTTCCTGAGAAAGAACAGGAGGTACAATTTTTGGACTCTTTACATCTATTCTTTTTTTTTTTTTTAATTTTTTTTTTTAGCATTTTTATTTTATTTTTGAGAGACATAGAGACAAAGCATGAGCAAGGGAAGGGCAGAGAGAGAGAGACACAGAATCCGAAGCAGGCTCCAGGCTCCGAGCCATCAGCACAGAGCCCGACGCAGGGCTCGAACCCACAGACCGTGAGATCATGACCTGAGCTGAAGTCGGCCGCTTAACCGACTGAGCCACCCAGGTGCCCCGACATCTGTTCTTGATTCATTGTTTAGCTAAGTTAGAAATAATCTTGAAATTTTTGATGACTTTGTGTCCAGTATTGTTTTTTAAGTCCAGTGCCAGTTAAGATTTCTGTTCCTTTGTGTGTGATGAGCTTTTTTCCTCTGGAAGCTTTTAGAATCGTCCCTTTTTCCCTATGCTTTTGGTGTTTTTTAACCTCCCCAGAGTGACCTTAGCATGCATCTTTTCCAGTTCATTGTACGGGCCATTGGATGGGTTCCTACAGTCTGGAAACTCCTCTTAAGTTCTGAGAAGTTTTCTTAAACCGTCATTTTCCTGCCTCCTTTTTCACTGTTTTTGTTTTCCGTTTTTTTGTTTTGTTTTGTTTTCATTTTAAAAGGTAATATGGTGGGCCTTCTGCTCCTTTTTTTACCCTTTCTCTGTTTTCCATTTATCTTTTTTTCTACTTGCTGAGGGTTTACTCAGTATGTCCTTTGGACACTTCTATTACACTTTGATTTCCATTCTTATTTTAAATTTATTCCAGCTCTTCCCTCACACACATGTACACGTATACACACATGTATTTATATGTTTCATCGATGTGATGCCCTCTTTCTGTCTCTGAAGACAGTAAATATAATTTGATTTTAGAGTTTCTTAAACTTCTATTATTGCCCCTGTTTCCTCAGACTCACTTTTTTGTTTGCTGGTTTTTATTTGGATCTCTGCCTTTCATGTTAGAGGCTCTTCTGAAACTTGTAGTGATTCTTGATTCTTTGTTCATATTTAAGGGCGAGGCTCCAAAAAATCCAGTGATTGGAAGCTAATTCTCTGTACATGGGTGGTGGGGCTTGCCAAGTAGTCAGCCTTACAATGGATGATCAGAAAGGGACTTGGCTGTTTTGTGGAGAACTTCAAACTGTCAGGATGTGTACGGTCCTTTCTCTTGGTTAGGTCTTCTGAACTGAGGGCAGTCACCTGAGTGCGTTGTTCAGGGAAGGTAGTTTAGGGGTCTGGCAATTCCTTGTACAGATTTCCATATTTAGCTCTATTCCACAGTTTCGCCTTCAGAGATACCTGATCCCTTCAACTCTTAATCATTTCTAGGGTCTGGGAAAAACTTATAAAGCATGCTTCACTCCTACTGGTACTGAGGCAAATAACTGCAGTAGATTCTGTGCTGATAATGTTATTGACGTTTCTTAATCACTCAGGGAATTCCTGTAATTTTCTTTGTTAGATATGTATATTTTAGAAAAGTATAGTGTTCTTATTTTAGCAATTTAAGTCATTCTAAAATGTATTTAAAAAGTTCATCTGGTGGTGTCCCTCCATTCCTGTCTCCTAAGTAACTTGTATTAACTGACAGTCGTATATCTTTCTAATATGTTCTCATCGTTATACAAACATACAATGATGTTTTATTGCTTAAAATAAAAAAGGATTCATACTTTACACATTCTGTGGCTCACTTTAATTATTCAGTATATCTAAACATCTCTACAGTTTAATAGAAATAATGCCAACTTATTCTTCTAAAAAACTAAATATTATTTCATAGTTTGCTTATATCATAATCTGTTAAGCCATACCAATGTCATTTCCATTGGGGGAGGTGGTGTTTTTGTTTGTTGTCTCTTTCTATGCCAAACAGTGCTGTAATATATATCCTTTGATCTGTCTTCCCATACACTTTTGTTTCTTCTTTGCCTTCTCAAATTTTGAAATTTCAGTTTTGATTTGTCATTGGCTTAGAGTACTCCTAGCATTTTCTTCCAACAGGATACTTGGTCTTGCCTGTTCTAAAGCGTGTTCAATTGGCTCCCATATAGGTTAGGCTATTAGACCCCTAAGCAGTGGCATACCAGGTGGCGGGGGATGGCCTAGCAGTTTTTTCTTCTTCAGGGCTGAGCATCACACCAGCCGGCGGACCGTTAGCTCCTGGCTCATAGGTTCCTCTGCTTGTGTGTACCGCCCTTTGCCAGCCACACAGTTCAGTGTCACTGCAGCTCCTGAAGTACTCCTCCTGGATCTCCCACTGTCTGGGTTCCTCAGGACGCACTGGCACCTGGAACTTTGCCCCAGGCTTGAAGAAAAATCTCGTCTTCCCTGCCACCAGTTCCTTGGCTCTTCCCTTGTTCGAGAGAGGATAGCCTGCCTGGCTTTCTTCCTTGGAGATTTCAAAAGAACGTGAGATCGCGATGGACCCCTCCCCATCATATCTGTCTTTGTTCATGTGTTCCTCCGTGGAGGGAATTGGACCGGTGATGGGGTCCGGGATTTGTGCTCTGATTATCATCTTCCCATAATCTCTTCATCTCTGTTGCTTTTTTCCCCCCATGTTTGACATATTTCCAGAATTATTCAAGAACATTCTGTTTCCTTTTGTTTTTTATACTACCAGTGTTTATAGCACTCCCCTATATGTTATATATAAAAATAGATACTGACCTGTCCTCTAGGATTCTAATGTCCAGGAAGATGGGGTTATTGAAGTTAATCCTGGCAGCAATAGCAGAAAGTTGTTGAGATTCTTCTAAACAGGACATCAGAATAGTCACGTGGAAGAGACTATAGTATATAGTCTTTGTAAAGTGAAGGGACGTGCCCCCATCTCTCTCAGTCATTTAATGAATGTGTAACCTTTGTCCCTGGCTTGGAAACCCAGCATAATATTGCATGTGTCTCCTAAAATCTGCGTAGTTGGTTCTCAAGTAGAATTCTGGAACATAATCTTTTCATAAATTAAGGGCTGGTTATATATGAATACTTTGTGGTATGTTAACACTTTTGGTTCTATTTTTATGATTGTAATTTCCTACTTCTCTCTCAACAGTTTTCCTGATTAAGGATATTTTAGTAACTGGCCTCTTTCAAAACCATTTTAAGAAGTTTTGTAATAGGGATTTGTCTATTATTTCATTTGTTACTTTGGGAAAAGTCACAGGAAATGGCCTAGTGTCCAAAAAAGACATCCGAAGATAGCAATGGGGATAGAGCGGACTTTCAGGAAAAGACAGTGGGAAGGTGACTTGGGAAATGATTTATTTTTTCCTGCCTGTGCTTTTCAAGACGATGTTGCTTATCTTAGTTTCTCTTCACTTTTAAGGATATGATGGATCCGTGCAGGATAATTTTAAATGTCAGTGTAATTATCTTCTCTTTTCCCCCTTCAGCATTGCTATGGCAACAAAAGAAAATATGACTTCACAGAGAGGAATGTTGAAGTCAATTCAGAGCAAAATGAATACTTTGGCCAGTATCCTTTTTGAAAGTTTGAAATCTCTAGGTTTTTGAAGTGGGGGTGAGGGGTCTGTGTGTGTACTTTTTTGGTTTTGGTTTTGGTTGGGTTGCCATCATCAGTAGCGGTTGAGGCCATCGATAGTTACATATGAATATGCCTTGCATTCCTACTCTATAAAAGTTGATCCTGTTTGTACCATTTGTTAAAGATTTCTATGCCAGAAGTCTGATATTAGTAGATTTAGAAAAAAAATTATAAATGTGAATTTTCAAATTATTTTACATTTTAAAAACTCTTGTGTCGTACCTGGGTGGCTCAGTCGGTTAAGCTCCTGACTCTTGATTTATTTTGTCTCAGCTCTTGATCACACCGCCCGGCATCGGACTCCACGCTGACAGCATGGAGCCTGCTTGGGATTTTCTCTCTCCCTTGCTCTCTGCCCCTCCCCCCACTTATGCTTTCCCTCCCTCCCTCCTTCCCTCTCACCCGTCTCTCCCCTTCTGCCTCTCTCTCAAAATAAATATATTTTTATTTTTTTAAGTTTTTTTTAATGTTTTGTTTATTTTTGAGAGAGACAGACATGAGCAGGGGAGGGGCAGAGAGAGGGAGATACAGAATCTGAAGCAGGCTCCAGGCTCTGAGCCGTCAGCACAGAGCCTGACATGAGGCTCAGATCCATGACCTGAGCCGAAGTCAGATGCTCAACTGACTGAGCCACCCAGATACCCCAATAAATATTTTTTAAAAATTAAAAATTTTTATTAAATCCATGTTAGAACTCCACAGTTTATATTATTCTTACCTCAACATCATAACTTCTCTACATTTTCTTCTTTTTCCAGTTGGGAGAATAAGTCAGTGGCAGATGCTTAGGAGACAGCCATACATGCAGAGGAGTTGTAACTGCTGTTAGAGTATTTTCATTGTGACGTTACGCACAAGCTAAACATTAGAGTAGATTCTCTGCTTGTTTATTGTGATCTCTACCTTTTTAATTCTCCAGTTTCCTGGTTGAATTAGGATTACTAACATTAACATGAAACCCAGGGGGGAACTGGTAAGCCTGCTGCCCTGAATCATTTTGTTCACTCTCTGAGAAGTCAAGACTTTGGAGAAAAAAGTTTCCTTCCCCAATTACTAAGAGGGAAGGGCCTGAAAAGTCGAGTATCCTCTGCTCCTAGATAAATTTTTTTAATGTTTATTTATTTATCTTGAGAGAGAGAGAGAGATGAGAGCAGAGAGAGAGGGAGAAAGGGAGAGCGAGAGGGAGAGAGAGAATCCCAAGCAGGCTCCATGCTATCAGTGCAGAACCCAATGCAGGGCTCGAACTCATCAACAATGAAATCATGACCTGAGGCAAAACCAAGAGTCAGATGCTTAACTGACTGAGCTACCCAGGCGCCCCAAGTACTAGATAATTTAAGGCCACTTTTAGTTTGATACTTACTTGCCTAAGGAAGGGGGCTTCCCTAAAGGTAGTATGCCCATTATAGACAGAATTCCCTAATGCCAAAAGTACTCTAAGGGGATTATTGATTCTTTTACCAAGCAAGAAAAGATTAAGCATTCGCTCTATATGAGATTTGTTCCTTGTAAGTTTTTGCCTATTGTTTCATGCTTCTTGTTCTTCAATATTTTTGAAAATTATTTCTGCAGATTTTTTTCCTTAAAATCAAAAAACACATTAGTGCCTGCAACATGTAAAGCTCTGTTCTGGATAGACAGGGAAATTCAAGATTAGAAGAAAACATGATCCTAATCATATAATATGTAGAATATATAAGTGTACAAGTAAATACAGTCCCTGCTCAGTGGTTTAATTACAGGAGAATGCAGTAAGGATTCACAGAGTGGATGTGTTATTCTAGCCCTCCAGTATTGTACGTGGTTTTCCTGACTTTGATAGTATCCTTCTGTTAACAAAGAGGATGCACCTAAAAGTATATTGTAAGAAATGCAGTGGGCACCTGGGTGACTCAGTCGGTCCGACTCTTGGTTTCAGCTCAGGTCATGATCTCATGGTTCACGTGTTCGAGCCCCGTGTCGGGCTCCGCACTGCCGGTGCAGATCCTGCTTGGGATTCTGTGCCTCTCTCTCTCCCTCTCTCTTTCTCTCTCTCAAAGTAAATAAACTAAAAAAAAAGAGAGAAAAAATAAATGGAACACAACTTAGGATGCACAGGCATGTGCTTTGGTCTATAACATACAAACAAGAGTATGAAGATATTTTGAAATACTAAGTAAAATATAGTTGGACTGCTTTTTTAAACCTCTAAAATTGGAAATTTCCTATCTTTTTTTTATGTTTCCCAAGTAGGACAGCTAGAGCAGTATAGCCCACTTTCCTACCATAGCCTACCTACTGTTGCAAAGTAAACTAAAAAATTTAAATAATTTACCAGTGACTGATTTATTCAGACCCTAGAGTTGGTTCCCATCACCTATTGCCTGATTCCAAGGGGGTTATGTCAGGAACTTCAGAACTCTCCTGGCCAAACTTCTGCTTTCCTGAGAGAAGGGGTTTGAAAAGAGAGGGAGTAGAAGGGGAGAGAGAGAGAGAGAGAGGGAGAGAAAGAAAGGAAAAGGGAGAACAGAATAGGGTGGTGGAAGCAGTGGAAGTTGGTTGTACTTACGCCTCCCTGCCCTGCAGAGTTCCTCTGTTGCTAAGCACACTGCCTCCCACCCTGACTCCAAGTCTGGCTGTAATTCCTAGGACATTCCCAGTTTGGGTGTATGTTTTTTAAAGACTCCGTCAGTGCCATTTTCTTCCCCTGTATTTCTTCTCATTATTCGTTGTTTCTGGACTCCACTGATCTCTGTTTTTGTGATTCCTGTGACTTTTCACTAAAGAGAATTCTTCAAATATGACCTTAATAAAGATTTCCCAAAGATCGTTTTCCTGCTGTGAACAGCCTGATCCAGCGAATCAACCTTAGGAAACGGCGAGACTCCCTCATCCTGGGCGGGGTCATTGGTGTCTGTACCATCCTCTTGCTGCTGTATGCTTTCCACTGATGGGACATCTCCAGGGACTCTTGACAACCCCCACTTTCGCATCCCGATCCTGAATGAGGAAGAGTAGGAAGGAGAAGTTGATTGTCCTGATGATTAGCCTGGCCAACAGGATTAATTCAAGACTGATGGTGATGGACTCTGTGACACGGTCAGGTTGAGCCGAAGCCACAGTTTTTCTGTGCTGTCTTTTCTAACATATATCCTTCTGTTTTTAGTTTAAAAAAAAAAAAAAAAAAGTTTTCAGTTGCTTTTGTCTTCCCAGGAGGTAAGTAAACCAATCAGAAATAGAGTTTCTGTGCTTCGGTAATAGTGTTGAAGGCTGGTAACAAGCCAGGTCTTATCGCTGGACTCCAGAAAACCGGGTTTCTCTATATCCAAAGACTGCTTTCCTTTCAGCCACAGATTGGGTTGTGAATAAAAATAGTTCTTGTCCTTTTATTTTACACTCATGATGAGAAATCACAAGTCATTTCTTGATAAGCTGTGCTATAAATTTCTACTCTGCATCCCTGTTTTGGTATTCCAGAAAAATTACATTTTTCACAGATTCTTTGAGATGCTAACAGGTCAGCTTCAACACAGTTGAGGTTGCCTGAAACAGAAGACAAACACTGCAAAAAAGCATTTTTCTTCCTCTTTTTTTAAATTGTACGCACACTGGGATTAACTGTATTGCTGGAAAAGCATCGAGAATAACAGGCTTTTTGTCCGTCATTGTTTTGATATTTTGTTTATTTCTTCCATTGGATTAATATTTGCTACTACAAGAAAATGAAATCTCAGTTCTACCACGGTAAAAGTAAAAAGTAGCCAGTGTCTGTCAGTGCCCCCAACTGTCCCTCATCCTGTCAGGGTTAACCCTGAGTGCGGGGACTGCTCAGTTTTCAGTGAGATCTGTTCAACAAGCCACGTGTAAAAAGACATTGATTGAGGAGTCACCATCCAGATCATTCCATTTGTAAATGCTCCACGATTTATGAGCAAAAGTTCAACAACTACCGCCCGATGTACCAGGAGTTCTGTGTTTTATGGAAACCCACTCATTCCAAATCCGTTCAGTCTTTCCGAACATCCAAAGAATGGAAGGTGCGTGTGACAGAATCTATCTCTGTCTGCACCTGTCTTCTGCTGCCATCGCTGGACAGTGGCGGAATTTTAAACCACCCACCAGAATTCTTTTCAGGTTTGACCATTTCTCCGTTTCTATGAACTTATGGCTTGTCCGCCTGACCTACTACAAAGACGTCAACACCTACACTCCTCACCAGGAAAGAAGGTTGCTCTTCACCATTGGAATGGACTCCGATATTTATAGTATTGGCTTCAGACTGTGCTGCGGGAATAAAAGGATTTGAGAATGTAGTTCTTAACTACATCCCAGTGCGTCGGTGATGACATTCAGATGAACTTGATACACAGGCTGATGGCTATGCTAACCCCTGGTCTGGTACAGAGACTGAGAGCTTTTTCGTTCTGTTGTCAAAGTTTTATTATGTTCTGGGTATGAAAGGCGTTGGATACATTTTTTTAAACTGTGGGGTTTATTTTTCTAAGTATGGGTTGATTGATCAGATAACTTGATTGCGGATGCCCTTAAAAGAAAGCCTGAGTTTTCCCAATGTGAATCTTAAAGGATCGGAGAAGTTCATTTATTAAATTCTCTGTTGGGAGAACAAGACTGTTCTCCCCTGACACTTTATTATCTTTGATTTTTCAAAGGGCCTTGATTGGTGGTTGTGCCTCAGCTAGAATTTATGGGCCTTTCATTGCTATATGGTTGGCATTTATAAAATCTGAAGTATCATAAATAAAGTTATTTATTTAATTATACTACCAGTCTTTTCTACTGGTCTGATTATTTGATATATTCGTTAAAGCTGGTTGCGTGAGAGTAAAGCTAGGAGCTGAGCTAAGTTAGCTTGCTGCACTGAGCAAACAAATACATGCGATGGCTGATGAGCCTTTCCATGTGGTTATGCTGAAAGGAAGCAATAGAATTATGTTGGTTATTTTCTTTGTGAAAATAAACTAGTTCTTCCAAGGAAGTCGAAGAAGCTTGGAGTAGATGTTGGTGTCCGGTAGGTCTGACTAACCTCCCAGTGCTGTAGCCCATAGTGAGGTGACCCAGGGCCACATGTAGCTAGCCAGGACAGGGCTTGTCCTTTCCTCTTACGGCTCCTTCATTTGCAGAAAGAAATCCCGGAGTAAGGAAATAGAAGCGTGTCATTTTCAAGAAGAGCATTTGGATCCCGTGGTAGCTGATTGGAACTCTTTTCAGTTTCAGTTCATTTAACTTTTTTTTTTTTTTTAAACCAGATTGGTTTTCCACCTTTTCTTCTATCCTTACAGACCTGTTGCCAGGCTCAAGGGCCAACAGTAAGTTGCTTGTCAGAGCTGGGAAGTCAAGAGGGAAGGAAGTTTCATCTTAAGGGAAGTTATTCTCCCTTGGCCATTGTCATATAATGAACCTTTCCTTTGGAATTATTTTAGTAATAATTCAAAACTTCCCATTTCAGTAAGAAGTGTGAAAAACCACGGCAACAAAAAGGACAAAATTCCCAAAGGTATACTTCTGAGATTTTGTCTTAATATGAGCTGATAACTTTAGTTAAAAATGTTTAATTTACTACTCAGTTCACACCCCAATATCCCAGTGCTTCGGTGAGCTGTCCTGGCTATCTCTACATTCTTCTTAGTGTCTTCAGTGATGCCGAGGGGTTCCCTGGAACCTGCATTGCTCACCCTTTATTTTACTAATGTTAGAAAAGGGCTTTCCTTCTCTGCTAGTCCGCTCTCCTTTGTACCAAAATTCACTGTACAGAGAATGCCTCTTTTTCCCTACTACCCAGTACTCCGATGAGGCGTGGAAGTAAAATCCTAAGAATTGAGACAAGTGAAGAGAGGAAACATCACGTGGGCACTTTTTGTACCTGAAACCAAATAATACTTACTTCAGTTCTTTCCTGTTGGAGCTGAGCACATCTGAATAGGAAAATGTGCTCTTTGAGCCTTTCGGTGTAATGACTTTGGGCCTCTATGGCCTTGAGGCACCTCGGACCTGCATTCCCACTATTAATGTTCTCTTTTCACTGTTAATAATCTCAACCTGATGAAAAGGACTTTAAAGAACCGGACTAACCTTTTTGGTCTTCTAATACCTCATGTTAGGTCACTAGCCAGATACCATTTCTTGGAAATTGACCGAGTTTTCTAACTTGCCGTTGAGGATAAGTGGCCATGTCTCGTATTACGCTGAAGTTGGTGGCAAATGTAATAACTAAAGAACAAATGAGTTCTACTCAGAAAATTAAAATGATTATGTTCCATTCTCCTCTTGGGTCAGAGGTTATTTAGCCTGGTCTCTACAGAGACGCAGAGCTTGTCATCACGGTCTTTATAAACTAATCTTGTTTTTTTTTTATAAACCTGCATATTCTTAAGCTTATATGGGAAAAGAAAATAAGGAAGGACTAAGTGACTCTTAAGGATGTTTATCAGATAAAAAGCTGAGACAAAGCTGAGCCATGTCTTGAGGGATCATTCTCATTTTCTTTGTCCTTAGCGTCTCCCTTCAGCACCAGAGTGTTCGTGTCCGTTCCCATCCCGTCTGGCTCTTAGAGAGGGAGGGAAATCCATTCCAGTCCTGCTTCACTGTGATAAAAGATGTTTCCTCGTGAAAAATGCCAATACAGATTTTTAAAAATCTATTCCAAATGCACTTTCTAATTTTCTTTTGCTTTTAAAATGGCTTCTTGGAACCAGATTTATTGTATTTGTACTTAATTTTTGTTCTCATCTAAATGTGCATTTTCTGACTGTATAGAAGCAGCTTTGTTATGTAATTTAATAATAAATTAGAAATCTAAATGGCTGTGCCTGTGGTTGTTTGTGTTGAAGCCGCACCATCGAGGCAGTTTCCGATAGTGATGACGGAATCTTCGCCATTGATCAGTATTTCCCACGATGTCCTAAAACCCAGGGTGAGGAAGTACGGAGAAGCTCCCTGTCACCTGTTGTTCAGAAACATCCTATGACGGTTCCACTCATAATTTCGCCCAAGGAATGAAGGAGAACCTGTTACCAAAATGAAACTTAAGAAGGCATGATTGGGAGTGTAAAACTGTAGAATTTAGCAAGAGAAAAAGTTCTTCCCCTCTCTAAATAACGACTTTTTCTCCTATAGACCAGAACTTGATTCTTTACCCCACCAGAGAATTTGAAAATCCCTCACCTTCCATTACCTCTCCAAGTGTTCTTATTCATGTTTTCTTCATCTTTTCTTTTTAAACAACAGTATAATCGAGATAAAATTCACGTACCGTGAAAGCCACCCTTTTAGGGTAGACTGATCGGTTTTAAGTATGTTAGTTGTACAACCGGCACCGCTAACTTCAAAACATTTTCTTCACCCCAGAAAGCAGCGCCGTCCCCATTAGCAGTGAGTCCCCACCCCGCTCGCTGTCCTTTTTATCTGACCAGACCGTTCTTAGTGATTTGGCCACCTCAGTTTTCCCCTCTCATCCGTTCACATGGCTTCTAAAGTATCCGCCTCTTTCTTGAGCTCCTGACCTTTCTTTGGCCACTAACACGTGCCCAGCCCTGTACGTGCACACCCCCACATAGACACACGTGGAGCCCAACACTACTCGTAGTGAGGGGAGCCGTCCCTTTCACAGATAAGGAGGCAAGCCCAGAAGGACTAAGTAATTTGCTGAAAATCAGAGTGAACAGTAAAGCAAGGATTTGAATCTCGAGAGCTCTTGGATACCAAATGCCGTGCTAGTTCCAGAAAGTATAACTTGCGCCGCGTGATCACGTGAGAAGCTGGGGAGGAAGCACCAGTTTTGCCTGGTTTTTAATAGTGATACATGTCAATCTGATGTAAGTCCTGTGGCTTGATTCTTTTCAAGGGATACTAAGTACGGGCCGAGGGCTTAGTAAAGAGAACTCGTTTGTAAATCACTTCCTTTATGAGAACTAATGTATTGAAGTTGTAAAAAAATGTGTTTAATGACTTGAATTCGGGCCAGACTTCCTGCTCAGCTCTTTGTACCTTCTGGTTTCGAACCGGAGAGGTCTTCCTAGAGATGGCCGCGGGCCAGCCGGACAGAGCACCTCGGCGCAGATCCTGAACCCCGTGCCACCCACCCCGGGGCAGCGGTGCAGTTTCCCTTCTAGGGGCAATGGCTTTGGTGGGCGGCCACTCCTATTATCCTGCCCTTTCCTGGGGAAGGGATCTGAGCGCCTGCCCCCAACATGCCTCGGCCGATGGCAGAGAGGCCTCGAAGTGGCTGGACACTCTCCCCGGGGATGTCTGCTATCAAGAAATTTTCTCTCGTTTCTCTAAAGCAAGCGCCTGGAGGAAAGTCTGTTCCTCCTCCTGAAGGTACAGATTTGCTGGCTGAGTTGGAACGAAGAGGGATGCTCTTTCTTCTGCTGCCTTCCGCTCCGCCCGGCTAAGATTTCCCACTTTGGCAGAGCGCCTCAGCTCGCCCGGCTCTTCGTTACTCCCTCTCTGAAAACACTTGAAAACCTGAGAAGATTGGGTGCTAAAAATCCGTAAGTGCTTAAAGGAATCCCAGAGATCGCCTGACGATTTTCTCGCCCTCGTCAAATCATCGTCTCATTTGCTATCCTGATCCGTGGTATTCAGTTTCCCTCCTTTGGGATACAAAGCTCTTAGGAAACAGTCACTTTCTCTTAATTAGTGCTTTTTTTTTTTTTTTTTTAGATATTCTCAAGCATCCAATTAGTTCATCCTTTTACTGATGAAACTGCTTACAGCTTGAGGGAGAGCAGGCAAATACGAATGGAGACTTCTTTGATTCAGTGCTGAAAAAGTATGGTTCAGGCAGAATCATTTCCCCCAAAGCAACAAGTTATCTCTAAATGAGTGTGACACACAATTCGTACAAGTCTCCCTCTCGCGGGTAACGTGCTGAGAATATGACATTCTGTGTTTTTCCCTCTGGAATGAGTCCTAGTCCCTTTCTTGTCCTCCCCTGTCCCCCTCTGCATGTCCCTCTGAGCTGGGTGCCCTGCCTCTCACGTAACCCCTTCTGCACCTGCTCTGCACACAGCTGCCTGGTTTATCCTCCCGAACAACTTCCAACCTCTCGTCGCTCTGTTCAGGAGTATCTGGCAGCCCCCTGTTAGGTACGCCATGCAGTATAGTGAGTTAACACTTGGGATATGTCTACAGCCAGAGCTTTGCCAAATTCCTGCACACGGCACACAGCATCTCGTCACTGGGCGAGGTAGTCTTCGTTTACACAAGGAAACGAGCCCAAGAGATCAGAGTGCTCCTGAGAGCCCCCCGCTGCCCTCCGCCTAACCGCAGCTGCCTCCTCCCTCGTGAGCCCGTAATCAGCGGGGCAGCCTGATGGGGCGGGAAGGACAAGGCTCGGGGTCAGAAGTCCTGTGTCCTGGCGCTGGAGCAGACACATTTAGGCCATGGGCAAACTCACTAAACCACCCTAAGTTCATGTTCTTATCTGCAGAGTGGACTCCGGGGGCCTTAGGCAGTCGTAGAGGATGAATCAAGTAAAAGATAATAGTGGCGCAAAATTCCTCAGAATGTCCTCAAGAAACAGCGTGGGGGCAGCGGAGTGTTTCGTTAGCCTGCGAGTCCCCGGAGAGCCAGGGCAGCGTTCCGTTCCTTCGTGTCACATGTATGAACTTTGTGCGGAAACTGTCACGTAACTCTTCTAAGTTCAGTTAAGTCTGACTCAGAGCCCTGTCCTACTGGGCCTAGCAAACAAAAACCAAAAAGAATCTTGGTCATAATTGAATCTCCTTCCCTTTGTCTCTTGGCTTGTGCAAAGCTACCAAGAGTCTTTTCAACGTCCGGAACATGGTGACATGGTGGGGTGGGCTCTCATCCACACTAACCCAGTATGTCTACTCTCTGAGCCCACGTATGTCACCCTCGGGCCTAGGGATCTTTGCCAAGGAGCTCCTGGGCCTTGGGTTCATCCCGCCTGGTGCACCCTAACCTGTAGCCATCGGCCTGAGGTGCTGCCCCTCTGAGGAGGACCGTGAGGGACTGTGACACTAGCAGAGGGTGAGGCACAGCTGATACCAGTGACCCCCACACACTTCCCAGTCGGCCAGCCCACATCTCCCCCCTCCACACACACACCCTCCCCCCTTCCCCTCTCCCCCCCACTTCCAGGGTGAGGCACTACTCCCTTGGACACACACCGTTGACATCGCCTCTGTGGGGACGGTGAGGTGGAAGAATGAGGCCCTAGCCCCCTGAGGAGCTCATTCCCCTGGCACGTGGTAGGCATGAAGTGCCTGTCAACTAAATGGAGAAAGAAATCAAAACAAACAAAAACCCTGCAAAGTTTTGACACTAATCTGCTGCGCATGGAAGCCCAGGGCCCACATCCCAGCGCTCACAGGCAGTCCTGCCCCGTGCTCTCTCGTCTCCGTACAGCCCAGAGGGAGTGCTCCCAGGGCTCTCACTGGGGCGACTTGGCCCCTCACTCGGTGGGGGGGAGGGCGTTTGGCAGTGTCACAACTGTGGCAAGGCGGGGAGGGTGCTACTGGCAGTTCTCAGGTAGAGGCCAGAGGTGCTGCTAACTCCCCTACAGTGCAGGGACAGCCGCCACCGCCCTGGCAAAGAATCGTCCAGCCCCAAATGCCAGTAGTGCCAGTGTGGCCCAAGTCGAATTCCTGTTAAAGTTGATCGTGCCCCTCCAGGGATGAAAATTACTCAAACACGTCCCATAACCACTGGCTCCTCCTTACCACCCTCGGCTGGCTCGAACCGCTTATGGGACACAGCTGGCCCGCGTGGTCTTCACTGCCCCTTGCCCTGCCTTTCCTTCCTGCTTCACCCCGTCATTTCTTCAGCCCCGCCATACACACATTGGCACCATCCCAAGTGGCTTAAAGGATGTAAAGTTCCTCTTTCAGAATGGCCTCCCTTCCAAGCCTGCCTGCTTGGAAGCACTTCTTGTTTTAAAACCCTACCTGTGGGAAGTAACTGCTTCGTGGGTGTGGGGTTTCTTTTGGGGGTGCTGCAGTGCTCTGGAACTACATAGAGGTACCGGTGGCACAGTGTTGTCACGGTGCTAAATGCTGTTGAGCTGTGCATTTTTAAAGACTTGTGTTATGTGAATTTCACTTCAGTTTTTTAAAAAAGAAAGAAAAACTACTAGTTAAATGGCCGCTCCTCTGGGAAGACTTCCTGACCGCACCTCCTCTGTGCCTCTTACTTTCCTTTGTGCTCCCACAACTTCTATCAGCAAACCTAGTAGGTGCTCGATCATTACTGAGGAGGAGAAGGAGGGAGAGGTGAGTGGAAGGATCCAGGTGTCCTGCATTATATTGGCCGTAACGCCGGGACGTGAATGTCCTCAGATGCCGTGGCCTCTGCGTTAACTGCCTCCTCACTGTGTTACAGCAGCTCAGCCCTTCCGTTTCCTTCCCTGTGACCAGTCAGGGAGAGTAGGCGCCACAGTATGAGATGCCTCCTTGCCCACAACTATTTCGAGACAATCCATTGTCAAAGAAAGCTTGGAACCGAAGAGTGATTACAAACTGGGACTGCACGACCAGCTCATAGGAGCGTGACCATCAAGGAAATCCCACTTTGTGGAATTCAGAAAGCTGCTTGTCAGTCCTTTATTTATATATATATAAATAATAAATATAAATAAATATATAAATATAAATATATATTATAAATATATATAAATATATAATATAATTATAAATATATATAAATATATAATATAATTATAAATATATATAAATATATAATATAAAAATATATTTAATATATTTAATATAAATATATATAATATAAATATAATATATAATATATAATATATAATATAAATATATATAAATATAAATAAATATAGATATATTATAAATATATAAATAATAAATATAAATCATTTATAATTATTATATATATTAAATATAAATAAATAAAAATTGTTTATTTTTGAGAAAGAGAGGCAGAGTGCAAGTCAGGGAGGGGCAGAAGAGAGGGAGACATCAAAAAAATGAAAATAGAGCTACCCTATGACCCAGCAATAGCACTGCTAGGAATCTACCCAAGAGACACAGGAATGCTGATGCATAGG
Organism: Paguma larvata; assembly: GCA_030068075.1. Taxonomy (NCBI): domain Eukaryota; kingdom Metazoa; phylum Chordata; class Mammalia; order Carnivora; family Viverridae; genus Paguma; species Paguma larvata. Next base: position 8,474,819 of record CM057843.1, read on the forward strand.
GGCACGTGTACCTCAATGTTCATAGCAGCACTTTCGACAATAGCCAAATCATGGAAAGAGACCAAGTGCCCATCAACTGACGAATGGATAAAGAAGTTGTGGCACATATATACAACGGACTACTACGTGGCAATGAGAAAAAATGAAATCTGGCCATGTGTGGCAAAATGGATGGAACTGGAGGGTATTATGCTGAGTGAAGTAAGTCAGGCAGAGAAAGACAGATGCCATATGTTTCCACGCATAGGTAGATTTTGAGAGACTAAGCAAAAACCAGGGGGGAGGGGAAGAGGGGAAAGGAAAAAAAGACACAGAGAGGGAGGGAGATAAAACATAAGAGACTCTCAAAGACTAAGAACAAACTGAGGGTGAGGGGGGTGAGGGAGGGTGGAAAGGGGGTGACGGGCATTAAAGAGGGCACATGTGGGATGAACACTGGGTGTTATATGTAAACCAATTTGAAAATAAACTATTAAAAAAAAAAAGAATAGAAAACAAACTGATGGTTACCAGAGGGGAGGTGGGTGGGGCATGGGTCAAATAGGTGATGAGGACTAAGGACTGCACTTGTGATCAGCACCCGGTGTATGGAAGTGTGAATCACTGTATCATACTCCTGAAACTAATATTATACTGTATGTTAACTGTACTGGAAGTTAAATAAAAACTTGGAAAAAAAAGAAGAAGAGAGGGAGACAGAATCTGAAGTAGGCTCCAGGCTCTGAGCTGTCAGTACAGAACCCACAAACCTTGAGATCATGACCTGAGCCGAAAGTGGACGCTTAACCGACTGAGCCACCCAGGCGCCCCAGTTCTTTTAATCCTTGTGGGGACCATCCCTGCCATTCCAAAGCAGGCAGGACTTGAGCCAGGGAGAGAAATGGGGCAGGTTCATAGTATCTATCAAAATTGTAAGTTAATATAACCTTTGAGCAATCCCATTTCTCAGAATCGACCTTATAGGCGCAAAAAGACGTATAAATAAGGATGTTCATAGCAGCATTGACTGTAAAAGAAAGACTATAGGTAACCTAAATGTGCATTAGAGGGAAGATAGCTAAATTATATGAAAGAAAGAGACAAGTCCCAAAGGCGCGGTGACGAGAGAATTGAGAAGCAGGGGCTAAGACTCTCCAGGAGCCGGAGTCTTTTGCTACTTGTCTGATAACAGCAAGCACATGCAACATCGTGTTTGGCATCCTGACAGGTCATGCACCTGCAGTGTACTCCATCCTGGGTCATGAGTGCATCTGGTGGCCGACGAAACATTCCTATCCCTGGGCTGGCGCCCGTATGACGTCCTTCTGGGGAGAGCGAGCAGTCCCGGCAGCTTTCCAACCTGGGATTGGAACTGCTTTCAGTTCCGTGCTGCTCCAGCCCTTCTTGTTATGGCGCCTCTGGCTTCTTGCTCTCCAATGATTATATAAATCTATATCATGGAATACTATTCAACTGTTAAAAAGAATGCTCATTTACTATGTCCTGGTACAGAATGGTCTCCAAGTTATGTTAAGTGGGAAAAAATGATATGCATGTGTCACATACATGTAATATTTTTTTTAGTTTAAAGTTTATTTTGAGAGAGAGTAAGCAAGTGGGAAGGGGCAGAGAGAGAGAGAGAGAGAGAGAGAGAGAGAGAGAGAGAGAGAATCCCAAGCAGGCTCTACACCACCACAGCACAGAGCCTAATATGGGACTGGAACCCACAAACCATGAGATCATGACCTGAGTCGAAATCAGATGCTTAACCGACTGAGCCAACCAGGTGCCCCCATAATATGGTTTTTAAAAACAGTTTTATTGGGGTGCCTGGCTGGCTCAGTCAGAAGAGCATGAGACCCTTGATCTTGAGGTCATGAGTTTGAGCCCCATGTTGATGGTAGAGGTTACTTAAAGAAATAAACTCTAAAAAACTACATAAAAAAATAATAAAACAGCTTTATTGAGTTACAATTGACATACCATAAACTCCATATATTTAAAGTGAACAGTTTGATCACCATAATCAAGATAGTGGACATATCCATCATCCCCGGAAGTTTCCTCATCCCCCTTTGTAAATCCCTCCCTCTAACCCCTCCTCCCCCTCTCCTCCCCAAGCAGTCACTGCTCTGCTCTCTGTCATTACAGATTAGTTTACATCTTCTAAAGGTTTATAGAAATGGCATCATACAATATGTACTCTTTTGGAGTGGGTCTGCCTTCTTTCACTTAGCATAGTTATTTTGAGATTTATCCGTGTCGTACGTACAATGGACCACTCTTTTTTCTTGCTGAATAGTATTCCACTGTATGAATGTACCACAATTTTCTCATCCACTTCTCTGTTGTTGGACATTTGGGTTGTTTCCAGTTTGGTACTGTTACAAATAAACCTACTATGAACATTCATGTCCATGTCTATGTATGGGCATGTATTTTCCTTTCTCTTAGGTAAATACCTAGGAGTGGAATGACTGGACCAGTTGGCTAGTGTGTGTTTAACTTTTTAAGAAGTTGCCAAGTTGTTTTCCAGAGGGTACCATTTTATAATCCAGTCCGTGAGAGTTCTAGTTCATCCACATCCTAACCAACATTTGATATAAGTCTGTTAAGCGGAGCGGTAGCCATTCTCATGGGTTTGTAGTGATGTCTCATTGTGGTTTTAGTCTACAGTTTCTTAACAACTAATGGTGTCATGTGTTTGTCACCCATATGTCTTTTTTGGTGAAATGTCTGTTTAAATCTTTTGCTCACTTTTGTGGGTTATTTTGTGTGTAGAATATCAGAAAAGATATTGGAGATGGTATGAGCAGCCACCTCTGGGAAAAAGAACAAGCAAACTGGAGGCCGTAGATGAGAAGGACTCTTATTTTCTCTCCCTGCATATACTGCATTTTATAATTGCTTATATTTTTTAAAGGGGAAATAGGCTGTTTAGAAAAATGTTAGTATTGAAAACATGTTTTTTAATGGATGGATGGAGATTGTTCTGCTCAGCCAAGAGCACTTCAGAAACCCCACCCTGGTAGAAAGCACTGAAGTATTGATGGAACCATTAGCTTTTTACGTCGTATCATCTTTAATCATTTATGGTGGCACACACATGGCGTCTGGGCCATCTGGGCCATGGCTCCTGTAAGACCCCATCGAGCAGGGTTTGGCATTCACGTGTAAGTGAATATTTTTCCAGCTATTTTCAATTGCCTCCCTCGTCCCTGTTTCCAGCCTTGCTTCCCACCTGGGACATGACTTAGATTTGTAGGTGTTCTGATCTTCAGTAGGTAAGTGCCTCGTCCAACTTCATATCCTTTTAAGAAAGCAATGGTGAATTAATAAATGCTTATCTTCTAAGACCTCTTTGTGACTCTATTCTGGTCCCACTCTTTGATCCAACCCACTAATTAGTTCATAAAAATTTCACATAAGCTTAAACTCATCTTCTAGGCTGGACTGGGTTCTATCAGATTAATATTTAACTCCAAGGAGGCATGGACATTTGCCTTAAAGAAGTTCTTTATTCTACGGAAGGATCTATATGGTTTTCATTATTTGAATGTTATTGATTATACTATGAGATTGTATTTCAGCCTAAAACTCTGAACTCTGTTGAAAACGGGAAACTATTATGGTCCAATTCACTGATTCAGCATCTGGAGGAGGGCGGGGGGGTGTTGTACTTCTTTTTCCTGACAGAAGAAATGTGTGTTCATTATGGAAATAAGGATCAAATAGGAAAATTCAAGGAAAATGAATATTACTGGTTTCACCAGCCTTCTGTGGTAATGGCTAACACTTGAAATGTTTTTCATTTTGAAATATCTAAACACTTAGATGCATATATTTTTTTCAAGTTGGGATCATGTGGTACGTATTATCTTGTGACCAGATTTTTCATGGACAAGACATACACAGCTTCCATGTCATTACATTTTCATACACAGCACACTTTGCTGTGGCCACACTGAATTTCATTATGCAGACACCCAATTCCTGCTTGCTTAATTATGCAGATATGACCAACACCCTATTTTTTTTTATATTCCTCTTTTTTTTTTTAAAGTAGGCCCCATGCCCAGTGTGGAGCCCAACGCAGGGCCTGAACTCACAACCCTGAGATCGAGACCGTAGCTGAAATCCTAGCTGGACCCTAGGGGTCGGTAGGACACCTAACCAACTGAGCCAACCAGGCACCCCCCCACAACATCCTATTTTTTAACTCTAAAGTAGTTCTCAGTGTTTACCCCATTATGAAAAATTAAGCAACACTTGGTTTTTCTTTTTAAAAATCTTGAAAAAAGGAAACATTCTGCCAACACCCAAGACATCCGCCGCCTCTTGGCTTCTTTCTGGGTGTGTATTTATTTGTTTGCTTTTTGAAGTGGATGTAGTCGAGCTCTCCAATTTGCCCTGAAGAATGTCCAGGCTGTTTCTCGTGGGTATAAGAAAGAGATCCCACGTAGGGTTCGCCAGAGTAGAAAGAGTAGCACTCACCCATTTAGAGCGGACCAGGAATATTTTCGCGGAAGCAGGGCTGCGGAGAGTTAAGTGGCCTCCCCTGGAAGGTCTCTTAAAACTCTTAAGTCTCATGGACACCACCTATTCTTTGGAACACTCCTCCTATTTATTGGTTCATTGCTACGGCCATTCTCAATCCTTGTTACATACTAGAATCACTTGGGAAAGAGGGATTTTAACATAAATATATATGTATATACCCCCAGTTTTGATCCAGTTGGACTTGGGGTGGAGCCAAGGCATTGGAATTTTTTTAAGATCTCTAGGTGATTCCAACTTGAAGCCAGGACTGAGAACCTGTGCTTTTTATCCTCCAGTGGGGCTTGAGTCGCTGCCCTTGGTGCTGAATCTCTTTAAGCCACAGGCTGCTCTCAGGAAGCCCCCACTTCCCCCTGAGCTCTGCAAGGTCGTAAGCCGCTGTTTTGGAAATGCTGATGCATGGAGGAGATGGTATCCCAGCTCACTCCTAGTGGTTAGGGTGAAAAGATCAGCATTTTGCTGCAGCTGCATCCACCTCCCTAGATAGCCAATTAGCCACAGGAACAGCAGACACTGCCTGAAGGAGCTCTTTCAGGGCTGAGCTTTTAATGCCCAGAAGCACATGAGGTAGCTAAACAAAACTACATTCACATCAGGCAGAACCATCTTGCTTTGGGTTGCAGTATTTATTTTTTGGAGAAAGGGGGCCTTGCCTTAGACCTGGAACTTGGTAGACCTGGATAGATGGAGAAGAGGGAGGAGCATGGCTGGCATTCTGGGGACACAGCCGGCTCTGGAGGAGGGAGCATTAGACCCAGAGTAAGAAGATACGGGTTTGAATCTCATCTCTACTTTTGCCTAGCAGCAGGACCTTGCAACTAATCCAGCTCGTGGTCAATTCCTTCTCTATAAAACGTGGATTAAACTGGGCACCATGATTTGGTCATAATTATGCTCTAATTATGTTGTCAGAGTTATGGGAGGTAAAGTTTATAAGCATATGAGCCAATCCAGGAGTGCAGGGCTGACCTGACAGAAGAGAGATGTTTTGCGTTTGTGCTAATGGTCAGAAACCAGGCCTCTTATGCTTCTTTAATCCCCACTCTTGCTGATGTAGGGGAGGAGAGAATACTCAGGGAGGGGCTGGCAGCCATCTTCAACAATGATAAGAGCAACTAAGGGGGAGAAATGGGAGATATATGCTGTGAGGTGGCAGGGGACGGGCAGATGGAGCCCAGCAATCAGTAGAACAAGCCCTCCAGGTGATTCTGATGCACATAGATGTCTGAGAACCATCACTCTGCAGTGTTTCTTTGTATGAATACCCACACCATATGTAGCCATTCTGTAGATGCATAGTTTTTACCTTGGAACTATTACAAATTGTGCCTCCCTGAACATTCTCAAACACGGGTTTTGGGACACATATGTACACTTTTCTGTTGGTTATTTAATGCTAGGAGTAGGAATGTTAGATTATAGGCTATACGTATATTTAGCCTTAAGATACACGGTCACCGTTTTCCAAAGCAATTGTACCAGTTTCCATTCCCACCAGCAATGTATGAATATTCCTTCATCCTCACTGACACTTGGTTGTCAGTCTGAATTTGGATACGATCCAGCAATTCCATTTCTGGGTCTATGCCCAAAAGAATTGGAATCGGGGTCTCTCAGAGGTATGTGTACACTGATGTCCTTAGCATTATTCGCAATGACCACAGTGTAGAAACAACACAAGTATCCATTGATGGATGAATGGATCAGCAAAATGTGGTTTGTAAGTACAGTGGAATATTACCCCTAAAAAGGAAGCAAATCCTAACACATGCTACAACATGGATGAACCTTGAGGACATTATGCTAAGTGAGAAAAGCCAGTGACAAAAACAAATGCTGTATGATTCCACTTATACAAGGTCCCTAGAATGGTCAAATTCTTGGAGACAGAAAAGAGAATAGAAAATAGGGGGTTGCCTTACTAGGAGGAGGGGGCAAGGTGGAGTTAGTGTTGAATGGATGCAAAGTTCTAGCTTGGCAAGATGAAAGGAGTTCTGGAGACGGATGGTGGTGATGGTTGCATGAGAGTATGAATGTTCTTACCGAACTGTCCACTTAGAAATGCGTAAGGTGGAGGACACCCATGTGGCTCAGTCAGTGGAGCATCCAACTCTTGATTTCGGCTCAGGTCATGATCCCAGGGATGTGGGATCAAGCCCCATATCAGGCTCTGTACCAAGCATGGAGCCTGCTTATGATTCTCTCTCTCTCTCTCTCTCTCTGGAAAATAAATAAAAAATGAGTAAGATGGGTGCTTGCTTTGGCAGTGCAGAGACTGAAATTGGAATAAGAGAAGATTAGCATGGCCCCTGTGTAAGGATAACATGCAAATTCTTCCCCCCCCCCCACCCTGCATCAGGCTCTGCACTGACAGTGTGGAGCCTGCTTGGGATTCCCTGTTCTCTCTCTCTGCCCCTCCCCCACTCGTGCTCTCTCAAAATAAATAAACTTTTAAAAAATGGGTAAGTAGTAAGTTTTATGTTATGTGTATTTTACCGCAATTAAAAATGAAGAATAAACACTGTGGACTTAAAACCAATTGAGGAGAGAGTCTGCTGTCAGGGTAGAAGCCGAAGATGTCATTTTTATTCCCCAGTGGTCATGGCTGTGTGTAATAACAGTAATTTCAATGCTTATAAACCTTTGTTTTCTCATCTGTAAAATGGGAAAACTAATTCCTACTTAAAATAGGTTGTCACAGGGATCAAATGAGATAGTATATGTGAAAGCAAGTGGTACATAGTAGATGTTCAGTAAATGTCAGCTAACTGATCTGTTCATGTAAAATAGAGCTTCTGGGAGTGGAATAGAGGACCTCACGACTTCTTCCCCAGGTAGTAGGCATTAAGAATGAGACTTAGGGAGGGGCGCCTGGGTGGCTTAGTCGGTTAAGCGTTTGACTTCAGCTTGGGTCATGACCTCGAGGTTCATGAGTTTGAGCCCTGCATCGGGCTCAGAATCCTGCTATGGATTCTGTATCTCCTTCTCTCTCTCTCTTCCCCTCCCCTGCTCACACTCTGTCTCTCTCTCTCCCAAAAATAAATAAACATTTAAAAAAATTAAAACAAGAATGAGACTGGGGGCGCCTGGGTGGCTCAGTAGGTTAAGCATCTGTGACTCCATCTTAGGTCATGATCTTTCGGTTCATGAATTCAAGCTCTGCATCGGGCTCTCTGCTATCAGCACAGAGCCCACTTCAGATCCTCTGTCTCCCTCTCTCTCTGCCCCTCCCCCTGCTCCCTCTCAAAAATAGAGAAACATTAAAAAAAATAATAAGACTGAAGTTTTCGGTGAAAGTGAAAATCTGCAGCCCACTATTTAACTTATCTGTGGGCTCTGTCTACCCTCTGTTAGCCATCTGTAAAAAGGGTGACTTCTTCATGTCTGTTTTCTCTAGTCGTGTGCCGTGTCCCTAGATGGAGGGTTTTCTTAATTTCTGTCTCACTGAATTCCTCCTTTGAGGAGCAAGAAGTCTCAAGGGAGGTGGTTTTCCTTCCCTGCAGAACCAAGTATCCTGAGAATGAGTCTCCAGCGCTCAGCTGCCCCCAGCCACACCTCCCCCACCTCCCGAACCCCAGATCTGCCCTGGGGAAAGTCCTCTGAGCAAGGAAAGCATCATGGGACCAGGGACTCTCTCAGAACTACAGCCCACAGGGGGATGGGTTTCTCAAGGAGGCTCCTTGGGCAGGCAAGACTTTGCCCTTGATGTGGGTGGATGAGTCAGGGTGTACCCCTGGGGCCAGAACAGGGCTGGAGGAAACTTTTAGGAACAGACTCCCAGAAACCCTAGAAACATGAGCATCAACTCAGAGACAAGAAAACTCTAAGGCCTCTCATTAAAATAATGATTTGGTCTGTGACGTTAAGTCCAGACGAGATCTAGTATTCTGGCTTTGTCAGTGCTGATGGCTGTCGGTGACCAGCAAGAAGACTGCCAGCATCCGAGGGGGCAGCTGGAAAGAGCCCGGATTTGGGGGACAGAAAGACCTATGCGAGATTTTAAACTACAAACTGTCGGAAGCTGTTCTGTTGGATCACACTTGGAACTGTCGCTGGTGACAGGTGCGAAAGTCGTCTCAAAAGCCGCTCTCAGATATTTTTGGTTTGGAAAGCAAAGACTCGGGTGTGGAAATTTATTATTTGTTTTTTGAAGTTTACTTATTTATTTTGAGAGAGAGAAAGGGAGAGAGAGAATCCCGAGCCTGATACAGGGCTCGAACCCATAAACCGCGAGACCGTGACCTGAGCTGAAACCAAGAGTTGGATGCGCAGCCGACTGAGTCCCCCAGGTGTCCGAAATTTATTTTTAATTAGCAATTACAACTGATAGATTTCTTTTGAAGTGGTGAGTATATACAGTCGGTGAAGTATTACCGTCTCCTGCCTTAGCCAAAATTTCCCACAATTGTCTAAAATGTGTTTTGCAGACGTATAGCTTTCCACTTCAGATGGATAAAGGCAACCATACATTAAACCAGCCTGACAGCCAGAGAAATCTTTTCCTGCATTGAGGGAGAACAAAGATCACCAAATTTGAAATTCCCAAATCTCTGCCGCAGTTAATTAATCAGCTAACCACACCTCTTCGTCGGATCCAATCTTGTAAAACCCATTTTATTATCAGCACAGACTAAGTCTTTTGCTGGAACAGGATTCGAATGAAAAGGACATTGAGGTCCCCGAGACGTGCCTCAGAGCTTTTAGGTTAAAAGCTGCCTTAAAAATGTCACTCCTATCTCTGATTTGATATGTTTTTTTTCCTAAAAGATGAAGCTTTTATTATTATATCTGTAGTTCCAGATCTGACTCCACTGCAAGACCTTGAACAAGTTCAATTACCCTCAGATTTCTGTACACACACCCCGGAGAGTTAGGAGATGTCGCCCCCACACGGGACAGATGTGTGGCTCTGGCATCACCATCCGTAGACCGTCTTACCTGTTCCTTTCCCCGTCCAGAGCCACCCTCTCCTCCCATCCGCCCCAACTGGCGTGAAGCACAGGAAGCAACTGACATACAAAATAACACGAACCAGGTGGCTGCAACTGAGTGAAAGTCTACAGGTTGCCCTGGATTCATTCATTCATCAGATGTGCAGCGAAGAACCTCCCACATGCCCAGCCTTTTCCTGGGCGCTGGGCATTATTAGCTGTTTACAAGATAGACTTAAGGCAGACTCTTGGGCTTCTGTGCCTGGCTTCTGTGCAACTCAACTTGGATACACTGTGTCCACACAACTAACCAAACGAAAGCCCAACGGCAAACGCTTAAAAAAAAAAAAAAAGAAGAAGACATTGGGACAGCTGAGTGGCTTGGTCGGTTCAGCATCCAACCCTTGATTTCGGCTCAGATCATGATCCCACAGTTCGTGGGATAGAGCCCCACGTTGGGCTCTGCACTGGGCGTGGTGCCTGCTTAAGATTCTCTCTCTCCCTCTGCCCCTCCCCCCCTTGCCCTCTTTCTCTTTCAAAATCAAAGAAAGAGACATTTAAGATCGTGGTGGAGGAGAAATAGACAGTACGCCAGCAAAGGAATAAATGGACAAGACGAATTCAGAGGCTGGTAGGTGCTGTACTGAAACAAGCCTGCTGAATGTGAAAGAGAAGGAAGAGAGCAATTTAGGGACGTTTTTGTCTTGTTCGTTACGCTTTTTGCATTTTCCGAGTTTGCCCCAATGAAGTATGAATTTCGTAATCAGAACAAAATGAAGGAAGGAAGAAACCACTCCACGCTCCGGGAAGTCACCCAGAGGGAACACACGGGGGCCCGTACACACCCAGCAGTGGAAGGGGGGTGCGCGTAAGAGGGCCTTTTCCCTGTGTCCCCCACCTGTTTTTCTGTCATCATTATAACTAAGCCCGCTGCACAGGGAACCCAAGTCGGTCTCCTTGGTGCGTGTTTACCTCCTGGCTGTTTAACCAGCTCAAGAGCAGCTCCCAAGGGCCACGATCAAAACATGAGTTCATCGTGCTTGGTTCCTCTGGGAAGACGAGCTGGCTCCATCTGGAACCGTGTGTCTCCCTCTCCAGGGAATGTCCTGAGACCCTAGAGGGAGCCTGGCCTGGGACTTCCCTCAGCTTCCCAAAGCCCCCAACAGATCGGATGGGTTTGGGGAGAGCTGTGAGGTGGTTTGAGGGGCGTAAGGAGACCACACAGGCCCATCCAGGTTGAGTCCCATTACACGGACTTTCCAGCATCCAACTTGTCCTTCGTGTGGGCATCTTGCCATAGCCACAGGCCCTCGGAAAGCGGATTCAGGAAGGGACTCTGAGCTCAGCAGGGGAAGGAGGACGCACCGGAGGTGTCTGCCTCCAGCTGGAGTACTGGGAGGGCAGGGTTCCGGCCAAGGGAAACTGGGGCAGGGGCTGAGAGGGGACTCCAGACAGGAGCCGGACCGAAGCATCCAGTTCTAGGGCGACGGCCAAGAGCAAGAATCGAATCCAAAGCAAAGGTCAGAAGAAGTGAACGCTGGGGAGGTCCCTGGAGGCGACGCCGAGCCAAGAGAGGGACGTTTTCTGGAGATCCGCCCAGTCGGTCCAAGGAGAGAGAGAGCGAGCTTCTAGGGGCTCCCGGCCCCTCTGAAAACACCCACTCCATCGCACCCATGTTGTGCCAGGTTGGGGTGTCCTTTCGGTCAGGAGAGGCCGGCAGGTGTGAGGACGCAGTTTGGAGGGAAATTGAAAGTGGCTGCTGCTTAAGTCTCTGCCAGGTCCAGCTGCCGCGCAGAGAGCCCTCAGCCGAGCCCTGTTCCTATAAAGCAACTCACTGTGTATTCAAAACAGATTCCTTCTTGGAAGCCTGGAAGAAAAACGCTCAGGTATTCACACTGATTGCTGCAGCTAATGGATTATGGCACAGATGTGTCCTCCCTCCCACATTCCTAGTTTTTAAAAATTAAACTATAAATTGTGAAAGTACTACAGAAATAAGTGCGTGTTGTAAGATGTTGAGGATACAAGGTATATGGGATAGAAACCGAAAGGCTGCCTTTGTCCCCTCCCTAGTGTCACCCCCACCCCAAGGGTGACTGCTGATTTCAGCTGGGTGAACATAACTTGTATCGCTTTTATGTTAAAAAAAAAAAAAACTGTTAAAGAATGAAGGTTGCACAGGCTGGGGAGCACCGAGTTCTGCGGAGGAGGGTTGCTTACGGAATTCATGGAGCCGCAGGGCCCCTGGGACACTGGTCCTCGCGCCAGGCGCCATGCACCAGGCACGGCCCTTCTGCTCGCTGCACCCCCGGGAGGGCCCCAAGAAGACCAGATCTCCTCTCGCCCAGAAACCTCGTCCGCTTACAGGCAACTGTGCACAAGGGGATCCTCGAGGAGCCGACAATTCAAAGCAAATTAAGAAACACGTAGAAGAAAAGTCTCCATCCGATGAAAACCAGTGGGGAAGCTCCAGAGACCTGCCTCGCACTTTGCCCCGATGCGCAAATACGGGGAGAGAGAGAGGCTTCTGGCTGAGGGTCCTGGTAGCCTGGTGGTGCCGGGAGCCGTGAAGAAAGTCAAGGCAGCTTAGAGGCCCATCCGTCGTTGCCGGGGTCCCCAACAGTCAGGTCCCGTCAGCCTCAGCACCGCAGGCTCCCGGCCACCTGGCCCTGGGAGCTTCCTTGTGTAGCCCCACCTGCCAGCATCTTCCCTCTTCCCAGCCCTTCTGGTTGCCATGGCGACCAGCCAGCTGCCCCGGTGGGGAGGCGGGGCTCTTTCCAGGGTCCAAGGAGCAGTGAAATCGGGCCAGGCCTCAAGGCCGCTCCTGGAGCGCTTTCTGACTTCGCTCCCCTCGTGCTTAAGCCCTCTTGTTAAATTACAGGCAGGAAAAGAAAGAGGAGAGAAAATCCGGGCACCTTAGTGCCCAGCAGTGGGAGAAAAGACAAGCAAATAAATAATAAGCGATGGTTTATACCTACTATACGGCCACTAAAAAGGATATTCGCGGAGAATCTTTAATCACGTAGGGAATGGCTCGGCGCTGCAAATCTAACGTACGTTTGCGAGAAAGTGCTCCTGAAAGGAAGGGCTTGGCAGTGCGTCAATTTTAGGAGATACCTCATCTCTGTCCCATCTTGGAGATTCATGTGGCATGTCGTATTCAAAGCTCTGAGAAGGCTTCCACCCAAGCACCTGTATTCAGCCTAACTAACTCAGTGTTTTCCTTATCTGCTTGATACCAGAGACCTTTCCTGTAGACCACTTCCCCAGCCACAAGGCCGAGACATGTCGCCCTGCCCGCCTCATCATCTCCCTGCTGGGTGGTGACTGTGTCTCTAGCAGAGGGTTGGCTCCCCACACCTCTCTGGGGTCCCCAGGAGCTCTCTGATGTAGAGGCTGCGTTTCCTCCCTCCCCTCCTCACCCCCAGCGCCCACCCCATGGCCTGGCCACATGGGGGTTTGTGGTAACACCTTTTGGAATGAGAGTCCGTGTTCACTTCCAACGTAGACACAGATGATCTGACTTTTCCCTCCTTCTTATGATGGGTTTTAGCATCGTGGGATGAGCAATCGATCATCTACTCCACTGTCATTAACTTACCTATAATAAGGGAATAGTCACCTACCAGGCAGAGCAGGTGCACTAACCGGCCTTCCTGACGGTGCTGTGTGATGAGCCCAGCACTTTCCCACCTGCCAAAAACAACAACAACAACAAAAACCCCTGTCCTCTGCCGTGGAAAGTAACATATTGAGTGTGTTTAGAGCCAGGGTGGGCAGACTGGCCCTTGGGGCAATTCCAGTCCACTGCATGTTTTTGTAAATTAAGTTTTATTGGAACCTGGCCATACTCATTCATTTCTTTAGGGCCCCTTACAGAAAAATTTGCCAATCCCCTGTTTAGAGGATCTCTCAATAAGTGTTATTTATGATTCACCTCCAGTAATAAGGAAAGGAAAAGTGTCAAGTCTGACACTGATACTGTTTCAAAGCAAGAAAAAAAGCAACTTGTACTCTTCAGGAATTACTAACTGCACACAGTAGCAGTGATAAGAATAATAACGCTGGCTTTCACGTCGTTCATCTTAGCTCTTTGGTTTAGTGCCCTCGGTAAAATGAAAGCAGTTGAGCAGTAAGAAGTAAGCCTCTGCTTCTGATATGGCCCCTTGAAGGGTGGCTAGCCCCGCGAGAAGGAAGGCCCTCCTTCTGGAGAGACGGCGCAGTTAGGGACAGGCTCCACCGAAGACAGAAGCGAGAAACAACAAACTTCTTCAAGGAGGGAGTCCCGGGGCGCCTGGGGGGCTCAGTCGGTGAGGCAGCCGACTTCGGCTCAGGTCGTGATCTCGCGGTTCATGAGTTCAAGCCCCGCGTCGGGCTCCGTGCTGTGGGATTCTCTGTCCCGCTCTCTCTCTGCCCCCTCCCCAACTCATGCTTTCTTTCTCTCTCAAAATAAATAAACTTAAAAAATAAATAAATAAATAAGGATGGGGTCCGGGACGCAGGCAGCAGTTCCCAGATCTCCTGTGTCAATTGGGTCCTCCCCCCACCTGTCTGCTCCCACCTCCCCCCCATGCTGTTCAAAAGTGTGATGTCCTCTGTGGCCACCCCAGACCTCTGGGCCTTTGCTCAGGCGGTTCCCCTCCTGGGAGGCCCTTCCCCACCCTCCCTTCTTCCCATGCCAGCACTCAGCTCAGCCCAGAGGCCAGCTCCGCAGGGAGCCCTCTGACCCTCCTCAGCGCTGCCCTCAGCGGTTCCCTCTGCTTCCTGCCATCTTCGCACAACTCAGACTCTGTCTACACCGCATGTCTCTCTACCCTCCTAGGGAAGGTCTCCGCTTGTGAGCAGAGACCACGCACGCTTTGCTCCCACACGTGTGCTCGTGTAACTAGGAAGAACATTCAGCGTAGGGTAGTTGTATCACTTGGACATATTAACCACATTTTCCCCTCTTCTTGTATTTCTTTGAGTCTTCATTTCCTCCACCCACTCATAGTCTTAATTTTTTTCAATGTTATTTAATTTTGAGAGACAGAGAGCGTGAGTGGGGGAGGAGCAGAGAGAGAGGGAGACACAGAATCTGGAGAAGGCTCTGGGCTCTGAGCTGTCAGCACAGAGGCCCATGTGGGGCTCGAACTTGTGAACTGCGAGATCATGACCTGAGCTGAAGTCAGACGCTTAATCGACTGAGCCACCCCAGTGCCTCCACTCATATTCTTCATCTCAAGTTAGGAAGAAAAAAAAAAAAACAGGAAAAAGGAGGAAGTAAAAGGATCCAGTTCTTGGCTTTTGCGTTTCAAAAGCCTGGTCTTTTGAAAGAACAAGCGGCTTAAGGAATAGATTTGGAAGAATAAATGTGAGATGAGTCAGAGCAGGGCTCTTACCCGCAGAATCTCTGGTCAGAAGGGAAGGGAGAAAGGCAGGTTGGGGCCCTGTTCGCCAATTTCTCTCAGATTGAGTTCTCATGGACGTGGTGGTGGTGACAGGGACACACAGGACACCAGAGAAGACAAACACTTGCCCTGGGCAGTCTGACAGAATGTCCGCAGCGTCCAAAGGCACAGGAGCGGGAAACCCTGGCTGCTGCTGGGTGTCCATCCTTCCTTCCTTCCGTACAGAACCTTGATTTTCTTTGGGGCAGGAGCATACCCCGTTAGAAGACTGTATTTCTCGGCCTCCCTTGGAGCTAGGGGTGGCCATGTGACAGCTGTTAAAGAATGTATATCAGAAGTCGCTAAACGTGACTTGCAGGAAAGCTCTTTAAATGGAACCCACACAGCGTCCATAGGCCCTTTTTGCCCTCCCCCTTTCCTCCTTGCCAGCCGGAATGGCTGGAGCAGTGGCAGCCATTCTGTGACCAGTATGAGGTAGAAGGCATGAGGACAAAGACCTGAGGTTAGGATGCTGAAGCAAGAAGACTGAAGGCACCTGGGTGATGACCCCGTGGGGGCACTGCCCCTCCCCGGGCGGCCTGCCTCTGGACTTCTTGTTAGATGAGAAAGAACCCTATCTTGTGTACACAGGTGTTTGGAGGGCCTCAACCAAAAACACTTCCTTTTTTATTTTTTAATTTTTTAAAGTTTATTTATTTCGAGAGAGAGAGAGAACACAAGCAGGGGAGATGGCAGAGGGAGAGAGAGAGAGAATCCCAAGCAGACTCTGCACTGTCAGCACAGAGCCCGACTTGGGGCTCCAACCCACAAACCGTGAGATCATGACCTGAGCCAAAACCAAGAGTTGGACGCTTAACTGACTGAGCCACCCAGGCGCCCCTCGACCAAAAGCACTTCTAAATGGATTCAGTGAGGAGACAGTGGAACCATCTCTGGGCACGTGAGAGGGCAGAGGAGCAGGAGCTGAGACTGAAGGTTGCCTCACAGCCACCTGCAGGGGCTAAGGACAGTGGAGCGAGGGCCAGATTGTTGCCACCCCTGTCCCCAGCACCTCGGCCCGCTGTCATCCCCAGGGAAAGGAGAGAGGCATCTGAACTGACCAAGCTTCAGTTTCTGCCACCAAGCCAAATGGGGACAAAGGAGAAATTAAGTCTCTTGCATCCCTGAGTTTGGCCTGAGATTATAGGCTGTATGTTACCCTTCATAAATATGTATTAGGGGCCCCCATGGTCTCACGGTTTGTGAGATCGAGCCCCGCATCAGGCTCTGCGCTGAGAGCACAGAGCCTGCTTGGGATTCTCTTTCTCCCTCTCCTTCTGCTCCTCCCTCCCTCTCCCTCTTCTCTCTCTCTCTCTCTCCAAATAAATATTTAAAAATAAATAAAAATAAATAAATATGTGTTAAATGGAACCAATGAACAGAACTGAGTCGGAGATCCGCAGCGTCAGCGATGGGCCGGTGGCCTCCAAGCCCCTGAGACTGTAGTTCGGAGAAGTCTGGTCAGAGAGGAAGGATCCCTGGAAGGGTCCCTGAATAATTCTTTTGAGGCTCCTCCCTGCTACACACGCACCCCATGCCCTCCGCTGCCTGCGCCGCCCCCCTGAGGCTGGGACTGCACCCCCATCCCAAGCAGGCTTCTTCATCCCGCACTCACCCCGTCCCAGCTGGTACCCTCAGCCCTTCCGCAGGACCCTGAGGGCAGTGAAAGGAGCCACCATTTATTAGAAGTAGCATCAACGACAATAAGGGCTCCTGTTTCCTGAGCAAGACGACATCGGGACCCTCTCAGGCATAACAATGGCATGCCGATCCAGCCGGTCTGAGAGGATCAAGGGCTCAGTGTGTGAACTCAGTCCCAGGTGAGCAGAAGCGCGACTAGGACGGGTCACCTGGCTCCTGGGGCTGCGGGCAGCTCTGTACCCAGTTATGCCAGATTCAGGGCCGCCCCAAACTTGCAGGGCTTCCGCTGGGCCGACCCACGGGCAGGAGGAGAAACTTGAGATTCAGCAGGGCCTCCCAGGAAGCCCATTAAGCAAAGAGGAGCAAACCCTGAGCACGGAGGCGGGAGGAGCCTGGAGGCCTCCAGTTTGTGCCTCTCTCGGTGCTCCCTTCCCCTGATGAATTATTCATGCCCGTGGCCCGTAATTATTCATTACGTCAGTAATGCAGGAGGCAGAAGCCCTGGCAGGGCCCGCTTCCGGCTGACCGGCTCTGCCGGGGGCTCCAGGGAGAGACTCTCCACAGCCCTCCTGTGATGGAGGGGGTTGGGGGGGGGGGGGCGTGGGCAGGCCCCTGTGCTCGGGTGGCTGAAATCCTTCACAGAAGCCAGCTGTTACCAGGCCCCAGGCTGGGAGCCGGGCCGCAGACCTACTCAGGGAGGGACCTTTTTTACAACCTCCATACCTCCTCTGCCCAGAGGGACAGTGTGCCCCTCAACGCAAAGGCACCGTGTGGATCGATCCGGCCCTGGGAGTTGGAATTCCTGTCACAGGATGCGAGTGCAAGGGCCATGCCTCACTCTTCTTCCTCCAGGGCCCAGAGTCTGGTGGGTGGAGGCCAGGAGAGGCAGAGAGTTCCTTCTGGTTGCCAGTAGAAGCTTCCATCCAAGCAGCAGCTTTAAGACACCTGTTTGGCTTTCTCCGGTCCCCAGCAGGTTCCAGCAGGTTCCAGCAGGTCCATGGTGGGGAGCCAGAGGCCGGGGGAGTTGCGTGCTTTCTTGGGAATGGTGCTTTGGGGGCACACCTGCCATGACCTTCTGACTGCCTCCCACCCACCCCCACCCCGTACTCACCGGCTGCCACCTCCGCGAAGGGCTGCGGCCTCACTGGCAAACCCTGGGAAAAGGGGTGCAGACCTCTCCTGCTAGGAAACGCCTCACTTGCCCGGGGTTCCTATCTCTGTCCTGTTTGTTTCTCACTGTTGCCTCGATTTCTCAGTTTGTTACAATAGATCCTGGTAGAAAGAAAGAAACCCAAATGACTGCTAGATAAAAGACCCACTGGAGGGGCACCTGGGTGGCTCAGTTGGTTAAGCGGCCGACTTCGGCTCAGGTCATGATCTTATGGTCTGTGAGTTCGAGCCCCGCGTCGGGCTCTGTGTTGACCGCTCAGAGCCTGGAGCCTGCTTCCGATTCTGTGTCTCCCTCTCTCTCTCTGCCCTTCCCCTGCTCATACTCTGTCTCTATGTCTCTCAAAAATAAATAAATGTTAAAAAATTAAAAAAAAAAAAAAAGACCCTCTGGAGAAGGTGCCCGAGGTGAGACTCTCCTGGAGGCGGCCGGCCCAGAGCTTCCCCAAACAGAAAGTGCAAAGGAACCGCCTGGGGATCTTGTTAAAGTAGATATTCTCGTGAAAGGTCAGGGCGTGGCCTGAGTTTCTGCATTTGGCCAGCTCCTGGTCATGTCCATGCCAATGGCCCAGGGACCACACTTTGAGTAGCAAGGCTTTAGAGTCTACTCCAGGGGCTTCCAACCTCAAAAGGCCATTGGTGTGACCACTGGAAAGCTTTTTAGACCCCAGATGCTCCAGGGGATCCTGGCTGGCCCAACGGGTGGAGCGTGCGACTCTTGATCTAGTAGTTGTGAGTTTGAGCCCCATGTTGGGTGTAGAGATTACTTTAAAAAAAAAAAAATCTAAGAAAAAGTCCGGGTGCTCCAGTCACACCCCAGACCACGGAAACCAGATTCTCTAGGAGTGGCAGCCAGGCTTCAGCACGTCCCTGAGCTGATTCTAGACCCGCTCAGCTCACTCCTTTCCTTGAGGAGACTGAGGCCCAGAGAGAGGCCAGGGGCTGCCCACGAGGACACAGACAATGAGAGAAGAGTTTGGGGCCCCGGGCCAGAGAGCTTTCCAGGGCACGAGGCGTTGTCTCCTATCATGGGTCAGGGGGTGGCGAGGTGGCTGGCGGGGACTCGAGGGACAGGCCGGGGTGCCCAGAACCACCCAGATTCTGGGATGCCCTCCAGGCTGGGGGCCAGGCTGTGCCCCCCACGTGTATCGAGCCCTAGAGGTTCACCGGGATTGCCGTCAGGCTTCCAACAGCCCTGGGGGTGTGCAGAGCAGATTATCACCCCATTTACAGATGGGAAGATGAGGCTCAGAGAGGCCAGGCCCCTTGTCCCAGGGCACAGCCATCGGTCACTTGAGGCCTCCTGCATTGTGGAGGCTCCAAGGTTTCCCTCACTGATTGTAAGACACGTGTACCCGCTTCCGGTATTAAAGTCTCTAAAACTGGGTTGAGTCTGACAATGTTGAAGAAAGCTTCACCACCAAGCCAGGCACTACGGTGATGCGATTGTCACTGGCCGTGCCCGGGGACAGGAGGTGTCCATGCACCTGAGTGTTATTAAATTGGTAGCATTACACTGGTGGATTTCATCTTCATCTGGATCCCCGGATGGTGCGTTAAGTATCTTTGGAAAGATCGTGAGAGGCTCCTGGTGGAGGCCACCTTCCTGCTCTCGGCTCCCCTGACCGCCTAGGGCAGCCCTGGGTCCCGTGTTCCCCTCCCAGCTGCCCTGATCTACCCGGCTAGCACAGTCACTTACCCTGCCCCAGCAACTAACTCCTTCCTTCCAGAACTTTCCCTTAGGTCAAAGTTCCTATGGTCCAGAAAGCCTGTCCTTTTCATCTGTGTGTCCATCAGGGTCCAGTCTGAGGCCTGGTATGTAGTAGGTGTTCAATGTAGAGGCAGCTTTGAGCAACAAACTTGAGCAAGGGAAAGCTGAGTAAGGGAAAAGGATGAGCAGCGACCAGACCCCCGGGCTGCCTACAAACAGGCAATGCAAATGGGCTCATTAAGGGATCCACCTCAGAATAACCAGTTCCTAAGATTACCAAGGAAAGGAAAATTCCATACGTCCCCATCCTCCCTCACTCTGCCCTGTAACTGTGGCCCCTCATCACCAGCTCTACTTTGCCCTCCTGCCTGCTGCTCTCTCGCGGTGTATTTGATAAATTTCTCTCTCCGTTGTTCTGTCTTGGGTGAATTCTTTCACCCTGGCCGCCAGCCCCCATCCGATTGGGACACCCCACCTATGGTGGCTCCCCCATCCGATCGGAGCGCCCCACACTTAGCACAAGTTTGTGGTAGGAGACAGGGAGGGGGCCCTGGGTCCTTTGGGGAGCCTCCCTCCCACTCTGGGGCCAAGCTTGCTGCTCCCTCCACGGCTCTCTGCCCGTGCGCAGCCGCTGAAACACCTCCACAGTGCTCTGGTCTGAGTGCGGTGTCCTTCCCAAATTTCCATGTGGAAATCTTACCCTTCAAGGTGATGCTATTAGGAGGTGGGGCCTCTGGGAGGTGCTTAGGTCAAAAGGGTTCTGAGGTGGGGCGCCTGGGTGGCTCAGTCGGTTGAGCATCTGACTTCAGCTCAGGTCATGATTTTGCTGTTCATGGGTTTGAGCCCCGTGCTGGGCTCTGTGCTGACAGCTCAGAGCCGGGAGCCTGCTTCCGATTCTGTGTCTCCCTCTCTCTCTGTCCCTCCCCTGCTTGTGCTCTGTCTCTCTCTATCTCAAAAACAAAAT
Source organism: Paguma larvata (assembly GCA_030068075.1). NCBI lineage: Eukaryota > Metazoa > Chordata > Mammalia > Carnivora > Viverridae > Paguma > Paguma larvata. Next base: position 8,495,198 of record CM057843.1, read on the forward strand.
AAACATTAAAAAAAATTTTTTTTTTAAAGAGCTCTGGGATCAGTGCCCTTATAACAGAGACTCCCAGAGCGGGGGAGGGAGGGAGAGAAAGGGTCACTGTCCGCACCCACCTCCCCGCTTGGCTGGCCCTCCAGCAGCCTGGGAAATGGATCTGTCCTCCCACCTTACCCCCCGCCCCAACTAACCTGCCTTCCGTCCTTAGGACTTTCCTCTCTGAGTAGAAGACATGGTGGCAAGAAGCCAACTTTGGGGTCAGCTCTAGGGATAGGACCAGTTTGCCAACATTTATTCAGTGCCTTCTGTGTGCTGGGCATGGTGTGACCTGGGACAAGTCCCTGAATGTCTCCGAGCCTCAGTTTACCAGTCCGAACCCGGGGATAACACCCCTAGGATTGACCAGTGCATGTGAAACGCCCAGCGTAGGCCAGACCGTCAGCGAGTGTTGGTTTCCTGGGCTCTTCTCTCCATGCCTGAGGTCTTTGTTCAGAAGCAGAAAGGACAACCGAGGGAAGGTGGGACCCCCATTCCTCACTGGAGAAACTGAGGCCCAGGGAGGACAAACTTGCCCAGGGGAACGCCCCGGGTGTGCCCAGCCTTCCCGTGGCCCAGCTCCCGGCCCCAACCCTGGAATCCCGGAACCGACAGGCTGAGCGAGTGTTTCCCCCCAACCCTGTGGTTCCGAGCCCTTTGACCCCAGCAAAGACCCGTGGAGCACGCGCACTTTCAGCTTTATTTGTTTTCATGCCGAGCAATACAGAGGCACCAACTGGAGAGTGTGGTGCCAGGCGGTGGGGGGGGGGGTTCTTTCTGGGAAACGGGGAGGGGCTACGTCAGCGCCCCGAGCTGGGGGACCGCTGTCTGGGTTCATGCAGCCAGCAGCCAGACCCAAGAAGGAGCTGGGGCAGCAGGGGGTGAGGCCTGGGGGGGGGGCCAGGCGACCTGTGGGTGGAGGCAACAGGGGAGTCAGGGGACCCTCCCTCCAGTCCAGTCCCCGCAGGGTTCAGGCCTGGAGCTCCTCTCTGCCCCAGGAGTCAGTCTCCCCCGGCCTCCGCTCCTTCTGCAACCCTCTGAGCTACGTCCTTGGTACAACTAGAAACTTCCCAAGTTGTCCTTGCCTGAATGGAAAGAGCTCCCAGCTGTCCTGTGGCTGTCTGCCGGTGGCGCCTCTCTTTCTCCACTGTTCTGGGCTTTGAATTTGAACAAGTGTGTGCATGTGAGCGTGTGACTCCGGGGGCCAGGGCAGGTCTGGGCGTGTCAAGTGCACACGAGGCCACACATAGAGCCCCGCCTTGGCCGTCATTTTCCCCACAAGACCATGCCTAAACTGGCTGGTTGGCTATTCTATCTCTTCCCCCTGGGCTCTTGAAGCTGGGACCTCTGGGGCCTGCTGGGAGACCACAGCCGCACGAACCACCAATTCCATAGACCTCATGACTCACTCCCCGGCCTGACCTGACTTCACAAGTGACACAAAGGCTCTGGGTTCCCTCCCTCCCTTCCCCAACACACAGAGGCATCTCTGTTTTGGCCTCGAAGGTCCTATAAAGCAAAGCCAAACCCTGCTTTAGGATCTGGAGAGGTTGGAGTTTGCTCCCCAGGTGGGGAACTGACGCAGAAACGGGGGGCCCCAGAGGGATCCACCCAGTGCCCCTGGGCCCTACACCCCTCCCCAAGCCAAGAAGTCTCTCCTAGAAGGTTCAGATCTGCACTGGGGACCCCTCCTGGTAGACAGAGCTAACAGGCTCCCTCCCCGGAGTCCGAGGAGCGTCAGGGAGACAGGGAGGGGCCCTGAGAGGAGGCACAAGGGCCCTGAACGGTGCAGGGGGGGAGCTGGGGGGGGAGACATTCTTTGCAGCCTGGGGCTAGTCTGGCTGGGAATGTGCCCTCCCATCAGGGGCAGTAGCCATGCCTGCTAGGCAGGGCCTCCCAGGGTGGGAAAGCCCGGAGCACCCCTCTCTGAGGGGCTGGGAGGAGAGGCCAGCAAGATCGGTGGGCACAGGAGAGGCCCCTGTGGGTAAAGCCTGGGCCAGGCAGAGGTCTCGGGAGAATCCCAGGGCCAGAAATCAGGCAGAGTTCCAGGGACCCTGCTCAGTCCTTTCAGGTGTCCCATTAGGTCCTGAGACAGAGGCCATGGTGTCACCCCTGCCTCCCCGCGTGTGAGTGTGTTCCTTAGCCCAGGGCTTCCCACTCTCCCAAAGGCTAGACTCTCCAGCCAAGCTCTTCTCTCTGTCCTAGAACTCTCTAGAACCAATCAACAACAAACCTTCATAAAAACCCTCTGGCCCACTCCCCTGCAAACAGGACTAACATTGCTAACAGCCTGGGAGCCCATGGGAAGCCCTCTGCACAGAGGTGGCCCCAAAACCTTCTCCAGGGAAAGCCTTTGCTGTTTGTGGATGGCCAGACACAGGGGAAGGCACAGAGCAGCGGGTGCTGCCGGGCTGGGAGCCGGAGCCCATGCCCCAAGTGGGGCCCCAAGTTGGTACCCTAGACCATCAGGGAGGCCATGGCAGGAGGCAAGCTCGGGTCCAGGCTTCTCCCCACTGGCTGAGCTGGGCTGGGGTCAGACGCCAGGCCACTTGGTTGGTGCCCCAGGCGACAGCACGGGGAGGGGGGAGCAAGAGGCAGACTGGGTTATCCTAGGAGCCATGTCAGGGCCAAAGTTCTTAGCAGAGATGGTCCTGAGGCTGAAAAGTTAGAGAGGAGGTCTGCAGGCCTTGCAGTTCCTGCTGCTATCTTCACCAACGTCCGCCCTGGTATGGATGTGGCCGTCACCTCTCTCCAGGCTGCCGCACATCCTGTGCGCCCAGCGGGTCCCAGGGCATCTGCTGAGCGGCAGCTGGGCCCCCGAGCTCAGGGCCCTGGCTAGGATCGCAGCAAGCATGTGGCACAGGCAGGCAAGCGGTCTTTGTTACGCCTCTCCCCCCCAAAAAATACAAAAGGGAAAGTCCCAGTCATCAGATGTGCAGGCAAAGCGCTGCTTCTCGGACACCCGCAGTCCCTCTCATTTGCGGGGCTGATTCCACCTCCTACACGCAGTATGTGCTGCTTTCTAGGGCCCAGGAAATGGGGGGCTGAGAAACAAGCCAGAACAGTGCGGCCAAATACCGAGCTGTGTCCGCGAGACTCAACCACATTATTCATCAGCTTCATAGGAAATTTCATTTCTTTGCTTCTTCTTGCTTTTCACGTCTGATGTGGGCCGACCGTGGGGAGACTTGGGGGCTTGCCTCCAAGTTCGTGCTTTGGGAGCTCGGGGGAAGCGTGGGAGTTTGGCAGCCGCAGTCCTGCCCTCCCGCAGTGAGTGGCGATGCGCGGAGGCCTCGAGCCGGTCGCGGCCGTGCCTGTTCGCACGGCGCCCTGGTTAGTCCTGTGTCTTCTGAACTGTGATGGGAGGAACAGTCGCGGCAGAACAGAGCTCAGAACAAGCCTTCAAGTCCTGGTTTTGAGGTTTGGGGTGTTTGTTTCCTAGCGGGAGATGGGAGTAGGATCACCAGATTCACAGTGGCGTGGGACCCCCAAACATAGGACCACCTGTGCCTGAAGTTTTTAAACAATTCCCTTTGCCAATTTGAGTTCGGCAGTTGTCATTTGCCATCCAAAAAGTCACGGCTAGCACGACGAGCAGGACAGAGGAAACTGAAGCACACGGAGTGATGCTGAGGCTAACGCCCAGGCCGGCGGGCCCCTGCCTTCCGTGTGCCTGCGTGTCCGTCAGCCCCAGAGAGAGAGTGGAACGTGCTTCACGTCAGACACTTAGTGGAGGACGTGGGTTTCGAACCCAGGCAGGCTGATGCCCAACGCGAACTCTTCCCTCTCCAAAGAGGTCAAGGTTGCCGTGACCCCACCGCTGACTCCCAGGCTTTCTGCCCCAAGTTGAACACTCATGTTCCGGACCAGCGCCTCCTTTAATGACTGGGCTGGAAATCTTACTGAAATGCAGGTTCCGATTCAGTGGGGCTGGGAGAGGGTTCGAGAGTCTGCACTTCGTAGATGTTAGCGGGCCCCACTGGCGGTTCACCCGGTGCATCTAGAGTAGCGAGATGTTTAGGGGAAAAGTTTAGACCGACCGCTGCAAATGGCAGAGACGCCTGGGGGCTTCCCGAGGCCAGCGTGTGAAGGGAGGCGGATGGACCACACTGGCCCGCGTGCCCCGCCCGGAAACTCAAAGCTACACCGGCCTTTTGAGCAGCTGAGAGTCACCTTTGAAAATGGTGCCCCTGCTTGGTTGAGTTTCCTGGGCCACCTCTGGGGGCTCACAAAAGTGTTACTGCCAGACTTCCACCGCACGCGGAGTCTGCTTTTCGTACGTGCTGGCTGTCCCCGGGCACATGTCCTCGCAGGCCAGGCCCAGCATTCGCCAAGAAGCATCGCATCCATAATCTCGGGGGACGCTCGCAAGGCTCAACCAGACGCCACGCTGGCCCAGGACCCGGGGCCCAGGGCCCTCCAAGCTGAGCCTGGAGCCCGCCACCGCTGGTTCCCCAGCCTGTGCTCTTTCCACCCCCTTTCCTAATGATCCAGGCGTAAGCGAGGTCAGAAGCCGGTCCCGCTCGGCCGGGCACTGCGGGGGGGACGGGGTCGCTTCTCTGAGAGGAAAGGATGGGCCTGGGGCCCTCACGTGCTTTTACCCCATTCCCTCCGCCCCCTCCCCTGGGAGCTGGGCCGCGCCCCCGCCCTTCCGTGGCCCGCACCCCGAGCCAGCTGGCTTCCTCGGCTTCGTGTGACTGGACCTCACCTGCCAAATGGACGGTCACGGCCACAACGATGATGATGATCCCCATGACGATGAAGGTGATGCTGAGCAGCCGGGCCAGGCGGCCCAGCCTCCGGGCGCCGTCCAGGTCCCCCTGTTGCACGCTACTTCGGGACTGCAGAGAGAGGGTGGCAGAGACCTCAGGAAAGCTCTTCCCAGCAGCCCCTCGGGAGGCCCCTGCCCCTCGCTGGACGCAGAACCAAGCAATGCAGGGCACTTCCTCTCAGGACAGTGATGGGGCAGGGTGGCTGTGGCATGCGGCCTGGTGGAGACCAAGGGCCTGGGAGGGTGGACTATGTCCAGGCCGTGCCGCTGGCAGGAGCAGATAAGCCAGGCCCCTCTGGACCCCTGCCCTAGGCTCGCTGCTATGGCCACACTAAAGGCATCCCCTGTGGCTTTTTTTTTTTAATTTTTTTTAATGTTTATTTATTTTTGAGAGAGAGAGACAGAGTGCACAGGGGAGGGGCAGAGAGAGGGAGACACAGAATCTGAAGCAGGCTCCAGGCTCTGAGCTGTCAGGTCCCGGTGTGGGACTCGAACCCACGAACTGTGAGATCATGACCTGAGCTGAAGTTGGATGCTTAACCGACTGAGCCACCCAGGCGCCCCTCCTGTGGCTTTTTCTGTGGCCCGAGGTGCCTGCCTCCTCACCTCTGTGGCCCCCTCTTCCACGGCAGGAAAAAAGTATCATCAATCCTCCCTCCTCCTCCTCTCACCCAGGAATCGCATCTTTGTTCAACCAAGCTGACTTGCCAAATCGCACCAGAAAGGCAGGCCTCTTGGGTTTGAACTGAAAAGCTGGGGCTTGGGGAGAGACATGCTTGCTTCACAGGGCCCATTGGATACTTCATCCTTCCTCAGTGAGCTCGGGTTTTCTCAGCCTTATTTAACTCGTGAAACCAGGTGGGTGAGTAGGGGGAATGGCCAGAAAGGATCCTTGGAGATCCTGGGAGGGGCTCAGGAAGAGGTGTGTCTGACCCTCCCCCACTCCCACCCAACCTCCCCAGCCCCGCCCATGATGCTTCACGGGTCAACCTGCTGGCCAGGTCTGGCCTGCGACCTCCGGACTCCTGCAGCTCTAGAGCTCCCTGATGCTTCTCGGACCTCCAGAAGAGGTACAGGCAGGAGTCCATTAAAGGTGTGACTGCTTTCAAGGCCTTAGGCCACTTATTTGGTTATTTTATTTTCTGATTATTTGAGGCTCCTGAGTTCAGCGCAGAAATGGAGTCAAGTCCCTTGATCATGGCAGTGGTGACGGTGATGGTATCTCGAGCCCTTACTCTGTGCTGGGCAGCTTGCTGAGGACTGGACTGGAATGATCTCACGTAGGCACAGAACCATCCCATGAGGTTGGCAGTGTTGCCCACTTGTAAAGAACCTGGAGTTCAAGGGGCGCCTGGGCGGCTCCGTCGGTTAAGCGTCCAACTCTTGATTTCAGCTCAGGTCATGATCTCATGGTTTTTGAGATCGAGCCCCGCATTGGGCTCTTTGCTGACAACTCGCAGCCTGCTTGAGATTCTCTCTCTCTCTCTGTGCCCCTGCCCCACTCATGCTCTCTCTCTCTCTCTGTCTCCCAAAATAAATAAACATTAAAAAAAATTACAAAGAAGCTGGTCCCCCTCCCCCAGGTCCTCCTCTCAGAAACCTAACCAACCCTCCCCCCCACTTCGTGGCTCCCCATTCAAGCGCCTTCCAGGACAGCGCCCCCTGCCGGGTGCAGTGTTTGACATCAAACTCTCTTTGCCCCGGATCTGCTCCTGGCCTTGCGCTCCTCTGTCCACTTGCCGATTATTGGCCACAGCCCGGGGTCCTCCCACTCGGTCACAACGCCTGTCCCCTGCCACTCTACCCGTCAGTTTCTGCTCCTGGCCAGTTCCCCCTGCAGTCCTCCCCGGCCGCCTTGCACCCGCCCTGGTTCCAGGTGCCACTTCTCCCCCAAGCCAACACCACAGCCTCCTGAAGAGCCCCCCAGGCCCCGCCCCGGCTCTGCACTCTCCTCCTCTCCGTGCCAGCCCCACTCCACCCATGTTTATGCCAGGCCCCATGCGAGGCCCCCGGCATGCGGTCCTAGGGTGGGATCAGAGAGGAGGTGGAGAGGCAGGAGCCGATGCGTGAGTTCAAAGAGATGATGGTGGCTTAGGCGGTGACCCTGCCCAACATCTGCCATGCCCCCCCCCCACCGCCGTTCATAGAACGAAGTCCAAACCCAGGTTAGCTCTGCACTTCCTGATTTTAGCCTCTCCTCTTCCCTGCCACAGCGGGTGCCTTTGCCAGTGCTGACCCCTGCCCACCCTCGTTCTCGCTTGCGCTTAAACACCACGAGTCCACATCCCTCCACCCATCGAGGGCTGCCTCCGGTGCCACCCCCTCCTCCGTGAAGCTCACCGAGACAGGAATGATAATCATCCCTAACATTATGGACCATCTACCTTGGACCTGGAACTATGTTAAGTGCTTGCCATCCAGAAGAGCGTTAAGGAGTGAGTTAGGGAGTGTTATTAGACCATTTTACAAAGGAGGGGCTGGAGCCCAGAGCACCATGCGGGTGCGAGAGAAAGGGAGAGAGAAAGAGAGAGAGACAGAGACAGAGAGAGAGAGAATCTCAAGCAGGCTCCCCACTCACCGTGGAGCTGGACATGGGACTCGATCCCATGACCCTGAGATCACGACTTGAGCCAAAATCAAGAGTCAGACGTTCAAGTGACTGAGCCCCCCAGGAGCCCCTCCAGCCAACCTCTTCTTTAGAGCCAAGGTGAGGTCTCTAAACCACAAGCCTGGTCACATGGCTCTCCATAAAAGGGACACTTTTTTTTTAATTAAACTTTTCTGTTTCTTTTTTTAAAATTTTTTTATTAAAAAATTTTCCTTTAGGGGCACCTGTGTGGCTCAGTTGATTAAGCATCCGACTTCGGCTCAGGTCACAATCTCATGGTTCGTGAGGTCAAGCCCCGCGTCGAGCTCTGTGCTGACCACTTGGAGCCTGGGGCCTGCTTCAGATTCTGGGTCTCCCTCTCTCTCTTGCCCTCCTCCTCTCATGTCTCCTATCTCTCTTTCCTTCAAAAATAAATAAACATTAAAAAAATTTTTTTTTAATCCGTCCCTTGACTCCAGGGTTGGAAGAAGACCCTTCGTTACGTTCTATGAGTAAATTACCAGCTGCATACCAAACCCCACTTAGGGGGCATTCCCTTCCCCTTATACAAAATGGCGCAAGTTGAAGGAACAGTAGTAATTGCAGAGATGGTTATAATGACTGCAAATTAATAGACCATTAGTGATTGCAATGGCTGCTGGAATGGTGAGGGAGAAGACAATTCAGGTTAATAGATCAGTGAGGAAGTACATTGAAAAAAGTCTGAGAGAGCCAGCAGGGGTGGGAAGGGGAGAGGCTAGGCTAGGGAGAGGGCGAGGGAGAGCGTCCAAGGAGATCAAGCAAATCCAGGCAGGTCAAAGCCAAGGGATGTGCTTCGCGCCCCCTTCACGTCTCTCTGTCTACAACAGAGCGGATGTTTCTGGAATGCCCTGACTATAGGATCACTTCGGTTGCCCCCGAGAGTGGGGAAGCATTGGCGAGGGAGGGTCTTGGGGGGAGGAGTCAGGAACGCAGCCGTCATGGGGGCTGGGGGCTGGGGGGGTTCCAGAGGGGGAACTGATACCACGCTGTATGTTAACTAACTTGAATTTAAATAACTAAGGAGTACGTGGGTATTTTAAGCCATGTATCTGCGTGCTAGCTGACCATCCGCGCTGGTCGGGGCTCAGCCCTCCTGCTGAGTGAATGATGAATGCCTGCCTGAATGAAAGGGAGCCTGCGGCACATCAGGTAATTGATCCGGACATCCACACATCAGGTAATTAATCGGGGCATCCACACATCAGGTAATTAATCTCAGGTAATTAATCGGGGCATCCACACATCAGGTAATTAATCGGGGCATCCGAAATGCCTGAGAAAAGGAACCCGGGGCCACTCGGCACCTCTTCAGTGCTCCCGCACGTTGTAGGAGGAATCCGCGGAGAAGGGGCTGCTCACAGGTTTCCGCCACAACCACAGACAGGGCTGCCCTCTCCCAGCCGGGGGTCATGACCGCTGAGACTCCATTATCCCCCAGATTGGCTAAAGTCAGAATTGCGTGTCCGCTGGGGATTTGCGCTTTCCTCTGTCATTACCAAGTGTCATTTAGTATTCATAAAAACAGCAGCCGCTGCCATGGATGAAGCACTCGCTACAGGGCCAGGCTCCGTGCAAGGTGTTTTCACACATCTTAACCCCGTTAGTCCTCCCGCCAGCTTTATGGGCTAGTCAGTTTCATCAAGCAGATTTTAGAGATGAGGGAACTGAGGCAGCCGAGCGATTTGGACGCGATCACGTGGCTTATGAGGCACGGGGCTGGTTGGTACGTGAGGCATGTGTGCCCGGGTCTCTCTGATGCTTGTTTAAGCACTATTGTCCACTGAAGGACTGCCACCTGCGGTCCGGCGCCCCTTGGTGACCGGAGACCTGGCTGGCAGTGACGAATACGGCATTTGTCACCCTGACTCAGAAGTCAAACGGATGAAGCCAGCCCTGCCCTGGCCACCTCAGGAGGCTCACGGGAGGCTGCCGTGCTGACCTGGGTTGGGTCTGGATATCTGTGACCCCAGCCCCTCAGGTTGAGCCCCTGTCACAGCAGGCACCTGTCAAAGCCACAGTGGAAGGGACACTGCTGGTCCATGAGTCTTCCACTGGTGGAGTCAGTGGAGGGTTGGAGAAGGACGGGGGTCGGGGCAGGGGGGAGGAGACGGGCGAGAAAGCGGGAAGGAAGTGGATTCTTTCCTCCCTGCACAAATGCTTCCAAGATGCGGCTTTCCTGGGAGGGACACACCATCCTTGTCCCCAGAGGTAGCTGCAGGCAGGGTGGGGTCATGGAGAGCACGCTAGATTCAGTGCCCTGCTGACATGCCTCTTAGCAATTGTGTGACCGTGGGCAAGGCTCCGTTCACGTGTCTCTGTTTGTCTGGTGTGTTAAGTGAGAACAATTAACGGGACTCGGTGAGTCTCGTATCAGGGCCTGCCCTGCAGACAGTAAGCTCCGGAGAGGCCGTCAGGGCCGTGGGGCTCCTTCCACCCTGGGGTCAAGGGCTTTACTTAGCAGCCTGGGTGGGACTTCAGAGGAGGAGTTCTGATGTCTGTCCCCAGAACCTAGCGACGTCAGCACAGGAGACCTACTTGCTGCCCACACCCTCTGTCTCTCCTTCACCCCTGCTGCTTGGGTGGGGCCGAGTCTCAGCACTCCGGGAACAACTGACCCCTCCCTCCTGTGAACTAGACTGGCTCCCAGAGAGGGGAGACCACTGTGGGCACCCCCCGAAAACTCCCCCCCACCAGGCAGGCGAGTGTAATGGGTAGAACCCCAGTTCTGGCTCCGGGCATCCATCCGGTCCTGGATTCCCCAGTGACCAGAAGGTTCTTTCACACCTCTGCTTCAGTTTTCTCAGCTATAATACCAACACCTAGACCTCATAGGGTTATGGAGTCCAGGTTCAATGAGATAACATATGTGAAGAATTTGGACCTGTGTCTAACATTTAGTAAGCGATATTATCCCCTAACACGGGCTCCTTTGGGCTCCTTCCTGCTGGCTTCTCACACTTCTCTTTGGAAATTCACTTCCACAGCTATACGCTCCATCCCGCCACCACCCCGCACGGCCCTTCCTCTGAAATCTCAGCCCCCGCTATCTCTCGCACACCCTCTCTCTCACTGCACCTGCCCTTAACTTCTTTGAGCCTCAACTTCTTTCCCCCTCCCTCTCCCCCAAGGTCACCACTATCTTCCCAGTCTCCCTCCCTCCCCATCCAACCTGATCCTTCAATGTACCACCTCCGTCACCCTTCCCGGCGTCTTCGGTGCCCCCTGGTCTGCCCTCATGGCGCCTCTGCCATCCCCAGCCTTGGGCGGGCCCAGCGGCCCATCTGTGACTCTCTACCTATAGCTGGAGAAAAGACGCTCCACCACGCAGGCTGCTAACAATTCAGACCCGTGGTCTCCAGCCTCAGCAAGAGCCCTCAGGCCACCAACCTCGCTGTCCCTTGTCACCTCTCCTCTCCCCTGCCACCAGGCCCTTCTTTCTCGGCAAAAGGCCTTGCCCTTGAAAACGAGCCAGCTCCTTTTCCTGTAAGGATTTCTATCTGCTTCTGCCCTCGTGGCCTTTCCTGCAGGCTCCTGGGGCCAGGGTCCTTCTGGATCCCAATCTGTACTCTCCATGGGCCTCGTCAGTCACCTGTCTCTTTTCTGCCCAACACTCCCCATCACCAGGGTCCCCAGGGTCTGTATGTGGCCAAGCCAGTGGCGCCCCCATCCTAACTGGGCCTGATCTCTCTACTGACTTTGACCATCCCTCCTTCAAACTCTTCCCAAAGAGATGGGAGGCGCATCTCTCCTCGCCTGCCTCCCACCTCCTGAAGCCTTCTTTTCAAAACTCTTCCCTGGCCACTCCCTCCACCCACCCCTTAAGCGCCGCAGCCCCCAGAGCTCTCTTGAAGACAGCTGCCCTATTTTCATGTCGGATAACCAGGACTGGGAGGTGCCTTCCTTTCGAAGCCACTGCTTGGCCTGTGTCTTCAGCATCCTGCCTGGACCATCTCGACAGCCTCCTATGGCGTCTCCCGGCTCCCAGCCCTGCCTGCTCTAACTCATTTCCCACAATGCACTTGGACGTTCGCTTTAAAATGTGAACAGACCGGGGCACCTGGGTGACTCAGTCTGTTAAACATTCAACTCTTGATTTCAGCCCAGGTCATGATCTCACAGTGGTGAGATTGGGCCCCGCATCGGGCTCTGTGCTGGGCATGGAGTCTCTTAAGATTCTCGCTCTCTCTCTCTCTCTCTCTCTTAAAAAAAAAGAAGATAAAACATGAACAGACCACACCATGCCTCTGCTTAAAATGTTTCAGGGGTTCCTCGCAACCACTAGGATAAAACTTAATTTCCTCGAGCGGGTCCCTGCCCACTTCCCTCCATCACCGTACTCTTGCGTCTTTGGCCATGCCAAATAGGCCACGTCCTCCATCTTCCCAGACGCCTAGCATGCTCCTCATTCGTAGAAGAGGCAGATGCATTCACGGGGGACACAGTCATTCTGTACCGCTTAGTTCCCTCCAAACAAGCAACCTGCCAGTCAAGCGTATGGTTGACCAAATGAATGAATACAGGTCGGCGTTAACAACTCTTAGAAGGCTTCCAGAAGCCCTCTCTGCCCCTTGACCTGGTCCGGGCCTCTGCCCCGCTCACCTGTGCTCCTGCAAACCTCTCCCAACTGCCAGGCTCAGAGGGGCCCCTCCCGCCCCTCCTCTCACCCTGCACTAACCAGGAAATCCAACCACACCCTCCTCTGGCTCCAAATCCTGGGGCAAGCTCGAAGCCAGCCCCAAAGGACCGCATGCTGTGCGATTCCATCGATATGAAATGTCCAGAAGAGGCAAATCCATGGAGATGGAAAGATGAGTGGTTCCTTCGGTCTGGGGGGAGGGTAGCAAGGGACACGTGGAGTGATAAAAAAAAAAGGCACGGGGGTGTTTTGGAGGTGAGGAAAATGTTCTAAAACTGACAGTGGGTGTGGCTGCACTTATCTGTGAGTGTCCTAAAGATCTTTGAATTGGACACTTTGAATCGGCGAATCGCACGATATGTGTGTTAGAGTTCAAAGCTCTGGGGAAAAAGATCCCGTGATGGCTTCCCATCCTCGGCCAGGGGGACACTCAGCTGCCTCTCGATCACTGCTCCCGTGTCATAGCACTTACTGAGTCCTGGGTGTGGTTCTTCCGCACGTTGTGCGGCTCTTCTCTTTCACCCGCACACGGCTCTCTAGTGTAGGTGTCCCGTGACACCCATTTTGCCGATGGGAACACACCGAGAAGAGAGATTCGAGGGACTCACGGTGCCTGGCCGTTTCGTCTAGCCTGAGTGCTGCTTGCAGTGTGTTATAGGATCTGTTTACAAGTTTCTCCCCGCCGGACCGGAGGCTCCTGGGAATTGGGGACTGTGTCTGGTTTAGCACCGTATTCCCTGCCCCTGGCCCAGTGACCTTCGGAACTGGCTCAGGAACCTGAGAAGGATGGAGAAATGTACCGGGGGTGGGTTCCGTGGTCTCCCAGTCTTGGATCCACGTTTTTTCCTTCGATAAAGGCAGCGTCTACCCAGGCTGCACCCTGGCACCCCCACGAGGAGATGGATTCTAGCAACTGTTTCCTCCTGGGCCCTTGTGTGGGTTCCCTCCCCGGAGCCTGTCTTCCCCTCCCGGAGCTTCTCCCTGTAACCAAGAGGTTGGCCCTGCCCAGAGCCCCCGGCTGCACCCCTGAGGCCTGGTTCTGCCCCCCCCCCAGCTGCCCCCAAAGGCAGCCGGCAGCACAGGAAGCTCCTCAGAGGCCCTACTCAGCCCTGGCTCCTGTGCCTATGCCGAGTCTCGGACTCAGGAATGCCACCAGTGTCCCCTGAGGTCCTGGCAGGTGGTGCTGGATTTGACAGGGGTTCAGGGCAGGCACCCCCGGCCGGGCGCTGGCTCTTAGTGAAGTGGCGGGAGGTGTTTGAGGAAGAGGGGCTTTCTCAGAGGACAGCAGGCGGTGGCGGGAGTGACTACGGCTCCGGGCTCCCGAGGGGACTCCGTGATGGATGACTCAGCCGCGGAGCAGTCCAGAGGGAAGCAGATGGTGTCTCCACACACAGTCAGCCAGCCCTGACCAGCCCGGACCTGGTAGTTTACCGTGCTCGCTTGCTTGCTTGCTTGCTTTTTTTTTTTTTTTTTTTTTTTCATTCCAAAAGTCATTGCCTGCTCAGTCTCTCTCTCTCTCTCTCTCTCTCTCACCCCCTTCTCTCCGTCCCTCCTTCCCTCCTCTTCCTGGACCTCGAAAGTCATTTGCCAACATGCACTGACATTTTCTATGGACCTTCTGTAAGTAGCTTGAGCCAAATGCCTTGGTTTGGGGACGGCCCTGTGACAATTTACTCAAAGCCCTACGGGACAAGCAAAGACTAGCCCACACGCTCCTCCTTGGCAAGGCCCGCCGTGCCCTCTGGCACTCGCATTTCTCACACATTTTCCCCTACCCTGAAGACAGATGCTGAAATCAGTGTAACCACCAAAGCCCAGAGGGCCCTCAGCAAAAACACCGCCCTCCCCCACCCCCCAGAGGACCAGCCTCGGGGAATCCAGGCCCTCGGTGCATGGCAGGGAAGCCGCCGGCCCGGCTCTTGGAAACCAGAGCTGGCAAAGGCTGTTAGAATAGCCAGGTGACCCGGGATGGGGGTGGCGGCAGCCGGCTCCCCTGCTGAGAACTTGGGGTCCCGAGACCCCACGCCGGCCACAACCTCTGCTGGTAGGCTGCCTCACTCAGGACGACTCCTCAGGACGCCACTTGCAAAAGGCAAGCGCCCCGCCCCTGCAACTTGGCTGTCTTTCTGCTTGGTAGAGTTTAGCTCCAGGCGGCTCCCTGGGGTCGCCTCCCCAGCAAGGCGGTGTGCAAGCTCCCGAGGAGGAGCAGCGGAGATGAGGGAGGACAGCAAACAGAAGGTCTCCTGTCCCCAGGCCCCCTCTCTAAGAGGGGGGGAGTGGTAGCAGGCCAGGTGAGAAGGGGCGTCGTCCCCCAAACCCCCGGCCCCCAGCTCTCCCTTCTCTGCATCCAGAAGTGTCTGGTGCCTCCCACAGGCCCTCGCCTGCTGAGCCCCGGCCTCGCCCCTGCCCTGAGGCAGAGCAGCACTTACCATGATAGAAAAGATGAGCGGGATGAGGTTGAGGGGCCAGACGGGGCAGAAGCAGGAGGTGATGGCGAGGATGAGGTAATCTTTGGGGACTTCTTGGTTCTGGGCAGAGGAGGCGGTGACCACGGAGGATGCCCGCCTGGAGCCGGCCCGAGAGGGCGACCAGGGGAGTGCGGCTTCCTGGCGCTCCTCAGATACCACCTTGAAGGGCAGGCCATGGCCGTTCTGCTCCAGGTCCAGGGCCCCCGAGACGGACTTGGACAGCTTCGGTGGCTTGTCATCCTTGCCTTCCACCTTAGCGAGGAGCTTCTCCATCTCCGGCAGGGTCGTGGGCGAGGCAGGGCCTGGCTCCCGGGCTGGGGGAAACTGAGGCTGTGCAGGGTTGGCCATGTTGGCTTGGGCTTTGGATTGCTCCAGCTCCAGGTTGAGACGATGGGTTCCGGGGGGGACCTCAGCACACCATTCCTCAGGCCAGACTGGGGGCCCACCGGTCAGGGGCAGAAAGGTCACCCACAGGAGCAAGGGCCAGCCGGGGGGGCTGGGAGGGTCGACCCTTCCGGGCCAGCCACAGTTCGGAGGCTGAGGCCTGCCCGATGCCCCGCCGGGCGGAGCTTCGGGAAGCTGGAGCCTTCAGCTCCAGTTCAAGTTTGAGGCCAACTTTGCCGGTGCTGCTGACAGCACAGATGGGCGGGGAAGTGACAGAAAGCAGCTCTGAGAGCAGAGAGAAGACACTCCTCTCCCGGGTGAGGCTTAGGCTAAGTCCAGGAGAGAGAGAGAGAGAGTACGCCACAGAGCCTCCCTCTCTCCCCACCCTCCTGAGATGCTTTTCCTTTTCAATTCCCCTCTCCCCTGAGAGCCACCCAGCAGCATACTGCCCTAGCCCAGCCCGGCCCAGCCCAGCCCAGCCCAGCCCAGAGGGACTTGAGTGGGCCTCTGGTTTCTGTTGTGGCTGCAGAACCTGCTTCTCTGGGCTGGGGGCTCTGGATGCGGAAAAAGACAAAGGGGCTCGCAAAAGGATGGGTCCTCAACTGTCCCGGGGAAACTGAGCCTGTTTCTCTTCTGCCGGAGCAGGCTCCACTCCCTCCCATCCGGACGCTCCCTCTTATCTGTTGGGAAACGCTGGGCCCTGGACCTCTGGCACCCCACCTCGACCCTGACTTCCTGCTCCCAGAGGTGCTCAGGCCACGGCCTGGCTCCTGGCTCCAGGAGGAGAGGGAAGCCTGGGCACCACGGGAGGATCCCACCTGAATGGGTTCTGAGCACCTCCCCCAGCGGCAGGGCAGAGGAGGATGAGGGAGGAAGGGTGGGTTCCATCTCACGCCCATCGGCGCTTTTTGGGAGTGCTTTGATTTATTTATTTTTAAGTTTATTTATTTATTTAGAGAGAGTGTGCAAACGAGTGGGGGAAGGGCAGAGAGAGAGAGGGAGAGAGCGAATCCCACACAGGCTCCATGCTGTCAGCATAAAGCCCGAAGCGGGGCTCGAACCCACAAACTGTGAGATTATGACCTGAGCTGAAACCAAGAGTCAGACACTTAACCCAAACCAAGAGTCAGACACTTAACCCACGGAGTCACCCAGGCACCCTCTGGGGTGCTTTTAAAGAGCAGCAAAGATAATTCTGTTCAGGAGCTGCCTGGGGCAGATCCCAGCTTCAAAGGGCTTCAGTCCTGGTCGCCTGTCCCTCTGAATTCTACTGTCTCTTGTCTTTCTTCATTCCCTCTCGTGTCTTCTCCCTCTGTTTCAGCCTCCTTCGCTATTCTCCGCATCTCTTTCTATGTCCCTGATCTCTCTCCTTACATAGTTTCAGAAGGACGACCTGGAACCTCCGTACACGCGTGTACGTGTGTGTGGTGGGGTGAGTGGTGGAAGAGGGTGAGGGAAAAAAATCTAACCCCCTGTGGTCATGCAGGATGGGGGGTGGGAAGGTAGAGGTGGGCGGGGGGCTCGGAGGTTGTAGAGCAGATCCTTTGCTATCACAGATTGGGAAACTGAGGCCGGAGATGGAGAGACACTCATCCCAAACTGTATCTCAACCAGACATCAGTCCCTTGTCCAGATCCCCAGATCCCAGATCCAGGGGCTGGTTTGGAGCAAGATGAGTCATTTTAGTGGAAAGAAAGAGCTTGGGTTCATGTTTCAGGCCGGCTTCGGAAGTGCTGCTTCTGGAAAGGGCTGGGACGAGGTGGAGGAGGGCGTGTGCCTGGCAGAGAGCGGGAAGAGCAGGCCACAGGCAGGAGGAAGAGCCACGTGCTAGGGGCTGAGCGGGAGGCGAGGCTGGGCAACTGAAAAGGCACCTGGGGGCCAATAAGTTTTGAAAACAGTGTGTGGCCTCGGGGCCAATTTTCAAGTTGGATGAGTTTGACTATATTAAATTAAGAATTTTTGCTCCATAAAGGAATCCTATTGTTGTTTGCAAAATGCAGGCCTCCAGGGCAGTAAGATTGTTGCCCTGGAGAGACCGAGAGAGAGAGAGAGAGAGAGAGAGAGAGAGAGAGAGAGAGGGAGAGAGAAAGCGGGGAGGAGTGGGGAGGGGCTTCCTCCTTATCTCAGCCGAGTTGAGAGTGAGCTCCGTTCCCTGGTCCAGGAATTTCTGGGAATGTGCTAATGTCTTTTTAACTATGAGACCTCCTGGAGAGGCTGGTAAGTCAGGTGCCTGAGACTCCTAGACTGTAAGTCAGTGGTCCACCTTGGACAGAATTCCAGGTTACGACCTGGAAGCTGACCCTGGGAGTGAGGGACTCAAGCCCTCCGTGGGGCCAACAGCTACCCAGCCCAAAGGTTCCATAGCCTCTAGCCAACTGACCCCTGAAATGTAGCTACTTTAAGCATTTAATTTTTTTTCAATGTTATATTTATTTTTGAAAGAGAGAGAGAGAGAGTCAGTAGGGGAGGGGCAGAGAGAAAGAGGGAGACACAGAATCCAAAGTAGGCTCCAGGCTCTGAACTGTTAGCACAGAGCCTAATGTGGGGCTTGAACCCACGAACTGTGAGATCATGACCTGAGCTGAAGTTGGACGTTTAAGCAACTGAGCCACCCAGGCGCCCCTGAAATGCAGCTAGTTTAAATTGAAATGTGCTGGAAGTATAAATCACCCTGGACTTCGAATACTTAATGCAAAGAGGAGTGTAAAAGTTCTCATTAATACTGTGTACATCGGATACATAGTGAATCGATAACATTGTTGCCATATTGAGCGGAATAAAACATTAAAATTACTGTCACCTCCTCTGTCTCTTCACTGTTTAAAAAGATGCCTACCAGGGGTGCCTGGGTGGCTCAGTCGGTGGAGCGTCTGACTTGGGCTCAGGTCACGATCTCGCAGTTCATGAGTTCAAGCCCCGCATCGGGCTCTGTGCTCACAGCTCAGAGCCTGGAGCCTGCTTTGGATTCTGTGTCTCCCTCTCTCTCCACCGTTCCCCTGCTCACACTCTGCCTCTCACTCTTTCAAGAATAAATAAACGTTAAAAAAAATTAAAAGCAAATAAATAAAAATAAAAAGATGCCTACCAGAAAATTAAAAAACTAAAAATATGGTTTGTATTACGTTTCTGTCGGGCAGTGGTGGTCTAGAACTGAATGAACCCAACATAAAAGGAGGCCTTTTTGACTTAATAAAAACTCTAAGAGAAAAAAAAAAAAGGCAAGAAGTCCCCAGGGTGGCTCATGGCAGGGAGGTTGCAGGGCCCGCAGCTGGCTTTCAGGACTTGGGGACCCAGATGTGCTCAGCCACTGGGTGATGCTGGGCTCACGGTGCCATCTAGTGGCCTGGGAGTGAAGACGTGAATGACCGGAGGTGGGAGTGGGGCTCCAGAGTCGGGGGAAGGGGAGAGGCGGGGAGAAAGAGCATCTGATTAGGGCTCCCAGGCTGGTAAGCCCAGCCCAGCCCAGCCAGCTGCCCCTGCTCAAGCCTGCCCGTTGCCACCTCCCCACTCCCCCCACCCCCAAATGAGGTCTCAGATGGAGACTGCGGGCCATATTCATCATACGAAATGGGTTTGGTTCGTCCAGTGTTCACACACTATGTGCTTTTAAAAACTCCGTTCTATATAAACACGGAGCTTCCGACTTGTAACATGAAGATGTGGGAACTCTGGGCCCAGGTTCCGCAGAACAGCAAGCCGCTGGGCCAGCTGCCGCCCTTAGAAGGGGGGCACGGAGCTCCTCCAGCTCTGCCTTCATCGGGCCTGCCTGTCTCAGGGGATTTGAGCTGTGAGCCCCTCGCAGCCAGACACATGGACTGGCCTTTCTGTTCTGCCACTGTCTGGCCTGGCTGCTTTCCTAGGGAACTGGAAAAAGTCATTCCCTTCTCTCTCCCGCTCCCCCGCTGGGCTGTGAGGTCCTGGAGGGGGCAGGTGGGCCCCTTGTGTCCCTGGCCCAGGGCCTGGCCCAGTTAAGCGCGGCTGGATGAACGAGAGGAAGGTGAAGACACCAACCCAGGGCTGGGGCATGCCCGCATGGACACCAATTCCTACCTCCGCCTGCCCCCAGCTTTAGTGCACCCCAAGCAAGGAAGACACTGAGATGTCGGCAGCGGCAGCGGAGGGGAAGGGAAGCGGACCGCATGCTGGGGCGGGGGCGGGGGGGGGGGGGGGATGGCAGGGAGGAAGCAAACCTCAGAAGGATGGGTGGGTTGGAGCCTAATCCAAGGGCAGAGGTAACAGAGCCCTCTCAGGTCTGTGCCCCACGGCCCTTTTTACCCTTGGTCTATGACTGGGTGTCAGGAAACCCTATGAGGCCGACAGAACAGGAATAATTAAGCAAATTCCTCTTCTCACGGAGGGCTTCCTGGGCTCAGCTCACCCCGCACCAGGGACAACTGCAGGCTTCTGGTATCTGTGTGAGCATGCGTGCGCACACACACACACACGCGCGCGCACACACGCACTGTAAGAAAAACATGATATAGTCCTGTTCTCATCGACAAGCCCCCAGGTTTCACATCCAGTGGGGGGGGGGTCCCTTCAAAGGAATCCACTCAGGACACTTTGTCCTCACTGTCCTGACTCAAAACATTTCTCTACCTACCCCTCTTCGGAAGGCCCTCTAAGGAGACAACTCTTTCACCTTTAAGAAACGATTACGAAGAACCTAATAGATATTAACTCTGCCTCCTTCCAAATTCTCCCAAGGCGTGTTCATGTACCCACATGTCCGTCTACAGGTATAATCAGTGGGCACAGACCATTTTGTGATCTGTGCTTCTAACTCACGATTATTTTTACTGTTAAAACACCAGTTTCTTAGCCACGCCTCTCCGGTTGGCCGTTTGTCCTGTTTCAAATCTTTCAGTGTGCAGTGCCCCTGGGACTGTCTTTTGGCAGATCTGTTTTTCTTTTTAGATTACTCCCTTGGAGTGTTGTTTTGTGCTTTTTTGTTGTTGTTGTTTTGTTTTGTCTTGTTTTGGAGAGAGAGAGAGTGAGTGGGGGAAGGGCAGAGAGACAGGGGGACAGAGGATCGGAAGTGGGCTCTGCAGCTGACAGCAGAGAGCCGGAATGCGGGGCTCGAACTAACCAACAGCAAGATGGTGACCTGAGCTGAAGTCAGATGCTCAACCGACTGAGCCACCCAAGCGATGCCCCACCCCCCCACACCTTGGAACGTTTTTATTGTGATTTTGCCAGTTTCTTCTCCACTAAAAAAAAAAAAGGAACAGATCCACAGTAAAACTAGAAATCTGTCCCCGTGCCCTCCTCTCCATATCCCTGACATCGGTCTTAACTGTTGTTTATTTTTGCCGGTATGTCTCATTCATTGCTAGACAGACAAGGGGCTGCTTCCTGTGATGGAGGCAACGAGTATTCCGGAAAGGAGTTGGAAGGCACAGACTTCCTAAGAGAAGCCAATGTGTATGGGAGCCCTTTGTGAGCCCAAGCGTCTACTTGTAATTCTTCTCTGCCCCCCTCTCCTTCGAGCACTGTTTGAGCACTGTTTGAGCACTGTTTGAGTGGACGGTCGGTAGCCCTTATAGATACATAATTTCTGTCTTCAGGTATACCGGTCCTTTGTATCTTTTAGCCATGACTTTTAGCAGGTCCGTCTTACCTATGTGGTTTCTCTTTCTAGTGCTTTCCTTTCTATATTTGCTTAATAGCTATTGTTGTACTATTTTTCTCTATATTTGGACAAAACCAGCTGGCCTCAGTTGATAACGCCCATTCCTTTCATAATCACAGATTTACTGCTCCTCTCCACAGTCAGTCCGTCATCTTGGATAATGGATACAGTCTCGGGAAGCAGGTTTTTAAAAATCAGGGGCGCCCGGGCGGTTCGGTCAGTTAAGCATCCAACTTAGGCTCAGGTCATGATCTCACCATTCATGAGTTGGAGCCCCGCATGAGGCTCTGTGGTGACAGCTCAGAGCCTGGAGCCTGCTTGGGATTCGTGCCTCGCTCTCTCTCTGTCTCTCCCCTGCTTGTGCTATGTCTCTCTCTCTCTCTCAAAAATAAATAAACATTTTAAAAAATCAAGCAAACGTTCCAGAAAACCCCGATGGCCCATAATGAAAGGCATTCTGGCCCAGGAGACCCCAGTGCATCAGGCAGAGGCAGGGAGTACCTGTTAGGTCAATACATACATATATGCACACACAAATATTCACACGTCCACGTGTCTAGATAAGCACTCCTGTGATGTGTGCACATCAGAAAACCTTTATGACAAAATTAAAAAAAAAAAACTTTTGAACACTAGGCAAACACCTATCAGCACGCGAATATACAAAACACATGGCCCTGATAAAGCAATAGCTAATGCGTGCGGACTTCAGTTTCTCCCGTGCATTCCGTCTTTATAACAACCTGGTGAACAGAATATGTCTTAATAGCTTCCACTCGGTGAGTATTTACAGGGCCAGGCGCTATGCTAAGTGCTTGAAAAGGCATGATCTCATTTAGTCTGCACAACAGCCTTTGATGTAAGTACTTATTTGAGCCTGTTATACAGAGGGGAACCCCAAGGCTCAAGGCCCTTGGGCAATTTGCCCAAGGTCACTCAGCTGGAAAGTGAAGGGCCTGAGAAGTACTTTCACATCCCTCCCTCTGACCTCACGCACCTGGTGCGAATTCACGCCTCCACCTACAGGGGGCGCGCTCGCCATTCCTGTGCGGACAGTAAAACTGGGCCAGAACTCTGAGCTCTCTCTATCCCGCAACTTAACGAAACAGAACTTGCTGGTCATTTTATCATGTTTCCGGGGCATAAATATCTGGGTCTGAAGCTAGGCAGAAGCAGTGTCCAAACTGGTCTGAGATCATAATAATGTACAAACGGTAACAGTTTAAGGAATGCCTTCTAATCGCCAGAAACTACTGGCAAACTAACTATGAACAAATGTTAACCCTCACAGCCGCCCTGAGGTGGCGTCATCTGCGTCAGAGGTGAGGAACTAGAGGCTTAGCGAGGTCAAGTGATGCCACGGGTCACACATGTGGTAAGCGGCAGAGCAGAGATTGGATCCCAGGCCTGTCTGGCTCTTTCCTTCCCACTATCAGACGGTGACATTGCCTTCTCCATGAAATGGAAGGCTCGGTGGGCAGGCCTGGGGCCAGGTTCCCACATTTTGTTCCTGGTTGGATCCCAGGACTCCTCTGGCCAGAGTCAAAGCTTTCCTGCGATCTGTGCAGCGGTCTCCTGCCCCGTGATATCGGGAACCCTACTACCTGTGGGCGGGGGACAGGATGCCGAGTGCGCCTCCCAGCCAGTGTCTCACTTGCAGAAAGCAAAGATATCTTTAATTATGGCAGTGAGCCTCATCTTGACTATTTTGGGGACCCCTCACTTATCCCGGGGTCTATAGGCGTCCCTCGAGCTTCCGTGATACCCCCCATTCCAAGCTGTGTGACTCTTCTTCTCCAAGCTGGCATGTGTCCAGCTCCCCAAGGAGACCGGAGAGCCCTCAGCCCTCCTCTGGCACTTCTGGGTTCTCACCCCAACCAGCGGCAGCTGCAACATCAGCCCAGTCGGCGTGCGTGCGACCAGACACTAGCCCGGGAGTGCTCGTCTTAGATGCCAAAGCTCTCCAGCCTTCTCTGGGAGGGTTGGTTGTGCCTCGCACTTTCTCAGCGGGCTTGGCCTGAGGCCCTAATTCCCTTAACCTCCTCCCCATAATCTTTCCTGATTCTATATCTGCTTCTCATTATAGGGGCCCTGGCTGCACTGGGCCACTCTTCCTGGGAGCTCCGTTCACCCGCACTCAGGTACAGGCAGGACTCACACACCCCCCGTCCCCGGTCTGCCTAGGCTTCCTTTCCTGAGACTGGCCCAGACTCTTCAACCATTGCAGCCCTCGTGGTGTGGCTCACTGCAGACAGCAGCTCTGCAGGGTGACGGGTCCCAGAGATGAGGCTGACTGCACGCTGAGTCTCCTGCTGCCGCCCCCCCCTCCAAATAACATCCTCTCCCACGGTGCTCCTCACAGTGCTCAGCCACACCTGGTCCTCCCATGAATCAATGCCCCGGGTACCTACCTGTGGGAATCAGGCCGGGGAAACCGACCTTCCACAGTGAGCCCCCAGACCTCAGGCCTTCCTGCCACCCTGGGCCACTGGGCCCAGGGGACACCTTAGAGCAGACAGAGATGAGAGCTTTTCCTTTTTATTTGGCTCCTTCTGTTGCCTCTCTCAGATCACAGACTTGGGGTATCAGCACAGGGCTGGGGACTGGGACCCCACTCTGTCATCAGACCACACCACGTGTCACCCACACTCCCACCTGCAAGCCCCCCTGTCCAAAAGCCCTCTTTCTCCTAAAAAGCAGCAAGAAAAGATAGGACTCAGAGGCACAGGAATGCCAAGATCACTTTCTGGTAAGAGTTCATCAAGTCGAGAGGCTGGCCGGATCCCGCTCCTTTCCCGGAGCTGCCACCCCTGGTTGGGCTTCGGCTGAGGCGGGAGGTGCTGGGGAGTGCAGCCCTGGGCTCGGTTCCTTCCTACTGGCAAGGCCGCCTCCTCTCTCTCTCTCTCTCTCTCAGGCCTCAGTCGTTCAGTTTTTCCTGGTCCAGGACGATTTTTTTTTTTTTTTTTTTTTTTGGCAGTCTTCCCTTTCGTAGTCATCCTGTCTTTAGCTCCTCCCTGGCCGGCCTCCCTCCAGGCCCACCGGGTCGCTCTAGAGCCAGTCACGAGGGCTGGAAGCCCAACCCGGGGCCCGCTCGCGGGTGGCCCCGCGGCCAGGCGAAGGGAGCCCCGGGACCGCGGCGCCAGCTTCCCGCGGACGCCTGGGCCGCGCCCTGAGCCTCGGCCACCGCCCTGGGCCGTCCCGGGTGCGTGTGCGGGGAGCACGAGGCGCAGCGCGGCGCGAAGGGGCCGGCGGGCGGCGGGGCGGGCGGCGGCGGCGGCGGCGGCGGGCTGGAGCCCGCGTCCCCGCCGCCCCCGGCGCGCGCGGCCTGGCCGTGGCACTCCAGGTGCCCGCAGGGCCAGCGGGGCGCGGGGCCGGCGCGCAGGACCAGGGAGAGCGCCGCGATGCGGTGGATGGCCCTGCGCAGCGTGGCGATCTTGGAGAGCCGCTTGCCGCCCAGGTCGTGCCGCAGCGCCCTGCGCAGCGCGTTGAAGGCCTCGTTGTAGTCCAGGATGCGCTTGCGCTCGCGCACGTTGGCCGCCATGCGCCGCGCCTTGGAGCGCACCGGCCGGGCGCGTTTCCTGCCGCTCGCCGCCTCCTCGGCCTCGCCGTTCTCCCTCGGCACCCCAAAATCCCTGCCGGCCTCCAGGCAAGAGCTCCCCAAGTCCTCGGCGGCGCCCTCGGCCCCCTTCAGGCCTCTGAGGCCTGGGCCCGGCACGCCTCGGTGCATGGCCTGCCCCGGGCCTCGCTGCCCCGGCTCCGGGCCGCGGGGCTGACAGTCCGGCTTCCGAGCGTTGACTCCTGCGGGCTGGACACTCCGGGACGGGCCTTCTCTAGCCGGGCTTTATGGCACCACGTGGCTCTGCACCCTCCCCATCCATTCATCTCCCTCCTCCTGCTTTATTACCTGCCTCCAGGTAGGTTGGCGAGGGAGGAACCGAGAGGAAGGAAGCAAGGAAGGGAGGAAGCATGCAGATTCTTGTACGAGGGGACCAGACCGGGCAGCCCGGCCACGCCTGGGGCAGTGCTCCAGCCGCCAGGGAGAATTTGCCCTGCCTCAGCCAGGGCCTCTCTCAGGTGACCAGGTCGAAGGAACATTCTACCTGCAGACCCCAAATAGGGTGCCAAATGTGGCCTCTGGGCAGGAGTGCTGATAGGTACACGGAAGGGTCGCGGTGGTAGTTGAGTGTGTTTCAAGAACCTTGAAAGTTCTCGTCAAGGCTTGTACAACCATAGAGCTGTCCTTGAGCAAAGCAGGACTGTCCCCGTGGGGTCAATAAGGGAGGGACAGAGCTGATACAACAGGTAAGGGAGACCCGAAGCTTCTGGCTTTTCCAGCTACCAGAGTGAGCCTGCCTGGGATTCTGGGTTTGGGTTTTGATTGGACCTTACTCTCCCTCTACCTCCCTTTGGCTCGCCCTTCAGAAGGCAGAGCTGGGCTGAGCCAGCAGCAGAGGGTGATGGAGATTGTCTTGTGACACCCTGGTTCCCCTTGTGGTACCCATCAGGGGCGCCCTTTGGTGTTCAGGGTCCTTGGGCTTCTGTCTCAAGACACAGTACAGCCATGTTATGAACTCAGTGAGCCCACCCACCACCACCCAATCCCATTCCCAGGGATTTGAATTAAAAAATTTTTTTCAAGGTTTATTTTTGAGACAGAGAGTGAGTGGGGGAGGGGCAGAGAGAGAAGGAGACACAGCATCCAAAGTAGGGTCCAGGCTCAAGGCTGTCAACACAGAGCCCGACCTGGGGCTCGAACTCACGAACCAACCGTGAGATCATGACTGAGCGGAAGTCAGATGCTTAACGGACTGAGCCACCCAAGTGTCCCCCTCCCTCCAGAGATTTGAATTTTAAACAGAGTCTCAGAAAAAGAATAATGTTTAATCCCAGAAAAGGACCCTCAGTGGAATTTCAGGCCAATGTCAAGTGAGTTATTTGGAACAGCAAAGTCAATGTCACTCCCGGCCACAACCCAAAGCCCCCAAAATGTGAAGGCTTGCTATGGCATCCAGCTGGGAGGGGTGTAGGGTTCACATCCTTCTCACCCAAGAGCATACCAATAATCCCATTATTTCAAACTATGAATTGCTCCGTGGAGAAAAAGAACAGGGCACTAGGAAACAAATTATGCATTTATCTGTGATTGTTTGTTTTATTGTCTGTCTTGCTCATAGACTATAAGCATCCTAAGGATGTTTGTATTTTGGGGGCTCTATTCCCCTAATCTGCAATATCTGTGAAATCACGAAGTGAATGAAAGCAGATAGATAGTACTGGATGTTTTCTCAGTCTGTTTCCCATCATCCCCACAACACACACACACACACACACACACACACACACACACACAGAAATGGCAGCCTCCAGCAGGATTCTACACAGAGCGTAGGCCACAGATGTCTAACTGTGGCCAGGAGAGTCCAGCGCCACTAACAGGATGTCAGTCTCAGTGGGCCATCTCAGGGCAAAAGGTCAGGTCAAAACCCAGAGAATCTGGCTCCCGAGTGTCACGTTCTATGGCCACTTCTGCTGTCACCCCATCCATGTCCCTTAGCCCCTCGATGCCACTCTAGAGAGAAATGAGTCACTGCCCTGCTCATGGCCTTGCCCAGCCCTTCAGAAAAGCCTGGCCCCTAGGGTCAAAGTAGGCAGGTCAGGAGGCACCAAGTAGACATTTCAATCCAGAAATGGGATTTCAATCCAGGTGGGAGAGGTGATATGGTGGATGGGAACCCTCCCCCACACTACCCCCCAGACAGCGTCCTCTTTTGAAACTGTCCCCACCCAGGGCATGGTTGGACATATGAGTGCTTCCGGAGAATTCCACCGGACAGTCGGGAGACCTGGTTCTAGTTCTTCTACCAACTGGCTACATGACCTTGTGCCCGTCATATCTTCTCTGGACTTCAATTTCCTTTTCTTTGCAAAGAAGACCTCCTCCCTACAAAAGAAGGCAGGCAGGACCCGCTATATACTTTGCAGGGCCCTGTACAAAATGACGACTGGGGCTCCTTGTTCAAAATCATTGCAAATTCGGAGGTGGGGACAGCAGAGCATTCAGCTGAGCTGGGGGCCCTTCTAAGCATGGGGTGCCCCGGTCCCATGCCCATGGGGCCGGCCCTGAGTGTAGGACACAGTAGTGCAGAGGTGACGGGCACAAGCTTTGGATCAAAACTCATCTGATATTTGAGTCCTCCACCTGCAAAACAGGATCCCAGTCTCAGAAGACTCAGTGAAATGGACTCCAGTAAAGAGGGGGCCTCAAGAAATACTGCACCTGGTTAATCTCCAGGGTAACCTCAGTCTGAGTATGACCACCAACAAGCTTCCCCTCCCCCATGGTGTCTCCAGGGAGTCCATAACCCACGATCAGGAGGAAATAGGTGGGCAAGCCCCGAGCACCCCTCACCTTCACAGAAGGATGGAGACGACCCATCCAAGGAGTCCTTCCCTTCCACCGATCCTCAGGGCAGCCTCCCAGAGGGGAGAGTCTGCCTGGGGCAATGCGTGAGCCGAGGGGAGGGTGCCAGTCAAGTAATAAACAAGCTTAAACTGTTTGCGTCGTGTGTCTCCACTCGTGAGAACTCGCAACCCACCGTGAGCAGGGTGCTGCTTGGCAATAATTACTAGTAATAGCAATCACCATCTTTTTTTTTTTTAATGTTTATTTTCGAGAGAGAGAAAGAGAAAAAGAGAGGACGTTCGAGCAGGGGAGGGGCAGATAAAGAGGGAGACACGGAATCGGAAGCAGGCTCCAGGCTCTGAGCTGTCAGCACAGAGCCCGATGCGGGGCTCAAACTCACGAACCGTGAGATCATGACCTGAGCCCAAGTTGGACGCTCAACCGACTGAGCCACCCAGGCGCCCCTCATCATCTTAATAATATTGATACTGACTTCTACTTGAGTGCTTATTATAGGCCGGGCATAGCACTAAGTGGTTTTTGTTTATTTATTTTTTTTTCCAAGTGCTTTTGAAACATATATTATCTTTGCCCCACAGCAATCCTATACGGAAGGCCCTGTTATTATCATACCCATTTTACAGACTGGAAACTGCAGCCTGGAGAAAAGTAAGTAACGTGCCCCAAGTTAGAGAGGGCTGGGCTGTGTGGCTCCTATTTAAAGACCACACTCTTAACCTCTCTGGGCTGGACCTGCATTCTCTTTTTTTAAAGAATTTATTGTCAAATTGGTTTCCATACAACGCCCAGTGCTCATCCCAACAAGTGCCTTCCTCAATGCCCATCACCCACTCTCTGGACCTGCATTCTCAACCCAGGGAGTCCCCCCCCATCCCCATCCCCAGCAGCCCCCACTGACCACCTGCAGGTATTAGAGCCTGGCACCAGCCCTTTGAAACAAAAGCTATTAAGATATTCAAACGGTTGCAAGCCAGTGTAAAAAATAAAAAGAGCTTGCCTAGTACAGAGAAGGGTTGGGGGAGGGAGGGAGGGTCCCCCAAATGAAGAGAGAGACAAAGCAGGAAAGAAGAGAGAATATAGGCTAGAAGCCAGGAAAAGTCCAGAGCAGCCCAATCGCCTGCCTTCTGGGCTAATATTTGCAGCCTGGTGTTTCCTTGGCTAATCCTCTTTCTGACCCCAGCCGAACCGATGGCCGCTGGGACCCGAAGGAGAGCACCAGAGAGCAGAAGTGTGACAAACCAGTGCCCACATGCTTACCCTACCGCAGGTGAGCTAGGGCCCAGTAAGCCAGGAGTGGCCGGAGGGGGTTCAAGATCAGCCTGCAGCTCCCTACATGGCCTCCCGTTGGGAAGGCTTCAGGCCTCTTTGTCTGCTAGAGTTCGGGATGGATTTCAGTGGCTTCTGCAGATTTCCTCCTCTGCGGAGCCAGCCCTGAGCCCTTCCCTGCAGGGCTCCCCTTCTCAGCTCCGCCTCAGAACTGTAGCAGATCATACTGTACTATTGTGTTCACGCCGGGTCCACACCCAGGACCGCCTCTGCGTTGCCCATAGCAGGTGCGAGGAAATACTTTCTGAACGTTGACTAAATGGTGCAATCCTTGATGTTAAGAATTGCATGAAACCCTGGAAATTCCACACTGGTCTGATCAAACAAGCTTTATATTAAAATCCAGTAAGTATTTATTGACCATCTACAAATACCGGGCCCAGTGCCATAAGCTTCAAACATGTGTTGATAGCCACGCGTATGTGTATTAACTTAAGTCTATAGAAGCCCAATATTAAAATAGAAGGAAATAAACCTTGCGGCTGAGGAGAAATGCTTCAGAATTCCCCACCCACTCCATTCCCTGGGGGGAATCTGACAGCTGTCAAAGCGGTGGTTCTCAGGGCACCTGGCTGACTAAGTCAGTGGAGCATGTAACTCTTGATCTGGGAGGTTGTGAGTTTGAGCCCCACCTTGGGTGTGGAGATAAACATAAAATCTTAAAAAAAAAAAAAAGCTGTGGTTCTCAGAGTGGGTTGTGGTGGCAGCGGCATGGACATAAAATTTTTCAGACCCCACCCCAAATCTCTTGAATTCAAACTTCTGTCTTAACCGCAAAGTGGTAGGGGTGCCTGGGTGGCTCAGTTGGTTAAGCTTCTGGTTTCGGCTCAGGTCATGATCTCACAGTTCACAAGTTCGAGCCCTGCATCAGGCTCTGTGCTGACAGCTCAGAGCCTGGAGCCTGCTTCACATTCTGTGTCTCTCACTCTCTGTGCCCTTCCCCTCCTCTTTGCTCCTCCCCCCTCTCTCTGCCCCTCCCCCGCTCATGCTCGCTCTCTCTCTCTCAAAAAAAATAAAACATTACAAAAAATTTTTAACAGCAAGTGGTTGGAATGCTCAGAAAGATATATTTGTTCTTCCAGAGTCTAGCTCAGTGGTTATGAAACAGTAGCTTGCCTAAGAATGACTGTTGAGGGCTATATACATCATGCCTTACATACTACAATTTCATGTTTATTCAAGGGTAATTTTGACTACACACAATTTGCTTCATGCACATTAACTTTAGAACATCCTACCCATGCGTTGGATGGAGGGGAAATTTATGGCAAGAGACAACTATGGGTCTCAAAAGGAGCAAAATAGCCATAGAAAAATCAGTAAGGAAAAAAAACCAGGGAACTGAACCACTGACTTCTCTTCTGGCCCCCTAACATGAACCCTTAAAACGAGGTTAGGAAAAACAAAGAAAATGCCCCAACAGCACAAGTTCCCAGGCCTGGAATCGAGCCTACCCTCCCAATCCCTTTCCCCCAAACAGTTTTTGGCTTTTCCTTCCCGTGTGTCGTACATTTCCAGGCCTGCTCCCCCACCCTTCCCCGAACGAGTCAGGAAATGGCCCACGGCTCCAAATTAATAATTCTGAGCCACACTCTCTTGACAAATGGCTGGGGTTCCTGGACAGAAGCGCCCCCGCCCCCCTCGGCCCGCCCCCCACGAATCCCGGGAATCCGGGGTGGGGGACTCGGTCGGATCCCGGCCGCGGTCCCCGGGGCGTGGGGCTCCGCGGCGGGGCTCGGGCGCGGGGAGCGCGGGCAGTGCGGCCGGACTTCAAAGGCGGGCAGCGGGGCAAGCATTTCCGCGGCACCTGCGGCGGCGGCCGCGGCGGGTCCCTCCCGCGGCGCGGCTGGAATCCGCCCCCGCCCGGGAGCCGGCAGGGAAGAGGCGGGCGGGGGAGGAGGGGCCGCGGCCGTGATTTAGGGCCAGGCGGTTCCGCTGGCGGCCGCGAAGGTGCCTATTACGCTCGGCGGGGCCTGGATTTCAGAAATTCCTGCTCTTCCTCTGGAAGTTCCGGCGTCGCTCCCCCGAGGGAGGGCAGAAGTCCCATCTCGCAGGGAAAGCCCAGACCGAGGGACGGGCGCTGCGGGGGAATCGAGCCCACGGGGTCCTGAGAACTCCAGCGTGTTCGGAGAGCCGACCTCCAGAAACGCCTGCGTCTTTCTTTGCTTTCAGGCCGAGACCCTCAACGGTTCAACTCAGAGATGGGCTTGGTGTAGCGGTAATTTGGACTCTGGCAGATTCGGGTTCAGTTTCAGGCTCTGCTCGTTCATTCATTCATTCATTCATTCATTCAAAAAAATGTATTGGCTGCCTACGGTGCTAGTTACTGGTGTAGAGTAATGAATAAAACAAAAACCTGTCCTCATGGAAGTCACATTCTAGTGCGGAGAGCAAATAACAAGAAAAAGAAGCAGTTTGTGTAGTAAGTAAGTACCATTAGAAGTATATTAGGGGGCACCCGAGTGGCTCCGTGAGTTGAGCAACCGACTCCTGATTTCTGCTCAGGGTCCTGATCTCACTGTTCATGGGTTCCAGCCCCATGTCCAGCTCCACGCTGACAGCATGGAGCCTGCTTGGGGTTCTCTCTCTCTGCCCCACCCTCACCCCCACTTTTTAAAAAAGTGTATTCGTGTCACCTGGGTATTGGACTTCAGCTCAGGTCATGATCTCGAGGTCTGTGGGTTCAAGCCCCTCCCCTCCCCCCACGATCGGACTCTGCTGACAGATCAGAGCCTGGAACCAGCTTCAGATTCTGTGTCTCCTCCTCTCTGCCCCTCCCCTGCTCGTGCTCTGTCTCTCAAAAATAAATTTTAAAATTTAAAAATTAAAGAAAAAGTATATTAGAAGGTAATAAATGCTATGAAAAAAATAACACCAGGAAACACAGAAAGCCCACCTGAGAAAGTGACCTCTGAATAAGGACTTAAATGAGACAAAGCATTGCGGCTCTCTTGAGGAAGAGCTTCCAGGCCGAGGGAACGGCATGTGCAAAGGTCCTAAGGCAGGAGAGTATCTCCAAGTTTCAGGAGAGCATCCGCAAGCAAGGTGGCCAGTGAGGGTGGGCAGAGCAAGAAGTGAGCTTGGGTCAGTGACCTGGCCATGTCGGCCGCGGCACTATCTTCCCTAATTTTACTTGACAAGAGATGGGAAGTCATGAAACATTTATTTCCTCTCCCTCACTTCGTGGATCTTTAAAAACAAAACCGGGACGCCTGGCTGTCTCAGTTGGAGCGACAACTTCATCTCAGGATTGTAAAGTCAAGCCCCACGTTGGGTGTAGCGATTACTTATTAATAAAATCTTTAAAATATAAAAAACTTGGGGACACCTGGGTGGCTCGGTTGGCTCAGCATCCAGCTCTTGATCTCAGCTCAGGTCTTGATCTCAGGATCATGAGTTTAAGCCCCGCATTGGGCTCTGTGCTGGGCATGAAGCCTACTTTTAAAAATTAATTAATTAAAATTAAAAAAAAATTTAATTAAAAAAAAAGAGGGGCGCCTGGGTGGCTCAGTCAGTTAAGCATCCAACTCTTGGTTTCAGCTCAGGTCATGATCTCACAGTTTGTGGGTTCGAGCCCCGGATCAGGCTCTGCACTAGCAGTGCGTAGCCCGCTTGGGATTTTCACCCCACCCCTCTCTGGGCGGCACCCAGCTCTGTGTTAGTGTCCTTCCTCCCCTGCCAGTGCTCTGGAGACAGGTCCTCTTCTCTCCTCCCTGCCCTGCTCCACCTCTTCTGGGGACCTTGTCTCATCGGTCGCCTCTCCTTTGGTTTCACAGCTTTCCCTCTCCGCTGGCTCCTTCCTTGGAAATATAAACGTGCTTGGGCCGGTTTCTTGGAGTTAGTCTTTCCCTATAACCTACAATGGCCATCTTCCTTGCATCGCCCAGCATCTCCTGAAACCCTCTTCTCTTTCATCCATCCCCTGTGATCTCAGCAAGCCTTTCCTGGTCAGTTAGGTTACACATTTATCGAGCACCTCTTTGCCGGGTCTCGGATTAGGCAGCGAAGACACGACGATGAACAAAATGGACACGGTTCCTGCCCTCACGGGGCTCACCATCGGTGCAGAATACTATTTCTTGAACAATTTTTTTTCAGTAGCATGAAACAAAAGAACGCAAGGTTTAGAGGTGGTGCAGAGGTTGGGGTATGAGTTTCTCTGAGGGGTCAGGAAAGGATTTCCAAGGCAGATGATGCCTGAACTAGATTTCAGAGGATGAACAGGAGCGTAGGAGTGCGCCGAGCAGACGAGGGGTGGAAAGGCATTGACGATCGAAGGAGCGACGTGTGCCAGGACCTGGAAGCGTAAGCCATCAGATGAGAGCAATGCAGCCGATCGGCTTTGCCAAACCGTGATACGGGACACCAGGGAGTGGGAGGTGAAGCTGGGGATTACTAGGCATCATGCCAAAAAGCTTGGATTCTGGTCACTGTAGGTCACTGGTGTCACAAAAGGATATTAAGTCGAGGAGCGACACAGTCGTATATG
This sequence comes from Paguma larvata, assembly GCA_030068075.1. Lineage (NCBI taxonomy): Eukaryota > Metazoa > Chordata > Mammalia > Carnivora > Viverridae > Paguma > Paguma larvata. The sequence continues at coordinate 8,527,987 of CM057843.1, forward strand.
GGTTGTAGCTAGAGCTCCTCTGAGCAGTATGGAGAGTGGATGGAAGGCAAACTCCAGCTAAGAGGCTCCTGGGGGGGTCCAGGTGACAGGGGCGGGGCCGAGCTATGCAGGCGTGTGGGGGGGAGGGTGCTGGGGTCAACTCTGGAGGCAACCGACCGGATGTAGCAGATGACGAAAAGGAAAGTGCTATTTCCCTATCCTCCTTCAAAGACTGGAAGCCTGGGATTTCTGATCGGCCCCTGGTGATGGGCTCTCTGAACTAGGGTGCAAGTGCGGACATGGAGAAGGCTCAGGAAGGGCAGACAGCTGATGGCATTATGGTCACCTCTGGGGTGGGGGTGGGGAGATCTGGGGCACTGGGGCACTCGTGCGTGTTTTTTGTTGTTGATGTTGTTTGCTAGTACCATCTGAATAGTCTCTTTTTTTTTTTTTATTTTAGTTAACACACAGTGCAATATTGGTTTCAGGAGCAGAACTCAGTGATTCATCCCTTACGTACAACCCCCAGTGCCCATCACCCATCTAACCCATCCCCCACCCGCCTCGCTCCATCCACCCTCAGTGTGTTCCTGTTCTCGTTTGCTTTGTTTCTCTCTTTTCTGTTATCCCACCCTTCCCACATGTTCATCTGTTTCGTTTCTTAAATTCCACATATGATTAAAATCATATGGTATTTGTCTTTCTCTGATTGACTGATTTCGCTTAGCATAATACATTCTAGTTCCACCCACGTCATTGCAAATGGCAAGATTTCATTTTTTGATGGCCGAGTAATATTCCATTGTATGTGTGTGTATACACACGCACTTCTTTTTAAGGTTTATTTAAAATTTTTTAATGTTTATTTTTTGAGCAAGAGAGAGACAGAGTGTGAGCGGGGGGAGGGGCAGAGAGAGAGGGAGAATCTGAAGCAGGCTCTGGGCTCTGAGCTGTCAGTGCGGAGCCTGATACGGGGCTCGAACCCGTGAACCATGAGATCATGACCTGAGCCAAAGTCAGACACTTAACCAACTCAGCCAGGAGGTGCCCCTTAAACGTTTATTTTATTTATTTTGAGAGAGAGAGAGAGAGCAAGCGTGAAGGGGGAAGGGGCAGAGACAGGGAAAGAGAATCCCAAGCAGGCTCCACACTGTCAGCAGAGAGCCCGAAGCGGGGCTTGAGCCCATGAACTGTGAGATCATGACCTGTGCCAAAATCAAGAGTTGGACGCTTAACGGACTGAGCCACCCAGGCGCCCCTATACCACATCTTCTTTATCCATTCATCAGTGGATGGACGTTTGGGCTGTCTCCATAGTTTGGCTATTGTTGATAATGCTGCTATAAACATTGAGATGTGTGTGCCCCTTTGAATCTATATTTTTGTATCCCTTGGGTAATACCTAGTAGTGCAATTGCTGGATCGTACAATAGTTCTATTTTTAGTTTTTTGAAGAGCCTCCATACCGTTCTCCAGAGCGGCTGCACCGGTTTGCATTCCCACCAGCAGTGCGGCTTCCTCTTTCTCCACATCCTCACCAACACCTCTTGTTTCTTGTATTGTTAATTTTAGCCATTCCGACAGGTGTAAGGTGGTATCTCATCATGGTTTTGACTTGTATTTTCCCGACGATGAGTGATGTTGAGCATCATTTCATGGGTCTGTGAGCCATCTGGATGTCTTCTTTGGGAAGTGTCTATTCGTGTCTTCTGCCCATTTATTAACCGGGTTGTTTGTTTTTGGGATATTGAGTTTGATACGTTCTTTCTAGACTTTGGCTACTAGCCCTTTTTCAGATATGTCATTCGCAAATATCTCCTGCCATTCCATAGTCTGCCTTTTAGTTTCATTGACTGTTTCCTTCATTGTGCAGAAGCTTTTTATCTAATAGTATTCTTACCTGGGGGAGGGGTACCGTGATGGTGGGGTCTAGGTGGGAGGGATTCCTCGCAGCTGGGACAGACAGGAGTCTAGGTACTTGACTTTTCGACTTGCGTGTGAAGCAGGTGTCCCAAAGAAACAGGCGAGAGAGGAGAAATTGCTCTGCCAGCACCTGGGCCAGTAGCCTCCAGAGTCCTGGGGGCATCCAGGTGGGTCCAGCCACCTACTTTCCTGTAATTCCTCTGACTTTCCCAAACTGGATCCCCGCCTTTCTTTCCATTGATCTCGTGAGCTACCTCAGAGCTGCCCAAGAAGGTCTTCTTCTGCTCAAGTGAACCACATCGGGTTTTCTTGTTTACAACCAAGAATCCTGACGCCACAGAGCCGAGAGTAAGCAACCATCCCGTTTCCGCTCAGTTACCCCCAGCCGATCCCTGTACCTGCCACATACCGGCTTTGAGACCTGGGGCAGATGACTTAGCCTCTCTGACCCTCAGTACCCTCGTTCTAGAAAATGGATTGGTAACTGCCTGCTAACCAGATTGGGATACGGAAATGGCACCACGCACAGAGAACCCTTGGCGCCGTGCCTGGCACATAGGTGCTTACTCCTATTTCGTTATTATGATTGCTATTCTCTTCCTGGCAGACTGACCATCTCGGGGGGTCTTTCCTCCACTCTCATGCAGGCGTAGGACCTTCTCCCCTGCCCCAACTCCCAGCCTACAGAGTCTCTTCCCTCAGCCAAGCACCTCCTGACAGTTTATTCCTTCTTGGTCTAAAGCTAGGGCATTTCTTGGCCCTTCACCTACACTCACGTCTGCTGTGCCCGCGACCCTTCACAGCAGAGTGAGTTGTTTGGGCTCTGCAATAGGACCCCCGTTTATTAGCTGTATATCCTTAGGCAAAATGCTCAATTAACCACTCTGAGCCTCAGCGTCCTTGTCCATAAAATGGGGACATGTAATAGTACTGCTTCATCAGATCTGTTTTGAGGATCAAATAAAGCAGCCTGGGGTGCTCTCAGCACAGGGCCTGGCTCCTCTGCGTGTCCTGGGAATGCTAACTTTCTCCTCCTGCTGCCGCCCTCCTCCCTGCCCCAGCCAGTCTGCCCACCGCAGCTGTAAATCATCCAGGAAGTACGAGCATCCTCCTTCCTCCCATCCCAGCACCAAACGCCTTATCACCTCCACCCACTAATGACCTGGTGATTGGCTTCTCATTAAAGCAATGACAAAGGGCCCCTGTGATTTTAGCCTGGTTCTAATCAGCCACAGATCTGCCCCAGGGTCAGTCAGGGGTGAGGTAGGAATTCTGGGGCCTGGGGCCAGGCTTGGTGTAGACCGAGGACTCTGCCTCCCTGTTTCACCGCCCCTGCCTGGAATTTTTAGGACAAGGCCCTGCCATGGGGGAGGAGAAATAGGGCTCTCCCCCGTGCCCAGGAGGCCGATGGCCAGGTGTGGTCTCAAGGAAACAGCTCTGTCTTCCCGAAGTTCAATTTTCTCATCTGTCAAATGGGAACAGTAAGCGATAACACCTACCTTGTAGGGCTGGTGTGAGGATAGAATGAGATACATTGAATGTATATTTCTACGACTGTGTAGGTGTTATCAGGTTCCTATTTTTATTATTATTAGAAGCCAGGTGCCAAATTTTTCAACTCCATTTGGTAAATACCTTATTCGGTCTCCAGCGATTTATAATGCCACATCCCTACATTGCCACCTCCAGCCCTTCCTGTTTAATCCTTGTGCGATCTGGCAACGCCTTGGCCTTCTTGGCCATTTGCAGAATTGTTTCGAATGTTCTTGGCCCTTTACACTTCCATGGAATTTTAGAATACTTTTGTCTAGTTTAATCATCCCTATGATTATTTTTCTGTGACTCTTTTAAATTTTTTTAACGTTTATTTATTTTTAAGAGACATAGAGACAGAGTATGAGCAGGGCAAGGGCACAGAGAGAGGGAGATACAGAAACTGAAGCAGGCTCCAGGCTCTGAGCCATCAGCACAGAGCCCGATGTGGGGCTCGAACTCACAGACCGTGAGATCATGACCTGAGCCGAAGTCGGCCGCTTAACCGACTGAGCCAGTCAGGCGCCCCCTTCTGTGACTTTTTTATATCTCTTCTAGGTATGTTTCTTTCTCAAGGGGGCTTCCCTCTTGGTGGCAAAATGGCTGCAGGAGTTCTAGGCATCACATGCATGCTCCATCAAGCAAAAAAGGGAAGAAAACCACCAAGTAGGCAGCTCCTCAAATCCTGACCCATAGACACTGAAATAATTAATGTCCATGGTGGTTTTAAGCCAATAAGTCTTGAGATAATTTGTTATGCAGCAACAGATAGTGAATACTGCAGTATGCCGCTTCCCAGCTTTTCCTGCAGTTGGCTGAGTTCCCCCATGAATGTCAGCAGAAGTGATGTACCGTCACTTGCAGTCCTATCATCATAACTTCCCATATGTAGCCTCCACGCTCCCTCCCCCGTCCTCCTGGCTTGAAGACCTAGGGAGCCGGAGGAGTCTAACGGGGAGAAGTCCGGAGGAGAGCTGCAGCTAATGTCACCTAAACAAATACACTTTTCATACAGTGTCTTGCAGATTTTTAAAATACAACCAATGTTCACTTACATTTGCTCATATATCGACGAATTTCTTTGCTCTGCCTTACCTCCTGGATCTCACGCGTTCCATCTGGGGTCATTTATTTCTGCCTCAATGACAGTCCTTAGAGTTTCCTCTCCTGAGAGCCTGCTGGTGATGACTCTCACCTTTATTTCTCCCATGAGAGTCTTGGTTGACGATTACATTAAAAAAAAATCACTTTGAAGATGAGATGTTGTCTTTTTACTTTCATTGCTGTTGATGAGATGCCAGCTTCAGAGTACCTGTTACTCTCTTGAAGGTAATTTTCTTTTTCCGAATTGGTTTTGAAAGCTTTTCATTGTTTGTGGGTTTCGATAGTTCACTCTGACACATTTAAGCGTGTGAGTTTTTTAAAAAATGTAGTTTCTAGGATCTGTTGGGCTTCTTGAATTTGTGGTTTGTTATCTCTTCTCTGACTGGTAAAATTCCTAAGCTCTATCTTTCCGGATATTGCCTCTGTTGCTTTTTGTTTTTCTCTTCTTACGGTTCTCCAATTACACATAGGACAGACTTTCTCGTAGATAGATCTATTCTCCTGACTTTTGCTTTATTCTACCGATAGTTTTTAAAAGCATTTCCATAAACTTGTGTTTAGTTTGATCCTCCTAACTCCTTGTGAGGGAGGTAGAGAAGAGTATGTCTTTTGCCAACAAGGAAAATTGGACTCAGCAAGGCAAAGGAATTGTCCCAAGGTCACACAGCTCCTTGCGGAGCCGGAAGACAGTGAGGCAAATGATAGCAAAGAGGCAGTATTATCTACTCCAAAAAGGTTAAGCTCTAAGGACAGATAGGCTGGGGTGTGAGTCCTGGACCCCTGCTTACTAGCCTAGTGACCTTGGAGAAGTCACTTGATCGCTTCTTGCTGGGATTTCTCCACTTGCAAAATGGGAACCGTAAGGACTGTTTGGGGAAGTTCATGAGATAGCATATGCAAAATTCCTGGCACCGAATAGGCATTTAATAAATATTTGATGAACGAATTAATAAAGTGTTTAGCCCGTTTTGGCGCAGTCTCTCAATCAATGTTAGCTATTGCTATTCTGTTTATCTTTTATTTACATAAATAAACTGCCGTTTGTCGCCGTCAACATTGTCATTTCCACAAGTCCCTCAGAATTTGGGAGCCTCTCGGGGCTCCTGCCCCTGCCCCTGCAGGCTCCCAGACGTGCCCAGCGCCCGCCCCGGGACGCGCGGCCCGCCCCGCTGTAAATCAGTCCGGTCGTCTCGGGGGCCTGTAATTAACCCGCCGCAGGGGGCGGGGCCGGGGCGGCCCCGCCCACCCTGTCCCTGGGGCTTCCTGCGCCCCGATCCTCTCCAGAAGGGGAGGGAGAGCGCGGGCAGCTGGGGGGTGTCGCGGAACCCCCTGATTTATCGCCCTTTGTGTGAAGGAGATTTACGAGCTCAGACCCGGAGCCGGGACCCTGTCGGGTGGCGCGGGGAGGCCGGCAGTCACCCGCGTAAGTCCTGTGGGCTGGCTGGCGGTGCACGTCGCGCCACCCCCGCCCGGTCCGGGCGTCTCCCTCGCCTGGACTGCCTAGGACCCCGAGCGGGGGATGGGGTGGGGGGGGTTCCCGGGGGGTTCCCCGTTGTGACAGGGACGTCCTGCAGAGTTCTGGTATCGGTCGTCCTGTTTTTCAGAAGAGGAAACGAAGTCTCAGGGAGACTTGGTTTGCCCTAACTCCAAAGCTTTGGTTCCTCCGTTACCTCTTGGGGGTCGATATAACCCCCCAACCCCCCCCCCCCGCCGCCGCCATCTGGATACGTCATTCCCCGCCAGGGAAAGTGCCTAGCACGGGACAGGGCTGCTGCTTGGGGCGGGTTACGGAAGGGGGAGCAGAGAGCAGTCTCCAGGCACTGCAGATGTCTCTCTTAGCTCTCGGATGGCCTTTGGCCATGAATGTTAAGCAGCTTCCATGGATATAGAAACAGAGCCTCCCAGAGCATTAGTGCATGCGAGGTCAGGAATCTGCATTGTTTTCTTGGTGGGGTTGGGTGAGGACAGACGGCAGCACAGCCCAATTCACCGTCTACACAGCGATTCATGGGGGCTTCAGTGAGGAAAGGGGCTTGGGCTCCAGGAGCAGGTGAAGAGGCCCCACCAGGTCTCTCGGGAAACTTCCTGACAGCAGGTAGTGAGGTTCTCACCGTTCCTCTGGAGGAATATGAGGCCTGTGCTCAGATACAGCCCCTCACCCTACCCCCTGTGCTTATGCTGGAAGGAGTAAGTGTAAGCTTCACCTCCGGGCTATTAGGAGCTGAAGAATGACCTTTTGATGGATATTGAGCCAGACAGACTCAGGCTCAGATCTAGCTCCACCTCTGAGGAGCTGGGCCACCGCAGGTAAGCTATTTAACCTCTCTGAGCCTCAGTTTCCTCATTTAAAAAGTCAGGATAATAAAATCCTCCTCATTGGGTGGTGTGGAGGTTAAATAAGATAGAATATAAAATACACTTAAAGCACCTTCTGGGGCACCTGGGTGGCTCAGTGGGTTGAGTGTCCAACTTCGGCTCAGGTCATGATCTCATGGCGAGGGAGTTCAAGCCCCACGTTGGGCTCTCTGCTGTCATTACGGAGCTCACTTCAGATCCTCTGTCCCCCTCTCACTGCCTCTCCCCCACTTGCCCGCTCTCAAAAATAAATAAAAAACATTAAAAAAAAAAAATAAAACAACTTCTGGCCTCCCGGCACAAAGGAGCCATCTAGCAACTACTTCTTCCCAGGGTACGGGGCTAGAAGTTTGTTTTTGTTTGAGTGGTCTTCAGGTACACTGCCTCTGAAGGACTCAGCGTGGCATTCCAGAGACTCCACGAGTCTTGAGACAGAAAGAGATTATCTGGGGCACCTGGTCGGCTCAGTCGGTGAAGCATCTGACTTTTGATCTCAGCTCGGGTCTTGATCTCCGGGTCATGTGTTCAAGCCCCGTGTTGGGCTCTGCAAGTAGGCATGAAGCCTACTTAAGGAAAGGGAAGGGGAGGGGAGGGGAAGGGGGTGGAGGGGAAAGGAGGAGAAGAGAGAGAAGGAGAGGAGACAAATACAATATGTAATGCATCCAAAATGTGGGGCACCTGGCTGGCTCCGTTGGTAGAGCATGGGACTCTTGATCTCAGGGTTGTGAGATCAAGTCCCGTGTTGGGTGTGGAGTCTACTTTAAATAGATAGATAGATAGATAGATAGATAGATAAACAAATAAATAAAATGTTACATCAAAAGGCTTTTATCAGGTTGGTAGGGAAATCCATAACCCAAAAAGATTAAGAATCAGTAATCTAGGGGCGCCTGGGTGGCTCAGCCGGCTAAGCAGCTGACCTCAGCTCAGGTCATGATCTCGCGGTCTGTGAGTTCGAGCCCTGCGTCGGGCTCTGTGCTGATGGCTCGGAGCCTGGAGCCTGGAGCCTGCTTCGGATTCTGTGTCTCCCACTCTCTCCGCCCTTCCCCTGTTCACACTCTGTCTCTGTGTCTCTCAAAAATAAATAAACGTTAAAAAAAAAAATCAGTAATCTAGTCCAGTCCCCTAAAGGGGAGCCCCAGATCATAGGGCCAGCCAGGACTTGAATCAAAATCTCTGAGAGCCCAGCGTCTCTCTGTCCCCTGTACCACTTACCCCAGAGAGCAGTTGAGACCCATTGGGTGTTCGGTGTAGACTGTAGGTTCGTATTCTTGTTGGTGGGTTTTATCACAGAGCCAACCCTCCAGGGCTCACCTACACCCCGACCTGATCCTGGCAAGGCCCCACCCCCTCTGTCCACAATGAAAACAGAAGTCAGGTGGGGGCAGGGGTGGGGGGGGGCGCAGGCAAATCCCTAGCTTCCCAGCTTATAATACTTATGTGTCCACTCTCCTTTTGTGTCAGGGGAAGAAGTCCCCCTCCCTCTGCCCAGGGCCATCCTTTCAGCCTCCAGGACAAACTCACTCCATCAGTTATTCCCCTTCTGTTATGAATCAGCCTCTCTCTCTTGGCTCCTTCCCTTCGGTCCATAAATATGGTGCTATTTCAGTTAACTTATTGCTGCATGACAAATTACCCCAAGTGGCTTAAAAATACCAATCCAATTTCTCATGATTCTGTCAGTTGATTTGGTAGTTCCTCTGCCTCGTGTGATGTCCAGCTGGGGTCACTAATATGACTTCATTCGTCTGGGATCTTCTCTGAAGCCGGACTGCCCAAGACGCCCCTCTCACCTTCTCCGGGGCCTTTCTACAAGGGTCACCCCTCCAGCAGGATAACTTGGACTTCCTTACAGCATGGCTGCTGGGTTCCAAGAGGGAAAAAGGGAAACTGCTGATTCTCTTAAGGGCTAAACTTGGTGGGAAGACCCGGAACACCACTGCTGCCACCTGAGAGCACGTCTGAAAGCCAGCTCAGAGGGAGGGAAAGTAGATTCCATCTCTTGATTGACGGAATGACGTGTGTGTCCATAGATCAGAGGAATTATCGGCAGCAGTACTGGGACACTATCTACCAGGAGTGATCAAGGATCCAGTCCTGAATGCAGCAAAACCTGCCCTTGGGCTTGCTTTACCCTCTCTCACTGACTCACTACCCACCTCCCTACCCTGCCTCATTTATCATCCCAGAACAATCGGGACTAGCCTCTGCCTACTGTGCGTGCATCGGGGACTTCCTACGTGGCCGACGTGACGTCCGTCTTCAGTTCTCACCCTGCTTGCCCTACCAGTGAGCTCTGAAGCAGCTGACAACAGTGCTCCAGAAACAGTGCCCCCTGCTTCCTGGCGTGCCCCTCTCTTCTGGGTCTCTTCCCACTCTTTTTCTGTCTTTTTTGTTAGCTCCTCTTCTTCCATCAACCCCATTACTTCCAGGTCTTCCGCATCTTTATTTCCGGCTGCACGCTCTCTCCTGACATGTAGATCCGCGTTCCTCGCTTCTGGAATACTGTTCTGCAGACATCTCCACCCAAATACGCGTGTCTTCTCCCTGGCTTCCCATCTTCGTGAACGAACAAAATCCTCATTTCCCTGGCTGTCCCGGCCGGAAACTCAGGAGGCGTCCCACACACTTCCCCCCCTTCCTGCCCACTACCTCCCACATACACACAATCTGGTGGTCCACGAACTTGTCGCTTTGACCTTGTGATTTGCTCTCCAGTCTGTCCCCTTCCTCTTCGTCCTCATGCCCTGCCGCCATGGTGGTGCCGACCACAGCGTTTCACACGGTTTGTCCTATAGATGCTAACAGGTGTTAACAGCAACACAAGTTCTCTGGACAAACACATTTGGAAAATGCTGGGTTTGGACAAAACCAAGAAGGTTTCTCTGCCACCTTGACTCCTAGGATTCTCTCCACTGTGCCGGTACGCCCAGAAACAAATTTTTATTGACAAAGAATCCTTTCCTCACAGAGCACCTCCCAGGACGGGCTTTCCAGCACACACATCTGCTGAGGAACTGTTAACCGGTTAAAACCAGATAGGAATGCAGCTTAGCGCCATAGGAATGATCTCGGGGTAACCCCCTTCATCTCTCCGCGACTCTGTTTATTCGGCTGTAAAACGGAGGTGAGTATAAGCACGCAGAGGTGGTTGTGAGAATTCAACGAGACAGCACTTAGAACACCACCTGACGCTCACCAGGTACCCAGTAATGGCGGGTGTGTACCCTGCAGGCTCTTCCCTGAGGGAGGCAAGGAACAGAAATAAGCTTCCAGAAGCCTAACCAAATTCTTTCTCCTCAAAGGTGTGCCTTTGGGCTGTTTCAAAGAATTTCTCATCCTGTAAACAAGGCTAGCTCAGAGAAGAACTTTTCACTCCTAGAATCAAAGGCCTTGGAACTTTGGAAAGAGAAAACTGAGAAATCTAGACCAGGGGGTGTGGGAAAGCTAAAGGGGGGGGAAAAGTGTGGTGTCTTAGCGCCCTCTGCTGGTCAAGATGTGAAACTCCAAGGAGACCGGCCGTCTAGGCCTCTAGGCTGACTAGCTCTGGGCGCTCTGCTTTTAGGAGCCGCCTGCAGCACACATTTGCGACAGGAAATTGCTCTTTTTCTGTCTCCTGGTCACTTCCTCCTCCACTCCTCTCAGGCCTCTCCAGATTTCACCACTTGCAACCCACAGTTTTTCCGTAGGTCTCTCAGCAGGGAACCCACCCTCACCTCCTGTCAAGGAGGAGATATTGAGGCCGTCGGCTGCGAACCCTCAACTTCCTGCTAGCGCTCACAAAAATATCTGTCTCCTCCTGCCCCCCCCCCCCCCCCCCCCCCCCCGCTGCTGCGCTGAGGAGTCCCTTCCCTCCCACCTCTTACAAAACCTAGGCTTTTTTTCTTCTTACTTTTTGAAAATAGACTAATTTTTTTAATGACTTTAAATTTACATAAAAATATCACAGAGAGGACATGTTCCCATATGATCTTCCCCAGTTTCCTTTCAAATAGCATCTTAGAAACATCTTCTAAAGGAGCGCCTGGGCAGCTCAGTTGGTTGAGCATCCGACTCCTGATTTCAGCTCAGGTCATGATCTCGGGGTCGTGGGATCCAGCCCCCCGTCTGCATGGAGCCTGCTTGGGATTTTCTCTCTCCCTTTCTCTCTGCCCCTCTCCTGCTTCCTCTCTGTCTCAAAAATAAATACATAAGCATTAAAAAAAAATCTTCTAAGAAGTTCTCTCAAACTTATTAAATATAAGCATTATCCAGTGATTGTATAACCTAGTCACTGAACGCATCCTGTGCGAAAATCATCTCTTTTTAAAGATTCTTTTTTTGAAGCAATCTCTGATCCCAGTGTGGGGCTCGAACTCACACCGTGAGATCAAGAGTCTCATGCTCTAGTGACTGAGCCAGCCAGGTGCTCTGAAATCATCTTTTAAATAATTCCTAGAAAACCTTGGAAGAAGTCTTTTTAAACAGATCCGTGTAAGCACTAGAGAATGGCCGTATGTTCCGTTCACGGAAACAACATTCAGATGTGCTGAATGCATCTTTCGAATCACTTCTTAGAAACATCCTGTAAGAAGTGTGCTTAAACATATAAGCGCTATGGTGTGACTATATGTTCCACTCACCGAAATCACACTTTGCTGGAAGCCTCTTTCAGATAACTCTACAAAATCTTGTAAGGTGTTTGTCAAGGTTTTATTTATTTATTTAAATGTATTATTTATTTTGAGAGAGAGAGAGAGCACGGGTGGCAGGGGGGTGCAGGGCAGAGGAAAGAGAGAGAGAGAATCCCAAGCAGGCTGCATGCCGTCAGCACAGCACAGAGCCCAATGAGGGGCTCGAACTCACACACTGTGAGATCACGACCTAAGCCAAAGTCAAGAGTCAGATGCTGAACAGACTGAGCCACCCGGATACCCTGGAGCTGAATTTTTTTAAAGTTAGGTTCGGGGGTGTGGGAGGGGGGACGCCTGACCGGCTCAGTCAGAGGGACATGTGCCTCTTGATCGCAGGGTCATGAGTTCAAGCCCTACGCTGGGGTTAGAGATTACTTAAAAATAAAATCTGTAAGAACTAAAAATAAAAAAAAAAAAAAAGTCGAGTGTGGGGCGATGGTGGGACATTGCAGCGGAGATAAGCCACAACAGGCAAACGTTTATCCAGCGGGAAGCGCGAGGAGAGGTTAGCGTGGAGGGCTCCGCTGGGAGTCAGCGGCAGGCGCTGGTGGCTGCCGGCGCCGGAGGAGGGGGTGAGACCGCCGCGGGAAACGTGCGCATGCGAAGAGCAGTGGGCGTCAGACAGACGGTTAACAGGGAGCAGTGGTGGGCGGTAAAGAGAAGCCCTCAAAGGAAGCTAAAGGAGGAGGCCAGAGGCGTGGGAGGAAACCGTCAGAGAAGGCTCACAGAAGCCAGCGGGTAGACCGTTTCCAGAAGGTGACCACAGTCATGCACCCAAGGCTCTAAAGAAGTCAAGTAAGATGACCAGCCGTCTTGACGGTTGGATCATGGTACTGGCTGAATTAGGAGGTTCTTTCAGGATACAAGGAAGGGACTCCCCGATTCACCTTAGGACGGCGCCCCTCAACCCTGCGCGGGCCTCACAGTCACCCAGAGAGCTTGTTTAAACCATGGGTCTGGGAATGGCTTCAGAGTTTCTGGGTCAGCGGGTCTGGGGCAGGGCCCGAGACTGTGGGCTTCTACCAAGTTCCCAGGTGATGCCGAGGCTGCTGTCACGGCTGCGCTGGAAGAAACCGACTTTGGCATTCCCATCCTCAGGGAAGGGAGGCGGCAAGGACACCTTCCTGGCAGCCACATGGTGACCTAGGGACACAGGGTGAACTACAACAGTGGCCCGCTGGCTTTCCAGACCTAGAAGAAGCTCCAGTAGATAAAGCAGTCTAGCAGAGGGTTTAGAAGACAGGCCCCCTCCGCAGGGGGACAGGCCCTCTCACCCGTGCTGCTGGGAGGGAAACCAGTGTTGTTCTCATGAAGGGCGATTTGGCGACAGCCATCAAAATAACACAGGCCTGTTCCCTTTAACTCAGCAGTCGTGCTTTGTGGAACTTCTACAGATACGCTTGCACCCCTGAAATGCCATCTACCATTGTTATTGGTGAAAGCACTGTCTTTCTTTCTTTCTTTTTTTAAGCTTTTAAACATTTATTGTCTATTTTGGCAGAGAGAGAAAAAAAGGGGAGGAGCAGAGAGGGGGGGAGAGAGAGAGAGAGAGAGAGAGATCCCAAGCAGTCTCCATACCACCAGCACAGAGCCCAACTCAGGGCTCAGACCCTCAAACCTTGAGATCATGACCTGAGCTGAAATCAAGAGTCGTTAGCCGACTGAGCCACCCAGATGCCCCTGAAAGCATTATTTTGGAAAACAAAAGATTGGAAGCCATCTAAATAGCCATCAGTAAGGGAGTACTTAAATAAATGTGCACATTCGTACAGTGGAATAATATGTAGTTTAACAAAGAAAAGGACCGAACCAACATGGAAGTTTCTCGAAGAAACTTGTTAGTGAAAACAGCAAGCCACAGAACAGGGTGTGGAGTAGGTACCTTTCATGTGAAAGGGTGGAGGGGTGCCTGGGTGGCTTAGTCCCTTAAGCGTCTGACTCTTGACTTTGACTCAGGTCATGATCTCACAGTTCGTGAGTTTGAGCCCCTCATGAGGCTGTGCTGGCAGTGCGGTGCCTGCTTGGGATTCTCTCTGTCTCCCTCTCTCTCCGCCCTTCTCCAGCTCATATGCTCTACTTTTCTCTCAGAATAAATAAACTTTAAAAAAATTATTTAAAAAATAAAAAGGTGGAAAATAAGAATATGTATTTGTACATACTTGAATTTGCATAAAAAGGTTCTCAAAAGACACATGAGAAATTAATATGAGTGGTTTCAGAGGCAGGGATGGGATAGGGCTGGAAGGATGGAGAACAGAGATAGGAGGCAAACTTTTTACTGAATAGTTGTTTATGCTTTTTAAGAAAACATAAGGACCATGCGACTCTATTATCCTTTTTTTTTTTAAAGATGTTTATTTATTTTTGAGAGAGAGAGGGAGACAGAGGACCTGAAGCAGACTCTGCACTAAGAGCAGAGAGCCTGATGCGGGGGCTTGAACTCATGAACTGTGTGAGAGCATCATGACCTGAGCCAAAGTCAAGCGTTCTATACTTAACTGACTGAGCCACCCAGGCACCCCCTTTTTTTAAATAGACTTTGTTTTTTAGATTAGTTTTAGATTCACAGCAAAATTGAGCAGAAGGTAGAGATTTTCCCTGCCCCCATATATGCATGGCTTCCCCGTTATCACCATCCTCCATCAGAGTGATACATTTGTTGCAATCAATGCACCTATGCTGAATCACCCAAAGTGCACAGTTTACACGAGTGTTAATTCTTGGTGTGCTATATTCTGTGGGTTCGTACAAATGTATAATTACATGTATCCGCCATTATAATATCGTAGGAGCGGTCTTATTGCCTACAAATGCTCTGTGCTCTGCCTAGTCATCTCCTGCCTCCCAACCCATGACAGCCATCTGTTATCTTTTTTTAATTAGAATTTTAAATTATTTTAAAAATGGAACACAGTTTCTTAAGTCAGACTGCCTGGGTTTGAATCTCTCTCCCTACCACAGCTGGATGACCCATGGCAAGTCGATTAACTTGCTCGGGCCCCAGCTTTCTCGTTCTAAGTTGAGGTTGTCGGTGGTACATATGTTGTAAAACTGCTGAAAGAGTAAATCGGGAAAAACTTGAGAAGTGCTCAGCAGAGCCCCTGGCACTTGGGAAACACACAACCGCACACAAACAGCTTTGCCCTCTATATCCGGGGAAGTAGCCGCCCCTTTTCCCAGCGTGCACCTTGAAGTGGCCCTCCAGAGAAAATCTGATTGGCTGATGTTGCCACTATCCAGTATGGAGCGCCCCTATTGGACAGACTCTCGCAGACTCCTACGTGAGTGATTGGTTCTTCTATGCCCAACCTACCCATAGCCACTTTGGGCTTGGACCCCATTCCCGGAACCGGTCTGTTAGAACCAGAATAGTTCGGTCACAGGGCCCAGGGCCAAGCAAGAAACCGCCAGAAAGTAACTACTTTTCTCAGAGAAGGACTCTGGGGGTGGCAGACATGCAGAGCTGTTTGATTCACGCAGCGAAGTTGGTCCGGACAGGAAGAGAATACAGGACGAAAATGAGCGGACAAGGGATGACAAAATCTGTTACTATTGCTTTAGAGTTGTTGTGAAAATTAATTGAATCAGTCCGCATATAATACTTAGCATAAGTCCTAGACACACTGTAAGCATTCAACATATGGTAGCGTTGAGGAGCAGGAGGCAGACGAGGGCGACAACTGATACCAGGTCTGTTTGAGGCGGACGAACAGGTACAGGGAGAATGATAGAGGGAAATAATGGACAGGAGTGGTGCTCAAGAGAGAAGGACATTAGGGTTTAATGT
The DNA here is from genome assembly GCA_030068075.1 of Paguma larvata. Classification (NCBI taxonomy): domain Eukaryota; kingdom Metazoa; phylum Chordata; class Mammalia; order Carnivora; family Viverridae; genus Paguma; species Paguma larvata. The sequence goes on from CM057843.1 coordinate 8,543,341, forward strand.
TTCAAAGCAGGAGCAGTTCCTAGGAATGTAACAGCCCTGCATGAGGTCCCGGAGGCGAGATCATGATGTGGATACACCTGGCAGCCCCTTCCTCCCTGCACCTACAGAGAGATTCAGAGTGCCCAAACTTTGTATTCTCCTGGGGTCTCACCCAGTGTCCACTCTTCCGGTCTTCAGCTGCATGGGGAGCCCCTTGCCACTCCCCGCTTCCCAGGGCTCCAGGAAGGGGCCAGTGTTTGCGGCCCTCCTGCCGCAGAGACCCAGCGCTCCCAGAGAGCAGACGGGTGGCACACACTGGCGGCTGGTGCGAGCTTGGGCTGCGGGGGAGGTTCCAGAACACTGGGCTATTTTCGGGCTGGCACAGATGCCCATTCCCAGCTGACGGAGGGGGCGTGGTAGGCGGGAAGCAATCTCGCTTTCGTCGTTTATTATTTTATTAACCAGTGAGGATGCTTGTGTGCCGTGAGCATCACCCGGTTTCGTCGCTAGTTTTCCTTTCACGATTCCTTCCTGCTCCTTACGTCAGACACAACATTCTCCCCCAAGGGCCCAAGAAGGGTCAGGGAGAAAATGAAATTGACCAAGTGACAATGAATGAGGGCAAGGAAGGGATAAATATTCCGTCCTGCTCCATCAGCAGTGGGAGTGGGTCCAAAAAAACACTTAGCCTCACAAATTGCTCACTTATCCTCCCTGTAGTGAGTTTGCTCCAAATGGTTTGGAAAACTATTGCTTCTAATCAAAGGCGTCAGGCCTGTTGCTGGAAGGGGGCCAGCACGGGCCCAGTAGGAGTCTGAATTGCGCCTGGATTCATTATCTTTATCTAGTCCAACGTTTTAGTGGTAGGTTTTTGTTTGATTTCAAAGTGAGATGGTTAGGTCATTATTTGTTAAATTATAGCTTTTAATTAGCAGATCTATTGAAATGAAAAGCCTGAGAGAGGCTTACATGCCTCGAAGTTTCGTTTGGAATTTATAATTGTCGCTGTTTGGAAAAGATTAGTTGGGGGCGTTAAAGTCTTTCTTTTAAGAAAATCCTCAAATTATATGCTGTTTTGGGAGAGGGAGAAGGGAGATGCCAGTGAGCTAGATACTGGCAAGTGATGCTCTCTGTGTTATTACCCACACCCAGCGTCCCTGTATTTGCAGAAAAAGAGGGGGACAGATGTTTTACAACAATTCATGTAACTTTTCTCAGGGTGAGCCCAAAATGGGAATTGAAGCACCAAGGGGGTAGTGAGTTGGTCAGCAGAGTGGGTAGCCAAATGACGAGGACGTGCGCTCGTTGCAGAACAGCCTCAGATCCAGCAGGGGGCGCGCCGCCGCCTGATTTGGAGCGCTTGCCTCGGGAAGCCACCCCCCCCCCCCCCCCATCTGCTCAAACCTGGAGCTTTTCTCCGGTGTTGGTCTACCCTCTCCCGGAACAACTGCGATGCAGATGACAGTCTCTGCGCGTAGAGCCCCGGGGCTGTGAGCCGCAGTCGAGGTGGGCGCCCCGGCTTTCTTCTTACTCAAGGAGAGTTCCTACTCACTAACTGGGGCAGAAGCAGCAAGACGCCCCCCAGAATCGAGTCATCTGTCCCAAGACTCCTTTGCTCAGCACTCTGCAGGCCCCACTGACGGGGAATGGAAAGCCTCTCTAGAGGGAGGGTTAAGCTCACAGCCACTCTCCTTCCTCTGACCATCTCTGGCGCTTGGACATCTTGTGCCATTGCCCACAAACCCCGTTAGGGCGGAGACCAGGGTTGTCGTCTGATCTTTCACCAGGATCCAGCCTAGGGCCTAACCTAGTTACACAATAAAGAATGAATGAATGAAAACCGTTATTTTATTTGTATCATTCTTTCTTTCACTACCGAGCATGTAGTCTGTGCCAGGCACTGGTAAATCAGAGACTAAAAAAATAACCCCCGTCCTCAAGGAGATTACAATCTGAACACAAGACAGACATGAACCCCGGGAAAGTAGAATTTCCCCCGTCCCCTAATTAGTGGCTGACTAACGCCATTTAGCCAGCGAAATCACATCAGTCCCATAGTAGAGGTACATACTGGCTGAACAAGACAATATCCTGAAATTCAAGCACTTCTAATCTTAGCCGTGAACTTGACTCCCACCTTCTTTTCCAGGGTTGTGGGGGCCAGCAGCGGTCCAGTTCAGATGCCCTCAGTCTCCTATTACTTTGAAGCCCTAAATTGCACTCTACATCCTATACTTCCTATCAAACGAGGCTACCTCAGAAAGGTCACTTTTGACCTGAGGCCCTTTGGCTGTACATCGAGGGTCTCTCTGCACGATTTTTCCCTCAGAAGGGAAATGAGAAAAAAGCCCATTAACAAACAGCACTGTTGTTTCCTAAAGGAGCTAGTGCTTTTGGCCGTTATTGGGATTTTGTTGGTTTGTTTGGATTTTGCTTTAGAATGTAGATTTGACTCCGCCTCCCCATCTTGCTTTCATCTTTATTCTAAATGATCACATTTACTCCACTTAGAGGATTAATCAAAGAGATGAACCCCTCTCCCTTTGGGAGAGAACAGCACAGATAAGCAGCCCAGAAATAGGAACTGTTTTCCACGAGCAAATGTCAAATTTTATAGGAGATTAACTTTGGGAATTGGAGGGAGGGTTATCGTCATTGCCCGGAGCAACCAGACACATCTCTGAAAGCTCTGACGGCCAAACAAAGGCAGAATAAATGTTGGGGCCGTGGTTCAACACGTTCTGATCTCTGAAAAAGGCTAGCCCATGAAATGAGTAAAAGAAAAAACTTGAAAGCCTTTAGACTCTTGCAACAGCCCAAACCAAAAGTTTAGTCTTTATAATTTCATGGTATTAAAATTTTACTAGAATTAAAAATGTTTAAATCACACAATTACTCCAACTCCAGCTGTGTGCACTGGCGTGAATCAAATACTGTCTGTCACTTAGATTACACCCGTCCCCTCCCTAGCCCCTCAGCAAGAGTCCCAATGACTACAATTAAAATCACTGCACTACATGGTTACCTAGGGGAATTCTACCAAATTCTATCTTATCTTTAAAGAGAAGATAACCGCAGAGCTGTTTAAACTGTTACATGCTATAGAAAAAAGAAGAACATTCTCCAAAATCTTTTAAAAATGTGATCACAAGACTGATACCAAACCGCTAAAAGACTTCACTGAATGTACAAATATATCTCACTAATGTTCATGCGAAAAGCCCAAATGCAATATTAGGAACTAAAATGTAAGCATAATAAATTAACATATCATGACCATATGGGGTTTGTTCCAGGAATTCGAGAATGCTTCAGCATATGGAACTCTACTACCAAAGCCCAGAACTTCCTCTGCCGGTAGTAGTAGACTGGGTAATTAGGGCCATCCTCTTCACAAAGAAAAAATTTTTAAGCTGGAGAAAGTTAAACAATTTTTTTTTAATTTTTTTAACCTTTATTTATTTTTGAGAGACAGAGAGACAGAGCATGAGCAGGGGAAGGGTAGAGAGAGAGGGAGACACAGAATCTGAAGCAGGCTCCAGGCTCTGAGCCATCAGCACAGAGCCCGATGCAGGGCTCCAACTCACAGACCGTAAGACCATGACCTGAGTCGAAGTCGGCCGCTCAACTGACTGAGCCACCCAGGCGCCCCAACAATTTTTTTTTCAAGTATCAGAGAGTGCAGTGCCTGTGTGGCTCTGTTGGTTGAGCGTTCGGCTCTTGGTTTTGGCTCAGGTAGTGATCCCAGGGTTGTGGGATCGAGCCCCAAGTCGCGCTCTGCACTGAACATAGAGCCTGCTCAGGATTCTCTCTCTCTCTCTCTTAAAAAAAAAAAAAAAAGTAAAAGAAATATCAGAGGGTTAACAAAATAGGGGTCAGTGGATGAGATCTAGGAGAAGGTGGGAAGGCAGACTGGTGAGCAGAAACATTTGCTGAGAGTCTAAGATGTCCTTGGGCGGTCCCGCAGGGACGGGGCACAAAAGAGGGAATCCACTTAGGGGAGGTACTCGGTAAACTACTCTATCCCATAATACTTCATTCAGATAGGATCTGACACCTGCGGGGGCATAGATTAATTTCTCAATATGCCGTATTGGAACAACTGGGTAGCCCCTGGAAAAACAAAGCTGGAGCCATACTTTATGCTTTGTATGGGGGTAAATTCCCATTGGTTCAAGGTTTAAAATGGGAAGAAAAATTCAACCATGAAAGTAATAGAAGAAAATACGAGGGGATTCTCTCCTTATATTTCTCAAGGGAGTAAGGCTTTTCTCATCATAGCACAAAATCCAAAAGCTACTAAAGATGCACTGATGAATTTGGCTACACAAACAATTCTACAAGGCAAACAACATACATAAAATCATAAGACAAATGACAAACTCGGAAAGATATTTTCCACTTATGTTACAGGCAAAGGGTTAATTTCCCTAATATTTAAAGAGCTACAAAACTGAATGAGAGAAAGATTAATAACCCAAGAGAAAAATGGGCAAAAGATATAAACAGATGGTCCACAGAAAAGAAAAGAAACATGGCTCTCATTATGAAAAGATGCTCAACCCCAGTCATCATAAATGCCGTCAAAACCACGCCGAGATATTACCTTTCACTCATGATACCAGTAAAAATCCCCAGTGTGCCTGGGTGGCTCAGTCCATTAAGCATCCGACTCTTGGTTTCAGCTCAGGTCATGTTCTCACGGTTTGTGAATTCGAGCCCCAAGTCAGACTCTGCACTGATAGTGTGGAGCCCGCTTGGGATTCTCTCTCTCTCTCCCTCTCTCTGCCCCTCCCGTGCACTCTCTCTCTCTCTCTCAAACGAAAAAACTTTAAAAAAAAATTTTTTTTTTAGCGTTTTTATTTTATTTTTTGAGAGACATAGAGACAGAGTGTGAGCAAGGGAAAGGCAGAGAGAGAGGGGGACACAGAATCCAAAGCAGGCTCCAGGCTCTGAGCCATCAGCACAGAGCCCGAGGCGAGGCTCGAACTCACAGACAGTGAGATCATGACCTGAGCTGAAGTCGGCCGCTTAACTGACTGAGCCACCCAGGCGCCCCGAAAAAACTGTTTTTAAAAATCCAAAAAGGTGGTATCACTGTGTGGGCTAGGAAACAAATATTCTCATACATTGTTGATACGAAGGTAAATTGACACCCTGTTTCAAGGGCAATTTGTTAGTAGTGATCAAAATTATCAATTCTATAATATAATTTATAATAAATTTTACCCTCTGATCCAGTACCCACTTCCAGAATTTGTTTCTACACGTATGCTACCTTACACGGGTACAAAATGACATTCATATCAGGTTTTTCATTATAATTGTAATGGCAAAAGATTGGAAATAGCTAAGTGTTCAGTGATAAAGCCTTGGTTGAATAAATTCTAGTACCTTCGTGTGTTGGAATATTATACAGTTGTAAAAAGAGACTAAGGAATCTCCTTATAATTTTACTGAAAGTTCAGCAAGATATAGTCTAACAAAAAAAGACAAGCTTCATAAAAGGGAGACACCATTTATGTTAAAAAAGAGGGAAACCCTAAAGGCTCCTTTAAAGAAAAAAAAATGCTAGCTTGGATAAGTGAGTTCAGGATACAAAATCGGTGTACAGAAGTCTGTTGCATTTCTAAGTACTAATAATGAAGCAACAGAAAGAGAAACTAAGAAAACAATCCTAGGGCGCCTGGGTGGCTCAGTCAGTTGGACGTCCGACTTCAGTTCAGGTCATGATCTCACGGTTCGTGGGTTCGAGCCCCGCATCAGGCTCTGTGCTGACAGCTCAGAACCGGGAGCCTGCTTCGGATTCTGTGTCTCCCTCGCTTTCTGCCCCTCCCCCTCTTGCGCTCTGTCTCTCGAAAAGGAATAAACATTAAAAAAACATTAAAAAAAAAAGAAAGCAATCCCGTTTACAGTTGCACCAAAAGTACTAAAGTAGCTAGGAATAAACTTAACCAAAGACGTGAAAAGGAAATTGCAAATGATACAAAGAAGTGGAGAGACATTCCATGCTTGTGGATTGGAAGAACAAACATTGTTCAAATGTCTATACATTTTATAGCTTTGGATAAGCTATCTCCACATTCAATACAATCCCTATCAACATACGAACAGCACTTTTCACAGAACTAGAACAAACAATCCTAAAATTTGTATGGAACCACAAAAGCTCACAAATAGCCAAAGCAACCTTGAGGCAGAAAAACAGAGCTGGAGATATCACAATTCCAGAGTTCAAGTGATATTAGAAAGCTGCAGTAATCATGGGGTGCCTGGGGGTCTCAGTCAGTTAAACATCTGCCTTTAGCTCAGGTCATGATCTCATGGATTGGGAGTGAGTTCGAGCCCTGCGTCGGGATCTCTGCTCTCAGCACAGAGCCCATTTCGGTATCTTCTGTCCCCCTCTCTCTCTGCTCCTCCCCACCCTTCAAAAATAAATAAACATTTTAAAAAAGCCCACAAAGCTGTAGTAATCAAAACAGTATGGTACTGGCACAAAAATAGCTACATAGATCAATGGAACCGAATAGAAAACCCGGAAATAAACCCGCAATTATGTGATCAATTAATCTTCAACAAGGGAGAGATATGCAGTGAGGAAAAGACAGTCTCTTCAACAGACAGTGGTGGGAAATCTGGACAGCGACATGCAAGAGAAATGAGACCAGACCGCTTCCTTTTTTAAACTTTTTTAATGTTTGTTTTTGAGAGAGAGAGAGACAGACAGAGCATAAACAGGGGAGAGACAGGGAGAGAGGGAGACACAGAATCCAAAGCGGGCTTCAGGCTCCGAGCTGTCAGCACAGAGCCCAACTCGGGGCTCGAATTTAAGAACTGTAAGATCACGACCTGAGTCGAAGTTGGCACTTAGCCAACTGAGCCACCCAGGTGCCCCTAATTTTGGTTTTTAATCAACTAAGCTTACCCAGAGCCACGCTCCCCTAGTTAAGATGAAGGACTGGATGTTAAGAACACGGACCCGTGAGAAAACCCTAGAAGAAAGTTAGAATACAACCAGTTAAGCTGTGTAAGACGGCCGGCCAGGCACCTTCTGTGCATAAACGCGTCGTAACCAGACGGTGCAGGGAATGTGAGTCCCCTAAATGACCACGGGCTTCAGGGCCTCCCCTGTTTCCGCAGATGGGCCACAGCTGTGTTGGCAGCCACGGTCTTTGTCCAGGGCCATAAGGATTCCCGCGACCCTCCGCACGCCTCCGTAGGAAGGACAGATGGGTCTACGGGTTCTACCTGCTCGTCGCAAATTGGAACCAGGGCCGTGCCTGTACCTGTCACAGTATTTTTGGCAGTCAGCGCAGATGGCCTGTGGTGACACTAATGTATCACTTGCTAATGAGAACTTCGAAACAGGCCGCACGCTTAGTAATTTGCTGCCTGCCTTCTGACCACCTCTGAGAGGGCTTGCGGGCAGGGGCGCCCTAAATAGCACTAAAGCTGTGCCAAGCCATCACTGAATTCGGGACCTAAGCACTCGGCCCTGCTCGCTTCTCTGGCGTCAGTTTTTACGCACCCTGGACAGTGGGTGAGTGGCTATTTTCAAAGCTGCTTCCTCTATTTAAAATATTCCGAAACCCTTCTCCAGTGGGTCGCTTGAGCACCCCCGCGTTCAGAAGCACACTTGACTGGCGGGAAGTGCCCGTGAGGAGAACAGCTGCCCCTGGATGCCATTCCCACATGGCCTGTGTGCCAGGCAGGTGGCAGAAGAGGCTCACCCTTATCTGCAAGAAGAAAAGAGAGGGAGGGGTGCCTGGGTGGCTCCGTCTGTTGGGCGTCGGACTTCGGCTTAGGTCATGATCACACAGTTTGTGAGTGTGAGCCGCGTCGGGCTCTGTGCTGATGGCTCAAGCTTGGAGCCTGCTTCCGATTCTGTGTCTCCCTTTCTCGCTCTGCCCCTCCCCCACTCATGTTCTGTCTCTCTCTCTCTCAAGAATAAATAAACATTAAAAAATTTTCTTTTTTTAAAGAGAGGAAGAGCGTTTGCAAAATCATCCTCCTCTTCCTAGGGGAGAAAGAAATAGAATGGAATGGGGAATTCTTGGTAATGGAAGAGCTCTCTGAGGACCCTTAGTTCAACCCAGAGCAGACAATTTTTCACCAACCCCTCTTCTCCTGCCAACAGCACCCTGACTTCTCACGGGAAATTAACCCATCCCTGCTTCTCAGCTGTGTGGTTTAGTACAATTAACCCCACCCCCAGTTTCAGGGATGGATTCTGATTAGTTTAAGACAGAGTGTCATAACCCCTGGGTATAGTAACGTAGTTAGCTGGAGCCAATAAGATGCAAGGAAATGACTGGTGGGGTTTCTGGCATACTTCTTTGGGGGAAGTATGCAAATAAGGGAAGATGCAGCCTCAGGGGTGCCTGGCAGCCATTTTGCCACCATGAGGGAGAACAGGCCTGAGATTAAAGCCAGTGCCGAGGATAAAAAGAAACCAACAGAGAAGGTGGGTCCTGGACACATTGTTTGAACCACTATTCATCCCCACCTGGAGTTAGCCCCATCTCAGAACTATCCGGTTATGTGAGCCAATAAATGACTTTTATTTTTATTATTTTTTCCAAAAAATTATTTATTTTTGAGAGAGAGAGAGGGAAGGGCAGAGAGAGAGAGAGAGAGAGGGAAAGAGAGAGAATCCCAGGCAGACTCCACACTGCCAGCACAAGCATGAAGCGGGGCTCCATCCCACAAACCATGAGATCATGACCTGAGCTGAAATCAAGAGTCAGACGCTTAACCGGCGGAGGCACCCGGGCGCCCAATAAATGACTTTTCATTTTTAAGCCAGTTTGGGTTCAGTTTCTGTTATTTGCAACATAAAGTTGTCCAGATAATTCAAACTTCCATAACCAAAGCCACAATAAATATAGTTCTTCCAGTGAGAAAAAAATTTTTTTCAGCTGCTTCTGTGACATGTCACTAGATGTTCAGCAGAGGCGAGGGCAGGAGTGTGGAAAGAGACCGTTTGGTATTGCCCCAAAGGAAGGAGACTCTGCCGATGACTACTTACTCACGAGGAGAGACGCTAGCCCCAGGGGCCAGTATTAGGGTGTTAGCATCACTCCTGAACAGCTTGGAGAAAGAAGGCAAGTCCGTCCCGATCTTACCTCCCACTGCTACCCCCATTTCCTCTCTATAAAATGAGGGTGTTGGATTTGGTGAGCTCCGAGGCCTATCCGGCTCCAGCAATCTACGCATCTTCGTTTCTGTATAAAGAACCCAGGCTTTGGCACTTCGTATACCCAAGTTCAGATTCTGCTGGCATTAGTCGAGCAACCTCAGTGAAGTCACTTCACCTCTCTGAGCCTTGGATTCCTTTGTTATAAAATGGGGATATTGAGGGGCACCTGGCTGGCTCAGTCAGTAGAGCACGTGACTCTTGATCTCGGGTTGTGAGTTCACACCCCACGTTGGGTAAAGCTTACTTAAAAATGAAATAAATTGGGGGCACCTGGTGGCTCAGTCAGTTGAGCGTCCGACTTTGGCTCAGGTCCTGATCTCGAGGTTCATGAGTTCGAGCCCCATGTCAGGCTCTGTGCTGACGGCTCAGAGCCTGGAGCCTGCTTCGGATTCTGTGTCCCCCTCTCTCACTGCGCTCCCCCTCCTACTCATGCTCTGTCTCTCTCAAGAACAAACAAAAATTTTAAATTAAAAAAATTAAAATGAAAAAACTCATTTAAAAAATGAAATACACTAAATTTAAAAAAATAAAATGGGGATATTGATCGTAATTTCTACAAAATGACTTTTGTGAGGCTTTAAATGAAATCTCACGTAGGAAGGTGCCAGCACAGTGCCTGGCATGTGGCGTACACCTTATAAGGGTCAGCTCTGCCTACCCCGTCCCACCGCCCTTCTCCATAAATGTAGGACAAGAGGCCAGGAATTACCAGCCTACAGGCCAAGTCCAGCTCCCGCTTTTGTAAATAAAGCTTTATTGGAACACAGATATGCTCTTTCATTGTGTATTGTCTATGGCTGCTTTCCAGCTATGAGGAGAGTTGAGTAGCTGGGACAGAGACGGGAAGGCCCAAAATATTTACTTCTGGACCTTTACAGAAGAGCTTGCTGTCTCTTGATGCGGAACCTAAGGCCTGAACTAGAGGAAGGAATTGCAGTCAGCAGTCAGCAGGTAGGGGAAATGTCGAGAAGGTTCGAAGGAACGCCCCGAAGCTACTGGGCCTCCCATGCTGACTCTGTGGGCAGGTGAGCTTTCTTGCTGTGAACAGTGGCCAGTCTCCGAGGAGAATGCTCCAGGGCAGGAAAAAGTCCCAATGAAGGGTTGAAGATTAGATTGTGAATAGTTGAAGATTAGATCGGATCCAAACCTTCCCAGGCATTTGAGGAAAGGGGCCCAAAGGGAGGTTGGTCACATACATACACACACACACGTGCACACACACACTGCTTCAAAGAAATTACTAAAGTGTTGTTTTTTTGTTTTTATTTTTTAAAATTTGTTTATTTTGAGAGAGAGAGAGAGAGAGAGAGACAGAGAGGGAGAGAGAGAGGGAGACAGAGTGAGAGAACTCTAAGCAGGCTCTGCACAATCAGTGAGAACCCAATGTAGGGCTCTGCCGAGGTTCGTCCTGAGAGGAGGCCAGCTCCTACTTCAGGGCTTCCGGCTGGTCCAGGGTTTCACCTGTGTGAGGGCTGGTCTGGGCGTGAGAGAAGACGTGGAGACAGCCTCTTATTGGACTGCTTTGGAGACAGCCTCTTATCTGGACTGCTCAAAGTTTATTTTTTCTTCAGGGTTTTTATGCATTTTTTCTAAGCACAGCAAGTACACGTTCTTGTAAAGATTAACAGGATGAAATCATTCCAATTTCTCAAGGTTCTTAGTAAAAAACTGATTAAAACATGCTTGTTTCTCAAGGTTACATAGAATGTTTAAACAATTAGTATATGGGGTAAAAAGTAGCTCACATGCAATCAGAGCATAACTAATGGATACATTCTGGTAAATATCATGGGTTGGAAGGATAAGAACAAAGTATACAGATATCAATTAAAGGCTCTGGCTACAGTTGAGAGATTATGTGAAAAACATATTTTCTCTAAAGTAACTCTCTAAGATTATTTATTATCTACTGACCATTAATAATGTCTTAACCCGAAACCTGCAGGCAATTACTACATTCCTGAGGGTCGGGCTGCACTCTTGAGTATAGTGAAAAAAGATTAGGAATTATATTTTATGTTATTACTATTGAATGATTTTCTTTTTATTTTTACGATAATCAACACTATATGTCTCTAAGGCTCATAACATGAAATAAACAGGTCAGAACTTATTCCGGCTCTGGGAGGGGGGCCATTGGAGCCCTTTTGCTTCACCCTGCAGCTATCACAGCAGGGGCTTTTCTTGAGAGTTCTTCCTTAGACCCAGGTCAATGATATTGCTTAGGCCCTGCACAGATTTTCCTGCTAGCCCCATTCCATTGCGACTGTGCCTGTCTTAGGTTGTTCCTCCTCTGAGGAATTTTACCCATCTTTGGCTAACCAGCCGTCTTCTGGGGTCAAACGGGACAACTTGGATTGGAAACCATAGCTCTATGGCTTCCCTGCCCAGCACCGGCCTGTAGACACCTTTGCCTTCCAGCAGGGTCTAGGCTCTGGGCAAACGGCCTTTGAACCTTAGGTCTTTACCCTGGGCATCGCCATCAGGGCTATTGTCTTCTGGTCTCCGGCAGAGCTAGAACTCATGAACTGTGAGATCATGACCTGAGCCAAAGCTGGAGGCGACTGAGCCACCCAGACGCCCGCTTTAAGTACAAAAAACAAGTTAATGTTGCAATAGATCTCAGGTTCTGCTCTGATGTGTAGAAGAAACTACTTCCTGTGGGCGTGGCCTTTTCAGTGGGCATGGTCTCTGGAAAGGATTGCCAACACCAGGGTCATAAGTAGCAGTTGACCTTGGGATGCTTGGGTGGCCCCAGCTCTGGGCATTTGGAACTGAGCTAACGTCGCAAGCAGGTTATACCTGACCCACCATCCAGAGCGATGTACAGTTTTCTGTGCACATGTAACTGAGCAAAGCAGCCCCCAGTGAGTCACTACGACTGTCCCTAAGGTTAAGTGTGATATGCCCTCCTCTGAACTGCGTGTCCCTTGGCAACTCTGCTTCGTCCTCAAACAGCAAACATAAGGCACACAGGCGCCTGAACAATGTGTTGGTTTTCTTAGCGAGGCGCACCTGGTTGGGTGAGGTCAGGGGCCTCAGTTCTGGGCCCCATCTGAGTAACAAAATACCTCTAGGCGGGTCTTTTTGTTTGTCTGGGTGTTTTATTTGCATGGTTTTTGCCTCTGCTCTGTGAGAGAAGCTCACCTCTGTGTATCCCATTTTCTTCCCACGTCTCGGAGCTGGAGATGGCTCCCCTACCCCCATCCCCCCCACCTCACTGGAGAAGCAGCTTTGATTAACTTGCCCTTTGTCCTTCACCCTCTTCCTGTTTGCCTCTCTCTCTCGGACACATAAATTTGCTCATGACCCTACCGTTGTTTTTTTTTTATGCGTTAACCCTTTCGAGCCTTGTCACTGTCTTAGGAAGTTGGTAATGCCAAGATCCTTATTTTACAGATGAGGAAATGGAGGCACAAGTGATTAGTCCAAGGCCACACAGCTAGTAAAGGGCAGGGGTGATAGTCAAGCCCAGGTTGTCTGGTACCTTTCGGCTTCTCCAGACTCCACCTGTCACACGTGCACGCGTGCACGCGTGCACGCGCACACCCCCGCACACACTCTCCTGATTCTCACCGATCCGGACCGAGCTGCTGGATGCAGGACACCGTCTGGGCTTCTGCGTCGTGTGCGTTGCCTTTCTTGGACGTCACAACGCCCTTTCCTGCCAGGCTCTGCCCTGCCCGGGGCCGCCTGCGTTACCTGATGGCAAGTCGCACCCTCTTAGGATGATTGCAGGGCCTGCACTGCCCTGAACTCAGCTCCTCCAGACCTGGACGGGGCAACTGTAACTCTTCAGGACCCTTTGGTGCTTCCCGAACATAGGAGCTTGTAAGCTCCTTAGGTGTGAGTCCTACGTCAGTGACACCAGAGAGAGGTTTGCCGGTGCAGACTGGGACCACCCCCCACCAGTCCTGACCCGGGAACCCAGATGGGAGAAAATGGATGGCTACAAGGGAGCCACCGTTCTCACTTTTAAACGTGGAGGTCTCAGTGCACAGACGTGGAAGGGGTTCCAAACCTTGCCTTAAGCACGGAAGGGGTTTCAAGTCATTTGCTTCAATGTGTCCATTTTACAGATGAGGAAACCGAGGGTTACACGTGGTTTCCCCAGGACACTGGCTGGCCCACCAGAGCACCGCAAGTCTAGCCCCGGGTCCTCTTCCTCACCTTCGGCGGTGAAGCGCATCATCAGCGGGCCGCGCTAGCACCGCGTGAGGGCAGCCATGCGGTCTGGCTTTCCTCAGAACAGGGCCTTCCTTGCGGAAGAGATGTTGACACGGGGCGATGACTGTCACCTCTCATTCCGGTTCAGTCCCAGAAAGCCAAGGCCTGTAGGGCGCTGAGGGTGGCGCTCACCCCACAGGTGGGTGGTGCAGGAGACAATTTCAGGTGATACCTGCTTTTTTGCTTTAAGAATAATGTACAGAGGCCCCTGGGTGGCTCAGTCGGTTGAGCATCTGACTTCGGCTCAGGTTATGATCTTGCGGTTTGTGAGTTCCAGCCCTGTGACGGGCTCGGTGCTGACGGCTCAGAGCCTGGAACCTGCTTTGGATTCTGTGTCTCCTTCTCACTCTGCTCCTCCCCAGCTCATGCTCTCTCTCTTTCTCAAAAATTAACAAACATGTAAAAAAATTTAAAAAAAGAGTAATGTACTTCTGCTAATGTGCACTAGGGAGGTGCATAAGATATAAGTAGCCGCCAAATCTATTCATGCTTGTCCTGCCTGTATATGACTGCTGAAGAGGGTGCTCAATGGGGTGCCTGGCTGGCTCGGTCAAAAGAGCATGTAACTCTTTTTTTTTTAATGTTTATGTATTTATTTTATTTATTAATTTTTTGAGAGAGAGAGAGAGAGACAGAGACAGAGACAGAGTGCGAGCAGGGGAGGGGCAGAGAGAGAAGGAGACATAGAATCTGAAGCAGTCTCCAGGCTCTGAGCTGTCAGCACAGAGCCTGATGCAGGGCTCGAACTCACAGACCACGAGATCATGACCTGAGCCAAAGTCAGCCACTTAACCCACTGAGCCACCCAGGCGGCCCAAGAGCATGTAACTCTTCATCTTGGAATTGTGAGTATGAGCCCCACGGTGGGAGTAGGGATTACTTAAATGAAAACTTAAAAAGAAAAGGGGCTCAGTAACTAAAAATACAGTCAGTAAATAAGAGCGTGGGGGATTTGTTAATCGGGAAATTTGGGAAAGGCTGTTGTGGAGAATACCAGCACTTTGAGGGAAGAGGCTTAAACCAGGGACCTGCCTAGAATGAAAAGACACACCCTCAACCTCCCTAATTACCAAAGAAATGCAAGCTAAAATTAGAACAACATACAATTTTTCACCTTTCAGCCTGGTAAAGATTATAAAGTTGTTCTCACCTCAGCAGCACGATCACTAAATTTAGAATGATACAGAGAGGACTGGGACAGTCCCTGGGTCCAGATGACATGCAGACTCATGATAACTCCCATGAGGCTGTTGTGTGAGTAATTAAGCCGGCGTTATTGGGAACGCGAGCTCTTTTTTGAGAAGGAAATAGGAGTAGGAGAGTAAGTAGAAATTTTGTCATGGCGAATATTAGCTGGAAAAGTCACTATAAAGTCATCGCGGGGCAACCGATCAGGTGGAGGCTGGCGAGGCGGGTGGTGGAAGGGTTCACCCGAGGCAGAACAAAGAGCTGGGAGTTTAGTGAATAAACCACAAGGGAGCAGCAGGCAGGACAGAGGGAGAGACTGTCTCGCAGGAAGCAGTGGGAAGGGGGAAAGTGAGGAGGTATGGGAACTTATGGAATTTTCCTTCTTTGGTACCCATGCCTGGGTGTAAGTAGCCCATTGGTCAGCTGGGGCTGAAGGCTGTTTTGAGGTGGGTCACCTGATGGGCCTGTGTGTACTCAGCCCAGTGGTCCCCATGCGCGTCTTTCCCTTAGCAGGTCTCCCCTGCTCATGTTGGTTGCCTAAAAGCGACCTCTACACTCATGATGTAGTTTAAATATATATTTCCTGGGCAACTGGGTGGCTCAGTCAGTTAAGCGTCTGACTCTTGATTTCACGATCTCACGGTCTGCCGTTCTCTTGCTCGCACTCTCTGTCTCGCAAAAATAAAATAAACATTATTTTATTTATTTATTTATTTATTTTTAAATGTTTATTTTTGAGAGAGAGAGAGTGTGTGTGAGTGGGGGTGGGGGGGAAAGAGAAGGAGACACAGCATCTGAAGCAGGCTCCAGGCTCCAGGCTCTGCAACACGGGCCCGAAACCCACAGACTGCGAGAGCATGACCTGAGCGAAAGTCGGACACTTAACCAACTGAGCCGCTCCAATGACCTGAAAAAAATAAACATTAAATAAGTAAGTGAATAAATAAATATTTCCTAGCTTTTTCCACTGAAAATTTCAGGCCTATAAATGATGACTAACACAATAGAAATAAACGCCTCTAATACCTTAGTTGACGTCTCCCAATGCCGTTTCCCACTAAAAGGAACTGGGGCTCTTTGGAGCCATGGCTGATTTTATGCCTGGGACAGGAAGGAAATACAACAGCCAAGGTGAGCCTGGAACATCTTATCAAACAAGAAAACAGAGCTATCAAAGACCTCTAGACTGATGTCGGAAAGCCTAGAAAGCCCAGCTCGAAGAGGCTTCTGCTGGCCAAAGGTGGGACGATTTGAACGTCAATAACAATAATGGTGGAGCAAAATGCATAAGTACATTTAAATCCATGGATTCGTTATTCTACTAAAAAGCAATTCAAAACGAAATAAAATCTCGTTGTGACCTACCAAGGGCACTAGCAAACCAATTCGCTTTATTTATTTATTTTTAAGATTTGATCTTTAAGTAACCTCTACACCCAACGTGGGGCTCGAACTCACACCTGAGATCAAGAGTCACACGCTCCACTGACTGTGCCAGCCAGGAGCCCCTAAACCAACTCATTATTGTATTGCATTGTATTTTTTTTTTTTCAGTAGGTTCTACGCCCAGCATGCAGCCCAACACAGGGCCTGAACTCATGACCCTGAACCAAGGTCAAGTCAATTCATTATTTAAAAAAATTAGAAATAAAGGTAAAGAATCAAATGTCTATCATATGTTTCCTGTATGAGCCGTACCTCTGGATGACCAAATGGGCGATGAGGGAAAGTTTCTCTTCATACACATTTTCCAGCTACTAAATGAAGAAGAAATGACGGTATAACACAATTTGCAATGATCATCAACCGCTACTCAGGTCCCAAGAAGAAATGTGACCGACACGATGGTATTTTCCCAAAGAAGATATTCAAATGAGCATAGGAAGGAGCGCTCAACATCACTCAGCATCAGGGAAACGCAAGTCAAAAACACAGTGAGACATCACTTTCGCACCTGTTAAGATGTCTGTTATCAAAAAGATAAGAGATAACAGGTGTTACAGGTGTTGGGAAGACTTCGGAGAGAAGGAAACCCCAAGCACTGTTGTCAGGAACGTAAACTGGTGCAGCTACTACAGAAACTATTACGGGTATGCCTCAAAAAATTAACAATAGAATGATCCAGCAATTCCACTTCCGGGTATATATCCAAAGGAAATGAAATCGCCATCTCAAAGAGATATCTGCACTCCCGTGTTCGTTACTAATCCATGCTACATCATGGATGAACCCAGAAAACATTATGTTAAGTGAAAGCAGTCAGAAAGGTCCAGAAAGGCAAATCCCTAGAAACAGAAAGTGGATTAGTGGTGGCCTAGGGCTAGCGGCTAGTGGGTTGGAGGAATTTAGGGAATGACTGGTACTGTGCATGAAATTTCTATTTATTTATTTTGAAATTTACTTTTTTTTTTTTTTTTGAAATAAAGCAAGCAGGATAGGGGCAGGGAGAGAGAGACAGCAGAGAGAGGATCCCAAGCAGGCTCTGCACTGCCAGCGCAGAGCCTGATGCGGAGCTCGAACTCATGAACCGTGAGATCATGACCTGAGCCAAAATCAAGAGTCAGATGCTTAATCAACTGAGCCACCCAGGAGCCCCGAGATTTCTGGTTAGAGTGTTGAAAGTATTCTGGAAATAAATAACAGGTTATATGAATGAGAAAATATACTAAACATCACTGCACTGTACACTTTAAAATGGCAAAATTTATAGCATATGAATGGGATCTCAATAAAAAAACAAAACAGAAACATAAAAGGCCATAATGAGTTTACAATAAAATTACCAGAACTAATATGTAAGTTTAGCAAGGTCTCAAGATACAGAGTCAATAGACAAAAACCAATTATAATGTTATATACCAGCAACGAACAATTAGAAAATGAAATAAAAGGCAACCGCATTTACGATAGCATCACGAAAAATAAAGTACTTAGCGATTAAGCAAAAGTTGTGGAAACCTATACCCTGAAAATGTGAAACAGTGCTAAAAGCAATTGAAGAAGATCTTAACGACTGGGGAGATACACTGAGTTCATAGTTTGGAAGACTTCATGTTGTTAAGATGACAGTTCTCCCCAAATGTATCTGCACATTTAATGAAATCCCAACCAAAATCCAAACAGAACTTTCTGAAAAATAAGCTGATTTTAAGATTTATATCAAAAGGCAAACAGGACCTAGAAATAGCCAAGACAATTTTTAATGTTTTTTTTTTTTATTTTTGAGAGAGACAGAGACAGAGTGTGAGCAGGGGAGGGGCAGAGAGAGAGGGAGACACAGAATCGGAAGCAGGCTCCAGGCTCCAGGCTTCAAGCTCCAAGCTGTCAGCACAGAGCCCAACTCCAGGCTCGAATCCATGAACGCTGAGATCATGACCTGAGCCAAAATCAAGAGTTCGATGCTCAATGCACTGAGCCACTCAGGCACCCCTGCTTTTTAAATTTTTAAGAAGTCCAGCATCTGCCTTTTAAGTTTTCTTAGTATCTTCTGACCTTTTCAAAGAAAATGCAGATTCTTTTTTTTTTTAATTTTGTTTAATGTTTATTTATTTTTGAGAGAGAAAGAGACAGAGTGCGAGCTGGAGAGGGGCAGAGAGGAAGGGAGACACAGAATCCCAAGCAGGCTTCAAGCTCTGAGCTGTCAGCACAGAGCGTGACTCCAGGCTCGAACCCACGAATCCCAAGATCATGTCCTGAGCCGAAGTCAGACGCTTAACCGACTGAGCCACCCAGGCGCCCCCAAGACAGATTTTTTAAAGGACTATTAGGGAGCTTCCACTACCTGATTCAAGACCTATTATAAAGCTGCGGTAAGAAAACAGCATGACATCGCTGTGAAAATAGACATAGACATCAATAGAACAGAATGGAATCCAGCAAGAGATCCACACTTACACGGTCAATCGACTTTTTACAAAGCTCTAAAGTAATTAGGTGCAGAAAAGCGTCTTCTTACTAAATGGAGCTTCAACAATTGGATACTCACATGGAAAGAAAGAACCCGTCCCCTGACTATCACACCCTAAATTAACTAAAAGTGGATTAGAGACTGAAACACCAATCCTAACACTATTAAACTTCTAGAGGAAAACACAGGGGAAATCTTTGTAATGTTGGGTTAGGCAAAGATTTCTTAAACAGGACACAAAAAGTATAAAAAAATTAACTGTAAATTTTATATTTATATATGAATATATACACTATACAATTTCATATAAAGCGTAAAAAATTAATGAACTGTATTTCATTAAAATAAATGTTCACTGTCTACAAGTCACAGGTAAGAAAATGAAAAGGCAAGCCACAGACTAGGAGACAATTATTTGCGACACACATCTGACGAAAGGCTGGAAGAAAGAATATAAAGAACTATTACAACTCAATCATAAGAAGACAGAGATCCAGGGGCACCTGGGTGGCTCAAATGAGTTGAGCGTCTGAGTCTTGATTTCGGCTGAGGTCATGATCCCAGAATCATGTGATTGAGCTCTACATCCGGCTCCTCACTGAGCATGGAGACCTGCTTGAGATTCTCTCTCTCTCTCTCTCTCTCTCTCTCAAATAGAAAAATAAAATTAAAAAAAGGAAATATCCTTAAAAAAAAAAAAAGACAAACATCCAATATAAAACGAACAAAAAGTTATGTACAGACACTTAACAAAGAATATATACAAATGGCCAACAAGGGCATGAAAAAATCGAAGCAATATAAACGAAAACCACCATGAGATACCATTAGGCACCCTCTAAATGTAAAATGAAAAGATTGTAGCAAGTGTTGGAGAGGACGTACAGCAATGAGAGCCTCGAACCCTGCTGTATGTCCTGCACAAAAACAACTCACATGTCCATCAACTGGAGAGTGGATGAGCAAATAGGGATGTATTCAGCGTATGGAATCTGCCTCAGCAATAAAAAGGAAGGGACGATCTGAACTTTATCAACTCTCTCAATCTCATCAGACCATAATCCATGTGTCTACAAAATGATAATACTTTCGTCACAGCGCCTAGGATGAGGGTTGAAATGGATAAAGTACATTAAAGTGCCTCTTCTCAACGGGAGGGAGGGGGCGGGAGAGAGGAATGAAATACAAATACACCCGACATAGACGAAACTCGAAAACACATTGCTACGCTTCAGCACTCCAACTCCAAAACTGTATTCGTTCATATCCAATTCCAGTGATAGAAATTACAGAAAACTAGTCGTCTGGGGACTGGTAGTCGGGAAAAGGGATTGACTGCAAAAGAGCAAGAGGGAACATTTAAGGGCCCCCCCGGGTGGCTCAGTCAGTAGAGCATGAGACTCTTGATCTTGGCGTTGTGAGTTCAAGCCCCACGTTGGGTGCAGGGATTACTAAAAAAAAAAAAAAAAAAAAAAAAAAAAAAAAAACAAACACGACTACTTGGTGTAAAGTAGTTGCTTTGTATCTTGTTTATTGCGGAGATTACGGGATGATTTGCAATGACCAAAATGCAGCAAACTGCATACACAAAACGAATGATCACATTTTATAAATAGACAGCTAAACAATAAATAAAATACTGGCGTGGGTTTCTTCCCGAATTCCGAATGAAATCGCTCTCAGAGGCAGTCGGAGACTGGATGGTCTGAAGAGCTCTCGGGTTACTCTAAGGGAGAATTCTTGCGTTAGAGGAAGCAAGCCCTGTGGAGAGCCACTCAAAGCCTCCAGGCACCTTTTTCCTGCGTCCACACCTTCGGCACTCAAGATTCAGGTCCCTGCCCAGCCCAGCTCCTCCCCAGGTCACCCCTCTCCTAGTTGCACTCTGCTCCAGTTCTCTTCCCTAGTCCAAGCTCCCAGCCCTTTGGTACTAACCTCAGATAATCCTGAAGAAAGCAAGGGGAGGTACTTCACACTGAAGCGTGAATGACTAATAGTCAAATCTTGTATTTCCATAGAGGCTGCTTGTTAATCTAAAGGAATATTTTATTTTTTTTATCAGTTCTCTTTCTTTATTTTTTTTTAATGTTTATTTATTTTTGAGGGTGGGGGAAGGGGCGGGGAGACAGAATCCGAAGCAGGCACCAGGCTCTGAGCTGTCAGCACAGAGCCCAACGGGGGGGCTCAAACCCACGAACTGTGAGATTGTGACCTGAGCCGAAGTCGGACGCCCCTAAAGGAATATTTCAAAAAGCAGAGCTCCAGGGCACCTGGGTGACCCAGCCAGTTAAGTGGTTAAGCATCCGACTCTTGATTTCGGTTCCGGTCATGATCTCAAGTTTCGTGAGATCTCTCTCTCTCTTCCCCTCTCTCTGCCTCTCCCTCAGTTCACGTTCTCTCTCAAAATAAATAAATAATTCTTTTTAGAAAAAGCAAGGCTTCTCACGTCATGAACTCAGAATTCTGTTCCCACTCATCCTCTGGGTAAGGGTGGTCCTGCTTTAAGATAGGATAGGATAGGGGCACCTGACTGGCTCAGTCGGTAAAATGTGCAACTCTTGATCTCAGGGTTGTGAGTTCGAGTCCCATGTTGGGTAGAGAGATTACTTGGAAATAAAAACCTTAAAAAAAAAAGACAGCATGGGGGTAGAGGTTCAAGGGTCCAGGTGGAGTACCAATCATTCATTTAGCCATCATGTATCCATTCATTCCGCAAGTATGTACTGAGTACTGGCTCTCTTTGGCTCCACATTAGGGGCTATGGCCGTTAGAGGAATAAGAAGTGGCAGCCAGCCAGAGCCAGGATTTCCCCAAGGAGCCGTGGAATGTATTACAGTGTGGTGTGAATGGTGCTGGAACCGAGGTAAATCCCTCTGCAGGTAAGCGTGGCTAACTAGACTCGGGGAAGGGAAGGCTAACTAGACCCAGATGAGTTGGGCTTTGATAGGTGAAAAAGGGTCTCACCGGGTAGAGGAGGAAGCAGCATGGAGAAAAAGAACAAGAACCTGGGAGTAACTGGGGGAACGGTGAAGTATCTTGTGTGGCCGTATCAGAGAGGGCATGGGGAGGCTGGAGTCTGTCTTAGTGCGGGGAACAGAGGGGGAAACAGGAAATGACACAGGGACCTGGTACCAGTATTTTAGTCAGGAGATTATCCCAGAAAGCGAAAGTGAGGGAGACAGACAAGAGGGGAAGGCCAATAGAGAGCTCATTATGGATTGGTTTCCATGGTGAACGACTGGGGATCGTTCCGTTGGACCACTGAGTACACCTCAGAAATGGCCTCCAAAGACCTGAGGCGTTTATTAAGCAGCTCGCATTTCGCATTGCATTGTGGGATGCCCCTGGGCATATTAACTTCCTTTAGAAGCTTCCTTCTGGGATGCCCTGGAGAGCTTTGTGACTTTGAAAAACAAAAGCCCTTGGGGCAGAAAAGTGAGAGAGTTGTAGGGGTGCGTGGCTTGAGGTGAGACCATGGCAGCCCATGGGAAGTGTCCGTTGCAATCTGAGATGGGCCAAAGGGAGACGGCACGAGGCACAAAAGGCATCTGCTCATAGGGTGACTCAGATTAAGAGACTGAATGGGTGCAGCAAGGGGAAGGAAAAAATTCAGGAAATGGGGTTGGAAAAGTAGGCTGGGGTCAGAGAGGATCTATTGGGAAGATCCATCGTGAAGAGCCTTCTGTGCCACGTTACAAAGTTTAACTTTATTTGCCGAACATTGACACCTAATAGGTGCTCAGTAGATGTTTATCGAATGAACGAACGTTAATGACCGATGCACTTGGACCAAGCTTTAGAATCCAGTAGACTAGCGGTGTGACCTTTTTTTAAAAAAAGTTTATTTATTTATTAGAGAAAGAGAGAGAGTGCAGGTGTGGGAGAGGCCAAGAGAGAGGGAGAGAGAGAGAGAATCCCAGGCAGGCTCTGCCCTGTCAGCACAGAGCCCGACTTGGGGCTTCGACTCACAAACCGTGAGAGCATGACCTGAGCTGAAGCCGGATGCTTAACCGACTGAGCCATACAGACACCCTAGTCGTGTAACTTCTAGCCCCTTTGAGCTTCTATTTCTCTCCCTCTCTCTGAAGTAGCAACAATAATCTCTCTTTACAGGGTTGTCGTGAGGAGTTAGATGAGATCAAAGATGTATGGCAACGAGAAGCCCGGGCTTAATAAATGTCAGCCACTCTACCCTGCCCCCATGATGACCCAAAGCCAAGTAATAAAGCTGACTACCAGCGGCTAGAGACACTGAAGCTTGCTCTTGGGATCTGTTTACAGAAGATGGATGCTGGCGTTTCCAGCTGGATTGGTCCGCGTGGAAAAAATTAGTGGTATTAGTAACAACTTCCTGGGACCAAAAGGGAATCATACGGCTGTTTTAATTAAAGGACAGAGTCGAAACTATCTCGTGGGGAATTTCCCAATCCAGAAATTGATGCTCGTAGTAACTTCACAGGGTTTTTTTTTTTCTTTGTACGTTTAAACGTGTATATTGAAACATCTCCCAATCAATATGCCGTGGACGGGGCTCATCCATCCTCACCGTGCTGCACTTCTCTGCCATGCTGAAATTTTCACAAAGGCCAAGAGGCCCGTGTGCTTCATTTGATGGAATACCCCCGCACCGGCTGTCTGTAGGCATTGGGAACTTCTCAGTCCTTCCCAGTGGACAAAGGAGATGGCGGCAGCCTCTGGGGAGGTCAGGGGAGAGTATGAAGCCCGGGGGGAGAGAAAGCAGCTTGAGGAACTAGGCGAAGGACTGAAAAATCACACAAACCGGGGAATACTCAATGAACATATCCTAAGACATATCTATTCTCTCAGCACAAAACAAACACTATGACGAGTCATGCCACTGGTACATCAACTTAAAAAAAAAAAAGTGGGGGGGGGTGCGCCTGGGTGGCTCAGTCGGTGAAGCATCCAACTTCGGCTCAGGTCGTGATCTAGTGGTTCGTGGGTTTGAGCCCCGCGACGGGCTCTGTGCTGACAGCTCAGAGCCTGGAGCCTGCTTCGAATTCTGTGTCGCCCCCTCTCTCTGCCCCTCCCCCCGCTAGCACTCAGTCTCTCTCTGTCTCTCAAAAATAAATAAATACCAAAAAAAATTTTTTAAAGAGAGAGAGAGAGCAAGAAGGAATAAAGGGTATTGGGGAAATGAGTAAACACAGAGTTTGTCAAGGAAGGAAATTCTGGAGTTGAGAAATCTCTGGGGGAAGCGCATCTGCTCCTACTCCGGAGTGATTCACAACTGGAGAAGCTGAGTAGGAACCACAAGGTGGAGACTCATTTGTCTGTTCGTTCGTTCGGTCATTCGTTCATTCATTCATTCATTTCTTTCATTCAACCATTATCAGTTATCTGTCCACCACAGTCTGCAAGAAGCAGCAGCAATACAAAAGTGGAAAAGGCACAAACCCTGCCCTTCAGGGCTTTAAAAGCAGGGGAAGCGAAAGATGTCACTAACGGTTATAAAGTGGCACGAGGGCAGAGATAAAGACATGTATCAGATGGACGGGCGGCGCAAAGAGGAGGGAGAGGGGCCAGAAAAGGCTTCTCAGAGGTGGAAGCTGATTCCTTAGCTGAGCCTTAAAGGCTGTTGGAATCTCCCAGGCGGCAGGGAGGAAAAGTCACCCATAACAAGGGAGACATCTTGAGGACAGCAGGGAGTTGGTCAGTCTAAAGCACAGGAGGGAGGCAGGGACCGTGGGTGGGAGGACCTCCTGGGTCATGCAGAGTCTAGACGCCATCCTGTAGGTATTGAGGAACCACTGAAGGGTTCTGAGCAAAAGCATCGGATTCTCTCATTTGTGGCTAAGAAATACCTTTCTGGTGTCTTCCCAATAGCCAGCCTTGAGGGACGGGTTGGAAGGAATCGAAAAGTGGGAGAACAGTCTCGCCTGTTCAGGTGGTTGAGGCGAGAGGCAAGTGGCAGGTGAACAGAGAAGGGGATGCTGAGTTTAGCTCTAGTCCCCAAAGGGCTCGGTGGGAAGGAAGCATTTCCAGCTGCTTGAAGTCTCTTAGAACATAAATGTCCTCATCCTTAAAACAAGGAGATGTGAATCACCGATAAGGTCCTCCATGGCAGCAAGCACGATCCACTGTGTCAGGACCTGTCTCTGCAGGAAGCGGGTCCTCACCCAAGACCTGGAAGTGTGGCGGGGAGGCGAAGCGGGGAGCCCCCAATCCACCCCGCCTAGGCAACTGTCCCCAGCTCCCCTTTTCCTTCCTTCCCTACAGGAATTGTGTGCGGCCGCAGAGAAGAGGTGGAGGGGCCCCTGGGTGGCTCAGTCAATTAAGCCACTGACTCCTGGTTTAGGCTCAGGCATGATCTCATGGTTTGTGAGTTCGAGCCCCAAATCGTGTTCCGGGCTGGCAGTGCGGAGCCTGCTTGGGATTCTCTGTCTCTGCCCCTCCCCCGCTGTCTTTCACTCTCTCTCCCAAAAAGAGAAGAAGCGGTGGAATGGAGGGCCTCTTAGATGCCCAAGTGTCTAAGGTTCCCGCTGCTATGGCTTGATTTCGTCGGTCGGGAGTACTCCCAGCTTTGAAGTCACAGGGGCCTCTAGCAGAACCACTAGGAGCTGTCACCCTTGCCTACTTCTCCCCGGGGAAAAGCTCTAGTGAGCAGTGGAGAGAACGCTTGAAAGGGATTCGCGAAAGAACAGAGTTCACTCCCCAGCTTTGGATTAAACAGCTCTGTGATCCTGGCCACGTTAGTGCCGGGCGCTCAAACAATCCTAAGTAAGGATCACTCCGCCGGGCCGCAGACCGCTCCCCTCGACACCTGCCCTCGCCGCCGCGCCACATGGCCTTCCCCCCACCTTTCCCTTCCCGGTCCAAGGCGCGGTGCTGACGCGCGGCAGGGGAGGCTGCAGCGAGCCTGGCGGCGGGAGGTTGGCCGGGAGCCCGCGGCGCCCCCGCGCGCTCCCTCGCCTGGGCTCCCGCCTCCCGCGGCCGCGCGGCCCCGCGCTCGGGTGCAGGGAGCCCGCGCGGACGGCGCGCGGCAGCGACGGCGGCGGCGGCGGGGAAGGTGCGAGCCGGGCCTACCGCGGCCGGCTCCGAGGGTCGCCCGCGCGGCTCCGAGGCGAGCCGGCCGGAGCCGGCCGGGCGCCGCCGAAGCTCCGCCCCCGCCGCCCGAGCCCGCCGCCGGAGCCCGCGGGGCGCCCGGCGGGGCGGCGGGGGCTGCAGACGGCCGGCTCGGCGCGTCCTGCCCGGGGCGGGCCCAGGGCCCCCAGACGCCCGCCTCCGCGGCGGGAGGCCGCTTACGTCAGGGAGGCGAAACCCAGAAGAAGGAAAAAAAAAAAAAAAAGGCACGAGGGCGGAAGGGGAAAAACTTTTATTATTTTTTTTTTTCTTGGTCTTATTTTCTTCTGGGGCTGAAGCGAAGGGCAGGCGACTGCGCCAGCGCGGGCTTCCCGGAAAAGCTCCAGCGCGCGACCTCAGCCCGCGGCGCGCGGCGGAGCCGGGCCCGGGAGGCCCGAAGGGGCGGCCGCCATGTGGGACCCTCAGGACTTTGAGCGCCACTGGCAGGCCGAGTTCCCCGGGGAGGAGGCACCAGTCATGCGGCTGGACTCGGTGCTGGACATGGAGCGGGAGCTGGAGCGCTGCAAACTCAACCTGAAGCGGCTGCAACAGGTGTTGGCCGAGGAGAAGTTCAAAGTCTCCTACCTGCAGGCGGCCCTGGCCGGGGAGAAGCGGGACCTCGGCTGCGGGCGCCTGGAGGGCGGAGACGGCGACAGCGGGGGAGCCGGGCCAGAGGAGCCGGCGCCGGCCGGGCCGGAGCGGGCGCCGCCACCGCGGGAGGAGGAGGGCGCCGCGGGCGGCGGCGGAGAGCCCCGGGGCCCCTGGCGCCCTGACCCCGAGGTGGTCGCCAAGGCCGGGACTCCCTACGCGTGCCCCGACCTTCCCACTTGGCCCGCGGCGACGGGGGCAGGGGGCGCGGTGCGCAGCCTGACCGCCGCCATCCACCAGCAGCTGGTGCAGCCTCGCCTCCTCTTCAGACCCCGGGAGGACCGCGCGCCCCCCGGTCCCGATGACACGGTCCCCAGCGCCCAGGGAGAGGAGCTGTCCTCCGGGACCCGCGCGGGGCGGGGCTCCGAGGAGGGCGAGCCGGACGCCACGGTCGCAGATGATGGGGGCAACGGCAGTGACCACGACTTCGAGATGGTGGATTTGAACGAGAAATTCGTCCTCGGCCACTTGCTCGTGCCCCCCTGCCGGCTCGGGACCCGCGACGAGGCCGAAAAGCCGGCGCGGGCGGCCAGCCCCCATCGCTGGATGCACCTGATCCCCGGGGGCCGGCGGCAGCATCGCCGGAGCCGCGACCTGGAGCAGCTGGAGGCGGAGGCCAAGGACGGGCGGAGCTCGCCCCTGGCGGCGGAGGAGCACTCCCAGCGCGGGGCTCGCGAGCACCTCCCCCCTTGGCGGCGCAAGAGGTTCCTGCGGGTGCCGGAGCGGGACTCGCCCTGCCACAGCTCGCCCGAGAGGGGCAGTGACTGCAGCCGCAACAGCTCGGACCACGAGGACGGCTTCTCTGCAGGTAGGCGCACCCCTCGCGCATCCCGGGGGCTCCTGCCCCCTGCCCGCACCCCTCTCCGGCATACCATGTTGGTGCTGTTTAACCTTAGGCACTTGGGGAAAAGGGAGATAAAATTAATCTGTTTACCTTGAAACCACTTGTGGAACTGAAAAAAAAAAAAAGATTGTGCAATACGATTTCCCCTTGGGCGAGTTTATAAAAATAAGCAGTATGGCGATGGCAGGGGGTGATAGAATTGTGCTAGATGCGTGGATTGGCTAGACCGTGGGAGGAATCTTTCACTTCGGGCCTCAACCTTTATGCTCTGGTATGGTAACACCGCGGCCCTTCCTCCCTCGAACTCCTCTTGCCCCCTTTGGTCAGATTCCTTTCCACCACATGATAGTACCTGTCTCGGCACAAACTCCACTCTGTCCCCATTTCCCCTACATTCCTTCACGCGAAAGTCTAAATCTTCCATTGAATTTTCTGAATTATCCGTAGTCTTCTCCAGCCTGTATCTTGTGTCCTGGCCAAACCGGGACATCCTCTCACCCAGGGAGAGGTACATAGTCCTCACTGCCCCCTCCCTTTGCTGGCTGCCCCCTTTCTAGCTCTGTCAGCTGCCTAGGGGCCTAGAGCCTGATTGGGAAGGAGAGGGCAGAGAATCGGAGTTTTCGAGCTGGCCTAGTGCCCAGAGCTCATGTCTCGGGCAATGTCTTCGTTTGACAAAGGAGAAAACAAAAGCTCAGAAAGATTGAGTGCTTGTTGAAGTGAGCCGAGACCTCCACTTGGGCTTTCTGTCAGTCCCCGTTGCCTCTATTTTGAGGACAGCACCTAGTCCTAGCCAGTCCTCGAATGCCCTTGTGGCAGTCAATATGGTGCCTTGCACATAGTAAGCACTCAATAAATATTTCTTATTTACGTTTTGAGTGTCTCCCAGCCACCCAGCTCCTCACAGTTCAGGGAGTGGTAACGGGACTAAGGAGGAAGGGACAGATAGGGATATGAGGTGGCCTGGGACTGCCCCTTTGCTGTCCCCTGGAGCTGTCAGGGTCTCCTCAGTCACAGGGAAAGCATAAATGGATGTCTAGTTGGGTCAAGCTATGACCGGGAACTTAAGATGCCTTCCTGCTCAGTGAAGGGAGAAAAAAAGAGAGAGAGAGAGAGAGAGAGAAATCACTGCTGCTGGGATTGTTCCAAAATCTCCATTATTAGATCTTATCTGGGTGAGTTTGCATTTGAATGAAAAACTGTCCACTTTGCTAAAAGCACATTTGGAAGGTCCATCAAGTCATCCGTTGTGATCAATTACACTTATTCATTAGCAGAGATCAGCCGCTTCTCCCATAGGTAATGCTAGTAATATTTTTATGTGCCCCTTTAACTTAAGGGAAGAGTCTGAAGATTTTACTCTAGTGCCAAGTTCCAAATACTCACTAGAGGCTGCCCAGGTGCCCAGAGCTGCTTCGAAGCTGGCTTCAGTCCCAGCTTCCCTGAGACCCACGTCAGTCACCCCTTCAGGTGTGCCCAGTGCGCTGGATTTTCTCCAGGGAGTTATTTTTATTTCTGTGTGCTGTCTCCTCTCTCTTTAAGGGCATTCTAACACACAAAGCATCCTGATGCAGATTAGGAATTAGCATTCTCTCTGGCCTAAAGAATTACAAAAGATGCCCCCTCTGGGCAGCTGCAGGGCACTGTCTGGTGCTTCCTGACTTCCGGCTAGTGGGGCCTGCGTGGTAGTTTAGGCCCCATTCCAGAGCCCCCCTGCAGGGCAAGCTTGTGGATGGAACCCCTGGACAGCCCGGTATGGGGGCCCTTCCTCCCAAACCTCCCCAGTCGAGGAGGTGCCTGGGGGTGGACACGCACGTGCATACATGCATGCAAACACGTACACGCACGCCTATACACGTATCCACACGTGCGCACAGTCATAAGCGTGTGCGTGTGCACACGATCTGGGAGAAAGAGCCTTCAGACAAACAGAGAGGCACTAGAGTGGAGGGATTCAGGGCAGGGATTTCCCCTCGGTGGGCGATAGCCCACGGAAATCGGCGCAGGGGGGTATGAAAGCAACGAGAGGCCTTCCTCGGCCACCCGTGGCTGTCCCTGCTTTATTTTTCCCCCGTAGCGCCCACCAAATTACCACTTCAGATGCTACTATTTTTTTTTTTAATGTTTATTTATTTTTGAGAGACAGAGACAGAGCATGAGGTGGGGAGGGGCAGAGCAAGAGGGAGACACAGAATCCGAAGCAGGCTCCAGGCTCTGAGCTGTCAGCACAGAGCCCGACTCCAGGCTCGAACCCACGAACCCCAAGGTCATGTCCTGAGCTGAAGTCAGATGCTTAACCTACTGAGCCAGTCAGGCGCCTGTGTGTTGATCTCTCTCTCTCTCGCCAGTAAAAGGCAAGATCAAAGAGAACAAGGATTTTTTAAAAATTTAAATCCAAGTTAGTTAACATCTAGTGTAATAATGAATGGTTTCTGGAGTAGAATTTAGTGATTCATCGCTTACATATACCACTCAGTGCTCATCCCCACAAGTGCCCCCCTTAATGCCCATCCCCCATTTAGCCCAGCCCCCCACCCAACACCCCTCCAGCAACCCTCAGTGTGTTCTCTGTGTTTAGGAGTCTCTTGTGGTTTGTCTTCCTCTCTGTTTGTATCTTACTTCCCTTCCCCTATGTTCATCTGTTTTGTACCTTGAATTCCACGTATGAGTGAAATCATGTGATATTTACCTTTCTCTGATTGACTTATTTTGCTTAGCGTAATACACTCTAGTTCCATCCGCATTGTTGCAAATGGTAAGATTTCATTCTTTTTGATTGCCGACTAATATTCCAGTGTGTGTGTGTGTGTGTGTGTGTGTGTGTGTGTGCGTGCGCGCGCGTGCCACATCTTCTTTATCCATTTGTCAGTCGATGGACATTTGGGCTCTTTCCATACTTTGGCTATTGTTGATAGCGCTGCTATAAACAAAGGGGTGCATGTACCCCTTTGAGTCAGCATTTTTGTATCCTTTGGATAAATTCCTATTAGTGCAATTGCTAGATCATATGGTAGTTCTATTTTTTTTAATTTTTTTAATGCTTATTTATTTTTGTGAGAGACAGAGAGACGAGTGTGAGTAGGGAAGGGGCAGAGAGAGAAGGAGACACAGAATCCGAAGTAGCCTCCAGGGTCCAAGCCGTCAGCACAGAGCCCGATGCGGGGCTCAAACCCATAATCCGAAGTCGGATGCCTAACCGACTGAGCCACCCAGGCGCCCCCCCCCCGTAGTTCTATTTTTAATTTTTTGAGGAACCTCCCTACTGTTCTCCAGAGTGGCTGCACCAGTTTGCATTCCCATCAGCAGTGCAAAAGTGTTCCTCTTTCTCCGAATCCTTGAGGGCAAGGATTTTTATCTCTTTCATCCACTGACGTCAAGCCCCAAAGCCTAGAACAGCGTCTCACACATGTTAGGTGTTCCATAAATATTTGTTGAATGATACATTTTTTTAATGGGATGGAATAGAAGAGAAAACATGGGAGCTCATTGCACATGGGAATGGTGAGCATTGTTCTTTTTTAAAACTTTGTTTCAGTTATGTATAAATGTGTGAGTATATACTGGGTAGATTGATTTTCTGATGTAGAATGTATTTCTTGCCATGGGTTGGACAAAAAGGTTCGAAAATGCTGATAAAGACTGTGGGCTTTGAAGCTAGCCTACTTGTATGAACTTGGGAAAAGGTATTTGAATTTTCTGTGTCTCAGTTTCCACATCTGTGAAATGGGACTGATAAACACTGCTTACATCATACTGTCGATATGAGGAATAAATGGGATTTTGTTTCTAGAGGGCTTCGTACGTGTCTTGACACATGGTAGGTACGGACTGCGTTGGCTAACCATGACTACAGGTCATTTTCTTTGAGATGCTTCAGAGATTCTCTCATTCCCAGATGGGAATCACAGATGGTTTCGTTTTCTGTGATGCATGTACTTTTTCTAGCAAGGCTCTGGCTCTTTCTAGAACCTTCCAGGAGCAGGGCAGGACCCAGGGTAGTGTCTTGGCTGGGAAGCTCTCTTCCTGGACCGGCCCTCATTTTTCTCCTTCTCAGCAGTCATGCCCATTATTTGTATTCTGACCCTTAACTGAAGTTCAGGTTTTATTGGGCCATTCAGTCTTGAGATCTTAAGGAGACAGTGCCGCATGAGAGTCAGAGAGGCATCGGTGCCTCTCTCCTCAGAAAAGGACCATTTTCTCTTAGATGAGAGGCAGATTCCCATGCAAAGACGCATATGGGTCTATTTCCACACATAGTAGCCAAACCAGAGTTTCAGTTAGAATGCCAGTTCTTTTAGCACCTGGTAGCTGGGATTGGTACTGGGGAAGACCAGGCCACGATGACATGGGTCAGGGTGGTGGTATGAATGGGGTGGGGCTTGCCCAATGAGAATGACTCGTGTTGGGTCAGGTGGGCTCTGAAGACAGGCCTGTGTGTCCCGCCTCTGCCCCTCACCAGTTCTGAGGCCACGGGCAAGCCGCCTCGGCCTCTATCAGATAGGAGTGACAGGACAGGGATAGCTAACACTTCCCGAGGGCTTACTCTGTGCCAGCGCCTGTTCTGAGCATTTTACATGTGCGTACTCACCTGTGCCTCGCAACAGCTTCGTAGGACAGGCGGTGTTATTATTTCCATTTTACGTAAGAGGATCCTGAGGCCCAGAGAGTTTCGGTAGCCCTGCCTCAGGTCCCTCAGCGTAGAAGTGACAGTTGGGATTTGAATCCAAGCAGTCTGACTCTGAGTCCTTGCTTTCAAACAAATAAGCTACACTGCCTCAATAATAGCACCTACCTCTCGGGGTCGTTATGAAAATTAAATACAATACGATATTTGAAGCGTTCAGCGAAGCACCTGGCACGCGGTGACCATCAAGGGCATACGTGTGTCTGTGTACGTTATTACTCTTTCCTCCATCACGAAAGTCCCCAGCAGACCCCACGGCGTGGGGGGGGGGGCGGTTGGTGTCCATCTGCTGCTGAGGTCGGCCATCGGGGCTCCCGCCCACCCCTGGGGCTCCGGGGTGGACTCGGCCTCACAGGTGAGCAGACCCCCGGCTGGGCGCTCTTGGGTGCACACAACTGCGTGCCCACGTGCAGAGCCCTGGTATTTACCCTTTCGTGTTGACACGCTTCCGTGCCATTCGGGCCGCAGAGGTTGGGTGACATTTCCTCCTCGGGGCTTATGCATCCCTTCCATAGCCGGTGGCATCCCCTGTGCCACACGCACACTCCTTGTGGACCAAAGTACACTCTTCTAGCAAAGCCCGAAGGAGGCTTCTTAGAGTCAGGCCTCCCTCTGACCGGCAGGGACTATTCGCCCGATATTCTGGTTGTAGTTCAGATGACAAAGCAAGTATCATTAGTATTTTAAATTGGCAGCATTTTCTCCTTGCACCAAACCTTGCCCAGTGGAGGGCAGGCGGTCTCTCTTTTTGCAGGCCCTTGAAATTCATTCCTTTGTTCATTCATCTGTTGCACTCGAGGAGAACTTATCTAGGTCTTGCTTCGTGCCAGGTCTGTGTTAGGAGCCAGGACTGCAAAAGTCGGTGACCTGCCTTTAAGGTTCTCACTGACTCTTTGGCTCCAAGGGTAGAAACCGTAAGTTTTTAGGTAAAGAAACAACCTTCCAACAGAACTTGGCAAATCCTGCGGCGCCTGGGTGGCTCAGTCCTTTAAACATCCGACTTCAGCTCAGGTCATGATCTCACGGTTTGTGGGTTCGAGCCCCGCGTTGGGCTCTGTGCTGACAGCTCAGAGCCTGGAGCCTGCTTCGGATTCTGTGTCTTCCTCTCTCTCTGCTCCTCCCTCACTCATGCTCTGTCTCCCTCTCTCTCTCTCTCTCTCAAAAATAAATAAACATTAAAAGAAAAAAAAAGAACTTTGTAAACCCTGAAATGAATGACTAAGGACTGTTCATCTGAATCTGAGTGGCGTCCAAGAGCCTGGGACAGGAAGAGACCCTGCAGCAGATCCACTCCTGCCCTTCTCCAGACAGAGCCCTGGAGACCTGAAAGTAACCTCAAGGTCACATGCTCGTGACCCTCGAGGCTGGGCCTAGGAGCCAGGACGAGGCTCTTTCCATTGGTCTGTGGCCTTTTCTTTCCTAGATGTTTAAGCAGAGAGCTCTAAAGACATAAGTTCTGCCAACGTCCTGGTAACAGGAGCAGGAGGCGATCGCATTTAGCCTCACAGCCATCTCGGCAGTTGCGAATTACCACTGCCGTTTCATGGGTAAGTGCCAAGGCTCAGAGAGGTAAAGAAATTGACCCAGGGTCAGACAGTTCCTGATGGAATCCGCCTGAACTCAGTCTCACAAAAACAGCACTCTTTAACTTCCGGCACTTAGTGCTGTCCTGGGCCAGCCGTAGGCTTCTAGAGTTCCCTTCTCAGGAGGCCCTGCCGTCGGATTCTGCCACGCTGCCAAAGGAGACTTTTCATTTTTAATCTGCATGGGAAATGCACTTCCTCCTTGGGACTCATGTTACCTAGATCATTTGTAACCTGATGGGTTTTTTTCCCCTGCCCGCGAGTGACTAATGAGATTTTTGCTTCGGGAAGAATTCCTTGTGTTCAGTAGACGTGTCTGAATAACTTAATTCAAAGTGTTGAATTTTCGGCCTTAGCCGTGATACAGTAATTTTTTTTTTCCATTCCCTGTTGCGGAGAGATATTAAAACACCATCTGAGACACATGAGCTGGTCGTTGGCTGTGATTCGTTTGTAAGTGGAGGTGACGCGGTGTCGCTTGGCTTCTCGAAGCCTGCTTCTCTCCATCACCACCCCACCCCCCACCAGCTTAGCACTGTCTACACCTCGCGGGAGCACTCCCCCAGCCAGCCAGAGGGTGTGTGGGGGGGTTGTTTAAGGAGCCCTTCCTTCTCTACACGTGCATAGTAAATACAACCAAGACTCAAAACTTTTCTTCTCCTCTATTTGTTTTTCTTCTGGTTAAGAGCCTATTCACAAAGCGAGCGCCTCTATACTCGGCCCCGGGTCTGTATGTTTGAAAATCAGCACCTCGACGTATTTTCCCGGCTTTGAAACAACGGTACCGACACGTTCCCCATCTGAGAAATGGGGCTAATGTGAGCCAGCTTGCAGGGTCGTAAGGCCTACCTCGGCTGAGTTACTGACTCTGTCTCAGCCTCGGAATCCTTGTCTGTCACACGCGGGTGTGACACTACATCCTAGACTTGCAAAGCATAAAGGGGACGAGTGTGTGAAGAGTACCTAGCACAGGGCTGGGCACAGAAGCCTTTAATGACGCTTACGTGGTGTTGTTATTAGAACTAAGTCCGGGCCCCAGCTCACATTCCTATCTCTTCGTGCAATGAAGTTCCGCAAGCCTCTCGTCTGCCTCTTTCTCTCCTTTCTGACCCCCTCCAGGTCCACAGGTGTTTTGCTCCTTTGGCGGGAGACAAGCTTTCTTGTTCCTTTGTGGTCCCTGTTTTTTTTTCCCCCAACATCTATAAAACTGTCATCTGGCCTCTCTTTATTTCTTACTCACTACCCACTTGCTTTCAGCTAATGAGCATTCCTGCCAGTGCCTTTTCCTGGGCTCTGTCTGGCTTCCCAGATGCCCTTCCACCCCCACTTAAACCCAGTCACAAAGCCAGCCCTTCCTTCAAAGCCTGGCTTTTCCGTGGCACCTTGTGTTGGTTGAGATAGGGGTTTGCTGCATATGACAAGACCCAAAAAAGTAGCCTAAGCAAGATGGAGGTTTATTTCTCTCTCAGGTATAAGAATGCCAGAAGTAAGCAGTCCAGGGAGAGTATGGTGACTCCACAATCATCAGGAATTTGGGCTGCTTTTGTGCTTTTCTGTCTCAAGGTTGCCTCATGGTCCAAAACAGCTGCTGAAAATCCAGCCATCACATTCACGTTTCAGATGACAATTAGAAGAAAGGGAGGAAGGACGAAGTGGCAGCTCTTGGTCTGCCTTTTAAGGCACTTTCCTGGTAGCCTCTCCTAACAATTTCTGTTTAGACCTCATTAGCCACCTCTAGCTGCAAGGGAGGCTGGGAGATGTAGTATTTGATCTGGGCGTGTGGCCACCTCCGCTAAAATAGGGTCTCTGTTACAAGGAAAAATGGAAGAATTGTTATTGAGGAGGCAGCTAGCAGCCTCTGGCACAAGCCTTTTCCAACTACTCCAGCCCATCTTGTGGTTCTTCGAGTGAGCCCCACACTCACACAAGTGTCTTATTATTGTGCCCTCTATTAATTCATTGACCCAGCGAACAAATAACGACTGAACCCCTGCTCTGTGCGAGGCACAATGCCTTTTCTCTGTTGACCGTGAAGTGCAGCTTTCAGACTCCGAGGGTAACTGGCTCCTTGAAAGCAGAGATCACGGCTGAGGCTTCTTTTTCTCCCGCACAATCTCCTTCACAGGCCTGGGCCCACGGCAGGCACTCGAGGAGTCCTCGGTTGACTTTGAAACATCACAAGTGAGAAGTTCAGTGAAAAAATAAATCCCCTGCCTTGGTACTGTGCTAGAAAATCCCGGTCGTATAAGGACTGGTTTTGGCTCACTGTGGTTCCGAGGAGCCAGAGCGAGAGAGCGGGCACGGGGCACGTCTACACATCAGGGCTGCGTTGTGGCCACAATGGACCGGTCCAGGTGTCGCGGCGGACCTGGCAGTTTTGGAAACCAGACTAGTTTGTGGACCCCGCCAGGATCACAAGCAGGAATCTCCGCGCCCACCTGACTTCCTCCACCGCCGCTGCGCGTAGCCGTATTTGTGCCACGCAAGTCTCTCCCGCTGCTTCTGCGCTGCACGGCTCCAGTGACTCTGCAGTCTTTCCGCAGGCGCGTGGGCCTCGGTTCGCGTTGCTGTCTTCCTGTCTGATCCTTGCTCTAGTCTGCCTGAGACGAGGCTGTCTGAAGGGGGCTTGCCTAGAGCTTATGTCATATCTTGTGGCTGCTGAGACAATGATTGTTTTAAAAATGTTATTGGCACTTAGTCAAAGAGCTAGAGCATATATAGCAACTACTACCTGCAAGGCCCTGTGTTCAGTGTTTAACCTACACGGTCACATTGATATTCAGCACGGTCTACCGTTCTTCACCTCCTGCGAGTACCCTCTCTTCTCACTTTGCAGGTGAGGAAAGCTGAGACTCTGGCCAATTAACTAACAAGCCCAGGTTCTCTTAGGGCTGAGGGCTGGGGTTATTTTCTTCTCCTATTTAAAAAATTAATTATTTTATGGAGAGAGAATTCACCTAGTATAAAACTCGCCCCTTCGGAGTACGCAGTCACGGGTTTTTCGTATGTTCATCCCTCGTCTCTAATTCCAGCCCGTTTTCATTCGGGGGGACTGTGTTTGGGTCCAGGCTTCTCCTCTGACCACAGCATTCCCTTTTCTAACTCACCACGTGCAGTGAGATAAAATCGTTGCCGGAGGCGCCCGGGTGGCTCATTCAGTTAAGGGTCCGACTTCGGCTCAGGTCGTGATGCCACGGTTTGTGGGTTCGAGCACAGTGTCGGGCGCTCTGCCGTCAGCACGGAGCCTGCTTCAGATCCTCTGTCCCCTGCTCTCCCTGCCCCTCCCCTGCTTGCACTCTCTGTCTCTCTCAAAATAAATAAATAAACTTAAAAAAATAGTAAAATAAAATAACTAAGCCAGGCATGCCTGGATGGGTCAGTTGGTTAAGCATCCGGCTCTTGATTTCAGCTCAGGTCATGATCTCAAGGTTCGTGGGTTTGAGCCCCGCCTTGGTCTCTGCACTGACAGTGTAGAGCCTGCCTTGGGATTCTCTCTCTCTCTCTCTGCCCCTCCCCTGCTTGTGGTCTCTCTCTCTCTCAAAATAAACATTAAAAATCTGTATATATGAAAATAACTAGGCCAGGCTTGAGTGAGATATACACAGGAGACCATCTGCTTCTTCAGTTGCTTCCTCATCATCGAGATGGTCCTGGCGCCCTTTCGAATCCCGCCCCCCCTCCGGGCCGCACCCCACCCGTCTGTGTTTCCCGGACTTGGGGCAAGGGCAGAACATCCCAAAGCTGAGTTCCGCGAGCATGCCTCCTTCCTGCCTTGGGGTTGTGGTTGGCCTGGTGAGAGCCATCCTCGTTCTGACCTGTGTCTTACTTGCCTTGGTAGCCCCACAGTGTCACAGAGCCCTGGCATATGGGAAGCGCTCAAACAATGTTCAGGAATATCTGGACTTGCACGTCAGTGCCCCTGAGCGAAACCAGTGCCCTGACCAGCAGTTCTGCCTCCAGCCTAGTCTTTCTCCTTCAGCCCCCGGTTATCTTCCACATTAAAGCCAAAGGGGTCGCTCTCACCCCTAAATCTAATTATGCACCCTCTGCTTGCACTCTTCAGCGACTCGACTCGCTGCCTCCTGCAAAGTAAATCAGAGCTTCTTAGACGCAAACGTGCCCAGCTGATTGTGATCGGTCTGCCCTCGGCTCCGCCCTCCCCCGCCACAGGTGCATATACTTCATGCCCTAGCAATCCGGAGCCGCTCGACGTTTCCAGACATACCCTGCGTCCTTATTCCTCCGCGGGTGCTGCTCCCGTTCCCTGGAGTGCCCTCTCCGTGTTCGTCCGTAGGACAAATGACTGTTCGTCCCTCAGGGCTCAGCTAGGAGGTGCTTCCTCAGTGAAGCCTCCCCTGCGTTCCTAGGTAGACTCAGGAGCGTGTTTGTCTGCAGAGAAAACTGGGCCACAGCGATGCAGGGTACTGGCTCCCGAGGATGTCCATGTCCCAAGCCCTGGAACCTAGGAGTGTGTTCTCTTACATGGCAGAAGGAACCTTGCAAAGGGATCGAATGAAGAACGTTGACGTGGGGAGAGACTCGCGGATTCCCTGGGTGGGGCCCAGTGTAGAAACAAAGATCTTCAACGCGGGGGAAGGAGGTAACGGGGTCAGAGTGATGCGACATGATGAGGACTCAACCCACTGTCGCGGACTTTGAAGAGGACGGAAGGGGACCTGGAGCCAAGCAGTAAGAGCAGCCTCTAGAGGCTGGAAAAGGCAAGGAAACTCATTCTTATCTTCTAGAGCCTCCAGAAAGGACCCCAGCCCCTGCCAGCACCTTGTCTTTAGTGTCGTTTTAAGCCGTGAAATTTGCAATCATTTGTTAACAGCAATAGAAACTAGCACAATGACCTGACCAGATAGGGCTTTGTTTTCCTTCAATCCCGAGAACTCCAGCGGCGGGCTCTCTGGGACGGCTCCGCAGTGCTCTCGGGGGTTATTTAGCAGAAGGATGTTTGTCCTCTTCTTGTTGCCTCATGGTTAAAAAAAAAAAAAAAAATCTGCTGCCTCACCAGATGTGTGCTCGTGTTTCAGAGAGGGAGTAGGGTGCAAAGGACTGTAGTGATCACACTGGCTGTCCCTTTAAAAAGCTCCCCCCACCAAACCCTACCTAGCAACTGCTGCTTTCCTGCTATTGGCCAACATCACGTGGCGTCATTAGCTGCAAGGAGGGCTGGGGGCGGGGCGGGGATCAGGGATTTCAGCCCTCGAGGCTCTGTTGTAGAGAGTGTTAAAGAGAGGACACCGGTAAAGAGAGAAGGAGACCGTGATTGGCTTCGGGAAACCAGCCCATGTTAGCCACGCGGTTCTTCCCTGAGCTTTGCACATACCCTCATTTGAGCAATTATAAGACGGTGTAAATAGGGTTGCCTGTCTGTCTCCCCCGCTGGAGTCTGACCCCTTAAAGTGTGTGTGCGTTAGAAATGGACCACTTTGTCAAATCCTAGTCTCCCTGCCCCTAGCACAATGCTGGTGTATTATTGTATTTACTAAAGGAAAAAAGAAGAAGAATGAGCCTTTTCAAGTAAGAATTTTGTGGGATTTGGACTACCTGGGGAGACCACTGGGATCTCCAAGCACTTAAAGTGCTTTTACTGTTTTCTCCTCTTCTTCCTCTTCCTCTTTGCTTTTATCTTCATCTCTTCCTACCCCTGCCCCCCCCCCTTTTCTTTTTGGATCAGTAGGACCAATTAATAAGACATTTTCTAAAGCCATTATTCTCAAGGGCTGTGGTGGAGGTTTCCTCCCGAAGCCATTTTCAAACTTCGAATGCCCCTGAGGAGGTTTTGATGTGTGCCCTTCAGCTCATTACCGTGTCTGCCTGCCCACCAGTTCAAATCTGCCATTTTGCGCCCCTCTTACTGATGGGAGTGTGGCGTTTCCTCAAGGTGGACAATGAAGAAAAAGGACGATACTTCAAACCTGGCCAGCTAGGTCCTCCCCAACTGACGGAGACCCATGCTAGTCATTAGGACTGTACACGAAATATTGTGGTTCCCCCTTGCTTTCCAGGAACATGGTAGGTAGGATTACATCCCTGGTTCCCTTGAAATTGGGTAGGAACCTTTGCCTAGTTCTAACCAGCGAGTTTGAATGGAAGTGATGTGTGCAGCTTCTGGACCAGAGCATTCAATGCTGGTATGAGACCTCTTTTCCTTCTTTGCTCCTGCAGTGTACAATGACTAAGCCAGTGACTGTTCAGTCAGCCTGAGTCCTAGGGGGAGGGCAATACAGAACAGAGCTCCCAGTCAATCATTAATGGACGTGGACTAGAGTGAAATAGAACCGTCACCATTTTAAGCCACTGCAATCTTTGGTGCTCTTTGTTACTGTAGCATCATCTAGTTTATCCCGACTGATACAAACGCCTGACTTATATTCATAAGGAAGAACGACTCTTTGGAGCTTCAGAAATCAAAGTAATTTCCTCAAAACCTTTAAGTTCCCAGGGCACCTGGCTGGCTCAGTCAGTGGATGATGTGATTCTCAATCTCAGGGTTGTGAGTTCAAGCCCCGTGTTGGGCATGGAGCCTCCTTAAAAGAAAAAGAAAAGAAAGAAAGAAAAGACAGAAATGCAGGATCTCAGGCCTAACCCTATACCTGCATTAAAAAAAACAGGGGTGCCTGGGTGGCTTAATCGGTTAAGCGTCGGACTCTTGATTTTGGCTCAGGTCATGATCTCATGGTTTGTGAGTTTGAGCCCCACATCAGGCTCAGCACTGACATTGTGGAGCCTGCTTAGAATTCTCTCTCCCCGCCGACCCCGCCTCTGCCCCTCCCCCACTTGTCCTCTCCTTCCCTCTCTCTCTCTCTCTCTCTCTCTCTCTGTCTCAAAAATAAATAAAAACTTAGAAAAAGAAACAAAAAGAGATGAGACATCTTAAAAAAAACAAAACAGAGGCACCGGGGTGGCTCAGTTAAGCATCTGACTTTGGTTCAGGTCATGGTCTCATGGTTCCTGAGTCCGAGCCCCACATTGGGCTCTCTCTCTGCTGTCAGCGTGGAGCCAGCTTTGGAACCTCTGTCTTCCTCTGTCTGCTCCTCCCCTGCTCACAGGATCTCTCTCTCTCAAAATGAAATAAACATGCAAAAGGAAGCTCTAAAAAACAAAGCAAACACACACAAAAAGCCCCCCTCGGTTCCCTTCTCACGGAGTCCAAGTGGTAACCATAGCTATTGTAGGTATATATCCGGGTGGGGGGGGGCGTGTCTCAAAAATGTGAAAAACAGTGTTAGAAACGGCTACATTGTTTCACTGTTGTTTTATTCAGTGATTTCCTAGAAGGATTTTGTAGAGCTCCTGAGCAGATCTCATGGCTAAGATTTTTTACAGACGATACAGAGCAAAAGCAGCGAGAAAAATATATGTATGGACAGACCACAGAGGTCCAGCAGAGGCTTTGAGGTCTCTCCTCGTCTGAGGCCATTTGGCAGTGCGCTCTCTCTCAAAGCCGACTACAAACACACGCATGGACTATCTACGCCCGAGGAAGTCTGTTTGGGTCTGAAGGTTTGAGACCATTATGAGGTGCTGGTCACACAGGCACACCCTGATAAACAACCAGCCCTGGCAACCAAAATAAGAACCCCCGAAATGAAACCAAATGTACCTCAGCGATGCTGGTGTTTGTGCGAAAGGACCAAACAAGCCATCTCAGCAGGGTCCGTTGTTCTAGGTGCAGAATCATGAAATCGCTACCATAGTGAAAAGGATACTAGGATTAAAACGGTGGGAACCTATCTGGTCCGTGATGTCCTTGGTCTGGTAGAATACTGACTTTATTTGTGAGGGTAGAAGGCCTAAACTTTGTCTGATTGCTGAGCTCTCTGATAAGTGTAAGTTCCTTGGGGAATTGGCACAATGAGGGTGACACTCAGAAAAGTTTCAGAAATGCAATGCAATTGTCCAAGATCTTTGTTCGTTAATTAGACTTTGGGGGCCATACCGGCAGCCCCCTCACCACTTACCTATGATTTCAAGCCATGAAGAATGGATTTGTAAGCAAAAGTTTGAAATTATCAATCTGTAATTTGGGGACCACCTGACTATAATGAAATGGTTTTGCCAGGCCGGGTATTTCTTAGAAGGATACATTACACACGTAATTTACCGTCCATGAGACTCAGTATTATTTTTCCCATTCCGTACTAATAAGTCTGGAAATACTGAGGCACTTGCCCAAGTCACACAGCTAATAGGACGAAGCTAGGATTAGAACCCCAGCTCTTTCTGCGGCCAAAGTATAGCCCACCACTAACTCTTTTTTCTTTTTCTTTTTCTTTTCATTTGGTAAACTCTGTACGCAACATTGGGCTTGAACTCATAACCCAGAGAGCAAGAGTCCCATGCTCTACCAGCGGAGGCAGCCAGGCGCCCCCCCCATGGCCCGCTCAGTCTTTGTCTCTCTAGGCTACTTCTCCTCACCTGAAGGGGATTAGACTAGATGGTTTTCCAGGCCTAAACTTTCTGAACACCAGTAAGTTAGATGAACTGCTACTTTGTACCAAGTAACGGTTAAGAGTCTGGCTTTGACTCAGAGCGGCCTGGGTTTGGATCCAGTCTGTAGGCCACTGGTTATTTTGTACCCTTGACCAAGTTGCTTCACCTTTCCATAAACCCATTTTCTTTTCTCTACAATGGAGATGAATAGATCTCACCTGGTGGTGTCGAGATGAAATGAAATAATGTACAGAAACTGTGTGGCACAGGGCCTGGCCTACTGTAGGCTCTGTGTAAATGCAGACGGCCGCTGGCGTGACGGTCAAGAGTGTCCCGGCTAGGACTGCATTGCCTGCGTTCAAAGCCTAGCTCTGCCATTTACTGTTACGCAGCCTTGGGCTCACTGAACTTTTTTCTGCCTCGGTTTCCGTATCTGCAGACTGAAGGTGATAATAATATGATATCAATACCAAAGTAAGTTGGTGTAAACATTGAATAACTTAACATGTAAAGCACTGAGAAAAGCACCTGACACACGGTATGCAATGCGTGTTAGTTAACTCTAATGTGTGTTGGCCGTATGCTTTGCTGAAATAGACGGCAAGGGTGACAAATGGTCTCTGGCTCATCTTGTTGCCTGGGCATATCCTTAACTGAAACCCGAGGCTTCTGGAAATCCTGCAGTTTGAATAACCCAAGAGCCGGAGCAGCGGAGCGTCCAATTACGGAGTCTCACAGCCGCAGCCTGGGGAGGAAGGTGAGGCCTCGGCGCCGGCTAGCCGAGGTCGCGGTCCTGTTATGGAGAAGGCCCTGCTTTGTATGCAGCTGCCTTGCCTTCGGTTTGGCTGCATAATTGTGCCTTTTTGTTTTATTATAAAGCATCTGGAGGAATTCAGAGCCCTCTCCCGCTGACAGCAGCGAAAGCCACAAGAGTGTCAGGCTCTAATGAGCCTGTTCGGACGCTCTGACTCTCTACCAAGGCTGCCAGGCAGGGCGTTCACACACAGGCCCTGCCCGGTGTCCACCGGCTCCCTCTGAGCACAGGCCACCACTCCGGACTTTGTTATGGGGCTCCCCGAACATCGCCAGGATCCCGCATGCCTGTCTTCATTGTCTCAGGAGGGGACAGATGCTTCCTGAATGCTGGGCTCGGGGGTAACCTTTGTGAGCTGGCAGCGAGGAAACAGAAATTAATTATTCATAGCCATGGGCCTGAAGGAGCTGTCGTTTGCAGAGTTGACTCTCTTTCTGGCTGCCAGACCCAGAATTCCCCAGGGCCTTGGCGCAAGCAGGAGACTGCAGGGTCCTAGGAGACGCGTCCCGGAAAGCAGGGGAGGCAGGTAGCCGGCCCTGGGCTACATGGGGTCTGCTGCTGCAGTTTGTTTGGGCTGCAGAGGGTTAAAACAAAATGGAAACAACTTAAAATCTGGAAACGGTATATAAAATCTGGATTTCCGGCTTTTCCTGGGAGGCGGGCAGTCTCCGGCACACGTGGAAATGATCAGGTGAACAGCCGACCCCTTCAGACCGGGCAGGGTTTCAGGAACTGCTGCAGCCCTGGGCTGGCCCCGCTTTCTGCTGCGTCCTGCGGGGGGTGTGTATAGTGCGGTGAACAAGCAAGACTTGGAGCTGGGCCGCCCGGCCTTGCAGCCTGCCTCTGCCACTTACTAGCTGCATAGCCATAAGCAAATTACTTAAGCCCGGTGGGCCCCAGTTTCCTCATCTGCAGAATGGGGGTTATATTAATAGTTTACCTAACAAATGTGCAAGAAGGGAGTGAGTTTGTATAAGTACTTAGAGCTGCCTTTTGCATTCCAAGTGCTGCTTAGGTGTTAATTACACTAGTATTACGCTCCTTGCCTAGTGTCTTAAGCCTTTGAGTTTATAATCCGTGTGCTAAAGAGTTTTCCAGAGAAGAAAAAAAGGTATTTCTTTCCTAGTGTGCATCCTTATTCACTCATAAGCCTTTACTCCCTCGTCCAGCCCCCCATCTG
Organism: Paguma larvata; assembly: GCA_030068075.1. Classification (NCBI taxonomy): domain Eukaryota; kingdom Metazoa; phylum Chordata; class Mammalia; order Carnivora; family Viverridae; genus Paguma; species Paguma larvata. Next base: position 8,587,113 of record CM057843.1, read on the forward strand.
CGCATCTTGGAATATACCCATCAGAGTAGTGCTACCCTCGGTAACAAACCAACTCCAACATGTCAGTGGTTTAACGGGCGGAGTTTCTTCCGGTTCCCATGACGGTGGATGTTGGTGTTCCCGATGGGCAGGTTTGCTTCTGCGGTCACTCAGAACCCAGGCGCCAGCACCCTGCTGCCTCTGCCCTCCTCCAGGTCCTGTGGTTCTCGGCTTCCGGAGGGCTCTGGGCAAACAAGAGAGTGAAGACACATGTGCTTCCTAACTCCTCTTGGCCCAGAGGTGATACCCATTTCTTTCGCTCACGTTGCATTGGCAAAGAGCAGGCCCATGGCCCCTCTTAGATGCTGGGGTCCTGGGGAGGGGACTGGGGCAGGAATCTTTGGGGGACCCTCAGCTGTCCTTGCCACCATGGTCGTGTTAAAGAAGCCCCCAAATCGACATCTCCCCGGGTTTCTTTTCCGGTTGCTACTTTTAGCTTGTGAAACGTTCCCAAGGGTGACCACCTTGTCTTTGGTTTTCGTCCAGTTTTCTCGGGGGAGAAGGAGGGAAACAACTTTTTATTTTTAGTTTCATCCTAAGTTTGTACATGGCATAAAAGCATTGATTTAGGGTATCGAAATTAGGTTTGGGCAATAATATTTCATCTGAGTGACTTATTTGGACAGAAATACAACTCAGTTATTGGGATTATATATACATTGAGATAGCTGCCAACTTAGAAGAAAAAAGAAAAATCAGAAGAAAAATCCTGATTTGCAATCAGAATTTTTATATGCAAATCTTAAGCCTCTCCTTTCTTCTTCCTTTATTTTTTTTTAATTTTTTTTCAACGTTTATTTATTTTTGAGAGACAGATGGAGATAGAGCATGAGTGGGGGAGGGTCAGAGAGAGAGAGGGAGACACAGAATCCAAAGCAGGCTCTAGGCTCTGAGCTGTCAGCACAGAGCCCGACATGGGGCTTGAACTCACAAACCGAAAGATCATGACCTGAGCCGAAGTCGGACGCTTAACCAACTGAGCCCTCCAGGCACCCCTCTTCTTCCTTTAAATTAGGCTAAAGTAGGTAATTTAAACTTGTTAAGGCAATTACTCATGGAGGAGATATATGTATATTTATGATACAATCAAATGTATGTATCATAAATTTAAAAAATTGATAAAAGCCAAAATACATTTTTAGGAGGGACCCTATACAGGCTAATCTTCAGGATTAAGAAAAGAAGAAACGAAAAGAAGTCCTATGCAGCAGTTCACGTCTCTTCAAAATAGAAAGTGTCTCACGCTGCTTTTTTTTAACCGGTTCGTTTCTTTGGAACCACAGAGCCTGTCATCCTTGAAGAAGTGAGATCGCCGTGGGGTTAAGACACTGTCTCTGCTGCAGTTCGCACACACTGCTTCTGAGAAGCTAGCGCCACTTTCATGACCGAGGACAATGACTTCAGCGACTGTAATTGAGACTTATTTAGTTTGCTCTCTGGCTTCCAGATTGACCGACAGCTTTCTCGTGTCCCTGCACGTCGGTCTTTTGGTGAATTGGTCGCAGGCGCAGAATGGAAAGGAAACACGGGGTCTGCAGTTTCTTGTCTGACCGCTTCCCAGGCTGACCGGACTTTCTCCTGGAGCACCCTACAGAACCAAGAGGTTTTGGAAACTGAATGGTGGAACTAGCCAGCTCTCTTTCTTGGTCCCTGGGCGAGAGCTTGTTTAATGTCATACCTCAAAGAAAGATCCGCATTAGAACAAACTCCGGATCTCCACTTGTGGGCAGATGAGCGGACTCTTAACGGATTCTTTACAGGTCCGTTCGGGGATCTGCTGGGGAAGTCACGCTCCTTTAGCTGATTGGCAAAGGGGCGAAAAATACTCTCGAGTCCAACCCTGTCATCCCAGCTGTGGCTCCTCCCTCTGCCCACGTCTCTGTGTCTGAATTTAACACTGGTTTCATTCTGCCTCTTACCTATTATGGTAACTTCAGTGTTACCCCCACTTCCCAGGGCTTGCTGAAGGCAGGGACTGGCTTAGGGTGCTCAAGGGTGCAGACGCTTGAGCCACATTTACCAGCTGCGAGGACTTTAAAAGGTAACTTCGCCTCTCTGTGCCTCCATTTTCTCATCTGTGAAATGGACGTGTCAATAGCATCTCTTCCTGGAATGTTGTAAGAATCGAATGAAGTAATCCGTGGTAAGTACTCAGCCGGATGTGCGGTGAGCGCTCAGTAAACGACAACCCATATTATGATTTACCGTCTGTTCTCCTGCATCCGCCGTAGAGCCTTATGTGTCCTGCGTGCTTGACAAATGTTTATCAGTTGGCCCAAAAGAATGATTGAGGAAATGACGAAACTATTATTCTTCTACTTTTAGAATAACCTATATAAAGACCGGATTGCAAGTCAGCATCCGCAGGAGCACTGTAAAAAGACAAATTCCTAGGGCGCCCGGGTGGCTCAGTCGGTTGAGTGTCCACCTCTTGATTTCGGCTCAGGTCAGGTCATGATCTTGAGGTTTGTGGGATCGAGCCCCGCACTGGGCCCTGTGTTAACAGCGAAGAGCCTGCTTGGGATTCTCTCTCTCACACGTCTTTCTGTCCCTCCTCTGCTCACGCTCCATCTCTGTCTCTGTCTCTCTCTCTCTCTCAAAATAAATAAATAAACATAAAAAAGAAAAGAAAAAAAGACAGACTCCTGGGGCCTAGACCCACCAACGTGGCATCCCGGTGGGTTTGGGCACAGCCTGGAATCTATATTTTTAACCGGTCCCTGGAATTCTTTTTTTTTTTTTTAAAGATGATTCATTTATTTTGAGAAAGAGAGAGAGCACACAAGGGGCAGAGAGGGAGGGAGAGAAAAATTCCCAGGAAGGCTCCACACTGTCAGTGCAGAGCTCAACGCTGGGTCGATCTCACAAACCATGAGATCGTGACCTGAGCCCAAATCAAGCGTCGACTCGAGCCCCTATAGAGATTTTAATTTTAATTAATCTCTACACCCAGCGTGGGGCTCAAATCCACAACCCCGAGATCAAAAGTCTGAACACACTCCACCGACTGAGCCAGCCAGGCACCCCTCAGCCAGGCACTTTTATATCAAAAAGAAAATTTTATTTGCAATTGCCATCGAATGTGGAAAACAGGGTGAGGCTGTGTTCATCACATCCCTTTTCTTTCCTTTTCAAAAATTTTTATTGTGCTAAAATATGCATGACGTACAGTTTATCATCTTAACCATTTTGAAGCGTACAGTCAAGAGTATTAAATCCATTTATGATATTGAACCAGCCATCACCACCATCACCTCCAGAACGCTTTTCATCTTGCAAAACTGAAACTCTCTACCCGTGAAACAATAGCTCCAACCCCCCACTGCCCCACAGCCTCTGCCAACCACCGTCCTACTTTCGGTCTCTATGAATTTGATTAGGCTGTACGTACCTCAGGTAACTGGAATCGTGCGATGTTTGTCTTTGCGTGACTGGCTTTCACTTAGCATACTGTCGTCAAGTCTTATCCCTGCCGTGGCAGGTGTCAGAATTTCCTTCCTCCTACGGGCTGAATGATATTCCGCGCTATGTCTACACCACACTTTGATGATCCGTTCATCCATCTTTGGCCACTTGCGTTGCTCCCCCATTGGAGCTATCGCGGATAATGCCCCTCTCAACTTGGTGTACACGTATCTTCTTGAGACCCTGCTTTCACTTCTTTTGGGCACATGCCCAGAAGTGGCATTGCTGGAACAATGTGTGGGGAGGCCCTTTCTGCCCATACAGCCCCAAACATTGACGTTACAAGGAAGCCAAAATAAAGTTCGCAGTTTGTGCCTGGGTGGCTCAGTCGGTTGGGCGTCCAACTTCGGCTCAGGTCATGATCTCACGGTTCGTGAGTTCGAGCCCCACACTGGGCTCTGTGCTGACAGCTCGGAGCCTGGAGCCTGCTTCGGATTCTGGGTCTCCCTCTCTCTCTGCCCCTCCCCAACTTATGCTCTGTCTGTCTGTCTGTCTCTCTCAAAAATAAATAAACATTAAAAAAATTAAAAAAAAAAAAGAAGTTCCCAGTTTGCTTAAGAGCTTTAGGTGCTTCCAAGGAAAACGTGAAGGGAAAAGCCCTTTCAAGTCTGTGAGTAGATAAGGAGTTGCCAGCAGCTGATAAAGTAACCCACTTGTGTTAGGAACAGGCAAACAGTCAGAGGGAGGAAGCCGCCCAGGGTGACCCTTGGCCCGAGAGCAAACACAGCATCAGCAGGCTGAGTGACACTTGGACCATGGGACAGAAAAGTCCATTGTGCTCTGCTATTTCAAGACACTTGGCCGGTTGTGGTTTGAATCATGTAGGTCACCCTCTCGCTGCCCCCAGATAGGGATCACGGTGTTTGAAGGCATCGGGTTCCGAGCTGGAATGCTCCCCTGCATTCATTCCCCTTGCCGAGCTTTGGGGAAGGAGGGCGGTGGGGTGGGGCCACATCTTTCCACCCAGGTCACGAGCGACAGCCGCAGAGTCCCCACACAGGCTGAGTCTCTGCCTCTCTGAGTTTCATGACTCTCTGCCTCTTGTCTCTCCCTCTCTCAAAGGGGTCGGCCTTCACTAACTTAGAGGTGGGCAGTGCGAAAATACACGTGTGTGTATCTTCTTTGGGAGCAGAGAGTCATGTGGACTTAAGACAACCACTTCACTGCAATTTTGCAAATTTGCTGAGTTTGTAAATAGTTCGGCAAACCCGCTGGACTTTAATAAATGGAACTTTTTCTGGTATTTTAAAAAGTCACTGGATGGCATGATGTATCTATAACCTCCAAACTCGTCAATGAGAGAGGTCAACAAATACCTTTACTATAATCCTCAATGTTCATGGAGTATCTAAATTACCAAGTATTGGAGGGTTCAAAGAGAAGAATTTGGACGATGAAACATATCCACTTCAAAGCAGGTTGCAGAGAGTAAAAGCATTGTATGTCTGATTTTATAACCATGGGAGATCAATTCGGGGCTACCGTAAACTCCTCTCCAGGAGAACGGGGTGCAGCCACCATTAAAGCAACTTCATTGACACCTGAATTGTGCCGAACGGCGCGTCACAGGAAAGAGTCCAAACCTCCACTTCAAGAGAATTTTTTGGTGTCCCTGTGCGACCAGGCTAGCAAACAGGTTTTCACTGCATGAGTGTGAATACAGTGGAGACCCATGCCAGGGGCTTGCCATCTTTACCTGTCTCCCAAGACACAAAGAAGGTCTTTATTAAACTGTTGGTAACCACCGTGTTCAACGATCCATCAGTGACCACCACATCTTTGCAGGCTGACCAGTGGTTACAAAAGTCTTAGCACCTGCTTCACCATCTTGAGGACACAGCCTTTGGCATTTTTCTTGGTTTTTCCAGTGCCCACAAGGCTACCCGCAAAAATCGCAGGCAGCTCCCTCTTGTCGCTCTCCCTTAGAGTCACAGGGAGCAGTGGTCCGTCAGGGCCACTACACCCAGAGCGGTGACGAACTTGAGCCTCGTTAGGAGTAAAGACTTCTCACTGCGCAGGTCAGCAGGAAACACGCAAGTCGTGTGGGAATGCATTGATCGAGACCCAGCGCAGCCCGCCGTTGGCCTCGGAGACGGGCAAACGCTAAGATCGGCTGAGGGCGCTGTGTCTGACGCCTGGTTCCGTTAGGCCACCGACAGAGCTGCTTCCCATGTGTCCCTTTGGCCAGGAAGACTGAGAGGACAGGATCTAGGGTCACCACTCTTTCCTTTCCTGGGGGACCCATGGCAGGGCAGGGAGGGGGAGGGTCTGGAAAACTTCTCTTTTTAATCCCTCAGAACTCAGTGGGTCTCCTTACGTCCTCTTTCCTAGACCACAGCCAGGAGGCCGCCTCTGGTGTCGGTGGTTCCAAAGCGGGTGACTTAAGACAGAATGCCCAAGGAATCATAAGGGGATAAGTCTCCGTGATTCCAATCCCGAGAGCATTTGAGGGGGGCGGAGGGAGAGCGTTTCTCTTTTCTGAAGAAAAGATCCCGGGGACAAATCTAATCCTGTCCTTGGCTGGCAGGATGTCTCAGTTTCCTGCTGTCCCTAACAACACTACGATTAAAACCATGTACACAGTGAAAACCCGTGTACACAGCCCACATGTGCACATGTGTGAATTTTTCCCTAGAAAAGACCTGGACATGGACTCGCAAAGTTGAAAACGATGTGCGTTTTAAATACGGACATCAGGGGCGCCCGGGTGGCTCAGTCGGTTGAGCGGCCGACTTCAGCCTCAGGTCATGATCTCACGGTCTGTGAGTTCGAGCCCCGTGTCGGACTCTGTGCTGACAGCTCAGAGCCCGGAGCCTGCTTCGGATTCTGTGTCTCCCTCTGTCTCTGCCCTTCCCCTGCACATACTCTGTCTCTCTGTCTCTCAAAAATAAATAAAATGTTAAAAAAAAATTAAATACGAACATCAAATTGGCCCCCAAAAGTGTTCCAGCTTATACTCTCACCACGATTTTTGAGAGAACCTGCGTGTTCACTCTCACCAATATTTGTTACTGGTTTTCCTTTGTGCCCATCAATCTAACGGATAAAAATGTATCTCAGTATACACATGACCCCAGTTACTAATAAGGTACAGTATCTTTTCTTACATTCTTTGGCGATTCCTATTTCCTCTTCTTTGTGATCTTTGCCCAAGTTTTAAGATTTCATGTGAATACGTTTAACCGTTTACCCTTGCGTAGTAAGCTAATGATAGATTTACTTTTAAGTTAAGGAAATTTGCCAGTTTTTTTTCCTTCGCTTTAAATCGTTTATTAGGTAACAGTTTGACAAACCTTACTTACATGAGCAGTAACGGTGAAGCCGGAGAGGATTGTGCCTTCTGTGAACTGCATGGCAAGAACCACCAATATCGTGGGGGAACTTGGGACCCTTTCCAAGGCCTCGACTCTTGCGGCCTGCAGATGTCAGCCCTTATATCTATCTCCCTGTGCTGGTGGACTAGTTTGGTGACCCACTGGGTGTCTGGATTTCTTCTGGTAGCTTTATGGAATGGATCAGTGAGGGTAACCTCAAAGAATTGGTACGTGGAGACTTCACCAACCCAGTAAGGATTTTAGGACTCTCGGAGCCCCTGCCGTTATTTTTATTTCTAGTTTCTGGGAGTATTTTTTCTGTTTCTTTGTTTTTTGTTTTTTTGTTTTTAGCAGAAATGGGTGTTAAGTTTTAACAAATGCTTTTCTCAAATATGTTAAGACAATCCTATACTGTTTTCTTCCTTAATCTATTAATACGGTGAGCACAAATAGATTTTCAGCTGTTGAAGTAGGCCTATTTTCCTGGGATGAAATCCTGTTCGGTCCGATCTACAGGTTCAGTGGTGCATTAAGCAACTTATTCACACAACAGCAAGTTGTACAGTGCACAACCTGCACAACCAAGCATAGTGCCTCCGAGATGTACTTGTTTTTTTAAAAAACATTGCTAGGGGCGCCTAGCTAGGAGCTCCGTCGGTTAAGCGTCCCAAGTCTTGATTTTGGTTCAGTTCACGATCTCACAGGTTTGTGAGTTTAAGCCCCGAGAGGGTCTCTGTGCTGACAGGATGGAGCTTGCCTGGGATTCTCTCTCTCCCTCTCTTTGCCACTCCCTACTCATGAGGGTGAAGGTGCTCTCTCTCTCTCTCAAAATAAATAAATACACTTTAAAAAATAATCAAAAACATTGCTAGATTCAATATGCTACTTGCAAATTAAGAGCATTTGCATCTGTGGCATAGGAAATATTGATCTATAGTTTTCTCTCTTTTGCTGTCCTTATCCACTTTTAGTGTCAGAGTTGTAGTAGTATCACGAAATAATTAGTTGGGTAGCTTCCCATCTGTTTCAGTGACACAGAACAGCTCATCTAACAGGGGCATTTTCTGTTTGTAAAGATTTAGATGCCCTTACCTTTATCGCCAACAGAGTCTCATATCCAGATCTTTGCCAGCTTGTCCATTTTCTTAAAGGTTAATAATTTGTCCAGCTTTCCTCTGAAACCAATATTTGGACTTATCGTTCCTGGAAAATCACTCGTTTCAAACTTCGGATCAAGTTCATGCTGGAAGTTCGTGCTTTAAGCTTTTCCCTCTGCTCTAAACAAAGCCATGATAGATAAAACTTTTTCTGTAATTAAAAAGGTATAGCTGTGCTCAAAATTACGATCTACGTCTCTATGAACCAGAAATGGAATTCTTAGTTTCCAGAATGGGACAGAAGGGGCATCTGGGTGCTAAGCTGCCTGGGCGCTCCTCCTTCTTCCTCTCTGCTCAAGCCCCAGAGAGCTGGCTGCCCTTGGGTGCCTCCCCCTCTAGGATCTGCTTCTCCCCTGCACCCCACCCTACCCGCCGTTTTGGTAGCAGGCCTCCCCTGGGTGCTTTGTGGCCTGTGGTCTCTTCTTTCAATCCGATAACCCATCCCCTTCTTTCAGGGATTACCTAGAATTCATGGTCTTTGAGAGTACCCTGTGCTAGGGTGCCCTGTTCCAGGTTTTATGTTAATACATGACTTAGATCACATCTAGAGATTCAGGTGAACAGGGAGAGGCATAGGACAAGTTTATAAAAATGGTGTCAAACAAACCGAAAAACCCCTCTGCGTGTTGAGTCTTGCACCTGGAAACAGAAGCCTCAAAGGAAAATTAAGTTAGAATTGAGATCTCAGTTTTATTTTATTTTTTTAATTCTTTTTCTTTTTTTTAAGTTTATTCATTTTTTGAGAGACAGAGAGAGACAGAATGCAAGCAGGGGAGGGGCAGAGAGAGAGGGAGACGCAGAATCCGAAGCAGGCCCCAGGCTCCAAGCTGTCAGCAAGCAGCGGATGCGGGACTCGAACTCAGCAACTGCGAGATCAGGACCTGAGCTGAAGTCAGACACTTAACCGACTGAGCCACCCTAGATATCATGTTAAAAATTAACATGAGTACAGACCATGAAGCAGTCCTTGTATTATGAATAAACATTTTTATATAAAGATGAAAACAGGACTGAAATCTTTGTAATAAAACATATCAGTTCTAGTCACCTATTCCCACCACTTGCACTCCTCTCTCCAGAAGAACCTGCAGTTAACAGTTTGTTGTATTTCTAGTCCTTTTATGGCCCACATACAAGTTTTCATATCTAATTTGTGCATTGTTTCATTTGTTCTCACAGCCATAAGAGGTTCGTATTATTAATCCATTTTATGGATGACAAAACCGAGGCCAGAGAAAGTTGGATAATGTGCCCAGGGGTCCATAGCTAATTAGTTTGAACCCACGTTTCTCATTCTGAAAAGGGCCAGTGCCTCTTTTTCAGGAGATGGAGGGGCGCCTGGGTGGCTCAGGTCATGAGCTCACCTTTGGTGAGTTTGAGCCCTGAGGCGGGCCCTGCACTGACAGTGTGAAGCCTGCTTGGAATTCTCTCTCCCTCTCTCTCTCTTTCCCCTCCCCTGCTCTCAAAATGAGTACACTTAAAAAGAGAGAGATGGAGGCACCAGTCTCGAAAAAAATAAATGAATGAGCCTTTGCCCACTGGTATATTTCTTACAAACCCGAAATGGTCTGAAGGAATCGAGGGACACTAGGGTCTTCCACTCAGCTACGTTCTCCTTTAGCAGTTGCACTTTTGGAGACCTGAGTGAGCAAGTCCTTGCCTGATAATTTGAATTTCAGCTAACCCTCATCCAGATTTCAGATCTTCCATTGAAGATGAGCTAGGACATTTTAAACCCTGTGAAAAGACATCGTTGAAGTTTCCAGGGAATGCTTTCAGGTGCTAGGGACTGTAATAGTTCCCCCAAGCGCCCCAGGGGGAAATCCGGGAGACGGTGACCTCGGCTCGGGCCAGTACCAACTGGGGGAGACGCCAAAAGGGAAGTAGGCTGGCCTGGCGCCTAGGACAGGTGCACCTGTGCTGGCTTTCTCGCTCATTCCCCTTCTGCTCCTGGGATTTCCCGGTGGATCTGACACCGAGGCCAGGAAACGGAAGCTCTTTGATCTGTTTGTTTTAAAGCCTGAATGAAAGGTTGGAGCTGGTTCCTCCCGCTTCGGCCAGTGCCTCCTGGAACGTCCACCGCTTACGTCTAGCTGTTTGGCTGCAGCGTGGCCAGACCCACACACATGCCACACCCCCTGGCCGGTCCCTCCCCAACACGGCAGGGAGAGCCTGGGCCACCCTTCACCCGGCAAGGTGCTGAGGTAGTGTAGGAAACCGGAGGGTTTCGGCGCGAGTCGGAGAAACAAGGCCCCAGGCCCTGAATACATTTGCATCGCAATAACTGCGTAAACCGCAGAAACCGAGGCCGGCGTCCTGGAGCAGCGGGCCGCCACCCGACTTCTGATTTGATGTGGGATTCATCACGCGCGCAGGTGGAGGCAACTCCGGTCGGCAGCGAGGCTTAGCCGCGGTGCCCTGGTTCACATGTAAATGCTGCAGCGCCCTGTCACGTGACCGGAGCCTGCGGCCCCGCCCCCATCCGGCCCCGCCCCCTCGGAGCTGTCCGAGAGCCCCGCTGGGGTCGGGATCCCCAGCCAAGGCGGCCTCCCCAGGACCTGCTCCTCACGCAGTGCTGGAACGAGTAGGGGACTGGTGGGGAGGGCTGACTTTACCATTTCTGGAGGCGTGTAAATAAGAGGGCCATTTGTCTTCAACTGTTTCCAGCCCCAGTGTTTCAAACCCTAAACCTGGCAGGCTTTCATCAAGGGTCTGTCGATTAGGAATAGATGATTATGAATCATCCTCCCTTTCCTAGCAGGGTCATCAGATTTCATGCAACATTTACGGAGAGCTAATATGTGAAAACATGAAGAGGGTGTTACACACTCTGGTGGGCACACCATAGCCCCAGGTCCTTCAGAAGACAGGAGGTTGGGCTCTTTGTGCACAGGGGAAATGCCCTTAGATGCTGTCTCATCATTTGTGTGTTTTTGGGGGCGGGATTCATATATACTCCTTTCTAAGAAATTTTTTTTCTTAGTCCAGCATTCTGATTTAGTGTTTACTCTGGATAATCCAAGGCTTACAATTTCAACATAAAATTACCCATGTTGCTTTTTTTTCTTTGAGCACGCTTAGACACTTCAGACCTATTTCCCTTTTGCCCAAGGCGGGTTCTGTGTACTTGGTGTCTTGGAGAAAATTCTGTTTCTCAAGAAAGTCTATACTGAACTGTATTTTCCAGCTTCAGTTATCCTGGAAGCCTTTCAAGGACCTTCACCAATCTCGAAGCTCCTAGGCTCTCTCAAGCCTGACAGCCCTGACTTTAAGGCGAAGGGATTATATTTTTCTAGATGGATCTTCTTTTTCTTGCTCTAGCAGCTGTCGAATAGCCAAGTATGGAGGATACACGCTTCTGAATAGGGATTAGGGTTGCTTTGACTATTTTAAAAATGCTAATGAGTTAACTCTGCAATAAAGATGAGACACGTACAGAAAACAAAGGGTGCGGTTTGGCTTCGGTAACCTCAGCGCATCTCACAATATCTCTTCTCCGGGTTTGCTGTAACCTTTGCGGGGGCGGGGTGGGGGCTGTTTCACTTTTTGCCTTGTCTCTGCCCTCCGGAGGGAGCGGTGTGCGCCCGCCCACAGAGCTCAGGCAGCATAATGAGGACCGCTAACGCCGCTGAGTGTGGAGACTGAGCAGGCACCGTGCGGGGAGTCTTGCATCTGTTATCCCATTTCAGCCATCTCAAAGGAGGCAGCTACCGTTGCTAGCCCCCTTTTACAATGAAAGAAACCAAGGTCCAGAGAGATAAGGGCACCAGGTCTTAAACCCAGGTCTGTTCTGCCTCGGGAACCCACATCCTGACCATTAAACTCTGCATCCGGAACAGCAGCCGCCCAGAAACTGGCCCCGTGAAGCTATTGCTGATGTGAGCGGCTTCCGAGGGTCCTGCTGCAGGCAGGCTGCTTTCAGCAGCAGTGCCCCCGGGGGGGGGATTAGCAGGCGTCCCCTCCCTCCTTCTGCACCTCAAATGAGACGATGAGCTAACCTGGCCCCGAGAAGAGCCACTCTTGTGGGGGCAGCTCTGCTTTTGTAAAGTAATCGTCGTAAAGTAATCGTCAGTCTCTGCCTTGGCCGGCTGGCCTTCGAACTCCTGAGCCAGGAGACAGGAACCTTTTGACGAGATTGGCTCAAGCCGCGGCCTTCTCCTCTGGGCTGTGGACTCTGCCTTACCGGCGGCCACGCCCAGCAGATAGGGTATCCTCCTGGGGGAGGCGAGGGAACTCACCTGGGCATTGTCTCATGGCCTCGGCTGTGGGGGCCAGGGCTGCTGCCTTAGAGGGGGCTTCGCTGATTTCATCTCGGCAGTGGGTCGTGGGGGCTTCTAAAGTCAGAAACGCTTATGAAACCTGCGGCCACTTGGGAGGTCTGTTGAAACCAGAAGGGCCGCCTCTCCCTGCTCCCTCTCCCAGAGCTCCCCAGTCAGAGGGCCTAGAATGTGCCGAAGGCCTGAGGAAATCCTGGTGTTTCTCTCTCTGCTCACCCCAGCATGCTGTGCGGACACGGGCATTTCTGGCCGGTGGCATGGTGTGAAACAGTTTGATAAGGCACGTGACGTCGCTCTCCTGTTCTCCTGAGATTGGAACAGCAAACCCAAAGCCTCCATTTACTTTGTCCCTGTCACAGGTTGGGGTTTGGGTGACGAATTCACACCTATCTCCTCCCCCGTTTCCACCCTGGCCAATCCTAAAACGTCCTCCTAATCTCAAAACTGTGGCCAAGCCCCAAGGAAGGAAGAGTCCCCAGGCGCTCTCAGGAGCGGTTCTCAGATTCCTACTGAGGATGCTACAGAGGAGACTGTATCTCTAGTATCCTTGGGCCGTGCTGGCAAGTGGGCGATGCTCGCCCCTGCCCCGAGGAACCAGAGCCGTCTCGCTGGCACTGTGAACAAAGTTGGATGACGAACTAGCATTTCCTCCCAGGGGCTCATCTTTGTGTTTAGGGCCAAGGTGGCCTTGAGCAAGGTGAGGTTGTAGTTCACCTAGACAGAACTCGCCTCGCCGGACGCAGGAGAGAATGAGAGCTGGACTGGCCAAGGATCAGTGGCCGAGAAATTCCGGAACACAGTCTGGAGAGCTGCTTTGATTCTACCTGTGCAAAGCCCCCTGCCGTGTGCATGCCCCACACGGCTGGAAAAGGCTCCTGCACATTTTACTCTTTTATTGTCTAAAAAGTGTGTATTGGGGCTTTATTACTTTTAGAACAGGGAAAAAAAAAACCTGAATAAACTACTGGTGAAAAAAAAAAACCTGCCTATATGCCTCACACCTTCTCCGTGGTCTTTTTTTCTTTTAATGTTTATTTATTTTTGAGAAGGAGAGAGAGAGAGCGCGAGCAGGGGAGGGGCAGAGAGAGAGGGAGACACAGAATCCGAAGCAGGCTCCAGGCTCTGAGCCGTCAGCACAGAGCCCGACGCGGGGCTCGAACTCACGAGCCGTGAGATCATGACCTGAGCCAAAGTCAGACGCCTAACTGACCGAGCCACCCAGGCGCCCCCTACATAGTCTTTTGATGACATGCGAGATGCATGCAAGTGAGCAAATGACAGGGTGCTAATTGCAGCGCGGCTTCCGAGCCAGCAGCTTGGGTGTTCTTCGCAGCAGGCCCTTGCCACACAGTTCAGGTTCCCCCGTTCTTTCCTGCCTCCCGAGACCTAGAAAGAACTTGTTCGCCAAAGTGTCTGTGGTCCTGACTCCTCCCGAGCAAAGCCTCCACACCTCCACCGGCTTCCTGAGAACGAGGGTCTTCACGGGAGAGAGTGCACGGCCCCCGGACTCAGGCCTCTTTGCTTTGCAGGGCCCGGCAGGCCGGGCGGGAAGTCTGCTGCTGTTGGTGTCTCGGGCCACGTTCTCCTTGGCAAGACAGACCCCTTCCTTCTGGATCCCGAAAGCCACGTTAGAGATGGGCGGTAGCGCTGTCGCGGGGCCTATGTGTACTAACGTTGGCCTCAGTGGTCTTCGTAGGAAGTCAAGGTTCCTCGCGGGCCTGGGAGGAACTGTGGCCCGCCCACCTGTGCAGCTCCATGTGTGGTCTCCGAGAGAGAGCGGCAGGAAGCCAGGGGCTCCAGGGGCCGGAGCTGCTCTGTGGCTGCTTCCTCATCTGTGGTTAGTCGTGGTGGGAGGCAAATTGGATTTCTTTTACAAAAGCAGCCTTCTATGTCCAGAAAAAAAAAACCAACAACAACAAAAAATCCCCAAACAGCTCAGCTTCCCTAAGAACCTCCCGTCCTCAAAACTAAGCCCCAGAGCCGAGGCTCTGGCCTGCAGGAGCAGCAAAATGCCTGTCTCAGCAGCCCCTAGCATGGCTCTGCTCCTGCGGTCAGTAGTGTGTGTTTGCCCCAAGAGCCAGGGATCCGGGGGGCAGAGCAGGGCTGGAGCCGGGTCCAGCTGGCGTTAAGGGGAGGCACTGTGTGCGTCCTTCCCGGCCTGTGTGGAGCGGTCGCTACTGCCTTCTGTTCAGGCTGCCTGGCACAGAGCCCGTGGGCAGGGGCCGCCTCTGAGGACTGCCCTCTGGTGAAACTGAAAACCAAGGCATGATCTCCTCTGGGGCTGCACTGGCCTCCCTCCGGGGGTCCCAGACTCCTGCAGAGAGTAGGGAAACAGGACCCACAGCTAGCTCTGGGGTCCAGGAAAGGGGCTCTTCCCAACCCTCCTCCCATTCGCTTGGTGATCTGTGGCTACCCTCATGTGATGACCACATGGCTTTCTGGAGGAAAGAAACTTGCACAATCGGATAGAAATAGGAACCTGGAAACTAACTCCGTGGGGCACGTAGGGGATTGGGCAATGAGTCGTCTAGAAGACTTTGGGCCACGAGAGGGGCGCCAGGGCGAGGAACCAGGTTTCGCCCCAGTCGTGGCTGAGATCCGAGGAGGTCTCTAGAGCCTGAGTGTTCAGAGGGACCGGAGGCAAAGGGACGGCGTCTTCCTGTCTGCCACCCGCCGGCCTAGAAACTGAGCATGGGGCTGACCCTGGAAGGGGTGGCCAGGGGCAGACGTCTAAAATCATTTAGCATGAGGGGCTGAGGCTGCCGCAGGTCCCAAGTCCTCAGCCGTCCCCCTCTCCGCCCCAGACCCTGAGCTCAGGCCTGCCTTCCTGATGGCTCTGGAATAGAAATGGTTCTCTTTAGGTGCTTCTTGTAAACGCTCGACTGTGCCTGGCCCAGGCAGGGCTGGGGGGCTGCCTCTGTGGGAGGGATGACTCAGAGATACCGCCTGCAGCATTGGAAAGTGCTCCCCCCAGACGTCACTGCAGGGGAACCCACCAACGTTCCCCAGAAACCTTACCCTTCGAGTTTCTGTGAGAAGGTTTCTCAGCAGTGCGGTGTCCTTCCTTGGGAAAGTGAGTGTCTTATACCTCACCATGTGGTGCTGTCTTCCCCCGGGGCCTCTAGCTTTGTTCAGAGCAGAAAGAATTTTTGAGAAAGCCCCGAGTGTACCGATCCTCTTCTTTAGGGCCAGGGCAGTGGAGACGCGAACATTTACGTGGGGCCGGATGTGGAAATGAAACCTCAGTTTTCTCTACCTTGTGGTAATCATTTTACAATACGTATAATAAGTCATCACATTATACAGCTTGAACTTAGATCTTTTTTATAATGTTTATTTGTTTATTTAGAGAGAGAGAGAGAGAGATCGTGCGTGCCGTGACCCGGAGAGGGGCAGAGGGAGGGGAGAGAGAGAATCCCAAGCAGGCTCCGCACTGTCAGCACAGAGCCCGCTGCGGGGCTCGAACCCACGAACCTGGGAGATCATGACCTGAGCAGAAATCAAGAGTCGCTCAAGCGACTGAGCCACCCAGGCGCCCCTGTGCACCTTAAACTTACACCATGGTATTTGCCAATCTTACCCTAATAAACCTGGAAAGAAAAAAAAAGCAAAAGGAATGTGCTTGACACAGTGCCTAGAACATACATACTGGTGAAGCCAGGGACGCAGGGACTGAGGCTTTCAGGAACTGGATTCCTCTGCCCACAGACTCACAGGGAGGGGAGGGGAGCCCAAAAGGAGAGGTGTCCCTTCTTTATAAAGACAGGCCTAAGAAAAGCTGGAAGTGCTGTCGTGTCCCTGAATTCATGCTGAGGCCACGCGTTCTGTTAGCAACCGCCTCCGTTCTCCCCAACCCCCAAACACCTTCTCTTCCAGGCATCCGTTTCTGGTTCCCCTCTTCACCCCCTAATTTCTGCCCAGTTACATTTCTGGGTCATTGCTGGTGCTTTTCCCTCCCCCCCAGAACACACTGCCGCCCCACCCACCCTTTTTGCCAGTGAAATACGAGGTGTCCTTCCGGGCCCTGGTTCAAATGGCACTTCCTCCAAGAAGCGTTAGTCATTAACTCAGTTCCAAGCGGCGGTCCCTCACTCCCTCATGGCAGTACTGTCCACACCACTCTCTGGACCCACCAAGCACTGCCTTCCCTCTTGGGGCTTTTGGGCGTGTCTCGAATCCACAGTCACGAGTATCCTGGCAAAAGGTGCCTAGTCTTATGTAAAGCTCAGGGAATATTCGATGGGCTAATGAATAACTTTTCCAGCCCTCAAAACCCAGGGGACTTCCTGGGGAAGCTGGGGAACTGAAGAGGGGGGGGGGAGAAAGTTTTTCCCCCTCCGTTGTCAGCGGTTAAGCATCTGCCTCTCCTGGAATCACAGACAGAACAGCTTTCATCCCTGCATGTCAAGGTGAAGAAACCAAGGTCCGGAGAGTGAAAGGGGATTCCTCAAGCTCACGCAGCAGGTTAGCGACAGAGCCAGGGCCTGGACTCAGGGTGTACTCAGTTTAGCGCTCTTTCCCTTCTATGGAGGAGGTAGTAGGGTATTTGAGGGGCAAAGACATATCTGGGATAGTCAGGATTACTTTGATAATTTGATGATTTACATTTTTTTTAACATTTATTTATTTTGAAAGAGAAAGAGCACAAGCAGGGGAGGGGCAGAGAGAGAGAGGGAGGCACAGAGTCCGAAGCAGGCTCCAGACTCCGAGCTGTCAGCACAGAGCCCGACGCAGGGCCCAAACCCATGAACTGTGAGATCATGACCTGAGCCAAAGTCAGATGCTTAACCGACGGAGCCACCCAGGCGCCCCGATCATTCAGTGATTTAATACGCGGAGTCCTTAGATCAGCTCTGCCACAGTAAGCACCATGTGTTTGTTGCTATATCGCCCTTATTATTATTCCTCTGCCCATCATTGGCAACTACGACCTCTTCCCACCAGCCCTGTCATTTCAGGGGAGGGAAGAGCCCTGGGAATATTAACTATGCCAGAACACCCTTCCTAGGCAGCAGCTGAGAAGCTGGCGGGTAGTTTTAGAGGACCAGCCATCTGGGTTACTGACCCTAAGGGCCTATGGTGATTTTTCTAGACCATCATAGAGCCAAGGCCCAACAAATGAGACCTTGAGTAAAAATTGGGTGTTTCGTCTCTTTCTTTCAGTGAAGGGAAAATGAAAAGGGATCTTCCTCCTTTTCTGCAGGTGCCCAGCAGACCGGGCGACTCTGGCACAGTGCCTTCAGGGCTCTCTGGCCTGCCCGGGGGCCTCCATGGCTCAGTGCCAGCAGCAGCCACAGAGGCTGCTGTCTGTCTGTCTGGCCCTCTGTCGGCAGCCTGCAGACCTTCTCAAGCTAGGTCCTGGGGAAGACAGGGTGTCCGGAATCAGTTTCCACTTCCTTCTCTCATCACCGAGCTGAAGGCAAGATTTCTCGTCTCTGGTTGGAGGGGCAGCAAAGTCACCACTGGAACCCATTGAGTGCCAGTGTCAGCCGACAGGCCCCTGGAACAGGGGAGTTCAGCATTGCTGCAGGCAAGCGGCGTCTTGTTTCTCAGACTCCCAACTTCTGTCCCCTGCCAGAGACAACGGGAGGCGAGACTGGACAGGTGCACACCCAGGGACTGACTGCTTTTTCCCAGAGAAGAGCTACGATTCGCCTCCCTCCTCTGAAAACAAATGTACTTGCAAATTTGGGACGGGCCCAGGAGAAGGACTCTGAGAACGGAGACCCAAGTTCCCTAAGTGGGCTGAACCATTTCTGGGTTTCTATTCCATTTCCATGTTGGAGTCTGATTGGGTAGAAAAGAGTACAGCATTAAATGCTGGCTGCTTAGTAAGGGAGCCCTGTACATCGGGGAGTTTTTAGTTGGGATTCCGTGTGAACGGTTAGGAATTAATTAGAGCAGCAATTCGCTTGCCCCAAATCCGATTCTAGGATCCTGTCTTTTTTTTTTTTTCTTAGTCTTTCTAGAGAGTGTGACCCCTCTCATCATGATGTTCCAATGAGTCCAGACAGTTTTGGTTTGGTTTTTTTCCCCAGCTGGTGGAGCTGACTGGCTGAAGGGTCTGTGCTCCCTCATTCCAGGGTCTTTGTGACCAGGAACATACCTGGTCATCCATTCATTCATGTACTCATTCATTCACTGACACCACGCTTTCAGGGTGCCGGCGTTACAGTGGTGAACAAGAGAGAGGTGTTTGGAATCCTCTTGGAGGGCTCAGTCTAGCAGGAGAGATGGGCACCGGGTGGTTTACCAAGGCACTGAGTGACCTGAAATGCAGACCCCCCTGGTCTGGTGGCTAGGGAACGCTTCCTAGCAGGAGTGATATCCAAGTTAAGATGGGAGGGAAGACTAAGACATGTCCAGGCATTTTAGTTGGAAATACCATCCTGGGCAAAAGTTGTTCTGAAAAAGCAAGAGAAACCAAGGGGACTGAAAGGTGCAGCTGGAGGGAAGTAAGGGGCCAGGCCACAGGGCCTTGTGTGCCACCAAAAGGATGTGGGTCTTTCTTCTGCCAACAGTGGGAAGTGTTCTAGTTGCTGTGGGTTGCTGGGCAAGTTTTCCCTCCAACTCATCATTCGGTGATGACGTCAACCTCATGAGCCCGGGACTGTGCAGACCGACAGACTCAAGTCAGATGTGACCACTGCGTGGCTTGTTTTGGCCACTGCAGCCAGACTTCGTTCTTTTCCACTCTCCCTTCGTTAGAGTACACGTCACATGTGTTGGTTTCCTAGGTCAGCTGCTGGCGCCAGACTGTGTTCGTGAGACTGGGCGGACTAGCCTAGGGCAGAGCGCAATGAGCTTGGGGAAGGGGAAATTAGGAGTCACAAGGCTTCATGACTAGAGCCTGGAAGTGCGTTCTGTAAGAGATGGGTGTCCTAGGACAGTTCAGGGAGAGAAAGCCAGCGCTAGCTGGAATCACCCAGGTGGGAAGGATAGCGGGTGTCCCGTGGGGGGGAGGGGTGACTGGTCCTCTGTGATTCTTCTCAGACATTGCCTGCTGTTCCCAACTGTCTGAGTTAGGCCGCCCGCCCATCTGCCTCTCCTTTCCAAGGGTCATGACTGCCCACCACAAGCTGAGTACAGATGTATACCCAGCTTCTGGGAAGGGGCACCCCTTGTGAAAGTGGCCTAGGCCAGACCGCCTCCTCTCCCCTTTTAAGATCGTACAGGTGAAATTTAGAGAGGACCTCAGTGGCAGAATGATGGGGAAAAGAAGAGGGGGACGAGCTTGCCAAGAAACCATCTTCGTTTCCTCACCAAGTAGCGTTCTCAGCGCTGTTGACATCTGGGGACAGACGTTCTTCGGGAGAGTTCTGCATTTGACAGGACACTTTACCATCTCCGGCCTTAAAATGCTCCCACAAAAAATAATAATAAAATAAAATACTCTTACATATTTGCAAATCCTTCCTGTGCGGCAGTACCGACTACCTCTCCCCTGATTGAAAGCCAGTCTTTCAGTGTTGACAGCTGTGCTTCAGGTCCCGGAGCTGGCAAGCCGGGAAACTGGAAAAATCCACACCCCTACGTTTGAGAAGATCCTAGAGAAGCTTTTCTCCAGTGGGATGGTTAAGTTTTTCCAGGCTACTCATGGGGGTTCCTGATGTCTCCTGACCCCAAATCGAGTTCTTCCCGCCTTCCCTAGCCTCGTTACTCACAGTGGTAGCCTGCAGCTCTGTGCAGAGTCTGGTGGGCCAGGTTGAGATTTGAGTACAGTCATTTCCAGGCCTCTTGGCTGGACTGTGTGGCCAGGGTTGGCGGGACCGTGTCTGGTGGCTGAGGTGCTGCTCTCTTGGGCCACCAGATGGCACTCGGGAGCCCCCCGCCATCTGCCGCAGGACTGCTGGTGGCAGGAGTGACTGCAGAGGGAACTTGCCTTAAAGAGGCCTGCTCCTTAAAGAGACACGGCCACACAACCGCAAACTTGGACGGTAACCCCAACACAAGACTCCCCTGATGACAGGCACCACTGACGAGGCTCTGATGCTCCTCCATCCTCGCCTTCCTGAATGTCGAGCCACTACCTCTTGGAGCCGATCTCCTTGACAGCCTGTCCTCAGCCCCCACGGCCACTCCTGGGCCTGACAGGGACAGGGCCAGCCTGGCTGGTGGCGTCACAGCTCCTGGCAGAGCAGCACGGCGCTGGGATGCATCTGCAGAACTCTGGCTGAGAGAACGAGAAGCACAGCCAGCTTCAGGGGAATGGTGGCCACAGGAGGGCCGAGGGCCAGCCTGTGAGCTCTGACCCCAGCTGGACACGCCTCTGCTTCACTCGGAGCTGAGAAGGTTGGAACCACTGAACTTTGTCTCTGGGCTTTGGGGACTTGGAGAATCCTTCGTCTCTTCTGCTGGCCTCTTTCCAGATGCTGACGGGGATGCTGTGGTGAGTAAATTAGGAAGGGGTCTCCACACTCTACTGTTGAGCCCTCTGACCGACTCTAGGAAACCTCTCACACTGACCCCTGGGGAGTACGATCTGAGCCAAGTCGGGTGAGGAGGGCCATTTTAGCTGGGGCTCGGCCTGAGACCCTCCCGAAATCACATATTAAGTCTAGTATATACTTAGTATAATCTGAGGCAGCCACTCTGTGCAGGAAGCTGGGCTCGCGGTGGCCACTGGCCATGGGAGCTGGGAAGGGGGTCTGTGTGGGGAGCTTCATGGCTACAGGGAGTTGGGTGTCCCTGTGCCTTCTCCTGGCCATGCCGCTGGGGGAGGCAGCAAAGGGGTGCATGCAGTTCTCTGGTTTACGTCTCGCCGGGGCTGCAGATATTTCTTATGACTTGAGCTGACCCAAAACTTTGGCAGAGAAATAAATAATTGGGGAGGGCTTTGAGTTAATCTGTGCTGTCCGTAGCTCTCACTGTCACTGGCAAAGCAAGGAGGCTGGGAAGAGACAGGTCAGAAGAGGACAAAGGCCAACCCTTCTCCCTCAGAGGTAGCCCAGCAGAGGCCTGGGGATTTTCTGCTTTCCAGGCCCAAGGGGTGAGGGTGAATTTCAGAACAGTAAATGCTGCTTTATTGTACCAAGGCAAAGGAAATGAAACAAGGACCCAGAAACAGCCCCCCCCCCGCCCAAGGCCGGCTAGGAAGCAGAGCTTATAGCCCGGAAGTCGTCTGCCTGATCTACCTGGGTACCCACCTACAGACGTGGAAGCTGAGATGGGAAATGTTCAGGATTGGGTCAAGGCATAGAAGCAGTGGGGTTCAGTGGGGACTGGAGTTCGGGAAACTGTCACTGGGTTGATTGCATCTAGCGAATCTCCAGAGTCGTCTGCCCTGTTGTAGTAGATGGGGGTTTCTTTGAAAACCGGTTCTGTTTTTGCTTAATCATTGGTGGCCCTGGAGGGGAGGGGTGGGGGTGGTTCTAGAAGGACACTGCTTGGCTTGCTTCGGATGGCTCCAGTTTCCTCCTCCCCGAGTTTAACTTCATTCTGTTCGTTCATTAGTTCACTCTTACGGCAGCCCAATACAGAGATTACACACGTGAACTCCGGATCCAGCAGCTCAGTTCATTTCCAGGGGTCACCAGCTACTAGCTGGCCAGTGGCTTAGCCTGTCTGCTGCTGGGGAAGGGGGCGCAGAGCCGCGCCCCTCTCATCGGCTCATTATGAGGATTAAGTGAGATAATCTACCTGAAACACATAGAGCAGGGCCCCACACTTAAGAAGCACTGAGTAAATGTTAGCTGTCATCCGTTTGATTCGTTCAACCTGTATTATTGAATGCCAGTCTGTTGGCCTTTGGGCAGAAAGTCTGGTCTGGGGGCACGATATGATTATGGCTGCTTTACAGTCGGCCTGAGTCAGTCCTCCACGGGGCACAGTGCCGTGGGTACCCCAGTGAAAACAGACGCAGTCCCAATTTTGAAAGAGCTGATCTGGTAGGAAGGGTACAAAGTCTTGGGTTTTGTTTTGTTTTGCTTTGTTTTTTGGCTATCATAGTCTGGTTTTTGTTTTTGTTTTTATTTTAATGTTTTGGAAGCGTGCGAGTGGGGGAGGGGTGGAGGCGGGGCCGAGGGGGCGGGCAGAGGATCTGAAGCAGGCTCCGCTGACAGCAGTGAGCCCAATGTGGGGCTCGAACTCACAAACTGTGAGATCATGACCTGAGCTGAAGTCAGACGCTCACCCGACTGAGCCACCCAGGCGCCCGTTTTTGTTTTTTAATTTGAATGCGGAGGCCCTCCATCCCCACCTGTACATCCGGCCTCTGCGCACTGGTGCCCCCTGCCAGCCCCAGCATGGGGAGAGGTGAATGGACGTCCTCTTCACCGGCAGTGACCTCCGGGTGACCAAGGAAGCGGGGACCCCCGGGGCCTTCCTGTTGTGCACAGTGGAGCTGGGATGCTAACAGGGAGGAGGCAAGAAACGTGGAGATACCTGGTTTTGGTTGTAAGCACCGTCAGCCTTTTTCCATCCCTGCTGAGTGGCTGCTAGGAGCAAGCGTCGGTTGTTGGGAAGGCAGCGAGTGGCACACCTGGGAATTAAGGGCAAGGCCGCTGACCTTCAGAATGGGATGTATCTCCTTCCCGCTCAGCCTCTCAGCTTCGGCCAAGGCAGCCGCGCCCCAAAACCCCCTTAAATCAGTGGGTGGTGAGGCAGGAGCAGGTGGCCACCAAGAGAGGTGGGGAGCTGAGGGCAGCCTGTTGGTAGAGGCCGGAGGGAAGCCTGGCGAAGGTGGAGCGTGTTCGCCCAAAAGCCTAGACGGAGAATGGTAAGCGGGGGTGGAAGAGGAGGTGTGTTGGGTGCTGATTCAGTGCCTCGGGGTGCGCAGGCAGGTCTGCACTTGGCTGAACCGGGGAGGTCTGTGCACAGGAAAGCCCCTCCGCCCCTCCGAGAGATCTCGAGATCGAGAGATCAGAGATCGGGGTTGCCCGCAGAGCACTTAACCTTTGGCACAATGCAGAGGAGAATGAGTCTTTAACTCCTTCCTTCCTAGGAAGTGGTATCAGGGTCTCTCCAAACTCCACCCCCGCCCTTAGTGCCAGGAATCTGGAGACTTCTGTTCCAGTCTCAAGACACCCCGGTGCTCAAAGACCCACACGCTTGTCTCCAAGCCAAGAGTCGGGCTGTGTGGTGGAAGCCACCAGAAAAGGCATCAAGGGCATCTTGCGGCAATTGCCCTTTCCTGGGACACACGCGTGTGAAACCGCGTGTGGCGATGGACGAGGGCCGGCAGGGCTCCCGAGCTGCTCAGGTTTCTCATCTAGGAAATGGAGGGAACGGAGATGGCATTGAGAGTCACAGGGAGATAACCTCGTAAACCTCGTAAGCAAAGCACAAAGATCTAAGCCAGGTGTACCGCAGGCCTTCTCCGTGAATTATTAGAAGCGTTCCTCCAAGAGTCCTCTGTTGCTGTGCCCTGTCTTGTGTTCTGTCTGGAGTGGGAGGTCCAGGACAGGATTGCACAGAATGTAGGAAAAAACCCAAACTATGGCAACGCTAAGGAGAGCAACTGTAACGTTTTAGCTTGAAAATGCTGAAAATAGCGTGTTCAAGCCTTTTGTAGATAAAAATGTAAAATGTATGCAAATGTATGTGTCTCACGCAGAAACATACATCTCTGGCCTCCTCGCAGTCAGCTTCCGGGTGCGGCCGGCCGGAAAATGCCTGCTGATACAGAGAGGGCCCAGGCCACCTCGAGGGTGGCGGTGGTTATTGGGGAGAGGGCAGTGCTGCTGCTTCCCGGGGCTGAGCTCCTGTTTCCAGCTTTCTCCCGGGTTCTGTGCCTTCTGAGAGTTCCACGTGGGAAGAAGAAAGGCTCTGGGCCCCTCTCTGCTGCTCCACCCTCACCACCCTCCCTCCGGTTCCTCTGAGAGCCCATTTGCTTCCTCTCCCATCCTGGCTCTATTTCTGGAGCGTCTCATTGGAGATGCACAGCCCCCTCTCTGCCAAGCTCCAGGTGCCTGCTCGGCCCTCCCAGTCTTGTGTGCAAGTCAGGGCTGGTGGGAGGGTGACAGCTGAGCAGCGCGGGGCCCCGGGAGACTGAGGCAGAGTCTGAGCCAGGAGGGCTGGGAAGGGGGAGGGCTGAGTGGACGCAGGGAGGGGCCGGTGTTACCTCAGAGTTGAAAAGCACCCACCGCAGCCACCTGTGGAGGCTTCCACACCCTTCCCCTGCACCTCCCGGGGGGTTCATCCAACCTGCTGTGAGTTGGAGGCCTCTACTCAAGCGCCTGCCCAGACTGGGTGCAGGCTTCCTTTCAGCATTATGGGCGAGGGTCCGCTTCTCTCCTCAAGAAGAACTAGGTCTGTGCGCTTGTTTGGAACGATGAGGAAGGAGCCCTGCCCCCATGTGGATGGGTCCCAGGAGAGCTGGGTCCCATGAAGGCTTTGCCCCGACAGCTGCTTGGTGATGGGGGCAGAGGGGTGGGGAGGGTGTGCTCCACTATCAGAAACCTCACTATTCGAGGTGAAAGTCGCATCAATGGCCCGTAGCAGGGTTCCACTGTGGGCCCACTGCTTCACCTCTCTTGGGTTCAGGAGAGGAGCTTCAGCGCCTCCGCCCTTGCCCACCCTAGGCTGGTCCCTTCTCCAGAGTCCCACAGGACCCGATCAGCAGCAAAGTTGACTTGAGTCCTATAGACTCAGCACCCAGGAGACAGCCCTAAAGCCCTTGGCCACCCCTTCCCCCCACCTCTCCGCTGCTCTTGGGAGGTCTTAGAAGGAATTTTACTTCCTCAGGTTTTGTTCTCAGAGGCATCTTGACCCCAGACTTCCCTCAACTTGTATGTGATTTTGCATACATGCCTCCTGGGCTGCGGCTGGCTGTGGATCCCTAAAGAGGTCTCCGGGGGAACCCAGTGAAGACCCTGGAGGCCCTCCGGTCCCCCAGCTTGTCCTCCACTGCGCCTCCTCGACCCCCAGCCTCCCGCCTTTCTCCAGGCCACCGCCCTCTGGTGTGTAGGGCAGAAGTGCCCGGCTTTTAGGTCACGGGTGTTTAAATAGATGAGGTCGTTAAGGTTCGGAAGGAAAGAGTTCCCGTGAGGCCGAGGCTTTCCGCGGGCGGGCAGGACATTAACCCCGTCAGCGCCGCCCCCCAGGCTTGCCTAGGGGAGGGGCCTGACGGCCGCACCGGCCCCAGAAACTGCGCTTGGAGATCCTGGGGTGGCAGGTGATGTCACCCCTGCGGGGCCCATAGGTCTCCCCGCGGCACTTAGTCTTCGGGTTGCCAGAATTCGGCTGAGCCCAGCGAGGGGAAGAAGCGGCGCCTGGGCCTGCGCCGCAGCCCGGAGGACCCCCCCCCGCCCACCGCGGGACCACTCCTCCGGCACGGGCTGGAGTCCCTGTCGTCTGGGCGTCCGCGGGGACTGGGGCTGCTTCCCCCACCCCCGACCCGGTCTGGAGGCGTGCTGCGGCGGGGGAGGGGGCGCGGGAGCCTCGCGCCGATTGGTCGCGGCCCCCGCCCCCCGCCCCTGGCCGCGGCGCAGCCCCTGGGAAGTTGCTAGTCTGCGGGCGCGCTGCGGGGCGGCCGCTCGGGGATCCGCAGCGGGGCGCGCTGCGGCCGCAGGGGCCGGAAGGGCTCCCGGGGGCGCTCGCCCGCCCTCCCCTCCTCTCCCGGCAGCTCCGGCTCCTCCCTGCTACCTGTTTCCCTGCCCGCCCCCGCCTCCACCCCGCGCCCGGCAACTTCGGCCTCCGGGGCTGGCCGCCCCTCCCGGCTCCCCGCCGGCCGGCCCGCCCGCGCCCTCCCTCCTTTGTTGTGCGATGAGGGTCGGGTTTCCGATCTGACGGAGCCGCCGCCGCCGCCGCCGCCGCCGCCGCCGCGCCGAGCCGCGGGCATGGAGCCGCTCAGCCACCGGGGCCTGCCGCGCCTCTCCTGGATCGACACCCTCTACAGCAGTACGTGTGCGCTCGGGCCGGGGAGGCCGGGCGGGAACGGGCCGCGGCGCCCCGACGGCCTCGGGGCGCGACCCGCCGGGCTGGTCTGGGGGCCGCGGGCCGGGAGGCGAGGAAGAGACGTGGGGTCTCCCGCGATCGGCCGCAGAGGGGGTTCCCAGAGCGGACTTGGAGCGAGTGGGGGGCCAGGGGAGCGTCGAGGCTTGGAGAGCTGTGTCACCCCTTTCCCACCTGTTGTGTAACTGAGCACTCCCCAACCCCCAGGAAGGAGAGCCCTTGCAGGGGGCTCCCTCCGCTTCCCGACTGACTGCTCCTTCTGTCCACGCTGAAGCAGAAAGGCCATTTTGGCAAAGTCCTTGGCGCCTGAGTTTGTCACCTCAGGGACATCCTGGGGTGTCGTGTCTTTTGGGGTGGAGGTGGGGTCGGGTGGAAGGGACTGTGGGTGCAGATCTCTGTGGGGGCCATTGGGATTGAAGGAGCTGAAAACCTCCGGCTCAGCAGTCTTTCCTGCCAGCCTCATCACCGCCTCAACCCTCACCACCCCCCAAAAAAGAAAAAAAAAAACCTTGGCTTCTCCACCCCCTCATTCCCAAATCTGCTTGGATCATGTGATTGCTCTTGCACTGCCGCTGGGGATGTGTAACTGATCACTCGTACATTCTGGGGGCTCGAAGTGAGCTCCCCCACCTGACACCCTGCCTTGCTTAGGTGACTAAAAGCCCTGCACTTCTCTCCACCGCTCCCTGGAGACATCTTCCCCAAAGCTTTCAGTGACGTAGGAAGAGGGTCCTGAGGCCCCTGAAGAAGCCAGTAAGTGGATTTTGCCCTCTCTGGGCACTTCAGTGGGACCCTCCCACTCTCTTGCTATGTCTCCTAGTCCAGAGTCCTGAGGCAGGGGGCAGGGGTTGGGGGAGGCAAGCTCAGTTTCTGGACATTGGATGCCATGGGACAAGGACATTGCTAAGGGTTAACGTGGCCCAGATACCTTGGTGACAGTTATGTGGGTGAGGAGAGGAATGGACAAGGATGGTGCCTTGAACTCCACGGCTTTGCCCTGGTGGCTCCTCCGTACTCAGTATCCAGCCTCTGACCTCTGTATCCCCTTGGGTCCCCGTCATTCCCTGCACCTTCTTCTCCTCCCTCTTCTCCCTCCTCCTCCCTCTCCATCCTCTTTCCCTCCCCTCCACCCCCCCCCCTCCACTGGAGCTCTCCTTGTGATGGTTCATTCCACTTCGGTTTTTCAACATCAAAGGGGCAAAGCCAGATCCCCTGGGTGTCAGTCTTGCACCGAGCCCAGCCACTCCATCTGCTCCTTCCCCGGCAGAGGCCAGCACCCGTTGGGTGAAGGTCAGGGCCCATGGCCGCGTGTGTGCACGTGTGTGTGTGTGTGTGTGTGTGAATGGGGGCACACATCTGTTCGAGCCTTGCTGCAGACCAGCTCCTGACCCGAAGGAAGGATTAGTGACCTCTTAGCTGTGCTCTTGCAAATAACAGTAACAACAATGCCTCATATTCACATGCTGCTTACGTTCCCCGAATATTTCTGGCTCTCTGCGAAACCCGGTAGCGGTTTCTGTGTTTCTCAAAGCGTAGAATCCTGTGGAAGTCTGTGTCTGACTTTCTGTTGCCCTGACGAAGACTCCTCAACCTAATTTTTTCCAAGTGTTCCTATTCCCCCCGCCCCCTCCCACCTCTTGGAGCAGGGAAGCAACATCATCTGAGGTCTCCTTGAAAACTTCTGACCCGAAGAAGGTGGGACCTGAAAAGGGAATTCCACTGAGGCCTTTTTTGGGGGTGCCCGCTAACCAGCCCCGACTCAGGCAGGCAGGCATCCGAGCTGTCTCCCGCGCTGCTGCCCCGGCCCCTGGGCTCCTGGGGGCAGCCCGGAGGTGGGGAGGCACTGACTTGGCAGCCATGTGAGGAGTCCCTGCCTCCCTCCTCAGAATGGCTTATTCGAGAGCTGTAGAATGAGGCTTCCTGGGGAGGTGCTGTGCAGTCATGTTTGGGCTGTTAGCCATGAAGTTTCCTCTTGACAAGAGCCTAAATTAAAACAAATACCGGGGCTGTCATTTGCCTGGCAGCACGGTTTTGTGGCTCCCGGCGGAAGTTCCTCTGCCTCTCAGAAAGCTGTTTGCTTACAAGGCTCACAGTCCTGGGGTGGCGAGTCCCCACAAAAGCGAAACCCGTCAGGAATTGTAAAGGGGACATCCCCAGGGCACAGGGTGGCCCGTGCGTTTCTTCGAGATGTGAACGACCCGGTGACAGAGACCCTTCCTAAGTGCTGCTCCTGGTAACGGTGATAATAGCGCGTCCTGCGGACCCACTATGTGCCAGGCACTACGCTAGGCTCTCTCCGCCCATCTTCTCCAGAGGAGCTCGAATCATTATCCAAAGTCACATAACTGAGAAGTGACAAAGTTAGAGTTCAGATCATACCCTAGGTTGGTGAAGAAGACTCTTACTGTCATGTAGATAGTCAGAAGTTGCTGAAGGCCTTGGAACATCAAGGAATGGAAGACATCTGTCTCTTTAGTCCTCTGTTTTCACAGGATTCTTCCTGAAATGGTCTAGCAGGGCCAGTGGCTGCAAATGACTCTGACCCCAGCCTGTCCACTTGCCTCTTGTAGGAACTGGGGGCTGGTTCCGGAGCCAAGGCACGGGTGGTTGAAGCTCTGAACTCACCGAGGTTGCTGGTTCTCTCCTCCTAAGATTCCAGACTGCCTACTGGCCCCTCCTCTGACTTATTTCTTGCCTCTGGAGTTGTCAGCTCATTCTCTCTGGCTTCGGCATCTATGCCAGAAGTGTGCACATTTTCATCGCGGGTTGATGGTCATTTGAGAAGAGGTGGGCAGGGGCGCCTGAGTGCCTCAGTTGGTTGAGCATCTGACTTCAGCTCAGGTCATGATCTCACGGTCTGTGAGTTCGAGCCTCGCGTCGGGCTCTGTGCTGACGGCTCAGAGCCTGGAGCTTGCTTTAGATTCTGTGTCTGCCTCTCTCTCTGCCCTTCCCCTGCTCACGCTCTGTCTCTCAAAAATAAATAAATGTTAAAAAATTAAAAAAATAATGAAGAGAAGAGGTGGGCAGCAGGCCCCCGCTCCCCTGCAGTAGAAGTGCTGAAGGGCCATGGTGATGGCGACTTGTCTGACTCAAGGAGACGGGTTGACTCCCAGTGGCCAGTGCGATATGGGACCGACGGGAGCAAGGTCTTCGCCCCTGTTGAGCCAGAGTGGCAGACGAGGCTTCCAGCCATCCCACGTCTTGTCTCCATCCCACTCATGCTCCTACGTTACTGTAATAATGTCACCTTTGCCCCTCAGTGCTTTGCCTACATTCTCTCCCTGGAGCTGGGGTGATTCTTTCTGGAGGGCTATGTTCTTCATTTTATCTTCTCTGTGCCTTTCTCTCGTCACCTTGTCCACCAAACACATCACTTTCTCTTGGTTTTCTTCTCCGCCATGGAATCAGACTGGATTACGTTAAGCTCTGTGAGGGGCGCCTGAGTGGCTCTGGCAGTTAAGCCTCTAAGCCCTGATCTCGACTCTCATCGCGATCTCACGGTTCACGAGTTGGGGTCCCGCGTCGTGCTCTGAGCTGACAGCTCCAGAGCCTGCCTGGGATTCTCCGTTTCCTCCCTCTGCCCCTCCCCTGCTCATGCTAGTACACATGCACGTGCTCTCCCTCAAAAATAAACAAACGTTAAAAAAAATAATAAAATGGGATCACAAAATGGAATAACAATGGGAGGGGAGTGCTCTGAGCCGGTCCCTCTGAGTGGATACCACCCTCCAAACAGATCTGAGTGGAGACACGTGTGTGCCCCAGGCAGGCGATAATTTGGCACCTCTTCAAGTGAAAGTCTTTCGTCTTCTACCCCAGGCAACATTTGCAAGGGATATTTCAGTCACTCGTGATCCCTTCTAGACTCTGTGCCCTATCCAAGAGCCAGGAAAGCCTTTGGGGCTGTGGGGATACAAACCCATCTCCGGATCATCATGACCCAGCCTCAGTTTCCCATCTTACTCCTCTGTCAGCCACGCCAAGGACCAGGCTGCTGGCCTGACACGGACTGTGTGGGTCTGAGCAGAGCAGCGGTCTCACGGAGGCCGCCTCAGACCACCCCAGATGTGCTCGTGAGCACCCACCCATGGGTGCTTTCTTACCCTCTGAGTAGCCCCCGTCCCTTAGTCCTTCTTGTTCCCGCCAGCCCATTACTGTCATGGCTGCCGGAGTCTCGGAGGTGGGGCTGGCAGAAGAAGAATGAAGTCATCTACTCCGAGAAGATGTTTTGTTTTTGTGATTGTTGCTGTTGTTCTTTGGCAAACGGAAGAAACGACAGGAACATTTGTGAAGGATTAGCTAAGTGGGTAGCAGACGGGGGAGGAGTGAGAAAACTCATTCCGCCTCACTCGTGCAGGTGCGATGGAAGGCTTGGGGCTGTTCTCTGAGGTGCGGTCCGCTTCCTGGGGGCAGTTCTGTACCCGGTGCACACTTCTCTGTAATGGGAGGCCACGAATGTCTCTCGTGGATGCCGCGTGGGTTAGCGAATGTTTATAAGGTGCTTTGAAGGTGAAGAGTGCTGTTGGACCGTCCTCCAGTCATGGCCCTCATCACGAACAGGGCTCTGTGAAAGGCTTGCTGAGGAGTGGAAAGGGGTCGGGAAGGGGGCGGGGGGCTGGCAGGAACAGAGTGCTGGGCCCAGTTCTTAGGCGGTGCCGAGGCCAGCTCCTCATGCGTAATAAGCCCTCCGTAAGTTTTGGTTGCACGAGTGAGTGTGAGCGGGCAAAGAAAACTCCGGGGTTCTTGGCCCCTTAACTCCTTGCTCCCCCAGAAATCCCAGAAACCGATTCGTTGGCCCATTCACAAGTTTCCAGCTGTGTGGATTCGGTAATTGTAGTAGCTCGTAGTGGAGTCGGAGACCCCCCAAGGGAGTCCCACGCGTTGCTAGGGCTGGTGATTGTGCAATTGGAAGACTTCACTGCCAGGGCTGGTGCTGCAGCTGTTTGGCTCAGCTTGAGCCCTTTGGGGGCAAACAAGGAACTAGGCAGCTTCACGGTCAGCTCCGCATCCGTAATTTTTTTCCCCTGCTGGGCCCCTGGCTGTGGTAGGTGGAAGTGATCCATGGGCCTCCGGTGCCCCTCACTTTCTACCTACAGGGTCTTAGCGCTTCCCACCGAGCACCAGTAGGAGAGGCCTGCAGCTTACCTGTCTCCAGAGCAGGATAGGAGACACTGATTTTAATTTGTGGCCTTGGTCGGCTTCGTTTGCGTTTCTTTGGGCAAGATGGGTCAGCGGGAGCCATGGAGACCCCTGACTGGCAGTGGGAGTGTTCTTGTTTCTGAAGCTTGGGGAAAGCCTGTCCAGGCCCCGTAAATGTGAAGAAAGAAATCGGGGCAGGAGGCAGACTATAGAGACGCTCCCATATGGGGATCGGGGTTAGATGCTCACTCCAACCCCCTGCCCGGGAGCCCTTCAGGGTGGGGCCGACTGGTACCACGACTGACTGGATGGAGAACAGGTATTCTCTGTCCCAGGTTCAGACCTTTTTGGGGCCTCTCGCTCAGTTTTCTGCACCCCTGCTTCTTTCCTGTCTTCTCTTCTGCCCTTCCTTCCCCACCACACCCCAGAATGAAAAATGAATATGGGTTCACGAGCCATATAGAAACAAACAGGGGCAGTGCGGCCTTCAGGAGATGGGGCAGGTGCGGTGGGCTCTGCGGTGGCCTTACTGGTCAGGCGCCGTTTCTCTCTTTTCTCCACCTCACTTCTGATGCCTGCGTGTTCCTCTAGACCACAGATACACGTGGAAGACGACGTGGTCAGGCATTTTGCCTAAAGGTGAGCGAGGTCTCCAGAAAGTGTTGGGTGGATGGCAGGCCCTGGGTGGGCCAGTGCCGAGGGAGCTCAGAGTTTTCGTCACTCCGGGTGCCTGTGGCCACTGGCGTCTCGGGGATGTTGGCGGAGCTGGTGCTGCGTAGAGAAGCCCCGTATTGACTGAGGATCTGTGGGTTTACTCAGGGCCGTTGGGGGAGGACGCGGCCATAAGTACCTTCATGGGATTGAAGGGCTGATCCTATTAGCGTGGTGGGCTAACCCCTTCCTCCTGGGCTTTGCCTCCTGGCCAGCAGCAAGGGTTTAATGGATCAAGATTACGGAGACCAAAGATGTTGTATAATTAAGCCTAGTTATTTCCCTACCTGGGGGACATCTCTATCCACAGCAGCAATTTGGTTTCCTCACTTGTGGTCACCCTGTTCAGCTGCAAGTTACCCTGGGCCCAAACAGCCCGTGGGCCAACTTTGGGAGGGAGTGTCTCTCTGGAAGGTCCAGTTTTAGGTCAAAAACCCCTTTTCCAAGAGTTTTGGGGTCAGAGTGGCGGTGTGTTCTATACGGTGGGGGCCTCTTTGGGAAATGTGTCCGGGTTCCACAAAGGTACGTAGAAACCTCCCCCTCGGGTCTCTCACAACCACTGGGCCCGTGAAAAGAAGCCCCTCCGTCCTGCTGGGTTTATTGAGATTCATTTTTCCATTTGGTCTGGGAAGAACGGGCGTGACATATACCAGCCCTACTATGTGCCAGAGGCTGTGCTGCGTACTTCCCTTGCGTTATCCCTAACATCCCAACAAAGTAACTGCCGTTATCCTCCCCTGCTGAATAGACGAGAGAACAGAGTCCCTGAGAGATCATTGCCAAAGGTCTCCAGTTCGAACTGGGTCGGATTTCAGATCCCATCTGGTGCGTACCTACTATGTGTCAGCACTGTCCTAGGCATGACCCCTGTTATCACCAATCCTCAACAGGCCCTACTTTATGGGGCAGGAATTGTTATCTCTGTTCTATAGAGAAGAAATGGGCTTAGGGAAGTTAGGTAATTAGCTCAAGCTTCCAGAGCTAGAAGACAAGCCAGGCCTTGAGCACAGGGTTGGCCGGATTCTAACCTGTGCTTTCTCCCACACTCCCTGCCTTTCACAACATTGCCAGGGAGGCCCCTTGGCCAGGTAGTTCGTGGATGTCGATTGATCTGTCCACCTCTCTAGCTATAATGACAACTGTGAAGATGGTCATGGCTCCCCCAGGGGGGTTCAGGTAGCTCGCAGCCTCCAGGTGGCCTGTATGTGCCCATCAACTAGACTACCTCTTCCTAAGGAACGGTCCCAAGGAGATCTCCCTATGGGCACTTGGAGCCTGTATCCTACCATTACCTTATCCCTGGGATTATTGTCAAGAACACGGATGGCCAACCAAATTAAATAAATAAATAAATAAATAAATAAATAAATAAAGTTTGAAGGGAAAGAGAGAAAATAGACTTTGGGGATAGAGGTGGGGCACGGCTCCTTCCCAGTTTCTAGAGCAGAGCAGGGCCAGCGGCAAGGAGATGAGAGCTGGAGGAGGAGAGGGCTTGGCACAACCACGCTGGCCTCAGTCTCAGGCCTTTTAAAATTCACCTCCACAGTTTCCAAAGGAGAATAAAGGGCCCCGAGCCCTAAATCAGGCCACCGCACACCGAGGTCCTTTGCCGAGGCCCAGGGCCAGTTGGGCTGCAGATCCAGGCTCTGCGTTTGAACTCACCCACGCGCAGCATGCTAATGCTGGGGTGGTTTGGTGCAGACCCTCCAGCCTCTCTCCCCACACCCCCACGGCCCCAGAGCCCAGAGGCCCCTGCCGAGGGGCGGCCTGTGCCCGGTGGCTTACACCCCAGCACGTGGTTGCCAAGAGGGTTCGTGTGTGGTGCGTGTTCTGGGTGGGATGAAACAGAGGAACGCCTGCCCCGAGCTGAGAACCAAAGCCCGAAGGCGCCCGTGGGAAGGGGGTGGGGGAGCTCCCTGACTCCATTCTCGTCCTTTCCCATCCCTGCCCACAATTTCATGGGCAGCTTACTTCCTGCACGGAGTCTGCAGGCATTTTTAGGAATCCCTGTTTGGCTGGGTATGAGGACCCATGAACCCTCCCTTCCCTTGCTCCTCTGTTTGTAGAGGAGTTTCTAGTAAGAAATTTCCATTGCTTCTGCCTCCCTGTGGTTCCAGGACACAGCCAGACCAGAGGCTCAGCCTTGAGAAGGTCCATCTTCTAGATGCCACCTTGTGGTATACTCTGCCCTGTACCCCTCCTCCACCCCCACCCCGAGCTTTCTCCTGGTCTTCCCGTGCTTCCTGCCCTTCCCCCCGACCCCCCACCAGCCTCCACCGTGTTTCAAGGGAAGAGACACCACTTGGGGGAAGATGGATGAAATGGGGCTGCCCAAGGCCAAGAATTGAGAGGGCCCGGGGAGAGCACATCGTGGTGAGGGCAGTCTTGTCCTTCCAAAGAGGACGCGGCTTCACTCTAGAGCTTCTCCACAATTCTTTCTGTGCAGGTTGGAACAGCGGCCTCAGTGCAAGCTGCCTGAGTCCTTCCTCACCTGAGCAGGGCTGGGGAGTGCCCGTTTCATAACCTACTGCGGTAGCCTCTGTTGTCACCTCGGTGTCATGAGAGAGGAGCCAGAGAGCTCAGGTGGGGACCTCCAGGGTACAGCGTGAAGGGCAATGTGCTCATGGGTGGCCT
Source organism: Paguma larvata (assembly GCA_030068075.1). NCBI lineage: Eukaryota > Metazoa > Chordata > Mammalia > Carnivora > Viverridae > Paguma > Paguma larvata. The sequence continues at coordinate 8,621,742 of CM057843.1, forward strand.
GGCCAAAGGAGTCGACCGCTCACCATTGGAATTAAGTCAGCACCTATCAAAGGGAAGGTCGCACTAGAGGAATGACTGGCTGACTCTTGCAACCTCAACGCAATACCTGTATTTTCTGTTATAAGCCAGTACATACGTAAAGTAATCAGAAGTTTCATGGGACAGCACTTACCCTTTCTGTGACATCTGCACTGCACGTTCTCTTCCATTCCGTTCCGTTCCGCTCCAAGCAAACCCAGGAAGTGCTGGTCATGACCCACCGCATTGATTCCAGGACCTGCAGCACGAAAGCAGTGGACACGATGATCTCAGAAGGCTTTTATGAACTGGAAGGAATCATAATTTACCAAACCGCAGTCATTTATGTACCCCACCGTGGTGATTTTTGCCAGAGTCACACAATTCTGTTCTTACAGACTTCATGGTTTTCTTCAGTTCGATTCATTGTTTGAAATATAACTTACTTAGAAGGGGAGCTACTGAAAGCCGTGTACCACTTGCAACAGACCAGAAGCTACCTTACAAATAAATGCACTAAAAACTAAACAATGTTCTGAATTCTAATTATACCCTGTTGCCCTTGGAAGCATCTAGGTCCGAGCCTCCTGTGTCCTTGTTTCAAGAAAAAGGAACAGAAGATAGAGGGATGTGAAAGACAGACTAGTATCAAACAGAGTCTTTCTTCTTCAGTAACAGGGAGATTGAAAGGAATCGAGAAGCGAATAACTTTCTCAACGTGTGCTTGAGTGTGCTTTAATGCAGTGCGGCTAGCAAGCAGGTGCTACTCAAAGGGCCCCTGTGCGGTGGCATTCTCTGCTCTGTCTACCCAGAGCCCTGGTGGGAGAGGAGAGGAGAAAGGTGGTTTTCTCCTAGGAACGGATATACTAGAGCTGAGTCTCCGACTCTGTCATGCATTTGAATCGCCTGGGGATCTTGTTAAGATGCAGGTTCTCATTCAGCAGGTCTGAGGCCTGAGGTTCTGCATTCTAGCAAGCTCCCGGGGGGATGCCAGTGCTGCGGAATGTCTAAGGACCACAGTTTGGGTAGCGGAGCTCCAGGCTCCTTGATTCCCGTTCCTGGGAGACTGACCGCGGACCGCGAACGAAGTCAGACCCTTCTGAAACTGGACTCTGGGGGCGCCGGGGTGGCTCCGTTGGCTAAGTGTCCGACCTCGGCTCCGGTCATGATCTTGCGGTCTGTGAGTTCGAGCCCCGAGTCGGGCTCTGTGCTGATGGCTCAGTGCCTGGAGCCTGCTTCGGATTCTGTGCCTCCCTTTCTCTCTGTCCCTTACCCACTCGGGCTCTGTCTCCCTGTGTCTCTCAAAAATAAATAAATGTTGAAACTGGACTCTAGCCAGATGAAAGGCAACCCATGACCCGTGTCTCTTTTGAGCCCCCTTCTCGGTAAAAACAAAAAGAAGGAAGCAATTGATTGGACATCTGTCAGGTGCCAGACTTGAGCTAGTGTCCGTACGTTCACGATCTCATTTAACCCACCCAGTAAACCTGCGAAAGGTTGTTGCCCTCATGCCAAGGATGAGGAGAGAGTGCGGCCATTGTGGTTAGCTCCTGCTGGGGATTTTTGTCATGGGGGTCTCCCGTGTTCACCCCCTCCCTGTGTGGCAGGAGCTCAGGCATCTTGTCTTTTTTGCGTGCCGCCGTCTAGACAAAATCTGTGTCCTCCCCACCCCCTCGCCCCCTGAAGGGCCGACTTCAGTGTTAATGGAGCAGAATGCCTTGGTTGTTAATTTTCTAGCGCATCATTGAGAGGGTTAATGAGAGACCAGCTGGTGTGCCACTCAGCCGTGCGGAAGCACCGTTTCCCCTTGATTTAGGTGGACAAACATTCTGCAGACCCCGTGGCAGCTCCTGGCTGAAGGTTCCCCCTTTGGGCCCGGATGGTGCCCGCCTAGATGTGTCCGTGGGCACTGTGTGCCACGTTTGCGTGCACAGCCTTTAGAGGCCGAAAGCAGGAGCTGGTTCTGTCTCCCCCTCCCCGGAGGGGAAGGACAGGACACAAATTTGATGTCTGAAATGTCCCTTCTGGCCTGGGGGCCCTGTCTTGGCTGGTTCGCTGTCATCTCAGCCAGGCCCTTGCAGGGGGTGCCTGAGCACCCCCAGGCCCCTTCTCTGATGCCTCCGGAGATGCCACCCGCTTTCCATGTGGCCGTAGCTATGATAAACCTACGTCCATCTCCTTTCCTTTGCCCAGAAACCTTCCCGGGGGGGGGTATTTTCTCTCCACATTAGATCCAAACCGCCTTCAAGATCCCCTATGCAGGGGGTGGGGGCCTGGGTGGCTCAGTCGGTCAGGATCTGACTTTGGCTCAAGTCACCATCTCACGGTTCCTGGGTTCAACCCCCACATCGGGCTTTGCGTTGACAGCAAGGAGCCCGCTTGGGATTCTCTGTCTCGCTCTCTCTCTGCCCCTCCCCTGCTCGTGCTCTCTTTCTCAAAAATAAATAAACATTAAAAAAAAAAAATAAAGATCCTGACACTATCCATCTAGATTTCCCAGCACCCCACAGCCACCCTCCATGTTCTGGTGAACTCCCATCCAACCTCAAGCCTCGCTCAGCTCCCACCCGCTCCAGGAAGCCCCCCCAATGCCTGATTATAACGCTCACCCCAGTAAGGTCCCCAGCTAGCACCCTGCTTACTCCGGGCCACATCGTGGAGCACTTTCTTACCTGTTGTTTCGTAGTGTTTACCTATATAGTGTTTCGCGTCTGTTGTGTTTTCTTCTCTGCCAGACTCTAAACTCCTTAGAGGCATGAAGAAGAATAACAAAGGCTGCCATTTATAGGGTGCCAGACGCTGTCCTTAAGCACGTTGCAGTGTTCCATTTAATCTTCCACCTCCCGTGGCGGTCCCAACTATTTTTATCCAGTTTTATAGATGAGGAAACTTGCTTTTCAAGATTCTAGACACGCCCAACAGCTTTCCTCTAAAGGGCCGAGCTGGGCTCTAAACCCAGATCTGTGTGGACGCCTCAGCCTGTGCTCTTCAGCGGGGGTGCCCAAGCGTCAGGGCCCTCGGCATGAGAACTGTGTGTTTGAAAAACTCCTCGGCCTGCTCTGTCCGGTCTAGGGACTGGCTCTTAACCACCACATGCTTCTCCCTTTCCCACACACCCGGCCGTGCCCTGAACATGTGGGAGCTTGGGAATGCTTTGTGATGGGTGGGGAGGGTATGGAGACAGAGAGTGTTCTGGGGGACCCAGGTCCATCGTACGAGAGAATCACGGAGCCAGGAAAATGCAAGGAGGCGGAGAGCTGGGCCCCAGGAGGGCGGAAGGCAATCAGAAACGGATGTTGGAGAAGGGGCGCCTGGACGGCTCGGTCGGTTAAGCCTCTGACTCTTGATTTCAGTTCAGGTCATGATCTCACTGTTCGTGAGATCGAGCTGACGGTGCGGAGCCTGCTTGGGATCCTCTCTCTCTGCCCCTCCCCCACTTGCACGTACTCTTTCTCTCTCAAAATAAGGAAAATAAACTTTAAATTAAAGAAAAGAAAAGCGTATTGGAGAGCCCAAGCCAGTGACCCTCTCTCGGCCCCAGCCATAACTCAGGGCCTCACTCAGATCCGGGCGTGTTAATCAGCTGGGGAATCTTGGGAAAATGATTCGGATCCAGCAAGCCTGGGGCAGGACCTCCGTGTGGCATTTCTAGCCACAGCCCCCAGGGGATGCCCATTCAGGGGCAGGAAGGACCCGGACTCTCCTCCAAGCGCTTCTGGAGGATCTGGTTCAGTCAGTTGCCAGTCCAGCCCCTTCCCAACCCCCTCCTTTCCACAGGATAAAATCTAACCTACTTAGCATGGCACGGGGGCTTTTCAGACACTGTCTCCAGCCCACCTCCGGCCTCACCTCCTGGCGTTCCCTGCCGCACTCCCGACCCTCCAGCCACACCGAATTCTTCCCAGTTCCTCAGACACACCGTGCCCAGTCATCGTGTGGTATTTTTTGCATATGCTGTTCCTTTGCCCGGAGGAACACTGGTTGGCCTTTCTCAGCCAGCTGAGGATGAGACTGAATGTCACCGTTCGGGAAGTCACGGATTGGGGAGCGGGCTACAGACCTAAGCTCCTAGCCCTGGAGAGGAATCTCCAAAGGTTTCCAGAATCCTTCCCCGTCCCTGCTCCCAGCAAAGGTCATCCATGGTCCCTGGCCTTGCAGAGGCGTGGAATCGGGTGCCTTAATTGTCCTTAATTGGACACTCATTGTTTCTTGCCACCTTTGTGTAAAAATAGAGCTGAGAACGACTGAAGTGAAACCCCACCCTGGAGTCCAGGAAAGGGGGCATGGGGCGCCTCCCCGGGAAGGGGAGGGGCTGCTCATCGGAGCCCAGGGAGGTCCGAGGCCATCTGCACGAGCTCTGGGGAGCTGGCCTTGTGACCGGGACCGGGGCTGCCGGGGCGCTGTGGTCACGCCCTGGACTCTGAGAGGCCAGGCTGACCCTCCTGTCAATAGTCTTTTTTTTTTTTTGAGAGAGAGAGAGACAGTTTGAGCAGGGGAGAGAGAATCCCAAGCAGGCTCCACACACTGTCAGCGCTGAGCCCGATGCGAGGCTCGAACCCCCTAACCGTGAGATCATGACCTGAGCTGAAATCAAGAGTTGGATGCTTAACCAACTGAGCCACCCAGGTGCCCCCTGTAGGTATTCTTATGGCTGCTTTCACTTTAAAGTTTTTTCTCTGGGCTATGGAAGTATTTCAGGACTTCCGGAGGGGTTTCCTTTGGAGCTTCCTGAGTTTTCTCCTGGGCTTTTTGCCTCCAGGTTCCAGCCCCAGGCAGGGGCCGCTTCCAGAAGGGCTGTGGGTGCCGCCCCGGCTGGGCTGACCTGACCGCAGCCCTCACTGGGACCTCCTACCCGCTGGTCGCCCACCCTTCCTCTCCTGCAGGGAGCCTCTCTGGTGCACTGGTTTGCTATTGCTTTTGCTCTTGCTTCCCCTTCTCTGGGAAAAATGGCTCTTCCCGCGTGCACGCTCCCTGTCCGGGGCTGAGGAGCACGCTCAGATTGTAGGTTGGTAATTGAGGTCTCAGTGCCTCTGGCTCTAGGTCTGTTCCCTCTTCTGAGAGGAGCGGCTGGAGGGGAACAATGTGTAGCTTTAACTACTTGCTCCAGGGGCGCCTGAGTGGCTCAGTTGGTTAAGCATCCGACTTTGGCTCAGGTCATGATCTCACTATTCCCAAGTTCGAGCCCTGCGTCGGGCTCTGTGCTGACGGCTCAGAGCCTGGAGCCTCTCTGTCTCTGCCCCTCCCCTGCTCGTGCTCTATCTATCTTTCTCCCTCAAAAATAAATAAACATTAAAAAAAAAATTAAACTACTTGCTCTAGAGTTCCCTCGGGCAATTTACTTAACCTCTTTGAGTTTTGTCTTCCTCACCTATAAAATGGGAACATTACCACCCCCATTGATAGGGTCGCCAAATTTTTCAGCAAATAAAGATGTAGGAAGTCCCGTTAAATTTGAATTTTAGATAAACAATAAAAAAGAATTTAAGTGTAAGTATATCCCATGCAATATTTGGGATATACTTATGCTAAAATGTATTTGTTACTTATCTGAAGTTCAGATTTCACTGGGTGTCTTGTACGTTATTGGGTGTCTCTACCACCAGATTAAATGGCATGTATGTAACACTTAGCAAGGGACCCATCTAGCTGTTCCTTGCTCATTCCACTCAGGCACCTCTTCTGAGAGAACATTTCGTTACTTCTCTCCTCTGTGCCTCTCCCTGACCCCTAGAGGCAAGGCCGATGAGAAGTTTCTGTGGATTTAACCCAGAAATACCGTGCGATGGTTTTTATAGACTTGCCACAAAAAATAAGGATGTGATTAAGGGGGACACGGCAGTGAATGCTATCACTTACCTAGCCCTTGCTGTATGTCCTACATTGTTCTCACCAGTTTATGTATATAAATCCTCTTATTCTTGACGGCAATCCTAGGAAGAAGACTCTTATCTCCACTTTACAAATGAGAACGCAGATGCATAAATTAGGCAAGTAATTTGCTCAAAGACACACGGCTAGTAAGTGATGAGCCGGGAAATGAACCCAAGCGGCTTGACTGCTGTGGTCTTGGTCTTTAACAGGACACACGGCTCCATCTTGCCTACCAACGGCCACAGTTCAAATGTAAAGTCACTTTAAGGTCAAGAACGCGGAGACCTACAGCGATGGTTTCACAAAGCAGGTGATATCGCAGCCTGCTCCCAGAGGGAGGCGAGACTTCCTCGTTTCCCGTGAGATCCCTGGATGGAAGGAGGGTTTGGCCAGGCATGAGGACCTCCCACCAGGGTCTCTACCCACCTGCTCGCCACCCCCTGAATGTTGTGGAGACACCGGCCACATGCCAGCCTAGTTGCCAGGTACAAGAGACCCTGACACATCTCTGCGTATTTGCCGAGAGGCGGTAGAAAGTGTCCCTACAGGCCCGTGCCTAGACCCGTGCCTAGAAATCCTAATTGCAGGTCCTTTCCAGATTTATCAGTTCACAATAATTATGTCACCATGGGATGTCTTCCTTCTCCTTGAGAATCTTCATGATTCTCCAGCATGGAATTTTTTCCCTTTATCAAAGGAATGCATGTAGTTAACGAAGACTAGAAAAATGCCCAAAAATAGAAGGGAGAAAATCTGTGTGCCACTGTCCCACCCCCCGAGAAGAGCCTTCCTCTTTGCTCTTCTTTGTCCCCCAGGGTCTGGGCATGTAGCCCAGCTGTGTGCTCCTGGCAGGGGTGAGGCTGGAGGCCAGGGCATGACAGAAACCCCTGACAGCCCCATGTCCCAGTCCCAGCCTCAGCCCTGGATGCTTGTGTCAAGGAGGATAAACGGGGAAGAGGATCTGGAAGCCAACAGGTGGCATCTGTCCTTCTCCGGTTGGCTCTTCGAGACAGGGCAAGGATCAGGTGCCCACGGATTCCCTCTCAAGGCCACCACGTGCCCGCCCGTCCACACCCCAGCCCATCCCGGGGGCCACAGTGTGGAGGTGCCCACTGCTACACGGGGCTGCCTGGGCCCTATTCCAGCTTGTGGCTAGAGACCAGTGTCCAGAATGCTTACGTAGGTAGCATTAGTGGCTCCATTTGGCGGGAAGCCCAGATCCAAGTCTCCCCCACCTCTTTTTCCACCACACGCCTCCCCCAGGCCCAGTTTCTCAGTGTTGTGGTCTTTCCTCATTTTCCAAAGGTTAACTCTGGTTAATTCAAAGAGAAATCCGAGACCAAGAGCTTTGTTGTCTCTGCTCCTAGCTGCTTCGGGTTCTCTGCCATCTTCCTTTTCTCCATGTCCCCTCCCCCCAGGTCCCCAAGGGACTGTTCAGTAAGTACTTATTGGCAGGTTCCAAGAGGCCGTGATTTATCCATCTGGAGACCAGAGTCCCCAACCGGTTACTTATTGCCACATCCATCAGGGTCCAGGAGGAAACAGGTGGCACATTCAGCTGGGAAGTTTGGGGAGAGCGTAAATGGGACCATGACCAAAATGCAGGCAGAATGAGGGGAGGGTCCGGTTCCCACACCGGAGGCCCAGAGGCCGTGTGTGAGGCTTGGCAGGAGCTGCGACCTTCAATCAAATCACGCAGCCTGGGTGGCCCACAGGGAGGGGCTGGGGGGGGGGAAGTACCCCAGCCTCATCCCCTCCCTTCCTCTGATTTCTCTGGGGCAGAAAACAGGGTTAGAGAAGCAAGACAAATGGACCCGGAGGGGCACATGCCAGAAACTCTCTGAATCTTCCCGCAGCTGCAAAGTGAGGGTTATAAAACCCGCCCCGTGTGTGTTGTGCGGTTGCCGGAAAAACCAGCTGAGACTCTCTGAGACTGTTTTATGCCAGAGTCGGGGCTGATTGTTATTATTGATAAACACTCACTGGGTACCCCCCACGGAATGAGGCTTCCACTTTCTTGTTTCTGCTCGGGATCCTCTGATCTCCAAAGAATATGTGGGTGAAGGAAACAGAAATCGCAAAATCGCTAAAGCCTTCACCTGAATTCCAGAGCCCCGCGTAACGTTCATGTGGCATTGGGCAAGTCATCCGTGAGCCTCTCTGTGGTGAAACGCACCTCACTGGGCCAGTTTGGGATTCAGAGGAGCATGGATACTGTCATTACTATTAGCCAGCCTTGTGTTGGGGGGGTGTCGGTTAGAGGATCTAACAGGTGATCTCGACCCAACTGGAAAGACTTAACTTGCCGGGCTTTCTGAAAGGCGCAAGGTGGGTGCTGAGGCCCCCAGCATTTGCGTACCTGAGAAGGGTGGTGTACCTGGGCGGGGGCTCCGCATGCTTCTCGGGAAGGCAGTAAGGCCTGGCTGCCACCTGCCCACTTCTCTCGGCCAGAGCACTTGTCGGCAGCACTGCCTAGAGGCTGGGACGGTCCAGGACAACAACTCCATCAAGTGACAGTGTCTCCACTGAATAAGTGTCCCATCTTGGGAGACTTCCATATAACCGAGGATTTGTTGAGTGAACAAATGAATGAATGAACGAACAAATGAATGAATGAATGATCGTTAGTCTGCATTACAGTTTCTCCTTGGAACCAGAGAGCCTTAGATGTGAATGTCGATTCTATGAAGTCATTACATCTTTTAACCCTTGGTTTCCTCATCTGCGAATTCAGGGTAGGATTCATAGGTATGGTGCGGTTGCAAAGCGGACACTTGATTAAAATCAGTGACATCGGGGCACCTGGGTGGCCCAGCTGGTTAAGTGTCTGACTTGATTTTGACTCCGGTCCTGATCTCCCGGTTGTAAGAATTCTGTGTGAGCTTCTCTTTCCCTCTCTCTCTGCCCTCCCCGGCTTGCACACCTGCACACGTGCACGCAGTCACGCTCTCTCAAAAAAACATTAAAAAAAAAAATCCAGTTACGTGATGTGTGGAGACGCCGGGCCCCCAGAGGCACCCATTCAATGTCACCTTCTGCCCTTCAGCGATACAGGAGACCACAGGCACTATGGTCACAGGCCCTCAGGGCTCTGTTCCTGGCAGCGTTTGTGCTTCCCTGGAGGGCCCGCTTCTCTGTCTCCAGGCAAAGCCTGCCGCGGGTCCCTCTCCTCTCTGTCCTAAGAGACCTGTTCTTTCCAGATAGCACCCCCTCCCTGGTGATGCCACCACTCACAGGGGCCTGCCGTTCAGGGGTGGCATTCCTCCTCCTTCGGCCGAATCCAGACCCTACCGTGGGGTCCGCGGGCTCCAAGGTGGGGGTCCCTGATCTCTCTCCTCAGCAGCACCGACCCAGGGCCCGAGGTCACGGAAGCATCTCCTGATATTAACACTAACCACCGCTGACTTACACTGCGTCCTTCCTGTGCACGGGCACTAATCAGTTAATTCTCTCGGATTCGCCAGGATCCTCATGGCTAGCATAGCATTCCAGACTAGCCGATTTCCCGTGTGGTCCTACGTACTTTATGCGTTTCAAAACATCCTTCAGAAAAAGGTCCGTTCACGGCACCAGAGCGCCATGGGTCTGTGGCGCAGAGGAGTGAAGGGTCTCTGCTCGGTCCCACAGCGTTCCGGGTTCCCTGTGCTCTGAACAGAATTCAGGCTTCTCTGGGTAACTCCGGGCTGTGGCTATGACAGTGGCCTTGGCCGAACCGGGAGGCGGGAGACCTGGGCTCTTCTCCGAGCGTGGCTGCACCCTGGGCATGTGACCTTAGGCAGGTCCTTGGTGCCCTTAACTGTAAAATGTAATGGTTGGACTATCCCTATGTGGTTTTTCTTTCTGTTTTTTTATATGAAAATATGGCATCTATACTAAAGAGTATATGAAATGTCTGGGTTTGGTTTAATAAAGACTTACGGGGCGCCTGGGTGGCTCAGTTGGTTAAGTGTCCGACTCTTGGTTTCGGCTCAAGTCACGATCTCACGGTTCATGGGTTCAAGCCCCGCATCAGGCTCCACGCTGCAGTGCAGCGCATGCTTGGGGTTCTCTCTCTCCTCTCTCTGCCCCTCCCCCATTTGCACGTGTGCGCATATGCACATGCTCTCTCTCTCTCTCTCTCTCTCTCTCTCGAGACAAAGAAATAAACTTAGAAAAAAAGACTTACAAGACAAATAGCCGTTTGTCCTCCATTAAGTTTTTTTTTTTTTAATGTTTGTTTATTTTTGAGTGTGAGCGGGGCAGGGGCAGAGAGAGGGGGAGACACAGAATCCGAAACAGGCTCCAGGCTGTCAGCACAGAGCCTGATGTGAGGCTCGAGCCCACAAACCACGAGATCATGGCCTGAGCCAAACTCGGACGCTTAACTGACTAAGCCGCCCAGGCGCCCCTGCCCTCCCTGAAGCTAAAGAGACCGTTGCCAGGCAGGAGAAGCAGCTGTGTGCCTCGCTGTGTTAGTTTGCTAATATAAAGCACCAGAGACTGGTGTGCTCAAACAACAGAGACGTGTTGGCTCACACTTCTGAAGACCAGAAGTCCAAGATCAAGGTGCCAGCAGGGTTGATTCCTTCTGAGGCTGCGAGGCAGAATCTGTTCTGTGCCTCTTTTTTAGCTTCTGCTGGTTTGCTGGCAATCCTTGGCTTGTAGATGTATCACCCCGATTGACCTCTGCCTCCCGTTTTCACATGGTGTTCTCCCGGTGTCTCTGTATCCAAGTTTCCCCTTTGTATAAAGAAAATAGTCCTGTTGGATCCGGGCCCACCCTAATGACCTCATTTTAACTCGATTAGCTCTGTGAAGGCCATGTTTCCAAATGACTCACATTCGGAGGGCCTGGGGCTAAGACTCCGACATATCTTTTTTGGAGGGCACGGTTCATCACTCCCACTCACCCTCGCTGCGCCCCTCCCCCACTGCAGACCGAGGTAACCGCAGTCCTGAATTCTGTGGTAAGCCTTCCCTCCTTTCCTTCAGAGTTTTACTGCCAGGTGTGTATTCCTAAATAATACAACTATGCAAGTTTGTCAACAGTCTATAGAAAGGGAATCATAGTGTAAGTATTTTTCTGTGACTTGCCTTCTTCTGCTTCAAACTGTGTTTTTGAGATTCGTCTTTGTTCTTGCCTGTGGCTTCATTGCCAAAGCTGCTTAGAATTCCATCCTAGGAATAAACCACAACTTATACTGTACTACTACCAAAGTATAGGTCTAAAGTAACTACTTTTTTTTTAATTAAAAAAAAATTTTTTTAATGTACATGTATTTTTGAGACGAGAGACAGAGCAGGAGCAGGGGAGGGCAGAGAGAGAGGGAGATACAGAATCCGAAGCAGGCTCCAGGCTCTGAGCTGTCAGCACAGAGCCCGACACGGGGCTCGAACCCACAAACCGTGAGATCATGACCTGAGCCAAAGTCGGCCGCTTAACCGACAGAGCCCCCCAGGCGCCCCAAAAGTATACTACTTCTATACCTTTGGACAAAAATCCATGGTAGGAAAATTGTTTTACACTGCAGTACAGCACACACACAAACCGTATATGTGTGTGTGTGTGTGTGTGTGTGTGTGTACACATATATATATATGCGTGTGTATATACTTATATGTATGTGTACGCATATATATGTGTATGTATATATATGTACGTTTCACAGAGCTATACCTACTCTTAATCCGTGAGATGCTCCTTTTCATCCGTTCCAAAAGGTGACCTGCTAAACCGATTGCACCATGCACTAACGGGTCAATTTGCAGTGGCTGAGTGTGCCCCCCTCGCGGGTCTGGCTCGGTGGCCCTGTGGTTCTGTGCCCAGCAGGTAGGCACAGGGACGTCCCTTCTGCTCTCTCACCAAGACTATCTGCGCGCCCACCCACTGGCACCAGACCACCTTGCCTGCCGGTTCCCGCCCTTCCATCTGTCGTGACTGTTGACATCTCCCCACTCCTGCTGAACATTTTCTACCTGCGGCCTTGCCCCTGTGGCCCGTCTCGTGGACTGTGGCCTGTGGCCTGAGAGACCAGATCTCTGGACATGTTAGAAGTGCATTACAGCATTACTGATTTAGTCAGGTAGCAAGAGAGAGGGTAACGTCTGGGTCCAGGCTGCCTGGGTTCCAAGCTTGACCCCTCAGCAGCTGTGTGACCTTGGGCAAGACTCTGCGTGCCTCCAGGTCGTCATCTGTTAAATGGGGGGTATTGGTAGCACCTGCCTCATGGGGTGGCGTGAGGATGAGATGAATTAACTTTTTTGTAGAAGTATAGGCTGTCGCTATTATTATTCCTGAGCCCAACTGTGTGTTAGTGCCTGACACCTGTCTAATTCTTTGCTAATATCTCCGAACACAATGGCTCCATTGGAAAGAGGTCAAAATGCTCGGTTAAAAAGGAGTTGGAGGTGGACGGAGGAGCCGATTCCGGACCCAGGCCGCCTGTATCCAGATCCCAGCTTCACCGGGATGTTGTTACGAGGATTAGATAAGATAATGGGCGTGAAGCTTTCAGTACAGCATCTGGCTTCACCTGTGACCTGCTAACCCAGCTATGAATTCAGGAGATGGCTCTTAGATAAACATGAAAAAAGATTTATTTTTAGGAATCACACTACTGGGCATTTAAGGGAGAGACGCACCCCTGTGGTTTATTGCAACATTATTTACAATAGTGAATACGTGGAAACCGCCCAATGGCCTTTGATAGCTGACTAGATAAAGAAGATGTACACGTATATACAATGGAGTATTACTCAGCCATAAAAAGGAATGAAATCTTGCCATTTGCAACAACATGGGTAAAGCTAGAGAGTATAAGGCGTCAAAGAAGGGCAAATATATGATCTCACTCATATGTGGAATTCAAGAAACAAAACCAAGGAGCAAAGGAAAAAAAATAAAAGAGGGACAAGCCAAGAAACAGACTCTTTTTTTTTTAATGTTTTTTTTTGAGAGACAGAGTATGAGCAGGGAAGAGGCAGAGAGAGAGGGAGACACAGATTCGGAAGCAGGCTCTAGGCTCTGAGCTGTCAGCGCAGAGCCCGACGCGCGGCTCGAACCCATGAACCGCGAGATCGTGACCTGAGCCAAAGTCGGCGGCTCAACCGACTGAGCCGCCCAGGCGCCCCGAAACGGACTCTTAACTATAGAGAACAAACTGACGGTTACCAGAGGGAAGGTGGGTAGGGGAATGGAGGAAACAGGAGGTAGCGATTAAGGAGTGCACCTGTCATGACGAAGAAATAAAATGAAAAGAAAGAAAAGAGATTTATTTTCTTACAGGACACTGGCCTATGTGGAAGGAAGCCACCCGGCCTCAGGCTCTGTCTCAGCAAAAGCTCATTTCTCCGAATGCTCCATTCGTGAGCCCCTGCAGCGGGAGGCCTGGGCTCTCTCTCAGGACGAAGCGTGCACACCTTAGAATACTCAGTGGTGGAGGCTGGTGGGGGTGGGTCTTAGTGAGGGTCCTTACCGCCTTAACAAGGAGCACGCTGGAGTCAAACCCGGGGGCCACCTGGACCTGAGGCCCGGCGCACCCCACGGTGAGCGCCTTGCCTCTGTCCCTTGATGGCCAGCAGATGCCCACGCCGTCCACCCCGCTCTTGTTATAGACGCGGGAGCAACGAGAAGGAGGACGGCATGGGCTGCCCCCAGCGCGCTGTAGGCCAGTGCGTGCACTCGAATCACCTCTCCGCACCCCTCCACAGCTGGGCAGCCAGGCCCCTCTCCTCCCCCCGCCACCCCTCCCGGCCACCTCCGGCCATTCCCGAATTCAAATAGGATCAGGTTTCCCTCCTGCTTAAAACCCTTTTGTGGCTCCAGTTGCCCTTTGGGAGGGAGGACTTCCCTTCCTGGGAGGCCAAGGCTCGCTGGCGTCTTCGGCCTGCAGCACTCTCCCCACCCCTCACCTGGCTCGCATGCTGTCTGCTCTAGCACCTCTGACACCCTCAGAACCGATTCTTGCCTCCGCGCCTCTGCCTTCCGCGTTTGTCGGCCTAAAGAAGAGACTCCAACCCAGTTCACCGTCATGGCCCTCAGACGGCTCTCTCTGACTCCCACTAGAATGAGTCGCTTCCGGTAATACTCAAAACCAGGTCACTGTTCAGGACACGGACCCTGGAGACAAGACTGCTGGAGGTGCACAGCACCGCCGCTGAGAAGCTGTGCGATCTTGAGCTAGTCACCTAACCTCTCTGTGCCTCAGTTTCCTCATCCATGAAACAGGAGCTCCCAGAGTATCTACCAGATTGTGAGAATTAAGGGAGTTACTAATTACACTAGATACATAGTCGATGTGTCCTGTCTGTCCCCTGGATGTAAGCCTCGTGAAGGCAGAGGCTGAGTCTGCTTGGTTTCCGAGTTGTGTCCCGCTGCCTGGCACATAGTAGGTGCACACCGGATATCCGTCCGTGGAATGGAGGGACGCTGCCTTTACCCTCCTTGGAGAAATGTTTATTCAAATCCTTTACCTATGTTTTCGTTGGGTTACGTGTCTTCTTTTTTTTTTTAATAGAATTTTTACTTTTTTTGTTTTATTTGAGAGAGCGAGCACATGCATGAGTGGTAAAGAAGAGCAGAAGGAGAAAGAGGGGAGAGAGAGAGAGAGAGAGAGAGAGAGAGAGAGAGAGAGAGAATCTTAAGCAAGCTCCACTCTCAGTGCAGAGCCAGACACAGTGCTCAATCCCACGACCCTGGGACCCCACGGGCCTGGGATCACGATCTGAGCCGAAATCGAGAGTCAGATGCTCAACCCACTGAGCCACGCAGGCGCCCCAGGTTATGCGCCTTCTTGTTGTTGAGTTGTAAGGTTTCTTTACATATTCTAGCCACAAGTCCCTTATCAGATACGTGATTCGCAAATATTTTCTCCCACTCTGTGGGTTGTCTTTTCACTATCTTGATCGTGTTCTTTGAAGCACAAAAGCTTTTGATTTCGATGGCGCTCCGTTTATCTGTGTTTTCTTTTGTTACTTTTGATGTCCTTCAAAGCCAAGGTCATGAACTTTCCCCCTATGTTTTCTTCTAAGAGTCGTCCAGTTTTGGCCCTTACGTTTAGGTCTTCCGTCCGTTGTGACTTAGTTTTTGTGTGTAAAATAAAATATGAACTAGGGGTCTAACGTCATTCTCTGGGAGGCGGACATCCAGCTGTCTCAACACCATTTGCTGAAAAACTATCGAAGGTCCTGGCACCCTTGTTGGAAATCAGTTGGCCCTACAGAGAGGTGTTTATTTCCGGCGTCTTGCCTCTACTCCGTTGACCACTGTGTGTGGAGAGCCACCTCTGGCTTTAACCCGTTTCCATCTCTGCCCAAGTACCACCAGCGGTCCCGGAGGCTCCTGCCCAAAGGACGTGTTACCGGGACAGCCCACAGCCGAACGCCAGCTCCCAAGCGGCTGCTGGGGTTAACACTTCCGGCATCTGTCAGGTGACCGCTGGGAGGGCCCCATGTGACTGGCCCCTGAAGGCACACGGGGAGGTGCTGCGTTCCCTCCCTCTACCTGCGCGCCTGCACATCTCCCGGGGCAGGGGGCAAGGTCCCAGAGCAGGGCCTGCTTGTGCCAAAGCGCAGCTCCGATTGGGTGGATGCCCTTGCTGTGGGCCAGGTAGGAGGGGACACAGGGCGGGAAGTGGCTCTTGGGATGGAGAGGGGAGTGGGGCCTGCAGGAGGGAAGCATTCCTGGCACTGGAGGCATCTTCACCAGGACGACGGCCTTGGGAGGGAGAGCCCTGCATCCATGGGTAGGCGCTGGGAGACTGGAAAGGGCCGTTAGTGTTGCCACGCTCTGGCGCTAACACGGCTTCCTTCTCTGTTTCTTGAGTGTGGGGTGTGGGGTGGGTGGGTGGGAGTGTGTGACCTAATCCCCCCTTGTTTCTTTTTTTTACTGTTTATTTATTTTGAGAGAGACAGAGCACAAGCTGGGGAGGGGCAGAGAGAGAGGGAGACACAGAATCCGAAGCAGGCTCCAGGGCTGTCAGCACAGAGCCCAATGCGGGGCTTGAACTCACAAGCCATGAGATCATGACCTGAGGTGAAGTCAGACGCTTACCTGACTGAGCCACCCAGGGGCCCCCGACCCCCCTCCTTTCTGGGTTCTTGTTCCATGAGGTTGGGGGACTCGGATGCTTTAAGAGGTCGAGTGGCTCTTGGCCACTGTTGCCTCACATGGACTCCGGCCAGTGAGTAAGACTTTCGTGGGGTGGGCTGGGGAGCTGGGAGGACGGGGATCGCTGAGATCATGGGGACATTTTAGCTTGCAGGGGAGTTCCAGACTCATGGTACTTTCATGCAACACCGGCAGAGAACACAATGGAGCAGAGAGCTGTAAAGCTTCACCTGTTGATTTGGGGGGGGGGGTTGTTGTTGTTGTTTTTTAAACATTTTTATTTATTGTTGAGAGACAGAGACAGAGCGTGAGCAGGGGAAGGGCAGAGAGAGAGGGAGACAGAATCCGAAGCAGACTCCAGGCTCTGAGCCGTCAGCACAGAGCCCGACGTGGGGCTCGAACTCACAGACCGTGAGATCATGACCTGAGCCGAAGTCGGCCGCTTAACCGACTGAGCCACCCAGAGTCCCCAAGCTTCACCTGTTGAATTCAGCACTGCTGGGCTGCCTGTGGGCTGAGGGAAGCGGGTGCTTGGCTGGTGGGGTGCTGGCTCCGAAGGCAGGGAAAGGGCCGCGTGGTGGTGGAGAGGCCTGTGGTGGCAGTCTGTCTCCCCCTCCTCCAGACCTCCTGAGGCTCCGGAGACGAATCTTCTAGAAGTGGCAAGAACTGCGGTGACACTGTTTTTGTTGGGCGCACTAGAGGGGAATGTATTGCTTGCTTCGAGCCCGCATCCCTTATTTCCAGTCCTCGGACAGAACCGGAGGGAGAGCAGAGATTTCTGTAGGGTGTGTGCCCACCTCCTCATCTCTGTTTGTTCCCCCCCTCGTGCCCGCCCCCAAGTGGGAACAGAGCTGTGCGAGCCGAGTCCAAGTTGCTCGCTGCCTGAGGATTGCGTCAGCCCCGCCTGGCAGGCTGGAGAGGGAGCCTGTTGCCATGGTGACCACTAGGCTTCAAACCAGTGAGAAGGATGAGTTAGTTGCAGGGTGTGGTTTTCTCGCCGTGCGATGCTGTCACGTGACAGGCGCACGGGCCCGTGGGCTTGGGTTTCTAGCCCTTCCACGGAGGGATGTGTCATCTACTCAGGTGGGCTCGGTGGGGCAGCTGCTCCAGAAGCCACGTGGGCGTTGACCAGGTCGGGCGTGTGTGCCTGGGGGACACAAGTGGCTCCCGTAGCCCTTCTTCCTCATTCTGGAAATAGTGGGTGATTCGACCGAGCGAACCAGATTCTGGGGGGAGGAAGGGATCCAGAATGGAACCTGTCACCCCGTACAGGGGGCAGCTCTGCATCCCAGCCAATAAAACCTGCCCAGCCTGTGGCACGATTTGTTTTCTTTCTTCTTTTTTTTTTTTTTAATTTTTTTAATGTTTATTTTTGAGAGATAGAGAGACAGAACATGAGCAGGGGAAGGGCAGAGAGAGAGGCAGACGCAGAATATGAGGCAGCTCCAGGCTCTGAACCATCAGCACAAAGCCCAATGCGGGGCTCGAAATCACAGACTGTAAGATCATGACCTGAGCCCAAGTCGGCCACTCACCCAGGCTCCCCCACGATGTTTTCTAAAACCCCTGACAGAGCTCATCTTGCTAACGATAATTGACTGCTTGGCCAAGCCAGCATGGTACCTCGGTTGAGATCTCTTTTCTCCGATTTTGCTTATGATGGGAAAGGAGGTAAAAAGTCCACATTCCAGGGGCGCCTGGGTGGCTCCGTCGGTTAGGCGTCCGACTCCAGCTCAGGTCATGATCTCAACGGTTCCTGAGTTTGAGCCTCACATCGGGGTCTCTGCTCTCAGCGCAGAGCCTGCTTCAGATCCTTTATCTCCCTTTCTCTCCGCTCCGCCCCCTCTCAAAAATAAATAAACATTAAAAAAAAAAGTCCACATTCCAGATGCATCAATCACCTGCTATATGCTGGGCACTGTACTAAATATCAGCTCATCATTCTATCATCTCCTTACCTCTGCATTGGGGCGTAGGTAACACTGTCCCCGTTTCGCAGAGGAGCAGGCTCAGGGGCCCAGAGAGTGTAAGGTGACTTCCCCAGAGAGTTAAACCTAAAGCTTCGGGCTTCATGTCCAGTGTTCTTTTGGATTCCAGAGCCTACTAGAACCAGGAATTCTCAGGATGTCTAGTAAAGAAACACACTGTACGTCTCCGGTTTTCTCCCCAGTGAAAACCACATGTTCTGTGTGGGGCGTGGTGGACTGGAGCTGTTTCTGATTTCTGAACGGGAAGCATGAGAGATGTGGGTGTTGCCTGTGGACAGAGGAAAACTCAGGAAGCGGTTGGTGATGTCAGGGCAAGGCATTGACAAAGTCCAGGCTTGGTTCGTAGATTGAGCTTGGGATTTCTGCCGGGGGCCCTCTAGGGGTGAAGGCTAAATGTCAGATGAATTGGCAGCAGAGAGGGGTTTGGCGAACTGGTCCAGGGTAAGACGTAGAGCCAGGACAACCAGGGCCTTGGCCACAGCCTAGCAATCAGAAGACCTGACTTGCTGAGTTTAGGAGACACCATGATAGTCGATAATACTTAGGTGGTGCCAGCCCTGTTCTGCGTGCCCTTCAGGTGCGTTTACTTATTCCATCCTCGCAGAAACCCTGGGAGTTTGGGCGCTATTCTGTTTTGAACCTGAAAGAGGGGCACAGAGGTGTTAAGTGACTTGCCCAAGATCACGCAGGTGGTAAGAGGCAGAGCTGGGATTCAAGCCCGGATAGCCTGGCTCCGGAGCGTGAGATCTTTGACTACCATCTCTGCTCTTACCTTCTGGAAAGATGATAGGGAGTTAGCTTGTGTGGCCCACCCTGAGTGTGTGTGTACATGTGTGCACACACACGCCTGTGCGTGCACGCGCACACACACACACACGTCGGTATACCAGCAACGGGAGGGAAGGCTCGGGACCGCACTCCTGAGCTTCTGCGTGTTAATGGCTGTGGCCTGTGCATTTCCAGGAGCCCAGGGAGACGTGTACCTGTGTGCATGAGGGCCCTCCCTTCTTCCCTGCCTGCCTCTGTGGTTCCCAGGAGGCCGCGTGCCCTGCGGCCTCTGGTGTAGAGCCGAGGCACAGACCGCCGTAGACCGCGCCCTGGATTGCTCGCCTAATCCCGTCGAAGGGCCCCAGGCTCCCAGGAAGGAGCTTGGCTCTGGGGCCGAGGGTGGACAGCGGCCCCAGGAGAAGCCGGCAGGGAAAATGGAAGCATGACCGCCGTGTGTGTGGGCTCTTCACTCGCGCCTCTTTGGGCACTTGGGTAACCCATGGGGTGTGCACACCGCGTACGGCTCCTTCCAGCCCCTGAGAAGACACCAGACAAACTGGGCTTCCTCTCAGTGTCTTTCCCTGGGCCAGGATTTGGGGGATAAATAATTTTATCATAAGAAGATCGACAATAACAGCCACTAACGTTACCGGTCTTGAGCCAACGAACTCATTTCACCGTCACAAAGCTCTAGGAGGTTGAGTTATTATTATTGTCTTCATTTTATAAAGGAGGAAACTCAAGCACAGAGAGGGTAAGCAAGTTGCCCAAGGTCACACAGCTAAAACGGGGATTTGATTTCAGATAGCCTGGCTCCAGAGCCAGTGCTGTCAAGCACTATACGCTGCTATGGCCCTTCCTGGCTCCTAGAGGAAGCCTCCAGGCCCTGTAACCCTTCTCTTGTCCCCAGTTCGGCATCTTGCCGTCATTTTCCTGGGAGACGGGGATGTGTCCACTTGCCTGCCTGCAGGTCCTGTGTATGAGAGGTGGCCTCTGACCTCAGCCACGCCCTGGTTTCTGTGGGTATTGCGTGCCTTCTCTCCTCTCATGCTCACGTGCCCGGGTGTGGAAGGGACATTCCCAGGGGCTCTCCTGGGAGCCGAGGTGATTGACCTCGGCCGTTGCTGGCCGGGCCTCATGCCACCAGTCCGCGTGCACTCGGATGATCCGACGTAAATGCCCGAGGCAGGGCAGCTCCTGCTGGCCCCTGGGCCCCGGTACCTGCCTCTCTCTCAGCCTGTCCTCTCTGGCCCATGGTCTGCAGCCACACTTGTTGTGAGCGCCCCGTTAACACAGCTCCGTTTCCTTTCCCTCCCCCGTCCCCGTCAGCCCCTGGGCCATGTCTGGTCTCTAGCTTGATTCTTGGGGGAGGCTGCCTTCCTGCGGAGGTAAGGCTGGCCTCTCTCCCGGCCAGGTAGGGGCGGGCGGTGGTGGAGCCGTGTGGGTCTGAGTGGAGGACTTGGGGAGTGACGGAGGGGTAGGGGCCCAGCCAGAGGGAGAGGGGACGGGGAGAGGGGACAGGGGGCGGGGAGGGGTAGTTCCGTTTCCGGCCGTGACCCCTGGGGGCATTCTGCGTGCTCTTTAAGACGTTGCCGTTGCCGTTGGCCTTGGCAGGTTGCAGGCTGTGGCGGGTGCCCAGGTGCTGTCTGGTGCGAGGGGGAGTATTGGAATTGGAGGCGACAGTTGCCTGGCAGCCCCTGCCTAGGGCAGAGCCAGGCTTGTCTTGTGCCAGGAAGTTGACAGCCAAACAGAAACGAACCGCCGAGGTAGAACCTACCTTCGGAACTCAGAAAGCGACTCCAAAGCCCTCTTTGGAAATTAAGTGGGCTCCAGGCGTGGTTTAGTCCCCCGGCCCCTTGCTAACCCCCATGAGAGGGTTTCTGTCGCTGGCGTTGCGTCTTCTGCTCCTTCCTGTCTGCTTTTTTAAAAATTATACTTTATTCTATTTTTAAATTGCGATAAGATACATAAACCGTGGAGTTTACCATCGTAGTCACTTTTCAGTACGCTGTTCCGGCCGCGAAGTACATCCCATTGTTGCGCAACCGCCGCCGCCGCCCGTCTCCAGAACTGTCTTCGTCTCGCAAAACCGAGACTCTGCACCAGTTAAACTCTAACTCCCCCCTCTCGCTGACCCAGTCCCTGGCAACCGTCACTCCACTTCCTGTGTCTGTGAGGTTGACTGCTCTAAGTGCCTCACTCGAGTGGCATCACACGGCGTTTGTCTTTTTGCGACTGCTTGTTTCGCTCGGTGTGGTGTCCTCGAGATTCATCCACAGCGTGGCGTGGGTCAGAATTCTTCTCCTTTTTCAGGCCGGACCATATTCCACGGCTTGTACGTACCACGTGGGCGTTTCGTTCATCCGTTTCTCCCTCATCAGAGGCGTGGGTTTCTTCCACCTTTTGGCCGTCGCGGATAATGCTACAGCGGCCATCCCTGGGGCTTGGTCAGAAACGGGCCCACTGCCTTGGTCCTGGCAGAGCGGGTGGGGGAGCCAAGTCGGTGGGGGAAGGCTTGGCCTTCTGGGGCCGTCTTCTACCAGACACTAAGCAGTCGATGCTTCTAGAACCAACCTTCTTGCCTGAGGACATTCCAGATTGCCTTCCCCTCTGCCCTCAGAAGAGGGTGCCGGGTTCCTGGTCCTCTCCTGAATAGGAGGAGGGTGGCTGTGGTCCACCATGAGCCTGGCGCGCGTGGTGTTAGGAGAAAGGGACCGTCAGGTGTTGGGAAGTGCACGCGGAGCTTCTTTGAGACCGGGGCTGGCCAGCTGACCCTACGTGGAGCCATGGGAGATGTTTTAGGGTAGCCCGGGTAGGCTGCGAAACCAGCTCAGTCCTGGAATCCCCATGACTTAATACCAGGAAGGTTTACTGCTTGCTCACACCAGCCCATCGCTGGCAGGCAGGGGCCTCTGCCCCGCGCGGCCGTACAGGGTCCCAGCCCAGGGAGGCTGCGCCTTCTGAACCCATGGCCCCCCAGGTGACTGCAGCAGGGGACGGAGAATGGAGAATGTTCCCAAGGGCTGACCAGAGCAGAGAGAGTCAGAAGGTGCCGGGGCCTTCACGTGGATGCATGCGCGCATGTACCTGTGTGTGCCAATGTGTATACGCGTGTGCAGGTGTGGATACGCGTGTGCACTTGCGTGTGCCTCTCTGTGTGCGTGTATCTGTGCTCGTGGGCAAAGAGCAGAAAGAAGCCGGCTGGGCACACCGCGTTGCTCTTCCCCGGCTCAACCCTCACCTGGCTTGGCACGACTGCAGAGGAAAGGTGATTTGGTGGTTCCGGAAGGGCCCATTGGCCCGGGGAGGTCCACTCATCTCTCAGTGGGTGACAAAAGGAAGTTGGAACCTGCAGAAACACTGACACCCTGGAGCGGAGGGGACAGAGAAAGACATGAATTTCGAGGCACCCTTGTGTGGCCTCGTTCAATAATAGAATTATTTTTAAGGTCTAAGGAAGCTCTATGGAGAATCAACAGCTTGAGCTGAATGCCAGCGAGTCTGGCCCCCTGGCAGCAACGGGCAGAGGTATGGAGAGTTTCTGCGGGCGTATGTGTGGGGACGGGCGAGCATGTGCAGGCTGCCAGCTGGGCCAATGTCTTGGCTCCCAGGCTCCCAGCTGGGGCCACTTGGCCCTGGGATTGGAAGGAACCCCCAGCGTGGAGGGCAGAGGTTATAGATTCTGACCCTGGCTGCCACCAAAGTACAAGGCTGCTTTAGGGGTCTTACTGACCCCTCTGGGGTCACTTATCTGTTTTCTGAACTGTCCCTTCATGCTTCTCAGCACTAGATGGAGAGTCATTTAATTTTTCATAAATACTCCAGGGACTCCTGAAACCATATACGGGAGAGGGGCTCTAAGGAGGCCGTCCCGGGCGGGTGATAAGTGGGGTTGGATTTGAAAGTCATTGCCGTAACAGCCCTTTGATTCTCCCTCTTCATTGCCTCCTGTGCACTCCGCCAAGCGGCATTTCCCACCGACAGCAGGCAGAAGGGAAGGAGAGCAGAGCCTTAAATCAAATCAGTCCAGGGTCATTACTTGTCACCAATTCATGACAGTTCGGGGGGTGGTGGGAAGCGGGAGACAAGTTAAAGCCGTTAACTCTAACAAGGGCTAGAACTCCTGTAGGATTTGTCAGAGTGACCTCCTGGCCTGAGACCCTAAATAATTGAATTGAATTGGTTGTCAGGGAAAGAGATTCAGAGGAGTTTTAGGGAATTGTGTCGCCAGTTACCAAGCATCCGCTAGGTGTGACTATTGTCCTGAGTACCAGAAGAGGGCTGCCTTTGCCCTCCGGATTGCTGCCACCTAGTGGCGGAAACCAGAATATGCCGAAGACCAAACGCATGTGAATTTGACTTTCTTTGTAGAGGAATGTTTATTGTCCGATTGATTGAATGCTACAATGTTTGTGAAACACTTTTCTTCTTTAGTAGCTTGCATTGCTCTTCAGAGAAGCCCCATGGAGTGGGCAGGACAGCTGTGTCTTCCCATTTCACAGTAAGAAAACGGAGGCTCCGAAAGAATGAGCACCTTGTAGGAAGTCCAGAAAAGCTGGGGCCGGAACCCAAATTTGTCTGACTTCTGGCCCCGGGCTTGACTCATTGTAACCCACTGACTGGCTGATAGGCTACTGGTAGTGGTGGTGGGGGTGTCCAGTCCTGCACGGGGTCCGTTCCTTTCATCGCACCTGGCACATAATAACGTAGAATAACGTAGGAGATGTTTGTCGAATGACTATTGTTCATCTACACATTAAGATTTCCTCCACTACAGCAAGGTCCTCTAACCATTCTGCACCAGAATTCCTCTATGTTTAGTGGGCATAGAACTGCTTTTTCTACAGAGCAATTAGAAATTCTAGGCCCCCGTGCCAGGGCGGTAGATTATGTCAAAGTCAGAAAGCAATGGACTTGGTCCAAAGAGTAGACTCTAATTTGTGTGGTCAGCCGGGTGGCCCTGGACGAGACCTAGAAGCTCTCTGAGCCTCAGTTTCCCCCTGCGTAAAATGGGGGAGTAATATCTACTCTGACAACCTCCACATATGGTGAGACCCCGGCTTCGGGCTTGGTTTGTCCACTCTAAATCATGGTGCAGATCATAGCGTTTCTTTGATCTCTCTGAGCCTGGACGCTGGTGAAGCCACTCTCCCTTCTCTGCCCAGGGCCGTTCCACCCCTGCCACTGAACCCCAAGACCTAGGATTCCTTTGTCTCGGGCTTTGGGGCCCTGGCTTCTCCAGGCAGCCCTGCTCTGCCTCCCCACTCCCCCCCGCCCCCCGCCACCCAAAGGGACCTGGAGGTAGAGGATCTGATCGAATCTCCATGGCAACCAGAGGCTGAGCCTCACCCCCTCGGGGGTGGGGGCACTGAGTCTGTTCCCAACCGCCAGGCAGAACCAGCACCAAGCTCCCCAACTCCACCCGTACAGCGCCACCTCCAGGAACTGGCTGCCGCGTCGCGGATGCCCTGGCTTCCAGTTGCCCCTTCGCTGGCTTAGTGCCCCTCCCTGCTCCAAGCCGGCGCGAAATCCTCGGGGCGACGAGGAGGCTCTCCCATGGGCCAGGGGGCTGCCGCAGGCCCCGCGCGAGTGGGACAGCCTACCCCTGGTGTACAGTCTGAGCCAAGCCCTTTACGGCTGCCTCCTTCGCCCTTTGGCAGGTCGACCTCCTTGTCCCTCACAACTTAATTCAAACCCGCCTCTTGCAAGGTCCCTTCCCTGAGCTTCTCACACCATGTGGCCGAGGGCTTCCCAACGCCGTTTCAGAGTTCAGTGTCATTCCTCTCCGGGTCCTGGCCTCAGTCTGGTGGTTCTCGGCCTTACAATACATTAGTATCATCTGGAGAACTTTTCAGCCCTGATGCCCAGCCCTAACCCCCTCCCCGCCCCGCCCCACCCCTGGAACACACCCATTCTGTATGGATCTCTGGAGTGGGAGCCAGTTCTCCGTAGTTTCCACACCTGCCAGGGGATTCCAGTGTGCAGCCAAGTGCGGAACTATTGTCTCGAAGTTCAAGATTTAAACTACTCTGACGGCCTGGGATGCCTTCCTCAGCGTGAGCTTCTGGAATCTAGGCTGATTCAGCTGATGGAGGAAGGCCCGCGGGAGCCCGGCTGTATGTTTCCAAAGCCCTGGTTTTTGGTTTGTTTTTCAAGGACTAGGCGGTCCCGGAGGGCACTTACTGCTTAGGAAGAGGACAAGGCAGTAATGACAGTTACTGTTTACTTAGCATTTGCCCTGGGCCAGGTGCCTCGCGCTGCAAATATTTTCTCATCGGAACCCCACAGAAAACTCCTGAGATGATGTGGTCTCTCCATTTCTAGAGGAGGAAACTGAGGCTCTGGAAGCTTAAGTAGCCGGCCCAAGGTCGCACGGCTATGAAGTGATGATGCTGGGATTATAACCAGAATCTGACTCAAAGCCTACGGATGCCCTTAACCGCTATGCCATCCCGGCGCCGCAGCCCCTCTCCTGTCCCCGCTGTGGAGGACGGGACGCTGAGAAGGGGGCGGCTTGTTCCGCAGGAAGGATGCTGGGGCACCTTAGTGCCGTGCTACCGCCGAGGGGCTCCCACTGGTATCCCCTGGGTCATCTGGGGTCACGGGGCCCTGAAGGCGTCCAGCCTCCTTTCCCTGCTCCTTCAGCCGACCTCTCCTGAGGACTCTTCTGCCCGGACCCTGTCCGAGTTCCTTAACCCGATTATGTTATTTAATGTCATCTTACAGCCGGCCTGTGACATGGGCATTGTTATCCTTGCCTCAAAGATGAGTAACTGAAACTCAGAGAGGTCTGGAACCAACCAGCTGACAATCCTCAGAGCTAAGTTTTTTCTTTTTTTTTTTAAGAGAGAGAGCGTGTGCAGAGGAGAGGGGCAGAGGGAGAGAGAGGATCTTTTTTTTCCCCCTAATGTTTTATTTATTTTTGAGAGAGAGAGAGAGAGAAAGCACAAGTGGGGGAGGGATAGAGGGGGGGGGGCAGAGAATCCCAAGCAGGCTCGGCGCCGACAGCAGCAAGCCCGATGCGGGGCTCGAACTCAAGAACTCTGAGATCACGACCTGAGCTGAAGTTGGACACTCAACCGATGGAGCCACTCCGGCGCCCCCTCGGAGCCGATTAAACACAGTGTTTTCAGTTCCGTGGCAGGCCCAGCTCTGGCGGGGTCAACACGACCCCAGACTCTAAATCAGCCTTGGGTCTTAGTTCCCACCACATTGCGGGGAAGCCAAGTTTCATAGCCCCATGTGCCCCACAGCTGTGCAGAGAAGGTGAGGGTCACCGTAGGGCTCGTCCGTCTCAGAACTGACCCCAACTGTTGAGTCTAGCCAGTGTCCTGGCCCAGCCTCATTGGAGGGGGAATTCGAGGGCGATAGAGGGTTTGGGGGGGGGAATGAGCAGCTCCGAGCCTCTCCCGGGGAGTGGCCGGCCTTGGGAAACCACTTGTGCAGAGTTTCACGGCCGGATCCATGCAGGGAGCAGAATCCTCTTCTGCGACTTAGTGACAGCAATGGCAGGTTGGAAGGACCCTGTCCCCACAGGAGGGCTCCGGGACCTCAGCTCCAGCCGCACCAGGCTGGTCAGCAGTGCCCCGAGCCAAAGGGCGCAGTCGTGACCCCGTTCTCTGCCGCTCTGCTCTTCTCACTGGGAACAGCCGCTTCCTTCCCCCTGCGTCTCACTTCCCGTCAAGGGACGCCCAGACCCTCCCTTCCTCCACCCGAGTTCGAAGCAGTCGTCCCTTCCACTTGTGGGCTCTGCCAGCGACCTGGCCGCACGATTTTTTTCTATTCGCTCGGCTCGCGCACTTGACGGCGGTTAAAGCACTCGTCCTGGAGTCAGACCACTATTCGACCTGGTTTTCCACTTACAGCCCTTCCAGCTCCGGCAAGGGACCTCACTCCCTCTGCCCTCGCTTCCCCGACTGTCACGGAGAATCACAATGGTGCTCATGGCTTGGTGTTACGCTTCACCTATGGCTGCCTGCGTAAACACCACCTACATCAAGACACAGAACGTTTCCGGCGCCCCAGAAAGTTCCCTCGTGCCCCTCCCCACGGCCTCCCACAGCCCACCCTCGGGGAGCCTCCGATGAGAATTTCCGTCACCCTCCGTTTGTTTTGCCTGTCGTCGAACTTCATGTAAATGGAATCCTGTGTCTACGCCCTTCCGTGTCTGCTCTTTCGCTCAGCATGTTTGTGAGATTTGTCCAGCGCGGGGTCACTTGGAAGGTGAAATCAGGCCGTGCCCCGCACAGACACAGATGCATGGACCACGCGGGGCGATCGCAGAGGGCAGGAATGGAGTCTGCGCCCCCGTGCTCTGTTACCACCCGACGTCGCCTGCGGCAGACAGAGACTCTGGATGTTCGCTGAAGCTCTTTGATGCTGCTTTGGTGGGGGCGATGGTCAGGACTGGGCTGCTCAGCCGTTCCCCCGAGTTTTCCCTCCCTCACTCCTGTGTCGTTCTAGAGCAGAAAGTAAGCTCGTCACCTCCTGTCAGCCTTCGTAGCACCCCTGCTGGGAGGGCAGGACTATCCCGCCCTAGAACTTCACTTTATCCTGCACCCACAGGGTCTCAGAGTGTCCGGGAAGAGGTCGGAGAGATCCCCCAAACTGCCCTCAGCATCTGTTCTGGAGGTTGGGTGTACCGGCCATCACTGGTGCCGGACAGTCCCAGGGGATGGTTGTACACAGCGTGACACCCGTGTGCCCCCAACCATTTGGGCACCCCTTCCTTCCCCTCGCACCCACCAGAGCTTAGGATGGTGGAAATGAGGGCTGGTCACTTGGGTTTGAACCCACCCCCGGGGGGCAGCACCTGGGTGGCTCAGTCGGTGAAGCGTCTGACTTTGGCTCAGGTCATGATCTCACAGTTTGTGAGTTCGAGCCCCACATCGGGCTCTGTGCTGACAGCTCATGAGAGCCTGGAGCCTGCTTCGGATTCTGTGTCTCCTTCTCTCTCTCTGCCCTTCCCCTGCTCACGCTCTGTCTCTGTGTCTCTCAAAAAATAAATAAACGTTAAAAAGAAAAAATTGAACCCACCCCCGACAGGCCGGCTCTTACCTTGCCCCAAAAGAGCGTGCCTGAGGTCTCCATGCCTGTCACTGGGCGGCTCATGCTCCGTCGTCTGGCACAGGCTCCATTACAGACTTGGAAGAGGTGACCCTCTGTTCACGTGTGGTCCCAATCTGGATGACTCGTAAGAGACCTGAAGGCCACAGGATTCTGCCTGCGTTGTAACTCGAGAGAGAGAGGGACTTCGGCATCACGTGGTGTTTGGCGATGGTGTGGCCGGCAAGACCCCACGGCGGGTCCCGATCCAGACGAGCGGCCCCCACCCGGTCCCGCCTGACTCTGAGCTCGGGTCACGAGGCCCGCGGCGTGCTGGTCTGCGGCCGCCTCTCCAGCGCTCTCCGCCCCGTCCCCCTCCCGCTCACGCAGTGTCCCAGCCATGCCGGGCTATTTATAGTCCCCTCGAGGGGCCCTGCAGTTTTACGCTTTGCGCCTTTGCCAACCCTCTTCTCATTGCCTGGAACGCTCCCGTCCCCATCCGCCTGGCAAGCGCCCACGCATCTTTCAAGATTCAATTAATAATATTAATAATAGCCACTAAGATTTATTGGGTGCTTACTGTGTGCTAAGTGCTTTGCCCGTGCTGTTCCAATTAATCCTCAAGGCAGGCCTGGGCGCTGAGGCCCCTCATCATCCCCTTTCGCATTCGCTCGGTAAACCAGGACCCGCGCAGACGCGGCTGCCCTGCGCCAGGCACTCTTCTGAGCACAGAGAGGTTAGGAAGTGACGGAGCCTGGACTGGGACCTAGGCTGGGTGACCCTCGGGTCTTGCTCATAGCCTCCCTCGGGGGCGCCGGGTGGCCCTGTCAGTTAAGCATCTGACTCTTGGTTTCGACTCAGGTCGCGATCTCCCAGTTTGTGAGTTCAAGCCCTGTGTCGGGCTCTGTGCTGACAGTCTTGAGCCTGCTTGGGGTTCTCTCTCTCCCTCTGTGTGCCCCTCCCCTGCTTGTGCGCATGCGTGCACTCTCAAAATAAATAAATGTATCGCCTTCCTTTGAGTACCACCTAACCTCTTCCAGGAGTCCCCTCACCCACACTGTTGCCTCCTCCCTCCTCTCCGCCTCACCCGTGAGGTACTTTTTATTTTTTAATTTTTTTTTTAAGATGCAGCTGTGTTTTTACTTCTTCTTCTTATTATTTTTAATATGCGTCCAAGTTAGTTAGCATCTAGTGCAACGATGATTTCAGGAGTAGATTCCTTAATGCCCCTTACCCTTTTAGCCCATGCCCCCTCCCCCAATGCCTCCAGCAACCCTCTGTTTGTTCTCCATATCTAAGAGTCTCTTACGTTTTGTTCCCCTCCCTGTTTTTATATTATTTTTGCTTCCCTTCCCTTATGTTCATCTGCTTTGTATTTTAAAGTCCTCATATGAGTGAAGTCATATGATATTTGTCTTTCTCTGACTGACCAATTTCGCTTAGCATAATACCCTCTAGTTCCTTCCACGTAGCTGCAAATGGCAAGATTTCATTCTTTTTGATCGTGTGTGTGTGTGTGTGTGTATGTATGTATGTGTATAGCACGTCTTCTTTATCCATTCATCCATTGATGGACATTTGGGCTCTTTCCATACTTTCCATACTTCGGCTATTGTCAATAGCGCTGCTATAAACATCGGGGTGCCTGTGCCCCTTCGAAACAGCACACCTGTATCCCTTGGACAAATGCCTAGTAGTGCAATTGCTGGGTCGTAGGGTAGTTCGATTTTTAATTTTTTGAGGAACCTCCATACTGTTCTCCAGAGTGGCCGCCCCCGTCTGCATTCCCAGAGGTACTTCTGTCGTAGCGCCTAAGATGGGTTTTTTTGCTTGTTGGACAACCTTCCTCTGCTGGACGGGAAGGGTATCACTCAGGAATGTGTTTATTTTATGCGGCAGAAAATCCAAAATACAGGGGCTTATGTTTTTCACTTAAATAAAAAGTGAGACGGACTCTTTCTAGTGCGGTTCAGGAGCTCAACGGCATCAGGGGAACGTCTGTGCTCTTTCTCGATCATTTCCTCACAGCAGCAACAGGGCCGCCGTCGCTCCAGTCATCACATTTGCGTTCAGGGCAAGAAGTCCCTTTTTAACGGTCAAAGCAAAGGCCTCGCTGAGGCCCCGTCATGCTTTACTTGGGTCTCATCGACCAGAACGGTGTGAAATGGCCACTCCTAGTTGCAAGAGAGGCAGAGACAGTGAGTGTCTTGCCTGGGATTGGGTCCTTTGCCACCTCATATAAAACCAGGGCAGGGTAAGCAGGGCAGAAGGGAAGATGGGTATCGGGTAGGAGACGAGCAGTATCTGCTAGGGTCCTAGAGAGCAGAGATCATGTATTAATTTCTCCCAGGTTCTTAGAATCTGACAGCTTTATAATTGTTTTGTGCTGTTGGCGTGCTTTATCCTGTGTACATACAGACCCTTTTGCTTTTTCAAATCTAGTATCGTACTGTCCATGCTCTATTTCCCTTTTCATTTAATAATATGATATCCCCTATGCATATATAATTTTAATGCTCCATAGTAGTCCTTCTTGGAGAAATACCATACTTTACTCAACCAGCTCCCCGTAATTAGTCATTTGGGTTGTTTTTAACATCTCACAATCATAAACAACCCTGTGATTCATAACCTGTAATCTTATTTTTGGATACACTTATAATTTATTAGGACATGGTCTTGGGTCACACTGGGTTAAAAGCTCTGCCAACAAATAAAGCTTTCAAAACCAGTTACCAAACCGACTTCAGGAAAGCCGTGCTGGTTGTACATATCCTCCAAGAGTTTCTTTTTCTTTTAAGATTTTATTTTATTTTTTTTAATTTTTAAAATGTTTTTATTTATTTTTGAGAGAGAGAGTGAGACAGCCTGAGTAGGGGAGGGGCAGACTGAGAGGGAGACACAGAATCCGAAGCAGGCTCCAGGCTCCGAGCTGTCAGCACAGAGCCCACCCCGGGGCTCGAACCCACAAACTGAGAGATCGGAGCCACAGACGGACGCCCAGCCGAGTGAGTCACCCAGGCGCTCCTAAGATTTTATTTTTAAGTAATGTCTACATACAACGTGGGGCTCAAACTCACAACCCCGAGATCAAGAGTTGCACACTCCACCCCCTGAGCCAGCATGTACCCCCATACCTTCCACGAATTTCTGAGGGTGTCTGTTCCCTGGCAACTTTGGGTATTTTTTATTTTTAACCTTGCTGATTTGATAGAAAAATAGCAAACACACACACACACACACACACACACACACACAAATCAAAAATCAAGTTTCTTTGATTACAAGGGAGGTTAACATTTTATTTTTTATTTTTTAATTTTATTTATTTTGAGAGAGAGAGAGAGAAGAGAGCACAGGGGAGGAGCAGAGAGAGAGGTGGGGGGGAGAGAATCCCAAGCAGGCTCCACATTGTCAGTGCAGAGCCCAATGCGGGGCTTGAACTCCTGGACCGTGAGATCGTGACCTGAGCTGAGATCGAGAGTCCGACTCTTAACCACCTGAGCCACCCGGGCGCCCCTCCATCTTGTCTTCTCCTGTGTTTCAGAGTAAGTCGCAGACAGCGGTACACCTCACTACCACACTGAAGCATGGACATCATTAACTAGAGTTCAACGTTTAGTGCAGTGTACAAAGCTTATATGTATTTGATGAAGCCGATGAAAGTGTCAACCCGTGTACCCCAAATCCCTGTCAAGACACAGAACATTTCTGTCACCCCAGAAAGTTCCCTGTGCCCCTTACAGTCAACCGCTGTCCCTACCCCAACCCCAGAGGTAACTGCTATTTTCTCTCCGTTGTCAACCCTAGATTAATCTTGTCTGTTCTAGAACTTCATGTAAGTGGAACCATACAGGATGTGCTCCTTGGCATCTGGCTTCTTTCACTTACCGTAATGCTTGGAAGAGTTCTTTCTGTCCCACGCATCAGCAGTTTGTCCCTCTTTATTGGTCCCTTCCCTATTGTAAGGATATGTAAGGAATACCTTTTTTTTTTTTAAGTTTACAGGTTTTTTTATTTTTTTATTTTATTTTTGAGAGACATAGAGACAGAGTGTGAGGAGGGGAAGGGCAGAGAGAGAGGGAGATACAAAATCTGAAACAGGCTCCAGGTTCTGAGCCGTCAGCACAGAGCCCGACACGGGGCTCGAACTCACAGACTGTGAAATCATGACCTGAGCTCAAGTCGGCCGCTTAACCGACTGAGCCACCCAGGCACCCCAGGAATACCTATTTTTAAGGGGGGGGGGCAGAGCAAGAAGATTCCACCAAGGAGACTTAGAAGGAACAGTGAAGGCAGTAGGAAAAGCACCCAGACAGAACATCCAGAAAAATCATCTGAATCAGTTATAATGAGGTCTGACTACATATAACATAAAAAATAATGGTGGCTTCAGTATCATAAGCATTTTTTCCCCCTCTCCTCTAAAAGAAGTCTAGAGTAGACAGGCCTGGAGTGCTATGGCAGTTCATTGTGCCATCACCCCAGCCCAGGTTCCTGGCTTTCTACTCAGCCTATCTTCAGCGCTGGCTTCTAGCCTCAATGTCACTTCATGGTTTAATATGGCTGCTGGAGCTCCAGCCATCCCATCTGCTTCCCAAACTGGCAATGGAAGGAGGAAAGATGGCGGGGGTGGGGGAAGAGGGGGAATGGCGTGCCTTCCTGATAAACCAATCTTTTTTAGCAGCCTTCCTCAAGGTTTCACACATGCCCACCGAACACCTCATTGCTGGGAACTTGTTCACATGGCCCACACCACTAGAGAAAGTAGCCTTTTAGCTGGCCACCGGGCGCACTGCTACTCCAAATATAATGATATTTCCGTTACCAGGAGGGGAAATGTTAGCAGCCTCCTCTGCCCTCTCTCTTTTGAGACCTGGCGGCCAAGCCGTGGGCCACTCAGCCTTTCTGTCCGTGGCCTCTCCTAAACTGCAGCCTGTGCTTGGCAGGTCTCCATCCTCCAGGGTCCCCAGGGCACCTTCCCTCTCTGAGGGATGGTTTCTCTGTCTTTTCTGTATCTTTGTCCCCGTTTCCCCGGTAAGGGCTCTCCTGGTCTGAGTGACTTCCTGGGCTGTCGGTGTTTTACAGAGGGTGGAAAGAAAGGAGAAGTATCTAAGAGCATTTGCAGAGAGCTCCGTGTGCATTCTCTCCACTTCTGGGCCTCCCCCGCTGGAACGGCTGGCACCCCTCCCTCCTCGCTTTGGTCAGCCTCCCCTGACAAGGAGAGCTGCGGACGTAGATTTCTCTGGAAGGTCAGTGAAGCTCAGAGGGGGAGAGGACGACATTTGGAGACAGACAGACCTGGATTCAGATCCTTGCTGGGCAAATCTCTCCGAGACTCAGAGACGTTGTCTGCAGACGGGGATGGTAAGAACAGCCTTGCCGAGGCGGCTGGGTCGAGAGGAGCAGGAGACGGGGGCCCGTGGCCGCCGCTTGATAGGGCTGGATGTGCACACATGAGGCAAGGCCACCAGAGACCTTCCCGCCTTGCCGTGACCCAGGCAGCGCCAGACCGTGTGGTAGGTAGAGGCAGGCCATACCGCCCTGTCTGTTGTCCCTTCTGCCTCCTTGGAAATAAATCGAGACGAACGGCTCTGGTCCCGGGACCCCTGGAAACAGGTCCGTGTCCACGAGAGTCAGCAGCGGCCCGCTGGAATCCGAACTGTCGGCCGGGTCAGGGTTTACCCTAGCTCAGACCCCGGCCGTGACAGAGGCCAGCTCGGAGCCTCCCGGAGGAGAGGTGGCAGGTGAACGCGGTGTTCCGTTCCCTCCTCGTGCTTCTCCAAAGGGAGCGGGTCTCCCCAAACAGCCGGGCCCCCTCCCGCTGCCCGACTCGGGCAGAATGGATGCCATGGCTTCCCTCCCTCCCTCCCTCCCGCCCCCTGGAAATAGCAGAGTCGGCTCACCGCCCGCCAGCCTCCTGCATCGGCCGTGTGTCCTCTGGTCTGCGAGCCCTGTTTCCACGCGCAGGGCACACCCACGTGGCGGTGGCTGGACCCTGTGGCTCTTCACATGCATGCGTGTTCTGGGGGGGGGAAAATAATACTTTATGTTCTCTGACAGCTTAATGGGCCGTCAGCACAGGGACCGGAAAGGAAGTCAGAGGGAGCAGGTGCAGCGGGGCCGGGGGAAGCCGTCGGCTGCCAAAGGGCCAGATTGGACTGAGCGTAGCCGTGGCCAGACGCCCCGGTGACCTGTTGACACCATTCTCGGGCTGCCGGCTGCCCTGGGGCTGGTGTGTTGTGACAGAAGAGGAGGAGCCAGGGCCCCGTGGAGAATTTGGCTCCCGCCCGAGACCTGAGAGGGACAGCGCATTCCTCTGCTCATTCATTCCCTCCGCGCACATTTCCCGAGATCCTGCCGCGCGGCAGCCGCTGGGTCCCTGGGCTCGCGGCGGTGACTGGGCCGCCCCGTTCCTGCCCCGGGGGCGCAGGGACAAGTGGGCGAGATCACACAGAGGCACGAGGAGGCCACGTGCTGTAGTCCGGAGCTGGGACGCCAGGGAGGACTCCCGGGAAGGAGTGAAATCGGGGCAGACGAGGGGACGAGGCCCAGCCAGGGGGTGAGGGGCCGGGAGAGACCCCGCTGGCGGAGCTGGGGGGGGCGGCTTTCTGAGGCGCTGCCCTGTGCCCCCTCGGGCCTGGCCCACTGTCCCCGGGAGGGGTGTCGGTGCGTGGGCGCGGCTGCCCCGTGGGTGCCGGCAGCACCAAGGGGGTTAACGGCAGCTCCACTTCCCTCTTCTCCGAAGGGAGCCTCCATTGAAATTCTAGAAATAAGTGCCGGCTTTTGAGTCCGCTGCGAAACCAGGCCCCTGCCAGGCCCCGGAGCCACCTTCTCGCCCACACTGTGCCAGCCTTGGGCTCCATCCTGCGCAGGGGCCTCGTTCAGAGGGGTGAGGGCTCCCCGGGTGCCGCGCCTCAGCCCTCCACCCCGAAACGCGCTCTGCCCCCCACCCCGGGCATCGGCTCCGTGTACAAATGGTACCCAAGGAGGAGGGGCCGAGGAAGTGACATCGCTTGGCCCGCCCCCCCTCCTTATTCCCTATAAAAAGCAAAATGGTGACTCAGAAGGGAGAGTTGGAAGCGTCCTGCCTCCTGCTCCCACTGTGAATTTTTAGACTTGGAATCAGGCAGGAGGCAGAGGAAAACGGCGGCTCGAAAGCCGCGACTGACATGCCATTGAGCGGGTGGCGAGAGTGGAGCCGCGCCTCCCCGACTCCCAGCAGCCCCTGAGCTGCAGCCCCGGGACCCGCTGGCGCTCCCCAGCCCCTCTCGAGGCCCGGGGCCCCCGCGCAGCCCCCGCCTGGGCCTGGCCGCGCATGCCGCCCCGGGGGGCATGGCAGCCGGGGGTCGCCGCCGGCGCCCGCCGCGCTATCAGTCCCTCGCAGCCCTGGTGGAGGACTCTCAGTGGCCTTTCTTGTTCCTTGTCTCAGACTTCAGCTACGGGGCAGACGACTACGACGGAGAAGGGAATGAGGAGCAGAAGGGGCCCCCGGAGGGCTCGGAGACCATGCCGTACATCGACGAGTCGCCCACCATGTCGCCCCAGCTCAGTGCCCGTGGCCAGGGCGGCGGGGACAGCATCTCCCCCACCCCGCCCGAGGGGCTGGCGCCTGGGGTAGGTACACCTGCTTTTCCTTCTGGGGTGAGGAGGGGGGGGTCTGGGGGACAGGGGGAGGCAGGCATGGGTGTCGTGGGCCGGGCTCTGCTGGGGGTGCTGCAGGGGGAGCAGGGCTGGGGAAACATGGACCTGGCGCCCTCGTCGTCTCATCCGAGTCCTGGGCCCCTCTCAGACGAGGCTCCCGCCACCACCTGCTGCTCTCTGCACCCCCCCCACCCCGCACCTATCTCTGCCTCCTCTCCCAGCCATCTGCTTCCCCTACCTTCTGGACACCCTCGCTTCCTCACTCAGCTTTCCCTTCCAGCCCCTCTCTAGCAGGCTGGGGCCTGGGGGAGGGAACAGGCCCTTCTCCCTGGGCCGGAGCCGGGCCGGAGCCGGGCCGGAGCCGCACACGTGACCTGTGGGCTGTGAAGGCACAGATGCCGGCTCAGCAGAGCGAGGCTGGTCTCCGTGCTCTCTGCGGGGGGGAGTGAGCTGCCTCCCTAGCGCTCCCTGAAGATCAAGCCCCCCCCTCCCCCCGTGCTGCCCTCCTCTGTTGACTCTGGAAGGGAACTGGCCCTAATGGTGTCCCCCTCGCCTCTTGTCGACTGTTGGGAGCTCTCTCTGCCCCAAAGAGAAGCATTTTACAATACTGAGTATGTGCTTTGAGACAGGCCGGGGGCGGTGGGCAATCCTTGTAATTAACGCCGTTCCTGGCCGCAGGCACCGGCGGCGTCGGGGCCCAGCTTGTGCGCGTGCACCTGAGACACACGAGCAAGTGAGACGGCGGGGCTCCTGGGGGCTGCTTTTCTGGAGTTGGGGAGACTCAAAGCCCTTCCTCCATTTGGGGGGCTGGCGCTTGGAGTGCCTGGTCCTGCTTGGTGGAGGGCTTGTCCAGATGTGTTCTGTGGGGGGGCCCCTCTCTTCCCTCTGATACTCCCAGGAGCAGCCACTGAGATGCTGCGAGATACTTGTTCCCCTCCAGAAGGGCCCAGCAATCTCCGCTCCACAGGAGGGCGGCCTGGGCTCTACCATTTCTGGAGAACCCCCTGCTTCTTTCCCTCCGAGCCTCCTTGGCCACCTTCCACCCCTCCTCAGAGCTCTCACCCCCTCTTCACACACCGGGGTGGCTGTTATAGCCTTTGGCAACAAGGGCCTTGGCAACCGGCTTCCCAGTTGGGGGAAGCCACATTGTTGCCGTGGCAACAGAGGCTGAGGCAGAGCTTCGTGGCTGCCAGGCAGTGCAAGTTTGGAAACAGATGGTGGGGGCAGGTGGGAAGTGGAGGGGATGGGTGAGGTTCAGGACCCCCACAGCTGGCATTCTGGGGTGTCGCCCTGTCGTCCTAAGGAAGGTGAGAGTCCATCATCTTGGACACGCAGGGCAGGGGTTTTGCTAGTGATGGACGGAGTATTCTGGGGCGTGAACTGAGGCCAACCAGGGGAAACAGGGCTAAAACTCTTGCTTCCCATCTCTGCCTTCGGGTCTCTGACCAAACAGAACTCAGAGGCCCCCTGGAGGACTCAGCTGTTACCCCACTGTGAGCAGGTGCGGGAAGATTCCAGTGCGGCCAGGAATGCTGGCTGAGAGTTGAGAACGTGTGGCCAGAGCTGCTTGCTGAAAAGCAAAGTGCCTCTGTCATTTCCCACCCCCCCACCGCCACCCCCCCTCCACCCCCTTGGCCTTCCTCTTTGCTTCCCCCCCCCCCCGGTTCCTTCCCTCATCACGTGACCACCTCGCTGGCGTGCTTGCCCAATGATTTTTAGATTCCTTGGTGAAAGGTATCGGTGGGTGCTTTTTCCAGTGAAACAGGCAACGGGCACAACAGCAGACGCCCCCTGCCTGGAGCTCTGAGGCTTTGGGCCAGCGACTTTCTTCACTTTTTGGCTGCCCATTTTGTTTGGTGGCTCACAGTGAATAACTTGTGTTTTTTTGAGGACTTTGAAATCCAGAGATGCTACAGTGAGAACTGACTAAAGTGCTTGGGAACCCCAGAATTGATTTTTTACACCATTGGCCATAAGTCATGCAAGACGGGGGTGGGGGGCATTTATCCAACTTGGGGATCCTGGTGAAGGTTCCAGTCTGATGACCCGCCCCCCTCCCCCGGCCCGCCTTCCTGCCCACCTTCCTTCCTGGAGTTAGTGGCATCTCTGCCCTTTCCTCTGGGTCACTGGCTCCATCTAGTGGACTCTGCAAGTATTGCTGTTTACATTGGGGTGCCGCGGAGAGGTGACACACCCCTTCCTGAGTACTTGGGCGCTATTTTGTTTAAAAACAAAACAAAACAGAAAACCAAGGTTTTTGCTACTTGGCTCTGTTCGTTTGGCTAGGCAGGTCCCCTCCCTGCCAGGCTTCCTGTTGGGGCCTTGGGAACCAAGGGGACTTTTGGACCAAATCAGACAATTGTTCTAAGTATTCAGATGTCTGGCCTCTGGCAGCTGGGCATTTCACACCCCTGTATGCAGCCAACTTGTGCCGGGAAGCCTGATGGTTGGTCTTTGTATTCGGTCAGGGTCCTCCAGAGACACAGAACCGGTGGGACGCCCATCTATATCTATAGGGAGATTTATTATTTTTTAGTGTTTATTTAGTTTTGAGAGAGAGAGAGTAAGAGACAGAGAGTGAGCAGGGGAGGGGCAGAGAGAGAGGGAGACACAGAATCCGAAGCAGGCTCCAGGTTCCGAGCTGTCAGCACAGAGCCCGACACGGGGCTCGAAGCCCCGAACGGTGAGATCATGACCTGAGCCAAAGTCGGACACTTAACCGACTGAGCCACCCAGGCACCCCTCTGCAGAGAGATTGATGATAAGGAATTGGCACACTTGATTATGGAGGCCAAGAAGTACCAAGATCTGCCGTCAGCGAACTGCACACCTAGGAATGATGTATAGTTGCAGGTTGAGCCTGAGGGCCGAAGAACCAGCAGAGCCAAATGGTGTGTTCTAATCTGAAAACCAGCAGGCTCAAAATCCAAGAAGGGCCAGTGTTGCAGTTTGAGGCTAAAGCCTAGAAGAGACTCCTGTCTCAGCTCGACTGGCGGGAAGAGTTCCCTTTTATTAGGCCTTTTTCTTCTATTTGGGTCTTCAGTTGATTAGATGAGGCCCACCACCCGCATCAGGGAGAGAAGCTGCTATACTCAGCCACCTGATGCAAATGTTAACCTCACTCAGAAATGCCCTCACCGACACACTCAGAATAATTTTGACGAATGTCTGGCCGACACATAAATGTAGCAATCTTGACGGTCTCGCTCACCCAGCAGCCCAGAGAACGGAAGGAATGTGAGCTTTGGATAGATGGACACCTGCCACTCTCTAGCCGTGAGGCCCTGGATGAGTGCCATGACCCCTCTGAGCCTCACCTTCCTCATCTCGAAACAGGACCGCCTGCCTGAAGGGTTGCTTGGGAGAGACTGCGAAGGCTCGGGGGGAAGCCTGCGGTGCTGGGTCCGGCTCACTGTGGGGGCTCGGTCCATGGCGACTGGGACCCACAAGACTTTGCTCGCCAGCTTTTGGAGCCAAGACCATTGCAAGGATCTGGTCTAATGAATATTGGCTAGACGAGAACCGAATCTGCCTTTTGCAACCTCCTCTCTGGGGTCGGATCAGGTCCGACAGGTGCGGTGAGCCTGCGGAGTCAGGTCTCTGTGGTGTCGCACTCTCCTCGCTCCCCGACCTGCCCCCTACGGCCTGGCTCCGCGGTTCCCGTCTTCGTCTTCGGTGTGCCCCAGCGGGGCAGCCTGCTAGGCATCAGGGGGAAACCTCGGGCCCTGCCCTGCAGACGCTGCACTGTCCTCAAGCCCAGGCTGAGCCTTTTACCCGGGTCGTCCCATTTGAGGCCAACCAGGAGTTAGTGCAGTACTCATCACTTTACAGTTGGGGACACAAGCTGACAGAGGTGACCTCGTTCACCCAAGACTAGCCGGCGGGCCCAGAGACGTGTTTAAACTCGGGTCTCTCTGACTCCAGGGCCAAGTCTGCGCGGATGTCACCTCCCTTGTGAAGCTTTCAGCAGCCCACCGCTGAGCCCTCTGGTCTTTGGGAAGAGTGAACGGTTACTTCTGGGGCAGGTCCGCCCCGTGAGATTGGGAACCCCAATCCCTGATCGTCTCCACAGCCACCCTCCCCAGCAGCTCCTGACCCCCGGGGGTCCTCACCTGCTGTTCGTGGAATTGAACTCTGAGTAGCACCGAATGGCCGAGGGAGGAGGAGTCACATGCAGGCTCGGGGCACGGAGCTCGGACGAATCGCTGCTCCCTCTTTCCTTCCTCAGTCCCTTCCGAAGGTTGGGTTTTGGGAGTTGAGGTTGCTGCCAGGTGGATGGAGAAGCCACGCGGAGAGCCAGAGCACGTGCACGAGATTGTGTCTCAGTCTAGTCCCTCTGGACCCTGGTGAGCTGGCGGCTGCTCGTGGTCTTTGCTCCTCTGAGGAGTTTCCACCTGCCAGTGGAATCCGAGACAGACTCTCCTCAAGTTGCCAGCCTCCCGTCTCAGCAGCCTTGCTCCCTGACACTCAAGTGTCCCTTTCTGGATCTTTGGGCCCCACCCCTGCCAGGTGGGGAGCTCGGAGCCCATGGGCTTCATTGCCTCCTAACTCCTCCCTTTACTGGGCGAGCCCCCACCCCATTCGTAGATGAAGAAACGAAGGCTCAGGGGGCCTCCTCGGCTTGTCTGGGTTGCGAAGGAGGGAGGGAGGAAGTGGGGAGGCGCAGCGCCCTGGTTGCAGCCTCAGCCCCCTCCACAGCCGGTCCTCTCTGGCCCATGCCCTCTTCAGCCCTGGCTCGGATCTGGCCTTCCGTGCTTGAGCACACCTGGCCGACTTGGAGCCTCCCTGGAGCTCTCGCAGCCTGTCTGCATCTGCCCCTTCCTGCCGGTGTGCGTGTGCCGGGATCAGAGTTCCGTAATGGGTTTCACGGCCGCCCGTAAGGCTGCTTCCAGAGTGACGTTTATTCAGTGAAGGGATGCCGATCGCCTGCAGGTCCCCGGCACTGTGGCCAGGAGGGTGAGCTCAGGTGGGCCCACTCTCTGCACTTGAGGCCCTGGAGTCCCCGGGGGTGGGGCGGGGAGGCAGACCGACCTACATAATCGCACCAACCTGGGGTGAAACTGCTAGCGAAGCGAGCGCCCCGGAAGCCCCGCCCCTGAGCATGTGCTCTGGCGAGGTATTCTTCCTCACAAAAGCGAGCCGCCTGGGGCCAGAGGCAGGGGGTTCGGGGTTTTCCCCTGCGCAGAAGGGCAGTCTCCTCCTGGCCAGCGGGCTGGCTCTTACCCCGGGGACTGTTTTCCATCATTGTCACCCAGTTTCTCCACTAGTGGGTGCCAGCGCTTTCTTTCAGGCGGCCGATGCCCTGGGTGAGCCTTCTAACCTCAGGTTGCCACCTGGTTGCTTCTGTCCGGAGGGTCTCCAGACCCCTCATCATCCTGCCCAGTGGCAGAAGGGAGAGAACGCATAGGAACACTTCCAGAGGGGCTCCTGGGTGGCTCAGTCAGTTAAGCACCCGACTCTTGATTTTGGCTCAGGTCATGATCCCGGAGTCACAGGGTCGAGCCCCGCATTGAACTCTATGCTGAGCGTGGAGCCTGCTTGGGATTCTCTCCCTCTCCCTCTGCCTCTCCCTCCCCAGTGCTCTCTCTCCCTCTCTAAATTAGAAAAAAAAAAAAAAGAAAGAAACACTTCCATAGCACTTAGAAAATGCAGGCGCTGTCCCTTCCCTGCTCACTCTCTGTCTCTCTCAAAAATGAATAAATGTTAAAAAAAAAAAAAAAAAAGAAAAAGAAAGAAAATGCAGGCGCTGGTACAGCACTTTTGAAGCATTAACTTATTTAGCCCTTAAGGTCCCACACCCGGCGGGTGGTAGGGTACTCGTCACAGCTCTCTCTGCTACGTCTCCAGAACAGGGTTCTCGGCGCCTTTATTTTACCTCTTTCTGGCTGTGTGGCTTTGGGCAACTCAAGCGTCTTGGTACCCTCAGCTGAAAATGAGGGTGAACACCTTCTGTCTGGAAGGGGTACCTGCGAGAACAGCTCGTTCTGCCCGTGCGCACGGAGGACCCGTTCCCGCGGTGCCCGTTGAATTTGAATCTGTCCTGGATGTGAGTCCCTGGCTCTGGCTCCCCTCGGACCCTCCCGTCCCTGCTCTAGTCCTGGCAGAGGGGGCTCAGTCCCCAGCGGCATTCTTGCCTGGTGAGGGCCCCCGTGGAGGGCACCGCCGTGGAGGAAGGGAGGCACAGACAAGAGCCCAGGCACCGGGAAGGAGGGGAGACTTGTCTTGGGGCATTTCTCGCTTGGCTGCAATCTGCCTTCCCTTCTCCCTGGCCCCCACTGCGAGGGTGTTCCCCTTAAGCCCACCTTCCGGGACACTAAGTCCCCCCGCCCCGGGGGTTTGTGAGCTAAGGAAGGAGGGAAGTGCTGGGAAATCGAGATAAAGCCACGCTTGGCCCAGTGCATTTGGCGCCAGTGGGTGCTCACCCGTCCTCCCCTTCAGCCTGTTTCCTTTGGTAGGACTGTGTTAACTTTGGCCCTAGGAGCCTGTTATCATGTGACCAGTTTCCATAGGAACCATTCGTCCAGCCTCAACCCCTTGATTTATCTTTTTGAGAGACCCTTTGCCTTACCCTGTAAGCTGCCATTTCTACTCACCAAGTATTTTCTGAGCACCCACGTTTTACAAGATATTGTGGGGAATTAGCACGAACAGGGGTTGCCCTTAACCCCCTCACACACACACACACACACACACACACACACACACACACACACTTCCTCTATTCCAAGGCCATCTGTGCAACAGCCTTGAAAGATGTACAGCGTCCTAAGGGAAGAGTCATGTGATCTCAGGTGGGGCAACCCAGGTGGGGAGCATGTAGGAGGCAGCCTCAGATCGTGGTAGTGTTCTGCCTGGGCAGTGGTCAGGAGGGACATTCTAGATAAAGAGGGCTGCATAAGTTCTGGAAGGTGGGAAAATCTCTGAAAGTTTGAGAAAAGGAGGAGAACGGTCTGGTGTGGCTGGGCATTGGGTTCGTTGGAAAAGGTGAGAGGTGAGGCTGGGAGTAAGCCAGGGCTCCCCGCTTCTGTACTCCCCACACCCCACCACCACTGCCGAAGAAAAGGAGCAGAGCTGGTGCCTGATAAGGGCTGACACTTGCCTGGCACTGCCCTGCATGGACTAGTCCTCACTGCAACCCTAGAGTTGGTGCTATGATTATCCCCATCTTACAGATGAGGAAACTGAGGCCCGGGGTATTTGAATGACTTGCCCCGGGCCACCCAAATGTCAAGAGGCAGAGGGAGGATTCAAATCCAGAATCCAGGGGAGTTCTTTTTGGTTTTGGTTTTGTTTTGCCAGGCTTTGTTTCTTGTACTGCCTTAGACCAACATTCGCTGTATATAATTAAACCCCGTATATGATTTTTGGAGTGAATGCTCTCACAGGGAAGGGAAGGCAGAGGGAGGAAGTTATCAGGAAGATGATGAATCTGGTTCCGTCTGTGGCCGTAGCGGACTGCCTGCTCCTGGCACTGGCCCCCCCGGGTCGGTTCTCACTGGCCCCGAGTCCACTGAGCTCCAGCAAATCTGGAGGTGGGGCTCGAGCCGGGGAGAGTCAGAGAGCAGGGGGAAGGGGCTTCAAGCCCAGGCCACGCCGGAGGTGACAATGTGCCTGGCCTTTCGGAGGTTGTTGTCAACACTTGGATCGGTGGAGTCACCAGCAAGGGCCCCGCTGCCCCTGTTTGGGCTGATTCGGTGGCTTCCTGCAGGGCACGGAGTGAGCAATGTCTTAGAAAGAATAATCTGATGTGGGCAGGAGGGATGCCGGTGAACGATGGTCCCGTCATTCCCTGCTTAAAACCCTCCGATGCCCTTCCCCCTCTCGTTATGGTAAAATCCGACACTTAGCAATGCCGCCAAGACCCTGCTCCATCTGACCACTTGACCCCTGCCTGCTTCTGCAGCCTCGTGGCCAGCCCCCCGACTAGAGTGTGAGCTCCAAGATGGAGGTCCGTCCGTTCTGTACCCAAATGCTTCCTCGGCGAAAACTCTAGTGCCTAGAACTGCGCCTGGCGCATAACAGCTGCTCAGTAAATACCGGCTGACTGAATGAACGCTCGCCACCCAGCTGAATTCATTTCACCGTGCCTCCCCCGGTCCTGTCTGCCCTCCCCCGCCGCCCTCACTGGCATGGCTAGCCCCTGTTCATTTTTAGGTATGAGTTTCGGTGTGACTTCCCACAGAGAACCTTCCACGGCTCCACCCCCCCCCCCCGGGGCGGCATTGGCTGTCTCGTGCTTTCTGTGGGGCGGAGAGAGCTGCCTCTCACTCTGCTTTCCCAGCCGGAGCGCTTACCACACTTCTTTTCTTAACTTCTTTATTTTCCCTGGTCACCGCACTGAAAATTCAGACTTGACAGAAATAATGTAATGTAGAAAGTGAAAGCCTTCCGAAGCGCCGTCCTCCAGACAGAACTTCTGTTGAGAGTGGGTTGTGTACTTCTCCTTATCTCACCATGTGACGTGACGGCGTGCACCCTCCACGTGACACATGTACCACAACTGGCGTGGCCACCCCCTGCTGCTGGCCATTTGGGCTGCTGCTGGCCGTATGCCGCAGCGAATGTCCTTGTACACAGATCTTCATGCCCTCGGAGAAATGTCTTTGCAGAAAAAGCCCTTAAAGTGGAGTTTCTGCGTCACGGGGTGTGGGCATTTAACATCACGATGGACGTTTCCGCCTTCTCCTTCCTGGGAGAGTTGTCCCTCAGCCCCGTGGTTCTGAGGTCGCACCCCTGCTCCTGACACTGCCGCGGCTCACAGCGGTCAGTCTGCCCCCGAGCCTGTCAGCTCTGTGGCGGGACACGTCGTGTCCCGTTCGTGGGTGTGCCACGAATGCCCAGTGCACAGTAGGCAGTTCATAGAGGCTCACTGATTTCGCGGCTAAGAGAACGAGGGATGCAGAATGAGTGTAAGGAGAGGCCATGGGGTTTGGGGGGAGGGGAGACTATCGGGGGCTTTGAGAGTGTGGGCCTGGCGGGTGTCAGAAATCTC
This sequence comes from Paguma larvata, assembly GCA_030068075.1. Lineage (NCBI taxonomy): Eukaryota > Metazoa > Chordata > Mammalia > Carnivora > Viverridae > Paguma > Paguma larvata. Next base: position 8,666,155 of record CM057843.1, read on the forward strand.
GGTGCGCCTCGCCCTCCACAGAGTGGTTCCAGCCCACGACTCCAAGTTCACCTCCCGTGCCTTTGCTATTCTCTTCTCCATCTGTGTTTACGTACAAAAAGTTCTCCTTTTTGGCCTTCCTCCCTTTGCCTGCAAACTCTTCCCCTTTTCTTTTTTATTTATTTTTTTTAATGTTTATTTTTGAGAGAGAGAGAGAGAGAGAGAGAGAAACAGCATATGTGGGGGAGGGGCAGAGAGAGAGGGAGACACAGAATCCGAAGCAGGCTCCAGGCTCTGAGCTGTCAGCACAGAGCCCGATGGGGGGCTCGAACCCACAAACTGGGAGATCAAGACCTGAGCCGAAGTTGGTCGCTCAACAGACCGAGCCACCCAGGCACCCAACTCTTCCCCTTTTCCAGAGCTGCTCAGCAGCCACTCTCCTGTGAAGCTTTTCCTCTGAGGCAGGGATAGTGGCTTTGTCCTCTGTCCCCACTGTGTTGATCCCTGAGACACTGGCTCTTTTGTTCCTATCTCATTCACTTCCTAGAGGTGGAGAGCACTCTACCGGCCGTGTCTCCCAGATTTGTGTTTGTAATGCCAAGCCTTCTCCGGGTATGAAGGGACAAACAAGGGAGCAGACAAGAAGGACAGGCAAGATCAGGACTCCAAATAGAATATTATTCTGACTGTGCAGGGGTGAGATGATGCAAACTTTGGTCAGGGTGGTGGCTTTAAGAAAAGGAAAAAAAAAAAAGGAAGAACGAAGGGGACTCGGTGAAAGGGATGTGGGACCTGAGGGAGGAAAGAGTCGCAAGATGGCGGCCCTCCCCACAGAAGTGGAGAAGCCAGAAAGGGAAGCTGGCACGGGGGTGGGGGCCGTTTGGTCTGGGTAGGGGAGTTAACGGGCTGTTGGTGGGACTTCCGAGCGAGGAGATCCAGCTGCCAGCACAGATGTCGTGCCTGGAGCTGAGCAAGATTCGGGGTTACAGATGGTGACGGGCTGCCATTGGCCTGGAAGTCAGAAGGGAAGACTTCAGGAGCGGAGAGCAGCGGGCCGGGGAGGCCGGGGTCCTGACTGGGCGACTCCACGTTTCCAGGAGGCAGGAGCAAGAAGGGCCAGCCAAAGCCAGAGCGGTCAGAGCAGCAGCAGCCCGCTCACGGGTCAGAGCAGCAGCAGCCCGCTCACGGGAGCTGAGGGACGGGAGGAAGTCCAGGCTGCGGAGGCCGAGGAGCAGGAGGGGGAGGCCTCCGACTCTGGGCTCCAGCAGTTTGGGGACCTTTGGAGCAGGCTGCTTCTCTGCAGAGGAGGAGCGGGGTGGGGGGGGGCAGGCTGACGCCGCGGAGTGCGGAGGGTGCAGGGAGGAAGCGCAGGTCCAGGGCTGGCTCAGGGCATTTGTAGGGGAAAGGGAGGGGGCACTGCTGGGACTTGTGAGTCACTTCCCCCCCCAGGGGGAGGACTGAGGGCCTCTGAGTGGTGTCTGTGTGCCCGATGGGGATGGAAGGGCATTCTAGTTACTCACTGGAATTTCCAGCCAGCTGGGCTGGGGTGGAACACAGATGCCTGGGATGTTTAGGGAGCAGCTTCTGAGGCGTTTCAGGGTTTGGGGCATGCTGGTTAGGGGCATGGGGAATGAAGACACTTTTCCCCCCTTGGGTGGGGGAAGGGACATGGGGGGGGCCCTTGGGCTTTCAGGCCCTTCTCTCATTCCACCTGTATGTCTGACCAGTGGCTCAGTCCTGCCATGCACTCGAAGCTCGCGGGGTGTGAGACAGAAGCTGTGGCACAGAGCCCTGGGCTGGCACACTCGTGCCCTGGGGAATGCCCGGCCTGGTTGTTCCCAGGCACTGGGACCGGCCTCGCCCGCCCAAACCAAATGAGGAATTGTGGCTGAAAGGGCCCTTTGGATGTGTTCTGGCTATATATAACCCAGCCAGGGCAGGAACGGGGAAAACCAGGGACTGAGGGAGGAGGCGGGCTGTAAGGTGGGGTGCGCCTCTGTGGAACCCTGTCAGCCCCGAGGCCCCAACGAGCCTCCCACCCCCAACCCCTCAGTCTCTATTTCAGCTTTGGTGACAGGGGGGAGCCTGTCGGTGGTCGGGACACTTCTCTGCTCTAGCAAATGGCACCAGCCCCACCTTGAGCTCAGAGCTGCCACAGACTTCTTTGGGGATTTGGGATTAGAAACCTTTTCCATTCTTCTCCTTTTCCCTCCTCTCCCTTCAACCCTCCATCCAGCCTGGAGGCTCAGCTAGGGGCCCTGTTCTCAGCTGAGGTGCCCAGTGGAAAGGAGAGGTAATGACATCAGGGAGGCCGAAGACGGTACACAGTTGACATTCCTTTGGAAAGTCATTTCCAAAGAGTTTGACCCTTCTCTGCCGTGGCCATTAACACCTGACAGGGGGTATGGCATGTGTGCAAGGAGGGTTGTGGTAGACATGCTCACTGATGGACACCTCGCGTACTGCAACATTAAGAGCATGTGTATGAGGAGAAAGCCAAGGGAATGCCTGGCTGGAGGCATTGTTGGGGGGCTGAGGGGGGCCGAAGCTTCTGGGCTCACCACCCAGAATCCTGAATTTTCACTCGATCTACCTGGGTGGTGGCACCTATGATGCAGGTTTACAAAGGTAAGCGGCGTGTTGGTAGTGTGTGGAGCTTGGAATTGGATTCCAAGATACCGGATCCAATGAGGAAACGGGGCAGAGGCGATATTCAGGGAACACCACCCCCCCCCCGCCCCTACACCCACACAACTCCCAACTTCCCTCAAAGAAGCAACCACCTGAAGAAGGCAGCAACCTTTTCTTGGGCCTAATTCAGTTCATGGACGTGTTTCATTTAGACTGCACCGTGTTTTGTTTTAATGTCATTTATCCGCCATCATTTTAAAATTGAGAGATATCCGGGCACCTGGGTGGCTCAGTCAGTTAAGCGTCCGACTTCAGCTCAGGTCATGATCTCACGGCTCATGAGTTCGAGGCCTGAGTCGGGCTCTGTGCCGACAGCTCAGAGCCTGGAGCCTGCTTCAGATCCTGTGTCTCCCTCTCTCTCTCTGCCCCTCCCTCATTCATGCTGTGTGTGTGTGTGTGTGTGTGTGTGTGTGTGTGTGTGTGTGTCTCAAAAAAATAAATAAACATTAAAAAAATTTTTTTAAATAAAATTGAGAGAGATCACCTAATAATCCGAATTTCTGGGGTCTCTAGAACAATCTGAGATGGGGAAACCTGAACAGCAGCCATCAGCCGGAGCTGAGTGGTGGTTTTTTCCACCCATCTCCTACCTGGCTCACTTCACTGTTCTCACCTGCACCCCGCTGGCCGCTGGAGTTTGCGACCTTTGTCCTAGGTGTTGTGCTGGGAAAGGTGCTGCCCCTAAACTCTTCCCTCAGGAGAGTAAGTGGCTGCTTCTCTCTGGCTGGGGCCTGGGCCGCCAGAATGTGCATTTCGCAGTCTGGGTGGGCGGAGCTTTGTAACCAGTGAGGAAGCTCGGGTAAACCTGGCGGGAGTGGGAAGGGCTGCTGGTGTCATCCTGTACTCTCCGCTGCGGGTCTGGCTCTCCTGGGCCGCGGCCCCTCTTGAGGGGAAAAGAGCCCCAAGGAGGTGGGATTGCTCATCTCAGCAGCATCTGTGTGTAGGAGATGTGACATCTCCGGCCAGCCACGGTGGCCCTGCTGCAGAGCCTGGCTGGCACCCTGTCTTGTGTTGTGGTGAGGCGGATCAGGCCTCCTCGGCACAAAACCTCGTTCTCCCAGCCACAGTGGCGAGAAAACTGTTTTCTCACCAGGCCTCGGCCTCCCCTCCGCAAAGGTGTCAGAACCCGGGGCAGAGATGAGAAGGGGGCTCAGCTTGTGCCGTCCCAAGGTGACAGCGAGGCTCGCTCCCGTCCTCCCGGAGGCCGTGCGGGCAGCTGCTCCTCCGCTCCTCCCCCTGCCTGCTCTGGCTCCGGTGAGGGGCTGTAAATAAAGCCTGTCTCTGGGAAGCCGACCTCCCCCTGCGCCCGGCCCGTCTGCGGCCTCCTCGCCCCTCCTCCGCGCTCCAGAAGCCTCCGCCAGCCTCTGGCCGGTGACCGCAGAGAGGGAACGGCTCCACCTCACAAGTCAAGTCGTGCATTTCCTGTGTATTAATAGCAAACGCGAGCCTCCGAGTCCAGAAAGGGCGGGATCTGTGGGGCCGGCGGCGGCGGCGGCGGCGGCGGCGGCGGGGCGGCCGGCCCGAGCTCCGGAGCGGCGGCCGGGGAGCGCGGGGCCCCGCCTGCGCCCGGGCCGGCGCGCACAGCAGGAAGGGCCGAGGCGGCCCGCGGGGGCGCCTCCTCCTGCTCGGCCGGCGCGCAGCGCGGTCTCTCTCCAGTGACAGCCCTGCGCTCGCGGCGCCGGCGGCGGCGGGGCTGCCGGAGCGCCGCTGCCTCTCTCCCGGGCTGGGGACGCGCGCGAGGCGGCCCGCAGCCCCGGCGCGCGGCGGGGCCGGGAAGCGGCAGCAGGAAAAGGTTCATAATGGAGCCTTTCAGCGGGAGCCGGTGGCCGGGTGCCAGGACTGACTCCGGGGAGGCCAGCATGCTGGTTTAGGCCTGCCCTGCACGCTCTTCCCCTCCCTGCCCGCCTGCCTCCCTCCGGGGCGGCGGCGGCAACGGCTGCTGCTGCTGCGTGGACCCCGCTTCCTGTTTGCCCTCCGCGCCTCCGGCTGCCATGGAAGAGGAAGAGGAGGCTATAGGCTTTCTGGACAAGGTTCTGGAGGATGAAGATGTGTTTCTCCTGGAGGAGTGCGAGCTGGGAACCCCGACCAGCCCCGGCTCAGGGTCCCCCTTCTTGGTGGCCGTGAAGGTGGGAATGTGACACGCCCTGGATGCTTGTCGGGGGAGGGGCAGGGCTGGCAGCTCTCGACTGCCTGCCGAAGCTGCGTGCGGGCAGAAATGGCTGGTTTGTGCACAAGCCTCATGGCTGGGTGGAAGCACCGCACTCCGGCCGCGAGGGGCTGGCGCATGCCTGCGAGGGGTTGCGAGGGGCTGAGCTCTCTGGCAGCTGTTCCTGGGGGAGAGGTGCAGTGCCCGCCTCCTCCCCCTGGACCAGTTGTCCTCAGCGGCAGTGGCTGCTGGCTTTCCCCAGGCCAGCTGTGCTGGGGGCTTTCTCCGGCAGTGACATGAGTCACCTGGTGGGCACGGTGGTGGTGCGGGCCTGCTGCCCCAGAGGCGCTGGCTGAGTTGGAACCAGGAGGCCATAATTCATTGTTTCCATGGCAACAGTAGGATAAGTGCCCTTAGGAAGTTCGGGCCAAAGGGGCCGCTGGCTTCTTAGCAAGGAGACTTTGTGAGTCTGGGCTGGGGCAAGAGAGCATTGGGAGAGATGGAGAGCCAGAGGTCTCACTGAGCTTCCTTGAAGGAGAAGAATTGGATCAGCTGAAAAGGAGGTGATAACAGCTGGCTCTGAGGCAGGAGCCAGGTGGGTAGGCACTTTTCCCCAAGGTGGGTGTAGTCAAGAAGCATCTGCTGGGCCCCAGCCCACTCACTCTGGGGCTGCGAATATTCTCCCCAGCAATGCGCCTGTCCTGTCGTAGGAGTCGCCTTGAAGGTAGAGCAGGAGGAGCTGTGCATCTATCCCATTTCCTTTCTTCACCTCCTCCCCAGGGCCAGGGATCCCCCTGGCCACCACGCCGATGCTGCCTGAGGCTCCAGGGAGGCCTGGCACACTGCACCGTTCCTTCTCTTCCTTTCTTTCACCTAGGCCCATTTTGAAGAGCCCTAACCTCAGCCTTTGGCTCACCACCTCTGCGTTCTGTGGCTTGGTGGGAGGGCCAGTGGGAATGTATGGCAGCGAGTTTGCAGACTGCAAGCCAGGCTGCCTACCAGAGGGACCGCCCGTGCCCCGCTCCCTGCCGGGCCAGTCTGCACCCCAGAGGGTGTGGTGCGTGGAGCATTGCTGTGGGCAGGAGGCTGCCCCTGAGCCTCTCTGGGCCTCTTTGTCCCTCCTGTAAGATGGGGATCACGGCCCTGCCACGCCCGCACTACAGTGTGGTTCTAAGGAGGAGCTAAAGGAGGTGAAGACAGACTACAGACCCACAGGAGACGGCTGACGTGCGGCGTCTGGGTGGAGCAGTAGCTGTGCGCCTGGGTGCAGAGCAGAGAGGAGCCGTGATGGGAGGCCGGCAGCGGCTAGCATCCCACCCCTCGTTCCCTCGTCTGGTGCTAGCTCAGAGCACTGGGCGTTGAGTTCCATCTCTCACTGGGCCTTCAGAGGCCTCTGCACTTCGGGTCTGAGCAACCTCCCCACCAGGAACAGGATGGGGAAAAGTCTGGTAATGAACCTACAGTACCGGCTGGGAGTAGTAGTAGTAGTATATGGGGTGGGAGATGGGGGGGTCCCTAATGGGCCTTCTCTGAGAACCCCTCCCCGCACAGACGGCGTCCTGTTCAGATGCTGCCTTGTGGAGAGACCCTTACTCTAGACTCTGGCTTTTGCCTCGGTCTCAGCCCGCGTTTCATTCTGCTCAGCCCTCTAGGCATCTGCCTCCTTGATTCTGCCCTATTTTCCTCAAGAGCAAGGGCCAGGTTGTATTGCTGCTGAACACTGCACAAAGCTTGGGGCATGACTGGTGCTCAGTGAATTTGTGGAGTGAGGGAGGCTCCAGCGGGCCTGCAAAGGGCATGCCGTGTTCCCAGCCTTGTTCTCCTGCTCAGAGGTGTTCCAGGGAGGCTGCACACAGATGCTAAGGGGGCCCGGGCACGCATCACACCTAAGAAGCCCGGTCCTCCCAAATCCCTGTGAGCATCTAGATGGAGTCTTCCCCTTTCCTTTGCTGCCTCAGTATTCCTGGACTGGTCTCAGCAAGGGGGGAAGGGGCCTTTCCTGAGTGTTGGGGAATTCCAGGCCCCCTGTCTCATCCTGAACACCACTAGGGTCCCCTCCTGCTGTCAGGCTTGGTCAGCTATAGAGGGTGAAGACCAGCAGGGTGGCTGCAGAGAGGTGAGGAGAAACCTCTTTGAGACATTCAACAAACGCTGTCAGGTTGTGGTCTAGTCCAAGCATCCCAGCCTGGCACCGGGGAGGAGGCGAGATGAACACGGCACGATCCTTTCTCACCAAGAGTTCAGGGCAAGGGGGCAAGCGCTCAGATAATGGGGATAGAGGAAGGAGGAAGTACTCGGGGTTCCGATAAAAAGGTACGAAATTCGGAGGTGGGGACACCACCTCCGCCTGGGTCAGAGCTGGACTAGGTGCATGTGCGTGTGTGCACCTCTGTGCTCGAGGGGCGTTTCTGGAGGGTGTGTTCCTGGCCCGGGCTGTGAATGGTCCTGGCACTCCTGCACGATAGACCCTTCTCGGCAGGCAGCTGGGGGGACTCCAAGGCACTTTGCTCTTTGCTATTACTTTACTCCAAGAGTACTTCCCTTAAAGAGTGGTTGTGTTCCCGAGCATGCGTCCAAATGCCAGTCCTATAAATCAATCCGGTTTCCAGTGTAATTTCCGAGCTGCTTCATCTTCCTGGGGGACAGATGTGATTAGGGCGGTGGTTTCCTCCAGAGCTGGGGCTGGAGCTTGCTGTGTCTTTCAACCCAGACTTCCGTTGAGGAGTTAATTCTCCGTAAACTAATAATAATGTTAATACTGATAGCGACATCACCTCCTGGCCGGAAAGTGTTGTGTGCTTTCCAAAAATCTTTCGTAGGGTTCTAGGTTCTATTTAAAGGTATGCGGGGCTGACAGCGGCCTTGCTATCTAAAAGTTGCTATTTAAAGGAACTCATTTGTCAGGAATAAAAATGTTTTTGTAATGCAGATTAACCCGTCAGGTGTTCCTCGCCAGGTTTTAATGGATAGTCAGAAACGCCCTTGTAGATTTCACCTGCCCCAGTCTCTTGGGCCCCTACGGGCAGCGATGGCCATGCCTGTGTCCCCCGCAGGGGGTGTTTCCGGAAGCGTGGGCTACACTTCGGATGATTTGAGATGTGATTTTCGGTGGCACCTAGGTGTATTTTTTGCACGCGAATATTTAGGTTTGTATTTCAACGTGTGTTAGGAGAAATATGACTCCGTATCTTATGATTTCAAATATAATGCTTGAGATAAGGCTGTACTTTTAAGAAGTCAGTTGTAAAGAATAACATTAAGTAAACAGGAGTGCCGGTGGCATGTATGCCCAAGCTGCAAAGGCGGGATACGAACGCCTGGCCTTTGGAAACCCTGCTGGGCCTGCCTAAAGCGTCCGACAGTGACAGCGGAGAGCCTGGAATACAGGATCCACCTTCCAAGGGAGTGGGCTTTGTCCCCCTCTCCCCCGCCCCTAAATTCTGCTAAGGAAATGGCAGAAGGAGACGTCCCCAGTGCCTAGCTCTAGGAAGAGGAGAGAATGGCCTGGCATCCCTGCAGTTGTCTCCGCTCAGAGGGGCCAGCTGTCCTAGGGCTGGTGCTTGGCATGGGCGCAGCCTCTAGACCCAGTGGCCTCTACGCTGAGCAGATCCCGCTGGGTGCTCCTCGGAAAGTGAGGTGGGCCCTGAGCTGAATTCTGCTGTGTGCGGAGCCGTGAGGCCTAGAGCTCTGGATGGCAGGCGCCCTTGCCTGTTCAGTCCTCACTATTGTCTTGGAGGAGGTCAAAGTTCCTGGGCAGATCCTATCTTGGTTTGGCCCGTACCCAAACCTTTATTTAGCCTCTAAACTCTGTAGAAGACCGGGCCAGAGCTGGCTACACCTACCTCATAGGTACTGTCCCTGCCAGAGGGACTTGACCTCCGGCATTTGGGGGCCTCGAGCTGACTGTGTAAAATGCTGGGAATGAACCAGCCCGCGGTGGCTGCGTTTCATAAGCTCTGCTTGGGGAGGAAGTGGAGACAGTGTCACTCAGAAGGTAGCTTCCCTGTGCTGGACGACGGGCAAGCAGCCTGGCCCACGCCGCGGGGGCCCTGAGCTCTGCAGAGAACTGGCCCCAGGGATTCTGGGCCTGTGGGCCCCACCTTTGGAGGGGCAGAGACCATCTCTCTCGCCTTTGAATTTGTAGTCCCAGCGGCTGGCACATAGTGCAGAATAAATTAATGTCCAGCCCTGGTGATTTGTGAGGCAAGACTAGCCCCGCAAGGATTGAAGGAACAGTCGTGAGTTTCCAGATAATTCTAAGCCAGGAACACAGGGGTCTGAGGAAAGCAAAAAAAAAGGAAGAGGTTTCTGGTGGTAACTGAGAACAGGCCTGTTGTTGGTAACATGTGCAGAACCTAATTTCACATCCGTCGGCTCTCTGCCACCTCTACTCCTATGGCAGCTCAAACTTCGGATCAGCGTGGCCCAGAGTGGGACTCTTGGGAGTGACTACTTATTGACTTTAGGGGGAGCTCTTTCAAGCTCGTGCTCTGAAGGGAGAGTCCTGTGGAGAGAGGGTCTTGCCGAGAGGGGCTGTCACAGGGACTGGCCCGGGGTTCTGTGCTCACGCCAAGGAGGATGAAAACATGGCAGCGGCTGCCATCACCAGGTCCTCACCGGGTCCTAGTCCAGCCAGCCCTGCCGTCAAGCTCCCAATGGGCCCCGCGTGACTTCCTTTGGAAGATGTTTGCCGGGCCCTCAGGTAAATCTTTGGTTGGGAGGGAGCAGGAGGGAAGGCAAGTTCCCCTTTGTCAGGCGTGGGGAGCAGCAGGGTTTGAGCAGTGCGCAGGGAGGCTGCCTCCCATCTGACCATGAGGGGCTGGGGCCGCGGCCTTGCTCTGAGTTCATACTTTGCTCCTTAAAGGGTGTGCTGCCTGCCTGAAATGCTAACAGTTCCAAGCAGCTGGCAGTTTCCACCCTGTGCCTTCGGGGGTGGGGGTGGGGGGTAATGACAACCCCTTCCAGATCGTGGGATTATAGTGAGTTAATCCATGGAAAGTTCTTAGAACTGTGCCTGGCACTTGCAGAGCCATCAATAAATAACTATTGTCCTTCCCTCAAGCTTGACATCCATACTGGTTTCCTAATGTTGCTGAAACAGGTTACCACATCGTTAGCGGTTTAACCCAACACAAATTTAGCCTCTTACACACAAGTCTAAAAGGGTCAACAGGGCTGCATTCCTTCTGGAAGCTTCTAGGGGTGAGAATCCATTCCCATGCCTTTCCCAGCTTCTAGAGGCCCCCTGTATTCCTGAGGTCGTGGCCCCATCCTGGCAGGGTAGCATTCTCCAATCTTGCAGTCAACTTCCTTCCCTCCCTCTTCCCGCTCCCCTTCTCCCCTCACATTACCTTTTCTGACTCTGACTCTCTTGCCTCCCCCTCGTAAAGACCGTTGTGATTACATAGAGTCCACTGGGATAATCCAGTGTCCTCCCCTCGCCTAAAAATCCTTAGTTTAATCATACCTGCAAAATCCCTTTTTCCATATAAGGTGATGTTTTTGTAGGTTTGGGGTGCTGGGAGGTGGCCATCTTTGGCAGGCCATTGTTCTTTTATCGCAGCGTCAGAGGCTCTGGGGGCAGCAGCCTCTGGCCCAGATCTGATAACTGGGTTACTGATGGAAGGCCAAGGATTCAAGCCCTCACCTGGGGAGAGCTGTGGGAACATGTTGGGGACAGGTGGTGCGGCCGGGAGAAAGCCTCTCTTCTCCAGACTTGAGAAATTTCCGATAGCTTCATACACTCTCCCAGCCTGGGCTAGGAGTGTGCATTTGATACCCTGAGAGGGTTCTGGTTGAGATTAAGCTTTTGATGCTTGAAAAAGAAAAAAGAGCGAGGAAATCATTAAAGCAGTGGGGGAGCATGGATTTTGGTGTTCAAGGACTGGGAGGGAATCCCAGCTCTGCCACTCCCCGGCTGTGAGACCCTGGGCCAGTCCCTTCCCTCTTCCAAGTCCTGCCAGCTATGCAGATGGTTGCACAATGGAAAAATATGGTACCCGTCTCACGGAGGTATTGGAGGGCTAAATGTGCAAGAAACGTGTGATGCCAGTGTTTCCAAGGCCCTACAGAGTCACCGGGCAGTTAATGAGAGAGCACACTTGTCAGGTGGGAGGGTCTGTCCCCCAGACTCTAATGTGAGAGTGAATGCTGCAGCCCAGAGACTTCGGCTGTGACTCCGAGGAGAGCTGGGATTTGGACAAGAGCAGAGCCAGGATGGGAGAAGGCGTCTTGGGCAGCAGGAAACAAAGTTCAGAGGCCAGAACACGCCGGGCATGTTGGGAAGACAAAGAGATCTGACGGCCGCAGGACAGGTTGGCAGGGTAAGGAGAGGCGCTAGGAGCCAGGGAAGGTGTTAGAACAAGCCGGACCCCCATATCACGGTGTATAGTTATCAACTTATATTTACTTGTTTAATGTCTTTCCTCTAGAGTATAAACCACATAAGAGGAGGGATTATCGTATGTTTGCTTCCCGTTGGATCTTCAGAGTCTGGTGGGCGTTCAGTAAATATTTGCTGGACGAATAAATAAATGAATGAATGACCTAATTGAATCCGCAAATAATAACATTTTGCAATGTTGATTTTTTTTAATGTTATTTATTTTAAATTCCAGTACAGTTAACGTACAGTATTACATTAGTTTCAGGTGTACAGTATAGCGATTCAACAATTCTCTACTTTGGTCAGTGCGTCTCGGAAAGAGGGTACCCTTGATCCCCTTCACAACCATTTCACCCATCTCCCCACCCACCGTCCCTCTGGCAACCACCAATTCTCTATAGTTGAGTTTTGTTTTTTTGTTTGTCTCTTTTTTTGTTCATTTGTTTCTTAAATTCCACGTATAAGTGAACTCCTGTGGTGTTTGTCTTTCTCTGACTTATTTGACTTTGCATCATGCCTTCTAGATCCATACGTGGTGTTGCAAATGGCAGGGTTTTACAGGACTGATATGAAGTCCTTGACGAGCATCAGATGTGAGGTGGTGTTCTCAGAAGGCTCACCTGGCTCTGGTGTGGGGCGCGAAGGGAGGAGAGAGAGGCAGAGGTCAGTTAGAAGAATCCGGGCGGCAGAGCCAAAGCCCACGGCAGAAAGGGAGGGGTGGAACAGAGTCCTTGTAAGAAATTAGCAAGATGGACTTTCAAGGCCAAGTGGGGCGCGATCACCACCGAGAAGGGGTTCTGGGGTGGGGAGGAGGCCAGTTAGGGTGTGTGCCTTGCACTCTGAGTTGGTCAGGAAATGCTGGGGGGTGTAGCACCTTCTATCGTGGGCTTGAGCCCGTGGGGACAGGAGGATATGGTCAGTGGTGTAGCTAGAAGGCCACAAGATGGGGATCGAATGCCACTTCCGTCTCACTCTCTCCACACCTCCTCTCAGTTTATACTCTTCCAGGAGCCGCCTCCGGCCCCTCTTGCATCCCCCCATGTGACCGCGCCGTGCCTCAGTCATGGCTCTGATTTTCCTCGTTAAGTGGCTGTCTCCCCCCATTAAACTGCCCCTTACCCACGAGGCCAGCTCCTTCGTTCTCTTGCTCACTCCAAGATTGAATGGGTGGACGGGTGGATATCAGATAAGGAGATGTGGACAAAAGAAGGTGGGAGGGAAAGGAAGATGTTAGCAGCGGGAGTAGGGGTGATTATTTTTCCTTTTTTCTTCTATATTTTCCAAACTTCCTATAGTAAATCTCCTTGGCTTTTACTCCCTACAAAAGTGTTAGTTAAAGAGGAGGAAAAAGGCAAGGAAGCAGGTCCCTCGGGGTTTTCGCCTCCGTTCTCCTGAGCTTTCGGCTCTCGGTTTGCTCTCGTACAGGTGGAAGCAGGGAAGGGCCTGGAGATGAGGAAGCTGGTTCTCTCGGGGTTCCTGGCCAGCGAGGAGATCTACATTAACCAGCTGGAAGCCCTGTTGCTGGTGAGTACACGCTCTGACCTCCGCGTCGGGCTCAGAACTGCTTTGGGGGTTGAAGAAGATGGGGGACCTGGATCAGTCTTTCCCTGTGGGCAGAGTCTGGGGCGTTGCTCTGCTGACAGCTTGGCAACGGGCGGCCGGAGTCATTGCCAGAAAGGGCCTGTGCCTCCCGGCCCCGACTCTCCTTACCTGCTCTGGGAGAGCACACAGGCATTACTAATCAATCACGGCACTCTGTCCAGGTGGGGGCCCAGCTCTGCCTCCACACTGAGCTTGGGGCAGTGTCTACCAGTCAGTCCGACTGAGCCCTTTCCGTCATTCCTGCTGCCAGTCCTTCCTCCTCCCTGGAGTAGGGAGCCGTTCACCCCATCCTGAGGCCCTGTGGCAGGAAAGGTGAGGTGGAAGGGTATCTGTCTCTTGAGAAGCACCATACATAGCTCTGAGGCATTAGACCAATCCCAACCCTCTGTGAAGGTGGCTCAGTTTCCTCCCAAGATGGAGGCATGGCGAGACTCAGCCCGGGAGGGAAATGCTATTTAAATTGGTTTTTAATGTTTATTTATTTATGAGCTGTCAGCCCAGAGCTTGACACGGGGCTCGAACCTACGAACAGTGAGATCATGACCTGAGCCGAAGTCAGACACTTAACCGATTGAGCCACCGAGGCGCCCCAAAGTACTATTAATATTAGGTAAAAGTACCACACAGATGTCAGATGTCTTTGCCTTTGAAGAAAACGCTCATTAGATGCAGCCGGACAGTTTGCAGAGTAACCGTGGCAGGTAAGTTCCTTCCCCGGTGTGCTTTGCTGTCGGAGACTTAGGATGATATCAGTAAGAGGAGCATAAGAAATGCAGACGAGTAGAAACTCATTCTTACAAGAACTGTAAGATGCACATTTCCATACTTGCTGTGACGTCAGATGTCGTCACCCAGTGTCCCGGCCGGGACTTGGTATTTATTGCCCAAGGAATAACTATCGAAATGTGCAGGTACTTTGCAACAGCCCGAGCTCGGTGTGCGGGAGCTCTCCCTGGGAGTTTATCGGTAGGCACCGCGATGTTTTTCAAGTGGTGGACAGCGCGGCAGATGGGCCTGTGGTCTGGGGCCAGAACGAGGGCAAGGCTGGACTGTGCCGTTAGTCACAGACTCGCGGCCCTGGTTTTCATACCGTGCCTCTGAACCCATTAGTGCGTTTGTGAAGTCAACATAGTAGGTTGAACCAGCGCGGTGTTTTCGAATGAGAAGTGTCAGCGCGCATCACACGTGGTAAGAATAGGTACTATTTTGCAAAACGTTGGGTGTATCGTGTGTATGTGCGTGTGTACATATATATGTACTGGGCCGCGTTCATTCTCACGTGTGTCGTGGTTTTGAAAACCACCGGCTTTGGGCGAGCCATGCATAACATCCCGGAGCCTCCTTTTCCTCATGTGAAGGTGGGAATAATCCCACTGTCTTCTCTCTCTTCTTCATGGGGGCGAGAAGATCAGGGGATCCTTTTGGGGCCCTAGTTTCAAGGCCAGGTGCTTAGGCACTCAGTTGGCTGAGGGAAGCAAGACAAGCAGAGGGCCAGTCCGACACATGGGCAATGCCTCTCACACACTGTGATTGCCACACCAAAACGAGGGGGCGTAGTTGTCATTGCGAAAAGGTGCCCGTTTGAAAGGCATTGGGACGAAGGAACCAGACTGCTCGCCAGAATCCCTGCTTGACCGCTTTCTGGCTCTAACCCTTCCGCAGGGCGATGAGCCTTTGTGGCCCACTCTCCCCATCTGCGAACCGCGCGCACTGGCACTCGTGTGCACTCCGTCCATTGGTTGTCGTCGGGACGAGATGAGTTTGCATGTGAAGCTCTTGGAGCCTGAGCGTTAGCCGCCGCTCTTATTTTCTCCGGTGCTGCGAGAGACGCAGGCCGGGGCCTGTTTCTGTCATCACGCCCTTTCCCTGAAGGAAGGGGAGGCGCGTGCTCATCAGAGGCAAGAGGCAAGTCACTTGTGGATTCCAGCTTGCATTCTTGTCCGTCATTGGGCCCCATGTGAGTTTCCGTTTGTCCCGGCAAAGATAACAACAGATTGAGGGGCCAAGACACTCCCTCCCTGCTTCGCCTTTCTAACAGCTTCTTGCCTCAAAGGCCAAACCTGCGAGGCTGGGGCCCCCAGCCCTGAGGTGGTCCAGGGCACATCCCACCTCTCCCCCCAGCTTGTTCTTCCCAGGCCCCGGATCGGTTCTTTCTGGAGCAGGGCCAGGAGGGAGGGGAGAGACTATCTAGGAGGCCCGGCCGGCCCTGGAGGGCCCCAGGAAGAGGGGGCAGGACCCTCTACAGCCACAGCCTCAGATAATAAGCCTCAGAGATAAGGAATCAAACCTCCCCGCCCCCTCCTTGATCTGTAGAACCCTCCTCTCACGGCTGCAGTTGCTACGGCCCTTTGCTCTTTGAGGGGGTGACCTGACCAAGGGGCCTGGAGAAGAAAACCCGTCCTCTCCATGGTCTGCTCCCAGATCTCCTCCTCATCACCAGACCCTTGACCCTCGTCCCCTGGCTCTGCTCCTACTGTGTTTGTGTTGCGACTGTTCTCAGCTTCTCACTTCCTGATATGCAGATGGCTGGGCGTGTGTGCTGTGTGTACCCAGCACTGAGTGCGCACACAGGCACAGCCGGGACCCACACAGGAGCCTCTGTTCCTGCCCCCTGGGTGGTTGGCTGGGGCAGGGTTTGGTAATCTGGAAACCTCCAGGTTCCTGGTTGGCTCAGATTACAAGCAAAGTAGGTCTGGGAGCCTGGACTGAAGTGGGGGGCGGTGGAGGAAGGGAGACAAACCAAATGCAGGAAAGGCTGCGTCTTGCCCGCTGTGGGGAATGTGGGAAGCAGGCTCAGGTGCTGCCCCCTGGCACTCGCCTAAAGCTCTACCCCCTTCTGGGCCCCCCCGCCGGCCCTCCTCTCTCAGCGTCTCATTCGGGCAGTTAACTTTGGGGTTCTCAGGTTCCTTATCTGTAAAACAGGTTAACGATGCCTCCATCCCTGGGTTCCAGGAGGAGGAGGAAACCCAAGGCCTTCTGGGATAGGAGGTGGAGGAAGTGGGCCGATTTCTCCCCCTCGTTTCGAAAGGCAAGTTGCTGGGGGACAGAGCAGACAGCTGGCTGCGTGAAGTCCCGCCGTGAGTCAGAACCCACCCGGCCCATCTTCCTGAGCAGCGCTGCATGGGAACTCAAGAGCCGGGCTTGACTCCGAGGTCCCTCCATGATCCTAAGCACCTTTTTCTTCTCTGATAAGATGGAGAGCCAGGGGCCGCCGTTGCTCTCCACAGCAGGATTCTGGGAGTGCAGAAGAACAGTGCTGGATCAACGTTCAGTGTGGGGTTGCCTTGGCCTTGCGGCCATCTGGACCCGAGGCCGGGAGTCAGGGCTTCACCAGAGGAAAGTGAACTGCCTTCGAGGGTCTCCAGCCAGCCGGGGCTCACACACACCGGCACTAACACCACCCCCCCACCAAGCGAAATCAGATCTGAGCCCAAAAGTCCCCAACCTTGTCGTAAGAACCCTGTGCAGTCCCACTCAGCATGTGACCCGCTGCTGGCGAGCACCCGTTTCTTCCCTTTTTTGTGGACAGAGTGGGAAGTTTAGGAGGAAGCAGAGCCATCGGGTCTTATCTTTGCACAGGTGGCCCATGAGCCCATCTCCAGCAGCTCCTGAGCAATCCTGACCCTTTGTCTCCCCAGGGCTGTTCCCTCCCTAGTGGGGACTGCACCCAGGCAGGGGCAAGGAGTAGAGGTTCTGGGACTCCGGGGTGACTCGTCTGTCCACTGGATCCCAGGTAGAGAGAAAGGAGAAACTAGGACAGTGATCTTGAGGACCAGCTCTGTGTCCTTCAGGGAACCCCGGGAGCCCTGAAGCCGAGTGGGGCCGCCCACCTGGGGTTGGCAGGGCAGCATGCGCTTTCTCCTGGCCCCTGGGTCCTTCTGTTTCCCTGCCTGCTGTGCTCACCCGTGCCCCACCCACCCTCCACCTGCTCAGACCTGCCCAAACCTCGAGGCTCTGTTCCTGTCACCTCCTCTGTGAAGCCCTCGGAGCTGTGCCAGTGCAACCAACCTTGGGACCACTTGGTTGGCACTGACAGTCCAAGATGGGTGATCCCCTGTCTCGATTGGTCCGCTAGATTGTTTCATTTGGGTTGGTCCGTTTTAACCCAAAGAGATGATAACGTTCTCCAGAGCAAGGATCATGAGTCAGAAAAAGAAATCTCCTGTGAAGAAAATCGGACCCCTGTCACGCCCCTGCCTAACCCTCATCGCAAGGGCTTACAAGCTGCCCGTCTTCCCTGCCTGATCCGGCCTCTGCCCAGTGCTCCAGTGCCGCTCCTCCCCCTCGCCCAGGCGCACAGGCTCACCGCCTTCTGCCAGCTCCTCTCTCTCTCACCAAGCCTGTACCTACCTTGGGACCGGCGCTGAGGAGGTCTGCCTCGAATACTGTCCTCGGCGTCCCCATGCTTCCATTGCGGGGTAAACACTCCCTTCCGGGAGAAGCTGTCCTTCCCCACCTCGTGTCAGGAGGTCCCCTTCTTCTTTCTTTCCCTGCACGTCTATGTAAATTGTGTGTGTGTCGGTTTCCTTGTGTTTTGTCTGTCTCCCCTACTGCATCTGAGGCTCCGCAGACTCCGGGGTCGGGTGCGTCGTGAATCACTGAATACCCTGGTCTGGCCTCATGTGAGGCACTCGGTACATTATTTGTGGGGTGAATAATAATAATAATAATAATAATAATAATAATAATAATAGCAGCTAACACTATTGACTGCCTTCTCTGTGCCAGGCACATACTTGATATTTTATGGGAATTATGGCGTTGGATCTTCCCATCAGCGTTCTCGAGAAGGTACTATTATCCCAGTTTACACACGGGCTGAGGCCCAGATGCTAAGCGACATGCCCACAGCTACTAAGCGGCAGAGCGGAGACTCAAGCCCCCAGCACCTGGCCTGCACCAGGTTAAACCCCAGCCTTCTTCCCAGCAAAGCCTGGACATCAGGGTTAGAGGAAAGGCTCAGAAGGAGGGCTCTGCTTTTCCCGGCCTTCGTCATCGCTTCTGGACGTTTTTTAGAGCTGGGAGGAGGAGGAGGGAGCTGGAAGTCAGAGCATCATCTGGGCATCTGAGTAGATGGGACTTCCTCCTATGGACAGACAGGACTCTGCCGCCACCAGAGAAGGAGTGCAGGAAGTTCGCCTGGAGTTTGGCTGCCTCGGCAGCTCGAGCCGCTGGTCCACTCTCCGAGTGAGCCGGTGATAACTTGGGTGTCCCTCGGCGTCGGTGTTCCATCCGGTCCGGCACTCAGTCGCCCATTGTCTGCTTGAATGCTTCTCTGGTTGGAAAGCTCACTACCAGAGCTGTGAGACACTGGGGGACGGCTCGAGTGAGGCCACATCTGTCCCCATAACTTCTGGCTGTTCCTGGGTCTCGAGTGACTCAGGCGAAGTCAAAGGCCTTTTTTCCACACACAGCCCTTCAGCTAGATGAAGAGTATTAACCGCGTCTGACTCAGGCTTCTGTCTTCCGGGTGAACGTGCCTGCCTCTCCCGTACTTTCTCTACACGGCAGGTTTCCGGACCCCGTCTCCTGGAGGCCTCTGGAGTGCAGTTGGACCGTCTTTTGGAAGCTTGGAGCTGAGGGAAGGCCAACCTAAAAAGAGCTCATTATCTTTCAATATCAGGGTTTTTTGTTTATTTGTTTCAACTATAAATTTTAATAACTTTTTTTTCCTGATTCTGGAATGAGTATTTACCCATTACTGACAATCACCCGGAACAAAATGCACCCAAGTCCTATTTTCCTCCAAGTCCTACTTTCGGGAATTAAGGTGATAGTTCCAGCTCCCGGCCAGGGTTAGGGAGTGGTCCTGAGTTACTGTCTGTCACCTCATCTGCTCCACCTGTAGGCCCTGGAGGGTCGTAGCGCAGTCAAGCAGAGGTGACAGGTAAGTTTCATCTTACATGTCAACCTCCACACTGAGAAAGAGTCTGAGACCACAGCCAGGCTCAGTGAGAAAGAGCATTGTGATCGACTGGCGATGTCTGCCACGGTATAGGAGATAGGACAGTGGCATGAGTGCCACCTGCTCTCTCTCTGTATACTAAGTGATGGGAACTTGAAATGTCAGCGCAGCTGACATTGGTCTTGGGTCTCTGTGAGACACTGCCCCAAATCCTAGAATCATGGTCTGTTTCTTGGAAGAAAGTAGCTAAAGGGTCGAGTTCCCAGGCAACCCTCCCGTCACTGAAGTGTGACAAGGAAGCTTATGACTCAGAGCACAAGGCCATTGTGGAAGAAGGACATGTCTTGTGAAGCCAAGAAGCAAACTCAGTACAGGCTGGGGGCAGGGGCCCCTCAGAGGAGGAGGGCGTCGGGGAAATACGTCCCGGAGTTAATTAACCCTCGGGCCTGGGGGGGCTGCCGGACCAGGCCCTGGCTGTGCGTTCCCTCTCCCTGCAGCAGGGCACGGCTCGTCGGAGCCTGGACAGGAGCTAACAAACCACACTCCGGGTGCCCTGCCCTCGGTGGCCTTGTCTCGGCACCAGTCCAGCTGCAGGAAAGGCTCATCATCGCCCCGGGGCCTTCTGACCCTCCGGCGTATGTGCCTCTTACCTCCTCTCTCTCTTCCTCCTCACTCCCAGCCCATGAAACCCCTGAAGGCCACCGCCACCACCTCCCAGCCCGTGCTCACCATCCAGCAGATCGAGACCATCTTCTACAAGATCCAGGACATCTATGAGATCCACAAGGAGTTCTATGACAGCCTCTGCCCCAAGGTGCAGCAGTGGGACAGCCAGGTCACCATGGGCCACCTCTTCCAGAAGCTGGTGAGTCTTCCGTTGATGGAGGGTCCTTCTCCAGGGCCTCGGTGGAGCTGCCGGGGTTGGGAGAGGACCGGTCATCCCTAGCCCTTTTGGCTTCCTTGAAGGCCGGGGTCATTTCTGAGTCTTGGAGGAAAGCCTGGGCCACTGCTGTGTGGGGACCTGGGCCTAGTGTCTCGACTCCTGGTCTCCCGCGGTGAAGCCCTAAGTCTTCCAGGGATGCGAGAGCCTGTATGCCCAGGTTTCTCTCTCCCCAAGGAGGTTCCAGGGCTGGAACAAAGGCTCAGTTGCTGGGGTTCAGGTCCCCTGTCCTCAGCGGACTGACGGGCATGGGCCAGGGACGGGCCCATCGGGCGGGCAGGGACTGCTCACTTGGGACACCTTGGGCATCTGCCACGCCTCAGTGCTGCCCCTGAAACGAGCAGGACACGGGTCAGCTCTCCCGTGGGGAGGGAAGAGGTACGAGGACGTAGCATTACTGTGCAGACGGAGCGTTGGGACAGGCCGGCAGAGAACTTCCAGTTCCTGAGCCTTCTGTGACACCCTCTCCCCTGGCTCTGACACTGTCTCTCGAGGACTCCCAGGTCAGACCCATAGGGGTCCCCAACCCCACTCTTCCCTGGTCTTTCTCTGCCCATAACTTCTGCCAGCCCAGGAGGCCGGAAGGAGACTGCCTGTCAGGGGTCTTCATTCTCTGGGTGCGAATGGGGGTGGGGGGAGAGCAGTGCCTCTCCTTTACCTCCCCTGCAGCGGTGGGACTGGTTGAACGGACAGGCCTGCACTTTGCTTACACTGGAGAGAACTCTTACTTGGCTACTGCCGGGACCTCAAGCTCAGCGCGATCACCACTGAACTCACTGTGTCTGAAGTTCTTTGCTTTTCTTCCTGCCTCTGTCTCGGTGGGTGCTGCCACCGTCCCAGCCCGCAGCCGTCCGTGACTCCCTTGGCCTGGTCCTTGGCGCCTCCTCTGCCCGCTGCCTTCCCCGTCCCACGTCTCTCCCCGCATTCCCAGGGGTCCACTTTACTGCTCACAGCTGCCAGCTTCTCCCCACCCTCTCTGGCTCCCTCCTCTCATTAGCGGCTCCTGCTTCTAGGCCCCGCCTCCCCAGCAGCCTCCCACCCTTAGCTACTGGCAGGAGAGAATTATCTGAACTCCTGACCAGACCTCGCTTCTCCCCCTTGCCCATTGGGTAAATACATGGCAGCCTCTGAGGGACAGCTCCTGGGACCCTTTAAATGCTGGCCTCTGCCCGCCCCCGGCCTCTGGCCGCTGCGTCCCCATCCTTGTGCTCCCTGACACTGGACTTTCTATTCTTAGTTCGTGCTGCAGACTCTCTTGACCTCTCTGTTCTCGTAGCTCTGGCTGCATGAACTGTCCTTCCCCATCTGTTCCCAGCTTAGAACGGCCTCCTTGGAGAAGCTTTACCGAGACCTTCGAACACAGCCCCTGTGCTTGTCCCCTCAGGGAACACTGTAACTGCCTGACTCCCCAAAACCATAAGCCATGAGAGAACAGACTGTGTTAGCGTCCTCATTAGACCCCAGAACCAGCCCAGTGCTCAAGACACTGAATAGTGAATGAACGAGTGCACGATGACCTTGACCCCTGGGGACTAGGGAGAACTGAGAAGGGCACTGAGGGAGACATCACAGGGCCTGGGGTCTCTGTCCTGAGAGGCCAGCAGTGTTGTAGGGATTATCATAGCTTCTAGAGCCACAGCCGCCTTTGAATCCTGACTCTGCCACAGACTGAACCTGTGACTTTGTGTACAACCTCTTCGTGACTCAGCTCCCCCATCTGTAAAAAAAGAGGATAATGATAGTACTTACCTCATTGAGTTGGTGTGAAGACTACGTGAGTTAATACCTGAAAAGTGCTTGGAACAGGGCCCGGAGCATAATAAATTAGGAAATACTCAATAGTTAGCCATTAGCGTTACTGTTACTACCATTACCACTGTTCTTGTCATCACTGTTGTTATTCTTCGCAAGAGGCACCCCAGAAGGTGGTATTGCAAGAGAATCCCACGCTCCTGGTTCTGCTCCTGGTTCCGGCAGCCCTAGGGTGGTGGCCCCAGGTCAGGGATAGTGAATACCCTGTCATCCCTCCTGGCCTGATCCCAGAAGCCTGAGCTGATCGGCTTGGGGGGGCCATAAGAGAGCTAACCAGAGTTGGGGGGGGCATAGGCCAGAGCCTATGGGCAGTTTATCCTTGTCACTTGGACCCTGCTGTCACGAGGGTCCTCCCATTCTGGTCTCAGTCCCACAGGCTCAGGCTGTGAATTTGCTTCCCCACCTTCCGTCCTCCAGTATCCCGAACCGCCAGCCGAAGCCCCTGGAGCTGCAGGCCTGGGAGGGCCGGGGTGGAGCGGGGCAGTCCGGGCTTCTGGGGGCAGTTTCTTTTCAGCTGGTCTCCATTACTGAGAGAAGGGAATTAGCATCTCTGCTGTTTGTTTTATGAGATCACCCCAGTGCCAAGCCGCTGTTTCCAAGCAACGTCCACTTCCCAGTTAATGGCCCTGGCAGGCTGGGTCTTGGGTTCTACAGACAAGGGTACGCCACGGAGACGGCAGTGCCTGGGATGGCCGGTGACCCCGTACGCACAGGCCTTCTGCCCAGGTGGCTCCTGCTCTAACTCCCCTCCTGCCACTCCCCGAGGCAGTAGGATGAGAGGATAGTGTTCCAACCTGGGCAGCCGGCCTTTGTCGTTCTTGTGGGAGAGGGGGACAAGGAGGCGCATACCTGGAAGAAGAATAGCAATGATTTTTACTTTAGTTTAGGAAGCAGCTGGCTAGCACCTTCCTCGTGGCTTGGGACACCAGTGGGCCAATATTACCCTTGGAGAAGGAACTGAGCTCCATCCCTACCTGCCCTTTCCCCAAGATTTTTCTTTTCTTTTCTTTTCTTTCTTTTTTTTTTTTTTTGCTAAGTCTGGCCTGTCTGGGGCCTAGACCTGCACAGCCCTGGCCTCGGCTTCTCCGCAAGCTTCCCAGTCCTCATCGTCCCCTCTGGCTTTCCTGGCCCTGCACCTGCGAGCTTCCACCTGCCCCACCTCTTGGGGATGAGGTGCTCCTTGTGAGGAGCACAAGGATTCTAGAGAAAGCAGAGCAGTGCAGGATGGGGCTCAAGGGCAGCCCACTCTCCCCAGCACCTCGGTGGGACCCCCTGAGGGAGCCCCGCAGCAGCTGAACCTCCTTGCTACTTCATTGAAAAATATTTAAAGCAGAAATGCTAGAGAATAATGTAGCAAACAACTGTGCACTCATCTCCCAGAATTAACAGATGTTAAGCTCTGAAGATCTACAGAAAGGCTTTTTAATCAAGAAAACCAAGCATTACAGATGAAGGCTCGCTCTCTCCCCTTCCCTTGCCCTTCTGCTCAACCTAGAAGCAGCTACTGGAATGAAGTTGGTGTGTAGCCTTCTGGGCTGCGGTTTGTGTGTTTATTTTCTGTATCTTTTTATGGCATCACACTTACTTTTTAAATGTATACATTTTATATATTTTGCAATTCAGTCAACATTTGTTTTGGAACTTGTCAGTGTTACTACACAGAGAGCTAGCTCATTCATTTTAACTGCAGTGTGTGGATGGATTCCCCTTTCTTGTGAGCATTTGTTACGAGTCTTTGCACAGGAGGAAGAGCAAAGCGGTGGATACCCTTGCCCACATTTCCTTGGGTACAACATATGCAAGTTTCTCAAGAGCAGTGCTTCTGGTAGAAATATAATGCGAGTCGTATATGTAATTTAAAATTTTCTAGGAGCCCTATTAAAAGTAAAAACAGGGGCGCCTGGGTGGCTCAGTTGGTTAAGCATCCAACTTCGGCTCAGGTCATGATCTCACGGCTTATGAGTTCGACCCCCGCATTGGGCTCTGTGCTGACAGCTCAGCCTGGAGCCTGCTTCAGATTCTGTGTCTCCCTCTCTCTCTGCCCCTCCCCCACTCATGCTCTCTCTCTCTCTCTCTCTCTCTCTCTCTCTCTCTCTCTCAAAAATAAACATTAAAAAAATTTTTTTTAAGATTTTATTTTTAAGAATCTCTACACCTAACATGGGGCTCGAACCCATGGCCCCGAGATCAAGAGTTGCCCACTCTACAGCTGAGCTAGCCAGGCGCTCGGGGACTGCGCCTTTAAATGCTGGGCCTTATACTCAGCATGGGGTGGGTTACTGAACAGGCCACACGTGCCCTCCCTGCTCCGGCTAATTCCAGGCTATGAAAGACGTGTGAGGCATTAAGGGGCTTCAAACCCTGAGAGACTTTGATGAGGCTAAATAAAGCCAAATGCTGTTGAGTTTCTAGCATGCCAACAAAGGCCCTGCCCTGCTCTGCTCCCCCCAACCCCCAGTACCCTCTTGTTAACCTTATTGGCTGAGCTGGTTTCCATGGAAACAGTCAAGTTCAAAGGGATACTGTAGTATGTTCATCCTGCCTTTCCCCTTCTGTTCACACATAGCCCTTTGGAGCTAAGTCAGAGGTTCCGAGTGCTAAGGGAGCTCCAGGTGCCCTGCTTACGCTTTCATCCATTCATTAATCCTCTCTCCCATCCCACTCCTGCCCTCCTCTCTCTCTCCTCTCTCTTCTCCCTGCAGGCCAGCCAGCTTGGCGTGTACAAAGCGTTTGTGGACAACTATAAAGTCGCTCTGGAGACCGCTGAGAAGTGCAGCCAGTCCAACAATCAATTCCAGAAGATCTCGGAGGTGGGCAGCTCCCTGCACCGCCCCCGCTAGGGCGCGGAGCCTTCCAGCCTTCTGGCCTGTTGCCAGTTAGGGAAATGGTTCCCCCGAGGGTGACACTTAGACTGACATTTGCTTTCTCGCACTTGATATTTTCCCTCTTAATAGAAGAATAACGGTTTGTTTGATTTTGTTATTCTAGTTAGGTTATTCTGTATTAGAACACAGGAGGCAAAAAAGAAAAAAAGGCAGTGTTTTCCCAACACGGTGGTGACCTTGAGCAAGTCACTTCCCTTCTCTTGGCCTTATTTCCTCGTGTGTCCAGTGAGGCATCTGGATGCTTCAGCTTGTCCCAGACTTGCTTGATAAGAACCACCAGGGGCACTGTTTAAATGCAGCTCTTCAGACACCCTTCCTGGCGCCTCAGTTCAGAGGGTTTGGGGTGGGACCCAGGAGTCTATTTTTAACAAGCTTCCTGGGTGATTTTTATAAGCAGGAAGACTTGAAGAGGCCGAGACGAGGTGGTGTTTTGTTTTATTTTTAATTTTTTTTATGGTTGTTTATTTTTGAGAGACAGAGCAGGGGAGGGGCAGAGAGCGAGGGAGACACAGAATCCAAAGTAGGATCCAGGCTCAGGCTCTGAGCTGTCAGCACAGAGCCCGATGTGGGTCTTGAACCACAAACTGTCAGATCATGACCTGAGCCGAAGTCGGACGCTTAACCACCTGAGCCAGCCAGGCGCCCCAAGGTGGTGTTTTAAGATCCTTGCAATCCCACGACAGAGAGAGGGGCCAGGCCCGTTTATGTGGAGACACAGCCGTACACCCACTAGCTGGAAATAGGCCTGTCCCTATTGCTTCAGCTAAGCCTTCTCCCATGCTCCTCTGGAGGGCAAAGATGTGGCATCGTCTGTCGTTGACACTTCCCTCCAGGAAATGGCAGGGAGGAGCTCGCGTATCTTTCAGGAGCACAGCCCAGCTCACCCCTTTAGTCAGAAGGATCTCAGCGAGACCCCCCCGAGCTGCTGGCCTCGCAGTCACAGCCCTAGCTCCAGGCCTGGGACGAGAGAACCTCTGGTTCCAGGGACGGGGGCGGGACTCCTCCTGCAGTTTTGGAGATCCTGCCTCATGGGCCTCCCTGGACTCTTTGCTTTCCCCTCTCAGCGAGGATGCTCGAAAAGTTGGTGAGATGCAGGATTGTGTTTGTGAGACTCCTGGGGTTACGGGCTCTCCTCCAGCTGGGAATTAGCTGAGAGGCAGCGCAGCGGGTGGGCAGACGGAGGTGAAGACGTCAGCCTGATTACTAGGAAAAGCCAGATGGGAAAAATGTGGACTCGGGTCTGCGGCCACATTGGGCTTGCTAGTACTTCCCCTCCACAATTAAATCCGCTGGGGCCAGAACCAGGGAGCTAAGCTCAGTTTCTTCTCCCAGACCCAGCCATCAGGTGAGTCACCCGCTGCCTGGGAGGACAGAGTTGGGTGGGGAAGTCCCTCTACATAGAGTCACAAGGCTGGAGAAATGGCGCTTCCCCTGTCACTCCCAGCGCTCCCTGGGAACAAACCGGGTCCCTCTGGTCTGTGTTCAAGGCTGCTCGGGGTCATGTACGGTCCAGAGAGTGGTGAGTCTTTTCTGAGCCTGGGCTGAGGGTTCTCCGTGGTCGGCACCGACCCCCGCGCCCCTCCCCAAGTCCCTCGCGAAGCCTGCCGGGCCCCAAAGGCAGAGCCGGCCCCTTGGCCTGCCGCCAGGTGGCTTCTCGCCCTGACTCATGCGCTGATGCCGCCGCTTCCTACTGGCGCTTCCACTTAATTACCGCAATCAGGCCCTTCTCCTCTGCAGCAGGAGCGATTTCATACCTCTAGGCTACACTGGAGGGGAGCATAGAGAGAATTTTCCTGAAGCTGGGAATCGAGTCACCAGCCAGAGACACAGCCTCGAGGAGCTGAGCAACCCCCTTCTCCCCACCCCCATGCTCCGTCCCCGGGGTTTTCGCTGTCTAGAAACAGCTCGAGGCGGTGGTAGGAAATGCGGGGCCGCTGCCTGGGCATTTCCCCACTTCCAGGTGGAGCAGGCACCCTCACCTGGGCTTCTGACCTTGGCCTCCCCTGGCCCTGGCCTCCCTGCCGACACCCCACTCGGAGGCCCCCTCTGCGCACTCAGCCCTGCAAGCGGGGATTGCATTACGGCTCCAATTACGGGCCATACTGGTCCGTTGCCAAGGGCTAGAGCAGGAACCTCTCTCTCTCAAGGCAGATAAAGGAGGGTCGGATGGATAAGCCATCCCTGGAGTCCTGCCCTCCCTTCTGGATCTCACTTTGCATGGAGTCCAGGAGGGGTGTTGCCTCTTCCTTGCTTGAGGTGTCCTCTCTGCTGCCAGCATAGGCACGGGTGGGGGGGAGTGGCAGGTGGGGTTGGGGGTTGGGCGAGCCCCTCTCAGTGTGGGTAGGCTACAGGTCGGACCGCCCTGCGGGGCTCCGGCTCTGCCCCCAGGAGCTCGGGCTCTGCCCCAGGTGCACCTCCTTGTCTCCTCATCTCTATCCCTCCTGATCGCCAGGGCTGCTCGTGCCCCGAGGTGCTGGTACTCCTGGTGCTTGTCCTGTCAACTCCCACGTACCCTGGGCTGATGTGTACACCCCTATATGTGGCCGCTGCTGAGGGAACCTTGGCCGGGGGGTCTGGGGGGGTGTCCTGTTCTTGTCACCACCCATTCTCTGGAATGCCCTCAGAGTCACCAGGGAGGGGCTTTAGGGGGCGTGTCTGAGGAGCGCCATTGTCAGACCTCTCTGGTACCCAGAGCCCCCCCTCCTTGCCTACACCCAGCCTTGGGACTGCACAGGCTCCGGGAGATCATGGGTGTGGCGCAGGGAGTCCAGAGTCAGTGAGGTGGGTTGGGGAGACCCATGCATTGGTCTTTGCACCCTGGGTTTCAGAGTCCTTCTTCTTGCTATACCTCCAGTGGGGGATGGGGAAGCCACGTAGTGAGTCCTCCCCTCTGTTTGGCAGGAACTCAAAGTGAAAGGTCCCAAGGACTCCAAGGACAGCCACACGTCAGTCACTATGGAAGGTACTCTGGGGAACGGGCTGGGTAACCGTCGCCTTCCTTTGTCTGTCTTTGTGGACTACGGTCCCCTGCTTGTGTGAGCATGTGCGTGAGAGCGTGTGTGTGTGTGTGTGTGGTGCACGGACGGGAAGAATCCAGCCTCTGTCCCTAGGCAGCCGGCCAGCTACAAACGTGCTCCTCCTTAGGATGCCAGCAGGCAGCTCGCTCTCCTCCTCCTCCCCCTCCCCCTCCCGCCTCTCCACGCGCGCCTCCCTCCCCGCCCCTCCCCCTTGCTAGAGGAGCACTCTGAAGCGGCTGCTTGATTCAGGCTGTGCAGCAGCAGCCGGCAAGGTGGCTGAGTGGCCAGGCTGCTGATGGGAGCCACCGAGCGATGGCCGCAAGCTCCTGCCGCTGGGACGGAGGCTGCCATGGAAATTCTCCTCATCATTCGCTTCTGCTGTAACTGCACCTATGGTAACCCAGGCCCCCTCTCACGGGAGGCGGCCTGGCTTCCCACCTCTGGGGGCCAGCCGGAGTGGGCTTACGTGGGGCCGGCAAGGTTTGGGGACAGCAGGGAGGGGAGTGGGTGCAAATGGCCAGATCCGTGTTTACCCCCGTTCTGGCCAGCTTCCAGCTTGGAATTGAAGTCTGGGGCCATGCGGGGCAGGGTGGCTCGGAAACGGAAGGACCAGGCTAGAAGCATCCAGGTATCCCCGTCCCGAGGATCGGTGGCAAATCGGGGGCTTAGCTTGAGAGGCTGTGGGCAACTTCCTGGAGAGGCCGAGAAGGAGAGAAAGTGACCAGGCTGTGCCTGCAGGCATGGCAACCCTGGGGCTGGAGGGGTCCGGCAGGGGACCGCCAGAGTGTGGCATGTGGTCCCGACAGCAGTGCCTCGGGCCAGGAGGACCCCGCTGGAGGGACAAGTTGGGAGTTTCTTTGTTTCCGGAGAGAGGAGAGGTGGCCGAGCCGCCAGGGTATTGTGTGCTCGGCGCACATGCTGCCTTCACGCATTCTCTCCTCAGAACAGCGGCGGTGGGAGGACGGGGATGCAGTTGGGAGAGCGGGATGGGTTGGTCCTGGGACGGGGGGTGTTTCCTGGGAGACCCCCCAGGCTGAGGTCTCGGCACTCGGCGCATGCCAGTAGGAGCGGGGGGCGTGGCAGGCTGCCGCCTGGTGAAGGTCATCACACACCGGCTGGTGAATGGAAGGGACCTAGAGCAGCCTCTCTGCAGCTCCCTCTGCAAGGGGGTCCTGGGACAGGCGTGTGCTGTCGGCCAGGCTCTTGCTCGGAGGAGGCGGGAGAGGCCCAGGCAAGGAGGTCCAGGAGCAGCGGATGCTGCTCTTGGAGGCAAGAAGTGCCTTAGGGATGACCCGAGGTGCCTTTGGCAGGGGTGGGGTGGGGCGGGAGGCTCAGTGTGGCCTCCAGGCCAGTGCCCTGGGCCCCTGTGTGTGGAGTGGCAGGCGGCTGGTTCTAGGACCTCCTTCCCTCAGGCGTTCTGTCTCTGCACCCTCTCAGTCACTCTGCCTTCACATCTCCGTGGTAACCTGGAGCTCCTCGTGGAGGGCTGAACGGAGGAGGGTGGCAGTGTGCTGGAGGAGAAACGATGAGGCTTCCTGGGCTCTTCCTCAGAGGCCGCCGCCCTGGAGGGGCTGTTGTGCACTCCCCTTCTCAGGACATCCTGGGTCGAGGACCGCTCTTGATGGAGGAACCCCTGAGGTAGCCCCTCTGCAGCTGCCCCGGCAGGACGGCTGTGGGGACTCCAGTCGCCGGGCAGGAGCTGTCCTTGCCGCCACCCCTCGGCTCCGATTCTGACAGGCCGGGGTCAAGGGGAGGGATGGACTTGAAATTGCCTTGTCCAAAGATCAGAGAGGTGCTCTTTTTGGTCCGGCCTAGGAGTGGGTCCGGTCTCAACTTTGCCTCCTTAAAAAGGAAACAGGGTCAGCCCTTTGCTTCCTCTTCCCTCCCCCAAAGGGAGTTGAGTCTTAGTGAAACAGCCCTGGGGCTGGAGGTCAGGGGTTGTTTTTGGTCCCCGAGTTGCGGTCTTTGAAGTCAGCTTCAAAGTGGGGAGGGAGGAGAGACTGAGCCCTCACGGACCACACTGTTTAGAATCTTCTTAGCGCCTCCGAGGGACGCTGGTTCTGGGAGTTCCAGGGGGAGATTCTGCACTCGGGGCTCACTCCGGCGTAACGGTTTATTTGCTGTGTACCCACCCCTCTACACGTTTCTGTGCCGGTTGCTGTGGGGGTTGCGAAGGGAAGTCGTGCGTGATCCAGGCCCCCGCGGAGGGGGCTCACCTCGATAACAAAAAAGAGGCCAGCTTACCTGCTCCTTCCTGGCGACTCTTTCCAAGAATCCTCCCGAGGGTCACTGAGCTTTCGCAGACACTGCCCTCAGGTACTGAAGAAGATAGCTCAAAGCTGGGAGCATGGGTAGACCTACGTTCAAAACCCAGCTGCTGTCTGCAGCTTTGTTATTATGAGCAAGTTACATAACTTCTTTGTGCCTTAGAGAAGTTTCCTCATCTGTAAAATGGGGCTAGTGATAATTGCTTGTCTTTTTAATCAAAAGAAATAGCGGGTATAAGCGAGTGGCACTGGACACAGAGTAAGTACCCAGCCGGCTACAGAGAGGCCAGCTTGCTCGTGTCAGTGGTCTGACTTTTAGGCACTGTGAGCGTCATTTGCCAAAGTCCTCGTCAGGGAAGCCTTCCTGGAGGAGGTGGGGAGAGGCACTGTAACTTGGTGAACGGTGTCTACCCCAGGGACAGGAATGGCATGGTGAGGAGGAGGGAGAGTAGGGGAAGTAGGGACAGGAAGGGCCATGGAACGGGCGAAGGGGGAAAGGTGGGCTCTTCCAGGGGGCGCTGGTGTGCAGGGGCCGTGGGGGGCACGAGCAGAACGGTGGGGTTCTTCTTCCTCCCCTTCTTCCCTTCATAGCTGACGGTGGCCCTGGGGCCCTCTTCCTGCCCTCCCCTCGCCCCCAACCCGGGCACGCATTCCACAGCCCCGATCAGGCAAACTCGAGGTGACCTCAGATGTATTAATAATCCGTCTGAAACCCAACCCACCATTTGTGCAGACCTCTGAGCTTAGGCAAAAACCTCTTGCCACTGGGACCCGAGAGAGGGACGCAGGGAGCTGACGCTGCAGCATCAGCTTTCCCCGGGCTGGAGCTCCTGGCCCGCCCCGGCAGCTGGCCACAGAACTCGCACTTTCTCTTGGGTCTTTGGGGTTCTTGGGCGCGATTTCCCCTCCGAAGATGAGCTAAGCCACAAGTGGGCACTCTAAATAGTGTCAACACAAGGTCCCCCCCCTCAGGCTGGTAACTGGGCTGTCCCCTCACTATCCCAGGGGACCCCCAGCCTGGTCCTGCTCATTTTGGCTCCCATACACCATAGGGAAGGTCTCTGGCATTTCGCTAAGTTAAGAAAGGCCTAAAATAAGTCATGGGAAGCGTGTTTGCATAAAGCAGTGGTGTTTTTGTTTTTTTTTTTAAACATTTACTTATTATTGAGAGACAGGAGAGACAGAGCACGAGCAGGGAGGGGCAGGGAGAGGGAGACACAGAATCCGAAGCAGGCTCCAGGCTCTGAGCCATCAGCACAGAGCCCGATGCAGGGCTCGAACTCACAGACTGCAAGATCATGACCTGAGCCGAAGTCGGACGCTTAACCGACTGAGCCACCCAGGTGCCCCCAAGCAGTGGTTTTCAGCCATGGGTGCCTATCAGAATCAGCAACGCAACTTTTTAAAAATGCTAATACCCAGGTTCCACTCAGCCGAGATCGGGAGTTAGCTGATGAGGTGGGGAGAGCGAAGCAGGCAGCTGTGTTTTAGAAGCTCCCCCAGTGATTCTAAAGGGCAGCCAAGCGAGGGCTGCAGATAAGGCTCATGGCACGCCAGCGAGACCGTATCTCCTCCATAGCCAGCAGATTGCTCCCCAAAGTATCTGCTTAGCCGTGCACGGGGTACTTATTTCTACAGGGGACTCCTTGGTTCGGGGGCCAGCTAGGGCATGAGTGTCAGCTCTGGGACCGTCACAGCCAGCATCCTGCCTCTTCCTGCCCCACGGGCAGAGGCGTCCAGGTGGACGGACGCTGAACCACCTATGTTGGGAGGGGTGAGGCTCAGCTGCTTGTCGGAAGCTTTGTTTGGAAGCGTGGTCAGCCAGCTGCTGCCTCCACCTGTCCCTGCTGAATCCCGGCAATCCTCATTTGTCCTGGTTGGCCACGGGGTGTGGCGAATGGGGCCCCTGCCGAGCCGGCATTCCCCCAGCCTCTTCAGGGCTCCCAGAGGCCCCACCTGAATTCCTTCGGGAAATCTTTGCCCCCCTCAGCTGCCGCTTGGTTGAGAGGGAGCCTTTATGTGGAGAGCTGGCCTGCCTCCCCGGCCCTCAGCCTGTCCTGTTTGATTGGAGAGTTTGAGGGCACGGACAGGGACTTCTCATGGAGGTGAGGCCGACCGTGTGTGTCAGAACAAAGCCTGCCTTTCCCGGCCGACAATGCCAGGCCTCGGACCAGAGGAGTGTACGAACGATTGGGTATGAGGGAGCTGCCTTCCCTAGAGAAACAGCATGTCTCTTCCCACGTTCTGGGGTGCTAGAGCTCTGTGGGGTAAAGCTAGGTACAGCTGTGTGATGCAGGGTTGAGGGTGCTCCGCTCTGAGCCTGGTCAGACTAGGACAGGCCTGTGGGATGGCCCTTGCAGAAGTCGCATCTGGTGGGGGCTGGGACGAGGCGGGTGGGAGGAGGCCGGGGCTGCCAGGGCTGCCCGGCTGCCTGGTGGTGTCATCCGGCCTGCCCTGGGGCAGAACGGAGCTGCGGCTTCCTGCACGCGGGTGTCGGCGTGGGGCAGCGGGTGGGGGATAAGGCTCATCTCTAAGGTGTCGAGCTGCTCGCCGTATGTCACCTGTCCTGTCTCCTTCTCCCTGCCTTTGCCAACAGCTCTGCTCTACAAGCCCATTGACCGAGTCACCAGGAGCACCCTGGTCCTACATGTGAGTGTCAGCCCCCTGGGTGGCCAGGGAGGGGTCAGGATTTCAGTGGGAGGCTGAGCCCAGGGCGGCGAGCACTGGAGTCACTGAGAACAACCCACCTGGGGAGCCGAGCGGAGGGTCCCTGGGTCCCGACTGTACCCGCCTGGCCTGTGGTAACTGTGCCGGTGGAACCAGGGCCTAAATACAGATTGGCTACTAAGCTTGGCATTTGGCCAAATGCTCCCCATCCCTTGCCTAATGGCCTCCAGGGTCCTTGGAGCAGCTGTGGGGCGGGTAGAGGGGTGTCTCTCCCAGCTGCTTGGTGAGATGAGACCCCACCCGACTCCCTCCGACGGGGAGAAGAGCGATGACGGCACTGGTAATAAAGGGGGCGCCACTGCCCGGACCCCTGCCTCTCTGACCCTAATTCTTAGTTCAGATTTTGCAGGCATGACCAGATTAGAGCGCGGGTCCCTTAGTGCCCCCCTTGGAATTCCTTCGGTGAAACTCGAGTCCCCACTGTCTTCTCGTCGAGCCCCAGAAGTGCCGCCCCTGACTCACCCCACCCCCTCCCCAGGACCTGCTGAAGCACACGCCCGTGGACCACCCCGACTACCCGCTGCTCCAGGATGCCCTCCGCATCTCCCAGAACTTCCTGTCCAGCATCAATGAGGACATCGACCCCCGCCGGACTGCGGTCACGACCCCCAAGGGAGAGGTGAGCTCAGGACCCAGCCCGGCCCTCTCGCATAGGAGAGCGGGCGTTCCGCCTCACCAGCCCTTATCTCCTGTGCCCAGCCGAGGAAAGTCTGCAGGCCCCGGGAGCTTTTAAGTTCAGGGTCTCGTTAATCTTTATAACGATCCACTGAGGCCCGGAGAGTCTCTGCAGATCTGACACAAGGTCTCTTGGCCAGAAGTGTCGGGACTGGATTCTTTAGCTGGGGTTGTCTCTCTGCAAGCCTCACACACCGTCCCCCATACCAGGGAAACCACGGGCTCTGGCTGTCACGGTGCTGCACGCACACACCCACTGTGGGCAGTACGATGCCCTCAGGGTCCCCCGGAAGATAACGGCTCAGCCCGAGGGAGCCCGGGGAGTCGAGAGCGCAGGAGCTCTGAGCTGCCTCTTGACAGCCCGCATGAATAGGAGGGCAGGAGCCAGGGAGCGAGCCCAACAGCAAGAAAGTCTGGAACGAGAGGTGACTAAGGCTGCCAGGTTGCTGGAATGTCCCAGGTGGGCACCAGCAGCTCCGGTTCCTTGGGGGCCCTTCTTGGTGGAAGGGTGGGGGTATCCCAGAGAGAGGAGCAATTCGAAGAATCGAAGGGATGGCTAACCCTGTGGGTCGGCGGCGTGGCCCTTACACAGTGCTTCCTGCTCAGGGGAGGTGACTAACTGGCATTTAGGAGTGAAGGCTGGCTGAGTCTATGCTCCTTGGCTACATCGACGAGCCTCCAGTGTCTCCTGGGGAGGGAAGTAATGAGGGACACGGTCTGGGGTGTGACTAATGGGGCACAGAGAGCTGTCCCTGTGTGCAGCTCCCAGCTCTGGTTTGCAGACCCTGGAGTGTCACTGGCTTGTTTGACACAAGGGTAGCTGAAAGCTCTCCAGAGGCGTTAGAGCACTATCGGTTTCAGGTCTTTTTAACTGTATACTTTCACCGTGCCCACCCACGTGCCACAGCATATGCGGGCCACACGGTATATAATACAGGGAAGGCTGGGACAGTTGGCCACAGCCCCAGGAGAGCCTGCCGACTCTGAGGGTGTCAGGGAGGAAAGTCTGGAAGTTCTGCGTGGAGCAAGATGCTCTTACCCACCCAGAACCCAGGTTAGACATGGCCGTAGTTTCCCCCAGGCACTGGTGCAGCCCCACCCATGGGAGACCGGCGTCTCCCATCCACCTGAGAGTGGCTGTAGAATCCACGCAGAGGGGGAATAAACAGACCCCGGTGGGTCTGGTGGGTCTGTGGGTGCGAACTGAAACAAGATCACCTTCCTGGGCAGTGTTGGGGGTGGTCCCGGGGCTGGGGGTTGGAGGTGTTCAGGCCCCAGTGTGGAGGAACCAAGTCCTTCGGGACCAGGGTCTGCCCAGGTGAGAGCTGTTGGCAGCTGGGGGAAAATGGAAAGCTACCATTTATTGACCACATACTATGTGCCAGGCATTGGGCCGTTTGACGTATACCCTCTTGGCGAATCCTACTTTACAGGGCAGACATCATTATCCCCATCTTAGAGATGGTAAGACTGAGACTCAGAGAGGTCAGGGAACTTGCCCAAGATCACAGCCAGAAAGCCCATGTCTGTGGGACCTTAACCGCCAGGTACCACAGCCCCTGCGGCTCGTCCCACCCGGATGGTGCCCCCAGAGCAGGCTGGGCCCTGGGCCGACGCCCCCTGAGCAGGCGGGGGTGGGTGTGCCATCTCCCTCAGACGCGGCAGCTGGTGAAGGACGGCTTCCTGGTGGAAGTGTCGGAGAGCTCCCGGAAGCTGCGGCACGTCTTCCTCTTTACAGATGTCCTACTGTGCGCCAAGCTCAAGAAGACATCCGCAGGGTGAGTCCGGGGGCAAGGTGGGAGGGAGCTAGAGCTGCCCCTGAGGACCTCCCCCCCTGCCGCTACATCCAGGGCAATCCGCATTTATTATTTTTTCTCCTTTTCAAAAACACATTCATTAATTTTATTTGACTCCATATCCTTTTTCTAAAAATAAATCCTGTTTTTAATTAACAAAGATAATACAACCAAATTACAGGGGGAAAAGCCCATCACCCACCCTGAACATAAGCCTCAGTCCCCTGCTGCTATATTTCCTTCCAGTTTTTTTAATACTGTCTCATGTTTTTTCATGTACTTGTAATCAGTGTGAATGCCCAATTTTGGTCGCTGCTTTTTCCATTTCACGTCATAAGCATTTTCCCCGTTGCTGCCTAATCTTCATAATCATCCTTTTACTTTTCTGCATGGTGTTACAAGTGAGGATGCCGTAATTTACTTAAGCATTCTCCTTTTATTAGACAGCTCTCAATTTTCGCTAACTGCAGCTCGGTGAATATTCATTAAATCCGCTGTCATTATTGAGCGCCCGTGCCATGCCAGGTGCCGTAACAAACGCTTCGACTCTATTATTTCCAATCTTCCCCAAAACTCCGCCAAGTAGGTATTATAATCCTCATCTCCCAGACGAGAGAAAAGACTTAGAAAAGGTAGGTAAATCAGGGGCGTCTGGGCGGCTCACGATCCCAGGGTTGCAGGACTGAGCCCCACGTCAGGCTCCGTGTTGAGCGTGGAGCCTGCTTTGGATTCTCTGTCTCCCTCTCCCCCCACTCACGTGTGCACTCTCTCTTTCTAAAAGAAAAAAAGAAAACAAAATCAGTTGCCCAAGGTCACCCAACTAGAGCTAGAGAAGATGGGATTTGAATATTAATCAGACCTCAGTGGCTTTCCACCTCTGTCTCTGCACCCAGTGACACAAGTCCGCCCTGTGCCGTGAGCGGAAGAGGTTATGCGGTGTTCATGCCCCCATTCTGCCCCCCCCCCCACTTCCCTGTCCCCTACTGTGTGCCCAGGCCACTGCCTCACAGTCCAGGGCAGACCAGCCTATGCGCACCGCCGCGCTAAGGGGCCAGAACGAGAGGTGCCAACCCGAGTCCTGAGGGGAGTGAGAGAGGAGAGATTGTTCTGCGCTTCAGTTCCCTGGAACTGGATCACAGATGAGATCACTCGAGAGCAGAGATGGCGGTCAGAAGCAAAGACACCTGTGCCTTTAGTCCTTTGCCTGTGACAGACATTGCTCATGAACCACGGCCCTGTTTCCCACTGGGCTCGGATGTGGCTTTATAATCTTCTACCCAGTACCCCACGCGACCTCTACTGATCGGAGTTGGCATTAAAGATAACATGTGTGAATACGCCTCTAGCCCAAAGGATAGCGAATATGAGCTAAGTATAGACAGGCTTGGGGGAGGGAAGAGTGTGGAATGGGGGATAGGAAAGTGTTGGAGGGTGGAGATATTTAAAAACGTCAGTCGCACTGGGCCTGAAGATTGGCAAGGCCGAGGTCCAGAGCCCTCACGGCCGCCTGACCCTAGAACCTGTCTGTCATTTCTCCACGCTTGGGTTTTCTGATCAGACTCCTCAAGGACACGGATCATTCTTGCCTGTGACAAGCACTCAGCAAATCCCTTTCAGGCGTCTTTGGATTCTGGCAGTTCAGGCTTGAAGAGCCGAGTTCCCTCTGGTTCAAGTCTTTCTCCGGCTTGTTTGCAGGAAGCACCAGCAGTATGACTGCAAGTGGTACATCCCCCTGGCCGACCTCGTGTTTCCATCCCCTGAGGAGTCCGAGGCCAGCCCCCAGGTGCATCCCTTCCCAGACCATGAGCTGGAAGACATGAAAATGAAGATCTCTGCCCTCAAGAGTGAAATCCAGAAGGAGGTGAGGAGAGCCTGGCATCGGAGCTCAGACAGGGAGGGAACCAGGTGTGCCCAAGGTGGCAGAAGGAGGCGGAGTTGTAAGTTTTGAGAGTCTGATAAGGGAGGCGGGATGCAAGGGTGGGAGCCCTCACGTATGTGCTCAGGAAAAGCTGGCTGTGGCGGGTTAGCACTGAGCGGATGGAGGGAAGGCCAAGGGGTCGGTGCTCAGAATTTACTGGGGTTAGTCCTTGGAAGTTTCCTGGTGTATGTCGAGCACTGTAGACAAGGGAAGCGAGAGAAGAAGGCCGCCTTAAGGAAAAGCAGGATGGGTGCAAGAGAAGGGGCCTGAGAGGCCTCTCAGACTGGGGGGCCTGGGTGGTTCAGTGGGTTAAGTGTCTGGCTCTTGACTTCAGCTCAGGTCATGATCTCATGGTTCGTGGGATCGAACCCCACATTGAGCACCATGCTCACTGCGCAGAGCCTGCTTGGGATTCATTCTCTCTCTCTCTCTCTCAAAATAAATAAGGGGTGCCTGGGTGGCTCTGTCAGTTAAGTGTCCGATTTTGGCTTAGGTCATGATCTCACCATTCATGAGTTTGAGCCCCGCGTTGGGCTCTGTACTGATGGCTCAGACCCTGGAGCCTGCTTTGGATTCTGTGTCTTCCTCTCTCTCTGTCTCTCCCCACTCATGCTCTGTCTCTCTCTCTCTCAAAAATAAATAAACAGTAAAAAAATTTGGAGCCTGGGTGACTCCGTCAGTGTCTCACAGTTCATGAGTTTGAGCTCCGCGTCAGGCTCTGTACTGACAGCTCAGAGCCTGGAGCCTGCTTCAGATTCTGTGTCTCGCTCTCTCCCTGCCCCTCCCTTGCTCATGCTCTGTTTCTGTCTCTCAAAAATAAACATTGAAAAAAATTTTTTAATGAAAATAAACTTAAAAAAAAATAAAAATGCACAGAGGCCTGTGCTCTAGCCTAGAACTGAAATTCTTGTCAAACTCACGTGGAACATTTATGCACATTTATCCTGTATTAAGCCTCAAAGGAAATCTCAAATTAAAAAAAAATTTAAGTAAGCTCCATACCTAATATGGGGCTTGAACTGGACCCCCAGATCAAGAGTCACGTGCTCCACCAACTGAGCCAGCCAGGTACCCCTAAAAAATTGATGACCAATAGTGTCATGTTCACAGACCACAGTGCAGCAAAATTAGAAATCAACAACTAGAATACAATTAAGTATATGCCTAGAAAATCAAAACTTTCAAGGTAAAGAGGAAGTCAAAATGGAAACCACAAAATGTTTAGAACTGCATGAAAATGAAAGCACTCATATCAAACCCCGTGGATGTGGCCAAAGCACTCTTTAGAGGAAAATATATAGCCTTCAGTTCATCTATTTGAAAGCAGTGGCTGGAGGAAAGCCCCCCTAGGAAGAGCCTTCCCTATGGTTGTCAGGAAGGGCATGGAGAGGCTTGGTTGGTTGGCCTGGTTTCCTTTCCTCACCTATCAACTTGGCTTAGGCTTCACCTCCCTGGGAGTCTTCCCTGATGTGTGCCCACCACAGTCTGGGTTGGGTGCCTTGCTTTCCGGTTCCTGGTGTTTGCCCCTTTGTTTTGCTTTATTGGTCCTGAGTCATAATTGCACTGACAGCTTTCTCTTTTCCCCACTTGAATTTGAACTCTAGCCAGGGCATTGTTTCCTTCAGTTCTATGTCTCTAGGACTTAGCACATAATAGATGCTTCATAAACACTTATTGAGGAATCCATGGCCAGGTGGCTGCTAAGAATACTTTCAGCTTAGACATCCCTCTGTGAAAGAGAGGAAGACCGCAGTAATGACCCCCGGGGTGTCTGGGTCAGAGGGATGACCTAGATCTGGGGGTCTGATGCGGGCACATCTCCTCAGAGGGGGCACAGGTGTCCTCCTCCTGAATGGCCAAGCCCCACCCCGGGGCATCCTGGTCCTGGTTGCTGGCGGACTTTGTCCCCTCCCTCCTACACCAGGTGCACCGATGTGGCCTTCTGCTCAGTCGAAGGTACACTCGCTGAGCTCCGCTGGCTGCAGGGTGTGCCAGACTCCTCACGGAGTTCCTCGTCATGCCCATTACTGACCTCAGCATGTGACACGATGTGAGGAGAGTCCCTGGGGAGGCACATTGTTGTTCTCTGAGTCACAGAAGCAGCGATTTATTCTTTTAATAATAACTTTTTAAAAACTTGTTTTTGTTCTGATCACCAACGTAACCCTGGCTTATTATCACAAGAAATACGATACCGAAGTGTACAAAGTGTAACAGATTAGCACCCACCCCCCATTGTCAGCAGTATGAGGTGTGTTCTTCTAGACTCTTCTATGCTTATACTGGTGTGTAGTATGTTCTTTGTAACGCGACCAGACTACGAAGTGCCATTTTGCAACTTAAGCTTTTCACTTAATGGTGCGTCTTAGAGCGTTGTGGAGCTATCAGATTCTAACAGCTGCATCCTATTCTTTTAATGTTTATTTATTTATCTTTGAGAGAGTGGAAGGGTGCAGTGGAGGGGCAGGGAGAATCCCAAACAGCCTCCATACTGTCAGCTGTCAGCGCACAGCCTGACTCGGGGCTCGAACTCCTGCTCCGTGAGAGCATGACCTGAGCCGAAATCAAGAGTCGGACCCTTAACCAGCCGAGCAACCCAGGCGTCCCAGCTGCATGCTACTGTTTCCTGTTGCTTGACTGCATAAGGACACTTGTGGTATTTTACCCTCAACAGGCGAGCCTGCAGTAAACCCGACTGCACTCCTATTTCTCTCTGGTAGATTCCTTACAAGTGGGATGGCTGGGGCAGAGGGCTTGCGCTGATTGCCACATTTACCTCTGAGAAGGGTGCATCTGATTATCCCACCCCCCCTCCCCCCGCAGTGTGTGAGAGTCACTGTCCCCCGCACTGTCACAACACTGGCTGTGAGCAGTCGTTGCCGTTTTGCTAGTCTAGTGGGTAAGAAAATGCCATAGAGATGGATTCTGAGGAGCTCGAGGGCGGGGCTGGGACAGAAACGTGGAGCATAACTGCACTTAGTAAGACAGAAGGGGGTCCTTCATGAAATACAAACTTGGAAAACTGGAGAAGAGGACACGGGCTGAGACGTGATGGCTTGTTCAAGAACACGCCTCCGTCGTGCAGCTGAGGTGCAGGGTGGGGCACGGTGGGGTTTTCGGCTGGGCACGGAGGCCAGAGCCCAGCCCCAGGAGGCCCTGAATGCCAGCCCAGTGCTTGGGGCTTTTTGCAGAAAGGTGTCTGAAGTTTTTAAGCAGGGTATCTTTTTTTTAAAAAATTTTTTTACGGTTTATTTTTGAGAGACAGAGCATGAGCAGGGGAGGGAGAGACGCAGAAGTCGAAGCAGGCTCCAGGCTCGGAGCTGTCAGCACAGAGCCCGAAGCAGGGCTTGAACCCCACAAACTCTGAGATCGTGACCTGAGCCAGAGTCAGACACCTAACCGACTGAGCCACCCAGGCGCCCCTTCAGCAGGGTATCTTGATGGTGCCCAGGATCTGATTTCTCGAGGTGACCGAGTGACGACACAGATGGGCTAATGGCACTGCAAGAAGATTCTTAGTACTGAGAGCTTGCGAGAGGAGTGGGCACATCGTACGCACAGGGCCGTGGGGGAGCACCAGGTTTGGTCAGGACGCCGAAGGCGCCTGGGGAGAGCGTGGCTCAGAGCCCGAATCGCGTTTCCCACGGGAAGGAAAGCGGGGCAGGGGCAACTGCTTAGGACTGAGAGTTCGAACAGTGTCAGCAGGCTCTGGGCTGTCGGGGGGCCTCCAGTCGTCTGCTACCTGGCCCTGGGTTATTTAGGGCAGAGGAATATTGGCTGGGTGAGTGAGAGTTAGATGAAGGAGGTCTCAGGGGAACGAACTCAGGGCCGGTTGGTCTGTATCTGGAAGGTCTGCGGACAGAGGAAGTCGTTTACTCTCTTAGGGATCGGCTCGCCCTGGGAGGGGTAGTTTTCTCCCTGGCCAGCTAGGCCCCCCAAGATGTCAAAGCATAAGATATAAAAAGGAAAAAGACACGATTAATGCACAAGAGAGCCTTGTGCTTAGAGATGCTGAGTGAGGAGTGGACTGTGTGAGGGAAACCGTCTGTGCCCCCCGCCCCCCACAGAAAGCCAACAAAGGACAGAGCCGGGCCATCGAACGCCTGAAAAAGAAGATGTTTGAGAATGAGTTCTTGCTGCTGCTCAACTCCCCCACGATCCCATTTCGGATCCACAATCGGAATGGAAAGGTCAGGGAGGGGTGGGGGCGGGACAGAAGCGGCCCCCTTCCTTGGTCCAGGGCTGCCCATTCTCTAGGGCTCCTGTCCACGACCCCTGGGAATCAGGCACTTGGGCGGGATTCCCAAGGAAGGCGCAACGGCTCCCAGCTGGTGTGAAGCCGGTGCCCCCTGCTGGCCGTCACTGGCACTGCCACTCCTGTCCCTGGGCTTCCAGGGAAAGGAGGCTCTCCTGGCTGCCGCCTTCTCCAAGCCTAGGGGTGCCTGGGTAAAAAGGAGCCAGGAATGTGCTCGGCCACATGGTCACCCCACTGAATTCTCGTCTCCTCTCTTCAGAGCTACCTGTTCCTACTGTCCTCGGACTATGAGAGGTCAGAGTGGAGAGAAGCAATTCAGAAGCTCCAGAAGAAGGGTAAAGTCCTGCCCCCTCGCCTGTGCTCTGATGGTATCCATGGCAACAGTGGCCTTCTGCATTTCCACGTGCTTTCACGTCCAGGGTCTCCTCTTTGGGCCTCACAGTCACTCTGCAAGGTGCCAGGGCAGGTGGCACTTAATTGGTGTTACTGACTACTTGAGGCCCAAAGAACGTAAGTGATTTGTTTAAGGCACACAGCGAATTAGCAGCAAGTAGGACTGGACTCGGGGCCCAGGCTTGTCTGTCTCTCTTTCTCCTGCTCTCGCTGTCTCACACACACATTCGTGAGCCTTTTCAGTCAGACTCTCCCATCTTTACCTCTCTGACCGCACCCACGACTGTCCCCATGCGAGTGTTTACGAGTCTTTCCCTCCCTTCCAATGACCGGCCCTGCCCCCAGAGCTAAGACTTTTCCTTCAGTGGCCCCCAAAGAAGAGCAGCGGGTCCTAGTGGATCTGGGACGACACGTTTCCTCTTGGCCCCTCCTGCAGATCTCCAGGCCTTTGTCCTGAGCTCGGTGGAGCTCCAGGTGCTCACGGGATCCTGTTTCAAACTTAGGACTGTACACAACATCCCCGTCACCAGCAATAAAGACGGTAAGATCCGGAGCCCAAGCTTGCTTCATCAGCAGGTCCTAGCCCCTAGGGCACTGCTGGAGCCTTCCGTAGAGACCTAGCCAGACCCACAGTCATAACGACTCCGTTGCCAGGGACACAGAGAGCTCAGGTAGGGGTTGTTCTCTACTGAGCTCCCAGACGGTGTCAACTCGTCACTGGCCCCCTCTGGCTTGAGAGAAGCATCTGGCACCCTCACGTACTGGCATCGTGTTGTTAAAATGTTCACGAGGTAGTCAGATAATGGAAGCAAAAGACTGAAGCATGAGGTGTCATGGCAGTGGAGGGGGAAAGCGTAGAGGGGTTAGTGTATGAGAAATAAGGTCAGAAGTTTCCAGGGACCAGATCGTGGAAGACCTCGAATGCCAAGCAAAGAAGTCTGTTCGGGCCTAGGAGCCCACGGGAGGTTTTGGAGCAGGAGAGAGCTGTGATCGGGCTGGCCCACAATGGGCGGGATCTGGTTGTTCGTGGGTGCCGGGAAGGGGGACCTCGTGGAAGGGGTTTTGAAGGCAGGCTGTCCTCCCCATAGGGGGACCATCTGCCCCCGTCCCAAGAGGAGACTGACGTATACTGGTTAATTTTCACTTTGAAAGGCTACACTGAGGAGGACAGCCACGGGATAGGCAGGATTCAGAGCAGGAGGAAGAGTGCCCCTGGGGAAGAGTATAAAATCCCTGGCGGGGAGGGAAGGCGTGGATTGGCCTTCCGGGCTGTGTGCAGGGAGAAGGGGAACCAGCTCACATTCCAGGAAGCTGTGGGCTCGGGGAACTTCTTCATCCAGCCACCAGGTGGTGCTGCAAGACCAAGGCTTCGGCTGTCTCCTGCGCTCCGTGCCTCCCTGCGAGCCTGGGGTGAGAAGGGGCTGAAGCAGGCCTCTCACCACCCCCCACCTTGCGGGCTTTCCTCTCTTACAGACGACGAGTCTCCAGGACTCTATGGCTTCCTCCATGTCATCGTCCACTCTGCCAAGGGGTTCAAGCAGTCAGCCAGTAAGTGCCCCTGAGCCCAGCCCTAGGAAGAGCAGGGAGCCGTTGCTCGTCCATTCACGAGAAGTCCCTGTCGACCCACCGCATGGGGCCTTCCGCTGCCCACTTGCCCTGCTCTGGTCTGCCCCACGCTGGGGCCCCGCCAGCCGCCTTGACGTGTGGGTGGGCGGGCCTTCCCCTGACGGTCAGGAGCCAGCTCCCCTTGGCCGCCCTGTGTCTTCAAGATCTGCTCTTTCCTAAGCCCTCCCCAACCCCTGGGCGTCTGAAATCCTGGGCTCTAAACCCCCTACCTGCCAGCGATGAGCTATGTGACCTTGGGCAAGTCTTTTAACCTTTCAGAGCCTCAGCTTCTTTCTCCATAAAAGGCAAACATACTTGTGAATACCGACCTAAGAGCAGGCTTAAATACGACCGAGTACATGCAGTGCCAGCACGCTGCCACACACACCTCCTTTCTTCCTTCTTTATCACGTCTACTAAATCTGTGTAGCCCTTAGCGTTTGACAAAATACAATTATACTTTTTAATCTAATTTTCCCCCGAGGAGTTTGTGAGCCAGTTAGACAGCCGATTGTTTCTTCCCATTTGCCAGATGAGAAAACTGAGTCACGGAGAGAGAAAGGGACTTAACATCACAGAGGGTCAGAACCCCAGGGCTCCTGACTCCTCTCCTCCTCGCCTACCCCTTCCCACCCCCTTCTCTCTCTCTGTGGCGGCGGGGGGGAGGTCTGCCCTGTGCCTCTCCGCCCGTGGCGCACCACACGGAAAATGTGGCATTGGCTCACAGCCACCATTTCATAAACATTTCCTGTGAAACTCGTGGGGTACCTTACCACCGTGTGCCTGGGCACCTCACCAGGTGCTGGAGAAAGCTCAAACATGGCCCGCATGTGGACAATGCCTTGGCACGTTCGGAGCCTTTCGAGTGCGTTTTCTGCTGTGATCCTCGACTTCCCTCGGAGGTCACCGAAATCATTCCCATTCAGCAACCCCCCCCTTTTTTGCTTTAGAGAAGGGTTTGTCTCGGTGTGGCCAGGACCACCGCATTTGTCACTCAAGCTGTGCTTGGGATCCATGGCAGCTTCCTGGACCCTCCCCAGATGCATAGACTCCCAGGGTTCTGGGAGGGTCCTGGGAGCTGCCCAGGAATCTTCCCAGTGAGTACGCGCCGTAGGGCTATTACATACACCTGAGTCTGTGGCCCACGCTGCCCAGATGGCTCCCCCTGTCTCTCTGCTCCCTGTTTGCTAGCACAGGCCCCAGGGAACCGGCCCCCTGGGGGAGAGTGGCCCACTCCCCCAGAGCAGCCGTTCTGCCTCCTGGGTCAGGGTGGTTAGACGCGGAGTGAGCTGCTACAAAACCTCTCCTGACCTCCGGAGTGTCCTCACCTCCTCCCTCCACCGGCCTCCTGGGCCACTCACGTGTTCACGCTCACTCCGCGAGGTTAGGCCTCATGAATCTTTAACCGTGGCTCTTTGTCC
Organism: Paguma larvata; assembly: GCA_030068075.1. NCBI lineage: Eukaryota > Metazoa > Chordata > Mammalia > Carnivora > Viverridae > Paguma > Paguma larvata. Next base: position 8,710,574 of record CM057843.1, read on the forward strand.
TCATGAGTTCGTTACATCTGCCCCATCAGGCCTGGGGTGTTGGCACCAGTGTGGTTCCTGCTTTAATCGTGCCCACAGTCCAGTGGGCTCTGACCCCAGCTATATCTGGTCTGCGTCACCCCCAGCCAGAGACCGTTCTGGGCAGCCCCATCTTGTCTCCTTTCCGAGGAAAGCCCTTTAACGGGGGGCCCGGGAGAGGCACATATGTCCACCCTCTGACCTCTGCCCCTTGATTCACAACACAGAGGGTTGGCTCTAATACTCTCAAAGCGCCTCCAATGCACCATTTACCCGGGAGACAACCTCGGCGGATCCCGTGGAGGGTCTGAGCCCCAGAGGGAGTACGTGGACTTGCAGAGTGCCTGGGGTGGCTACCCAGTGCGGTGGCCACTTCAGCTGGATCTCAGAGTGGAGGGGAGAAGATTTGCAGCCTTAAAGGCCATGGTTCAAGATGGAAACACTAGGGAAAGCTCCCCTTCCTCCCTCCGCAGCCCTCTGCCACTCTGTTACCTGAAGCACTTGGGGCGGTGGTAAGAGCTCCATTCATTCATCCCGCAAATCCTCGCAGTGTGCCTACCCCGTGTAAGCCCTGTCCTTGGTGCCGAGGGTCCACCGGTGGCTAAGAAGACCGGGCTTTGCCCGTGTGGTGTTGGCGTCGTGAGGGGAGACAGACAGGCAGAAAGATAACTTGAGTTAAAGTCGAGTGCTTTGAAGAAAACAAACCAAGCCTTTGGAACGTGGGGGGCATTTGGGGTTGTCACAGTGAGTGGGGGTTGCTCCGGATTTACAGCGCCCAGGGGCCAAATGCCCTCCAAAGCCTCCCACCTCTAATGCCAGATGCCGTGCTGAGGAACCTGGGGTTGGTGGGACAAAGGGAGGGGCAGACGGGAGCTTCTTTAGTCCGCGTGGTCAGTGAAGACCTTGGCCAGAGGCTTCGGGGGGGTCAAGGCAGCCAAGCCAGGACCAGGGATGAAGAACTGCTAGTGCCAGGGCCCTGAGGTGGGAGCAGCTGGGCGCACTGGAGGGAGGGGGCCAGTGTAGCTGGAGGGTCACGAATGAGGCGGAGGGACAGAGCCAGCTCAGAAGACGGCAGAGAAGCGGGGAGGGGAGCACAGAGGGCTGCCCTGCGGGGCCCCTGGGAGGGACAGGAGCGTGTATCTCCCTTTCCTCCGGAGGTCCTGAGCCTCGGGCCTCACTTGCTGTGTCTCTGCCTGTCCCCGCTGCAGACCTGTACTGTACCCTGGAGGTGGACTCCTTTGGCTATTTTGTCAGCAAAGCCAAAACCCGGGTGTTCCGGGACACGACAGAGCCCAAATGGGATGAGGTGAGTGAGGGGGCTTGCGTCCCCACAGGGACCCCTGAGCTGGTCACCGGCTGTGCCCCCGCCACGCCCCGTGCTCACTTCCTGCTGGCTGGGGGTGGCCGAGCCTGGGGGTTTGGCCAGTTCTCTCCCTCCAGCCCCTCTGCCCTCCACTCCCTGCTCATTTGGTGTCTGACCCCGTGTTTACGTCTAGACGTGGGGTTTTCAGCTCAGGCCCAGATTCCACTTCATTAGCGAATTTGGAGGCCTCTGGAGCTCCAGAAAGGGAGGCAGTTCCTCCAAGCCTTGCGATGTGCTCCTCATGGGCCCCCCTCACTCCCTTCTCACCCTTGCAAGGTTGGGGCCCACACCTGCCGGGAAGCTTTGTGTCTCAGCTTTGGAGGTTCAGGACCGTGGTCCCGTCTTTCCCCAGGAGTTTGAGATTGAGCTGGAGGGCTCCCAGTCCCTGAGGATCCTGTGCTACGAGAAGTGCTATGACAAGACCAAGGTCAACAAGGACAACAACGAGATCGTGGACAAGATCATGGGCAAAGGGCAGATCCAGGTGAGGGTCCGGGCGCGGCCAGGGCACCAAGGCAGGGCTCTGGGAGCTGCCAGGAGGTGGTGCCGCTGGGAAGGAGTCCTCCTCTCTTGCCCTCTTGGTTAAGGTGCTTGACCTTAACCAAGGTGACTTGGGTCTAAAGCTGGTTCGAGGAAAGGTCCCCAAGGCCATTGTTCTCCCCTGCTGGAGACGGCATCTTAGCCTAGCTCCAGAAGCCCGCGTGTGCCTGTTTCCTCGGGCTTCACGGCTGGCTCAGGTACGTCACGCACACTCCTGCATGGCGGGCCGGAGGGACGACTCTTACCTTCGTTGTCACATCTCCACTCTGATCTGCTGGCGGCTTTTCCCAGGAACACTGTGCTGAGAAGGATTCTGAGGCTGTATTGTATCCACGAATGCTGTGTTTGGTTAGCAACGTCTGGCACAGGAGGCGTGAGACCCCGAGCACTTGCCACGAAACTGGACGGGCTTAGGATCCAGCCGGCTTGCTGGGGGCCGGTCTCTGACTTGTTGCTAGGGCTCCTGGGCCTTACTCATGCCGGGAGTTGTTGGCTTCTGTGGGTATTGGTAGAGCCAGGTCCTGAGTCAGGGTAAGCGTATATGTGCCTCAGCTGTGTTTCTTGAAAGCCCTTGTTTGCGGCCTGCGCCTCTGGAACCTTCTGCCAGTTTCGAAGATGGCTGCTATGCATTCATCTATCGAGAGGATGCAGGTTTGGAGAGATGAAGTCCAGCATGGAGCCATCCATCTGGCACCTCCTGCTTAGGACACAAGTGGCCTTGTTGGGGGTGGATTCCGTGACCATGAAATCAAGGGAAGCAGTGACTAGCCCTGGGACCGAGCCCATGGGCATTAGGTGCTCTGAGCTTCTTAATTGCCCCAGGTGTGATGGGGGAGGGGGGCTGAGTGATGCTTTTTCAAAGAAGTGTGTGTGCTCTGCTGCCCCGCTGAGGCTGCGGAGTTTGGTGTCTGGCTTTTGGCTGGGTGTTCTTGACGGTGGCGCCCTTCGGGGACCCATATGGGCCTCTTCCTTCTCCCACCTGTTTCACCCGAGTGTTTTGAACAGGAGAATCGCATTATTTGGTGGGGGCCCAGCCATCTGCCCCCTGTCGCCCCGTGTTCCCGTGCGTGTCCGTTCCCGATGCTGTGGGACCCGCTCTTCCGCACTGTCGCCAGGGAGACCAGGGCTGCCAGGCAACTGCAAGCCGGTCCTTCATTAATTTAGATGAGAGAGAGGTCTGTAAATTAAGAACCTACTTCCTGCAGGGATAAGGGGTGGGAGCCCAGTCTCCACATCCCTGGGCTGGCCGGAGGGACAGGCAGGGAAGGGGTTCGAGGCTGGCCTGCTCAGCCCCAGGAGATATCCAGCCAAGAGAGCGGCCGTTGGTGGCCATGGAATGGAAGTTAAAAAGGGTGTCCAGGGCAGCCCCCTCAAGTGAGCACCATGGATCCGGACCCCCCCTCCGCAGAATCCAGATTCCAGGGCCCCCGGCACCGTCCCCGCCCGGACTTCCAGCTCCACTGCTTCCCTCCTCCTCCTCGTTTCTGTCAGCCGCACAAGCCCCAGGGGAAACACACCATAAATCATTACATCTTGGAGACAGGAGCAGATGGAGGCTTTGGGGGAAGGGGAGGAAGCCAGGTTATGTTTGGCAGAGCAGAAAGCACAGTCTGGTAAGGAAAATGTTTCTGTGTTTAAGCTTCGAGGAATGTTAAATGCCTGGGAGTTGATATTAAAAGAAACACAAACCTTCCTGCTGCCAGCTGACCTGGGCCTGTGCGCGGCCAGCTGAGAGCCAGCATTCTCTGGAGCGCTTCGGAGTCTCCCAGCCTCACCTCCCCAGGGCGCAGCCCTCGGCCCTCAGCTGTGGAGCCCCTTGCCCTCTTCCCGTGGGTCAGGGCGGGGTGGGGGTGTCCTGCCCGGGCGGAGTGCGCCATGCCTCATGAAGTCTGCTCACCCTGTGATGCCCCTCGGAGCCCCCGAGGATCGCCAGGCTGGGTGGAAAGCCTGTGCTGAGCCAATCCCCTGTGGCCAGGCCCCACGGAGCCACAGAACAGTCTGTTCCCAGATCTTGCTCCCACCTCCCTTTATGCCACGTGTCCAAGGAAGGGAATTGGCACCAGCCTCCGGCACATGGTCCTGCTCCCCTTCGGCGGGCGCCGAGGATGGTGCTCAAGGTGGCCTTGCAGTGGGGGCCATCTTTGGTAATGGTGGCCTGAAGGAGAGGCAGGGGAGAGAAGGCCCCGTCCCCACCCACTTCTTTCTAAGCCCCTTCTCACTCGGCCCATCCAGAGACCAGCCAGGGACTCTGTTTCCTGAGCTCCAGGTGTTTGCTCCAGAACGAGTCCCTCTCTGAGTTGGCCTGCTGTGGCAGTGGGGGCGGGGAACCTGGAGCAGCGGGCTGGGGGGCGGGGGGCAGCATTTAGTGGCAGACAAGGGGCAGCACTAATCGGCAACATGTGTGTACGGCACTTGGGCTCAGAGGCACGTTCCCAAACGTCCTCTCCTCTGACAGCTCTGCGAGGAAAATGACAATTATAGCCTCCCCGTGAGGACACTGAGGCCCGCCGCCTCTGCTGGCCGTGTGCAGGGTGACCATGCCCTCTCCTCTGTGCCGTGTCCCTGTCCCCCAGGCCTCCATCAAGGAATCTCCCAGGCTGGGTACAGGGCACTGGCATGGCTAGCGGCCTGGAGAAGGAGCCAGCGTCCCACCTCGTGGCTTAAAGTGAGCCTAAGCCTTTAGTCTGGAGTCCTCTTACCTTGGCAGGGGATGCTTACCGCCTGGTGCACCTGGAGGGAAGCAGAATGAGCATGCGTGCACGGAACAGAGCCAGGGCCGAGGGCAGAGGGAGGTACATCCCTCTACAGTGTACCCGGCACGGGCTGGCCGCTCCAAGACCCGTAGGGATCTGGCCTCAAGATCAGAGGCTGGAGCCGTGTCCTCTGCAGGTGCTCCCCTGCCTGCCTCCGTTCCCTGTGGAATAAGAGGGAAAAGCGTGCAGCGGGAATTCAAAGAAGGAAAGATGGTCGTGGGCCGGAGTCAGGGAGGCTCCCAGGAGGAGGTGGAGTGGGGGGGATTTGAGAGCCCTGGGGTTTTGAAATTCCAAATGCAATGTTTGTATTAGAAGGAAAATTGCAGTAATAGTAAAGAGACCTGAAACAGAGTCACAAGCCTCCCACTCCTCTGAAACAGCCATTCATTCGACTTTGTCCCTTTTCCCTTCCTCGGGCATAGAAATTTTTATACAGCTTTAATCACAGTGTGTATTTTGTAGTTTTTCTATTTTCACGTAATATCATAAACCTCCCTTCTTTCTGGGGCTGTATGTAGTCTCTATCATTACCTTTTTTGCTACATTGCCCCAAGTAGTTCTTAGACCTCATAAAAATCATTTTACATGGTGGCCAGCGCGTGAATTGCCATTTTAAGGCTCTGCGTTGTTCTAGCAAGCTGGGTAGGCTCTGGGTCAGCGGAAGGGAGCAGGGCGGGCGCTCCGGGGAAAGGGCCTTCGTGGCCGTGCTGGGAGGCAGGGATTGCCAGAGCATCCCAGCCGGGAGACTAACGAACCCGCCTGTCCTGAGCAGGAGGGATTGTGAGTCAGAGGGAGGTTGAAGGAAAGAATGAAAGAAGAGATCAGAAGGGTTTTAGGCCAGAGGACTCCTAGGGAGGCATTTAATCCAGTCCTGTTTGGGGCTGAGAAGGAAACCGAGGCCAGAAAGGGCGAGTGACAGAGCCACAGTGGTCGGTCCAGGGCCCCACATTCAGGGACCCAGTCCCAGTTGGTCATGCTTGGTCAACCGCTGGGCAAATGAATGGAAGGAAATGCTCTTAGGGCAGGGCCAGACTGGAGTTGTCAGTCTGTGACCCTCGGGGATCTGCCCGTTGTCGCTACAAATTTACTGGAGCCTCCCCCACCCCCAGCTTAGTGCATTTCTCCTCTTCCAGGCTCAGGAGCCCTCCCTTGGTCCCCAGACCCCAGGGCCCAGTACGTCCAGATTCTCTGTCCAGGCCACCCCCACCGCCTGCCGCCTCCTTGCGGCCCCACCCCCGCCTGGCCCAGGAGCCTCTCAGCCAGGAGGCCCCCCTTTGCCTCAGCTCCCTGGCCTCAGGGGACTCCCATATGTTTATCTCGGTCTATTTCCAACCACGCTGCTTCAGGCTCCAGATGTGCTGTCCCCAACTGGGACCTACCCGAGGGCCGATTAGCATATTCCCAGAGCCCAGCCCTTGCTGACTGGCGTGGCCTGAGGGGAGAGCTGTCCCAGAGGACGCCACAGCCTCCTGCCACTGACCCCAGGCTAAAGAGGAGTCTGAGACCTAGAAGCTAAGCCAGAGGAGCCCCTCCATGCCCCTGCTCCCCCTCCCACCCCGTTCCTCAGCTCAGCCACAAGTCTGGGGACAGCCCCCACGCTTGGGTCTGCTCCCCCCCAACACACCCCAGGGCAGGAGGCGGCTTCACCTGGGAGTGCTCAAGACCCTGGGGTGGGAAGGAGCAGGGTCCCAGGCCAGGAAGGAGGCTCCAGCCGTCCTGGCGCCCTTCACCCCCAGTTACCAAGTTCTGGCCTGATGGGACGCCTCGCCTCTGTCCTCTTCCCTTCCAAAGCGCAGAGCCCATTCTGAAGGGGAAGTAGTTTCTGTAACGTTCTTGACCTGGCCTCCTAGAAGCTTGTGAGGGTTCAGGGCTGTTATAAATGACACTCAGGAGGAGGTCACAAAGGCCAGTCCCCTGCGTTCAGGACTAGGACACAGAGCCCTGATGGGCAAATCTGGCAAGGTCTAGACCCTCTTACTTTTTCGTTCAACTGGGGTAAAATACACATGCCATAAAATGTATCATTTTAGTGATTTTTCGTGTCACCCAGAGGCATTAAGTACATTCACACTGTTGTGCAACCTTGCCGCCAGCATCTCCAGAACTTTTTTTTTTTCCAGAACTTTCTCATCATCACAACTCACCATATCCATTAAACAGTGACTCTCCAGGGACACCGGGCTGGCTCAGTTGGTAAAGCATGCAACTCTTGATTTTGGGGTCGTGAGTTCAAACTCCATGTTGTGCAGAGTGCTTACTTAAAAAAAAAAAAAAAAGTAACCCCTCTGGCAACCAGCACTATTCTACTTTTTGTCTGTGGTTTTGACTATTCCAGGGACCTCGTGGAAGTGGAATCATAATGTCTTTGGGGTTCATCCACACTATAGAATGTGTCAGAATTTGCTTCTTAAACTAATTTTTTTAACGTTTATTTATTTTTGAGAGAGAGAGCATGAGCGGTAGAGGGGCAGAGAGAGGGGGAGACAGAGGATCCGAAGCAGGCTCCATGCCGACAGCACGGAGCCCGTTGCGGGGCTCGAACCCATGAACCAAAAGATCATGAACTGAGCCGAAGTTGGGCAGTGCTTAACTGACTGAGCCACCCTGGCACCCCCAGAATTTCCTTTTTCTTTTTAAAGTTTATTTATTTATTTTGAGAGAGAAAGCATAGGTCAGAGAGGGACAGAGAGAGAGAGGGAATCCCAAGCAGGGTCCACACTGTCAGTGCAGAACTCATGAACCATGAGATCATGACCTGAGCCAAAGTTGGACACTTAACTGACTGAGCCCCCCGGGCACCCTTCCCAGAATTTTCTTCTTTAAGGCTGAATAACATTGCATGCATAGACTACAATTTGTTTATTTGCTCATCCACTAGTGGACATTTTAGTTATTTTTGACTTTATTCCTTTTTTTTTTTAACTTGAAAATATTATTTTAAGTAGATTCCACACCCAACGTAGGGCTCGAACTCACAACCCTGAGATCAAGAGTAGCATGCTCTTACTGACTGAGCCAACCAGGCGCCCCTTGACTTTCTTCCTTTTAAGTGAGGAAAAGAGTCTGGTCTTTGAGGATGGAGATTTCATAGCCGCCTCCTCTCCAGACCCAAGGTTTCCCACCCCTGCCCAACTGCGCACTGGTCTCCAGCCATTCCGGAAAGCAGGGCCCCACAAGTGGAGGACACAACTGGTCACCATTAGCCTCTTCTGTTTAAAACAGTTGCCTCTTGGCTTCGTCTCCCCCAAGTTAGGCATCCCCGTCTCCTTGACCCTTATTTTCTCAGATCCCGTCTGCCCTTCCTTCCCTAGGTCATGGTTTCTATGTACTGAGTGGGGAGGGAGTTACCCTGACGCTGAGGGTCAGCAGACTGCTCTCTGGGGGCTGCGGTTTCTTCATCCGCTAAATGGGGATCATTATTTCCCACTCTGCCTTCGTCCCCAGCTTTCGTAAGGCTCAGAGGAGCCTCCCTGAAAGAGCCGTGCTTTCACTAGCTTCTCCGTGCCTGTCTGCATACTGAGCACCCTCTAAGGGTCAGGCTCCGTGCTGCGGTTGGGAAGGACGAACAGGACCTCAGCTTGTAGTAAAGAAAACAGGAGAATTTTGATTCGTCAGTGTGGTTGGGCCTTTGAGGCCAAACAGATCTGGGGTTCAGGGTCCAGCTTTCTCCATTCATTAGTTGGGAGAGCAAAGTTGCTTTACCTTTCTGAGCCTCAGTTTTCTCACCCATAAAATGGGTCCTAATGAGACTCGAATGTGGAAGTCCATGAAGCCCTTGGCACAGGGCTGGCACAGAGTCCATGCTCATCTAATAACGGCAGCCCTTTGCCCAAACTGGCAGGTCCGGGGACTCCATCGTCCACCTTCCTACAGGGGACTCCAGGTATAGCGGGTCAAGCAGCACCCCCTCCCAAAGGCTGTCACCTGCAGGTGGCCCCCTGTGTGTAGCCCTTAGGCTGGCTGAGGCCACATCTATTTGGTTATGCTGATGAAGGTCAGACGCTGCTTTGATTAACTGACCTCAGAGTAGGCTGCAGGTCAAGGTTAGGCCCCTTACCACCTGACCGCCAAGATTTCCCTGCCTTGACCCTGGACTGAGCAGCTCTGAGCTCGTCCCCCTTGGTGCAGCTCTCAGCTTGGCATGGTGCGGTCAGGCCCAGAGCGCAGAGTGAGTGAGGCGCCGGGAACAAGGGGCCATTGTTGGCCCAGAGTTGTTTCTGGTTTCAATTACTCTGCAGAGCATAAAGAAATTCAGAGTAAGCGTGGGTCAGGAGCCTGCTAGGGCAGGAGTCAAGGGCTCCCCCACCCCGCATCCCTCTCTCTGGCCCCCGAGGGGTCTGTTGTCCCTGTTTGACTGCTGGAGGGTCAGGCTTGCCAGCTTTCTTGCTCCGGGAGCCTGGGCTCTGGGGCGGTGGCCTGGTTGACCCAGAGACGCTTTTAGCTCTTGCCCCCTCTGGTTCTTCATGGCTGGTGCCAGGAGGTGCCAGGGGTCCTTCCCTGGTGGAATGAACAGAGGGACATTCACGCGGGTCCTTAACACCTTCTCCCAATCGTCTTTCAGGCCACGCTGACCACGGCTTGGCCCCTGGATCCTGGGAGTGGCCTGGTTTTACCTAGGGGTGTGGGGTCAGTTAGGAGAAAGCCTTGGGGCTGGCTTTTCCCTTTCACTCCACCACCCCACCCTCAACCCCTAGCCTGGCACCCACAGTGCTAGGCAGCTCCCTGCCCTGGGGCGCTGTGGTGGCCATGCTGGGGGCGGGCTTTCCAGCCTTTCCCCCTGGAAGGTAGAGCCGAGCCCTGCCCTGCACCCAGCCTCCGGCCTGATGCGCACAAGCAGGGGAAACGTCTGCCTCTGAGTTCGAGTTTCATGTCCCTGCCGCCTGCTGTTCTCAGAGCTTGCCCACGCCGGGTTCTTCTCTTTGCCACTGCCATCGCCACCGGGCCAGCCCAGAGGCACATGGGGACGGGGGGAGGTTGAGCGCCAGGACTGTTCCTCTCCCTGCTTCAGACACTGCCTCCTCCCAGAGGCCTGGGGACTGGAGCCATTGTCCTGCCCCGCCCCACCCGTCTCAGAGCTCTTCATCTCCACCTGCTGTCACTTCTCAAGACTCGTCCCGATGCCTTGGTTACACCTGGAGAGCAGGCAGCATGATGGGGGAAAGCCAGGGGCGGGATTCCTCGGGAGGGCCTGCGCCCCGCTCCCCAGAGACTTCCCCACGCGTCTACGCACCCTCTCTCTTCCCACCCCTGCTCAGCCGCCTCCGCCTCCCAGGTGTTCCTGATTTGGGGAGGCGGACTCTGCCCAGTGGATTCTGGGGACAGGAAGCGTTCAATAGGAAACAGCTGGAGGCTCGAGTCTCCGTCTTGCCCTCCTGCCTCACTTGGGAATGCCTCCTTGAGGGCAGGCTCGGTGCCCACTCCCCAGGCCCACCTCTCAGGGGTGGGTGGCAAGCGGGGAAGCTGATCCAGAGAGGACCTTGGGAACTTACTCAGTGCCTGAGAATATCCAGCTTCTCAACAAATGGCAAGAGGGGTGTTCTCTTCCCAGCTCAGGGGGGTGGGAGGCATCCAGACTCAGGCGGAAGAGCCACTTTTGATCCCAGCCCCGCCACCTAAGAGCAGGGTGGCCTCAGGTGACCTCTTGAGTGCTTCCTCTGGAACCCGTGTGAATATTCAGTGAGATTACAGAGGTGACTGTACCCGGCACACTGTACATTTCAGTAACCGCTGAGCTCCCTGTGGGCGGAGGCTGCAACTCTATCTTCCTAGAAATCAAAAAAACTGGCCTCTAGGGTGGTCTTGCTTCTTGATTCTGATTTTTAAAAAAAAAACAAAAACCTCTGAGAAAAGGACTTAGTAGAGGAATTGCCAGGGACATCCCTGAGCAAGGGCTGAGGTGGAGATGAGTGCTGTTGGGGGCACCTTACATGGGGTCCGCCAGCCTCCCTCACTGTGGGCACTGCAGCCCAGCCATGGCCACGGCACCGAGGGGTGTGAGCAGTGGTGGCACTTGGTAAGGTTCTGACCCTCAGCCCATGCCGGGACCGGAAGGGCTGGGGACAGCCTGCTCATCCCTTAGAGGCAAGAGCTGGGCTGGACTGGCTTCAGGGCCAAGGTGACCCAGAAAGCACCAGCCTGAAGGACTCGGTAAGCGTTATCCCGTCAGAAGGCCTCCGAGGGAACCCACACCAGCAAAGCAGAGGCCTGCAGTTTTCCCGAAGCAGAGAGAAGAGCAGAGATAAGACACAAGTTTCAGAGCCAGGACTCTGACCCGGAAGTTTCCTTAAAAAGCCCCTAATCTCCCCGGCCTCCACATCTCCCCACGCCGAGGGCAAGCGGGGGCCAATGGCTGTGGTTAAGAGAAACAGCCGTTCTCATGAGAACCAACCCCTGGAAGGAGGCTCCGGGGTGCCAGGTTCTGCCTACAGAGCTTGGGGTTGCTGGGAGGGACCTGGGGCACCCCCCGCCCCCGGGCTTCAGCCAGGGGACTTTGCTTTCTTCTGTTTTTATCTGACTGGGGGCAGGGAGACTTTGGCATAAGATTTCATTTGGAAAGAAAGGTGGAGAGTGTCCTCTGCTTAAAAAAAAAATCGTCGATGACCGTTTGGTCCAAGCTCATGTTGTGAGCAGGTGTGGAAACCACGCTCAGACAGTGGCTCCTGAGTCTCCCGTGACCAGGCAGGACTCTTGCCCGCGTTCCCCGGCTCCCAGGAGCTTTCTTCGGTTCACTTGGAGCTCAGAGATGAATGGAAAAGAGTTGGCTAATCGTAGAGCAGGAGGAAAAAGGCATGGGGACTCTGTGGACCCTGACCTACTTTCAAACCTTCCTACTTGAGGCTGTTGTGTCTTCAGCATGAGGCCCGGGAGGCCCCCTGCCTGTCTCCCAACGCTGTGCTGGGTAGCCTGGCCACACACCTCCTTCTGGTGAGAAGGAGCAGGCAAGACGCCAAGGGGTTCTGGGTGCTGGTCTGGCCATGAGTTGTTTGGGGAGTGAATGGAAGGATGTGGTAGGTGTGCTCTGCCCACTCTGTCCCTGGGTGGGCTTTGTTTTAGACAAGCGAGATGTTTCCAAAGGCTCTGGTGGGTTTTCCAGGCGTTTCCATGACCAAATATGCCGTGAGAACCACTAGGGGTTGCCAGGGATGTGCCGTCGATACAGTTCTATGGGATAAGTACAGAAGGAGGTGAGAACACGCTTTAGGGAAACAGGGATTCAGAGCCAGGAATCTTAAGGGGGGCCTCCCATCCTGCTTTCTCACCCTCCCCGCCAGTTTGCACGCCCTGTATGAGGGCCCCGGTCCCTCTGGGCTCTGCGTGCTGCTGGCCCGACTGGTTCTCCCAGCCCGGACTCCCCTGCCTGGCTTTGGGCGGGGACCGTCGCGAGCTTCCTTTCTGAGGCCCTCCAGCCTCGGCCTCCACCATGCCCACCACCGCCTTGCCCCCCAGCTCTGCTCCCCATCCCCACTGCAATCCCAGGCTCCCCAGCTCCGGCACCCAGACTCTCTGGGTGGCCTGTTGGGGCTCCTCACCTACCCTCCCCCTCACTCCCAGGCTGTCCACTGGGGTGCCTTTGGCCTTGATCTAACTGGCTGCTCAGAAACCCCCTTCCCTGGCTTTGTGTCATTTGGCTAGAAGACCGGGAGAGGGGATCAGGGCTCTAGTCTGGGCTGGGGAAGAAGATGGAAGTCATCCCACTGGGAAAAAGGGGGTCACTCCAGAGAAGCGGCAGCAGCGTCCCAAAGTTCTGAGAAAGAACCTTCCTCCTCGCGTTCACAGGCTGGAGGATTTGCCTGGAAGCTGTCCCCACCCCCAGCTGTCACCAAGGCAGCACTGGTGGCAGTCCCTGCCTCTCCTGCCCACATATCTCAGGCTGCATATATTCCCTGTTGACCTTTTTTTCTTCAGCGATGCTGCCGCTGATCACTTTAACCTGATTTCGCCTCATGCAGGCTTGTGCTGGGCGCCTGGTCCCAGCCGCCCCAGGTGTCCACCCCTCCTTAGGTGGAACCCAGGGCCCCTGCACCTCCCCGAGGGTGGCCCTTCTCATTCCTCCTGCAGAGAGCCTGGAAGGGAGGACGGGACAGTCTACTAGGAATGTTTTTAATTCCAAAAGACAGCGACATCTGTTCGTGTGGGCCTTCCCGCCCAGGCTCTGTTTATCCAGACGGGGGGCCCTTACATGTCCTCAGAAGCGGGTTCCGCCAGGTGTGGCCGGACAGAAGGGATGGACAGAGGGAGGAGGGGACGCAGTCCTTTCCTGGGTGGTCAGGACAGCCTAAGCCTACCTAGCCCATCCAGCAGAGATGAGGAAGAGTCCGTGGTGGGCCGGAGGGACCAGAATTCAGACGGTCACTTTTGAGGAACTGACTGGGAACATTTGTCTTGCACAAACCCCCCTGCAGCCTGCTCCTAGACCATTGATTCCAGAAAGGAGTGAGTCAGGCTTAGGGAAGAGAAGGCAAATTTGTGCTGTCCCAGAGAGAGCCCCCAGCCCACGGGGAGGAAGGGAAAGATGAACATCTCAAGGGAAGAGCCTCCCAACTCAGCTACCCATCTGCTAAGGCGCTTATGTCGCCATGGAGACCGGTTGGCCAGCTTTCACCCAATCAGAGTTTGCTTTACCCAGACAAGTATTGAGCCTGGGGCTCCTATGACAGACACGCATAGGGCTTTGGGAACAGGATCGAAACTGCCCCCCTTCTCCCACACGCCCAGTGGGGAGGAGGCACACCTTGTACCGCGTTCCCCCAAGCTGTACCCTGTGGCATGCGACCCAGATAGAAGGAAGAGAACCTCAGAAAGCCAGCAAGGGGCCGGTGTTTGAAGTTAACCAGCTGATGGTGCCAAGCGCACCGACATGGTCAGCGATGGTCGTGGCACCTCCCCAGCCGGTTACACAACCAGCAATTTCACGTTAGCTGAAGGGGTGCAGAGCAAAGCCAGGGCGGATGGCCTTTTCCACAGCTCTCAAGGCTCCTGCCAACCCCTCCTCCTCCAAGAAGCCTTCTGTGGTTCCTCTGGCTAGAAACTTTCTCTCCTCCTTCAACTCTGATTGCACTCTGTCTGTGCTGTCCGAAAGGGCTAAGACTGGGTTTCTTGAGAGCTGAGACGATGCTTTGGCCATCTGGGTTTGGCACACGGGAGGTGCACACCTGATATGTGTCAGGTGAATGAGTGCTTTTCTGCTTCCTGTTAAAAAGTGTTTAAGCTCATGTCTTGCTCCTCTCCTGGGCTCTCAGCCTTGTCAAGCACAGGCTTTTGATTCATGTCTGTGATTCCTCAGCCCCCCACCTGGGGTCAAACACAGAGCCAGGCCCTCAGTCAGCGCCTCTGGAATGAAATGAATGAGTTGGAGAAGCGAAGACTGCAGGAGTGAGCGACACCTTCCTGGAGGCAATGGGTTTGGTGACAGCCAGGGTGAGGAACCTGCCTGGCCCCTCGTGGGACTGGAGGCAGACTCTTCGGAGGGAGCACCTGGTGCCCTGGGAGAGGCAGATCAGGGATGGGTCAGGAAGGGTAGAGGTGGCTCCGGCCTCCTCCGGGCAGGGGACCCAGACGTGTCCCTGCCTCTGCAGGTCTCTTTCCCTTCCCCTCAGGGAGTACTGGGCAAGGTGTCACGGGCCGGCCGTGTTTAGCTGCGGTGGCTTTGGGCAACTTCGGCTCGGGTATGAGGCGGCTCCGTGTGGCCTTGGCAGCCCGGCCCGGTCTGCACAGTGTAGAAGCAGGTGTGAAGTGTGGAGCCCTAGAAAAGACGGAGCTGGCCCCGCCACCCTGCAGGGACCCCCAGAGCCCAGCAGGACCCCACTTCCACCTGCCAGGCAGAGGGGGTGCGGGACCATATCCTGGTGCTGTCCACCAGACCTGTTCTGGATGGGCCCAGCATGGCCTTGGGCCGGGCACTTAACTTCCAGTCTCCTTCATTTCCTCAAATGGAAAATGAGGGTGCTGGTACTTACTTCGTAAGGTTGGGAACACGAAGTGAGTTAATCCATGTGGTTTAGCACGGTGCCCGTCACACGGCAAATGCTCGGTAAAGGGTGGCTTTTATTATGACCAGGTCTCGGCTGTCTTTGCAGTGAAGCCCCGCATCGGGCTCCATGCTGAGCGTGGAGCCTGCTTGGGATTCTCTCTCTTTCTCTCCGTCTGCCTCTCCCCTGCTCAGGCTCACTCTTTCTCTCTCAAGTAAATAACTTTTAAAAAAGAACCAGCCACACTTCAGCGAGGCCCAGCAGTAGTGAGCACCAGAAGCTTTGAAAGAGCCCTGTCACTCTCCAGGGGCGGTTGTGTGACCTCAGGCAAGAACTTTCCCTCCCTGAGCCCAAGTCCTCAAAACTCGGAAAACAGTAACACAGTAACACGCATCACAAAAGTCATGAGGCCAAAATGCAGACGGATATCTGAAAGCCCTTTGCACGGGACCTGGCTTGCGGCTGGCGTCCTGAAGACGTTGGTGTCCTTCCTGCCGTGAGCCTAGCTCTGCATAATGTGACGTCCCGGGTGCCTCCGGGTTTTGTGTACCCTGACCATCGGGGGGACCTTTCTTCCCCCCCCAAACACCAGGCTCTGACTTGATTCACTTCTCACTCTGGTTAGAATGTTTATCAACTTGAGAATCCAGAGCAAGTTCTTTCTTCTCGATCTTCCAAGCCGCCCAGCCCAGACAAAGTGGCCGTGCCGGCGGCAGCACAAACCTGGTTGGGGCTTTTCTGGTGAGGTGCACGGGGCCACAGTTAAAAGTGGCTGTGTGAGGGGCACCCTTTGCGGAGCCTTTGTAACCCGTGTCATTCTTGGCTTTCGCTCATGTCCTGGAGAACGGCCCATGGTGGCCAGTTCCTTCCAGACCGCTAGAGCCCAGGAGGCTGCCCCACCGGGAGCTTCGTTATTCTTTACCTTCCCAAGAGGAGGTAAAGTTTGTAAGTGTCTGGCCCTGTCACCGAATTGGCATCCAGGGAGGTGCCTCGGGGCAGGAGGGGAAGCAGACTCCAGGGCAGTGCAGGACCTTTGCCTGGGACGGGGGCAGTGGTCGGTGGCCCCTGCAGACTCCCTCTGGCTTCCTCCCAAGCCTCCCTCACCGTGCCCCAGTTCCCCAGGGAGCAGCCTGGCGGTGAACGGGTTAACCGGGGATGGAGAGGGGAAGGGACTGGATTGTGTTTAGCTGCTTGTCAAACTTTATTTAGTACTTGGGCTGAGGGTCGGTGAGCAGGAGCCCCAGCCTGCCAAGAGTTAAAACCCGGAGGTTGGCTTTTTTGGAGGGGCAGCCTCCAGCGCCTCCTTTGAGTCACTTCCTTCGGTGGGGGCGGGTCCCCGCGCTGTCTCGGGCGGTCCGTGGCGCACGCACTGGGGCGTCCCTGCGAGCCTAGCGGGGACCAGCAGGCGGAGAAGAGGGCCCGCGGCCGCCGCCGGTGCGCTCTGGGAGGCGGTCTCCGGGGAGGGGAGGGGAGGGGAGGGGAGGGGAAAGCGGAGCCTCGCAGCATGCGCTTCCCTGTCCGGCTGGAGTAACAGTCCAGGCCGGCCGGGCGCTGAGCGCTCCGCTCGCTCGCTCTACCTTCGCCGCTGCAGCCGAGCCCCGGCCGCCCGCGCCTCTGCCTCTCCCGCGTCCCCGGAGCTGGCACCGCGGGCCAGGTTGTGGTCCGGGCCGGGTCCTGCTGCCGCCGGCATGACCGACGTCCTGCCTCAGCCCGACTGCAGCCTGAAGGCGGTCTGTGAGCCCCTGGAGCGCTGCTGCCTGGATCGGCTGGAGGAGCCGGGGAGCAAGCGGCCCCCCAACACGGGCGCCCGGCTCTGGGGCCGGGTACGCAGCAAGCTGCTCCGCCAAAAGGTGCTAGCAGGGGGGGAGGGGGACCCGAGTGGGTGGGAGGGCCGGGGACTGCTGGGGGCGCTCTGTCCCCCACCCCCTTGGAGATCCATTACAGCTCCGGCCTGATTATGGAGTCCTAGTATGGAGGCCGGGGTAGGCATGGGTCTGTTCTAAGTGGCCTTAATTTGATGATTAATGCTGTTGCCACCCCCACCCCTGACCCTGGCTGCTTTCGCTGCATCTGTCCCTGTCTCCGGAAAAGGGGGGTTGTTGTCTCCTGTGGGAGAGAACAGCCCGGCTCCTTTGAGTCTATACAGGCAGGAATGTGAACGCTTAATAAGCAAGGGGCTCCTGGGTCTCAGTCCCCCCTACCCAGGGTGCCCAGGCCCTGCGGGACCCCCTTCCCGAATCCAGTGGACATTGCCGAGGGGCACTGGCAGAAGCACTCACCACCGCCGGCCGTGTAAGACTCCTTTGTACGGGGCTGTGGGCATCGTGCCCCACCAGGGAGGAACGGAACGTGGCGTGGAGGTGGTGGTGCTGTTGAGTCTGGGGGCTACAGCCTCCAGGGGCCTGCCTTGTCAGGGACCACCCCGATGACTGCTGGCCCAGTGCCAGCTGGGCATCAGGCGACCCAGTCGGCGTGCCAGGGGTTTCCTGACCCAGCAGGCAGCCCAGACCAAGCTGTGCCAGGGCGGACCGCCTGTCCGGCCTGCAGCCCCAGACCCTGGTGGGGATTAAAATCTGAGATAGAAGCCGACTGTCCTGCAGCCGGGGCAGGCTGCCCTCGGGGCTGGCTTTGGGCCCTGGCATTAGGCATCTGAGGAGGAGCGAGACCCAGCACCTAGCACACAGTAAGCACTTGATAACTGCGGTCTGGATTCACTGCCTAAGCAGGATGTCGCAGGGTGCCTGTCCTGGCTGGCAAGGGCCATGCCCACCCTTCAAGGGAGGCTGCGGCTGTGGCTGATGGACATTTGCAAGCCATCCTGCGACTTGCGGGGCGGGGGTGAGGAGGGGGACCCTCTGTGCAAGTCCCCACTTCCAGCCTGCACCTGCCAAGAGGAAGGGAATCTTGGGCCCGTTGGCTCCTCGTCTAGTTTCACCCCCTGCCAGTGGGGCAAACTTCACCTCCCAGAGGTGACATCAGTCTTGGAAAGTGCTGGATGGGGCAGCAACTTGAGCTGTCCTGCCTCGGCCCCTGTGTCACCTTCAGCATCTCCAGGGACCAGGCTAGCAGAGCCCTGCTGGCCTCAGCTGCTCCCAGCGCCCCTCTGTGCTGAGGCAGCTCTCTGTGCCCGGCAGCCCGGAGCCGCCCCTTCCCTGCACCCCTCTCCCCGGCCCCTGCTGAGGCCAGCAGACACCAGCCCAAAGCTCTTGTCCATTCCCAAACCTCCAGGTTGGCAAGAAACTGCCCCAGCAGGTTCCTGGCCTGGTGCCAGCCAAACGGAGCCTTTCTGGCTTACCTGTCCCTTTGGGGAGGTGCCTGGCAGGTAGGGGGCAAGTTTTAAACCCCTCAGATCCCAGACTTTCTGTTCTTTCATTGTGCGTGTGCGACTGGCAAAATCAAGAATCTACCTCAGGAATTCTTTAGGCAGCTTTGCCTCTGGAAGTCTCTTGTACCTCCAAGTCCGCCGGTACCCTCTGGGCAAGGGTGATGGGCCAGCCAGGTGCTGGGCTGTCGAGCCGATTGACATCTAGGCAACCACAGGGTATTCTGGCACTAGGATACCCTGTGTGGCTGGGGCTTCGGTCCCCTAGCTCCCGCTGTGTGACAGAGTATGTCAGTCTCACAGACCCAAGGGTCTACATGGCAGGACGTTCGTTCACCCTGCGGTGCCTGCCTCACTGTGCCCAGGCTGGTGGGCGAGCAGGCGGTCCTGTGGGGCCAGGCCTTCCGCCCCCTCCCCTTCTTTCCCCAGCTGCATTCACCAAATTTTTTCAGTGCTGCAGGCTCACTGCCAGCCAGGGGGCTGGGAGCAGGCAGCAGCTTCGGTGGTATGGGGGAAGGGCGCCCAGGTACCGCCCAGCCTGGCAGGCGGGGTCGCCCATTAACTCCTCATCAACTTTGCCCTGAGGATTTGATGCTGGGGATGCCAAGACACCTGCGGGCCCTCCGTTAAAGGCTGGAAGGGGGTGTATGTGACTCATCCGGGGACCCTTTGCTGGGGCTAAAGAATTCGATGGGACAGTCCTAGTTCGTATTAACCTGTGGGGTCTCTGCAGTTGCTGGAAGAGGCTCCCCTTTAGGCCCCAGGGGGCTGTGTTTGGGGTTGTTCTCATCCCCAAAGAGAGTTCTGGGGCCGAAGCCTCATCCTGGCCTCTGACTTGGCAGTTGGTGTGTTGTGCAAGCGTTGAGCAGAGGAGACACGTGGCATTTGGGTTTGCGGGTTCTGCCAGCGCTCTCGGCACGTCGCGTTTCTACTTTCCTTTTCCTTTACTTTTTAACTTGTTGTTTGGTTTTTAATTTTTCGCTTCAAATCGCACTCCCAGACTAGGCTCAGTGCCTGCTCTTCCTCCCCTCGCACCTGCCGCCAGAGCCCTAGGTTGCACTTTGCAGGGAGAGAGGCTGAAGGAGAAAGCCCGTCCCCCACCCCCTGAAGTAGCCAGAGATTTTAATGGGGTCACGTGCGGGAGCCGTGGAGAGGCTAGCAGGTCCCCCACGAGGCAGAGGCCAAGCCAGAAGCACTGGGCAAGGGGGGGTTGCCTGAAGGTGGGGACTCAGGCTAAACTGGCAGGGCCCAGCGGTCGGGGGAGAGTTGAGGACAGTTCTTGATGACCTTGGCTCTGCTCGAGGGGTTGCCATGGGGGATTGGGGATTCCCCGCCTCAAAAGAACTTCTGTCAAGAAGCCAGAGGCCAGCAAAGGTAAATGGAAGTGTTTCCTGCTGAGCCTCAGAGTGTCTGAGATGGGGTTTGCTTCCCTCTACTTCTGGGGAGGGTCAGAGGTGTTGCCTGAGGAAGGACAGGATGGGAGCCCCCCTTTGGGTCACTTGTCTGGGGAACCTTAGGGCTCAGGACGGTCCTTCTCATTGCCATCTTGACTGTGACCACAGGACAGCTCCTAGCGCCTCCCAGAGTCTGTCACCGAACTTGACAGTTCTTCCTAACAGGTAGCACCAGGTACTCAAACTGTGTGTACATTCCCAAGGCTCCCGTAGCCGTCCCCTGGCTGTTCTAGGCGTGGAGGGTACAGGGTGCTAGACTATCAGATACAGATACATCTTCGGCTCATGAACTGCATTTCATAATCTGGCTCTGGATGTCAAGAAAGATCTTGAAACTTTATGCAGTAGACATCTATTCTGCCCTGGCTGCCCACATGCTGCCCTGCCCCTTGCCCCCTGCCCCACCCCCTCTGCCGTATCTGCTAGAAGGGAGGGACCAGTGTCCAGGTCTTAATCATTCATGTGCCCACTTGGCACCCCTGTAGTGATCCCTCAGCCGTAGGAAAGGGACAATAGCGCCTCTCCGTCAGGCTGGAGACCCCTGCGGTCTGTGCTTTTCTCCTCTGGGCTTCTGTGAGAGCCAGGATTGCGATCAGGCTGGTGGAGAGTTAGGAAGGGGGAGTGGAGTGACCTCCCCGCAGTCCCAGAGCCACGAAGCTTCTTAACAGCCCTTGCTCACAGGCCATGTGGGTGGTCTTCTGACTGTCGGTGCCCCTACTGCTCCACTGAGCTGGCTCCCGAGAGGGCTGTTCGATTCCACAGAGCAGGAGTCCTCAACTCTGAGAATCTAATGAAGGTTATGGAGCCCCCATCCAGACACAGAGCCACCCATACACACAAATCGGATGCTGTTTTGAGTACAGATCCCAAGGTAGGAACCCCTACTCTAAGTGCGCTTGGCAAGGTGCCGTTTCTTTGCACCTGGGGAGGTTAGAAAGGGCGCTGGCTCTCTCCAGCATCTCTGTGGTCCACAGGTGGCTTGGCCGGGCAGCCATGCTGGGCTTGTCGCCCCAGCTTTCAGATGGCCCCAGACCAGGGGGAGCTAAGCCTGCCAACCCAGGTGGTTCCTAAAAGGCCAAAGCAGTCAGAGCCCAGTGTTGCAGGAGTATCCAGAGGCAGCGAGGCTCCAGGAGGGCAGACATTTTGGAAAGAGCCCAGAAACTTCTGCGGGAGCTAGTTTGGGGGAGTTGCCAGGCGTTGGTCAGGGAGCACAAGTCTGGAAAGCCCTCTGCTGAGTGGCCTGGCCTGCCAGCTTCCCAAATTGTCGGGAGCTGGTCAGCAGGTACTGTCTTGGCTTCCTTTCTCCGTATCATCTCGTGCTGGGGACAGGAAGGGTATTTGTGTTCTGACTGCTCCCTAGCACCCTAGAGGAACACCCATTCCCCTATGCCCGGAACCTCCCTGCGCAGTCCCTGGGAGGAACCAGGATCAGTCCGCGATCCCAGTGAGCCTTAGATTAAGGCTGCTTTGTCTTTTGTCCCAGGATGAGCCTAGAGAGGTGGTAAGCCACCACGGGAGCTGCAGAGAGGCTGGGAGGGCCCTCTCACCCGCAGTGATTTCCTCAGCCAGGAGCTAGAAGCTTCTCTGTCCTGGACAGTGATCCCGGCCAAGGTTGGTGCCTCAGACGGGCACAGGCAGAACAGTGACAGCCGCCACCGCTCTGCTTCCCATCACGTGCCTGGAGCCTTGTTTGTGCCCTGGGCTCCTCCTTGGAGCACCCCGCCCCTCAGGCTCGTGCGGCAGAGGATGCCAGAGAGGGCGCCAGGCTGGGAGGAGTCAGGAGGCCTTGGTTTTCTAACTGCGAGTCTGCCGTCTTTACTGGCTGTGTGACCTTGGCCCTCACCTTTCTGGTTCTGTGGCATCAGTTTCTTGAAGGAGCTGAACAGGATGATCTCCTAGATCCAGCTCATGTGGCGATTTCGGCCGCGTCTCAAGATTCCCGTTCCTAAGTCTTAAACTCTCGACACGCTGGGAAAGTCTGGGTGGGAGAGGTCACAGGGCTGCCCCTGGGCCAAGACCAGCCATTCATGGAACAGAGGAGATGAGAGGTGAGCAGAACATGTGAGGCTTCTTGAGTAATGAGAAGGGAGAGGCCTTGCTTGAAGACGTGATTTTGAACTAAGATTTTTTTTTTTTAATGTTTGTCTATTTTGAGAGAGAGCACGAGCGGGGGAGGGGCAGAGAGAGAGAGAGAGAGAGAGAGAGAGAGAGAGATGAATCCCAAGCAGGCTCCACGCTCGGCACAGAGCCCAGCGTTGGGCTCGATCTCACGACCTGATCATGACCTGAGCCGAAATCAAGAGTCAGCTGCTTAACCAACTGAGCCGCCCAGGTGTCCCTTGAACTAAGATTTAAATGACAAGAAGGATTCTGGAAAGGTCCAGGATAGTGCATTCCAGGCAGAGGAACTGACAAGATGAAAACCCTACGGCCGGGGTGGGCATGGCCTATTCAGAGGCAGACAGAGGCCACGGGAGAGTGTAGGAGGTCACCCTGGACAGAGCGGGCAGTGGCCAGGTTGGGTAGGACCTCGCAGGCCATGATAAGGAGTTCGGCTTTTAATCTCAGCCCAGTGGGAAGCCACTGGGGAGCTGAGTCTGGTTTTAGTGATGGGGACAGATTTTTGAGCACTTGCTGAGTACCAGGTCTGTCTTAGCCCATGACATCAGAGGTGCTAACCTCGGAGGTGCTAATGTTATCTACTCTGTTTCACATGAGGAAACCGGGGCTCAGAGACTGACCCAGAGTGACCTGAGCGGCTTCGTGCAGGAGCCAGCACTCAACCCCGGGTCTCAGCCAGCATGCCGCCCTGCAGGGTGGAGGTCCAGAGCCCCGTGGGGGCCTGTGGCTGGTCCCCAGTGGCCCGTATTGCTCATCGGGGTCGGGGCCGGGTGCCCCGGATGGGGCGCCTTGTTGCCTAGAGTACTCGGCCTAGCACGCCGTTCAAAGAAATGAGCGGATACTTTGGGGGATACCTAGTGAGTGGGGGATTCTCGGTCTGTGGGGCCAGGGCAGGAGTCCCCCGAGAGGCCCTTCAGAGCGGGCACAGGCAGTGGAATCGCCAGGGCCGCTCATTCTCATGAACGGGCTCTGTGCCCGGACTGCGTTCCTGGCCTGGGCAGGGAGGATGAGGTCGGCTTCAGAGTAGGACTTCCACGATGCTCACCGAAGCACTGAGTCCAGACGGAGGCCACCGAGCCCATGGTGGTCCCGCAGGCCCTTGGCCTTCCCATGGCAATTAGCATGAAACTTCCTGCTCAGGACCTCAGCCTCCCACTCCCGTCTCTGGAGACGAGGCTTCTCTGGGCTGCCTCCGCGTTGCTTTGGCCACAGCCGGTTCCTTTTCCCAGGAGCAACCCTGACTTCATTACCCTGGTGCCCCCAACGTGGCCCTGAGCCGAGGCGAGGCAACTTCCTGGCCGTTAGCCTGAGGCCCGGTTCTGGGGTGAAGTGTCCAGGCCGTGTGGAGCAGGGAAGGCAGTGGTGTACGGGCCAGCCCCGAGGAAGGCAGGGACCCAGGGCTCTGGGAGAGACGCCCCCAGCCTTGGGGGTCTCCCGAGGCGACCCAGGGTTGAGGGCAGGCCGAGCCACTGGAATGCAGACCGCTGGGAAGGCAGGTCACAGTGGGTGCTATGAGGCTAACCTGGCTTCAATAAAAGCCTCATTCAGAGCTGCTAAACCCTTTCCATATGTGGGCCTCTGAGAACTTCAAAGTCCAGGGGGACGGGGGGAGGGGAGGCAAGATCCTGGTGCCTTGTAGTACAGAGTCAGCACAAGACTGTCGTGCAGCAGGCCCTGGAGAGGGTACCTGACCCTGCAGGGGGAGGGCTGGAGGGGCAGAGCCTGTTTGGCCTAATGGCAGGGAAGTCAACCCCTGGGAAAATGGGGTGAGTTTACCGAGCCTGACCACGGTTTCCCAGGCTCAGCTGCTGAGCCGAAAGCCAGGATATAGGCCCTGGCGTCCCCCTGCCACCCCTCCCTGCCTCTCTTCGAGCCTCTCTCAGAGCAGCCACGTTGACGGAATCCTCCAGTACCCTTCCCGAGAGGGAGGAGAGGCAGGCTTTGGCAGCTCCCCGTTCCCCCTGTTGCCAGCCCTACCATGCCTCTCACGCCTGCGGTCTGTCCCAATGACAGGCTGGCTTGGGTGTCCCAAGGGGACCCAGCCCAGAGCATGTGGACACCCTTGGGGGAGGGCAGGGGAAAGCCAGCCCAGTACCGCCACCGTGGCCACCGGCCTGGGAGCCACAGGAAACGTACCGCCGTCGGACAGGACACCTGGCTCAGGGCCTGGTCTCCACAGCCCAGCACTCGGCCTCTGGCAGGCATCCCCGGAAACACGGCCAGCCATCTCTGCCTTCTATTCCGCACCCCGTTCACCTCTGAGGGCGACGATTCACTGCCCTTCTCGTTAAGAAGCACTTAGTTTTTATTAGCCCTACAAACAAGTCTGGCTTCGAGAGAAGTCCATGCCACCTCCCGGGACAGACCCAGGATGCCAGGCCCCGGACTCAGAAAGCCAAGGGTAGAGCGATGCTGGAGGGAAAGCGGAAGCCAGGCCCACAGGGACAGGAGGGCAGGGATCAAGCAGGCCCCGCGGGGCCTCGGGTCTGTGCTGTGGAAATGACAGGGTGAGGTTCTGAGGAAAGGGGCTCAGAGCCAAGGGGCTGTGGAGGGGGTGCAGGGGGGGGGCGAGTGGAGGCCCGGGAGCCCCTGGGGCCCCTGGTGAATACTGTCTTCGTGGGTCCTCGTCACCCAGTGAGCCCCTGTGTTACGTCCCAAAGTAACACACTGACGGCTGCTCTGTGACCCTTCGTCCACTCCCCCCGGGACTGTAGCTGCCGGTTCCAACTGGTTATCCCCCTGCCCATAGACAGTGCGGTGCCGCCACAGGCCCCCTGTGAGGGCACATGGGAAGGGGCAGTGGCAGAAATCACCAGAAGCCTTTCGGGCGAGCTGTCTGGCTGCGGGAGTGCGGCACCGTGGGAAGGCTGTGGCCCACCGTCAGAAGGACTTGGGTTTGGACGTGGGCTGTGTCACCCACCCAGGGGAGCAGCATTGGGGACCCCAGGCTCGCTGGTGCCTCTGAAAGCCCCAGCACGGAGGGGCAGCCGTGAACGGAGGGAAGGAGATGCGCTGGGGTCACCTGCCCCAGGCTGGCGAGAGCCGGGCTGTGAGGAAGGGCTTAGGCCTCTGGAGGGGTGGGGGGGATGCTTGAGGGTGTTCCTGCAGGAACGAGTCACACCCGTCACACCCGCCATCCCCAGGATGCTGGGTGAGCCCGGAGCAGCATCCTCCCTGCCCTCCTGTCCTCCGACCCCGTCAGCGCCCCCGTGAGGCCGCCGGGGTTTCCTGTCCTAGATGAGACGCCGGGGAAGCAGCTCCCCAACCACCTGCTCTGCAAATGCGTCTCCGTCTCCTTAGTGGGAAGGCAGGATTCCCAGCACCGGATTACAGTGCAGACGACCCGGGAGCTCTCTTGTGGACATCCGTCCCAAAGGCCAGCCCTCTCTCCTTGGCAGAGGTCTGCGTGTGCGGCCACGACCCGACCTTTGCCTAAATGCAAGGGCACGCAGAACGTAACCGAGCTGCTCCCAGTGGCCGCGTGTGGCCCACTGGCTCATGACTTCCTCCAGGATGTCCTGTGGCTCGTTTCTGTCTCCTGCCTGGGCCCCGCCTTGGGGGAGCCCCAGCGGTATGCGTATTACCTGTGGGGTGAAGGAGGGGCCCTCCGGGTGTCTCCCCCAGTCTGGCTCTTGGCGGCCCCACTGTCTCCCTCCCGTAGGTGATCTGGCAGCCCCTAGGGACCGGCTCCCCAGGGCCATTCGGGGGCATCTATCTGCTGGGACTGACGGGTAAGCGGTCAGGTGTTCCTGTCCGCTCACATCCTGGGGGTTGGCTCTTCCGCCCGCGGCACTAATCTAATCAGGAAATAGCAGAGTCCCCATTTCCCAGGGGTTATAAATAGCCACAGTAGTTCAGGCAGCATCATTTCTCTGGAAAATGTGCCATGCCCCGCTCCGCTCCTCACCCTCCCTTCTCTGTACTTAAGTGATGTCCTGAAAATAGCCTTGGTTCCTGGAGGCTGCTGGCCTGCCGGGAGACAGAACTTCATTGTCGGGACACCCAGGGGCGAGGCGGGCCTCCCTCGGGCGGACTGGGGCCACACCTGCAAAGGGGATCTGGAACATGGCAGTGGTGGGGACTCACAGGAAGGCACAAAAGTGCCACCTTCCTCAGACTTGACCTCCGACAGGCTGGAGTGTGTGAAACGACAGCAGGGGACAGGGCGTCAGCGCAGCAGGGACGCCGAGGGGAACTGAGGACCTGGGTTATCCAACGAAGGTTTTCTGGAGGAAGCAGGGCGAGACCCGGGCCTCAGCACCAGGAGTTGCCTTTCCTGTGTCTCCCATGCTTCCAGGAAAATGGAAGGTTGCTGCTGGGCAGCTAGAATGGAAGCGCTGGGGAGGGAAAGAATGGCTGAATCGTGCTGGAGGCAGGCCTGCCTGCGGTGCCAGACCAGGCATCGGGAGGCCCGATGTCTCCTTTCTAAGCGAATCACGGGAACAGCACACACCTGGTTTCCGAGAGGCACAGACACCAAGCTAGCTGCTTTCCACCTTATCTTGAAGGGTTAGCAGAGACTGGTAGGGTCAGGGAGACTTGATTTCATACCTCAGCTCTCACTTCCTGGGTGTGTGGCGCTGGGCAAGCTCCTTATTCTCTCTAAGCCTCGGTGTCCTCATCTGTAAAATGGGGGCAGCTAAAAAAGGCTTAAACCTCACGGGCTTGTTACGATGATTAATCGAGATGCTGTGTGTGAAGGGTTTGGCATCCATCGTGCCGGACTCCCAGAAAATGCTCGGAGTGCATTCGTTCTGTTGGTATTTTCCGTAAGAATCCTCTGAGGTGCTATGGATGCCCCCGTGAGGAAGTTGAGGTTCAAGGAGGCTTAAGTGACTTGCCCAGAGTCACATGGGTGAGTGGAAGAGTGGTGATTTGGACCCAGAGAGGCCTGACTCTCAGTCCCTGTGTGTCCCCACGCGGCTGTGTCCAGATGCCACTCCAGGACCCAGGGAGGGACCACTGGCTTCCTAGTCCATGGCAGCTGCCAGGGAGTGCCGGGTCACGGGAGGTTAGAGCACGGGAAAGGCATTAGGTGCCAGGGCCATGGAACCGGCCCGAGGCATGTGCCGATGGCTGGAGAAGCCAGAGTTAAAAGGGCCTGGTCAGTCCAGATTGTGTGACCCAAGGGTGGTAGCCCCAGTCGACAAAGCGCCATCGAGCTCCCTACTCCAGGTGGCCACTGCTAGAGGACAGGGCTGGGGACAGACCCAGGCCCGGTGTCCAAGACCCCGCCTTCTGGATGGCAGGAGGGGGAACTATGAGGGGCAGTCTCTGCTACAGGCCTGGTGAGGGTCTGAGATCAAAAAGGTTTAGGGAGAGGGAGGTTTCAGGGGCCTCCTTTGGGGCCCAGTAGGACGCCTGGCCCCAAATCTTATGCAATAACGAGCCTGGACGACAGCCAGCCTCCCCTCGTGTGTTTGAGGAGGTGCTGGAGCAGGGTTGGGGCGCATGGGGGTTGCTCGGTCCTGTCCACGCTGCTCTCCCTCTATCCCCTTCTCCATCCGTGTCTCCTCTGGGCAGGGAACCAATTGCTGGAGGCCGGGCCTGGACCAAAGCTGGCCCACGTGCAGAGCCCCCACTGCCACCTGCCCCCAGCTGGTGTGTGGGCGACAGAAGGTGCCAGAAGGGCTTACCTGGAGCTGTAGGAAGCTCCAGGGCCCAGCCCCCGCCCCGGGCTGACCCGATTGCCTTCCTCTGTGGTGTGGGCCTGCTAGAACAGTGGTGCCCACACTGCTGCACACACATCCCAGGGGTGCACGGGGACTCTGCAGGGCGCGCGCGGGCAGGGGGAGCTTTCAGGGTGTCGGTCTGCAGACTCTCAACTCCCACAGGAGCTGCTGCCAAAATGCGATCAGCCTGAGAGAAGGGCCTTTCGCCTTCACCTCCCTTCCTCTGTCGGGGAGCCCAGGGCTCACTGGGGAGCACGGGTCCGGGGCGCCAAGGCCCCCTGGGTGGCCAATGGCAGGGGGCCTCTTGAAATGTAGGTGCAGGTGTTGAGAAAGCAAAAGACACCGAAGGCCCAGTTACAAACCCTTTCACAAGTTGGGTGCTTTCCACTTCTCTGCTTTCCACAAAACTGATGGAAATTGTCAGCTGAGACATCATGTAAAATAAATTTTGAGGGGCACCGGGGTGGCTCAGTCGGTTAAGCGTTCGACTCTTGATTGCGGCTCAGGTCCCGATCTGGTGTTTGTGAGATCGAGCTCCCGCGTCCACAGCACGGAGTCTGCTTGGGATTCTCTTTCTGCCCCTCCCCCACGCGGGCTCGCTCGCTCGCTCGTGCTCTCTCAAAACTAAAAATAAAAAAATAAATTTCGATAATAGGTATATATCCAATTTAACGCAAATGAGGAGGAAACAGCGTAAAGAATCATACAACGTTGCTATAATGAGACTGTTTCAGCCCCAGCCAGCTATGTATGTGGACAAGATGTTCTGTCCTCTCCATCTTTAAAAACAAAGCCAGGGGCGCCCGGCTGGCTCAGTCGGAAAAGCGTGCAGCTCTTGATCTCAGGGTCGTGAATTCAAGCCCCACGTTGGGTGTAGAGCTTACAACAACAACAAAAACACCTTAAAACACACACACAAGCAGTATTTGATGCTGTACCCAGTTAAAACAACATTCATACAGACACAGAAAGCATGTTCTGCCTGTCTCATGGAGAGGCTCAGTTCCGCCAAAATGGAACTTGGCTACTGAATATTTATTAATATTTGTTTGTAACGTGTTAGTTTTTTTTTTTACCGTGCGCCGCTGCTAATCAGCGTAGTAACTCATCTGGGACATGTTTTGAATATTCGGAGCCTTGTGATCTCAGGAAGTATTTTATTGCCATTGATACAGATATTTCTGTCGAAGCAAAAATATAATAGACTTGAGGAATAAAAGCCTTCGAGACAGAAAAGTACAAACGAGGAGAAGATTCTTTAGGAGAAATGGGATAACAACAAATCCAGGAGAAGAAGAAATGACACAGGGTTTCTACGACGGAAAAAAAGAACTTGGAGTTTTTAAATGGACGGTGGCGGCCATCGAATCCCCGTGGAAACTGGGTTCCACCGAATACGCCAAAGAGAATCATGTAGCAGTTTGTGTTGTAAGATGTAGATGTTTACATTATCCTGGAAGTTCTGTCCTTGGCAACTCTCGAAACTTGCTTTGGAAATATTCAGATGTCGAGTTGAAAACGGGCCAGGGAGTGCATAGTTTTTTCAAGACGATTGTGTGGGCGCGCAAGGAAAAAACAGTTTGAAAGCCACCGAGTCAGAGAAACGGAGTCCTGTCCGGACGGTCCCCTGCGAGTGATATCCTTGAGCCTCCCCTGCTATCTTGTTTGTTTTTGTTAATTGTTTTATGTTTATTTTCAAGAGAGAGAGACAGAGACAGGGACAGAGTGTGAGTTGGGGAGGGGCAGAGAGAGAGGCTCTGAGCTGTCCGCACAGAGCCCAACTCCTGACACGGGGCTCGAACCACGAGAATATGACCTGAGGTAAAGTTGGACGCCTAACTGACGCAGCCACTTGGGCGCCCCTGCTTTAGTTTTATTTTTAAATGTAACATTTATTCCAAGAGAGACAGAGACAGGGTGAGTGGGGCAGGGGCAGAGAGAGAGGGAGACAGAATCCCAAGCAGGCTCTGCCAACACAGAGCCTTACTCGGGGCTCAAACTCATAAAACTGGGAGAGCATGACCCGAGCCAGAGCCAAGAGTTGGATGTTTAACCGACTGAGACCCCTGAGCCTCCTCTGTTACCCCCACTTCCCGGGGCTCCTGCCCAATCTGGGGCCTCCCCGATGGAGTGTTTTCTTCCTTGGGAGCCAGCTGCCCACCCACCATCATCTGTGTCTTCCCAACAATCTGGCAAGGCAGGTTCCGCGACTGGCCGCAGGGAACAGACGAAACAAAGGCGGCTTAGCCAAGGTCGAAACTTCCCAAGGTCGCACACCTAGGAGCAGCAGAGCCAGGATTCAGACCTCGGCAGCCTGACTCCTGAGACGGAGCCCCTAACCTCTACTGCGTCCCACTCAGCACCTCCGTATGCACTGGCTACGGACCCTCCTGTCGACTCCCGTCCTGGTAGTTGAACAAGTTGCCTATTGTTTGTGAGCCTCAGTTTCTGCGTCTGTGAAGTGGGGCGGCAATACCCATCTCAGAGGGCGGTAGTGAGGAACGAATGAGATGTGATGGGCCAAAGCGCCTCCCAGCGTGTCCCGGCTTCTTCACGGAGCACCGGAGTCCTTCACTGGCCAGGACGAGACAGGAGGGCTGGGGGCCGGAGCCTCCCCGAAGGGTTGGTTTCAAGAGAAGCCTCAGGCCCCAGTTCTGCCTTCCTGACCATGTAGCCCGCGTGCGAGCAGCTGCTGGCCAGCAGAGAGCTCCGGCTTGCCCCCGCGCTGCCATCTGCGTCCCTCTCACTCATGTTCTCTTTCTTCCTTTCTCTGCAGTTGGATCCACAGGCTGTAGAAACCAAGAACTGGCACACGGACGTGATCGAGATGAACGGGGTGAGCCCAGAGACGCAGGAAATGCCTGCACAGTGGGTGGGCCTCCGGCCGCCGTCCTCAGGGTCCCATCTCGCCCCTGTCCCCTCAACCCAGACCATCCCCCCCCTACACCGCCTGCACCCTGCCCACTCCCACCCTGCAGGTGTTTCGGGGAGCCCCGGGTGGTAGACGAGGGTGGCCCCCATCTGCAGTCCCAGGGAGGGGACCCCTGTGTTTTAGAGGCACTCATGCTCTGGGGCACTTGTGCCTGCCCTACCCTCAACCAGATCAAAGTGGAATTCTCCATGAAGTTCACCAGCCGAGATATGAGCCTAAAGAGGACCCCGTCCAAAAAGCAGACTGGAGTCTTCGGCGTGAAGATCAGCGTGGTGACGAAGTAGGTGCCGCCTCCAGCGTCTTGAGTGCTGGCATGAGTGCCCGGGGCCCCTGCCAGCCCCCGTCAGCCCCTAGTCAGTGACCCTCCAGCTCAGCGGAGGGCCAGTTTGGAGGCCGAAAGTGGCTCGCAGAGGTCTGTCTCCGCCTTCCCCAGCGCTTTAGATCCACGAGCCAGCATTTGAGCGCTGGGAGGCCGCCCGTGAGACTCCAGACCGTCAGCGTCTCGTACCGAATGAGAGGCTCTGACCGCTGCAGGCCCCCACCAAGGCTGGGTGGCGGCGGGCTGGACTCCAAGGGGTGGCTGCCCCTCGGGGAGGGGGACGCACCCTTCCGCCCACCACCTCCCGTTTCCACTCCTGGGTCTCCAGACCAGAGCCACCTCCCTCAGTGGACTGCGTGTCGGTCTCCCGGAGGCGTCTGAGCCTGAGAGCCGTGCGCTAAGGAACGGTCTTCTCTCAGAGTCTTTGGGCTTCCTCCTGCTTTCGTCCCTTGCTGTCCCTCAGCAGGCAGGCCTTGGGCTGGCTGGGTGGGGTGTGGCTGGCACGGGTCTTAGCCCTTTCCTGGGCCCCACCCCCTGACGCCAGCGGCTGGTGCCGTCCGAGGCCAAGGTCTGCAGAGCTGGGGCTGCCCGTGGCCATCACGGGAGGCCCTCCATCACCCCCCCCTCCCCTCCCCACCAGGCGGGAGCGCTCCAAGGTGCCCTACATCGTGCGGCAGTGTGTGGAGGAGGTGGAGAAGAGGGGCATCGAGGAGGTCGGCATCTACCGGATATCAGGGGTGGCGACCGACATCCAGGCGCTGAAGGCCGTCTTCGATGCCAGTGAGTCTGGGCGGCCCCACCAGGGCAGTGGGGGGCAGAGGGCGCTCCGAGGCTCAGCCACCTGCTAGGGGAGCCTAGAAGAACCGGACGCCTTCTCCACAGAGGGCCCAAGTAGCTGACGGCAGAGGAGCCTCGGTCTGTGGACCACAGTCTAGTGCAGCACGTGGGTCATCTCTGAGTCTCTAAAGCAAGGCATCCGCCTGTATTTTCTTGCAGTCCTCCTCCCCTCCAGTCTCTTCTCCATTGCTGTAGATGAGGAACCGAGGCTCAGAGAGGCCAGGTCACTTGCTCAAGATTGCCCAGCTTGTAGGTGTTGAGCCCTATTGAAACTCAGGTCTTTCTTACTCCAGTGTTCCTGGCTTTCTTGCCAGCTCCCTGGTGCCTGGTGGGCTGGAAGGGATGTCAGGGGCTTTAAGCCTGCGCCGGCTGGCTCCGGCCCCCCTTTGCGATCTCCAGAGCCCTGAGAGCACCCTCGCCATGTCAGCTCCTCAGCGGTGGGTCCTGACCTTTCTGATTCTTCTTTCCCCCGTCTTGCTGCTTCAGGCTGCAGTAGTCAGGAAGCCTGCACTGGCCGGGCGGTGCTGACTCCATGAGGGCTGGGGTGGGGCCCGTGTTCGGGAAGCCCGGGGCGAGGGGCCGGGGATGTGCTGGCATACGGCTCCTCTGTGCAACCTGGAAGCCGAGGCTTCGTCGGAACATGATTTTAGGTGTAAAAAATGTGCAGTGCCTTCCAGAGAGAGGCTCAGCAGTGGGAGATTCCAAAGAGGGCGTCTGACGTGTGGCGCGAATGTGGCTCAGAGCTCCGGGTGGTGAACCGTGCTCCCCTCCCCCCCCCACCCCGGGGCTGAGTCACAGACCACCTGTGGGCGCTACCTACCTTCCTGCCCTTCCCGGGAGACCGGAGCAGAGACGGAGTGGGCGGGGCCTCCCCTGGCTGTGTGGTGTGGGACGGAACGGGGCCACCTGCCCGGCTGGGGACTACGTGGAAGAGAGGGGCTCGGGCCGGCACGCTCCTGACTGCGCACTTCCTCTGCAGATAACAAGGACATCCTGCTGATGCTGAGCGACATGGACATCAATGCCATCGCCGGCACCCTCAAGCTCTACTTCCGGGAGCTGCCCGAGCCCCTCCTCACAGACCGACTGTACCCAGCCTTCATGGAGGGCATCGGTGAGGCTCTGGGGGACCCGAGGGCTGCGCCGAGCCAGGCCTCCCTGACCGCAAAGTGAAGACCAAGAGATCCGTGGCTTCCCGTGCTCGTTGGTCTGCCCACTGCTCTGGGGCTGTGTGGCTGAGGGGCCCAAAGGGAGAGGTGTGACCTGTTGGGGCCTGATCCAGAGGGAGACTCTCTCTCAGCGGCTTCTCTCCCCTCTTGCCCCGTGGGCTGCCCTCTGTGCTTCCTCCTTGAACACCAACTTCCTCGCTGGAAAGCCAGGCATCCGGGGAAATGTGCCCTGCGGTGGGTGGTCAGGGCCAGCGTCCCAGAGCCAAGGACAAGCCTGGCTGGAGTGCACTTGAGATGGCTGGAACCCAGCCCTCCCGAGGAGCACTCCCGTGCTCTCACTGGTGCCACGGGTGGGGAGGAGGCTGAGGGCCTCGGCCAGCAGGGCTCCAGCCTCCACCCACACCCGGGCGAATCCAGGCCTGGGAGCATCCCTCTCGCCTCCTCCCTCCTTGCCTCTTCTTTCCTCTCTTTTCTCCTCCCTCCCGCCTCCTCCCTCCTGCGTGCTTGAGGGCCAGACCAGGGCTTCAGCCACTGCAGGAAGTGAGGAGCCCCACGGAAGGCTGTTTCCTGCCGTGCTCTGACACCAGAGGCAGTTAAAAGAGAGGAAACATTCATGCCAGTGTCCTCGTTCTTTAAACTTAGCCTTCTAGACCGGGCACAGGGAGTGGCAAGAGCCACAGAGGCCCACGTGCTGAGGGGAGGAAGGGCGCCTGCTCCCCACCAGCCTACCCCCCGACTGGGCTGCAGGTCACGGGAGGGGGCTTCTGTGGGAACCAGCTGCTAACAGCCCACCCTTGGGAAGATACCAGGCCCTTCCTTCCCTCCAGGGTCTGCTCCCCTCAGGGGAGCAGGGGAGCCCGGGTTCTCCCTCAGGGTCCCAGAGCCTCCTGGCCGTGGGGGTGCTGGCTCAGGCCCGCCCGCCTGGGAGCCGACCCCCAGCCTCGCCCCACTCTCCCCCCAGCCCTGTCAGACCCTGCTGCCAAGGAAAACTGCATGATGCACCTGCTCCGCACCCTGCCCGACCCCAACCTCATCACCTTCCTCTTCCTGCTGGAACACTTGAAAAGGTAACGAGCACGGGCCCAACCGGGGGAGGGGGCGGGGAGCCCAGGGCAGGTCCCAGCGGGCATCTACTGGGAGACGCCCGTTCTCGGCTCTTCCTCACAGGTGCCGGCCTCTGCTGGGCCATCCCTAACAGAGTGAGGGTTTGCTTTTCAAACTCTTGCCCTCGAATTCTTCTGTTTTGAGAAACACTTGGGTCCTGATAGCGATCTCAGGTATGGGCCATAGACTGCTTAGAAAGGCAGGGCCAGAGCCAAGGACCGTCTGTGAATTTTGCAGTTATGGTCATTCGGTCACCGTAACGTTTTTTAAATGGAACAGACGGCACAGGGTGCGCTGCGAGCAGTGAGCATGCGTGTTGTGGTTCTGTTCCGTTACGTGCGGTCACGTGTTCTGGGTTCGGACATACAGCGTGTTTGTTGTGGGCCACAGTCAAAAAAGTTTGACACGCACTGTTCTTGACCCACACCTCACCTAACAGGGAAGCCGAGCCCCAGCCCATCAGGGATATGCTTGGGGTTAGCCACAGCTCTGTCCTTAGAATGCACATGTCCCCAGTCCTAAACTAAGTTCCACACCCCCACCCTGTCTCCCCGGCCCTTTCCGTAGGCAGCTCCAACCAAGAGCTACTAAAGTTGATGCTTGCAAAGTTCAGAACTGAAAACAGCCCTCAAGGTGTCCCCGCCATTTGGCTTTGAGTCTAGCACTGGTCCAGGTCTAAGTGGGGAGGAAAAGTGTCCTGGTGTCCCTTAAATCTGCTTGTCCCCCAGAACCAGGGAGCCCCTGAGTTGGGGCCATGCTGTGGGCCCGCTGCTCCCTGAGCTCAGCTCTCGCCCTCAGGCCCAGGCTCCAGGCTGCAGCTCAGCCAGGCCAGCTCTGGAGGGCCGGCAGAGACCTGGAAATGCCTGGGGCTGCTGTCTTGTTTTTCCCATTATGAGACATTTTCCCTCCGGTTTGGCCAGGACTGAAGCCTCAACCAGTTCCCATAGTTTGGCGAGCACAGTGGGGAGGACCCACAGAGGAGTGGGAAGGGAAAATTCATTAGGTTTTCCACCCTGGGAACTGGGCACAGTCTGTTCCCACATCTGGGCCCCTGGCTGGTGCGTGTGTGTGTGTGTGCGCGCGCGCGTACGTGTGTGTTGAGGGGGCTGGGCCAGCCGCACAGCTGCCTCCTGGCATGGCAGTGTTTGTCTGCCCGTTTCCATGTGCGTCCGCGGCTCTCTCCCAGGGGCTGGGAATGACGGTATAGTTAGGAGTTGGGGGGAGGTACTGGGCAGGGAGGGAGGCCCCCCTTTCCTGTGGTACTGGGTGGTACTGGGTCTGCCGGTACCACGGACGGCAGCCCCTGCTGCCACTCAGGGGAAGTGTCCACAGAGCATGAGGCTTCTTACACAAGAGAGGCAGAGAAAGATCCAAACGGAGGCAACTCCAGGGCCCCGTGAGGAAGACCCTTCTGGAAAGACACGGGAGAAGAGCCCCTGGGCTCTATCTGGGACTAGGGTGGTTCTTGCCACAGCACAGCCGAAGAACCTCAGGTCTAGTGAGTGCCTGCTGCCAGAGCGCCGGCTCCCGACCTCTGGCCCCGGCCACTGCCCCACACACTGTGGCCTCACCGATCACGGGTGGAGCACAGAGAGGGGAGGAGCGCCGGCTCTGGAGGCAGACTGTGTGGGGTCACACCCCAGCTCTTCCCCTAGCTAGCTGTGTGACCTTGGGCAAGACACTTAACCCCTCTGTCCTTTGATTTCTTGGTCTGTACGCTGAAGATAATGATAGTCGTCTGCCCAGAGGACCGCGATGAGTATGAGTTACTATAAAGTTCTTGAATCAGTAACGTCAAGGGAGTCCGGGAAGGCCCTCTAGCTCTGGCAGTTTACCGTCAAGGGGTGGCCCAGGAGCTAGGAATCTAATACAGGAATGTGTGGGGACACAGCTGGAGACTTGGTGTATTGGCTTAGTCCCACCCTCCTCCCAAGAGGTCCCCACCCTTAAGAGAGGAAGGCTAGTACCCACCTTCTGGGAATCCTTCCAGTTCTTCTAGCTGAGGCCAATGGTCGGGAGCCCCAAGCAGCTGCTGAGAAACGACTTCTTTTTTTCTCTCCTCCCCCAACCCTTTCAGGGTTGCCGAGAAGGAACCCATCAACAAAATGTCCCTTCACAACCTGGCTACTGTGTTTGGCCCCACGTTACTGAGACCCTCAGAAGTGGAGAGCAAAGCACACCTCACGTCGGCTGCAGACATCTGGTCCCATGACGTCATGGCACAGGTACCGCCAGCACCGCCCACCCGGGCCTGTGGCTGGTAGAGGCGGGCAACCAGCTTCCCCTGGGGGGACTGGGGTGGGGGAGAGAACAGCTCAGAGTCCCACACCCCTTCCCTCCTGAGCAACGGAGTAGGTGGCCTGCAGAATGTCGCCAGGGAGGCAGGCTTGGGACCGGCACAACAGAACAAAGTCTGAGCCGAGGCCAGGGGCCCAGAGAAGGGCCCAGGTGCTGGCTGTGGTCCCCAAAGCAAGCTCAGGGGCACAGGATCTGGGGGGGTCTTGTCCTCGTGTGTAGAAGCTCTAGGATTGCTTCTAGGGTCGGGAAGCTTCCGTGGAATCCCTACAAGATCCAAGGCAGGGTCCAGTCCAGAAGCAGGGCTGCCCAGCCAAAGCCAACCTCTGGAGCAGGTGGGAAGCTTCTGACCGAGGTTGGGGAAGTGGCCCCAGGCTCCGCGACCCTCTGCCCTGCAGCGCCCTCTGCTGCTGCCAACAGGCTGGCACAGCTGGGCTGCCGGGGAGGGGAAAGCGGCCTGAGGGCAGGGAGGGGAGTGGGCGCAGAGGTGACCCCAGTGCAGGGGCCATTTTACCCAACAGATGAGAGGGCCGGGAGGACGGGGACCCCAGCCTGAGTCTTCCCTGTCCCCCCGCAGGTCCAGGTCCTCCTCTACTACCTGCAGCACCCCCCCATCTCCTTCGCAGAACTGAAGCGGAACACACTGTACTTCTCCACCGACGTGTAGCCCAAGGTGGGATCAGCTGTGGGGGGCGGCCCGAGCCGGCCCCTCCAGCCGGGGGACCCAACACAGACTTGAAAGACTACAATAGAAAACTCCCAAACCCAGCACTCCAGACTCCAAGGGACACAGCTTTCCGAGAACTGGAATGTGCGTCTTCCGTGCCACCTTGTACAAAGCCAGCCGACCCGGCCCCCAGCCTCACCGCCTCGCCCGGGCCCCGCCCTCCGCACCTCTAGTTGTGTCTAATGCTCCGTGCTGTTCAGGAATTGTTTTATGTCTATTTGTCATGCAGAAATGGTAGTGACCGACCCAGTATGGGCATACAGACAGCCTGCTTTGTTCTTTCATTTCCTCCAACACTTTCTTTCCTCCTGAGTCCGGTCCACGGGCTTTTATTTCGCGCTCAGTAACCGCTGCCAGCGTATCCTCTCTTGGCCCTGCTCCCAGACTGCAGTCTCCTGGCAGCCTCTCCTCGGGCTTCCTCCCCCCTCTCCTTCCTCCCAGCCTGCCCACATGCATGTGCAGCCTTGGTTTTTGCTCCATCACTCTGAAAGTTGAGGAGACCCTGGGTGGCGGTGGTGGGGGTGGTGGCGGCGGCCCGTCAGAGGCTGCCGCTTGCTGCCCCTCCCTACCCCCCCACGGCCCTTTCCTTGTCCTCTCCCTGTGGAAGCACACCTGCTTTGCCTTGCTGACTGTGCAAATGTTGGACAAGGAGACAGACTCACACTAATCCTCGGCTTAGCACAGAGCTGGAGAGCAGAGTTCGGGAATTTTCCACCTGACAATCTCCATTTCTGGGGTTTATCTGTTCTGTCTCCTGCCTACTAGTGAGGCATCTTTGACTGTTTCTTCTGCTTTTCAGTTCCTTTTCCCCTGGCGTTCTATTTCCTTTGAGCGTAGAGACTCACAAGTGACCCGAAATCAAGCGAGCCAGAGGGTCAGGAATCAGGGGAGGCGGGAGAGTCGGGCCACTGAGGAAGCAAGACAGGTTGAACATCCAGAGGAGTGCCAGGTAGCACCGGGTGCCCGAAGTTGGGGGGAAGCAGCTCTCGGCAGCAAGGAATCATAGTGGCCTTTCTAGTGGAGCCAGGCCTCTAGGGGGACAACTAATATGGCTGAAGCAGGTGTCCAGACAGGCGGGCTCCATCCGGGAGGTCGCCCTGCCTGGCGCCTCTCGTACCTTGCGGTACCTTTGCCTTAGATCTTATACATCCTCCACAGCCACGCACTGCCACAGGGCAGCCCCCGAGGCCGTGTGCGCCCCAGGGCCTGGGCAAGACAGGCATGGTCCAGCAGCAGCCAGCCGTCCTGGTGCCGCCTCCCCGCCCACAGCCTCTAGATGCGGCCTTTTGGGTGAACTCTAGGAAACTCCAGAAGTTGGGGAGGGATGAGGAGTCCTGGGCACCTGCCTCTTTTGTGACTGGGACTTGCTAGGAACGTTCGTTGTTGACACTCTGCCCCAGAGCAGAGGATCGGCAGGTTCTGTTCCCAACTCGGAGACCCCTTTCTCCACAGTGGAAAGGACCGAGAGCTATCTCCTCCCCTCTGAGCAGCAGCTGCCGGCATGTGGCAGGTGGCCTCGGAGAGCAAACGCTCCTGGGCTTGAGCTGTCCTGCACGGCTCCCTGGCTCCATGCAGAGAGCCGCTCCCTTAGATTGTGCTCAGGGCGGAGTTTTACAGAAGGGTTTGCTGGCCCTAAAGCTAGGACGTTTTGTTTAGTGAGAGGCAGGGCCCTTTCTGATCTTGTTTACACCTGTTGCCCAATCTTGGGCAGAACGGTACACAGTCTGTGCACATCAGAGGAAAGAAACGCCTAACGGGAGGGCAATACAGAGCTGCCTGTTCGCCGCTTAGCAAGGAGCCCTGCTCCCTGGGACAGGAGGTGGAGAACGAACACCATGAGTCTCAAGATCCCAGCTTGTGGCCGTCCCAGGAGTCTCTGCTCAGCACTCAGGAGTTGGTGTATGGCATGGAAGGCTCCTGCTTCCAAAAGCTATTCGTGGTAATGAACTGGAGGACCAGCTAGAGCTAGTTACAGCCAAAAAATGGGTGCTTCCCACCTCCCCGAAACGAGAGGTTTGCTTCCCAGCATCAGGTAGCCACCGCAGCCCCCAAACGTGCTTAGGCAACTTGAGAACTGGAGGAAGGCTGGAGGGGCTGAGGAATGCAAAAGGCTCAGAATATTTATAAATCCCACCCCCTTGGGTGGGGAGGGGCAGGTACCGGACACAGACTAAGCTGCACCAAGGAAACAGCCCACGGGTCCTCCTGAGAGTCAGGGACTGTGCATCCCAGAACCCCCAGCCACTGTGCCCAGCGGGACAGGTTGTGCCAACAGGAGCCCAGGAGACAGGCTGCAGGAATCCCAGTATGCCCGTCCCTGCTGGCAATGGCTGTGGGCGGCCAGTTTTTGCTGATACAGGTAGGATGGGAAGCTTCATTAATATCTGACTTTAAGTTGGTAAGGATATATTTTTTTTGTCTATGTTCTGTTTCAATTTATGTAGATTATTATAAATTGATGTAAACCACGTGAGAGGAAAATGTTAATAAAAAAATGCAAAGCCCCAACATTTGCACACAACCCAGCCCTGTGGTGTGGACATTTGTATACTCAGTGGTCCAGGGAAGACCACCAATCTAAACATGTTAACTCTTCCAGCTGCATCCAGATGGGCGCTCCCTGCAATCCGGCACCTAGCTAACTTCCCTCGAGCCTCCCTTCAGCCTACGGGGACCGTGGCAGTTGGGGCACTTCACAGAGGCCTCCAGGTCAGTCACCAGCCAACTCCTTTCACGAAGGACGAAGGCCCCACCAACGACCTGGCCAACAGTGTGCCTCTAAGGGATGGCCGCAGTGTCCATCCCGCTGGAGTCGTCCTTTATATAAACCCTTGTATACGTTTTCCTTGGAAGTGGGCGTCCTCAGGGCAGCCATTTGGCCTAGCCTGACTGTTGGGAGAGGCTGGATCCCCTAGGGGGCCCCGCCTCCCTTTAGGAGAGCCAGGAGCGTTAATGTAGGTTCCTACCAGCCTGAGCCATTGGACACTATGTTTATTCTGGAGATCAGGAACAGATGTCTCTGAAAATTGGTGTTTGGTTTATGAGCTCATACTGACTCCTCAGCCATCTAAAACAGGAAACTATTCATCTCCTTTCTTGATTGAACAGCCCATGTGGACAATGCTTGGCTTATTGAAGTCATGGCCACTGACAGCCCAGGGCTCATCTGTCCCAGGCGGTCCTGAAGGCAGCATTTCTTGTCCTCATTCAGCGTTGTCTGGCTGGACCGGCTGGTGGAAGACGCCAGGCGCCCTAGTACTTTCACAGCTGCCAGGTAGGAGCGTCTGCTCTTGCTCCCCAAGCGCTTATAGGGGACATGTTTAGGGACAGTATAAGGAAACACTCGTTTGTTCCCAGACCTCTGAGGGTACTCCAGCCGGCCTAGGAGCAATGAAGTCTCACACCTGTGAGCCTGGTCCGGGTATTATATAGAATTCACCACAGAA
The DNA here is from genome assembly GCA_030068075.1 of Paguma larvata. Classification (NCBI taxonomy): domain Eukaryota; kingdom Metazoa; phylum Chordata; class Mammalia; order Carnivora; family Viverridae; genus Paguma; species Paguma larvata. The sequence continues at coordinate 8,750,614 of CM057843.1, forward strand.
GGACAGGAGTGCGTTAGCTCACGCTCGTTGCAAAGGAAATGGCAGGCAGGGCCGGAGGAAGGTGTTCGCAGCTGAGCTGGGTGTTATCACTCACGTACACACCCACACTTGGGGCATCTGGACACATCAGCTGAGTGTTTGAATTCTGGTTAAGGGGGCGGGTGAGCTAGAAGACAGCAGAAAAGGGGAAAGAAAGCAAAACAAAAGGTGAAGAAGTTAGCGTGCAGTAGGAAACAGGAGACGTTACTGCTGGCTGAAGGTGGCTGGAATTCTAGTCCCACCCAGTCCGCCTGCCTGCCCCCAAGTGGCAAAGCCCGAGCCCATCGCCTTCGTGTCCTCACCAAAGCACCAGAGTAAAGAAGCCCTCGGGGCACATCCCGACCATAAGAGCCTTTTTTTTTTTTTGCCCCAGGGCACACAATTAGGATGAGCTTCTGTGGACAGAAAAAGGCCACTAGGTCAAATAAAAACACTAACATGGTAAAACACACACACACAAACCCAAAAAAACCTGATACCAGAGAACGAGCGGAGTGGTGAACAGCCGATCTCCACCAGCGGCTGCTGGGACTTAGCAGGACCACGGCCGGACTCTGCACCTTGTGTCCTTGAGCTGGGCGTGGTCCAGCGGTCAGAGCCTAAAACCAATGTGGCTCAGACCGTGGCCCGTGGGATTTTAGAAGAGGCCAGGGTTTCTGCATGGAATTCCGATGTATCGGGCCACGGCTAGCCCGGGCTTCCTGGAGGGCAGACTGTGGCTGAAGTAACGATCTCAGAACAAACTCCTCTGCAAACTCTGAGAATCGAACATTCCCAGACTCCTCAGGAGCTTTCTCAATCTCTGGGCCACCTGGCACCATTTTTTGGGAATCGTGGAATTTGAAAATAAAAATAAACCACCTTTTATTTATTCATTTATTTTATGGTATGAACGGCCCTTATTATTTATAATGGGAAGTGGAAGGGGAGGGGACAAGACAACAACGGCTCCAGAGGCAGCTCCCACTCTGTCACTATCCGTCCCCCCAAAATGAACACACCTTTTAAATTGGAATATGATTGTTATAACAAAGCCAACAGTAAACAAAGGGACGAAACGGGAGAGACGGCGGGAATCTGCTGTGCCCCGCCCTCATGGGGGAGATGGAGGACCGCGTGGAGTTCGGACTTCCTGGGTGTACGTCCGGTCGCCTCCGGTCCCAGCACTGAACCAGAGGGCCAGCCGAGGTCCGTACGAAACCTTCAGGGAGCTTCATTCCTACAAGGCAACACGCTGAGGACTCCTGATCTGCCCGAAAGAGAGGCTGCTACGGCACGTCCCCCACACGGCGTGGCTGGAACCCAGGAGGGGACAGTCTGGCCACTCAGAGGCCGGAGGCAGACAGCAGCCGGGTGGCTCCCTCACGACACCAAGACACCAACTACAAGAGGGAGAACAAAGGTCTTCGGTCTCGGAAGCAAGCGCCCCGGAGCGGTGCAGAAACTGCCCTCCGCGAACCGCGCTGACCTTGGGCTGGCACGGTCCTTCCCTGGAGGCGAGAACTCTCACCGTAGGTAATAATCGATTGCAGCAGAGAAAGCAGCAAAACCTCCACAACCAATGACCCCGGCCTTCAGGCCAGCTGTGAAGCAAACAGAGATGGCGTTACCTGTGGGGACGAACACGGAGGCAGGCCGCATTCGGGAGTCCGCCTCCCGCCTACCCATGGACGCGAGAAACCAGCGGCAGCGTTCGAAGACTTTCAACCAGCCCGTCACATCTGCAGGACTCCAACGAGCCGCGGACACAATCTACTCTAGTTCAACTTTTCTCATTCCCAAGAATTACTATTTGCAGCTTCATGAGACAGCCCCTCACAGCAGGACACTGGTTAAGAGAACCAGCCCTCGGAAGCAAGTGAAAGCACACGGCCGGTTACCCTGATTCGTTGATGAAATACATTCCTGGGAAGGTGATCAAAGCAGTCCCAGAGGGAGCGGGGCGAGGGAAGACCAGAGGAAAAGCTCCTCTACAAATCACAATGGCTGTCTGAGGAGCAGAAGCAACTTTTACGGACAGCGAACCATCTTGCCTCTCAGACGAGGAGAAGACGGGCTGTTTGTTGTGGGTAAATCGGGGCGCGGCAGAGGGGAGAGTGGCCCAGGAATGGACGCTGTGACGAGAGTGCAGATGCTGGCAGCCCCCACCACGCTCCTGATGGGCACGCCAACAGGGAGAAGCGCAGGGGGCTGGTTTCTTTGTTGTTTACGGCTGACAACCTGACATTTGGCTTTCCACGGGCAGGAGTCTGAGAATCTTCAACACGAAAAGACACTACTGTATGACTTACATAGAGTTTTATTTTTTTTTTAAATTTTTTTTTAACGTTTATTAATTTTGAGAGACGTAGAGACAGAGTGTGAGCAAGGGAAAGGCAGAGAGAGAGGGGGACACAGAATCCGAAGCAGGCTCCAGGCTCTGAGCCGTCAGCACAGAGCCCGATGCGGGGCTCGAACTCACAGACCGTGAGATCATGACCTGAGCCGAAGTCGGCCGCCCAACCGACTGAGCCACCCAGGCGCCCCTTACATACAGTTTTAAAACTGACAATGGGACAGTATTAACAGAAACTTCTTAGCTACTTGAAATGCACGGAGCTGCAAGTGTAACAGGGCCTGCCGTTTGGGTAGCTGGGCTCTTGGGGGCAGAGTGAGCCCTAGCCGTGCTTCTGGACTATCCTGCAGAGCAACACGCTCCAGCAATGACTGGGAGGACGCTCTTCCCATCTTCTCAGTGTGAGGCCAGTTCTTTCTCTACATCTAGATCCTTCTGCAGTTCTCGGTCATGGGTGATTTTGTCCCCCTGGGGGCAATCTGGCAATGTCTAGAGACACTTTCAGTGGTCACAACTATGGGATGCTGCCAGCATCTAGTGGGTAGAGACTAGGGCTTCTGCTAAACATCCTAAAATGCACGGGACAGCCCTACTCGCCCTCCAGCACGGATTTATCTGGTCCAAAACGTCAACAGTGTCAGAGAGGAAAAACCCTGATCTAGACACTAGAAGTTTCCAAAATGAAGTTTAATACAGAAGTCAGTGTGATTTACTCGTCGAGGGGAGAATATCAGGTGTCCACAGATGCCCTGGGCTGCCGCTGACCCGCTCACACGTCTGGAAATGCTAACTACAGCATGCTGTCCCAGGCCACAAAGAAAACCACGCGGGAGTCGTTTACTAACCTCTGAAACCAATGGCTCCTCCAGTGATGCAGCCACTAATGACACTGTTCTTCCAGTCTGATTTTCCCCGGTACTGTGGGTGGAGAGTGTGATTTAGAGCCAAAGAAACGAGCCAGACGAGATGATTAAGGGGGAAAAAACACAGGGTTTCTAGCTGGCTAAATTAGTCCCTCCCCAAAGGAAACCTAATCTTTTTTGCTTTCAGAAGTACAGTTCCTAAAATTTGAATGTGTTCTTGGATGCTTCCTGAAGGCGGTACCAGAGTGCAGAAGCCAAGCGTACCATCTGAGAAATAATCAAAGTCTCTTTCGTTCCCCAATAAGTCCCTTGGTTAAAATCACTGATCAGCTTCCGGGACGCCTGGGTGGCTCAACTGGGTAAGCATCGGACTCTTGATTTCAGCTCAGGTCATGATCTCACGGTTCGTGAGATCGAGCCCAGCATCTCAATCTTGGGATTCTCTCTCTCTCTCTCTGTGCCTCTCTCTCTCATGGTCTCTCTCAAAACCAAACAAACAAACAAACGTAAAAAAAAAAAACTTAGGGGTGCCTGAGTGGCTCAGTCAGTTAAGTATCTGACTTTGGCTCAGGTCATGATCTCACAGTTCGTGGGTTCAAGCCCCATGTCAGGCTCTATGCTGAGAGCTCAGAGCCTGGAGCCTGCTTTGGATTCTGTGTCTCCTTCTGTCTCTGCTCCTCTCTGGCTCGTGCTCTGTCCCCCCCCACCTCAAAAATAAATAAAAACATTATAAGAATTTAAAAAAAAATTTTTTTAATATAAAATCATCAGGGGCACGTGGGTGGCTCAGTCAGCTAAGCTTCTGACTTCTGCTTGGGTCGTGATCTCACAGCTCATGGGTTCGAGCCCCACATTAGGCTGTCTGCTGTCAGCATGGAGCCTGTTTAAGTTCCTGTTTTCTCCCTCTCTGCCCCTCCCCAGCTTGTGCTTTCTCTCTGTCTCAAAAATAGATTTAAAAACATCCAAAAAGAACTTTTTAAAATAATAAAATTAACCAACTTTTTTTTTATTACTAATTTGTTTGTTTGGAGAGAGACAGAGTGAGTGCAGGAGGGGCAGAGACAGAGAATCCGAAGCAGGCTCCTCACTACCAGCACAGAGCCCAGTGCAGGGCTCGATCCCATGAACTGTGAGATCATGACCTGAGTGGAAACCAAGCTGGACACTTAACCGACTGAGCCAGCCAGGCGCCCCTGACCAGCTTCTAACAGAGACGTGGAAAGATGCTCAACGTCACTCATCATCAGGGAAATACAAATCAAAACTAAACGAGATATCCCCTCACACCTGTCAGAACGGCTAAAATCAACAACACAAGAAACCACGGGTGCTGGCGAGGATGTGGAGGAAGGGGCACCCTCTCGCTCTGTTGGTGGGAATGCAAACTGGTGCAGCCGCTCTGGAAAAGGGTATGGAGTTTCCTCAGAAAACTGTTGGGTGCCTGGCTGGCTCAGTCCCTGTGAATCTTGAGCCCGGGGTCGTGAGTTCAAGCCCCACGTTGTATGGAATTGCTGAATCGCTACATTGTACGCCTGAAACTAACGTTACACTGTCTGTTAACTAGTTCGAATTTTAAAAACTTAAAAAAATAAAATCATTAACCAACTTCTAGCTTACAAAGAGAAGTAAAAAATAATGCAAGCCCAAATCATAAATGCACCAAAAGTTTACATTATGGACTACTGGAAATTCAATTCAGCGAGTACCAGACACTTCTGATCTGCTTTCTAATGAACATTCAGAGCATTTCTCGTTAGCGGTCACAAGAGGGCGCAGAGACACTCACAGATTCTACCAGGCACTCGGTGCAAGAAAACATGGCGCCCACAATGGCGAAATTTTTGGCGTAGGACATCCCTCTCTGCCCCATGTCTTTAAGAACCTCTTTGGCCGTCGGCGTACGGTAAGGGTCCTTAGGGTCAAAGCCCACATTGGTATCGATGCCGGCAGTGAATACCCCGAATGCGCCTCCCAAGACAAATCCTAAAAACAAACACAGAGATGAAGATTTCGCTGGCGTGTCTTCCGGGTTACTGTAACGCGGTCCTACGCGAGTAACACATTCTGGATGGCCGCCCGCCAGCGAAGAGGACCCCCCCCCCCGGCCACCCCCTCACTCCACCTTCGCACTCAAGCTCTCCACTTACCTGGTTTGCAGCTCACGCGAGCTGAGCACTGTCTTGCTGACAGCTGCTGCCTGGGCTCCCTTTGGATGTCTTCCTCCTTTCATGGCCTAACATTCCATCTTTAACCTTCCGTTCTGTCTGTACTCGGACATTCAGCTGTGGACTTTGCATACCACTCCCGTGGTGATGGGGACCTTCATAACTGTCATTTAGTGAGTACCATGTGCCAAATACTCTGACACGCTATAGCCACGGCTTCATTTATTCTCCGTAACAGTCCCATGAGGTACACACTCTTACCCTCTCCATTCGGGAGCTGAAGCAACCGAGTGAGGCTCAGGGAGTAACTTCCCTAAGGGCACAAAGCTGCCAAGTGGCAAACCCCGCACTGCGGTAACCACCTCCCTGAGCCTTCCTGAGCCTGCTGGACGTTTCCATATAGCTGTCCTCTCACCAAGTCAAGGTCAATGCTTAATGAAATCATGGTCACCTCCCCTCCAGACTTTCTTACTTATGGCTCCTCCTTTCCAGTTACTCCTGCTTCAAACCTCAGGGGTATTTCTTTTATTTATTTATTTTTTTAAGTTTATTTATTTGAGAGAGAAAGAGAGCGCACGTGAGTGTGCGAGAGCAGAGGGGGGGCAGGCAGAGTGGGAGAGAGAGAATCCCAAGGGGGCCTCATGCTGTCAGCGCAGAGCCCCACTTGGGGCTCGATCCCAGGAACCGTGAGATCATGACCTGAGCCCAAACCAAGAGCCAGCTGCTTAACCGACAGAGCCAGCCAGGCGCGCCCTCGAGGGCATTTCTGACTGCCTCTTTGCTTCCCTCTACAGCCCTAGGTTCACAATTACCATGCTAGTCCAGGGCCTTTATCACGTCCACCCTGGAGCACCAGAAGACTTAATTCACCATTTCAACAAATATGCAACTGATGAATCAGGGTCAGGCACAATGATGCACAAAGACCCAGCCCAGGCCTGAGGGAGCTTCACTTTAGCAAATTCCCTAAATGGTCTCGCGATGGCAGACTTCTGTCCTTCACTACACTGCGTGCTGGGTCATCAGGTTCATTACCGCCCTAATGCCTACAGGCAAAACGCCCAAATCCCCGAGGCCCCTTGCAACTTGAAAGGACGTTTCTCTTCCTTAGTCTACCCCCTGTTCTCTCAATCCTTTGAGATAACAGCTGCAAGCTCACCTCCTCTTACAGCCTCCCCCAAACCAAAAACAACAACAAAAAACCTCTCTCTGCTTTCTGCTATACTTTACATCTGCACTCTCACTAGGTGTTTGTCTTTCATTCCCAAGTGAGATTTCAACTCCTCCGCAAATGTGGCCAACCTCTTTACAGGAGGGACACCATACATTCTCTCAAATCCTCAGAAGGTTAAACGGCAAGCAGACCTCTGTTCACCGCCACCCAATCACATTGGCCACAGCGGCCTTTCTGTTTTTCAAACTTCAAGCCGTTCCTGCCAGACCCTTCGAACGTGCTGTTCCCGTTTGTCTGGAGCTCTCTCGTGCCAGGCTCGTTCTCAACATCCTTGTTTCTATATATGTTAAAATGTTAGCTACATGTTAGCTACAAGCTCTTGTCTTGTCTCCCCCTGTCCCTCCACCACCCAGCACGTGATAGTCGCTTATAATAATTTGTTGAAAGAATCCTGACTTAAAAGTGAATCAACGAATGAATGAACGAAGCCAACCATTTTATAACCAACCTCCAGGCCCGGCCCAAATAGTACCGATTCTCTGATCCAAATTCCAGAGACGAAAACTAACCTCAGGGCCTAGAGTGGGGTTACTCGAGTTCACGGATCGAGGCAGGGGTGTAGTCAAGGTCGAGGTCCACAGGCTCCTCGCCTCCCAGGCGCGTGGTCTTCTTGGCAGAGGACCCCTCTGCCGTCCAAGCCCTTAGCCTCCCAACGGCCCCCCGAGTCTTGCCTCACCTCCCACGCAGGCCAGCGCTGCCTTGAAGGCGCAGCTTTCCATCGCCTTCTCGATCATCTTCTGTTCCTCGCTCTTGGTCGGGCTCGGGATCCCGCCCAGGCTACTAGGCTCCAGGAGCCGGGGCTGACGCTTGTCGCCCACCAGGTATTGCAGAAGAAGGCTGTACTGTAGCGGGGCTTCGTCGGAACCCGCCGCCTCCGGCGCGGAGCCCCCCGCACTGGGGGCAGTCGCCGCCATGACTGTAGATGCCCAAGAAACCCGGGCGTTCTTCTTCCCGCGGCAGATTCCCCAAGCTTCCGGTGGGGGCCCTGCGCGCCTAGCCACCGTGCCGCAACGGCAGATTCGCCACAACGACCAAGCCCAAGAAGCTGCGGGAGCAAAGTTGTTCGTGCGCACCCGGCGGAAGAAATATCACGTGTCTCAAAAGCCTCTTCAGAATACTGACTCGGGCTTGTGCAGCCTCCAACGGCACTGACGAACAAGATTTAGAGTCACCAGAAAGCGCCCTCTGCTTCGGGCCCGCAGCGCGGTGGGTACCGGGATTTGTAGGCCAGGCGCTTCCCAGGAAGCTTTGCGCGGGCACTCGCTCGGAGGCCTCGTCTGGCGCTCTTGACAGGAAGTGGGGAGCGGTGGCGCGCCCGCGAGGCTGCAGCGCGCCGGGGTGACGGCAGGGGGCGCCTCGCCACTGCTCTTCCAGCCTAATCTTTCCTCGAAGGGGTTGTGAGAGGTAAATGACGGAAGGTGTTTTGTACACAGACGAGAAAGTGTGGTACAAATGTATGCAATATATGTTTTGTTTGACAGTTAAACCTTTTGAGGAGAGAGAAGGGGCCCAACAAATGAGTGAACAAATGAACTAAGCTAGCCAAGTGGAAGAAAAATCGGGGACGGTGGTAGGAGGGGGAGGCGACGACCAGACGGAGAACAGAAGGCTGAGGCTGCTCCTGCCTCCGGCCGGTTGTTGTCGTCAGTGGAATTGGGTGATGCGGGACTAGCTTTCCCATGGGAAGCCTCGTTTATGTCAAACCAGTTAAAGGGTTTACCAGCTTGCCAACTTAGAACCTAAAGGTAAACTGGAGATAGTACTGTATATGAACCCAGGAAAACTTTTGCGGTAGTTTTTATGATACTAAAATATCCCATACTGTCGCGCTGCTCCAGACCAGCAATGTATTGGGGTGTAATAGCTAAGAGAATCATAAATGCAAACAGAGGTGGTGAGCGTCGCCAGTCGACATAGGCAGAGAGGCTTCTTTGGTACCCAGAGTCCTCCGTGCAGCCCAGCACAGCCTGTGATTCGCCCTGCTTCTGTCCCCGCCAGGCCACTAAATGAGCTGCTCCAAAGGCCCCCCGGGACTTCCCGGTTGTCGACTCTAATTCAGACCTCATCTTACTAGACTTCTCAACTGCATTTGACACTGTCGACTCCTCCCTCCTTTTTTTTTTTTTAAGTTTATTTTTATTTATTTTGAGAGAGAGAGAGAGCAAGTAGAGGAGGGAGAGAGAGAGGAAGATAGATAGATTCTATCTCGAACTCATGAACCGTGAGATCATGACCGGAACCGAAATCAAGAGTCGGATGCTTAACCAACTGAGCCACCCAGGCACCCCTCCCTCCTTTTTCAAAATTAAATTTATTTTTTTTAAGTGTATTTATTTTGGACAGAGAGAGGGAGGGAGGGAGAGAGAGGCAGAGCACGAGTGAGGGAGGGGCAGAAAGAGAGGGAGACACAGAATCCGAAGGAGGCTCCAGGCTCTGAGCTGTCAGCACAGAGCCGGATGCGGGGCTTGAACCCACGAACCGGGAGATCATGACCTGAGCTGAAGTCGGAGGCTTAACCGACTGAGCCACCCAGGCGCCCCATTACTTATTTATTTTGAGAGAGAGAGAACATGAGCGGGGGGGGGGGGGGCGTTCATAGAAAGAGGACGAAAGAGAATCCCAAGCAGGAGACTCTGCACTGTCAGTGTGGAGCCCAGCACAGGGCTGAACTCACAAACCATGAGATTATGACAGCCGAAATCAAGAGTCAGACACTTAACCAACTGACTCTTAACCAACCAAGCCACCCAAGCACCGCCTTTTTCAAAAATTTCTTGTTAATGTTTATTTATTTTTGAGAGAGGGAGAAAGAGAGCATGAGTGGGGGAGGAGCAGACAAAGGAGGGGACAGAGGATCTGAAGTGGGCTCTGCGCTGTCAGTACAGAGCCAGACGTGGGACTCGAACCCATGAACCGTGAGATCATGACCTGAGCCGAAGTCCAATGCTTAACTGACTGGGCCACCTGGGCACCCCTCCTTCCTCCTTTTCTGACGTTTCTCCATATTTTTTGGTGAGCGCCTCCTAGTTTTGCTGCAGCCTCTCCAGTTGCTCAGTCTTCTTTGCAGGCACCTCTGCCTGGCCTTTTCTTGTTGGTCCTCCAGGGTCTCAACCTTTATTCGCTTCTCACGCAACTCACTCCACCTGAGCAACTCATCCTCGTGGCGTCTACTGCCACCCGTAATGCATTAATCCCTCCCAAGTCTTCATCTCCACCTTAGACCTTTCTCACAAGCGCCAGAACCAGACATTTCCCATAGGCACCTCTAACTCACCATGCCCTGCCAACCACCCACCCTTTCCTTCCAGATGAATGAGGGGCCCAGGACTCCGATTCATGCTGACGTCATAAGAGCCACAGTTGGATCCGAGAGAAGTTGGGACAGCCCCCCTGCCACAAGGCAAGTCCCAGGTAAGGCAGCCTTGGGAAGCAAGGAATGATTTAAATAATTAACCCATGGGACTAATCAGAGAGCAATAGCCAATCCTCAAAAAGGATCTGTATTGGAGTTTAGGTAAGATCCAGGTCAGCACATGGAGAAATTCCACATGGCCAAGGTGCATGAAGGAGGGAGCCTTTTACAGAACATCCTTGGCCTGGATCGTAGATGGGGAGGGAACAGTGACAGACACCGATCCGGTATCTCTCTCCACCCACCCATCTCCTTCCATAGGTGGAACGGGTTTCATCTGATGGAAAACTTGACCCTCTTCAAGTATATTCTGAAAGTGAGAAGTGGTTTCCCATGTCTGTTTCCCTGGGCTGAACCTTCGCCAGTAGTCTAGGGGCTTTATCTGGCCCTGGCATCATTGGGAGTCCAGCAGTCTCGTGTGACAGTTTGGCTCCCCACCCCCGGGCTGTCTGTTCTGGCCACAAGGATGGGGGGGGGGTGCATCTCAGTGGGTCAGAGAGTAGGAGGCAGTTCAAAATGAATTAGACTCCTGGGAAGGCTTGTAGGAAGAGTCAGAACACTCTGAGTGTCTGACTCATCACTTGAAGGACTCCAGACAGAGGTGCCGAACGGGGGGAGGGTCTGATCACGCCGTACCCCAGGTGTCCAGGAGACCCCGGCTGGCCCGGAGTCCTCTCAGCATGCGGCTGGAGCCCAGGAGTAAAAGAAATAGCACAGGTGGGATAGAATAAGGAGGTCCAAGTGGTGAAGTGCGTTCCATCCTATGTGGATTTGACCGTATGTGAACTTGGTAACAGTGAGTAACCTGAGTAGTCCTGTCGCCGGCAGCAGGTATGGCCACATACATATTCTGAGTAGCCAACTGTTTCACTTCAGATAGTGGATTTGTGAGCTCAAGTCCCACATCGGACTCCGTGCAGACAGCTCAGAGCCTGGAGCCTACTTAGGATTCCGTGTCTCCCTCTGTTTCCCTCTCTCAAAATAAGTAAGTAAACATAAAAAGAGGGGTGCCTGGGTGGCTCAGTCAGTTAAGCGTCTGACTTCGGCTCAGGTCACGATCTCACAGTTTGTGGGTTCGGGCCCCACGTCAGGCTCTGTGCTGGCAGCTCAGATCCTGGAGCCTGCTTCAGATTCTGTGTCTCCCTCTCTCTCTGCCCCTCCCCTGCTCGCACTCTGTATCTCTCTCTCTCTCAAAAATAAATAAAAAAACTTTTTTTTAAATACATAAATAAGATTTAAAAAAAATAAAAAGAGACTGTCTTTCCAGGTCGAACTCTCTTTTCTGCATTAGACGGGTGACTTCACCTGGTGGGCAAAACCCCCCCCCCCACAACCCCGGTTCTAGGCTCACACCCTCAAAGTTCCCACAGATACTCTATGTATTTAAAATTCAGTGAGTTGTTCATCTTGGATTGTTTTCTCCATAATTTTGATTTTTAAAACATTGCATTAAAATATTTTTTATCTCGGGGCACCTGGCTGGCTCAGTTGGTAGAACATGTGACTTTTGATCTCAAGGTGGGAAGTTTGAGCCCCATGTTAGGGTTACAGATTGCTTAAATAAATAAATAAGTAAAAACTAAAATAAATAAACAAACAAGCAAACAAACAGACAAAATATTTGTTTAAAAAATAAAATAAAATAGTATTTCTCTTGATTTTTGAGTTTTTTGACATCCTCTTAAAGTTTGGCCTTACTCTTCACAATTGCCCCAGCCAGGGAGTTCCAGAAGAGTCTGTTAATGACGGTAGGGTACTGAGGCCAGCTCCAGCTTATTCACAAGAACTGATTATTGAATTTTCAGGAATTTTTTTAGCTGGTTATTAACTATGGCCATTTTTTTTCAAGTTTATTTATTTATTTTAAGAGAGAGAGAGCATACATGGGGGAGAGGTAGAGAGAGAATGAGAGAGAGAATCCCAAGCAGGCTCCACACTGTCAGTGCTGAGCCTGATGCAGGGGCTCGAACTCACAAACCATGAGGTCATGACCTGAGCCAAAATCAAGAGTCAGATGCTTAGCCGATTGAGCCCCCCAAGCCCCCCCAATCATGGCCATTATTTAAAATTATATACGCTTACAATTAAATCCTATTAAAAGTAAAGGTAACGTATACTCCCAACTCATCCCCTCCTAAATATTTTACTACACTTTCCTATTCGTTGGCAAAGATCATGGAGAAAACGTGACCGCTGCCGGCCAGTGAGCTGGATCCTGGCCCTCGGAGGCTCCTCGACCCCTCCTCTGTTTTTGGAATGTGGGTTCTGCTTAGCACCCTCACTCCCAGAAGCTGCTCCGAGGACACAGCCTTGAGTGGGTTAGGTGGTGTTCAGAGCAGCTGGACGGCCTACGCATCAGCTTGGAAGTGTGGCGAGCGGGCAGGGGGGTCTTGTGGCTCCAGGACTGGCCTCGTTCCTTTGCTTAGTGAACTCTCCGCCGAGCGGCCTTGTGGTCTGCCTCTTGCTCCCGTCTCTCCCTGCGCTCTGTGTGTCTCTCCCTGCGCTCTGTGTGGGGCTGGTTTCAGATCACACCTGCGAAACCCTGGGGGAGCCTGTGAACCAACATTATGGTCTGTGCCCTTGAGACTACGGACGCTTATTGTACCTGTGAAACAGACATGTTCCCAAATGGGGTCCTGCTGGCGTTTCCTCTCGGCTTTGCGATCAGTGACATCGTGCCGGTGGCTTTATTTACACCATATGGAATATGTACACCATATTTACACCATAGGAATCAGTAAATGCCGTAAGCCAGAACTTTTCTGTCGTTATTGTGCAATATCTACCAGCACACCACTCACCACAAGCGAGCTTTGGGAGCCGAGAACCCCTTCCCCTTTCTGAGGAAGCCAGTAACCGGGGGGGGGGGGGGTGGGAATAAGGCAGAAAAGTAAGACCCGAAGTGCTGGTGATACGTAGGAACCTTGCAGGAAATCCTGACTGATGACTAGAATGAGAGGGGCTCTGGGGCGCCTGGCTGGCTCGGTCAGGAGAGTATGTGGTTCTGGATCTCAGGGTGGTGAGTTTGAGCCCCATGTTGGGTGTAGAGATGACTAACAATAATGAAAGAGAGAGAGAGGGCTTCTCACTTCCGTGAACGTAACGCCATGTTTGGGACCATTTCGGACCCCTTGTGTGGACAAGATGTGGCTCCGGAGCTCCTCTGGGGCGTCGACGTACACTTCCTGCTTTGGGCCCCGAGGCAGTACTGTAGCGGGCGCCCGGCTACCTCCAGCACCTCAGGGGACACGGCTCGGAAAGATGAAAGGGCCCTCTAAGTACACAGCGGCCATTCAGTTCAGAAGGCTGCACAAAATGCTTTTCAGGGAGGGCTGCGAGAAGGGCGGGGGCGGTGCGCGGCCCCACGTCCTGACTCTACTTTCACGGCCGAGGGAGAAAGGCCGGGGGTCCTCTGGGCTGAGAAGGAACGTTCCTAGGAGGAGCGGAGCAGGCGTGCGGCTTTGCCGGCCCCAGGGCACAGGCAGGGCCGGCGCAGTTCTGTAGATTTCGTTATGACCTCTTTACAGATGATCGCCTGTGACTCGAGCGGGCTGTGGATCTTTAAGGAACGCTGGCAGGTCGGCCTCCGATCAGACTGCAGAATAAGAGCCAGGCATTAGATGGCTTGCCCTGGGGGTACCTGGGCGGCCCATTCGGTTAAGCGTGTGACTCTTGGTTTGGGCTACAGTCATGATCTCACTGCTCTATGAGTTTGAGCCCCGTGTACGGCTCTGCACTGACAGTGGGGAGCCTGCTTGGGATTCTCTCTCTGCCCTTCCTCCCCTCTCTCTCTCTCTGCCCCTCCCCCACTTGCACTGTCTCTGACTTTCTCAAAATAAATAAACTTTAAAAAAAGTTTGAATGAGTTTGTAAGATTGGAAGCAGGTCTGGAACTCAGAATGTTGAGGCTTTTAAGAACTTCCGTCCCTCAACCCTAGCCAGGAGAACAGGCTTCGGCCCCAGGGCGGGGGCCTCTCTGAGGTCTCAGGAGGCAGCACCTGTGTGGGGGTTGGCAGGAAAGGCTTTTGCCTGCGAACTGGGAGCAGAAGCCAGGTAGGAGGCCTCAGAAAGCGCAGAGGAGCCCGAACCTATCAGGGGAGCAGTTAGGGGAACCAAGTTGGATCCCAAATCAGGCTCTCTGAGGCCGGGGGAGCAGATCTGGGAGGCAGACCAGAAAGCTCGCCTCAGGGTGTGTGTGGCTTTTATTGTGCACCCAGAGGTGGAAACTTCTATGGGGCTACTGGGTTCGGGTAGATCTGAATTAGAATTTATTTTCCTCCCCAAACCTGCTCTTCCTGAGTTTCCCATCTAGGTGAATCGTGCTTCCGTGAACTTAATTAGTCGTGGACTCCTTGCATCTTGCATCTCCTACGTACTATCTGAATATCTTTCAAATCCACCCTTTCTTTTAAAAATTTTTTTAAACGTTTATTTATTTTTTAGAAGACAGAGAGAGAGAGCCAGAGTGTAAGCAGGAGAGGGGCAGAGAGAGAGGGAGCCACAGAATCTGAAGCAGGCTCCAGGCTCTGAGCTGTCAGCACAGAGCCCAACATGGGGATCCAACTCATGAACTGCAAGATCATGACCTGAGCTGAAGTCAGATGCTTAACCGACTGAGCCACCCAGGTGCCCCAACTCTCCCTTCTTTTTTATATTCACTGCCACTGCCATATTTAGGCTCTGGTCTGTGTTTGTTTAATAGAATTTTAGCCGTTCTTTATACCCACTACTTTGCTGTCCTCCAAAGCATCCAGTGATCTCTCAGCACAGAAACGCAATCAAGTCCCTGCTCAGAGTTCTTCTCCGGGCCAGGATACAATCCAAACTCAGTGTGTTGCTGTTATAGCTCGTGCCCAAGAACACAAATAGGCTTCAGTTCACATTTGCCCTCACTGGAACATTTCCATTCCCAATTGTCTGCTTTCCGTATCTCTTTTGGATCCAGAAGTGATGGCTCAGAATCATTCTTTTTTTAAATATTTTATTTCGTTTTATTTCATTTCATTTCATTTCATTTTTTAGTAATTTATTGTCAAATTGGTTCCCAGAATCATTCTTAATAATTTGTGATTGGTAGTGTTTGAGAGACCAGTTCGGACTTTTTGACTATGTGTCATTTCTTTGACTTGTGCCCTGTCCTCAGTCAATAATAATAATAATTATTATTATTTCTTAATTCTTTTTGCCTCTTCCTACGACCTATGACAGCCATGGTAAGAGCAAAGACATCCTGTACTGTTTCCCGTGAGAGATCTTAGACTGTGGCCTGATTCCGGTGGGCGGTCTTAACGTTCTGAAGCAGATTTCTCCCACAGCGTAACTGTTTGGAGATTTTACTTCCTCACTCATAGCCAGCAATCCAGAGTTGCTTACCAGCTCTTGTGCTGTTGCTTTGGCTTTGCTTGCACAAAGCTATTGGAGATTTGGCAAACCAGCTGGCAGTCTGGTGGATTGTTAATGAACCATCCACTTCGGCGGGGTCTGCACTAGGGTCACAGCAATGCCAGGTTGTGATCCTGGTTTGCTCTGAAAAGTACTGGAGGCAGTGGAAGTGTGTATAATGTTTTTCTAGCACCTCGCACTTCCAACTCAGGAAAGTGTTAGGAGGCTTCGGAAACTAGTGGATCCTCCTGCTTTGCTGAGAGATGAAATGAACCATAAAAAGAACAATAATGGTGACTTCCCAAAGTTACCTATGAAGTCGGTGCGAGGTCATGACCTGAGCCAAAGTCAGATGCTTACCCGACTGAGCCGCCCAGGCGCCCAAAAGTCCAGCTTTTTTAAAAGGGACAGATAAAACATGTAAAGTCTGTAACACAGACTCCTTTTACAGGTAAAATCTTTTACAGGAAACTCACAATTAAATGGAATACACTTTTGTTTGAATCATCTTGATTGAAAATGTGTTGAATCAATTATTTTTTGAACTAAGTGAACTTGGAAGACTTTAATAGTCAAAATGTTCATTTTTTACTAATAGTTTTTTTTATAATAGAATTTGACTTTTTTTGTTTTTTTTTGGTATGAGACCTTTTTTTCTCTATCATTTGAGATGTCCTGATATACTTTATTTGTGTGTGTGTTTAAGTTTATTTATTTATTTTGAGAGAGAGAGAGAGAACGAGCAGGGGAGGAGCAGAGAGAGAGGGAGAGAGAGAATCCCAAGGAGGCTCCTCACTGTCAGCACAGAACCTGACGCGGGGCTCAAACTATGAGATCCTGACCGGAGCCAAAGTCAAGAGTCGGCCACCCAACTGAGCCACCCAGAAGCCTTTGTCCTGATGTGCTTTTAATATTTTTTTTCTCCACTTATACTATCTTATCTTTTTTTTTTTAATTTTTATTTATTTTTGAGAAAGAGGGAGAGACCAGGGGAGGTGCAGAGAGACAGGGAGACAGAAGATCCTAAGCAGGCTCTACGCTGACAGCAGAGAGTGTCATGCGGGGCTCGAACTCACAAACCGTGAGCTCATGACCTGAGCTGAAGTCAGACGCTTAATCAACTGAGCCACCCAGGGGCCCCTAGTATCTTATCTTTTGAATAAGTCCTTATTTGAAAATTTAAAAAGTTTTTTTCTCAGCTAAAATAATAACCTTCCATATTTTTCTCACATGTGTTTCCGGTCCTTCAATTTCCTTCCCCAGGCAACCTGTTACTATTTCTTAAATGTCTTTTGAGATATATTTCATTCCTGTAAAAGCATATTTGTGTGTGCATATATATGTTTTTCTCCACTTAAAAATCTATGGGCGATAGCTCAGTATTTCCTACTTATTGTGCACCTTCCTTTCTCTCATGCTACATCTTAGACATACTTCATATTAGTGTATGTGATGGTTAATTTTCTGTGTCCACCTGATTGTCATTCTCTTATATTGTTATAAATATGTGTGAATACACATATACTTGACAAACATCTTTCTTTCTTTCTTCTCATTCACTTACAATGTAACATAAGATGTATTTAAGTATCGGGGTGCCTGGGTGGCTCAGTCGGTTAAACGTCCAACTTCAGCTCAGGTCATGATCTCACGGTCCGTGAATTTGAGCCCCGCGTCGGGCTCTGTGCTGACAGCTCAGAGCCTGGAGCCTGCTTCAGATTCTGTGTCTCCTGTCTCTCTGCTCCTTCCCTGCTCGTGCTCTCTCTCTCTCTCTTTCAAAAATAAATAAGCATTAAGAAAAAAAAGATGTATTTAAGTATTGTTAATTTAAAATTATCATATTCAAGTTACCAGATAAGGAGAGGGGTAAACGTCACTCAAGAATTTTATCTCCTCTATCGGGAAGATGTTAGTACATTTTTACTTATACACAGGATATTTGTATCATATTAGGTGGAATTATGATCTTGTCATTGTCTTTTTTGGAGAATAGGTATGGTTTAAGGAGATGCTTATGGGTGCCAGATTGACAAGGGGCTGAATTGTGATGTTTGATTTTATGTATCAACTTGACTGGGATACAGGGTGCCCAGATATTTGGTTAAACATCATTATGAGTGTGTCTGTGAGGGTGTTTCTGGATGAGAATTACATGCGAATCAGGAGATTACTCTCCCCCGTGTGGGCCTTGTTTAATTGGATGAAGGCCTGATCAGAATAAAAAGTGAGGTAAGGGAGAATTTGTTCTCTCTGCCTGTCTTCACGCTGGGACACAGGTCTTCTCCTGCCTTTGGGCTCAGACTAGAACTCAGCCCCTCAGCTCTTCTGGTTCTCAGGCCTCTGGACTCAGACTGGAACTCTATGATCAGCGCTCCTGGGCCCAGCCTGCCGAGTGCAGCTCTTGGGACTTCCCAGCCTCCCTAATCATGTGAACCAATTCCTTGTAATAAACCACCGTATATATAGGTTCTATTTCTCAGGAGAACATGGACTAATACGGCATGCACCGAGTTTTCCTTAACGCTTTTCAATGACTAGATTGTATTTCAAATAATGACCGTGCTACAATTCAGTCATCTTTGTTGATGCACAGTTAAGCTCTTTCCAATTTTCCAGTCTTTTCCTGGTTTCACCAGTGTGTCAGTAAATATGTGTCCACATACATCTTCGTGCACATATGCTGCTAGACCTGAAGACCAAGGAACGTGGTCTCGATGAGTCTTCAAGGTGACATATATGTGTGTGTCCGTATATACATATATGGACACACATATGTCAGTACATGTTTTGTATGACATCATGTGCCTTAGAATGCAATTTCTCAAAAGGGAAATTTTGTAAATGCGTATGTTCTGAACAATGTTAGGCAGGCCCATTGTGGTTCCCTAATACATATTTTAATACAATAATAATTTTCAGAATAGCCAGTCAACTCATATAACGTAACTAGCTAAGTACCAGTAGGGACATTATCTTTAAGTGGGTCTCTTGAACCGCATAAGCAGAGAGAGTGCTTTTCACAAGCCAAAGGATGTTGGCTATTCTTTACAGGAAGCCAAATGAGTCTCCTTGGGCTTCTTCTTGTAACAAACACCCACTAGAATTATGATTTTGGAATCATTTCCATCGCAAATCCCCTCTTTCCACACCCCCTTAAAAGACAGCTGTGATACTTGGCTTCTCACCAAGGCCTGCTGCACCAACAATTCCCTAAATTTTATTTATATTTCATGTGCAGTATGCTCAAACTCTCACTTTCCCAGGTGCCAGATGCTGGTTTGGATATACTCCAGTGGAAAGTGCTTTCCTGTGAAATAATAAAAATAAAAGGCTGAACAAGCTGCCTTTTTATATCACACTTGCACCTAGTGGACCAAAGTTAAGTATGCTAATAATGACTTCACTCTTTTCCCAGCCCCCGAATTCCCACTTCACCTGCCTCCGCACCTTTGGCTTCCACAGGATGTAAACGCTTCTTTATAGTCCTTCTACGTCTCTTCGGTGTTCATTGGAAAATGTCAGAACGTAGGCTCTGTCCGTCTCACATGATTTCAATGGTGCCTAATTTAACTCACCAATGGGCATTTCAACTATGATTTGGATGAGAAGGAAAAGCATTTTAACGGACTTTCGGGATTTTTCCCTTTTTAAAAGTAATATCTATGTCCATCGTGGGACTTGACTGAGCTCAAAAGGCACGGGCTCTATCAACTGAGCCATCTAGGCACCCCTGCTTTCAGGATTAAAATTTTTTTCTTAATGTTTATTTATTTTTGAGAGAGAGAGCGAGTGAGCAGGGGAGGGGCAGAGAGAAAAGGAGACAGAATCTGAAGCAGGTTCCAGGCTCTGAGCTGTCAGCACAGAGCCCGATGCGGGCCTCAAACTCATGAGCCATGAGATCATGACCTGAGCCGAAGTTGGAGGCTTAACCGACTGAGCCACCTGGGTACTCCTGCTTTCAGGATTTTAAAAGGATATCTAAGTCTGTTATGTTCATAGCTTTAATATATTTTCACTAAAAAGTGATGCTTCTTTGTGTTTTATTATAAGACTGTCCCTGCAGTGGCACAGAATTTTGGCTTGACACTTTAAGACTTAAGTCAGAATTTACCTTTTGTGATAGGATTCTTGCCTGTTTAAAGGCAGTGTTCAATCCGAAGATCCTTCTCAGAAATGAGCAGCTATATTAGGCGGATACTAAGAAATGGGGTGCAATTTTTGAGATTGCACTCTAGGCTAGCACTCTAGGCTCCCACCTCCACCTCTTCCATCAGTTTGTGTGGTTAACATTTCACTGAGATGGAAAACAGTACAATTCCTTGTTCTAGCCTGGAAAAATTGAGAACCGTAGGCATGAAATTTTGTGCCCAAATCTTGCCACGATATTGAGGTTTCAATTAACTCTTGTAAAGTGTGCTATGATTTGTGTGCGTGTGTGTTTGTGTATGTGGAAAGCCGCTATAAAATAACAGAAATACTTTCCTCGCCTGCCAGTATCTCTTCACTTACTGGGCTCTGGCCGATCTCATTTTTTTCCCCCGCTCTTTCCATTAGATGGCGGTAGATGCCCAAGAAATAACTTCCAACGGCCGGGTGGAGGGTGGTGAGAGGGGCGTTTTTTCCTCTCACTGGGTTGCTGGTAGCTGAGCACACACACACACACACACACACACACACACACACACACTCACACTGAAGGTCCTCTTCTGTTGCAGGTTGGCACGGTATGCATTTTATTTTTTCGTGCGTGTGCCGCGCGCTCAAGGCGGGAAGGCCTGCCACAGACCACCTGTTCAATCTAAGCATAGGGTAGCATCTTGCCAGCTGGCAAAAAAAAAAAAAAAAAATTCCTGGAATTTTTCTTAACTATCAACAGACTTGATAGAAGCTATGGAACCGATTCAGGAGTGCAGCCAGCATTGGTTTAAAGCTGCTGCGGCATCTGTTGCATACACTTGGCGGAGATGGAAGAGAGCCACTCGCTGAGACCTGTGGACCGAACTCCCACAGCGCGACCCACGAGCCACTCGCCAGCCTCACGGACTCCCTCCGTCGGTGTGCCTCGCTACCCGAGAAATGCAAGAGGTTGCGTCCTCCAGTCCTCTTAGGGTAGACAAAACATACACAAAACACACGATAGAGAAATAGGTGCGAGCAAGCCCCGGCCTGATGAAGTGGTGACTGTGTACAGATGCTAAGTCCTGTAAGCATTCCGAGATGGGGAACGAAATGGCCGGTTAGGCCTTGCGCAGAGAGAGAGAGAGAGAGAGCACTCGGGTGGGGAGGACTGTGGGAATGTTTGGAGAAGTCCGGAGAGAATTGAGAGTTTGGAGGGTGGGGGCCCAGTCCAGCTCCGGGCGGACTGCAGCCTCATAGAGGCCGGCTCGGCAGACCCCTCTCCTTTACGCACTTAGCCCCGAGCATGCCCTCGGAGCGGGGCGTTTCCGGCCAGCCTTCTCGCCTGGGTTCTTTCCCGGGCAATTCGGCCACGCGGTGGAAGCCCGCGCGGGCCCGCCAGCTGGGGCAGATCGGGGCCCAGAGCGCGGCCCGGGACAGCTACGGAGGGGGCGGGCCGGGGCCGGGCCGGAGAGGGCGGGCCGGGGGCGGGCCCCGGTGGGCGGGGCTCTCCTCTGCCCCGCGCCCGCCGCCCGCCTCAGCCGCCGCTGCCGCCGCCGCCGCCGCCGCCGCCGCTGCCGCCTCCGCCCGCCGCGAGGACCGAGGGAGCGGGGTCGCCGCTGCCTGCCCGCCCGCGTGCCCGGGCTGCGGTGGGCCAGGATGTCGGGCTTCCTGGAGGAGCTGCTCGGCGAGAAGCTGGTGACGGGCGGCGGCGAGGAGGTGGACGTGCACTCGCTGGGCGCCCGCGGCATCTCGCTGCTCGGGCTCTACTTCGGCTGCAGCCTGAGCGCCCCCTGCGCGCAGCTCAGCGGCAGCCTGGCCGCCTTCTACGGCCGCCTGCGGGGGGACGCCGCGGCCGGGCCGGGGGCCGGAGCCGGGCCGGGGCCGGGGGCCGGGGCGGCCGCGGAGCCCGAGCCGCGGCGTCGCCTGGAGATCGTCTTCGTGTCATCGGACCAGGACCAGCGGCAGTGGCAGGACTTCGTGCGGGACATGCCGTGGCTGGCGCTGCCCTACAAGGAGAAGCACAGGAAGGTGAGCGGCGCGGGCCTCGTCGGCGCCCCTGGCCTGGGTGCGCAGCCCGCGCGTTCGGGGTAGCGGGGTCCTCGTCGGCCCCACCGGCTCACCACGCGGCCCCTCGGCCCCGCTCCTGTATATTTGTACGCGCTTCCCCTCGGGTCCCTCAGTGTCGCCTTCCCCTGTCTATGCTCGTCCCCGTCCGAGGACCCCGTCGGATTGGGGCTCCCGCGGCAACTCCTCGGTGTGGGTGCCAGGCCGCGCCCGTGGAGGAAGTTTGACACCCTCCGGCCTCCGACCCCGGCTTGCGTCCGGAGGAGCCGAGAGCCAGATCCCCACACGTCGGGAGCCTAGCCTAGGGGCCGCCTGCGCCGGGGGTCCGGACCCAGTGACCCCCACCCCTCGCCTTGGTCGCGGGGAGGGGCTGCTTCCTTCCCTCAGCTTCCAGACTTCGGCGGATACCTGTAGTGGTCCGGGGTAGGGGGGTGGCGCTCGCCCCCTACCCATAATGCCCAAACCAGGAAGTTTCCTCTCTCCGAGAGAAATCTGCTTTTCAGGGGACCCCTCCGCCGTGACCCGGCACTCCGAGGCCGAGGCCAGGTCGCCCCGAGCGCGGCAGAGGCAGCCGCCGACCGTGGCTTTGAGTGAGAAGGGCGCTTACTCCACTCCCCTCCTCCCTCCCTCCCTCCCGCCGCCCCCGCGGGCTCGACTAGTGGCCACCGGGGAGCTTTTCATTGTCTGCCTGTCCAGCAGTCCTCCCCAGATACCTCCCAGGCGCAGGAACAGACCCGTCTTTGCAGCTCTTAGTTGCTTGGTCGGTGGGCCACTGTTGTCTTGGCACACTTCGAATTAAATGGTGAACTGGTCCCTTAGGTTAACTGGAAAAACGAGGCTTTGGGGAAATTTATACTTGGCTGTCAACCAGTCATTCCTACCATTTTGCTGCTGAAATTAGTTTGGGTTTTGAGTGCATCTGTTGGATGAAGCTGTCTGTTTTAATAGAACGAATTCAGGAAATCTTGTCATAAATCGAAGCAGGAAAAGTTTTGGAGCGCTCGTGCTTAATTTGTATGCCTGATGCAACGTGTGAATCCCGCACCTTCCCTTTCTGAGGAAAATCTTAGTTTAGGGAGTGGACAGGAGAAAGGCTGTTCTGGGGACGTGGAGGTGCCTCTGGGGAGGAATGTAAGGGCATGCCATGTGTTTCTTTTATGTGTACGGAGTCTTGTTGAGAAGCATGATTTAGATTTAGTAAGACCAAAAGGCTTATACTGCGACCCCAAATGTCTCAAGTAAATCATCTCCAAGCAATGTAAGGTACAGATTTAGGATTTAAAGTATGAAATACAGTTTAACAAACACGGTTTGTAAATTTCACCTTGGAAAAAACATGAGCTCACTAACCACATAGAGGCAAAACTTGGCTTTTTAACCACTTTTTAGGTGATCTTGCTCATATTTGGTTTATATACTTGATAGTGCATGACTATGAATGGTTAGCTAGCCTTTTTTTTGCTTTAAAAATATGGGAATTCTTTGTTTTCCTTGGTGGTGGTTTTTATGATCCTTTTGGGGAGGAATAATATTCAGAAGGTGATTTACCAAAAAATATTTTTTTATTGTTATGGCAAGTTTCTATTGTATACCAGTACGAGTAAAATAACGCCCTTACTGGGCAATACACATGGTTTCTAGCTTTTGCGAACATGATGGGAAACTGTTACAGACCTAAGGCCTGTTGTATTTTTTCACAGTGGAAGAAGTTAATTTGCTGGATGGTAAAAACATGGAGCAGATTGCGATGTTTTCCAAATCCTTAAAGCTTTTTCTTGAAAAAGGAGACTGTTTCGTATGATATATGCCATGCCTGGTTCTCTCTGCCCGGACTAGTCCTCTGCACGTGCAAAAACACAAGTGGCCCTCGTCTGGACCTTCCGAGTCCACCAGGACGAGAGTCTGGCTGACACAGGGTGGACCCTTATTTGAAAATACAGAAAGCTGCCCGTGCCCCAACCGTGGTGCGTGGCATCTTAAACATGTGTTTTCTGAGTTTTTCTGTCTCGCATTCTCTGTGTTTGCTCTATTGTGTAACACAAATCCGGTTTTCGAAGAGGTGGTTTCTGCTCCTGGATGTTCATGAATCGGCAACTCAAGGTCTGTCCGATCCGGGAAGCCATCCGTGGTGACATGCCAGGTAAAAAGACTCCAGCTGTGTTTCTTATGGAAAACATACTTTCAGAAATGACAAAAGCTATGTACTCCCTCTGAAAGGAATTATTTTCTCCCTTGAAACCAAAGAAAGTAAACAATTCCCTTTTTTTTGTAGCGTTGAGTTTTTGTCTCTCTGTTTGAAATTGAGATGCTTAGAAGCCCGTGAGCTTTTGTGATGGCAGCTTTTTCATGATAAAAACAGGGAAAAAGCCGGGGGCATCCCCAGTCCAGGGTGCTGAGCGGGCGAACACTTACCTTCTTGCTGACGGCCCCTGTCCGTGTCGTTTCGCCAACTGTAAAAATAGTTTCAAAGAATAGGATTTTGTTCTACACCGAAGGGCAAACCAGAGCTCCACATTATACTAACTTTTTTTAAAGTTCTCGTTAACATTTGTTCCTTCAAACCATTCATATACTTCTTCCCGTTGGGATAACAAAGGATATGGTTCTAATTAGTTATTGGCTGGCATTTCTCTAAAGAAAATTGAAAGATTATGGTGGGGAGAGAAAACGCTGCGTGGTATTTTTTTTCTTCTTTTATTAATTTCCCCTTTATGCAGCAAGAAAGTCCGGGGATGACCAGATATGTTAGGCTTGCATTTTGCCTGGCTCCGCTCACCTTGACTGGAACTGTGAGAAAACAGCAAATAAAAGGACTCCAGCGTCTTTTAAAAAAAAAAAATGCTTTACGGAAGGTTGTCCTGTTTCTGCTTGCTTTTGTGGTAGGTGCAGAAGTAACTGGAGCTTCATTTCCTGGCTCCCAAGCACACACATATAAATAGCTGTATAGAAATTGTAATTAAACGATAATAGAACTTTGAGTGCCTTTCTAAGAGCAGTTTTGTCAGGAAACATATAATCTTGACGTCAAGGCAGTTAGACTTGTTTTAATAAGTAGGTTTGGTTTTTCTTTTGTTGGGAGACATTTTGCAGATTTCTGGAGGGGGAGAATGAAATGAAGAGTTGAAAAGTGACGATGATTCGGACTTGGGGGATTTGATGTGTTCCTTCAGGTGGAGGGAGGGGATAAGTTACTTAGTTGGCCAAACAGCGGAGTCAGTCCCCAGGACTCTCCTGTTTTGGTTTTAAAGCCACCGGCCTTCGTTTCGCCTGGGCTGGATACCTGATGGCCAGTGTGGGTACGCTGACATCAAATGGGGCAGGACCACTGGTCTTAGACAGGTTTGCTGGGGTCTGGCTTGGCTCTAGGCCCTCCTGCCGGACTGAAAGGAAACGAGAAAGTTGGGGAGGACAAGCGGCAGTCAGGAGCTCGGATCCAGGCCACCTGCTCCCGTCAGCTCGCTCCAGTCAGGGGAAGGGGAATCTTCCGGCATCCCTGTCTGAGTTGCTTGCTCTGGGTTGTTCTTTTCGGTTCAGACTAAATCAGAGGCTTGGCCTAGAATTCATCGGAATCCCTTTGGCTCTTTGGAATGGGGCAAGGTTTGGTACCAACCCAAGCAGTCTTTTTTATTTTTGAGAGACAGAGTGCGAGCAGGGAAGGGGCAGAGAGAGAGAGGGGGATACAGAATCTGCAGCAGGCTCCAGGCTCTGAGCTGTCAGCACAGAGCCCGACGTGGGGCTTGAACTCAGGAAGCACCTGAGCTGATGAAGTCAGACACTTAACTGACTGAGCCACCCGGGCGCCCCCCAGCCCAAGCAGTCTTCTAGCTCCATCTCTCCCAGCTCATCCTCCCTCAAGTCCCGATACCCTGGCCACTAAGAGAATGACTTCTAGGACACTGACAGACCACTTTCAAGGTGCTAAAAGACAGCAAAAAAAACCGCACAGCTTTGAAAATTGGTGTTTTCTGCCTTCCGCAAAAGGAGCCTGGACCAGCCAGGAGAGGCTCCCTCCGTTCCCTTTGTTTCCAGGACGTAAATCTGTCTCTTAAACAGTCCCTTTAGAGTAATAAAAGCAGTTTTGCTCGAGAGGCTTTTTCCTTGTTCCATTATTTGTCATGTGTTTTTTAATCTTTCATTTTTCTCCTCTGCGTAACGAAGACGTCTAGGATAGTAGGTAAAAATAGGGCCTGATGTCCACCTGCCTGAGCTCAGATCCTGGCTCTGTCATCTGATAGCTGTGTGACCTTGTGAGTCACCCTACGTGTCTGCCACAGGTTCCTTATCTGTAAAATGAGATGGTACTAGCATCTGCCTGGCATATAGTATGTGCTTAGTAAGTGCTTGCTATTGTTGATAAATTCTCCTGAAATCTAGTAATTCCTTTCATCTCCTGAGCCTTCAGAATGTATCACATTACAGAATCGCAGTTAGGAGGTGTATTTTTTAACTTTTCAAACAAATGACTTCTACGTGTACAGGAGGATATGGCAAAGGAGTTGAAAGAATTGCCCGAGGAGAGATTATAATCGAGGAGAAAGACCTGGAAGAGTGAAGCAATGAAAGCAAATGAATATTTAAAAAATACTGTTCTTGGAGCGCCTGGATGGCTCAGTCAGTTAAGCGTCCAACTCCTGATTTCGGCTGAAGTCATGATCTCACAGTTCATGGGATCGAGCCCTGTGTCTGGCTCTGTGCTGATGGTGTGGAACCTGCTTGGGATTTTTGTTTTCCTCTCTCTCTGCCCCTCCCCTGCTCGTGCTCTCTCTCTCAAAATAAATTAAAGAAAAAAAAAACACACCACAAAAAAACTGCTCCTTAAAGAACTGATAGTACTGAGGTTTACTGAGCTCCATACTCACACTTGCCAGTGAAACTCGAGACGTCAGATCAGTGAAGCCCAGACGTGATAAAGGGTAACAACTTTAAGATGATGAGGCGCCCTTCTTGAGAGAGATTAATTACGCACTTGGTGATGGTTCTGCGGTTCGCCAGAGCTATTAGGCGCGTCTGTCGCTGATCCTGCCCTCTGAAATCCCGGCAGCGTGAAGGTTGTGAAATTGCTGCTCTTTCAGCCTGGGAAAGGGATGCGCCCGCTCTCTGGAGCCCTCGAACACGAGCATGGCCACCGCCCTTCCTAGCTCTGGAATGCCGTAGGATGGGTCTGCTCAGACTTGTAGCTCCCACAGGCTACGACTCCGGCCTCCGGTTAGGGGTTCGGGCCTCCCGACCGGCCAGCTGTCCACAGCCCTGGCTGATTGATAGAGGTTGGGATGTGCACCAGAGCACAGAGGAAAGCTGTGGGTTTTGAGGTTAGGGTCATTGATTTCATTTACTCCCTCTTCTCCCCCTCCCCCATCCTCTTCTTATCACTCTTCCTTTTGGTTTGAGGCCTTGTTTTAGTATCTGCACAAATTTGAAAAAGAAGGCTTTGTGTGATACACAGCTGGGGTGGGGGCTGACCAAGTCCATCGTGTACGGGAGTGGGGGTCTTTTTTTATTCTTATTTTTGATAGTGCCTGGGGCGCCAGGGCTCCAGCTAGCGCCATTCTGAGTAGACCAGGCTCCTCAAGGCAGGATTTCCTTTTGGGGGGCGAGGGGGGAGAGCATAGGCTTGGCATAGGATGTTTTCTTCTCTCACATTCTCAATTCCCAGCGGTGCTGTGTTAACCACCAGGGTCCTTAGGTTTCTGTATTTCATTAATTTGCCACTTTACTTATTCAAAGGCACTCGAAGAAAATGGCTATGAATTCCGAATCTTTTTGCTGGTCCTGACTCTCATGAGGCTCTTGCATACTGTTGCTTTATATCTGGCTGTATTTTAAAAAGAAGTAAGCGTTGGGGCACCTGGGTGGTTCAGTCAGTTAAGCGTGTGACTTCAGCTCAGGTCATGATCTTGTGGTTCGTGGGTTCGAGCCCCACGTTGGGCTCTGCTGACAGTTCAGAGCCTGGAGGCTGCTTCAGATTCTGTCTCTCTCTGTCTCTCTCTCTCTCTCTCTCAAAAATAAACAAACGTTAAAAAAAATTAAAACTCATGGTATGGAGCCTGCTTGGAATTCTCTCCCCTTTCTCTCTGCCCCTACCCCACTTGCTCTCTCAAATGTATATACATACACATGATTTTAAAAAAAAGGAAGAGTTCTGAGGTCTCAAGAGTCACCCTTGCTCCTCTGGCACCCCTCAGACCCAGAGTCTTATTGATTCGATTTCCTCAATACATCTCAACTCTGCCCTCTTCTTGCCATCCCTACCATCACTGCTTGAGTTCAGGTTTCATCTGGACCACTGGGTACCAGCAGCTTCTCCCGGGGCTCCTTGCTTCCAATCTTGATGCCTGGAATGATTCTCAGACCATCTTCTCAAACTGCCTGTAATCAATGGTCAGTTTTATTTTGTCTGGTTAATTTCCAATCAGTCACACACCAACGCAAGCGGCCTTACTAAGCCTGACTCCTGTTGAGGTTGAACCACATGCGACTCCCCACTAATTTGCCCTCACACAGGCTGGTCTCTGTCCCATTCAACAAGAGGAGCCTATGGATCACAGTCTTGGTGGGATGATTCGGTGGGCTTCCATAGATCTTGTGCACAGATGCCCTAGCACTTAGGCTGTGTTTGTTTCATTAGACTGTAAGCCCCTTGAGGACAGAAACCAACCGAAGGGAGGGAGATGATCAGTCCCTCGGGTGCTGAGACTTGGGTTGTGTGACCACAGAGGAGCAGGCATGGGACTTTTAGACTGGGAACTTGAACTCATGGTAGCTTCCACATTGCGTAAGTTGAAATGTGCACTTTCACTATCATGTAGCTTGATTTTAACATTTAATATTAGAGTTGGGCCTTAAATGAATTGTATAATTGTATATATCCACAGTATGTGGGTGTTTTTGTTTTTGTTTCTTAATAAGTGCTTTAAAAGGCACTTAAACAAGCAAATGGATGTGTAACTCCATTGCCCTGTGATTCTGTGCTCAAAAACAGGAAAAGACTCCACTCTCCACTTTTGAAATGTCAAAAATCTTAGGCCATTAAGATAGTCTCCCATCCGTAGACCTATCATTCCATGCTTGTATGTTTCATAGTTTGTGTTTCCCAGGAATCTTTCTCCCAAGGAACTCAAAATGCATGCCTGTTACATCTTCCGGCAACTAGCAATTGGTAGATATTAAACGTTTTAACTTTTCAAAGTACGTTCGAGGTAGAGAATTGAAGCAAAGAGAACCAATTGTTAGATTAGGGTCACAGTGTTGGATGAAAGAGCTCAGCTGAAGTCCCTTAAATTCAGCTCGGTCCTTCTGTTCGTGAAATCGTATCTTACAGAACATTCACATCAAACATTCTCCGTGGAAGAGGAGGGAGCTGAACGTTGGCTTTTCAACAAATGGCATTTGGTGTGGATTCACTCTAGATATGCATAGAAGACCCTGAAATAAGATAGAAGTAGTTTAACTGCCGGAAGCATTTGCTGTTGCCTGGAAGACAGGAGAGCAGAGCCAGAACTTCTTTCCGCTGCTGCCTTTCGGCAGTGGTGGTGCTTTCTAAGGGCCTTTTAATGATTTGGCTTTTTTTTAGATCAGCCAGTGAAGTGCCCCCAACTCCCCTTCATCCTATGCAAAGCCTGCGGGCTGCTTTAGTGCTTTTGTTCTGAGACAAAATTGAGCTTCAGGTATCCTGCCGAGATCCCAGGACTAAATCAGTCCTCCCTTTTATGAGGTTTTCAGAAACTGCTGTTCTAACTTCCAGTGAAATCTCAAACATGTGCTTTCTGCTTTATGACAAGTAAGAAGTACAGTAATTGAAAGTTGCTTGAGTGCTGTTATTCTCGAGCGAAACCCTGTAATGGAAACTTTTGTTCTGTGGCATCCATGATTAAAAGCAAACATAAATTTTCTGCCGCTCGCTGGTCGTAACTCTTGGACCAGATATACAGTGTATTTTTGTATGAACTGCACTTAAGAAAATCGTTTTCAAGAAACCATCGAAGCTTACAGCTCAGCGTTCCTTTCTGTTACATTTTATCACGCCCCCACTCCCCATCGTCTTATTTCAAGTCTTATTTCAACGGAGACACCAATTACAGGTAAATTCAAATAACATTTCCCCGGCGAAGAATGCTTTCCTCTCAGATCATTGTTGAATACTCCTAAAAAGGGTGTGGTGAGTTTTGCTGTTCTAGGGATAGGGTTTCCCTCTTTGTTTTCCTAGGAGAATTTCATCCAGATGAATCGGTTTCATAGCGTTTTATTTGTCTTTTTTCGTCAGTATGCTAGGGACGAAAATCTGAATGGAATCAGAAGACGTTTGCCTTTCCCCCCTTTAAACGTGATCAGGTCAAGACAGTTTTCTTTGGGTCAAGACAGTTTTCTTTTGATCGTGGTGCCTCACCGCACAGCTGCCTCATCTGTTAGTCATTTTTCAGGGTTTGATGTGAAATATATAGATTGGGCAGAACAACCCGCTGTAGGGAAAAGTCACAGCGTTACCTCCGACCTCTGAGTGGCAGGGAACGTAGGTGTGAGGGCAGCGTTTTCTCAGCCCTGGGCCCGTGCTGCAGTGACTGCAGCTTCAAAAAGCATTTATACTCACAGAGCTTCACAAATTCTCCGTTATTAGAAGTGAACGTTTAAAATCTGTCGCCCAGCGGCTAAGAGCATGGGCTCTGGGTCTGGGCCTCCTGGGCTGGAATCACACCTCGGTCGATTTCTAGCAGTGGGATTTCGGTGCAGGTTACCTAACTCGTGTGTCTCTAGGTCCTGGTCATTAAAATGGAGATAATGGTATCTACTTTATAGGGTTGTTGTTAAAGGGCTAAATAAGTTACTATTCGAAAAGGGTTTAGAACAGTGCGTAGTGCATGGTAAGTGCCCTTTAAATGTTTACCCCAGGCACTTCGATATCTCAGCCCCTATGTTATGGCTGTTCAGATGACAGGAGAGAAGAATTCTCAACTTTTATTTCTTTGTGTCTCCCCTGCCCTCAGCACCTGGACTCTGCATCTAGCAGCCCGTCATGTAATCTTGTTTCTCCTCAGTTTCTCACTAGGACAGGGATAAGTACTGGTCATTTGTTGATTTGATGACCCATTGTGTCTTTGACTATGGGTAGAATTCTAGACCAGCTCTTTGACCAACCGTTTGCTCAGTTTTCCTGAACGGATTCACCTTTGAACTGGGAGTGGGTAGCGGAGTCTGGGCTGTGTATATGTATGTGTGTGTATATATATATTTATAGTATATATACTATATATACATAGTATATATAGTCATATATGTGTATATATATTTATACACATATATGTGTGTATTTATGTTTATACACATATATGTGTGAGTATAAATATAAATACGCACATATGTGTGCATATTTATATACACACACACACACACACACACACACACACGCACACACACACACATATATATTTGACTTTCTATTACGGAAAACTTCAAACATCACACCGGTAGGGAAAATAGCACGGTGAGCCCCCAGGCACTCAGCGCTCAGATACCAGGATCACCAACTTGTTATACCCTCTCCCCCTCCCCTTCAGTGGATTTACTTTGAAGCAGCACCCAAGCATCATATCATTTCCTTCATAAACAATTCACTAAGTAGCTCTTTTTTTAAATTATTTTTTAATGTTTATTTATTTATTTGGGGGGGCGAGGGGCCAAGAGAGGGGGAGACAGAGAATCCCAAGTAGGCCCCGTGCTGTCTGCCCAGAGCCCGACGTGGGGCTGGAACCCACGAACTGTGAGATCATGACCTGGGCCAAAATCAAGAGTCAGATGCTTAACCCACTGAGCCACCCAAGCGTCCTTCACTGAGTAACTCTTAAAAACTAAATCAATAACATATCATACCTTAAAAAATCCAATAATGCCTAAATATTGGCAAATATCCAGTCAGTATTCAGATTTCTCTGATTGTCTCATAATTTTTTTTTTTACAGTTGATTTGTTTGAAACCACATCGCTTCTGTTAGCTATGTCTCTAAAGTCTTTTTAATTTTTTTTTTTTTAAGTTTTTTTTTTTTTTATTTATTTTTGAGACAGAGAGAGACAGAGCATGAGTGGGGGAGGGGCAGAGAGAGAGGGAGACACAGAATCTGAAGCAGGCTACAGGCTCTGAGCTGTCAGCACAGAGCCCGATGTGGGGCTCGAACTCACAGACCGCGAGATCATGACCTGAGCCGAAGTCGGACGCTCAACCGACTGAGCCACCCAGGCGCCCCTAAAGTCTTTTAAACCTAAAGTTTCTCCTTCCACTTGAACTTTCTCCGGGTCTGCCACCTTGCCACATTCCCAACCTGATCCATATTTCCCTCTTAATCTATAAAGGTCTACAGAATATTGGGTTCAAGAGTGTCCTAGGCCCTTGTCGTCGAGAAGGCCAGATGTTGGCCGCCTCGCCGTCCTGGGTGGCTCAGATGCAGTTCTCCAGATGGGCAGCCCTTGTCCATTTCTCCCCTCCGCCTCCCTGTGTGGGGACTCTGACCTCCGGCGGGCTGCCCTCATAGTAATGGGAGGGCTGCCCGCAGCTCTGGGTTTGCTTCCTGTCCTCTCGGAACCCCAGGAGAAGGAGGCCAGCTCTGGTCACCCTCCCTTCCCGGGACATGTGTGATACTCTGATTGGCTAAGCCTAAGTCGTATCCACACTTCTGTAGCCAGAGGGTGGGGTCACAAACCACGTGGACTGAACATCAGGAAAGGGGAGTGCTTACCAAGGAAAATGAGAGTGTGTTACCAGAGGGAGGGGACACGGATGGAGTGTAGATGCCCGCTAGAGTCATCTGTGCTTAACCCCATGGCAGCATGCCCAGCAAGTGGCCATCCAGCCTCTGCCGGAGCGTGTCTAGTGACCACAAAGAACCGTCTCCTTCGAAGGCCATCCTGACATCAGCCATCCGCTCCTGGGGGCCCGGGCAGCCTTCAGAGACTTGCAGATAATTCTTCTGTCTCTGAAATGGAAGATTCCCTGGGTCCTTTGGCCATTCCTCACATGGGAAGGGTTCAAGTTTCATCACCATCCTGGCTGTTCCTATCTGAGCCCTCTCCTAGACTGTCTGGGACCTCTCTTAAAGGGCACTCCCCACACCTGAACACAGACTCCGGGGGGTCTGCCCGAAGCACAGAAGGTCAGCTTATTACCTCCTCCGTTCTAGACACTATCTAAACTTACATTACCACAGCTCGAGATTGCATTAGCTTTTCTGACAATCACATTACACCGTGTTGACTCCCTGACCTTTTTGTCAGCCAGAACTCCAAAGTCTTGTTCATCAATTTTATACCTGAACAAATGAGAACAGAGTCCCAAATCTTATCTCTGTTATCGTTAAGAACGTGTTTACCTAGATTTGATCATTTTCTGCAATCTGTCGGAATCTGTTTTGCGTGCGTGTGTGGTCACCCACAATAATCACAGCCCCTTCCGGGCCATGAATCATGTGATCCTTGCAGATCTTCCTAGAATCTGGGGATGGAGTCCCAGCTCACACCACGAACGCTTCCTCCAGGCTAATACTGGTCCATTAGTTGTTGAAACAACGTAAAATCCAGCCAGTTCTAAATTTGCCTAATGATCTTACTCTTCAGCCCCCATGTCTCCATCCGGTTAGCCTTTATCATAGGAGACCTTAACAGACTGCCTGCTCTAACTTAGAGACTTGCTGTTTCCCTGTCAAGGAAAGCTGGTGTGAAATGAGTTCTGCCTCGCGAACTCATGCTTGCTGCTAAACCGATCACTTCTTCTCCTACGTGTGTGTTTAATGACCGTAATAAGCTGTAGGATCTGTTGAAGGGTTGATGTCAACGTCACCGATCTGAAGTTTGCAGAATCTCCCCCATTTTGCCCATTTGTATGAAAATCAGTACTGCCTTCCATCTGTTGGTTGCTGGTGATGAAATCACTGACAGGTGTGAGGTGATCTTGTGGGCCTATTTTCTCCCTCCTGCATGTAATTCGTACCTTACAGGAAGAGAGTTTGGAGGTCAGGTGGGCCTGTGTGGAGTGTTGGTACATTTGTTTCCTGCACAGAACCCGGTAGGAAGAGCTGTGGCCAGAGACCATGTCAGCGTGTCATTGAGAGCACCCTGTTTGTTCATGATGCTCAGATGCTGCACTTTCTGAAGGCTGTGTGGCAGTAGTGGCTGCCTTGTCCCCAACACTCCCCTCCTCCCACACTCTCATTAGGACACTAATAGAGCCTGAGGGAGTCTTTTCCTTAGTGCCATTTCTCCCCACCGGGCTTGGGCAGGATGAGAATCTGGCTGGCTAATTAAGTGTGGTATTTTGTTTCAAAATTAGCAAGAGACAGGAAAACTCACTACAAAGCAACCTTAGTGTCCTTGCTGCTAGATTTTTCTTAACACTTGACTTTTCAGGATGAATCACTCCGTTTATTTTGAAAATTTTACCTTCTTTTACAAGGGACTTGTTTTCTTCCCCGAGGGTGTTTGCCTGTGCGAGATTGCACTTAAATCTGTTCTGTCCTTTGCAGTTTGGCCCCTAACAAGTCTGACATTTCAAATGTTAGGCATGAGGATGAATTGGCATTAAATGCCTTCAGACAGTTTCCGGGGGGAAATCACTTCCCTAAATTTGCAGAAGGTCCGGGCTTCAGCCCTCGGGTGCACTGTTGTTACTTTTACAAATGCGCTTTAGAGTAAAACACCGCCTCCTACCCCGGGCACGTCCTCCCTTTCATTTTGCGTCGGAGAAAGTGTTCCTTTGCAACGGCTGTGGTGGAAACGCTCTGGTTTTGAAGCGCTTTTTGAAGGGCT
The DNA here is from genome assembly GCA_030068075.1 of Paguma larvata. NCBI lineage: Eukaryota > Metazoa > Chordata > Mammalia > Carnivora > Viverridae > Paguma > Paguma larvata. The sequence goes on from CM057843.1 coordinate 8,785,010, forward strand.
GCTTTCCTGCGAAGGCTCAGTTAGTGACTTCTTCTGAGGTCGCCTGAGCCCGTTCTCTGGTGGATGCGGCCACAGAGATGTAGTTACCAGGCGAGTCTGGATCCCTGGAACCAAACCCGGTGCGCCTTCACGAGGAGCCTGTTGGTTTGTACGCATCCTCGGCACAAATTACGGTTCTGCTGCTCACGTTAACAAGCCATGTATATTCCTTTACTCAGCATCTACTTAAACACTCTTTTTCCACTTGTTGACTTTTTCCCGTTTGCAAGAAAAAGCCAGGATTTCATTTTTTTAAGTTAAAAAAATAATCCTCTTTGTAGAGCTAATCAGTAATGGTATCGTATATTACTCTTCCAGCAAAAGAATAGGTGTATACTGCATATATGAATGTATATGCTTAAATATCTTTTATGCCAGTAGGTTTTTTCCTGAGAGAAGGAGGGTGGGAGAGGGAGAGAGAGCACACGCAAGCCGGGCAGGGGCAGAGGGAGAGGGAAATGGAGACTCTAAAGCAGGCTCCGTGCCCCCAGTGGAGCCCGACTTCGGGGCTCAGTCTCATGACTGTGAGATCATGGCCTGAGCTGAAATCAAGAGTCGGGACGTTTAACCGACTGAGCCACCCATGTGCCCTACAAGATTTTTAGCATTTGAAATTAGTTTTTGTTTTCCGAAAGGACAGAAAATTTCAAATAAAACAAAAGGCATGCCGGTATAAGTCTCACTCCCACTGCTGACTATAGCTTGCCCGCCCCCTGTGCAGCAGCCACCATGGTCAGGTTCTTCTATGTCCCTTCAGAGGTATTTTGTCCTTATACAAGCGTGTCCCTGCTACATGCATACTTTTTAATTTTTTTTTTTTTAAACCAAGCCTTCTAAACAGATCTTGCTTATATTCCTGGCTGTCCCTGACAGGTGCTGCTTTTTTTCTCAGGTGGGTAAAGACTAGAAATGCCATCCCATAGCCCTGTGGTAACTTTGTCCCATGCCTGCTTTGGTAATGAACCCAACACAGAGACAAGGAACAGAATTCCACCCCCCACTCCCCCAACGCCACTATGCCTAGAAGGGAAATGGCTTAGCCTGACATGTTCGCGGAGTATGGTGGGCTAGGGAGACCTTTGAAAGCAGCTTTCCGCGTCCTTGGAGAGGGGCCCCCTCTAGAACCGACATAAAGCACTGAGAAGAAGTGTCTGGAATTTCCACTGCTGTGCCCTGCCGTTTGGATAAATTAAGAGGTTCATTCTCTGAGCTGTCATTCTTCCCTTCCAAGAGTATTCGGATTTATACAGGGACAAAAGACTTCCCCAAGCCAGGCACTTGTATTATGCTGTGTCTTTTGTGGTGCCTAGTATTAGGCAATCTGTATTTAATATAAGTTTTTTATTTACTGAGTGTGCTGCACTTTTAGAAAATCCATCACCACCAGAATCCAAGGTTATGAAATAGATAAAGGGATTATATCTGTTATTTTCATTACGGAAGGATTATTTTATTAGGCCAAATTGTTTTAGGTTGTGCGCTCCTAAGAGATTCAAAATGTGATTTCTTCCACTTAGAAAAACTCCTTGACAACATCTTTGGAATGCGTCTGTTGTTTTGAAAAAAATGTACAAATAGTACATCAAAAGTCATCTTACTAAATATCACACACAACTTTTCCCATCTCCTCTGAACATTCCTTATTCATTTCTATATGAGGCAGCTGAAAAAGCTTATAACTCATTCAGTTGTAGTTCATGGATGCATGTTGCTTACGAAAAATCAAAAGGTTGCTATGGGAATTAAATAGGTTTATTAAATAGATGATAGAACTTATGAAAGGCACACTTTGCAGAGATCCAGTGAACTTTAAAAGGGGACTTGGGATGCCTGGGTGGCTCGGTCGGTTAAGCAGCCCAGGTCATGATCTCACGGTCATGACATTGAGCCCTGTGTCAGCCTTTGCTCTGGGCATGGAGCCTGCTTAAGATTCTCTCTCTCCCCCTCCCCTGCTTATGCTTTCTCTCTAAAAAAAATTAATTAAAGAGGTCTTGACTTAAGAAAAATGGAAAGGGAACGAGTGTTAGTTTAGAAGCGAGAATATTTTCTGAACAATTAGCCATAAATGCAGAATAAATGTATGTCCTATAGGTCAGAACAAAAGTATAATGATTCTTGCCTCGCCTTACCTTCGTGAAGGTATCCTTTAAAGCTGTGTAATAACACTAAGACATTGGAAGCGCTCTAAATGTTCATCATGGAATGGTTAAGTAAATTACAGTACTCAGAATTATGTCGAACAGCTATTAAAAATGGAGTGAATGACCTTTGCTGGAACCTAAAACTATACTTCAGATATTGTATTCAAAACAGCAAGATCCCAAATTACACAGATACCGTGATTACAGTACAACACTGTTTAAACAGATGCTAAGAAGAAAGATTGCAGTAAATGCCCCAAATTGGTTACCATTATGTTGGGGTAGTGGTGTCTATGGTGGTGGGTCTCTGATTTACAAACGTTCGGAATGCAGTCACTTGTGTAATGAAAACATATGCGAGGAGATAATGGCGCTCTTGCCTGGAAAGAGTGTGCCTGTAGTTTGTGAACGCTTTGTTTTCACGTCGGTTCTCATACCCCCTTTCGATCTGGTCGGCAGTCAAGTGGCATTTTCAGAAGATGAGGAAGGAACCTCGCTCACAGTCGGCCATCTTACCGAACAAAGAAGAAACATGGGGGGAAAGAACCAGCATGCGGCCACCTGCTTCAAGAAAGCCTTTCTGGAAAGAATAACTTGAAAGTGACCTTTCCCAATGAGGGGGAGGGTAGTCCAGTGGATTAAGAGAGAAAGCTATATTCCGGATCTAAATAACCACGTGGGAATGAGGGGGAAAGTTGAGAAGGAGAAAGTTCATTTGATCCAGTCCAGGAGAGGAGAGGAGGGTAGAGAAGAGCCTGGGCCTGTGTGGAAACTGACGAGCGACAGAGCCGCCCCCTCCCCCCATGCTCAGGGGAACATTGTTGCCTTTTATAAGGAAAAGCAAAAGTTCCTTCGGCAGGTGGTGGGGAGCATGTGTTTCAGCTGATTCTGATTTGGAGGCGGGATCTCCTCGTGCCTGACGACTCTGGGAGGCGGACCCGCCGGGGCCTGCTTACACATGGGACTAGTGGCCTCTCTCAGGGTTTGGGCTTGGAATGAGAAAGGAAGGTCTGGCTTCCAGACACGCCAGGTAGTAAGTAAGAACCAGATGCCTTCGAATCAAAGAGGCCGGACTCAAACCCAAGAACCTCATCGGTGGGCCGGGTTGCAGAAGTACCTTTTCAGTAGGCTTCATTAGATCATAAAGAAGAACCTGGCTTCTGTTTGTGAAATAAAGGAGAAGAAATTCCTCAGGGAGCTTTCCGCCACCGCGTAGTGTCGGGGAGAGCGGGGAGCAGTGACTGGGACTGAGAAGCTCTCCATCAGGGTTTCTCACTTGGTACGTGCTCATAGTGCAAAATCAAGCCTGCGCCGTCCATTGCTGTGCACTGACACCGCCCAGCTTCGGTCAGTCACATGCGCTTTGAGTACCTCATTTGCCTCAGGCAGTGTCAGGCATTTTTAATTTCCCCGGGGAGCTAAGGCATGACACACGTATGTAAACTTAGAGTCCCTGTAAGATGATGGTTAGTGAGTTGATTCTAACAGGGATGGGGTTGCCGACAGAAGCTTCGAGAACAGAGAGTCCTGCGACCCCGTCAGAGGGCAGCCAGAAAGGCTGACCCCCCTCGTGGATGACCTGGCTCAGACCTCTCCTGCTCTTCTCTGGCTTTGAGATTTGGGGCGAGTTACTTTACCCTTTGCAAGCCTCTTTCCCCATCTGTAAAATGGGAATGATAGTAGCACCTACCTCGTAGGGTGACTGCGGGGGTTCGAGACGACGAGGAATTTAAAAAGCCCTTAGCATACTGGGCGGCACGTGGGAGCTGGTCAGGAGGTGGTGACTGTCATTCCACCAGACCAGAATCTCCCTGTGGACGGGGACTCCGTGCTCATCATTGTTATTCATCCTTAATGCATTTGGTATAACTTGTTAACGATTATTGGGCACAGATATTCACTGAAAGGCTGAATGAATAGGTTGGGACCCACAATTAAAGAGTCGGCAGGAGTCAGGGAGAAAGAGGAATAGAATTCCAAGCATAAAAGCGTGTCTCAAAGTTTGACAGAGATCTACGTTCTCCTGTAGATTTGTGCTTTATCATAATGAAGCAAAGAACCTTCTTGTGGAACACTGGGCAGTGGGGTCTTTGAATGTTAAACTGGGAAGGACGTTGGGGATTATGCATCAACTCCCTTCCTTTGCAGATGAGGAAACTGAGGAGAGGAGGCAGCCACATTGCTGACCAGCCTCTCAGCCCCAGGTTCCCTATTGCCAGGTCAGTGATATTCCTTGATACTCTTCCTGGTAGAGGTCTAAAATTTAAACATTTTTTAAAAGGTTTATTAGTTTTTGAGAGACAAAACGTGAGTGGGGGAGGGACAGAGAGCGAGGGAAACAGAATCTGAAGCAGGCTCCAGGCTCCGAGCTGTCAGCACAGAGCCTGACTTGGGGCTCGAACCCACAAGGTATGAGATCATGACCTGAGCCGAAGTCAGACGCTTAACCGACTGAGCCACCCAGGCGCCCCTCTCTTCCTGGTAGCGCTTTTAAAAATGGCCTACCGGTGTCCGTGTGACTTGGCCCACGTTTGCTCGCAGCACGGAGAGATAAGCATCCTGAAAAGAGGGAAATGCCACAGTCCTGTTTTTCCCGAGTGATTTTGTGTATCTTGGCCTGGAGACACCAGGACTGTGATTTTCCTGGTCCCGGGAGCCGGTTCCTGAGAGCAGAGCCACTTTCCTGGGGAAGGGCTGCGGTCAGGGCCCGGGGTGCCGGTCAGGGTCAGACCTCCTGGGTGGAAAGCCTCAAGTGGCTGTAACTCATCGCTGAAAAAACAAACACGTTACTTCGCTGAACAACAGCACCGAGCACTTAAGCAGGGGATTACCAGGGCTGAAATATGTGAGCCGGGAGGAAAGGAATTTAAAAGGAGCCAGGTGTTTCAATTCGTGAGTCTAGGCTGGTGAGGCTCGTAAGTGTGAAAGAGAAATTCCATTCAGATGACTGGCGGCCGCAGTATTTTTTCCTGTTGGGCCAACGGGGAAGGGAGACGAGGCACGTTGTTATCTCGGGGCCCTCCAGGCAGTTAGCGCCCTTCCCGTGTTGAGGGATAGCTGGGACCTGAGCCCTGGGTACCGGGGTCGCGGGAATTTGCCCCGCGCTTCCAGGAGGTCATTCCAGCCTGAGCAGGAAAATAGAAGCCAGAGCAGGGCAGCCCTCCCTGGACGCGTACATGGCTTTGGCCTCCAGTTTGGAAAGGGGGCTCCCGGGCCGGACCAGCTATTTTACTAGAGGGAGAATTTAGATGTGCTGAAACTTAGGAGTGGGCATCATTCCTCAAGCCAGTTCTTATTAGTGAATTATCCGGCGGGCTCAGTTGGTTGAGCGTCCGACTCTTGATTTCGGCTCAGGTCATGATCTCAACGGTTTGTGAATTCGAGCCCCACATCGGGCTCCCCGCTGACAGTGCAGAGCCTGCTTGAGATCCTCTCTCTCTCTCTCTCTCACTCTTATTCTCTCATTCTCATTCTCTCATTCTTTCTGCCTTTCCCGCATGCTCACACTCTCTCAAAATAAATTAATAAACTTAAAAAAAAAAAAAGATATGTTGGTGTGCTTTGAAATACTCTCAGAAACCCAACACAGTCTTCTTGAAGCTGGGCTTTGTAGTTCGCTATCCAGAAAGGATTTGTGGCATGAGCTCTGGTGACCGCATGTGCAGTCACCGCCCTCCACGGTGACCATGTACAGAACTTCTTTCGTGTTTCTGTTTAAAGACGCCTTATTCAGCACATACAGTCGATTCAGGAAGATCGAACTTCGCGGCCACATGAGCGTAACCCATCTGTGAACGAAGCTTGTGTCACGCATGCATTTGCTCATTAAGGCGCAGCGCAGCCTTCTTGCACTCAGCACACCAGACGGCACTGCAGCCTTGTGCTTGGGGGCCATTTTGAGCAGCGAAATCACCAACAGAAGGCACAAAAATGCGAAAAATGTGGCACGAAACCGACCATGAAAAGGACACTTGTTTATAGTACGAGCTGGAACAAGAAGGCAGAGTGTTGTCTAGTTTGACCTCAGCTGGGACACGTGTGGCAGGTGACTCAGATTCCTCACGAGTGGATGTCTGGCGAATGGCCGCAAAGGCGTCACTAGGTCGATTTGGGGGTTACAAATAAATGTGAATGAGGAGGCTAATTTACAAATAGAGAATTCATGAATAATGATTGCACCCATTTTTCCAATATGTCACGCTGAGCATGTAGGGCAACCTCTGTAATGCTGCTTGGCTTTAGTGCCCACGCCTGCAGCAAGTTCCTGTATTCCCATTACCTTTTCAGTTGTGCGGTTATAAAAAAAAATTAGAAGATACGAATTTGCAAAAGGAAAAATGCTTGAGATTGTCCAGATTCCACCAACCAGAGATCGTTATTGTTCGCATTTTGGTGCCTGTCTTTCCGGAATATTTTTCTCTACAAATGTATACCTGTTGTCCATAGTGTCACACATTTTATAGATATATATGCATAAATATGCTTAAAACAAAATTAGTATCATGCCTACTTATTGTTATACAATCTGCATTTTGCAGCTCCCCATGGCTGGAGCCTAACATGAGAGGTGGGAGTGAACGGTGAGGAGTGAGGCTGGTGGGCAAGTAGGGGGGAGAAAATGAAGGGATGTTAGGGGGGCAGGACCGTGTCCTGATGGAAGCCACTGGTAGGTTCTAAGAAGGGGCCTTCCACGATCAGATTAGATAACCATGGTAGCTGTATGGACAGTGAACTCGAGGGAAAGAGACCAGAGCCACAATGTCCAGTAACTTCTAGCCCTGTGTGACAGCGAGTGCCTTGAAACGTGGCTGGTCCTAACGGAGATTTGCTGTGTTAAATATATACTGGATGTCAGAGACCTGGTACCAAAAGAAGAAGGTAAAATATCTCCTTAATACTCGTTTTTATATCAATTGCATGTTGGGATGATAATCTTTCGGGTATATTAGGTTAAATAAGATAAACTAAAATTAGTTTTACCTGATTCTTTCTACTCTTTTTAAAAATATTTATTTTGAGAGACAGAGAGAGAGTGCACAAGTGCATGTGCAAGGGACAGAGAGAGAGAGAGAGAGAGAGAGAGAGCAAGCAAGCTCTGTGCTGTCTGCACAGAGCCCGATGCGGGGCTCAAACTCATGAAACCGCGAGATCATGACTTGAGCTGAAACCAAGAGTCAAATGCTTAACCGAATGAGCCACCAGGTACCCTGATTCTTTCTGCTTTTTAATGTGACTACTAAAAAATTTCAAATTGCTTGTAGCTTGTCTCGATAAATAAATTCCGTCGTAAGTTGAAAATATCATTAGTTGGAAATGCATTCGATACACTGAGCCTGCCAAACATCATAGCTGAGCCTAGCCTACCTGACACGTGCTCAGAACACTTCATTTGGTCTCCGGTTGGGCAAAGTCATCTAACACGAAGCCCATTTTATAATAAAGTGTCGCCTGTCTCGTGTAATTGATTAAATACTGTACTGACAGTTAAAAAAAAAACGATGGTTGGATGAGTGCAGAATGGTTGTGGGTATATTGGTTTGTTCACCCTTGTGATCACGTGGCTGACTGGTCCCTGTGGCTCGTGTGGCCTCAGGAGAGATACCACATATCACCAGACTGGGAAAAGAACCAGATGCAAAATTCGAAGTAGGATTTCTACTGAATGTGTGTTGCTTTGGCTTCAGCGTAGAGTCAAAAACTCAAGCCATTGTTAAGTCGGGCCCCATCCATGTTTCTGTTGGACAGCACTGGACCGAGGGGGAAGGTGCTGATGGGCTAAGTACACAGGGTAGTGGGAATGGGATGGGAAGGAGGGAGTGGGTCTGAGCAGCATTTGGAGATCACGATCCATGGCTGTCGTCTTAGCTTTGGAGGTGCTGGGTACCGGAGACAGACGTCCCACGGAGACACTGCAGGTTCTGTTCCAGACTACCACCATAAAGTGGGTCAAGTGAATTTTTTCACTTCCCAGAGCATAAAAGAGTTATGTTTACCCTATATTGTGGTCCGTTAAGTGTGCAGTTAGCTACGTCTAAAAAAATGTACCTACCTTAATTAAAAATACTTTATTGCTAAAAAACGCTGACCCGATCTGAGCTTTCAGTGAGTCATAATCGTTTTGCTGACAGAGGGTCTTGCCTCTATGTTGACAGCTGCTGACCGAGCAGGGTGCTGGGTGCTGAAGGCTGGGGTGACCGTGGCAATTTCTCAAAGTAACACAACAGTGAAGTTTGCTGCAATGGACTCTTCCTTTCATGGACAATTTCTCTGTAGCGTGTGATGCTGTTCATCCGCTCAAGCGCTGCCACTGCTTTATCGGCCAAGTTTATGTGATACTCCAACCCTTCTGTTGTCGTTTCAGCGGTCTTCCCAGCATCCTCACCAGGACGAGATTCCATCTCAAGAAACCACTTTCTAAAAAAAATTTTTTAATGATTATTTATTCTTTAAAAATTTTTTTTAATGTTTTTATTTTTGAGAGAGAGAGAGAGAGAGAGAGAGTGCGAGCAGGAGAGGGGCAGAGAGAGAGAGGGAGACACAGAATCCGAAGCAGGCTCCAGGCCCTGAGCTGTCAGCACAGAGCCCCACTCAGGGTCTGAACTCAGGAACCGTGACATCATGACCTGAGCTGAAGTCGGACACTTAACCGACTGAGCCACCCAGGTGCCCCATGTTTATTTATTCTTGAGAGAGAGATACACAGAGTGCGAGTGAGAGAGGAGTAGAGAGAGAGGGAGACACAGAATCTGAAGCAGGCTCCAGGCTCTGAGCTGTCAGCACAGAGCCTGGTGGAGGACTTGAACTCAAGAACCGCGAGATCATGACCCGAGCCGAAGTTGGAGGCTTAACTGACTGAGCCACCCAGGCGCCCCTCAGAAAACCACTTTCTTTGCTCATCCTCAAGAAGCAGCTCTTCATGCGTTAAAGTTTGGTCATGAGATTGCAGCAATTCAAATATAATAATAATAATGGAAAAGCTTGAAATGTTGCAGGAGCTGCCCAAATGGGACCCAGAGACAGAAAGTGAGCAAATGCTGTTGGAAAAATGGCGCCGCTAGACTTGTTCAACACAGGCTCGCCACAGACCGTCAGTTATTAAAAAATGCAACAGCTGGGGGCGCCTGGGTGGCTCAGTCGGTTAAGCGTTTGACTTCAGCTTAGGTCATGATCTCACAGTTCGTGGGTTCAAGCCCCACGTCGGGCTCTGTGCTGACAGCTGAGAGCCTGGAGCCTGCTTCGGATTCTGTGTCTCCTTCTCTCTCTGCCCCTCTCCTACTCGTGCTCTGGTTTCTCAAAAATAACTAAACGTTAAAAAAAAAGTTTTTTTAATGCAAAGTCTGCAAAATGCAGTAAAACGAATTGCAGGAAAACGAGGTGTGGCTGTATGTGTGTCCCTCCCAAATGTATGTGTTGAAGCCTTAGCCCCCAGGACGATGGCATTCATTAGGAGGTGAGAGCTTTAGGAGGTAATTAGTTTCCATGAGGTCATGAGATGGAGCCCTCCCTCACCATGGAATCAGTGCCGTTACGAGGAGGTCAGAGCCCGGCCTCCCTGCACCCCCGTGTGAGGCAGTGGTCTGTAGACCAGGAAGAGAGCTCTCACCAGACACCCAGTCTTCTAGCACTTTGGTTTTGGACTTGCCTGCCTCCAGAACCGTGAGAACTCCGTGTCTGCTGTCAAAGTCATCCATTCTTTCATATTTTGTTAATGGCAGCCTGAGCTAAGACAGGATGGATGAGACAGGAAGGAGTTAATGGCATCCAGGTATGTCACCAGCGGAGACAGGGGGAATGGAAGGAAGGGTGTTGGTTTTGTGGGAAGGCTAGGGGGAGTAAGAGCAGGTAGAGACGTTCAGCTGCCTGCGGAGGGGTAGGTCTGCGAGAAAAGTCTGCGAGTCCCCAGCAAAGAGAGCCAGGAGAGGGACTGAGGGTTCCAGAGACTGTGTGGAACGAGAAGGTGGCCGGAGGGCAGGTCCCGTGGAGCGCCAGCGGGGATCTGGGCACAGGATGGCAAAGGAACAGAGAATGGCGCGGGAGTGGGGACGTCACAGAGCCAAGGCAAGGTCTGTCACAGAGGGGCTGAGCAACTATGTGAACGGAAAGTGTCACAACACTTTGAAAGGTACCACTTGGGACGTAGAAATTTAGGAGGGGTGCTCTAACTCAGCAATCTGAGCAATGTCTGCACTTACGACTGTGAGTAACAGTACTCGATGTTCTACACCGCGTCCTCTGTACCAGGCACAGCACTACAGGCTTCCCACAGCGGCCCCACGGGGCACCTACGCTTCTTATCCCCGCCGTGCAGATGAGGCCGCCCAGGCACAGAGCCGTGAGGTAACTTACCCAGAGTCGTGTCGTGAATGACACCTGTGGGACTTCAGGCCCCGCCCCCTCCACCCAGTGTGTCCTGAACTTTTTTGCTACTTCCACACTTGCCCTGGCCAGAAGCGGGGAACTGTCCTTTCAGCCTTAGTCACGAGTCTCTGAGACCACACGAAAAATCGACCCTTCCTTTAGTGCTGGCCTGTGGGAGCAGTGGTGATGGATGGCAAATTGTGGAGAATTCTGCATTCCAGTGCGCTGAGGTCAGCGTATGCGGGAGCCGAATCCCACTGGTTTCCAGGGCTCAGCCTGTGCTCCTGGGGCGGCCTGGCTCCTCCCGACCGCGCATTGTGAGTGGATGAGCGTCCGCTTCCTGGGTGCCCGTTGTTTTGGTGCTCCCCATCATTTCCGCCCTTACGGCCATCCCACCGATGAATCCGCAGGACCCCAGGCCAAGAGCAGGGTGGAAGGGCCGGTGCAGCCCATCTCCGTGGACCGGGACTTGCTTTCCCGTGAGGAATGCTGCCCCCACCCCCAGCCCTGCCCGGACTCATGCCTGAGGTTTTACTGCTTTCGTTCACTTCCATACATGGAAGCGGGGTTGCCAGCCTCCCCCGCGAGAGGGCCTGTAGCAGGAGGTTTGTTTCCCCACAGCTGACAGACACCCCCTGGCTCACATTTTTAAAATGTATTTATTGAAAAAGACTCTGGATTTAACCACACATGTCTGCAGAAGGAGAGCTTGGCCATCTCCCCAGAGAGAATAGGCAGTAGAAACTGCAGTCTGGGTCCCGAGGGCCGTGGTTACAACACTCACCTCCAGCTCTGTGATTGTTATGGAAGTTCTAATTGCGTAAATGATGAGCTAGTAAATCTTGAAATAAGTAAAACGGGGAGGAGATCCATTTTGTAAACGCGTGTGTGTATGAACATATATTAGCATACATACATTTTTGTCACCGATTTAAGAAAAGTGTGTCTGAGGAGGACAAACCAAAATGTCGTAATGCTGTGCTGAAACGAAGTGCCAAAAACAACCCAACCCCGGGCTGCCAGTCCTGATGCCTGTAGACCTTGACACTGCCTAGTAGCCAGCGGATGTGTATTTGCAAAGAACTTCATTGGTTCTGCGAAGGAAATGCTTTTTATAATGCACAGCACTAGGGTTCTACCCATTTTACTTTGCTTTCGCTTCCTAAAAGATCAATGATCAGACCACGTAAGAGACTTCTAGAAAGGATCGTGGACAACAGTGGATGCTGAAGTCATTTGGGGAATTCTTGAGTGTGCGTTTCTCATGGAGCCTTCTCGACTGGTTTGGTGTGTAATTTGCGGGTCCTCTTAGGCCCAAAGTACCATATTGTCTCCTCCTTTCTCTGCTACCATCTCGGTCGCGTACAATTCTTTGGATATGTTTTGCCGGATTTTCTTTGTAATCTGCCTCACATCTCTGAAATTTGTTAAGAGTGGAATCCGAATTATTCGAAAGCTGTAATTCAAGACTGTAAAATTCTGGAAGCCTGTGACAAACTCTGGTTTTGTTTTGGGGAGCTGGAAGAAGGGTGGAAAGATTGGTACTGGCCTGACAGTTTGCTCAGCCCACCCTCCCCCAAACACTCAATACTGTTCCTGCCTTAGATTAGACCTTAAAAAAAAAAAAACCACACCTTCTAGTCCTTTCTTATCGTGATTTATTTTGAGCTTAGAATAGCAAACCTTAAGCTTCTTGATCTCTGTCCTTGCTCCCTTCCCCCACCAGATCCCTTTCTTTACTTGTATAAAAAGATTTTGAAATTCTTCCTTGATTCTTTCCTGCCTCGAGGGAAAGGGGTGTCGGCACCGGCTTTATTGCTGGAGCCCTGATGTTGATCTGAATTCCTTCTCTTGCTCTTTTGCTAGTTAAAAGATTCCCTGCTGTGACAGATGGATGTGTATTCAGAGGGCATTGAATTTGTAAGGTGGATGGAACTGCCTTCTGAGTTAAAGGGCTTCTTTTAAGCAACCCTTCTTTCCCTTTTTTAAAAAAATGATTTCTCAAGCATCAGGCTGTCATCAACCTACTAATTGTTTTGCCTCCAAGCGGGACCAATAGTTGGGGCAAATTACTTCTGGCTGCTGAGCTGTTTGGTTTCAGCATTATCCTCCCAGAAGCTGCGGGCCAAATGGCTGTTATCACAAGGTGTTGGGCCTGCACGCTGGGGCCTAAGGATGGGTAATGTCTGTCTGCATCACCCACCCCCAGCTGCTGCTCCCAGGCTGGAGCTCAGGCTGAGTCCCCAGCCCCCCGGGGTGGGGGGTGGGGGTCGGGTGGAAGGAGGGGGGAGGGCCCTCCCTTTGCTGCCTTTTCCAGATTGAGGAAGGAGATAGTGCTAGCAAAGGAGGCCAGTAGAGCGGAGACTTAGTCTCTGTTCTTCCTGTTCTTAAGCGCGGACCCCATTGTCTTGTAGGGAATCTACTTCTCAACCTCGGAGCGCAGTGGGAAGAGGCAGGGAATGGTGTTGGGACCTAGTTCTGTTAGGTTTGCCTCAAGAGCTTATCCCAAGGGAAACATCAAGTTGTGATTTTTCAACCCTGGCCGATACCAGAGTCCACTGGGAAGCTCTTTGAAAATACATATTCGCGGGGCAACTGGGTGGCTCAGTCGGTTGAGTGTCTGACTCTTGGCTTCAGCACAGGTCATGATCCCAGGGTCGTGGGATCGTGCCCCATGCCAGGCTCTGCACTGAGCACGGAGCCAGCTTGAGAGTCATTGTCCCACCCCACCCCCCACCCCCCGCCTCAAAACAAAAAACAAAAACCATATTTCCAGTGCTTGTCACTGTTATGTCCCCAGCATATACCACAGCACCTAGGACATGCACTATATGAAATTAGTTGAATGCAGGGGAACCCCGTTCTGCCTGCCTATGACGTCTAAGAAAGGGAGGATACAATCTTGTAGATTGACTTTCATAGAGTCACTCATTGATACAGAGTCCAGAGTAGCTGCGAGATGGATGTATCCTTCCTTCCCGTTTGAGACCCCGTAGTCATGCAGCTCTGATCCGCCTCAGGCAAGCCCTGATGATTGTTAGCGTTAATATGCTTTTAGGTCACCACGATACTCCAGCATCTAGTGCTTTGTGATCTAGAATGCGACATACAAATGAAGGGGATGCTGAGAAATAATCATAATAAGAGTAAGAATTACAGCTTTCGTTCATTGGGTGTGCACTTGGCCAGGACCTGGCCAGGTGCTTTGTACATATTTATTTAAGTTCTCACATTGATGTGGGCCGGCTAGGTCTGAGGACCCAGAGGGGGTCCCACAGGACCAGCCAAGGGGGTCCTTGGCTTCGTACAGGATGGAAATCAAACACGAGCCGAGAGGAAGTAAGAGCAGAGTTTATTGAGGACCTAGGGAGAGCAGATACAGATAGCGCATCTGGGAGCGTGGTCTTGTCTTTGCTTGGGGTCTGGAGTCTGTATCGAGGACAGTGGTGTGGTGTGCGTGTCCTCTCAGGCATCCAGGGACTGTGCTCAGGGTCCTCCATAAGTCATTTATGCCCTGGAGCCAGGGGTCTTGCTTCAAGGTGTTTGGAGTCTTGGTCTGTGTTCATGGAGACCTCACTGGACGCTCTGTTGTGCTGGGAGCCTCCAAAGAAATCATTAACTCCTTGACCTTCACAAGGTGGATATCCACTAAGGCATGTGTCAGGTAGGGGTGCAAGTCCTAGCAAGAATAGAAGCAGGACAAGAAGCAAAGGAAAAACCCAGCTTTTTCTTTCATGGGGTCCCTTCCTTTTCCCTGTCTCAGCATAGCCGTTGAGGGAGGCACTCTTGGACTGAGTAGTTTTGCCAGTCATGCTGATAAGTCAGATACTGTTGAGGCAGTATTTGAGCTTGGCCCTCTGAGTCCAGATCCTGCCCCTGAAACTGCCTAGTAACTGACGAAGGCTGTCACTTGAAGAGGTGTCTTCCATGTGCCAGGCACCACGATGGGAAGTACTCACATGTGTTGCCTCATGTTATTTTCTCAAGAACCTATGAGGTAGGTACTATTACCCCCATTTCACAGATGAGGAAACCGAAGCCCAGAGAGATTAAAAAGTGAGCCCACAGAGCTACTCAGTGGCAGAATCACCTGGTTTTCTTTTCATATTTTTAAAAATTTATTTATTTATTTTGAGAAAGAGAGAGAGAGAGAATGAGCAAGTGGGGAAGGAGCAGAGAGGAAGAATCCCAAGCAGACGCTGCACTGTCAGCATGGAGCCTGATGTCAGGCTTGAACCCACAAACTGTGAGATCATGATCTGAGCCAAAATCAAGAGTCGGACGCTTAACCAATTGAGCCACCCAGTTAGTTACATTTTTGAGGCACATTTGGGAAGCAAATATGGCCTCTGTCTTCAGCAGGAATTTCTCAGCTGGGATATTACTGGAGATAGGGCGGCACACCAAACACAGACTCTGAGAAAAGGGAGGATTCAAGAGAGTGGTGGAAACCTTCAGTTCTCAGAAGACGGGCTTCTGAATATTCAGGCACATAGAATCCATCAACCTCTTGTCTTCTTTTAGTTAACCCACCTCCCCCAACACACGCGTGCACGCACACACACATGCACGCACGCGCAGAGTCTCTCACTACCCCAGGAAAGAATGTCTACGGCAGCAAAGAAAGAGCCCTTTGAGCAGCCAAAAGGGTGAAAACAGCCAAGGTCCCAGGACCCCAGGGACATTTCCAGCCTGTGGTTTGCTGACCCAGCCCAAAGTGGCTCCTGATTGGCTGATCATCTCTGAAGGATTAGCATTTCTGTGAAAGGGCAGGATTGACATTGACGGAGATTCTAGAGCGAAGAAAAAAAAGAAAGACATCATCGAGAGAGAAGCTGTGGGAGCAAACAGGAGAGGGCTGCCCCTGACACCGGAGAGTGGACAGAGGTGTTGGGACGGCTGTGTGTGCCGTGGCCCTCCGGTCTGCACTCCTGGGCCCCTCTGTTCGTTATATCGGGGGAGGACGTCCACACCCTTAGTATCCACTGACTTTTCACTGTTTAACGTCTGTTCCCCAGGGTTCCTCTAAGACCCACTTGGGCTCGCTGTCGCTGTCGGGCTGCACGCACTGATGCCTCCTGTCACCTAACTGTATGAAGCACGTGGGCGACTTCCACATGGACCTTGTTTGTGTGTTTATGAAACACAGGGGAATAACCTTCTCTTCCACAAAGAAACATTCTCCTTACCCAATTTTCTAGAATCCTACGTCCTTTCTCGTGGAACTTCTATTTTCTAACCTTTGGTAGAGATGTAGGAGTAAAAGTAAAAAGCAATTTTGCCTCCACTCTGTGCCATGCGGAGGTGACAGGGAGTGGTGGGCCTGGGGCGAACTGGAGAGAGCACCCTTCATTCAGAAGAGTAGCCATGCGGGAATGCAGACCTGGGTGGTCGAGTCTTCCAAAATGTTTACAGAACGTGGACTCTTCCCATCTCTAAGTGGTCTTAGCTAGTTAAAACCTAAAATGTGTGTGTCAGGCGAGACATCTGAGGGCCTGGTTTCGTCCTTGGGTGGCCTGCTGGTGAATTTGGCCTTGGGGGCTGCCAGTGGTACAGCAGCTCCAAACACTGTGCCCTCTGTGCTCCGTCTGTACCTGGCAGTCTGTGGGGCACCTGTGGGTGGGGGGTGTGCGCAGAGAGTTCCTGGGAGCATTCAGGAGCCTGAAGCACGGGGTTTCCAGGGAGTTTATGGTCTTCTAACAGAGGAAAGGCCTTACCTCAGTCAGAGAAGCGATGAAAAACAGAGAAGACGGCATTCAGCCGTGTAAGTCAGAAGGCGAGCCTGGGACTCCTTGGCGTGATCAGGGAAGCTAGGGTTTGCTGCGGCCGGGGAGGGGAGGGGGGAAGGCACAGTTCACGCAGAGTTCCCAGGGTGAGCTCAAAAGTGGTCACAGCACATACTCTCTGCATAGGACTCGACTGTCTTCTTCAGAGCGCCTTCAGCGGTGCGCATTACTGACTACAGGGCTACGGGGGGAGGGAACTCACACTTACCTGCACAAGGGGAAACTGTGCCAGCCGGGGACGGAGCACCGTGCCAATGCTTTACAAGCTCTTTTCCATGTTACCCACCAAACAACCCTGTGATTAAGTGGTGTTAATCTGCTTTTTTTCAAGTGAGGAAATTGAGACTCAGAGAAGCAAAGTGATTTGCCCAGGCCATGCACATTAGCAAGTGACAGTGATGGGATTCAGGCTCAGGCCTGTCCAGAATTCAGCCGCCTTTTTTTTTTTTTTAATTCATTTTTGAGAGAGAGAGAGAGACGGAGCGCAGGCTGGGAAGAGGCAGAGAGAGAGGGAGACACAGAATCCGAGGCAGGCTCCAGGCTCTGAGCCGTCACCACAGAGCCTATGCGGGGCTTAAACTCGTGAACCATAAGATCATGACCTGAGCCGAAGTTGGATGCCTAACCAACTGAGCCACCCAGGCACCCCCAGCCTCCTTCTGTCATAAAAAGCATTCTGGTCCATGCAGCTGTAAAAGGCAGACCAGGGACTCAGACTCAGGTCCTGAGAGGGCCTGGGATGGCAGCCCTTTGCTGGAGTAGAGGAATAGAAGTCTGTGCCGAGGGCGGGGCTAGAGAAGCAGGCTAGAAAGTTTACACCAAATGTATGATGATTTAAGCAGCCATTAAAGGATTTTGAGCAGAGGCATGAGATGATGATTGTGGCATTTAAGGAGAATTATTCTGGTGCGATTTTGTTGGAGAACTAGAGCAGGGAAGGGCGGCCTGGGAGGCTGATGAGAGGGCGCGGACCAAGATGGTGACAGAGGGGAGGGCTTGTCTCGGAGACAGGACCGAAGGCCTGAGAAACCGTTTTTAGCCCCTTTTGGTGCTTCCACAAAAACTTTAAAGAGAAATGCTCGCTGTTACAAATCGTTGGTATGTTGTCGATTACTGAGGCAACCATTCCTAGAGTTCTCCGGTGGGCCCTTTGGGCATCTGACTCCATTTTAGAAAAATCCATTTCCATTTTGCACCCGACTTTCTCTTCTCCATGTGTTTCACAGTTGGCAGGTGGTTTATTATTGTTGGTTTTAAAATTTCCCCCAGTGCGGCCCTTGCCTGAAAGAAAACACCGAGCCTGTGGGGCACAATTTTAAAAATGTTGACCTCTGCCCAAGCATTGCTGCACTTTTCTATTCAGTTTCTAAGAGTGAGGAATATGAACGTGCTGAGAATCCCGGAACCAAGTTGAGTGTTTTTGAGGGGGAAGCCCTTCCCTTCCTCCCTCTCTCCCCACCTGCACCCTGTTGACTGGCTTGCTTGCAGAGGGACTTTTCCAGCACCGGCTAATTTGCCAGAGATAAAAGGAAAAAGATTTGGTCACTTTTGTTTTATCTTATCTTATTTGATTGATTGATTGCAACTCTATGCCCTACGTGGGGCTTGAACTCCCGATCCCAAGATCAAGATTCACATGGTCTACTGTCTGCGCCAGCCACACGCCCTAACTTTTAGTTATCTGAAACAAATGAACAACAAAAATCTACCATGCTTTCGGCCCTTTGCCATCCGTTCAACCGAAAGAGCTCAAAGCGGAACCACGGGCTGAAGTAAGACAAACAGGTGAGAGGGGCCACCACGTTGACATGGACACAAGGCGGGGCCTCTAGCTGACGGGAAGATGTGTACTTTTGGAGGCAGTCCTCATGCAGGGAAGGGTCGGTATAAACTTTCAGCTTTAAAGTCAGAAGGAAAGGGGCGCCTGGGTGGCCCAGTGGGTTAAGCGTCCGACTTCGGCTCAGGTAATGATCTCATGGTTTCTCAGTTTGAGCCCCTCATCAGGCTCTGCGCTGACAATGCAGAGCCTGCTTGGGATTCTCTGTCTCCCTCTCTCGCTGCCCTTTCCCTGCTTGCGTTCTCTCTCAAAATAAGCAAACATTAAAAAAAAAAAAAAAGTCGGAAGTATATTTAATCTTCTTGGAGTTGAGGGCTAATACAAAGAAGATTGGAATATGAGTCACCTACATTCCAAGCTCTCCTCATAGAAGTTTGAGCAAGTTATGTAGCAGGTGATATATATTTTTTTAAGTGGAAGAGTTGAGCGAAATGATTTTTTTTTAAAAAGTTATATTTTTGGGGCGCCTGGCTGGCTCAGTCAGTAGAACATGTGACTCTTGACCTTGGGGTAGTAAGTCTGAGCCCCGCATTGGGTGCAGAGATTACTTAAATATAAAATCTTTAGGGGGATCTGAGTGGCTCAGTCAGTTAAGCATCTGACTTCAGCTCAGGTCATGATCTCATGGTTCAGGGGTTCGAGCCCCGCATCAGGCTCTGGGCTGACAGCGTGGAGCCCGATTCAGATCCCCTGTCTCCTTCTCTCTGCCCCTCCCCCACATGCTCTCTCTCTCAAAAATAAACAAGCTTTAAAAAATCTTTTTTAAAAAGTTATATTTTTTTATTGTGTTTGAATATACATAATAATTTACTATTTTCGCTGTTTTTAAGTGTACAATTCAGTGGCATTAGGTACACTCACACGGTTGTGCAACCATCATCACCGTCCGTCTCCAGAACTTTCTCGTCTTCCCCACCTGAAACTCTTTACCTATTAAACAATAACTACATTCGCTCTCTTTGGCATTAACCATTCTACTTCCTATATCTATGACTTTGACTACTCTAGGAACTTCACGTAAGTGGAGTCTTGCAGTATTTATATTTTTGTGTCTGGCTTCTTTCACTTCACGTAGTGTCTTCTAGGTTCATCCTTGTTAGAGCATGTGTCAGCTTTCCCTTCATTAGTCAGGCTAATCATTGCATGTGTGTACCCCGTTTTGCTTATCCATTCGTTTGTCCGTAGACACTGAGATAGATTTCAGGGTCTCTTCCAACTTTATGATTTTACAAATCCTTGATTTTCCTTTCGTAACGTCATTTATTCTCTGTCCATAAAATAGGACTGGCAATTATGGGTTTTTTTTTGGGGGGGGGCGGATATTATTTAAAAATTTGTTATTAATGTTCTTTTTTTCTTTTTCTTTTTTAATGTTTATTTATTTATTTATTTAAATATTAGAGAGAGAGAGAGAGAGAGTGCAAACAGGGGAGGAACAGAGAGAGAGAGAGAGGGAGACACAGAATCTGAAGCAGGCTCCAGGCTCCAAGCAGTCAGCACAGAGCCCAACGTGGGGCTCGAACTCACAAACCGTGAAATCATGACCTTAGCTGAAGTTGGATGCTTAACCGACAGAGCCACCCAGGCGCCCCTGTTTATTTATTTTTGAGACAGAGACAGTGAGAGCCGAGGAGAGGAGAGAAAGGGAGACCCAGAATCTGAAACAGGCTCCAGGCTTAGAGCTGTCAGCACAGAGCCCGATGTGGGGCTCTAACTTACGAACTGTGAGACCATGACCTGAGCCGAAGTCGGACACTAAACCAACTAAGCCACCCAGGCATCCCAGTAATGTTCTTTTTTTTTTTTTAATGTTTATTTTTGAGAGATAGAGAGGGGGATAGAGGACCTGAAGTGGGTTCTGTGCTGACAGCAGAGAGCCTGATGCGGGGTTGGAACTCACAGACCATGAGATCATGACCTGAGCCGAAGTCGGACTCTTAACCAACTGAACCCCACACAAGCGCCCCTAGTAATGTTCTTTTGAAGAAAGATATGTGATTTAATGCCAAGATGTTACTTACTTTCAATGTCTGAAGGCTGAAGAGGTAACTCAGAAGAAGCCTGCAAGCCGTAGAGAGAAGACTCACCTGGGGGCGAGTGCTCAGGACCTTGGCAGGAAATCCTTTCTGCTTTTCCACTGTGATCACAGAACCCTCTCTGGTCCGCAGATCTCCTTGGAGCCTCCGTGTCCCTGCCTGTGACTTTTCTTCGGAGGCCCATAAAGTGGGATAGTTAAATAGAGCCAGGAGTCGACTGTCCACAAGGCAGCTTCGTGGGGGACACACACCTCTGTGAGGAGATTTAAAAGTCACCAACATTTTAGTCGAGAGGGAATTATGATGCCTGAGAAGGAGCTAACCCTAATATTTACCTTTAGAAAGTGCCAGGGTATTTAAAAGTCGTGAAGTACGTTGGCACGGAGAAGGGAGGGGAGAGTCTCGAGCCTGTCTACCCTGTAGAAAACCCGAGAAGGCAGACGCGTGCTGTGAGTGGACGGCTGGGCCGTGGCATCCTGTTTTTAAGGGCTCTGGGAAAGCCTGCCGGGTTGCCGTAAAACAAGACAGACTGTAAGGTGCCAGCCCCGAGCGGTGAGGAGACTTGTCTGGGCGATGGCTTCCCGAAGGAGAGTTGCCTTTGACCTCAGCAGAATCGATTTTTGGCAGCTCTGCTGTTGCATTTTTAAGGTTGCCCGAGGCTCTTTTTTTCTTCAATTTACCAAAAACATCTATCGGGATATTTTTCTCTTTCAAAAGTAGTACAGGATCATTGTAGAAAGTTGAAGAATAAAAAAAAAAAAAGTGTACGGGGGAGAAATTACCTGTAGGCCTCTTTTTCTGTGTACTCCTATTTCCATGCAAGACTGGATTCTTCTAAAAGATGGTTTCTGAGAGCTACACGGTGTGTCACTATATAGAAATGCCATGCGTCGGGGCACCTGGGTGGCTCTGTTGGTTAAGCTTCTGACTTTGGCTCAAGTCATCATCAGACAGTTCGTGGGTTCAAGCCCCATGTCGGGCTCTGTGCTGAAGGCTCAGAGCCTGGAGCCTGCTTCGGATTCTGTGTCTCCCTCTCTGTCTCTGCTCCTCCCCTACTCACGCTCTGTCTCTCTCTCTCTCTCAAAAATAAATAAACCCTAAAAAAAAAATTTAAAAATGCCATGCCTCATTTAACCATTCCCTCACATGGGAAGCTTAGGCCAGTTCCGAATTTTGCTGTTGTCATCAGTGTGCTAGCAAACTTGGTTTGATGTCCGTCTCTGTGTGCATCTTTGGTTGTTTCCATAGAATAAATCCCGAGGAAGGTCCGCTGGGTCGGGGCACCTGGGTGGCTCAGTCTTAGGTTAAGTGACCCACTTCAGCTCAGGTCATGATCTTGTGGTTCTCGAGTTTGAGTTCCACCTCGGGCTCTCTGCTGGTCAGCACAGAGCCCGCTTCAGATCTTCTGTCTCCCTCTCCCTCTGCCACCCCCCCCCACTCTCTTTCTCTCTCTCTTTCTCCTAAAAGTAAAAATAAACATTAAAACAATCAGAAGGACTACTGGGTCAAAGGTTTCATTATATCTTTATGTATTCGAATCCCCTTTCGTTTGTTCTGTTCTCTGCTTCATCGTTTTAATTTCTCTCGACTTTCCCTTTTCTCTTTTTATTGTTCCTTTCAGTTCTGTAGTATCGGTGCTGTCATTTCTTATGGTCTTTAAATGGATCTTGTAAAAATGCAACTGCATTTTTAGTTTTTAAAAAGAATTTTTTAATGTTTATTTTTGAGCGAGAGAGACAGACCACGAGCGGGGGAAGGACAGAGAGAGATGGAGACACAGAATCGGAAGCAGGCTCCTGGCTCTGAGCTGTCAGCACAGAGCCTGATGCAGGGTTCAAACTCACGAGCCATGAGATCATGACCTGAGCTGAAGTTACATGCTTAACTGACTGAGCCACCCAGGTGCCCCATGTGTTTTTAGTATTTTATTACAATATTCCTTCATTTTATTCAGTTCTCTCTCTCTCTCTTCTTTCTTTCTTTCTTTCTTTCTTTCTTTCTTTCTTTCTTTCTTTCTTTCTTTCTTTCTTTCTTCCTGTCTTTCTCTTTGTTTCTCTTTCTTTCTTTCTTTCTTTTCTTCCTTCCTTTCTCTCTCTCTTTTTTTAACATTTTGGCCTAAAAACAAGCATGCATTTTCTACATTTTTCTTCTATTTCCAGTGGTCTATTCTTTGTATCTTAAATGCAACATCTTGCTTTTGATGTTGTGGAATATTTCTGGAGCTTCATGGTTTGTGTGACTTATTTGCCCTTGAATAAAGTTTTGTCAAGTCCCGCGTTTTGCACACAGACGGGGCTTGTAATTTCCACTTGGTGGCCCTCTGTCCCCTCTGCCTTGATGCCAACAGGGTCTCCTTTTGGATCTTGGGATTGTGGATGCGAAGTTACGTGCTACTTCAGCTCCTCAGTACCCCCACGGGAGCCAGGAAGATGCCGGACACATGGAAAGTTCTAGCAGGGAACGTCTCGGTTCTCTTTCTTCTGTGTTGGCTGGCGCTGCTGAGGCGGGGTCAACTTTATGCTTGGACTTTTTTCTTTCTTCCTTCCCGCTGGCTGTCAGCCGTGACCGTGGCCGACCCGCCTGTCTGTCACATCTCTGCTGTAGAGACCTCCCATCCCGGGCATCTCAGATGGCGCTCTCTCGAGCAGCACACAGTCCGAGTGGTATGCTTCTTCTGTCTGTCAGGCCACTCTTGTCCTCCAGCACTTGAGCCTCCAAATAAGAGGTCGTTAGTGGGGTCCTACCGGGGTCTCTTTCACTTAATCGCTATAAACTGCGGCTGCTCAGGAGGGCAAATCGCAGTTGTAGCCTTGTAACCTTTTCGGATCCGGTGCCAGCTACCCTATTTATATCTGGCAGCTTTTCCTTTTCCTTCTCCTTCATGTCCTTATATCAAGCATAAATCTTCTGGGTTATATTTTGGCGAAGAGAGGCCAGCCCGTCAGCCGACATGGATCCCTCTGTTTTTTTCCGCTGGGCGCAGCATTTTCCTTCCCTCTGCTGCGTGCTGCTCTGGGCGAGAAGACTTCAAAGGCTTTCCCCCAGAGGTAGCTGTCCTTAAACTAAAACTAAAACGAGAGACATTTCTGAGCTCTTTAAAAAATAATAATAATAATAATAAAACGCCCTGTGAATTCCCTGCTTTTCATGTGGTTCCTAGCCTCCCTCTGACAGCATGACCTGTTCTGGGCTGCCAGCTCTAATTCCTTTGATGTTTGTCTCCAGGATACCTCCCCGGAATCTGTGCCGAGGAGAGTGAAATGGTCTGGCGTGAGTGTGGTGGAGGAGGGGGTAGGTAGGGAGAGACCCCAGTAACTTTGGGTACGTGTTCGGAAGGAAATGAGGGTTCACTGGCAGGAGTCCTGGGCGAACATGTTATTCTTGATTATGGTGAATATTTCGGTTTTTCTTTCCTCTTCACCCCGCTCCGCCCCCAAGCTCCCCCCTGAACTGCGACTTCGGGATTCACTGTGTGCGTGATCCTCGCCTGGTGGTTTCCTTGTTGTTTCCCGAGTTCTCACGGCAGGCTCTCTCCTCTGGCTCCTTCCCTCTCTGGAATGCCCGGGCTCTTCTTTTAGCCATGCCGCCGCTCTCCCCCTCCCCTCTTTTTTTTTTAAAAAAAAAGAAAAAAAGAAAAGCACAACAAAGATTTTGTTCCTATGACCATGTCAAATATATACAGTAATCGGCAAAACGATACCGCGAACCCCCATATACCCATCATCCAGCCGCAGCAAAAATCAGTTCATACCCAGGCTTTGTTTCTTCTCTCTCCTTTGCCAGCCTACTACCCCCTCTGTGATTTGGAAGCAAATCTCAGGCATCGTATCATTTCAGCCATAATAAGTATTTGAATACGATCTAGAAAAGGTTAGGATCTGAAAATATAACTCATATTGTTATCGCACCCCCAGAATGGATGATTCCCTAATGACGTCCAATATCCAATCAGTGTTGAGAGACTCATTTTATGTAGGTATTTAAGAGTCAGCTTTTAAAATTACATCTATATCTTGGTTGATCTCAAGCTTTCTTTCACTGAAGTGTTTACCCACCAAGACCTAGAGAGCTCTAATTAAATATCCTCCCCCCACCCCCCAGGCTAGCACGGGTTATCAGGGAAAGGCAGCCCATGCAGCATGCTTGGTTAGGCTCTCACCCAGAAGGTGTCTGGCCGCATGCCGTAGACCCTTCTAGCCAGATAGCCCCCCGTTGCTGGAGCCCTAGGCTCCTTCTCCTCCTCGGGCTCGGAGCCCCTGGAGGCTGTGGACACTTTCCTCATAAACTTTGGAGTCTCTGGGGTCACAGCAGATTTTTGTTAAATATGTTGTTCCAACCAGAGCATTTTCAAACATTATTCCCTTTCCCCTGTTGAACAAACTTGCGTGGCACTCCCTCTGTACCTAAGGTTGATCTGGGTGCTTATATGTACGTATCAGCTCTTTATTCTCATGACAGCCCCGAAGATCAGCTTACACTTACCCGGCGCGAAGGATTGTTTTCTGTCTCTTTCACATCAGCAGGCGTCGCGATGGTGAACACATGCCCTGCGTTTTCTGGGACCCTCCTAATTTATATGATTTTAACTTTTTCAGCAAAGGTGAGTTGATGCGTATGAATGTAAGCCGTAATGCCTTCGTAAAGTATTTCATATGTCTTCACAAGTAAGGAAAAGCTTCTCTCATAAGGCCATGTATCCTGAAAACTGGTTCAGCCGACCGCAGACGCCTGACCGATGTTCCACGTGCCTGTTAAGCCCGGGTGTCATAACACCCTTCTTTCCTCACTGTCTGCGTGGCCGGGGTTTGGCATCCCAGAAAGGAGGCAGGCCGGCCCACCTGGCTCTTCTCTCCCGGTGTCCCCCTAGCTTCGCGGTGCTCACCTGGCTCCAGTTTTCACAGCGGCATCCGGTCTTTAGGTTGCGTTTGGGGGCTGGAAGGTGGAGAAGGACAGACTCGGGGGCTGAGCCTCCTAGCGCGTCTATTCACAGAGGGCCTTAGCGGGGGTGAGTGCGGGGCTCGGGTTTGCAGTAGCAGTGTGTCAGGGCCGCACCTGCCAGGCAGCCACTCGCCAAGGCACGCACAGTGCTGGTGCTCAGACAAAGGGCAGCTCTTCTGCTCTAAGGGGAGGAAAAGGGAAAACTGAAGTTTGTCATCTAATGAGAAAAGATAGCTGTAGTCAGGTGTCCTCGTGAATGGTGTTTACACTGGGGCAAGGCCGGATTGCGTGACTTTACTCCATAGGCTGAGTGAATGGCACGCTAGTGGTACGGAGCGACCCAGCTGTCCTTTGGGGGACAAAGGATGTAAGCAGGAGGGGGATGGAGATGGCGTGGCCTCATGGCAGCCGGGCTGCAGGTCTCCTGTGGGCTGTGTTGGAAGGCTGCTAAGCAGACTCTCATGCGGGCAGCATGGTAGGAAAGGTGGCTTTGTTCTCTGAAGGACTCCCAAAGTCAGTCCCCACATTAATAGCGTTTTCTCCCGGAGCTCTATCAGAGTAAGCTCCTTCTCTTACTCCTGGTCCCGTTCTGCACGAGTCCGAGTCTCATACACAGCAGGTGCTCAATATATGCGAACCAGCACACAGCTCACCGACCAGAATGCCTGTTTACTGTAGCCCTCGAGTTCCAAACCCAGTGCCTTCTCATTTTTACCTTTCTAGGTCTTCTCTAAACGTGATCACCTCTCGTTTTCTAAGTGCCTCCTGATTCTGCCCTGGCCAGAAGGTTCGAGGCCCTTCCGAGCTTTCCCCTGGCCGCGACCCGACCCGATTTCGTAGCTCTTGGTTTCTGAGAGCTGCCCTCTCCCAAACTTCATCGCCTGGTTGGCCAGCCGCAAAACAGCCTCTGGTGCGTCCCGGCCCTGTCGGCACAGCCATCCAGCGGCAGCCCCTCGAGTCCCAGTGTTGTCAAGCCGGGGTGGGGCGGGTTTTCGATTGTCACGTAGACCACATAGTGTAAGAGAGGCCGGCGACTCCTTGCCAGAGAACCCCCAGGAACCTAGGCGTGAGGGTGGAGTCCCGCGGCTGTTTTGAAGAGCACAGCAAAATGACGCAATGGTGAGTGGCAGCAAATAAATGCTCTGTCCAACTAGAAAGTCCGCTCGGAAATAGGTTAGGAGAGTGTTCTTACCTGGGTTGGAATTTGGCCAGGCTCGGGATCTCATCGACCATCAGTCGTAGATTTAAGACGTTTTCAGAAGTGACCCCTTGGCTTTCGTTTCCGTACTTCCTAAATTTCCCATAGTCAGCATTTATTACTTTCATCCTAAAGTTGAAAAGAAAATGCGTACTAAAAACTAAATCGAAGCTTGAGACCATCGCGTCGTTTGTCAAGTTGCAGGGCGAGCCGTGCGCCTGTGCCTCTCCTCATCTGCTTATTTTTCAGTTAATAAAGGGCAAGGGATGTTTGTGCTCGAGGCTTGAGGACCTTAGCTGCTGGCATTGGAATCCAGGAACTTAGTCCAAATTGATAGTGTTCTGGTATTCACAGAGGCTTTGATTTATATATTTTATCAAAAGCAGCTTCACAGAAGGCATATTTCTCAAACTGACCACGTATTGTTCAGGACGAACAGCTTTCTAATAAGGGCTTGGTGAATGATGGGGATATGGATTTACCGTGGGGGTCTTGAATATTTTTTAAGCGCATTGTTTTAAGTCAGTGGGAGGCCAAGATGAAAGGACATTTCGAGATAAGCCCTGTGAGTAATTGTGCGTTGCGGCGAGGAGTCGAGATGGATGGGGTTTGGTTTGGCATCCAGGCACAGTCCTGTTGCGAAAAGTGTCCCGAAGCAGAACGCTGCCTGGGACTCGCGGCAGGACAGGGCCCTCATTTTGGCTGGGGTTTGGGAATTGAGCCTGTGGTGAGTCTAATATTAGAAAATCAGTTCTTCCCCTCCCCCCTTCCTTATCCTTAAAGCTCTCTGTCCCTCCCACAATGTGTGTACCAAGCCTCTCCTCCTCCTCCTTCTCCTCCTCCCTCCTCCCTCCTCCCTCCTCCCCTCTCCCCTTCCCTCCTCCCCTCTCCCCTCTCCCCTCTCCCCCTCCCTGTGCTCTGTGAGCAGTCTTTTAATTTATTTCTTGGCTTCTTATCTAACTTATTAATCAGATTTTCTCCCTTGGCCAAGCTCTTCTCCCAAAGGCCTCGCCTCGGTCTTACGATGTACGCTCGCCAGTTAGAACGGTTCCGTGTTTTAGATGCAGATGTTGGCTTCTGCCAATGGTGACTGCTTCCTGAAGTAGAACATTTTCTCAGAAGGACCAGAGTCCCCTCTATGTGGTTGGTTCCGTTGTGTCTTGGTCCTGGTGGCACCAGGAATGAGACACTAAATTACCTTCCGTTTTGGAACCTTTGAGGATTTGGAAATGGGTGAATTTCTAGTCCTCTTGGCAGATGCAGGCTACAGATAGTAAAGCTGGTGGGAAGGAACTATTCCAAGTGGTTACGAAGACTGAAAAGGAGCAGGTTACAGAGTGGGGCTTGAATGCCTGTCTCTGACTTCCTTTGTGATCGGGACAGTTCGGATCAGTTAAAAGGAGATTTTTACTGAGCACCGGCAAATAGCCTCTCTGAGTTTGTTTACTCATCTTCAAAAGAGAGTTTTGGGGCGCCTGGGGTGGCTCAGTCGGCTAAGCGTCTGACTCTTGATTTTGGCTTTGGTCATGATCTCCCGTTTTGTGAGTTTGAGCCCCGCATCGGGTTTCATGGATTCAGATGCAGCTGAGGGACATTTAGACTTTATAAGAAAAATCTGTGAACTGGTTGACTTGGAATAATAATCCATGAAAATAATCTTGGAGCTAGTATAGTTATTTTTTTTGAAAGTTTATTTATTTTTGAAAGAGAGTGAGGGCAGGGGAGGGGCAGAGAGAGACAGGGAGGTAGAGGAGCTAAAGCAGGCTCTGCACTGAGAGCAGACAGCCTGATGCGGGGCTTGAAGTCACAAACCTTGAGATCATGAGCTGAGCTGAAGTCAAACGCCTTACCGACTGAGCCGCACCCAGGTGCCCATAACTAGTATAGTTAACACATGGAATAATACTACTACTGATAATGGCTATATTTAATGAACACTTACTATTTATAAGACACTGTTTATTTTTTTTTAAGTTTATTTCTTTATTTTGAGAGAGAAAGCACGTGTGTGAGCAGAGGAGGGGCAGGGAGAGAATCCCAAGCAGGTTCCACACCGTCAGTGCAGAGCCCAATGAGGGGCTTGATCTCACGAACAGGGAGATCATGGTCTGAGCTGAAATCATGAATTGGAATTTCAACTGACCGAGCCACCCAGCCACCCAGCCACCCCAGACACTGTTATTTTTTACAAGGTTTTACAGTGTTAGTTTAATCTCCATAACATCCCTATGAGGTAAGTGCTGTTCTTAGCCCTATTTTATAGATGCAGAAACTGAGGCATAGGGAGGTTAGGTAACTTTCGTAAGATCGTAGTTTGGTAAGTGACAAATCTGGATTCAAATCCAAGCAGGATGACTCCAAGCCCAAGCCCTTCACCATTGTTCCCCACTGCCTCTAGAATTAACGAATTACAAATGTGTCCTGTTAGATCCCCTCAGTGATTTCCCAGCCCTCAAGTAACCTAGAAGAGCTTCAGGGCATTTCGTGGTGCTGGGTGCTGGGTGCAGTGGCAAGATGGGGATTGGTAGGATCGATGAGGGTGGGGGAGAGGAGCAGTAGGAGGAAGTGGGGGGAGGCTGGTCTGAATTCCTTATCTTGCAGATGGCAGGCTGGGAGAGGCGACAGACCACTCAGCGTCCTTGTTCCCAGGAGAGAACTAGGAAAGGACACAGACCCATAGATCTTCCATCGTACCTCCCCAAATTTCAGTTCAGTGGCACCAACTTACTTTTTTTCTTCTTTTTAATTTACATCCAAATTAGTTAGCATATAGTGCAGTAATGATTTCAGGAGTAGATTCCAGTGAATCATCCTCTACATGTAACACCCAGCGCTCATCCCAGCAAATGCCCTCCTTCATGCCCCTTGCCCATTTAGCCCATCCTCCCCCAGCCATAGTCTTTTTTTTTTTTCTTTTTAATGTTTATTTTCAAGAGAGAGTGGACATGATTGGGGGGAGGGGGGAGGGGCAGAGAGAGAGAAGGAGACAGAGGAGCTGAAGCGGGCTCTGAGCTGACAGCTGCAAGCCCGATTCGGGGCTCAAACTCATGAACCATGAGATCATGACCTGAGCCGAAGTTGGACGCTCAACCCACCAAGCCGCCCAGGCGCCCCTGGCACTCATCTGTCTTAAACTCCATTCTCATTCAACCTCTCATGAGAGCTGTCTTCTCAACTGTTCCACCTGCTCTATCCCAGGTGCCTTGTTCATGCTCTCTGGTCCCGAGGTGTCTCTGGCAGCTGGCCGTCTGCTCCCTGGGAGGGGAGCTACAGGCTCTGTCCCATTTTCCTCTCTGCGCTGGTTGTCCCTCCTGCCTGGAAAGTCTGCCCGTCTGCTCTCTGCCTGCCCAGATCCAACTGTGGCCTCCGGAAAGCCTTCTCCAGCTTTCTGTGAACCTCCAGCTCTCCGAGTTCCTTTTGGGAACCTCTGGTATCATTTTCTTGTCCGTCAGCAGTTTGGTACTTACTTAACCTTGATTTGTATTTTTCATTTTGCTTTCCAAACTATATTAGAAGCACTTCGAAGGAAGGGAACAGGACTGAACATTTAGATCGCTCTGTTTATGTTCAGATGGGACTTAGACCCGTTCTAAATTGGCTTTTGGAACTTTTTGACTTTAATTTCCCTTATTTTTTTTAAGTTTTTTTTTTTTTTTGAAGTTAAGTTATTTCTCTTGAGAGAGAGAGAGGCAGAGGGAGAGGAAGAGAGAGAATCCTAGCCCTATCAGTGCAGAGCCCGATGTGGGGCTCGAATTCACAAACCATGAGATCATGGCCTGAGCCGAAGTCAGCCGCTTAACCGACTCAGGCACCCAGATGCCCTGTTAATTTCGCTTCTTAACGATGGTTAGGCCTGCAGATCAGCCCACAAACCTCTGGACATAAATTCTAGCAAGACTCTTTAGGAGAAATGAAAATGAGTTCTATTTCATGTAGCTGGTAATAAATGGTAATCAATGTATGAAATTCATTACCCTAAGAAGGAAAATATGCAGAAAATTAAGTCATTAATGATGGTCACCTGTTCCTGCCAAGAGACTCTGGGGCAGCTGTGTCATCCTTTGGGGCTCGTTGGGGGCTTTGCGATGACAAAATACTTAGGCGTCCTGAACTGGTATGATAAATTTCCTCTTGCCCGTCAACCCTGGTTGATTGGTAGTAGCTTTGTGAGGCGAGTGTTAAGGATTCTTAGGCTTTGTCTGAATGCTGTGTCTGTCAGGGGCTCGGTGGAGGGAAATGGAGGCAGGCATGAAATGTTCTCTGCCTTCCCGGAACCAGATCTGACTCCCTCCTCACAGAAGCAGAAGAGAGAAGCTGGCCACGCAGACACCCCGGAGCCCGTCACCACAGTGTATATAGGATGCAAGTTACTGCTTCCCCACTCCCACTTTGGTCTATTTTAAGTCAGAAATAGCCAAAGGATATCTGAGAGCTCTGTCGAGAATGCCAGGAGCCAGAACAGAAGTGAAGTGCCTCTTGCATCCTTATAATAGCAGATGACTTATGCAAAGCAGCCACTCGGCACGCCCAGCGCCCTCAGCTGCTCAGCCAAGGGGCCACCCTGCCCGCTTACTTACTGCCCATTGATGGCCGTGGCAGATGGGCGCCTCTCGGAAACTTCTTCCCGAGACGCGTCCTTGCTGCTGGCTTCTACCAGAACTCAGGGCAGGGGCGGGGGCAGGGGCACCTTTCTCTGGCCCTGACCCTGGGGAAACTAGCTCACAGAACCCAACGCAGGGCTCAGACTCACGAACCATGAGATCATAACCTGAGCCGAAATCAGACACTCAACTGACTGAGCCACCCAGGCGCCCCTCCAGAGGTTGCTTTAAAATGCTTATTTTCTTAGAAGGGCTCTGGCTTTCCCCTGGCCTTAGTGGATAGTGAACAGTTTAGCCAAGGAGGTGATGAGAGCACCAAAAACTGCCATTGAGTTTTGTTCTGCTCAAGACCTGTGGCTTTCAAACCCGAGTCTGCATCGGCATCACCTGGAGGGCTTGCTGGTCGCTGGGCCACACCCCAGAGTTTCTGACTAGGTAGGTCTAGGGTGGAGCCCCCAAATTCCCATCTCTAATTAGTTCTCGGGTGATAGCACTGCTGCTGTGGCTGCTGGTCCAGGGATCACTCTCGAAGAACCACTACTCAAGACAAAACCACGCAGCACTGGTTGGTAGCCAGGTAGGGAGACAGACTTTTCAAATGATATTTCACCTTCGTTTTTTTCCCTAGGTTTCCAAACAGATTAAAAATATTTTAAAAACTAAACAATATATTCCAACACAGACGCTCCGTTGTCCTCAAACCTGGGGCCTCTGTGGCTTTGAGTTCACACTCTGTTCTTAGTTTATCCTTCTGAGCTCTGTGCCGAGGAAGATAAACCATCAGAGAGAACTTCCCCGTCTCCCCAACGTGAAACCCACCTGTATCTCTAACTCTTCCTTTGGTCGTGACTGTCGATTCCTCTTGGCGTGTTCATTCCTGGTAGCATCTCAGTTAACTGTTTACCTTTCTCTTTGTATATATACATATATATATAATTGTTTGTCTGTTAGGTTTTCCTGTTAGCCTTGTAAAAGGACCTAGTGCCCAGCCACCGTTGTCATCGATCGTGTCTACAACGTCACGATTCCTTGTAGCTCCATGTGCCTATTTCCTTCTTTCCTGGGGATGATCCCCTAGCGACCCACCTGCACCCACATAAACATATGCACACCTATTCTAGTTCCTTCTTTGTGAGCAAAGATATCTGCCAGTCTCCGCCCTGGGCTGCACACACCCTGAAGCCAGTGTTCATCCATCGGTTCAGATTAAGGGCCCAGAGGACAGCTGGTGAGTAACAAACTCACCTGGATCTGGGTGTTGGAGGGCGTCTCCCCCCCCTGCTGTGCCAGAGCACCCCGCTCTTCCCAGCCCTCACCAGAGAGAGGGTCCACACGTGTCCTGGTAACTGGCTCTTCCAACTTCTGACGCTCCCCTACGGCCCACGTTCAGGTAGTCGATTCCTTATTCTTTAATTCACTGACTCCTCTGTGGAATAGCCGGGAGACCACGTGCTGCGTTCAAGGCTCTGCTCAGGAATGAGATCTGGATAAAGGCTTTCAGGAGGACTGGACCTAAATCACTTAGTGGGGTCACGAGGACGTGGGGTTGAGGGGCGGTGCACTGCTTCTGTCAGACAGGCAGGACCAGAGCAGGTGTTCCTTGTGCAAATGTGTGGGTCAGAGAAGAAAGCGGCACACAGATCTCTTCTGGCTCCGGCGGGGCTTGGGCGGGGGGGAGGGGGGTGTCACACTGATTGCAGTGACAGTAGTGCTGCCGCCCCACTACATACTTTACATGTATAGTTACCATTGCAATACATAAATATATATATACACACATATATTCATATGTTTATGGTTAAAATAAATATATAAATATATATAATATTTGTGCTTATGGCTAAAAACAAATAGTATACGTAGCCTTATAATAAAAAGTGAGGGGCGCCTGGGTGGCTCAGTCGGTTGAGTGTCCGACTTCGGCTCAGGTCATGATCTCGCAGTCTGTGAGTTCGAGCCCCGCGTCGGGCTCTGTGCTGACAGCTCAGAGCCTGGAGCCTGCTTCCGATTCTGTGTCTCCCTCTCTCTGTGCCCTTCCCCTGTTCACACTGTGCCTCTATGTCTCTCAAAAATAAACATTAAAAAAAAATAAAAATAAAAAATAAAAAAAAAATAAAAAGTGATCTTTCCCTATTTCTTTCTGTTCCCAAAAGCTACTACTTTGAACTGTTATCGCTTTTTAAAATTTAAAATTAAATTTTTTTTTAATGTTTATTTACTTTTGACAGAGAGACAGAGTGTGAGCAGGAGAGGGGCAGAGAAAGGGGGAGACACAGAATCCGAAGCAGGCTCCAGGCCCTGAGCTGTCAGCACGGAGCCCGACGCGGGGCTCGAACTCACAAACTGTGAGATCATGACCTGAGCCAAGGTCGGTGCTTAACCGACTGAGCCACACAGGCGCCCCAAAATTAAATTTTTTAAAAACTCCGGTGATTACGTCTGTATCTCTAAATAATATATGTTCCTGCTATTTCTCTGTCAATCCTTTTTCAACATTATTTGTTGCTGTTCTGTTAGGGCGGATGACTATTTAAGTCATTTAAACGTAACCTTTCCTGGTTCTCTTGATTCCATTTTTAGCTTTAAATAATGTGGTTATGTAAATAACATCCTTCAGTAAAGACGTTATGATTTGAGAATGTTGGTATCTTTCTACTTTGCCCTTCAGTTCTTTTTTCCCCTCCCTGTCCTATTTTCTGCACCTTAATTTTTGCTCTGTCAAAGTTGTTGGCACTTACATTCTGTTACTATATACTTGTGATTCCTACGTTGTATATGGTCGAACATCTGTAAATGTTGTTCAGGGCAAATTCAAGTGGTGTATTATGATTTTACTTGTACAGCTTTTTGTTTTTCCTGAAGTTTCTAACGGCCTTTCCACCCTCCTTGTATTATTTGATTTATGTCTTCAGTTTTTTCCTGAAAACTCAATTTAGTCAGGCATTCTATTGAGTGCCTTCTTTACCTTGGAGAGTCCCCCTTTTCTGGGCTTTTCCAGTCTTCCTCCATTCTGGACAGGTTGTTCTCTGAGTCTGCTACACAGCTGTCATCCTGGAACTTTCCTGAGTTGAATTTCCAATGGGATTTTATTCTAATTCTAGTCACTAGAGTTAGTCTAGTCTAATTCTAATTCTGTTATTCTCATAGGGTCCAGGGTCTTTGTTTTGTTTTGTTTTATTTTTGTTTGTTTTTTGGGGGTCTTTTTGTAGGCCAGATACCAATTACTGGCGTCACCAAGGAGATCTTAAAGAGCAAAATACATTTTCGAGAGCAGAGATTTAAACTGTAATGTATGAGTTCAACACAGGTCAAGTGTAAATGAAAGTCAGCTGTCTTTGGATTAAGCACTACTATAAAGTTTTTTTTAGAAGATTAAACACGGAAATAAAGCAAGGATTCCAAATGCTGTCCTTTTTCCAGAACAGCCCAGGGGCTTTGCAATCTGGATTTAAGTCTCCTCTGGTTGGGTCAGAGTCAAGGCCGTCTCCGGGGGTTGAGGCGTACGTGGTATGATGGGAAATAGTAGATTAAGATTTAACCTAAACCCTGAGTTGAAATCTTGCCTTTGGCCCCTGTTAGCTAGCTAATCTCCCTTATAATACAATAAAGCCAGACTTCCTGGAATATTGGGAAGATTAAATAAACCAAAGGAAAAGAAGGCACACTGAAAAAATTGGCATGTTCTGTATATACAGGTTCTCATTATAAAGTTGTGATCGGATGTTGGATCTTGCTGCAGAAACAAAATCGGCAAAGGCTGAAAAGTAAGAGATTGGAGTTTAATGCATAATCAGAACCTGGGTACCTGGTCACATTTAATAATGTAAACCAACATGTTTCTGCGGGAGTCACCAACTCCAATGCCGGCGGGGGCCAGGTGCCCCAAATGGAAGCCCATGCAGGGGTCAAGGCCACACTCACCTCCAGCCGATGTTGCCTTCCCAAGAATGGGGTCTTCTGTTTCTTCAAGCTTAAAATGTGGATATTCAAGGGAAACCAGCTAATTTTTACGTGCTGTTAACCAATTTAAAGTTTTTCCTTAACATAGAACAAGCCAGGGGGCCTGGGTGGCTCAGCCGGTTAATCATCCAGCTCTTGATTTCGGCTCAGGTCTCGCAGTTCGTGAGATCGAGCCCCGGGTTGGGCTCTGGCCTGCCTGGGATTCTCTCTCTCCACCCCTCCCCTGCCTGCGCAGGCCCACGTGCTCGCTCTCTCAAAGTAAATAAACTTAAAAACAAAACATTAAGCAAGGCGAACGAAGCATATTCGCATTTCACCAATTTAAGGCCTCTGCCGTACCGTATGGGGATTACAGGTAAATTGGAAGCAGTTCTTAAAAATGCTTCCGAGCATCACATTTACACAGCCGACGATACTATTTATTTGCCTTCTGGTTCTGTGATACCTGTATGCGTTCATGATGTCCCCTGATCCTTTGTTTTCAAGGGAATTAAGAATAGCGTTGAGCTGGGACACCTGGGCGGCTCAGTTGGCAGCGTGTCCGACATCAGCTCAGGTCATGATCTCTCAGGTTTTGAGTTCGAGCCCCGCATCGGGCTCACTGCTGTGAGCCTGTCAGCGCAGAGCCCGCTTTGGATCCTCTGTCCCCTTCTCTCTGTCCCTCCCCCACTTGCACTCCATTCCCCCACCCCACCCCCCAAAACAAAGAATAACGTTGAGCTGAACACGGCCAGAACGGAGTCCTTTAGGACACGGTGAGAAACTTCCCTCTAGGTTAATATCCATCCAATAAGCTGCCCTCTGCGGGCTTGTTGGTTTGGCCACCTACCATTTGCCTTATCTGGCTTTCAGGTCTCCATCTTGTCCACCAGGATTCCATGGAAAAAACTTTCCTCATGAAGTCAGACGTTCCAGGTATACCAGCTTTCCCACCCTGCCATTATTTTGAAGTAAAATAGGAAGTCAGATGTCACTTTTTTTTTTTAATGTTTATTTATTTTTGAGACAGAGAGACAGAGTGTGAGTGGGGGGGGGGGGCAGAGAGAGAGGGAGACACAGAATCCGAAGCAGGCTCCAGTCTCTGAGCAGTCAGCACAGAGCCCGATGCAGAGCTCGAACTCACGGACCGTGAGATCATGACCTGAGCCAAAGTTGGACGCTCATCCGACTGAGCCACCCAGGCGCCCCTGATGTCACTTTTAAAGCGGTGCTGAGCCTTTACGATCCCACTTCCCCGGAGTCTGTGCCCATCAGCAGGTCGACAGCACATTTGCTCAGCACTGTATTTGCAGAACACCTTCATCCTCCTCACTTCCTTATGACAGTCCTGTGACATAAATAACGCCTCCAGAGTTTTGGCTAAGGTCTGCTTCAAGTGTACAATTGTGGTTTCCCTTTATCTATGATATTTATCCTTGCCTCCCTTTTTTATTTTTTTTAAGCTTTGTTTTAATGTTTTTATTTATTTTTGAGGTGGGGAGGGGCAGAGAGAGTGGGGAGGGTACCGAGGATCCGAAGCAGGCTCCGCACTGACAGCACAGAGCCCGACGCGGGGCTCAAGCTCACAAACTGTGAGATCGTGACCTGAGCCGAAGCCAGACACGTAACCGACTGAGCCACCCGGGGTGCCCCATCTTGCCTGTCTTTTTAAATTACCAGCAACGCAGCTTCTGAGAGGAGATGGCTTTGTTGGTACAAGCTTCTCTGGCTGCTAAGATTCTAGGGCGTTGAAGGAACATTACATGCAGACTTGAGTGACCGAAGGACAGCTGGTGAGGGTTGGGCAGGCCGATCTCCGGGCGCTATTTTGAAATTTGCTTCACCTGTCTTCCATTTAGCCCGTCGTCTTCTCCCCTCTCTCTGTTCTCGGCCCGAGAGCCCAGTGTCTTCTGATGGAAGGACCTCTGCCCTTCAGCCAGATCCGCCCAGCTCCCCGGCCGTCTTTGGCTGGTTTTTATCTCCTGTTCCAGTACTCTTCCCAATCCTCCATCAGATCACTCTTTCCCCTTCCAGAGAAAGAGTTTTCTGGCCGCCTCGGGTTGGAAGATGAGCTATCACATTTAAGAACAGAACTTTTCATTACCTAGAACCACGGTCCCAAGAACATGGGGGCGCTGCTCTTAAGAGAACAAAGGAGGAGGCGGGGAAGGCACATAAAGAGTAAATACTTGGAATTTCCAGATTAAAAAAATTTTAATGTTTCTTTATTTTTGAGAATGAGAGACAGAGACAGAGTGTGAGCAGAGGAGGGGCAGAGAGAGGGAGATGCAGAATCCGAAGCAGGCTCCAGGCTCTGAGCTGTCAGGACAGAGCCTATGCGGGACTTGAACTCACAGACCGTGAGATCATGACCTGCGCCGAAGTTGGGCGCTCAAGCGACTGAGCCACCCAGGCGACCCTAGAATTTCCAGATTTAACACAGTCTCAATTTTTTGAGCACTTCAAGCGATCCTGAAGGTTTCTGACAGGTAGAAATTAGTAATTTTTTAAGTTTACTTATTTGCTTTGAGAATGAGAGAGAGAGAGAGCAGCAGGGGAGAGGAGGAGAGAGGGAGAAGGAATCCCACGCAGGCTCCGCGCCATCAGCAAGGAGCCCGACTCGGGGCCCCAACCCAGGAACTGCGAGATCATGCCCAGAGCCAAGATCAAGAGTCGGACACTTAACCAACTGAGCCACCCAAGTGCCCCAGTACTTTTGTAATTTTACCAAGATCTGGATTTGAATTGCAGCTTGGTCGTAAATCTTAACTAATTAAAACTTCCTTCGTGAAGAAAACGGCTCTTCGGAAAAGGAAATCAGCTTGCTAGTATTAATGATGTTAGGGGAAGAAAAAGCAAAGATGTCCAAAGAAGGGATAGGTCTTAGCCAGAAAAAAAGGAGTTTTGGATAAATTAAAGACTAGAATGATGAATTTTGCTGTGCTGGGAATAAGTCCACCGGATACTTCATAGGGAAACAAGGAAGTTCATGAAAGTTTTAGTGGTTGCCTGAGCCAGGACAGCATTTTTTTCCAGTGAGATAGAGTTTTGGAGAAGGTTGAAAAGGGGGTTAACTTGCAGTGGGAGGTGAGACATTTGGAAAAAAAAAAAAGGCAGGAAAAAGCCAGAAGCCTTTCTAACCCTTTCTGTATTTATGGGTTGGGGGATTTATGGAGCTGTCTGGACGCTCTTCTCCGGAATGTCAGGGCTCCGATGTACCCCTGTCGTTGGATGTGTCCGGGCAGGTGTTACACGGGCAGCTGTCAAGAGTCTCGTGAAAGGAAATTCCTGCGTTTGGTTTCTGGGTGACCTGATTCGTTGATGTTTAGGTTTCTCTATCTCTTCCTTACCATCCTTCCTTCCTGCTGCCTTCTTTTGTGTGTGTGTACGTGTGCCTTTTAGCCAGAGGCGGTGACCTTGAACTGAAAGAAGCAGAGGTTTATGGTCGGCTGGTCCTGCTGGTCCTCGCACCTGAAAACACTGGGTGCTCCCGGGGCCCCCGGGCCAAACTTCAAAGCAAGCCGTCACTTTGCCTTCCCATTTCTGCTTTAGAACCTCCTCCCCCTGCTGCACCCCCACGTGCCACCCTCTGGTTGTCCAGAATTGCCCCCTAGACCTGTCTCCCAGCGCTGTAAAACTCCACCGCCCGCCTGCCTTACTAGGGCAGTGTTTTCTAGTGCAGGCAGTTGGGTAGATGGCGGTAATTTACACTGCAGGGGTGAATGAGGCTCGGTGTTTTGAGTGTTGGGTGTTTTAAAATCAAATGAGGCTTGGTGGTTGCCGGAGGCTGGGGGAAAGGGATTGGTGCGTTAGTGTTTAATAGGTACAGAGTGTCATTCATTTTGGGAATGTGAAAACGTTCTGGAAATAGACAGGGTGATGATTGCAGAATAATGTGAGCGTACTTAATGGTACAGAACTGTACTCTTAAAAACGGTTAAAATTTTACAGTATGTGTATTTTACCATGATTAAAAAAAAAAAAAAGGATGAAGTCGAATGAAGCTTCCACGAGGAATATGGTACAATCAGTACAAGATCTTGTAGAAAATTGGGGAAATACAGAAACACAAGAAAATAGGGCTCGTAAATCTCCCCACTGCCGACATTTTGCATTTCACCGTACTTCTGCAGCCTTCCAGCCCTTCCTTCTGTGTCAATATTTTTACACTAAAGTGGGACTCTGCCGTTTTATAGTTGTCACTCGCTGTCTCTTGAATATTCTACAGCATTTATTTACTACTCATCAAGACATCATTAGTTTTTTGTGTTTTTTTTTTATTAAAAAAATTTTTTAATGTTTATTTTTGAGAGAGAGAGAGAGACAGAGCATGAGCAGGGGAGGGGCAGAGAGAGGGAGACACAGAATCCGAAGCAGGCTCCAGGCTCCGAGCTGTCGGCACAGAGCCCGACCCGGGGCTCAAACTCATGAGCTGTGAGCTCAACTGACTGAGCCGCCCAGGCGCCCCAAGACATCATGAGTTTTAACAGTTGTTTGGTATTCCAGCCTTCCTGACCCCCGGATAAGGCCCCCTTCCCAGTATCATATGTGCTTTCCTGTGACATCTGTATTATTTCATACCACTTCTCAGAGTTTAGAACATGTATGTGTTGGGAGTGTTTGATGCTTGTCTCCTCATGAGAGTGTAAACTCCATGAGGACAGGCTCTGGTGTGGATTTTACCTTACCGTTTTATCCCCAGTGCCTGCCTGGCAGGCTATAGTCATGCAGACAGAAAGCAAATAGGTGAATACATTGTTGCACATTCCCTTTTCTGATTTTGGCTCCCACAGCATATATAAAAGCTCATTTTTAAAAATCTCATTTGTGTGTAGATAAAACTTTGTACAAATTCATAATAATTTCCTTATTAAAAATGCCTTTGATATAAGGTGTTCAGTGTTTCTTTGTAATTATTAAAGTAACACATGTTCTACGTGGAGTTTCTGAAAACATAAGAAAGAAGAAAGTAGAGATCACTCACAGTCTTTTTTCCGGGGTCTGGGATAGTTTAAATAGCAGGATAAAGCTGTCCCTTAGAGCTTTGAAAGAAATTGCCTATGAACCTGCCTGAGCCCAGTGCCTTTTGGGGCAAATGGTGATTCGACAATAATAACGTAGAAGTATTATGTGATTATTGTTAGATTCAAATTTTTTACTTCTTTTTTTTAAGTGTATTTGCTTTTTAATATTTATTTTTGAGAGAGCGTGTGAGTGGGGGAGGGGCAGAGAGAGAGAGTCAGAGGATCCAAAGCGGGCCGTGTGCTGACAGCACAGAGTGCGATGCAGGGCTTGAACTCGTGAACCGCGAGATCACGACCTGAGCCGAAGTCAGATACTTAACTGACTGAGCCTCCCAGGCACCCCCCCGTCCCCCGCCAGATTTTGTACTTCT
Source organism: Paguma larvata (assembly GCA_030068075.1). Classification (NCBI taxonomy): domain Eukaryota; kingdom Metazoa; phylum Chordata; class Mammalia; order Carnivora; family Viverridae; genus Paguma; species Paguma larvata. The sequence continues at coordinate 8,825,278 of CM057843.1, forward strand.
TAATTAGTTTTGGTCTTTTATACTTTCCTCTGAGAGTATCCGTTTCATCCAAGTGAGCTTTTCATTGGTGGGATTCTGAGGAGATATTTTTGTGAGCAAAGTTCTCACCCTTAACCAGTCTGTGAAGGGGCAGCTAGCTTGCAGTCACCAGGTAAATCAGAGGCTCCCGATGACGAAGAAACCTCGTTTCTGGGAGAAGGGCAGCAAAGGGTGGAGTTGTATCAAACACACTCCATACAGAAGTCTGAGAATCTCTTGGAAGGAGTTGACAGAGTATTTCAGAATGTTCTCGTGAGAAGTAGTGAGATGGTGTCTGTAAAAGGTTTAGCGCTCACTAAATGACTATTTTCATTATTCTTATGTGCTGGACACCCTAACAGCACCCCCTGGAGATGGAGAAGACGAGGACCCTGCCCTCAAGAGGCCCATTGTGTGTAGGGAAGACAGTGCATAAACACATATAAAAAACTCATGGATGGAGAAAGGATTAGCTTTCTGCCTGAGGAGAGAGCCTCTCGCCCACAATACAGTTTTAAGTATGTTAAAGAGAAGCGTTGGCGTTGGCCGTAGGAGGGGTATCCCAGATAGAAGAAACGACTGTATGGTGGGTGAAGGGGTCAGAGTGTGGCGTGTTCCAGGGCAACAAAGTGTACCTGTCATTTGTTGTAGCTGTAGTGATGCCAGGTGGAAGCTGGAAAGACGGGTTGGGGCTAGATTGTGAAGGCCAGAAGAGTTGTGCCTGTTCCCAATAGTAGTTGGGAGCCATTGAGGGTTTTAGGGCTGAGAAATGGTATGATCACAATCATGGTTGAAGAGATGGGCAATGAGAGGGAGGGGACCCAAGGCTGGGAACAGCTCGCGGGTGGGTGTGGTTGCTGAGGTGAGAAACAGAGAAGTCCTGGGTGGGGAAAGCAGACCAGGGGGAGCCCCCGGGGAGTTCGGGAACTGAGTGGTTAGAGCAGAAGTGAGAAGTAGGGAGGGGATGAGCGACCTCAGGCCACTGGGAGTCACACAGCACCTTGTAAGAATTGGGAAGGGCTCCCTCTGGGCCCTTCCTCACTTTCTCTCATTTCTCTGGCTCCTCGCCCCATATGCGACCCTCCCCTGACCCCAATACCTTGAGCTAACTAGGTCTTTTGTTAAGCTCTTGCTTTGAGAATGCACCCCCTAGATGGTGTTTGGGGCCCTATCCCATTTCTGACTAATGATCCTTACACTCGGAATCCATGGTCACAAATACGGGGTTAGGTGGTACGGTCCCAGGCACCTGCTAACATGGCTTTACCAGAACTTCGCCCTTTGCCCAGCACACTTCAAAAGTTCGAAGCAGGGAGCTGGGTTGATGATGATGTCATCAGGCGGTATAAGAGATCCAGGGGAGAGGCGCCTGGGTGGCTCAGTGGGTTGAGAACCCAACTTCAGCTCAGGTCATGGTCTCATGATTTGTGCGTCGAGCCCCGCGTCGGGCTCTGTGCTGACAGCTCAGAGCCTGGAGCCTGCTTCGGATTCTCTGTGTGTGTGCGCGTGTCTCTTTCTCTCTCTCTCGGCCCCCTCCCTGCTTGTGCTCTGTCTCTCTCAAAAATAAACACTTAAATAACTTTTTAAAATTTAGGGGAAGAAGCAGGTTTGAGGAAAGCAGCGACCTGAGTTCGGACACGTTTGAGATTCCCCTGGCTGGGATAAGCAGGTGGAGACAGCAGGCCGATAGAGCCTAGAAAAGAGGCCGGGTAAGGAACGAAGGAGGAAGCATTGTATACCAGACATTGTCTAAGTTGTGGGAGCAGATGAGCTCATCCTCGAGGGAGGACAGCAAAGCCAGGGGTGGAGCCCGCCCTCGAATTTAGGGGACAGGGCAGAAGGGCCCCGGTCGGAGACCAGCGGGGACTAGTCACAGAAGCTAAAGAGTGGGGGGAGGCAAGAGAAGAGTTCTGAGGAAGAGACGGCGTCACACGGCAGAGGGGACTGAAAAGGGCGGTGGATTTGCCATTCGAAATCAGAACGCATTCTCTAGAGTTGCCAGGCCCAAGCCCGCCTGCCGGGAGCCAGGGAGTGAGCGGGGGCGAGGAAGAGGTGGTGGTGAGTCAGGGAGCCTGGTGCTGAGGAAAGAACGCAGTTGCTTGAGGTTACAGGGCTGACTCTGCAGGTTGAGGAGAAGGAAGGTGGGGGCAGTAAAGGAAGACACTCCCATGCCGGTTGTCACCATTCTAATGCTTCGTCTGTGTGGTCCCGCCAGTCTTCACCACAGATCTGTGAGGGAGGCGCTCCGCTCTGTATTACCTAGATGAGGAAACGGAGTCACAGAGAGGTTAAGCAGCTCCTAAAGGCCACACAGTATTTACATGGCAGGTTTGGGGTACAAGAGCACAGATGGAGGAGTTGGCTGTGGGAGTTGGGGTGCCAACGTGTGAGCTTTGGCCAGGGAGGAGCTGAGGCGGGAAACCAGGGGAGGAGGGACCCAAAGAGTCCTGACCGGATGCTCTCGTCTCGTGGTAGAGATGAGACAAGGCTGTCGAGAGCACATGACTCTGGGGGTCGAACAGCTGGCGAACTTGGGAAACGACCGCCGTGGGCACCAGTAAGGGAGCTGAACGAGAGTCGCCGAAAAGACTTTCAGGCGGCAGAACCCTCAGATGCCTGGGTGGGCGGAGGACTGGAGGCCAGGTTGGGGCGGGGGTGGGGGGTAGATCACGAGCGAGCTGAGAATGTAGTCGTGGCTGCAGTGAGATTACAACCGATGAGACGGACCCTGCGGTGTAGGCTAGACAGTGAGTGAACTGGACGAGGGCGGGGAGCCCGGGAGAGCCCCGCACACCTGGAGGGAGCGGAGCCGGATGCCAGGCCTGGGAACGGTGGGTGAACTGAGCGAAGAGACGATGCCACGCCCGGGCAGGTACCAGCTCACTGAGGCCGAGGGGTTTGTGCAGGCACTGCTGGGTGGCGCAGTCCTGTTCCAGCGGGGCCTCGGTGTCCGCAGGCGCACCTCACTGAGAGCATAGCCATGTGGGCGTGTTGGCCTGGACAGGCTGAGTGTAAACAGTCCTAAGATGCCGTCAGATTCTCCACGGCCAAAGAGGTAGCTGGCTGGGTCAAGCGAAAGGGCAGGAAGCAAGATTTCTCAGCTTGCGATTCGGGATTCGGGGGTTCTCGGACGTTAAATATTCAGGAGGCGGCCACGCTAAGGTGAGCTGGAGGCAAAGGCCTCAGTGTGGAGGGCTTTATGGAACGGGGTGGGCAGTCTAGCCCAGTGGTGAGCCCCCGTAGGGGGCCGGCAGGAGCTGAGGCCGAGAGAGATGGACGATACATTCTGTTCCGTGGCCTGGAGGTTCAGAATGTCAGTTCGTAGGGGAGCAGAGGGAGGCAGAGTCGCACGAGCTCGCACAGCAGTCGGTCTGCCGAGATCGAACGGAGGGGACTCCCGGGCATCTTCTACCAGGGCCGCTTGGCATCCAGCGGCGTTTTCCGGGTCCTTTCCGACATGATTCTCTCAGTCGTCGGCGGCCTCCAGAGCTTTGCCCTGCCTGATCCACGTTGATGGATGCCACTCTGTCTTCCGTCTGAGGGCCAGAGGAGAGGAATGTGCGGGGCTTTCAGTGAGTGAATCCCGGGCAGCGGTGAGGGAGGCGGGTGCGGGGGGTGTGGCCAGGGAGACCCTGATTCCGTAACCCACAATAAAAGCAGGTATATAGAAAGAGATTTGACCCTAGTCTTCACAAAATTGGCTGCGCTAATGTAGCTTTCAATCATGCTTAGATTATAGGGCCTTTTCCTCGTTGTCACTCACATTTAATAGCATTTCAGAATTAAGGCGTTATCACACGACATTGACGGAGCCCCAGTAACAAAGGCTGTTTAATTGGAAAAACCATCCCAGAATCATTTTTTAATAAGGAAAGAGGCTGTGCAAACTTGATTTAGCCTGCTTTGTTATCGGAGTCCTTAAATTCACCAAGGTTTCGGCCAAACCCTTTTTAAGTCTAACGAGACAGAAGCTCGTTAGAATTGAATTGTTGACTCAGGGGCCGAACGGAGACGGGAATTAGGGGCCCCCCTAGTCCAGTTCACAAAGGAGACTGCAGCCATGAGGCTCACTGGTGCACCTGGGCCCCTCCAGTTTCCCTTTCGACGCTCCTCCCTTTTCCCTCCAATCCGAACGTTACGAAAGAAAGAACCTTCATCAGGACCAGACCCGTTCGGGCCCAGGGTTCCGTGGCTCTGTTCCTGGCACAAAGGTGCCAGGCCTCGCGCAACCGCGTCTGCCGTTCTGTGACTACGGGAGGGAGAAGCGCTGTTGTCTTGGGAGAGGCGATCTTGAATTTCCTGGGGTTTTGGCGTTTGTTTTGGTTTTGGTACTTCCAGCAGGATAATATCACAGATTGCTTTCTGATTTTGACCTACAGCTGTACTTTTTAAATGAAGCCAATATTCCATCTATCCACAAATACTTAGCGAGTTTCTATTACGGGCGTGGTTGGTCCCGTACTGGATCACGTGCCCAGAGCTCAGTCAACATTTTATTAGTACCGAGGAGGGCTTCTTGTCCACGAAACAGGCTCCCAAACACATTCTTTTTCTTCACTGACATGTGCGGCGTGCGTTGTGTGCGCCTTTTGCAGAGCTGGAAGCTGGGGCTTACCTCCAGGCTGCCGAACTGCGTAGGAGCGTCCACCTCGGGTGAGCGGTCTGAGTTCGGTGGAACAGTTAAGCGGGTCTGAGCCACGTCCTTGACAGCGTGCCCGACGCCAAGCCCAGGTGCCGTGGGTTCCAGTGCTAAGTTCCAAGAGGAGGTGTGAAAAAAAATAAAAAAGGACGGGACGAGAAGACAGGGGTCAGGAAGGAGACAACGGCACGATCAGTGGGCGGGAGCCAGTTGAGAAGAAATGCGGAGGGTCTGTCACAAGGAGGTGGTGACAAGGTAGCACTTGGAGCTTGGCTTTCGGTTCACAAGTGTAAGAGTCACAGACAGAAGACTCCATCCCTTTGTTCACAGAAGAATAAGCAATCTCGCCAGAGGCAAAGTCTACTTGATTTGTAACTCCAACATGTGTAAGGAAACAGGGGAAAATAATGTCTAATAAATGTGATTGGTGAAAGAAGGTAAAGACTTACTGAAAATCTGCCTTCAGCTTGGTTAGAAATTTTATTTTTTACTATCATTGTTATGTTTTAGAGAGAACATACAAACAGGGGAGAGGGACAGTGGGGGAGAAAGAATCTTTTTTTTTTAATGTTTATTCTTTAGAGAGAGAGAGAGAGAGAGAGCAGGGGAGGGACAGAGAAAGAGACACAGAATCTAAAGCAGGCTCCAGGCTCTGAGCTGTCAGCGCAGAGCCCGACGTGGGGCTCGAAGTCACAAAGTGCAAGATCATGACCTGTACTGAGGTCAGACGCTTAACCAATTGAGCCAGAAAGAGAGAATCTTAAGCAGCCTCCACGCTCAGTGCGGAACCCGACACGGGCCGGATCCCACGACCCTGGGATCGTGAGCTGAGCCAAAATCAAGAGTCGGACGCTCAGCTGACTGAGCCACCCAGGCGCCCCTTAGTTAGGAAATTTCTAAGGAAGGGGTCTAATGTACAGCATGGGGACTATAGTCAATAATACTGTCCTGGCTGCTTGAAACCCACTAAGAGGTTAGATCTTAAGTGTTCTCACCACGCACACACAAAACGTGTGAGGTTACTATGTGAGGTGATGGATATTACATTATAACACCTCAATATGTGTTAATTGTCCTGATTGCGATAATCATTTAATAACATATGAGTGTATCGAATCACCATATTGTATACCTGAAGTAGATATAAAATGTGTCAGTTATAGCCCAATAAAGTTGGAGACAAAGAAAGAATAAATAGCAGACCATCAGAAAGAAAAGAAAATGTCTAAGGAAGAGGTTAAGATGGTGACTAACCCACAGGAAGGCCCGTTCCTGCTGTAACTTTTGAGCATACTGAAAAGGCTCTTGACGCTTTGGGATGGCTTCCCAACTCCAAGATCACGGCCCCAACTCGTCTTTTTTCCCTTCCCCTATTTGCCCCTAACATTTACCTCTGGGCTACAGGGATCCCTAGAATCCTGCATACTTAGAACTTGGATTCCTTGAATACTTTCAGTAGCTAATCTAGCCGGGGTACAATTTTGTGTTTCACCAGGAGGAGCCATCACTTACCTACATCCGGAAATCTTAATGTTCAAGTTTTGGAATGTATTTTTATTTATTTTCATTGCCTCCCTTTTTAGTTCAGGAAATTTGGAATCTAATATATTGACTTTACTCCAAAACAAGAGATTTGACCTTTAATCATTTCCAACCCCCCCCACCCCCCTAGCCCCCGTAAGGGGAAATTATGTTTAAAATAATTTCATTTTCAGCAGGAAGAAGTAGAAAAGAATGAAACGGATCCTGAGCCACAGGAACCTGAAAGCACATCCCTCCTTGCAGTTTTTCCTATTTGATACCGTGCTTTCTGGAAGATGCAATTTTCTGCTTCCATTTCTGTTGTCGACATGCCAGGATTTCCTGCAAAGCGGGCCCAGTGTTTCACTGGAGGTTACTTTTCCTTGGAAGCAATTCAAAAAAAATCATCATTCTGTTTCTCTTTTTTCATTTGACATTTGACTAAAACAGTGCTTTGGCAGCTAGACAGGAGGAGCTCTTAGGAGCCTCAGTATTTTTTCTCCCGATCTTTGCCTTTCAAGAAGTGCCTTTGCAGAATGTGGCTTAAAACTGAGAATAGAGAGAAAGACGCAGACCTGATTGCTTGGAGACCAAAACTCTAGGGAAAAGGGGAGAAGACCTGGCGAGGAGACACCCTGGACCTTCCAGCTCGGCCCCCGTGTGTGGTCACCCACTTTAGTGTTGTGCCCTCTGGTTTCTTTGTTGGATCTACTGCCATGCCCTGTTTCCAGTTATATTCTTTTTTTTTTTTTTTTTTGATGTTTGTTTATTTTGAGAGAGAGAGCACGAGCCAGGGAGGGGCAGAAAGAGAGGGAGAGAAAGAGCATCCCACACAGGTTCTGAGCAGTCAGCACAGAGCCCGATGCGGGGCTCGATGCCATGACTGTGAGATCATGACCTGAGCCGAAATCAAGAGTCCCACGATTAAGGGACTGAGCCACCCGAGCGCCCTCTCTTTGTTATATCCTGTCTTTGTTCTGCACCAAAGCTTGTGAGTGTTATGCTGTGTCCTAATTAATTCTCACTTTTAGTCCTCTCTTAGAAACAATTCCTAGAGGTCATACAGAATTTTGCTTTTTAATACTCCAGAGGTCCTAATCGTAACCCCACTTATTGTCAACTATAAAATCCTGTTTTTCTAATGCAACTTCCTTTCTAGCACCCTCTGCCTTTCCTATTTTTATTCATCTGTTTTCTTTTCTTCTACTTCTGCTCTCAACTCCACGAACATATCACTTCTTCCAGGAAGCCCCAATTCCTCAAATAGGGCTTAGGTGTGCCTTGCGTGTACCTAACAGTACCTTGTACTTCCTGTATCATAATAGTCTCTCTCCATCAAATTGCATATTTCATTAATTACCCCACTCACTCACTGGACTGTGAGCCTCTGGAAGCTTAGAAGCAAGTCTTTGTTAATCGTCTTTGTCTCCATCTAGTTCAATGCTGGCACAAGGTGGCGTTCGGTAAATACTTGTTGAATTGTGAATATTCATGTCTCCTCTTGCTCTGTCAGCTGTAAACACTGTATTTGCTTTCAGTCTTTCCTCTAGGATCTCTTCGTCTACTTCCTCCTCCTTACATAACCTTCTTCCTTAACGAACCCTTAATTAAGCTCTCATTCATTCCATCACTGCCCTTTTTATTTCCAGGCTTCTCTTTGGAATACTCCACGCTCACCGTATCCACCGCATTCCCTGCCGATGTGCAGGCTGATTGTATGCGCCCCTTGTAGATTTTCTTAGCACGTCGATGCATTCTTCTGTGAAAAGACTTCCAGGTTATGGCAGTCATGGTCATGTGTGTTTCAGCCTGTCGTTAGACAGTGCCCTTCCGAAAGGCACGGACTCCATATCCACAGATCCAGACATGTGACAGTTGTTCCAGAAACGTGTGTTGACCAAACAAACGTTTGTAGGAGATTTGTTAAATAACCCCCTACAAAGCGTCTTTGCTTATCATAGTGGTGGCACAATTGATTATTATTATTTGCACAGACTAATTTGGTACCATCATGTTCAACCGCCAAGAACAAATTAGAATGCAGTTGAAATCTTCCCCGAATTTGGGAGGGCACACCACTCTAATTAGAGTTCATGTCCTTGCTGTAACATAAGCGACTTTATGCCAGTGGAGGTGACAAGAGGAAAAAAAAAATGCTTTTCTATTCCGTTTTTCTCTGTTCTTTTACTGGTAAGGGTAAGAGGAAGCTTCCAGAAGAGCAATAGTTATCTGAGAACATCTGTCATCTGTTCATTGCCTGGGGACCTAGTGGGTAGTTGGAGAACCCGCCTCGTTATCAGTTTTTTCTTTTGGTCTTGCGTTGAGCCATAGTTTCCCTGGGAAATTGACCAAATCTTTCTTTGCCTGTTGAACCGGGTGTTGTGTGGAAGAGGCTGAGCTGTGGCAGGGCAAGGGCCAAAATCTTCATCGGTAAGCACTCCTCTGTCTTGAAATGGCTAAGCCGACGCATCTGTTACTAGAGGCAGAGAGGGTTGTAAGGACTCTGGGAAACCGAAAAGCATAACAGACTTTTCAGACAAAAGGGGAAGATGCGTCTTCCCAGGGCATGTGCCATTTCGATGAATTACATCATCGAGTGCTGGCGGTGGTTTGGCTAACAGCTATTTGTTCTTCCAAGTTCTCCCAAATTTAGGGGAAGGATTTTTGGTGACTCGTTGTTAATTTTGCTGTCTGACCTCACCTCTCTTGAAAGGAAGTTAACACGTATCCATGTTCAGAAAATTAAACTAGATTTTGTCGGTGAATATAAAAGAAATGACTCTAATATAAAACTCCTGTGTGATTCACAATCCCATAAAGCTGATCAAATGACAAACCACAGACTGGGAAAAGAGATTTCCAATGCATACAACAGAGAAAAGGCCCATTTTTTTTTTGGTAATGCATAAACAGCTCTTAAATTTGAGTAAAGAATTTAAACAGAGAGAGAAAGATAAACGTGTTTAGGAGCATAAAAAGGTACTGATTGCACTTATAATGAAAGAAGTACAACTGATAAAATATATGTCACTGTTTAGGCTGGCAAAAAAACCAAAACATTTGATAGTACACAGTGTGGGCAAGCATGTAGAGAAGTAGGTACTCACGCAGTGTTGGAGGGAGTGTAAACTGACGTAGCTTTCTTGGCAGTGTCACTCAGAATTAAGATGTATGTAATCTTTGACCTACGAATTCAATTTCTGGGAATTTGTCCAAAAGAATTCACAAATATAAACAAAGATGTCTGTACAAAGATATTCATGATAGCGATATTTGCAGTTAAGATGTGAAACAGTATAAATGCCTCTGAGTAGAAGGCTGGTTAAGTAAATTATGAAAAGATTTATAACTTGTGCTGTGTATAGTACGCTTATATTTAGTCTCTATGCCCAGCATCAGTTGACAGTTTCTCAACTCCAGACTCGCCCTTCATTGCCTGATCTACGAGGGTGGGTCTGTTCCCTTTAAATATTTCTCCTTCACCAGCTGAGAGGTAATAATAAAGTGATAACTGGCCCAGCTTTTTAAAAATTTTTTTTTAATGTTTATTTATTTTTGAGACAGAGAGACACAGAGCATGAGTGGGGGAGGGGCAGAGAGAGAGGGATACACAGAATCCGAAACAGGCTCCAGGCTCTGAGCGGTCAGCACAGAGCCTGACGCGGGGCTCGAACTCACAGACCGCGAGATCATGACCTGAGCTGAAGACGGCCGCTCAACCGACTGAGCCACCCAGGCGCCCCTGGCCCAGCTTTTTTAAAGCAAGGGGGTGGGGACAGATGATATTTATGCTTATATAAATATGCACCTGCATGAACATGTCTGGAAGCTGCAGAAGTAGACCTTGAGAGAGATTACCTCTAAGGATAAGACTGACACCTGAGGAGATAGACTCATTTGAAGTTTCTTGCCATGTGCATGTTTGGTTTTACGGTTAGAGAAAACTACAGAATTTTGGTTAGACATTAAAGGGAAAAAACCACACTTGCGTCAATGGAGGAACAGGCTGTTCCTAGCTGGAAATGCGAACTATTGTAAGGATGTCATTTAATCAAAATTAATTTATAGACTTAATGCAGTCATGGTAGAGAAAAAAAAATCCCAAGGTGGAGTCAGGGCATGGTTTTTATCGTTAAGAAGCTTAGAATATGGTTTGGGAGACAGAAACATAATGTTCGCAGAAAATGCCTTGAACAGTTCACAGCAATATATCAAGCACAAAGCAATAAAATTGAATACATATGTATTGTGGGAACTTGGAGTCCTTTGAGAGAACAGACAGAATGGAGTTAATCAGCAAAGGATAGTTAAAAAGTAAAAAAACTTACAAAAGATAAGCTATAACAAGAAGGACTCTTCCTTAAAGTTGTATTCGCTCCCCCACCCCCCAAAATGGAAGCTCCCTCTCTCTCAAAGTCCTCTTCATCTAGGGAACTCTTCCCACGGTGTATTTTGTATTGAGAAGACCTACGTGAGAAAGTCTCTGAACTGCCCGCATTCTTTCTTCTGTCGCTGAATAAAGTGGCCCAGATGCCTCTACATTTTCACTTTTGAGTTTGCAAAAGACTGAAAATGAAGTAAATCAAGGACAGACGGGATTGGGCTGACCGTACAAGCAGTACAATTGCTTGAAGAATCTGGAAACAATACTGACCACATTTGTTGGCATTAATTCACCGAAGCAATAATGCTGTATATAAGAAAGTATGTTGTTTAAGAAGAAAAGTCATCAGTTCTGAGTATTTGTTGCAATTGAACTCTAACTTGGAACCGATGAGAAATTCTTTAAAAAAAAAAAAACAACAACAGAGTATTAAGCATTGGGAGCTTTAAAAAAAAATTCCCATAGCATTTGGAAAACATTTTATCATCTCTGTGCGGGTTATAAAGATTAGAAGCTAAGTCCTAGGTTGTTTGATTTAGAAGATATGACATGTTGCTCCAACCTGGAACTGGATAGAACTTAAAAAAATTTTTTTTGTTAATGTTTATTTAAATTTGAGAGAGAGAAAGAGCGCAAGCAGGGGAGGGGCAGAGAGAGAGAGGGAGACACAGAATCTGAAGCAGACTCCAGGCTCCGAGATGTCAGCACAGAGCCCGACGCGGGGCTTGAACTCATGAACCGTGAGATCAGGACCTGAGCCGAAGTTGGATGCTTAATTGACTGAGCCACCAGGTGTCCCAAGGATAGAATTTTTATAGAAAAAGCAATCCCAGTTTATAGGTCTTCATGGAATCTTCACAGTGAATGGGTGAAATGATTTTTAAGATTTTTCTCCTGACAAATAAATTGCCTTTATGTTTGGAGTATTTCACAATGATTCTTCTGTAATAGCTATAGGAGATAGATATTAAAGGAGATATCACTTGCCAACATTTCTGAAGATAATGTTATCTGTCGCGTGCCATTTCCCATTAGCTGATTTATGAGCGTCACTTGTAGTAGTTAGATTCGTTTCCTCTGGAACTCAAGTTTATGAAGCCGTCATTTTCCATCCCTCGTGAACCTGCAGCAGAAATAAAAGCAATGCTGTCTTTTGTGACTAGTCAAAGGTCATCATGGTTTGGGTGGCTTCGTTGTTTTTCTAATCCGTGCAGGTCTGTCAAAAGGTTCTACTGAGACTTTATTCTAAAGGCCTACCTCTGTTTGGTGTTGCTGAAAAACAAATACAATAGAGGCTAATCTGTTCCTCGCCCAAGAGTAGAAAATTGTAGAATTTCAGGGCAGATACTTGTGTAATGTTTGGGTTTATGAGCGTTTGTGATTTCCAGTTTTGCCACGTTTTATGAGATGAAACCTGAGAAAAAAGACTAGAGTGTTTCTTTATCGTTTAATTAATCTTAACTTAAAAGAGGATGTCAAAATGCATTTCTTCTCTGGCTAATAGGACAGATTACTGTCAGGGCGTATATTTATTAAAAGCCCTAATCTTGGTGTCCAGGTTTCTTAAAACATGAGGAGGTGTTTTGTTTGTTTGTTTGTTTGTTTGTTGTTTTTTAACATAAAAGGTTACTTGGATTCCCTCATATAATAACAGTTGTACTTTTGAATTTTGGGTCTGCAGGCAATGTTGGGTGTTCATGTGGATGGAAGGACCTTCATAATGACCCTGAGGTCCCTGTTGGGGCCCCACTGCCTTGCACTATTCAGAGTTAACCCTAATGACTTCAGTCCAGAGATTTAGAACATGGGTTTTTTGAAACAGCCAAATTGGGCTCTAGAGGAGAAAAATCAGGGGTCAGAATTGAAATTGTTCTTCCTTTGTAGTGTGTTCATTCCCCAAGCTCCTAGGAACCTCCGTGAAGACAACAAAGGTTACTAGGATTCATTTTGTTTCCCAGCGTTAACACTGTTTCCGCTGGTACCTTTGGGTACAAAACAAAAGCAGGAGTGCCTTTCCTTGATCAGGAGCCACAGGTGTCTATCGGGGTGGCCTGGCTGGTAGAACAGAGAAGTCACAGGGTAGATGGGCAAAGCTACCACTGAGCCTGTCGCGTCCGTTGCGCTGTCGAGGGTCAGCTCTGACGTGCCGTTCAACAGGTATGACGGCCACACAGCAGGTGTGCTGGTACTCACAGCAGAGAAACCTGCCTTCGCTTTTTTTCCTGTCCCCCGGTGTATTTTGTGTTATTTATGAAACTGGACGTATCTACGGAAGTGTCTGAAGACATGCTTATGTCAACTCAAGAGTGCTCCAGATCCGATACTTGAAAAATCCTTCTCCTACCCCACCCCCCGCCCCCAGAACATTGCTATGAGCAGTAGAAGAACCTGACGAACTTTGTTTGGACCCACGATTTCCCGAAACTCACTTGGCCATGCACCCCTGCCTGTTCCCCCTTCTTCTTCTTCTTCTTCCTCCTTCTTTTTTTAATGTTTGTTTATTTTTGAGAGAGAGAGAGAGAGAGAGTGAGCAGGGGAGGGGCAGAGAGAGAGGGAGACACAGAATCCGAAGCAGGCTCCAGGCCCTGAGCTGTCAGCACAGAGCCCAATGCGGGGCTCGAACTCACGAACAGCGAGATCATGACCTGAGCTGAAGTCAGACACGTAACTGACGGTGCCACCCAGGTGCCCCCACCATTGTTCTTAATGAAATGACTAGAAGCATTGCGTAAAACGCTTTGGGAGAAGAGGCTGATCTTAAATATCATCTGGACTTCAGAAACCTGGTGCGTTTATAGCTTAGCTGTAGAGTGGGGATGCCCTCAGGGATGCCGCTCACAACCCCCACCACGATTGTCTTCCTGTGTGTCCGGGGAGGGCGCTAGCTCCAAGTGCCTCAGGTGGCCTCGACAAACTAGGATTTGTCTCTGCCTACAAGGAATTCTCAAAAGAGAACAGACTTTCTGGTTTCTGTTTATACAAATCATTCTTCATAAAATAATTACTACTCACTTAATCACTACTCGAGGCCTGCATTATCGTCTCCATCATCATAACAGGTGGGTTGAGGAGGGGCATCTGGAAAGTCTTTATTCAACTATCAAGAAATATTTAGGGCCGCCTGCCTGGCTCAGTTGGTTAAGCATCCAACTCTTGATTTCAGCTCCGATCATGATCTCATGGTCGTGAGATCAGGCTCCGTGTTGAGCATGGAGCCTGCTTGGGGTTCTTTCTCCCTCTCTCTCTGCCCCTCTGCCACCATGTTCTCTCTGTCTCAAGATAAATAAATAAACGTTAAAAAATATTTAGACCATAGCTCTCTTCTGAATCTTAAAATATCTATTATTTCTTTATTTTTTATTTTATTTTTTTAAATGTTTATTTTATTTTTGAGAGAGAAGAGAGAGCATGAGCAGGAGAGCGGCAGAGAGAGAAGGGGACAGAAGATCCAAAGCTGTGCTGACAGCAGGGGGCCCAGTGGGGGGTCCAAACTCACAGATCGTGACATTATGACCTGAGCAAAAGTTGGATGCTTAACTGACTGAGCCAGCCAGGCACTCCTCTTTTTTTTTTTTTTTTTTAATGTTTGTTTATTTTTGAGGGGGGGAGGGCAAGGAAGGAGGAAGCAACAGAATCCCTGGCAGGCTCAGCACTGTTAGTGCAGAGCTCCATGTGGGGCTCGAACCCATCAACCAGGAGTTCATGACCCGAGCTGAAATCAAGGATGCTTAACCGACCGAGCCACCCCAGTGCCCCAAGTCTCAATTATTTCTAACCACCCAAATTCACAGATGACTTGTAAAACCTCTTAAAAGAATCAGGAGGCTGGAGGGGAGGGAACAAGGTGGGGTGAATACATGGATGGGGTGGAGGCTGGGTGTTCTCCGTCTCTGTTCACTAGTTCAGAACGTTTTCTGAATTGTCTAATTCTCTTGGAGGCAAGGCTCATTCCTGGTGTGGGAAACAAAGGCAAAAAAAATTATTAAATTTTGTTACAGCTTATAACCCATTGACAAGTCCTTGAAACAGGCAGGGTGACATTCCTCTAGGAACTCAGTTGTCTCCATGATGACACTTTGCTGGGGGCAAAAGGCAGTCGTAGCCCAACAACCCCCCTCCACGTGATTGCCCCGCCTCCAATTCCTAGAAGTCTACTTTAACATGTAAAAACTCCTTTGGAAACTTCTGTTATCTCTGCCCCGCCCCCAATATATGTTAGCAATCATCCTCCAAGCATTCGGCCCACTGACACACATCCGAAGGGTCTCATGACTAAGGTTTTGTTAGTACGAAATGATCTTTTCCTAACCATAGCTGGCCCCCTCACAGTCCTGGAAACCTTGCTTCCAAAATTCCTTCGAGACTTACACTATCCCTGACCCCCTCCTAACTTGAGGGGATATTATCAGCCACCCGTCACAACCCCAGTGCAGCCCTTTCTGCCCACGGGTCCTGTCCCCGAGCTGTAATAAAACCATTGTTTTGCACCGAAGATGGCCCGAGAGTTCTGTCTTGGCTGTCGGCTCCGAACCCCAACGTTTCCCACATCAGTTGCCTCCAGAATATGCCGACCGGTGATGCCTTCCTGTTTTTCAAGCAGGGTCCTCATTTTAACAAAATTTCTATGTAAATATGCCTTGGAAATCATGGTGGGATTTTTCCCGTAAAGTAGGTGTCTGGCTTCTCGTATGGTGCCGGTGCCCGGGGATTAATTGATGTGCGTTTCTTGCTGTTTATGTATGCCTCCAGGAAGGAAGGACAGCTGTGTGCAAAATGTTTATAGACTGTGGACAGGAATGCTATTGATCTGCAGGGATGATCTATTCTTTTCCAGGAGCTCTAATAACAATAATTAGCATTTGCACGGGCGCCGTACAAAGCACTGTCATAAATAAACATGACGGCCTGCGATCCTTACGGCAGCCCCGTGAGGGAAGCCTTATGGGCGTATTTTTCGTCTCCATTTACATTCGACGAAGCTGAAGCTCAAGAAGGTTAGGATTACTTGCCCAGGACCATTTAAAAAGTGCCTTTCTCTTTTTAAAACCTCTTTTAAAAACATAGTATGTTTTTATTATTTACAGGGCAGTCATTCAGAAATATACAATTTAGAAGTAAGCTGGAACTCTGGGCTGTTCTTAAGGGTACCAATTCCTGGAGCCAGCGGCCTCATGTGTCGCTGTTGAGCACCGAGAACTGAGAGGTGCTGTGTTTTAAATGCATTCTGGATTTGGAAAAAAGAATGTAAAATATCCCATTACTAGTTGTCTACATTGATTATATGTTTAAATGATAATACTTCAAGTATATTGAGTTAAAATATATTAAGATTAATTTCACCCGTCTCTTTTTATCTTTTTTTTTAAATGTTTTTAATGTTTTATTTATTTTTGAGCTAGAGAGACAGAGTGTGAGCAGGGAGGGGCAGAGAGAGAGGGAGACACAGAATCTGAAGCAGGCTCCAGGCTCTGAGCTGTCAGCACAGAGCCGGACGCGGGGCTCGAACCCACGAACCGTGAGATCATGACCTGAGCCGAAGTCGGACGCTCAACCGACTGAGCCACCCAGGTGCCCCTCTTTTTATCTTTTTAATGGGACCGGTAGGAAATTTAAAATTATATAGATGGCTCATGTAATAACTTCTAGTGGACAGCAATGGCTAGCACCCTTTCCCAGGGTTTGCGAAAGCATAATTTGTATCTCACACAAATAACACGCCTTTATATTTCGCTAACATTCCAGCATGCAAAAGTGCCCCTCACTTTTTTTAGGACGGGGCAGGTCGACCTAAATGTCTCTGTTTTGAAGACTACTTTAAGGAGCTTATGTTATTTTATAATTTTGATGTGATTTCTGTGTGTTTAATGATCCCACCCTCCAGGGAGGGTTTGATACAGTGGCACTGGACACATTTGGGGTCCGTGGTGCTCAGAGTGTGAGACTATGAGTTTGTGTGTGAACACACACGTGTGTATGCTTGCGCTTGTGTGTGACCGGGAGAGAAAGATGGGAAACAGATTCTCCGGGGGCCTCTGCCAAACCGTGCAGGTCCCCACCCTTCGGAGTCTGTCTGATTCTCCAAGGGCGGGGAGTCAAGATTTGGATTCTCCCCCTTCCTCCCTCTCTCTTTAAAGAAATCCAGCCCTGCGGGTGAGTCCCTGATACTGTTGGGAATGCCCCGAGTTAGGGCAGGGGAAAAGGCTGAAAATCACATTAGAGAGAAACACTTTATAGCCCTTGACTCGAGGTAGAAAAGAGACCGTTGGGAAACATTTTTCTTTTATGAGCCTCTTCTGATTTGTGTCCCTTCCTCTCGTCCCCGTTGGCTACGGGACGTCATAAAAGTGGAGCCAGTTGTTAATTGAATGGAAGGCGGAAGTCGCGGGCAGCCTACAGGTGTCCTTCTCCGCCCGCCAGGCTGCGCCCCGGCCCTTCCCCAGGCTTCGCGGGGCTTCCAGGATAACTGTTACATCAGCAGATGTTGTTAGGCATGTACTGACAGAGTTCGGTCTCGTTCAGCCTAATTATTAAAATTCTTGGCCAAAATTCTGCGTGAATCACCTCCAAAAAAAATTTGCATTAAAGTTAATGCCGTATACGAATCTGACTTAAGCCCACAAAACCAAGAAAACAAAGTCTGGAAATGTGGCCTTAACTCCTCCTTGTCCACAGACTAGTGCCTTTCCCCCCCAAACAAAAGGATGAAAGTTTTATTAAGAACCTGTGTTTTTTGGGGGGGCCTCTGAGCGGTGACCCCAGGAGGGAGTTACTCTGAGCTGTCAATTAAGGCAGCTGTCAGGCCCCCCACCTGCGGAGTTAGACATCTTGGGTTTGAGTCCTGCTCAGCCACTTAGGGATTGTATGGCCTTGGGCGGGGACCTTTGCCTTTCCGAATCTTCATGTTCCATCTGGAGGATGGGGATGATAACACCTCCAAGAGTTGTAGGTACTAAATGAACTATTGCATCTAGAACCTGTAGCAGAATGGAAGAGGCAAGCGCCTAAGGCCGACCTGACGACCCAGACCCTCTGTTAGCTGCTCTCGGGAACTGCTGTTCCCGGAACCATTCCTTGTGTTGAACTCTTTCTGCTGCGTCGAAATGGTAGGAGAAACAAGCACAGAACGGGGTGCTTGTCTGTGTGTCTCTGCCCTCCCTCCCTTCCCTGAAAACACGTTTGGGGGAAAGAAAAGTCCCGGAAAGCCTGTGGCATTGTCACTGAACGACACAGTTGACTTTAGGGGTGTATGTGGGGGGGGGGGAGAACTGGGCAGAATAAGACAGCCCCTTGAGGCAGTAAGCTTTCTGCTGGCATCTTTTTCTTTTCTCTTTTCTTTTCTTTTTTTTTTCTTCTCTTCTCTTCTCTTTTTTCTTTTCTTAATGCGTATTTGTTTTGAGACAGAGAGAGAGTGGCAGTGTGCAAGCGGGGGAGGGGCAGAGAGAGAATCCCAAGCAGGCTCCGCCTGGTCAGCACAGAGCCGGAAGTCACCAAGCGTGAGCTCGTGACCAGAGCCGGATGCCCCTGGTGGCATCCTTTTCGTCCATACTGTCTCCCTGATGGTCTGTGCCTGCCTCTACATAGCTGTGCTTAAGCCCTTCACCGGGAGTTTTGGGCTTCACAAAGACATTCTGATACCTTCTGCTGGAAGGTTGTGGATATCTGAGGTTGATATTAGAAGTTTAAGAGATTTTGTTTTCCCATTACCATTATAGTTTTTTTTTTTAATTTTTTTTAGTGTTTATTTGTTTTGAGAGAGAAAGAAGGAGCAAGAGCAGGGGAAGAACAGAGAGAGAGGGAGACAGAGAATCCCAAGCAGGTTCCACATGGTCACACAGAGGCCTCCACGGGGCTCGATCTCATGAACCCGTGAGATCATGACCTGAACCGAAATGAAGAGCCAGATGCTCAACCGACTGAGCCACCCTGGCGCCCCTACCGCTACAGTTTTTTAAGAATGATAGAGCTCACATTGGTTTATGTCTGGGTAGGATCACAGATATTTGTTCTTTGTGTGCGTGAACCATGGTAAGATTGGGGAGAGGTAGGTAGTGAGTAGTAATACTTTCCCTTGGTTTCAGGCTCAGCCCTGACTCATCAGCCGGAGTAAACACCCGGGGACATTTTGGGGACCGTGACCATGGAACGGCTGGAACCTCCTACCAGTCTGAGTGTCCAGCTGACGGATGGCACTGCATCAGGCCACGGTTAAACTCCCAAGTTGAGGCGGGGAGCTTCCTGGTGGGTGTTTACAGGACAGAATCCAGTTGATTCAGATTTAGCTAACATTTATTGAGTGCCTACAGCTTGCCCGCGGGCATTGTGCCGGTTTTAATTGACAAAGCGTCCTTCAGTCCAGTCCCATGACTGTCGTCTGAGGTAGGTTACAGCGAGGAAGCGGGAGGTCAGGGCGGCTGAAGGTGAGTTGAGTCAGGGCAGAGCTCACGGGTGAAACCAGCTCACCTATTTCCCAGGTCAAGGTCCTTCGCTGGCGTAAACAGTGGAAAACGAAGGGGCTAACGTCGCCCCGTGACTGTGGGTACTGTGATCCCCCTTCACTTAGATATCATACTCCCTCCTTCCAAATCCCTGAAATTGGAGAGGCGAAGTGGGTGCAAATGGGAATACATGTCAGCCTTCCTTTTTTAAAAAAATTTTTTTCTTTATTTCGGGGAGAATGCAAGTGGGGGAGGGGCAGAGAGCAAGGAACAGAGGATCCAAAGTGGGCTCTATACTGACAGACCTGCTGTGGGGCTCGAACTCATGAACCGTGAGCTCATGACCTGAGCCGAAGTCGGACGCTCAACCGACTGAGTCACTCAGGTGCCTTCCCACCTTTTTTTAAGTTTACGTCTTTATTTTGAGACAGAGACAGAGAGACTTGGCAGGGGAGGGGCAAAGAGAGAGGGAGAAAGAGAATCCCCAGCAGGCTCCCCAGTGTCAGGGCAGAGCCTGATGTGGGGCTCGAACTCATGAACTGTGAGATCATGACCTGAGCGGAAACCAAGAGTGGGACACTTAACCAGCTGAGCCACGCAGACGCCCCACGAATACATGTTGGCCTTCCTGACGTCCATGCTCGTTCCTCGGAACCTCTCTGCCTCTTAGAAGATGCTTCTAGCCCAACAGATTGGGTCATTTTTTAACATCTGTGCAGAAGAACCCCGAGCTTTTAAATATTGCAAATCTTTCTTTCTTGAAAAGAAAAACGCAGCAATTTTTGGCCCTCTCCTCTCCTTTGTAGGCGTTGACTTTTGAGTGGTTTTTGGCCTTCTAATAAAGTGCTAAAGTTAAGGCCCAGTCCCAGTGGTAAAAATGAAAAATTCATGTCATTCGTTTTTCTTCCTCTTCAACCAGCAGATCCCTTTTGCCTGTAAATAAACTCACCACCTACATGCTAGCCACGGTTTGCCAACAGTCTTCTGTGAGGAAAGAGATTTTCTCCTGACATTTCTACCCGCTTTGCGTCTGTCTGGTTTCTACAAGGGCAGTGGTGTAAGGGGGGGAAAGAGCCTGGGTTTCGGAGCCAGACGTGGAGTCCAGTTTTCTGGCTTTTCTGACCTTGGGCAAGTCAGCATTTCTGAGCCTCAGTTTCTCCATCTATAAAATGCTTTTCTCGGGGCGCCTGGGTGGCTCAGTCGATTGGGCGGCCGACTTCGGCTCAGGTCATGATCTCGCGGTCTGTGAGTTCGAGTCCCGCGTCGGGCTCTGTGCTGACGGCTCAGAGCCTGGAGCCTGCTTCGGTTTCTGTGTCTCCCTCTCTCTCTGCCCTCCTCCTGCTCATGCTCTGTCTCTGTCTCAAAAATAAATAAATGTTAAAAAAAAAATTAAAATGCTTTTCTCTTCATAGAAGCACTTCTGCTTTATCTTTACTCAAAATTTTAGTGTTTAAAACCATGGCTTGAGGAAAATCATTTCACAGAACTCTGATTTCTCTGTATAAAATTTATATATAAATTGGGCAGGATCTTTCTCAGGAAGCTTACTGTGTCCCAGGAGAGAAGCCCTGTACCTAAATCTCCGTGACAGAGAGCAAAATGTGACATAGGCCTGGAGAGAAAGTGGAAAGTGCTACCTTTTTTGTTTTCATTTTTTTAAGGCTCAGTGCCAATTCCTATAGAAAAAGCAATGAATAAAGCGGTCTTTGCCTTTAAGGAGCTGAGTCTCCTTGTGGGGAGAGGCCTGCTATATTTACTTTATTAGCTCATATTAATGTCCGCCATTTTTTTTAATGTTTATTTTTGAGAGAGAGAGAGAGAGAGCGTGAGCATGAGCAGGGGAGGGGCAGAGACAGAGGGAGACACAGAATCCGAAACAGCTGTCCGCACAGAGCCCAACATGAGGCTCGAACCCACAGACCAGACTGTCCGCAAGATCGTGACTTGAGCTGAAGTCAGACGCTTATCTAACTGAGCCATCCAGATGCCCCTGCCATTTTCTTTTTTGTAATTATTTATTGCCTGTCCTCCATCACTAGAATATGAGCCCATGGGAGCAGGAACCCAAGTGTCTCATTCATGGCCGTATTTCCTATACCCAGCATTTCAATACTGGTTGCATTAATGAATGGACGGATGAACTTGAAAAATTTTTTTAAACATCTATTTATATTTGAGAGAGAGAGAAAGAGAGACAGACAGATAGCACTGGAGCAGGTAAGGAGCAGAGAGACAGAGACAGAATCTGAAGCAGGCTCCAGGCTCTGAGCTGTCAGCACAGAGCCCGATGTAGGGCTTGAACTCACAAACCGGGAAATCATGACCTGAGCCGAAGTTGAATGCTTGAAGTAAGGAGACCGTTATGATACTATAATGTAGGTGCTATCAGAAGAGCATGCACAGGGGCGCCTGGGTGGCTCAGTCGGTTGAGCGGCCGACTTCGGCTCAGGTCATGATCTCGCGGTCTGTGGGTTCGAGCCCCGCGTCGGGCTCTGTGCTGACAGCTCAGAGCCTGGAGCCTGCTTCGGATTCTGTGTATCCCTCTCTCTCTGCCCTTCTCCTGCTCATGCTCTGTCTCTCTGTCAAAAATAAATAAATGTTAAAAAAAAAAAAAAGAAGAGCGTGCACAAAGCAGGGTAGGCACAGAGAAGAGGAACCCCAGCCCCTTTCCCTTTTTTTGGGGGGGGGATTGCAAGGCAGAGTGTCATAGTAGTTTTTCAAAGGAGGTGACCGTCCAAACTGATTTCCGACAGCAAAGTAGTCTAGGAGATAAGCTTGGGACCAAAAAGTCTTCCAGGCAATGGGAGGTAATAGGGAATTTGCTCCCCAAAGAGCACAGTGCACTGGACTGGAGAAAGGTTCTCAAACCAGGGGGAATTTTGCACCTGTGGGGATTATTTGTCATGACTGGGGCAGGGGGGGTGGAGTGGGGAGTGCAGCTAAACGACTTGCAATGCATGGGGCAGCTGCCCGCCACAAAGAGCTGAGGTCAGAAACCCTGAGCTAGGGGAAAAACTGCCTGGAGGGGCTTAGGGGTGGGGAGGGCTGAGGCAGAAACAAAGATGAATAGGAGGAAAGAAAGGGCTGGCAGCGGGTAGGTAGTTACTTGAGAATTAAATGTTGTTCAGCCACCTCCATCCTCCATCCGTGGAAACTTCTAAGTGTATTATATCAGGTCATCCTTAAATAATCCTGAACCAAAAATTCATTTGACTCTGAGTTGAAGAGCACACAGCATTGGAGAAGTCTTTGCTGATCACCGTGAGACCGGGGTGCTCTGAAGCTAATAGATTATGCTGTCTGTAATTTCTCTATTTCCTTTCACTAATCACGGAGCACGCAGGATGTCAGTGAGGCTGCCCAGCCTTTTCTTTCTCTTACTAAGTTTAAGTGATCGCTTTTCTACATCTGACTGATGGGTTAAAAACGCATCCTACTCTGGAAGGTGCTGTCAAAAAGAAATCGAGGTTCTTTTTGTTGTTGTTTTTTCTCTTGACCACATGACTCATCTTGCTAATTGATTGGCCCCCAGCAGCGTTGGGCGGCCCATGGTGGTTTTGTTTGTGCCCGTGCTAGGGAAAAACCATTGATTTTCACCCAACTGGGCATTCGAGGGTGGGAACAGCCCCGACTTCTGCCTCCTTTCCCAAAGACGGAGCGTTCAAGTTCTCCGGTGAGCCTGGCTTGGACTTGCCCGGGACCTGCCAGGAGCTGAAGGTTGTTTTCTTTCTCCCACAGGAAATAATTTTCCTGGGCACGGCAGCCCCGGGTTGCCAATCCCTTGCTTTCACGAAAGCTCACACATGTGTGACAGTGGCACTATTGTTAGGTGTGCTGGAGTCCCCATTACAGATCCCGTGTTTATCTCCTGCAGGGATTTTTCTGAGAGGCATAATTTAAACAGTGAGGCATGTGAAGGCACCACTAATGCGGGGGGAGGGGGGAGGGGGAGAGAGAGAAAGAGAATATTCTCTGTGCTATGAGGCAACTGAGAAATGGGATAAGCTGTTGAATGGGCACAAGCCTCTGTCAGTTTTGGTAGCTAGTGCTGCTTAGTCCTTTTTATGGTCTCGGAGATCTGGAGAGGCTGAAGTATCTGTTGGGAAGGGCTTAAGGGAGTTTTCGTTTTGTTTTGTTTTGTTTTGTTTTCTTAAGCTTATTATTTGTTTTGAGAGAGGCAGAGACTGCATGAGCCGGGGAGGGGCAGAAAGAGAGTCGCAAGCAGGCTCTGTGCTGGCAGCACAGAGCCCAGCGTGGGGGCTCAACTCACGAAACCACGTGATCATGACCTGAGCCAAGACCAAGAGTCAGACGCTTAACCAACTGAGCCACCCAGGCGCCCTGGGTTTATGGGAGTTTTGAACTTGATGAGAAGCTTCTGTTACCAGGAACAGCTCTGTCCATAAACACAAATGTCAATTCCACAGAAACTTCCCTGGGCTAGGATTGATAGGATACGTGGGGGAAATGGATGGCTTAATAAGCATCAAAGTTAGTTGAAAGTGAAGTTGATGTACAAATATATTTATTTTTAGTTTTTTTTTAATGTTTATTTTTGCATGACAGAGAGAGACAGAGCATAAGCAGGGGAAGGGCAGAGAGAAAGGGAGACACAGAATCCGAAGCAGGCTCCAGGCTCTGAGCTGTCAGCACAGAGCCCGACGCGGGGCTCGAACTCACAGACCGTGAGATCATGACCTGAGCCAAAGTTGGACGCTGACACTTAAGGGACTGAGCCACCCAGGCGCCCCGACGTACAAATTTAGATGATAGCTGAAACCGTCTACTAAGCGTGTACAGTTGACCCTTAAACAACACGGGGCCAGGGGCACCCACCTTCCACGTAGTTGAAATTCCACATAGAACTTTTGACTCCCCAGAAACTTCACTCCCAGTAGGCTACTATGGACCGGAAGCCTTACCAGTAACACGGTCGATCGGCACATATTTTGCATGTTATACGTATTGTATCCTGTGTTCTTAAGGTAAAGTCGGCTAGAGAGAAGAAAACGCTATTAAGGAAATTGGAAGGAAGAGAAACTGCCTTTTCAGAGCTGTACTGTAACGGATCCGTGTGTGAGCGGACCGCGCAGCTCAAGCCGTGTTCTTCGAGGGCCGGTTGTACTGTGCGCCGGGCACCAGGTTAAAAGTGCTAGGTGCACACGATCCTAGTTAATCCTCCCAAGGCCTGGGAAGGTGGAGGAGCAATTCTTAACACCCATTTTACCGAAAGGTCCAACCTTGGAAGAACTCGAGAGCGGAGAGAACAGTTAGCGGTGTCGGGAGAGCTCTGGTCTTCCTGAGCCAGGCGGTATCACCGCAGCTGCCTGGGAGCGCCCATCGGTGCGGCTCGCCCGCGGGCCTGAGGGTTCCTCCCCATGTGTGTATTATCATCCCTTGTTTTCCTGCCTCTCTGGGGAGCCTCTTTTCTTTCTCTTTCTTTTAAAGAAGATGCACTGTCAAAGGAAGGGGTGACAGGATAAGAGGAAAGCGGCAGGAAAAGAGGCCACAGGTGAAAGGGGGAGCCAGGAGTCAAGGCTTCGGGGGGCGGGGGGCGTGATGTCCATGTTTCAGGTGTGCGCGCGCGCTGCTGTCTGCCGAATGGATGTACTTGATGTTGTCACATCTCATCTTGCATTCTGGGGGGCATGCAAAGCAGAGGGTAGTACACATGGGTCGCTGTCCCCATCGTAACCCTGCCAGAGCCCTCGGTCGGAAACACCGAGGCAGGGCTGTGGCAGCTGCCACTGGGAAGATCCCGGGTGCGATTTAGATACTGCTTTGGCCTCTTGGAAGCCCAGCGTTCTCCATTCCTTAGTATCTCAGGCTACTGGGCGTAGAGATCAGTCTTGACAAAGGGAAAAGCAAGAGGGAGTTCTTACCGAAGACCGCCGAGGCGTTATCTTTGAGGCCAGGACAGGAGGATTGGGGCCCTCTGACTAGGCTCTCTGCCTGGACTTTCCTAAGGGAGGTACTCACCTTCTCCACTAGTAAGATTATCCTCTAGAACAGTGTCTGCAATCCTCAGACACTCAGAAAACCCCCCTTTTCCATCCCGAAGTGTGACCGGATACAACTGGGCTGGTCAGCTCACTCCAGGGACTCAGCCTGCCCCGTACCGCGGTGGCTGTCACCTGGAACAGTTTTGCCCTATAAGGACATATGACAGTGTCTAGAGACTTTTTTTTTAAGTAATAAACTTAATTTTTTAATTATAATTTTTTTATGATTCATTCTTTTTTCTTAAACCATTTTGTGGGCGCCTGCGTGGCTTAGTCCATTAAGCGTCTGACTTCGGCTCAGGTCATGATCCCACGGTTTGTGGGTTTGAGCCCCGCATCAGGCTCTGTGGTGACGGCTCAGAGCCTGGAGCCTGCCTCGGATCCTGTGTCTCCCTCTCTCTCCCCCTCCCCTGCTCACTCTCTGTCTCTCAAAATGAATAAACGTTAAAAAAATAAACAACGCATTTTGCCCATCCCTCCACCCATCCCCTCTTCTGGCAACCATCAATTTGTTCTGTGTATTTATAGGTTTGTTAATAAACTTCCTTTTTTAGAGCTGTTCAGCTTACAGAAAAATTGAGCAGAAAGTACAAAGAATCCCCATACACCCTCCTGCCTTCCTTCCCCCACCGTTTCCCCTGTTATTAACAATTTACATTAATGTGGTGCATTTGTTACAATGACGAGCCAATATCCATACGTTATTTCTAACTAAAGTCCATAGTTTACATTGGGGTTCGTTCTCTCTGTTGTATATTCTGTGGGTTTTGACAAATGCATGATGGCACGTGTCCACCATTACGGTATCCCACAGAATGTTTCTCTGCTCTGCCCTAAAACTCTCCTGTGCCTTCTGGAGACCTCTTTGATGGTCACAACTAGGTGTGTGTTACTGGCATCTAACGCATAGAGGGCAGGGGTGCTGCCGAGTATTCTCGAACGCACAGGCAGCGCCCCAACAAAATGCCCATAGTGCCAAGATTGGAAAACCCCTCTGTACAGACCCTTGTACAGGTGTGGTTGTGTGGGGGGTGGGGTGGGGATGGGCTTGAGAGGTCCCAGGGCTGGAAAGGAACATGGTGTTTGGGTGGCGGGAGTCCCGGCCCCGCAGTGGCAGAGAAGAGGCAGCTGGCGGGAGGGTGGGGGTAGGGGGCGGGGGGTCTGGAAAGGCCCGGGGAGAAAATAAACTGTAACTTGCAGGCAACCTTCCAGCCATAATCCCTACACACATTCCTGTAGCTCTCACCCTCTTAAATTCAAACCCTGAGGTCTGAGTCCAATTAAAATGCCAGAAATTATAATTATTGGGTTGCGCATGGTGGGGCTAGCTTAGATTACTCTCAAACGGGATGCAGTCTCCGATCCATCCAGAAGTAAAAGCCCAGGTCTTGGGTTCTGATCCCCTGTGTGCAAGCAACACAGTTATTTTTCTCAACTGCCCCAGTTTCCTTTGCTAAAAAGGAAAACAGTTGTCCTCCGTGTCTCAGCTTAGAGTGGCTTTATGAGTTGGTCTCTGCAATATACACTGTGCACTCGTGTGATGCCAACGCTGGCAGCAAGATGTAAGTGTTGAAGACCTAATCGGTGAAAAACTGCCCAGTCAATAGTATTTTTTTCATGTTTATTTTTGAGAGAGAAAGAGAGAGATAGAGCACGAGTGCGGGAGGTGCAGAGAGAGGGAGACACAGAATCTGAGGCAGGCTCCAGGCTCCCGATGCGGGGCTCGAACCCACGAACCGCGAGATCATGACCCGAGCCGAAGTCATATGCTTAACCGACTGAGCCACCCCGGCGCCCCAGCATTTTTGTACTGAGACAGGCTCCTGTGGAGGCTGAGGTTTGCGGGTGAGGGTGGTAAGCTACAAGAAGACTGCGTTTAAAGACAAGAGATTTGTGTTTAAAGGGAAAAATCCAAGCTGTCAAAGTCAGCAATTCTTGCGGGAGGGGGTGGGGGTATGCACCCATGAAGTGGGCGGTGCAGCTCGCATCAGTCTGCAACCTCTCATTGCTCCGTAAATCTTGTCAAGTGGGAGCAAGGACTTTATTCCCCTGATAGGCATGGGAGGAGAATCCAAAAACCAAACTCACTCCCCTCCAGAATGTAAATATGGATAAAGAGAAATATTCCGTTTCATAAATTACCTCTTCCACCTTTATCTTCCTGAAGTCCTAACACCCCCAAATTATAGCCAGAAAAATAATGTTGTGAAAAAAAAAATCTTCTTTCGTGGATGCTTCTTGGGGCTGGAGAGGGAAAAGCTTTGCAGAACAAAAAGGTTCCAACTGAGGCATGTAAAACAAGTTTTATTAAAACGTTAATTATCTCCCACCTGCTGGTACTTTGTGAGGTTCAGAGGAAAAGGGCTAATTGAGAACAGCATTTGATGTTCAGGAGCGTTGCTGGGTTCTTTTCCTCTTCTTAAAAGGGATTTGTTCTTAATCAAGTTTATTTCATAATAAGTAGGTCCAGACACTGCGTTCACATTTGCATTTTTGACACTGTTTAATTAAGATCCTTTACATACGAGGTGTCGACTTCTGTTGTTTTGAATTTAACGTCTTGGTAAGTTTGGCCCTGAGGTTTGGGGCATTTTGCCGTAGACTGATGGTAGGGATTGCTAACTGGCTGTGCTCCTGCACGCTCTTTGTGAGTGAGGGGTACGTTTTGCGTGGCAAGTCCAGGGGGAGCAAAGACAAAGCATTCCTGTGCTTTGTTCCTCACTCTCGAGTACAAGGAGTATCTGTGGGCTCTGAAGTATCCATGGCCTTAAACTTGAAACCCCAGGCATGGCTCTCATTTTGCATCCTGCAACCCCCTCAGGACGAATCCTTTGTCATTTATCTCTGCCTTCCCACCATCTTGTCCACACTTCGAGTTGCAGAATCACTCTGTGTATCAAGGCTCAGAGCTTTTCAGTGTTCTGCACACACAGGGACTGGGCTTGGTGGTCTGCCTTTCTCACCGACTCCTCCAAGAAGGCAAGAGTCTCACTGCTGATGGATAGAGGGGCCGAGATTCTGAACCTGTTTCCCGAAGGGCATTAAGTCCTTAACCACAAGGCTATGGTGCTTTCTCCTTGTGCTCTAAGAATTAGAAGAACTCTCAACTTTCTGGATTTTGTTGTTTGAGTCTGGCATCTTGAGTGGGCCAGTCAGTGTTTATGGAAGTTCCAAGTTCCCCTCCTTTTTTTTTTTTTTTTCCCCCATTAAAAGCTCCTTAATGGGCGCCTGGATGGCTCAGTCGTTTAAGTGTCCGGCTCAGGACATGATCTCGCGGTTGGTGGGTTCGAGCCCCGCGTCAGGCTCTATGCTGACAGCTCAGAGCCTGGAGCCTGCTTCGGGTTCTGTGTCTCCCCCTCTCTCTGCCCCTCCCCCACTCGTGCTCTCTTTCCCTCTGTCTTAAAAATAAACATAAAAAAATTTTTTTCATGAAAATAATAAAAAGCTCCTTAAGCCCAGTCTTCTGTCCTTTTCCGCGCTTCCCATGGTACCTGCCCCACATCCCTTGGGCGTGGTGTGGATCCAAGTCGAAGGGGAAGGAACACTTGCTGAGCCCGTCCTATGTGCCATGTGCTTTCCAAACGTGGACTGACTTTTCTAGTTGTCTCAGCAGTCTGCGTGGTGGTTCCTGGCATCTCTCTTCTGTGAGCGAGGGAACTGAGACTTGGACAGCCTCAGCCGACTTGCTCTGGACCTCACAGCTACTGGGCTGGATGGAACAGACAAGGATTCGAACCCAGGTCCGTGCGCCGCCAAAGCCTACACTCTTTCGCCCTACATACTTCCTTTCCATTGAATGGGAATTGGGTTTAATGGGATTTTGCTGTTTCTTAGAGAGAGAAGTCTTGTAGCAACACATGGAAAACCTTTCTCCCCCCCCCACCCCGCCCGAAGCCAAAGGGGCCATCTCAGTAAAGGGGGATTACTCACGTCAAGTGAATGGAAAAACCGGGTCATGTCGCTGCCAGGAGCCTGCGTTGCTGTTTAATTGGCCAGCACACACTTTCTTTGTCTTTGTCTTTGTTTACCTTGTGGCTCATTCTGACAATATGGATTCATTTCTTGGCCTCTTTGCTTGAGAGAAGTAAGCTGTAGGATTTTAACGGAAGGGGGGAAACTGGAAAAACTCCACTATGTGGGGCCAAAAAAACTACGCTTGTTGACTTTGGTGACAAAAGCCTATGAGTGACAGCTTCCTGCGTCACACCCTCCGAATCACAGGCAGCCCTGTTACTGCACAGCTTTGCGCACACCCTCCTCTCCCCTCCCCCGTCGGTCCTCCACCCCTGTGGGCTCTGCCCTGGGAGACCGCCGGCCAGCCCACCAAGTGTTTATTGAGCTCCCACTAGATAAAAGTTTGTTGTACCCAGGTTGTCAGGCAAACTCGTTAGAATAAATAACAGAATGAGATCAAGGCATTCTTCCTTTTGATTTAGACCAGGATCAAAGTGCGCAGAGGAGCAAGAGCTGTTCTTTCTGTACCTTTGTGATGTCATGTCACGTCAGGATCACTGGAAAGGATTTTGATGCACTTTCTAGAACCGAAACTTTCAGGATTCGGCAGTGTCCCGTCAGAGCCTTAAAAGTCATTGTGTGATTGGGACTTGATTTGCTGTCCCTTCTTCCCTTTCTCCTGCTGATGTCCTTCCCCACTCCCCCCCCCCCCGCCCGCCCCATCTCTGGCTCTTCTCTCACCACAGTGACTTTTGGTAGCTTAGCAACATTGATTGTCATTAGCAAAGCCTCCTGTGCCCCGCTGGCCCTCCCAAGGAAAAATCATGGGGAAGTGTCAGGTATCCAGCAGAATATATCTCCTTGGACTGAATATTCCTTTGGCTTGGTAAGGGCAAAGCCCTTTTAGTCCGGCCCGGATGTGAGGGGACCTTCTGCTTGCTTTATTTATTGATTTTCTAAAGCCAAAGCAATGTCAGCAGAGCCAAGAATAACGTTGGAGAGATTCTGTACAAGAGTATACCCTCGCATGGTTTCCTGAAAGGAATCCAGTCTGCCTTACACTTGGGACCCGGGAGCTTTGGTTAGAGAAATCCCGTACCACGATCCAAGTGTGATGGGCCCTGGATGCAGAGCCTTTTACTTCCAATGGGTTCCAGCTCGTGTAAGCCTCCGTCTGCCTTTGGTGTGGTTCTGGGCAAGGGTTTAGAGCTGTATTTAGAGGCTTCGTTCAGAATTTCCCAAGAGACATCAAAAGCAAGCCTCGCAGTCCCCGGGGGGGCACAGAGCACAGAGCCTGTCTTCAGATGGGGCGTGTGCAAAAAAAGGAGGGAAAGGCTCTTTAATTCCAGAGACCCTTCCTGGCTGAGAAACTGAACGGGAGAAATGGAAGGACGAAGTAGGAGATGCACTACGGGATCCTTAACCCTTTTGACGGCCAGTCTGCTGCTCAGACATACACATCTGTTAATACGTTTGCCATCCAAGGCTTGCCTGATCGTTACAGGACCTGTCATCCGGCCAAGACCCTTTTCCTGGATTTCTCTCCCTTGTGCCAGTCTGTCCCACCTGGGAGACCTGGCTCAGGACCGCTTTGTCTTAGATGTCCCTCTTCCACCTAAGATGGCTCTTGCCAAACCATGTGCTCAGCTAGACTCCTCTTTTTTTTTTTTTTAAGAGTTCTTTTTAATGTTTATTTTTGGGAGAGAGAGACAGGGCATGAGCAGGGGAGGGGCCGAGAGAGAGGGAGACACAGGATCTGAAGCAGGCTCCGGGCTCTGAGCCATCAGCACAGAGCCTGATGCGGGGCTCAAACCCACCAACCGCGAGATCATGACCTGAGCAGAAGTCAGAAACTCAACCGACTGAGTCCCCCAGGTGCCCCCCAGACTCCTCTTTTTTTTTGTTTTGTTTTGTTTTGAGAGCCTTATTTTTAATTTTTATTTTAGAGGGAGAGCAGGGGAGAGGGGCAGAGAGAGAGCATCTTAAGCAGGCTCCATACTCAGTGCAGAGTCCGACATAAGGCTCCATCCCATGACCCTGCAATCATGACAAGAGTCAGATGCTCAACCGACTGAGCCACCAGGCGCCCCCAGTCTCCTCTTTCATGCATACCTCAGTCGTTCTTCCTTGTCCTCAGCTATATATCTGGGGGAAAACCCACAAATTAATGATAAGAGTAATGAATACAAATTCTAATACTTCATATTTATAGTATCTAGAAATTACAAGTACAGGTAGGTGGGCCGCCCTGGCTAGCAGCGTTTGTTACTAAAGTGAGGCCGGCCAGCTCTCCCCCGAGAGCTTCACTTTACCAAGTAATTTTGCGGGGTTGATTAATCATATGTGAGTGTATGGAAACCATATTTTTGGTCTCTGGTTCCTTGGGTTCTAGACTGGTTATTGGGACGTAGTTGCTAAAGATCTGTTCATTCACATTCTGAAGACACGGCTTCCCAGGGCAGCCACAGGTGGTGAGGCCCTTGGGATCAGGCATCAGCTCAGGCCAGTTGATTAATTCGCAGAGACCAGCCATCGCTGTTCTGGCATCTGAATGTTTGTGTTCCATCCAGGACACTGCATTCCCCTGTTCTCTGGTGGCTAGAAAACCAAGCCAGGGACTAGAAGCTATGCGAGCAAGGTAGGTAGGTGGCAAGATGGAGGGATGCTTCCTTCCCCCTAGTGCCAGCCTAACCCTTCTCCAGTCACCACTGAAGGCCGTCCCCTCTGCAGTGCCGGGCACACTTCCAGAACTTGCTTTTGTGCACCCTGGTTTTCTCTGCTCATTGCTGGCCACACCCCATATCACATCCACAGCACCGCCCCCACCCCCGGCCCCACGCAGTCTTTCTGTAGATGTGCTCACCCCCCTGACTAGGGCCACGTCTTGTGATCTTGCTGCCCTGTCTGTGTACTGTGCACCGTATGGGACACTTATCCCTACAGTCTTCGCGAAGCCGCTTTCCTTGGTGCTTCTCTTTATGACAATTTCTGGTTCTGGTGTCGTGCCTGCTTTTTGAGGAGGAATCCCGGAGGGTCTTCTCATGCATGACCTCTCTTGGGAGGAGGTTTTAGTTTCTTAGCCCAGGTTTATGGCCAGCTTTTTCCTTCTGTAGCCTCGGGTCACGAAGGTGGGGTGGGAGGGACTGCCAGCTGCGGGTGTCATGGAAATTTGAGGCCTGCGCTGGTGGAACTCCAAGAACAAAGACTACTTTTACAATAGCCAGCAAGCAGCCCCTGCCTCGGGCTTGGGGAGAGAAGACGAGAGGCCTCGGCTCCGGGCGGGGTGGTTCCCTGTGTGGGAAATGGAGATTTAGAGAGCGAGCCAGGTCCCTCACCCGAATCAGCCCTCCTCTTCCTCCAGCTGCTACCCTCCGGCCCGATGGGCACAATTCTTCCACAGATCGGTGTGAAGGAAGAAGAAATGGGAGAAAAAGATAGGAAACTCGTCTTTTACACTTAGAAACGAGGAGTTAGAACTGAGGTCTCAGACACGTCGGGGAGGAAGAGGCTGGGTCAGGTGCCTGCGGATCTTTCCCTCACCCCACCCCTCCTCCTCCGTGGCCTGCCCTGGCCTTCTGTCTCCTGGGTCCACGTGGCCGGGCAGAGTCCAGCTTGCTTTCCTAGCATTCTCTTGGGTCCTGCAGGCTCTGTTCTCCATGGGGTTACAGTTCTATCAGCATAGTTCTCTGCCTTTTTGTTTCTAATGTTTATTTTGAGAGAGAGAGAGAGAGTGAATGCATGCAAGCAGGGGAGGAGCCAGAGGGAGGGAGAGAGAGGATCCCAAGCAGGTTCTGTGCTGGGCGCAGAGGGACTCGATCCCCACGACTGAGAGATCATGACCGGAGCCAATATCAAGAGTCAGATATGCCCAACCCACCGAGCCACCTGGTTCTCTGCGCTTTTTTTTTTTTTTAATGTTTATTTATTTTTGAGAGAGAGAGAGAGGGAGGGCACGAGTAGGGAATGGGCAGAGAGAGAGAGAGGGAGACACAGAATTGGAAGCAGGCTCCAGGCTCCAAGATGTCAGCACAGAGCCCGATGCGGGGCTCGAACTCATGAACTGTGAGATCATGACCTGAGCCAAAGTCGGAAGTTTAACCAACTGAGCCACCAACCGGTTCTCTGCTTTTTATCACTTCTTAGAAGGTTGCAAGTTGAACACCTCAAATCCCCGGCTGTTGATAGAGTCAACCTTACCTTAAGCAAACAGCTTCCCACAAGTATCTTCTAGATCCTCAAACCTTCGAGCTCCTCCGAGAGTTGCCTCCACCGACCTCACCTATCCCGTAAGGCAGTATTCGTGTAGAACATTCTCTTCTCAGTTCTGCCGTCTCTACCTCCTAAGGGTGTAGCTTTAAAGATTTTTGCTGTTTTAGTCTGTTTTAATCCAGAGCCATTAGAGACTATAAAAATATGATCATTTCTCTCGTTCTCTAGAAATTGCGATTACTAAGCCCAGTTCTCCTCAGCCGTAGGATGGGCTTGAGCAGGTAGACGTGCGGCACGCAGCACGAGCAGACAGGAGGGACTTGCTGTTCAGGCATTTGGCGGCTGCCTGGCCGTACTGTCCTTACTCCCTTGGCCTCAGGGAGGCCACCGAGTTGCTGGGAGACTTGGTTTCCGATTCTATAAAGAGTAAATCTACATCTGTATAACCACGACTCAAAAACCATTGTCTCAAAGCAATAGCAAGGTTATTCAGTTTGTCTTTCTTGAGAAGCAGCGTGGTGAGTGGGGAGGTGAGTGGGGAGAACGTAGGATTTCGGTATTAGGGCTGCTGTCTGTTCTACCTTTACCGTCAAGTGGCTCTGGTTCTTCTTCTTTTTAAATGTTTATTTTGAGAGTGAGAGAGCGAGAGAGAGCGAGAGAGAGAGAGAGAGAGAGAGGCTGTGAGCAGGGGAGGGGCTGAGAGAGGGGGAGAGAGAATCCCAAACAGGTTCCACGCTACCAACCCAAAGCCTGACGCGGGGCTCGAACTCACAACCCGTGAGATCACGACTTGCACCGAAGTCAAGAGTTGGACGCTTAACCTACTGAGCCACCCAGCCGCCTGGTTCTTTAAACAGAGTTTCTTCACCCTGTCTGAACCTCGGTTTTCTCATATGTAAACACGGGGACGAGGATGCCCACCGTCAGGGCTGTCGTGGGGATTAAACGCGACTATGTGTGTGGGAGGCCAGGATGATGCAAGGTGTACAGTAGGTACTGAGGTGGTTGTAAGGAGCTGCTTGTAGTTAGAGAATAAGGGAGTTGAGACACCGGAGGATGAGGCATGGCGTGCGACTTACCCCCGAGGACTTCTCCGGAAATGGTTGGGCTTTGCCACAGCGCACCAGGTCGAAGGCTCAGTAGCCGGTCTGCCCCAGATGCTCACTTTGCTTGTTGGAGTGAAATGACATAGCAACCAGTCTGTGCCTTCACCTGGGTTGGCATTCATTCATGCAGCAAATCGTTAAGCTCATACCTATACTCTCCTAGTACCTAAAAGGTGCTAGGGAAAAGTTGGAACCAAGTCTTCCCTATTTGCCATTTAGACAAAACAGAAGATCAATCATTATGCAGAGTGACAATTGCTACTAAATGAGCTAACATATGTAAAAGGCTTGCATGCAATCGTAACCATCTCCTAAGGGTATAAGTAAGCCCACATAGTGTTAAGAGTTTGTCTGGAGGGAGAGTGCAGAGGAGGGATACCTAGGCTTTTAAGAATAGGTGATGCTAAGGGTGGCGCCTGGGTGGCTCAGTGGGTTAAGCGGCTGACTTTGTCTCAGGTCATGATCTCGTGGTTTGTGGGTTCAAGCCCCGCGCTGGGCTCTGTGCTGACGGCTCAGAGCCTGGAGCCTGCTTCGGATTCTGTGTCTCCCTCTCTCTTTGCCCCTCCTCCACTTGTACTCTGTCTCTCTCTCTCAAAAATAAACATAAAAAAAAAAAAAAAAGAATAGGTGATGCTTGATCTAAGCCCTAAGGAAGAATGGGGACTTATCAGGTAGACAAGTGTGAAGACAGGGGTGGGAAGTGTGAAGGGAGAAGGCGGTAGGAGGATGCTCAAGGCAGCTGTAACAGCTAAAGCAAAGAGTTGCTCCATGCGCAAAAGGAACTCACTGCTTTTGCTTTTCTTGCTAAGGAGTTTGGTCTTTATGCTCCAATTGAGAGCAATAGAGGGAAGTTAAGCAGAGGTTTTGTGTTTGGATGAGGATAGTCTGGGAAGCCAGACTGGAAATGGTCAAGAGGCAGGTATAGCAACCTGGATCTAAACTCCAGCTGAGGCAGTTGGGATGGAGAGGAGGGGGGTGGAGCGGGTTCAGGAGGTATCCAGGAAGGGGCTGAGTAGAAGGAAGGAAGAAGGGAGATCATGGATGATCCCCAGTTTTCAAGTTTGGGAAATTGGGTAGAGGGTGGTTTTTGTTGTTCACCAGGACAGGGAGGAATAGCAGAGAAGGAAGCTGGGGTGGTGATCACTCGTGGAAAGGTGAACGTGCCCAGTAGGCAAGTACCACGTGTTCACCCGGACTTCTCAATCACCTAGCCCTAGATGGAAAGAACAAAAACTTTTTTAATACAAAAAAAAAGTGCACAGATTTCAAGTATCCAGTTCAGTGTGTTTGGACAACTGTTATGTAAATATCACTCAAAACAAGATGCAGGACATTTCTCTATCTCCCTAGAAAGTTTCTTCGTGCTCTTTTCCAGTCAGCCGCCAACCACCCCCCCCCCCAGTCACTTTTGGTCTCCTGTCACTGCCATTTTTGCACATTCTAGAACATCATATAAATGGAATCATACCTTTGCCTTTAACGTCTGTAGGGCTCCCCCATACTGTTGCCTGTGTCAATAGTTTGTCCTTTGATGTCACTGAGAAGTACTCCATTGGTGAACATGTCACAACTTCTCTGTTCTCCAGCTGTTGGAGGTGTTTCCAGCTTGGGCAGTTCTTATGATCATATTTATTTACTTACTTATTTTAAGTTTATTTGTATTTATTTTGAGAGAAAGAGAGAAAGAGGAGGAAAGGGGCAGAGAGAGAAGGAGAGAGGGAATCCCAACCAGGCTCTGTGCCGCTAGCACGGAAGAGCCCAGTGAGGGGCTTGATCTCATAAACCACAAGATCATGACTCGAGCTGAAATCAAGCGTCGGGTGCTCAACCGACGGAGCCACCCAGGCACCCCTGAATGTAGTTTTAAATTTCCCTTGGGGAAGAATTGTAGGCTCATACATTTACCTCCGTGACAATTCTTCAAAGTGGTTGCACCGTTTTATACTCCCACCAGGAGCGCATGAGGGTTCCGGTTCTTCCAGCTCCTCACCAGCATTTAGTGTGGTCAGCGCTCTTCATTTCTAGTGTGCGTGAAGTGGTTTAACTTCCATTTCCTTGATGAATAACGATGTTTAACGCTTTCCATTTGCTTATCGGCTCTCCACCTGTCTCCTTTGAGGTGTCTTCACATCTTTTGCCTGTTTTTTATTGGATCACTCATCTTATTGTTGATTCATAAGAATTCTTTATAAAATTGGGGTACAAGTCTCTTGTCCAATATATATTTGCACAAGCTTTTGGATTGAATACCACTTCGTCCCACCCATCTAAAAGCATTTGAGGCATTTCCAGATTCTTGCCAAGAAATGAGAAGATGAAAGGTGCTTTAGTTATTATAATCATTTATTTTGGTTGTTGAAAGAGGGCGTGGGGCACTGTTGCTAGCTCTCGGTTGAGGTGAGGGATCGGGAGCTGAGCAGGGCCCATGTAGATCTATGAGAGGCTCTGGATGGCAAAGAAAATGTTCATTTGTAGCGGCAGGGAGAGTCCTTTCCAGCTGCTGAACAACCGGCATTAGAGCCTTTCCGAGAGTATGTTCCTGGGGCACCTGGGCGGCCCAATTGGTTGAGTGTCTGCCATCAGCTCAGGTCATGATCTCACATCCAGGGTCACTGAGCAGAAGCCAGGGCTCATGCTACCTGGCGAAGAAGGTGTAGCAAGGGCAGGAGACCGTTCCAGACATTTAAGCCACCGGACCCTGGACTGACCAACCTCTAGGAACTCTGGCCCAGACTGTGGGATTTGTGGCGGAGGACCTCATTTCATTTAGCTGTATCCTGTTGTCGGCCCAAATGCCCTACTTGGCTTCTGGTTGGAAGTATTTGTTCACAGTCAACTTATTCTTTTGGCCTAAAGGATGCTCTGCTCCTAAATATGTATGTGTAAAGAGTTTGACGAGCAGATCGCCAGCTCTGCCTCCTTGCTAGGGAAGGGGAATACCTTTTCCTCTTTTCTCTTGCTTCACCCTCCTGTGAGTAGAGGTCTTCCCCTTGGAAGAGTCTGTGGCTTTTCTAGGGCCGTTCTGTTTTGAGACCGATTGTTTAGATTTGATCAGAAAAATAAACTCTTATTTCGAATTTTCTCCCTGACCTATCTGAGCTAGGTTCACTTGGTCTTTTTTAACTCTCCCACATGTGAATTACAGGAAATGCTCTCCTGTTGGGGAAATGGGTCATTTCCAAGATTTTTCTCTCCAGGAATAGTGTTCACTTACTAGTTTACTAAGAAAGGCTCAAACAGGCAACAAAGAAGTGCTTCTTAAGACATTTTCCTCTTTTATGTGCCCCTAATCACAATCTTATCATAAACCTCAGACCTGGTAGTTAATCCAAAAGTATTTAATTAAATTCTTTCATTTTACATATGAGGAAATAAACACCCCCCAACCAAAAAAAAATTTTTTTTTTTTTTTTTTTTTGCTCAAGGCCGTGTGTTGTTGTTTCTAGAGACCAGGATTAGGAATTCCTCCCTGACTGAGGATAAGACCATTTCCCCCCTCCCTTGCAAAACAATGGTTTTGTTTGTTTGTGTTAATCATTGTGATCTCACTATTGGTTTTTTTTTTTAATTTCTTGAATGAAACTTCATCCTTGAATTTGGTGCCTCAGAAGACTGGCTTGGAATAAAAGTGGAATTTCCATTCTTAACCAAACAAAATACAGCTCAGAGATTCTACTTGAAAGATGAATTGGTCTCAGTGTCATTCTGTTCGTCACTCCCTTCCTGGATCAAGACAGTGCTTTACCACCCTGGGCATTGTGGTTGAATTCCATACCTGTGAGAGAAGCTTCTAGAGACCTTTGGCTTAAACCGCACATACCTAAGCAGAGTTCTTTTCTTCTGACCCATTCTTTTTGCTGCCCCCTGCTGGCGGCCGCAAAGAGGCAATTGCAGGAAGCGCCTCCCCACTGTGGAAGCTGTAGCCTCCTAGATGGGGACAGGCAGAGTCTAGCAAACTCCAGTGGGTTCATGTGCGATTTTCATGGCAGACGCCTCCTACTCATCGGTCAGCTGGTTGACCTCACTGGTTGCTGGAAAGACCTCAGTTTCCATGGCTCCAAAGCCAAACCTGTCTCCTGACTTCCACCAGTTTTGCTTCCGCATTGTGGCCTGCTTCTCCTTCCCTCTCTGTCCAGCCATTCCTTCACCAATTAATTCATTCAACAAATGTTTGAACAGGTTCTACCTGCTTTGAAAGGTTCTGGTTCACTCCAGTCGAGGTGTCGTACTGATTCATTGACCCAAGCTGCAAACCTTGGCATTTCTCAACCCGTCCCCCGCTCTCAGAATCTGATCAGGTCCTGCGCGATGGCTCCAGTAGTGCCTTCACTGGTCCGCCAACCTCCAGTCTCACCCCCCTCCATGGCTCCCAGCAGACCTTTCTACAACCCCAGTTGTTCATACACGCAAGCCTTCATCACAGATGGGTTGAATCCACAGCTCCTCGGCAAGGACGTCAAGGCCTCTCCCCACCAAGCCCCCCCCAGCTTCCTGCGTCATCTGCATATTCACTTTTGCTCTACGCTCCGCCATATTCGCCTCCTCCAGGGATCCTCAGACCACCAGCCACTGTCACACCCTGAACCTTTGTGCATGCTGATTCCTCCGCCAGAGCTGCTCTTCCCTCCTTTATGTGGCGAAGCGGTGCTCAAAAGTAAGCTGTATATGTGTCCCTTCGGGTGTCACGTCCCCTTAAAAAACCCGTCCTCCGCTCCGAGGTTATCATGGAACTCTGCAGATCTCTGATGTGACATCTATCACCTGCCACATAGTTGGTTCTTTACTTGTCTGTTTCCCCCTCCAGACTGTGTCCCCAGTGTGCAGCCCGGGCTTTCTGTTCTGGCCTCATTTCCAGTAGTCTGCTTCCATGATGACATGAACGGGAGTCCTACTTGTCAGCCCATGTGGCCCCAGCCTCGCTGTTTCCCGCTGCTCCCCCAACCTCCAAAACAGCCTCCAACGCTTTATATTCGACAGGAATGAAAAACTTGCGGTTCCGCAAGTGTCCTGGGCTTTGCTCTGCCTCTCGCTCTGTCTTGGATGCCTTATCCCATCCTTCTCATGACCTGCCTCATAAAATCCGCTTCATTCTTCAAAAAGCAGTTCAGGTGTCTCTCCTTTCTCCTTCGCTTGCTCTAACTCGCAACAAGATTAAAAAATAAAAATAGCTGATACTTTATGTGGCCCCGCCAGCTCCAGATGCTCTTCTAAGCCTGTAATGCTTGACACAAAGAAAGCACTCGCCCAATGACTGCTACTATTATTTCGATTTCTCGTAATAAGTTGATGGTGTTCATTGTAGTGTGGACGTGTTTCTTCAAATTATTCTTTTTCCCTTGTCATTTTTGTCCTTTGTCCCAGCTGGTTTATTTATGCACCTAGAGCAGATTCTGGTGCTCTCATGCAGGGCTCCGCAGTGATGGCAACTGCCTTTGTGTGCGGCAAGAGGATTGTGCTTGGGTGGAGAACTCAGGCAGGAGAAGAATAGAATTCTGTTTTAGGAGCGAGTGTTGGAGATTTGAAAGAAGCGGGGAAGTGTTCATCCTCACTAGACTCCAGGCCATTTCTTTTTCCCACCTTCCGTCTTCCGTTGTCCTATGTAATAAATGGGCTTCCCTGTTTTCTCCTGGGAAATGGTTTAAGTGAAGGCTTAAACCTTTTTCCCTCATCCATGGCGAGAAGATTTGTTTTTCTTTTGTGGTATTGTGTTTTGTTTGTGGAGGGAGACGATTTCATACAAGCTCATTGGGTATTATCATCATCATTAATATGAACAAAGCTTGTGGAACTTCGCCTCCCCCATGCCGTCTGCCACAGGAGCTATGGAGGTCTCAGGTAAACAGAAGCTGAAAGTTTGCAGCAAGAGCCTGGTGTTCCCCAGCGCATAATTTCAAAGGTGACGGGCTCTCTCTGTGACCCGCAGAAGTCGTCGATTTGGGCTCTGTGTCAGTCTGGGTTCTCCAGAGAGACAGAACCGATGGGTCGTGTGTGTATTTATAAATGAAGAGATTTATTACAAAGATTGGGCTCACGGAGCTTTAGAAGCTGAGAAGTTCCACGGTCTGCAGTTGGCAGCCTGGAGGCCCAGGAGAGCTGGAAGTTCCAGTCTAATACGAAAAGCGGAAGACCAGCATCCCAGCTCGAAGACTGGAAGAGGCCGGATTCTCCCTTACTCAGCCTTTCGTTCTTTTCAGGCTCCCAACCCGATTTGGATGAGGCTTACGTTGGGGAGGAC
Source organism: Paguma larvata (assembly GCA_030068075.1). NCBI lineage: Eukaryota > Metazoa > Chordata > Mammalia > Carnivora > Viverridae > Paguma > Paguma larvata. Next base: position 8,865,781 of record CM057843.1, read on the forward strand.
CTTCTGCCTTACTTGGTCTAGCGATTTACATGCAAATCTTAATCCTAACCGGTTATCACAGATACACCCAGAACAATGTTTAACCATGGGCATGCCATGGCCCATTCAGATTGACACATGAGATTATCACAGGTGCTCGCTCGCATACTCTGTCTGTCTGTGTTTTAATGATGTAGCTCAGCGTCCAGGTCTGCGGATATACGGCAGCTTAGCTGAAAGACCAGGACCTGATCCTGGAGCTCACCATTTTGTCCCCGTTTCTTCCACAGACAGCTGGATTTACTTCATGCCTTCTTTGTTCTGTATTAGAACCTAACCCTCAACTTTTTTCTTCTTTTTCCTGATTTTTTTTTTCGCCGTAGCACACATGGTATAGGAAATTCCATGTATAACCCACTTCTGTAGTCATGTTCAGGTTTTGACAGCTCCTTCCCCCTATTCCATCCCCCAGTTTCCCAGGAACTAAATAGCACCATAGATGCATTGTGACTTGTTCATGAAAGCATTTTACAAGCTTGAGAGAAACTCTTGGGCGTTCGTCAGTAGTGCAGGCTGGCTAGCTTGGGGCTGGGTAAAACATGTGATTCCTGGTCAGCTAGTGCGTTTCAACTTTTTCCACTCAAGGAAGCTTATCAAAATCCAATGCTTGTGCTGTGATTTATATTTGAAAAAGAAATGATTTACCAACGTGCCTCTAAGTGAAATTAATAAGAGATGACTTATCTCATCATCGAGGTGATTCTACTAGACTAGTCTTTAATATCGAAGCTTCTGGATGCCTGAGGGTTGTATACTCTTCGGTTAATGGTGGTTGTGAATATGCCTTTGGAAAAGACAGCAGCAAAGATCACCGTGTTTAGAATCAAAGCATATATCAAAGTTCTGAAAGTGTGAGTGATTCCAGTTGCTTAGGAGGAACGATGACAGGGATAGAATTTCTCATCCAACTTGGCCCTTCCTATTCCATGATGTTCCTTTCAGTCTCCTAACTCTTACCAGGTTATAAAAATGACACTCTTCAAGGTTGCCGGTGAGTCTTCCATATCGCACAATATATTCAAGGTGCTTTTCCTTTGACTAATAACTTGGTGGAACGAGTGCCTTGCTAAAAGTTAACTTTCCCTTGGTTTCTCTAATCTGTTGCTTCTGTTCCTGTGTTGGGGAATGAGAGTTAGGAAGTGATTCAGGTTCGAATGGAAACCAAAAGGGTTCCAGCAGAAGCTTAGAGCAGGGCCTCTCAACCTTGGCATTACTGACACTTTGAGCCAGGTAATTTTTCGCTGTGGGGAATTGTAGAGTATTTAACGGTATCCCTGCCTTTTACCCGAGTCATGCCCATAGCACCTGCTCTCAGCAGGCACGACTACCAAAAATGTCTCCAGGCATGGCCAAATATCCCCTGGGAAGCAAAATCAGCCCTGCTTGAGAACCCCTGGCTTGGAGCAAGTGCTCACGGCACAGCTCCATTCCTTCCTTCCTGAACAGCTCGCCTTCCCAGAGGCATCCCTGAGGAACTTGTTCCCAGAGACACTTGGAGGGAGAACCGGCAGTTTATTAGCAGTTGGTCGTCCATGGCTTACAAAAGAGTGGCGGAAATAAAAAACAATGTCGGGATTTACCTATAGCACTTTCTCCTTTCCTTTGGACTCGTTTCTCCAGGTAATTTACCGAGCCGAGGATTTGAAATGAGGAGTCTTTTCTTAGGGGGTAGAGCTAGGGAACGAATTGTTTCCGCTGAAACCCACATCTACTGATTATTCTTACTGCGTCTTCCCACGGTATTATGTTTGGATGCGGCAGAAATAATGCTCGGTATTGAATGTGTGAAAGGGAACAGGGACAGACAGTGCTGCCAAAACGCCTCGAGAAGATGGCCTCGTTTGCAGCTCAGGACCATTCGGGGTACTTTAGAGACCTCCCCTCCACTTCGTAATCTGGGTAGGTGCGAAGCCCTTGCTGGGACAGAGCAGAGAGGTGGCAGGCAGCCCCCCGGAACCTGAAGTTGCCTGCCCAGGGCTTCCTGATCAGAGAGCACGAGCGGCGCCTGGTGAGTCAGAAGCTGGGACGCTGGCAGGAGCAGCCGCCGGGGTCTGTTCCGGACGCGGCCTCCACGAGGCATTCTGGCCTTTGATGTAACCTGGTGTGAGTCAGGATTGCCTGCCCTTTAAAGAGAAACAGATTTGTGTTGGGAAGTTAACAGATAACGAAATAGAAAAAGATGCAAGGAGAGAAACTGGTGGAGGGGGCTCGCCCAGGCCTCCGGGTTGATCTGTGAGGGGGTCAGACTCGAGAAAGGCCTGTGGCTGGGGGGAGAGCAGCGCGCGCGTGGCCGTTGCCTCGCTTCTGCGTGTGGGCTTCTGTGTGCTCTGCATCTGTCACTTGGGCACCGATTTCTGAGCTGAAAAGAGAGCCTCTTTTCTGGACTTTTCCCTGCTCTACTCATTTACTCCTCCAACCGTCCACTGGATGGTGAGCCCAGTGCAGGGCCTGTGTGGCGCGGGAGCTTCCGTGGTGGGGGCTCTGGTTTCTGTTCTTGGTGTCAGTGCGAGCAGGAGACCGCTGTGATGTGTGTGTGATGTGGGGGTGGCGTTGGGTACGCTGACGAGGGTCTCCTCACGCTGCTGGCTGGACCAGAGTTGAGAGGGAGGAAATCAGGGAGGTTTCCCAGAGATCTCACTAAGTCTCGAAGAAAGAGTATTACTCAGATAAACGGGACAGAGAAGGGTAATTGAGACAGAGGGAATAGCATATGCAGAGGACAGAGGGAGGGGGCGCTGAGGTACATACAGTTGTGAATACTGAAGTATCAGGTCAGCAGTCGGAAAGAGTGATAGGAGCAAAATGTCTTCTATGGGAAAGAGCTGAGACTTCATCTTGAAGGTGTCAGAAACGTTTTTAACATGAAATGTTTTTTTTTTTTTTAAATATGGATGTATTTGTAGATTTTCTATTCTGTTCCATGAGCTTTCTGTGATGTCCCAAAACCCACTATTGTGTAGAGAGACTTTATGATAACTTTGAATAGCCGCTAGTACAAATCTTGCATTTTTATTCTATTTTTCAGGGCTTTACTGGCTATTCTTGACTTTTTTTTTTTTTCATGTGAACTTTAAAGCAAACCTGACGGTATTCTTTGGGGATCACTTTAATTGATCTGCACTATTAACCTAGAAAGAACATCTATCCCTATGATGTTCCGTGTTCCGATGGGCTAACAGTATTCCTTTCCATTTTACAAGGTCATTTTTGTGTTTTTCTGTCATTTTTTTAAATGTTTATTTATTTTTGAGAGAGAGAGAGAGGGAGAGAGTGGGCATGCCTCAGTGGGAGGGGGAGAATGGGGGGGGTACAGAAGATCTGAAGCAGGCTCTGTGCTGACAGCAGAGAGCCCGGTGGAGGGCTCACATTCACGAATCATGGGATCATGACCTGAGCTGAAGTCAGATGGTCAACCGACTGAGCCACCCAGGCGCCCTTTTCTGTAGTTTTTCAACAAGTTTTACTCCTGTAGGTTTTGCAAGAAACATGAAATGGTTTTATTTTTTTATTATTTTTTTAAATTTTTTTTGAAGTTTATTTATTTTTGAGACAGAGACAGATCATGAGTGGGGGAGGGGCAGAGAGAGAGGGAGACACAGAATCTGAAGCAGGCTCCAGGCTCTGAGCTGTCAGCACAGAGCCCGACGTGGGGCTCGAACTCACAGACCGCGAGATCATGACCTGAGCCGAAGTCAGACGCTCCACTGAGTGAGCCACCCAGGCGCCCCATGAAATGGTTTTAAACAGCTGTTTTACAATAAGCCCACAGATGGCCAGCGGGTAGGAGATGGAGGTACGGGGTCCCAAGGATGGAGGCAGGGAGACCATTGGAGATGTTGCCGGTGGTCGGTCCATCTTAGGAGATGATACACAGGAAGCCCCACAAGCCCTGCCCAGAACCCAAGTCACATCCCCCTGCCCCTGGGCCCCTCATCCAGGACCCGCACTTACATTTTGACGTATTCTGCATATCCTTTGCAGGTTAATTGATCGCTCGTGTATTTGTTTAAACAGTTGAATCTCCCAAATGAAAACGAGGCTGTCTCTCTTTCTCCTATTTTTGTTTAATCCTTCTCTTATTAATCACAAGTTTGGGATGACCCACAAGGCCAAACTGCCCTTCTCCCAGCCTTCCAGAAAAAGTCTTTGGTGTCTCGTAGCTACATAGTTTCACTGGACTTCTCCTTCAACAAAGGGAGACTATACTTTTGTAGCCGTGCGCACGCCCTGCCCTGAATATAACTCGAAGGGCTGGAAAGAATTCCCTGGAGAAGCCAGAGAACTTGCTGACCAAGCTGGCATCCGTTTTCTTTCCTGTGAAATGTTTCCACTCAAATGTTCCGACTCCAGCCTGAGGCTGGCACCGGCAGAGGGTTTGCAGCAAAGCAGTATTTGAATGTTGGCCTTGCCCTGACCCGTGTTCACATCCTTTGTTTCACTAAGAGTATATATTTTGAGATAGCAAACTAGATTAGCTCACACCCAGCAGTTTAATGGCGAATTCGGTTAAAAAGTCACCATTTGAGAGGGTCTGGGCTGAGACCGAGAGCCTCCAAGGCCGCCAGAACTTTTCCTAAAAGAAGAGGACCTTCCCCCCGCCCCCTTTTTTCTCTCATCGTAAAAGCAGAGCGCATGTACGTGGTGAAAGAGTTTAAGCTGTACTGGAGGATGAAACACAGGTGGAACTCAGGGACCGCATGTCCTGGAATATGAGTAGATACACACACATATTTTTCTCTACGTATTTATAAACATGCATCTACGGACGGATAATGTCTGCCTCATTTACAAAAGAACCCTGTTTAAAAAATTTTAATTCTGTAACTTGACAGCTTTCCCCCATCAGCCCTTGCTGAGCTGCCTTGGTCTTTGAAATACCAGCATTACATTCCACTGAAGGGGTAGAGCGAAACGTACGTACCCAGTCCCCTGTAAACGGACATTACAGCCCTCCCCTAGTCTTCCGCTATTTCAAATAATGCCGTAATTAACATTCTTGCACCCCATGCACGCATACCTGTAGAATAAATTTCTAGAACGGATATTGCTAGGACAAGAGATAAGTACACTGTTAACTTGGACGACATTGCCAAAGTCCTCTGTGTAGGGGACAGAGCTGGCGCTGCCTGACAGAAAATGTCTAACTTTAGTCGTGTACAGCCGGCCTAAAACGCTAGCAGTGTCCTCTTCCCAGAAGATGTTGCTGCTCCCTAATACAGAGGCTGGAAGCAAATGCGTTTACAAACTGTCAGGCAGCCCTGGCGAGGAGCGGCAATGACATTTGGCAGGACGGATGACCTCTGGGGCCCTCGGTGTTCTTGTCCAATCAGCGTAGGCCAGATGATCTCTTCAGTCCCATGCCATGGTTTTATATAAACCCGGGGACGGTTCTAGTTCTGAGCCAGGGAAGCCTGGCCTCTGGGAAGGGCTTACGAAGGAGATAAGATGCCAGGATCAGCCCTTCAGTTTCTAGCTCCTTTGCCTTTCACCTCTCCCAGTTAACAGAGCGGGAAGGCGTCAGGGCGTCCGGCCCTTGCCTGGGCAGCAGACAGGCCGAGCAGCTCTGGGTCATCTGCGCCTTCAGGAGATCTCCTAACAGTTTACTTAACTGCAGGTGCATCGTCACGCTCTCTGCGCCTTTAATGCCGAATACATTCCTTAAGGAAGCCCTCGAATTAGAAGAACCTCAGAGTGAGGGCTGGGGTAATTATGGTTTCCGTTGCAATTAGCTTCGAAATTGTCTCCGGGCAGAAGTCTGGTGAAAAAAAGAAAACAAAATTCCGAGATGCTGGACCCGAGAATTGTCTAGAGAGGGAAGAAATGCAAGACGAGTTCTTCCAAAGCTTCTCCTTCCTCTCGGTCTAACTGATGTTGAGTAGAGAAAAACAGCCCGAACACCGGGGGCAGCCGTGTACAGGGCAGGGCTCCCTTCGCTCCCTTCTGGAGTCGCCCCCCCCCCCCACCGGACCGAACCCCTTAGAGGCTGGTGCCTTAGTCGTACATGATGGAGGAGTCTGACTTGGTACTCTCGCACATTTGAGACCTGACGGTTTGCGGAAGAACCATCTTTCGATTCCCTGAGAAGGAAATGGATGAGCACCTTCTCTCTGTCCTCCCAGCCGTTCACTTTGGGACATGTCAGACCTACAGAGCAGCTAAAGAATAAGATCGTGAACGGCCGTCACGCGCCCCACACCTAAATTCACCCGTGGCCAACATTTTGCTGCTGGCGCTGCTGTGGGTCTGCGGAGCTTAGTTCTAAGAAGCTGTGACATCAGGGGCGCCTGGGTGACCCTGTCAGTTAAGCATCCGACTGCAGTTCAGGTCATGATCTCACAGCTTGTGGGTTCGAGCCCCGCGTCAGGCTCTGTGCTGACAGCTCAGTGCCTGGAGCACGCCTGGGATTCTGTGTCTCCCTCTCTCTTTTCTCTGCCCCTCCCCTGCTCACATTCTGTCTCTCTCTGACGCTCAAAAATAAATAAAATGTTAAAAAAAATTTTTTGTTTTTTAAAAAGAAGCTGTAACATCAACCTGTGGGGCAAGTGTCCAACTCTTGGTTTCGGCTCAGGTCACGATCTCACGGTTGTGAGTTCAGGCCCCGCGTTGGGCTCCTCGCTGACAGCTCGGGGCCTGCTTGGGATTCTCTCTCTCTCTCTCTCTCTCTCTCTCTGCCTCTTCCCCTGCTCATGCTCGTTCTCTCTCTCCATCTCCCTCTCTCTCTCTCTCTCTCTCTCTCAAGATAAATAAATAAACCTAAAAAAAACAAACCTGTGGGGCACTTGGCTGGCTCAGTCAGCAGAGGGTGCGACTCTTGATCTCAGGGTCGTGAGTTCAAGCCCCACGTGTACGCAGAGCTTACTTAAGAGCCTGTGTTACAAATCTGTACAGATGCGTGAGTGGTGGGTATTTTCCCCCCAAACTATTTGAAAGTAGATTGTGTACATCATGATAGTTCACTCCTAAATATTTCAGGATGTATCTCCTAAGAACGAGATTATTCTCTTCATAACAACAGTCTCATTATCATGTCTAAAAATTTAATAATGATACATGAAGGATATGGATCAGTTGTCCTCTAGAATTTTCCATTCGAAATTTGTGTAATTGTTACCTCGTGATTAGATTCAAGACAGACATTTTTTTTAAGTTTATTTATTGAGAGAGAGAGAGAGAGAGAATGAATCCCAAGCAGGCTCCGCAATGTCAGCATGGAGCCCGATGTGGGGCTTGAACTCATGAACCACGAGATCATGACCCGAGCTCAAGCCAAGAGTTGGATGCTTAACCCACTGAGCCACCCAGGCACCTCTCAAACATTTTTGTCAACACTTCAGAGGTGACACATACTTCCTATTGTATTTCACCAGGAGGCGTGTCATGGCTCTGTCTTGTTGTTAGTACATTAGTCCGTTTGGGCACCTATAACAAAAATACCATAGACTGGATGGCTTAAACAACAAAGGTTTATTTCTCAAAGGTCTGGAGGCCTAGAAGTCCTAGATCAAAGCACTGGCAGGTCCTGTATCTGGTGAGACTCATGTTCTGGCCCCTCGATGGCCAGAAGAGGCAAGTGAACTCTCTGGAGCCTCTTTTCTAAGGGCCTTGATCCCATTCATGAAGGCTCCACCCTCGCGGCTGAATCACCCCACAGAGGCCCCACCTCCTAATACGATCATGTTGGGGGTTAGGATTTCAACATCTATGAATTTGGAGAGCTAGAAACACTCAGTCTGTAGCCATTGGTGATACTGAGTTTAAACACTTGGTTAAAGTAAGGTCTCCCAGATCTCTGTCTTGTAAAGGCATTTTCTCATTCACAATTAGCAATAAATGCTCGGGTACTTCAGGACCATAGGAATATTCTGTCCCCAGTAACTTGTCACCCAGTGGCTTTAGCATCTGTCGATACATCGATGGTCCATGGCAACATTTTACGTTGGTCTTTGCAGAATGATCTTTGCATTCGGACACGCCCATGTTTATTAACTTGCATTCCTTCGTAAAGAAGAGACCTTTGTGCTGCACCGTCCCCCACTTAGTATCACTTCAGACTCGTGGATTTTTAAAGAGTTCAATTAATCTATTAACTTTATTATTCTTTTTAGATGTCTCTTGGATCCTTTTAATATGTCCCCAACGTTCTTTAAGTGTTTCCTTGCTGTGCTGGCGTACAGAAAGTTGCTCAGGCTCGACTTGGGCTTGCCTTGCCCATCTTAGAATCAGCTGTTTCTCTAAGAAACCCTGCTCCCTGTTAGTGGAGAAATGGTATTTAGAAACCAAGGTGTGTGGGGCGCCTGGGCGGCTCAGTCTTTAAGTTTCCGACTTCGGCTCAGGTCATGATCTCACGGTTCTTGGGTTCGAGCCCCGCGTCGGGCTCTGTGCTGACAGCTCGGAGCCTGGAGCCTGCTTCCGATTCTGTGTCCCCCTCTCTCTCTGCCCCTCCCCCACTTGTGCTCTGTCTGTCTCTCTCTCTCTCAAAAATAGATAAACATTAAAAAAAAAAAACAACAACTAAGGTGTGGGTGTCAAGTGTGCCCCTTGCTAGGCGTGTCCCCTCTTCGAGACACTTTCAGTAGATATAACTAAGAAATTCACATGTTTCTTAAAACCTTGAGCTCATAGTGATAATGTTCAATTCAGAACCAGCATCACAGGGCACTTCCTTGCTTTCTCATTGCATATTTGCATCCCTCTTGTCCCACAGTGAGAACCTTGTCTATAACTTTACAACACTGATAGGACCAATAAACCTATACTAAGTAAAATTCAAGATTTCTCTCTCTCTCTCTATTTTTTTTTTTTTTTGGACTACATCCAGATAAGAGTAAACAGTCAGAGAACTGTATCCAGAAGTCACTTGGAATGACTTTGCTTTTTTTCTTTCTTTTTTTTAAAATTTTTTTAACATTTATTTATTTTTGAGAGACATAGAGACAGAGCGTGAGCAGGGGAAGGGCAGAGAGAGAGGGAGACACAGAAACTGAAGCAGGCTCCAGGCTATGATGAGCCAGCAGCACAGAGCCTGACATGGGCCTCAAACCCACAGACCGTGAGATCATGACCTGAGCTGAAGTCGGCCACTCAACCAACTGAACCACCCAGGAGCCCCTTTTTTTCTTTTTTTTAACACAGATAATGTAATAATTGTCATATACAGTTAGGTTCATATGTGTCTGTTCATATTCAACTTTAGGATTTGCTTTTTCTTTCATGCTTTTTATTAGATTGTATTTTTCTGGCACATAAAATATTTACATGGTCCAAACATCAAAACTAAGAGAAGTCTCACTTCCAGAAGTAACCGTTTTCGTCAGTGTCTGATTTATCCTTTTTGTCCTCCCGATTGTGAAACTGACCAACCCCTGTGTGTCTTAGGAGCTGTTCTTCACGCACCCCCCAGGACTGGGGTGAGGGGCAAGGTGCTGGTTCTCAGGGTCGGCCGTGACCAGAGGGGACCGTTTCGGGACAGTGGAGTGTGGCGGTCCTCATCTTCCCTCGCTCTGCTCATTTGCTTAGTTTTGTCTGTTGCTTCAGTAATCGGTGCGAAAGGCACAGCGCTCTGCGGGAAGAGAATTAACGGGTGGCGGGGAGGACCTGAGGTACAGGCCTTTCAGATCGAATGAAGATGTTTGAGTTTGCTTTTGACGGTCTGTTTACTGGCCTTTGACAGGGGTGGATCTGACACGGGTATCCCCGGAGCAGAGCTGGGATCTGTGAAACAGATTTCCACTAAGCAGCTACGTTGCTTCTCTGGCGGGCCTTTGAGCACAGCTGTTGTTTTGTACTGGAGTCATTCGGGTTTCCCTTTCCTTTTCAGGCCATAGTATCTAGTTTTAATCCCCTCCTGCATCAGAGTTGCAGGGAACGCATTTTTTCCGTAGAATAAACATCTTGGGGAAGTTAACTTTTCACATTTGTTGTTGTTCTTCACTTGACGTTAAGGAGCTTTTTTATAAGCAATTAAAACTAAGAGAAAACCCAAACCAAAAATTCCCCTGAACTCCAGATGACCTCAGTAGGAATCTCTTGCAGTATTTCTGGTCTTAACTCCTTTAGCGAGTTAAGGGAGTGACTCTTTATCTCACTTCCAAGTGACAACTTTCTACTGTTGGCAAGTGCGGATAGACACGTCTAATAGATTCCATTAAACGTGGTTGTGGGGGTCAGACTGAGAAGAGTTAATCAAAAAACTATAGCTGCACAGGAAGTTGGTTCTGAAAGTATTTCCTGGAAGGGCTTGGTCTTTTTCTCGAGTGGCGAATGTTCTTGGTAATGAAACTCTCCCAGACAGTGGGGATGGGATGGCCTTTGAACTGGATCCTTCCAGTAGGAAATCGTTTTGTCCGTACGTCGTTAGAGGCTGAAGCCTGATTTGATCATGTCAGGGTGCTCAGAACAAATAAACTCTGAAAACGGACCCCTGCCTCCTCTCGTCTAGGTACGGGTTCCAAAGGGAAACATGAGGTTCTCGCTGATACTTCCCATACCTCCGCCATTCCAGTACCACCTTCGTGGTTTTGCCATGTCAGAATACCAGCTGTGTTACCATTTATTTAATATTTTCCTTTAAATAAGTCCACTTCCAATGTTTGGACTTCCATCCCTGTTAAAAAAAATAGGGGATGAGCAGGTGTTGGAGAAATGTTAGTCACGTATGAACATCAGACTTTTCCCCTGAAGAAATTGGAAGGACCAGAAGAAAATCGAAAAAGGAATGATGTTTGATTGCTATTTGATTCAGTATTATTTAGTGGGAACTATTTCTGCCATCTAAAACGTGACCTCCATCGAGTATAGATGAGGAATTCCACTTAGGGAAACACTGCCCAGTGACGGACTTTGACTGCCCTTGATGGTATTTGGGAGGGTGGGAACCACTAATACAGATAGCTTTTATGTTCAAGTTTTTAGAATGTCCTTGAAAACTAGGGGTTTCCTAGTAGTTGGCATAGGTCTAAAAAAAAAAAAACCCTTATTTCAGGGGCACCTGGCTGGTTCAGTCAGTTAAGCGTCCAACTCTTGATATCGGCTCAGCCCATGATCTCATGATTTGTGGGATCAAGCCCCACCTCAGGCTGTATGCTGACAGCACAGAGCCTGCTTGTGATTCTCTCTCTCTCTCTCTCTCTCTCTCTCTGCCCCTCAAATAAATAAACTTAAAAAAAAAAAACAACCTTATTTCAGATCAAGGCACTAGTGTTTCCTCTAGAAACAGAATGCAGGCATACACATTCCAATCCGTGTTCAAAAAAGGAAGCATAAAGTGTGGCAAGATAAAATAAAGGTGAGACCAAATAAGATACAAGGAATAAGATACATAAAATAGAAAATAAAAATCAGGAAGGAGAGGACAAAGCAGAATTAACAGTGAGGCTAAGAATGTGCCTCGTGGTGATGTGTACAGCCTGCTGTGTGGGAACCTAAAGGTTCACGTATCCGAATAGCTGGCGTCACCTTGGTCAAGAAGGAAAGCCCTCGACAAAGCCCTCGCAGACTGCCTAGCTTTGATCCTGGTTCCCGGTACACAGGGTGTGATGGTAACCGAAGGAAGCAACTTGTCACCCGGGCTTGCTGCTTAATTTACAAAACGAAAAGCTTGGACGTGTCTACAAAAACAGTACCTTCAGCTGTAGCATAGGTGGCGTTGAGCCCTTCTAACAACAGTTAGTTAGTGAATTCAGTTGTCCGTTTTGAGGCGATCAGCTCGTGCCGTACATGGCGAAACAAGGCCTGCCTGTACTTTTTGTTCTAGAGAGGCATGTGCCCAGCTCATCCAAAAGTGGCATCACTTATTAGATCATTAGAAACAGGGGCACCTGGGTGGCTCAGTCGGTTAAGCGTCCGACTTCGGCTCAGGTCATGATCTCACAGTTTGTGAGTTCGAGCCCCGTGTCAGGCTCTGTGCTGACAGCTCAGAGCCTGGAGTCCTGCTTCGGATTCTGTGTCTCCCTCTCTCTCTGCCCCTCCTTGCTCACACTCGCTCCCTCTGTCTCTCAAAAATAAATAAACATTAAAAAAGAAAGAAAGAAACAAGTTACAAAGAAGGGAGGCCAGAATGGAAATCTGATCTGTTTGAAACCGCTCACTCAGGAGAGCATTTCCGATTGTGACTCGTGACTGGTAACAGTACAGGCTCTGAATGAGCCTCAGTAGCCCAGGGTCGAGTTCATGCCCTTGGCGTATGACCTGCTCCTGTCTGAAGAAGCAGAGACCCATCAGAGCCACAGATAACCTGACGCTTTTGATGGATTTCTCTACCGAGTGGAGAAAAGTGTAATGGGTGTGAGGTGCCCTGCCCCCCATATCAAACACTGGCCTGAGAAACCCCAACTTACTAAGCAAATAGCCAGCCCGTACTGTCGCCTCTGTTCCCAGGGATGGGTGTGTCTCACCAGGAAGGCCCGTTTTACTGCGGACGATGCGGCTGGGCCTTGCGGGCTAATTAGCTGGCGCCAACTCAGCCCTCCAGATGCAGGGGAGGGACAGCCCTGGAAGTTGTGGAGCTTCTAGTCAGAGACAAGTGCTTAGCGGGACTAATGGAGCCGCATTTTAAGACCCGGTAGGCCCCCAGCCTAGAGCACGCCCCACAGTGACTTCAGACTCTTCTGCCCAGCGCGTCCAGTCAGAATTCTGGAGGCAAGGACCTTATCGAGAAAGCCAACCTGAGGGGGTTTAATGTTGGTTTTGTGCTCACCAAAGCCTTGACTTTCGAATGTCCGTCTCCTCTTACTCAGAGTTTTAGGCCGTTCCTTTCTTCAGCCGTTATTGCAAAGAATTTTGGCAGATGCGGGGCCAGATTAAGCCTCCTTATCTCCATCTCCCCTCGGGGACGGCTCTGGGGCTGCCGGTCTCGGGTGACAGGAATCATTTTCTGCTGGTCTCGATTGAGTCCTCTGGCACACTGGATTTGATTCGTTGTAGCACATACATTCCCCTGCCAAGGTACACAGAGTCTTTAGACTCAGAGGCTTGTTTTATGATTTTTTCCCCCTAAACTTAATTTATTCTACATATCCCATGGCGGAGCTAAACATTTGTGGGTGTTTGGCTGCCAGAAGTGGTAGTGGATCAGATGGGGCCATGTCTATACTCGCCGAAGGATGGGAGGATTGCTTCCTTCTGGGGCATATTTTCAGAGAGCGTTGGACTAATTCAAACAAAACTTCTCAACAAACTCACTCATGGATAGAACTTGTGGGATAAATTGATCTTAAGTTAGCAAGTCAAGTTCTTACTAGCCTTAGAAAAGCTATTTTGGACTCCGGGTAGAAAGCGATCCCTTCCCTCAGCCGGCATGCAACCCAGGGCATAGCTCTCCCCCATCTCCTTAGGGCACAGTGCGACCCAGGAGATTCAAGGGCTGAAACAAGCGGGGGCGGGGGGGCGGGGGGAGGATGGGGGGCAGGGAAGGGGGGCTGTGAAGGCTTTTAACCTCTCCTCTATTAGTATACGTACAGTTCTAACATTTTAAAACTTCGCTCAGGTGAGCAGATGGATTCAGTTAAAAATCCATTCAACCAAAAAAATACCTCAACAACAGGGTTCCCCCTTCCCAGAACCCGTTAAGGCAAGGACTTCCAAGGTGCTGAAAACTTCAGTGAGAAGAATGAGGGATGGCGAGAAATGAGAATTACAAATAGTGACTCTGGGCTGATTCATTTCATCAGCAAATATTTTTATTGTGTGCCAACTTAGTGCCTGGCACTGTGCCGGCTGCTGGGCACAGTATCAGCTCTGTCCCCTGTAGGCCGTTGAGGAAGACAGACATTATTTTGACAAGTCACACATACAATGAAAGTTGTTATCAGTGCTATGAGGGAAGAGCATTAGGACTTGGATGTATCATGGGGGACCTTGTGTAGACTGGGGAGGGGGTGACAATAGGCAGAGATGGCTCTCCTGAGGAAGTGACATTTGATCCGAGATCTCCAGGATGAGTAAGAAATACCATTTCTTACAGTTGAGGGGGGGAGTTAGGGGTCGGGCACCTGGGTGATTCAGTCGGTTAAGTGTCCGACTTTGGCTCAGGTCGTGATCTTACGGTTTGTGAGTTCAAGTCCCGCATCGGACTCTGAGTTGATAGTGCAGAACTTGCTTAGGATTCTTTCTCTTTCCCTCTCTTTCTGTCCCTCCCCCGGCTCTCTCTTGAATAAGCAAACAAACAAACAAACTTAAAAAGAAACGAAGGGAGGGAGGGAAGGAGGAAGGAAGATCTGGGGAAAGGGGAAAACAATGGAACAGTTGGGGCAGAGGGACATCTGTAGGAAAGAGCAGACAGGACTCAAACTTCACTGGGTGTAAAACTTGTCTGGCAACTTTCTTAAAATGTATGTTTTTGCGTCTCACCATCGGAGAGTCAGAGTCAGTGGGTCAGCAGTGGGGCCCAGAAATCTCTTATCACCCCGGGGGATTCTGATGCAGATCTCGCGGGACAAATGCTGCCTTCAACAGAGCTGGTGAAACTCTTTTCAGTTTGCAATTTTTGTTCAACACAACTCCAGGCCTCCTTCGTAAAGGTGGAGACGGTTAGGTTTGGTATAAATGGAACCCAGCCGCTCCGGGGACCTTGCCAGCTTCCTGGTCATGGTGAGTTTCATACGTTTCCTTGATGGAGACACCACCGCTGTGGCCGGAGCGGGTTTTCCCTGATGGGGCTTGTGGAGAGGACGTCATGGTGGTGCCCCGGTGACAAGTGAGACTGAGCCAGCGGGGCTTCCTCCTTGGGGAAGAGCTTTCTGGAAGGAGTGGGGCCACAGCCAGGCGAGCCGGGCCCCCCTCGATTCTCATCCCCTGTTCTCACCACTGCTTCTCCTGGCACAGGACCTGGAGGAGTTTAAGGTGGCATTACTGAGATCGGAGCCACTGATTAAACTACATCATGCTTTTTCCATCCTCCATTTCAAGCCTCTGGGTCTGTCAGGAGAGAGTCTGGATGTACAGGCCTTTTTTAACCCCCTGGAGCCCTCACTAACCTCCTTTCCGACAGAGAAAGCAGACCTCAGAGCCCTCTGCAGGCACCAGGGGCTGGATCAGGTTTAATGATTGTTTGGTTTTCGTTCTTTTTATTTTGGCACTTACCTTCTATTTAGTGGCACTGGTTTTCCAGTTATAACAGCAATATAAAACTTCCTTTCAGATGAATTCGTTTTTTGGTTTTTTGTTTTAAAGTCTATTTAGGGCCGCCTGGGTGGCTCAGTCGGTTAAGCATCTGACTCTTGATTTCGGCTCAGGTCACGATCTTGCACACGGTTTGTGAGTTCGAGCCCCGCATGGGGCTCTGTGTTGATAGCACAGAGCCTGCTTGGGATTCTCTCTCTCTCTCCCTGTCTCTGCCCCTCATCCACTCTCTCTCTCTCTTAAAATAAATAAACTTAAAAAATAGCATCTTTTTTAAAAGTCTATTTAAAACAAACAAACAAGAGTCAGGGGCACAGATTGCAAGTGATGTATGTGAACGACTGGGTTGGGGGAGTCTGGGCCCTGGATTCCGTGTCGATCAGTGTTCATAGCGACCCTGCGAGACAAGAATGGTCCTTTCCCCTGGTTTACAGCAGAGACAACTTTCTCAGGCAAGCGAAGCGACTTGGACAGCCTGGCCTGCTCCACCACTCTGCTCCCTCAGCCTGCTCTCCACTGCGACCGGGGGACGCGGTGACCCCTGGGTCACTTCTGTGATCCCTCACCTTCCCTGCTTGCTCTGCCTCGTGCTTCCCGGGCATTTTCCCTTTCTGTCTGCAGCCCGAAGCTGCTGTCAGAGGGGCAGGCAGGGCTTACCCCACCCTTTGTCCCGGCCTCAGTCATTTCAGCCTAGAGCACTTGGGGACTTCATTATTGTGTCACCAAGAACAGAGCTCAGGGGCACTGGACTCCAGTTGTTTGCTTTTGGACACACATGATCCTATGGGTGGTCTAGAGCCCAGTCGGAAGCTTGTTGACATTTAACAGTTCGGTTCTGGAAGAGGTTGGCGGAAGATGACTGAGCTCTGGAAAACGGTCAGCGTGTCCCAGAAAGTCTGTGCTTCTTCTGGAGAATCACTTTGTATGTGGTTTCTGTTCAGAAGGCTCAGCAGCTTAAGTTTCCTAAGCAAGCGATTAGTGGCATATTCAAGGTCTGATTCACTGGGACGTTTCTGTTCTGGAGGGGAAAGCCAGTCGGGCCGCAACCTCAGAAACTGTACACTCTCTGTCCCTTTGGGTTCTCTGGCACCAGTGGCTTCTAGAATCAGCCTGAAGGAAGGTGCTGGCTCACCTAGCCTGGGAGCGTCTGCAAAGGGCAGCAGCTCGCCGAGCGGTCTTGGAAACAAAAAGTCGGTGGCGACTGGCCGTGTCTGCTTTGGAATGTCATAATGCTGTTAGACCTGGGGAATGTGCTGTAAAGGACATCGGGTTTCTTAAAAGTGGCCATTCATCTTGTCTGTAGAAACCTCAGACTTTCTTCCCCCCTGACTCAGCTCAGGGCAGTGTCTTCTGGAGCCAAAGAGAATGGAAGACCTTTTGGAGGGAGAGCCACCCCTTTACTGGGGAACTCAACGTGGGGGTGGAGTGGGTGGGGGGCAATTCTCTCGGCAAGTTTGACCCACAGGCTGGAGCAGCAGGCTGCTTTTGCTCACACCCACATAGAGTACTTTAGGCTCACGTTGAAGAAGTGCTGTGTCGTCAGGGCTGCCGGCTGGCCGAGAGCAAAGAGACGCCGGCACCAGCACCGATTTGCTCTCTCATCTTGGGGGGGGGGGGTCCTCTCGCTCCCGTCTCTGCATCCATCGCACACAGAGGAGTTTCCTCCCCAGGTCCCCAGGTCCCCGTGGGGACAATAGAAGAAGTTACATATGAGAAAGGGAATCGAAAGCGTTCAGGGCATGATGCAGTTTTGCTTTCGAAGCAGCGAGGATTTCATGGTGCGCCCGGGCCTTCCGTGCACACATATCCACACATCTGGCTTAGTGCGGGCTTATTTAGAAGGACCAGAAATGCCCTCAAGCTGGCATAAGTGGATTGGGTTAGGCTCTCAGAATACAGTTGTTAATCACACGGGCGTCCAGATTCAGGAAATCGAGTTCAGCTGGGACACAGAGGACCAGAGCGGGCCTCAGAACCCGGCCCTCTCTCGCCCTCCTCCTCGGCGGCTGCAGTTTCTCATCTGTGTCTCTGTTCTCTGCCATCTGTCTTCCTGACCGCCCCTTCTCTGTCAGCTTTGCTTCTCCCTGCTTATCGCCGGCCCCGCAAGGCTTCTCCTGCCCCCATTTCGCCTCCGCCTCCGTCTCCTCGGTGCTTCTCCACCCTTTCCACATCCTGGCCACACGTAGAAAATGCTCATTGCTTGTCCCCTGGGATGAAGACACAAGGCAGCTTGCCCCAGAGGCCAAGGACTAGTGGAGGGGGTGGGGGCTCCAGGTGTCCCAAGGGCCCAGAGGATCAATATGGCGCCTTCCTCTAAGCCATTTGTCACACATTGGTCGGGAAGCTCTGACCTTACTGAATCTGTCTTTATACCCAATTTCTAAATTCCCGGGAGAGAGTACGATTGGCCTCAGATCAGATGCTAACACCTGCCGCAATCACCTGTGGCCCGAGATTGGTGCCCAGGGAACATACACGTCCCGCTGTGGGGGTTGGGGGCTGTGGCGCAGGGACCAGCATCCCAGGTGGAGTGTCCAAAGAGCAGGCAGGTTCGGGTACTCAACAGGCTCCTTTCCTCCCCTGAAGGCAGGGACCTTTGTCCTTAATCTCTATATCCCCACGCCATCTGGCACAAATACTTGGTAGGTTTTAATGCTCAGTAAATGTCTCTTGATGAATAACCGGCCGGGCACATGCGTGGTGTAGGTCCGAAGCTAACGAAGCACCTGATCTATCTGGGACCCTGTCATCTCCCCGACCCTCCGTGTCCTGTCCTCGGACACCGCTTCACCCCATTTCTCTGGCACTTACAGCAACCGGGGACATTTCATGCTGTTTTCTTCTTTCTTTTACCATCTGAAGTCTCAAACTGAGAGTGGTTAACCAGCGAGGCAGGCCGCCTGCGTTTCTTCTCAGTATGAAGCATTTGGAACCAATTGTGCGGTGGCCCCTTTGAGTTAGCTGTTTAGAAGTAAAACAACACACACTAATACTTCATTGTAAAAATCCCTTTCCGGCCAATATCTTGGACTTTTGTGTGTCTGTGGAAACGCCCATCTAAATTTCCTGCTCGATTTTTTTTTTTTTTCCCTTCACGGCCAGGCATTAACCTGGCAAGTACTAGTATGATTTTTCAAAATTAAGCCGGTGTGAAGCGAGCGGCAGAAGTTACCTTTTGGAGATCAGAAATCAGCGCTCGGTAATTGGACATAAACTGTTGGTAGTTGACGTCCTGTTGCGAGTGACAAGACGGCAGAGAACCTCTGCCTAATTAATAGTTTCATCTTAGACCCTTCCCTCACCCTGTTTTATGACAGCTGTATTTAGCAGCGAGACGCAAACTGACGTTTCTTTCTAAGAGTCCGGGAATGTAATACTTTGCTCTGTGTTTACTCCCATATTTATTTCCATGTTGGGTACGTAGCTCCTTTTCTCCTTACTCTACGTGAATCACTTGGACGCATAAATTCAAGGACATTTGTTTGCGGCCCTCCTACATCTGTCTCGAATTTCATCTTTTCCACCCTGTCTTCTACTTTCCAAACAATTTACCTCCCTCTTTCTCTCTCCCTGCTGTTATTTATTTCACTGTGGACCCTTTCATTTCAAGAGCTGGCAGAGGGGACCGGTGCAAGCCACAGTCCGTTTCTCTATAAAGGCCTCTGGGAGCATGGTGATCGCAGCTTCTCGGTATAGGACCCGACTCCCCTCGCTCGGGGTGCAGCTGGCCCGTGGCAGCGTGGCCGATGCCGGTTTCGGAGCCGCAGAGGAGCGCGCCGGCTTCCCGGTGAGGTCATGTCGTTCCCGTCACGGACCAATCCAGTCCAATTTGCCGAGGACCTTCATGTGCCAGGCTCTGTGCAGAGCGGTCCCGTATGACCGTCCTCTTTGATATTTCTTTCCAGACTGGGAATTTCTCACATCATTGTAAATGTTTCCTTTCCACCCCTCGTCATTTGGCCCGGGCTCAGTGGGCCTTCCTGAGGCAGGAAAGTGGTAACAAGGGGTTTAACCGGGCACTTGGAAAGTTCTGCCAAGAAACAGAGCGTTCACGCAGCCGGCGGAGGGCGGGGGGCGGGGGGAGGTGGCGGAGGAGGAGGAGGAACGCAGCAAAAACACCCAGTGTGAGAACAATCAGGTAGGCAATTTGAAGGGAGCGCTCTCCTGAGTGCTAATAGCTCCACCGTGGAACAGGTCTGGATGGCACAGAAATGATAAACATCTCTGTAATTCTCACACACCACACTTCCTGCTCCTGTTTGCATCTCAAGAGAGGACGTGGAGACGCTCAGCTGGCCCTGCTGGCCTGTAAGTTACAGCAGCGGGGTTAGGAGCCGTCACCCCATCGAAGTCCTCATCGACCGGAAACCGCGGGAAGTTTTGAGCCTGTATGCCCGATTCCTTTTTGGAAGGCAACTTGGTTTTAGCTGTTTAGGGACTACGATGAACGTGTGAAAATAAAATGCCAGTTTTTCATGCTGCGTCTGTAGAGTCGAATGCGAGAAGCCAGCAAGTGTCCTCGTTCTCGGCCTCAACGTCGTCCCGCTCGCCATCACTGATTGAGTTCCTGCTGCATGTGAGGCGTCGAGGACGTGAAAGCACCCTGACGTTTGTTCCCCTGGAGGGATGCGTCTCGTCAAGGGCACGTGAACTGGTCTTTTGGTTCTGAGCCCCGTGAAGATGACGGCGGTAGGATTCTAGAAGGATGGCCTTCGCATCTCGAAACTCCCTTGTTTCCAGTTTATGAAATATGCCCCTTTCTCACTGGAGCTTTCCACCGAGATGCCCGGTCCAGGAGCTCTGTCTAGTGCTGAGTTTGAGAGTTAGTAGAAAATCAGAGCCCGGAACTCCAAGGTCATGGCTTGTCAACACCCCCAGAATGGAGGAGGCTGGGGAGCCCGTCTGTCCTGTCCTCGGACCGACCCTGCGCTAAGACCATCTCAGTTGGGGGGGGAGGGGTTCTGTTTTCAGATGAAAAAGACTTCCTAGCATGGATTTTTTTTTTTTTTTAACAAAATGAAACCTTGCTGGCGTATTTTTTGCCAAGTCCTTCGGATGGATTGGTTGGGGTGAATTGATGGCATCTGCCGCCTTCAACTTAGGGGCAGGGGAGTGAAGAGAGAGATTCCCGCCTTGACGAGGGACTTCCTGCAACAGAATCCCCACATCTGAAGAAAGAGTGGCATCCTTTCTTCCGGGCTTTCTTTCTTCCTTTTCGGTTTTCTTTCAGCCTTATGGGTCCTCTAACAATCTGGCTTGCAGACGCTCAGAATTGGTTTCTCTGTGGTATGAACTTCACGTTCTGGGCTGAACTTGGATGGTGACCCGTCTCTCAAAGGAGGTGGCAGGTCAGGGATCCCAGTGTTCAAGTAGAACTACACGGCTCAGGGTGAATGTGGGCAAACTCGAGCTCTTTCCTGATTATATCAGCAGAGGGTCAGACCCGCAATGACACAAGCCACCGAAACCCTATCTCTGCTTCCCCCCTACCCCCCCCCCTCCAGGCTCCCTGAGTGATTGCCTTTGGAGCTGGGACATGGGTCTCTCAGATTCCAGACCGACTCTGGCTCCTCGTCCTGTGTCATGGGCATACTCCCAGCCACTTTAATCCTTCTCTCTCTGCAGCATTTGGCCCTGGTCTGTCATTACTAGCCGCCCTCTTACTATTCCAAACCACTGTGCCCAGTGGAGGTTTTTGTACCAGATGGGGCTTTAGGAAATCCCTCTGTCAGCTTGTGAGAGCCGCAGCACGGGGAAACAGAGCAGCCGCTCCCTCCGTCTGTGGTGTCGGCCAGGAAGAACTTGGCAGCCATATGTCGCTTTGTACTCCCAACAAACTGCTCATCTCCTGGCTTGTTGAGTCATTAGGGCAGGAAGTTGTACAGCATAGTCGACGAACCTCTTTAATTAACGTCACACACAATACCAGGTTCCAAGCGTTCAGGGACAGGATTCTCTACGGCCACAGGGAACTGGAGTGATTGGGAGCTATTTTGGGGGGAAAAGAATATTTTGCACTTCAGCAGTTTCGAAAGGGTGAGAAGAAAATATTTACATTTTTGCCTTTGTGCGTGTGGGCATCGTTTTGAATCTTCATAATTCGTTGTTGTGGTCGTCGACCGAAGCCGATCCGAAGGTGCAGCTTTCTTTCTTTTTTTTTTTTTTAATGTTTATTTATTAGAGAGAGAGAGAGACAGAGCACAAGTGGGGGATGGGGAGAGAGAAAGGGGGAGACACAGAATCCGAAGCAGGCTCCAGGCTCCATGCCGTCAGCACAGAGCCTGACGCGGGGCTTGAACTCACAAACCGTAAGATCATGACCTGAGCCGAAGTCGGACGCTTCGTCGACTGAGCCACCCAGGCGCCCCCCGAAGGTGCAGCTTTCTGAAAGGAAGTTTTGTGGCAGAGTCTCTTGGTGAGGGACCCCTGGGAAGGAAGGAGGAGGAGGGGGCAGCCCCCGGGGTTTTAGAGGTGTTTAGTTCCCTGCCGGCTTCTTCCACTGCTGGTTGCACAGGGGACGCGGCCTCTTTCCCACCCTCACTCTTCACCCGTGCCGGCAACCCACTAGGCTCTTTGTCGCCAGAATCCCAAGACCGCGGCCCGCTGCCTCTGGACCCAGGTCTCCAAACCACAAGGCATGCCACTTTTTTTAGTTTCTCATGCCCACCAGCATGGCCACCATGTGTCTCTGGCCCTCCGTGTCTCTGTCTTGTGTCTTATGTCTCTGGTGGCTATGTACATTTCTTTTTTTTTTTTTTTTTTTTAAATGTTTGTGTATTTATTTTGAGAGAGAAAGAGAAGGGAGAGAGGGAGGGACAGAGAGAGAGGGAGAGAGAGAGAATCCCAAGCAGGCTCTGCGCTGACAGCCCCAGCCTGGGACTGGAACTCACAATGAGATCATGACCCGAAGGGAAGTCAAGAGTCGGACGCTTAACCGACCGAGCCACCCGGCGCCCCTCTGTTATATGCATTTCTTAGTTGATTTCTGGCACCCCCCCATAGTAGATGCTAGTTTGGAAAGTATCTTCATTTCCATGAAGAAGGGGAGCTGTTGTACCCCCACCCCCACCCCCAGAGTCATTGTTGGGGAAGTAGATTCCTCTGTTCTCCCTCCTTCCTTTGTCGGGCTTGATCTGCTTACCTTCTGGCAGAAGTTCTCTTGTAGCGTATTCTGTACTTTCTCACATTGACTTGTGGGGATCGTCCTGGGTCCCAGCCCTGGCAGGGCCCGGCGGTGCTATGGTGTCCCCATCACCACCGTCATTTACTGCGGGGGAAGCGCTCTTGCCGTCCGATCACGGGCCGGGCCCATTGCCCCTAGTGGGCCATCCGATGGAAAACCCGGAAGGGCGCACATTAGAAGTGTTCTCCTGTGAGTGCTTGCCGTGTGCCAGGGGCAGTTCTGAGCACACGTGGGTCCTACCCTCACAGCAGCCCTGGGAGATAGGGACCATGGGACCATTTTGCGATGGAAGAGGTTGAGGCTTGGAGAGGCAACGTAATTTGCCCGAGGTGGCAGAGCCGGGGTTCGGAGCGACACTGTCGGCCCCCAGAGCCTGTGCTCTTGCCCGCTGCACTGCTTCCTGCCTCGCGGCAGTGAGGATGCGGGGCTGCCAGAGCGCAGCCATCCGCTTGGAGGAAGGATTGAGGGGTAGCGGTGGGTTTGTGCCCAACCTAGTGCGGCCCTTGATCCCAGCAGTCAGCAGTGTGTCTGACGGCACTCCGACGGGTGAAGACGGAAGCATAGCACGCTGTTGGCGAGGTGTGTGGGGAAGGGCTGGCCACTGAAGAAGACGGACGTCTCTCGGCTAGAGAGATAGAAGGAAGAAGCAGCATATCAGGTCGACGCCTCTCCTACCAGGGGCACAGTGATTTCTGTTGGAAAAGAGTATCTTGTGAGGCAAAGTGAGGCTCTTCAGAACTTAAGAAGTCTGCATACCAGCAGTGAGTAACTGGCATTTGCTCACTCCGTCGGGCTGTCTCCTGGCCAGGTTCCTCTCTCTGTGGGTATCCCAAATGATACAAGGCCCAGAGAGTGATTTCTTCTGTCGGAATGGGAATGTGCAGCTGACACGGGTGCTCAGCAGGAGTTAGAGGGGTCATCTCATTCTTCTACTGAGGGTCAGAGAGAAATGGCGGGATTCTGACGTCTATTGAACACTTACTAGGCAGCGTTCTGAGAACTGTACATATATATTTTTAAAATTTTTTAATGTTTAGTTTTGAGAGAGAGAGATAGAGCACAAGCAGGGGAGGGGCAGAGAGAGAGGGAGACCCAGAATCCGGAGCAGACTCCAGGTTCTGAGCTGTTGGCATAGAGCCCGACGCGGGGCTCAAACCCACAGACTGCGAGATTATGACCTGAGCTGAAGTCAGACGCTCAACCGACTGAGCCACCCGGGCGCCCCAAGAACTGTACATATATTAATCCGGGGAACTTTCACAGCAACAGAATGAAGGCAGGTATTATCTTCATTCATGAGACAGAATATCTACTTCACTGAGAAGTGAAATAACTTGCCCAGGCCCCCCAGCTGATACATAGCAGTGTTGGGACCTGAACCCATGCAGTCTGGCTCCAGAACCATGTGCTTAACCATTTTGCCCATACCATACACTGCCTTCCAACAAAAGCATTGACTGAAGACTTGACTGACCACCGGCTGTTGGTTCTTGTGGCCACCCCAATTTGGAATGAAAGGATAGGGGTGTTCGACATGCAGAACCAGCCCCAGCACACTCCCTAAACTAGATGGAGCCACTCTCCCTTCTTCCTTTTTGGTCCTTTACCCCGGCAGTTGCCATGATCTGCCCCATCCCTGTACGTAAGTAATCACGGTTCCATCTTATTTTTTTTTATTGTGGTAAAATTGATAAAACATAACTTTTGTCATTTTAACCATTTTCCTCTTGTAAACTGTAAGATTCCTGAAGGCAAGCACGGTATTTCAGTGTTTCAGCGTATCCTCAGTGTCTCCTGCAGCGCCTTGATTAATGTCGTAAGGAAATGACACCTAGTATCAGATCGCATAGCCCAGCTGGGTCAGCCATCCATCCGCTGGAAAACTTACTGTTCTGACATTTAAAGAAATGAAGAATAAATTTTTAATATCCCCTTCTACCCAGTCTTTTTTGTTACTTTTTTAAGTTTATTTATTTATTTTGAGAGAGAGAGAGCATGAGCAGGGGAGGGACGGAGAGAGGGAGAGAGAGAATCCCAAGCAGGCTTCTCGCTGTCAGCACAGAGCCCCACTCGGGGCTCCATCCCGCGAACTGTGAGATCATGACTTGAGCTGGAATCAAGAGTTGGATGCTTAACCAACTGAGCCCCCCCGGGCCCCCCTTTTTTTTCGTTTCGTTCAGCCTGGAGCGGCAGAGATGAACTCCGGTGGATGGTGTGTGGTGTCTGTAATGGGTGATGCCTTTGTCTGCAGGAAGCAGAGTGTATGTGTTCTTTTCCAAACCTCACCCTTGGGGCACAGGCCCTCTTTCTGAGGCAGCTACAGTAAAGGGAGAATTGATTGTCATTCCAGCTTCGTTAAGTGCAAATCCACGAGGAGGGCTTCGGTTTCTCATGCTCAGCCCGGCCCTGCTCACCGCCTCTCTTCCTTGGCCTCGCCTGCTGGTTGGTTCTCTGAGTTGGCTTCAGGCAAAGGAGAGATGGGAAGGTGAGGCAGATGGGGGATCAAAGGTCCCATCAGAGAAAGGGGGAAGAGCTCGAATTCCAACAGCACTTGTTTTGAGCAATTGATTCTCTAATTTAAAGAGCCTTCTGGGCCCCCAACTATCCCAAGGAACTGGAAAGAGTCTTGGTGATAAGGAAGCCCTTTAAATGGCTGAGTTTGATCGCTTAGCCAGCCAGCCATTTTGGCTGTCCCCTGGACAGTTTTTCCTCTCTCCCTTCCTTCCGTTCATTCATTCCTCCGTTTGTTAACCCATCTCCTTCATTGAGCACATAACATGAGCCAAGCACTGTGCTTGACCAACCAACAGCTAGCTGTACCAGGCTAAAATTTCAGCCACGGGACAGATCACAGTAGAATCGTGCCTCAGAAGCAAGATTTGGTCTCAACTCTGGGACAAGGTCTTGTTGGAGCGTTTAGAGTGATTCTGAGCTAACGGTGGCAATGACAGCAACAATAATAATAGATATTAGTCATAGCAGGTAGCTGACTATAATAATATAGTACCTAGTCTATGTCAGGCTCTATTCTAAGCACTTTAGGTAACATATCTAAGTCTTTACAACATTCAATGAAGTGTATGTACTGTTAATCCCATTTTACAGATGAGAAAACCAAGAGAGAAGTTAGGTAGCTTGTCTGAGGTCACCAACTAGCAGGTGACCAAAGCAGAACTAGGTCTGGGCCAGCCTGCTCCAGAGCCTATGCTTAGTAACCTCTAGGATTATATATTGCCTTGACATTGGAGGGTAGGACCGGAGGGGATTTTTTTTTTCTTTTGGACTGTATATAGAATGAGCTTTAGTAATATTTGGTGAGAGTGGGACATTTTTAACACTTTGTTTTTGGGCCATCTGGGTGGCCCAGTCCGGGAGTCTGACTCTTGATCTTGACCCAGGTCATATTCTCACGGTTCGTGGGATTGAGCCCCTCATTAAGACTCTATGCCGACAGCTTAGAACCCGCTTGAGATTCTCTCTCTGCCCCTCCCCTGCTCACACGCACGTGTGCACACGGCCTCTCTCTCTCTCTCTCTCTCTCTCTCTCCCAAAATAAATAAAATAAACTTAAAAGTAAAGACTCTATTTTCAAATGCTGCTCACAGGAAGGATGACGTTGTCCGTGCTCAGCCTTCGGTGGAAGGGCAGGGGTGAGTCTTGCCTGAGAGGGCTGCCCTGACCTTGCCGGCGAGCTCACTGATGAATCTGACATCTGTGTTAGCTTTGGCTTGATCCCACAGATTTGCAGCAGCTGTTGAGAAACAGAAACTTGGACCCCCAGTCAAGCGCGAGACCCAGTCCTCGGAATGAGAGGCAGATTCTGAGTCACCCTCCGGAGTCGGGGCTTCTCGGAAATCACCAGGTTGCATTTCCCTGTGGCATCTGTGGGTGCTGACGAATCCCCGCAGTGTTTCAGATTAGCTCGGCTTTGTAGTGTGCATTTTTACAGTTTCCCAGCTCCCAGTCCTGTCCCTTTTGATATTTGCTTCATTGTTCCGTGGCTCACTGGAGAAGTGTTTCTGGCCGGCATTCCTGGGATGAGCGCCCCGACCACAGCCTCGGAGTCGCTAACCAGAACCAGCCGCCAGGCCGAGGAATGGGAACTCTCCAGTAACTCGAGAGCCCGCTCTGTCATCCTCTTTGATTTCTGCCAAGTTGAGCTAATATTGTCTCCTCTGGCTTTTTTTCCATTTCGTCTTGGCCGCCTTGCTTCTGAATCGGGCGCACTAATTATAAGCACTTAGATCTCTAAGCTTAGAGGGTTCGCTGTGACCTATTTCTGCCCGAGTTACCCGGCCTTTGCGCAGCTGTGAAGGGAGGTGACAGTCTGACCGTCGTCGAAGTGAACTCTGAGTGGACGTTTGGCCGGATGGTCACTGGAGAGGGAGCAGGCACTGGAAGTGAAAGTCACTCAGTTGTCCCCAGCGGCAACAGTGCCAGCCAGGGAGGGCCTTTTAAAGTGCTGAGGTTGGGGCGCCTGGGTGGCTCGGTCTGTTAAGCGTCTGACTCTTGGTGTCTGCTCAGGTCACGATGTCACAGTTCATGGGTTCGAGCCCCGAATCAGGCTCTGCACTGACAGTACTGAGCCTGCTTGGGATTCTCTCTCTGTGTCTCTCTCTGCCCCTTACCCCCCTCCCCCGCTTCTCTCAAAATAAATAAATAAACTTTAAAAAAAGGGCTGAGGTTGCCAGAGCCTTTTTTCTCAGAGGGCCAGCGGAATGCGAGCCCCTGCTCTGCATCCAGTGTCTGGTTCAAAGGCTGCTGGAAGGGCGCCGCGGGCCTCGGCTCCTCCACCCCGGCTCCTCTGCGCCAGGTCGCGCTGCATCTCACTCCGCGGTCGCCCCTTTCCGGAAGGTGGGGAGACGGAGTGGAGGGTCCCGTCGGAATCACACGTGGTGTCAGAGTTCTAAGCAGAGAGAAGAGCAGAATCCACAGAGCCCGTTCAAAACAATTTCCAGATGCCCCTTTAAAACCTGGCAGTCCAGCGTGGGAAGTGGAAGGCAGAAAGGAGGGGTGGAGCGGGGGGAGCGAACAGACCGCGGAAAGCTGGCCCCGGCCTGTGTGTGTGTGTGTGTGTGTGTTGCAGAAGGTGCTTATGGCGAAACGACCACTCGCTACAGAAGGAAATCCTGGTTTTCCGAGGAGTTTTATACGCAGCCTACTAACTATCCAGTTGATTGATTAACTTTACAACAGAGTTGACAGGAAAATGTTTTTTTGAAAAGGACGCTGACA
Organism: Paguma larvata; assembly: GCA_030068075.1. Taxonomy (NCBI): domain Eukaryota; kingdom Metazoa; phylum Chordata; class Mammalia; order Carnivora; family Viverridae; genus Paguma; species Paguma larvata. Next base: position 8,893,355 of record CM057843.1, read on the forward strand.
AGAGAAGGGGGAACCGAGCGTAAATCCGATGCAGATAGAAGCGACGTGCCCCACGTGTCCGGCGCTTCGGCTTGCGGAGTGTCTCCGCCCACCGCGCCTCATTTCGCTCCGTCCCGAGATGCGGGTGTTACCGTGCGAGGCAAGCAGCCGTGGCCTGCCCGAGCCGGGGAGCCGTGTCGCCTGCCGACGTCCACAGAGAGATCGGGGCTTGGGCGTAAACCGAGCCCCTTCAAGCCCGTTTTCTTTCTGCACTGCCGGATTTCCTCCCAAGAAGGAACTTTAAGAGAGTGGGGCAGCGCTAATGACTCCCGACTCTGGCTATCACACCAAGGAGGAACATGAACTTGGTGGATCCTTACAAATGAGTGCAGTGTTTAGTCCTCGGTGGCTCTCATCTTCAGCGTCCCGAAGGCCGAGGCTGAACGGGAGGCTGCAGGCAGTAGTCGGTTCCGGAAGCGTTCAGTTGCGTCGCAGCAACACGCAGTGAGAGAATCACTTCCCCTCCTTCAGGATTACGTCATCTTGGAGTTTAGGCAAACGCCGAGTTTTCTTAGAGGGAGTTTTATGGCTGGGGCGATATGCTAGCTCTCTCGGTTGATCAAGGTCAAGCCATGCCCTGAAATGAACCCTTAAGACGAGGGGGTCATTATCTGAGGTCCGTAGGCCACTCAGGAATCAGACAGGCTCACCGACAGCCTTCGAGGAGTTCACCAACTCTGCGAAATGACACACAGACTTTTGTGTATGCATTTTTCTCTGGGGAAAGGAACTTAGCTTTTATCCTCGAAAGTGTCTGTGACCCCAAAATGGTTCTGAAACCACTGTTCTAAGAGGCCTTTTTGAAAACCTTCTGGGGGACTGGAGATGTCACACCCACTTGAAAAGGCGCAGGGGTGAGTCTTGGGGTCGTTTCTTTAAGCTCAAGCTTTTCTCTCTTCCAGTCAGCGTAGGAGACTCATCAAAGCGGGCCTCTGTGACTTTTCTAACATAAAGCTCACTTTCCGGTTCAGGTATCAGACTTGACATGGTTAGAATGATCATTCCCGTGCCTTCTGCACGGGCCCAGAGCAGAGTAGCTGGGAGGCCGCAGCCTAAGAAAGACAGTCCCGTGCAGCCCGCACATCACTGACAAATGACAGAAGTTCCTAGGAAAATCGCTATCATATAAAATTATACCGTGATGTATTAGTCTACAAAAGGACTGACTTTTCAGTGTCAGATGTGAGTCTAAAAGCATAATTATTGGGGCGCCTCGGTGGCTTAGTCGGTTAGGTGGCCGACTTCTGCTCAGGTCATGATCTCACCGTTCATGGGTTCAAGCCCCACGTCAGGCTCTGTGCTGACAGCTCAGAGCCTGGAGCCCACTTCAGATTCTGTCTGTCTGTCTCTCTCTCTCTCTCTCTCTGCCCTCTGCGCCCCTCTCCTGCTTGTGCTCTGTCTCTCTCACTCTCGAAAATAAATAATAAAACATTAAATTAAAATAAAATAAAATAAAATAAGCATAATTATTTTCCACTGAACCAGTGGGCCTTTATCTGGAAATAAGAGATCCTGGAACTTTGGATAAAACACAAGCCAAGACCTCCTGTCTTCCTTGAGATCCCATGTGAAAAAGCGGGGAGAGAATCTCTAGGGAGGGAGGGAAGGGAAGGGTTATGGGGGTTACAGTTTCTTACCTCTCCAAGAAGGACACTGAGAGAAAAGAAATACCGCTGGTGATTAGGGGTGGGGCAGACAGAGGGCGTTATAGTCTGTGACATCTGGCTCTGTGCTGGTGGTGCTGAGCCTGCTTGGGATTCTCTCTCTCTCCCACTCTCTCTGAACCTCCCCCACTTGCACGCATTCACACTGTCTCTAAATGAACTTAAGAATGCCAGTACCTTCTTTAAAAATATATATATATACTGTACTAATGCCCTCAGGGTAACCCCAGCAGGCCAGCCAGCCCATAGGTCACCCTATCATCATGTCAGCTGGGCAGCATGGTCCTGACTCACACTGGGTGGCTAAGCATTTAGATGCTAGGTGGCCCAAGTCCCCAAACCCACCTTTCCTTAAAAATATATAGCCAGAAGCCAATCACATGCTTACATTTCAAGTACATCCAGGTGCCCACACATAAACCACTCTGTTATAATCACGATGAACCCTCCATTTTTATTTTAAGGCCCACAGACTGCAAGCTACTTTAGGGACCAGTCTAGTGACCCATAGATAAAGTCTTGTTACCAGATGCCTTTTCTTTGTGGGAGCCCCAAGCCCTGGAGTAGATATGATAGTAGCGATCCCTTAATAATACATGTGACCAGGGAAGATTTCTCCTAGGAAGGCAAGGATGACTTAACCTTGGAGTTAAAGGCTACTGATGAACTATACTGCAACAGATAGATAGAGGCGCCTGGGTGGCTCAGTCGGTTAAATGTCTGACTCTTGGTTTCGGCTCAGGTCATGATCTAATGGTTTGTGAGTTCAAGCCCTGAATCGGGCTCTGTGGTAACAGCATGGAGCCTGCTTGGGGTTCTTTCTCTGCTTCTTCCCTGCTTGTGCTCTCTCTCTCCAAATAAATAAACTTAAAAAAATAAAAAAGTAAAAAAAAATAATAATAACCATAAAGTAACCATCCATTCCTGATGAAGCTTTTTGGTCAAAAAGTTAATGGAAGCCTATATATTTTTTTAATTGTGATAAAATACACGTGACGTAAAATTCACCATCTTAACCATTTTTAAGTGTACGGTTCAGTGGTATTAAAGACATTCACCCTGATGGGCATGTTTACCGCCACCCATCCCTGTGACTCTTCTGATCTTGTCAAACTGAACCTCTATACCCGGTAAACAATAATACCAGCTTTCTTCCGTCTCCACTGTCCACCCAACCCCTAGCAACCGCCATTACGATTTCTGTCGTTATGACTTTGACCACTCTAGGTACCTCACAGAAATGGAAACACACAGTATTTGTCTTTTTGTGACTGGCTTCTTTCATTTAGCACAGGGTCCCCAAGGTTCATACACTAGTAGCATGTGTCAGAATTTCCTCCCTTTTTTTTTCTTAATTCCACTTTTATTTTTTTAAAGATTTTTTTTAGGTTTATTTATTTTGAGAGATAGGGGGACAGAGCAAATGCGTTGGAGGACAGAGAGAGAGAGAGAGAGAGAGAGAGAATCCCAAGCAGGCTCCACATTGTCAGCACAAAGCCCAGTGAGGGGCTCGAACTCCCAAACTGGGACGCCATGACCTGAGCCGAAATCGAAAGTTGGGTGCTTCACTGACTGAGCCACCCAGGCGCCTGGGAATTTCCTTCCTCTTAAGGCTGAATAACATTCAAGACTGTTTTGTTTAACATGTTCAAGAGTATCTGTCTCACACCAATGGCTAATATCATACATGATAGTGAAAGGTATAACCCGTTCTGATCAGGTGGAAGTTAAAGATGATTGCTACTTACTCTCATTCTGGAAATTCCAGCCAATACAGTTCTATAAGAAAAGGAGATAAATGATGTAATCGTTGAAAAAGAAGATAAAGTTATCTTTATTTGCAAATAGCATGACTTTCTCTTCAGGCTAAAAACGTGCTTTGAAGTAAGAGTATACATTGAAAAATGAGCCAGGTTTTACACCCCATCTTTCTATCTGTGACCTCGATCCCACCCTCTGGCCTCTTCGAGGACTCTTGCATTTTTCCTTCTCACCAATTTTTTTCCTCTTCTGGATCATCCCCAACAGCATATATTAAAGCATCTCCCATCTTTAAAATACACCCCCCCCAACTTTATCTTTAAAATATCCTCTGGCCGCATCATGTATTTTTCCAGCTACGGCCCTCTTCTCTGCTCCTTGACAGCCAAACTCTTAGAGTTATCTGCAGTCACCACCTTAGCCCCTTATCGGCCATTTTCTTGTTCTCTTGATGGCTTTCCTTTGGTTATTGTCCCCAGTAGGTGTTACGTGTGGGAAGCGGACTCGAGTTTGTCCGGTCCCAGGCCCCCTCTGGGTGTGTGTGCCGGACAGAGCTGCTGCACCCCGTTCCCTCCCTCTTCCACTCTTTCATCCTCACTTCGCTGACGACTCCTTGACCGTCAAGGTCGCGACTAACCTTCGTTGCCACATCGGCTGGTCAATTCCCTGCCTCATCTTGCTCAGTGTGTCAGCAGCATTTGACACAAGAGTGTACTGTCTCCCCAAAACACTTTTGCCACCTACCTTTTGGGACACCAGAGCCTCCCCGTTTTCCTCCTACGTCACATGTCGCTCTTTCTCAGTCTTTTGCGGGTGGTCCCTGGCTCCGCCCTGGGGCGCCTTTTCCTCTGTAGCGCGTCCTCTCCTTGCGTAACCTCGTGCAGGCTCAGGACCCTTCACGGCATCCAGGCAGCGACAGTCCCCGATTTATAGCTCGTACCCCCCCAGCTCCCCAGACGCTAGATTTGTAGTCCAGGTGCCACTTGCACATCTCATGGGCATCTCAGATTGACCTCTCTGATCTCGATCTTTCCCTCCCAAACTTTCGCCTCCATTTTTCCTCATCTTGGTTCATAGGACCCCTTGACACGCTTTTGCTCAAACCCCCAAACCACGGTACATCCTTCATCTTTTTCTTTCCCTTTTCCCTTCCCTGTATTCAGTCTGTCAGCCTACTCTATTGACTGTCTTAAAAAGACAGCATGTCCTCACTCTCTGCTGTGCAACCCAGGTCCTCCCCACTGCTCGCAACTTCTGCCTGGGCTGCTGGCCCTGGCCTCTCCAGATCCTGCCTTCCCCTGGTCTTCCCCTGCAGTCTGTTCCCTCCGGGCTGCCAAAGTGACCTTTTAAAATGTAAATCAGATCATACCAGTCCCCTGCTAATGCTCTGTAGTTTCCTGTTACACTTAGAATAAAATTCCATCATTTTTACTAGCCTGCAGGGCCTTCAAGACTACCAAGAGCGCCCTTCTGACCTCATCGCGGCCCCCTCCCAGACTCTCTCTGGCTGTGTCCACCCCAGCCTTCTTTCCGGTCTGCCTCCCAGCCTCTGACAGGTGCCCTGGGCCTCAGGTGGCTTTCTCCTGTGTGCACGTGACTCGCCCCGTCTCATATCCAGGGTCTGTGCTCAAATGCCATTTCTTCAAAGATGCCTTCCCTGATCACTCGCTAAAATATGTACCACAGGGAGGCGCCTGGGTGACTCAATCGGGTAAGCATCCGACTGGGCTCAGGTCGTGATCTCACGGTTCGTGGGTTTGAGCCCTGCATCAGGCTCTGTGCTGACAGTGTGGAGCCTGGAATCTGCTTCAGATTCTGTCTCTCCCTCCCTCTCTGTCCCTCCCCTTCTTGCTCTCTCTCTCTCTCTCTCTCTCTCTCTTCTCTCAAAAATAAATAAACATTAAAAAGTTTTTTTAAAATACGTACCACAGGGGCACCAGTGGCTCAGTCAGTTAAGTGCCCTACTCTTGATTTCGGCTCAGGTCACAGCCTCAGTTTGTGGGTTTGAGCCCGATGTCGGGCTCTGCACTGACATTGCAGAGGCTGCTTGGGATTCTGTCTCTCTGTCTGTCTCTCTCTCTCAATAAATAAACTTAGGAAAAAATTTTATTTTAATTTAAGGTATGTACCACTCCCCCACAGCCTGCCTTTGCTCTTACCCTGTTCTTTTCTCTTTTATTACTTAGAAGTATGAAAATATTTTTATATTCTTGTTTATTGTCTGTCTCTTCCACTAGAATGGAAGCTACACGAAGGCGGCAACTTCCTCTGCCTTGTTCTTATATCCTTTGTACCTAGAATAGGGCCAGCACGTGGTAGATCCTCAGTTAATATCTGTCAAATGAATTTTAGCACTTACCAGTCACAAAACACACTGGGAAGAAATTGCATATTTATAATAGATGTGTAACGCCTGAACTTTAATAAGTAAAAGTTTAGCAACAAAAATGAGGCATCATTTTTTCCTATCAAATTAAAAAAACTAATATTAGGGAGCACTTGGGTAGCTCAGTTTGTTAGGCGTTTGACTCTTGACTTCAGCTCAGGTCTTGATCTCAGGGTCGTGAGTTCAAGCCCTGCGTTGGGCTCCACGCTGGAAGTGATGCCTCCTTAAAAAAATGTAGGGGGGGGGTGCGCCTGGCTGGCTCAGTCGGTTGGGCGTCTGACTTCAGCTAGGTCATGACCTCATGGTTTGTGGGTACAACCCCGCATCGGGCTCCGTGCTGACAGCTCAGAGCCTGAGGCTGCTTCAGATTCTGTGTCTCCCTCTCTCTCTCAAAAACAAATAAACATCGAGAAAAAAAATTAAAAAAAAAAAAAAAAAGAAAACTAATATGGGTAAGGATTCTGAGGAATGGGCTCTCTCGTTTGCCCCTCGTGGAAATAAGAAGTTACCTGAGCTTTTGTAAGTGGCGAGTCATGGGTGATTTTTATCTCAGTTTTTATGGTTTGCTGTGTTTCTCATTTTTTCCAATTATTTTTCCCCCTAATAATTACTTTTTAAATCAGAAAAATCCCTTCATCTTCCTTCCTGCCCCCCTTCAAAATCATCGACCTGGCTGGATCCTTGCACTGGCCGACTTAGGAAGCTAATCCCGGCAGCAGGATGGTCTTGTTCTGCTGTCGAGCCTCTTCCCCTAAAAATGTGTGATCTGAAGCCTGTATCAGGTGTCTGTGGAATGATGCAGCACTAGTCACGGCAGACTGGACCTGCAGAGTTGCTCCCGTTCGAAGGGCCGGTTTGGGGGCCCACTGGAAAGGCGGGGCCCACCCAGTGTGAGGTAGGGTCCCACGACCTTTCCTGCCAAGACTCAGGTCTCCACAGACAGGGGAAGCCTAATAGTTCTTAGCAGATACCCCGCCCAACTCCCTCGCCGCTTGGGATTGAATTCAAAACAATCATAATCTGCTCTGTGCAGCTGGACTTCTGGTGCCTGCTTCCCCTTGACACATCCGTGCCCCATTCTGCCAGTGTCCAGGCGGCCGGCCCTCCCGTGTGCGCCCCAGGCCCCCGGAAGGGAGGCTGCAGCTGAATCACCAGTGGGCCATTCTTCCATTTCCCGTTGGCGGTGGACATTTTTGTTTAATTATGTGGCTTTCTGGGCTTGGCGGTTAAGTTCCAGAGCACCCAGCGGGCCACCTGATGGCGGTCACTCTGATGGCCGGGAGCCAATAGAGGAGTCTGCACATCCTCAGCTTCCGGTCCCGGGCTGTCGCGTTCATGCTTTCTCAGCCTCACCCCTCCTGGACCCTGGTCCTCTGACAGTTGGCCGAGCCCGCCTCCAGAACCTGCCAGTAGACTGTGGGTTGTTTTGAGTGGCACAGAGAGCTAAGCATTGGAGCCGGCTCGGCATGTTGCTTCCCTAGTGTTTGTGGGTGAGCGACACACAGCGACTGCTGGTACTCTAAGTGCAGGAACCCGACGAGGTGGGGAGAGCGCCGGATTCTAGCTACTTGGCCTTCGGTTGGGACACCTGTGTCCCCTCTCCCTTGGAGCTCAGGGGGCACAACAGAGCCGGGAAGCAGGGGAGTACCTGCCTGCTGATGGGGTTCAGAGGCACCAATAAAAAGCTTCCCTTTCTGCCTTAACCACCTGGTATTGGGGGGTGCACGTGTAGTTCATTTCCTAATCCATCTTCATCTTCATGCTCTTTTTTTCAAGCTTATTTATTTTGAGAGAGAGCGAGTGAGCAGGGGAGGGACAGAGAGAGGGAGAGAAAGAGGATCTCAAGCAGGCTCCGCACTATCAGTACAGAGCCCGATGCAGGGCTCGAACTCACGAACCATGAGATCCTGACTTGAGCTGAAAGCAAGAGTGGGACTCTTAATCAACTGAGCCACCCAGGCGCCCCTCCTCTTTATGCCTTTTAGAGGAAGTGCCCTTGGGAGAGGTGGGAGAGAAGAGCTGTCTTGAAACAGGCGTGGTCTTCTGTCGGCCTCTGTCACAGCTTGAGTCTGAGTGGGACTCAGACGCCCCTGCCCTGTCACAGACCAGGGAGGCCAGCAGGATTGTAGCTTCACTTGTTCATTTCCCCGTACGGCAGTGTTTTCCAGTCCTTTCACCCCTCGGCCTGATGGGGCTCCAAAGGACGCTGCGATTGATCCGGTTTGAACTTAACCACCTTTTTCACTTTTCTTCTTACAGCTTAAACTTTGGAACAAGTACCGAATCTCCAACATTCCATCACTAATATTCCTAGACGCCACCACCGGAAAGGTCGTGTGCAGGAATGGGCTGCTGGTGATCCGTGATGACCCAGAAGGTAGGACCTTGGCATGTCCATCCAGTACTCTCCGCCCTGTCCCCCTGCCCTGACTTCGTCCCCGCTGGTAGAGAACATGCAAACAAAATATACATGCGGGTGTTCGTTTGCCTAGAGGATGTCGTCATGATGAAATTATAATATTCTCCAGGTCGCTGTTAAGATTTTTAAAGAAATCAGAATGTCCCTCCTGGAGGCTTTCATTCATGGGCCGGAGGAGATGGAATCCGAAAAAGGAAGTTCAGTCCTGAGGGCTGAGGAGGCTGTTGAGAAACAGTGGGAGCCCAGAGACCGACTTCCGGTGCTGTTTCCGCAGCAGCCATCACCTTAACAACTAGAGGCAGACTGAGTGGTCGTGAGGCTTTTTTCTCTTTAAAATATTACCCTAGCAAAGTCATAGTCTTGGCGTTGCTGTCCCGGCCTCATTTCTTAGGGCTGCCCAAGTCCCGCAGCCTTGGCCTTGGTGATACGCTAGGTGTAGGCTGCCCTAATCACCCTGCTCACTGGCTGTCCAAGGTCTGTTTCTGTCCCCCTGGCACTGGACTCTTAAAAGCATCCTAAGGTCTCCCCTTCCTCACGTACTGATCAGTGAGGGGATTCAACCCTGGTCACAAATTTTCCCAGTAAAAGTTTCACCTGCCTTAAAGAATTGGCCTCAGTAAAACCCGAGGCATGGTAGAACCAAGTTTTCACCTTCGCGGATCACACACGCCTGCGCACACATACACACACACACGCGCGCGCGCACACACACACACACACACACACACACACACACACACACTACAATGAGCTTGTTAAAAATGCAGATTTCCCAGCCCCACCCCTAGAGATATTTGGGCCCATTTGTTTCAGGGTGGGCTTGGCCACTTGCACGCTTAGCCAGTCTGCGTGTCTCCCGTTCCCCCCGCCCCCAACGCAGGGCAAGTTTTGAGGCAGTGGTCCACGGACCACCCTGTGAGAAAACACTGTTCTGTTGCTCTTCCTGCCTGGGGCTTAAGTGTCATCAGAATGGAGAACATCTGGCTTGAGTGAGCTTTCCTCTTTCCTTTCACTGGGTTTAATTCTCACTTGGTTCCCTGGGCCCCAACCCAGACCGGCTGAATCAGAATCTCTGGGGGTGGGCCCCGCATCGTTTAAAATTCCCCAGCTGATTCTAAAAACGCCGTCAGAGTGGAGAGCCCCCGAGATCCTGAGGTTGGACTTGAAGGAACTCATGGTTAATGCATGAGGCCGTGATTCCCCATCCTGGCCCATCATCAGACTTACCCGGGGAGTCTCTTTTGCTTGGTTTTGGACATACATCTTCAGCCTCGACCCTGGATCCCAGGACTCCGAGCGGGACCTGGGCTTCTATACTTTTCCACAGCCCCCCAGGAGCTGGGTCCTGTGATCACCCAGGTTCGGGAACCATGGTCTGAAAGGCAGGTGGGGCTCTGCCATGGATAAGGTTCTGCCTTCGTTCCCGTGTTTTAGCCCCAGGCGTGTGTTAACAAATACTATCTGATGATAAAGCTGTCATCCCCTGCTGCTGCGAGGACTCTTGAGTCCGAGGCCGCAAGGAAGAATCTTCACGTTCTTACCACCTGTTGCCTGTTTCAGGTTTGGAATTCCCTTGGGGACCTAAGCCCTTCAGGGAAGTCATTGCGGGACCCTTGCTTAGAAATAACGGCCAGTCCCTGGAGAGCAGCAGCCTGGAGGGGTCTCACGTGGGAGTCTATTTCTCCGCACACTGGGTGAGTGTTCGGTCCCTCCTTCGTCCAGACGGAAGGAAGCAGTGATTTGCCACTAAGACCAGCTGGGGTTGGCTTCTGGGGGTGTTGCGGCTCGGGTATCGCTCTCCGGTGTTCTTACTTCCTCCTGCACCGACGCGTGGCTTCCGTGCCACGGGAGCTTATTATTTTGAATGAAAGTAGCAGCAGGAAAATTCCTTCTTTTGACTGGTCGGAATGGGTAACCTTCCTCACCCATTCTGATGAGGCGTCTACTGGTCTCCAAGGGGGTTCGTTTGAACTGCTGCCTGCTGGCGTGCCGTGCGGGTGGGAGGAGCCTGTGCTGAATGCCAGCCATTACGAGAGGCACGTTCGTGTCCGCCTCTTTAATGAGCTGGGTCGTGCTGTCCCAGTCCTCCTTGGGTCTTGCTTCCCCGGCCTCTGCGGGCAAGTGGCCGGGAAATGGGAAGACGAAGGTACGGGGTCAAGCCGCAGGATCCCACTCTCCTCTTGCAGTGTCCACCCTGCCGAAGCCTCACCCGGGTCCTGGTGGAATCCTACCGGAAGATCAAGGAGGCAGGCCAGAAATTTGAGATCATCTTTGTTAGCGCGGACAGGTAACGTGGGCTGGGGAAAGCGGCGTGCGGTTCCCTTTCCCGGAGGTGGTCAAGGTGCATTTCTTTGGCCTTACACTTCTCACCCCCTAAGCGTAGAGCGTGGACACGGGGCTTGATTGGGGAAGGCGTATCTGGGCTGACGGGCAGACGGACAGGTGCATTTCAGAGTTTCTCATGGAGTTGTTTGAAGGGGAGCAGAGAAAAACCTGTTCTTGTTGTAAATATTGGGGCACGTCCCACTTCCGGCCTGGGTCATTTGAGTTTGGATGCAATTTTCTGATTCGTTCAGGTTTATGGATTGTGATGAAAGGGCGCGGAGGGGGAGGGATGGCAAGAAAAGAACCGGAGGCTAATGGAACATGACCCCTATCTGGGCTGGCTGTGCAGTAATTTTTTTTTGCCCCGTCCTCGTACTTTGCCTGGGGGCCGTCCTAAAAACCAGAAGGGCAGACATTCGTCCTGGAGTACGTCAGGTCCTTTTTGCCTCAGTTTCCTCTGCTGTAGGCCCTCTTGCCGGTTTTATTCATCAGTGACCTTCTTTCCTCACAAAACTCCAGCTCTGGTTTGGACTGAGCCCCGAGGTGCTTCTGCTTCTCGAGTCCCTGTTCACAGAAGGGGTCTCTGAGATGCCAACACACTGAGGGCATTTTGTATGGTTTTTTAAGTTTATTTACTTATTTTGAGAGAGAGCGAGCTCACAGGAGGGGCAGAGAGAGAGAGAGGGAGAGAAAGAATCCCAAGCAGCCTCCACACCGCCAGTGCAGAGCCGGATTCGGGGCTCGATCCCATGAACTGTGAGATCGTGACCTGAGCCAACATCAGGAGTCAGACGCTTAACCAGCTGAGCCACCCAGGCCCCCCAACAGTTTGTATCTTTGATATCCGCCCTGTGCCGCGCTCCGTATTTTGGCCCGCGGTCCTGCCCTGCTGCTCCCCGGCTCTGCGTGTGACTGGGGTTAAGCAATCGTCACTTTTTAATTTTTATTTATTTTTAATTTTTTTAGTGTTTATTTATTTTTGAGAAAGAGAGAGAATGGGAAGGGCAGAGAGAGGGAAACACAGCATCCAAAGCAGGCTCCAGGCTCCAAGCTCTGAGTTGTCAGCACAGAGCCCAATGTGAGGCTCAAACTCACTCCCCATGAGATCGTGACCTGAACCGAAGTCAGACACTTAACCGACCAAGCCACCCAGGTGTCCCAATCATCACTTTTTTTAAAGCTTTAAAAAAAACCAACTTTATTGAAGTGTAATTTACATACAATAAAGTGCTTACATCTTGGGCATACGATTCAGTGAATATCGACCCGCGTATACACCGCCGTGATCGTCACAGCGAAGCGTGGAACATTTCCATCATTCACAAGGTGCCCTCGTGCCCCTTCTCGGTCAGTTCTCACCCCCAAACCCCAGCCGCAGGGAGCCCCTGATCTGCCTTTTATCACTTCAGTTAGATCTTTCATTCCTAGGGTTGTTTATACATGGAATCATAGGTTCACGCTCGGTTAAAAGTGTGCTCCTGTACACAAGACTGGAATATGCACAAATTAGAGGTGTCATGGGGAACACGGGATCGCTGCCCATCTAGGCTTCTTATAAAACTACCACCTGGGGGCGCCTGGGTGGCTCAGTCGGTTGAGCGGCCGACTTCGGCTCAGGTCATAATCTCGCGGTCTGTGAGTTCGAGCCCCACGTCGGGCTCTGTGCTGACAACTCAGAGCCTGGAGCCTGCTTCCAATTCTGTGTCTCCCCGTCTCTCTGCCCTTCTCTTGCTCACGCTCTGTCTCTATGTCTCAAAGAGAAATAAACGTTAAAAAAAATTAAAAAAACCAAAAAACAAAAAACAACTACCACCTGCCCGTGTTGGAAATAGAAACTTGGGCATGAGTTCGACTGGTAGGATCCACAGGAACAGCTACTTGAAATGGCCTGGCTGTTCAGTTCCCATCCGCCTGCCGTGTGGAGGCTGTTGCTAACCAGAAGGGGTAGAATAACGGCCCCCTGTCGCCCGGTGTCTGAGGAGCGGGACGTTCAGAGGCACAGGCATCTGCAGAGCCCTGGGCGTAACTTGGTGGCAGGAGGGGAGGACCCCACGGTGGCGCTCTCAGGGATAACAGAGCCTCGTTTCCACGTGTCTCTCCGTAGGTCAGAGGACTCGTTCAAACAGTACTTCAGCGAGATGCCCTGGCTCGCTGTCCCCTACACCGACGAGGCCCGGCGGTCACGCCTCAACCGGCTCTATGGAATCCAAGGTAGGCGTTCCTGACTCCCTGGGGTCCCCGGAGACCCGCTCATCAGGGCTCACCATCTCTTTGGCTTTTCTTTTAGAAGGCAAAGGACGTCTTTATTTCCACATGTGTTCATGTTCCTTACCGTCTCAAAAATGACAGGCCGTGGCTTCTGTGATATGTACATTACACCTCATTAAAGGCATTTAAAAAAAAAAAAAAAAAGGACCAGTCCAGGCGAAACAGCTACTTCTCACCACTGACCTGGTGGGTTCTCCTGCGGTTGGGCCATGGAGCACACGCTCCCAGATGACTTGGCCCAAACCCCTATCGTAAGGGCTCTCCTGTCGAACAGACCTAAGAGTGATCTTTGGTTCCATCAGTCAGACTCTCTGAGCCTCAGGTTCCTCATCTGCAAAATGGGCATGATAAATCCCTGTCGCAAAGAATCGCTGGGAGCATTAAGAGGATGATGTGTCCAAAGCGTTTCGTGGTTCCTGAAGCACAGTAGTGAGGGCTGAGTGGCTAGTACCGCCCCAGTGAGAAGTGTCCTGAGAGTGTTGAAAAGTGGGACTTGAACTACTAATCATGGTGTTTTCCAGAAATAATGGTAATTAAGTGAGACAAACTGTGTTTTTATTCTCTGTTATGTGAAACCTCCTTCCCAGCCTTCACCCGGCCTGGTTTTCTCTTGGTAAAGCACTTAGCTGGCCTGTTAAGAATTAAATACATTCTTCTATGTCAATTACATCTCAATTTTAAAAGAAGAATTAACCTCATTTCCTTTGTAGCAGTACTACCAGACCCTGGTTAGCCCTAGACAGACACAGCTAATATCTGAGATCTCAGTGCTTCTTGTGTTATAGGGAGTGGGGGGGAAAAAAAAAAGACAAATCAAAATTTAGCCACGAATTCCACAGCTTATGGGAGAACTCATCGGGTTCTTTTTAAGCTCTTTATTCACCATTTAGGGTAAGCATATGGCTCTGTTCGGAGCTAAAGTTTCCAAAAAATTAGTATTTAATTTTAAGCCAGCGCTTCTGCATTTCATATGCGCCTAAGAGTCCTCTAGGGATCTTGTGAAAATGCAGATTCAGTTTCCCTGGGTCTGGCTAGGGCGGGGCTGAGATTCTGCATTTCTAGCAAACCGCCAAGTGACACTGATGCTGGTGGCCCAGGGACCACACTTGGGTACTTATTTGTATTTATTTGTATTTTTAGAGAGAGAGAGAGAGAGAGAGAGAGAACATGTGCACAAGCAGGGGAGAGGCAGAAGGAGAAGGAAAGGGAATCCCAGGCAGACTCCGAGCTATCAGCATGGAGCCCAACATGGGGCTCATTCCCACGGCCATGTGATCGTGATCTGAGCTGAAATCAAAAGTTGGACGCTCAACCGACTGAGCCACCCAAGCGTCCCATGAGGCTCATGTGTCCTGTTCATAAACAAAGATGAAAGCAACTCCCTTTCCACACGAAAGCCGAGTGATAATAACATTGCTTACTGGTCCAGAAGGGAAGGTACCAAGTTGAGGAACCTAAAGAAGAGGCCACAGGCTTTTTCCTGTTTCCTTCCAGCGCTGTGTTTGCACAGAGACTTAAAACATGAGTGCCTTGGCGTGGGAGCAGTATCTGTTGAGATGACCTGGGGCCAGGGGGACGGAAGAGGGCGTTAAATTGCCACTCTGTGAGGAAAAGTAAAACTTCAGGTCTCTCAATTCATTTATTTGCTCCTTCAGCCAGTATTTACTGAGGGCTGACTGGAGGATGTTGTGTTCGTCCAGACACGGGAGATACAATCTTGAGCAAAAATGGATACAGTCCTGGGGCGCTTGGGTGGCTCAGTTGGTTAAGCGTCTGACTTTAGCTCAGGTCATGGTCTCGTGGTTCATGGGTTCAAGCCCCATGTCGGGGTCTGTGCTGACAGCTCAGAGCCTGGAACCTGCCTTGGATTCTGTGTCTCTCTTCCTCTCTGCCCCTCCCCCACTCGTGCTCTATGTCTCTGTCTCAAAAAAAAAAAAAAACCAAACAAAAAAAAAACACCATTTAAAAATGAATGAATGAATGAACGAATGAATAAATAAATACACCTTCTTGCTCCCAGGATTCAAATCTTCACCCCAAAGGTAACTCTATGTGTTAATTAAAGGAGATGTGACAATCTTCTTGTCACTGTACAGTGGGAAACGGGTGCAACCAGCCAGTGCGAATGTTCCTCAGCCTCAGTTCCTGGGCTGTGACTAGAAGCTCTTGGAGGGGCTCCAGGTGAGCCCCATGGGCAGGCTGTCTAGTTCCAGGTCTTTCCTTAGCATTACCTACACTTCGCTGCCCTTCACTGCCCATGTCTACATGCAGCTGTGCCTGCTTCTTCTGAGGACCACGGTTTCTCATCTTGGTCCCTGCAGCAGTACTGGCACATTCCGGAGTTTTCTCTCTTCCCTATTCCCCTTACACACCGGCAGGTGCCTTTGATGTAGGTCTTCCTCTAACTCCTTCAGTCCTGTCCTGGCTTCTCCCGTCCCGCTCTACCAGCTTCTGTACGTGTCTGTGTGCGTGTATGTATTCACGCACAAATGAGTCACACAAGATGTGACGCTGTGTGACATGCTTGGGTTTTGGAGCATGCCCTCACTGATGACTGGGGAGGCATCGTAACATGTACCTACCGAGAAGAATGTCAACCATCATTCCCTACCTCTACCAGGTCTGGGGCCTCTTGGATCTTTGCCTGGGACTTTGTTTCCTGTTTCTTGTCTTATTCTACCTTCACCGATATCACCACTCTAGGCCACCAACAACCCAGTCCTGTCCCTACCTCTTACTGCTGAGTGGCCTTGAGCTAGTTACTTATCCTCTCTCTCTCTCTCTCTCTCTCTCTTTTTTAAGTTTATTTATTTTGAGAGAGAGAGAGCATGAGCAGGGAAGGGTCAGAGAGAGAGGGAGAGAGAGGATCCCAAGCAGGCTCTGCACTGTCAGCACAGAGCCCGACGTGGGGCTCAAACTCATGAACTGTGATCATGACCTGGACTGAGATCAAGAGTCGGATGCTTAACAAACTGAGCCACCCAGGCGCCCCACTTATCCTCTCTTTTCTCAGCAGAATTGGGAGGCTTCTGTGTTGGGCACAGAACAGGCACTTAATAAGCGTTTAACTGATTAACCTGGGGGGAAAAGAAGGAGGAAATTTCATTTTACAATAAAAAAGATAACTTTTGGATGTCAAACAGCTTAAACAAAGGCAACCAACAATATTAACAACATGTATGGCAAATGACCAGTATCTTTCATAGGAAAAGAGCTCTCCTTAGACACTAGTACAAAAAAGAGAGAATTTAGTCAAAAGAATATATAAGATAAGAGGTAGGCAATTCATCTAGTACGTTGATATGACATAATCATATCATTTTCATGACATGGAAAATGTTCAGCATACTTCCATGATTTCCAGATGAAAACACTAGAAATCCTACTTGTGGAATTGATGCTTAGGAAATTATCCTCTAGTACTCAGTAGAAACTGAGCTTCTCTTGAGCAAGTGGTGGATTTTTGTTTTGGGTTTTTTCTTTCATCTCTTGTATGTGTTGAATTTCATTATGGGCCACGATTTTTCTTTCTTTCTTTTTTTTTTCCTTTAGCCCCTAGAAAACCCAGAGCTGAATCATTTGTAACCACCTTTAGCAACTTTACAAAGCTCACCTTTTTTGTCGCACGTCCTTGACCTTGGCTTCGTTTAGTCTTTCTTCCCCGTTTTCCCTTCAGGAAGGTATTTTCATCTGTTTTTGTGGTATTTCATCATGCACTTTTTAAGCAGCCTCTGATCCTTTTTGGAAGAAAGGGAGAGTTTAGATTTAAATGCATAGGAGCCTCTTTCGGGAGCTCCCCGCCAACCACAAGCCTTGTGCACTGAGCTCGGTGGGAAACAAGAAACCAGGAGAGAAGCCCAGTGCTGCCCTGGAGTGGACAGGAGGAGATTTGCAGTGGGGAATATCTCGAGACCAGAGTATGATGACGTCTTGAGGAACTAGAAAGTGTTGGTCCCGTAAGTGCCATTTTGTACGAGGGCTTAGAAGACTGACACTTGTCCCAGAGGGCAGAGCAAGTGCTGGGCCTCCCTCGGCCACCTGCTCCACCACGAGACCACGCCACACAGAGGCACCTTTTTTCCCCAAACACGTGCCATCAAGGAGCAGAATCTTTTCTCCCCGAGGTAGGGAGCTGTCCTTTTCTGGATGTGGGGACCAGCGCGATGTAGGTATTCCTGTTGGCCAGTGCCAAGGCTGCGGGGTCCCTTGAAGCTAAAAATTACCAAAAGATGCTCTATATCATGCGTAGGCAGTTTCGGGGCGGCAGCCTGTGCCCTCTCTCTCTCTCTCTCTCTGCTCTGTGAGGTCCTTGGCACGGAACAGCGATCTCACAAGGAAAGGTCCCAAGCTCTGCAAGGTTCGACACAAGTTTTGGACACGCTACTAGGGCTGGAGGGTACCCTGTAAAATGTTGGGCACAGCACAAAAAAAATTAAATGGATCGTTTTCTGTCTGCCTTCAGACAGCAGAGAAGGGAGCTCTTGGATTCCCCAGCTGTCAACCTATAAATATTACAGACGTAGGAGCCGTGGTTGATAGGTGTGGCTCAGACCGCCAGAAAGCGGCTGACCATGACTGAGGAGGAAGAGGAGGGGGAGTTCTCAGAGACGCACTGGTTTGGTATCATGTCTTAAGGCCCCGGCGGCGTGGGGATGAGAAGTACACACGTGGTCGCGACTGCAAGGGGCCCTCGGGCGATGGTGAGACAGTTCAGCTGGAGAGGCCCTGTGTGTCCCCCGGCAAGCAGCGGCCGGCCAGCCACAGTGAAAGAATGTGAGATTCGGGCCGAACCCAGCGCCAGCCAGCCAGCCAGCGTCCTCTGCGTCGGGCCAGCCCCGCCGCTCCCCGTCTGCCGGCTCCACGGCATACGGTCCCGGCCATCTGTGCTAGTCTCTCTTCAGGGCGGACCTGCCTGCTCTCCCAGCCCCCACTGCCTGCTTCCGCGCTGTCAGGTTTATAGTCCCCCTGGCACAGCGTTTGTGCCGACTGCTTCCTTGACCACTGACCTCTTGGGCTAAGCCTCAGGACTCATTCCTGCAGGCAGCCCGGCAGGCCTTGCCTGCTGACCTTGATCTGTCTGCCTCTGTCCCTGTCAAGCCAGACGTGCACTAAGGCACGGTGAAGTTAGAGTGTAGAGAGCAGCACAGGATCCTTCTCAAGGCAGCATCTCACAAAGGGCCGTGCAACGGACTGATCTGAGCCCAGATGAGACTCTGGCTTGGAGCTGTTGAACCAGGAGGGCTTCCTAGAAGAGGCAGCTCTGGGGGATGGGATTTAGACAGGGAGCATCTGGGGCAAAGACCAGAGTGGGATACCTGTAGTGTACTGTAGGGTAGAGTGGGCACTAAGGTCAACGATGCCACATCTTAGAGGGCTGTGAGCACCATGCTGAGGTCCTTGAACTTGTAGAGATCAATGCAGTAGTGACACTTAATCTAGACCGGAAGAGAAATCCCAGGGGCAGCTTGCCCACTGATATTTCTGACGGGCGCATCGAGTGCCCACCGTGACCAGGCCTCACCCTGGGGTTCATGGCAGGCCTACCTGTGGGGAGAGGGAGGCCGCTCCCTCAGGCTCCATGACAGGTGGCCCAGGTGGCTTCTGTGGCCCAGTGCCCATCTCCCTGCCTCCGCCTCCCTCTAGCTCACACGATCACTTACTGTCTTCTGCCTCGTGGCGTTATGGGGGTTCCATGTGCGTCGGGGGTGTGGTTTCTGTTAGAGGCACACGTTGTTAGTAAGTGCTCGGGCAGCATTTCGTGACGATCTTCCCAGTCAGCAGCGCTGTGCTCACAAGTACATGTACGCCTCAGCGATGTCACGGCTTCGGTTCTAGACCACCATAATAAAGCAATGTCTCCGTAAAGCCAAATTAATTTTTTGGTTTTTTTTTTTTAGTGCCTATAAAAGTTATGTTTACACTACAGTGTAGTTTTTAAATATTTATTTTTGAGAGACACAGAGCGCGAGGAAGGGAGGGAAAGAGAGAGAGGGAGACACAGAATCTGAAGCAGGCTCCAGGCTCTGAGCCGTCAGCATAGAGCCTGACACGGGGCTCGAACTCACGGACTGTGAGATCATGACCTGAGCCGAAGTCGGACGCTCAACCGACTGAGCCACCCAGGTGCCCCTAAATGTGGCATTTTCCAGTTGGCCTGTAGTTACGTTTCAAGCCTAAAATCGGATGAGGTCACACGGGAGCGAGTCGGGGTATTTGCAATCCACTGACTTCCCTATTCTCCTCTTGCTTCGTTTGCTCTTGCTTTCTGACACGTGGGGCTACCCCTAAAACCCTTTCTTCTCTCCTTCCGCATCACCCCCTCTCCGGGCCGTTTCCTGCCCCGCTGTCTCCTGGGTTTTCCTCTGCCCCGCCCTCAGCGGGGGCCTGTCCGGGGCTCTTCTCCCTGTGTTCTCGGGGTTCCGTCACACCTGGCGCGCCTCCTTCCCCTGCTCCACCTGTTCCTCCTCCGCCCCAGGCTGCGGCACGCATCAACATGGCAGCGCAGCTCCGAGCGAACCTTCCAGAAGATCGGCTCTCAGAGTAATCATCCCCTGGCAAGAAGCCCTCATGGCTGTGGTTCTCCACAGTCTGGTCTCGACCACCTTTGCAGCCCCCCTTCCTCCTGCCCCCCTGTCCCCCCACCTCTGCCTTCTGTCATGGCGTCCTCCCTCCCCAGCCCTCCATCACCATCCTCCCCATCCTCCCCATCCTCCCCATCCTCCCAGCTCAGATGCTGCCTCCCCAGTGCCTTCCCTCATGGAACAGGCCTCCCTCTTCCGAACTCCTGTGCCTGTGTGATCTGTCACGCATCACGTTCCTGTGTGTGGTTCCACAGGGTGACTCCTCTCAGGGATCGGCCGCTGCCTTAGGACAAGCAGTGGGGACATGTAGGCTCTGAGCCCGGCGTTGTTTTCCATCCTTCCCTCCCTTCCTCCCTCCTTCCTTTCCTTTCTGGTTCATTCGGACTTTTCTTCAGGAATCATTTCTTGGGCATCTGCCGTGGCTTTGAGTCAGGTCCTGAGGCAAAGGCACCTGCCCTCCAGCCGGGCCGGAGACATAGGGAACGCCATGTTCTTTGCGGGGACGCTCCGTCCTCATGCGCCTTAGACACACCAGGGATAGTCTCTCATCTCTGGAGCCTTGTGGTTCCCACCCCTGGTTTGGCGTCATTTCTGATGCTTCTCTCAAGTCTTGCAAGGGAGCGGCTCCGTGCCAGGCTGTACCATCCCACGGTTGGATTTCGTAACTTGATCTTGATGGTCACTTTGTGTATGGAGGCCCGTGAGAACGGAGCTTCCCTGTGTTATCCTGACAGACTCAGATGCACGTGGGTCATGCAGAAAGAGCGTGGGGTCGTCTGGGCAGCCTGGAGACCGCGGTGACAGCATGTCTGGATTTCGAGCACCACCCAACACACTGCAGGAGGCCCCGTCGAGGCTGTGGGGGAGCCTGGATCTCGAGGTTCTTGAAGAGCCCGCCGCAGGCCTTGAGGAGCCTGGCCAGGCCGAAAGTCGCGCTGCTGCCAGCGGCTGGTCACTGGCTCCCTCTGAGCCCAGGCCTTGTTAACCAGCGGGCTTCACCAGGCCCCCCGGGCTCCCCGAGGCCCCGGCACTTGGCCTCGTCCATTTCCTTCGTCTCATGGGAGCAGCCAGGTTACTCTGAGCCCCAGGCCTCCGTGCCCCGACTGCTTTATGCAGACCGGGGAATTTGGAGCCCTATAAACAGTTTTAAAATGACTTTCTAAGGAAAGGGTTTAGACACACTTGGCAAAAGGCAAATCCCATTAGCAATTGTCTAACTAATCCGGGCTGTCAGGGAACACTGTGTTCTTTGCAGGGAGGCTTAGCGCCCCTTCTCTCCTGGGTTGGGGGGCCCTAGTGTTTTGTTCCTCCTCTCCCCTCCACTGGCCCCAACCTCTGGGGAGGGCAGACAGCCCAAGGGCCGTGTAGGGCCCAGAGCGGACAGATGGACAGATGTAGGCCCCGCCTCTGGGAGAACTGCCGCCAAAGGTGATGGTGCCTTCGGCCCAGCTGCTGGGGGGTGGGGGGGGCAGCGACACGAGGGCCCTTTGCTGCAGGATCTTTGCGTGGCTTCTCTGTGGTCCTCTTTCCCTGCTCCTTATCTTCCTGCTTCTCTTCCCCTTTCCCCCCTTCCTGTTCCATTTCCTGCCATTCTCTTCTCTCTTGCCCTAACTTTGCCCTCTTCCCCTCCCCTTGCAAAAGATGAATTTGAGGCAGAACCTATTTATTC
Organism: Paguma larvata; assembly: GCA_030068075.1. Taxonomy (NCBI): domain Eukaryota; kingdom Metazoa; phylum Chordata; class Mammalia; order Carnivora; family Viverridae; genus Paguma; species Paguma larvata. The sequence continues at coordinate 8,914,467 of CM057843.1, forward strand.
TATAGAAACGGGAGGCACCTGGGTGGCTCAGTTGGTTCAGCGTCCGACTTCAGCTCTGGTCCTGATCTCACGGTTCGTGGGTTCGAGCCCCCGCATCGGGCTCCGTGCTGACAGCTCGGAGCCTGGGGCTTGCTTTGGATTCTTTGTCTCCCCCTCTCTCTCTCTGCGCCTCCCCAGCTCATGCTCTGTCTCTCTTTCTCTCAAAAATAAATAAATAATAAAAATATTTGTAGAAAACTGTGATTATAGAGAAACAAAGCATTTGGAGATTGTGATTTTCAGTCAGTACAGTGCCAGGGGCCGAGGCTGGTCTCAGGAATGTAAGGGCTGGCACGCGTGCTCTGGGGCTGGCCCCGCAGGCCTGGGGAGGGCAGGCCGGGCGCTGCCCTGGGGCCTCGTGAGCAGCTCCATTCTGTTTGTCTCGTTTAATTTGGAGAACATACAAAAGAAGAAAGGAAAAAAGAATAACAAGCACCCGTTTGGCCGCCACCTAGACCGGAGATTTTTGCTTCAGGTATTTATAATCGAGATAAATGGGACCGTTGATACAGACCGAGGGGAGACCCCGCCCCCGCCCCTGCAGCGCCGTTCTCTCTCCTTTTGCCTGGGGGAAATGCTACCATGCATTTCGTGTGTATCTTCATAATTGGTTTTCATATTTTTTACAGCGGATGTATGAATCCATGAATAATATATGGTCGTGCTGGGTGTGTTTTTTAGAAGCATGCTTAAGTGCTGACATGCTGTAATACCATTCTGCAACTTGCTTTTCTTATGAAACATTATGCTTTCAAGATTTGTCCTTGTTGATATTCTATCTGGTTCACTTCTCCGCAGTGCTGAAAAGGGTTTCACTGTATGACTGGACCTCGGTTTATGGAGCTGTTGCCCTGTTTGAATGACACTTGCCCGTGTCTGGTTTCTGTGTATTATAGTGATGCTGCCATAAACGCTGTCTCTTTGCCTCTGACACAGACACGTGCCCGAGCGGCGTTCGGGCTTGCCGGCCAAGTGCAAGTGCGAGTAGAGCCATCCCTGCACTCTCCCTTGGGATTCTCTGAGTTTTTCTTCTTCCTTTTTTTTTTTTTTTTAATTCTTTTAGGCTTTTTTTTTTAATTTTTTTTTAACGTTTATTTATTTTTGAGAGACATAGAGACAGAGTATGAGCAGGGGAAGGGCAGAGAGAGAGAGAGAGAGAGAGAGAGAGAGAGAGATACAGAATCTGAAGCAGGCTCCAGGCTCTGAGTCGTCAGCACAGAGCCCGATGCAGGGCTCGAACTCACAGACTGTGAGATCATGGCCTGAGCTGAAGTCGGAGGCTTAACCGACGGAGCCACCCAGGCGCCCCTAAGTTTTTCTTCTTTAACGTTTATTTGTTTTTGAGAGAGAGAGAATGAAGAGAAGGCAGAGAGAGAGAGACAGTTAGAGAATCCCAAGCAGGCTCCACACTGTCAATGTAGAGCCCGACATGGGGCTCGAACCCACGAACCCTGAGATCACGACCTGAGCCGAAACCAGGAGCTGGCCGCCTAACCGACTGAGCCTCTCGAGTGCCTCTGGATTCTCTGAGTTTTACCGCCCAGGGCAGCTGCCTTCTCCCTTCCGTAGCTCTCCAGGCAAGGGCGGGTTTGGGGGACCCAGCGGGGAGCGCAGAGGGGGCTGTCGAAGGCAACCGGCAATTGATGCGGCCAAGGCGTAGCCCGACTTCGTTGTCCCTGCCCGCCCGCCCTCCGGCTTTGCTTTGCTTTGCTTTGCTTTTTATTTAAGCTAATACACATTTATCGTAACACCATCTAAGAAAGCTCGAATCTCTATTGCTCTCACTCACATTCCTGCCTTACTACACAATTGTTTTCACTGTCCCGAATCCCTCCTGGTCTCTGTCCACACGCATACATACTTATATGTAGCTGTAATCGTACACACGGCACTGGGTATTCTGTACTTTCTAGTTAATGACACGTTAACAGTTTCCATCCTGCTCTTGTCCCCGTGGTGACCGCCACCGTGATCACAGATTCTGCCCTGCCCTGTGCCCTCACCTGCTCCTCCTGCCTGAGGCTCTGCTCTGCCTTCCATTTCTCTTCCGGCTCCCAGCCATCTTTGTGTGATGACTGCCAGCCCCCTGAGGTCATGTTGCCATCTAGAAGCAGAGAAAGGAAGCGCTCCGGGTTACAGCCCTGCCCAGCTCCTCTCCCACTGCCCTGGGCCCCCAGCACTGCCGCCTCCTTCCAAACCCCCTCTTTGCTCGGCAGAACAACAGCCAAACTAAATGGGGGACAGGCTCAGTACACGTGGCTTTGAGATTGTTTTAAATACTCACAGATAGGCTCCTCCCAGGAGGAAACAGTTTGGAGCAGGCTTTCGGGCCTTGGTCTTTATTCTGTACGTTTTGAGGGAGACGGTGCAGGGGGTTCTTAGGCACTGCTCAGGGTCCAGCCCAGCTCCCCAGGGCAGGGGCGTGAGGCAGAAGCGCTCTCTAGGAGTGCAGGTGTATGTTCTCCCCTCAAAGGTTAAGCTCGGCCCGGTGCAAGTAAAAGAACACCAACCCCACGCTTGGTAGACGTCACACAGTTTCTGGAACGCTCTCTGCAGTGTGGCCATTGTCTCTGTTTTGTTTCTTTAGTTAGTCTCCTCCAGACAGCACGCAGGTTCCTGTGTATCTCACTAGAGCAAAGCACCAGTCTTTTCTGTACCTCTGACTTAACAAGGGGCCGCCTGGGTGGCTCCGTCGGTTAAGCGTCTGACTCTTGACTTCGGCTCAGGTCACGACCTCACGGTTTGTGAGTTGGAGCCCCGCATCGAGCTCTGTGCTGGCAGTGCGGAGCCTGCTCGGGATTCTCTCTCTCTTTTTCTCTCTGCTCCTCCCCTGCTTGCTCTCTCTCTCTCAAAATAAATTTAAAAAAAAACCTTAAAAAATTATTTAAAAAAATAATGAACTTATTTATAAGGGGAGCTAATACGCAGTACTCAGGTAAAATGCTTTCAGCGTTTTCTACGTGTCATCTTGTTTGTTCCTTCCGACACCCACTAAGGTAGGAGACCGTCTCTACCCGCTGTGGCCGCCGTGGAAACGAGGCTCCAAGAAGTGAAGCGGGTGGGCTGGAGCCGCCTCGGAACTCTCACCGTGCTCTCCCCCAGCCACCCCAGCCGGGACAGCAGAAGCTCGGGCAGAGCTGACCTGCTCCCCTTGCCTTCCCTTCAGAGAAGCGCCCCCACCCCCAGCCCGCCGGTGCCGCCGAAGTTTTTTTCGTACAAAAGGCATCGACTGGGAATGTTCCGTTCCCTTTCAGGTTCCCGTTAGGGGCTTTGCCCTATTTTCTGCTTCCAAGTCTCCGCTTCCAGGCACCCGCTTCGAGGGAGGGGAGCCGGGAATGCGTGCTGGGGGGAGGAGAGGGAAGAGGCGATTGCAGTCTCAGCCTCCTTCCCCGTGGCCTTGAGGAGGAAGAGGAGGAAGAGGAGGAAGAGGAGGGCGGCTGCTGGTGCCGAAGGTTGTGGATGGGGGGACCGGGGCCTTCCCTTGCCTACTCGGGAGAGCCCCTGCCGGCAGTGGCCGGGTAGAAAAAGCGGCAGCTTTTACAACAGGCAGGCCTAGGGTCCTGTCTCAGCTTGGCCACTCGTGGCCGGGTGACCTTGGGTAGGTAACTTGGCCCTCCGTGAAAAGAGGATTAATCGTCCCTCCCGCAGCCGTCTGTTATGGGGTGAGGTGGAGTAGCGTGGAACACGCAGCGCTGAGCAGACGTGCTGAAACAGCTCTCCCCTTCTTCCTGCGGCTCGGCCCTGGAGGAGAGCACACACACTTAGGGCTCTGGGGCCGGGCCGACCCAAGTCAGGGTGACGGCAGAGGGGCCCGGCCCAGTGCACGTGCCAGCAAGGGGCTTCCCTGGGTGTGCAGTCCGACCGTGGGTACTTTACCGAGCTGCCTTCTGTTGATGTACCACAGTCCCACACACCCGGTTATCCTAGGCTCTTAGACGTGGGCTTCGGTGTCAAAGCACAAATACGAGTGGGGACTTTGCTTTTGTGTAGCTGCAGGGAAGGGGCGGGGAGAGCCAAGTTCCAGGGGTGCTGTTCCTTGGTGGAATCGGCTGAGGACCACTCAGCAGCCAGCCGGGGGCTCCATGTCCTTGCCCTGCGGGTCCCCACCAGCGAGGACTTCAGAGAGGCTACAGCCGTGGTAACAGAGAAGGCCCCTTAGAGTAGTCCCTTGGAGAAACCGAGGCACCAAACCAGGGAGTGGGTTTCCTTGCCTTCAGATTTTACTTTTCTTCCCTTCTTTGTCTTCTGTGGCTGCTCGTCTTCCACAGACCAAGTCAGCATCCTACTTCTGGGCTACAAACAGGCCGGCTGCTGTGTCTAATCATAGCAGCGGGCAGGCCCTGGTTTAACCCAACACTTGTAATTGCCCGATGTCAGAACCACACCACTCTGATTAAAGAACTTTGCCAAAGCGTATTTGACACGGGGCGTGGGGATGGGACGCCTGCCCCTTCAGGCTGCTGACTCAAGCCCAGCCCCACCCTCCGGGAGGGGGAACCCAGGCCCCTGGAGGCTAACAGGCAGGTGTGACGGTGAGTCTGGAAATGCCCCAAGTCTCTTGTGCTCTGCGTGACTCCCAGGTCAGGAGGCCCGGACAGCTCTGATAATGTCCTGAAAGCCCCCCAGAGCCCTGGCTGCACGCATCTGTGTGCGATGCGGTGGAAACGGCAGTTCTCCGGAGCCCATTTCTCTCTGGACTTGTTCTCCAGCACGCCGAGCTGCTTCTAATAGGTGTGAACATAATGGACTCGCTTAAGTCCGTTTGAAGACAGGCCCGCCACCGCACACCTGCTGCGCCAGCAGCCACGCCAGGTTACAGAACACTAGGACCACATTCCTGGTGCCTCAAAGTCCCCCCCCCCCACAGAGAAGTCAAATGTCAGTGTAGCAAATTACTCACCGAAGGCTTTGGAATCTATAAATATTAAAGTGCTATGGCTTTCGCTGGCCCATAGAAAATTAAAAAGCTCTGGTCAGCTCCAGAGGAGAGGTGGCCGGTTCGTAGGGGGTGAGGGGCGCGGCTGCCAGCAGAGAGACAAGTGTCTCCTAAAGGGCTGTGGGCTGCGGTTGGTAGGGGGTACCCTGGCTGGAGGAGAGGCAGCAGGGAATGGGGTACGCAGAGCACGGAGGTGGAAATCCCAAAGGCGACTGTAACCCAGGATGGAGTTTTTTCTGGTTTTTCACTTGAGGCTTTATGGGTGGGAGGGTGGGGGGTGCGGTTTGCAGGAGTTCTGTGTTGCATTTCTTACTCCGGCCCAGGACTCTGAAACGAGGACAGCAGCATGCTCCCTCTAGGGGCTGTCCCCCTCAGAACCTCCCCAGGCAGCAGGGCTGCAGATGGGGGCGGGGCCCCGGCTCACTAGCAGCCAGCTGTTCCCTGTTCTGCTGTGGCCCCTGCCCCAGGCTCCTCCCCTCCTCTGTCCCCTGTGCTCACACGGGTGGGGCCGTCTGCCTGTGTGCGGACTCCTGTTGCCTGGGGTGATTTGTGCTGGCCTGTGTGGGCAGCAGGCATGCCGCATGGGGGTTCACACCATGTTTTCACACCACTTCCCTCAGGTCTCAGCTCCCCTGCAGGTGGCAGGGCTGTCTCCTGCTTCTCTGGGATCTCTTTAGGATTTATTGAGTGCTTCCAAGTGCCAAGACCCTGTGCTGAGTTCTTTAGGTGCACGACCTCGCTGATCTTTACAAAGTCGGGGACGGAGGGCGCCGCAGCCCGGTTACCACAGCGCGGTGGAGGACACCGAAGCCAGGGGAGGGGAAGTGAGTCGCTGGGTTCCTTGGACGAGTTGCGGGCAGACCCGGCCCGAGGGAGTCCCGTGGCTCGTCGGCGGCTGAGTCTGGATTCCGTCCCAGCACTTCGGGACTCTCAAGCGCACTCTCTCCCTCACAGGCATCCCCACCCTCATCGTGCTGGACCCACAGGGGGAGGTGATCACGCGGCAGGGGCGCGTGGAGGTGCTCAACGATGAGGACTGCAGGGAGTTCCCGTGGCACCCCAAGCCCGTGCTGGAGCTCTCCGACTCCAATGCCGTGCAGCTCAACGAGGGCCCCTGCCTCGTCCTTTTTGTAGGTATGAAGCCCCAGCGGGAGCCCCGGGTGGGCTGGACAAGACAGACCTCACGCGGGGGTGTCCAGCGCGCAGCTTCTTTCCGTCCCGAACAATGCAGAGCCTGGGCCTTTGTCTCTCCCGGCAGCCTTGCTTTTGACCCCAATGATTTATTCATGGCTCTGCCCCTGCGGGAGGGGTTCTGAGAGCTGCCGCTGTGCTTTCCTTCCCTGACTGCCAGCTGGGAAGAATAGGTCAGGCTGGAGCCCGGCCCCCTGGAACAGACCCATTGTTGGGAGGAGGCGGGGCTGCGTGCACAGCAGCTGCAGGGGCCGGGCCCCCTTGGGCAGAGGCCCCCCACCCCAGCCTTAGGGCGGCGTCTCTGTGGGTAGTACCCCTCGCAGTGTCCCCACTCTCTGCCCAGTGGGTGACTGCTCTGTGGGGCAGGGGACACCAGAACATCCGCTCCAGGCTCCCTGCAGCCCTGTGGGATGACCCTGGTTCCTTTTGCAAACAGAGCAACTGCTGGCCAGTGGCCACCTCACCTTCTGCCTTGGGCTGTGTTGTTCAGCCCCAACTCCAAATAATCAAGGGTGCGAGGGTCATGGCTGAGATGCCAGTGAGGGGTGTGCCACATCCTACCCTGTGCTCTGGAAATCAGGTATGGGAGCCAGTCTGCAGCATCAAGGGGATTCTTAAGCAAACTGACTTGCAGGCTGGCCGCTGTGCTTAGAGAACAGAGGCCTCCTGGGGAAAGATGGCCTTGGGAAATCACTGTCCTTGGGGCTTTGCCGCCTGTTGCCTGCTCCCACACCCACATCCTGGGGCCTCTGGGACACAGGTCTGAAATCAGGGACCGTTGCATCTCACTGGCCATCTGAGAAGATCTGAGAAGGCCCCAGAGAGGCAAAGCAGGTTCCCGGCATCACAGAGCTGATAAGATGTGGATCTAGAATATGTCCTGCCGAGTCTGCACGCCGCGGGCCCCTTGGGCAGTGCGGCATTTCTGGGGGCAAATCCTGCGACGCGTCCCTCCTTCCTGCTTTGCCCCTTGGGGAGTTGCTCTTGCTCTGGGCTTCGGGGTCCCACAGGAGTGAGCCCCAGGGCCCCCGTGTGTGGCTGCTCCCAGGCTGCTCTTTCCTTGGAGGCAAGAGGGGACTACAGGGGGCTTGGGGCGCCTGGGCAGGCCCCCTCCCAGACAGGCAGTCCATCCCCTCCCAGGAGAGTCCGGCCAGCCATGAAGCTGGCACTCTAGGGCCCCAGGGGTACCCCGCTGCCACCAAAGCTGCTGACTGGCCTGCAGTCCAGACACACTGCCACCCCCAGTCCTGCCATTTTTGATAGGAGGTCAGATCTGAGGTCATGCTGTGGTTCTGTGACTGCAAGGAAAACTACAAGGACCTCAGATCCCGGCTCAGGGGAAGCTCAGTGTGCAGTGGTGTGAATGTGCTGCGAACACACCCCAGTGCACCCAGGAGGCGAGGCCGGCGTCCCAGGGGAAGCTGTGTTTCCATTCAGGGCCTGCCCGGATGGGCATTCCAGGCCAGGACCCAGCTCCACGCCATCTGCCCCACAAACCAGGCCTTCTCGTGTCTCCCTCTCCCCATTACAGATTCTGAGGATGATGGGGAGTCCGAGGCAGCCAAGCAGCTGATCCAGCCAATAGCCGAGAAGATCATTGCCAAGTACAAAGCCAAAGAGGAGGAGGCGCCACTTCTGTTCTTTGTGGCGGGGGAGGTGAGTGCACTGGGGCCTGGCCCGCGGGCCGCTCGGCAGGCCAACTTTTAGAACCTGAGCGATGCGGTCCTAGGGGATGCTTGAAGGGGCCCCGGGATGCGGGGTGAAGAGCCCACAGACAAATGCCGCATGAAAAGGTGTGTCAGCCAGCATGGTCCCTGCCGCTCCTTCCTCCCTTCTTTGTCGCTCAGCAGCCGCAGAGCAGCAGGACGCCCTCCGGGGAGAGCGCTGCCTCTGGCAGCCTACTGCCCAGGCCGCTAGCAGCCACAAAGATCGTGATCAGTACTTAGTCCCTCCGCGCTGGCCTGCAAAGTGGGCTCTTCCCATTGCATGGCCGGGGGCGTCCGCTCAGACCTGCAGTTCTCCAGCCAGCCCGGGGAGGATGCTCAGGTGGGAGACCGCTGCCGTCCCAGCGTCTTTTCGCCCAAGGCCTGTCCCTTGAAGGCCTCCGTATGGGATGGACTGAGCGGAGTACTTTGCCCAGGTCCCCTCAGCTGGGTGCCCGCCTCCGCCTCCGCCGGGCGCGGAAGCCTCCGTCCCGCAGACGTGGGAATCCCGGCAAGATGGCCGCGGTCCCCGCCCCCAGGAAGCCTGTCCACGCATGCTCCGCCAGCCCCCCCCCCCAGCCCCCGCGGGCGGCGGCCGGAAGCTATTGACAGACATTCGCTTTTAGAAGCCCCCTGCCCTGCTGCCACCCATCTGCATCCCCGGTTGGTCAGAGCCCAGCACTCGTTTCATGCTGTGTCGTCTGGATCCCAGGAGGGGCAGCGCGGCCAGACACCCTGAACCACCACCCCATTCATCACCTCAATAGCCACCCCCCGCTATGCCCCGCCGGGCCCCTCCCAGGCAGCTGAAGTCACCCCGCTCTGCCGGTGGGGTGGAGGGAACAAAGCAGGTTCACGGGGTCCTGCCCGCCACTACACAAAGCACCAATGGAAGCGGCTCTGAATTTATTAAACTCTAACCCCTTTCAGATGGCTGAGAGAGAAAAGATGGGTGCAGGGCAGCAGGGGCCGAACCAGGGGCAGGGCCAGGGCGGGGAGCTCCAGTAACTGCTTTAAACGTGGCTGAAAAGGTGCATTTGCAGGTTTTCTGTGTAGCAGGCACCAAAGCGAGCTCTACCGAAACCGTTCCACTCGCCGCTCATCCCTCTCACTGGGAATGGAGTCTCACACATGAGCAAGGCTTCGAGAGCGCAGGACCGCTCGCATCTGGTACCCGTCCGAGCTGCTCTTAAACCCATTTTATAGGGGACGAGACCTGAGCTCACAAAAATGACTTCTCTAAGTCGCAGGTTAAGTAGGTGGCGCAGAGGACTGAACTGTGAGGTCAGTGTGACCCCAGAGGCAGCGCTGACCCTCCTGCTGTCCACGTGGTCCGGCAGGGGGCCAGGCCCAGGCGTGGAGGGAAGGGTGCCTGCCCCAGGAGCGAGGACGGTGTGACAAGGCCATCCACTGCCCCAGCTCTCCACCTGGCTGCCCTGTCCTTCCCGTGCCTTTCGCCTGGGATCCTGACCTTGGCAGTTCTTAGTCCAGTTCTCTGTCCTCACGCCCAGAAGCAAGGCCGTGTGGAAGGGGGTGGTTGTGGGGTGCGAGTACTGACCAAGCACCTCTGAGCCAGGGCTCCGGCCCTCCCCCGCTCCTCCCAGGGCTAAGGGCGTTTATCTTGATCCCCTCCATGCTGCCAGGTGGAAGTCATCCCTTCTGAAGCCTTAGTAGACATTAAATTCATCTCCCTGTGGTTTGCACAGAGGGAGAGGGGAGGGGACGCAGCGTTGTGCTCAGCCGGCCCAGGCCTCCTAATGGGAACTCGATATACAGTATTTGCCCAGGTGTCTCCCCTCCATCTGTCAGGAAGGTTGTTTATTAACCCACGCGGAGGGCCTGAGCGGGGTGAACGGTGCCAGAGATGCCGAATCCACCATCGCCATTGCTGGAAGTGCGTGCCATTTCGGGGGGGCGGAGAAAAGACGACCACTAACCATCTTCTTAAAGATTTGCCTTTTGAGAATGCAGTGTGTTTTCGTCTCAGAAACCAGTGAGCAATAAATCTCATACCTCCTGTTCGCCAGCGTTGCAGGCCAGGAAGGCCCCAGCCTCTCCCTCTGCAGGGCAATTGGGTCGGGGCAGCTATGCAGAGTCCGTTTCCTGTTCCCTACCAAATGGGGGTTGGTTGCATGAAAAGTAATCTCAAATGGTTGCTCCCTTCCAGGTCTGTCTCCTGTCTTTAGGCTTCTGGGTTTGCCATTCTACTTCATAAGGGAAACTCATCTGGACGGTCACTGGGAATGTATGATACATGCAGCCACCCGTGTAAGCTTCAGGAAGTGCTGTGGTAGCCCTGTCTTCTGGACTGGCTCTGCAGTTTCACCCCTGAAACCACAGGGATGGGGTGGGGACGGTGAGCTGTTTCTGTTAAAAACATTCCAGAGTCAAAGTCCAGATTGGCCTCAGATATCCTTAGTAGGGCTGCAAATAATTGAGAGGCAATTGCGAAAGCGATCAGAAGACATCACATTTTTACAAAGCAGAGGGCATGTTAGTTGCTTTCGTGCTGATGAAGAAAGGGGACTCGCCTGGTGGTCTGGGGAGATGCAGAGGGAACTTGACAAAGCGCCCTTGCCCTCCGCCGGACAGGGCAGAGTCCACTGCTCCCTGTTCTCAGAGCCCGTGCTTCTCGGACGGTAGCCGCTCTTCAGAACGAGGGAGGGGCTGCGTCCTGTGCCATCTGGGGAATCTGGGCCAGGGGACTCGCTGGCCTCTTTATTGAAAAACTTACTGGTTTTCTCTCCCTCTGGTGACTTCCAGGACGACATGACCGACTCCCTGCGAGATTACACCAACTTGCCCGAGGCGGCCCCTTTGCTCACCATTCTGGACATGTCAGCCCGGGCCAAGTACGTGATGGACGTGGAGGAGATCACCCCCGCCATCGTGGAGGCCTTCGTGAATGACTTCCTAGCAGAAAAGCTCAAACCAGAGCCCATCTAGTGGGGCTCGGGCCTCAGGAGGCGTTATTTAAAACTCGGTCTTCTCCTCTCCCTCCTCCCCTTCCTTCCCTCCACCCTTGGACTCTTCCAGCTGTCCTGAATCACACAACCCAAGTGTCCAACCTCTCTGTGGTGCCTTGTTTTCTGCATTAACTCCTCAGCTAGCGCCCTAAGGTGCACTCCTCTCAGCAGCAGAAGAGCCCACCATGTTTGGAGACTCTACCCGGGATTCACGGGGCTGGCGTCACCCGGCCAGAGCCGGTCACTAGCTCTTGGTGCAGCGTTTGCCAGGCGTTCTTGCGCCGAGTGAGCGTGAAGGGACAGTGCGTCGGTGCTCCGGCTCGGCCTCTCGTGTCAGCATGCGCACACAGGGCCTGAGACAGCTCAGTGACACACGTACGTGCAGGTGGAGCAGGGAGAGGGCCGCGACCTTGCTAGCCTCAGGTTAGAGCTGCTGGGGAGAACATCCCTTCCTAAGCGACTTCGTCTAGCGACTCTCCCTCTTGGCGTGAGGGGAAAACACCAGCCCGGCAGTCGGTTCTTGGGCCGGGGATTTCACGATCTCAAAGGAAGCTTGTGTTCTTTTCCGGTGAGAGAAAAGAGTAGCTATGGTGATGATTCCTGTAGTAACTGCTTACTCTGAGCTCCTACCATGCGATAAGAAAGAACTTCTCATCCTTTCCTTACATCTTTCTTCTTGATCTTAACCTTCTCCAAGTTTCTGCCTTCTCTTATGAACAGCCTCTGCTGTCTTGGAATTTTGTTAATAAATTCTTCCCCTCGGACATCTTCCCGAGAAGAGGCACCCAGTCCTGTGTTCTTGGAGGAGCCCCACCTCACCAGCACCTCTGACTCGGCCCAGCTCGGGGCCTGGGGCCACTGGAGCTCTGCCACGGTGCCTGTGTCCACCTTTGGTTACCCCTGTCATCCCTCTTTTCTTTTCAAAGCAGAACTAAAAAGAGACAAGAAATTACCAGAAGCCTAGCTTTTGCCCTAAGAACCTGCAGAAAGAGAAAGAGGCTGTATCCTGTGGCGGCAGTGCGAGCAGAGGGCATGTCAACTGAAAGTAGGCGTTGGAGCCGCTTTGCTAGGCTCAGGTAGCTCGGAGCCCACGAAACGAAAATGACAACCGCTGTGTCCTTGGGACTCGGGGCGGAGGGCCTTTACCTAGGGCTTCGCAGGATTCGGGCCTGTCGCAGCCAGGCGTTAGGGTCTTCCACGCGATCGCAGGCCTTGCCCTTGGCTCCGCTCACAGCATTGCCAGCCAAGACCACTGACGTAGAAAACCCAGCCCCCCGTCAGCTGTTGGCACCATTGCCCCTTGCTGAATTGGACTGTTGATTTGTAGTTCGGGAGGTCCCAAGTTAGCTGGTAATTAGACAGTTACTTGATGTCACAGCCTGAAATGCAATCACCTAGTAAGAAATAAAGCAGGCATCTCTGGACATTATCAACGACTCGGCCTTTCCTGTGGTTAATAACCAAAATCCTTTTGCTTTTGGTTCTGGGCCGTGGAGGGTGGTGGGTGGGGGGAGACATACAAGATCCTCTTGGCTTTCATTGGGTACCTAGAAGCTACGTTTCGGAATTTTTGAGAGCCATACTAACTAACGTGGTCATCTGTGGGGCCCTTCTGAGGCCAGGGAGCTTCTTTGGGTCAGTGCACCAGAGGCAGATCCCTGCTGGCGCTCTGGCTGGCATCTCTCCTGGTTCCACTTGCCCTTGTGGAGGGCGGATTCTCCAATCACAGGCATTCTTGTGGACACTGGTGCTCACGCCCTCCCCACAGGGGACCAAGTGCTCTAGAGCCTGAGGAGGCCGGCTGCAGAAACAAGGATCCCACCCGGGTCTCCCAGGGAAGAACGGGCAACCGTTGGGAGACCCTCAACCCTAGCTCCATCCCGGGCTAGGGGGGTTCTCTGGGAACGCTGCCAGCGTCTCCTCTGGGAGTGTGGTGGGTTTGGGGACAAGGCGAGGTCAGCCTTACTTGGAAGATGGATTTCTTTGGATTTCTGCCTATGTCCCATGTCATGATAGCCTTGGAGGAAAAGCGGTCTCTCTTAGCAACTACTTCTCTTCTGGCGCAGGAGGAACGAAGTCCAGGTAGGAGTCCCTGTAAGTCACCGCAGCAGAAAAATTAGGTCACCTCTGATTCTTCTGGGGCCTCTACAGGGCTGACAGAACCACTTGCCACTACGGTCAACTGGATCCTTGGCACCAGAAGTCCCCTTTTAGAGCGGGTGTGTCGGTTAAGGTCACTGAGAAGGTCTACTAAAAAGAGCTTTAGGTTTATATAGTGGCAGCTTTGAGGGGAATTGCCGGGGGAGGACCACTTCCCAGTGCCAGTAAAAACCAGTCTCAGTAGTGTGAGCTCTTAAAGGTTCTTGATGCAAAGTGGGTGGCTGCTTAATTCCCACTAAGCAGCCCCAGAATACCTTAATTCTTGTCACTAATTGGAAGCAGGTTAAAACCCCAGCTGTGATATATTCAACGGCTTCCATCGGCAGCGAGGGAAACCAGACCCCAGCAGGTTGAGGCAGGAAGGTGGCTGTAAAAATGCCACCCTGGGGTTCCAGATTCTGTGCTCCCCACAATGACTTCCAGATCCGAGTACCCATGTTCACAACAGATGAGATTTTTTGCCTGTCCCCAACAGTAAAGACCCGGTTAAGAAAAAGGGTATGTGTTTGGAATTGGTAGTGCTGCAGTGGGCAGCAGTAAATGCCAGAGGGCAACTATAAAGTTCCTTTCCAGAAGCTTCCCCCCCATCTCCCAAGTATGTCCTCAAATTCAATGGCTCTCACTTATCCAAGCACAGGGAGCCAGAACCGTTTTGGCATGAGCCAAACTTCAAGTGGTAATTTTCAGCCAGACTTTGTTTTTGCCTCTTGCCTAATTAAAGACACTAAAAAGCTGTTCTCTCCGCCTGCTGCCTTGTTCCAGGGTAGCAAACGGCGTTCTGCAATGATCTAGACATAGAACGGGGTCCAAGAATAGATCAGCGGGACCTAATAGGGTATCGCAGTGTCTGTCTAGCGAGAATCCCACACGTGTGCGCAGGCATGTAGACTTGGAATCGTCGCTCCGGGCGGGACGGGAGCAGGCAACCGGCCCGGCCCCCTCCAGTCGCACAGGCTCAGCGTGGGCACATCCTGTGCCTACGTCACTTCCCTGAGCAAGCCCATGCTTGCCCGATGGGACGGGGACACGGCCACATGTGGCCGATGGGGAGCTTCAGCAGTGCCCTCTGTGGCCTCTTTGGGTGGTGCCGGGTGAACGGTGGACTGACCCGGAGGCCCAGAGCTCAGGGTCATGTTCCCTGAAGCGGCGGTGCTGAAGAAGAGACCACTGAACCTATATCCCTCTTTGCGGACACCAACAGGAGTAAGGGTCCCCACGGCCTTCTTCCAAGCAGGCTGTTCAAGGAGGAATCCCCTGTTGACAAATGGCTTTTGTCTATTAGCTTCGTTCTTGATTATTCAGTGTTCGTAAACAGTGCAAGTGATGTGGTTTCCGGGAACCCAGGCTGTTTGTAGGAAAATATTACCCTGGGTCCACTTTATGGCCGGGATTTCTCCTTCCAATGTGGGAATTACGACCTTAGGATGTCCTGGACGTGCCTCAGATGTGAAAGCACGAAGGAAATCTGCTTCATGTAAGGCATACTGTGTCTCTGTGGCCCCCTGGGCTTTTTGGAATACTTCCCAGGCCAGGAGACGCGGTACTGGATTTGGGTAGGACTGGTTCTGAAGGACGGCTGGATTTCTATTAAATAACGCGCTACTTCAAGAAAGTCTGTCCCCAAGCCTGTAGGCTACTGTGCAGCCCAAAGAGGCAGGCCGCTTCACGTCTAGGTTCCTGGGTGCTCCTGCCTCAAACAGGTCAGCCACCCACACGGGCTAGCACTAGGATCCAGGAGGGGGCATGCTCTTAGGATCCAGGGCTAAAGAAGAAAGCTCCCTCGGACATCACAGGACGTGGAAGGAAGTCCCTCTGCCGGTCTGCAGTCTGCACCACCCCTTCCCGTCACAGAGGTAAGAGGGAGGCTGGGAGGCCAGGCCCCGTCGCAGCCATGTCTTATCCCCAACCTTTGTTCCCTTCTTGCATTGTGAAGCAGCAGCAGCAGCAGCAGCAGCTTTGGGGATGGCCCTCCATGGGGCGCCTGGGTGGCTCAGTCGGTTAAGTGGGGATGGCCCTCCGACTGAGGCTGCAGCTGAAGAAGGTGGCTCCCCTACAAAATAAATGTGGTTAAGGAGAGACCGAAGCCATCTGTAGCACATGCTGACTTTTAGTCATATGTGGCCTCTGAGCGTCGGCCGCGGCTTCCAGAGCCGCTCAGCGAGGGCCAGGCTTGCAGGCTCCGTCTCAGCTGCGCCGACATACACGGCCAGCTAGTTCAGACTTTTAAGTCACCCACAGCAATAAATAGCTCATCCATTCTTTTGGCTCCCAGCTTGTTAACTTTTGTGCATTCACTGATGAAGACAGGAAGTCACTGAAGTTTAAAGATGTCTATGTGAGTGTTTCCTAAAAATTTTTTTAAGTGAGTGGCGGGGTGAGGGGCTTGGCCCAGGGGACACCCAGGCCCTGTGGCACAGCTGGTGGTTTTCAGCACTAGCCACAGAACCCTTGGTGTGGTGCTGTTTCTGAGGTTTTCGTGTGGCAAAATGGCAAAAGTGGAGCTTAAATCACCTTGGCTCGGGGCGCCTGGGTGGCTCAGTCGGTTAAGCGTCCAACTTCAGCTCAGGTCATGATATCACAGTTTGTGTGTTCAAGCCCCACATCGGGCTCTGTGCTGACAGCTCAGAGCCTGGAGCCTGCTTCAGATTCTCTTTCTGTCTGCCCCTCCCCTGATCATATCCTGTCTCTCTCAAAAATAAAAACATTAAATAAATAAGTAAATAAAGCAGCTCAGCTTGGCAGGGGCATCTGGTGTTTCGATGATCCAAGGGGCAAGGGGTAGGAAGTCACTGGTGAAACTGGTGGAAACCAGTCCCCAGAGGTCTGCTCTCCTCTGGGCCTCAATGACCGGATTTGCACCAGGAGCTGGGGGAAGGACAGAGGACTCTGCGGCTCTCCCTGCCCTGAAGCTCCGAACCGGGGTGAGGCTTCCCAGTGTGAGTTCCAGGCATATGGAGACATCGACATTGGTCCAGAGCTACTTTCCCAGGGGTTCCATTCAAAGGAAAGAGTTCTGCTGGTTTTTCCCATGGCAACCACTTCCCACTGCTGTCCTTTTCCTTAGTTTTTGGCCCAGTGTCTCTCTATGCTTCAGAGTCTGCTGAGAAGGAGACTCTGGATGGGTCTCCAACTTCAGCACCTCTGAGCACAGATGTCCTGCAAAATGCCCTCTGTGGAGAGAGACTCACTCCAGCCTTTTTCAACAACTTAAACCCGGGGAAAACCCGAATGCTCCCTTCGGGGTGGGAAGTGGTTTTGAAGCGCGGCTGCCACCTTGTGGCAGAAGCCACCATTAGCACTCTGCTCAACACAAAGGCAAGGGGTCGCTCTGCCAAGCATCTGACACCTCCTCTTCCAGCCAGAGGAGGGTACTGTCATTTACTGCTCCTTCTCTTTCTTATCTCTTGGAGAAACTGCGAAAAAATCAACATTGGCCTTAAAATTGCCAAGAATTGGAGACAGCGATTTTCCATGATCACTCAACAAACCAGAGCTTCGCCCCCGCTTGCTGCCCCATAGTCATTTTAAAGCAAGGAAAATTTGCCCTCCTCTCTGCTAAATTACATTCACAAATGTGCAGAAAGAACTCACAAGGCGTGGTATATAAGCCACTGACTGTAAAGTGAATGGGACGTAAATCCCTTTTCCTTCTTTCACCCAGCGTGACAGAGTGGGCTCAGAATTACGTGCCAGGTATACTGTTCTGCATGGTTTTGTTTTTCTTAACAGTAACAAGGCATGGGGTTTGTTGTTCGGTCATTGATCTTTATTTTGTAACAAAAATCAGCAGGAACAATAATCCAGGGACAAAGCTGCAGGATGCTGGCGTCATCCTTTTAGTGACCTCATTTTCTTAGCACTTTTCCAAGGTGTCGAGAGAACAAATGTCAACAGACCCCAGGAGTACTGAGCCGCCTCCCAGATGTAGCCTGCTGCGTGACAGGCATCATGGCCTCTGTGAAGCTGGAGGACCAGGCCCCAGCCTTTGTGGGCTCAGCACTGTATGAAGCCTGCGGGCTCTTCTACCTTCTAAAAGCTGACGGGGCATCGAGGGTCCCAAGAACGATCCGTGGGCCACTTGCATCAAACATTCGTGTGAGGCCGGGGCAGGCCCAGACCAGAGCGGGACCCCAGCCTGGGAGAGCACAGCCAACTAGAGACTGTTCCCGCAAAAACCCCTCCCGTCAAACACATCAAAGCGATCCCGCTCTGCCACCACTTGGGGCATGAGTCACGCCTGCTCTTTGGGTTCTCTCGAGAGGAAGTTTGGTTCAGGGGAGATCTCAGGAAGAATTCTCACCCTCGTTACTTGTGAGGATAAGCAGAAATTCATGGAAATTCTTATTTTTCCAATAATCAGATCATAGCATCTTGCCCACCTCTTGCCTCTCGAATAGGGCCTGGGAAACCACAGTTACCGGTGCTGCCCATCTCCTAACAACGCGGGAGGAGCTGGGCACCACCTCAGATCGAGGACTGACTTCCATGATCCCTCTCAGTGGTACCTCCTGTCCGTGCTCACGTGTTCCGCCCTGACCCGCAGTTGCCTTTTCCCTTCAAAAAGCAGGATGCTTGCAGCCATAGCCGAGTTTAGGCTGTCCACACCGGGCACGACGGGGATCAGCAGCCTCCTGCCCCCGGTGCTCTCGGCCAACTGCAGGGACTCGAGGCTCACGCCGTGGGTCTCCCCGCCTATCACCACAGCCGCTGGTGCCTCTGTCCAGTCCAAGTCATAACTCTGGACCTCGACTTCAGGGAGCCAGGCTCTGCCGGCTCCAGGTTCTAGATCCTCCTCCTCCTCCTCATACTTGTGTAACTTCGAGAGCTGTCGGTCACATACCCAGCCGTGATCACTGGCTTTATTAGACAGGTGGGCCTGGGCATAAAGGCCACAGTTGTCAGCCACGTGGACCCGGGTGTCGGCGGGCAGGTGGCTGGGCAGCGTGTCCCAGTCCAGATTATTGACGATGGGCACCTGGAAGTGCGCCCCCATTGCTGCCCGTAGCACTTTGGGTTCCCAGGCATCCACACAGCCTAGAAAATAGAGACGGGATCCAATTAAGATTATAAACCATCCCAGACGAGGGCTCTCTGCAGTAAATCAGATTAGTTCTGGATCAGGAGAGCAAGCAGAAAATGTCCTACTGTAGCCTCTTGATAGCTGGACCTCTGCCTCCCCAGTTATGGCAGCGCCCAGCACAGGGACTACGGGGTGAATTCCTGTTAGCGCTAAATAAGACTTTCTTTGTCCCTTCAACATTTGCCATACACCTGGACAGACTTCGTACAGGAGATGCAAAGAGCATTAAAGTCCCTGACCTCAAGGAGCTCGTGGAATTGTGGGCAATGGTGCTGGGACAATACCCGAACATGTGACTACAGTATCAGTAACTGATGTAAAAGAAGCACGAACGGGGTAACAGAAAACACTTGTACTAAGCAGAGCTATCAGGAAAAACGCCCCAGAGAACGTGACACTGAGCTGGATCTTGAAGGACCGGAGGAAGCTGTCCAAGAAAGGCTGGGCCGGAGGACAAAATTACAGAAGGGGAAAGAGCGCCACAGTCCAAAAACGGTAAGTAGAGTGATCAGGCCAGTAGCGGGTGGGGGCGTAGCGGAGCTGAGACGGGAGGCAGGCGCGGACCCATTCACAGGAGGGTGGATATGGCAGACTGAGGAGTGGGGATTTTATCCACTGGACAGTGTAATGCTGTAAAGAATTTTAAGCAAGGTAGTGACAGAATCTGGTTTATGCTGAAGAAAGACCCATTTGGCTTCAATGTTGAATCTGTACCAGAGCAGGGAAGACCCTAGAGAGGGAAATTCGATCGGAGGCAATTCCAGTGCCCCACGGAGAGCCAAGGCCACAGCTTTCTCTTTCACACACACCCCCCGCCCCACACACACACACCACAGAAAGAAGGCTAAGAGAACTATTTTTTGTATTTAGACACATGCTAAGCCCAGCCACTTCCGCGTGGTCTTTCTCAGGACCACAGGCTGGGAGAGACAGCAGGACCAGGGCACCACATACTGCCACCATCCCCTAACTTGTTAACACAATTCTCTGTAGTATAAGTTATTGTAAAAAGCAACCCAACCTCAGAACGGAGTAAGCAGGCAAGCCAAATTTTAAAAGGAAAATAAGACACACAATGTAACCCTGCCACACCTACTACCAACCGTGGACTCTCCCAATCACTGCAGGGAACTGGAGAGAAGAGTTGGGCTGTATGTCAAGAGGCTACGGGCGAGGGGGGGGAGGACAAAAGAGGGGCTGAGACCCATGAGGGGAGCCGTCCGGTGTGACCCCTCTCCTGGTGGGGAGTAAGAGACAAGATGGGATGTCCCCCCTCATCCTCACGACCTCCATACTGGGCACCACAGCAAGCGTTCCCTACTCCGTCCCCTCGTCCCATACCCCAGCCACCACCGTGAATGTGGCAGACACACCACTGGGACTGTATAGGTACATCTCCGAAACCACGCCAGCTCTCAGAGATCTCAACGACGGGGCGTGTAAGCGGGGCACTGGTGATGGAACCTAGCTCTCATGCCGGCATCGCTACATCTACTCCATCTGTTCCGACAACCTGTGACTGGGACGAGGGGGTGAAAGGAGCAACTGAGGCAAGTCTCAGCAGCAGGTGTCATTTTTAGTTGGATAATGACGTGATAGCTGGCGTGTTTTCGATGAATGACCCTCTCCCTCCCTCCCTCCCTCGCACCCTCCCTGCAAGGTGTAACAGGCATTTTAGGTGTGTCCCGGCTGTTAGGCACGTTGTAGAGCCAAGCCTGCTCATCCCAATCTCTCAGGACGAGAGAGGAATGTCATGAGGCTAGCTGGTGGGGGGGTCTGACCCATCCCAAGGCTGGGCCAAATGCATCCCGATCTCATAATCACACTCCTTCTCCAGGATTCGGGAGAGCTAGAGTTAGGAGGGCTTCGCATGCCCAACAATTAGGGAACTCCAGATCATTAAGTAGAGGACTTGAAGTGTTAAAACTGGCATCTATTTCCTTCTCTGACTAATTTTAAGTTCTTTAATAACCTAGCCGGTGTCAAAATCATCTTAAAAGAGAACTGACCTTTCCTGAAGTACTAACGTGTGCCGAGCAGAGTGCTGAGCACTTCGCTGTGCACCAGCTCAATTCTGAGAACGACCCTACCAGGTAAATTCTGTTACGCCCACTTTACAGAGGAGGAAAATGACACTCAGAATATTGCTCCCAGACAAACGGCTAATCGGAGGCAGACCCAAGGTTCAAATCCATGTATGTCTGTCCGCCCACAGTGCCAGCTCACTTACAAATGGCCAACCCGTCCAGCCAGGAACAAGTGCTCTGACCTTTGGTGAGTAACACTTTGCTGCAGCCCGCCCCAGCGGCAGACCTCAGAATCGTCCCCAGGTTCCCAGGGTCACGGAGATTGTCACAAATCAACGATAAGGGCAGCAAATGGCGACGCTGGGTCTCTGGGTATGTCATCTTAACATGGTCAGGTTTGGCAAAAATCCCTGAGGAAACAAAACAGGCTGTTCACTTGTCTGATTTGCACGTGGGGGATAATTTGGCTTTTCATATATTTATCAATCCTTCTGTGTTCTTTGTTACGCAAGTATTACGTGAATACGTTCTGACTGAAAAAAATTCATACATAAAGTCCTACCAGTGACACCTCCCTCCCATAACTGTTTTCAATCTTTCATCACTTGTTCCATGCATCTACCTATCTATATAAATGTCTACCCATACACAGGTGCTTTTTTTCTTTTACATACAAAATTCATACTCTATGTGTTATCCTGTAATTCACTCATTCAATTCTGTAACAGGAGATGTCTTAGAGAAGTTACTACATCAATACATTTGGAGCTCCCTGATTTTAACTGTTGCATGTTATTTTCTAACACGAACACACCGCCTTTATTTGGTTCTTCCCCAACTGACAATTTGGTATTTTCCACTTTCCCTATTAGAAACAGCCCTGCAGTGAAATTCCTGTATACCTCTCTAGGCATATGCCCAAACATTTCCCTAGGAAAAACACTTGTAAGCAAAATCAATACATGCTGTGTGTGCACTCTTTTTTCTTGTTTTCTTAAATATTTAAGTAATCTTACCCCCAACATGGGGCTCCAACTCAGGCCCCGAGATCAAGAGTCACATGTTCTCCCGACTGAGTGCTCCCAAGCACTCCTAATAGATACCGCTAAACTCTCTTCCCCAAAGGCTAGTCCAACATACTCACACCAAGAATACATACGTATACCTAACCCACCAACGAAGGGAAGGGAATGGTGTTAGGCATCTGTAGGTGGTAAAAAGATCCTGCACTTAAGGGTCACAACAGCAGGGGTCCTTAGAAGTCCTTTAACTTCTTTTTTTGTTTAATGCCTTTTTTTGGGGGGGGGGGGAGAGATGGAGTGGGAGCAAGGGAGGGGCAGAGAGAGAGGGAGACACAGAATCTGAAGCAGGCTCCAGGCTCTCAGCACAGAGCCCAACATGGGACTCAAACCCATGAACCACGAGATCATGGCCTGAGCTAAAGCTGGACATATAACTGAGCCACCCAGGCGCCCCCTGATGTCCTTTAATTTCTACCTGAGCGGCTGCAGCGACAAGAACTCTCTGCCAGAGGCCCTACTCACATTACTGGAGTCAGCGATGTGCCAGAAGCCTGACAGGCAGTCTGATCTCCTTCTCCCTTTACTCCACCTCTCAAATATGAAATAAAAGGGTAAGCTAAATAATATATATTTTTAAAAGGCACGAAATGATGAAAGCAGTCATAACGACGAGGAGGGCTACAGAAGTCCAGGATGGGCTAGCTGCTATCAACGCGTGTGCCCAGAGTGGCCAGCATGATAAAAATGAATGATACTTGCACTGTAGCATCCAGAAGGGAATTAGAAGTTTAGCTAACAAGAGCATGGGGACGTTAGCAATCCAAATTCCCACCCTAGGGGAGAGTTCTGAGTGTAGGGTCACAGGTCCCCAGGACTTGCTGGGTTACAGAACAAGAGATCGTCCCCAAATTTCCTCTCCCAATAGCTGCACTTTAGCCACTACAGGAAAACATGTGCACAACTGGTACGAGAAACCCTGGCTGAAACATTAGAAGCCTGAAGAACTTCCCCTATCCCAACTGTCCCTAACTTTCCAAGAGAAAACTCTACATTTATTGCCATTCAATTCTCAGATCTAAAATATCATTCCAAAGTCAAAAAGATATAAAGAAGTTAGACTTCCCAAAATTAGAAAAAAGACTTTTTTCTTCTGTTTTTAATTTTTTATTAAAAAAAAAAGACTTTCTAAGTGCTAATAGATATCACAGTCTATTAGAATCTTAAGTTAGGGGAGCCTGGGTGGCTCAGTCAGTTAAGTGTCCAACTTCAGCTCAGCTCATGATCTCACCGTTTGTGGGCTTGAGCCCTGCATCGGGCTCTGTGCTGATGGCTCAGAGCCTGGAGCCCGCTTTGGATTCTGTGTCTCCCTCTCTCTCTGCCCCTCCCCCATCCATCCTTCTCCTTCTCTCTCTCTCTCTCCAAAATAAATAAACCTTAAAAAAAAAAAAAAAAAAAGAGGGACGTCTGGGTGGCTCAGTCGGTTAAGCGGCCGACTTCGGCTCAGGTCATGATCCCACAGTCTGTGAGTTCGAGCCCCGCGTCAGGGCTCTGTGCTGACAGCCCAGAGCCTGGAGCCTGCTTTGAATTCTGTGTCTCCCTCTCTCTCTGCCCCTCCCCTGCTCATGCTTTGTCTCTCCTGCTCTCAAAAATAAATAAAACATTTAAAAAAATTAAAAAAAAAAAAAAGACTCTTAAGGTATAGTCAACCAAATATAGACACAGTTTCCTGTTCAATGGGCTAAACAGAGTAACAGCTTGCAGCTTACTCCTCAGACCTGCTTCTAGAAAAAGGGGGTCAACAACAGGAAGGTTATCACCACACTGGCAGCGGACTTGTGCAAGTTTTCTTAAATTTTAGATGGACATTATAGGTTGAAGAGGTGGCCTAAGAAATATAATGTTTGATAAACAGTGGTTATCCCTAGAGACTAGAAAGAACCATAATACAAATGATGACTAAAAAAAAAAAAACTGGCTTCAGCTTCCACTGAAAATACTAGAAGATACACAGATTTGAGAATTGTATTTTTCTGGGTGTCTCAAGAAAAGGTTAGGCAATAACATTTTGCATTTGATTTAAATAAAATTTGCTGCCTTAAGATAATTATGAACAAATAATCCTAGGTCTCTCCTTCTAGTGACACACTATATAGCCAGCCACTGACCCATTATTCCTTGTGGTGTTACTAGGTCGGACCAATCCTTGATATCCTCAAATTTCACCTTAATGAGGCTGACACCTTTCAGCTTATCAATGGGTAGCTCCTTTATGTATTCCAGACGGCTAAAGAAGAAAACTTTTGGTACAGCCCCAGCCTTGAGAGCATCTGCAATCAGCCTGCGACCTTCCAGCAGGATCTTCCCGTGCTTTTCCCGAAACGGCAGGGACTTAACAATTGTCATTACACTGCTGTGGGTGGAAACAAAAAGACGGGTTAATTACCAACATCCTTGTTACGGAGACAAACCTAGTTTTTACAGATAGAAGAAACTTCATAGACATTAACAAAAAAATTCCAAGGAAAACACTTATTCTGCCCTCCATGCGTTATAAAAAATCAATGGATTGTAGTGGAAGAAGTCCTCCAACAGGAGGAAAGAGGTTAAGGTCCCGTCGGCAGGCGGGGAGAGAAAGGGGGATTATATGACGAGTCTCAGGAACACATCACCTCAGCCTTCTGTCCCCGGGTAAAGCCTTATCATAGCGAAGCCCCGAATCTTCCCAGGTGCAGGGCGTCTGGGATGGAGGCACCTGAAGAGACGGCTTGCGTCGCGGCTCGGGGGGACCGGTCTCAGCCGCCGCGCTACGGGGCTGCTTCCCAGGACCGGGCTTCCGTCTCACCACCTGTCCGGATGGCAACACCACTCTCACGGGGCTCCGCCGCAGCGCCCGGACCCAGCGCCGCGCGTGGAGGTCCCAAGTTTGGACCACCGGCAGCAGGGGCCGGGTGGCCCAACCTAAACCACTCAACCGCGCTGCCATCTTCCCTCGCGTGGCCGGTTGCGTCACGGAAGCGCGCCGGCGGCGGCCGGTGACGACACCGCCCCGTCTGCGCAGCCGCTGGCGGGCAGTGCTGTAAGCCTGGTGGTAGTGGAGCCGGTGGCTATGGCTACTCGTCGAGCTTTGCACTTTGTATTCAAAGTGGGAAACCGCTTGCAGACGACGCATTTCTTTCGCGATGTCCTCGGGATGAAGGTGCAGACGGGGCCCGGAGGGGCTGGCGCGCGATGGTGGGGACAAATGGGTGTGTCGTGAATCTCAGCCAGGGCCCTGGTGTCCGACCTTAGCCCTGGACTCCTTTTAGCCTTGTCGAGTTTTCAGCTTCGAGAAGGATTGCATGCTGGTGGTTGGGTTAGATGACCTTTGAAAGGGGCCTTTATTAGTCGCCGACTGTGTGCCCACACACGTTTCTTTCATAGAAGTTCATTTACAGACATTGAGCCTCAGCTCTTGTGGAGCTTCCAGCGTGGGGGGAAAGCTAGTAAACAAAAAGTAATATAATACTCTCCCAGTAAACAATAACTCAGTCTCTTCCGGCTCGGAGCCTTTTGTGATTTAGATAGCCTGTTTAGAGCTTTGCTTCTGTCAGGGCTGCTTGGAACCGTCCCTTTTGTATATTCAAAAGCTCCGGCCCTAAGTCAGAACCCATTCTTTCCAACACCCGGAAGCGGCCTCTCCAGCCCTGAGCAGCTGCGGTCTGCAGGGATCACCTGGGTGGCTAATGCTGGTGGAAGCTGTTGGGGAGTTTAAGCAAGGGCTTCAGAGGTGCAAGAGTGCAATTTAATGCAGAGAGAGCAGAAGTCGTGGAGTGCCAGGGAGTTACCTGAATTCATCAGTCATTTAAAATACGTCCTCCGTGTTTCATGGTCCTGTGTTGAACTTTGGTAACAAAACTGAAAATGACCCTAGTATCTGTCTTCCGCTAAAGCTCCTGGCCTCAGATGGGAGTGGAGGTGAGAATTGGATTTGTTCATAGTCCAGTAATGGAAGTCAAAACTTGATAAGTGATGGAAAACCACACTCTTAAGTGTTTCCTCATTGATTAAAGGGTTGTGGTGAAAATTAAATACTGTTCTATGTGTAGTATTTGATACATCATGTGCTATGTAAGTGTTTGCTGCTACTGTTACGACAAAACTACAACAGGAAAGATTTAACTTCGGGCTGAGTCATCAGGAAATAATTCACGGAGACCTTGTATTTGAGGTGATCTCTAAAGATAGCTAAGATTTCCACAAACTAAGATTAGAGGGAGAAGTGTACTAGAAAAACTGAAGAGCCAAAACAAAGATAAGCTGTATTTGGGAAACACCCTTAGCTTTCTGTGCCTTTAGCTTAGATTACTTAGATGAAGTTGAGATGGGATATCAGGACACAGAGGCTGGGACTACTTCTGATAGTATCTCGAATACTAAGGGTTCTGGATTTTACGGCACAGTCAGGAGGGAGCTGTCTTACATTTTAGGAGAGGGTAATGATTGATCAGAGCTGTGCAGTAGACGCCTAATTTTATGGTAGTATTAAGGAAAAAGATCAATGAAGATGATTTTTATTTTTTTATTTTATTTTTTTTAAAGTTCTTTTTTTTTTAACGTTTATTTATTTTTGAGAGACATAGAGACAGAGCGTGAGCAGGAGAAGGACAGAGAGAGAGAGAGGGAGGTACAGAATCCGAAGCAGGCTCCAGGCTCTGAGCTGTCAGCACAGAGCCCGACGCGGGGCTCGAACTCACAGACCATGAGATCATGACCTGAGCCGAAGTCGGCCGCTTAACCAACTGAGCCACCCAGGTGCCCCTGAAGATGATTTTCAATAGTCCGGGAGAGAACTGTTGGGACCTTGAACTGGAGCAGTAGCAGTGGGCCTCGAAAAGGAGAGTAGAAACTAAGACATTGAGAGCTCACCGCGTGTAGGGTTCTGTGTCAAATGGTCTCATAAATTACCTATTTTCACAACACACTGGGAGACTCAGACCCTCAGCAACATTCCCAGAGTTACACAACTATTGAGTGACAGCCAGAATTCCAAATCAGAATTCTCTAACGCTGAAGGCCGCACTTTGGCTTTTGGCGGGGTTTGATTGTTGTTTTATTATTTTTTTTAATTTTTTTTTAAATGTTTATTTACTTTTGATAGAGAGAGAGTGTGAGCAGGGGAGGGGCAGAGAGAGAGGGAGATACAGAATCTGAAGCGGGCTCCAGGCCCTGAGCCGTCAGCACAGAGCCCGATGCAGGGCTCGACGCGGGGCTCGACGTGGGGCTCGAACTCACAGACTGCGAGATCATGACCTGAGCCGAAGTCGGCGCTCAACCGACTGAGCCACCCAGGCGCCCCTGGTTGTTGTTTTAACTGTATAGCACCGCCTCCCGGTGTAAGGAGATTTCACGGCTTTGGTTGTGTGAGCCTCTACCACTTCGAGTCCGGGACAGAGATAGAGCTCATTATCTTTGCCTTACAAGTAAAGCTTGTATGTTATTGTATATAAGTTGTAAATGCCTGTGTTTTAACATTTTAGCTTGTGCTGCATGTGGTGTGTACAGTACTGGTAACGCTTGACAATTTATTCGAATTCCCTTACTAGATTCTGCGGCATGAGGAATTTGAAGAGGGCTGCAAAGCTGCCTGTAACGGGTATGACGCCTTGTTTCTAGTATTTTTACTTATTTATTTATTTATTTATTTATTTATTTATTTATGTTTGAGAGAAAGAGAGAGACTGAGTGTGAGTGGGGGAGGGGCAGAGAGTGAGGAAGACACAGAATCCGAAGCAGGCTCCAGGCTCCGACCTGTCAGCACAGAGCCCGACGTGGGCTCGAACCACAGGTTCGTGCCCTAAGTCGGACGCTTAACTGACTGAGCCACCCAGGCGCCCTGACACCTCGTTTCTTAAAATCTCATTTGGGCTCTACATACTCCTGGAGAACAGAAGACAGTTTCTCAAAGTGAGTATAAGGCAGTGGGATAAATTCAGGAGACTGTAAATTAGGGGCGGCAGCTTCAAGAACGCAAATAAGCATCTGTTCTAAATGAAGCAATGTTTTATCCAGGGTCCCTGAGGCTTGGTAGCCATAGCAAGGTGGAAAATTCCAAGCCTAATGAGAATTGCATGCTTGTTGATGGATATATAAAAAAATAAAGGTCAGGCTGGAGAAGCGTCTTTATAGGAGTCTGTCCCCTACTTTAAAGAAAGGTGAACGAATCTTTCCCTCAAATAAGTGCCAGACAGGTGGTCTTCGGAGCCTCTGCGGTGGGGCCCCCACGTACTGTCCCCAGCTGCTTTGAGCACCAGCTGAGGGGTCATCTCATCCTTGTGGGTACTCAGAGGACCAGAGGTGGCTGCCCACTGCCCTGTCCCGAGAGTTCCTTCGGGGAGGCCTGAGGCACACTCTGTCTGTGGTCACTGGGTTCACTTACTTTCAATTTTGTAGGCCTTATGATGGGAAATGGAGTAAAACGATGGTGGGATTCGGACCCGAGGCCGATCATTTTGTCGCAGAGCTGACTTACAATTATGGCATCGGACACTACAGGCTTGGCAATGACTTCATGGTAAATGCTATTTCATCCTAGCAGAGTTTTGGCTGTGCCTTTTCTTGAGATCTCTGATATAACTTTAGTTATGATGACTCCTGTTTTGATGGCCTTTGGATGCAGGTTAGTGATTAGTTTTTTGTTTTTTGTTTTTTTTTTTAGTTTGTTTATTTTTTTGAGAGAGTAAGCGTGCAAACAGGGGAGGGGCGGGGAGTGGGGAGAAAGAATCCCAAGAGTCTCTGACAGCACAGAGCCTGATACAGGGCTTGATCCCACAAAAGGTGAGACCATGACCTGAGCCGAAATCAAGAATCGGACGCCTAACTGACTGAGCCACCCAGGTGCCCCAAGAGAGACTGTTAGGATAATCCAAGTTAGAAGTGCGGCTGGCCTTATTAGAAGACATAGTGCACATTTTTAGGTATTTCGATTACATTTAAATGATACCTTGATAGTTTAAAATTTTTTTGTTTCGAAAGCAAAAATAAAAACAAAACATCGGTAGCTGCCGAACTAAGGTAAGGTCAAGATTTCTCTGACTAGATCTTTAAAATTAGAACAGATTATCTTTGTTAAGTAAAAATTTTTAACAAAAAACAAAAAGGAAAGAGATTATCTTTGGTATTAAATGGATCAAACTTCTTTAGCCTTTGAATTTGTCCTACGATTCACAACATTTGGAATCTTCGTAGGGGAAATGTGTCCAAAACCTACTTTAAAATCACTAGACGAAAATTTTGATTGCCGGTTAAATCTTTGGTGACCTGATGTAAAGGCAGTGGGGTTTTGCCTCGTTATCTTGTTCTAGAAAAGATGTGTGGTTATACGCCTGCTGATACCGTTGTTTGTCCTAGGGTATCACGCTCGCTTCTAGCCAGGCCGTCAGCAATGCCAGGAGGCTGGCGTGGCCACTCAGCGAAGTGGCAGAAGGTGTTTTTGAGACCGAAGCCCCAGGAGGATATAAGTTCTATTTGCAGAATCGAAGTCCGCCTCAGGCAGGTAATTAGACCGGGCCTTGTAAAAGCCCGCTAGCGGCGTCTTTGAGGACCGGGGAGAGGAGCCAGCTCTCTTTTCTCCTGCGAAGTCTTCCTGTGTTGGCGTGACCTGTCTTGCGCTGTTTGTGTTTTGAGAAATCCTGTTTTCCTGTTAGAACTTCAGTGCCTAATTCCGGGGGATCTACGCTGGTTTGGGTTCTGTTCTACCGGTAACATATCCATTTAGGATCCTTTCAGCTGTGAGTAACAAAATCGATCTCAAACTAGCTTGGACGCGAAGAAAACGTTCCGGCTCACGGACGGGTATCCTGTAGGTCGGGACAGTTCAGTGTTAGTGGATTCCGCAGCTCAGCGATGGCATCAAGAATCCAACTCTTCTGTCTCCATTCTCTTGCGCACGCGGGTGCCCCTCTCCTGGAGCCCGTTCCCTCGCGGTTGCTGGGTGGCTGCCGATAGCAACTGGGGCTACATGGTCCCACATTCTCATCTGGCCAGAGAGCGAGAGACTGACTTCCTGTTGCTTCTTGTTTTAAAAAAAAAACCATTTTTTTTAAATATTTATTTTTGAGAGAGTGCGCATGTGCACAGGGGAGAGGCAGAGAGAAGGGGAGACGAGGATCCGAAGCGGGGGCTCTGTGCCGACGGATGCAGGGCTCACGAACCGTGAGATCGTGACCTGAAACCGGGTCAGATGCTCAACCGACCGAGCCGCTCAGGCGCCTCAACCTGTTGCTTTTTATTAAAAGCAGAGCAGAACTTTCCTAGAATCTAGAATCATCCTGCAGAATTCCCGGTCAGATGGATTCACACCCCCGCTCCTGAATGAATCACCGCTCAGGGAAATAGGATTGTCCTGAGACCAGTTGGCCTCCAGCTGAGGTCAGTGTCCCAAACTGCAGAGCCGGCCCTGGGGGGTGAGGGTGGGATGGAAGTGCGGAGCTCCCCACGCCGGCTGCCACGGCGAGGGAAACTTTGCACGGCGTGCCTCGTTTACTGTGGCAGCACGCTCATCCCATGGGCGATTCCTACACATTCTGCTGTCTGCTCTGCCGGAAGAAAACCAGTGGCAGAAAAATTTAACAGAAAAACAAAACCCTGGTGAACAGCAGGCGGTTCCGCCTGTCCCTTCGGTCCGCGAACACACTCCTCTAAGTGCCCTCTCACGGGTCCGCCTCAGTGCCCAGATGCCCCTCGTGCTGAGCCCGATTGTGTGGCGAATGCTACTTGCTTTTCCTCTGAGCTCAGCAAAGGGAAGAATGATCTGTTCCAGGGTGGGAGGGGAGACCGGCCATGTGGGACCCAATGCCAGGTGGCGTTTCTGTGCTTCATTGGTGACTTAAGGGGTTTTTATGATCGATTTTATTGATAGGTGATTGTTGCTTTATATACTTTTTTTTTTTAATGTTTATTTATTTTGAGAGAAAAAGCATGAGTGAGGGGCAGAGAGAGAGGAGAGAGAGAATCCCAAGCAGAACCCGTATTGCCAGCACGTAGTGTGACACGGGGCTCAGTGTCACAAACCATGAGATCATGATTGGAGCCCAAACCAGGGGCTGGACGCGCAACCGATTGAGCCGTCCAGGCGCCCCTGTATATTAACTTTAACGCTTAATTCCTACCATTAATTCTCCTGTGGCATTTTCCCCTCTAATTTTAATAGTATTTATTGTTGCTATTGTTTTGTTAAGATTCACTCTCTCTCCCTCTGCCCCTTGAACTGCCACGAAGTTGGCCACGGTTCAAAGGGCAGAGGGAGAGAGAGTGAATCTGAAGTAGGCTTCATGACGCTCAGTGCAGAGCCCGACCCCAAGCCCGGTCTCACAACCGTGAGATCGTGACCTGAGCCTGAGTCAAGAGTCGGGCGCTCAAACGACTGAGCCACCCAGGCACCCCCACTGTGAACTTTTTAAATTATTTGCCAGTGAGATAACAAAATGTCGTGTTTTAATTCTAATTTCTTTGATCGTTTGTGAGGTTGAATGTTTTTTCATATGTTCACCCACCATTTCAGTTCCTTCTTTTGTGGGTTACTGCTCTGTGCTTTTTACCTATTTTTCTAGGATGTTTGTCTTTTCCTACTCATGTTTAAAGGTGATTTAAACAATAAGGACTGGGGCGCCTGGGTGGCTCAGTGAGCTGAGCGTCTGAGTCTTGATTTCAGCTCAGGTCGTGATCTCACGGTTCATGGGTTCGAGCCCCGAGTCAGGCTCTGTGCTGACAGTGCAGAACCTACGTGGGATCCTCTCTTCCTCTCTCTCTGCCCCTCTCCTGCTCGCTCTCTCTCTCTTTCTCTCTCTCAAAAATAAATAAATAAACTAAAAAAAGAGGAGAAAAATATTAAGGACTTTTTGTCATATATGTTGCAAAAATGTTTCCTACTTTGTCATTTACCCTTTGATTATAATTTTTTTTCTTTTTTGAGGGAGGTGGTTGTCTAGGAATTTTCCATTTCATGTAATTAACCTAATTTTTTCTTTCTGGCTTTTCTACCTTTGGTGTCAGGTTTAAAAAAAATCGACACCCCAGAATTACAGCAATAATAATAATTGTAACAATAATTGTTCTTTGGTTTTTTTTTTTTTAGTATTTTCATGATTTCATTATTTTTTTAAACGTTTATTCATTTTTGAGGCACAGAGAGAAAGCACAAGCAGGAGAGGGGCAGAGAGAGAGGGAAACACAGAATCAGAAGCAGACTCCAGGCTCTGAGCTGTCCGCACAGAGCCTGACGCCAGGCTCGAACTCACAGACCACGAGATCATGACCTGAGCTGAAGTCGGACGATTAGCCGACTGAGCCACCCCGGCGCCCCATGACTTCATTCTTTAAACTGAATCCTTTAACTCGTCAGAAATGTATTTTGCCATTTCGTTTGAAGGTGTAATTTTTTCCCACCAAATGACAAGCCAGTTTTTCTTCATGCCATTTATTGAATAATGTGCCCTTTTGCGCTGACTTAAAATCCCATTCTTAACATAAACTAAATTCTTATATATACGCGAGCCCGGTTTAGTCTTTCTGTTCTGTTCCGTTGCACTGACCTGTCTCTTCCTGCTGTTTGATTGCTCTCCAGATCCTGTGTTAAAAGTAACTCTAGCAGTGTCTAATCTTCAGAAATCCTTGAACTACTGGTCTAATCTACTGGGAATGAAAATTTATGAAAAAGATGAAGAGAAGCAAAGGGCTTTGCTGGGCTATGCTGATGACCAGGTGAGGGCCCTCGGAGAGAAGTAATCTGCCACTTTGAGTTTGGCTTATCAGAGAGGACAGCATGAAGGTTATTCTCCGAGGTTTTTCACAGTGACTCGGCGTTTACACCGGTCCGCAGAAAGAAGAAAATGAAAACTGCTGATCATCTCATCACCCAGATACTACCTTTGTCTCTTTTTGGGGATAGAACCTTTCAGAAGTGGAATTGTAGAGTCAGAAGTGATCATTGACTTTCATCTTTTTTTTTTTTTTTTTTTTTAATGACCTAGCATTTGAACATGATTTAGTCCTTGCACTCTGACCCAGCAGGTCTACTCCCAGGAATTTATTTTACAGACGTACTCACCGTACACGTGCGTAAAGAAATGTGTACAAGGTTATCTGTGGCAGCACTGTTGGTAATAGCCAAAGATAAGAAACAACCTCAGTGTCCCGTGCATGAGAGGAACAGGTCAATAGCTTATGGTTCACCCATAGCATGGGCTACTGTGCAGCTGTCAGAAAGAATGGGGTGAATCCTTACGTGCTAACATAGCAACATTGGATAAAAACAAGGGACAGAATAATGTGTAAATTATGTCACCGTTTGTGCTAAAAAAAAAAAAAAAAGATTTATATATGCCACGTGTCTTCCAGGAAACTGACTAGTTGCCTTTGGGGAGAGTAGAAGGGAACATTAGTTTTTGCTTTATCCCTTTAGTACTATGTGAATTTTTTCTTTTTTTTCTTTCTCTTTCCTTTCTTTCTTTCTTTCTTTCTTTTTTTTTTTTACCATATAACGTGTTCCACAAAATAGACCTCTCTTATTTCTTTTCAGTGTAAGCTGGAACTACAGGGTATCAAGGGTACAGTCGATCATGCGGCAGCTTTTGGAAGAATTGCCTTTTCTTGCCCCAAAAAAGAGGTAATGTTTGGTCCGAGATCTTTGGCTTAAGCTCTGTGACTAGCTAGTTGAACCTGCTAAGAAGGTCAGCAGCCCCCCCGCCCCGCCCCCCCCAACTCCTTCTTTAGGTTCTTTCTGACTGTGGCTTTGGTATCAAGTTCAACAGTTGTCTCTAGAGCGGCTGAGATAATAAAATCAAACATGTGGTGCCTGAGTTCTCTCTGGTCGATCTGATACTCCCCCAGGGCTGCTGAGGTACGTGACCCCTTGCTCACTGTGCCTCTCTGTCTTCCTCAAGTTACCAGACTTAGAAGACTTAATGAAAAGGGAGAACCAGAAGATTCTGACTCCCCTGGTGAGTCTGGATACCCCAGGGAAAGCAACAGTACAAGTGGTCATTCTGGCCGACCCTGTAAGTATTACTCACGGAAGGGATGGGCTGCACCAGGGGTTTCCGCAAGGTGTCTTCCCACCAAATGTCTTTTCTCTTTATTGGGGTAGGATGGACATGAAATTTGCTTTGTGGGGGATGAAGCATTTCGACAACTTTCTGAGATGGATCCAGAAGGAAGCAAACTGTTGGATGACGTGAGTCTCATTTCTGACTTTATAGCCCTATAGGCCCACCAGGGATGGTGTTGAGTGTGCGGGGGAAGGGCTGAAGCAGCAGGCTCCACAGCCGTGTCCTTTTTCTCTTGGGGTGACTTTTGAGCCAGGAATATGTGTTTTCATTGCTACCGGTATGACTCTAGTAAGATTTTATTTTTAAGTAATCTCTACACCCAACAACCCCGAACCCACAACCCCAAAATCAAGCATTTGATTCATACTCTACCGATTGAGCCAGCCACGCGCCCATAAATTTTTTTTTTTTTTTAAGTAATCTACGCCCTAAGTGGGGCTTGAACGCATGGCCCCAAGATCAAGAGTTGCATGCTCTACCAACTGAGCCAGCCAGGCGCCCCTCAACTTCAGTTTTCTTACCTAAAAATTTGAGAAAATCAGATTAACCACCTCACAGGTTTGTCGTATGGTTTCTAGAAGGTGGCAAACTGCTGACGTAATAGCAGACGGTTAATGTCAACGAAAGCATTTATAAATTGTATCATGAAGGAAAATAGAATGTCAGGCAGCCTCTCAGGTGGCACATTCGTTAGACTCTTTTCCTTCTTGCTTTTTCGTATCACTGACCAACTTTGTCCTCTTTTGAGTTCCGTCCGCTTTGGCCTGCCATCTTCATATCCGACAGCTTCTCAGACACAGGCACAGCTTTCCGTCTCATTCCAAAACGCCTTACGTGTGCTCCCACTCTGGCTCTTTTATTCTCGTGTACCATTCTGCCCCTTCTCTGAGTCCTCTGGTGTACGTCTCCGCTGAGCTGCAACCATCATCCTTTCTCTGACTCTTTTTTTTTTTTTGAATTTTATTTATTTTGAGAGACAGTGAGAGCAGGAGAGGGGCAGAGAGTGGATAGAGAGAGTCCCAAGCAGGCCCCTCACTGTCAGCGCAGAGCCCGGTGTTGGGCTGAACCCATGAACCATGAGATCGTGACCTCAGCTGAAACCAAGAGTCGAACGCTTAACCGACTGAGCCACCCAGGCGCCCCCATTCTCTGACGTCTCATTTCTAGTCCCTACTTCTCCCTAAGCTCCAAACAAGTATTTGTTGTTGTCACTAAAGTAAAATATACATGGATTTTTTTTTTTTTTTTTTAAGAGAGAGAGCTTGATCGGAATGTGGGGCAGAGAGAGAGAGAGAAAGAATCTGAGACACCCAGGCGCCCCCACGTAGAATTTAAATGAGCAGAAATTTAGTTTTCAATTTGATAATAAGTTTTGACAGCTAAATATTCTCATACGACTGCTGCTCAAAATACAGAGCATTTTCATCATTGTAGGAAGTTCTCTCCTGCCCATTTCCAGCTCGTTCCCACCCCTGCCTCCTAGAGCCAGCTGCGGTACTGATTTCTGTCACGTTATTTTTGTTTGTCCTTGGACTTCATGTAAGTGGAATCCTCCAACAGCTACTCTTTTGTGTTTGGCTTCTGTCACTCATTTTTGAGATTCCTCCATCTAATTGTACGTATCAGAATTCCTTTTTTTAAATGCTTATTTATTTGAGAGAGAGAGAGATTTGGTGGATATTTGTTGTTTCCAGAGTTTCACCTATTTATGAGGAAGACTACTATGAACATTCTTCTTTTTTTTTTTTATAAGTTTATTTATTTCGAGAGAGAGAGAGCGTGAGTAGGGGAGGGGCAGAGAGAGAGGGAGAGAATCCCAAGCAGGCTCCGTGACATTAGCGCAGAGCCCACACTCTTCTGTGAATCGTATAGACCTGAATCATTTATCTTGGACCCATACCTGAGAGTGGAATTGTTTTTACTTTATAAGAAACTGCCGAACAGTTGTCTGAAGCGATTGAACCACCTTACACTCCTACCAGCCAAGTACGTAGCGGAGAGTTCCAGCTTTTCCACATCCTCGCCAGCATCTGTGCTTTCCTGGGTTTTTGTTTTAGCTCCCCTGGAACGCGTGGAGCACAGCGTGGCTCAGTCTGCGTTCCCTGGTAACTGTTGATGTGGAGCACCTTCGTGTATGCTTATTGGCTCTTTGCATACCGTCCTTTGTGTGAATTACACGCTCAAGTCTTTCATCCATTTCTTTCCTTAGTAGATTTCATTTTTAATACTTGATGATTAAAAATTCCAAAAACGCATTGGAGAATACAGCAAGCCCCTACGTAATTGTCCCCAGTCAACTCTGCCATAATCTCTTACCATTCTCTCCACCCCACTTTTTTTTTTTTTTTTTTTTTTTTTTTTGCTGGGGAATTTTAAGGCAAATCTTAGATGCTGTATTATTTCAACCCTAAGAGTTGGACGCTCAACTGACTGAGCCACCCAGGCGCCCCTCCCTGTGTATTTTTTATTTATTTATTTATTTTAAATATTTTTTTTAACATTTATTTATTTTTGACAGAGAGAGAGTACGTGAGCAGGGGAGGGGCAGAGAGAGAGGGAGACACAGAATCCGAAGCAGGCTCCAGGCTCTGAGCCTGTTAGCACAGAGCCTGACGTGGGGCTTGAACCCACAGACCGTGAGACCATGACCTGAGCCGAAGTCGGCCGCTTAACCAACTGAGCCACCCAGGCGCCCCGCCTCCCTGTGTATTTTTTAATTAGCTTTAATGAAACTGGACTCTCTCAATACAGAACAATGTATATGACCCACTGAGTCTCATGACAAAGCAGGATGGAAGACACGCCTCTGATCTCTTCTACATTTTAGTGATTCTAGTCTATAATCTCTAAATATGAACGTATTTGCACACTCTGTCTGCTCACATGATTTTATCCTCCTGGAATGGCCCGTCTGTCATTTGAATTTTTGCGTGTTTTTCAAGGCCTGCTCAAATCCATTTTTAAAAACAATCTCGTTGATTGGTTGGAGTTCTTCTGGAAGCAAGTCATTTGTTAAATATCTCCAAATGCAAGTACTTTTCCCAGTCTATGGCTCGCTGATTTATTTTAACACAGTCTTATAAGAGCAGAAAAAAATTCTAGTCTCCAAGTATTTGTTATCTTTCCACATTTTTTCTTGTGGTTGATTTCGAGTTTCATAGCGTTGTGGTCTGCAAATATGCACGGTATGATCTTGGTCTTTGTGTGCTTGTCGAGGGCTGGTTTGTGTCCCAGTATGTGATCTGTTCTGGAGAACGTTCCACGTGCACTCGAGAAGAATGTGTATTCCGCTGCTTTAGGACAAAATGTTCTGAATGTATCTGTTAAGTCCATCCGGTCCAGTGTGTCATTCAAGGCCATTGTTTCCTTGTTGATTTTCTGTTTAGATAATCTGTCCATTGCTGTAAGGGGGAAGAGCAGAAAAAATTTTAAGTCCAGTTTTCAACTTTTTTTTTGTTTAGTGCTGTCTCTGTGCAGACTAGTGTTAACAGCCAGGGAAACCTCTTCACCCAGATAAACCATGGGCATTTCAAAAAATAGAACAATTTAGGGGGGCCTGGCTGCCTCAGTTGGAAGAGCATGCAACTCTTGATCTCAGGCTCGTGAGTTCGAGCCCCACGTTGGGTGTAGAGGTTACTAAAAAATAAATAAAACTTTTTTTTTTTAATTTAAGTAGAGCAATTTAGGGGTTTCTGGGTGGCTCAGTCGGTTGAGCATCTGACTTCAGCTTAGGTAATGATCTCAATGGTTCATGAGTTCGAACCCTGCGTCGCGCTCTGTGCTGACCGCTCAGCCCTTGGAGCCTGCTTCGGATTCTGTGTCTCCCTCTCTCTCTGCCCCTCCCCCACTCACGCTCTGTCTCTCTCAAAAAATAAATAAACATTAAAAAAATTTTTTTAAAAAGGTAATTTAACATTTTTCTCTTTTAGAAGGAAGACCGTCCTGAACATCCTTATGTAAATCTTGTAGACAGGTTCCATTTCTCTTGGGTAAACACCTAGCAGTGCAACTCCTTTTCCTTTAGCATTTAATAGGCTTTTTATCTTAGAATAGTTTGGGACTTATAAAGCAATTTTTGAACGTCGTTTCTCCTCACCCCTAAGTTCTGTTTAGCTATTTAGTCACCAAGAGGTGTGAGTTCCACTCTGAAATCTCCTGTCTCTCCACTCCCCTTTGGAAAGGGCCCTCGCGTTATCACCTGTAATACTGCCGAAGCCTCCTCTCACCTTCCAGCCGTCCCCTGCTGCCAGCACCAGCTTTCTAACGCATAAATCCAGTAATTTCAAAACCTGTTTAGTCTTCTCCTAGCTCCCGTTGTCTCCAGGATACATTCCAAACTCTCTGACAGAGCATGGGACCTGTCTGGCCCTTCCCTGCTCTCTGATCTGTGCTGCCCCTCTCCCTCCCTCTCCCTCCCTCACCCCTATTCCAGTCCCGGTGAGCGGCGGATAGGCACTAAGATGTGTCTTCTCGCCTCCACCCGAAGCTTTGCTTCCTTTCTTCTTATTGGGCTCATCCTTCAGAACTCAGAGCTTTCTCGGATTCTCCACACCAGAGCGTGTTGTTTCCCCCCATTTTTTATGGCTCCGAAGTGACAGAAACGTCTGCATCTTTGTCAGTTCTCTTACTTTGCATACCTTGATTTTCAAAATCCTTTTTATGTTCATCAAAAGAAAGTCACATAGCACCAAGATTCTATAAAAGTCAGTGCAACAGTGTCTCACCCCATCTTTCACCTTCACGGTTTCTAAATAAAAAATACACGTACTTCTGTTTCTTCATCTTCAGTGGCAGACGCCATCTTTGCACTTCCTGCTGAGGCAGATGAGTCTTTTTATACCGTTTCTCCGACCACTTAGTTGTTTTGATCTGATAACACCTTGTGTTTCTATTATAGCAAATGCCCTAGGAGACACACACATGGTGTGCCCTCATGCAGGATAGGTATCTCCATCTGAGTTCCTCAGCTATTCTGTCCGCTCCTCAAAGCCTCAGACTAGGTCTCTGCCACCACACCTGAACGTAACATCACGCCTGGCTCATATTGAAAACTGGCATTTTTAAAGGTATTTCTATACTTGATTTTTGACTGAATAAATTAACGTATATCCTTACCAAATACCCATTTAGCATATGCATGTTTGTATTACAGGAAGTTATTATTATTTTTTTTTAATTTTTTTATTTTTTGAGAAAGAGAGCAAGCAGTGGAGGGGCAGAGAGAGAGGGAAACACAGAATTGGGCTCCAGGCTTCAAGCTGTCAGCACAGAGCCTGGTGCAGGGCTTGAACTCAGGAACTGTGCGATCATGACCTGAGCCAGAGTTGGACCCTTAACAGACTGAGCCACCCAGGTGCCACTGGACAGGAAGTTTTAAAAGACTTAGGTTCTAAGCGTAGATCCCTCTATAAGCCCTTCTCCATGGTCTCAACGTCGCAGAAGAATAAGATAAAAACACTCTAGTGGAACCAAAACATATTCACAAGACTTCCTTTTTAATTAGGAGGCGCCAAACTAACCAGCAGTACCAACATCAGTGGAATGGTGTCAGAGGCGGCATAGTAAAAGCAAATCGTTCCAGGCTTAATAGCTAAAACATGAAAATAGCTTTTCCTATCTGGTCTCGTAACACCAAGTCTCATTAGCACTAAAAGATTCTTGAGAGCCCACCCAGACGTGAAGAGTGACAGCCCCTTCCGTTCTTGCAGGGACCCCGCAGCCTGGTGTGCTTGCACTGTGTCTTAATTGTTAATGATTGTGGACAGCGCAACGAGAGGTACCAAGCGGACTGTGTGTTTTGTTTTATAGACTTAAATATAAATTCCAATTCTCTTTCTGTAGGCAATGGCGGCAGATAAAAGTGATGAATGGTTTGCTAAACAAAATAAACCAAAGGCTTCGGGTTAACAGAAGACATCTCGTGGAATGAGCCTTTGTGATTCCCGTCTGGCACCTGCGAGGCCTGCTGTGTCCGTAGCTG
This sequence comes from Paguma larvata, assembly GCA_030068075.1. Taxonomy (NCBI): domain Eukaryota; kingdom Metazoa; phylum Chordata; class Mammalia; order Carnivora; family Viverridae; genus Paguma; species Paguma larvata. The sequence continues at coordinate 8,953,654 of CM057843.1, forward strand.
ATAAATGCTCTCACGACTTGGTTGTTTCCTGAACAGGCAAGGAGACCGGGGTGGTGAAGATCTGTGTGTTTTAATCTTTGAAAGCCCCAAGATAGATTTGAGAAATAAAATCTTACTATTACCAGCCCCATCAGAGGCGAACTCTTGCTGTCAGCTGCGCCGTCCCGGGGATGGCACGTTCCACGTGTAACTCTAGTACATTAGTAATAAATTATTTTTCAGCCTGGGCAGCTACGTGGGACGTTACCTTTGGTTGGAGACGAAGAGAATTTTGATAAGCTTACGGCAGGAATACTTCCAGCACCATGATAGTACGCCTTCTAGCAGCCTCCTCTGGCACGCTGTGACAGTGAAGCATCTTAAAGACATGTGGTTCGTGGAATCAAAAGATTGGTCTAACACCCACACATTCCTTGCTTAAAAATTTCGAGTATCCAGAGAAAACAGACGGAAGGATCTCATGCGCTGCGCTGCTCCATGCCTGGCTTCAGGCCACCTGCTTTATATAGTTTTTTTGAAATCCTCGCGAGAATTTCAGTTGCTGAAATATGGATTAGATTTCTGAAATACGGATTAGATGATTTCTTCAGCCTGAAAAAAAAATTTGTTTTAACATTTTCTTATAGTTTTCTGTTTGGTTCTACAGAACAAATTTTAATCGTTGGAAACAATTGTGTTGGCCCTGTTTATTATTACATGGTTTTGGAAAGTATACTCCTGAAATCAAGTGTTTACACCAGCCCATAAGACTCGTGATTTAAAATGCTTGTGGCCAGGTTCTAATTATATAGAAGAAACTGAGGAGATTGAAGAAGGCCGACTCTGCGGTTACCAGTTCCAGAATAATATATATGGAATTACCTCAGTTATTCTCCCGGGCTGGCAGGAAATATCAGGGCTTCGGTTATCTTCCTACAGGGTGGTCTTACCTTCACCGACAGAAAACAGTCCTTTTCCAGCTCCATAGAACTTTTCATTCAACTTAGACTCTCTGTCTTAGAGAAGCAATCAAGAGCTTCAGAGCAAACCAAGTTATAGATGTTCCTTCCCTCGACAGTTGGTTCACCTCCTTTCATATACATGGGGAAATTATTGTGTGGATTTTGAATAACCAAACTTCTCTTTGTCTCTGTAGACTAAGATTTGTTAATTCTCACACTTCCCTTTAAGTAATTCTCGATGTCTCTCTCTGGTAATACTGTTATTGTATAAAGAAACTATGTTTTTTCCAGTGCATTAGGCTACGGACATAGGCCTTCGGAGTTTGTCATAGTAAAATAAATGGTTTCTGTAAGTACTGAATGACTAAACACATACTAGATGTCTTTTTATCTACTTCAGTTTTAACATTCCAGAATTTTTCCTCTCTTAAATTACTGCTATGCATGAGAGAAGTTAAAGCTGTTTATCTGCCTGGGACATGTTGACTTTATAAGCCCCCTTTTATCTCACTGCCGGTCATTTTTCTTTAGCTGCAGTCTTTACCACTGCGTTCGTCCTAAAACCATTTAGTGTACAACTTTGGCCTTTTATCAAAGAATCCAAAAGTTCACCTCTGCCCAGTGTAGCTAGTGATTTTAAACCCCAGGTAGGGTTACTTTCCCACCTCTGATGATGGTATGCTCCACAAGAAAACAAGGTTATAAGAAAAATTGCTTTGGGGGCACCTGGGTGGCTCAGTCGGTTGAGTGTCCGACTGTTGGTTTTGGCTCAGGTCATGATCTCATGGTTCGTGGATTTGAGCCTTGTGTCTGGCTCTGCGGTGGCAGTGCAGAGCCTGCTTGGGATTCTCTCTCCCTCTCTCTCTCTGCCCCTCCTCTGTTTGTGCTGTCTCTCTCAAAATAAATGAAACTTTAAAAAATTTTTTTCTTAAAAAAAAAAGGAAGAAAGATGTGTTTTGTCAATGCTGGTGTTTTAAAACAGTTGGAAAGTTCTTGAGCTTCTTCAGGGCTGTTTTCAGAGCAGTCATTTTGTTTTTGGCCTGGAGGGGTTGTGGACTTCTAGCATACTAAGTTTAAATTTTTTTTTTAATGTTTATTTATTTTTGAGAGAGAGAGAGCACATGCAGGGGAAGAGCAGAGAGGGAGACACAGAATTCGAAGCAGGCTCTAGGCTCTGAACTGTCAGCACAGAGCCTGACACAGGGATCGAACCCACGAGCCGTGAGATCATGACCTGAGCCAAAGTCGAATGGACGCTCAACCGACTGAGCCACCCAGGTGCCCCTAGCATATTAAGTTTAAGTTCAAGTTTTCCCTTGGGTTTAAAGCCAGAGAGATTTAGAATGGCTATGTTGCAGGAGTTCTCCTAGTTAGACCAGAAAGTTAGTATGAAGTTCATATTTGCTTGACATCTTGGTGGAATTCACCAAGCTGTGGACATTCACTGTTCTTTCATGCGACTTTCCGCCCTGGGATGCCATTGTGACTTAGCAGAGTTTTTAGGAGGGCTCCAATTTGTCCCCTGAAATTTATGGTGAGAGTTAATGGGAATTTGCAGTTTGGTCTAAGATTTCCTACCTTTCCTTTGTGAATGAAGTCCATAGGAAATTTACTCTGGCCTTTAATGATCAACAAAGAAATACTCTTGCCTCAGGCCTCTATAAAAAGCCTTGCTCCTACCTGTCCCCATCAGTCCCATTCCCCCTGCCTCCGACTTATTAAGCATACAGTATACTTAGGTTCTCCCTTTCCCCACAAATTTTAGCACACTGTGTACACTATCCTTTTATTTTTTTTAAAGCACATATGTGCATGCATGAGCAGGGGAGGGGCAGAGGGAGAGAGAGAATCTGGGTGGTTTTTTGTTTTTTTAATTTTAGGGAGAGAGGGAGTGCGCACAAGCAGGAAGAGGGGGCAGAGGGGGGGGAGAGAGAGAATCTTCAGCAGGCTCCTAGCTCAGCGCAGAGCCTGACACAGGACTTGATCCCACGACCCTACAGTCATGGCCTGAGCCAAATTCAAGAGTTGGACATTTAATTGAGCCACCCAGGTGCCCCACTTTTTCTTTTTTAATCATCTTACATTTGCTTTCTGCAGTCCTAACTATGGTGCATTTTGACTTTATTGGGTTTTATATATAATGATGTGCCGAACGGTATGGCCATACCTACAGCTCCTGAGTTGACACCATATTTTGGAGCAAGATGTTCCTTTTTTTTTTTTTTTTTTAGTTTGTTTATTTTTGAGAGAGCAAGCAGGAGAGGGTCAAAGAGAGAGGGAGAGAGAGAATCCCAGGCAGGCTCTGTACTGTCAGCCCAGAGCCTGACGTGGGGTTCAGACTCACAGGTGAGATCATGACCTGAGCTGAAATCAAGAGTCAGACACTTACCTCCCCGAGGCCCCCAGGTGCCCTCCATTATTATTTTTACTAGTAATTCACATTTAATGTGAATCAGGGTCCTAAAAGCATCAAAATGTGCTTATACTATCCTCCAAGGAAGAGAGGGCAGCACAACTATTGTACAGCATGGCTCTTGCCCAGTTTATAGTTACGGTCGTTCTTTAGTCACAGACACCACTGGGGTCCCGGGGACACTTTATTCTCAAGTAACTACCTGGTGGGATGTGGTTTCCTTTGTCCTCTGAAGTCTTTATGGTTGTTGCTTCCACTGTTTAAGGGTCCTTCATGAACTGGAGCTGACCTGATGTCATGATCCGCGAAGACAGTGTTTGAGGGGAAGTATTGGGACGGTGCATGCCACAGCAGCGCTGCTTCTCCGAAATGTCTTCAGTGACACCGTTTAGCACTCCATAGCCCAGTGCGCTTTTTGTGCACCGAGGCCTCCGTGATGGTCAACGCCAAGGAGCGGAGGCCGAGCTCAGGCACTTTGGCCCTTGCCTGGGTCAAGGGGTGGGTTGTCCTTCTAAAACAAACTCAGGGGCGCCTGGGTGGCAGAGTCAGTCGAGGGGTCCAACTTCGGCTCAGGTCACGATATCACGGTGCTTGAGTTTGGGTTGTCAGCCCCAGGGCCCACTTGGGATCCTGTCTTCCTCTGCCCCTCCCCTGCTCGCGCTAACACGTGCTCTCTCTCAAAAACAAACCTAAATAACCAAACGAACTCATTTAGTGTACACATAGTGCCCTACAGACATCCCCAAGCAGAAACCAAGGTTAACTACAGACTAATCCCAAGGAAATGTCGGTTCTGCTCGGAGGCTGGGATTTTGAAACCGTCGGCGCCAGTGTTTCTTTCTCATCTGCATTGTTGTCGTGCGTCAATTACGCCGCTAAAAGTTTGACTTCCCTCAAAATATTAACTTCATCAGGCCTATGTTCCACGGAGGCTTTGGGTGGTAGGACTTGAGCTTTTTGGAAGACCTCCTTTTACTGTTGGGTTAGTAGTGAACAGACAACCCCTGAAGAGATGGGGCCTCAGCCTCCTTTCTCCTCTCCCCTGCGAGGCCGAGGCTCTGGAGAACGTTCTTACTGACTGACCTCAAATCTTGGGCAATTTTCATAGCCTGATTCTTCCCCCCAAACCCTCTACTCCTGCCAGGTATTTACAAACACTCCGGGACTAGAAAGCCCGGGAGGTCTCCGGATCCTACATAAAGCCAGTTTTGATGGAACTTTCCCTAGTGGAGAGCTGGTTTTTATATACTTTGGACACCTGCCCAGGACTCTCCCAGTCACTTTGAGCGTGATCACCTTTCAGCAAACAGCAAGCAGTCACTCTCATGCAGTTTAAGTGATTTATTGGGGTCTCAGCTACAGTTGTTACGGCTTCATGACATTTCAGCCATCAGACTTTTAAGAAGCCCTTTTCCCTACCAGAGGAGCCATGCTACTTCATTCCGGTTGACACTCTGTTCTCCTTAACCAGTATCATTTTTCTTCAGTTCTTCCACTTTGGCGACATAGATCCTCATGGCATCCATCTTGGACATCCCTTTGTTCTCGTTCCATGCCTCCCACTTGGCCTTGGCTTTCACATCTGTGTCAGGTGGGGCAGGGATGTTGCAGTCGCCCTGGGTGGCCTGTTTGTAGAAGCTGTACACCAGCAATTTCTCCTGATCACTCACAGGTCCCTTCAATTGCTTGATAGCAGCACAGGCCATCTCAAACTCCACTTGGCACATTGGGGAAACTGAGGCCGGGCTCTTGTGTCTTTTCTAGGTGATAATCGGCACTGGAGGATGGAAGATGGAGAGTTAGAAACACCAGAGGCTAGTGATCAGGTCTCGGAAGAGTGAAAGGGAACAGAGGAGCCAGGGTAATGTTTGAGAACATAGGATATCCGTGTGTGTGTGTGTCTTCTCAGTGAGAAATCAAATATGTTTTTATAAAGTATACATTGCAAACTGAGGCCCATTGGATTGGATCTCCCCCACCATTGCTCTGGCTGGCAAAGTGCATTTTCTGGGGGAGGGCAACCGGTAGCATTTCAAAGGCGTCTCTGATGCCAGAAAATTAAGGATTTTGTGCTGCTGTGAGAAGGAGGCGCTCTGGGGGTCGAGGGACGGATTGTGCGTCTGGCGGGGGGAGGGGGCAGATGGTCTTGAGTGACACCGGCAAACCCGCTGTAGGGGAGGATATCGCTGAGTGCCACACCCATGCTGGTTAATGGGCAGCCTGGGGAGGGCGTTCAGCGCGAGTAATCCTGAGGGTTACTGGATGGGAGCGAAAGCGGAACCTGGGATGGAGCTAGCGGGTAGGAGCCACTGGGAGTCAGAAGGCTGGGATGTGCAGGACCGGGACCGACCCGCTGTTGAACCGCGCGGGCAAAGATGGCTGTAGAGCCCAGGGGCCAATGACGGGACAGACGTTTCGGGGCGGGGCGGGGCACGCACGGCGGAAACGAAGTGCAAGTACTTGCCTGTTGGCTGGTTGGAGGCCCCGGGCTGGTAGGGGGCGATGTGGGCCGGGCTGTCTGGGCGCCGCGGCCCTGTTGGTGAGTACCGCGCGTGCGCGCGGGGCGGCGGGAGGCCTGCGACCCGCCGCGCGGAAGCCGGGGCTGAGATTGTGGGCGGGGGCTGAGGCGCGCGGCCCATTGTCCCGCCCCCCGGAACTGCCCATTGTGCCGTGGCGCCTGCGCTGCACTCGCGGCCTCGCGGGGGAGGGGCGGCCTCACGGCCGCTGGCGTCGCCGCCATGGACCTAGGTGGGTGTCTCGACTGCCCGTCCTCGGCCCTCCTGGTTCGCGTCCCGAAACGGGCGACCAGGGCGGTACTGAGCGGGCCCGGGCTAAGGGAGACCTCCGGGTCGGGGAGGGTTTTCGGGGGCGGGGGTGTCCTCGGAGGCCTGGGGTCGGGAGGCCGGGCTCTAACCCGGCCCCGCAGCTCCTTGGCCGGCATCTTGCCCCTCCCGGATGTCTTTCCACGTGAGGGGCCAAGCGGATGTAAACTTAGATTTTCTTGAAGGTGGACAGGGTTCGGGCACGTGCTTGGGCAAATGCCGGGCTCAGAAGACGCCCCGGGGAATCCCGGATTCCCCGACAGTCTCATTTATTGAACCGCTACCGAGTTGTTGAGCAGGCGTTTTACGCTCGTGAGGTTCTCATTGATAAAACGGGGACAATGATAGTGTAGCCACCACACAGTCTGGGGGCGTTTGGATTGAGAGCGCGTGTACACAGTGTCTAGTACGGTGCCTTGTGCACAACTAAGGATCATGCGACCATGTCCCGCTGTGGGGAGGGCCGCAGCAGCCGAGGCGGCACTTTTGAACTTCTGTGCACTTTGATTCAGAACCCTCACAGGCAGGGTCTGCGGGAAGGGAGCGGGGAGCTAGTATAAATCAGGGGCTCCGTGTCCAGCCTCCCACCCTGCTGGACATGCTCTTAAGGAGATAAGACCAGGAGGCTGTTGTGTGAGTACTGGGGTGAGGCACCCCAAGATGTGCCAGTAGAAATACAGTCCCCAGGACTGCAGTGGTGGAACAGAGAGTTCGGAGCCCTGCAGCTGCGGTGATTTGTGTCCCAGCCCCATCACACTGTAGTCGAGACATCCTGAGCAAACCTGAGCAAAGCGTTTCTGAATCTCCACATTCCCATCTCTGAAGCAGGAATGAAAGTTGATTTAAAGATTCAAAAAGATCTTCTTGCACAGTTCCCGGCACGGCGTAAACACTTAAACATAAGCATCAGTTAACCAGGAGTGATAAAAATTCTTAGGATTTGCCCAGCGAGTAACCAATAGCTCGTGGGACTTACTCCTTCAGGTAGCACAGTGAACACACCCACTGCCTCTGGAAGGTGGGTTTTGAGGCCCAAACATTTCAGCTGAGCTGACAGTGCAATAAAATTCAATTTACAGACTCATGGAGGACATATTTTGGGGCCCTAGGGGAGCAACCTGAGCCAAAAAAGGGGGCGGGCAGAACCCCAGTGAGACCCCCTCAGGCACCCTAATCTTCTCTGGGGGTCTGCCTTGGCCACTGGGAGTCCAGCTGAATCGCCTTCAGCAGTTGGTTGCATAGGAGTGCTGATCCTTTGCCTTCAGCTGCTCCCTTAAAGCTGAAGGACGAGAGCTTTTTAAATCTCCTGAATCAAGGTTCTCTTGCTGGCTCCCGGCCTGTATAAAATGGGCAAGATGGGTTCGTGGAGGCATGAGAGAATGAGGGAGGGGTGGTATCTCCACGCCCCGGGGAAGGGGGGAGTAGGCAGGGATACTGAATAGTGAGTCGTGTTTGTATTCTTGATTTTGTTTCTGGGCCAGAAGAGGCTTACTTGAGGAAGACCTCTGTCCTTTCCTGTTACTGGGTTCAGGAAGCCAAAGAAGAGTGCCAAGGTTCTGGTGCTGCCAACAGTGGAAGGATTTGGGGGGAATCGACATTTATTGAGCAGGTTTTCAGGCTCCTTGTGGCCAGATGCTTACTGTAGCTGTATCTTATTTAATGCTCAGCAGCTCTGGGAGATGAAATCGGGAGCTAACGGCAACCACCTCCGCCAAAGGTTCGACTAATACTATCGCTTGATCCTCACAGTCCTAACAGGAAGTCTCCGTTCTCCCCAAATACGCAGAAGGGAAGCTCAGAGAAGGAATCTAAGAGCACGCGGCTTTTAAACAGTCGAGCTAGGATTTAAAGCCGTGTCTAATTGAACATCCCCCAGTGCCTTCCTTGAGAAGTCTGTTGATTCACGGCTCACTGGAGGAAGGGCTTTTCTTTCGTAATCTCGTGTTTGCCGTGTGTCTACCTCTCGGTTTCTACCAGAGAACCAGAGCCTTCGTAACTTGTTCTGGTTTGACAGGAAGAGCTGTGGGGTAAACTGTTTCCCTGAAAGGCAGAACGTCGGAAATCTGTTCGCAAGGCAAGGCCGTAAGGGAAAAGAGGGAAGGCCGGACCGTCTGATTGCTTCTCTGCCCACAGGCCTGGCCTGTGGCTCTACCTCAGGCTGTGCCATTACTGAGAGGCTCCATTGTCATGTTCCACTCACTGGGCGGCCCCTGCAGCTTGGCACTGCTGCGCGCTCTCTCTCTCTCTCTCTCTCTCTCTCTCTCTCTGTCCCTCAGCCCTTCCTCCCCACATCCTCAGCGGCCCCTCCTGTGCTGGAGGGCCTAGCCCTTCCCTTTTCACACGGTTTCCTGCAGGATCTCCTTCACTTCGTTCATTCCATCGATGCCCTCCGGGCAGATAGCTCCCCAAGCTGCATTTCGGGGTGCACTCACCCCCACTCCCCATTGCTGGAGGGCGTTTCTCCCTGAATGGTCTGCCTCAAACTCCAAATAGCCCAGACCAAACAGCGCTCCCTCCAAAGCTGTCGTGATCCTCCTGCGTTCCTCCGGTGATGCCCATTGTCTTCCCAGTCCGGGCTGGAGAGTTTGGGAGTCCTTTGGTATTCCTCAGGCCAGTCCTTTGGACCCCAGCTCTGCAGCAGCTCTCAGAACCAGCCCTTCTTCCCCGCCTCGCCGAACCCTTCCCGCGCCTACCCCTGAGAGTGGCAGCGAGGCCTGTACGAACTGATGTCTCTCTGCCTCTGACTTCTAATTATTTTAAAGATTTTTTTCACCACTCGTGCGGCTTCTCTCTGTGCAGGACCCTTGAATGTCTGCGAAGAAATGACTATCCTGCACGGAGGCTTCTTGCTCGCTGAGCAGCTGTTCCACCCCAAAGCGCTGGCGGAGCTGACCAAGTCTGACTGGGAGCACGTCGGGCAGCCCATCGTGGAGGCCCTGAGGGAGATCTCCTCCACCACCGCGCGCTCCCAGCCCTTCGCCTGGAAGAAGAAAGCTCTGATCATCATCTGGGCCAAGGTGCTTCAGCCCTACCCTGTCACCCCTTCCGACACCGACACTCGGTGGCAGGAAGACGTGTTCTTCTCCGTGGGCAACATGATCCCTACCATCAATCACACGGTGCTTTTCGAGCTGCTCAAGTCTCTGGAAGCTTCCGGACTCTTTATCCAGCTCCTGATGGCCCTGCCCACCACCATCTGCCGTGCAGAACTGGAGCGCTTTTTGGAGCACATGTCTGTTGACACCTCTTCGAAGGACGTGGCCTTTTTCCTCAGCGTCTGGTGGGAAATGATAAAGCACAGAGGCAACCAGCAGGACCCCCTGCTCTCCCAGTTCAGAACGATGGCCCATAAGTACTTGTCCTCTTCAGATGAGTTCTCCCACCCTCCAAAGAGGTTTAAGTCAGACCCCGACGTGTGTCCTACTATGCCCCTGTTGGCCATGCTGCTCACTGGGCTGAAACAAATCCAGAATCGGATCCTGTGCCCGGGGATGAAGTGCTACGCGCTAGCCAACCTGGCCGACATGCTGACGGTGTTCGCCCTGATGGAGGACGACCCCCAGGAAGTGTCTGCAACCGTGTATCTGGACAAACTGGCCGCGGTGATCTCCGTGTGGAATTCGGACACCCAGAACCCGTATCACCAGCAGGCGCTGGCAGAGAAGGTAAAGGAGGCAGAACGGGACATCAGCCTGACCTCCCTGGCCAAGCTCCCGAGCGAGACGATTTTCGTCGGGCTGGAGTTCATGTGCAGCCTGCTGCGGGAGTGGGGGGAGGAGCTGCAGACCATGCTCAACAGCAGCCAGGGGGTGAGTTACGACAGCTACCGGCTGTGCGACAGTCTGACGTCCTTCAGCCTGAACCTGAAGCTCTACCTGGATTCCACCAGCCTGTCCAAGGAGGAGAGGCAGGTGGTCTCCGAGCTGGCGGAGTATGTAGGGGACTTCCTGAGGAAGACGAGCAGGGTGCTGAAGAACAAGGGCTTCGAGAAGGACATCACTGCCTCGGTCGCCATGGCCATCATCGAGCAGAAGATGGACCGGCATATGGAAATGTGCTACATCTTCGCTTCTGAGAAGAAGTGGGCCTTCTCGGACGAGTGGCTCGCCTGCCTGGTGAAGAACCAGGCCCTCTTCCAAGAGCCGGACTTGGTGCTGAAGCTGCTGGAGACCGTGATGGAAGTCACCGTGACCGACGTAGCCGTCCCCGAGTGTCAGATCAAACAAGTGACCGGCTTGATCCTGGAGTGTTATGCCGACCTCTCGCTGCCAGATAAAAACAAAGTCCTGTCAGGCATCCTGCTCGCCTGGGGGCGAAAGGGTCTGTCTGAGAAGCTGGCCTACTTGGACGGGTTTCAGGAAGACCTCAACACAACTTTTAACCAGCTGGCACAGAGCGCCTCTGAGCAGGGCTTGGCTAACGCTGTCGCTTCTGTGGCCCGCCTGGTCATTCTGCACCCAGAGGTCACGGTGAAGAGAATGTGCTCCATGGCCGTGGTCAACCTCGGCACTCACAGGTTCCTGGCTCAGATCCTCACTGCCTTTCCTGCCCTTCGGTTCATGGAGGCGCAGGGCCCGAATCCGCCCATCAGTTTTGTGGTGTCCTGCCTCAAAGAGACCGTCTGGGCAAAGTTCTCTACACCCAAGGAAGAGAAGCAGTTTTTGGAGCTCCTGAGCTGCCTGATGACCCCTGTGAAGCCCCAGGGGATCCCAGTTGCGGCTCTTCTTGAGCCGGACGAGGTGCTAAAGGAGTTCGTCCTGCCTTTCTTGATGCTCGACATCAAAGAGGTGGACCTCAGTTTGAAGATCTTCATCCAGACTCTCCAAGCAAATCCGTCTTTAGAGGAGTACTGGCTGCAGACCTGTTCCCCGTTCCCCCTCGTCTTCAGCCTGTGCCAGCTCCTGGACTGCTTCAGCAAATACTGGCAGCTCCCCAGGGAGAAGCGGTGCCTCTCTTTGGACGGGAAGGATCTGGTGATCCGTATCCTGGAGCTCCTCTGTGAGATCGTGCTGGCTAATGCCGACACCTTCTCGCCAGACACCTGGATCAAGTCCCTGTCCTGGCTCCACCGGAAGCTGGACCAGCTCGACTGGACGGTGCGCCTGAGAATGAAGAACCTCTTCGAGGGCCACTTCAAGTGCGAGGTGCCGGCCACGCTCTTTGAGATCTGTAAGCTTTCCGAGGACGAGTGGACCTCGCAGGCCCACCCCGGGTACGGGCCGGGCACAGGGCTTCTCGCCTGGATGGAGTGCTGCTGCCTCTCCAGCAGCATCTCTGAGCAGATGCTGGCCCTCTTGGTGGTAGATGTGGGCAACCCTGAGGAGGTCAGATTGTTCAGCAAGGGCTTTCTGGTGGCCCTGGTGCAAGTCATGCCTTGGTGCAGCCCCCAGGAGTGGCAGTACCTTTACCAGTTGACCAGGAGACTGTTGGAGAAACAGCTCCTACATGTCCCGTATAGCCTGGAGTATATTCAGTTTGTTCCTCTGCTCAATCTGAAGCCCTTTGCCCAGGAGCTCCAACTCTCCGTACTCTTCCTGAGAGCTTTCCAGTTTCTCTGCAGCCAGAGCTGTCGTAATTGGCTTCCTATGGAAGGCTGGAGCCACGTGGTCCGACTTCTCTGTAACGGTCTGACCAACCTCCTGGACTCCGTTAGGTCGCTACAGTCAGTCGGCCCTTGGGCTCAAGGACAAGAACAGGACCTGACCCAGGAAACCCTGTTTTTTTATACCCAGGTGTTCTGTCACGTTCTGCACATCATGGCCATGGTCCACCAAGAGGTGTGTGAGCCACTCTACGTTTTGGCCTTGGAAGTCCTCACCTGCTACGAAACCCTGAGCAAGGCCAACCCTTCTGTTAGTTCCTTGCTCCAGAAGGTGAACGAGCAGCGCTTCTTAAAGTCCATCGCCGAGAACATCAGCCCTGAGGAGCGGCGCCAGACCCTGCTGCAGAAGATCAGCAGCTTCTGCCCTTTGTAGTCAGAAAGCAGCGGGGCCTCCGCGCGGGCGGGGTCTCGGGGTCGGGCTGAGAAACAGACTTTCCAGTTACGTGAAATTGTACACAGGCTAAGAAGGTATATGGCGATAACTGTAAAGAAAATAGTTTCTTAGGTATTTGTAACATACAAATTATAAAATTCTCTTCTGAGTTTCATCGTGTCTCTTGAGTCTTTCTCACCAGTAGTCTAGACTTAGAGATGCTCTGACTTTGGCTCAGCTAGAGTCTTGACGACCAAGGCAGGCTGGGAGGAGCGTGTTCCTAACCGGACCTGTCCACCCAGGATTTGGCAAGTGAGTCCAAAGGTGAAGTCACCCAAGTGGAAAAGTGACAAGGTATATAGTTCTTTTGCAACGAAACCCTCAAGAGTCATCTCGTGCCCTCTTGGAAAGGGCAAGGAAAAGGCACTCTCTTCCGCCAGCACTTGGCCACGTGATTTGCGTGCCCAAACGGCCTGCGACATCGTAAAAGAACGTTGGACCAAGAGGCTTAAATGTCAGGGGGTGGACTACTAACCTCAGAAAACGGGTGACTTTGGAACTGCCGTACGGTCTGAACTCCATTCAGTGGGGCCGGGAAGGGCTGTGTATCAACCAGGTCTGGTAAACAGCAGAGGTGGGTGTAAAGAATGGGTGTAATTATCCTCTGCCTAGGGTAGGTTGTCCTGGTTTTGAAGAGTGGGAGCAGGCAGTGTGTGCAGAAGCATGAAAATGCCAGGGTATATCCCAGAACTCTGAAAATTGGTCGGTGAGGTATTTTAATTTGGGAGGCATGGAAGGGGAAAGGATATGCCCCGTCACCTTCCTGTGCACACCTTTGCTCAAAATAGGGCAGTATTCGGGTCACCACCACCACCACCACCACCCCTGCCTGAAGGGGGTTGGCTTAGTGGCCTACATTTGGTTTTCCACCCTCCCCATTCCCCTAATTGGGACTTACCTAGGAAGGGAAGAAAGCGCCAAAAGTTACCTGACCGATGGGCTTGAACCCTGGGATCCTACAGTGTGTTCTTGGAACCCCAGAAACGTTAGGGTAAGGTATGAGCTAGGCCCTCCTGGACACTGACAGCATAACCACACGCCCCACACCCCTACTGCTGCCAGCTGCAGGGACGGGAACACAGACCAGAAACAACAACACACGACAGTGAGGTCCAGTCAGGTCACAGGACGGATCTGGAAAGAAGTCACTATTGATGTATGTCACACATGAGAAGCAGCTGAGAAATATTAGTGCAATTTAATCACCACAGGGGTGATTTATATACACTGATAATAAAAACGGTAAAAAAAAAATTACAGCATTTTAGGTTTTTTTAAATGGCACCCATTAGAGACTGAAACAGTCAGAATTTGAGACACGGTTACATATTCAGTACTTTAAAAGTTCACGGACAACAATATTAAAAGGCACTTTAAGACATCTAGATTTTTGCCACCACTTGAAAAACCACTTCATGGTAGCTGTCTAAAAACCATCCTAGTGGATAAGGAACGGTTAGCACTGGCACCAGAGGAGCCGATCTGGTGGCAGGTGAAGGAGTCAGTCCACAGGACGTACTTGGGCCGGGGGCCGTCTCGCGCGCTTGCCCTCCAGCCTTCTGTGGCGAAGTGGCAGTACGTGCACGTAGGAACAGGCTTTGGAACACAAGCTCTGGCTTACAAGGCAGCCTGGAGGAGCCGTCTCCTGGTGTGGAATACCAAAGTTTCCACGTCATACGGAAAGGACAATGTCAAAGAGCGGGGTTACCCAGTAAAGAGCTCGTAGGCACCATTTCGCTTTACCCCTCTCGTTTTTCACCGCGGCACCCTGTGCGCGGGGATACAGGGAAAGCTGGGCTTGCGGGGACGGGCTAAAAAAGGAACAGTATCTGTGACTTCACAACAAGCTCACGCACTGGACACTGGTCTTCCCGAGTCAGCCTGCCGCAGCGCTGATCGAGTGGCCTCGCTGCCCACTCAAGTGCCAGAGGTTCCCTTCCCTGCCTCTTCCCGGCTGCCGGCGAGACTTCTGAACGGAAGTCGGTGGACACGAGCATTCAGTGTTGGCACGTGGAGGACAGGATGAGGCACAGGACCAATGGGTTATCTAGTAAACAATAAAAAAACTAACCTACACACAATGATTTTCCCGGGCCAACATCACAAGAACTGAGGTCAAGAACCAAGTCACCACTTGCTTCTGCTGGCCCAGTATGTGTGGATACTGCCCTGAGTGGTCGGAAAGGTGGGTAGCCACCAGTATTAGGGCCAGGCGGGTGCCCAAACACCTACCACCCTAGTCCGCCTGTCTCCATACCCCCTGCTTCTACCTCCCAGAACCTCTGAGGTAAGACCCAAGACAGGATCCTTGGGCTTGCGTTGAAACCATCATGCTGCCGATGGAAATCTGACAGGAGCCAATAGTTGTTACTAAGAAAAAAGTGCTTTTGCAAAAGGGGCAGGTTAGAAGAGGGAGGTAATAGGAATATTCTTTAGAAAAACTCAAAGCCATCTGCTTATCAATACCCAAAAAGGCTGAGGCCACCCCGGGCACAATCTGGTCCATGGACTACTGAGTGGAGGAGGCGGCCAGTGTGAGGAGGCACCCTCGCTGCCTGACCCCCAAGAGCTATTAGCCATCCTTTTGCGCTGGGGGAGCGTCAAAGAGCCGCGATGCCTTCTTGCACAGCAGAGAGAACCAGTAGAGCTGGGGAGCGATGAGGAAGGCGTTGGCCACGTTGCAGTAGAAAGGGATGTTGAATGGCACTTCGAGCAGGCTTAGTCCCTGCTGCTGGCCGTAGGACTTGTACATGAAAGGGAAAAGAAGGATCCGACAGCAGAGGAAGGTGGTCAGCGTGAGGATTCCGTTCACTTTGTACAGGAGGGTGTGCTGCTGCTTTAGCTGCAAGAGGAGAGAGGAGGAGAGAGAATGCAGAGTCACCGGAAGGCCGTGCCTTCAGGGAGCGGCTAGCCCAAGTCCCCCCCGCGGTCAGGGCCAAGCACCGAGTCTTCGGACGCGTGGAGAAAAGATGGCCGAATGCTGCCGCATTTACACGGGCGTATAGGCTCGGGGCTTTTCCAAAACCGATACTGAATTAGGCGTGAGCCGCCCAGCCGACAGGCGTACAGAAACAGTGGATTAAAAAAAAAAAAATCAACCTGTATCATTTGAATCAGAAGTACAATTCCGACCCCATCGGCTCAGGCGACCAACCGACCTTTAAGTCTGTCCAGGGGTGTCCTATCCCACTATTCCCAGCACGACGGGATTTCGCCAAAGCCCACAATCTACCCCAGAAGAGCAGAGCCGGCTTCCTCCGCACTGCGACTGCCCTTTCACGCATACATGCCTGGATCAGAACTCTGCCCAGCGACACGAACGGAGTGCTCAGCTCTGCCGTGAAGATGCAGCCAACGAAGAAGTCCCCAAGGTCTCCCCTAAGCCTCTGCGGAGGGAAAGGGGAGGGGGGAAAAAAAAGGGAAATAAGACATGGAGGTGAAGGCACCACCGGAAGGAAAATTCTAACTAGGGCCATTGGAAAGGGTGACCGCGAGAGCCCACGAAGAGAAAGGGAAATGCTAAAGGAGCGAGTCCAGGCCCAGGGAGCGGGCTGCCGCTTCCGCAGCGGTGACGCTTTGACGGGCAAATCCCTGGGGTCCAGAGGCAACTTCAGATCAGCTGATTGCATCACACACCAAGCTTTTTCTGAATTTCAATGTCAGCCGGAAGGAACCCTGTAGCCTACTTTTGGGTATCTAACTTAGTCATGCCAAGGGCGCCTAGCCAGTTTAATTGAACAAAATATGTGCCAGACCCTGTGCTGGATGTTAGGGCCCCAAAGCAATCAGGAGAAGCTTCTCGAAGAATGTGATGTACCCTACCACTCCTTTTCTCTTAAGAAAACCAGGCTAGCATACTCTGTCACCTCGTACCACTGGGTACAAGAAGTGAACTCTTAGAGCCCTAATTTCTTTACCTATGGTACGGGACTAAATAATATCTAATTATTTTCTAGTAACTTCTAATCACAAGTGGAAAGCTGCAAGCCCCTGTCACCTGGTAGGCACTCAGGAATTACTAGTTACCTTCCGGCATTCCCATTCTCTGCCTTGTTGGGCAGGGTTTTGTGGGGAAACGGATCCGAGGAGATCGTGAGGCTCTCTGCTTTGAGAGTGTGCTTTTGTGATCTCCAGAGAGTGCGTACGGTACGGTACTCTCCGGCACCGTCAGAGCAAAGCACCAGCTGACTGAGCTACACTCGTTTCTTTAAAATAGTTTTCATGTTGCCCTGCATTGTATTGCATATTGCTCTTATATCGTGTGTTGTGACTCCAGAGCCTGGGAGTCGCAGAGGGCTGGGGGACCGCACAGAGGGGATGTTGGTAAGGAGGATCACGGACATTTCAGATCCCTTTTTTTTTTGTCCCTGCAGGATCTGCCTGGGAGGTTTCACTGCTTCAGCAGCTGGCCCAGGAGAGCGGGTGCAGCGGGTAAGGGAAAGACAAGACGTTACTCAGAGGTAATAGTCAGGATAGCCAGTTTCGCAGGAGAAACGAGTGACCGCTGTCTGCGGGTGGCTGTTCCGGAAGGCCATACCTGTGCCACTGGCACGAGGACAAACAGAATGACCGCATGGTGCGTGATCATGAGGCGGTTTTTGCTTAGGAAGCTCTGAAAAATGGTGAGGGACTGTCTGCGGCTCTGGTCTCCGGCTCGGTACCATTCACAGAGGTACATGGCGTAGCAGTCATAGATCATGTATGGAATCAAGAACCAGACATACTCCCGGGCAAGCCAGTGCCTAAAAGAAAGCATATGAATGGGCCATGAGATCATTACGGATCTCAACTACGAAAGCTCAAAGCCGACCTCTTCCCAAACAACATCCCCTTCACTTTGTGCCTAACCAGCTGTTTTTTACTCCAAATGCTTCACGGTGGAGATGCCGACGGCGATAAGGTGAGTGACAATTTTTCTCTGAGTGACAGGGCAAAGTCGTAAGTGTCAAAGGCAGAAAACCAGGATCTGCTCGGCACCACGGAACCAGCCGGCACTATTTCTCTGACTTAGCTACTCGTTTCTAATGGGCTTTCTGGCCTCTTGTGATATAAGCTAACTTGGGTATCGACATCTCTACAAATGAGTCAGTAGCCTCACCAAGAAACTGGTTTGAAGGCAGGTGTCCCAAATGCCAAATCAAATATTTCCCGTTTGACTCCACTTAGTTGCTCAACAGTGGGGAGTTTCCTCTTGCGTCTGCTTGCAACCCCGCTTTAGGGAGTTTCTGGGAAGCTACCCTGGCCATCTTCTTTATAATTCTATGGCTATTCCCAACTGCACTCATGAAGGGAAACACATCTGGAAGCGAGCCCAGGGCCCAAGAGCTGCCTTACAGCGGTCAGACGCCAGAAGGGGGCTGGGGCAAAAGGCGGCGTCCCCATTTACTTGTCCCAAGAGGTTGAATCAACACTTGCAGAGTTTAAATGACTGTGTATCACTGTCCCAGAGCAGAGTAGAAGTCTCTAATTTCTACAATTTTGTTCCCAAATGATAAATAATCATTCTACAGGAAATGGCGGGGGGGGGCGGGGATCAACATAGAAACCATATGCTCTGCTGGGAAGGAACAGCTTCCCTCAGTCAGCAAATTTTTACCGAGCACCTGCGTGTCAGGCAGAAGAGACAATTTAGTTTTCTGGTTCTCGAACTACCGGAATGCGGCATCACCTGCCGTGCTTGCCGAGAACTGTGTTTTCAAGATGATCTAGGTGCCTTTAGAAGATCCTTAGGCAAGGGTTCCTGAATGGTTCAGGTGGTTAAGCATCTGACACTTTAGCTCAGGTCATGATCTCACAGTTCATGAGATAGAGCCCCGCCTTGGGCTCTGCTGACAGTGCAGAGCCTGCCTGGGATTCTCTCTCTCCCTCTCTCTCTGCCCCTAACCCACCCATGCTCGCTCTCTCTCTCTCTCTCTCTCTCTCTCCCTCAAAATAATAATAATAGACTTTAAAAACTCCTTATGCATGCATGTAGAGGCAGAGGGCACAGAAATGTGTCCGTCTCCACTGTGCGATCAGAGGATCTAAGGCCTAAAGATACACAAAAGGAGGAAACGGAAAACCAAACTCAGGTGTGTGACCATGGTGAAGCCACTAAACACAGGGAGCTTCTGAGGGCGAGACCCCACACTGGTGCTACAGAACGGACAATTAATGGTGTGCAGGTATCTTCTGAAACGTTCAGTGGCTGCTTGCCGCTTGCCCTCGCATCAGCGCAGGAGAAATCTCCGGAATCACGTCTGTCAGGTTAGGCTTGGCCAAGGAGGCTGGGTTCCAGTTGGATGTGACAAACTGGGGGCAGTGAGGCAACTTGCCGCATGATCACAAAATGGCCAAAGAGTTGATCTGGCTGACATGCTGTGGTCACTTGAAAGTTCTGGCGACTGAAATACAGATCGGATGAGTTTCATCTTCTGTCTGGCTGACCCGTTCCTATTCTCTGCTCTTCTGAGCTCCTTCCTCTTCCTGCAACTCAACAAGAAACTACTTCGCCCATCCAACTACAAGACAGGCAGGGCCTCGAGCCTCAAAGCGGGAAAGAGGTGACTCGGATCTAGATTCCTTTGCGTCCCCACGCTCCAGGGCGGCTCAGCTTCCACTGCAGGGACCCACACCCTCGGGTTAGCCCAGACACCTTGAAAATGGCCAAAGAGAATAAAAACGGAACCCAGGCAAGCTAATGCTGTTAGCCTAGGGTATATGCAGTCAAAGCCGCTTGACCTATCTTCTGTCCGCGGAGTCCGTAATTCCTTGTGGATGGCTGGTTTTGTCTGAAGAGAGGCATAGGAAGAAAAGCACAAAAGCCACAGGGCAGCACTAATCCCAAGTAAGATCCAGACGCTGAATTTGCAGGCCGCGCGAGCTGGACCCCCGCTCGCTCCCGTTCGCATTCCATCTCAACAGGTGAACAGCAGCACATTTTGCAGAGTCGACATGAGGAAGGGACTAGAAGAGGCTCTGAGACTTGGCCTGCGTGTTTGGATTATCACTCTTCAGGAGACAGTAAGAGTGATTCTGGGAAGGCAGGTGGAAAAAAAATGTTTTCTTCGAAAAACAGGGGAGAGAGGCACAATTGCTGAGATCTAAACCCCTTACAAAGTAGACCACGCCCATCTTTATGATTTTTTTTTCACTGGATGCACCTTTCCTGACCTGCCTCTGGACTGAGCTGATGGGCATACGGGTCAGTTTTCTGAAAACACTAGAAAGAAACCTCTTCATTGCCTTTAGCAAATCCGAGGAACGACGGGAGCCGCACGTGTAAAGAGAGGGTTGGTGGATTCGCTCCTTTCCCCGGAAGGGCTCTCGGCTACCCACGCTGGACGTCCGTTGGCCAATGAATGCTCCAGAGCAGGACCCCCGTGAAATCATTGAAAAGAACCAAAAGCCAGACTTCCGCTCACGAGTAATTCTCACACTCGCATATCTCACAAAGAACCTGGGCCAGCGGCCCACCTTCAGACCTAGAGCCTGTCATTCACTAGGTGTCTTCGGGTTACTTTCTCGTAAGTGGGCGAGGCTGAAGGAGGTAAGGAGAGGAGGAGGGACTAATTATGGTGCCCGAGCGTTCCCCGTCCATCGGCCCCCTGACAGCATGTGCTGATAAAGAACCAGCGCCTGAGAGCACGCGAATAAGGAAACTTGGAAAAACCTGGGCGCCGTCGTGGGCGCCGCTTTCGCCTGGCATCGCATGTTACCTGTCCGTGATCACGTCGTTACAGGAGCGGATGACGACGATCCCCGACCCGCTGGCCAACACGGCCTGCACTGAAGACACCAGCCTAACGTGCGGCAGAGAAGAAAAGCAAACAAAACAAAATCCGGTCCAGAGGCTAGCATACAGCCGGAGCCTTCAACCTGCCTCTCCCCGCTGGCGGCCCGGGCGCAGAGGGAGCGAGGGAGAGGGTGCCGCGGCCGCCGCGCTCCCGACCCCGGCGCCGCAGCTTCCCGCCCGGTCCTGCCCCGCGTGGGCGCCCTCCAGCCCGCTGCCTCTCCCTCCCGGGGGCACGCCCGCGGTCTTCCGAGAGCTCCGGCCGGCGCCCCGGAGGGGCGAGGCACCGGGGAGGCAGCCCCCTCGCTTCCTGCCGCCCCCCTTTTCCGCCCTCGGCGCGGCGCGGGGGGCGGGCGCCGGCGGGTCGGGGCGCCGGGCGGCCAGCGGACGGCGCCCGGCCTCGCCCGTACCTGGTGCTGATCATCACGCAGTCGATGTCGGTCCATGCGGGCCGCGCGCGGCGCAGCCCCCAGGTGCACAGTGCGAAGAGCCCGGGGAAGAAGAGCGAGCCGCAGGCCAGCGTCAGCAGCATGGGTGCTCGGGGGTCGGTCGCCGCGCTCGGGCGCCTCGGCGTGGCTCAGGTCGGCTCGGCGCGGCTCTCGACTGGCGCGGCCCGCCCGCCCCCGTTTCCACCCTCCGCCCTCCGCCGCCGCCGCCGCCGCCGCCGCCCCCGCCCGGCCCGGCCCCGGCCCCGGCCCCGGCCCGCCGCGACTCCGGCAGCCGCCGGGCGCTGGCCCCGAGCCCGCAGCGCCACTCTCCGCGTGACCAGGCCGGCGGCCGCGATAGGCGCGGGCCGGCCGGCCGGGGCGGGGTCTCCCCGCCGCCGCCCCTGGGCCGGGAGGCTTCCCCGGCTTCCCCCGGCCGGCGGGCGAGTGGGCGGCGGCGGCGGCGAGCTGCGGCCCGGTGGGTTCCGAGGGCTCCGACGCTGCGCCCCGAACCGGCGGTGTGGAGCATTCGCCGCCGCCTTCCGAGCGGCCGCGGGGGCCCGGGCCGTGGCGGGAAGGGCCGAGGCTCCCGGGGCTTCTGTTCCGTCACCGCGGACGCGTCCCCCTCCCTCCCAGACCCGCGCGACGGACGAAACGCGTCGCACCTGCCCACAGCCCTCTCTGCTCCCCGGCCCCGGGCAGAGGGTGCGGGCTGGGGGAGGTCGCGAGAAAGCCAGGTACGGAGATGCCTTCGGTCGAGACCCTCCATCCCCGGGGTGGTGGGGCCCTCCGGGCCGGGCCACCTCTCTCGGGCGGAAGAAAGGAGAGGACCGGTGAGCCTGTGGCCATCGATCGGCCTGCCTGGCTCATCTACCAAGCACTTTTGCGTCCCAATAGGAGTCTTAAGGAAAAGATCTCTCTGCAGGCCAAAGATGGCTCTTCCTCGTCTTGCCGCCGCTGCATTTCCTCCAGAGGGGGGTCGCTCCTAGACGCATCAGATCCCGCCACAGAATCCCGCACGTCCTCTCCCATCTACTCGGCGAGGCGGAATACCCCGTCCGCACACCTTCTGTGAGCCTGCGGCGCTGCTTCTCGCCTGTGGGTCAAGATACTCTCCAGTCTCGGTGACGGTTTCCTTGGTGGTGTTGACAACGTTTTCTTATTTGAAAGCTCTCCGTCCAGGTGCCCTAAACTTGAGTGGGTTGGAAAGGATTCCTTTTCACTCAGCACCAGTCACACGGGCCAATAGGGTAACTTCAACACCACCGGCTTGCGTCCCTCTTGGGACTGACCAAAATTTGACTTTGCTTTCCTCTCCTTCTCCCTCGGCTAATGAAGGGGGTGGGGGGTACAATTCATGTGCGCCCATCGCAATGGAAAGGCCTTGTGGGTCTCTTCCCATCATCGCCATGCAAAAGGCTGACAAAAGCCCCTTGAGAGGACTCAGTCTGAAACAGGGGGGCTCAGCCTCTCTGGGCCACTGTTTCCCCATTTGGGAAATGAAGAGGCTGACCTACAAGCTCTTGAAGGCTCTTCCAGTTCTAAATTCTTCTGATTCTGTGACTTTCGTAAGGTAACGAAGGTTGCTGTTAGATGCCAATTAGCTTTCCCTAGCACGGCAGTCGCTGGCACCGAAGCAGATAATAGAGTTAACGTCAGCCATCTTCTTAGGCACTGTCGAGGGATCTGGCCAATGTTAAGGAAACAGAATACTCAAAGGAAAGCCTGAAATTTCTTCCCCGAAGGACGACGTCTCTAACTCCCAAAATCACTGCTGACATATGTGGTGCACTGAAAAAGGACACTCCAGTTTGGTAGCAAGGTATCTGGCAAATACAAAGCTTTCTGTATTTCCGCGTTTGCGTGTGGACAAAGGACAGCTCTCTGTGAGCTCTTCATGGCCTCCAGAACAAACACTTGTGCGTTCCACTTTCTATTCCCAACTATTGATCCTAGCCACCTCCAGCTCCAGCTTTTCCAGAAGGGACACGTGGTTACCAGTCTTCCCTGCCTTCTCTCCTTCAAGGGAGCAGCGACAGGCACCAAGGACGCTAACACTTTTAAGTGGTGGGAACCACTCTATTCCCTATTCTGTTTGTACGGCTCTTACGGGGTCTATGAAATGAAAACAAAACAGCAGATGTTTCACATACAGAAAATAGCAAGTAAAATCCGTTTCCAACGCCACGCTTATGAAGTCACCGGAATTTTAAGGTTGAATCACCAGAAAGCCAACAAGCATTAACATGAGACTTGGCTTTTCAAGCCCTATGGCAAACGACAAAGCCAAATAAAAAGCACTAAGCCTTTTTAATACAAACTTCTATTCTCTCTTCAAAAGTCTTTTGAGTCGTGTTTCCTTCACTAGGAAGGTTTGTATCTACCTGTTTCTTCCAGGCATATTTATAAATTTCCTCTTCTTTTTTCTAAAAAAATTCTATAATGTTTTATTTACTTTTGCGAGAGAGAGGCAGAGTGAGTGGAGGAGGGGCAGAAAGAGAGGGAGACACAGAATCCGAAGCAGGCTCCAGGCTCTGAGCTGTCAGCACCGCGAGCTGCAGTTGGACACTTAGCCAACTGAGCCGCCCAGACTCCCCCAATATAAATTTCCTTTTCTCCACCTCTTTTGCATTTGAATGGTGAGCGTGTTGTTTTTGATCTGTATGTATGTTTCCCCACCCAACTGTTAGCTGTGTGAAACAGAACTATGTCTTTTCATTTTGTTTCCTAAGTGAGGCCTGGCACATTGCCAGCGCTGGAGAAACATTTGATACTTTAAAGCTAATATTGAAAGAATCTATTATCGCGTGTATGTGTGTGTGGGTATGTGCACGTGTGCAAACTAAGACCCAGAGCAATGAAAAAACTCCCCAAGTTCACATTGCTGGTGGCAGAGTTGGGGTTTGAACTCATTGCTTTCTGCCTTCAAGGTCAAGGTGCTTAATGACGACACTGCCTTCAAACTTCATAAGCAAGGAAAGAGTAGTTGTTTTCACAATACAGTTTCTGATGAATAACCATTGTTCCTCATTGTTTTCTCACAAATTTAAACCCGTGGAGGCTAGTTTGTGGGCTCTGATGCTGCTATCACTAACATCATTTGATGGTTATAGATACCTTGACAGTTTTTCAAATCACTTTCACATACACCCTCTCACTTGGTTCTCAAAATAACCCAGTGAAAATAGGCGAACATATTATTTCATTTTATAGATGAAGAAACTTAAGTGCGGAACGGTAAGCCGACGTGCCCTCTGAAGTGGCAGGGCTCCTATTAGAACGCAGGGCTCCCGACGCATGTTCGGGGGATGGCATGTGCGGCAGAGTTGGGACTTAAGGAGTTTTTAATTTTGCTTCTTCGGTGGGTTTGGAGAGTGAAGTTTGACTTACTAGAAGCCAAGATAAGACTCATTTACCAAACCCGAATGTCACACTTTGAACCGGAATTTATGAAGCTCCCAGTTTGGGAGGGCTGTGGTGGGATTTCTCGGCTTTCTACTCTGTCTTTCCCATTCCGTTCAACCCCTATCTGGATACCATTAGGGGTAGGAGAGTAGAACTCTCTCCCATTCTGCTCCCTGCTTTCTCGAGCCTTCAACGGAAAATACCATATTTACTTGTAAGAGATTCCGAGAACAGTCAGGTGAGTGTCATTAAGGTGTGTGATGTGCGGGCTGCTACCCTTGATCAAGAACATTTTCTTCCCGTCCAGAAAAGCGGACCCAAGGAAACGCAGTTGAGATTCACACAAGAAACACCTTCCTTTCGAGCTCCAGAACTGAACTGAAGGAGACCTCTGGAGGTCTCTCTCCACCCATCTATTAAAAAAACACACATATCCCGACAGAAAATGAAACTCTCTTCGGATATAAGCTCTTTTGCGTAGAACTGCACTTTTCTGTAATCGTGGCATGGGCAGCAGAGACGGAGTAGGAGGACCAAGGGAGAGAGAAAATGATGGGAAGAGGCGTGGAGGGAAGGATGCCGCACAGGAAGGGGAGCTACCGGAAGACCGAGATTGGTCCAGTTACGGGGAATAAAGAGGCCACGATACGTCCCCTTTGGCTCAGGAAAACAGAGATACGGATCCGGAGATGGGAATCACAAGTGAACAAGAGGAAGAGGCGGGACGACACAGAGAGAGGTCAGAGGCGGTGTACAGAGAGAAAGAAAGCGGCAGCCCCTCAGGGAACGTCATGCCCTTTGAAGCTGGCGCCATCGAAAGCCACGCTGCATTGAAGCCGCGTGGCACCAATAAGGAGGCACCTTGTTCTTAGGACAGAATGTGGCCAGGCGGAAGTTAACCGCCTCCCTCTTTCTCCTGCCCCTTGTTTGCGCTCCGTAAAAATACCTGATCAATATGGCCTTGCGCTGTTTCCCCTTTAAACGGCATGCCTCTGACGGCGCCTGTCAGCCCGGAAGGCAGTCGTGACAGAGAGCACAGGGGTCAGGATTAGGGGACCTGAGCTCCAGTGGTGGTTCTGCTACACAGAAGCTGTGTGACGTGGGGAAAACTACTTAACCTCTCTGTAAAACAGGGGTTCCTTTACCTACCTCCCAGGACGGTTGTGAGAATTAGACAAGAGATTTTCAAAATACATTTAACTACACGCCGGGCACAGGCAAGGGGCTGTTGTTATTATTATCTGAGGGAGACGGAGACAGTGCAAGTGGAGGGGGGAATGAGAGAGAGGAAGAGAGACTCCCAAGCAGGCTGCCAGCACAGAGCCCGATGTGGGGCTCGAACCCACGAGGCCATGGGACCATGACCTGAGCCAAAACCAAGAGTCGGATGCTCAACCGAATGAGCCACTCCGGCGCCCCAGGGGACTATTATTCTTTATCTTGGTGTCCCCGTAGCACAGTTTCTCGAAGTTAAACTTCTCAGGAAACATCTAAGGGGCTGAGGAAGATCCAGGCCTGGCCTTGGCCAGCTTCTAGGCAGCAGCTTCCTCTGTTTTATCCCGTACTCTTTGCAAAAGCAAACTGTGAGTCCGTGAGGCTCGGTCACGCCCCAGGCACCTGGCCTCTACAAACAGTGGCCCCGGCTGCACACCACAGGGAAGTCTTTGCTCTTGTACACAGTGATAATGACCTCGGTCAATAAGAACCATAATTTACACAAAGAACCGATTATGTCGTCCTTGCCTTGGTGTGCTGCTTTCTATTTTTAAAGCACTGTCACATATTTCTTTTGATATAAATGCAAAAATTGGCTTGTCCGCAGATCAGCACACATAACTAAAAGCAGTATGAATTCTAAACTCAAGGTAAAAAAACAAAACAAAACGAAAACAACTGAAGGGCATTGAACCATTAAGGAAATTACCTTTGAAATGAGTTAGAAGGAGCAAATTGCTCTGAACAATTCAGCTGCCTTCCTAAATTCTCAGAGCAATAATTTTAGTGTCTTCATGTGTCCTAAATAATTCCAGGACAGGTTTATTTTGCTTACCCTACTTAACTCTGCTGGTATTTTTAGTTTTCTGATAAAAAAAAATACGTTAGAGGGGCACCTGGGTGGCCCGGTCGGTTAAGCGTAGGACTTCGGCTCAGGTCAGGATCTCACGGTTCTTGGGTTCGAGCCCCGCGTCAGGCTCTGGGCTGACAGCTCAGAAGCCTGGAGCCTGCTTCGGATTCTGTGTCTCCCTCCCTCTGCCCCTCCCCTGCTCATGCTCTGTTTCTCTGTCTCTCTCAAAATTAAACAGTAAAAAAAATTGTTTCAAATATGTTAGAAAGTAAAACATGCCAGGGTCCCTGGGTGGCTCGGTCGGTTAAGCGTCCGGCTTCTGCTCAGGTCATGATCTCACCCTTCATGAATTTGAGCCCCGCGTCAGGTTCTGTGCTGACCGCTAAGAGCCTGAGCCTGCTTTGGATTCTGTGTCTCCCTCCCTCTCTGCCCCTCCCCACTCATGCTATGTCTCTCTCCATCTCTCAAAAATGAATAAACGTTAAAAAATATATATATATTAAAAAAAGAAGATATGCCCACCACAGAAAATAATCACAGCAATGCCAGCACTGAGAGCTACTGCTCTCAGATAGTAACATCTTGGTAGATTTCATCCCAGTTTTCTTTATATGCTTTTATTATATATTTGATTGAGATCATGCTTTAAATTAATTTTGAATATTAATATTTCACTTAGAAGTATTTTCAGTGTTATTAAATCTTTACAAACCCCATATTTCAGAAGTCAGAAGTAATTTTGATATTTGATTATTATAGATGATCTTTCAAAGTGGGTTATCACTTGTTTTGAAAGGAATTCTTAACTGGGGGAGAGCGGGTCTGTCCATAGGCACAAACGTTGGCACACAGACAGACAAGGTCTTATGTGTTCCGGTAACTTTAACCTTAAAAATAGTAAGAGTCCAGGGTGCCTGGATGGCTCAGTCGGTTGAGTGTTCTATTTTGGCTTGGGTTGTGGTCTCATGGTTTGTGAGTTCGAGCCCCGAATCAGGCTCTCTGCTGTCAGCACAGAGGCTGCTTCAGATCCTGTCTTCTCTCTCTCTCAAAAAAAAAAAAAAAAAGTAAGAGTCCTGTCCCTATTAGCATTCAGTTTCTGTCTTTAAAGTGAGCATCATAAGAAACTCAAACTGCTATTTAAGTGTCTAGTTTTTTCTTTTTATAGGCTGAGCTCTATTAACCTATTTAGTGAACCGTAATTACGTAGGGCCTTGGTGCTTGTTTAGGCAATGAAGGAAGAGCCGTTCTTGATGAGGCTGAGTTTGTAGTGTCTTTTACCAAACACAGGCAACTTCCACCCCAAGAGTTAACTCCTTCTCAAGAAGACTGTGGATGAAAAATCTAAATGGCCAAAAATAAAAACGATGCAGAGAAAGCTAATTAGTGACAAGGACCGAAGAGCCTTATTTGGGAAGGAAACTTCATTATATATGGCGACAAGAGCCTCAGCCCCAAGCCTACTGGGGCAGGCGTATGTGGCAGCCAAGTGCCACCGCTTGTCTGGGACCGACCTCACAAATTATTAGTTGTGAGTCTGAAGGCTGAATAAACTGTTGAGTTACGAGCCAGACTGAGCCAGACTGAAATACGTCTGCCCTGCAGGCAGAGCAAATCTCCATGCCGTAGGTAGGGTGACACGAAGGAGCCGTCCCGCAGGGGGCTCGGAGGATTTGGAGGATTTGAAACACGGCTGCAATACGGAGGACAGGACGCGCTTGTGAGTCGCCATTCGGCCCCTTTCCTTCTTTCACGTGTCGTAAGTCCACTGTTTCCGTACGTGCACCTGCGACTTGATGGCTTTCTCTTTACGTGTTCTCTTCTAGCTCAGTTGTAAGTACCACGTTCACTCCATCTGCTGCTGCTTAACACTCTACTGTCGGGGGCCGAGCCAATATAACGGCGCACATATAAGCCTTCAAAAATGATTTTAACATTCAAAAGGAAGAGAAAATAATAATTTACCAAGAAAAACTAAGAAAATCAACTAAAAGATAGAATAAAATAATTGAGGCAAGGTGGCTGGATACAGAATCAATACCCGAATCAAATGGCTTTTCCATAAGCCAGCAAATAAATGTCAATTAGAAAATGTACTAGAGACGAAGGATCATTTACAATGTTTATTTTAATTCCAGGAGAGTTAACATACAGTATTATATTAGTTTCAGGTGTAACGTATTTTTAAATATATTTAACATATTTTTAATTTATAATTTTATAATTTATAAAATCTGTTACAAGTTTTAGACCTAACAAGAAATATGCAAGACCTGTATGAAGAAAGCGACAAGCCCTTACTGTAAGACAGAAAAGCCTTAAAAAAATGGAGAGCATGGTCCTAAAGGAAAGATTCAATATTGTAAACACCATCTATAAATTCAATGCAATTCCCACTGAGGTCCTACTATGCTGTTAATAGATTCGGTAAGCTCTTTCTAAAGCTTATGTGATTTAGAGAAAAGGTGCAAGAATGGCACAGAAATATTTGAATAAAGAACACTGGGGGAAGGGAGGAATTTACAATATATCAAAACACCTCGAATTATCCACGGAAACAGTGTAGAAGAAACAAATAGATCAGTGGGATAAAACCCAGTCCTGAACCAGACCCACTAAATTTAATCTGTGGCAAACACATCATACATGTGAGGAAAGGAAGGACTAACTAAGAAAACCACAGAACCCATTAGCCTTCCTTTGGATAAAATAAAATTAGTTGAATACTGTCCCTCCACAATACATGTCCTCCCAGAACCTCAGAATACCACCTCCTTTGGAAATGGTGTCTTTGCTGATTTTATTACGGTAAGGGCTGAGGCGAGACGGCGCTAGATCAGGGTAGTCCCTAAACCCAGTGAGAGTATCCTTATAAGAGACAGAAAAGGAAACAGACACAGAAACGAAGGTGCTGTGGACATGGAGAGTTTGGAATGATGAGTCTACACGCCGAGGAATGCCAAGGGCTGCGGGCAGCCACGGGACGCGAGGGGAGGGGCTCGGGTTGGTTTCTCCCTCGGAGCCCCCAACAAGGAATCAACCCTACCGACACCTTGATTTCAGACTTCTGCCCTCCACAACTGTGAGAAGATTAATTTCCGTTGTCATAATGCACTCAGCCTTTGGTCATTTGTTACGGCAGCCTTGAAAATGAATACAAGGCCACGCACCAAACACCGACATAAATTCCAAGTATACAAAAGATTAGACACGAAAAGCAACACTATAGATGTATTAGAAGAAAAGTTTGAAAAATGTTTTTATAATTCACAGGTTAGAGAAAGCTTTCCCAAACAAGGCGTAAAACCCAGATGTCATCCAGAAAGGGACAGGTTTGTGTACACTGAAAACAAAACTGTACATCAAAGGGCACTATTAACAAGTTAAAGACAAGTAACAGTTTAGAAGAAAACATTTGTAGTATACAGCAGAGTAAGGGTTAATATCCAGAATAGTCAAAGAGAGCCTAGAAATTATGAAGAAACACAAATGACCCAAAAGATTATTCAAATAACATAAGCTGGAAATACGCAGAAGAAATACAAAAAGGCCAATAAACACTCTATAAGTAAATATTTACAAGAGTGATCATATCCAGTGTACATAAAGATACGAGGACATACGCACCTTTCTCAGTGCTGGTAGAAGTATAAATACATGTTACAAGGATATAGTATTTTTTGTAACAGCAAAAAACTGGAACGATCTAAATATCCAGTAATAAAGTAATAAAATATTTTATGGTATGGTTAAACTGTGGAACTATACAGCCATTAAAAGGAGAACGACCAAAATACAGAGAAAGTTCTCCAGAACATACTGGTGAAGGGAAGAAGACAAATCACTGAACAGTAAGAACAGTGAAATATAATTTTTAAAAAACTATAAATGTGATTAGTACATCTACTGCTATATCATCATGCAAAGAAAGAGTTGGAAGGAAAAAACACCAAACGGCAAACCGTTTGCGAAGCTCTCGAGAGAGAAGTGTATGCGCACGTGTATTGGTGTCCTGAGTGTGTATACGGAGTAAGGTGAATTGAGAGTGACTTCTGCATTTCCTGTGCTGTCTGAGTTTTTCCAATAAAATTGGTTCATTAATGAGTACATAAATATCAAAGAGAGGAAAATCGTAATAAGCACCCAGAAAGAAATG
The DNA here is from genome assembly GCA_030068075.1 of Paguma larvata. Lineage (NCBI taxonomy): Eukaryota > Metazoa > Chordata > Mammalia > Carnivora > Viverridae > Paguma > Paguma larvata. The sequence goes on from CM057843.1 coordinate 8,983,684, forward strand.
GCTCTAATTACCAAACGTGCTTGGCTTTCTGTGGAACATCTTTCGGTACATGCGTGTGAGTATCTGGAAATACAGTTAGAAATTTGAGCACACTTCCCCGTTCCCTGCCCCAAATACCTTAAAGGTAAACATTTTTAGAAACATGGCATATGAATAACATGCTTTGGGGGTCATTGTGTTTTTAAGTTTATTTAATTTGAGAGAGACAGTGCAAGTCGGGGAGGGGCAGAGAGCAGGGGAGAGATTTGAGAATCCTAAGCAGGCTCCACGCCACAGCGCAGAGCCAGACAAGGGGCTCGAACCCATGAAACCATGAGAACATGAACTGGGCTGAAACCAAGAGTAGGACGCTCGACCAACTGAGCCACCCAGGCGCCCTAGGGGGGGGGTCATCATTTTTTTTTTTTTTTAAACGTTTATTTATTTCTGAGAGACAGAGACAGAGTGTGAGCAGGGGAAGGGCAGAGAGAGAGGGAGACACAGAATCTGAAGCAGGCTCCAGGATCTGATGAGTTGTCAGCACAGAGCCCGAGGTGGGGCTCGAACCCACAGACCTCGAGATCTGACCTGAGCTGAAGTCGGCCACTTAACCGACTGAGCCACCCAGGCGCCCTAGGGGTCATCGTTTTTTTAAGGTGCTGACGTTGTCATGTAAGCTCTTCGAAGACAATGGCTTTGATTTTTCCAAGATTTCCCCCCGCTCTACCAGGACCTCGCTCGCTCAGGAAGATAGGGAGGCATAAGGGCAAAAGCGCTGGACTGCAACATCACAGACCCTGGCGTCAGTCTAGCAGGGAGCACTTCGCTGCTGACCTCGGCTCCTCACCCTACTGTCCCACCTACCTCACGGACTATGGTCAAGACGAAAGAAATCACGTCTATGAAGTTATTTAAGCTGTGTATAGAGTACGATGCAAATGCACTGTATTGTGTTAGTCTACCATTCACTATCATTTAGTGCAGCGAATTATATCTGCCCATAAAATGCTAAACTCTAAACCCAACAGACAACCATGTTCAGGCAGGGGCGGTGAAGGCAAAGCAAACCCAACTGAGAATAAGCATAGTGAAGATTTTCACAGGCAGTTGTAACTATGCGACTGACACTAAGGCCAGAAAGCCAAGTGTGGATATAAAAGATTTGGAGACTGAGGTGCCTGGATCAATTAAGTATTTGACTTCAGCTCAGGTCAGGATCTCACGGTTCATGGGTTCGAGCCCCATGATGGGCTCTCTGCCGACAGCTCAAAGCCTGGAGCCTGCTCTGTGTCTCCCTCTCTCTCTGCCCTTCCCCGTTCATGCTCTTCTCTCTTGCTTGCAAAAATAAATAAAAAACATTTAAAAAAAGAAAAGAAAGAAAAGATTTGGAGACTAATGATGGCTGTGGGAATGGTCTCTCATAGCGGTGACTCTCAGTGGGGGACTGAGGTAGAGGAAGCCATCAGAATTTTGAATAACATTATGTGTAGGAAATAAAACTTTTAACTGGTTTTCTGATGTAGATTGAAAGTATAGCTGAGCAAGATATTCTTGGCTGGCGGAGAAGGGATATCGCCTGTGTGTCAGTGATTGTGAAATCGGAGAATATTACGCGTGGGAAGGTTGTTCACAAGATTTTTATGTTTAGCAGAAGGAGGCAGGGGCTTAAAAAAAGAGGCTGGAAAAAGGTTGAAGGTATATTCAGTGGAATCCTCCTTTTCCTTCAGATTGCATGCCAAATGTGCAAATGTATATTTTCCTGGGTGCGGCGGACCAGCCGTCGCGGAATCGAGCGGTTCCTGATCGGGGGGCGAGGACGAACTGATACACGAGGCACAGTTGTTAAGGGAGGGCTGGCGCTCCCAAGCGTCACCAGCCACGAGTTTATTTTCACTTGAGTATTTATCCACATTCTGAGGATGGTGTACGTACAAGACATGTCTCCTTCCACAAGTTCTCAGCAGGCAAACTGTATTTTGCTATATCAAACTTTGCAAAGGCATTCTGAACCTCCCCACGCGACCTGGCTGCGGTCCGACTCCAGGACAAAGGCTGCGCTCAAAGCCTCCGGCTCCCAAAACACCGCTCAAGGCCACTGGCTCTCAACACCTGGGGGAAAGGCTCTGGGTAGTGTTCATGTCCTCCAAGGGATCCGGACTCAAAAGAGGTTAAGAACTACTGGTGTAGACCAGGAGAAAGGAAGCGACTGAAGATCCAGCTCAGGGAATGCAACGGAGGAAGCAGAGCCCAAGGAACGAGAGAACAGGCCGGAAGTGGCAGTGGCATTGTAAGATACTTCAGGATGGTGGATACAATAAATGAATGGTAGCTACATTATAATGATGGGTCTGGTTAGTTTCTGTCAATTGAATGAAACCGAATGTTTTAATTTTTGTTGTAAAGTGTAGGTCGGGCACGAAAGGTTTGTCATGTTGGCCTACATCGTTACAACCTTGTCAAGCCGGTGAAGGAAGCAGTGAATGTGAACACTACGTAGCCGCTGCGGAAGTTCTGAAGGCATCTGGAAGCCAGCTCGTGTGCATGACCAAATACCTGAGCTGCGACCGTGGGAACAGGGGAGCTGCTGGAGCTAGCCGGCGATTAGGATCTGTTTAGCAAGAACGGGCACGCACAGGGAGCGGGCGGACCGATCAAAACAAACCTGGGTGTCCAGGCTATGGGCACGAGCAGAACACCTGACTGCCGATCAAGACCGGATGCTGGTGGTCCCGGATGTCCAAAACATCGACGCACGAACGACAGCAAAAGACCGTATCATCATGAGAAGCTACGTACTAAAAACGGTCCATAAAGGAGTGCCCAGCGAACATTTTTTGACCAGCTTTCTTGTAGAAATCAAATTATGTTCCTCCAATTACAAGCTGCCGTGGGCACCCTGCCGCCCAGCGTGATAATAGGATCTGTGTGTGATTGCGCTGGAGACTCCTAGGAGGCATTTTAGGAATTTGTAAGGGAATGTTTTCGGTTAACACAATGTTGGAATGGGGCTACGCCACGGGCCCTTAGTGGGTTAAGGATCAGGTAATTCGGACCTCTTGCAATTTTTTTTTACAAGAAATCTCACCAAAAGCTCAGCTGTTTAGGGGAAGGTCATTATGGAGGGGGAGCTTAAATGGAAGAAAGATACCGTCTCGATCTTATCAAACAACATACTTGGCACGATGTGGACTTAATGTAGTACAGCTCCTTCACAAACAAGGAACCCAGTTGTAAATATACCAGGGTATTGGAGGCTCCTTCTATAATTTTTTTTTTTTAATCTTTATTGTTGACATAGAGACAGAGTATGAGCAGGAGAAGGGCAGAGAGAGAGGGAGACACAGAATCCGAAGCAGGCTCCAGGCTCTGAGCCATCAGCACAGAGCCCGATGCAGGGCTCGAACTCACAGACCGTGAGATCATGACCTGAGCCGAAGTCGGTCGCCTAACCAACTGAGCCACACAGGCGCCCCTGGAGACTCCTTCTAACAGAGTGAGAAAGAAATGCTGAGCTGGCAGGCATGTGGAATCGAGAGACCTCGCTGGATGTCATTAACAAGGGCTACTTTAAATCTACTTAAGACTTCCATCCTAATCACAAACATTATGAAAATTCATCTGGGGGTTACTGGCTTCTCCCATTTTATCTTGATCCTGTCCTGAGAGAGGCACCCCCCAAATCCCCTGCGGCCTACTCTAACGACCCCCCTTTCCCCACTGTCTGTTAAAGGATAGGATCTCCTAGGTACACGAGTGGGTTTTAAGTATGAGAGACTGAGCTTATGCGTCAGGTGAAATTTGAAGTGAGAAAAGCTGTTTTCTGTCATACTCTGTCCTCGGTGACACCCCATCCCACTGCACGACGGGGGAAAAATTGTTTTAAAGCTCGGCTCATCCCATCCTCCTTACTTTCGTATCCAATTTTCTCATCTATGTGAACCTCCATATTTTGTTTATCTTAAAACTGTATAATCTGTCTTTCCAGACTTCCTCCATTTCCCTCTTTTGTTTATCATAAATAAGTCTAGCCTGTTATTACTTTTTTTAATGCCTTTTTTTTTAAACCCAGGGTCCACCTGTATCCCTGCTCTTTTATCTTCCTGCACTTTTTGTACTGAGGAACTCTCTTAAACCCAAGTTTATATTCATTATGATTATGATTATATCTCCTCTGCAAAGAGGAAGAAGGGAAATAATTGAGTTGGGAGCTTCCGAGCAGGGAAGCGGGGGGACTGCGGCTGAGTTGACGATGCGTAAAAGGACACGCAGTGGAAACTGGACAGCAGGGACTTCGACTGGAGAGTGTCATCCTTGTTTCGTGACCCGCCACAATGATGCCCGCTTCTCAGAAGCAGAGCAAGCAAAAACGAGGGGACTAGGGCTGATGACGGGCATGCTACCCTTGGTCAGGTCACTTCTCTGCTCACGATCCTTACCGCGACCTTCAGGGGCCTGCCATCATCTGGCGCCACCCACGTCTCTAGCCTCTCCTGGTACCATCCTCCCCTCGGCTTTCAAAGTCCCACCCCCCTGGCCCATCTCTTCCGTCCTCACGGCTTTTGCACACACTATTCCTTTCCTCTGTCACCTCCGATTCCTCTCACCTACCCTTTGCTTCGGCTTAAAAATCGTTTCCTCAGAGATGCCTTTCCTGGCCCCCAGATCCAATCAGAATACTCTATCGATACTAGCAAAATAATCTTTCGACATATGCTTTGTCTTCCATGATGTTTATTTATGTGAATACTGTTTTCAGATATGGAAATAGCTCCGTGGAGGCAGGCGCTCGGTCTATCTTGTTGATTGCTCAATTCCCAGCACCTTGCCTAGTGCCTGTCACCAGCGAGAGCAGCAGGAACATTCATTCAGTCATTTAATACATTTATTGAGGTTATTGAATGAGTGAATGAATGTTTGGAAGAGCTAGCTACGGGACCTTGGACAAGTTACTTATTTAATTTTCTTAATGTCTATTTATTTTTAAGAGCGAAACAGAGACAGAGCATGAGAGGGGAAGGGGCAGAGAGACAGGGAGACAGAGAAAACGAAGCAGGCTCCAGGCTCTGAGCGGTCAGCACAGAGCCCCATGTGGGTCTCGAACTCACGGACCTCAAGATCATGACCTGAGCTGTAGTCGGACGCTTAACCGACTGAGCCACCCGGGAGCCCCACGAGTTACTTATTTTAACTACATCTCCGTTTTCTCATCTGCTAAATGGGGCAATGATACCACCTTCCAACCTCAGAGTTGCCGCATGGATTAAAAGAGAGAACGCATGCCTAGCGTGCTGCCTGACATATGATAGGAGCCAGGAAATGTTAGCTCTTCTCGTCATTAAAAATAAGCGCTAAGAGCAACCAGAACTCTCCTACATCCCTGGTAGGAACGCAAAACTTACACAGCTACGTTGGAAACACGGTTTACCAGTTCCTTGTAACGTTTAACACAGGCTTTCCATACAACCTGGCAATCCCACTTCTAGGCATTTGCCCAGTAAAATGAAAACTTTTGTCCCCACAGAACCATGAATGTTTACAGCAGCTTTATTCATCATTGCCAACAACTGGAAACAACTCAAACGTCCTTCGACCAAAGAATGGAAAAACGAATTGAGGCATAGTCGCATGGCGGATTCCCGCTCAGCGAGGAGAAAGGAACTACTGACACACGCAAGGATGCGGATGAAATACAACAGCCTCACGCTGGGTGAAAGACGCCAGACTCCAAAGGCGACACATGGGGTGACTACATTTATATGACATTCTGAAAAAGCCACCCCGTAGGGACAGAGATCAGGTCAGTGGTTGCCAGGCAACGGGGTGGAGCACGAGGGAATTTGGAGAAATGATCGCACTGTCCTAGGTCTTGATTGGGATGGTAGTTCCAGGATGATACGCCTTTACCGACACTCGCGGCGTGACAAACTGAAATTCTACTGGATGGAAATTACGCCCTAATATAAAAGATAAAAAAAAAAAATCCAAACAGGTGGATCAAATTACTTTTTCCTTTTAAAAAAGTATTATAAAAGTACTACGGGCTGTCCGTAGCCATTCCGGGAAAATATACAGAGTGTACTTTTCCGTCACCTGCAGAACAGTCATGTTTCTTTGCCATCATTTTCATATGTGCAAAATACACATAAATGGGGGCTATACTGCTGTGCCTCTTTGCTTTCTCGGATGTACGGTTTACCTCCTGAAATATATCAAGCACATTTTTCCATGTCATTAACTTTCAAAACCATAGTTTTAGCAGTCAGTGCTATTCTACCGCAGAGCCGATTTATATTTGTAAGCCTTCCTTATTATTGTTAGAAACTGCTTCCAAGTTTACTCCAAACGATTTTGATACAATTAAAAAAAAAAAAAAAGCTCACGGGAGCCCAGGGACTCTTCCATTTTCTAATTGCACAACGTTTAACTGGTAAGACAAGTCCTCAGGGCGGCTACAATCGTCTCATTGTTTCAAGCGTCTGGAGGAAAAGCGGTTCCACAGGAAGATCTGGCCTCTCTTTCCCACCGTGGCGCATGAAGGGCTAGACACCCTAACATTACCTGTATTACTAGCTTAAATTTGCATAACGCCCTTTATATTTAACGCTCACCGCATCCTTGCAGGGTAAGCGGGGCAGATGGCGTAATCTGCCCAAGAACTCACAGTTTATCAGCCATGGAACGGGATTTAGACTCCAGATACTGAGTCTCGGGAAAGTAAACATTTCCCAGCGCCGGAGCGCTGTCTAATTTGGCTCTTCCCACTTCCCGCACTAGGGAGAAGCTGCAGACAACTCTCCCCCCAACCCTCCCCCCCAAAAAAAAAAACTCTGCCTAAAGGCTTGGCACACGGGGAACTTAACTCTGTCAAGTGGACGCTGTCCCTCCGACAATTTGTCCTTGGCAACATCGCCACTTACCAGCTGGGGTCATTTCTGCCCCGGTGGCAGGGGGACACCTACTGCCACTGATCAAGGGGGCCCCGGGAGCTGTAGGATCGCCGGCTTCGCGGCCTGTGAGGGCTGCTGTCGGTCGGTCGCGACGCTGTCGGGGCTCACCCTCACTGGGGGTCCTGCCGGGGGCGGCCAGGCCCTCCCCAACACCGGGGCCCCCAATGGGGGGGGCGCGCCCTCGGCGAGGTGAAACGTGCCCCCACACCATCTTAAGGAGAGCTGAGGGCAGGCAGGGGCCGCGGGACCACAGGTCGGCCCGGGGAGACTCCGGGGACGTGACAGGAATGCCTCGTCCGCTAGCCCAGAGGTCAGTCCTCCACTATCCCAGAGTGCCCCGGATCCCGGAAGTGCCTGCTTTCCGGAAGTGCCCGGCAGGCTGAAGGAAAGGAGGTTTGCCTGAGCGCCGCAAAGAGACGGTTGTGGTTCTGGAGCTTGGGTGGCGGCTGGAGGCGCGACTCGAGGTTGAGGTGGGCGTCGGGAGGGAGCCGGGCGTCGGGATGATGGAGGAGGAGGAACTGGAGTTCGTGGAGGAGCTGGAAGCCGTGCTGCAGCTCACGCCTGACGTGCAGCTCGCCATCGAGCAGGTGAGCGGCCCGCCCCCTGACGGGGGAGGGGAGCGGAGGGTGGGCAAGTCTGGGGGTGGGACCCGAGGTGGGATTGGGGAGGAAGCGGTCTTTGGACCGAGAGGTGGGAGCCAGGCTCTGAAGGGAAAGGAAAGGTTTGGGGGGAGGTGGTGATGGGAAGGGATTGCTGAATCCAAGGGAGGGAGAGAACCCTTTCGACGCCTTGACTGTCTTTAGAGGGTGAGGCGTCCTGGTGGGTTTGGGCAAAGGAACCGTGCCTCCTGAACGCATGAACCTGGAAGAAGGGAGTAGTGGATACCAACCTCAGTTTTGGGGGGTTATTTACCTGGCTGGTGTGCCGCTGCCTCCGCTTCTCAGTCTAGCCCCCACCTTGTGAGGGACTTAGAGTTGAGAAGGGAAACAACTGGAATACCCGAAGCGGGTCACAGAGCAGAAGGAGGAGGTTGAAAAAGGACCTCTTTTCCATACTTAAATGGTTGAGAATTTCTGTTGTTGGTTATTTGGATTAGATGGAAGAATATTCCCGAGAGGCCTTCCTTCCCTTTAGGGACTTTTTGGTGGACTAAATTCTCTTTTCAAGTTTATTGAGTTTTTAAGAGTAATTATATTGGAAATAGTGACTTAGACCCTTGTGCAGGATTTTGCTCCTGAGAAAGAGAGAGGATCTCCCTTAAAGGAATTGGTGGAGGGGCTAAGATTGAAGAAAACGAAGGTTATGCTGCATTTGATGATCACTGGGAAGCTTTTTGAAATCATTACTACTACCATTGCTAATAGTTAATATTTTTTGAGCATTAATATTTATTATAGGTCTGCCACCGTACTAACTTACTTGTATTGTCCCATTTATTTTTTTTTAAACGTTTATTTAATTTTGAGAGACAGAGAGAGATCGGGAGCATGAGCAGGGGAGGGGAGGGGCAGAGAGAGAGGGAGACACAGAATCCGAGGCAGGCTTCAGGCTCTGAGCCGTCAGCACAGAGCCTGATGCGGATCTCGAACTCATGAACCATGAGATCATGACTTGAGCCGAAGTCGGCCGCTTAACCGACTGAGCCACCCAGGTGCCCCTCATTGTCCCATTTATAGATTTTTAGATGTGTGTTTTTCTGCCCGTGGTTGGATTCTCCATACAAAGGACACTTGGCACATCCTAAGGATGCCAGACCACTGGGCAAAGGTTTTGTTGTCCAGGCCCCAGCTCCCCACCTACCTCCACCCGACAGAAAAAGACATACATTTCATTTTCTCTTTGGACCTAGTGGGCCCTCATAGAAGAAACAAACAATGCAGTCAGTTACATTTGGCACAGGTTTTAGAAGAGTGCATTTTTGCTGTGTCTTAAGAAGACTGAGTTCTAGCATCGTTTTATCTGATAAGCAGACATCAGAAAAGAATTGGCTTCTCCGAACGACCGTCTTGAGCTGCTGAAATCCAGCACCCAGGGGATCGCTAGGCCGCTTTGATAATCTACCTGGCTACATGTTCTTCAGGCTGTAGCTTCTGAAGGGAGTTGTTTTTCAGAGGCAGGATTCTTTCTTCTGTTAAAGAGATGGACAGTTCCCCAACGCAAGCTGCATTTCCCGACTCTGTCTGGAGCACAAAACTTGCTTCCCTGCGGGGTGGCTTCCAGTACTGAGCCGCCGCGCAGCCATAGTGCAGAAGTCTGTTGCGAAGCCTTCCTTCATATGGTCATGCCATCAGCTGCTTCAGTCTGAGAGTGGACAACGCCCATTTATTTTTCTTGTCCCTGGCGTTTTGTTGCCATCCGTGGAACTTGCCACCGTCACACGTTCTGTTCGTTGCACCAAGATGTTAAAATAACAGATGTTAGCGAAAATCAGAGATTTGCTCTAACAGGTATTTTCCCAAGCCGTTGTTGTCATCGTTAAGCCTTATAAAAGGAAAAAAGGTCTATTTTGGCTTTCAGAGAATTCAGCATCCGGTAGGAAGGAGAGAAAGGATACGTTAAACAGGACAGAGAGATGACCATTCTTTTCTAACCCCCTGTCTTTACATAGGTGTTTCCAAGCCAGGATCCTCTAGATCGAGCAGACTTCAATGCCGTGGAGTACATCAACACCCTGTTCCCAACAGAGCAAGTAAGTACAGGGCCTCCTTCGTTCACTGGCTTCCGGGATGTTCTGGCTCATCCCAGGTGTTGTGATTGCTGTGATTGTTACATAATCGGAGGAGACTTGAGAAACAGATGAGAGTTCAATTCAAATCGAACCCCATTGGAACCGATTAGGGTTGGGGGGCAGGTTAGCTCATACCAAATACTGTTTTGTGAGAGCGGAATTCTTTGTATTGTGAGCGTATTGTCAGAAACTGTCGTGTGGCGCCTGGGTGGCTCAGTCCCTAAGGCATCTGAGTCTTGATCTCAGCTCAGGTTTTTTTTTGTTTGTTTGTTTGTTTGTTTGTTTTAATTTTTTTTTAATGTTTTTAATGTTTCTTTATTTTTGAGACAGAGAGAGACAGAGCATGAGTGGGGGAGGGACAGAGAGAGAGAGAGAGACACAGAATGTGAAGCAGGCTCCAGGCTCTGAGCCGCCAGCACAGAGCCCGACGTGGGGCTCGAACTCACAGACCACAAGATCGTGACCTGAACCGAAGTCGGACACTCAACCGACTAAGCCACCCAGGCGCCCCTCAGCTCAGGTTTTGATCCGAGGGTCATGAGTTCAAGCCCTGCATTGGACTCTGCGCTGGGCATGAAGCCTCCTTAAAAAAAAAAAAAAGAAGAAGAAGAAGAAAGAAATTGTACCTTTAGCCTGTAAGAGTCCCGCCCCTCCCCCCCCCCCACATTTTCTATAGTAAATTGGGAAGTAGGAAGGATTTTTAAAGCTAATTGGGAAGAGCAGGAGTGAGGGGGGCAGGGTAACTCTGGAGTAATCAGGCTCCTCTCAGCCTATTTTGTTTGAGATGCAGATTTTCAGACTTTGTTTTTCACCGCATCGTGTTGGGTGATTTGCCTCTCCAGACAGGGTGTTTCTTACAGAACTGGTTTTTGGGTGTTTAGGTGAGAGGTAGAGAATTAGAAGCATCAGAGTTGGGAGAACTTCAGCCAGAGTTCTGCTTGGGGATTCGTTTATGAACTCGGCACATTCAGTGGGCACCCGACAGGCATCGGCCATCGGCCACCATGCTGGGCGCTGGAGGCACCGGAAGGAGTAACACCCGGTCCGTGCCCTTCAAGTGCACATGCTCACGGTCGGGGGGAGCCACTGGCGAGTGCCCTGAGGGAGGGCTGTAGTGGTTTAGTGACGAACAAGGGAACAGTTCTTCCTCAGAAAATCGAAACCTCACAGAGGAGGCAGCCCTTCTGCCAGATCTTAAGGGAGTCATTCCTTCATTTAGTCATGCATTTATTAAGTGTCTACTAAATGCCAGGCACTGTTTAGAACCTGGGGAGAAACGGTGTGACAGGCAAGTATTTTCCGCACAACTCACTTTCCCTGGGCTGAAGGTTAAGCTTGTATACCCTCACAATACTAGGTACGTATCCTAGTACCAGTGTGCTCGGTCAGTGAAGCCCCTGACTCTTGATTTCAGCTCGGCATGATCTCACGGTTTGTGAGATCGAGCCCCGTGTCGGGCTCTGTGCCCTCTCTCTCTCTCTCTCTCTCTCTCTCTCTCTCTCTCTCTCTGCCCCTCCCCTGCGCACACCTTCTTTCTCTCAAATAAATAAACTTAAAAAAAAAAAAAGACTCTTGATAGGGTAATGACTGGATCCGATTCACATTTCAAATTTTTTTTTTTTAAGATTTATTTACTTTTGACAGAGAGACAGAGTGTGAGCAGGGGAGGGGCAGAGAAAGGGGGAGACACAGAATCCGAAGCAGGCTCCAGACCCCGAGCTGTCAGCACAGAGCCCAACGCGGGGCTCGAACTCACAAACTGTGAGATCATGACCTGAGCCGAAGTCGGTGCTCGACCGACTGAGCCGCCCAGGTGCCCCCCAATTCACATTTCAAATATTCCGTCTGGCGGCAGAGCAGAGGGTGAGTCGGGAGGAGGCAGAGCCGGAGGCAGGAAGACCAGTTAGCAGATCACCTACGGGGGGGCAACGCGAGCCTGGGCGAAGACCTGGGTGCAGACCGCGGGTCCAGAGAGCCACTTAGGAGTCCGAAGTCGCAGGCTCGGGTGGTCGACAGGGTACGGAATCTGAAATTCCCTCATGTACCGAACAAAACACACTCCCTCTCTCCGGTTCTCTAAGAAATCTGGGCCCAGAAAGTAAACGTGACAGATGGGGTCCTTCCCGACACGGAGCCTCCGGTCTGCCGTACCAGGTACTAATTCCACCATTAACGGAGGATAAGCGAATTATTACGGCCCTCCGGTAGCTTGCTGGTATAATTATGGTTTGCTGCCGGCTATCTGAGGAGGACTGCGTTCTGCCACCACTGCGATGATCGTTAACGCTGATGACCGCACAGACACCGTTCTGCCGTTCTGAACATCCAGCAGCGATCCATTCACCACTTTAACATGCTCGTGTCGTGACGAGAATGAGGAGGCACGGGGGGACAAGGCTCCGGTAATGTGCGAGCGCGCCGCCGCGAAGGAAGCGCGCCACGTCCTGTGGCAACAGCACACGCGGCCTTCCTTAGTCTGAGGGACCCAAAACAACTCCCCTGAAGATATGGCCTTTCAGCTGCACGTTGTATGCCAAATGAACGATTTTTTTTTATTAAATTTTTTTTTCATGTTTATTTAGTTTTGAGAGAGAGAGAAAGAGACAGCGAGAGCCTGAAGCAGGCTCCAGGCTCTGAGCTGTCAGGCCACAGCCTGACATAGGGCTTGAACCCATGGACCGCGAGATCATAACCTGAGCTGAAGTTGGACGCTTAACCTCCTGAGCCGCCCAGGCTTCCCCAAATGAAGGATTTTGAGTTTTGCTCTCTAGCCCGGCAGAAGGAGTGGATCAACACCAAATACCTTTAAGCTAATTTGGGAGTGAGGAGGAAGAGGAGGCTTTCGTGGGATATAGAGTAGGATGGGGTGTGAGGGTCAGCTACGTTTGGAACATTGGGGGGCCGTCCGGGTGGAAGTATGGACTTGGGTATTTGAGTCTGGAGCTCATAATCCTCATAATTATTCACATTTTGGCATATATCCTTCCAAACTTTTTCTTTTATTTTTTAATTAAAAGTTTTTATTTGTTTTTTTAATGTTTATTTAGTTTTGAGAGAGAGAGAGAGAAATTGAGAGACAGAGCATGAGCGAGGAGGCACAGAGAGAGAAGAGGGCACAGAATCCGAAGCAGGCGCCAGGCTCTGAGCTGTCAGCACAGAGCCCGACGTGGGGCTCGAACTCACAAACCGTCAGATCGTGACCTGAGCCGAAGTCAGATGTTTAACCGACTGAGCCACTCAGACACTCCCTTTTAATTTTAATTTCTTGAGAGAGAGCATGTGCGCAAGCCAAGGAGGGGGTAGAGGGAGGGAGGGAGGGAGAGAGAGACAGAGTCCTAAGCAGGTTGCACACTCAGTGCAGAACCCGATGGGGGCTCAGTCCCATGGCCCTGGGATCATGACCTGATCTGAAATCAAGAGCTGGATGTTAACCGACTGAGCCTCCCAGGCGCCCCCTTCCAAGCTTTTTCTAATGGACATATTCAGGGACGCCCGGGCGGCTCAGTCGGTTAAGCGGCCGGCTTCAGCTCAGGTCATGATCTTGCGGTCGGTGTGTTCGAGCCCCACGTCGGGCTCTGTGCTGACGGCTCAGAGCCTGGAGCCTGCTTCGCATTCTGTCTCCCTCTCTGCTCCTCTCCAACTTGCACTCTGTTTCTCTAAAAAGAAATAAACATTAAAAAGATTTCTAATGGATATATTCATTTTTTTAAATAAAGTGGGAAAAAATGGTATGATTCTGCGTGATTCTTTTTTGAGGTTTCACAGATAGCCTTTAGAGCTCATTGTTTTCTGTGAAAGAGGAATTCTAGGAATTAGCTGGAGAGAGAAATTTGGGAACAACGGGTATAAAGACAGCAGTTTTAGCTGTGAAAATATCATTTGTGCCGCCGTGTCAAGAATGCTGACTCATCAGAGCAATAATAACTGTTAAATTTGGAAATTATGTAGAAAACCACCAGGTGCTCACTTCTTCCTGATATGGTTTTGTATGTATTTTATTTCATTTCATTTATTTATTTATTTATTTTTGAGAGAGAGGAAGAGTACACAGGGGAGGGGCAGAGAGAGAGAGGGACACAGAATCCGAAGCAGGCTCCAGGCTCTGAGCCGTCAGCACAGAGCCCAACGTGGGGCTCGAACTCACGGATCATAAGATCATGACCTGAGCGGAAGTCAGACACTTCACCGACTGAGCCACCCAGGCGCCCCTGTATGTGTTTGATTTGAAACTACTGAAGGTAGCAACTGGACACATGTCATTCCACGGATGTAGGTACATGTCTTGTCTAATCGTGCCTCCATGGACGTGATCACGTGCGGTGAAGTTTCTTTGCAAACTAAGGATACTTATGACACAAGGTTGCCTTTATTTCCCGAATTCCAGATTTTCAGTGAGCAGTTCGTTTTCCAACCCAGATTCCCGTGGACCGGAATGAAAAGGGAATAGGAAATAGTGGCATGATTTACAATGGCTTTCACCTGTTGCTAGGTCTTGGGGCAAAACGCATCTCTGCACTGCGTGGACCTGCAGCGAATACTTCTGAGTCAAGTTTCAGATATTTAAAGTAGATGTCAGTGTGTCGAGAATGAGTTTAGTGTCACTGTAAGGAGGAAGATGTGTGTGCGGTGCCTACTGAGAAGGAGCGACTTGCTGTCCGTGGTCGCCTGGAGGCAGGACGTCCCCAGAGACTTCTAACTCACTCGGTCCACGTGGGAGGAGCTCAGCTCACAGGGCTTTGCGGGCAGCCCTGAAGAGAGTAGCCGGGTTTGATACAATGATCTGGAAAACTTTTCTAGTCTCCTAGTAGAAAACTGAAGATAACCATTTGTCATGGTTTCGTTAGAGATTCGATTAGGGGAATCAAGATAAAATCTATAAAATTGAATGTAAAACAGATACGACTACAAACTTTGACAGAAGAGTCACGTGGAAATGTTTCTAAAGACTTTTGTCTGACGCATCTTCGATGACCCCCAAACGCTCTGGGTCTGTGTCGTTCAGTGAAAACAGTAAGATGCCAAGTTGTTTATCTTCCCAGTCTAATTTTTTTAAGCCCCGTGTTTGCTTAGAAGAAAGAACAGTAGAAATATACCCAAACCCTACTGGTGATTATTTTCCGATGGAGGTGCAGCGGAGAGTTCTGTATTTTCTGTAATCAGCAAGAATTGCTGTTCGAGTCAGGAAATACTTGTCAATAATTAAAGCATTGTTAAATGTTAAAACTGTACAGCCTAAACTAGATGGGTGATTCTCAAGGAGGAGAGGTATCCCCTCCACCCGGGGTCACTAATCCGGATTCCTCTGGGGCATTTCCCCAACTCCAGGGGAGTCCCTCAACCCCCGTGAGGATTGCCGACCTAGCAAGGAGTGTGCCACATCCCTCGGATATGGGGGACACGTGGAAGTTAGGTTGATTATCTAACTGGAGAGGTAGCGTGGTTGGGGCGCCTGGGTGACTCAACTGGTTAAGCGGCCCGACTCTTGATTTCAGCTCAGGTCATGATCTCACGGTTTGTGGGTTCGAGCCCCTCGTTGCGCTCTGTGCTGACAGGGCAGTCTGCCTAAGGTTCTGTCTCTCTTCCTCTCTCTCTCTCTCTCCCTCCCCCGCACTCTCTCAAAATAAATAAACATTAAGAAGAAAAAAAGAGGTAGCATGGTAGAGTAAGAAAGAGCCGAAACCCAGGAGTCAAGATTGACCCCAGCCAAGTCCAGCCATGCTGGCTGTTATTTACATACACAGCCTTGGACAAAGCATCCGCCCTTTCAGAGCCTGTTCTCCCCCCCCCTCCCCCCCCACTGAAGAGGAAAATAGCATGCCTAGTGTGGTTGAGAGGATTAAGGGAAATCATTTCCGTAGAACATCTAGAAGGGTGTTGCATAACGGGTCCACATTAAATGTTAGCCCCCTTTCCCTTTTGCTTCCCCAGAAGAAAATCTGGAAGATAGAGAAAGTGGTCACCAATCGGTCTAGCTAGCAAATTGGCTGACACACAGTGTGTACAGCGTGCTCTTGGTTTTCGGGGTAGTTCCCGTGGTTCATCGCTTCCATGCAACACCCAGTGCTCATCCCAACAAGTGCCCTCCTCAGCGCCCATCTCCCGCTC
Source organism: Paguma larvata (assembly GCA_030068075.1). Lineage (NCBI taxonomy): Eukaryota > Metazoa > Chordata > Mammalia > Carnivora > Viverridae > Paguma > Paguma larvata. The sequence goes on from CM057843.1 coordinate 8,999,443, forward strand.
TCCCTTCTCCCCACGCCCCATCCACCCTCAATTTGTTCTCTGTATTTAAGAGTCTCTTATGGTTTGCTTCCCTCCCTCTCTGTTTGTAACTATTTTTTCCCCTTCCCTTCCCCCATGGTCTTCTGTTAAGTTTCTCAGGATCCACATAGGAGTGAAAACATATGATATCTGTCCTTCTCTGAACTGGAACCTCCAGTTCCATCCACGTTGCTGCAAATGGCAGGATGTCATTCTTTCTCATTGCCAAGTAGTATTCCATTGGGTGTATAAACCACATCTTTATCCATGCATCAGTTGATGGACATTCAGGCTCTTTCCATAATTTGGCTATTGTTGAAAGTGCTGCTCTAATCATTGGGGTGCATGTGCCCCTACAAATCGGCATTCTTGTCTCCTTTGGATAAATTCCTAGTAGTGCTAATACTGGGTCGTAGGATAGTTCTATTTTTAATTTTTTGAGGAAGCTCCACACTCTTCTCCAGAGCGGCTGCACCAGTTTGCGTTCCCACCGACGATGCGAGAGGGTGCCCGTTTCTCCACATCCTCGCCAGCATCTGTTGTTTCCGGACTTGTTCGTTTTCGCCTTTCCGCCCGGTGTGAGGAGGGATCTCAGTGTGGCTTTGATTTGAATTTCCCTGATGATGAGTGACGTTGAGCCTCTTTTCAAGCATGGTAATTTGAGAACATTTCTTTCGGGCCTTGTCATAGTTGCATTTTAGTGTTTTGCTCTTATTAACGTGTTATCAAAAATGATCTTGGTGGTTTTGGAGCCTCCCCGCCCAGCGTCTTCAGGAGTGTAAAAGTCCGCGGCATCAGTGTGGCCTGATTTATTTTAACTTCTGTACTGTGGCCGTTTAGGCCGTTCCCAGGTTACCGCTCTTTTTAATGCAGTTGAACAACAAAGGCATAAATATTTTGAATTATTCTTTTTAGAATTGTGGTGGCTTAAGCAAGGCCTTCATGTTTAAGGAGTTAAATTTAAGAATTGGTTAGTATACCACCCCAAATCCATATTTACTGTTGTGGCATGGCCCCCGAGTTGTATTGTTAAGTGAAAAAAGTACGATGCAGGATACTGTGCATTATATAAAGAAGGGGACATAAGTTATGGACATGCTTTAAATTTAAATACATAGACTGTTTCTGGGACGGTACAGAAGAAACCAGCTCTGAGCCGTTGCCTCTTAGGAGGAGAACTGGGGTGGACGGGCAGGACACGGGGAGAGGAAGCCTTGCTTTTCACTAATTTATCCACTTGTTCTGTGTGACTTTTTGGTTACATACATGCTTTATCAATTTCTTTTTTGTTTGTTTTTGTTTTACCAATTTCATATAAATTATAATTTTTAAATTTTAGTATAGTTTTCCATTAGTACAATCAATTCACGGCTTCCTTTCACCCAGATTCTTCAGATGTTAACATTTTTAATTTTTATTTTATTAAAAAATTTTTTAATGCTTCATTATTTATTTTTGAGAGAGAGAGAGAGAGAGTGAGTATGAGCGGGGGAGGGGCAGAGAGGGAGGGAGACAGAATCCAAAGCAAGCTCCAGGGTCTGAGCCATCAGCACAGAGCCCAACGCGGGGCTGGAACCCACAAGCTGTGAAATCATGACCTGAGCCGAAGTCAAACGCTCAACTGACTGAGCCACTCAGGCACCCCAGATGTTAACATTTTTTGAATAGCTTTGTTTTAATACTCCCCCAATTTTTTTTTTAAAGGAACAGGTTATGCCCAGTTTACACATGAGGAAGTATACGCTCAGAGAGGCTAACCAGATTGCCCTCCGTACATAGAGCATGTTTGTAGTGACAGCATTGCACCAAACGTAGGTCCTCCAGCAGACTCCCCTCTATTCTCACACTGGCGATTGATACACAGTTCTGTTTCGGAGTAACTTGACAGCAGATTCCTCAATTAAAATAGTTATTAAAATAACTTCTCTTCTCTGACATTCATCTTCACCTTAGTCTGGATTTCTGAAAATTCTGAGTCACCAGTGGCTTCGTCAGAGCAGGAGTCAAAGATGTAAATGGCCTGGTCTGACGTCTCTCTTGTGACCTGGTTCTTTTACCAGGCCTGCTCTTGGCCGGCTCCTGGCCTTCTGCCACCAGAGGTCGCCGGTAACAATTAATAAGCCCAGTTCCCGCATCGCTCTTGCTTCCTTCTGAGGTAAAATGTCTGTTGAGGGAAAAGCAAAGAGGACTTACAAAATTAGATTTTGAAGACTTGAGTTTAAATGGTGCTATAAAATTGTACAATCTCTCTTCCACTAGGGGGCACCATTTCCTCGCATTTTCTGCTGGCCAAGTTTGGAAATAGTCCATTTGTCTGTCACAGCCTTAAAAAAAATCGAAATAACTTTATTATGATAACTATAATATAGTAATGTATAGCGATGTATAGCCAATACAGAGCACTTAGAAAGTACTTATAGGCAAAAAGAAGAAAAAAATAGAATTGCTTCTTTTCTTAGATTAAAACTACTGCTACTGCTTTCATAGACTACAGCTACCAGTATAGATTCCAAAGCTACCAGTGTTTACCCTTCCAGACAGTTTTTCTAATGGAGCTACAGACTTAGAAAAAGTAGATTTATTTATTTACCAGAGTATAACATGATGTAGAGGAGTACTCAGGTCTTATGTGTACAATTTGGTGAATTTTCACAAAACAAATACGGCCATATAACCACCATTCAGAGAAATAAGACATTCGTGCAACATCTTTAGATGGACCCTTCTTGCCTCCTCATCGTAGCTACCTTCTCCAAAGACAGCCACCGTCCTGGCTCCTGACATGAGAGGATAGCCTCACTTGTTTCTGGACTGTGTAAATGGAGTCATACAATATATGCTTTGTGTCTGGCTTTTTTGGTGCAACATTATGTTAGTAAGATTAATCCCTGTTGTTGTGCGTTGTAATCTTTTGTTTTAGTTGGTGTATTTTGTTGTACGAGTTTGCCACCATCTTAGACACCAGGAGTCAGCAAACTTTCTATAAAGGGCTAAATGGAAAATATTCCAGGCATTGTGGACTCTTCTGTCTCTGTTGCAACTACTCACCTCTGCGTTGGTCGTTCAAAAGCAGCTGTGAATAATATGTAAATGAATGGGCATGACTGTGTTCCAATAACATCTTATTTACAAAAAATAGATACCAGGCTGGAATTTGCAGTAGTTGCCAACTACTATAATATAATTATCCATTATATTATCCTTATAAAAAGGCTGCTATCCTTTTTTTGTTTTAAGTTTATTTACTTATTTGGAGAGAGAGTGTGAGTGGAGGAGGGGCAGAGACAGGGGGAGAGAGAGAATCACAAGCAGGCTCTGTGCTGTCAGCTCAGAGCCGGACATGGGGCTCAATCCCACAATGGCCAAATCGTGACCTGAGCTGAAATCAAGAGTTGGATGCTCAATTGACTGAACCACCCAGGCGCACCCACTTTTTTTTTTAAGTGAAAACTGTATCACACCGAATGGTTAAATTTTTTGAGGCATCATAAATAGCCTTGATAGCTCATTATTCCCCTGTGAAGGAGAAAGCGAAATAATGGCTGGCACTTTCCCTCTTTTTGTAGTCTCTGGCAAACATTGATGAAGTCGTGAACAAAATTAGACTGAAAATAAGGTAAGTAACGCCTCTGTTATTAATCATTGATGAAAAGGATGCTGTTGATTGTAGTTAATCATATTCTAGTTCACACTTATCTGTTTTAGAACACTGAAATCTCAAGTTTGCTGTTTATGACGATTTAAAAAAAGATAATTCCTTAACTGGATTTCCATATGAACCTCGTGGCAAAGAATTGGATTTTTGGGTCAGTCTTCAAAGTATTTATAAAAAGGGAAGGAAGCTTTAACAGGCTATTCAAAATGACTGGTTACAAAAGGGGGTAAAAGCGTTTCTACCGTATATATATTTGTTTTAAAGATATTTATTTATTTTGGGGAGAGCGCAAGTGGGGGAGGGGTACGAGGGGGACAGAGGATCCAAAGTGGGCTCTGCGCTGACAGGCTGCGTGGGGCTCGAACTTACAGACTGCGAGATCATGAGCTGAGCCCAAGTTGAACGCTCAACCCACTGAGCCACCCAGGTGCCCCAATTTCTACTGTATTTTTATTGGTTTTATTTCCTTAGCAGACTTACTTTTTTTTGTACCCTCAAGGCTTCGATGGGAGGATGGGTTTATATATTCCCCTTGGCCACATACCAGCTAACAATATGGTCATATGTGCTCACTGGCGTTTGTGGCAACCTAAATACTGTGATTAATCTGGACTGTGCTTGTCAGAGTTGGACATCCGGAGTCCTCCCTGCCCAGTAGCCTGGTTCTGGTTTATCCACGTCTGGATTTCCGGTGCGACACATAGCAGATGGCATGTGGCACGTGGTTGATCTCAGTCCTTCCAATACAGTTTTTTTGTATTAGTTTTGTTTTGTGTGACTTTTGATGAAGAGAAGCCTTCAGTTTGAATCCGGGAGATGATTTCCTTATTCCCTTACGACCTTTGGGTCTTTCAGTGAAGACCTTTGCCATGAATGTATTGTTTGGTCGGACGCCGTGGGGCGGGCAGAGAAGCCTCTTGTTTGGTGGGCTCCGACTCTAATGGTTCTAGTACAGACTACTAAGTTGGCCGGGATTTTCCCAGGAAATGGGAATCCCCTAAATCATCCAGAAATCACTGCAAACCAACCTACCTTTGAAACATTCTCTAAATGGGAAGTGGAATTGAACTGGTGTAAATTACTCTGGTTGAGGTGCCACCGAATGGCCCCGTTGGAACTGGAGTCACAGATCCGCCTCCTACGCGATCGCGCAGTCAGGGCCCAGAGGATGGAGCACGGGTCCCATGCAGTGCCCTGGCCCTTAGCCCTTCAAGGTTTCCAAGGATGTGCCTGGGGATTTCGTGGGGGGCAACTGGAACTCTCCGACTCGTTCCCATAGAGTTTCAGCAGCGTCGCCATTCCTGGTTTTCTCCGTTGAAAAATACTAAGTTACGTCGGTTCTTTGGGGCAGCTCTGAGTAGTAAACTAGAATAGGCTTCTTAAAAGATAGGGGCGCCTGGGTGGCTCAGTCGGTTAAGCGGCCGACTTCGTCTCAGGTCATGATCCCGCGGTCTGTGGGTTCGAGCCCTGCGTCGGGCTCTGTGCTGATGGCGCAGAGCCTGGAACCTGCTTCAGATTCTGCTTCTGCCTCTCTCTCTCTCTCTCTCTGCCCTTCCCCTGCTCACGCTCTGTCTCTCAAAAATAAATAAACATTAAAAAAAAAAAAGACTACTCATCCGGCTGTGCTGAGCTTGGCTCCTTACACTGCCGTCGCGGCCGCAGCTGGGGTCTCAGGCCTCAGTCTTCCTTCTGTCATTCAGACTTGTGTGGTTCCCTGGACAAGGAGGTGCGACCTGCGGGAGTTGATGGATAAGTTACCAACTTCTTTTCTTTTGGTCACCTTAGAGTAGAGATTGTTCTAATGATTTTTATCCCTTAATTTTTTCCCTAGGAGACTGGATGACAATATCCGGACTGTCGTAAGAGGTCAGACAAACGTGGGGCAGGATGGCAGGCAAGTAAGTACCTTATTCCTCCACGTTAATCATACTCTGCTGATTTCTGAGCCAATGACCGAGTGACCAAAATGTTGATCTGCCTGCTTGCGGGGAGTACTTTCTTTCTGATCCATCCGCCATGCCGCAGGAAGCGTGCGTGACTTGTGTCACTAATACCAGAGGTAGGCTGCAGACCCGCAGTGAGGTCTCGGTCAGCGTCCCTTGAACCAGGAGCTTATGAGCACGCAGCTCACCCGGGCCAAGGCCACGCAGGCTGAAGTGAGAAAACCGAAGTCTCCTTGTCTCTCTCTGCGGTGTCAGAAGTGGATTCATGTCAGAGTTTTATAGTTCTTTTTGGATCTAGCTAAGGAGGGCCGTTGGAAGGGAGCGAGGGGCGAAAGGGGTGTGTGGGGAGGAGGCATGCCTCCGTGACCGAGGGGCCAGCTGGTATCTATTAACCATTTTCCTTTTCATTTGGATTCTCTTCTGTTTAGGCATCTTATTTCAGAAACTGCCATCGTAACAGAGATGCCGGGCATGCCTTTTCTGGCCTTCTCGTACTCGGCGGCTGCTGTTCCCCTTTCAGTACTAGCTCAGTAGTACTCAGCGTGCGGCTCTGTGATGGCTTCGGTCCTGTTATTTGTCCTCTTCGACATTTTTTAGGGCAGCTATTTTCTTAAACTATACGTTGTGCTCCCCAAATCTTGGGGGGATGGGAGGTGTCGCCTCGTGTCTAAACGCCCTGCTCTCTCATATCCCTGATTCCTCTGCTGGTAGCTTATGGGTATTATGAGTCTCCTTATGTTTTTAGTTTTACCCATGTCTCGATTTCCCTGATATTTTATGACTAACTTTTCCTCCTAACAATCGTCTTCCCTTGGCCTGTTTGTAAGTATCGACGTTCCTCCTTGGTGTCATCGGCGGCAGTATTTGTGTATAGACATGTTAGTTTCCTAAGACTGATCCGATTTCCTGGTCCCTGCATGGGTCTTAGTCCTTATTGCTTTGTTGTTGTCTATTTAGGTTTCTCCCGTGAAGCATCACTTCTTTGGCAGGTGAGGCCTGTGTACACGGGGCCCTGAGAGGTAATAAAGAGTGACGAGGTAGCCTGCAAACACTCCAGCCTCCCTCTGCCCTTTACCTCTCCTTCTGTACGTCTGATGTTGTCATCTTCCCCTTCAGAAACCTCGGTGGCCTCTGTCCACCAAATTGAATCCAAGTTCCTCTGTTGGGCATTCAAGGCCTCAGTCTGCCTTTCCGGTTTTGCGTCCTGCTGAGATCCATCCAAACAGAAGACTTAGTGTTCCACAAGCTCTGTGCTTTCTGAACCCATGCGTTTTTACTTCTTCTTGTCTGAAATGCTCCCTCTCCTCTTCTTCTTTCTGTAACTTCATTTTGAAATCTTACGTAAGGCCCAGCTCAAACGCCCCTCCATGAAATTTAGGAATCAGAGTTTTAGACCTAGAAGGGACTTGAGACTCATCTGGTCCACACTTGTCATTTGACGCATGCGCAGATTCGTCTCGATGTCCCCTAACTACATGTATGTCCTTTCTGCCCGCAGACTCCCAGGCCTGTGCGCGCGCTCTCTGTTTGGCTTTCGTGACCTCCTCTGACTCACTAGTGAACAAATCTTGTCCCCTTGACTAGTGTATAGGCTCCTCGAGGCAAGAACTAAATCCTCCCCGTCTTTGTGTTTCTCCCAGCACATAGTTCACGTGCAACGTTTTATTCAACTGTATTGAACATTTGGTCTGGGCGGGATTGTTTATGTATCGGAAACAAACAAAAGCCCTTTACCGTGAAACATTTTGATCAGTGCGTGTCCCTGTAAAGTTGTTTAAAGCTTGGTTTGTGTGTGACTCGTCCCGAATGTCTACTGTTTGAAATAACGACACAACCACTAGTGCGATTCAGTCTGCACTCCGGATGGCTCACTGAAATACTGACGAGAGGGCCAGGTGTTTAAAATTCCAAGAATGTGAAAATAACGTGAATGATTCACCAAGGCTTTTTGCTGGGTCATGCTGTGTAGGTATGTATCTTTCAGTTAGTTATTTGTGTTTTAACCTATGGTCGCCAACTAGCAGTAGTGGAGGGTCGGGCCCCAAGTTAGACCGCCTGCGGGGACGTCGGCCCTCCCCACCTCCACGTATTAATAGGTTACAGGTTGCTGCAGCCGGGCCAGGTCCTATTTCAGAGAGCGAGACCACATTCTCAAGAATGTTTAGATAGCATTTCAATCTGTGGTGGGATTTCGTGTCCGTCTCCTTAGAATCCAGACAGAGAGGAAGCCCAGAAGAAATAATTGCTTTTCCTGTCATCCCCTCCATCTATCTTTTCCAACAGCTTGAAATGCAAGCTCTAGTCGAGGCTTTTTTTTTTTTCTTTTTCCAGGGAGCTTTTGAGTCCCATCCTTGTCGGTTCCTTAGGGGTAAAAGCCTTGCCGTCCAGCAGCCCTGGCTGGCTGGTGGTTTGCTGAAAGGAGACTCCATTGGACTGGCACAGACTTGGGAGAATTATGGATGTTCCAAAATACTGCGTTTTATAGGTCAAGAGGCCCAAGATTCCCCTCTTCCCTGGAACAGAGTACAAGTTCGCCTTCGGAACTTGTTTCCTTAGCTTCTGAGGAGCACTCGGGAGGAGAGCCGTGTTACGGGCAGGAGGAAATTTTGGTTTTATAAGTTTCATCTTGACTGTGTCCAACCAGAACCAGTGTGCTTTTTCATCTGTAAATAAGGGCGGGGGGGTGTTTATTTCCCTTTCATGGTGTCTCGAAAGATCTTTTTAGCAAACATTTTTGAAAAGTGGTGTTTCTAACTGTAAAATTATTTGGCGGGGGAGGCAGTGATTTAGAAATCGAAGACACAGAAAGGCACTTTCTTTACTTTTTTGAAAATTCGGAACGGGCTCCCCAGTGAGTGTTCTGCTACACAGTTTGGAGAGTCTTTGCTCATTGACCACCTCCTACGTGGCAGACTCGAACTGGTCTAGTCTGTGACCTCTTCTAACCAGACTGTGATGCTCGTACAAAGTTAACACAGCACGGAATTCTCCCCATTTTCTCCTGCTGAAATCATCAGGCGAAAGCTTTAATTAAATGCCCGCGTGTTTCAGACTCTGTGGATCAGATGAGTCCGTTTCACCAGTACATGATCTGATAGGCTCCGAACCTTACTCAGCTTCCCAAGAACTAAACCGGACAGCTTGGGTGCGGGTAGAAAAGAGGCGATTAGAGGAGTGGGCTAGACAAAGAGAGAGCCGGCATGGGAGCTTGCGAGAGGGGCCAAACGCTGACCAGTTCCCAGGAAGTTCACTGAGAAGCACCAAGAGGATCAGCCCCTGGGCTTCTGTCTTCTCGAGCAGAGCTCGGCTCCAGTGTCACTGTTGCACCAGAGCGAGACCAAGGTTTGGGAGGGGGAGCCATCGTCATTGCCGGCGCCAGCTCAGCTCACCAACACTCAATTTGGGAGAAGCTTCACGTGTCCATAGTACAAGCTTCCTCCCGGTTCGGGAATCCTTTCTGTGGCATCTCTGGCATCTCATCGTCCTGCTGCTGCTTGGACGCTCGCGGTGACGGGCGGCTCACGACTTTGCTGTTCCGCAGGGCAGTCGTTTCCAGGTTCCAACAGCTTTAATTGTGAGAAACTTCTTTCCTTCTTAGACTGAACTGAAATAGTAAAATAGACCTCATTGTGACTTCTCATGGCCCAGTTCTGTTCTGCCAGCTGGACCAGCGTGAGATCCCTTTTCCTTATTGTAGTTTCTGAAATTTTAGGTGGATGTTACGTTCCTTTCTTACTGTTCCTTTCTCTAGGCTAACCATTCTTCGTTTCTTCAGCTTTACAAGCTGATCCTTTATCAACCTGGTTACCTTACAGTTTGTCAGCATCATTCTTTTTTTCTTTTTCTTTTTCTTTTTCTTTTTTTTTGTGAGAGAGGGAGAGACAGAATCCTGTCAGCACGGAGCCCGATGTGAGACTCGAACTCATGACCTGTGAGAACAAGACCTGAGTCGAAGTCAGACATTTAACCGACTGAGCCACCCAGGTGCCCCTGTCAGGGTCATTCTTAAAATGTGGTTCCCGGCCAAGAGGAGACATACTGTGTGGGCATACAGTGAGACAGTTTCCCTCCTTGTTCTAAACTGGGGGTGTTAACATGGGAACTGGGGGACTCAGGGTCTGTCAGCTTCCTGAAATTAGCTATTCACTTTTCTATGGATAGACTTATTTCTGGAGAGAAGACTCACTGATTTTCCAGAATTCTCTAAGGAGTCTGTGACTCTTCAAAAGTTAGGGACCACTCGTTTAGACTGTTCTCCCATTCATTCATAACCTTGGATTTGGGGTGAAATTTTGGGCAGCCGTGTCATGTTGTTGGCTTCTGCTGAGTTGGCGGTTATCCGAAGTCCCCAGGTCAAGAGTTTCAAACAGATGCTTAGAAAAGAAGCCTAAGCGACTTCAGCAGGCCGCTGCGCACCCAGGGGTATCCACCGGGCGGGCGATGCCCCATCTCACGGGCACAGCCGCATCGCAGTTCTGACCAGCCGTTGCGCTGTCTGAATGCAGACCTGCAGATGCCAGACCTATCAGTCTTCAAGAGAAGCCGGAAATCCGGATTTTTATGTGACTCTCCACATTTTTCAATGTGGGCTTACCGTTTTTCACAAATACTGCCGAGGCCAAACAAAACACATCCGTGCCAACGGTTTGCAACATCCGCCCCAGGATTTTTTTTCCTGTGAACTACTTTTCAACTTTTCTCTCCTCTATTTGTTTAAGAGATTCTTTGGGAATCAAGTGCCGAACGTCATGCTCTCCCCCTGGTTTCGTCTTGCTGGTTTCGCCCGATTGGCCCGGCCAGTCGAGACCTTTCGGAATCCTGATGACTTCCCCATTTCCTCATTAGCAGGTTTGCCAGCAGGCCTTCTGCGTCTAGCTTCACGTTGTGGACGAGAAGGTTGAACGGGATGGGTTCCTAGCCACGTGGCACACGGTTAGACACTTACCTTCTCGTCTTTATCCTCACTTTGGTACAAAGTGCCAGGCCCAGAAAACAAAGAATTCCTTCCTGTCCTTGGTATCTGTCCAGGGCCATGTTTCTTAAATTTTCTCTGTCTCCATTTTCCTCAGATAAAGGGGGTTAATCATACTTGCCTTCTCTCTTTTCATGGAGAGATCATAAAGATTTATTAACTAAATCAGCAAAAAGCATGTTGCCCTCCAAGGAGAAACTGGTCTTTGTTTTTCATCCTCAAAATTAGGCTATCGTCAAATTCAGGGTCCCCAAGACCCTGAACTAGTAGGTGGTGGGAGTTCACAGCCTAACACTGACCTTCATCTTGTGGGATTCTGACTTCGTATCAGGAGCTCTCTAGAGGGATGGCTTGAATTTGTCCGCTCCCTCACTTCAAATGTATCTCCTCTCGGAGAGGAAAATGAAGCCCATTGGTAGAAGAAAATCAATGGCATTAGCATTAAAGGGGCTATAAATAGTTTGAAAAGAAAGGGGAGGGGGGCACCATCATTGCCTCCTCCTGCCGAAGCACGCTGAATCTAAAGCAAGTGAGCTTTTAAAGCTTATGCTCGAATTTGTCCATTAGTGACCGAGAATGGTTAGGCATTTTTGTTTCTTTTTAATTTTTTTTGGAATTACATATTTCAAAATGTCTGCAGACAACACTAAACTTCCAAAAGGAAGAGCAGAGAGAGAGAGAGGGACACAGAATCCGAAGGAGGCTCCAGGCTCCAAGCCGTCAGCACAGAGCCCAACGCAGGGCTTGAACTCACACACCGCGAGATCATGGCCTGGGCCGAAGTCAGACGCTTAACCGACTGAGCCACCCAGGTGCCCCTAAAATTTTTTTTTTTAATACTTATTTTTGAGAGAGAGAGGGAGACAGGGCGTGAGTGGGGGAGGGGCAGAGAGAGAGAGAGACACAGAATCTGAAGCAGGCTCCGGGCTCTGAGCTGTCAGCACAGAGCCCCACACAGGGCTCAAGCCCACGAACTGCAAGATCATGACCTGAGCTGAAGTCAGACGCTTAACCGACTGAGCCACCCAGGTGCCCCAAAATACTTCTTTCTTTTCTAACTGCTTATCTGTGTGAAGCCATATTTTCATCATATTTTTCAACCACAACAGCATATCACGACAGAGGCAATACAGAAGCCCAGCTGGCCTCTCTTAAAGCAGACACTGAGGATACTCGCAAAGGCACAGAAACGGTGCCTCTGTTTTTGGGAAATTAGTTTTGTTTGGGGAAAACATAGTTATTTTTCATAAAGACATGTTATTTATGTTAACATGTAATAAGCTTGTTGTTAATTTTTTTTAAGAATTTTTTTTAATGTTGGGCAGCTGGGTGGCTCAGTCGGTTGAGTGACTATTGATTCCTGCTCAGGTCACGATCTCACGGTTTGTGAGTTCGAGCCCCGCTTCGGGCTCTGAGCTGACGGCTTGGAGGCTCACTCAGTAAATATTGAGTGCCTTCTTTATGCTGGGCACTATTCTAGGCATTGAGGATAATGCAGCGAACAAAGCAGAGGGACCCTGCGTGTGACATTTTTTCACTTCCAGAATCCGTGACTGTTAAAGAGTTACTCTTGTGACCTTGGTTCACTGAGCACGTTTGCCAGAAAATAGACACTGAGTTTTATCATCTGCCTTTTCAGCTTCTACTGATACCATCGTATGGCTTTTCCTTCTAATCGATTAGCTTCGTTTGGGGTTTTATTCTTAAGCATTTAACCCTACCTGCTGAGTCATCGTGCTATTGCCTGTTTAATGTGTTGTTGAGTCCTGGCGTTTGCATCTGGGATTTTCATTCATGTTCAAAAACTCCAGTCCTCCTTATGACTGAATAATATTCTGCCGTATGCATGTGCCACAGTTCGTGTATCTGTGCCTCCGTTCCGGGACACTTGGGCTGTCCCCACCTTTTGAGTGTTGTGAACAGTGCTGTAATGAGCACTGACATACAGTATCTGTCTGAGGCCCTCCTCTCAGTTCCCTCCGGTATATGCTCCGGCATTGAGTTGCTGGGTCATGTGGTAATTTGTAATCATTTCAGTATATTTAATCTCTTTGGAAACATTTTTTTTCCACATTGTTCTGAACCTTAATAGATTGATTTTTCCACTAGACGGTGTACATTCCTATTTTATCTTCATTTAATCCGTACAGACTGTGTTTCAGATTAGCCGTAGAGTCACAAGCTTTTGTGTTCAGTACCTAATAATGGTGATGCTGTCCCTTCCAAAAAAAGAAAACTACCGTGATTATTTTTATTTTAGCTAAAAAAGTCCGGCAGTTGGACTCTTTCCTCCCTGACCTTAGAAACACATCAAGTCCCACTTGTGTGCAGCATGACTATTGAAAATGGCTTTAAGAAAATCGTGTGCCAAGAAGGAACACTGAAGTTTATTATTCTTCTGAGCCATCTCCATATAAATTGGCCCTCTTTAGGAGCCAAGAAAGAAGGTCAAGCATAACCTTTGCCATCTGCTTGTTTCTGTGTTAAAGGCAGTCACAAGTTTAAACTAGAGTCTCTCCATCTAAAGAGGAAAGTGCCATTCATCACTACTGTGGCGGCTCTGGCTGTTACCCAGGTTACTCTCGCTTTTGACTGCTAGTAGCTAGTGACTCGGGAAGGAAAATTCCACCCTTCGTTTGAGGTTGCGCGGTAGAAAAATTGCTGACAGGGCAAAGCTTCCTGGGTTTTGGGTCCTCGACACAATAAGTCATTCGGATATGTTTAAACAATGGATGGAAATTTGAAACTCCGTCTTCATGTAAGAACTTGACCTCCTTTTTCGCTCTTCCTATTTTCATCCGTGGAAATACAGGGTTTAGAACGACAGGAGCTCAGTGCCGTGGTTGTTCTGTCATCATTTCCATTTATAAATCCCAGTGGGTCTGTAATATAGCTATAAAACTTCTCGTGCTGTAGTTTGGGCTCCGAGGTCTCCCCTAGAAGGAGATTAATTTTGCAAAATTAAAGATAATGCTTTTTTTAGTCCGTTTTGGTTTGGTGTTCTGCAGTCCTGTAGATTAAAGCTCTGAAACGTAAGAAACTTACTGTCCTCCGTATGGTACTGGGTCACCTGCCAGGATTTCTGATTTTTGTTTCCATGTTATATTGTAAGCTCTGCACAGATGCCGTGTTTGTCTCTAGGTGTTGTATGTGATGCCCGGACTGTGGATATGAACCATGGCGCCACTTCCATAACGGCCTCCGAGCAGAAGGGGGACGTCTCTTGGGAGATGTACTTACCGACAGGGACATTTGATGACCCAAATACTGTCTTTCCTAAAGCCGAGGAAGAGGTGAACCGAGGGGTCTTTATCCCTTCTCACACCGAGTTTTTCACGTTTGTCCCTTTGTCATACATCCGAACTTTTCTTGTCCTCGGTCACATGAGAACGGTAGGGACCGGTAGCCAGCACCTCCTCGTATGGTAATAATCGTTTATGTAGGCCCAGTGCTGCGCGCTCCCGTTTCACTGAACACTTGGAGATTCTGATCTGAGGAGATTTCCGGTGACTGGAGGAGCGCCTCGTGGTCAGGTCCCAACACATTTGTCAGCCCCGGAGTCAGCCAGACCTCTAGAGTTAGGAATGTACTGTTGTAGGAGAAATAGGCCTTTCTCGATTGATTCGCTATAAGCAGAGACATGTTTGAGTTGCTTTGACAGAAGGTGTGTTTTTGAGTCTTTTGTCTTGATCTATAATGCTGATGTTTTATTACAGTATAAACTTGTTGCAAATACTAATTACTTGATATAATGTCAAATGGGTGTAATTCTCCCCATTTTACAGACAAAGAGGCACGCTCAGGTTCTGTGACTTGCCCCAAACCACAGGTCCGGATTTTCTGCTTCCCAGTATGCCGTGTACTTGTCCATCCCAAATTCTCTTTTGAAACAGTGACAGACTTTTCTTTTTGAGAGAAAGAGAGGATGCAAGTGAGTGAGGGGCAGAGAAAGAGGGAGAGAGAATCCCAGGAGGGTGGGAGGGAGAGAGAGTGAAAGAGAGAGGGAGGGAAACGGGTCTCATCCAAAGCGGGGCATGAGCTCCCCCGATGTGGGACTCGAACTCATGAACTCTGAGGTCACGACCTGAGACAAAGTCAGATGCTTAATGGTTGAGCCACCCAGGCACCCAACAGCGACAGACTTTAAAAGCAGATTTGAGAACCACTGTTCAGAACCCGAACAGTTAAGTGGTTCACGAGGGAACCCTAGCAGTGACGGGGACCATGGCCTTGTTAACCAGCTGGGTCCCTCGCAGCGTGATGAAGAGGCCGGGCAGAGAGAAGAGCTCCAGGCCGAAAGGAGAGAGCCGTGTGGTCTGTGCGCGCCGGCAGTGCTGGAGGGAGGCAAGCGGGATAGAAGGAGAAGATCATTCCGATGAAACCCCGAGGGGGTCCACGGCCGAAAGGGCATTTGGTTCAGAAGGTGTCTCCGAAAGTTAGCTGAGGAAACTTCCCGGTGTCAGCACAAGAGGTTGCTTTCTTCCGAATGAAGCCTCGTGATGTAGATGGGACTTTCGAAGTGACTAAAATAACGAGCAGTAGTAAAATATGGGGGATCGGGATTTAACGTGGCAACCGGGGAGTCCCAGCTCTTGGTGGGAGCAGTCCTTTGTCTAACTGGGACAAATTGTTCCTCTAAGTGTGCCCCGTTGCCTAAAATACTGACTTTCTCCACTCTTATTCAGCCGAGACGTTAGTGTAAACCCTTCCTTCGAGCCGCTGTGTGGAGTTGCTGCTTTCGGCGCGCTCGTCCCCCCGGGCCACGTTTCCTCGAAGGGAGCCGAGCTGCAGCGCGCTCACCACTCGCGGCTATGTTGGGGCAACGTATTTTAAGTTGTGGGTGATAACGGATAGAAGCAGGACTTTAAAATGTAAATGTTTAGTCTTGTTTGGGCACTGCTGGATTCGTGTCCCAGTCTTGTCTTGTGACTTTAACTTCTGGCCTGTCTCCTAAAAACGACAAAAAGGATCTCTTTGGTTCATGTTTTCACGAACCATGCTGTGGCTCGCAGAGATCATAAATCAAAGCGACTTAGGCGGAACGGAGCGTTTTAACAAATAAGGTGCGAATTACTCCTTTTGGCCTTTGCATTCTTTCGGTTCACAAACTTGGAAAGAAATCTGCGCTTTAAATAAAACCCCTTTATACTCAAGGTTTCTGAATGAGCAGTGAAGGAATTCGTGTTAATGCCAGTGATTCTGATCCGATGGGTGCCCGTCCGGCCCTTGACTGTGACTGCCAGACCTCGAAGGTACGCGGCGTGTTCTAGGGTAGAGGGGAGCTGTACACGCGCAGCCGTCCGGGGCCTCTGCTGCCGTTCGGCGCCGTTGTTGGGAACGGGCTGCGTCGTTATTATCGCCGAGGCTTCCTCACGTGCCTCTCCTCCAGCCGAGGATGCCCTGTTTCCGTAGCAACAGCTCTTCACGATGCCGGAGCGGCCAGCCGTATCAGAACCGGGGACTTGCCATGAATAAAGGCTGCTTACCCTAGCCGCCTACCTTCAGGAGATGCCCCTCGCTTCCCAAATGGCTCTGGCATTCTTTACTCGTGCCTCTTTGTATCGCTGTTATCTTACAGTTATTTCTGTTTCTTACGTGTGTTCCTTACAAGCTCTTTAAAGACGTGTCCCCAAATAGCGATCTTTTCTTCTCGGCTTCTATCATAGTACATCGAACAGGCCGACTCTTTATTGAAGGAGTGAACAAAAGATTGAAACTTTTTTTTTTCCCCCTGGAGACTGTCTCATTTTCAGCATGGCTCGGAGGAGCAGTTTCCCCGATTCTGTGTCTGCCTGCACATGTCAGCCGTAACCAGCTTCCTTACAGACTCGAAAGGAGGGGTCAGCAACCTTCGGCTATTGAAGCGATAGTCCCATTTGAAATGCTGTACTCCCATCCGGGGGATCTGGGAATGATATTAATGGTGGCCTTGTAATGAGCCCCTTTTATGAGCTGAGTGCTCGGTCAGAGTTCTCTCTGGTGCAGGAGACAAAATCCCAGTTCAGACTGGCTTAGGCCAAAAGGGGGATTATTTGAAAGGCACTTGTGTCTTGTTTTGAAAAAGTTGAAGTCAGGCCGTGAAAGAGCAGCGTCGCAGCTGACCTTGTCTGACCAGGCAGCTGAAGCCTAGGATCGCAACAATGCGCCGGATTTTTCTGTGTCGTCTCTCTGCGCGTGTTGACTTCATCATCCCTACCTGGAGACCAGCCTCCTCCCCTTCCTGGGGAGCCTCACTGCTCTCTAACTCAGCTTCTCATCCTGGGGCTCCCAGTAGGCAGAGCTGAACTCTCTTTGCCAATTCGTTCTGGAAAGTCCCAAGAAAACTATCTGGCCCAGCTTGAGCCAGGCCTGCTTCTGAGACAGCCGACTCTGAAGAACACAATGAGAGGAAGATTCCCGGGAGGAAGGAGCTGCGTAAACAGTCCCAAAGGTGTCCACTAATAAGCCCTGCATTGCTTCCTCGCGGAAGGCTTTGAGGTGGGAGCCCCGGTTCTAGAAATGACAGCCGGCGCCTCCTGGAGGTAAAGTGGCTCTTTAGAGATCCCACAGTAAGCTGCGAGGGCACCGCTCAGCTCCCAGTCTGCCGGTTCAAAACCCCTTGCTTTTTACTAATACAACGCGTTGCTTTTCCAAACAGTAGGAAAGGAAACAGCAGACAAATGTGGAGTTGGGCAACAGAAATGATAGCAGAGTAGGGCGCCTGGGCGGCTCAGTCAGTTGAGCGTCTGACTTCGGCTCAGGTCATGATCTCACGGTTCGTGAGTTCGAGCCCTGCATCGGGCTCTGTGCTGACAGCTTGGAGCCCGGAGCCTGCTTCGGATTCTGTATCTCCCTCTCTCTCTGCCCCTCCCCCAGCTCACACTCTATCTCTCTCTCTCCCAAAAAATAAATAAGTGTTTAAAAACATTGACGGAGTAGTGGGAAAGTACAGTCTTCTTCCCAGGAACCTTGAGTATTAGCACCTTATTTTTTCAGGGAACAGAAAGCCCTACTAGATCTTCAGAAAACGAGCAACCTTTTCTTCCTTCCGGCAGCGGTGGCAAATGGGATCTCCGGTTCCAGTCTCTTAAAGGCTGCCTGTGAACTCACACAGGATAAAGGCAATATAATTCTCTAACAGAGCAGACTGCGGAATTACGTACATCCAAGAGCCAAAGGGGATATTAAGTTCTCAAGGCGTTTCCATTGGCTCAGATCTCCTCTGTCTATACTGGTGGCGAGCGACAGTTCTGGACTAAAAATTAAAAAGATGAAAGAAAAAAGCAGTGGAGTCTGCGGTGCCAGGCCCTGTGCTGCTTACCTTCTGTGCGCATGAGCCAGCGTGGCTCTGGGAGCCTGGTCAGAGTCTGCATTAGGAGGCAAAGAAAATTAAGAATAACGGTACGGTTAATGGTGCAAAGAGATAGCCTGATTGGTTCTGCTCAGTCTTCCGAGCTAGCCCGGCGGGCTGTTTTGCTCGTCCCAGTTGTAGAATTGGAGTTTCCGAAGAGGCACCCCTAAGGGTAGGGGCACCCGGGTGGCTCAGTCAGTTAAGTGTCCGACTTCGGCTCAGATCTTCTTGCGGTTCGTGGGTTCAAGCCCCACATCGGGCTCTGTGCTGACAGCTCGGAGCCTGGTGCTGGTCTCAGATTCTGTCTCTCCCTCTCTCTCCCCTCCCCCGCTCATGCTCTGTCTCTCTCTCTCTGTCTCTCAACAGTAAATACATGTTGAAAAAGGAAACAAAGAAAGAAATTCCGGTAAGGGTAGATTGAAAGCAGACCTGTTTGGGTGATTAGTTCTGTTTTTAATCTACATACAGCTTGGGACGGGAAAGTAGCCACATTTTATTTTAAAGAGCGTCGAGGGACAGTGCCAGAATCCATCTCTCTGCACATTTTCTCATCAGTCAGGTAGTAAAAATATTTTAGTGTTACTTAAAAATAAAATCCTCATGATTCTTCCAAATTATAAAACTCTCTTCTTCCTGTGCAATTGATTACTCGAGATTAGATATCAAACAGTAGGGTGTGTGTTGGGAATGGACTTGCTTAATGGAATGAGGCTTCAGAAGAACCCTGTTGACTCTGGAAAATGAATCGTATTAAGTTTCCTCGACTTTAGTACATTGTTCTAATGAGCAGAAGTATTCCAGCCTGGAAAAAAAAATCTGGCAAACAGTTTATCTTTCTTTCAGACTCTGAAATATAAGATTGTGTGAGTCTTATTTGTTTGCTGGGAGGAAAACATGGTACCTTCAGCAGGGACAGTTCTGGTAGGGTGCCAGATTGAGAATAAGAGAGAACTATAGACAGAGACTCTCTCCGAGAAGGGATCGTGCACGCTTCTTCAGACCCGACGTCTATAGAACTTGGTCCTTTTTGCCTTTCTTAGCCGAAGTTCTGTTTCTTAGCATATTTGGCTGGAAGATGGTGCCTCTGATCCCGTTAGAGCCGCGCAAGGTACGGCATGACCAGCAATACCGCAGAACTCTGGGCGGGCTGCGTCCTAAACCGTCAGTCCTTTCTGGTCGACAGTCGCCTTTCGGGCGGTGCTTTTTTACACCATCACCTGACATTTTTTAGAAGGCTCCAAAGGGTTTAGAATGTTCTGACCCCTTCCAGTATCCTGGGCATGAGACTCCTTATTAGCCAAATAGGTAACAGTTACAGAAAGCGTGATGCTGTGTCTTTGAACCAGTGCCGGGATATGCCCGAGGTTGGGGAAAGGCGAGGGTGTGTCAGTCGGCACACCCCACTCGGAGCAGCGGTCTCGGCACCGCTACCCTTCTGGCCCCACGACAGTTTGAATCAGTTGGCAAGTGTCTGTCAAGTTCGACCCCTGCTCTAGCTCAGGTTACATGCTATAGGTGATGTGACCGTATGATCAGTCACGAGTCACTTCTCAGAGTGAGCTACTAATAACTACACGGAGACAGTCGCCAGGAACCGGCCCTGCCCTCCTGGCGTCCAGAATGGGCGATTGCCTCAACTCTAGGGGATATAAGAGTGTCCATGCGTGTCCTTGGTCTGTACCCTGAAGGACACTCCCAAATCAGTTTCTCCTCTCTCGTTGAGTCAGACTCGGGCAAGCACCTCTCATCTTCACATCTTCCTGCCTTCACTCCGTCTATTGCCCCATTTTTCTTGTCTTCTCCTAGCAAGCACTCTTCGAAAAAACACTGTACACCAGGGGTCAACAGACTTTTCCTGCTAAGGGCCACGTGGTAAATACTTTAGACTACCTGCCGCGTGGCCTCTTACCGCTCCTCGTCTCTGCTGCTGTGTGGTGAAGGTGGCCATGTACGAGACCTAAATGGAAGGGACTGGTGTGTTCCAAACATTATTCATAAAAACGGGCACGCTTCCTCACGTCGTCACTGTCCGCTTCCATCCCCGCAACGCCACTGACACTGCTCTTGTCAAGGTCGTCGGCGACTTCTGTGTCGTCAAATTCAGCAGCAGCCTTCTATCCTAATTTACGTGACATTTCAACAAAATAAGGCACAATCTCTCTTTTCCTCCTCCTTCCAACACTTGTCTGGCTTCTGTGACACCACAGTCTCTCATTTTCTCTCGTGTCACTGGTAAAACAGAGAAGCCACATCGTTTTCTCCCTTTTTCTTCTAGACTCCTGACCATCGGCATGCCCAAGGGCTCGGCCCGGGCCATTCTCCCTTTTCTTTGCTGTCTTTCCTCTCTTCCAGGGGGAGTTCTGTGTCTACAGACCTGACCATCGTCTATAAACCGGTAACTCCCAGATGTGAATCACCAGGCTGCGGCGCTCGTTTTCACCTGTGGCGCAGGTGTCCAGCCGGATGTCCCCGCCCGGACATCCAGCGGGCTGCGCGCCCCTAGCATACTGAAATGGAACTCCTGATTTCTGGTTCCGCCATCTCCGTACACACCTGCCTGCCAGACCCGTTCCTTCTCCTGACTTCCCTCCTTAGTTAAGGGACAAATTCACCGACTTTTCAAACCAGGACCAATGAGTAATCTTTGATTCGTTTCCTTTCTCTCATTGCCCACATCCAGCCCATCGGCGAGGCCTGCAGGTCGTATCTCCGTGTAAATCTCAGCCACTCCGCCTCTCCCCATCCCCGCTGGCCGCCTGCTCGAGACCGGCACCGTTCTTACCGAGAGCAAGGCAGGCCTTTCCGGCAGTCTTGTCTTTCATTCCTGCCTCCGGACGGCCACCGCCACCCCCGCCGCGTAGCAGCCAGGGCGTCTTTTACACGTGGAAGCCGTTTGCCAGTCCCTTGTTTCAAGCCCTTGAGTGCTTCTCGTTGCACTTTGAACAAAATCCCGGGGTTTCACCAGCCTTTGGGGCCCTCCAGGCTCCGGCGCCTGCCTCCCTCTCCACACTATCAGCACTTCCCGCTCCGGTACTGCCCTGCCGTCCACCGCCTCACGCTACGGTCCTTCAAAACACCAAGGCCTTTTTCTACACCAGCATCTTTTATTTGCTGTTCCCTCAACTTGGAATTCTCTTGCTCCAGATCTAAAAATGTCGGCTCTTCCTCATCCTGCAGGCCGCGGTTCGCATGCTGTTTCTCGGGAGACCTTTTGCGACCACTCTGCTTGTCATTCCTTCATCACGCCCGTCCCTCTCTGAAGTTTTCTTCTTTCTTTCTTTATTCAGTTGTTTTTCCAGTGTCTCCCCCAACCTGTCGCTTCTCGAGGTAAGCTCCTTGAGGACAGGGAGAGGGACCGTACGTGTCTCATCTACCAGGGGGTTCCCAGCGCTTGGAGGACTTCCTGGTACATGGAAGACACTCCGCAGATATTTGTGGAGCGGTGGCAGGAGCGAATTAATGAAATGCTCACAGGCGTAGTTGGGACTATGACTGCCACAGGAATTCAGTGTCACAGTTCAGATACAGCTGGTCCTCAGTGCGTGACAAGACAGCGAAGGTCTGCGTGGCTGGGAAGCGAGAATTTGTTTACGACAGAGTACAGATTTGAAAAATACCATTTTTTAAGTACGCACTACTCTTCCTGCTGTTGCATTAAAACTCTCTGGCCTAAACAGTAGCTGACAAAGTTGTGATCTTCTTTAAGATGAAGTTGTGGGCCTCTGTTCCTTCGCTCTCTGTCTTCCTACCAAATATAAAGTCACCGTTGGCAATGGGCTCTCTGGGCGCCTGCAACATTCTGTGCTCTCTTTATCACAGCTCGGTGTTCTAACTGGTTACTATTCTATTTGCCTCACTAGATTATAACTCCTCGAGAGCAAGAATTACATTTTTATCCTTGCATCTCCGGCATAGTGTTTGTTGATTGAATAAAAGTGGATATTAAAATCGGTTCCTGCAACATGGCAAAAAGACAAAAGGATTTAGCAATTATTTCAGAAGGAAAAATTATAATCTAGTGTTTCCAAAAATCTGAAATAATCTAAAAGTATAGTTTATTCAAAGTTGATAGTTTATAATTCTTCAGAGAAGGTCTGCAGTTGAAATGTTGGCACCACCATAACTGCTGTGGCTAATGTGTTGCCTGACCCTCCCGAGAGCAAGGATGGTGCACGTGTGTGTGTGTGTACATGTGCGTGCAAATACAATGATCGATTTTAAAATTCAACTTAATAAACGTGTATTGAGCACCTGCTATATCATTCTGGGCACTGCCCTGGGTGTCAGTAAGTCATAATGAATGGCGTATGGTCCATGCCTTCTCGGATGTCTTGGTCCAACCAAAAGACCCACAAAAAAATTGTTATGAGTGTTAAGTATACATAAAGGATCACAGGCACCCAGCCGAGGAATGAGTTGATTGTACCGTGTGCCACACGTGTGTTTACACGTGAAGAGGGTGCTGGGAAGGAAGGGGAAGTGGGGGGAAAGGGTGGGGAAGAAGTGGCGGCTGAACTAGGCCATGGGAGACAACAAAGATTTGCACACTGTCAGTAGCTGCATTGAGCATTTTATTTTGAAATTTCACTCCTTTGGTCGTGAATGGGCATTTGATATTTTATTCCTTTTTATCATTTTAAGTTTCTTAGAAGCTGATTTTTGTTTAATCTTATGACATCTGAAGTTAGGTGGTATGGTAGTAAGCGGTGCTCAAAAGAATCTTGCTTGTGTCCTGGTTTTGAGGAGATGAATATTCGAAATGAGGAAGAAAATTCTTGGGGGTTGGAGAGGTGGGACGAGCGGATGTGGAATCGCTCAGGCGGTGGCGTAGGCTAGGAGGCGTCAGATGGCGGGCAGGCCTGGTGGTTGTGCTGAGAGGAAAAGGTGTGGTCAAAGGGAACATCTTATATGCATATGTCTCCGTGTATCTGTACGTATATGCACGCGTGCATTTGCTTAGGTGGTCCTGAGCCCTGGAAATAAACCGAGTACTTGTGCAGTTTTTCACACCTGTTACGTCATCGAATCTTCGCAACAACCGTGGAAGTAGGTGTCGTCATCGCCACCCTACAGACGAGGAAACAGATGCCCCGAGAGATTGCACACAGTGTGACAGCGGAGGCGGGCCTCAAACTGCTGCCCGCTGGCCAGAAAATACAGGCTTCGGGTTTTCCCACGCCACCACAGCTGTCTCAGGGCCGCTGGATCCCAGGATGGCAGGAAAGCGAGTGGAAACACGGCCGAGCGAGGCATCTTTCAGGGGCAGCGTGGGACTAGAGGAGCTGCTCAGCGTGGCCCACTTCCATTCCATCCCCTTTGGATTGTTGCCCGCGTTTTAGGGAACACTTCCCAAGTCAGGAATTTGGGGCCCTGATAGCAATGCCAGCTGTTGTTTTAAGCCCAGACTTTCTGACGATTCAAATCCTGTGTCCGGGAGGCAGAAACTACAAGTACAAAAGCTTCTTTGCCCACAAACCTTGGTAGATACAAGTGAGGCAGAACACACACACGCTGACCCGGCCCGCCCCAGGAGGCGCGAGCGGCTGCCGGAACAGTGTCCCCTCAGGCTCGGCGACAGTGGGCCAAAGATACAGCTTCTCAGAGGACCCTCAGGACACGCATTTTAGGAACTAGAACACAGTCACACACAACGGCTCCTCGTGCTTGTCCCCACGTGTGAAACTCCTGTTTGGGACTGCACCACCCACAGGGGCGAGGAGCTCCAGAAGAAGAAATGACTCCCAGTGTCCGAAGAAGGGGACAGCCTGGGAAGCCTACAGAGGAGAGGAAGCTACGACCCCTGCCTCCACCAGGGAAGGAATTTCCAGCAGAGGAAGCCCGCTCAGCTTTCTTCAGGGGGGTGTTTTCTGAGTACAAAAGAAAACGTGTTCATTCATGGTCCCGACGTAGCTTTCCCGTTGGGTACAGCTGAATGCAGAAGTCCAGATAATTCTGTCAGGGCTTTTGTCGTTCTCCCTTCCTCTCGGCTCTGCTTTCTTCCTCCCTCCGGAGGGCCCTCTCGGGAAGGCTGGCCCTTTCCCTGTGCAGGCTAAGAGGAAACACAGCTCTAGGGTGACACATTGGTCTTATCATTAGATTCATAAAGGGCTCGTGAGATCCGGTGAGGACAGGTGACTCTGAAATCCAAAATAAATAAAGCGCGTTTGAGGTAATGAAATATGAGTGCTTCTCCTGGCCGGTGTGTCTTTTCTAAGTACATACGTTCTCCACGTGTGTGCTTTTAGCGCCCTGACACCTCCCGAATGTTGCTTCCGCCTCCTCAAGGGAGCGACTCTGGCTTTTCATACTCTGAATGTGTGGCATCCATCTTACAGGTTTTTCAGTAGAAACATTTGGCTCATGGGGCACCTGGGTGACTCAGTTAAGTGTCCAGCTCTTGATTTCGGCTCAGGTCATGATTTCACGGTTTGTGGGTTCGAGCCCCGCGTCAGGCTCTGCACTGTGTCAATTTGCAGAACCTGCTTGGAATACTCTCTCCCTCTCTCTGACCCTACCCCACTTGTGCTCTTTCTCTCTCTCAAAATAAATAAATAACCTAAAGGTTTACCACAGTTCTGGAGTCTCCACGCACAATTGATTTTGTTGAAGGCGCAGTCTCCTGGAACTTTCAAAAATCTAAGTTCCTCCCAACTTAGAGCCACCTGTCTCCGTACAAGTTGTGAAGGTTATTATGCACACGTGTGTACGCACACGTGCGTGTACGCACGTGCCACCACGCACAAATGTGCGTGTCTTATTCCTGTGTCGTCATCAGTAACATGGAGTCATCACTGAGTGGAGGGAGATGGTTTAAATTAAAACTTTATGATCCGGGTTGGCGAGAACCCTGTGTATTTGCCTGTATCCAAATGCTGGAGTCCGTCTCCTACTTGGATCCAGTAGAACCGTCTGCATAAGGACAGTGAGTCAAGAGCGCGTTCTGGCAGGTTCCCTGTGAAGCGAGGCTCGATGACAGCACAGTGACTAGGTGCCGTCTTGTGCTGCTTCTTGCTTGTCATTTGTTTCTCTTATTCTAGGCACTCGAAGAGGCCCAGAAGGCTATCCAGCAGCTCTTCGGCAAAATCAAAGATATCAAAGACAAAGCAGAAAAATCAGAGCAAATGGTGAGTTTGAGTTTCTTCCTGACTGTCTTGCAGTGGAAGAGGAAGTTAGGCTCTCGTCCAGTCACTCTCATGAATGGGCTTTTTCTCCCACTTGCTGCCAGCCGCGGCACCCACGTCTCGAGAGCAAGGCCTGTGCGTACATTCCAGATCGGCTCGAGAGGAGCTGCCAGACGTGCAGTGACTCACCGTCCCTGCTGCCCCGCCTTCACGGCCCTTTTTTAAATAGGAAAAGTTTTCTTCTTCTTTCCCCGAAATAGCGTTCCAGTCATTTCGGACTCCTTTCTCGAGCATTTGTGTAGATCGTGTCTTTCTCAGTGAAGGGACACGATGTGGCATGAAAACTGGGACTGGCGCTGGGAGGCGGGACGGAGCCTGTCACAGTACGTGCTGACGGACTTGGTCGAGTTCTCGCTTGACAAATCCGTGTCCTCCGGTGCTGCGCGCAGGAGGCCCGCCTGCTGACGGTCAGCATGGATCCGCCCGGTCGGCCCTGTCCGAATTTTCCTCCCCCGATTATGTTCTCGGTTCCCGAAGATTTTACGTCTCCTCTGTGATAGTACATATTAAGTGTGTGTTATGGGGCTTACATTTTAAGCTTTTTGAGATTTGAGAGCAAGTCTTTCTCTGCTGGGGATCGGGCAATAAAGTCTCCTTCCATGAATAAGGGCCATCTCAATAGAAGAGCTGACTAATACTGTCTGTTTTGTATTGAACCTGATTACCGCCCCCTATCAGAAGGCATACTTTTCTTAAAAAAAAAACAATCAAAAAAACCTTGTTAGGAGGAGATGTGCTGAACTTGGCTCCTGGACCACAGGCTCCCTGCTAAATTGCTATTTGGACCACTCCACTCGGGGTGAAAAAGTTCATTTTGTTCTCGCAACTGAGGATCTTGTCCCCCTGGGTAAAGTCTTCAGAAGAAATGCCAGATGGACTTCACATGGGCTGATTGGAGGTTGTTTTGATTATACATTATGAGGATGTTTCCTCCAAGGGCTAACCTGAGGGTTTTTTCCCCTTGTTTCGTTTGCCTTATTTCTTGCGGGGCTTCTTGGAAATGAATTTACGTCTTTCTTAACCTTCTTCCTTTTTCTCCTGTGGTTTTTTGATGCCTAGGTTAAAGAAATCACTCGCGATATTAAGCAGCTAGATCACGCCAAACGCCACCTGACCACCTCAATCACCACGCTCAACCACCTGCACATGTTAGCGGGTGGCGTGGACTCCCTCGAGTAAGCAGCATCACCTCTCCCTTTGGGGTCCCGTCGCAAGCGAATGTGCACGTAAAGACAATGGCGGCAGCATAAGTTTTGTTTTTGTTTTTGTTTTTGTTTTTCACATCTCAGTCAAGTATTTCCCCTGCCCCACTTTCTGCAGGTTGGTCTGAAAGGCTGACCACCATTTGGGCATTGTGCCGTCTGGTGTTCAAAATGTAGCAAACACCTGACACCTCGAAGCGAGGTGCAAGGAAGTGAAAGGGACCCAGACAGCACGTGGAGCCTGACTCCCAGAGCACGAGTCATTTAAATGTGGCAGATCTCTACCCTTGAGGCCAGCAAGGTCCCTCAGGACCGAAATGGCTCCCTGCAGCCAGCCTCTGCCTTGGCAAGTTTTCCTACTTGCGTTGGGCCGAGTCGCACCGCCTTTGGGCATTCGGTATAGAAACAGAGCTTTGATTTCTCTCTCGTCCCACCTTTTTCTCCAGCCCACTTTTTCTTTTCTTTAAGGTTTATTTATTTATTTTTTAGAGGGAGGGAACACATGTGCAAGTTGAGGAGGGGCAGAGAGAAGGAGAGAGAGAGAGTCCCAGGCAGGCTCCGTGCCATCAGCGCAGAGCCCGGCGCCCGGCTTGAACTCACAAACCGTGAGATAATGACCTGTGCTGAAATCAAGACTCAGCCCAACCGACTGAGCCACCCAGACGCCCCCAACCCACTCTTTCAGAGTCTTTTTCAAAGACTGTAGCCTCCGGTGTGGTTTTTAGAGGCACTGTGGGGAATGACGCGTGAAGCCGTTAGAAACACCGTTGAAAGGAAGAGCTGGCTGTTTCTCTCAAGCAGCAGTCGAAGGCCGGTTTTACAAGCACAATTCTGACACACCAGTTCACTTCTGTGGTCTGTCTCTGGCCGAGAACTCCCCTGCCCCAGTGTCAGTGTAGTCTCACGTGTAGACGGGCATCTTCACAGAAGTTTAGATGCAGCATCCGAAGCGGGGGGGAGGAGAGGCCCAGACTTCCCGGTCTCTCTAGGCGCTGTGCGAGCTCCAGCGGACCCTGGCCCGTCCTCCCGCGAGCAGCGGTCAGAGAGCTGAGCCGGCCAGCGGGAGACTAGAGGAGTGCTTGCCTTGTCTGTTGCCCCGGATGCTGTGTTTCCCATCGGACTTTCAGACCAGGCAGTGGTGGCAACATAACATGTTGGCTTGAGCTCGGTCCTATCTTTTTAAAAGCCTCTTTTTTTTCTTAATCCCTAAGGGAAGTCGTAAATTATACATCTAATTTAAAAGCTCCACCATAATGAAAAATTTAGAAGTAACAGTTTGTCCTTCCTTGTGTAACTGTTGATTTTATTGGCCTTCTTTTATTTAAGCTTCGTTAACAGTAGTAGTCGTGAAAGTAGACCTGTCTGAGACAGAGTTCCTTAACATTGGCCTAAAACCTACAGATTTGAGTTAAATGCATATGAACGCCCTCTCTTGTAGGCTGGGAAGTTGTGTTTGGTTTGCCCCTGTGCTGTAATCGTCAGATAGTAACATTCCTATCCCTGGTCTCTGTTAAAAGCCTGCTTTTCCCATAATGCCCAACCCCGATCCGTAGTCTTCCTGGATCCCCCTTCCCCACCCAGTGAGACTCCATCATTTCCACGCTCTTTTGTACCTCGCGTAGCGCGTAGCTTGTACTTCTGTGTGGAACTCAGCTTCGCCTACTTGGAATTAGTTAGATGTCTACTTGACTCGCTCTCTCACTAAACGGTGTCACCTTGAGGGTTTTGACCAGGTCTTATTTTCTTTCGCCTGCAGTGCGCAGACCCACGCATATTCAGTGCTCAGTATCATAAGGCCACCAGATCGAGTCAATGTCTGTTTCTGAGCCCAGAGCAGATCGCCCTGCGTCTGTATCCAGTGTCCTTAGTGTTTTTCTAGCGTTCTCAGCTTCTCATGTCCTTGCAGAGCCATGACCAGGCGAAGACAGTATGGAGAAGTTGCTAACCTTCTTCAAGGCGTGATGAACGTTCTGGAGCACTTCCACAAGTACATGGGGATTCCGCAGATCCGGCAGCTTTCCGAAAGGTAAAATGTCATTGGGGAAAACAGTCGTCTGCTTTAAGAAAAGCCCGTGCCGGGATGCGCTTCAGCACTTAGCTCAGAATGTTCCCTGCAGAATCTGCGTGAGAAGGAACCTCCTCCTCATGTCATCTGATCAGTAGCTGTGGGACACAGGTGTCCTGTCTACCATACCCCTCACCAGCTCCTTACCGTGTCCTCCGAAGCAGTCTCTGTTAGAGGGTCGCTGGCCTGGCATCGGTGGAGGAGCAGCTGGCAAGTTTACGTGTGGACAACTCTTGGTTGTCCACGTTTGTAAGGGAAACTCTTCCAGTTGTCTGTTTCCTTAAAGCAAATCACAACCCTCAGTGGCTGACGACAACAGTTCTTTTCCTCCTGTAATTGGGCCTCCCTCAGCAGGAGCGGCTCGCCTCTGCTTCCTGCAGCGTCAGCTGGGGTGGCTCGGGATCCGCGGCGCGCTCTCATGGCCGGCAAGGGGGTGCTCACTGTGCGCTGGGAGCTCAGCCGAGTTGTCCTCCGTGGGCTGCTCGGTCGTCCTCACGGCTGGGTCCCAGGAGAACCAGACCTTGGAAGTCACGTAGCGTCACTCCTATAGTCACAGGACTGCCAGGGTTAGGGAGGAAGGAACACAGTGTCTCCTCCCCCGCCTCCCCCACTGGGAGGAATGTCGGAGTCCCAGTGACAGAAAGAGCATGTGGGGTGGGCAGTGCAGCTGTGGCGGTCTTCGGAAAATCCTGTTCGCCACTAGAACTTCCGACACGACAAAATGATGACTTAACCCCTTCTTTCTTCTTACCTCTGTTGAGTTCCAGTCCCAGATTCAGAGCCAGTAGACAGGAAGGCTGATGCTTAGAAGGAACTTGAAGATTCTAAAGGAGAGTGGGAGGGGGGAGAATTCAGTGTCTTTTTCTGTTAGAAAGAGCAGCAAGGAGAATACTGAGAAGGCAGAGATGACCACAAGCGGCGAATCCTAACCTTTCCTGCAACAAACAAGAGACAAGGGGGCTGCAACTCAGCAGCAGCCATCGTCTTCATGTCTGCCTTCTTCATGAGGCCTGGTTGCCGTAGGCCTCTCTCTCCTTACGTTTCTGTGTTTATGATCATGTAGGTAATTATGTACGTAATTCTTTGTGTTAACAGAAGTCAGGCGTGCCTGGGTGACTCAGTCGGTTAAGCTTCGACTTCGGTTCAGGTCATGGTCTCACAGTTGGTGAGCTTGAGTCCCGCATCGGGCTCTGGGCTGACAACTCAGAGCCTGGAGCCTGCTTGGAATTCTGCGTGTGTGTGTGTGTGTGTGTCTCTCTCTCTCTCTCTCTCTGCCCTCCCCCTCTTTCTTTCTCTCTCTCTCTCACAAAAATAAATACACATTTAAAAACATTTTTTTAAGTCAGGTACACAGATGAAACCGAAGTGCCATGTAGCTGTACCTCTAGATGGGAGAGCTACCTGTGCAGGTAGTGACTGTTACCATGTGTAGCCCTCTGGGTCTTTATCTGTGCGTGGACGTTAGTCCGTAGCTTCAGTTTGTGGTTTCCTTTTCTTTTATTATTTTGTTAAGCTTATATATTTGAGAGAGAGACAGAGCATGGGTGGGGAAGGGGCAGAGAGAGACTGGGAGAGAGAGAATCCCAAGCAGGCTCCGCACCATCAGTGCAGAGCCCGATGCGAGGCTGGAATTCACGATCACGAACCGTGAGCTCATGACCTGAGCTAAAGTCGGACGCTTAACCGACCGAGTCACCCAGGCGCCCCTTGTTTTATTTTAAATAAATCGTTTCACACCATGTGCTTCATTCTGAAACTTACCTTTTGGTTTTAACCTCTCATTGTATTTTAGAGATTTTCCACGTTGCTATGCGCAGACCTGCCTCATTCTTTTTAATTGGTGCCTGGAATTCCATAGTATAATATACCACAGATTATTTAACCATTTTTATATCACTAGATTGTTTGCTTCTTATCTTTAAAATCTACTCCTTTTTGCACATCTGTAAATGTTTCCCTAGGATAGGTTTTGGTCATGGGTAATGTACATTTAAATTTTAATAATGGCTTCCTGTTTGCCCACCAGAGACTTTATCTACTTATAGTACCATCTGCACAGTATCAGTACCCATTTCCCCATACCTTCAACAACTCTCTTATGGTCAGTTTTCCTTTTTATTTAACTGGTGGATGAAAAATGACATCCAGTGCCTTTCATTTTCACTTCTCTGCTAACTCCTGAGGGTGGTTTGCATTTAATTACTGACCATTTGCATTTGCTTTGAAATGCCTGTTTCCCCATTGCCTCTTTGAATATTGAGTTCCTTCATCCTTTCTTACTGTTTTCTAAGAGTTCTCTCTGTATTCTGGACATGAATCCTTTGTCAGAGCTGGTAGATCTTGCCTGTAAGACCATCGGACGTGTTACCGACTTTCAAGGCAGACCTTTGACTCTCACTGCGATTTCTTCCATGGTAATTGGTCCATTCAGGTGTCCGACTTTTTTTGAAACTGTGTTAATATATACATAACATAAAATTTACCATTTTTAAGTGTACAACTCAGTGTACGTATATTCACAATATTATGTAACCACCACCACCACCATTCCTTTGTAAGGCTGAATATTTCATTGTAAATATATACTGTTCATTTTGTTTATCCATTCATCTGTCGATGGATACACAGGTCGCTTCTACCCATGTTGCGCGATAGTCTAGGCAAATCTGCTCTCTCGCATTTCTTATTGTCTGTCAAAAATCTGGTCAGTCTGATTCTTACTCCTCTATAAGATAATCTGTTTTTGTCTGATTTTTATTTTGCTCTGGAAGCATTTGCGATTGAGGGGGTGGTGTCAGGAATTTTACTAGGATACAGGTCTCTTTTCATTCATGTTGCTTGGTACTTACTGTATCTTCAGTATAAAGACTCAAGTTTCAAAAATAGAACTGCCCTACGGCCCAGTAATCACTACTAGGTATTCATCCAGGGATACAAAAATGCTGATTCGAAGGGGTACGTGCACCCCAGTGTTTATAGCAGCACTATTGGCAATAGCCAGAGTATGGGAAGAGCCCAAATGTCCATCAACTGACGAATGGATAAAGAAGATGTTGTATCTATATGCAATGGAATATTACTCAGTGATCAAAAAGAATGAAATCTTGCCATTTGCAACTACGTGGTTGGGACTAGAGGTTATTATGCTAAGCGAAATTAGTCAGAAAAAGATATCATATGATTTCACTCATAATGTGCAATTTGAGAAACTTAACAGATGATCGTAGGGGAAGGGAAGAAAAATAAGATAAAAACAAAAGGAGGCAGGGGCACCTGGATGGCTCTGTTGGTTAAGCAACTGACTTCGGCTCAGGTCATGATCTCGCGGTTCATGAGTTCAAGCCCCACGTCAGGATCTGTGCTGACAGCTCGGAGCCTGGAGCCTGCTTCCGATTCTGTGTCTCGCCCTCTCTCTGTCCCTTCCTTGCTCATGCTCTCTCTCTCTCTCTGTCTCTCAATAATAAATAAACATTAGGGGCGCCTGGGCGGCTCAGTCGGTTAAGCGTCCGACTTCAGCTTGGGTCATGATCTCACGGTTTGTGAGTTCGAGCCCCGCCTCGGGCTCTGTGCTGACAGCTCGGAGCCTGGAGCCTGCTTCGGATTCTGTGTCTCCCTCTCTCTCCGCTCCTCCTCTGCTCATGCTCTGTCTCTCTCAGAAATAAATGAACATTAAAATAATAATAATAATAATAAATAAACATTAAAAAAATTTAAAAAAAACAGGAGGAAGCAAACCATAAGAGACTCTTAAACACAGAAAACAAACTGAGGGTTGCTGGTGGGATGTTGGGTGGGGAATGGACTAAACAGGGGATGGGCATTAAGGAGGGCACTCGTTGGGACGAGCACTGGGAGTTATGTGTAAGCAATGAGTCACTAAATCTACTCCTAAAATCATTATTACACTCTATGTTAACTAACTTGGATTTAAATAAAATTTAAGAATAAAATAAATGAAAATAAACTAAAAATTTTTAAATAAAGACTCATAAATTTAAGTTGGGAGAATCATTTTCTTCTGTTTCTTTGAGTAGTTTCTACGCGTTGTTCTCTATTCTCTCTCTTTGTGGAAAGAAGTCCTATTACACGAGTCTCAGAGCTTCTAGATCTGCTGCCGTATTTCTTAATTTTCCTTTCCTACTTTGCATCTCTTTTTCCCCCTTTTTATTGTCCCCCTTTTATTTCCCCCTATGATCATCTGTTAAGTTTCTCAAGGCTGAATTCCTCAACTCAGCCTTATTGTTCTAGCGGATTCCTCGGTCCTGCCCACTCTGCCGTTTGGCCCAGCTGCCGAGTTTCTGTTTCAGCAACCCCACTTTAATCTTTAGGATCTCTGCTTGATTCTTTTTCCATGGGCATAGTATCCTCCTAAGTCTCTGAGGGAGTGTAGGGTCTGTGTATTTTAAAGCTCCGAGTTGCCCGTTCTGTTCCTTTGTCTCTGATAGAAGGTCTTCGGTTTGCGGAGCATGGGGACTCTTTCTTGGTATTGGGGTTCCTCCGGCGTTAGGTGACTTCTAGCCGAAAGCTCACTCTTGGCTTTCAGATTCTCCGTCATTCTGATCAGGTGCTCTTTTACTGCCACCCACCGGTGACGGAGAGGGGGCTGTGCTGCTCGGCTGAGTGCCACAGGTAGTGCCCAGGTGGGCTGGAGCTGCCAGGCGGATAGGCCAGGGGCCGGTCTCCTGGGCTCGGGGCTCCCTGCCCCGCCCGGGCGCCGTCTGCCCTCTGGCCACTGCCGGGGTGCTCAGATGCACACCCACTCTCGACCGGGCCACAAGGCAGGGATGCAGACCCAGACACAGTAACCCAGAGGTCACTCCTGCGGGAGCCCGACGCACCCCGCCGGCGTTGGCTTCCCGCTCTTGGTCTCCGCTGCCCTCCGGTCTTTCATTGTTGAAAAGCGGTTTTCAGCAGTGGTTTCCTTCTTCAACCTGCGCTCCCAGGCGGTCCTCAGAGTCTCAGGCGCGCCACTTCTTTTCTTGCCTGGTTCTGGGTTTTTATTAAAATCTCGCTATTACGTCTAAGGATTTGGGGCGGCAGAAGGGGCGATTGCAGCATGCACTCAGTGTGCCGACTTACAGTGGCAATGCCAGAGAACCGTCAGGGAACGTAAGAACCAAGCGTGGCGGCACCCTAGGGAAATTGCCACCCTTTCCCCCGTCCTTCCTAACTCCTTCACACTTAGAACTGGCCGATCGCCGTATCACACCGGGGCACGAAGTAGCCAAGGGAGCAGACAGATAGGTCCTTACAAGCTGCCGAAAGAAGGAAGTGTGGATGGAGAGGGCAGACTTGCTCTCAGGGAATGGAGGAGGAGAAGGGAAGGCACTGTCCCCTCCCCTTACCCTCGTGGCACTCCAAAGTTGATCTTTTTTCCGATTCACTTATTCTTTCCAAGTTTCTGTTTGGGACATATACTATGGACTTTCTATATCCTAGGCCCCATGCTGGGGTATTGAAGGGACAAAGTAAGAAATTCATACGCTCTGCTCTGCCCTCAGTGATTTCACCATTGTTGTGTGGAGAGAGACACTAGTAGAAAATTTTAGTGTAGCATGGATTTAACAGAAATGGTAGATGCTGTACAAGGAAAAGCAGGACCTCAGAAGAGGAATTGAAAGACTCCGCCTTTGGCGATGAGGACAGGTGACAGAAGGGTTCCGTTTTCAGCTGATCTAAAGAATAGGTAGGATCTTACCACCAAGACAAGAAGAGAGGAGGAACAATAGGAGAGAGAACATCATGGTGCTTGGGGAGACCATGGAGTGTGAAAGGCTACGTGGGTAGGTAGGGTCAGATTTTACGTGCCATGCTGAAGACTCCTTTATTTTGTGGACAGTGAAAAATCTTACACAGGGAGGGGCATGATCTCATTTGTGTTTTGTAAAAGTCTGATGGATTATAGGTACGAAGGACTGGAGATTGAGACTATGTTCTAGACTAGAAAAGATAAGAGCTTTACCGAGACAGTGGCCATGAGGTCAAGGAGATGTGTGGAGGTTACCAGTTGGTTGTGTTAGATAAGCATTCGTTAGGGGCGCCTGGGTGGCTCAGTCGGTTGAGTGTCCGACTTCGGCTCAGGTCATGATCTCTCCGTTCCCGGTTCGAGCCCCGCGTCGGACTCTGTGCTGACAGCTCAGAGCCTGGAGCCTGCTTCAGATTCTGTGTCCCTCTCTCTGTCTGTGCCTCTCCCCTGCTCATGCTCTCTCTGTCTGTCTGTCTCTGTCAAAAATGAATAAACATTAAAAAAAAATTAAAAAAAAAAGATAAACATTGGTTATTGTCGTGGCTTTAATTCTTTTAGAGAGAGCGAGAGTGAGTACAGGCAGGGGAGAAGGGCAAAGGGGGAGAGAGAGAGAGAGAGAGAGAGAGAATCCCAAGCAGGCTCCACACTCAGCATGGAGCCCGACGCAGGGCTTGATCCCACAACCGTGGGATGGTGACCTGAACTGAAATCAAGAGTCGGACGCCCACCCAGGTGCCCCCTTGGATGGGCATTGTTGATGGCAGAAATATGGCAAAACAGAATTCTCTTCCTAATTGTTTCTAGGGACAAACAAGACACACAAGAGGGTGCACTCTGTTAGCGCTCTGCTTTGTAAGGTTTTTCAAAGAGGTGGTTTTATACACTTGAAGGAACTTCGTGATCACTGTTGTAAGACCTCCGCAAAAAGAGAAAATCTAACATTCTAGCAATACATTTCAGGGCTTCCACCGTTCGTTGTCATGTAGGATTGCTGCAAACACAGGAGGATTTATTTTTCTTCTAGTTCATTTCACAACTTCTGTTTGCAAAACTTCTGGGCAGGCGATACAGAATGCGTGCTCCCCAAAATGGCATAGGAGGGGAAATCTCTTGTTTTCGGTGCTTGACTACAATTGTTTTTCAAGAGGTGCTAAAAGTTTGAGGAAAGTCCAGATTTCTTATTTTTAGCATCTTTTCTGGTGAATTCTCCTCCCTTATGTTTACATAAGTGATGGTAGAACCATCTGGAAATGATAGAAGTAGCCATTTGTGGGGAGGGGGGGCGGGGGGCAAAGGCAGCAGAGTTACACCCTTTGTGTCGCTTTAGTTTCTCCCTTTGCATAGCTTGCTGTCTGTAAGTCGCAGAAGTCATGTGAACGGTTGTGTTGTGAAACCTTTGCCCATATGCTTGAAATATGAAGTTCATGGACCTTGATTTGAATATAGCTGTTTCTTCCAGCCACCCTTCTCGAAAATGCTTAAATGTTAATGTAGCATTGAAGGAAAGATTTTGTTTAATCTCATCTTTACATTGCAAGCCTCCTGGCTTGAGAATATCCATGAAAGCCACTGTTTCTAGTAATCAGTCAGTATTTCCTGAGAAAGAGTGGAAGATTCTTGGCGTTCTCCTGGAACCTGTGAAACCCGCGAACTGAACAGTATTGTGGAGGACTATAGCTGCTTTCTTACGTGGGAGAGCAGTGGCAGGTTGGGGGAAGGGGTGTCGCGTGGTGTAGCAATGAAAGAAATTGTCTGACCGTGTGACTGTGACCAGTTCTCTGAAAGAACTTCAGTTTCAAAAGTACAAGGGCAGTACCTGACGATGTCAAATTGTCCCACTGAATCACTCTAGGATTCTGGGGTGGGATCCTTGACAGAGCCTGTCTGTTTGGAAATAGAGCACCTGACTGACCTAATTAACCGTCTGTCCAGTACAGACTTAGGGAGGTCAGCGTAGTGGGAAGCGCCGAGGGTGTTTTCCCTGGGACGGCCGTTCACAAGGTGACGGAAGCCTCAGCGTTACGTTGTCCACAGATGTCTGAATAATTTTCATAATTTGCTCTATCCTTCTGCTACCACCCATTGCGCAAAGGTCACCTTTGAACAACCTTTGGTCAAACGGCGTGGAGGGTGCTAGAAGTCATTTGGTCGGCCTTCCTGTCTGAGCAGCACAGCGACTCCTTTGTCGCCTAAGTGTGATCGACACCGAGTTGCCACCAGCTAAGCAGACGGAGCTTACGTGGATACCGGGAGGCATTTTCATCTGTCCTCGTCTCTGTTAGTTGTAGATAAATTTCCTAGTCATTTTTATGAAAATCATGGTAGTTCAACTCTTCTCTGCCAACAGAGTCTCCGTCGGGCTCTGTCTTTACAATAGGAACTGACTTTCCGTTGTTAGAAGAAGGAGTTAGGCCCAAGACGTGTTCTCTTAGGGTTGACTTCTTTCCAGGATCCTGTTTGGACAACTGAGTGTAGAGGCTGTATATCACATCTCACCCTGAAAATGCGTGGAATCGCGGTTTGGGATTATAGATACATGATTATTATCAGCAAGGGAAATGGTGGCTCTTTCATCTGAGTCACCGATGGACGCTTCGGGAACTACGCTTGGAAACATTTATGCTCCGAGGCCTATTCCTGAGCCCCAGAGTTAATTATGCATCCAACTCGCAGCCTCCTGTGAAGGTGCCTGCTGAGCCGCCAGCACTTGGAAGGGGGGTGCCGGGCAGTAACCAGTCCTGGAGGGACCGTGGAAGGCATCCACTCCGGGCCTCCCTCCCCACCCTCTTGCTTCGCAGCTCTCTCTAGCCGTGGCGCATGTTGGGGACATGACTTATTTACGCGTGGCTCACTGGTGGCACAGCTGGCTCTACGCCATCTTAAGACACGACTTGGAAAATGGATTGGAGAAGACGGCCTGGGGTCTGCAAATCACACCCTGGTCCTTCCCCGCTCTTCTGCGCTCCGGGAGTCCAGGCCTTGTCACAGGGTCCGGGTGTCTTTTCGGGCACCTCGGCAAGCATGTGGAGTTGGGGGCTGTTGGGGTGGGAGGGGTGGAAGAGGCAGAGCTGGGACCTTCGTGTCACTGAGATGCTCAGGAGCCCTGAGCACATGACGTGAATGTCCCTGACCTGGGGTGGAGCTTCCCTGCGGGAATCGTCCCCGTGGCTTAGGAGGGAACCCGTGCTCTCTGTGTGCTGCCAGAAGGCAAGCAGGAGCACAGGGGCCTGAGGTTCCGGAAGCTCGCTCTGCCTTGTGACCTGGCACCAGGGGAGGCCGTCTGCCTGGCCCGTTATGTGGAGTCACAAGACTTCGAGGTGCAGTTTTACAAAAGCCGGTTCTCTTCTGTCCTGTCAGAGCTCACACTCAGCGCGCGTTTCCCATTGTCCTTTGGGCAGCTCGAGACGGCAGGTCCTGATTGTGACTCGGGGGCCATCCCAGTAATAATAGCCTTATTTCTGTCACTGAGCGACTAAAGAGGCTGCAAACTCACCTAGAGAAATGGCCTTAAAAGTTTTGAAGATAGTGGAAAAAACCTGGAAAGTATTTGGAATAAAGCATACTTATAACTTTAGTTAGTTAGAGGAAAGGAAAGGAAAAAAAAAACAGATTGTTTGGGGTCCTGCCTATCCCCTCATTAAAAAAACAAAATTCTCAGTAGGTTGCCAGCCACAGCTGAATAGCCAAAGAAATTGTGGTTTTGAGCTGTTCTCTATTTCTAGAAACTTTACAAAGTTAATTCCAAAGTAACAGGGTGGAGACCAAAAAAGGAAGAACACTGTTTTATGGTGCTTTTAGCGAAGGCGAAATATTTGCCTCGGGCCCAGGGCAGTCCAGCTCGGGGGGAACGGCTGGTGCGAGGTGTCCCGCTCCTAGCGGCCGGGACAGGCCGTGATCATGGCGGGAGGCGCTGGCACGCAGTTGCTTTCTCCTCCCAGCTGCTTCTCCTTTCTCCTCTCATTGAAGCCGACATGTATTTCTTGAGCTCCCGGTATACATGCAAACCACCAGGTTAAAGCCCCGACCCCACCCCTCTTTCGAACTCGTTTTTGTCATCAGTCCGTCTTCGGAGTGACTTCATCTTCCTTCAGTGGCCTTCACTCCCAAGTAGTAGCTCATTTTATCTTTCAGATCTTTTTCCTTTTTCCTTTTTCCTTTAGAAAGCGTTCTTTTTGTTTTTTGGTTAAAACTTAGGATCCTGATGTCGGTTTCAGGGTCGGAAAAAACCACCTTCCCGAGGCAATATGGAGCCCTCCTGCCTTCTGTACTCCAAGGAGCAGGAGAGAAGTTGCAGTGGTCATCCACCTCGGGTTTCCGTTGGATTGGGCATTATCACAGAGCATTTTCCCACAGCATATGTACCCCCTGGTGACCCTTTGTCAAGATTAACATATACTATCCCACACCAGGTCGGGGGTGGCCTCGAAGAACTTTGGGATATAGAAAATGCATCATGAGAATAAATCCGACGGCTGGGTCCTGGTCGTAAACCCGCTGCTAACTAGTAGGTGACCTCTTGCACTTAGCCACGCCTCCCCACTGCCTGGGCAGTCTCTAAAGACTTGGACAGTTCTGACCCTTCTCGATCTTTGCCTAATAACTTACAGATGCGTGAGAATTACACCGGGCAATGACACATTCTCTTTTCCCTACAGAGTGAAGGCCGCCCAGACTGAGTTAGGACAGCAAATCCTGGCCGATTTCGAAGAAGCATTTCCTTCCCAGGGCACCAAGGTATTGTTTGGCAGTTTCCCTCCAGTCGTAGACAGTCTCACCGTTCTGGCCTGATTCGCACTCGCCACCGTTACTCCCCCTTTACTCTTCCAAGTGTCGGCTGGCGGCCAGAGTCTGTTTGCCGAAGGTTCAGGGCCCTGAGACCGTCTCTGATTTTCAGTGTCCCGGAGCGGTGTTGATTCTTCAGCTGTGTTCTTCCAGCCTCAAAAAAGGGAGGATTTATTTTGGTTTAACGTGTGTCAAACCTAATATCTCGTCTCCCCAGTCAATTCCTTTTTTCTCATGGCTGTGTTAGAAAAGAAAAAAAATCTTCAAGCCGCAATGTGTTTTAGGCATCGTTACATAACTTACTGGTCTCGGTTTGGTGAAAAGACAGCTGGGAGGAACGTCCACAGGCTTATGTAACTCTCCGTGTAAGCGACACGGTTAAGAGACTCCCTTCTAATGATCAGAATCCTGTTCTCTGGGATTAATCCCTCTAGCTCTCCCTGGTGACGCGGCTGTTTGTGTTGTGTCTGTGGAGTGTGCAGTGTTTCGCTTGTGAGCTCTGGTTACACCTCTCCCAGAACAAGCCTTGCCTCACTTGGCTGTCGTCGTGCTTGGGTAACTGCTTCTAGCTCTATCTTTCAAACTGTGGCAGATGTCATCTTAATGCTTTGCATGTGTCGGGGCGAGGAGAACCTTCAGAAGCTTGTTTTCTCTATTATTTGAGCTATTTCAGGAGAGGGAATTGTTCAACACAGACGAACCACACGCAGGCAAGCAGCGTTTCTCTCTGCGCTCGGTGGGCGGAGAGGGGGATATACGTTCATTCCCTGAGCCAACGGACGTTTCCTGGACCTGCTCTGTAATTCAATAACTGGAAACATCTTAATCATTTTTCTTTGTGCTCCATAAAAGCAACTTAGGAAGTAGGTGGAGGTAGCCGCCTCAGCTTTGTAGATTACTTCCTATAGGAAACCTGCTCTTGATTTTAATGTCTGCAAATAGCATGGCTGCCTTCGAGTAATCAGATATTTTACTTGTAGAATGTGTTCCTTTCAGGACTTTGTTCTCTTTATTCATTTGCTGTAACGATAGGCTATGGGTGTTGGAAAGCCGTTCTGTAAAAAGGGATTGCAAGAGGGTGCCTGGGTGGCTCAGTCGGTTACTTGTCCGACTTCGGCTCAGGTCATGATCTCACGGTCTGTGAGTTCGAGCCCCGCATCGGGCTCTGTGCTGACAGCTCAGAGCCTGGAACCTGCTTCAGATTCTGTGTCTCCCTCTCTCTCTCTCTGTCCCTCCCCCACTCATACTTTGTCTCTCCTGCTCTCAAAAATAAATAAAAACATAAAAAAAGGGGGGGGATTGCAAGATGTTTACAAATTATAAGCACCAGACTCTTCATAGTCCAAAGTCCGTTTTACTATATGCTCTACTATCTAGCCTAGTTTCAAGAAGTTTCAGAAAGATATGAATGAGGCCCAGCTTTATTATTTAGAAGAAACTTACCATGACCTACTTTATGTCTTTTTCTCGGACCCCACTAGGCAGATGAAGTTCAGGTGGTTTTAACAACTTGCTTCCTTTTTTCTGTGGCTGGGTACCTTAATTTTTCTTTTTTAAGTTTTCTTTTTTCCTTTTCAATGACTATTGACTTTTCTTCCAGGCCTTGTGTTGCTATTTCTAGCTCACAAATAGTAATCGAAATGTTTTTAAATTGAAGTTTATTTATTTTGAGAGAGAGAGAGAGAAAATGCAAGTCGGGGAGGGGCAGAGAGAGAATCCCAAGCAGGCTCCGCACTGTCAGTACAGAGCCTGACATGGGGCTCGAACTCACAAATCATGAGATCGTGACCTGAGCCAAAATCAAGAGTTGGACACTTAACCAACTGAGCCACCCAGGTGCCCCTAGAAATCAGGATATTAAAATTGTACAAGGTGACCTACTAAGTCCTTTTTAAGTGAAAATACCTGAATCCATGATCCCATAGGTTTCAGCCTCTGTGACTTCTCTGTCACATCGCTCTCGTCCAGAAGCGAAAAGCAGTCAGAGCAGAGCGCTCAGCAGGTCCACTCGGCACAGAGCCAGTCAGCGTCTCAGCAGTTTCGCTCTTAGGCAGCTTCGTCACACTTAAGAAACTCTGTCTTTCTTTCTTTCTTTTTTAATTTTTTTAATTTATTTCGAGAAAGAGAGAGAGGTCCTCTCACACCTGGGAGAGGACCAGAGAGAGAGGAGAGAGAATCCAAGCAGGCTCTGCACCTCCCAGTACAGAGCCCAACGCGGGGCTTGAACCCACGAACTGGGAGATCATGACCTGAGCCAAAATCAAGTCAGATGCTTAACGGACTGAGCCACCCACGCGCCCTAACACTTACAAAACTCTTGAACTTCAGTTGAGAAGTTCAGATTTTACCCCCAAAATCATGAAGATTTAGAAGAACTTTAGTTGTTACCTAATTGAAGTCTATTTTTTTCATTCATTTTTCAGACGAGTTTCAGTAACTATGCCAAAGGTACCCAGCTGTTTAGCCAAGCCAAGAGTAGATTCCAAGTGTCCTTTTTGCTATGGTTCGCTCAGCCCACCGTGCTCATTCAGTGAGTTACTATAGAGAAAAGGTCAGTGAGATCGAATTGCCTTCAGTAACAACAAAGGCCTTCCCGCCATGATGTATCAGCGTGGCCCCTTGAGAGCCCTTCTGTTGCTTTTCAGATCAAAGGGCCCAAACCGTAGTGTTTACCTTTGGTTACCTGAGTAGTTGACTGTCAGCAAAACAAGTCTGGCAGTTTGGAACCCGGTTTTAGGTGTTAAATGCCACTGCCCTGTTTGGCACAAATAAAGCACCTCGGGAGCAGGACTCTGAGGCTGGGATCAGGGGAAAGTGGCACATGTGGAGTGAGCCTGCTGTCATTCTGAACGTGAAAGCTCCTCAGCAAGGTGGGCCGCCTGGGCGGCTCAGTCGGTGCAGCGTCTGGCCCCGGCTCAGGCATGCTCTTGCAGCCCGGGGGGGTCGAGCCCTGCGTCGGGCTCTGTGCTGACAGCTCGGAGCCTGGAGCTGCTTCTGGGCCTCC
The DNA here is from genome assembly GCA_030068075.1 of Paguma larvata. Classification (NCBI taxonomy): domain Eukaryota; kingdom Metazoa; phylum Chordata; class Mammalia; order Carnivora; family Viverridae; genus Paguma; species Paguma larvata. Next base: position 9,041,341 of record CM057843.1, read on the forward strand.
CTCTCTCTCTCCCCTTCCACCATTTGCACACAGTCCCTCTCAAAAATAAATAAATACTAAAAAAAATTTTTTTTAAAGCTCTTCAGCAGGGCGATTTCAGTTTTTGCCATTCAGAAAGCAGAATTTCCTGTGACTGTTGCTGGCCCTGTTTCCTGAACGGCGCCTTGCTGCTCCACAGAGTAGCCTTTCTATGGACTGCTCCAGACTAGCTTAACCATTCTTTCACCGAGCAACAAGTAGCTAAATACCCATCCACAGCAGAAGACTAAGTGTCAGGGGAGTGGAAGTAATAACAACTTCAAGAGAGGGGCAAGAAGCAGCAGCCGTCAGAGGCGTGAGATTTAAAGGTGCTTTCTGGCCCTTGAACTGGTGTGCGTTGTTTGTTTTCCCAGAGGCCAGGAGGACCCAGCAACGTTCTACGAGACGCATGTCTGGTTGCTAATATTTTGGACCCTAGGATCAAACAGGAAATCATCAAAAAGTTTATTAAGCAGCATCTGTCAGAATATCTAGTCCTTTTTCAAGAAAACCAAGATGTAAGTATTGACCAATTGAAATCAGATGTTACTTTTTTTTTTTTTATAGTTTATTTTCAAATTGGTTTACATATAACACCCAGTGTTCATCCCAACACGTGCCCTCTTTAATATCCGTCACCCCCGTCCCCCCCACCTCCCTCACCCTCAGATTGTTCTTAGTCTTTGAGAGTCTCTTATGTTTTATCTCCCTCCCTCTCTATGTCTTTTTTTCCTTTCCCCTCTAGCCCTCCCCCTGGTTTTTGCTTAGTCTCACAAAGTCCACCTATTCGTGGAAACATATGGTATCTGTCTTTTTCTGACTGACTTATTTCACTTAACATAATACCCTCCAGTTCCATCCATGTTGCTACACATGGCCAGATTTCATTTTTTCTCATTGCCACGTAGTAGTCCATTGTATATATGTGCCACAACTTCTTTATCCATTCGTCAGTTGATGGGCACTTGGTTTGCTTCCATGATTTGGCTATTGTCGAAAGTGCTGCTATGAACATTGAGGTACACGTACCCCTGTGCATCAGCATTCCTGTGTCTCTTGGGTAGATTCCTAGCAGTGCTATTGCTGGGTCACAGATGTTACTTTTGATTTTTATTGAAAATTAAATGCTCTCAAGTCTACTAACTTGTATGTTATTCGTATTACTGCCTTAAAATGTGGCTGGTTGAACTGCGAGGGGCTGACTGTACAGGTCAGTAGTTCTTAACCGTTTTGAGGTCACTGACCCTTTGGAGAAATTAATGGGGGGCTACAGATCCCCTCCCCAGAAAAACGTGCCCAGGCGTAAAACTTCGCACGCAGTTTCGGGAATTTCCAGCCACCTGAAGTCTAATCATAGACCAAGTTAAGTACCTCTGGATCCAGTGAGAAAGTAGCCTGGATTCTTGAAACGTGTGCAAAAATTGTGGTTTTGTTTTTCTTGGTTCTGTGTTTCCGCTTGTTTCCTTAAACTGTCAACACTGCTTCTAAGCACTGGGTGGCTTTTGTTCCCTCCCTTCCTCAAAAGGTTGCCTGGCTGGACAAAATCGACAGACGCTACGCCTGGATAAAACGCCAGCTCGTGGACTATGAGGAGAAGTACGGCCGAATGTTTCCACGCGAGTGGCACATGGCCGAGAGGATCGCAGTGGAATTTTGCCACGTCACCAGGTAGATTCCAGCTCTACCGGTTTTGCTGTTCGTTGAGATCAGTTGAAACTGGTCAATGGGAATCGGTCCCCTGGTCTCCGGGGCGGCGTGTTGCCTCGTGGATCGGATACCCCGCCGCCTTTTGTTGTCATTGTGTGAAAGTCGCCATTTTAACGAGAACTTCTCCCGTGCTTCTCTCCCTTTAGCAGACTCTTTTCCTGTTGAAAGTCAGATTTTACATGCCCGAAACCAACCCCTAAACTCCAGCTGCAGCCGTGTTCCAGGTTCTTCGAGTTCAGAGTTCCAGACCTAGAGGAGAGAGAAGGGGGAAAACCTTCTAGAAAAAAAGTGAAGGAGAGTACCTGAGAGCTCTGGGCTAGCAGCCTACAGGCCCAAGCGTCTCCCCTCACAAGTCACCTGTGGATAACGCAGCAGCTGCAGCTGCTCCCGTCTTCGCTCCAGCACTATCCTTCAGCCTAACCCTTGCCTTGAACACGCCGCCTTCTCTAGTTAACCTGCTTAGGGCTCATCAGCCAGATTTCCCCGTGTACTCATCACCCCGCATTTTCTCCTGTGTCTCCATCACATAGATCAGCGTACAGCGTATATGTCCGTCATCATGTTGCTTTTCTGACGTGCTACATAGGCAGTTCTGTAGGGTCAGGGCTAGTGTCTACCTCATTGACACGGTAGACATTCAGGAAATATTTGTTGAACAAATTTCCTGCCCCTAACAGTGTTTTTATAGTCTTCGGATAGTTAATAATGTCAGCATCTGAATGTTCTAAGCGTTCTAAGGACCTTCTCTCATTCACCCCGTCTGCAGTTTCTGTGAATGTAGCCCCGGGCCAGAGAGCTCGTTTATATTGAGGAACTAAAACCCAGGAAGGTTAGATCCATGTGTCCATGAGAAAGCTAAAGCTGTTGTCAAAATCTTTTATTCTCTTTGCAGCTGTACCACAACAGTGTTACCACCCGATGACTGGGTTTTATTAGTTATCTTTGCCCTCCTCACAGTGCACAACGACATTAATTCCAGGCTAATGAAAAAAAAAAAAAAAGTCTCACATCTAAGCATAACTCAACCACTTTAGAATAATTCATGGTAGGCACCTTTCTTGAAATCAGAGCACCATCAAGTTGTGTGCTTTAAACACATGGAGGGGATTTCTGAAGGGATTTTGGCCGTTGGTTTCATTTTTTTAAATAGACTTAATTTTTTAGAGTAGTTTCAGGATGGCAGCAACGTTGAGAGGAAGATACAGAGGGTTCCCCTAAGCTCCTGCCCTTCCCCACACATAACCCCCCCTGTTCTCCGCATCCCCCACCAAAATGCACGTTCGTTAGAATTGGTGGACCTGCGTTGACTCTTCGTCATCACCCGGAGTCCACGGTTTACCTTAGGGTTCACGTACATTCTATGTGGCCGTTGTTATCGGAAGCACATTGGCTGCCTTCGGTTTAGATAACCTTTTAATGTGGATTCAAAGACGGTTGTGGTTGTCACTTTCTAAGTCCTGATTAGCAGGGAGAGCAAATTCCTTGAGCAGTTGGTAGCTGATCCTCTTCAGCCTCCCGTTCAGTGACTTGCAAACTCACTCTGTGGAAACTGAAGCCCGCAGGAAGCGGGAAGCGCGCTGCAGCTGCAGATCTGTCGTGGCAGGCGATGCCGGCGTCGCTGCCGTTGCTGCCAGGCTTTCATTGTTGGAATCTTGGCTTCAGTCCTACAGATACAGAGTTTTCAAGTAATCTCAGAGGCTCTTTGTTTGACTTTGCCATTTATTTGGGTGGGGAGACGATCATAGCCCGGGACTTAGCCAGAGCACTCAGGTCACCGCTCCCTCACGGCTCCCGTTTGGAAACAGCACTGGGGTGCTCCGGAAGCTTCGCGCGTGGGAACCACGGAAGTGTGGACGTGTCGCTTCTCACACGGGGGTTCTGGTCTCTCATGTGTATTTCCAGGGTTCCTGCTCTCTGGTTGAAGAGAGGGTTATTGAGCCGTTTGGAAGAGGGAGCTTTGTAACTCAGTAATTAGCGACTTACGACGTTGTATAAAACACGTGCATTTTTATAAAATACTGAGTAAGTGCTTTGTAGATATTATTAACGGATTACGGAAAGACATAAAAATCGTAGTAACCGTGTCGACAAATTGATCTCCTTAAGTCCTTGATTTATTTTTTGACTAGTGGATAGTTTCACCTTAAAATTCTTATTTAGAATATGTATTTCTGCTCCTCAAACATTCAACTTAATTGGTAACAGACCTCAGGATTTGAAATGACCATGTACTTTCTGTTTCTTGATATGAGCTACAACCATTCACTTTATCCTGTCTCGAACGATCAGTTCTTTTGACTGCGTTCTTATCTCTTTATTTTGAAGGACAGAACTCGCCAAGATTATGCGTACCAGAGCCAAGGAAATCGAAGTGAAGTTGCTGCTTTTTGCCATTCAGAGAACGACTAACTTTGAGGGGTTTCTCGCAAAACGCTTCTCCGGGTGCACCCTGACAGACGGAGCTCTGGTAGGACCTTCCTGAGGGGGGCTGGAACATGCAGTTGGGGGGCTGCGTGGTGGGGCTTCGCTTCAGTCTTTCACCCAGGTGGTCCCGCCCGGCAGCTCGTGTGCTCATTCCCCCATTCCAGATATTTCGCCGAACTCGTGCGAGTGGATTTGGTGTTTCCTATTGTGCAGTGCTTCACGTCTTTAGAATGTTCTGTCATCATTGTACCCTGTTTTGCCCCATTTTACAGACGAGTAATTTTGCGAGTCATTGAGGCCTCACTTATTCACTCACAAATACTGTATTACCCTATCAGCTGTTGAGTTCTATTCAATTAGGGTATGTTTTTACTTTTTTTTTTTTTAATGTTTGTTTATATTTGAGAGACGGAGTGCATGCGGGGGAGGGGCAGAGAGAGGGGGAGACACGGAATCTGAAGCAGGCTCCATCCAGGCTCCGAGCTGGCACAGAGCCCGATGCAAGGCCTGAACTCCTGAGCCTCAAGATCACGACCTGAGCTAAAGTCGGTTGCTTATCCTACTGAGCCACCCAGGCCCCCGTAGAGTTTGTTTTCTTCATGCCTCTGGTGAACAAACCAGGTCAGTGTGTCTCCGTAAACCTCAAAGCCAAGTATACAAATCCACATGTCAGAGAACCACTAAATGATAAAGGCGCAAAGGTGTGCACACGGGCCCGAGGGCTGTGCGCCTCCACTGGGAAGGTGCGATGTGGCACAGTTAGCTGACCTCACTCAGTGTCCGTGTAACCAGGACCGGGTCCAAAGCGCTTCTCTAAAAACTGTTTTTGGAAACCCAGCCTCCTTGCCGACACATCAGTATGCTTTCTTCAGGGTTTCTATCCACGAGGAAACCAAAGGTTTATGTTTTATGTAATTTCTGTTCACATCGTTACACACACGCGCACACGCGGGCTTTGAGCTCCTTGCATGCAGGATTCATGGTTGACTCAGTTCTGTTCCCTAGGCATGCAGAAAATACCCAGACCTTGTGCAGGCAGGCAGGAGTGAGGAGGGAAGGGAAAAAGGAGGGAGGCGGAAGAAATCAAAGTCGAAAGAGTTGGGCCTCTTAAGTTCCTTTAAAGCCGGTAACAACGGAGAAGTGACGTAACTTGGTAGGAAAACCCTTGGACCAACGAGTCAAGAGACTCCCGTGGTCCAGGCCAGACTCTGCTGGGATTCAGCGAACTGCCTTCTCTGTTAAACGAAAAGGAGAAACTGTCCTTCAGTGACAGAGGGCTAGGGGAAATAAGACAGCAAACCCAGAAGCCTCAAAGAAGAGTACTGAAAGATTCCACTGCATAAAAAGAATGAAAGATCATTAACATAGTTGAGGGATAAACAACAAAGTAGGAAATAAGAATACAGTTCAAGCTGTACGACAAAAGATTAATATCCAGCAGAAAAGAATTCTTCAAAATCAGTAAGAAACAGGCAAGTAACCAGTTAGAAAAATGACTACAGGGCCTGGCAGGAAATTCACTGAAGGAATAGTTGCCCAGTAAACTTGAAAAACAAAGAAGAGGATACCGCTGTCCTTACACCAGGTCGGCAGAAACGTTCCAAGACTGACGTAACAATACAGGATCTCAGGGGCCAGTGTGCCCATCGGGGCGGCCTTTCGCGACAGCAGGTCGTCGTTATGTCGTCGAAAATTTAAATGCGCGGGCCCCGTGAGGCAGCAGCTTTACATCTAGACGTAAGGCCTAGAAAAAAATCTGTGCATGCATCAGAAGATGTGCCAAGGAAGAGGTGCACCGTAGCCTTAAGGGGGGAAGGGGCGCCTGGGTGGCTCAGTCGGCTGAGTGCCCGACTCCGGCTCGGGTCACGATCTCACGGTGTGTAAGTTCAAGCCCCGCATTGGGCTGTCTGCTGTCAGCTCAGAGTCCGTTCTGGATCCTCTCTACCCCCTCTCTCTGCCCCTCCCCTGCTCATGCTTTGTCTCTCTCTCTCTCTCAAAATAAATACACAAAAAAGGAGCTGATCTCTCAGGACACTGGGCTGAAGAGTGGTGGCAGCAACAGTCATTTTTTGTTTTTTAGGGTTTTTTTGGATTGGTGTTTTTTTTTTTGTTTTTTTTTTTTGAGAATTTTTGGCGGGTAGCACCCGGGTGGCCCCGTTGGTTAAGCATACAGCTCTTGATTTCAGCTCAGCTCATGATCTCGCAGTTCATGGGTTCGTGCTAAGAGCGCAGAGCCTGCTTGGGATTCTCCCCGCCCCCACCCCACCCCTCCTGCTCACTCTTTCTGTCTGTCTCTCTCTCTCTCTGCCCTTCCCCTGCTCATGCACATTCTCTGTCTCTCTTTCTCAAAATAAGCAAATAAACTTTTAAAGGTAAATTAACTAAAAAAAAAAGAAAAAAATTTTTAATAACCTTTACACCCAACATGGGACTTGAACTTACAACCCCAAGATCAAGAGTCGCATGCTTTATCAACTGAGCCAGCCAGTTGCCCCTGCAACACTCAGTTTTAAGGCAAGACCATAAGGCCCTACCTACTTAGGGAAATAAGATACAAGGAACCACAGACAACTCTTTCCATGCCTAGAAAATAAAAATACATCTGTATACTCCTCTACTTGTTACTTCGTGTTCAAAATTGATTTCTTTTTAGTAGTAAGGAAAAAAATAAGCAACGAAACAAATGAAAGTGCCCTTAAATAAACTGCAAGTCACAAAAGGAAATAACAGGTAATAGAAATGTTCTTCTCTCCTGAGAAGTCTTTGGTCGACCTCAGCAGCTCCCGGTACCCTCACGTCGGCCCTCCGCTCTGCCCTCCCCAGGCCGTGTTTCTGGCCTGGTTTCAGACGGAGACTCCTGCAGCTCTGGGGCTAGAGTTCTGCTTGCGCTCAGGATGCTTAAGCACTGAACATAGACCCCACCTGAGAGTGCCCCACTGCGCCCCCATGGCTTCCAGCCGGGCGGGGGCAGGGGAGCCAAGGGATGTTCTGTAAGCCAGTCGTCCCGCCGACCGTGGGAAATAGATCCCAGCGAAGGCCGCTTGAATGACACTAGTGCCACACGAACGCCTGTTTTGCTCCGTTCTTCTCCTCCTTTGGCTGGGCCCTACATCCTGGTGATTTTGCTTTGACCTAAAATTAGGGGGTTCCGGGGTACAGGGAAAACAAATGGCCCCGTTGCATCTGATGACCAGGAGAGCCTGCAAACTTGGAGCTGTCCCAGGACGTACCCCGTCTCATTGGTGCTGGGAAACGGCCCACAGGTCCAAAGAGGCAGAGTAATGTGGGGGCCAGGAAGGCCGCCTCTGGACAGGAGAGCCTAATGAGCAGGATAACCCTGCCGAGACCATGGAAAAACGGGAGGGGCTGTGTGAAGACCACGCTTTTTTATAGAAAGTACGTGTAAGAATGTCAAAGTGGCAGTTGGTGCGCTGTAAGCACCTTCTTTCCATCTGAGGGAGGAGGGCTCGGGGCGTGTGTCTCACAGGGCAGCGCGGCCTCTCTCCACTGTCGAGGCTCCTGGACCGTGGCCTTCTGTCTCCTGGCAGGTGCCGCGCACTGTGGGGTTGGGCGTGGTCAGATGGGAACCCTCGAACCTTTTTTTTTTTTTTTTTTTACCAATTTCTTCCCTTTTTTGTCTTCTGTTTTGGACATTTTCTGGCATAATTGATTTATAAATTTCTCCAATTGTTCATTTGTTGCTTCTTCTCTTGACAAGTTTGCAAAGAGTTTCAGGTTACAAATCCTTGGCCAGAAAGTCCTGCTGAAACATAAGCTCTTCCTTCATCCCTCATGATGGTCCGCTGTTTTTTCCACAGACTTCTCCAAACCATTCAACTTTTTTGGATCAGACTCATACCCCGGACCATTCTTTGTCCCAGTTATCATGACCCAGTAGCCATTCTGCATTCCAAGTCCTGACAGTGGCTGCTCCATAACCTTTAAGGCTTTTCCCTTAAAGATTCGTTTCTAGAAAGGCAACAGAACTCCTGTGGCCTCCTCAGCAAGGCAAGCCAGGTCTTAGAGAATCGGTTCATTACAGCCCTGCCTTCGGAATATGTAAGTGTTGTACTTCTCACTGTAGGTGACCACGTTCATCCGAGCCTGACCTGTCATCACCTTGCTGTGACCCAAATGGGGCCACACCTTCACCTGTAGCCTGTAGGCCTCAGTGGCAGGGCCACTGGTAGATTAGGCATGGCCACTGACCATGCTCCCAACAAACAGTGCCGAGGAGGGGTGGGCTGGGCTAGGTCCAAGTGGCCCGAATCCCCAGTTTAGTTGCTAGGCACCCCACCTGAAGACTTGCTGCTCCTCGTCTCCTTACCCCCTCCCTGAGCTGTCTTCCTTTTTGGAAAATCTTTTGTGGCCACCGTTTTATTTCAGGACATCAGAATAAACTACAAAATAAACCCAGGTATATCTTGATACCCTATAACATATGCCAAATTTCATAGAAAGTCCGTGAATTCCTTGCAAACTTATGAAACAGATAAGTCACCCAAGGAGACAAGTTGACCAAAGACCCTCCCGGCCCACTCACCCCTTCTCACTGTATTACGCAGACCACTTTAAGCCCCTTGCTGACTGATTAACCATTAGGGTGAGCTGTAGCGGCAGTGGACTCACCCGGAAGGACCTGTCTCGGTCCAGCTCCTCTCACTCATCAGTGTGGTGTGTCATCTTTGGCTTTATTTTTGACAGATGCCACTTTGACATCTGTTAGAGATGCAGACTGAAAGAACCTCAAGGACAGGGCTTATCTTGTTTTACAGCAGTAGCCCTAACACAGTTACGGTGTCCCGTGCTGTAATTTACTGGAGGAGGTGAGCTACCATTGCTTTTTGCTGATTGCCTACACTCCTGGCCCTTAAGACGGATTCAAAATACTCTGTAAATTAAAATGCCTTGAAATTAAAAGCAATGTCTGGATGTGATTTAACTGTCCCTACATGCTCCAAAATCTGTAAAGAAATTGTCAAACTCAACACCCAAAAAACAATGTAGTGAAGAAATGGGTAAAAGACATAAACAGAGAAGAAGACATCCAGGTGGCTAACAGATGCGTGAAAAGATGCTCAGCATCACTCATCATCAGGGAAATACAAATCAGAACCACAAGGAGATACCACCTCACACCTGCCAGAATGGCCAACAGGAACAACTCAGGTGACAACAGATGTTGGCGAGGATGCAGAGAAAGGGGAACCCGTTTTGCACTGCTGGTGGGAACGCAAACTGGTGCAGCCACTCTGGAGAACGTATGGAGGTGCCTCAAAAAATTAAAAATAGAGCTACGCTTTGACCCAGCAATTGCCCTACTAGGTATTTATCCAAAGGATGCAGAAAGGGGCACATGCACCCCAATGTTTGTGGCAGCGCTAGCAAGAATAGCCAAATTATGGGAAAAAGCCCAAATGTCCATTGACAGATGAATGGATAAAGAAGATGTGGTACATATGTACAATGGAACATTACTCAGTGATCAAAAAGAATGAAATCTTGCTATTTGCAACAACATGGATGGAACTAGAATGTATCATGCTAAGTGAAATAAGTCAGAGAACGACAAATACTATATATGATTGCATTCATATGTGGAATTTAAGAAATAAAACAGATGAACATAGGGAAAGGAAAGGAAAAATAAGATAAAAACAGAGAGGAAGGAAAACCATAAGAGACTCTTAAATACAGAGAACAAACCGAATTGCTGGAGGGGTGTCGTATAGGGGGCTTGCTAAATGGGTGATGGGCATTGAGGAGGGCACTTCTTGGGTTGAGCACTGGGTGTTGTATGTAAGTGATGAATCACTAAATTCTACTCCTGAAACCATTATTACACTATATATTAACTAGGAATAAAAAAAAAAAAAGACTATAGCAACATGTATTATTCACGACTCAATGATTTAGATTCAAGGTTAAAATTATATTTAGCCTCTACGGAAGCAAAGTAGATTGGGTTACGTTTTCGTAACTGGCTCGCTGAATCTGAGAGTTTTTTAAATAAAATGTTTAATAAAATTTAAAAATTCCCCATTGCATAAGTTGCCTTTCTAAATAGAATCATCCTTTGGCTTATAAGGGTCATTTTAATATACTTTTACCCTTGCCCATTTTTTCAAATTACATGATAAATATACAAGCTATAAGTGTGACTTTTAATCACGCGGCTTGAACATAACAGTGTTCACGAAAGGCTCGCTACGTGAGAAAGCCCCCCACAAAGTGCTTGCCCCCTACGTCAGTCTTCCAGCAACCTGACACCCACCTCAGGGATATTGTGCGCGTGGAGGAGGATGGGGTCTCAGCAGTTCTGCCACGCACAAGAACTCAGTCCTGAGCGAGGAGACATCTCTCCTTTGATGTTTCAAAATATTTTATAAATGCTCCACTTGATGCTAAAGGAATGTATTCCTTGATTTGAATAACATCCTAAGAGGAGATTATCTTCTGTTTGTTTCCAAAAAGAAAGTAACACATAGTCAAGATAGAAAATGTAGAAAATCATAGCAAGAATAGAGAAGGAAAAAAAAGTCACTTGTTCTCCCCCTAATCGGAGATGAAGTTTTGGGGTTCGTTTTATAGAGTTGAAATTGCACTTTTAAAATATTTTTTTAAATTGAAATATAATTCATATAACAAAATTTCACATAATACATTTAAAGTATACATTTTAGTTGTTTTTAGTATATTTGTAAGCTTATGCCAACATTCCAGCTATCCAATTCCAAGACATTTCCATTGTCCCCAAAAGAACCCTGCCCCACTGCAGCAGCCACTTCCAATTGCCTCCTTCCCCCCACCCCCGGCCCCAGGCCACCGCTAATCTATTTTCTGTCTTTATTCTGGGTATTTCATATGAATGGAATCTTATAACATGTGGCCTTCTGTGCCTGGCTTTCTTCACTCGGGATAGCGTTTTTAAGAGGTTCATCCATTGGGTAGCATGTATCAGTATTTCAGTCCATTTCTTTTCTTTGAAAGTTATGTGTTTATTTTGAGAGAGTGGGGGAGGGGCAGATAGAGAATCCCATGCAGGCTCCACACTCAGCACAGAGCCTGACTCAAGGCCGAATCCCACGAACCATGAGATCGTGATCTGAGCCGAGATCAAGAGTCGGCCGCTTAACCCACTGAGCCCCCAGGGCACCCTTCAGTCCCTTTCATGCCTGAATCGTGTTCCATTGCTTGGGTGGACATTTCAGGTTATTTATCAGTGAAGAGACATTTGAATTGTTTCCATTTTGTGGCTATTACAATGCTGTGAACACTCATGGGCCATTTTTTTGTGTAAATGTGTTTTCAGTTCTCTTAGGAATATACCCAAGAGCGGAATTTCTAGGTGACATGGTAACTATGTTTAACTTTTCTGAGCAACCATCATTGTTTTCCACAGCAGTTGTGCCATTTTACATTCTCACCACTTGCCTAGGAAGGTTTTGATTTTTCCACGTTTTTGCCAGTAGTTTCTATTTGCTGTTCGTTTTTTGTTTGTTTTTTAAATTATGACAGCCATCCATGGATGTAAAGTAATATCTCATTGCGGCTTTGATGTGCATTTTCCTGGTGACTGATAACACTGATCGCCATTTACGTGTGTTTGTTGGACATCTTCTTTAGAGAAATGCCTGTTCAAGTCCTTTGCCCATTTTTTAATTGGGTCGTCTGTCTTTTTATCGTTAAGTTGTGGGAGGGTTTTCCAAAACAATATTTTCTAGATATATTCTGTCATATGGCAGCTGCATGGTTTGTGGTAAATATTTTCTCCCATTCTTTTCACTTTTTGACAGTGTCCTTTGATGTACAAAAGTTTTCCACTTTGATGAGATTCCACTTTTTTAGTTTTTTTTTTTTTATTCTTGGGTTTTGGTGTCATCCCCGAGGTCACATTTACCCATGCTTCATCCTAAGAGCTGTATAGTCTTAGCTCTTATTTAGATCTTTGCTCCATATTGACTTTGTTTTTACATATGATGTATAAATACATTTTTTAATGTTTATTTATTTTGGAAGAGAGAGAGAGAGTGTACAAGCACATGTGAGCAGGGTAGAGGCAGAGAGAGAGAAAGAATCCCAAGCAGGCTCCACACTGTCAGCACAGAGCCTGATGTGGAGCTTAATCCCACACATCGTGAGATTGTCACCTGAGCGGAAATCAGGAGTGGGACGTCTAACCAACAGCCACCCAGGCGCCCCACGATGTGTAAATACAGTTTTAAAGCTTACTTGTCTTTGTAGGTCGTATCTCAAGTGGTTTCTCAATCAGTATGTGATATTTTGTTATATGCATGGTCCAGAATTTCCCTAACTATCCTTTTCTTGTTGGTCCCTTAAATACTTGTCATTTTTTCGCTATTATAAATAAGGCCACAGCGAATACATTTTTGTTCACATTGGAGATTATTTTCTTGTGATACAAGTTGAATGATTACAGGGCCAAAAAGTAGGAGTATTTTCAAATTGAAGATAGCATCTTTTTTTTTTTTTTAATGTTTATTTACTTTTAAGAGCGAGAAAAAGCACAAGTGGGAGAGGCACAGAGAGGAGAGGGAGACACAGAATCCGCAGCAAGAAGAGCCTCTGTTTTTAAGCTGCTTTCTGTATTCTTCTCTCTTACGGATGTACCTGCTTAGTCTCCCAGCACTGAGTCTTGATATTAGTGATAGTTTGTTAAAATTCAGAAGAAATAGTTACTCTGTTTTCGTGCAATACGTGGTGCTGATATACTGAAGCCTGATGAGAAGGGGTAACTCTGCCAGATTAAAAAAAAAAAAGGCAAAGCAATCTGAAAATGTTTTTTTTTTTTCCGAGTAATACATGCTTCCCCTCCTAGGTACACACTCAAGAGAATTGAAAATTCTCCCGTGTTCATACAAACACTTGTACGTGAATGTTCATAGCAGCGCTATTCACAATAGCTAAAAAGTAGAAACAACCTAAATGTCTATTAATGGACAAATGGATCAGCAAGATACGGCATATTTGTACAGTGGAATATTATTCAGCCAAAAAAAAGACTGAATTACTGACACGTATTATAAGATTAACCTCGAAAACACTGTACCAAGTGAAAGATGCCCGACACAAAAGGCCACGTGTTATATGATTCCATTTATATGAAATGTCTGGAATAGGCAAATTCATAGAGATAGTAAGTAGATTACTTGCCAGGGATCGGGGGAAGTGGAGGACTGGAAGTGACAGCAAATGGATCATGGGGTCTCCTTGGGGGTAAAAAGATTCTGGGACTAGATAGTGGTGATGGTGGCACAGCCTTGTCAGTGTACTGAAAAATCACTGAATTATAAATGACCGAAAATGGTGAATTTTATGTTAATTATATGTCACAATTTTAAAATATTAAGCATTTTAGAAAATACCGAGTTTAGTTATAAATCATCTTCACTCTTCAGATAATTTGTCTACCAGAAAAAAGGAGAGAGGAGAGAGAAATAGCTTGTTAAAGCTCAAAGAGAATAAAATATTTTAAAAGAACCACCTCTTCCTTCTTAATCACCCTAATCCCTCCCCCTAGAGATGTCCACTGTTTAATAGTTTGGGGTATATTTCGAGACCCTCCTACAAGCGCTCGCGCACGCGCGCGCGCGCACACACACACACACACACACACACACAGGGTTTTTTGTTTCGTTTACAGAAAATAGAAAGTGTTGCCCATGTGTCCAAAGAGGATTTTAATGAGTGTTTCCCATCCGGCCAGGATTTATTCAGAGTTTTTCAAGGTCGCTGTTTGTGCAGAGCCTTAGGAAAAGATGAAAAATGGAATCAGACAGGTGCCTGTGGTGTAGCGGAGAAAGGAGCCAGTGTGTAACTGTCACAGTGCAAGGTGCGAGCGTGGTGTACCGAGAGAGGTCCCGGTGACATTAAAGCAGGTGTGCAGAGCCCTGTGTTTCCAGGCCTGTCAGCTGGAGCCTCCACTCGGCTCTTCAAGGACAGATCGGGAGTGGGGCTGGAGTAAAGTATTTATGGAGTAAGAAATACAGAGATTGTGGAATTTTCATCTTATAACTGAAAGCTTTCTCCTCCAGGGAGAGGAAACAGATTAGTCTCAAATTTCAGAGTTCCTTCTCTGATCATTGGAAGTGTCCAGCTGGGGCCTCAGAACAGGATTTGTGCGGGCTGACCCGGCTGCGGATACACCACTGACTGAAGCCAGGGTATATCTTGACTCTTCCCGGTAGTAGAGTAGACAGGTTGGCGGCCTGTGGACCTTACTGTCCGGAGGTGTCGGGAATCCCATATGGCTTAATTAGGAGGTATTCACTTACTATCTGAGGAGTTTTTCTTTTCCGTATGGACTTGAAATCCACTGTGATCATGGCAGAAACAATGAATTATTTTAACACTGGAATGTTTCATTTCTTGGCAATTTTTTTTGGTTTTGTTTTATTTAGCGGCCCCAGAGCTCATGGAATATGTCATTTGAGTTATTTCAAATCTGAACCCCAACCTGTAATTCTTTATGGCCTACGACAGCTGCAAAGCAGAAATGAGAAGCGTGGTGTGGTTGGCTCTGACGACCGGGCTCTCGCATAGAAGGCTCAGTTGTCCTGGTGCTTGCTCGCCGCGAAGGTTTATGCTTTCATCACAGCCAATGAATTTGGGCCCTAACCTAGCCCTCCAAACAGCAGGAGTCTGTACCCGCCCCTCAGGGCTTTCTCGTACAGCATTTACCTATAGCGATAGCGTAGCGGTTACCTGCGGTGCTCTGAGGGCTTCTCTGGAGGCCGGGGAGGAAGGCAGAACCTCGAGGTGCCTGTGCCTTTGTAATTTGATGGATCCATTGTTTTCATTTCCTGGAGATAACCCAAAGAGGCAGAGAGTAGGGACAAAATCCTATTTGTGATTAAAAGAAAATTCTTTCTCTTTTTTACGTTTATTTGTTTATTGGGGGGGAGGGGCAGAAAGAGAGAGGAGAGAGAGAGAGAATCCCAAGCAGGCTCCGCCCTGTCAACACAGAGCCCAACGCTGGGCTCCATCTCATGAACTATGAGATCATGACCGGAGCCAGAATCAAGCCTAACCGACCGAGCCACCTGGGCGCCCCTGAAAGGAATCGTTTTTACCACACTTCTGAGCCCTGTGCTCCCACTTCTTTCCCGTCTCAGAGGTGCTCCATTAAGGGGCACAGCCGCAGTTCGACCCCACGAAACACTAAGGAGAGCCCCCACTTACCGAGCGTTCCTAGGTGCCAGCCGTTGTGTCGAGCCGCTTGGCGTCCGCATGTCCTGCCTCACAAGCATGGTCTCATTCGATCCTCACGCAGCCCCGCTGGTGGGCATTGATCTCCCTTGCAGGGGAAGAGCTGAGGCTTGGAGGAGCTAAGCCGTGTATCCAAGTGATAGAGCCTGGACTCAAACCCAGGCGTGCCACTCCCTTAATGATGACACCGGCCAAAATGACTGGTCTTGATTCCTTTCTCTTCTTCACCCGTGTTCACTCTCTCAACCAGGCCTCTTGGCTTTGTCCGCGGAACGTGTCCCAGCTCTGGCTGCCTGTGTTGGTCTCCACAACACTAGCTCAGTCTAGTCCTGTATCAGCCTTTGCCCGGAACCCTTAAACTAGTCATCTGCCGTTACAGTCCCTCCTCCCCACAGCGGTGGAGTGATCTCTTAAAAATCTAGACTGGATCATCTCACTTCCCTGCTTAGAACCCCCAGTGACTGCCCAGTTGCCGTGCGAGGAGAATCTCGCCTCTACCGCGGCCCGCGGACGTCTGTGACCGGGCTCCTGCTGCTTCTCTTTCCTCGTGTCCCCTGTCCTCCTCGCTGTCCCTGGGACTCACCAAGCCCATTCCAGGCAATGCGCGAGGTTCCTTGCTGAGAGTGCTCTTTCCGGATCTTTGCCTGACTAGCTCCTTCTCATTCTGGTCTCTGCTCAAATATCACCTCCTTGAAGGGGCCTTGTCTGATCACCTGTATAAGGAAGCACTCAGAAATATTGTGTGAAGGACACATTGCTTTCCAAAAATAGCCTAATTCTAAAAATAAACAGTTTTGGGTTAAGTTTATAGGGCTTTTTTCCTCATAGCAGGCAAAGCAGCCGAAGTTTGGAGTGTATAAATCTTAAATGTTTTTTGGTAGTTAGACCATATTGTTCCTTGGCAGGATACCATAAAAGTCATTGTCCTACTAAGGGTTACCTTAAGCTAATGCATTGATCACAAGGTTTTTTCACACAGAGTCTTTATCTAGCAACATAACAGCAACCAAGTGTTGGAGCCGAGAATTAAGTAGTTTACATGAGTGTAAGCAGAATGGGCTTAAAGCCTAAACCAGACACCGGTGTGGTTCGTGTTTTCTGTGTTCAAGTTTTTTATATTTTTCTGGATTGTGTCGTTACTTTGTTTTGTTTTTCTTGTATCTTCAGCTGATATCCTGACGCTTAACCAAGTCATTCACACTATGGCCCATGTGCTGTCCCCCTTGGCTTAGGGGTTAGTTCAAGCTGCTGTGCTGATGTTTGTGAAAATGTCACATTTAGAAACCCCCTCTCCACCTGGCTTGTCTCCAAAGAGCCGTTCCTTGCGCCCTTCCCCGCACCCTTCCCCGCACCCCAGCCTCACCCAGTCCCTTTTCTCCTCCTTGTCAACTTCGTTTTCTCTCTGCTAGGACTCCCAGCTCCCCGGCATAAACAACATCTTCAGGTCAAATGTGTAAGAAATTCCAAAGAGCTGCCTCAGTTTTCTTGTTGCACTGGGATTACCATCACCAGTGTCCCTCATGTGTGTCGTGTGCCCCTTCTCGCCTTTTGCACACTTCATCACAGCTGATCCTCCAGGTAGTCCTGTACCTGTGACCTCACTGCTACGGCTGAGGGAAGTTAGGTGATCGGCCAGCGCCGAAGAGTTGGAGTAAAGCCCATACCTCCTGCCTCCGGCTTTCCCGCCAGCCTGTTCCCCCGTCAGCGACATATTTTAAGAGTGTTCATCATCAGGGCCTGGGAAGTAATTTTTCCCTAGGAGATCTTGTGGTGCTTGTTGTAATGGGACTTACTTGGGAAGGGGCTTCTGTCTGTAATCTAGAACACGTAAGATTAGCTTTATAGTTTATTCTAGAATTCCAACCTGTCCAGCATTTTGATTCATTCATATTCAGGGAGCAGCCAGCCAATGCCAGGCACCGGAGAGAGGGTGAGGAAGACAGACATGGCCCTTGCCATCATGGACTCTGGTGGGGATAAGACAGATAGCTGGGCAGTGGCAATATTTTAATAAATACCTGGGTAGGGGGCCATACTGGGTGGGATGCAGACGTGTAACAGGGGCGACTAACCCAAACTGGACCGACGGGGAAGGCTTCCAAGAAAAAGGGACCTCTCATTTGAAGGCCGAAGGACGAATGAGAGTTCTAGCCAGGTTGGGATCGGGGTGGGTGGGCAGTAAGGTGTCAGGAAGATGGAAAACAGTTTGAAGGCCAGGAGGCGAGGATGTGGTCCGTGCCGTCAGCGTTCTTGCTCGCTAGATCAGATTTCGTGTTCAGCTGTGGGAGAGACCAGGAAAAAAGCAGATCGATGGCAGAAGGTCTTGGGGCTGTGCTCACATGATACCTCTTTTTCATGTCTCCTTAACAGAAAAAACTCGAGTCTCCGCCCCAGTCGACCAATCCCTTCCTGGAAGATGAGCTGGCGCCAGAGATGGAGGAGCTGGCGCTAGAGAAGGGAGACTTGGAGCAAGTAAGTCCGGTTTGCACCTCCACGTGCAACCTCCCTGACGTTGGCTTCCGAGGGGTCTGCTCACTCCGAATGCAGGCCTTTGGCTCTTGACCACGTGCAGGGAGAACTTTGGTGGTCCTAAAGAAAGCCTCTGTCTGAAGGTGCACTCTGAAAACTGAATGGAAGAGCCGTCCGTCCCGCCCACCTCTGTTCCCCAAGAGCCTCCCCGCCGGAATGGCCGGCACGCACCAGCTTAAATGGCCCGTGTGGCGCGGCGACCACACCACAGGCTCACCGATTCCCCGTGAAGTTAGCAGCACCATCAGCTAGGAGAGGCCTCCGCTCTGGAAGCCGAGACTCGAGGTCTGGAAGCCATCGGGGTGGCCTGGAAACAGCCCGGTGACCAATGGCATGTTTGGAGGGTTACTTTTCAGAGCACGCTAACACTTTCATTTCCTTCGGATTTTCTGTCCAACTCTAAATTTCCGCTCCCTCCGTCCTATAGAACGGTGTTCCTGTTTCACTGCCATTTTATGGCCGAGCGCTTAGAGCAATGAATCAGACCTCTTCCTGTCTGCATTAGCGATCCTTCTTTTTAATTTTCTACACTTGGCTGCTCGAGGATTATTTTATAGTGTTGTTTTGCTCCAGACACCGCCGAAAGGGAGGCTGGCTGGGAAGACCAGCCTGGGAAAGCCGCGGTCACGCACTTTGCAGCTAACCTTGCACTCCTGGCGCGGCGAGGGTAGGTGGACGATCGTGGCAGGAGCCAAGAGAACAGAATTTCCAGGAGCAATTCCGAAGCGATGCAGTAAAATGTGTCTGGTCCACCGATTAAATAATCGTAATAACGTGGATCCTTCACATTTTCATGGGCTTTACGGTCTCAGAGTCTTCTGCATGCTCTATTCCATTTCCTCTTCCCAACTCTTGCCTCTCTTTTTATGTGGTTTTATATGAGCTGTAGTTCGTGCAGCTCGGAGAGGTCCGGTGATTTGCCCAGGGGTACAGAGTTTGGGTGCGGAGGAGCTAGGACTGAAAGCAAGGTCTGGAAGTCAGAGACTAGAATTCCTTTCCTGGAGCTCTTTTTTTTTTTTTTTTTTTAATTGTTTATTTATTTTGAGAGAGACAGAGACAGAGTGCAAGCAGGGGAGGGGCAGAGGGAGAGGGAGACACAGAATCCGAAGCAGGCTCCAGGCTCTGAGCTGTCAGCCCAGAGCCTGATGCGGGGCTCGAACTATTCAACTGTGAGATCGTGACCTGAGCCGAAGTCGGACGCTTAACCGACTGAGCCACCCAGGCGCCCCTCCTGGAGCTCTTTGACTATCCCGGGCGTCTCAGTGAAAAGTGGAAGACACAGAAATGAACCCCATGAATACAGGTGGGTATATAAACTGAAGGGCTCTATCCCAGAGATCTGGGGGATGAGGTATAACTAATTTAAAGCCATCGTATCAGCGCTTGTGGGAGAAAGCAGATTTCTTCTAACTAAAGAAATGCATCTCCCATTTAGAGAGGAAGGACCCGGGTAGGAAGGCGTCTGGATGTAGAGTTCATTTTTCCGGTATGTCCTCCGCCCACACTCCATCGCCTGCACCCTTGGCACTTGCTTTGGGTAGTAGTTCAGGTTTTAGGGCTCTGTGTCTTCCCAGTGCTAGTGGCCGCCATGAAAAGTTATCCCTTTAGCCAGTCTTCTCCAGATGCCACTAAACTGGAGTAGGACAGCAGCCCCCATTACTACGAAATCAGTTTGGTAGATACAGTGTGATTTGTCTCCCCCATGGAACTTTTTGCTCGTCCCAGAAGCCAGTTATCGTTGTAAGGACCAAGACTGCTCATTCCAAAGACACAGGACACAGAGAGAGGGGTAGAGCAGAGCCAGACTCTGGGCCGCTATCAACTGACCGTGTGGTCGGTTTTTACTCTCTGTAGACTTCCCTAGTTTTTTTCATCTTTAGAGGGAGCTTGTGGTTTTCAAACTATATTCCTTGGTGCCCCATCACATGTCACTGTGGGGAGTTGGGAGGAGACCAGGGCTCTGAGTCCCTCCAAAACAGAGCAGTTGTGTTCCGAGTCACGTCTGTCATGGAATTCTTCCAGACCAGGGGTTTGAGATCTGTTTGCAAAGAAAGGACCAAAAACTGCTGGACTAGATGACCCCTTACAGTTTCATCGGCCACTGCTCGTTAGTGAGGACACGGGTACACCCATGACCAGGGCTGCCTCACGCGCTGTCCCCAGCCTCCCGTGGCCTCCCTGGTGCTTGTCTTGCTGGTGGTCCATTAGGTGGGAGCTCCAGGATCTCTGTCTTCCCAGCCACCCAGTGGCTTCCGGAGCTGGGTGCGGAGGAAGCGCAGGAGCCCCGTGGGGCCTCGGGGAGGAAGTCCACAGGATGCGAGGGGTGAGCCGAGCCCGCAGTTGTCTGCGGTTACCCAACGCACTGTGCCACTGCACAAGCAGACAGGTGGCCCGCCGGGTGTAAGGGCCCCTCCCTGCTCGCTCCCGGAGCGTATGCTGTTGAGAAAGGAGTGTGAACTCGAGAAGAGGTATTTAGTTTGAACAGTCAGTTGCCAACCTACTCCCAGTGTTAAAACACGGCATCTGAAAGGGGACCAAGGGTGCCCAGAGACAGAGAGAGAAGAGATGAGGAATTTCTGGTTTAAAAATGTACCCTTCTGGTGATCCAGGCAGTTAGATTTAATCTCTTTACACTGGATAGTAATAAAAGGAAACGGGGCCAGCTGCACAGCTCCTTACTGTGACAACAGTCACCTTCTATTATTCCATCTGACTCCGAGAGGAAATAACTTAAACATCTGCGGCTTTTGGACAGAATTCACACTCAGAAATGCAGCCCGAGTGCTACTGCGAAACGACTTAGTGTGTTCTTTAGGCTGACGATCAGCCCTTTGGGGAGCTGGCCGGTGTGAAGGGAGACGCCAGTTTGGGCTGAAATTCCAGCACCTCTTAGCTAAATAGGAGCACGGTCGTAAAGCAGCCCTAGCCGGAGGCAGCCCTGTGGACAGAAAGCAAAACGGAAACTTCGGGCAGTCCCTCCCTCTGTTCCCCTTTTGCTTCCAACTCACACTAAAAACGCTGCGAGGGACCGGGAGGCGTGGTGGCGGGTCTCTGCTCCCTGCCAGGAGTGGCCTTGGTGGGCAGTCACCTGCCGTAGGGTTGGGACGCCCGCGCGGTCTGATGATGTTCCGTGGGGTCCGAGCATCGTTCTGTGGGGCCTCATCGAGCCCATGACCTGTGGAAGACTGACCACGATGAGTTCGCTGGAATAGCATGTAACTTTTCTCTTATATAAATAAATAGGTTTTCTTTAAATAGGTTTCTTTTATATAAATAAATAGGCTAAGATAGCTCTAAAACAACTTCACAGTCAGAGTCCAAGTCTCCTGTACCACTTTTTAAAAAAATCTTTGTGCGTTGGGGTGCCTGGGTGACTCAGTCGATAAGCGTCTGACTAGCCAGCTTGTACCTTCGATGGCGGAACAAGGCCTGCCTGTACTTTTTGTTCTAGAGAGGCATGTGCCCAGCTCATCCAAAAGTGGCATCACTTATTAGATCATTAGAAACGGGCGTCTGGGTGGCTCAGTTGGTTAAGCGTCCGACTTCAGCTCAGGTCATGATCTCACAGCTTGTGAGTTCGAGCCCTGTGTCAGGCTCTGTGCCGACAGCTCAGAGCCTGGAGTCTGCTTTGGTTTCTGTGTCTCCCTCTCTCTCTGCCCCACCCTGGCCTGCACTCTGTCTCTCAAAGATGAATAAACATAAAAAAAAAAAAAACCTTTGTATTTTTAAATCATTATAAACTCGTAAGTAGTTGCAGAGTACAGAGAGGTCCCGTGTACCCGTCTCCCAGCTTCCCCCAGTGGTGACAGCCGCTGTAACTGTAGTGCGTTATCAAATCTGTAGAACTGATTCTAACCCCGGGTTTACTCAGGCGTGGAGGCCTACATTTTCCCACGCCACGTCCTCCAGGCCGTCCAGAGCACTGGTGACGTCCCATGGCTTCAGGGCGCCACGACCATCCCTGGGGTTATCTCCCGGGCCGTCAGCACCCGTCTCCCTAGCTTTTGATGGTTATTTGTTACTGTTTAAAAAGAAAATACCAAAATTAGAGAAAAGTCTTAAGAATAGTACAAGAACTCTCAAATATCTTTCACCTGGGTTTACCAATTATTAGCATTCTGCCAAATTCGCTTTATCATTGCCTTTTTTTCCTTCCCAGTCCTCTCTCCCTCCCTCTCCCTCTCCCCCTCCCTCTCCCCCCACCTCTGTCTCTCTCTCGGGACAGTTTGTTAAGTTGGCAGGTATCATGTCCTTTACCTCGAAGTATTCCCGTGTGCATTTCCTGAGAAGAAGGTCATTCACTTAAATCACCACAGATCAAAATCAGAAAATGTGTATCAGGACAATACTATTACCTCATTTGTAGAGCCTAAATTTCATAATGTAGCCATTCTAAGGTGATAAATTAAAACATTGTCAGTAATTGGAAAATTGCACATAAATTAGTACACAAAACCAACTTCAAAATATACACATTGGTTTAAAACATGACAACATCTGGGGCGCCTGGGTGGCTCAATCAGTTAAGCGTCCAGCTCTGGATTTCAGCTCAGGTCATGATATCGTGGTTTTTGGGATCGAGTCCTGCATCAGACTCTGCACTGGCAGCATGGAGCCTGCTTGGGATTTTCTCTCTCTGTGACCCTCTGCTGCTCATTCTCTCTCTCAGAATAAATAAATAAAGTTTTTAAAAATTAATTTAAAAATATGGCAACATTCTTTATTATATCAATTATATTCCAGTTTATAATTACCAGAAGGTATCGGGCAGATGTTGAATATTTTTGTCAAGGGAAGAAAATATAAGTAAAGGGGATAATTATCATTCTTATAATGATCATATTTTATCGACAAAAAGATACTTGGGTGTTATGGTTCTATTTTCTAATTCTGAAATCAGGATATCTAGTCTTAAGAAAGTTAGACAAATCAGATTTGTCTATTCACTTAAAAATCACCTTTTGAAAAGAATAAAATAATAAAAAATAGGTAACTGACGTGGAAAATGTAGAACAGTCAGGTGAGGGCCACCCCACCCAGCCATCGGACTGTGTCCTGGATCCGCCATGTTAAACTGAGGGACGTGCGGGGGAGACTCCTGGGCACCTGTGAAATGAAGCGGAACTTTGGATGCAGCCAGTTCAAACTCCATGAACCCCGTCTTGGGAGCCTCTTGTAGTCTCGGCCTGAGACCTGACTTTGGCAGTGGCTTTGGGATGATGAGGAAAAATAGCCCAGATTTTAGGAAGGACCAGTGTTTCTAAAAATCTTGCAAGAAAAAAACAAAACAAAACAAAAAACAAAAACACTAAAGACGTGGAACTCTCAAAAGGTGAAAAGGGAAGAGAGCTAGATAAGAGATTGAATGGGTCACGTCTAGGATTGACATTTAATTTTTGGTGTTCATTTCCAGTTTGTACAGATGCTTGTAACCATTAGAGTGTTTTATTTTTAAAAGTTACTACAAGAAGGGAATCATTCTTTCTATCATTAGGAGCTCAAGCTTTTCCTGTATTTATTAAAAGATATGAACAGCTCAATTCAACAAGTATGCTGTGGGTGTCGATTTATGCCCAAATTGTACTCTAGTACCAACCCTAGCAAGGCCTCAGGGTCCTTTTGTTGGCGTTTGACAATTAGATAGATCGACATTTTTTCGGAATAGAACGAAAATATGTAGGAGGATCTTTGCTTATTTTTTAGAGATTTTGAAAAGGAATTAGGGAGCAAATACAGTTTTTAAGTGCTTGCCTACCGACATGGTCTGTATGTCAGTGGTTTTTAAGTATCAGCTGGGGACCAGTGCTAGTCCTGTTTTACACTGGCCACTGGCCCAAGACAAAAAAGAGACCGCACGGCCTGCTGCCCGCCTCGCTAGCAAGCTGGTGTAGGGTCACCAACCGTCTCAAAAGGAAGGCCTGCCCTCATGCTGCTGTGTTCTCCCTATATAACATGTTTGGGTGTAAAATACTCTTTCTTTCCGGAACCTACTGAGAATGGAAAGTAGCAAAATAAGAACTCAGCAATGCCGTATTGGTCCCTCATGCTTTTTTTCTTACATTTACTTGTCAGTGAAATTCAAGGATCTAGGAACCATTGCAGGAAAGCAATGCTATCATGGAAAGAATTCTAGTTTAGGAGCGAGGAAGCTTCGCCATGGGCCTTTGGGCAGGCCGCTAGAACCCTCTGAGCCTCTCTTTTCTTGGGTGTGAAGTAGTAGTAATAATTCCTGCTCTGAGGGTTGTTGTGAGGGTTAGTTGAGATGTTACTTCGTTATCAAAGCACTTAGTCTGTGATAACCATCCGTAAATGGAGACTTATCAAAAATAGATCACATGGGGGCCCCTGGGTGACTCCGTCAGTTAAGCTTCTGACTCTCGGTCTCGGCTCAGGTCATGGTCTCACGGTTTCATGAGGTCGAGCCCCGCCTCGGGCTTTGCACGGACACCATGGAGCCCGTGTGGGATTCTCTCTCTCTCCCTCTCTCTACCCCTCCTGTGTGCTCGCACACTCTCTCTCTCTCTCTCTCGAAAATAAATAAACTTAAAAAATAGATCACATGAAAGCACTTTATCAATTTTAAAGCACCGTCCAAATACGAGGTGCTGTTATTAGCTAGGCTTTAAATTTTTAAAACCTCAGCAAGATGACGACTTGCTTCCAGATCGAAAGCGCGCGTGTTATCAAAGCAGCAGTAAATCTTTCACCCTCCGAGGCGAGTCGGTGATGCTCACAGAGCTGGCTTGTGCTCACAGACCGGCATGAATCATAGTGCAAACCACGGTTCCAGTTTAGTTACTGAGTGCTTTTTATCTGCGTTAGGAGTGAACTTTGAAGGGATATTTTCTCTGAAACTGCTTGAAAACTTGGAAAGATGGCTCACATAAGGTTTCTTTCTTCTTTTTTTCCCCCCTCCTTTACAGCCAAAGAAGCCTAAAGCCCCAGACAACCCATTTCACGGCATCGTTTCCAAGTGTTTTGAGCCTCATCTCTACGTGTATATTGAGTCCCAGGACAAGTGAGTGATGAACATTTTGCTGTTTTCTACTGCATTTCTCCCTCCTCTGGTCACGGGCGGGCCTCATAGGGGCACGACTCCTTCCAGAAACTGAAGGAAGGACTCGGTATGGCTCCTGTGACCCCCTCTGGAAACCGACTAAGGATGTTCTTTGTATCTTATGAATGTTATCATTTATTGTGTTCATAAATCTCAGAAGCCTGAGTTTGAGTCAAATAAGCTCCCAAGTGGATCCCACCAGCCCCTGCCCCTGCGAGCGCTGCGCACTTACAGAGCCGCGCTCGCCCGCCCACAGGTGTCAGGCCCCGGAAACCGGAGGGAGAAAGCCTGATCTCTAATATATATGTTTTTCGAGTATTACTTCCTTAAGTTTTCATTGCAGAATAATTTACACTTAACAGAAAAGCTATAAAACATCCTCATCTCTCCTTTCCTCAGAGAAGGCTACATTTTACATAACCACGGTTTTCAGAATCGGGAGGGGAACGCTGTGGCAGGAATGTCCGTTCTCTGGCCTGGGATCCCATCGTGCGTTTGGTCGTCAGGTCTCTTTAGTCTCCTTTAACCTTGAACATACCTCCTCAGTCTCCCGTTAGTCTCTCATGACCTTGACACTTTACACAGAGTATTGGCAAGTTACTTTCGGTATTTGTCTGATGTTTGCTCTTGATTAAATCCAGGTCACTGCATCGCGGGCCAGTGTACCGTAGAGGTGGTGCTGCGTCCCCCTCAGTGCGTCATGGCAGGAGGCACACCTGTCCCCTTACTGGTGACGGCAGCTCTGATCACCAGTTTGGGTGGTGCTCACCAGCTTTCTCTGCTGTGCAGCTCCTCTTTTTCTCTTTGTATTAATAAGCGTCTCGTGGAGGGACGCTTTGGGACTACGTAAATATCCTGTTTCTCCTCACACTTTGCCCACTCATTTTGACATGCCTTGATGATTCCTGCCTGAAGCAATAATTTACCATAGCGCTTGCCAAATGTTCATTTTCGGTTTCCATCATTTCTCCTGTATTTGTTAATTGGATCTCTTCTGTAAGGAAATGCCTCCCCTTCTCCCTGCTCTGTGTGTGTGTGTGTGTGTGTATGTGTGTGCACGTGTGCATGTATCTATGTCAGTATGGACTGATGGATTCTTACTTCCTTTTATGGATTTATACTGTATACGGACTCGGGGGTTCCCAGAAATTTTCACAGAGCAGGCCAGCCCAGCCAGGTTTCCTCACAGCCAGGGAAGTGTGTTCAGTGAGCGCCAGTGTCCATAATTCACACGAAGGAGGAAGACCCCTCCTCGTCCTCTGTCCCCAGCCAGGGGAACTCTTGAAGGCCCTTCCACGCGGGAAGGCAGAGTTAGGAAAGGTCAGGTTTCCGGAGACAGGTGGCCCTGGCTCTGAGAGGAGGCCTCGCAGCCTAGAGAACGCACTCGGGAGGACCAGACGGTGGCTCGCACCGGGAGTGCCATAGCGTCTGTGAGAAAGTTCTCGAGGAGTTCTCTGCGAAAGCATTTAGGTGCGGAAACCTAGTCTTTTGGTTTTTGTTTTTAACCCTCCTGTTGTGGGTTAGCAAATTCTCGTTTCCGAATACGTTTCGGAGGCAAACAGTAAGATGAAGAGACTATTTCAAGTGGAATCGCTACATGGAACCTTATCGTGATTCACCCATGTGTTTTTATAGATTGCCTCTACTCTTTTCCTCCCAGATTACAAAATGTGTCATACTAAAGCCTTAGAAAATAAACTTTGTAGAAGAGCTTCTATGAAACAAAAACAACCTCTTGCCCCTCCCCCCCCCCAAAAAAAGAGTTACTTTCACATCTCACCTTGTAAAGCCAGTCGGCCTCCTCCTATCCATCGGGCTCATGTCCGAAGGCACACAGAAAGGCAGTAATTAACTATTGCCATTTGCTCCTTTGAAACGCCCTGTTTTCTGAGTTAAACAGTTTTTTCTCGGGATGGTAATAAAACACCTCGAGGGGCAGGGAAAAGAGCAGTTATTTGCCTATTAGGTTAACAGGTCTTAAAGCGGACCACTTGGATGACTTTTTTTTAAAATTTTTTTTAATGTTTTATTTATTTTTGAGAGAGAGAGAGAGTGAGCAGGGGAGGGGCAGAACGAGAGGGAGACACAGAATCTGAAGCAGGCTCCAGGCTCCGAGCTGACACCATGGAGCCCAGTGCGGGGCTTGAACTCCCGAACCGTGAGATCCTGACCTGAGCCGAAGTCGGACGCTTAATCAACCGAGCCACCCAGGCGCCCCTGGATGACTCTTTTTGAACAGAGCCCCGTCTTCTCTCATCAACCCCAACTCTTCTTTTTAAAAAGGTTTCAAAGCTGTCGGATCCCAGGTGTAAAGTGCGTATCCGAGGTAACCACATCCTTTCCCCAAACCTACCTGGTCTAGAGAGTCATTCTTCTGAGTTATTATAATTCTGGTCTCTGCTCTTTTCACGTGGCCTTGATTCATATAAAGTGCACTCATTGTTCGTGCTGTTTCAGGCAGAGAGCCAGCCCCCCCGCCTCAGGGACTCTCCATTTCTCTGTGAAAAATGAAGTGCTGGCCACTCATCCTGCCGCTTGGCCTCACTCGGATGTTTCCACAGCGCCGGGGAAGCCGCAGAAGCTGCTCGCGGGAGAATTGCGTAGGCCGTGCTATTGTCGCTCCAGAACTAGCAACAAAGGCTTGGAGTAGAAAGTAGAGTTCGAGAAACCCATTTCCTCGTCTTTTAAAGCAGAGAATCAGGCAGAAGAATGCCTAAAGCTGTGGAGATTAACCTTTTTTGAGTCATAGATCCCTTCGAGAGCCCAATGAAACCGTAGACTCTCTTGCCTAAAAAAAAGAAAAAAAAATATATCACATAAACCCACACACTATTTTGAGTACGATTTCAAGGGGTTCTGCAAAGCCCTTTCTCTCTTGTCAAAGAGTCCTAAGGCCGGGGAAGAGACTCAGGTGGGGACCGATCTTGTGCCTATTACATTCTTGTAGCTCTGACTCAGAAGTCTGCAAGGGAGGAGATGCTGAGACCATTCACGAGCTCCCAGATGACAGAGACCCGGGACCGCGCTGCGGAAAGCGCGTGGGCCCGGATGCCAGACAGAGCCGGATTGGAGTCAGAGCTCCCCGCTCACTAGCCCGGGCCCTCAAGCATGGAACTTGACCTCCCGAGTTTGTTTTGTCCCCTCTACGGTGAGGTTAGGAGTGTCGCCCTCACAGGGTTAGTGGGGAGGGTGAACTGAGATGACACGTTGGCATTTGGCACAAGCGGTCAGGAACTGTGCCTGCCCACCCACCCCCCCACTCCCCCACCGTGGTCTCGTTCCGGACTCGTAAGTGGTCGGGTGGCCTGGTCAGGCCCAGCTTTTCGGTGGACCTGGCACGGGGTCTGCCTTCTCCTCTCCCCAGCCTCCCACCTGCCCAAGGAAAGTTCTGGCGGCCCCTGCCCCAACCAAAAGCCAAACAGCAGTGGGAGGACTACAGAGCCAACACCTGGTGAGGGGGCAGGAAGCAGGATGTTCCCAAAGCCAGCTGCTCAGCAGGCTGGGCGAAGCTGTCCTTCTGTGCGTGAGGCAGCTTCCTTGAGTTTTGTTTGTGTTCAAGAAGGAACTAATATGGGAATGTAGTCATTTTCTCTGGCTGACTCTTGGAGATTTCTCCACACAAACACTTCCTGCAAATCGCAGGCAAGAGGGCCCCTTTACCCCTTCATACGTCAGTGTGCGTCTCCTGTAAGTAAGGGCGAGGCCTACCTAACCTCGGCACACTTGCGAACGTCAGGGAGCTAACTCCGTCCCCCGTCCCCATTTGATTCTCGGACTCCATGCCTCTCTACCAGCCTTCCCAGTCAGGTCTTTTCTAGACCCAGGATCCGCGCCAGGATCACAGGATGCATTTATTCGTCATGTCTCTTTGGTCCCTTCCATCCAGAGAAATAACTCATTCTTTCTTTATCTTTCATGACCTTGAAATTTTTGAAAAGCACCAGCCAGTTTGTGGAATGTCCCTCCGTCTGCGTTTGACTAATGTTTCCTCATGATTTATGATTTATGCGGAGGTAGTGCTGGGTTCTTCTCAGTAATTCATGTCAGGAGGCACACGGTGTCGGTTTGCCCTACAGCTTGTGGTGTTCCTTTTTATGACTTTAGATGGAGTCTGCCAGGTTTCTCTATTTATTAATAAGTCATTAATAATTAATAAGTGCCAGGAGAAACGTCGAAACCATCTGAATAGTCTTTCTCTCGTCTCTCACCTCCCACTGATACTTGCCTGAATCATTCATTTATCACTAAGAGAGTTGCCAAGTGACGATTTTTCTAATACCACCATCTCTTCTACGTTTATGAGTTGGCGTTATATTTTAAAGAAAAAGCTTTCTCTCTTCTCTGTTTATTATATCAGCACGTACTCGTGGATTCCTATTTTATTCAGCGGGTTATAGCCGTTATTACCGTTTTTTAAGCTTATGTTGGAAGAAATTTAAACCTACATAAAAATTTCAAAAGTCGTGCAGGTTTCCCATATTCCCTTCTCCCAGGTGCTCCGAATGTTAGCGTCTTCCGTGACCGTCGAGCGGCTCTCAAAACCAGCAGGTTAACGCGGGTACAGTACCACTTACTAAACTCAGACCTTACTTGGATTCCACCAGGTTTTTCACCGATGTCCTGTTTCTCTTTCAGGATCCATCATTATTTTCATGCTCAAATTGTCCCTGATTTGCCATTGGAACCCCTTCAGTCTGGGTTTTCCTGCCTTTTGCCCGCTCCTGTCATTTCTGGGGCACTTCCTTTCTGGCATCACAAACTATTCCAGGCTCATCTTGTCCTTTCCTACCCCAGCCCTGGAGTCATCCGT
Organism: Paguma larvata; assembly: GCA_030068075.1. NCBI lineage: Eukaryota > Metazoa > Chordata > Mammalia > Carnivora > Viverridae > Paguma > Paguma larvata. The sequence continues at coordinate 9,071,115 of CM057843.1, forward strand.
TTTTCCAGGATCCCTTGTTTCTTTGGTGGCAAATGGTATTTAGAAACGGAGTTCTGGGCATCTGGTATGTTCATTACTCCCTGGATGTCATGCTTCTAGGTCCTCACAGCTGAGGGAGCTAAAAAATGTATGTATGTATATATGTATATCTTTAAACACATGCATCTGTATGTTTTTAGACCAGTATATATTGATAACTCTAATTCTACTCTAACACCACAGGATTTATTTTAGCCTCCCCGCTTCCTCATCTGTAACAACTTTCTGCAGCAGCGAGAAGCTTGGCCCCCCAGACATTCTGTGTATTTACTTATTTGCTCCATTTACCTGCATGTAATCCATCTCCCAGTTGTACTCACGCCATACCTCGGCTCCCCAACCCCACTGGTCACACCAGAGCCAAATCCCTGGGCCCAGCCTAAGGACAGGGGAGGCAGGGGTGCAGCTCGGTTTGAGTACCCTTGATTTCACACGTTCTGTAACTTCCTGGGGATCCGAAGCCGCTTTGGCCATGCTCCCCTCCTTGCCAGCTTTGCCTGACTGCCGTCTGCCTCTCCCCATGCCGTCACCACTCTGCCTTCCAGTTAGAATATTGTTGCTAGGGATGCCGACTGCCGACCCGCCAGAAGAAGCTGCCCTGCTCATCCCTTTACTAACACTGCGGTGCGTTGGTCTTTCTTCCTGGGTCATTTCATTGATCAGCAGAACCTCGAGCAGTGGTTCGTGTGGGCCCCTGGCATTCGCATGCATCGTGGTCAGAACGCTCAAGCTATGGGGTTGGGGGGGGGGGACGATACCGTCCACATCCACGGCGTGTTCCTTTAAGCTGGAGAGAAAGTGAATGACAGCAGCGAGCACGCTGCCGTCTCTCTGTACCGGCTTCAGTGTCGTAGAGTCGGAGCATGGCACAGTGGGGAGAGCTGGGCTCGGGAGTCAGCCATTCCCAGGTTCAGACTCCAGCGCCGACAAATTCTGCGACCTAGGGCAAGTTATGTTCTTTTTCTCAGCCTCCATTTCGTCGTTTATAAAATGGAGACAATAATGCCTTCCCTTCAGGGCCATCGTGAGGATTACAGGAGATTGACTTTCTGATGCCCCCAGCACAATGCCTGGTTTATAGGCTTAGGGCCTCGTGGGGCGGGGGGTGGCACCTGGCGTGGGGGCAGGAAGCTGGCGGCAGTCTGCCGTGGGGATACAGAAGAGTGTATAAATCAAACCGTAAGTCAGGCTTTTCCAACTTGTGACTTCCGCCTTAGCCGCGCCCCCCTCCTCCTTGCATCCTCCCTTCCACACACCGTGATCTGTGCTCACCTCGGACTCCGGGCCTTTATTCTGAGGGCCTGAGTCTGCTGTGACATTTTCTCTCTAGCTGCCTCTAGTTTCCTTTGTCTGAAACAAGTCGTTCCTATTGTCTGTACTGCAAAATTAGCATTTAGTTGCTGTCTTGAAATCTAAATATTGTGAGCATGAGGGTCCTGCCTCCCCAAATAAGATCAAAGCTTCTCGTAGGCAGATGCTGCGTCTTAACCCCCACACCCGGCCACACCTTGACCAGAATTTGACCCTTTATAAACTCTTACCTGATTGTACTTGCTTTATGGTGTAAAAGACACCTCCCTGTGACTCCAGCCAGCAGGTCAACATGCCACAGCAGTCCTTTCTCTAGTAGTCCTGCAAGAAGGCTGGTGTTTGGTACTGGAAGAAATGACAACCTTCGCTTTTTTTTTTCTTTAGTTGAACTCATTTATCTCGTATGTATGGCACGCAGGGCCCAGAGCCTTGCACATACTAAATGCTCAGCCGGAAATCGATTGGGCTGAACCATCGATGCTGTGACGTGTCGATTACTCGTTTTCCAGGGTCTCGTGTGGCATAGAAGCAGGCAGACGCAGAGAGTGGAGACTGAAGGGAGGGAAGCTCATTCTATGGGGTTAAGACCTCATCTGCATGGAGAGCAGGGTCACGAGTAACCTGGGAGATGGCCTGCCAAGTATGGGAGGTCTTTTAAAGGGTCTTGCTTTTTTAAGTGAGAATTTTCTTTATGTTCTATGGGTATAATTAGTTTCTAATCTTATCGATCGAGTCGGCTCTAAAATTCGAGGCATTTGAGTAGGTATTCTGACTTCAGCTGCCAGGGCGATTGGCCCCTGTTTTGGTCGGCAGTAGAGATTTGGAGGTTAGAATCTCTCCTAGGCCTCCAGCGGAATCCTCTGCTTTCCTGTTCTGTGCTCTCCTCTGCCACACCAGCCGCTGCCCCGGCTCCTCCCTCCCGCCTTTCCTTTCCCGTCCTTCAGGGACGGCGCCTGGGGGCCGATCCCCCGCGTATGAATTGGGCACCAGCATAACTGAAAGATGAACTTCACACATAAACGTGAGGGGTGGGCCTGGGGAGAGCAGAGGTCCCGGAAACATTATCCCTCCTCTCAAGGAGCAGGTGATAACGTATGAATTGGAGAAGATTCTACTCCGTAGCAAGCACCTTTCACCTTTTGTACTGACTTCAGCTTATTAGAAGTGACTGGCTAGAATGCTCTCTCAAGACAGATTCTGAAATTACACCAAAAATCAATGGAGAAGAGAGCCGTTATCGAGAGCATTGCCCACTGTGAGCCCTGTATGGGAGAAAGTCGGCCTGTTTTTTGAACATTTGACATCCTTACACTGTATATAGTAAAGTGTTAAAAAAAAAAAATCATGCTAATACAGTGTCAGTGTGTTGTAGATGACAGCAGCTGAAATTGAGACCGAGGAATGGTGTGAGGAGCAGTTGTCTGCGTGAGCCCTGAGCTGAGCCTGAGGATGAGTGGAGAGGTGCCAGGAGAGCACCTTGGCCAGGGGAGGCTTCCGGGCGAAGGTCCAGGGTCGGGGATAGAGACGGAGCAGCCAGGCTGTTTGGTTTTGAATCCTGGCTTCCCCCACCCCCTCTGGCTGTATGACCTTGGACAAGGTCCTTAACCTTTCTGTACCTCGCTTTTTGAAAATGAGGGCGGTAATAATATGTACTTCATAAGGTTAGTGTGCAAATTAAGTGAAATGCAATGAAATAACACTTAAAAGCTGGCGACATGGTGTGTGCCTGTGATCTCTGTCATTACTTAGGTTTTCATTTGTGGAGAGGGGAAATGATACTAATATGGTAGCAGATTCTAGGCTCAGCTCTCCCACTAAGTTATGTGACAAACTTTCTAGACCTTAATTTTTTCATCTCTTAGAGGGTCCAATAATACCTTGTCTCTCTCACAGAGACTTGGGGTCAAATGCGATCATGAAATGCCCTGAAAAGTATAAAGCAGGGGCACCTGGGTGGCTCAGTCAGTTGAGCGTCCGACTTTGGCTCAAGTCATGATCTCACGGTTCGTGGATTCAAGCCCCGCATCAGACTCTGCGGAGAGCTCAGAGCCTGGAGTCTGCTTCAGATTCTGTGTCTCCTTCTCTCTCTCCCCCTCCCCTGCTCTCTCTCTCTCTCTCTCTCTCTCAAAAACCATAAACATTAAAAAAAAAAAGTATAAAGCAGCATACAGGGGTGGCTCATTCAGTTGAGCATCTGACTTCAGCTCAGGTCATGATCTCAAGTCTGTGAGTTCGAGCCCCGCATCGGGCTCTGTGCTGACGTCTCAGAACCTGGAGCCTGCTTCAGATTCTGGGTCTCCCTCTCTTTCTCTGCCCCTTCCCGCCTCACATTCTGTCTCTCTCTGTCTCTGAATAATGAATAAACCTTAAAAAATTAAAAAAAAAAAATAAAGCAGCATACAAATGCCAATTATTCTTGCTGCTGTTATTGTAGGAGTGCTGGTGGGAGTTAATGAAGTTAATCAATAAAAATGGGTCCTATTTTAAATGTAAAAAGCCTTAGGAATGATTTATTCTTTCTTGAAATAACACGGCAGGTTTTCTTCCTCCTAGAAACCTTGGAGAGCTGATAGATCGGTTTGTGGCCGATTTCAAAGCCCAGGGGCCGCCCAAGCCCAACACCGACGAAGGGGGTGCCGTGCTGCCCAGCTGTGCTGACCTCTTTGTCTACTACAAGAAGTGCATGGTGCAGTGCTCCCAGCTCAGTACTGGGGAGCCGATGATCGCCCTGACCACCATTTTCCAGAAGTACCTCCGAGAATACGCCTGGAAAATCCTCTCTGGCAATCTGCCCAAGTGAGTGCTCTTCTTCCTGGCCCGCGCGGGGAAGTAAGATTCCAAATATACCTAAGTATGGGAATCTAAGGGAATCCACTCCGAAATGCTCTCCTAACGGCTAAGAGCCTCAAGGAGGAAAACACCCTGAGTTCCCAAGGGCCCGAGACTATTTCCTGTCTGATGGGAGTCACAGCTGATCAGGAAGGACTGTTAGAGGAAATGCCCACGCTGGCCGCCTGCATAGGTCGGATCTTACCACTGTGGACTCGAGGGAGTCAGTCCATTATGTATATCTTTAATCGACATGGTTTCAACAATAGGTTGTTGGCAAAAAAAAATAAAAGTAGGGTGGTGGTAGCCATAACTTTGAAACAGCACGGGCAAGTTCATCCAATGAGAGCATGCCTTGGGGTGCTAAGCACACGGGAGCCATGAATCTGCTTTCCCTTGAGCTGAGTACATTTCAGAGTCTCGTGTGTGTATGTGTCTTGCCATAGTGGACAGATCTGGTAGGATTTGCATAGCCCAGCCCCTCATTGTAGTGACTTCACTGTATGCATTCTGGGACATCAGAATATTGTTATATTGCTTATTAATGGAAATGAATGGGTGTTCGACTAGAGTTTAAAGATTTTGGGTTCTGTAGCAATTTCCATCATAAATAATACACTCTAAAGTGATGCTTTGGAACTTAGTATTTATAAATCATCCCCATGGCCAAATTCAATAATTCTGGAATCAGTTGCTGTTGCTTTCACTAAAATGTGTTGAGTTTTACACTTATGTGAGTTTTACATTATTTGGAGGAGAGAAAATAAAATCCCTATGCTCTAGCCAGAGATTAGAAGTAAAAGATATATTTCACCGAGAATTCCTTTGACCGTGATAGTAACATTTTTTAAAAAATTTTAAGAACTTTTATTCTGGTTATCAGAATAATAGAAGTTTATTATAGTTTAGAAAACACAGAAAAGCACAAAGACGGAAATAAAAGTCAGCTATCCTCTCACCACCCAGAGAAAACAAATCCAACTCGTTGGTATATGTTTTTCTGTTCTTATATACGTAACGTGTGTGATTTTGTGCCTCTGTTCGTTCAGCGGTGCTGGGACTCTACAGCCTGTAGGTTTATATACCTAACATCATCCCGTCAGCACTTTCCCCCGTGTCACAGCAGGAGACAGTGTACTCAGCTAGGGCGGTGGTACCAAAGCAGCTATTCACAGGAAAGGGGGCGGGGGCGGGGGGGAGGTGAAAGGCGCCAGCAGAGGATTCTGAAGCATCCAAATACTAGTTTAACTACTTTAAAACTCCCTCGAGAGCCGGGGCTGTGGATGAAGCGCTGCCCGCAGAAGCCGGAGGGCCGCGGTCGGGCCAGCCCCACACTGAAGCAGAGGGAGCGGGAGGCCTTGTTAATGCTCAGCCGTCTCTCCCCTCTACCTCTCGAGCCTGGGTGATGGGCCATAGAGAAGGGAAGACAGGAGCACCGAATGGATCCGGGAGGCCGACAGGGACCGCTCAGCACAGCACGTCGCCATCAAAACACGCAGTGATGTCCCGATAACCCAGCCTGCAGAAGAGCCTCGCTTACCTTCTGAACTTCTCACTGATCATTCTCTTGATCGATCATTTCGGTTGGGCTCACTGTTTCAGATTTGTAATCACACTCAGAAAAGCCTCCTTGAACAGGAGTAGAACCACTGGGTCAAATAGTGTGAACACTTTTGTAAGCTCCTGAAATCTACCTCCCGAAGGTTGTACAATTAATTCAGTGCTCCTGACCCGTGGTGCGAGAGAGTGTCCGTGTCCTCACAACCCTTGTAAGTGCTGGAAATGAAGATATTTTCAAATCTTTGATTCCTAGTAAGACAGGGCAGTTCTAGGGTTACCTTTTTTAACATTTTATTCTTAAGGTAAATGTTATCAAGTTCTGTCTTTTTAAAAAATTTAGAATCTCACAGTTGAACTAGCAAAAGATTTTATAACTGTATTTTTACATTTCGTGGACACATGATTAGATCGGAAGGAAGGCGTGAGGCGGTCGGGGCTTCACGCAGGAATCACGCTTTGACATTCACTTTGGTACCCCTCACGAGCGCAGCGTACAAATTCCTGTGCAGAATTTTCTTAGCCGAGAAGGGCAGCTGGGGGACCAGCTTTTGTGCTACAGATGATCCTGTCGAACTTTCCAGATCAGGAGATTCTAGGCTAAGCAGAGAAGCTGCTCAGCAGCCTTCCCTGTGAGTATCAGAGTCATCATAGCTCATGTGACTGGTAATTGGCTTGCTGTTAGAACTGTCTCTTCCTACCTCCGATGGTCAGAGAATTTAAACAGACGATAGTCAAGGTAAGGTCAGTAGGAAAAGGACTCATTGTACGGGGGTTTGTTTGGGCCACGTCCAGCCTTTCCTTCCCCCTTTTCTTTGTCTTAAGATGTGCAGTCACCAGTTCAGGAAGCAAATGAGAAGTCCCAGCCTGACCGGTTCCTGTCCTTTTCCTCAGAACCACAAGCAGCAGTGGAGGGCTGACCATCAGCAGCCTCCTCAAGGAAAAGGAAGGCTCCGAGGTAGCCAAGTTCACCCTCGAGGAGCTCTGCCTCATCTGCAGCATCCTGAGCACCGCCGAGTACTGTCTGGCCACCACCCAGCAGGTGAGCCGCCCGCCGCCTCCTTTTCCTCAACCGTCCGCGCCTCTTAACTCAGTGGGTGAGACTGCGGGCCCTGACAAGCCACGGACAACCCTGCGCGGCCGTGGACAAGCTGTCGCAGAGGAAACTTTGCAGTCCAGCCGGAAGACGGCCCGGGCGGCCATCTTACAGAAGAGCCTTGTTAAAAGGAGACGGGGCAAGAAAGTGTGACGGTCTCCTCCCCAGAGTGGCTTAAGCTCCTCAAAGGGCATGCCTTCTTGAAAGTAGGTCAGTAGCACTGTCTCCCGTATGAGAAAAGCGGTAACAGACTTCCCAGTGCTAGGACCCGACCTTTGGTGGCGATGAGTCACGGCCAGTGATCCCATGCTCAGAAGTGTTACTGGGCTAAGCGGAATCCTTTGGGCTTTCGTGTGTCTCCTGAAGTGCACACAGCATTCTCAGCCTGCCTAAACAAACAACCATTGTTTGCACGCTGACGTTCAGGAACTGTGAAGCAGGAAAGGGTGACGCCTCTCCTGGAGCTCCCCGTTAGCAGAAGGAAGACCCAGAAGAATTTTCCATTCAGCCTTAGACATGGGATTAGAAGTTCCTTTTCACATTTGGTCTGGAATTCACCTAAGGCCAAGAGGAGGAAAATAATTGGAGAAGGTTCTGCTCTTCCCCGCTTTTTGGGCTTATTATTTACACATGTCTGGATCATAGGAAGGTAGTCATAAATGATGGTTCAGACGGTACAGCTTGGAGTGCCTGTGAGCCAGAGCAAGACTACAGGAGGCCAGAATAAGAAGTATTCCCCCGAAAACTTCACAGTTGAGGGTAAGCCAGCCAGAGGCAGTAGCATGCGCTGTTCGGGGACACGGTCACTTTGGGTCTCACAGGTAATGAGCCGTAAAGGTTTGGCCTCGGAGCCAGAGACAGCAATCCCTTCAGCCCCCATGAACTCCTAGGCAGGACACCAATGTTGGTGAAGAGCTCCAAGGCAGAGGTCCCAGAGATCTGTGGCGAAGAAACACTAACTACTTTGCGTGTGTGCAGAAAAGGAAGGCGTGCACATATAAATAGAGTATTTTTTTTAACGCTATTTATTTTGAGAGAGAGTGTGCGCACGCCGGGAGCACAGAGCCCGACACTGGGCTCGACCCCACGAACTGTGAGATCATGACCTGAGCCGAGATCAAGAGTCAGACGCTTCACCACCACAGTTGTGTGCTGTAATCTAACTCACTTCACTCACGCCCCTTCGCTGTTTTTATTGACATCACGGTGTTAGCGTCTCTCCTGCGCTATGGTATCCTTATTACCACTAATGTTATAGTTATATAATCTTCCATTAAGGGACAATACCGTAAATGATTTAACAGGATCCTGCAAAATTATCTATGCTGTTTCAGGTTTTGCTTCCATAAGTAATTCTACAAAGAACATCTAATATGTTTTGCATTGTTTTTCTAAACCAGACTCTTTTTTTTTTTTTAATGTTTCTTTGTTTATTTTGAGAGAGAGAGAATGTGTGCGTACACACACACGAGCAGGGGACAGGCAGAGAGAGAACAGAGATAACAAATCCCAAGCAGGCTCCGCACTGTCACTGCAGAGCCTGACGCAGGGCTCGATCCCTCAAACCGGAGATCATGACGGGAGCGGAAATCAAGAGTCAGATGCTTAACCGACCGAGCCACCTAGACACCCCTCTAGAGCAGAGTCTTAAAAGTTCTAGAAGTACTTGGTAGACCAAAGGCCATTTTGATGACTCATAAATGTAGCCCATTTTTTTGTTATTTAGTAAAAATTATTTTCATCGATTACAAAAGTCAATACATTCTTAGCACCTATATTGTGATCTTTAAATACTATTTTCCCCTAGAAGAAACCAGAGATTCCTGGACAAATGAGTAATTCCAGGTCCGGGACAGGAAATGTACAAGATGAGCCTGGGGCATCATGTCATACAAAAAGCAAGAAAAATGTCAAAGACTGTGAGATCCTGTCAAATCCTTTCAGAAGGATTCAGGAGCCACAGTGGGCGTATCGTACAGAAAGGCGTGCAAGTCCTAACTACCAGCACCTGTGACTGTGACCTTATTTGAAAATGGGGTCTTTGAAACTGTAATTAAGTAAACTTGGATCTGAAGAAGAGATTATTTTGCGTTTAGGGGGACCCCTAAATCCAGTGACTGGCATCTTTAGAAAAGAGAGGAAGAGGGACGCCTGGGTGGCTCAGTCGGTTAAGCGGCCGACTTCAGCTCAGGTCATGATCTCACAGTTTGTGAGTTCGAGCCCCGCGTCGGGCTCTGTGCTGACAGCTCAGAGCCTGGAGCCTGCTTCGGATTCTGTATCTTCCTCTCTGTCTGCCCTTCCCTTGCTCATGCTCTGTCTCTATGTCTCTCAAAAATAAATTAAAAACGTTAAAAAAAATTTAAAGAAAAAGAAAAGAAAAGAGAGGAAGAGCTGACAAGGCACAGGCAGGAAAGCCACATGAAGACGGAGGCAGAGATCGGAGCGAGGTGTCTGTAAGCCAGGGAACACCAAGGATTGCCAGCAACCAGGAGATCGAAGAGAGGCAAGGCTTAGTTTCTCCCTCAGAACCTCCGGAAGAAACCTACTCTGCCCGCACCTCCACTCGGACTTCTGGGCTCTGGAACTGAGAGAATAAATACTGTTCCGAGCCACCGGGTGATTTCGGAGCAGCGCTGAGGAACTAATCCAGGAGCCCGCCTGAATGCGCTCTGCTGGGCAGAGGCGGGATGTTTAAGCATCAATGAGAAGTTAACCGCAACGCATTGAAAACGTCAAATGTGTTTCAATCCATGCGGTACGATGATTATTTTTTTAAGTTATCGCCTTCGAAGACACAAAGGAACCCCTGGTGTGAACTGAAATACTGGTAAAGAGAAAGTTCTTATCCTGTCTTTCCTGTTTAACTTAGAGCTCAGGATAATGAAATCATTGACAATGGGAGGTGTGTCTTTAGAGCAGAATTTTAGCTAATAAGTGAAGAAGAAATGAATTAGAATGCCATTCTGTTACACCTCCTAACGAAGGAATGGATCTAGGCATTGACCGTTAATGGCTGCTGACATCACAAAAACAGAGACGAGCGAGCATGGTGAAGCGAGCGTCGTGTAGTTTTTAAGAGAGAGAGAGAAAGAGAACCTGAATCTGATCAAGCTTCTACATGAAACTGCAATTCGAAGAAAATACAAGGGACAGAGGAACATGTTAATTAATACCCTGTGGCTACGAGCAACAAAACCCAAACTGTGGGAAAATCTACAGAGCAAGCAGTCCGGTTTCCTTAGGGAAAAAATGGCAGAAAGTGGGCAAGAAGAAACGGGGGGAGATACCAAAGAGACAGGAATCCAAGCGGCGCGGGGCGCCTGGATGGCTCAGTTAAGTGTCATCCCTTGAGTTTAGCCCAGGCCGTGATCTCATGGTTTGATAGTACGAGCCCTGCGTCAGGCTCTGCGCTGATGGTGCGCGCTCACTCTCTGTCTCTCTCAAAATAAGTAAACTTAGGGAAAAAATATCTAAGCGGTGACGAATTCAAAAATAAAACTCAGAAAACAATGCCAATAATATATCGCTATCGGCTCATTAATTGTAACTCTTTTACACTTAACGCCTGCATAGGGTGTTGCTTTCATTCATCCAAGAGATCTTTATGAAGTGCTTACTATGTACGCGGCACGGTATTTGGTGTTAATTAACAGAAGTGAACAAAGTAGACGGTTTCTTACTGTCCGGGAACTTAGAACTAATGGAGGAGCCAAGATAATATTAAATAAGGCGAGATGTAACTTCAATTTCGTGGTGAGTGCTGGTTAGGGAGCTGCTTACTCGCGTCGCTGGTGAAGGAAGGCCTCTCTGAGGAGAGCTGGTAGGGGAGCTGTCACCAAGGGTTGGGAAGGGGGACTGCTAGGTGAGGGGTGAGGAAGGGTGGCAAAGCAAAGGGGCTGGATAGGAGGGGTGAGCGAGGCGTGTTTCAGGGAGAGGAAGTGGGAAGTGGGAAGTATGAAGGCCCTGAGGGGGAGAGACGTGGTGCGTTCCAGAACCTTAAGCCGTCAGACTAAGTGAAGCCAAGCAGGCAAGGGGGAAAGCGAGATGTGGGCCGGAGAGCCAGACAGGACCCAAATCACAGTTGAAAGTTTAGATTTTATTTTCAGCTTAACGGGAAAAGGTCGCTGAAGAGTTTAAGCGTAAGCCTGCGCTGTCATTTGCTCCGTTAGTCCCTTATAAACGTGTGGACTGTTTCCAGTTTGTCACTAACGCAAGCAAGGCCAGAGTGTCCAACTTCCGCTCAGATCATGATCTCCCGGTTCGTGAGTTCGAGCCCCATGTCAGGCTCTGTGCTGACCGCTCAGAGCCTGGAGCCTGCTTCGGATTCTGTCTCCTTCTTTCTCTGTCCCTCCCCTGCTCGCGCTCTGTCTCTCTCTAACATAAATAAAACATTTAAAAAAGAAAGAAAGAAAGAAAGAAAAGAGGATCTTACCTGTTTTGTTCACGGAGTAACTCATGTGCTCTGTCACAGAGCCTGGCCCAAAGCAGGGTTTGCATAAATTTTGGTTGAATTAATGAACGCTGCAAAGAATACTTGCATATCTTTGTATATCGTTCTCATTATTCATTGAAGTAAATCTCTAGGTGTGAAATTGCTGTTTTAAAGAGTGTGGGTATTTAAATGTCTGCTTTTTAAATAAATTGCCTTCCAAAAGGTTACACTAATTTACACATCCCTGAGAGCATTTTTTAATTTAAGACAAAACATTCATTATTCTTAGAGTTTGTGTACTCAGTAGCTCTGGGAGTGCTGGACGAGTCTGTTCCCAGGATGTCTGGAGAGGTTTACAATCCCCGCTCAGTTGTCTTTCTCTTTGAGGCGCTTGGGAGCATGGCCAGTGTTTGGCTGTAGGCTGATGAAGGCAGACGGGGCTTTTTTGTTGCTGACCTGAGTGTCCCCAGCACCTTAGCATAGTGGGTGGCCCACAGCAGCGCTCTGTGAATGCTTTCACTGATTTTACTGCCACTCACCGCCCAGAGGCTTCCGGTGCTGGTGAGCGAGCCTGCAGTTCCTGGAGCAGGGAGGGCCCTTAAAAGCTGGGGTCTTTTTAAAATTCACGAACTGAACTGTCAGCGTGTCCTAAGAAACAAGTGCAGCCCAGTGCTAAAGGGCACAGGTTCTGGAGGAAGGTTGACTCCTGGCCCTACCACGTACCGTCTTGAGGAGGTCACACCTCCACTTTCTCTTCTGTGAAACGGAGTTCATAACAGAACCTTCCTCCTCGGGTTGTGAGGATTAAACGAGTCAGTGCATGGAAAGTGCCTGGGACTGTACTGAGTCATCAGACTTGGTATACGTTAGGTATTCTTATTTATGGCCCTCCTGTGGATAATCATTAAGCATGTCTTTCTCACTTCCTGTTAATAGCTAGAAGAAAAACTCAGAGAAAAAGTCGACGTGAGTCTGACCGAGCGAATCAATCTGACCGGAGAAATGGATACGTTCAGCACGTACGTACCTTGGTCGTGTTTGCTTGAGGCCTGCCCTTTACCGCTCCCAAAGCAGCGTGTCTCAGGCCGTCGGCCTGAGGTAACTGCAGAACCTCAGAGGTTCCCAGGGCCTCCTGCTGAATCAGGGCGATTCTCCAGGAGCCACTAAGCAGCATTAGAAATTGGTGCCTGCCATGTGGCCTCCTCAGAAGCAGTCATTTTTAGCGAACAGGGTCTTGACTGTTGCACTACCAACAGCACCAAGAAGAGAAGTCCTCCCTTGGCCATCCCTGCAGGAAGGTCAAGCCCAGGGCCTCCTGTCTGCCCCCCGACCCCAAGTCCACAAAGGGCCAGCCCCACCTGCAGTGTCTTCCAACAGGAACTGTGAGCAGCCAGCCTGACTTTAGCTGGGGGTGGGGGGTGGGGTGGAGGGTGTCTCTCCGAGAAGTTCACGCTGGAAAGCCTTCTCAAAGTAGTCCTTTCGCCGGTATTGCCTGCGGTTCGTTTGTTGTGGTCAGCAAATGCGACCGGGGTAGGCCAAGCTTCAGCTTGCATGCCGCCCCCACTTACTGAGGAAAAGTCAAGATTCTCTTCTTAGGTCATTTCCTCTCCTTTTCTCAACTTTTTTTTCTTTTTTTCCAAGTTCTGATTTAAACATTTTGGGCAAACAGGTGCTTTTGGAGTAAGAAGTGAAGAGCAATTCTGGATAGAGTGATCAGGGGGACGAGCCATGGGATTTTGTGACCTGACTCAGCAGGCACACACCCAAGTAGAGGCCAGGACACGGAGCAAGAATGAAGAGCCGAAAGGCTCCTTCTTGTCATCCATTCCCTTTTGAAATCAAGCTCTGAGTTCTTTCAAAGAAATGATGAAACTAATTTTGACCCAGGTCCCTAGAAGATTTGGCAGGGGGCGTCGGTCATTCAGGAAGTTAGTCTTTTCATGTCATGACCACGGTGATTTGTTGGACTTGCAGGGTCATCTCGAGCAGTATCCAGTTGTTGGTTCAAGATCTGGATGCCGCCTGCGACCCCGCCCTGACTGCCATGAGCAAGGTAAGGATCGGGGAAGTGCCTCTTCTAGGCCTCCAAGAGGGATCCCCGGTGGTTCCCGCCAGCCCTCGCCGGTAGCTCCTTGAGGTTCTTCACTGCCTCGAGTATCAGCGGGGAGGAGGCCGGCAGGCCTCCACATCGGTTTGTCTTGTCCCTTAGGTCAGTTGCTCGTCTTCTGAGAATGAGACAGGGGGCAGGTGTGTTTGGTAAGTTTCGGAAGGAGATGTCTTTGTTTAGCATCTGACACCTGCTGAAAGCCTTACCTGGTCTCACCAGAATGGGTGGTTTTGTGACTGCTTTCGGCAGTAACTTCTGACTCTTCCTCAGCTCTGGTATCAGTCCAGGATTATTCGATCAGGTTGTTGGACCTTGGTTTTCTAATGTCGCGGTGGCCCATCAGTCAGCCCTGGGCCCCCAGTCCCCTCCTCTAGCACATGCTGCCTCGTGTTACTGTTTGCCTTTTATGTGCCTGTGTCTTTTCTTCCTAAAAGAATGTCAATTCCTGAAGTGCCTGGACCATGTAGAATCTAGAAGAGTCTCTTGTTTGTTGATTACTTCGCTTGGAAATGGGCAGTCCTTTGTTGATTTTTTTTTTTACCGTTTATTTATTTTTGAGAGAGACAGAGACAGAGTACGAGCTGGGGAGGGGCAGAGAGAAAGAGAGACACACAGAATCCGAAGCAGGCTCCAGGCTCTGAGCTGTCAACACAGGGCCCGACGCAGGGCTCGAACTCACAATCTGTGAGATCATGACCTGAGCCGAAGTCGGCCACCCAACCTACTGAGCCACCCAGGCGCCACATGTTGATTTTCAAATAACATGAAGCTGTCCATTCTAGAATTTCTAGAGCAGGGGTCAGCAAACTACAGCCTGTAGGCTAAATCTTACCATTGCCTGTTTTTGTAAATAAAGTTTTACCAGAACACAGCCATGCCCATTCATGTATGTATTATCCGTGGGTGCTTTTGTGTTACAGCGGCAGAATTAAGTAATTAATTAGTAAATAAGTAATAAGACCACACAGCTCAAAAAGCCGAAAATATTTACCGTCTGGCCCTTTTCAGAAAACGTTTGCCAATGCCTGTTCTTGAGTTATCAGCCTCTTGTGGCTTTCTTTCTTAAACTCCGAAGACAGAACTTCTCTGGAGCCTACTGGCCGGTAGCGGAGAACAGTGGACAAAACACTGGCCTCGGAGTCAGACGGACCTAAGCCTTCTCATTTTGCCTTTGGGGGCGTTGAGCAAGTGACTTGACCTCTGTGGGCCCAGGTGAGCTCAAGCATGTGAAAGGCGGCTCTCCGCCGCCCAGTGCTGTCGGGACGGAACATGGAGAAGTGGCCGGCCTGGCGCCAGTCGATGCTGGTGCTCGTGTCAGGGGGAGCGGCCGTGTCACAAGGTTGTGTAAGCACACATTTGGTCCGAATTTGGGTTTGTAGTAGATTGTAAATATTTAACAAAAAGAGGACGAAAACCAAAACTTAAGCTGCAGGGATTTGTGAAGCCGAGTGGGGAGTCCTGCTTAGCCGATGTCACAAGGTTTCTGTTCAAGAAGCCTGATGCTTCCGCCAATCAGATGTGCGTGTGTATTTCCAGCGTTCTCCGTGTTTATGAGCAGAACGTGAGCGGGCAAATTGAGGCTCACACGTGTTCTTAAAGGAACATGGCTCTGAGGATTCGCTCTCTGGGCTCCGATCATCCCCTCGCTGCCGGTGAACATTTGCCGTACCCTGCATCTGATCTGTTCCAGCTGCTGCCTCTCCCGAGCTGCCACACACTTTAGAGTGGAATGCAGCTGGTGGAAGAATTTTTACATTTACAAAAGAGTGGATTTTTTTTTTCCAGTAAAATGACAGTTGTAGGGGGGTTCACACTCCAGGTGTTGCTTATATGAACTGTCAGTTCATTAGTGGATTTCCCTCAGAAAACCTCCCCCCCCCCCCCGCCGCCCCCAACCACCACCCGTTTCTCCTCCAGACCCACACCAGCAAATACTAACAGAGACCATACCTCCAGAATCTTTTGTTTATATCCTAGGAAAACCACAGACTAGGGAGCGCAGCAGCTGGGAAGCCATTGCTCTTTGTCCGAGTCTTCTGGAGTTCTAGTGAAATGAGGTCCATGTGACGAAAATGACCAGATGTAAACAAGCCGGGCGGTCACAAATTGGTTCAACATACACACTTCGTTATGTGTGCCTGCGTCCCGTTTTGCATAGTTTCTTCTAGGATTTTTTCAAACGATGTTTTGTGATCCTGCTTATTTCTGGCTCTGATTCCACCATTTTTGCTGCTAGTTGGACAGTTCAGTTCAGACCCTATCTAGCACGGTGCTGGGAGTCGCGAGGCCGGGAAAGACATGGACCTCGTCCCAAGGTGCTTAGGTTCCAGAATGTGTGGGGTAAGGGATGTATGAGAGGAGAGGAATGCCCAGGCATAAAGTATGAGGAAGTCAGTACGTGAGAGAAGTACAAAATATGCCCTTTTCAAAAGAGGAGAGGGCTCATCTCTCTGTTCACATCAGGCGGGGAAGTGAAGAAAGCCTTCCTAAGGAAGTGGCATTTGAAACAGACCGCGAAGGATGGTGAAGTTTGGAACGAATTTGTGATTAAGAGGGCATTCCAAACAGGGTGACAATACGAGCCAAGATTTATAAAGTTAAGAAAAGCTCTGGACTTTGTCGAAACTGCCCATCTTGTCACCCATCTTTGGAGTTTCACAGAGTGCTCTGTACTCGTGCTAGTCAAGGTCAGAAACAGGAAATTGGCTGCCCTCAAGAGGTGTGCATCCTGGTGGGGAGAAAACTTCGATGAATCAATGCTGTAAAGAAATGGCTTTTAGAAATAGTGAGAAAATGAGTGTTGGGCTTGCCAAAGTGGAGTGGAATTAGAGGATTCTGAGTTGGTGAAAGGAGGCTTCTTTGACAAAATGGGTGGAGCCAAACAATTTAGTTCTGTCATTGACCTGGAAAGAGACCTCGTTCTCATCGAAGGCAGCCCATGACTTCCCCTGGGTAGCAGGTAGGGCTTTCATCATTTGTCCCTTTGCTGCCTTGTTCGTTCTGCCACCCCTGTGCATATACCTGTCCTCCGGCCTCCAAGCCACTTCCGCTCCCCTGACTGCGTTACTTTTGGGGGTTGGGGGGAGCTTCCATGCATTTCTCATTTGTTCTTTCTGCCTAGAATTCTCTTCCCACTATGGCGTGCCCAACGAGCGTACCCTTTAAGATCTAGTTCAAATGTCCGTCCCCTTTTTAAAAATTAAGGTATAATTCACATACCACACAATTCACTCTTTTAAAATGTGTGATTCAGGGGCACCTGGGTGGCTCAGTCGGTTGAGAGTCCAACTTGAGCTCAGGTCATGATCTCACGTCCGTGGGTTTGAGCCCACACAGGGCTCTGTGCTGACAGCTCGGAGCCTGGAGCCTGCTTCGGATTCCGTGTCTCCCTCTCTCTCTGCCCCTTTCCTATTTGTGCTGTCTCTCTCAAAAATAAATAAACATTAAAAAAAATAAATTAAAAAACTAAACTGTGTAATTCAGTAGGTCTTAGTGTGTTCCCAAGACGATGCGTCACCACCGCTGATTCCAGATCATCTTCATCACGCCAAAAAGAGAAACCTCCTACTCATTAGCAGTCACTTCTCCTGACAGTCACTAATCTACTTTCTGTCTTTGTATTTGCCTGATCTGGATTTTTCACGTAAATGGAATCATACAACACATGGCCATTTGTGCCAGGCTGGCTTCATGTGGCCTCATGTTTTCGGTGTTTGTCTCTGCGGCAGCCCGTATCGATCAGGCTTCCTTTTTATGGCCGGATACTCTTCCATTGTGCGTTCGACCACATTTTGTTTATCCGTTCGTCAGTTGATGGTCATTTAGGTTGTTTCCACTTTTTTTTTTTAAGTTTTATTTATTTATTTTGAGAGAGAGGGAGGAAGGGGCAGAGAGAAAGGGAGAGAGGGAGAATCTCAAACAGCCTCCATGCCGTTCGCACTGAGCCCAACTCAGGGCCTCGATCTCACGAACCGCGGGATCATGACCTGAGCCGAAATCAAGAGTTGGATGCTCAACTGACTCAACCACTCGGGCGCCCCAGATTGTGTCCACTTTTTAACTGCTATGAATAATACTATTGAATATTCATGTTCAAGCTTTTGTGTAGATATGCTTTCAGTTCTCAAATACATACCTAGGAGTGGAACTGCCGTATCGTGTGGTAGCTCTGCGCTCACCATTTTGAGGAAGTGCCAAACTGTGTTCTACAAGTAACTACACCATTTTACATTCCCACCAGCCGCAGTCCAGGGTCCTAAAATGTTTGTATCTTCACCAATGCTTTACTTTTAATTGTAGCCATTCTGTCTCATTGTGGTTTCAGTTCGCATTTGTGTTTCCCTGATGACTAAGATGTTGAGCATCTTTTCATGTGCTTATTGGCCATCTGTATATCTCCTTTGAAGAAATGTCAGTTCAAATCCTTTGTCCATTTTTAAGTTGGGTCTTTTTTATCGTTGAGTTGTAAACGTTATTTTTATAGTCTAGAGAACTACACTCCTTATCAGATACATGATGTGCAAATATTTTCTCCCTTTCTCTGGGGTGTCTTCTCACTTTTCTTTCTTTCTTTCTTTTTTTAATGTTTGTTTATTTTTGAGAGAGACAGAGAGAGAGACAGAGTGTGAATCGGGGAAGGGCAGAGAGAGAGGGAGACACAGAATCCGAAGCAGGCTCCAGGCTCTGAGCTGTCACCACAGAGCCTGATTTGG
This sequence comes from Paguma larvata, assembly GCA_030068075.1. Lineage (NCBI taxonomy): Eukaryota > Metazoa > Chordata > Mammalia > Carnivora > Viverridae > Paguma > Paguma larvata. Next base: position 9,089,198 of record CM057843.1, read on the forward strand.
GCCTTGAATTTACGGACTGCGAGACCATGACCTGAACTGAAGTCAGACGCTTAACCGACTGAGCCTCCCAGTCGCCCCCTCACTTTCTTGATTATGTCCTTTGAAACACTAAAGTTTTTAATTTTGTTGAAGTCCAGTTTTCATATTTTTTCTTTTGGTACTAGTGCTTTTGGTGTTCTATGTAAGACACCATTGCCTGATCCAGATTTACAAAGATTAACCGCTGTATTTTCTTCTAAGATTTTTGTAGTTTCAGCTCTTACATTTGGGTCTTCAATCCATTTTAAGTTAATTTTTGTATCTGCTGGAAGGTAAGGATTCAGCTTCGTTCCTTTGCGTGTGGATATAGAGCTGTCCCAGGACCATTTGTGGAAAAGACTATTCTTTACCCATTGGATGGTCTTGATTCTCTTGTCAAAAATCAGTTGACCGTGGATACACAGATTTATTTCTGGACTTTAAACTATATTCCCTAGATGTCTATGTCTGTCTTTATGCCAGTACTACCACACCGTTTTGATTATTGCAGCTTTGTTTTTTGTTTTTGTTTTCGTTTTGGGTTTTTTTAATGTTTACTTATTTTTGAGAGAGGAAGACAGAATCCCAAGCAGGCTCCGTCCTGTTGGCGCAGAGCCCGGTGCAGGACTTGAACTCACGAACTGTGAGATCATAGCCTGAGCCTAAGTCGGAACTGTAACCAACTGAGCCACCAAAGCGCCCCAATTTTTGCAGCTTTGTAGTAAGCTTTAAAATCAGGAAGTATGATTTTATTCTTTTTCGAGATTGTTTCGACTATTTTGACCTCTTGCGATTTCACCGTTTTCTGTCTTCCCCGCAGTGTCCTTCTCCGTGAAACACCCAGACCACCTCTCTGCTCCGTTGTACAGTTCTTTTTATACCGTCTCCCCTGTTAAGCTTTGAACGACTTGAAAGCTGTGTCTTGCTCAGTTTGGGATCTCCATCGCATAGCTTAACAGCAGTGTTCCCTAAATGACTGACGTAAAGAGGGCAGGAAGAAGAAAGAGCTAAAGTTTGTAGACACCCATTTGACCGAAGAATGGTGACAAAGCGAGACACAGATAACCCTACCCAACGGCTTTAGCTGGGCGGGGCTGGTGGACATGGAGCATCTCCGTAGGAAACGGCAGGATCCGAGACTCGGAAACCTTTCGGCGCGTACAAGTGCGCCTTGGTGGTACTCGGTAGCAGGGCTCCTGACTTCAGCAAGTAGCATCCTGGAGCTGACTGAAGGGAGGTCAGAAACAGGAAATGCCCACACCTACCTGTTAGCCCCCCAAGCGTGGGCAAGAGCCCCGCTGCTAGAAAAGGAGAAGAAAACACAGAGAGGCAGAGGTTGGGAGAAAATACACAGGGACAGCCTGAAACATGCCAGGCCTGTGTGAGGGAAGGGGAGAATATGGTCTCTCTGAAACGAGAATTGTGAGGTTACAGTAATGTTGTGGATAAGTTACATCCTTTCAGACCACTTTCCCCTCCCGTGTTGCAGTGTGTCCTTAGATGCGCTCTGGGAGGCCATAGTTAGTGGTTATTTATGGAGCACTTTCCCAGGAATCGGCACCCAAATGCAGTACCTCACTTAATGCTGGCAATAAACCTATAAGGTACCTCTATTAGTCCCTTCTGCCTTTCACAGATAAGGGAACTGAAACTCCGAGAAGTCAAGTCCCCCGTCCCAGATCTCTTAGCTAGCGTGTGGGAGGGCCGGAGGCAAACTCAGCTCTGTCTCTCTGCAGGATTACACTACAGCACCCATACAGAGTGAGCCAATGGGGCAACTGAAACCAATGTAGCTTGAGTGATTTGCCTAAAAGTGGAAGGGCCCTAGGTCAGTGTGTGCCCGGCGCTGCTGGGTTCACGGAAGTCTCGTGCTTACCTGACCGTGAGCCTTCAGGCCTCCTAGATCCTCGTCTTCAGCTTTTCTCGATCCGACTCCGCGACTTTCCTCCCCGGGGAGGAAATGGGCTGAGCAGCCAACCCAGGTGTTCCAGTCTGGTCCGCGCGTTTCTCACCGAAAAGGAAGGAGTCTTCATTCTGGTGTCTTTGCTTTCTTTTTCATAATATGCTCAAAGCCATATAGCCTTGTAACAGCGAAGCCAGAACTAAAACCAAGTCTCCCGACTCTTGAAAAGGTAATTGTTCGAGTGCTTTAGAGGAAATACGGAGAGTTCTGTCCTTTAAATGTAAATTCTATAAATCTTCAGCAATTAGCCATTGTAACTAGGCTTTACAAGTCAGATCTTTAAAAATTCTATGCTTCACTAAAAAGAGACCGACCATTGGTCCCATGGTGCCTTCCTCACGGTGTCCTTTTTCCTGGAGCTCCTCACTTACTTGGTTGAAAGAATCCAACTCTTCTGTCCAAAATCAAACACACTTCGCTTTTGCCCATTAATAGTAGTTTTAGGGGAAAAAAAAAAAACAAAAAAAAAACAGAAGAAACTGACCAAATTAAATTTCCTTCAGTCCGGCATGTAATTTCTATTAGGTCCCAAGACTGTGAACCTAGGAGGCTACATTACCGTCCCCCGAAGACATTTCGAAATAGCTAGAACAGCCTTCCAGTCTGTTCCCGTTTTCCCCTGTCGTTCCAGTGTCGCTCGCTCTCAGGGGCCGCAGGGCTCCACGGGTAGGAAATCCTCAAGTTCACCTTCGACTTCAGTCAGCACATCTTTCTTGTTTCATAAAAGGTTTCTTTTTTCCTTATGACCAACGCGAATTACCTTCATTATAAAAAATTATCTAAAAAAATGACAGATTTTTAAAAAGAAGAAAATGTAAATCCCTCAGATTCCAGCCTATAGATTTATGGCAGTCTTTCTTCAGATGCACGTCGTGTTTAAATAGAAGCTCATACTTTATATATACAGCTTTATAACTTTTTTTTCTCATGTAGTCGGTTTTAATTGTTTTCTGTGATGGTTAATCCAGAGCTACTGTATTTTCAGCAGTTGCAGAGTATTCCATAGGACAGAGTATTTGTTGTTACAATCGTAGCAACAGTTAACATTTACCATGGAATTAACACTTGACAGGCACTGTGTTAAGAGCACTCAATGTGTTATCTTTCAACAACTGTATGGATTACAGATATTATCGCCCCAATCTGTATAGCCAAGGAAACCGAGGTCCGGAGAGGTTGGGAGGTTAGGTAACTTACCCGAGTCGCACTCTTGGCAGCTTGCATGATTTTAGAACTCAGGACCGACAGACTCCACATTTCCTCATTTTAAGTATTCCGACGTAGCCCTTCCCTTAAAATGTCTGCCACCAACTCACTTTTGATCGTTACTTCCAATTATTCACATTTAAAACCAGTCTTGCGATGGACAAGCTGGTGTATGCGTGTGTGGGTGTGTGCATGTGTGTGTTTTCTAAACATTCATAATTATTAGACTCAGGGTAATTGCCTTAGAGGGAGCTGGAGAGATCAGAAACTATGTGAAATGCTAAGACTTTTGGTAGATATTTTCAAATCGTATTTAAGAAAAGGTTGAACAAATCCAGCTTCCTCATTGGCCTGGCAGTGAGTAGGAAAAATATATATTTATCGTCCAAAGGCCTTTGTTACTCCACTTTCTTTTTTTTTTAAATTTTTTTAAATTTAAATTTTTAAATTAAAAAAATTTTTTTAATGTTTATTCATTTTTGAGAGAGAGAGACAGAGCAGAGCATTAGGAGGGGAAGGGCAGAGAGAGAGGGAGACACAGAATGAAAAGCAGGCTCCAGGCTCTGAGCCGTCAGCACAGAGCCCTGACTTGGGGCTCGAACCCACAAACCTGAGCCTTCGAACCTGAGCCGAAGTCGGATGCTTAACCGACTGAGCCACCCGGGCGCCCCTGTTACTCCACTTTCTATTCTGGTTCTTCTTGGTTTTCCCCTTGGAGTGAAGGCACTTGTGTCCTCTTCCTCTGGACCGCCATCACCACTGCCACGTCACCTGCATGGGTACAGCCTCAGACAGAGGAGATTTGGCTTGCTCCAGGTCCTTCAGCCAATTGCGAGTTCATTCAGGGGGGCAACGCTTTTTTGGAAAGCAACATGGTCAAATGGAAAGAACATGGATTTCCGAATCAGACAAACCAATTTCCAGATCTCAGCCCTGCTAACTCCTCAGTTTTGCTCACTGAGCAAATCACTGTCCTCCCGCCTGTCTCCTCTATGAAGCAGGAGTCATAATACCTCCTTCACCGCGTTATTGTAGGCAGGAAGCTCATGGGGAAATGTCTACCACATGACGCTCGGCACATAGTAGGTGCTCAGAAACTGTTCCTTCTCCCTTTTGCTTCCCCACACGGTGCTCGATCCAGCACTGTGCATGCACAAGGAAACTGTCAGTGTCTCAGATGCTTGTTGTAGGAGTGAAAGTAACCCCGGACAAGCTTTAGAGTGTGCGTGTGTGCCCGGGCAGCGGCCGGTGCTTGGGGCCCGTGGCCCAGCAGCCTCCACCGTCGCGCTGCACTCAGATTGCCTGAAATGTCCCCAGAAGCCGCATGCCTCGGTCTGTGTTCCGTGTCTCTCCAGCTCCGTGATCAAAATGAGCAGGTGGGAATTCGAGCTGGAGGAAAACGCGCTTCTCAGGAGGCTTCTTTCCCAGCTTCGTATAGCAATAGAGAAAAACAGGCGCCAAAGGAAGCTACTTGCGGAGCTCTGCTCTCCGACTGGCGGGTTGGTCAGAATTCTCTGCCACGGCGGGCTCTCTCTAGGAAGCGATTATCCCCCCCGCCTTCTCCGGGAAGAAGCATTAACATCAGTCACGCACCCCCTCCTCAGGTGGCGGAAACCACGGTTGTGCCCCGGCCCCACAGCCTCTTCTGTAGCGAAGTGTGATCATTTCCTTGGGTGCCGTTTCTGTCGCCCGCGTCTTAGTTACAGCTTCTTTTGCAAACTGTTTTTCTTGTTGTTTATATAGTAGCAGTATTATGCAGCCCCACCTACACTAAAAGCACAAGAGGAAAACTTTAAGTAGGGAGGGCTAAATTCTTTTTTTCAAGATTTTATTTTTAAGTAACCTCTGCCCCCAACATGGGGCTCGAACTCACAACCGTTGGGTCGAGTCACATGCTCCTCCAACTGAAGCAGCCAGGCGCCCCTGGAGGGGTAAATGTCAAAAGCAAAGTTTACCTGGAAAAGTCGGAATCTTATTTCTACTGATGGCTTTTCATGCTGTTTGTTCTTCCGGTGCAAGCTACTTTTTGTTTCCTTTTTTGACAGAGAACTTGGCTTGATCACTGTGTATTTCATGCGCTTCTCCCTGAGAAACGGGGCTTACGGGGCTTGGCTTGCATTAAGGCCCAGGAACTGCTTTTGTTCCTTTTTTTTTTTTTTTTTTTTTAAAAAAACAATCATCTAGAAAACAGCTTGGTGTTGCAGTGGCTGGGCTTTAGACAGACCCGGGCTGTCTCCACTGTGTTGTTTACCAGGTGTGTGATTTGGGGCAAGTTACCTAACCTCGTGGAGCTTTTGGACTTTTCTCATCACCAAACGAGCTTCTGTATGAATAGTAAATGAGAGAATGTATACAAAGTGCCAGGCAAAGCGACCTGGGTGTGGTGGGTCCTAATGTCGGTGCCTTGGGCCATTCGGGTTACAACTTAAACCCTAAGTCGCCTGGGATGGGTGATGGCAAGAATCACTGCTAATTCCATTTTTCAGATTTTTTTTTAAGAGTAAAACCAGTATCAACTTTCATTCTTCTGTAATACTTTAAATTGTTTTCTGGCATTTGTCACCTGGGGCTCGTTCAGCAAAGTGTCTGACTCTTGAGATCAACTCAGGCCATGATCTTGCCGTTCGTGAGATCAAGGCACGCTTGATGGGATTTCTCTCTCCGTCTCTCTCTGCCCCACTCATTCTCTCTCTCTCTCATAAATAAATAAATACATAAATAGTTTTCTTAATGTCGTTAAGCTGACCTAAATTTAAAATCACAAATCTACTTGACTTTTGCTAATACTTCTTTTAACTTGACCAGGTGGAGTCGTACCTGGCTAACTATTAAACCAAATCAGATCTTTTCACCTATGTTCCAAATGTGGATAGGTGCCGACATGGCCAGCAAGAGGGCGTAGCTCACCAGCGAGACCTTGGAGGTCCAACGTCCCATGCTTTGTCTCGCTCCAGAGCTGCTTTGTAATCGGTGACAGGGCACGTCGCCACCTCCCTTCGTGGTTGTCCTCTGTTAATGGAGAACTTAGTGTGTAGACAATTCTTTATTAACCTTGCGAGCTGCGGGAACCTGAAGTGGCGCCGACCTGGAGAACAGTGGTCATCGCTGCGCAGCGGCGGCGTGGCGGGTGGAGGAAGGAGCCCCAGGGCCCCTGCCCGGGCTGCCGTGTTTGCGCGGGGCGCTCTGCTCCACGTGTTGCTGCAGAGCTGGGGAGAAGGGGGTGAGGTACAGACATTAACAGCATCTGTCAGTTTCGGCCTCACCCCATGAGCTCATTTCAGATCGCCTCGGATGTTCTTCGTTCAGATGGGTCGCCTCTCTAAGATCAGATGGGAGAAGCAGCCTTTTGAATAAGATAAAAAGATAATGAGGAAAATATTACACATAACAAAGCATTAGAATATAAAGCCGGTTCATAGTCGAACCTTCTACTGTCTCCCCATGGTTTGTTCCTAATTTTCCCCAGTAAAACATTAGAGGCCTTGCTCTCTCTGGCACTTTGTTGTGAAACCTTGCATAAGACTTCAGGTTTCCGGGCCTTGGTTTTCTTATCTCTAAAGTGAAGACAGAGGTTCCTTCCTGCTTTTTTCTATGCTTACACGTACCTAAAGCTTTCACAATATAAATATCTGCTGATTTGAAGAAACATTAGGGCAAAACATGGAGCCACTCGAGCTTCCCAGGAGCTGGGGAGCCATGCATGTGCAATGTGCTGCTTTTAAACAAGTTCCCTCCTTGTTGAATTTTTCTTTTCCCCGAGAGCTCTATAAAAATAGTGTTCTGCCAGAGACATCAAGGCCTCAGAACGCCCGCCCTCCTCCTGCGAACCTATTATATGGTTTGTGTTTGGCTTAGGCTCCAGATAGCCCAGCTCCATTCTGAGAGGCCGACTCAGCAGAACCCCTCCAGCACATTCCTGCCCTTCTCAGGACTGAAGTGCCCGTTTGCTGCCAGCTTCGGGGCAGGCTGGGAGCCGACACGGCCTCTCTTCTCCTGTATGTATCCAGGGGAGAGCTCCACAGCGTTGCTTCTTGCCCTGTTTTACTGTAGACATTTTCCGGAACATTCCTCCTCATTCTCCTCAGGTGGTTAGAACTTGAGCCGAGCGGATACCTCGTCCATGTCCGTGACCTGCCCGGGGACCGCTCAGGTCCTCTCGGTGGTGCCGGTGTGCCCCACGCCTGCCAGTCACGCTGCCCCTGTGCTTCCTTCCTGCCTGGTCCACATGGCACCGCCTTACCCTCTCCTCGGCCCCCTCGTACTTGCCAGACATCTTTCTTTTCCCTGGACCGAAACCCCGACATCATCTCGGAGGTTTTAGGAGTAAGGTCTGAATGTGTTTTCATGGAAGATTTCAATCCTGTACGCAAGTAGAGAAAACACCATCACAAACCTCATGGACCCAGCACCCAGCTTCACTAATCTTTCACCTACTCCTCCCAATCCTGGGTTATCTTGAAGCCAGTCTCACACATGCTGTCATTTCTAGCTCCCTGTTTTTAAAACCCTCACCTCCTTACAGGCTTTACTTGAGAGAAAGGCCTAAGTAACTCTCGTCCAGGTTCCATTTCACTTAGCCCAAGCACCCCTCCCGTCTCCCAAGCTGCTGGAGCGGCGCAGTCCAGTCCAGCTGGCTGGCGAGGCGAGGCTTCCGTCACGGGCTGGCCACTTAGATGGGCAGGGAAGGCTGTTCCATGAGGTAGGAAAGGTGCCTGAGTCACACCTCCCGGGTAAGCATAAGGCGGGCCTACTTGTTTTTATTCACCGCCAGCCACTACAGACGAGGTAAGACAAACTGCCCAAAATAAAACGGCAGCTGTGACCGCAAGCTCTGGCCTCACTGCCGCGCCACCTGCCCCTTCCCCGGTCACGCGGAAGGGTGTCCTCCTGCGAAGGATCTAAAGGCTTGTCCTCCCTTATCTCCATCTTCAGATGCAGTGGCAGAACGTGGAGCACGTTGGTGACCAGAGCCCTTATGTCACCTCTGTCATTCTTCACATTAAGCAGAATGTCCCCATCATCCGTGACAACCTGGCCTCCACCCGGAAATACTTCACTCAGTTCTGCATTAAATTTGCCAAGTAAGTCCTGGAACATTCCCGTCACCGGGGGGTTTCGAGCACCGTGGGTGCCGCCAGCATGCTCACAGTCCAGGTGTCCCACCAGCCAGCTGGGATTCGTTCCGGTGCCTGTAAACAGACGTTTCTTTGTACTCCAGAGAAGGCTAATAAAACTGAATCCACTGCTTACAGTCATAGACAACAGTAACCGTAGTACAGTCACCAACCACATTAGGACAAACTCAGCTGAGCGGGGGAAACTGTTCTTTTGAATGATGTGGACATAACAGTGCCCCTGCCTCCCCACAAGTTTGGATAATTAAATTAAAATTATTTTTAAGTGATTTCATTTATATATTTTTGTCTTTCCAACTAGAATCTAAGCGATTTTTTAGGGTAGGAACCGTCAGTTCTACTTCCGTTAAGCCAACTTCGGCCATGATCTCTTCCTCCTTCCCCGTAGTACTTACTGCTAGGGCTGCCAGAACTGATCTGCCGCGGACATCCTGGGGTCCAGGGAAGGTACTAGAATTGAGAAGAGCAAGTCAGGGGGCTCCACTGCCAAGGGAGACGAAGCAAACACCGCACTGCTTGTCTTTCTGCTACATCCTCGTGTGCGGCCGTTTCCGGCTTGGCGTCTGGAAGCGGGGACACGGTTTGGGCCTGTGCCAGTCAGCTTCTGGCTGTAGCCCCGTTTTCCTGAGACCCGGCAATGGAGAGGGTCAGTGCCGCCTCCGACCATCTAGCAAACAAGCGTTTGGGCACACGCAGCAAGGAAGGGCTTCGCGAAAGTCAGCCTGTTCCAAGCCTCTGTATTTAGGTTGTCGTCATCCAAGCCCCAAAGGAGGAATTAGGGCTCCAAGTTTCTGTCCTCCCCAAGTCTCTCCCGGTTTGTATTCAGTTAAGGCCTTCTCTCTCCCTCACAAATAAACCCTACGGGACAACAGTTATGGAGGGCTTGCGGCACGAGCTTCACTTCCAGTTTGTCGAGAAAGGATCGGGTGGACCCCCCAGGGAGGCATTACCATTTGCAATATGGCCGATGGACCGGGAGTAGACATTCCCTACGCCCTCGGAGCGCTCATCCGTGTGCGTTCAACGCTCTGCCGGTAAATCACACTGACACCGCCCGTCCCCTTGGTAGAAACGGTGTCTCTGTCCGGTTTCGCCGTGGCCCGGAATCTCCGGTGTGGTCGCACAGGAGTCTGAACTAACGTTAAAGAGAATAAGGAGTCCATGTGCTAAGCTAGTCCCGGCATCAGCCTCACGTGCCCTCAGAGCCCTTTGATTTTGTTACTAAGCTTCTGTTGGATGAGCTGGAAGAGGATGCCCATCTCTCATATCTGGAAGTTTAACTCTGATAGGAAGAGTGGTTTTCTGATTTAACCCACGGTACCCTCTCATCCTTGTAAATCCGGCCAAAGACTAGAAACCTCAGAGGTGGCGCCGTGAGAAGGTCCTTCCCCAGCAAGAGCAGCGGCCGCCGCCCTCCCCACCTTTCCCCCCCCACCCCCCCAACCTCCCCCCAACCGAGGCTGGCGCGGCCTTGGGCCATTACCCATCACACCATCACACTGCCGGGACCTCTCCCCACCGTGACGTGTTTCTGGTCCCTAAGTTGTCCCCACCCCACCCTGGTAGACTAGCACACAGAACCAGTTCAAGGGTGCAACCAAAGCCCACTCTGGAGAGAAGTAACTCAGGTTATACACCGTGTACCGTTGCGATTAGTCCTGAACCCAATCTCGTGGTTTTCGTGTGGCCCGGCTCTGGTTTAGAGCGCTGAAGAATCCCTTCTGCAAAGTCCCTGCTCTCCCTCCTGAGCAGCAGGCCTCCCCCTAGATCCCATCAGGTTTCTTTCCCTGCAGCTTCCTCTCTTATCGCACCGATGCAAAGCCATAGGCGTTTCCTCTTGCCTCCGTTTGGTCTCTGAAGCAACAACACTCTTTCCTGTTTCCACTTCACGATCACCACGCGATTAGAACTACTACCTGAACCGCAAGCAACTTCCCTCATCCACGAAGCCGATTCTCTTCCATTCAGTAACGGGGATCATAAGACAAGTCTCCTAACAGTGGTTGGGAGGCTAAAACGAGAAGTCACGTGTACACTTCCGTGCTGGTACCAAGCTGACGTTCAAAAAGTGGTCGCTGCTACCGTTTTAATTTGTTATTATTTATTATTGATTTAACCTGCAGCCATTCGAGCACCTGCTATATCCCAGACACAGAAGTCAGTGCTTGGGCTTAATAGACATGGTCCCTGTTTTCACTTGCCGTACAGTCAGGTGGTGGGAAATAAACGTGAGCGAATGATATAGTGCGGGAGGTTCTGTGCTAGGCCGGAGGTCCGTGAACTCCATGAAGAGGGTGGGGGAGGGGACTGACAAGAGGCTTCGTAAGGAGAGCGGTCCCGGAGCAGGGTGCAAGAGCTGGGTCCTGACCCACAAGGCCGCAGGGAAGGTCATTCTGGGCCCAGGGAGCGGTGCCAGCAAAGTCACAGAGGCAGCAAAGAGCCTGCAGAATCAAGCACGGGTGCCACCGCTTAGCACAGTAAGCCTAGGGACAGAGAATCAGGACAGTTAGGGAAGGTGTTGTCTGCAGCCGGTTCAAGAATTTTAATCAGGGAAGGATCTTGAGCATATCAGCATCCGAAAGAGATCCTTTTGACAGCCGATGGTTAGAAAAGATGAGGCCGAAGGCAGGGGGCCCGGTTAGGAAAGGGTTGAAAGAGCTCCGGTGCGGAGGGGAAGGGCAGCGGGCGGCGGGGGCATGGTCAGGAGGCTGGGTGAGCGAGTGCAGGGGAAGGGCTGGGGGCTGACTGGGTGTTGGGATGGAAGGCTGAGGGGCCGCCTTGGGAAACTCCCGGTTTCTGGGTAAAGAGGGCAGTCCCCTGGGCCTGGGTTCCTGGGTGGGGCTGATTCTGGCCGTGCTGGAATCGAGCTGAGTGCTGTTCCAGTGAGACGGCTGGTCCTTCATCGGGCGTTAGAGCGGGCACAGAGGCGCGGGAGAGAGGGAGAGACCCGAGAGGGTGGAGTCGCGGGCCTGAGAGCAGCTTTGGAAGAGTAGGCGATGAGAGTGCTGGCCGGCCTCTGTCTTGACCTCCACATCCTGTTTTATCCTCGCTCCTTCACGGGCCCTGTGTTCCGCTGGTCAGTCCGGTCGTGCCTCTGGCCTGGATTACAGGCATTTCAGCTGGCCCCATCCAGACCCTGCAGTTTGTTCTAGAAAAGGCCTCGTGATCTATAAAAATTACTTCTCCCTTTCGCCAAACCAGTTGCCCTTCAGGCCCCAGAAAGTTTTTCAGAGATTATGTATTTTTTCCCTTATTCTGACAGTTACTCCCTTAGCAATTACTGCCTGTCTTTGCATTTAACAGCCTATAACTATGTCACTATCATGTCCGTTAGGGTGATTTTCAGCTGCTAGTCATAGAAGCCCTGACTTCAACTCACTTAAGCATAGGGCGAACTTTGAATTTCGTATCCCCAGGAGATCAGAGGCAGGACGCACCCCCAGATGGTTGGTTCAGTGGCTCGGCAGTGCCGTTGAGGACCCACGGTCCTGATTCCCCTGCTCTCCTCGGGGCTGGCTTCGTCCCTAGAGTCGTGGTCACTCCAGACGTTCTGTTCAGACACAGGGCCACCCTGAAGAAGGAGAGGAAGCCTTGCCCAGGCCGCGCAGGGAAGTCCTTTCCTCCAGCCTGATCGTCCCACTCCAGTCATGTCCCCACCTCAAGACCAACAGCAGTCAGCGAGGGAATGCCATGCTCTGACTGGCTGAGGCTAATTACAACTCACCTCTGCCATTCAGGAGGGAACAGCTTTTCCCCGTCATCTCAAGACCACATTAAGTAAAACTAGGACTTAGTTTGGAAAGAAAAAGAAGGCAATGGATGCTGGGAGGCCACAGTAGCACCTACTTCAATTTCTCAGTTTTTTTATAGAAGGAAGTGAGGCCTTAAAAAAAAAGTTTCTGGGGACACCCGGGTGGCTCAGTTGGTTAAGCGTCCAACTCCTGATCTCAGCTCAGGTCTTGATCTCAGGGTCGTGAGTTCAAGCCCCGAGTTGGGCTCCATGCCGGGCATGAAGCATGCATTCAAAAAAACAAAACAAAACAAACTTTCTGCAATTCTTTACCAAAGAAAGAATTAAACCTAATTTGTCTCTCTCTTTTTTTTTTTTTTATCCACAGCTCCTTCATTCCCAAGTTCATCACCCACCTCTTCAAGTGCAAGCCAATTAGCATGGTGGGAGCAGAACAGGTGAGATGAATTGATATAGGGCCTTTTCCTTTTGCCCTTCGTCGTAGATCAAACACCTCTTTCTATTTACTCTGGAGAAGTAAAATTGTTGATTTCCCCTGTTTGGGGACAAAAGGAGGACCTGTCAGCTTAATTCGTCCACTCATTTACAACATTTTTGTTGAGCACCTATTAAGTACCCAGGCATTGTGCTCGGTGTAGGTATACCACAGTGAATAAGGCAGAAAAGATCTCTCCTTCATGATGCTCGCATTCTAGTAAGAAGAGACAGATAATATATGACTTAACAAGTAAACTAGAAGATGACTTTAACTTAAGTATGCTAAAAGGTATAAACCTATGTTCTGCGAAAGAATTATATTAGGGACATGAAGGAGTAATGGCTTTATCTTTATTAATGTTTATTTATTTTGAGACAGAGAGAGAGAGCAAGCAGGGGAGGGGCAGAGAGAGAGAGAGGGAGACAGAGAATCCCAACCAAGCTCTACACCAGGAGGTCAGAGCCCGACGCAGGGCTCGAATGCACATAACACGAGATCACGACCTGAGCCAAAATCAAAGGGTCAGACGCTTAACCGACTGAGCCACCCAGGCGTCCCAGCAGTAATGGCTTTTGAATGGATTAGAATGGATGCTCAGAGAAGGCTTCTCTGAGAGCCGGTGCTTGAGAGGACTAGGAGAAAAGGGCCCAGGCCGAGGAAGCAGAGAGACTGATTATTTTAGACCCCACAGTGGCCGGGCAGAGACCACGTAAGAGTAGCAAGCGGAGAAAGGCGTATCTTTTTGGTACTGAGAAACTGTCCCCCTCACCCGGGAAGGCTTCCTTGATTCACCCGCCTCTGTTCACTTCAATCGTTTGCTTCAGGACATCCCTTCACAGACGGTATCACCTCGGCACCGACGAGCTGCAGCAGGGTCACTTCAGCTACCGCCCATTCAGACTGTCAGAAAACGAGCAGCTTGAATTTGGAGAATAGTTTAGGCTGCTTTATAAACAAAAACAGTAAGGGGCGCCTGGGTGGCTCAGTCGGTTAAGTGTCTGAGCACGATCTCATGGTTCGTGGGTTGGAGCCCCGCATCAGGCTCTGTGCAGACAGCTCAGAGCCTGGAACCTGCTTTGGATTCTGTGTCTCCCTCTCTCTGCCCCTCCCTCTCTCTGCCCTACCCTACTCATGCTCTGTCTCTCTCTCTTTTCAAAAATAAACATTCAAACAAGCAAGTAAACAAAAACAATATTTAGCCCCTAGTTCTTGAAAAACATATTTAGATACAAACTATTCATGTACTGATAAATGATTCTCATATAGTCCTTAAAGTAAATCCTCTCCAGACCTCTATGCAGCAACCTTTAACCAATTTCAGTTACTTTGTTTTTTTTTTTTTCTAACATTGATTTATCTTTGAGGGAGAGGGAGAGACAGAGCACGAGCAGGGGAGAGGCAGAGAGAGAAGGAGACACAGAATCTGAAGCAGGCTCCAGGCTCTGAGCTGTCAGCACAGAGCCCAACGTGGGGCTCGAACTGAGATCACGACCTGAGCCGAAGTCGGGTACTTAACTGAGCCACCCAGGCGCTCCGCACCCCCCCCCCCCAGTTACTTTTTATATTTGAAAGAACTCCCAACTACCATTATACTCTTTGTAAGTGGATGGCCTTCCTAGGTTATGGAAAAGAGCAGTATGGTGTGAGCATTAAGACCTTGGGTTCCGGAATCAGGGAGGTCCGAAGCTGAATTCTATCTCTGCAACCTAGCAACGGTTTGTCCTTAGACAAAGCCCCCAGCACTTTAGTTTCCCCATCCATAAAATGGGGATAATCACGGTACCGCCTTACAGGATAGTTGCGAGGATTAACGGGACAGTGCACAGAAAGCGTTTGACGCAGTGTCTGGCCCATGGTACGCCCTCAACGAATGCCAGCTCTTACTAACTTCAGCTTGTTTAGACCAAGGACATGACGTGTTTCTGCTTTCAGTGCCCACCTTCCCCCGTAGTGACATCTCGTTGATGCTTGCCGCGGGCTATCTGGCTGATCGGGTTTAAAAGCCACAGTCAAAAGTATTGTCTCAGAAAGCTTCCTGGGAGGTTGCATGGCTTCAGACAGGCTGACGGACCATGACTGACTGTAGAGTTTCGGTGTCTTGAAATTCTTGACTCTTGCACGTCGTAAGCGTGGGACTGGTTCTTTCCATGGGAAACAGCAGAATAAGGCCCCGGCACGTCTCCAGCGTCACTAGCACGTGTTTACTGGGAATCCGTTCTGTTCACCTCACTGTTGTGTTTATTGAGAGACCTGTGTGTCTGAGAGAAGCTTTGTGGAGTTCTCCGAGTTACAAGCTTTCTGGGTCTATACTTGATGAAGCCACTGGAACGTAAAGTCGACATGTTTTCATGAGTTTGCAGCTTTGCCCAGGCCGTGCTAGCTGACTTAGTGTCCCTAAGAACCATGATTTTTTGTATTGTCACATAAATCCAGTATCATATGTATGTTCCTCAGATTTTGTCTTCTTTAAAAGAATGTTAAAATAATCAGGTCAGACTCAAAGCCCATATCTTCAGAAAAATATCAGTTTGGCCAGTATTAACTTCTGCTTTGAGATGTGGATGAGAAAACCATCTGTGAGGCTGGAATTTTCCTCTGTTTACAAGGGAAATAGGAGTGGGTGGTTAAGGGAGCCCAGCCTGGGAGAGGGCATGGGTAGGAACCGAAGGGCAGTGTGAGCCTCGATGGGTTCCCACGTGAGATTCAGGTTTGGCCGGGTCCGTGCTTGCCCCGAGTATCTGGGCTTAGAAACCGAAGCAGTCACCTAGCTGGAGGCGCGATTACCAGGCAGCAGAACCGTAGGAATCAGGTGGTTAACAAAGACCGAAACAGATTCTGACTCAGGTCTTGTAGCGGCTGTCATCCAAGCTTTAGCAAAAGCCGTGGAGTGAAAGCTGAGATTTAGCCTAATCTCAGCGGCCTCTGCTTTGCCACAAAGGTCTAGAGCCTAAATGTGGATGATCTTCAACACTCGTGCTGAAAATAGGAAAGGAGGCGTCCTTCGGCTCTTTCTTCTCTCCCTGATCACTCCGTGACGTGACTTGTTCATCTCTGGGCCCCAGAGCCTCCTGAGCAAGTGCAAGGGCACGTGGAACTGAACCGTACTGATATTTGTAATGCTTCTTGCCAGTTTGTGATTTTTTCAGAGAATCTTATGGGGTTTGCAGGGTCATTAATGAGTCTTAGGGCTGTGGCGCCTGTGACTGAGCACGCGGTAGAAATGGAATCTGTTTGCACAAAATTACCATAGAGGAAGCATCACCATACGGTGTGGGAAAAAGGACCCTGAGGCTTGGGGTCCGGTCCTTCCTCTGCGCTTAATGACCCCTGCGATCATGAGCGGTCGCTTCCCTGCTCTGGGCTCAGCTGCCTCCTGTTTAAATAAGAGCACCGAATCGGCCTCTCACGTGGCCCTTCTCGGTTTGTCATATTATGGAGCCTGAAATATTTTGAGCAATATGTTGTCTGCGAAGCTGTTTTCTTTTCCTTTATAGTATCTTTGTATACCACACTGACTTCGTGGTAAAACATACATAACAGGAAACGTACCACTGGAACCATGTTTCAGTGGGCGTGGTACTAGGCATCCACGCCGTTGGGCAGCCGTCCAGCGCGCGCCTCCAGCCCTTCGCGTGTTCCTAACCCGAGTCTCCATTCCAGTTCACCAGTACCTTCCCAGTGCCTCCTGGCAGCCGCTGCTCTACTTCCTGCCTCTCTGAGTAGGATGCTTCAGGGACCTCCTGGAAGTGGAACCGTGCGGTAGCTGGCCTTTGGTGTCTGGCGTATCTCACTCAGCCTGTCTTCAGGGCTTATCCATGTTTCAAAATACCTTTCCTTCTTAAGGCTGAATAATATTCCATCATATGTACATAACTGTATTTTGACCATATTGAACTTTTTAAAAATTTCACATCATTCAAAACCATCTGGAAAAAATATTTAAAACAAGTTTTAGATTTTTCTTTTTAAGCCTAAACACCAAGAAAAGGGAAAAAGAGAATCAGGTATGCAGAATGGCAGTTAGAAAGATGAGAAAATAGGATGGTTATTCTTGGGCACAGTTCTCAGCAAATCTCCTAAAACTGGCAGGGCGTTTGTAAGTATTCGTTTAAGAAAAAAAAAAAAAATTAGAGGGGCACCTGGGTGGCTCAGTTGGTTGAGCTTCCGACTCTTAATTCCAGCTCAGGTCATGATCTCACAGTTCAGTGGGATTGAGCCCCATGTCAGCATGGAGCCTGCTCAGGATTCCCTCTCCCTCTCTCCCTCTCTCCCTCTCTCCCTCTCTCCCTCTCTCCCTCTCTCCCTGCCCCACCCCCCCTCTCACACATGCGTGCGCTCTCTCAAAATAGATTAATTTTTTTTAATTATTTTAAAAAGATGTCAGTTCTTCTAAAATTAATCTATAAATACAGTAAATTCTAGTAAGGGTTGGGTTGAGCTGGGTGTAGGGAGGTAGGAGTGTGGGTGTAAATTGATAAGTTGATTCGAAAAGTTAGGTAGAGGGGCACCTGGGTAGCTCAGTTGGCTAACCATCTGACTTCGGCTCAGGTCATGATCTCCCAGTTCGTGGGTTCTAGCCCCGCGTTGGGGCTCTGTGCTGACAGCTCAGAGCCAGGAGCCTGCTTTGGAATCTGTGTCTTCTTCTCTCTCTCCCCCTCCACCGCTTGTACTCTGTTCTCTCAAAAATAAACATTAAAAAAAATGTTTAAGATTAGGTAGAAATGCAAAAGACCAAGAATATCTCAAATAGTATTTTTAAAAGGAACAGAGTTGGAAGACTTAAATCTCAGAATATTAAGACTTATTTTAATGCTGTAGTAATTAGGACTCTGTGGTACTGGCAGCAGAGACCCGCCGACAGAACAGAATCTAGTTCGGAAATAGACCCACATGTATGTAGACACTTGATTTACGACAAAATGGCGCTGTAATTCAGCTGGGAAAGGATGGCCTTGATAAAGAGTGCTGGGTAGCTGGATATCCATCTGAGGAAAAACGTTTATCTTGACTTTTACCACACGCCATATACAAAAATCCATTCCAGCAAGGACTTGGAGAAATCGGAACTCTCATACACTGCTGGTCAGGATATAAAATGCCGAGGTCATTTCGGGAAGCACTTCGGCATTTCTCAAAAAAGCTGAACGTAGAGTTACTATATGACCCAGCAGTTTCACTCTTAGGTATAGGCCCAAAAGAATAAAAAAGTACGTTCACATGAAAACGTGTGCACAGATGTTTATAGCAGCGTTATTCATAATAGCCAAAAAGTAGAAACAGCTAAAAGGTGTGTCAGCTGATGAGTGGATGGACAACATGTGGTGGAGTCTCGCGGGGATTATTACTCAGCCATAAACAGGGGTGAAGTGCTCACTCCCGCTGTGACACAGATGAACCTTGGACACTGCTAAGTGAAAGAAGCCAGATACAAAAGGCCACGTACTGTGTGATTCCATTTACATGAAATACCCAAAATGGGCAAATCTAGAAGACAGAAAGGAGATTCATAGTTGATGAGGGCTGGAGGGGAGGAGAGACTGGGATTGACTGCGAGGGGTCAGGGGTTTCTTTGTGGGGTGATGAGATGTTCTGGAATGTTCTGGAGCTCCATAGTGGTGATGGTTGCACAACCTTGTGAATATTCTTAGCTAAAAACACCAAACTGTACTTTAAAAGGGTGAATAGTATTACATGTGAATTGTATCTCAGTTTTTAAAAAATCAATTCCAGGTAGATTAAAGCTCTAAAAGTGATGAATAAGACAATAAGGCTTCTAGAAGATATCAGAAGAAAATACCTTTATGACCTTGAGTTAGGCAAAGATTCCATAACAAAACACTGAAAGTACTAATTGTCCAAGAAGAGGTTATTTGGAATAATTAAAATTAAGAACTTCTTTTCATCAAAAAACAAGCTACAGAATAGCAGATGATATTTGCAATGCATACAACTAGCAAAGTAATCATTCTCAATATATTTTTAAAACCTCTGACATATCACTTACATATGAAATCTAAAAAAAAAAATATTCATAGACATGGAGAATAGAATGGGAGTTGCCAGGGGGCTGGTGGAAGAGGGAATGTTAGGAGATGTGGGTCAAAGGGTACACACTTGCAGTTACAAGATGAATAAGTTCTGAGGACCTAATATACAGCATGGTGACTATAATTAATAATGGGTATTTTATACAATTGACATGGCCGAGAATAGGTTGTAAGCATTATTACCACACACACACACACACACACACACAGAGTTAATTGCCTTGATCTTGGTAATCATTCCATCGTGTTTACGCAAGTCATCACATTGTACACTTTAAATATATGCAATTATATTTGTCAATTATTCCTCAATAAAATTGAAAAAAATACTAAAAAAAAAACCGCTAATAAATCAATTAGAAAAAGATGACCAACCAAGAGCAAAATGGCAAAAAACTTGAATAGGCAGTTCAAAAAGAAGATATCCAGAAAGCCAATAAATGTATTAATGGTCCAGGGAAATGGAAAGGAAAACCACAGTGATATCAGAATGGCCAGAAAGTAAAGAGACTGACAATACCAAGTGTTGGTGAGGATGTGAAGCATCTGGAACTTTCATACATTGCTGGCAGGGATGGAAATTGGCACAACCAAATTGGAAAACAGTTTGGCAGTCTCTACTAAAGTCAGCCATGTATCTGTCTTCCCCAAGATCCAGCAATTCTACATTGAGCAGATTCCAGCCCGAAGAGATGAGGGTGTATGCACCAAGACGTGTGCGAGACTGTTCATAACAGGTTAACGAGCAATAAGAGAGGGCAGAAGAGCAGTCACCTTTGTTGGGAAGGCAGGAAGAGCGTTGACTGGAAGAGAACATGAGGGAGCGTTCTGGAATACCACAAATGTCGTTTATCTTTAATTAGACAATAGAATGTCTATGTTTCTAAAAGCTTATTAACCTATATACTTGGTTTTCACGTACTTTGCTGTATGAAACTTTCGTCCAAATTTCAAAGGAAAAGAAAGGGCGGGCACTTGGCTGGCTCAGTCAGTGGAGCATGCAACTCTTTATCCAGGGTTGTGAGTTCGAGCCCCATGTTGGACATAGAGATTACTTAAAAGTAAAATCTTTCAAGAACAAGAAGAAGAAAGGCATGTCTCCTCACCTTGGTCCATTCGTTCCCCCCTATGTTGAACTGTCTCTTCTGCGCCACCTCATTGAAGAAAAACTTAGCAGTGCGCGCGTGCTTCTTTGCCTTCTAGGCATGTGCCTTTGTCTTCTTAAGGTTTTGATCGCTAGCGATGGCCATGATGTCCCCCAGCAGTTGTCAGAGGCTTCAGAAGTGAACCCTCCAAACTTTCTGCTGCTGGGCGTTGACCTTCCACAGGCATGGCATGCTGGCCAGCCTTGCACCCCAGGAGCACACCAACCGCAAGAGCTGTGCCACTCCGAAAATTCTCTCGGAGGCTCAAACAGATTTGTCTGATGGCCACCTCGTACTCCAAAGCTTCCTGCCTAAGGAGATGAACGGTTAGCTGTTTTCAAAGGTGAAAACCAGCAGAATTTCATGATAAATGGAGTCTTTCACACCTGCACTTCCTACAGACAGCTGCAAAATCTGTCAGACTAGCTCTTGCCTTGTCTGACCTCCTTGCCTTTTGTAAAACCTGAGACCAAGGTCTCCATCTGTTCAGCTGTCTGGCGAGAACAGAATTTTATTGGGACTGGCTAGGGACTGAAAATGCCATCTCTCTCAAGATATGGGAGACCCCTTATGTCAAGTTCATTCAAAACTCTTCCTGTCACTAAAGACTATACAATTATTTCTGCATATAATATATCACTGGGAAGTAGCAAGCGTAGGAAAGTAGGAAGTATCCCCATATGTTTTAAAACAGAATCGTGTTTTTCCCACCAACAAATAATGCTAAGGCATGGCTTTTTTTGACGAGGCTCTGAAAATTAGCTACATGGAAGATAAAGTTGAATCCTCACCAGGTGTCAAAGAGCATTCCAAAAAACAAAACAGAGAAGGAATAACAAAAAAAAAAAAAGGAAGAAGAAGATACTAACATTCCCAGTTAACAAAAGTATAGGAACCCATTAATGTCAAGAAAACCGGCGAAACACAGAGCTCCGTCAGACCTTAACCTGCTCCCACGTTTGCTTTAGTTTTTTTTTGTAAAGTAAATCATTACAGTTACTACCGAAGCCCCCTGTGGACCCTACCCTGCCGTTCCCCTCCCTCCGTGCCCGAAGGTAACCATTACTCTGATTTTGATTTTTATTGTTCCCGTGTGTATTTTGGTATATTACATGTGTATATATTCTCAAATGATACGTGAGTTCGTTTTGCATTTTACAACTAAAACTCAACCTCACTCATGCTTTGTCTCTCTCTCAAAAATAAATAAACATTTTAAAAATTTTTTAAGTTTTTCTTTTCATATCGCTGTGTTAAATCTGCCTCTGGAATTTAGCATGCCTGTTCTTTTTTTTTTTTAACTTTTTTAACGTTTATTTATTTTGAGAGACAGAGACAGAGCATGAGCAGGGAAAGGGCAGAGAGAGAGGGAGATACAGAATCTGAAGCAGGCTCCAGGCTCTGATGAGCCGTCAGCACAGAGCCCGACACGGGGCTCGAGCTCACAGACCGTGAGATCATGACCTGAGCTGAAGTCGGCCGCTTAACCAACTGAGCCACCCAGGCGCCCCAGCATGCCTGTTCTTTAAGAGAGGCATGCTACTGGGTTCCCTGGAGCAAGAGCAGTGGTCATTTCCAGCGGGGCTCTGAGAAGTGTTCCGATGCTGGGCTCTTCATCTGGGCTCCTCTCTCTCCTGCATGCTTAGGTAGTTTTTTCTCTGTGAGCCCATGGCCTTTTCTAAAAAACAGATCCTAGGAGATTAAGAATTTTCATCTCTGGAAACCTAGAAGAATCCAAAATGCCCCAGCAGTTGAATGACTGACAGAGTTTTGACTAGCCGCATTACTGCATAGAATTATCGTTTCCTTAATGTAGTTTCCTCAACAGTTTTTTAAATTAAGGTTTTATATATTTTTTTAAGTTTATTTAGAGAGCACGAGCAGGGGAGGGGCAGAGAGAGAGAGAGAGAGAGAATATCCCAAGCGGCTCTTTGCTGTCAGTGTGGAGCCCAACACAGGGCTCGATGTCATGAATCGCAAAATACCCTGCGCTGAAATCTAGAGTTGGTCCCTTAACCGACTGAGCCACGCAGGCGCCCCAAGTTTTTTAGAGCAGTTTAAGGTTCACAGCAGAATTGAGGGACAGCAAAGTTCCATATGCCTCCGTGCCCCCACAAAGGCAGAACCTCTCCCCCGTGAGCAGTATCCCGCACCGGATCGGTACATCTGTTACAATTGCTGAGCCTACATTGACACGTCGTCATCCTCAGAGTCTGTAGCTGACGCGGTGGTTCACGCTTGGTGTTCTGCGTTCCGTGGGTTCGGACGAGTGTATCATGACGTGGCTCCACCATTGCGGGATCACACGGAGTAGTTCCTCGGTCCTAAAAATCCCGTGTTCCACCTCTTCATCCCACGTACTCATTCACCCCCAAGTCCTGGCAACCACTGAGCTTTTTTTACTTTCTCCATATTTTCACCTTTTCTAGACTGTCACTTGGTTGGAATCATACAGTCTATAGCTTTTTCAGCTTGGCTTCTTTCACTTAGTAATAGGCATTTAAGGTTCCTCCATATCTTTTCATGACTTGTAGCTCATTTCTGTTTAGCGCTGAATAATATTCCATTGCCTGGATTACCATAGTGTATGCATTCAGCCACCGAAGGACATTTCCAAGTTTTGGCAATTATGAATAAACCTGTTAGAAACATCTGTGTGTAGGTTTTTGTGTGGACAAAAGTTTTCAACTCCTGTGGGCAAATGCCTAGGAGCGCTGTTGCTGGGTTGTATGGTAAGAGTTTAGTTTTCTAGGAAACCACCTTCCAAAGTGGCTGTCCCATTTTGCATTCCCACCGCAATGAGAGAGAGTTCCTGTTGCTCCACGTCCTCACCAACATGTCGTGTTGTCAATGGTCCGGATTTGGGCCATTCTAATAGAAGTCTAGTCATAACTTGTGCTTTAATTTGGTTTCCCTTGGTGACATTTACATATGTTTGCCGTCTGTGTATCTTCCTTCACCAGGTGTCTGGAAGAACTTTGGCCCATTGTTAAGTTGCATATTTGCTTTTTTATCGTTGAGTTTTAAGAGTTATTTGTATATTTGGAATAACAGTCCTTTGTCAGATATGTCTTCCGCACATATTTTGCTCCCAGTCTGTGGCTTGTCTTCTCATTCCCTGGATATTGTCTTCTGCAGAGCAGAGGTTTTTCATTTTAATGAAGTCCAGCTTATCACTGACTCCTTTCATGGATCACGTCCTTGGTGTTATGTGTTAAAAAAATCATCACCATACCCAAGGTCATCTCGGTCTTCTCCTACTCTGTCTTCTAGAAGTTTTGTAGTTGTGTTTTACGTTTGGGCCAGTGATCCGTTCTGAACTTTTGTGAAGGGTGGGAGGTCTGTGTCCAGATTTATTTTCTTCGCGTGCGGATGTCCGTCTGTCCCAGCACCACGTTTTGAAAAGACTGTCTTTGCTCTACTGTGTTTCCCTTGCTTGTTTGTGAAAGACCAGTTGACTCTGTTCGTAGGGCTCCATTTCGGGGCTCTCTGTTCTGTTTCATTGATCTGTTTGTTCTTTTACCAATACTACACTGTCTTGATTACTGAAGCTTGTTAATAAATTTTGAGGTCGGGGAGCCTGGGTGGCTCAGTCAGTTGAGCGTCCGACTTTTAATTCGGCTCAGGTCATGATCCCAGGGTCATGAGCTCGAGCTCCATGCTTAGCATGGAGCCTGCTTAAGAGTCTCTCTCTCCCCCTCTCCCTCCCTCCCTCGCTCTGCCCCTCTCCCCCACTCATGCATTCTCTCTCTCTCTCAAATTAATTATTTAATTAAAAAAACAAATTAAAAAAATATATTTTGAAATGAGGTGATGTCGGTCCCCGACTTTGCTCTTCTCTTTCAATAACATGCTGACAATTCTGGGTCTTTTGCTTCTGCATATAAACTTTAGAATCAGTCTGTCAGGGCCTCACCATTTTTTGAGAGTAGTATTTCCATTAAGTTATTCCAAGGAAAACATTGATGTCTTCTCCAAACGTTTATACCACTGTCAGTATTCTGATCACATGACCGTTAAATCAGTACTGCCTCTCATTTATCTTACGTTTAGTTGGTTAGTCTGTCATAGCAAAGTACAGGGACAATGGGAGAAAGCATCCCAGGGCCTTACAGGGTCCCATTCCGTCCCCACCTGATGTCATTATGAAAGGCTTGGTGAGAGGAGTGGGCAGTGGCAGGGGTAGCCAGCCTTGTCCTGAACCTGAGATTGACCGTCAGAGGGGCAGCAGTGGTGACAGGCGGGCCGTCCCCCCCGTTGCTACCTTTGGTGGGTGTGCGGCTCTATCCTGAACTGTCGGGACAGGTGAGGGTCTAAGCGCCCTTCTGGGCTTCAGCCATTTCCCTGCCGCCTGGTTGCCGGCAGCGGTGGAGTTGGCGGGAAACTGTCGGACCTCTAAACCAGCACGGCTCCATAGCTCATATCTGCGCAGCAGGAAACAGAAATGCAGCGTCCTGTCCACCTCCCCATCTAACCCCTGTCCGTCCTGTGAGATACCTTCAGCGAGTTATTAACCTCTGAAACTGGGATTTTGTCCTCTATAAAGTGAGAACAATAAAAACCAGTGGGGCAGGGTCTTACAAAGGTTAAATGAGATGAAACATGCCCAGCATCGTTCCTGGCGTTTGGTGGGCAATCAGGGAAGTTAGTATCGTTCTGAATCCTTGGCATGCCGGAGAACGGGAGGAAGGAAAAGGCAGGTTGTTACCAAGATACTGATGTTTAAATTTGGTTTCCTCTCCTACAGCCTCACTAACATCCAGAGAAATTAAAAACACAGCAATACCGGGAGCCTGGCTGGCTCAGTCGGTGGAGCATGCAACTCTTGATCCCAGGGTCATGAGTTCAAGCCCCATGTTGGGCGTAGAGCTTACTTAAAATAAACAAAAAACAATACAGAATGTCAAGTTACCATTTTTTGCCTGTTGAATAAGCAAGATTTTTCTGATGGTGTTCAGGGCTGATGAGGGTGTAGTCTGCCCTCCTGGCAGCTACATACAGAGGTGCACATTCCATTTGAGAAGCAGTTCAAGATAAGTATCGAGAACCTTAAAATGTCCTTTGATCTGTCCCAAAGACTTCCTAAGGAAATGCCTTTGAGAGACCTAGAATTAAGGCTGTTCACCACAGCATTCATTGTTTATAATAATAAAAATCTAGAAACAAATTACAGGGGAATGGTTAAATATTTTAAAGTTACACACACACACACACACCACAGAGTATATGTAGCCGTTAAAAAATCATGGTTCAGTCGGTTAAGCTTCCAACTCTGGATTTCGGCTCAGCTCATGATCTCACGGTTCATGAGATTGAGCCCCACGTCTGGCTCTGCTCTGACAGTGAGGAGCCTGCTTGGGATTCTCTCTCTCTCCCTCTCTCTCTGCCCCTCCCCTGCTCGCAAGTACACATGTATGCTCTTCTCTCTTTATCAAAATAAATATTTTTTTAAATCATGATTTTTTTTAAGACTGCCAAGATAGAAAAATAAAATACAAAAAACTTCACATATTAACTGGGAAAACCAGGTTATAAACCTGTATATAGAGTATGATTCTAATTTAGTTTTTTAAATAACATTTATTCATTTATTATTTCTGAGAGAGAGAGAGAGCATAAGTGGAGGAGGGACAGAGACAGAGGGAAACACAGAATCCAAAAGCAGGCTCCAGGCTCTGAGCCGTCAGCACAGAGCCCAACGCGAGGCTCAAACACACAAACTGCGAGATCATGACCTGAGCCGAACTCTGACGCTTAACCAACTGAGCCACCCAGGCGCCCCTAATTTAGTTTTTAATACTCAGATTTAATACTGGCAGAAATTATACCACATTTTTTTCTAGCTTCATTGAGATATAACTGGCATATAACACTGTGTAAGTTTAGGAGACACAGTGTGTTCGTCCGATACGTTACTATACTGCAAAATGACGACCACCACAGCTCTAGCTAACACCTCCCTCCTGTCACGTAATTACCATCTCTTTTTTGTGGTGAGAACACTTAAGATCTACTCTCTTACCAACAATTAACTGTGTCGTCCTGTTGTTTCCTGGGTAATAGGAATTGTATGTAACAAATGTTTTTCCTTATATTTCTGCTTATTAATTCTCTCCATCAAGAGCGGAGAAATCAGGAAAATGTTTGTTTGTGTTTTTGTTTTTGTTTTGTTTTTTGAGAGAGATGGAGACAGAGACAGAGCACAAGGGGGGAGGGGCAGAGAGAGAGGGAGACACAGAATCCGAAGCAGGCTCCAGGCTCCATGCCATCAGCACAGAGCCCGAAGCGTGGCTCAAACCCACAAACCACGAGATCGTGATGACCTGAGCCGAAGTCACACACTGAACTGACTGAGCCACGCTGGCGCCCTAGGAAAGTGTCGTTCGTCAGCGTAGGCGTGCCGAGTGCTGCGTCCCGGGAAGGGGTGTGATCTTCTGCTTCGTTCCCACAGCTGCTGCTGGACGCCCATTCCCTGAAGATGGTCCTGCTCGATCTGCCTTCCATCGGCTCACAGGTGGTGAGGAAAGCACCTGCCAGCTACACTAAAATCGTCGTGAAAGGCATGACCCGGGCAGAGATGATTCTCAAGGTGGGTCTCGTGTCTTCCTCAGGGGTGCCACTAAAAGGGGCTGGTTATCTGCCGCTTTATTCCAAGGACTGTACTGGTTTTGAAAGTTCAGATGAGGGCCGTCCCCGTCAGTCCCAAAGGATTGACCACATTCTTTGGCTGGACCAGATTTGGGCCTCATCAGAGATCGTTGAAAGCCAGCGGACAGTTACTCGAGGGAGCAGTAATTCTTTCTGACAAATGAATTTTTCGTTGTAATGGGATTCCCCTGTAGTAGGATTTGGCCAAGACTGGAAATTAGGTGGAGTTGTCACTGCGAGTCAGTGTCTAAGTCGAGGATCTCTTTACTTCTCAGCAGGAAGTCAGCCCAGCTATCAGTTACTCCCTTTCCCACATAAACCTCTTTAGCCTTCTATACCCTGCAACTTTCCAGGAACTCCAAACAGATGTTGTAGTAACTGAGTCTGATCAGCAAATGGGCTTCAGCAGGGGCTTTGAGCCCCATTTAACAAACGATTGTATGTGGGGTGATGATGTGGAGAATGTCTGAAGCCTTGAGCACCTGCGTCTGATTGTCACCTGCACTCGTTGAGAAGAGAGGGGGGGCCCGTTTGGGGGAGGCGAGAAGGCTGGAGAACAAAGGGAACTATCGTGAAATGTTGGCACGAGTGCAGGGCCTGCGGGCTCCTCAGGCCCATCTCCCGAACAGAATGGCTCGAATGAGGGCGCGAGTGAACAGTAGCTATGGACGGTCCCGTCAGTGGGACCAGGTGACAGTCCTGCACGCATGTCGAGCCCAGGCCGGAGGAGACTGCAAGCAGCCTGATGGGTTTCTCCCCCGAGCTGGCTCGCTCACGCTCACCGGGGAGGGGAGCGTGCAGTTGGGGAGCAGTCTGCGGGGAGTCTCTGAGCGAATCACTGCCCCTCGCCCTGCGGCCCATTCTCGGGAGCTCCCGCCTTCCAAAACCAAACAGGAAGGAGTCTGAGGACTGGGATGCCGTTACTTTCCTTCTGTTTGTAGATTAATCGACGGTTTAGGTGACTGTAGTTAAGTGAAGTTCAGATTTTAAATCTGGAAAGGCAACCTGGGGATTTTGGTCCTTGAGAAAATCCATGTAGTTCTGTGGGTTTGGGAAGCCCTTCCTCAGGGACAAAGCCGCATCGGGACCATCGGAGCAGGTATTAACGAGCCCCCGTCTCAAAACAGGAGGCTCTCCAGCCCCGCGTTTTACAAATGGCCCTGATGTTTAAAAACCCCGGGCCTGCTGAGCTCAGATCTTCGGGGGAAGCAGCTGGAAACCTGTACTTACAAAGCAATCCAGGTGATATTTACGCTTTAGTACATTTAAGGAACATTGCTGGAATTGAACGTTGCGATGAAACAGGCCGTCAGGACATTTCTGAGTGTAGGCTTGCTGCCGCGTGAGGAAAGCTTGCAGAACCCACTTTGTGGTCGCTTGCAAGTAAGGAAAACTGCTCCTCGGCTTTCCGGCCCTGAGGTTTCCCGCAGGCCCACTCTCGTCTCCCCGCCCGCAGGTGGTGATGGCCCCTCACGAACCGCTGGTGGTGTTCGTTGACAACTATATCAAACTCCTTACGGACTGCAACACAGAAACCTTCCAGAAGATACTGGACATGAAGGTCAGCTCGCCGTCCCGTTTTGTCCACACTGGCGCATCCTTCTCGCGCTCAGTGGTTCCTGACTGGGGGGCGGGATACGGGCTCCTGGGAGCTCTCTCTGCGTGTATCCGCCCGGCCCCACGCTGCAAACCAGATTTCAGACGTCTTCTGAGGACGGGGACCCCAGACAAAGTAACTTCCTGATTCTGCTGGTACCTCTGAGCCCCACGGAGAAGCCCTGCTCAGCAGAGGCTGGGGGCGGCAGGAGTGCACTGGAGAGGAGCATGCCCGCCCCAGCCCTGCTCTCTCCACCCCTTCTTTCTCTCCTTTCCTTTCACCCGTGTTTCTCCCCCCTGCTTTCCTCCCAGGCTACTACCCGCGGCCGGCCACTCCCCTGAAGAAAGCGTCCATCCTCAGCCTGGAGCAGTTACGCTGTTTGCACAGCCGTGGCTAATAGCATAGCAGCTACTGCACTTTCCCCTGGGACCTTTCCGGGGCCAGATGTCACGATTACTCTCCTTTCTCTTTCAACCTCAGGGGCTGAAGAGAAGCGAGCAGAGCAGCATGCTGGAACTCCTGCGCCAGAGGCTCCCCACCCCGCCGTCAGGGCCCGAAGGCTCCGGCTCCCTGTCCCTGCTGGCTCCAACGCCGGAACAGGAATCCTCCCGCATCCGCAAACTAGAGAAACTCATTAAGAAGAGACTGTAGGAGCATGCAGGGGGCACGCCGTTCCCTGGCCCCGGCCCCTCAGCGCCCGGAAGCCCGCCCCCCTCTCCGCGCGTCCCCTGACTCTCAGATCATCCATCCTCAAGCCTCCTGGGACATTTGGGTTGTTAATGTGTCTTCCCCGTGACCTGTCTTAATTAATTCTTGCCCTCATCTAGAAGCCGAGTGAGGGCAGGGCGACCAGAAGGCTGCTGAGCTGGTCTCTGATTCCCGCAGCAGAGGCAGCGGCAGGTGAAAGGGCCCTGCGGCTCACTCGTGTTTCTGGGCTGCTCGTCGCTGGCTTTGCAGCCTCACCTCTGCTGTCACACCCTCCGGCGCGTGGCCCCGTCTGCCTCACCTGGCCAGACGATGTGGGTGAGCAGTCCTGGGCCTCACCCCTCCCTTCCCTTGCAGCCGGACCCCAAGATTCGTGCTCCCTGTTCGGTAGCTTGGCGCCGGCGCCTGGGCTAATGCAGCGGCGCGTGATGGCCCCGCCTAATGAGGGCAGCGGAAGCGGGCGCACTCTTCCGTCTGGATCCGTCTCCTGGCACGTGTAGGCCCGGTGATCTCTGTGATGTCCGGTCCCCTCTCTGTATGTCTCCGGAGACGTCCCCTCAGCGGGTCTCACCCGGGAAGACTGGGTGCGCCGGGCCTCGGAAGCAGACGCCCCCTGTGCCACGGGCTCCCTGCCCGGGTGTGGGGGTACCCCCGCATCCGCCTTGGAGAGGGGGATTCTGCCCGGCACGCCCACCACCTGCTGTCGGCAGATGGTTTTCTCCGTGTCTTTATTCCCTCTCGAGCCCTGACTTCTGGGGGAGGGATTGCCTTCGGTGCAGAGAAACTGGGAAGTCTTCCTAGGAAGCTCGTCCTAGGCTTTCTCCTCAGATGGAGTTGTGGGACAGCGCGGGACGCCTGGACCCTCTAATCCCCTTCCCGGCCGTTTATTTTCCAACGACCTGAAACGACAGGGCTGATGGGAGGGGCCAGACGACATACCTTAGGAACAGAATGCTGACCTTAAACACGCGCCCGGAGCCTGCTCCAGCCCAGAACACACTTGCCCCCCCGGCCTGCCCAGCCTGTCCCCCGGCTCTCAGCCAGCACGGCTTTGCAGAAGAGAGCTGCCCCCTAGGGCCGCTTGGTCCCCACCGGATCCTGCAGCACGAGAACCGGCAGCATGTCACGCAGCCGCGCTGATCGGCCTGGCTCGCTGGAGAGCCTGCCTCAGTTACCCGTGGCCGCAGCCGCGGTTAGTGTCGGCCTTGTTCGGGGATTCTGCACACTGCTGGCCAGGTGGGGAGAGAGCTAAGGAGGAGGGGGGCCTCTTTACAGAGAAGGCACACAACAGGCCCTCAAGATAGAATTGGGATATCAAATAGCACTCAGAAATGAGTCTTCAGGAGAAAGGAAGTTTCCTGAAAATCCCCAAAACTTGTGACCGCCACGAAGGAGGAAACTTTAAGGTTTGCAAATCAGACCAGGAACTGCTGATTCTTCCCCTTCTTGTTTTCTAATACACAGCCGCTCTGCGCGGCCCCCCTCCCCTCGTCAGCCTTCTCCCGGACTCGGTCCATCGGCCGCAGCCTCGACGCCGGGCCTCGCCTCTTCCCCCGCCTCCAGTCTCCTCCCGCCGGTCAGTGTGACTCGTGTGTGTGGAGCGTCTCAAACTGGACGACGCCAAGAAGAAAGTAAGAGGTGTGGCCCTTGGCCGAGCTCTCCGGGGGAAAGATTGCTGACTAAGAAGAGTGCAGAAGGGCCAAGGAGGGGCCGGGGGACGAGCACGGGCCGCGCTCTGCCCGGACTTGACCTTGCCGTCCCACAGCGCCGCCCTGGTGACACCCACGGCGTGCATTGATGGAGGTTAACGTTCTCTTCCTGCCCTTGAAAGAAGGGGGCCCGTCTGTGAACAGCACAGGCACTTCAGCCATCTGCCGTCAACCTGGGGAGCCGGGAAAACCTCCGGACTCTCGCACCTGGTTCTTGTCACTCTCGGTGTTTATAGAGCCACACTCCTCTCCCCGCTTCATTCCTGAGGAGTCATTTTCTGAACATCTCCGTAACGCGTCGAGTTGTCAAGCCGCTGTTTCCCCCCAGTTGGTGGTCACAGCCAGGGAAGTTGCTTTCTTGATTTATTATGTTGTCGGTAATCTCCAAGGAGCCCGCGGATGTCAGTGGGAGTTATGTTAAATGTCTCGTTGATGGGGTCTGCATGCCGCGTACGCGCCTTCTAAAGACAGCGTGTTTCTCAGAGCTGGGGGTCCGCATCAGAGCCACCTGGGGTCCTTTAGACAAATACAGTTGCCTGGAGACTCTGAGTCAGGAAGTCCGAGGTGGGGTCCGGGCCTGTAGGTGATTGGAATGCTTACCCCCCTTGTTAGAAACCGTTTGCTTCATCCCAGTGTTCTTGTAGCATGTTTTTGTAAATATTTATTTTTCCCAGCTCTCTAAGCAGGTGTAATTACTGTACAGTTGAGCTGGAACCAATGTGGAGAAGATTCTTTGCATCTCTAACTTGAAGCTCGTGTTGATGACGGGGACCGTGCCGGAATTGTACTGTCCCCTACAGACTCCGATTCTTGCCATCCTGACAACCTGGCCCCAGAGAGAAATTTGATCGATGACTGTCACCTTTAAATAACCTATAAAGGAGTACTCATTGATAAAAACAGTAACTAAGAACTCTGTTATTCAGCGAAATTAGGGATCATGCCCATTCCTCCCCCCCCCTTTCTCTAACCCCTTAAAAAAAACAAGAACAAAAACCTTGAAGCCACTTTATGTGGTTGAAATAAATATTGGTAATTTACAATGGAAAAAGATCTGCTCTTTTCGTGGACAGACTTCCCGATAGCCGGCTTAGGGGTGGCCAGGCCGGGGAAACTTCCGTCTGGATCATAACTGTGAGGAACCACGGTGGACGGACAGAGCGTTTGGCCCCCCCAAGTTCGGTTCTGGAAGGAAACCCGTCGCCACTGCTCCCTCTCTTAAAGAACCACGAACTAGTACCTAGGACCTTGCCCCCCGAAAAAGGTGCCTCCTTTCTCACGCCAAGGATGGCCCTTGGGTGCAGATCAAACAGGACTGCAAGCAGACTGCGGAGAGGAGGGGGACAGTCACAGGCCGGACGGAGCGGGCGAGCAGGTCTGCAGCTGCCGCCTGCTGCGGGGGCGTTCCAGCGGCCCATCCCGAGTTGCCGTGGGACAAGGCAGCCTAGCTCCCCGCTTACGGAATGCTAGGGAAAACGCCAAAAGGTCACAGCTGGAAATGTAATTCCTCTCCCCAGGAGGAGAAGTCTCCAGAATAACTAGCTGGCTGACGGGGAGAGCGAGTGTTTCACACTTCTCTACTCCAAGTCCAATTTCTAAAAATAAAATCGTTAGAACCGCATCGGGCCATTTAAACAATAGCCTTGGAAACACGGACACGTGAAGAGCTGCCATCCAGTTTCTGTCGTAAATCCCAATTTCCGGTCTCATCCTAGTATTTATCAAAACAGATAGCCTCCCAGACCCTCAGTTCTGTACCTTTGGGAGAGATCAATTTCCTTAAAATAAAGGGACTGCTCTTTTGCGTAAGCATCTTTCATTTCCCCCATCTGGAAGTGATTTCTCGGTGCATATTGGAGCATAAAGTACTACAGTTAATTAAAGCATTACTGGATGTCATTTGCTGGGGTGTATTTCCTTACCGATGACAGAAAACAGAACGGACGATAGGAAAGAATTAGGAAGCCTGTGAACCTTGGGCCCTCCGCAGCGTCTCCCCTTCTCCCCGGCGAACATGTGCCCCTTTGCTGACGGCCGAAGGAAGCAGCGCCTGAAAACAGACTCGTTCATCCACGCGGTCCCAGCACCTCCGGCCACGCCAGACACCTCTATATAAATACGCCTAAAGCGTGCTGCTTCCGATCTGGAACCTTCTTGTGCTCTGAATTTCAATCCTGTTGACTTTCCCTTCTCCACCTTGCCGTTCCAGCCATAGCCTGCTTTTCCATGTGACCGCAAATGATTTCTGTCCCGTACCCAGTAAGTTCATCCCGTTTCCGTAATAACTGGGTGGGCATTTTGCAGCGAACTTTTGGGGAAGTCTGGTGTTTCTGACAGCAGCGGAAAATCTGTTGCGGCGCTTCCATGAGGTTGGCGTCGGGAGCCTTACCTAGTCCGCCTTCTTGATTTTCACTCCACACCCCCGCCCCACTTCGCTTGGGTACCCAGAGATCACTCTGCTGAGAAGAGAGACTTTTCCGTAGAGAGCAGGGCGAGGTGGCTCACCTGCCGGTTCTCATCCTTCTCGCTGACAACCAGGCACCGGCGAGCAGCAGGATCTGAAACAAAAGCAGCCTGAGACTGGAAATTTCTACAGGAGGACCTGGTCTCCGGGTCTGGTTCTGGCGCTTGGACATTGGATGAGTCTTGGGTCCTCCGAACCTTTGTTTTCAGTATCCGTAAAAGGGGATTATAATTAATAGGGCTGTGTAGGTTGCAGGAGGCCAGGTCGTGTGCACACGCTCTGTCAGCCATCAGGGAGCGTGAAGAATGAGGTGACTGAACCCCCAGTGCCCGGCCTGGCTAGGTGGTGAGTGGCCATAGGGCTTGTTCTGTCCCTGGACGGACTTGAACAAAATGGCCAAGTGACAACTTACCGTGCTGCTGTGTGCAGGCTGCATCGAGGGTGAGCATCGGAATAGCTAGTCTTTGCCTTTTCAAAAAAATTTTTTTTCTTAACATTTATTTATTTTTGAGAGACAGAGAGACAGGGCGTGAGCAGGGGAGGGGCAGAGAGACAGGGAGATGCGGAATCCAAAACAGGCTCTGAGCTGTCAGCACAGAACCCACGAACCGCGAAATCACGACCTGAGCCGAAGCCGGAAGCCACCCAGGTGCCCCAAGTCTTTGCCTTTTTAGGTCATGCTTGTGATACACACCTGATCCAGGAGTTTTAAGACCCTCCGAACCCTCTGTTCCCCTTGCCCTCACAGCTGCTCTTTCCAGAGCACGTACGGATAAACCTACAGGCCGAAAAGAGCTTCCTCCCTCCTCGTGGTGTTGGCTGGGCCGCCTATTGTGGAAAAAGTGGCACGTTTCCTCTGAAGGCCAATTAGGAGGGTTGCCAACGGCTCCCTTCCAAACAGATTCTTGAGATACGGTGTCTGGTGTCCATAGACCAGACTTCAACCGGCCATTCACGGCAGGGACAAAATTCTTGCCTGCCCTCCTTTTTTCTCCCCCCTTTCCTACAATACCCAAAAAACTACGTAAGACTATCTTGGGACACGCAGAGGTTCACCCGCTATTTGGATTACTTTACAGTTCCTTTCAAAGAAGTCAAGACCTTTTCCAAGGCCGGCTGAATTCCTAGAATCTGGGTTTTCAATCCACTTTGGGGATATTGATACAGAGAAGGCTAAGCGATCGAGGGATATTAAAGTTAAGCGGGGGTCAGTGCTTTGTCCCCTAGGAATGTTTATCACTTAATCTGAGGGCTCTGGTAGCTTCTGCTCAGGAATCAAATGGAATTTGTACAATCGCCGTGCCTCCTCCCGTTCGGGGTCATTTTTCAAAACTGAGAAATTAAGAGCAGCTTCTCAGCAAACTTCCCTTTACTTCGGAGGCCAAGGAAAGTATTTGCAAAGCGGGCGGCCACTTTCAGGGGCGCTAGGTGAAGTGGTGGAGAGAAACTCTATCTCCTTGTGCGCGTTTGCTTTGCGCTGATGGGAAAGAAAGGCGGTTCTCGGGGAGGAGGGAAGCGGCCCAGCTGCTAGAGACTGCGTGCCCCAGAATTCGCCCCAAACTGAAGCACTGTGGCTGGGCTGCCCGAAGACGGAAAAATAGCCAATGTCGTATAAAGAGAGCATGAATTCACGCACAGAGACACCCCCACGGCCTCATACCCAGGCCTGTCACCTCCCTGGCGTGGCTCTTAACGGATTCGCGGTGTCGGCGCTGCAGTTGGCCAGCCCTGTGGTCAGAGGAGGGTGCCGACTGGAGGCGAGGTCCCAGCTGGTTTCGCCCTGGCCCCTGGCTGCAGCCCCGGCTGCTGTGTGGCAGCAGATAATATCTTTGATGGTGAGGGGGACCCAAGGGTCTGCACTCTTCTGTGCTCTCTGCATCTGGACCGGAACTGGTTACTCTTCACTGCATCCCGAGTACCTGGTGATGCCTCATGGAATCAAAATCCCCATCGAGCAGGTAGGATCGCTCCATTTTGTCCGTGTGGACCTGGAGGCGTGGAAGCCAGATGCCACCGCCAGGGCCGTGTAGCCAGCAGGTGGTGGTGCCGGGGGTCTGCCTCCCGCCTCAGTCCACCCGTGCTCTCTGTGCCACACCTGCGGCTTTCAAGTCAATGAGACACAATTTTACATGAGATTCTCACTCTGTGAAACAGAAGTGTTTTATTAATACATGTCACGAGTTCAAATACCTTTCAAAGCAAATCGGAGAGAACACCGAAACCAGTTCAGTAAGTAGAAAGCGTTTTAAATCTAAGGTTATGTGGGGCGCCTGGGTGGCTCAGTCGGTTTAGCATCCGACTTCGGCTCAGGTCATGATCTCGCAGTTCGTGAGTTCAAGCCCCACGTCGGGCTCTGTGCTGGCAGCTCAGAGCCTGGAGCCTGCTTCCGATTCTGTGTCTCCCTCTCTCTCTGCCCCACTCCCACTCACACTCTGTCTCTGTCTCTCTCAAAAATAAATAAACATTAAATCTAAGGTTATGGATGACCGTTTATATGTAGCAATCCCAGCGTCCAATTTATTTCTGTGTTTGGCTCTGGTTGCACAGAATACAGAAATCTTGATTTAATCCAGCTTAGAATTTGCAGCTAATGTCAGTTTTGTTTCAGCAGCCCTCCTTGCAATGCCAGATACTCTTCGGCTACACAGACGCAACCAGGACTCTGGATCCTGAGGTCCACGGGCACGTGGGCAGCACTGGCGGCACAGGTGAACCCACAAAGGGGCCGATCATTGTACATCTGCACCTGGGACAGTCGGGGATGCAGGTTATGCTCCTACAGTTTTGAATGTTTAGGTACTTTTTTAAATATTTATTTTTGAGGGAGAGAGAGAGAGCAGGCAAGCAGAGCAGGGGTAGAGAGAGGAGGGAGAGAATCCCAAGCAGGCTCTGCACTGTCAGCTCAGAGCCCAACGCAAGGCTTGATCTCACCAACCGTGAGATCAGGACCTGAACCGAAATCAAGAGTCAAGACGCTTACCCGACTGAGCCCTCCAGGCACCCCGAGTGTTTAGTGTTTAGAATAGGTTTTAAATACGCGCGCTGAAGCGGGAGTTCAGATGGAACCTCCGTGGAGCTCCTTTGCCCACCAGAACATCTGTGAAGAACCCCAGATTTGCCCGGAAGTCAGTTTGGAAGCTGCCGCCCTCATTAATAGCTGCCACAAGTGGCTTTTGTGACCTCGGGGTGGAGTGGGGTGGGCCGGGGGGCAGTGCCACCTTTGTACGGGAGAGAGCACCGTTTCGTTTGAAATTCAGCACCCATTCGGCCACACGCCTGCACCGCCACCCGAATCCTGTGCGGAGAACTCTGGGGGCCACCTCCTGGGTTGGCCTCACCACCTTTGGAAAGGACAGCAGAAGGCAAGGAGCCCCTGGTTCTAAGGCAGCTGCGTTCTAAGGACAAAACCGTGCAACTGGAATGGATGGAGGAGGTTTAGGCACCGTTCCAAGGGAAGCCCATCCTTCTTTCCAATCTCCCAGGAGCCCCGCAGGCTGCACCTGAGGCCTCACATGTCTGTGTATCGGTGCCTCTCAAACCTCCCGGGACTGGAAACCTAGAAACGATAACCTAGAAACAGTGCTTCCCTCGCTTCATGCTTGGACACATCCACTGAAGCAGGCGCTGGGGCCAGAGGTGATGGGCCCAGGGACCGAGGCCGCTTCCGGGTGACCCGCGCACACACAGCCCCATCGCCGAGGGAATCGGTGCGGCCGTTTGCTGTACAGTAGTTACAGCTCTGTGGTCGGGAAGCTCCGAATCCGAGCATCTGAGTTCGGTAGTATGTTTACTTGTTTTTAGAACATCGGTCAAGTTCCCTTCTTTTGCAGAGGGGAAACTGAGGCGCTGGGCATTTCAATCCCTTGCTTTCTGCCCATTATGATCCTGCCACCCTCCCAGCCCCCCATGCTACTGCTGTTGATTTTGTTACCGTTTCAAATGAGAGGAACAGCCTCTGCCTGCATCCCCCTCCACACTTCCTCTTAGACAGCAGCCAGTCGGCTACCTTCCAGAAATGTCTCTCGAAGGTCACTGATGATCTTGCTGAATTTTCGTTCTCTGTGCACTCTCCATTTATTTGATGAGTCCTTCCCTCCACCCCCCAACCCCCCTGGAATTCTCCCGAAATCCCTCTGATGCCTTGCTTTCTCGTTCCAGGACCTCCTGGTCTCCTTCACTGACTTCTTGACCTGAGCAAGCCTTGACCGTGGTCAGGCCCCAAGGTCTTCACTCCGGACTCCTTCAGGGAAAGTATCCATCGCAGGTGCCAACACCCGCTGTGCCTTCTGAGGCTTCTCACCTTTCTAGTTGGTGGCCTTCCCCTCAGTCGAGTCCAGCCTGCTTTCCCGTCCCAGCACTAGCTCCTCTGTAACCCCTCAGCCACCTTTCCGGAATCCCCCACGTCTCGACGGCACCACCTTCCCTCCCTGGCTCCTCCATCTCCAAGCTTAGGGTCAGTCACCCTGGACAGCTTTCGCTGTCAACCAGTTACTTGAACCTAAAACGTTTTCTTAATTATTAATCAAGAGAGAATCTAACTTGCCCCAGTAAGTCGAGATTGGCGGCCCCCCATGAGGCCCGGGAGGTGGGGGTTCAAGCATGGGGAAGCCCCTCTCCATGGTCTCCCCGCTGGGCCCGAGTGACTCCCTTTTTGTTCTGCGGGTTTCTCAGAAGGAGCTGGCGTGAACCTCACCCGGGGAGCCTTCTCGCTCTCCTGACCGGCAACACTGACGCTTCTGAGTGTGCCCTGGACCGCTGCTTCCGTTCTCTTTACCTCATGAAATGTTGCAACAGTCCTACACCTCCTGAAAGTATCATACGGGTTTTCTTGTTAATAAGTTAAAATAATGCGGCAAGATCTCTGGCGTGGGGGGTGGGGGGGTGCGGGCGGGGGAGGCCAGGTGGCTCAGTCGGTTGAGCGTCCGACTTCGGCTCAGGTCATGATCTCGCGGTCCATGAGTTCGAGCCCCACGTCGGGCTCTGTGCTGACGGCTCAGAGCCTGGAGCCTGCTTCGGATTCTGTGTCTCCCTCTCTCTCTGCCCCTCCCCCACTTGCGCTCTGTCTCTTCTCACTCTCAAAGATAAACATAAAAAGTTAAAAACAACAATACTGTGGCAAGATATCACAAGTCCTGCTCTCCTTCTAGATTTTCTTTGTTTCTATGCTGTGGGGAGGGAGGCAGTTTGTGGGGGGGGGGGGGAGTCAATAGTAAGTAGCTTCACAACAGAATTTAAGACATCTTGCTCTTCGGCATATAGAGATCTATTCGTGTAAGTGGCTGCCTGGTATTTTATAGTTCAGATAGATCATTGTTGCTTCAGCCAGTCTCCCCCCATCGATCTACAAACAGGCGGTTTGTATGTTTTTTGGCCGTTAGAAACACGGCGTCAGTGAGACTTTGTGGAAGTATCTTTGCTTCCTTGTTCTTGCCTTTTTGTAGGATACTCTTCTCAGATTGTTCCGTTCCCCTCTAAAGGATACACACCGTTAGCCTGTTGCCAGCTCTCCCCAAAACACCCTCCGCAGAGATGGTTTTACTCTCCTTGACCGTGTGTGCGCGCGTGCGTGTACCCGTCCCCACCTCGCTTGCCCTGGATGTTTTTTCCTGCTCCTTCGCCCAGAGGATGTCGTTGCAGCTGTGCCTAAGGAAACCGAGGAAGCAGAAGTTCCCCCTTGGGTGTTGTGGCTTAAAACCAAACGCAACCCAAGCGGTGCTGTACCCTGTTGCAAGAAAGCTTTCTTACCGAGCCGAAGACCCGTGGCTTCCCTCACGGCCAGGGCTCCTGGACGACGTGCTTCATTGGGTCCCTCGTGGCAGCGGTGACTAGTCTTCGTGCGTGAGAGAGGTGATCGTTTGATATTAAGCTGGGCATCCTTCCTCTCCCTCTTCACCTCTGCACTTTCCCCACCACTCCGGGAGCCGGCAGGGCGGCCTGTGCGCCTTGTCCTCAGGTGGGACTGGATAGGGATGTCGTAGCCTAAATTCCTGGCTTCAGACCTACACCGGCTTTTGTGATTCTGTAGTAGGGAGGAAAGTCTTGAGTGGTCTTGAAAGCCATGGCTGGCCTTTTAAGTTTATTTATTTATTTTGAGAGAGAGAGCCCAAGTCAGGGAGGGACACAGAAAGAGGAGAGAGAGGGAGAGAGAGAGAGAGAGAGAATCCCAAGTAGGCTCCACGTTGTCAGTGCAGAACCCAATGCCGGGCTCGAACCCACAAACGTGAGATCATGACATGAGCCAAAGTCAGATGCTTAACCAGCTGAGCCACCCAGGCACCCCTTGTTTCTTATTTTAAACGTGTACCTTTAAATTTTTTTAAAGTTATCTCTACGCCCAATGGGAGGCTCGAACTTGTGACCCTGAGATCAAGAGTCGCATGCTCTACTGACCGAGCCAGCCAGGCGCCCCTACCTTTAAATTTTAAGAGCCAGGGCACCTGGGTGGCTCAGTCAGTTCAGCATCCATCCGACTCTTGATTTTGGCTCAGGTTGAGATCTCGCAGTTCAAGGGACTGAGCCCTGTGTCGGGCTCTGTGCTGACAGCTCAGAGCCTCCTTGGGAGTCTCTCTCTCTTCCTCTCTCTCTGCCCTTCCCCTGCTCACACTCACTCTCTTGCTCGCTCTCTCGCACTCTCTCTCTCAAAATAAATAAACATTAACACAACAAATTTTAAGAGCCAGAATTCTGGAGGACTTTGCATACAATCCACACCATCATCACAGGACAGTGGATTTTGACCTAGGTATTTTTTTCCATTTTAAAAGAGAATTTGGACTGTCAGGTAGGAAGGGAAAAACCAGAGGGAACATGACTGGACTTAGAGGCTGAAGGCCGCCGAGAAGAAATCGAGAGCCTCCCCACTCTGGGCCGAGCCCTAGGGGGGTGTAAAAGACACCCCTCCATAAGTTTGACGGAAGTCCTGATCTAGAAGCCGGTGATCGTGACTTCCAGCGATCAACCTACGTGGCCGCGGGCCCCCTAGAGAGGCCCTGTGTTCGACCTGAAGGAAGAGAAACAGCGTCTGAGGGGATCGTCCAGAGGGGATTGTGCAGCTCCCAGAGTCCCCCACACTCCGTCATGGGGAGGCGATGGCTCCCCAGCCCCCCGAGTTCCCAGAAGTAGGGAAAGGGCAGGCTCATTGCAAGGCACCTTAGGCTGGGACAACTGTGATGCAGACGCTGTGTCTGTGGCCTACGGATATTGGAGCAGAGGGTAGCATTCCAAGGCCCAGCAAAACAGTCTATGCTTTAGCAGAGGCCAGAGAGGTAGGAGGATGACCGTGGACCAGGCCCTCATCCCAGCCCCCCCCCCACACCGTCCTTGCTGCCATGGTGTTATGTAAGCCTCCCTAGAGGCCACGCAGGCAAAAGAGAAAGACAAGAAGATAGATTGCCCGAAGCCACTAGTCGTTTCCAGAAGATAAGAAATTACACTGAGTTAGCAAGACAGTTTTCCACGGAGAGAAAATGGGGGCATAGGAGCTAGATTGAGTCCAGGTAAAAAAATTAAAAGAGCATTCACCTTCTGTCTGCCAGAGCACGTAGTCCCAAAACAACCCCCCTTACAAGCAAAGAGGAGAACTGACAGCTTGTGGCCACGAACTCACAACATGGCATTTCCAGCCGAGAGCATGGCTAGACTAAGGAAGGCAGCCCCCCTAACTCCCGCTTCCCGCGGTCACCTTTGCAGGATGTACGCCCGGGAGTGGAGCTGATTGACTCCAGGAGGGATTGAGCTTGGAGCCCCGGCCAGGTCTGCAGCCCTCCGTGCTCTCTACCCAGTGAAGTGAAGGCAGAAGAGAAAGATGACTGCCAAAGCTCTGCGATGAGGTCTCAAGGTCTAGTTCAAGAATGATTGGATTCCAACACGCCCTTTATTCCCCCCTGCTCCCTGGTTTAGGCAGTTTATCCCGAGCATGGCCACCAAAAAGCTCCCAAGGTGGACCATGAAGCAGGTAGCATTTGGTAGAGAGGACGCTGTAGGGTCTCCTTCTCGGTAATCAACCAAGACCATCAGAGCTCCCAGCCTGCACCTGTTGTTTCTTCTGCCCGGGCCCCCTCCCTTCCTTGCCTGCCTAGTTCATACCTGGTGCGCTAAGATCAGCACACGTGCTACTTCCTCCGGAAATCTCTGCCCAAGCTTTGCCTCCCTTCCTGCCCAGGCCGGGTGGAGCCCCCTGTGTGCTCCCACACTCTGCCTCTCGTGGAGTCAGCCCTCGGTAGGTGCCGGTTGAATGCATGGGTGTTGGGGGAGAGCAGACACTCGCGTGAATCCGGAGCAGATTTCAGTAAGAGCCACCAGCCTTGGGAGCAGAAGTGAAATGCGTTCTGGTGGAAAGAGGCCAGGAGGTGTGCTGATAAATACAATTTCCACGAGGAGCCGGGAGCCCACATTTTTTAATGTCCGTGGGGGACGGAAGGCCCGGGCTGAGCTTGCGTTCACTGCTCTTTTGATGACAGGTGCACAGGACAGGCAGGCACTGTGTCCTATGCAGAAGGCCCGTCTTGGGGTGTGGAAGACGATGGCGTCGGCATTCTGGAAACTCCTGCTTCCAACACAGCCCACTAACGGCAGAAGGCCCCTTCTCTGAGGCTTCACCTGGCGGCTCTGGCCTGAAAAGCCTGCCAGGCAGACAGCCCTACCGCTGAGGAAGGTAGCCGACCTCCCTGGGCTATCAGAGTCCAACTTCCCGTCTTCAAAACCAAGGCGTTGAGATGGGATTTGGGTAATGTTGATGGTCACCTGGTGGACCAGAGGGCCCCAGCTGGGCTTGAGTCGAGTGTCTTCGTCATCCCCAGCTCCAGACAGCCTCTCTCCACGCAGGACCCCGGAGCCTCTAAGAGAAGGGGCCCGAAGGCCAGGCCCGACTCAGGGGAGAGAGGTTTGGAATTCAAAGGGGGTTTTTTGTTCTCGTTTGTTTCACTATTTGCCTCTTGGCCTAGCCCTGCAGGGTTCAAGTTTGAATCCTAGGGCAGGAAGCAGGCATAAAGGAAGCCACACTGCTTCGGGCTACAAATACAGCCCCCCCCCCCACCACCACCACCGCAAGTGTTGGCAGCAGCAGCACCCAGGGCTCCAGGTAGTGCCTGGTAAGGGGCAGCGCCATGGCTGATGGCAGTCTCCGCAAGGGCGGCCTGCTGGGAGGCGGGGTGGGACACTGTCCCACGACTTAGAACCAGAAGCAGAAGCAGTGGGGGCAGGAAAAGGGAAATTAAGAGCAGGCATCCCATGTGTACGACCAGATTTATTTCTGCGCACATGAGAGACACCTTCAGAGGTTTCCAGAAATGCTCGTCCATGCTTGGAGGTCATCCAAGGTCCAATTCCAGTTACCCCAACCCCCACCCCCAGCGATACGGCCTGGGGAAACGGGAGACACATTTTTTTCTTTGCTACCTCTCCTCTCACCCCAAGGCCTCCCCCCACCCCCCGCTGATTTTCAGTGAAGACTCCAAACTGAAAAACATTTCTTCAAAGTCACGTAAATGTCTTCAGCGAGTATCAAGAGTTTCCAGTTGTGCACAGCTGCGAACCACAGCCGCCTCCTGCCTGCGCGTATTCTGCTTTGAATCTGGGCGAGGAGAGGGATGCACTCAGGGGCCCCGGCTCCCAGGAAGGACACCATGGGGCAGACCATCACCGTGGAGCCACCCCGCCGCCTCCACGGGCTCCCGCTCGCCACCTCTTCCCACGCGGCGTGGGCAGGCCGGCGTCCCCAGGGGGTCCTGACACACCACGGCGTCTCGGGGCTGCCCTGGCAGTGTGGTTCCCCAGGGACGGTGACAGCACGCCCTTCCATCATGCCTTTCAGCCAAGGAGCCAAGGGGCTTAACTTCAATTGCTCAACCGAGGGCTCTGTTTCTGGGCTGCGAGTCCTCGTCCAGTGTGAATACGCAGAGCGAGCCAGGAGTGCAAGTGTATTGATGCGGGTCCAAGGAGGCCATGTGCCCCGGCTCTTTGCAAACTCCCATCTGGGTTTTATTTTGCAGAGGCCACGGCCCTTTTCCGTGTAACTAGGGAGCATCTGGGAGCACAGCTCTCCGCTTACCAATCAAGAGCCCTCGAGGATGGAGTCGTACTGGGGTCACGGGGCTCTCCCCCCAGGGGACACCAGCCTGACTCCACCCCAAGCTGCGTGCAGTGTCCAGCTCAGTGTCGCCAGCTGTGGCGGGCCAGGTGTCTTCCCACCTGACCTGGCGGTCTCCCAGTTGAAAGGTCAGAAAAGGAGCTGAGTGGGGCGCCCGGGTGGCTCAGTCGGTTGAGCGTCCGACTTCGGTTCAGGTCATGATCTCGCGGTCTGTGAGTTCAAGCCCCGCGTCGGGCTCTGTGCTGACAGCTCGGAGCCTGGAGCCTGCTTCGGATTCTGTGTCTCCCTCTCTCTCTACCTTCCCCTACTCACGTTCTGTCTCTCTCTCTCTCAAGAATAAAAATTAAAAAAAAAATTTTTTTTAAAAAGAGGAGCTGACCTGTTCCCTCAGGCCCACTTCACCCTGAAATTGCTAAGCCAGAGCTTGGGTGTCCCCCGGCTGTCTCTGGCTCACACCACTTTGTGAGTGCCGGAGCTCGGGGGTTATAAACCGTCCTCACCAACGCCTGTTCACACGCTCCTGTGAGCGTGTCTTTTTAATTCAGTTTCTTTTTTTATTGACTACGGCAGGTCCCTTTCAGTGTCCTTTGAAAACTCTGATCTTAATCCTAAAATCCTTATGGAAACAAAATAAAGTTTAATTGGGAAAAAAAAAGCATTTTGGTTGATACAGGTGCACTTGAAGGAGAGGGGGGACCTGATTCAACGCTAAGGTGAATCCACTGCGCCGTGAATTCCAGAACCCCGGGGGGCGGGGGCCACAAGGTACCACGGGGCACGGGGCGCAGGCCAGCACGCTGGAGCCGGCACTGTTTGGAATCCTCGGTCTGGCTGCGTTTACCGAAGACAAGCTGTTCCAAAACAATAAACAGCGGCAGCTGTGGGGGTCCTGCCCTGTTCTTGTCTGACTCCGCTGCGCTCAGGCGTCGGCTTAACTTAGTGCAGAAAAAGGGAAAATTCGGGACTGGCATCGTGGTGAGGCATCTTTTATTCCTCGGGCCCTGCTCAGAAAGGCCGCAGGCCAGAAGCCAAGTCCTATGAGGACACGAGTCTCTGTGATCCAGGCAGGGGCACCGGGGCCCTGGCGCGCTCTGAAAAGCCAGCTTTGAGAAGAGGGCACTCGTAAGCAGGCTCCGTGGTCTTATTTTGTTTCATGGAGCTCCCCCCCGCCCCGATTTCTAGGTGTGCCCCGGCTACGCCTCAGAAGAAGGCCTGTCTTCAAAGCTGGACCGGGAGGGGACAAAGGTGGAATCCACCATCCCTCCCAAGGTTTGGTTAGAGACTCTTTAAAGAAGCATCCCGTGGAAAGCAATCTGGACTAAGACGTGGGACCGTGATGAGCCCGGGGAAGTGGGGGGCTTCCAAGGGACCACAGTACACTTACGGCCACGAACTTGTGGCTCGGGGCTGCAGAAATACACCTGATTTCCAGCCTGAGCTCCAGGGCTCCCTCTAAGTTACAAAGGAACCGCCCC
This sequence comes from Paguma larvata, assembly GCA_030068075.1. Classification (NCBI taxonomy): domain Eukaryota; kingdom Metazoa; phylum Chordata; class Mammalia; order Carnivora; family Viverridae; genus Paguma; species Paguma larvata. Next base: position 9,133,626 of record CM057843.1, read on the forward strand.
CCCCCCCCCCCCCCCGCTCGCCCACCCAGGAGGACACGCAGGCAGATCAAAGCTGGATAACTTCCGTCGTAAGAACACCTCCGCTCATCTCCGCCAGGAATGCCATGATAGGGCAGAGGTGCCTGCGCAGGCGGGATGGCCCCCACCCTCTCCTTGGTCCCCACGCGGCTTCCAGTCAGCTCGGACTTACCTTGGAGCTCTTCAAAGACAGTCTGACGAGAGTGTACAGACCCGGGGTCCTTCCTCCTCGTCTTCTGATTGGCTGGGAACCAACGCAGGGTTAGAGTTTGGTGCAGTTGATTGGGAGAGGGCGCACCTGTTTCACGGGAATCTGCCTGGGGCCCTGGTCTCCAGCTCTGCTTCTCTGTCAGTGTCCAGACCTGGGGCTGGATTCCTCTTCAAGCCCCTCCAGTTTCTTGTGTGTGTGTCGGTGCTGGGATCCTCCGTGGGCACCCCTGGATCCTCTGGGTCCAGAAAGCCCTGCCCGATCTCTACTTGAAGAGTTGGCTGATACCCACCGTAGATCTGAGGAGTCGTTCTTGGGGACCAGACAGAACCTTCACAGGATGGAGGTCAGTGTGTGGATGCTTCTTGGGTCCACTTTGATGGCCGAGAGGCCCGTGTGAAATCTGGCCCAGCTGCTCGATGGCCCTGGACCAGGGAGGAAAGGGTGCCTCAGAGGGGTCCCTCTGATCTGCCCGGCTCCCCCAAAGCTCGCAGATTCAGCTCCCTTGGCTCACTTTGGCAGCTTCGATGTTCTCTGTGGATCTGTCAGAATGTGGATAATCCAAATGCTTCAGAATTTCCCTTAGAGGGTGGCAGTGCTGGGCTCCCGGGTTTTAGCAGGGGCAGGTGGAGACCCCCTCCCAAGCTCCCCACAACAGACCGCACTTTGATGGAGAGAGCTGGGGCACTGGCCTAACATGCCGACCTCCCACAGCCTCACACCCCACCTCTTCCTCCTGGCCGATGACCTTGAAGGCCATCACCTCCTTGGAGCAATTGCCGTCTTCCTGGACGCCTTTCCCAACCTGACCAGGATGAAGGAAGGCTTCTTAGGATCTGCCCGGGAATACTGGGGGGCAAATTCCTTCCAGGGCGCTGAGTCCTCCTACTGCCAACACCCCATGCTTGCCACAGCCCTAGGAAGCTCTGCCAATGCTCTCGGGATGCCCCACGTTGAGGGAGGGCAGCCCGGGGTGTGCACCTGGTGGGATCAACAGACCCACATACTTGGCCCATGGCTAACAGTCCATCACCTCACTAACTACTGAGCTAAGACTGTGCCCTGTTGACTTTGTAATCTATTCCCACAGGCCCTAAATGAAGGAGCGACTTCCCAGTACAGAGGCACCTGCCAGTGTAGGGGGCAGTGAAGGGGGCCATCCAAGGCAAGGCGCCTTGTAGCAGCTATGTGACTTGGACCAAGTCAAGGCCTTCTTCTGTTACCTGAAAATGAGTGAGGAAGGTAGGAGGGCTGAAGTTTGCCGGCAGACCTGTAACACCTACTCCCTTTAAATCCTGACTTTAACAGGTCCCAAGCAGGACGAGTAGCCTTTGTTCTCGCCGGGGTGCAGACTGGGTGCCATCATGGGGCGTGCACAGAGCCCACCTCTCCTCCCGCCAGGACACGCCTCTGCTCAGAGCGGGCACCTGCCAGCTAGGTCTGGGCACATCTCCTGCTTGAGGCTCTGAGCTAAACACCCATCAGAAGCTCCCGGGGTAGGGGGGCTGGTGGAGGGGGGGAGAGCTTCTAAGACTTAACTAATAATCACGGAGGTCTCTGTGAGCAAAAGCAGGAGATTTGAGAATAGCTACAGCCGACAGCTACTGAAGGGTCCCCACTCCGATAGGGCCTGTCTACTATGAATGAGAGGCCCCTGGCCCCTTGGACAGCCCGCGGGCAGCCTGCCGAGCTTGTCCACGTCGTTCAAGGTTCCGGTGTGCACCCACTGCAAAATTCCCCTGTCTGGTGTGGTCACAGCCTGTTCAGGTGAGCAGCCAGGCCAGGGAGTGATGCGTACCTCCCCCCACCCCTCCCCAGAATCCCCTGAGGATACTCGGAGTAGGTCCTCTTTTCCTCCGGGGCAGAAATGAGAGCCAGAGACACACTGAGAGCCCGCCCTGCTGAGCCAGGAGGCGGCTGGAGCCATACGAAGCGCATTAACTATTAATAATTTCCAGTTGTTTGCTCGCTGGGTTCGGCCGGCTCCCCGGGCCTCTGCCGGCCGGGGCTCAACTCTGGCTCCCGCGACCGTCAGGACTAGCGCCCGCCGGGCTCTGCCGGGCCAGGGCCGCGGCACAAGGCGCCGTCAGGAGCGCGGTGCCAGCAGGGCCCGGTACCCACCCGTAGCAGGGCGCGGAGCCGGTCGGGGCCGGGGTGCCTTTCCTTCCGCCGCGAGGCGCGCCCGCGCCCCCCGCGCGCGCCGGGAGCGGCCGCCGGGGGCGGGCCGGGGGCAGCGGCACGGAGCGGAGCGCGGGCGGCGCACGGCGGGAGCGCAGCGGCCCCTGGCGCCGGGGCTCGCGGCGCGGCCGGGGCGGGGCGGGTCCCCGCGCGCCGGGCGGGGGCGGGGCGGAGGGCGGGGCCGGGCGCGCGGCGGCCGGCGAGACCCGGACGGCGCGCGGGCGGGCCGGCACGGAGGGCGGCCGGGCGGGCAGCGGCCCCGGCCGGCGTGTGAGCCCCTCGCGCCCCTCGCTCGCCCGCGGCCCCCGGCCCCCGGCGCGCCCACAGCCATGGTGGGCCGGCTGAGCCTGCAGGATGTGCCCGAGCTCGTGGACACGAAGAAGAAGGGCGACGGCGTCCTGGACAGCCCGGACTCGGGGCTGCCCCCCAGCCCCAGCCCCAGCCACTGGGGGCTCGCGGCGGCCGGGGGCGGCGGCAGCGGCGGGGACCGCGCGCCCGCACCCGGGACGCTGGAACCTGACGCGGCGGCGACCCCCGTGGCCCCGGTGAGTGGCCCCGCGCCGGCCCCTTCCCTCCCCATCCCACCCGCAGCCTCCGGGTCCCGAGGGACCGCCCGCTCGGGGCGCGCCGTCGGCGCCGCCGCCCGCCCGCCCGTCGAGACGGCGTGGCCATCGCCGGGAGCCCGGGGCGGGAGCGCGGCGAGAGCCTGGCCAGCTGGAGCCGGTGGCTGGAAAATTGTCATCGCCTGGGAGGCGCGGGAGCCCCGGGAGAGGCGCGCCGCCGCCTCCTCTCTTCGGGGTGGCGGCCCCCCGGGACAGCGAGGCTGGGGCTCGCCACATTCCCGCCCGGGCCCGCGTCGAGAGGGGCCCGGGACACGGAGAAGGAGCCCCAGCCTTCTCTGTACTGGGGGCCTGGCACACCCTCCCCGCCCCGCTTTGCCCCTGCGGGGGGCGCCCCCCAAGGGCTTGGGGAGAAGGGTGTGCTTCAGCTCCCTGATTCAGAGAGCAAGCGGGGGCAGCCTTTGGGGGCCATGTTAGTGGCGGGAGAGGGCCTTTGAGAAAAGTTACCCCATGAGCTTCCGGCCTCCTGGTGTTCCCCCCCTTGTCCTGTCACCTACCCCCTGTCTGGCACTGGATGGCTGGGAGGCCTTTCGGTGGGTGGAAACTTCCAAAAAGGAATCCTTTAATTTTATTTCAAAATTTGTATTTAAGGAAAAAACACCTAGCCTTTTTTGCCGCAGGAATCGCTCAGGTGGGGTTTATGGCCTTTCCCTAGAGCTCAGGGGAAGCCACATCCTGCCTACAGCCAAGACCCAAAGCGGGGCTCTCAGCCCCCGTCCCTTCCCCTCCGGAACGGGTATTTACAGTGCTTTCTGTGCACTTTGAGGGGCGTGGAAGTCTTGACCCACTGACCCTGTGTCTGAGACCTCGGTGCACACGCGCATTTCTATTGGAAGGCAGCACTTGCTTCAACTTGGCCTTCAGAGCCCTTGCTGTCTGGCGCACCCCCTGACCTGAGGCGGATACTTACGTGGGTTCCTCCCTCTACCTGGCCTGCCTTTTCCCTCTGAGCCCACCCCCTCCTACCTCCCCGACACCCAGCTGCCTTTTTGACCTATAGAGCCCTGCTGGCCCTTCAAGCCCAACTTGTCACCTCCTCTGGGAAGCCTTCCTTGATGCTTCCCGAGCCATGCCGAAATCGGTGGCGTGGGCCCCGTTCTCCGGTGGCACGTTGTTCATGCGTCTGTTGGAACTCCTGCTGCGTGTGCCATCCCCAGCCTGGACCGGGGCCAAGGGGCGTGCTTAGGGAGTGTCTGTTGAGTGGGCAGGGATGAGGGAGCCAGGAAGGCAGGGGCAAGAGACTCGAGCGCTTGTGTGGATTCCTGGCTGCAGTGTGAGTGTTCGAGAGTCGAACGCCACTGGCTGTCCTGCCGCAGCCCCCAGCACTGCCCGAAGGCGCTCCCTGGGTTGAGGAGTGTCCCCAGGGAGCTGGGGACAGAGTAGGGCTCCCTGCCAGTACTTGGGGGTGTTTCCGCAGCTCTGCAGCAGCCAGCGCCCACACCTTCCCCTGTCCCCCCTCCCCCGCCCACTGACCTTGGTTCCCAGCCACGGCCCCTCCCCCAGCCAGGGCTTCTTAAACTCTCCACCCAAGTTCAGGAGCTGCACCCTTTGCCCCTCCCTCACCTGCTATGGTCCCCTTCCACTTCCGTGTTTCCACCCTACACCCTCACTTGACACTCTGCCCTGGTAACATGATAAGAGCCTTAGAGCCTACCTTCTAGAAATGTCCGCTTCCTTCTCCACCCTGGATGATCGGGGGGCGGGGCCACCACCTCCACCTCCTGGCCCCAGCATGGCTGGTTCTCTCAAATTAGGCAAAGAAAATGACAGATCGCCAGTAAACCCGGGACCCCAAACGGCTGCCCCCCGCCCCACCATTGAACACTTAACACAGAGCCCAATTCCAGTCACATCGGGTGAAAACCAGGTCTAGGACACACCTGTCCCCCTGACTCAGGCTACTTGACAGATCGGAGTTCGGGGCTTGGTGCAGGCCAGAAGCCAGGTAACCCCTAGGAATCCTGTGCTCTGGTTTCTGAGTGCGGGAGGGTGGCGCGGAGAACTCGGGGCTGTTCACCTCACCGGTGAGTCTGTGGGGCTCCCCATCTTGGTCGGGGGTTAGTCTGGCCGTCCCCGAGGCAGAGAAGGCGGCGGGGAAGTTGGACTGAGTCTTCAGTGTGAAAAAATTCCTGGTAGAGTTTTGTTTTGTTTCGTTTCGGCCTCTTCCGAAGTGTTGCCGAGACAGTGACAGGGTTGGGGGACACGTGATTGAGGGTTCTGGTGAGCGAAGCCCCAGGTCGTGCGATGATGTGCGTTGATGCGGCAGCCCCAGGGTCTGGCCACGGTCGTGACATTGAGCTCCTCAGCCTTTCACCAAACCTCCAGGCACGGGCTGTGACCCAGACCTCTTGGCACCCTGTGCGGTGCTCGTCCCCTGCTGGGGGCCGCCCTTCTCCGTTCCCAGGAGGAGGAGGACACAGACCCCAGTCGGCTGGCCGTCAGCAGGAGGCTCAGAGCCAGGGCCTCTGGGGGGGGGGGGGGTGTCAGACCCGCCTGTGGCCTGACCGCCTTCTCCATCCCCACAGACCCCAGCATCTCTCCCCAGCCCCCTGGCCTTCGCCTGCTCGCCCAGGCTCTGCCCCCTGTCCTTCGGCGAAGGAGTGGAGTTCGACCCCTTGCCACCGACGGAAGTAAGGTAAATACAGCAGGCCCTGGTGCGATGGGATTTTTTCCTTGCTCCTTTTTTTGGTCCAGAAACCGATGCTTGTTATTTAAAGAAAATGAGTTCCTCACAAAAGTGTGCCCAAGGCCTTTCATGGCGTGTTGGGGACCGTCTTGGATTTCTCGTGTATTCTCACCTTTAAGGCAGAGACACGCCTCTTAAAATAAAAGCAAGATCGTGTTAGACGTAAAGTCCGCGACTTGCTTTTTGCACTTCGCGCAGCCTGACCACCGGGCACAGCCTGACCATCGGGCGGTTTACGATTTCGTAATAAAGTAATTCCTCTTTCCACAAGCTGCTTCCTCGGGGTCCCCACCCCTGCTTGAAGGTGCTGTAACCTGGTCTCCGATGACAACTTCACTTGTAATCTGAAAGTGCCGTTCTTTGGGGAATTTATCTCATCTAGGATTGCCCGGGGGACAGAGATTCGCTGAGAGCCTCTGTTAATGGTCTGTCTTCTCGGAGAAAGGAATTTTACTTTTGGTCGCTGGTGGGTTTTTTCCTGGAGTCTCAGTTCCCTTAACACAAAGGGCCCTTTGATGGGGAACAAAGGCCGCTCACCGGTTTGGAGGTGAGCGGTGAGGTCCTTTATTCCTGGGGAGCTTGCATTTTGAACAAAATGAGGACATGACTTCGTGACATTAGCTTCCACCAGCCTCTTACCTGCTTGCCTAAGGGGAATAGAGGTTTCCGTCCTCGCCATCGCCATCGGAAAGAGTGCTAATTCTTACCCCCTGACTGTGGGGGGGCGGCTAGTGGGGGGCCCTGCTGTGTCGTGCTCATTCTTATTTCAAGATCTATGAAGCTGCCATAATTACTCAGCAAAATGAACTAATGCTTTGCTTACATTAAAAAGAAGGGAAAAAAGGTAGGTTCCAAGTTACCAAAGAAAGACTTAAAAAAAAAAAAGGAGAAGAGGGATGTTAATTTATTTTAGGGAAATCAAGACTGTAATTGGCTTTGACCGATAAGGTCAGATCTCAGAGTCTCTGGTTTGAGGCGGTCTCCAAACCGGAAGCCAAGATTGGGCCAAGTGCTAGTACGTGGTATCACTGAACTTTCAGAACCAGCATTCAAGATCCCTGGGTTCCTTCGTCCTCTCTTCAGAGAGCTGGTGGGGGGGGGGGTGCCTGGCTCAGTCAGTAAAGCATGTGACTCTTGATCTCAGGGCTGTGAGTTCAAGCCCCACATGGGGCATAGAGCTTCTGTTGAAAAAAAAAAAAAAAGATAGAAAGCTTCTGGTGACTTCAGGGGACAGAGAATACAAACCTTTCACCCCTAGCGAAGCGGTGGAATCCGCTTTAGAGCCCCAGCAGCACTTGCCGCGGGCTAACACTCTGCCCCGTTCTTACTGGTCACCTTTCGCAGAAAGAGGGACGGAGGCTTGGAGAAGTAAGTTGCCCAAGCTCCCGTAGCTCCAGTACGCGGCACGGGCTCCAGGGGCGGCCGCCCACAGCGGGACGGCGCGTGCAGGGTACACTTGCGCACCCGCGTGTCACCCCCAGCCCCGCTGCTCGCTCCCGCCGTGACCCGGAGCTCCGCACCTGCATTTCCTCTCCCAGGGTGGCCAGTTCAGCCAAATTAGGTCCTGGATATGAAGTGCTTAGCACCGAACCACACAGTAAGTGCTGCGCCTCCTTGCCGCTTCTGACCAGAGTAGCCACAGCTCAAGGCGTGCGCCCCACGAGAGGCTCGAGGGCACAGCGGGGACCCCTGAGCCCCCAGCTCAAGGGAAACGGCTTCGTGCTGCCTTCTGTCTCCCCCGCCAGGTACACTTCCTCGGTCAAGTACGACTCGGAGCGGCACTTCATCGACGACGTCCACCTGCCCCTGGGCCTGGCGGTGGCCTCCTGCAGCCAGACGGTCACCTGCATCCCCAACTGCACCTGGCGCAGCTACAAGGCCGAGGTGCGCTTCGAGCCCCGCCACAGGCCCGCCCGCTTCCTCAGCACCACCATCGTCTACCCGAAGTACCCCAAGACCGTCTACACCACCACTCTGGATCACAACTGCCGCAAGACGCTGCGCAGGTTCCTGTCCAGCGTGGAGCTCGAAGCCACGGAGCTCCCGGGCGGCGACTGCCTCTCGGACGAGTGCTGACTCGGGCCGGGCGGGGTCGCACCAGCTCTTCCGCTGCCCTTGGCTGCCCTCGAGCGTGGCTCGCGCCCCAGAGGTGTCTGACCCAGAGATCCCTCTGAGCCCAGCCCGGGGAAGGAAACAAACCTCACGGCGTCATGTTAGAACCATGGAGAGAATTGGGTTTTCCAAAATGGTCAAGTTGCTTTTGAAAGGAGTGTGTGGCTAGTCCGCTGCTGCCTGGTTTCGCCCAAAGTCTCAATTTGCTGAGAAAACAGGAAGCCGAGCGGAGCGAAAGGAAAACGGCCCCGGTTTGAAATAGGGAGGGAGGAGCGAGCTCTTCTCGCATCTGTCGGCTGGCCGGAGGAAGGCCGCGGAGGAGGTCTCCGGGATGGAAAGAGTGAGTTTGGAGACACTTCAGCCCGAGGTGTCTCCCCCGAAAGCGGTGCTAATTCAGTAAGCTGTGACATCCATATGGGTTCAATCTGTGGAGAGCCGAGTTCCGTGCCATAGTTTTTTTCCATTTCCATTTGTATTTCCTGTTCACCAAAACTCTTGGAATTCTCGAGATCTTTTTCATGAGCTCAAAAAACCCCAAACCACAATATAAGATGCCTTTAAAAAAGAAAGAAGGAAAGAAAGAAAGAAAAATTTCCCCCTGTTCTCACCTCTTCAGGAGAGTCCGGTCAGCCAGTGGCCAGTTTGAGAGCAGCGGCTTCGCTTCTGGTTCCTTCCACCCTTTGGTGCCAAGCTTGGGCTCTGGCAAAGCGCCTTGAACCCTTGGCATCTGGTAATGTCTCTGCAGGCTTGTGTAACTCTCCCGATATGTATTTTGGGGTTTCCAAATACTTTCCTATTTTTTCATAAGGCGAAACATAGCAGAGGGCCCTTTGGAGAGAAACAGAATTTTTAAAGAATGCTGAGGGAAACCACTTTTGGGGACTCCATGAGGGGGGTTTGCTCACAGTGGGAATGGAGGGCCACACCTAGGACTTGCCGCCGTCTGGGAGGGGGCAGGGGTAGATGGTTTCATCGGGGCGGGTGTCCTCTCTGAGGACCTTGGGTCAACTGCTTTTAGGACCTTGACAGTGTCAGCACCGCAGAGGAATCCCACCAGTGCCTTAGGTCTAAGCCCGACAGCGAGAAAATCGCCCCCTCCCCCGCTCCAGGGGAAGGAAGGGTGACTTCAGGATAGGGATTAAGGTCAGAAGTCAAACTCCAAGACTTGGTCACTGTCGCGATGGTACATGTTTCTCTTAACTGCTTGTTTTAGTGTGAGTGTCGGTCACGGTCAGGGCGTTAGGCGCGAATGGAAGTCGCTTCGTGAATTTGGCTGAACCGGCCTCAGAAGCAGAGACGGTGGATGGGCCGCAGGGCGCGGTGGGCCAGGCCGCCTCTGGCTTCGGCCCCCTGCCCACCTCGCCTCCCCCCTGCCCCGGCTTGCACTTCTCCCTGCCGATCCCTGAGGTTTTTGAGTAAAGAAAGCGGCAGATGGCTTTTTCTCTTCCAATATTGGCAAGAACATTCCACGGATATTTCCTTCGAATACATCCACATCCTGTCGCGTGCTCGAGGGCTATAGCGTATCGTAAACCCGGCTTCCTGCTGTATCTTTGGGTTTCTGTTGATGCCTTCTGTGTGTCCTGAGAGCGAAATCGGTAGCTCTGTAGGTACCCTGGAGCCACAGCAGGGACCTCTGTCCTGAGGAGGGCAGGCGCGATGACCCTCACTCTCCTTTAAAGTCTTCGGAAACCCCGAGAGCCAAACCGCCGGGTGCCGTCTTCCGCTTCAACAGTGTTTAGTCTGCCGCGCCCCCCGCGCTTGGACACCTCTCTTGGCGGAACCCGTGGTCGGGTCCGTGGGTCTGGGTGTGCCATGGCAGAGTTCAGCAGGGGCCCGGAGACGGGGCACTCTGGGACCCCACAGCCCCCTTCGTCCTGCAGAGTGACAAATGCCGTCTGCCTGTGAGAGTAAAATCACCCGGCATATCTTGACAGAAATGGATTTTTCTCTCTGATTTCATAATCTTATCATTGAAGACGAGTGGTAAATGTAGTTTTTAAATTACGTTAGGAGAAGTCCCAAGGCTTCGCTGTGGCCCAGTGGGGACACTTGAGTGGCGGGAGAGACGCGCGGGAGAACACGGCCTGGGAACACAGCCGCTTTGGGCGACGTCCGTGAGATTTCTTTGTTTCGGGGGCCGTCGGGTTAAGTTTGAGCACATCATCCTAGGTGTGGCGAGAACCTGAAACGTCTCGGTGGAGTGAGCAGCAGGGCGCGATCGTGGATGCGGACGGCAGGTGGACGAGCAGGTCTTCCCTTCAGTTATTCACTAGAAAACCAGCCGGAGTTCTTTCTGATCTTCTCGTGTTCTTCAAACCTGCTTCCTGCAAGGTGCGCGCAAGGAGGCTGTGAAGACGTGAGGGGACACTTAGGGTGGCTCAGGTGGCGCTGACCACCGGTGGATCTGTGCGAGTCTACAAGGTGGAGGCAATGATTTTTTAAACTTGCTCATTAAAACCAAACATTGCTAAGCGCATCTGGGAAATCCAGTTTACTTATTAAGTAAAACGTCTTTGGGGCGCCGGGCCGGCTCAGTAGGGAGAGCACGCGACTCTTGAGCTCGGGGTCACAAGTGTGAGCCCCACTTTGGGCATGGAGCCTACTTAAAAAAAAAAAAGCCTTTTTTTTTCTCAGTCTCTTAAATTATAGCTTCCATGTAATAAGGAGGATTTGTATTTTCAGAGAAAGTTGTTTCCTTTTCAAATTCAGTTTTTAAAAGAATGACTACCTTTTCATTTGACTCTTTTCCTGTTTCTAACCTTAGGAGATCTGGAATAGCATTTGACAAAAACTCCTTTTTAAATTTATCTTGACATCTGTCCCATTCCATTTTGCTTTGTGATTTCTTCGTTTAACAATAAATTATCTTTAAAGAAACAGAACTTAGTGATGCCTTTCTTTTTTTAAAGTAGAATTGTAATGTTTTGGTAAAGAGACGTGAGAAAAACAGCTCCTCATCTTGAGATATTTTAAGATGTGATTTGTGCCTTAATCTAACTATCCTATTTCTGTCGGGAGTATGCATTCCCCTGGGCGTACAAGATTTCACAGGGACCCCTCGGCACAGGCAGTTTGAGGGAATTTGTTCCCAGATTCAATGTGTACTTTCTCCTAAAACCCATCCGCCCTGCTGTTGTGACTGGGCCGGTCCATGCTCCCCACCTCCCCTTTCAAATTGCCTTTCTCCCATTTCGCAGAAGAAATACACGCATCAGTCTAACACATCTTAATTTTACGGTGGGGTGTTACTCTGGGCTGGAAAAATCCATAGGCACTAGACAAAGGGACAGAAACCTCGGTATCGGGGCCCCAGCACCCCACTGTAGGGTTTCATGTCTGTCAGTGTCCCACAGAGAATTTTGTCAAGAATGAAGTATGGTAGCAGAGGCCAGATTGGCCTGTGTCGGGAAGTTCTTCCTCCGGACCTCTCATGCGGTGAGGCCGTTGAAGCGATGACACTATTCATTTAATACCCACAATCTCTTCAATCTCACACTGTTGTCTTCCCTGAGGGAAGGCCCCCCTGGGCAAAGTGTTGATAAGAAAAGAGAGCCGATAAGAAATGCGAAGGCATCTTATGTCAGTCAAGTGTCAAATTCACGGCAAGACTCTGTGCCTTATCTGTTGGTCTTTGAGTTACAACTCAAGGATGTCCCAGGAGCAAATTATCATTTATGTACTATCATGTTATATATTCAAAGCCAGTCTCTTTTTAACAGAGATGAAGTTTAACTTGGCTGGTAGGGACGACAACAAGAACTAATATTGCCACTTAGGTTATATAGTGTACATTTCCCGTAAAGCGAATGAGCTAATAGCAGTTCCAAGGTTTTGTTGGAAAAATATTTAAAGCATGTAAGATTAAAGCTGCGTGTGTGCGTGCGTGTGTGTGCTTGTGTGTGTGTGCGTGTGCGTGTGTGTGGTGTGTGTGCACGTGTATGGTGAGAGAAGCAAATACATGTTGAAATTAATAATGTTTCAATTTTCCCTTGAAAACTACCTTTCTGGGGGCGCCTGAGTGGCTCAGTCGGTTGAGCGTCCGACTTCGGCTCAGGTCATGATCTCGCGGTCCGTGAGTTCGAGCCCCGCGTCGGGCTCTGTGCTGACAGCTCGGAGCCTGGAGCCTGCTTCGGTTTCTGTGTCTCCCTCTCTCTCTGCCCCTCCCCCACTCATGCTCTGTCTCTCTCTGTCTCAAAAATAAATAAACATTAAAAAAAAAGAAAGAAAAATACCTTTCTGATCATATCAAATGAAGCTGGTATCTCAGGAGAAAAAGTAGCAGGTATAATAAACAATATGATAAATCTTTTCCCTTTAACATTTTTTAAAGTTTATTTATTTTTGAGAGAGACAGAGACAGCCTGAGCAGGGGAGGAGCAGAGAGAGAGAGAATCCCAAGCAGGCTCTGCACGGCCAGTACAGAGCCTGATAAAGGTTTGAACTTACGAAACTGTGAGATCATGACCTGAGCCGAAACCAAGAGCTGGATGCTTAACAGACGCAGTCACCCAGCCGCCCCTAATACTGTGATCAATCTTAGGAAGCCTTTTTGGTATACTTCCCAAGATGACTTTATTGATTAGGTAACAAATCATATTACAAAAGATGCCTCTTTTCAAAATTCTTTTTTTTTAATGTTTATTTATTTTTGGGAGAGAGAGACAGACAGAGCATGAGTGGGAGTGGGGCAGAGAGACACACACACACACAGAATCCAAAGCAGGCTCCAGGCTCCAAGCTGTCAGCACAGAGCCCGACTCAGGGCTAGAACCCACAAACTGTGAGATCATGACCTGAGCCAAAGTCGGATGCTTAACCGACTGAGCCACCCAGGCGCCCCTCAAAATTAAATCGTAATAATTTTGTTTTAGAGTATAATCACTATGAAGTGTTTTGTTCATAACACTACTTCCCAAAGCGCTTTCTGTGGAATAAAATGAGGTTCTATATCAAATAAGTTTGGGAACGTGTGCTGGGCGGCTCAGGCAGTTAAGCTTCCAACTCTTGGTTTCAGCTCAGGTCAGCATCTCACAGGTCATGAGATCGAGCCCACGTTGGGCTCTGTCTGTGTTGACAGCGCGGAGCCTGCTTGGGATTCTCTCTCCCTCTCTCTCTGCCCCTCCCCTGCTCTCTCTCTCAAAATAAATAAACACTAAAAAAATAAGTTTGGGGGGGCGCCTGGGTGGCTCAGTTGGTTAAGCGGCCGACTTCAGCTCAGGTCATGATCTCACAGTCTGTGGGTTTGAGCCCCACGTCGGGCTCTGTGCTGACGGCTCAGAGCCTGGAGCCTGCTTCAGATTCTGTGACCACCTCTCTCTCTGCCCCTCCCCTACTCAACTCCGTCTGTCTCTCTCTCTCTCTGCCCTTCCCTTGCTCAAGCTCTGTCTCTATGTCTCTCAAAAATAAAAATAAAAACGCTAAAAAAAAAGTTAAAAAAAATAAGTTTGGGAAAATGAAAAGCTGAAAATACCAAATATGTTTATTGCAGGGCTTCTTAGAACACCCGCCTCAGCGGGGCGCCGACCACAAAACCGCAGCGGCACCAGCAGCATTCATTTCCTGTGGGAAATTCATAGGTCTGATAGGGCAGCACTGCCCAAGGGGAGCCGTTGAGTTCAAGTTCATTCCACTCGTCTCTGAAGGAGGCTAGAGATAGCCTCCGGAGTGTGTTATCTGGGGCACATTCTTCTGAGGCGAGAGGTCCAAAGATCCCAGGGGAGCAAGTGAAACGTACAAAACCTCTTAACGTTCGCACCAGAAGCTGCCGCCCGGTCACTTCCGTGCATGTTCTGTTGGCCAAAGCAAGTTGCAGGGTCAAACCTCACGTCCGTGAGTCAGGGAGCCACACTTCCCCCGTGAACGCGGGCAGGAGTAAATGCTGTACAATAGTAGCCTTTACTGTAGCCTTTAATAGGATAACGTGGATGGCGAATCTTCAATAGGGGCAATCCAGTATGCGGCATTTCCCACACTCATGGGACCAGAGGACGCATGAGCATTTCACGGACTAATGAAGGAATAAAAAACCTTGGACTAATGTTTTTTGAATTGCACTTTAATGCCAGTAAAAACAATGTACGATCATCAGAGTCTAGTCAGCAAGGCCCAAATCATACTAGATGTTTCCAGCGGAAGGGATTTCATACAGAAGATCGACCACACAGCTGTCAGAAGGCTAAAAGCTGTCAGAAGGCTAAAATGAAAAGGGGACCCGGAAGTAAGCCCAACTATTAGTAACTGCGTGGAGCGGCTCCCAGCCCCCCCACCCCAAAAGTGCAGAGCCCACTTGGGATTCTCTCTCTTTCTCTCTCTGCCCCTCCCCTGCTCGCACACACACTTCTCTCTCAAAAATCAACATTAAAGATGTATTTTTTTTTAATGGCCAGGGGACTCGAATAGACACTTCACAAAGGAAGATACATGGAGTACAATTAGCACCTGAAAAGGTGTTCAAAACTCTTACTATGGATCGCGTGATTCCTAGGGGCGAGGCCAAATGCTTTGCGCTATGATGGCATGTGATTCTCACGGCCCCGAGGAAGGTATCTGCATCCCTCTTTCCAGATACGGTCACTCAGGTTGGAGAGGCCACTCCATTTGCCCGAGGTGACACGGCTGGCACATAGAGTGGGGAAGGGAGGAATTCAGCTCTGATGTCAGAACTCACATTTTCACCGCTATGCCAGACTGTCTCATAGCAGAAAGGTGACCACAGGCCACCCCCACTCTCACCACCCACGGAAAGAAAACACCAATGCAAAGCGACCGAGGCATCCTGAGGCCACAGACTCTTCCGTGCGCTGCACTCCCAGCCACTACGGTTGACCCGGAGGCCACGGCAGGCGCAGCCCAGCTGTCCACCTTCTACTGGCTGTACCTTGAGCACTGGGGTGTCGGGCAAGGTCCTGGGGCTGAGAGTTAACACATGTCCCCTCTCCCCCTCCCCTTGGGGCCGTGCCAAAGCCCTGGTTCCTCTTCACTTGGTTCCATGGTGCCCTTCGACCTGGACGGCAACACGGAGAAGGCCATTGCTGTCTGCTTGGGGGCCCCTGCCAGGGGGCTCTCCGGGGGAGGACAGGAAAGGCGGGAAGGAGGCTGCTCAATCAGCTGGGGCTAACGGGGACCAAGATGGCCGCTTCCGCTCAACTTTCAAAAGAGCATGGTGACGTTTCGTATCGGCTTTCAACTCTTCCCGAGTACACCGCGGGTCTTGAATGCCTTGGAAGGCAGGGACCTGATCTTCGACCTCCGCTCTGACCCCCTTGGGACCTACGCTGTGTTGCACAGAGACTACCCTAGCTCGGTCTGCATCTTTGTGCCTGTGGGTGATCCCCGCGCCCCCAACCGAAGTAGGCCTCCAGGCCCGCATGTTCGGCAGGCTGGAAATGCCAGGAAATTAACACACATGCACCCCCTGCCCAGCACCGTCCCTCAGACAATGCCCACGGGCAGCACAGGAGCCCAGCTCCCTCGCTCTCAGGCCGGAGAAGACTGGTGGTCTTTCCCTCCCTGCGCCTTCTCTGTGGGTCTTTCCTTCACCTCCCAAATAATCTATCTGCATTTGGGTCCTTGTCTCAGGGCCGGCTCCTGGAGCACCCAAACTCACCCAACACATGGTCCTCACTCAATAAAATTTTGTGCGAGAGAAGAGCATTAATTTAGGACAAATAGCATAGTGAGGCCTTTTTAATGGTCCACAACTGTGCTTAAAATCCCGTTTGAAGGGATTAGAGGCCTATATGTATATTTTTTAAGCGAGGTAAAATTGGTATAGAACATTCCAGACGTCCCAGGTGTACGTACTTCAGTATTTGCCCACACTACAAAGTGATCACCCCCACAAGTCTGCTGACCGCCCATCACTGTGCAGTTGGGCCCCTTTACCCATCTCCCTCCCCCCCTCCCCTCTGGCACCCAGCAATTGGCTCTCTGGGAGGACCTATTTAGAAAAGAAGCAGTATTCCTTTGGAGACTTCTCATAATTACCTCCTGGGGATGGAGTTCAGGAACTCAGTTATTTTGATGACCCCATCAGGGCAGGGAGTCTGTGTGATTAAAAAAAAAAAAAAAAAAAAAAAGCCTCCAGGATATTTGAGGAGCTCTTCCGGGGCCTAGAGAAGCATGCTGTGTTTTACCCGTTAAATTAGCTTAAGATTTAGAACTGTCATCTGCACGCCTTCTCCTTCGAGGGGAAGATCACAGACCTCTGAGATGAGAAATGAAGTAAGGAAGAGAACCCATCTGAGGGAGAAAAACAAACGAACAAACGAACAGATCCTGAAGCAGCGTCCATTACACGGCTGAGGTCAAGGGGCTGCGGCCTCCCGGGGCGATCCGGGCGCCCCGATGGAAGGAGCGAGGCTGACCTCCTGGACACCCCAGACATCCGCGTCCTTCAGATGCAGGTCTGATTTCCTTTTATTATTCTTTTTTTTTTTTTTTTTTTTTACCGCGTAAACCTGTGCGGAGGACAAAGCGCCAGCCGGCGGGTGTCGGGGGTGGCCGGTCACTCCGGCGGAGCCGCGGCCAGGTCGCAGTGCGCGCCGGGACCCTCGCAGAAGGGGTCGGGGCCGCCGTCTTTCCCCGGGGGGAAGGTGGCGCGGCGCTCGGGGCTCTCCTCGGCGCCCGGGTCAGGGCGGAAACCCTTCAGGGCCAAGACCCGGTACCGCTTCCTCCGGTTCAGCTTATAAACGCGAATCCTTTCTTTCTCCGCCTCCGGGTCGGCGAGCACGCCGTCCCAGCGCAGACTTTCGTTGACCTGCTTGGACAGGCGCTCTTCTATTTCAGCGCCGGGGCGCAGGCTCCGAGCGGAGGAGTAAGGCGGGGCGGGCTTGCTCTCGGCTCTGTCCTGCTTGCGCTCTGGCCTCGGGCCGTGGTCTTTGCCGGGACTGAAGATGTCATGGAAGGAGGAGGCCAGCTGCGGATTCTTCAGGCCTCGACTCTGATGCTTATCTGCTGGGCGGAGGAAAGGCGTTAGCGTCGTTCTGGCCGCTGCCTGCCTGCCCGCCGCCTGCTCGGGTGCGATGCCCAAGTCACCGAAGACTAGGGAGGGGACCTAGGGCTCCACTAACTAAGCCCACCAGCCTTGTACACACCCACCGGCTCTATGCTTTCCGTCAGGTCATTTTGCGGGGAGGAGGAACCATTTATTGAGCACATACGATAGGCCAGGTCCTCTGGCTAAAGGCTACTAGCCCTATTTTCCAGGAGAGGAGACTGGAGACTCCAGAAGTCTAATTTATCGGGGCACCTGCGCGGCTCAGTCCGGTAAGCCTCGGACGCTTGATGGGGCTCAGGTCATGATCTCACGGTGAGTTCCAGCCCTGTATCAGGCTCTGCACTGACAGCACGGAGCCTGCTTGAGATTCTCTCTCTCCCTCTCTCTCTCTCTCTCTCTCTCGGCCCCTCCTACTCGTGCTCTTTCTCTCTCTAAATAACACTTTAAAAAAAGAAGTCTAACTCAAGCACCGTCACATAGCGAGTGGCAGGGCCAGGATTCGAACACAGGGCTGACTCCCAGCGCTCCGTTCTTTCCCCCATGCCATTCATGCTCCACACGCACTTGGAGGTAACTTCCGGTTTCAGGAGTCTATGCCTCTACCCTCGTCGGGACTTCTTCATGATGGGAGAAGTGGACCCCAGCAGAGAAGCTCCCTCCATCTGACTGTGGAATGCAATATTATGCCAAGCCAGGAAATCCTTCTGCTTCGTGGCTTGTACCGATGTATCTTATATTAACAGCATTTCTGAATTGTAGGACACTCAAATAAAATACTCAAAGTTGTGGCTCTTTCATCAGCTCATCCTTCTACTTTTGGGGAGACAGAAATCCCTCCCAAAAAAGAGAATATAAGACCAAAAAAACTCCTGTCTGGACATGTCTGTATCTTCCTACTCCTCAAAAACAGCTTGGTGTCCCCTGTTGACATTATGCGTTACACGCTGCTCTAACGTCTAGAGTCAGAAGCTAAGCCAAAGAGACAAGACGTCTCCTAATTTGGTTTTGGAGATACACACGGGGCTTTTGGACCTAAACTCCAGAATTTCTTTCTTGCCTTTCTAAGAAGATTCCACCTGAAGTCCTTGTAATCTTCTCATGGCTTCTTCCCCCCAATACAAGGATGACATGGCAAAGGCTGCCACTCCTTCTGCCTCCAGCCTAGCCGGTGGTGCAGTGGGCTGGGGGCCCAGGAACTTGAACCAAGGACCAACTGTGCTGCCGGTCAGGGCTGCCGTGCCGGGATCAGGGAGAGCCGCCTCTCTGACGGTCAGGGCCCCAGAGGGGGACCCCACAAGTGACACTGGAGACTTAGTACTCAAAGGCAGGTGCATTCCGTGTCACCGTTGTGCTCTCCATAAAGTGGGTGCTCGGCGCCTCTGTCAAGACATCAGGGGGATGGGCGGTTCTGGCAGAGGAAATTCATGAGCTACAGGTGGCCTGTGGGATTGTGGCAGGTGTTGGCGTGTGTGTGTGTGTGTGTGTATGTGAAGTGTCCGTAAGACTGGACAACCTGGGGGCGCCTGGGCGGCTCAGTTGGTTAAGCGTCCCACTTCAGCTCAGGTCATGATCTCACAGCTTGTGAGTTCAAGCCCCGCATCCAGCTCTGTGCTGACAGCTCAGAGCCTGAGCCTGCTTCCGATTCTGTCTCCATCCCTCTCTGTCCCTCTCCTGCTCATGCTCTGTCCCTCAAATATAAATAGACATTAAAAATTAATAATAAAAAAAAAGACCGGAGCACCTGAGTGCATGTGGTGGCATGTGTACAGGAAGTGTCGGGGGTGGGGGTTGTGCATGTGAGTGTGTAGCAGAGGACTCCTGCGTATGTGTAGACCGGGGAAGGGTGTGCCTGAAGGGGTATCTGTCCTTTAGTTCCATTCGGTGGTTATAATGATATAAGGCGGCTGCCGTTGAGGGCGTTGGGGATTATAAGAGTATGTAGCAGTGACTGGTGTGATGGCTCGCCCTGGCCAAGGAGGGGGGGGGGTGGCGGCAGATGACAGTCTGTGCAGGAAAGATACTTTATGCATTTACAGAATGTCTAACATCTAGAGGACAGGTGCCCTGAGCGCATGAGACAGAAGGCAAAAGCCTGTGTTTCTGTGCCTGTTGGTCACTAGTGTCTTAGGATCTTAGGACTGGGGAAAGTGTGTGTGCGCGCGCGTGGCTATTTAAGATTCTGAGTTTCAGCGAGGGATTAGGAAATCGAGGGGGTGTCTGTGCAAAGCTGAGTTGCTGCGTGGAGCTGGGAGGCTCTGTGGGAATAATGCTGGGTATGCTGGGGATCTCTGTGGGGTAGAGGGTCTCCATGGATGTTGAGAATTCTCCATGCAGGATTTGGGGTCTCTGTGGACATGTATGGTTTTTAGGGGGGTAGGGCTGGGGCATCACTGTGTTGCATTAAGGGGGAGGACCTTCTTTGGGGCTTCTCTTCTTTTTTTTTTTTTAAATATTTTTCAGAGAGAGAGAGAAAGAGAGAGCGCGCGCATGAGCGGGGGGAGGGGCACAGACAGAGGGAGCCACAGAATCTGAAACAGGTTCCAGGATCTGAGCCGTCAGCACAGAGCCCGACCAGGGGCTCGAACTTGGGAACGAAGAGATCGTGACGGGGCTCGAACTTGGGAACGAAGAGATCGTGACCTGAGCCGAAGTCGGCCTCTTAACCGACTGAGCCACGCAGGCGCCCCGAGTTTCTCTTTCTGGTCTGAAGTAGTCCTGCATGTCGACGAGGGATCTCTGTGCGGAGTGGGGATAGGTGACCTTGGAGAAGAACCTCTGGCCCCGGAGCCGAGGCCGCCGCGCTAACTGCTCCTCTTACCGTCTCCCTTGCCCGACCCTTTGGTCTTCTTCTTCTTTTTCTTCTTCACCTTCCGTTTGCTCAGTTCTGAGGCGTTGCCTGCGATGGGGGGCAGTTTGGCTCTCTGCGAGCTCGCAGCGCCACCCTCTCGCTCCTCCTCCTCCTCTTCCTCCTCGTCGTCGTCGCCCTCTTCGCCGTACCCCGGCGCCCCGGTCCCATCGCGGCAGTCCATGCGCCCTCCCGGCCGCCACCCGCGCCTGGCGCCGCCCAAGACCCGCTGCCGCGGAAGCTAAGCGCCGGAGCGGGGCCACGCGTCTCCATGGCGACCGCCGCACACCGCGCGTGCGCAACCGGGAAGCTGCAGCCCGGGGGCCGCCAGGGGACGCAGATGTGCGCATGTGCCTTTCAGTCCGTGTGAGACCTTGGCCCCGGACGTACCGTGGAGGTTCTAAAGCATGGGCGGACGCACGCGCTCACTTCTGTGCCTTTTAAAATACTGTTGGCGGGCGCCTGGATGGTTCGGTCGGTTGAGCGGCCGACTTCGGCTCAGGTCATGATCTCGCGGTCTGTGAGTTCGAGCCCCGCGTCAGGCTCTGTGCTGATGGCTCAGAAACTGGAGCCTGCTTCAGATTCTGTGTCTCCCTCTCTCCCTCTGCCCTTCCCTTGCTTACGCTCTGTCTCTATGTCTCTCAAAAATAGAAACATTAGGGGCGCCTGGGTGGCTCAGTTGGTTAAGCGCCGACTTCGGCTCAGGTCATGATCTCACGGTCTGTGAGTTCGAGCCCCACGTCGGGCTCTGTGCTGACGGCTCAGAGCCTGGAGCCTGCTTCAGATTCTGTGTCTCCCTCTCTCTCTGCCCTTCCCCTGCTCATACTCTGTCTCTATGTCTCTCAAAAATAAATAAACGTTTAAAAAAAAATAGAAACATTAAAAAAAAATTTTTTTTTAAATGCCGTTGGTTGTCTACTAAATGTATACCTCCCAAGTTCCAGTCTCGGTAAGTCCACCCTGGCCTTGCAAGCCCAACGCGTCTCAAACAAACCGGTTTCTCCATGGTTCTCCAACAGAACAGCTGGATGGGCAGAAACCTGTCCCTGTGCCCTCACCTAGGCCAGATTCACGGTCATGCCTGGCGCTTGAACTTCCAGACCCCTCCTAAATGGCCTTTCCGCTTCCAAACCCTCCTCACAAATTCTTTATCCATAAGCACTTCTGCTGTCATGAGCTTTTCCAGACAATCGGCTAAATTTCACTCTCTTGCTTAAAGCCCTCCAGTGGGTCCCCGTCACAATACCTATCAAGACTGAACTTCAGGGGCGCCTGGGTGGCTCAGTCGGTTGAGAGACCGCTTGCGACTCAGGTCGTGATCTTACAGCTCCTGAGTTTGAGTCCCGGATCGGGCTCGCTGGACCCGCTTCAGATCCTCTGTCCTCACCCCTCCCCCCTGCCGCCCCTCCCCCGCTCGCGCGCCCTCGCGCGCGCTCGCGCTCTCTCTCGCTCTCTCTCGCTCTCTCTCGCTCTCTCTCAAAACAAAACAAAAAGCCTGGACTTTAGTGTGGCTTACGAGGCGTGGTGGGATCTGTCTGCTTTTCTTGCCGGGCTTAGCCACTGCAGATCGTAGTTTCCAAACACGACTGCAATAGTATCTCTCGTCCCACTGTGCTCTTCTAGAATCCGACCACTTCCGCAGCAAGAGACAGAGCCTAAGTCCATGGCCCTTCAATGTGGGTGGGTTGGTGGACTCACTGGTAACCCATGGAAGAGGCCTTGGCTCCTTGCCTGGTTAGAGCAAAGTTACCCGCGGCATCCGCGTCAGCCTTGGAGACCTCAGCCCCCTGGAAGGAAGTCTGATACCCTGAGGCTGCCGTGCTGTGAAGGTGCCCACCCTAGACCACATGGAGAGACCGTGAAACTATGTGAAGGGAGAGAGAGAGAGAGAGATGCCCCAGCTGCTCCGGTCCCCACTTTCCCACATCCAGCCGTAGTCTGACTGCAACAGCAGGAGAGACTCCCCCCGCCCCCACCCCAGGCCAAGCCCGTCCTGAGTTCCTGACCCCAAGAAGTGGTAAGAGACAAAATGATTGCGGTCACTGACAAAGCCAAGTTCTGGGGGAACAAGACATGCACCATAGTTACCTGGAACATCGGTGCCTGATTTTAGCCATTCTAGCGATGAGGTTTTAGGGTGATGGTGGGGTCCTGGGGTTTGGGGCTGACGACTACAAAAGAATTCTTAAAGACGTCTTTGGTGCAAAAAGGTGATTTTATTAAAGCACGACCCGTGGGCAGGACCCGGTGGGCGGGAAGAGCCGTGCTGGGGTTGTGAAGAGTGACTGCTTACAGACTATGAAGTTGGGGGGGGGGGTAACGTCAAAAGGGAGACCTCCTGAGGGACTTTGATATGCTAACGAGGGCTCCCCAGATACCTGAGGCCTTGCAGTGGTCCAGCCGAGGTGGTTTTCCCTCGAATAAGGCATTAACATTAGGATGCGAGGGGGTTCCTGGGGAAACTACTCTGTATTTGCCTCCAGTGTTTGTTAATGGACTGCAGGTTATAAAGAGATTTAATGTTCCCTGCCTGCCGTTTCCGTCTTGCCTTTGGCCCCACATCACTATGGAGGGGTGATGCTGGGGCTCCAGGAAACGGAACCTACAGGTTTCTGGAGATTATTCTATTGATAAGATTGCCTCTTTCTGGTAATTTACCAAGACATTTGTAAACCGATGGAGACTCCTGTCCTGCCTGACTGTGACCTCTATCAGTTAACCATTTGTATTCTTTCCTTTCCTTTGTCCTTGGGCACCTAGGAGTGCCTGAGGACTGTCACACACATCCTACCTGGGGAGGGGGGGGGCGGGGTGCTAGCTTGTGCTTTGCCCTCAGCCTGCCTTATGCTCCCTCATCACTAGTATGTATGAAGTTGTATTTCTCAGGGGTTGTAAGTACCATTCTCTGAGGACTAATGATGGTGAGCACTTTTTATTTTTTTAATGTTTATTTATTTATTTGGGGAGAAAGAGCATGAGCAGGAGAGGGGCAGAGAGAGAGAGGGAGACAGAGAGTCTCAAGGGGGCTCTGTGCTGTCAACACAGAGCCTGGCTTGGGGCTGGAACTCATAAACTGTGAGATTGCGGCCTGAGCTGAAGTCAAGAATCAGATGCTTAACTGACTGAGCCGCCCAGGAGCCCCGGGGAGCACTTTTTAAACTGCTAATTGACCATTTGTGTCTCTTACTTTGCGAAGTGTTTGTTGAAGTCTTTTCCCATTTGGTAACTGGAATGTTTATGTTTTTAGTGTCGAGTGGTAAGAGCTCTTTACGTGTCTTGGATATAAATCCTTTCTCAGTTATGTGGCTGCAAAGATATTTTTCCAGGTCTGCAGGTGGTTGATTATTTTCTTGTTAGTGTCTTTTGATAAGCAGGCGTTATGGGGCACCTGGGTGGCTCAGTCAGTTAAGCGTCCGACTTCGGGTCAGGTCATGATCTCACGGTTCATGAATTCGAGCCCCACATCAGGCTTTCTGCTGTCAGTGTGGAGCCTGCTTGGGATCCTCTGTCCCCCTCTCTCTGGCCCTCCCCGGCACACACACACACACACACACACACACACACACACACACTCTCTCTCTCAAAAATAAATAAATATTAAAAAAAAAAAGCAGACATTTTAAATTCTGATGAAGCCATTTTATCCATTTTTATTTTGGTTTGGTTTGGTATTTTGGTTTTTTTTTTAAGGTTTAGTATCCTGCCCAAGGAGTCTTTCCTTACTCCTAATCACTATGATAGTCTTCTGTTTTCTTCAAGAAGCTTTATGGTTCCGGGGTTTAAGGTTAGGTCCATGATCCATCTCAAATTAATTTTGTAAATAAGGTCAGAAAAGGGTCAAGATCCATTTTTTTTTTCAAATGAATTTCCAGTTCTTCCAGCAGTTTTCTTCTTTTTTTTTTTTTTTCAGCAATTTTCATTAAAGAGACATTTCTCTCCCCATTGACTTGACTTGGCTTTTTTTTTTTTAATATCAAGTAACTGTGTATCTATCGATCCATTTCTGGACTATTCTGTTCCAACGATCTATTTGTCTCTCCTCCCACTGATACCCCATTGTCCTGGATATTGTAAGCTTTACAGTAAATGTTGATGTCAGGTAATGTATGTCTTCCAGCTCTGTTCATTTTCAAGATTGTTTTGCCTATTCCAGAGCCGTTGCTCTTTCATATACATTTTCAAATCATCTTGTCTCTTTCCTCAAAATAGCTTGCTGGGATTTCGATGGGGATTGCATCAGATCTATCAGGTTCGGCACTCTTTTACTCAGTAATGACAGTCGTTAGTATTGATCCACGCACATTACTCTGTAAAGGACTGTTCTGTGGTTCTATATGTATGTCCTTAGTCCTCTCAGACACTGACTGGCAAGCTCCCTAGTGTGTCCAGCACAACTCTGTACATACTGAGTGCTTGGAATCTGCCTTTTGCCTGTCTGCTTTTGTCCCTAGGAGTTCAGTGAAATGTAAAAGACAGAGATCCTTTGTGCAAAGGACCACCTGCTAGTAGAGGTGTCAGTCACATCCAGCAAAGGATTACATTTTTGAATAATCATCAAAAGCTCTTGCAAGCAGAGGTTGGGAAAGTATATCCCAATTTGATAGATGAGGAATCAGAGAGATGCAAAGCGACTTGCTCAATCTCTCTCTGTTAATTAGCCACCAAGTTGGGCCTGAAATTGTAACTGAACTAATGTGAGTTCCCTCCTTGGTGAGTTACAGGTAGAAGCTACACCGGGTCGAGTTGTCAGACAACGGAAACTTTATTTGCAGCAAAGAAGGCAATCAGAGGGAATAACTTCCCAAACTATAACTTGCGAAGCCGTGACTTCCCAAGCAGGAGTGTGTGAGTTTTTTTGTTTAGGGTGGGATGAGTATTCAGAAAGAGGAGTTGTGTCACTGTAGGTAGAGGTGAGCATAAGGTCACGGACGAGTGCCTATGCATACACCGTATGTTATGTTCCCGAGGTTCAGCTCCTTCTTGGGTGGATATTTTAACGTTACAACGAGGCAGAGGTAACTGTTGGTTACTCCAGGGTCCACCTATCTGCACAGCTGTGCGTCCTGGTTGAGCTCAAACTGGTCTGGGTGGCCAGGGCCGCCCTTTCGGTTTTTATCACAGGAAGCTGTGCCCGCGGGATCTTTTGCCTGAATTCAAGGACAAGCTGGAGATAGGGCGCCTGGCTGGTTCAGTCGGGACACGTGCGACTCTCGATCTTGGGGTCTTGAGTTTGAGCCCCATGTTGGGGATAGAGTTTACTTAAAGAAAAATAAGCTGGCGAGAAGACTTAAGGAATTATAGGACAGAGGCGAGTGGGTACGTGCAAGGGTCGGGTCTTGGGGTCCTGTTGGTGACAAAATCTGTACTCCAGTTCTGCATCTCTTGCAGGAGAGCAGTTGGTTTTGCGGTGATGTTCGCTGACCAACAGAAGACATGATAGTATTTTCATCACTTGTTTCGGCTTCCTTGTTTATACTTTCTCCTTGTGGTCTCGGTGGCTGGTATTGTTTGGAGCAGGTAAGAAACGAGGTTTCTTGACAAGGGTCAAGTTTTCCCTTTGGCCGGCCCTGACGCGGGCCTGCCTTGGAGAGCTTGTGACTTTATCCCTTTCCTGGTACCCGCTGAGCCGGGTCCCTCCAGCTGGCTGGGCTGCTGGTTCCCACTCCCTGCTCTGCCCTGCCGCTTTCTCCATGCTGTTGGGTTGTTTCTCCTGAGGCCACTAGGTGGTGGCAAGTGGAGACCCTGCCCTGGGTCCCGTACTTCACAGCACCCGCTCTGACTCTCCTGTAGCTGCCTCCCCAAAGGGCAGGAAGCCTGTGGAATCAAGTCCTGCTCACCTGGCCCCTCTCCCTCATCCTTTTTCTGTTTTTGTTTTTAAGTTTATTTATTTATTTTGAGAGAGAGCACGCAAGCCAGGGAGGGGCAGAGAGAGAGGGAGAGAGAGAATCCAAGGCAGGCTCCGCACTGTCAGCACGGAGCCTGATGCGGGGCTCCAACCCACCAACTGTGAGATCAGGACTAGCGTGAAAGCTGAAAGTCAGATGCTTAACCGACTGAGCCACCCAGGTGCCCCTCCCCCACCCTTCTAGCCCACACTCCGAGTCCTGGCGTCTTGGACCTTGTTGCCCTAATGGCCCCGGCCCATGTGCAGGGGCCGTCTGGGCCTCTTCCCTGGCCCTGTCCTCCCGAGTAGCTCTGGGCCAAGGGCAGCACAGAGGGAAACTCCTAGGCGGACCGAGGCGTCCAGACCCGTGCGTCCAACGACCCTGTCAGTCCGTGCAGGACGGGACTGGGAAAGGCAAGAAGAGTGCGCAGGCCACGGGCTGGGGGCACAAGCCCAAAGGCCCGGAAATTTTACATTTAAATCCCGCTGTCCGATTGTTATGAAGGTCTGGTCGTCAAGGCAGGAAATAGTGCATATTTTATTTAACAGTATGTCCATTTAATTTATAACTTTTAATATTTAGGCGCATGGTGTGTGGGCCTCTGTCTGCACTCTGGCCCCGGGCTTTGCCGCTGTTAGGAGCAGGTCTGCTCTGTATCTTTCCTCCTTTTCTAACCCGCTCCGACCGCGTCCTGATTTTCACTTGTGAAATAACACAAATTCAACCGAACCGATGTGGAGATCTAATCGGCTTTCCTAATCTATTCGGGAATCGGACAGTATCCCATGTAGCAAGTAGAGAGACGTGCTGCCGGGCTGAGCGGAACAAAGGAAAAGTTTTTAAAGGCAGAGAGAGGGAGGAAAAAAGGAGAGAGAGAAAGGAAGAAAAAAAGGAGAGAGAGAAAGGAAGGAAAGAAGGAGGGAGGAGGAGGGAAGGAAGGAAGGAAGATGCTAAGGGGAGAGGAAGAAGTCTATGAGTATATTTCCTACTATTGACCGAGAAATTCCATGTTGACTGGTTAAAGCTTACATTCCTGGGGGGCTGAAACTGTAGTCAGGTTAAGGTGTTAGGTCCTGGTTAGCTGACTTGGCCTAAGTGACAGTATTTTGAACCCGTGGTTTTCTTTTCTACACACTTCATACCTCATGTCATCTTAAAAAAAAAAAAAAAAAGTTAAAGGAAAACCCTCCGACCAGTTATATAAATTGCACTGTATCCATCTGGTGGAGTCCCTGGGAGCTTCTGAACAGAATGAGGCGGGTTGATTTCGGCTTCGGGACCGAGGCCAAGAGAGTGCTCATGGAGAAGTGTAGGGCGGCAGCAGTGGCTCGCTGACACCTGCTACCCTCCCCCCCCCCCTCCCCTCCAGCCCCACTGGGCTCCTTGCTGCTGCTTCAACGCGCCGAGACCTCTCAGTTCGGGTCTTTACACACGCTGCCCCCAGAACACTCTTGCTCTAGATGCCCTGCCTCTATTCTAAAGGGTGCCGGAATAAGCCACCGCCAAATATCCCTCTTTAGAGTGTGGTTTATTTTGAGCTAAAGGCCATTGAGAACTAGCAGGCACAGGAAAAGCTCTAAAAAGCTCTTGTAAAGGAAACTGACATTTACAAAGGACATTTACATTTGTAGAGCTGTCTCCCTCTCCCGTTCCAGAAGTGAACTCTTAATTCAGAGAAGTCGCTGGCTGAAATCAGGGTAACAGACCTTACTAGGCAACGCTTGCTCAGCCTACTTCTCCGCCCCCCTTCCCACGTTCCCTCCCCGCAGGAGCCCCAATCCCCTTCCCTCTGTGTCGCCTCAGGTGGTCACAAGCCTCCAGCACCTGCCCCCCCCCCAGTTACATTTTTTTCTTTGTAAACTCCGGGGGGCGCATCTAATTAAAACTTTTATTCTCTTGTTAACCTGTCTCTATCAGTTTAACTCACGGGTCCTCGCCACCCAACCTGGGAGGATAGAAAGAAAAAGATGCTTCCTCCTCTAATTCAAACATTACCTCATCAGAGAAGCCCTTCCTGACTACTGTCCCCGACAGTCCTTTATTTTCCTCCAGCGCACTTACCGCCCTGGGACGTGGACTTCTAGGCGTTTGTTTGTGCCTCCTCGGTCTGCCTGCTCGGATATGAGCTGCCAGCTGCGTTGTCGTCACTGCCGAACCTCCGAAGCCCGAAGCGGCTGCTTTACATACAACAAGCACTCGGTACACACTTGTCAGGGGGTCTGGCTGGCTCAGTTGGAGAAGCGTACGATTCTCATCTTGGGGTCGTGGGTTCAAACCCCACATCGGGTGTAGAGACCAGTAAAAATAAATAAACTTAAAAAAAAAATAGGGGCGCCTGGGTGGCTCAGTCGGTTCAGTGTCTACCTCTTGATTTTGCCTCGGGTCACGATCTCACAGTTCCAAGGTGGAGCCCCGAGTTGGGCTCTGCGCCGACAGCACGGAGCCTGCTTGGGATTCTCTCTCTCTCTCTGTCTCTCCTCCTGCTTTTCCTCCTACTGGTGCGCATGCGCACTCTCTCTCGAAATAAACTAAACTAAACAAACAAACAAACAGGTAAAGTGGTTAAATGGTTGTCTGTGAAAGGAGGGGAAAGACAGTTTTCACCTTATTTTCTTTTGTGCTGCTTGAGTTTGTTGCCACATGCATATAATACTTATTTTTCAAATGATTTCTTTTTTTTAATTAGAGGGGAAGAGGGGCAGAGTGAGAGAGAGAGAGAGAGAGAGAGAGAGAGAGAGAGAGAGAATCTTAAGCAGGTTCTACGGTCAGCAGGGAGCCGGACTGGGCTCGATCTCATGACTCTGGGATCATGACCTGAGCCAAAATCAGAAATGAAAAGTCAAACACTCAACCAACTGAGCCACCCGGGTGCCCCTCAAATAATTTTTTTTAAGTTCCATAAATTCATCAATAAGAACAAGAATTTTAAAAATGTGGTTGACGCATAGGTGGATTTTGAGGGACTTAGCAAAAACCAGGGGGGAGGGGAAAGAAAAAAAAGACACAGAGAGGGAGAGACACAAAACATAGAAGACTCTCAAAGACTAAGAACAAACTGAGGGTGAGGGGGTGTGGGAGGGGGGAGAGTGGGTGACGGGCATTCAAGAGGGCACTTCTTGGGATGAACACTGGGTGTTATATGGAAACCAATTTGAAAATAAATTATTTAAATAAAATTTAAAAAAATAATAAGACCCCGGGTTATTGATGCCTGTATTAAAATTTAAGACACGCTGCCCCGGAGCGTTTGTGTCACATTGAAATGAATCAAGACTCCCATATTTTAAAAGGATTTTTAATCAGGGAAAAAGCAGTCAGGAAAAAAATTGCTTATTAAAGTAACAAAGAGTAAAAATAAAAAGAGATTTTGCCAAAAAAGAAATGTGGTTGAGTCGCGTGATGGAATTGGTTTTATTTTATGGGAATGAAAAACAAACAGACAATGGTCAGCTGTGACCACGTGGATGAATCTCTGAAATGTTGAATAAAAACATCGCAAAGGAACACAGATCAATGACTCTACAGAGACAGAAAGCAGATCAGTAGTTGCCAGCGGGGAGGAAGAAGGGGAAACGGAAAGTAATTACCTAATGGATGTGGAGTTTTCTTTTACCGTGATGAAAAACTTTGAAACTAGAGAGAAGTAGCGTTTGCACTGCGAACGCACTAAATGCCACTGCATCGTACACTTTAATATTGGGAATTGTCTGTTATGTGAATTTCACCTCAGTTAAAAAGCACAGAGAATGTCCCCGTTTACATAAAGCTTAAAGCATGAAAAGCTGATATCCTGTTAGGATGCACAGGTATATAGTAAAAGTATAAAGGAATACCAGGAAACCAGAAGCCCTAAATTCTAGACAAGTTTCCTTCTGGAGTGTGAGAGGTGGATCATGACTGCAAAGGTTACACACGGAGCCTCCACTAGATTGGAAACATTTCATTTCTTTTTTCTTTTTTTCTATACATGTATTTATCTATTTTGAGAAAGAGAGAGAGTACGGGAGAGACAGAGAGAGAATCCCAAGCAGGGTCTCCACTGAGCAGAGCACATCCAAGTGCCCCATCTTTTTTTCTTCTTTTCTTTTCTTTCCTTTTTTTTTTTTTTTTTGAAAGTAATCTCTACATCCCGGTGCGCCTAGGTGGCTCAGTTTGTGAAGCCTCCGACTCTTGATTTTGGCTCTTGTCAGAATCTCAAGGTTCATGAGATAGAGCCCTGCTTCGGGCTCTGTGCTGATGGCTCCTGATGGCTCAGAGCCTGCTGGGATTCTCTCTGCCCCCCCCATCTCTCTGCCCCTCCCCCTCACTCAAGGGCTCTCTCTCTCAAATGTTGGTTTATAATTAAATACATAATAAATAAATAAGTAAATAAGTAAATAATCTCTACATCCAACATAGGGCTTGAACTCACGACAAAGATCTTGACCGTCATGGAGAGTCCCATACTCTACTGACTGAGCCGGCCAGGAGCGTTTCATTTCTTAAGGTGAGCAGCGGGTATATCATATATGTATATGTGATATTGTTCTTTTATACCTTTCAGTATGTCTAAAATATTTTTAAGTTTTTATTTGTATTTATTTACTTACTAATCTCTACCCGCGGCGTGGGGCTTGAACTCGTGACCCCAAGATCAAGATTCACATGCCCTTCCGGCGGAGCTGGCCAGGTGCCCGTCTCTAAAATGTTTTCTACGTAGAGGTGTCTGGCTGGCTCAGACAGTAGAGCCGGCCACTCTTGATCTCAGGTTCGTGAGTTCAAGCCCCGCTTTGGGCGTGGAGCCTACTTAAAAAAAAAAAAAAGTAAAGGAAAATGTTTTCTAAGCAATTCACAACCTCACGCAGCTCCAGCCCGTACATCTCCTTAGGATCCTAGTATCTGCTGAATTTTGTCACCTCCATTTATATGTTGTAGTCGTAACCCCAGGAATGCAGAACAGGACTGTATTTAGAGATAGGATCTTTTTTTTTTTCTTCATTTTTTAAAAAAGTTTATTGATTTTTAAGAGAGAGAGCAGGGGAGGGGCAGAGAGAGAATCCAAAGCAGGCTCTGGACTCTGAGCTCTGAGTTGTCGCACAGGGCCCAGTGCAGGGCTTGAACCCATGAACTATGAGATCATGACCTGAGCCGAAGTCCGACGCTTAACCAACCGAGCCACCCAGGCGCCCCTAGAGACAGGGTCAGTATTAAAGCAGTAATAAGTAAAAATGAGGATATTAGAGTGGGCCCTAGTTCAACGTGACCGGCATACTTAAAAGAAATTAGGACACAGACACGCACCGAGGGACGACCGCATGAGGACACACCAAGAAGAGGCCTCAGAAGTCACCTCTGGCAGCACCTTGATCTCAGACTTCCGCCCTCAAGAAGCGTGGGAAATAAATGCCGTTGCTCTAGCCCTCCAGCCCGTGGTGCCTTGTCGTGTGAGCCTAAGCAGAATACACCCGTTCGGATTTTTGTCTTCTGCCTCCCGCTCCTCGCCCCCTGTTTCCCTCTCCACTTCCCCATCCTCCACCTTCTACGAGGCTCACTGCCCGACTTCCTGGCGTGTTTAGCCACCAGAGCAGACGAACCCAGCACAGAAAAGCGGGGAAAGACCCGGGGCTCTGCCGTTGCCTGAAAGACTCCTCCTCCCTTTGCCTGTTTGCAGCATTTTTAAAACCCCATCTTCAGACCTGGACCCAGACCGCGTAGGAGCTGGGGTTCCAGAGGGAGAAACTGGCAGTGAGGATGCCAGGAGCTTGGAGACCACTTGGGCTGACCTGACCCAAGACCTGGTGGGGGGCGCATGGAGCCCGGGGGTGGGGGGGCTCGCGTGGGAAGCCACCCAGCTCCCCACCTGCCCCGCCCTGGCCGGCTGTGTCCTGTGCTGGTTACCGGCGGGGGCTCTGGGACCAGACTGCTTGGATTTCAATCCTTGTTCTGCTACTTTACTTGCTGTGTGACCTGGGGCAAGACTTGACCTCTCTGTGCCTCAGTTTTCTTATCTCTTACATAGTTGTGCTAACGAATACTTGAATACTTGCATTCTAGAGCTGTTGAGAGGATTTGATGAGTTCTTTGAAAAACTTTGACCTAGTTCCTAGCGCAGCAGGTGAGATAGGGAAACGGAAAGACTGCGCACAAACCTGCTTTTTGCTCCTTTCCCTGCTTCTGTTCTTGCTGGGACCCGCACCCCCACTTTTACACACGCCTGCAAGCGCAAATAGGGTATGTCGTCCTTCCGAGGGACTAGGAGCGAATGACCTCTTTAGGCGAGATCGTGTCTAAGGAGGGACCGGGCGAGGATGTCGGCAGAAGCCATCAGTGTTTTGTAGACCGCCGGCACCACGCGTCTCCACGCCAGGTCCCCCAGCTCCGCGAGGTGACACCTGGGCCCTTGTCTTTGTTCTAACCAGTTCCTGGGTGCCCGAGAGGACAGATATACCAGGCCGCTGTCCTCAGGGAAAACCCCCAGACCCCACACAGAAAGCCCAGATTCGTTTCTGAGTCTCCCCCTCGGTGCCTGCACTCTCTCTCTCTCTGCACAATAAGCCTCGCCTTCGCCTCCTGCGGCCTCACATTTGATGTCCATGCTGGGCGCAGCCAGGGTCCCTCTCGGCTGGTCCCGCGGGCCCCCCACTGGGTCCCCGAGCCGGCCTGCGGGCGTCACCATCACATGTATAGCATCGCGTTGCGTTTTGTTCTGCTTGGCTTTAAACGTCATGAAAGGGGTCTTCGGCTGCCTCCCTTTGGGCTTGGAACTTTCTAGTTTATCTTCTTGCCATCTTGTCTCTGGCCCCTGCGGGCAAACCACCCCTGATGGGAACCGAAACTACCCCCTCGGGCAAGGACTGCCCGGAACCAGCAGGACCCTGCCTGTCATTGACCCTCAGACTGTGATGATTTGACCTTGACTGCCTACCTGCTCCTACCACCCAGGTTGCCTCACGTTTTCTTGGTATAAACCTGGAAGTGTTTCTGGCCCTTTGGGGACAGGATTTGAGACCCTGGGCCACTGTTGGCCCGGTATCAGCCGCAGGAAATAAATTCCTTTCTTGTTTCTGTTTAAAATTTATTTTAATTAATGTATTTATTTTGAGAGAGAGAGAAAGAGGAACGTGGGAGCAGGGGAGGAGCAGAGAGAGGGAGAGAGAGAGAATCCCAAGCAGGCTTCACCCTGTCAGCACAGAGCCCCACTCAGGGCTCGATCTCATGAACGGTGAGATCATGACCTGAGCCGAAGTCAAGAGTCGGAGGCTCAACTGACCGAACCCTCCACGGGCCCCCTTTTTAAAAATTTATCCCCTATCTATCTATCTATCTATTTTGAGAGAGAGAGAGAGAGCAAGGGAGGGGCAGAGAAGAGCGAGAAAGAGAACATTTCTTGTTTGGCCACCGCACTGTCACCAGTGGCCTGTGGCTGAACCCGGTCTGTCTGACGCCCAGGGCCAGGTGCCCTTGCACGCCCCCACGCCGGTGTCATTCGCGTCAATATTTATTTCTCTAGACAAAATGGCCTGGGGGCAGTATCAGTGCTAAGACTTTCTCCACTCCCAGCCCATTCTAGAGACGACATTTATTGCCGGAAAACACGATTTTCAGAATGTTTTGTGCAATGTGTGGAAGCCAATGGGAGGGACACTTGTCACCAGGCCCTAGCATTATGGCTGTTTTCCTCAGGATTCCGCTTTGCAGTCACAGTGACCCAGTGAAGATTTCAGCCTGGCCTGGAGGCGGGTGCTTGGCTGCTCCCGGAGTATTTCTCTTTCTGTAACTACGGGAGCATTGAGGTGACACCTGTCATTCACTGGGTAGCCCCGAGCGAACAGCCCCACCGGGGACCTTGGCCTTCAGGTCCTGCACAGCCTGGGTGTCACGAAAACCCAGGAGGGGGTCTGCTGGTGGCTCCGGGGAGGTGGGACCAGGGGTCCAAAGAAGGTTTGTGACAAATGGACTCCTCTCCACTCCTAGACCAGCAGTAGAAACGGGGGGAGCCGATGCATTTTCAGGGGTGCCCCGGCACCAAGCAGATAGCGTGTCGGAATGGAGAAGAGCCGGCACTGCTCAGGTCGTGATCCCAGGTTGTGGGATGGAGCCTGGTGTGGGGCTCTGCGCTGAGCACGGAGCCTGCTTAAGATTTTCTCTCTCTCTCTCTCTCTCTCTCTCTCTCTTCTCCCTTCTCTCTCCCTTCCTCTGCTTGCTCATGTGCTCTCTCTCTCTCTCTCTCTCAAATAAAAAAATAAAAAAATAAAAAATAAAATAAAGAGAAAATCAGGGAGTAGGGACGGGGAGCAAGTGAAGGCTTGAGCAGAGTTAGAAAAGTAAAAAAATTACCAAAGGCCGGAAAGTGGTCAATATGGTCACTACCAATGTGATTCGGCCACTGACCTGGCACTAAGTGGCACTGGCCCCGGTTAGGCTCCCACAGAAACCAGGATGCAGGGGCCCTGTCCTTCCCGATGCTTATACTGCAAAGGAATGACTCCCGGGGTCCTTGAGGAAGATGCTCCTGGGTTCTAGAAGGTACATGTACATCTCAAAGGGACAGAGAGAGAATATACAATACCAAGTTTTTAAAATAAACCCTCTAAGAAAATGGAGGACGGGGGGGGCCTACAGCAAGCGTTAGGTGGAACTAATAGTAGATTCTTTGTTTTGAGTCAGAGAGACGGGGTGTGAGAGGCCGAGGGGGAGATAGAGAGAATCTCAAGCAGGCTCCAAGCTGAGCGTGGAGCCCAACACAGACAGGGCTGATCCCACAGCCCTGGGGTCACGACTAGACCTGAAAGCAACAGTCAGACGCTCAACCGACTGAGCCACCCAGGCGCCCGGACAAATGGTAGATTCTTTTGGCAGCCCTGAGTTTTTTCAGACAGGAACTCGAGGGGCACCTGGCTGGCCCGGTCAGTAGAGCATGAGATTCTCGAGCTCAATCTCAGGGTCGTGAGTTCAAGGCCCACGTTGGGCCTGGAGCCTACTTAAAACAAAAGAAAAGAAAAGGCACTTAAGAAACTCAAGGAGGGCTGGTCATCCCGGTGACGCAGTGACCTGGGGCTGCTACAAGCCATACCAGATTTGTTTTCAAGTCTCCGTGTGGAGGGAGGGGACGAAATTGCTTATGTTGAAAATTGCAGTTCTCACAGGCCCAGGTTGGGGCCTAGTCCAGAAGTGGGATCGGAGGGGCGCCTCCTCCAATTTGCCCAAGGGGAGAGTCAGAGGCTCACAACTGAGCAACGTGTCTGCTCCAGCGCTCTGCGCGGGGCCAGAGAAGGACCGAGGTGACGACGGATCAGGTTGGCCTCTGGAGAAGGAGACCATAGACTCTCTCTTCAGTGGTATCCTGCCCGGGGACTCCCAGCCCTTCCTGACAGGGTTACCCTCGGCCTGCGTCCGAATCCTGGGGAAGCCACGTTCAAATGCGATTCTGGGCCCCACCTCCAGATTCAACACGGGACCTGTGAATCTGCATATTTAAGAAACCCTCCGGTGCTTCTGACACAAGAGGCCACCTTCGAGAAACGGGCCTGAGGTACAACCCTAGCCTCTCCAGGTGCCTCGATGGCTCGTTTGGTTAAGCGTCAGACTCTCCATTTCCGCTCAGCTCAAGATCTCACGGTCATGAGCCCTGTGTCCGGCTCCATGCTGGGCATGGAGCCTGCTTGGGATTCTCTCTCTCTCTCCACCCCTCTCTCTCTCTCTCTCTCAAAAATAAATAAATAAACAAACACAGTCTCTCAAAGAGATGCACACACAACCAGAAGCCTTCCGCAGGCAAACCCCCACGGGAATGACCTCTTGCCCAAGAAACCCCAGCGTCATCTGTGTTCCCCAGGCAGCACGATCCTACGGAAACGCTTTCCGTATTATTAGGGAGCTCTCCGGGCACGGCCGCCCTCGTGGGGGTGCTCCTCCGACGCCATCCGAGACAGCCTGCATCCGTCAGGCTTCAAGATTATTTTTTGTCCGTTGGTCATGGGGCGGTTTCAATAAACATCAGAGAGCAAGCTAGTCGAGCTCTTCAAGTGGAGATTCTCGGGTTCCAGGACACTGTCGCGAGGCACTCGCCGGCTTTTGCCATAAGCCCCAGTCTATGCCTACACAGGGCTACACACAGAGAATGGGCCCCTCCCAGCACTCCCCACTTTATTCTACACTGTGCAGGTGCAGGCAATCTTATTTGTTCCCATTTAGCATGACTAATTAATTTTTTTAATTAAAGTTTTATGTAAGTAATCTCTATACCCAACGTGGGACTCGAACTCAGGACCCTGAGATCAAGAGTCTCATGTGCCTCCAACTGAGCCAGCCAGGTGCCCTGGCACGTCCAATTACTATTGCTTGCAGCGTGGGCTTACATCTCTTCTGTTCGACAACATCAGGCAGGGGAAACGCTCCCCAGTCAGACACAACATCCATCTGTCTCGGGGTGGCCCGGAGGCCGCTGCCCAGCCCGTCCCCCAGACATCACCACCGCCAGAGCGTCTTACTCCTGTCCCAAGAAAAGAATTCAAGGACGGACCCGAGAGTGCTTGAGCAGTGCAAGGAAAGGGGTTATTAAAAAGAGGGTACGTTCTGGAGATATAAGCGCGAGCGAACTCAAGAGACAGCTGGGCCCAGGGTTTGGGGCTCTTTTATTGAGAGTTGTCAACTACGGGTGGAATATTTCTTATTTGGGGAGGGAATTTCTCTGGGAGCAGGGTTTTGCGATTTTTTTTTTCCTTCCTTGGTCAGGGTCTGAAGGCCTTCTTTGTCTGGGGCCTGTCTGGTTGGATCTGGCTTCCTGTGGCCCTGCCCGTGGAATGTCTCAAACTCCCCAGGTGTTGGCCTCCAGGCATCCTGTGAAAGCCTAACCACCGCCTGCTCTGACCGCACCCTCCTGATAGAATCAGGAGAAAGAGACGTACCAGGTCACAGAGAGCCTGTTCAAACATTTCAATCTTTTTTCAAAGATCTCTAATGTTTATTTATTTTTGAAGGAGACACAGAGTGCGAGTGGGGGAGAGGGGAGAGGGAGACACAGGATTGGAAGCAGGCTGCAGGCTCTGAGCTGTCAGCGCAGAGCCGATGTGGGGCTCGAACCCATGAGCCATGAGATCGCTACTTGAGCTGAAGTCAGACGTTTAACTGACTGAGCCACCCAAGCCCCCCCCCCTGTTTCTTTTCCTTCTTTTTTTTTCTTCTTTTTTAAGTAGGCTCCACGCCCAACATAGGGCTCGAACTCACAACCCTGAGATTAAGAGTTGCACGCCTCACCGACTGAGCCAGCCAGGGATCCCCGTTCATCCCGTTTCTTAATAACCATCTAAAGATTTCCACTCTGCCGGGCGAGCCCCAGGACTTTGCCTTTCTGTTTCCTCCTTGTTTGGCTCCTATCAATATTTGCTTTATTCACTTTGTTTCTTAATGACCGTTTAAAACTTTCCACCACACTCGAACCGGTGCCCAGGCTCAGCCTTTCCCCGAACCGGTGCCCAGGCTCAGCCTTTCCCCGTTATCTCGGTAATTAACCTGATCGTTTCACTAGTATCACAAGGGGAAGCCGAGGCAGTAAATTTGATACGGTTTCCAGAACTATCCCTCGGTTTTACAGTAGTGAGGTTATATGGGGCGCCCATGTAACAGGCACGCCATCAGCCCTGGCATTCATCGTGATCTGAGTAATGGGCACATACAGCACGAATGTCCGGGTCATCGTAAAGCGGCCCCCGGTGACCGGCTTGCCGCTCCATCTGGGGTGTTCCACTTGGCATTCATAGCACAGGACAGGCTGTCCCGTTCTCAGGGAAACACACCCTATAGTGGCTTCTATCCAGTCCCCCAGGCTGTCCGTTCCCTTGGGCATAAGCTGTTTTGTGTCTGGGTTCTGCATCTAGGAGTCTGGCCTGTTCTCTAGGGACCCGTGGGTCCTGCAACAGCCCGGGCGTGTCCTTCCACTCTGCAGCACTCAGAACCAAAGACAGAGCCCCCACATGAGTTACTTCCACGGTCCGTTTTATTTAAAGTTCCTCCGGAAGCCGATGATACTAACCTATAAAAGTTAACAGCTCCTTCGCGCTACACCCCTGGTTCCAGAAGTTTCTTGGCTTTGCCCTCCCCCTACACTGACTACCTCCTTGGTGGCCAGTGAGGTCTTAGAAGTGCTTTCTGTTGTCACTGCACACTTTTCCCCTGGGCGGGTGGCTTCGAGGCTGGGAGCCGACACTTAGACGGACCCAGATCTGAGTTTCGCCGAGCATTCAAGTCCAACCCAGAACTCTGAATTTCATTTTAGCTATTACAGATACTGACCGGAGGACTGAGTATTTTGCCTTTTTCTTACCAGTTTGCATGTCCTTATCCAGCCTGTGAACCATCTCCCTGGGAGTTGGATCTCTCTCTAAATTCCATCGGTAACTCTTACCTCTAGTAACTGAGCACAGTTACCGACCCGGACCATCGGGGACCACCCAGGAGTCTACAGTTCCTCGCCCCCACCCTGTTATCTTTCTCTTCCCAGAGGACACCGTTTTCATGAGCCACGGCCGTTCCAGCAAATCCCACTTCTCTTGACATCAACTGGAGGAAAATTTTGCTTTGTTTCCTTTTAAACACATGACACTTCTGGCACCAGATATATGGGTCTTTCCACACGGAGCAGCCTCCAACTCTCGGCAGACGCCAGCTGAGTGCTTTACAGTTTAATTCAATTCTGACACTAATTGCCCAGAGGTACCGCAGGCCTCACAAATTAAGGGCTCGATCCATCCCCACCCCCGTTCAGATGCCAGTCACAGGTCTGGGCCTCCCATGCTTTAAACTGATCGGTTATAAACTGGGGGGGGAGGGGGAGAAGGGGGGTCTCCAAGTTGTTATAAAGGATATATTAAAAGATAGAAATGCAGGGCGCCTGGGTGGCTCAGTCGGTTGAGCATCAGACTCTTGATTTCGGCTCAGGTCCTGATCCCAGGGTGGTGGGATCAAGCCCTGCATTGGGTTCCGTGCTGAGCACGGAGCCTGCTTGAGATTCTCTGTCTCTGTCTCTGTCTCTGCCCCTCCCCTGCTCACGAATTCTCTAAAACAAAAAATAAAATAGAGTGTACAAAAACAGCTAGATGAAGAGATACTAGGGAGGGGCGTGGGGAGGGATGCGGAGAGGGGAGGTGCAGGGAGGGATGCGGGGGGGTGGGACGCCTCTTGGGGCATCACCTCCCCAGCGCCTCCATGTTTTCACCAACGCAGAAACTCTCCAAAGCCTTCTCTTTAGGATTTCTTGGAGGGGGGGGGTGGGCTTCCTTATATAGGCACGCTTGGTTAAATCATTGGCCCCTGATGGTTGAGGCGGTCTCCAGCCCCTTTCCCTGTCTGCTCCCCAGAGGTGGGGCTAAAAGTGCCAACCCTCTAACCACATGGTTGGTTCCCCTGGCAACTGGCTCATCCATCCTTAGGGCCTCCTTCGGGGGTTTTCCAAAAGTCACTCATTAACATAAACTCTGGCAGCTTGAAAGGGGCTCGTTATGCATAAGACGCTCTCCCCACTTCTATCCCTCTGGAGCTGTTTCAGGAGCCTGGGACAAAACCTAAATATTATAACAAAAGACGGCCCTAAAGTTCTTATCGCCTAGGAAATACAGAAGGGTTTTAGGCACTTTGGTCAGGAGTCAGGAAGAAAACCAACAATGTATTTCTTCTTCTTTTTAAAAAACGTTTATTTGTTTTTGAGAGAGAGAGAGAGTGTGTGGGCACAAGTGCAGGCAAGCAGGGGAGGGGCAGAGAGAGAGGGAGAGAGAATCTCAAGCAGGCTCCCTGCTGTCAGCGCAGAGCCTGACTCGACACAAGGCTCGATCTCACGAACCAGGAGGTTGTGACCTGAGCCACAATCGAAAGTCGGACGTTCCACCGACTGAGCCACCCAGGTGCCCCTCTATTTCTTACTCTATCATGGTTTCACAGCAGGGAAGAGACAAATCTCCCAGATAGAAGAATTCTAAATAAATTATGTAGCTACCCCAGTCTGAAGGAGGAGGAACACGACACCCCACTCCTCAAGTGTGGGCCGGGCGTGGTGACCTCCACGGAGAGGGTAACCTTGGAGTGGAGGAATCGGAAGGAATCCTCCCTCCCCTTGATATGATGGCAGGAAAATGGCTCTTTGCCTCTATTGTCTACCTCCCCAAACGCATAGCTCCGGCGTCACCACGAAGAGCCGTCGGACAAATCCCAGCAGTGGGGCGTCCTACAACATGGCTGCCACGGTCTTCTCAAAACTGTCAAGGGTCATCAGAAACCGGGAAAGTTTGAGGAACTGTTTAGCTAAGAGGAGCTTCAGGAGACATGACAGCTAAGTGTCATGTGTTATCTTGGATGGGATACTGGGACACAAAAAGGATATTGGACAAAAACTAAGGAAATCTGTGCAAACTCAATTTTTCTGTAAACCCAGTGCCATTCTACAAATGGTCTCTTGATTAAAAAATTTTTTTTAATGTTTATTTATTTTTGAGAGAGAGAGAGAGAGATCATGAGCAGGGGAGGGGCAGAGAGAGAGGGAGACACAGAATCCAAAGCAGGTTCCAGGCTCTGAGCTGTCAGCACAGAGCCCGACGCGGGGCTCGAACCCACGAACTGTGAGATCATGACCTGAGCCGAAGTCGGTGCCCAACCCAGCCACCCGGGCTCCCTGGGGGGAAATAATTCTTCACAACCAGGTTGTCAGCTGGGCTCCCTCAAGCCTTGAAGCGAAAGCAGGCTCCATCCCTAATTTGAGGCACTTACTTTTTCAAGGCTTTCTGCCTCCGCCCTCGCCCTGTCCTTGGCCGCTGCGCCCTCTTGAAACTCAACGCTCTTTGAGTTCTCCACCCGAATCTACTCACGCGGAAGTGTCAGGTATAAATCTTTTCTGGGTGGGCAGCGATCCAAAGAGAAGCCAGGTCCCCCCCAGAGGTGATAAGCGCGCTGTCATAGGCTACGCAAGCAGGACGTGAGTGACTCCTGGAGGGTCGTTTTGGGGCGGGAACCCTGCAGCTTTGGCCCTTCAAGCCTACCAACAGGACTGTCACTAGGTCTCTTTTGCGTATAAAGAAACAGAGACTTAGCCAGTAGCTACCCTGGAGATTTCAATTTAAATTAAGCACAATTAAATGAAATTTAAGAATCCATCTCATATGGCTAGCGGCCTGGGGACAGCACAGCCCTAGGACATGTCTCTAATTGCAGGAAGTCTGCCCGACAGTGCTAGCTTAGACCGATTCGCCCACATGGCCGAGATCACCACTCCCAAGGGGAACAGCCAGATCCCACACGGAGGCCAACCCCGGGGACTGGAGGGGCTGCCGCGTATCTGGAACCCAGGGCTCTCAGATTCGGCTATCACTCGACTACCGATTTCGGGGGTTATCTCAGGAAATTATGTCGTAACTTTATGGGGGGAGCGGGTAGGATCTAACTGCTTTCCTGGTAGAGTGAAGGGTTAAAGAGCTTCAGCGTGGCCCCTCCATTCTTCCCCGACCCCCACCCTGAGGCTCCGAGGGGATGACAATGGACATCGCAGATGTTCTTGCAACGGTGGAGGCCAGACCCCGGGCTGATGAAAGCTTTAGCTTTTCGTAGCTGCTTCCCTCGGGGACTGTAGCAAGTTGCCTGTTTGCCCCTCCCTCAATGGAGGATTCGTGTCTTCGACAACCAGACGTCGAGCTCCAGCGGGTGCCCGGCACTGTTTCAGGCCTCGCGCCGGCCCTCCCTCCGCGTCCCGGGGCGGTTAGAATGGCTCGGTTTTGGCTTTGGGGACTTGTAGCTGCTGGTGGAAAAGAGTGAGGTCGGCAATCCAGTAACCAGAAGCGGCCAGCGAGACCCGTCCCGCGGCGAGGGTTGCCGCGCGGCGGGACCCTCGCCCGCCAGGTGACCTCGGGCTCGGCTCCCCGCGCGCGCGGCAACAGGTCCCGGGGCGGAGAGGGGCGGGGCGGGCCGGGGCGGGGCGCGCGC
The DNA here is from genome assembly GCA_030068075.1 of Paguma larvata. Taxonomy (NCBI): domain Eukaryota; kingdom Metazoa; phylum Chordata; class Mammalia; order Carnivora; family Viverridae; genus Paguma; species Paguma larvata. Next base: position 9,175,118 of record CM057843.1, read on the forward strand.
CTGGGTACCTGCGGCCGCCGGCAGAGGGCAGCCCGGGAGCGCGCCCGGCGGGAGGGCCGCCCCCGGCCCCCACCCCCCAGGTGAGTCTGGCTCAAGTGGGGCCCCCTTCTCGTCCGGGGGGCCCGGTCTCCGAGGGCCGGGGGCAGGGGGGGGGGACGGTGCGTCTGGCTCCCGGCGGGGCGCGGGCGGGCGCGCAGGGCGGCCGCGGCGCGGCGGGCGGGGCCTGGGAGCTCTTCGCTCCCCGGGCGGGGGCGAGCCCCGGGGGCCGGCGGGGCGCGGGCAGGTCCCGGCGCCGCGCCCTCCCCCCTCCCCGCCGCGCTCGCCGCCGGCCTCTCCCGGAGCCCGGGCTGGACCCGAGCGGCCGCGGGGAGCGGCCGGGCCCGGCTCCCGGGACGGCGTGCGCTCGGCGTCTGGCCTGCCCGCCGGCCCCCGGGGCCCTTCGGGGAGCTGGTCCTGCGCCCGGAGCTCGGGGGCCGCGGGGGCGAGGCGGGGGCGGCCGCGTGGGGGAGGGGAGAGGGCGGGCGAGCGCGGCCGCGGACGCCAGGCGGCGCTGGGGTGAGCGTTCCCCGCGAGCGAGTCAACAAGTGCCTTGTTTACCGAGCGCCCGCCGCGGGTTACCCCGCCGGGGCGCGCACGTGTGGCGGGAGGGGCCTCGGCGTCGCCGCGCCACTGCCCCTCTCCGCGCCCGCCCTTGGCCTCGTCGAGGATCTCACACTCGGGGTGATTGGCCTGGGGCGCCGCGGTGGGCCCCGGCCCCGGACGTTTGGGCCCTCGCCCGTAGTTAGGTGGTCGGGAGTGGGATTCCGATGGCATGGGAGTGCCCGGGAGTGTGTGAGTGCAGGACGGAGGTGTTTCTCAACAGGCCGGACGGGATTCTTCTGTCCCCTCTGCTCACCTCTTTCAGCCTGGGAATCTTGCCCCGGGTTTGTTTTCTAGCCCTCCGGAAGCCCACTCCCAGCCACCTGTTTTTCGCAGGTAGAAGACTTGGAGGAAGTGTTGAAATCAGGGTGCCTCCCTGCTTTCAGGATGAAGGCTCTGGGCTCATCGTGGTGCCTTTGACACCGCGCTATTGCGGCGGAAGTCTCCCCTTGCTGGGAGATCTGGGACTTTTGTCCTTTGCCTGGCTGGAAGGAGGAGGATCAGGTTTTCCCGTCTGGGTGGTCTGTGTAGCCCCCCCCCTCACACCCCCAGGTCCCCAGGATGTTCTAAGGAGAGGTGTGATGCAGCCGATGGAAACCCATCCTCAGTGAGACCAGGGCCAGGGGGATTGTGGTGACTGATCAGGTTCCCTCTCTGCTGCTCCACGAGAACCTTTGATCTTCCTAGCAGCTGGGGGCTGGAAGAGGCAGGGGTGGCCCAGGGCACCCTGTAAGAGCGTCGGCAGAGCCAGGGCTGCAGTCCAGTCTTCGCCCCTCCCCTCCACCTTGGGGCCACATTCGTGCCCTTAGCGGGGTCTCCACGCCCCTCATCCTCCTGCCTGTGACATCCACTTGGCTTCCCATCTCTTGGAGGGGGAAAAAAAAACATGCATCAGAGTCCTAAGCTTCATTTCCTCTTTACTGTCGCATTTTCCGGACAAGTGCTCTGCACCTGCCGCCTGCCTCTCCGCTCCACGCCTCCCCTCTTAATCCTCCGCAGCCTGGCGCAGCCTGGCCCCCCCACTTCGCTGAAACTGCTTTCCTGAAAGTCAGCTTGTCTCCAAACATCGCTCCTTCGCTGGCCTCGTCCTTCCGCCTGGGGAGCGGACCCCTGTGGGCTTGCGTCTTCTCTGCAGCTTCTTTGCTGTGATTTCCGGAACAGCCCACTCTCCTGGTTTTGTCCTTCTCCCTTCTTTCTCTTTGGACCCTTCTTCCCTCTGTCGCGGGATGTGTTTTGAGGTGCTGTGCTTAGCTGCTGCAGGAGCTGTCTCCAGGAGCCCTCGGGGGAGCCAGCCTCTCTGGGTCCTAGCCCCAGTCCTGGCTCCTCGGATGCCCCAGGGACACCCCAAACTCGGCACCTCGGAGTCTGGCCTCCTTCTCCCAGGCAGCTAGCTGCTCACTGCTGAGGTCCCCCCTCTCCCCCGAAGTGTCTCTCTGCCTCTCACCGCCCCTTTGTGAACCGCAGGCTTTGACCATCACAGGCCAGGTTCAGAGGCCTTTTAGCTGGTCTCTCTGATGCCAGAACCCTGTCCAGCCTCCGCAGTCCATCTGCCGTGTCACCTGTAGCCTGACGGCCCCTGACTACCCTGTCTCTGACCTTCCTCCGCCCAGAAATTTCAGAGGCTCTGGGTTTCCTCCCCTACACACACTGCCCAGATCGAAGGTTCCTCAGTCCTGTGTCCTCACCCTCCCAAACCAGTCTCCCTACCATGGTCACTCCTTTGGCCCTGACCCTTTGGGATGGCGCTCAGTCACTGTTGCCCCTCTGGCTACACTGGGGACTCTGTTCTTGCCCTTCCCTCTCCACCGTGCCCTTGTGCAGCTGTCTGCCTGCTGGTCTCTGGCCTTTCGTGTCCCTGAAGATTTCCCCCCCCAGGACCTGGCTCCCTGGAAGCACTCAAGAAAGGGATTCCCACCCCCAGACAGCCGTGAATACCTCACTGTTGTCCAGCAGAGTCCGGCTGAAAGTCCGCTTCTGTCCTAGACGGTTCCAGTGTTCTGGATTCCCATCCCTCTACCCTCCTGCTGGGTCACTGATGGATTCATTACAGTTTGTGCCACCCAATTTACTACTTTGTTCCCTGCCATTAGCCTCCAGTTGTATCATGGGTGTGAGAGATGCTTTTCCGGCTCTTAGTCATAGCAGCTGTTTATTGAGTGGTTATTAGGAGTGGGGCGGTGTGCTGATCCTTCCAGGCGGTTCCCTTGTGTGTGTGATCCTCTCAGTGCCCAGAGGGGTGGGCGCTGCTTATTGTCTCGTTCTGCCCCCGAGGACGCACACCCAGAGAGCTTCAGGGGCCTGCCGACTCGCACAGCTTGCAGGCGGGCAAGGGCGGAGGTTGGGACTCGAGTCTGTCTGACTCCCGAGACTGTTTTCGATGCCGGGGTTTGCCGTTCAGGGAAGCATATGTATGCTTCGGTCCCAGGCGTGTTCTGTGTCCTCTTGGCACCTGGCCCAGGTGTGTGGGATGTGCCGGTGGCCTGGTCAGCTGATTGCTTTGGGACTCCGGGAAAGGACTTTGTAACAGAACAGGTGGTTAATGGTGGCCCAAGTGACTCAGGGAGGCTGTGACATCTGCCCCAGGCCTTAGAAACAGGCCATCCGTGTGTGTGTGTGCCCATGTACACCGCGCATGTGTCTTAAGTGAAAGTTGTGGTACCGAGACCCCATCCTCCCAAACAGTAAGGCCTTCAACTAAGTTTCCTAGTCCTTCCTTCCAACCGCAGGTCACTGTCATATGAAAATGAGTTCCTGCTGTGCAACACAGTTGCCATGGCAACCGCTAGTGTGAGGCCCCGAGTCTCTTGCTCCTAGGTCTCTGCACTGTAAGCTTCCAGGGGCTTTCTCCCTTCGCCGTTGCCTAAAATCACACAACACTATGCCGCACTCTCCTCTTGCGGGGACATTAAAATATTTCGTCTTCTCGGGCAGTGATTTCTGGGCACTGCCGATGCTCCGGCAGCTTGTCACTGGCCTGCTGGCCCGCCCCGTTAGTAATGACTCGAGAACGGTGCCCCCGGTTTCGGCTGTGTTTTGAGTGGAGTCCACTGCACAGTGGCTGCGGCCGCCCTGGGCAGGGGTGGGGGCAGAGGGAGAGAGCGGTTGGGTGTGGCAGGGAGGGCTTTTGGGTGCAGGTCTGCCCCGCTCGGAGGTGCCGAGATGGTTTGTCTTCAGTGGCTGTCTCCTGTGTTAGTTAGAGCCTTGCTCAGCTGTCCCCGGGGGGTGGGGGGGGGCTCCCAAAGTGGGGTGCCTCGGGGGTGCCAAGAAGGGGTGCCTTTGGCAGTTACCATAGCGACTGCCGTTGATTGAGCGCTTACTGTGTGCAGTCGAGGTTTAATCCCCAACCCCGCAAAGTTAAAAGTACTATTACTGGGGCACCTGGATAACTCAGTCAGTTAAGGGTCCTGATCTCAACTCAGGTCTTGATCTCAGGGTCGTGAGTTCAAGCCCCATGCTGGGCTCTGCACGGGATGTGACACCTGCTTAAAAAAAAAAAGTACCGTGTGACCCCCATTTTGTGTGTAAGAAAGTCGATGTGTAGCGAAGTGAAGTGCTCGCCCAAGGACCCGCAGCAGCAGCCCTAGGAAGTGTGTCTCCTGTGGCCAGTGCCCCCCCTTGGTGCCACGCAGAAGCTGGAAGGACTCTGTTTAAAGAACGAAAGGGTGAATTGGAGAGGCGAGGCAGGTTGGCTTTCTTAAGATTTGACGCCTAACGCAGCAGTTTTCAACCTTTTTTTTTTTTTTTTAAGTTTACAACTTTTTATGTCCTATGGGCAAAAGACCATGGTGAAAAAGCATGTGCTAGAATGTTTCTAGCAGCACTGTTTGTAATCGCCGGAAAAACTGGAGATCCCCCAACGTCCAGCTGGCAGTAGGATGGACAAATAAATTGGGGGGGGAGTCCACACAACGGAGCATTCTAAGCGAGGATGAGCAGTGTACAGCCTCGTGCAACAACGTGGCCGAGTCCCATAAGCCAAACAGTTGAGTTTATTTAGCTTTTCCACCAGACGGTAGTTTTCCATGACTGCGAACCGCCAGAGGCCATCCCAGAACTTTCCGCCCGTGCACACAGGCCGGGGGTTCTTTAGGGCAGATCCTGAGAAATAGAACCCCTGTGTCACAGGGCAGGTGCAGTTTTCATTTCAGCAGGTCGATGTCCACGGCGACGTTGCTTTCCCAGCCTCGGGTCCCCTGGCTTGATCAGTCTGCTCCCCGCGAAGTTTCCTCTCGTCAGTTTCGGCCTGGCATTTTGGTCTCGCTGGCATGTTCTGTGCCCCGGTTTTGCTCCATTGCTCTTCCTTCTTAGTCATCACCCAACAAGGAGATGGGCCTGCCCTGGTCACTTCCAAGCACGGGCCAGATGGCCCGCCCTCCTGGCTCCTCTGTGAGGGGGCTCTTGGATGGGAAGGAGGCCCTTCCAAATCCAAGATGCTGCATTTCTGGGGAGTCGTAGGATGTACAATCAGTGAATGAGAAGGGGGTGGAGGCCAAGCAAGGGGGAACTTTATACACCCCAGCATCAACTCAGCTGCTTCGATGGTCCGACCCAAAGATGAAAAAGCACTAAAGCCTAAAGGAGTCATGAGCACAGCTGTGTGAGTCAGGCAGGGCTGATATATATATATTTTTAAACTTATTTATTTATTTTGACAGGGCGGGGGGAAGGGAGGGGCGAGAGAATCCCAAGCCGACTCCGCGCTGTCGGCACAGAGCCTGATGGAAGGCTCCAACTCATGGACCGTGAGATCATGACCTGAGCCAGAATCAAGAGTCAAAGGCTTAACCAGTGGGCCCCCCAAGCACCGCCCCCCCGTCCCCCAAAAGGCTGGATGTCGACGATCATTCACTCTCCTCACCAGGTAAATGCGCCCTAGCTTTGTAACGACGCCGACAGCCCTTACGGCAACGCCCACCTGCCGAACCGCTCGGGGCGCGCTAAGTGCTTTTCCATAAGGTGCTTGCCGCGCAGCCGCAGTCTCGCAGGAGGGCTCGGGTAGCTTTAGCGGCGTGTAACTGCCGCGCGCAAGGAGCTGCCTCCCCGCGGGTGCCGCTCACCCCGCGGGCTGGCGTGGTCCTTGAAATGCCGATGTCACAGGGTCTGGGATGTCCGCGCCCGCGGTCGAACGCCGGCCGCCTTCTGCCGCTTCTCCAGGCCCGCCCGCCACCCCACAACCAACAGAAAGCGACGTGCGTCGCCTCGCTGGCCCCCAGGCGTCACGGCAGCGAGCAGAGGGCCACTTCACTGACTCTGACTCGGCGGATCCGAGCCAGCCGCATCCTAGCTGATTAGCAAGCTCCCTGCAAAGCCAGCAGAGTGGAGGGGGACAGGAAGAACCCGGGCACCCACTCTCATGTCACCTCCCAGCTGTCACTAGAAATTCAAGGTTCCGGGTACAGCGAAGTCAAAAGTATGGCGGGTCTGTATTCATGGGCTTAGGGTCACCGCCGCCTTTCTTCTGGTTTTGCTAAGTCTTGCACACACGCACACACAGACACACGCACATACAAGTACACACACACAAGTACACACAGCAAAACTGATGCATTTTGACAATCTGAACCCACCTGTGTGACCAACACCCAGATAAAGAAAACAAACGTTTTCCGGCCCCCCAGAAACCTTCCTCGTGCCCAGGAGCCCGCCACCCCGACTCCCAGCGCCCTGTATTCACTTTACCCTTTTTGCGCTTTATATAAATGGAATCCCGCGGTCCCGGGGATGCGCGGCCAGGAGGGGTGGCCATTTGGCCTGTGCTTGGAAGTGGCCATGGCGACCCAGGAAGATTCCAGCGCCCCTGAATCTCTAAGGTTGTAAGGGGAAGAAAGCAAGTTTCAAAGTGATAAATATATTATGATGCTCTTTGTAGAAATATATACATGTAGTCCTTTATATGAGTACATGTATATGTAACATACACCTACATGGAAAAGCATATAAAATGGTCTAGAAAAGTACATTCCAAACATACAATAGGGGTTATCTCCAGGGAAGGGGGAAGGGGACCCGAATTGCATATGTGAGGGCGTGGGGATGATCAAAGGGAAACTTAAACTTCTCGGATATTTAACATTTTTAAATGAATTTTATTGGTGTATACTTTATATACCTCAAATCACCCATTTAAAAATTGTTTTTCATGTTTTATTTTTTGAGAGAGAGAGAGAGAGAGAGAGAGCACGCAAGCAGGGGAAGGGCAGAGAGAGAGGGAGATACAGAATCCAAAGCAGGCTCCAGGCCCTGAGCCGTCAGCACAGAGCCTGATGCGGGGCTCGAACTCACCAACTGTGAGATCTTGACCTGAGCCGAGGCCGGATGCTCAACCGACTGAGCCACCCAGGCGCCCCAGTAATTCACCCATTTTGGGTATACAATCAGTTTAAAGTCGTAAAAGGAAAAGTATTGACATAATTAAAGGTTGGCGTCTCGTCTAACCCCCTTCGTGATACAAGAAAACTTTCCTCGGTGCGTCTCTGAGCCCAGATGGACTGTGACACGCGCTCCGCATAGTGTTTTGCATTTCAGGGCAGCTCCCGCGGGTGGAAAGTCTTCCCGTTGTGGGAGCTGAGATCTGCCTCTTTCTCGTTCTGCCTCCGAGGCCGTCCCTTTGGAGCCGTTTCAAACCAGCCTTCCTTCCTACAAGGGGCAGGATTTTCACTGATGCAAGATCCCTCTCGCGCCCGCCTCCCCTGGGGACAAGTGCTCGCTGCTTAAGGGCATTCTTTGTAGACTCCGTAGGCTGATACGGGTCGTGCGTTCCGGATCCCAGAGGGCGCCGGGCGCCTGGTCATCAGCCCGCCTCCCGAAGTTGTGCAGAGCACGGCCGTCCGCCCCTGATGTTGGTGGACCACGACATGACACTTCTTCAGCGTAACGGTCTTCTGAATTATAATAATAATTCATGTTGACTGTGGAAATTTAGAAAATACACAAAAACCCAAGAAAATAAAAGCCAGTGATTCCCAACCCCAGAGATAACTGTTGTTTAATGTTTAAAAATTGAGACTATCCTATATAAGTGATTTTATAACCTGCATTTTGTTTACTTATCCATAAGAATAGGGACTGACATACATGTAACACATTTTTCTTTGTTCAGTGTTCTTCTTTTCTCCTCCTCCTCCTCCTCCTCCTCCTTGTTATTATTAAACATAGAAGTTTCTGTCTGGTGTTGTGCACTGAATGTTTCTGTTCTCCCCACATTCGTATGTTGAGGGACACCCGGCTGGCTCAGTCCGAAGCACATGCAATTCTTAATCTCAGGGTTGTGATTTTGAGCCCCCTGTTAGGTATAGAGATTATTAAAAATAAAATAAAATTTAAAAAGTCCCTATGTTGATGCTCTAACCTCCGATGTGGTGGTAGTTGAAGATGGTGTGCTCAGGAGGTAGTTCGGATGAGACAGGCGTGAGGGTGGGGCCCTCGTGTTGGGATTAGTGTCCTTGTAAGGAGAGAGACCGCCTACCCACTACCCCCTCTCCCTCTCCCTCCCTCCCTCTGTCTCTCTCTGGTCTGCTTGCACAGAGGAAAGGCCAGGTGAGCATACAGCAGTCAGGCCCCCGTCTGCCAGCCCAGAAGAGAGCCCACGTCAGGAAGCAAGTTAGTCAGCGCCTTGATCTGGAACCTTCAGCCTTCAGAACTGTGAAGAATAACTCTCTGTTGTTGAGGCTGCCCCGGCTCCACGGTGCTTGTTACGGCCGCCCAGCTGACCGATACCTGTGGCGAAGTCCTTTCTTTGTGATTTCTTCCTCTGCCTGCGGGTTTGCAAGGCCCTCCCCACCCCAAGGTCAGATAAATATCCACCTGGATTTTTCTTCTGTTCTTTATTTTGTATCCGCTTTTCCATTCCCTGCTCTCTTTTCCATTCGACTCTAATCCAATCGAAACTTATTTTGGTTTATGAAGTGAGATAAGATCCTGGTTTTATCTCTTTACAAATCGTCGGCCCCATTCTTTCCATTTAAATTCTTTTCCCACCAGGTATATTTTGAGTGGATTTTTTTAGTATACTTACAATCTGTTGTTCAAAATTCAAAACAGATACAGTTGGACACCTGAAACAAATATAATGCTATGTGTTAACAGGATTGAAAACAAAACCTTAAAAAAGCCTACAAAATTCAAAAGATACCAAAGACAAACAATGAGATTCTCCCTCCTCTCTTATCCCTTAGCTTCCCGCTTCCAGAAAGGTGTTACTAGTAACTACGTGTGACTAGGTTATCGGGTTTGGTTTTGGACCCTTAGGTCTCCTTTCCCCTCCTCCCGATGGAGGAGGGGACCTCGCTTTATTGTCGTGTACAAATGTGTAAGCTTCCAGGCTTTTTGTGTCTTTCATTACCTGCCTCTTTTTCCTCTACGATTCCATTTTTATTTTTGTTTATTAAAAAGTATTTTCATGTTTATTTTTGAGAGAGAGAGAGACAGAGACAGAGTGCGAGCAGGGGAGGGGCAGAAGGAGAGGGAGACCCAGAATCCGAAGCAGGCTCCAGTGAGCGGTCAGCACAGAGCCCGACGTGGGGCTCGAACTCAAGAACCTCGAGATCATGACCTGAGCCGAAGTCAGACGCTTAATGGACTGAGCCACCCGGGCGCCACCAATTACATTTTAAAAAAGAAAATTTAACATCCGGTAGTGCCGATTCTTTCTTGAAATTTGCTTGGCCATGCTTGCCTATTTATTCGTTCTGTAGGAAATTTAGAATCAGTTCATTGTGTTTCTACAAATATCATGAGACTCAAATTTGGAATTCTATTAAACGTATAAAATAACTGCATCGAGTTTTCTTATCTAGAAATATGTTCTGTCCTGTCTTTATTTCTGCATTCTTTCCAGGCATCTCGTCTTTTGACTCATGTGCAGGGACGTTTCATAGATTTCTTTATGGAGACCGTGAACTTCTTACTCAGTTTGTTCCTAAGTGTTTTATATTTTTTGTTGCTAGCGAATAGGATTTTTTTTTTAACGTTTTAATTTCAACTGGATATCTTGGAATATAAGAAATTATTGATTTAAAAAATGATCCTGAGGAGCGCCTGGGCGGCTCAGTCAGTTACACTCCCAACTTCGGCTCAGGTCATGATCTCGCGGTTCTCGAGTTCGAGCCCCATGTGGGGCTCTGTGCGGAACAGCTCACAGCCTGGAGCCCGCTTTGGATTCTGTGTCACTGTCTCTCTCCGCCCCTCTCCCGCTTGAGCTCTGTCTCTCTTTCTCTCAAAACTAACTAAACGTGAAAAAAATTTTTTAATTATTGGGAAGTGAATTCTAAAAGAGCATAAAAAACATATATGTATAGTTTAAAGAAGAATAAGGAAGCAGACACATGCCCAGCTAGCTTAAGAACTAGAACACCTTAGGGCGCCTGGGTGGCTCAGTCGGTTGAGTGTCCGACTTCAGCTCAGGTCATGATCTCGCGGTCTGTGAGTTCGAGCCCCGCGTCGAGCTCTGTGCTGACAGCTCAGAGCCCGGAGCCTGCTTCGGATTCTGTGTCTCCCTCTCTCTCTGCCCTCCCCTGCTCTCACTCTGTCTCTCTCTCTCTCTCTGAAAATAAATAAATGCCAAAAAAAAAAGAAAAAGAACTAGAACACCTTTAGAAATTGCTTTTATTCCTCTCCCTAAATGGATCTCCCTCTTTCCCTACCCCCTAGGGACGCACTAACCTGGATTTTGTTACAATTATTAACCTTCCGTCCTTTATAGCTTTCCTGTCTGGGTCTATGTCCTTAAACAATACATTGTTTGCTTTTTGTATGCTTTTGAAGTTTTATCAATGGAATCACACGAGATGACAAATTTTATTTTTATTTATTTTCTATTTTTTTAAGTTTATTTACTTTTAATTTTCATTAATTTTGATGTTTGAGAGAGAGAGAGACAGAGAGAGACAGAGCGAGTGGGGGAGGGGCAGAGAGAGAGGGAGACACAGAATCCGAAGCAGGCTCCAGGCTCTGAGCTGTCAGCACAGAGCCCGACGCAGGGCTTGAACTTACAGACTGTGAGATCATGACTTGACCTGAAATCAAGAGTCGGACGCTTAACCGACTGAGCCCCCCAGGCGTCCTGATACATAGATTTTCTCTGACATGTCTTACCTCAGTTAGGAGTGAATTACTGGCTCATAGGTTAGGCCTAACTTTTTTTTTTTTTTTTTTGAAGCATCAGAGCCCTTCACAAAGGCACACACGTCCTGAGGGCACCGCCTAGCCATTGTCCAGGTCAGGGGGGTGGGAGCTCGGCCCCGCGCCGGGCCGGTCAGCGGGGCCGTCCACTCTGGGATCTGACACGTGGGCCGAGTGAAGCAAGGAGGGAAAGGGCTCCGCAGCAGAGCCGAAGAGACGCTGAGGCCTGGGCTCGTGGAGCTACGAGAGTTCCTCTTTCCTCCCACGGCAGCTTCAGGCTCGCCACCCAGTCTGAGCTGTCAGGTGTCCGTCCCGCCCGCGAACTCCTTCGTGCTTCTGCGTCGGCCAGACCTGGCTTCTGTTGCGCACAACCACAGACTCCTGGCGGGTACAGCGCGCCAAGCCCTGAGCCCCCACGCTTTAGTGGATTGCGTCCCGCGTATTGCTAGAACCATCTTAGCAGTGGAATCTGCCTTTAGCCAATCCCTGAGTTTTCACACGACCGTTTTGAACCCTTGGATCCCTGGGCTGGCAAGGCGAGCTCTCCGACAGGTAGTCACTTTCTCTCGAATTAAAAAGTTGGTGGCAAAGCTACTGCAAACCCTTGGGCTTAGCGAGTTGTTGGCTTTTTTTTTCCCCCTCTGACTTTAAATTTAGTTTGCAATTTTGCAACCATTTTCTCTCAGGCCCCAGTGGAACGTTAATGGAGAACGCTTAATTTAGAAGGTGAAATGTAGGAGTGCGTATGATTTTCTGGACTTCGGTTTTGGAAACCGGTTCGTTTCTCTTGCTCCTCCGTGGAGAGGGCTGGGGGGGCGAGGTGAGGGGCCACGCGGGGCGGCGACCACAGCACAGGGGCCCGATGCAGAGTCCATCTGCGCCGTCCCTCAGGGACCGTTTGCTCTAGAAGCCTCTACGTCTAAATCGGTCTACTCTAAGCAGGGCCTCATTTAAAAAAGTAAAAACGGAAACGAATTCGCTTCTGGTCTCTTTTTTAATGTCATCGAATCCCACAGATTAGTGACGGGAAACGACCCAATTTCGACTGGTGTCCGGGCTGTCACAGTGCTTGTCCTCATTAACGTCAGGGTCCGGGCGGGTATTGGATCGAGGGGAAGGTGCGATGGGCGGAGTCGCCAAGCAAAGGTCAGAGATGAATGTGAAATTCTTTCCGACCCCAGATGACAAAAACCAGCCCAGGCTGCTGCGTCTGGCGTGTCTGAGCACCCGCGTGGCCCGCGTCTGCCCGGTTTCCGTCCTGAGGCCCTGCCAGACAGCCTGGTCCCCCCCCACGCTCGCTTTCCGCCAGCTCGAATCCCGACGGCGGTTTGCCTCGTTTGTGGAAGGCACCACTTCGGGGTCTGTTGGCCCCGGCCTACACACGAAGAATTTTCTCCCAGCTCTCCGGGCTTGTTAGGCCCTTACACTTGTGACTTGAGCTCAGCAGACACAGGACATGGTTCTTGTCCCTGTCTCGAGGGTACCGCTGAACAGGTGACTAAATTGTATCTTTTTTGTTTTTTAATGTTTGTTTATTTTTGAGAGAGCAATGGAGAGACCGAGCGTGAGCGGGGGAGGGACAGAGAAATAGGGAGACATAGAATCTGAGGCAGGCTCTGAGCTGTCAGCGCAGAGCCTGACGCGGGGCTCGAACCCACAAGCCGCGAGATCATGGCCTGAGCCGAATTCGGACGCTCAACCGGCTGAGCCCCCCAGGCGCCCCGCTTTGAGTATCTTGTGCAGCCAGAGCCGCAGGTGGCTGCGGCCATGGCGGGTCTGCCAGAGTCCTTTCTGCAAAAGCTGAGGGTCATATGGGGGCACCACACAGAACGGGGCTTCAGTTTGTGGGCTCGATGAGAGCAATTTTCCAGCCAATGGGCGTGAAGTGCCTTGTTTTCCCGTGCTCGGTTTGCCGCAGTAATTTTCAAACGGGCGGAAGAGGACACCTCCGATAAGCAGCCCCCTCTCGTTGCACACGAGCGCGTCACGGGCCGGGATGGCCTCGGACTGTCCACAAACCCGTCTTCAGCTTTGGGTCCCGCGAGGAGCGGGGTCACCCCGGACGGGGCGATGGGGGATAGCTTTGCAGAGGAGGGAGCTGGGGAGTGAGAAGGCCCCGCGTGGAGTCTGAATTGCCTTCGCCGAGTTGACACTTCGAATCCAGGTCGCGCTCTGAAGTCGGAGTGGAGAGGGGAGAGGACAGGCGAGGGAGCAGCCGGACCTCGGCTGGGGGCCGACCTCGGTTGGCGCAGACCTGTCCGGAGCGTGGGCCAGGCAGCCGGTCGGGGGCTGTGGGTCTGCCCTCCAGGGGTCGTGGCCCTAGAGCGGGTCGCTGTGCCTCACTGTCGACGGTGGGCCCTGCTGACCGAGGGCGGACGTGGCTTCAGAGCCTTACGGTTGGAAACGGGGGGAGGCACGCGGGGTGGACCGCACGTTGAGGCAGCTTGGAAGGAGCTGCCCTCGAAGGAGGGCTAGGCGTCGGGGGGCGTGCGTGCCGGGATGCAGGTTTAGCGGGGACGGGAATCCAGGCGGGTTCTCTGCGGGAGGCTCGCCGGGCACCCGTGGGGTCCTGACACACAGGCCACGCCGGCGAAGCGTAGGGGATGAGGCCTCGATGGAGAAGAGGGTGGGCCTGCAGCCGGCCCAGAGCCCGAAGGGCTCGGCGTCTGTGGGATGTGGGTGGGGCCGGCCTGAGCAGGGGAGGGGGTGCTTCCTGGGGAAGGGGTGCTTCCTCGGGCTCTGGGTTGAGACTTGCAGGTTTCATCCTTCCGCCAATACTGTCTCACCCTGCGGCCTCGGAATGTTGCTTTGCCTCTGTGGACCCCAGTTTCCTCATCTGGAAAGGGGGAGTGATGGGAGTCTCTGTCTCATGACAAGAGGAAGTCTCGTACAAGCACGTGGGACAGTGCTTGGACGTGGCCGGTGGTCCTCATGGTTTCGGTGGTATGGTTTGGCCTCACGGGTGTCCCTTGGCCTTGGCGCTGCCTGCAGGGGGAGGTTCACGCTCAGGCTTGAGAGCCGCCGCTTTGATTTTATATTGAATCTTGGGACTCGCATGGTCGCCCCGTTTCTGTGGCTCATAAGGCCGAGTCAGATGTGTCGTTCGGTTTAATCCTCAGACTTCAGGTGACATCTCCTTTCCGCTCCCTGCCTGGCTTCTGTTCTCTCTGATCCCTGAGTTGTTTATTTATTATTGCGTTTAGCCCCCGAGCTGCCTCAAGCCCTCCTTGAAAGGGGCGGTTACACATTTTGAATAAATAAATATAATTTTAGATCATAGGTTGAATCAGAGTCAAGGCGTAAGGACTGCTGTGTCCCCGCCCTCTCCTCTGTACCCAAGTCTGGGGGATCGGTTGAGGCTGTAAGAAGAGCCAGTCCCTGGGGCAGGCTAGGGGGCATCCCCTCTCCCCAGCCCCACCGCAGAGAGAAAAACCAGATTTTTCTGGCCGCCGCGATGCACCGTCAAGCCTCTGGGGGTGGGGGGGTTGGGGGGGGCTGGTGAGACGGCGGGTGTGTGGTCAAGCGTCGCGGTGCGCCCCGCTCTGTGCCAGGCGCCTCACCCACGCCAGGGCCGCCCCGCCCCTGCTCCTGGAGATGACGGTCCCAGCTGCGGGATCTAGAAGCCTGGGCGTTCGTTTCGTAAGTCCGGAGGAGGGCCGTGGGTCTGCCACTGAGTCAGGTTAGACCCAGTCGTGGGCCGCGCGAAGGACCGCGTGGAAGACTTCCCCAGGACTTCCTCCTGCTCTTCAAACTTGCGGAGACACGTGTCTCGGTCATCCGTCGGCACAGTGCTGCCGCCCGACAGACCTCCCCAAACCCCGCCAGCCAGCGTGCGGCAGGAAGGATTGAGTCCTCCTCACCGGGCCGCGGGTCGGGTGAGGTCCGGCTGACCTGAGCGGCCCTCAGTGGGGCTCGGTGACCTCAGGCCGCGAGGTGGCTTTAGCTGTGCTCCCTGCGTCTCTCACCCCACTGGGACCAGCGGCCACCAAGGGCGTGTCCGTGTCGCGGTGACAGGCAGGGGTGCCAGAGAGCAGGCTCAGCTGCGCAAGCGCGTTTCAAGCCTTACATCACATCCGTTGACGTCCCATGGGCCGATCCCCAGCGACGTGGTCACTCCCCAGCCGCGGCGGGGAAGTACACCGCGCGCCACTAGGCCACGCGTGTCTCCTCCTGTTGTTGGCCGTGAAGAGTTGACGCCAGTAATTCGGCCTGCTCTGGGACGAATTTCATTCATTCACTCAGGAAATATTTTTTTTGAAAGACCAGTAGTGTGCCCTGTCCCCGTGCTGCCTCTGGGGAGTGGTGAACGAAGCAGGCCTGGTTCTTGTCTTAGGGAATTACGTTGTAGTGGTGGAAACACACACCAAAGAGCTGCTTCTGTCATGGGTTATTCTATTACAAGTGTCATCATCACTACAGAGAAGTAAAGGGCCCTGGAGGGTGGGTCCAGAAGGATCTGACCTCATCCAGGGAGGAGAGGCGGTTGAGCTCAGAAAGGAAGGGGAAGACTTAATTAGCCCGAGGGTCCTTAATAAGGTTAACTGCCGACTTCTCATCAGAAGCCATGGAAACCACGAGGCAGGGGGATGCCAGGCAGAGTGCCGAAAGAAAAAGACCGTCAACCCAGAATTCTATATCCAGAAAAAGGCCTATCCTTCAGAAATGAAAGAGAAATGAAGACCTCCCAGAGAAATAAAAACTGAATTTGTCGCTCTCATCCCTGCCCTACAAGGAGTACTGAAGGGAGTTCTTCAGGCTGAAAGGAAAGGCCCCTAGACAGGAAGTGAGAGAGCGGGAGCCTCTAAAGCTATAAATACATTTTGTTTGTAACTCCTTTCATCCGTCTGCATAAAGCAGTAGTTACAAAACACTGTGTTGGCAGGATAATAACACACAAAGATGTAATTTGTATAACAACAACAGCACAAAGGAGAGAAAACAGCTCTATTCTAACAGAGTTTTTATGTTGAAATTAACTTGGCATTAACTAGAACCGGACTGTCTTAAGTTAAAATGTTAATTGTAGTCTCCAGGACAATCACTAAGAAAATAACTAAAAAATAGGTAATAAAAGAGAATTAAAATGGCATGCTGGAAAATCCCTATTTGGCACAAAAGAAGGCAGTAATGGAAGAATGTAGGAGTAAAACGACTATGACATATAGAAAACAAATAGTAGGGTGCCTGGGTGGCTCAGTGGGTTAAGCGTCTGACTTCAGTTCAGGTCATGATCTCACAGTTTGTGAGCTCAAGCCCCTCGTCAGGCTCTGTGCTGACAGCTCAGAGCCTGGAGCCTGCCTCGGATTCTGCCTCTTTCTCTCTCTCTGTGTCCCTCTCCAGCTCGTGCTCTCTCTCTGGATCTCTCAGAAATAAATAAACATTAAAAAAAAAACAAGCAAAATGGCATAAATCTTATCAGTATGATTTTTAAAAATTTTTTAATGCTTATTTTTTAGAGAGAGAGAGTGACAGAATGTGAGCGGGCGGAGGGGCAGAGAGAGAGGGAGACACAGAATCAGAACAGGCTCCAGGCTCTTGAGCCGTCAGCACAGAGCTCGATGCGGGGCTCGAACTCACAGATCGTGAGATTATGACCTGAGCTGAAGTCGGACACTTAACCGACTGAGCCACCCAGGCGCCCCTTATCAGTAAGTATGTTAAATGCAAATGGACTAAATACTCCAATAAAAAGAGACTCCCAGAACGAATATAAAACCCCAGCTCTATGCTGTGTACAAGAGACACACTTGAGATTCAAAGATACACACAAGTGGAAAGTAGAGGAGTAGGAAAAGACATGCCGCGCAAGCAGTAACCAGGAGCCGACGTGGCTCTGCTGACAGCAGGCAAAACAGTTAAGACAGAAAAGTTACTGGAGGCAAACAAGGACAGTTTGTAACGAAGAAGGGGCGATCGATCAGGAAAACATATTAGTTATAAACATATATGTACCTAACAACAGAGCCCCCAATCCATGAAGCAGAAACTGACCGAAAGGAGAGGAGAGCTGGACAATTCAACAGTAATCGTTGGAGACTCCAAGGTTCAGTAATAGATGGACGGGGCAGGCAGAGTCCGCAAGGAAACACAAGACTTGAACATCACCGTCAACCGCGTAGACCTCACAGACGTCCATTCGGCGCTGCACCCACCGACTGCAGAATACGCCGCCTTCTCAAGGGCGCATAAAGTGTACTCCAGGAGAGAGCATACGCTCGCTCATGAAACAAGCCTCGTTAAATTCCAAGGGATCGAAATCCTACAGAGTGTGTTCTCTGACTGCAGTGGAATGAACTGAGAAATCAGGAACAAAAGGGAATTGGAGAAATTCACAAATACGTGGAAAGCAAACACCCCTAAATAACCGACGCGTCAAAGAGGAAGTCACAGGAGAATTTCGCAAATGCTCCGAGATGAATGAAAATGAAAATGCAGCATACCCAGACTTACAAGAGGCAGCTGAGGCAGTGCTTAGGAGGAAATTAGTGGTTATAAACGCCTATGCTAATAAAGAAGAAATTAATAATCTTCTACCCTGAGAAACTAGAAAAAGAAGAGCAACCTAAATCCAAAGCAAGCAGAAGGAAAGGAATCACGAAGATTGGAGCAGAGAAAAATGAAAGACTAGAAAAGGCCACCCAATCACGTGCTGCGCTTGCATGAAATGTTTAGCATATGCAAATGCATGGAGAGAGAGGGGAATTAGTGGTCGCTGGGGGCTGGGGGGAGGGGAGCGGGGAGTGCTTGCCGAGGCGGGCGGTTAGTGAGGAAGATTTGGTTTTATCAGAGCAGTAGGAAGCCCCCGGAGGATGCGCACAGGGAGTTCCATTTCAGGGCTGCACGGTGACGACACACTGGAGAGGGTCCGCGGTGGGTCTGGGGAGGCACCTGCAGTAGCCCGGGTGGGAGGAACGTGCATATCAGGGAGGTTCTTGGTCAAGGTTCCCCTGCTAGAGCCGGACCTGGGTCCTTCGGACCCGGAAACCTCTCCGCTGGCCACTGATTTAATTCCCCCGGGTGTTCTTTGTTCTTTTTTTTTTTTTTTAAATGTTTATTTATTTTTAAGAGAGAGAGAGAGAGAGGAGAGAGAGAATCCCAGGCAGGCTCCACGCCTTCGGCTTGGTGTCCAATGAGGGGCTGTATCTCATTTGAACCGTGAGATCATGACCTGAGCCGAAATCAAGAGTTGGATGCTTAACCGACTGAGCCACCCAGGCGCCCCCTTCCCCCCGCCCAACCCCGGGTATTCTTAATCAACCCAGAGAGTGGCTGAGGTCTCCTGGGGTAACGGGAGCGTGGCGGGGAATGGGCCTCGTAGGAGTCAGGCTAACTAGGCCTAGCTGGTTGCAAACAGTAGACATTGAACAGAAACGGGAATTTGTTGCCGGGGCACCGGAGTATCTCACTTCAGCACAGGCCCCCGGAAGGTCCGAATCAAGCACGCGGACCGGAGGGAAACGCAGGAGCCCCTTCTCTGACTCGGGTTTGCTCCGGCCGCTAGGGCGTCTCTCGCTTCCCTCACTGCTCACCACCCTTCTCTCTCCTGGGTGTCTCCCCACATGCGGAAAGCGGCCCCTCCGTTAGCGCCTAGGTTTACACCTTACTGTTCCGGAGAGCAGCTGAGTTGAGACTTGAGTCTCTCAGCCCATTTCTCAGATTTTCAAGAGGAAGGACCTCAACATGCCAGCTTGGGCTGGGTGCACCCCTGGGGGGTGGCTGAGGGGGCTGGTCACGGTGTAAACACCGGGCTTCTGCAGCCCCCTCTGAAGGCAGCTGGGCAGCTGTGGGAAGGCCAGGGAGGAGAAGGGGCATTGGATGGGACGCCAGGTTACCTGACGGTCGGCTGTCCCCACCCCTGCCTTGGATAACCGACCGCCTGGGACTGGTCTGCTCCTCCAGGGGTAAAACTACACGAGGCCTTCTTTTGTCACTTGAACTGGTTTGCAGGCACAGCCCCCGACTGTCCCATCTCCCCTCTCTTTTGGCCTTCATTTTCAGCCCTTGACTGGGCAGGGAACATTCCAGAATTTGGAATGAGTCTTACCACCTTTGTGAATCCTGCCCGTTCCCCCAGAAGAGAAAGTCCCGACCCATGGCCCTGCTGACAAACCTGTTGAAAAGGACCCCGGTTATTTTCACTGTCTCACTTTCACCTGCTGTTTGGAATGCAGTGGCCCCGGTTCCCGGTGTCCCGAAACCCTGGCGATCGTGGAATAAACGGGCCTCTGATTGGGGACCGGAGGGGACAGGAAATGCCTGTGCAGTCCGGCGGGAGGCGCGTGTGAGGGTTGGCCGCCCGTTGACCTCACTCCGCCCCGAGGTTTCCAGCCTGTGCTCCTGCGCTCTCCCTGGCCTGTAGGTGACGTGTGGGGGCCTGGGGCCGCCGGCCCTGCGAGCCAGGGAGAGGTCCGCGACCTCTCCCTGGCCGTCCTTCCCGGCCCCAAGGAGTGTGACCCATCTGGATGGTGCCTTTTCTCTTGCTGTGAGAAGCAGGGGATTGAAGGCCCTCAGGCAGGCACTGCTCTCAGACGTCTGGGGCGACGAGGAAGGACACCGCATGCAGATGTAGCCTCTGAGGCTCCTTTCTCTTTGAATTCCGGCAGCATTTCTAGGAAGCCACGCGGTGTGGCCTTTTCTTCTTTACGGCTGGGTGCCGCTCGCCCGGGACGTCGTTTTCAACACTGATCATGATGCCGGCGGCGTAGGCGGGGGGCTTGCCTGCTGATCGGCAGTCGTGAACCTCTCCGTTTAATTTCTGTTACAACCAAGCGAGGCTTTATAAGCATTTAGTAGTTGGTAAAATCTCAGCTTGCCTGGCGTGGGGTGTGTGCGTGTAGTCTTTCTCCTGCACGGTCACTGCTGGTCAGAGCTCGGACACGAAGCCGGGGCTTCTGGTCTCTGATCCCGGCCCGCGTTTGCGGCAGGGCGCAGCGGTGTCCCGAATCCTTTTAGGCAAAGACTCTGTTTCTTCCTTCCAGGTTTTTTTTGCTGTCTGCCGTCTGCCCCTCTCTCCACTTATGCCTCCATCTTGCTCCATAAGAAATCAAGATGCCCATAAGAGTACAGCTTTCTCTGTACATCTTGAATATATAAGAAATATAGAAATACGTATTTATAACAGAAGCATAAAATAGATACCACGTGCCCAACCTATATGTAGATTTACATAGATACATGGATAGATACACACACACATTTGTGTATATGTGTATATAATTAAATAACAACCCATAAGTATAAGATCGGGCACGATGTAGGTTAACTAGAAGGTCAAAACGAGGGTGTTGGACCACATACTCAGACCACAGAGCTGTACACGGTTTGCCACATTTGAACCACGGATTTTGCTCTGAACTAATGAGCAGTCAAAGCGGGAAAACAATATTATTTGCACGGTTCACGGGATCCGTAAGGAAAGGGTACCAGACGCCGAGTGCTTTTCCAGGCAATTAGACCTGAAGGAAATTTCTTGCCTGGGTGGTCATCTATGGGACCCCGGGTGGCAAAGAAAATAGGGGACACGCGTGCCGCTGCTGTCTGCTCCTGCTCCCGTGGCGGCCGTCACCAATCACTCACGGCCTTTCCCATCCTTCTAGCGTGTGCTCCGGGCGGCCGTTACCAGTGCTCTGGAGTCGACGTGCCAGACGGAACCCACTTGCCGTGACCACACCGGGGGCGATGGCGCTGTCGGGAGTCAGGAGGGCACTCTGAGTGGAGAGCCGTGTCGTTTTGACAGGCAGGTGTGACACAGGCGGACCTGTCCTGTGTCGCTCAGAGACAGAGTTGCTCGGTGCCAGCTGGAGTGACCCGACTGGGTGATAAGAAGGGACAAACGTGTCTGGAAGGACACACTGGGCACACTGGGAATTTCTGACTTGCTACAGTCACTCCTGTGTTCCCCACATACTTAGCAAACACCTACCATTTGCCTAGGAATGGTGCCTGACCCACTGTCCCCTCCCCTCTGGTGCCGGTCACTTCCTCAGGGACGCCTTCCTCGATTCCTCCTCTAGTTCGGAGCTCACACACCGGGCCGCTCTCCACCTTTCTCTCGTGGCGCCGTCACAGCCCGGACTCATCCGTTTCTTTGTGTTGATTCGTTCGGTGGCCTCATCGCCCCCCAGGACGTGAGTTCCGGTGTCTGTCTTGCCCGGCCCCGGCCCTGGTCCCGGCACAGGGACAAAGAGGGCACGAGGCGAAGTGGATGCAGACCGCCCGGTGGAAGTACAGACGTGAACGGATATCACCATCAGGGGGCAGGTGCTCGGCCCTGAGGGGAGGGGACAGTGAGGGGCTAAGGGACCTCAGGGAAGGAGAGGCTGCTTCCAGAGGGACAGGAAGATCGAGGAAGGCTCCCCGGTGTCACGTCACTCGCTGGGTCTGTAAGGACGGGGGGTGACACCTGGGGCCCTGGGGGCAGCTGGGGCGGAGGCAGAGGGGCAGAGCTGGAGGCGAGGAGGGGCCAGAATTACTTTGGGGCGCTGTTAAGGCCGCGGCAGGGAGACGGGGAGCCAACTGCCGGAGCTGTGCCCACAGGCCTCCTGGGGCCGCAGAGGGGGTGGCAGCAGATTTGTGGCCGGAGCAGGGATGGGGTGGGAGGGACTTCAGGGAGGCAGGGCAGGCGGGAGGAGAGCTAGGGAAATCAGACCCAAGTTGGCCCCAGGCGTGGTGAAGGCAGTACCCGGGGAGACCGGGAGCCTTTGCTCTTCAGTCTCGGTTTCCATCTGCCTCTCCTGCGCCCGTCGGCACTTGGGGTCCACCCTCTGGCAGTCCCCCCTCTCAGCCCCGGCCAGGCCGGCCCCCCCTGCTGGCCCGGCCCAGCTCTCCAGACGGGCTTCGTGCAGCTAGGGCATTCCGTGACACTTTTCCGCTTTTAAAATAGAATACATATTGATCATATTTGTAGCATGTTTTCTTGAACATAGCTTTTTTTTAATGCTTTTAGTTTCAGATTTATTTTCCTAATTTCCCTCCTCTTCAGATTTTTAAGGGTTTTTTTTAGTCACTTACATAGGGAACTTTTATTTCCTACGTATATCAACTCTCCAGTCGCCCTCTTTCATGCATGAGTCCTTCCGTTCGTCCCTTTTGGCCTCCTTCTGGCAGGTCTCATCCATGGACCCACGAGACAGTCGGGTACCCGCGTTCACGTTCGAACCCGTTCGGTGAGGCTGAGACTGGAGGGGGAGGGGACACAGCAGCAGCGGGCGCTTCCGCTCGCGATTCCGGCATCACAGGACGGTGCTGGGTTCCGACAGGTCAGAGGATGCTCCCGCTCCCCCACCGCGTTCACGTGGAAGGTTCTCGAGTCGGCGCGCAAGGCTTCTTTGCCGTGCTCCTGCTGGTGGCGCTAGCCTGGAAGAGCGGCGGGCCCGAGGTGGTTAGTGGTGGAGCCGGAGCCCAAATGGGGAGCCTGGCAAATGAACCGGGGCCTGGGAGGACCTGGGCTGGCCTCCCGTCTCCCCGGGGCACGCACAGTGGGGCGCCTCCCGCCGCAGTCTGGGTAGGTGCCGAGAGACAAGGGCGCTCGTGGTGAAGCAGCCTCCCCACATCCCGGGGCCGGGAAGAAGCCCCCCGCGGAGGGGCTCCCTCTGGGCACAGGGACGCCGCAGAGGGGCAGGAGCAGGCCAGGGAATGACCACGAGACACTCGGAAGGGAGGCAGCCACCGCCCCGGCGTCCCCAGGCCAGATTGCCACTGGCACGGACCTCTGCGGGGGCAGTTGAGCTCGGGAGCAGGAAGCTCACTTCCAGGGCGTTTCGGTTCACATGTCAAGTTCGCTCAGGTCAGTGTATGTGTTTCCGTTCCCTCCCGTTCCTGGAGAGGGGCCGTACTCAGGGCTCTTGATCATAACGGACGAAGACCCGACTTAGACTACCTTAAGCAAAAAGGGGACTCTGTGGACCCGGCAGCCTGGGAATCAAAACGGTGATTCAGGCACGGCTGGACCCAGTGACAGATGATGCCAGTTGGGTTACTTATGTCCCTTTCTCAGCTCGGCTCGGTTTCATTCTCAGGCCGTTCCCAAGCGGTGGCGAGATGGCCACCGGCCAGCCATCCCAAGCCACCGTTGTCCTCACAGCTGACTCGCACAGGGAAAGAGTGTGTTTCTTAGTAACGCCAGTGAGAGCCTTGGCGGAGGACCTCGAGATGGCTGGGGCTGGGTCACACACTCAGTCCTGAGCCCGTCACTGTGCCTGGGGTGGGGGTGGGGGATATTCCAATTGGTCGACCCCAATCACATTCACCCTGAGGAAGGGGAAAGAGGGGCTGGGTCCTGTCCCCCGTGACCTCCCCCGCCGTCGCCGTTGTGAGAAGGAGAGGGCATGATTTCCTTGGCCTGGAGGAGGACTCATTCTCGAAGACGGGAATGCTGGGCAAACGACACGTCTGCTCAGGCCGGCCTCTGCCTCCGCACACGGGCGCACAGCTGTCTGGAGTCCAGGGCACATCTGCGAAGCGGCACGATAGCGTGGACAACCTGCCTGTTGCCCCTGGGAGGAGCACGCCCACTCAGGCCTCTTCACGTCCTCAGGTCCGGCTCATCCACGCCGGCCTCGTTCCTGCAGCTGGCTGCTAGGAGCGCGTGGAAACCAGCCTCTGGCCACCGCGTCTGTGCCAAGTCTTTGCCCAAGACTGGCTGCAGTTACGGACACCACTTCTGGCGGCTCTTTGGCCTCTGGTCCGGTCCCAGGACTCACAGATCTGGCTCTGCCTTTGACCCTGTGCCTGTCGAGGTTCGAGTCTCCTTTCTGGATCTTGACTCACCTCTGGGCGTGGCTTGATTTTGGTGTCACCGGCCCCTTCCAGCCTGTGGTCCTGCCAGGGGAGGGGCAAAGCGGCCAGGCCGGACCGGCAAAGAAGGCTCCTCTCCTTCGTTTTTCCCCAACTCCGAGCCCGCGCTCAGGGTGCGGGACCAGCTGGCTGCCGGCAGCCCCGGGGATGTGGCAGCTGGTTCCCACACACTCGGAGACGGCTTATGTCACATTCTCCTGTTTGATACCACCAGTATCACACATCAGCCTCTTTAAAACATTGTCAGCTGTTCTTTCCTTTTTTTTTTTTTTTTAACAGTTTATTTTATTTTCTGAGAGACAGAGACAGAGTACGAGCAGGGGAGGGGCAGAGAGAGAGAGAGGGAGACACACAAGCAGAAGCAGGCTCCAGGCTCCAGGCTCTCAGCACAGAGCCCGGAGACGGGGTTCGAACCCACGAACGCAAGGTCATGACCTGAGCCGAAGCCAGACGCTCAACCGGCTGAGCCACCCAGGCGCCCCAGCTGTTCTTTTCTTGAAATGAAACCTTCCCCGAAAATCCAGTCAGTCTATGAAGCAGACCAAGAGCCGTGTTGCCCTGGGTTGGGCTGGCGCACCCCAGCCTGCATCAGCAGCCCCGAAGAGGTGCGTGACACCCCGGGCTCCTGGGAACCCAGTTTGAGAACCCCTTCATGAGTATGTCCATCCGTCCCTTTCAGCGGCATCCGCCTCTGCTCCCCGCGCGCAGGAGGCTGCTAACTGCGGCGTTTCTCTTCTCACCACCGCATTTTTTCTGTCGGTAACTTGTTTGCACCGGGAAAAGGTCAGAAAGGAGAGCCCTGTCGTCCTCCTCCTCTTGCAGTGGCCAGGCGTCAGCGTGTCACGGCGCCCGGCTGCGCAGGGACCCTCTCCGCTATCCTTGTCCTCCTCGAGCTACGTTTGGGAGAACTTTCTATTGACAGCATTGGTCCAGTTCTCTGCTCCTCAGTCTGCCTTCTTCTTGGGGAGCCACACCCGAAGTTCTGGGGTGCTCACGTCTCACCCATGACCAGTGCCCAGGATGAATATTCTGGATACCCTTCCGTGAAATGTACCCTAACAACAACGACAAAAAGCCTTGAAATGCATAGAAGTGACCGGGCTACACAAGTAATACCAAAAAGATCATGAACGTTCCCAAAGGAGGCCTCCCTCTAACAGGAAGTGTCCCGAGTCTGTCCCGTTCTTGAAAAGACTGTGTCGTCAAGGAAATTGGTCACCGGCAAACCGGCCGTGGGCCGGCCCCGTCCAGGCTTCCGTCCGCCCAGGAGGATCCAGGCCTGGGTTTGGCTGCAGCTGGGGCCTCCCGGCGGCCGCCACTTATTGACTTAAGTGAGTGATTCAGATCTCCCTCGGGGTCGCCCCTGACAACACGTGGTGGGAGGGCGTGCGCCCTCCTCCTGTCTGGGGCCCCCCCACAGGGCCCGGCCCGGCGAAGCCCCCCTCGGTTCCTGGTAGGTGTTCTGGGGGCTCTGGCTCCGAGGGGACAGCAAGACGACTTGTATTTCCTGGAGCCAGGGGCTCAGCTCACACGGGGGTTTTCCCAGAACCTTGCTAACTCCCAGGGCAGGGTGTGTGTCGGGGCCGGGAGGCTGTGGCTTAATGGTTAACTGGAGGCTTGCTTTTCCGGGTTTGGGTGGCCCAGGCCCTGCTGCTCCAGGGGTCCTGGCCCAGTGCTGTCCCGACAGTCACCGTCTGTGCCTTCCTCCGGGGGACCCAGCGCACAGGGCTTGATTCGGGGGTGGGAGGCGGAGAGGATGTGTGTTTTGGTAGAAAGCTGAGCAGCAGCGGCCAAGGACCAGGTGGAGGATGGGGCCGCGTTAATACAGCCGAGCTTCTTGGAACATTTGGTTTGATAAACATTGTTACTGCACACCATCCTGGATATAGCCGTTAGGAGAGAGGTGGCAGGATCTGTGTCCCCGGAGTGCTCACATTTGGGGTCAACCAGGACAAGCCTAAAACAAGTCCCCAGATAACTGTGTGACAGGGCCAGAAAAACCAAGGGCCACAAGAGGCAAAAATCAACTGCCAAGGCAGTTCCTTAGGGTGTGAGAGGACTGTAAGTATATTATACGCTAATAGTAAGTTTGCTATACAGACGAGGGGCGCCTGGGTGGCTCGGTTGAGCGTCCGACTACTGATTTTGGCTCCGGTCATGATCCCAGGGTCATGGGATCGAGTCCCGTGTCGGGGGTTGACAGCTCAGAGCCTGGAGCCTGCTTCGGATTCTGTGTCTCCCTCTCTCTCTGCCCCTCCCCCTGCTTGCGATCTCTCTCTCTCTCTCTCAAAAATTAACATTGAAAATTCTCTCTCCTTCTGCCCCCTCTTCCTCTGGCTCACTGTCCCTCTAAAATTAAAAAAGCAAAAAGTATATTATACAAAAGAGTATTTAAAACACTTAATGATTAGTATTTTCATGTCTGTTAGAATATAACTGTTTTCTTCAGTTGCCTTCTGTTTATGACAAATGATACGGTGGAGAAACAAAGTTTCCTTTGAAAAGAAATGTAAGTGAAAGAGTGAGCCGATGTTAAGGAAAATATTAAGTAAAGAACAGTGCGGGGACCATGTGGGGATGGCAGGTGTCGTGGGATGCCCGTGGTTTGGGGACAGCATGCTAGACGGGTTCAGAGCCAGGAGGGGAAAGGGCTCACGGGAGAGTCAGGCGGGGCAGGGGGAGGAAGAGGCTGCAGCTAGGGTGAATCCGTGCCCATGGATCCAGAACCGTGTGTGCAAATCCTGGTATAATTCACTTCAGCGTGAGTCCTGGGGGGGCTGGAGTGTGGCTTTGGACTGGAGAAGACGGTGAATCCCAGGGTACAGTCTCTGAACCTATTCAGGGGAGGAGAGTGGGACACATTGAAGGTGCTTGAGGAGGGAAGTGGCTCATGACTGCCCTTGCAGAGACTCCCTTGTTGTGCGTACCAGGACTAGAGGTGGGGTGACCAGTCGGGGACCTAAGGAAAGAGAGTGTAAGAGGCCACACCAGGGCCATGGCTGAGGACAGGCAGCCCGGCTTCCCAGGTTGCCTCCCGCCGGCTCTGGCCAGCAGCCCGGAGGAGCTGGAGAGTGGCAGGCCTGGGGGGGGCGGGGTGGGACAAACCAAGGCTTGGTCTCTGTGTGGGGAGGCAGTGGGGGCCAGACAAAGGTGCAGGTCAGAGGTCGTGCACAGAGGCCTGGAAGGGGGGTTCTGCCCACCTCTCCCAGTTGGTCCCCGTGGCCTCTTCTTGATGTTTTCTGCCCGAGCATGGAATGTTCTGGAGGAAACGGGTGGGGACAGCTGAAGGAAGCTCCTCTCCAGGCTGGAGCCCAAGTTCCTGCAGGAGAAGGAAGCAGGCATTTTCCTGCCCTACGGCTTGGCCCTGGGCGGCCTGGCTGGCGGCCCCAGGCCGGGGTCACCTGGGGCAGCTGTCTTGTTTCTGGGTCACCCGTCTCGTTTCCCTCCCCCGTTTCTCCCTTCCGGTGCGGAGGAGTTCACCAGGAGCTCACAGACCAGCTCGAGTTCTCGTTTTCCCCCTCGAGGACGTACTGCGTGCCGGGCACCGTTCTGGAATGTTGCCTCTGTTATCAGAGTTCAACCTGGACGAAAACCTGTAGAGGAAAGTACTATTGCCTGCTTCGTACAAGGGAGGGACCGAGTGTGGGGAGGTGCAGCTAGTCCCCAGTTCCGCGGCCAGGTAACTGCAGAGCCCGGTGCCGCACCCACGCTGGCGTCGTCCGTGGGAACGAGGCTGCGGACGAGGCCTGTAACTTGGGAGGAGGGAGTCACTGCCTGTGCTCCCCTGCCTGGGCGGGGGGCAGCCCCCTGCGGCGTGCTGGGGCGCATCTGTGAGATGCGGGCGCGGACAGCCCCCAGGGGCGTTGCGGTGAGGGTTATGTGAGTTACGCTGATAGATATTAGCTGCGGCTTCACGGTTACACAACCCGGGGTTCTGCAATCCCGAACATCAATTTTACTGGAGGACGTTTTGGGGACAGTATCACTTAAGGTGATGGAGAGACACTGTTTTAATTTTAAAATAATTAATATGATGGCCTAGCACGGGAATTTGACATCGGAGATCTTTCGCCTTTGGGCTGGCCGTTTCTGGCCACACTCCCTGTCCCCGGACGGCAGGGGGTTGGGGGTGGGGGCGGATCTGTGTCCATTTCCTTCCGTCGTTAGCCTTACTTAGGCGAAGGCCTGAGAATCAGGGTGCACTCCGCGGTTTTCGTGGGCTCCCAGGAGGTCCCGGGAGCTCACTCGCCCTCAACTGGTGCCCGGCCGCCGTGTGTCCGAAATGCCAGCGATCTTAATTAACATGCTATCCTCTGAACTACTTCCCGGCTCTAAGTTCAGAGAGGCCTCTTCCTTTCTGGCCCGTTCGACCAGGATGACTCCCTTCCTGGAACGCCTGCCTGGTGCCTGCCAGGTGCCTACTTTTCCCTCTCTGCTCTCCGCCAGCCTCCTCTCTGAGGCCCTCCGGGATTGCCGCCGAGAGAAATCCCAACTGCGCCTGCTCTCTGCTCTCACGGTTCTTTGTACAGTCCCCGCATTTATTAGAGTCATCGTCTGGTTCGCTCAGGATTCACCCTGCTCACGTGCAGTCTGCTCGGGGGGCTCACAGCGAGCCAAACAGAGGGGGCCCCTCTCCCCGCGGGCCCTGCGGAGATGAACAAAGAAATAGATGCACACGCTCAAATCGTGATAGATGCGATGAAGATACAGGATTGGGAGCCAGTGTTTGTCAGCCTTGCAGCCTTCTGCCATAGGCGGTGTCCCCACGTGGGCCCCGTGGTGGGGACGGAGAAGACATTCGTGGACTAAAGGCACGAACCGAACGCCGTTTCCTCGGTTGTAATCGGGGATGGTATCAAATCGTTAATCAGCCCAAAAACATTTGAAGGGTCTGACTGACACGTTTTTACAAATTTAATTTTAATCATAGGGGCAGTGTTCAGATTCTTTCCTATTGCTGAAGATCGGGGTGAGTATTTTTTTTTCTCTGTAGAAGAAATTTAAAAAATTTTTTCCATTGCATTAATAGCATTTGACTTTTCTTTTTTAAACAGGATGGTTCTTTTAAAAAATACTTATTTCCTTATTTTTAATTTTTATTTTAGTGAGAGAGCAGGCAAGAGGGGCAGAGGGGGAGAGGGAGAATCTTGAGCAGGCTCCACGCTCAGGGCTGAGAGAGCTCGACACAGGGCTTGGTCCTACGACCCTGGGATCCCGACCTGAGCCGAAATCAAGAGTCAGATGCTCAACTGACTGAACCACTCGGGCGCCCTTGACTTTTTGTAAACACAGTTTTAAGTTTATGGGAAGAAATTGAGTGAACTGTACGGAGGGTTCACATATACCCCCTTCCTGCCCCCAGTTTCCCATTAGTAATGTCTGGCATTAATGTGGTACATTTGTGACAGCCGGTGAGCTGGTATTGAGACATTACTTTTTTCTTTTAAACAAATGATTATCAATGTTTGTTGTACACGTTACAGCATTATTATTATTATTATTATTATTATTATTATTATTTCAAATTTATGTCCCAGTTAGTTAGCATATAATGCAATAACGATTTCAGGAGTAGAATCCAGTGACTCAAACTCTATGTGTAGCACCCAGTGCTCATCCCAACAAGTGTCTTCCTTAATGCCCATCACACATTTACCCCATCCTCCCCCGCCCACAACTCCTCCAGCAGCCCTCAGGGCGTTCTCTGTAGTTGAGAGTCTCTTATGTTTTGTCCCCTCCCTCTTTTTATATTATTTTGCTTCTTTTCCCCTATGTTCATCTGTTTTGTGTCTTAAATTCCACCTGTGACTGAGGCCATCATGAGTTCCTGCTGAGGGCCGTAGGGAAAAGTCAAAGAGGTGGGAAAGTGCCCAGGCTTGGCGGAGGCCTCCCGGCGATGGCTCCGGAGTGGCCAACTCCTGGCTCCTTTAGACATGGTCTTGTCACAGGGCGTCACCGATGGGCCCCTGCAGGCCTCTCAGAAGCAGTGTGGCCTCTCCCCTCCTGCTGCTTTCTTTCCCAGGAGATAGACTTTCTTCTCCCTAGACCGCAGCCCTGCTCAGAAATGGTGCTTTTTGGGCATTTCCCACAAAACAGCATGGAAAGCCCGGAAACCACCTCCAGTCTGGAGTTCTTTGTACAGAGGTCAGACAAGCAGCAGGACTGGCAACAGGCAGACAGCAAATTACGTGAAACCCTGCTCCTCCCCGCCAGGGAGGCACAGTTCGGTGGTCACCATCACGGTGGGGAGGGGCGATGTATTGTTCCATTACGAACTGGCCTTCGGTCGTTGAGAGGGCCAGATACGTGTAAAACGAACAGAACCCACACAAGGTCGGTGTTAAATGAAGTCAGCGGTGTCCTCGTCGTTGGCTCGGACCCTTTCCCCGGAGCACCCACCCCCACCCCCCTTACCCGTCTCCCACTCCCTGCCTCACACTGCTTTGGGTCCCTCAGGGGAGCTTAGGCACTTGAAGGTGCGTTTCGGAAGAGGGCGGTCCTTAACCCAAAGGGACGGTCTGTTCAGTTTGGTGCAGGGGCATTCATCGATGCCCCCTACCCACGGGCTTCTGGGTACCGCCAGTCGGAGGGCTGCTAATACTGACCGTGACCGTGATGATGAAGGTGATGGCGGTGGTGGTACAGCGGTGGTGATGACGGGCACCATCATCATGCACCGAGAGTGCACAGAGCTAGAGTCCCGTGCTGGATATGTGACCCGCACCGTCGACATCAGGCCTTCTCAAACTTGGTGCTTTGACGTTTTCAGCTGGGTGATTTTATGTGTATGTGTGGGGGGGGCTGGGTGATTTTATGTGTGTGTGGGGAGGGGAGTGCTGGGTGATTTTATGTGTGTGTGTGGGGAGGGGGGTGCTGCTCTGTGTGCTGCAGGAGGTTTAGCAGCATCCTGGTGTGGCCAGGGCACCCCGCCCCCATGTCTCCAGAATGCGCCAGATGTCCCTTGGGAGACCAAATCACCCTGATTCAGAACCACTGATCTAATTTATTCTTCTCAACGGCCCCAGGAGGCAGCGCCTCATTTACAGATGAGGCCGCTAAGGCTGGGAGGAATAAAGGAAGCTGTCCAAGGTCACCGAGCTAATAATTCACGGGGCAGAACGCAAACCCCAGACACCTGATCCGAAGAACAGGCTCGTAACCGCTGCGCTTTGTTACTCGGCAGAAACGGCGCACCCGGCTGCCCCTCGGCAGAACCGCCGGGGCCACGTGAGCGGGTGGGGCCTGCGCGGTCAGCCGGGCGTCCGTTGCCAGATGCATCTGGAGCCGATGAAAACAGCGGGGCTGCTGCCCCGATCTCTGACTTGGTTTCAACCCGGAGAGCTGTCTCCACAGGCCCCGGGTCTTTGCCGGGACGGGAAGTCCCCCTGCTCCCTCTCCCCCAGGCAGCCCCGTCGCCTGCAGACACCTGTGGGGAGAAGGAGAGAGAGCGTGGGTGGAGTTTCAGCAAATGGGGCCTCGCGGGCTCATTGTCTGCTTTCGCCCACCGAGGCTGTGAATCTGGGTAAATGTTCACCTGTAATTTTTCCATTTTTTAAAATAATTTGTTATGAAAAAATTTAAAACGTAAAGCAAAGATGGAAGAGTCTTACAGTGAATACTTACATGCTCACCACTCGGATCTATTATTAATATTCTACCGCACTTCTGTTTCCCTTTTCTGGAACTCAGGTCAGCGTCGCCTCTGCCCGGTGGGTCACTGAGCGCATTATGAATTTTCCACTAGGAGAATACATGAATAGCAAGACGGCGGTAATGAGACAAAGATGATCTTCATTAACCAGGTTGATGGGGGAGGTTCAGGGCCACGGAAGACCCTACTCACTGTGAAAGCAAAACTAGTTAAAACAAGTTACTAAATAGATCAGAATGTTATTTAAAAATGCCATCCTTGGGGCGCCGGCGTGGCTCAGCTGGTTAAGCACCGACTTCAGCTCAGGTCATGATCTCACGTTCGTGGGTTCAGGCGCTGCATCGGGCTCTGTGCTGGCAACTCACAGTCTGGAGCCTGCTTCGGATTCTGTGTCTCCCTCTCCCTTTGCCCCTCCCCTGCTCACGCTCTGTCTCTGTGTCTCTCAAAAATAAATAAACAATAACAAAATAATTAAAACAAAAAACACGATCCAGCATTGACGCTATGTCATCTTAAAGTATAGAAATAATACAACTGTGGGGACCTGGGTGGCTCAGTCGGGTATTCAACTCTTGATTTTGGCTCAGGTCATGATCTCACAATTCGAGGGTTCGAGCCCTGGGTTCTCTGCCCTTCCCTTGCTTGCACGCTCTCTCTCTCTCTCTCTCTCTCTCTGTCTCAAAGTAAATAAATAAACTTACAAAAATGATAGTAATACAAGAGTAATAGTTTCAAACAATAAAAGTCCCATAAATTGCTTGACAGCAGGAAGGCCCCATTTGGGAAATGCTTAACTATTGTCCTCTTCCTTTTGGGGAGCCCGCTTTTGTCTCAGAAATAAGCCCAGACCCTGGCAGACACGCCTTCTTTGCTTAACTCCCGCTCCCTTCGGCCCAGGTTGCCTGGGGCAGGGGGACCCACGTGGCATCTCAAGCCCCTCCCTTTCTGCGTGGGCCTCAGCTACTGCTTCAGAGGCCGCTGTGCTAGGAAGCCACATCAGCCCACATATCCCTTGGTATAAGTGATTCTAAACAGTAGACCCCTTAATACAGAGTTGTTTGTTATTTAAGTAATCTCTACGCTCAACGTGGGGCTTGCATTCACAATCTCGAGGTCAGGAATCACATGCTCTTCCGATAGAATCAGCCAGGCGTCCCCGAAGTTGTTGTTGTTTTTAAGTTTATTTATTTATTTTGAGAGAGAGAGTACATACAAGAGGGGCAGGGGCAGAGAGAGGAGGAGAGACAGAACCCCAAGCAGGCTCCATGTCATCAGTGCAGAGCCCGATGTGGGGCTCGAACCCACAAACCGTGAGATCATGACCTGAGCCAAGATCAAGAGTCAGATGCTTGGGGCGCCTGGGTGGCTCAGTCGGTTGAGCGTCCGACTTCAGCTCAGGTCACGATCTCGTGGTTTGTGAGTTCGAGCCCCACATCAGGCTCTGTGCTGACAGCTCGGAGCCTGGAGCCTGCTTCAGATTCTGTGTCTCCTCCTCTCTCTAACCCCTACCCTGCTCATGCTCTGTCTCCCTCTGTCTCTCAATAATAAATATAAAAATGTCAAAAAAAAAAAAAAAGAGTCAGATGCTTAACTGACTGTGCCACCCAGACACCCCAAAGTTGTTTTTTAATTATACAAAATTTAAAAGCTTTTTATTTTGAGGTCATGTAAACTCACATAAAATTTGCAAAAATGGTTCAGAGAGTTCCTGTAGCCCTTTTACCCTGCCTACATAACAGTATGACCCCTTCTCATTTTTTTCCTAATCTCTCATGACCTTCACATTTTCAAAGAGCACTGTTAATTCTTCTATAGAACGTCCCTCAGTTTGGGTTTGTCTGGTATTTTCTGATGATTCATTTGGACTTATACGTTTCTGGTAAGGATCTCAGAGCAGGGGTCTGTCTTTCTCGGTGCCTCGTATCAGGAGGTACGTGAGGTCCCTGTGTGTTATCACTGGTGATATTGGTCTTGATCGCTTGGGTAAGGTAGTGTCTGCTGGTTTCTCCCTGTAGAGGTACCGTTTTTTCCTTTGTAATCGATAACAACTCTGGGGGAGAAACTTTGGGACTCTGCAGGTGTCCTGTTTGTCCTCAAACTTTGGCCTCCTGATTTTGGAATCCGTCCACGGGTCTCTCCTGTGACAGTTCTTACTGAGATGTTTTAATGGTGATTCTTCTGTTTCCTTAATCCCATATATATGTATGTATATATGTTTTTTTTTTTTTTTAAGTAGGCTCCATGCGCAGCATGGAGTTCCTCCTTCTGCATTTACTGCTTGGAGCTCTTCTGCGAGAAAGAACTGTCCTCTCTCCCTATTTAATCAATTCTTTATGTAAGGACTCATAGCTGTTTATTATGGGTCATGATCCATCGCTATTGTCGTTCCGGCTTTAGCCATCGAGAGCTCATTATGGAAGTTTCATTGTGAAGGTTTCCAACCACTGCAGAGAAGCTGGACAAAGAGCACCGAGAAAGCCTGTCATCCCTCCGCTGACATTCGGTAATTCTGAGCATTTGGCCATATTTGCTTTCTGTCTCTCTCTTTCTCTCCCCGGCCCCTCTCCTGCAGTGTTAGCACAAAGGCACCATCTGTGGTGTGCGCGCGCGCGTGTGTCTTGAGGTTAATTTACAGTGAATCTGGCCCCACAGCGTCGGGGGGGATGGCAGAGCGTCGGTGGCCAGCTCCTTGGCCCCCCCCCCCGCCCCCCCCGGAGACCGTGTACCCGGCTGTCTCGTTCAGCCCCCGGGTTCATTCTTCACCGTGCCCCGTGATTTTTCAAACAGCTTTATCGAGATATAAATCACATGCCATACGGGTCACCCACTTTTGTACAGTTCATGGCGCCTGGGAGGCTCGGTCAGTTATGCGTCCGACTCTTGATCTCAGCTCAGGTCTTGATCTCAGGGTCGTGAGTTCTCACCCCGTGTTGGGCTCCACGCTGGGCATGGAGCCAACTTAAAAAAAAAAGCACAGTTTGGTGGGTTCTAGTACATTCACAGACGGGGCGACTGTCCTCACGGCCAGTTTTAGAGCATTTTCTTCACTGCAGACGTAAACCCCGTGTCCCAAGGTTTAGCTATTACCTGCCCTCTTCCCCACGAGCCCAGGCGGCCGCTAGCCTACGTTCTGTCTATAGATTTGCCCATTCTGGACATTTCACGTAAATGGAATCATCTATACGGTCTTTTGCGGCTTCTTTCAGCACTGTGTTTTCAAGGCTCGTCCATGTCGTATGAATCCGTACTTCGTTTCTTTTTATGGCCAAATCATATTCCGCTGTGTGGTTTTACCGTCGCTCATTAGTTGATGGACATTGGGTTGCTTCTACCTTTTGGCTATTGTGGACGGTGCTGCCCCAAACATCCGAGTACCAGTTTTTGTTTGGACACCTGTTTTCACTTCTTTTGGGAGCATAACCTAGCAGTGGAATTGTTGAGTCACGTGGTAATTCTACATTTAACTTAATTTTTTAATGCTTGTTTTATTTTCAAGAGAGAGAGAGAGAGAGGGAAATACAGAATCCGAAGCAGGCTCCAGGCTCTGAGCCGTCAGCACAGAGCCCAACGCGGGGCTCAAACTTGTGAACCACGAGATCATGACCTGAGACAAAGTGGGATACTTAACCGGTTGAGCCACCCAGGCGCCCTAACTGTTTTTTTCTTAGGTAGGCTTCACACCCCAGCCTGGAGCCCAACATGGAGCTTGAACTCAAGACCCTGAGATCAAGACTTGAGCTGAGATCAAGAGTCAGATGCTTAAACGATCGAGCCAGCCAGGCACCCCTAATTTTTTTTTTTTTAAGATTTTATTTTGAAGTTCTCTCTCCTCCCAAAATGGAGCTTGAACTCACAAACCTGAGATCAAGAGCCACACGCTCCGCTGACCGAGCCAGCCAGGCGTCCCTCTGGATCTAACCTTTTGAGGAACTGCCGAACTGGTTTCCACAGTGGCTGCAACATTCGACACCCCCACCAGCGGTGTCAGAGGGTCCCGGTCTCTCCACGTGCTCGCTAACACTTGTTATTTTCCATTTAAAGACCTCGAGCCATCCAAGTAGGTGTGAAGTGGCATCTCACTGCGGTGCCGGTTTGTGTTTCCCTGGCGGCCGCTGCTGTCAGGCATCTTTTCGTGTGCCTTCCGGCTTGGGCCTGTCTGCCTGGGAGAACCGCCTAAATCCTTACTCAGTTTTCAATTGAGTTGTCTTTTATTGTTGAGCTGTAAGAGTGCTCTGTTCTAAATACCAGACCCTGCGGCGTCTGGGTGGCTCAGTCGGTTGGGCGGCCGACTTTGGCTCAGGTCATGATCTCACGGTCTGCGGGTTCGAGCCCCGCGTCAGGCTCTGTGCTGATGGCTCGGAGCCTGGAGCCTGCTTCGGATTCTGTGTCTCCCTCTCTCTCTCTGCCCTTCCTCTGCTCGTGCTCTGTCTCAAAAAAAAAAATAAATAAGCGTTTACAAAAAAGAATCCTTTAAATACCAGACCGTTACCGGACACAGGGTTTGCAAATATTTTCTCCCATTCTCTATCTTTTCGCCTCCTCGAGACGTCCTTCAGTGCAGTCCACATCTTCACGTTGACGGAGTCCAGTTTACCTGGTTCGTTGTTGTCGCTGCTGCTCATGCGCTTGGAGTCGCCTCTAGGAGACCAGCGCTGAGCGTGTGGCTGCGGAGATGGACCCTACCTTTTCTTCTAAGAGTTTTATAGTTTTAGCTCTTTGATCCATTTAGAGTTAATTTTTAAAAATTTTTTAAAGTGTATGTATTTATTTTGAGAGACAGAAAGAGAGGGGGAGAGAGAATCCCAAGCAGACTCCACACTGTCAGCGTGGGAGCCCGACGTGGGGCTCGAACTCACGAACCGTGAGATCGTGACCTGAGCCAAAACCAAGAGTTGGAGGCTTAACTGACTGGGCCACCCAGGCGCCCCTAGAGTTAAATTAAAAAAAAAAAAGAATATTTCTTTTGAGAGATAGCATGCACAGAAGTGCACGAGTAGGGGAGGGGCAGAGAGAGAGGGAGAGAGAGAATCCCAAGCAGGCGCCACACTCAGCATGGAGCCTGACATTGAGGTCGATCTCACAACTGTGAGATCATGACCTGAGCCAAAATCAGGAGTTGGAAGCTTAACCTACGGAGCCACCCAAGCGCCCCTAGAGTTAAAAAAAAATTTTTTTAAGTTTATTTTGAGAGAGAGAGAACAGAGGAGGGGCAGAGAGAGAGGGAGCGCGCGAGAGAGAATCCCAAGTAGGCTCTGCACTTTCAGTGTGGAGTCCAGTACAGAGCTTGAACCACAAACCGTAAGATCGTGACCTGAGCTGAAATCAAGAGTCTGGCACTTAACCAACTAAGCCACCCAGGTGCCCCTAAAGTTAAAGTTTTTATTTTATTTTATTAATGTTTTTATTTTATTTTTGAGAGAGAGACAGAGTATGAGCTGGAGAGGGGAAGAGAGAGAGGGAGACACAGAATCTGAAGCAGGCTTCAGGCTCTGAGCCGTCAGCACAGAGCCCTACACGGGGCTCAAACTCATGAACCGTGAAATCATGACCTGAGCCAAAGTCGGACGCTCAGCCGACTGAGCCACCCAGGTGCCCCATAAAGTTAAAATTTTTAAGCGGTGTGAGGTAAGGGTCCAACTTCATACCTTTGCCTGTGGCTACCTAGTTGTCACAGCAACATTTGTTGAAAGAGTCTCCTTCCTCACCGAATGGTCTGGACACCCTGGTCTCAAATCGGTTGATCCTAGATGTGTGGGTTTATTCCAGAACTCTCAGATCCACTCCTGTGCCCATGTTTTGAGTATCATCCAGGCACAAGGCTCGTCCTGCTTTTGGGGAGCATCTGGTCCAATAGGAAAGGTCAGACACATTCATAATCGGGGGAAATCGGCAAGTGCCGGGAAGGGGTAAAATGTATGTGTTTATGAAGATGCCGGAGGGAGTAGTGGGTTCAGGCTGGGGCAGTGGGTGTGGAGTCGGGGAGGCGGGCAGCAAGAGGGCTGCCTGGAGGGGGTGTGGGCTTAGACACGGGGGAGGATGCCGGTTGTTTCCGTGTGTCTGGAGACAGATTTGGCAAGGGGGGGGCAGAGCCCGTGGATGGCCACGAACTTCCAGGCGAGGATGTTGGGTTTAATTTGGGAGTGTCTGAGCAGAGCTGGGCCACCGCAGGACCCATCCGGGTGGAGGAACTGGCAGAATCGGAGGGTGACTGGGGTCCGGGCGAGCCCCCGGCTCAGGCGGCGGGAATGGTGGGGAGCAGGGGCCGTCAGAGACTTGCGCTTCTGTGCCTCACTACTTCTTGGGCCGTAGGGTGGGCCGCGGCAGCACTTGGAGGCCTCTTACTTGGGGCCCAGGCAATCCTGAGCCTTCTCAGAATCCCGTTCGGCCAATTTCTGCGTGTCTGAGTTTCCGTGAACTCCTGGCAGCCTCCTTCGCGCCGGGAGCAGGGGAGATGGTCGGAGACTCTCCCCGGTCTGTCGCTTTCATTAGATGCCGTATGCCATAGCCAGGGCTCCTTGGGGAACAGAGAAGGTGACAGGAAGTGCCAGGGGCCAGCTGTGTGGCCTTGAGCCTGCCCCTTGCAAGCGTCAGGTCTCAGGTTCCCTCTCTGGGAGGGGGGGATGGTCAAGCCATCCCCTGGGGACTGCGATGAGTTTTGGTTGGTCGGCCTGCGGCAAGTACCGGCAGGTAGGTAGTGCCCCATAAAACCAGCTGCTCTCCCTTCCCCATCTGAAAGCTCAGGGCCAGGCTGAGCGTTTGCAGGTACATTTTAATTTGTAGGCTGTTCCTAAAAGCCTCAAAAACTATGGCAAGATGCTGGTGGTTCTGTCTGGCCTTTTCCCGGTTCGTCTCCTCTGTACCACGTCGCATTCTGGGGGTGGTCCCCTCTCTCACTGCCAGGTGCCCCCCCCATTGCCCAAGTCCTTGGCAGTCCTCACCATGGGCATTCATGATGGGCACCCCGCTTATTTGGGGTCTTAGCCTCTACCAGGGGGGAATGGGGAATGCACAGAGAAGGTGACAGCTGGCGCCTGGCAGCGCGGTACTTAGCCTTGGAGTCGGAACAGAGAAATGTCTGTTTGTGTTTCCATGAACGAGGGGACAGCTGGCTGGCAGATAGCAGGCTAGGCCAGCCGGGGGTTGCCTTGGCTGCTGGCTTCCAGCAAACAGCCGGGGCCAAGGTCCCCGCCCAGGCTCTGGGGAAGTGGGCGGGAGAAGAATGGAGAAGAGCGTGGCAGAGCCTGAGAAGACCCGCCGGAGAGCTGGTGTCCTGGCGGGGCCGTGCGGAGGCCACCGGGGGTGCCAGCAGCGCGGAAGCTCCGGGGACCCAGGGGCCTGCCCCTGTCGGCACGCCTGAAGATTGGGACTTCACCAAGCAGGTGAGGAGGGCTGGACCTGCCTTCTTCCCAGAGGCTTCTCTGCTGCGTGGAGAAGTTTCTACTGGGCTCCCCCAACAAGTGACTCCTGGGCGCGACCTAAAATCAAATTTCCTTTGCAAAAATTGTTTGCCTAGGACTTTTCTCTCTCTCTCTCTCTCTCTCTCTCTCTCTCTCACACACACACACACACACACACACTGCACGCTGGGAAGCAAGCTCATATGCCTGCACTGACGATAAGCAGCACTAACACCCCTCGCCGTCACCCCAAGCCAGGTGCCCGGCAGCCCCTGGGGGCACTCGGGCATTTTCTGAGCCCAGCCCCTGGGGGCCACAGACACCCGATCACCCTAAAAGCTTGTTTTCTCCTGGTAACCTTAATCGAGCTCCAATTCCCTTTCCTGTTCTTTTTTTGTGGCATCGACCCCTTTTTTGATCGTCTGATATATCCCGCGGAACCTTTCTCAAGATGGCGATTTTTACCGTACGAACAGGCTTACACAGGAGCCAAGTGTACGGACTTATAGTTCTCAGACTACTTTTAAAAAACAAGCTTTTAGTTAGTAATCTGTGTGCTGCTTTTCGGAGCCATTAGGTAAACCACCTTAGAGTAGGTCTAGTAACTATTATAATTTTGAATGTAATTTATGTGGCGATGAACATGAGTAATGTTTGGAGATACCTGCGGCTCTTGTGATACGTGAGTATCCGTCGATCTATTAATGACCAAGCCACGGCCCCTAATCATTTGACCGTGATGTGTAACCTAGTCACAGGTTAATGAAAATAGAGGTATAATTCATACCCACCCGAGGTCACAGCTCCCCTGGGAGAACTCCCAAGAGAAGCAGTGCCCAAAGGAAATGTTTTCTGGAATCCTGTCTCTGTACCAGCCATGACAGCTCTCTTAGAAACAGGGGCATTGCAGTCGTAACTGGTTAAGGTGAGGTCACGCTGGAAAGTCCTTGGTCTCGCTCCACTGTGGTGAGACAACCATACAAAGGTACGTGAGAAGAGCCACGTGAAGATGAAGACAGATTGCAGTGACACAGCTTCAAGCCAAGGAGCGCCCAGGATGGCTGGGCAAACACCCAAAGCCGAGAGAGAGGCGGGGGACGGATTCCTCTCCCGGTCCTTCAGAGAAAGCTTGGCCCTGTCAGCATCTTGGTTTCGGACTTCCAGG
Organism: Paguma larvata; assembly: GCA_030068075.1. NCBI lineage: Eukaryota > Metazoa > Chordata > Mammalia > Carnivora > Viverridae > Paguma > Paguma larvata. The sequence goes on from CM057843.1 coordinate 9,214,884, forward strand.
CTCGAGAACTGCTTGAGCCTCCCAGTTTGTGGTAAATGGCCCCAGCAGCGCTAGGAGACCAACAGCGTGCGGTCCGGGGGGGGATGGGCCGCTGCTGGGGGCTGGCGGCCAGCCGGGAGGCTCCCCTGCCTCCTCTGTGTCTGCGGGTTGAGGATCCGGCCCGAGGGGATCTGGTCACCCTGGAGTCGGTCTCCGCCAACTCCGACTGCCCTGCTCTGGGACTCGGGCCTGCCCTGTTTTAGGCCTTTCAGAAACGACAAAAGCGAGCTGCGCCTCTGGGGACCTGCAGGCAGAGCTTGTGGCTGTTAAAATTGGAGGGCTGGCACCCGGAGTGACAGGGGGGAAGGAGTGGGTTGCTCCGCATCTCATTGGAGGCTTTCCATAGCACTGCAGCCAGGGAGAGCCAGAGTGGCTTCCGTGAGACAGAGAGACGGGCAGGGGCTCGGGCCCCCAGAGTGGGCACCTTGGGCGGGGATTTCCTTCCCTGCGGAGAAGACCCTGCAGCGGTGAGGGCGGCCTCCTGCCACGTGAGCACCACCCCAGCTCCCCCTGCAGCAAACTCAGACGCTCGGTCAACGCTCAGTGCTCGTTTGGCGAACGAGTGAGGGCAGCGAAGCCGAAAGTCGCTGCTGCCTGCCTTTCTGAGGCCCCACTAGGCCTGTGACTCCGTGGGGCTGTGCCACGGAATGGGCCACAGGGGGCCCAGGATCGACCGTCCTGGAAGGCCACAGACGAGAGAGGCTGCAGGAACGGGAGCAGGGGCTGCAGTCTCTCTTAGAGAGCTGCTCCTGAGAGGAGGAATCCGAGCGGGAGTCCCGAGGACAGGCAGGGTGTCCAACTTATGCTTAGAAGAAGATTACAGAAATCAGTCACCCATGATGTCCAATCGTACTCCTGCAACGCGTGAGTTCTGCGTCCCCCCCGACTGGTATATTGTGCCGACGGCGTTCCTTGCTGTAAGCCCTTTTCTAGGTCATTTGTCGTTGATTTTAATCACTTTTTAAAAAATGTTTATTTATTTTGAGAGAGAGCGCATGCATGCGAGCAGGGTAGGGGCAGAGAGAGGGAGAGAGAGAATCCCAAGCAGGCTCTGCGCTGTCAGCACAGAACCTGACTCGGGACTCGATCCCATGACTGTGAGATTGTGACCTGGTCCGAAATCAAGAGTCGGACAGTTAACTGACTGTGCCACCCTGGTGCCCTGGTCAGTTGTCATTTATGATGTTGACTGTGGCGTTGTGCCCAGATGTGCTGTTGTGCGCACCTCAAGAGCTGGGGTCCTTCTGGATGTCCTGCCCTTCTAGTTGGTGGAAACCACTTCGCGGAGCGGGTCAGAGGCAGGACAGGTGGGGCCTGTGGGGGGGATGGGCCTGCGTGTGCTTAAGGAAGCCTGAGGGTCACTCTGCGGGGCTTCGATTCCAGGCCGGGGAGGCGGGGCGTTATTCCACGGGCTGCAGTAAACTCTTGAAGGTTAGTGTCAGGTCCATAAAGGCGCACCCACACCTGCCGTGTTCCAGCACCTTGCTAGCCCAGGGACACCCAGGTGCCTCCTGGGAGCTGTGATCTTCATACGGGTAACAGCGGTAAAGACCCCCCAGGATACAAAGGGGGTTGAAGTGCCGTGGGGAGGGGGAGGTAGATCCTGAGCAGGCACTAGGTGGGGAGGAGTTAGAGAATCCCCAGAGGAGGTGGTTACAGGGCCTCTGCAGGTGGACAGCATGCAGGGATGACGTTGCACGTGAGAAGTTCTGGAGACAGAGGTGAGCAGCCAGAACGCGTCCAGGCTCCCAGTGACTCGAGCGTGAGTCTCGCGGAGGGGTGTGATGGTAGGTGAGACCATGGATGACCTCGAGTGTGGCTTTGGTTTTTTCCTTGGCAGTGGGGAGCCATTGAAGGCTTTTGAGCGAGGGAATCACATGGCCCGACCTAAGCTTTAAGGACGACCTCTCTGGCTGCAAGGGAAGGGCGTGAGGTGGGGCTCCGGAGGTCCCAAGGCCAACGGGGGAGTTTTTGCCACAGTCCGGGCAAGAGAGGACTGAACAGGCAGGGGAGGGAAGAGTCCCTCCAGGAAGTAGATCCGGCAGGCTGCCTGCTGACAGGGTGAGTTCTAGGGACGTTGGTCGGGCAGTAGCTTCCTCAGGGGTCTGGTCTCATCTCCCAAACCCTCGAGCCCTGCCTCACGCGTAATTAGCCCAAGACACCATAGAGAGGTTCCTTCTGGCTTCAGACAGGCCTCGAGGCTTCCCTCCTGGATCTTTCATCCTCCCGTGCGGTGCGACAGGTGGAGGAGATGTCTCAGCTCACCTCATCTTGCTATCAGCATGTCGCCCGTATCATGGTAACAGAACAGATGTCAGGGCCCGTTGCTAAGGCTTCCCCGGAATATTAATACCTGGGTGTAGAACGGTGTCTTGGAGACCTCGGGAAGCACCAGCTTGGTGGCAAGTATTTTCTGATATTCGTCCTCGCTTTTCCTTCCTCCTTTAGTCTACTCGCCTGCCGCCCTGGCCCATCACAGCTGGCCGTCTTGGGATGGCAGACAGGCCAGTAGAGGGTGTACAGACGCTCCTCCCGCCCGCCCGGGGCAGGCATGAGGAAGGGATCACGGCAGTCTGTCCTCCGGAGGCCGAACGCTGGCCCTGAGTCCTTCCCAGTTCAGTGCTCTCGGTGTCGACTCAGGTTTGGCACGGGGATGAGCCCCTTTTCCAGCCCTGCACAGGCTGCCTGCCAAGGCTCCAGGCCCTTCCCCAGCCCCGTCTCCTTACTCTGTGGGTGGGGAGCAGAGCGGTCTCGGTTGCCTCTTGTGTCTCCAGCGTGCCTCCCTCATCTGGTCTTTTTGGCCTTTCCACTGCTCACAGGTTTGAAAATCAAACTCTGAACAGTTCTGGGAAGGGGTTGGGCCAGTCGTTGAGGTCAGGGTCGGGATTTTATTTACCAGATGGCATCTGTACCAGTTATATATTGTCATGATGATGCTGCGTAACAAGCACCCCCAAACTTGGTGGTTCACAACATTTATTTATTGTTCCTGAGTCTGTGGGTCAGCCGGGGCTCTTGGCTGGCCCTCGCATTTCATTCATCATGGTTCAGCAGCTCAGAGAGAACCTGCACCTGGCAAGGAGGAATGCACATTCTTCTGTTCTCTCTCAGCGGCTGTTTGGAACTGGCGTCCTGCTCTTGCTGGTGACTTGTGTTCGCCTTTGCACGTAGTGTCCCCTCCTAGACCCTGCGGTTTCTCTCAGCCCTTCTGTTCTGCTGACTTCGTTCCCAGGGTTCTCTTGGTATCATTTCTTCTCCCGCGAGGCTGTCTATCCACAGCACACGGGGGGTGAGGGGCGGGGCAATCATCGTCCCAGTTGTACCAGTGGGTGCCCCCTGAAACAAAATCAAGGAGGCAGAAAGTGCCAGGGTCTAAAGGCGGGAGACCTAACCACCCCAGGGAAAGGCGATTAGCTTTGGTAACAGGGCAGGTGCCTGGGTCCCCACCCTGGCCCTGGGAGGCAGAGTAGAGGGTCCCGTGGGCGTGTGTAATCCTTCTCGAAGGGCAGGTTGCTTTGTACCTCCCACCCCTGCCCTCTCGAGGACAGCCGCGGGCTGTGGTGTTTCCCAGCCGCTGTGTTAAAGCACTCATAAGTTTGGAAGGTTGGGGGTCCGACAGCAGTGTTTTCTGGGATCGGTGACGATTCGTGCTGCTCTGTGGAGTTCACAGCTGTGCCCTTCCATTTCCTCCTCGCCAGGAGCCCGTGGTGGAGGCGGACCCTCCCCACCCCTTTTCAGAGGAGAACATTGGCTGGAGGGGGGTGTTACATGACCACCCGGTCACTCGTGGCTCTGTGTTGAGTTCTGTGTTCACTTTCCCGGATTCGGAGCCCACAAAGCCCTTTAAGGGGGCAGAAGGCTTCTTTCAAGTCGATGCAAATGTTTGTGGCACAGAGGCCTTTTTTAGTGATTAGAGGGCTGTATGCATTATACATATTTTGTTGTTAATGTTTATTTGTTTATGAGAGAGAGCACGAGCAGGGGAGGGGCAGAGAGAGAGGGAGACACAGAGTCTGAAACAGGCTCCAGGCTCCAAGCTGTCAGCACAGAGCCCGACACGGGGCTCAAACCCATGAATCGTGAGATCACGACCTGAGCCGAAGTCGGACGCTTAAGCGACTGAGCCACCCAGGCGCCCTCCACTCCATGGAATTTTCTGAGGAAATCATCACCAGGCATTTCCTGTTCCCTGTTCCCTGACCCCCGTAGGGTCCCCCGAGTCCAGGATGGAGGCAGCACCCGGAGGCCCGGTGTCCCAACGGGGGCCTGGTGGCACACTGGCCTCTGGGGGAGCCGTGTGGCTCGGCCGTGGGAGGGAGCCCCTGGCTGCTGATAACCCAGCGGGGAGTCCCGAGGGACAAACTGTTCTGTGAGTTAACAAGTCGCAGAGCGTGGTCTGTGCCTTGTTGTCCGGGAACGGCCGTCTCTCTGTTGAAATCGGCTCCGCTGAACGGCTGGCCACCCAGCACCGACTTTGTCGCAGGCCCCGCGCTGGGCCCCGGGGACGGAGAGGGGCGGCGGACACGGGCCTGTGGGGAAGGAGGTGGGAGCGTGTTGTCAGTCAAATGGGAGCCTGGGTACCCAGGTCTGACGCCCACCTGCCCCAGGACCAGTGTTCCTTCTCAGCGGGACGCACACGCGCGTGCCCACTCATGCACACAGACCTCTCTCCTTTGGGCTCTTCCCTCCTCACAGCGGGAAGGACTTCTGAGGGAGGCCTGGCCCCGGCCGCCGGTCCTTCGCTTGTTTTAGAGCAGGCCCGAGCTCCCGGCAGCCCCCTCTCCGCAGGCCCTGCCGCCTTGCTTCCCTCTAGGCCCTTGGCTCGAGTCCCTCTTTCCCCTCGAGAATGTGTGGTGGGCCTTTCCTGCCTTGTCCCTTGCGTCCTGCAAGCCCCCATTCTGTTCCATCGGTTGAGTTTTGACCAGGACAGATTGGCATTCGTTAATAAGTTCAACCCACAAGGGACCGCTCCTCGGAAGCCTCAAGGACCCAGCTCTTAGAAGGACGTGGGCTTCGGGAGGGGAGCAGGGCCCGGGGGTGCGTGCTGGCCGGCGGGGAGCACCCAGCCTGGCAGAGGAGCCCAGAGGAGTGGATGAAGAGGGTTCCAGAAGCCGGGGACAGGGCTCGGCTGGAGAGCCGGGGAGCTGGCAGCTGGCTCCGACTGAAGAGATTCGGAGAACCCAGGCTGGCCCTGGCGGCAGTTTCCGAAAATGCGGCTCCTCCAGCTGCCCTTCCTCTCTGCCATCTGGCCGCTCTGTGTGGACGAGGGACAGCCGTGCCCGGCGAGACGCAGGCTGCGGCCTGGGCAGAAGCGCGAGTTCTCCCTCGGAGTCACCCGCGCGGACGAGCCCGGCCGCGAGCCAAGCGCCGTGGAAGACGGTGCCGCCCAGCGGTCACAGCCCCAGGCCCTGGACGGTGCCATCGCTCGTCTTCCCCGAGCGTAGTGAGAGGGGCGCGGGGCAGGGGGATGCCTCCCCTCTCCCGGCCCTGCTCCCGTGGGGGCTAGGCTGGGGCGGGGCTCGGTTCCCACCTCCCAGGTGGGAGCCGCCACCGGCCTCCTGCCCCCGGACCCTTGTCCAGTCCCTCACCTGCCACCTGTGCCTCCCTCCCAACGCGGCAGAGCGAACTCAGGTGCGCCTTGCTCAGGGCGGCCTGGCCAGCCCGTCTGTCTCAGCCCCTTCGGGTCGCTCTGAGAAAACTGGGGCCCACGGAAGACAGGCTGCCTCGTCCCCGGCCTGCCAGTGCGTGTGCAGGAAAGCCAGACTCTCACGGGGCGCTTCTGCCCGGCCGAGTCTTCTTTCCCCCGTCCTCGCTGCCCCCAAACCCTCCCTCCAGCCTTCGGCAGAAAGCGGCCCAACGCAGAGAATTTGGTATTGAACGAAGCGTGAGTAGACCAGCACAGTTAGCTGTGCGGCCTTTTCTTCTCACCGGTCTCGTTTCTCTTCCGTCCAACAGAAAAAGGAGCGACGAGATTTAGGAAGAACAGACAGTCCTTGAGGGTGATGGCAGGGTTATTTCGGCTAAAGTGTTAAAAAGAAAAGAGTAAAAAAAAATAGAAGAAGAGGAGGAATAGAACTCAGACGGGTCAGAAGAGAGAGAAACGTTAGCGTGGGGGCTGTCTTACAAGTGATCCCCAAACTCTGGCTCCCCCCCAGGGAGTGACCCAAAGGAGACAAAAGGGGTTCATTCCCTAAAGATTGATTTCAGCCTGTGGGGAACTGTTGCATCTCCACTCCACCTATGCGGGCTTCTCCTGGGTGTCCCCCCTGGCCCCACCGTGAAGGAGCCAAGGTTTGTGCGTGCGAGAGCACAGGACCCCTTCTTTCTCCTCCCCTCCCCCTCCCCTCCCCCCAGCTCCCCACCTCCGCCCAGCTCCACACAGCTTTGCTTTAGAAGCTTCTGGAGAATATGGAATACCCACCCTGAGGTTCCCCAGCTTGCTCCAACCTTCTGGGGTCACCCCTGGTGTGCCCTGGCTTCTGTGGGGGTGTCTGCAGGAGAGCAGAGGGAGAGGCTCAGGATCCTCCGGTCCTGGGAGCAGTGGCCGGGGACGCGGCGCCCCCTGCAGGCCGTGGCAGGAGCGGTGGCGCCGGGACACCCAGTTTACCCACAGTCTCTCTGGTCAGGGGGACCCCCGTCACTTCCATTGCTTGCAGCTCCCAAAGTATTTTTTTAAGTTTTTATTTATTTATTTTGAGAGAGACAGAACGAGTGAGCTCGAGCAAGCAGGGGAGGGGCAGAGAGAGAGGGAGAGAGAGAGAGAGAGAGAGAGAATCCCAAGCAGGCTCTGTACCTCCAGCAAGGAGTCCCAGTGTGGGGCTCAAACTCATGAACCCTGAGATCACGACCTGAGCTGAAGTCAGACACTTAACCAACTGAGCCACCCAGATGCCCCCCAAAGTATTTAAAGAAAAATAATAAACGGGGTTAATGAATTGTAGTGTGTTCTAACTGTTTACTTGGAACAGAGTAATGCTTTTCACCCACGTGGCAGTGTGACTGTGCTAGTCACAAGAGAGCAGAAATTTTAAAAAACAACATAGCATACCACAGAGCACTAAAGGCTGGAGGCGGGTCACTGGTCTACACTTGTTTGATGAGTGTGTCATTTTTGGGCACCTCGCTGTCAGCGGGGAGCCCGATGCGGGGCTCCATCTCATGAACCGTGAGATCATGACCTGAGCTGAGATCAAGAGTCAGGCGCCCAACCGACTGAGCCCCCCAGGCGCCCCCAACCTCAGTAGTTTTTAAGAGTGTGAAGGATTCCTGTGTTTGAGATCTACTGGTCTAAATGGGATTGGACCAGGGGAGTGTGGATAACCCAGTGCAACCCCGCATCTTTGCTCTGGGACTTACTGCCTTTTCTCTTCCCTCAACACACACACGCACACACGCACGCACGCACGCACGCACGCACTCCCTTCAGGATACAGGAGGTAGGTAATCCTCAAGGAGCCGGCCGTATCCTTGGTGGCAAGGAGAAAGGTAGCTGGCTTGGGCGGCACGAGTTAAACCACCCGGAAGTTCTGGAGCTGGGGCGCCTCCTGCAGGATGCCCGAGGGTGCCCTCGTCGTCGTAGTCCTGGTGGTCTGTGCCCCCTACAGTTGCGCGGGATGGCAGTCCGGCCGCAGCCGCCGCTCCCTGCCCTCCTTCCTGCCCTGGGGAGCGCTGTCATGTCAGCAGGACGTGTCAGGGGAGCCGAGCCCGTGAAGGTGGCCACCTCTTCGCTGCACCCCTGGGCCTGGGGCTGCCGCGGTGGGACCCCCGCCCCCCCCTCCGCAGGTTTGGGGGTGGCGTAAGGCTGGCCCGGGCTATCTAGCCATGCGCCCCCCTGGCCCCAGGCCCTCCTGCTGGGCACTGTGCTCAGTACCGTAGGGGCTGTACTTGGGAGGGGCAGGAGTCAAATGTCCTCGGGCCCGCCCGCCAAGTTGAGGATCGCTGGGCTTTCCAGCTTCTAACCCCAGAGTTCCGGCCCGTCACGTCCAATCCTGTCACTTAGCCCCGTGAGCCACCTAGTTATCCGTCCCAGAATTATGAGAAAGAGGAGCTTCGAGGGAACAGTATTGAGCCGGAGGAGGGATTCCGCGGGCGAGGCGTCAGCCTGGGCTGGGGACCCGCCGGAAGTGCCAGTGCTTGGGGCACCGTGCCCCCCCCCCCCCCCCCGCCTGGCTGATGACGCGCGCTTTGTCCTTGCCTCTTCTCACCCCGCAGATGTGACTCCCTGCCCCGGCCGCGCGCTCCGGGCCATGGCCGACACCATCTTCGGCAGCGGGAACGACCAGTGGGTTTGCCCCAACGACCGGCAGCTTGCCCTGCGAGCCAAGTGAGCCCCCCCAGGCCCCGCCAGGCCTTCCCTTCCTTCTCGGGCCCCGCTTCCCTCCTCTTCTTGCGGGGGCAGGGTTCGTTATCGGGGCCCAGAAAGAGGAGTTTGGAGACAGGCGAACGCCCTGAGGCACGCCAGGGCGCTTACCAGCCATTCGCTGGTTTACCCTCCTGTCTTGGATGCGGAAAGCGGGGCTGGGCTCGTTGCCCGAGGCGCTTACCTTGTGTGCGGAGGGGCTGGGACCCGTCCCCAGGCGCCCCGACTCCCACGGCCGCCAGCCCCATGTTCTTTCTAGCGCAGCAGGCCGGGGGTGGGGACCTCAAACTGCCACCTCCGCCTTCGCTGGTAAGAACTACATCCATCCCCTTGTCCCTGAGCCTTCAGTCCCTGAGGCCCTGGAGGCAGGAGCCTTTGATGTCTGGATGGCCACTTCGTGGTGGCGAGTGCCTGGCGCTGACAGTCAGGACAGAGCTGAGGCTTGGCAAGTGAATGAAGAGCGGTCCCCTCCGCCTCCCCGCCCGGGCTGAAGCACACAGCCGGCCCCGGTCTCCTCCACGCCCTTGACAGGGCCTCTCCGATGCTGGTTTGTCCCCCCGAGAGCCCCAGTTTTCCTGTTACCCCCAGCCTGGTGAGCTCTCAGATCCAGGTAGGTTGGGCCGTCTCTCCCCGCTGTCTCCCGGAGGCTGGGGACCAGGGGCTCCCGGATGCCCGTCCTGCCTTCCAGTCGTCCCTCTCCATCCAGGGATTCGGGGGTCCCCAGTGTCCGATAAGCCCCAGAAGGCCCCTGCGATCTGTCAGACCGTGTCAGCTGTGGGAGCTGCGTTTCCCCAGTGGGACCAAGTTCAAGAATTTGCAAGTAGATGTTACAGGCCTGCAGGGGGACAGAGCTGGAACATCAAAGAGGGATAGAAAACTTAATCCGAAACGCCCGAGAAGAGCGGAGCCCTGCCTGATTTGCAGGGATCTCTGTGCAGCAGATAATGCGTCCCTCTCGCTGGGGCGGCTCAGCTGCTTTCAGGCCCTGCACACACACACCCCTGCAGGGGAGAGACCAGGGATGAAGCCACCCCCCCCACCCCCACCCCCCCTCTTTGACACCAGGCGAGACACGTGTCCTCCTGGCAGGATACGAGGGGCTGGGGAGAGCTGTGCTCCGTCCCGGGGCCGGGTGTGCCCCCTGGCGACCCCTCTGGCGTTTCTTTCAGTTCTCCCTGACCTTGTCTTGTGCTCGCAGCAGCCAGAAGCTGTCTCGCATCTTTTAGAAGAGCAAATGCTTTTATCTCCTCCCTGGGGCATGCTGCCTTGTAATACCAGTCTCCTCACAATGCCAGGCTCCGTAAGGGAGCACACCACAAATCCTGCAACTGGGCGCTGGGCCCTGCCGCTTCCTCCGGGAGGCCCGGGGAAGGCACCTCCCCGGGCGGCAGCTCAGGTCTGGCTTTCGGCACCGTGGGCCACTTTCTAACCCCCTACCAGAGTGCCAGACACTGGGCGCACAGCGGTGAACGAGAGCAGTGTGGTCCTTGGTCTTAAGGCGCCGATAGGGAGAAGGGAACATTATACGTGAAACTACCCATGTGTAGCTACTTTGACAGTGGAAGCAGGCAGTGGGGTGAAGAAGGCAGGTGCTAACTTAATCCGGGGATTTGGAGCGGCTTCCCTGAGAATGTGATGGTTAATTTGAGTCCTGGAGGGAGGGGTACATGTTAGATGGAAATAGGGGGAAGGAAGTAGGGGGAAGGAGCTGCTAGGCCGAAGGAACCGCATGTGCAAAGGCCCTGAGGTAGAAGGAACGTGCCCTGTAAAGGGCCTGACAGGAGGCCGCTGTGGCATGAATGCAGAGCGAGGTGGTGAATGGGGCGAAAGGAAGTTGGGGAAGGGGGCCGGGGCCAGGTGGGGCAGGGTTGGTCCTCCAGACTCACATTCCAGAGGGAGAGACAGAGGGTCTCCCAGCTGGCCTTGAGGTGATGTTTAAGCCCTGTGATGGAGCAATGCCTGGGCCTTCTGGGAACTCTGAGAATGGACTCTATTTTTTCCTTTTTTGAGAATGGCCTCCTAATCCACCTGGGAGGGGATCTTTACCAGGAATCTAAAAGAAGTCTCGGGGCCCCCGAGCGCTTCAGTCGGTTAAGCGGCCTCAGGTCGTGATCTCACGGTTTGTGAGTTTGAGCCCCGTGTCAGGCTCTCTGCCGTCAGCACGGAGCCCACTTTGGATCCTCTGTCTCCCTCCCTCTCTGCCTCTTGCCCACTCTCTTTCTCAAAAATAAGTAAATACTAAAAAATAAAAATATAAAAAGTCTTTAAAAAGAATAGGAGTGACCCAGTGGAAAGGGGGTGTAGGGGGAGAGGCAGGCCCTGCAGGGGGAGGGCGCAGCGTGAGCCCAGGCCCTGGAGACAGCGTGCCGCCCAGAACACAAGGAACTAGGGGCAGTCGGTGGCACCGTGTGAGGCCAGGCCAGCCCGAGGCCAGGGCGCCGTCTGGGGGGACCTACATGTGGGTGCCGGCCACCCCTGAAGAGTCTTCCTCGGGGCTTACAACCATGCCTGTATCCGGCAGCCGCGAGTTGGCCACTTTCGGCAGTGTGGGGGGGCATTCCGGGGAACGAGCTACTCAGCGGCGGCCAGGGCGTAGGCGGGAGCTGTGGCCTGACTGGCTGGGGACAGTGGGCCCGGGGAGGAGGTCCCGGCAGGTGGGGGACCAGATGGAGGCCAAAACGGAGGCTCGCAGGATGCCCGAGGGAAGCCCAGCAGGGGCCGTCAGCGGCGGCTGGCCACGGGCTGCTCGGACCTGGAGGCTGGCCAAGCTCTGATCGCCTTTCTTGTTGGTTTTATTATTATTATCATCATATTAATGTTTATATATTTATTTTGAGAGAGTGTGTGCACAAGTCGGGGAGGGGCAGAAAGAGAGGGAGAATGAAAGAATCCCAAGTGGCCTCCATGCCATCAGCGCAGAGTCTGAAGCGGGGCTCAAACTCACGAACTGTAAGATCATGACCTGAGCCGAAATCAAGAGTCGAGGCTTAGCCAACTGAGCCGCCCAGATGCCCCCGACTTGCCTGTAGAAAGCCAGCTAACTGCACTCGGTCTGTTTACTCCACTGAGACACAGGGAGGCCTGCCTTGTAGGATGACGGGGCGGGGTGGGGGGGTGTCTAGCACGAGGCGGTCTGCTGTGCCCGGCGCTGGGGCCAGGCCCGGAACTAGCCGGGCAGGAGCGGCGCCCTCCAGGGTGGCTGGCGGTGCCGGCGCTCTGCGCTCCCATTTCTGTGTCCCTTGGCCTTTCTTTTTCCCACTCGGTGGGAGGCCTGAGCTTGGGGACCCTGTTTTGAAGGTCTCCTCGCCGGGCCCAGGCGGTCCCACACGGAGGGTGTGCCAGCCAGTCACTCACCGGGTCCCTGAAATGCTCCGGTGGAGAAAACCTGCAGCTTGGGGTGAGAGAGTGTCGCTTCTCAGGGCCCGAGTCTGCCCGGTGCACCGAGGAAAGGCGGCGCGTGCCCCTGCCCGCCCGGGGACTGGACTCCCTTCCTCTGTCCCCCAGGCCTGCCCCTTCCTGCCGTCTGCTTCCCCCAGCCCTGTGAGGCCCGCTTGAGAAAGTGCGGGCCGAGGCCGGTGCTTCTTTCTGAATCGGAGACGCAAGCAGTCTAGAAGTCTGAGACCCTCGGTCCAGGACCTTATCTTTTTTTTTTTTAATGTTTATTTATTTTTGAGAGACAGAGAGACAGAGTGTGAGCAGGGGAAGGGCAGAGAGAGAGGCAGACACAGAATCCGAAGCAGGCTCCAGGCTCTAAGCCGTCAGCACAGAGCCCGACGCGGGGCTCGAACTCACAGACTGTGAGATCATGACCTGAGCCGAAGTGGCCGCTTAACCGACTGAGCCACCCAGGCGCCCCCCAGCACCTTATCTTATGTCTCTGCGCCTTTTGCCCGTGGGGATTCCTCTGCCTGAACTCGGTCCCCCACTTTCCATTTGGGGAAGCGCCTGTTCCCGTCCTGCCAAGCCCCTGCCCCCGCACGGCCTCCTTGGTCAGGCCGTTCCGGACGCTCCTCCCCGCGGTGATCACAGTCATCATCGTTAGCCACCGCCGCCGATTAAGCAGTTGGGCATCTACCATGTGCCGAGCACCCCGTCCACCCCGCCTCGCTTAATCCGCACGGCACCCCGTCGGGAGGCAGAGCGGGAGGCCGGCATGAGCTAGAGGCCGCCCACAGTCTCACAGCCGGGAAAGGAGGGAGCCGGCAGGAGGGACCGGCAGACTCCAGTGCGAGGCCTCCCCCTGACCAGCCCGCCCTACTTACAGAGGAGGGCCGGGCTCTTTCGCTCGCCTGACATCCACAGCGTCGACCGTGCAAGAACCATGGGTCGTAGGAGTCTGGGCGGGGCTGCGGTACGGTCTCTTCCACCAGGAAGGCGTCCACATCCTCACCCTCCTGCTCCGGGTCCTGCATCCAAGACTCTCGCTTGCTGTCACTTCTTTTTTTAAGTTAGTTTGTTTGCTTTGAGAGAGAGTACGGGGGGAGGGACAGAGAGAGGATCCCAAGCAGGCTCCACACTGCCAGTGCAGAGCCCTCTGCAGGGCTCGAACCTGTGAACTGTGAGATCATGACCTGAGCTGAAACCAAGAGTTGGAAGCTTAACCGCCTGAGCCACCCAGGCGCCCCTGCTGTCACTTCCTTAGGGAGACCCTTCCAGAACGTACCCCCGACTAGGTTAGTTCTCTTGTGTGTACCTCCTCCTAATGCCCGCCTGCGTGTCCTGCCCAGCGGCGCATCCCCGACACCTCGCGAGCCTGGCCTCAGTGGACACCCAATAAATATGTGTTAAATAAATAGCTCTTCTTATTTTCCATTAAGTAACTATTTGGCATCTGTGTCCCCAAGCATATTGCAGTTTTTCGAGGCGGCGACTTGGCCATCATGCCCATCTCTGCGTTCCCAGCACTTGCCTTGGAGAGTCTCGGGGAGCCGGGACCCCGGGCAGAGACCTGGGGCTTGGTCTGCTGCCTGCCACTCCCTTTCCATCCAGAAAGATGGGAAGGGGGTGAGTTCTTGCCCTCAGCCTCTGGTCGCAGCTTCGGGAGGCAGCACCCTTGCAGCCCAGGGCCGTGGAGAGTGCAGGGTGGGGGCCCAGCTGTGCCCCAGTCCCGTCCCACCACCCGGCCTGCCCTCGCCACCTCTCCTCACGCACAGCCGTGTTGCCCTCCTACCCACGAACCCTCTAGTCTTCAAACTGCTCTCTGCATCTCCTTTTATCTTCAGGGCTTTTTTTTTTTTTTTTTTTCCTGTCTTTATTTATTTTTGAGAGCAGGAGAGACAAAGCATGAGCGGGGAGAGGGTCAGAGAGAGAGAGGGAGACACGGAATCTGAAGCAGGCTCCAGGCTCTGAGCTGTCAGCACAGAGCCCGACGCGGGGCTCGAACTCACAGACTGTGAGATCATGACCTGAGCCGAAGTCAGACGCTCAACCGACTGAGCCACCCAGGCGGCCCTTCAGGGCTTGTTTTTAACCCGACGGCCATTCTTTCCTATGCCCTGGTCCAGTTCCATCTCGCTCATACGCCGCAGATCTGAGTCTTGATGATCCTCCGTGCTCCTTGGTGCTAAGGCAGCACTGCCGACTGTGCGGGACCCAGTGGCTGCCGGGTGTCAGAGGCAGCTTTCGAAGCGTCTGCCCCGTTCCCTGAGCCCCTCCTCCTGACACAGCTCCTGCGGTGTCCCCAGACTGTTCCTGGGGCTGGGGGCGGGGGGTGCTTCGTGATCTGGCGGGGCTGCCTGAGTCTACACCGCGGTGGCCTCCAGGCCGGCTGTGTTCTCTCTCCAGGCTGCAGACGGGCTGGTCTGTGCACACCTATCAGACGGAGAAGCAGAGGAAGAGCCAGTGCCTCAGCCCCGCCGAGGTGGACGCCATCCTGCAGGTGATCCAGAGAGCGGAGCGGCTGGACGTCCTGGAGCAGCAGAGAATCGGGTCAGAGCCGGCGCGGGGTCCGGGAGGGGGGAGTGGAGGCAGGTGACATCGGATCAGCACCCGGGTCCTCGTGCTGGCTGAAACCACGGGGAGAGAGTCTGCTCTGCCCCCGGCTCCCCTGGGGTGTCCAGCAAAGCCCCAGAACGGCCCCCTGTAAGGAGTGGAGGGTGGCTCACGTGTGGGCCCGAGGCCGTGGGGCCTGGAGCGAGCGTGGCGAAACGCATCGGGCCCTTCAGCGCCGTACACGCCAGCCGGCTGCGGTTCACCAGGGGGTGGGATTTGAGTAGAAGCCGAGCCGGGCCGGCCCTGGGCCAACCAGGACTCCAGGTGGAGGTGCTCTCCGGCTTGTTCTGAGCCCTTCCCCCGGCCTCCAGCATCCAGGGCTGACTCCCGCACAGCCTTCAGACTGCGTCGTTGTGTCTGTTTATGTTTGTTTTCATGACGAAAGCAATTCACGCTTCCTAGAAAACTGGAAAACACACACACAAGTACAAATAGGAAAGCACAAAAGCATGATTGCATATACGATTATCTTTTTATTTAGTAAAAACTTTTTTCTTTTTGGGTTTATTTTTGAGAGAGAGAAAGAGAGAGAGAGCAGGGGAGGACAGAGAAAGAGGGAGACAGAGTCTGAAGCAGGCTCCAGGCTGTCAGAGCCCGACGCGGGCCTTGAACTCCCGGACCACAAGATCATGACCAGAGCCGAAGTCGGCTGCTTAACGCCCTGAGCCACCAGACGCTTCTATTTATTTATTTTGAGAGAGAGAGAGAGAGAGCACACGTGCATGCACACACTTGCAAGTGTGGGAGGGAAACAGGGGAGAGAGAGTCCCAAGCAGGCTCAGCACTGTCAGTGCAAAGCCCGGTGTGGAGCTCGAACACACAAACCGTGAGCTCATGACGTGAGCTGAAATCAAGAGTTGGACGCTTAACCGACTGAGCCCCACAGGCGCCCCAATATACGATCATTTAAAAAGGCAGCCATTGGGGCGCCTGGTGGCTCAGTCGGTTAAGCGTCCAACTTCGTCTCAGATCATGATCTCGTGGTTCACACATTCAAGCCCTACGTCCAGCTCTGTGCTGACGGCTCGGAGCCTGGAGCCTGCTTCCGATTCTGTGTCTCCCTCTCTCTCGGCCCCTCCCCCGCTTATACTCTGTCTCTCAAAAAGAAATAAAACATTTTTAAAAAAAGTCAGACATGGCAAAAATGCACAGCTCTAACCGTGAAAATACCGCCACCAAGGCCACTGCTGTCCGGTCTGTTGCATGTGCCTCAATAATACTGACCTAGTACTGTCATTTGATTACTGGAAGGGTGTCTTTAGCTTTTCTCCCCACCTAAGCTGGCCGTGGCCGCACCCCAAGCTCCTGACTGACATGAACCGTATCCCTGAGCTTTCCCAGGAGGGCATTCTGGGAGCCGGGAGCCTGTGGGGAGGGGGGTCACGTGGGCTCCCCCACGCAGCGGGAAGTGGTGGCACCCCCTCATCCGTCCGTCTGGCCCCCACTGAACACTGGGTGTGACCTAGATGTGGAATGACCCAGAAGGCAGTGCCTCAGATCACGTGTCTCAGAAGGAGGAGGTGTCTCCTGTATGTCTCTGTGAGGTGGGCGGCACAGGGCTGTATGACAGGGGGTCCCAGAAAACAAGCAGTTCAGGACAGAGCCGAAGCTGGGCTTGTACCCGGGGACCTGCAGGTCCCTGGGTGAGGGGTGGTGGAAGGGACTTCTGTGGAAGTCGCGAGTGCTTGCTGGAGGGCGTGTAGGTGGAGGCAGCTTCCGGTGCGCAGTCTGCTCCCCCTTGGCCCCAGGCAGAGCCCAGTCACCTCAGGGGGGGAGTATAAGGGTTGCCATGAGAGAGAGGCCTAGGTTTTGGCCCTGGGCGCCACCTCTTAGGATCTATGGAGCTTTCGTGGTAAGTGACTTTACACCTCTGAGCCTCAACCTTCTCTTTATTTAAAAAAAAATGTTTTTAATGTTAATTTAGTTTTGAGAGACAGAGCATGAGCAGGGGAGGGGCAGAGAGAGGGAGACACAGAATCCGAAGCAGGCTCCAGGCTCTGACTCCCCTGACGTGGGGCTCGAACTCACAGACCATGAGATCATGACCTGAGCCAAAGTCGGCCGCTTAACCGACTGAGCCACCCAGGCGCCCAATCTTCTCTTCTTTAAAATGAGGAAAAATAGCATCCTCCTCATGGGGTGGTTGAGACAACGTATCCGCAGTCTGCCCTCCGTGCGTTCATTCAAGAATTTTCACCGAGTGTCCCCTGGGTACTGGAGATACGGTGGCCAACAAGACAGAGTGGCTACCAGCTTCGTGAGGGTCATAGTGTTGCCATGAAAGGAGGGAGTCACAGTGGGCTGAGGGGCCTGGGACCCCGAGGAGAGTCACCCATCCTGGGCTTAGCAGGGCTCCGGGGGGTGGGGGGGAGGGGCTCCTGCACACTCAGCGCCAGAGGTCCAGAGAAGAGCACTTTTTCTTTCTTCCTCCAGCTTCTCCACGCACCCGCTTGCTCAGACCAAAACCTCTGTGTCATCCCGGGTCACCTCCTCGCGCCCCATTTCCAGCGATGCCATCTCGGTGCCCCTTCGTTGGACCCCCAGCGCCTCCTGCTGGCTTCCTCGCCTGCACTCCCAGCCCCCCCTCCATAGTCCCGGCTCTCCACCCGCAGCCGGAGTGAGCTTTTCAAAACCTCACTTGGCTCCAATCACTCCTCTCCTTAAAACTCTTCAGTGGCTTCCTGCCGATCTTAGAATATAATCCAAACTCCATTTTGTGAACTACAGAACCCTGTAAGCTGCCCCCTCCTCGCCCCTCCAGCCCTCTCTGTCCCAGGCTCACAAGGAGGTGGTCCCACCTGGCACCCTACCGTCCTAACGTGCCCAGGCCTTCGTCTTTGCCCTGCTGTTCCCTCCTCCGGGAGCGCCCCTCCTGGGCCCCTCACCTGGTTCACGCGTCCCGGTCTCCGTCCTCCCAGAGGCCTTCACTGATCACCACAGACGTGCCTGGGCGTGCAGTCCCCCCTCGGTCTTCTCCCCGCACGCTTACCTGATTTCAGAGCACTCCCTCTGTCTGAAATCGGTTTGCATGTTGACTTGTGTGTGGCCTTTCTCCCTTTCCCGAACGTGAGTTCTGTGAGAGCCGGGGCCGTGTCTGTCCCTGGCTCGCTTGCTTCAGTATTCCCAGTGCCTGGCCCGTCGTAGGTGCTCAAGAGTCGGTGAGCCAATGAGTGATTAGGAGGTGGCCTGGGAAGGGGGTGGGGCAGGGAACAGCACCCCAGGTGAGGGAATGGCACGGCGGCCTGGTCCAGGGCTGGGGCCCCACGGCCGCCCTACCTGGGCGGTGTGGTCGGGTTGGAGACAGGAGACCCATCCCCCCTGACTCCGTGTCCTGTGCCGCAGGCGGCTGGTGGAGCGGCTGGAGACCATGCGGCGGAACGTGATGGGGAACGGCGTCTCCCAGTGCCTGCTCTGTGGGGAGGTGCTGGGCTTCCTGGGCAGCTCCTCGGTGTTCTGCAGAGACTGCAGGAAGGTAAGGCCCCGCTCTGCGCCTTTGCGCCCCGGCTCCCGGGAGTGTATCTCGTATGTGTCTGTGGGTGTCCATGCGTGCGTGTGTGTGCACATGGAGTCCTGTGCACACACAGGAAGAATTGAGGCCTTAGGCCAAATGCCCTGGCTTCCAGGGCCAACCCTGAGGAGTGGACCTCTGGGTTTCCCAGGCCCGGGTATGAATTCAGTTCTTCCGCTAGCTGGATGACTCCAGCAAACTCGTTTAATATGTTGAACCTCAGCTTCCTCCTCTGTAAAGTAGGGATGATGATAATACGTCCCCTAGAAAGTTGCAAGCATTGATTATTATATGCAAAGCTCGTAAAAGCCTTATTTGGCAGCTAAGTACTCAGTAAATTTCATCAGTCATTATTAAATAAATAAAATTCTCCTCAGGGCCCAAAGTATGCTGGATTATACTTCCTGTTCTGTTGACCTGCTCTCATTCTCCAGCCCCTCAAATGAGAATAGTTTTTGCTGCAAAGTCAAATGGATTTTTCCCTTATCTTATACTCCACAGATTATTCTAAATTGTGCCACATACTGTTTCATATTGAGTCCAGGACTTCTTTTTTTTTATTTTTTTAATGTTTATTTTTGAGAGAGAGAGAGAGACGCATACACGCACACAGAGTGTGAGCAGGGGAGGAGCAGAGAGAGGGAGACACAGAATCTGAAGCAGGCTCCAGGCTCTGAGCTGTCAGCACTGAGCCCGATGGGGGTCTCAAACTAACAAACTGCGAAATCATGACTTGAGCCAAAGTCGGGCGTTTAACCAACTGAGCCACCCAGGTGCTTCGAGTACTTCTTAAAGTAACTGTTTTTCCTGGAGTTGCTAATTGCCTTTCTTTTCTGATCGGCCCAAGAGTAATGTGCCTTCCAATCCTCAGGATTATTTAGCATCTCAGTTTTACTCTCTGTGGCATGGAGCCTACATTTTTTTCCTTCTAGACCCTTAGTCTTAACCCCAGCCTAGGCTAGTTGCTGCAGAGCTGTCATCACGGGACTTCCCTTGACTGCCCTCCTGGGTTAGAGACACTGTTCCCAATTTACCATATTTTCCTCTTACTTTGTTTTTCACCCTAGTTTTACTGGTACCCACCTTGCATGTGTTTTAAGCCTAGAGTTATTTTGGTCAACAAGACAGAAACTTCTCTCTCGCGATTACATTGGGTGAGGGAACCGAAAGCAAATAATGATCAGATAAGAATATTTCAGAAAGTAATACTTTCTGGGATAGAAGACTGGAGATGGGGTGGGGTGGGGTAGTTAGAACTGAGAGGACTAAAGACTATAGAGAAGTCAAAGAAGTGAACAGGCACTCGGCCACAGGGAGGCCATTGCCAGCCTCGATGAGGTCACTTTGAGTTGCATTCACAAGCCGGGTGAGAGAATCAAGAGGCAAAAAGGTCAATATACCACACTAACAAGCGGAATTTCAGCTAAGGATTTCAGCCAGGGTCGGTTTTTCCCCTGTCCGTGACATGCGGTCAGCGGGGCCAAGGAGTGCGGGTTCGCCGGCGAAGGGTCCTGAGAACAGTGGCGATGTGGCCGGGCGGGGGTGGGCACTTGCGCCTCACCTCCCCCTTCAGCCCTCCGTGGCCCCGGACCAGATACCAACATAGGGAGTAGGCAGAGGGACCCAGGATGTCTTGTGCCCAGCCCTTGGGCAGGTTCGGTTATATTTTGTGACGTCCGCCTGGGACCACAGGGCCCAGCGGCCTGTTTCCTCTTTCCGCCCCTCAACCCGCACAACTGCTATAAACGTTCAGGTCCGTAGAACCACGATGAGGGGGCCGAGGCTGGTCTCTACCCCTGGAAACGTCCGGGACCTCTGCTATAGAGGCGGGCCGCTGCCCTGGCGCCGAAGAGTCCTCGGAGAACCATTTCCTAGGCAACGGGGGCAGTCTCAGCCGCGTGGGGGCGGATGGGGTAAAAAGTATTCTTCTAGACGCTCTCCACGCCTCCCCGCCCCGTGGTATCCTGGAGCACCGGGCTGTCCCGAGGACATTTCCATTTGAAATCCTTCTTACTTTGCAGAGACTGAGGACCTGGTTTTGGCTTGGGCCGCGAGGCCGGGAGGCCTTTGGGTTTCCGAGGGGATTTGCTCCTGAGTAGACGTGGAGGAGGCAGTGCTAGTTGGGACCAACAGACAAATGGTGGGCATTTGGAGGTTTTCTTCATCCATCCTTGAGAAGATTGTGCCATTCATTCATTCATTCATTCATTCTGCAAACAGCAGCAGGCCCTGTTCTAGGTGCTGGCAATACCACGAACGAGAAAGACAAAAGACAAAACCCTTGCTCTCGGGGAGAGTTTTTTCCAGGGGGGGGAGAAGAGAGACCACAAACAAACGCACCGTGAATTAGAGCAGGGCGGTGTGGTGGAGTGTGACCACGAGGGCCTCTCTGAGCTCAGAGCCGAAGGAGCCAGCTCGTGGTGGAAACGCCTTCCGGGCAGAGGGAGCATCCAGCACAAAGTTCCTGAGGCGCAAACCAGCTGGGGCACGTTCAAGGACCCGACGAAGGCATCTGGGGCGGGCGGGGGGGGGGGGTGTGCCGATCACAAGAGCTTCGAAAGTCAAGGTCAGGAGTTGAGATTTGATTCTAAGCTTAATAGGATGCCAGCGGAGTGTTTCAAGCAAGGGCGCGACGTGATCCGATTTGTCTTTGTATGTGATGAGCCTAACCGCTGTCTGGCGAGCGGCCTGCAGGGGGACATAAAGGGACAGAGGGAGACCCGCTAGGCACTGCCTGTCATTAGGGATGAGGCAAGGGGGTTGGAGACGAGGCAACACAGCCGGGGGGCCACGTCTTTTCACTGTACTGAACCAGGTGGGGATGGGTCACAGAGGGTGCCCGAGGGTCCCAGGAGGGAAAGCAGGTGCTAGGCTGCAGAAGGGCCGGAGCCAGAGGTCACTCGGTCTGCCCTGTGTGGTAAGGGGGCGGTGGTCCTCCGGGGCTTGCCAGCGAGTGCCGTTCCCATGCGCCCGGGCGTGGGTTGCGGTCCCAGCTCGGCCACAGCACTGGTACCTCGTACAGGGTGTCTAGAACTTTGGCCTTCTGTTTCGTCATCCGTAAATGGGGTAATAAATCTTCTTACGTCCTCAGTGGGCAGGAGTGAGGAGGGGGTGAGCTAAGTCAGGGGGACCCTTCGCAGAGTGCAGGGGCCATTTCAAAGACCCAGTAAAGGATGCCCATTGCTGTTATTATTAATCACTTCCAGGTCCTAGCTGTGCGGACCCCGCACGGGGCTGACCTTCCGTATGTATCTCAGATTGAGTGACACCCCGTGTCTTCGCTCAGGCCGCCATAACCAAATGCCACAGCCTGGGCAGCTGCAATAACAGAAATTTCTTTCTCCCAGTTCTGGAAGCCGGAAGTGTAAGATCAAGGTGCCGGCAGATTCACCTGCTAGCACGGACTCTCTTCCTGGCTCGAACGCTCCCGGCTTCTCACAGGGTCCTCGCTTGGCAGAGAGCGAGCGCTGGCCTCTCTCTTCTCAGAAGGGCACCAATCCTACTGGATGAGGGCCCCACCCTCATTTAACCTTACTTAACCTCCCAAAGACCCCTTGTCTCCAGGACAGTCGTGTTGGGGGTTAGGGCTTCAATATTTGAATTTTGAGGGGATACAACTCAGTCCATAGCACCCCACATTTTCCTTACTAGAACTCATGTTTTCTTGAACTTAAAATTGGAGTTCCCACAACTAGTCATCTAGTTTTGGTAATTTGTATAAAAGTCCCCAGGTGTTTTTGTAGCTGTAAGCATTGGATGTCCCGAGCCGGCAGGGAGAGTCCTTGGTTTCTGTCAAGTACCTCACGTAGACGTTAACATTCACTTATGCAACTGTTGCGGGCTGGTTCTGGGTTAGGGAAATCCAAAAGGAGAGGTGTCTAGAACAGTCACTTCCCTCAGGTCCTGACGGTCGAGGTGGGCAGACCGTATTGTCTAGAGTGATGCTCCACACGGCTGGACCGTGAGAGCAGTCAGGAGGGCTGCCTGTAGGAGCTGGCTCCTGGAGGCTGCCTGGGCTTCCGAGAGGCTGAGAGCAGAGCGAAGGGCATTGGGGGGAGGGGAGAAGAGCAGAGGCACGTAGCTGGAAACAGGCTGGGCAAGGACTTGATGATAATGATGCAGGCCCCGAGGACAAGGAGCAGTGGGCTGAAAGAAGGAAGGACACGGGAGAAGGCGTCAGATTTGACCGGGGGACAGGAACCTCGGGGGAGGGACAGGACAAGATCCTGGGGACTGGAAGACATGGGGCCGGGCCGAGATCTTTGGGCAGGAGATGGGGCTCGTTAGAAGGAAGAGGTGTCTTGAGGGCCGAGCTGCATTCGAGCAGAGCGGGCAGGTCTGTATGGCTGCGGGTCCCCTGGGAAATGGTCACAGAGGTGCAGACACCCTGCCAGGGTGGGGCCACTCTGCCAGGTGGTGGTCACTTAGGAGTCAAGTCCCAGGAGAATCAGGGGGGGGGTTGGAGACCTAACCTTAGAGCCCCCGCTCTAGCTAAAGCTTTAGTTAAATCTTTGCGGGGGCTCTACAGGGTCTGGGAGGGGAGGGACAGGGTCCTCCGTTCACTTATCCATCGAATATTTATCGTAGGTCTGTGCGTGCAGGCACTGGGGGTTCAGTGTACAGACACACAGATCCTGCCCTCTGGGGGGGGCGTTACATGATCATGGGTAATTAATTACAGTTGGGGTGGGGGTGCCGAGGCAGCCCTGGGGGTCGAGAGAGCTCCAACAAGGCACTGGACCTAACGAGGGGCATCAGGAGCCCTCCACTCTGGGCTCACCAATTTCCGGGGAGCGTCCCCTGTTTATTTCCACTCCGCTGGCCACCTCCTCCCCTTTTGCCTGCAGCCCTGGGGCGGTCACGGGCAGGCTGCCCACAGGATGCTGGGGAGAGCTCATTGAGATCCAAGCCTGGGGGGCAGACGCTCGGGCGCTCCTGGCCACACGGAGCCGTCCCCAGCAAGAGCCCTGGCGCATTCGGCAGTCGCAAGCTAATGAGTGTGCTGGTGGAACCCATGCCGGTCCTTGGTGCGGTGTCCCCTCCGTAATTGGGTCTGCACGCCCAGGCTGCCAGCCCTCATTACCGGAGGGCTGTGGTGGGAAGGCAGAGGGGCTGGCTGGTTAATGAGAGAGGCCTGGCGCTTCTGATCGCTTAGGCGCTGAGTCAGCCTGGCTTTCGGTTTGATTGAGAGTCTTCACCAAGCATGGGGGCGGGGGTGTGTGGCAGACAGGGCTGCGGCAGAACCCACCTGAGCCCAGATGGCGTTGTCACTATGCAGGGGGAGCAGTCACGGTTTTTCTGGCCTCGGCCAAAATGTGGGCACAGAGGGGCTTGCCACGAAACAGAGGTCTCTGTAATGTGTGCTAAGTCTCTGTGAAAGAGGGGCTCTTTCTACTCCGCTGAAAGCCCTTAGGCTAACTCCATCTCCTGGTGGGGTCGGGCATCCTGCGCAGGCCACGCCCGGAACCTGATTCCTGCCCCCCAGGGCCCTGAGGGAGTGTGTCCTGCAAGGGGAGCTGGCAGCCCCCCCCCAGCTAATCCGCATGACCTCATCTAACCCTAATCACTTCCCAGAGAACCCCCCTCCGAACACCAGCACAGTGGGGGTTAGGACGGTGACACATGAATTTCGAGGGGGCACATTCAGCCCCTAGAACCTACTGAACAGAAACCCCGGGGGTGGGGGGCGCCGACCTGTGTTTAACAAGCGCTCCCAGGGAGGCTGCTTCTCTTGGAGTTTGAAAACCTAAGCTCTAGGGTCCCAGCGCCAGGTGTGGCTCAGGACTTCTGCTGGCCTCTCTCTCCTTGCCCTCCCCCGCACCTCCACACCTCCCCACCCCCCGCACCTCCTCCCCCACACCTCCTGCCCCCACACCTCCTGCCCCCACACCTGCTCCCAACACCTCCCCACCCCCACCTCCCCACCCCCGCACCTCCTCCCCCCACACCACCTCCCCCACACCTCCTCCCCCCACACCTCCTCCCCCCACACCTGCTCCCCCACACCACCTCCCCCACACCTCCTCCCAACACCTCCCCACCCCCACCCCCCACACCTCCTCCCCCCACACCACCTCCCCCCACACCACCTCCCCATACCTGCTCCCAACACCTCCCCACCCCCCACACCACCTCCCTCATACCTGCTGCCAACACCTCCCCACCGCCACCTCTCCACCCCCACCTCCCCACCCCCACACCTCTCCACCCCCACCTCCCCACCCCCACACCTCCCCTCTCCCCACCTCCCCACCCCTGCACCACACACCACACACCACACACCACACCACACCCCCAGCTCAGGGTCTCCTGCACCCTCCCTCAGGCCGTCCTTGCTCTCACAAATGGTGGATTCTGAGGCTGTGGTCTTTTTTGCCTTGTGATGTCCTTTAGGGTTTTTAAAGCTCTTTCACAAAACTCCTTTTTCTTTTAATTTATTTATTTTTTTATTTTTGAGAGACATAGAGACAGAGAGTGAGCAAGGAAAGGGCAGAGAGAGAGGGAGACACAGAATGTGAAGCAGGCTCCAGGCTCTGAGCCGTCAGCACAGAGCCCGACGCGGGGCTCGAACCCACAGACCGTGAGATCATGACTTGAGCCGAAGTCAGCCGCCCAACCTACTGAGCCCCCCAGGCGCCCCACAAAACTCCTTTTTGATCCTCAGGACAAAGTGGTTGGGGGGGGGCGAGGCTGTTCCGCAGTCACAGAGGGAGGAGGAGGATTGATCTGAGGTCGTGTGGCCCACGTGGGTCCCCCAGCCAGGTAGCGGGGAGCCGGGTTCCCCAGGGGTGTTCGCTGCGCCGTGCTTGCCGCTCCTCCGTTTCCTCAGAGCAGAGCAGCCTCCTCACTACCCTCCCTTGGAGAAGCAGGGCCGTCTTTCCAAAGGACACAGAAGCAGCAGCACACTCAGCGGTTACCCATTGAAACTGCCTCTAAAATCAGGAACAAGACAAGTCCTATTTATCCTTATCCTTGCTTCGGTCCAGCATTGAACTAGAAGCCTGGCAGGTGCAATCAGGGAAGGGAAGAAACGTATGGAACAAGGATTGGAAAAGAAGAGCTAAACCTGTCATTATCTATGAATAACACGATTATGTAACTAGAAAAATCGGAAAGAATCTAAATACAAATGGTTACAGGGCCTGTGGGGGGTTCGGTTGATTAAGGGTCTGACTTCGGCTCAGGTCATGATCTCTTTGTCTGTGGGTTCGAGCCCCACGACCGGCTCTGCGCTGACGGCTCAGAGCCTGGAGCCTGCTTCGGATTCTGTGTGTCCCTCTCTCTCTGCCCCTCCCCTGCTCCCACTCGGTCTCTCTCTCCCTCTCAAAAATAAAAAAACATTAAAAAAAACAAATAAATACAAATGGTTACAATTAGTAGGCAAATGTATTAGCAAGGCTCTTACATACAAGTTTAATATACATGTAAGAAAATCAGTATTTCCATACATCTGAGGCAAAAATGAGAGAAAATAAAAAGTCCAATTTATGACAACAGAGACATTGAGATGCAAAAGGGAGAAGAATGGTCTTTTG
Source organism: Paguma larvata (assembly GCA_030068075.1). NCBI lineage: Eukaryota > Metazoa > Chordata > Mammalia > Carnivora > Viverridae > Paguma > Paguma larvata. The sequence continues at coordinate 9,240,316 of CM057843.1, forward strand.
AATGAATAATGCAAAGCTATTTGGATATTCATACAGAAAAAATGTATCTTGACTTTTACCTCATAGTAGGCACAAAAGTCAATTCGGGATTGAACATAGATTTCAATGTGAAAGGTAAAATTATAAATATTTTGGAGGAGGGGCGCCTGGATGGGTCAGTCGCTTAAGTGTCTGACTTTGGCTTAGGTCGTGATCTCACAGTTTGTGAGTTAGAGCCCGGTGTCAGGCTCTGTGCTGAGAGCGAGTCTGCTTCGGTTCCTCTGTCCCCTTTTCTCTCTGTCCCTCCCCTGCTTGCTCTCTCTCTCTCTCTCTCTAAAAATAAAATAAAGCCATTATTTATTAAAAAAATAAATACTTTGGAAGAAAGATAGGTAGATAGATAGATAGATACAGGATGCAGGGGAAGTCACTTAAAGTCAAAGAGGGGGTGCCTGTGTCAGCAAGGAAGATGCTTTGGGGACCCCACGTCCATCCAGATGGCCCCGTCTGGGGGCCGCCCTCCCACCTGAACTCTGCCCAGTGCCAGCAGTGCGACTGGCTGGCTGCCCCGACCACCACTGGGGGAAACGCCTTTTTTAGCCACTTTCTGAAGACCTTCAGAAGCAGCCTGAATGTTCTCAGGATGTTCCCAGGGCAAAAGTTAAATACCTGGGGCCGAGTTGAGCCCACCTCGGCCACGGGCCCGTTCGAGAATGGAGCAGCCCTCTCTGGGGACCTCCCCTCAGCTCCCTAGGCCTGCCCTTTCGAATGAAAATGGGCTTGCCTGAAGGGGTGACTCTCCACAGAACTCTGTCCTTATCAGGTTGGCGGTACCCGTGACGAACAAGGCGGGAGGCAGCGCTGCCCTTGTGAGCCCTGTTAGTCACACTGAGTCTCCGTGCTTGCCTCCCCGTCCCATGCCAGCCACGGTTCTGAGGGCCTCTCACGCATTAACTCACTCCGCCCTCCTAACAACCCTGTGGGTCAGCACTGTTACCGTCACCCTTTCCAGGTGGGGAAACTGAGGCCCCGAGTGGTTAAACCGTGCCCAAGGTCACTCCGCTAGTTAGATGTGGAGCCAGGATCTGAAACCAGGCAGGCTGGCTCTGAGCATCCTGGCTGTGACCTGCGGTCCCGCGTCACCTCTGTGGCGCGTATGACCCAGAAAGGCGAGATGTGTAAGAACGACTAAATACAAGCATCTCAGAAAGCTGCGGGCAGAAATGGAGAGAGCGGGGTGAGGGGGGGGGAGTGGACAGGAGCTACTTCAGTTTGGATGCTCAGCATGGGCCTCCATGGGAGGACAGTTTGAGCCGAGACCATGACGAGAAATGGAGTCGGATCCGAAGAGGGAGTCCCAGGCCAAGAGGGCGCGTGGACGAGGCGCGGCGACGGTACGAGTGAGAAACTAGAGCGATCCGGGGAGGGAGGGGGCCCCGCAGATGACCCTTCAAGTCTCTGCAGCCTGCGCCTCGCCTCGTTGGGCCTACACAGAGTGGGGGCTGCCCCGCCCTGCTCCTTGCATTAACTCGAGCCCCTCAAAATAGGAGGCAATTAAAAACTATGTTGTTTAATTTGTGGTAGAATGGACGTAACGTGAAATTGACGATTCCGAGTGGTTTTTTTTTTTTCAATATTCATTTAGAAGGAGGGAAAGAGCGCACATGCCAGCGAGGGAGGGGCAGAGAGAGAGAGAGAGAGAGAGAGAGAGAATTCAAAGCAGGCTCCTTGCTGTCAACTCACAGAGCCCAATGTAGAGATCGTGACCTGAGCTGAAATCTAGAGTCGGATGCTTACCCAGCCGAGCTACCCAGGAGCCCTGATTTTAACATTTTTTTTTTTGTTTGGTTGGTTTTTTTAATGTTTATGTGTTTTGAGAGAGAGAGAGAGTGTGTGAGCAGGGAAGGGGCAGAGAGAGCGAGAACATTCCAAACCAGCTCCGTGCTCAGCGCAGAGCCTGCCTGGGGGCTCGATGCCATGACCGTGAGATCAGGACCTGAGCCGATATCAAGAGTCAGACACTTAACCGATCGACTGAGCCATGTAGGCGCCCCCCTGACCATTTTCAAGTGCACAGTTCAGGGGCGTTAAGTACATTCTCGTTGTTGTCCCGCCTTCACCGCCACTCTCTCTGGAACTTTCTCATCTTGCAAAACTGAAAGTCTGCACCCATAAGTCACTAACTCCTATCCCCACCTCCCCAGTCCCTGGCATCCGCTAACCTGTTTTCTCTCTCTGTGAGTTTGGCTACTCCAGGTACCTCCTAGAAGCAGAATCGTATAGTGTGTGTCTTTTTCTGCCTGGCTTCCTTCTCCTAGCATACTGTCTCCAAAGTCCACGCGTGTGGTAGCATGTGTAAGAATTTCCTGCCCTTTTAAGATTAAATAATATTCCGCTGCGTGTACGTAATACATTTTGTTGATCCGTCAACCGGCCGACGGACACGTGGGTCGCTGCCACGTTGTGGCTGCCGTTAATCGCCCTGCTACGAATATGGGCGTGCGAGTCTCTCTTTGAGGCTTTGCTTTCAGTTCTTTCCAGAAGAGGAATTGCTGGATCACGTGGTAGCTCTCTGTTTGATTTCCTGAGGAGCCGGCACACTGCTCTCCACGGTGGCAGCCGCATTGTCGCAAATCCCACCGGAGGTGCACGAGGGCTCAGAGGGGGCAGTTGTTCGCAGAGCCTGCCTCCTGTGGGGGGGTGGGGGGGGCCGCTCCCGGTGAAAGTCGTCCGCGTCTCCTGTCCCCGGCTCCCTTTCCAAACCCAGCCCCCAGCGGCTCTGTCCCTCGGCGCAGCCACAAAAGCACGACCATGTCATTGCGTCCTAAGCCGCCTCCAGATTGGCCTCCCCGTGTCCTTTCTCCTCCTCGACCCAGTTCAGATGGAGGAGACGCGTGTTTGTGCCTCATTACGAAGATGGATTTTTTTCATTCGGCTACTCGTGTTTCCTAAGTTCCCGGGAAAAGTCACTTCATTCGTCTGCCCTGCGGGCCTGCTCTGGCTGCTCCTGCGTCACCCAGGCACTTGGCAGGAACCGACTTGGCTGCCGTTGCCGGGGTCAGAGGATCGGACCAGACCCCACGCAGCATCTTGCAACATCTGCCTTGGTCCAGAATCTAAGGAACAGAATATCTCCATTAAGGCCCCCTTCTCTCTTGCCGTCCTGGGGCACTCCCAGGAGCGCCATGGCGTCTCTTCCCGAGACTAGCTTCTTCCTTGCCGTTTTGTGCAGTTCAGAGCCCATTCTGTTCACCCCATTGTGCCACCGACCTTCAGCTCAGGGTCGTCAGGACCAAGGCAGCTGAAGAGCTGCGCCGAGTGAGAGAGAGAGAGAGAGAGAGCGAGGGTGGCCCCTGGGAACCATGCAGCCTCCTGACATCGAGGCCCGGAGCTTCCCGGAGAGAGGCCCGGGTTATGGCCGTGGGGTCACTTCCTGTAGCCCTCCGGAGACTCTGGCACTTAGCTCACCTTCCCGCCAGCCCCACCCCGCGGAGCTCACCACCGTGTGCGGTGGGAGAAGTGTCTAGCACAGAGGTGTGGAGCGATCCAGCACAGGGCCGCAGGAGAGGCGGGAGGTGCTGCCCTGGCGGGTTCTCAGCCAGGCCTGGGCCCGGGAGCGTGGGCACTGAGGGGCCTGGGAGGGGTTTCGCAGGAGACACACAGCTCTGCAGGGGCAGGCTGAGAGGAAGAGCTGGGACTGCTGGCCGTAACTGGTGGGAGGGCGGTGGGGGGGCGGGAGGAAGGAGGAGGAGGGCCAGGGCGGGAGGCAGGCCGGGGGAGGGAAGGAATGGGGCCAGGCCGCTGAGGATCTCGTGGGCAGCAAAGCCGTCAAAGGGTGCGAAGCAGCGGGTGACACACAGGCGGGTCCCTGGGGGAGGGTACATCCAGGGGCAGATTTGGAGGAGGGAAGGCAGAGTGGGTTGAGAGCCCATTGGATGCTGACTTAGCCAAGTAGCAATAACAAGGGCCTGAATTCAGAGAGGGACAGCCCAGGATGGAGACTCGAAAGACAGTTCAGAGTTACAAATAACCAGAGGTGCCAGTGACCGAGAGCCCGCTTAATTGCCGGCCACCCCGGGAGCTCACAAGCCCCACCGGGCAGGTGAGGAGCCGGGCTTGTGGAGGTCCGTCCCTCGCCCGGCCACGTGAGGGTCGGCGGCAGGGTCCGATGGCCTTGCCCACTATGCTGCGCTCCGCTCAGGGCCTGCTGTGCGGGGCGGGGCTGGGCTGGGCTGGGCTGGGCTGGGGGCGGGCGTGTTGATGCCAATGGGACTGAGGTCACTTGGACCCCGCGGTCCATGGGCAGGATCCCAGGCCGTGGATCTGAAGAGGGCCCCTGGAGGGAGCTGGGCAGCCCAGAGGTGGACGCCAGGGGTGACCGAAGGGGAGTGGGAGAAAGTGCAGGTCTGGGTTGAGGAGAAGACGCGCCCGGTGGGAGGAAGGGGGGCAGCCGTGTCCGCCCTTGAACCTGCCTAAATGACCTTCTGGAGACATTTCTGTGACTTCCTGTTCTTGTTCCCACGTGGGTGTCATGCTTTTGAAATGTCAGAGCCTGTCTGTAGAGCAAGCGACCCGGGGTCACTGGGCACCTGCTATGTACAGTCAGGTCACCCGGGCGTGAGCGGAGTCACCCCGAGAGGGATTGATCCGCATAAATGTCAGGGAAGCTGCCGGGCAGGGCGTTGGGGGCGGAGCCGGCCTCCAGGAGGGGCGGTTCTCCCCTGCCCAGCCCCTTAGCTGCGGCCCCCAGGAGCTCAGGACTTTGATCCGAGCGCTCCACCTGGATGGTGCCTCGACTTGGGCTTTTCCTTGAGCCCTGACTGCCGGCACCTGCACCTCTAGCTTCATCCCGACCGTGTTTCCAGAATTCACGACCCCTGTCCTGTCCCGGGCTGTGCGTCTTGGAGCCGACTCCAAGCATCCTGGGGCCCCTGCCTTTGCCCCTCTCCTCTCCTGCACCAGGGACCCGAGAGCTGGGGGGCACTCGATACCTATTTTTGTACCATCTTTGAGCTAGAATGGTTTTTACATTTGCACATGGTTGGGGGGAAAAATCAAAAGCAGAATATCTGTGACACGTGAAAATTATATGAAATTTAAGGTCGCGTGTCCATAAAGTTCCGCTGGACAAGCCACGCCCATTCATTTACGTATGACTACTTGGGCTTGACCGTGGCACGGTTGAGTAGTTGTGACAGAGAGCGTAAAATCTTTACTTTCTGACCTTTGACCAAAAAAGTATGCCAACCCCTGTCCTAACCGGTCAGCCCCGGCCCAGGGCGCCAGGCCACTGAGAAGGGCGTGACTTCCTTCCCCTCCCTCTGTTACATGTTGCTGGGGCTCCGGCGTAGTAAAGAATTAGTGAGACCTGATTTGTATTGGTTTTCCTTTCCCGGAATTTTAAGAAGTATTTTCACCATTGCATAGAGCTGAAGGACTGGCTTTGGGCTGGCTTGGGCAAGTTGCCTCCCCTCTCTGCCTCAGTTTCCTCACCTGGAAATTAAGAATAACGATGGCATCTACCTCACAAGGTGGTGAGAGAGTTTGAATGAGTGAAGGATAGGGTAAGCTCTTAGAAACAATGCCTGGCACGTGGGAACTGCCGTCATCCTAAAATTCAAACAGAACCGCGCATATAAAATTCAACTCCGCCCCTCCCCCATCCCTAGCAGCCTGGGGGTTTGTCTTCTGCCCCCTTCTATGTCCACACGCACACAGGCATGCACAGGCATACCCGAACAGAACTTTATTTTTTTAATGCTTATTTATTTTTGAAGGAGCATGAGCGTGAGCAGGGGAGGGGCAGAGAGAGAGGGGGACAGAAGATCCGAAGTGGGCTCCGCGCTGACAGCAGGGAGCCCCGCACGGAGCTTGGACTCACAAACTGTGAGATCATGACCTGAACTGAAGTCGGACACTTAACCGACTGAGCCACCAGGTGCCCCTACGTACATACTTTAAATGGGACTATAATACAAGCTTTAGTATGTAATTTCCCTTTTTTTTTTTTTTTTTATAACATCAAAGGTACCTCCCCCGCCTTTGAGTCTATACATGGAAATCTAATTCCAGTCAAGGGCATAGGTCAGGTTCTTTCCCAGAGGGGAATCAGAGGATGGACACAGCTGGTGGGCTAGGGTGGGGGCCGTGGTGCCTACACCTGCAGGTGAAGTACGTCCACACCTGTCTCAGCCCTACCCACCTGCTCCACGCTCTCCTGGAGCGCGTGGGCCCCGCGTCAGGAGAGCCGGCCACGGCCACAGCTCAGTTCTGATCCCCACTGTGACCCTGGCTAAAAATCCCTACCTGCTATGGGCCTCCGTCCTCCCTTGTGAAAGGAAACCGTTAGATGAGAGGGTCTCTGGGGCCCTTCCAGCACTTTCCTCCCGTGCCGCCCAGGCTCGGTAGCGTTGTCGCCGCAGAACCCGGTCCCCAGGGGCTGCGCTGGCCTCACTGATCAGGGAGCAGCAGCCGAGAGCTAAACCTCATTTCTCGGGCCTCCTGAATCCTGTTCCGCTTGTTGCTTTCAAGCCGTGAGCAGTTTATTTCCCAGTCTGCTTTGGCTCGGGCTGTGATGCCTCCGTGGCCTTTTAGCAGGAGGAAGCCAGTGTGGGGGCTGACTTGTGCTTCCGAGAGCCCCTCTGCCTCTGATGTTTCTCCGTTGCCATGCGCCCCTCGTGACACCCCCCACTCCCCGCTGCCAGAAGTAGGTAGGCAAAAGGCAGTGATTGTACCCATTTTCCGGACGGAGAAAGAGGCTAAGAGAGAACTAACTAGTCTCACTGCTTGGTTGAGAACTTTGCCCCCATATCCTTTGGGAAGCAGAGAGAGCTAAAGACGTGTAGGAGACTCCCAAAGGAAGGTGCTGTCTGGGGCTGGCTTGCCAACGGGGTAGCAAGCCTATTGACTAAGTGTGCGGGCCCATAGAGCGGACCATCCATAGTAGGATACGCACCCACCCCTAGACCCGCCTCTCCTCCGATGCCCATCACGGAGCGAGCCCGGGCCCCACACCCCTGAGGTCTCTGGGTGGCTGGGGGGGTCTGGACCAGAGGCCGGCTCCTCACCGAGTGGGCGAACGCTCCAGCAGGTTGGGGTTGGGGGGTTGGGGCCCCTGACCGGGCCTCTTCCCTGAGGACACGTGTCCAGCACCCCCTTGGGTCCCTGGCCGTCCGAGCTCAGTGGCTCCTCGCCCCGGGTCTGGTCAGCATAGCCTCGAGAGCACGTCGGCAGCAGGAAGCTGTGGTGGCAAATCTGTTTAGCGGCTGTTACCGGAAACCGTGATTTTGCGCAGCCTCCTGTCCTCTGTTGTGGTAAATCACAGATAATGACATTTCCAGTCAGCGGTGTGGCCCTCGCCTCTCCGGCTGCGCCCTGCAAGCTGCCACGCTTCAGACGGCCTGCGATCCCTCATCCCTCTCAGATGGCCTCTGTTTTTCCTCCTGCGACATTTCCCTCGTGGCCGTTTGCTGTGCGCTGACCTTAGCCGGGGGCAGCGGAGGGGAGAGTGGGGCGCCGACTCTCCTGCGGGGCCCATCAGGCTGGGCTTCCGAACCAAGAATCAGGCCTTTCTCAGAGGGGAGCTGGGGGGGGGGTCCTGTAACTCCCAACTTCCCTTCCAAACCCTTCCCTCAGCCTCGTCATCCCACCCTCCATGGGAAGGACGGTCTCCCAGGTTACAGACGGGCAAACTGAGGCTGGGAGGCCTTCCAGAGACCCCTCCGTCCAGGAACCACATCCGCCTCGCTGAGGTTCCAGGTACAGACAGGAGCGAGGTTCAGGCCGCCAGGGAGGGAGGCCCGAGCGCGTGGCGCTACAAGCCTCCCCACCCAGCTCGTGACCTCTGCTTCTCTGCTCTTGCGCAGGCGTGATCAGTGTGGTGCCTTCTGTGGCTCCCTACTGCCCGCAGAATGAAATCTAACCACCCCTTCGGGGTATCGGGGCTCTCAGTCCATTCCCCGGACACAAGCTGCTGCCCTTAGCAGCATACGTGAAATAACCCAGGGGCGGGCCCGACTCCGCCGGGCCCAGACCTGCGGCCACTCTCCTTGGCACCCTCTTCCCGCACATCGCCAGGGCCCCTCCTCCATCATCAGCGCTGCCGCTCCTGGAAGGTTTTGAAGCCCTAGGATGTTCGTCTGGTCTGCTGTGTTTTTCAAGTAAAAAAAAAAAATGAGTCCTCCGACCACAGGCATTTTTTGGCTTCGAGGATATTCGCTGTGTCCCGGGCTCTGGAGGGAGAGGGTATTGTCACTAAACTGGCCTATATGATAATCCCGGAAAGTCAGAGAAGGCCGTGTAAAGTCAGAGAAGGGGGCCGAGTTGGTGGGTGCGGGGCTGGGGGATGGGTGGGGTCTCCTGACTTCAACCAGGAAGCAGCTGGCGCCGACTTGACCCGAACCAGCCTTCCCCAGTCTCCCCCATCCTGCCCTGGGCTCTGTGACTGAGCCGCGAGTTTGTTGGACAGCCGGCGGCTGCAGCCAGCCTCGGGCCCCACGGCAGTGCTCCGGGTCCCCTTGTGCCTCCCCCAGGTACTGGCCCCGGCGGCAGCCGCTCCCCCTCCTCTACTCTCCCTTCCCACCAGCTCCGTCGCTGAGAACCCAGGTGTTCAAGCCCCCTTCGGATTAAACAAACATTTTTCGAGCACGTAGGGCACGGACCAGGTGCTGGAGCCCCCGCAGGGAGCGAGGCCGGCCAAGCCGCGGCGCTCCCGAAGCACTTTCCGGGGGTGGTGGACAGGAGACAGCACACAGATCAATATGGAAATTTCGCGGCTCTGCCAGGCCTCTCCGCTCCCCTCGAGTTCCCAAGCTCCGGGCCTCCCCCTTCTGTGGGCTGCCTGGCCTTCCTCCCCAGCCCCAGTCCTGTGTCTCCACTACCACTGGGCAGCTCTTCCAAGGGAGTCCGCTCACACTGCAAATATCAGCGTGTCCAAAGCCAGTTATCCCGCCCCCTCACCCCGCCCTGTTAACTTCACCCCCGCCCATCGGCAGCCTCAGAATGACCCTGGAGTCCTACCTTGCCTCGCCTCCCTTATCCAGCCAGGAACTGGAATTCCATGGTCCTCCAGGAATGGTCTGGAAAAAGAACCTTTGCTGAGACTGCGGAGGACAGATGGACCAGGAAGGTGACTGAGTCAGTCAGCAAAGGCACTTTTTCTGACACCCAGATCTGGTCTGCCCCTCCTCTCCTTGAAAGCAGTGGAATCCCGGCCGTGGGGCACACGGTGCTTGTCACTCAGGCCCTCCCTCCTTTCTTTCCATTTATTTTTGAGAGACATAGAGACAAAGCGTGAGCGGGAGAAGGGCAGAGAGAGAGGGAGATACAGAATCTGAAGCAGGCTCCAGGCTCCAGGCTCCAAGCCGTCAGCACAGAGCCGGACGCGGGGCTCGAACCCACAGACCGTGAGATCATGACCTGAGCTGAAGTCGGCCCCTTAACCGACTGAGCCACCCAGGCGCCCCGCCCCTCCCTCCTTTGGAGGCCAACTTCATTCATGCCAGCCACCTGATAAGTTGGACATTTGAACACAAACAAGGTCCTCTTCCTCCAAGGACTCATGGCGGGGGGGAGGGGGGGGCGTGCGGGGGCACAATCACAGGAGAGACAAGTTCAATATGATGCAATCGGCAGTCTAGGAGGGAGTAACTAGTGCTCCGTCTGGGGGGAGGAGTGGTAAATCAAGGAAGGAGCCCTGGAGGAGGAGACATTTGCATTGGGCCTGAAGGATACACAGACGTTCGCTAGGCGTGAAGCGAGCCTGGGAAAAAGCACGGAGGCGTGGAAGCATCTCGAGTGTTAGGAGCAGACAGTGGGGCATGTGGGTGGGCTTGGAGGGGCTGAGGGTCAGGTGGGGACCAAGGAGCAAGGCTGTCGGGTGTGTGCGTGTGTTTTCTTTTCTCTCCGCCCCTCGCCTGGAAGCCTCTCTGTGCTCGCAGCCCGGGCCATGACCTGGTGGTAGGGGGGCCTTGGGAAGTGTCCGCTGCATGCGGCCGGCCTGCAGCCGGTGTTGCTTTCCCCCAGACTCCAGGGAAAGGGCTGGTGGAGGGTTCGCAGGAGCCTCTTGCCTCGCCTTCCTGTGGAGATTTCAAGCCTTCCGCCAGTGAGGCTGTGTCCTCAGCGTGTTTGGGGTCAGGCCCCCACACGGGTCACGTGCCCTGGGACCCCAGAGCTCCCGAGCTAGGATCTGTTGGGCAGACCTGGCCAAGGGCTTCCTTGCGTGGCTAGTGCTGACCACAGCAGGTGTCCCCCTGTAAGTTGTGGCTTTGTGGCAGCCCCCAAGGAGCCAGGCTTCTTGGCCAAAGCTGTTAGTTCAGGGGCCGCTGAGAGGCGCAGGGCATCCTCAAGATGCTGAATGTGAAGACAAATATTAAAAAAAAAAAAAAAAAAGATCCAGTCTCTTCCTCAGCTGTGGTTCTGAGAACCAGGTTCCTTTAACAGAACCGGAGCCAAATTTCTACCAGGCGGCAGGCGCGCCTCCCAGTGAGACACTGTGCCCTCGGCTTCTGGAAAGCAGAGGTGGATTGTGCAGCCGCAGCCGGGCTGAGGGAGGCCAGGGCTGGCTTTGCGACTTTCAATTCTTTGTGTTCGTTCCTGGCGTGGACGGTGTCTGTCTCAGAAAGTGCTGCCGTTCCTTTTCAAGCCACCGTTGTTCACAGGACCGCTGGGTCCCCTTGCTCTCTCCCAGCGACGTCCGTTTCCTGGGCCCTATAAGCCGGGCATCACAGAGGGCACGGGCGAGAGGCAGGGTCGGGAACAGGATCTCAGTCCAGACTGAGACGAGGGCGTGACCCCAGACAAATTACCTAAGCTGTCCGCCCCACTCCCGTCACCGTTAAACGAAATCCAGCAGAACACTCGTGCCGTGCCCAGCACGCGGTGCGGGTTATATAAGCTCTTGCTTTAATTATGATGGGCCTGGGTCCCCACCCTGGCTCTGCCACTTCCTTGTCACATGAACTTGGCCAAGCTGCCCAACATCTCTGGGCCCTCAATTCCTCACCCGTGGCATTCAGATCCTAAAACCACCCTCGCCGGACTGTTGAGAGCGGAAACGGGATTGGACGCGATGATGATAATGAGTGTTGAGCGCCGAGCGCGGTGCCAGGCGTGGAATGAAGCGCTCAGTGAATGGTGGCTATTATCATTATTACGAGTTGTAATTCTGAATAACCACGCAGCGGGGAGCTCCCTCCACCACCTGGGCCTTTCCCTGCGCTGCGTCCCTCCCGACAGAGGGGAGCTGCAGGGCTGCTGGCTGCCGTGGGACGGGGTGGTCCTGGGAGACCCTGGGCCAGAGCCCCCTTCCCCGGGGATCCAGGTGGGCCGGTGGCTGGGAGTCTGGGGGACGAGACAGGCGCAGCCGCGGCTCGGGCGCCGTCAGTTCCAGGAACCCAGGCTGGCACGCGGGGCACAGAAGCAAGGAGTTCTTCCCCGAGGCCGGAAGGAGCTAATGAGGGCTCAGGGGTTCAGGCTGCGGGACTGGTCAGAGCCAAGCAGCGGGGAGCAGGCTGCGTTCAGAGCTTACGAGAAGCTTGATGGTGGAACTCCACCGACCACACGTAGGCTCCTTTTCCCTCGGGGGGCTGGCTCGGTGCTGAGCGAGCCCTGGGGCGCACGCCAGGCCCGGGGGATTTCAGGAGGGGTGTGTTCAAGGACCCTGACAAAACCACTCTCGGGGGAGTAGCAAGTTCTTATGTGCGTTGCTTCCCAGTTCTGTCTGGAGAAGAGGCGAAACTCGGGCACTCTGTCTCGGGCCCGAGAGGCGATGCTGAAGGGAGGCAGGCCCAGGAAGAGGTCGCGGGGTTGAGGGGGCCGGCGGGCAGCATCTGGGCGCTCGCGGCCGGCCTGGCGGCCTCGTCCTGCCCGAAGCAGGCACACACCCCAGCATGACTCCTTCCCGTGTGCCCGTGAGTGTTAATAATCCATCCCTTTTTCTGGTGTTCTTTGCGACCCCCGCTCTCCACTCGGGGCTCCGTGCTGTCTGGCCGGAGGGAGGTGTTTCGGAAGCTCGTCCTGAGTCGTGCGGTGCTTCCTTTCAGCTGGCGGCCGGGGGGCCGGGGGTGACCGAGGGGCAGGGGGCAGCGGCTCACCTGGTGGGGACGGGCCTGCCCAAAGCTGGCCGTGCAGCCTTCCGGAAGCCTGTGTGCAGAGCGTGGTCAGGCACCTGCTGCCCACGGCCGGGTTGGAGACTGCTGGCCGGGCATTAGGGTGGGAAGCACAGAGGAAGTGGACTTCCTTCTGAAATTCTTCTCTGGTCGCTTCCCGGCTTCTGTGTCCGACAGAGCAGCAGATGGCTGGCCTTCTGACAGCTGCACGTCTTCGGGCCCGGTGACTCGGGATTTGCAGGCCGTCAGGGCTAAGGTCAGTGTGCCCTCAGCCCCACCGGCCCCCAGCCTGTGTCCTGGTGAACAGGGAGGCGGCGCCGGGCTCTGTCCTCTCCCACTTGAGGTGTGACCTAGTCTGTAACTCTGGAGGAGGGGCCAGCTGTGCCGTCACGGGGGGTGGGGGGGTGGGGGTAGGGGATAAGAGTCCCGGCAGCTGCTGGGGGCTCAGATAGCATGGGGTTCACAGCCCAGCTCCCCGTGATCAAGTTACTTAACTCAAGCCTCAGATCCCTCATGTACGAAACGGGGACAGTTACACCCACCTCCTAGGTTATTAGGAAAATTAATAAGATTCCACGTAAGACATCTGGCTTGGTGCCCGGTGCAGCATAAATGCTCAGTAAAGTGTGTAATATTTATAATATGCACATCAGTATCTGAGCTATTTAAAGCCCCAGGCAGCAGGACCTGGGTTCCAGATACCGAATCCATGGCAACCAGCCCGTTTCCAGCCCCGGTACTCCCGGCCCATGGAGGCTGCCGATGCACCTCCAAACCCGGCCGATGCTGTCTCCGGGGTTGGGCAGGGTTGAGCCTGTGGTCGGGGGCCAGTGTCAGTGACACCATCTGGGAGAGGCTGGGGGATGAGGCTGGCCACCTGCATTTGAGCCAGAGTCAACCAAAAAGTCCTGTCTCCTGGCTATTTGTACTTGTGCTTTCGGCTTCTTTAATCCTTCCCGACCCTCAAAATATCTGGTCAAAAAAAAAAAAACAAACTTAGGGCTAGTGATCTCCCAAAGCAGTTTGCATAGGCTTCCTTTAAATAGGAACTCTGCTTATCCATTTAAAATAGATTTCGACCGAGCTCAATTTGATTTACATTTTGGGCGCTACCGTTCCGTATATTTTTCTGCGCATATATTGATTTCTAAATAGATACAGGCGCTTATGCATATGTATACGGCGGAGCCTCACACTAGGCATGCTGTTTATAACATGCTTTTTTTAAATTTAACTTCTCGTGAATGTTGTTCCATTTCGGTACAAATAACAGCTTCGCTGCGATTGTCTCCACTTCTCCTGGTTTGCATCGTCAGCGTTTTTATCACTCTAGCTTTCCCCCACAACACACACAGCAGGTTGCTCCTCAATGCAGATTCCGCCTCTAGCCCCAGGAGCAGGTTGCGCGGTGAGGGGCACGCCTGCGGGCTTGCCCCTTTACGTCGCTGCGTCGCGCAGGGGCCGCGGTCCTTCGTGCGGAACCACTCCTAGCTCGGCCGCTCTGCGAGCGTCATGGCAGTGTGTGTCCTGGTGGGGGTGGCTCACCTCCAAACCACCCTCAGAGGATGATCGAACCGTCCGGAAGGTCCTTTTCTGGATGAGTCTTACCAGTTCAGAAACTCCCCCGGTCAGGGGGACGCTCGCCGAGTCATCGAGCACGAAGGGTCCCTCCGGGTGCATCCTCTTCCTGCCTAGAACAGAGCCTCACGCCCTGTGTCAAACGTTTGTTGACTTGAAGCCCCAAATGGTTTTCAATGAACCATCTTCGGTACTCATTTCCACAGCGTTGTGTACCTTCTCTGGCTCCTGGCCTGGAACGTTTGAGGCCCTTTCTGTCTTTTTTTTTTCCTTGACTGAGCGTCACGAATGTGGCCTCCTGTGTGATAGCTGACAATACCATGACACCCTTAGGACCCGACGCGGGGAGCACGGCTGGTTTCCGGATGCCCCCAGACCTCCGTTCCCGTGAGGTGCTGGAGAGCGAGCCCAACCGTGTCATCCCTGCCCTGCGCCGGCACCGTGTCCCCTCTCGGCTCCTAATTGGCAGCAGGTTGGGGCCCCCCGAGAAGCACGGGGTTCTGCCTGAAACGGGTCCGGGGGTTCAGAGTGACGATGTGACGGCCCGGCCTGGGAGGAACGGGACCTCACAGGCTTTCTCGTACGGTCTGTGTCTTGGCTGTGGTGTGGGGAGGCGAAGGTTTGGAGTGCAGCGCGGGGGCTCCAGGGAGTGGAAGGAGTAACCGAAGTGGCCTGGATCGTGGCGCTGTCAAAGAGGCACGTGATCAGACCTCGGCCTGAGTCGGCAAACACAGGCGGCCCGAGGGAGGTACCCTTGGGGAAGCAGGCAGAAGCAGTCACGGGGAGGGCGGGGCACACATCCCTTCCCCCCCGTCCTTAACAAAGGACCCTTGGTGTCGTTTCCTCTGTGGCCGGGCAGGCCTGGGTTCGTGCCCCAGACCCTGAGAGTGAGGCCCGCCCGGCCAGCAGCCCTGCCCCCAGGCCCTCGACCCCGCGTACGGGCTCTCCCGTGGCCCTGCCGGTTGGCATCACTTGGTGTGGACGGGAGCACACCCCGGCTCGTGCCGCCATTTCCTGTCTCTATGTGTCTCGTCTCCCCAACAGACTGGCACGTTCTAGAAAGCACCGTGTCTTGCCTTTCCAATTATACTACCAAAAGTGTCTCCTGTGTATTTGTTCATTCATTCATTCCACAAATATTCATGGTGCCAGTTGCTGGAGACAGGAAGGTGAACAGAAGTAGACGTGGCCTCTGCACTTGGGGATCTGACAGCTTACTAGAGGGAGGGACAGTCACCACATAAATGAGGGTAAAAGTCTCGACTCTGGCAGCAGAGGAAACCGAGGCAAAAGCCTGTTATGGAAGCTCCATTGGGATAAGAAGTCAGGGAAGGCTTCCTTGAAGAAGTGGTGCTTCCGCTGAGGTCTGAAGGATGCATAGGTTAACCTTGAGAGAGCGTGGCCAAGCACGTCCCATACAGAGGGAGCAGCATATGCAGAGGTCCTGTGGTAGAAGCAGCAAGTGAGGACCAGGGACTAAAGGTAGGTCAACCTGACTGGGTCTCAGGAGGTGGAGAGCGAGTTAGGAAAGCAGGGGAGAGTGAACCGAGGCAGACGAGGAGGGTCCGGCCTCAACAGGCGTTGCATCCCACGCGAAAGCAAGCGGTCTTCATCCAGAGAACAACAGGAAGTCTCTGGAGGCTTTTAAGCTGGCAGGGACGGGAGAAATGACATGATTAGATTTGCATCTTGAAAAGATCACTCCTGCCGCTGTGCCGGGAACCAGCTGGAGGCTGGCCAGAGCGGGGGTGAGGAGGCATGCTGGTGCAGGCCGGGCAGTGAAGACGGCCACGGTGCGGATCGGTGGGGGGCGGCGGGGTGGGGGGGGGGCGACGGTGTCCAGCGAGATGCAGAGTTCTTGGAGATGGACCGTTTGGTGGGAACGAGGGAGAGCGAGGTTCGAGGACGAGTCTGCGCTTGGGCATGAGTGACTGATGGGTGCTGGCGGCCTTCACTGAGACAGGTGTGCAGGAAAGGACCGCGGCGTTGCTGCTCTTTGCCGCGTGGTGTTCTAAGCGCCTCCATGAATCATCTCCCTGGATCTCCCAATGGTGGCAGGAGTCCACGGGGTACCACTGTTTCACGGGCGAAGGAAGAAGGCTCGGGGAACCTTAGAAACAAGTCCAAGGCGGCGTCTTAATGGCAGACTGTGCCTTCTTGCCCCCCCGAAGCCTGCAGACTGCGCCCCGAGCCACCCCCTTCTGGGCTGGAACGCGTATTTGACAAAGGCGGGGGTGGAGGGAGAGAAGAGAGAGCAGGTGCGGGCTGAAGGCCTGGAGCTGTGTTGCTCCTCCTCTGAGACAGGCTCCCGGGCCTTGTTCGGTGTAATGCTCAGAGGTCCAAGCTGCAGGAAGCAAGGGACAGTCGAGGCCCGGAAGCCGGGGGTCGCTCCCCTGGGGCAATCTCGCTCAATAGGAGCCCATCTCCAGGCCCCGAGACTGTCCCTGACGTGAGGGTGCCGTGCGCCCTTTGCATCGGGTTGATGTCATGACTGGCTCACCCTCTCTGTCACCGGCCTTTTCAAAGACCACCCGCCTAATTTCCCTTAGTGGAACCCCAGAGCAAAGACCAAGCCCGTAAGGAGAAAAGGCGCGTTATTCTCTCATGAGCCGAGATTTAAAGGAGCAGCAATTACGTACGATGCGAACTGGAACACGTATCTTTGGCCACCCCGGCTGCCCCAGCCAGAGACACTGCAGGCGCAGGAAGGCGAGAACCGACTGCGGGCTCCACCGGAGAAACAGGCTTGTGCGTCGGCGGGGGCAGGTGTGTCCTGTCGTGCCGCCCCTGACCCCCCACGGCATTCCACAGCACAAGAAGCAGAGGGGACATTTGGGACATCCATCTTCCTGTCCTCCAGACCGGGAATTGGCGAACAGCCTGTGGCCCAGCCTCTGGAGGGCAACGGGTCCATGCCGCTCCTGTCCCCGGCCTGGGCGGTTCTGCATCTCGAGGTCCGTGGGCGGTAGATGACGCCGCCGTCACGCATCTCCCCCAAGAGCACAGATGTTCATTCAACCGGACGATACGTATCGAGGGCGGGCGCACGCCCATCCTTCAAGGCTCACTTCAAGTCCAAGTGTTTGCTCCTCGGGCCAGCGTCAGGCAGCTGATGAGCAGTGCGGCTGCACCCCAGTCCCAGCTGAGCCTCGCCCCAGGGTCATCCCGTGTTGCCTTCTCTGCCTGTTCTCAAGAGGTATCAGCCTCCCTGCCAGGGACGCAAACCGGCTCCCTGGAGAGCCAGGGGCACCGGCTTGGCACCCGGGCAAGGGGGGGTGTTACCCAGCTCTCCTGAGGTCTGGGAGAAGGGAGCCTCCCAACTCCTGACTGTTCCCAGCTAGCTGTGGGGCCTTGAGCAGTCTTTAACCCCTCCAAGCCTCAGTTTCCTCATCCTTATGATGGAGACCATAACACCCCCTCTTTCCTACATCGTCGCCAGGGTCCCAGGGCCTGGCACGTGCAATTGCCCAGGAAATGGTAGCCACTGGGCTTATATTCTCTCCTTATTCCTGCACCTGCATCTCATTGGGAGGGGCAGAGGGTGCTTTGAGGAGAGCTGCCGTCCAGCACTAGAAGCATTGGGAAAATCTCGCCTCTCTGCGGAGGGCCACACATGTACCGTTTACACCGGGTGCCAGGAATCAGCAAGGAAAGCAGCCAGCTGGCCTCAGTGCTTCCTTCCTCTCTCTTTACCCCCAGCAAGAGAGGCCCTGTCGTTGTTTTGAGGCCCACCGCCTGGGCTCATGGGGCCGCCTGTTCTGGAGAGAGAAGGGTTGAGGGGGAGTACTGGGAGGGGGAGGAGAGTCTCCAGACCGACTCAGGGATGGCAGCTCAGGGCTCCTGGGAGACAGGCTGCTGGCCCCTGGTGACACTAAACCCCAGCCTGTCACAGCTCCCAAACCCAGACCTGGTCCAGAAGTAGCCGGACCCCTTCCCCCTCCAAGGGCCCATGGGCACCCAGAGGGAGAGCAGCACAGCAGTGAGCACCCCAGACGGCACTCCCCGACCCCTCCCCAGTTGGCCTGCACACCAGAGACCCCAAGCTCAGGACCTTTGCAAGATCCAGGGAGGGGCCCCAGCCGTGGCTGGGACAGACTTCCTGCCGGCCCAGACGGATGCGAGCTTGAAGCAGATTTCATTTCATAATAAATAGAAGTGACGTTTCTCGTCCCCGAGCACGGAATGGCAGCAAGCGTATACCCCCCACCAATGTATCACCGCTTTCCCTCTGCGGAGAGCCGGCTCCCGCCTCCCCACGGGGCTGGGCTCAGCCACCTGACCGGGTGGTGACGACATGCTCTGGGAAGCCAAGTCGGTGACATTTCCCTCTCTGAGGAGAGTGTGTTCCTTGCTCAGTTGGCAGCCTGCGGAAAAGGCCAAGCTACAGATCCAGCCTTCCCTCAGCGGCGGGAGGCAGGAGAGAGCCCCCCCGCCCGGCAGGGACCGGGCAGCTTCCTTGGGGCAGAAAGCTCGATTAGCCGGTGGGACAGTCCTCTGGAGGAGGATGCGCTGTCGCCGAATCCCACTCTGCCTGGGTTAGCGGGAGATGGGTCTCAGCCCCTCGAAGTCCCCCCTCTGCTCCCCGTGAGTTTCATCCGGCCTGGCCCGCCCCGGCCTGTTGCTGCGCGCCTTGGAGAGGCCAAATGCGCGTGTGCAAGTTATACGCTAAAGCAACACCATAGAAGGGAAAGCCCTGCAGAAACTAGGCTCTGGCCGCTTCCGTGTCTGGGGAAAATCACATTATAGCTCTAGAGCCAGACCTGAGCCCATTGCTTCCCTGCTGCCTGAACTTGGGCAGATTTTCAAACTGCCCTGAGCCCCAGGTACCAACATCACCAGGTACGGCACGCACGTGCCGATAAGCCAAGGCCCCAGCATCCTCTGTTCTGTTTGCCTGGACCTCCCGCTGGCACCGGGCGGTGGGTTGTTTCCGGCTCTTTGCTCTGGAGAATGATCCAGCTGCGAATGCCAGCAGGCTTATTGTTTTATGGGATCCTAACAGACCGTAACGAGGGGTGGGGCGACTTCACATCACGGCGCTCTGTGGATGGCACGCCCGTTGTGCCCCAGAGCCGGCTACGGCTTTCAGATCATCCGGGCCCTTCGAGTCACGTACCCCACTGGTCTGAAGCAAACGCCATCCCCTCGGAAGGTGCCAGAGGGTTCCTTGGGTCGTTTTCTCAGCCCCTCGGCCGAGGAGGAGGTGGCCGAAGTGTTTACACTCCCGTGTCCTCTCTCTTGTAGAAAGTGTGCACCAAGTGTGGGATCGAGGCCGCCCCCGGCCAGAAGCGGCCTCTGTGGCTGTGTAAGGTCTGCAGCGAGCAGAGAGAGGTAGGACGCGTGGGGCGGCAGGTGGGCCGGGCTGGGGCGGGGCCGGGCACACTCGCCTTCGGGGAGATTCACGGCTGGGTGCTGGGAGCCAAGGAGGACCCACCGAGGGTGGCAGGGGGAAGGGTGGGAGGCTTGCCCACAGTGCGGCAGCGGCGGCGTGCCTTGCCTGGAACCTGTGGTCTCCGTGGGAAGTCCCTCACACCGAGGGTAGGTGCGTGTGGCATTTCGTGCGAGACTAGTATTACAGTAACAGTCATGGCGGTCCGGGGTGGAATGTTTCCTGTGCACCTGCCGCTGCGCTGAATTCGTTCATTTCATCCTCACGCAACCCCGTAGGTGGGTGCTATTGTTATCCCCTATTGCCGATGCGGAAATGGAGACCCTAGAGGTTAAGTCACTTGTGGGCACAGCTGCTAGGTAGTGGGAGAGCTGGAAATCGAGCACAGCCATGGTCTGCTGTGATGAGCCGCCCCAAAGTCCCTTCCGGTGCTAGGTTTCTAGAATTCTAGTTCTGACCCCGTTTTAGGAGAAGAAATCAAGGCTGAGTGAGTTCTCTGAGGCAATAACAGGTAAGGGGCTCAAACCATGCCTCCTAACCCCAAACCTGGGACTTTCTCCACGGTACCAGGGTCGGGGCCGAAACAGAGCAGGACCTCGGCAGGCAGCTTCTCTCTGTGGAGGGTCACAGGCCGGGCATCGCGATAGCAGAAGGAGCCGGGCCCAAGCGAGCACACACAACCCTGGTTCTCCAGATGTGGATTTATTTTTGTACTTATTTCACTTTGCCACTGATACATACTTTTTAAAATTTTTATTTATAATTTACATCCGAGTTAGTTACCTTA
Organism: Paguma larvata; assembly: GCA_030068075.1. Lineage (NCBI taxonomy): Eukaryota > Metazoa > Chordata > Mammalia > Carnivora > Viverridae > Paguma > Paguma larvata. The sequence continues at coordinate 9,260,156 of CM057843.1, forward strand.
TGGTGCAACGATTTCAGAAGCAGATTCCTTAATGGGCCTTACCCATCGTTCAGCCCATCCCCCTCCCACAACTCCGGCAGCAGCCCTCTGTTCTCTGTATGTAAGAGTCTCTTATGTTTCGTCCCCCTCCCTGTTTTTATATTACTTTTGCTTCCCTTCCCTTATGTTCATCTGTTTTGTATCTTAAAGTCCTCATATGAGTGAAGTCATATGATACTTGTCTTTCTCCGACTGACTAATGTCACTTAGCATAATACCTTCTAGTTCCATCCACGTAGTTGCAAATGGCAGGATTTCATTCTTTTTGATTGCTGAGTAACACTCCATCGTATGTATACACCACATCTTCTTTATCCATTCATCCGTCGATGGACATTCGGGCTTTTTCCATACTTTGGCTATTGTCGATAGTGCTGCTATAAACATTGGGGTGCATGTGCCCCTTCGAAACAGCACACCTGTATCCCTTGGGTAAATACCTAGTAGTGTAATTGCTGGGTCATAGGCTAGCTCTATTTTTAATTTTTTGAGGACCCTCCATACTGTTTTCCAGAGTGGCTGCACCAGTTTGCATTCCCACCAGCGTGCAAAAGGGTTCCCCTTTCTCTGCATCCTCACCAACATCTGTTGTCGCCTGAGCTGTTCCTGTTAGTCATTCTGACTGGTACGAGGTGGTATCTCATTGTGGTTCTGATTTGTGTTTCGCCGATGATGAGGGATGTTGAGCATTTTTTCGTGTGTCGGTTGGCCATCTGGATGTCTTCTTTGGAGAAGTGTCTGTTCATGTCTTTTGCCCATTTCTTGAGTGGATTATTTGTTTTTTGGGTGTGGAGTTTGATACTGAGACACACTTTTTTTTTTTTAATGTTTATTTTTGAGACAGAGAGAGACAGAGCATGAGTGGGGGAGGGGCAGAGAGAGAGGGAGACACAGAATGTGAAGCAGGCTCCAGGCTCTGAGCTGTCAGCACAGAGCCCGACGCAGGGCTCGAACTCACAGACCGCGAGATCATGACCTGAGCTGAAGTCGGCCGCTTAACCGACTGAGCCACCCAAGTGCCCCTGAGACACACTTTTAACGTACGGATCCATAAAACATCTTCAGCTCTGGGGACTTTTCAGCCACGCCGTCCCTGAGTATCGCCATCCTGCTAGTCTGTGTCTCCTCTTCTGGAAATCCTGGTGGACACATTACAGAACCTCAACCCATCCTCCAGTAGCTCCCAACTGCTCTTTCCTGTTTCTTTCTTTATCTTTTGGGGATACTTTCTGGGTAGAGTCTTCAGTACTGCCTTCCAGTTCACTAAATCTCTGAGACTGTCTCCCAACCGTTGGTTTTGTCAGTTGTCTTCCCTAGCGCCACTTTCCTCAGGCATTTTGGAATTTGGGTTTGTACGCGCGTCTTGAGTGGGAGTCCGTTTCTCCCCCTGCTCACCACCTCCCCCTCCAGCTCTCCTTGCCGGGGGATTTTGTGTTGTCTCCACCCAGGTCCTGGGTCCCCCCACCCCAGGGCAGAGCCAGGAGTCCGGGGTTAGCGATAGGTCTGGGTGTCCCCAGCGATGATGGGATTATGCCCAGAGTAGATCATTACTGCTGTGGGCAGCGTGGCCAGCAGTGTGCGCTGCTTCTGGCTTCCCTCAGTGTCCACACCAGGATAACGGGACAGTCTCTACTTTTTTCAGCCTCCTTTCCCAGACCGGAAGTCCCTTCACCAACCCCCATCTTCAGTGCCTCTGGCTCTGGTGCCCTACCTCTCATGGGGCACTTTTAGTCCCTGTACCCTGGAAGGCTAAGTTCACAGCTGCCTCCACCTGCTTCCTTACCCAGAGGTCAGCAGACTGTGCCCTCAGCCCCTCAAAATAGTAACTGTTTGGAGTTTCTGATCCGTCGAGATATTCGTATATATATATATATGTGCATATATATATATATATATACATTCATATATATATATCAGAACTCAATGGAGTTTCTCTAAGAAACTCCATTGAGAGAGATATATATCATATATATATATATCAGAAACTCCAAATATATATATAAATCTATGTATGTGCATATATATTTTTTTTCAACATTTAAAAAAAATTTTAATCTTTATTTTTGAGAGAGAGAGAGAGACAGAGTGCAAGCAGGGGAGGAACAGAGAGAGAGACACATACACACACAGAATCCAAAGCAGGCTCCAGGCTCTGAGCTGTCAGCACAGAGCCTGACGCGGGGCTCGAACTCATGAACCGCAAGTTCATGACCTGAGCTGAAGTCGGACGCTTAACTAACTGAGCCACCCGGGCACCCCTAAAAATTTTGTAATATTTATTTTTGGGAGAGAGAGAAATAGCACGAGTGGCAGGGGAGAGGCAGAGAGAGAGAGGGACAGAGGATCCGAGGCAGGTTCTGTGCTGAGAGACGTGAGTCCGATGTGGGTCTTGAACTCACGAACCGTGAGATCATGACCTGAGCCGAAGTCAGACACTTAACCGACTGAGCCACCCAGGCGCCCCCATATATATATATATATATGCCTTATTTTTAAACACAGATAAGTTTACTTTTTGTTTTTAGAATATTTTCAGCTTTCACTGCTATGTTTCGAAACAGGGAAGGTGCTCAAAGTATGGCTAACATTCTGCCTTGTCCGGAGGTCCCTGATTTCCGACCCTGAAGTGGAGACGAGGGCGCCCGGAGGTGCTGTGGGAATTCAGCAAGGTCATTAAAGGGCACAAAGTGCACGAGGCGTGTGGCTGAGGATCCGCACGTCCTCATGTCAGAGGCCTCTCTCTCGCCCAGCCACAAATTCTCACTTCGAACCTGAGGTCCTTGCGGTGTCTCGGTGGGGGCGGAGGGGTCCCTGTTAAGATGCAGATATCCGCTGCTGAGACAGAGGGAGAGGAAATTCCTTCCATGGGTGGCTGGCGGGCCCGATACTTAGCAGGGGGACATGGCGGTCACCGACGAGCTGTGGGAAGACGGAGAGGAAGGAGCTGTCCGGGAAAAGGAGGTGGAAGACGAATTTAGAAAACGTAATGATTTAGCGGGGCGCTCCCGTCCAGCCCCCCCGCAGGTCGCCCTCACACTCCCTCACCGTCCTGAGCTGCCACGAGCGGGGCCCACCACTGTCCCGTCCTAATCTCCAGAGCGCTCTGGTGCCCAGAAAAGTCCAAAATAGCTTAGGATGAATTTTCTTATCTCTTCCAAGGCAAAGAATATGAGGCATCGCGTTATCAGTTTGTCCTTGAATTTCTAGAGGCCGATACAACTTAGCGAGAGGAGGCTGCGTTCCTGGGGCGCCCGGGTGGCTCAGTCGGTCGAGCGTCCAGCCTCGGCTCAGGTCATGATCTCGTGGTTCGTGAGTTCGAGCCCCACGTCGGATTCTGTGTCTCCCTCTCTCTGCCCCTCGCCCACTCACACTCTGTGTGTCTCTCTCTCTCTCTTAAAAATAAATAAAAACATTGGGGGAAAAAAAAAAAGGCCACATTCCCTCTGCGCAGCCCCAGGCCCACTGTGGGCATTTAGGAGGCGTGGACGGGCCGCGAAAGCGCAGCACGGATGCGTCCGGGTGCCTCTGCCCGCCGTGCCCGGGCGCGGCATTCTCCTGCCTGCTCTGGGGGCGCGCGAGTGACAGGGCAATTGGTTTCCTCGTGCCTTTTTGTCTTAGAAAAATGATCCAATCACAACAAAGAGACAGTTAAATAGAAAGAGCATTTAAACTGTCATTGGAAGTGCGGCAGAGGGCCGGCCCGGCCCGGAGTCTGCGGTAAGAATTTGGAGCTCTGTCCTGCAGCAAGGCCGCATCCGGATGGAAGCCCTTGAATTTTCCGATGGAAACTTGTATACCGCTGCGCCCAAACACTCCTCGGTTTCTTTCCTCCTGACGCTTCCCTCTTTCCTCTCTGGCTGTACTCGTGAGCGTTTTCTCTGGAGTGAGCGGAACGCTGCTCCTGGGTCCCTGGGGCCCCCGGGCTGGCGTCGCTGCCTGGGTTGTGCACTTAGTCACCCGAGCCGTCGGCACACATCTATCGGGCGTCTTCTCACGGGAGGGGGAGACCACGAACAGAGCAAAGTCAATTCTGCCGCGGCACGGGCAGTGAAAACCTGCTCCAGGCGGAGTGGGGGGGGGCCGGGAACATTGGGGCGTGGCCCCCACTTGCATGCGGCTCAGGGAAGGGCTCGCCGAAGAGATGGCACTTGGCAGAGGTCTGAGGCCCGCTACGTGGCTCTGGGATTGGACAGCATGCCACGCAGAGGGTACAGTGAGGGCACAGGTTTGAGGAACAGCAAGGAGATGAGTGGGACTGGCTTCAGCCGGGTCGGGTCGGAAGAAGAGCTCAGAGGAACGGCAGGGAGGGAGACCCCGTTGGTCCTTGTAGACTCTCGTAGGGGCTTTGGCTTTTACTCTGAGTCAAATGCAGAGCCCCTGGGCTCTGAGTAGCGGAGGCGCAGGACCTGAACCCTCTCCCTCTTTTTAAAGGATGCGCCAGCTGTCCTTCTGAGAATGGTGTACTATAACGTCGGAGTTAGCGCAGTGGTATTTCTGCTGTCGTAGTTAATAGTTCCCCAGGTACTTAAGTTCTTAACTGTTGTTACTCTTAGAAGTTTTCGTGTTTTAATTTTTTTTTAAGGTTATTTACTTATTTTGAGAGAGAGCAAGAGTGAGCAGGAGCAGAGGAGGGGCGAGAGAGAGAGAGAGATTCCCAGGCTGGCTCCGCACTGTCAGCACAGAGCCCGATGGCGGGGCTCGAGCTCAACAAACTGCAAGTTCATGAGCTGAGCTGAAACGAAGAGTCGGGTGCTTGGCCAAAGGAACCACCCAGGCACCCCGAAGTTTTCATTTTTTTAAATGTTACATACATTCTACTCTTTTCTGATTGTGAAATTAATCTGGATCACTGACGTTTACAGTGTATCAAAAAGCATAAAGAAATACACACATACCCGAAATCCATAATCTTGCCATGCAGAGATCATCACTGCTGACATTTTGGCCTGTTTTCTTCTGATCTTTTTTCCTTTTTCTTTGTCTTATTAGCCTATGTTTCAAAATTAATATATAATAAGTAGTTTTCAGCCTAATCAATAACTCTTTATAAACATTCTGTCCTATGGCTACTACTACTAATTTAGGATGTCTAAGTTAATTGCCTTTTTTTCCTTCTTCTTAACAGCCTCAGTGTATATCTGTGCATAACTCTTTGCCTACATTTAAAATGATATTCTCAGGCAGGGCGCCTGGGCGGCTCAGTTGGTTAAGCGGCCGACTTCGGCCCAGGTCATGATCTCGGAGTTCATGAGTTCGAGCCCTGCGTCGGGCTCCGTGCTGACAGCTCAGAGCCTGGAGCCTGCTTCCGATTCTGTGACTCCCCTCTCTCTCTGCCCCCCCCCCCCCGCTTGCACTCTCTCTCTCAAAAAATAAGTAAACGTTAAAAACATTTTTTTAAGTCATACCTGAGAATGGATTCTTGGAAGAGAATTTATATTCCCTCTTATACACCTTCGAGTGTACTGCTTTGGATTTATCTCCTAATTCACTGGCGTGTAACTTTATGTCATCTTAAATGTGGGCACATGGATGGTATACTTTCGGAGACTTTTGTTATCTAATAATAGCTCTTGCCTTTATCCCGTAAAGACAACTTGACTCCTAATAGAACCAATCACACTCTTTCCCACTCACAGTTCTGAGGGTTTGCCCTGTTGTCTGCCAACCCCACGTGAAAAGAATCACCATGAGGGAGCGTCAGCAAATTTAACAACTAGGACTGGTGTCCAGGGAACGAGAGACAATAGAGACGCTAAGAGAGATGTAAATATTTTTTTTTCATTAGTTAAGGAAAAGAGAAAAGAGGACTAGAAACCAAATCGAACAAAAAGGCCCTTTGAAAAAAGAAGCCACAGGTTTGAAAAAGGACCACTGAACCATTTTCATTTCTAAAAATGAAAAATGTTAGCAATAAATTTTAAAATTCAGTCGCCCTGTCCGTAACTGATTTTTTAGAACAACAAACCTTATCATTCCCGTTAACAGCTACGTATGTTTCCTTATTTTTGTTGCTTCTTACTGCTGGTTTTTTAATTTTTGATCCCTGGTTAAAACTGCCGACAGCCTGGAGCACTGAGTCCCTATTTCTGCCGTACCAGCTGTCGCAAATATGGTGTTTTTGTGATCACGCAAAACTACAGCCCTTACCCCATTAGGCTTTTTCTTCACTTGCCGCTGCGGGAGCGTTCGCTGTCCGGACTCCCCGCCCCACCCCGCTTCCGCCCCCTCTGTGAACAGCCTCGCTCTGCTGTCACTTTCCTCATCTCCTTGCTGGCAAATTAAGAGACTCTGGCATGTGTTCAGGATTTAAAGAATCAGAAAGGGGGATGGAGGAGCCCTGCGTAGACTGCTGAAGCAGCACATCAGGCACCACTGCAGAGCTCCCGGAAGGACGTCGGGAGCCAGAAGACGGTTTCGGGGACTCTGGGACGCAGCCTAGGCTACAAGCCCGCGGAGCCCGCGAAGGCAAAACTGAGAAAAAGGGAAGGCGGGCTGGCGGCATCCGATGCACAACAGACAGTTTTCAAGGCGAGCACGGAGACACGGGGGAGAAGCCTGAAGCCAGACTTGGCTCATTTTATTCTTCTTTAAATAACCCGGTGGGGGGGGTGTGTGTGTATTTGGAAATTAACATTTTTGTCTGGATATGCTTAGGTCATTTCCATTGATTATTTTTCTAGAATAGGCGTGTTCGGATCTTCCGTTCCAGAAAGGGTTTCAGTTACGTGTTGGCTCACTGCCTTGTTGGCAGCTCTTCTGGTTTCTTCTGGGGGGCACTTCTCATCCGAAGGGCGCGTTTCCATCCTGCATTCTGTATTCATGGTCATCTACCAAGTCATTTCCAACGTCGCGGTTCTGAAAAATCTTGAAGCTTTCCTTCCGCATCACCGATTCTGGCTTTTTGGGTTTTTTTTTTTTTACTGCCGTTGCCGTTGTCTGTCTGACTCTGGTGGTTTCCCGTGTTTCTCTTGGTAAATACGAATGCGCTCGGCCCACCTTCAGGTGCCGGGAGCTCTGCAGACTAGGATTTAGGCCAGCCAGCACGCACGCTGCTCACACCCCCTCTCCTGTGGCTTTTGCTCCTCGGAGGAGGCACCGTGACCCTCCTGGGACCCGGCCTTGGGGCCATGGGGGCCGGGAAGGCTGGAGAAATCCGCAGGCCCGGTTTGGTTCTTGCTGCCTGTCCCTGTGCCCACCGCTGAGCCTTCCTTCCAGAAACGCACCTTTCCAGATGCAGCTCACCGTGACAGCTCCTTGCCACTCACACCTGGTTCTTTTCGGGGAGTCTGTCCCCCATCTGTAAGGGCAGGGCTGGGGGAGCGAGGTGCTCCCGTGCAGGGCTAGAAACGCACAGACACGCCGCAGCAGGGAGGCTGCCCCGGGGGCTCCGGACCCAGGCAAGGCTCTGGTGGGCCCCCGCGACGTGCGCCTTGCCTCCGGCCCCCTCAGTCATCGGAGGGGAGACCCTCTGTCGGCTGACCGTCGGATCCCTCCTGAGCCGCTGTCCTTGCGCTCTTTCCTCCCGTGCTTTCATGACTGTGGAAGCGCAAGGCCAGGAGGGGCTACGGGGGCGGGGGGCTTCTCCACACATGACATGGCAAGCCGGAAATCACTTCACTTCTTGTTTAGCCTTGAATCCCAATTCATTAAAAAAAAAGAAGAAAAAAAAAGAGTGACTCACTCAAAGTTATACTGTAATCCATAGAAAAGTTAATGAGACTGTACATTCCCCAGGATTCCAGAAACCATTCCTCGAGCCTCTTTGGAGAGGCTGCACCTTTGGTATGAGAAGGCTTCTCTGAGGACGCAGGCATTCTCCGAGGGGGCTGAGCTAGAAAGGGGAGAAGGCCAATTTGTAAGCAATTGGAAGCTGATTAATACAATTAGAGCGTTCCCAGTTTCACGGTGCACCCTGATTATAACTCCGGGGAGTCCGGGCGGCACCAAGCACTGACTGTGTTTCCTGCAGTGCTTTGCATATAAAAGGTGCTCCAAACGTTTGCTGATTGAAAGAGACTTTTGCAAAAAAGGAAAGCCGGTTCCTTGTTCAGGTCACTTTAGAACCCGTTCCCAGCAAGGGGCTTTTGATTTCCCTGCGGTCTCCTCACAGCCGAGCCTGGCTGGGGTCCCACGTTGATCCCCATCGATGCTGGGTCTGTATCCTCATCTCTTGGCCCCTCCCTCCTGTTTGTTGATTGACTGAAAAGAGGAGTTTTTGAAGTAGGAAAGGAGCTTCACGCGGTGGTCTTTGAATCATCTCCAAATTGCCCAGCCTGGAGGGTGACCGGTCTGGCCCAGTCGGGCCCCTGGGGAGGGGCGGGCTCGGCCAGGAGAAGCAGGGGCTCCTTCACTGCCAGCCTCGCCCGGCGGCCTCGTGGCACCTGCCTTCCCGGCGGGCGCCATCTGCCTCCCCAGGCCGGTCCTCGACCTGGTCCTGCTGTTACTTGCAGTTTGGATTTTGGCTGCAAACAGCTTCGCCAGAGGGCCCCTCCGGAGGCCCATGGGTGTGCTCAGGAGTGGGTGGCTGGCACCGGAGCGGGAGGACGGGTGGCTGCCTGAGCGCCCCACCATCTGCGTCTGGCTCTGGGCTGCTGTCACAGCGTCCCTGGGGGACCCGGCTGGTCATGCTTCCTCAGCGTGTCGGTCACCTCCCACACTCTATGGCTCTGCCACGCAGACCATCAGCGCAGGCTCCTGGCCTCCCACGCGTGTGGAAGTGGCAGGGGGAGTCGGACCGCGGGGCCCTCCCCGCCTTCCTCCCATGGGGGTGGGCAGAGTAGTCTCCCGCCCGCTTCCCTGCCCCTTATTCGGGGTGCCCACCTGCGCCTGCGTCCGTGCACCGGAGAAAGAACTTTCCTCTCTGAGGTGCCGCCCCGTCCGAGAGGACTTCCTCACCGCTGTGCTCCGGGCCGCCGGCCCAGCGGTCCCGCCCGTGCACACCGAAGGCACCCAGCCTGGCGTTGAGCCGTGGATGTTAACCGAGCACCCGCTGTGGACCAGACAGCGAGTAGCTATCCCCATCCTCAGGAGCCCAGCGAAGTACTCATTACTGTTCCTAGGCGACAGATGGGGAAACTGAGGCTGAGGGAGAGGAAGCCGCTCCCCCAGAAACACCAGGCGGTAATCGACGGAGCCAGGTGCCCCCGCCTCTAAACTGCTCACAGCTCTACTGGCTACTCATTCATTTCTTCACTCATTCATTCATCCGGTAGTCAGCGAGCCCTTACCGTGTGCCAGGCACTGTTTTAGGCCCTGGGAAAATAGCAAGGAACAGAGCGGCCAAATACCTCTCCCTCGAGTTTACATTCCAACAGGGGCAGGAAGAGGAGAGAGGGAACAGACGATGAACATGACCAAACCGGTCACTAAGCAGCCCATACAGGATGCCGGATTCGGAATGGGGAAAAGAGGACAGAGGGCTCAGGAGCGTTGGGTGCAGGGCGGGGAGAGAGGCTGCGGGGTTAAAAGCAGACCAGTCACCACAGCACATGCTAGTGAGGAGGGCGGGTGTTTCAACAGCAGAAAATAATCAGTGTTGGCGAGGAGGCAGAGGGATCCGGACCCCGCGCACCGCTGGGGGGAGCGTGCAATCGTGCGGCCGCTGGGAAAACGATATGGCGGTAGCTCCGCGAATTAATGCTCTACCAATTCCACTTCCGGGTATAGACCCTAAAGGATTGGAAGCAGGGGCTCAAACAGACATCACACAACAGTGTTCACTGTGGCATCATTCACATCAGCCTAAGGTGGAAACAACCCAAGTGTCCACGGTTGGATGAATGGATAAACAAAATATTATACTTTCCGATTATTATTCCTATTATTCAGTCTTAAAAAGAAATGGATGGAGCGACTTGGTGGCTCAGTCGGTTGAGCAGCCGACTCTTACTGTCAACTTGGGTCTTCATCTCCGGGTCGTGAGTTCAAGCCCCGCGTTGGGCTCCATGCTGGGCATGAAGCCTGCTCTACAAGGGGGTGGAAATTCTGTGACACACCGACACGGAAGAACCTCGGGGACATTAGGCTAAATAATAAGCTAGCCACGAAAGGACAAGCATTGTAGGATTCCACTTACGCGGGGTCCCTAGAATAGTCAGATTCATAGAAAGTAGGACGGTGGCTGCCACGGGCTGGAGGCGTGGGGGCTGAGGGATTACTCGTCAGCGGGCGCACGTTTCAGTTTGGGAAGAGGAAGAAGGTCTGGCAGACGGCGTGGCAGTCGCACAACAATGTGAACGTACCGGATGGCCCTGGACTGTTCGGCTAAAAATGGGTAGAATGCTAAGTTTTATATGATGCATATTTTACCACAGTTGAAAAAGCAGGGGCTGGAGACTGGCCAGGGTGGACCTCTCTGAGAGGAGGAGGTGTGAGCAGAAACCTAGAGCGGGTACAGCAGGGAGGCCAGCGGCTCCGGCGGAGAGGAGCTGTCCAGGGTGGAGACGCACCGTGCCGTCGAGTTCACAGAGCAGCAGAGAGCCGATGAGAGTCCCCACCTTCCACGTCCAAGGTCCTGGGCTCCCCCGAGGCGGGGGCAGGAGGCTCTTTGGCCGCAGGGACTAGGGAGATGGGTCGACGTGACCCGATATGAAACCCTCCCAGGAACGTGACGTACAGCTGCTAGCGCTGGGCTCTGTCACACCACTGGGTGCCTCCACTTACTCAGCCATCCCCAGGATGCTCAGCGGTCTGTGGGGTTAGGGACCCTGTGACCTGTGTGACCAATCTTGAGTATGACGAGGGGCAGAACCGCTTCACTGTCACTGTGGAAGCGTCGGTTTAATAGCGTCATGACACCACACCCCACCCCACCCCACCTCATTCCACCCCTCCCATATGGGGCCTCTGTGACCCGGTTTTCCCTGTTGCGGTACCCTCCTCTATGTGTCCCAGGGAGGTGAGCAGAAATCTAGGGAGAAAGCATGTAATCTGGTCGTTTTCCTGCATTACTTTGAATAAAAATTTGGATAATCAGATTTTCCTGCCCGGTTTCCAGATGCTAAGTGACATTGGCTGGCACAGTTGTGCCCTTCCCCCAGCCAGCTGCCTTGCAGATGGAGACGAGGGAGTAGAGCGTGACTGCATCCTTCAGGAAGTATTTGTTAAGCTCCTAGGTGGTGGCCGGCCCTGGAAAAACACATCCATTTCCTGCCCTAAGGAAATACCTCAAGACACATGACCTGCTACCGTGCCAGAAAAATCCCTCTTTTTTAAAAAAAAGGAAGTGGAAAGCAACTTGTTTTGTTGGGATCCTCCTCTGGGCTGTGGGTCTCCATTTTCCACCCAAATGGAAGCTCTGGGAGCCTACGTGACAAGTCTAAGGTGGCACAGCAAGAGCATGAAGAGCTGGGATTTGAACCTGGGCTGTCTGATAGGCTCTTGCCTCTAGACCGGCTTCCCGCTTCCAATTTTTTACCAAACCTGGGACCACTGCTCTCAAGAACAGGCCCTCACCGCTTCCGAATCCAGGACAGCTCGAGGGCTGGAGGCCAGAGCCTGTCAGCACGGAGCCTGGCGCGGGGCTCAAACTCAAGAACTGTGAGATCATGACCTGAGGTGGACGCCTAAAAGGCTGAGCCACCCAAGCGCCTTGCTCATTGTGTTTTTAATTCACCCACTTCAGAGCGCAGGGATGGCTCCTCTGGCAACGAAGGGGAGGGAGGCTGAGGGGCGCCTCTATTCGTCCATCTATAAACATTGGGGTGCCTGTGCCTCTTTGAAACAGCACACCTGTATCCTTTGGATAAATACCCAGTAGGGCAATTGCTGGGTCTTAGGGTAGCTCTATTTTTCATTTTCTGAGGCACCTCCACACTGTTTTCCAGAGCGGCTGCACCAGTTTGCATTCCCACCAGCAGTGCTAAAGAGATCCTCTTTCTCCGCATCCTCGCCAACATCTGTTGTCGCCTGAGTTGTTCCTGTTAGCCACTCTGACTGGTGTGAGGTGGTATCTCATTGTGGCTCTGATTTGTGTTTCCCCGGTGATAAGTGATGTTGAGCATCTTTTCATGTGTCGGTTGGCCATCTGGATGTCTTCTTTGGAGAAGTGTCTGTTCATGTCTTTTGCCCATTTCTTCAGAGGACTGTTTGTTTTTTGGGTGTTGAATTTGATAAGTTCTTTATAGATTTTGGATACCAATTCTTTATCTGATAAGTCGTTTGCAAATATCTTCTCCCATTCCGTCGGTTGCCTTTTAGTTTTGCCGATTGTTTCCTTCACTGTGCAGAAGCTTTTTATCTTGATGATGTCCCAGTAGTTCATTTTTGCTTTTGTTTCCCTTGCATCTAGAGATGTGTTAAGTAAGAATTGCTGTGGCCAAGGTCAAAGAGGTTTTTGCCTGCTTTCCTGTCTTACATTTAGGTCTTCTCGTTTTATTTTATTTTTGTGTATGGTGTAAGAAAGTGGTCCAGGTTCATTTTTCTGCATGTCACTGTCAAGTTTCCCAGCACCACTTGCCGAAGAGACTGTCTGTATCCATTGGATATTCTTTCCTGCTTTGTCACAGATTAGTATGTTTGCGGGTCCACTTCTGGGTTCTCTATTCTGTTCCATTGATCCGAGTGTCTGTTTTTGTGCCAGTACCATACCGTCTTGATGATGACAGCTTTGTAATAAGCTTGAAGTCCGGGATTGTGATGCCTCCCGCTTTGGTTTTCTTTTTCAAGATTGCTTTGGCTATTCCAGGTCTTTTCTGGTCCCTTACAAGTTTTAGAATGGTTTGTTCTAGCTCTGTGAAGAATGCTGGTGTTATTCTGATAGGGCTTGCAAAAAAAAAACTTTTTCAAAACACAATGAGCAAAAGGGAAAAAAAAGCAAGTCGCCAAAGAATATACAGTGATTCAAGAATATGATGTTCCAACACAGGGAATAGGAAATATTTGCTTTTTGGAAACACACACATAAGTGTTTTTTTCTTTTTGCTTTTCTTTTTTTAGTAGAAAAGCAAGGGATTATTTAACACAAGCTTCCCAATGGTGACCTCTGGAAGACAGGGAGGGATTATAGAGGCTTCTCAGATTCAGTACTGTTTCATTTTTCCATGAGTTCACAGGTGTTTGTTTACTTGACTATGGTTGTTTGGGTTGGCTTGATTTTTTTTTTGTTTTGTTTTGGAGAGAGAGAATGAGAGCGTGCACAAGCAAGTGGGGGGAGAGGGCCAGAGGGAGTGAGAGAATCCTAACGCAGTTACCGCGCCCAGCTTGAGACCCTATGTGGGACTCGATTCCACAACCATGAGATCACGACCTGAGCCGAAATCAAGAGTTGGATGCTTAACCTACTGAGCCATCCAGGCGCCCCAACTATGGTTCTTTGAAATGTACTGTGTTTTCATGTACTTTCGTATGCATGCTGGACTTCACAGGCACACACCTTAGAGATAACAAGGGATCACTAAAATCAGACCCAGAAAAGCTTGCATCAGTGGGAGGAACAGAAACTTCAAAAATCTCCCAGAATGCTGGGGTTGGGGGGCTGTGTGGAAAGAGCTGAAAACAATAAGAAAACACTGGCGAATCTGGAAGACAGACAAGGCAACGGAACCTCTGAATTATAGGTTTTCCCTAAGAAGGAAGAAGACCAATTGGAAACGAGGCAATAATCAAATCCATAACCCAGGAAAGTGTTCCTCCAAGGCCCATGAGCAGTCGGCCCAGAAATGGTTTCGCGTTGGCTCTGGAATATGTTTCTGAGACTGTGTTTAAACATAGCCGTGTTTGTTGTTCTGGGAATCGAATCAAAATCACAAAGGTCCTCTGCGAAGACCTGGCTGGGTATAATTGGCCTGTCCAATTTTCTGACTCGAGCTCTATTCATTTCCTGTGTACGGCCCACTCCATCTGGGGACAGAGGCGGGCGTCACGGCCAAACACCACCGTAACACGGTTGCCCTCTCAAATCTGCCTTGGAACAGGGAAGGTAGTTAAATATTTGGGATTCAAAGGGATTTCATGCTGCATGCAAATGAAGAGCGAGAGGAGGGCTGCCTGTGATGTTGACGAAGCAAGTAATTAAGAACAGTAGTGAAGGCGTCACCGCCTGCTCAGATTTGTTGAACTTGCGAGCCTATTTGGGATGCGGGGAGACGGTGGCCCGTGGGACCCGTGGGAGGGGGAAGACGGGTCCCTGTTCTCGTTGGCTTGCAGGGGCCTTTCTGCATCACCAGTAACGGGGGAGGCTTAGGCCGTGAGGAAGGGGTGAAGCACACAGCCCCACAGCCACAGAGTGCCACCGTCAGAAGCCACCTCCCTCCGAAGCTGGCACACTCCTCGCTGATAATCGTGCGGAAGCCTCACGGGAGCGAGCCCCTCGCCAGGGGTTAATGGAAGCCAAAGCATTTCCTTTGGTTCTGAAATAATCTAGCCAAGGTGTTTAAATGATCTGTCAAGAAAACAGATAGCACCCACAGAATATTTCTTCTCCCTGCAATTTTTTTTTCCTGTTCTACCTACCGTGCTGCCAGTCGCTCGCCTCCCCCGACTGACCCGGTTGCTCAAAACCCACTTGAAATGAAAATCCGCAAGGGCTCCCTGGGCCGCTGGGGAGGAGCTGCCTGCAGTGGGGTTGGAGGAGGGGGCAGGTGGGTGCTCCATCTTTGCTGGGGCTTAATTTCCAACCCGTCTCCGGGCGAGGCGCAGGCCTGGCCCCGGTGTGGGGAGCCAGCCGGCCTTCGGGCAGGGCCCGGGAAGCAGGAGGCTGTCCAGGCAGGAGGAGCTGGGGCCCAGAGGATGGGGACGGGGAACGAGGGGGGCTTTCTCCCCGGCTCACCAGCACACACACCCACCCACCCACACACACCCACCCACCCACCCCCCCACACACACATACACACACCCCACACACACACACATATGCACATACTCCTGGGAGAGATCTCCCTTAGCTTCCTGCTAACCCCTCGGGGAGGAGGGTGAGTACAGAGCTGCCCCCTGCCTCTCAGGGCCCTTTGTGGGCTGGGATGGCTCACTCACCTCCACCCTGTGGACCTGGGGGTGGGGGAGTGGAGGAGGGTGGTAAGGGATACAGGGAAGCCACACAGAATAGCTCCCGAAGGCGGAGCGGGAACACACTCTCCTGTGGTAGGAAAACAGAGCCGAGGACCTCAGCCTGGTGGGGATTTCTACCACAGGCCCCTCGCCTGCAAAATCGTTTGATCTTTTCTTCCCTTCCCTCAGTCTTAACAAGTAGGAGGTGTGGAAGAAATGCTGTTGGAATGAATTAATATCTACTCACTCCCTCTTCAGAGGCTGGCCGTAAGCTGCCTTCTGAGGTAGGGGAAGCAAGCAATGGGGCAAGATGGCCGCTCTAAACCTTATTCCTACCAAAAGAAAAAAACAGCAAGAACAAGGAGAAATTGTTCTGTATTTTTTTTTTCAAGTTTATTTCTTTTGAGAAAGAGAGAGAGAGAGAGAGAGAATCCCAAGTAGGCCCTGCCCTACCAGCACGGAACTGGACGTAGGGCTCGAACTTACAAACCGTGAGATCATGCCCTGAGCCCAAATCAAGCATCAGATGCTTGACTGACCGAGCCACCCAGGCGCCCCAAGGAGACAATTTTCAAAACAACAAAGAGAGAGACAGGGAGGGAGGAAAGAAGAAGAGAAAAGAAAAAAAAGAAAACTCAGAAAATCATGTATTTCGGTAGGATAAACTTTTTCCGTAGTTTTAATTCTGCTGGTTGTCTTAACTGGACAGACAGAAAAGGGTGTATATGCATCCATAACTTCTTTAAATATTTAAAGCAACTTTTGTCTAATTGCTTACAGTACAGTAGAAGCAGTGTCTGTTAACTCCCCCGGCCACCGAGAATGAGGAGCCCAATGCTTTTTTTTTTCCCCCAGCCACTTTTTGCTTCTGTTGAGACAGTCTGGAATTCGGGTTCAGATTATTTTTGTTAACTGGGTATCGTATATCTGCAGGTTAAGCATCATTTCCTTCACATTTTTATTGTTTTGTAGTTATATTTACACTCGTTATTTAGACCAACTTCTGTCTTTAATTTATTTCATTGATTGCTGTTAATTTTCTGGTACCACGAGTTCCCTATTCAGGAGGTTTTTTTTTTTTTTTTTTTTTAATGCTTATTTATTTTTGAGAGAGGGAGTGCAAGTAGGGAAGGGGTAGAGAGGGGTGGCGCAGGGGAGGGGAGGACGGAGGATCCGAAGCGGGCTCTGTGCTGACAGCAGAGAGCCCGATGCGGGACTTGAACTCCAGGACCACAAGATCGTGACCTGAGCATAAGTCAGACACTTAACCGGTTAAGCCACCCGGGTGCCCCACCCATTCAGGAGTTTTTTACTTTAATTTATCTGTTGATCAAATGAACTCTACTTTTGGGCAATTTTTTAGGAAGACTGGATTCATCTGTTTTCTTTCTTTCCTTCCTTCCTTCCTTCCTTCCTTCCTTCCTTCCTTCCTTCCTTCCTTCCATCCTGCCTTCCTTCCTGCCTTCCTTCCTGCCTTCCTGCCTTCCTTCCGTCCTTCCTTCCTTCCGTCCTTCCTTCCTTCCGTCCTTCCTTCCTTCCTTCCTTCCTTCCTTCTTTCTTTTCTTTCTTTTTGCTGATATGGTCCACCAGTACCTTTTTCTAGATGAGAATCGAGCCCATTTTCCTGGTTACAGAGGCAAGTAGACACTGCGGTTCTAGGCATTAAGGCCAACAGCCTTCCTAGGCTGCCTCCCTGTGGGAATGGACCCTGTGACCTGCTTCCTGCCCCCACTCGCTGCTCGTGATGAGCAAACACACACGGTCAGGTCCACGCCTCAGTCCCAAGCACAGAATAAATGCTGAGTCGCCTCCCTCCTTGAGTCGGGCAGCAGGTAATCGAACCGTTAGCCACAGCTTCCAGACAGGACGGTCCCCGCCTGGTGTGAGCGGCAGCGTTTCCAGCACAAACTAGAACTAAAAACGACTTTGTTCCTTACGTTAGCGCATCTCATGTCAACTTGCCTTGCTCAGTGTCAGCTTGTCACCCTTGGCTGTAATTAGGGCTTTTCATACCCAGCTTGTCACCACGGAAGCCTGGTCGAGGGTACTGTCCCACGGTGTTTGAGGCAGCGTCCCTCTAGCACGATGCCCCGGGCACTTCCTGTTTTCTGGGGGACCCACCTCCGCCTGCCTTTATGCTCGGAAGCCCTGGCTCCCTTCGAAACACTGTCCCAAGTTTGTCCCATTGTCAAAATTCTGACTCCTGAACATTAGGTGGGTACGGTGACGTCCGAGGGGGAGCACGGCTTTCTTCACGGGCAGAAATTTCCATATTAGGAACTCGTGCAGGTGTTTTTAAGCGAACCCTAACTCGGTTCTTTTCCTATCTTGCTCTCCTACACAATTTGTAACTCCTGCTTTCCCAAGCTACCAGTGTTTCTCTCTCAAAGCACATCCAGGGTCAATATCCCAGCCAGAGACTCCACACGTGTCTGCCTGCCACGCAGCCCAGGGATTTAATGACATCGACATCCAATTACCAATCTGTTAGCCTTTGATCTTAATCAAGGTAATACAAGGAGGTAGTTGAAAGAAAAATTCACTCATTCCGAAGAGCTTCCGCTGGCGAGGGGCGGTCGCCCGCCCAGCCTCTCCCTGGCCCGCGCGCTGTGTGTAGACCGCCTGTTGTCGCTCACGTGCTCCCTGCTGCCATGGCTTTGTCCGTGGGAGAACTTCCGGCACAGTCCATGTGATGAGCTGGCCAACCCGGGCCACTCCGATTCCTCCCACTCCTACTTTTTGATACTTTTGTCATTTGTAACTGAAAATGTGTTGCAGTTTGATGAGATTTGTAACTTTAAATCATATTTGCCGCCTCCTCCTTCCATCAACCTTCTGTGTGAGTCCTGAGCACACATGCCCCCTGTTCTTCCCTCCCCTGCTCCCACCTCCTTCCTTTTCTCGATTATACCTTTGTTAATTAGATTGCCAGAATTGTACATTTAGATTGTTCTTCAGGGGTGGCTGAGTGGCTCAGTCAGTGAAGGGTCCAACTCTTGATGTGGGCTCAGGACACCATCCCTGGGTTGTGGGATCGAGCCCTGTGTCGGGCTCCACGCTGACCGTGGAGCCTGCTTAAGATTCTCCCTTTCTTTCTGCCTCTCTCTCAAAAAAAAAAAAAAAAGAAAAGGAAAAAGATGTTCTTTAGCCATAATTATTTCTCCTGTGCTTTGTGACTTGTGCCTGATCTTAATTTATAAAAGCAAATGACGAAAGAACAATGTATTGCTTACGGTTCCCGAGAGAAGGGGGCATGCCACGCCGCCGCACAGGGTCACACGCGGTCAGGGGCAGGAACGAGTGAAGGAAAAGCCTGGGCCAGGCCTTTACTGGGGTTTCTATGGGAAAGACAAGGCGAGGCAGGGTAGATATCTTAGGAGCGGCTAGTGTAAGTGATTTAGGCAAGCGCTGGGGCCTAGGGGTTGTCCCTGGGTGATTTAGGGCAGAGGAATATTGGCTTGGTGAGTGAGAGGTAGGTAAGGAGGTGATTGGTAGTGTGGACTGGATTGACTAGAGGTTTAAGATTTTATTTCTGGGGGGGCGCCTGGGTGGCTCAGTGGGTTAAGCATGCGACTTCGGCTCGGGTCATGATCTCACAGTTCCTGAGTTCAAGCCCCACACAGGGCTCTGTGTGGTCAGCGCCGAGCCTACTTCGGATCCCTTTCTCTCTGCCCCTCCCCCTCTCATGCTCTGCTCTCACTCGCAAAAATAAGTAAACATTAAAAAAGTAAATAAAATAGAGCTGATGGAGGACCTGCCGCATAGGAGATTTTTGAGAGTTCACTAAGTTATTGTATATAAAATTCTTACAATGGTGCCTGACACAGAGTGCTCAGTAATTATTGGGGATTTGGGGGCACCTGGGGGGCTCAGTCAGTTGAGCATCTGACTTTGGCTCAGGTCATGATCTCACGGTTTGTGAGTTTAAGCCCCACAACTCTCTCTCTCTCTCTCTCTCTCTGTCTCTCAAAAATAAATAAACATTAAAAAATTTTTAAATAATTATTGGGGATTTAAATTTTTAATTTTTTGTAAACACCTCAGGGTCAAATGGTATGTGAAGATTACATTTTGATAACTACCTTGACCCCAGCGTCGCCCAAATGAAAACGTTCCTAATATCATGATCAAATGCACTCTTTTTTAACTGTTCAGTTTTTTTTTTTAAGTTATTTATTTTTGAGAGGCAAAGAGAGACAGATCATGAGCAGGGTAGGGGAAGAGAGAGAGGGAGACACAGAATCCGAAGCAGGGTCCAGGCTCTGAGCTGTCAGCACAGAGCCCCACGCGGGGCTCGAACCCACAAACCGCGAGATCATGACCTGGGCCAAAAATCAGATGATTAACCGATTGAGTCATCCAGGCATCCCTTAGCTTTTGATTTCTATGTCATATCTTAATTTAAATTTACCTGGTATTTGGACCATGACTTTCTGATATGTTTTTTAATTTTCCCTGGAGGTTTTTGTTTTTTTGTTTTTTTGTTTTGTTTTGTTTTGTTTTTTGTTCTCAGTGACAAAAGAATAATGAAACGTTATGTCTTTTTGTGCACCTTGTTGATTTTACCTTCTGGTATGCACAGCCTTCTCTTTCCCTGTCGGAAGCCCCTCCCCAAATGCTCTTCCGGCTCTAGCCTACGCTTGTTACTGAGAGCCAGCTTCCTGGGAGTTCCCTTCAAGTGCTCCTGAGTTGGAAACAGTTTCTAGGATCCTGTGTGGTCCCCTTCCTTGTTTTTCACCTGTGTTTTGCTGGAGCCCATCCTTAAGTAACCTCTAAAAAAAAGGAAAGCGTAAGGGAAACTTGGAGTCCTTCCAAGTCTAAAAATGTCTTCTCTCTTCTGCCCTCACATTTGATTGATAGTTTGATAGAATTCTAGATGCACAGTCTTTTAGCACCCAGTGTTGCTGATGAGAAGTCTGATGCTGTTCTGATTCTATTTCCTCGTAGGCCTATTTTTTTTTTTCTTTTTGGAAGTTTCTAGAATCTTTTCATATTTGGAACTAAAGGATTTTATGAGTCTATGTCTACTGCTTTTTTTTGCTTTTCATTTTTCCTGCTTTATACTCAATAAAAACCTCTTAATCTGAAGACTCATGTCCTTCTTCAACTCCAGGAATTTTTTTTTCTATTTCTCTCTCTTTCTGGGGAGTCTATTATTAGGAATTAAACCCTTCAAGTTGAGCATTTTTGTCTCTTAATATTTCTATTTGTCTGTTTCTTTTGCACTCCACATTCCAAATTCCTTCATTTTTATCTTTCAGACTATTTTACATTTTTGTATGTCTGCATTCTATTTTTTTGTGGTTTTTTTAAATGTTTATTTATTTTTAAGGGAGAGAGAGTGAGCGAGAGAGCTTGGGAGGCGTGAAGGGGGTGTGGGACAGAGGATCCAAAGCAGGCTCTGTGCCAAACACTAGCGAGCCCGATACAGGGCTTGAACTCACGAACCGTGAGATCATGAAACGAGCCGAAGTCAGACACTCAACCGACAGAGCCACCCAGGCGCCCCTGCATTGTGGTTTTAATTTCTAGGAGCCTTTTCTTCTCCAGGCTTCTCTTTTAAGTCCCTGAATTTAACTTCCCTACTGTACTTAATTAGTGATCAACATAGCTGTTTGTTTCTTTTTCTAGAAATGTCTAAACAGAGAATGGGTGTCCTGCCGGGTGGGCATGGAGGTTAAATGGCTTAAAACAACAGTCCTTTCTTTGCTCATGATTCTGCAGTTTGGGCTGAGCTGAGCAGGGCAGTTCTTTTGCTGGAGTCTCCTGGGGTCATTCGAGGGCTACAGTCGTGGACGGTTCAACTGGTGAGGGGTCCTAGAAGGTTCACTCCTCTGCAGGTGGTGCTGGCTGTGACAGGCATGTCTCGCTTCCCCCATGGGGCCTCCCATCCCTTACACTGGACAAGGCTCTCTCCCGTAATGGCAGCAGTGTCCAGACAGTGAGAAAGGAAGCTGCCGGGAGGTCTGGTCAGAAGTCCCATGTTACCACCGCCATGGTCAAAGGAAGTCCCAAGCCTAGACCAGATGTGAGGGGTGGGGAAATAGACCCCACCTCTTAATGGGAGGAGAGGTAAATAATTGGCGGCCATTTTTAATCTTCCAAAACCTCCCAGACAGTGTCTCCCTCTGTCCTACTCAGCTCAGGCTGCCATACAGGATGCCAGACGGGGTCTTAAACAACAGAAGTTTACTGTTCTGGAAGCTGGAAGTCAAAGTGCCAGCTCTGGTGAGAGCTCTTTCTCCTGGCTTGCACCTGGCTGCCACCTCTCTGTCCTCACACAAAGGAGAGAGAAGCAAGCTCTCTGGTATCTTTTCTAGGGACTTTAATCTCTGTATGTGGGGCCCACCTTTATGGCCGCATCTAACCCTAACCACCTCCCAAAGGCCCATCTCCAAACATCGTCAACCGGGACCTCAACATACGAACGGGGGCATGGGGCACAAGTCAGTCCATAACACCCTGTCAGCCAGTGCTCCTCCTAAGTAACCTGAGTTACATAAAGTCTTGAAATCTGGACGTGTTCAGTAGTCTCTACGGACACATACTTGCGTGCTGTCCTGTGGCGGGGGCCCCGTGTGAGTCCTGCCATTATGGAGTCTTTGAGCTTTCGACCTGGTGCAGGAAACAGATGTATAAATAAATGGGCAATCTTAATTGGGTGTGCCTCGCAGTGGGAGACCGGCATGGTTCTGTGGAAGCTTCTGGATAGCAGTAATTTCCTAAAGGCTGGATTTCCTTATCCTAGCCCAGAGAGAGGGAAGAAGGAACAGCATGTACGAAGGCCTGGAAGCAAGAGACAACTTAGTATGGTCGGGGCGTCGAGTGGCCGTGTCTGGCGGATCCTGAGTGTGGGGTGGGAGGAGACAAGAGGGGAGGCTGGTGAGGGAGGCAGGGGCCGGCAGAGTTCTGGGGTCCCGTTGGCCACGCTGTGGAATTTGGCTTCGACGGTGGAGTTCGTGGGAGGCCGACCCTCTGGGAGTGTGCATTTGTGTGTGTGTTCAGGTTAACAGGTTAGGGAAGGGTGTGTGGTTGACCCTTTAAGGGACTCTTTTTAAAACGACCAAAGCGGGTGCACCTGGGTGGCTCGGTTGGTTAAGCACCCGCCTTTGTCCCGGTCATGATCTCACAGTTCATGAGATTGAGTCCCATGTCAGTGTCTGTGCTGACAGTGCAGAGCCTGCTTGGGATTCTCTCTCTCCCTCTCTCTCTGCCCCTCCCTTACTTGCTCTCTCTCTCTCTCTCTGTCTCTCTCTCAAAATAAATATACTTAAAAAAAAAAACCAAATAAATGAAAATAAAATGATCCGAGTGTTAGCAAGAAGACATCTCTGTAACAAGCCATTTCCTGTGGCTTTTCAAGCCTGGGGCAGCCCGGAGCTTGTTAAGCAGCGAGAACACAGTCTCCCTGAAGACAGAGTCCTGACTTCTGTCCCCTGAGAATGATGCCTTTGCTTTGCCTTCTTCGTTTGTTCATTCGCTGTCAGCCAGCAACGTCCTCGCCGGGCGCGTGCTCCTCTCTGGGCCCTGGGAAGGCGGGGGCGGCTCGGGCACAGCCTTGACCTTGGCCTCACAGCTTCCTGGCTGGGTGAGATCCCCGAGCAGCAGGTCCAGTGGCCCCCGGGAGCACAGCAGAGGGGCTCCGGGGTTCTGCACGAGGTGGCACGGAAGGCTTCCTGTGGGCAGTGTCACTGCCCTGTGGGAGACCAGGATGAAGGACACCTCGGGTGGAAGGCACAGCGTGTGCAAAGGCCACAGACTGTACCCCTGCTCCGATCCGGGTGTGGACGCCTCGCCTGAATTCGTGCAGGTGCCCTCTGGAGTCGCTCGGGAGACAGGGAGCCGTGGTGACGCGTGGACGGGGTGGAGCCCGGGGCAGGGACAGCGGTCTCCGCAGCGGCTCTTACTCGTCCTTCCCTGACTAGGATCCTCCTGGTTCCAACAGGGACTGGCAGTCACCACCTCGTCAGGCCAGGCCGTCAGGCCGCAGCCACTTAGGAAGTGCCAGTGATTAGCGATTGTTATCATGGTAATTAAAATTCCCTGGGAACAGCTGGGCTAATATCCATCCGTATCCGCAGTCAGGTCGGTCGGCCGTGAGCTGCAGTCCTAATGGAAACCTCGAAGCCGAGCACAAAGCAGTGCCACGGGGAGGACCGAGGGCCGCCGGCCACCCCCGCAAGGGCCCCGGCGGCCGTGCGGGCCTCTTCTTATGAAATGGCATTTTCAAGGCTGGCTGCCTCGCTGGCCTTATCACCGCCAGCCACACGTGGGGAACAGAGGGGGCTTTGCAGAATCCCACGGCCTCTCTAGAAAGTGAAGGCGTTCTCAGCTGCGGAGGGTTTTCCCGCTGCCCGTCTTGGGGGAGGGTGTCTGTCGGGCCCGGCAGCGGCCGTCGGGCCTGGATGCACAGAGCAGAACCACGTGATTAGAAGCTGCCGGGTGCATTTTGCAGGGTGGGGGCGGGCGGCGAGGCGGGAGAAGGCCCGAGGACGTGCGTGGATTGGCACGGGGAGGGGGGGAGCCGAGGGGGGCCGCTCGGAGGTCGCCCAGCTGGGATCCCTCGCGCCTCGCCTCGGCGGCCCTGCTCTCCCATGTGGAAGGCATTTTTCAAATTAGCGCATTCCCCGCACCCCTGCCCAGGCGTGCCCTCCTTCCTGGGTAAGGCGCCTGTGTGCTCTGGTCCCCACCCCACCCCACCCTTCCCCCCGCGGGGCCTCCGCCCGGAGGACCCCTGGGCTTTCCGGCCTTCCGGGCTCTGCCCGCTGTGGCGGATCGAGCCTTCCGCCTGGCTTCCAGGACCAGCGCGCGAGAGGCAGCCAGACCCCAGGCCCCGTGACCGCAGGCCCGCCGGCCCCCAGGGGGACGCTGCAGGCCCGGCGGTCCCGTGGGGTCACTGCGCTGCCGAGCATAAACATCAGGGCGAATTATGTGAAATTAACGGGGCAATTTACAGGTCAAAGGCGATCGAATCCCAGAAAAGCCTTCCCTGTTCGTGCAGTTCGGCCTCATGCTTTGGTTCTCGGGCTCTTTATCCTATTTCCCAAATAGGGAATTTTTTTAAGCCTGGGCTAAGGGTGGTGGAGGATCGCTGCCGCCGCAGGTGAGGCCCAGGGCTCAGGGCCGCCGGCCGTGACGCGCCAGGGCAGCCGGGGCTGCGGGTCTCGCTGGTGCCCGAGGAGGGCCGGGAGGGCGCGGTCTGCACCGGCGCGCCCTGCCGGGCCCTTCTTCTTTATCCCTCTCTCGGTCGGAAACAGCAAACCCAGTTGGTTAATTACAAGAACTCGGGCGAAACCCTCCGGCCACTTCCGCAGGAAGGTGACAACTCTGTGGATCGGGGCGCGTTCCAGCAACCTACCCAGAGCCGCCAGCCAGTGTTTGTTGAGCACCTACTACGGGTCAGGCATGCACTCGGAGCTTGAAGACACAATGGGGACCAAGTGCCCCGGCCCCCCTCCCAGATGGTGGAGCCTCGTGGTCTCTACAAGCAGAAGGGCCAGCCACAAGGTAGACGCAACCCAGGGGTCTGTCCGCGTGTGGATGGCTAGGGAAGAGACGGTGCGTACCGACGACGGAACACCGTTCGGCCTCAGAAAGGAAGGAGATCCTGACACACGTGGCCGCATAGATGGACCCGAGGACCTTCTGCCAGGCGAGAGAAGCCAGTCACAAACAGATCAATACCGAAGGATTCCATTCGTACGAAGTACCCGGAGGAGTGAAATTCTCAGGGAGTGGAGTCGTGGCTGTCACCGGCTGGGGAGACAGGGGAGCGGGAGCTGCTGTTTCCGGGGCGCGGAGCTTCCGTGTCACAAGATAAACAAGGTTCTGGAGATTGGCCACACAACGTGAGCGCACTTGACGCTGCCGAACTATACACTTGGAAATGGCTGAGATGCGGGGCGCCTGGGTGGCCCCGTCGGTTAAGCGTCCGACTTCAGCTTGGGTCACGATCTCATAGTTCGTGAGTTCAAGCCCCACATCGGGCTTCGCACTGACAGCATGGAGCCTGCTTGGGATTCTCTCTCTCTCTCTCTCTCTCTCTCCCTCCCTCTCTCCCTGCCCCTCCCCCACTTGTGTTCTCTGCCTCAGAGTGAATAACTAAACTTAAAAAAAAAAAAGAAAAGAAATGGCTAAGATGGTAAATTTTATGTTATGGATATTTTTCGCAGTTAAAATTTGTTTTACTTTAAAACAACAAAGGAAAGAAAGGAGCACGCACACGCGTGGGCCAGAACCGGAGGCCCAGCTCCTCCACGATGAGGCCCCAGGAGGATCGGGGGTGGGCCTGGCCCCGCGAAAGCCCCAAACGCAGCTCTGTGGCGTTCCTCGGTCTCTCCCGCCGAGAGCCACCCAACAGTGAAGTGTAAACCACGTCCCTGAGTCACCCTCAGTGGTGTCCCATCCACCCCCCTTCAAACAGGACACCTGAAAGGGTGCGCTCTGCACCCGGGACGGCGTGCCCCGGCGGGGGGGGCGGCGGGGTCCCCGTCCTCCCTCCCGTGGCACCTAACTGGTGGCCTCAGGTCCTGACAAGCACCTCCCCCACCCCCGTGGGAACTGCTCCCAAGCCGGCCGGTCCCAAGCTCCCAGCAGGAGGCACAGCACAGGGTCCACACCCTGAAGACGCCTCGCACCCCGCTGCGGATTCAACTCTTCCTCCCGGTGCGCAGTCTGACGTATATACCGTCACCTAAATGTGTGCACAGCCCTCCCCCCGGCGGACCCACTCCTCGGAGTATTTTCCAAGGCAGTAATCGACACGCGTCCCATGTGGGTGCAAGCTGACGGCTGTGGCACTGCTCACAAGAGCGAAAATCTGGAAACCAGTTAAATGTCTCTCAGCGGGGGCGCCGGGGTGGCCCAGGCGGTTAAGTGTCCGACTTCGGCTCAGGGCACGATCTCAGAGTTTGTGGGTTCGACCCCTGCGTGGGGCTCTGTGCTGACAGCTCAGAGCCTGGAACCTGCTTCGGATTCTGTGTCTCCTTCTCTCTCTGCCTCTCCCCCACTCATGCCCTGTTTCTCTCTCTCTCAAAAATAAATAAACATTAAAAAGTGATAATAATAATAAAATAAATGCCTATCAGTGGACAGCTGTTTTGATTAGGTTTAATAAATCCAAACTGTGAAGCCATTAAAAAGTGATGGGGGACAGTCGCCATGATCTATAGCTCAGTGGCGGGCGGGTGGGGGAGTGGGGGAGGCGCAAACACAGGTCGCATCTACACGATCGTTCAAAAAGAGTCGTGTAGATGCCAGGGTATACAGATGGCTCTTGAGGGCTTGCTTCATTTGGTCCCCCTGAGGCCCAGCCCGTGTTGGGAGGCAGGCAGCCGGTGGGCTCAGGGGAGGGCAGGCAAAGCTGGTACCAGTGGGGGCACACTTCGCTGAGCTCAGGAAGGCCGAGCGAGCCCCTCGCCGCCCCCCTCGCCGTGGCCTCTGGGGCTCGGACACCTGTTCTCAGGAACCACGCAGCAGCTCTGCAGAGTCCGTGAGGGTGTCCGACCTGCTGTGGATTTATTCAGCACTCAGCCTCGTTTCCTGAGCATCTACTTTGCGTCTGTAAACTGTTGGGATGAGCTCTGTGAGGCAGATGCGGTTCCTGCCTTCCGCCCACCGGTGATGAACCCGGGGGCCTGCGGGGTGGATGCGGCCAAGTCTCACAGCTGCTGGCTGACGGAGCCAGGATTCAAACCCCGGGCCGTCTGCTCTGACCCGCCAAGGCTCGCTCTTCTCCGAGAAGGTCACTCCTCCACATTCTCCCGCTCCTCTCTCCAAATACCCCGGAAGTGTTTCCTTCAGTGGAAAAGAGATTATGTAGCACTTGGCACTTTTCTGAAGTCGTCCTGAAGGGCTCGGGGACCTTATCTCGGTTGCCGTTCTGAATGCTAACCCGGGGCCGCTGAGGTCTGGCCGCCCCCGTGCCTTCACAGAGAGAGTCTCGTCGCCGGGAAGCTCCGGGTCCAGTGCTGTGCGGTGACCCAGCACCCCGCTTCTTCTAGCCCCTTGGCACTCGCTCTGCCCCAGAGCCTCGAGGGAAGGGGCAGGCGGGAGGAATGCGGGTGGGGCCTCTCGAGCACCTTCTGGACCCCCGCGGTGCTGAGCCCTTTCCAACTTTGCCACAGGAGGGTCGGGCGGGCCCGTGCGGGGGCGCGGTGCAGGGAGCCGCTCTAGGTCCCTCACTCTAAGCCAACATCACCCCTGCCAGGTCTGGAAGAGGTCCGGGGCCTGGTTCTACAGAGGGCTCCCCAAGTACATCCTGCCGCTGAAGACCCCCGGCCGGGCCGATGACCCCCACTTCCGACCTCTGCCCATGGAGCCCACCGAGCAAAAGCCCAGAAGCACCGAGACGAGTCGCGTCTACACATGGGCCCGAGGGAGAGGTAAGTCCCCTTCGCCCCCCCTCCCCGGAGAGCAGCTGTCACCGTCCAGCTGTCAGCCAGCCGCCAGTGCCACGGGCACCAGGCAGGCATCACACCCCCCGTGTGGCCCATGCTGGCGCTCCACCCCCTGTGCACCCCCAGCTCCCCACCTGCACCCACGTGGGCACCTCAGCACAGCGACGGCTTGCAGGGGAATGCGGAAACGCTGGAGGCCGTTTCCCAAACAGGCACCAGTTTGGGGGTGGGGATGCCATGAGCCCTTGGACCTTTGCAGAAATGTGATAGCCATTGGGGTTTTTGGCAAAGTATCGAAATGTATTTATCGGAAGCTGGCCTTTACCATCGCGTCTACCCTTGCGTCTCAGGAAGTGAAGACTCCTGATGTCCTTGGTCGTAATGAGCAAAATGACTTTGCGCCCCGGGGGCTCGGTACTTGTGGGGACTGTGCTGCCGCGGGCGGCATCAGGAGGGGCACTCGGCCCCCTGGTAATAACAGCATCTGCTGCGGAAGGTGGCCCTCCATGGCCCCCACGGTGCTTTAACGTTCGTGATTTTATTTCAAAGTTCCGGAGGCGGTCAGGGCGAGGATTTAGTAGCCCCATTTTACAGATGTGGAGCCTGAGGCCCAGAGAGGAGGGTGGACTTCCTGAGCGGCCGTATGGCAGAGCTGGGACCAAAAGGCGGGGTCTTGTCCTCTGAGCCCTGTCAGGGTGCATCTGTGTCCCTCAGGCCGAGGGAGGGGTTGCAGCCGGGAAACAGAACGTCTCCCCAAGGGCCTTCCCTGTCCCGTCCGCTCAGCATCCACACAGCACGCGTGTTCACACACACACGCCCCTGGGGAAGGGCAGAGCCTGCCGCTCCTCAGCCATGCAGACACAGATGGCCTTTTAATTACACGGGCGAGGAGGCCAGCGGCCCACACGCCTGCAGAAGCACGGTACGTTAACCGTGTTTGCACTGCGCCCAGGCCACGCGATGTGGAGCCCCCCCCCCCATGTGAACCTGGTGTCACCTCCTGGAGACCCTCCTGGGTCACAAGCCTGCAGGCTCCCAGGGCACAAGGCAGCGCATCCTTCATGCCAAGGCCCCAGGCCGGTGCGTTGCGGCCCTGTGATGGTCCTAGGCAGGGAGGGGCAGCCCAGACAGATGACTTCTGTGTCTCGCCCGTGGGCGCCAGAAAGGTGTCTGCACACACCCAGGGAGGGCGGACACCGGGAGAGCGTGGGGTACGTGTGGTGGGCAGGACTGAACTCGAGGAAACCCAGAGTCCTGGGAGGAGGGGAGAACAGGAGCTGGGGGGGGAGGCAAAGGCGGCAGAGCTGGGCACGGAGGAGGAAAGCCGAGAGGTTCTAGGTCGTGGGAACCAAAGCGCCAGGGGTTTGCAGGTCGGGGGCCGCCGACAAGCCGACTGTCCCCGAACTGCTTCCGAGCCCGACCCCACGGTTGTCCCCTCCGATTCGCCTGCACAGAAGCCACGACCTGTGCCTTCTGGGCGAGTTTGGGTCCCCTGGCCATCCCAGAAGCGGCCAGGTACTCACAGGGGCACTCGGGTGGCTACGGGAGACTTGGGGGAGATTAGAGGCCCGAGCCAGCCAGCCAGCACCGTCCTCACAGCTGGTCCCGAGCCCGGGAGCAAGGGGAGGTCACCCCCACGCAGGCCCTTCTGTGGCTCCCTGCTGGTGCACGTGGCCCGGAAGTCAAGTCTACGGCAGCCCGGGGGGAATGGGCTGCCTTACCTGTCTGGGAAGCACCCCCAAGCTGCCAGTGGCTGCTGCCTCCGTCCTGGTTCCTTCTCCAGCTGGGCTCCAGGCGGTCAGACTCCTAGCGACAGACAGGCCCCAGCCGGCAGGCTCCCAAGTCTGGTGTAGGGACATCGCTGGACCTTCCCGTCCAGAGCACTGATGATCGGGGAATCATCTAGCATTTCTCCAGCCCCAAGAGTGGCCTCCCCTCCCCAGTCCTAGCATCAACGATGCCCGGTGCCGGACAGCGGGCCGGGGTCAGAACTGTAGTCTGCGGTCTAGTTTAGAGCCCGTCTGGGAAGCCCAGCCCTCCCAGCGCCCGCTGCAGCCACAGCTGAGCTCAGGGCCGGGCAGAAACAGAGTGGTCAGCTTTGGGATGTGGCCTCCACCTGTTTGGACCCATTGCTCATTTCGTAGAAGGTGGTTTATCTTCTCCTTGATGGGGAGCTGCTGCCTCTAAGTTAGGCATGTTAGATGGCTCGCAAATGTTTTTCCTCCTTGACTTTCCCTTTTGTTCAACCTTAGCCTTTGCTCACGCTGTTCGGCCACTCAGAAACTCTTTCTCTTCATTTTTGTGAAGCCGGGTATGTCTTTCGTTGGTTTCGTGGTTTCTCGGTTTCCTGTCTGGCTTAGAAACGTCTTCTCTCCGAAGTTAAAAAAAGATACGCTAACGAAAAAATTTAATATGAGAATAAGGAAATTACGTAAGCATGATGAAATTACCGAAGAAGAAAAAAAATCCAACAGCAAATATTATATCCGCTGATAAAACACCAAAGCCATCCTCTACCCAAATGCGAATGAAGAATACCCCCATCACCACCATCATTTGACAGTATTTTGTAGTATGTAACTAATGCAATAAGGCAAGAAAATAAAATAATCTGTTACTATTAGGAAAGAGAAGAAATTTTCTTATTTGCAGATGATGTGATTGTCTGTTAAGAAAGCCTCCTGAAACAACCCGCTAGGATTAATAAGAGAATTTGGGGACTGACAAGATGCAAAGTAAATTTGCACACAAGTGCGAAGAACTTAGAAGGAGAAATGGGAAAATACGCTCGTAACTGCAGCGAAAATTATAAAATGCCTGGAAGCACATTTTGAAAGAGAATTACAGGTCCAACACGAAGACAATTACAGAATCTTGTCAAAGGACTAAAAGTAAGACACAAACAGAGAGGCAGACAAAGATCTTGGTCCCTCCAAATTAGTTACGTGTAATTCCTGTCTGATTCCCAGTGGAGTTTTTAGAAAGGAATGGACTCAGATGTTTCTATTATCCACTGGGTCAACAAAATGTGGCATAATCATGCAGTGAAATATTAGTCAGCCTTGGGGCCCCGGGGCGGCTCAGTGGGTTGAGTGTCCAACTTCAGCTCGGGTCATGATCTCGGTGTTTGTGAGTTCGAGCCCCTCTCTTTCTCTCTCTCTCTCTCTCTCTCCCCCCCTTTGCCCCTCTTCTCTGCTTATGTGAGCTCTCTCTCTCAAAATACAATAATTCTTAAAAAAAAAAAGAAACCCACACATTTTGGGGGCACCTGGGTGGCTCAGTGGATTAAGCTTCTGACTCTACTCTAGATTTCGGCACAAGTCATGATCTCACAGTTCATGAGTTTAAGCACCGTGTCAGGCTCTGTGCTAACAGTGTGGAGCCTGCTTGGGATTCTCTCTGCCCCTCCCCTGCTCGTGCTCTCTCTCTTCTCTCCCCCTCTTCCAAAATAAATACATAAACTTAAAACAATATAAAATTTAAAAAAAACACATTTTGTTAAATTGAAATGTAACGCAGATACCATAAAGTTCACCCTTTGAAAGCGTACGAGTCCGTGGTTTTTAGTATATTCACCGAGTCGTGCCACCACCACCACCATCTGGTTCCAGAACATCTTCATCACACGCTCTCTGTACCCACGAGTAATCACCCCGTTTCCCCCCCGCCCCCAGCCGCTGGCGATCACGATTCTACCTTCTGTCTCCATGGATTTGCCTGTTGTGAACATTTCATATACTTGCAATGATACACCACATGGCCTTTGTCTCCGGCTTCTTTCACTGAGCATTGAGTTTGCAAAGATTATCTGTATCGTAGCTGGCGTCCATATTTCATTCCTTTTTTAAAGCTGACTAATATTTCTTAAAAATTTTCTTTAACAGTTATTCATTTTTTGAGAGAGAGAGAGACAAAGCGTGAGTGGGGAAGGGAAAGAAAGAGAGGGAGACACAGAATCTGAAGCAGGCTCCAGGCTCCGAGCTGTGAGCACAGAGAGAGAGAATGTTAAGCAGGCCCCACGCCCAGCACAAAGCCCTCTGCGGGGCTCCATCCCACGACCCTGGGATCATGACCTGAGCTGAAATTAGGAGTCGGACACTCAACCGATTGAGTCACCGAGGCATCCCACGATGTTTTTTTTTAAAGAATGGCAAGGTAGTTTATTTATTCATTTAAAAAAAATTTTTTTTACATTTATTTATTTCTGTGAGACAGAGTGAGACAGAGCGGGAGTTGGGGAGGGGCAGAGAGAGAAGGAGACACAGAATCTGAAGCAGGCTCCAGGCTCTGAGCAAGTGTTGAGCACAGAGCCTGATGCGGAACTCAAACCCATGACCCGTGAGATCATGACCTGAGCTGAAGTCGGACACTTAACCGAGTGAGCCACCCAGGTGCCCCTATTTATTCATTTTAGAGAGAGAGAGAGAGAATAAGGGAGGAGCAGAGAGAGAGAGAATCCCAAGTGGGGTCCTCACTGTCAGCACCGAGCCCGAAGCTGGGCTTGAACCCATGAACCGTGAGATCATGACCTGAGCCGATAGCAAAAGTCGGACGCCTCACCGACGGAGCCACCCAGGCGCCCCAAGAACAGCACGGTAGTAGAAGGAGCCGCCTGACCAAATGTTAAAGCTCACGCTGAAGGTACTATAATCAATACAGTCGTAGGGCATTATCACCAGGATACATAGAATATTTACTTATAGAACAAATAAACAGATAAGTAGAGCAGAATGGAGAAATAATAGACCGAAGCCTGTATGGGAGCTGAACACGGGGAGCTTTTCATTCAGCGGGAAGATAACAGGTTTATGTAACAACTGGAATTAGCATAATTCGAGTTCCACCCCGTTCCATGTGTGTTCGGAAACACACTGCCGACAGACTCAAGATCCGAATGTTAAAAATAACACAGGGAACGCGTTAGAGAACGATCAGAAGTGGTCTCGCCGCCGCGTTCATCTCGAAGAGAGCCGGCGAGGCGGCGGCACGGCAGGGCCCCGAGCCGGCCGCTCTCTCCCTCGTCTGGACACGGGCGGTTGGTTTGGGCCAAGTCCGCTCTCCCACCCGCTCGGTCTAAACGGAGCGTGCGCCACGCTGCTTCTCCCCGGAAGGCCGTCGCTCCAAGTTCACGGCAGCAATGAATAAAGCCGGCTTTGGCACGCGCCTGGGTCTCTTTGTTCCCCTGTGAGGGGCACTGCGGAACCCGTACTCGGGGTTCATGGGCCTTAATCCCCTTAGCGCCGGGGCTCCCTCTTCTGCACCCCGCTTTCCTTCGAGCCGGATCCCCACCGTCGGGCCACGTACAAAGCTATTTGCTGGTGGCAGTGGTGGTGAGTACCGTATCGACCCGGCGTACCTGGGTAACAAGGGAGTCCTTTTTTTGGCCACATGCCGGGAAGTTTAGGGAAGGCACCTGTAGCTTCGGTTCAGCAGCTCAGCGAGGTCAGGACAGATCTGTCTTCATAATTCTCGCTCCTTCCCTCATGTCACAAGATGCTCGCTGCGGGGCTAGCCATCAGTCACTATGAAGAATGGAAGAAAGCCAAAGGGGGCTCGGGGGACTGGGCGTTGGACGAGCCTAATTCCCTCGAAGACCTAGACAGAGAGCTGAACCGATCTGACCGACGTCATTACGTGTGGAAATCATGCTTAGACAGGACTTGGTGCTTCTCTGCTTCCGGCGGCAAGGGTCCTTAACGGGATGTGCCTCTCATTTCCTGCAGCCCCCCGCGCTCCCGCCGGAGATGCCGTTGCCCTGGAGCTGCCCAATGGTCGGGGACCTGGCCCCGCTGGGGGGAGCCCCTGAAATTGGGGGCCTGAAGCCCCGAGTCTAAGTCCATGCATCATGCAAAGAGCTTTCTAGGATGTGTGTACTTTCCTGAGCCAGAGAGCTGGGGTTCCTGCTTTGATAAGGCTTTGTGGTGTCGGCCTCCGCCTGGGAGCCCGCGGCTGGGCAGGTGGGAGGGCACCCCTCGTGCGGAGCCTTCACCACGGCCCCGTGCGCTGGCCCTGGGCCCCGGTGGCCTTTTCGGATTCCGCCTTCCACCCTCGACCCCGTAAAGCCCCACCCACGGGGCACAGACGGCCCCTTGCTCCGCACTCCGGCCCCTCAGAGGCGGCAGAGGGACCGCGGTGGGCCCGGAGGCCCCCGGCTGAGGCACGGGCAGGCCTCTGGAGCTCCCACGGCCACGAGGCAAGTCCGCTTTCCCGTCTCCACTGAGGCCAGGGTCGCCGTCCCTCCCCGGGGTCCTCCCACCTGCCGCCCGCTGGCCTGCCCCACGAACGCAGCTCAGGCTTCCTAGATGGATTTGAACCGAGTCACACACAGGCTGACTTCAGGGTCTGTGCCAGAAGAGTACGTCAAGGTTTTGGATTTGTTCCAGTCGGACAGGTCTGAGAAAAATCGAGGGGTTTCATTGCTACTTCGTCGGGTCACTGAATTTTAAACAGGTTTTAAAAAGTCCTCAACCGTGGTTCCGTTTGCAGTCTGGCGAAAGGAAGCTTCAGGATTGTTTGGGTCGAGCAGTCGTTTCCGGTCAAGCTACAAATGTTTACCCTGGGCCACCCTTCCAGAAGGACCCCCGGCTGACCCGCCTACCCCTCCCCCCTAACCCCGCCCAAGCCACCATGTCCGGTATATTGGGTGCTGTGTTGGCCACAGCCAGAGCTCTGTGGCTCAAGGTCATTATCTCATCTGATGCTCAGACCGCCCGTGGGGCAGCCATGGACGGCAAACGTGATTCTTCATGATGGTTGAGGAGGGGGGAGCCCTGTAGGCTGCAGCCAAGAGGCTTCCGAGCCCCAGCCCATCCCCCTCCCCTCTGAGTTCAATACGGAGTAAACCGTTGCCCAAATCACCACGCTTACCGGCTGCCGCCTTGGGAAGCGTGGTGATTTGGGAAGAGGATTTTCGTTGCCAGGAGCAGAGACCACCGAGGGCGGCTCATGTACAGGCGCAGCTGCCGGGAAAGGTCTCCCAGAAGCAGGGAAGGAGACAAGGCTTGCAAGACCCGTGAGGTGGAGGAGTGTGGCAGCGGCTGCTTCTCCTCCTCAGGGAACTCTCAGGTCGGTTGCAAGCCCTAGCCTCACATCCGATGCCCTTCTTCTGGCCCGGCTCTCGGGGCCCCATATCCACACTCGGAGGGGAGGTGATTGGCCCAACTCGTTTCTACCCAGGCCGTCTCTTTTGCATCTAGCCTGTATCCCATCAGATATAATAGACAGCACGGCTGGTGAGGACTGCCTTCCCTCCAAGCAGAGCTGGGACAGAGCAGGGGAAACTTTGGGTCTCTTGCTCAGGAGCCACGGAACCACAGAATTGGATGTTTTGTATCTGACATGGTAGCGAGTTGCCTGCCTGTCACGGGGAGCATTCAAGCTGAGGCTGGATATCATAGTGGCGTATATTGAATACTCTGTATTATAGAGGATACTGTGCTTTAGAAACTGGGGGAAACCCACCAGGGGCTTGTTACTGTGTGTCCAGAGTTTACCACCGTATTGTTACCAGGGCTGGGGGGATGGGGATACAGACTACGGCCCAAGGTCGAGAAATCCACTCGGCCCAGCGGAGCTTTGAACCAGAGACGTGTGTCTCGTTAGTGCGGAGCTGCGGCCGCCTGAGCTAATAAGCAGTTCCGCGGCAGCCGTTTTTCCATCACACGCGTATGCTGTTTCCTGACTTCTTAACGCAGCACGCTATTTATACCAGGAGATCCATTCATTCTTAATGAGCCACGCTTGTGGATTGTAAACTGTTTGATTTTCACCCAGGATTGCTCACTGCCCAGAGCCGGCTGTCGCTACGCCACCTTCCTCCTTTCCCCGTTCCTAGGAAATTAGCATTTCGGAAGCTCCTTCCCCAGCAGACTCTGGACTTGCCCTGTCTGTCACGTCGGTCTGGACGCAGTACGTGAACTCCCTGCAGCCTTGGGAGCGGCTGGGAGTGTGTGTTATGTGCAGGGGGGCCAGGCTGGCTGAGGCTCGGAGGAGGCGGAGGACGGCAGAGCAGGAGGGCGCCCGCGTTGGGAGACGGGGCGCCGTCTGTCCGCCGAGGCTTGGACACGCGCCGGTGTTAGAGGTCACACACGGGTGGGACAGTGACTCAATCTGGCTCCCTGCTAATTTATGTTCACTGACAACTTTCTTAAACGTGGAGATTTCTCTTTAAAAAGAACACGGGGCGGGGGGGGCGGGGGGAGGGCGCCTGGGTGGCTCAGCTGGCTAAGCATCCGACTTCGGCTCAGGTCACGATCTTGTGGTCTGTGAGTTCGAGCCCCGCATCAGGCTCTGTGCGGACAGCTCAGAGCCTGGAGCCTGCTTCGGATTCTGTGTCTCCCTCTCTCTCTGCCCCTTCCCCACTCATGCTTTGTCTCTCCTGCTCTCAAAAATTAAAAAAAAAAAAAAAAGGAATATGGAATTCTGACTTTTTTTTGAAAAAGTCTGCCAGTCCTGCCCCCCTCCCTGGAAAAATCGGACAGGCTAAGTAGTAGCTTCCCCTTCACCCTGGGCACGCGGTCTCGGGTTTGCCACTGTCCCCAGCCCTCCCCGTTGTCTCTGGACGCTGTGATCCTCACCACCCTCACAGCGTTCTTAAGAAGAAAGTGGAATAGTTCTTGTTTCCACATCCCTATGAAAAGAGAGAGAATAGGACTCAGACCAATGGGAGCATCCGTTGCAAGAAAAGCGAGCGCACCTCTCTGGAAATCAATACTCGTCTCCAGAAATATCATAAATGGAGCAAAGTAAATCCCACGTCCAGCTCGCCTCGCCCACCGGCCCTTCCAGCTCGCCGGCAGAAGGCCGAGCCTGAGCGTGTCGCACCTGCGTGTCCCCACTCCGACCCTGACCCCAAGCTAGGGAAGCTGGGCCCTCTTCCTCTCTGGGCCCTGGTTCCCCCATGAGTGGGTTGGAGACGAGGGGGCCTGGAGAGAGTCTGTTCTCTTCCAGCTTGCAAATCCAATGGAATGAAACCGTCTGGAGAAACATCGGCCAGGCGGTGAGGCCCGTTTCAGCACTGGCCCTGGCCCTGCCCGCGCGTGCACAGCCGGGAAGGACTGTTTACAGAGGAGGGTGGGAGAAGCCGTCTTCCCGCCGCCTGAGAAGGGCACTGTGGGTCCCTCCCTGGACCCTGGGAGTCCTTGTCTCAGGTTTGCATGAGGTCAGTCTGCTGTTTGGGTCCAGGAAATAAATAAACCAGAAAGAGTCACGGACATATCATGTGGGGCTCCGACCGGCCGTTTGGGGAACCGAATGCCGTCTTTCTCCGAAGGCAGGAAGTTTCTCGAGAAGTTGCCCGAGCCCAGGTGGGCCGCGCCGGGGCAGACACCCAACAGCTAGTCACTCGCGCTTCCCGTGTGGCCGCCGTTCCTCCCTGCTCTGAGGGCCTGGGTCCCGTCCGCCCGTAGGTCTGTGCAGGTGGAAGAGGCATGCCTTGGGCCTCAGCGCCGAGTGGCCAGATGAGACCAGCGACTATTGTAGCTGCATGGATCGCGTGGTTGCTCACTGCGGGCCGTGCCGGCGCCGTGCGTTCCTCTGACCACAGGGGGGCGGGCGGGGGGCTGTACTGCTGTCCCATTTTATAGTCGGGCACGGAGGGGCCAAATAACTCGCATCACAATCTCGGTGCGGACAGAAAGATCCCCTTAGCGTTCAGGAAACTCTGCCCTTTCCCAGGGAAGTAGAGACGTGGGCGTGTTTTGAGAGAGAAGCCCATGCATACTAATTCGTCTTGACCTTCAGAGCCCTTGGTGAAGTCAAACGCTAGTTCAACGCCGGTGTGGGTGAGTGGGGGGGGGGCATCCCCAGAACAGAAGCCCTAAGCTTCAGCGGGCTGCGTCACCCCCACTCCTGCGCCCCAGTGCTGCCCCAGCAGCCCTCCTGCCCGTCCTGGGCATCTGCACTGGCTTGGGGACTGACTGCCCAAGAGCCGAAGGCCCTCGTCAGCCACACCGCAGAGGTCGGCGCCATGGCCGTCGCTTCTCATGTGCCCAAACCCAGCAAGGGCCTCGGCCGATCGGATGATTCCAGCTGGAAGGTGAGGTCCGGGGACTCCCAGCCCCCGCTCCCACCTCATCCGAGCTGACATAGGAAAGCAGGGCCCGGTCCCCCGAGCCAGCCTCTGGCTTCTGTCCCAGTGACAGGCGCAGAGCTCCCGCCGCCGTGTGCCAGGCCAGGCCTGGGCTCCACCTCGCGCAGCGACGCACCCCCGCCCCAGCCGCTCACCTGTCTCACCGTGTAAAAACCGAGAATTCAGTCCTGCCCACTCTAGATTTCTCAGCCTTTGGGGACCGGGGGGAAGTGAGTAACCCTGGGCCCGCCCACCCTGTCCGACCCTAGTGAAGCCCAAGGAGACGGCAGCGCTCCGCTCACTTTGAAAGTCTCTCCTGGAGCCTCCTGCCCAGCACGGGTCAAGGCCGGCCTTGCGGGCAGGCCGAGCTGATTTCTGACTGCTGGGCTGGGAGTCACAGCAAAGCAGGGAGAGTCGTCTGCCTGGGTCTCCATACAGGACAGCGGGGCCAGGCCTCTCCTGCCTCACTTGCCTCTGGGTCCACCCGGGGTTTGGGCTGACCCGGCAGCCCATCCCCCACACCCAGGCTCGAGCGCAGACCCCATGGCCCCGGCCTCCCTCCGCTCAGGTGAGGGAACTGGAAGGACAAACCCAGAAGCCAAGAAGGCTGGGCGCTGAGAGAACGAGACTGAAAGGCCTGGGGGGAGAGAGAGAGCTGCAGACCCAGAGACAGAGACGCCGAGAGATGAGCCTGGAGAGAGAGAGAAACCGACCAAAACGGAAAGCGGAACCGAGAGAAATCCCCAGGCCCAGAACACAAAGACACACAAGACAGGGAAGCAGAGGCAGACAGGGATTTTCTTTTAAAACATCGGCAGAAAGGAGACACGAAGAGACAAAGTAAAGGACGAAGGCCCGGAGATCCGCAGAGACAGAAGGAGAGAGAGAGAGCGAGCTGCGGTCAGGGACAGAACAAAGCCGCGTTTTGCATCCCAGGAAAGGCAGGAGATAGCGCTCACTTTGCGGAGCACACCCAAGCCAGACCCCGTCACCTCAGCGCCTGAGCTGGGAGCCTTTCTCTCGAGCCAGCAGGGCCATCCGGGCCCCAGGGAAGCCCACCGCCTGGCCTCTGCCTTGCCCATGGCACAGGCCAGCCCCAGCATTTCTAAGCTGTGCCCAGTTTTAAATGCCACCTCTTCCAAGACGCCCTCCCTGACTTCCCTTCTCCCTGAATGCTGTCTGCCTCCCCTGGAGAGTATCGTGTTCTCGCCGGAGGAAGCAGTCCTTATCTCCCCCCCATCCATCTCCTGTTCTGTCTGGGGCTCCTCCCGCAAGGGCAGGACTACGGGATTTCGGTGCTGGCTGCCACGCCACTATTGATTCGGGGGCTCGTCCTCATTACCCAGCGCCTCCTGTCTGTCTGTGAGTCCCAAGGAGGGAGTTAATTAAAATCAATGGCGAGTGAATAAACAGCACAGGAAACCCTCCACTCCCCGGTGCTCAGTTCCCAGCCGGGTCCGGGCCAGCCCTGCCGACCGGCCCTGGTGGCAGCCTGGCAGGGACACCAAGGAAGGAAGCATCCCGGGTGGTGGCGCACGCTCACCCCGCCCTCTGAGGTTGTCCTGGGATGTCCCCACCTCAACAGGTGAGGAAATAAAGCTAAGGTGGTCAGGCGGCCGAGATCTCCGGACTCTGGGGTCCAGGAGGGGGGTAGGCAGGCTCCGTACCTCTCCGACCTCACAGGCTTCGTTCCTATGAGGACAGGGCCCCCGACTGCGAGGCCACCTTTCTCCTCGTCCAGGCTTGGACTCTCCGGTTGTCCTAGAGGGAGTTTTCCAAACAAAGGAAGCTCCCGTTCGTGTGGCCTGGCCTTGGATTTGAAAGAAGAACGGGGTCCGTGTGAACAGGGCAACCCCCCCCCCCCCCCCCGCCCAGGCCCGCTCACGCCTTGCCCATGACAACCAGTCTCCGACAGCTCCTCCCCCCATTAGTCTGTCCCTGGCTTGGGCTGAGGCCACCAGCAGCCTGGCTTGTCCCTCTCGAGTGTCCTTCAAGGGGGAGGAGGCTGCGAGGAGGCGCCCGCCTGGTGCCAAGCGCACCCCTTCCGGAGATGGGACTGGCTCGCCAGCACCTTGCCGACCTCTGAGCCCGACGCGGGGCTCAAACTCACAAACCGTAAGAGCATGACCCGAGCGGAAGTCGGACGCTCGACTGACTAAACCTCGCAGGCGCCCGTACAGCTTTTTAAACTTGCGATGCCTTTTGTCCTGCTTGGTCTTGTTTTATGGGAGGTATTATTGTCTCCGCTTTACACACGAGAAGATTAGGGTTCAGAGGGACGAAAGCCCTCGGCCAGGCGTCCAGGGCAGGGCCAGAACTCAACCCTAGGTGTCGGGAGTGAGCCAGAAGTCGCTTGCATTGCAGCGGGCATGTTGGGGAGATAGGGGAGGAACCGGGCTGCCCGGGGAGGGGGGGCAGGACTCCTGAGGGAGCAGAGCCCGCAGGGCGAGGCCAGACCGCGCGGAGTGCCCTGCCCGCAGGGTGGGGAGGAAAGAGCAGAGATCTCAGCAGTAGGTCGGCCGGGGCTCAAATCCTAGCTCGGCCTGCAAAGGGCCCCTGAAGGCACCTGGGGCCCCCAGGGTCCTGTACATCACAACCCAGAAATCTCAGCCCCTTGGAAGAGGCCAGGCCGCCCCTGTGAGGCTGGCCCGGGCACCGAATACGGTGACTCCGAAGGCCAGCCCTACACCAGAATGACCCCCTCAGATAAGAAGCTCCTACCACGTGCTGGACACTGCCCGTGTTACCTGGCTAATGCAACCCAGAAAAGGACCCCTGGGAGCCCATCGGGGCACCCTCCCTCCTGCTACCGCCAAACAGAGCCCCAGGCTTGGGGGGCATCTCAGGGGAACTTCAGGCTGCAGGCCTGGCCCTGTTTGCGGGTGAGACAGCCCCCGCCCGTCCCAGGGGGGACAGGTCTGCGACCGCCCTCTGCAGCCTGGTAGGCTGGGTAAGGCTAATTGGGGATGTCTATGCGTTCCCCAGGGCCTCAGCATCTTTCCTTTACGTTAAAAAAAATTACTGTGTTTTTAGGAGGCAAAATTTTCCACCATCTGCTTCGCCTTGGCAGAATGTTTGCTGAAAATATCTCTCTTCCTCTCTAATTCCCCGTAGTTTCTGGGGGCTCTGGGAGCCTCCAGGTAGAGCAGCCGCTCACAAGTGCCTCCCAAGCTCCCAGGCTGTCCTGGTGCCAGGCAGGCGGGCGTTGTGGCCCCGAAGTCCCATCCCCCCACCTCTCACCCTGGGGTCTCTCCCCTGGTGATACAGGGCTGTGAAGTTGAATCCTAGGATTCGGACCGAGTAGCTGTCCAGGTTGGTCTCTGTGTGTGCCAAAAGCCTCAGAGGGGCCCACGGTCACAAGGAGGTGGTGGCAGAGAAGAGCTGGGAACCAGGTGCCCCCAGACCCAATGCAGTCCTGCGAGGCCAAGCGGCCAGCATCCTACCTGTCCCCTGGACCACCCCGGGCAGGGTGGCTTCCCTGGACGGCAGCTGCCACACGTGTCCTTCGAGGCAGTCAGGAAAGACTTTCCAAAAGGGAAGACTTCCCCCCACCTTCATGTACCCAAACTCCAAGTTTCCATGGTGACAGTCAAATTGCAAATCCATCTCAGAATGAGCCCGGGGAAAAGAAAAAAAAAAGCTGGCCTATCCCCAGAGAAGTGGGCATGGCTGGCGCTGGGGCTAGCCGCTACTGAGGCCGAGAGCCCAGCAGAGCGGGGCAGCCCTGCTGGGGCATGACGGGAAAATCTCAGGGACTCCAGCTCCCCAAGCAAGTGGTCGGGGGTCTCAGGCCACCGTGGTGGGGGAGGCCGTCCCTCCTCCCTGCCTCCCGGGGGAGCCAGGTGAATCCACTTGGTGACTCCTCCTCCTCGGGAGACCAGTGGGGCAGCCTTCTCTCTGGTGTTTTCCCATCTTCAGTCTGAAAAACCAGGCGTGGGCTGAATACCAGCACTCGCCGCCAAGCCATCCCGACGGTCTTTGGGGAATTCTCGGGGAAAAACTCAGCCTTCAGACGCAGTGTTTTGTCGAGGATGGAAGAGCAAGGGTCGAAAGATTTATGAGCCTAAAAGCGTTGTTAATAGACCTGGAAGATTTATGATCACAGCTGCTGTGCCGCGAGAAGGGCGGCAACGGCGATCGAAATGGCAAATTAGCCGAGGTTTGCGTTTTATGGTGACAGTCGAGGGGGAGGAAGAAGAAAAACTTCATCCCTTGCCGCCGGAGGAATGTTTGGGCAAATGGCGTTTGCGTTGGACCCTGGCCAGGGACATTCTCAGCAGTGTCCTCTTGGTGTGTTTCTTTCCCACCGACAGGAAATGCCAGGGCCAGGCGTGGACCCTGCTGGCTTCTTTTGGTTTCTTGCTTTCCAGTAGAGTTGATTACAGTGGATTCGAATGAGGTTGGGTTTGCGCCGCGAAGACCTGTAAGCTGAGGCCCGGCCCCAGCTCAAAATGCCAGATGCAAGGAGCAAAGATGCGCGAGCCAAGGGAGACACGGCCTGAGGCAAGGAGTCTTGTCGGCTGCCTGGTTCCTGCTCTGTGACACCTTTGTGAGCGGGGTTGTCATCTGGAACTGTTCCCCCCCCTTTCCGTGGCTGTGGGCATCGGAGGGTCTATCAAAGGAGGCAAAGAACAAGGCAACGGACTAACTCGGGAAGGGTGTCGTTTTTTCTAAAGCTTGCACAATACAGGCACATGGGAACCGCGCCGCTGCGTGGTGCCTCCCGAACTCCGCCTCCAAGATTTGGACGCTTTGGACAAGACATCCCCCCCCCACAAAAGCTGCTCTCCCAGCATACCCCGGCATAGTCTTCTTGCAGTTCAAGCTCGCTCTGGGACCCAGGTGACCCAACACCATGCACGCGTGACAGGTGACAGACCAGCGAGGAGGGTGAAGAAGCAGGATAAAGAGCTCACCACCATACTCGATCTCACGGTCCGTGAGTTCGAGGCCCGCGTCGGGCTCTGTGCTGACAGCTTGGAGCCTGGAGCCTGCTTCCGATTCTG
The DNA here is from genome assembly GCA_030068075.1 of Paguma larvata. NCBI lineage: Eukaryota > Metazoa > Chordata > Mammalia > Carnivora > Viverridae > Paguma > Paguma larvata. The sequence goes on from CM057843.1 coordinate 9,302,653, forward strand.
TGTCTCCCTCTCTCTCTCTCTCTCTCTCTGCTCCTCCCCCGCTCACGCTCTGTCTCTCAACAACGAATAAACATTTTTTAAAAATTAAAAAAAAAAAAGCAACTCGCCACCCTAACCTGAGTCCCGGACACCCTTTCCCATCATCTCCTTCGGAGCTCTCGGTATTTTGTGCCCTTTGGCGCCGAAGGATTGAGGCATCGTGTCAAGACTGGGGAACCACCTGTCCCCCAGGCCCCCTGCTGCCCCAGCTCTCTGCCTCCTCCCCGCCGGCCCCAGAATTATGATGATCGCGCATACGAAACATTGGGAAGACAGAGCATTCTGGGTCAAGAAGAAAGAGATACCCATAAGCATCTCTGCCAGAGCCTTGGGGAGGCCGATGTGGAGATCAGTCCCCACTCCCCTCAGGGACTTCCTCTGCTCCCCAGCTGCCAGACCGCTGCCGCGGGGGTGCAGAATCCTCCCAATTCCTTTGCGGCTGCCCCAAGGGAGACAGGAAGACACAGGAAGCTACTTCCTGCCCGCCTCCCACTCCCTTCGTCTGGGGACCCACAGGGTTGGTGTTTAGTCAGTCACTGAGTCAAAAGTACGTAAATGCTTATAAAACCCATGAGGTTCTGTCAGCAGAGTCATGATCAGAGCAACGGCCGGGACCTGCAAAGCAGTTGCAAGATCAATTAGGCCGTTGCGTTTCTCAAATACCATGAAGGGGCATCTGGACCCCGGCCCCTCTGGGTTCCCAGCTCCTCTCGCTTCTACATCACAAAAGCCCAAAAAGCCAAAGCAGAACTCTTTCTCGAAGGCAAGGAGGGAGAGAGAGCAGAAAAGGCAAAATCCTTGAGCAGAGAGACGAAGGAAAAGCTGGGAACCGCCACGCTGACGTCACTCGCGCCCCACCCACTCGGGTCAGGCTGGGCAGGAGAAGGTCACCAGCCTCAATCAGGGGTGCGCTTTGGCCCCTGCCCTCCAGGAGCCTGGGGTCCGCTGGGGGAAAGACACGGGCACCCCGAAAGCCAAGAGTGGCCGGACCAAAATGCATCGGGCATTCGGCCAGCCAGGCGCGGGTGATGGGAGGATGGGGTGTCCAGAAGCAGCCAGGAGAAGGGTGTCGGCTGGCTCAGTCGGTGGAGCACGTGACTCTTGATCTCGGGGTTGTGAGTTCGAGCCCCACGGTGGGTGTAGAGATGATTAAAGAAATACACAAAGAGGAGGCAGGAGAAGAGCCACGGGCAGGGCGTTCTGGGCAGCGGGAAGCCAGTCACTGCAGGAGGTACCGGCCGGCGGTTTGGTAGGAGCTCGGAGCGGCGTGGAGAAGCCTGGGTAAGGGCAGATTGTGCAGGATGAAGCTAGAGCAGCAGGCAAAGATCAGGAGTGTGGGCTCGTGGGTTACGGGGAGGCTCGAAACAGGGCCAGGCTGGGATCTGTGTGTTAGCCGGAGCGTTCCCCTCTGCGCAGAGGGAGGGGCCCGCAGGAGGGGCCCCGGGGTGGGGGAGGGAGGAAGCTGCTGAGGGAGACCGGACTGGAGACCTAAGACCCTGAGCTGGGAAGGGGCCGTGACCCCCGGCGAGGAGGCCACTGACTGCAGAACCATTTAGGAGGAGCACCTGGCAGAATGTGGGGATGAGGGAGAGAGAAGAGCCAAGAAGTCATCGGGGCTTCCCCAGCGTACCGGACGCGCTGCTACGGAAGCTGCGGGGCTGAGAGTCTCTTGACTATGGCTGGTCAGCTCCAAACCTCCGCTTGCCAAATTCTGTGACCCGTGACTCCCTGTGCTGACAGGTGACCCAGGCTGAAGGCACCAAGGCTTTCCAGGAGGCCCTAGATCCGGCTAGAAGCTACTTGGCGTGGGTCCTACTGCCGCCGCTCCCGTGCCCACCGTGGGTTTCCCTGCCCGACCAGGCTCGTCTTCCTGCAGGCTGTCCATGCTGGCTCGGGGTCCTCCTCTGTCAGCTGCTCCTCCAGGGGCCCGGCTGATCAGATGAAACCTGAGAGCCACCGCTGGCATAGACTGGTTTCACTTCCAGTCCCGTCTCCCACCAGACAAGTCCCAACGGCACGGGGCTGATTGGCAGATAGTGCTGTCTAGGCACCTGGCATAGTGCCGGGCCGAGGGCACCCAGCCCCTCCCAGCCTCCCTCCGGAACCAGCTGTCTCGTACTCCCTGGCAAGGGACACTGACTCTTTAATGTTTATTTATGGGGGGGGGGCGGGGGGCAGGTGGGCAGAGAGAGAGGGAGACACAGAATCCGAAGCAGGCTCCAGGCTCTGAGCCGTCAGCACAGAGCCCGACGCGGGGCTCGAACTCCAAAACTGTGAGATCATGACCTGAGCCGAAGTCGGACACTTACACCGACTGAGCCACCCAGGCACCCCAAGGCACACTGACTCTTACCCCATCCACGGAGTCAGTCCCCTCTGAGAGCTCCTTACCTGTGATCCCAGACCTTTCTGTGCTGTTGGACTTGGTATTAGAATTACATCATTTAATTAAATGTTACATAAACTGATGAAAAGAGCCAGCAAAGACAGTCATTTCATTAAAACTAGGACTTTGGAAAGTCTCGATAGAAGCTACTTGCTTAAAAAAGCCATCGAATCAGGTGTGGGCAGGGCGACTGTAAAAGGCAGGAGAAAGGACTGGAAAAGACGGGAAGGATTCTGCACTCCTGCTCTGCCAGCGTCGTTAAGCCGTGCTCCAGTTTGCAGAAACCGAGCCCGGGAATCACAGACAAAGCAATATGGAAGCGGCTTAGACACGGGAGACCGTGTGGACCCGACCACAAAGCAGCACCCAACCCTGCATCAAAACATTGGCGAACGGCGTACATTTCTGTGCTTAAAATGAAAATAGAGGGGCCCCCCGGGCGGCTCAGTGGCTTAAGCGTGCGACTCTTGATTTCGGCTCGGGTCGCCGTCTCGCAGTTCGTGGGATCGAGCCTTGCCATCAGGGATTCTCTTCTCTTGGGATTCTCGCTCTCTCCTCTCTTTCTACCCCGTGTGCATGTGCGCACGCTCTCTCAAAATAAACTTTAAAAAAATTTAAATAGAATGTTTAACCTATGAATATATCCTGTATTACGACTCCCACTATTGATTAGCCAGCCAAATATGGTCCCGTTTCATCCAGGAAAGATTTCTACCACAGCAGGTGTCTGCCGCGAGAGCTCCCCTGCTCCCCTCTCCTGGGACTCAGGTCTCATCAGCCCAGCTCCCTCCTGCACTCACAGGGCCCCACCGTGACTTACTGGAAGATCCGGGGTGAGCCCCGCGGCCCGCTGACTCCCACTTCATTGCTTCCAGTAAAATCAGAGGGGTCGCAAACACAGCGTGTGGAGCCAGCCTGCTAGGGGACTAATCCCAGCTCTCCCACTTACTGCCGTGGGCCAGTGCCTCAGTTTCCTCACCCGTGACTCAAAGATAACCCTATCTTACAGGGGTTGTCGCGAAGCCTCAGGGAGTTAGCACACGTGAGGTGCTGGGGGAGGGCTTCCGGAGGGCCAGCCAGGACTGGCGGTTTCCTTACAAGCGGAGAGGCTTTGCCTGGTTACAAGGCCAAACCGCATGGCTTCACACCTCTCGGCATTGCCAAGTGCCAAGGGTGGTAGCGCTGGTACCGAAGGAGGTCATTGGCGCCCGTCACAGCAAGGGGCTTCTGCGTGTGCCCCTGGGGCGGGTCCTGCTCACACCGGACCCGAGTCACAGCCTTCTCCCACCAGGACTCGCCTGTTGGGTGACAGAAAGGAGTGCCCTGCCGTCCCCGTCCCCAGGCCTTTGTTCGTGTGCCCCAGACCCAAGGACCCGCGGATGATCTCTGCCTCTCCGCCCTGGCAGAGGGGAGGCCTGCCCCAGCCCCTCCAACCTGCGTGCCTGCTGGTAGTGACCAGTGACGGTAACCTCCTATGCTGGTGTCTGTTCTTTCCAGTGGTTTCCAGCGACAGTGACAGTGACTCAGATCTCAGCTCCTCCAGCCTGGAGGACAGACTCCTTCCGACCGGGCCGAGGGACCCCAAAGGTGACAAACCCCGGGGGGAGTCAGGTAAGCGTAGCAAGTGCGCTGCTCGGTTCCGAAGCCCCGGGTGCCGGCGGCTTCGCTGCTTCCTCGGGTCGCGGCTCCCCGGCAGGTGTGTACGGAGTTTTTCTAGATCGGGGAGGAGAAGCGGGCCTGGGGCGGGGACGCATGAGCTGAAGCTTGGCGCCACCGCAGAGCAGAGGGAGAGGAGCCCCAGGTGTGTGTGTGCAGGGGCGGGGGAGGGAGGGCGGATCTAACCAGCCCGCCTGAACACCCAGAATCCCTCCCCACGCTCACCGCCAGCATCCCCAAGATGACGCTGTGTCCCGTGGGGGATGACAGCCGCGAAAATCAGGAACGCAGTTCCCTGGGCTCAGCTCTGCTGTGAAACTACAGTGGGGCCCTGAACGCCTATGTTGACCGTTTGGGCCTCCGTTTCCTTCTTTTTTTTTTTTTATTTTTTAAGTTTATTTATTCTGAGAGAGAGAGAGAGAGAGTGGGGAGGGGCAGAGAGAGGGAGAGAGAGAATCCCAAGCAGGCTCCGCCCTGTCAGCCCAGAGCCCAAAGCGGGGCTCGAACTCCCAAACCATGAGATCATGACCTGACCCAAAATCGAGAGCTGGTCTCTTAACCGAATGAGCCCCCCAGGCGCCCCCTCTATTTCCCTCTGTTTCGCAGGTGGTCCCCAAAGTTTCTTCTGAGTTTGACATCCCTGAACTCTCCTCTGTGACCTTGTCACATGAAAGACAGTTAACGGGGCCTCGAGGCTGGTGCAGAGAAGGGCTCGGGCACATTTGCCTTCCTTTAAACACAGGAAGGGCCTTCCCGGGACCAGCGTCATTCAGAGTTACTCCAGAGGTTCGAAGTGGGATATTTGAAAGACATTTCAGGGAGGCTGGTTTTAGTGCATAAGCAAAGGGCTTTCTAATAATGGCCCCGAGCTGGAATGACATGCCTCCCGGTGCCGTCCCGGGGCTGGGCGATCTGCCAGGGCTGATAGGGAAGGAACTCCCGGCGGGGACGGCAGCTCGGGCTAGATCAGAGACGGCAGGTGCCCGGCACACACACTTCTGCACTCACGCCTGTGCCCATGGCAGACATTACTAGTGGATCATGATACTCTTTCCCACAGAGCCTGCCACAGCCTCAGAATCCTCCTTGGCACAGGCCCCGCCTCTGCGCTCTCCACCCTGGCAAGGATCACAACCGCATCTGAGGCAGATTCGTTGGTTAATAAAGGCAGCCATTAATAACCCCACGGCGGGGTGGGGTGCAGGGCGCCTGGCTGGCTCAGTCGGTAGAGCTCCGGGCCGTGAGTTCAAGCCCTGCATTGGGTGTAGAGATTACCGAAATAGACAAACTTAAAAATAACCCCATTGGATTATGGAGACATACCCCCTCCTCTCCTCGCTCTACGAAGTCAGGAGGAACTCCTCCCTTTTGCCAGTGTTCATGTGCGTGCATTGTTCCTCACCGAGCTGACCCAAGGGCCCGTGCGGTGGCCCGTATATATCCTGGGCCGATCAGCACAGGCCAGGAGGTGGGGTCACAGCAGAACACATAAGGGGCTCAGGGCATACGATCCCGCAGATGCCCACCGCAGTTTCAAGTGAGAAGAGTTCGGCTCAGCTCCTCGTCAGGCTAACATCGTCCCTGTCTCAAGGTCCAGAAAGCCACCCGAGGTCTCTTACAGGTGGCCGCACGGAGTCCCCCAAGGTGAGGCCCGCCCGCCAACCCGGCCACCCCTCGGAGAGCCAGAGCAGCCTGGCCGGCGAGACCGGGACCGGTTCTGCGGACCCGCAGCCGGGCACCCCGCCCCGGCCGGACCCCAAGGGCCCCGGTGAGTACCAAGCCGCCCCCTCTAACCCGCCCACCTCCTCTCCCTCTTCAGCTCCCCGTGGTCCTCCTCCCTCGCTCCCTCAAGCCGCCCAAACAGGAGAGTGCCACGTGAATTCGGCAATTCTGTGTTTATTGAGCACCATGCCAGGCACTGGGGGAGCAGAGGGGAGCCAGGCCCCACCCCTGCCTGCAGCACACAGAGAGGGACCCAAAATAACCACAACCACCCCATCCGTTCTTAGCAATCATAACAACGGGTGTTACCATCCACCCCTTTGGACAACGTGTAATCTTTCGAAGCATTTCCCCGTCTCTGCAGTGGCCTTAGCAACTCCCATTTCAAGAGCGCCTACTGTGTGCCAAGCACCCCAGTCCTCACCAAGCCCCACTGGGTGTCCGGCCTGGGCAGGTGGCCGACAGGCCTTGACCTCCAGAAACCTAGCATGTGGCTGAGGAATCCGAGTCAACTCGCCCAGATCAGCCCAGACCGAAATCAGAGGGAGAATTCAGGACCCGCGGAGCTGGCGGCTTAGAGCCCGGGAGGGGCAGAGGGAGACGGAGAGAGTCTTAAGCAGGGTCCACGCTCTGTGTGGAGCCCAACACGGGGCTCAGTCTCACAAACCTGAGCCAAAGTCAGGCCATCTCGATTTGAGCCGTCCAGGCGCCCCGAAGATCCCCTTGCTTTCAGTACTATAGTAGTGGCTGGGAGACTCATTACCCCCGTTTGACAGGTGTGGAAGCCAAGCGTGAGAACCCAGCCTCCACCCTGCTGTGCCCGTTGTCCCTGCCCGGTGAACTGGGGACCATCGTGCGAGGGGGGTGGGCGCGGTGAGGTCCTCAGTGCTGCCCCCCCCCCAGGGTCGCCTGGCTGGCTCAGTCAGTGGCCCACGCGACTCTTGATCTCAGGGTTGTCAGTTCGAGACCCACATTGGATGCAGAGAGGACTTAAAAAATAAACTCTTGGGGCGCCTGGGGGGCTCAGTCGGTTAAGTGTCCAACTTCAGCTCAGGTCATGGTCTCGTGGTTCGTGGGTTCGATGGAGCCTCACGGCCGGCTCTGTGCTGACAGCTCGGAGCCCGGAGCCTGCTTCGGATTCTGTGTCTCCCTCTCTCTCTCTGCCCCTCCCCTGCTCACACTCTGTCTCTCTCAAAAAGAAAAAAACATTAAAAAAAATTTTTTTTAAGTACAATCTTCAAAAAAGGGAAAGAAAGAAGCCCCAGCTGGACCTGGCCCCCCGGGCCAGCAGACTGGTGGGCACGCAGCACACGTGTCGTGCGGGTCGGCACAGCAGCTGACCCCTGCAGCGGTCTGCGGGCAGATCGCGAGGGCATCTGCATGCAGGGGTGCGGGAGCCCGGTGTGCTGCAGTCACCCTCCCGGAAACCTCGTGGGAGCTCCCACCCACTCCCTGCCTTCCCTCCTCCCCTTTCTCCTGCCTCGATGGTGCCAGGAAGCCACGGGGCAAGGGCGTGTAAGAGAGGCTGCGCCGGGCGAGTCTCTGGGAGAGAGCGGCCCCGTGACCGTGGCTGCGGAGTGGACCCTCTCCCCCCCTTCCAGCCTCCTGAAACCCTCCACGGAGGCCCGTTTGGATTCAGCCGCGTTTTAGTCCCAGCCCTGCCGCCCACAGACATGTGAACCTGGACAGACCATAAAATTCAACCGTACGAAATTGCCTTTTCATGGATGAAAAAGAGCCAGATATTGGCAATCGTGGGACTCAACTGAATATTTGATCTCTCTGTGCCCAGTTCCATTATTGCGACAGCGGGGACCCCCCCCCGCCCCATGTTCCTCGTGGGGTCGCAGGGAGGGTAAATGCAGTGGCCGAGCTCAGTGCCTGCCCGGAGTACATCTTCAGCAAACAGCAGTGGGACGGGCCGTGTGGCCCAGAGCAGAGAGAGCGTCCAGGGCTTATGAAACGACTCAGAGAGGATTGGTCTCAGGGAAGTTTTTTTTTGTTTTTTTTTTTTTGAGAGAGCACAAGTGGGGGAGGGGCAGAGAGAAGGGGACAGAGGATCGGATGCGGGCTCTGCGCCGACAGCTGTGAGCCCCATGCGGGGCTCGAACTCACGAACAGTGAGATCATGACCGGAGCCGAGGTCGGATGCTCAACCGACCGAGCCGCCCGGGTGCCCCGACAGGGAAGTTTTATATTCCCACGCCCATGTGCTCTTTCTGGCGTCTAAGACCACCCGCGTCCATGACCCTGGGTACGGGTGGGTGGGCACAGCGAAGCACAGAGAGTAGACGATTTGCCAGCAACGACGCAATGAGACGGAGCGGATCTCAGGCCGGGGCGCCCGCCCCCCGGCCTGCCCGGAAGATCCCTGTCGGGTTTCAGAGACGGCCGCCGCTTCAGGTGCGGGGCCACCCTGGCAAGGAGCCTGCCTTCCCTGCCACCACCTCCACTTCATTCCCAAGGGTCAAGCTGTCACTGGGGAGGGACTCTGCCTCTACTTACCCTATAGTGGCCTTTTCTTTCCTCTCCCCTCAAGGCACAAGGCACGCCCGGGCGAGTCCCCGCTGCTGACGTGGCCTCTGAAAGTCCCCTCTGTCCGCCCGGCAGAGGCACGACGGGTACACGGGGCCGACGACGTTCGGTGGAAGAGGCTGAGAGCGAGAAAAAGCCAGAAGGGTCCCGGGGCCTCTCCCAGCTCCTTCCTGACCAGTCTCGGAGCCCTCAGCCGGCCGGCCCTGTTGGACGTGACCTCTGACTCGACAAACCAGTGTTTGTGGGGCTGAGTCTGCTTCCCCCCTTACTCAGTGCCTCTCTGCACCCTTCTCTCCTGGTCACCCTCCTCACCCACCCCCCAGCCCCCAGCCACGTCGCTCACCCATGACCTTTATTTATTGTCCTTTGCCCGCACCCTCCCCCGGCTTCCCTCCTTGTGCATTTTAAGTTTGCCCTTGTCTTGGGTTGGGCTGCAAGGGCCTTTGGGCCAGCCTGAGGGCCCCCCCCCCTACATGCACTGCAGTTTTAGAGGGCACTGGGCTGGGCTTTCTCCATACTTGTATTAACGGAAGAAATACCCAACCCTGAACATTGCCCTTCAGAGCTGAGCTTGGCCTCTAGAGGTGAGCGCTGGGTCTGGAGAGTGGGGGATGAGAGACTCGCCTACCCTCCCTCTGCCCGGGACTCTGGAAATTGGGAGCGACATCCTCCCTGCGTTGGAAGCCGGCCCAGGAGCTGTGGCTGAAACCCGGCTCTTGCTTAGGTTTCCTGGAACCCCTCCGTGGGCCTCCCCAAGTCTTGCTCAGCCTCTCCCCGGCTGGCGGAGCTGGGAAGGGTTCTGGCGGACACTGTGAATTTGAAGAGCAGCCTTCAGCCGAGTCCCCAGCTGGGGTGCGAGGCTCCCCTAAGCCTTCAGTTCACTTCTCTTCAGTAGGTTCAGTTTGGCATGAAAAATAAGTAATTCAGAGTGTGAGCAACTGCTTCTGGAAAACCCTTCCCTGAAGACAGAGATTGAGTGAGAGAGAGAGAGAGAGAGAGAGAGAGAGTGTGTGTGTGTGTGTGTGTGTGTGTGTGTGTGTCGGTGTCTGCTTCTCTCCTCCTTCCTGCCACTCTCCCGCTGGCCCCCATACGGGTCCTGGAAGGGCCTGTCTCTGGGCGCTCAGGCCCCCACCGTTAAGCTTTTTTGCCCTTGCCGCTGGCAGACGTGAAATGACTGACTGTTTCCCTGTGACAAGTTATGCTTCCGAATTCAATAAAGATTAGAATTTGCATTGAGCCCGTGTGGTGATCAAAAGAGCACAGTCGCTTATGTTTCCGAGATGCGTGGATCGAGAGATGGATGGAAAGGAGTGCGGTATGTTGGCACTGGAGCGGTCCCTAAGCCGCAGCGAAAGGCATGAGCTGGATTGTGTGTGTTAGGAGCGCTCACAAACCTCACCATGAATGGAAAAACAAGGCCATCGATGTTTTAAAAAAAAGAAAATTAAGTATGCCTACAAATAATCAAAATGAGTTCTACAAACTTTTTTTTCATTTTAAAAATTTTATTTTTATTTCTGAGAGAGAGACACAGAGACAGAGTGCAAGCGGAGGAGGGGCAGAGAGAGAGGGAGACGCAGACTCCGAAGCAGGCTCCAGGCTCTGAGCTGTCAGCACAGAGCCCGACGCAGGGCGGGAACCCATGAAACGCGAGATCATGACCTGAGCTAAAGTCATGATCTTCGGCTCAGGTCATGATCTCGCGGTTCGTGAGTTCCAGCCCCGCGTCGGGCTCTTTGCTGACAGCTCAGAGCCTGGAGCCTGCTTCGGAGTCTGCGTCTCCCTCTCTCTCTGCCCTCTTCCCTGCTCACACTCTGTCTCTCTGTCTCTCAAAAATAAACATACATTAAAAAAATTTTTTTGAAAGAATTTACAAATGCATCATAAGGGACAGAAGATGAGAGAAAAACCTCCCAGGAAGTAAAACACAAAAAGGTATGAAAGTACGGGCGGAAGTCAAGAACATTGGACTACCCCAAGGTGAGATCCTTGCAAAAGGTCCAACCTCCAGCTGCTGGGAATTTCGAACCCGGAAACAAAGTCAAGGGGAGGGAACTGTTGAAGAAATTATGCCCACCCCCGGAGGTCTTGCCAGAACAGCTTCTCGCTCACCAGGCCTGGTCCAGGGACTGAGAGCGAACGTGGAACAGACTCCCGGCTGGAGCGCCACGCTCCGAGGAGCCCCGGCCTAGGGCCGTGCTCCTCGGCGGAATGACCCGGGGGCCGCCGCACTGGACCCCGCCCCGGGAGATTCCGGTTTCATCACTTTGGGGCACAGCCTTGACCTCAGGATTTTGGAAACCGACCCCACGTGACTCCCAGGTGCTGGCAGACGGACAGCCCTGCCCAGAACAAACTCTTCCCGGTGGGCTCCAGGAGACGCGTTCCGAACATTCGAGCTGTACCTTATTTTATGAGCTAAAACTTGGAAGCGACCCAAATAACATCAACAGATGAATAGATCCAGAAGCTGGGATCCGGCGGAGTCCACGGCTTCTCCTGCGGCAGTGAGAGCCGGCACTCTGGGCCCAGATGACTCTCGTGAACAACCTGAGCAAAGAAACAGATGGCAGGATAATGTGTACGTTATGACACCGTCTATATATAGATGGTAAGACACGGGGAAATGACATAGATTAACATATATTTTATGCAGCAAAAGAATAAAGAAATACACAGGCAGGTAAACAACAGATCTCAAGAAGGAGCCGGCTAAGGGGGTGCCTGGACGGCTCAGTGGGTTAAGCGTCCGACTGCAGCTCAGGTCACGATCTCACAGTTTGTGAGTTCAAGCCCCGCGTCAGGCTCTGTGCTGACAGCTCAGCTCGCTCAAGGCCTGGAGCCTGCTTGGGATTCTGTGTCTCCTTCTCTCTCTGCCCCTCCCCCACTCGTGCTCTGTCTCTTTCTCTCTCAAAGATAAATAAATGTAAAAAAAAAAAAGGGGGGGTTAGCTAAGGAAGGGTTTCAACGTATTGGTAATTTTATTTCATTTATTTATTTTTGAGTGAGAGCGTGAGCAGGGGAGGGGCAGAGAGAGAGGGAGAGAGAGAGAATCCCAAGCAGGCTCCACGCTGTCAGCTCGATCTCACAAACTATGAGATTATGATCTGAACTGAGATCAAGAATCAGCCGCTTAACCGAACCGAGCCACCCACCCGGCGCCCCTATTGCTGTTTTAATGTCCTTGATGAATAGGCGGCTTTGCAGTATTTGTATCCTAATAGTTCATTGTATATGGTATTTGCATTGATTTTACACATCTGAAATCTTTCAAAATTAAACAGTTTAAGGAACTATAGCAGGCCTTCTTATCATGAAGTGTCGGGACACCAGGATTGAAAATCCTAAATAGGGGCGCCTGGGTGGCTCAGTCAATTAAGAGTCTGACTTCGGCTCAGGTCATGATCTCACGGTCTGAGTTTGAGCCCCGCGTCGGGCTCTGTGCTGACAGCTGAGAGCCTGGAGCCTGCTTCGGATTCTGTGTCTCCCTCTCTCTCTGCCCACCCCCATGCACGCTCTGTCTCTCAAAAATAAATAAAATGTCAAAAAAAAATTTTTTTGAATCCTAAATAAAAAAATCCTCAAACCTTCCAAAAGGGGAAAACGAAAAAAAAAAAAAAAACAAGTCATGTATCAAGGATCAGGAATTTTAAATGGCATTGAAATTCTCAGCAGATTTTGAAAGAACATCTTCTGAATTCTGATAGGAAATGGTTTCTTTTAATGTTTACTTCTTTATTTTGAGAGCAAGCACGTGCACACGAGCAGGGGAGGGGCAGAGAGAGAAGGAGAGAGGACCCCAAGCAGGCTCCACACTGTCCGCGCAGAGCCCACCCGACCCAGGGCTCAATCTCACGAACCGTGAGATCATGACCTGAGCCAAGGTCAGACGCGGACTGAGCCACCCAGGCACCGCCCCCCCGCCATTCTCACTCTGCACCAGGCCCTGCAAATTACATAGCTGGTCCTGACTGGCCTGCAGACCATAAGCATAGCCAGACCCTCGTCAAGGCCTGGTGAGGCGAGTCCTTAGGCCCCCCCTCCTGGGCTAGAGGCCAGAGCCCCTGGCTGGAAATGTGGGACACAGGGCTTCCTGCTGTCCCTGCTGCCAGCCCTCCGCCTCTGTCCCTCCCCGTCTACGAGATTGGAGAACTGAAATAAATAGTTTTCTGTTTAATTTTTTTAACATTCATTTTTGAGAGACAGAGTGTGAGCGGGGGAGGGGCAGAAAGAGAGAGAGAGAGGGAGACACAGAATCCGAAGCAGGCTCCAGGCTCCGAGCTGTCAGCACAGAGCCCGACGGGGGGCTTGAACTCACGGACTTTGAGATCATGACCTGAGCTGAAGTCGGACGTTTAACCGACTGAGCCACCCAGGCGCCCCTAAATACAGAGTTTTCTAACTGTGCTCACTGGGGGGGGGCGGGCAGAGGGGGCATAAGAAGTCCCAGGGGGCAGTTTGGAACCCATGCCCGCCCCTACTGCCACAGAGGGACTCCCCTCTGACCTGTTCTCTCCGCTTGGTTCCACGGCAGGAAGGAGGCAGGGACGGCTAGAAACTGACCTGTTTGGATCGCCCACCCCGGGCCGCCCACGCATGCGCTCTGCCCCTGGGGAGGAAGGAAGGAGAAGCCTCCAGCATAAGGCTGCCGGGCCCAGCGGTGGGAGAGGTGCCCCAGGTACCAGCCCGAACTCCTTATCGGCGGGGGATGGGGGGGAAAGGGGGGGAAGACATCAGGAGCGCGCTCGCGTGCGCGCACACGCACACACTAGTGCGCACGGACACACTGGCCTTGCCCGGACCGTGTTGGGGACCAGGGCCCTGCCAGGCAGGCGTTGGCAGAGCCCCAGAGCAACAGGCGCAGGCCTCTGACCTGCGCGCCCCAGGCCACCTGTGCAGAGCCAAGGCGAGCGTGGTCCCGCGGTACCCCGAGAGGTGGAGGAGAGGGGGCCGGCTGGGGGGAGGGGAGAGCCCCAGGGGGCCCTGACGGAGCTGCCCCTTCGTCTTCACCCAGGCAGGCGGGCCCCAGGATGCCGGCGGCTTCTTCTTCGGTGCCAATTACTGGAGAAGTAATTCGGCGTGCTCGCCCCCTGCCTCTCGGCACACACCCCTCGGGGACATTTTAAGTCCGACTGTCCCTGCCGCGCAGCTGACAAATGAAGCCGCTCCCTGGCTCCCTCCCTCCTTCCTGAGTGCCTGTGCCTCCACCCCTCTGCCCAGGCCCATTGCCCAGGGCGTTCTCGTCCCGCGACCCTCCTCCCCGCGGGCTGGCGCCTGGCAGCCACCGCCTGGGCTCTGCTTCCCGGCGCGCTGCGGCAGGGCGGGGTTCCCTGCGGTCCGCCCACCCCACGGGTCCCTACGGCCAGGAGCCGCGTCTCCCTCGGCTTTGGTTAGCTGTCAGGAAACACTGCCGGCTGGCTGGGTGGGCAGGTGGACGAGTGGGCAGACGGGTGGATGGAGAGAGGGATGGAACCGATCCCAAACGTGGCCTTTTCCCAACGCTGAGGGCTTTCCAAGTCGGAACAGATGACTGACTCAACACAGCTCCCCGCGAGGCGCAGCTGCTGTGATCCGAGCGGTCGGCCCCACCGTTCCTCTTGGGAAGAAGCTGTCTCGGTTTCGGAAAATACTCTTAAAGGCCGACTGCGGATGATCCCAAGAACACGCTTCACCAGGGGACCGGGCGCTCAAGAGATATGGGGAGTGAACAGCCATGGGGGCCCCGGGCCGACTTCTGCTCAGGTCATGATCACACGGTTTGTGAGTTCGAGCCCCGCGTGGGGCTCTGTGCTGATGGCTCGGAGCCTGGAGCCTGCTTCGGATTCTGTGGCTCCCTCTCTCTCCCCTCCCCTGCTTGTGTGCGTGCTCTCACTCTCTCTCTCTCTCAAAAATAAGTAAACATTTAAAAAAAGAAGCAGCAAACAGGTATTTTCAGAGACTGAAACCAGAGAGGTGGGGTGAGGCGGGGGATGCCTGGTGCGGCTCCCCCTGCCCCCCCCACGGTCATATACCCCGCAGGGGCGGCTGAAGCAATAGCGTGCCATGATCCCTTCCATGCTGTTGGCGCCGCAGTGATAAAGGCCACTCCTCACCCCACGCTGAACGTCCCCAGTGTCACCTGTGTGCTCAGATGCTCAAGGAGGCGGATTTGAATGAAGCAGGGCCTGAATCTCCCATCTGAATCTCTGTGGTTCAGAATCCTGAATATGGAAACTTAAGTCCGCCCCGCAACAGGGAGCTAACGCAGCCAAAGCAAGACCCCCAAGCCGGAGTGACACCGATGCTCGGGATTTTTCAGGAACCTCAGCAAAGGCTTTGGCCTTCCCCAGGGCACCGAGGGAGACCCCGAGGGCTCCTGTCCTGGATCCGAGGAGTGTGGAGGCTGCGGGCCAGTGTGACCACCCGTCCCGTCCCAGTCTCCCCGCCACTAAGGGGTTTCCCAGGACGCGGGATGAAAGTGCCAAAGCCGGCAAAGCTCCCGGGCCAACTGGGAAGAGCCCGTCTCCGGAAACAGCTGACGTGTGGCTCACGCGAGCCACGGCGGGCTGCCAGACGGCTCTTCGCCCAGCCCCCCTCTGTTAGTCCTCACAACCCTGGGAGGAAGACATTATTCCTCCCACTTCACAGATGAGGACACTGAGGCCGGGAGAGCTTAAGCGGCTTGCACAAGATAACACAGCCAGCAAGCGGCTGAGCCAGGACGTGAACCCACGGCCCCTGCTCTTAAGCCGTGGGTTCACGTCCGTGGTCTCTTGGGGAAAACTGAAATCGGCAGCCTCACTCCATGCTGTGGTCTGGGGCCTGCGTCTCCTTTTCTGGAACCATCCCCATTCCTGCCAGTGGCTTCGCCTTCCTCGGGCCCCCTAGCCGGGGACCCTAGCAGGCCTCTGCCACTCCCGGCCACAGGCCCAGCAGGGCCCTGCGGAACTCCGCCATATGCACCCAGCTCCCTGGCCCGGTTCGTATCCTCAGCCCTATCCCCCAGCTGATGGCAGAACCCCCCTCTCCTCCACCCCTCGAGTGGGAAGCAGCCCTTCCCGCCCAGCCCGGGGATTTCCAAGCTGGGAAACCAAACAGCTCAGCATGGAATAGGCTCAAACAGAGCCTGCTAATGGAAATAAGATGATAAATTATTCCGGGGAAAGAGTGATTTTGCTTATACTCTGCTTGACTCAAAACACTACAATCGCAGTAGAAATTGGAGGTGTCAGAGCCGGTATCTGGGGAAAGAGAAATGAAAGCATTTTGCCTCCTGCTATCAGTGCAGCCCCGGGGGTGAGAGAAATGTGAGGTCGGTCCAGGCCCGGGCACCCGGCTGCCCGGAGCGGGCGTGGCCTCCACGGAAGCCCCAGGCATTGGGACCTGCCACCAGCCGGCCGAGGAGGCTGGGGAGTTCAGGGCAGAGAGCCCAGGCCCCGGAGTTAGACAAAGCTGTGCTCCCTTCTTAGCTCTGGCACCAGCTGGCTGTGTGACCTGAGGCGAACAGCTTAACCTCTCTGGGACTCTGTCTCCTGGAGATAACAACAGGATTACATGAAAGAATACGGCGGCGCAGGCTTCAAACGTTGCCTCGCTCGTGGGTAGGGCAGTAAATGTCCTGATGTGCCCAGTCTTTCCGGTTGTGCCCACGCCCCGGGATCGGAGGAGCCCCAGACTAGCTACCCCGCTCTGGGTGCAAGATCCAGCAGGGGAGGACGCGAAGTACAGTTGGCCCCGTGACCCTGGAGTACCAGGCCCGCCCCGGGGGCCAGCTCCCAGGGGAAGCTGGGGCCCCCACCCCACACTGCTAACTCGAGGGGGAAGGGGCTGCCCGGACCGACCCTCCGCCTCCCGCCGGCCAAGGTGCTCCCGCCGTGGGGCCCTCCACTCTCTCGGAAGCTTCCAGATGACTGAAGTTCATCCTCTTCCGCTGCCTGTTGGGGTTTTGTTTTGGTTTCACGGTTGCTTTCTAGCCAGGTTTATGGCAAGGAAAAGGAGCACTCTTTTTCTCCAGACCAACATGTGAGTGCCTTGTCAGTTTCTGCCAGGCAGAAATGCCACAGCTTCGTCCCCACACTGAATGGCCCGGGGTCACGGGGACGGCTGCCTTCCCCCGACATGCTCTTGTTAGCAGGCCAGCCCCGGGTCGCCCTACACCCCAGACAGAATCTGCTCTGCGGTCCGCTGCCCCCGGGGCTGCTGCAAGGGAGACAAACAAGCTTCACCGAATCATTGTTCTTAATTTGCAGGAAGGCCAAAGCTTGGGCTCCGGACTGAACGCTGTTCTAAAGACGTGTTTTTTTTTTTTTTAACCGTTCGGAGGCCCTTTGATTCTGTCTCTTCCCCGGAACTGGCCGAGCGCCCAGGGCCGAAGTTGCCTTGAAGTCTGACGGCCGAAGGAGAAAAAGAGTTTCTGTCCATTTCGTTGTTAACTCAATCCGGAGCCCGAGCTGGTGGCGTAAACATTTCAGACCTCCTGGTTAGGGTTTCCTCACTAGATTGTCTCGGTAAGTACAAATACGACGCTGGGGGGGGGGGGGGCAGCTACGGAAGAAGTCCCGACTGCACGCTCGAGGTGTGCCGAGTGGTGGGCACCCGGAAAGGGCCCAAACTTCAGGGGGGCCACAAACCAGAAACCTCTCCCCCGGGGCGCCTGGGTGGCTCAGTCGGTTGTGTCCAACTTCTGCTCAGGTCATGATCTCACCATTTGTGGGTTCAAGCCCCGTGTCAGGCTCTGTGCTGACAGCTCAGAGCCTGGAACCTGCTTTGGATTCGGTGTCTCTGTCTCTCTCTGCCCCTCCCCCGCTCATGCTCGCTCTCTCTCTCTCTCTCTCTCTCTCTCTCTCTCTCTCTCTCTCTCCTTCTCTCAAAAATAAACATTAAAAATTTTTTTAAAAATCAGAACCACCATGTAAGATCACTCTCCTTTCAGAAAAGAAAGGAAAAAGAATCCCCAAAAAAGCCATCTTTTTCAAATTAAGCGGATTTAACTTTGTAAAACACTTACCATGTCGTCCTCTGCTTTTCCTGTTTTGCCATGGCTGGGTGAGGGCTCCGTGACAACCTGTCCGCCTCCCAGCCCTCGAGAACCACCAGGCGGGATCCAGACTCGGGAGCTGGATGCCAGAACTCCCAGGGTCGGTTCCGAGCAGCTCCCGTTGGCTGGGATGGGGCCGGGGACCCCGGGCCAGCTGCGGCAGCGGGAGACACAGCCGGCTTTGCATCCAGAGCCCGCCTCTCGTTAGTCCCAGGGTCCTGCAGAAAGTCCTCGTGCCTCGGTCCCCCGCTAAAATGGCAGCCGTCACCACGCACACCCCTCGTGGGCCTGTGAGGGGGACAGGTGCCCGGCACCCAGAGCCTGCTCACTCAGGCTTTGCTGGTGCCTTTTCCTTGCAGGTGTGTGTGTGTTCCGATGAGTCGGGGGACAGGAATGATCTCGGGGGACAGGAAGCATCCAGGCCAGGGAGCAGAGACACGGTGGACTGGCCTCCTGGCCGGTCAGGCCTGCCCTACACAGCAGCCCAGTGAAGTCCCCGAGATCATACCCAGCCCCGTCTCCCCCTGTGCTGAAACTTTACTTAACAAAGGCCGTCAGCAGGCCCCCTGGACGGAAGAGAGGGCTGGGGGGAGGGGGGAGGGGGCGAGACCCCCCTCCCCCCTGCACACGCACTGACATTCTCCGTCCTCTGAGCAACAAAGGGCCTCTGAACACGGACTCCGGTCTATGGAGCGGTGCGCCGTTGGGCCTGCGTACCCTGTGCACACGTGGGCGTGAACATGAATTCGCGCACCTGTACGGGCGTGTGCAGGGGTGTGTACGCGCGTGCGTGTGGTCACACGTGCGAGTGTGGGTGCCCAGATGCGGGTATGTAAGTGTGTTCGCGGAGACACGCTTGAGCACAAAAGAATTTAAAAGGTGCTTCTGACCTCTCCCTCTCTGCTCATTCCCCCTTCCGTTTTCTCCCTTTCTCTCTTGCCTGTAAGAAAAACAGAAAAGCCGCAGAAAGGATTAGAAGAGGCTCAGGGGACCCGGGGGTCACACAGAACTGGGACTGAATCCCAGCTCTGCCGTCTCCCATCCCAGGGACACCAAGCCTCGGTGTCCCATTGTAGGATCCGAGTGTTGGCCTGACCCGGCGTACCGCAGCGTGCATGCAGACGGGGGGACTGTCCCGTCTCGGGCTCTGGGCTCGGGAGGCTGGGTTCGAGGCCCATCCTGCAGGGTTCTGGCAGGGTGCCCTCGGGCAGTTTCTCACTCTCTCTGTGCCCTGTGTCAGTGTCTCTAAGAGAGCTCACCTTACGCAGGGGCCCTGAGGGTTAAGTGAGCCGTGCGTGTTTGGATCGCTGTCAGAACGGTGCCTGGCACACAGTAGGAGCTTTCCTCTGGCAGTTATTAAAATGCGTGTCGAGAAGCATTTAGAGAAAAAAAAGAGAGAAAGCAAAAAAACATTTAGAATTTTTTAGGAGGCATGGGACTGTTCTAAAATTGGATCGTGCTCATGGTTGCACAACCCTGTAACTGTACTCGAAATCATTAAATCGTTCGCTTAACACGGTTGGATTTTAGAGTGTATAAATTATACCTCAATAAAGCTGTTTCTTTTAATAAAGCGTTTAGAACCAAGCTGCAGAATAATGCATGCGGTATTGGTGCCATTTATAAAAAGTTTTAAAGTGTATAAAACAATACTTCTTGAATATAAATATGCAGAGTAAAAATATCAAAGGCAGCCCAGAAGGACCCTCATCAGCTGCATAATTAAATCGCCCCCGGGGCGCTCATGGGACCCAGGAAGGGGAAGTTACAGCTGTGATATTTTACAGCGTTGATATTTTTATTTATTTCAGAGAGAGAGGGCAAGCCGGGGAGGGGGGCAGAGGGAGACAGAGAGAGAGAGAGAGAGAGAGAGTGTCTCTCAAGCAGGCTCCACACTCGCGGGAGGGTGGTCCATCCCGCGATCCCGGGATCATGACCCGAGTTGAAATCAAGAGTCAGACTCTTAACCGACGAGCCACCCAGGCGCCACTTAGAGTTCACTGTAAGTTAGAAACCCTCTCAAAAAAAAAAAAAAAAGGTCATTTTGGGGAGAATGTGTTTGGGGTTTGTCACGTGACTCTCTACACTCATGTATTGAAATTCTAAATAGCGAGGGCTGTACCGGCAACTAGACTCCTCAGGATCCCCCCCAGGGACGTCCGGGGCTGCCGGCAACTAGACTCCTCAGGATCCCCCCCAGGGACGTCCGGGGCTGCCGTGGCTGTCCTCAGTCCCCATGGGGGCGGCCGGGCTGGAGGGGCCCCGCAGCCTGCCGCCCAGGCTCCCCGACGCCCCGAGCGCTGGCAGACACTTGGCAAAGGGGCCTCAGACAGCCTCCCTGCTTGCCCAGGCTCGCCACGTCTCCCGGCTGATGGATGACCTGAGCTTTGCCTCTCTCCTCCCTCTTACTGCTGCTGTCTCCAAGGCCACCCGCCCAGAGTGGGAGAGCGCATGCAGAGGGGAGGTGGGGGGGAGGCGCTGGGCGGGGCCTCTGCCGGGCTTCCCTGCTTCCTTCCACCCGGAACCCCAGGGTGTCGCCCACAGGCCGAGCTGGGCCCGGTTGGCCTGGGCTGCCTCTGTGCTCAGACCCCTCCCTTCAACCACCCCGAGCTCCCCCAGCCAGGGGCCGGGCGCGGTGCTGGGTGCCTGCCCCAAGGAGCTCACCGACAATCAGCAAGGAACAGGACCCGACCACAGATGCTTTGGTAGGGTTGTCAGGCTCTCCAGGAGCCGGGCTGCAGCTGAGATCTAAAAGGTGAGAATGAGCCACCCGTGAAGTGATTTGGTGCGAGGACGTTTTTGGAAAAGGAACTGGCTAGTGCAAAGGCCCTGAGGCCAGCCCATACTCGGTGTCAGTGGGCCTGTGCAGCAGAGGGTAGGATGAAGGAAATGAAATGGATTCCTCCTCAAGACTAAGTGCCCTCTGCCAAGGCCCTGTGGGAGGGGGTCAAGGTATAGTTCCCCCCCCCCCAGGGCCACCAGAACCCAGGCAGGGCCAAGGGAAGAGCCTCAGGAAAACACTGGCTTAATGGGCGGGCTTCAAGCCCTGAGCCCAGGCTGGGCCTAAAGGAACTCCAGATAGGGTCACTTGGGTGGCTTAGTCGGGCATCTGTCTCTTGATTTCAGCTCAGGTCATGATCTCATGCTTCGTGGAACTGACCCCTGCATCAGGCTCTGCCCTGGGAGCATAGAGCCTGCTTGGAATTCTTGGTCTCTCTCTCTCTCTCTCTCTCAAAATAATTAAGGAGAAAAAAAAGCAAAGTAATATAAACAAATGAATGAATGAATGATCCCAGCCGGCAGGGGAGGGGAGCCCCACACTCTCAGCCCCTCAGGCAAGGGGAAGTCCAGAGCCTCAAGCCCTGTCCCTGACTCAGAGTTACTGTATGACCTTGGACAGGTCAGGACAACCTCGGAGGCCCTCAGGCTCCCTGTTAGGAAAGATGGGCTGTGCTCGAGGAAGTCCTGCCTGCGGCCCCCCACCCCCAGCTGCAGAACCCTGGGAACATGACTGATTCCCAGGCCCCACTCCGGGCCTGCAGCCTGGGCTCCCTGAGGGCAGGTCCTGAGAGTCTCCCCAGGGGGTTCCAAGTCACATGGGTCAAGACTCCACACCTCGAGGACCACAGAGATGGAGCCGTCCCCTCCAGGCCCTCAAGAAACTTGACACCGTTGGGGAGACAGACTCTTTTTTTTTTTTTTTTTAATTGTTTTTCATGTTTCTTTATTTTTGAGACTGAGAGTGAGTGGGGGAGGGGCAGAGAGAGAGGGAGACACAGAATCCGAGGCAGTCTCCAGGCTCTGAGCTGCCAGCACAGAGCCCGATGTGGGGCTCGAACCCACGAACTGTGAGATCATGACCTGAGCTGAAGTTGGACGCTCAACTGATTGAGCCACGCAGGCGCCCCGAGACAGACTCTTAAACCCACATCACACGACGTGTGACAAGCCCTGTACTGTGTCACAGGCCCGGCCACAAGGGGGTATGGTGGAAAGAACACCTGCATCGGCCTCAGGGATGAACGACCACCGAGCAGGGCGTTGAGGGCAGCATAGGAGCGTGCCTGGTGATGGGGCAGGGGTGAGGGCAGCGGGTAGAGGCGTGGCAGCCCGGCCGCTGGGTATGTTTGGGCGCCAGACTGGGCCGTGGGAGAGGCGCTGGGCGAGCCGGAAGAACCGCGTCCTGTCCCAGACTCTGGCTCCAAATACAGACGCCGTGAAGGGCTCCACGCTCTCGCCCAGAGGCGGGCAGAACCCGTGGGGCGGCCGCATCCAGGGGCAGTGTGACGGGCAGGGTGACGCTCAGCAGGGCGTCAGGCCTCCATCCTCCACCCCCCTGCACACCCCAAGCTCCAGCCGACTCAACCGCACACAGTTCTGCAAACAGCCACACTCTCTCCGTGCAGACTGCGCCCCCGGCGGAGACCGACGTCTCCTTCCTCCATCCCCTTTGCTGAACTAACTCTTTCTCAGCCTTGGGTGGCAGGGACCCAGCAGGTGGGGGCAGGAGAGGCGGGGCAGCCGCTGCTAACCCCCCCCCACCCAGACCCTGGGCTCTATGGGCGAGCCCTCCGGCCTGCCCTGCAGTGTAGTGGGCCCCAGGGCAGTGGTCCCATGAAAGAGGAGGGTTGATCCAGGGCTGACAGATGCCGGGGACATGTACACAAGCCCCAGTCGGGCTCGACACCCCCTAACACACTGGCAAAGAGCTGTGCTCTGTTCTCTTCGGGTTCGGTGTGCCTGGCAAATCTGGCCTCTCCCTGGGAGTTGGGGAACAGTAACTGTCACCGCCCCGGGTGACAGGGCTGAACGCATCGGGGCCAGTGATGGGCAAGGGCATGGATTCTGGAGTCAAAGCTGCCTGGGCTCAGATGCTGGTCCTGCCTCCTTTTAGTTGTGGGACCTGGGGCAGTTGCCTCAGCCTCATATGCTTGGTGGGAAGTATTTTATTGTGGTGATTCTGTTTGTTGCAGTGTGCGGTGGAGAAACGTAACCAGTGCATCCGTGTCCAGCACGGAGCACAGCTGAACACTTAAAGCATTTGTTAAGCAAATGGATTTTTTTAAGGTTTATTTATTTACTTTGAGAGCAAGAACGTGCATGCAAGCGCGGGAAGGGCAGAGAGAGAGGGAGAGAGAGCATGCTTCACGCCGTCCGTGCAGAGCCTGACTCAGGGCTCCATCCCACAACCCGTGAGATCGGGGCCTGCGCTGAAACCGAGAGTCGGCCTCTTAACCAAGTGGCCGAGCGTAGGGAATGCCAGTTTCGGGGACCGCTTGGCTCTGCTTTGGGCTTTCGCAGGGTGCCAAGGGTTGTCAAACTGTTCTTCAGACCCTGAGACCCCAGAAGGCTGGGGCAGGTTGGAGACGCATGGCCCGTCGGGTGACAGAGTAGTCAGGAGCAGCAGGGGACCACAGGGGATGCTACCGTGCCCCGTGAGCGACGCGCCCCCACCTCTGGTGTCTGATCCCTGCACCCTGTCTGGGCTGCACGTGCGATTTAGGAACCGGCGTGGTCACAGGGCATGGCAGGGCCCGGGGCGTGGCCATGGGGGGTAGGGGCTGAAACGAAGCCACGGGGGAGGTGGTTGGCCATCGAGGGGTCCAGGACTGGGTGCGTTGTGTTGGGCGGCAAAGGCATCAGGAGCCATCAGAATGACGAGCGAGGGAAGATAGTGTGTGTGTCAGTGGGGGTCGGGATGCAGCCTGTTGGGAGGAGCCTCAGAAGGATTTGGGGCACCCCACTGCCAAAGGATGGAAGAGGGCGGTGACATGGTAGGGGAGGCCCAGGTCATCAGAGGTCTCGTTTACAGAAAAGCAAGAATATTCGAGACACAGGGACTGTGGCCAAGAGGGCAGGCGGCAGTGGGAGGAGGTGGGCCAGGGAAGCTCAGAGACGCTTGAGCACCCAGACCCCAGGCCGATGGGGGTGGGCGTCCTGCCACCTCTGCCCAGTAGAGGCCCCCCCGGAAGTCACAGCACCCTCCTGTGGAGAGTCCTGCCTCCGTGGGTCCTGGTGCTGGCTCCTGGCTCCCACCATCCGGCCGTGGAGCCGGCTTAGGATTGCCTCAGGGGCTGAGCTGCAGGCAGTTATGTTTTAAATAATTATAATCGTTTTATTGGGGCGTAATTGACATATATTCATATATTCGTGTAGGTGCGCGACATCACGATTTGATATTTGTGCTTAGTGTGAGGTGATCACCACAGGAAGTCTAGTTAACATACAGTCAGAATTTTTTTCAGAAAGGAAAAGAGGGGCGCCTGGGTGGCTCAGTCGGTTGAGCGGGCGACTTCAGCTCAGGTCATGATCTCACAGTCTGTGAGTTCAAGCCCCGCGTCGGGCTCTGTGCTGATGGCTCAGAGCCTGGAGCCTGCTTCGGATTCTGCGTCTGCCTCTCTGTCTCTCTGCCCTTCCCCTGCTCACGCTCTGTCTCTCAAAAATAAATAAACGTTAAAAAAATTATTTAAAAAAGGAAAAGAAATTTTTTGTGTGTGATGAGAACTTTTAAGGTCTGCTCTTAGCATCATTATTTTTTAATGGGCCCATGACAAAATGTTTACATTGTGGGCTTATATTTTTCCTGCTTTTGTATTGTGGTGAAATGTACGTAATAAAGCCTACCATTTTCACCATTTTTAAGTGTATGACCAGTGGGGTAAGTGCATACTCACAATGTTGTACACCAATCTATTTCTAGAACTGTTTTGTCTTCCCAAAGAGAAACTCCATACTCGTTAAATAATAACCCCCCAAACCTCTGGTAACTTCTGTCTACTTTCTGTCTCTCTCAATTCACCTATTTCAGGCTGATTTTTTTTTAATTAGTAATTCATGTATGTAGCAAAAAGGCACAGAGCAGAAAAGTTTCCCTGCCCCCCCCCAGTTCCCTTCCCAGGTGAACTGCGTTATCAATTCCTTTGCTCTTTCAGGGGTATCTTAGGCATATATGAAAATATACACGTATGTATATATCCTTTAATATGAAAAGGTTTCTAGCGCATCAGAATATCAGTATAGCTCCCATCTCGGTGTGCACACAGCTACCCTGTCCTTCTCGATGACTGTATACTGTCCCACCACAGGGGACTCACTCTGCATTCAACCTACCCCCTTATTGATAGAAACACTTCAGTTCTGGGAGCACCTGCGGGGCTCAATCGGTTAAGTGTCTCTTTATTTTTAATATTTATTTAGTTTTGAAGGAGAGAGAGACAGAGCATGAGCGGGTGAGGGGCAGAGAGGGAGGGAGACACAGAATCCAAAGCAGGCTCCAGGCTCTGAGCTGTCAGCACAGAGCCCGACACGGGGCTCGAACTCATGAACCGCCAGATCATGACCTGGGCTGAAGTCGGATGCTTAACTGACTGAGCCAGCCAGGCGACCCAAAAAGAAAAACTTTAAGAAGAAAACAGAGATTATTTTTATTATGTATGGATAGAGAAAAATGTGAAACGCAGGAAAGGTTAGAAAAATCTTCATTTATATGAAGTTTTAACACATGCAAAACAATACCGTGTGTTGTTTACAGTCGCATATGTATTTGGTATCTAGTTTATAGATGCATGGAGGGATGATTTTCAAATTCCGGCCAGCGGCTGCCTCTGGGGAGAGCAACAGGATCGAGGAGGACTATCCGGGCATTTCAAATGCATCTGTAATTTTTTTTTAATGTTTTTATTTCTTTTTGAGGGAGAGAGAGACAGAGCGAGCACAAGCAGGGGAGGGGCAGAGAGAGAGGGAGACACAGAATCGAAGCAGGCTCCAGGCTCCGAGCTGTCAGCACAGAGCCCCACTCGGGGCTCCGACTCACGAACCGTGAGATCATGACCTGGGCTGAAGTCCGATGCTTACCCGACAGAGCCCCCCAGGCGCCCCTGGAATTTTTTTTTTTAATTGTTCTAATTCTATATTAGCTTTTTCAAGGAGACTATCACACTTTGTTTGTAAGCTGGCTGGTCGGGTCAGGCAGCCTTTACGTTAGACTCTAGGCCTTTTTGGTATGACGGAAACATTTCATACATTTTAGAAGCAGAATGAGTTAAAATCAGAAAGCCGCCGTTGGCACCGCTAATGCCTTTGGAATTGCATCATTAATATAAAGCTGTTAGAGGGAACCTTTGCGGCTGGGTTTCCAAACTGCCAGTTAGGGCTCCCGCCCTAATGCCGAGATAGTCACCCCCGTCCTAAAGACATTCAGACAAGACCCAGGGCTCCGGCGGCAGGGTGGTGGCGGCACTGCTTCGTCTTCCAGTCATACCCCTTGTCCTCCAGCAGGTCATTTCGGAGCGACCCCTGAGGATTCAGTGTCCTCCTCTACTTCCATCTGATCTCCCGCCCGAGGCGGCTTGATCCCAGGCTAAGCCCCTCCCGCCAGGGGAGCCTCTCACTAGGCCCCTTTCCCACCCTCCAGCCGCACAGACCACACCCTGCCCTGAGGGAGTGTGTGAGTTCGAGTCCGGCTCGGCCCCTTGTGACCCTGGACCGGGTCCTCGGTCTCCACAAGCCTGTTTGCACACCCGGGAACGGGGGCGGGTGGGGGAGGGGCTCACACGCCCGCGGTCCGCACACCACCCCACGGGTGTCCCAGAAGGGGAAGGCGGTGAGCCTCTCTAAGCCACTGAGCCCATCCCGACAGCCCCGGGAGCGGCTGACATCGCCAGAACGACATCGCCAGGTGTTAACTCTTCCTGGCAGTAGACCTGGCACTAGTAAGTGCATCATGAATGATCACATCAAGTTCGCCCCTCGGCAGCCGCAGGCTACGACCGCAAACACTTCCGGTGACTCGCTTCCTCGGCCTTCCACCAGGCTCCCTGCGCCGAGACCACTGTGTGGGGCAAGGAGGAGGTAGGATCGGACCCTCCCGAATCTAAAGAAAAAGGGGGCTTCGTTCATCCCCAGGCCTCCTGCAGAACGCTGCCGGTGGGGGGGGAGGCGTCACAGAGGGGGTGCTGAATACATACTTGTTAAAGTGTGGCTTCTCAGGACCCCCCTGGGAGGGCTCTCCGTCACCCAGCCACAGGGCTTAGAACTCCTCCATCGGCCCCTCCTTCGGGGGAAAAATCCCTGTGAAGATAGAGAAGGCTCTTTTGGCACAACCTTCTCCTCCAGGAATCGGAGGAGAGTGGAGATGGGGGGTTCGCGGTAGGCCAGGGCCAGGGAGGGCCCTTCCTTCCAGGGCACGCGGATACCGGCCAGCGATGCCGACCAAGGACATCTGGCCAAGTGCCGAGTCATTTCCTCTCCAATGCCTGTCGCCTCCTGGAAGGCAAGGCTCTCCCTGGGCCTTCTCAGCCAGGAAAGAAGCTCTAATGCCGAAAGCGGTGTGTGCGGGACTTTGCCAGAGCACTCTAGAAATTCCAACACCCGCCCTCGCCTGGGTGTGAAGGGAGCAAACCAGGTTGCAAATCATTGTATTCAACCTTAGCCCCTTCGAACCCGGCGATGCTCTTAAAATTAATTGAGAAGAAAACTAACCCGGGGGCTCTTGTTAAGATGCATCTTGAGTCTTCACGTGCGTGCGCGTCCGAGTCAGGGGGTGTGGGACAGGGGCCTGGAATCGGCGTCATTAATACGCACCCTGCAGGTACAGACGGCTGGGCCGCCCTTCAAGGAACCCACTTCTACTTCACTGAACAGGGGCCTTGGGCGGGGGGCTCAGAAGCCTGTTGGGAGAAGCAGGTGGAGAGGAGGCGTGGGCACAGGTTTCCTGGGGGCTGTGACCAAGGGCAGATGGTCCCACTTAACTTCGCTAAGGGCCGGCCCAGCTGCCAGCACGGAAGGCAACGTGACCGATGGGGTCTGGCCACGTCCGGCTGCTTCCAGATCCCCATGCACCACCCCCCGCGCCCCCCCCCCCCCCCCGCCGCCCGTAGCCTCAGACAGGAAGAGGCGGCCAACTGCACTTCGCTGGTAGAGCAACAGAGGCAGGCACAGGGCATACGGAGCTCGTTTGCACCAGGAGGGCAGGGGCAAAAGAATTACGACGGACTGAGTGCCTGTGGCGTGCCATCCATCCTCGTCAGCGTTTCTCACAGACTTGTTCGCGGCCTCCCCCGTTCCACACTGAGGGCTCTAAGTTAAGCGACTTGACCAAAGTCAGACACGGTTAGGGGCCAGGAGACACTGGCTATTGAATCCAAACCTGCCTGACTCCCCAGCCCATGGTCTTTGAGGAAAAACGGACGCCTGCCCGGATAACAGCAGTCCTGCCCCTCCAGGGGGACCCTGCCCCTGCTCGGTGGGGCTCGTGGCTGGAGGAACTCAGACCGTGGAGTGGCTCTCCACTCTGCCACCTGCCAGACGTCGGCCCCACACACTCCTCCTCTCTCCAGCGGGCATCCCGGGTGCTTTGGAGACGACACCTTCCGCCCCACTTCTTCCAGACTCCCGGAGAGCCAGCACCTGCAGAGCCGAAAGCTGTGCGCTGATCCTCCAAAAAGCCAGACCCACAGACGGTCAAGAGGCCAGAGGGAGAGGTCAGCCGCCTTCTGTCCCACTCCCAGTGAACGCAGGGGTCCACCTTTGATGTCAAAAGGACACAGGGCCAGGGGTCAGCATATCCACCCTCGTTCCCGGTTAGTTGACTTCCTGAAGCCTCAGTTTCCCCCAATGTAAACAGATGGCAGTACTCTCTTGCTCCTCAAGGGAAGGAAGTATGAAGCGAGGGCTCGGGGTCTGTATCTTAATACCCACATCTTTACATACTTACTTTGCGACGCAGCCACCTCGGGCACAGAAGCTACTCTGGGCCTATTTAAGGACTAACCCCTTAAGCATTCCCGGAAATGAGAAACCCACTGTGTTAGGTGTCCAGGCTCTCCTGGCCTTCCCTTGGCCTCTGATTCTTGGAAGGTTGAATTTTTCTCCTACCAGACCCCCAGATTGTCCTTAGGGAGACCCCGGGCCAGTTCGTTCCCACTGTGACCACTGGGGCTGTGGCCTTCCCCTCCTCTTCCTCCTTAATGTGGGGCCGTCTCCATCCCAGAAGCTCAGGAGGAGCTCTGGGAAACAGCTCTGCTCTGACCCCTCAAGCTTCGTAGGGGTGGAGAGGAAGAGGCAGAGGAGGGGGGTGCGGAAGCTTCAAAAAAGTCAGATCCCATGGGTTCGAATCCCAGCTCTGCTACAAGCCAGCGGTCACTGTGGGCAAGTCGTCGTGCCTGAGGTTTAATTTCCCCGCCTGAGCACGGGAACAGGATGCCCTGTCTGCGTCATGGGATAATGTAAGGAATCAAAGCGATGACAGCTGCGAACGTTCTTGATATGGTCATACCGACTACCATCACCACCCAGGGCAGAACTTACCAGAAAACGGCATATGGTTCTCCATCATTTCTCGCCAGTGGGTCTCGTCTCCCACGGGAGGGGAGAAGAGCAAGCCAACCCTATTGAGCACCTCTGATCTGTCGTGTTCGGTGCTACAAGGGGCCTCACCATAATGCCGTGAGGTTGGACTTAGCCCCATTTCACAGATGAGGAAACTGAGGTTCCAAAAGATCAAATGATCTGTCAGAATGTAGCAGCTGGACGTGTGGAGAAAGAGCCTCCCCTCTCTTCTCTCTAGTTATGGTGGAGGGAGGGACACGCCCTTGGGGCTCTTCTCATTCAGGCTCATGGAAGGGACCCAGCCGAGAAGTTAAGTATTTCTGATCTGTCAAAAACCAGGCAGTAAACAGGATTCCGTCCCTGCCCAGGGCTTTCCGGAGACACCTGTATAAGCAGCAGCTATTCCCAACTGAGCTCTGTTCCCGGAAAGCCCTGGGCTGGGCCGCGGAGATTTGCTTAGTTATCTGACCACGTGGGAGGCCCGAGCAGGTGGGCAGGCAACGCCCTGCCTCCCCAGTCGGCATCCTCCATCACTCACTGGGCAGGTGTGGTCTGCCCTCCCCACTCCCGACCAGTCTGCGGTCAAGGTTCTCGCTCACCCTGTCCCCGTGGGCAGAGGGGGGACGGGTTCCTCAAACTGCTCACTAATCAAAGGAGGGACCGACTCAGGGTTACAGAGAGTGTGCGCTTGCTTGTATGTGACCTGAGAGGAATTATGAACAGCAATGACCTTGGACCACTGAGGATGTCCGCGTCCTACCAGTGTGTGAGCAGCCTGTCCCCACATTCCTAGGAGTGTGGCTATGTGTGTTCTGCCGGGTGGGGGTGTAGGGGGATGCCCAGAGTCCCCCGATCACTTCTAGGGGCGTGTTTGTGTGTCCCGTTAGGCAGGCGTGTGTCAGGGGCTAACGGCATCCACGACCAACTCCGTATGGGCACGTACGTTCGCGGATGCGTCCTGCAGGTGCGAGCCAGCAGCGGCCGCTCCTGCCGAGCGCCTGCACACGCTTCTATGTGCTTGGAGTGCCTCGGCACACCCGCGCGCGTGCCCTGCGGGAGTGAACGGGACCCGGCAGGGGCCGGGACGGGCGGGAAGGTGCGGGCGCGCGGCCTGCGGCGCCCCGCGCGGCTTCCCGGCGGGGCCGCCCGTGTGCGCGAGGGGAAGGCGCCCGGGGCCCGCGGGTGTGCGCGCGCCGGGGCCAGCGCGAGTGAGTGCGGCGCCGTTCGCCGGGCTCGCTCCGCTCCGCGCCCGCCCGCGCAGCCCGCACACTCACACTGCTTGGCTGCTGCCGGGTGACGCGGGCTGGGCCCGCCCCCCGCCTGCCGGCCCCCGGCACTCACTCACTCGCCGGCCACCGCCGAGCAGGCAGCAGCCGCGTCAGGGCCGTCCGGGGGCGCCGCCGGCGATGCCCGCAGCCCTCGCCGCGCCCCGCCGGGCCTGCTGAGCCGCCCCACCCCCACCCCCCCCGCACCCCCCCCCCCAACCCCCGCACCCCGGGCCCGGGGCCGCGCCGGGCCGGGTCGGGCCGCGCCCGGGCGGGGCCGCGCTGCCTGCATGACCCTCCGGCGGCGCGGGGAGAAGGCGACCATCAGCATCCAGGAGCATATGGCCATCGACGTGTGCCCCGGCCCCATCCGGCCCATCAAGCAGATCTCCGACTACTTCCCCCGCTTCCCGCGGGGCCTGCCCCCGGACGCCGGGCCCCGCGCCGCGGCGCCCCCGGACGCCCCCGCGCGCCCCGCCGCGGCCGGCGCGGGCCGCCGCAGCCCCTCCGACGGCGCCCGCGGCGACGACGACGAGGATGTTGACCAGCTCTTCGGAGCCTACGGCGCCGGCCCGGGCCCCGGCCCCGGCCCCGGCCCCAGCCCCAGCCCGGCTCGGCCGCCCGCCAAGCCACCGGAGGACGAGCCGGACGCCGACGGCTACGAATCCGACGACTGCAGTAAGTTTCCAACTCGCCGACTTCCCGCCCCCTCCCCCGGGCCGGCCTCTCGCCGGCTCCCCGGCCTCGCGGGGTCCTCCGGCCCCCGGCGGCCCCCCGCCCCCCCCTTTCGCCGGCATCCACCCCCGCCGGCGGCGGCCCCTCGCCGGCTCCGTGCGCTCTCCGCGCGCCCTGCAGAGGCAGCCCCGACCCCTCCCTGACCCGCACTGGAGAGGTGGGAAGTTTGGGGGCGCCCCCTGGGGGTGTCCCACTTCCGGGGCCCGGTCCTCCGAGCCCGCGCCGCGCCCCCTCTCGGCCCGCCGGCGGGGAGCTCCGGCGCGGGCGGCGGCTTTTGTTCCGGGGAAGGGCGGAGCGGCGCCCCGGGGAGACACCAGTTGCTGCCTCCCGCGCGGTCCTCCGCGCCTGGGAGCCGGTGGCGGGCCGGCCCCGCGGCCGAGGGGCCGGGCCGGGGCAGGAGGCGGAGGGGGCCGGGGGCTGGGGCCGCGCCGGCCTCCCGCGTGGGCCCGGCGGCCCGCAGAGCGCGGCGGCTTTGCAGGCGCCCGGGCCGAGCACCGAAGGACCCCGGGGCCGCTTGTCCTTTGGAAAAACCTTGGCGGTTCTTCCTCCTGGGTCCGTGGAGCCCGCCGCGGAGCTCTCCCGGGCCGCCGACCTTCGCCCACCTGTTACGCCCGCTTTCCACCGCCAGGAGGGGTCCCCCAGCACGCGCCTCCTCCCCCCTGGGGCTGAGCCTCGAGCCCCGGGGAGCGGGCGAGCGTCGGGGTCCCCCGAGGCCGAGGCCGGGCCGGCGGGCGCCCCTCGCCTTTCCGATCTCTGAGGGTGCCTGCCGCGCCCGACCCAGCACCGGAGGGGAAACCGAGGCCGAAGAGGTCGCCGCCTGGCTCGGAGGGGGTCGGCGCGAGACGGGGGTGGGGCTTGGGGGGCAGCGCTGCTCGCTAGGGCCCCCAGCCCAGCCGTAGCCCCAGCCGCGTCACTCTGAGACCTGCCACACCAGCCTTGCCAGGGACGTGGACCTTCCCGGGCAGGGGTCGCCCGCGGGCTTTGCCAAGGCCGGCCCGGCTGAGTCCCCCCCCCCCCACCTCCGCCCCGCATACAGCGCCGCAAAGGTGGCTGCGCCTGGTTTGGGTGCTCACAAGGGCCTAGGGCCGGGGGACCTGGAGTTTCTCCAAGCATTAAATGTGCCCCTGGAAGCTGAATGCCGAGGTTACCAGTGCCACTGGGGAGGTGGCCGGCCTCTCACCGTCCTACCTGGGGAGGCCCGACCTCCATCCTCCAAGCGGAGGAAACAGGTCCACTGTGCGTGTCCAGCGGGCCGGGACCGCAGCGCTCTGGTCGGAGCCTGGTGTATCAGGGGTCTTGCCTCCGGGCATGGGCGCCAGAAGCAGTCCCCTCCCTCCACTCCCCTGCCAGCTTGGGGAAACTGGGTCGTGAGGGTTGATTGCCCTCAGGGTGGTGCCCCGATCTTCCCCACCCCCAGCTCCTGGCACCCTGGGCCAATCACACCCCCTTACTTGGCCATGCATCTGGGAAGGCCCCAGCTGGGACCCAAGTCACCCCTGGATGCCGTGAAACCAAAGCCACCTCCAGAAGAAGGAATAGGGAACCTGCTCCCCTTCCAACACCTTTCCTGCTGTGCCAAGGGAGTGAGCAGGCAGGACAGGGCTTCCCCGTGAACTTCAGGACACCCTCCTGGTGCCACCTCCTGGGCCCTCTGGATGACACACTGTTACAAGGGGAGAGATCTTGTCCTTTCTTTGGGCTCTCCCTAAGCCCCCAGGCAAGGAGGTGGCCCACAAGTCCCAAACTCAGGCCCGCTGCCTCATCTCCAGTCCATCGACTCAGCAGCCTGTCACTAAGCACTGTCCCAGCAGCAGAGAGTGGGGCAAAGGGGACCAGGACAGGGTCTTGGGACCCACGGAGCCCATGTATCTCAGCGGGAGACAGACTCGCTTGCGGTGGGCAGCGCGAGGCCGTCCTGGACACAGCCTCACCAGCCCGAACGGTGGGCCGGCCACACCCATGTCAGCAGGCAGTCTGCCGGAAAGAGCTGAGAAGGAGGGCGCGCGGCCGAGCCACGGCCAGCGTGGGCCCCCTTGTCCCCTTCCCGGAGCAGCCCGCCCCAGGCTTGGATCCCGTCGGTGGCCGAGCAGACGTCCCAGGCATGGGGAACACAGAAATCTCGGCTCCTTCCTGTGGTGGGACCAGGCTCTGGGGTGGGACAGCTCTTCAGCCGATACCCCGGGCCGAGGCCCCCTCTCGGCTCTCCCAGCCAGATCCCTGGAACAAGCCTAAGTGATTCAAGCCAGATGGTTCTTTGCGGCTTTAGCCAGGGTTATGCTATTTGCTGCCCTAATTATTGGATTATCTCTGTTCTGACAAAAAGAAATTAGGGCGGTTGCTCTGTGGTCCAAGGCTGAGAATGAAGTGCTGTTTGTTTATTCAGCCCTCTTCCCCCCTTCTCTTGACAGCTCATCTTTATTAAGGCACCTCCAGGCCCAAGCACAAAATTCACATGTTCCAAACCGATCTAACAGGGGGCGATGGTGGGGAGAAAACGCAGTGGATGTTGGAGTTAGAAGTGTCCTCCCTCCCCCGGTCCACCGTGCGGCCTGGCCAAGCTGGACTCAGCTGCTGCTACCCTCGAGAGGGGCCCCGGCCCCCGCCCTCTGCGGGTGCTTCTCCCCTGCCGGCGCCCACCCACCTGCTCTCTACCTGGGGAGACCCAGGCCCTCCTTCAAAGCTGTAAGGACTAGAATGTCCGGGTGGCAAGTAACAGCACACTCAAAAGTGCCTTAGGCAGTGAGGACGGTTGAGATGGTGTGACAGCCAGGTAGGTTTCTGCAGTGGCTCATCGGCCACCTCGGAGGTGATGGTCCTGCCCCCCGTTCCACTCACCCCTGCCTTTCTTTCCGGAGGCTGACCTCCCTCCCTCCCGGTGCAAGGCGGCTGCTTCGGGTCCAGGGGTCGCACGTAACAAGAAGATTCTAAATTGGACAGGGACGAGCTTCCCTGCCCGGGTCTCGGTTCGGGAGTGAGGGCAGCTCTCCCGGAGTCCCCAGGAGACCTGTCCTTCCGTCTCATCGGCCGGAATTGCAGCACACGGGCGTGCTCCCACCTGCCCCCGCCCAGTCCGCCCCGGGCTGGGTCAGGAGCGACGCCCCGGAGGCCCTGAGCAAACAAGCCAGGGTGGAGTGGAGGCATGGCTGTCCCGAAAGCCCTCGGCCCGCAGCGTCTCCCGGTCCCTGCTGGCTGCGAGTCCCTTCCTCTGAGCCCCGGCCTGCTCACGCCATATTTCTATACGTTCAACATCACGAGACCAGCTGCAGGTCCGGCACTGCGCTGAAGTTCAAGGATGCCCGAGACACACTCCCCGACAGGAGCGATGGCATGGAAACCGACATGCACAAGCAGCCCAGCGGTGACAACAGGGAGGCAGGAGCCCGAACGGGAAGCACCGGCATGCACAGAGGCTGGCAGAGGGGAAGGAGAAAAGAGAGGGGCTCTTGGCAGACGGAGTGCCGTGTGCACAGGTGGAGAGGCGTAGGAAACACAGCCCAGCAGAGGTGCCCTGGTCAAGTGGCCAAAGTAAGGTGAAAAGACCCACGATGAGGGCAAAGTGGTCATATCACAGAGGGCCTTGAGTGCTACACCAAGGAGGTTAAACTGAGTCCAGGAGGCAGTGGTGAGCCTTTGAATAATTTAAGGCAGGAGAATGAATAGATTTATAAAAGTCCTAAAGTTCTAATCCTCTGCCCCTGAGCTCCTGGGAAACAGGGACCTATGGCTCATTCTTTGTACACCCTGCAGTGCTTGGCTCAGTGCCTCAGTTTCCCCAACTAGGAAATGCTTTCAACTCAGGCTTGACCGTTTTTCTGTGGTTCTCACAATCGTTTTTTATTTTTACTTTTTAACATTTATTTATTTAACAAGAGACACAGAGTGCAAGCGGGGGAGGGGCAGAGAGAGAAGGAGACACAGAACCCGCAGCAGGCTCCAGGCTGAGCAAGCTGTCAGCACAGAGCCCGACGCGGGGCCTGACCCCGCAAACCGTGAGATCATGACCTGAGCTGAAGTCGGACGCCCCATCGACTGAGCCACCCAGGCGCCCCTCGCCGTGGTTTGTAAAAACTATTTGAGAGGCTGACATTTTTCTTCAAAAAGAGAGAGAGAGAGAAAAAAAAAGAACAACCAGGGCAGACTTCCTGTCCCCAAGGGTGTACGGGGGAGGAAAGTCCAGGTGCAAACCAAGGTCAAAATGACGCTGTCAGTCTCCATCAGCAGAGCAAAGGGATGTTTTGGCCTCCGAGAAACTGACAGGGGCTTGAGCCTGATTTTCTCTGAATTAGCCCCATTAGAGCTCTATAATTATCGACAGGCGGGTGACAACTCTCAAAGGCCCATTAGTGACCAACCCTCGTTATTTTTCCAAGGATGTAAACTTCAGCCCGGACATGTGCTCTGAGCGGGCGGAGGGCAGGACCCAGGCCGCCTGCCTTAGGGCCCTCCTCGCCTGCACCCCGAGCCCACGGCTGCGGCTGTGCTTCCACCTCAAAGGCCCCTCCCCGACGGCAGCCCAGCCCTCCCCCGTCCCTGAGAGGGATTCAGCTTTTCTCTCTCGGTTTCTCCGCAGCAGCCTCCTAAGGTTTCAGCCACACAGAGTGGTGGCGGACAGACACACTGGGGGAGGCCACTAGGAACTGTCAGGACGGAAGTGAGGAGGCCTGGATTCTGCCTCCAGCTCTGCGGTGCAGCCCTGACCCGCTCCCCTCCCCTCTCTGAGCCTCATGTGTCTCTGGGAAAGGAAGACTTTAGACGAAAAGATCCCTACCTAAGGGAGCTCCACGACCAGCAGGTTTCTGCGAAGGGTGACCACGCTTCTATTTACAAACTAGTATTTCTTCTTTTTTTTTTTATGTTTATTTAGTTTGAGAGAGAAAGTGCCTGTGAGTGGGGGAGGGGCAGAGAGAGAGGAAGAGAGAATCCAAGCGGCCTTGACTCGAACCCACAAACCTTCAGACCGTGACCTGAGCCAAAATCAAGAGTCAGACGCTTAACCGACTGAGCCCCGTCAGGCGCCCCTATAAACTATTATTTCTTACAAAGCTCCCATTGGAGTTTCAAAACCTCCTCCATCCTACAGCCGCGGGGGCGGGGGAACCGCAGTGCTTGGCGCTCTTCCTTCCTGGGCATCGAGGACAGGTGCTGGTGTCCCTGCGCGCAGGGTTAGCCCCTCCCTAAACAGGGACGCCCGGAGGGCCAGGGAAAGGGGCTCCCCAGAGGGGAGCGGGCGGGCCCGCCGTCGGGCCGGCCGGCCTCCTCGAGACCGGGCAGAGGGCAGGGGTCGTGGCGTGGGCATTGGAACACGTGGGCACCACGCCCCACCCCTGCTCGCGAGAACGGCCGGAGAGCGAATCGCTGTGAACGAGAACGGACGGGCCGTGTGGATTGGACATCCGCCCCTCAGGCCGAGCCACGGTCCCTGCTCCGTGTCCGGCGGGAGGCCGGCCCCGGGGAAGCCCGATCTCAACGGCCAGCCGATTTCTCGTCGCGTGAGGCCAAGGGCCTTGGAGAGGATTAGAAAGGCGCCGAGCCGGAGAACCGGGGCCCGCGGCCGCGTGCGCTGCTGCAGACGCGGGGACACGCACCCCGCCTACGGCGCCGCCGCCCGGCCGCCTGCGCGCATGCGCGCCCCAGGCTAGGCCGCAGCCGGATCCAGACTCCACCGCCGGGAAGCCCCTCAGGCGCCGCTCGGGGCCCGTCAACTCCTAGTTTGGACACGATCCTGGTGAAGCTTATCCCCTGGCTTCGTAGAAGAAACGGGGGGCTCTGGGAAAGGAGGGAGCGCCGCGCGTGCTCCCAGGGTCAAGGGTTCTAAGAGGAGTCGCAAACTGGCGGCGAAGGAGGAGGCAGGAAGACCAGAAAGCCGTGCAGGTGACCGCTCCTAAGCCCTGTTCCCGAAGGCGGGGAGGGGCGTGATCCGGTTTGGAACGAGTTCCTTCCAGAAGGCGTCTCAGAGGGGCGACTACGGGTATCCAGGAAGATGGCCAGAATGCATCCGCTCCTTCTACGAGCAGGTACTGGGCGCTTCCAGGCCCCCGGCGCTGGGTTAAGGCCCGGTGCTGTGAGGCGGGCGCTGTTGCGGCTCCACTTTGCGCGTGAGGAAACTGAGGCACAAGGAGGCGAGCCAAGCTGTCTAAAGTCACACGGCAAGGCAGCGCAGTACAGCCAGGACTTGAACCCGGGGCGGGTCTCCTACCCCACGCGTGCGCCTCCCGGGCAAGGACAGGGACTGAGCTGGGTGCCTTACCCTGTGTGAGGAGCTAGGGGGCAAGGCGAGTGCGACTCGGTGCCGTCACCTCAGAATAAAGGGCAGCTCCGCACACGTGGGCCTCAATTTGCCCTTTTCTCTGCAAAGCCCAACTTTGCCCTGCAGGGGCCCCCGCACAAGCCCAGGGGTCTGCAGGCTTACGGTCCCTGGGGACCTACCCCACTCCGCCATCACAGTGTGAAGCAGCCATGGACACGCTGTAAAGAGGTGAGCAGGTGAGCCTTAGTTCGCTCTAGAACCGTGGTGGGGGCCGCTGGCCAGAACAGAGCCCCACCCTCCCCCTAGCCTCACCCAGCCACTCAGCCCCCCACCCTCCGGTTGGGACTTTCCCCCAGTGCCACTGTGCACTGGTCAGCCCCTACGAATCTTGCATGGCTCGGATGGAACCTCCTCCAGGGAGCCTTCCCTGGTGGCCCCAGTTCACATCCTTGGCCCCCTATTGCTCCTGGCTCACCAGACTCTCTTGGGGTACATTCTTTTCATCTGTTTCTCCTGTTAAGCTAAGCTTTCCTTGAGGCAGGAGCACCGCCTTGTGGATAGCCTCATCCCTAGAAACCAGCTTATTGTAATAATGCTTGGTAAAGAGTGAACGAATGAGAGGGTGGATGGATGGATGGGGAGGGTGCCAGCTGACCAGCCCGGCGGTCTGTGTCTGGGCTTCTAAAGACATCCTGGGACTTTGCATCTTGCTGTCCAGAGACTTGCCCCTGGAGGTCTGCCCTCCTCCTCCCCCCCGCCCCGCACAACCCCCACTTTCATGCCAGAAGCCATGGCCACATGGAAGGCCCCAGCTGCCGTGTGTCATTGTCCCCGAGGGTTGCAGCTGCACCCAATTATCGCTGCCTGCTCTGCCCGGCCCTAGGGAGTCGCCTGCTGCCTTTAAGAGGCGTGCACTAGCGGCCGTGGGGTCCTAGCACAGGCCCCGCCCCCCCAGGAACCAGAGAGCCCGGGGAGGTGCAGCCCCCAGGTGTTGCTGGCGGCGGGGGGGGGGGGAGGCATGGGCGGCCAGCCAGTCAGCCTGGCCAGGACCCACGTCCTCTCCACGCCCTGTCTCCTCTGCCTTCTCACACAGTCCTTGTGACACTTAATAGGTAAGGGAAACTGAGGCACGGGGCCAAGACCGGCAGCTGCACAAGGACGGCAGAAGGACAGGAACCTTTAGCTGAGTGCCCGGCACACGGGGCGTGACGCCGTACCAGCCCCAGCAGCACAGCCCACCGCAGGGGCCCGGGCTGCGGGGCCTGCCACCCGGGTTTGACTCTGGGGCCCCCGCTCGTGGTGACCGAGGCTGGCGTAGCCTCCCCGAGCGTCCGCTCCTCCGTCATCTGGAACGTGAGGATACTGCTCACTTCCCAACTAAGACCCCCACCCAGACTAAGAGGCCGGGTGGAGGGGGTGGCTGCAGTAGGTGCTCGGTTGATGGCGGTCACTGGGGGCACCTCGTGCCGCCACACAGGGGCGGGTGGGGCTCTCCACCGTGTGGCCAGCGCGTAACCCGCGCCGCCTTGTCCGCAGCTGCCCTGGGCACGCTGGACTTCAGCCTGCTCTACGACCAGGAGAACAACGCCCTGCACTGTACCATCAGCAAGGCCAAGGTAGGCCCCGCCGGCTCCCACGGTCCCCGGGCTCCAGGGCCCCGGCTGGAGGTGGGTGGGGGGGCGCTGAGGTCCAGAGGCCTGTGCCCGCCCTCCCCCCCAGCCCGCTGTTTCCCGTGGCACCTGTGGCATGGGTGCAGGGGAGTGAGGGGCTCCTGGCCTAAATGACCTCAGCTGCCCTAAAAGGCGCTGCCCAGCCGGGCACTCAGGGAAGGAGGCGAACAAAGAGACAGGAAGGCAGGGTTGGGGGCAGAGCTGGGGCGGGGCTGGGGGGGGAGGAGGGGAAGGGGAGCGAGAACAGGTGTGTCCTGCTAGGCAAGAGAGGGTTTGCATTGGTCGCCTCTGGCCCCCTGCAGTTGCCGGCAGCTGGGGAACCCGAGGAGGGGGCGGGCCCCGTGTCCTGCGCCGGGCAGGGCATTGCTCTCACGTGCGCTCCGGTCTCTGGGTTGGGGCCGCCGGGAGCCTCTCCCGCCTCGGGCTGGCGGGCCTCAGCTCTCTTCTTAGCCATGCCGTTCCCTCCACCCCCTGCGTCACCCCTCTGGGAGGAAGGTGCCAAAGTTGATGTTCTCTCGGAAGGTAAGGGTGGTAGTGCAGCCTAGCGGGACTCCCAGTAGAGCCGGGGAGGGGCCTGCGCCAGGGTCCGAGCAAGGAACTTCCAGTAGAGCTGCTGGGCCCAGACCCTTCCCTCGGCCCCCACCCGGGAGCTTCTCTGCCCCTCAGCACCCCCACCCATGGCTCTGCCCACCTCGAGGGACAGCCTGCCTGCCTGCCTCAGCTGTCCCACCTGGCCCGGGCCGGTACCCCTGGCCTGCCGTGCAGGCAGCTGTCCACTCTGGGCCCAGGGCCCCGATGGGGCACCTAGAGGCCCGCACGTGCCATCCCGGCCCTGTCTCCTCCTCGGGAGCTGCCCGGGCTGTGATGCGGGGGGCTCCAGACCTGCCCGTAGGGAAGGAGCTGAGAATCTGGTGACCCCCGGCCGTGCCAACGTGGAGTGCCAGCCACGGGGCCCGGGCAGATTGCTTTCCCTCCCCCTCCCCCCAGCTTTGTAGAGGTTGTCCAGGCTTGGGAACTGGGAGCGGGCACCTGCTGCCGGGCCGCTCTGGCCAGAGCCATCCGCTCTCCTCCCTGTCCCCGACACCGGCCCCTCCTGTCCTGTGTGCCCTGCCTTCCCTGCTCAGGCTCCAGGGGGGGCTGTGGGGTGGACTGAGGGGGTGCGTGTGCGTGGACAGGGGTTTCTGCGAGCACCTCTCTGTCCTGCCGGGGTGTGTCACTGAAGGCATGGGGGTCCTCCCATCCCCCACCTCCAAGTCGTAGAATGACCCCCGTTCTCCAGGTCATTCTCTGCTTCAATCCAGTTTTGCAGGGGCGGGCCTAGGAGGAGCTGGGGCTCTGGACCGGGCTTTGGGGGAGCCACAGGGCAGAAGCAGGGCTGGCAGGCGGAGCCCCTGGAGGGGCTCTGGGAGGAGGCCAGATGCCCTGGAGTTGGACCCTGACTTGGCCACTACCCGCCTCGTAAGCAGAGCCCTGTATAATAGGGTTAATCACCCCCCCTACCCCCCGTGTGGTGGCTGTGGGCGTTAAGTGAGGAGGTGCTCAGAGTCCTGGAGGACTGCCTGGTGGCAAGCACCCAGCCCCGTCCACACCAGCATGGACACTCGGAAATTCGTGCATGGAGGGACCGGGAAAGCGCTGACCAAGCGCCAGTCCTGGGCACTCAGGGACAGGCTGGGAGGCTGAGATGAGGGACTTGCACCCGGAAGGGCCGCCTCACTGCCATGGGCGCCCACGGGGCCTCCGAGCCGAGCCTGCGGACCCCGACACAGCTGGAGCCCCAGCAGCCCCTGCACCGCCCAGATACCCCCACGCCAGCCCTCCGTCACCTCTCCGGCATCTTCCGAGGGGCCTGCAGCCTCCTCCACTCCTGGTCCCCCCCTCCCCCCTCCCCTGCCAAGAAGTGGGAACCAGGAACCCCTTTTACAGATGATAAAGCCGAGGCTCTGGGGGCAAAGTAACACCTCCCTGTTCCCAGCTAGGAAGTGTGGAGCTGAGAGCTGGGCCCCAGCCAGCCTGGCTCGAAAGCCTGCGTGCTCCTTCCCAGTAGCAGACCTGGGGGGGGGGGCGGTGGAGAGCTCAGCCCCACTCGGGCCACGGCTGCCTCCCTCTGTGCCCGGGTGCCACCGTGGAAGAAAACACAATTCTCAGAAACCAGAGCGGGCGTGAGGTCAGCTAAGCCCCTGTCTGGTTCCGTTGCTTCCCCGGCTGTGCACGCTTGACTGAAGGCTCAGAGTTGGGGAGGGATGCCACCTTGTGGAAGGACCCTCTGCGGCCACCCAGGATGGGGACCCTCCTCGGATTCGGGTGGGCAGGGAGCGGTGGCAAACCCAGAGAGGAACGGAGCCTGGTCTCCCGGCCCAGCATGTTCTGCCGTGGGAAAGAGGGAAGCCTGTAGATGAGTGCCGGAGGGCCAGCGAGGGAAGTCGCGTATTTGGGGAGTGGGGGGAGAGGAATCCGGAAGAAGGCAGGGCCTCGCCAAAGCAGGGCACCAAGGCCCTCGTTCAGAGAAGGGTGAGGCCCCTGGCCTCCACGATATGGAGAACAGGAAGTCTGGTCTGACAAAGACGGCCCACGACCCCTGCCCTGGGCCGGGATGTGTAGAGGGAGGGGAGACGGCTCCCGTTCTGAGAGCGTGGGTTCAGGGGGCCTCTGCGAAGAGGGTCGTGAATGGACGCAGACAGGGGCCCCGGGCTCAGGGATGCGTGCCAACCCAGGTCCCCGGGGGCCCTGGCTGCCTGCCGACCCAGGTCCCCGGGACCCTGGCTGCCCTGTGTCTCTGGCTTCCAGTTCACACCTTTGGCTGCTCCCCTCCACCCAGGGCCTGAAGCCGATGGACCACAACGGCCTGGCGGACCCCTATGTCAAGCTGCACCTGCTGCCAGGAGCCAGTAAGGTGAGGGGGGGTGGTCTACCCCGAGGCTGCCAGCCAGCTCTGCCTGCCCTGAGAGGGGCCCACGCTGGGCTTGGGACACCCAGGGAGGAGCAGAGCTCTCCTGCCAGCCCCAGCAAGTTGACGGGACCTCAGCCACTCGCCTCCACCCAGGGCACCCAGTCAGCCCCACAGCCTCCAGCAAGGCAGCCCTACTTGCCTAATGAGTTGGGGAAACCCTCCCGAGAATTTCTAGGCCAGCGTTTTACAAGCAGCAGTGTCAGTTGGAAGTTACAGTGGGGGGCGGGGGGAGGGATCTGTGGCCCAGTAACGTTGGGAAGCCCTGTCACACTCCAGGACTTATCAGAGCCTTTAAGATGTCGATGGCCTGCTCTGTGATGCTCCACAAGGTGGGGGTGGAGTGGACAGAATCTGCCCAATTTTTTTGACTACAGAACCCTTGTTCCTGTACTCGGTGACCCCAACAGGCATCAAGCATCAAGGTGACCCTCAGCACTGCAGGGTCTAGACTTCCTTACGTGTGTCTTCCAGTTCAGCGGTTTTGTTTTTAAAAAAAAATTTTAATGTTTATATTTGAGAGAGAGACAGAATGTGAGCAGGGAGGGGCAGAGAGAGAGGGAGACACAGAATCCGAAGCAGGCTCCAGGCCTCAAGCTGTCAGCACAGAGCCCAACGCGGGGCTCGAACTCACAAACCACAAGATCATGACCTGAGCCAAGCTGGACACTTAACCGACTGAGCCCCCCGGGTGCCCCCAGTGTGGTTTTATTTTTAATTTCTGGGGAAGGAGGGTTAGGTCGTCTTTTCGGAGTTGGGTCTGGGACCCACAGACTTTTGGGGGGCAGGTTGCGTGGACACCATTGCTGGGGGGGAGCCACTGGAGACCAGCAGCTTCACTTCCAAGAGGACCCCACGGGGAGGCAGGGGAACGTGGGACACAGGCCACTGGAGCACGAACAGCAGAGTCCGAGGGCTGGTGGTCTTGTCCTGGCCTACCGAGAAACCAAGGGTGAGGAAAGGACTTCCTGCCCTTCAGGTGGCCTGCTAGAAGATTCCGTAATGGAAATGGCCTCCTGGGCAGAGGCCGTCCCTGGCCACTGACCCCTCCAGACCAACAAAGCAGGGAGGAGCCTGAGGGGCCGTGGGCTGCTCGCCCGAGTTGAGTCTGAGGCCCAAACCTCCTGCGCCGGCATGTAAGGGCTGAGGTTCCCCGCCAGTCCAGGAGGGCCGCCTGGCAGAGGCGATGACTCCCTCTCCAGGAAAGTAGCCCGTGCCCAGAGAAGCTGGCTCACCGGCCCGGACCTCCGTGTCCTCATGTGGCAGGTGGGACTCCCAGGGCTGTGAGAACTGAGGGCGCTGTGACAAGGGGAGTGTCCCCAACTCAGGAGCTCGATGGCTGTGCGTCCCTAGACTCAGGGGACCTAGAATCGGCAGTACCAGCAGTACCAGGCAGCCGAGTCGTAGGGACCTTGTCACACACACGCAGCAGCTCCCGCATAGGGCAGTGCTTTAGAGAAAGCAGTCTCCCAATAAGGAAGGCTCCAGAAAACCATGCTGAGAAGGAGCGACTCTTCTGCCCTCTTCTGCAGTGGGGAACCTGACCCTCACGGAGGGCGAGTAACCTGCTGGGCTCCAGAGAGCTTGGGCAAGGACTGGAGCCCTGGCCCGCCTGCCCTCCCGGCCTGGCCGGGGCGGCCGACCTCCGGGGGAGCCCGTCGTGGGGCTGAGTCCGTAGAGGGCGGAACAGATCAGGAGTGCAAAAGAACCAAGAGCTACCAGGAGCGGAGGCGGTGTCGCAGCCTGGCCGCGCCGCCCCACGGGGGTTTTCCAGGAGGTGGCGGGCCAGGTAGCAGGAAGAGCCTGAGCGGAGGCAAGGAGGTGTGGGGGAGAGAAGCCAGGGCCAGGCCTCCCAGCCCCGCAGTGCCAGCCCCCCCCACCCCGTCGGATCGCACGCCACCCCCCTCCTTACCCCGTGTTAGTTTCCTAGGGCTGCCCTAGCCACTTCCCACCAACTTCCGGCTTGCAGCACCTCTCTTCCGGTGCCGCAGCTCCACGAGGGTGACACCCAGTGTGGCGGGGCTGCGGGAGAGGTCACTTCTACCCTTTTCCAAGCCTTTAGGGGCCGCCCTAACACTCCCCCGACCTTCCACGCTGGCGTCCACCTGATGCTCCTCCCCTGCCTCCCTCTTCTCTCAAGGGCCCTGTACTCACATTGCATTGCGCCCGCCCGGATCACCATAATAATCTCCACCTTCTTTTATTTTTTAAAGTTTATTTTTTGAGAGGGAGACCCAGTGTGCATGTGCGCACGCACACATGAGCAGGGGAGGGGCAGAGAGAGAGGGGGAGAGTTGGAGAATCCCAAGCAGGCTCCTCGATGTCAGCACAGAGCCTAGCTCGGGGCTCGACCCCACAGCCCGTGAGATCGTGACCTGGGCCAGTAAACCATGACCTCAACCCACAGCCGCTCAGGCGCCACGATCTCTGTTTTAAAGTCAGCCGAGTGACCACCGTCTTCCCCTCGGCGTGTTCAGTGTCCAGGGACCGGTCAGGCCCGACTCCCTGACGCTCACGGCGCCGTTTCCGCTCTCGCCAGGCAAATAAACTCAGAACAAAAACTCTCCGGAACACTCTGAACCCCACGTGGAACGAGACCCTCACTTACTACGGGATCACGGATGAAGACATGATCCGGAAGACCCTGCGGTGGGTGAGGGCCCCCGGCCCCTTGCTCAGCCGCGCCCCTCCCCGGCCCCACCCGCGGGGGCTGGCCCCGCCGCCCGCGTCCCCGCCCACCAGGCCCGTCCACCCAACTTCGGAAGCGAAGTGAGGGCACCGCCCCCTCAACGCCCGTGTCTGAAGAGCCGGCCTCCTGTCCTCCAGGATCTCCGTGTGTGACGAGGACAAATTCCGCCACAACGAGTTCATCGGGGAGACGCGCGTGCCCCTGAAGAAGCTGAAGCCCAATCACACCAAGACGTTCAGCATCTGCCTGGAGAAGCAGCTGCCGGTGAGCGGGGAAGGGGGGGGGCTCTACCCGCCGTCCCCCGCCCTCCCTGCTGAGAGCTCGCGGCCCGCAGCATTTATTGAGCGACTGCTATATGCCCAGCCTGGTTTCAGGTGCTGGGGGAACAGACGAAAATCCCGGTCCTTAGGGAGCTCGGGCAGGAGACAGACTCAACATGAGCGTTCCCCCAATAGAGCCTGTGTTAGGCGGTGCTCAGGGTCCCCGAAGGAAAGCACGAGTGGCTAGTGGTTTCGATGGAGGCTCAGGGAATATTCCCGACAGAGGGAGGAGCAGGTGCCTGGCCGTTAGAGGCACGAGCAAGAGGCTGGCCCTGTGGGTGGGGGAGGACAACGTGAGTGAGGGAGCTGGGTGGGGGGGTGCCTCACCGTGAGCGAGGT
Organism: Paguma larvata; assembly: GCA_030068075.1. NCBI lineage: Eukaryota > Metazoa > Chordata > Mammalia > Carnivora > Viverridae > Paguma > Paguma larvata. Next base: position 9,347,547 of record CM057843.1, read on the forward strand.
GGGCCACTGGGGGGTGCCAGGCAGGGGCTAGGGCATCCGACTGTGTTTTAACAGGCTCGCCGGGCACAGGCTGGGAGGGAGAGGAGGCTGAGGGTGTGGAGGGCCATGGCAGGGATGAGTGTGACCCAGCCCCGGCAGGGGCACAGCGGAGGAGAAGCGTGGGACCCGGGTGGGCGCATCTGCAGATCGAGCGTTCCCCCGCTGTGGGGGTCGAGCACCCGGAGAGATCAGAGGTCACTAACTGTGACGTGGGGGGCCGTGGGAGGAGCCGCAGGGGACGCTCCTGGCGGGACTGGCACATGACAGGCATGAGGTGCCCGTGAGACCCCTAGAGGGGACAGAAAATAATCCTTTCCTAGGAGTTGTCAAACCTGATTTTGCCCCCTGTCATCTGCTGCAGCTGAGCCCTCCCAGACTCTCCGTGTATCTCTCCCCACCCCCCCGGGACTCTTGGAGGCCTGGCCTTCACCCTATTCAGAAGGGCTGGTGGGAGGCATTGGCCGGGGTGCCCCAGGGCCCTGAGAGCCTCCAGCAGCCCAGTGTTCAGGGCACAACCCCTCTTCTAGGACGTTCCCCCCCAGAAGCCTGGGCGACGAGAAGGCTTGTCCCTGCGGGGCCCGGGCCCTGGGGACGAATGCTCGGTGCAGGCTGGCCCCAGTCCAGCCCTAGAGAAAAGTCAGCCTGAGGCCAAGATCCCAACTCTGTCTTTTTGTACAATTTGATCAAATTTTCTTCCCCCGTCATACTCTTTCCAGCTCTTAGACATCTGAATGATGGATAGAACCTTTTTTATTCTATTAGCAGTCATTAGCCAAAACCTAGTTTTCCCAAACGATCTATGTCACTTATAAAAGGCAACGTCAACCCTTAGTTTTCTAGGGTTCCTGAGTTTTGAACCCTGGCCTGCCAAACAGCTGGGTGGGGATGTGCGCATGCGGGGGGAGGGCGCGTGCATCTGCGTGTGAAAGCGCATGTGGGCGTGTTCCCAAGGACGTGGCGCACGTGCACGGGCTCACGCGGGCGGATGCGTGAGAGCGGGTGCCTGCCTGGGGCGCGACCGGGGCGTGGCCAAGCCTCGCCTGGATTTGCCAGTAGCTCACTGCTCTGGTCTCAGAGACTCGGTAACAAGGAGTCTGGTTTAGGAGAGGTGCTCTGCTGGCAAAGCCACACTCTGATGGTACGTTCTAGGCTTTGCCTGGTCGGTGAACGTTATTCGTTCTCAGTGAGTACTGAACAACACCCAACCCAGTGGTCTTCCTACGAGACGACCCAGTGTATAGTGTACCCTCCCCGCCAAAAGGCAGCTGAAAACGTTCCTGATGTTTTATATTGTCTAATGCTCACGTATCACACAAACTAGCACAAGACCGCTGTTTACGGAGGCCGTCACGCACAGAGCCCTAGGCCAGAGTGACAGAGGGTCAAATCTCCCATGCCTAGTCCAGGCCATTAACAATGGCTGTCCAGCACTGTGTTGAGAAAGACGCTGAGGCTTTGGGTGAGCTTGGGCAGATGCGGTGATCGATTAGTCATGTCTGCTCTGGGTGTGGGAGTTAGGAAGGTGGCCCTCCCTTCACCTCACAGGAGTCCTGTCTCCGGAGAGGTGTAGGCATGACCCCTGCCTGCGAGGAGCCACATGGGACATCACTTTAGTGACAGGCAGAGGACCATGACATGGCTGGGACTTTAGTGAGAGGAGCCTACCAGAGGGGCCCCGGGGCCTCTAGCCGGGCTTGTCCAGGTGGACAGAGGGGGAGGAGAAGAGCAGGAGCCAGCCGGTGGAAACCGTGCTCTCAGGAGGGTGAGGACTGGAAACCCCCAGGCTAGTTGGGGCAGGGCGGCAGACGCGGAGATCCCTGAGGCAGCCCCGGGCAGCGGCTGGGGCACAGGAGGGGCCTCCCTGCTTCCCTCGGGGGCGGACACACCTCCGAGCTCTGTCTTCTGGGCTCTCCCCGAGGGGGCTACCCCCCTGCACCCCGAGGGCTCCAGGAAGTACCTTCAGTGGGGACCGAGACCGGGGCCACCCCTCCCCACCCCGCGGGCCAGCAGACGGCAGCCTCAGTAGCCCCTGGGCGAAGGGGGCAGCGGGAGCCTGAGGCCGAGCCTGCCCGACAGGTGGACAAGACCGAAGACAAGTCGCTGGAGGAGCGGGGCCGCATCCTCATCTCCCTCAAGTACAGCTCGCAGAAGCAGGGCCTGCTGGTCGGCATCGTGCGCTGCGCACACCTGGCCGCCATGGACGCCAACGGCTACTCGGACCCCTACGTGAAGACGTGAGTGAAGGGCCCGGGCCGGCCGGCGCCTCCCCCCGCTCGCCGCGCCGGACGGGAGCTCAGGGTGGCGAGTGCGCAAGCGTCTTCTGAGGCGCAGGGGGCGCGTTCTCTTCTCGGCGACTCCGCGGGTGAAGTCTGGCCGGCCCCGTTTCGCAGACGAGAAACCGAGGCCTGTCGGCTCTGAGTGGCTTCCTAGGTCGCGCAGAGGGAGTCGTCTCCTGATGCCATATTCAGATTTGCCCTTGGCCGCGACCTCGGGAGGGGCCGGTAGGAGGCTGGAGGAGGGGCCGGGCCTGCAGATCCAGAGAAGGCTTCTGCCGGACTCAGGGCCGCCCGGGCGTGCCCAGCCCGGGGCTGGTGTCCCGGTGCCCCGGTGCCCATCAGCCCGCCCAGCCCGGGTGGGGGAGGGGCGGACAGGGCCATCGCGGCCCCGTGCCAGGCTACAGGCTACGCAGCGACCCCAGCTCTGCGGGGAAGGCGGGAGCGGGTGGCCCTGCAGGGAGGAAGCAGGACGCGTGGCGAGCACCTTGTACAGAGAAGCGATGGGTATCTGTGCTCACAGTGAGAATTTCTTGAAGGGCGGGACGTGGGGAGGAATTCGGTCCAGCGCAGGGAGGCGTTCCTGTTTAGGCGGAGGAACGGAGGACGGAAAATCTAGGAGGGATGAGCCTGGCCGAGGGGACGGCGAGGAGCCCCAGAGACCGTGGGATGCCCTGACACCCGAGGCCGGGGCTGCCGCCCGCGCAACTCTGGGGCTGCCTCCGGCTCCCACCGGCCTCGTCTTGTTTCTGTCACTGTAAAGGCCCTATTACAGGGCCGCCTGGCTGGCTCCGTCCGTGGCGTGTGTGACTCTTGATCTCGGGGTTGTGAGCTCGAGCCCCACGTTGGATGTGGAAGTTATTTTTAAAGACTTTAGGGGAGTCTGGGGGGCTCAGTCGGTTAAGCGGCCGACTTCAGCTCAGGTCATGATCTCACGGTCTGTGAGTTCGAGCCCCATGTCGGCCCCACGTCAGAGCCTGGAGCCTGCTTCGGATTCTGTATCTCCCTCTCTCTGTGCCCTTCCCCTGCTCATACTCTGTCTCTATGTCTCTCAAAACTAAATAAATGTTAAAAATTTTAAAAAATAATAAGTAATCTTAAAAAAAACATATAGGCAAAGCCATGGAGACAGAAAACCAATTAGATCGGTAGCTGCCAGGGCTGGAAGGCAGTTGGGGGGAGACAGGGAGTGATGAAGTGAGGTGATGAAAATGTTCTAAAATTGACTATGATGGTTGTACAAGTCTGTGAATATACTAAAACACATTCAATTGTGTACTTTGTGGTTTTTTTTTTAAGTAGGTACCATGCCCAACGTGGGGCTTGAACTCAGAGCCTCAGATCAAGAGTCATGTGCTCCACCGACCGAGCCAGCCAGGCACTCCCAATTATATGTTTTAAAACTGTGCATTATATATCATGAATGATTTTTTTTGAGAGAGCACGAGCAGGGGAGGGACAGAGAAGAGAGAATCTTAAGCAGACTTCACATACGCACAGAGCCTGACATGGGACTCAATCTCGCGACTGTGAGATCATGACCTGGGCCGAGATCAAGAGTCAGATGCGTAACTGACTGAGCCCCCCAAGTGCCCCTGAATCCTATTTTAGTTGAGCTATTATTTTTTTTAATTTTTTAAAAACATTTTTATTTATTTTTGAGAGACAGAGACAGAGCACGAGTGGGGCAGGGGCAGAGAGAGGGAGTCACAGAATCCGAAGCAGGCTCCAGGCTCTGAGCTGTTGGCACAGAGCCCGACGCGGGGCTCGAACCCACAAACCGTGAGATCATGACCTGAACTGAAGTCAACGTTCAACCGACTGAGCCACCCAGGCGCCCCTATTATTATTTTTTTTTAAGTCCAATGCCATCAGGCCCAGCAGCAGTGCCGGGTGTAATGGGAAGCTGGCCAGGGTCCCATGGTATGGGCACTACTGGTTTTCCATATAAAAAACAGTGATTTGTGGGGCGTCATGATCTCACCGTTCCCGAGTTCGAGCCCCGCATCGGGCTCTGTGCTGACAGCTCAGAGGCCTGGAACCTGTTTTGGATTCTGTGTCTCCCTCTCCGTCTGTGCCCTTACCCCATTCATGCTCTGTCTCTCTCTCTCTCTCTCAAAAATAAATACACATTAAAACAAACAAACAAAAAAAAAGTGATTTGAACGGCACCTGGGTGGCTCAGTCAGTTAAGTGCCAGACTCTTGATTTCTGCTCAGGTTATGATCTCCCAGTTCGTGAGTTCAAGCCCCGCGTCAGGCTCTGCACTGACTGTGCTGAGCCTACCTGGGATTCTCTCTCCCTCTCTCTCCCTGCCCCTCCCTTGCTCATGCTGTGCCTCTCCATCTCCCAAAATAAATAAGTAACTTAAGGAAAGGAAAGGATGGAAAAAAAAAAAAACAATGTTTTGGGTCCCAAGTCCCTGTTAGGCACTGATTTCCAGCGCATTAAAGACCACTGTGGGAGGAAATACCGGAACCATCTGGAAGATAGGAGGCTCTTTATAACCGTTGGGGGGAGAGTCAGCACTATGCAGTCAACCAGGCGAATGTGTGCACCCTGGGGCGGCGTGATTTCCCTTCTGGGTTCTTAGCCTAGACGCCCGTGCTTGGCCGATAAGCCGATTTTTGCAGCATCGCTCGGCACGGCAATCCGCTCGAAATAGCCGAGCGTTCATCAGCAGGGGAGTAGATTAATAACATGTGGCACGTGCGTATAATGAAGTGCCGTGCAGTTAAAATGAATAAATTAGGACGAGATAAATTAACACGGACAGCTATCCAAACACGCCGATCCCCAAAGCAAACTTCAGGACAGCGCACCCCGTGCAATACTGTTTCCGGGCATGTGTGTCTCAAACCCCGCACAGAATGTCGCAGCAACGGGGGCCGCTGGGGAGGAATGGAGGACGGCGGAGGGACTGGAGAGGGCAACAAGGCGCCTCCCCCCGTCTCTGGGCTGCTAGAGCTCCCGTACGGAAGGAAAGACCATTCGAAGCCAAAATGGTGTGAAATTTTAAAATCTGGTTCCATGCCCACCTGCCAGGTTGCCAGGAGTTCCAGGGTCCTGTGACGGAGTAAAAGTCAGGTGTAGTGAGGATATAATTTACACACTGTAAGTTTCTCCCCTTTTGAAGTTCAACTGCTGTATACAGTCTCGTTCTCATCACCCCCTCAAGATCCAGAATACTTCTGTCCCCCCAGGAAGCTTCCCCAGCCCCAGGCAACCACTGGTTTGCTTTCTGTCCCAACAGTTTTGCCTTTTCCAGACTTTGGGAAAAAAGTTTCTTTATATTCATTTTGAGAGAGCACGCGTGTACACGCAGGAGGAACAGAGAGAGTGCTGGAATCTCGGGCTGGCTTGGCGTCGTTAGCACGGAGCCCGAGGCGGGACGCACAGCCGTGAACGGTGAGATCAGGACGTGAGCCAAGGTCAAGAGCGCCTGACCGACTGAGCCACCCGGTGCCCCTGCAGACTTTCTTGTAAGCAGCCTTTCAGCATGTCGCCTTTCGAGCCTAGCTTCTCTCATCTGGCACGAGGCACCGGAGACTTGCCCCCGTGATTACAAGCACCAGCGATCTGGTCTTTCTTATTACCAAAGAGTCCTTCATCCCCTAGAGAAACCACAGGTTGCTCAGTTCACGTCACGTTGAAGCACATTTCAGTTCCCTGTTTTTGTTTTTGTTTTTTTGGAGTATAATTGACCCACAGTGTTACCCCATCCCCATACGACGCTGTTACTGTACCTTCAACTGTACTCCCTAGGCTGAACCTTTTATCCCTGTGACTCACTCATTCCAGAACTGGAAACCTGTACCTCCCACTCCCCCTCAGCAGTTTGCCGAAACCCACCCCTCTGGCAGTCACCGGCTTGTTCTCTGTATTTGTGGGTCTGTCTCTGCTTTGTTCACTTGTTTTATTCTTTAGATTTCATAGAAGTGGCATCATCTAGTGTTTGTCTCTTTCATTTAGCATCTTGCTCTCTAGGTCCACCCGTGTGGTCGCAAATGGCGAGATCTCCTTTTTTATGGCTGAGTCATATTCGTGCGTGCGCGTGTGTGTGTGTGTCTTTGTCCGTTCATCTATCCGCATCGTGACTATTGTAAATAATGCTGCGACGAACACGCAGGCATGTATGTCTTTTAAAATTAGTGTTGGCATTTTCTGTGAATAAATACCCAGTAGTGGAATTACTGGATCATATGCTACTACTTCCTGCCCCCCCCCATTCTATTTATTCATTACTGAGGGATAGTTGACACGTGATGTTACATTAGTTTCGGGTGTACAACATAGTGATTCGACACGTGTACACATTACGCTCTGCCCACCGCCACTGTAGCTACCGTCTGTCGCCGTCCGATGCTATTACAGTCTCACTCACTGCATTCCCTTTGCTGTGTCTTTTATTCTCATGGCTTACTCCTTTCCTAACCGGAAGCCTGGATTTTCCCCTCCCCTGGAGGTTTTCCGAGGAACCTCCATACAGTTTTCCACAGTGGCCGCCCCCACTCACATTCCCGCCACTGTGCGCGAGAGTTCCTTTTGGTCCACAGCCTCGGCAAGACTTCTTTCTTGTCTTTCTGCTACTAGTCATTCCGACCGTGCGAGATGACCGCTCATTGGGGTTTGATTTGCGTCTTTCTGAGGGCGAGTGGTGTCGGGCATCTTCCCAAGTTTCTGTTAGCTAGCTGTATGTCGTCTTCGGGGGAAAAAAAAAACTATTCTGCCCACTTTTAATCAGCTTTCTTAGTGGTGTGCATAAACTCTTTATATATTTTGGATATTAACCCTGATGACGGATGTATCATTTGCAAACGTCTTCTTTTTATCAGTAGGTCGTCTTTTCATTTTGTTGATGGTTTCCTTTACTGCGCAAACGCTCTTTATTTGGATTGTAGTCCCAATAGTTTATTTTTGCTTTCGTGTCCCTTGCCTGAGGAGACCTCTCTAGAAAAATGTGGCTGAGGCCGATGTCAGAGAGATTACTACTTCTCTTCTCTTCTAGTTTTGTGGTCGCAGGTCTTCTATTTACGTCTTTAATCAATTTTGAGTTTGTTTTCGTGCAGGGTGTTTAAAAAAGTGATCCTGTTTTCCCAATATCGTTTGTTGAAGAGACCATCTTTTCCCCCCTACGTATTCTTGCCTCCTTTGTTGTATACTAATTGACCGTATAAGCAGGAGTTTAATTATGGGCTTTCCAGGGGCACCTGGGTGGCTCAGTTGGTTAAGCATCGGACTCCTGATTTCAGCTCAGGTCATGATCTCAGAGTTTGTGGGTTCGAGCCCTGTATCGGGCTCTGCACTGACAGCGTGGAGCCTGCTTGGGATTCTCTCCCTCCCTCTCTCTTTACCCTTCCCCTGCTCGCTTGCTCTCTCTCAAAATAATTAAGCATTTCAGAAAAGAATGAATTATGGGCTCTCTGTTCGGATGCCGGACTGAGCCACCCGGGTGCCCCTTGTTTATCTTTTTAAAGAACCAGCCGTTGGTTTCATCAGCATTTTCTTGTTTTTAAGGCTTTATTTCATGTATTCTACCCTGATCTTTATTACTGCCTTCTTTTAACATTGGACTTTGTTTATTGTTCTTCTCCTAGTTCCTTCAGGTATAAGGTTAGATTGAGATTTTTTTTTGTTCGAGGTAGGACTGTATCTCTGTCAATTTCTCTCTCAAACTACTTTTGCTGCGTCCCAAAGATTTTGGACCATTGTATTTTCATTTTTATTTGTCTCCATGTATTTTTTTAATGTTCATTTATTTTTGAGAGCGAGAGAGCACAGGAGAGAGAGCACAAGTAGGGGGGGCAGAGAGGGGGAGACTCAGAATCTGAAGCAGGCTCCTCCAGCCTCTGAGCTGTCAGCAGAGCCCAACGTGGGGCTTGAACTCACAAACCGTGAGATCATGACCTGAGCCGGTCATACCCTCAAGCGACTGAGCCACTCAGGTGCCCGTCTCCATGTATTTGTAAATTTCCTCTGATTGGTTGACCCACTGGTTGTTTAGTAACTTGTTTACCCTCCCTGTGTTTGTGGCTTTTTCCAGTTTTTTCTTTTAATCGATTTCTAGTTTCATACCATTGTAGTTGGAAAAAATGCTTGATATGATTTCAGTCTTCTTAGAGATGTGTTTTGTGGTCTAACAGGTGATCAGTTTTGGAGAAGGTTCCACCTGGTCTAATGTGCCATTCAAAGACACTGGTTTCTTATTTTCTGCCTGGATGGTCTATCCGTTGATGTAATTGGGGTATTAGTCACCTATTACTGTATTACTTCAGTTTTTTTCTTTATGTCTGTTAGTATTTGCTTTATGTATTTCGATGCTATGATGTGTTGGGTGTATAGGTATTTGTAACACACTTTCCACCCTCCCCCACCCCCGCTTCTATTTGCATGAAATATCTTTCCATCCCCTCATTTTCAGTCTGTCTTTAAGTCTGAGCTGAGTCTCTTGTAGGCAGTGTATAAAGATATGTGGGTCTTGGTTTTTTTTATCCATTCTTTGGAGCATTTAGACCATTTATTTTAAATTATTGACAGGTGTGTACTTATTTCCATTTTGTTAATTGTTTCCTGTTGGTTTTTGTGTTTCCAGTTATTGATGACTGCATAAAGCTGGGTTTTGTGTGGATCTGTGTCTTCATTTCTCTTTCCCACCTCCAAATCTCTCGGTACATGTTTTCTGTCTCTATAATGAACTAGTGTTAATTATGAAATAAAAATCACAACTGAAAAAACCAACAATGAAATATACCACTTTCTGCCTTTCAAGCCAGCAAGGTTTTTTTGTTTTGTTTTTAAAAACCTGGAAATCTGTACCTTTTCATTCCCTTTGCCTGTTTCGCCGGTCCCTTCCTTCCCGTCCCTCCGTTGTGGCGCCCACCAGTTCTGTTTAGGAGGATGTTTCTGTCTTTTTGTTCATTTGCTTTGTTTTTCAGATTTCACATAAGGGAAATCCTATGGTACTTGTCTCTCTGTCTGACTTATTTCACTTGACATAATACTCTCTGGGTCTGTCCACGTTGCCACAAATGGAAAGATGTCATTTTTTTATGGTTAATTTTCCATTGTGTATATATACACACAAATCTATATACGATGTATATGCACACAATATATATAATACTACATACATAAGCATACACAACATATACATAGAGAATATACACAACATATACATACATAGAGAATATATACATACACACATACACACATATACCACATATACCACATCTTCATTCATCTTTCGATAGACACTCGTGTGGCTTCCATAATTTGGCTTGAATAAACGATGCTTCAGTAAACACGGGAATATATATATCTTTCTGAGTTAGTATTTTCGTTTTCTTTGGGTAAATACCCAGTAATGGAATTACTGGATCCTATGGTGTTTCTATTTTTAATCTTCTGAGGGACGTCCATCCTGTGCGCCACAGTGGCTGCGCCCGTCTGCACCCCCACCAGCAGGGAACGAGGGTTCCCCTTCACATCTTCTCCAACGCGTATTCTGGTCTGTTTGATCCTAGCCGTTCCGACAGGTGGGAGGTGGTATCTCGTGGTTTTGATTTACATTCCCCTGATGATGATTGATTTCCTGTATCTGTTGGCCATTTTATATCTGCTTTAGAAAAATGTCTATTTAGGGGCACCTGGGTGGCTTAGTTGGTTAAGCATCTGATTCTGGACTTCTGCTCAGGTCATGATCTCGTGGTTTGTGGGTTCGAGCCCCATGTCAGGCTCGGCGCTGACAGTGCGGAGCTTGCTCAGGATTCTCTTTCCCTCTCTCCCTGCCTCACTCCCACTCTTGCTCTCCCCCCCTCTCTCAAAGTAAACGTTAAAAATAAGATTAAAACAAATTTTTTTAAGAAAAATGTCTACTCAGGTTTCCTGCCCATTTTTAAATCAGTTTATTCGGGGGCTTTTGGTGTTGAGTGTAGAAGTTCCTTGTATATTTTGGATATTAGGGGCACCTGGCTGCTCAGTGAAGCATCCAACTTGGCTCCGGTCATGATCTCACGGTTCGTGAGTTCGAGCTGCACATTGGGCTCTCTGCTATCAGCACAGAGCCCACTTCTGATCCTCTGTCTTCCTCTCTCTGTCTGCCCCTCCCCTGCTCTCTTTCAAAAATAAGCATTAAAATTTTTTTTAAATATATTTTGGGTGTTAACCCCTTCTCAGATATATCATTTGCAAATATCTTCTCTTTCAGTAAGTTGTCTCTGTCATTTTATTAATGGTTTCTCCTTTGCTGTGTAAAAGCTTTTGATTTTGGCAGAGTCCCAATAGTTTATTTTGTGCATTCGTTGCCCTCGCCTGAGGAGAGACAGCCATAAGTATGTTGCTAAGGCCGATGTCCGAGAGACGACTGCAAACCAGCAAGGATTTTAAGGCAGCCCTGTCAGCTCGGTTGAGGGTCCATGCTTCACCCGTACAGCCTTTGCAGAGGACGGTGTGGCAGAATGAAGCAAGAAGCTTGATATGCGTGTGCCTTGGGGCGGGTAATGTCCCCTCTAGGGATTCATTCCTTCATTCGCCAGGTGTTCGCTGACCTCCCCGGTGTGCCGAGTCCCAAGCAGGGTGCCAGGAAGCTGGGGGTGAAGGAGACAGATGCGGGCCTCCCTCCCAAAGCGCTCTCAGCAGGGGAAGGACAGTTAGCCCTTCCCTAACTAACGTTCTGGGTGAGCCGTTCTGCAAAGGAACACCTGTCCTGGGTACCAGCCCGCTGCCACGCAGCCGTGTCCCTCCACCTCTCCAGCCTGCTGAAAGCAGCCCTTCTGCACCAGAGTCTCAGGAGCTCCTCCGTGTGGAGGGACCGGCTCATCGGCCGGGCTGCACTCTCCCGACAGCAAAGCACGGTTCTAACTTCCTCAAAGCTCCGGTGAGGCAGAGGCGATGGTGGCACAACTCTGGGAATATACTAATACATGACGTGCTATATACAGCATTTCTATAATTATAGACTATACTTCACATACTTTAGAAAAATGATTTTCATAGTATCTGCATTATATCTCGATAAATCTGCTATTTAAAAAAAAGGCAAAGCTCTAACAAGGGACCAGTGCTGCTGAAAATGTTTTTTCTGGTGGGAAATGTAAACTGTGTGAAAATTAGACTTCCAGAAACCTGGGAAAACTTCTAGGGGAGAAGGGGACTCTGTGGTGAAGTTCCGAACGGGCCTGGGGCCAGAAGTCTAGGTAACAAGGGAACCACAGGCTTTCCCCGCTGCAGCTGACCCCTAACCTCGGCCACAAAGTAGTGCCGGGTGGCCTCCGGTTAGTGTGATGGGGGCCCAGGGAGCGCTCTCCGGAACTAAAAGCGTTTCCAAGCTCAGCTGGCTCCGTGTGTACCCTTAGCTTCTCCCCACCCTCTGCCCGTTTGTTGGTTCTAATTCCAGATACCTGAAGCCAGATGTGGACAAGAAATCCAAACACAAGACAGCAGTAAAGAAGAAGACCCTGAACCCCGAGTTCAATGAGGTAGGAGGGGCTGGGGAAGCTGCTGGAAAGCTGCTTGCTCTCCTTCGGGGCAGGGTTTGCAGGAGAGACTGGCTTTTCCAAGGGTTACTGTGGAAACCGAGGGCTGGGGATGGGCCAACAGGAGCGCCCCCACCCAGGGGAGGTGGGGGAGAGACCAGCCCAGGCCGAACCCGGCCGCGGCGGTGCAGATGGAGGCACAAGGAATCCTGGAGAGCCCGTCAGACGATCCCGTTGACGGGACCGTGGAAGGGGGGGACCCGACACCAGGAGGGGAGGTGCAAGTGAGACGGGGGACGCTCTGGGTGGGTGGGAGGGGAGAATCTGAGACGGCCCGGGGCCTTGAGAAGGCCCGTTCGGGGTAGATGCCGAGGCCGTCGGCTCAGGGGGCAGGGGCAGCCAGAGAGGAGCCGAGGGAAGAACCTGAGGGGCAGGCAGAGGAGACGCAGGAGGTGCTTCCGGACAGGGAAGGGGATACCAGATGTCAGATCATCCTGGAAGCCTGGGGAGGAGAGACTCTCATGAAGAAGGGAGTGGTCAGCGGAGCCAGACCCAAGGGGGGTGCCAAGTGCGTGTTGCTTCGGTGATAACGAGGCTCTTAGGGAGCTGGAGGGACCAGCTTCAGTGACAGAGGAACAGGCAGGTTGGAGGGCAGGGGACCTTGAGGACCCCAGCCAGGCTCTGAGGCAGAAGCAGGGGGAATGGCTGAGAGTCGGCCACCGTCTACCACTGAGGGCCCTGCCATCCCCTCCTCCCTCCCTCCCTCCATCCCCTCGCCGCACCTCAGAGCGCCGGCCCTGACTCTCCTCTCCTGACCACCAGGAATTCTGTTACGAGATTAAGCATGGGGACCTGGCCAAGAAGACCCTGGAAGTCACTGTTTGGGATTATGACATTGGAAAATCCAACGATTTTATTGGTAAGAGGACATGATGACCGTGTCCTTCGGCCACATGTGCGTGCTGGGTTCACAGAGCACAGTGGCCCCGGATCCAGGGCACAGCCTCTGCTTCCTGGCCTTTGTGTCCCAGCTTTCCCCAGAGTATCTGCCCCCAGACACAAGGGGCCTTAGTTAGCCTGTACCCAGCCTGACTCCACGTGACAGGAAGAGAGAGGCCCAGCGAGGGAAAGAGGTCTGGGAGGGACACTCACCAGTCTGGGTGGAGCGGTGGTGAGAGGCGAGGACGGTCACTGCCTTGGGCTGGACTCCGAGCCCTTGCGGCCCTGAATTGCGGGTTGGCATCGTGGCTGTGCCTGGGGGAGCTGCCCCCCCACCCTCCCAAGCCCTGCTGGCCCTGGAGAGAGAGGGGAAGGGTAGGATCCCAGGGCCCTGGTTTGGTGAGGGGGGGAGGCAGTCATACCACTGCTCCCCCAAGGCAGGGTGGGAGGCCAGCCTTGGAGCACAGAACCGAGGGGGTAGTCTTCCGGGAACTCCTGCTCCCGGGCCCTTGGGAGTCGGGGGGTCACCATGGCCCCGGCTACCCCTTCTTGCAGGAGGCGTGGTCCTGGGCATCAACGCGAAGGGCGAGCGCCTGAAGCACTGGTTTGACTGCCTGAAGAACAAGGACAAGCGGATCGAGCGCTGGCACACGCTCACCAGCGAACTCCCAGGGGCTGTGCTCAGCGACTGAGCAGCCTCCGCCTGCTGCCGCACCCGCCCCTGCCTGTCGCCTGGGCTTCCTCAGCTGCCGCCAAGGGCCTTGGCCCTCATCCTGGGGGAGACCCAGGCTGCCTGCTCAGACACAGAGCCACTGCAGCCCCCACTTGGAGGGCCTAGCCACTCCAAGGGACAGCCCCCGGGCCCCCCAGAGGGCAGGAGGTGGGAGAGGACCTTGGCCTCAGCACCCACCCCAGGGAAGGGAAAGGGGCCATCCAGGGGGTGAGGACCCTACTTGAGGTCAGCAGTAAGTCAGGGGACCCCAGGCTGAGAGAACAGGAGTGCAGGGGCGCCTTGGTGGGGCCAGTGAGAATTCCTGAGGGAATCAGGGAGAGGGGCATGAGGGGAAGGAGAAAAGGAGGTTCTTACTACATCCGTTCATCTCTGGCAGATGGAGAAAAGTTGACCTGAGACCAAGGATGGTCAAGGTCCTCCAAGCTCTCCGTCCACACGGCCAATTGGCAAGCACTTCATTCAATGATTCCACGAGCCCCTGGAGAAGAGAGTTCCTTGTCTAATCAGGGAGCTAGAAACAAACCATTACCACAGGGAGTGAGGAATACCAAGGCCAGGCTGACATAACTTGTGAGTGCCCTGGATTCTGACTCTGCGGGGAGGTAGGGAGGCCTTCCCGGAGGAGGGGATGCTTCAGCAAGGCCTTGAAGGGTGAGTGGGGTTTCTCGGCAAAGAGGAAGGGCAGTGGAAATGATCTACAGAGGCCTGGAGGGAGAGTGTGGTGTCTGGGCTAGGGTCATGTGGGGCCTCACTCTGGAGCCAGGGTTTGGAGGACAGAACTGGGGCCTCGGGGTGATGTCACTCAGCCCCACCAACTCCAGCTTACAGTCAGGGATGAAGCGATGGAAGCACTGTGGTCAAACGATCTCGGGTCAGGGTCGAGTTCAGTCCTCAGACCCCCTTCTCCTACCTTTAATCTCTCTCCTCCCCAAGACCTTCTGAGTTCAGGAATGAGAGGCCCACATGATGCCCCACTGAGGTCCCTTTCAGAGCGCTGGGGGGAAGTCCAGGGCCTCATTTCTGGGAAGGCCTGTGAGGCTGGCTCTTACCTCCAAGAGATGAGACACCCTGCCGCGTGGGCCTGGCACGCTGAGTCAGAGGGCACTGGAATCTTAGGGCCCAGGTATGAAGCCCCAAACTTTTCAGGCCTACCAAGGGGCCTTCAAGGCTGCTGTGTGAACAAATGCAAAACCAGGGAATTTTTCTGTTTGCCCCATCACTGCGCTGATGGAGAACAGAGGCCCAGAGAGGGAAAGGGGCCTGCCTAGGGCTATCCCGCCCTACCGCAGCTGGAGTAGGCCAGGCTTCACGGTGCCGGCCTCACCCGCAGCCCTGAGCTATGGACGGAAGGAGGGTGCTGGACTCCTACACAAAAGGTCTATCCTGTTAGCTGCCTGCCCAGGGCCCTCTCCCGCCTGCTGCAGCCACAAAGCACATCACCATCTGAGGCCTGGGGTGAGGATTCGAATTCCACCAAGTGCCCATCAGCCCTGTCCCACTTCGCAGGGAAAACAGGATTCCAGCCCCCAAACAGTAGCTGGCCAACTTTGCTGGGCCCGGAGCCGTGGTTTTCCTGTCTGTAAGGTAGCTTTGTGCATGCGAAGGGTGTCACGTGCCCTGCCACAGTGAATCCTCGCCATTCTGGGGGGGCGGGTTTCTCGTCCCCATTTGACAGATGGAGAGGCTGAGTAGGCTGTCAGGGTCAGACAGCTGGGAAAGGGCACCCCAGGACTCACCCCAGGTCCTGTGGCTGCCGCGTCTTCTGGTTGGCGGGGAGGTGGTATTCTCTAGGCCTCTCCCTCCCGGGCTGTGGAAGGTTCAGCAGACAGAAGACTCGGTAAGCGCTGGGGCATGGGGAAGGGGCGGGACCACTGTGGTCCTGCCGCCTCATCCGTTACATGGCTTCGAAATCATTTATGCCACTCAGAGCTTCCCCAGGCCGGGAACTCAGCTAGCTATCCCTCCGTGGGCCAGGCCTTGCTCCTCCCAGCGGCTCCGGCAAGGGCTGGTCTTTTCACCACAAGGCTGGCCTGGGGGAACCTCTGGGGATTGAGAGATGGCCTGTTTTGGAGGGGCCTGCTGTCTGGGTGAGCCCTGGGTATCTTCTTAGCTTTGCCTCTTGGAGGGCCTCCTTCAGAAAGGAGCCCCATGGCTCCTTGTAAATACTGACATGTTTACACATGGCTTGTGTAAAGATACCGAACTGAATGGCAAGGCGAGAAAGGGCTGGGAGTCTCAACAACTACCTTATCAGAGACCAGGAAAACAGAGGCCCAGCACGTGTAAGGATAGGGCTCTTTACGGCCCCAGGCTGTGCGAGGGGAGACTTGGTCCTGAAAGATGGTCCTACCTGACCAGGGCCAGCCCACATGGAGGCCGGGCGCGGCGGAAGGAGCCCCCCGCCCAGGGAGGGAGGGAGTCTCC
Source organism: Paguma larvata (assembly GCA_030068075.1). NCBI lineage: Eukaryota > Metazoa > Chordata > Mammalia > Carnivora > Viverridae > Paguma > Paguma larvata. The sequence continues at coordinate 9,363,428 of CM057843.1, forward strand.
ACCAGGCCCCTGGCGCTGCTCCGGACCCCTTGCAGGTTGGATCGCTGTTAAAACCCTCTTTGGGAAGCCGCGGTATCATCTCTGCCTTTGACCCCAAACTGGCATCTTTCCTCTGGTCTATCAGCCCCACAAACAGACGGGAAAGTTGATGCCCCTCCCTACCAACCGCCACCACACCGTCATTCCAAAGTTTGGTGTGGTAACCAGGAAGTCGCCCGAAGGCACGCTGCATCCTCCTCCACCCCCGCCTGCCAGCGCCACCACTAGCCGGTCCGTCCCAGCCGGGCCCGTCTTCCAAGCCTGAAGCGGTGACCTCCTGACCCCTAGCGGCAAGAGCGAGGAACTGCACCTCCCGGCCCGTGCATGTCCTACCGTTTGTTTCTCTCAAACCGAGAGCAGCTCCCGATGCATGGACTCTGGCTGTCATCGACGCAGGCTCTCGTGCACTGCTTCACACCGTTTTTGCTACCAGGTGGCGGCTGCAGAAAACGTCCTTAAACTGCAGCCCCCCACACAATTTTTGTACTTTCGTCTGACCTACTCGAAGGTGTCCTTTTTAAGTCTTATTTGTTAATATTTATAATGACCTATAATCCAAAGTAAATGAAAACGTTCACTGCAATTATATTGGCTTGGGAGACTCCTTTAAATAGATTTGGAGGAAAGGACCAGAGAGAACGAGAAAATGGCAACAGGCTCATTCCGCACACTGTCTCCTTTACCCCCTCACAAAGAACTCACTCAAGGTAGGTCTCATGTTACAGATGGGAAAACTAAGGCTCAGGGTTAAAAGTGCTGGATCACACAGCTTGTAACTGACACAACCAGGATGCCACTCAGGCCTCCCAAGGCCTCACACCAGGATCAGCATGCCACGCTGTCATCCGCTCATTCGACAAACAGTTGCGGAGTGTTGACTCCACCACCAAGCACCGGTCTTGGCACCTGGGTCAGATTCATCGGCAAGACAGCCCACAAACAGTACGCGCGGCACGTTAAAAGATGACAATAGGGGCACCTGGCTGGCTCCGTGAAGCAGGCAACTCTTGATCTCGGGCTCAGGAGTTTGAGCCCCACATCGGGAGCAGAGATTACTTTTTTTTTAATGACAATTTGAAAAAGGGCATGAAAGGAATAAGGTGGGAGGGAGAGGTTGGGCTTAAGTAAGGAGGTGAGGTGGCCCTCCAAAGAAGGTGACTTTTGAGGTAAAATTTGGAGGGGCTGAGGGAGGGAACTATGGAGATACCCCAAAGTGGAATAGGGGTTTTGTTTTTTTTTTTGAGAATTTAAGTGATCGCCACACCCAATGTGGGGCTTGACCTCACAACCCCAAGCAGGGGTCTCCCATTTCACCTACTGAGCCAGGCAGGTGCACCGGGAATGGGCTGTTCAGGAAGCGGCCAGTATCCCTAGTGGTGGGGGCAGGTGCGGCATGAATGAGAACAGCAAGGAGACCAATGGGGTCACCGCGGGGCGGCGCAAAAGAGGAGCAGGAACTGGGGGCACAGGACGGGAGCAGATCAAGCAGGACTGAAAACCACTCTGAGATGGGAGCTTATGTCATTTCTCACAGGCCACCCAGTGAAGGACAAACCTATAGTTTCCTCCTAGAGCCTCCACCACAACGAAGGTAGCAAACCCCACACAAACCCTGAGCACAAGGCAAGATTAAAAGAGGACAGATCATGGGAGAAGAGAGAATTCTTGTGCTATTTCAGCAGGAGGGGAGTCCTTAAGGACTCTGCTGCTGTTGAAGAGCAGATGGTGTTGCCTGGTCTGGTGGGAGATGCCCTGGTCCCACTAGGTCTCTTGTAGGTTCGGCCTTATTCACCCCCAAGCGCTCAGAACTAGGAGGGTCCTGCTCTGCTGGGAATGATTTTCTAGGGGTCACTCTCAGGGTCCTTGCTGTCATCTTGACCCAACGCAACGCTTACCTTTGCCCAATGGGTTCCTGTCACAGGCCCCAATTCCCTTCTGTGTGTCCCTTGGCCACAGGCAGGCAGGATCTCTTCATGGAGAACGTGAACTGGGGAGCACTTGTGTGGCCTTGAACCAACGAAATTACATCGTAAGAATCAGAAAACCGAGACCCCAAGATCTCACGGAGCCTCCTGCGTTTTCTTCACTGCACTGCACTTTCCTCCACCTGCCTCTGTCAACACACACGGATTCATCAGTTCATAAATGATGCAAAACTTGTGGCCTCAGCCCTAGGCTGAGGTGGCTTTTGAGCTTAGCTACCTAGAAATACTTTCTGACTCTTAGTTAGCTTTTCAGGAGAGAAATGGCTCAGTTCAGATTATAACTCACCTCCTTAGATCAAAGGGCCAGGAGGTGAGGTCACATGATAAAACCTTGGCTCCGGGCAAGGAGACAAGGGACACAGGGTCGAGGAGCATCGGACTCTTGATTTTGGCTCAGGTCATAATTTCATGGTTCAGGAGATCCAGGCCTACATCAGGCTGCTCCGGGCTGATCGTACAGAGCCTGCTTGGGATTCTCTTTTCTCTGCCCCTCCTCCTGCACTCTCTCAAACAAAACAAAACAAAACAAAAAAAGCAAAGACTGGTAAGCCACCAAAACACTAAAGAAACAAGGAAATAGCCTAAATCCGCTTGGCCTATCTGCAGGCTAGAAAGTCACGCAGTCATTTCCATTTTTAGTTATAAACATGGTGTTTATATTTAGATAAATAAATTTAATGTAAAGTAAATAATGTAAATAAATTTAAATTTATATTACATTTATAAAATGTAGGATAGAAAGTGAAAGGAACAAAGCAAAATTTGAGTGTAGAGGGCAGTCCTTTTCAATTATTTCACTGTGGTAAGATATAAAAAAAATTGTTTTCAGTGTAGGATGTGGGGGCCATCTGGCGGTGACATCTCTCACCCTACTGATCACCAGGGTTGACCCAGCTGATCCGCCTGCGTCGGCAAGTGTCCCCTTCCTCCATCACCACTCCATGTGTATCCCTCCCGAAGCTGTGCACCCGAACACGACCTTCCCTGATGGAAGAGGACCATTCTTCGGTCAAGGGTATAGGAGTAGCCACACTCACTAGGAACCTTCAAACAAGCTTTCGAGGTCCACTTGTAGGAAAACCTAAGGTAGTCAAGCTTCCAAGACTCCAGACACAGCCAAAAATGCCCTCCATGTGGCAGTCTTTCTTTAGGGGGGAAAAATACATATATATATAATTTTAATGATTTTTAAGTTGACAATTCACTGCCATTAAGTACATTCACAATCTGGCACAACCATCACTATTTACTGAAGTTTTTCATCATCCCAGACATTCCATACTCATTGAACAACAGAACTCCCCATTTCCCCCACACTCAGACCCTGGTATCCTCTATTTCACTGTCTATACGAATTGCGTGTACCAGGTACCTTATAGAATCAGAATCATGTATCTGTTTTATGACTGGCGTTCATCTCATTCAGCATAATATTTCAAGTCTCCTCCATGTTGCAGTATATATCAGAACTTTGTTCTTTTTATGGCCGCCTAATACGAATATATATTTTATCTTGTCATCTGTGGTTTAAGTATGCTCTGGGGCTTGAACCCATGACCCCGAGATCAAGGTCACATGCTCTACTAAGCCAGCCAGGTACCCCATCCATTCATCTGTTGATGAATACTTGATCTTTGGGCTCATGCGCATAATGCTGCTAGGAATATTGTTGTACACATATCTTAAGTCCCTGCTCATACAGAGTGGAATTGTTGGGACATATGTTTAAGGAACCACCAAGCTGTTTTCCACAGTGGCTGCAATGTTATACATTCATTCCTACCAGCAATCCGCGAGGGCTCCATTTTCTTCACATCCTCACCAAAACTTACTGTGTCTTTATAAGAACTATCCTAACGGGTGTGGAGTGGGATCTTTCTCTGGCTCTCATTTTCATTTACCCAATGATTGGTGATGGTGAGCATCTTCTCATATGCTTATTGCACATTTGTGGACCTTCTCTGCAGGAAAGTCTATTTAAGTCCTTTGCCCATTTTTGAACTAGGTTTACATTATTGAATTGTAGTTCTGTGTTCTGGATATTAATCCCTTATCAGATGTATGATTTGCAAATATTTTCCCTCAATCCATGGGTTGTCTTTTTGCTTTCAATAGTGTCCTTTGATGGACAAGAAATTCTTCATTTTAAGACCAATTTACTTTGTTGCTTGTGGTTTTGTGGTCATTATCTAAGAGTTCACTGCGAAACCCAACACCATGAAGGTTTTCCCTTAGAATTTCCTCTAAGAGTTTTATACTTTTAGTTTTTCAACTCATGTTGTTTTTGCTATGTATGGTAAAGGTCTAACTTCATTCTTCTGCAAGCGGATAGATACTGTCTTCCTACCATTTCTTCGAGTTCACTGATCCTTTCTTCTGCCTGCTCAAATCTTATTGAATCCCCCCCCCGTGTTTATTTGTACTTGTTATAGTTGCCATATGTATCACATCTATAAGCTATTAATCCCATAATATGGTGGTATAAATTTGCCTTAAACAGTGATATGCTCTTTTAAAGATATCAAAAGAGGGGTTCCTGGGTGGCTCAGTCGGATAAGCATCCTACTCTTGACTTCGGCTCAGGATAGGACCGCAATGTTTGTCAGTTCCACACTGACAGCACAAGCCTGCTTGGGACTCTCACTCTCCCATTCTTTCACAAAATAAACTTATCCTCTCTTGTTAAAAAAAAAAAAAAATCAAAAGAAATATTTACTTCCATATTACTGTCTTTAATACTCTTCACTCCTTCCTAAACATCTACATTTCTATCTGGTTATCATTTCTTCTCAGCCTGAAGAACTTTCTTCAGCATTCACTACTGTGAAATCTGCCCATGGCTAATTCTTAATTCTTTTACCTGAAAATGTCTTTATTTCACTTTCATTCTTAAGGGTGTTTTCACTGCAGAATTCTGGATTAGCTGTTTTTCTTCAAACATTCTAATGTTGCTGTTGCTGTTCCGTGGTCTTCTGGCTTCTCATGAAAAGTCAATTGCTTAAATCATTATTCCCTTGTATAGACTTTGTCTATTTGTTTATATGTATATTTCCAGTATTTTTATTTTCAGCAGTTTTATTGTAACGTGCTTTTCTTTTTATTTTGCTAAATGTTCACTGGGTTTCTTGAATTGCAAATCCATCTTCTACAAAATAGGGGTAAATTTTAGCCATACTTCATTTTTTCCATCCCATTTTGCTTTCTTCTCTCCTTCCAGAACTAGTTACATATATGCCAGCCCCTTCCATACGATCTCACTGGTGCTCTAACAGACATGCTCATTTTTTTAAGTATTTTTTCTCTCTCCTTCAGATTGGGTGATTTCAAGCTAACTTCAAATTCACTGATCTTTCCATCGTTTTCATTCTTATTCTGCTGTCACGCCCATCCAAGTGAACCTTTATTTCGGATCATCTACTTTTCAGTTCCAAAATGTCCATTTGATTCTTCCTAACAGTTTCAGTATCTGTAGTAATTTCTTTTCATTGGTCATAAACATATTTTCCTTTCCTTCTTGAACATAATCATCATCCTATCAGCTTTAAAATCCTTGTTTGCTATGGTGGAACAGTAAAACTGCTAATTTACAATCTCGGTCAACTCAGGGATAATCTCCATTGGTGGTCTCGAGTATGGGTCACGTTTTTCTGATTCCTCATATGCTGAGTTCTGGATTCTACCCGTTTATTGTAAACAATGAGACTCTTGATTCTATTATGCTTCTCTGAAGACTTAATTTTTATTAGGCAGTTACTTGGCTGAAATCAAACTGTAAATCTGTATCACCAGCAGAGGGTGGCGGCCAAAATATCAGTTCAGTAAACAAATTTTTAGATGAGGAAATTATTTGGGAGTATTTTTTAATGTTGACTTTGTTTCAAAAAGCACAACATGGCATAATCTGCAGAACTATTCTATAAATTGCTCAGGATTCATTTCAAAATGTTAACTCTGTTGAGAAGTTTCCAGCCATCAAAAAACAAAGAACAAAAGTTCCAGCTGTCAAAATTAATTCTTAATGAGTTTTCGATCTCCCCTAGAGAGAAGATTGGGCAGCACAAATGCCATTGTCCTCTTCTGCCTTCTTTTGGATTAAATGAATACTTTTTAGGATTACATTTTAGTTTATCTATATATTTTCAGATATACCTCTTTGCATTATTTCCACGTAGTGCTTGCATTAGGTATTACCATATATTCTTAATCTCTCAAAGTCTTCTTAGAGTTAACAGTATCACTTCAAGTAAAATGGAAGAAACTTGCATTCAAATGGCTCCATTTACACCCCCTGGCTGCCTCTTATGCTCCGGTAACCCTATGTGTGATGTCCCTACACGTTATAAATCCCACAAAATTTTTGCCTTGAACACTTAGATTTTTAAAGATAGTGAGAAGAACGGGTCTTTTATATTACCTTCATGTTCACCACGTGCAGTGCCCTTCCACTCCTTCGTGCGGACCCACTGCAAGTGTCCGCTGTTCTTCCCTGTCCACACTGCCGAAGAAACCCTTTTGCTGCTATTAACATTTCACCACCCCAGAACTTTCAGGTATGGGCTCATGAACATAAGATGCAATGAACAAAATTCTAGCAAATCAAATCTAAAAATATTTTTATCAAAATATGTAACTGGAGTTCATCCCAGGAATAGTTGGTTTAATATTGAAAAAGCAATCAATATAATTCGTTAACAAACTAGAAAAGAAAACCCACATAAAATAGATGCAGAAAAGGCCTCTGACAAACCCAAATTACATTTTGATAAAAACTCTCAGCTAACTAAACTCCTCAACCTACTAAAGAGCACCTGTGACAAACGTGGAACATCATACTTAACGGTGAGACACTTTGTAGGAACAATACAAGGATGTCTACTCTCATCACTTCCATTCAGCACGGTGCTGGAGGTTCCAGCCAGTGCAACGAGGCAAAATAAACAATCTCCAGACTGCAGCAAAAAATAAGTGAAAACTTTACATTCACAGACAATATGATTATCTATGAAGAAAGTCTGAGATCTACAAAAACAAAAAACAAACAAAAAAAACCTACTAGAATAAGGGAGTTTTAGCAAAGTTAGAGGATATATATCAATACACAAATATCAAATTTTACTTCTATATAATAGCAATGAGCAATCAAAAACTGAATTTTCAAAGGCAGCCACTTACAAAAGCATCAAAAATTATTAAATGTTTATAGATAAACCTGACAAAGAAGAGCAAAGTCCTATACTCTGAACAGTACAAAATATTGCTAAAGCTAAAGAATGCCTAAACTATTAGATATACCTTGATCATGGATCAGAAAACTCAATATTATTAGAAAAGACGCTTCACCAAAGATATACAGATGACAAGTGAGCACATAAAAAGATGCTCAACTTCATCAGTAAGTTATTTGGAAAATTAACACACACACACACACACACACACACACACACAGTAAGATGCCACTACACACCTAATACGAATGGAAAAATTAAAGATTGTCAATACCAAGTTCTGGAAAGAATGTGGAAAACAGCTTTCAGACACTGCTGGTGGAAACGTAAAATGGTATAATCACTTTATACACAGCATGAATTTCTTAAAAAGTTAAATATACACCTACCGTGCTATCCAACCATTCCACTCCTACTTATCCACAAGAAAGGGAAATACATGCCCACATAAAGACTTGCACGCATTCACAGCAGCTTTATTTGTAACAGACAAAAACCGGAAATAACCAAATTGTCCATGAATAGGTAAATAAATAAACTGTGGTATATCATAACAGTGGAATACTTCTCGGCAATAAAAGGAATGCACTGATACATGCAACATGGATGAATCTCAAAACAATTATGCTGAACTAAAGCAGCCAGACACTCCCTCTAAAAAGAAAAGAGAGTACATACTATAGGATTTCATTTATACAAAACTCTAAAATGCAAACTAGTATAACAGAAAGCAGGTTAGTGGTTGATTGGGAATGGAGGCGAGGAAATTACAAAGTAACAACAGACACTTGTAAAGGTAAAGGCTGTAACGACTACCTTGATTATGAGGATGGTTTTACAGGGGTACATATGCCAAAACTTATCCAACTGTAGTTTAGTACATGCACTTTATGTCAATTATACCTCAATAATTGTTGTTTATCTTTCAGAAATTTTCTAAAGATAGGCAAGGACACACACAGCATATTCTTCATTGTTACACAGATTATATATGCTAGGGATCTTCCTTTTCTCAGTTAACATATGCAGACATCAGACATCTTTCTGTATTAGGGGAAACAGTTTATCTCATTTTTTTTAAAAACAACATAGTGTACATAGTAAGGATGTACCATGACTGATGGGCACTTAGTTTATTTCTAAACTTGCTATTATATGCTGAGATGAACACATTTTGCATATACTTGTGAGCATATACACATAAGCAGAGGATGCAGGTGTTTAAAACTTTCATTTATACGGTCAGATAATCCTCTAAAAAAATATCTCGGGGGCACCTGACTGGCTCGGTCAGTAGAGCATGAGACTCTTTCAAGCCCCACACTGGGTGCAGAGATTACTTAAAACTAAAATATGAAAAAAATGAACGAAAACCTGTCTCAGAATCTACATCAAACTGTTGGAATTAATAATTTAACAAGGTCATGGCCTATGAGATAATATACAAAGTCAATATTAAGTAGCAACAATATGAAAATGAAAAACTTTAAATACTATTTAAAATAACATAAAAAAAAAGCCCTAGGAATAAGGCCAATAAAAGATATCAGACCTCTACAAAGAAAACTACAGAATTCGAAAAAAAAAAAAATTAATGATCTAAAGAAATGGGAAGAATATACTCTGTTCATGGATTAAAAGACACAATTGTGTAAAGGTGTTAATTCTTCGCGCGTTTATTTACGGAATAAAATGCTCATCAAACTCCGACAGGGTTGGTTATTGCTGTTCTACTACTGAAATTAACAAGCCGATTCTAAAAAATATATGGAAATGCAGAGAGCCAATAACAACCAATACGATCTTGAAGATCAAAGAACTGGAGGACTCGTGCGACCAGATACTGAACAGTGTTGCGCTGGCACCAAGACAAATAGACCAATGAAACAACAGTGTGTGGTGCTGGTGCTTTGGAACATCCATGGCGGAAAATACTACTTTTCACATCTCCCTTTCCATGTACAAAACAAATTCTAGGTGATTCCTGATCTAGATGTGATAGGCCAAGCAATGCTTTGAAAAAAACACATAAAAGATTAGCGATCTTGGGGGTCTGCAAATATTTCTTAAAGCACTTAACTTAAAGGAAAATATGGATGAATTAAGACTATATTAAAATTAAGATTCCGTTTGTCAAAAACATCAAGATAATGAAAAGGCATAGAATGATAGAACTGCAGTAACTACTCCAAAAACATGAACTCTCTTCCTAAATGTATAGATTTCTTACAAATCAGCAAGAAAATGACAACCCAACAGGAAAACAGGCAAAAGAAGGTATTTAAGAAAAGAGGATATCCAAATGTCCAGCAAAGAGGTTTTCGTGTCTAGTCTCATTAGTCATCAGGAAAATGCCATTACATCCGGAATGACCACTACATCTCCACCAGAAGACTACAAACAGTGACCATACCAAACGCCAGTGAGGATGTGGAGCAACTAGGACTCTCATGCATCGCTGGTAGGACTGAAAAACAGCACAAACTGCTATGGAAAACGGTTTTGCAGTATCCACCTATGAAAGCTGAACGTATGCATTCCCCATTACCCAGTCATTCCATTCTCAAGTATATATGCTACATTGATGCATACGTGTATATGCCAAAAGATACAAACAAGAATGTAACATTATTGGTAACATCCCAAAATTGCAAATAATCCAGTGTCTGTCCATAGAATACATAATGGTATACTAATACAACAGAATACTATATAGCCATGAAAACACACTATTACTACAGGCAACGTGGAGTAATCTCACATAATATTAAGAGGGGAAAATAATACTGTAGGATTCCATTTACATCAAGTTCAGAGACAGGCAAAAACCAAACAATGGCAATGATCAAGATCCTGGTTTCAGTTGCAGTAAGCGGGGAACCATAGGACTGAGGAGGAGGCAAGAGGGAGTCTTCTAGGATGCTAGTTTTGTTCTATCTCTTGATGTGAGCGATGGTTAAAGTGTGTTCCCTTTGTGGAAATTCACTAAGCTGCAGGCTTTTGATGTATTTTCTTTATACTTGAATATGAAATCTGCTTTAAAAAAATGCCAACAGTATACGAGAATGTTTCTCTACAAACAGATCATTCTATAAATCTTTGCCAATTACAATCTTTACCAAAGCAAAATTAGCATTTCTTTAATGTTTTCACTTACATTTTAATGAGGAACAAGGTTTAGTTGGGGGAGGGTGCTCTTAAAGCAAATTCTGAGGGGGCTCGGCAGTTACCACGACCTGTTATCAAGGCTACAAATGTGCGATTAATGGGGAAGGAAGACTTGGGTTCTGAAATAAGCCCTATCCCAAACCTGTAAGGACCAGGATTTTAAATGGCAAAGAAATGGTCTTTGTGAAAGACCTAGAAACAAGCAATATAGGATGGGAGCAGGAATGCCAAGTTTCAACACAACTGGAAGAATGGTCAACGGCAGCTTTAGAAGCAGCCCCTGAACAGGATTCATACTGCCTGGGTTGTGCAAGTACACATCTACTTCAATTACGAAAGAAATAAATGTCCCAAGAAGCAAGGCACTTTTTAAGAGTGACAGTTTTCAGGCCTCCCTTACACACGGCAGGCCTGTACCTACAAGCTGGCACAGTGAGCTGATCATACAGGAGTGCCAACCCAGGGTCTTCCCCTGAAGTAGTAACTGAGACAGCACAGGGCTCATTTCTTTATATATTACAGCTTTTGAAAAGGCATTCAATTGAAAAAGAATCTCGGAAATGTTAAAATCTATCTAAATGATCGCTGTAGAAGAGAGAAAATATTGTAGTTCAATAAAACATTAAGAGTTTTGATAAAGGGCAAAAAGATAGAATGGCTTAATGGTTAAGAACATGGCCTCTGCAGTCCTACAAACCTAACTATAAATCCTGTCTGAATACAATTAGCTGTGTGGCTTTGGACAAGTTCAACTTCTTCCTGTTTTCCTATTTGCAAAATCCAGGTGACAACTCACCAAACTACTAAGTATTTATGTGCTAGATCACAGACACTAGTATGAGCACAGTGCCTGCACACAGACAATGCGAACTACTAACTACTTACTATTTACCAACTCCAAGATTAGTACCTCAAATGATATACTTAATAACAAGCAAGACAGGGCTTGATTTTGCAGAGCCAAGTTGGATCCAGATTCACCACTTCCACTAAAAGTTCACAATTCCTTCAATGACCCATCCTACAATTTCACCAGGGACCCCTATTAACAATTGTTACGATTTTCCAAACAAAGCAAGATCATCTTTAAAATGACATTTTTCAGGGCACCTGGGTGGCTCAGTCACTTAAGGACCTGACTTTGGCTCAGGTCAGGATCTCGTGGTTCAGGAGTTTGAGCCCCCACATGGGCTCTGTGCTGACAGCTCAGAGCCTAGAGCCTGCTTCAGATTCTGTGTCTCTTTCTCTCTACCCCTCCCTGCTCATGCTCCTCTCTCTCAAAAGTAAACATTAAAAAATGAAAAATAAATGAAATGCCATTTTCCAGCATGCTCCATCTCCTACTATCTATCCTACAATCAATAGTATAGCAGCTAATTAGGGGTCTTATTAGTTGCTCACAAAGTGGCATTTGTCTGAGACAGAAGCCAAGTTAGATGTTTATATTTATTCCATCAACTTCCCCTTAAAAATGGTCTCACTTGAAGTTCATTCACATCTTCCTAGAAGCAAAACGTAACTCTGGAGGATTTGCTTTTTAAGGCCATTGGTTTCAGAACCCAAGCATGGATAGATACGTTTACTGGTGTTCCCAACACTTAAAAACAAAAACAAAACAAACAAAAAAATCACTCTGGGTTTAAAACATCTTTTTCAAAGCAAAGCACTAACAATTATAATTGAAACAAAAACTGCCTTCAAATTGTAATGGTAACTCAAGTTTTCTATTGAAACCAATTGCTCCTCAGGGCACTAACAAAAGAGCTGAAACAACTCCACCTTTCCAGACCACAGAAGTGGAAGACACACTGTCCTTACAAGGGCTGTCCCCCTTTCTGCAGTCTTCCCTATCTTCCAACTTTTGACAGGGATCCAAAGACCTGTACCAATCACCACAATCCTTCCCAAGTACCTTCACTGGTTTCTTTGAGTGGTTCTTTTCTCTCGGTATCAAGATAGCCACATTCCTAAGCATACTCTTGGCATCCTGAGTTTGCTGACTACATTATATAATGAGACCCATCCAGAAAGCCAACTTAGAGAACCCTTTTACTAACCAACTCATATGATGACCTAAGGTGACAGACATCACCTCCACAAGCCACGCTAGGTTGTAAAAACATTACCTATGTGTTTGACTCAAGTCCAGGCATTTGTGCATTTGTGTTTGGCATGGGAGCAGGCTACAAAACCCTGAATGCCATTATCTTTAAAAATCTGTGATAGAGGGATGTCTGGGTGGCTCAGTCGGTTAAGCACCTGACTTCAGCTCAGGTCATGATCTCAGTTTGTGAGTTCAAGCCCTGTGTTGGGTTCTGTGCTGACGGCTCAGAGCCTGGAGCCTACTTCGTATTCTGTGTCTCCCTCTCTCTCTCTGCCCCTCCCCTGCTCTGTCTCTCTCAAAAATAAACATTAAAGAACTTAAAAAAAAAAATCAACTCAATAGAATTTTATGAATTCTTTCAGTTTTGACCCAGATGCAGCAGGCATTTGGCCACTTTACTGCTGGAAAAACAAAAAATCAACCTGAAAAATCTCTTAGACGTAATTCCAAATGTCTCCAACTATCTAATGGAGGAGCATTACACAAAAATCTTAACTGCTTATTCTAATTATGGGCACACACCTATATTTTCTCATAAGATAAAAACTAGTACTACACATCACTATTCTGTTAACTTCCTAAATCTTCACTACTGAAGAGTCACTAAGCCAGGGCATATAGACTTTCGGTGTCCATGCCTCATTTAGCAGCAATGAGTCAAGTGTGATGATGGAGATGATATTCTCATACACTGCTGATGGTGGGGGGGGGAGGGGGCTATAAAATGGAATGACCCCTTTAGAAGGAAATGGACAGTATTTCCCAGTTGAAAAGTTATGTTCTCTGACACAAAAATCTAGAAACGTATCATGCAAATATTTAAGTGGAAACAGTTATAAGCGTATTTAATGCAGCACCATTTATAATAGCAAAGCTGGAAAGAATCTGAATGTCCAAAAGGAATCAATTGGTGACAAAAAAGAAACCAGGAGTAAATCCATGTTACACTGTCATTTAAATTAGATCTAAATGCCGAATACAGAATGATCTGTATTAACTAAACACCCACACACACTGATGTATAGACTATTTTTTGAAAAGAGGAGTAAGGGGGACAGCTACAAAGTTCTACCACGTGTACATGTACTACTTAGAATGAAAGTATTCTTTTCTACTTTTGCCACTGACCTTTGGAGGTGGTAGTGAGGGTTAAGGTAATTTTACTTCAGACTAAGAAGGATTACTTTGACACATTCATCCTTATTTGGTTGTATAACCCAAAATTCCGTGCTAGAAAACAATCCATCATTATGCCTTAAGTATGAATTTGTACTTTTAGGATTAAAATAAGTACCGTGTTACCAGCCGGCTGAGACACTAATGAAGTGACTTGGTGTTCTTAGCGTTCTTCACAACCAGGTTACAAGTAAAAAAAAAAAAAATCTTTTTCTAAAATTACACATCATCTTTGGGGAAACAGACAAGTGATTTGCGAAGAAAAGCGGGGGTGGGGGAGATCTTTCCACATTCAGGAAAACAATACTGTCAATGTGTTTGGACTAGAGATTTTATTTTAGAAAGATAAAGGATGGAGGCGCAATAATATTTGGCATTTTTAATTTAGGTTTGTTTTATTTAAGTTTAATGTTAATTCCATGCTGTGTTTCAGTAAGAACAATACAGATTCTGTATCTGTGGCTCCAGTCAGATATCCAGTAGTACAAATTAGCTTCAAGTTACACATACTGAACAAAAGAGGTTGAGCGAGCGAAGTAGGGAAGGGGGGGCCCGGGGGGAGAGGGAAGGAGAAGAAACAAAGAATTGAACACGCATGCAGGCTTTTCCATACCACCTTCAATGCTAACCTGCTTTAGAGGGAGAGTAAAAGTAGGCAAGAATGAGCAGCCACGGATTGTTGAACTGTTACCAGCACCATGCTTTTCAGCAACACTTCAGCAGAGTTTGAAACACTTTTTTACAGCAAAACCATTACAACGACTCTCCGAACAACTTTTAACCACCTTCGGCTAACACCCAATTAATTTTAAACATTGGTATAAAATTCGATTTAAACAATTAGAAAAAAGAAAAATAATACCACAATGCCTCTCTCTTAGATGCTTGCATCACCTAGAAGTCTAATGGCCTTCGAATGTCATTTCCATTTCTAATGGTGATCTTGCCCCATCTGGCAGGAGACAATACAGTAATGCTGAAAAAGCCTCTATGCAGTCCTGTTAGTGTCTTAAAGAACCTAAAAGCTGGGACCAGTAAAATCCACAGAAATTCACTCTTGCCTTTAAGAACTTTTGAAAACTGTTTTAAAAAAAAAAAAAAAAAAAAAAAAACCAACAGGGCAGGAACCTAAATTCTGAGACCAAATGTAAAAGTCAGATTTGGTGGTTCTCAGTGACAATGGGGGAATTTCCAATAGGGGTGGGACGGGAAGGAATGGGGTGGTCAGAGATGGTCTCTCTTGTTGGCTTTCAGGCCTCACTGATTCTCATCTTCCACGTCCTGCAGCGCTTCTTTATTCTGCTCTTCACCTACAAAGAAGAACGAGCTGATTATTGCACACTGACTAAATCAGGCTGTGTGGTCACAAACAAAGGGTATCATTCCAAGCATAAAGACTCCTTGTATTTGTTACAACTGGTATCAACCAGACAGGCAAAGGACTTCTACCATCCTTGACACCTGAGATGCCAAGAGGTGCTGCTGGATCAAGGCCCTGGATGGTCAAAAGGATGAAAAAACTGATGCACAGTAAAACTAGTTTTATGCTAAATAAGCTCATAAAAGTAGACAGCCAAAATAACCATATTATTAAATGATTTTCAAGCTTTCATGTATATCTTGGGTCAAAATACTCTTTCTCAATAACCTCACCTCTTCAAGAGACTCGAGTACTTTATAGTTTTGTTTCTTTTTTTGTAAAATCTACCCACCACAAGCTCCATGAAAAATGCTTTGATGAAGAGAACTGAGCAGTAAAATGCTCCAAAGGAATTCTATAGTTTTAGAGGCAGGGTTTTGCTTTTGAAAGTATTTTATATTTTGTATCTTAGCCAGTCACACCAAACCATAAACCAAATTCCTTACTCCCAAGTGAAACAGCACGCTCAAAGTAAACCCGACCACTGAGGTTATTAAAGAAGGGCATTTGGACCAGTTCTCTCATGCCATTTTTCTTTTCCCTTAAAACACAATGATCGGCCTGAGGAGTTTCAACTGCACTATGACATGCAACAGAAAGCCAGCCTATTCACTGGATAGTCATCTACCTATTAATAAGCATTAAATAAGTCACAGCCATACTAAAGAGAGCATGCAAGTTTTTGCTAAAAAAATAATAATAATAATAAATAAATAATAATAATAACACAGGTAAAAGTTACATTCTTTTGTGCTTTAACAAACCACTACAATTCTTATGTAGTTTCTAGTCTGAACCAAATTTCAACAGGAAAAAATACCAATTAACTAATCCAATAATCATTACAGTTCACACATTCCATCCGTTCCCATTGCCTGCTTGCTAAATTACTTAATTAGGATGGATAAATGACACTAAGCCTGGCTGCCTACCAACATAAAGAATTTACCCTAAAGAGTGTTTTTAAATAGTCTGGAAAGATCTTGATATGATAAACAAAAAACGCTGCCATGGCAACAAGGATTAGATGAACATAGCTCTAGACATTTAAAATTTTTTTCTCTGACAAAAATGTTTCATACTGATATGCGACTCTTAAGTACTTAAGGTACATAAAGATTTTTGTCTCATATATAGAAAAAGGACATGCAAAGAAAGACAAAACCACCATTTACTGAGGAAAGAAATGATAGGAGACAACCCAATTGTTTCCAAAATAATGTATTCAAACTTAGAAATGATAGAACATTCACGCTCATTTTTAACAGCAATACACTGCCAAAATATGGTTAACATACAACAACAAGAGCACACTCTAATTCACTTATAAGCATCCATTAGGTCTGCCAAGAGTTCCAAGTAACTTTGGCAGAGAGCACTGTCAGATGAATCACACCCGACCAGAGGTAGACAAGGGTAGCAGACCATAAAGGTCTCAGAAGGTTTCACATCCTAGAATGTAGAACAGGCAGTTGTGTAAGCAAAAGGATGGTAATATATGCAGGCATGATTAGTGAAGAACCAAAACTAAAAAGCAGAATTTGCTGTGCCATGATAATGACTTACAAAGTAGAGTTTTTAGGAAAGGAAGAGTTGGATTTTCCTTTAGGAATCTATATTGTAAGGAGAAAGGGAGGGAGAACAATCATATGAAAGCAACATTACAAGAAAAATAAACCAAGACAGCAGGAGAAAAGAAAACATCGATGATTCAGGGGAATCAGATTTTGGTCTTTTTAGTTTGTATAAACTTCATTCTACAAAGTATCTGTCCCTTTTACCTTTAAAAGGATGAAATAATATCCTCTTAAAAGGTATACAGACGGGGGGGGGGGGGGGGGGAGGTTTCTTTGGACATGTATTTTTTTGCCCACTATTTCCTGATTTTGAGGGAGGAGGGGAATAAGCAGAAAACACATTTTTTCTGTAGACTTGTGTACGAAACAGTCCTCTGAACACAGATTAAAAGGACTGAAATCACTTAATGAAAACACTTAATGATCTGTTTATAAAGATGTTCCAACACAGACAGAAGTTAACATATTCCGCAGTTAAAAAAGTATAAGAGCGTCTCAGTAAAAGCTTGTGAACCACACACATTTCTTTCTTCATACTAAAATTTAAAAGGAGAAAACTATCTAAATTATGGTTAACTAAATCCAACATCCTGAGAAACTGCCGATTCCATGACTGCAATTCTGCATGGATTGTAAGTCACAAAACCAATTTAGTAAAACACGTACTACTGTACCTTTTAGGAAAAGGCCAAATAAATTAGTAGTACTCACAACAGCTTGTAAACAAATTCAGATAATTTGTTAATTTTGCTAAAATGTCATGAGATAGTGGAATTTTTTGCTGTTTAGCTAGGTTTCATCATTTCAAATATTGTCTTTAATGAAAATGAAATGAAACGTCTCAAATGAAAACTAGCCTGTTTCAACCAAATTTTAATCAATTGTTCAATTTTCAAAGTGGTAGAATTGGAGCATCTGGATTTAACTAGATTTACAAAAAACTGTTTTAGGATTAAAGAGAAATTGATGCTGAAATGTAAAATATCTCTGTACAAAGAACCTTTGCAACCTGTGAAAAGTAAGTAGTTTCAAGAAAATATCCTATTGTAAAAAGTGATCGATTTCATAAACTGCTTGATAACCAAGAAAAAAAGTATCTTTGGTTTTATATAAAAACGAACGGAACATGTAGTTCACTTTAATCAATTATTGGTTATCGATGATAAAGAACAGCAGTATTAGAAAACATAAACTTTAGAGGCACCTGGGTGGCTCAGTCAGTTAAATACTCAACTCTTGTTTTGGCTCACGTCATGACCTCACATCTTGTGGGTTCAAGCCTTGCATCGGGCTCCACACTGACCACGCAGAGCCTGCTTTGGATTCTCTCTCTCTGCCTCTCCCCTGCTTCTGCTCTCTCTCGAAATAATTTTTTAAAAATTTTTTAACAAAATATAAACTTTATTTCTGTATAACTTTGTAATCTAGCATGCTTAGCTATAAAAGCTGGCATGAAATGTCTTTAAAAAAAAGTAATGTTTCAACCTAGGTCACCTTGTTATTTTCACCCTCAAAAAAGTGTCCCCAGAGGTCAGAGGTGTATATACCTTACTTGGGTCAATACCGCTTACCAAACTCTCCACATCTTTTCCTTTTATCCCCTCAAACAGGCAGAGAGATATTAGTCTTCTCTGAGCTGAGGGGCGACTGTGAAGAGTCCAAAGCTGTTTGGCCATTCTTCTGAGTAGTTATTGTTTAGAATACAACAGAATTTTAAAGCTGGAAGGAACCTCAAGTCATTAGTTCAGAGACAGTAAATTGGTTTTGATTCCCACAGCCTGGTAGCAGTTGCCTGAAGTGCTGTGTTAAAAAGTAATTTGTGGCTCTGTCAGGCTTTGCTGGAAAAGTGTGCAAGCAGGTCACGAGTGCCACATATCTCAAGCCAACCCTAGTCAATTATCTAAATATTTCACAAAGCTAGTGGGCTTTAAAGCTTAGTCATCTAATTCTCACCTTAGTACCTAAGGCAAGTCTAACATCTCACTCTATCCTTCCACAGTAAGGACACTTACAACATACACGCCCTGAAAACCCAGTTTCAGAGCTTTTAAGAAATATAATGCTTCCAAAGACAGTACAGCATGCTGGCGTGACCAACAGACTACAGTCAGCCTCAAGCAATGCAACATATACTTCATTTTTGGATAATATTCTCTTACAGGATCTGCAGCTAATATTGACAAACGTTTTGTTTCTACTCCTCATACCACCACCACCACCTGTATAATTATCTCATAAAACGGTCATGCCACACTAGTTTTTGCACCCTGTGCCCTCCTCCCCTCGACTCTTCAGTGATCCATCATGGATAAAATTGATTCTTTGGAATAAGCAGAATAAAATCTCCTTTGAAATCAACAATTATGACAAATTTGGGCATTTAGAATGTTAACCCCCCGCCCCAATCACAAGATTCAGTTTTGTAAAATACTATTTACAACTGAACACTAAAACAAACAGAGAATAAACCAAACATCTTAAATAAGGACTAAGGGCAGGACAGGACATTCCATTTGCTCTATAAAATCTTCCTTAAAGATTTTGACACAGAGAAGACGCTTCATAAATATTTACTGACACCATCTAGTTTTAACCTGAGGATACCAGTCGGCCAAAGCAGTGATCTGAACATTCAAATACAATTAATCTTCAATACCTAAAATTGAATCTGAGGAAGATAAAATGAACTGTTTCCTCCCTCCATCTTCCACGACAGTGAGAGAAGCTAGCGAACACTATTAGAGGCAAAACTCTTACATCTCTGAATATAAAAGATCCCTTTTCTAAACAAGTCTTTTACATTATCAGCATTACAGCCCAAAATGGAAAACTGTACTTTGAGATCATTTGCTGTAAAGGAGGTAATTAAAATTTGATACTTTGAAGGATAGGCTGTGAGTCTAAACTGCAGCTTAATGTGAAGAAATGCCAAGAAACTTCTAAGAGTAAAAAGATACAACAACTCAAAACGATGCGTTTAACTTCCAAGTTTCCTTACCATCACCCTGCATGTCTGAAGTCCATAGTGTCAGATTATCACGTAACAATTGCATGATAAGTGTAGAGTCCTTATAGCTTTCTTCACTCAGCGTATCCAGTTCTGCAATTGCATCATCGAAAGCTGCTTTTGCCAACCTAAAAGTATTTACATAAATATAAATATAAGGCCAAAAACAAAAGCAGAAATCAATCTTTTTCTTCACTTATCCCACAGTATATAATAGTGACTCTTAGTAACTTGGGTTTAAATACTGAAATAAAGAAAAAACAGATATAACTGGTAAAAATTAATTTTCTATTTCATTTTGTAATCTAGCAAATTTAGAGGTAGTAAAATTTTTGGAGCACTACTTCTTTTTATTAAACATACTCTCCCTTCAATGAGGGGCTAACCTCATGACGCTGAGATCAAGAGTCACCTTCTCTACCAGCCAAGTCAACCACGTGCCCCTGGAGCACTGCTTCTTACTATGCTTAACAAGCCTATCAGTAAACAGAATAAATACCCAGACCAAATCCTATCCTAAACCATCACCAAAATACAAAATATATGCAGTATTATAAAGGTATTACCAAGTTCTAGTCAAAGGCTCATCACAATTTAGTTCGATAGAATTAAATGTTAACAGAAGCAAAAAAAAAAATAAAAAAAAAAAAAAGGCAGCATAGAACCCACAGAAATATGATCATCTAAACCACTTGCTGCAACTTAAAAGAGAAAATCAATATTTACTGAGCATGGTATATAATGTGCACAAGTAAAGCAGGACACTGGTAGACAAACAGGAGAGAGACAATCTCAGTCCACAATGAACTTAAAACATCTAGGAATAGAGGACTGACACATAACACTATATAAAAGAAGTATTCTCTGGAGACAGTTCTTCGGAAACCATAGAGGATGAGCAAATGGGGATGGGAAGACAAATTTGAACTCCTCTTAAAGGGTAGGAAAAGAGCATGAATGGCACACTTAAGACTAAAGGAAATGCGTAAGGGCAAAGGCATGGAAACGACTTAAAGTGGTATGTGGGACAGGCTAAACTAGAGAATGACAATGAAAGAGCCAAGCAATACTATTAGCTGAACAGAGAGCTATAACTTCTTCATTAAAACCTGTATTTGTTTGGAGAAATTTAACTAAGCAGTTAGAATGTTTTTCGATGAATAAATAATAGTTTGCATTTAAATCAATCCACCTCACATCAGGAAAATCTCTCCGTTCATGGAATATCTGAGTCCTACATACTCAAGTATACTCTAAGTTACAAATGACAAATACGTCATTCCAATTATGAGGCACCTAAACTAGGCAAATTCACAAAGACAGAAAGCAGACATTGCCAAGGGGCAGTAGTGGGGGGATATGGAGAATTAGTGCTAACAGTTTGTTTCAGGTGGTGAAGGTTTGGAAATAGTAGTGACAGTTACACAATACTGTGGGTGTACTTAAAGCCACCCAATTATACAACAACAAAAAATGGTTAGAATGATAAACTCCCTGCTGTATTTTGTAATAATTTTTACAAGTAAAAGGCTATGTACATAAAGACATCCTTTAAATTTCCATTTCAGAAATTGCAGGGCACCTAGGTGACTCGGTTGAGCATCTGACTCTTGGTTTCGGCTCAGATAACGATCTTGCAATCTGTGAGTTTAAGCCCCACATCAGGCTCCACCCACACTCACAGTGTGGACCCTGCTTAGGATTCTCTCTCTCCCCACCGCCCTCTGTCTCTCTCAAAATAAAATAATAATAATAATAATAATAATAATAAATTTACGGGAAAAATTGGGAACCATCTGAAATATAAGTGGGTGAATTAACAAAGATGGAAACTGTTCATATTAAAATAGAAAATATGAAAAATGTACAACTAAGAGCAGAACTATATTAAAAAACATGTCTACCAGGACTAAAAGCTAATGTAAAAACATTAAAATAATTCTATTACGATTCCTTTCATTCCACTCTATCACTAACAAGTTAAAAATTCTGTTCAACCTACCAACAAAATTTTCCCCAATCAACATCTAAAACTGCTATCCTAACACACTAGGTAAGGTCTGCCCTAAATCATCCAAAGCAATTTCATTAAGAGCCAAAAGAATTCTTCATTATACAGCCAAGGCTACGAAGGCAGTCCCGCGAAACAAAACAGAAAACAACTGTCCTTTGTAACTTTTCCACTTTCATAGAGCTTTTCTTTCTCTTCCATGACTTACCTGCAGGCACGGTCAGGGGAATTAAGAATTTCATAGTAGAATACGGAGAAATTGAGAGCAAGACCTAAGCGAATAGGATGCGTTGGTGGAAGTTCTGTCATTGCAATATCACTAGCAGCTTTATAAGCCACTAGGCTGTTCTCCGCAGCCTCCTTCCTGTCATTTCCTGTGGCAAATTCAGCCAGATACCTGTGGTAGTCCCCTTTCCTAAAGCAAAACAAAATAAAACAAACAGAATTAGGAAAAATGCTTTTTAAATAAACTGTTAACAATTTTTCTATATTCTATAAAATGATGTGGCAAAAATATATTAATAATTAACAAGTATACTTCAGTAATTTCACAAAGTCTCTTTCAGGAAAGACTGACTTGTCTGTTTAGTTTTCCCCTTCAGAGTTCGTATTACCAAACAGAAGGAAAACTCTAGAGAAATCAACTTAAAAGCCTCAAAAATAAACGAATTTATCAATGACAGAATTAAATATGAAAAATGGTTCCAAAAAAATGGCATGACACTTTGTTAATCATGAAATAAAACTTCTACATAAAATGTTAAAATTGAACTATGTAATAGTGCATTGCTACACAGCTGAAGGCTAATTCCACACAAAACAAATGCAAGCAGGTAAAATAAAACCTAGTACTTTCACAGTAGTCTGACCATCTTAAATGCAACAACTGTTCATTAGCAGTGAATTTGCAAATGATTACTCAAAATTAAGTTTTGAAAATCATTCTTCCCATGTAAGTATTCTTTTAACATTAAATAACTATTATTAAATAAATATTGAACACCTACATAGAAAAAGTGCTAATTCTAAGAGAGCCAACATTTAATCTGACATTTCCCCTTCTAGTATAGAACCTACATTTTATAATAGAAAACCTTGGACTCGCCAGTGTTAGCTGCTGGAATGAGGTGTTTGTCCAGTACATCCAGAATGTCACAACAGATTAATTTTAGCTCAGTCTCAACCTGGAAAAAAGAAGTCAAAAATTGTTTAAGTCTAAGAAATTATATAAATTACGACACATTCTCCCTCTGGTTTTAAGGAAGAGAGCCATAGTAAACAGAATATACATCTTTCTCCAAACCTTCTTCCCTCTCTTGATTAAAAAAAAAGCAGAGAAAATTTGTCTCTAAGTTATAGAAATCATCTTTCTTTCTTTCTACATGCTGCTAAGTGGTTAAAACAAAAAAACAAGAAAAACAACAACAAAAAAAACCATGAGCACCTACTGTCACAGTCCATGTCCCAGGTTGGGTGTAGATATTACATAAAAATAAAAATCTTGGGAAGGGGGGGGCGGCGACGCTAGGTCTACTGAGCATCCAACTTCTGTTCAGTTCATGGTCTCGTAGTTCGTGGGTTCCAGTCCTGCGTTGGGCTCTGCACTGACAGCTTAGAGCATGCAGCCTGCAGAGATTTTGTGTCTCCCCTCTCTCTGCCCTTCCCCCACTAGTACTGTAACTGTCTCTCTCTCTCAAAAATAAACAAATATTCAAACATAGAGACAGAGCTAGGGTGTGAACACAGGCAGGCTATAAAGCCTAAGGTCATGCTTTATAAGGGATGGAATAAAAATCAAACCCAGGCAGTTGGCCTCCAGTGCTTACATTCCTAACCACTACTGTGCTCAACAACCAATCACTTTAGTGGCAGATATCCAGTTAAATTATAGCACCAAAAATCTGTATACTGAAGTACATATTCCACTCATCTCAATTTATCATACCAAAGATGTATATCCCTGCTGAACATACATATATATATCTTGCTCTCTATTTTCTATTAATTCATGGTGACACTGGTGAACCTTTCCAAGTTCTTCTTATGCCCTCTGGAACCTCCTTTCCATTGTAAAGAATTCTCCCACTCTCTCTTCTCCTATAATCTCGTCTAGATCCTAAATTAAACTAGCTCTTGCCTGAATAAACTACCTCCCTTGTGGCTTTTCCAGTAGCGATCAGTCTAGAAGAAAGAATTCCTGACTTCTCTTAGCTCTCCACTAACTCAGTATGACTGGCTACTATTACTCCAGCTCCTCTTTGGAAGCTCATTCGCGATCATCTAATTTGTCAGTATCTGAAATCAGTGGATCTCTATAGGCCTTTCAACCACATTCACAGACTGCCTCTCCAATGCCCAGTATCACACCAAGGTATTATCACCCATGTTCCTTTCAACACGGTTCCTTGATCTCAACTCCATGATCTTATCTGTCAGTATCTCAAAACTGTGCTGCTTTATCCAAGAAGCCTTAAATTCTATTTCACTACTGCACCGTACCTTCTTTCTTTACTTCCTTTATTCCTTTTATTCCTAATGAGGGATACAGCAAGACCTCCAGCCTCTTGAATCTTCTTGTCCCCCAATTTAGTCCCTCTCTTTTGCTTCCTGCTTCCTTTCCTACTTATACTTGGCCCAAATCCCACAATTTAGCATAGAATTCTCTCGCTTCAGCATTTTTAATTTTCTCATTTCATCATCCCTCTGAAACACCTAACTTTTTTACTGACAATCCATATTTTTGTTCCAATATATTTGCTGTCAATGGGCACTGTGATATCAGCTTACCGCCTCTTAAATCACTCAGACCTCAGTTTTCCCATCTATAAAGTATAATACCACCTAGTCTTTACAGGGTGATTTAAATAAATATCCTATCTTGCACAATTACACGTATTAATAAAGATCTCTCCACTTAAGAACAGTGTCCAACAAAGCTAGAGATAATAAATGTAGTTTCTCTTTTCCCTCTCTCTACTTCTAAATTCAGTCCCCATACTACTCTGAGTGTTCTGTAATTTCCCTCACTGTACTCAAAATGTATTTATATGCCTTTCTCTTCCACAAGGATCACTTTCTCAGTAGTAGCCCTACTGACATTCTGGACTAGATAATTCTTTGTTGTGGGGGTCCGTCCTACTATATGCACAGGATATTCAGCAAGCAGCATCCCTGTCTCTACCCACTGGATGCCAAAAGCACCCTCCAAGTTCTGACAGCCAAAAATGTCTTCAGAAACTGCCAAATGCCCTCTGAGCAGCAAAATCACCTCTAGTTGAAAACCACTGACCTAGATCAATTGTTATGTACTTTTTTGACCAAAACTCACAGTAACAAAAATTCCATTTATATATACATATATAATACCTGAAACAGTTAACTTCCAAGAAATAACGTCCAGTGCCTTTAACATTTTCTACTCAATTAAAAAAATATGACTAGACTGAGACACCATACAAAAAGTAATCTAGATCTGTCTCATCTTTACACCCATAGCACTTAGCAAATTGTGTGGTATACACAAGAGGCACAAAAATACTTCTTAAATTGTCCTGAATGGTACTTTCAAGTCACTCAATGAAGCATTCTGCAATTAACTACAACAAAGACAAGATTAAATTAGTTCTCTACTTGTGTGGTGCTCAAAAGTGAACACCTTCTGTAGCTTCCAGAGAAGAGTTCTTCGCCTCTGTCCTGAAATACTGTAGGACCTATAATCCCTAATCTGGGTTAAGTAAAATATGCAAATCCATTAAAGTACAAAATTTATATTATACATGTATACAACACATGTGTACTACACTGTGACCTAAAATGTTCAGGAGCACCTGGGTGGCTCAGTCAGTTAAGTGTTCAACTCTTGATTTTGGCTAAGGTCATGGTCTCACCGTCCATGAGTTCAAGCCCCATATCAGGCTCTGTACTGTAAATGCAGAGCCTGCTTAGGATTCTCTCTCTCTCTGTTCCTCCCCTACTTGTGCTCTCTCTCAAGACAAATAAACTTAAAAAAACTTTTTTTTTTTTAAATAATAAAATAAAATGATCAAAACCTGGGACACCTGACGGGCTCAGTCAGAAAAGCATGCGACTCTTGATCTCAGAGTCATGAGTTCAAGCCCTATATTGGGTTTAGAGATTATTTAAATAAACAAAAATTTTTAAAATTTTTTATTTATTTTTGAGAGCGAGACAGAGCACAAGCAAGAGAGGGGCTCAAATTCACAAGCTGTGAGCCACCCAGGTGCTGCGAACTTTAAAATGAAATAAAATATACAAAACATGAATCTTTCTTTAAAGATGCTTAAGATATGATAATCTCACCATTTGCCGATATTCCCGAATCATTTTTAGTTTGTCTTCTCCTCCTTTGTTTTCTTCTTTCTGTTCAATGCTGCTGATTATTCTCCAGGAAGCTCTTCTGGCTCCAATCACATTTTTATACGCAACAGATAGGAGGTTTCTTTCTTCAACTGTCAACTCCACATCCATTCCTGCTACTTTCTTCATCGATTCCACCATTTCTAAAAGGGAAAAGTAAAAGCGGACCTTACAAATTGTCTTGTTGATCCAAAAATCCCTTCACAATAGGTCTTTTCTGTCAAGCTAGTATAAAAAGGTAAGAATTTTAACAAAAATAACTACAATCATTAAACCTGAAAGGAGTAAAAAACAAAAATCACATAAAAGAAAGTAAACTAAGAGTCTAGAACAAAAGGATCTGTAATAAAAGTTCTATGGAACCCAAACTTCACATATTACCTAACTCAGTATGGTTTGGAATCTGAGATTAATCCAGATTAAATCTGGATTTAATAATCTGTCTCATTAAATAAGGGAACTAGGAAAGCACATCTGACCATTTCCCAGTAAAAATAATTGCGCTGGCAGTTGAAGACAAAGATTAAATATTTACAGGCTCTAGGGGCACCTAGCTGGCTCAGTCAGTTAAGCATCCAACTTCAGCTCAGGTGATGATCTCACAGCTCCTGGTTGAGTTCAAGTCCCACATCGGGCTCTGTGCTGACAACTCAGAACCTGGAGCCTGCTTCAGATTCTGTGTCTCCCTCTCTCTGCCCCTCCCCGACTCATGCACATGCTCTCTCATTCTCTCTTAAAATTAAAATAAACACTAAAATTTTTTTTTAATTTACAGGCTCTAAAATATTTTTTCTTACAAATAAATTGTATTTCAAAAAAAGGCATGGGAGGAAAGAATACTCATTCATATAGAAAACATGTGCATTTGAGCATTTGGTTAAGCACGAATACAAACCAAACTTTGTTATGGATGTTTCCATCCTTCCACTTTTAGAAAGACATTGTCGACCACCTATGCATTCATCAGCAAAACTTTTGATGGTTCCAGTATGTTACCACTAGGTGGCGGGCTAAGAAAGGGGCCCAGATAAACCTTAGAAGATCCCCAAGTTTAAACATATACAGAGGCAACACAATGCAGAGGACTGCAAAGAACCACCAAAACAGCTCAATGAATACTAACCTAATAAATATATTTACAAAAACTATGCTTTAAAAAAAGACTAAAAGCTATATCACATGTGACTCTCCAAGTTTACTTACTCAGAATCTTTGGTCCTAAGACCCAAAGATCTGAATTTTAACAAGTACCCTTAGCATACATTAACACTCTAAGCATAAGCATATTTTAAGGTATGATACAGATGGTAACTTTATGAAACACTACTTGATAGTTAAATTATGTGCAATCCCAGGAAAATAAATTTTAAAAAATTATCCTTTAGGGAGTAACAAAATAGCAACATTACAGTTTAGTAGTTCTTACAGTTAGAACACCCTAAGACTCAGTAATTCCACTACCAGAGATTTCCCAAAAGAAATTAAAATGAATCTTCACAAAAATGTTCACAGCAACTGTCTTCAAAAAGCTAAACCACCCAAAACAACCCAAAAATTTAAGTACACAAAGGAATACTATTCAAGCAGTCTGGAGCCTGCTTCAGATTCTGTGTGTGTGTATGTATGTGTGCGTGTGTGTCTGTCTCTCTCTCTCTCTCTGCCCCTCCCCTGCTCATGCTGTTTCTGTCTCTCAAACATAAATATTTTAAAATTTTTTAAATAAAAAATAAGCTATGGATACAAAGTAACAACATGTAGGGAAAGCCTAGGGGCTCAGTCTTTTTTAAGTTTGTTAATTTCAGCTCAGGTCATGACCTCACAGTTCTTGGGATCACAGAAGCCTGTTTGGGGTTCTCTCCCTCCCTCCCTCTCTGCCCATTCCTTGCTTGCATGCATATGTGGACACATGAGCTTCCTTCTCCCAAACTCCGACAAAAATAAACTAACAACAACAAAAAAAAAGTAACAACATGGATGAATTACAAAATCATTCTAATTGAAAACAACCAGGCCAAAAAAGACTATGTAGTTCACTTAAATTACAGAAAATACAAACCTATAAAGACAGCAAATAACTGGTTACACCAAGGTATAGATAGGGGTGAAGTGACTGGGGCTTGTGTGCAAAGGAAATCTAGGGAGTAATAAAATTGCTCTACTGCTGTGGTTATGCAACTGAATACATTTAACAAAACACTAAATTGTACAATTTAAACTCTTAAATAACACAAAAGTAGGGCACCAAGCAGTCGGAAATCCAACTATACCTTTTGACTCCCCAAAAACTTTACTAACAGCCAACTGCTGACCAGAAGCCTTGCTGATGAAATTAACACATATTTCTGTATGCTGTATCTATTATATACTGTATTCTACAATACAGTAAGCTAGAGAAAAGATTATAAAGTACATAAAAGACAATAGATTCACAGTACTGTGCTGGATTTACTGGGGGAAAAAAAAACTTACACATGTAAGTAGCCTTGCCCAGTTCAAGCCCGTGTTGTTCAAGAGTCAACTGTACACGTAAAAGGGGTATATTTTATCATATATAAATTATACTTTGTTTTTAAATTCTGAAGCATTAAAGGAATAGGGAGTATAGTAATAAGACTGTTAATTCATCTGTGGAAGCCTGAGAGCATTCATTTGAAACACTCTTTTTTTAATTCAGTAGGCTCCACTCCCCAATATGGAGCTTGAACTCACCACCTTGAAATCAAGAGTCACATGCTCTAAGGACTGAGCCAGCCAAGCGCCCTAGAACATTTTTTAACTACAGTCATGGAAAAAAGGCTAAATTCAGGGCCAGTGGAGTCAGAATAATTTCAAGATCACTTCCACACTACTTTATTTTCAAAAAACTAACAAATTAAACATTCCTCAGAAGTGAACAAGTAATTAGCTTTTGTAAATCAGTCCCAACAAAGCAATTTAAAAATTAATCTAGCTACACCAAAAGACCATTTATTCTTTTAAATTGTAGGACTTTGCAACAAAGTATAGATCTAACACCACCAAAAATTTAACAATGAGAAGTCTGAGTACTATTCCAGATAATCTACATTTCTTTCACTTTCTAGGCTTTAAAATTTTTCAACATTTCAACAATATTTTAACAATAAGAGGGAAATATAGAAAAAAATTTTAATCAGAATTTTTTGAGAGAGAGGGAGAATGTGAGCAGGGGAGGGGGGCAGAGGAAAAGAAAGAGAGAATCTCAAGCAGAATCAAGGCTCAGCATGAAGCCCATCGCTGGGCTTGATCACAACCTCAGCCAAAATCAAGAGTCCTACGCTCAACCGACTGAGCCACCCAAGGGCCTTGGGGAAATATATTTAAGGAACTCAATGATATTCTACGATCCCAGATTCAATTATATATATTCTTCCTTTCATTTAGAAAGCCACAAAACAATGCACAAAATATGGTACAACTATAGAGGCAGCAGTTATCCAGTTTTATTGAACAACAGCTTCACTGATCTTCACCTATATGAGTCACTCATTTAAAATGTACGGTGTGGGGTTTTTAGTATATTCACGAAGTTGTGCAACCATGACCACAGTTTTAGAATATTTTCATCACTTGAAACATTCCATACGCATTAGCAGTCACTCTCCATATATCCCAACTCTCTCAACTTTAGGCATTCCACATATGCAACCATATTATCTAGGCATACTTTGTTTTACTGTGCTTCACAGACTCTATTTTTTACAAATTGAAGATATGCAGGAACTTTGTACTGACCAAGTCCTCAGTACCATATTTCCAACATCACCAGTTCATTTCCTGTTTCTGTGTCACATTTCAATAATTCTCATAATATTTCAAACTTTTTCATTATTATTATGTTTGTTTAATTTTTTTAACGTTTATTTATTTTTGAGAGACATGGAGACAGAGTATGAGCAGGGGAAGGGCAGAGAGAGAGGGAGATACAGAATCCGAAGCAGGCTCCAGGCTCTGAGCTGTCAACACAGGGCCCGACGCAGGGCTCGAACTCACGATCTGTGAGATCATGACCTGAGCCGAAGTCGGCTGCTTAACCAACTGAGCCACCCAGGCGCCCCTATTATTATATTTGTTACGGTGATCTATAATCAGTGATCTTTGATGTTACTATTACAATTGTTTTGGGGCACCACAAACCGCACCCACATCAATAAATGATGTGTTCTGTCCCACCAACCTGCTATTTATTCAGTACCATGTCATGTCACCCCACAACTCCACCACTCTCCCTCTCTTCTCAAGCCTCCCTATTCTGAGACACTACAATATTGAAATTAAGACAATTAACAACCCTCCAATGGCCCCTAAGTGTTCAAGTGAAAGGAAGAGTCACATCTCTCTCACTGTAAATCAAAAGCTAAAGATGATTAAGTTTAGTAAGGAAGGTTATGCTGAAAGCTGCAGGAGGCCAAATGAGGCCTCTTAAACTAAACTATTTGCCAAACTGTGAATACAAACGAAAAGTTCTTGAAAGAAATGAAAAGCACTACTTCGGCTAACACATGAATAGTAAGAAAGAAAAACAGGCTTATCCCTGATCCAGAGAAGTTTTACTGGTCTGGATAAAAGATCAAACCAGCCACAATATTCCCTTAAGCCAAAACCTAATCCAGAGCAAGGCCCTAACTTTCTTCTACTGTATCAAGGCTGAGAGAGGGTAGGAAGCTACAGAAGAAAAGTCAGGCTAGCATAGGTTGGCTCATGAAGTTTAAGGGAAGAAAGTCCTCTCCATAACAAGGTGAACAAGCAAGTGCTGACACAGAAGCTACAGCAAGTTATCCAGAAGATCTAGCTAACATAATGAAGGTGGCTACACTAAACAATAGACTTACAGTGGAGATAAAACAGCCTTATATTATTAGATGCCATCTAAGATTTTCACAGTTCAAGAGAAGTGTCAATGCCTGGTTTCAAAATCTCAAAGGACAGGGTGACTCTCTAGTTAGGTAGGGGCTAAAGCAGCTTGTGATTTTAAGTTGAAGCCAATGCTGACAATTCTGAAAACCCTCAGCCCTTAAGAATTATGCTAATCTGGGCACCTGGCTGGCATAGTTGGTACAGCATGCAACTCTTGATCTCAGGGTTGCTGAGTTCAAGCCTCTCAATGGTTGTAGAGATTACTTAAAAATATAATCTTCAAAAAAATTATGCCAAATCTACTCTGCCTTCTACCTTACTGTGTAAGGGAACAAAGCCTAATGACAGCACATCGGTTTACAACATAGTTCACGATTTTTAGCCTATTGTTGAGACTTACTGCTCAGAAAAATGATTCATTTCAAAATATTACTGCTCAATGACAATGGACCTGGTCACCCTAGAGCTCTGATGGAAATGGACAAGATTAAAGTTTTCACATGCCTGCTAACACAGCATCAATTCTGCATCCCAAGGATCAAGGAATAATTTCAATGTCCACTATTATTATTTAAGAAATACATTTCAGAAGGAAAGGAAAGAAAAATATAATTCAGGAGTGCCTGGCTGGTTCAGTCAGTCAGTATAGCATGCCACTCTTGATCTTGGGGTCATGAGTTCAAGCCCCATGTTGGATGAGCGTTACTTAAATAAACTTTAAAAAGAAAAGTGGACTTAAAACCAAAATGAGGTATCACCTGTTAGAATGGCTACTGTCAAAATGACAAAAGAATAACAAGTGTTGGTGAGCTTGTGGACAGAAAGGAATCCTAATGCACTACTGGTGGGAATGTAAATTGGTGCAGCCACTGTAGAAAACAGTATGGAGATTCCTCAAAAAATTAAAAATAGAAATACTGTATGATCCAGTAATTCCACTACTGAGTATTTAAATAAATGAAAATAAAAACACTAATTTGAAAAGATACATGCATCTCCATTTATCACAATACTATTTACAGTAAGATATGGAAGCAATCTAAGTGTCCATCAATAGATAGATAAAGAAGATGTGGTGTGTACACACTCATACCATAGAATACTACTCAGCCATAAAAAAAGAACGAGATCTTGTCATCTGCAACAATATGGATGGACACAGAGGATATTATGCCAAGTGAAAAAAGACAAATACCGTTATGATTTCACCTACATATGAAATCTAAAGAACAAAATAAATGAACAAACAAAAAAGCAGAAACAGACCCATAAATACCAAGAACTGGTGGTTGCCAAAGGAAAGAGAGGTAGGGGATGGACAAAATGGTAATGGAGAGTGGGAGGTATGGAATTTCCAGTTTGGAATGAGTAAGTCAGAGGGATGAAAGGTACAGCACAGGAAATACAGTCAGTAGTGGTGTGATAATGTTGTATACTGACAGACTGTGGTGAGCATAGTATAATGCACAGAGTTGCTGAATCACTGTTGTAAACCTCCAATTAATGTAACATTGTGTGTAAACTCTAAGAGCCAATAAAAAAATAATAATAATAACAGGGGCTCCTGGGTGGCTCAGTTAGAACACCCAACTCTTCATTTCTCTTGATTTCCACTCAGGTCACGATCTTACAGTTCGTGAGATCAAGCCCCGCGTACTATTAGCACAGAGCCTGCTTGGGATTCTCTCTCCCTCTCTCTGCCCCTCCCTCGCATGCATGCTCGCTCACTCTCTCAAAATAAAGAAACTAAAATAATAAAATAACATAAAGTGAGCCTGAAGGCTGACTCAATCGCTGCAATCTCATGATAAAACTAACAAGAGAGTTAGGTTGCTTCTTAGGAATGGAGCAAAGAAAATGGTTTTTTTTTTAATATATGGTTTATTTTTTTCATGTTCATTTACCTTTGAGTGAGAGTGAGAGTGGAGGAGGGGCAGGGAGAGAGGGGGACAGTGGATCCGATGCACACCTGACATGAGGCTCAAACACATGAACTGCAAAGACCATGACTTGAAACAAAGTTGGACACTCAACCAACTGAGCCACCCAAGCACCCCAGAAAATAGTTTTTTGAGATGGAATTTACTCCTGGTTAAGACTGCCGAAATGTGTCCAAAATCTATAAAGAACTCCTCAAACTCAACACCAAAAAACAATCCAGTGAAGAAATGGGCAAAAGATATGAAACTTTTTCCAAAGAAGACATTCAGATGGCTAACGAACAAATAACATGCTCAACATCACTCATCATCAGGGAAATACAAATCAAAACTACAATGAGATACCACCTTACATCTGTCACAATGGCTACAAATTAACAACTCAGACAACAACAGATGTTGGCAAAGATGCTAAGAAAAAGGCACCCTTTTGCACTGCTAATGGGAATGCAAACTGGTGCAACCACTCTCAAAAACAGTATGGAGGTTCCTCAGAAAACTAAAAATAGAACTACCCTACGACCCAGCAATTGCACTACTAGGTATTTATCCAAAGAATACAGATGTGCCTTTTCAGAGGGGCACATGCACGCCGCCAATGTTTCTAACAGCATTATCAACAATAGCCAAAGTATTGAAAGAGCAAAAGTAACCATTGACAGATGAATGGATAAAGGATATATCTATACAATGGAGTATTATTCGGAAATCAAAAGGAATGAAATCTTGCCACTTACGACAACATAGATGGAACTAGGGTGTATAATGCTAATAAGCAAAATTAGAGAAAGACAAATATGACTTTCGCTCGTATGTGGAATTTAAGATACAAAACAGATGAACCTAAGGAAAGGGAAGCAAAAATAACATAAAAACAGGGAGGGGGACAAAACAAAACAGACTGTTAAATATAGAGAACAAACAGTTGCTGGAAGGGCTGTGGGTAGGGGGATGGGCTAAATGGGCAAGGGGATTTAAGGAGGATTTAAGGAGTTGGGATGAGCACTGGGTTATATGAAGGGGGATGAATCACTGGATTCAACTGCTGAAATCATTATTGTACTATATGCTAACCTGGATATAAATTTAAGAAAAAAAATTTAATTAAAAAAAAAGACTGCTGAAATGACATTAAAGCATTTAGAATAGTACTTAGACTTAGTTGATGAAGCATTAGCAGAGTTTAAGAGGCTTTATTTTGACTTCCAATTTTGAAAGAAATTCTATCATGGGTAAAATACTATGAAACAGCATCCCATGCTTAAGACACTGCCACAGCCATCCCCACCTTTGGCAAACCACCTGATCAGTCAGCAGCCATCAACATCGAGGCAAGACATTCCACGAGCAAAAAGATGACTCAGTTAAAGTTCAGTTAGCAATTTTTAGCAATAAAGTATTTTTTTAACTAAGATACGTAACTTTTTTAGGTACAATGCTATTGCATACTTAGGGACTACAGTATATTGGGAAAATAACTTTTATATGCAGTAGGAAACCAAAAAATTCATTTGACTTGCTTTATTAGGATGTTCGCTTCACTGGGATGTTCACTTTATTGCAGTAGTCTGAAACAAAACCCACAGTTAACTTCAAGTATGCTATGCTTGTAATATGCTGTCTTTTATAACTGGCTTCTTTCACTTAGCATGTCTCAGGGTTCACCCGGCATGCAGCACCTAACAATATACTTCACTTACTATCTGGATATACCACATTTTATCTATACATTTATCAGCTAATGGTCATGGGAGTTGAATTTTCACTTTTTGGCTACCATGAGTAACGCTGCTATGAACATTTACAGAAGTATGCTTTCAGGTCTCTTGCCTCTATACCTAGGAGTAGAACTGCAGGGTCATGATCATAGTAACTTTTTGAGGAAGAAACTGCCAAACTTTTTCACAGGGGCTGCACTATTTTTACATTCCTACTGGCAATACAGGAAGTCTAATTTCTCCATACTCTCACCAATATGTTAGTTTCCTTTTTAAAAAAAAGTCATTTCAGTGTGTATAAAGTCATATGTGTCATGATTTTGATTTCTTTGATGGCTAATGATGTTGAGCATCTTTTCATGGATTCCTGGTCATGTACTTTCTTTGGAAAACATTCTGAGGTTTTGCCAATCTTTTAATTGGCTTTGTCTTTTTATAATGGAGTTGCAGAAGTTATTTACTTTCAAAAAAACCCCAACTATTCCCTCTTAGCCCCTCATCTTCAAGAATCTCACCATTCCTAAAGGTAGTACATTAAGAGTAGTAGCATGAGTCAGAAAAGGAAAGCACTTCCTACTACCCCTAGGTGTTCTATATAACCAGTGCTTTGCACCAATGTGCACAAATTATGACTATAATGAAGCTCTCAAGAAAACCTTGGTGTCTTCCTCACCCTTTTAACACCAGTAACAGAAGGGAGCCTGGGTGGCTCAGTTGGTTGGGCGTCCGACTTCAGTTCAGGTCATGATCTCTTCGTTCGTGGGTTCGAGCCCCACATCTGGCTCTGTGCTGACAGCTCAGAGCCTGGAGCCTGCTTCGGATTCTGTGTCCGTCTCCCTCTCTCACTGCTCCTCACCCACTCACGCTATGTCTCTCTCTCAAAAACAAACAAACATTAAAAAAAAAAATAACACCAGTAACAGAAGTATCATCTTAACTATAAGTACCCCAAAACTTTATGTGAAAGCTCTGATTTACCCAAAACTGGGCACACCTTCAAAATCACCATCAGCATAATTATATTCACATAAAATACTCAATTAGAATTTCACAAAATCTTTGCAATAACTATTTTGTCAATGGGATCTAAGCATTTCTGGGATGGAGGATGGCTGTCAAATCTGTTTGCAGCACGTACGATTGTAACTTATGAACCAGTGAATATAGAGTCATTGTTAAAGGCTACCTGCGGATGCAGAGGCAGTTTAGTACATAAACTCTGGGCAATAAAATTTGGGAGACTTCCAGCAGCTTGGAGACAATAGGTAGCTGACTGAAATTCATCAGTTAGAGACACTCTGAAATGTATACCAACAGAAAGGGCACCTTAATCAAACATACTAATAAATGCCTGTTTGGGGGCGCCTGGATGGCTTAGTCAGGTAAAGCGTATGACTTCAGCTCAGGTCATGATCTCACAGTTTGGGAGTTCGAGTCCTACTCCGGGTGAACTCAAACCTGGCTTCTCTTTCTCTCCGCCCCTCGGATCACCTGTACCCTCTTTCTCCCCGAAAATAGTAATAAGAAAATTAAAAAGTTAAGAAAAAAAAAAAAAAAGCCTGTTTGGTTCCAGGTCATTTCCCCTTCACTGTGTATTAATAGCCTAGTTAGACATCCATTATATTAAACCAGCTTGCCTATATTGTTGCAGGACTATCCTGCCAAAAGGAGTTCCATTATTTTTCACTCTGACTTTAATTCAGCTTTAGTTCTTTGTTTTGCTCTCTGAAATATTTGTGTAAATATATTCATTCAATAAACTCATTCACAAATAAACATCTTACGCCAAGCACTGTTCCAAATCGTGCACATGTATTAATGCATTTAATTTTCTCAAAAAAAACCTTTGAAGTAGGTAGGAGTACTATCCCCATTTTATGAGGAAATTGAAGAATAGGAAAGTTAAACCTGATCAAAATCACAAAATCAGTAGATTACAAACCCAGGCAATCTGACTCCAGAGCTGTCCTTTCATTTAATCATATTACCTCAGATTTGAATATTTATTTGAATTCATCTGAATGGGGATCCCTTGGTCTTTTTTTTTTTTAATTGAAGTGTAATTGACAGGATCCTCTGCATTTGTTAAGAACAGATGCAATAAATGGTTGTCAGCAATGACAAGAAACACAAGTTTAATACATTAAAATTTGGTTTGTTCTTGCTTAAAACACACCCTTCTCCACCAAGTTAACCCTCCAGAACATTATCTCCAAAACGTTTAATGCCAATGCCCTATAAAACGACTAACTCCCATGCCACTAGTATTTCTACATCAACATCCCAGTAAACATGATTCTCCCAAGACTGTCCCTGAGAGCTGGTAAAGCAAGTCTCTGCTGAGATTCAATAGCCCTGTAATCTTATAAAGACAAAGTACAAATCTACAAGGGGGCGTGTTTCCACCTATTAGATGGACTACAAATTACCACAAACCCTAATTCTACAGTTCCTAATGAGATCCAGGGTCAGAATGGAAGCAAACTGTTCAGCACCAGTCATGGAGAAATGAGCAGGCACTGTACTAGCAGACAGAATTAATGTACCTTGTACTGAAGCATATACGGTCATAGCCATAATTACTCCCACTGTGAAAAAATAGTTGCCAGTGGTTATAAAACCTAATCCTGACTTTAAAAGACAAAATAAAACAACAACAAAAAAAATCATGAGGCTAAATAACTTGCCTCAAGTCACATAGCTAGTATTAAAAGCAGAATTCAAACCCAGACAATTTAACTTAAGTGCTTGAACTCTCAACCATCACATTCAACTAACTTTCCAAGTAAAATGCTGATAGAAACAAGAAATTCTTAGGTCCAAGAACACTGAAAGTAATCCCCCCAAGAAAAGAAAAGGGCCATAGCATCAGACACTGCCTTAAAAAGGTTCTGTCACTCAAGGTTCTGGAGAGGTACTGGGTTTGATTTAGGTAAAGGTCGATCAGATGGCCCATGACCCTTCTTCTTTGCCTAGGAAATTATTCATCACTCTGAATCAAACTCAAACATCTTATTCTATAAAGCCTTCCTGTGCTTCCCAATCCATGTTCACATTTCTCTGTATTGAAGATCAGGGTTTTTCTCTCCATCAAACAGAACCTTCTAATCAATCAATAATTTAAAAAATTACCTTCCTGGGGTACCTGGGTGGCTCAGTTGGTTGAGCATCCAACTTCAACTTCAGCTTAGGCCATGACCTCCATGTGAGTTCATGAATTCAAGCCCTACATCGGCTCTCCTGTCAGTACGGAACCCACTTAGGATCCGCTGTGCACCCCCCCTTTACACCCCCCTGCTCATGCTCTCTCTCAAAAATAAACAGTTAAAAAAAAATTTTTTTAATTACCTTCCTAAAAGGGCATGAAATGTGTCTTTATCTGTGTATTTCCAGAAAAGCATAGTAGCTAATGCCACAAAAGGAACACAAACATGTGATGAAAGAATAAAGATGGTAAGACAAACTATATAAATAAAAAGACAAATATGCTCTGGGGGGCTTGACTGAATATGTCAGAGGTAAACGAAATCTTTAAGGATTCTCTTTAGATAGAACCAAAGATTCTGTAGTCCTCTCTCAGCAGTATTATTTGGTAGAAAACTTAGTTATACCTGTACCTAAAGAGGTCCCCTGAGACCCAAGGTATCATCAACCTGAAGATCTGAGCTCTATTCTTTAAAAATATAGAGGGGAATTTAGCATAGTGTCTTATGTTATCATACTTTGGGAAAGTGCCTGTACATTCAAATAATATTCCCAATTAACAAGGCTATGGTATCTATAAGGATCTGATCTTGAATCTTGTACGTGAAATGACTGAAGGAGAACTAACACCATATCATAATATAAGAGTCGAAGCATTTAGGGATATTCTGAGAACTTGGTCTAGAAGCCTTACTGATTCTTCCACTACTTATTATCAAGAGAAGACAGACGGAATGAGTAGGATTATTACTTGTGTTTTATATGGAAAAGTGACTGGTTGGTGTAAAAAACGAGGGTGGGTGGGAAATAAATCCATCAATGCAATCTATAACAGTGGGTTAAAAAAAAAATGCCACTTTTCCCAGTCAAGAGCTCCTAGGGGTCACTTAGAGGACACTGGAAGAAAAATCTCGCTCTTTCCTTTATCTACTTAAAAGACAACCACACTACTAGGTTATTTACCCAAAGAATATAAAAATTCAAACTCAAAGGGATACTTGCACCCCTGTGTTTACAGCAGCATTATCTACTAGCCAAATTATGGAAACAGCCCAAGTATCCATTGATTAATGAATGGATAAAGATAGGGAGGGAATATTAGTCATAAAAAAGAATGAAATCTTGCTCCGTTTCCAATGACATGGATGGAGCTACAGAATATTTATGCTAAGTGAAATAAGTCAGTCAGAGGTAGACAAATACTGTATGATTTCACTCACATATGGAATTTAAGAAACAAAAGAGCAAAGGGAAAAAAAAGCAGCAGCAAACCAAGAAATAGACTCAACTTCTTAACTATAGAAAACAAACTTGGGGTGCCTGGGTGGCTCAGTCAGTTAAACGTCCAACTTCAGCTCAGGTCTTGATCTTTCGGCTCCTGAGTTCAAGCCCTGCATCAGGCTCTGTGCTGACAACACAAAGCCTCCTTCAGACCTCTGCTGGCCTTTTTGCCCTCCCCTACTCTCTGCCTCAAAATAAATAAATAAGCAAACATTAAAAAAAAAACACTGATGTTCTCAGAAAGGAGGTGGGTGGGGGAACAGGTTCAATAGGTGATGGGGATTGGAGGGATGCACTTGTGATGAGCACCTGGTGATGTATGAACTGTCAAATCACTATACTGTACACCTAAAACTAACATTATGTTGTATGGTAACTGGAATTTAAATAAAAGCTTTTAAAAAATAAAAGACTAAGGATGTCTACAGCTGACGAGGCTGTGGAAAAATTAGACCCTGCGCTATTAGTGGGCATGTAAAATGGTATAGCTGCTTTGTAAAATAGTAGAACATTTCATTCCACAAAAATTTTGTTAACTACAATTACCATATAATCCAACAACTCCTCTTCTGGGAATATACCAAAAAGAATTGAAAGCAGGGTCTTGAAAACATATTTGTATACCCATGTTCACAGCAGCATTATTCACAATAGCTAAAACATGGAAACAACCCAAGTGTCCATCAGCAGATGAATGGATAAGCAAAATAATAACACGTACATACAATAAAATATTCAGCCTTGAAAGGAAAGGAAAGGGGCACCTGGGTGGCTCAACTGGCTAAGGGTCCGACTCTTGATTTTGATTCATGATCTAAGGGTTCTAAGATTGAGCCCCAAGTCTGTGCTGGGCATGGAGCCTACTTAAGATTCCCTCTCCCCCTTTCTCTCTGCCCCTCCACTGCTCCTGCTGTCTTGTATGAAGGCAAGTTTCCCAATCATTATGTCACATGGAAAGAATGCAAAGTTATCTTAGGGATGACTCAGAACTATAATGGGGATGGGGGAAGATCAGGAAAAAAAAAAAACAAGGTACCTCTGTAAATTGTAAAACTCTCTCTGTAAAATTCACATTAGTGAAATTATAAAAATCAACTCCGTAAAAATCTCTCTCTAGACTAATAGTTCTCAGGCCTGGTTGCTTGAAACTGTTAGTTTGGGACCGACCAAAATATATTTTATATGCATACATCTGGACTAATCAATAGAGAAGTGTTTACTTCCTGAGATAAAATATTTTTTTAGTGTTTATTTTTGATCAGGCAAGCATGCAAGCATGCGCTCGGTCAGGAGAGGGGCAGAGAAAGAAGTTGGAAAGAGGATCTGAAACAGGCTTCCTGCTGACAGCAGAGAGCCCAAGACGGGGCTCAAACCTGTGAACTGTGAGATCATGACCTGAGCCAAAGTCGGATGCTTAACCAACTGAGCCACACAGATGCCCCTATATTTCTTTTGTTAAATAATACTCTACTAAAAAATAGCACATCTACCAAAAAAGGAAAATATACTGTACAACTGTGACAGTGCAAGACCTGTACATTCCAATAAAATGCCACTATCTTTCTCTTACTTTGAATATTCTTTTATCGCATGATTAACTGTTACCTCGCAAACACTTCACAAATAACTAAAAACCTAAAAATAAGGATAAATACAACAGAGAAGACTTACCATCACAGAAAGCCATCTGCACTAGAAGAGAACAGCAAGAAGAGAACAAAACATCCTGCAGCATTTTCCCAGCTGCTACGAAACAGTTATTTTATCCTCTGATGATAAAAATAGGTGAACTTCTTAGGAGTGTGTCAACAATTTAAATTTTAGGAATGTTCCCATCTTATGATTGTCAGAGATATTAACACTGAGGGGAAAGACCTCTGTACGAACACGAATGGCTCTTGCACCATACGTAGAAAAAATATTTGTGTCTTCTGAGCTAAAAAAGGAGGAAGTACAGCAGCAAAGAGAAACCTGATGTCTGCATAGTGGGGGGGGGGGGGGCACCCAAGTGAATAAAAACCAAAAACCCAAACCTGTGCCAGCAAATACGTTGGAAGAATAGCTACGTTAAGGACCAAAGGGAGAACTAAAAGATCTAAAAGCCAGAGAACTTAATGTAATGAATTAAACCTCAGTAGATAGGAGGCACCTGGGTGGCTCAGTCAGCTGAGTGTCCGGCTCAGGTCATGATCCCAGGGGTTATGGGTCGGAGCCCAAGTCTGGCTCTGTGCTAAGCATAGGGCCTGCTTAAGATTCTCTCTCTCCCCTTCTGCCCCTCCTCCCTGCTGGTTTGCTCTCTTAAAAAAAGTTTTAATGTAAATATCAGTTATTATAATAGAAATGCAGTTTAGAAATAAAGGAATGAAAAAAAGGAACTCCACCAAAGAATTAGTCTACACAAAAGTGAGGGAAATGTCATGCCCTTTTATGATTCATTCATATTCTGAGGCTGCCAAGTAAAATGTCCTTCATTTGGCATGCACATATTTAACGAAACAGTCAAAGGATGACTTTATTCATCTTCAGAAGAGTTTTAGCATATAAATTTTAAATAATCCCCCTAAAATTCTAGAAAGTAGAGAGTAGACTGGATGAAATCTACTTAGCATCTCAAAATTGAAAACACGAAAGAGGCTGTAAACAGGTTTTAAACCTTTTCTAAAGAATCGATGAGGGGGAGTGCTTGAGAACCAAGTTACTCCCCAAATTTCAGAGACTTCAAATAAGTGAGGAATTATGCCTTTTGATAGTTGAGGATTCCTGGTCAAAGAAGAAAAGGGAAAAACAAAATAATCAGGAAAGAGGTTTTCACTGGCTCTACAGTTACACCGTAAGTTCTGCTCACATTTCACTGATAAAAACAGCTCACATGGCCCTTCTGCCTAAGTATAGAAGTTGTGAAAAGAGGGGAGGGACACTAGTGTGTCAATATAAAAGAAAAAGCAAAGCCAATGAAACTACACTAAAATGGAAATAAAGGCTGTCAAGTCAAATCAGACATTATTTTCAAAATATATATTTGGGGGGGGGGGGAGTGCCTGGGTGGCTCCGTGAGCTAAGCATCTGACTCTTGATTTCAGCTCAGGTCATGATCTCACAATTCCTGGGTTCCAACCCTGTGTCAGGCTTACAGGTGACTGCATAGAGCCTGCCTGCGATTCTCAAAATTAATAAATATACCTTAAAAAAAGAAAATTACTTATGTCCAAGTTCAGCTATTGTGCTTCTTTTAGATCATCTGATGGACTTAGACAATATCCAAGGAATGAGTGAAATCAGCTAAACAAACTTTGGACAATCCCTAAACAGTCAATTCACAGATAATTCAACATTCTGCCTTGCAGATTTGTAAAAGATCTAAAGACTCTGCTGTTAATATTTAGGAATACACAGGGGTGCCTGGGTGGTTCAGTCCATTGAGCATCCAACTTCAGCTGAGGTCACGATCTCGAGGTTCCTGGGTTTGAGCCTTGCATCAGGCTTACTATCAGACTCAGTGCTCTGCTGTCAGTGCAGAGCCTGCTTCTGATCCTCTGACCCCCCTCTCTGCACCTCCCCCACTTTTGTTCTCTCTCTCTCAAAAATAAACATTTAAAAATAATTTTAAAAATATTTAGGAATACATAGATACACAAATTTCTGTAAATACCATGCACTTTCTCTATCACATGGACATATTTGTCCATTGGCGGTACCAGTTTTGTATCACAAAACACGGAAAACAAATTTTGATTTGACAGTCTTAAGGACAAGTATCAGTTAACCACACAACAAATTCAGTATAATCTCTATGGAACATGATTTTTGACATAACTACACTCTAATAAGCCCATCAAATTAAGCTGGCTACAAAACAGTCTTAGATAGCTAAACTAACAATGGTTGGTAAACATTAAGTCCCTGCCAAATTTGACAATTTTAATTTTATCATAAATAAGTTGACTGCTTAGGTCTACTCAAAGTTTGTGGTGTCATAATTTTAAAGTCTATTTGCACCTGAGTGGGTTTCCAAATCACTTGGGAATTCTAGGAGATGCTGAAACACAGTTTAAGACTTTACATTACTCAAAACTGTAATTCAATCTATAAAAAAAATCTTGGGGTGCCTGAGTGGCTCAGTTGGTTAAGTGACCAGCTCTTGGTTTTGGCTCAGGTCATGATCCCGCGGTTTGTGGGTTCAAGCCTCATGTCCGGCTCTGTGCTCAGTGCAGAGTCTGCTTAGGATTCTCTCCCTCTCTCCCTTTCTCTCTGCCCCTCCCCTGCTTGCATGCTCTCTCTCAAAAATAAGTATTTTTTTTAAATAAATTTTTAAAAGTTATAAAGGAAGGAAATTTGAAGTAAACAGTTTTGCAAGATTTGGAAGCTTCTCCTGGGATTTTTTTTTTTAAGAGTTTAAATGGCTTAAAGTGGACAGAATTAATAACCTGACTTAGAAGTTAATAGAAGTACACTTAGTATACTTTGAAGAAACAGGATTTTTCAAACAGAAAACGTGAGGCTGGGAAGCCTCTCTGAAGAGGTCCTATTCTATTCTAGTATCACTTCCACTATTCTTGTCACTTGTACTCTTACTAAGTGGACCAAAATACACACACACACATTTTAAGAAACATAGCAAGCTAGGAAAACACCATCTTTATAGCCAGAAAGATTCAGATGAGACTTTCTTTCTGGTTTAGGTATTTATGTACAAGCTATTTGACATATGTCACCTAATCTCTAGGAGATCATTTCCTGATCTGATACCCACCTCACTAGGTTCTGAGAGATAAAAGGAAACTGCATAGGCAAATTCTGTAGCAAGTAACAGAACTCAACAATATCTTAAAATCCTTTTCTTTGCTTGCCTATCGTCCAAGATTTAAAAAAAAAAAGGGGGGGGAGAGGAATCCAGGAGGATATAGCCCTCAGAGGAATGTTAACAATGTGCTTGATGCAGTAATGAGCTAAATAAAGAACACGGTTTAGAATCTAAGCCTAATAGAAGCTTTTGCATCATCTATCTCCATTTCCT
This sequence comes from Paguma larvata, assembly GCA_030068075.1. Lineage (NCBI taxonomy): Eukaryota > Metazoa > Chordata > Mammalia > Carnivora > Viverridae > Paguma > Paguma larvata. Next base: position 9,407,549 of record CM057843.1, read on the forward strand.
CTTTCTAGCCCTGATAACTCTGTTCTTAGGTCTCACGTGCTTAATTCCAAGACTGTACTTTTGATGACATATCTGAAAGAACCTTCCTCTGCCACCACTCAAATCTTATCCACCCCAATGGATATCTCGTCTATTACTCAAGCTCTCCCTAATAATTACAGCCCATAATGCCCTCAATTCCCCTTTTCTGAAATTCCTGTTATCACCTAAGTTAGCAAAATCATTGTTTTTATAGCCACAGTTCTCCTTAAAGTGGACTGTAAGATCCCCTATATTGCATATTATAAGTTCTTTTGTCATTCGCAAGGGGAAACTCATTCTCAAAACTCACTAAGAGCCTATTGATTAAAAAGCCCAAGAATGGATTTACAGGAGAAATCCTTAGACATGCTTTTGAAGGTAAAGAGAGAAAACCCTAACTATATCTAAATGATCAAAATATAACATAAAAATAGATGCTCATATGGGGAAAAATGATAGAAATCAACAAACGAAGAGAAGAAACATTAAGCTTGTAAGGTATGCAGTGCAACTCTAAAACAAGATAATTAAACAGTATTTTTTAAGGCAGGTTAAATTTAATTAGCATCTACAGCTAAATTTAAACCTGAAGTTATGTTACATATTCCAGCATTTGCAAGGCAGAAAGTAATCCTTTATTACTGCACTTGGGCAAATATAGCCACATAACTATTAATCATTGTTAAAGGTTTGACAAAAATTAGGCAAAAAGTTATGCAGTACTGCCACGTAGCTTCCAATAGTCTCAAACTCAAGATCTCTGGCAATTACTTAACTGCTGAAAAAAACAGCTGAAGACAGCCTTTCTCTAAAAGGGAAATTTACAAGGTCATCTAGTCAAAAGCAGCTGTGTATCCCCAGATATGCATTAGGTTTGGAGTACAGACCAAAAGTCTAAATTTTTAATAAGCACACTCAGTTACTCTAATTCAGTCAGGCATATGAGATACAAAGATCGATTGCTGGCTTCACAAGGAAATTCCTTAAGAAGTTTTTCTTTTGGGGCGCCTGAGTGGCTGGGGGGGGGGTTAAGTGTCTAACTCTTCACTCAGGTCATGATCCCACAGTTTGTGACATCAAGCCCTGCTTCCGGCTCCTTGCTGAGAGCTAGGATTCTCTCCCCCCCTCTGTCCTTCTGGCCCACACGTGCTCTCTCTCACTCAAAATAAATAAACTTTAGGGGCGCCTGGGCGACTCAGTCTGTTGGACATCAGACTTTGGCTAGGGTCATGATCTCATGGTTCATGAGTTCCAGCCCCACATCGGGCTGCGCTCTCAGTGCAGAGCCTGCTTCAGATCCTGTCTCCTTCTCTCTCTGTCCCTCCCTCGCTCATGCTCTCTCTCTCTTGAAAATAAAATATAAAAAATTTAAAAAATAAACTTTAAAAATAAATGTTTAAAGGGGCACTTGAGTGGCTCAGTTGGTTCAGCATCCAACTCACGATCTCGGCTCAGGTCATGATCTCACAGTTTCTGAGACTGAGCCCTGGATGGGGATTTGCACTAACAGCAAGAGGCCAGCTTGGGATTCTCTCTTTCTCTCTCCCTCTGTGCCCCTCCCCCAATCTCTCTCAAAAATAAACCTTAAAAAAAAATGAAAAAAAGAAAAACTATTTTTAAAAAATGTTGACCATTTCTGCAATTTAAAAAGAAAAAGAAAAACTTTTGTAGGGGCTCCTAGGTGGCTCAGTCGGTTGGGCGTCCGACTTCGGCTCAGGTCACAATCTCACGGTTCATGGTTCGAGCCCCACGTCAGGCTCTGTGCTGACAGCTCAGAGCCTGGAGCCTGCTTCGGATTCTGTCTCCCTCTCTCTCTCTGCTCCTCCCCCACTCATGCTCTGCCTCTCAACAATTAAATAAACATTGAAAAAAATTAAAGTATTTTTGATATCCGCAATGTTTTTTTTTTTTTAGAGAAAAAGATATGTTGCTAAATGATATGTACAATGTTTCCATTAAAAAATGCAATGCAGATGTATACACCCACTCTTTTAGGAAACTTTTTTTCATATCAACATCCATGCAATCCAGATTTTTCTTACTGATGTGTCAACTGCAATTGGCAGCATTTTTTCTTTATTGGTACTATATAAAGCAATAATTCATGTTAAATCAATAGCATGCTAGGGTCTATAAACCAAGGTATATTCTTGCGTTTATACGTGCATTGACACAAGCAAAGATAAAAATCTCGAAGTATATTCAAACCATTAACAATAATGACAGTTACTTCTGGTAGTACAGAGAAGCTGTCAGTATCTATTTGACAGGGCTGTACTGTTGGACTTTATAACGTTTAGCTTTAGCTTTTGTATTTAAAACAGAAGTACGCATTTCACGTTTTAAGTAATGTTTAAAATATTTAAACACCTGAGTTCTTGTAGTGAAAACATGCACTGAGCATTCAAGAAACTGATGGTACTGTAAAATGAAAAACTTTCAGAAAACAACAGCACATAAGCCAAAAGCCTTGGGTTTATTTACCATTTTTTTAATGTTTATTCTTGAGAGAGAGAGAGCGCATCACAAGCAGAGAAGGGGTAACGAGAGGGAGACAGAATCTGAGGCAGGCTTCAGGCTCAGAGTTGTCAGCACAAAGCCAGAGGAGGGGCCTGAACTCATGAACCACAAGACCATGACCTGAGCCAATGTCAGATGCTTAAGTGACTGAGCCAAGGGCATCCGAGGTTTATTTACTCTGACCGGTAAATTCCACTCCTCAAAATCTCTCCTAAGCAAATAACCCAAAATTACAGAAAATCCCATTTTGAATGTAAGTATTTCACTGCCATATTACTAGCAATATACTAGCCAAAAACTTACAGGGATTTGTTACTGGATACATTACACAGCCAATAAAAATACTTACAAGTACTTCATGATATAAGAAAAATGTCCATAATACAAAATTAAGCAAAACTAAGATAAAAATATATTAAAAAAACAGGCGCCTCGCTGATTCAGTTGGAAGCACATGCAACTCTTGATCTCAGGGTCTCAAGTTTGAGGCCCACATTTAATGTAGAGATTACTAAAAAAAAAAAATATATAAAATGAAATAGTAAAACAAAAAGTCTGCACAGAAATACCAGTTAATACAAGTTTTCTTCCCACCTTCGATTTTTCAAAATTTTCTACAATATGTAAATACATCTACACTGAAAAAAATACAGAAAATATACTAGACAGAGACTTTGGCTAGAAAATATCCAAGTTACTCAAGTTAATTTTAATGCACTTTAGTCAGCTACTATTTTAGTAATGATTGTCCTCCTAAATTCCTCTGCTTCACAAGTGTCAGTAAATTTAAAAAATCAGTTTCAGATGTTTTTTAATTTTTTTAACGTTTATTTATTTTTGAGTGACACAGAGACAGAGTATGAGTAGGGGAAGGGCAGGGAGAGAGGGAGACACAGAATCCGAAGCAGGCTCCAGGCTCCGAGCCATCAGCACAGAGCCCGACACGGGGCCTGAACTCACAGACCGCGAGATCATGACCTGAACTGAAGACGGCCGCCCAACCGACTGAGCCACCCAGGCACACCAGCTTCAGATTTTTAAGCTTAAAAACCTGAATGTCGTCAAATAAAAATGAGGAAAAAGTAATTTTAATTATTTACATCACATCTTAGTCAAATAATTCTACTTGATTATCTATCTAGACTTGATGTGAAGACCTCTACAATAGGCTATTCTCTTAATCTAATTATATTCAGTCATACAGAACTAAAACACATTGCTTTACATATTATTACTAATGTTCCAAAACTCATTCCAAAACTCTTTCAGCCTTTAGAAGTGTAGGAAAGAAAACTGGGTAGTCTGATAGACAAGAATAAAAGGCAAAGACAAAATGACTCAAGAAATGTTGGCAAATAGCATTCTGAAACAAGGAAAGCTAAATCAAGAAAATCATAATCAAGCTACAGCAATGACGAATAAAAGATGAAGGCATCTGTTAACTGTCAGGAAGGGGGAAAACCAACTTAACAGCAACTAGTCTAGACAAAAATACCAGTATCTCCTGTGGCCATTCCCCAATGCCCCCAAATTACATGCTTTAAAAGTCACATACTGAAAAGGTACATAAAGAAAAAGTAGAGGGGCGCCTGGGTGGCTCAGTCAGTTGTTGAGCATTGACTCTTGATTTCTGCTCAGGGTGTGATCCCAGGATCGTGGGATCAAGCCCTGCACTCAACACGGAGCCTGCTTGGAATTCTCTCTCCCTCTGCCCCTCTCCCCGTCTTGTTCTCTAAAATTAAAAAAGAAAGAAGAAAAAGGAAAAGTAGAGTGCCATATTGCTGTCTCATTAAGTTCCTAGAGCTTCTTTCCTATCCAGCCCTTTATAAAGCATTAATCTCCTTTATCAGGAGTTTACAAACAGTAGTCATTTTTCTTAATGCTCAACATTGTTTTATTTTCTCTACTCCTTAATTAAATATCATCTGAGGGGCACCTGGGTGGCTCAGTCCTTTAAGCATTGGACTTCGGCTCAGGTCATGATCTCAAAGTTTGTGAGTTCAAGCCCTGCCATCTGGGTCTCTGCTGTCAGCGTGGAAATGGCCTCAGATCCTCTGTTCGCTCTGTCCCTCCCCTGCTTGCACACTCTCTCTCAAAAATAAACATTTTAAATACATATATATATGATAACAAATAGTTTCAGCCTTCAAATTCATAAAATACCTTTCAGAAAAGAAATCTGTCCGGGGGGCCTGAGTGGCTCAGTTGGTTGAGCATCACACTCTTGATTCTGGCTGGGGTCTTGATCCCAGGGTTGTGTGATTGAGCCCCGAGCCAGGCTCCAGCTGAGGGTGGAACCTACTTAAGATTCTTTCTCAGGGCACCTGGGTGACTCAGTCGGTTAGCATCCAACTTTTGATTTCAGCTCAGGACAGGATCCCCTGATTTGTGACATCACGCCTCGTTGGGCTTTGTGCTGACACCAGGAAGCCAGCTTGGGATTCTCTCTGCCCACCCCACCCCCACACGGTCTCTCACTCTCCCTTAAAATAAATAATAAACTTAAAAAAAAAAGTTAAAAAAGAAAGCTTCTCTCCCTGCTACCTCACACACATGCTCTCTCATAAAATATTAAAAAAAAAAAAAAGATTATACAGATGATAAAAACAGGTCTTGAAAGTAACCATGTCTAAAGGGAGAGTAATCCAGATAAAATCTGAACATAACAGACCTCCCCCTAAATTTAATGATTCTTGTCCAGTGCTTGTTCTACTATCTCCTGTTGCCTCTCCACTGGAAAACATACTCAATCTACATACCTGTCTCCTTCATATAAAAGAAAATGCTAGGTGCACCCAGGTAGCTCAGAAAGGTTAACCATGCAACTCTTGGTTTCTGCTCAGGTCATGATCTCACAACTAGTGGGTTTGGCCCGCCATCAGGCTCTGCATCAGGCTCTTTGCTGGCAGCTAGGAGTCTGCTTGAGACTCTCCCTCTTTCTCTTTGCCTCTCCCCAACTCATGCATGTGCACTCTCTCAAAATTAAACATACCATTTTTTAAAATTTTTTAAAAAGGGGTGCTTGGGTGGCTCAGTTGGTTGAATGTCCAACTCTTTTTTTTTTTTTAATGTTTGTTTATTTTTGAGAGACATAGAGACAGAGTATGAGCAGGAGAAGGGCAGAGAGAGAGAGGAAGACACAGAATCCGAAGCAGGCTCCAGGCTCTGAGCCGGCAGCACAGAGCCCGACGCGGGGCTTGAACTCACAGACCCTGAGATCATGACCTGAGCTGAAGTCGGCTGCTTAACCAACTGAGTCACCCAGGCACCCCTGAATGTCCAACTCTTGATCTCAGCTTAGTTCATGATCTCATGGTTCGTGGGTGTGAGCCCCCTCTTCCTGCTCTGAGCTGATGGTGCAGAGCCTGCTTGGAATTCTCTCTCCCTCTTTCTCTGCCCCTCCCCCGCTCTCCCTCTGAAAAGAAAGAAAATGCTCAACAGAGAGAAATTAAGTCAAAAGACTCTTCAAAGCAACTTTTAAGTTACAAAATTAAATCTATGGAACAGAAATAAGAGCTTCAAGGAGTCTGGACTCATGTTTACATACACACACAGAAGTTATCAGCCTGGGAGTGTAACATCCATGCCAGTGATGTAACGAATTTACTGTCCCCTTTCCTAGAGTTCTTAATCTTTACCTGTAAAATGAGTGGTATATCTACTTTGCAGGGGGTTTTCTGAGGATTGAGAGAAACATCAGTACCTGGCATAGTTAATAGATGTTATCACAGAGTCATGTCTTTCAGTTTGTTAGCACCACTTTGACAACAGCAGTCAATAAAGTACATTTGTAGTTTTCTAGTCCTTGATACAGGTCAGAGACTAGCATTAGGTATAGAGCCTTATATCATCATTGTTGTTACTAATTCAAATTAACTCAATTACACATACTAGCAGAAAAATAATTCTAAAAACACTTATACATTCACTACAACATAAACTCCTTGAAGAGACCCTTTGTCTATTTCGTTTAATGAATCCCAAGTGTCTAGAACAGTGCCTGGTACATAGTTGGATCTCATTATGTATTTGTCAAATGCCTTTGGAACTTACTTGTAATACCCCGAATACTAAAGCTTTCAAAACATAATAGTCTTGACATTCGAGCACATACAATTTTTTCTTCTTGTACCAGCCTAAAGAAAAGCACCTCTCACTCCAGAATTAACTCATATCTTCGCTAGAAACAGGGAAAAAAATCTTATCTAAGCCTTCTGAAGAACTTTAATACCTTCCCAACTAGCTTCTGTTATACAGAAACAGGACAACCTTGGGGTGCCTGGGTGGTGCAGTCTGTTAAGTGTCAGACTCTTGGTCTCAGCTCAGATCATGATCTCACCGAGCCTGGCACTGGGCTGGCTCTGTGCTACTGGCACAGAGCCTGCTTGGGATTCTGTCTCTCCTCTCTGCCCCTTCCCCACTTATGTGTTTTTTCTCTCTCTCCAAATAAACTTTAAAAAAAAAAAAATTTTTTTAATGGGGCAAGCTTCTACCCAGATTCTACAATTTTTACTGCAAAAAACTACCACTCAGTCTCAATTTTGGGAGAGATGGGGAATTCCCTGTTACTCCATCAAAACAGGAGATTTCTAAGACTTTAGATATCCCCTCAGGCAGCCAAAAATGTTAGCCTTGGTAGAATCGAAAAAGATGAGGTGCAGAGAAAACAGAGATAGAAAATAAGAAATTTAAAGAAATAAGAAATTTAAAAAGAAAAAAAAGAGGTGGCAAGGTAAGTGACCAAATACACTGATATACGGGGAAAAAAGGAAAAAAAGAAGTCAAGGTCTAAATCTCTGGTCATAGTTCTGCAGAATTAGAAGATACGAACGAGAAACCTTGTTTTGGAATACATCAGGAAAAAAAAATCACCAAAAGTAATCCTTTACTGATACAGTTTAAAAGAAAGGTTATACAATTTATTCAAACTTATTACTAACTTCACTTATTTTTCTATGTCTCTGAATAGCCAAGAAACCCTCACCAAAATTTCAGCAGTTTTAAAGTTGTGAGAAAGACATCTATTCTGCAGAGAAAAAATATCTGTATTAATTCCTTTTGGAATATCTAGAAACAAAATCATAAGTGGGGTGCCTAGGTGGCTGAGTCGGTTAAGCATCCAAACTCTTGATTTTGGCTCAGGTCACGATCTCAGAGTTCATGAGTTTGAGCCCTTGTGCTGATAGTGTGAAGCCTGCTTGGGATTCTCTCTCAGTCCCTCTCCCACTCACACAAGCATGAGCTCTCTCTCAAACATTAAAAAAAATAACTATCAGTGATATTTTCTAGTCAAAGAGCACACAATATTTTGAAATTTTCATGTTAATCTTAACAAAGTTTTACTACTTAAAACAACACATACAATAAAAAAAATCAAACACAAATTAAGTAGGACACATTTCTACAACATAAAGCTGTTCACAATAACCATTCCAAGGTCCTACCTACAAAGATCTCAAATGACTAACCACCAAGGTATAAGCAGTGTTAATTGGTAGCATTTTATTAATCAGAACCCATTCACTGCCCAAGGACTTTAGAATCACATTTCACAAAACTGGTTATATATGTTTTATCAGTATGTTCCTAGTCAGTAATCTTTGAGACTGCTAACAAAAATTGTAATCCTAAATTATATTTTTATTCTATGGAATCTTTCATTCCAGATCCACAACCAACAAGTGGTCTATTTGTCAGAGAGACATGAACATTCTCCTGAATATTAACTCGGAATTAGTATCAAAAGAACTACATACTAGCTCGACATGGCTAAACTATAGATTATATTGCTTTGGAATAATTTGGACAACCTTCACTTTCGGGATATGCAAATGTTCAGATGTGATTATTAAGGATTTTCAGAACTAATTTTTCTTTATGCAAATGTAACTTAGAGACTACCGCCACAATACACTTGATCGAAATAACTCAAAAGAGGTAGGTCATCTTATAATATGACCACAGTATATCCACAGCAAATGTTTACTTCATCCTTCACACTGGAAAACAGGAATACTCTGCCCTTTACTGAACTGTATAATTTCATAACCCTATAAATTAGCAAACAAGGCAAGTAATCATTGATTGCCCATCTCCAGACAAGGAATACAAGAGTTCCAAGGCTTTTGCACTTTACCACATCTGCCAAAATATGAAAATAGTCCTAAATTTTAATGCAACATGTCTCCTTCAAATTTCATAAATGAAAGTTAAACGTATTTCATATTGCTTTAGCTGGATAAACTCCTGACCTCATCACAAATCAAGCTTACCAATGACAGATCTGCCCAGCTATTGTGCTAGATCACTGGAAGGTCTACAAATTCAAGATTAAATTTCAGACAAGATAAACCAGGATCATGGTCATGTTTTCTAAACTAAACAATTCAGTGTTCTAAACAGAATGGTCATTAACAAGGTATGGGTGAGACTATAAAAACGTACTTGGGGAAAAAGTTCCAAGCTTAGGAAAGACACTGCAACTAACACCTAAGTCAAGTATTTTTAAAGACTTTTTAAATGTTTATTTATTTTTGAGGGGAAGGAGGAAGAGAGACAGAGGGAGAGAGAGAACAAGCAGGGGAGGGGCAGAGAAAGAGAGAGGGAGACAGAGGATCCAAGGCAGGCTCTGAGCTGACACAAACTGTGAGATCCTGAGCTTTAACCTCTAAGTCAAATCAGTTGCATTCATCAAAAACACAGATCCAGCTCAAGGTAGACATACATAAAACTAACATGCTTGGCTTTGGCACTACCAGTCAGGTCCACCAGTTGGTATGCCAGCAAACTCTATTTTCAGCAACTACCATATCCCTGACTTTTCCATTCCCCAAGAGGGGTGAAGGAAATCTTTCAGTTTCCTTTCTAATACACTTAGGTTCTAGAGTCAAACATTAACTTCATTTCATAAAGAAGTGTACTTAGATCTGTGAATAGAGGAGACAGACATAGCTTAGGAACTTTTGTATGAATCTAAATAAGATGAGTAAGCACAAATGGTCTTAAGTACAAAAACCATAAGGCACGTCTGCATCTCTGAACAATCCTAGTTTGTTATGCTTGTCCTCGCACTATTATGAATCGGTACTCCTTCGTTTCAAGGTATCCTGATTTAAATGATAAATTACCATGACCCTTCCATTATTACGGGTTATTATGACCCAGTTATTATGTAGCCTAACATGAATATGTAATGAGCTCAAACTACAGAATTACGTTGGCAAACCAATTTGCTGTTAACTGAGAGCAAACAGTATATGTAACTTTTTGCTACTGTTCCTTGCTACCCCTTAATGGACTGTTTGACAGCTCTCTAGGCTAATATTTGGAACAACGTTTGCAAATCATTTGCCAACCTCTCCCCCTCCTAAAAGGGTTATGACTACCTCATTAACTTAAAGGTTGCATCCATCAAGACAAAAGTGGGGATGGAGATGTTTTAAAACCAATTTGCAGAAATGCCTGGCATCAGCCATACCCCAGTACAGACATGACAAACCAAGGAAACCGTATGCGAACACACATTATGAGATTACCTAAAATCCTTGATTCTAACTTCATTCACTGTGCCTTAAGATGGGATTGTTTTTTGTTTATTGATTTTTTTTTATCGTCTCTCCACCCAATGTGGGGCTTGGCTCATGACCCCAAGATCAAGTATCGCATACCATGGGGTACCTGGGTAGCTCAGTCGATTAAGTGTTTAAGCACCCAACTTTGGCTCAGGTCATGATCTCACAGTTCCTGAGTTCAAGCCCCACGTCAGGCTCTGTGCTGACAGCTCAGAGCCAGGAGCCTGCTTCGGATTCTGTGTCTCCCTCTCTCTCTGCCCCTCCCCCACTCACACGGTCTCTATCTTACTCGAAAATAAACGTTAGGGGCGCCTGAGTGGCTCAGTCGGTTGAGCGTCCGACTTCAGCTCGGGTCATGATCTCGCGGTCTGTGAGTTCGAGCCCCGCGTCGGGCTCTGTGCTGACGGCTCAGAGCCTGGAGCCTGCTTCACATTCTGTGTCTCCCTCTCTCTCTGCCCCTCCCCCGCTCATGCTCTGTCTCTCTCTGTCTCAAAAATAAATAAACATTAAAAAAAAAAAAAAAGAAAATAAACGTTAAAAAAAATTTTCTAAATAAATGTTAAAAAAAAAAAAATCCCAGGCTCTTCTGAGCCACCCAAGTGTCCTAAGTTGGGATTGTTTTGAAAACATGAGGTTTCTTTAGAAAAACATGAAGATGTTTTATCTATTATTTATGATAGATGCAAGTCTTCAACATCAAGACACATTATTATTTGAAATACTAAAGAAATTAGTACACACACATTCCCCAGCATACTACCCTACTTAAACATAGGTCTCTTTTGTGGCTTAGGAGAAATAAGAGTACTGGTCTAAAGGTCAGCAGACAAGTTCTGGCTTTGCCATTTACTAGCCAACCAGTCATGTGGTAGAGAAAAAAAAAAAACACATTAAATCTCAAATTCACTTTCCTGAACCATAAAATGGAAGTAACATTATCTAGTTCACTGATGCATGAAATAAATAAAATGTGAAATATAAAGTTCTATATAAATGTGGTGTTCTATATAACGTCTAAAAATGTAACTTTTACCCTCCTCCTGTCGTTGTTTAAATACACATTCGACTTAAATATAAAGAAAAAGAAACGCTGCAAAAATCAGCCTTATAGCTTTCTTTTTTAAAACTTATGCTTTGGGGGGCACCTCAGTGGCTCAGTCAGTTAAGTGTCTGACTTCAGCTCAGGTCACAATCTTGCTGCTCAGGAGTCCCAGCGGGGCTTCAGGCTCTGAGCTGACAGCTCGGAGCCTGTTCTCCCTCTCTCTCTGCCCCTCCCCGCTTACATTCTGTCTCTCTCCCAAAAGTAAATAAGCATTAATAAACTTAAATAAATAAGACGTCAAAACTAAAAAAAAAAACTGTTTTGGGGGCGCCTGCGTGGCTCAGTGGGTTAAATGTCTGACTCCAGCTCAAGTCATGATCTCACACTTCATGAATTCGAGCCCCGCACTGGGCTGTCGGCACAGTGTCTGCTTCAGACCCTCTGTTGTCCCCCCCCCCCTCACTCATTCTCTCTATATATCAAAATAAACAAACTTTAAAAAAAAAAAATTTAATTATGCTTTCCAGGGGCACCTGGGTGGCTCAGTTGGGTTAAGTGTCTGCCTCTTGATAACAGCTCTGGTCATGATCTCACCGTTTCAGGAGTTCAGGCCCCATGTCGGGCTCTGTGCTGACAGAACTGAGCCTGCTTAGGATGCTGTCTCTCCCTTTCTCTGCACCTCTGCTCTCTCTCAAAATAAACCTGTCTCTCTCCTTCTTTGCACCCCTGCTCGCTTGCTCTCAAAATAAATAAACTTTAAAAAAATAAAAATGATGTTCTCAGATCAACTAACTTCTCAAAGTATTGGTAACTCATTTGTAAAAATAGGTAAATTAAGTTAGCAGACTGAAATTTCACTTACTATACCAGGTGAAAGTCCAGATGTTTTAAATATTTCATATTCCTTTGACCAAGTTTATTAGAAAATTATGAAAACTCTGCTTGTTTGCACAGACTTTCAACTTGTGTTTGTACTTACTGAATCCAAAATTGTTCAGATTATGTATTCCAGCCCATACTAGGATTCAAATTGAGACCTTTTCAAATAAAGGTGAAAAGGATGCCTAGGAATGTCCACAATAGTAAGAATTTACTCCCATCATCTCAAATTACAATGATATCATTATATTCCATAGTTTGGGAAGCCAACGAAATAAACTGAAATTTGCCCACTGTGCACAATACTGTATAAAAGTCTAAAGTAGGGATGCCTGGCTGGCTCAGCTGGTGGAGCATGGGACTCTTGATCTTGGGATTGTGAATTCCTGCCCCATGTGGGGTGTACAGTTCATTGAAAACAAAAAAAATGTATCAAGTGTTAAAAAAAAAAGTCTAAAGTAAACACTAAAGAGCATCTGCTTTCATTAAATATGAAGGCTAGGGCACCTGGATGGCTCAGGCAGTTAAGCATCTGACTTCAGCTCATGATTTCCTGGTCCATGAGTTCAAGCCCCAAGTCAGGCTCTGTGCTGGTGAGCCTGCTTCAGATTCTGTGTCTCCTCTCTCTTTCTGCCCCTCCCCTACTTGCACTCTGTCTCTCGAAAATAAATGTTCAAAAAAAAAATTTTTTTAACATGAAAGCTAAAGGCTACCTGTAGAAGAGGCTTTTTCAATTGCATTATCCAATTCTGCTTATGTTTAGGCAGGGAAAAAAAATATTCAATAAAGTCAACTCCCATCAGCTGAAAGAGCAATTTCAGCATTAACTGAAACAGCAATAATAAAAATTATTACTGGCCTACAATCAAAGAATTGATAATAACCTGTTTTAAACTCGTTACTAACGTTAACTTCCTCTTTATCCTTTTTTTCTCCCTAACATCTATTAAGGAGTTTATTCACAGCCGTGTTCCCACCCTCACTGACTACAGCATTAGCTAGAGACGAGGCTCTGGTGTTTCAGGACAGCTCTCAAGTAAATAACTCAGAATAGATGCATTCATTCACACCGAGAATGAATCAAAAGTGACCATTAAAACTTTACCCCTACCCCACAAGGAGCCAATCACCACAAGGAAAAGGTTAAGAAAGGACAAAACTAGCAACTACCCCACAAACCCAAACGTGCTTTTTATCCTGACCCCTCTACTCTGGAAAATGTGAAAAGCACTTTTTTCCCCTTCTCTCTTTCCTTGTCTACACTAGTGTGGTTCATGTATATGGGAATGTTAATTAAGAATTGGTTCAGGAATGCTTAAAGGTAATGGACTTGCTTAATGCTGCTACCAATGTCAGAAAACCTATTTCCTAGACTACAGACTAAGTAATGAGAGGCTTGATTTAATCTCCAAGGTGAACACTCTCAGCCCCAAACTTCAGTATTTCCTATCTGCAACTTCAAAGTGTCCGTTTCCTGAACACAGCTTAGCTCTTTCCTCCAGTACCATTAAATAATCCATATAAAATTTATTCCAATTCCCCAGGATATAATTAAATGATGCTACAAAGTAGTATTAAGTCCAATAGAGTATGCAAAATAAAAGATACTGCACGAACCAGAAAAGCCAGTATTTACTTCCAACTCAAAGCCCAATCATTCAAATGCACTCTTCCACTCCCCACACCACATATGGTTCGGTGACTAAAACTATGAGGAATTTTTGTCGCCACAAATAAAACTGAATTATTGCACCTAATAAAGCAGCAGACACAGGTAGAGGCTGCTTCCTGATGACCGCTTTCCTCTTCTTCCTTCCCAATGAATTCCTATCTTGTGCCCAACACTCCTAGGAGTTCTTCCCACCTGGTGGATCCTATTTCCTTCCCCCTTTATAACCTGCAGGAGACACTTCATTTAAATAACTTAAATCAGTGGCTCTCTCTAGAAAACACTAGCTGAATAACCAATAAGGGCTTTGGTTAAAATTCCTCAGCACCCAGCTGCAATATTCTCACCATACCATCACTTATTTGGAAGCTACGATCATGAGCTTCCAAAATGTTTTAAAACAAATTAAAAACAAACGAAAAGCTTCTTCCACACCCTTTTTGATTTTGGCAAAAACCTAAATCCTAATTTCGGGATGTGAGCCTAAATCCTTACAGACCAAAAAGCATTCAAAAATAATTTCAAGTTTCCCCCCAAGGACACTTACTAGGTTAAGAGAGGAAGCTATCTGGTGCATAAAGGGGGAAGAAGAAAAACTTCCACAAGGAGCACACCTACATTGTTTCACTTTTAAACACGGAAATAAAGACAAATCTGACCTTGAGCTGTACTTCCCCATCTTATTTCCCTCCCCCTCCCAACAAGAACCTTATTCAATACAAATACACATTTTAAGGATTTACAAAATGCAACTGGGAGTTCCTGGCCTTTTCTAATTTTCAAATTCTTGAAATCTCATGTATCACGGTATATACTGGGACTACCCCTGAGGCTATTCACATGACCAACCTGGCATTCAAGGAAAGCATGGGCCCTCCATAACATTTTGAAAAAGAAGTGGCTTCAGTAATTACGGAAAAACCTGAAGATCAATGGCACTTGTATCCAACCTGGCCTCACCCCTGAACAGCATTAAAACCACAGAAACCACATTTAAGGCTTTTTGTTTTTATACTACTACAGTTTAACGGATGTGGGGCAATTCAAGTACCTAGATCCAAAATGGAGGGGGTGAGGGCAATTTTAAAAAGCAGCAACCTGAGATGACTAACCAGACACAATGGACATTTCGATCAAGTTCTGAAAAAAATGACTCAAGAACCTTTAGGGGCAAAGGAGCAATGAACAAAGAACTGTTCAAATCTGTACACAAAGCTATTTCTCTACAATAGAAAAAAAGAAAATACGATCTGCTGGGATGCCCTATGTTCAAAATCCAATAACCCACCCCTCAGCTGAGTGCTTCGGATAGGCTCCGATCCCCCCATGAAGTACAAACACGCATTCCAGGCCGGGGGAGTCAACCAAAATACAGTTACTAAACGTTATTTGAAAGAACTTTATTTTCCAACAGGTCTTTTCATTTGTCATAACGGTGCCTGCAAACAGGAAAGTCATCGTTTTTTTTTTACGAACTGGTAAACTGAGGCAAGGGGCGTTTAAAGGACTAAGAATCATGGTCTCCTTGTTTCCTGTTCAATGCTTTATCCACCAGAACCCCCGGCTAACGATGCCAAAAAATGATTACAAGAACTTCTAAGCTCTCCAGGGTAACTCCGAGGAAAGGGACCGTGGCGAGGTTTTTCTAGACCTCTCCAGAAGAAAGCAAGGTTGACTGAACCTAAAGCCTAAAAAAAAAAAAATCACTCAATACGAGGTGTGCCGGCCTACGGAAAGGAAATCCGATCGCAGCATCTCAGCTGGCCTCCGCTCAAGGATAACTGCAGTGATTCCCACTCTGTCCTTCCCCACCCCTCATCCAAGACTGCCCTCCGCCACAAACCCAGAGAAGCCCTCCGCTCGCAAGGATTCTCCTTTGTGAGACTCCACAGCCGCCGCCCCATATTGGGCCTCCGGGGAAAAGCCACCGCCCCCACCCGCCATATTTCCCTGAAAGGCGCCCGCGCTGCAGCTCCTGATGCCACTCTCCCCCATGTGACGGGTGTTTCTTCCCCCCACCATCCCACCCAATTGTTCTCCACATCCCCAGACGGCCCAGAGGTTCCCCCTGGGGATTGCTCGCCCGGAGATAGCACCCGCCATCTCCTCCCCCTCCCCCGCCCGGGGACTCGCCCTCCCCCCAGCCGCCATTTTACAACCAACTCCTCCACCCTCTCGCCTCGACCTCCAGGCCCGCGAGTGTCTGCAGCTGAGGACGCCAAAGGGGTCAAATTCCTGGGCCTGGAGCCTCCCACCGCTCCGGGAGCCCACAGGCCATTTCCTACTTCCCGAATCCATGTCCCCAGCCAGGCTCGGAGACGATGCCGCCATTTTGTCTCCTGCTCCCGGCCTCTGTGGGCGGCGGCAGAGGGTCCGAGAATTCCAGCCCCCCGTTACCCCCCCAACTCACCGTCGTATCGCTCAGCCTGCTCGGCCAGC
Organism: Paguma larvata; assembly: GCA_030068075.1. Lineage (NCBI taxonomy): Eukaryota > Metazoa > Chordata > Mammalia > Carnivora > Viverridae > Paguma > Paguma larvata. The sequence continues at coordinate 9,423,690 of CM057843.1, forward strand.
TTCGCCTGGTACACCAGATCCTCCCGATCATCCATAGCGGCAGCGGCTCCGGCAGGGTCTGCGCGACGGATGGAAGCGGATAGTGTCTCCGACTGTCTCAGCCTCTCGCTCCGTGTCTGGGCAGCAAAAATGGCGGCGCCTCAATCCGGGACTTCCGCCTGCGCACGCGGACAACTGCTCAGCTCTATGGCAACCGCTCCCTGGCAACTGGCGCGGGGGGCGGGTCCAGGAACCCAAAGCCCGAAGAGGCTGGAACCAGCCAGAAGCCCCTCCTCCGTGGTCTCCGCAGGCGTTGGAGCTCCGAGGCGGGAACTGCGATGGCTGGGAGGAGAGCAATCCCGAGAGAGAGGGAGGAAAGAGAGAGGCAGCGGGTGGGGGGCGCGCGCGGAGGCCGCCTGGACGGCTCCTGAAGAGAGTGAGCGAGGGAGCCTGGGCTGTGACCGAGGGCCAATGCCTGGTCTTGCGGGCAGAGAAAGCCTGAGGCTGTAACGGTGTTTATAATGGCAGGCCTTCCTCACTGAAACCAACTTCTGTCCTACCTTGCTCCTGGTTTCTTCAGCCAAACCCAATCCTGGGCGTTTTTAACACCCTTTGACAGTAGGGTAAAGAGTAGGGCTCTGCTGTAATTGGTGGGGGATTTGCAGTTTTCACACCTCAATTTCACCCTTGCCTTTTGCAATCTTCCTTTTTAGCCTTCTTTTTCTCCTTAGGCCCACCTTGGATAGGAACAGGGAAGTTGTTAGAGAAATCTGGTCTGGAGTACAAGGTGCAGGAGAGTAGGGCCAGTATTAAATCGAGATGGAGGGGGCAGGACTGGGAAAGAACCTGGTCTGGTTTGCTTCCCAATCGATTCCCAGCACCTTGTACTCAATAAAATATTGGTTGCACGACCGAAGCTCAGGTTAGAATACAAACTCTGCGGTGAGATGTGCAATAGATGTAGAAAAAAAAGTGGGTTGGAATCAAACTGTGAAGAGTCTTGGATGGTAAGCTAGGAAGTTTGCCCCTTCTTCCGTGGGCACAGGGAGTTATTTTTTTTTTCAATGTTTATTTAATTTTTGAGAGACAGAGCATGAGCGGGGAGGAGCAGAGAGAGAGGGAGACAGAATCCGAAGCAGGCTCCAGGCTCTGAGCTGTCCGCACAGAGCCCGATGCGGGGCTTGAACCCACGAACCGTGAGATCATGACCTGAGCTGAAGTCGGACGCCTAACCGACTGAGCCACCCAGGCACCCCTATTTTTTGATGATTCTACGTGGAGGATGATGCGTCATGGATACAGTTTGGAAAGATGAATAGAGATTGCATGGCGGGTCTCGCAGTCGCCGCCGTCCCAGAGCCACCTGCACGGCCCAGCCGTGGTCAGCCCCACATATTCCTCCACATCGCTGTGGGTGGGGAGCCACTGGGCCACGACGCCTTCAGCTGTTTGCAGACAAAAGTACCAAAGACAGCAGAAAACGTTTGTGCTCTGAGCACAGAGGGGAAAGGACTTGGTTATAAAGGTTCCTGCTTTCACAGGGTCATTTGGGGTTCATGTGCCACGGTGGTGACTTCCCGTGCCATGATGGTAGTGGTGGCAAGTCCATCTCTGGAGACAAACAGGAGAATTTCTTCCTGAAGCATACAGGTTCTGGCCTGTGTCCATGGCAAGTGCGGAACCCGCTTTCATCTACACTGCCAGGACTGAGTCTTTGCAAGGTGAAAGAGAGCATGAATATTGTGGCAGCCGTGAAGTGCTTTGGGTCCAGGAGTGGCAAGACCAGTAAGAAGGTCACCATTGCTGACGGTGGACAGATCTAATAAATTCAACTTGAGTTTTATCTTTTTTTTTTTTGGGGGGGGGCGGGATTTGTATTTTATCTTAACGACCAGACCATTCCTTCTGTAACTCAGAAGAGCACCCCTTCACCCCCATCTGCACCCCTCAAAATCCCATAATCTTTGTGCTCTTGCTACAGTTCTATGGGCTCCCTGTTTTCCTTACTCCTCCCCATGTCTAGCTGGATTTCAGAGTTAAGGTTATGATTATGAGGGGCACCTGGCTGGCTCAGGAGGAGCAACATGCACCCTTGACCTTGGGTTGTGAGTTCAAGCCCCACACTGTGTGTAGGGATTACTCAAAAATAAAAAATCTTCAAAAAAATGTATGAGGTGCCTGGTGGCTCAGTCAGTTAAGCTTCCGACTCGATTTGGGCTTCTGACTGTCATGATCTTACGGTTCATGAGTTCGAGCCCCACATCAGGCTCTGTGCTGACATTGTCAATCCTGCTTTGGATTCTGCATCCTCTCTCTGCCCCTCCTCCTCTCTCTCTCTCTCTCAAAATAAAAATAAACTTTAAAAATAAGTTTAAGAGGAGCGCCTGGGTGGCTCAGTCGGTTGGGCATCCAACTTCGGCTCAGGTCATGATCTCACTGCGAGTTTGAGCCCCACAGCAGGCTCTCTGCTGTCAGCACAGAGCCCGCTTCAAATCCTCTGTTCCTCTCTGTCTCTGCCCCTCCCCCGTTTATTCTCTCTCTCTCTCTCAAACTTTTTAAAATTAAAAAAAAAATAAGTTTATGATTATGAAATAAAAATTAAAACAAAAAAGTTCGCACAGCTGTGATTAAAGAAAAGGCTACAGGGGCGCCTGGCCGGCTCAGTTGGCAGAGCATGCAACTCTTGACCTCAGGGTTGGGAGTTTGAGCCCCCCCACACTGGATATAGAGATTACTTAAAAACAAGATCTTTAAAAAAAAGGTTTTTTGTAGCTGACCGGATGTGTAGATTTTGCGAGGAGGGAAAAAATTTAAACGGCCCCTCCATGTTCCCAGCCCGCGTCACTGGGATAACGGGCAGCAGCACCATTAGCAAAAGCCGGATGGGCAGGGAAGGCCGCTGCCGGGATGAGCGGAGACATGAATTCCTTTTTGTGCATGTTCTAAGGCTCTCACAGATCAGCCACGTAAAAATGACCAGCATGGAACTGGAACAGGGGGCTGGCATTCCAACTGAAGGGAGGCTGCCGTGCCGCAACTAGAGAAGGTGTGCGGGTAGAAGACCAAAGAAAGCTTGAAGAATATGGACTTCGAAGAGAGAAGTGAAAGCAGGAGAGCCAGCGAAGGAGACCCGGTGGCTCCTTACCGCATTCGAAACTAAGCCCCTTCACACTTCAAACATTCTTATCAGGGGCGCCTGGGTGACTCAGTCAGTTAAGAGTCTAACTCTTGATTTCTGCCCAGGTCATGATCCAGGGGTCATGAAATCGAGCCCCGAGGTGAGCTACATGCTGAGCCTGGAGCCTAAGATTCGCTTTCTTTCTCTCTGTCTCTCTGCCCCTCCCTCCCTCTCTTTCTCTCTAAAACGTAAAAAAAAAATAAAAATAAAAAATAAAAAAATAAATCAAATCTTAATGGTAAACATGAAAAATCAAAAACCTAGGTTCCAGTCCTAATTCTGTAACTAAATAAGTATGTGACCTTCAGCAAACATCATGTCCTTCTGTAAGTTACGGAACTGGAGACCGTATGATAGGCCACGAAACAAATCTTTTTTTTTTAACATTTATTTATTTTTGAGAGACAGAGAGAGATGAAGAGCAAGTGGAGGAGGGGCAGAGAGAGGAGACACAGAATCCCAAGCAGGTCCAGGCTCTGAGCTGTCAGCACAGAGCCCGATGTAGGGCTCCAACCCATGAACTGTGAAATCATGACCTAGCCGAATTTGGATGCCCAACCGACTGAGCCACCCACGCACCCCACAAAACAAGTCTTAATAATGCTAAAGGATTAAGGGGTGCGTGGACGGTATAGTCAGTTAAGCTTCCGACTGTTGATCTCAACTCAGGTCACGATCTCACCATTTGTGAGTTCGAGCCCGGAATCTGGCTCTGCACTGACATGCTGAGCCTGCGTGGGATTATGTGTCTCCTTCTCTCTGCCTCTCCCCTACGTGTGCTCTCTCTCTCTCAAAAAGAAATAAATAAACTTAAAAAAAATGTTAAAAGAATGGAATCACACAAAATATATTTTCCTATCACAATGGAATGAAACTAAAAATCAGTAATAAAAAGAAAACTGGAAAATTAAGATATGTGGAAATGTTAATGCACATTGAGAGAGAGAAAAGGAGACAGAATCTGAAGCAGGCTCCAGGCTCCGAGCTGTCAGCACGGAGCCCCATGTGGGGCTCGAACTCATGGACCATGAGATCAGTTGGATGCCTAACCCTTAACTGACTGAGCCACCCAGGGGCCCCTTCTTTTGTCATTTCTAAGCCCCTTTCCACCTTACCTGAGTTTGTGCTGATGAAGTGAATCCTGTAGGTCTTCTAGATAGTTTCGGGATGGGGGCTGATTGCCAGAGAAACCAATCGTGGAATTAGACGACCGGAATTTTCAACCCTACCCGACCCCACTCCTGATGTCCAAGGAGGGGAGAGGCTAGGGATCGCGTTAATCACCAATGGCCAATGACTTAATCATGCCTAAATGATAGAAACTCCAAAACACACTGGATCAATGGGATTCAGAGAGATTCCACGTTGGTGAATACATCCACATGCCAGGAGGAGATGGGCACGGGGGTCAGGTCTCGTGCTCCAGACTTCACTCTGTGTGCTTCTTCATCTGGCTGTTTGTATTCTTTATAATAAACCAGTAACGGTAAGTAAAGTGTCCCAGAACTCTGTGAGCCACCACAGCAAATTGTTGAACCTGAAAAAAATTGCGATCACTCACAATTTGTAGTCAAGTTGGACAGAAGTGTGGATAACCTGTAGACTCCCTACTTGCGATTGGCATTTGGAGTGGAGAACTGTGTTATGGAACTGAGCCCTTAACCTCAGTCCCTGGGGTCTGTACTAATTCTGAGTAGTGTTGGAATTGAATTACATTTTAGGATGCCCAGTTGGTGTCCATAGATCATGAAAAAATTCCTTGGTGTGGGAGCCCCACACGTTTGGTATAGGAAATATTGTGTGTAGAAATAAATCATACTACAAAGCTGACTCAAGAAGAAATAGAAAGTCTGAATAGATGTAAACTAAGGACACCGCATTAGTAATCAAAAAGCCTCCCAACAGCACAACAATGTGAACGTGCATACTTACGCCACTGAACTCTACACTAGAAATTATTAAGATGAAAAATGTTATGTATTTTTCCCCACACTTAAGAAAGAAAAAGAGGGGCACCTGGGTGGTTCAGTCGGTTAAATGTCCGACTTCAGCTCAGATCATGATCTCATGGTTCGTGAGTTCCAGCCCCGCATTGGGCTCTGTGCTAAAAGCTCAGAGCCTGGAGCCTGCTTCGGATTCTGTGTCTCTCTCTTTCTGCCCCTTCCCCGCTCATGCTCTGTCTCTCTCAAAAATAAATAAACATTAAAAAAATTTTTTAATAAAAAAGAGAAGAAGAAATAGAAAATAATCTTCCAACAAATAAAATCCCAAGACCAGATGGCTTCACTGATGAATTCTGCCAAACATTTAAAGTATTAACACCAATTTCCTTCTTAAATTCTTCCAAAAAATGAGCTGAGAGGGCACTTCCTACCTCCTTTTGTCCAGCTTTACCAAATCTGGACAAAGACATTACAAGAAAACTACAGGCCAAAGGGGCGCCTGGGTGGCTCAGTTGGTTAAATGGCCGACTTCGGCTCGGGTCATGATCTCACGGTCTGTGAGTTCGAGCCCCGTATCGGGCTCTGTGCTGACAGCTCAGAGCCTGGAGCCTGCTTCAGATTCTGTATCTCCCTCTCTCTGCCCTTTCCCTGCTCATACTCTGTCTCTGTCTCTCAAAAATAAATAAACGTTAAAAAAAAAATTAAAAAAAAAAAAAAGAAAACTACAGGCCAAAATCTTTTATAAATAGATGCAAAATTCTTCAACAAAATAATAGCAAACCAAACCTACTACAGCAGCACAGGGGCTCCTGGCTGGCTCGGTCAGTGAAGCATGGATTCTTGATCTTGGGGTTGTGAGTTCGAGCCCCACATTACATGTACAGATTATAAATAAATAAACTTTGGGGGAAAAATTAGCAGTGAGGAAAAGCCATTGAATATAGGAATGAGGTCATTAGTGACCTTCGAGAGAAGCTTCTAAAGGATGTTGGAGGCCGCAATGCGTTTGACTAAAGCACAAAGGAGGCAAGAAAGTGGGAGCAGTAAGTATGGGGTTCTCTCAAGAAGAGTAGCAGTGAAGAGGTAGAGAGTGGTCATTTCACAGAAATAGTAGCCAACAGGGGTGGCCAGGTTGGCCCACGTTTTCACCCTACAAAGCCAGCTCTGCTCTCAGGATACTACGGGGCTGTCATGGACATGCAGGGGTTTGGGGTGACCTCCTTGTAACCACTTGGTATTCTTTCCTGAGTTGTGTCTCCCCAAGACTTGCTGAAGTCTATCTGAAGGTGCCTCTTCCTAAGAAACTGCTGAGAAGGCAGAAATCTTAAACCTAGATTGATTCTCTGACTGTACTGCCTGTCCTCTCAACAAACAGAACCAAGAGAGGCAGAAATTATTGACAAAGCAACAAACATATAAAGAAATAGTTCTTTAAATTTTAATTTCAGTATATTTAATATAGAGGGTTATATTAGTTTCAGTTGTACAATATAATGATCTAACAATTGTATACACTACTCAGTGCTCACCTTGATAAGTGTACTCTTTTTTTACTCTCTTCAATGTTTCTTCATTTTGAGAGAGAGAGAAAGCGTGAGTCGGGGAGGGGCAGAGAGAGAGGGAGACAGAATCTGAACCCAATGCTGGGTTTGAACTCACAAACCTCAAGGTCATGACCTGAACCCAAGTCGGGCAGCTTAACCACTGAGCCACCCAGGTGTCCCTGGTAAGTGTACTTTTAATCTTAACTCCTTTACCGATTTCGCCCATCTCCCTACCCACCTCCCTCCTTCTGGTAACCTTCAGTTTGTTCTCTACAGTTAAGAGTGTTTTTGGTTTGTCTCCCTTTTTTTTTCTTATTTTGTTTCTTAAATTGCGTATATGACTGAGATCATATGGTGTTTGTCTTTCTCTAACTGGTTATTTTACTTAGCATTATTCTAGATCTATCCATGTTGTAGTAAATGGTAAGATTTCATTCTTTCTATGGCTGAATAATATTCCATCCTGTATATATACCACATCTTCTTCGTCCATTCACCTATCCATGAATACTTGGGCTGCTTCCATAATTTGGCCATTGTAGATAACGCTGTAATAAACAAAGGGGTACATGTATACTTTCGAATGAGTGTTTTGGTATTCTTGGGTAAATACCCAGTAGTGGAATTACTGGATCACGTGGTGGTTCTAGTTTTAATTTTTGTGAGGAAGTTCCATGCTGTTTCTCATGGTGGCTGTACTAGTTTGCATTCTCACCAACGGGGCAAGAGGGTTCCTTTTTCTCCTCATCCTCACCAACACTTGTTTCTTGTGTTTTTGATTGTAGGCATTCTGACAGGTGTGAGGTGGTATCTCATTGTGGTTTCGATTTGTATTTCCCCGATGATGAGTGATATTGAGCATCTTTTCATGTGTCTGTTGGCCATCTGTCTCCTTTGGAGAAATATCTGTTCATGTCTTCTGCCCATCTTTTTATTGGATTATCTGGGTGTTTTGGTGTTGAGTTGTATAATCTGTGTTTTGGATACCAACCCTTTATTGGGTATGTCATTGGCAAATATCTTATCCCATTTAATAGATTGTTATTTCACTTTGATGGTTAGTTGCTGTGCAGAAGCTTTTTGGTGTAGTTCCAATAGTTCATTTTTGCTTCTGTTTCCCTTGCTTCAGGAGACATATCTAGAAATATGTTGCTATGACCGATGTCAGATAAATTACCACCCATGGTCTTTTACTAGGATGTTTATGGTTTTAGGGGCTTACGGGCGTCTGGGTGGCTCAGTTAGCTGAGCGTCTGACTCTTGATTTCAGCTCAGGTCATGATCCCAGGATCGTGGGATAGAGCCCGATTGGGATTTTCTTTCTCTCCCTCTCTCTGCACCTCTCCCCCTCAAAATAAATAAGTAAACTTCTTTAAAAAAGGATTCTTATGGTTTTAGATCTCACTTTTTTTCTTAAGGTCTCACATCTTTTTAATGGTTTCAGGTTTCCCATTAAGTTCCTTCATCCATTTTGGATTTATTTTTGTTTATGGTGCAAGAAAGTGGTCCAGTTTCATTCTTTTGCATGTTCCTCCAACTTTCCCAACACCATTTGTTGAAGAGACTGTCTTTTTCCCACTGAATATTCTTGTCTTCGTTGTCAAAGATTAATTGACCATATAATCACGGGTTTATTACCGGGCTCTCTATTCTGTTCCATTGATCTATGTGTCTATTTTTGTACCAGTATCATATTGTTTTGATGACCCATGTCATCTTGAAATCTGGGATTGTGACACGCTCCAGCTTTGTTCTTCTTTCTCAAGATTGCTTTGGCTACATGGGGTCTTTCGTGGTTCCAAATTTTAGGATTGTTTGTTCCAGTTCTTGGTATTTTGATAGGGATTGCATTAAATCTGTAGATTGCTTTGGGTGGTATGGACATTTTAACAATATTTGTTCTTCCAATCCACGAGCATGGAATGTCTTTCCATTAGTTCGTGTCATCTTCAATTTCTTTCATCAATGTTTTATGGTTTACAGAGCACAAGTTTTTCACCTCCTTGGTTAGGTTTATTCCTAGGTATTTTATTATTTTTGATGCAGTTATACATGGGATCATTTTCTTAATTTCTCTTTCTACTACTTCATTGTTACTGTGTAGAAATAAAATGGATTTCTGTATATTGATTTTGTATCCTGTGACCTTACTGAATTCATTTATCAGTTCTAGTGGTTTTTGGTGGAGTCCTCAGAGTTTTCTATATATACAGTATCATGTCTTCCAAAAATAATGAAAGTTTAAAGGTGGGATGCGAAGGGGCATCTGGGTGGCTCAGTTGGGCATCCGACCTTAGCTCAGGTCATGCTCTCCTGGTTTGTGAGTTCCAGGCTCACACCAGGCTCTTAGCTGTCAGCACAGAGCCCACTTTGGACCCTCTGTCCCTCTCTCTCTGCCCCTCCCCCACTAGCGCGCGTGCGCACTCTCTCTCTCTCTCTCAAAATACATAAATACGGGGCTCCTGGGAGGCTCAGTCAGTTGGGCGGCCGACTTCGGCTCAGGTCATGATCTCACGGCTGGTGAGTTTGAGCCCCACGTTGGGCTCTGTGCTGACGGCTCAGAGCCTGGAGCCTGCTTCGGATTCTGTGTGTCCCTCTCTCTGTCTCTGCCCAACCCCGCCCCCCACTCACACTCTCTCTCTCTCTTTCAAAAATAAATAAAGCTTTTTACTAAAAATAAATAAATAAATAACTTCTTAAAAGTGTGGGAAGTGAAGTCAGCGCCTCAGCTGCCAGTCTGTGTATGTTCTGCGCCCTATTCCTTTATCACAAAAAAGTGAAGAAATACTTCAGTGGAGACCGCTCTGCATTTTAGCACTGCTTTTTCTCCTGTAGTTGGCTTTTGTTTTGTTTTGTTTAACTCTTTTTTAACTTTTATATTTATTTTTGAGAGACAGAGCATGAGCGGGGTAGGGGCAGAGAGAGAGGGAGACGGAGGATCCGGAGTGGGCTCTGGGAGAACCGCACGGAGTGAGGTTTCTGCGGACAATCAAGGATGTCCAGGGCAACAAACAAGCTTCTTGATATGGTGTATGATGCCTTCAAGAAGGACCAGGACCAGGACCGAGGGGCACTCGACCACCGAAAGAAAAAATCTGTAAAGTACTCCAAGTTTCAGTGATACTCTGAAAATCTATTTTAAATTATTTTGAGAGAAAGAGAGAGAGAGAGAGAGAGAGAGCAAGTGGGGAAGAGGTGCTGAGGGAGAGAGAGAATCGGATTTTTTTTAAGGCCCCCATATATGGTCAATTGCTATTCTTTTTTTTTTTTTTTAATTCATTTATTTATTTTGAGAGAGAAAGAGAGTGGGGGAAGGGCAGAGAAAGAGAGAGAGAGAGAGAGAGATTGGGAATCCCAAGCAGGGTCCACACTATTCTCGTGGAACCTGACACAGGGCTTGAACTCACCAACCATAGAATTATGACCTGAGCCAAAAATCAAGAGTGGGATGCTTAACTGACTGAGGCGCCCAGGTGCCCTGAGAGAGACTGAGAGAATCTTAAGCATGCTCCATGTGGGGCTTGATCCCAGCACCCTAGGATCATGACCTGAGTTGAAATCAAGAGTCAGATGCTCAAAACCACCCAGGGGCCCCCCAAAACCTATTTTTAAAGACAGCAAGGGGCACCTGGTTGGCTCAGTCAGTTAAATATCTGACTCTTGATTTCGGCTCAGGTCATGATCTCACCTTTGTGAGATCAAGCCCAATGTCAGGCTCCTTGCTGAGCATGGAGCCTGCTTGGGATTCTCTCTCTCTCTCTCTCTCTCTCTCTCTCTGCCCCCCCCATCTCTCTCTGCCCCTCCTCCACTTGCCATCATTCATGTGCTCCAGAACGCTCGCGCTCTCTCTCTCTCCTTCCCTCGAAATTAGTAAATAAATTTAAGAAAAGAAGATGGCAAGGCATCTTATGTGTTCTTAAGTGCCAACCAACTAATTCACCAAACCAACTCTATGCTTCAGACCTTCAAAACTGTGGCCTGAAAGTTAAATATATGTTAAGAGATGTACCTCTCGGCAGCAGTACTGAACTGCCTCGATCTGTAAAGTCTAGCTTAATCGTAATCTCACGCTGAGGATTTTGCATCGCTTTTGCTATTATCATTCTTTTAAGAATTTTAAGCCCAGGGGCGGCCCGGGTGGCTCAGTGAGTTAAGCGTCCAACTCTTGAGTTCATCTCAGGTCATGATCTTGTGGTTCGTGAGTTCAAGCCCCGAATCAGGCTCCTCAATGACCGTATGGAACCTGCTTGGGATTCTCTTTCTCTGTCTCTCTCTCTCAAAATAGATAAACTTTAAAGAAACAAAACAAGGCGCACCTCGGTGGCTCGCTTGTTGGCGTATCCGACTCAGGACATGATCTGGCGATTCATGGGTTCGAGACCCAGATCGGGCTCGCTGCTGTCAGCCCAGAGCCAACTCTGAGTCCTCTGTCCCCCTCTCTCCGCTGCTCCCCCCACTTTCACTCTCTCTAAAAAAAACACATTAAAAAAAAGGAAAAACAAAACAAGCAAAAGAATTATAAGTCAAAATAATTTATGCCTTGGGCACCTGGGTGGCTCAGTCAGTTATGTGGCCGACTTTCGGCTCAGGTCATGATCTCACAGTTCGTGTGTTCGAGTCCCGCATCAGGCGTTTGCTGACAGCTCAGAGCTGGAGCCTGCTTCGGATTTTGTGTGCCCCTCTTTCTCTGCCCCTACCCAGCTCACACTCTGTCTCTGTCTCTCTTGAAAATAAATAAATTAAAAAAAAAAATTTTTAACATTAAAATTAAAAAAAAAAAGTATGCCTTAACATGTCATTATATAACATAATTGACAGAATTGTGGGGGCGCCTGGGTGGCGCAGTCTGCTAAGCGACTGGGCTGGCGGCCGTGATCTCACAGTTTCTGAATCCCAGCCCCACACCGGGCTCTGCGCTCATGGCTGATGGCTGGTGGCGGCACAGGGACCCTGCTCGGGATTCTGTCTCTCCTCCTTCTGCCCCTCCCCCGCTTGTGCACACACATTCTCTCTCTCTTTCTCTCAAAATAAATAAACTTCGAAAAAAGAATAATTGTAAATATTGTGTTTCTTTGAAACTTTAACTCAAAAGTCATATGCTGCAAGATAATTAACAGTATTTGGTGACAAATATTCAATAGTTTATATCTGTTAAAAAAATAGTGAGTTTTACTTTTTCCTTACGAATTTAGATGCCTTTTTTCTTTTTCTTTTTTTTTTTTTTGTTTGTTTTGTTTTTGTTTGATTGCTTTTTGTTTGATTATGTCAAAAAAAAGGAGAAACATTTCTGATATAGCATCTGGGACTATAAACAGATATAAAAAAACCATGGTGCACACCTGGGCCCCTGGCTAGCTCAGTCGGTAGGGCATGTGACTTTTTTTAATGTTTGTTTATTTATTTGAAGGAGAGAGAGAGTGCAAGGGAGGGACAGGGGAAAAAAGAGAGGGAGAGAGAATCCCACACAGGCCCAATGCCGTCAGCGCAGAGTCCTATGTGGGGCTCGATCTCACGATTCCCTGAGACCATGACCTGAGCCGGAATCAAGATGGACTCAACCAACTGAGCCAACCACCCAGGCTCCCCAGGAGGACATGTGACTCTTGATTTCAGGATCATGAGTTCAAGCACTATCTTGGGTGGAGAGATTAATACTTATAGAAAATCATGGTGTTATATGGAGGTGGCTCTCAGAGTAATACCAAACTTCGCACAGCTGCTGCGTTAGTGGCTACTTCATACTCCACTGAAAATCCTTTAAAACAACCACCAGCTCATTAAATCACACCCTTAAGTATGAGTCTCCCGACTTTATTGAAATATTTCCTTTAATGGAAACAAGACCTCACCTGGCTTGTCTTGAGTAGTGCATCCATACATGGCAGTGTGCTCAGCGCTACATGAAGGAAATAGGACATCAAAAAATACGATTAGTCATTGCCTCCGGGAGTTTGCAGTTTCTTTTTTTGGTTTGTTTGTTTTTTAAGTTAACATTGTGTTGTTACTTGTAAAAATTAGGCTAATTATTTTATTTTAAACTTTTTTGAATTTGTTTAAATTTTTTAAATGTATGTACTACCTTTCCAATTTACAACTTAATTTTTTTAAATTAATTTTTAAATTTACTATACAAAATTTATGAAGATACCCATGAAAAACTGTCACAATGTATGATTAAGTATAAAAGCCATAAAATCACATATTTCAGTATCAACATATTGTTAAAAATACAATTATACTGAGAAAACAATAAAAAATACATTAAAAGAAGGTTAAAATCAGTTTTTTTAGGAATTATAGGGGTTTTATTTTCGCTTTTCCTTTCAGTTTTGTTTGTATTTTCATAAATATCTTTAATTATGTCTTGCTTTTATTTTTTAAATTTTTTAAAAGTTTATTTATTTTGAGTGAGGGTGAGAGGGCAAGCAGAGGAGGGTCAAAGAGAGAGGGGGAGAGAGAATTACAAGCAGGCTCCGTGCCAACACTGAGCCCCCCCGATGCTCCAAGTTATGTATTACTTTTAAAGAATAAAAAGGTGAGGGCACCTGGCTCTCTCTGGTTAAGCCTCCGACTCTTGATCTCAGCTTAGATCTTGATCTCAGGGTCATGAGTTCAAGCCCCTCGTTGGACTCCAACTGGGCATGGAGCCTACTTAGAAAAACAAACAAAAAAAAAAAGAATAAAAAAGTGAACCAAAAGAAATAAAAAATACTTTCTGCTACCATATTGTTCTGCAGACTTTTTTTTTCCCATTCAATACACACACAATTTTTTTTTTTTAATTAGGCAAACTCTATACCCTACATGGGGCTCGAACTCATCACCTTGACATCAAGAGTTGTGTGCTCCACTGACCAAGCCAGCATAATGCCCTCATGAATATTTTTTCAATAGTACCTATAAAGCTACTTTTCTCTTTTTAATAACTATTACATTCTCTTGCATGGGTGTTACATTATTTAATCAATCTTCTATTGATAAATATCTAAGCTCTTTAAAATGTATTGTTCTTACAGCAGCTCCTGGGTGACTCAGTCAGTTAAGTGTCACAGTTCATGACTTTGAGCCTCGAGTCGGGCTCTGTGCTCACAGCTCAGAGCCTGGAGCCTGCTTCAGGTTCTGTGTCTCCCTTTCTCTCTCTACCCCTCCCCCACTTTCTCTCTCTCTCTCAAAAGTAAATAAGCATTAAAAAAAATTTTTTAATTATTGCTGTTACAAATAATATTGCAACAAACTCCTTAAGATCTTTACACATATAAGAGTATTTCTAGGAGGGAAAATTATTTATCTTATTGTTTTTTATTGTATTGTACCGTATATTTAAGTAATCTCTATACCCGATATGGGGCTCTAACTCATGACCCCAAGATCAAGAGTTGCATGCTCTACTGACTGAGCCAGTCGGGCACCCCAGAAGGGAAAGTTGTTATCATCATCATCATCATCATCATCATCATCATTCTTATTTAAAGCTTAATTTTTAAGTAATCTCTACACCCAATATGGGGCTGGAACTCACAGCTCCAAGATCAAGAGTCTCGTGCTCCACGCTACGCCAGCCAGGCGCTCTTGTTTGTCTACTCTTATTTCAATATGACGTTATTTATTACAACAGCTTTACAGCACATTATCATATTGGTAAGGTAAACATTTTTTTCAAAATTTCACTCATTTTGTATTATAAGTCTCCCAGATGAACTGGAGAATCAACCTGAAACGTTATCTCAAGATCCATTTTGAATTTTTTTTCTTAATTTTAGAGAGGGAGAGAGCGTGTGCAAGTGGGGGATGGGCACAGAAGGAGAGAATGAAAGAGAAAGAGAACCCAAACTGGCTCTACACTTGGCCTGATGCACAGCTTGATCCCAGGATCCTGGGATCGTAACCTGACCAAATTCAATATTTGGATGCTCAACCTACTGAGCCACCCAGGCGTCCCTCCCAAGATCCATTTTGATTTTGATTGGGGTTGCCCTGAACTTCTAGATTAAATAGGGGAAAGTTGGGAATCTTTTGTTTTAATGTTTATTTACTTACTTTTGAGAGAAAGAGAGAGAGAGAGATAATGAGCGGGAGAAGGGCAGAGAGAGAGAGAAGAAGAGAGAGAATCCCAAGCAGGCTCTGCACCATTAGCACAGAGCTGGATGCAGGGCTTGACCCATGAACTGTGAGGTAAAGCCAGAGGCTTAACCAACTGCGCCACCCAGGCACCCCTGGCTTGGGTTTTCTGAATGAACTACTAAAATTTTTGTCTCCGGGTGTCTAGGTGGCGCAGTCGGTTAAATGTCTCTTGGTTTTGGCTCAGGTCAGGATCTTGCGGTTCTTGAGTTCGAGCCCCGCATCGGACTCTGTGCTGACAGTGTAGAGCCTGCTTAGGATTCTCTCTCTTCCTCTCTCTCTGCCCTTTCCCTGCTCACTCTCTCTGTCTCTCTCTCAAAAATAAACTTAAAAAAAAATAAAGTTGTTGTCTTCCTTTATAGTAGTACAGCTCCTATTTACTTTTCATTTCGCCATGTCTATGGAGCTTCAGAGAAACGTTGAATATGAGATCACCCCTAAGAGTAATGTTTACAAATGGCTTCTGACAAACAGGGTTTTTTTAAATCAAGTGAAAGAGATTCTTCTACTTCTAATTTGGTTAAGACTGTTTATTAAACACTGTTTAATTAAGGTTAAGGGGCCACCTGGGTGGCTCAGTCAGTTGAGCATGTGACTTCAGCTCAGGTCAGGATCTCAGTTTGTGAGTTTAAGCCCCAGACTGGGCTCGCCGCTGTCAGCCTGTTAGCACAGAGCCCGCTTCCGATCCTCCGTCCCCCTCTCTCTGCTGCCCCTTTCCCGCTTGTGCTGTCCCTCAAAATAAATAAATATTTTTCAAAAATAAATATTTTTTGAAAAATAAATAAAGAAAGAAATAAATGAGTTTAAAAAATGAGTGTCGGGGCGCCTGGCTGGCCCAGTCAGTGGAGCACACTGTCCTGATCTAGGGTTGCGACTTTGAGCTTCATGTTGGGTAGAGATTATTTAAGGAAATTATTAAAAAAAAGACTTTTTACTTTTTACTGGATGCTTTTTCAGGCTCTATTTTTATATAGTATTTATTTTTTCTTTAAAGAGTAAGTATAATTAGTTATCTTAGCAGATTTTCTCCTGGATTCTATTTGCCTTGCTAGAATACCTTCTTAGTCCTCTATCTACACGGCAGGCACCCTGTGACCGGCTCTCTTCAGGACACCTGTGTAAATATGTTAGGCGTGTTCTTTTTTTGTTGTTTTAATTAATTTTTTTTCTTGAGAGAGTGCGAGCAAGGTAGAGGGGCAAAGGAAGAGAGAGACAGAACCCCAAGCAGGCTCCACGCTCAGCGCAGAGAGCTGGACACGGGCTAGATCCCATGACCCTGGGGTCAGGACCTGAGCCAAATCAAGCATCAGATGCTCAGCCAACTGAGCCACCCAGGTGCCCCTGTTGGGAGGGCTCTGAAGGGCTTCCCCTCTTGGTTGGTTACGGGCAAATAGGTTCAGCCCAGCAACTCACTGTCTTGTCCATTTGGCCCTCAGGAAAATACCCATGTTTATATTGTGCCAAAAGATGGGAGTACAGATGGCGTCCCTGGCACCTCCTCTCTGTCCTGCCATCTCTCCTCAGTCCTCCGGTCAGGTGTCCAGAGAGGATTTGGCACATGAGCAATCCGCCACATCGCATCCTTCTACTTCTGTGGCTGATTTCAATCAAGATTCTGCTATTCTCCAGGGCGCCGAGGTGCCTCAGTTGGCTGAGTGTCTGACTCTTGATTTCAGCTCAGGTCATGACCTCTAGGTTCATGAGATTGAGCCCCCATTGGGCTCAGCATTGATAGTGGGGAGCCTGCTTGGAATTCTTTCTCTCCCCCTTTCTCCTTGCCCCCCCCAAATAAGTAAACTTAAAAAAAAAAAAAGGATTCTGCTATTCTCCAAATAACTGGTAAAATCTATCACTTCCAAACCTCTCAAGATTCCATTACTTAGGAAGAAGAAAAGATTATCTCATAAGTGATTTGAGGACAATAGCAAATTAGAAAGAACTTAGGTCTACACTTTATGCCATTCACCAATTATTTTTTTATTTTAATGAAGTAAGGTTAAGAACCAACTTCTATAAATACTAGTATAAAATATAATCGAATACCTGTCAGATCAACGGAAGAAGGCTTTTTAGCATTAAAAGTAAAAATTTACTATTTGAAGGGGTGCTTGGGTGGCTCAGTCGGTTAAGTGTCTGACTTCGGCTCAAGTCATGAATTCGCAGCTCATGGGTTCGAGCCCCCCCAGCATTGGGCTCTGTGTTGACAGCTCAGATTCCTTTTCTCCCTCTCTCTCTGCCCCTCCCCTACTCACGCTCTGCCTCTCTCAAAAATAAACATTAAACAAATTGACTATTTGAATAAATAATAAATCCAACAAAATATGAAAAGGCTATAACCTGGGCGCCTGGGTAGCTGAGCATCCAACTCTTGACTTCTGCCCAGGTCATGATCTCAGGATCTGGGATCCAGCCCCTTGTTGGGGCTCTGAGCTGAGTATGGAGCCTGCTTAAGATTCTCTTGCCTTCTCCCTCTGCCCCTCCCCCACTTGGGTGTGTGGAAGCAAGCGCATGTGCATGCTCTCTAAATTAAAAATAATAAGTAATTAAAAAAAGTAAGGAAAGGGCATAACCTTTTATATTTCATACATGAGAAAGGTCAGAGTTAATAAGTGTATTCATTCTCACTAATAATAAAATTTACAAATAGAGTGAGATGTACTTTTTCTTTTTAATTTTTTAAATTTTCTTTTTATTTTTTTATTTTAATGAAGTAAGGTTAAGAAACAACTTCTATAAATACTAGTATAAAATATAATCAAATACCTGTCAGATCAACGGAAGAAGGTTTTTTAAAATTAATTAATTAATTTTTTAAAATGTTTATTTATTTTTGAGAGACGGAGACAGACAGAGCATGAGTGGGGAAGAAACAGAGAGAGAGGGAAACACAGAATCCAAAGCAGGCTCCAGGCTCTGAGCTGACAGCACAGAGCCCGACGTGGGGCTCGAACTCACGAACTGAATCATGACCTGAACTGAGGTCAGACGCTTAACCGACAGAGCCACCCAGGTGTCCTAAGATAAACTTTTTGAAAAATTAATCAATTAATGTTTTTTAATTCTTTTAAAATGTTTTTATTATTCATTTTGAGGAAGAGAGGCCGAGAGAGATAGTGAAGGAGGGGCAGAGAGAGAGAGAATCCCAAGCAGACTCTTCCCTGTTGACACAGGGCCTGACACTGGTCTTGAACCCACGAACCCACAAACCATGAGATCATGACCTGAGCCAAAATCAAGAGTCAGACACTTAAGCGAATAAGCCACACAGGTGCCTCAAGATTTTTTTTTTAAGTAATCTCTGCACCCAACATTGGACTCAAACTCAACCAGAGATCAAGGGTTGAATTGCTCTACCGACTGAGCCAGCCAGGTGCCCCTCCATTTATTTTTTTAATATCATCTAATATTCAGTCCATGTTCAATTTCCCATGGTTGTCTCAAATGCTTTTTTTTTTTTTCCAATTGGTATACCTGAATCAGGATACAAACTAAATTCACACAATACATCAGTGAATAGAGTTAAGTCTCTATGTGTCCATTACAGACCTCCCTTCCTGTCCCCTTTCTTTTTCATACCATTTATTTGAGAGAAACTGGGCCATTTGTCTTGTAGAATAGCTGACATCCTGGATATGTCTTCACTTCCTTATTGTGTTACTTAACTTGTTCCTGCATTCCTCATATTTCCTGCCAACTGATAGCTGCATTAGAGTCAGGTCCTTTTTTTTTTTTTTTTTTAATTTGAGTGGCTCAGAGGTGGTGCTTGCCGTGAGCTTCCTGTGGTATCACCTCGGGGCCACGCGATGTCTCGTTCACTTCTAGTGCGGCTATCACTGACAAGAGACAAATAATTTTGTTAGACCCAGAACAATTTTTTTGTCTTTTTAATTTTTCTTTATCATTGAAATATAATTGCTATATGATATACAATGTTATATTAGGGAAGAAAAACAAGGAAAGACCAACGTTACAGTAGTTTCAGGTATACGACATAGTGATTTGACAACGCATCATTCGATGCTCACTGCAGTACGTGTAATCACCGTCTGTCACCATAGAGTGCTATTACAACATTATTTGCTATATTGCCCAGGCTGTACTTTTCTGTATATAAGAGTCTGTTTGGGGGACACCTGGGTGGCTCAGTTGGTTGAACATCTGACTCTTGATTTCAGCTCAGGTCATGTTTCCTGGGTTGTGGGATTAAGTCCCATGTCGGCTCTGTGCTGAGCAGGGAGCCTGCTCAAGATTATCCTCTGTCTACACAGACAAGAAAATATAGAGCAAATATTAACAGTGGTTTTCCTTGCGTAATCACATAACTGGTGGACTTTTCATCCTTTCCTGCATATTTTTTATCAGAAGCATGTATTATTTCATAAGTAGAAAATAATAAAATACAGTGCAATCTCAAAAAAAAAAAAAGATTATCCTCTCTCTCCCTCTGCCCCTCTCCTCTGCTCTCTCTTTCTCTAAAACAAGCAAACAAAAAAGTCTATTTGGTTTTTTGTTTGTTGATTTGTTTTTTAGATTCCATAAGTGAAATCATATGTTGTTTGTCTTTCTCTGCCTGATTTATTTCCCTTAGCATAATACACTCTATCCAAATATGCCACAAACGGCAAGATCTCATTCTTTTTCATGGCCAAGTAATATTCCACGGTGTATGTATACCGTATCTTCTTTATCCATTCATCTGTTGATGGACACTTGGGCTGCTTCCACATCTGGGCTATTTTAACTAATGCTGTAATGAACATAGGGGGGCGTATATCTTTTCAAATTAGTTTCTTCATTTTGAGGGGTATATAGTGAGTAATGGCATTACTAGATCATATGGCATTTCTATTTTTACTTAAAATTTTTTTTAATGTTCATTTATTTTTGAGAGAGAGAGACAGAGTGGGAGCAGGAGAGGGGCAGGGAGAGAGGGAGACACAGAATCTGAAGCAGGCTCCAGGGTCTGAGCTGTCAGCACAGAGCCCAACCCGGGGCTTGAATTCTCGAACTGCGAGATCATGACCTGAGCCGAAGGCGGATGCTTAATGGACTGAGCCACCCAGGCACCCCTCCATTTTTTTTTTTTTTTTTGAGGAAACTCCGTAGTGTTTTTCACAGTGGCTGCACCAGTTTACGTTCCCACCGTGAGTGCAGGAGGGATCCTTGCTGCCACATCTCTTCACCAACACCGTCATTTCTTTCTTTTTTTTTTAAGATTTTCTTTTTTAACGATTTTATTTATGGGGGCACCTGAGCGGCTCAGTCGCTTGAGTATTGCTTTCACTTCAGGTCATGATCTTGTAGTTCATGGGTTCAAGCCTCACGTAAGGCTCCTGTGCTGACAGTGCGGAGCCTGCTTGCTGTTCTATCTTTCTCTGTCCCCCCCCAACTCATCCTTTCTCTCTCTCTCACATGAATAAACTTATTAAGTAAACTTATTAAATGAATAAACTTAATGAATAAACCTATTAAGTAAATGAATAAACTTGAAAAATCTGGATGGCAATTAAAAAAAGATTTTATTTATGTTTTTTTAAAATTTGTTTTATAGGGGTGCCTGGGTGGCTCAGTCGGTTGAGCGGCCGACTTTGGCTCAGGTCATGATCTTACCGTCTGTGAGTTCGAGCCCCGCATCGGGCTCTGTGCTGATGGCTCAAGAGCCTGGAGCCTGCTTCGGATTCTGTGTCCCCCTCTCTCTCTCTGCCCTTCCCCTGCTCACGCTCTGTCTCTATGTCTCTCAAAAAATAAAATAAAAACGCTAAAAAAAAAAATTTGTTTTATAAAAAATTTTTTAATGTTTTATTTATTTTTGAGAGAGAGAGAGAGCATAAGTCCAAGCAGGGGAGGGACAGAGGGAGAGGGGAACAGAAGATCCGAAGCAGGCTCCATGCTGGCAGCAGCAAGCCCAATGCGGGCTTGAACTCACAAACCATGAGATCATGACCTGAGCCGATGTTGAATGCTCAACCAACTAAGCCACCCAGGTGCCCCTCTTTACGTGTTTTTAGGTAATCTCTACACCTAATGTGGAGCTTGAACTCATAACCCCGAGATCAGGAATTGCATGCTGCACCGACTAAGCCAGCCAGGTGCCCCAACACTTGTTATCTCTTGCTGAGACAAATATTTCCATCATTTATTTATTTATTTGTTTAGTTTTTTTGAGACAAATGTTTTCAAATCGCTTTATTTAAACATTTATTTATTTTTGAGAGACATAGAGACAGAGTATGAGCAGGGGAAGGGCAGAGAGAGAGGGAGACACAGAATCCGAAGCAGGCTCCAGGCTCTGAGCCGTTAGCACAGAGCCCGACTCGGGGCTCGAACTCACAGACCATGAGATCATGACCTGAGCCGAAGTCGGCCGCCTAACCAACTGAGCCACCCAGGCGCCCCCAAATCGCTTTATTTAAGTATAATTTACACACCATAAAAACCACTTGTTTTAAGCATAAAATTCACTTAATTTCAGTGTATTAACAGAGTTATGTAGCTGTTGCCACAGTCTAATCTTAGAATTCCCCATCACACTGAAGTCAAACTTTGGGCCAGTTTGATTTCAGTCAGTCCCCATTCCTGCTCCCAGCCCCGGGCAACCATTAATCTCTTTTGTCTCATAGATTCACCCTATATAGAAACAAATCATGTTCTGTGTGCTCCTCTGTTGGGTCTCTCTGGTAACTCTCAGTTGGTTTTGGAGTCCGGGTCAGACCTTTTAGCCTCTTATGCCGCCTTCTTTCCCTTGCTCCCGTTTCTCTCAATCCTCCATTCACTGATGTCGGATAATTTTTTAAAATATTTTTTGAAGTTTATTTATTTTGGTTTTTTTTTTTAATTTTCTTTTTTTTAATGTTTATTTATTTTTGAGACAGAGAGACAGAGCATGAGTGGGGGAGGGGCAGAGAGAGAGGGAGACACAGAATCCGAAGCCGGCTCCAGCCTCTGAACTGTCAGCACAGAGCCCGATGCGGGGCTCGAACTCACAGACCGCGAGATCATGACCTGAGCCGAAGTCGGACGCTCAACCGACTGAGCCACCCAGGCGCCCCTTAACTTTATTTATTTTGAAAGAGAGAGAGAAAGCACGAGTCTGGGGAGGGGGGGCAGAGACAGAGGGAGAGAGAGAATCCCAAGCGAGCTCCATGCTGTCAGCACAGAGCGCAACGCGCAAACCGTGAGATCATGACCTAAGCAGATGACTGAGCCACCCAGATGACCCTTTTTAAATATTTTTTAAAGCCTTATTTATTTTGAGAGAGAGAGAGAGAGAGCACATGTGCACAAGTGGAGGAGGGCCTGAGAAAAAGAGGGAGAGAGAATCCCAAGCAGGCTCCGAACTGTCAGCGCAGAGCCCGGCATGGGGCTCTATCTCACGAGCCCTGAGACCATAACCCGATTTGAAATCAAGAGCTGGGCACTTAACCGACTGAGCCGCCCAGGCGGCCCAACGTTGATCAATTTTTAAGAATAGCGGCTCTAGTTTTACCCTTAATTTCCTTGCTTTGTGCATTTTGTGCCATCTCGTATTCCCTCAGTGGCCAGCTCTGTGCTCCCCAAGATGATCAGGGCCAGGCTAGCCCGTAAGAACTGTTGTAAGATTCGTAAAATGGGTGCCCCCTCCAACGCACAGTCTTACAGGCTCACTGCTTAGCAGGCAAAAGGCTGCTATGTTTGAACTTAAAACTATGCCCCCTGCAGGCAGGCAGAGCCAGGAGCCAGGCCTGAGTCTTGGCCAGTGGAACGCAGACTGGATTTCAACTCCACTCCTCTGTGCCCCCCAAGTCCTTGTTTAGGACCTAACCTGTATATCCACACGCAGCAGCACTGCTAGTAGGGCTAGACATTCTGTAGTAAATAGAAGTTTACTATTAGTCATTTGACAAACATTTGCTGTGTGTTTCCCGTGTGGCAATCATGTAAGGTGCTACAGATAAAAGTCAATAAAATGGGCACAACCGCTGACGTTAAGAAGCCTGCTGTCAGAGTCTTCTCATTCCTAGTAATCTTTTCCCATGGGCCTTTCTTCTCAAACAGTCCCCACGGCCCAGTTCCAAACACCTACTTTTGGCAGGTGCTAAAAATCATACTTGGGGCGACTGGCTGGCTCAGTTGTTAGAACGTGCGACTCTTGATCTTGGGGTCATGAGTTCAAACCCCATGTTCACTGGAGAGATGACTTTAAAAAATCAATTAAAATAAAATAAATATTTTTATTTATTTTTATAAAATAAGATAAGGAAACTATTAAAAAATAAACATTATAGGGCACCTGGCCGGCTCAGTCTGTAGAACATGCAACTCTTGATGTCTTTACAGCTCATCCCATCAAGAGGGGGTGTCTATTTCCTGACTCCTTGAACCTGGCTGGCCTTGAGACTCACTTCGCGATAGGATGCAGACTTGACGTTGTGTCAGTTCTAAGGCTAGGCCTTAAGAGCCTCTGTAGGATTCTTCCCGTTCTTTTGGAATCCTGTCACTAGCCCTGAGAACCAGTCCAGGCTCCCCTGCTGGGGGCTGGAATCACATGAAGCAGAGATAAAGTGTGTCAGCTGAGGGCCGCCCAAGACCAGCCAGCTCCCAGTCAGTCAGCAGCTGAGCGAACCAGGGGCGCCCGGGTGGCTCGTTTGACTAAGCGCCTGATGATTACTAGTCAGAAAAGACTAGTAATTGAAGGTGAGAGAGAAAGTCAGTCAGAGAGAGGTATAGACTGTAAAGGGCAAGTAGGAGGGTCAGGTAAAGAAAGATCAGAACCTCAGTGTGGCTAGAGCCCAGAGTATAGGAGGGAGACCACGAAGAGGCAGGGCTGGAGACAGAAGCAGGAACTAGAACATAAAAAGCTCTCCGTCCCTTTACAGAGAGTTTAGATCCCTGCTGCAGGAGAATAAAATCTAATATAGTATGAATGTAGAAAGCTCGTTAGGACTGCAAGTGACAGAGGGACTGGAGGGGTTGAAACGAGAGGCAGACCAGTTAGGTGGCTGCTGCAGTCATCCAGATGACAGAAGTTGGAGCAGTCGTGGGGATGAAGTTAAGTGGACTGATTTCATAGATGCTTAGGAGTTAAGATTCCGTAAATGACTGGAAATGAGATGATGAACGAGAGGAAGGAATACGGGAAGGTTCCAGGTTTTGGGCTTGGCCAAATGGTGATAGAATTAGATTAAGAATGTGGATGAGGGGGCACTTGGGAGGCTCAGTTGGTTAAGCACCGACTTCAGCTCAGGTCATGATCTCACGGTCTGTGGGTTCGAGCCCCGCGTTGGGCTCTGTGCTGACAGCTCAGAGCCTGGAGCCTGCTTTGGATACTGTCTCCTTCTCTCTACCTCTCCCACTCTCATGCTCCGTCTCTCAAAAATAAGTAAGCATTACATTTTTTTTGGAAAATAAGAGGAACGTTGGTTGATGAAGGCAAAGTGGGTAAGGAGCAGAACAGGATGGCGAGACCTTCAAAGATGGAGTAAAGTCCAAAATGGGGCACGTATGTTCAGAGAGGACCCGGTACAGCTTGAGGATGCCAGGAACAAAATGAGGGGTGACTGGGGGACTCGCACGTGGGCAATTAGCAAGACGACAATAATGTGAAGTACGGAATGAGTGGGTTGGCCCCAGATGTCCAGGCACACACCGTTCATGCTTCGGAGGGAATGCAAATACCCCTTGAGGAAAGAGCAGCAGCAGTCCGGCACAGTGTTTCTTTAAAGAGCAGCCAGGGATAGAATTGCTGGGTTTAGCAAATAAAAATACAGGATGCTCAGTTAAATTTTTTTTTTAGGTTTATTTATTTATTTTGAGAGAGAGAGAGAGGAAGTACAAGCAGGGGAGGGCCAGAGAAAGAGGGAGGGAGAGAGAATCCCAAGCAGGCCCTGTGCTGTCAGCAGGGCTCAAATTCACAAACCATATCATGACCTGAGCTGAGACCAAGAGCCAGACGCTTAACCAACTGAGCCACCCAGGCACCCCGCCCCGCTCAGTTAAATTTCAATTTGAGATATTGCATGGGACATACCACAAAACTGTCTGAAGGGACTATAGCATCTTACTAATATCTACAAAGTTTTGGCATCATACAGTCATAACAACCTGCCAGCTGGTAATACAAATACTCCTTTGTATTAGTCTAAATAGGCTAACTGCTACAATTATTTGATCTTAAAACATAAAATAGGTTTTTAAAAAAGATTTTTTTTAATGTTTGTTTTTGAGAGACAGAGACAAGAGTGCGAGCAGGGAAGGGGTAGAGAGAGAGACGGAGACACAGAATCCAAAGCAGGATCTAGGCTCTGAGCTGTCAGCACAGAGCTGACACGGGGCTCGAACTCACAAACTGTGAGATCATGACCTGAGCTGAAGTCGGATGCTTAACCGACTGAGCCACCCAAGTGCCTCAGATTTATTTCTGAAATTTATTTTTAAAAATTAAAAATATTTTTAAGATTTTATTTTTAAAGATTTTTTTTTCATTTTTAAAAATTAGAGAGAGAGAGAGAGAGAGAGAGAGAGAGAGCACACCACCAGAGGGAGAGTGAGAGAGAATCCTAAGCAGGTTCCACATTCAGCTCAGAGACAGATGCCAGTCCAGGCACCCCTGAAGATTTTATTTTTATGTAATAAAAGGCCCAACATGGGCCCAAGATCAAGAGTCCCATGCTCCACTGACTAAGCCAGCCAGGTGCCCCCACATAATGCCTGAACAGAAGTTTATTTCCTGCTACCTAGCTGGTAACAAAGCTGGAGAGACCCGTTTGTGCAGTCATTTAGGGGTCAGGGGGTATGAACTCTCTGCCCTGGGTGTCATCTCCATTCCAGCCGGATGGAAACAGTGAGCATGGAGGAGCACCTGTGGGGGGTTTGTATAAGCCAGGCCCCCCCCCCCCGAAAGTGGCGCAGACACTCCTGCACAGGGTCCATTGGCCGATCTCAATCACGTGGTCATACAAAATGGCAAGGGGGGCCTCGTTAATGTAGTCAGGCAGTGTGCACAGAAAAGAACATGGATTTGACTGAGTAATCTCTGCCATACCCCTTATGAGGTTTATCTGTGGATCCCCCAGGGGTCACAAGATTCTGGATCAATAACCTTTGCTTTAGGAGAACAGGCCCCTTTCTCAAACACACCAAGTCCTGATTGCTACTGAAAATGTGATTAAAGACAGAATTAAAGATTGTCACATTCTTTCCTTTTTTTCCCCAGATTCGGCAGTACTTAGGATAGCCAAAAGTGGCACCTGTCAAATAGATCTCATTAAAAGGAATAGGACAAGTCTGTTCTGTTTTTCCAATTCTAGCTGCTAGCCTGTCAAGTTGGTGCTTTATCTTTCCATTATGATGAAATTTACCACAAATCACTCCAAACAACAAATGTTTTCCCCCAGTTCTTGCTTATGTAAATGTCGGTTGTCATGACAACAAGACGACTGCCCTTGATCATAAGGCAGAGCTTGCTAAGAAACAAGAAGCAACTAGCTGGTTCAAGCATAAACCGAATCCCATAGGCATGCCTAACAAGGGAAATGATAAACTAGGGCAATTTTTTATTCAAAAGAAAAAGTGAAAGTAGAGGAAGAACCTGATTCTACAGAGAGAAAAGATGTGGCCAAAGAATTTAAATAAACCATTTCCTCTTGTTATATTCCTTCTTTGGGGATGGGATCTGGCTTTCTTCTTGCTTGTTATATCACAAGGCTCATAAAAGGATTTGGGCCCCAGACTCCGGCCAATTTTGTCTTTACTTCCAACCCACCTTGATATTGGAATGGGGTCATGCCCTTTACTATAGTTAACAGAAAGAATTCACAAGGACCTCACCCCATTGGCTGCTTTCTTGACTTGCTGCCTCTGCGGTCTATGCTATTGAGACCTAAATGGCAAGATAAGAACTAATTACTTTGAATAGTGTTTAGGATATATTAAGCTACTTCCATTACAACTGGCATTTTAGAACAAAATAATGTGGATATAATCTTGACATTTTTGGTAATGGGATTCAGTCTTTTTGAAACTATTGCTAAAACTAGAAGTTAAAAAAGAGCTACAACTAGTGAGGAGCCCCCCTGCACTGCTGGTAGGAATGCAGACTGGTGTAGTGGCTGTGTTAGGAGCTTATGAAGGTTCCTCAAAAGGTCAGGGGCACCTGGGTGGCTCAGTCAATTAAGCATCCGACTTCGGCTCAGGTCATGAACTTGCAGTTTGTGAGTTTGAGCCCCACGTCGGGCTCTGTGCTGACAGCTTGAAGCCTGGAGCCTGCTTCGGATTCTGTCTCCCTCTCTCTCTGCTCCTCCCCTGATCACACTCTGTCCCTACATCTCTCTCTCAAAATTAAATAAAGAATATTAAAAAAAAAAATTTTTTTTTTAGGTTAAAGGTGGGGGTCCCTGAGTGGCTCAGTCGGTTAAGTGTCTGACTCTTGATTTTTTTTTTTTTTTTTTTTTTTTAAATTTTTTTCTAATGTTTATTTATTTTTGAGAGACATAGAGGCACAGCGTGAACAGGGCAAGGGCAGAGAGAGAGGGAGACACAGAATCGGAAGCAGGCTCCAGGCTCTGAGCCATCAGCACAGAGCCCGACGCGGGGCTCGAACTCACAGACCGCGAGATCATGACCTGAGCTGAAGTCGGCCGCTCAACCGACTGAGCCACCCAGGCGCCCCTGACTCTTGATTTTGGCTCAGGTCATGATCTCACAGTTTGTGGGTTTGAGCCCTGAGATGGGCTCTGGACTGGTAGCGTGGAGCTTCCTTGTGATTCTCTCTCTTCCTCTTGCTCTCTGTCCCTCCCCCACTTGTGTTTTTTTTTTTTCTCTCAAATAAATAAACATTTTTTTAAAAAGTTAAAGATAGAACTATCCTACAACCCAGTAATTGCACTACTGGGTATTTACCCGAGGAATACAAAAACACTAATTTGAAGAGATACGTGCCCTCTGTGCTTATTGCAACATTATTTACAATTAGCCAAGATATGGAAGCAGCACAAGTGTCCATCAACAGATGAATGCATAAAGACGTAAGACATATATAATATATATAATATATACACACACATTTAAGGATATAATCACACAGGAATATTGTTTGGCCATAGAAAATAATTAAATCTTGCCATTTGCAACATGGATGGAGCCAGAGGGTATAATGCTAAGTAAAATAGGCCAGAGAAAGACAGCTGCCACATGATTTCACTCATATGTGGATTTTAAGACACAAAACAAACAAGGGGGGGAAAAGAGACAAACCAAAAAACAAACTCTTAAGTTTGAAGTACAAGCTGATGGTTACCAGAAGGGGAGTGGGTGGGGGGTGGGGGAAACAGGTAAGGGGGATTAAGCATACGCTTGTCTTGATGAGCACTGAGTAATGTACGGACCGTTGGATCACTATGTTGTGCACCTGAAACTATTATAGCACTGTATGTTTACACTGGAATTAAAAATTTTAAAAAGATACAACCAAAGAATAATCTTCACTGTATGAATACAGGTCCCTTCTAAGTGTTCCAGTCACCTTCTCTATGGAAAAGGAAAGGAACATGGCCACAGGGAAGTGCCCAAACCCTGAGACTGGGCTTTGACAAGCATTTTTTGTTTCTGCAACAGAAGGACCTTCCTAAATGGGTTTTAGTCTAACATTAAAGTGAACCTACAGTCTTTGAGCATACACAAGACCAGGGAAACGAGAGACAGAGCTGAGAGGTAATCGGCTAGATCCCTGTTCCCCAGCACTAAAAACCCTGCTGAAGAAAACGGTCTTCATTCAATAAATATGTATTGTCTGCTGTGAGCTAGGCTCTGTGCTGGGCTCTCAAGATGGAATAACCAAATCACATGCAGCTCTCGCCCTGCTGGAGCTGACTTCTAATCTAATTAACCGAGGAGATGGAATGAAATGACCACAGAAATATGCCACCACCACAATCTGGACGAGTACTGTGAAGGTGAATGATGTGATTACGAGATTTATGGGTTCAGGGAAGGCATCTCTGAGGAAGTGACATTTAAGCTGGAACCAAGACGGTAGGTCAGAGTTGGGGGAAGGCATGTCCTAGAATGGGCAAGGGCTTCTTCATCTGAGAAGCTGACTTGCCCCCCACCCCTTTCTAAATAACTTCTGTGCCCAACATGGTGCTCGAACTGAAGACTCCAAGACTCTACCAACCGAGCCAGCCATGTGGCCCTCATCTGAGAAGCTGGAAGGAAAGCCTGCCAGGAGCACAGACAATAAGAGGCCGAGGAAAAGGCCAGCATTCCCATGTAGGCCATTCTACGGAATGAGGATGGTCTTTTGTGATTAAGAGGAAGCCATTAAATGATTTCAAGCCAAGGAATGCCATGATCAAGTCTGCGAGCAGCATCCTGGATGCTCTCTGATGAACAGATTAGGGAAAATGAGGGGCCCGGGGGTTGTTACAGTGGTCCAGAGAGATGGCTGCATGGGTGGGGATGGTAGAGGCATGCAGGGAATATTTTAGAGGCAGAGCAGCCAGGATTTGGTGGTGATGGGGATGTGAGGGAGACAGATGTCTATAAATGGGCAGCCAACTGAAACATGAAAAAGAATAACCAAAGCTACTTACTGAGAACTACATACAGTTGTGCATCAGAAAGGGGCACTCTGTTGAGGAGGCAAGAGGAGTTATAACCCAAATTACACTCTGGTTTGGACTTGTCAGGCCATGAGCTTGGCATGGGCCAGGTCCACAGAGGAAGGAGTGCCTTTTTCAACTGGTTACTCACAAAAGCTACTGGCCTTGACAGAACACTTTCCGAAAGGCGCCAGTGGCCTCCATGGGGGCTGTGGATGTGGATCTTGTCCTGCCGCTCCTCGAACAGAAGACTCACAGGGCAAGGATCTGTCCTGGAGGAGCCGCCACACTTAGAGCTGCTATGATCTCATCAAAACTAGTCACAGAAGCACTCGGCTAGCCCTGACAGCTCAACAGCCTGCAAAATATGGAGTCAATCTCTCCCTTGGGTGACAACAGATGAACACTTCATATGTACGAAAATATTTCGCATTTAGAAAAGCTCCTTTCTGTGGCAGTAGAGGTACCCTTGGGTTCATGTGATGCTCTCTCAAAACAAAGATTACAAAACGATGAGTGAGATCAAGATTGCCATCACTGCACAGTAGGTAGTCCTCAGACACCGTAGCAACAGCAGCCAAGGCAGCTGAGCCTTTGTGTTAGGGCTCCCAGCTGTTATGGGCTCATGGGAGCCCTATGGTCAGGCTGGAGGTCTAAGCGGAGAGGGAGGTAGTACTGAGCATACAAACCTGCACAAATAACACCATAGCTCCAGGAAGCTCAATGCTGCATCACATAGTACATGAAGGCAGCCCAGAGGTATCCAACAAACAGTATTACTATACCCTTATATAGTACCAAGTTCATTTTCACTCACAGTACTTCCCTGGCATAAAAGAGAAAGGAGGAACCCATCTTACACCTCGATTTAGGTCTCTACTTTTCTAGTGTCCTTGCTGGTACTCAGAACCTCGGAGAAGCTCACCTTCTTCCAGAAAACTCCACAAAATTCTCCCAAAGGAAGGAGAAGAGGCTTTGAACAAGTCAACCTCCACATATCTGATATACAATTACCCTCCCTCCCACTCCCAGAAAGCTAAAATGTCCAAAGTCTTCCCATTTCAAGTAGGAAGAGAAAAAAATCTGTTCGAGCCAGTCTACCTCTGACCATTAGGTCAATACTCTAGTGCCCGCCTTGCTAGGACTCAAGGCGAATCTCAAATCTAAGAAGATCAGGCCAACTACAGAAATATTAGAAGCGTCCCCTTGACCGGAAGCCAGGCTCGGGGCTCATTTCTACTTGCTGTCATCCTGCATCCCTAGAGGATCCTCAGCCATTGCTCTGGTTATGAACCTCACTTCCTGGTGGTTACTTCTTGTTAGATCTCCACCCATTTCTTTCTATCTTCAGGGGAGGTAGGGCAGTAGAGCTCCAAACACTTGGCCTCCTCTTGCCAAAGTAAAGAGGCCTATTTTCCCATTTTCTTCTAAGGAGGGGGTTTCTTCTCTCTTCAGATCTGTAAAAGGAATAGAATTTAATCTGAAAATCAAGGTCATAAATGTAGGTACGAGCACTCGAAGTTATGCGAAGGAACCCAACACTCAACATATTAAAACGAGATTTTAACACTTTATTTTTTATTGATAAAAAGTTGAAACATACTTAAATCACCTTGCTGTTAAGCTTGTTCATGCCAAAGCTGGCTCCCTTTGGGGGAGATTCCTTTATTTAACTCTGGGTTGACAATCTGCTTTGTCTGCAGCGGTAATGAGATGTTTTACTCTGGCTCCAAGTAATTGGCAAAGCTTGTCCTTTTCATTTTTTTCAAGTAATCTCTACACCCAACTTGGGGCTCAAACTCACAACCCCAAGAAAAAGAGTTGCATGCTCCACTGACTGAGCCAGCCAGGTGCCCCTGTCCTTTTCATTTTAAAACTTCGCCACCCATAGGAGACAAAGCTAGAGGATAATGCCAACCCGTTAGGTATATTTAGTGTCATACTGTGTGTGTCTCAATATATACACGTGCTTTGAGATAGGATGGAAAAAACATAATGCTTAACCTTTTTTTTTTTCTTTTGGTATTTATTAAATTATCTATCCTGAAAATGTACTACTTACATAAAAAAGGAGAAATTACCCTGTATATCTATCTACACTAACATTCTAAAAACCAATTATATAACGTCTAAATTTCTCGTTTGCTTTATAAAGTCCCCTACCATATCCTGTCTTTCTTTACACCCACATATAACCATTTCTGGACAAGTTTGATGTTCTCTGTCCACATTATTGCAGCTTTTTGATCATTACATAATCTCTTATGTTCCTCTCAAATCAATTTATTTCATAACTTCTGGAGATCCTTCAAAATATCACCAATGATTAACCTCACCTTTAATAAGTACCCACGGATTATATATAACTGTTTCTTTATCTGGTTGTATGATTGTTTGTAGGCTGTTGGATGTACTCTTATTCCCTATGCATAAAAGATTTAGCTCTTTTGTGAAAAATATTCAAAGATTACTTTCTTCAAAAGATCACCAAGCCAAACATTTGGCCATATTTTTATTTACTACATATACTATAAACATATACAATACATGCTACAAAAAAACATTTTTTTAAAATTTAACTGTCAAGAAAGTGTATAGTGTTATAATACAATGGCGCATGTTCATATTTTATTTCAAATTGGTTTGCTTACCACCCATTTCAAACCATTAATAGTGAAATGTTACTTAAGGATAATTAAAAATTATCTATTTGCATTATTAACAATAAACAATTCCAACAAATTAATAAGAATTAACCATGTCAAATATTAGTATCCGAAAACTGGGCTTTTGCAGAAATGATTATATAAAATATAGCAGCCAATTACAGTTTACTTTGCTCTGTGACAATGTACATATGCATTTGAATAGGATTCTAGCATTTGTTTTTGGAAGATACTTTTTAGAAGTCCTTTGATTTAAGGTCCAACAACTGACACACCCAGCCAAATCCAACCCAACAGTTCATATAATGGCTTCAAACAACTGATCATCAAGAAATTCTCATGATTTGGGTAGAGTTGAATGTTCCACTAATATTACATACGATGAAAGAGACATATCCAAGCCAATATCAAAGTCAAAGGCAAAAGAAAATACAAACATTCAAATCAGTTTATGACAAGGTTTTTCTACAAGTATTTTAGATGTCATACTTTCAGGAAAACAAGATTTCACGTGTATTTGGATTTGGATTTTACAGTATCTATGCTCTAACTGAAAATTTAAGAGTAGTCAGATGGAATTAAGTCTAGTATTGCAAATCTGTTCATTTAACATTATTGAGCACCCACTATGTGCATTGCACTGTGCTAACTTTTAAAAGTTGAGTATTAATATCTTTATCAAGCATTACCTTAGTGTGAGGTAAAAATAAATTAGCGTCAACTCATTAGTTTGCTTGTGGTATGTAATCCCGTGTCAGTTGGCTCCCCTGTGCTGGATAAAGAGCTTCTGCGCACCCCCCATTCACTCACACAGACATCTGCATGCCGACTATGCCGGGCTTTGTGCTAGTCACTGGGATACCATGATTTGGTACAGTTCAAAGAATGCATATTAATCATTAACCTATGTAAAAACAATTAGAAAGATGCATTACTTTTCTAAAATGAGGCCCAAAGCAAAATATAAGGTGTTTCTATGGGTCATACCACACCATAGACCAGTAAGTGCCTTTCTAGACTGGGAACTAACTTTGAAGGTTTCATATTGTCGTCTAAATAGCCTAGATCATTTTTGGTCTCAGAGTCAATTCTTTGGAGCACCTGACCCCACATAAACCTTCCATACTTGAAAGGATTTGTAAACTAAACTGGAACGCAAAGAAAAAGAGCCAAAAACGAAGGCAGTTGATAATGCAATGCACTTCAAGCACTATTCTGGCCACGTAAAATGAATACTACATAATTCATGATTGGTTCAAATGTTTTTAAAAGCACTAACCCTACCCCAAACTCATGTAATTTTAACCTGACTTGTACACAAGTTGCACATAAAGCAAAGGGCAGAATTTGGCCCTACAACCTTCTATGGAATATTCTAAGTGATTGGTCCTTCCACTCCGAGCAAGTAGAAGCTAAGAATTTCAAAGAGTCCCCTAATAGGATACTGGCACTCAGGAGAAACGGCCCCACTGGATCCCATTAGCCAGGAGTCTGTTTAGCTGTGGTAGCAGTGTGAACCTACTGTGACCCCTTGAGGGAAGACAGAAAGCTGGGAGTTTGGGTGTCCACTCGCTGAATCCAATACTGGCTTAAAGCTATGCACTGAATAAAGTGCTCTGCACATCCTGCTTGTCATCTGGAATGAAAAATACTTTCCTTGAGAATGAACCTATTTGTAGGTTTGGGGGGAAAAATGACAAGGATTTAAAGAATCCCAAGAAAAAGTATGAAGCATTGACTAGGAAGGAAGACAAATGCCTCTAGTAGTGTCCTCGGAAATCTCAGGATCTGAACTGTCAGAATGAGTCACACAGTGGTCATGTTCTATAAATGAGAAAAGCAATCCCACTGGGTACTTCCTTTTCACACGGTGCAATATTACTTCATGGGGGTGGAAGGGAACAGTCTACTGCCATTTGCTAGCATGGTTTCAAAATGAAAACAAAACCATTGAATAAATCAGGGTAAGCAGTGTGCAATATTCCTCTCCCGTCCATCAGTTTTCCACAGGTTGATCTGCACTACCTGAGAGAAAGGAGGCAAAATACTCATCCCTTCTGATACACTCAGGCATGGCGGCTATCACCTAAAATTGCCAATTCAGAAGTTAACACACGAGCCCTCCAGTTTCGTACCCTGAATATGGTAGATGAGACTAGAGATGGAGTAGTTCAGTCTAAAAAAGATCACAGGTAACAGAATGCTTATATAAACTAGACTGTTTTGACATCTGTAAGAAAACTGTATAGATGACAACTGGAAAAAAAAAAAAAAAAGATTGTTCCCATCTGTCAGCAAAACTGTTGAGCTATACTCAGCTGAAGTCCTCGTCAGGATTCTGTTGATCCAGCAGACGGACATGTGTGAATGGGAAGTGACCTCGTTTGCCATTACACTCCCCTTCCCACTGACCACTCACATTAATCTTCGTAACCTTTACCAGCTCACCGACCTGCAGGAGGAGAATAAGGAAAGTGCTTTATTTCCAGTTATGAATGC
This sequence comes from Paguma larvata, assembly GCA_030068075.1. Lineage (NCBI taxonomy): Eukaryota > Metazoa > Chordata > Mammalia > Carnivora > Viverridae > Paguma > Paguma larvata. The sequence continues at coordinate 9,458,193 of CM057843.1, forward strand.
AAACTGAAAAACTCCATTCTCTGGTTAGGCATACCCTGCCCACGTGATTACTCTAGGGCTGACACAGAAATGGCTATTTGCTGCCTCCCAAGCCCCAGCCACCAGACTGATTACTTGTGGTTAGTGCAGGCAGAAGGAAGAAGTGATTTCAGCAATGCGGAAAAGCACAGAGTACAGAAAACAGAAAGGATCCTAGAAAATGACACTCTTTGGAAATTTCAATCATCTCTGGATGAGCAATCCCAACCAGAATGACCCAGGATTCCTTCTCTTGGTACCCACTACCCTTAGCTTCCTGCTTGCCCACAGACTGAGGCCTAGGAGGAGAGGTCCCCCACCCTTACTGGCATACGAGCAGCAGCACAATCCCTCAACCCACTCGTGTATACATATCACGACCTGCTAGTGCTTGCAGAAAAGATAATCATGGAAATCAACTTCATTTGGTCCCAGAAAATGAAGTGTTCCTATCACCTTCCTATGGAGGCAAGGCTTTTCCCACCTGGGCAGGTATAGGCCAAAACTCCAAATTCCATCAGCTCCCTGCAAAGTCCCTATCTTCTCGTCAAGCTCTACTGGGCAGGCCACTGCCTGCCAGCTCTCCACCCCAACCCCACCACGTACTAACAGACCTTGTAGTTCCTTCAGTGCCACTTGGTACCTATTCATTAAGGAGGCATTATGTTTTTGCTTCTGTTATGAAAAGCTTTCCTTTGTAACATCAACTATAAAGTTTTGACAATCTAGGACATATGTCTATCCTCCTATAAAACTTAAGACAAAAAATCAGTCTGATGAATGGATTCATCCTGTGGTAAAATATTGAACAATGGTGAAATCAGCCCCCATATGACACTAGACTAAAGAACTTTACCTTTTAATTATCAACATCTGAGTTCTGAGCATCCAAGAAGTTTCTAACTATAACTGTTCATTTGGTTTTATTCAGCTAATAGCTACTATTTATTGAACTTTCATTAAGTAGAGGATTTTTTTTTTTTTTAAGTAAGCTCCAATATCCAACACGAGGTTTGAATTCACAACGCTGAGATCAACCTTGAGCCAACCAGGCACCCCGCTGTACAAAATATTTTATATAAACTATTTTCTAGTCCTTATAATAACCTTGTAAGACAGGAATTTTTCATTTTATAGATGATAAAGTTGAGGTTCAGGGCAATTACAGGATATACCTAAGGTTCATAGCCAGTAGCAAGGCTGGGATTTGAGCCCAGAAGTATTGGCTACGAAGCCAATTTATGCTCTTTCTACCTTAGCAGGAACTTCAAATTATGCTCCCACGACCTTCAGGATTCCCTAAGAATGTCTATAGGACAACTACTGGCTAAAGTGAACTCAAGTCTAGGACCAGAGCCTTCTGTAAAACCAGCTTGATCTTGCTCACAGAAGAAACAACTTCCCTACTGACCTGTCTATAATTTCTTGAAGAACTATCTGAGAACTACAGAGGCCTCAGGTGGTTGTGGGGGTCATAGGATGCTGAGAAAAGGAAGACAGAAACTAGAGAATATTTTAGAAAAAGGGATAAACTATAAAGGAGAGAAAAGGCGGCAGCTCAGCCTGAGGCGGGTGGCTGAAGGGGAGAAGAACAGACGATGCTGCACGCCCATCCCCGCACACACATGCAGTCCCTACAGGCTGCTGGCACCAGGGTTCTTTACTCCCCGCAATCTCCTAATTCGAAAAGTTCCTGATGTCCAAGCAAGTCAACCATGACAAGTCAAGATATTCCGATCAGGCCCTCAAGAGAAAATTTTCTAGCTAGTAAAAACATTCTAAAAGATTTCTTCTCATACCCCCAATTCTAGTTCTCAATTTTTATTAAAAAAATTTTTTTTAATGTTTATTTTTGAGAGAGACAGAACACAAGTGGAGGGGCAGAGAGAGAGGGAGACACAGAAACCAAAACAGGCTCCAGGCTCTGAGCTGTCAGCACAGAACCCAACGTGGGGCTTGACCTCCTGAACAGTGAGATCATAACCTAAGCTGAAGTCCGATGCTTAACTGACTGAGCCACCCAAGCGCCTCCTTTTAATTTATTTCATGTTGAAAGTAAACTCTAGGTCCAACATGTGGGTTCAAACTCACAACCCCAAGTTCAAGAGTTGCACATTCCATGAACTGAGCGAGCCAGCCAGGCTCATCCCCTCCTTCTCAGACTTTCTCTCACTTGCTCCTTTCTTTTTTCTTTTTTCAAGTTTTTAAATTTATTTTTCAGAGAGACAGAGAGGCAGAAAAAGAGAATCCCAAGCAGGCTCCGTACTGTCAGCGAAGAGCCCGATGCAGGGCTCAAACTCATGAACTGCAAGATCATGACCAGAGCCAAACCCCCCAAACTGAAACCAAGAGTTGGATGCTTAATTGACTGAACCACCCAGGCATCCCACTTTCTTTTTAAAACTTCTGCAGTGTTGCACCAGGCGCAATATCCGCTCCATAACATCTGACTATTCTTGTTTCTGATCTGTCAACTATCCTTGCCTTCCTACCCTTCTACCCCTTCCCTATCACACCACTGGAATTAATGCCACTGTGCCGCTAGCCCCTTTCTAGGCTAAGGTTGATTATATCAAATGCAGGACTTCTTTTTCCCATTTTAGTATTTATTTGTCTTTTCTGCCAGAACAGTCATGTCGTGCTAAGTGTTATTCGGGTAGCTAGGCATAGAATAGCAGACCTAGGGGATATGTATGCTCATGTCAAAAATCTAAATTGCCACTCACACTAAGTTCCCCTCCAGATGGGCACAAAGGGCCAGTCTAAGAAGTTGGATTGACGAGGTGCCTGGCTGGCTCAGTCAGCAGAGCATGTGACTCTTGATCTCTGGGTAGTGAGTTCAAGCCCCATGTTGGGTGAAGAGCTTACTTGGGGGGAGGGGAAGCTAGTTTGACAACATCTAACACCCCTAACAGCTGTCACATATCTGAATCCATCATTTTACTGATATTAAAAACCCACAAAGACACATAAGGGAACATTCTGGAGTGCTGGAAATGTTTTATACTTTCAGCTCAGTGGTTATCACACAGGTGCACGCACATGTAAAACTCCAAGCTGTATACTCAGGATCAGTACCTTTTACCAAATGATTTCACATCTAAATGAAAAGATGAAAATTTGTTACATTTTATCTAGATTTTCTGGGTGTTTTTTAGAAGATGGTTCTTAAGGGTATATCCTTAAGCCCACCATTCTACTTGATACCAAAACCTAGGTTTATTTTATTCACTTTTTTTTTTTTATTCACTTTTTTTTCAAGTTTGTTCATTTTATTTTGAGAGAGAGCGACTGGGGGAGGGGCAGAGAGCGAAAGAAAGAGAGAATCTCAGGAAGGCCACACGCTGTCAAGCATGGAGCCTGATGTGGAGCTTGAACCCACAAACCCTGAGATCATGACCTGAGCCAAAAAACAAGAGTCAGACGCTTAATCAACTGAGCCACCCATGTGCCCCCAAAATCTAGATTTAAACACTTTTCTCAATGTCTTTATTTTTAAGCATTCAACAGGCCATCTCAAATCGCATCCCACAGAGCTGTAAGAAGTGAAGGACAGGCTGAAATGTGGACTAGCCCGGCCTCTTGCTATCGGTACCACGGAACCACACCAGCTTCTCCGCAAGCAGGACAGCACCTGCTGAGTGCTCTCAGACTTTTCTTCTTTCAGAGGTCAAACAGAGAAACACTGCAAGATGTTACCGGCGGGGGGTGGGGTGGGGGTGGATTCTGTACAGATTAGACCTTGAGACACACCAGAGCCATCTCTAATGCACGTGGTCTCTTGGCTCTACCGTACAGAGGCTCAGGAAAACCACACCATATTCTGAAATCCAAATCTTTTAATAGTTGATTAGGTTCTTGGCAGAGAGGCCCAAACATCAGGGAGTGAAACAAAGACTAGGGCACGACTCTGACATGATTCTTTCTTTTTTTTTTTTTTTTTTTTTTAACAATTCTGATATTTAAATGGATAAAAGAGAAAAATGGTAAGCAGTCAATTGGGCTAATTAACCTGTCCAAAGTGGCCGTTAAGTACAAATACTTTGAGGAAGATCTTATTAAAATTAAATAGCCCCTTGTATCCTATAGAGTCTTTCTACTGAAATATGCAAAGCACACGGGGGCTCTTAGGATCAAGCAAAGGCAAATCCCAAAGGCAACATGATTGTCTTTAGATCACAGGAGGCCCCAGTACTTCCACAGTTTGGAAGAACAGGTGGCTGTTAACCTGGAGGTTGCAGGTCGGGGTAGCGCAGGAGGTGACAGGGCAGTCTGAAAACACGGGCTGTGCTAAGTACAGTTCTTCCTCCAAGTCAGAAACAACTGGAGAATTCACGCTTCTCCTACTGTTGGGCAACAACTTACTAAAGCAGGATTTCCAAGGCCACTCCGAGGAGTGTGAGGGGGATGCATATGGGTTCAAAGCTTGGCAGGCTATTTCAAAGACAAAGAAAGCAAAACAGAGTACTTGTCCCACAAATGCTATAACCGTAAGATACAAACAAATGTACTAATCAGTAAGTGCAGTAATAACTGTTGTTCTAACACTACTGATTTCAAAATTCAAGTTATAGATGGAAAAGACCCTGATTAGCCTATCCATGAATAAGAAAGACCTTATGAAGGATTTGAAGCACTAGACAGTTAACCTTTCTTTTTATGAGGCAGACTTCACCACCACCTTGGAAAGGGGAGACAGTGATGATTCCCTCACTGAGGTACTGCTATACTGTCCAGTCAGTTTCCCAGCCTCCCGATCCTATGTCAGGTCCTTAGAAGCAAGTCTGCAAGTAAACCACGGCATCATCTATAAAGAGGACTGAATGTGGCGACTTCCGTGTTTTCACTCCTAGGGAACTTGATGAATACTGGTTTCTTCCCTAGCTCTGGGTAGTTCCCAAGGTAAATCACAATTCTGGTACACAAGTAGTCAGATCTGCAATTGGTCCAGGAGCAAAAGACTACACAACTGATATTCACCAGCGAGTTCCCGTTATAGTGAGAAAGACAGTGGAACCCAATTAGCATTAACTTCCGGTAGTCACTAAACAGGAGACATCAGGGAACTGTGTGACCTCCTTTGCTGGTGTAACCCCAGGTGGTACTTTTCTAGTTTCAGTCCCTGGTATCTAATGGGAAAGGCATCAACAATCACCAGTGGTCCTTTGATCCTGACTTGCTGCAGGATTCCAGTGAGCTCTGACACTAAACACATACAAATTCATATAAATAGAACCAGGGAAAAGCACGTACAGAGATGGAATACAGAGGCCTTGTCTTCAAACATTTTCAAACACACCAAGAACACGTTTAGTAAATACTTCCAGATTTGGCTGGAGGAGAACAAAAGTTAAGAAAATGACAGCAATCTAAGACAGGGGTCAGCAAACTACGGCCCATGAGCCAAATCCAGCTTGCTGCCTGTTTTTGTAAACAGTTTTCTCAGAACACAGCAAACTCATCTGTTGTTTTGCCTATGGCTGCTTTCTTGCCACAATGACAGTCAAGTGGTTGTGACAGAAACCGTATGGTTCCTAAAGCCCTTCACTGAAAAAGTTTGCTGATCCCTGATCTAAGGGAATAGGTCATTTTGAGGGCGCATCTACAGTCTTACAAATCGATGGAAACAACTGAGGACAACTCGGCCTTAAAGATTCACTTGCCTCAGAGATGGACTGAAATTGCCGAGGGCTCTACTGGTACAAAGCGGCAGGTCTTTGAGATTTAACTGGCAGGCCTCTGGGCGAAAAGAAAAAGCATCTCAACAAATCCTGGAAAATAGTTCTCACCCTAATTCTAGTCCAAGTCAGAAAAGATCTTCTCTAGCTCAACAGCTGATAATGCCTAAAACTAAGTTCCCTATCCCTGGTGCCAGTTGGGGAGGTAACTACACATAGTAGACACATTTTTAGCTAAATGTAAAGAATTTTCTTTTTACAGTTGATTTATTTATTTTGAGGGGGAGAGGGGAAGAGAGACAGGAAGAGAGAGAATCCCAAGCAGGCTCTGTGCTGTCAGCTCAATCCCATGAACTGTGAGATGATGACCTGACCCGAAATTAAGAATTGGATGCTTAACTGACTGAGTCACCCAGGTGCTTCTCTTCTTTTTTTTTTTCCTTAAAGATTTTATTTTTAAGTAATCTCTTTACCCAACAAGGGGCTCGAACTCACAACTCCAAGATAAGGAGCCGCACGTTCAACCACCTCAGCCAGCCAGCACCCCCAAGAATTTTCTAAAAACTAACACAATGATCTAGACCCAAGCTTCTCAAGCTGTAGAGTCAGAGGCACTGCAGCAAATTCAGAGGGTGCCACGACATATTTCAAGTTTTGAGGGGAACACCAATACTTGCCATCTATCATGCCATGTGAACTCCTAGCTCAAGGCAGTTGACAATTTCTACATTAGACTGCACAACATGCCTTTCAAAGATGTCATCTCTGCGAAACTGGGTGGCAGCTGCTACGATACGAAACAAGTACCTCATGAAGTAAGTGTGGAACAAGAAAAGAGGGTGAGGGGCGCCTGGGTGGCTCAGTCGGTTGGGCGGCCGCCTTTGGCTCAGGTCATGATCTCGCGGTCTGTGAGTTCGAGCCCCGCATCGGGCTCTGTGCTGACAGCTCGGAGCCTGGAGCCTGCTTCAGATTCTGTGTCTCCCTCTCTCTCTGCCCTTCTCCTGCTCACTCTATGTCTCAAAAATAAAAAACGTTAAAAAAAATTAAAAAAAAAAAAAAAAAGAAAAGAGGGTAGCAGTGTTCGATATGATCTCGAGGTTTGGAAACTATATGGTGTCTAAAAGATGTACATACCTTTTTTTTTTTTTAAATGTTCTCACTTAGTTTTGAGAGACAGAGTGAGAAAGAGCATGAGCAAAGGAGCGGCAGAGAGAGAGGTAGGCAGAGGATCTAAAGTGAGGTCTGCACTGGCAACACAGAGCCCAATGTAGGGCTCGAAATCACAAACCGTGAGATCATGACCTGAGCCAAAGTTGGATGCCTAACCAATTGAACCACTCAGGTATCCTAGATGTACACAACTTATAAGTTAAGTAATCGCAATTATTTGAGATTAGAATTAAAATATTAAAATATTGTTTTCTTGGGGAGCCTGGGTGGTTCAGTTGGTTAATGTCTGACTCTTGGTTTCAGCTCAGGTCATGACCTCATGGTTTGGGACTTCAAGCCCCACATGGGGCTCCATGCTGACAGCGTGGGGCCTGCTTAGGATTCTCTCTCTCCCTCTGTCTTTCAAAAATAAACATTAAAACAAAAAAAAAAATTTTAATAAAAATCACCTGTGAAGATACCAGAAGGCCTGCCTTCAATTTCTGAGAGGCTAGATTTGTTTACCACGTCTTTTCCAACTGAGATTCTATGAGCTGAAATAAAGGTAACGTCCAAAGGGTGCCTGGGTGGCTCTGTCAGTTGAGTGTCTGACTTCAGCTCAGGTCATGATATCATGGTTCATGAGTTCAAGCCCTGTATGCTGACAGCTTGGAGCCTGGAGCCTGCTTTAGATTCTGTGTCTTCCTCCCCATCCCCACGGGCGCCCCCCCCCCCAGCTCGCAATCTGTCTCTGTCTCTCTCAAAAATCAATAAACATTAAAAAAATAAAATAAAGGTAATGTTCAAGAAGGACGGAAAGCGGAGGAAAAGTAGACCTATAGTTAAAATTCCAGGAAAAGACAAACCAAACTTACACAGCAAGAACTTGCCACTCATGTTCTTATACTTTCTGATCTCAATTTTTTTTTCTAACACAGGGAAAATTGGGGTGTTTACTCCAATTTTCCATACATAGGTCAAAAGGTCTGACCAACTTAGGTTTCATAGAGTTCCACACGGGGAAATAGCACTGACGTAGCCACTAATGCATATAATCTGGGACCCAAAGAACATTGACACCTTTCCTACCTGTGCCCTGGGGAACAGGTTCAAGCCTGAGAATACCTGAGAAGTTCCTGATCATCTATCAAAGGCAAAATGCCAGGTTGAATTGGAGAACATAAGTTACGTGATTAGTACATTTAAAGATAATTTGATTGTTTTGGAGAGTCTACAGAGGCATCAACCTGAGCATCTGCAATTCACAAAATAAGATTCATCCTAACCCAGATCCCAAGGAACCATGAAACAAAAACCTAAGAAAAATGAAAGGTGCCACTGCACTGTCCTAGTGTTATTTCCAGTACTCTCCTTTAAAACACTCAGCGTATCTGCATGTTTAAAATCCCAGGAGCTCCAGAATGGAACAGATGGCATCTGATTTAGTTATATTTCCCCTCCAGATATTACCAGCTGACCCACAGAACTACAATGGGCAGAGGAATACCCCTACTTTGGTGGTTAGCTGAAATCAGCTACTACTTTCCACAGCCTTCATCCTTACTAGAGAAATCTGGTGCGTAAGAAAAGAGGAAATATCTAATAATTTATTTTCTAGTTGAGGACTGTGGTCAGAGTAAATGTACTAATGCAGAAAAATTCATCTTTAAGGTGAGGGCAGGTGGTTCGTGAACTGTTTTTTAAATTTGTTTTTTTAAGTACAGAAATCCTTTCTTCAAAGAAAATCTTAGAGAGATCCAAATATGTAACACAGTTAAAAACAGTTGCTTTGGTTGAAGCCAGAGCCTTGAATCCTTCACTTCCTCCTCAGGCTAGGCAGCTCTTGGGGACTCTTAAGACACTGAGAAGCAGTCTGAAGACTGCTGGTCTTAGGACACTTGGGTGGCTCAGTCGGTTGAGCGTCCGACTTCGGCTCAGGTCATGATCTTGCGGTCCATGAGTTCGAGCTCTGCGTCGGGCTCTGTGCTGACTGCTCAGAGCCTGGAGCCTGCTTCGAGTTCTGTATCTCCTTCTCTCTGCTCCTCCCCTGCTTGTATTCTCTCTCTCTCACATAAATAAATATCAAAAAAAAAAAAAATGTTATGAAGACTGCTGGTGTAATACAGTATCTCTAGGGCCCTGCCCAATTCTAAGATGCAAGGATTCTAATTTACCTATTTCAAGTTAAGTATAAAACTCCACTAAAAGTACCTAGCTGGTCTACAGATCTTGATTTACAGTGGGTCATATGCACAATGAATGTTTTATTTTGTTTTTTTTTTAGACCAGAATGCTAAGGTCACAACACCAGAGCCTCCTACTCTTATCTCCCAGTCTCATCTCAATAGGGACAAGGCATCATCTTATAAAAAACTAGACATGGGAAAGGAGAACTGTAGACAACTGTCTACTGTACAGCTGTACTGTATTGAGAGCACAACCAGCCTTGCATGCAGGACAAGTGAGGATATGCTACCAGTGAACTCACACAAAACCTACACTGAGAAGGGCAGTGGTGAGGTTAAAAAAACAGAAAGAATCATAGATTAAACGGGGCATGGTAGAAAAGGCACCACCGGAGATCTGGGTTCATTGCAGCTCTACCTCCAATTAGTCTGAACGATCCAATCTGTTTAAATACATCAGTTCCTTTTATATAACAAATAAAGATATCTAAGGTCTTTCCAGCTCTAAAATTGTATGATGCCTAACTGACACTCTTTTGAGCACATGAGGTATTCTGAAGCTATTACTTTGGGGTATCGAACTTGAAAGAGGCCATCTTCGGCAATCAATAGATATGGCTTAAAATCAATATCTAACTAAAAAACAAAACTTACTGAATCAGACATTTTCTTCCTTCTTTTATAAACTATTTTCTACTTATTTATTTCACAAGATTTATGTTTCAGAGTAGGGAGAGCAGCTCAACCACTTTGAGCACTAAAACCTCTAGTCAAGGCAGGCATCATTAAAAACAATGTTCTTGGGGCGCCTGGGTGGCTCAGTTGGTTAAGCGTCCAATTCTTGATTTCAGCTCATGCCATGATATCATGGTTCATGGGTTCAAGTCCCACATCGGGCTCTGAGCTGACAGTACACGGCCTGCTTGGGATTCTCTCACTCCCTTCTCTCTCGCTGCCCCTCCCCCACTCTGTCATTCTCAAAAAAATTTACAAAAAAACTTACTTTAAAAAAAATTCTCTTTTAAGAAAGGAAATGCAGGGGCACCTGGGTGGCTCAGTCAGTTGAAGGTCTGACTCTTGATTTTGGCTCAGGTCATGACCCCAGGGTCTTGGTATCAAGCCCTGCACCAGGCTCTATACCAAGTATGGAGCCTGCTTAAGATTCTCTCTCTCTCTCTCTCTCTCTCTCTCTCTCTCTCTCTCTCAAATGAATGAATGGAAATGCAAGGGCGCCTGGTTGGCTCAGTCAGTAGAGTATGTGACTCTTGGTCTTGGGGTTGTGAGTTTGAGCCCTGTGTTAGGTACTGAGATTACTTTAAAGGAAAAAAAAAAAAAAAAGGAAATGCGAATGGGAACAAAATTACTGTGTAACTATTCTCTCCGGAGTCTTGGCCGGCTTGTTTCATGGATGCTATTTCACACTCTAGCCCAGTGCTAACAAGGTCTGCAGTAAATGTCAAGAGTTACATCTGTCATGTACGGGCACAGCATCATGTTGGATGTCCAAACTCAAAGTGGGAAAAAGTGGCGTACCCTAAATAACACAAACTCGTTTCTTGCCAAAGCAGAAACACAATACTTTTAACTCACAACATGATCTCAAAAAACAAGCACTTTAAAAATACATTTTTCAGTAAAATCTGTAAGACTCAACCAACCCTCCTAGCCTTCACTTTTCAGAATGTAAAAGAAAAATTTCAAATCCAGTATGATCAGAGACTGGTTCAAATAAATCCTAGCTTATTCTATAGGCTAACACTCTAAGCACCTCTTATTCCTCAGTGTATGAACATGACCCCAAAAACCCCAGCATTTAGATATTTCAGTTTACAAGAACATACTTTTGCCCCTTCTCTGCTAGTCTGTGCTCACGTAACTTCGGTCTGTGCTTATGAAAGTTAGCTCCTTGCTTAAATTCACATTCTATCAGAAAGCACTGAAAGATGGGCTAGCATGCCACTTTTGTACAAGCTTTTACACTGAACCGCTAGCTCCGCATAACTCAGAAAGGGAGGGAGGGTGGAGGTAAGAGACAAAGCTATGAGTGCTAAAGAAAGGAATAAGAGAATAAACAAAATGCAATGGTTGGCCAGAGGAGATAGGCTACCGAGACTAACTATTCACCAGTAAAGGCAAGAATTCATTCCTCAGAAGGAACTGGCTTCCTGCCTGTAAAATGTACCAAACAACAAAAGCCAAGTAAACCTGCTGCTCCTTGGAGCGTATGCTTTTGCGTATGTATCTCTTCTCATCTCTACTAGGCTTTACTGTCCCTCCTGAATTCTTACTCTATGAACACAGTCAATAGTAAGGAACCCCATGCCCCCTAAAGTAAAAATGTTACGTTTTTGTGGGAAAATTCCATTTAAGTACTTTAATAAAGCCCATCTTATTTTCAACAATGATAAACAGAAGCAAAGAATCAGATTAGAATGTAGATGAGAAAAAATATTTTAGGTTAATTCCTGTGAATTTAGGTGGAGTTAAAGAAGTCAAAGTATGTTTAGTAGATCAATCAGAACATTCAGTTATACAATTTTAAGCTTACTCATTCCAAAATAGGTTTTCTACAAAAAAGAGAAAACTCAACATTAAATGCCAAAATCAGTACTTAATGGTTCGACATCTACAACATCACAACGCTGGTGCTTCAGCATTCCTATAAAGCTCTAAGAGGTCTGAAAGGGAGACCCTGTAGCAGATCTCTTCTTTCTACATTTTGCACATTATGTACCTCCAAAGCCAAGGCTGTCTTGTCGTAGGCATTAGGGACTCGCTTCTGGATTACCCTGGCATAAATGGGCCCATTCTGGAGGTTAGGGAGCGGAGTGTTGACGCTGGGTTGGGCATAAGGCCCAGGCTCCGGCCCACCCAGTGGCTGTGGGTGGGAACCCTCCTGGTTACCTCCAATCAGAGCCGATACTGAGGCGGAGGCAGGTCTATACTTCTCGACGTAAGGGACTGGAATCATCCCCCTCTTGCCTTCGCTGTCCTCCGCATTCCACCACTGCTCTTCAGGCTTATCCCGGATTCTCAGGATGTCTCCTTTCTTAAAGGGAAGATCTTCTTCATCATTCCCATTAAAGTCAAAGAGGGCTCGCACATACTCTGCCTCTTCCTGCCTGAGAATCACTCCACTACCCTGCCTGGATTTGGAAACTGGTTCTATCAACGTTGTAGTGTCCAAATAATGTATTTTGTAGAATTCCAGTAAAGCAGGCAATGAATCAAACTCTTGATCTCCTATCCGGAGTCTGGAGGGGCTCACCCCTGGAAAAAAACAGAGCGGGCTATTATTTAAAGATGTATTACACAGGCGATGAAATGCAGATTTTAAGCATTTCCCAAACACATTTAGTCAGTAATCAAAAAAAAAAAAAAAAAAAAAAAAGGTCTAGAAAAGATAACCCCTTCTCCTTATGGTAAACTGAAATCACACTTTGTAGCTAAAACATACCCTCAAAAGATGCCCAGCACCACCTGCGGCAGAGAAGGAAAAGAAGGTCGTAAGAGACCAGGCCAGTCGGGACATACTCTCATACTGGATCAAAGACAAAGCAACATAGAGACTTTTTGTTCATTTTCCCAAACTGCTCTGTGCTATCCCATTTACAGAGTAGCATAAGGCTGAAATCTTTTCAACCTCAGGAAATGTAGCAAGCTTTTTCATAGGTCCCAGCAGCTTTTTTCCCTCAACCTCCGAGAACATACTGAGGGTCAAAGGGAATATATTAGGAATCCTTAAAATTCACATGATGCTAAGAGTATATGGCCCTAGACATACAAGGCATACTTCAGAATGTATTCCCTCTCTATCCTGAGATTCTAGAATTGAATAATAAATTAACATAATATCAGTTCCAATGAGAAACAAAGGTTCTAGTAAGGAGTTCCTCTAATTTACACTCTGCTAAGCGTGACCAAAATATCAAATTGTCTTCATTGGATTTTTCACCTTTAGCTTCCTTTGATAAAGTAATAAATTACTCTATATAAAACTGGTTTTTGTGGAGCTTGGCTTTTTTTATTTTTCTTTAATCAGCCTTAACCTACAGACATTCAACATTGTTATAACATCCCAGATTTTTAAAAAAATTAACGTTTATTCATTTTTGAGACACACACACACACACACACACACACACACAGAGTGCCAGCAGGAAGAGGGACAGAGAGAGAGGGAGACACAGAATCTGAAGCAGGCTCCAGGCTCTGAGCTGTCAGCGCAGAGTCCAATGCAGGGCTCGAACTCACAAACTGTGAGATTATGACCTGAGCTGAAGTTGGACACTTAAGGACGGGCGCCTCCAACCTCCCAGATTTTAATATAGATCTGTGTGTGTCTGTGTGTATGTGTGTGTGTCATAAATTTAGACAGGTGTTTATAGCCAGGTTGCTATAAAGTTTTATATCTTGCCTTTTTTCTATCATGAAAAATATTTTATTTTATATAACAAAAAATTTTTTTTCAAGAACATGATCGTTTTTTTTAATGTTTATTTCTTTTGACAGAGAGACAGAGTGTGGCAAGGGAAGGGCAGAGAGAGAGGAAGACACAGAATCTAAAGCAGGCTCCAGGCCCTGAGCTGTCAGCACAGAGCCCTACGCCGGGCTCGAACTCACAAACCATGAGATCATGACCTGAGCCTAAGTCAGTGCTTAACCGACTGAGCCCCCCAGGTGCCTCCGAACACAACTTTTAATAGCTACAAAGTATTCCCCAGGCGCCTGGGTGGCTCAGTCAGTTAAGCTTCTGACTCTGATCTCAGCTCAGATCTTGATCTCAAGTGTCATTACTACAAGCTCCGCATTGGGCTCCATACCGAGCATGGAGCCTACTTAAAAATAAATAAATTGGGGTATTTAGGTGGTTCACTCAGTTGGCATCTAACTCTTGATTTCAGCTCAGGTCATGATCTCATGGTTCGTGAGTTTGAGCCCCACTTTAGGCTCTGCACCGACAGCACAGAGCCTGCTTGGGATTCTGTCTCCCTCTCCTTCTGCCCCTCCCCAGCTCATCCACATGCATGCAATCTCTCTCTCTCAAAAAAAAACCATTACAATAAATCGAATAGGCGTGTCTGGGTGGCTCAGTCGGTTAAGCACCCAATTCTTGATTTCAGCTCAGGTCATGCATGATCTCATGGTTTGAGATCAAAAGCCCCGCCATCTGTGGGCCTGCTTGGGATTCTCTCTCTCCTCTCTCTCCCCAACTCCCACACACATGCTCACTTGCTCTCAAAAAAAAGAAAAAAACCCCAAAAAACAAAAAAAGAAAAAAATTAAGGTTTATGCTGCCAAACTGCCCTCCAAAAAAATCTATAATTTTACACTTCCACCAGTGGTTTATGAGTTCCCACTTCCCCCATACCCTTAACAAAACAGCACTTAAAAAATCACTGACAATTTAATGAGAAATATGATCTCTTTTTAAATATCTTTGGTGTTTTTCGAGCTTACTATTTGTACTTTTTTTGGGAAGATTACTTGTTCAAGTCCTTTGTTAAGGGAAAATGGTAAATTTATTCTCTCCACTCCAAGAACACTGGTCCACCATCTAAAAGCCATAGTGATTAATATGACGAAAAAGCAATATTGTGGTAGCCCAGATCTGTAAATTTGCACTCTAAAGAAAATGAGATCCGGGACGGCTGGGTGATCGGCTCAGGTCATGATCTCACTCGGTTTGTGGGTTCGAGCCCCGCATCAGGCTCTGTGCTGACAGCTCAGAGCCTGGAGCCTGCTTCGGATTCTGCGTCTCCCTCTCTCTCTGTTCCTCCCTTGCTCACACTCTTTCTCTCTCTCTCTCAAAAGTAAACATTAAAAAAATTTTTTTAAGAAAAAAAATAAAGGAAATGAAAGCCAATTATTTTGCTCACTGTTAGAAATCACTTCTTCTAGAATGACCAGAAAAAGTACATTTAAAATTCAGTAGTGGGGAGAAGTGAAGATAAACTTTGGAAGTTAACCTCAAGTCCTCAATACAGAATGAGTCATGAATACCTTCCCTTTTACACAAATGAATGAATGAGGAGACACACACCAAGACACAATTTAAAGGACAGGTGCACAATTCTCATACTGTAAAAAATCCATCAGTGGGATTCCTAGTTGTAACCTAAAACAAGTTAATCACCCACACTTGAATGCTGACTCTCTCTCCAAATCAAGATGCTGAAACAGATGCCCAGACCCAGGACTACATATCTATGGTGAACACTCAGCAGACACAATTGTAAGAGTTTCGAGTGCTGAACTGGAAAAAGACTTCTGGTTATGAATACACTACAGCACGGTGGTGCTATATTCTGGAGTTTCTCTTCACTAAAGTGGATCAATGAAGGGGAATTGCTTCCATTGAAGTCTGGTGGGCAGAGAGATACACGGTCATTCTGCTTATCACCACTAGGCTAAGTAAGTGATCCTGTAGACCTCCGGAACAGCTAAGGATTGGGTCAGGGTGGGCTCCAAGGAGACTGACTTAGCACTGCCTGGTCAAGAAAGCCTTCAGGACTGAGTGGTAGGGAGAATTCTCCTACCAGCAGAGTACCCATGGCTTAGAAAATGGTCCTAATGACACCTGGGGAAGAAAGTTGCCTTGCTAGAGTTTACCCAACTACATGCCAAGGTGCGACAGCCAAATGGTTTTCACTAGTTGCCTTTTTGGGACAGTGGTTGGTAGACAGTATATACTCAATAAATGATAGATACTATTCTTAATGAACAAAACTCTGAAGTGAGGTAAAGAAGTAAAATGAAAGTCTGTTCCCAGCTTTGAGAAGCTCAGGGCCTAGCTGGGGATATAAAGGCATACTCGATGTAACCAAAGCGGTATGTCTCAGGAAGACATTACTTCCCCCCACTTTCACTTTTAAGGGGAGATGTGTTCTTACAAAAAACAGCAGCAACATCAAATTGTGTTCTTAGATACAACAGAATCATGATGTAAGAACAGCTCTGATCATCCCTGAACATTTCCAAGGTGCTTTTTCACTCTAAAAAGGAAAGTAACCACTCCCTATTCTCCATTGTTATAGCTCCTCCATTACTGTACTAGCTAGCCCCCAAATAAAATGTGTTTTGTGTTTGTGTTTCTTTGGGGGAAAGACCTTAGAAGAACAAGTAAGACCACAAACGCAACTCCCTTAGAAAGATCACTATGAAAATTCTCCTAGGAATTCTAGGGAAAACTGGCAGCTCTTTCTGCCATAAACATAAAGGTAGGAAATTGGTTCATTTCTTCTTCAATTGCTGCATGGTGTGAAGTAGGCCCACTATAATTTCTTTTTTGGCTTGACCTGGCAACCCGGGCAGTCACGGAAATATAAGCAAAACACCAAGGGAAATCTTTGATATTCTTTACCTATAAAATTTTCTCCCTTCTAATAACACTATAATAATACCCAGAGGAATGCTGTTTTTGTGTACTGCTGAAGCAATCCGATATACGGACTAAGGGAAGGGAAGGGAAGGGAACAAAGGTAAGTCTCAGATAAGCCCTAACCTCATCACAGCTGCGTGTTCTGGTTTCTTTTCCCTAGTCCATCTCCTTCCAACCACAAAGAGCCAAAGGCAGGAAACAGAAGGGCGGGAAAGGAAGGAGATGGTCAGTCAGTCTAGAGAAAAGAACCAATGACAAGGTTCTCATTGCTGGAACTTGGAAAACCTCACTGATTTGTTCTACACAAACCTGTGCTGGTATTCTGAACATGCAGTTATGAACACACACACTCAGAAATCAAAATCAATGCAAGCAATTAGATATTCTTTTGGTTTCTGTACATGCTCGACTCATTACTTCTAAGCATTTTAGCCCTTAGGTTACATCAGTTTTGTCGCCACCGCTCCCTGAAGGTTTTATGAACACCGCCGAGCTCTGCGGGCTACGATGGGCGAGGTCACTTCTGACGCGGGCACCACCCCAGCAGCTCCATCATCATCCTCTCCTTGATCTCACAGCACTCCCTTTTCCCTTCCCCTTTCCTTAATTCCCACTCCCTCTCTTCTGCCTATGGTATTTATAGAAATTGCTCACACACCCCCCACCACCTGTCTAATACAAAGGGATAAAAAGGCTGCCGACTTTCCATCTGAGAAGGTTTCCTAAAGAGATATCAAATGTCTAGTCTCCTAAGCAAATAGAACTTTCTAAAAATGGTGGCTATCAGCCTGGTACTTTGCAGACTCAGACTGACTGGGTTTGATGAATTCTGGCTCTGCTATTTACTAGCTGTATGAGCTATTATTTAACTTCTCATGTGGCCAAACACCTACTTTATTACAATAAAGTTCCTAAAAGTTGCTGGTACATTACAGGTGCTTAAGAAAAAGCAAATTCGGCTTACTACCTTGCCCAAACCTCTCAATTCCTTCAGAAATTTTCAATGAATCCCCAAACCCAAAGTCTAACTATAACTCTGAAAAACAGTAGATTCTATAGAATCTCAAAATGCTTCTCAAAAATTCTTGTGGTCAAATGTTTGAAAAACCCAGTATCCAATAACTGCCTCACTTGCTAATTTCACATAAGCAGAGTAAAGGCTTAGAGAAGTCCCATAATAAATAAACCTACTTCCTTTTACCATGGAATCCTTTTCTTATAAAACATGGAAGTAACTCACCGAAGCACATCCCCCCAGAACCACTGGATAGGTGGATGCTCTGGAACCGGTGAGTAAAACATGAGGACCAGTTTGAGAACTACACTGGACGGCGAAAAGGCGGCAGGGGGTGATGAGCGGTTGCACAAGATCTCTAGAGAAGTGGCCTGGTCCAGCACCACCTTGAAGAGGCAGCACAAACAATAACCACGTAGCTTCTGCCCCTCCCCCCTCAAAATGAGGCAAGCTTTTATGCTCCCTTCATCCACTGGAGCAACAGGTAGAAGGCTCTGGGTTAGGCAGGTAACAACAGGTGTCCTCTTATTTCACCTTGGATCCAAGGTCCTTTCACACTTCTTGATGCGCCCCATCCCCGCCACCCAGGCACTTTCCAGGGTTCACCAACCCACACCACGCCTACCTGTGAGCCTCTCGAAGCTGAGAACAGGCTTCCATTGTGCTTCAACTCCTGTCCTCCCAACCTCATAAGACTAATATATCTAATGCTTATTGAGTGCTTACTATATGTTGGCCCCATTCACAAGTATTTAATACACTTAAACTCATTTAATCCTTGCAACATCCCTATGAGGTCAGGATTACTATTTCTCCCTCCTTTACAGATGGGGAAACAGAGAGAAGTTAAAGAACTTGCCCGAAGTTATAGAAGTAGTATGTGGCAGGTAAGAAAGATTTGAATCCAAGCTCCAGAGCTCAAACTTACAACTACTCCCCCAGGTCACACTTATTCAGTATTGTTGTCTACTGGTCAAGGTCTAGTATTACCTTACCGTCTGAAGAAGAAACATGTGCGTCAGTGATTGCAAAGCCTTCCCAAGAGAGGTCAACCGTGAAGTCTAACCTGACCGAATATGACCAGCAGATTTGACCAAACTCTGCCTTATGGCCCTGAGGCATACCCAAGGTGCTCTCAGACTATGGCAGCCTGTGGGAGCTGAACTTCTAAGTTAAAAATAGGTTTATGAGGGGCGCCTGTGTGGCTCAGTCAGTCGAGCGTCTGACTTCAGCTCGGGTCACGATCTCACAGCTTTGGAGTTCGAGACCCACATTGGCCTCTGTGCTGACAGCTCAGAGCCTGGAGCCTGCTTCAGATTCTGTCTCTGTCTCTCTGTCTGCCCCTCCCCTGCTCATGCGCTGTCTGTCTCTCTCTCAAATATAAATAAACTTAAAAAAGTAAATAAAATAAAATAAAAATAGGTTCACAGGAAAAGGTTGAGAAAACCTGATCCATCCTATCCCTATGACTCTAAAAACTAAGCCATTCCATACAAATTCTACCTATGCATTCTGGCCACAAAATACGCTATATAATCCTAAGAAAGAAGCTCATTTTTCATGTTCAATTACCAAATAAGGATTTTTAAAGCCTCATCATTGACTTCTAGATGGCAGACATGCATTATCTAAATGCTAAAGCTAGTTTCTTCTTGTCATCCTTTCCTTTTGGTCTTTAAATAGAACCTGTAACCCCAGGCCAGAGACAGAAGTGTGGAATCCTCTATGTGCACTGTTCAGATCTTAAAAGGAAAGAGAAAGAAGGACGGTGTAATAGTGTAAGCTCTCTGGTCAGAATTCACAGGTTCAAATTCTGGCTCAGTCATTTACTAGTTATGTGACCTTGGGCAAATTACTGAATCTCTGACTGTTTCCTCAGCTATAAAATGGGGGAAAAAAAATTTTTTTTGTTAAAATGAAAACACGTTAATGAATAGAAATCATAGTAGTTTCTCACCAGATTGTTATAGACAGAAAATGAGAGAAAGCACAGAAAGTACTCAGCAAAGTACTTGGCATAGACTACCCAGTCAATAAATGTTAGCTAATACTGTGCATGCTTTTCTAAAATTCAAGAATGCCTCTGTGTCGTTTCAAAAGGAAATAGCTTGACAGGGGACGGGGAGAACCAAGATTAAGTAATCTTTATAAAGACAGCAACTCAATCAATTGCTCTATGTGGAAAAAGTGGGCACGTTACCAGAAACAAGAATTACCACAATGCCCATGAATGTTCCACACCCCATCCACAAACTCTGGCAATCTTGACCTTCTCTCTCGGCCCAAAGATCTGAGCTCGCATCTGTTATGAAAAGGTGGAGCTCAGTATCAACTAGGTGCAGAGATACAAAGGCAGAACACCAAGGTGTGGAGAAACCTCAAACTAACAAACCTGCCTGCTGCCGTCTCCAAATTTTGCAAAACACACACACAAACGAAAGGTTGAAAATTGAGCTTTGGTGACAGTTTGCCACCATCTGACTGCACTGTGATGCAAAGACGGAGATACCCAGAAGGTGGTGAGAGGCAGAATATGTCTGGTTTAGGGCAAATTTACGTTACATCAATACTCCTGTCTCGTGTTATGCTATTAAAACCAAACAGACTGGTATTGGTATTGCTATGCATTCGCAACAAAGAGACTGACCAACCTATCTCCCCATTTCTGGCCAGAGTGAATAAATCTAAATTAGGGCTACCCCAAAAGTGCGAGTCTGCAGAGCCTGGCTCAGGGCCTGGAGCTTGCCTCAACTGGTAAGGTAAGGAGGAAAACTGCTTCAATTTGGGAACTGTAACAAACACGAAGACGCTGGGGGCCCTCACACAGATGATGCCAGGATAGGAACCTCAGAATTCCTCTGCGCCTCACAAATCTCAAGTACTAAGGGCATAAACCGCCTTCACATTCTCCAAAGGCATAAGTAAGGCAGTCACGACTCAATGATCCCTGGTAAGGAAAACCTAGGTCACAGCCCCAACTTAGAAAGGAGAGGCCCTGACATGCAAGACTGACAACGCTGAAGTCCAATGAAATTGCAAGGTCATTCGCTTTCAAGGAAAGGATGGTTTCCATTGGCTTATTTCCTGGGGGGAAAAATGTCCTCCGCAAAATACCTTGAAAACCGGAACCCCCGAATCGTGGAAAAGTCTCTGGACGCTAAGATCTCTCGGACACTATCAGCTGGGCATCAGCTTGCTCTGGGCTGATCACAGAGGGCTTCCTTCTATCACTAAGGCAGTTAGCTCACCACCTTCGTCCCCCGTGGGGGAAGAGGGCAGTAGAAGTATTTTGGAAAAATGCCCAAGAAAGGAAAAAGCTGACCGGTTTCCTGAGGGTGTCTCCATCCCTCCCGGCTAGTGTGTGGTGACTTCCTACCAAAGGCCAGCAGGGGAGAATAGCTCTGCAAACCAAACCCGGCTCTCTGACACTACAGGAAATGTTTCAAGCCTAAAAAGCCACTTGTAGGATTATCGGATTCATTCTGGGAACCGGTGCCAAGTGATGCCCCCGCAGTGCCAACGTCCCCCTCAGCTCTTTGTCCCCACGTTGCCCGTCCCTGCCCCCGCCGCTGGCCCCACCCTGGGGCCGAAGCAGTTCCCCTTCCCCCGGGCTGTCCTCCCAAGTCACACCCAGAGGCCTGGGTCAGCGGCTCCTCCTCCTCCCCCCCACCCCCACGCCCGCTAGTCGGTGGGAACGAGCCCAGGCACCAGGCTGCGCCCCCCTGCCTTGGTCACTGCAGCCCTCTGCCCGTGTCCCTCGTGGAGGTCAGCTCGCAAGAAGCAGCCAGCCAGCTGAGGAGTTCCGCGGCCCTCACACCCGCCCCGGGCCTCCCGTCCCGTCTGTCCTCACCGGGCGGAGGCTGGGCGGGCGACGGTGGCACAGGCGGGCGCGGGCCGCTGCTGTTGATGATGTAGTGGGAGACGCGCGAGTTCTCGGAGACGCTGAGCACATAGTCCCCGGGGCTGGTGCTCGAGTCCCGCACCAGAAACACCCCGTGCCGCTGGCCCTGCAACAGCGCCACCGCCTCCTGCCGGCTCAGCCGCCCCCAGTACCAGCTACTCCGCTCCTCCGAGTCGAAGTTGCCCGCCATGGCCGCCTCCGCGCCTGTACGCTGGGCCGCCGCCGCCGCCGCGCGCGCGCGCCCCTCCTGCCCCGGCGCCCGCCGCCCAGCGGACCGGCTCCGGTCTCAGTCTCACAGCAGCGCCCGAAATGGCGGCGGCGGCCGCGGGCCTTCCCCACCGGAAATGACGCGCGCTTTGCCCCCTCGAGGATGCCGGGAAGGGGACCGCCGCCCGCCATTGGGAGAAGGGCAAAGGATGGCTGAAGCGAGCACTGCGCATGCGTCCTCCCGTGCGTCGCCGCCTGGCGGGGATCGGGACTGCAGCGGATGCGCAGGCAAAGACTGGGACGAGGGGTAGGGGCTCAGGCAGCAGTCGGAGGAGGTTCGTCTTTGTGCTTTGGGACACTAGGCTCTTCGCTGCACCAAGCTTCAAGTTCCTGGAAGGCCCAGAATTTCTAGGCGGCGCCTCCAGGCCAGAATTTGGAGTACAAAAGATGGATGTGGCCCCAGGGCCTGAGCTCCGGCAGACATCAGTCTTTTTCTGGTGGTTCCTGCAGCTTGTCTCTAGACAGGCTAAAGTTTTTTGTTGGCGTTGATTCATTCAGCAAACAGTTATCGACATCACCGTGGGTGCAAAGGTGATCAAGGCTGGGCCCTGACCTCACCGAATTCACCACCAGTGGGAGGAACCAGGAAGCAATGACAAAGGAATGCCAAGTGCTATGATAGGGAACCGACGAGGGGCTCTAGGAACACGATGTGGGTGGGGGGGAGGATGCTAATCCAGTCTGTAAAGGGGTTCAATATGAAGTGGCTTACCAGAGGAGGTGGCTTGAGCTGATTACTGAATGGCAAGTGGGGGAAGAGCATTCAACACAAAGGAAGCAGAATGTGCCAAGCCAGGCAGAGGTATGGAGTTCTCGGTATCGAATGTCTCAAGTCATTTGCCCAGATTCTTCTAAGCCCTAATTGTGGCCGTGGAGATCCTCGACTCTCCCTGCTGTCATGATCATGTCTGTCTCTGTATTCTATGTCTATATCTGTATTCCTGCCAACAGCCGCTCGCTGCTGCTCTATAGTCTTGCTGCCCCAGTGCATTGCACGCATCTGCCAGTGTGGCTTTCTAAATTACTGCTCTAAGTCTGTAGCTACCCTGCGTACAACTTCTAACGGTCTCCAGGTGTGAAAACTCTCGGTGTAGCTCACAGCATAAAAAGGGGCCCCGGTCTCCTCGTAACCGCTCCCGCACGAACCTTGTGTTCCTTTTTCCTGGAATATCTTTTCACTCCTTTCCAGATCTCAGTCTCAAATGTGTCCCCTGCTTTGACCGCCCACCTGTCCCTCTCTGTGTCGAGAGCGCTGCGTCCATATTATTTCCCATTACAGTTCCTACCCACCGCATTGTAATCTTTCTTTTACAGATCTGTCTGTGTCCCACGCTAGAGCTCCTCGAAGGCCAAGCATCTAGGGTGGGAGGCGCTACACGAATGTTTTACTATAACGGCTCACAGTTATGCAGGCAATGCTACCTGCCAGGCACAGTGCTAATTGCTAACCGCCTTTACATGGGTCGTCTCATTTAATCCTCTTAATAACCTGTTTGACAGCTCTCCTCATGTTACAGATGAAGCTCAGAGAGGTTAAGTAATTCGTCCAGAGCCACACAGCTGCCGGGTGGGGAGCTGGCATTCAAATCCTGGAAGGAACAGAGAGCTCTGGTCATTGCGCCATATCCTCAGACTTCCGGAACAGGAATGGAGGGGGACGCGAGGTTGGGGGAGGATGGCAGAAATAGGCACTAAAAAAAAAAAATCAGTCAGCCCTGGGTTTGGGTCTTAACATGAATAGCAGGCCTCTTCCGGATCTGCTTCACACACTCCTGGGCCTGCTGCGGGACGGGAAGGGAAGGGGAGCAAAGGCACCTTCCCTGCTGTGGGTGACTCATCGTGACCCTGGCTTAGTCACAGAGTTACCACCAGCCAGCAGCCGAAGCCGTCCCAGTGTGAATTCCGGCCCTTTGGGAAAGAGAAGTGCCTGCTCAGGGATGGCGGAGCTTTGAGGCAAAGCGGCACCCGGAGGCCGCTTGTGGGCTCTGAGGCCGTATCTCTAAACCCCCTCTCCAGGGTGTATGGATGTGACAGAAACCGTACTTTAAAAGAAGAAAAAGGGAAAGGAAGGAAGGAAGGAAGAGAAAGGATCATAACGAAGCGGGATAATAAGGAGATTGGCAAGGAGGGAGACCTAGACCCAAGGGGCTACCCGCGTGTGTTCTTCCTTGAGCACAGAGAGGCCCGCGAGGTAGGCACAGGAGTGGCGGTGGAACAAGGAGGGGGCGAGCCCATCCCTGCTCTTCCCCTCCTCCTCGCCCCTACATCCACTCGGGATTTGCAGCTGCGATGGTGGCTTTTGCCCCCCCCCATAAGCTTGAGACGTGCCCTACAAAGAATGTGACTTTCCTGCCTAGGAATGGCTCCCCATGCTGGGGTGGGGTGCGGGGCAGTTACCTGAAAGAGAAGCAGAAGTAAAATGGGAAAAGAAAGAGAAACCTGCCCCGTTCAAGAGAAAAACATACCAAAGGCCTTTACTCCCTACTCTCCTGACCAAAGAAAGGCATTCCTGATTTTAGCAGCGGGGGAGGAGCAGGAGGTCAGTGACCTTGTGTGCCTGCACTGTTACCTAAAGTAATCAGAGCTGCCTCGTACAGCTGCGCAGGCTGTGCACTGCATAACTCCACAGTATTATGTAAATGAAACCCTTGGAGTTGGGCTACTATTACACAGTTTGCTTAAAAAAAAAAAAAAAGCAAACATGGGGCGCCTGGGTGGCTCAATCCAATTTCGGCTCAGGTCATTGCGGTCCATGAGTTCAAGCCCCACACCCAGCTCTGTGCCGGCAGCTCGGATCCTGGAGCCTGCTTTGGAGTCTGTCTCCGTCTCTCTCTGCCCTTTCCCCACTCACGCTCTTTCTCACTGTCTCTCAAAATCAAATAAAAACATTAAAAACCAAAAAAATAAAAATAAAAAAATAAATGAAAATTTAAAAAAGCAAACAAAGATGATCTGTATCAAGATGACAAAAATAATACTATTTAGAGAGAAAACTGACAGGATCACCTTCCAAGAGAGAGAAAGAAAAGGTGGGTGAGCGTGTGTGGACACGATTTGGATTAGTACAAAAACGCCATTCCGCTCTGTTCTCATCCATGTAGGGAGACAGGGAGAAAGAAAGACACAGAAATCTCCAAACCTCGCTGGAGTCTCTGAACTCTGAAGAGAGAAGCACCCCATCTCCCAGGGGGCGGCCCTTAGTTTTGCCCAGACGAGGATCAGTCTCAAGAGGTGCACGCATAAGATCTAGAGGCAGACCCTGGGGGAGAGCTCTGCGAAGACACGGGAGGGGATTCCAGAAGGGTCGCGGAGAGGAGAGTGTGCTTTAGGAACCACGGCAGGAGGCCAGGCCTTCCCAGAAAGGTGAGCGAGATGTTCTCACGTGGGGACGTGCTGTGGGACTGCTGGGAACAGGTCGTCTGGGGCACCTGGCCGACTCGGTCTGCGGAGCACGCCACTCTTGATCTCAGGGTTGTGAGTTCGAGCCCCATGTTGGGTGTAGAGACGACTTAAAAAGTAAAATCTTTAAAAGAGAGAGAGAGAGAGAGTGGGTTGTGTGCCTTGCGAGGTGAAGGCCCCGCACTCCCTCCATCCTTTGCAGCGAGGCGTCCGAGAGAAGGTGTCAACTTCCTTGTCTCCGTCCTCTCTGAGCGGAGAAAGTCAAGAACATCTGAAGGAGGCAAGGCGCAGGTGGGCCCGTCTTCTCTCCTCCGCCTGCTCACGCGTCCCTGGCTCCCCTGATCCTCCTCCCTCCTCCTCTGACAAGCCTCCACTTTGCACTTGCTCTTGGCCGTACTGGCCACCCACGGCCACTCCCTCGCCTCTTCCAGGTCTCCGCCCCATTCGGCCGCCTCGGGGACACCTTCCCCGGCCAGCCCGTTTGAAAAGGCGGATGGTGCACCCACCTCTCTTTCTCCCCCTTCTCTGCCTCCTTTCTTTTCCTCTCTTCTCTGGAACGTAAGCTCCGTAAAAGCAAGGATTTGGGTGCTTTTTGTTCTTGCTGTAGCCCACGTGCCTGGCAGGGAGCCCGGAACATAAGAGGCACTAAGTAAATACTGGTCGAATGAAGGAATGGACAGAGAGTCGGGCGGAGGCGCCTGTCCCAGGCCGGATTTAGCTTCCCACGGTTGGCACGCAGCCCCCGGAGGGCCCTGGACTTCCTGGAGGCTGTGAGCAGCGGGTGTAGACCGTTCTGACTGCCTCGCCGAAGGGCAGGGCTCCTGGGCCGCGCGGGGCTACGCCCGCGACTGCGAGAGAAGGGCGTGCTCTCAGTTCTCGCTCGAGCTGCTAATTGCGCCCCGCACCACGCTTATCTTATCTGTCCGCTGCTTGTTACTACCGATCGAGCGGACGAATTACGGCGGCACTTCGTAGTCGGGGGAGTGTCAAATCTAGGCTGCGCGCACAGAGTCGTTGCCTCAAGCCCCAGAGAAGTCCCACGTCGCACAGTGTCTCCTTCGTAGGGAGCTTCTGCCCCGGATACTGAATCTCAGCTCCCGGGCAGATAGCCTGACCCCAAGTTAAACTTTCTCTTGCCTTTGAACGCTGCATTTGGTGTTCCTTCTGCTCCCCGTGCCTGTCACCCTTGAGAAGACTCTGGGCCATCTGCCGGGGAGTTCTGTGGACGCAGCCTGCAACACCCACTCCCTTCCTTCTGGAGGCTCCACTCTGATGCTCTCTTGGGAAGCCACCTGCCCCCGCTCTTGGACCATGAGTCAGGTGCGGTTCGTGCCGCTCGCGTCTGGGGCCGGGAATAGACGCATGGCCCAGACCTCTGGGGACCTAGCAGCACACAATACGCTCGTCTCCCGAACTGCAGCGATTGGGCCAGGGAAGACCCAATTCGAAGTCTTCACTCAAGCCGGTTTACTCTGCATCGGCTCTGAGACTTTAAAAAAAAATTTTTTTTCTACGTTTATTCATTTTTGAGAGACAGAGCATGAGTGGCGGAGGGGCAGAGAGAGAGGGAGACACAGAATCCCAAGCAGGCTCCAGGCTCCGAGCCGTCAGCACAGAGCCTGACTCGGGACTTGAACTCGGAACGGCGAGATCATGACCTGAGCCGAAGTTGGACGCTCAACTGACTGAGCCACGCAGGCGCCCCCTGAGACTTCTGAATTACTGGGAAAGATGCTCTTTTTTTCTACCTCCTTCCGCTCAACTCACGGAGTGAAAGCCCAGAGCTGCTGCTGACTGTGCTGCCGGGCCACAGGGCAGAGCCTGCCCGACAGCCATCTACCGGCTCAGCCCTCCTTTGTGGTGCCTCCAGACGCATTCCTCACAATGCAGTTCCAGTGCCTGCAGGCAGCCCTACCCAGGGCCCCTCAGGTTGCTAATGCTAATAAATGCCTCTTCTGCCCAAGCCAATTTAGATTTCATTTGCCACTTGCAACGGAATTTGGAGCCCATCCTTTGGGCTTTGGGTCAGATGTCATCTTCCCTGTGAAATGTTTGCAGCCTTTCTCCCCCACTGAGTCCATCACTGGTCAGCCTGCCCCCTGGGGCCTGCCCTTCCCACACTGGGCTGTTTCCCTCTGCTGGACAGTGACTGTGCGCGATGGGTCTTCCCCCGGCCCACCGCCGCGGGCCAGGCCGAGCAGCCCTTCGGTAGATAGGTAATGAAAGAGCGAGCCTGTGTTGCAGCTACAGGTTACTTCTGTTTCCCCTCCGGGAAGGAGCCCCGCCTTCCTCCTCCCGTGGACAAGGCAGAAATTCTAAGACCCCTGGTTGCCTTTTAGGGGTCCTGTCCCTTTCCTAACATTCACAAGCAGACCGACGTTGGCAAACACGTATTGCTTTATTTAGTGTTTCTCTGGATTGCAGAAGTGTCAGCGGTGGGCTGAGACCCCCAGGGGGGCAGAGGCAGCTGGGCAGCCCCCAGGCCCTCTGGGGAGGTGGGGGGAAGCAGCAGAAAGACGTGACACCTCTGCAGCTCCTCCCAAGGCCAGCCTCTTCCCTGGGCTCCCCAGACAGGCAGGGGTAAGGGCCCGGGAAAGGCCCTGTATCCTTGAATGGGGGCCAAAGTATATACAGACAGGGTGTGTGTCACCCTAAGGCATGGACTGAGGCAGGACTGCTCCTCCCGCCTGTCGGCCCCCCGGGGTGATTGCTGGTTGGGGAGCCGCACGCACCCTGCAGACACGAGCCTGTCCCTGCGAGAGGCAGTGAGGTGTGCTGAGGACAGGACTGCAGTCCTGGTTTGGCCCCAACCTGCTGGAGGAAGGGCAGGTCCCTTCTCTTGGGCCTCTGTCACGCCGGGAAGCTAGACTAGAGGACCTCTCCGTGTCCTCCAACTTCCGTGCTCTCAGACTCCTTCCCCCGCTCCAGGACGTCCTCGGGCGGGGATGACGATGTCGGGAGGGTATTTTTAAGGCAGGAAGAAGGGGGCAGGCAGAGGCGGTCTCAGCCCCCACGGGGCTGTCGGAGTGGGCTGCAAAGGGCACAGGTGGGGAGGCGGGCAGAAAGAAAGGCGCCAAGGGCATGAAGAGGAGAGAGCGGCCCCGGGCGAGGAAGAGGGCACCAGGGCCCAGACCGCCCGATCTCTCAGCTACATTCCCTGCTGGCACCAGGAAAACACATCCAGTGTGTCTTGGGGTGGGAAAATAGCTTTTTTTAAAAATAGTTTCTTACAAAGCATCAAAAAATCTCAGAGAAAAACCTCAGCAAAAGTTCCCTTCTCTCAAACATTTGGCATTGGCAGTGGGGCTGGCGTGGCGGCCTCTGTCCCCGGCTTTCCTATTGCTGTGGCCCGGCCTGGCCCACTTTGGGGGCAGCTCCCTGGCCCCCGCTGCTCCCTCAAGAGAGGGGGGAGCAAAAGGCAGGAATTGGTCGGTGGGCTTTGAGGTGTCCCTGGGTCCCTGTCTAGAAGCTCGAGTCTTTGGTAAGTGGGAAGGGGAGGTGGGGGTAAGCAAAGCGTTGGGAGGAGGTCCAGCGGGCGCCGCCATCACCGAGAGTTCAGCCGCGGGGCCACCTGTGGGGGCAGGGAGAGAAGCCCAAGTGGTGAGTGGGAAACTGCCCCCGGTGCTTCGGGTGCTTGTCTACACAGATGAGATAGACGCAGCGGCGGCCTGAGGGGTGGATGCCTGGGGGCCATGGTCCTGGGGACTCTGATCCTACTCCCATAGGACTCCCCACCCTGCCAGAGTAGGCCTTGCCCGCAGCACCCCTTGAGCCGCCTCGGCCTTCCCGCCTCCCGACGCTGCTGTTGTTATGCCCCCCGGCACCGCGGAGGCTCACGTGGCCCCGCTGTCTGGCCCTCAGTGGGCACCGGGATGAACGAGGTGGTTCGATGCCCCGTGGATGGAGACCCATGCATGAGGTGCCCCGGCTCTGCCAAGCCGCCAAAGAAGCATGGCCACCCGAGGCTCACCCGAGCCCCCGGGCTGTTGGTAGGGAGGTGGGCTGTCGCCTGCCGGCCCCACTCACCACAGCCAGGTGCCCGTTCTTGGCCTTGGTGATGAGCAGTTCCGAGCCGGGCGTGAAGTCGATAATGCCATCCCTGCCGGGGCCCCCCGCAAACGTGATGCTGCAAGGAAGCGGGGGGGCTGTGAGGGCTGCCCGCGTGCGCACGCCTGGCCCCCTGGGCACCCCTGACCGCCTCACCTGCCCTGGTTGATGTTGATGTTGTTCACGCGGTCAGCGCTGAGGGCCGTCTTGGTCAGCGTCTCAATCACGTGGTCACTCTGCAGCACCACATCCCCCTGGGGGGGTCCAGAAGGGAGAGGGGTCAGGCCCTGACCCAAGCTAGAGAACCCACCTCCGCCCTGCCTCCCAGGCCCCAAAAAGGGCACCTTCTGCTTATTGTCCTCCCGCTGCACGTGCAGCACGAAGAGGCTGTCGCTCAGACTGCTGACAGAGATTCCTGAGGGGAAAGGCAGAGGTGAGGGGTCAAGGCTCAGAGCGGGCCCCGCCCCGCCCCCCCAGCAGCCCTGGGCGCTCGCTCACCGGTCAGGTTGGCATAGTCAATCCTCTGCTTGACTTTGGCATCCTCGACAATGACCACGGCACTGGGCGTCAGCAGGAGCTGCCGGGAGCGGGCTTTGTAGCCCTTGCGGTCGTATTTCACCACAGGCACTGCGTACTGCGGAGGGAAGGCGAGGTGAGTTAGGGGAGGGGCTGAGGGGGCTCCGGGGCAGCCCCTCATCCTCTGCCCAGGCCCTGAGCACCGCCCCCCCATCCAGCCCTCAGGCCGCAGAACTGTGGTCTCACCTGGATGGGCTCAGAGCCGAGGGCCTGCAGTACCTTGGGGCTGATCTCATCTGCACCTGCAACCCAGACGGAGGGGTGGGGGGTGGTGAAGGGGGAGAGGTCAGAGGAGTGGGGAAGGGACTTAAGTTGAATGGTGCTGGAGGGCCAAGCACTGAAAGTCAGAGGCTCACCAAGCCGCGTGCTGATGAAGAGCCTGGGGACACTCTGGGGGTAATTGTCTTTCTTGCCCTTGAAGATCTCGCTAGCCACGGCTTTTTGCTGCAGCTGAGGACACAAGGGTGGAGGGAGTGGAGGTCAGAAGGGGTGGGAACCATCACGAGAGGCGGAAGGGGCAGGCCGGCCTCGGGAACCAAGACAGCCTCTTACCTTCTCTCTAGCCCCAGCACCAGGAGGCTAAGCCCTGCCACCAACCTGTCGTGAGCCCCTCCTCCACCTTGCCCCTGTCCCCACTAACAAGACTGAAAGCTTCCCAGAAGGGTTGGGACAGCATTGCCAGGGGCTAGGCTCGACTTGGGGGCTAACTCCTCATCGTTTCAGGCCCTGGCGCCCCTGACATTCAGCGCTAGCTTGGCACCTTGAAGCTGGCTTAGTGCTGATACTCTAAACTACTAACGGGTTATCTGAGCTGGAGGGTCACTCGGCAAATACGAGGCGCGACAGCCGCCAATGTCCGGCTGTGGCACCACGGCAGACATTACCAATCGATCCGACTGAATCTGATCGGCTTTTTCAACACAGGGCTCTGGGGAGCCTCTACCAGTCCAGTGGAGGTGGCCTGGAGGACAAGTCCTATTTGTCACCCAGGATCCACTCCAGCCTTGGCTTCGGGCACGAGGCCAAACAGGGCCCGGGTCCCCTCCGACAGCACGCCGTACACCCGGGGTGGGGGGAAGCGCTCCTCCTGGCCGGCACCTGAGCTGCCTGCTGCTGCCCTGCCCTCGCTGGCTAGTCCCAGCTCCCGCCCGCCGCCGCAGCGCGCTGCACACCTGCTGCTTCCACTCCGGGCTGATGCTCCGGCAGTACTTCCACACCATGTTCTTCATGCACAACTCCCGTAGAAGCTCCGAGGCCTGAGGGCAACGAGTGAGGTCAGGGCGCCTGGACGGCCCGGCTCCCTACCCTCTGAAGACACCAGGCACATGCCCACCACCGGGCCTTTGCCAGAGCGACAGCCCCTCACGCCGGACTGCCCCTCCGTTCCTGAGCCGTCTCTCTCAAAAGAACTCATTCTCCACGGCCCAGCTCCTGCTCTCCTCCCTCAGGGGGCCTCCAATGCTTCTCTGGCCACAAGATCAGTAGGTCCCTCCGCTGAGCGCTTTCACGGTCCCCAAGTCGGCAGGGAAGCCCACAGACCTCGCGCAGGGCAGGCGGCGGTGTGGGCCAGGAAGTGTCCAAGACGTTCCGCGGCAGCTGCCTCCGCAGGTTGAGCAGAAAAGAGGTGCGCACGTGGTCCAGGAAGAAGGCATTCTCCGGGCACCGGGGTGCGTGGCGCAGGATGAATCCGCGGATGAGCCTGCGGGGAGGGCGGGGGGCGCCGCCGGGGCGGGGGAGGGGGGTGAGAAGCCCAGCCGCGCCCCGCCCCCCCGCTCCGAGCCACGCCCCCGCGGGGCCCCGGTGCTCACCGCCGGATCGTCTGTGCGGCCCACTTCCTCCGGGCCGCCTTCCTCCGGCCCAGCGTTCCCCGCCACCAGGACTGGATGCAGATGGCTGCGGAGAGCACGCACGGCTGACCTGAGCCGCCTCGCCGCGGCGGCCCACGCCAGCCCCAGACCCTGCCCCTGGGCCCCCGAACCTGATCGCTTCACCCGGAGGAATTTCTGCCGCCAGTGAAAGCCCCTCCAGGCAGCCTGGATCTTCGTGGCTGCGGTTGGGAAAGAAAGGCAATGGGCCAGAGCCCTGGGGAACCGGCTCCTGGCACCGTCGGAGCTCACGGAGGGGCGCGAATGAGAGAGGGTACTGAAGGAGGGGGCGTAAGGGAGGGGGAATACATGAAGGAGTGGCGGAGGAAGCAAAGGAGTGTGGGAATCTGCTCAGAGTCTGGGTCCGGGAGCTCGACTGGAGCTGGTGAGGAGGTGGGGAGCCGAACGTGAGGGAGGTGACTTCCCGGAGAAGAGGCCCTGACCAGCGATTTCGTTCCTTCCCCCTGAACGACCCCACTGGGACAGTAAGGGGGTGCCTCTCTCTTACCCAGGCTCTGCCGCCGGACCTCCAGGGCGTCCTCCGTGGCAAACAGGGTCTTGGGGAAGCGAATGAAGATCTTGGTCCTGCGAAGGCGGCAGTGGTCAGCCCCTGCTTGCTACCCCCTGGCGCCCCAAACACTGGGCGTGGGCGGGGCCACTCACCTGCCCATCTTGTACTCTTCCGGCTTGTAGCCCAGGTGCCTGATCAGCACTGCCACCCCATCCTGGGGCCGTCCTGCCCACGTGGGCCATGTCTCTGGACACAGTGACTTGTACCTGGAGACGGGAGGAGCGGAAATGCACCCAGCCCCCACCCCAACCCAGTGCCCCTCCCCCCGAGACTCAAACAGCTTTCCTGGGCACCAGCTGGGTACTCCCACTGACTTGCAGCCCGTGAAAAGCCTCGGAGGTCACTTTGTCACTCTACCCATTTTATTTTACTCATTTTTCCCAAAACAGAATGAGCAGGGGAGGGGCAGAGGGAGAGGGAGAGAGAGAATCTTAAGCAGGCTCCACGGTCAGCAAAGAGCCCACCACAGGGGCCCGAATCTCTTGACGGTGAGATCATGACCTGAACCAAAATCAAGAGGAGGACACCTAAACGACTGAGCCACCCAGGTGCCCCACTGCACCCATTTTAAAGAGGAGGAAATTGATGTGTCCTCATCTGTCCAGGGCCATACCTAGGGCTAGAAAGTGGCAGGGAAGGAATTCATACCTGATGGACTCCCCAGCCCCAAACTCAGACCAACCACTAAGATGCTCTATCCTTTCTGAGCTGATTGGAAATTCTGTCCTCTTCATGGGCTTTTACTGCCGCCTCTGGTGACAAGCACGGGGATGCATGCCTATGGACCCCTAACCAGGTGCTCTATGAGGGCAGGGCCCTGAGGGGGGGGCGGGTGGGGGGTGGAGGGAGCTGGTGTCCTGTCCACCTAGCTTGACATTAGGCCTGCAAGCACGTAGGGTCCCCCCCCCCGGCGTGCATCCCGCAGCAGCTCAGAGGCTCAGTGTCCTAGTCTCTGAAAGGGGGCCAAGAATCCCTGTCCGTGCTCACGGGATCCAGAAATTTCCGACCCTCCTACCCCCTTTCCCTGGCGCCGAGTCAGGCCACGCCCCCACCTCTGCAGGAAAGCTTCGTATTTGCGGCGATAGGCAAAGCCGGCTCTGCGCACGCGCAGGTTCTCCATCAACCCCAGGTACTTCACCTGGTGCCTGATCAGCACTTCGTCAAAGCGGCCTGGGGGAGGGGGCACAGGGACAGGGTGGTCAGTGGACTCTCAGGGATGGATGGCTGTCGCCCCTGCAGGGACGACCCAGCCCCACAGGCCTCTGGCGGGGGTCGGCGGCAGGGGGGGGGGCCTACCTGGCTGTTTAGCATCATTGGGCTTGATGCAGCGCACGTAGGCGGGCTCCTTGGACTGCAGGATCTCCACCAGCTGCAGGAGGCTCATCTTGAACTGGGTGGCCACCTGGGCGGCCAAGGTGAACGGAAGGTTGGCCAAGGCTGTGGATCCCTGCAGCTGCGCCCCACTGGGGCAAAGCTGCGGAACCCTGCGGACGCCCCTTCCTGGAGCAGAGCAACACCAATCCCCACAGACACCCTGGGCCCTGCTCGGGCCCTTCCTTTTTGCCTCCCCCCCCACCACCCCCAACCCTGCGCACAGCAGAGGAAGAGGCCAGCCTCTTCTGGCCGGGGTAGAGACATCAGCTTAGGAACCTCACTCCTATCTAAAAACCCTGCTCGGGAGGCACCGGGATGACTCAGTCAGCGGAACTTACTCTTGACCTCCGGGTTGTGGGGCTCAAGCCACACCCCCCTCTACATCCAATCTTCTACACATTGGGTGTAGAGATTACTTAAAAAATAATAACTGCTCAGGCATCCCCACAACCCGGATTCTACATCTCCCTTTGATGACCACTCTTTTTCCTTCTGGAATTTCAGGGCCGCAGTCCTCAACAAGGTGTCCTACGCCTATACATCCAACCGCTGTCTCTGTACGCCGCTCAGCGAGACCTCGGAGGATCTCAGGCCGATGGGAGAAGCAGGCAGATTTGCCATCCCATTGAAGACAGAAGTACATGCCCGGGGGCTCCAAAAGCATCAAGGAGAGGCAACTAATCTAGTCGGTGGTGGGGTAATGCTAGCATTTCCTGATGCCCCCTTCCATTTCTGGAAATGACCCTGGGGCTGAGATTTAAAGGATGAGCCGGAGATAGCCAGAAGGAAGAGAGGAGAGAAAGGTATTCAGGCAAAGGGCCGGCCTGAGCAGAAGTCTCATGTACCCAGGGAGCTGTAAGCAGTGGAAGGATCCAGATGGGGAGTAAACAAGATAAGAGCAGAGAGGCAGGCAGATGCAGTATCATGACCGGCTTGGAGAGTCACATTAGGGAAACGGACTTCTCCTGAGGGAAAGAGGGAGCCAATGAGGAATCTGGAGGGAGGGAAGAGCAGGCCCACATCTGCATTTTGGAGGATCCCTAAGCAAATAATGTGGAGGGTGGGTGGCAAAGGCAGCCAGGAAGCCAGAGCAGGGAGGACACTGGCGGGCTCAGAGCACTGAACTGGAGTAGTGGTTATGGGGAAGGGCGGAGGAGAAGGAGTTGAGAAATACTCAGGCAGCGGAAGCGAGCAAGATCCAGTAGTTGCCTGGATGAGGGAGATGGGTCTCTGGCCCGCAGGACTGGGTGGAGGGTGATCCTCGTCCTGAGTTAGGAACACAGAAGGGGCAGGCCCGGGGCACTGGGCAGTCAAGGACCCATTTTAGAGAGCGGAGTCGGGGTTGCCCGGGAGGCACTGCAGGAGATCAGCGGATACCTGAAGCTGCAGCCAGCTGGAGAGGCCTGGACAGTGGTGCATGTGTCCCCCCAGCGAGGGGGGTGTGTGCGTGGGGAGAGCGAGGGGTACGCATCAGAGAACAGGGGACGCTGGGCGACACGCGGTCTCTGCGCCCTCCCTGCCGCCGGCGTGTCTCGGCCTGCAGGACTCCAGCTTCTCCCTGGGTCTGAGCTCCCTCCTCCTGGGCCCCGGGCCCTCCTCCCGCCACACCCAGCAGCCGCACCTCTGCCCTCAGCTCACTGGAGCTCTCCCTGAATCTGGCACCACTGGCCGCGCCTGCCTCTCCCAGCCTCTCTCTCGATGATGTCACTCTCCTGTCAACCTCCTGGTCTTTTTTGGGCTCCGCGTGCTGGTGCTGGGCCTCCCGCCGCCTACGGTACCCTCGCCACCTACAGTACCCTCCCGTAGGTCCCTCCGATAAGCACCTACTGAGTTCCGAGTTATCTCAGATGCTTCCTCTAGGAAGCCTTCCCCGACGGCTCCCCCCACTTCTACTCCCTCAGGCAGTTTGCTGTTCCCTATTGTGTTTCCAAAGCACCCTGTGCACGTCTCTATGAAAGCACCTAATCATTTTGGTCTCCTGAGTGCTAGTGACGTCTGATCTAGCTGATCGGGCGGATGCCGGCGAGTGCGGACGCAGAGCCAGGCACATATACGTGTGCGTTCCCACAAGGACTCAGGTGTTCGTGTGCGGGTCTACGGGGGGCGCAGGCGCAGCACGGAAGCCGGCACAGACGCACCCACGGGCAGCCTCCTAGACACACACGGGTGTGTACCAGTGAACACGTAGCTCACATGCACGCGGCCAACTCCCGGCTCCCGCAGGCACCCATCCACACACACACGTGCACACGCGTGCCCCCTCGGGTCCCCACAGCCTCCACACCGTCTCTGGCCGCTTCTTGTCGCTGAGCTCACTCCGGTCGAAGCATTGGCTCATAATGGGATTTTCTGAGCTGCACATGGTCTGCGAGGGCAAAGCAGGGGGTCAGGGGCACAGGGAGGGGCAGGCGGGACCCATGCCGGGGGCAGAGGTCAGTCGGTGCCCAGACCCCGGTCCCTCTCCCCAGTCTTTCTCACCTCCTTCAGGTTCCGGAAGAGAAGGTCATTGTTTTTATCCAGAAAGCCTGGGAGGGGGGAGCAGACACGAGGTGAGGGAGAGCCCCTCCCCCTGCCCACTGTGGGGACCCGGCTCTAGAATCCTCACCGGTCACGCTGTAGGTCACCTCTCCAGCATAGTGCAGAAGGCGGAACTCCCCACGGCCCAGAGATTTCCTGGTCCGCTGGTCAGCCAGCTTGTGCCTGGGGAACGAGAGGAAGCTACAGATCGCTGGCCTGAGCCGTGCGCCTTCCTGCCGAAGAGGCTCAAGAGAGGGACCGGGCACCCAGTAAGGAGCAGGTGCGCCCCAGGCCGCGCCACAACCCTCCGCGCCTGGTGGCAGACAGGGCAGGGCCATCGGCCTCCCGCACGGAGGCAGCCACGGAGGCTCAGGGAGGCAGATGGCCTCGCCCAGGATCCCACAGTGCCTGGACCGGGACGAAGGCCTCCGTGCTGCTGGGGCTCACGGGGCAGAGGGCTCCTTTCGTTGCCTGTGGCTGTCACGTGACTCCGCTCGGAGGGCTGAATGCTGCCCACTACGTTTTAAGAACGGAAATCTGCCCCCAAAGATTACTTAAGTATGAAGCACGTTTATACCCTTTAGCCCATTGTCTACTTTTTTTTTTTTTTAAGATTTTATTTTTTAAGTAATCTCTATACCCAACACGGGACTCAAGCTTACAACCCCGAGATCAAGAGTCACGTGGTCCACTGACCGAGCCAGCCAGGCGCACCCCCACCCCCACCATTCTCTACGTTTAAGGACTATTCCAAGCAACCAACCAGAGATACAGGGAGACATTTAAGGCACAGGGATGTTTGTGGCAGCCTTGTGGCCCCAGGAGCCTGGAGGCCGGCCAGGGGCCCCCAAGGGGCTGGTGAGAGCAGCGGAGTTAGACCCTTTGGAGGAAGTGTTTTGAGGAAACCTTTCTGTTTGATGATACAGGAAAATACTCAGGATATAACATTATCCTGAACCTTATACACAATAAGTTTTCGACGCTGGAAAAAAAAAAAACATATAGAAAAAGGCAGGAAGGAAATGCCTCCCATTGTGAACAGCGATGACCTCTGGGTGATAGGACAGATAACGAGTGACTTTTGCACCCATTCCAATTTTTCTCTAATGAGCATCATTATTTTTGCAATCAGAAAAAAATTTTTTGAATTTATTTATTATGAGAGAAAGAGAAAGCATAAGCGGGGCAGGGGTTGAGAGAGGAGAGAGTGAGAATCCCAAGCAGGCTCCACGCCGTCAGTGCTGCACCCTGAGGACCGTGAGATCATGACCTTGAGCAGAAGCTGGATGCTTAACCGCCTGAGCCACCCAGGCGCCCCCAGAAAAAGGTTTTTAAGGTTATGATTTTTTAAAAAGTTTATTTATACATAAATTGAGAGACCGAATATGAGCAGGGGAGGGGCAGAGAGAGAGGGAGAGAGAGAGAGAGAGAGAGAGAGAATCCCAAGCAGGCTCTGCATTGTCAGCGTAGAGCCTGATGCGGGGCTCGAACTCACAAACCGTGAGATCATGACCTGGGCCGAAATCAAGAGTTGGATGCTTAACCGACTGAGCCACCCAGGTGCCCCTTTAAGTTTACAATTAAGCAAAAAAAAAAAAAAAAAAAAAGGTAGTATTAATAATAGTAAAAAAATTAAACGCTGAAAAAAATAAAATGCTCAGGGCTTTGGCATTCGACAGCTCCAGGCCCGAGTCCTAGGTCTGCAACTCACTAAGCGTGTGATAACTTTGAGCGAGTGCCGTCGCCCCCTGGAGCCTCGGCACAGTGGAGAAAGCACCGGACCGGCTCCTCGCAGGGCTGCTTCAGGCTGGAGGAGGTGATGTGCCCCCAACATGCAGGGCAGAGGGGCCTGCTTCTCTCCTTCCCCTTCCCACGTTGGGGGGGGGGGCTCCTTAGAGAAAGAGCCACTTCCAAACAAGGAAGCTAAAAAAAAACCTCTGCAAGTTTCATTCTCAAAAAAGAATAAGGAGGGAGCCACGCTCCTCTCAGCTTCCTACTTCCAGCCGTGGCTTTGTGCGCCTGTCCTCAGCTCAGCCCCTCCCCCGGTCATCTCTCCTTGTGGCCAGGGTCTTAGGGTTGCAAGGGGCTCCCGCGCCTCGCGGGCTCTGCCCCAAGCGAGCCCTTGCCCCCCGAGCTGCCCGGCAACCCCGCTTACGTCAGGAAGTGCGGATGGTGCTTGACTGTGTCCTCCAGCTTCTCGAGGAAGGTCAGATCCGTGGCCTCCCCGGGGCGCAGACATTCCTCGTCCTGGGGGGTGTGGCGGAGGGTGAGGGCTGTCTCAGGGCAAGGGCCGGAGGGCACAGGCGACTCAGGGGCATCGTGCCAGGAAGCGCAGACACAGGGGGCCGGGGCAGGCCGTAGGGAGCCGCCCACAGACAGCTTCCAGCCCAGACGGGCACCTCCCCTCACCCTCCACCCGCAGCCCTTCTCGGTCCCTACTCAACCCCAAACTCGGGCCCTCTGCGGACAGGCCTAGAGAACAGAGAAGGGAGTGACGTCCTCCCGCCCGGCCCCCAGCACGAGTCCTCGGAAGAGCAAAGGACTCACCAGAATAGAGATGACGCCCTTGAACTTCTCCTCCACCAGGTCGCAGATGATCTTATTGTTGAAATACTGGACGGGCTCCCACTGAGGGGCGAAAGGGAAGGAAGCCTCGTCACGGGCCCCAGCGCCTCGTCCGGGAGACCCCGGTGCCTGGCTTCCCACGGGGCGTCCGCAGGGACAGCCGGAGGCTCGCACCCACCGCGATGCCCTCTGCCTCATATTCCTCCTGCTCCGACTTGAGGGTGAGCTCGATGAAGAGCTGCTGCAGCTTCTCGTTGCAGTAATTGATGCAGAACTGCTCAAAGCTGTGAGGGAAACAGAGGAGCCCGCGGTAGTACAAGGGGGACCCGCGACCAGGAGCGGGGCAGGGACGGGATGGGGCCTCTGAGCGGCTAAGGGAAGAGACACGGAACAGGACCCACGGGGGGCAGGAACACACGAGGCGGGCGGGGGTGGGGGGGAAGGAGAGGACCCAGGACGGGGGAGACGGAGGGGAGACGGGCAGGTGGGAGGGGGGTGCTGACCTGTTGTGCTGAAACACTTCAAAGCCGTAAATGTCCAAGAGGCCGAGGACCGTGGTGCTCCGCCAGCTGGGGCTCTCGGCGTCCTAGGGCCAGTCGTTCAATCGAGAGGCTGGGGCCCGGCGTCTGACGCCACGCGGCCCCGGGCCTCCCCGGACCACCCCCCATTCCTGCTGCGTCGGAGGCAGCACGGGCCAGGGCCACAAGCTCACCTGGGAGGCCAGCGACCTGTTGATCTTCCTGACCAGCCAGGTGAAAGTGCGGCTGTACACGGCCTTGGCGAGGGCGTCTCGCGCATACGCAGCCTGTTCCAAGTTCAGCGGGCTCAGGAGCTGCCGGCCGAGGTGAGACAGGAGATGACTGCCACAGACCCCTTTCCAGCCCCCTCCCGTGTGGGCTCCGGCCCCACGCCAGAAAGCCACGACCGCTCTGTCCTCGGGCGGCTGGTGAGCCTGGGGGGTGGCGCGCGCGGGGGAGGCCGCGGCGGCCGCATCAGAGGGAAGGCGGTACAAGGGCAGGAGGCCGCGTCCCTGCAGGCGGGGGTCTCAGAAGAGGCCTCGGAGCGCCCGCACCCCCGCCACCCCCCACGCCCTGGGACAAGGGCCTGGCCTCACCTCTTCCCCCTT
The DNA here is from genome assembly GCA_030068075.1 of Paguma larvata. Lineage (NCBI taxonomy): Eukaryota > Metazoa > Chordata > Mammalia > Carnivora > Viverridae > Paguma > Paguma larvata. The sequence goes on from CM057843.1 coordinate 9,497,828, forward strand.
GGCGATGATCTTCCTGTGCGTCAGCGCTTCCCGCAACGTCGAGCCTTCCACGCCGAGCAGCTGCGGAGGGAGGGGGTGGGCATGGTGGGGTGCGGTCCTCCTGGCCCCAGCCCCTCCGCCCCGCCCTCCGCCCCCGCCCTCCGCTCACCCCACTCACCCTGGTCAGATACTTGAGCTGGTTCTCGGTGGTGACCTGGGCGTTGCTCTCCTCGTCAGCCGCAAAGTGGATGTTGCCCAGATGCAGGACACTGGCCACAATACTCAGCAGGTCCTGGGCCAGCGGGGAGGGGAGAGGTGGGGGGGGTCACAGGAGGGGCGGAGCGCCGAGGAGGGCCCGCAGTGACCGGTCAGATGGGGCGGGGACCAGGTCGGGGAGCGTCTGAGAGAGAGGAGCTGTGAGGGCCGTGACAGCGGCGCGGCGGGAGGAGGGGGGTCCCCGGCGCGGCCTCACCTCCACTTCATCTTCAGTGAAGTCGATGACCGTCAGAGCCTTCCTGACGACTTTCCAGTCACTCTTGTCGTTGATGGACGAGACTTTGGCACACTGGCCCTGGGGGGAGGGCGGAGCTGGGTCACCAGCCCCACGCGCGCAGCGCTGGCGCGGCGCTCCCCGGGGGGCACCCGCCGGCCCACCTGCGGCTCACCTTGACCAGGTACAGGTAGCTCTGGGGGTTCCGCTCCAAGCCCAGCCTGCGCAGCAGCTCCTCCTCGCCCCCTTCCAGCAGCTGGTAGAAGACGTGGAAGTTCCTCTCGCCGTGGTTCTGGTGCACCACTCGGGACTTCTCCAGCAGGTAACTGAGGATGTGGCCACCCACAGGCGCACCCTGTGGGCAGGGCAGGACGTGGTGGCTGTTCGGGGGGCTCGGGGACGGGCTCCGTCTTCCCCCTCTTCCTCTGCACTCCTGGCCTCTAGTTCTAGAGCTATGACTAGCTGCATGGGCTCAGCGAGCCACCCCCTCTGGCCTCAGTGTTCTCATCTGAGAAATGGGCACATTTCAGCCCTACCTACCCGGCCACTCCACTTGGCTGTGCGATGAGCCACTTACACTCAACAGGCCTGGAACCGAATTCCCGACTCGTGGTGTCCCCCTCCTTGGACTAGCTCCTCTTCCCATCTTGGACAATGGTCGCTCCGCCCCTCTAAGCATTTGGCCCAAAAAGTCTGTCCTCCTCTCGGAAGCCTCTTTCCGTCCCTAACCTCGCGTCCCGTCAGGTAGCCAATCCTGCTGCTTTAACCCTCAAAACATCCAAAACTCTACACTGCCGCCACACTGGTCCCAGCCACTGTCATCTGTCACCTCAGCTTAATAACCACCGGCCTCTGGACTGGTTTCCCTGCTCGGCGTGCTTCTCCTACCATCTACCCTCGACAAAGCGCTAGCGGGATCTGTTTGCGAGCAATGTCACATCACGACACACTTCTGTTCCAAACCCTCCAACGGCTCCCCTTCTACTTGGAGTTGTTTTGTTTTGTTTTGTTTACTTATTTTTGAGACAGACAGAAACCGAGCGTGGGTGGGGGAGGAGCAGAGAGAGAGGGAGACACAGAATCCGAAGCAGGCCCCAGGCTCTGAGCTGTCAGCACAGAGCCTGACTCGGGGCTCAAACCCACGAACCGTGAGCCCATTGCCTGAGCCGACGCCTGAGGCTTAACTGACTGAGCCACGCAGGCTCCCCTACTCAGAGTCTTTTGAAAAGTTATTACAGGGGCGCCTGGGTGGCTCAGTCGGTTAAGCATCCAACTTCAGCTCAGGTCATGATCTCACGGTCTGTGAGTTCGAGCCCCACGTCGGGCTCTGTGCTGACAGCTCAGAGCCTGGAGCCTGTTTCAGATTCTGTGTCTCCCTCTCTGCCCCTCCTCTACTCATGTTCTGTCTCTCTCTCTCTCAAAACTAAATAAACATTAAAAACTGTTAATAAATAAATAAATATATAAGTAAATAAATAAAAAGTTATTACAGAGACCCGAAAGTGCCTGCACCATCCAGCCTCCTCTCCTATTCCCGGGCGCCTTCTTCTCTGACCTTGCTGTCCTTAAACACACCAGGTACCCTCCTACCCCAGGGCCTTTGCACTGGCCTGTCCCTCTGCCTGAATTCTCTCTCCCGGGTACCCGCACGGCTTGCTCCCTGTCTCCAACGAGCCTTTACCAAAATACTACCTTCTCAGCGAGGTCTACCCTATCTGCCTGATTTACAATAGCAAGCGCCTCCACCCCTTACCTCATTGTCACCTAAATTACATCTTTCAGTTTACTGTCTATCTCCCTGGAGGCAGGGGTTTTGTCTGTTTGGTCTCACTGCTGTGCCACCGGCACCTGGAACAGCAGCTGGCACGCAGCAGGCGCTCGATGAACACTTGCTGGTACCGAAGACCCAGAGAGCGGGCGCCTGCTCCCTGGCACCCCCACTCCCCTGCCCTGCTACACCCACAAGTACCTTGAAGTCAAACTGCACATCCATGTACTTCCCGAACCTGCTGGAGTTATCGTTCCGGAGGGTCTTGGCATTTCCGAAGGCCTAGGAGCGGAGCGGGGCGTGAGGGGTGTCTGGGGTCCTCCACCGGCCCCCCCTCTCCCCGCAGACGCCGAGGTCCCCTCACCTCCAACACGGGGTTGCTCTGCAGCAGCCGGTCACGCACGGCACCCCCCCTCTCGGGGGCTGGGCAGGTCTCGGCGTAGAACTGCAGCAGCCGCTTGGTGGCCTCTGTCTTGCCTGCCCCGCTCTCCCCAGAGATCATCACCGCTTGATCCCGGCGCTCGGTGCGCAGTGCCCGGTACACGGTGTCGGCCACCGCAAACCTGGGGCAGACGCGTGTCAGGAGCTTAAGGGATGGGAGTGGGGCAGGGCAGGAGGGGGGGCACGGGGAGTCCCATTTTCCCCGTATCTGGTTGGAGTTTGCTTGTGGGTCAGACTTGGGCGTACCCTCACGGATGGGGATTGGGGGACCCTCAGGGGTGTGGGTCAAGAGGGGGGTCCTTCACACTGAAGATGGGGGTCACTTTGAGATGGAGGACTCAGGAGATCACTCACAGGTGGGAGGTGGGGGTCGCAGAGTCACTGAGGTGGGGGAGCCATGCCCAGGAACAGTTGGGGGTAAGGAGCTGGGGGTGTGAGTTGGGGTGGGGGCTGGGGAGGCCCCGCCCAGATGGGGTGGAGGGATTCATCTCAAGTGGGAATCGGAGTCACTCTAGGGTGAGGGAGCGTGGGACCCCTCACACATGTGAATAATGCTTCATCCCAGGTGGCAGGGCAGGGATGTTCTAGAGCGAGAGTCAGGTGGGGCCATCCCCGGTGGAGGTGGGGGAGGGGCACTCACAGGTGGGGTGGCACCTCATAGAAGCTGACACCCCGGTAACGCTCCATGTGCTGCCGGCTGTAGATCTGCAGGTCCCGGTAGGGGTTGACAGAAACCAGGACGGGGCCGATATAGGTCTGGGGGTTGGGGGAGGAGAATCAGAAGTCTCTCCCGGAGGCTCCTGGTGCCTCCTTCCCCCTCAGACCTGTGTCCGTGCCCCCCCCACACCCCCTTTCTCTTCCCACGTGGGGCTCACATAAATGAGGTTCTCCCGGAACCGTCGCCGCAGGTTCTCGATGAAGGCTGCCTCGCTGGTGAAGTTCTCCAGCAGCACGAAATCCTGTACCCCCACCCGGTCGCGGGCGGTCAGCGCGCTCTCCATGGTCACCCGCACCCCGTCACTGCCCAGGGCCTGCAGGGAATGGGCCGCGGGACAGGGTCAGAGCCAGCAGGGTAAGGTAAGGCTGCTTCTCTTCCACCTCCGCCTGTGGGACTGGGAGGGCAACCAGGGGCACACGCACACGGGACACAGAGAACACTCGAGACACGGACCATGCTGGGTACAGGGGCTGGGTCGCAGGAAGCCGGCACGTGGAACATTGAGGACATGGGTCACACAGAACAAGGACCATGTGGGGCCGTGGGACCTGCACACAGGACACTGGGGCACAGAAGACCCAGAGGACACGTGAAGCAAGGCCACTGAATCCAGGCAGGCCCTGCTTTTGTGTAGAGAAAGAGGGGTCACGAGAAACTCCCTGGAATAATGGAAAGAATGCTCTGTTGACCTTGGACAAATCCCCTCCTCTCGCTGGGTCGCTTCCTCCTCAAGGAGGAGGAGTTGAGTTAGACCAGGTGACCTCAAGTCCCTTAGTTCTGGGCCACGTGTGACAGGTGCTTTGGAGGACAAATGGCTCGGAGTGAATTCTGCAGGCAGGGTGGGGCCGTCTCTGCCACCCCCCCCTCACCGAAATCTCCAGGGGGAGAGAGTCAAGGACCAAGCAAGGACCAATCCCAGGGGAGAGGGATTTCCCCAGAGGGCCTCCCATCGCAGGCGGACTCAACACCCACCCCAGAAGTTGCGGGGGAAGGGGGGGAACTCCTTCCCATAGCTGGGCCACACCCTCTCCTCCAGCTGCCAGCCTCCCCAGACAGCCTCCTCCTGAGAGCCCCAGAAGTCTCAAGGGGGTGGGGGTTTTACCACGGAAAGCCCAGCGGGCTCCAGAGCACACATGCTCAACGCCGCCCTCACCCCACGTCACACTCTTTAAATAGGGGTAGAGGGGGGTCTAGGAAACTGACGTCGAGAGTGTCAATGTCAGGGGTCGGAGAAAAGCAAGGCGGCAGTGGTGGGAGGGGAGTGTAGATCCCAGAGAGGCCACCAATTCTCCAACCACAAAGCATCCAGTTCTCTGGCCTGGGGCACCCCTCTGGGTCTGGCCTGCTTCTCCCAGGCTCGTCCCTCACCGCCTCACCCCCCCTCCACCCCCCGCAATCCTGTCCCGAAGCGGCTGCCAAATCTGGCCGAAGCTCCCGCCCCCCGGCTCTCTGGGCGCCGGGGCTCGGTGCTCTCGGCTCTCCCTGAGAGCTACCAGCCCGGCTCTGGGTCCGAGCGCTCCGCGGCCCTCCTTGCCTCCGCCTCTTCCCCCTGCAACTTTCCGGGACGGTTTTCCACCCGAAATTCCTGGGCCGCGCCCGCTTCCTGGCGGGGCCGAGGCGGCGCTGCGGCACGGAGAGGGACGCCCGGGACCCCCCGCCCCGCCCCGCCCGCCCCCTCCCTCCGCTCACCGACGCCCGGTAGCGCATCCTGCCCGGCCGGTCTGGCGCCCTGCTCCGCTGCCCGCGCTCTCCGCCCGGGGCTCGGCGGCGGCGGCGGCGGCGGCGGCGGCGTCAGCGAGGGAGGGGCCGGCCCGCCCCCCGCACCGCCCCCTCCGCGGGCCTCGGGAGCGCGGGACTCCCCGGCCGCCCCCGCCGCCCTCGGGGTTCGCACTCGGGGGGGTCCCTGCCCAGCTGGTGGGGGTGGGGTAGGAACTACGCGGGATCTCGGCGCGGGGGTGGAATTGGGGGGCGGGGCTCCCCGCCGGGGCAGGGGCTCCGCCTGAGTCAGGTTTTCCAGGAGGGACGTTGTTGGTTCCAGGGTGGGGCCCGGAACCCGCACGGCCGCCGCGTCTACACGGACCCGGAACTCACTTCCGGGCTGTCTCTACACTACACATCTGGCCAGGCGCACGACGAGAGGGGAGGCCCGTGGGTCGCGAAAGAGGCAGGATTTCCATCTCCCCTCACCCCAACCTCGAGTCCCGGGAAAGTTAAAAATAGACCGAAATGTCCAAATACGGCCGGCGCGCCCAGGCGGGCGGAGCCTCGGTGCGGGACACTGTCCACCCCGATATACTCCCTGGGGGGTGGCCCAGTGTCCTTAAGGCCCAAGAAAATCTCTTTAGGTTCCCGAGTCAGGACGGAGCGCGCATCCAAGCGACGGCCACGGTCACAGGGAGCCTTTGCCGAGCGCGGAACGGAGGTCTCTTTCTCCCATCCGGGAAATGTACGCCCGACTTCCAGCATTTGGGGCCTACACCCTTTTCCCCTATCCCAGACAGCCTAACGAGGACCTCTGTGCCTCGCTCAGGGGCTCGTCTCCTCTCTTCCTCCTCTCTTGTCCCTCTAGATCCCCCCGGACACTCTTCTCCCAAACCAGCCCCACCCGCTCTGGGGTCTTGAAAGACACTTGAGGGGCAAACTCTAGCTCAGATCCCATCGCTGGCAGAGGTGGTGATGGTTAAAAGGCTTTGGTGCTTCCAAAAGGCTGGGCCATTTCTTTCCAGCTGTATGGCTGGGACCAAGTCACTTAATTTCCTAGAGCTAACTCTTCATCCTTAAGATGTGGCTAATAGCTGCCTTACAGATTGTTAGGAAGGCAAAGATAGAGCGCTAAGGCACCTCCCAGTCCCTCAACAAGCACTTCCCTCTCTCGGACCGACATTCATTCTACACGTGCTTGGGACAGACCTACTAAGAGCTAGGCCCTGGGCCAGATAGGTCACACTTCCTATCTAGCGGGGAAAGCCCCTTAGGCGCATCTGCCAGTTACATACAGCTCTCGTCGACTTTACCTGTTCCCCACCTGACAGATAAGGAACCCAAGGCGCAGTGACACTGACTTGTCTTGGGGGGAAAGGCGGAGCCGGGACCTAAAGCCCCAGCATGCCCCTCGGACCCAGGCTCCCCGGAGAGGGGGCGAGGCTGCGGCAGGTGCGGGCTGCAGCCTCGCGGGGAGGCTCATTACCTCGAGAACAACAGCCCGGCCGGAGCCGCGGCCCGGGGGACCTGGCGGGGGGGTGCACCAGCTGGGAGATGGGGCCTTGCAGAGGGGCGAGGGACCTGAGTGCGCAGCTGGGAGATGGGTGGGAGAGGAAGGGGGGCATTAAACGCCACCGTCAGAGGCGGGCTCAGGGAGCAAGGGGGCGCCCTCTGCGGCGCCCCAGGTTTAAAATCCAGAAGGGCACGGGAGCGGGGAGGGTTCTCAGCTTCCAGCCCACCCAGGGTGCGGAGTGCCTTTGGATACTGGGGGAACGAGGTCGAGCGAGCCCCCACCGGCAGCACGGCTCCCTGCGGTAAGGGGGCGACAGGGTTGGCGCGGCGGCCGCCCGAGGACCGCTGAGGAGGAGCGGGCAGAGGGCGGAGCTTCGCGGCCGCAGAGCCCGCCCCGCCCGCTGCCGCGTCAAGCGGCTGGAATGAGGGGAATCCGCGCGCGGAGGGGTCCTGCCGGCCGCCCCCGCCACCCCCACCCGGAGCCGCGCCGCCGCATTCCCGGGATGCCCGCTGGCGCCCCCGCGGCCGCCGCCTGGCGGCGGAAGGAGGGGGCGTCTTCGCTGCGGGGCAGGCCTGAGGGGCGGCCCCCGCCCACCCCACCCCGCCCCGCCCCGCCCCACTGGACGGAAGCGCCAGCCCCAGGGAGGGGGTAGGGAGGCGGGGAACCGAGGGTGTCTCAGTGCCTGAAGCTTCCTGCGTTCTCAGCGCCGGCCTACAGTACTCCCTTCAATGCTCCCAAGCCAAGCCATTAGGTCTGTGTTATTACCCCATTCTACAGACGGGGAAACTGAGTCTGGGCAAGCGAATGACTTGTTCGAGAACCCAAGACTAGTAAAAGGAGGGGTGGGATTGGAACCGGGAACGCCAGCGCTCCCTGCTTCTGCAGGGCTGCCCTGAGGGAGAGAGGCAGGCCCGCTGGCTGGTGGATTTCCAAGCTTCCGTTTCTCTGTTAAGGGTTAACTCGCTACCCTGCCAGGCTGTGACCTTCCTCAGTAACCCCGTGACTGCAGTGCCCGGTATACAACCCTGTCGGTGCTGTGTGACTAGACATGTAGGCCTTAGAAGTAGCAGCTAGGGAGTTGGCCCCTGCCTTCGGGTCCCCAGCATGGCCCTGCACCTAGGGGCAGGCTGCAGGCTGGCGAGAAGCCACGCCACATGAGTGACCCAGGACTTATTTCCCAAGACTACCTCTGGGTATCCTCCCACCTGTGTCGTGTCCTCTAAAGGCAGGGATGGGACAGGCCCGGCAGACCTGGGTTGTCCTGTGCCCTTTACCTAGTGTGGGCCACGTACCCTCAAGACTGACCTCTGGAGGAGCGGGGAAGGCGGTGGGCAGCCTCAGATGTTCCAAGGGCCTCAAGGGACCCTTGCAGGTCTGGAGAGGGTGTTCGGAGCATCCCCGGATTTCTGCTAGAAGCTGATTTCCACCGAGGCAGCCTTCTGGCCTTTTGGGGAAATGGAATCATAGCCTCTCTCATCCACAGTGCAGTGCTGGGCACAGAACAGGTGCTCAGTTTACATTCATCGAAGGTATCTTGGGTCCGGGCCCAGGCTGCCCCACCAAGGACTGTTCCAGACTCAAGGGAACTGTTGTGAGGGGCAAGGGAGATGAAAGGTGGGGACTACAGGGCTCTACCTGATGGATTGTTCACAGGGCCCCAGTCAAGGGCTGTACACTCTGGCTCTAGAATCATGGGTCTTTGGCCTGCCAGACACCTCTGCTTGGGGGTCCAGTGGAAGTAAACAGAGCACTTCGCCCCCAGACCCATCCTTCTTGTTCCGTATTCTGCGTGTAGAAAGGAGGAAGACACCTCCAGCTAGTCGTCGCCATCTGGCATCAAAAGGCCTGTTCCCTTCCCTCCATTTCTCACACCAAGGAGTCATCACCTGCTAAAGCCTTCCCTCTGCCCCCCCCGCCCCCCCGCCGTTCACTCTCCTGCTCCCGGACCAGGCAGCAGCCTTCAAACTGCCCTTCCAGCCTTCCTCCCTCCAATCCATTTTCCCATAACAGCCTGTAGTATTTACAAATGCAAATCGATCAATTAACATCTTATGTTAATAGAGTGAAAGTTTATAGGGCACCCTTCCTTGTGCCAAGCCCATACTTCACACCCAATGCTTCTTGCCAGGAACCTGAATCTAGGCCCCAGCAGCCCCCTCTGTCCTCAGCTTACCCCAGTGCACCGATGTTCTGTGTGACCACAGGCGCGGCCCTCTCCAGTCCCTTCTTTCACCACCGAACACAGCCAGGAGGAACTGCTCCCATCCCTATCACACGTGGCTCTCTCCCTAAGCTTCTTGTTTTTGCACCTGCACCTTCATTGGTCCGGGGCACCCTCCCTCTCCCCACCTGACTGACTCTTAGTCATCCTTGAAGACTCAGCTCAGGTATCACCTCCTCCAGAACCCCTTCCTGCCTCCCCCAACACACAGCCCCCTCCATATCTCGTCCTGCTCTAATCGCGGTTTCCTGGTCTCTCCCCGGAGACTACTGCCTCCAGGGTGTACACCCGGCTAGGCGCACAGTAGGGGCTCAGTAACCCCTCGTGGACGCCTGTATGAATGAACGAATCACAGAGCCCAGAGCGTGCCGGGAGTTGAATACGGCCGTGGGCCAGCCATTCATTCTCTCATTCACCTCCGAGACCCCGGCCGCCTCACTCACAGGCGCCCAGGCGCTGGGAAGCTGGCACGGCAGGGCCCCGGGGGCGGAGTACGGGAAGGGGCGGGGCTCGGGCGTCCTCTCCGGAACCCAGAGGCAGCCCAGGCTGTCCGAGGGGCCCAAAGGGCCCACAGGGGGCCTGGATCCTGCCACCCCAGCCGCCTCTCCCCGCCCTCACGTTACCTGCAAGTAATCTAAGTCTCCACGAGGCCGAGCTCTGGGACCCCTCCCGGGCCGGGCCGGGCCAGGCCGGACCGGGCCGACCCTCCGCCCCAGCGATCCCCAGGCTGGCGACCCCCGCCTCCCGCACGGCGGCTCCGGGCTGGGCTCGACTCTCGGCCGCCTGCCCTTTCCCTCTTCCCGCCCGCCAGCCGAGCCCTCCCGGGACCACGAGGCTCCTGCGCGCCCTGCGCCCGCGCCCCCCCCCCCCCGTACCCACCGGCTCGGCTCTTCGGGTGCGCAGGCGGGGGCCAGGCTGGGCGGCGTGGCCGGCTAAGGAGTCCGCGGCCCCGGCACGCTCTCCCCGCCCAGGGCCCGCCCGGGGCCGGGCCGCTGCCTGTCGTCATCCCGGGCAGGGCCCAGACCCGGGCGCGCGCGCGCGAACCCTCCGGCCCCGCCCCGCCCCAGCCGGCCCCGGCCCTGGCCCTGGCCCCCGCCCGAGTCCGCACACCGACTCGGGGCCGCACACTCCGCCGCCAGCTCCCGGGACCGGGCGCGTCGCGGACACACACGGACACACGCACGCGCACACACACACACGCGCTCACGCGCTCTCCTCCACACCTGGCCCACTCGCTGCAGTGCTGGGTGGAGGGGGTGCATTTCCTCACCCTAGGGCCCCTTTGCATCCTCAGAGCAACCCCGACCCCCACCCCGCTTTTGCCAGGCCGGGTCAGTTCTTCCCCACTTGTGACTACCTGTCTCCCTTCCCCCTCCTTCCCTGCCGAAGCTACTGCTGTGAGCTGGCCAGTCCTGCTTCTTTGGGCTGGAATGAAAGGGAGGCATTAATTGAACCGGTACTATGCGTCTGGGGCTTTGCGTGCACCGCTGGTCCTCTGGCCCCAGAGCGGTCCTGTCACCTACTGTTATGCCCAGTTTATAGCCCAGCCTACTGAGGATCAGGGAGCTAGGAGAGAAGGGATTCACACTTAGATCCCTGCTTTGAAAAACCCTACTTCTAGAGTTGCTTAAACTCTTACCCCTTCCTTTCACTTACCCCTTCTTGTCCGGTCTGTTCCTATGCAGCCAAAGCTCAGAACCCCTCCCCGCTGCTCACCTCTTTCCTGAGGGGCTTGCTTGAGAGGGAGCTGCCGCGCCCCGGGGAGATGCTGCCACCCTTCCTCCCGGCCCAGAGCGTCCCGGCTTACGAGCTTGCAGGGCCTGTGGGGATGAACCACGCGGATGATCTCCCCAGTGGGTACCAGCTCCACTTGCAGTGCCATTCCGCCGACAGAGAGCCAGTGTGCTGAGCAAAAGCCTGCCTGCCCGCTGGCTCTGGCTGCTCTCCGAGTCAGGAATCTGGTCTCACACTGGGATGGCCACTTGGTTCGGCTTCAACTCCTGCCCCAGGGGATGTGTCTGGTCCAGCGCCTCAGGACACAGCTGGAGCAGCCCAGGTCTGATTGGGAGGCCTCTTGGCCCAGCGGGCTGGGGCAGGAAGAGGAGGGGCTGAGGGATGGAGGAAATGCCTGTTGTCCCAGGTAACCAGAGGAGCTGATGCAGCCACCCGTGGGGGGACCCCGGCCTCCAGGTCAGAGGGTCGGAGGGTCTTTCCCCCCAGCAGCCCATGGCCAGGCCTCTCCTGCTCACCGGTGTCAGCTGCAGAGCGCAGTGTTCCCCAAACCAGAAGCGCGTCCGCCCTAAGCCAACGGGATCCATCGCTAGCCACTGCCGCTCGGGCGTGTTTCCCCAGCGTGCCTCCCTCCCCACAGCAGCAGGTAAACCCCTTAAGTTTGAGAGGCCAGAGCTGCTGGGGGCTGGCATGCTGAGCAGACGGGTGTAGCCAGACAGGCAGGAGGACACTGAGAGGAGGCCCCTGTCCCACCCTCCTCCTCTGGAGCTTTTACTGCTTGGGAAGTTGGTCCCCAGACTCCTTGGCTCTGGGCAGCCTTAGCCCTGTTGGCTTCTTACTTTTCCATAGCACCCTCAGGTGCCCCTCACCCCCGGGGTTCCTGTTTTCTTCTTCATTGTTGCTAAATCACGGCTGACACTTTCCTGGCCTGGGAGTGAGCCCTCAGGTCTTCAGCCATTCCTTATAGGAAGTGAGAAGGGGAAGAGGATGGGGAAAAGTGACCTTTCCAGAGGGAGGCACTGGCCTGGGAGGGGGTGGAGTCCAGTGGGCTGGTGCCGGCCTTGACAGCCCCCTGGACGGGCACCTTCCCCCCGGGGCACCCTTTCCTTCCCTCCCCACAGCTTCCCCCGCCCAGGAAAGGCCGGCAAAGCTTCCTTCCTTCCCCTGAGCAGCACATCTATCTCGGGCAGGCTCATCCCCGGTGGCCACACAATGGCCCTTATCAGCTGTGGAGCCAGGCGCAGAGCCCCAGCGTACACCAAGTCTCACTTATTTCCTGTTTCCACCCAGCGGGTCAGGGCTGGGCCCAGAGCGGCCATATCCTGACTGGGGCCAAGAGGAGGGAGAACACTCCCCCTTCCCCTTCCCGGCCTCTCAATCGCTGGACTCGCCCCCCACCCCCAGGCCAGGAGGGGGCCCCCAACAGGAGGCAGGGGTAGGGATGTGTGAAGACTTCAAGGGGAAGGGGAGAAGCCCGCAAGCAGAAGGGGGGGGACCCTCGAGCGCCAGCCCCGGGGCTCCATTAATCAGAGCGAGGAGGTAGGCATGCTGTTGCTTTGGTTGCTTTTGCAATTGTCCTCACAATAATCTTGTGAATGGATTCATTATTTGTGTTTTACAGACAGCCCAGATTCCTGTGTGGGTAGAGGTGGAACTCCGATTCCAACCCGGGTCTTGACCTCTTTCCTGGGTTTCTGGCCCCGCGCGACACCACAGCTGCCTGTGTAATTTTGGAAGGATCACGCCACTGCTTTGAGCTTTGGCTTCTCTGTTTGCCGAGTGACGGGGGCCATGGGGCAGTGCCCACGATGGTCCCGCACGTGTGAAGGTGGGAGGTGGGCAAGTGTGAGCGTTCGGGGTTCCTCGGGTGGGGGTGTGCTGGGGCAGGGACGGAGGACACCATGGAGAGCTTGGGGCCAGGAGGATCTGGGAGAAGGTGGGGCAGAGAGAAAAGATGGTGACATTTCTGGGTAGCTGAACCTGGGGCCAAGGCTCAAGACTACGGGGAGGAGCGATGCACCAGTGAGTGCGGAGTAAGCATCTTTTCTGAGTTGTCAGCTCCCAGAAATGCATTCTGCTTCGCAGCAAAGTAAAAACGAAGTGCCTAACCACATAGGCGGCTCGCCCCAACTGCGCCAGGGATCCAGAGGGCCATCGCCCTGGAACCCCATCCTATGCCCACCCAGGCAGTATCCGCCACTCTCAGACACGATCTAGTCTGGACCTACTGGGCCCTCGTCCTAGAGTCTGGCAAGAGCCCATTACCAGGTGCCATGGAGTCGCACCGCCACCACCACCATCACGGAGTCAGACACGAGTGTAAAAGTCAGGTTTCTAATTTTCCCCCAGTACAACAGACACAGGACACAGACAGCCGTGGCCCACTAGAAGCCGGGGGGGACAGTTCTTGATGGTACGCATGGCTCCCAGGGTGGAGTATGCATCATAGAGCGACTGCAGTGTCCCTCAGTCTCAGGTCATAGGATGGGCATGACGGTCCCAGAGCAGGCTCCCTGAGGTGTCTTCTCCTGGGAGAAGGGCTGTGGAATCACCAGTGGCTGGAGGCAAGTGGTGGGAGGTGGGACGGAGTGCCCACACAGCGCCTAGAGAATGCTCTCTGAAGACCCTCCAGGCGGGATTCTCCAAAACACCTAGATTCTGGCTCTCTTCTCTGCCTGCCTCCACTTCTGGGTGCTAGGGCCGTCTAGAGAGAGGGCAGGTTTCTGGCCAGCGACCGCAGCAAGGGTAGGGGCAGATGAGCACGACTGGGTAAGGAACACCCTGGAAAAGTCTGTGCCTTCATAAGAGGGCAGGTTGGGGCGCGGAGCCTGACCCACCAGCACAAGTCAATCTGGGTTCAATCTTCTGCTCCGGCCCTTGGACATCCTGGGGTGGGGGCACTGGCAGCAGGACAGTCATCATCTTGCCCATGACCTCTACATGAGAGCCTGGGTGGAGGGGCCCCTCCGACCTGCCCACTCAGCCCTTGCCGAAAAAGCAGGGACCCCAGGGCTGCTTGTGCCAACCGGTCTAGGGAGCCCGTGCCAATGTGAGCATCCCCCCTCCCGGCCGGCCTGAGGCCCAGGATGGCGTGATAGGAATGCAGGCCCGTGCCAGATGGGGCATGTGCCTGGCAGGCCTGCTGGGGCGGGACTGGAAGTGTGTGTGGGGAAAATCAAGCAACGAGATGGAGGCTGGAGGGTCCTTCCCACGTCCAGTGGTCTGTCCCAGGTCTTCACTGTTGACAAACTAGCTGGTGGCACTCACGTCTCAGCAACAGAAACCTGTATTTGAGTGGCCAGTTCCAGAGATCTGGACTGGAGAGAGAGCAGAGGAGTGTGGCTAGAGCTTGCCCCGGGAGGTGGAGGATACCTGCTGCCTCTTCCGGGGGCTGGGCCCCCCGGCGCTCCCGGCAGTGGGAGGCAGAGCTGGCTGCCAGCTCTGGCCTCCGCCCTGGATCCACTCTCGTCCGGGCTCAGATATGTGGTTGGGCTTCACCCAGTGGGTCCTCCGCCAAGCAGCCAGGCTGGATCTGCAGGGATAAAACGGGCGGTGAGTAGAAGGCGGGGGGCGGGGCGGGGGGTGGGTGGGCGGGGAAGAGCAGCGTTTCCTTCGTGCCTTCCCATCGCTCCCCTTCTCCACGGATGCGGCTCCATGGTACAAGCGGGTTCCCAGGCCCAAGGCCTTGGAGAAGCGACGAGGAGCTCAAGTCCTCGGACAGTCCCCTTCCCTCAGCAGCATCCCGTACCTTGAAGGGCTTGCTCATCCCCACCACAGAATGTAGATGGTTGCTATAGTAACAGAGGAGAAACTGGTCCTCGGTCTCGGGGATATCGCTGACATTGAAGTATACCTGGAGGGCAGGATGGACAGGAATGGGGTCAGCTCCCCGGGCTGGGCCCCACCCAGCTCTCTGCAACAAACGATCCCACCCTCTGTTCCTTCCGAGAGACAGAGCAGTGTTCGGGCAAGCCCTCATGCTGGAGACGTGGAATACCTGTCTTGGGAAAGGGGGCAGGTACCTGGTTCAGCCCATCGCTGAGGGAGACCTGGTTGTCCTTGACCCAGATATAGGACACATAGTCATTAACGTGGCGCAGCCCCACCTGTCGGGAGAGGGGATTGGGCAGTGAGTGGTCTGGAAGGACGCAGGGCCTCGGGCAAGTCCTGAGAGAGGGTGGCTTTATTCCTAGGCTGGCCATTGTAGCGCCTGCTCCCTTCCCTTCACTGGCGGCCCCTAGGTGGGCAGGGACCCCCGGGGGGGGTGAGCATGGGCTCTTCGGTCTGTGCCCAGCTCCCATAAACCCTCAGGATGGATGGGCCAGAGGGGTATGGCTGGTGGACGCCCTGCCATGCCCGCCACATCACCTTGTACAGTCCGATCCAGTCCCAGGGGCTGCTGAGAAAGTCCGGGGTCAAGGAGTAGCTGATCACCATGTCGTTCTCCATGGTCCACAGGCCCTCGGGGATGAGGGTGATCAACGGGGCAGACACCAACGGCTTCAGCTACACGCGGGAGTGGGAAAGGGGTTGAAATCCCATAGCATCATTCCTTTCTCTGAGACGAAGGTCTCGCTGGGCCCTTCCAACACATCGGGGTCAGCAGGGGAGAAGAGGGCACACAGGGGGTGGGCACTGAACTCCGCTACGCTGCCCCGAGAGAGTATCAGACCTTGGCTGGCCAGCTGGAAGAGGGGCCAAAGGCTTGTTGGGGGTGGCTGGCCCTGCCAGAGAAGAGGCGGCTGGGGGCCAGGTGGGTAACCAAGCAGAGAGTCAAGTGCTGAGGGGTGATGTTGGAGAGAATGGGGGAGTTGCTGACAGGTTTAAGAAAGAAGCCAGACGGCTGCTCCCAGGCCTCTAGGGCTCCTGACCCAAGGCTCTGGGGAGAACAGCCACAGGCATGCGGAGGGACCCAATTGTATACAGACAGACAAGCCGGGATGAAAAAGGGAAGGCTCAGGGCAGCCAGCAGGTCACAAAGGAAGCCAACCTTGCCTTGGTCATTCGATGGCAAGATGCAAGGGTGGAGGAAGCTCCCTTTGCAACCTGATCCAGGTTCAGGACAAAAAGAAGTCCTACTTTACATGGTAGGTAATAAGCATAATGGAACCCGTTAGCCTCGAGGGGCGGTACCAGGAGGAAACGGACACCTATTCACAAAGGGTCTGAACGCGGTTTTGACAGAGCCCTCAACGGCTTCTAAGAGCTGGGATACCTGACCCGGGAGGAGTAGCAACGGTGTCCTCCTACAGGTCCCCCCCTGGGAGACGCGCTGACATTAGAACCCCGGGCCGGAGGGCTTGGGAGGTGGCCCGGCAGCCCAGAAATTCACCTCCAGGTCAAAGGTGCTGGTGACAGGCTTATGGTCGCTGATGCAGTACATCATGTGGCTGGCGTAGCTCCGCAGAGACAGGCCGAAGTTGGGGGCTGGCGGCCTCGGGGCGTCGGGGTCGGCCTGGGGCTCCCGCTTCAACCTCCACAGGATGCGGTCCGTCCATGCGGGCTTGCGTTTTTTCTCACTGGGGGTTGGGGGGGAGAAAAAGAACGGGGAGAGGAGGGTTGGCAGGAGGTACCCCCGCAAGCTGGCCGGAGGGCCTATCAGCGGCCATGAGACCCCTGGGCCACAGCTGGAGGATGGCATGGCGGCAGACAGGAGGGGACCCCATGCAATCAAAAGCGTGCTGGCCTTTGTCAGACCCCACCAACGACCTTCCGTCTGATCTACATTTCTCTGAATCGGTTTGTGATTCAGAAACACTCCTTTTCGAAGCTCTTCTTTCTTGAACAAAAGCAGCAGTAGCTCAAAGAAGCTGAGGTCTGGACTTGGGAGGTAGCCATGAGCTTGACTTTGGCTTCCCCCTTACTAAAGGCGCAACCTCAGGAAAGGAAAGGGTAGCATTTAGAGACGCTCAGGCTATGCCTGCCATCGAAACTGTTCGTTCTACTCTTTCCCAGGTGGAGATGTCGAGATTTAGAGGGGAAGGAACTTTCCCAAAGTCACACAGCTACCGAGTGGCGGAGCCAGGATTCAAGGGCAGGCAGATGACCGCGGAGCACATGCTCTCAATCGGCAGGCCCACCCCTCCTGGGCCTCGGCCTCCTCATCTGTAAAAGGAAGGTAATAACAGTTACCTCCTAGGGTTGCTGACGTGATTAAATGAGATAAAGCACAAAAAATAGTTGGCACGGCGGGAGGTACAGAATAAACTCTCTGTGGTCACTGGCTACTAGGACTCTTTGTTCTTAAGAGTCCTCCCCTGAGAGACCGCTCACCTGTCCTCTGCTCACGAGCTTCCCTGAAGGGCATGAGAGGCCGTCCAGCCCCCGGAGACACGAGTGCTTTCCTCCCCTAGGTAACTGTAGTTGCCCCAAGACAGGCAAGTCGCCCACTCCTAACACAGCCATGCCCAGGCAGCTACTGGTGTTCTCGAAGACTAGGCTAGCCACCCAGGCCCTGCCCTCCAAAGGGGTACCCCGAGTCCTGGAGCAGGGTGGGGTGGGGGGACAGTTGCTGTTCTGCGTTCCTCCCCCTTTCTTTTTTTAAAGTTTATTTATTTTGAGAGAGAGCGAGTGAGGGGGGGAGGGGGGTAGAGAGAGAGAGAGAGAGAGAGAGAGAGAGAGAGAGAATCCCAAGCAGGCTCCACAATGTCATCACAGAGCCCAATGGGGGGCTGGAACTCATGAACCGTGAGATCAGGACCTGAGCTGAAATCAAGAGTTGGACACTTAACCGACTGAGCCACCCAGGTGCCCCACTCCCCTTTATTTTAAATGAAGCCAGAGTGGTCAAGCCTGGTCAGATGGTGCCTACTTTAAAACCATTTTTCCCCCTATTTAAAAACCTTTAAGGAGTCTTCATGCCTCCAGAATAAAGCTCAAGTCCCCAAGTACGGGTCTCAGGGGGCTCAGGAGTCTAATGGCCCAGCCCTACGTTACCCCCCACCACTGTCCCAGACCCGCCCACCACGGTGAAGTCTCGGGACCTTTACTCTTGCACTTTTTGCTGCCTGGAACACCCTTCTTCACGGGGAGAGGCCCTGTTCCAGAGCTGTCTTTGTCATAAAGCCAGCTTTGAGCTCTCCTTTTTGCTTCCAAAGCATTTTACACCAGTGCTTCCCCAATTATGTTATACGGCGCTGCCGTTGTTACCCAGTCAGCATGTCGCTTAGGGTGAGCTCGGAAGGCAGGGCGGGCTCTCGGGTCCCCTGTGTATCCTTAGCATCAGTACAGAGCCTGGCACACAGTAGGTACCCAAAGGCTTGTGGAACCCAAATTCGCTAAGACCCCAAACTCAATCTCTCTCCTCAAAAGTGCCCATCTAATCCTAACGTATACAGTTTCAGATGCTGAGAACCAGTTTGAAATGCGATTTTTGTCTTTTGTTTCATTCCCTCACTGTTTTTAATTAGTTAATTTATTTTTGAGCTTATTTATTTTTGAGTGACAGACAGAGAGAGAGAGAGAATTCCAAGCAGGTTCCGTGCTGTCAGTGCAGAGCCCCACGCCGGGCTTGATCTCATGAACCATGAGATCATGACCTGAGCTGAAATCAAGAGTCAGTCGCTCCACCAACTGAGCCACCCGGGCGCCCCCCATTCACTGTTTTCAGTTAACATTTCCGACATACTGTTGTCAACTCAACAGCAATACAGTCTTCTAGCAACGGAGGCGGAATGGTGTCTCGCTAAACTCTGACTCCAGGATCAGAAGACAGGAGTCGGGGGAAGGTCCTGCTCTGTTACTTAAGAGCCATGTGGTTCTGGCTGGCGAACACGTGATTTGAAGAGACTGGCGGGCTCAGAGGGCATGGGAGCTCCTCGCCCTCCCCCCACACCTTGCCCTATGCATCTTTTTCATCTGCCTGAATTATATCTTTTTATAATTAACTGGTAATTGAGTTTAAAAAAGAGAGAGAGAGAGAGAAAGCTATAAGCCCTTGGGCAAGTGACTTCACTACTCCGAGCCTCAGTTTCTTCAACTCTAAGATGGGGTGATAACAGTACTTACATCAAAGAGACATCGTGAGGACCAAATAAGTTAATGCGCGTCATGGGAGTGGTCACAGAGTGCTAGCTGGCTGGAGCACACCTGTTTGGGGCTCCTTGGGTTGTTTCGACTTTTTACTCTTCTCAGGACTGTTCGGAGCACATGAGAACATGCTATTTCCATCCCAGAGACGATAAACAAAATCTCCGAACCTACTGAACCTCCGTTAGTACCTAGCAACACTTAAACCTGGTAACGCCCCACACAAATACACCCCTCTCCCTTCCAAAGTGTTCCCCCTCCTCGACTTCCCTATTTCGGTGACTTCAAGATCCTCCCCAAGTCTGACCACAGCCTGTCTCTCCTTCTTCCTCAGTGCCTCTCGGCCTGTCTCCCTTTCTTCCTTTTCCATGGCCTGGCCCAGGCTGATCGCTGGGCACCTGTATTGTTCAGTCTTTCAACAAGGATTTACTGAGTGCTTATTACATGCCAGGCAACCGGGGATGCGAAAAACGGGATTGACAAGGTCCTCAAAGAGCTTCTTTGACAAACAGAAGACGAGAAACAAGTTAAATGTTTCTTTGTATTAAATACAAATTTACAAATTTGTAAATACAGATTTGTAATACAAATTTGTAAATTTGTATTCAATACAAATTATTATATTCATTCCCCCAGCTCTCCCTTTCTAAAAATAACAACAGCAAAACATGGGGTCCTGCTGTGCATTAGACACTGTGACAGGTGTCTCCCGGACTGCCCTAATCCTCTCAACACTGAAAGAATGTTACAGGTCGCATTCTCCTCCTTCTACAAGACCCTGTGGAGTTCAGAGGTCACCCTGTCTGGGCAGAAGTCGGACGTTTGCCCGCTGTCCAGGCAGAAGTCGGACGTTTGCCCACGTCTACGAAGTCCACACCCCTTCCACGGCACTCCCCTGCGGCCAATTCCCAGCAGCCAGAACTGTCTCATAGCACGCCTTAAAGAACCCCACCTCGCTTACGCTTTTTGCCTGAATGGTGTGACTGAGTCCAAGAAACTGCTTCTGGATAGTAGCGTGTCCCAACTTTGGAAAAATTAAAACCGAGTAGCTCTGCAAATTTCCCTTTAGGAGCTAGAGAATCGAGCCAACGTACGGACCCCGAAGTAGTGATGTGTTCCATTTCGAGGTCTCTACAGATGGCTTCTAAGTGTCTCACTGAACTCTGGACATGAGTCGTGACTAGACTGACCGTAATATCCTCTGCTCTTTGCCGAGTGGAGAGGCTGACCAGGCTCATGTCGACTGTAACAAAACCCTACTGCGATCCCGGACTTTAACTTTAGCAGGATTCTGGCTCTGGGCCCTCTCACCCCTCGTCCCCCCGTAATGAGACCTCGTTCACGTCTTGGCTCCGGGGTGCTGCCGTGGCTGGGCGAAGCTGCGTGCCTACCGTGCCCTGCACACAGCTCACTCGCAGTCACTTCGCATAGCTGGTCAGCCCCTCCCCAAGGTGCCTCTCGCCGGTGCTGCTGACTGACGGCAGCGTCTGCCCTTCTTTCCGCCAAACTCCGCTGCTTCCTTGACGGCAGCTCCTCCTGGCTTCCGCTGCCTGCCTCCTTACCATCCGCTCGACCCGCTTCGGCACCTGCAGACTTCTAGAACCTTTTCCTGGCCAGCTCCTGGACTTGAGTGTTTATTTGGATCTCTCGCGAGGGGTGGGTCTCTCTAATTGGTGGGCTGTTCCTTAAATACCTTCTTTATCTTTTTTCCTTTTGTCCCCTTAGGCTCCCAATTCAGGCCTATGCCAGGCACCTTGCTGCATACAGAGACGGCCATAAATCAGACCCAGCCTCTTCAGTCAGAATAGAGCGAGAAAAGCACACTGCGGCTTGAGAGCAACACTGAAAGCATGATGTGTGCGAGGCTTTCAGGCAGCGTCGGGCAGGAGAGAACTCTGGGCAGATGGGGGAGGGTCGGGGAAGGCCTTCTAACAGACATGGTGTCGGAACCGGGTTTTCAGGGATGAGTAACAGTCTGGTTAACACAGACACATGGCAAGTGCTCAGTAAAGGCGATCGCGATGCGGGTTGTGTCTCTCGTGTGGAAATCCGTACCCGCCTCCTCCTTAGCAAGCCTATCCCAATCCCGCCCCCTCTTTCCTTGCTGCTGGCAAGACTGGCTGTGAACGTGGAGGTACTGTGGGCTAGAGGGAAGCATCGTGGGCCACGGAGTCCAGAGTCGGGTGTCAGCCCAACTCTGCCACCACTGGCCGAGCTTCCTGGGGAAACCCTCTAAGTCCTTTAGCACCTCGGGGCCTCTTTAGCCAATCTAAAGAGCCGGACCACAGCCTGGACTCAGCTGTCTGCAACAACTCCCCATCTCCTGGTGGTTTCCCCACCGTACCTGGGGGTGGGGACAAAGGGACACCTGGCCACATGGCCTGCCAGCAGCTCTCTTCCGGAACGCTGGCAAGTGAGGACTTAAAAGTCAACTGGCAGAGGGTCCCAGCCCCCAAGGCCCGGGCCTGTCTCACTGAGGCCTCCCAATTTCCATGATAGTTCCCACTTTCAGCAGAGGGCTGGGGAGACTGGCGGTCTCCCTGCAGCCGTGGGCCTGGGCCAGCTGGCCAGCCGGAACCTGCCCTCTTACCTCCTTTCCAGCCGGCTCTGGTGCCCGGGCTGGACTCTGTCTCCAGTGTTCATGGCCTCTTCTTGTGTACACAGCCCAGGCCATGACCCCACCCCGTCTTGCTCCACACTCCTGGAATGGCGCCCCCTCTCGCCCTCCTGGGGAGGGGCCGCTGTGGCTCTGCCACGCCCCTTTGGGCACAGGGCCGCCAGTTCTACCTCTGCCCCGGGCCTGGCTGGGGAGATACCGCTCGCTCCCTGACTTCCAGAGGCCCGGGCCTGTCCCACTGAGGCACCCTCCGCCTCCCTCATCAGAGGGCCCCGCTCTGAGGCATAAGTGAAGCAGCTGCTCCAGGCGAAACAAAACCCCACAGAATACCTCAGGGGTTTTTTTCTTCTTTTTTTTTAACATTTTATTTTTAAGTAATCTCTCCACCCAACGTGGGGCTCAGACTCACAACCCTGGGCATCAAGTGTTGCACGCTCCACCTACTGAGTCGGACGGGCGCCCCTACTCTTTTCTTTTTCTTCAGAGAGAGGAGAAGCCTTGCCAAATCGGGCCAGGGACTCCATGCCGGAGCTGCTTCTGACCCTCTGCCTGAGCTTAAAGTTTTGGTGGTTACCTGGCCCTTCTCGGCTTCTTAGAAAGGTTTATAGTAAAACTACCACCTAAAGACAGGAATCTAATAGCAGTGGTCACCGTGCTGACCAGGCGCCAGGCACCGGGCTGAGCACATGCAAGGTCTTGTTCAATCCTCAACCCCCCGAGGTGGGTACTATTATCACCCCCATTTTATAGACGACCAGACTGAGGCTTGAACACCCGTCCAAGGTCACGCAGCTGACGGGGGAGGGGGGGGGGCGGAGGGTGCGGAGCTGTACTTCCCACAACCAGGTGCACTGTCTCTATGCTGTTCCCCATAAACACCTCCGCTGACAACTGCTACTTCATCTTCCTGAATAGTACCCGATTCACTCACAGCTGGGGCAGGGACACTTCACACCAGTAACTGGCTGAGCTTTCTGTCCCCCTGTCTGGGAGGGACCAGAAAGCCTGGGGAAGTGTGGGCATCAGGGCCCAGAAGGCCGAAATATGGTCCCTCCCAAGTGAGGAACCAGCAGCGTCCCCCCTTCCTCTGGCCCTACCTGCCCTGCCCCCACCCCCCCACCCTGCAGCCTTGTCAGCACCTTCCTGCTCTCCGAGGACCATCTGGGGCGGCTCCCACGGTCAGCGCCTCGTGAGGCGGGTGGGAGGTGCCACTCCCGAGGTGGTGGCCGGCTGGAACTATTCCTGCTTTCCTAACACTTCTACCGTGAGGCGGCTCCCCGTGCCTCGAGGGCCCACACGACCTGACGTCCCAGGCCGCTTGGCCCCACGTCTCCTCCTCACAGGCTAATTCCCAATCCGCGGCAGGCCGGTCCTCTCCCGGCGCAGCCCCCTCACCTGGTATCATAGTTGTTGGAGTTCTTATCAAACTTGTAGGTGGGTGGGAAGAGCAGGGGGCCCTCCTGGAACTCCCGGAGCAGTGGGTCGTGTCTCTTGGCAATGTTGAGCTGGAGAGAAAGGGACAGTCCCATCTCCTAGGAGTCCTGACCCAGTGGCCCAGCGCGCACTCCATTCAAGGGACGAGCACACGTCGGCACGGCTAGGCAGGAGTCCAGCAACACTTCAGTTCCTCGTCGCCGCCCCGGTGGCAGCCTCGGCACCCCGTCCCCACGCCACCCCCAGGAGAGCAGCCGGATCCCCTTGTAAACATCACGCCAGAGTCCCACGGGAGGCAGCTGCCTGCCCTTTCCCAGTCCTTGGAGTCTAGGGACCAGGCTTTAAAGTCCATCTGCCCGGGAGCCTCTAGCAGACATGTATCACAGGGTACCTGGGTAGCCAGGGTCCCCCCCAAAGGGGTAGGATCTCATCCTCCAGAAGGCAAGCCAGCCTGGGGATGGAAAAGACAACAGGGATATAGGAGAGTCAGCGCCTGGGGGGTGGGGGGGCGCGGCGGCAGGCCGAAGCCCTTCTCGTTCCCTATCTTAACGCACACCCAGCAGCAACTGCAGGCGAAGACCAGGCCCCCGGGTGCGAAGGGAACAGGGGCTTCAGGGGCCTGGGGATGGAGGGCAGGTACTCAGGAAGCTGAGCAGTGCTCCCTGCATGTGACGCTGGGCCTCCACGACAGGCTCGGATCACCCCCCTGGACCCTTCCCTCATGTGATACCTGATCTTTCTCCCACAGATCACCGTAGCACTGGTTTTTTATGGATTCCCGCACAAAATGCAGCCCAAAGTCCTCGATCCGGAAGTTCATGTCTCCAAACCAGAGAATGAGGCTGCAGAGAGGAAAGAAGGCGGCTGAGGGTCGTGATGAGGGAAGAGAAGTCGGAAGCAATGGACCCCGGGGCCGCTCGCTCCGGCACAGAGCTCGAGGGGCAGGTGAGGCGCCAGATGCTGGGAGAGGAGCCGGTCATGGTAACGACGTGGCGTGGGTCCTACTGGACCGTTCTGATGGCCACTTCCCTGTCCTCTGAGCCAAAGAGACCAGTCCCCGGGGGCAAGCAACACATACAGAGCAGGCTCTAGCCCTCCCGCTCGCTCCCTCAACTGGCCACCAGGCAAGGCTGAGAACCAGCTCCCTGTGGGTGACCTCAAGGAACCACGCCATTCTCAATCCGGGATGTTCGGAAGCATCCAGAGTTCCTAGCCGAGCCGAGGAGGCCAGGCAAAAGGAAGGGGTCCCAGACCCCAGGCGGCCATAGCTGGGTAGGAGAGCAGATGGGAGCGTTAGGGAAGAGGCTGGGAAAAGGTGGGGGGGGGGCACGGGCTGCCTGAGGAGGCTGGCGCCAGGGTGAGGGCAGGGGCGGCAGGGGGCAAGCGCGCGCTCACTCGTGGTCCAGGATGTTGGGGATATCCTGTCCCTCAAAATTTTGCGTCTCCAGGATCCGGTCAAAGTGCTCCAGCCGCTGGTCGTTGTTGGCCATGTGCGGGGGCAGGTGGCAGTTGATGATGCTGACGTAGTAGCCGTAAAGCTTCAGGCAGATGTTGATGCCTCCTTTGTTCCCCTGGTAGAACAGCGGGGGCGGGAGGGTGGGGAGGGGCCCCGGGTGAGAAGCGCCTCCTCGGTCCCATCTCGGGGCCAGACACTCAGCTCCCCGGAGCCACCTCTCCAACTAAGAGCCCAGCTCGCCCATCCAAGGTCTCAGGGGTGCTAAGCTCCCAGGGGCCGGAGAGCAGGTATGTGGGGCGCTGGCCTGGAAGGGTGCTCAGATTCCCTTCACCCCCTTTCTTTACTTGCTCCTCTCTGAGGTACCCGGCCCTCCCCAGCCCAGCGGCAGGAGGCCACGACTCAGACGACAACTCCGTCCTTACCCAGTACCCGAAGAGGCCAGTGGGTGTGGATTTCGTAGAGAGGATCTGGACAAAGGGCAAGTGCGGATGCTTGGCAAAGAACAGTAAGAGGAGCCCCTGCATGCGGACGCTGGAAACCTACAGCATGGTGGGGGGGGGGGGCGGGGAAGACAACGGTCATTCATTTCCCTGCACCGGCTGAGCACGTCCCTGCCTAGCCCTGAGGTCAGTGGTATCTCGGCTCGAGTCTTACTCCCCTTAGCTGCCAAATGATGCATTCTGGGAGCTAAACGACTTCCAGTTTCTGTTCTTGGGCTTGGGTGGAAGGCAGGGGAGACCAGGCTGCCAGGGCGCCCTGCCGCCAGGAGGGCACTGACTCTTCGGTCCCAGCCCCATGCAGCCTAAGGGCTCCGCTCACCCATGCCCTGTGGGTCCTTGGGGGACTCAGGGCTGCTACCCCCGTGGGCAGCACAATGCAGGAGAGTGGCTAAGGGCACTGGCTTTGAAGTTAGCCAGACCTGGGTTCAAATCCCACTTGACCTCTTAGTAATTGATACCGGGCCAAGTCTCAGTCTATTTTATTGTTGATAAAGCAGGAATCTATCTCATCT
The DNA here is from genome assembly GCA_030068075.1 of Paguma larvata. Taxonomy (NCBI): domain Eukaryota; kingdom Metazoa; phylum Chordata; class Mammalia; order Carnivora; family Viverridae; genus Paguma; species Paguma larvata. The sequence goes on from CM057843.1 coordinate 9,522,937, forward strand.
AGCTCATAGATGCTGGAAGGATTAACTGGTAGCTATTATTTTCTGGTTTAAGGATTGTTTTTTTTTTTTTACGTAATCTACACCTGAAGTGGGGCTTGAACTCATGACCCCGAGATCAAGAGTTGCATGCTCTTCAGACTGGGCCAGCCATGTGCCCTTGATTTAAAGTTTTTAAATCAAATTGGGGAGGGGGAGGCGGTGGTGGTACCTGGCGGGCTCAGTCAGTTAAGCATGACTTTGGCTCAGGTTATGGTCTCATGGTTTGTGAGTTCAAGCTCTGCGTTGGGGTTGCTGCTGTCAGCACAGAGCCTTCTTTGGACCCTCTGTCCTCCCCCTCCATGCCCCTCCCCCGTGCGCATGCACATGCACTCTCAAAAATAAGTAAACATTTAAAAATAAATTAATAATAAAAAAAAAATAAATAAATAAAACAAAAGGAAATTGCGGTGGGGGGACACCTGGGTGGCTCAATCACTTAATCGTACGACTGTTGATTTTGGCTCAGGTCACGATCTCACCATTTGTGAGATCAAGCCCCAAACCAGTCTCTGTGCTGACAGCACGGAGCCTGCTTGAAACTCTCTCTCTCTCTGCCCTTTCGTTCTCTCTCTCTCTCTCTTATAAATGTTAAAAAAATTTAAAAAATACATAAGTGAATTCGAGGAGGGGTGCCTGGCTGGCTCAGTCGGTAGAGCATGTGACCTTGATCTCAGGATTGTGAGTTCAAGCCCCACATTGGGCATGGAGCTTACTTAAAAAAAAAAAAAAAGTAAATTCAGGTAAAGAACATGAGAGAGCCTTCTAGGGTGCTAAAGATATTCTGTATCTTTTTTTATTTTTTACTTATTTATTTATTTATTTATTTAATGTTTATTTATTTTTGAGATATAGAGACAGAGCGTGAGCAGAAGGGCAGAGAGAGAGGGAGACACAGAATCCCAAGCAGGCTCCAGGCTCTGAGCTCTCAGCACAGAGCCCGACGCGGGGCTCGAACTCACAGGCCGCGAGATCATGACCTGAGCCGAAGTCGGCCGCTCAACCGACTGAGCCACCCAGGCGCCCCGATAATTCTGTATCTTGACTTGTTGACTTGACAGGCGGTAATATTGGTGTGTATACACATAAAAATCCATAGAAAATACACTTAATTTTGCAGACATTACAGCTCAATGGAAAATAATTAAGAAAACGCTCTCCCCAAAAATCATACACTGTGGTGAGGTAGATTCCCACGAAGGCACTGCAGAGGCAACGAGAGCAAGCACAGGGGACACGTGTTGCGGGTTGGGGAGAACAGCCGCCGTCTACACACGGCCTTCCTACTACATTTAATCTCTGTGGCAGTCTCGTAAGGAACCACTGTCGCCGTTCTGCAGACGGAAGGCCGAGGCTCCAGGAGACTAAGGAACCAGTAGGCAGGACTACTTGGATAAACAGTGCCAGAGGTCTGGGATCCCCCAAATCCTGCTCTCCTCGAGGCCAGTGACCCTCTCGCTCTGCTTCAGGCTGCCTACACCTACCACCCGAGTAGCTGTTTCCGGAGCATGAGGTGCAGAGGCCAAGGAGGAAATCCCCGGGTGGGGAGTGTGTACTGGGGCCTTCCAGGAATTATGAAACTTGATCCCGCAGGCCAGGAGCCTTGGCACAGCGAAGGAGTCAAAGCAGGGGGAACCCCGAACCCAGGACCGAGTGAGGGAGGCGGGAGAACCTAGGGTTGGGTGGAGGTCGCTATGGATGTGTCCTCAGCCCCACCCTCCGGCCCCGGTCTTGGTCTCTCCCACTCGCAAGGATAGGAGAGCGGACTGGACCCCTAAGGAGCTGATAAAGATCCAGGAGGAGCTGCCAAGCTTAATCCGAAGCCACAGAGCAGGTCTGGGCCACGGGGACCCAGCCCGCACCAGTCCACTTTCTGAAGGAGCAGGGCCGGGCGGGGAAGGGGGGCGGCGGAGGCAGGAAAGTCTCAGACTGGGAGAAAGGGTGGGGCTGTGGGGGGAGGCGGGAGACTCGTAGGGGAAGTTCCTTTTGGAGGAAGTGAAGTAGGAGGAGCTAAGGAAGGGCCTAAAGGCAGGCAGCTGGGGGCCCTGGAGCAGGCAAAGGGGGTCAGGCCCAGGCTTCACAACCTAAAATTGGCAAACTCCTGCCAAAGAAAGAGGCTGCAAGCAGGGCTCACCCCTTCGCCTCCATTTTTGGCTAGGAGGAGGGACACCTATCTGCTTTGGGTGCCAGCCCCTCGGGCAGTACTCCCAAACGCGGGAGGCTGCACGGGTGGGCTGGGTTGCGTCGCTGCCACAAGCTGAGCTAATTTCCTTGGCTCGAGTCCATTCTGCCAATCCCTTGCCAGTTAGCTGGGGCGCAAAGAGGCCTCCAGTCTTGGGAAGAGAGTGGGTGGTGAGAGAAGCGGTTCTGCCCTCGCGGAGGCTCTGGCTCCTCGTCTGCAGAAAGAGGCCTGAGTTTCAGCTGGAGGAGACCAGAGGCTTGGGGGCCTGGCCTTTTCCAGCCTCAGCAGCGGGACAGAGCTGGTATTCCGTCCTCTCGGCTCTGCCCTCGAGAGGACTCCCAGCTGTTGTCCCGGCATCCCGGGGCAAACCGGGGTAAGAGAATTAATTCTGAAGAAGTCCAGTCGCCCGGGGAGAGGAATGAAGGAATTCTGGTGTTTCCCAGAAGCACTGCGTGAGGCGCTTTGAACGGGAGTGTGCTTCATCCCTCGGCTGCGCGGGACACGAAGGTGAAGATCCAGCCGTCTAGAGCTTTCCCAGGGAGTCTCCTATGGTCTCGTTTCCCCGAAGACTACTGGCCCTTCAGACTGACAACTGGTTTCCTCCCCATCCATCTCCCTCTCCTGACCTCTGGGCCCCTAGAATTTGAGGCACGTGTCGCCTATGATTAGAGGACACCGTCTGACACCAGCAGGTTAGCCTTGGGATACCCGTCGGCCTCAGAGCTCCGCAGTGTAGCGACAAGGTAGAGTAGTCAGAACCATGGGTTATGAAGTTTGAAAGATCTGGATTCAAATCTCAGATAGCCTGTGTGACCTTGGTTTTATCTGCAAAATAGCCATATTTCCAGAGAGACAGGGTTTCTAAGTAATGTATACAAAGAGCTTATTTATAATGCTTACCACCGAGTAAGCACTGGGTAAATGTTCGCAGTTATTATCATACTCAGGGATTTCAGGCTGGGCCTGGGAGTAGAGATGGCGGCCGGCGGTAGGGCAGACACTGAGGTGTTAACAAGCCCCGGGGCATACCCCCCCGGGATTCTCCCAATCTGAAAAATATCAAGGTGTTAAACTAACCGCTGGGGTCCCCGCTCAGCTCCAGCTACACTAGAAAGACGCAAGGCGGACAGGAGCCCCAGGAAGCCGGGTGCAGCTGAGGTTTAGGCTTTTAAATAAATGGCAACAGCATGAAAGCCTGAGGGGGAGCCGAAAGGACGGAGGGTTAGTGAGGAGAGGGGGGATACAGTTCCCAACTGCCCATGAACTTGTAAGTTACCTTGACGAAGCTCAGAGGCGAAAGCACATCCATGAAGAAGCTGCTCCACGGGTCCTCGAAGGCAGTGTCGGAAAGGAGGCTCATGATCCCACAGTTCATTTCCTGCAAACTGCCCAGCCCGGGTCAGAGGCTCTGCCCCGGCCTGGAGGGTACTGCCTCCGCCACGGACATGTAGCACTGCCCTCGGCGCTTTCAAACCTCGGCTACCCGTGACCGTGACCCCTCCCTCCCCTGGCTGAGGATCGCCAACCCCTTGCCGTTACTAACTCAGGACAAGGGACGCCCACTGGCCCTGGTGCAGGCTGAAAGCCCCTAGCCGTCAGACTCCAGAGCAAGGGAGGACAGGCCGCAGCTCCCCGCGGGGACAACTTCCGACCGGCTGGGCTTACCTATCTCAGATCTGGGGAAGGCGGAAGGGGTACTGCAGACACCTACCCAATGACATACATGTCCACGCTCAGGTTCTCTTTGTTGAGCTGAAGAAGATCACTGAGGTCTAGAGGAGGCGCTGCCGAGGCCACGTTCCACGTCACAACATGGATGCTGTGGAAGGGACGCAAAGGGAAGTCGTGGAGGAAGGAGGGTAAGGCCTGCTAGCGGTGGCACCACAATCCGCTGCCATCGCACTGGGAAATGCGAGTCTCTGCACCGGGGCGTGGGACGAGGGGCACGCAACTGCAAGCTCTTCGTCCTCACTTCCGTCCCGAAGCAGGAAATTTCCATCCTGTTTTGGCTCCTCCACGCAGGCCCCCAGCTGCCCACACCCGGCAGCACTGGTGCTGCTGACATTCCCAAAGCCGCCCAAAGGTTTCCGGGTCAGGCAAGAGAAGGGGTGCGGATGGGGTGGGCCATCAGGAATTTAATAGTTGCACCAGCCATTCACACCTCGGGGCTCCTAAGACCACCAGAAAGATTCTGGAGGTTCAGTGTTTACCCTGTAAGAAAGAGGCCTCAGCACTACAACACGGGGGAATTTCAAAAATAACAGAGATAACAATACCACATTCCCTTCCTTCCTTCTTCCTAGGAGGTCCCTGGAGCATAACCAATTCTGCCAAACATTTCTGGGAGCCCAAGGAGAAGATTCTAAATAACACGGTTCTCAATGTCTCTCTGAAGAGTCTACCCTCTTTGGGGAAAAGTCTTCAGTCCGATAACATCCTTAACCTTGGCTTCAGGCTAGAGAAGCAACAGAACTTAGGTCAGCATCTCTCAATAACAATGGATCCCATCCGAGCCTCTTTAATTGAATAGTGACAGCCATACTCCAAGAGAGCCCCAGACTCTGCTCAGTACAGAGCACGCAGGAGCTACAGACCCTGCAGAGACCAAAGACAGCCACCAATCCCTAGGTGAGCCCGAGGGACAACCTGAGGAGGACTTGGAGTAGTTGGACACCGAGAATGGGAGCAGCTACAGGGTGTTGAAAGAGGTGGGAGAAAAGGCCGGGGTCCAAAAACATCTCTTCTCCACCAGATCCTGTTCTTAGAGGTCCATGTTCTAAAAAGCACGATTTGAAATTCTTGGCCTTTTAAAAACAACTTCCTGCCCCTCCCTATGAACATCAACAAAACAATACACAAACCACCTTCCTAGGCATTCCGCCAGAGAGTCTGGGCTTCGTTTGTTTAAGATCTCCCCCTGCTGTCCAACAAAGGATTAAGAAAAGCAGTCCAAGGCTCTTTGTTTTCCCACAGACCAGCTCTAAATGGATGGAGAACAAAAGTGGGGATTTCTCTTGCCCTCACTCTCAGATCCGACGAGTAGCAGCAAATCCCTGCATTGTGACTTGCACTACATTGGTGCTTAGCGCTGTTCTTCGCTAAAGACCAAGCATGGGACCACGCTGTATCACTTCGCTAAAGGCTCTTAGCTGAATCTGATTTCGGATTTCAGGAGGTCACAACGGGATCAGGTCGACCCCGTGATGTACGTGCTGGTCAAAAGAACAAGATTTCTACTCCAGAGCTGACAAAAGAACGCCTTGTTACGTCTTTAATCTCAAACAGACCGACACCGCTGCCTCCGCCAGCAGCAAACCGAGACACCTGCTTGGGAAGCCCGAATAGGAACGAGCTCGGCGGCTTGAGTTTGGAGGGGGCGCGGGGCTTGGGCCCAAAACAGCCCGCTCGACACTGGCTTGGGAGAATTGGGGAGGGCCTCTGAACTAGAATCAGCCCTGTAGGCCTGGTCCTTTCTCTCCCAGTCTGGTTCTACCCCAGATCCGCAGCCCGGAATGGGTAGGAGGCAGTGATCCTGCCCGGAGCAGTCCGGCCTGGCCGCAGCCACCTCCCTCACCTGAGCGTCTTGCCTCTCGGTTCGGTCGGTTTCCGTGGGCTCACGGCCGCCATCGTCCCCACGCAGCGGCCCGGCCGGCTCCCGTGTCACCGCCGCAGCCGCCCCTGGCCCGATCCGCCTCCCTCCGGCAGGAGGGCCCGGCCAGCTTACTCTCGCCGTTTGTTTTCCTTCCGGATTCTGACCCTCCGCCTCAGCTTCCGTAAGAGGCGGGGCTTGAGGGCACGAAGAGCTCTGAGTGGCTCGGCCCGGGAGAAGAGGCGGGACTCTCCGACGAGCGCGAAACGGCGAAAGGCAGAGAGGACAGAGGCTTAGGGGATCCGGGACGTAAGACAGGCGCGTCTCTGTGTCGTCAGAACCCGACGCAACAAAACCCCACCCAGCGCGCGGGGCATCTGTCACCCCCGCGGCTCCCAGGGTACCCCGCGCGAGACCGGCCGGGAAGGGCTGTTTTCCGGCGGAAGCGGCTGCGAGGCCCGCACTAGCATCCTCGACGCGGCGCGCCTCGCTACTGTCGGAAATGGGGTCTCTGACCTCTGCGCCGTGCGCCTCCACCTCCCCGACGCCCAGAGGCCTAAAGGGCGAAGGGTGAGGGTGGGGTGGCAGCCCGGCCACTGTCCTGCCTGTACGCCAGTCTCTCTGCCCCTCATCTACAGGTAATCGCCCTCATGCTGGTCACTGAGCTCCTCCGTCGTTCCTCCCCACTCCCATTTAAAGTGTGTCTCGCTTTTCAAACTCATTAGCTTACTTATTACACATTAGACGTAGAAGGTTCCTGGGCTCTTAGAAAATTAGCCGCCAAAGAATGAAAAGTCACTCCCTATATTTGATGAACAGAACTGGAGATTACTTTGCCGAAGATTAACACAGATTTTCTTCAGGTAACTGGTTCTTAGTCGTTTTGGGCGGTGGGGAGGGCTGTGCATGGGATTCTTTTGAGGATCCGAGGAGAACCATGACTCCCCAGAAAAATGCACGACTTCACAAACAAGTTTTATGAGGTTCACAGACCTGGGACTTTTTAAAAAATAAATGTTATGCTGGGTAGGATGGTTAAAAAGAATAAAAAAAAAAAAAGGGAGACCAAAGCAAAAAGGAAATACTGCCAGGAGAGAATGGCGGAATTCCTTTCAAATATGTGATGTCTGCACACGTACAATGATGAGGGGATGTTTTGATTTACAGAAACCGGCCTGCAAAAAGTTTTGGAGATAGCTTGTAATTTTTTCTAGTTGGGGTAAAACGGAGCACAGAAGAAGCTGGAGGACATCTAAGTTGTGAAAGGGACATAAGGACATCACCAATAAGCTGGACTCCAGAAAGCTCTGTCTAGGATTTTATTAGACTGCTTTTTTTCCCCAATATACCTGTTTTGGAAGATTGAGACAAAAAGGCACAAACTCACATTAAATAAACAAGGTAATCTAATCAGTTCTACAAAGTGTATTTTGTAAAAGAAGTAGCACTAGGAACCAACCGAAATAAGTCAGGGAGTCCCAGCGGGGACTGTAAGAGAAGTTGGGAAGATATACACGTGCCCACAATGCTGACCCTGTCTCTGACCTCTCCCTGAGAAGGCCAGAGCCCGGCATTCCCCCCGGAACAGAGGCACTGCTGCTTCTAACTGGGACTGTGCCCCCGGAAATCTCCTGGAAGCAGCTAGTCTGCAGGGGCATGGCACACCCTCAGGTACTATCCCTGGAGCTGAGCCTTGCATCGTAAGCCCCTCTGGGTGCTCGTCAGTTTGGGGGGTGGGTGAGAGGGTAAGGGGATGCTTAAAAGCCAACACTGTTGCCCAGCAGCGACACCATCCGTGGGGATAGGAGAGACCGGGGACACCCCTCCTCATGTTTCTGTGGGTTGGAGCCCCAGATCCAGCTGACCTCAGGAAATCCTAGCTCAGCTCACGCGGATGCTTTCAGACGGGGGCAAGGGTGGAGGTGGGAGGAGCCAGAGAAAAGCCAGATAAGAGCAAGCCCCCACCGGAGTCGGAGTGATATGTGTGGATCTTAGAGAAGAGCGGAAGCAAGGAGACTCACATCTGCTGACCCTCCAGCCGCCTGTCTGCTTAGAACATCACGGTTCGCTTCTCCCGGGAGAACCCACATCTGGACTTAGTTGGTGAATGAAGAAGGGAAAACTTTAAGCACAAATATAATTATAGCTAATACAGAGCTTGTAGGGAAACATTTACATTTTTCTCCAGCAGGAATGCTTCGCTTTCCCAGTCAAACAGAAGCTGCCAGCGGTCGGGATCCTTATAACCAACTGAACTGCCCCAGATCCATTACTACAGACCCCACGAGGGGAGGAGACTGAAAGGAAGGTGTAACAGGAGGTTTCCTGGTCCCAAAGAGGCCTCAACGAAGGTGGGAGACAACCACACTGAGGGGTCTGAGTCTGTCCACTGTTGCCCCAACAGGGCCACACGGAAGCAGCCATCAGGATGCCACAGGTGCAGTCCTGTGAAACACTCCCTTATTGCACTTAGAAATGAGTAAGGCAAAACAAACGGACAAGAACGTAAGGATAAATGATCCCATCCTGCTTCTTGCTCCCCCAACACAGATTTGGTCTCTTCATCAGCCACCGCACCCAGGCTGGCATGGGCTGGGATCACAACACACGTGGCTGACGACACACCTCACAAGGCTTGGGAGGTGTCGGGTGACACCACGGCTATCTGGGATTCTCCCACCGGGAAGGCAGACTTGGGTTCTGCCAAGCCGTACAAGACTACGAAGCACTCAGCAGCTTCCACCTCCCTGGGAGTCTGGACTCCTTCGCCGGCCTGCTATAGTAGAGTTCTACACCACGACCACCACTCGCTTTTGATTGTCCAGATCAGAACTCGGCGTGGGGGTGTGGGGGGACGAGCTAAGTTCCTGATCCCCAAATTCCTTTCCAGCAACTGGAGACAAGAGGGAGCACATTCTGCTGGGGAAAAGCTTTTTGCATGCTCGTTTTGTGCAGCATGAAAAGATCAGGACCCTTGTGTCCTGACCAGCCTCAGAGATAGAGGACAGGAATCTGAGAAAGCACAGAGAGAAGAGGATTATTGCTGAGTGGCAGCACCAGCCCAAAAGGGAAGAGGAACGTGGACATACAGGGCTCCGGGGGCGGGGGGCAGACTAATTAGTACATACAGGGCAGACTCCATTCTAAGGGCCACACTGGACAGGTCCCTCCAGGTGGAGAGCTGACCCGGGCGTCTCATGGGCTCTGCGAAGTTCCGGCAGAGTGGGCAGCAGGAGGGCCGAGAAGCCACAGGTGTTCCTAAGACTAGTGACCAGAGAGAGATGCAATGCCTGGGGCAGAAGCTATCTGAATTTGTTGAATTTTTAAAACAGACTGGCTGGGCCCTGAGTACTTCCTCGGTGCCTACAGCGCACGAACAATGGGTTACTGAGAGCAGAGATCACAGTTAGGAAGCCACACTGCTGTTCTGTGGAAATGGAGGAAAAAAACTGTATTTCCAACTCATCTCCTCTCCCCAGGTGAGCACTCGAGTTTGCAAAGATCTGCCCAGGAAGCAAAACACCTCAGTTTATCCCAAGGTTGGAAACAAACAAACTGAAATCATTTAAATCACCACATCACAAAAGGCAGCTATTTTGAAAGACTAAAAATGTCACTTGGAAATAAAGGGAGGGGCACACAGAAATGGGCTGAGAAGACAATGGCTGGCGAGGGAGGAGCTGTAAACACAGCAACCTCCAGGCCATGTATCTCAGAGGAGCAGGCTCCCGTACACGCGGGCTTCATAATACCAGACGGTCTATTTGTTCACAACATGGAAGGGCATCTAGAATTAGCTACAGTAAGGGATCGAAAGTTGCCTGAAGAATGGGCACAGAAAGGCTGCGTCCGAAGATGGCCTGTCACTCGGGAGGGTGGAGCTGCTGGGCCTTCCTGTTGACCACTGTCTTGCAAAACTAGAAAAGAAATACAATTATTAAGGAAGCAAACAGGAAAACAGGAGCACACTGTAAATCGTCACTGATGGGGGAATTTGAAAAGGAAGCACGGCTGCCAGTTGGGGGTCGGCGTCAGGGGGGGAAACTAAGGTCTAAGCAGCTGGCCCCGCACCAGGCCACTTAATCTCAGTTTCATCTCCCGGAAGTTCTCAAGCACAAGCGGCAGGGGGAGGGAGCTGAGGTTTGCACGACTGCGGCCCAGACCCCAGGCCTCCTCAGCTCCTGAGTGTTAGAGGACAGCGGGTTTCAGGTGACAGAGTAATGTTCTCTCAGAGCCCGATGGACAGCACGGCGGGGTTTCCATTCCGCGCCCAAGGCTGCCCTGAGCTGCTGGAGTATCAGCAAGTCTGGCGGTGGGCGGGGCCCCGGGGGGTGACGGGAAGGACGGGCTTGGGCCAAAGTGACAGCATGAAGCAAGGGGCACCTCATTCTCATCCTGTGACCTGGGCAGAAGTACCCTCCAAGCATCGTGAGGACGGCTACTCAGTATGGGATCAGGGGGTCTCAAGAGGAAGGAGCGATGCTCCAGACCCAAGGACGGACGCTCGGAAAAGCTGTCTGGCCAGCCGACCTTCCAAGGGTGGGGCAGGTAATGCCGGCGTTGGGAGCCAAGAACGAGCTCAGGGGAACTTGACCTGGCTCTCTCTGGTTATGAGAGGGAGAGGAAGGAGTTGCAGATAAGCTTCAATTCTAGGCCTGCCGACACAGCCCCACTCCTCGCCACCTGGCCCGTGGGGCGGTTTGGGTGGGTCATTACAAAATCACATGTCCCTGAGATGTCCTAATAGTCCCAACACCTCTCAGTGGAAGCCTGAGAGCTGTCTGCATGGCAGTCGTCGTCAGCACTGGAGGCCGGGACGATGAATGGAGCGGGTGTCCTGACTCCACAGTGAGCCGCCGAGGCCCTGAGGACCCACGTCTAAGACACGCGAAGGGAGAGGATTCGGTACGTACAGTGCAGAAGGGGGAGGGGTGGCTTTAGTCGTCCGCGGTCATTCCTTTCACTGGGTCCTTTTGTCTCATCTGGAACAAAAAAGACGGGAAAAACTGAAGGCGCTTGCTGCTGAGGGCACTTCAACACACATACATTCTGCCTTCTCTTCGATCTGCCAATGAAGAGGGCGGAGCGTTTTTTGTGCACAGAGCGAACCAGAAGAGAACTCTCCATGTGTACAGCCAAAGCCATGCCACGTACAGCTCCGTGTCGCTGGTCCCACCGTCCGGGATTTCTGTTCCTCGCCCTGCATCCCAGTGCTGGGGGGTAGCTCGTAAGCTCCTCTCTTCATAGTCATCCATCATCCATCCATCCATCCATCCATCCATCCATCAAATGTCTGTGAAGCAACTCCTTTGTGCTAGAAACTACGCAGAACTGCTTCAGGCCTAAGGATTCAACAGTGAACCAAGAGAGACCAAGTCTCTCCCCCTGGTGCTTACCTCCTGGGGCAAAATGAGGGAGAACAAACTAATGTATGTCGGGTGGGGCTGAGGGCTGCTCGGATGGAGCACGACCGTGGGGAAGCGGGCTGTGGCAGGTCTCTGACGAGTGACATTAAGTATAGACCAGCAGGGAGTGAGGGGGAAAGTCCTGTGGTTCCCTGGAGCGGGGGGGGCAGGCTGGGGAGTGGTCCAGGCAGAGGGACAGCCATTCCCTTTCCTGGGCCCTGCTGTGGGGGGCAGAGTGCGGCCCGAGAAGGCAGGCCTTGAAGGCGCAGGCGGGGAGACCTCAGCAGAAGCGCGAGGCTGCTGGGAAACAGGATGGGGTTCTCCCTGGAAGCACCTTCCAAGCAGAAGCGGACACGACTTCTCGCGGGAGACCGTGGAGGCGACCTCTCTCGAATCTTTTCCGACTTGAAAGTTCCATTCTATTTGCAGGATGCCTAGAACACACGCGTCTTTTAACCTCCCATCAGATATTTCTTCGCTAGCCACGAGTTTTCTGCTCGACTTTCATTCTTTATTCATCCAAGAAGTTTTGAGCACCCCAGAGAAGTGACCTCTGGAGTCAAACTGCCTGGATTTTATTCTGGTGCCGTCACCACGTGCGTGACCCCGAGCAAGCGAGCTCACTGCACTCTAAGCCTCAGTCTCTGTAATAATAGAGATAATAAAGGCACCTACATCGTGGGACCGTTGGGAATGCAGTAAAGATACTCATGCAGGGGAGTTCGTGCAGCAGCGGGCCTGGCACGGAGTGTGCGCTCCGCCCGCGTGGCCTGGGGTCTCTGCGGCACCTGCAGCAAAGGGGGGTCGTGCCCACGAGCTCTGAGAACCCGGACTTCGATGCTACCTTCCTCCTCGGAGTTCTGTTCGTTCGCTAGAACTTTAACGCTGCCACGTCTGCGCCGATTCCACCCCGGAAGCAGTAGTTTTCCCACCAGGAAGTGTTTTCAAAATACTCTTCCCGCCACATTTCAAACTCCTGCCCAGTTTTCACACTCCCTGCTTTCCCTCAACTGTTATACTTGGTGAGTCCACATGTACCCAGACATGGTAAAAAAAAAAAAAAAAAAAAAAAGAATTCTCCTGGGGGTTCCGATATTCGCTCCCTATTGACAGCTTTTACTGGAATTACATCAAATGTCTCGGCTTGGTCTCTCGAGCCAGGGTTTCCTATCTGAGCAAAAGAACTGCCCAGGCTACTTGTAGATTCTTGGACCCGAGACCTGACAAGTCAGAACCTTCAGGAGACAGACAGTAAGTGAGTCATAAAATGAGTCAGTCTTACGCGCCTCGTGTGCCATCGTCCCCAGCAGAGCTCCTCTGTGCCAGCCAGGGAGATCTGTTTTCCGACACGAAGCCACTAGATGCTTATTCCTACCTCCACCTGAGTGCCTGTCCCCGAGCCATTTGCTCTAATAAACTCACTTTCGTGAATGATGACTTTTGAATTTATTTGCTCCTGTAGCTTCAGATATCTGTATCAGTTAATGCCTATTAATATGTTACTTTATCAGGGACGCCTGGGTGGCTCAGTTGGTTGAACATCTGACTTCAGCTCAGGTCATAATCTCATGGTTTTTGAGTTCCAGCCCCACGTTGGGCTCTGTGCTGACAGCTCAGAGCCTGGAGACTGAAGCCTGAAGATGCTTCAGATTCTGTGTCTCCCTCTCTGTCTCTGCCCCTCCCTTGCTTGCTCTCTGTCTCTCTCAAAAATGAATTACTTTATAGGAGTTTAACAAATTCAAGATTTCCCAACACGATAGAAATCTGTTAAGGATAAAAGCACTGTTACACTTTTAGAAAGAGCAAAAGTTGCCTTGTAGTGTTAGGCTGGAATTGGAAGTATTCATGTGAACATACACATATAGACAGATACGGAAAGAACTACAGATGTGGAAGTTCCTCAGCTCTGTGCTGTGAGGAGGCCCGGGGGCAGCGACAGCCCAGCAGTCGCGAGCACGCCCAGGACCCTTCACTCCCATCCAAGTACTAACCAGGCCCGACCCTGCTTAGCTTCTGAGATCAGACGAGATCGGGCGCGTTCAGGGTGGTATGGCCGTAGACCCAGGACCCTTCACTGAAAGCAACTAGGGCTTCTTAGAGATACGGTCCCAGGGCTGTGTCATGGAAAGAAAAAGACAAACCTGTGATACCTTGTGCTTTCAGAGGACAAAGGTAACCTGACCAGTAAATGGACAGACAGCTACCGTGCAATGAAAGGACACCATATCCGTGACATTCTGGCTTAAAATATATAAACTGGATGTAATTATGCAGAATCCCTAGATAAACCCAAACCGAAAGATAGTCTACATACTGACTTGCCTATGCCTATAACTTTTGAAAATGTCAAAGTCACGGAAGTCCAGGAAAACTGAGGAATTGTATCAGACTGAGAGAGACTAGAGGGGACAGTGTGTGACAGTGGGCTGTATCCGCTCAAAAGGATAGAGGTCTCTGGGGCGCCTGGGTGTCCCAGTCGGTTAAGCACCCTGACTCTCGATTTTGGCTCAGGTCATGATCTCACAGTTTGAGACTGAGCCCTGTGTTGTTGTGATTCTCTCCCTCTCTCTGCCCCTCTACTGTTCTCTCGCTCTCTCAAAATAAATAAATAAATAGGGGTGCCTGGGTAGCTCAGGCGGTTAAGCGTCCAACTCTCATCTCGGCTGGGGTCACGATCTCGCAGTTCCTGGGATCGAGCCCTCTTGTCGGTGCAGAGCCGGCTCGGGATTCTCTCTGTCCCTCTTTCTCTGCCCCTCCCCAGCTCTGTCTTCCTCTCAAAGAAAGAAAGAATTTTAAAAAACAATAAACTTAGAATGAATGAGGCCTCCGCGTAAAGGGGTATACAGGAGTTCTTTGTATTTTTCTTGCCGTTCTAAGTTTGCAACTCAAAGTAATTTTTAACTTTTTTTTATTTTAGAGAGAGAGAGAGCACATGCAAGCAGGCGGGGAAGAGTGCCAGACGGAGAGAGGATCCCAAGCAGGCTCCACGCTCAGTGTGGAGCCAGACACAGGCCTCTGTCCCATGACCCTGGGATCATGGCCTGAGCTGAAATCAAGAGTTGGCCACTCAACCAACTGAGCCACCCAGGTACCCATCAAAATAAGCATTAAAAAAATATATATATAAAGTATAGCTGACTGTACAACATTATGTTAGTTTCTGTGTACAACACAGTGATTCGACAATTAGATACATTAGGAATGTTCACCATGGAAGTGTAGTTGCCATTGGTCACATACAAAGTTAGTTCACCACTATTGACTGTATTCCTGTGCTGTACTTTTCATCCTGTGACATTTTTTTTGTTGTTGTTGTTCATTTAAGTGTGAGCAGGGGAGGGGCAGAGAGAGAGAGAGGAAGAGAGAGAGAGAATCCCAAGCAGGCTCTGCACTGTCCGCACAGAGCCCAACGTGGGGCTCAAACTCACAAACCGTGAGATCAAGACCTGAGCTGAAATCAAGAGTCAGATGCTTAACCGACTGAGCCCCCCAGGCGCCCCGTGACCTACTTATGTTATAACTGTATCACCCGCCTCCCGATCCCCCCTCCCTTCTGGGAACCACTAGTTTGTTCTCCGTATTTGAGGTTGTTTCTGTTTCTCTTGTTATTCATTTGTTTTGTTTTTTAGATTCCACATATAAGTGAGATTATATGGTATTTGTCTTTTTCTGTCTGACTTAGTGTAATACTGGTTAGGGTCACGATGCAAGATTTCATTCCTCTTTATGGTTGAGTCATATTCCATCTGTTTTATTTACACACACTCACACACAAACACACACACTCACACACACACGCTCTGCATAGTCTTTGCTCATTCATCTACTGATGGACATTTAGGTTGTCTTCATATCTCAACTCAAAAGAAATTTTTTTAAAAACACAAAAATCAGCTCATTAACTCTTTGCTCACTAGTAAGGGTTCACATACATTTTCGATTTCAGAGAGGCTGAGATTTAGCACCAGGGGAGCGAAGCCCCTCGGGCCTCAACTGGACCCGTGCGCCCCCTCCTCACGGGTTTACGGCCTTGCTTTTTACTTTACAAACGCAACGCCGGGTCCTATTTCCTACTGCTTACGATGCAACTTCCTCTCAGGGACCAAGAGAGCTTCCCCGACTCTGAGGGACAAGGTCCCCTTGAGGGCGCCACTGAAATAAAAATGCAGTATTTCCTTCTCATAATGAAACGCTCTAAGGATGCTTATTTCCTGTCTCCTGGGGCCGGTCTGACACGGAGAGGTTTTATCCGATGGCTGTTCCTCCCATCAAGCTCCTGCAGGCTGGCCGTGTAGGCGTGTAAAGTGGAGGAATATGAAAACAGAAGCTCCATCCGGGTTTGGTTTTTTTGTTTGGTTGGAGAAAGAGAGAGAATGTGCATGCGAACACGTGCACAAGCAGGGGAGGGGGCAGAGGGAGGACGAGAATCTCAGGCAGGCTCCACGCCGAGTGCGGAGCCGCCTGATACGGGTCTCAATCCTGTGACCCTGGGATCGGTCTTGACCTGAGCCAAAATCAAGAGTCAGATGCTCGACCGACTGCACATGTCAGTCGGACCAGGCGTCCCCTGGTTTGTTTTTAACAGTGATTTTCTCTGGGGAATTAGGCCAGGGTTTGGAAGAAAGGAACTGTTATTCATCTATTTATTTATTTACTTGGCCTTCCATTTTTTACTTTTCTATATTTACGTTTTTTTAAGATTTTATTTTTGGGGCGCCTGGGTGGCTCAGTGGGTTAAGCATCCGACCTCAGCTCAGGTCATGATCTCACTGTTTGTGGGTTCAAGCCCCGCTTCGGGCTCTGTGCTGCCAGCTCAGAGCCTGGAGCCTGCTTCAGATTCTGTGTCTCTCTCTCCCTCTGCCCTTCTCCCACTCATGTTCTGTCTCTCAAAAATAAATAAACATTAAAAAAATTTTTTTTAAGATTTTATTTTTAGTCTCTACACCTAACATGGGGCTCAGACATACAACCATGAAATCAAAAGTCACATGCTCTACCGAATAAGCCAGCCAGGTGCCCCTATTTTTCTATATTTTTGAAAATTGCTTTTACTATTAAGTATGAAATGCTCCTTTGATTAAAAAAAAAAAAAACACTAGTAAAAGTAACAATGCCAATATCCTGGTTGTGATACTGTACTATAGTTTCCCAACATGTTGCCATTGGGAGAAATGGGTCTCTTTGTGTTCTTTCTTTTATTTTTAAGTTTATTTGTTTTTAAGAGAGGGAGAGAGAGCATGCACGAACATGGCAGAGAGAGAAGGAGACAGCGAGAATCCCGAGTAGGCTCCGCTCTGTCAGCACAGGGCCTGAGGTGGGGATCGAACTCCTACACCGTGGGGTCATAACATGAGCCAAAACTGAGCTGGACGCTTGACTGACTGAGCCACCCAGGGGCCCCGCTCTGTATCATTTCTTAGAACCGCATGTGAATCTTACAATCATTTCAAAATAACAAGTTCAACAAAAAAATAAAGCTAGTAAAAAAAAATCAGCTTAAGACACTGAAAAGTGACCACAGACCAAGTATTCTGAAGGAATACAAATATGAGGCGTGTGCGAATTGTTTCTAGAACCTCTTTAGAAAGCCCTCTGTGGGGGTTCCTGACTGACTCAGTCAGAGGGGCGTGGACTCTTGATCTCCAGCCCCATGTTGGGTGTAGACATGACTTAAATAAATAAAACTTTAAAAGAAAATTAAAGAAAAAAAAACACAAGAAAGCCCTTCAGAAAAGAAATTTGGTAATAAATAACCAGAATCTTAAATTCTCTAATAACATTGGTAGGAATTTATTCTAAGGAAATAATCATAATCCGAATCCAAATAATAATCCCAAACAGAGCATACAAACGTTTTCATCCCAGCAGTGTTGCTAACCGCGAGGACCTGAGAACGTGCAGGAAAACCCGGCCCGGCCCGGGGCAGTGCGTGTGCTGCAGTCAGAACCTGTATGTGAGGACACTCTCCACGGGAAATGTTACGTTTGTTACAATGTTACATATTTGTTCTATGTTCAGAGAAAAAGGCTATCCAAGTGGCACATGTCCTATGATCATAACTAAGTAAAAGTGTGTAGAAAGACTTCAAATGTTTTAGGGGTTGTCTTTAAAGTGAGTACAAGTGATTTTTTTCTTTCTACTTTTCACTACTTTCCAAAAAATGTTTAATGTTTATATATTACCCTAATATTAAAAATGAGACCGTATTTAAAAAGGAAATAAAGGGTCGCCTGGGTGGCTCAGCCAACGGTTAAGCATCGTACTTTGGCTCAGGTCATGATCTCAGAGTTTGTGGGTTTGAGGCCCACGTCGGGCTCTGTGCTGACAGTTCAGAGCCTGGAGCCTGCTTCGGATTCTGTGTCTCCCTCTCTCTCTGCTCCTCCCCTGCTCACACTCTCTGTCTCTCAAAAATAAATAAACATGAATGAATGAATGAATGAATGAATGAATGAATGAATGAATGAAAAAAAGAAAATAAAGCTACTTCCATATTTCAAGATGTTGGGCAAGTTGCAGGCGGTCTGCCCTGGGGTCACTCAGTGTTGGGCAGACGAGGGAGAATTAAGAATCCACGGGCCAACATCGTCCTCCACCTGCAGGGATCCTGCAGCCTTAAGAGTGGGAGCTAGCGCTGCCCTCTGCAGATGCTTCTAGAACCTTCATTGCCCACTGGCCCACGGCCCAGCAGTTAGCAAGGCTCTGAGTGGTTTCTGTTTATCAGCTGAACCCTCCAAACTTCTGTCTACCATAATCGCAGACTGGAAACTCTGGGGTATGGTATCCTGCCAGGCATTTCACCGCACAGGGACACTTCTGGTCTCAGGGGAACCAGGCACATTCACACGCAAGCACAGGGACAAGGGGACTGACCGCGAGGAGGCTCAGAGACTGCCCCCAAAGTGGGCCTGCAGAGCAGGAGGGTCATGGGGCCTCTCAGCTCCATCACGAAGGGATGGGCTATGGAGGGACCAGAGGAATCACGGAGCCAACAGGGACTTAGAAGGAACCCCCACAGGGAAGCCCGGGAAAGAAAATGCTGCAGAATCTTACTCATGCGCTCGGACCACAGTATCTTTGCTGTTTTTCAGCAAATGTTCTAGAGTCCAGTGCATCAGGAAACAAGTTTTCTTAAAAATTTTAAAATGAGTTCTCTTCTCCCAGGTGCGTTATCTACAGAGTTATTGGCCAAGGCCCAGGCGGCACTTGCACACTGAACTAGAAGGTATCCTCAGCTTCTTTGAGCCGCAGTTGCTCTATCTACAAAATGAAAATAATACTATGGCACAGGGTCACGTGAGGACTTGGTGACATAATTCAGGGCAAATGCTGACCACACACGCCAGGCATACAGTAAGACCTCAATAAAATGTTAGCTTCTATTAGAAGTAAATATATTTTTTATGACCACCATGTTCAAGAGAGTTCCCCATTATAGGAAGCGAGCGAGCAAGGGCTGGTGGGGAAGCTGCAGAGAGGACTCCAGCATTGGACCGAGTGAGCTTTAGGGAGCCTTCTTCCAGCTTTGAGACTGTGAGTCTCTTAAGAGAGCAAGAGCAAGAACAAGGGAGAGGGAGAAAAAGAGAGGAAAGAAGGGAGGGAAAGGGGAAAGGAGGGAGGGAGGGAGACAGACAGACAGACAGACACTGCTCTCCTACGAGCACACACATCCTGGCGTGTTTCTTTTTAGGCCGAAGGACTAATCTCTTGATCCCCTGTCGAACCTCACCCAAGAATGGTAAGTCCACCCTCCCACAGGGACCAGCGTTACAGTAGTGGGGACTGTGGCCTTGTAGTGACCCCTCATGACTCACCAAGAACATCCACCCACATTAGACT
This sequence comes from Paguma larvata, assembly GCA_030068075.1. Classification (NCBI taxonomy): domain Eukaryota; kingdom Metazoa; phylum Chordata; class Mammalia; order Carnivora; family Viverridae; genus Paguma; species Paguma larvata. The sequence goes on from CM057843.1 coordinate 9,541,985, forward strand.
GCTATGCATTATTCAGAGAAAAAGGGTCATAATTCCTACTGCAAACTACAGTTAACCATGGCCGGCTGTGAACATGCATGTATTGCTACTCCTTCCCCAAAGCCTACTATGATGCCAGCACAAGAATAAGCAAAAGTTATAAAACCATGAGGACAACAAAAACAGAGGAGCCGACAGCAGAGAAGAGATGGCGACAACGTTCTGGAAGAGGAAACATGGACGGACGGGCAGTGACTGGTTGGCAGAGCGGCAGGACTGGCACTAAGTGCCCGTGAGGAGGGGAGCTGAGGAGGGGGGACAGACTGCGGGCTCTCCAGAGGCTCAGGAACCGGAAGCGCCAGGAACCTGAGAGGGTAGGGTGGGCGTGTAGCCGGGGTTGAAAACGGGTGACTTGTTTGAAGGTCAAACGGTTTGGCCCCGGTATTCCCTCCCCGAGTGCTCACGGCCAGTCACTCCCCTTCCTGTCATATCATAGCGGCGGCGGCGAAGGGCTCAGCGAGTGCAGGGGTGGGGGGGGGTGCCCGGGGGAACACCAGGGGGTTAAGTTAGAGCAATCCCATGGCAGGCTCACTCTTAGATGTGCATGAATGGCCAAGGCCCCTAGTCGTTTGAGGAAAGGCACCAACACGAATCAGAGTCCAATAGGAGAAGGTGCTCGGGGGAAACCACACACAGAAGGCAGGGAAACTTCAAAACCCAAACACAGAAGCAAAAAGCCAGAGCCTTAGAAAAGAGAACGCACAGAGAAAAACAGGAAAGGTACTTAAGGAAAAGGACACAGCGCAAGAAGTGCCCGAAAATGTTTTTAAAATCAATAGATGAGAGAGAAGCAAACGCTGGAAAACATCTTCCAGAAGGCAGACAGAAAAGGAGAGAAAACAAAAGAAAATTAGGTTACTTCATGAGGTCTGACTTCTGACTCCCAATAAAAATCCCAGAAAAAGAATAAAGGAAACCGAGGGGAGAAAATTATGAAGTAGATATACAAACACAGTTTCCAGAACCGAGGAGATCTTTAGATCCGAGTGTCCACTGAGGGGGGAGCAAAATCAACGAGGCCGGACTGCCGTCACCTGCACTGGCACGCGCCACACAACCAGACCGGATCATCCGCATAAAGATTCGAAAACAAAACTCAATGCACAGATACATAAAACTAAGCTAACGAAAGGAAGGGAGACGATTACTAACTTCTTATCTTTTTTTTCTTCAAATTTTTAGTTCAATTCCAGTTAGTTAACATACCAGTTTCGAACTACCTTATTAAAGAAACAAAAAGTTTCCCGAGAAAGGAACGAAAATCAGGAGCAGACTAAAGCGCTCGGATGGAGAAACGAACGACAGAGCTGTAATAACATAAACACCGAATAATGAATTACCCCCAAACCGTGATACTGGAGGAGGGAGCAGCGAGGGAGTGACGGGGGGGCGTAGAGAGGCTAGCTAACTCCTCCATAGGAAAAGTCGACCGTTAACATCTGAAGTTGAGAGACTGAGAATTAAGTGCACACACATATCATTTGGAAACAAGGAGGTAACTGACAAAAGAAACAACCCTAAGAACGGCAAGGGGCCGCTTGTCGGGGGCGGGACTCCAGGGCTGGGGCTCAGGACGACGGCTGCTTCCTCAGAAGCCTGGGACGCCATCGGAGTTTGCAAACTAGGAAAATGCTTCTGGAGGTGATGTTTTCATTCGTGGCGAAGACTGTCAGGATGGTTTCACAGGTGTAACCTTATCTGAAACTCATCAAGACGTATACGTTAAATATGTGCAGCTGTAAATAAAGTGTTTTCTTAATAAACACAACTGTAAGGGCGCCTGAGTGGCTCAGCAAGTTAAGCGTCCGACTCCAGCCCAGGTCATGATCTCACAGTTCGTGGGTTCATGCCCCATGTCAGCCTCTGGGCCAACGGTGCAGAGCCTGGAGCCTGCTTTGGATTCTGTGTCTCCCTCTCTTTCTGCCCCTCCCCCACTTGTGCTCGGTCTCTCTCTCAAAAAAAATACACATTAAAAAAAAAAACTTAAATACAACTGTAAAAATAAAACTTTGATAAAAATATTTTTAGAAGGAGGGGGAAAAAGAAAAGAGACAAGCATGCCAGAGGGACAGTCAGCACACACGGGTCCAGGACGATCGCTAATGAGGTCAAAAGATGTCCCACAACAACACGGACTTGGTTTTCCCTTTTCCTTCTACTACAGACCAGGTAAAATTCCAATTCTAGAACGCGTTTCCTGAATTGGCAGTTATCCTGGAGGATAGCAGTCTTCTAAGACTTCGGCGGCATTCTCCCCAGAATGGAGAAGCACACAGAGGTGGGGGTTAGAAAACGGAACTCCCTAACGGTGAGGACTCTCACACTCGGGACCTGAGAGAGTCGGAGCCCGGAGCTCCTCTGCACAGTTCCTCCAGCTCCGAGAATTCAAATCCCACCCAAAGAGCGAAAGGCTGTCCCTAAACCCTTCCACGGGCCCCGGCCTACTTTCGGCTGGCCTCTGTCAGGCAGTGGGTGGCATAGGCTCCAGGCTACACTCTGAAGTCACCACGCTCCTTTGGTAACTTTCTGCCTTCTTTTGCCAGGACCAGGGCGACCAAAACACTCAGGCCTGTCTCCCGTATAGTCAGAATCACCAGCGTCCCGGACGTTAAAAATCTACCACTTCCTTGAAGGCCCTTAGCAGGAGAATCAGGAATTGTGCCCCAAATCCTGCCACTTCCCCGCCACACGTAGCCGGACAATGACCAGGACATCCGCCTTCAGCGGGAACTAAGGAGGGAAGAAGTCCTGGGCCCAGGCTGCGCCCGAGACCTGCACGGCGAGGCGGCGGCACCGTGCGCACCCAGGCCTGGCTCCCGCCTGAGGCGTGTCGCGGAGCCGGGCGAGGCTGGGCAAAGCGACGTCCGCCCGGCATCTGGCCCCGTGCCCACCCAGCCAGGGCAAGGAGGGAGAAATGGACGGCGGTTATGAAACAGAGCTTCCTGCCTTACTTTTAGCCCCGAGAGGGCAGGAAGGCCCCAAATGGCATTTAAGGGACAAAAAGCAGCCAAGCGATCTGGAGCTATGGCTCTGACCCTGCCCGTGTCACCCGCAGGCGGTGTGACCGCGGGCACGGAGCTGGACTCGCGGAGCCTCATCGGCGGGTGGCAGGAATGGTGGCGTCTGCTCACCGACATCGTGAGGTCAGAGGAGACGGCGTATGTAAGAGCCGCCGGGCCTGGTGCCTCACACACGGGCGGTGCCTGACGTTTACTGACCGTCTCCTCAGGGCGAGCCTCGCAGAGAAGCATCCCCAAACGAGGCAGGAGGAGCGGCAGGCCTCCAGCTCCCTGGACCCGCGCCAAGCCCTCGCTTCCCCAAAAAAAGCCAAGGCTCCAAACTCTAAAAATAGCTCAAAACCACCTTCTTGAGGAGTTAGTTGCCTGCGGGCACGCTGCCACCGTGCTCCGTGGGGGATGAGCGTGGTCCTCACGACGGGACCAGCCTCCTCCCGAGGGCGCTCCTGCGTCTGCAGCCCCTCCGGTCTAAGGAACCACTGCAGCGACGGCTCACTTGGCACGCAGCACGCACGACCGCGTTTGTCTCTCCGAGTACGCCAAGGCCTCAGCCAGCTGTTTCCTTCCTTAATAGCTCCACGCTGCCCGGCGCTAGGCCTCACTCACGCGGACACTGACGCGTTCCTAGAGCCACAGGCGGTGCCCCCGTGACCTGGCCCCGCGTGACCATCCCCTTCAGGGAGCTGCCAGGTGGAGAGCCCGGTCTCTTCCGGGCGCCCACTTACCTCATCCAGCTGTCTCTTCGTCTCTTCTTCCATCCTTCGGATGTCGTCCATGGTCAGGTCAACCCACTTATCGAGCCAACAGAACAGCTGCCTGTGGAAGTTTGTAAACAGACGCCTTTCTTGCTACAGAAAGGAGAGAGCCTAGTTAGAAGTCAGAACCAGAAGGCGGAGGCCACCGCTGCAGCTCCCCTCCCACAATCGTGTCAACAGCCCTGGGGGTTGGCGGTTGCCTGCCCGGCTTACATGGATGGGCCCTCGAGTCCCAAAAGTTAGTGACTTTTGCCCTCACGTGACAACAGGTAACGTTTCGAGTCGGAGGGAGCCCCCTCACGGCCTAGGGCCTGTGCCCAAAATGCTGCCAAGACAGGCAGCCCATGTGCTCAGTCCGGCCAAGGCCCAGAAACAACTGTGCCAAGTACCCTTCTTGTCTCTGGAGCCTAAGGCCAGGTTAAAAGTGCCCAGCAGCTATGAACTGTGGCCCGAGAGCGAGGCTCTAGTGCATCAGAGAAAGAGCTATAAACGCCTCCCGTCTGTCCAGGTCAGGAATTGAGGGTGTTGGAGAATTGGGCTCGTGAGGCCTCTTGCCTTTTGGCTTCAAGCAAAGAGAAAGACTGAGTTTTATTTGCAGCTCAGTCACAGCAAACCCCTTCCTGTTTCCTTTTTGTTTTTTTCCTTCAGTTTCCTTCCCTGTAACATGTGGTGCTCCTGGACAGAGAGCACTCAACTGGAAGACAGTTAAGCGAAAGGGGAAGTGGGGGTCTGGGAAATCAAACCGAAATATTCTGATGTGAGTCACCGGAGGATACAAGTCACTTATCATGTTGGGCAACCCCCCCTTCCCGCGCGCACACACACACACACACACACGGGAAAGGCCTCGCCCTGGTCACTTACCTTATGTATAAAGTTTTCCACTTTGTTCTGCAGGCCCCACCACTTAAACTTGACAGTAACCAGTTTGTATGCACACATGTATGGGCAGTCTTTCTGATTTACAAGCTCTTGCTGTATTAGAAACACACATATAGGCAGGCAGGTAACTAAGAGGGCCGACTTCTGGCTCTCCCTCAGCCCACCCTAGCCATTCCCTCCTCGAGGGCAGACATCCGCCCGTGCTACGCCCTGCCCCCTGGCGGTGAGGATGTGAACTGCACCTTCCAATTGGGGCCCAAGGGTCCTCGGCCTGTTTTGATAGATTTAAATTTTGCCGGGTCTTCCTCCGCCTTGTAATCCTGAGAGAAGTTGTAGAATTGGAGTTGGGGGAGAAGGAGGGAAGGAGGCAGGGGGGGAGAGAGACAGAGATTAGGTTTTTCCATCAGAGCACACTTCATACCAGTGGAATCTACTGGTGTACAGAAAACATGGGGAAATCTTACAAAACAATAGACAGAACTGTTTACATTGGCCTCCGAGGAGAGCTCTGTGATTTTCTCTTCCACAGCCTATTCTCGATTTCCTGCGTATGAAAGTGTCAAGTACTCTCTGTGCAGGGCACATGTTTCCAGCTCAAGACAAGATGTTCCACTAGGGACAAGCATCTGAATCACCAGGAAAAGCTTGCTCAAAATACAGATTTTGGGGTCACTCCACCTACAACCCAGAAATAAGAACGCCTGCAGGTAAGGGCAGCATTGGTTTGTTGTTGTTGTTGTTTTTAAACCTCTGCAGGTGATTCCAAAACCAGCCGGCCGTAGATGAGAACTGCCTGTCGAGCCTGAAATCTCATCCAACGTCCCTCTGGCTCTGTTTTTTTTTTCTTTCACTGACTTGTTTTAATAAAATCCTTACTGGAAACGCTCAGGGGACGGGACCTACCCTCACGTACACCATTGTTAGTCTCACTTCACTCATCTACAATGCAGTCGTGCTGTGTGTGAATTCGCCGTAACAAAAGTTTCGTCTGTGGCTGTTCTGCACTGAGTAATACGGGCTTAAGAAAAGCCAACTTACTGTACGAGCTACTTCACAAAAATGCTGAAGAAAACAAGTCACACGCATACACACACGAGTCATACAGTATTTCCCAAAGTGAAAATCACTTCTGTGTGCTTTAAAAAAAAAACAACAAAACAACCTTTTGTGTCAACGGTACTTAAATAAAAACAAATCAATTAATCATATCTTCCCCACCTCTGCTTCCCCCCACGCACACAGAGCCACCAGAATTAACGAAAATACTCAGAGAGCCATAGTCTTTGTCAGCATTTCTGTCTGAGAAGTATTTGGGTAGGCTCGGTTTGAGAAAATCCATTAAACTATACACTTAGGATATATTCCCTTTGCTGTATGCTATACTTCAATAAAAAGTCTTTGGAAAAGTCCACTAACTTTTGACGGTAGAAGTGAGGATGTTACGCAAGCAAGCATAGGATGGTTTTCCCGTCTTTTGGGACATCTACGGATCAAAATATCGGCAGAGCAGAGAGCGGCTCCAGGAAGGGGGTCGGGGGCGTGGAGAGCAAACATTGACTTCCCACCGACGGGCAGAGAGCCAAATCCTCTGCCCTGACCCCAACCGCCCCCCGTCGGACAGGAAGAGCAGTGAAGGAGGGAGAAACTAAACTTTCCTTCCCGAAACAAGTACTTCCCGGGAGCACAGCGCTGAGCAGGACAGGCCTGGTCCCCGCTCTCTCCAAGTTCACGGTCTGGCAGTGGCCGGCCTTTTCTAGGCACGTGCCGTTGCGTGTGTAACTCTGACAAGCCGCCGCCACCTTCTCGAGGGAAGGGCATTTGTCTTTTCGAGTGTCCCGCTGGAACCCACAGAGCAGTCCTCCGAACGCAAGGCAGGCAATAAACGCGTTTTAATTACCGGGCTGGAAAAATGAATTTGCGAACTAGTTTCAGACTAAGCGTCCTTTCAGCTCAGCAAATTGTCCTCGGCACCTCCACTGTCCAGTGAGAACTCCCACGGGCCAAACAGGACACGTACATCCGGGCCCCTATCTTCCTGGTGGAATCCCCAAGCCAAGACAGGAGAATTCTTAACACTAACTTAAAGAATAAAGTAAACGATAACCAAGAGAGAACTTCCCTGTGAGCCCGGTGGGGTTCGGGGGGATACGGACGCTGGGAAGTCATTTCTGCACCTCGGGGGCCGCCCGCATTGCTAACCAGTTCCTACCTTGCTAAGTACTTGGCTCCGGTCCGCAATGTCTATATATATGGCTTCCACGTGTTTCCATGCCTCGGGCTCCAGCTTGTGCACCTGCAGGAACAAGGACCACTGTGTAGGTTTTGTCAGCTACAAAGCACCCTTTATCCAGAACGAACACCTGGGAACAGCTATTCCTGTGCCATCGAGGTGCAATTCCTACCGGTAAAGAATTATAGACAAAATTATCCAAAGGCCCGGGAGGAGGGTTTTAAGCAGACACACACGAGAGAACGAGCGCTCTGATTCCGGCTGGCCGAAACACTCGGGGCTGCTTACAGCACTCACATTATTTCCGTATGTTCCCCTTGGTAAAGACTGACTGTAAACGCTCGTGGGAACGTTCCCTACTTTTTGTTTTTAATGTTTGTTTATTTGAGAGGGAGAGAGAGAAGGGGAGGGGCAGAAAGAGAGGGGGAGAAAGAGAGGGAATCCCAAAGGCTGGTAATGCAGAGCCTGATGTGGGGCTCGAACTCACAAATTATGAGATCATGACCTGAGCCAAAATCAAGAGTCGGACGCTTATCCGGCCGAGCCACCCAGGCGCCCCTATACTGCTTGCTTTGATGCTTTTAAAAAACCTTCTCTTGCTTATCTTCCAGTCCCCTCCTGAGTAACACCACGGCTACCAGGTTCCATGCACACACAGACATCCATGTAGAGAGATTTTTCTTTTAATACAAACGGTCACACAAATGCACAGTTTTGTATCATGCTTTTTTTCCCTCAACAGTCTACCTTGAAGACTATTCTCTATTGTTTTTTTAAGTTTTTGTTTGAATACATTTTTAAAAATGTTTATTTTGAGAGAGAGAGAGAGAAAGAGCACAAGCAGGGGCAGAGAGAGAGACATGGGAGAGAGAGAATCCCAAGCAGGCTCTGCACTGTCAGCACAAAGCACCATGCGGGGCTCGAACTCAAACTGTGAGATCGTGACCTGAGCTGAAATCAAGAGTCAGATGCTTAACTGACTGAGCCACCCAGGCGCCGCCCCACCTTTTTTGTTTGTTTGTTTATTTACTTATTTTGTGAGAGAGAGAACAAGCGCGAGGGGGGGAGAGAATGTTTTATTTTTTTAATGTTTATTTATTTTGAGAGAGAGAGCGAGAGCATGAGCAGGGGAGGGGCAGAGAGAGAGAGAATTCCAAGCAGGCTCCAGGCTGTCAGCGCAGAGCCTGACACGGAGCTCGATCTCCCGAACTGCAAGATCGTGATCTGAGCCGAAATCGAGAGTCAGCCGCTTAGTCGACTGAGCCCCCAGGCGCCCCTCTCTCGGTTCATTCTAACGCCCGCGTCACACACCTCTGGGTGGCTGCCCCACGGGTTATTTACGCTGTCCCGCTGCTGGGCTCTGACACGGGGTTTCCTCTCTGGCTACACAGGGAATGCCGCAATAATTTCTGCGTGTCGGCTCTCGCACACGTGTGAGCGCAGGACCGCAGGATAAATTCCCAGGTGCGCGACTCCTGGGGTAAAAAGGACAGTGCGTTGTAAAATCGAGGAGCTATGGCACACCTGACCAGCTCGGCAGGTGGAGCATGCAGCTCTTGATCTCGGGGTTGTGAGTTCGAGCCCCACGTTGGGTGGAGAGATGACTTAAAAATGAAAAAATATTGGGATGAACATTGGGTGTTATATGTAAACCAATTTGAAAATAAACTCTTATATAAAAAAAATGAAAAAATACATAAAATTAAACAATAAAATAAAATTGAGGATTTAGAATTATGCTCTACAGAGGCTGTAATCTTTATGTTTCATTTATTTTAATGTTTGTTTACTTGGGACAGAGAGGAGAGAGAGTGCGTTTGTGCAAGCAGGGGAGGGGCAAAGAGAGAGGTAGAGAGAGAATCCCAAGCAGGCTCCGAGCTGTCAGTGCAGAGCCCGACACAGGGCTGAATCTCACAAACCGTAAGATCATAACCTAAGCCCAAATCAAGAGTCAGCTGCTTAACCGAATGAGCCACCCAGGCGCCCCTGTAATCGTCACGGTTTAAAAATACAGTTCTTCTGTGCCAAGAGTTGCATTTTAGACCAATTACAGCTCTACAAGAAGGCCGCCTAAGGAGTCTTAGGGGGCGCCCGGGTGGCTCAGTCAGTGAAGTGTCTGACTTCGACTCAGGTCATGATCTCATGATTCATAAGTCCAGGTCCTGCATCGGGCTCTGTGCTGACAATTTGGAGCCTGGAGCCTGCTTCAGATTCTGTGTCTCCCTCTCTCTCTGTGTCCCATCCCCCCGACGTGTGTGCTTTCTCTCTCTCTCTCTCAAAAATTAAAGAAAACCATTAAAAATAAAAATAAAAAAAAAGAAAAGAAAAAGGAGTCTTGGAGTTCATGGTGTGCAAATTAGAGCAATCCCATGCTGGTAGGAAGGGTCTAGGTACAGGCTGTTGCTTTCACAGCCAGGAAAAATGGGACCCCATGGCAGCGAAGGAGAAGCTTTTAGGCAGAGCCTCGAGACCCCACTCTGCAGCCTGGAAGTCCCCGGGCTCCTGGGAAGTGCTACTTACATTCTCCTGGGTGCCAAGATCCGGTTTGTGCCAGGTTTCGATTTTAATCAGAAAGTCTTCTTTCATGTATTCATTCTGGAAGGGAGCAAACACCTCACGGTCACCAGCCTCGAAGCTGGAGAGTAACTATCTCCCGTCACTGATGGCGGGCGGCTGAGAGACTCCAGCTTGTCTCACGGTCACCGCTAACCCGACTAGGAGCCCACAACGTGCTAGGGACGCGGTACCTTCTTCAATCCTTATCCCAGCCAGCCAGGGCCGCGGTACTATCACCCTCACTTCACAGACGAGGAAAGTGAAGTTCGAAGGCGGGAGGGAGGTGACTTGTCCAAGGCCACGGGGACACTGACAGAGCTGGGCCGCAGAACCAGATTGGTCTGACTTCAAAATCCGTGTCTTTAACAACTCGGTCACCCGGCTTGAAGCACGCGGTGCTAACGGTTAGCTCGAGAAGGAATATTCCTGGCCGACCGAGTGCTCCCCAGCGCCCCATCCGCCAGCCAGCCTTTTGCTGAGGCCTCAAGTCCTCTTCTCGGCAAAGGAACCCTCCGTGCTTCCTCCCCGGGTGCTGTTTAAGACGCGGTGCTCCTTGAAGGAGGTGCATGTTAACCCCGAGCTCCTCAGCAGGAATGAGGTGGGCAGAGGCCGCCTCGGCTGAGCAGCAGGGATAGGCGCCGAGATGCGGGTGCCCGAGGGTGAAGAGGAGGGGTGACGACACAGGGGGTGGACGTGGAAAAGACACCTTGCTGCCTTCACGACTGTGCCCACGGGCAGTGCTCCCTGGGGTCCACGGGTGCGCACGTGGGAAAACTACAATCGGTCAGCCACACTGAGGGTTCATAACCCCTGGGGAGGCATGATGCGGGGAGAGGCAGGAGACAGCCTCGGGGCGTCCTGCACACGTGAGACCCGTGGTCCTAACTGCCAGGCCTATGCAGTCACATGCCAATGCGGCTTACGGCAAGAGGCCACTCTGCCAATTAACAAATTCCTCATTAGGAGCGAAAGGATTAGGCCTCAACGGCACCATGTCTTCCCTCCCCCTCTCAGAAATTCTTACCGTAATAACTGTTCCCAGGCAAGGACATGGAAAGAAGAGAGAAAAAGATTAATGAACATGAATAAACCCCTGTCCCTCACCCCAGGGACCACGAGTAAAGAGTTCTCCACCCCCTGGGGCTTATTCCAGTGGCCACCCTTCAAGCCCCGTGAGTGCATCTGGCGTCTCAAATGCCCCAGCCCTCGAGGTTCACTCGTACTAAGGTCCCAAAAGACCAAATCCGGAATTGAGTCTTCCCAGCCGAGCAAGGAAAGGGGGGCCGGCTCTGAGGAGCTGAAGCACTGGGACCCAGCACTCTGCCATCGGAGCGTCACCTGCTGTCCCCGCCGCCACCCGGGGCACAGAGGGCGCGTGCGGCCAGACACTGTCTGTCGGCCTCCTGCACGCTTCCTGTCACTGTAACCAAACCTCGCGCCCGCTACGCTCCTGCTCATTGTAACGAGAGCCCCTCGGAGAGCACGGATCAATTATTGATCAGAGAAAATGGCTGCAGCTCTCATGTCACTGGGGAACAAACTAGCTCTCCTCCTGACGACGGCCCAGGTCACTCTGTACCCTCTGAATTTAGGAGCTATCTCAGGTTCTGATGGATGCCACGCAGGCCATGCTGGACAGTTCACAGGGCTGAAAGTCAAACTCCGTAACTCCGAAACTGAAACAAAGGTTACCCCTGAGATTAAGATGAGGAAGAGATGAAATATAACAGAAAAGGCCCACCTTGTAGAGAAACAATCCAAAAGACTATTACTAATTTCCCGGAGTCCACCAAAAGATCCTTGCAAGCAAGCACCCGGTTAGGACTGTAACTACGTGGCCTATTGAAGTAACTGCCCTGTTATCGGCTTGAAGGCTGACAAAAATGGAAATGATAGGTATGACAGCCACCGAGTGAAAGGCCCAGAGGCCCGTCTGGCAGGAGCTCGCCCGTGTGGTACCGGTGGCGGTAGCTCCAGGCTGCCCGTGTGGCATACCTAGCAACCCTGTCTCTACAGCGGAGACGGTGGTGTCAGCCGGGGCCGAGTTGATGACACGAGCCAGTAAGGTTCTCCAACTAACCCCCTGATCCTGAATCCATGTTCTCCAAGCAATGTTCTAGTAGCCTGGCCTCCGTGGGGACAGAACAGGCTCACCGATGGACACGAGAGTCCGACCACTTAAGCAAACGGACATCCCCGCTGCGAGTTGGCGTACCGAGTATGCTTTGGTTTCCCATGTAGAGGGGTCCCCAAGGAAGGATGTAGAGGGGTCCCCAAGGAAGGATGTAGAGGGGTCCCCAAGGAAAGAACGCCCTAGCCAGCAGACGAGAAGACCCGGCGTCACTCATGATCCTGCATCTCAGTGCAACTTAATGCAGCAGCACTTGGGGTTTTCACACACGAGTCTTTCTGAGACCCCGAGAAAAGGATCCAGCGGTTCTGACAAACTAGGTTTCAGAACCTACGAGGGCGATGCCCCTCCCTGCCCTTAATGTCAACTCGGGTGACCAAACAAGCTCCCCCAATCTTGTTTAGTCCTCCCTGGCCCTCCGAACACCTCTGCATTTCAAAGCAGCCCCTTTTCTTCAACCTGGAACCCTGGCTGTGCTGGAGGAGTCTCGGGGAACCCTTTGCAGTTGGGAAATACGGCTCTCCGAATAAGGCCAATCCGGTACTTTAAAACCCTGGCTTGGCGAGACTGCATTCAGGCCCAGGCTAAGGTTACAGGGAGAGGCAGGAGGAGAAACATTTATTTCCCTCTTTCTTCTTTCAATCAGAAGTCAAGTCCCCTCTTACCCCCTCCTCCTGTCCCATCAGCATCAGGAGGAAAGAAACAGAGAAAAAAGGTCAGAGGACGGAAAGAGCGGACAGTGCAGCGAGTATTACGAACCCGCTTTCATTCCACTCAGAACAGGGGTAGAGCCTTCTAAAAGACATGTGGACTTTCACCCCGTGCCCCTTGCCATTCTCGCCTCAGACTTTAATCTACTGCGGCCAGGCCGAGGGGTTTAAACTAGCGCTCTTTCTCCCACCAGAGGGAAATGGCCAGTAGCCTTCCTTCTTTCTATCTCTGAGTTTCAAAAAAGAATGTCTAACTAAGCAGATGTAAGATTCAACATATTCGTTCTGTATGATGAGGGCTCTGGCTGTGAAACCAGCACCCACCGAGGACGAAACCAGCCTTCCCTCCCCTACTCCCTGCTTCTTCTCTTCATGGAATATTTCGAAATTACGTTTCTCTTCCTTTTTTTTTTTTTTTTTCCAGGACAATACGTGAATGGACACTCGGCATCTAGAAAAACGCCCATGTCAGCTGTAGCACACTCTCCCCAGAATTACTCAGAGGACAGAGGCGTTTCTCAGTCGCCACAAGGTCTGTATGCGGAACCCTGACCCAGGCATGGACAAGTCCACACTGTTACCTTTATGCCATATTGGCTAAGGTTCTTGCGATGCGTGCCCAAGGCAATTCTCTTGGACATAAAGAAAATGAACCTTTGGCCTCAGGCCAGACACACCCAGCCACAGGGCACACCATCTTTTAAGAAAGCGTGTGTATGCCTCTTTTCCAAGAATTTAACAGTTTCCTGCCCTGCAGCGTTCAGGGAGTAGTGGTATTTGCGTTGTCAGCTACTGCAGTAAAACCCTGAGCTTACACGTCCCGGGTTCTCCTGAAGATTGCGCGTCTCCTGAAACAAGGTTCTTGAACCTCTGTGGGGCCACTGAGGGTTGGAGAGCGCAATGACTCCGTGCTCTAGCCTTTAGTCACTCCCAAAGTCCACAGGATAAGGACTACAGGGTGGAGCATCCTCATCAGATACAATCTAGGGCGTGCCGGGTCCCAACAAATAAGACCGGTGTAACCGTACACGTAAGTAGAGGCTGGCAGGAGGGCCCCGCGGCCAGGCGGTCTATGCCAACGAATGCAGATTGGCCAGGGGCAAGGCCACTCAACTCAGAGTCAAGTGCCAGGGGACCGCTAAGGACCTCCCCCCACCCCCCCCCCCCGGCTATGGATCAGGACTGGCTCGGCTCCTCCGAGAGTTCTGCTCTTAAACAGCCTTCAAGACCTAAGAACCCGAAAACACTGAGAGTCTGAATTGCTCAAAGGGAATCCCAGAATGTCTAGAAGAGAAAGTTCTCTGTGAAGGTTCAAGGCTTTCCTTTCCAGAAACTCCAGAGAGCCAAGAGGAAGACAATAATTCCGCGCCTACTCATACCTAGCCTACAGACCGTGCTGACCTCGTGTAAGCCTTCAATTGGGGCTCTTAGCAGTAACCACCCTCCCTCCTTGTCCCCTTGCCCCCCAGATCTGGCGTGGATATTCTGTGTTACATATTTAGGAAACAGCTGTTTCTGAATCCTTTGTCATCAAAATTTGGGCTTATTTCAACTTTTCCCCAACAAAATCAACGTTCTGTTGCTACGTTTTCTTGGTGTCTAGGCCTGGCCCCCCTCAGGGTAGGGTCACCTTACAGGTCCCTTCCTATGACTGCCTCTCTCAAGAGCTCCTCAGCCTCGAAGCTGCTTTTCAAGCCAAACCCAAATACGTTATATTTAACTGGAAGTTTCAGTGTCTAGCAATAAGGGGGTGCTTTAACAGTTCACAGTACCCTCACAGAATGGACTACCACTCAGACGTTACAAGTTTAAAAACAGCAGACTACATAGGGAAAATGTGCTGAGTAAAAAATGAGCGATCTTAACAATCAGTATGATCTGATCTAAAATTTGTCTTAAAAATGTGTCTGCGGATGTACATGGAAGCATTAAAAAAAAGGATTAGATCAAAAGACACTAAAATGTCAACCCGACTATTGAGAAATGGAGGGATCGTGGGCGATTATTTTCTACTGTTTGTGTTTGCCACAATTTAAACAGAGAACCTTACTTCTGCAGTCAGTAAAAACGACCATCGCTATTATACCATCCTGACCAAGGCGGGCTGCTTCTGTGCCATCTCGGCCGTGACTCCTCGGCGGCTCCCACCCAGCTGGCTGCCAAATTGTTCTAGACGACACTGACCCTCACCGCCGGCCCGAAGGGAGTCCCCAGGCTCATCCTTTCACTGGCTTAGTCTGGAAAATGAAGGTAAGACCCCAAACCCTAATTCACTGCCACCCCCGGGCCTACTAGACCACACCCTCGGTCCACCTTGGGGCTCAAACTCCAGCTTCCGGCCGGGTCCGCACTTACCGGTTCTGCAGTAAGGGTAGGCATTCCATGCCTTTTCGTGTATATTCAGGGCTCCCTCTGGGGCTAGCATTCGAACAAACGTGGGCACTTTGCTGTGGTAAGAGAAAGGGATCGTGAAGAAAAACGGAGTGGGGAGAAGCCGGTGGGCTTTCCTTCTTCAGCCACAGCCCCGGCCTCTTCAGTGGGGTTGGCAAGAAAGTTTCCATGAGAGAAGCAGGTTTCTCTTGTGTGTGAGAAGCCACCTGTCAGAGCCCGACGCCCAAGCGCGCTGGCTACTAACATCCACCCGCTGCTCGCCCCGGTACCTCGCCAGCCATCAGAACGGGACGGCAGGTGGGACCCTGGGCGACCCGCCATGGCCCAGCAGTCCTTACATTATCGTCACCCGCATTTTGAGCTCACCAGGCCCAGGGCGTTATACTACACCCTGTGAGGATGGGATACCTCCGAGAGTTCACCAGACTCGGCTTAAGGGCCAGAGTCACTGACCAGCTGATGAACTTGGAATACGGGCTCCAAGATGACCTGACTGCGGTTGTCAGTTCTGGAGGTTAGGAGGCCCTCAGGGCCACCTGACTCCCAGGACAAAATAGTTCATCAATTCATTTTATCTCAGGTCACAGAAGAGCATGTACGGCACGAGCCCATTTTTATTTGTTTGTTTGCTTTTAAAGGTGCCTATATTCCCCTTCCTCGGTTTTCAGCTGGTAAGCCATGTAGTCGTTAGAGGCTCCAACGGTCCCATCGGCTTTAGTGCCCTGGGCCCAAGACAAAAGAGCCGAGTCCAGCAGAGAGCTGACTCGGGCACTCAGCAGCGCTCTGAGGTGCGCTCACTCACTCACACGCTCATTCAGGGAGCTATGCCTGTGTGCCAGGCACCAGGGCGCGTACGGGAGTCACACAGACCCGGCTCCTGCCTTCACGGAGCTCACGTGCGGGCGGGGAGTCTAACAAACCAGGTGGAGGACGGCCCTGTACGTGCGTGCCACGATGGGTGAGCACAGGGCTCTGGGGGGGACAGAGCACGGTGAGGACCTGGTGTGGGGGGCATGGTCCATGGGGAGGCTCCTCAGAGAAAACGAGAATTACATGAACTCAGACTAGAGCGTGGGCAGGACTAAGCTAGATAAAAGGTCTGAAGTGGGGTCAGAAAAGCTGGGAGACAGAGAAGTTTGGAGCAGCTGGTAGAAGGTATGAGGCAGGAAAGATAAGAAAACATGATGGGGCGCCTAGGTGGCTCAGTCGGTTGAGCGTCAGACTTCAGCTCAGGTCATGATCTCGCGGTCTGTGAGTTCGAGCCCCACATTGGGCTCTGTGCTGACAGCTCAGAGCCTGGAGCCTGCTTCGGATTCTGTGTCTCCCTCTCTCTCTGCCCCTCCTCTGCTCATGCTCTGTCTCTCTCTCTCTCAAAAATAAACAAACATTAAAAAAAAAAAAAAAGAGGGGTGCCTGAGTGGCTCAGCCGGTTGAGCGTCAGACTTCGGCTCAGCTCATGATCTCGCTCATGGGTTCAGGCTCCGACGTCGGGCTCTGTGCTGACAGCTCGGAGCCTAGAGCCTGCTTCGGATTCTGTGTCTCCCTCCCTCTCTGCCCTTCCCCTGCTCATGGTCTCTCTCTCTCTCTCAAAAGAAATAAACGTCAAACAAAAAATAAAAAAAAAAGAAAGAAAAGCAAACACGCAGAGGCTGGTCATGAAAGATCTTGTAAGTTACGTCAAGGAGTAGGAACTTGATCCATACTTTAGGGCGAAGGGAAGCCATCCAGAACTTTTTTTTTTTTTGAATATTTACTTATTTTTCGGAGAGCGCCAGCACGGGAGGGACAGAGAGAGGGGGACAAAGAATCCAAAGCGGGCTCTGCGCTGACAGGCTGACAGCAGCGAGCCCAATGTGGGGCTCGAACTCACAAGCTGTGAGATCATGACCCGAGCCAAAGTCGGACGCTCAAGCGACCGAGCCACCCGGAGGTCTCGATCTAGAACATTTAAGCTGGGGAGCAAGAGATCTATCTTTGGACAGAACGCTGGGGGCTGTGCAGAGAACTGGCGAGCAGGGAGAACAGCTAGGAGGCGCTGCAGTAGAAGCTGAGGGCCGGCAGGAGATGACGGATGGAGCCGGACAGGCTGGAGGGAGGAAGGAGGTGGAGTCGAAAGGGACGACTTGATATGAGGGACGAGGAAGCAGGTGGGGGGAACGCCTATTTCTGACAGGGCAACGAGACGGCTGACAGGAAGGCTTTGATCCTCGCGAGGAGAGGCGGTCCGGCAGTCGGCACTGTTGCTGTCCACCTGGTTTTTGCAGCTGAAGTTAAGGCAAGAGCGGTGGTGGCAGCTCGAAGTTTCCCCCCTCTCTTAAGGAGGAGGGTAAGGCCCACCCTCCACATACACACGTCTCCCCTCTGACACTTTGGGTGGACCAACTGAGTCGTAAGGAACCAACTGGCCCCTGCTCCCACCTCACTCTCTGTAAAGTCCTCTTTAAAAAAAAAAACACAGATGCACTATCCTGAGCCTTATTCTAGCCAACGGCTAACGGCTCAGTAAGGACTGGTTGGCAGTCAACTCAGAGACGGGATGGAGGAAGACGCAGAGGAGACGTGGAGGCAAAAGAGGACAACGGCAAGGGAAGGGGGTCACGGCGAGACTTCGCGGCGTTGCCCTCCTCCCGGTTCCGGCACTCACGAAGTCCCGGACCCCTCTGGGCTGGCACTTTGACCTCTCCAGAGCATCAGACTCCATTAAGTCGGGGATTTTACCAAATGGAAATGAAATTCGTTTCATTTCTAGTCACTTCAGGGATTGGAAATGAAGATCCCAGTTTTTCGTGACACGGCAACGTGAACGTACCTACTGCCACTGAAGTTAAAAAGTCAATTTTGTGTTCTGTATATTTTGCCACAGTTTAAAATCACAGATTAGGTTTATCTTCCCCAGTACTGGACAGTTTCTAAAACTAGTTTCGTTCAAGTTCCCCTCAAGCTGGCGTATGTTCACCACGGCTCTCAGTGTACTTTGGGTTCAGCTGAGACTTTACTGAAATACCACTGTTTTAATCAGAGTCAGCAAATCTCTGTGATTTGCCCTGGGCTTGGGTACAAATAAATCTCACTTTTATTTATTTATTTTTTTAATGTTTATTTATTTTTGAGAGAGAGAGACAGAATGTGAGTTGGGGAGGGACAAAGAGAGGGAGACCCAGAATCCAAAGCAGGCTCCAGGCTCCGAGCTGTCAGCACAGATTCAGACGCGGGGCTCAAACCCACAAACCGTGAGATCATGACCTGAGCTAAGCCCGGCGCTTAACTGACTGAGCCAACCAGGCACTCCTCAGACTCACTTTCAAATACTTATGCCTTTGGAGCACCTGGGTGGCTCAGTCGATTAAGGTCCGACTTTGGCTCAGGTCATGACCTGGTGGTTCCCGAGTCTGAGCCCTGTGTCGGGCTCTGTGCAGACAGCTCAGAGCCTGGGGCCTGCCTCGGATTCTGAGTCTCCCTCTCTCTCTCTGCCCCTCCCCTGCTCACATTCTGTCTCTCTCTCAAAAATAAATAAACATTAAAAAAATTTTTTTGAAATTAAATACTCATGTCTTTGATCAAAAAGAGACGCTAAAATTTCTCTGGCAACCAGTTTCACCATATCAGAATTTAAAATACTACCTGCCCCACAGTCGCACTTTCAGGAGCATCTACTATAGATTTATACACATAAGCGCAGCAAAAGATCTGTGTGACATCAGAAAGGATGACTGCCATCCATCGGGGAGGACTGGCGAAGCAGGCTACAGACCACCTGTACGACACAGCACCGCGCGCTCTAAAGGAATGGGGCAGGGTATGCTGGTGGCCGGAGACGACTGTGACGTGACAAGGAACAAAAGAGCCACGTCTAGGTTTGTGTGTACAGTTTGATCCTGTGGATGTGAGAGAACATAAAGGAAACGGAACACCCACCTACACACACGCACACACACACGCACACACACTTCTATACTCACAGACGAGGGACCAGCCCCCAAGAAACTAAATGCTACCCCCTCTAGGGACGAGAAGCCTGGTGAAGGAAGCTATTACTTCTCTTTAAAAAAAAAAAAAATCCAAAAATAATCTAAAAAATCTTTAAATGAGCAAAGACATGTCCCTTACACCCGCTCACACGGGCAAAGCAACCCGCACAGCCCGCCGAGCCCCCGGAAGCACCCCCGGCGATCCGGCCCCCGCGCCCCGCCCCTGGCGGCCCCCCGCGCCGCCGCCCGGCCACGCACCTCTGCAGGTGGTAGATCTTGTGTGTGTACTGGCCTTTCTCGCCGTCCTTCTCGTAGGGCTCGTTCACCAGGACCTCCACGCCTTCGCCACCACCCGTTTCATTCTTACTGGCCTCAGCCACAGAGTACAGCTGCCCTACTTGGTACTAGGGGAACAGAGAGACGGGAGTGACTGTCGGCGCGGAGTCTTCGCGACAAACGCACACGGTCCAGTTGCCAGGAACTGTCCAATGAGATCACCCTGGGATTCCCCTGCACCCGGGACTTCATTCTGCAGTTCCACTGGGACCTTGCCCAAATCCTCCCGTAGCAACTCAGAACGCTGCTCTGCAGCCTCTCCTTAGCTACCAGATGTGTTTCGTTTCCTCCTTCCCATGTTTACATCTTCCATCGAGGCTTAAGGAGGCAGGTGAATATACTTAACTCCACGCCACTCTCCAGAACAGATGAGAGTCCAACCAAGGCAGCTTCTTCCCTGAACCTGCCTCTGGTATTAAGACCCTAAAACCAGATCTGGGTCGGCTGCTAGAATCTCTTCATCCCATCCATTCGAACGGATCCTAACGCATGACTTCTTGTCAAAAAAAGTTGCCCCGTGCTCGGAGAGGTCCACAGCCTCTGCTGTAAACCGGCTCGTCTACCTGTTTTGTCTCCAGTGTTGGGCAGCTCATCACCCTGCCAGCAGCTCAGAGAAACAGTCTCACAGGCGACCAAACCTCCTATGCTTTCCGGATGCCCGGTAGGGCTGGGGCGAGTGCTCTGCTTCCCATCCTGGATAACAGAGTCCGACCCCACGGTGGGCGTCTTCACCAGATGACAAGAATCTGGTTTTCCTTCATTTGGTCACCTGCCACCCTGTCAAGTCACCAGTCAAGGTTACTGGTCTCCTCTGACTCCCTCAGGACAACTCAGTGTTCCCGCCAGTGACCTGGGCACTGCCTAGGCCTGGCCCTTCTGCATCCTTGTCTCTGAGCGAAGCTGTTTGGAGCGGAAAATAAGGCAAAAAGCACGAATGGCAACAGGTAATGCGGGAAGTTACACCTACACCAGAGAAGGCACGTTCCCTCTCACTGCCAGTGCCACCAGGATCGACTATTTAGGGAGGATGAGAAAAAAAAGGTACGTGATCACACTGCGGGTGTAAAGGCCGTTCTCACCCTCTGCGTCTCCTCCCCAAACTCCTGGTACGCCCCGGAGAGACAGAGAAGGGGTTTCTTCCCTTCGAGATTGAAAGAGAGAGGCGGCATCTCTGAGCGGCTGCCACTGAAACCCGTCCCTGCCACAGCAAGGAGCAGAGGCAGCTGCCAGGGCTACCTCCCCTCAAACCCGGAAGCCTGCTCCACCAGGCGGCTTCCGAAGCGCTGCAGGGAAACTTCTGGGCAGCGTCTGGGGGAAGCAGCACGCTAGGACAAACTGCTAGAGCCCCGACTTCCAAAGTGAAAAGCCAGTATAAAATGCCAAGGAAAGGCCCAGGCAAGCGATCAAGGCTCCGTAAATCCTACAGAGAGGAACATCTGGGAGAGAGTCAGTCACCTTGACCTTGCTAATCCTGAGCAACATCAGTGCTGCCTCAGTGCCCCCGCGGACCACCACGCTGTCTCTGCGCCTTTCCGAGTCCAGGCCCTGGCTGAGGCAAGATGAAAACCCCTATCGAGTGGGTCCGGGTTTGGCTAAGACAGGGGTGCCTGCGAAGGAGCGCTAATTGTTTCAGAGAAGAGTCATAAGAACCTCCAACCACTGACTCAGCAATCCTGAAGGGCGGGCTGAAGAACGCGCCTGGTGGAGGGAACAGGACTGTCGCTGGTGGTGGTGCTGCTGCTTGGGGAGGGGCCCCCACGCAGAGACTAATCCCCTTCGTTCGGTTCCTCATCAGATGCAGGAATCGGAGGGCAGGCTCTAAGAGGATCAGTCTGTTGGGCTGGTGTCTTCCCCCTTTAATCTCTCTTGATATTCTGATCCTTTAATCCCAATGAGACAAGTGAAGGCCATTCTGTTAATCCAAAGGGGTTAATAAGACTGGCCTCCAGAAGCCACAAGTAAGGGACACTTTTCATGCCAGAGGGTTCCCTTTGGCAAAGTGGCTTCACACCCTGGGAAAGCAGAAAGCAGCCACACTCGGACGCGGGTGGGGGTGGCAGTGGCGGTCAGACCAGTCAATCAGATAAAGAGCTCTTATCCTCTGTGGGGTCCAGCCTCCTCAGGCCTGGGATAGTTAGTGGTGCCTGCCCTTGTCCCAAAGAACCAAGACACTCGGCTAAGAAAAATACACTCTGCCGCTTGGGCGATCTGGGAGCGGGAGCCCAGGAAGATGCAGCGGTGGGCCTGACGCACTGACAGCAACGGCATCCTGAAAAACAGCACAGCTGTTGGTCCCATCCACGTGACCCTGTAAGGCCAGGTACCCCTGGCGGATGGCACCACACACTTCTGCAAATG
This sequence comes from Paguma larvata, assembly GCA_030068075.1. Classification (NCBI taxonomy): domain Eukaryota; kingdom Metazoa; phylum Chordata; class Mammalia; order Carnivora; family Viverridae; genus Paguma; species Paguma larvata. The sequence goes on from CM057843.1 coordinate 9,563,358, forward strand.
GGAAGTAAAACAGCCCTGCCCACGGGGAAGAGGGTGGGCCTGTCTAGGCCAGGAACCACTGGGGGACACGCCCTTGTCCGACAGCCAGGGCTGCCTCTGCGCAAGGCCTAGAAGCTCCGTGCAGTGCTGAGACGAAGGCTCCGGCCAGACAGAAGCGAATTCCACCCCCAAAACACTGATTCAGACCATCAGGATCGTTATAAAGACACGGCCTTCTCTCTTCTCTCTCTTCTCTTCCCCAAGCTACATCAGAACGGCCGGAGAAGGGGCGCCTGGCTGGCGCAGGCACAAGAGCATGCGGTTCTTGATCCTGAGGTCTTGAGTTTAAGCCCCACGTTGGGTATAGGGATCACTTGCATAAATAAATCAACTTTAAAAGCAGAAGAAAAAGAAAGAAAGCCACGAGGGCCTCAAATCAAGGCCTCCAATTAGGAAGTGAATCCAACAGTCCTGTGAGGCTGGGCTGTTCCCATGGGAACCATGAGTCATGATGGGGCTATTGATAAAGACTGGAAAGGTTGATCGTTACTTGTTTCTTCTTGGGCTTCCCCATTCAAGATTTCCTGGTCCCCGGAACCAAGGTTTAAGCCATCAGAAAAGCAGCTCCAGGGCGCCTGCCCGGCTGGCTCAGTTGGCGGAGCATGGGATTCTCGATCTCGGGGTTGTAAGTTCGAGACCCATGCTGGGGCTGTAGAGGTTACTTAAAAACAAAAAATCTTAGAGAAGCAGCACCTGCTTCAGCCTACCCGAGCCACGCACTTGCTTTCTCATCAGTGGCTTCCAGCTAAGAACGGGCTGACCGTTCCCAGGCAGACAGACGAATCCTGGCCTGACCGGCGCTTACTTCCCAAGCTTCTGCCTAGACTTCGGGCTGTGTTGGCCCCACCCCGCCATTTCCTCACTGCCGCAGAGAGGCCACCACGAGCTAACAACTGCCAGCTGCAGATGATCTCAAGGTGGGTTCCTCTTTCCCTCCACTCTTGGCCCCACCGTGTCATCGCCGGGCTGGCTGCAGAGCAGGCAGCAGGTGCTCCTGACCTGTGCGGGCTCTCCCGGGCTGGCCACGCTTCGCACGAGTATTCCCGGCCTCGTCCCATCAAGATACTCCCTGTGAAAAGATCCATCTCGCCCCGAGATGCCACTCGGCGGTACTCCCCAGTTCCCGGGGGACATCTTCCTGACCAGGGGGGTGGGGGTGGGGGTCGGCTCATCCCGTACAGCAGAGAGAGAGTTACTGGACTCCCAGGGCAAGGGACACGCTGGGCCTTCCTGCTTGGCCTTCTGGTTTGGAAAATCATCACTTTTATTTTTCACAAGGACGGCAAGGCCCCCACGGAGGTGGGTTAACAGGACCCCCCCAAGCCTAAACGCATGGTTCCCAGGCCCCAGGTACATGTCCAGTGCCTCCGGGGACAGCGGCGTCTGTCCTTTCCACGCCCTTCCCCCTGCATCCACAGTCTGGTTTCTCTCATGCTCCTTTTCTTGAACTCCAGAGTGCTTTCGGGGCCCACCTCTGGCCCCCACCCCCAGGCCTCCACAGCTCCTACCAGCTGTGTAGCCCACCACTGGAGATGATCCTCTAGGGGGCCACGGCTCAAGAAGCTTGGATATCGGTCTCATCTAAAGTGTGCTGCAGCCTCTGCTGGCCTGATTTCATTTTTCAAAGGTCCATTTCATATTTGGAACAGAGTGGAAGTTTTCACAGGAGCTTCACGCCGACACCACAGGAAAGACGGTGGCTGAGGGCACCACGCTGGCTGACACACTTCACCCAAACCAGAGCCTGGCTAGAAGCCGGGGGGTGCAAAGAACGGGCCGCACCGGGAGAGGAGAGGGGAGGAAGTTCAAAGAAAGGGCGGGACACGGGAGGCTCCATGACAGTTTTCTGCTGTCCAAGACACCACTCTGAGTCAGCACGGCCTATGAACCTTCCTGGAGCAGGTCCTGCCAGATCCCCAGACACGGGGACATCGGGCCTAAAACCATAAAAGGACAGAGGGCAGGCCAAGCCCATTTGTTATTCCTTGCCCTCCGTAAAAGGGTCCGGGGCCTCCGTCTTCCCGGCAGCCACCCAGAGCATGGCTAGGGAGGGCCTCGGAGAGTTCCTGCCCTACTGGTTTGTTGCACAACCAGAGAGACGGCCATGCACACATCCCAGTCGAGTCCTGGAGGGCCCGGAAATCCCCCTGCTGCACACTCAATCCCCTCCATAAAATGTCCCCAAACAGGCAGAGTCTTAGCAGGTAAAAGGGGCTGGTTTCGTCTCTATCCAAAGTCTCTGTTCAAAGTCACCTAGCATGCTGACAGCTTGAGGCGGGTCGCAGATACACAAAACCGGTACCCTCCTTCCTTCGACGAAAGGTGGCACTAGGAAAATTCTCAGAGTGCGGGGTCTCTCTACATAAGAACAAGCATGAAAACCACACAAAGAGTGTGGGCCACCTGTAGCCCGACTTAGCTAATGGTCGCAAGCAATTATATACAAGTGTGAATAAAAAGGGAAAAAAAACTTACCTCATCTACAGACACAGGCAGGATGACTCGACTGCAAGAGAGGGAAAACAGTGTCAGCATCAGGCCTAAGTGCTACCCGAGGCTCTCACGGCACCATCGTAGGACAGTCTTAAATGTCTTGTTGCATGTGGCACATACTCACCGCGGAAGCCCAGCAGAGAACGGCCCCCTGCGCGCCAGGAGGCGGGATCGCCCTTCAGCCCCGATTTAGGACCCTGTGATTCAGCGCAAGCCTGTCCCCTCACCGGCTACTTCGCAGGCCTCTGCCTCACATTCAGAGCTGTCTTCTTCTCCCCTTCCCCCACTAATATCTTCCCCAGCAAAATGAGGATTCCCCCCCACACACACACATACACCTGCTGCAAATTCCAAAGCCAAGATGAGGAGTGAGACCTGAAGGCTCAGGCCCTGGGGATCTCACCTCTCCGGGCCCGATGTCCTAACAACAGCCCTCAAGGTGGGAGGCTAGGAAGGGGCCAAGCTCCTTCGAAGCTTAATCACCCCAAGAGCACACACCAACCATCTCTGCTCTGACGCAAGGCACTGCAATAGAAGCTACTCTCACAAAGTCACCAGAAGAGGACACTCAACTTGTGTCCTAACCTCAGACACTGTCCAAAGGCGCCCCGTTGACAGTTTCCGTGTACTTCTTCTCCATCTCAATGACCCCTAATTGTTGGAGGGACCAACACGCCATGGCCAGCCAGGGCCCACACCGGTCGGCATGCCACAGAGGCGCGAGGGCTAGTGGCAGAGCGACAGCCAAGCCCCAGTTCGAAGCCGTGAAGTCAGAGAGGTGAGACCAAAACCCTTGGTTATATTCATGCAAACGCAGCCGGCCCCCGAGCTCGGGTTCTCAGTGCCCAGACCCTAGCTGGACCGCACTGGAGCCTCCTGCACCTCGCGCGCTTGGTGAGGCGTGAGCTGCTCCAGCCTCCTTCCTAGCCAGCGCTTCCGCCACCGGGGTCTGTGCTCCAGGCGGCGAAAGAGTCCGCTGGCTATTTTCTAAATCCACAAAGGTCCCCCAGGTAGCAAGAAGCACACAGGGGTCCGGGACAAACATCACACTGAAGGCAAGGCACGGGGCAAAGCGTAGCAGGAAAAACAAAATGGGCTTCAAGGGCTTCGGGCCTGCGAGCCCCCCTCCCCCAGAATGACTCAAATAACACAAATCCTGCAGGTTATTGGATGCTGCCACGATGCCCACCTCCCATTAGAGAAAGCCGACAGCGCAGAAAAATACTTCTAACTTGGAGGCCACGATTTCTGCACCCTCAGAAGAAACTTCCTAGAAAACAATACGCCTTTTATCTGCAAGAACAGCAGGAAGACTCGCATCCAAGAATTTGCAGAAATCAAATCGCAGAGAATCCGGTTAGGGGAAGCGTCAGAAAAATCACCAGGGAAACCCCCAGACCCTGGGTGGGCACCAGGTCTGCCCCAAAAGGAGACCCACAGCGGCCAGCTCCTGACGGGATGCTCGGGGGCTGCCCGACGTGACAGCGGCACACCCGGGCGTTTCTCCCCGGCTCCTCGGGAGCAAAACCGCTTCAGCAGCAATAGGGTGCAATTGCAAAGGATAGGGCCACAGGGGCAGTGCTGGGCTGAGGCTGGAGCCGTGCTCGCTTCCGTGTGACCTTCACTTCCACCCTTCCCAGAGCTGCAGCACTGCAGCCACCGCCAAGTGCCTCGGACGCCCCCCTCCTCGGCCCCTGCCCCAGGACGCACACACTCGCCGGGGCGCACGCGGGGCGCGAGTCAGGCGGGAAGGAAACGCGGATGCCAGGCCGGCTCTGCGGCCCCGGCACCTTGGACCCTTCCCTGGTATCCCTCAAGGGTAGAAGAACAAAGACTAGGAAGGAAGGCCCTTTCTTCAAAACTCACTCAGATCTCTTCTGAAGGTCCCTTCCCTTGCCTGACCTTCTTCGCAAAACTACAGGTTTCTCTACAGACTCTGGAATTCACTTGGGAATGGATAAAAAGATCAGGAGAAGGGGCAAAGCCTGTTTTCTGGACGGTCAAGAGTAAAGGCCAGAGTGCACCCTGCTCTCCTCCTCCTGGGACCCCGGGGGCTCTTCCTCCTCACCACACCGAGCTCCAAGCTCTGGCTGGCTCGACATCCGCCTGGATGTCAAGAACCAGGGGTGGAGGGGCTCCAAAACATGCCGTTCAGACGAGGTGTCCTGGCTGCGCTGACAGCTTGGGTCTCTGCTCCACACTATGTCCTCAATGTCCTGAACGCCTCCGAGGAGCAAGCCATACGGGATGGGGCAACGCGCCTTCAGTGACAGGATGGAAACAGCCCCCTGCACACCTGCCCGGCCACCAACCGAGTTCCACCAGTTGCTCCCTGCAGGGCCAGCTCCCCCTTCTAGACCTCCTGGGCTTCTGCCCCACTGCTGCCCACCCGCCCTCCTCGCCAGGGAAGCACAGCTTCACTGTAAATTCTGCACATACACATTCAATCGCTCCTCTCTGAGCGGGCTGAAATGTTTACTTGGAACCATGAGCTTCGGCGAGGGGGGGTCATCTAGCGTTTGAAAGATTTAGCGACCTACACGTCCCCACCTGTCATCGATCCCCTGGATCTCGGGAGCAAGCCTAACTGCCTGCAGCACCTACCAGAAGTCACTAGAGTTTCCCACCCCGTCACTTACTCCAGAACTCCCTCAAGCCTTCGCGGTCTTTCCTCAGGTAACGGCCTTATGGGAACCTCCTCGATTCCTCAAAGCAACTTCCCTCTCCCTGCATCGAGACCGAGAGTGCCCTAGAGACGGGCTGCCCCTGACCCCCAACCCCCCGCTCCGATATGTTTATTTATGACACATATTCACAAACCTCGTCTCTCTCCAAACTGTCCTCTACCCAGGCAACGTTCCAGCCCTCTCCAGCACTGTAACTCCCGCAAATCAGCTCCTCCCCAATACTTTCTAGATGCCTTCCCCAAGTGTCCCCAAGTCCCAGGCAAGCATCCTAAGCTTCTTTCCAAGTACCTCCTCCTCTGCACCTACCACTTAGGCACCATGTCACGCCACCAGTGCCCTCTGCAACCTTCTTAGACCCTTCCTCTGCCACCCCAGCCTGGCCCTAACTCCCCGCACCCTTCCCTGTGTGCACTTACAATCCTTCTCCTGATGCCTAAGGCGGCCGCTCATGCTCCAGGTCCCCCTCACGCTCCTCTCCACCATCTCGAGGCTGTCTTAACTGTTCCTCAGCCCCTGAAGCCTACTCTTCCTTCTCCCGCCAGTCCCCGCGGCCACCCCTGTAGTTCTGGCGGGCCCCTTCGGCCCGCTGCCCCCACTGGAGGGCCACCGCGCATCTCCATCCCCTCAAGCCCCTCCTCATGCCCTGCCGGCTCTCACTGTCCCCTTGACCCCATCTCAGGCCCTGTCCAGCCCTCATTGTCCCTTTGGCCTCTCCTCTCAGGCCTATTCGGCCCTCACTGTTCCTCAGGCCCCACCTCATGAGCTGTCCGTATCTCTCTATCCCCGTTGGCCCCACCTCGGGCCCTGTCCGGCCCTCACGGTCCCCTCGGCCCCTGCTGGGCCGCCCGACAGCCCATCCATTGCTCCCCATCCCCGTCCGGCTGCTGCATCCATTCCGCCAAGCCATCAGGCTCCCTGGTCGTCATCCCCGACTTTCCCTTCCTCCCCGCTTCCGCACGGCGCGCCGGACACTCACTACTCCTTGAGCAGCACCATGTCGCTCCGCAGCTCGGCAGCTGCCCGCTGCCCGCCCGGCCTCCCGCCCGCTTCCCGGCGGCCGCTCTCCCCGTGGCCCGGCCCGGCCCTGCTGCCTGTGCGCCTTCGTCGTGGTCTGCTCCGTCCCCGCCGCTCCCGCTGCGGTCGCCGCGCCGGCTCCTGCCGCCCCGGCCTTGCCGCCTCCCGCGCCGCTGCCGACGCCGCCCGGAGCTCCGGTTCCGCAGCGCCGCGCGGGGGCGGGGCGTCTCTGCGGCAACCAGAGCGTCACACGCAGCGGTGCGCGCTGACCTCAGCGCGAAGGCGGAGCCTTCTCGGGCCCGCCCCCTCCACCCTTAAATGGGCCGTGGCGTCCGCGTCCTCTTCCGAGGTGGGCCCCCCCGCCCCCCGCCAGGGGTCGAGCCCTCCCTGCCGCGCGCCCAGGGCAGTAGGCGGAACACACATCAAGGTGTCGCGTGGGGACCTAGGTGTGACTGTTTTGCACCGGTACGCTTGGCTCCCCTCGGTGGGGTGGGTTGAGATCAAGGAAATCCTTGTACCAAGAAAATCTTACAAATAGTCAAATTTACGTGCAAATGCTCTTCTAAGTGCTTGACCCCTCACAACAACTCTACCGGAAAAAGTACCATGACTGTCCGCATTTACAGGTGAAGAGGAGGAGACCGAGGTTAAAAGACTTGCCCCAAAATGAATGAATGAATGACTCGTTCAAGTCCACGGCAAGCCTGTGATGGAGATTTTCACCTCGCAGTCTTAGTGTGATGTCATTCATCCAATAAGTGTTTGCAAAGTACCTGCTGTGTACCAAAACCTGTGCTTTTTTCGAGAGAAGGAACAAGGCAGATACGAGAAAAGAGGGACTTTTTTGTTTTCATTTTGTTTTTAAGGTTTTTTTTTTAAATAATCTCCACACCCAATGTGGGGCTCAAACTCACAACCCTGAGATCAAGAGTCACATACTCTATGGACTGAGCCAGCCAGGGACTCCCTGGAAGAGGAAGTTCTAAGCAGAGCTCTGCAGAGGGCTAGGAAAGGGAGAGTTTACCACAGTGGGGAGAGGGTGGAGGACAGATAGTGCAGTTTTGGCAGGTGACGATGAGGTGTTTGGAGTCCATCCTAAGGGACCTGGGGCCGTTTAAGGGTTTTAAGCAGGTTTGGTGTTTGGAGGCTCCCTCTGAGGAGTAGGTAGAGAGGGGATGGGGGGGGGTGGCCAGAGCAAAGGCAGGGAGACCAGTAAGGAGGCCTCTGCAGAAGTCCGGGTGAAGATGGACGAAGACAGTGATGGGAAAGGGAAGTGGAGGGAAGCGGCTCAGGAGGTAATGTCCGCAAGCTTTAGTGACTAATTGGCTGAGAGGGTGAGAGGGAGCAAGGCCTGGGAGCCTCGGTGTTCAGTACCGCCTTCAGAAGAATCCCAGAAAGGTAGATTTGCACAGCGGAAGATAATGACTCCAGTGTTGGACTTGAGGGACAGCCAGGTGATGGTGAGTGGGCTGCCACTTACAGGGATTTGGGAAGGGACAGTGGGCAAGTGGCATTTCGCTGTCAAGCCATGACTCGTCCCCCAGGACAACTTTGAGTATTGCACATGTTGGCCACTCGTTCATCAAATCCTAAAGTAGGTGCATGGATTGCCCCGGAAATCCAAGCCCAAGTCCCTTGAAGGAAGGCCAAGAGAAGAGATATTACGATCCAAGTCCAAGTTGAACCGGACCCTGCTCCCCTGACCCTTCAGGAGAGGGCTTTTTCTCCTACATAATATCAATGAATAGTTATTTAACAAGCACCATGTGCCGGTTCTGTCTAGAAAGTAACTGAGCAGTGCCCTCTGGGAGCCTGCGGTCTGGTTGGGACAACTATAAATTCGCTCAGTAAATACTGATTGAGCTCCTGGCCTTGTCCTGGGCCTTTTGCTCAGCACTCGGGATGCAGGGGTGACCTAGAAAAACCAGGTCCTTCCCTGGTTCAGAGCGAGGGAGTGGAGTAGAAACAAACACAGAAATAACTTCAAGTAGTGATAAATGTTACGGAGGGGCTGTTACGGTGACTGTGGGGAGCAGCGGGTGACACGAATGGGGTGGTCAGGGAAGGCTCTTGGAGGAGGCGAGGTTTACCCTGGGCCCTCCATGATGAGAGGAATGATGGCGAAGCTGGCTCTTAGTTAACAAGAGCTGAGACAAAGGGGCTCGGAGGGCTGGGCTATGGGGAAAGGAAGAAGCAAAACACGAATCCAAAAGCAAAACACAGCCCTTGCTCTTGAGTCACTCTGAGGGAGGAGGACTTGCATTTTTGGAGAACAGGAACTCGTGACACAAGGTAGCTTGTGACAAAGGTGAACGTGTGTGACACAAACAACAGGTCCAAGGAGAGGCCTCCTGGGCTGCCGAGGGGTGGGAAGCATCCCGGGACGACAGGCGCTTGAGCCACATTGGAAGAGGAAGTAGCATCTCGGGAGGGAAACTGTTACGTGCCAAGGTGCAGAGGCCGGATTCTGCAGGGCCTCTGGCTAGCGCTCCAGTGCTTCACGTGCGGGCACACACGTGGGACTGAGTGCCAGGCTAGAGAACTGTACCTCTGTTCCGGGGGCAGGGGGCAGCCACCGAGGGCCTTAAGGAACCCCCAGCCCTCTATGTTTTGGCAAGGAATATTTTCTCCAAAAACCCATGCCATTATCATACTTAAAAATTAATAATTTCTTTTTTGTTAATGTTTATTTATGAGAGAGAGAGAGACAGATCGTGAGCGGGTAGGGACAGAGAGAGATGGAGACACAGAATCCCAAGCAGGCTCCAGGCTCTGAGCTGTCAGCACCGAGACCTATGCGGGGCTCGAACTTACAAACCTTGAGATCATGACCTGACTCGAAGTCAGAGTCTTAACCAACTGAACCACCCAGGCGCCCCAACAGTTTCCTTTATTTCAATGTTTATTTATTTACTTTGAGAAAGAGAAAAGGAGATAGCATGAGTGCGAGAGAGGGGCAGAGAGAGAGAGAGAGAGGGAGGGAGAATCTTAGGCAGGCTCCATGCTCAGCCCGGAGCCTAACCTGGGACTGGATCCCACGACCCTGGGATCACGACCGAAACCGAAATCAAGAGTCAAATGCTCAACCAACTGAGCCACTCAGATGCCCCTCTTTTTCTTTTTTTTTTTTCTAACTAATCTCTACCCCCAACGTGGGGCTTGAACTCACAACCCTGAGATCAAGAGTCACACACTCTACCAACTAACTGAGCCAGCCAGGCGCCCCGAATTAATAATTTCTTGATATTATCTCATACCCGGTTCATATTCAGATTTCCCTGATCATCTAAAAACTACCGTTTTGCAGTTTCTTTTAGATAAGTTCGGCGTCTGAACAAGGTCTACGTTTCCCCCTACATTTTAGTTTTGCGGTGTTCCTTCCATCTCTTTCACTCTGCAAGCTCTGCTTCAGGCGTGGTTAAGCGTTAGCCCTCACCCGCAGGTGCCAAGGCACGCTCCAGCTTGGCCCCCCGGGAGTCCTCCGCCCCCCGTGGGAGCAGGCCCCCTGGGGCCCCCATGCCTTCCAGTCCCAGCCCTGCCACTTCCCGCCTGTATGAGCTTGGGCGAGTGGCTTAACCTCTCTGTGCCTCCGTTTCTTCAGCTGTAAAAGCTGGGCACCGATCGTGCCTGCCTGGTAGGACCACTCGGAGAGGCAGGAGGTGAGGCAGGGTCCTCGGGCCGTCTCGTGCAGCGCGTGGCCCGTTTCTGTACCTTCATTACTGGGGAAGGGGTGTTGTGAGGAGGGAGGGATGGCCACCACCGCCCCTCAAATCTACCTCTCCCGCGGCGCCCGGGGGACTCACGGGGCTCAGCGTCCCACCCTTGGTTTCGGCTCAGGTCACGATCTCACCATTCGTGAGTTCGAGCCCCGCACCAGGCTCCACGCTGAGTGTGGAGCCTTCTTGGGATTCTCTGTCTCTCTCTCCCTCTGCGCCGCCCCCCCCCCATCTCTCTCTCGGATAAAAAAATAAAATAAAATAAAAAGTATTTTAAAAAACGACTTCTCCATGCTCCAGGCTTAAAATCTCGAGTGTCACAGTGACCTATCATGTCTCTTTCTTTGTTTCTCTCCCTCTCTCCATCTCTGGCTGCACCTTTCTGTCTTCTCTCCATCCCACGTTCCCTCTCCAATTCTGTCTCTCCTATCTCTTTGTATCTCTGTCTCTCTGTCTCCATATCTCTCTGTACCTTTATCTCCCTCTCTTTTTTTCTGTTCTGTCTCTCTGCCCCATCTCTGTTTCTCTGTGTATCTGTCTCTGTCTTTCCTCTCTCCGTCTGCCTCTCCCCAGCACTCTGGGTTCAGTCTCCGTCATGCTGCTCTGTCTGCGTAATGACCTTCAGTCGGCGTGCCTTCCATCTTCTCTCCCCAGCAGTCTCCTGCCCCTGTCCTGCTGCTCTTTGCTCCAGCTCAGACTTCCTCCTGCCTTCGATCTCACGTCTGTCTGCGTATCTCGAAGTTCCGACCCCCGCCCGGGTCGTCCTGCCTGGCTGGCCCTGTTACCGCCTCGGCCACGGCCACACCTGTAACCCAGCTCTGGGTATCTCGAGGAGACTGTGTTTCACTGTTTCCATCTTCCGCTCTGTCCCTTCCTGGCTCGCCAGAGCACGCTCTTCCCCCGCTTCTCAGTGTGTTTCAGCCTCTTTTCAGTTCATTTCGGTCTCTCCCTTGTTGAATTTCATCTTCCAAATATTTATCGAGCCGCCGTTGCTTGCCAGGTGCCATTCTAGGTCCCGGAAGTATCGCAGTGGCCAGGCCAGAGCACGTGGCTGCTTTCAAGGGGCATCCGTTCTAGTGGAGAGACCGACACCGACACGAAGACAGATGAAGGTGTCACCCTGGCGGCTGGGCTGGGCCCGCTGGGAGGAGGAGGGTGTCGGCCAGTCCAGGCCATCGGCGGGCACTCAGCCAGTAAGGGCGGGCCGCGTCTGCCCTGTGCTTGGCCTGACCATCCCCTGTCCCTAAATGGAGGCTCTGGGCCATTCTAGAAGCCAGACTAGAGCGTTGAACTCACGTGCTCACTCAATAGCATTCATTATGCACCAGGCTTGGGGGAGACGAAGGTAAAAAGAAAAAGGTCCCCGGCCATGTAGGGCCACAATCTGAGGCAAGACAAAAGCGTCACCTGCTGGAGGCAGGGAAATACACAAGCAGTTGTTTGGGGCACCCGGAAGAGGCCGGAAGGCCCCGCACGCCTTCCTCTCTCCTTACCTCTGGCGGTGTGTGGCCTGCATACAAGGGGGAAGCTATTTGAGCCGCCACGACAGTTAAAAAAATTCTGTTTTGAGCCAACAATTGAAAATGGGAATTAAAAAATTTTTTTTAAATTGTTAATTTAGAGAGTGAGAGAGTACAAGCCGGGGAGAGGGACAGAGGAAGAGAGCATCCCAAGCAGGCTCCACGCTCAGTGCGGACCCTGGGGCCATGACCTGAGCCAAAATCAAGAGTCGGATGCTCAACTAACTGAGCCTCCCAGGTGCCCCGAAAAAGGGATTTTGTAAAAGATAATAAAACTTAGGATTTTCAGCTTCTCTTGAAAAAACTCAAACGATCCAATAGAAAACACTAGGCTCATTCCCACATGGCCGTGACAGAGTGGTGTCAAGTCTCCCCCTTAGGTGGAGGCTGTGGCCTCCAGGTCCAAGTCCTCCCGTGTCCCCGGCGTGGAGGTCAAGGTCTAACAATCCCCGCATCACCAGAGACCTTAGGCTGCGGCTCTACTCACTCGTATTAGAGAGATCTCTCTCCGCACCGTCTCAGTCAAACGCGGGAAAGGAAAGGTAGCAGCCAAGGGGGGGGCCAGCACCTCAGCTTCTGCATTTGCGATCCTGACAGGTAGGCGCTCCCACACATACCCAGGTAATAGGCCGTCTCATCCCTTCCCCAGCCGGCCCCCGGGGCCACGCACGTCCCTCCCCCGGGCCTCAAGCCCCCTCCACACAAGCAGAGTGAGGGGCCAGGCCACCCCTGCCCTCCCTGGGGTGGGGATCTCCTTGTGGCTTCTCCGGGGAGGCCCGGGGGCTCTCCCTCTCTCGCGCTGGCACTGCCCAGCGCCCTGGCAGGAGGGAAATCTATAGGAGGAGCAGTCATGTCCATGACCGCCGCCTTAGTACAAAAGGGACCAGGATGAGCCCCCCCCTTTAGAACCAGAATTCACCAGGACCCTCAGTCTTCCCACCCAAGAGGCCCCTCATTCTGTCCCTCCCCCACCTCTTCAAACGGCCTCGAAGAAGGCCAAACCAGCAGGGCGGGGGTCAGGGAGCACACTGCAGACGAGCGACAGGGAATCTGAGCAAGAGGCAAGGGGCGGAAAGATGGGCGACTTGGGCGGAGACACAGGAGCAGAGGAGGAAGTAGTTCTTAGTCATTCTCAGCATACATTTATTGAGTGCTTACTGTGTGCCAGGAAGTCAGCCAGGTGCCGGAAACAGCAATAGAGCTGGGAGTCAGGGTGGGTCACTGAGGAGCGGTGTGTGGGTGTCATTAAGGCCCCAGGTTGACACGGGGGACTGATTAACCCTTCAGGCGCCACTCAGGACCCAGGCCTTTCCAGGACGCAGCGAGGCAAGACCCTCTCTCCCTCATCTCCGGCACGCAGACCAGCTCCTGCACACTCCTCCGAACGCGTTCACACCCGGCGTGCCCCGAACACATCTCCGCACGCACGTGCACACGCGCACACACCGAGGCGCCGCCAAGCGGTCTCACAGGAGGTGGTGCGGAGGTGCCGCCTGCGTTGCCGCGACCCGAGTCACCCTGCGTCGCACAAACCGTCAGGGCGCCTCGACAGTCTCCATTTAGAAATTACCTTGAGAAGCTTTGAGGCCGAATCACTTACTAAAATATGAGAAATAATAATAATAATAATAATAATAATAAAGAAGATGAATGAGGGGACAATTTATAAGGCTTTTGCTTAGGGAGGAGTTCTGAGAGGGATCCGGGCCGGCAGAAACGGACCTCCCTGCCTTTTGTTGGCCACAAGTCTGTGCCGGTCAGAGGTGCCTAAGGTAGATGTCCGGTTAAATGGATGGGGTTGGGGTTCCCTGCGCTCTCTGCATTCCTCCGGAATCATAAACTCGATGCTAGCATCTATTAGGTGCCTACTAGGTGCCGAGTATATACCACCGTACACGTCCACCTACTTCCCGGTGAGCCTACTGCCTCCATCTTACAGGTAACGAAACTGAGGCTCCAGACTTGCCTAAGGTCACCGAGATAGTACGTGAGGTGGGGCCTCTAACCTCTGCCCCTCCTCTCGCTGCCTCCTTGGTGTGGGGAGACACAGCCTCACCGGGGATGGGTCAAGAGGCTGGGAGCTGCCAGGGGGCCGGGTTCGGTCTCCGATCCACCCAGGAGGCTGAGAATGACTAACTTCAAAGGTGGATGTGCTGTCTGCGGAGTCCCAGGGGCACGGGTGGTGGCCCCCTGCTGGCAGGGAGAGGCTGGCGCTGTGGCAGGCTACCCGCGCGGAGGATGCCACACCTCCTTCTTGACAGCGCGTCCTCACCCCAGCACCTGGGTAGGTTAGGACACGGGTGGAAACAGGCTCACAGAGCCCACCCGTTCACCCTGACCTTGCCCCCAACCCTGGGGGACCGGGATGGGGGTGCAGCTGCAGCCTATGGAAAACCAACTCCTTCACTTCGGGGGGTCCTGGGCTCCTAATCCTCACAACCCCAGGAACCATACTTGGGGAAAGCGGGCTATCACCCGTGAGTCGGTCCCCGGGGAATTGGAACAGGTAAGGCACCCCACCACCCCAAGAGCCTATGAAGAGCCATTGTAGTCTCCTTCAGAGAGAGGGGAGCTGATGTTTCAACAGCCTCTGAAGCCCGATCTTGTCGAGAAGGCTTCTCAGAGCTGGCAGGAGCCCCTGACCGCAGAATGCCAACCACTCGTCCCCTCACCCCCACCTTACGTGTCTGCTCAAACTCACACAGGCTGACGTGAGTGCAACGACGCCACTGAGCCGAACGTGCCTGGGCTGCCTGGGGCAGTCCTGCACTGTACCCCCAATTCCAGGCGTGTCCCCATTTTCAGTGTCCTTGGGGCCCAGGGCAGAGTGATCCCCCCCCCGTCCCCGCTCAGATTGCATAGCCCAGGGGCCAGGACAGTGGGGCTCGAGCAGAAGTCCCTTCGAGCAGGCTGATTCTGGGTACAAGAGGGAAAGGAGGCGGAGGAAAATAGAAAGGAACCCACGGGGGCCCGCAGCCACAACCGTGGGCTTTAGGAGCGCTGGAACCTTCCCCCAGGAGTGTTTACAGGAAGCCAGCCACAAAGGAATGACTAGACCCCCAGACAAGAGTCCAGGGTGACTAGAGACGAGGGGACCCCTGGCAACGTTCTGAGGACAGCCCAGCCCCTTCCTCTCTCCGGCCAAAAGCACAGGGCCAGGCATCACTTCTGGCTCCTTCCCACCAGGAGCCTGGAGGCCGGGAGGCGGGAGGAGACAGAGGGCTGTGGCCGTTTGATGCCCACTGCCTTTGACCAGCTTGCGGTCCCTTTCCCATCCCAGGGCACTCCTCTCAGGACGAGGGTGACCAGAGATTTGCTCCCCCAAGTTCCCATCAGTCTCCAGGGCCAAGATGACTCCTAAGTAGAGCTCAACTCAGTCTCTGAGGAAGCTCTTGGCTCCAGGAAACGGAGACCATGCCCAGGCTTTTGCTTCCCTTCCCTACCTTTGCTTTCCTTGCTGCCCTGCTCCCAAGGCCTGGTGGGCCCTGGGGCTGATGCTCCAAATGGAATGTTCTGGTCTGGAGGGCCTTGGATACTCTAATGACTTCAGAAGCAGGAGTCCTGGCTCTAACCTTAAGCAAGTTACTCCACCCCTGGGCCTCGAGTTTTCCAGCTATAAAATAGGGATAGTATCTAATTCCTGGGTTGTTATCATGATTCAAGGATGATAACAGCAAAATATGTAACCTTTCAACTCCAGACAGTCAGAGCAGAATGACTGGCCCCGACAAGGGGGTGGGGGCCCAGTGACCTGACCCATCTGGTACTGCTCCATGCACCGTTGGCCTTGGACTCTTTCCCACCCTGCACTCTAGTTTCTCAATGCCTACTTCTTCTCACAAAGTGCCCATGTCCTGCGGGTGGGTGGGAGAGACAGGCAGCAGCTCCCTTTGGCCGGGCCTGGGCGCTGCTGGGGACAGCACAGGCCCTGTCTGTACAACCTCAATACAGAAGAGTCCTCGCTAATTAGCCATCTCCCCAAACGGCACTCCTCTATGTCCGTAGTTCTCGAAATCTGGATGCACCACGATCACCAGGGGGAGCTCAGCAAAATGTAGACTGCCAATTCTCTGGGCCAGAGGCGACACCTGGCGTCTGCATTTTTGACCAGTGCCAGAGGAGGTCCTGCTGCCGGCGGTCACTGGGCCACATGTCGAGGGTGGCTCTGATGGCTAAAACCATAGCACAGCTGGCCTTAGAAGCCACAGGTCCACGAAGATGACAAAAGTGCAGCACCTGCCCGACTTTAACTCTGCATTTCCCAAATCTGACCATTTATTTATTTATTTTTAAAGTAAGCTCTGTGCCCAATGTGGGGCTTGAACTCACAACCCCAAGATCAAGAGTTACATCTCTACTGACTGAGCCAGCCACGTGCCCCCCGACCATGAAAGTTTTTTGGTTTTTTTAAATTAGAATAACTAACATCTCACAGAACTAGTGTTCTGAAGAACGGTTTGGGAAACGTTGACCTGGTTCTCTCTCTCTTTAAAAAGTATGTGTTTTAGGGGCACCTGGGCGGCTCAGTTAGGCGTCCGACTCTGGGTTTCGTCTCTGGTCACGGTCTCACGGGGTGTGGGATGGAGCCCTGAGTAGGGCTCCGCGCCGACAATACAGAGCCTGCTTGGGATCCTCTCTCCCTGCCCCTCCCGGCTCGCTCGCTTGCTCTCTCCCCAAAATAAATAAACTTTAAGAACATTAAAAATATTTGTGTCAAACAAATATCTGGTTTTTTAATGTCTGAGCGGACTGAACCCTAGGAAAATTAGGTGTGTTCAAGGTGCTGGACCGTGAACGCAGAACTGGAATTTGGGCCTGGGTCTGTCCCTTCCTGTTCTCCGCCAGTTTCCCTCACCACATTTGGCTTCCGTCTCTCTGAGCCCGGAGGCTCTCCCGGGTCACCTTGTGTCCTGAGCTCAGGAGGAACCCTCAGGGCAGTTGACTCAGGGACAGGAAATCTGAGTAGGGGACGGAAGGGGTCAGGACTCGCTGTTTGGCTGGGATAAACAGCAGAGGTGGTGTGGCCCACGCTTCTAAGTTGTCTGTGTGAGCCCAGTTCGTGTGGGGGTGGGGTGGAGGAGTAAGGTCTCTTCCTGGCCCCACCATAGCTTCTAAGACGGCAACCACCCAGAGAGACGGGGAGCGGCTGGCTGGGTAGGACCGCAGCTGGTCAGTGGCAGGAAATCTTGTCTTGCCTTTTCTTCTCAAGCTCAAAACAGGCACGTGTAGCCATTAACTGAAATGCTTAGCAGGGGCATCCCTTACCAGGAGGAAAATGGATTTATTGCTTTATAAAAAGGAGTCTGATAAAACTTGAAAGAAAAAAAAAACCCAAAAGTATAAACCTAAAAATCAACCCACCCTGCCGAGCACTCCCAGGAAGTCTCAGACACGTTTCTGGAGGCAGTCGGGCGGGTGGTTGGAAAGCCAGGCCGGCCTGGCAGAGGAAGGGCGGCCTCTTCCCGTAAACAGCTCCAGGGCGCTGGAGGAGTCTGCCGGCAGGGGGCGCTGTGGCCCCACGGCCTCAGACCAGCTCCAGGCCCAGAGGGAGGCTGCCTCAGAGACCCTGGGCCTGTGGCAGGCCTGGCTGGCTCCTGGGCGGGCCCCGGGAGGGTGAGGGCAGACGCCCGGAGCCCACACCTTAGCATCGCCCCACACACAACCCTGAAACGTATCACGTGGTCACACATCCCACACGTACACACACACACACTCAGGCCCCTCACCGTCCAGCTCCCCAGCCAGGCCTGGACCTCCTGATCTGTCAGCAACAGCCTGGTTTCCACCCCCATAAAAACAGCTGTGTGTGTAAGGGTGTCCTGTTGGTGCTGTTTTAACTCCCTTCGGGTTACAGACTGGATGAAGGGTGGCAGTGGAAACTTGCTTCCCGCCCGGAGGGAGGAGGTGAGGGACTGCTACACAGCCTTGCCCTTGGCTCCTAGCCGTGCATGACTCTCCAGCCCCCTATCCCCACCCCAGGCTTTAAGCCAGGGGGGCTTCTCCACAGGCCTCTAACAGGAGGACAGGTCATGGACAGGCCACAGGGGGCTGGAATTACAAAGGAGTTAGCACCAACAACAGGAAGCGGGTCCTTCCTTCCTCAGGCAGCCTCAGACTGGCCAGGGGAGGAGGCTGAGGGGCCAGGCGAGGGGGTGCAGACAGTGCAAGCCTTTGTCCTTGGGCAGGTGTGGCCGGTGGGCATGCAGCCGAGGGGCAGGCGGCAGGCAGTAGGTGGCGGACCCCTCTGCTTTGGCAAGAGGCAGAATCCAGACACTTAAGGGAGAGAGCCTGCCTGCTGGGGGTCCTCCTTGCTCCTCCTGCAGGCACCATGGCGCCTCACGGCCCAGGGCCCCTCGAGGGTGGCAGAGCAAAGCCCAGGCCGGCCCCTGCTCCCAGCAGTAGGAACGTCGCACATCCGGGCCCTCTCCCGTCCTGCCGCTGCACAGCTCCGCGGCAGGACCGGGGCCCTGGGAGGGAGCGTGGACTCCAAAGTGGTGAAGGAGAGGGTCCTGAGGGTGCACGGAGGTCCTCTGGGATGGGGAGAAGGACACCGGTGAGTCACTGAAGCAAGGGCAGGAGGCCACAGTTCTGAGGCGGCGAGCGCTACACGAAAGCCTCCCGGTTGGAGGAGCCATTCAGCTTGAGGAAAAGCTTGTCATCCTCCCTCTTCTGCTGCAGCTGCCTCTCCAGCTGGCGCCGGTAGCACACGAGGTAGAGGGGGAGGCAGAACCCCAGCAGGCTCAGGACAAGCAGCCCCACGTTCACCTGGAGGAGCAGAAGCGAGAGGCGCCGTCACGTGAGGCAGGGGCCGGGGCAGGGGCTGTGCTCTCCGCAGAGCCCGGCGCAGGGCCTTCCCCACACTCAGGTTCGGAAAAGGGGAGGTCACCGGACGGGAAAGGAAAACCTGAAACTGGACGAAGGGCTTGTCGCTCCACATTCCAGCATCAGGATTCTCGGAAGTCCATGGGCTGCTGAGAAGCCCTCAGGGCCCAGGCCCCCCACCTCTGGGGCCCTGCTCACAGTACCTGTTTAAAAACCTCAACCCCTAGCAGGAGGGCTGCCCCAAAATCAGGTTCAGAAAGGCTACTCTTCCCCTGCACGGCCACTGCTCCCAGAGGGACGCTGAGTCCATCCTAACCGAAGTTCCATGCCGCCTATCTCAGGGCCCTGGGACTCCTGAGTGACGCCTCCCAGCCGAGTGGGCAGATGCCCACACCCCACACCCTTCTTACCCATAGAGGGTCTCCTTGGAGGGGACCCATCATGGCCAGAAACAGGGGCTGCTGCAGGAGAGCGAAGAGGGCACTGACCAGCGACTGCAGTCCCGTGAGGCTGCCGAACTGGGTGGAGGGGTACCTGCCGGGACAACGGGGGACCTGTCACCACAGGTGCCACTCTTGGGCTTTCCCATGGCTCCTCGGCCTCAACCTGGCTCCAGGCGTGCCTGCCTTGGATTAGTTTCTGCTGAGCAGTCCTGTGACTGTAAATCTCTCTTTCAGACGGACGTGAGACCCCCGGTTCTGCGGAGGACCCCGCTCCACCCAGGCGTGCCCCAGGTCCATGGGTGTCTGGACGAGCTGAGTGGGAAGAGCGGTGCCCGCAGGACTCTGCAGCTTGGCACGCAGGCCCAAGGAGCAGGTTGGAGGCTGGCCCTGGCTCCGCTACGCCCTCAGCCAGAGGAGCATTGTGTAATCACGGAAACTCGGCATCACACTCTTGGTGGACTCTCAGAGTCTGCCAGGGCAGCAGCAACTTCCTCCTGGCACTGGGTGGAGCGGGGGACAACAGGCCGACCTGGAATGACCCCCATGGGATGCTGATGGGAGGGGAGAGAAAATCTCAGCGAAATCTCGTGCTGTGTGGCCCCAGAGGCGGGAAGGGGCTCCCAGAGACGAAAGGGCTAGTCTTGGTCAGAGACACACAACGGATGGTGTTTGAGTTACTTTTTTTTTTTAAAGATTTTATTTTTAATTAATCTCTACACCCAATGTGGGGCTCAAACTCACAACCCCAAGATCAAGAGTCACAGGCTCTACTGACTGAGCAGCCAGGCGCCCCCACGGAGTTTCATTTCTGAGCCGAGCCCCAGCCCAAGTGGGGGAAGAACAAGGGTGGTTCCCTCTGTATGTGTGGCCTCTTGGAAAAGGAGGCAGGTTTCATCTTAGCCAAGGCCCGAGAAGGCTATGGGCAGAACCAGGCCCTTCGAGACTCTGGATGAGAACAGTCCGACACATCGTGGGCTCAGTTATCCATGTCATTGCCCCTGCCGAGGGCCATTTAGTTCTGGGCAGCCAGAGCCCACCCCTGTGCTTCCTGTGAGCAGCAGGGGCAGCCCCGGAGCTCAGCTGAGCAGCAACCCCCGAGGCATAACGAGCTACACAGGAGCACTGACCCCGGCGGGGGAACTGACTTCGTGTTAGATGCCAAGGCTTGTGGGCACCCAACTGTCTGCTCACTGACCCACCTCCCGCCAGGCGTGACCTCCCTTTGACACACCGAACAGAAGCCCTAGTACCCAGCCCCTGGCATCTTCAACAGAAGATGAGCCCAGATGGCAGGCCGGCCCCCTGCAGAACC
The DNA here is from genome assembly GCA_030068075.1 of Paguma larvata. Classification (NCBI taxonomy): domain Eukaryota; kingdom Metazoa; phylum Chordata; class Mammalia; order Carnivora; family Viverridae; genus Paguma; species Paguma larvata. The sequence continues at coordinate 9,583,404 of CM057843.1, forward strand.
TCCGTCCCACCACAAACCTCCCTCAGGTCATTCCCTCACCGTCGGCCACCAGGCCACCCCCGGCAAGCAGCACTTACACGGCGGCGTACAGGCCCCCGACGGCAGAGTGGATGAACCCTCGCACGATCGTGTGCAGGATAAAGGAGAGGACCTGAGGGACGGAGAGCAGAGTGTGAGCAGAGAGACGCGAGGGTCCCACAGCCCCTGGGTCCCCAGCAATGAGAGCACTGGCACCTGGTGTTGGCCACACCAGCTCTCCAAGGGTCAGTTCCTGAATTTTCAGGAATTTTGTGAGCCAGCTGTGAGACAGTCATTACTAAAAATCAAATATCTATAAACTTACAATTAAACAAATTATATTAAAAACACAGGTAACGGATACTCAAAATTCATCATTTCTTAATTATTTTGTTATTATCTGTGCTCTGGGTTTTTTTTTACGTTTATCGTCTAGTACGGTGAGAGTACCGTATGACGGTGTGTCATCGTGAATGTCTTCCCAACTGCACATTTGGTGACTTCCTAGTGATTGAAATCAGCCATGGTGAGAGCGTTTACACCAAGGAAATTGGCAAACACCGAGTCGGGGCTCCTCCTGTGTCCTCCCGGAGTCAGCTGTTACATATGTATTGACACAGCACTAAATAGGAGGTCATTAATCATGACTTGATCTCTTGCCTTTGCTGACCTGAGGACTGTGCCCAGAGGTCTCTGTGCCTGGTCACTCAGGCCTTAGTGGCTGATAGCTTCCCTTCCCCCTCCCGAGGAAAGTTCGGCTTCTCAAGAAGGCCACTGCCGGCAGGCTTAGCAAGTTCTAAGAAGCACTGGTAGATAATTCCTGAGGAGCACGAGAGCTGTCCATTTTGCCACAGCCGCCAGGACCCTTTGTTCGCCCTTTGCACACAGGCCCTGCCATCCTGCCTAGCAGCCAGGACCTGTTCCCAGGAATGTGGGCGGCGGAGGGGGCACGGGCTGCTCTCTACAGTGTCGCAAGAGGGCTGTGCCCAACTGTGCTCGCGCCTACGTGTGCAGGCTCCCCCCTTTCCACTTCAAGTGTCTTGTTGCCTTTTTATAACTTTCCTTTCAACGAGAATGAAATAAAACAAAAAGCAGGAGACCGTCCCTCGTGAGCACTGCCCCTGGATTAGACAAGGAGGTCAAGGCAAGGACCTACCGAGGGGGCGGCCACCAGGAAGCTGGGAGGGCACCGGCAATACGACACTCTCACTGGGAACTGGAACTAGAACGGCTTACTCTGGTCTCACAGAGTGTCGGCACGTACACGTGATAGTTCCCATGGGTGGTGCACGGCTGGGCGTTCAATGTACTTCAACACACGGCCACTTGCGAAAAAGAAGAGACTCTCGCTTTCCTCTGGACCTGGCCCAAGATACTATCTGGACTTGGGCCAACCCATGTGGAGGCAATGCCATCACTCACGTCCCTTCAAAGTTCATACACTTGGGGATTAAAAAAAAATCGTCATAATAAAAATAAATAAACTTGGGGATCGGCACTAGAATACTTTCAGGGACCTAAGGGCAGAGCCGGGCAAGTAACAAAATCTACTTTGCTCGCAATGTCTGCCAAAAATCAGGTTTCAAAAGCATCAGAAATCTTATGAAAAGGAATTAAACTTTTGAACCCTGACACCAAGTGATCCTCACAGCCTCTCCCCACTCTCTGCAACACAGGTACCCTGCAGGCACTCCTGTGCCAGAGGAGCACATGGCCCCGCCAATGCCGGAGATTGGCCAGACCTCTTTGGACCTCAGGTTTCGGCTGTGTGAGGAAATACAAACCAAGTGGCCACACGACTACCCCCCGCAGTTCTGGGGGACAGCACGATGGTGGGATTTACGGCATGCAAGATGCTCAAAAGGCCGTGAAGAAGGATATGCCGCATAGAGGAGAGTCTTCTGTGAAAGGCAATCCCAGTGTCATCCAGGGCTTGCCCCCAGCATCAAGCACAGAGCCTGGCAGGTAAGAAGCCCTTGGCAAATAACAGCGGCCTGGCTGGTCGTTGGTTGAAATACATGAATGAAAAGTCACCATAGTCTTGGTTGATGGCTTCCATGACACATCACGTCCCTTCGAGTCTCGCTGTCCCAGATCCCACCCTGACCTCTCCTGCTCCCCGTACCCACCTGTAGAGGCAGGTTGGGAATGAGGCAGGTCACCCCGAAGCCCACGAGCAGCAGGTTTGTGAAGGCGAAGGCCCGCATGGCATTGGTGACTTTCTGGATCTGCCGGTCTCGCTTCCTCTTCTTCTCGCCCCTGTGGAGGCAGAGCACACGCTGGAGCCGGGAGCTCCCTGACGGGGGACAGGCTCTCCCAGGGAGTCAGGCCTCAGGAGTCACCGCTTGTAGACGACGCCAGACTCAGAGACTGCCCAAGCAGAGGGCCTGTCGGGGCCAGACCACCGCCAGGGACGCCCCCGCTGTGCCCTCTGGACTGAGCGCTGGCGTGGAGCGCAGTGGAGAGGTGGCTACGAGAAGCGGCCCATCGGCACGCCGCACTGCCTCGATGACGACCACCGGGGAGGCGAGCGGCTGCGCACACCGGGTCAGGACGTGGCGAAGCCTCGCTTCACCGTGGGCTCCGACTTCACCCAAATCCTGCAGGGAGCTGACGATAAGCCAGATAAGAAGTCAAACGAGGGAGGGAGCGGATTTCCCCTTTGGGGGCAGGACGGGGTGAAGGAGAAACAAACACGCCGCAGATGGAACCGCAACGGGCACACACAACCTCCGGGCTTTACGACCTGACCTAGATAGCAGCGCATTCTCTGTAATTATTTCCTTGTGAATTCACTATGACGGATCCCAGCCCCGCTGCCCACACAGATAACCCATGGGCAGCTGCAGGACATCCGAGAATGAATGCCAAGGGCCGGAGACACACAGGGAATCCCAGGCCCACCACTTCCTCACTCCGTGACCCCAGGCAAGCTACTCAAACTCCTAACTTCAATTCCCGCATATGAAAAATGGGTATAACACCAGTATGCGCCTCACTGAGGAGCTGGGAGGCATAACTGAGGTACTGGGCACCCAGTGCTTGGCACGGGGCCTAGAGCAATAAACAGTGGCTCATTATATCAAGGCAGAGTCACGAAGACAGCATTTAACTCATCCTCTGAGCTTGGAGCCCAACCCTGACAAAAGCGGGGCTCTGGTACCTTGTTTCACGCTGACAGTTACAAACAGTCTAGTAACACGTTCTGCGGCTATAGCGGCCTGCTACTCCCGCCGAGCGGAGTGATCCTTGCGGGCAAGCGGGACTTCTTTAATATCGCTGACCGCTGCGCCTTAAAGCCCTTACGAGGAGCTTTGGGCACGACCCCCTCTCGCCTCTCCCGCTGACTTCCAAACCGAGGCCACCCGCCCTGTCCCTGCCTAGTAGCTGACTCTGGGGGCCAGGAGCCAGGGCGCAGGCCCGGTCTACGCACTGGTTGGCATCTTTCTCCTCAGGCTCCTCAGAGGCGTCCTCACACTCCTTCAGCCTCCAGTCCATGATGTAGCCGATGACAGGGGCTGTCAGCAGGCAAAGCAGCTGGAGCACACCGAAGATGGAGGTGTAGAGGCCGACTGCGGAGGAGAACGGGCCGCGTCATGAGAGGTCCCTAGCAGAAGCCCGGGGCAGGTGCTGGGAGAGCCTGAGACCCCGCAGGCCATTCCGGGGTCTTCCAGAGACCACCTCTCACCACCCCTCCCTGTGGGCCTGGAGGGGAGCCCAGAGACTTTAAACTCGGAAATCAAAGGGGGAGCACGGGGCAGGCACTCTATTCTCTTCTCCAAATCGTCTGCTTAGTTCCAAGAAACAGCTAATGAAATCCAGTATGTCACAATGACATCCCCCAGAAGCTCCGGGAAGAGCCTATGACTCGGGAACCACAAAATTACCAATGCCTGGGACTGAGGCTTTGTGTATGACTAGTCATTAGTTTCCTGCCTCTAGAAATATACCAGGAAGGCACCACTCGTAGGGGCTCTGACGTAAGGGCTCCAGTCTTCAAAGAGCCTTAAAATTATGAGATTTTTTTTTTCAGACAAATGGAAGCTGAGGGTTGACTGCCCCTCCCCCACCCACAGTTCTGGCCAAGAGGGATGTTTCTTGGTCAAACAGAGACTGGCAGGAGGGGACGTTGCCGTGTTCTCTGACAGTCCCCCTGGCTTACCGGTAGCCATCACTGCAGCAAGAAAGCAAAAGTAAAAAAAGCAGAAAGGAGAGAGGTTAGCAGCAGAAATCTCGACGGTTGTTAATGGGAGGTGGGGCGTGGAAGCAGGCCAGCCCTGGGCCCGGCACACATGCCGTTTCCCACCGAGACCAGACTCTCGGAGCACCCAGGGGACGCCCAGCTTGAGCGGGGCTTCTGGGAGCGGAGGCGGGGGAGGCCCTGCACGGGCATCTGTTGATGATTTCCGGTCTGCGGCGGCCTCAGTCACGTGCAGCCGGGCCTCGTCACGGGCAGGCTGGTGAATCAGGCCCGCGGTGCTGGCCGAGGACGGGATGGGGAAGTGGCGCGGGTGCCGAAGACCCGGCCGACCGGGGCCCCTCACGTCCGCTGCTCCGTCCTACTCTGCCATACCTCCTGCTGCTCTCCAAGCGAAGGAGACGCCAAAGGATCCGTGCCGACCCCCGGCCAAACATCGACACCATGGGTCTCCCTCAGACAGCCAGAGCTGGTCCCTCCTACGCCACCAGCTCCCCGAGCCTGAAGCAGCCCCTCCGGGGACGAGCCGGGGCTGCGGGTGTCGGGAACAACAGCTCACAGGAGCAGACCGGGAAAACCTGTGCCCCGTCGGCTGCAGATTGAATTTCCTGGCTCAACTTCCCCTACTTCTTAAAGCTGACTTTTTGAATGTGGGAAAGAGCTGGAAAAAAAAATTCCTCTCGAGCAGCAAAAGATTTCTTAGAGAACTGATGTGGAAGTCCACCACTCAGCAGCAGGGAGATTTGCCTTCTAAGAGCCGGTGGGCCCTCACTTCGCTTCTCGGGGCCGGAGTTTATAACAGAGGCTGGTGAGACGCCGAAGGTCAGCCTTCCCCGAAGTGCGGTGCACAGATTTTAATGAGCGTTACACCATAAGATGTTCCCGGGGTGGAGATCTGGGGAACCGTCATTGGACAACACAAAGCTAAAGAGGTGCTTTTTCCCACAGAGCTCTCCTCGGGCCTTTACTGGTTCAGCGTTCATTATGAGATTCTGCAAGGGCACATGGCAGCCAGTGCTTCTCCACTGGCTTTGCCACGGGACATCCATTCACAGCGGAACCGGTGCTGTCCAGGTCCCTCTGTCATCCTTCCCTTTTGTTAAAGCTGGGTTTTTAATTTATTTTATTTTATTTTATTTTATTATTTTTGAGAGAGAGAGACAGAGGCAGAGTGTGAGCAAAGAACAGGCAGAGAGAGAGAGAGGGAGACACAGAATCCGAAGCGGGCTCCAGGCTCTGAGCTGTCAGCACAGAGCCCATCCGGGTGCCCTTTTTTTTCTTTTAATGTTTATTTATTTTAAGAGAGAGAGAGGGAGAGAGCGCAAGAGTGCACAATGCACGTGGGGTAAGGGCAGAAAGAGAAAGAGAGAGAGAGGAGAGAGAGAATTCCAGGCAGGCTACTTGCTGACTCATCCCCTTTAAAAACTGTATTTCAGGGGCGCCTGGGTGGCTCAGTTGGTTAAGCGTGTGACTTTGGCTCAGGTCATGATCTCGCAGTTTGTGAGTTCGAGCCCCACGTCGGGCTCTGTGCTGACAGCTCAGAGCATGGAGCCTGCTTCGGATTCTGTGTCTCCCTCTCTCTCTCTGCCCCTCCCCTGCTCATGCTCTGCCTCTGTCTCTCAAAACTAAATAAATGTTAAATTTTTAAAAAATAATAAAAATAAAATAATGTACTTCAAGGGCACCTGGGTGGCTCAGTCAGTTAAGTATCCAACTTTGGCTCAGGTCATGATCTCTCAGTTTGTGAGTTCAAGCCCACATCGGGCTCTGTGCTGACACCTCAGAGCCTGGAACCTATTTCGATTTTGTCTCCCTCTCTCTTTGCCCCTCTCCTGCTCGCACTCTCTCTCTCTCAAAAATAAATAAACACTAAAAAAAAAAAATTAAAAAAAAAAAAGCCTGTATTTCAGGGGCGTCTGGGTGGCTCAGTTGGTTGAGCATCTGACATGATTTCGGCTCAGCTCATGATCCCACCGTCGTGGGATGGAGCCCCTCATTGGGCTCCACGATGGGCGTGGAACCTGCTTACAATTCTCTCTCATTCTCTCTCTCTCTCTCCCTCTGCCCCTCCCCCACTTGTACAAACGAGCTCTCTCTCAAACACTAAAAAAATAAAACACACGAAAAAACACCTATGTTTGATTCCTCGCGATCCCTAGTGTAACTACTCCTGGGGAAAAACAATTAAACCAACAAACAGCTGCGCACCAATGCGAATGCCCATAAAAAGGATTTGCCGACCGTGTTTGCCCCGCTTCGGGATGACTAACGCTGACTCAGCTCAGGCCCTGAGGAAGTACTGATTTTCTTTGTAGAACCAAAACCTCTAATCAGCTGAAGACCTTCTGCGCAGTTTTAGAAAAGTGGTGCGTTATCAGCTCCGTTTTACCAAACCTGACAAGCGGCGACTGGATCGCACTCACGGGGAAGCCCCCGCGGAGCCTGGCCTCCCAGTTCCGGGTGCGGACCCCAGAGCAGCCGCCGCCCGTGCGGGCCGCCCTGCCCTGCCCCTGCGCACACGGCCTCTCTGCGGGCCAAGCCTGCGGTTTCGCAGGGTGTGTGTGGGGGGGGGATCCTTGGCTACGGGCCGACTGCCTGTCTCTCAACAAGCTCTCAGGTGGAGTACTCCATTCGGCAGTGTTTTCACTCACAAACAGGCTTGCCAACGGTCCCCCTGAGGCAATGGAAAACATACGCCCCGCACCCTGAACACGTGTAATTATTTTAGTCCCCCTCCCCCGCCTCTAAACCGGGAAATTCTAGGCAACACCAGACAGCCATGGGGGCCGGCTGGGGTGAAAGGCTCCGATCGGCAGTGAATGCTTTGGAGCCTGCCGCTCCCCCGCCTAACACCTTCCAGGCAGTGGGCTTAACCGCAGGCAGGCAGGAGTGAGCACGGATCGCGGGGTGCCCGCTGGCGGGGATGGGCGTCGAGGGCCGCAGGCCACCTACCTACGTCCTGGTCGCCGCTGACCAGGAACTTGAGGATGTTGTTCATGGCGCCCATGTAGAAGATGAGCCGCAGCTGTGTGATGCACATGGTGACCAGGCTGAGCAGCAGGATGGGGCTGAACACGCTGTGCATGAAGGAGGGGGCCGCTGCGGGGAGAAGACCAGGGGCGCTCAGGAGAGCCGACGCCCGTACCTGGGGCCCGCGGCCTACCCACCGTCCAGGGGCTGGGCCTACGTAAGGGGAGGCCCGATTTGCTGACCAGATCGCCCCACGCCGGAGGCAGGGATGGGCCCCGGCCAGGTTAAATGCGTGGGTGCTGGACTTGGGTCACCCAGGTGTGTGAATGAGTTGGAAGAATCCCTTCCCCACTGTGGACCTTAGTGCGCTCATCTGTAAGCCCGGGTGCAGGGTGCCGCCTGCCCTCTGGGGATCAGGGGGGGGATTAAGTGAGGCGGCACCCACGAAGCCCTCAGTTGCCGCTGGCCCCGGTGAAGGAGGCTGGGGCTTCCGGGTTGGGTCGGCTGCCTCCTCTCCGTGAGGAGGTGCGGGTACGGGTGCAGACGCCCCCGCGGACGTCCTGGGCAGGCCTGGAAGGTGAGGGTGGCGAGGTGGGTACCTGCAGCGTCTGGCTTGCACTTCACCTCCAGGTCAATGGTGGACAGGCACAGCTTGTGGCCCTCCTGCAGTGCCGCTGGCTCCTTGCTGCTCCGCATGGAGCTGCCCACGCTGAGGCGGCGCCCCACCGTGGTCACCTGCTTGTAGAACTGCTTCCCTGTGATCTTGTGGTCAAAGCCCAGCCAGCTGAACTTGATCTTCACCCTGGAGGCCACAGGAGAGTGTCCATCGGTGCTGCCCGGGACCCTGGCCAGGCTGGGGGTGGGGGCAGACGGCACACCACTTACGAGTAGTCCATGTCCTCAGGCCCTGGGAAAGGCTCCAGGGGCCAGTTAAAGAAGCAGTTGAGGAAAACCAATCCGGAGCAGGCGGCCCAGACCACGAGGATGATGATGAAGGAGGTGCCGAAGTCGTAGATGACCTGACAGGCACAATGGGGCAGGCACGGGGCCAGGGGGCAGAGTTAGCGGCGGGAGGCCAGGGCAGGCGACGGGCGGGGGGCATCTGGCAGCCCTGCCCCTCCTGTGCCGAGCTGCGTAAGGAGGCACGGCCCCGCCAGCCTGGGCGGCTGGTGGTCAGATGCCCTGCCTCCCAATAATCCCAGCCTGCCTTGGCACCTCGTTAACCCCCTGTGCCTCCAGGACCATGTGTCACCTCCTTGGAGAGGCCTTCCCCCGACTGCCTCTGTCACTGTCACCTCACAAGTTCGCAGTGAACAGCCCTGGCTGAGGTTACTGACTTCCGGATTACTTTCCTAGTCCGTTACTAGTCCAGCTCCTTGAGAACGGGAACCTGCCAGCCCTGTTCACAGATGTGCCTTGAAGGGGGCACATGGCAGGTGCCCAAAATACCCAAGGAGCAGATGGATGTCTCACTTTGCTCCTCTATGAAACGGGCACAACGCTGGCACGTACCCTCGTGGGGCTGCAGGTGTGATGCCCAGAGCGCTCACTGCAGGGTCTGGCGGGTGGGAAGCCTGCTGAGGAGGCATATTAGCTGTTGTGGTCACTGCTGCCATTTATTCCAGGACAAGAGTCACCGGCCCCGGGCACACAGCTGCCCAGCTCCCCAGGGAGGGGACCAGCAGTTAGACAGCAGGAAGAGGTGGAGCAGGAACTTGTAGACTTCTCCACGCTCCAGAAGTGGGAGAACCCCTAGAAGGCCACAGGATGGCTGGCTCCGCACCCTCCAGGCATCTGATTCCCCGGGGGCCGGCCCCGCGTCTGACTCCTCCTCCTTATCCAGGGCCTCCCCGCCATGGACCTCGGTGCGGAGACCAGAGGTGGGACAAGCCCCTTCTGAGGCCCTGGTAGAGGCAACAGTACTTGCAGTGGGTGCTGGGGCTGACAGACTGTGAGGTGTTTGTTTGCTTCCTCCTGACCCTGGGTGACTTCCGTGGGCTCAGAATCCTGCCTGGGAGGGAAACAGCTGAACCAACTTAGCCAAGAGCAGCGCTCTGGCTAATGAGGAGTAACAGCCCAGCAACAACAGACCTGGGGGTGGAGTGACCGGGGACAGACTCACCCAGCCCTTTTCTCTACCCCAGCCCAGAAACGCAAAGGCGGCCTGAGGTAACACCCTGTGCGATACGCTTGAATTTTCCATCTCCCGTGGCCCAGCGGTTTTCTTTTCTCACTCTTGTAGCGCCCAGGTGCATCCTCCCAGGTGTGGGTGGCGGGGAGGGGCGAACCCCAGAACCCACAATTACTTCCCTCTTCAGAGGAGGCTGAAGGAGCCTTGGGAGAGGGCTCTGTTCAGACTTTAGGACAAGAGGGTGAGGTTGGCCACACCCTCACCTTAATTCCCGGGAAGGTGACTGCTGAGGAGGCATACGATCCAATCATCAAGGCAATAAACGTGGACCGAAGGTCGCCAAACATGTTGGGTAGCTGAAAGACAAGAAGCAAGGGAGACCCGTGAGAGAGTGGGCCGCAGACTGGCGGGGGAGGCATGGGGGAAGGAATCAAGGTATCCTCAGGTTCCGTTTCTTATCTGCTCTCCTTCCTGTGTCATTGAGGGGGGTGCAGGCAACAGATAATTACAGCTCATTGGAAGCTTTTCATCCGGGACTTAGTTTGATAAGAGGAGGGGAGATTAACGCAGAACTCGGGAGTCGGTGTTGGACTCTGAGCTGTTGGACTTGCGGGCTGGTAGGCGTCCCTCCTCTTTGCTCGGGCACGTGCCGGGGGCCTTCCAGACTTTACAGGGTTACATTGAGATGCCAGCGAGCAAAGTCGGGAGCCTCAGGCATCCCTCAAAGGGAGCAAGCCTGTTAAAAATAAGAATCTATTTGGGGATGAGAGTGTCACTGTATACATAAAAATATCAGCGTCCCAGAAGGACCAGATGTCAGCAAAAGCTGCTTTTGGTTCTAAGACAGTAGGCTTCTGGGAGGTGCCAATCAGAACTCTACGGTTCCCTCAGAGTTGAGAGGCGAGGTAGCTGCACCTGGGATTCCTACTCCTGTGTTTCTAAGGGCAAAGAGGGCCCTCCCTCTCCACCTCACATTTGGCCCCAGTGACGGGCACTGGAGAAGACTGATGGCAAGCAAGATTCAGTCTCTGTTCTCAGCGAGGTCGCTCACATACTTCCTATTTGCTCTTTCTGGGCCTACCCGCCACAACTTCAAAGCTGACGCCTGCCCAGCCCGCAATTCTACACAAACCCAGGCCTGGTACATGTGACAATACAGCCGCAGAGTCAAAGAGACCTGGGGCAAAGTACGTCCTCCCACACAGCCACTGTGCACCTCCTCTCCTCCCTCGCCTCCAGAGAGACGGCACCGCCATGTTGTGCAGCTCTCCCGTCCCATGTCCACAGCGTCCGGGGCATCGCGGTCACTCTCCGTGTAGCTATGCCAACCCGCCTCTCGGAATTCAGGCTGTTCATGTGGACCTGACCCACGCTCCCGCCTCCCATTCGCCTGGAACCATCTCGGGGCTTCTTAAACACGGAGTGCCGCTGCCTGCGGGCCAATCCACTCCTGCCGAACGCAGGCCGTTTGAACTCGGCCATTCCTGTCCCGCATCATTTTTGCCTGTTTTGCCCACAATTAAAAATGAGGAAGGGACATCACCAAAATTAAAAGCTTTTGTGCTTCAAAGGGCACCGGCAAGGGGCACCTAGGTGGCTCAGTCGGTTGAGCACGCAACTTCGACTCAGGTCATGACGTCACGGTTGATGAGTTTGGGGCCCAGCGTCGGGCTCTGTGCTGACAGCTCAGAGCCTGGAGCCCTTGTCAGATTCTGTGTCTCCCTCTCTCTCTGCCCCTCCCCTGCTCTCTCTCTCTCTCTTGAAAATAAACAATAAAAACAAAAAGGCACCACCAACAAAGTGAAAAGACAATGCACAAAAAAGAGAAAATGTCTGTGAATCATACATCTATAAGGGACATGTGTCTATATACTATGTACTTATAAAAGACTCCTACTTTTATAAAATAACCTACTTTTTAAATGGGCAAAAGATCTGAATAGACATTTCTCCAGAGAAGATCTACAAATAGCCAATAAGCATATGAAAATCCGCTCAATATCATTCATCTTGGGGAAATGCAAGTTGAAACCACAACGAGCTATCGCTTCATACCCCCGAGGGTGGCTAGACAGATAGTAACACAGGTCGACGAGGTCTATAGGAAATCAGAACCCTGACCCACTGCTAGTGGCAACGGGAGGCGGTGCCCAGCCACTTTGGATAACGGGGTGGCAGTTCCTCAAACGGTTAAACACAGAGTTAGCATATGACTTAGAGATTTCACTCCTAGGTATATACCCAAGAGAAAGGAAAATACGCGGACTCACAAAATTATAGCCGCATTCTTCACTATAACGAAAAAGGGCGAACGGTGGCTGAATGGACAAACAAGATGTGGGCTATGTACACAACGGAATATTATTGAGCCGCAAGAGGAAACCAAATACTGAGAGATACTGCGACATGGATGGACCTGGAGAACATTATGAGAGGTGAAAGGAGCAAGTCGCAAAAGACCACATATTGTATGATTCCATTTATACGAAATGTCTAGAATGGGCAAATCCATAGAGACAAAAATTAGATTAGTGGTTGCCCAAGGCTGGGGTAGAGGAAGCTGGGAGTGAAGAGGGAGGAAACGCTAACGGTGCAGGGTTTCTATTTGGGCCGATATAATGGATTACAGTGACGGCCGCACAACTCCGAATGTACTAAAAACCGCTCAATTGTAGACTTTAGGTGAATTGTACGGTACGTGAATTTGTCTCAACATCACTGTTAAAACATACACGAGTAAGATACATAAGATGATTGGGGGCCCCAGGATTAAAAAGGAACACGGATAAATCTAGAGTGTACGGCCAATAAGCCATTTTATGGCATGGGGCCAGGGTGGCCAGCCAGGCTCCCCAGAGCACACAAAGCGTTCTTCTTCCAGTCCTCACACAGGGCGGACCCTCTGTCCCCTCAGGTTTCTCAGACAGGATCGGAAGGGGAGAGAGAGCATACGGAAATTCCCCCAGCAGGAAACAGAGGCAAGGTGAGAGGCTCGTGTGTGCCTGGGGACACCCGGGTGAGTACTGGAGGTGCCTAATCTGACTCCTGCACCCCTGCCTCCCAGGTATGCCGCAGTTCAGAGGACACGCCTCTGTTCCCGAGCTCACATATTCGGGCTGCTCTGTGTCGGCTCATCCCGCGCAGCAGCCCTGTAGGGGAGGCATTTCTGGGGTCACGTCCGCCCCAGGGAGAATCCAAAGATTTGTTCTGCTTATATGGAAGGAAAGAACTGTTCCAACCTGGGATGCCACTGCAGCCAGGGGAAATAAAGGAAGGAAGGGATCAAAGAGGGCTTGGAACCGAACCAGAAGACCTCATGGAGGCCAAGCGCCCGGTACAGGAAAGGCTACTCGGTGCAAAGTGAAGCCAGAAAAACACTCTTGTTGCTGTAGTCACCTTTGAGCACAAAAAGGTATCTCCCAACGTTTCAACAGGGCTGGGAATACTCTAAAAAAGGAGACGGCTTGCTAGCCCTTTTCCTTCTACCTTCTTAAGCTCAAGTTTGCCTTAACCCTAACCTAGACTAGAGGCCAACAGAACAGTGGACTTGGGGCTAGCTAGCACACAACCCTGGCCTGATCTTCTGGAGTCTTCTCCTCAGAACAAGATGCAGGGCAGGGAAGAAGAGGAAGCTGAGAAAGAGGACTGACTTCCCATCTGTCCGTGGATGAGGCCCTTGCCCTCATACCTAGACAAGGACGATAGCCTTTTAGCTGCCCTCCTTCTCCCTGCCTGGAACACTCTTAGCAACACCAAGAAAATTTGCCCCAACATGTTATTTTGGTCAGTAGGGCGATTCCTCGGGGAGCATAGCTTCAGGTCAAACCATACTACAGTCTTCTCACCAGCACCTGTATCCTATATTTTAAATTATGGTTCCTGGGGCGCCTGGGTGGCTCGGTCGGTTAAGTGGCCGACTTCGGCTCAGGTCATGATCTCGCGGTCTGTGAGTTCGAGCCCCACATCGGGCTCTGTGCTGATGGCTCATCGGAGCCTGGAGCCTGCTTCGGATTCTGTGTCTCCCTCTCTCTCTGCCCTTCCCCTGCTCACGCTCTATCTCTATGTCTCTAGAAAATAAATAAACGTTAAAAAAAAAAAAAAAAATTTTAAATTATGGTTCTTTTTTTCTGATTAGAAAAGCAACATATGTCCATTGTAAAACATTTGGAACGAAGTATACATAAAAAAAGAATAAAATAAAAATCCTCCTGATATAACCATGTTACTATTTTTGATATATTTACCATTAATCTTTTTCCTATAAATATCTGTAACTTCTACATAAAACTGGGGTCATATGCTACGTGTCGTCTTACAATATTTTCCTTTTTACTTGATGCATTATGTTTTCTTTTTTTTCTTTCTTTTTAAATTTTTTAAAGATTTTTTATTTATTATTATTATTATTATTTTAATTTTTAAGTAATCTCTACGCCCAACACGGGGGTCGAACTCTCGACTCTGAGATCAAAAACTGCGTGCTCCACTGGCCGAGCCGGCCCGGCGCCCCTGTAAGTGTTTTCTAACTTAGTATGCACCTTCGACATAATTTGTAATGACCGTCTGGTATTTCCTTATCTGGATGGTCTATAATTTATGCAAGCATTTCTCTGATGTTGGAACTCAAGTCCTTTTTAATTAACATTCTTAAAGATAAGCCTATGTGCACATAGCTATTATTCCCTTAAGGTAAATTCCCAAAAGAGGAATCGTTAGGCAAAAGAGAATACACATTCTTAAGTTTTTGTGATATCCTTTGCAGAACTGCCTTCTAGAAAACTTAACCCACTGGTAATCCCCGCCAGCAGCAGAGCAGAGTGTCTACTTCACTGCGTCCACTCCGGCATGTCGGGTTATCATTATTTTTAATATTTGCCACTTTACCAACATCCTTGTTTTAAAATCCATTTCTTTGGGTACATGGGTGAAATGAATCAATGATTGATATTTGCTTCAAAACAGTCTGGATGGCGGGTGGAGACAAGAACAAAGCAAGGCTGGTTGTGAGTTGATAATTGTTGAAGTCTTTGCCAGATGGGCACATGGGATCATTACACTATGCTAATTCCATGTGTACATATTTAAGTTTTTCCATGACTAAAAAACGAAAATAAGAAATTTACATTTATTGATTACTAATGACTGTGAACATTTTCTGCCATTTTTAAAATCTGTCATTTATATTCTTCATTTGTCCTTTTCTCCTATGAGGATGTTAATCTTTTTATATTGATTTCATATACAGGCTCTTTATATACTAAAGAAAGTTACGGGGGCGCCTGGGTGGCTCAGTCGGTTGAGCGTCCGACTTCGGCTCAGGTCATGATCTTGTGGTCTGTGAGTTCGAGCCCCGCGTCGGGCTCTGTGCTGACAGCTCAGAGCCTGGAGCCTGCTTCGGATTCTGTGTCTCCCTCTCTCTCTGCCCCTCTCCCACTCATGCTCTGTCTCTCTGTGTCTCAAAAATAAATAAACATTAAAAAAAAAAAAAAAGAAAGTTACGGTTTGTCCATAGAGTGCAGGTATATTTTCCTAGTTTGTCATTTAATTTCTTAATTAATTTCACTTCTTAGTTCATAGGGTTCTTTTGACCAACAGAAGTTTTTAAATAGATAGTCAAGGTGTGTGTCAGCTTTTAGGACCTACCTGGCATTTATGTCAGATGAAATCTCTCCGAAAAGAGCATCAAGGGTGACCTTGACCAATGAAACCCAAAGTACACACATCCTGGCAACAGTCAATGTTGGTCACAAAAGAACAGCAAGCAGAGGAGAAGAGAGGCTTTCCCTAAGGACGTTAATTATTTTTTAAACGTTAATACTAACTGTGTTTTTCCTTTAAGCCGCTTCCTTCCCTTCCTCCTAGAGCTGTCATCCTGCCCGGAGATTTCCCCCATTTGCCATGCCCAGGAGCAGCTTGATTAGAGGATTTTTCTTATTGTTAGTAATACATAATAACATGGCAAAGTTATATTAATATAATAGCATATAATAATAATACAATAACCGTACCGTAATAATAGCAACTATTTTTAATACCTACAGTAGGTATTGTCTTAAAAACCCTCAAAACAGCCTTCCAAGGTAGGTGTCACTTTTTGCCCTCACTTACCGGGTATAAAACTCTAGGATGAGAAAAGTCGAGGGACACCCACAAACTGGCAAGGGTCAAATTTGGGATTCGAGGCAGGTCAAGCTTCTGTGCATAGCCACTGGACGCCTCTGCCTCTTGGAAATGGGAGTTTGGAGCCAAGGCAGTTGCCCTCACCTCTCACGCTTCTATTTGTTCCTTATTAAGCACTCTGTCTGCTCTCCCCACTAGAGGTTTTTTTTAACTTCCCTTCCGATGCTCCTTTTGGACCTACCTGCCCCTTCCCTCCTCTTGACCTCCCCTTGGTGCAGGGCCATACCTTCAAGTGGACTTGCACTTGCCCTTGGACTTTCTCCTATTTCATCCTCAGGTCTGTCTCCTCCCACTCTGGTCTCCTCCTCCCTCCCACCCTCTCCCTCCTTCTGGCTCCAAATGACCTCATCTGCACATAATGGCTACTCGGAACCCCTGATGAGCTGAGCACTGAGCAGAGTGCCTTAGTGCGGGCCTCAAGGGCTGGGTGGAGGGGAAGAAGCAGCTCTGCTGCCAAGTAGGAAGCTGGAGCCAGGCTACGATGACAGACTGACAGACGACAGGGGAAAACACTCAGCAGGAGCGGTTTCCTGATTCTGGATTCACAACTGCGCTCACAGGTGGGGAGCAGAGGCCCCCTCCCCAGGCTCTGGGTGCTTCCCATAGCCGTTTCTGTTGTCTCCGCAAGGGCTGGGGCTGGACTAGACTCGCAGGGCAGAGCCCAGGGCCTAGCTCGCTCGGGGATACGGGCGATGACTCACTCAGTCCCGTGGCTGCACTGTAAACAGGCCCGGGCTGTGTGACCTTCCCAGAGGGGAAAACAGCAGCTGCACGCAGCCCGCCCCTGGAGTTCTGGCCACAGAACATGGCTACTGGACAAGAGGACCCGGAGGTCCAGGCTCCAGGATGGTGAGGACCGGCTAGCCTCCTTGCAGGGCCCTCTCTAAGATGCCTCTCTACTCAGGATCTCCAAAGACAGGCCTTGGCGGGCAGGCAGGGACAGAAGGGCCACCGTACAGCCCCTCGCACTGACTTTCCAAATCCATGGTCCCCCGAGCCCACCAGCTAAAGGCACACCCTGGCCCACAGGGAAAAGACACAGGGCCCCTACCAGAGGTGGCCGGTGGACACGCCCAGAGCTCTGTACAACTTGTATAGGCCGGGATCCAGGTACCAGTCTGGACAAGCAGACTCAGCAAAGCTCGGCTGTTTCCTAACCCCAAACAACCAGGCAGCTCCGAGCACACACTGCCAGGAAGAGGTCCTTGTGGTCACCTTTCCGCTTCACTGCTGTAGGGGTGGGGAGGAGGGGCTCCACTCCTGAAACCACCTCATTTGCTTTCCCAGCCAGCTCCGTGCCGATGCCTCCACTACACTTTCTGTTCACCCCTGACCGTGTCACACGGTGAACACATTCATAAGGCAGAACCCTCTGCTGGGTGAATTTTTCCCAGGTCAGTGGCGATCAGCCTGGTCGGTGGGCTCTCAAGGCCTGGGATAGAAACCAAAAGACAGAACTGGCTCCGGGCACTCAGAGTCCTGCACACCCGGCACCTGGGCTCCCAGATTGCTGGCTGGGGCGCCGCGGAGATGTTCTTCAGGTTGTAGAAATGGGCCAGCTGGGCAGGGCCGCCGGATTCCCATCCCCCGCCAGGGGGAACATGCTTCAGGGCTGTGCCCCGATTCCTTTTCCTCACCTCTTGGTATTTAAAGAGGGATATTTATTCTGTTCTCGTCAAACTCTGGTCCCAACCCCCATGGGCTCATTTCTTCCTCAGATGTAAAGTCAGACCGCATGAATCCAACAGGAAAAGCCCATAGAGAAAGTTTTCATTAAGGGGCCTGACAACAGTTTGTAACCGCTTTGCTGCGAGGTTTGCAGCTCGGAACCCTGTCCCGCCCACAGGGACAGGGGGCAGAGTAATGAAGTGGAAAAGATATGTTCACGATGTTGGTCCCATCTGCTCCCATCTCTAAGCAACCCGGGGCCCTCGATCGCAGGGTGGCAGCCCAAAGATGCCGCCTCGGCCGCCGGCCGGTATTTGCACTCCGGCCAATGAAGCGAGTTAAAGGGCTGTACAAACGCTAGACTTGGGCAAACAGACCAAAGTGTGCCGTCCAGATGTCCAGCAGGAAGGCTGGGGCTCTGCACCTCGGGGAGTGCCCTGTTCCCCTGGAGGGACCTCCCCCTCCCCTGAGGAGGTCACACTGCGCAGCTCAGGCCCGGGAAAGCCAGTTCTGGTTGTCGGCAGCCCGCCGGCATGGGATTCAGTCTTGCCCTTCTGAGCCTCGGCTCTGGAAGGACTGCCCAGGAGTACCGACCATCTCGCCCCGGCCTGTGGGGAAGAGGCATTTTGCCAACTTTGGGGCCCCCTCTCCACCAATGGGGTGACAGCTCACAGTCCCCCGGTCACTTTTATTTATACCACAAGCCCATAGAACACGAAACTTCTTAGAACTCAGAAAGTCCCCAAATTAGCGTTTCCGTGGCAACACATTCCCCCAGATCCCCAGGTTATCACAGAGTGATTATCCACAGCCCCGAAGGAGTGGCAGGAGACTGGATTTAGGAAGTTCCTAAAGGCGACCCTAAAGACTCCTTTGTCCCCCAAATTAGAACATGGGTGGGAGACAAAACAGAAAGTGCCATTGTGCTGCTAGCTTGGCGTCTTTGGGAGCCGATCCTGACAGTTCTGCTTTTTAAAGGCCTGGGCTGTGTCAGAGCGAGATTGCGCTCTGCTCAGCAGAAGCCTCGGCCAGCCCTAAAACATTGCCCAAGAGTTCTGGCTCTGTCCTCACTGACCTGCTTCTCATTCTCCTTTTGGGGTCTATTCTGGAAAGGAGAGCCACGAGGGCCCCCGCTTGAGACCTCATGGGACAAGAGAATGCCTACCGAGATCCCTCGGGCCAGGGGCAGCAGTGGAGGGGGAGGTATGACTTGGAAAGTGTTTAGGGAGTTGGCCCATGGACCTAGAAGGGGGATCAGCAGGATGTGGGGGAGGGGGTGAGGGCAGCACCTGCCTTCTGAGAAGGAGTAGTATCGGAGCAGCCTCTTGGCGCCCCGGACCGAAGGTTGTCAGGCGCCAGACAGTACACACGTTAGGTTTTGCAGGCCATACAGTCTGCCCCTACAGCACAAAGGCAGCCACGACGATAATAAACCAGTGGGCATAGCCATGTTCCAATAAAAACTCTGTTTACGATCCACACCCCCCACTGTGGAGGCCTCTTTTAGGCAACAGGCTTGAGCAACGGAAACCTGAGTACGGGAAAAGCACGCACGGTGACCACTGGGCTGAGTACACACAGGCCCATTAGGTGACCCGCCTCAAAATAGCCATATGCCCCAGCTGACCAACGGGCTACTTACAACCGGGCACGGGAGCCAAAGAAGGAACATGTATTCCCATACCCCCTCACTCCCCACCTGAACTACCGCCCCCCCCCCCCACTGCCTCCTGGCAGACAGTCTCTCCCGGGCTGTTCTGCCTGCTGCTTCCCTGCAGTGTATTTGATAAACTCGAATCTCCTCTGTTCTGCCTTGGGTGAATTCTTTCACCGCCCTCACCGCCGCCTTCCACCTGGCCTCTACCTATCGGTCGCCCCACACCCTCCAGCGGTCTGGATTCGGCCTGGGGGCAGCAGCTTGCTAACCCCTGCCCTAGATCCAAGAATGGAGACCTCAGGAGACAAGCCGGCAGCCTCCCTTAAACAGGTATCTGCTAACCAAACACTTCAGGTAACAATCAGATGGTTTTCTTGCCTGGTCACTATATATCCTACGTACGTTTGACCTCTCAGCGGCCGGGCGAGGAGCTGATGGGAGTGCTCCCGCTACAGTGCTTTTAGACTTCACACAGACCTGTTAGAGGCCGATGAGGGCGACAGACCCTCCCGCAGAGACACGCACCCGCGCGCACGCACAGTTTGCTTGCACGGAGCCTGAAGGGAGTGGACAGCCCTCCTTAGGTTTATTCATGATCACCCAGAGGCCTCGAAACCCTAGGGGAAGATCCCGTGCTCACTCCAAAAAGAGAGCTAATTTTTTATATATACAAAAGCGCTCTTACAAAACACTTTTAAAAAGACAAACAACCCTGTAGGAAAACAGACAAATCACACAAAGAAGCAATTCACAGAGTACAAATGACCACAAAAGAAGAGGTGGAAAGATGTTCTGCCTCGCAAACATTTAAAGAAAAAATGGTAAACAATCATGATATAGCATTTTCACGGGATCAGACCGGCCAGCGTTTAAAAGACGAATAACAGGACCCAGGAAGGGGCGTGGAGAAAGGGCGGCTCCTATTCCTGCTGGCCCACCAGGACCAGCGTGAGGAAGACCAGCAATCCCACCTCCAGGAATTTATTTTACAGAAACATACATACAGGGTTGCGCACCTTGGCGTCTCCATAAATCAGAAAGACCGGGGACCAACCCCAGTGTCCATGAGGGTCTGGTTAAATAAATCATACTGCATCTGTATTATACAATAATGAGTTTCGTAACGAGATCTCTAGAGTTCAAAACAGTAAGGCAGGTTTCTAAGCGCCAGCAGAAAAACATGTGAAAGATACATTAACTGAAAAAGGCAAGCGGTACCAGCCTTCTTGAAAAAAATAACATGGGTATATACAGATTTGCTTGTTTGCTTGTTTATGAGAGAGCGTGTGCAGGCAGGGGAGGGGCAGAGACAGAGAGAGAATCTCAAGCAGGCGTCTGGCTCGGCGCCGGGCCTGAGGCAGGGCTCGATCCCACAACTCTGGGGTCATGACCTGAGCCAAAAACCAAGAGGCGGAAGCTCAACCAGTTGAGCCACCCAGGCGCCCTTATGCAGATTGTTTTAAATACTGGAAAGATAGATATATTCTAAGCTGATGAAGGTGTACTTAGAAAATTTTACCGTATATATGTCTAAAATATTGGCTTAAAAAAATTTTTTTAAGGTTTATTTACTCACAAGCCGTGAGATCGTGACCTGAGCCGAAGTCGGACGCTCAACTGACTGAGCCACCTAGGTGCCCCTAAGATATCGACTTTTTAGGGGCGCCTGGGTGGCTCAGTAGGTTAAGTGGCCGACTTCGGCTCAGGTCATGATCGCACGGTCTGTGGGTTCGAGCCCCGCGTCGGGCTCTGTGCTGACAGCTCAGAGCCTGGAGCCTGCTTCGGATTCTGTGTCTCCCTCTCTCTCTGCCCTTCCCCTGCTAACGCTCTGCTCTGTCTCTCTCTCTCAAAAATGAATAAACATTAAAAAAAATGATATTGACTTTTTAACAAAAATATTTTCGTTTATAATCATAAAAAAAATCCAGAAAATAAATCCTTATAAACCCACCAGCCTCCCCTAAATATCCCTTCATAACAACCGCAAGTTCATTTTAAAGGCTTTTCTTTTTTTTGTTTTAAGTAATCTCTACCCCCAACCTGGGGCTCAAACTCATGACCCCAAGACCAAGAGTCACATGCTGTACCAACCGAGCCAGCCAGGTGCCCCTAAAGACTTTCTTAAAGGTGATTCACAGGGGTGGTCGTCTTTACCCGCTGGTCTTACGCTTGACTACAGTAAAGCATCCTTCTCCATCAAAAAGCATAAACTCCCGACGTTCAAAGCCCATGTCTCTCTCTTTTTTTTTAATGTTTATTTATTTTTGACAGACATAGAGACAGAGCATGAGCAGAGGAAGGACAGAGAGAGAGGGAGATACAGAATCCGAAGCAGGCTCCAGGTTCTAATGAGCCATCAGCATACAGCCCTATGTGGGGCTTGAACTCACAGACCGTGAGATCATGACCTGAGCTGAAGTCAGTCGCTTAACCGACTGAGCCACCCAGGTGCCCCTCAAAGCCCATCTCTTTGTTTTTATCCCGAAATTCGGAACTGCCGTAACACAGGCACGGCGTGACCGACATAACGGGGACGATGCCGGGTTTTTGATTTTCACGTTGATGAAAAAGTTGGTCGTTTTTATGCCGTCAAAGAACAAACAGAACCATGACTCTTGTTTCACAATTGACACAACTTAGTGGGATTTGTGCACTTGGGACAGTTCTGACAGATTTGTTACAGTTTCGACATCTGTTTTTCCCTGGGAATTTGAGACAGAGAGGGATATATCCATTAAAAAAAAAATCTACCTGGTTAAAAAAAACAGAAGTCAAAATCCACAAAAGAGTACAGAGTAAATCTCCCTCCTGCCACAGAGGGCAAGGCCACCAGAGTTCCCAGGTCTGTGCGTGTCACTCACACCCGAGTGTCACCCACACCCTGAGCATCCCACACACAGCCCCGTGCTGTGCCTTTCTCACCCAACACAGACTTCTCTGAACTCTGCATTTCCCTGGGCCTCCACCGAACGGTTACCCCTTCCCGCCAGGACAAAGTTAACAAGGCAAAGTGCAGGCGGGGTGAGCAGAAGAGGCCCTGGGCTGCAGGCGGGGGGGGGGGGGGGGGTCACGGAGATGCCAGCTCCCTATTTAAGCTCCTTTCAAGAAGACCAGCAACAGCGTGACTCGACTCATTAGTAGAGAGGGAAATCCGAAACCAGAGTGCCCTGCAAATGGCGACGGTCGACATTTTGTCATAAAAGCTTTTCCACAGTAAACTAAGGCAAGCCAGACTTTGCTGTCGGATAGAAATCTCTCTGAGAAATGTAGTATCCTCGCTTCTTTCCCATCAGCCAGCTCTGAAGGGAAGGCCTGCAGAGAGCTCCCTTCTTCCTCCTGGGCCTGCTTTGACTCTCTTTCTTTCAACCTGGACCTTTCTGCAACCTCTCTCACCTCAAAAAGAAGCATGTTCTATGGTGTTCTACGGTTACAGGTAAGGGGGCGCTCAAGCGTCCCAAGAAAACATCTCCCTCCTCAGGTGGACTCGCTGTGCCATGGCATTTAGAAAACCAGTAAGAGAGGCAGCCAGGTACTCCCCTGAGTTTTCCATTCCATTCTGGACAAAGGCAACAGTGAGGGGTGAGGAGACTCCAAGGGGACGTGTGTTTGTAGGTTGCACTCTTAGCCAGAGCTGCCATGGAAAAGGAGAGAAAAGAAAGTGGGTGGCAGCTTTTTTTTCTCCCTGTTCCTGTCTTCTCTGGGTACGTGGCTAGTGGGCTGGCTTCCTTGGCACCCAAAGGTCAGAAGGCAGGGGATGGGCTCACTCCGAGAGCCGTGCTCCGCTGTCTTCAGGCCCGCCTCCGGAACCTTCCAGCCCAGGAGGCCATGACTGGCTTTGCTGCCAGGCCACTTCAGCAGCAGCAGCCTCTCCTGCTTGGGATATCCAGGCACCGGCAGGCCGACGGAAAGCAGGGAAACTGAGGCCAACGAAAGCTGCCTCAAATTCACAAGGAGACGACTGAACGAGAGAGCTTTAAAAAACCAATACTTACTGTTAACGAGGTGAAAGTCATGCACATCCCGCCAAAGCCATTCAGAGACAGGGCGACGAAGATGAGCACTGACAGGGCTGGAAGGAAACGGAAGCTCATCATCTGGGAGCCACGGCTGAGCTTCAGGGAGGCCTGGGAGGTGCCGCCCAGAGAGCAAGCCGAAGGGACAACGGGCCGTCGGGGGTTAGTGCTGGACACCCCAGGAGCTGGGACAGCCTCTTCCTCCCCACCCTCCTCTTTCATTTTACAGGGCTTGGACTCCTGCTAAAAGTCTGTCCCCATCCTCCTTTCTCCATGAACCTTAGCAGCAAGCCAGACGCCCACAGAAGCTGCTTCACTGCCACCAAAAATATGGGTTGGGGACCAGTTGGATTCTAAGCCATTTTTTTAAAGTAGGCTCTATGCCCAACATGAGGCTTGAACTTACTACCTGAGATCGAGAGTCACATGCTCTTCTGACTGAGCCAGCCAGGTGCCCCAGCCTTTTTTTTTTAATGTTCATTTTTATTTTTGAGAGAAACAGACAGTGAGCAGGGGAGGGGCAGAGAGAGAGGGAGACACAGAATCCGAAGCAGGCTTCAGGCTCTGAGCTGTCAGCACAGAGCCCGACGCGGGGCTCGAATTCATGAACTGTGAGGTCGTGACTTGACAAAGCAGGACGCTTAACCAGTCAAGCCGCCAAGGCGCCCCCTAGGTGCCCGGGCTTCTAAGCCAACTTCACAGTGCCGGCCTAGGCTGCCTCGGGGCACTCGGCTCCCAACTTCTGGACACACCCCTTGGCTGGCCTGATTCTTCGACCTTGTCTCGGGTGGGCATCAATGAGGCCATCGGGGACTGGCCTGGCTCGTGACGAGATCGGAGCATGGTACAGCCCAGGAGCTTCTCCCAGACGTCTGTCTGGGGGAGACTGCTGTCTTACCCAGCCACCCGTGTGAGACGAGTAACGGGGTGAAGGCCTAACAGGCATACCCTCTAACTTGAGCAGCAAGGCCTGGCAGGGCTTCCTAGAGCAGCTGGGCTCTCTCCCCAGCCCCTGACCGCAGGGTGGAGGAAAGCATACTCACAGTTTGGGTTACTTGCTCCGTATGCGATCAGCAAGCAGGAGACAGCAAAGCAGGCACTAAAAACGAGCAGAAGTAGTACATTATTTATCATTACTGTTAATAGTGTTATTTGGAAGTATTTTGCTATGGGTCAGATGTTTTCAGAAAATGTATACACGGTCTCTCATTTAATTTAACATTTCTAAGGAGTATAACTGGCTCCATTTTACTCATGAAGAAAATAAAACAAAAAGAAAGGAGAAAAAAAAAAGAACTCCATTCTTGAAAGTGTCCTAAGTAGTAGGTGTCTAAACTGGAATTCAAGGCCCGAAGGCAGATCTGGTAAATACCACTGTCCCCTGGGCTGTCCCCTCCCATCCTCGGACTGGAGAGGCCAAGGCTCTAAAGTGAGAGAGGGTGCCACCCATTCCCTGGATTCCTGTGACCACCCCGCCAGGGGAGGGACAGAACCGAGCATGAGAGAGACAATGGCAGCTTCTGAGTCCTCGCTGGCTGCCTGGTTCCGTCCTGGGGACAGAGGCCTCTTAAACTCCAAAGAATAAGTGAAACTGAGCCGCTACCCAAGCCCTTCACGGTCACAGGCCTCACCCGTCGCAAACCACTGCCCTATGTGTGATCGTTCCTGGTGGGCCTGGCCTGGGGAGGGTGCTGGCCTGAGAGTGCCAGCTTTTTGGTGGACTGACTCTGAGTCCGGCAGACTGGAGCTTTCTGGACCAATCAGCAAGTGCAGAATTTGCTGCGGAGGCGGGGGAGGGGGTGTGGAAACAGGGGCACTTCTGGTTTCATCTTTTTTTTTTTTTTTTTTGCAAATTCTTTTGATTTCAATTTTAGCTAGCTAACATACAGTGCAGTACTGGTTTCAGGACTGGAATTCAGTGATTTTTTTTTTTTTTGCAATTTTTAAAAATTTAGGGGCGCCTGGGTGGCTCAGTTGGTTAAGTGACTCAGGTAATGATCTCATGGTCTGTGGGTTCGAGCCCCGCGTCGGGCTCTGTGCTGATGGCTCGGAGCCTGGAGCCTGCTTCAGATTCTGTGTCTCCCTCTCTCTCTGCCCTTCCCCTGCTCATACTCTGTCTCTATGTCTCTCAAAAATAAATAGGGGCGCCTGGGTGGCTCAGTCGGTTGGGCGGCCGACTTCAGCTCAGGTCAGATCTCGCAGTCTGTGAGTTCGAGCCCCACGTCGGGCTCTGTGCTGATGGCTCGGAGCCTGGAGCCTGCTTCCGATTCTGTGTCTCCCTCTCTCTCTGCCCTTTCCCTGCTCACGCTGTACCTCTATGTCTCTCAAAAATAAATAAACATTAAAAAAAATAAATAAATAAATAAATAAATAAATAAATAAATAAACGTTAAAAAAAATTTTTTTTGACTTAAACTATTTTATCGTTTTGAATGTTAGCCACTTAAATTGACATTTTTTGTACATGCATCATAAAGCACATAAAACATTTAAAATGGCATATGTGCGTATAACTGATAATGCCATGGTTATATTGGAGGTACACATTCAAACTCTGTTTTTCTGATGGGAGTTATGTGTAAGGTCGAAAAGACGGTGGAAACCAGTGTTCTTAGTGACAAGCAACCCCAAACCCTCCCAGGCGGGCCTGGGGCCCTGCACCTTTTTTACGCAGTATTGGCATGCCTCAAGGATCACAGGACCTACTGATTTGGTGGTGGAACGGATAGGAACCCCACTCCGGGCAGGCATTTAGGGAGTTCCACCGTGCACCTGCGAGCAGGTACCAGGATTCCCTACAGTGGGCTCTCGGCCCCGGCAGTCCCGGCCACCCATCCCCGACCCCTGCACTGACCTGCCCAGCAGCCTGAGCTTCCTCGGGCCGTACTTGTCCATGACGATGCCTAGAGGTAGGGTGATGGCGCTGAGCAGGAAGGAGCCTACGGTGAAGGCCAAGTTTAGCATCTCATCCTGGGCCTTGCAGCTGAGCCAGCCATTCATCCAGCTCACCTCCTCGTGCTCCGTCTCGGCCGTGTCCCCCACTGTGCCGTTGGTGACATTCTCTGAGTGCGCAGAAGGAAGGAAACTTGATCACAGGGTTCAGGCAGGGATTCCCTGAGATCAGAGGGACAGATGCTCATTCAGGCCCCACTGGACACGTCAGGGCTGGCTCTGGCTACCCCTGCGGCAGGCGTCGCTGTGCCCAAGCCCCCCCGGAGTGACAAGGCTGAGGCCCTTGTCTTTTGCAGAGGGGACAAACCCTTTGGAGAATCCAATAAAGGACTCTTCACTCCTGCTCTTCAGAAAATGCACTCGAACTCCTGTCCAGTTTCAGGAGTTTCAATGTGCCTCGAAGCATGCCTGAGCCCCAGCTTGGGGATTCCCCTGCTAGAGTAAACTACGCTCTAGAAGAGTAAGCCTCAGGACCCAGTTTAGGCTATGGGGCCGCAGACGGGCTAAACCTTCCCAGCAGCTGTCCATGGAAACAGACTGCAGCCAGTGTGTAGGTGGTCGATCCTAGACCACCGGGGAAGCACGGCTGCTGGCCTCACTGCAACGCCCCGCTTCTCCCCGCTCAACCAAAGGCAAGAGGGACCGGGCCTCCTTTCCTGCTAAGTACAGACTTCCCATACAAACACCTGTCCCCTCCCCATGACATCTTCACAGCATCGACCACCACATATCCTGTCACAGAATCCCTGGGAAAGGTTTTTTTATTTTATTTCTTTTTAATTTGTAACATTATTCATTTTTGAGACACAGAGACAGAGAGTGAGCAGAGGAGAGGCAGAGAGGAGAGACAGAATCTGAAGCAGGCTCCAGGCTCTGAGCTGTCAGCATAGAGCCTGATGCGGGGCTCGAATCACGAACTGTGAGATCATGACCTGAGCCGAAGTCGGATGCTTAACCGACTGAGCCACTCAGGAAATGTTTTTTTTTTAGAACAGTCCCAAGTCATTTGCTTTCACTCTTTGAGGGTCACCTTTCTTATTTTTTTTTTGCTGGGGTCAAGTGTTGCTGTCCCCTGTGGCCACACCTGTGCTATAATCTCGGCCCTTAACGCCCCTCCAAAGTCCACCCGGCACCAACGAAAACGAGGGAGGAAGAAGTGCTGGAGCAGCTGAGGGCTGGAGGGTGGAGTGCAGGCCGGAAGGCAGCACAGGAGCCCTCTCTCTGGGACTGCTAGTTAAGAGATGCTGACTAATCCCACGAGGAGCAACCTCTGATTAGAGGCGAGGTCACACCGGGAGAGTCTAGGAAACACCTCTCTCCAGCTGGCTGCCCGCCTCCCGACTGCAGCCCTCTGGCGCCAGGGCTGTAAAGCTGAGGACTTCGAAGGCCGGCCCAGGCCCCTCAGGGCTGCCTCAGGGTCACGGAAAAGGATGCACTTAAGGTGAGTCATGCTATATGCCAACCTCTTAACCAACAAGCGCTGCTGGGGGCACGCTGACTGAGGGTGAGGTGCCACCACCCGGCCTCTGGGTTCCAATTTTGGTGCCTCTACTTCCTTCTTGTATCGCCTTGGAAAAGTGACTTAATCTCACTCTGTCTCCGTTTCTTTATGTGTAAAACGGCATAACATAACGGTATCTACCTCCTGGGGTCTGCTGGAAGATGAATGAGAAAATCCAGGTAACGCTCTGGGGCTCACACGGACAGAGAAAGTGCTCAATAGTTACGAGTTATTATCATCACTGTCATGGGAGTTCGGGGACGGTGCACCTGGCTGGCGGCAGAGCCGGGACAAGGTAACTGGGTGCGGAACTCCATAACTGTGTGTGTGGCATGAATCTGCGTCTAGTCCCCCACTGGGGGCCCGTGTCCCCAGCACCTCATCCAGATCCTGGTGTACGGTAGCCATTTACTGAATGAATGAGAACGATGGAGTCAGGTCACAACAGCCAAAAGGACCCGGAGAGAAGGAAGGAGCTAGGACATGCGGAACCGTGAAGATAGAGGGGATCTAAGTAGACAAAAGGCACAGCATGGCTAACCTCCTGAGGCCCCAGAAACAAAACGCAGCAAGCCACGTTCTCCCCCCACCCCCAATCTCTGCCACTTCCGGTTTTCCAGAAGAGGCCCCACCACGCCGACAGCCCAAACACGTGACAAACAGGGTTACCTGCACCCTTTAGCGTCTAGGTCAGAACCACCCCACACCCGGCCTCAGCCAGCGGGCCCAGCGGCCCAGCCACTGTGGGGTAGCCTCTGCAGGGGCGGGGGCTGCCTCACAGGCTGACACTGGTTTCTGGTGAAGCTCAGCCACCAGTAACAGGAAGCGGGAGGACAGGGTCCCCACACAGCAACGGCCATCCTCACGCTGGCGTGCAGATGGGGGCAAAGCAGCACAGGCGTGGCAGACTGGATGGGTGGAGAAGGCACCCCAGGGCCCAGGTTCCTTGGCTTCTGATCCCTGGTTGTGGCCACGCAGGCTCTGAAGCCCATGACTGCACCGAATGGGAGCGCCTGGATGGCTCGGTCGGTTGAGCGTCCGACTTTGGCTCAGGTCATGACCTCACAGTTCGGTCAATGAGTGCGGTTGGCGCAGAGCCCGCTTCAGATCCTCTGTCCCCGCTCTCTCTGCCCCTCCCCCACTCACATGTGTGCATGTGCGCTCCCTCTCTCTCAAAAATAAATAAACATTAAAAATGAATAAATAGGGGGGCCTGGGTGGCTCAGTTGGTTAAGTGTCCGACTTCGGCTCAGGTCATGATCTCACTGTTCCCGAGTTCAAGCCCTGCGTCGGGCTCTGTGCTGACAGCTCAGAGCCTGGAGCCTGTTCCAGATTCTGTGTCTCCCTCTCTGTCTGTGCCCCTCCCCAACTCATGCTCTGTCTGTCTGTCTCTCTCTCTCAAAAAAATAAATAAACATTAAAAAAAAAATTTAAAAAAATGAATAAATAAAATAAAGGACACAAAACCGCTCAGGACTCTGAGCCGGAGCTGGCTGGGAACTGCCGGAGCCAGGCGGCACCCGCTCGGCCGAGGGCCCCGGGTGCTGGACCCCTCCATCCACGGCTGTCCTCGCCGACAGAGATAAATCCCCGGGCCATGTACCCGAGGCAGCCTCCCTGACCTGCCGTAAGTGGGGATGTCCACGGAAGCACCCTGAATTATTCAGAGAGAACTAGCCAGGGAAGCTCATGAGGAGAAAGGCAACACTGGGGGAGGGATACCTGTCCCCAGTCTCTCATCTTAGAGCCACTGCACGCGGGAGCGGGGACCTGACGCACCTTGGGCCACCAGCTTTCTCTCCTTTAGGTAATCCCTGCCGACACGGCTGCCTGGCCCTCTGCCCTCCTGCCTCTGGGCGCCGATGTCCCTCAACGGCTCGGCCTGGGGCGGGGGCTCCCAGTGGCCTCTCTTCGTCCGCCCATGAAGCAGTGCAAGAGTGCCCCTTGCTCCGAGAGGGGACTCCATCTCCGGCGAGCCCAGAAGCTTTGTTGGCAGTAAACAGCCCGTGTGAATAACCACAGCTCCAGCAGATGCCCAAACACAGCCGCGCCCGAGCCGCTCCTCTCCCTCCGCTCCCACCTGGGCCACCGCGGGCCAGGAAAGGCACAGACAGATGAGCACAAAGGGAGCGTCGAGCCCTGGGGTGCCCCTCTGCTCCCGGCCTGCAGCTCAGGCCTCACCCCAAACCGGCCTGCTCTGCACCTCACTGGCACCTGTTTGTTAAACAGATGTCCCTGCAGTGGGCGGCCAGGGCGCTGGCCCAGCCCAGCCGGGGAAGGTGAATCGAGAGGACAGGCGAGGAGTGGACGTGGCCGCAGCAAATAGCTGCGAGGCTGCTCAGGGGCAGGGAAGCGAGAACAATGCCCGCACTGTTCAGCCCTCCTCCAGAAGACTCGCACAATCTGCACAGTGAAAGCACGGGACAAAAGGGGGTGCTATGACCCCACTCGGGGACCCCCTGACACCTCTGGGTCAAAAAGGGGGCTCTCCCTGCCCCAGAGCACCAAAGGGAAGGAGGACCAGAACAGCGGGCTGGGTGGCATGACCCTTGAGGGAGCAAGGGACACTCGGTTGGAGGCCCCTCCAAATTTCTGAGCAGCCCCCCTCCCTGACTGGCTGCTCACTGGGCCCCCCACCCGGGAGGCGGGCCCCTGGACCGCCCTGCTGACAGTCCCTGCCCCAGGATCTCCTGTCTGTCTCCCAAATCCTTAGTCTATCCGGCAACAGGAAGCAGCATCTGGGTCCAACAGGGGGATGTAGGTGAGAGGTCAGTCTCAGACACAGAGCAAACAAAAGGCAGGACACAGACAGTCACAGGGCCATCCTGGGGAGGCCGGGGCCTAGCCCCCCGCCGCGGTCCCGGAGCGCCTGTGTACGCTGGCTGCTGTATTCAGCGGTATCCGTTCTGGGTCACTCAGCCCCCTCTCGCCCCCACCCACACGCCACACCAGGACACCAGCAAGCTGCCTGTCCGAGGTCCCCCGGACAGTACATGGCGGGGAAGCTGGACTTGAATCCAGGCTGCCGGACCTCAGAGTCCCTGCTTTTAACCTTCAGGCCGTGCTGCTGCTGCTGCACGACCTGAGTTAGAGGCGTTTCGGAGAGAATGTGCTGAGGGAACGGAGACAGCGCAAGGCTGTCACAGTGTCGGAGACAGCACCAGGTGGCTCTTAATGACACCTAGTGTGAATGGGACCGTCCCCAAGATCCTCCCTGAAAGACAAGCCAAGCTGGACAGAACCTTCATGCAACACCACGAAGGCAGGTGGGGCCAGCGGACGTGGGGGAGGGAAAGTAGGTCACGAAATGGGCAGGAGGAAGGCAGGGTTGGTAGGAAGGGCCGCCGAGGGCGCCAGCTCCTTGCTGCGTCGCGTCCTGAGGCCGTGGGTACCAGCCTTTAGACCTTACCATGGCTACAGAATACTTTTTTCTTCATTCCAAAATAAACTGGGGGGTGGGGGGTAGGTGGCTGGAAATAGTCACGTTCACAGCAATACAAGTAAAAGGGTAGGTTCTCAAAAGCTATGAAAAGCCAGCAGCCTTTGAGGGAGGGGGAGCCCGTAAGAGAGGGTCTCCAAGCAGCAGGGAATGTCTCCTGCCCATATCTGCAGCCTTGCCCACCTGCTGGGGACCAAGCCTCCTGCCCCCTCAGGACCCAGCTTCCTACTTGGCTTCAAGAGGGGTTCGGCTTCCCTGCCACCACAGGCTGAGAGACTGCGGCGGTCAAGAGCACAGAACTGGGGGCGCCTGGGTGGCTCAGTCGGTTGAGCGTCCGACTTCAGCTCAGGTCATGATCTCACAGTCCGTGAGTTCGAGCCCCGCGTCGGGCTCTGTGCTGACAGCTCAGAGCCTGGAGCCTGCTTCTAATTCTGTGTCTCTCTCTCTCTCTGCCCCTCCCCCACTCATGCTCTGTCTCTGTCTCAAAAATAATAAACATTAAAAAAAATTAAAAAAAAAAAAAAAGAGCACAGAACTGGGGTCTGCCTCGGTGTCCACGGAGGAGCTGGACTGAGACTTCCTGCGGCAGAGGCCACGACTCCCACCCCCAGCCCACCTCCAGCACGTGGCAAGACCTCAACAATCCCTAAGAGTCCAACAGGTGAATGTGACGGTCACCCTCTTCTGCCTCTGTCTCTTCTTCCCGCCTTGAGAATAAAACCCAACTTCCCCAGGCGGCCTCCTAGGCCCTAGGGGCCCTGGCCCCTTCCCACCTCTCCTTGCCCCCTCCTCTCCCCACTCACCCCTCTCTGCCTTGCAAACACCAGAGAGGCCCTGCCACCCAAGTTGAACCAGATGCCCACCGTGGCTCTCCTTCCCGGCACCCCGCTCTCCGCTGGAGTCCCGACCGCCTCTGGGGATTGCGGTCTGTGTGTTTGGTGCTGGCGGACTCCCTGAGGACTGCTCTCCACCCCCGCACAGCACCTCAATCAAAGTTTACTGAATGCGGAGGTTAGATGAAGAGCTTAACAGCCCCCTGATCTGACCCTGTCCAAGAGGGCCATCGGATGATAGAGCGAATGAAGAGATAGATCATTTTCTTTGGTAGGTACAGCGGCCATCCGGAGGCCTAAGGGACACGGTTCTGGGAAAGCCCCATTCTTCCTGGGCTGGGAAGCCCACAGCAGGAGGCAAAGCCCAAAGGCCCTCCCCCAGGCCTTATCAATCCTGTCTGGAGGGCAAGGCAAAAAGAGCCGAGAGGCAACAGAGAAACAGGCTTTATCTTTCCTTCTCCCACCTCACGGCGCTGGAACCCAACACCGTGTCTGTGGCCAGATTCTGGCTGGAGTCCCAAGAACCTTTCAACAGGTTCAGGCAAAGTTTCTTTAGGGAACAAACCAAAGCAGGTCCTAAATGGAACCAAAAGCTGACAGATTTGCATCTCAATCAGCCGTAGGCCAGTCTGCTTTTCGCCTTGGAATTCAATAAATGGCCCCAGGAGCTTCTCTGCAGGTCAGCCACCTACCAAGTTTGAAAATACTAGGCCTAAGCGGAAACCTCAACCCTAAATCTTCCAGGCACTCCCAGCCAGGCAGGGCATGGAGACTCCGGGCTCCCACAGGCAGCGGGCTTCTTGGACTCCAAGAAGCCAGGAGCAGCGAGGCCAGAGATAAGCTCAGTGGAGTCGGCAGGCCTGTCCCTCGAGGATGCTGGGTCAGCGGGTTTGTCGGGGAGTCAGAAAAAACAAAATCAAAGGCAGGAGCAAAGGCACGGGATAAGAAGTTAACGTTCAACCTACAACCTGACCCTTCACCTTCACTTTGCTTTATGGAGGGACGGGTCAAGCCTCTCTGGGACTTAGACACCAACTCAGCACTGTGTCGGCACAATCTCCGGGACTCCTCCCGTTTCGACGAAGGAAGCAGCCAAGGTCGAGGCAGGAGTGAAGTGACCAGCCTCGAGGCTGCCAATACCATAAAATAAATGAAAGCAGTGGCCAATCCGGGGGATAAAAGCCTAGAATCTGACCTTCCGCGGTAGGTCCAAAAAAAAAAAAAAAAAATCAACCACGACAGTCCCTCGGTCTGGACGAGAGGCTAAAAGTTTCATCCGGGGATGATGCAGGGGATGCTGCTGCTGCTGCTTTCTGTTTTTAAAACCGTCGGTGTAGCCTGACAGAACCCGCCAAAGAGGCAAGCGGGAAGGGTCAGAATCTACAGCGGGAAGGCGGGGAGGGGCCAAACCCTCCACCCTGCGAGCCCTTAATCTGCGAACATCTCTCGGGGCAAAGCAGAAAGCTTGTTCAAGGAACAAGGTCTGAGTGACTCTCCCATCTCCCAAGATTTCTTGCTGATGTGGGGAAAGGTCTGCCAAGAACCTCGAGGCTATTAAGAAACAATTCTGGGTAGCTAGAGGCTAAAGGTTATAAATGATATACTCTCTGTCCTCTCTCCCAGGTGGCCTCTGCATCCCCTCCGTGTCCCCTGCCCTTACCCTGGCCAGCAAAGCCTGCCCAGAGCCCGGACCGCCCGGGAATCTCCTGGGACACTCCGGAAAGGGAAACGAGGAGGATTCTCCGTGGGGTTCCAGGCAGCGTGAGCTGGTCCAAAGCTTTCTCTCCCCCAAATGTAGAACTCTCGGCAGAAAAGGCATGCCAGTGGTGTGATTCGGAGGGTCCAACTGAAGCTATCTCCCTCTAAGGGGCCGCGCCCAGGGGGTGGCTGACAAAGGCACTGGGAAGAGACATGGCGGACTTCAGCTATTAGGTGGCCACTGTTGGGGACAACAAGAGAGCAGAGGGAAACGTTTCCTATCAAGGTTACCTAGGAAAGGGGTTGGAGGGTAGAGGTGGGGACTCGGGTCCCGCTGCTTGGCTGAATCTACTGACTATAGCAAGTAGGATCCTTAAACGGGGTGGGGGGGTGAGGAAAGGAGTGGGGCTTACATTTCTCGTAGATAAGCATCCTCGGATGCATTCAGCAACCCCAAAGGTGCGGCAAAGGGAGAAGACAGAACCAGCGTTATTTCCTTAAATACCCCCCTTGCCTCCCCCTACCGTGACAGGCAGATAGAAGGCCACAGAGACGTTCTGGTGGCCTGCGGGAAGAAGCGTCCTTTGGAAACCGTAAAGCAGCAAAAACAGACAAATTGTAGCTGACATGCCCTTAAGAGACTCCAAAATGGCCTAAAAAACATCTAGATTCTAGATGAACCTTCAATGGGGTGGAGGCCAAGCCACTTCCTCTCTTGCTGCACCCCAACCACTGAGTCAGGAGTTCCTCTTTCTCACAGTCAGAAAGCAACATATTCAGTGCAAGTCAAGTGATCGCCAGGCACCAGGAGGAGAGGAACCCAGCAAGGTTCCCAGGTGGTGGAAAGAACATCAAGGACTTGGAGGTTCTGGAACTACCACGGTCCTCAGCTGTGTGGCCTTGGACCAGTCGGAAGATCTGTCCGAGCCTCAGTTTCTTCATCCGCAAAACAGGGACAATGATATTGATCCTCAGCAGAGCTGGCTGAGGCTCAAATGGGGCTTTTGCTAAATGGGAGGTGCTGCGCAGCCAGGCGGCATTGCGGGCCGGGGCTTCGCTGCCACCTCGCCCTCTCCCAACGCTCCCGCTCCGGGAACCACCCTGAGCCCGAGCCCCCCCCACCCCCCCGCCCGCGTCTCACCTGGCTCAGTACACAGGTACGAGTAGAAGCCCTCCGACTTGAGCATGATGAGCAGCGAGCCCCAGCCCAGGAGGACTGCCGAGAAGAGGAGGTTTTCCAACACGGCTGTGCAGGCCATCCACCAGCGGCGCCGATGGGCAGTGGCCAGGGTGGGCGCCATGGCGCGGCGCGGCGACCCTGCTCCGGCTCAGGCTCCGGTTCCGGCTCTGCAGCCACCTGCACACAGACCTCGGCGTCAGCGCCCGGCCCTGCCCAGCCCGTGTGGCCAACCCCGGCCGCTGTCGCAGCGCGCGGAGCTTGTCACCCCTCCGCCGCCCGGGCCGTGGGTGCGCGCAGCGAAGGAAGCCCCAAGCCCTGCCTGGGTCCCAGGCCAACCTGTCCGTGGCTGGCTCGCGCGTCTGCCCTCAGCTACCGGACAGCGGCTCCCGCCAGGCAGGGAGACCTCTCCCTTAGCTCATTCCGAGGAAACCTGAGGCATGAAAACAGGAGGGACTAACGCATGCTCAGGGACGTGGAATTAATCCTGGCTCTCCGCAGGACTGACATAGCTCGGGGACTGTCAGGGGAGGCACCTTCAGGTCCGGATACCTGGGCAGGGCCATACCTGAGGACTGCCACTCCCTGGGACCCTGACAGGCAGCCTCCCGCCCGCACTTGAGACCCTTCCCCAGAGCTGGTTCCTTCAACCACAAGATCAGCGCAGGGAATCCGGAACGGCCCGCCCCCGGCCCGCTCATAGGCTGGACGGCTAGGAACTGCCGCACTATTGGCCGCTGTCTAGGTCGCTAGGCGCTGCGGCCACGCGAACCCCGCATGGGAGAGGCGAAGCCGGTTCAAACCGGCGGCGCGAGCCACCTGCGCGACCCCCATCCGGGGCTGCTTCCGCGCCATTTAGGCTGTTCCCATGGAAGCGGACCCCGGTCCCTCCATCTCAGAGCTGCCTCCTCTATTCGTCATCTCTTCCCTGGCGGATCTTCATCCAATCTGTTTCCTCTCATAGTCATACATCTTCTCCCTATGCCCCTATTCGTGCGCCTTCTGTCTCCCTAGCACCTTCGCCCAGGGCCCAGACCCCCAAGATCCAGCTCACCCGGCTTCTACTGGCGTGTATCGGGCCCGGCCGGCGCCTTTTCTGCCTGCTTTTATTCCGACCCCAAGACGAAAACACTGTCGCACGCTGATTGGCTAGGTGGGGGCTGGAAACAGTCATTAACCAATCAGCAGCTACCCGCCCGCCCGGCGGCGAGCAGAAGCCGGTTCCGGCCGGACTTGGGAGACAAACAAGAGAGCTGGGGGGGGGGGGGGGGTGTCAGGGGCAGTGGTGGGTTGCCTCTGCTGCGCTCCCTTAAACTGGAGTAACAGCCGGGCTGGGAATCCCCCGGGGCATTGCCCCAACGTCTCTCCAGAGCCTTACCCCGAAGCTCTGACCCTGGGGTCGGTCCCCCCCGTCGATGTTCTGGTGGACTGCATGCCTGCCTCCCTCGCACGCCCAGCTGGGCTCTAGCACTCCGTTCTACTCCAGCCCGCTACATAGTCCCCAGCTTCCTCTCTGTCCCGGGCACCACGTCCCGATGCTCTGACTCCGTGGGTGTCGTTCCGCTCCTACCGTCTCCATTGCCTCTCCCACGCAACGCTGCCATCCCCGGCTGCCGCGGGCTTTGTGTTCTGATTTCTCGCTCTCCTGCCCCCAGTGTCCTCCATCCAGGCGCTGTCCGCACAGCCCGGATCCCCTGACCCCTTACCAGGCGTGGTGTGCCTCTTGCCTGCTCTCCTGATTCACCGACCCCTCTCCTCCTGGGTGCCATCTCCTAGAGGCTGCTTTTGGGGGATCCCTAGAGGATGCTTTTGGGGGATCCCTAGGTGGGAGTTTGGGGCTTGTCTGTACCCTAGGACGGTTTTCTCCTATCCACTGACCCCTCGCCCACCCGTTCCCGCTATCGTTGGTCCCCTTGGGGACCCCTATCCGGAGTTGACCATCCAGTCCCCATTGTCCTGCGCCACCTCTACCCCCTTACACCCCATTCCCGGCCGTCTCCTTCAAGAGCCCTCTCTGGTGACGGGCGGGCAGCGCCTCGGGGAGAGCGCGTGGAGTCGGGAGGACTCTGGGCTTCCAGTCTTATCAGCGAGCTGGACCAGCCCCCAGGACTGCTAGGGCAGGGCGGGGGGATAGAGCCCAAGCACTGGGGAGGTTCAGCAGCCCAGATGCGTCTCCCGGATCGGAGTCGCCAGCCCCATCTCGGAAGGACCCTCGGGCTCCCCCAGATTCAGCTTGGTCTCCCTCGGCACGCTCTGGGAGCTGGCTTATTCCAGGGCTCTGGGAGCCTCTACAGCCTCCCGTTTCGTGTCCTCGAATCCGAGTGCGCCCCCTGCCGCCACGAACCCACCGCTGTCAACCTTGCTCACGCCGTGTGGGCTTGGGGGATACTGGCTGGTTACCTCTCCGGTTAGCCACCCCCGCAAAATCTCCCCCGCTCACTCTCACTTGCGACTGTCCCTTGATAAATTTCAGTCCTCCCCTCCCTCCTTCTGCCACCTGCCTAAGGGACGTCTTCAGGCAGCCGTTCCACACGTATCTCTGAACCGTTTCAAACACATGTCAAAAATAGTACATTTTCTACCCCCAAACTGTCCCTCCCCTTCTTTCTCAGATAGTAGCACCGCTGCCGTAAAAGCATCTTTTTCTTTTCAACAACTATTTATTGGGCACCTGCTGTTACTCACCCTCTCCTTCACCCCATCCCCACCCCACCGCTACAGCGTATCTCCTAAATATGTATGTATATTGTTCATGTATCCGCAGGATTGCAACTGCTGTTCATCCAGCCTCCAGTCTCAGCCCCTCAAACCCATTTCTTCACCCAACCCCATCCCAGTGAGCTGTGGGAAAGGTCAATCTGACTTTAGTAAATCTGACTCTGCTAAAATCCTTCAGAAACTCGACCATTTGTCCTGTAGGATAAAGTTCAAGTTCTCCAGCCTGACCCACAGACTCCTCCCTGCTAGTCTTCCACCCGAGGGGCGGGTTGATGCTCCGGTCACAGGGAATTGCTGGTGGTTCCCGCACGTTCTCTCGCCTCTGGCCCTCGAACATACACCTCCTTCAGGAAGCCTTCTCTAACCACTCCCGAAAATATTCTCCACGATTTTAGTCTGCTGATCGCACTATTTTGTAACTAACAGTTCATCTGTCTCTCCCTTTCCTCACTGACTATGAACTATTTAGGGGCAAGAGCTAGGTCTTACTCAACTTCGTATACCTCCCCTCCTTAACACAGACGCACAAAGCAGACGCACCATATTGAGTTTGTTGAGTGAAAACATGCACAAATGAAAGGGGTGGAAAGTACCCGCTTCTCGGGACAAAGGATTGGAAAATGATGCTAATGACAGTAATAATTACCTGTCACTGAGAACTAAAAATTTACTAGGTGTTTTACATAGTTTATATCGTTTAATCCCCTCCGTAACTCTGGGAGATGGTCGTTATCCCCTTTCCGAAGTCACAAAACAAGTATATCAGAACTGAGATTGGAATCCATGGCTATTTGAATGAAATTCTGGGTTGTTGTTTTTTTTTAACGTTTATTTATTTTTGAGACATAGAGACAGAGCGTGAGCAGGAGGAGGGCAGAGAGAGAGGGAGACACAGAATCCGAAGCAGGCTCCAGGCTCTGAGCTGTCAGCACAGAGCCCGACGCGGGGCTTGAACTCACTAGCCTTGAGATCATGACCTGAGCCGAAGTCAGCTGCTTAACCGACTGAGCCACCCAGGCGCCCCTGGGTTTTTTTTTTTTTTTAATGTTTATTTTTGAGGGACAGAAAGAGAGAGACAGAGAGACAGAGAGCCCAAGAGGGGGAAGGGCAGAAAGAGAGACAGAGCATCTTCCCTGACAGGAGAAGAGAAGATGCGGGACTTGATCATGACTTGAGCCAAAGTCAGACGCTCAACCGACTGAGCCACCCAGGCATCCCCTTTTGCAGTCTTTTTATCAAGGGTGTGAGAGCTCCAACACCAGCACTGCTGGCAAATCGTAAAGAAATAAAACCACTTACTGAAAGAACTAGAAGAAAATGCAGGTGATAAT
This sequence comes from Paguma larvata, assembly GCA_030068075.1. Lineage (NCBI taxonomy): Eukaryota > Metazoa > Chordata > Mammalia > Carnivora > Viverridae > Paguma > Paguma larvata. Next base: position 9,621,888 of record CM057843.1, read on the forward strand.
TTCACTGGTTTTAGGGTAGAGAAGACCTTGCCACTAAGCATGACATGAAACTCCTAAGTCAAAAAAAAACTGTCTAAATTAAAATCTTAAATTTCTACGGTACTGGGGCGCCTGGGTGGCTCACTCGGTTGAGCATCCAACTTCAGCTCAGATCTCTCGGTTTGCAAGTTCGAGCCCTGCATTGGGCTCTGTGCTGGCAGCTTGGAGCCTGGAGCCTGCTTCAGATTGTGCCTCCCTCTCTCTCTGCCCCTCCCCTGCTTTCGCCCTGTCTGTCTCTCTCTCAAAAATAAATAAACATTATTAAAAATTTTTTTAAATAAATAAACATTGAAAAAAAATTTTTTTTTAATTTCTGGGGCGCCTGGGTGGCTCAGTCGGTTAAGCGTCCAACTTTGGCTCAGGTCACCCTCTCACAGCCCTGCTTCGGGCTCTGTGCTGACAACTTTATTTTTTTTTATTTTTATTTCTTTTTAATGTTTATTTATTTTTGAGACAGAGAGAGACAGAGCATGAGTTGGGGAGGGGCAGAGAGAGAGGGAGACACAGAATGTGAAGCAGGCTCCAGGCTCTGAGCTGTCAGCACAGAGCCCGATGCGGGGCTCGAACTCACAGACCGTGAGATCATGACCTGAGCCGAAGTCTGACGCTCAACTGACTGAGCCACCCAGGCACCCCAATGTGCTGACAGCTTTAGATTCAGCCTGCTTTAGATTCTGTGTTTCCCTCTCTTTCTGTCCCTCCCCCCTCCATGCTCTGTCTCTATTTCTCAAAATAAATAAATGATAAAAAGTTTTTTTAATTTTAAATTTCTATAAAGGAAAAAGAAAAACTCTCTGTCAGAACCTGGAGCCTGCCTGGGATCCCCTGTCTCCCTCTCTCTTTGTCCCTGCCCCGCTCATGCTCTCTCTCTCAAAAAAAAACATTTAAAGAAATAAATCGGGGAAAGAATATAAGCAGATAGCTCTTAGGAAAGAATACAAATGGGGCGCCTGGGTGGCTCAGTCGGTTGAGTGGCCGACTTCGGCTCAGGTCATGATCTCACGGTCTGTGAGTTCGAGCCCCGTGTCGGGCCCTGTGCTGCCGGCTCAGAGCCTGGAGCCTGCTTCAGATTCTGTGTCTCCCACTCTCTCTGCCCTTCCCCTTCTCCCGATCTGTCTCTATGTCTCTCAAAAATAAATAAACGTTAAAAAATTTAAAAAAAAGGAAAGAATACAAATAATTATTAAAGACATAAGAAGCAGCTCAATCTTAGGATAATCATAGAAATTCACATTTTAATGATGTAATTTTTGATGGTTAAAAAACAAAAGCAATAAACTCTTATCTGTACAAAGATTTTAACTTTTTAAGAAGCTTTAGCACGTTATCACTTTATTATTTTTACTGTGCTAAAATAATGAGACACCATTTCAACGACCTATGAGACTGCGTGTGGGGACACAGACCCTATCATCATTGGAGAGAATGCAAAACCATGTAACTTTTTTGGAGGGCAATTTGGAGTAAGTACCCAAATGTTTACCTTTTTAAAAATGTTTATTCATTTTTGAGAGAGAGAGAGACAGAGACAGAACATGAGGGAGGGAGGGGCAGAGAGAGAGAAGGGGAGACACAGAATCTGAAGCAGGCTCCAGGCTCTGAGCTGTCAGCACAAAGCCCGACGCGGGGCTCGAACTCACAGACCACGAGATCATGACCTGAGCCGAAGTTGGCCACTCAACCGACTGAACCACCCAGGCGCCCCAGTACCCAAATGCTTAATGTTCTTCCCCTACAACCCGGCAGTTCTGCTTGTTAGAAGCTCTTCTGCAGAAGAAACTTCCATGAGTGCAAAAAGGAATATAGACAACGTTATACACTGCATCATTTATTGTATCCGAACAATTCGCAACAACCCAAATTCCCACGGGGAGGGGATGGTTTAAATAACCTGTGTTAGTTCCACACGATGGAATCCTGTGCAGCCAGTGTTTATTAAAAAGAGGTATCTTTATAAATACTGACATCAGAAGACATCCAGGGTGACGTAAGTAAAAAAAAGCAAATTGTACAACGGCGTGTGCCCAGGGAGCAGCTAAAAGGAAGGACCCGAGCTGCCCGCCGGACTCTCCGAGCGCTGGGATGGGGGGGGGGAAGCGGGTGTTTCTGTCCTGACTCGGTAATTCAAGTATGTGAGAAACCAATCCAGAACCACAAGGCATTCAGTGACAAGTCAGTCTGGCCCCTCCCGGTCCTTCAGACTCCTCTGGGGAGAAGGGACATCTCCTTTCTACTTTACAAATATCTGGAATGTTAGTACTTTTTTATTTGTAACCAAGAACATTGTCTTTTATAGTTTTTGGTAAAAAAAGAAAAAAAAAGACCCTAGGGAGAAAAGTAAAGAGAATGTTCACTGTAGAAAATTTACAAATGATCCAGATTCCGAAGGAAGAAAAGAAGTATCCGCCACAACCTCATCTCCCAGGAAAAAAAACGCCACTCACAGCCTTTCCCCCAAATCTTTTTTATGCATGTACATCTTTAAAAAAAAATAAAGTTTGTACGACCATCACGAAACACACCCAAGATGGGAGGATTCTAAATCTGTATCCTGAAGGAAAAGGAAATGAAATTTATTAAAAAAACAAAAAAAAAACAAAAAAAAAACTTACTTTTTACACTTAAGCGTAAAGCCTAAACTGCCTCCCATCTCAAATCTTCTTGCACGACAGGATTTTTCATGGTGGTTCAGGAACGTAGCCTAAGCGCTCTTCCTTCTATCATCGAACATTTAGGTTGTTTCCCGTTTCAGAAAAAATGTTTTGCAGATGAAGGAAAGAATAGCCTCTGGGGGCAGACAGAGTCCAGGACAACAGAGAAAAAGTCCCCGCGCGCGCGGTCAGCTCTTTCCCCTTCCTGACCCCACCCAATGGGGTCTCTGCCCAGGCCTTGCAGACCACTCCCAGAGCACTGCCGGGGCCCGGGGCCAACTGGCCTCCGACTCTGACGCTGCTCCCTGAAAGGGCAGAGGCTCTGGTATGTCTCTCCCGGCCCCGGGATCCTTTTCCAGCAAAACCCCATCTGAGCCAGGGGCGGGCGGTTCGAGCGTCTACCCCCCCATCCATAAGTCCTCCCTCTCCCCAAATTCAAGGTTCTCAGGGTGCTGGTGGCCCAGAGATGGGTGCAACATTCTCATACTGGGGCTCCTCCTGCCCCTCCTCATCGGACAGCTTCTGGGGATCCTGTTCCTGGGGGCCACCCTCAGGGGCCAGCTCCTGGGCCCTCCCGGAGCCTAGCCCCCTGGCCACTTGCTCTGGCCCAGTTCCTGCGGACTCCAAGGCCCCGGTGACCTCATCATTCGGGGCTAAGTTGGGGCTCTGACTGGCAGTGCCAGAGGCCAGCCCGGGGCTGCCCTTATTTCGACTCAGGGCCCGGCGTGGAGGCTTGGGGATGGCGCTCTTGACCTTGGGCTCTGCCTGGCCTTTCTGGAAGCTACCGAAACGGCGGAGAACAGACCGGACGGGGCCCTCAGATACCTGGGGTGTCCCTGCCAGCATGTAGATCGTGGTCACAGAGCCTGAGCCTTCCGAGACACTGCCCTCAATGGCTTCCACACGCTCAGCCACTGTCCCGCCACCGAGTGGGAGCCGGCGGCGGCCAATGGCCGAATCCCGGGGGCTGGCAGCACCAGGAAGGGTCTCCTCCGTTTCTGCTTTCTCTGGGCCCATGGACTCCTCAGCCTCCTGGCTTTCGGGACTCAGCTGGGCCCCCCGGGAGAGCCTCTTGGGCTTTCGGAGAGGACTGGAGAGCTCCCCTGAGCTTTGGCGGCTCTGTGGTGCGAACTTGGTGCCTTCGGCAAAGGAGACTGACGGCCGCTTGGCCCGCGCCAGGCTGGAAGTGCGTGGGATGGGGAATGGTGTGGAGGCGTCCTCGGGGGGAGGGACGGGGCCTCCAGCCAGGCCGGCCTCTGGAAACTCTCCGTGGGCCGCAGTGGCCATCCCTGTCAGAGGAGAGGGAAGAGCTGGGCCAAAGCTGGGCTGGCCACCCCAATCCTTCCCGTTGACTCAGTTCAGCATCTTCTGGGACTCCTCACCAGCGAGGCAAGGAGGAGGGGGAGGGTGCGGAGGCAGGGGGAGGGCCCATTCAGGTAGACACTCCTCCTACACACTTCTCTCCCCACCCCCTCCCACTTTGAACTGAGGCCACACTCTAACCGAGCTAACACTCTTTCGGTGCCACGCAGTCCTGCCCCGCTCACCTGGGACCCTCGTGTGCACTGTTCCCTCTTCCTGAAACACCATTCCCGCCCCTCCTTACCTGGCACCTTTCACTTGGCTCCTGACTCCTGAGTCTCGCAGACTCAGCTCCAAAATCACGAACACGGAGACGTCTTCCCTGACCCCAATCACCCCCGACATGGCTGGATTGTGAGCCCCTGCTTGTATGTCCCCCGTCCAAGCACACATCACTCGGTCCTACACATCCGACTACCGCCCGCCGCACTAGAAGGTCGGTGAGGACCGGAATCTGTCCTGTGCTTTGCTACGTCCCCCAGCCAGAAACGGCGACCTGCGCTTCAGCGGGCACTTGGTACACGTTTGCTGAACGAGTAAAGTAGTAGCGGGCAGGGCTGCTCGGGGCCAGGCGGGCTGTTGGGGGGCTACCTTCCTGGGGCGGCACGCAGTAGGCAGGGCTCTCGTCCTCCTCGCCAGACTCCGGATCGGAAGAGAAGGAGTCGTCCGAGGCCCAGCCGGCGGAGGGTGGCTCGATGAAGCTGTGGTTGAAGGGGATCTCCGGGTCGTGGTGGGAGACTGCGGGGAGGGGGGGCCCTGGGTCAGGTGCGGAGCTCCATGGGAGACCTCGGCCCGGCCCGGCCCCCGACCTTCAGCACCCACACTCACCAGTCACCCAGGGAAGCTTGTGGCTGCTGAGGGAACCACAGGGAAGCACGGAGCCCAGGCTGGTCAGCGCCCCCCAGACCTGCACCTTCATCCTGGACACGGCGGCTCCGTCTCTTGCCGGCCTGAGGGTGAAGGAGGACGGTCAGTGCACGAGCCCACGGGCTGGGGCAGGAGAAGAGGGTGCCGGAGAGGCAGGGTGACAGAGTGGCTGTCTACCTCAGCAGTTCCCTTGGACGACAGAGCAAAACCCCAACTATTCACGGCCTGGGATTCGGGCCTGTCACAGAGAGCAGCGTAGCTCAAAGAGGCCTGGGTAGCAGCTCTGGGTCGGGCTTCACCCTCGCTGGGCCTCAGTTTCCTTATCTGTAAAGTGGGGACAACCCCTATCTATGAGACCTTTTTTTCAGGACCCAGCGTGGCTCCAGGCACCTGGTGAGGTTCCCCAAAATGCAGCTTCGTGTTATCGCCCTGGCTGAGTCCCAGCTCCTATTCCTCTGACAGCCTCTGTACACTTCCTGTCCTCCTGCGTACACTTCCTGTCCTCCTGCGAGGGTCTTCTGCGCCCCCACCCCCGCTCCATGCTCCAGGGGAGGGGCTACCGGGTCTGCTCATCTGTGAGTCCCCCATAGCACAGGGAAGGACGTGCTCAAGGCTCAGTGAATGAAGTTAGTAAGAACACCAGACAGAGAAGCCAGAACAACAGAGCACAGGCTTTGTGCGTGCTAGTGACAGGCTGGGTCACCTTGGGCCTCCACCTCCTCCTCTGCGAATTGAGCGCGCTAATCCTCCTGCCCCCGCATTCCCTGCTGCTGTGATTCTCCAAGAGATTTTGTAAAGGAACAAAGCTCTGTGCAAGCAACATTCCCCTGCAGCGGGCCGCCGCCCCTGGGGCGCCCCTCCCTCCCCCACTCAAGCCCAAATCCTTCCTATTATCTCCTTTTCTCAGAAAGCCACCGTCTCTGATAAACCACTGCTGAGACTTCTGTATCACTCTCCTTTCGAGGGCCGTGGGGGGTGTCGAGGCCTCCCCCCCGCGCCCGGCCTCCTGCTGCAGGTTTGAGATCTGCCAGCCTGGTGCCCAGCGCCCACTGCTCACACTCCTGCAACTCAGACACTTGCCATGGAAGGCAGGCGGCTGACCTGGGGTCTCCAGGCCATGGCCACTGCCGACCTTCTGGTGTCCTCTGACCTGAGTGTGCGACAAGGCCAGCCCTTCCCCGCCCCTGAAAGGAAACCAGATGCCACCTTGCTCCCACCCCGTGCCCTGAGCTGGGGGTGGGGAAGGGATGAGCCAGCACTTACCCGTCCTTGGGGTCCAAGCGGGCGGCCCAGCAGCAGCAGGCACAGAAGGCGAGGCCCAGGAGGAGCAGCAGCAGAGGTACGAGGATGCCTGCGATGAGGGCGGCATCCTGACCGCGCGGCCCTGGGGACAGCGGGGGACAGCCGAAAGTTCAGGGCCTTCCTGTCTTCCACACATCGAGTCTCATCTCCAGCTCTGAGTTGCCTCCCCCCAAGAATTTTCCCCCTGCGGGTCCCTCCCCTTCTTCTCAGAGATGTAGGCTCTGCTCGGCCAGGAGGCCCTCTCCCCGAGGCAGCCTCTCTGCTACCCTGTCCCCTCCTCGTGGTCCGCGGCCTGTCCCCAACGGTCAGGCCCGATGCATGTCCCGGTGCCCAGCCCTGCCTGCTCATGGATGCTAGCCCTGGATGCGAGCCGGCTGTTTCAGCAGGCGGGGGCTGTGTCCTATCTTCAGGGGCCTCCGGAGCATCCATACACATTTCAGGTATAGGGAACATCTCTGGAGTGAGCCTGGCCCCCCCCGGCAAGTGAGACGTCCCTGAAGCCCTATGAAGGGCCCGTCTTTCCCTGGTTCCAGCACCCCGCACCCTCCTTTCCACCTTACCCAGCTGGCAGGCCCCAGAGACAGGGTGGCAGGATCCCTCTGGGCATTCGCAGGGACTAGAGCAGTTGTCGCCATGGAAGCCAGACGGGCATGAGGTGTTGCAGCTATGGGGCGAGAAGAGAAACAGGCTGAAGGCTGGTGAGAAGGGACAGGGGTGGACAGGGGACAGGGGGAGGTAGATTTCTGGGCACTGCTCTCCAACCCCTGTCACGCGGACTTCCCTGGATGAGGCCCAAGGGGACTCCTCTGACCTCTGAGCACATTCTAAGTACCCCTGGCCGTGTTTGGGAGACTCCCCTAGCCCCTAAGCCCATTTTCCAGAGAGGCCACCCACAGCCCCCTAGGGTATAATGTTGGGGCCAGATCTGCCCCTCATGATTCCCCGTCCCTGGCCCGTCCAGCACGAATGTGAAATAAGCAAGATGCCGATGGCATCCAGAGAAGCATCTTCAGGGTCTGGAGGTCTGAGTCCGGCCCCCTGCCCCAAACTCTCGGGGTCTTGGTCCTCTCCTCTATAAAATGAGGTCTCTTCCATCCGATACTACATCCTGTCCTAGAGGTGGAAAACTCGACACTGGAGACATTGACCTTGATCATGTTTTACCACCTGAAGACCTCGGGGAAACCCCAGTGGAGTTGGGAGTCCCCCCCCCCCAGTACTTCCCCATCTAGTTCCGGGGCCGGGCTTTTTTAATTAAGCGTCGCTCTGACCCTTCCTCAGAAGAGGCAGACCTCACGAGAGAGGATCGCTTCCGGAGAAGCCCCAGAAGGGAAGTTTAGGAAACACACTGCCCAGAGGCCTGACCTAGCCCCTTGTCTCCCTGCCGGGGCCCCAGTTCTCACCTGGGTCCCCAGTAGCCAGCGTCGCAGACACACTCCCCAGTCATAGCATCACAGGCCCCCTGAACACAGGTGGGGCAGGTAGAGCTACAGCCCTCCCCAAAGGTGCCGAGTGGGCAGGGGTCTTCACACCTGAGGTGAGGCGAGGCGAGACTCGGAAGGGGAGGGCAGGGCAGGCCTGGCAGGGCAGACCCCCCACGAAAGGGTCCTACCCATCTTCCCCCATGCTTCTGGACTCAGGGCCCCAACTGTCTGCGCCTCAGCAATGAAGCTCAGGTGTAAACAGGGCCTTGAACCTGGGGGCCAAAACCCTATAGGTGGGCGGGTTCTCTCTCTCTCCTGGAGGGAGAAGCGAGCAGGATACTTGAGTGGTGAGGGAGCTGGAAGAGAACCCTTCCCAGGGCCTCATCGGCGCCCTTCTCTCTGCCCTCAGTCCTAGCCAGGAGACAGGCCCCCATTGGGGGAGGGGCCAACTACCCCAGAGCTGGAACAAGGGTTTTGAAGGAGGGTGCGCCCCACCCTGAACAGGCCGGCCCCCCTCACCTGGGCCCCAGCCACCCGGGATCGCAGCGCTGACAGTGCCCAGTGTCTGCCTGACAGGCCTCCCCAAGCCGGCAGTGGGGGCACTGCTGCTGGCAGCTCTCGCCAAAGGTGCCGGGTGGGCAGGGCTGTCGGCACTGGGTTCCATTCCAGCCCGGCTCGCAGGACTCACAGCTGCCTGTGTCTGCCGAGCACGGCTCGTTCTGCTTGCAGTGGCCGCAGCTGGGAAGAGAAGGAGTCAGGGGAGCAGTGAGGAGCCCGCGGGTGGAATGCCCACCCAGGCCTCCAGGGACACCGGAGAGCACCCGGGACACTCAGGCAGGTTTGAGCCTCAGTTTCCCCACGTTGTACAACAAAAAGGCTGGACAGACGATCCCTGGAGGATTCCAGCCCTCTCCTTCCAGCTTCCCATTCTGAGACCCATCCTTCCCAGGGTTCCACAGTGAGCCCAGGCAGAGCAGCCAAGTTACCTTGGCCAACCTTCTCCCCAGTGTTCCCTCCTGCCTTTCTCCTCTCTTCCTCCTACCCACGCCATCTCTGAAGTCTGGCACGAATGTGACTCAGTGTATCTTCTCTCCGGTAACATGAAGATCCATAAGAATTAAAACATGTCTGTTTTCATCACTATAATTTCAAGTGTATCTTACGTTTTTAAAAAAAAAAATGCTGGGGCCCCTGGGTGGCTCGGGCAGTTAAGCCTCGGACTCTTGGGGCGCCTGGGTGGCTCAGTCAGTTGAGTGGCCGACTTCGGCTCAGGTCATGATCTCGCAGTTTGTGAGTTCGAGCCCCGCGTCGGGCTCTGTGCTGACAGCTCAGAGCCTGGAGCCTGCTTCAGATTCTGTGTCTCCCTCTCTCTCTGCCCCTCCCCCACTCATGCTTTGTGTCTCCTGTTCTCAAAAATAAATAAAAGCATAAAAATTAAAAAAAAAAAAAAAAAAGCCTCGGACTCTTGATCTCGGCTCAGGTCATGATCTCGAGGTTTGGGAGTTCAAGCCCCGCATCGGGCTCTGGGCTGACAGTGCAGAGCTTACCTGGGATTCTCTCTTCCCTCTCTCTCTGCCCCTATTCCGCTTGCACACGCTCTCTCTCTCTCTCTAGAAATAAACTTTAAAAAATGTATTAAAAAATACTTATCCTTTTTTTTGAGATATAATTGACAGTATGCAACTTTAAAGTGTTCAGCATAATGACCTGACTTACACATACTGTGAAATGATCACCACAGTAGGTTCACTTAATATCCCTCATCCCATATAGGTACAAAATAGCGAAAACACCGGCTTTTTTCTTTGTGATGCAAACTCTCTCTTAGCAACTTTTCCAACAAGGTTCACTTTATCTTAATTTCTCACTGATTCTTAACAGTTTCTTGACAAGTTTTCCTCCAGATAATTCTCTGGAGTCATATGCTTGGATCAGACTCATTTGTTCATAAAATCAACTTAGCAGACCAGCATCAAAAAAAGGAAAAAAAAAAAAAGAAAATAGAAAACATCAGAGTATATAAACACATATATACAGTATATATACACACATGTAATATCTATTATATACATGAAGCAAAGATAAGTACACGTCGTCCGGTTAAGCTTTTACCACACTGGTGTGTGAATGAGATAGGTGGGAGGCAAAACGCATTTCTTGTTGTTGTTTTGTTTGTTCGGTTTTGTTTTTTCAGCCAGCGCCACGCCCAGCGCCCGATATGGGGCTTGAACTCACCACCCGGAGATCAAGAGTCAACTGCCCTCCCTACGGAGCCGGCCAGGCACTCCGAAAATGCAGTTCTTACTGCGGGTGGGGCCGGCCAAAGTTTGAAAGCCCAGAGGTCTAAAAGGGACCCTGCAATCATTTCGTCACGTGGTTCATCTTTTCTCCGTTTCTAAGTATAGCCTGCTAGTACCCCTATTGTGCGTTTCACAGTAACCGGACGTAGGGTGGGCGAGGGTGGACCTAGGAGCGTCGGGGGTCTTTTTTCCCCCTTCCGGCGCGTCCCGTAGGTTTTGGCCCAGGGCACCGCGCGACGCCGTCCCTGCGCCCCCGCCCCTGCCGGGCCCACTCCCTTTCTCTCGCGGTCCCTCCAGCTCCCTCGCGCGCCCTCCCCGCGCTCTCGCCCGCGCCCCCCCCCCGCCCCCGGCTGCTCGCGGCCGCTCCCTCCGCCGCCCCGCCGGGGCCCGCGCTCACCTGTCGCGGCAGTGCGGCCCGTAGCTGCCGGCGGGGCAGGGCAGCTCGCAGCGCGCGCCGCGGAAGCCGGGCGGGCAGGCGCACAGGCCGGAGACGGCGCTGCAGCGGCCGCGCACGCACTCGCACTCCTGCCGGCACTCGGGGCCCCACCGGCCCGGCCGGCAGAGGCAGCGGCCGCTCTCCTGCGCGCACGGCGAGCCGTGGCAGGCGCAGCGGAAGCTGCAGCGGCGGCCCCACCAGCCCGGCTCGCAGCGGCAGGAGCCGTCGGTCTGGTCGCAGCGCGCCACCGTCGGGTTGCACTGGCACGGACGGCGGCAGGTGGGCGACCACCAGCCGGGCTCGCAGCGGCACGCGCCCGTGGCGGCGTCGCAACGCCCGTGGGGGCTGCAGCTGCACTGGAACTCGCAACGGCTGCCCCAGCGGTCCGCTTGGCAGTGGCACGCGCCCGTGGCCGGCTCGCACTGGCCGTGGGGGTGGCAGGCGCAGCTCTCGCGGCAATCGGGGCCCCAGTACTGACTCGGGCAGCCTGCAGGGGCGGGGCGGGGCGGGGAACGTAAAGGGGTCAGTGGGCTCGGGGCCAGGTCCGGATCTCCGTCCCGCGCCCCCTTCCACGAGGAAGAGGGGCGCCAGGCCCACCCTCCAAGGGCCGGAGACGGACCCTTGAACGTCTGGCAGCCGAACCTCCTGGGGCAACAGCTCACTTCCTGCCTCAGACTCACGAACGACAGAAACCCTTTGGAGTGGCCCGGCCTCCCACTTCACGCTCCGGAACCCACTTCAGGTTCCCGAGTGGGAAAAAGTTTGCCCAGGGTCACACAGAAGTAGGATTTCACTCATGCCCCTTCCTCTCTCTCATGCCCGTCCCCCCTTCCTCCACCCCCACCCCACGAGAGATGACAGAGCGTCCGAGTGTCCACCCCCACCTGGATGCCGGCTGTGAGGGTCACAGGAGAGGCCACGTTTCCCCCTGGGGTCTCCTCTCAGCCCTGATTCCTGGTGGCTGCTCTCTGGCCATCCTGCCCACCAAACTCATGCCCCTCTTTTCTACCGAACAGGGCAGAGTCCCGCCAGGGATCTCCTTCCACCCTCCACACACGGATAAGGCGCTCCCGAAAGACCCAGAACGTGTCCTTTCGCAATCAACAGGGATAACCACCATCTTTTCTGAGAGGTTGCGGATGGTGAAGGGCCCAGAACCGAAACTGTGGGTAGGGCTCTGTGGCTATGGGCAAAAACCACATGACTCAGGGCATCTTCCAGGAGGGCGTCACTTCCTGACCCTGCGCCTCAATTTCCTCAGTGAAGCTTGGAGGGACTCTGGCCCTGCCTGCTAAGATCACGTTTCTACCTGCTAGGCCTCCCCCGCTCCCCAGTTCTGCCTGGCGACTTCATCCTCGGGAGGAAACCCCGGACTCACGGGAGTTGCACTGGGCCCCAAAGAATCCGGGTTTGCATCGACAGAGGCCGGGTTTCACGCACACTTCATCTTCCCGGCAGGCATCCGGCCCCTCACAGATGGCTGAAAAACACCCCACCCAGGTGGGAAGGACGGTGGCATGGCACGAGCAAGGGGACACTCTGCCCCATCAAGAGCCATTTCCGCAGGGTCGGGGGGGGGGGAGGGGGCGGCAGGGTGGTGTCAGGATGGACCCTAGCTCTAGAGCTCAGGAGGGGAGGCAGGAAGGGTCACTGGGCTCTGTCCTCCTTCCTTCTGGGGGGGGGGGCAGAGGGGATCCGTTCTGGCTACTCACGGATAGTGCACTCTTGGTCTTTCTGCCTCCAGCCTGGGCAGCACTGGAGCTCAGCAGAGGGGCTGTGGGGCAGAGAGGGGTCAGCCGGGGGACAGACTGGCTCCGAGGGTGGTTCACGGTCTCTGGCTGAGGTGTGGGAGGCTGCCTCGGCCCCGTCAGGCAGGCCGAGCCAAGAGTCACAGCCTCAGTGTCCCCAGTTCCTTCCCTGTCCTTCCCTGGCCCTCCCGCCTTCGGCCTTGGCTATCCACCACCCTCCAGGCTGTCCCCAAGCCCCTCTCCCTTCAGCCCCGTGACCTCTTCCCTCGTGTCCTCCTGCCCTGCAATGCCGTAATACCAGTTCAGGCCCCTCCCCCCCCATCGGATTCCTACAAAGACCCACCTGCTGGCCATGCAGACGTGCCGCCCACCGGGGTCCAACTGGGACCCCTGGGTCCCCTGGGTCCCCAGCAGCAACAGTGGGAGCAGCAGCCTCAGCCCCATGGCGGCCAGTCCAGCGGGAGGGCTTGGGTTAGTCTGGCCCCCACGGCTCCCAACCCCCTCCCTGCTTCCTTCCAAGGCCTTTCCTGAGGAAACCAGTGCCGAGGGGCGGGCTGCCATGAGGCACCTCCCTGAAAGGGCGGGCGGGTGGGTGCTGGGAAGACCAGACACCAGAGAAATGAAAAGGAAAGCCGATGGCAAAGGCTGAGTCGGGGCTTAAGGGGCTGGTCTCCGTCTGGAGGGGGGCAGGAAGATGAAGTTGCAAATCTCAGAGTACTGGGGACAGGCGAGGGCGTGGGGCGAGAGAGGGGGCCACGTCTTTCCATCGGGTCACACGAGCCAGCTGAGGCCCTAGCTGGCAGCCGCCTCCCCACCCACTAACGACCTACAGGACCCCGTGAAGAAACCTCGGCCTGCCTTTGGTCCTGGCAGAGCCAGGCGGGGGCAGACCACTAACACACAGACATGGAGCGGTTTCTGGGTATCGTGGGCAGCGGCTTTATTATGATGGCTTAGGCCGTTCGCATAAACCCTCGGGAGGTAGGTAGTCGACTCTCCATTTTATGAATGGGAAAACGGAGACTCCGGGAGGAGGCACTTTTTTCTGACTCTGGAGGCTTGGCACAGAGACGCGGGGAAGGAAGGTAGGCTGAGCCAGGATCGCGACAGAGCCTGGGGAGGGCCGAGCAGGAGGCAGCCCTGTCCTCATCTGAGGCCACACATCGACCCGTAGCTGGATTCCCAAGTCAGGTCTCTGGGGCAGCTGAGACCCCCAGACAAAGATGTTTGAGTGCAGAGCAGGGCTGGTCAGGAGTTGAGGACTGTGGGGCTGCCCGCAGGGTCCGGGTGGGGTGGCCGTGGGGCCTCCTCTTCTCCCCCTAGCTTACTGGGGGCCATGCTGCTGGTCCGGGCTTCAGGGGCCTCTGTTTCACCCCGATAGGACAGGCCAAAGCTGGGGTAGGGGGGAGAAGCAAGAGGCACGCTGAGCTTGGATGGCAGAGAGGTCAACGATTATGGGCCGAGGGCAGGGGGTGGTGAGAAAGGTCACACGGCAGGAAGAAAGGCCAGCATGAGGTGTTGAGGGGGCAAAGGGGCCGGGGCCAAGGCGGGAGGGGCATGCTTAGAACTCAGGGCAGCAAAACGAACGTCAGTGGAGGAGGAAAGGGGGAAAGAACAAAGGTGGGGCCCCTCCTTCACCCCCACAACCTTCCCCCTTCCTCTTCTCCCAACGTACAAACTCTGTATTCGGGACTCGGTGGGTGGGGGGTGGGCTCCCTTATCACTGGAGAGTAGGACCCACGAGCTGTCTTCGTCATCGCTGAGGCAAAGAGGAGAGAGGAGATGCGGGGGTCATTAATCAAGGCCCTAGGGGACACCGGGAGTCCGGCTGTGTTCAGCCCTCCGCACAGCGCCCAGGAATGGCCGAGGGAGGACAGAATGACTCTGGGCCCCTCAAGGCCGGAGAGAAGGAGGTGCTGGGGAGAGGAAGGACGTCTTGAGGCTTTTGACAGCCTGACGGCAGGCCCTGACATGGCTGAAACTATAGTCTGAACTTCCTGAGAACAGACAGATCCCGCCAAGACAGGACGCTGAAAAATTCATGTGGAGAAGCAGCGTTAGCAGGTTGATCGGCAGGTACAGTGAGCGTGGCAAGGGGGAGCAGTGTAATCCAGAGAGAAGGGGGGCGGGCCAGGGGGTGACCAGGCCGGAGTGGCAGGCTAGGGTGTGACCAGGCCGGAGTGGCAGGTTCAACGGGACAGACTGGACAGCAGGCCCAGGTGGTGACCAGGCCGGAGTGGCAGGCTAGGGTGTGACCAGGCCGGAGTGGTAGGTTCAGCAGGACAGACGGGCAGCGGGCTCAGGGGTGACCAGACCAGAATGGAAAGCTTGACAGGACAGGCTGGACAGCAGGCTCAGGGGGTTACCAGGCCAGAGTGGCAGGCAAGGGTGTGACCAGGCCGGAGTGGTAGGTTCAGCAGGACAGATGGGACAGTAGGCTCAGGGGGTGACCAGGCCACAATGGAAGGTTTGACAGGACAGGCTGGACAGCAGTCTCAGGGGGTGACCAGGCCAGGTTAGCAGGTTTGAGAAGTAACTAGGTGACAGGCTCAGGGGGTAAGGAGGCTAAGGTGGCAGGCTCAAGGGGTGACTAGGGCGGGTTAGAGCATGACCAGGCTGTGACATCAGGCTCAGCGGAAGGAGGAAGGGAGGCCAGGCCCGGCTCAGTGGGAACGGAGGCGGCGACTTACCTGCTTTCTGCTTCCTCTGGAATCCCTAACATCTTGGCCTTGATCTTCTTCCGCTGCTTCTTGACAGCCACCTTCATGGCTTCAACCAGAAGCCCAGGGACCCGGTGGTCTGTGAGCAGCTCCCTACAGAGGAGGGCGCGGGGCTGAGTAAGCAGTGGGAGTGCCACCAGTAGGTCTCACCCCAAGTACCTGTGCATGTTGGTCCCCTTTTTTTAAATACCGCCTTGCTAACACCCCTCAGACCTTAGCTTAGTCGTCGCCCTTTCCTAGAATACTTCTTTGAGACTGCTGTGACTTTTTGTACCACCTCCTCCCTCATTTGGAAGAAGTTCCTGGAGGGCGGGCGCTGCGTGATTGGTGTCCTCCCAGCGTCCAGCACAGTGCCTGGCACCCGTCACCGTGGATGTATCCGTGAACCAAAAAATGAAGCTGGTGGCTTGAGGCTCAGGAACAGGTGTGAGTGGAGCCCCCCCCACCCCATTTTCCCAGTCCCCCCACCTCCGCTCTCACCTCTGGAAGTAGGCCAATTCCTCCTTCAGCAGGAAGACGTTGGCTTTGAGCTCATTCCTCTCCTGAAGGATCTGCTCGAGCTCCTCTCGACTGAAGCTGCACTGTCCTACCTTGGAGGGGAGCCCTGGCTGAAGGACAGGGGCGGTTGGTGGGGGTGCCTCTGCCGGCGTTCCCCTGCCCCCGGGTCATCACGGGAATGCTAGAGCAAGTCACCGGCAGGGAGACTTGGGAGGCAAGGGCGCTGCAACAGATGGTAGACCAGTGCCCTGGCTGAGAGTGAGCGCAGAGGCCGGCGCACACTGGTATGCCACCTTCCAACTGCCCAGTGGACCTGCTAACGCAGCAGCAAACCGCACCCGAGTGCCCACCAAGTACCAGACCTGCGAATACTGCTGTGGGCACTCACTGGGTCCTCGGGGGTCCCTGGGGCTCCCGCGTCAGCGGTTGCCTGCTCCGGCTCCTGCCTCTGCTCGTAGCCGGCCCCCCTGGCCTGGTCCTGCGCCTGGCCTTGAGCCACCTGGTGCTGTAGCTCCCGCTCGCTCTCGCGGTCCCTCGCGGCACGCAGCTGGGTTTGCACCGCGGCCAGTTTGCGCCGCAGCTCTGAATTCACCAGCAGGAGGCGCTGCAGCTGCTCCTGCAGCTGGGGGCGGGGCAAAAGAGGAGGTAGGCGGGGTGTCGATGCGTGGGGTGGAGAGCCCCGCCCCTCGCCCCTCGCCCCGCCCCGCCCTCACCGCTTCCGTCTCCTGGCTGCGCTGCTGCAGGTCGCGGTTGTGCGCCCGGAGCTCGTCTCGCTGGCGGTCGGTTACCTCCTTGAGCTGCCGCAGAAGAGCACGCTCCTCTGAGGAAGGGGCGAACTTAGCAGCGGCCTGGGGAGGGGGCCCTGAGCCGTCCCGCCCCGCCCCCAGGCCGTGCC
This sequence comes from Paguma larvata, assembly GCA_030068075.1. Lineage (NCBI taxonomy): Eukaryota > Metazoa > Chordata > Mammalia > Carnivora > Viverridae > Paguma > Paguma larvata. The sequence continues at coordinate 9,638,130 of CM057843.1, forward strand.
GGCACTCACCGTGTGGCCCAGAGCGCAGCTGTGTGCGGAGGTGCTCGTTCTCCTCGCGCAGCCGCCGCAGTTCTCGTTCGGCCTGCTGCGCTGACACCTGCAGCTGGGGAGTCCAGGCTGTGAACGCTACGCTCCCACCAGCCCTGCGGGTGGCGAGGGGAGGGGGCGGTGACTCACTGAGTCCGGGTCGGGCCCCACGGCAGCCTTTTCCAGGAGCTCCAGCGCTCGAACCACGAGCGGCACTAGCCCGGCCGCCGCCTCCGGCCCGAAGCGGCGCGCCAGCTCCTTGAGCTCCGTGCCCAGAGCCCCCGCTAGATGGTACACGAGCTCCGCAGCCGTCCCTGACCCGGCGGCCACTCGAGGCCCGCAGCCAGGCACCCCGGGTACCGTCCCCCTGGGCTCCATGGCCCCAGAAAGCCAAGGGCTGCGGCACCCCCCCTCCAACCCTAACTGGGGCAGGAAAAAGCCAAACAGTTCCGGCCCAGGAAGCAGTTTAGGGCAGTAGAGGGCGGGGAAGAAGCGACAGAGGAGGAGCGATTAAGGGGAAAAGGCTTGAGTAAGGAGGTAGTGCATTGGGTCCCTTGGGCCCTGTTCTGTTTCGAGTCCCCAAGGTCACAGGAAGCAGGACTGCTTGCTTCCAGCCAGGCGTCCCAGAGCTGAGGCTCAGGGCTCTAAGTGGTCACTTTTGTCAATCCCTCCCCCACAGCTTCCAGTCCAGGCTCCACCCGAGTGTCTGGTGTCATGAGGCTCCACTTGGCTGCCAAGCTCTACAGGCAAGAGGTGAGAGGTAGGAGGGTTGTCCCTGGCCTCGGACAGAGACAGTCATCTGTCCGGCCATGTGCCTGTTTCCCCAACCAGGAGTGACACAAAGCTTAAGGGGCTAGGCTGGGCACCACAGCTGGGAAGGGAAAATCCACAAGCTTCCAGACTCAGAAAGTGGCAGCAGTTGTTCCAAAGGATGTTGGATAGGAGTGATTTGATTTGCAAATTAGAGAACGAGAGAAAGCGAGCATGAGCAGAGATAGGCAGAAAGAGAAGACAGAGAATCTTCAGCAGGCTCCAGGCCCAGTGCAGAGGGCTTGATCTCACGACTGTGAGATCATGACCGGAGCCAAAATCAAGAGTTGGACACTTAACCGACTGAGCCACCCAGGCGCCCTGGTTTGCAAATATTTTGAAGAATATTGGCAAATGTGGCCAAGCAGTAAGGGTGTGAAAGCCCAACCCCACCTCAGTTCCCTGAATCTGAGGGATACTCAGTCCCACAGCTCCTGAATGGGAGGCTCATGCCCCTTTAAGGCTGAGGCCAGCATGTTCCTGTGAACAAGTCCAGCCTCCCTACACCCAGAATTTGAGCTCAAGAGGAAATAAAAAACAAACCCCAAAACTCCTATTTATACAAAATTTATTATTACACTTTGCTCAGGACTACAGGCCACCAGAAATCATTAACACAAGAAGCACAAAGAGAGGAAAAGGGGGCCAAGCTGCTGAATGTCACCAGCTTGTCTTGGGGGTAAAAGGCTCCAGCCTGTGGAGCGTCTGAAGTCGGGGCGGGGGGTGGTGAGGATACGACTAGGCGTAGAGGTCCTCTCGATCCGCCGAGTAGACCTCGCCCTCTTGCAGGAGAGCGAAGTTGAGGAAGTGGGAAGGTCTGTGCACCTCGTGGTAGAACTCTTTGGGGTTTGCCAGCTGCAACTCATATTTCATGTTGGGATCATGCCGGACACCTTGGGGCAGAAGGAAAGGTCCCGTGTTAACAAGGTGCACCTGCCCCATCCAGCCTGGGCCCCTGGGCCAGCCCCCAACCAGACTCAAGCCCCGAGTGCTAAGGGTGATGGCCCAACCCCAGCCCCACTTCCCGTGCTGAACTTACCCATGAAGTTGTAGTTCCACGAGGACTGGGCAGGGACCATAAAAAAGCCAAGGAAGCGGTCTGACAGCAGCATCTGGACCCTTTCATAATGCGAGGGGAGATAGCCCTTGGGGTTGTTGCCCTTGTCTGTGTTCTGGCGGCCCCATTCATAGCCACTGGGGGTCAGCTTATAGGCTGTCAGCGTGCAGGAGCCTGGCGTGAAGCTGACGGGGAGAGGAAGACAGAGTCAGGCCCTGAGCTCACTGCCTGCCGCACCACGTTTCCTCCCAAAGGGAGGAAGCAAGCGTACCTGCACGTGATGATAATGGTCTTCTCACCATCCCAGGATGGGTTGTCAGCCATGATCTTAGCATGGGTGGTGACATCCTGCGGTGATAGCTGGGGGGACTCATTCGGCTGAGTGTGGATCCATCCTAAGGGTTCCATTTCCTATAGGCAAAGAGAGGTGAGCAGCTATTTGGAGCCCCGTCTGCAGACAGGAATCACCCCCAGGAGAACGACATGGCTGCCTGCCTTCCCCCACTCTGACAGAAGCAAGCTCCCATTCTCCCGCACCCCCACTGACCTTGAGGTACTCGTGCTGGGGCAGCTGGCCAGGCAGGTGCACGGTCTGGTGAGTGCCCCACTGAGGCACCATCACGATGCAGCGGATCTCCTTCACCTGGGGGTTATCCGGTGGGCTCACCCCATACAGGTATCCTGCAATCTGGAAACAAAGGGGTCAAGAACCAAAACGATTCTAAGCACCACTCCAGTGTCTGGGCGGTCAGCCCTGTGTTTTCGTTCCCTTCCCCAAGAACAAAGGATAGTTTCTCAAAGTGGGATCAGAGTCTCTTGCATCAGAGCCACCTGGGGTGCTTGTTCAAAATCTTAAACGTGACACTCACCACATCAGAATCTCGAGCGGGGTCCAGGAACCTGCACTGCTCACACACTCCCCAGGTAAATACTATCCATAAATAAATGACCACACCAACACACAGCGCATGACTTTTCACAAGAAAAATCCACCACTAGGTAGTATTTTAAATTCTACAGGGCCATCGGCAAAGAGGACCTGTGTCCTATAATCCCACCGACACAATATATTAACAATCTTCTCAAATTCACCAACCTGAGGCCACAAATTGGGTGTTGTATACAGTATGAATTACCTGATTCCTAGGAAGGCTGAACATCTTTTCAAGTATTATATTAATTTTTGAGAGGGTAAGAGAGTGCGAGCAGGGGAGAGGCAGAGAGAAAGGGAGAGAGAGAGAATCCCAAGCAGGCTCGCACTATCAGCATAGAGCCTGACACTGGGCTCAAACTCACAAACCGTGAGATCATAACCTGAGCTGAAATCAGACTGAGCCACCCAGGCGCCCCCCTGAGCATCTTTTCATATTACATTTGCCATTTGTAGTTCTGTTTCTGAACTATCTTCATATTCTTTGCCTATTCTTCTAGTTATTTTTTTATTTTATTCATTTTTATTTTAGAGAACAGTGTGTGCAGGGGAGAGGAACAGAGAGAGAGAGACTCTCCGCACTGAGCGTGGAGCCCCATGCAGAGGTCAATCCCACAGCCCTGGGATCATGACCTGAGCTGTAATCAATTAGATTCTAATCCATCTTACGTTAGAATTATGCACAATTTTCTTTTAGTGTGCCTTCTGCAACACCCCTTATCACACACAAGTTACTCGTTTTGGTTATGATTTTGGGTTGTTTTTTTTTTAAATTATGTAATGTTTATTTCTTTGAGAGACAGCGAGCAGGGGAGGGGCAGAGACAGAGGGAGACACAGAATCTGAAGCAGGTTCCAGGCTCCAAGCTGTCAGCACAGAGTCTAATATGGGGTTTGAACCCACGAACTGTGAGATCATGACCTGAGCCAAAGCTGGATGCTCAACTGACTGAGGCACCCAGGCGCCCCATGGTTTTGTATCTTAAGAAGGCTATCTTGAGGCACCTGGGTGGCTCAGTTGCTTAAGCGTCCGGCTCTTGATTTCAGCTCAGGTCATGACCTTACAGTTTCGTGTTGGGCTCTGGGCTGTTGGCTTGGGACCTTTCTCTCTCTGCCCCTCGCCAACTTGCACTGTCTCTGTCTCTCTCAAAATAAATACACTTAAAAAAAAAAAAAAGGCGGCAATCTCAGCACTAAGATACCAGATATTTTTTTCTAATACTCTACAGCTTAGTATTTTACATTCAGAGCTTTACTCCACCTGCATTTCTTAAGTGTTGTGAGGCAGGGTTCTGACTGTTTCAGTACCATAAGACATCCTTAATCCTACAGATCTGATGCAAACTTATTATATACACAGAAACCCCTGACTATATGCTATCCTCTTCCAAAATCTTTTGGAACTCTTAACTGACACAGCTTTATAATGTTAAAACGTCATATATTTGGTGGGAGCCAAAACCCTCCTTGCTACTTGGGCCGTTCTTATGTACCTCGCGCCCCAGGGCCTCTCGGGTGAATTTTAGGCAGGTGAAACGCCAGGCGCACACTATGGCTTAGCTGAGCCATTTACTCACTTGGGCCCGCAGGTCAGATATGCAGATAAACTTCTTAAGTACATTCTTGGGAAGGATATAGGTATAGCCGGTCTCCTTGATGTCATCAGAGGAAACATAGATATGATTGGTCCTTAGATGAAGGTTGGCAGCAGAGATGGCCCTAAAAACGGTGGGGAACATCAGCGATTTCTCAGGCCTAGCACCTCGGGTGGCGTCAGTAGGCTTTGCCATCCCTCCCCTGTCCCCTTCCAGTACCTGACCCGCCATTCGGTCTTCGATGAGAAAGTCTGGGTCTCATAGTTGCTGGTGGTAGAGGTAATGATCTCATCACCATGCTTGTTGACAGTTCGAGTCTGTGTTGCTGTCAGCTGTGACTGTTCCTTGGTCTGCTTCTCAATCTCTGCTATCTGCTGCCGCTGCTGTGATGGCGCCGAGATCTCCATACCCAGGATGATGTCTCGAATTTCTGATTGTGTCAGTGATGCCACATTCACACTGCGGGGACAGCATGGGTCACACCACAAGATCCCTTCCCCTTGGTCAATTATGCCTCAATGGCAAGAGTGCAACTTGGCAGGACAGGGGACTCCATACCCTTACCCCAGACACTCCTCAGGCGGCACTTATAAAGAAAGTGTGAAGTGAAGATGTCCCAATACCGGTAAGATTTATCACAGGCCAGGATGGCTCTGCGCACGTACACCCTTCCTGCAATGCTCAAACATGCCAGTAGCCGTATCTCCCTCTTTTCCTTGATGAGAAGTGCCCTGGTTTACAGGACAATTCTCAAATATAGAAACCTTTAGAACATGTTCTCAATCATCGCTGGTATCGTCAGTCGCCTCAGTGTCATCCTAGGGTGTATGTGGAAATCTAAGGACATTTTTCTCCTTGGCTGCCAAAATCCAAACTGACAGGGAGAGGGAAGGAAGGGGTGTGTGTGCTATCAGCAGTAGTGGCTGGGGATCTGGGATGTGAAAACTTCCTGTAACCTACGGATGGGAAGGAGATGCCCTGCTCAAAGGCAGCATGAAACAATGCCCAAGACTCAGACTGAAACCCTGAAACACTGCCTTTTCTACGTTACCTGAAGACACTGCCTATCTCTTTTCTATAGGTATCTCCAGGACAATTCCTTGAGAAATTTCTGAGCCTACATGTTTCAAAAAAGCCAGAAACCATGTACTGAACCATTTGTTTCCCCCTTTCAGGATGGCCCGTGTCTCCCACGCGCCAGCGCTCACTTGTTTTTCTTGCCGTAGTCCGCCAAGATCAGATCTTTGAGCTGCACTTCCACCTTGATCCACTCCTCGTCGGTCAGAGTGGGCCAGATATGGTGTGGCTCCGTAATGGTCGTCTTGTCTGGCTTCAGGATCACCTTCGCCCGGTCATTGTTCACATGCAGGGCACGCAGGATCAGGATGAGGCGGGAGAAAGCCTGAGAAGAGGTACGACAACAAGGGCGGGGGGGGGGGGGGTGGTCAGCCACTTGATGTCCTCCCCATTTCCTCGATTCTGTCCTTTCAGGGAACCCAGATTTGATTTCAAACTCTAAGGTACAGCCTCTGCCGCTTTCCCAGTCAAAGCAGAGCAAAGAACTGCGGTCTCATCCACAGGTTGAAGATGTGAAAACAGGGGACCTGGGGAAAACCCAAGGCAGGCACAGGATTGTCTTACGGCCCTAAACCCACTCCTCTTACGGTGACCTTCTTCGTTAGGTAGTTTCATACCGTGTAAGATGAGATAGTCTTGAGCCAGTCATCGTAGAGATTAAAAAGAACCATCTGGGGTTCGGTGGCTTTAAGGATAAGGTCTCCAAACTTTTCCACCTTGAGACAAGCCTGGAAAGGGAGCTGGAGCTCCGATCCTTTGATCACAATATTGGGGAAGTCCAGCAAGTGCACCTAAGACAAGATCAAGTCCAAGATTAGAACGAGCCTGTATGTCTCAGCCCTTTCTTCTACTGCATCCGCCTCACCTCCAGTGGGTCCAGCATGCCCTTCCTGGTGACGATGATCTGCTTGGGCTGCTCCTCCACAGGCAGAGACCGGATCAGGGCAGCCACCTCCTCGGCCGTCTTCCACTTAGCCAACTACAAAGGAAGAGGGCAGGAAACGGAAATGGAGTCTCTACTACCTCAGGTCAACTAGAACAAAAGAGCCTAGTCTTGAGATAATCAACCTAGGCTTCTGTTGCGCGCTGCTACTGAATGTTAGGTACTCTGGAGGGGCCAAAGAAGTGTCAGATGGCCTTGTCCAAAGGGGTTTTTCAACCCAGCTGGCCAGACAAAACTCACCCAAGATACACCACAAGTCGGTATTTGATTATATAATACCAAGTTTCGGGGACAAAATAAATCAAGGCTAAAATTGATTAAAAAAAAACTATACATAGAAACAAGTCTTAAGGAATGAGGAAGACTGTGATTATCGGTAAAGAGAAGAGGTCATTCTAGAAAGAAAGATATACGAGCAGAGCCACAGAAGCGAAAATGAAAGTCAGAGTTTGGGGACACTAGGATCCTGGCTGTTGCAAAAGATTTTAAAGGAAGAGAAACCATGGTCGGACAGGCTGCAGTCCAGCCAGATTATCAGGTGTCCAGGAAGTCAGAGAAGAGTTAATTCGGCAAGAAAAAAGGGTTAGACAGAGGTAAAGATTTGGCAAAAATGATGTTTTAAGAATATTTGTTTCCTTAGAAAGATGATTTTTGGTAGTCTTGTTCAAGGTATGTTAGAGCTGGGAGATTCAAGAAACAGAGAATCCAATTGGTAGGTGTTGAAGGACCTCACACACTGCTGAGCCTCCTGAAGAATACTCCCCAAGTTAAGTAATTAGAGACAAAGGTTCAAATGAGACACCCTTAATCTCTCCGAGAGAGAACCAGGAGAACGCCCCCCGCCCCCCTGCTCTCCCTCATGCACACCTCCCCCAAAGGAAAAGGGGTCGCAAGGTTCCACAGCCTCTATACCCTTTAACCAGCTCACCTGCCCCAGACGCTTCTGTCCAGCCCACACAGATGTGTGGATTATCTTGAGGAACAGCTGCCCTGTGCGTGGATTGAAGATGAAGATGGCCCCATTGATCGGTTTGGTTGTCAAATTCCCTTCAAAGGTCTAAAGAATGATAACTCAGTTAGTGCGGCCTAGACACACCCTTCCTGCCTTCCCCTGCGCCCACATCTGCCTCATCACCCTCTCACAGGCATGTATCGTCCCACATCCCTACGTTGCTTTTAATTCTCACCTTGTGAATAGTCACTCTGTAGACATTAGTGTCATCCACAAACCAGATAATCTGGTTGGAGAAGAGCTCGCCGTAGTTCTGAGAGGACAGATAGGGCTCGGTGGGCTCAGATGAATAGAGCTGCAGCCCCTTGCGAATCCGTTCACGTAACACATACAAGGCAGGGTTTGCCTTCATGATCTTGGCCATGGCCTGCTGTATGAGAGGCTTGCTGCCTGGGAACCAGTTTCCATAGGCACTGTGAGAATAGAAGAGGCAAGAAGAGTGAAGACCAGGCTGACAAGTGTCTGCCCGTGTAAACAGAAGCAAGGAAGAAAAAGTCAATGACCCAGAAGAGGAAAGCACCACACAGGCAAACTAAAACACGTGTACATTAAAGTATGGGGCCGACTGGGGTGCTTGGCTGGCGCAGTCAGGAAAGCATGTGACTCTTGACCTCAGTTTTGAGTCTAAGCTCCAGATTGGCCAGAGTTTACTAAAGAAATTTAAGAAATTAAAAAATAAAGTATGTGGCTGACATACATACATGCTTCTAAACACCAACTTACCTATGCAGGTTATAGGCCAGGTCAATGGCAATGAGCACCCCAGTGGGCGAAGGGTAGATACTCATGTTGTCCGTGGTATAGTCCAGGAACTTGGCCCGGGCGTAGCGTTCAATGTCATGGGAATCATAGTCCCCCCAGCGCAACTGGATATCAATCCAATACTTCTGAGTGGTGGTACTGTCCATCACGTCCCTGAGGGTAGAGAGACGTTAGGAATCCAGGCTTTAGGAAGCCACCAACACAACCAATGTCCCAGAACCACATGAACTTTCAGTCACTACATCTAAATCTCAAAAAGAAAAGGACAGTTCCCAAAGTAGCACATACGGAACAGGAAAACCAAGCTTCCTAGACGCCCAGGGCTGGGTTATAAAGCACTTACTTGGAGTCTGCCAGCAATGAGGGCCGGGAGACATTCCACTTATAGGAGGCAAAGAGCAAGATATCTGCACAGGAAGAATTCATCTTATAGGACTTTCGCGGGTGAATCGTCTCCTTTTGTACTGTTTCAATTTCTAGTGCATCTAGTTCCTGATCAAACACCTGAAGGCAAAGGGAGAAAGGTTATGACTGCTTATAGGAGCCCACGTAGAACGAGGCTTGTAGGAGTTCAGATAACGTGGCACCTGGCACCACAGTGCAGGTCTCTTCAGGGCTTCCAGGGTGGACTTCCCACACCCAAGAGTGAGCTGACCTTTTTTTTTTTTTTTAAAGTAGGCTTCATACCCAGCACGGAGCCCAAGGTGGGGTTTGAACTCACAACCGTTATCTCAAGACCTGAGCTGAGACCAAGAGTTAGACTGTTTAACCGACTGAGCCCAAGCTGACCTGACTTCTGGTGGTACCCTCTCCCCTCGCTTCTGGCCCACCTGACACAGGTCCATGACAATGCTCTCGTGGATCTTCTGCCATAAGTGAGCTCGGAAGATCTGGATGAGAGAGATCTTCAGTGTGGGGATCTTGCCATGCATGAAGATACCAGTCAGGTCCAGCTGCACCTGAAAGCCTACATATACCTGACGGGAAAGAGAGAGGGAGAGTGACACCAGGTATCAAGACACTTGTTCTTGGGACACAATGAAGGAAGCAGAAACACTTGTTTTCAGCTTCCCGTCTTCCGGGTCTAGCAATCACACTCACATTGGCTCGGTTGATGGTTGGAGACCACCAGAGGGTGAATCTACGATTGGGAATCTGGTTCAATCCTGATCGCTGAGCATTGGTTAGCTTCTTCCACTTCATAGACTCCTCGAAACCACTGGCCTTCTCCCTGGGAAAAAGAGACCAGGTAAAGTGATGCTCTGCCATTTCCCAGAAAACACCGCAGAACACAAAGGCACAAAACAGATGAACTCAGGTTATGACAGGTTACCGTAAGGGGAGAAGAAAATCCTCACCAGAAAAGCCCCTCCCAGGTAGGGAAGTAAGTGCCCTTGAAGAGTGTGTGTTCCAGAATGCCTTCCACACCACCCAGGGCCTGGATCATGTCTGTACGGTAGTTGTTCAGGTTCCAGAGCTTCCCATCATGCCGCTGGTGTGTCCACCAGAAAGGGTTCTGCTTCAAAACCTAGATGGTAAGGCAAGCACCATCAAGCTCCTGGGTGTCTACTGCCCCAGATTCCCGGCGCAGCCGTGGATTCTTCTAATGCAGGGAAAATCTCTCTACTACCCCCTCCACGTACCTGGTACTGCTTAAAGTCAGTTCGAACACGCCAGCCTTTATCATAAGCCAATGTGTGCCGGTCCTTCTGGAAAAGGGTGTTGATTCGAGGAATGCCACGATCCCACGAATCCTCTAGATCTTCTAAGGTCAGTCGTCTATCAAAGAAAAAATACTGACGTCAAAGAGTTTACTCAGCATTCCTCTCTGGCCAAGGACAGACGGGTCAGATGTAGAACCTACTTCCCTGGTCTCCATAAAAATATAGCACGCTCTGCTCCTGACCTCCATGCGCACCCCGACAGGACTACTATGCCTTCCTGGATATGTACCTGTTCTGAGCAATGGCCTCTTGTCTCTTCAGGGCATACTCAGCCCAGACGCGCTGAGAATCAATGAACTCGCTCTCCCATGGCTGTATGTAGCGGTACAAGTTGGGAATCAGCTGGTCTTCTTCGTGGCTCATTCCTGAACGAAAGTGTGTGATACCCACATCTGTCTGCTTGGACCACCTGTTTGGGGGGCACAACCAAGGTTAGAGAAAAAATAAACCTACAAGTAAAGAAACGTCACCTTCCCTCAGGGTCCAGCAAGGTCTCCAAGCAAGTCCTACCTGAGGTCAGACTGGGGGATGAGCACGTGGCCCATTGAGAGCATGCCGAGTCCACCCAACTCCTTCGGGGTGTAGAACACAACAGGAGGGAAACGACTTGGCATCTTGGAGTTGAGGCCAATCTTGATACGTGTCTGGATCTTGTTCTCACACTTCACCAGCAAGTCCAAGAGCTCCTGGGTGTTCACTACAGCCTCCCGGAAGTACGTCATGAGGCCAATAAGAGCAGTGTTCCACTTATTCACAATCTGAAAATAGTGGGCAAAAAGTTAATTACAGGTGAGCCATGGGAGGGGAGAGGCAGTGGGGACTTACTTGGTCTGGTTAATTATATTCTTCCTAGATCTCAAGGGATATCTGGGCTCAGTGTCTTTAGGAAGTATATGTAAGTCAAAACCACTAGGAGATGCTATTTAAGACCCACAGGAATGGCTATAAAACAGTGACAAGTATTAGCAAGAATGTGAAGAAAATGAAACACTCCTAGGCCGCCTGGGTGGCTCAGTCGGTTGAATGTCCGACTCCGACTTCCACTCAGGTCATGATCTCGAGGTTCGTGGGTTCAAGCCCTGTGTAGGGCTTTGTGCTGACAGCTCAGAGCCTGGAGCCTGCTTCGGCTTCTGTGTCTTCCTCTCTCTCTGCCCTTCCCCCATTCATGCTCTGCCTCTATCTCAAAAATAAATAAACATTAAAAAAAAAAAAAAACCAAAAAGAAAATGGAACACTCTACTATTGGTGGTGGTGGAAAAACAACCTGGTCGTTTAAAAGGTTAAACAGAATTACCGTATGATCTAGCAACCCTACTCTTACGTATATAAACAAGAGAAACGAAAATAAACATCTGCACAAAAATCTGTACACAAATGTTCACAATTGCACTATTCATAATAGTCAAGAAGCAGAAAAAACTCAAATGTCCACCAACTGACAAAGATAAACAAAATGTGGCATATCCATATAATGGAATATTATTCACCTGTGAAAAGGATACTTCAGGTATTGATGCATGCTACAATGTAGATGAACCTTGAAAACATGTTAGGTGAAAGAAACCAGATCAAAAAAGGTCACCTATTGTACAATTCCATTTATATGAAATATCCAGAATAGGCCGATGCATAGAGACAGAAAGTAGATTCATGACTGTCAGGAGCTGAATGGGGGGGAACAATGGGGAGTGAATGACTGCTAATGGATACAGGGTTTCTTTTGGGGTGATGAAAATATTCCAGAATTAGACAGTGGGGATGGCTGCACAATATATACTGAAAACCATGGAATTGTACATTTTATTATTTTTTTTAATTAAAAAAAAGTTTTTTAACCTTTATTTTTGAGAGTGAATGACTGAGAGAGAGAGAGCCAGAATGAGGGAGACAGAGGGCCCAAAGCAGGCTTTGCGCTGTGAGCATAGAGCCCAACGTAGGAGTCAAATTCATGAACTGTGAGATCATAACCTGAGCCGAAGTCAAGAGTCGGACGTTTAACTGACTGAGCCACCAGGTACCCTGGAATTGTACATTTTTTTTTTAAAGTGTAAATTTCATCTCAATAAAAAAATCAACCAAGGCAATATAAACACTTAAAAGCAAATATAGTAAGTAATCCTGGGATGGGTGGGGGAGAAAAAGGGATGAGAAAAATTACTAAAAATTAATAGAGGGAATAAGAACTAATGAGGGCCACAGAGAAATTGCCCACTATAAACAACTAGAAAACTAAACAAAATCTATAAAAGAGCACTTCAGACAACTGACAAATCGGCAACACAGCCCATGACCCTTGAGGAAAACGAGACAAATGAAGTGAACTCCACAACTGCCCCCAACCTACTGCTCACTGAGCTCCCAAGCTGCAGCATGCACACGCAGGGGTCAACAGAAACAGGGCCCAACGGTCTCGCTGAATTGAAGAGACTGAGATTAGAGTTCTCAGGAGGCCAAGGCAGCTACAAGAAGCAAGGTCTCCAAGAGATTTCTGGAGCTCCATGAAGGGATTCCCCATGATTCTGGAGGAGTACCAATCTGTATGGAGTCAAACGCCAAGAACGCCGCCAGAGATGAGAAAGCTGAGCAGGTCCCACAGGTCACATAAGGCTGGCGGCAGTGTGTGCTCCCACCAGCCGCGGCAGAGAGAACCTGTGATACATGGGACTTGGGGACAGTCCCCAGAAGGTTCTCAACCTAGCAGCGGAGGTTCATTAGCCCCAAGGGGTGCTATATAGAGTTGCAATAACCACGCTAAAAAGCAAGCTTTAAAGGATCAAACTAATCCACAAGTGACTGAACTGCACACCAACACAACTCGACACTCTTTAACAAAACATAAAAAACCTATAATGTAAAATTCAAAATTTCTAGCATGTAATAAAAAATTATCATTCATGCAAAAAAGTAGGAATGAATTATTCATAACCAGAAGAAAAATCAATCAACAGAAACAGACCTAGCAAATAACACGGTGATGAAGTTAGTAACCAAGGACCTTAAAATTAAAATAGCTATTTAGAAAACCTTATGATTACGCTTGAGTACAGAAAGAAAACTATAAACATGGTAAGGAGAGAACGTATTAAATACCTAGATGGGAACTTTCCAGAGATAAAAATTACAACATCTGAAATAAAAAAATACACCGATGGACTTAATGACACTGTAAAACTGCAAAAGAAAACAATGATTTACACTTAATAGAAATTAAGGCAAAATAAACACTTTCCCAGACAAACAAAAGCAGAATGCATTCGCTCCCAGTAGACCATTACAAGAAACGTTAAAGGAAATTCTTTAAGCAGCATGAAAACAACACCAGATGGAAATGTGGATTTCATCAAACAACGGAGACTACCAGAAAAAGTATGTGAGTAAAATGTAAAAGATACTTTTGCTCATTTTGTAATATCTATAAAAAATAAAGGCTGTTTAGAACAAAATTAGTAATGTTGTATTTATAATACAGGTAAAGTTAAAACATATGACAAAAATACTACAAAGAATGAAAGAGAAAATGGAAGTATAATGCTGGGAGGTTCTTGCACTGTCTGTAAAGTGGTCTTAGTAGAAGACTAATGGTCACAGTAGACCGTGGTAAGTCAGTGAGGCACAGAGCAACCAATAAAAAAAATTAAAAAAAAAAAGTGCTAGGGCGCCTGGCTGGCTCAGTCAGTAGAGCATGCAACCCTTGGTCTCGGGATTGTAAGTTTGAGCTCCATGTTGGGTGTTGAGTCCTTAAAAATAAATCGTAAAAAAAAAGAAAAAAAAAGTGTAGTTACCAAGCGAAGACTGAAATAAAACAAACAAGCCCACTCAGGGCACCTGGCTGGCTCAGTCGGTGGAGCATGAAGCATGCACTTCTGAGCTTGGGGTTAGGAATTCAAGCCCCATGTTGGGCATAGAGATTACTTGAAAAAATAAAATCTTAAAAATCAACAGCAATAATCCAAAAGAAAGTGGGAAAAGAAAAAAGCAGAACAAGAATGAAAGATACATGATAGCAAATTTATTATTTTTTTAATGTTTATATCTGAGAGAGAGAGTGTGTGAGCAGGGGAGGGGCAAAGAGACACAAAATCCAAAACAGGCTCCAGGCTCTGAGTGGTCAGCACAGAGTCCGACTCGGGGCCCGAACTCACAAGCCATGAGATCATGACCTGAGCTGAAGTTGGATGCTTAACTGACTAAGCCACCCAGGCGCCCCTCACGATGGCAGATTTAAACCTAACTATACTGGTAGTTCTATTAAACTTAACTAGACGTTAAAAGTAAAAAGATGAAAAAGATACCCATGCAAACACAAAACAAAGCTTGAGTAGTAGCACTACTAGCAAAGTATCTATGTATCTATGTGCATCTGTAAGGTCCATTTCTAATTCCAGCTGTCTCTACAGGTACCTGATAGCATTCAATGTGGACACTCCCCTGGTCATCACTTGTATTCAGGTTCAATGTTCCCTGAACAAAATGTTTGTCAGTTTGCATTCTGGTATCAATGAAATGGCTCCCCTCTCCCCTAAGCCTAGTATCTTAGATGAATTCCTTGTTGGTTTTCCATCTGCAAGCCAATTACATTTTGCCGAACTTTCAGTTGTGTTCAACAAGATGTCCTGATCGTTGCCTTTTTGTACAATTACAACCTACTTGTTATGTGAGTAATTTTGTTTTGACTAAATATTTTTAAGAGTTCCAGATTTCTGAACTTCAGAAATTCTTCATGCTCCAAAATATATAATTTTCTTGAAAATGTCGTGTGGCTCTATGCTAAAAGTTTGGATGTCTCTAATAAACTGTGTCTCTGAACAACCTCTTCCAAAAACAAAACAAAAAAACCCAGCAAAAACAAAAAATGGACCTGAAAGAGGAAATAAATCCACAATTGTAGTTGGAGATTTCCAAGACTTTTCTCTCAGTAACTGACAGTAGACAAAAGTCATTAAGAATATACAAGACTGAACAACACAATCATTCAATCTACTGGACCTAACTGACATTTATAACACCCTCTACCCAAAAGAAAATACAGATTCTTTTCAAGTACACATAAGGCAGTTGTCTAGACAGACCATGTACGTAGACCATAAAACAAGTATTAAGACATCTGGAAAAACAAGGATCATACAAAATATGTTTTCTGACTATAATAGAACTACACTAGCAACTAATAACAAAAATACCTGGAAAACCCTCAAATATTTTAAAATTAAACAGCATACTTCTATTTTTTTTTAATTTTTTAAATGTTTATTTTTGAGAGAGAGAGAGACACGCAGAGCACAAGTGGGGGAGGGGCAGAAAGAGAGAGAGAGACACAGAATCTGAAGCAGGCTCCAGGCTCTGAGTCATCAGCACAGAGCCCCATGTGAGCCTCGAAACCATGAACCACAGATTGTGACCTGAGCTGAAGACAGGCGGGTAACCAACTGAGCCACCCAAGCGCCCCTAAACAGCATACTTCTAAATAACATATAGGTGAAATAAAAACTCTCAAGGGAAATTAGAAATATTTTGAACTGAATGAAAATAAAAACCCAACTTATCAAAATCTGAGGGATGCAGCTGAAGCAGTGCTAAGAGGGAAATTCATAGCAGTGAATGCTTATATTTAAAAAGAAAGATCTCAAAATGATCTAAACCTAACCTTTTACCCTAAACCAGAAAACTATAGAGCAAATTAAACCCAATGTAAGCAAAAGGAAAGATACATTTTGAAAACAATGAAGTAGAATAGAGAAAAATAAAAATCAATGAAACCAAAGGTGGTCTTATAAGCTTTAAAAAAAAAAAAGGCAAACTACAAAATACCAAAAGATATAATCAAGATTTTAAGGTAAGGAATACGTTTTCTGGACAATTACTGAAGTGCAAGATCACACTGGCTGGAGTTACCACAGAAATTAGCCTTGAGCAAACAGCTGTCTTCAGATAGGCAAGTTAACACAGGTACTTCAGAGTTAGGTTAACAGCTTGAACCAAATCACAGAAGCTACACTGAGCATTTAGCTTGTACCCAGGATGAACCAACCAAGACAACAGATGTACAGAAAGGAAGGTCAGGGGCCTGACGGGGCTAGATCTGGGAGTAAATGCAAATAGACTTCAGTAGGACAACTGTGAGGCTTAGTAAGTTCTAGGACTGTAGTTGGTTCTAGGCACTGCCAGCTGCATGGTTTTTATCACAGAACACAGTTCTATACTGCAGTTATCAGTACTTTGTTCCTGGAGGGGAGTAAGTGTGAATTCACAAGAAGTACCACAGTCCTTTACAAGTAACAGGAGTATTCCACATTCCTTCACAATAGCAGGTGCCTGGGTGGCTCAGTTGGTTAAGTGTCCAACTCTTTGATTTCAGCTCAGGTCATAATATCACAGTTTGTGAGTTTGAGCCCCATGTGGTACTCCACGCTGTGAGCTTGGGATTCTCTCTACCTCTCTCTCTGCCCCCAACCCTGCTCTCTTTCTCTCTCAAAATCAATAAATAAAACATAAAAAAAAAAAACTTCAAAAAGAAAAAGAATAGCAGGAGTTGCTGGGGATTCAGGGAGGCAGGAAAGAAAATGCCAGAGTGACTACATGTGCTAGGTACCACGGTAAGAACTTTACATACAGTATGCCTTTAAGTCTTCGTAAAAGAAACAAATTCAACTTCTACAACTCATCCAACACACCTCATGACCCACTTGGAAGGGAATGTGGAAAAATAAAAATTGATGTTAGGATGACAGGATTCTAGATATTTTCTTGGTCTTGTTAGTATTTTTAGGGCAGTGAAAACACTTCATATAATAGTGGATATATGTCATCACACATTTGTCCAAACCCACAGAATATACACCAAGACTGAACCCGAAAGTATACCATGGCCTTTCGATGATTATGATGTGTTGGTGTAGGTTTTTCCTTGGTAAAAACTGTAGCACTGTGGTGAGTGATGTTAACAGAAGCGGCTACACATGTACGGGGACACGGAGAGTTCATGAGAAATCTCTGTCCCTTCCTCTCAATTTCACCATAAAACTAAAATTGCTTTTAAAAATTAAGGCTAAAAATAAATAACGTAAAATAGGAATCAAAACAAAACTCAAAAAAGAACAGAGAAATACATCTCCTGCCAGCCAAAGATGTTCTTGTGAGGCCTTTCCCTCAGGCTTTAGGCTTCAAGTCACCCGGACATGCCGGAAGGGACGCCTCAGTGAGGGAGGCGGAGACGGCGGCATTGGGAAGGCAGCGAACCAAGCAGGAAGGCAGCCGTAAGGCCCTTCGGAACCTGAAGCCGAGTAGACTGCACCTCATAAGTCAGACTGCACCCCATCATTGGTATCCCCTTTCTAGAGAGAGAACTGAGGCCCAAAGTGGGTGACTCATCCAAGATCCCAACTAGTTATGTGACAGAGCCGTGATGTGAACTCCAATCTGACTTCTAACCACTATAGTAAATCGCCTCCCTAATCTTTGACATCACTCAGGCTCTCACCTCTCACACATCTACTCCCTTGATCCCTACACTCGAGACCACTGGCCTCTTCTAGTCTCTTCCTACCCACTACCCGCCGACCCACCAATAACCCAGTACCCCAATACGGGCCAGGACCCTTGATTCTCCTGCATGCAATGCCTCACCACTCCACAACAGTCCGATAGCAGAACCCCAATCCTGAATTACCACTGGAATATATCCACTTTGTCGATCCTGTCACGGAGTAGCTGAGTGCTTCTGGGAAGCACTCACACTCGCAGCTGTCTTCTATTTTCCTGAAACCCACTGGGAGCACACAGTGTCTTCAAACACCGTACCATACCCTTACCACTGTGACCAATCCAGGCCAGCTGAAATATTCGGTATTTGTTATGACTTCCCATTCAACCTTACTTTCACATACATCCATCCTCTTTTCTTTTAGGTTCAGAGGGGGGTTCCCTCTGCTTGCCCTTTACTCTGCCCCCACGCAACTCCAGGGAGCACTCTCCATCTCCATCACTTCCTGCACTGGTCTCCTGCACCCTGAACCGCTCCTGGCTCCTTCCTAATGGGAACATTCTGCAGTCGTTTAAAAATACTGCTTTGACCTGTATCTCCCTCTAGGTGGCATCTCACGTCCTTCCTCTTACTCCAGCTCTGGCAATCTGACAGTCCTTGCTGTCTCCACTCCCTCACTTCCCATAAAGCCTCACCCGCTGCAATCTGGCTTCTATCCCCACTATTTCTCAAACAGCTCTTGCTAAGGTCACCAATGACGTCCTGACTGCCAAATCCAATGGCTACTTCTCAGGCCTTATCTAACTGAAACACTCTTAGGCAACTGACCCTGTTAAACGCCCGCCCCGATTCCTGACATCCTTGGCTCCCATGACCCGGCACTCTCCAAGTCCGGCCCTGCTGCTGCTCAGTGTGTCCCACGGTTCCGAACCCGTCCCTCTGCTCGTCTCCTTCCTTCCCCTGGCAAGTCTTGCTCACTCCTGAGCTTTAAACCACCTCCTTCATGTGACAGACTCCCAAACCTACATCTTCAACCCAGCTTATCTTCTCCAAGCTTCAGACTGCAAAGTATCTCCACTTGGACACCCCACAGGAGCCTCGAAGTTACCCTGACTGCTCTTCTTTTCTCACCTCTTTTCTCTCTCTGAAGCTTCAAGCTCAAAGTATTTTTCAGCAAATCTAAGAGATCATCAATTTAAGAGGCATCATAGGGAAAACACACACACACGTATCTATATATGCTTATCTTAGAACTGAAAACATAGGATATAAGAAGTGCCTGCCAAACAGCCTACTCTGGAAATTCTTAGAAACCTCAAACTTTTAACATCCTGAACGAAATCCATTTATCCTCCCTCCTAGACCTGCTCTTCTTCCTGTACTCTTCCGGTTGGTAGTGCCAACATCCACCTGGTCAACCAAGCAAAACTGAGTGTTATTTTCCTTTCCATCTGGCATCCCACCAGAACGAGGCTCTGCGGATTTTACCTGCTACCTACTTATCAGACCTGCTCCCGTCTCCTCACTGCTCTCATCTCCACCATCAGGATGTCAGCAAAAATCCCCGAACTTGACCTCCCACCATCTTCCTCTAAACCCATCTTCCTCACAGCTACAAGAGTGAAGGACCTAACACAGAAAGCTAGAAAAGTCACTCCCACACTTAAGAACCTCACAGGATTCTTTGGACGCCTGAATGGCTCAGTCAGTTAAGCACCTGACTCTTGATTTTTGACTCAGGACATGATCTCACAGTTCGTGACATTGAGCCCTCCATCAGGCTCTGTGCTGACAGCATGGAACCACTTGGGATTCTCTCTCCCTCTCTCTCTCTGCCCATCCCCTGCTTGCATGGGTGCAAGTGCTCTCTCAAAATAAACAAACATTAAAACAAACACACACACACACACACAAAGACCCTCACAGGACTCTTAAGGCATAACTGCCCCCCATGATCTGGCTCTTGATGATCTATCCAGCCCCGATCTCCTAGCAGCCCCTACTCCGTAACTGTACTCCAGTAAAGCCTGAAATCTGCACGGCTCCACACTTACCATGCTTCAGTTACCTGTCCATACCTAAGGCTGAAGGCATGCCCTCCCTCATCTACCTCATCACGTTATTTCTTCAGGAAGCCTTTCCTCTCTCTCCTAGACTAGGCCAGAGTCATTAGCTTGAGTGTTCTCACAGTTCCAAATAACACCACAGCTTTATAAACGCTACATCCTATTATAGTTCCCTTGTCTATGGATGCATCTAACTAGGCAGATGAGCTCAAAGGTACATGCAGAGTGTGCACAGAGCCTTGAATGCAGTCGTTATCTACAAACACCAATGGAATGAAGGAGTTACATAATTCTTGTTACCTGACCCTTGGAGACAATGAACCAACCTGAAAAGATAAACTTTCCCCCTGTACTGTACTCAAAATGTATGAGTAATTTTAAGAAATACTAAGGGGCCATGGTTGGCTCAGCCAAAAGAGCATGTGACTCTTGATCTCAAGGTCATGAGTTTGAGCCCCACGTTGGGTGTAGAGATTACTTAAATAAAACATTAAAATTTCTCTCTTTTTGGTATTACTGATGTTCTTGAGAGCATCAGCCAAGACATTACATGCACCAGTATGGCACCATGGAAAGACGGCAGGAAGAGTTTTTAAACCTTGCAGAAACCTAAGTATACACTGTTAACAAATCCCCAGGTTATTTTTTCTTAATTCCAGCTGCCTTCAGGTAGGTGTTTGCAAGAAACTGAAGGGGAAAACAAACACTAATTATACTTGCTTTTTAACATACACAGTTTCTGGTTAAGAGAGGCGCTATATGAATAGATAATAAGCCCCCTGGGAAAATGCAAAAAAGTCAAGTTTTGTTCAAATTAAAGAATCCACCTCTACTCTTACCTTAACTCAGAGTCACCACACGGACAATCCCTACAGGGTAGTCTCAGAAAGGAACTGAGTTGATTTGACACTGTAAGCTGCTGTACCATAAAGCACGGAAACTGGTACACTGAGCCAAGCCGGGAAAAAAGGAGAGCAAACCAAGGGAAGAGTTCAAAAGGGTATGAGGTGGATAGAAGACGTGAGGGAGATTGGGGCTGACTGACTTACATACCTTCGTGAAGGTGGTGGAGCCAGAGGCCATCAGAATTTGACGCACACGGTTGTGGAAACGCTGCATTGACTCATCATCCACTCGCAGGAAACACTGAGCTGTCCGCTCCTTAGTAACCTAAATCACACGGTCAAGGTTAATCTGTCTCTGATACTGCCATGTAAGCAAGGACCAACTCTGATATCCCCCCGCCCCCACCACTAAGCCCTACCCATCCAGCGAGGCTCAACTGACTGATACTGCAAAGGTGTCCTGTTCCTCTCCCTATGTACCCTAGAGGCACGGGGGTGGAAATGCTACTTCTAACCCCCTTTCCAGACTGTACCTCATTCTGTAGGTTCCAGACTCCATCCTTGTGAGTGAACTCCTCATAGCTGGTGCGGCATTTAGGTAGGATGCGGCACTCAAAGCCACACATGTTGAACAGCAGGTTGGGGTTGTCCTTACTGTACACAGACACGAAGCTGTTCTCCCACTGAACTGTAGTCACGGACCGTGGCAGACGGTTCTTGATGTCCCAGAACACTGCCCGACCCCTGCGCACAGGGAACATATGGTCACATCAGTCTCCTGGAACTTGAAGGAATTTCCCTCAGGAGGCCAGACTGACAATGCTCTGATAGAGTACACTCCTCCCGCCCAGGACACAACGTCATAAATTGTGACCCTCTAACTGTTCTCTGGGTCCCTCAGACCAATGACCTTCCAGCTTCCACAGCCGTCAACTTAAACTCACAAGTTGACATCGTGCTTCATGAGGCGCATGCGGGCATCTCGGGGCCAGCACTTCTTGTTATTATAGCCGACGATATTTTCATTGTTGGGGTCAGGATGCTCGGTCAGGTAGCGCTGGATCAGGTCCCGAGCCTCATCTGCTGTGAACCTACACCAGGCAAGATGCACGTCTGAGACCCAAATAAACTGGGACCTCCTGAGACCTACGGCTCTGTGGATAGAACCCACCTCCAAAGCCCACCCTACTCATGGGACTTCATTCCCTTTTAGAGCCCCGACCCAGCAGCAGGAACCTTAGTTCCTCAACTAATGAACACTGGCTGCGTCCGGAGGCCGGGCATACACCTCGATGCCCTGCGAAGAGAAGAATCCAGGCAAGTCCTCACCTGAAGAAAATATGTATGCGATCGATGTATCTGCAGAAGAGACGGATGGGGTGGGCAGCCTCGGTGGCTATGTCCTGGAAACTGAGAAAGTCATTTGGCATCTGAGGGGGCCCAGCCATCTCGCTGGCCCGGTGCAATCCCAACACAAGCAAATCCATCACCAGGCCGTAATACTGCACGATGAAGGAGGCAAACTGCAGGCCTCTGATGATCCCATAAGAATTTGTATGGTTCATGTCCTAGAAAGAAAGATTTACGAACTCTTAGCGATTCTTGACCCAAGGCCATGTCCCAAGCCTCTCTGGGGCTTATCCTCTTTTGTTCTCCCTTCAGCAAATCCTAACTCAGGGAGCCAGACAGACCCCTTCCCCCAATTCCTTGTTACCCCGCCCCTAAGACATACCTTATAGTTGATGACGACGTTGTTCTTGGCTGTCATGTAGTCAGCTATGTTGTGGTCTACGATGAGTCGCAGCAGCCTATTAAGCAGGGTCAAGTCGATCTTTTCATACATCTTCTCGAAGCGTGATTCCAGCATGACATTGCACTCACCCTCACTTGTCTCCCACACATCCTGCAGGTTATTGATGCCTGAGGGGTAGTCAAGACAGGTGTACAGCAGGTTAGAAATTCCCATCCCGCGGCAGCTACCACAGTCCACAACCTCGTCGTACCGCCTTCTACCCAGGCGTGTGGACTGCTAGGAGTGCCAGCACTGTTCAGTTTCACATCAACGCCATTTCCCTGGCACCACGCAGCAAGAGTCAACTACACTGCCTGGATGAAACTCAATTCACCTCAAATCAACCCAATTCACCTCAATTCCCAAGGGCAAACCCAGCAAAATTTTACCTTGGCACCACTTGTAAACAAGCAGAGGGGGAGGTTCTGTGTCAGCAGGCTTGATCCACGGTGGGAAAAGGCGGCGCTTGTCAGCTTCATACCACAGGTACTGGTCCAGGTAGGCGTCCGTGATCTTCTCCAGGGGCTCCACATCGTATACCGGCACCAGGTGGCTATAGAGATCCATGAACTCAATGCCCACCTGCAGAACAGGGACGCTGGCTTACACGGATCCGCCAATCACTTACAGCAACCCACTACTCTTGGTGCCGTGAACGAATGCCAATAGAAAACTTGAGGGGGGGGGGGTATCTTACTTCTTTAAAGGCTCTCTGAGTGAGAAGGTGACGTTTGATGCGGGACAATGCCTCGTGGGGGTTGTCATAGGCTTGCTCGATCAGACCTAGCTCCTCCCTCTGAGACTGGTTTAACCGAGACTTCACACTGATAAGGAAACAGGAAAGATGAATGGAAAAACCAAGAAGGAAACCCAACCAGAAACCACTGAAGCTAAACCTTTCTTTGGACTGTAACAATGATGCTGTCCTTCCCACGCTCACCTTCCCAAAGGAATCCACCCTCTACTCCTCACCTGTAAGCTTCTTTGAGCCGCTCCAAGGCCAAGATGAGCAACTTGGTGTCATGCTTGTAGGAGAGTGGGGGGAATGGGATGGGTGAGAACCGCCGGCTCTCCAGCCAATGCACAGTGGTGGTATACACTGCCACCGCCTCCTCTGCTGTGATGTATGGCCCATCCTGCAAAGCAGACATGATAATTAGCCCCCTCGCTGTAGCCTAATCCCTACAGGACAAGGCACAGTCCCAATTCTGCACTCTATTCTCCTGCCGACTCCCCACACCCAGCCCAGCCTAAGCTGCCCAACCTTCAGGTAGTTGTGCTGCCGCTCCTGTTCTGCCTTTAGGTAGAGCCGAGTGAGGCGGCCCAGGTTCTTTTTGCAAACAGTCTTGTCCACAGTGGCTCCACGGCGGATCCGTTCTCGGTTGTAGTGGGCAGTGTTAGTCCACCAATCAGCCTTGGCTTTCACGTAGCGAAGGATCATATTCTCTATGGGTGTTGGAAGCCCAGGTACCTGAAAGTGCAAAAGGCACAGTGAGAAAGTGACAGGAGCCACATAGCTCCCAAAGGGAGTCTGAGAATAATAACATTTTTTTTAACTTGATATATTTCTGAGACAGAAACAGTACAAGTAGGGGAGGGACAGAGAGAAGGGAAGACACAGAACCTGAAGCAGGCTCCAGGCTCTGAGCTGTCAGCACAGAGCCTGATACGGGGCTAAAACCCACAAACCTGAGCCATGACCTGAGCCGGTGTCAGACATTCAACCAACTGAGCAACCTAGGAGCCCCCCCGTCCCTGACCTTTTTTCTTTTTTTTAAAGGGGAGGGGGAGGGGAAGGGAGAAGCCCAGTGCAGGGCTCCATCCCACAACCCTGGATCATGACCTGAGCTGAAATCAAGAGTCGGACGCTCAATCGATTCAGCTAACCAGGTGCCTCCGGAAGCAGTAACCCTAACCCTAGGAAGACGACATCCAGGTCTCCTTGGAGTTGGGGTCACACCCACCTTCCAGGGAATGTTTGCCTTCCAGCAGCGCCAGGCTTCACTGAGGTGCTGCAGGATCGTCCGGGCCTTGTTCTGTTTAATTCCCTCAGGCATCATGTCCAGAATGTCATGCATCACAGCTGCCCGAAGCTCAAGGTCAAAATGTGACTCTACTCGCTGCTTTGTTACAGTCTTTGCCACCCCCTTGGAGTGTCGGCCTAGAAATGAAAATCGATTAAAGGCAAGAGCCATTGCTCTCAGCGAGCCTCTACCAGCATTAGCCCTCGTTAATCATGGTTACACTGAAATCAACAGCGTCCGTGCGCCCAGCACATGCAAAAGAGACAAGCTACCTCAGATATTCACGACTATGCTTCTGAGGAATTTCCATCCTGCAAATCCAAGATAGCCTCAAGGCCCCAGAGTGAAGCCCAAGAAACAGAGTGCTAAGTCAGAATCACTGAAGATTGGGACTTAGAAGCAATCCAGCAGGAAGGGATTCTCAGTATTAAACAAGGGCAGGGGACAGAATGGGAGCGTATGATCTACCCTTGAAGTAATTAAAAAAAAAGTCGGACACAGAGAAAACCACTCACCTTCAAACTGTCGGGCCAGGAGGTTGCCCAGCCACCGCTCCAACAAAGGGGTGATGCCGCGCATGAAAAACAGCCAGACCCGCCAGCCAGCGGCCCAGAAGCCACAGCCAGGGCCCTTCCCTACAGGGCCCTGTGGCCCAAAGCAGAAATCAAGACTGTACGTTAGCAATTCTTTTAGAGAGCAATTGAAAATTGGGCACAAATAGGGACAAGAGGAACATATCAAAGACAATAAAAGGAAAAGAGGCAAAAATCCTGAACCTCAACATCTAAAATGGAGTAAGTGAGAAATTCTAAGGCAGACACCGGTAACTGAGACTCCCTATTTAAAGGTGGGCTTCTGGGGGAAGCGTTAAAGTATACACAGTGAGGGCAAGTAAGGACGGACTGAGGGCCTCCAAACGGGTCCCTTGGAAAAGCCCTGACTAGACAGAGAAGTTACAATGGACCGAAGTAAGTGCGTGGGGGCGGGGTCCCACCGTGTTGAAGCGGTAATAGATGAGATGTTTCAGGTCCTTGCACATGCGAATCTGCCGCATCAGCTTGTACTTGTAGCGGTACATGCCCGTCAGCTGCCCCACGTGGGCGAAGATATACTGCAAGCCGTCTGCCAGCTGCAACACAATCACCCGTCAGGCCGGAAGCTAGGGCCTGGGCCTCGCGCAGCTTCCCCACGGGGGCAGGGACCGGGGCCACCCGGCCTCACCTGGAAGGCGTCCACATTGCCCAACCGATACTGCACATGACTGTCGACCACCAGCTTGGTTAAACGCAGAACTTCTCGGCAGAGATGGAAAGCATTCCCAAAACGCGATTTCTTTCTTTCCTGGAGAAGATACCAAAAACAGAAAAAACACTAATTAGGAATGGTCCAAACTGGATGTACCCCTTCCCGAGAGGATGAGCAAAACCAGTAACATCCCTCGAACCCAGAAGACCCTTAAGGGGAACTGCAGACACCTTGGTGGTGAGGGTCTTGACAGGCTTAAGATTGAAGTTGTAGTCCAGGTGCAGATAGTTGAGGTTCTTACGGTGAATGAGAAGGTTGAGCATGTTGTAGCCCTGGCGGCAGACCTGTAGCCCCACCTCCACCCAGTCCAGCTTCGTGGACTGAAAGAATTTGGTGGCTTTGAAGGAACGGAACAGGTACCTGGGGTGGGAAGAAGAGGGAGAGTGAGAGTTAGCTGCTGATTATGTTTGGAACAAAAGCCTGAGCGATGACCCTCGGGCACTTTACCTCTTCTTTTGGGCTTTAGGGGGCCGGTGCTTCAGGGCATTCAGCACATAGTACTTAAGCAGTTTCTGGTAGGAGACTCTCACTTTCACGGGCTGCCCAGCAGGACAATGCTCTCGATACCTGGGAAAACAAGCCAACCTGAGCTAGCCCATCTCTCCTTCCAGTCCCTCTGGGAAAGGCTGCGAGCCCACCCAGTGGTAGCGTTTTCTCCAATACGTTCATTACCACCCCCCCAGACAGAAGTCTTACCAGTTCTTGACGAGGGGGATGTCCAGGGCCCGGCGGGTGCGGCCGGAGCGTAGGTTGAAGGGCCGCGGGGCCCAGAGGAGGGCAATGCCATTGGCTGTATTGTCTGTGTAGAGGGGTGTGTCCTTCAGGAAGGGCTCCACAAACTCTGGGAGCTCAAACTCCTCCTCATCATCAGGCAACGGTTCCTGGCTCTGTAAGGAGAACCCCCAAGGGTTCAGCTCCCACTGAACTTGGCAGAGAATTGGGATGAGAGGGAAACTCTCTGGGGCCAAGCACAGTGGCTACATCTGCCATGGAAACTAGGCTGCCAGACAAGAAAAGCCCTAAAGGGCGAAGGCAAAGGAGGCCAAGGGAGCAGAGAACAAGCCAGGGCCAACCAGGAAAGCAAGCATCACTGCTCATGCCCCAACTGGCTCATCACCAAGGGCCTCCCGAGGAGCCCCGGGACCTTAAGAAGTACACAATGCAATCACCTCCTGTCCAAGCTCCAAAAACCGGGCTGGGGGAAGGACATCTTTTAAGAACACTATGGGACATGGGAAAATATCAAAAACATTATCCCAAGTATAAAAGACCAATCACAAAAGATCACATACTGTAAGATCCCATCTGTATGAAATCTCAAGAATAGGCAAATCTACAGAAAGATTAGTAGTTGCCTAGGCAAGTGAGGTTCAACAGAAAGAAAGAGTGACTACTAATGGTACGAGAATTTCTGGGATGACGAAAATGTCCTAAAATTGCCTGTAGGGATGGCTGAACTACTCAGAATACACTAAAAACCACTGAACTGTACACTTTAAATAGGTGAGTTACACGGTATGTGAACTAGATTTTAATAAAAGGATTTAAAACAAAAGTCACAAAGCAAACAGACCAGAATATACAGAAAGTCCCAATCACAGAAACGCAGATTATACCAGTAACTTGGTTTGAGCCAAGTGCCAAAGTGTCAAACTAGCTTAAAGCTCAAGAGGAACGCTAAACAGGATGACGAACATGTCTCCCTCTAGCTGAACTTTCATCTAGTACCGCTTGAGCCACAGTTAGGAAATTTCTCTTGGAAGAACTAAGGTCGAATGTTCCCTCTTCTCACCTTGACGGAGTGCCTGTGAGAAATTGGGTTGATCAAAGGATCGAAGTAGAAAGCTGGCAGATCAGGATCCTCGGTTTTGATGAAGACGACATTAGGAGTGTGGTACCTAAAATGGAGGAAGAATCGGCTCAGCGTCTCCTACCCCTCCAGCCTGCTCTCTTCCCCAACATGGACGCTAGCTCTCACCAGGTGAGGTGGACGTGGTGTGGGAGGTTGTTGTACAGGTAAGGAAAAGCAATCTTGTATTCAGTGCGGATGGGCTGCCGGATGATGATTTTGTTAATATCGTTGAACTCATTCCAGTCTTCATCCCTAGGGTACAAAAGCAAGGATGAGCAGACCAGCTGACAAATTTGGAAACTATAAGCATTATCCCAAGGATCAAGATTAGACTTTATTCGACCCAAGGTGCCTAAAATCCCTACTCTCTTCAACTTACTGGAGGTTGATGTCTCGAACAAGAGGTTCAAATTTGGGGCCTCCAGGAATGGCCATATTGAGCGCCTTGGAGGTAAAGAAGGCCTTCAAATCAAACAGATAGAAATAGTTGTCATCTACCAAGTCTGTCAGGAGCTGATTGGCCAGACGGTAGAGAGTGGACATCATGGGCAGTGTGAACTGCCAACGCTGGTAAGTGGAGCCATTCACATACCTAGGAATAAAAGACAGGCCTCTGTCAGTGAGGTATACCAGCTGGCCAAGCCACTCTACCTACTGCTCTCCCAGAACTCCTGGAGTTCCAAAACTCTCACAGGAGCAGTAACCTAACCATTACTCACTTCCGGCTGTCCCTCAAGGGCTGGTGGTCATAGAACCAATCCAATACAGGGGCATCCTCCTCAGGGTCCAGTTCGAGCTGAATGGCCTCCAGTGGTTCAACATCTAGGATGTTGTCAGCATAATCCAAAGGGGGTTCTTCATCATCAAAAGGGGGGAAACGCATCCTCTTGAAATGCCTCCTGTCTCTTTTCTCACGGCGCATCATAATCCACATCGACCTAGAAGCCAACAATGTCATACTACATGGTTTCTGCTCACTGCCCTAACACCCCACCCCCACCCCCATATTCCAGCCCTTCTCACCCCCACTGGGAGATGTAGACAGGCTCAATGACCCAGGGAATCTCGTTGACAAAAGAAATGGCTCCAGTGATGTGGTACAGCACGGGCACATCTCGAATCTGCTCCCAAGGCATAGGCATGTTCTCCAGGAGTTTGAGTACTGCATGGGGCATATACTTTAAGGCACTGCAACATTAGGGAGAAAGACGATTACAAGTGACAAGGTGTTCTGCTACCTGCGCCACGCAGAGAAGCCACATGGTATCACAGTACTGCATCCCACAGAAAAGCTTGTCTTACAGTCCAAAGTCCCAAACTTAGCGTGCAGGCCCGCCTTGACCAGGAGCCCTGCTTCCTCCTATTCAACTGTGCCACTCTTCCTGTTAAACTTCACAGTCCCACAATATTGGGCTTCTTTTCCCATAGATATAGCTTTCAGGCTGTCACACATGCTACACCCTCTGTTCCTTCCCATTAATAGTAACAACAAGAGGCGCCTGGGTGGCTCAGTCAGTTGAGCGTCCAACTCTTGATTTCGGCTCCGGTCATGATCCCAGGGTCATGGGATTGAGCCCCATGTCAGGCTCTGCGCTGAGATTCTCTCTCTCTGCCGCTCTCCCCCACTTGCAGTCTCTCTCTCCCAAATTAAAAAAATAAACAAACCAATATTAAATAAAATTGTTCATCTTAAAAAAATAATAAAATATTTGTCATACTTTATTGTAACCAGTTCTCAAAAAATACTTTTTATAAATAAACATATATGGCTACCTTTTTCTTCCTTTTTTTTTTTAACAGTTACCTTAGACCTTTAAGGGGCTGACATTTTTGTGTCTAAATGGAAGAGAGATTTGCTAAGGCATTTATACCAGTATCCGCTCAGCTGGGGAGCACAGAAAAACAAGAGTATAGAGGCTTCAGGAGTTAAATATCCTGAACCTCAGAATTCTGGTCACTGAGGAGTTACCGCCACCAAGAATGCAGTGTCCTGTTCTGGGTTTCGACCCATTCAAAGACAGGGACATCTGAACATAGCTTCAACAAGACAAATTAGAGGCAGATCGAGGAAAAAAAATCAGGACAATCAATTATCACAGAATCCTAGTTTTCTCCCTTCGCTTATAACCACCAAGACGGGCTGTCGTAGAGGATTCCTGTCCCCAAATGAGAGAGCTGCTATCCAGGCCTACAATCTATGGGACAGGAGCAAGGGAAAGGGGCCAAACTGCAAATGAAAGAATTCCAAAAGGTTCCTTACCCCAAGTAGACCCTTTTGTCATGGCGGAACTTTCTGTTGGTCATGTCTCCATGGTCTCGAATGATCTTCCGAACGTGTTCCGGGGGCATGTCTTCCTTCTGAGCATCCACAAATCCAAACTTCCGCTTTTCCGCATAGCGCTTGGCCTGCAATTGCTGCCATTTTCGGGCTACGAAGACACCTCAGCTTAAAGATCTACACACCCGTAGCCTAATCCTCCCCACCTCTTGCCCCGGGGTAAGCTCCTGTCAGGATGTATGAGGAAGCGGTGGGCGTACAGTAGACGTACTCCCTGCCAATTCTCTTAACCTCATTCGGCTTTATCTATCACATGTGTGACTGTCTGACAGTCTTGTTACATATTCTTAAGTTTTTTTATTGTCTACCTCCCTCATTGCAACTTAACCTTTGTCAGGGTAGGGTTTTATGTTGTTGTTACCATTGTGTCCCCATTGGAGCTGTGTCTGCAGAAACAGATACCTTTAACTACTCTATTAGATAAAAAAAAAAAGGGGGGGTGGCTATAAGCGCTGACAGCTAATGCCCTAACGCTTAACAAAACGGGGAAAAGAACCAAACCCGCTGCGCGCACGCGCACACCCGCCCTAAGCCTCCGGGCCCGCAGGCGCCGCTCCCACACGCGTTCTTCACCTTTTTCCTGCAGCTTCTCCTCCGACATGTAGTCTGGCAACGGGGCTAGAGGGCCGGGCACCGGGTTACCCGGCCCTCGGTAAGGAAATACTCCGGCCATTCCCGGAGGATCTGGGGGACAGAGAAAGAAAAATTGTAACGAGCAATAGGCCCCGGGCCCACCAGGAACGCGTCGACACCCCCGACCTGCAGTCCCGCTTTGCTCAGAGTATGCCCAGCCCGGCCCAGCCCAACCTTCAGGCCTTTCGGCCCGACACCCTCATGCGTCCCGCAGCCCAGCCCTTAAAGCCCGCCACGAACCCCCAAAAGCCCCCACACAGGTAGCCGCTTTCTTCGCAGCACAATGGCGGCAAACCTACGTCCGCTGTGCGTTCCCAACGCCGGGAAGTACGCAACGCTCGTTCAGCAGTCGATCCAATAGGCGCCCATGTGCCCAGACGGATTAGAGAGCTCACCAATTAGAGTTCCACATAGGGCCAGAGGGGGCGGGTCCATAGGCGGAAAGATTAAAACGCAGAGGGTGGGGTCGGGTAGGTGCAAGCCCCGCCTCTCGCCTTTTGCAGGCTGTTATGGGGACCTGTGATAGATGGATCTCGCCTTCTAATCTCCGGTTGGGGTCCATCAGACTACGACAGACTTTATTTTTGAAAAATAAATTTGTTAAAATCTGCACATGATACTGTGTCTAGTTTCATAAATGTAAACTTGAGGTCCGCTAGCTCGGAGTCCATCCTTCCTTTGTTCATGCATGCATTCATTCATTAAGCCATCATTTATCAGCTCAGTATCAGGGGCTGGAAACAGCAGGGGAAAAAGCCAACCTCATGGAACTCATAGGGTAGCGCTCAAACAACCCAGGATCTTACAATGCAATGTGATGGGAGTTCAGGGCAGGACATTTTAACCCAGCCTGTGGAGTCAAGGGGTTAGTCAATGTGCCTAAAACAATAAAGAGGGCATGTAGATCAACATTGCTGGGTGACCTTTCCCTTCCTTCTCCATTCTTTTTTTTCTCTCTCTGGCAGTGATTACAGTATGGAGTATATAGTGGACACCATATAAATGCTTCTCAATTCCCTCAGGCTCTGCCTATGTCTTGCTACTTGAATTGCTCTCCACCTCCTGCCATCCTGGTTTCACTTTCTATCTCTCTTATTCCATCCTAACAACCTTAAATCTGACTTAGTTAACAAGTAAGTTTGTTAAAACTCACACTACTAAACTGTGGAGGATGCAGAGGAATTGTAACCCATACAACCTCTCGATCTGGTTGAAAATTTACGACTCAAAGGTGAAATGATTAGAGAAAATGCAAAGGAGAGTCCAGACAAGAGGAGGCTGGTGTGGAAGTTCACCCAAGTCACAGAAGGGAGAAGAGCATTAGTAAAGATTTGATGGAAATGGGTGGATGGGATTTGATGGGGTAAAGAAAGAGGAAGGAGAAAGGAATCCCAGGTGGTAGAAACTGCTAGAGTCGAAGTTTAGAAAGGGGAAGCAATAGGGGCGCCCTCAGTCAGTGAACTGTCTGCCTCTTGACTTTGGCTCAAGTCATGGTCTCACAGTTCGTGGCTTCGAGACCCACATCAGGCTCTGCCTGCATAAATAAATAAATTAAAAAAAAAAAAGAGGAACCAATATGGCATGCTCTGAAAACAGCCAATCAACCTGGCAGCAGTAGAAACTCCATTATCGTCACTATTATGTTCATCACTGTCACTGTTGTGGAGTCCTTCCACCTGTATAAGGTTCACTTGTGTGGGAAGGTATTGTTCTAAACCCTGGTAATATCACAGTATTGTCTATAGTTTTGTCGATAGTACCAATGTCAACTTCTGGTTTCAGGAGTTCTGCTATTGTCATGTAAGAAGTTTGCTACTGGGCGAAAAGTACATGGGAACGCTCTGTGCTATTTCTTTCTTTAAAACAAAAAAGATTTTATTTTTAAGTAATCCACATCGAACATGGGGCTCAAACTCAACCCCAAGATCAAGAGTCACATTCTGTACCAACTGAGCCAGCCAGGAGCCCCTGTACTGTTTCTAAACAGCATTATTGAAATATAATTTGCATCCCATAAAGTTCACCTCTTTAAAGTATACGATCCAATGAGTTTTAGCATATTTATAGAGTCATGAAATTATTACTATCTAGTTTCAGAACATTCTCATCATCCCAAAAAGAAACCTTGTACCCATTAGCACTCACTGCCCATTTCCTCCTACCTCCTACTCCTCGGCCCTAGGCAACCACTAATTTACTTTCTGTCTCTATAGTTTTGTCTGATCTAGACATTTCTTATAATTAGTATCACAGAATAGTGATCTTTTGTGACTGGCTTCTTTTACTTAGTGTGTTTTTGAGGTACGTCCTCAAAATATATACATAAACACATATACGTGTACATATATATATATATATATATATATATACAGACACACACATATATACAAAATCTTCTTTGAAGAAATGTCTATTCAGATCCTTTGCCCATATTGAAATTGAGTCGTCTTTTTTATTATTGCCTTCTGGAAGTTCTTTATCCTAGCTACAAGGCCCCCGTCCTTTATATGATATGTAAAAATTTGCTTTCATTCTTAGGGTTATCTTTTCATTTTCTTCATGGTGTTCTTTGTTCTTTGTTCTAAAAACCTAAGAACAAAGGTTTTTAATTTGGATGAAGTTCAACTTATCAAATCTTCTGTTGCTTATGATTTTGGCATCAAATCTTAGAAATTATTGCCTAATTAGGGGCACCTGGGTGGCTCAGTCAGTTAAGCATCAGACCCTTGATTTTGGTTCAGGTCATGATCTCACGGTTCATGAGTTCAAGCTCCGAGTTGGGCTCCACACTCATGGCATGTCATCACACGCCACGCAGCCTACTTAGGATTTTCTCTGTCCCTCTCCCTCTGCCCTCCCCCCCCTCCAGTGCATGCTCTCACACAGGTGTATGTGAGCTCATGTGCACACGGCCTCTCTCTCTAAATAAACTTTAAAAAAAAAAAGCCGAATAACAATTTAAAAAAGAATGAAAGAAAGTATTCCCTAATCCAACTCACAAACATGTACTCCCATGTTTTTTTCTAAGAGTTTTATAGTTTAGCTCTTCACATTGAGTTAATTTTTATGTGTGGTGAGAGATAGGGTTTGAAATGCATTCTTTTGTATGCGGACATCCAGCTGTCCCAACACCATTTGTTGAAGTATCCAGGCTCTGAGCTGTCAGCACAGAGCCTGACGTGGGGCTCGAACTCACAGAGTGCAAGATCATGACCTGGGCCAAAGTCGGACGCTTAACCGACTGAGCCACCCAGGCGCCCCACCGTTTGTTAAAAAGACTATTCTTTCCCCTTTGAATTGTCTTGGCTCCTTTGTCAAAAATCAATTGGCCATTTGTTTGTTCATTGACTCTCGGTTTTATTCCATTGATCTCTATGTTTCTCTTTAAGCTCTCGGTGCTATTTCTGCAACTTGCATGTGAGTCTAAAATTATCTTTTAAGTTAATAAATACATAAATCAGCTACCTTAATCCTCAAAACAACCTTACAAGGTAGATGTTATTATTATCCCGATTTTACTGCTGAGAAACCCAAGTTCAGAATGATTGAACCTGCCTTGGGTTACATGCCTACTTGCATGAAGTATATGTCAGGTTCTCTCTAACAACTTTCTATGCATTAGTTCACTTAATTGTCACAATAATCCAACAAGGTAGTTACTCTTATTAGCCTCGTTTATAGATTAAAAAAAAAACCTGAAGGGCAGAGAAGCTGAGCCCCTTGCTCAAGTCCCCACAGACAGTAAATAATAGAGCCTCCATCTCACCCTAAGTGACTGGATCCAGAGTTTATAGGTTTTTTGTTTGTTTGCTTGCTTGTCTTTTAAGCAAACTCTACCCCCAACATGGGGCTCAAACTCATGACCTTGAGATTAAGAGTTGCACACTCTACCGACTGAGCCAGCCAGGTGCCCGTGGGGCTTATGTTCTTCACCATGCTGCCGTATCATCTTCTATGGTCACGCTGAGATGCATATTGTTGGATGGGAAAACTTGGGCTAAGTTGTAGTTGGTCTTGAATTCCAGAGCTCGGGCTGCATTTTGGCTTTTACCAAGGATTTGCTCTACTTGCCAATGTTTTCCAAGCTTTTTCTTTTAAAGCTGGAAAACATTTGTGCAAATGAAATAATTTACACTGAGTGGGCAAGGGACATTAAGGAGGATCCTTGTTGGGATGAGCACAGGGTGTTATGTGTAATTGTTGAATCACTAAATTCTATTCCCAAAAACATTAAAAAATAAAAATAAAATATTAAAAAAAAGAAATAGCTTACAAATGAAGAAACTTTAAGACTTAAAGAATTAAGAACTTCTCTTAAGGTCAAACATAGTCTGAGTTAGTCTGATGGAGCTCAGCTGGGCAGCAAAGTGGCAAAGCCGGGAACAGATCTAAACAGATGATATTAGCTGCCGTTATCGTGGGTCCAATTCATTGCAGCCAAACCAGTGTCCTCATTGTTTAAGGAGTTTAAAACTGGACTTGGAGGTGACTTGGGTCATATAAATGAAGGCGTCCTCTGGCTAGAAATACACAAGCGTGAAGTCGAGGAGCTCGGAGCAGATGTTCAATCGACAGACCAAAGACAAGAGTAAAGCCATGAAAAGAATAAAAGAAAAGCAGTCGAGGAAGTCTGGAGACACAGTCTGGAACAGTAGGATGTCAGAAAAAGCCAGGGAAGTAAGAGCTGGAAAGACTGGGAGAGGCCCACAGGAAGGAAGAGCTTCCAGAAAAGGAAGCCCTCTACCGTGTTAGATGAGGCAAGAAGTAGAGGAAGACTGAGAAAGGACAAGATCTTGGCAAGAAAGAATTCTCTGACCTAGGACAGCAGTTTCAGAAAAATGAGACAATAAGTTTCCAAGAGGTTCCTGAAACAAGGGAGACAATGAGTATGAACCATTCATTTGAAAATTTAGGCATAAAAAAAAAAAAGACAGGAATTTGGATGGTAGCAAGAGGGTTAAGAGAAACTGAGATAAGAAGGAAGGCAGAGGGGCGCCTGGGTGGCTCAGTCAGTTAAGCGTCTGACTTCGGCTCAGGTCATGATCTCACAGTCTGTGAGTTCGAGCCCCGCGTCGGGCTCTGTGCTGACAGCTCAGAGCCTGGAGCCTGCTTCATTCTGTGTCTCCTTCTCTCTCTCTGCCCCTCCCCCACTCATGCTTTGTCTCTCCTGCTCTCAAAAATAAATAAAAACATTAAAAAAAAAAAAAAAAGAAGGAAGGTAGATTCATAGAACTGGCAGGGACATCAGAGATCAACTTGTCCAAACGCCTATTCGATGCGGTAAGTCTTTTCAAACCATACCTGCCTTTAAAGACTTATTTCTACAAACATTATTTTAATGTTTATTTATTCTTGAGGGAGAGAGAGAGAGACAGAGTATGGGCTGGGGAAGGGCAGAGAGAGAGAGGGAGATACAGAATCCGAAGCAGGCTCCAGGCTTCCAGGCTCTGAGCTGTCAGCACAGAGCCCGAAGTGGGGCTTGAACTCACGAGCCACGAGAGCACAACCTGAGCCGAAGTTGGACGCTTAACCGACTGAGCCACCCAGGCGCCCCTCTACAAAGTTTAATACACACCTCCAGGTGCTGGCCTTGCCAGGGTGCCAGGGCCCAGAACACAGCCAACCAGACGGAGGCTGTGCCTGCTTGGAGCTTGCCTTCTACCGGCGGATATTAAATAGCTAACTAGCTAATATACAATGAATGTTTTTAGTTTCAGTTTTTACAAAGTTACATAGTCTCATAGAATCTGTTACAAAGAACAACTGCCTATGCTTCCCCTGCTCATTTCTCCTTTCCCAGAGAAAACCAACTTTTATCAACTTTAGCTGATTAATTTGGCCTTTATTCTCATATCTCCAAACAAATGTGTGTTGCTACTTTTTGACTTTTTGCTTTTATTTTTTGTTAAGTTTATTCGTTTCGAGGGGCGCCTGGGTGGCTCAGTAGGTTAAGCATCTGAGGTCAGCTCAGGTCATGATCTCATGGCTTGTGGGTTTAAGCCTCACATCTGGCTCTGTGCTGACAGCTCAGAGCCTGGAACCTGCTTCATATTCTGTGTCTCCCTCTCTCTCTGCCCCTTCCCAGCTCACTCTCTCTCTCTCTCTAAAAACAAACAAACAAACATTTAAAAAGCTTTTTAAAATTTATTTCGAGATAGAGAGAGAGAACCAGTGGGGAAGGGGCAAAGAAGGAGGGGGACGGAGGATCCAAGGCAGGCTCTGCCCTGACAGCACAGAGCCCGATGTGAGGCTGAAACTGACGAACCGTGAGATCATGACCTGACCCAAAGTCAGACACTTAACCAACTCAGCCACCCAGGTGCCTCAATTTTATTTTAGTTTTTTAGAGAGAGAGAGAGAGAGAGCACACGCATGCACAAGCAGGGGGACGGGCAGAGGAGAGGGAAAGAGAGAATCTTAAGAGAATCATAACACCCAGAGCAGATCCCAAAGCAGAGCTTGATCCCGCAATTCTGAGATCATGACTTGAGCCAAAATCAAGAATCGGATGCTCAACCGACTGAGCCCCTAGACTTTTTGCTTTTAGAGATTATCCACTCACTTCCCATCGTAGAAAATGGAGATGCAACCCCCACCCCCCGAGCCTATATATACGTATACCCTTCCTACTTACTTCCTCCTTCTCCCACCCTGCTTATATTATAATTTTGGCAAGACTGACAAGCGATGCTTATGTGATTGTGCATGCGCTGTCAGCAGCGCTATGTAACACTTACTCTGTGTGAGCCACTTGGCGAAGCACGCGCACATGTTAATTCATTTAGTTCTCATGAAAATCTTATCACTGTCGTTTCATTTCACAGATGAAGATACAGGGACACAGAAAAATCAAGTAACTTGCCCAAGTCCACGTAGCTAATAAGTGGCAGGTCTGAGATTGAAATCCAAGTAGTCTGGCTCTAGAAGCCACAACCCGAAGTCTCCTCCCCCCCTCCCTATGGGAGGACACAGCAGTATTGAAGTGAGTGCCCAGCTCCTGAAATGCTCACTTATTTCCTGATTCCTCAGTTACAGGGGGCTGTGCCAAGCCCCTCTTCTCCCCTTCCCCCTCCCGCCAGCCCTGGGCAGACACCTCCCTCTTGTTAAGGATCCAGGCTGTAGCGGGGGAATCTATACCTCCCCTGAACCCTCCCTATAAGTTATTACCTCTCCTGTCCCCCTGTTTAGTGCACTCACCATTTATTATGCCTGTCTATATGAATGGTACCCACAGATTTGCAGCTCATTCATGTAGTAAACTATGATTGCATTTCCTTTCTAAGCAATTGTCATTTTGTCTATAATTGACAGATGCATTTGCTCAGTTTTCTATAGATTCGTGCAACGATTCCCCTGGCTCATTAGTTTTTAAACCTCTTCCCAAAGATTCAGACATATAAGGTAGTCTATCAGTTTCACCTCTCCCAGAAATGTATCTTCTGGAGATTTACGACCTGCTGTAGTGTGTACCAATTTTCCTCTCTGCTAGCTTACTGTAGCTCTCTTCCTAGGATCTCCATCCAACGTTATCCTGAGAAGTCCTTTCTTCTTATGTTGAATCTCCTGTTTCATTATCCGTGTATTCTTCTTTCCTGTTTAACTCCCTCTTTTCGGTGGAGTGTATCCTCCAGTAGCTTTCTGAGAACAGTGCATGGAAAATAAATTTTGGAGGACAACCCTCGCACCCGATTGGTAGTTTGGCTGGGTATCAAATCCTGGTTTGAAATAACTTTCCTTCAAATTTTTGGTGACATCACTCCATTACTGTTTAGTTCTGGTGTGCTGTTTAGATGTCCAAAGTCATTTTTTAAAATGTTTATTTACTGGGGTGCCTGAGTGGCACAGTCGGTTGAGGGTCTGACTTCAGCTCAGGTCATGATCTGGCAGTTTACGAGTTTTAGCCCCACATCCGTCTCACAGCTGTCAGCTTGTCGCTCACTTCGTAACTTCTGTCCCTCTCTCTCTCTCTGCCCCTCCCCTGCTCACACTCTCTCTGTCTCAAAAATAAACAAACGTTTTTTAAATGTTTATTTATTTTGAGAGAGAGCAAGAGCACACAGATGTATGAGAGGGGGAGGGGCAGAGAGCGTGGGAGAAAGAGAATCCCAATCAGGCTCCATGCTGAGCGTAGAGCCCAACACAGGATTCGATCTCATGATCAGTGAGATCGGGATCTGAGCTGAAATCAAGCGTCAGACATTCAACGGACTGAGCCACCCAGCCTGGTGTTTCTATACAACTTTTCCCTCTGGAACATTAATTTCAACGTCCTGAACTTTGCCTATGATGTTGCTTGACGTGAGTCTATTTTCTTTCACTGGTCCACGGACCCATCAATATGCAGTAACTGCAACTCATGTTGTTTGGTTTTGAGGAAGTTTCTTTTATTACTTCATCGATGATTTTCTTTTTTTTTTTCTCTCAGTTCTTTCTTTCTGGGATTCCCATCATTATTATTATTATTTCTCTTTTAATTATAGAATTAGAGAGAGAGAACGAGCATGAGTGGGGGAGAGGAGCAGAGAGAAGGAGAGAGAATGTTTTTTAGGTTTATTTATTTTTGAGAGAGATCTAGAGTGATTGAGGGGCAGAGAGAGAGAGGGGAGAGAGAGAGAGAGAGAGAGAGAATTTCATTCAGCCTTCACACTCCAGTGCAGAGCTCAAAATGGGGCTCGAGCTCCCCTGATGCGGGCTCAAACTCACAAACCATGAGACCATGACCTGAGCCAAAGTCAAATGCTTACTTGACTGGGCCACTCAGGTGCCCTGAGAGAGAGAGAATCTTAAGCAGGCTCCACACTCAGCACAGAGCCCAACATGGGGCTCAATCCCACGACCTCAGGATCATGACCTGACCCAAAATCAAAAGTCTAATGCTCAACTGACTAAGCCACTCAGGTGCCGTTATTATTTTTTTTTTAAGCAAACTCTATGCCCAACATGGGGCTCAAACTCATGACCCTGAGATCACGAGTCACAGGCTCTACCGACTGAGCCAGCCAGGCGCCCCATTCCATGATTTTGATGTTGGATCTCCTGGACTGGTCCCATGATTGTCTCATCTTTTCTGTCCTAATTCTGGGAGATTTGCTCAATTTTATCTTCCAACTCCTCCATAAATTTTTCATTTCCAGGATCACATTTTTTTTAAGTGATTTATTTATTTTTGAGAGAAAGAGAGAGAGAGCGTGTGCACCAGCAGGTGAGAGGCAGAGACACAGAATCCTAAACAGAAAGCCTGACACGGGGCTTGAACTCCTGAACCGTGAGATCATGACCTGAGCAGAGATCAAGAGTCCAAAGCCCAGCGACTGCACCCCCCGGGCACCCCTCCGGTATCACACTGTGGATTTCAGAATACTCTTTTTGGTTTTCTCTGAATGCTTTTCTTTCTTTCTTCTTTACTAGTATGTTCTTATTTCACGGTTATAACATAGTCCCTTGTCTCTCTGGGGAAAACAGTAAGAGCTTTTCCGAAGTTTTATTCTCCATGCAGTCTTTGCTTTTTGTGTGTTTTCCCTTTTCTTTTTGTATATATATCATGTTAGAGGCTTTCCTCAAATATGCATAGTTGGCTCTTCAATTCAACGTGTAATAAGTGCTTCCAGTGAAAAGTACAGAGAGGTTTGACCTAATTATAGGGGGAGGGTCATGGAAATTTCCTTGAATAAAGACATGTTGGAAATAAGCACTGAAAGTAAGAATGTAAAAAAAAAAACACAAAGAAAAATAAAAGAAACGAGAGTGTATAAGACCCAGGGGGTGCAGTAGGCAGCGGGGAGCCAGGAAGATAGGAGCAGGGGATAGTGGGAAGCCTACCAGGCATTGGCCATCGTCTGTGCAAGGTCCTGAGAAAGAAAGCACGAGACAAAGAGTCAAACAGAAAGTCCCAAGAGTCCGGAGAGTAGACAAGCGAGGTTAGGCTGAACATTACAGGATAGCTCCTGAGTCTGCCTTTATCTATCTATCTATTTGTTTATTTATATTTATTTTTGAGAGGGGGGAGGGGCAGAGAGAGAAAGAGACACAGGATCTGAAGCAGGCTCCAGGTTCCGAGCTGTCAGCACAGAGCCCGACTCGGGGCTTGAACTCGCAAACCATGAGATCATGACCTGAGCTTGGGAAGTCCCAGATGCTTAACGGACTGAGCCACCCAGGCGCCCCGCCCCGGGTCATGCCTATATCTTCAAAAGAAAGAGCAGCGTCTGGATGGTATCAAGCAGGGGAATAGCACGATCATATCTGCATTTTAACGCTCTCAGACTGGTGGCCACGTGGAGGATAGTTATGAAATCAACATGCCGTCCAGGCCAGCGATGGCGGTGGCTTTGACCAGGGTGGGAAAGCAGAGATAGAAAGGAATGAATGGATGCGGAATCCATTCCAAATTGGGTGATGAATCACATGTGTGCGCGTGGGGTGGGAGGCAGGCTGGCATGCTTGAGGATGATTCTTGAATTCCTGACTTCCCCGTTGAGTTGATGGCAGTGCTGTGCACAGACTGGGAGCATGCTGGGAAGGACTCTGGAAGAAAGATCCCGAGTTAGGTTCTGGACAACCCCTTGGCTGTCAGGATGCAACAATCCCATCCTTTCTATACCTTGTTGGCCCATTCTCAGTCTGTGGATGACCTGTCTCTCCATTTCTTACCTCTGGTGTCCCTCCTCTGGGTGAGGATAAAGGTTTTGCACTTTAAATTTTTTTTTAATGTTTATTTATTTTTGAGACAGAGAGACAGAGCATAAGCGGGGGAGGGGCAGAGAGCGAGGGAGACACAGAATCCGAAGCAGGCTCCAGGCTCTGAGCTGTCAGCACAGAGCCCGACGCAGGGCTCGAACCCACGGACCGTGAGATCATGACCTGAGCTGAAGTTGGACGCTTAACCGACTGAGCCACCCAGGCGCCCCTAAGGGTTTCCTGGTTGCAGGCTTCCCATAGCCTGGGAGAGATCTGGCTTGTTTACTCGACGTTATACTTTGTAAATTCTTGTTGAAAAGAGGAATGAAGACAAGTGAAGCATGACATTGGTAGTTGGAGCCACAGAATAAAATGGCACGTCTTCAGGGAGCCTGGGTGGCTCAGGCGGTTAGCTTGACTCTTGATTTAGGCTCGGGCCGTGATCTCACGGTTCATGGTTCCAAGACCCACATCAGGCACCACGCCAACAGCATGGAGCCTGCTTGGGATTCTCTCTCTTCCTCTCTCTCTCTGCCCCTCCTCCGCTCATTTCTCTCTCTCTCTCTCTCTCTTTCTCAAAATAAATAAAATAAACTTAAAAAAAGATGGCACATCTTCGTTGATAGCAAAACCGGAGCACCTGGGTGGCTCATTCGGTTGAGTGTCTGACCTCGGCTCAGGTCATGATCTCGCAGTTTGTGGGTTCAAGCCCCGCATCAGGTTCTGTGCTGACGGCTCGGAGCCTGGAGCCTGCTTTGGATTCTGTGTCTCCCTCTCTCTCTGCCCCTCCCCGCTCATAGTCTGTCTCTCTCTGTCTCTCAATAATAAGTAAACGTTAAAAATAATGGATAGCAAAACAGACAGTTTCCCTTGACATTTTGTAAAAATTTTTTAAATCCAGTATTATAACTCCTAAGTAATTTCAAATGGTATTTTATATTAAAACGGATATGAGTAGACTTTAAAGCAGAATGCAAAGTTCACCTGAATTTCTAAAATTTAATACACGTCAAGGAAGCGCTGCTGTGGCCGCCCTACCCGGGCGGTGCCCCTGTTTCCCTGCCCCCATTTCCGTCATCTCCCCGACCCCCCCGGCACGTCAGATACTACCCCAGAGGGTTTTGGGGGTTCGGTGGTGGTAGGCAGGGAGCCCTTTGCGGGGACCCTCACGTTGCACCGCACAGATGAACCCCCATCCTCCGCCTCTTGCGTCCTTAGTTGCAAGAGCTCACCAAGTCTGCGAATCACTTCTGCCGTAATAACGGTTATTTTCATAAGGCCTGTAATGCAGACATGTGCAGCCTCCAGCGCGCTAAGGGGGTCTCTGGTGATTAGGAGTCACTCTCCTCTTCCTGATAAAAGATGCGGGAGGGGGGCCTCCTTCGCACCTTCGCAAAGGGAAGTGTATACGCTGCCTCTAGGCGGAGATGGGGGGGATAGAGAACTCTGCCTGCACCTGTTTCTCCCTTGGCTTCAGCTCAGAGCAATCCTTACGCTGACCTGGCATGTCTGAGAACCTTTCACGTCTATGGACCTATGCCGAACCTACACATTCCTGCAGAATGTTCCTGCAGAAGACGTGGCGAGAAGGGCTGTCTCCCACCTGGCTTAGAGGCAAGGAAAGAATCCGCTCAAACACGCGGTTAGTGGTGTTCTGATTTGCGGGGGGGGGCAGGGGGGGGGACTGATTATTCTGCCCTGCAGTCACTATGTTCCTGAAAAGCACAGGGATCGATACTGGCTGAACAGAAGTCTGGCTTTTCAACTGAAGCCTCCTGACTTAGAAATAAGCACTTCAGAGGCCGTTTATCTGATCGGACAGATCTTCGGTTGTCAGCTGCCTCCTATCTTTCGACCTTGAAGTTTCTCCACTCCTCAGCCTTTCTACGAAGAGCAAGGCAATAGAGTGTCTAAGAACGAGCCCGGAGCCAAAGCAGAGACCTGGACGCTAAGGGTGGCCGTGCCACGAACTGGCTGGGTGTACTTGGATAGATCACTCGACTTTTCTAGGATTCAGTTTCCTGCAAAAGGAAATCGTAAGACTGGGTAGACGCGAAGGTGACGTATTAACAAAGACTCCCTGTTGCAAGTGAAAAAACAAACACAACCTCAATTCAGGGGCGCCTGGGTGGCTCAGTCGGTTGGGCGGCCGACTTCAGCTCAGGTCGTGATCTCACGGTCTGTGAGTTCGAGCCCCGCGTCGGGCTCTGTGCTGACAGCTCAGAGCCTGGAGCCTGCTTCAGATTCTGTGTTTCCCTCTCTCTCTGCCCTTCCCCTGTTCACGCTGTGCCTCTATGTCTCTCAAAAACAAATAAACATTAAAAAAAAATTAAAAAAAAACAAAAACAAAAACCTCAATTCATACTCACTTAAGCAAATCAGGATTTCTTTGGCTTGTGTCACTGAATTGTCCAGAAGTTCTGGCTTCAGGCAGAGCTTGATCTAGACACTCAAATGATGTTCCAGGCCTCCATTTCGGACCCTTTCTGTGGTGGCTTCACGTTCAGGGACGCTTTTACGTCCTACCGGCTCAGCAACAGCAGCCCACACGGTGCACTAAGCTACATGGTCGAGCACAAGTCAAGATGCCGAGGCTCATAAGCTCTGCTTATGTGTCAAGAACTCATTTCAGGGGAAGAGGGTATCGTGTTTTGATTGGCTAGCCCTGGGTCACATGCCCATTGACAGGGGCGGGAGAGAGGAGGGGTTTTCTAAGGAAAATCTCTACACTGCTAGGCAGGCACAAACAGCGGATGTTGGCCACAGGTGGTATCAGAGGGAAAAAAAGGGGTTTGAGTCCAGACCCGGCCACTAGCTAACTAGTTAAAGCTGAGCAAATTATTCAACCCTTCTGACCCTCCATTTCCTCATCTAAGTTATGGGATTAGTCTCTGTCGAGTGGAGTCGATAGGATAAAGCATGAAAGGTGACTGACGAGTGGTGAAAGCACAGCAAATGTTTAGTTTGGGATCCTGTGACTTTAAGTCAGTGATTCTAAACAAACATGTCAAAGGAAGTGCAACTCTTTAAAGAATAAATCCCCCTGGGGCACGTGGGGGGCTCAGGCGGTTCAGCGTCGGACTTCCACTCAGGTCATGATCTCGCAGGTTCGCTAGCTGGAGCCCCGTGTCCAGCTCTGTGCTGACAACTCAGAGCCTGGAGCCTGCTTCGGATTCTGTGTCTCCCTCTCTCTGCCCTTCCCCTGCTCACACTCTGTCTCTATGTCTCTCAAAAATAAAT
This sequence comes from Paguma larvata, assembly GCA_030068075.1. Taxonomy (NCBI): domain Eukaryota; kingdom Metazoa; phylum Chordata; class Mammalia; order Carnivora; family Viverridae; genus Paguma; species Paguma larvata. The sequence continues at coordinate 9,682,319 of CM057843.1, forward strand.
AAACGTTAAAAAAATTTTTAAAAATAAAATAAAATAAAATATAAAAAAAAGAGTATAACGTCCCTTATGTAATTTCCTGCCGAGGGAGGGCTCCTAATTTTCAGCCTGACAAATCTGGCTTTTATACATGCTAAAGCCTTGACAACTCAGTTATGGAGATTTCTAATTAATTTTCTTGTTAACTCGAGGTTAATGTGGCTAAAAGATTCTTTTGGTTTCAAGCCTTGGCATTGAAAAATCACTCTAAATTGCCTGATTCCGTTCTCTTGCCTTTTTTTTTTTTTTTTTACCACTTATTTATTTTTGAGAGACAGAGAGAGACAGAGCATGAGCAGGGGAGGGGCAGAGAGAGAGGGAGACACAGAATCCCAAGCAGGCTCCACGCTCCGAGCTGTCAGCACGGAGCCCAATGAGGGGCTGGAACTCATGAACCATGAGATCATGACCTGAGCCAAAGTCGAACGCTGAACCGACTGAGTCCCCCAGGCACCCCGGGTTTGCTTTTTGATAGTAGAAGATCTTCCAACACTTTAGGGCTTTGTAGGTCGACACGAGGAGAACCTCCCAAGGCAAAGCTTCCACAATCCAGCATCTCATTGTAAATCAGACCACCACTGGGACCAAGACAACATGGCTCAAAGAAACCGCATTCATAAAAGGCTGCTGCAATTATGCGCATAGCAATTTATTAATTTATGATCAGGATAGTGTTTCAAGACTATAATACATCAATGTCCCCATCCCAGAAACCACTCCCCTGTGCCAGAGGATAAACAATGCATCAGCCGATAGCTCGGTAGGCATGGAGTCAGTCTTGAGGACCACTTCACCAGGCCATGGTGAGGTCTGACAGATCACTGCCGTGGTGACCCAGCTCATTGTACCAAATGCGCCATTTGCCAACCTCTGCATTTTTGAGCTTCTCTTTTCTAGGGACCCAATGGGCCATGCCTCTCCAATTTCCGTCATCTATATCTGGTCGACACCATCTATAACTGGTTTCTGTGATCAATTATAACCATAACGCAGGCCTGCCTTCCTCAAGTTTTGCTGGGTCATTGTGATGAAAATTCGTGTGATTCCAAATTCTTCAGGTGTTTACTTATGTCCTACGCCTACCTAGTAGCTAATTTTACCCTTCCTGTACAAGTTTTACTAGTTAACCCACAGGAACAGCTATATTTCCATAACGGTCAAGGTCTTGGCATCTCTCAGGGATACTATCAACTACTATCTGGATAGATACTCGCTTGGACCGTGAATTTATGTCAGTGGCACAAGAAAACATGCGGGGCTTGGAACAAAGCACTATTGACCTCAACACATTCTTGGGGAACGGATTACGTTGCCCGATTACACTGGACATCGCTGCTCTTCTCGTCTGCCTGTGTTTGCTTCCAACTGGGGCGATTTCTTCTCAACCTCTAGGTGCTATTCTTTCCCTTTGGGCTTTTTAAAAATTTTTAAGAGTTTTTAATTTTGGGGCGTGCCTGGGGGGCTGAGTCACTTAAGCGTCCGAGTCTTGATTTTGGCTCAGGTCATGATCTTGTGGTTCGTGAGTTCGAGTTGCTGACAGTGCAGAGCCTGCTTAGGAGTCTCTCTCCCTCTGTCTCTGCTTCTCCCCCAAATAATAAACAAACAAACAAACAAACAAACGTAAAAAAAGTTTTAATTTTGTAAACTAATCTCTAGTCCCAACATGGGGTTCAAACTCTCAACCCTGAGGAACACCTGGGTGGCTCAGCATCCAACTTTGGCTCAGGTCATGATCTCGTGATTCGGGAGTTCGAGCCCCGCGTCGGGCTCTGTGCTGACAGCTCAGAGCCTGGAGCCTGCTTCAGATTCTGTGTCTCCCTCTCTCTCTGCTCCTCTCCTGCTCGTGCTCTCTCTCTCAAAAATAAACAAACACTTAAAAAAAAAAAAAAAAAAGGCTCTGAATCCTGAGGTCAAGAGTTGCTTGCTTTAAAAAAAAAAAAAAAAAAAGAGTTGTACGTTCTTCCAGCTGAGCCAGCCAGGGGCCCCACTGCTTTAATGATCTCTGCTGGGCATCCGTCACTATCCCTCCTTCATTTTTTCCCTATCTCTATTCTTTCTTTCTTCCTCTCTTCATCTGTTCCCTCCTTTTCCTTGTTCTTTCCTTTGGACGTTTTTGTTTGGGTTTAGGCATTTTTGTTTTGTTTTGTTTTAGATTTTATTTTATGTATTTTCTTTTTTTTTAATTTATTTTTGAGAGAGAGAGAGAGAGAGCAGGCAGGGGAAGGGCTGAGAGAAGGGGACAGAGGATCCAAAGTGGGCTGTGCGCTGACAGCAGAGAGCCCAACATGGGGCTCAAACCCACAAACCCTGAGATCACGACCTGAGCTGAAGTTGGACTCAACCAACGGAGCCACCCAGGCGCCCCTAGATTTTATATTTTTTTAAGTAATGTCTACACCCAGTGTGGGGCTCGAACTCACAACTCTGAGATCTCGCATGCTCTATCGACTGAGCCAGCCAGGTGCCCCCTTCCTTTGGATGTTTATTTAATCCATCTGCTCCCCCCTCCCCCCCCACCCCTGCCCGCTTCTTTCTCTCTCTGCGGTTCTCCTCAGTCCCTTTGCCTATGCTTCTATCTCAATTTACATCCCTGATTCTCATTTTTCCTCATCTTCCTACCAGTCTCTGCCTACCAGTTCCTGGCAGGCTCTGTCTTTGTGTTTTGCACTGTAGCCGTTTGTCCTTTGTCTTTCTGCCTGTCTCCAACTCAACGTATTTCCTACTTTCTTTTTCTGCCAGGTGAATCTTTCCATTGAGTGCCTCTCCACCTTCTGTTCTATTCTGTTTGTTAATCCCCTCTACACTTCCCAGAACCTGGATGTTCTGCCTGAAGAAAAGAGAGATTTGGGGCAACGAAAAACAAAAATGCAGCAGAAGCGGTAGGGGAGAAAGGAGAGGGAGAGCTTGCAAAGGAATCCCGGAAGAGAGTGGGATATTCCTTAATCCCTTTGCAGCCAAGTGGAAGCCTTCCCTCTTCTACTTCTGCCTCTGCCTTCATTCTCCCATGAAAGACAGGGCCCGGGAAAACTCTGCACTCAGCACCCAGAACAGGTGTTTGAGTCCCTGCCATGGGCTCCAGTACTGTCCTAAGAAGACAGACCTAGGGGCGCCCGGGTGGCTCACTTGATGAAGCATCTGACTTTGGCTCAGGTTATTATCTCACGGTCTGGTTCATGGGTTTGAGTCCTGCATCGGGCTCTGTCCTGACAGCGCAGAGCCTGGAGCCTGCTTCAGATTCTGTGTCTCCCTCTCTTTCTGCCCCTCCCCTGTTTGCATTCTGTCTCTCTCTCAAAAAGAAATAAACATTAAAAAAAAATTCCCATGCTTATTCCTTTAAGAATCTGCATTTTCTTTCTTTCTTTTTTTTTTTTTAACATTTATTTATTTTCGAGAGACATAGAGACAGAGTGTGAGCAGGGAAAGGGCAGAGAGAGAGGGAGACACAGAACCCGAAGCAGGCTCCAGGCTCCGAGCCGTCAGCACAGAGCCCGATGCGGGGTCTGAACTCACAGACCGTGAGATCATGACCCGAGCGGAAGTCAGTCGCTTAACCGACTGAGCCACCCAGGCGCCCCAGAATCTGCATTTTCTTGGGGTGCCTGGGTGGCTCAGTGGTTAAGCGTCTGACTTCAGTTCAGATCAAGATCTCGTGGATTGTGGGTTCGAGCCCCACATTAGGCTCTGTGCTGACAGCTCAGAGCCTGGAACCTGCTTCAGATTCTGTGTCTCCCTCTCTCTCTGCCCCTCCTCTCATCACACTGTGTTTCTCTCTCTCTCTCTCAAAAGTAAATAAACTTAAAAAAAACTAAAAAAAGAATCTGCATTTTCTTTGGAAAGGTCAGAAGATCCTAGGAAAATTTAAAAGGCAGATGCTGGACTTTTAAAAAAATTTAAAAGCAGGGGGCACCGGGTGACTCAGTGCATTGAGATTCCAACTCTTGATTTTGGCTCAGGTCGTGATCCTAGGGTTGTGAGATTCGGCCCTGAGTTGGGCTCCACGCTGAGTGCGGAGCCTGCTCGAGATGGTCTCTCTTTCTCAGTACCTGGGTGGCTCAGTCATTTAAGCATCAGACTCTTGATTTCAGCTCTGGTCATGATCTCACGGTTTGTGAGATGGAGCCTTATCTCAGGCACTGTGCTGACGGCATGGAACCTGCTTAGGATCCTCTCTCTCTCCCTCTCCCTCTGCCTCCCCCACTCACGTGCACTCGTGCATGCATGCACTCTCTCTCAAAATAAATAAACATTAAAAAAGATGCGCTCTCTCCCTATGTCCCTCCCCCACGACCACCGCGGCTCTCGTAACATTTTTTTTAAGGCGGTAGGACTAACATTAAGTACGAACACAGTGGCTGTGTAGTGTGGCTTTGAGAACCAGAAATATCAGCAGCAAAGGGAGCAGCCCAGTTCTTCTGTCTCTCGGCAACTGTCATGTCCAGTCCCTACTGGCTACTGAGAGCCCCTGTGTGGCCTCCTCCCGTTGCTAGAATTTGGTCATAGTTGAGGTCTTTCTTTCTCTGACCCCACCCCCTCCGTGCCACATCTCGATGACCTAATGGGACCTCACCTTTCTTCACCTCTGTCTGTGCTGAAGCAAAGCATTTCATTGGCAGTTTCATTTCGCTTCACGCCTCCTGCCACCTCTTGTTGGTAGTACTGGCTGTATCTCTTGAGTTAGTCGGCGGGAAGAAACAGTCATCTGATGATGGGATTCAGTGAACAGTAGCCCGGGAGCCCAGTTTCCCCCCCAGCATGAATGTCGGCATTTCTTCTTAGACCCTAGGAATGGGGGAGGGGTGTGAGTTAGCGGGAAAAGGAACTGAGATACTGGAAATTCTGTTCAGTCCTCACCCCATCGAGGGCCTGTGCTCTGTAGAGCACCACCGCCCTGTCCTGGCCATGCCGCCCCCAGGACTGGCAGGAGAGGAGCCTGCTGCTTCTCTCTAGCCTTTCAGGCTGAGAGAGGAACCATCCCTGGTGACGAGCTCGCCATCACAGCATCTCCTTGTGCTCCTGGTTTCCTTGTGCCCGGGGATGGGTGGGCGGGGCCGTGACCGTAGGACGTCACTGACCAAAATACGGACACCCAGGATGACGCTCATGGCACCCACAGTGACCAGCCCAGTTCCGCCGAGGATGACCAGAGCAGGAGGCACCTGCTGTTGTTGCCGGATCAGCCACAGACTCATCCACCCCAGAGGCACCAGGCGGAAGAGGGCCAGGGTGGCCAGGGTGGCCTAGCTGGCCACGCGGAAGGCCGGGGCAGGGGGGGGCCCGGTGCGAAAGCAGCAGCAGCTTTCGTAGGTGCAGGCAGGCCGAGTTCAGCTCCAGGAGCAAAGACACCATAGAGAGGCCTACATAGTGGCTGGACAGAATGGCGGTGCCGAGCAGCTCACGACCTGGGGAACAGGGGTCGGAGGTCAGAGGACCTTCCATGAACTGCTAGCCATCAGGTGTCAACATCTCAGTCCCTAAGACAGGGGCTCCCCAACATTTTGTAGTATGCTATCAAAAACCTGCCCTTTATGCTTACCCTGACGTTGGGGCCGGAATGGCCTTAAAATAACGCTTCCATAATAATCCTTGGCCCGGAGCCTGTCTCCCCTGGGGTGGCAGCAGCATCTGCATGGTATATCCCCCCCCCAGTTTCCAATTCTGGATTTTTCATGCCCCACCCCCACTCCCTATACTGGGACTTCCCCTTCTCAGAAAATCCCCCTGTTCAACATTTCTGCAGTCAATGGGACACCTGAGGGAATCCAAGCTACCTAGGCAGTGCTCAGACGCCAGCGGGGGCTAGCAGTCAATCCTCTCCCCCAAACCAGCCCAAGGTTGGGAGGATCAAGCACCAACAGGGGCGGAGACTCTGGGAAGTCACTGGACAGAGACCTGAAGAGAGACTGGGGACCCCAGCCTGAGCATACCACCCTTCCTGTCTCCCTTTCCCCGAGTCTCACCACCACGGGGTGACAGAGGCGTTCCCAGGCCTGGCCCAAGGCCTGGTTCCACAGAACGTCAGCTCCATCCGCCAAGAAATAACCTGTGGGCAGAGTATGAGGGGGAGGGCCATTAGGACTCCCCAACTTGTTGTACCTCCTGGAGAGGAATCGTCATCCCCTCCTTTTTCCAGGTCTTTAGTGTCCTTCAGCAAAGCTGCCAGAAACATTTGAGCCCTAGGGACCCGGAATTACATTGGAAGGTTGCTCCCCGCCAAACCGGCCCAGCCTTCCCTGCAGACTCACCTACGGACACAGCCACCAGCGCCAGGGCCCAGAGCGGGTGGTGGCCGTGAATCGGGTCGGCAGCCATCTGCGGGTACAGCGAGAGCCTGTAGGAGATGCGGGAGCATGGGTTCAGCATCATGCAGAGTCAGACCCCATTCTCCCCCGGTGCACGCTCACCCACCCATTCGCATCCCCCCACCCAGTGTCAGACTTTCAAGGTCCCGCTTCGCGGGCGTGGAGCCTACTTATAAAAAAGAAAAAGTGTGTGTAAGGTCCCGCTTCGATTCTTGAAGGTGTCCGTCATGGGTCTTCTAATCGCAGCTTTCGACCGCTCACCCTCACCCGGGTGCCTCCCGAACCTCTAAGCCCCGCACCCGAGCAGCGCCCCGACCCCTGTGAGCAGGCTGTGCACCAGGGAGACACAGATGTTCCGCCACTGCCAACGGTCCTGGGCAGCAGATCCCGGCGCGGGCAGCAGCTGCAGCGCCCACCGCAGCCCCCGGAAGGCGGCGAAGGAGGCGCCAGTCACAAGGAGTCCCCAGGGCGCCATGGCCGGGCAGGTCCGATTCAGTCCCTTGGCGGGCAGCGCTCCCAGCCAGGACGCACCCGTGGGTTGGTTTTCGGACAAGAATGGGTCCTTGGCTTCCCCAGCCCACCGCGCCTTGGGAATCCGTTTTAACTTTTCTAGGCTTCCACCACGCCCCCATCACTCGGCTAGGTGGTGATTGGAGCAGCCGGGGAGCCACGCCCCGGAGCCACCGCAACAGATCCTGTCCCGCCCTAGCGGGGGACGGCGGGTTGGGGGCTCCCGGGGGACCACGTCTTGCAACGGAGCTCAGGGGGACTTGCAGGATGTCGATAGGGGTTTTCCCCAACTCCTGTGTCCCAGATCCCTCGGGGCTCCCGAAATTGGTGGCTAATCTCACCTGACACCCCCAGAGGCCCCGCCCCATTGTCTCTCACCTCCTCTCCCTACACTAACCTCTCACCTACTGGCCATCCCTCCCTTGGCGCCCTCACCGACCTGAAGGTAGAAGCCAGCGCACACCCACTCTCACTTGCTTAAACACGCCACCGCACTGCCCCGCATCACCCCCCGTCTCAGCTGTGGGGGTACCTCACTTCCCTGAAGGTTTCCAGGCCTTTAACACATCACGGCAACCCTATTGTCAGCAGTCCTGTCCCCTTAAACGGTACCTTCAAATGGAACAGCTCCCATTTTGGAGAAGCGACCTGCGGGGGACTCCTCCCCCCAACCGCTTTTGGGGGCCCTACCGAGGACCCTTGCTATTAGGAAAGAAGAGAAAAGGAAACCACTCAGCACTGAAGTCTTGAAAAGCACCCCTCCCCCCGGGGCGGGGCTTGGTACATGTTACGTGAATACAATTCTCTCTTCCAATCTGAGGCGGCAAGGAGAGGTTATGCAGGGTCATCTCCAGGTTGGGGCAGAATGGAAGAGGAAATCAAAGATTGATAGGATTCTAGAACCTTTCAGCCTGGAGATAAAAATCTCCCCTCTCCCCCACCCCCCATCTTCCCTCTCCCGAAGAGTGACAGGTTTTCACTGTTTCCTTACTCCTCGCCACACCTCTTCAGCTGGCTGAGAGCCAGCAATTCAGAGCTGTTGCCCGGGGGTGGAAAGGGTAGATTCCAGCTACTTACTCCTGGAGAATGAAGTTCTTCACACTCTCACCGACCCCTTCTCTTCACCAAAACCCCCTTCCGTCCAAGGGTTAGGGGCATCCCTTCATCCCTCCACACTCGCCTCTCCAAGTTTTTAAAAACAATTACACTAATTCTTTCGACTTTTATTTATTAGATGAGAACCATACACAATGTAGAAAAATTTTAAATAACAGAAAAGCCAAAGAGAAAAATCACAATGATTTTGTTCCGCCATCCCAAGACAATCGCTCTCATGAACATTTAAAGAGTTATGTCCTTAGTCTTTATCCATTTTATATATACAAGAATATACCCGTATTAAAAAAAATTGAGATCCTGTAATGCACACTATTTTTATAACCTTTTTAATATTCAAAGAGCATTTTTCTTTCCAGTCAAATGTTCTCCACGACTTCCAATGGCTGTGCAGTACTCCACCATCTGGATGGATCTGTGATTTCCTTCAGCAATCCCCCCTTGCAAATTTCCATTACAGCAAAAAAGAAATGAATTCCCAATCAGAGAGTTGCTTCTCATTTTTTTCTATCGCAATGCTGGGGTGAGCGTCTTGTAACTAACCCTTTCATTATTCTCTGAGGATAAATTCCCAAACGTAGAATTACTAGGTCGGAGGCGATGGAGACTTTTAGCGTGTTTGACACATACTACCAAACTGACATCCAGGAAGGCGGTGCCAATTCGCACTCCCAGAAGCAAGGTTTGGGAGCGCTATCTTAGTACTCCTTGGCCAATACCGGGTCTCACTTTTTTTCTTTTTTTAAATATAGTTTGCTCAGGGAAAAATGCTTCCAGCTATATTTGTCTTTCTTTAATTACTAATGAAACACACATTGGTGTTCATGGTTTTATCCACTTGAATTTCTTCTATGAATTTCCCATGTATGTCCCTCCACGGCTGGGTCTGGCTCCTTGAGGCTGCTTTATATAAACACTACAGGGGAGGGAGGGAGGGAGGAGGAGGAGGAGGAAGCAACAGGACATCTTAATACAGTCTCGGAGGGAGGTAGCAACACTGGAGAGAAATCGTGAATGAAGCCGATGGCTGGGAGCTTGTCCTTGATGGAGGCTGGCTGTCTTCCCTCCTCCTGGGGTGCTCCTGGCCTCTATGGGTCCCCCCCCCGATGGGGGGCCCAGCCAGGGCCTTGTGCTCTCCGGGCTTGCTCCTTCACTGGTCTTCTGCCTGCCTCCGTGTTCCCAGGCTGCTCTTCCGCATCTCTCCTCCATGATGCGTGAGGATGGCAGGGCCACCTACCCACGGCTGGAGGGAGACACTGTGGCCAGTGAAGCGGAGAGGGGAAGAAAGGACGGAAGCAATGTCCGGGGACAGAGCAATCTTTCTTGCAGCCTATGAGAGGACTCAGTCTACCCACCCCCTCCACCGCAGTCCCACACACATCAGTCCCACACACATCCCGCCGAGGCTGCAGAAGGGTGGGTTCCACGATCTACTCTCCCCGAAATCTCTCTCATAAATGGAGAACAGGACCCAGCTCCCTGTGCATCTTGTGCCCCACAACAGGACAGCTCTCCGTAGCCCCTGAATTTGGCCGCCTTCGGGCAGAAGTACCAGGCCACGGCTGACCCACACCAGAGCCTGAGCCCCAAGAGTTACACTGGCAGCAGGAGCCAGGGGTGGTAGGTTCACACAGCTTGATGCCCCAAAGGGGGTCACATCCCACAACCCCTCTCTCCTGGTTGCTGAAGAGGAGAATTTCCTGCCTGCACGAGCCTGAGCTGAGTCTCACAAATTTTCCTGGAAGGTAAAGTGAGAGAAGAAACAGAAGAACAGCAGTTGGAACCCCGTCAGGGGCCGCAGTCCTGTTTTGGGTGGCAGAGGAAGCCTGGGGCCACCTTTGCCTGGTGGGAAGTCAATGCAGAGACTGAGCTCCTCCTGCCCCTAGCACTGATCTAACCCTAGCCCCCTCCCTCTCGTCCTCCCCCCACCCCCAGCTCCTGGGGTTGTGTTGGTTAGGGATGGGGGGAGGGGCAACAGCTTGTGTGAAAAGCTGTTTTGTTCCCACCCACAGGGAGAGGAGGGCCCAGGCTCTGAGTCTGCACAGTAGGCTTCTGATTCCCTCCTGCGTACTCCTCCGTGTGACTCTGCATCTCACAGGTGGAGAAGCTGAGACCAGAGGTCCAAGGGTCCCACACACAAGTGTATTAGAGTCTAGGCCAGTCCGAGGAAATGCAGGGAAAGCTAAGAGCATGGGGATGACCACTCAGATGGGAGTTTTGCTATGGTCTTTTCCCTGAAGATGAAACGTACCTTGGACCTCACCTGGAAAGGCAGTGGCAAAGAAAGGGAGACAGGAAGGAGGGTCAAGAAAGACATCTGAGTAAAGGCGTAGGCAGTTTTCTTTGCTCCCACTGTCTTCCCCTTGTCACACCAATGTAGACCCGCTAACCTTGGGTAGTCACAGCCGTCTGTTCCCCAGTCCGACCGGGGTCTCTAATCTAAAGCTGTTCTCTCTCGCTGGGCCAATCTGGCTGAAGGGTCAACTGAACAGGGTTCCCTTTCCCAAAAGGTATCATCGCTCCCGCTGTTCCGACCTTCCCAGCCCCAGTTCTGTCACCTTCCAGATGAGGGGGAAAGCAGCTCCTTCTCCTCTTCCTCCTCCTCCTTGAAGCCAGGGGCAGAGGGCAACAGTTCTTCAACTGGCAGCTTTAGCTGGGTCAGGACATAAAGCTTGCCACTGAAGAACTACTGCGGCTCAGCCAGATGAGGATGTGGGAGGGACAGGCTCCTACAAGGAAAGGGAAGAAAAATGGGAAGGATCTGGGCCATGTCACAGGGACACTGTCCCACTGGCCATCAAAGTCCAGCTCCAACGGATGCTCAACCTCGTAACAAAGGGTTCTTGGCTCTGGCTTGGGCCTGCAGGAGCGGTTAACTTCAGTGAGAAGCAAGAGGCAGCTCTAAACATACTTCCTTGCACCTCTTTCCAGAACCGAAGGCTGTAGAGACGCAGGCCTGCTCTGAGCCCACCTTGCCCCAGCTATCCATGGAGGGCCCAGCCTCTTCAGCATTCAGAGAGCGCAGGACTTGGAACCTTGGACACATCCCACGGGTCACCCAGGTACTAGGTGAGAAGTTGTACCTTAGGTCCAGAAATGCGAGATCAGTGATCAGCCCAAATGACTTGTTCCCAAGGAGTCCAACGGGAAGGGTTTTGGGGGCCTACAAAAGGGCAAGAGCAAGGAAGTGTTTGGAAGGTCGGCAGAGGCTCCGGGGACTGTGAGGAGAGGACAGGGGACCAGAGGCTGGAGGGGGAGAGGGGGGAGGTATGGGCAGGGTGGATGGGCAGCTTCCCCAAGACTCTCAAATGCCAGGCATTCCGCTTGCGCATTCCGGGTACATCTGGTATGAATTCCAGGCTGTCTGCCGGCCCCTCCATGTCTGAACTTTGTTCCAAGTTCCAAGCCCCGCCCCCACAGTTCCAACGCATGAATCAGCAGGAAAAGCCGGGCCCTACAGCATGGCCCAGGGAGGGGGCTGGGGGCGTGGCAGGCTAGAGGGCTGTAAGCTGGGGAGGGCGGGTCTGTGCTGACACTCAGTCCAAGGGCATGGCCCATGCCAGTGTGAGGGGCCAAGATGGTCTTGCCTTCAGACTTCTGCACTCAGAGGGTAAGAAAGATCAGGGTGGGGGTGGGAGGTTTTCAGATTACAAAACCTGCTTGGGAGACATGAACTTTGTGGTATCTTCCTTCCCCCAGGTGACCAGTCCAACTCCTTCCCACTCTCCTCTGTCTGAGCCAGCTCTGTTCAGCCCATAGGACTCAGCGGCTGCTCGGAGACTGTGCCAAGCAGGTGCCCTTGGCTGCAGGGCGGGGTGGGCCCAGGGCACTGACCCTCTGACCAGCTGCTCCATCAACCCTTTGGCGCCCTGACAATTCCTAGCCCAGTCTGACAGCCAGGATGACAGGCCAAATGAGTTGGAGGCTGTAACTAGGGCCGGAGGGAGGTGGGGGCGATAGCCTAGTGAGAGGCCATAGGGAGGGGCCAAGAGTTGGCCGAGAGGTGGGGAGAGAGGGAGCCCAGTGATGACTAACCCGGGCGCCCCACCCAGCCAGCCGGCTTCCCAGGCGGTCAGGGCCAGGCCTGGGCTAGGGGCCCCACAACCGGACATGCTGGGGGGAGGTGCAGAGGTGACCTTCTCTGGGCCCAAGACGGCCAGTTAGGCTGGGGAGGGGGGGTTAGAGTTTCCAGGTCCTCCTCCAGCCCGCTTCCCCCACCAACCGCGGTGAAACCCTAACCTTTGGGTTGCATAAGGCCCCCGCACCGCCGCCCCCTACTCCTCTCCCCTCCCCCCTTACATAACATCCCCTGGAGGGAACGAGAGGAGGGGCCGGCCCGCCCAGAGACCCCTTCCCTGCCAGGGCGCTCAACTGGCCCTGACCCACTGACTGCCAGTAAAGGAAAACTACCTCCCCGCTACCCGCCGGGTCCAAACCCTCCTCAAGCCAGGAGGCCAGTTCTCGTATCCTCTGACCAGGGGGCGCCCAGGTTAGCTGCCCCCAGCCCTCCAGCCCCTCGTCTCCCTTCTAGCCACTCTGCAAAACCTTCCGCCACTACTGCTGTCCCCGGCTCCTTCTTTAAATCTCCTACCACCACTACTCCAGTCAGTTCAGGCCCCTCTGCCCCAAAGCTCCCCTGCCCCCGCCGCCCCCTCTCCCCTCCCCCGGAAGGGCAGGGTGTGGCCACCAGAACCCTACTTTCCCCCATTACCCTGTTAGCACGGTTCCCTCCTGTGCGGCGGGGACCCCAGCTCACACCCACCTGGTGCTGGGTGGGGGGGCTGCTGAGGGTAGGGGAGCAAATCAGTGCGTCCGTTCCCCACGGCCGGCGGCGCTGTGTCTTCCCTGCGCCCAGCACACACCGGCTCCAGTCTCCGATCAGCTGGCGGCGTCGTGACGCACAAGCTGCGATTGCACCGCCCAGGGCCAATCACCGCCCACTGCTGGGCAGCGTGACCACACCCACTCAGGGGCGCCAGCACTTCGCCCAGGTCCCGCCTCTCCGGCCGTCTTAGCTCTGATTGGCAAGGAGGCCACCCCTTTGCCCGGTGGAGCTGCGCTAGGCCACGCCCACCAACTCCCGAGCTCGCCAATAGGTGAAAGGGTGTGGCTGAGCCCTACGCCTAAGGCAGCTTGCTTTGAGGAGCGCTACGTCAAACCAGAGTCCTAAAGAGCAGAAGGAAGTAAAGGCGTGTGTGTTTGCAGTGCACACTGGTCAATGTAGTTCTCGGTCTGGCACCTCGTTCCCAGAATCCAGCGCGCTCTGTGAGTTGGCATTTTTAAACTCCTCTCCGAATCCATCCTGGCGAAGTCCTTAAAGGGCTACAGCCCCTCCTTTTTGGGGCCGTGCGTGCTTGTTTTAAACTACCCCAAAATGGATTCGTTGACCTCTGCGCCTGAGGCGATAGCTCTCTAGGGAAAGGTGGAGCAGGCGAAGCAGGAGTGGGTAGAACTGAAGGTGGAAAGCCTCCCGGGCAGCAGACTCTTCCATTGGATGAGGACTCCTGAGGGCTCTTGGGGGAGGGAAAACTGTCCACCTCGCCTAGTCCCAGCTTTCACTGGAGAGACCTACTTCTTCCTCTCCTGGCGGGCTCTTACTAACCAGGAGACTTTTTCTTGTAGAGTAGGTCTCATCCCAGTCGCATAGAGACAGAGCCTCTCAAGCAGCAGCTTCCTAACAAAAGATTCATAGTACGGTCCTCGCCTGGGGATAGAAGCAAGACTAGTGGTCGGAAACTAGGGGATGGGTCGTGCCAGAGAGTCAACTGGTAAGCAACCCCATCTTCCGCCTAATACCCCAATTCTGTCCCGCCCTCCAAAAGCCTCTCACTGACTCAGGCCTACTTAGGAAGAGATTTCAAAGGTAGAGACCAATGGGGAGGCTGCCTCTTTCCCCAGGGGCCAATCAGAGCCTGGGGGGCGGGGGATGGGTAAACCGAAGAGGAACCCAATGACTTGGCAAAAGCTGCTGAACCGCTTTTTTAAAGGGGCAAGTCTGGGACCCATCGCAATTTATCACCACCCCCCACCCACCCAAAAAAGAGGAACGCGTGGACAGGGATCCGTGTCTTTTCCATAGACTCCCAATTGAGGATGAGGGTAACTGAGCCGTTAAGATCAGCCTGGGGTGACAGCACAAATACAGGCTCCACCAAGTAATTGCTGTGGTTCCTAGGAACTCCAGAATTCCGAGCCTGTGTTCAGAACAATGTGCCTTTAAGGAAACTTCCTGCCTTCCACCCCAGTAACAGCTGATTGCTGGAAAGTGTGACCTCAGGGGACGAATCAGCTGTTACCACATCCTCCTCCAGGCCTGCCCTCCTCCATCCCCTTATCCCCACCCCAGCCCCCACTCTGCCTCCGCCCCAACCCTCCTGGGTCTTCAGGAAAGAAAGGAGATGGAACCCCAAATACGGGGGACCTGCTTGTATATTCTTTCCTCTTTTATTCCAAGACTATGTCCCCCCTTCCTCCTCTCCCCCCCCCCCATCTGCTGGTTAGGTCTTCAGAGGTTCTGAGCTTGGAACGAGAGGTATTTCCTGTCTGCACAGTCAGTTCACGCTCAGCTCATACCCGCCTTCCCAGGTCTAGAAGGAAGCCAGTATTGGGGAGGCTCAGAGGGTGGCTCGCTGGGTGTGTGGGTGTTCCAGGAATGGTGCTGGGGAAGGCCCAGCGAAGCTACCAACCGAACCTAGAGGAGAGGAATAGCCGTGGAAAGAAGGCCTCCTGGGGCCAGAACCCTGGCCCCAGGCCATTTGCCCCCTACTCCCTACTCAAGGTGCCCTATTCCTTCCCAGACTGGGACTAGCTAAGGGGACTCTCCTGGGTTCGCCCCTCCACTCCAGTTCTAACTTAGATGCCACCTGGCCCTTGTTTTACTTACACTCGCGCCCTCCACAGCAGCGTGCCCACTCCAGGGGCTGCAAGTGGAAGGCACTGATCCCAGGAACCAGAGGCTTTGGCTGGGAAGTCCTGCAGGAAGACCCAGGTAAATATTTTTACCCCAGCCCTGAGCTGGGAGTCAGGGTCGTTCCAGGACAAGCTTAGTGTGAAGTCCCAGGACTGACTTGGCAAGGTTGGGAGAAACTGAGCAGGGCCTTGGCCAAGCTTGGAAGAGAGAGAAACCTTACCAGCTGCCCCCATTATCCATTATCCTTACCGTGGAAGTCTCATCCCCGTCCTACCCGAGGCTTCAGGGTAGACCCATCTCCATTTTGTTCTGCTAATTCTCCATCCCCCTCCCACCTCCCCCCCATAGGGCAGAAGCACAGGCTTTGAGTCCAAGGGTTTCTCCATTTCAGCACTATTGACATTCTGGGCTAGATAATGTCTTGTTGTGGGGCCTGGCATTTGTAGCATATTTTAGCAGCATCCCTGGCCCACTAGATGGAATTAGCAACGCCCCCACTCTGCAGTTATGACAACCAGGAGTGTCTCAGGACATTTCCAGCCGTCCCCTAGGGGGCCAAAACCTCCCCCCAGTTGAGAACTACCGAATCAGACAAACTTGGGTTCAAATTCCAGCTCTTACTTGAACTTGAGGACGATGGTCAACATCTCTGCACCTCAATTTCTTTATCTACAACATAGAATGCATAATAAATTCATACTTTAGCGGCACATATATACAATGGACTACTACGTGGCAATGAGAAAACATGAAATCTGGCCATGTGTAGCCACATGGATGGAACTGGAGGGTATTATGTTAAGTGAAATAAGTCAGTCAGAAAAAGACAGATACCATATGTTTCCATGCATAGGTGGATTTTGAGAGACTTAGCAAAAACCAGGGGGGAGGGGAAGAGGGGAAAAGAAAAAAAGACACAGAGAGGAAGGGAGATAAAACATAAGAGACTCTCAAAGACTAAGAACAATCTGAGGGCGAGGGGGGTGAGGGAGAGGGGAGAAGAGGTGATGGGCATTAAAGAGGGCACGTGTTGGGATGAACACTGGGTGTTATATGTAAACCAATTTGAAAATAAACTATTATAATAAAAAAATAAATTCATACTTTATTGTAAGGACTAAAGAAGGATTTTTTGTTGTTTTTTTTATTACATGTTAAAAAATGTTTAGTTTTGAGAGAGAGAGAGAGAGAGAGAGCACATGAGGGGGGAGGCGCAGAGGGAGAGGGGACAGAGGATCTGAAGCAGGCTCTGTGCTGACAGCAGAGAGCCCAATGAGGGGCTCAGACTCCTGAATGGTGAGATCATGACCTGAGCTGAAGTGGGAAGCTTAACCTCGCGAGCCACCCAGGTGCCCCAAAAAGGATTATGTTTGAAAACACCCAGCAGAGTACCTGGCCCACGGGCCCCCAGTCGGTGCACTAAATGTTAGCTTCCTTCATTTTTCTCCCTGCCAGGTCAGCAAAAACTAACCTCACTCAGCATGGGCTGACTGCCGGGGCAGCTGCAACTTCCCTCCTTGGCTCTCCAAGCCATGACCTCCAGAAACTCAATATTGAGGTTGGCGAAAGGGAGTGGCTAATTTGGTCCCAGATCCCCCAAAGCCCACGGGTGCTTGGGTCGGGATGCCGGGGAAATTTGGGAATTGAGCTGATACAGAGCACTCTATCAAGATGTGGCCTGCAGATTGCCCGCATCAGAATTAACTGGGGTTCTTGTTAAAAATTCGGATTCCTGGGTCTCACTCCGGACTACCGAATCAGAAGTACATCATAAAGTTTGAAAACCACTGTTTTAGGCCTCGGGTTGGGGAAGGTATCAGTGCCCCAGAAATCTTAGAGCCCGGCGTTGTAAGGACATCCTTCCTATTCAAGGGAAGAAAAGAATCCTTAAGGTTAGTTACACCCAAGGTCATTGTTGTATTGCAAGCCAAAACCACTAGAGGGCAGGACATATACCAACTGCAGAAAGAAAAAGTAGTGCCTATTCAGACTGGGTAAACAAACCGAGCAAAGACCAGGCGGACCCAGTTTTCTCGGTACCAAGAAGCAGGCACTACCTACGGACCATCAAATCCCGTTCTCTGGCCGCAAGTACACAGACCAAAGTTCGGGGTGCGAGATTGTCAAGGAGCACCTCATTTCTCGGGTGAAAAAATAAAACTTCGTGGCCAAGGAGCACAGGGACCATTGGTTTTAGCGTGAGATAGTTTGGGTTTGAATTTTGGCGCTACCAGTTCTCAGCCATGTGACCTTGGGCAAGTTGCCTAGTCAGCTTCCTCATCTTAAATGGTTACAAAAATATATTCTTAAACAAAACAAGGTATGCAAAGTGTCAGCAGGGTGCCTGCCTCCTAATCAGTGCTCCGTGAATGATGGGTGTAAGTTAATACTGCCCGAGGCCATGTGACCAAGCACATCCGGGGCTCCTGCTGTTTCTTCAAGAGGCACCGGATGGAATCAGATCATAGCTGCATCATTTGTTTCCTCTCTAATTAGGACCGTAGTTTTTCTTTCTTTTTTATTTTATTAAAAAACTGTTTTTAAGGCTTCTTTATTTATTTTTAGAGAGAGAGAGAGAGAGATGGAGACAGCATGAACCAGGGAGAGGCAGAGAGAGAGAAGCCCAAGCAGGCTCAGTGCAGCGCAGAGCCCAACGTGGGGCTCGAACCCATGAACCATGAGATCATGACCCGAGCCGAAATCAAGTTGGATGCTTAACCACCTGAGCCACCCAGGCACCCCTAGGACTGTAGTTTTTCTTAAGTGCCTTAATGGATTCCTTGCTCCTCTACCCCAAACTCCTACCTGAGGCCCAATCTGCTAGGAGTGAGACTCCAAAAAAAAAAAAAAAAAAAAAAAACCAGCCAGTGGTTTTACTACAGCGGCCTGTCTGTCCTCCACATGAGTCAGAACTGAGACCCTCCAGAAGGAGGCACGTAGTTTTGGTGCCAGCTGTCTGGTTTCTGCTCCCTGTCCTGCGCCGTGCTGTCCCCCGAGCCGAGATAGCAACTGCAAGGCTCTGACCACAGCAGGCAGGCCTCAGAGGCAGATCTTCAACGGGAAGTCTTGGGGGAACATTTCCTCCCAAGAACTACAGGCCTCTGGGCCTGGGCCACTTCTCTCCCTCTCAGATGGCTCAGAATTTGAAAGAGAGAAAGAAGGAAAGAGCTCTGCGTGCGCCGAGGGGGAGTGGGGGAGCTGTACGGCAGAAAGTGTGTGCACCAGCTTCTAAGTTGCCATTCTGCCACTTGGGCAAGTCTCTTTGGTGGCTCTTGGTTATCACTTGTGACATATAAACAGTATCAAGGGTCTCCTGTATTTCAGGGGGTAAATATTTGTAATGGCCAAATGAATGTTACTGATTAAACGTGTTGGAAAATTAAAAGCTCCTTCACTTGGCAGGCAGCTCGGAGGCTCTGAAGGGACTCGGTCAAAAGCCCCAGCTCTACCTGCGGTTTCTTATCCGTGAAACCAGAGGGGCAGGTGGGATCAGCTCGCGAAAGGCTGGGATGTCTGGGAAAATCCTTCCTAAAGCCACGTCCTGGCGCGTGCAGGAGGAAGCAGGGAGGGAAGTCTCCTGGGCTGTTCAGCATCCCCCTCCCCTGCACCCCGAGGAAGGAAGCGAAGCCACAACAGCGCTGGGAGGGAGGGCACCGAGGCCTCCCAGGCGGTGGCGCCGGCGGGAGGCGCGGTCCGACCAGCCCATTTGAGCCACGTGCGGTTGTTTCCGTGCCGGGGCGATCACGTGAGCCGAGTCAGCTGACCAGTCACGGCAGAGCCCGGCTCAGGCGCCCCGCAGCCCCTGCCCGGCTGTGCCCGGAGCGCAGGACCCTGCAGTGGGGTAAGAGCGTCCCCGCCCTCCCCTCCTCTGTCCCCGGCCCACCCCGCCCCCCGCCTCTGCCTCAGCCCCGGTCCCTCGCCCCTTCCTGCCGCCCGGCCTGGCACCCCGGAAGCCGTCGCGGGAAGGGCCGTGGCCGGGCTCGGGCCCGCGCTGCCCCCAGGCGGCCAGGAGGGGATGGCCCCGGGGAGCAGGGGGCGGGAAGTCGCTCTTACCAACGGGGCCGAGGGCTGGTCGCCGCCCCCAAGCCCCGACATGGAGGAGCTGCTCCAGAGCGTGGAGAGGGACCTGAACATCGATGCCCGGCAGCTGGCGCCGGCCCCGGGGGGCACCCACGTGGTGGCCTTAGTGCCCGCGCGCTGGCTGGCCAGCCTCCGCGAGCGCCGGCTGCCCCCCGGACCCTGCCCCCGGGCCGAGGGCCTGAGCGAGGCGGAAGTGAGGACTCTTCTGCAACGCTCCGTGCAGAAGCTGCCCCCCGGCTGGACGCGCGTGGAGGTGCACGGGCTGCGGAAGCGCAGGCTGTCTTACCCCCTCGGCGGCGGCTTGCCCTTCGAGGAAGGGTCCAGCAGCCCCGAGACCCTCACTCGCTTCATGCAGGATGTGGCCGCCCAAAATTATCGCAACCTGTGGCGCCATGCTTATCGTACTTACGGGCAGCCCTACAGTCATAGCCCTGCCCCTTCAGCTGTCCCGGCCCTGGACTTAGTACGACAGGCTCTGCAGAGGGTCTATGGCTGTTCCTTCCTGTCAGTGGGTGAATTTACCCAGTGCCCATCATATGCGAGAGATGGTCCCTGTCCCCCTCGGGGCAGCTTGGCCTGTCCCAGTCTTTTGCGAGCTGAGGCCCTGCTGGAGTCGCCAGAGATGCTGTACGTCGTGCACCCTTACGTGCAGTTCTCCCTGCACGATGTGGTCACCTTCAGCCCTGCCAAGCTGACCAACAGCCAAGCCAAGGTGCTCTTCATTCTCTTCCGGGTGCTGAGGGCCATGGATGCCTGTCACCGGCAGGGACTGGCCTGTGGGGCCCTAACTTTGAACCACATCGCTGTGGATGAGAAGCTTTGCAGTGAGCTCCGCCTGGACCTGAGTGCTTACGAGAGGCCCAGGGAGGAAGAGAGTAAGGAGACCCCTGCAGCGAGGGCTGGGCCAGGCACTGAGCTTGCAGAGGAGGGAGGCGAGGGGCCTGGGTGTCCCACCTGCCGGGAGGAACTTAGAGGTCTTGTGCTGGATTGGGTCCACGGCCGCATCAGCAACTTCCACTACCTCATGCAGCTAAACAGGCTGGCGGGCCGACGTCAGGGGGATCCCAACTACCACCCAGTGCTGCCCTGGGTGGTGGACTTCACCACACCCCACGGGCGCTTTCGAGACCTGCGCAAGTCCAAGTTCCGCCTCAACAAGGGGGACAAGCAGCTGGACTTCACGTACGAGATGACGCGGCAGGCGTTCGTCGCAGGGGGGGTGGGGGGCGGCGAGCCGCCCCACGTTCCTCACCACATCTCAGACGTCCTCTCCGACATCACGTATTACGTGTACAAGGCTCGGCGGACGCCCCGGTCGGTGCTCTGCGGACACGTGCGGGCGCAGTGGGAGCCCCACGAGTACCCCGCCAGCATGGAGCGCATGCAGAACTGGACGCCCGACGAGTGCATTCCGGAGTTCTACACCGATCCCTCCATCTTCCGCTCCATCCACCCTGACATGCCTGACCTGGACGTGCCGGCCTGGTGCGGCTCCAGCCAGGAGTTCGTGTCTGCCCACCGGGCGCTGTTGGAGAGCCGAGAGGTGTCCCAGGACCTGCACCACTGGATCGACCTCACCTTTGGCTACAAGCTCCAGGGCAAGGAGGCCGTGAAGGAGAAGAATGTATGCCTGCACCTGGTGGACGGCCACACACACCTGACCAGCTACGGCGTGGTGCAGCTCTTCGATCAGCCACACCCCCAACGCCTGGCCGGGGCTCCCGCCCTGGCCCCGGAGCCCCCAGTCATCCCCAGAGTGTTGTTCCAGACCATCCAGGAGAGCGTAGGCCGGGAGGACTTCCCGGGACAGCTTAGCAACGGGGCGGGCAGGCTGGTTTTGGAGGCCACGCCCTGTGAGGCTGGCTGGGCCGGAGACAGGCCCGCAGCGGGGGAAGATGACTTGGAACAGGCCACAGAGGCTCTGGATTCTATCTCCCTCGCGGGGAAAGCAGGTGACCAGCTGGGCTCTTCCTCGCCTTCCTCCAGTCAAGCCCCCCCAGGCCTCCTGTCTTTCTCAGTGGCCTCGGCCTCACGAGCCGGCCGCAGGAACAAAGCTGCCGGGGCAGAACCTGGGGAAGGTGAGGAGGGGAAGGTTCTTCTTCCTGAGGGTTTCAATCCTCTGCAGGCTCTGGAAGGGCTGGAGAAACTAGGCAACTTCCTGACCAAAGGCCTCGGGGGCCAGTTGGAGGTGCCCGCGCGTGCCCAGGTCCAGCCGCCCGTGCAGCTGCGGGACCTCTTCCATCGGGACATGCAGGCGCTGGGCGTCCTGTTGGCCGAGATGGTGTTTGCCACCAGGGTCCGGACGCTGCAGCCTGACGCGCCTTTGTGGGCACGCTTTGAGGCCGTGCGGGGGCTCTGCGCACGCCACCCCAAGGAGATCCCCGCGTCTCTGCAGCCCGTGCTGGACGTGCTCCTGCAGCTCGGTGGGCCCGACGGCCCCTGCGGCAGCAGGGAGGGGCAAGCCGGCCCCGCTCTTCGAGTACAGGCCCATCGCCTGGGGCTTGCCTCCACCCTGCCCGGCCCAGCTCCTCAGCCCCTTCAGCTCCGTGGTTCCCTTCCCGCCATACTTCCCGGCGCTGCACAAGTTCATCCTCCTCTATCAGGCGAGGCGCGTGGAGGACGAGGCCCAGGGGCGGGAGCTGGTGTTCGCCCTGTGGCAGCAACTGGGCGCGGTGCTGAGTGACATCACCCCGGAGGGCCTGGAGATCCTGCTGCCCTTCGTTCTGTCGCTCATGTCTGAGGAGCACACAGGCCGTGTACACAGCCTGGTACCTATTTGAACCTGTCGCTAAGGCCCTGGGCCCCAAAAATGCCAATAAGTACCTCCTGAAGCCTCTCATCGGCGCCTATGAGAGCCCCTGGCGGCTACACGGCCGCTTCTACTTGTACACTGACTGCTTTGTGGCTCAGCTGATGGTGCGGCTGGGCCTGCAGGCCTTTCTCATCCACCTGCTGCCCCACGTCCTCCAGGTGCTGGCTGGCGTGGAGGCCTCCCAGGAGGAAAGCAAGGGCCTGGTGGGGGCCACCGAGGATGAGGAGAGCGAGCTCCCGGGCGCCAGGCCCAGCCCCTGTGCTTTCGGGGAGGAAATCCAGATGGGTGGCGAGCCCGCTGCCTCCTCGGGCCTGGGGCTCCCAGACTACACGTCTGGCGTCAGCTTCCACGACCAGGCCTACCCCCCTGAGACCGAGGACTTCCAAGCCGGGCTCTATGTGGCTGAGTCCCCGCAGCCCCAGGAAGCTGAGGCCGTGAGCCTAGGCCGGCTGAGCGACAAGAGCAGCACCAGCGAGGCCTCCCTGGGCGAGGAGCGGGCCGCAGATGAAGGGGGCGTGCCTGTGGACAAGAGCAGCCTCCGTTCAGGCGACAGCAGCCAGGACTTGAAGCAAAGCGAGGGCTCAGAGGAGGACGAGGAGGAGGAGGAAGGCTGTGTGGTGTTGGAGGAGGAGGAGGGAGAGGGGGAGCAAGACGAGATCACCAGGGCGTCTGAGCTCACTCTCTCTGACACGGTGCTGTCCATGGATACCGTCGTGGCCCGTGGTGGCGACACGGATGGGGAGGAAGAGGAGGAACCGCTAACTGAGCAGTCGGAGGGCCAAGAACAGAAGATCCTTCTTGGTGAGTTCTCAGGCCTTGAGGTGCTGTAAAACAGTCCTCTGGTTTGGTTCGTTTTGTTTTGTTTTGTATCTTATTTATTTATTTGCCTAATCTCTACACCCAAACGTGGGACTCACACTCACGACCCTGAGATCAAGGGTTGCGTGTTCTTCTGACTGAGCCAGCCAGGCACCTCATGGTTTGGTTTTGGTTTTGGTTTTGGTTTTTGATTCCAGTGTAGGTAACGTACAGTGTTGTTAGTTTCAGGCGTACGATGTAGTGATTCAGCAATTGTATACATTTCTCAGTGCTCATCACAACAGGTGCCCTGTAATCCCCACCACCTACTTCCCCATTGCCCCGTCCACCTCCCCTCTGGTGACCATCAGTTTTCTATAGGTAAGGGTCTGTTTCTTCGTTCCTTCCTCTCTCTCTCTTTTCCCTTGTTTGTTTTGTTTCTTAAATTCCCCATATGAGTGACATCATGTAGAATTTTTCTCTCTCGGACTTATTTTGCTGAGCATAATACCCTCTAGCACCATCCATGTTGTTGCAAATGGCGAGATACCATTCTTTTTTATGGCTGAGTAATATTCCATTATATATGTATACCGAATCTTCTTTATCCATTCATTCATCTGTCAATGGATACTTGGGCTGTACAGAGTTTGGTGTAAATAATGCTGCAATAAATACAGGGGTGCGCGTGTCCCTTGGAGATAGTGTTTACATATTTTGGGAGTAAATACCAGTGGTCCAATTACTGGATCATAGGGTAGCTCTCTTCTTAACTTTTTGAAGAACCTCCCAAGCACCTTCCACGGTGGTCCACCAGTTTGCATTCCCTCCAACGGTGCACATTTCTCCACATCTTCAACCCTTCACTGTTTTTTGTGTTGTTAATTTGTAGCCATTCTGACAGGTGTGAGGTGGTATCTCGTCGTGGTTTTGATTTGCATCTCCCTGATGACCCGTGATGCTGAGCATCTTTTCATGTGTCCGTTGGCCAGCTGGATGTCTTCTTTGGAGAAACGTCTGTTCATGTCTTCTGCATGTTTTTTAATTGGATTATTTGTTTTTTGGCTGTTGAGTTGTTATCAGTTCTTGATATATTTTGGATACTAAGTCTTTATCGGATATGCCATTTGCAAATATCTTCTCCATTCCGAAGGTTGCCTTTTAGTTTTGTTGATCGTTTCCTTAGCAACGCAGAACCTTTTTATTTTGATGTAGTCCCAATAGTTTATTTTCGCCTTCGTTTCCCTTGCCTCAGGAGACATAGCTAGAACGATGTTGCTATGGCTGTGCTCTCTTCTTGGATTTTTATGGCTTCAGGTCTCACGTTTAGGTCTTTAATCCATTTTGAGTTTCTTTTTGAGTATGGTATCAGAAAGTGGTCCAGTTTGATTCTTTTGCACGTAGCTGTCCAGTTTTTCCGATACGATTTGTTGAAGAGACTTTTTCCGATTGTATATTCTTTCTTTTCCTCCTTTGTCAAAGATTAATTGACCGTATAATTGTGGGCTTGTTTCTGGGTTTTCTATTCTGTTCCATTGATGTGTTTATTTTTGTGCCAGTACCATACTGTTTTGATTATTACAGCTTTGTAATATAACTTGAAGTCTGGAATTGTGATACTTCCAGGTTTGTTTTCCTTTTTCAAGATCACTTTAGCTATTCAGGGTCTTTTGTGATTTCATACACATTTTAGGATCGTTTGTTCTAGTTCCATGAAAAATGCTGTTGGTATTTTGACAGAGATTGCACTAAATGTGTAGATTGCTTTGGGTAGTATAGACATTTCCACAATATCCGTTCTTCCAATCCATGAACATGGAATGCCTTTCCATTCCTTTATGTCATCTTCAATTTCTTTCATCAGTGTTTTATAATTTTCAGGATACAGGTCTTTTGCTTCTTTGGCTCAATCTCTTCCCAGGTATTTTATTATTTTTGGAGCAATTGTAAATGGGGTTGTTTTCTTAATTTCTCTTTCTGGTGTTTCATTCTTAGTGTGTAGAAACGCAACAGATTTCTGTACGTCGATTTCGTTTGTAGCCTGTGACTTCACTGAATTCATGTGTCCGTTCTAGTAGTTTTTTGGTGGAGTCTTTAAGGGTTTTTTATAAATAGTATCATGCCATTGGCAAATAGTGAAAGTTTTACTTCCTCCTTACCAGTTTGGACGACTTTTCCTTCTTTTTGTTGTCTAATTGCTGTGGCTAGGACTTCCAGTGGTGACAGTGGAAATATTTGTCTTGCTTCTGACCTTAGGGGAAATGCTCCCAGTTTTTCCCCACTGAGGATGACATTTGCTGTGGGTTTTTCATATATGGCCTTTATTTATGTTGAGGTATGTTTCCTCTGGACCTACTTTGTGAAGGGTTTTATGAATGGATGTTGTATTTTGTCAGGCGCTTTTTCTGCATCTGTTGGAACGATCAGATGAGTTTTATCCTTTCTCTTATTGATGTGATGTATCACAACTGATTTGTGAATATTGAACCACCCTTGCATCCCAAGGAATAAATCCCACTTGACCATGGTGAATGATTTTCTTAATGTATCGTTTGATTCAGTTTGCTAGTGTTTTGTTGAGGATTTGTGCATCTGCGTGCATCAGAGATACTGGCCTGTAGTTCCCTTAGTGTCTTTATCTGGTTTTGGTATCCGGATAATGCTGCCTCAGAGAATGAATTTGGAAGTGGCCCTTCCTCTTTTATTCTTTTGGAATAGTTTGAGAAGAAGAGGTATTGACTTTTCTTTACTCTGGTTTTCATTCACCATTTCTGAGTACCTAGTGTGTGCTAAGCAGCAGAGTCAGCAGATTCACACGTAGCACAGATGTGGGCCTGTCCTCCCGGAGCTCACCTGTGGCGGAGGAGACGCCACACTGAGGACGGTGTCACGTCAACGTGTTGTGTCAGTGCTGTGAAGAACAGGGCTGGCTGCTATGAGGGAATATAACTGAGGCCTAGGTCTAGTTTTCAGGGGTCCGGGAAAGTAGGGCTAGTTGAGGTCCCATGAATAGGAGACAGCAAGCAAAATGGTAGGGTCTGCAGTGGGAGGAGCACACCAGGCAGTGGGAACGGCATGTGTGAGGCTCTAAGGCCGTCATGGTTCCGCTGAAGAATCACTGACTGAATTCTACTCCTGAAACCAATGTCAGATAGTTGACCAATCTGTCAAACCAATAGTAAAAACTGTATTTTAACTAACTAGAATTTCAATAAAAAATCTGAAGGAAAAAAATAAAGCAGCAGCAGTGCAAAGCTAGGAAGGTTAGACAGAGAGAGTGGAGGGAAGAAGAGGGAGCACAGGCCTTAGGGTGAGGGAGCCAGGGCCTGGCCGGGCCTCCTTGAGCAGCTTGGGAAGATTCGCTGAAAGGGCAGCCTTCCTGCCGGGTGTGCTGAAGGAGAGGAGCCTGGAGCAGCCCCGAAGCCACAGGCCGCCTCCGCCACTGCTAAAGCGAGGGTGGCGGTGTGGGGCCCCCGGCTCTGGGGGGGCTCCTCGGCAGGTGTGCAGCCAGGATTGGCCAGGAGGGGTGCTGTGGGGTGGGGTGGGAGGAGTGGCGAGCCACCGTTATCCGATGAGCTCAGGGCCCGTTCCCGCCCTGCAGATACAGCCTGCAAGATGGTCCGCTGGCTGTCTGCCAAGCTTGGCCCCACAGTGGCCTCTCGCTACGTGGCCCGGAACCTGCTCCGCCTGCTGACATCTTGTTACGTTGGTAAGGCCTGTGGTCGGTGCTGGAGATGGGGCTCCGTCCCAGCCCCTCTGCGTGTCTTCAGCCCCTTGCAGGGGATCCTTCCCACTTCCGCCTCCCAGCCAGGTGCTGGGTCCCAGTCTTCCTCGGGTAGGGCACGGGGGGGCCCCCAGGCAGGGGTGGCCAGGAGTGGCTACCGTAGTTCCTGGAAGGCTGACCTCCCCGCTGCCTGCTGCTGGCGACTCAGGGCGGCTGGCTCTTCCTCGGCAGGGCCCACTCGGCAGCAGTTCACGGTGAGCAGTGGCGCGAGTCCCCCGCTGAGCGCTGGCAACATCTACCAGAAGAGACCGGTGCTGGGCGACGTGGTGTCGGGGCCTGTGCTCGGCTGCCTCCTCCACATTGCTCATCTGTACGGGGAGCCCGTCCTCACCTACCAGTACCTGCCCTACATCAGCTACCTGGTCAGTGGCTGGCTCGGCAGCCCCGGGGAGGCCAAGGAGCTTGAGGACAGACCTGGGATCCCTGGGGCTCCGGGGGGTCCACGGGCAGCCTGGCCCTCACCTTCTCTATGGCCCTAGGTGGCCCCAGGTGGCACCCCAGGCCCCAGTCGACTGAACAGCCGTAAGGAGGCGGGGCTGCTGGCAGCGGTGACTCTGACCCAGAGGATCATCGTGCACCTCTCGGACACCACCCTCATGGACATCCTGCCCCGAATCAGCCACGAGGTCTTGCTGCCCGTGCTCAGCTTCCTCACTTCCCTCGTCACCGGGTAGGCTGCTGTCCCGCCCCCGTGCAGGGGAGTGGCTCAGCTGAGGGAGCTAACCCGGGAGGGGCTGGGAAGCTTGGGGGTGAGACCAGACTGGGTGTCAGGATTCCTGATTCGGATCCAGCGGTGTGGCCCTGAGCAAGCCACACCTTCTTTCTGGGCCTCGGGTTCCGCATCCGGTTTGGACCATATTTGTCTGGTAGCTCTTCATTTAAAGCTTCTGATGGATTCTGGCCAAGTCCCGCAGAGTTGGGGGGGGGGGGGGGGTGCGCTGGAGCTCCTGTGCTCTCTTCCCAGGTTCCCGAGTGGGGCCCAGGCCCGGACTGTCCTGTGCTTGAAAACCATCAGCCTCATCGCCCTCATATGCCTGCGCATTGGACAGGAGATGGTCCAGCAGCACCTGAGTGAGCCCGTGGCCACCTTCTTTCAAGTCTTCTCTCAGCTGCATGAGCTTCGGCACCAGGTAGGCAGACCCGCCCCGCCCCCCTTACCTGGCTGGGCCGGGCTGGGCCGGGCAGGGGCCGTGAGCTCGGCTGACTCCCGGGGCCTCCCTGTCCCCAGGAGCTGAAGCTGGATCCCGAGGGCCGCAGCGAGGGCCAGCTGCCAGAGGTGACCTTCTCCGATGGGCAGCAGCGGCCGGTGGACCCCACCCTGCTGGACGAGCTGCAGAAGGTGTTCACCCTGGAGATGGCGTACACAATCTACGTGCCCTTCTCCTGCCTGTTGGGTACTGCCCCGTCGCATTCCCTCGCAAAGCCCCCGTGGCTGCGTCTCTCCCGCGGGCAGGGCCCCACGCTCCCCCTGCCCCCAGAGTCAGTAATGAGTGTTCAGCGTTCTGGGTCAGAGCAAAGGGATTTGGCCTCGGACCTCAGAGTCCCAAGGTGCGATACAAACAGGGACTGAGCGTTAGCCAGCAAGGAGGCACAGGAGCTGGCCTGGAGTATCCCTGGGGACCGCAGGGCCATCAGGCTGACGTACTGACAGCTCCCGGAGCTGTCTGAGAGGAGTAAGCAGCTCGCCGTTCCCGTACGGGCCTGGCACTGCTGAGCGATTACGTGTGTCGTCTCCTTGAATAGGACGAACAGCCCTGTGGGCAGATATGTCATCGGCCCTCTGCTGGAATCTAAGCCCTGGGAGGGGAAGTGCCACCCGGCCTTCACCATTCTATTTCCGATGCCCTTCGTAGCGCCCGGCACACATAGAAGACGCTCATGGGAACGAATCTACCTTTTTCTGAGGAAGAAAACAGGCTCAGAGATGAAGTTCCTTGCCCAGAGTCGCACAGCCAGTACCTGCCCTGGCTTCTGTGGTTGCCAAGCCTTGGATGGGTGGTGGCAGCGGCCTGCCATCTTCTCTGATCTGAGGACCTCTCCCACTCCCATCCAGGTGACATCATCCGGAAGATCATCCCCAACCACGAGCTGGTCGGGGAGCTGGCGGGGCTGTATTTGGAGACCATCAGTCCGAGCAGTCGCAGCCCTGCCGGCGTGGAGCCCACGGTGCCCAGCGCCGGCCCTGAGTGGGACCCCCAGGGCGGGGGCTGCCTCCGGGACGACGGCCGCTCGGGGACCTTTGGGAGCGTCCTGGTCGGGAACCGCATCCAGATTCCCGACGACTCTCAGCCTGAGAGCCCCGGCTTGCTGGGCCCCGTCCCTGGCGGGGGCGGCGGCAGAGGCCCCAGCGGCGAGGAGGACAACGCGCTGAAGCGGGAGCTGCCGCGGAGCGCCCACGGGCTGAGCGGGAACTGGCTGGCGTACTGGCAGTACGAGATCGGCGTGAGCCAGCAGGACGCCCACTTCCACTTCCACCAGATCCGCCTGCAGAGCTTCCCAGGCCACTCGGGGGCCGTCAAGTGCGTGGCGCCCCTGAGCAGCGAGGACTTCTTTCTGAGCGGCAGCAAAGACCGCACCGTGCGCCTCTGGCCGCTCTACAACTCTGGGGATGGCACCAGCGAGACAGCCCCGCGCCTCGTCTATGCCCAGCACCGCAAGAGCGTCTTCTTTGCGGGCCAGCTCGAGGCCCCGCAGTATGTGGTGAGCTGTGACGGGGCTGTGCACGTCTGGGACCCCTTCACAGGTGAGCGGGCCCAGGTGAGGCCTGTTCTGTTGCTGTCGTGCTGTGCCCTGCCAGGCCTCCGGGCATGGGGACCCCGGGCTGGGCGGTTGGGACGTCTTGGTACAGGGTGTGGGGCGACCCAGCGAGGCTGCACGGAGGAGCAGTTAGACCTGAGTTGGAATCCGTCAGCCCTGAGTTTGAATTGGTTCTGCCAACTTATTTGCGGAGCGACCTTGCTCAAGTCACCTTGCTGCTGGGCTGGACGCATTAGTTTTCTCCATCTGTAAAACGGGAATCAGAACTGGTTAAGAAGATAAGGCCCATAAGAGTTTGGCTTAACGTGTGGCAGGTCATACAAGTTTGGCAGAGGGTTGCTTGAGTATTTTGGCATCGCGTTAAGGAGAACTAAGGCTAATAAGGTCTTGAAAGGGGGAGGGGATGGAGTAGCGTTGAGGCGGACGGAGGAGAGGTGGCTTGTGGTCATGGGGTGCTGTGTGAAGAGTTTGGGGACAGGAGCCTGCGTGAATGCAGGAAGGTGGGAGGGTCAAAAATTATCTTTTGCGTTTTCTTAGGTCCCCCGGGGTATGAGAGGCAGTTACATGGCATGTCAGGGAGACAGGAAGAGTTGGGTTCCCCCATCCGCTACTGGGACCCCAGACCCACCGTGCCTTTCCTTCCCAGGGAAGACCCTGCGCGTGATAGAGCCGTGGGACAGCCGGGTGCCCCTGACTGCTGTGGCTGTCATGCCCGCCCCCCACACCAGCATCACCATGGCCAGCTCGGACTCCACCCTGCGTTTCGTGGACTGCAGGAAGCCTGGCCTGCAGGTCAGGGGCGTTCGGTTCTCCGAGCCCTGGCCCGGATGCCCAGCAGGGAGGAGAGACCCCGAAGAGAGAAGCAGGGTGTAGTTCCTCTTCGGAGACAAGTCACCCGCAGCAGCAGAGCCTGGGGGGTGGGACTCCCATCTGGGATGAAGGGGAGCCCTCCCCTCGACGGCGGACAGAGGCTCAGGCCCTTCAGCCGGGTGCGCTTGGGCGAACGGGACCTCAGGGGGAAGCGGGTTGGAGTGGGTGGCAGCGCCTGAGCTCCTCTCCCTCCGCCTGCAGCACGAGTTCCGCCTGGGCGGCGGGCTGAACCCTGGGCTTGTCCGCTCCCTGGCCGTCAGCCCCAGTGGCCGTAGCGTCGTGGCCGGCTTCTCCTCGGGCTTCATGGTGCTCCTGGACACCCGTACAGGCCTGGTTCTGCGTGGCTGGCCAGCCCACGAGGGGGACATCCTGCAGATCAAGGTGACTGACCTGGTCCCCTTCCCCTTCTCACTGCCCAGCCCAGCCCCGCCCCTGCTCCAGGCCCTCTTAGGGCCCACCCAGGACGGGCTCCCTTATACATGCTGATGGGCAGAGAGGGCTAGGAGCCAGCCCTTCTGCGAGGGCCCCGGCGGCAGGCAGGCCACGGGGGCGGGAACCAGGGGGCGAGCTGACCCTACTGTTCCCCGGGGATGTTCTAATGAGTAACCCTTGTCCATATTTGTCTTGCTTGGAGGATCAGGGGTCGGGCCCTGTCCGTGACCCAGTTAGGTTAAATAAAGCTCAGCCGGGAGGCTGTTTACTGCCCCCGGACCACTGAGCAGAGTCCGTGCCCCGTGCTGGGCTGCCCTGGGTGGGGGGGGGGGGAGCAGGGACAGCTGCGCCTGGGGAGCCTGCGCCTACCCCCGCCCATTCTCAGTCACGGACCTCGGGGAACTGCCCAGGGAGGGCCCGGGAGGAGGAACGGCACTCTGTGTGGGAGGATTTTTCCAGGCAACTGGCACTGCCTCCCCATCCGGACTGGAGCCAGGGGACAGGCACTGCCACTACTAAGGGCAGGTGCCCCCAACTCCGTCCAGGGCCCCAGGCCCCCTGGGCTTCAGGCACCTCTGGGTTCTGACCTTCCACGGAAGGCTTTGGGCTCAGCCTGGGTATTAGCCCTGGCGATGCCACTGACTGGCTCTGTGACTTTGGTAGGATTACTTAACTTTTCCTCGCCTCATGTTTTTTTCTCTGGAAAATGGGAACAGCAGCATTTACGTCATAGAGTTGTTATGAAAATTAAATGTGGTAATACGGCATGCCTAACAAAATGCCTAGGTATAGTAAGTGCTCAAATCACAGTGACGACTAGGTTAAAGACACTTGAACGTCTTCCTATTCACTAGCCTTAGTCTAAGGTGGCGGGAGGGGGCAGCTGGTCCCCTGCCCAGGATCCCCTGTCTTCCTGGGCGATACTGTGTAAGTAAACGGAAGACCGTGGAGCTCGGTGGGCACACGGGAGGGCCCGGGCCCCGCTGAGGCTCTCTTCCCTCTGAGCAGGCGGTGGACGGCAGCGTCCTGGTCAGCTCCTCCTCTGACCACTCCCTGACTGTGTGGAAGGAGCTGGAACAGAAGCCCACGCACCACTACAAATCAGCGTCTGACCCCATCCACACCTTCGACCTGTACGGCAGCGAGGTGGTCACCGGCACCGTGGCCAACAAGATCGGCGTCTGCTCCCTGCTCGAGCCGCCCTCCCAGGCCACCACGAAGCTCAGCTCCGAGAACTTCCGGGGCACGCTCACCAGCCTGGCCTTGCTGCCCACCAAGCGCCACCTCTTGCTGGGCTCCGACAATGGGGTCGTCCGCCTCCTGGCCTAGGCCCAGGCGGGGCTGGCCAACGAGGGTGGGCAGACATCCCCCCGGTAGTCCATCCCTTCCCCTTGTCTCCCCAGCGGCGCCCTCTGGGCAGGCCTCGGGCCCCACGCCGTGCGGGGCCACAGGTTCCTGAGCCGCCGGAGCCACCAGTGCTGCCAGAAGGAATCTCATCCGTGGCTCGGGGAGATGCCCCTAGTCCACAGGAAGCAAGAGGGGAAGCACAGGAGGGCATCGCTGCCCTCTCTTCTCCCCAGCCCTGCCCTCCGGGTCCCCGCGGGGACGGGGAAGCTCTGAGAAGGGGAAGGGAGACTGGCCCTGTGCAGCCAGTCTCCAGCCAAGGAGGCTCCCCTCCCCTTGTGAGCTCTCCCTGCCCCTGTCTCACAAGAGCGGGGAAGCTGCCTCAGTCCGGGACACTGATGGTGCTTGGACTCCAGCCTCTAAGGAGGCCGGTCATGCTCCAGGAGTTAAGGGCCTTGGGGTGGGGTTTAAGTGTCCGCCTAGCCAGGCCCTGCCCAGTGCGAGACCAGTAGGGGAAGAAAGAGGGCAGGACCAGGGAGGGAAGGTGGCCTGGGCCAGCTGGCGCCTGCCAGGAGAGACCCCACGCCTTGCCTGCCCACCCCTAACCACAGTGTTTGTGCCTTGAACTGAAGAGACGGCCCCGGGGCCCAGACCCCCTAGGGAGTGGTCCGACCCCCCGAGAGAAGGGACAGGAACGATCTCTGCATCTCAGGTCTCTCCCAGGGGACAGGAAGACCCAGGCAGCCCCGGACCCTCCCATTCTGGAGCAGAGACGAGGTCTGAGCCTGGGCCCTCACTGCCTCTTCACCATTTGCAATAGATGTAAATATGCCCAATAAACCTTTTGCAGGAGCCATGGAACTGAGTGAGGCGTTTCCTGACGATGGTGTCAGGGTGGGAAAAATTGAGACCCAGCAGCTTTCCAGGGCAGTGAGCAAAGGGTGAGAAGTAGGGTGGGAGGATGGTGGGCGACAGCTTGACCATTGCTCTCGGGCACCAGGGGGTCCAGGGCATCTGGTTCGTGCAGCCCCGGGCCAGCTTCCTGAACCCTCGGCCTTGGGGGAAGGTAAGGAGGCTTTGCTCCTGCCGAGGGAGGATGCTGGCAGAGGCCATGGCCCTCTCTCTTTTCCCCGCCCCTTCCAAACCCAGGCTGAAGGCAGCCAATCAGGATCCTGGGCTTCTAGGGATTGGGGATGGGCGTCTTATCTTGAGTTCCCCACACAGGCTCCTGCAGCTTCCCTTTCCTTACCCTCAGGATGGGGGAGAGAAAAGGACATTGGAAGTGAGAAGCCGGAGGTGGCTCTGAGCCCAGCTGTGTCCTTGGGCCTGTCACATAGCCTCTCTGAGCCCCACTAAAGTGGAGATAAACCCCCACCTCATGGGTTTGCTGGAAGGCCCTTCCCGGATCTGCCCTGCAGATGAGGACAGTCTCCTCAACCATTTCCAGAACCTCCTTCCTCCAGACTCGGGTGGGACTCAAATCCATGAGGGCTCTGGGTGGCTGTCTCAGGGTTAGATGCCCTGGTGGGAACGGGGCTTCCGGCCCCAGTATCAATGTTTAACCGGATGTGCAGGTCAATATTTACCAGAAGAGAAAGCAATCTGAGCCAGGGTTGGCTGAGAGCAAAGGTCCTGGTGGGAGGGGAGGGCTCAGCTGGGGAGCACCCGAGTGGGGCCAGAGGGACGGCGTGTGCGGCAGCGAGGAGCCTGCAGAGGTAGGAGGGGAGGGGTGGCTCGGCCTGCTCTTTGGACAGGAGAGGAGGTAAGAGCTGCCCACCTGGCCGAGGGGCACCGGGGGGGATTTATTCAGAAGATTTCTTATTTCCCAGCCTCCTGGGTGATGAGGACCCAAGGCGGGGTTTCTGGCAGGAGTCTCCCTGGGACTGCAAAAACTAGAGGTCTTTTCTGGCCAGGAAAGTTTCAAAAGCCCAGGTTGGCGATCAGAGCCCTGGCCAAGGGTCCTTGTGTGTGATGTGGGGGGGGGGGGCAGGGGTGATAGAAGGATCCTCCAGAAGGACTGGTCCTGAGATGGGGGCGGGGTTGGAGTGTGTGGGACCCGGGACCCGCTCCGGGCCAGATCAAGACCTGCCCATCCCCACCGGCCAGCCTGGCTTCCCAGAGCGACCTGGACAGAGTGGGGGGCGAGGCCTGTGCTTCCCGTAAGTCCAAAGGTGGCTCTGTCCGGAGCCATTCATTGGGCTCTGCTGCTGGGTCAACAACGTGGCTCTCCAGCCCACCTCGCCAGCGCTGCTGAGACCTCGGGGCCTCGCGGGCCCATCCACCTTTGTGGTCAAGACCAGACGAGCCAGAAAAGGTGGGCCACCGGACGGCAGGTTGGATAGGAGCTCTGGGAAAGGAGCCCCAGTACAGAGGCGGCTCCGGGGCAGGCTTCCCAGAAGAGGGGCCCTGGGCTAGGCTGACAACAGCCACGTTACTGAGTGCCAGGCATTGTAATCAGGGCTCACAAAGGCGGTCTTATTATGGTCCTGACAATCAACAGTGGGAGGAGGTAGGGACTTTCGCTACCATTTTACAAGAAAAGGCAAAGCCCAGAGGGGTAAGGGAGATATCTAAGGTCCTCTCGGAAGAGACAGAGTGTGGACTGAACCCACGGCTGACTCACAACGTGGGGCCTTGAAGAATGAGGACTGCCCTTGTTTTGATATTTCCCCTATTTTAACCCGAACATTCTCGGGGCACGAAATGGGAAAAACCGGAAAGTAAGAAGGGGTTAAAAGCAATTCATGGGGAGCTCCCCACCCCTCAGAGCCCTCAGAGATGAGAACCACTGCCAACGTGTTTGGGCTGGGCTGGCGCTAGCCGGCCTGACCCTCAGCCCTAGAGGCTCCGGAGTTGCAGTTGCGAGGCCAGGCGACAGGTGGGTGGGACCCGGGGACCCCGAGCGGGAGTGCGGGCGAGGTTGGGACGGAGGCTCCCTGTCCCGCACAGGAACATGGCGCTGCTGCTCCGGGGGCTCCTGGTGCTCGGCTTGTCCTGCCTACAAGGCCCCTGCTTGGTGGTGAGCCTGGGTCTGGTGGGGCGGGGAGGCAGGTGGGGCACGCCGGGGTGGGGGGGGAGGGTCTGGGCGGGAAGAGGAGGGGGGCTGAGTGGAGGGAGGCTTTGACTGTGAGGGGGTTCCCTCTTCTCTCTTTTCTCGACAGTTCTCCCCGGCGAGTGCCATGGAGCCCTTGGACCAGCAGGTACTGGGGACCGAGAGGCAAGAGGGGGAGGAAGGAACGACGGGCCTCACCTGTGGCTCTTGCAGGGGTGGGGGACGTGTGGGAAGGATCGCGCTCCATTGGCTTCCTCCCTTCTTCAGCTAATGAGCACACAGGCCCAGGAGAAGCTGTCCCCGCTTAGCCTCCTCAAGTTGGGCAACCAGGTACAACCAGGTGGGGCTGGGGGAAGAGAGGGCGGGGTCCGAGGGAGGGAGGAGGGCCAATCGGCACAGGGCGAGGGACTGGGGGGGGGGAGCGTGGGGATGAGGCCGAGCCCTAAAGGGAGAGGGTGGGAGGGAGGAAAGGAAAAGGACGGGGTCCCCAGAATGCCATTGCCCATGTGACTCCCTCTCTTCAGGCCTGGGACGAGGCCCTGCTGTTCCCAGGCACAGGGACTATGAAAGGGGTCTTCAACACAGAGCTGACCCCTTGACCCTACTGACCCCCTGATCTGTCCCTGTAGGAGCTCAGTGGCCATACTGCCCTGAAGAAGGCCCCCAGAGACTGCAAGGGGGCCCCAACCCTGGAGGAGACACGCAGGTTGGCCCAGGCCATGATGGCCTTCACCACAGATCTGTTCTCCCTGGTGGCCCAAAAGTCCACCAGCCCCAACCTCATCCTGTCACCTCTGAGTGTGGCCCTGGCGCTGTCTCACCTGGCACTAGGTACTGTGGCATCGCCTGTCCAGACCAGCAGAGCTGGGAGGCCAGTAGGAACTCCGTACTCCAGAGTTTACTAGTGGGTGCTTCTTCCATCGGGGTCCCGCGGATGTTTGATAAAAACGCAGATTCCTTGGCACGCCTCCAGTCTCTGTGAATCAGATTCCCAGGGACTGGGCCTAAGGATATGCTTCTGGTGACTTTTATGCACGAGTTTGAGAGCTACGATGTCTTCACTGGACTGGAGGCTCTCATTGTGGGAAACCGAGGTCCAGAGAGGGAAAACGACTCGGATGAGGTGAGGTCACCCAGACCGCCAGCAGCAGGGATGAAAGTAAAATGTGGGGACGATGTGGGAACTCAGACCAGCTCAGTGGATACGGGAGGAGGATGTGGTGCCGTGGGCATGCTCACCATGGGTGCCCGGCAGACGCTGGGGCGGGCAGCAGGGTGGGCAAGAGCCCCCGGCCCCGGGCCACAGCGGCTGCGGTCCCCTCCAGGTGCTCAGAACCAAACGCTGCAGAAGTTACTGCAGGTGCTGCACGCAGACGCAGGGCCCTGCCTCCCCCACCTGCTGAGCCACCTCTGCCGGGACCTGGGCCCTGGGGCATTCCGGCTGGCTGCTAGAATGTACCTGCAGAAAGGTAGGCGCTGGTGGCTCGGAGCTCCCAAGGTCGTGCCCCGGGGCGGACGGGGGTGATGGGGCTGGGCTCGGCCTCAGAAACCCAGCCGGAGCACTGGTAGTTCTGGAGCTGAAGCTCTCGGCCCCTCCCGTGCAGGATTTCCCATCAAAGAGGACTTCCTGGAACAATCGGAACAGCTCTTCGGCGCAAAGCCCGTGAGCCTGACGGGAAGGAAGAGGGATGACCTGGTGGCCATCAACCAATGGGTGAAGGAGGCCACAGAGGGGAAGATTGAGGATTTCCTTTCAGAGCTGCCAGATGACACAGTGTTGCTTCTCCTCAATGCCATCCACTTCCAGGGTGCGTTCCTCCTTTCCTCTCGGGTCCCCCCCCCCGCCCCCCCCTCCCGCAGCTCCTGCCCCTGCCCTGTGGACCGAGCTGGGCTGTGAGAGCTTTGTCCTCTGGGTTTTTCTCCTTAGGGCCGGGCCAGGAGGCAGGGAGCTCTCTGGGTTGCGGCTTGGGGGAGTGTGGGAAACAGGTGATGGTGTGCCAAAGAGGGGGCCAGGAACTGGATGGGGCGGTTGTGAAGAGGGCGCCTTAGGAGGAAACGGAGTCTGACAGGCCCAGCAGGGGGTGGGTGGGGAGGGCAGGCGGGTGCTCCGGGGAGCACGGTAGGGCATGGGAAGAATGCGAGTCCAGATTTGCACAATGCTACAGGGAAGAGACCTCAGGTCGGCTGGGTACCCACTGGCACAGCGTCCCTTGGGGTTTCCACTCGGCCTTTTGTCCCTTGAACGGGTTCTGGGTGGAACGGGAAAGAGGCCGGTGGTGCCCCGGTCCACGTGGCCCCTGCCCTCTGCCGGCTACAGGTTTCTGGAGGAGCAAGTTCGATCCGAGCCTCACCCAGAGAGACAGCTTCCACCTGAACGAGGAGTTCACGGTGCCGGTGGACATGATGCAAGCCCGCACGTATCCCCTGCGCTGGTTCCTGCTGGAGCAGCCTGAGATACAGGTCACCTTCGACCGCCCAGGCTGGGCCTGGCTGCTGGGGGGTGGGGAAGGGAGGGGGCGGGGCTGTGGAGCAGGCACAGGGGTAGAAAAGGCTGTGGCCCGCCTTCCTCGAGGTCCTGTCGCTGAGCTGGGTGGCTCGGGAAGGTCTCACTCAGTAGGCCCCGACCCAGTGGGGACTGAGGTTCTGTCTCTTCGAAGTTCATTAATTTGGCAAAAGTACGTGGGGGCGTGTGCTGCATGCCGGACCCTGCTCTAGGCACCGGGAGCACGAGGGGGATCAGGCCCCTGATCTGGGGAGGGAAGACACACAGCACACAAACAAACATACTTTCAGAGAGTGGTGAGGGCTGCGAAGGAAAAAAAGTGAGCGGGGAGGATATTTTAGACCTGTCCAGGGAGCATTCTTTGAGGGGGGCCGTGAGTGGAGACCCAGGTGATTTTTGGCTATAGGGGTTTATCACAAGGGCCCACGGGTTGTTGGGCAGCACAGGGGCCACCCTACGGCTGTGGAGCCACTCGGCCTCAGCATCCCCACGCCTGGGAGACGTGACCTGGCTGTCACGGTGCTCCTTAGAGAAGGGAGGGTCTGGCTGGATAGATTTGTCAGTATCCTGCTGGGACGTTCTGATTGGGTAGAGTGCTATGCCAAGCTGTCTCAGGTGAGGCCTCCCTGGCTTCTGGCCCAGACGTGGCCCTCTTGGCTGGAGCGTGGATCCCGGGGCCCGTCAGCTGTGGTGGAGGTGGCGGGGTTGGTTAGTTTCACGAGGCGGCATGGCACGGACCTCAGTCACTTCTGTGGTCCTCCTGAGAGGGGCTGTGGGCGAGGCGGACCCTTGGAGCAGCGTCCAGCTTCTCTCCCTTCCACCCTGACAGGTGGACTGTCTCGTTCACCTCCCCACCTCTTCCCCTCGTGCTGTTCCTGCCCACTCTTCCTTCACCCTCTGCCTCCGTTGCTGGCCCTCGGCTCTCGTCTCCCTCACGCACTCTGCAGGCAGGCCCTGGGCAGCCAGACGTGGGGCTCCCCCCAACAGGGCTCCTGCCGCCTGGCTGCTCTGCCTAGAGCCTGGGATCGTGGGGCCCAGTGCTTTCCACACCTGTGTAGCTGCAGAAACCCCACCCACATGAAACCTTACCCCAAATCACACTATTATACACATCAGGGCGGTCACCGTTGAAGGTGGCGGGTGTGGGGAGAGAACCACCCTTTGCAGTGGCTCCTCTACAGAACCTAGGGTGGTCTGACCACGAACGACCCAGGCCATTGTACACACAGAGAAACTGAGAGGCCGACACAGGGGCTTTCTCAACCCAAGTCAGGGTAGCAGGTGAAGAGAGAGAAAGTCACCATTTATTGAGCACTGCCTATGTGCCGATGCTCTGCTAGAAGCTTTAAATGTTTGTTTATTTTTGAGAAAGAGAGCGCTAGCAGGGGAGGGGCAGAGACAGAGGGGGACAGAGGATCCGAAGCGGGCTCTGCGCTGACAGCAGAGAGCCCAATTCGGGGCTTGAGCTCACAAACGGTGAGATCATGACCTGAGCCCCAGTCAGACGCCAAGTGCCCATCCGCTAGGAGCTTTAAAAGGCTCTCTCTCTCTCTCTCTCTCTCGGTCACATGTCAGCCAGCAAAGTGGGCAGTCTTATTCCACTCCACAGGTGGGGCAGTGGAGGCTCAGGGAGGCCGAACACACACCTGAGAAGAACGGACCGGAACCCCCGGCCCGTCGGTCTCAGCAGCATACGCTGGCCCAGACCCCATCTCACGCTGTCTCCTTTCCTTCTCTGCAGGTGGCTCATTTCCCCTTTAAGAACAACATGAGCTTCATGGTCATTATGCCGACCTACTTGGAGTGGAACGTGTCCCAGGTGCTGGCCAACCTGAGCCAGGACATCCTTCACCAGCCCCTGCTGCGAGAGAAGCCCACCAAGGTCCAGCTGCCTAAGCTGCACCTGAAATACCAGCTGGACCTGGTGGCCACCCTCAGCCAGCTGGGTAAGGAGGCTGGGCACGGGGCAGCGCCCCCCGCTAGGTCAGGCCGGGGCATGGGACAGCACCCCCTAGGTCAGGCTAGGCAAAGGGGGTGAGGAGGAACCCTCAGCTGGCAGTGCGGCACCCCAGCCTTCGGTCCTGGTCTTTTCTGGGGCTTCGGGCGGTAAGAGCCTTTCCTCCGAGCCCCCGGACCCTCTGTCCTGGCGTGGGCTGGGCTGGCCCAGGGAATGTGGACCTTCTCCGTCCAAGACTGAGCATCGCAGAGAATCCCAGCTAGAGAGCCTGGGTGGCATGTGAGCCTTGCTGGCTGTCCTGCAAGGGGCACTGTACTAGGCACGGGGAGCCCACCATGTTCCAAGAGCTCAGTCACATGGAGTGGGCCGGTAAGGAATCAGGTACTTACAATTCAGTATACGTGATAAGACGGAGGGCTTCTCTCCGGTTCACTGGAGAAAAGGCACCTGTCTGGATTTTGGGGCAGCGGATCAGGGAAGGCTTCCTGGAGGAAGCCTTAAGGAAGCTTTAAGCTGATACTTGAAGGTTCAATAAGAGTTAGCCGGGGATCTGTGGGTGGGCGGTGTTCCCTGGCCCGGATGCCAGACGCCCTCCCGGGCAGGTCCAGGCACCTGCGGGGCAGCAGGCAGCTCTGAGCGGCCATCTCCTGCCCTGGACAGGCCTCCAGGAACTGTTCCAGGCCCCAGACCTGCGTGGGATCTCTGACCAGAGCCTGGTGGTGACCAGCGTGCAGCATCAGTCCACTCTGGAGCTCAGCGAGGCCGGCGTGGAGGCGGCCGCGGCGACGGGCACTGCCATGTCCCGCATGTCTCTCTCCTCCTTCATCGTGAACCGCCCCTTTCTCTTCTTCATCCTTGACGACACAACGAGCCTGCCCCTCTTCGTGGGCAGCGTGAGGAACCCCAACCCCAGTGCGCAGTGGGAGCGCAAGGAACAGCAGGATTCCCCGGATGACGGGGACTCCTTCCAGAACCAGAAAGCCTTCCCCCGTGGAGACAAGCCCTTCGGCCCTGACTTGAAACTTGCGCCCCCCTCGGAGGAGGATTACCCCCAGCCTAATGGCCCCAAGTGAGAGGCCAGCGGCCAGCATCCTGAGCCCCTGCCTGGACCAACCTCTCAACTCCTGTGACTCTTTCCAAACAGCTTCGTGGGATTAGGGCAGGGGCCTGGGTGGGCGCTCTGGGAGAGGAGGGGAGCTGAGCCCTTCCCCCCCACCCCCCCACCCCCGCTCCTCTCGGGGAGTTTGGGGAGGGTGGGGCTAGGAGGAGGGCAGGCGTCAGGGAATCATGGGCCTCGATCCCACATCATTTCTCCCAAAGCGGCTCGGAGGCCGTCCTCGTTTGGGGCTCGGGCAGAGGGGCAGCTAGGGATCCACTTTCGTCAGGAAGGGAGGGAGGTTATTCCCTAAGTTGGCTGTGGCCCTTCCATGTTTGTTTACCAGAGGGGGGTGGGGACAGGAGGGACTGGATGCCTTGACTGGGGAGAGGACAGGCAGGCCCTGGGGGTGGAGCCTTGTCCCCCTGTGTGGGTGGGAGTCAAGCCTTCCAGTCACTGCTTTGGCCTTAACCCCCCCAAGGCCCTCAGCCCTCCACCCACCCTGATGCTCTGTCACCTCAGTCCCCCCACCGCTCCCTGGAGATACCCACACTGCCAGGACTCTCTTCCCTCCTCTCCCTCCTCTCCCCAGGGGTCTCAGGGGCTGCGGTGGGAGAGGAGGGGAATAGTTCCCTAAGGCTCTTTTGTAAAGTTTTTGTAGTGATTTTTGTGCCACCCGAATAAAGAATGAATGGTCCTGGCTGCTTTGATGTCACTATTCCGGGCGTGAGTGGGAGCAGGGGGGCTGAGGAAGGCGGGACGAGGCCACAGGCTGCACTGAGCACCCGGCCGGTCCCGAGAGCAGGCAGCCCTCTCTGCCACGTCTGTCCCCTGACCACTCGCCCGCCCTTCTCCGCGCAGTCCCCTCTGACCTCGCCAGCCCTCCCCGGGGCCACCTCCACGCCAGCCTGGCTCTGCTCTCAGCCTCTTCCTCTCCAGAGACCTCCAGCAGCCAGCAACAAGGGCGGCCCAGAAATAGCGCCGGCCTCCTGGTTTGGGAGAACTGGCAATTAGGGAGCTTCTGGAGTTTCTAATTACACGCGGGTCGTTCTGCCAGGAGCAGGCGCCCGCCAGCCGGGGGGGGGGTGAGGGGGGTTGGGGGGTGGCGGGGTGCGGGGCGGGGGGGGGCAGGCTGCAGGAAGCGCAGGCTCCAGCTGGAGGCTGTCAGCGCCTGAGATCTGGGGGAAGTGGTTGGAGCCTCGGCGGCTCCGGGCTGGGGGCAGCGTGCAGCGCGGGTGTCCACATGGTGGGCCCTTGTCTGCGCGTGCAGGGGGTCCGGTGGCGGCCACCTGCACCTCTAAAGAGCCCTGGTTAAGAGCTAGTGCCTGGGACGGACTCTTGCTTCTTACCAACCAGTGGAGTGGGGAGACAGGTAAAAAATAAAACAAGTGAAATAGATGGTGTGTCAGAAGGCGGCAAGGGCTAGGAAAGAAAGCAGGGAGGGCCTCCCCTAGAAGGTGGTGTGGGAGCAGAGACTGGAAGCAGGGGAGGGC
Source organism: Paguma larvata (assembly GCA_030068075.1). NCBI lineage: Eukaryota > Metazoa > Chordata > Mammalia > Carnivora > Viverridae > Paguma > Paguma larvata. The sequence continues at coordinate 9,724,168 of CM057843.1, forward strand.
AGGCACCAGGGAAATCCTGGGGAGGAGCTTCCTGGGCAGAGGAGGAGCGAGGCCAGAAGTGGGAGCATGCTCAGAAGGTTCAGGACGAGCAGGAGATCCGTGGGGCTGGGGTGGGGGTGGGCGTTGGGAGGAGTCAGAGGGGAACTGGAGACAGATCACGTTAAGGCTTTAGGGCCACTGTAAAGACTGTTGTTTTTATCTTAGGAGTAAGAAGTAATTGGAAAGTTGAAGCAGCATGCTACCAACTTAGTTTCACCTTCTAAGTCCTTCTCCCTCCGTTCTGGCTGTAGCCACAGTTTGGATCTGGTCATCACTCCCAAGGGTCACCTGTCCTTGTCTCCTAGGTTCTCCCTGCTGCTGGTCCGACTGTCTTACCCCTACAAGTCTCTGTCAGAGCCCGCGTGTCCAGCAGTACGCTAAGCTCTGGGGACACAGCGATGAGCAGACGGACTAGATCCCTACCCGCCCCCCACCCCGGGAGCCTAAATCTGGCGGTAGAGCGGTCTAGACGATAAGCGAGTTAAAGTCTTGCGTTGAAGTATAGTATGCAAAGTGCACACGTCGTAACTGCACAGGAGCTTACCGGATTTTCTCATGAGCCCAATACCCCTGTGTGACTGGCACCACATCGAGAAACGGGACTCACTCTCCTGACTTCCAGTAACAGATTCGTCTTTCCTGGCCTTGAACTTCCTAGAGAGGAATTATACGACCTATTCTGTTGAGTCTAGCTTCTTTCGCTCAGCCTCCTGTTTGTGGCATTCGTCCGTGGTGCTGTGGAGGGCAAGAATCCATTCGCTGTGGGAGGCCTCTAAGTGAGGGGTGCTGTGGTCTGATGCGAGTTCTAGAAGGCTCCCTTTGGCCGCTGTGTGGAGAACAGAGTGTAGAGGCACACGTGTAGGGTGGCAGGCAAGAGATGCGGGGGGCGCGGCCCAGGAATGGAGGAGAGTGGTCAGCATTCAGCAATATTCTGCGGGTAGACGTGATAGGTGTTGTGGGTAGATTGTATGGGACACGACAGAAAGGCAAGGCGCGAGCACGGTGGGGTTCATAGTTCAGATTCCTGGATTTCTGTTCTGAGAAAATGGGTTTCACGGAGATAGGAATCAGAGTGAGGGACGGAGTTTAGCATCGACTGGAGATTTCATTCATTCATTTTCTTTTTTAAAGATTTTTAAAATTATTTTTTAAGTAAGTAATCTCTACACTCGACGTGCGGCTTGAACCCCCAAGCCCGAGATCAAGAGTCGCAGTTCTTCCTCTGGCCCGGTATTTTCCCCTCTGCCCTTTATGATCTTCAGAAATCACAGAATTCCAGGGCTGAAAAAGCAGACCAGTTCCGTTTCTCCATTTTTCAGCCAAGGCCAGGGAGAAGCCGGGAGAGTGGTCTTGCCCCAAATCCCAGCTAAGTGCCAGAGCCAAGGACCAAGAGACACCTAGGGCCCCAATGCCGGGCAGGAGTTTTTTCTCTACTCTAGCCTGCCTCCCGGGCCTCCTCCTGCAAGACTCTTCCTCAGACCTGCCTCCCACCCGAGTCGGCCAGGTGCCCTCTGGAGGCGAGACTGCGGGCAGGAGCAAGGCCAGGGCCCCGAAGGAAGGTCTGGTGGAGTCGGGTGTGGGAATGTGTGTGTGTGTGTGTGTGTTTGGGGGGGGTGGCGGAAGGGCAGCAGCGGGTTAAAGTTAACACCAGGCAATGATGCAATCACAGAATCCAAACTGAGTGCAGGCCGCTTTAAGAAAGCAGTAGCTGTAATCTGAAGCTGGCTGGGCGCTGGGTTGGGAGGCGGCTGCAATAGCTCTTGTGCTTGCTGGAGCCCCTCGGTGTGCAGAGGCTGGCACGGAGCTGCTGCGGCGCACCCACAGGTAAAGGGGCTTCCTGTCTGATGCGAGCGTCAGGGGAAGACGAGAGAGGCTCCCTGGGGCCGGGGGGAGGCAGGGAGCAGAAAAGAGGGGTGCGAGGGAGAGGAGGTGGGGAGACAGGAGCTCCTGCAGCTTGGGCACCGGGCGAGAGCATGAGAGAGGGCAGAGGGAGCTGGGGGCAGAAGGCCAGGGCCCAATTATCCCCAAGCCCCACTGCACTACTAGAAGAAGAGGCTGGAAAGACTTTTGAATGAAGTGGGTGGGAAGCAGTAGAGGAGGGCGGTGGTGGGAGGAAGCAGAGGGCTCAGCTGCGGGACCGGGTCTGAGCAGCAGCACCTCCGAGGGGCTCCGCAGCCCTGCGGGAAGGAGGCTGGCCCGGGACACTGCTTCCCTGGGGCATTTAGGAGGCAGCCCCCCCCCACCCCCCCAGTCTTGGCTTGGGCTCAGCTCCCTGCTGCTTTTTCAAAACCAACTGGTGCTGATTTCAGAGCATTAACTTCCGACACTGCCAAGCAGCTGGCCTGCTGAACCCTGCAGAAGACCGGGACAGAGGACAGCTGGGTCCCTCTATCCAGGGGCCATCCTTTCTCTTTGGCCAAATTAACCACCAGTAAAGGCTGGAACGGGAGGCCAGTGGGGCTTTGGCCTCTTGCAAACAATGGCCACTATTTAGTCCAGCCAGCGTATGGGGTCTGGGGGCTCCGTCGCCCGCGCTAGAGAGAACGGCTGCCCGCATCCTTTCCGCCTCCTGGGGAAAGCCACAGCAAGGAGCGGTCCGGGCCAAAGAAAAGTCGCAGGCTTCCCACAAACCTCATCACTGTCTAGCCCATGCCCCTCACCAGGAGTTCAGCACCTAGGCCGAGGGTGGGAGGGGAAGGGGGCCCGAGAGTTCTGCTTCTAGGGCTGGCCCTCCTGGGCTGTGGGGAGGTGACACTCATGGGCACTCCGGCCCCACTCATTTGGGCTTCCAGGCTTCAGAAGGAAGGCTTCCCAGGGACTGATGGGGTCCCCGTGGGTGGAGCGGGCCTGGAGGGGACCCGCTGGACCCTCTCTCCCGGGAGAGAGGGTGGTGCTCTTCCCCGCACAGCCCAGGAGGTCCACAGCCATGTGGCTTCAGGCCGTGTGGTGCTGGGAGGAGGAGGAGGGATGGTGTTTGTCTCACAGCTGGATTTAATCTGAAACACATGTACTGGCTCAAACTTATCCTCCCAGCTTGAACGCAAGATCACAAAATCCCAGTTCCTTGTGTCTCTTGATTTGAGTAAATGTGGCGGAGAGGAAGGCCTGACCTTGGCCCAACGGGGGGCATACCTGCCTCCTCCCTATGCCCTCCCTTTCCTGGTATGACAGGAGTCCGGCTGGGTACTGCCCTTTGGACAGGATGGCATCATTGTCCCTGTGTCCCTGGCCAGGCGGCGGCTGCCTGCCCTCAGCCACAGACAGGGCAGCAAGTGGGCTCAGAGGGCCCCCCAACCCGACACACTCTTCCTCTCTGCTCTCTCAGTGCCCTCGTAGGGGGCTCTCAACAATCTCTCCTCTTCCCTCATGCCCAGGGCTTGAGGGAGAGGATTCTACATGTCCCAGCCGCTGGCTCTGGGCCAGCTGGGGACCCATGTGCCTTTCACTGCCAGGGTCCCTCACTTCTCTTCAGTCTTCAGCCTACCCACATGGGGACAGCGATCACATGACCCGGGGCTCTGGCTGACCCTGTAGGGACTCCTATGGAGAAGCTCTGACCTTCAAGTGCATTTGAACCGAGAACTTAGCTTCCTTAGACACTATGCCAGGAGGACCCCACCTCCCCTGGCCAGAGGCACTAGAGCTAAGGGCTTGTCCCATAGCCTTGCTGCCTGTGAATCTCCTGGAATTCTGGGTCTCTGATAAACCATCTGCTGAGGCTCAGGCAAGAAGACTCCCGCCGGCTCTGGGGTGGGGCTGGTGGGTGGAGGGAGCAGCTGTGAGCCTGGATGGCGTCAAAGGTCTCGATCTGGTACCACAGAAAGCTTTTCCTGTGGCCTCAGTGGAAGATTCCTCCCTGAGCACCAGCGGCAGCTGTATAGGAGGGCAGATGGCTGAGGACAGAGGGGCTGGGGGCTCCCCCTGGGACACGGCTCCACTTCAGGGTTTAGGAAGAAAGCCGGGCTCGCTCCCACCCGCAGCCCGGCCGTAAGCTGGGCAGACTCTGGAGGCGGTCTCTCTCGTTGCTTTTCATCTCTACAGTGTTGTCCAGTGGATTATCTGGCTTAATTCTAAGGACTCTGGCCAAAAATCACACACCGCACACCCAACGTTCCTATTCGTCCTGAGAAGTTGGGAAAGTGTGTGTGTTGTGCGTGTGGGAGGGCATTTCTGGGTTTATGAGAGGCTGGTAAGGCAGGGCCGGAGCCCCTTGGCCTGTGTGTGCACCTGTGCGTGTGTCAGGGGGGTGAGGGGCAGGGAAGGCAGATTCTAAATGGTTGACTTGGCAGTACGGATGGAGGGAGGGCACGGACCAACCAAAGGTCCTAGTTGCTGAGGCCTTCTCCCACTTTTTATCTTTTATTAAAAACTTTTTTTTAATGTTAGTTTATTTTTGAGAGAGAGAGAGAGAGACAGAGAGTGTGAGGGGGAGAGGGCAGAGACGGAGGGAGACACAGAATCGGAAGCGGGTTCCAGGCTCTGAGTTGTTAGCACAGAGCCCGACGCGGGGCTTGAACCCATGAACCATGAGATCATGACCTGAGCTGAAGTCGGACACCTAACCTACTGAGCCACCCAGGCGCCCCCCTTCTCCCACTTTTTAAACAGAAGGCCTCTTGGAAGATCCTGTGTGTGAAGCCCCCTAGCTGCCTTCAGTCCCTCCCACCCCACGCCCGGACTCCCAGGGGTGAGCTCATGAATGAGGCGGGTGCAGGAGGGTGAGGGGTGGTGGCACGCATAGAGCCCTGGACCCCGATTTCCCTCTTCCCTTGTGGTGCAGGGGCCGGAGGAGGCCACTGCTGGGAGGTGAACGGACCTGGGTGGCCTCACGAAGAAACTGCGTTGTTTAACCTGAAGCAAAGAAAGCCCCAAGGGTGGAAGAGCTATTTTTGAGCTGGTGGGGGGAAGAGGACCTGGCTCCCCAGGACGAAGGGGGGCCCTGGGTGGGGTTCCAAGGTGTAGGGAGACACTTTTCAGCTCGGGGATTGCTGGAGAGCTCACCTGCCTTGGCCGTGTTCAGTTCTAGGGAGACACCGTCTGATTGCATCCTCATCACAATAGGTAAGAACTATTCGGTTTGCATTTTACAAGAGCAGACACTGTGATTTAGAGAGCTCTTAAGACAAGTTGAGACTGCGCGCAGGCTGTCTGACCCTAGGGCCAGTGCTCCTGACCAGGAGAGGAAGAGCTCTCAACTGAGAACTGGGAAGGAAACGAGCCCCTTATGAGGCCACAGGTTCTAGACCAGAGGAATTCAAGGGGAGAGTCTGAGAACTTCCTGGGGAAAGCAGGTGCTCGACCAGATGCCTCCGCCCTCTGTATCCTGTGACTCTGCATGCGGGACCTCGGTTCTGCCCCATTCTGACATTACCCCAAATCCTATGTAATGAGCTGGTCAGGCGCCTCCAGGGAAAAGCCTTGCTGTGGGTTTGTGCTAGGCCGTACCCACCCAGAGGAGCCCGCGGCTCGATCTCCACGGCCCTGGACCTTTGGGTCTAAAGGTAGGCTTCCCGACACAGACAGTGGGCAAAGGCGCAGGCTCACCCTGGGGCAGTAGGCCGTGAGGCAGGTGGAGGGGTGGTGAGGTGCTGAGAGGCAGGGAGCATCAAGCTGAGGGTCCACTTCCAGCCTGGGGACGTCGGAGGCAAGGGGGCTGGTCCTACCAGGCTCCTGCTCCCCATCCAGGGTGGCTGGCGGAGCGGGGCGGCGGGTGAGGGGAACAGCTCGCTGCCTCTTGCTTTCTTGCAGGCCCCGGGATGCAGGCCCTTGTGCTACTCCTCTGGGCTGGAGCCCTCCTCGGGCACGGCAGCTGCCAGGACAGCGAGGGCAGCCCGCAGGTCAGTGGGGGTGGGGGGTGAGGCGGCGACGTCAGGGATCCCAGCCCCTCCTTGGCAGGCAGCACGGGAGGCAGGACAGACACCCAGGTTCCAGGCCAGGCCCGGCCTTTACACGTGGACATCAGCGACACAGACAGAAAGTATCGTGCCCTGCCTTTCAGAGGACACAGCAGAGACAGAAATACGATCCCAGAAGGTGAAAGGCAGTCCAACACACCCAGGGGGGCCCCTTCGGTAAAGGCCTTGTCTCATTACCTGTGGGTCTCACTGACTGGGTGCACTCCTGGGTATTTGTGCCGATAGCGACCAGGGTGCGGCAGAGATGGAAGGGTGGGGAAAGGCCCCAGACTGCAAAGGCAGATGCTGAGAAGCCAATGCTGAGTGACAGAGAGGGGCCACGGCCGCACGGGCATATGGGCCGGAGCCCTGGACTTTGTCGTGAGTTCTGAGTTTGGTCTCTGGCTCTCCCTCTCACTTAGCTTGGTTACCTTAGACAAGTCACTTCCACCCGAGTCTCCTTCTTATCCATGAAGTGGGTTTAGAGATATCTGTCCTTGCAGGGCCGCTGGGGCCACTCGCTTTCTACTCACAGAATGCCTGCTCCGTAGGGGCTGGGGCTGGGTGGAAACGTCAAAGACTCAGTTCTTGGCCTTCAAGGCACTCGGTCTTTTGCGGCATGGAATACATCCACAAGCAAGAACTAAAGTGCCTTGAATGAAAAGAACTAGCACAGGGCCCAGCACACAGTTTAGGAGGTTCGTATGTAAGTGGTAGTTAACTCTGTACAAAGTTCAGAAAACCAGAAAGGGCCTTCGGGTTGGGGCGATTAGGGAGAGTCTGGGGTGGAGGAGATGCTATGTGATCAGGGCCGTGAAAGACAAGGAGGGTCCAGGTACAGACCTGGGAGCAGTAAGCAAGGGGGGCCGGACAGGTGGCTTGCTCTGGCCTGAGAACAGAGTTCCTCGGAAGGGAGGGGGCTCTTCTCTCTCTCTCTCTCTCTCTCTCTCTCTCTCTAAAGTATTACAGGCCTGAGGCTCACAGGTCACCAGTGTTTAAATGTGGTCAGCTAAGGTCCATTTGGGGCTGCCTGTCCCCGGCAGAGCTCCCGCGTGATCAGGGACCACACACCCATCATTCGAACATTAGGCTACACAGATGGTAGTCAGGCCGGATGGCGGTAAGGGGCCAGAATGACAATCCCACCCGAAGTGATGAGGAGACTCATCCGCGGCTCATCTCTAATGGCCCTTGTCCTCAAATCCAGGACTCCCCCGCTCCCGACACCACAGGGGTGCCGGTGGAGGAGGAGGACCCCTTCTTCAAGGTCCCTGTGAACAAGCTGGCAGCGGCCATCTCCAACTTCGGCTACGACCTGTACCGCGTGCGGTCCAGCCTGAACCCTGCTGCCAACGTGCTGCTGTCTCCACTCAGCGTGGCCACCGCTCTCTCGGCCCTCTCGCTGGGTGAGTCTCAGACGCAGACGGCCCCGGACTCTTCTGCGCGTACATGCCTCTCCAAGCCCTAGATGCTCTTCCCCTCGGGGAGGGGCGAAGAGGTGCTGAGAGACTGGCCCCACTGGGGTCCCCTGCAAGTGCACATACGATCCCTCCTCGCTCCCCGGGAGGCGCTGAGCACTGCTGACTCAGGGGTGAGGCCTCGGGACCACTTATTGACAGGGAGACTTCGACACTCATCCCTTTCTTCAAGAAGCTTCCGCCTGCCAGGCATCGGGCTAGCTTATGGGGGTTCAACCGCACACAAGCAGGTGTGGTCTCTGCCCTACGCTCGGCTCACAGCTGAGTTCACAGGGAGACTAATAAGCAGGTAACCACAAAACATTCTGGTAAGAGCTGGGATGGAGACGCACAGGGGCTTGTACCCCTCAGTCCTGCCCCTATCGCTCTCTCTAGGCCTGATGACCTTAGCCTGCGTTGGGAAAAACTATTTTTCTTCCATCGCCTTCAGATTCCTTGCCAGCCTAGGATGTTGCCAGTATGAGCAGCAAAAGGCTAGAGTGTGGTGGCCTGTCCTGGGAGCTGGCCTGATCTGGGCCCCGGTGGGCAGTTAGCGAGGCTCCCGCCCTCGTCTCTCCGGCAGGAGCGGAACAGAGGACAGAATCCACCATTCACCGGGCTCTCTACTACGACCTGATCAGTAACCCAGACATCCACGGCACCTACAAGGAGCTCCTTGCCGCCGTCACCGCCCCCGAGAAGAACTTCAAGAGTGCTTCCCGGATCGTCTTTGAGAGGAGTGAGTCGGCTTGCTAGCCTGGGATGCCTGAGGAATATGGGGCTCTCTGCTCCACAGGGGGGGCTTCGTTCTAAACCCTAGATCACGTCTGCCCGGGCTGGGCCTGGCACTGGTGGGCAGGAAGGGGCCCGAGAGCTCAAAGAGGATCAGAAAGAGGAAGTGGCCTGAGGGAGACCGCGGGAGGGTCCGGGGGGAGGGCGGCAATGTGAAGAGAAACGGCAATGAGAGAAATTCGTTGTTCCCTGTCCAGCGCCTGGGGAAGCTGGCACAAAGTCCCGGCGAGTCACGGGAAGTCACCAGGCAGGAAGTTGGGGCCTGCTGAGTGGTGAACCAGAACCTGAGCCTGGCATGCAGTCAAAGAGCGGGTGCTGGTTAGCTCTCAGAGCACGCCATCTCTCCATCTCTCCCCAGAACTGCGGATAAAATCCAGCTTCGTCGCACCACTGGAAAAGTCCTACGGCACCAGGCCCAGGATCCTGACGGGCAACTCCCGCTTGGACCTCCAGGAGGTTAACAACTGGGTGCAGGCCCAGATGAAAGGGAAAATCGCTAGGTCCACACGGGAAATACCCAGTGAAGTCAGCATTCTCCTTCTCGGTGTGGCTTACTTCAAGGGTGAGGGCTCCTCCACCTCTCTTTCGGCCAAGGGTGGATGGTGGGCGTCCGAGGGAGTGGGGAAGGGCGGGACGTCGGAGATGGAGCTCAGCGTGACCCGAGAGGCGAAAAGCCAGAGGACAGCCTGGGAAACACACGTGTCTGAGGGCTCTGTGCTCACCTAAGCCCAGGCAAACGGGGGGAGTGCCTACAGAGCGAAGAGGCTTATGCAGAAAGACCAGCCCGGAGAAGAAAGTGCTACCACTCTTGTGCCTGTCGGGGGCGGGCACCGTTAGATTGGGGCTGGAGTGGCAGGACGGTCAAAGCCCAGCCCGGCCCCTCCTGGCTGTGGGGCCCTGCGCGGGCCTCGCAGCCCTCCTGGGCCTAGTCCCTCCCCTCTAACGCGGGGTGCCACGCTTGCTTCAGACGCTCTCTGTCTGTATCGTCTCCTATCTTCACATCGACCACAGCGCTGTGCCCAGGACACGGCAAGTATTCGACAAACCGCTGTTCGCCACGGGAGGCCGGCCCCATTCAGATAAGACTTGGGCGTGATTGGGGCAACCTCCCTTTAAAATGCTTTACAGCCGTCTATTGGGCACCCGTGGACCCCCACCCTTGAGAAAAGCCCTCCCTGAAGCACTGGTCTCCAGAAGGTCCCGTCAAACCAAGGGGGCTTGGTGACCGCGTCGCTGTGTGAGCACTGGCAAGCGCCTTCGCCCCTCTGGGCTCCGGCGCCTCTCCAGATGTGAGAGGGGCGGCGCTGAGGTCCCTTACAGCCCTGCCCTCCGTTGACGCCGCCTCCCGGAGGCCCCGCTGCACAAGGAGAGACCAGTTTACTTTTCTCCCCGGCTCTCACAGAACTTGTATAATCCAGACCGTCAAGTCCCTAAAATCAACGTAGTTCTTCCCGAGTCTCTATAAGGCAGGCGTTCAGATCCTAGACCTACTGTGGTCCGGATCACATTCTGGGATGGCGCTGTTCCTTTAGCCAGGCAGCTTTCCACAATGTGCTTTGGGCTCACGCCACGGTCCCCATGTCTGTCTGGCCTCCTGGGGCTCAGGGCACTCCATTTGTTTCATTCCAGGGCAGTGGGTAACAAAGTTTGACTCCAGAAAGACTTCCCTCGAAGATTTCCATTTGGATGAGGAGAGGACCGTGAGAGTCCCCATGATGTCAGACCCTAAGGCCATTTTACGCTACGGCTTAGACTCTGATCTCAGCTGCAAGGTCTGTAGGGGGTAGGGTAAGTGGTGGGGGTAGGGGGATGGGGGGTACAGAGACAGGCAGGATGGTGTAGTGGATATAGGATGACCTTTGAGATGTGACAGCTGTCTAAATTCTGTGTGACTTTCGGCAAGTCAACAGCATCTCTTTCTTCTTAAAGAAGACAGAGCCTTTCTTCTTAAAATGAAGGACAGTTATTGAAACTTCTCCTCTCGGGGTTTGTGGTGAGGATTAATAAGAGATAGCGGGAGGGCCGCCTGGCTGACTCAGTTGGTAAAACCTTGGCTCTTGATCTCAGGGTCGTGAGTTCGAGCCTCACACTGGGCATGGAGCCTACTTAAAAAATAATAATAATAATGTGAAATGGGCTAAGACTGGACAACTCATATGTTGGTGTTTTCTCGTCTTTCTTCCCCCATCTTCCTCTCTCTCTTTTTCTCTCTTTGGGGAGAACTTTTATTTCCAGAATTCAAAGCCAAACTTTAAAAAACTGTCACGAACTCAGGTCCTTGGGTGGCTCAGTCGGTTAAGTGTCCGACTTCGGCTCAGGTCATGATCTTGCACTCTGTGAATTCGAGCCCCACATCAGGCTCTGTGCTGCCAGCTCAGAGCCTGGAGCCTGCTTCGGATTCTGTATCTCCATCTCTCTCTGTTCCTTCCCTGCTCTCTCGCTCTCAAAAGTAAATAAACATTAAAAAAAAAAGTCACAAACTCCAAATCCAAACTCCAAATGCTGGTATTCTAAATCTTTCACATATACCTGACATCTTTTAATTCTAAGTCAGTAGTTCTTAAACCTTTTTCTTTGGGAACCTAATAGAACACTCAGAACACTGGAGAGAAAAGCCATGTGTACACACGCACACTTTTCTGCATGCGGTTTCAGGGGCCGTTAGGACTCCTGATGCTGTCTGTCCCAAGGACTTTAGGTTCAGAACCTCTGCTCAAAAGCCCCATTTTATTACTGCTTCTGTGTTGCTGTGCTCAACGCCCCCACTTCTAGTCCAGGGCTCGGCACATAACAGATGATCAGTAACTACTGGCAGACGATCCTTGGGAGAAAATAGAGACCTGGGAACCACTTAGAACCACAGGAGAAAATTCTTTTGGCACCTAACTTTTGTTGGTATTAGGCTAAGTTAAGAAAAGACAACGGCCTATTTTTTTGAAGGAACCAGAGTAGGCATCTTGCTGCCAGAAGGCAGTGGCCTAGAGGGACAGTTGTTCAATACATTAGGCGCTGGGGAAGGCACGGCCAGGGACCCAAAACAGGGGAGGAGAAGGCAGCCTGGAGTGTGTGTCTGCCCCTGGGCTCTCGGGCTCCAAAGGACCAACCGCGTGCTCTTTCTCTGTTGTTTCAGATTGCCCAGCTGCCGTTGACCGGCAGCATGAGCATCATCTTCTTCCTGCCTCTGAAAGTAACCCAGAACTTGACCATGATAGAAGAGAGCCTCACCTCCGAATTCATTCACGACATAGACCGAGAGCTGAAGACTATTCAAGCAGTCTTGACCATCCCCAAGCTGAAGCTGAGTTATGAAGGGGAAGTCACAAAGTCCCTGCAGGAGATGAGTATGTCTGCGAGACCCCTCTGCTCTTGGGGCGGGTGGGGCTGAGCGGTGGAGCCTTCCGCCGTGCTAAGCAGAACTCAAGGGCTCCATGGCCCTTGCGTAGGGAAGCCAGGGATGATGCCTTCATTCTGAAAGTGCTGGAGGGGAAGACTGAACTGCCTTCCTTATCAGACACGCTCCTCAGCCCCAGAAGCCTACATCTTTTAAGAGAACACTGTATCTCAAGACAGGTCAGGTCCGTTGAGGGGGTATCTAACCTTAACCTTGCTTGCCGTGTGCTCTTGGGCAAGTCGCTTAGTCCCTACCCAGCCCGGAGAGGTCAGCGTACCTCACAGAGGGCCCGAAGTGGTGCTCTACCCCCAGCTCGCCTGCCTTCTTGAGAATCAGGATTTAAGAATCGAAGCGTATTCTTCCTCGGGGTGTGGGGTAAGGCAGGGTTTTAACGGAAATCTCTCTCAATCTCTGCAGAACTACAATCCTTGTTTGATTCGCCGGACTTCAGCAAGATCACAGGCAAACCTATTAAACTTACTCAGGTGGAACATCGAGGTGGCTTCGAGTGGAATGAGGACGGGGCCAGCACCGCCCCCAGCCCCGGCCTCCAGCCTGCCCGCCTCACCTTCCCCCTGGACTACCACCTCAACCAACCTTTCATTTTCGTACTGAGAGACTCAGACACAGGGGCCCTTCTCTTCATAGGCAAAATTCTGGACCCCAGGGGCATTTAATGCTCCAGTTTCATGTTCAAATATCCCAGAAGAAGAAAGCCTAGAGGGGTGGCAGATCACATGTTACAGGAAGGCTGCCCCTATCATGTTTCAATGTATACTTTGCAATAAATGTGCTTTATCCTTAACTTTTGTTGCCCTGTTCCTCCTCCTGTTTTGAGCTATGTTAAGTTTAATATTAAGATAAATAGCCCTTTAGTAATTTGCTGGTCCTACAGCTATAGCCTGGGTCTGTCTAAACTCTGCAGAAAGTCACCATGTAAAAAAAATTTTTTTTTTTTAAATTTACTTATTTTTGAGAGAGAGAGAGACAGAGTGAGAGCAGGGGAGGGGCAGAGAGAGAAGGAGACACAGAATCTGAAGCAGGCTCCAGGCTGAGGGCCTGCTCAGGGCAGCACAGGGTCCGACACAGGGCTCGAATCCATGAACCATGAGATCATGACCTGAGCTGAAGTCGGACACCTAACTGACTGAGCCACCCGGGCGCCCTGAAAGTCACGGCTTAGAAGAACTTTTAGTCATCAGCATCGTATAATGCAGGGATTGATTCTCTGCTCCGGGGGTGTCTGTGTATTAGGACCACTAATACTCCCAAGAGGGTATCTCCTGCCCCCACAGTCAGTGGGCCATGCTCTTAAATAAACCAAACTTGAGGTTTTAATGCAAGCACAGATAGTCCCCAGTCAAGCTAGTGTCATCTGACAACACAGGATAACGCAGGGACAGAGGAGGGAGGTGGTTTGTAACTGCAGGAAATATTTCATAAAGCATTTAAAGAGGGCTCCCAAGTCACCTAAAATGGGACCTGATATGTGAAAAATGCTAAACGTATTCTTTTTAAGGGAGTATGCCTATTTTACAAAGTATAACAGGACTTTTTTAGGAACACGAAACATGCCCAAGTGTTTGGAACAGAATACAGAACTGTCCTCAGGACTAAATTTTCAGGAAGAAAAATTTATCTCTATGAAACAAAGAAACAAACAACAACAACAACAACAAAAACCTAACTGGCCGCTGCCTTGCCACACTGAATTAGTAGAAAGAAGGATACATGAGACTCCGCCTGACCTTCTTTCAAACGTTTGAACGTAAACTCTGTTCTAAACACTCAGCTTCCTGGGGCGCCTGGGGGGCTCAGTCGGTTAAGCGTTCAACCTCAACTCAGGTCACGATCTCATGGTTTGTGAGTGCGAGCCCCGCGTCGGGCTCTGTGCTGACAGCTTGGAGCCCGGAGCCTGCTTCAGATTCTGTGTCTCCCTCTCTCTGCCCCTTGCCCGCTCACTCTCTCTCTCAAAAATAAATAAACATTAAAAAATCAAAAAACAATTTAAACACTCAGCTTCCTGAAAAGCTACTGCCAGACATCTTCGGGGCTATTTGTTTCCTGATTATAATGCTGAGGCAAGCAACGGGCACTTCCTGGGCACGGCCAGGGTGGGCACGCTCTCAAAGCACCGTGGACCTGACATTCTTTTCCGCTAAGTCATCGGAACCACGTGGTCACCGATGGTGATAACAGCGACCGGGGTTCAGAGCAGAGTCTCCTAGCCTTCGGACCAGAATGGAATCTAGACTACTGCTACACATCCAGGGAGAAAAGAGCTGCCATGCCTACCTTTTGGCCCTCAAGTCTGAAACCAGGAGCAGCAATGCCTGCACCCTCAGCACCAGGTGAAGCTCCCCCCTCCCAGTGTCTCCATACGTATGCAGCCGGTATTAGCCAGCTCGGGGAGGTCTGGTAGAAAGGAGTCTCTTTGCAGGCTTTGCGGATAAACAGAACCGAGAATGGAGGCGTGTCATCGCCATAAGCCTGATGTGGCGTTTGGTCAGTGAGTCTGCCGCGAGTGCGGGATGAGGGGATAAGGACTGGAAAACGGGGGGTGGGGGGGTGGGGGGGCAGATTTAGACTTGCCATCGCAGGAAGAAACTGCTCAGCCACACAGTGGCCCCATACCTTACTTCTCTATTCACAACTCACACGGCGCCGGGTTTAACACAGGATTCCAGAATGCTAGCTATCATACACAGGATGGCATCTCCCGAGGCACGGAGCCTCGGTGATTTCTGCTTTATAATTATTTTTCAATTACAATACGACTACCAACTACTAAGAGCTTAAGTTCCCACCGGAATGGTACATAACATTTCATTACTACTAGAAACCATAGGAATGTTCCAAGGAAACAGACTCTCATCATTTAGTGAGGTGGAATCTCGCCAAAACCCCAGGCTGACTTCCAGATGCCTGCAGATGAGCTAAAATCCTTTTAAAGAGCTTAGGCTCTCCAGACACTAGTTTTAAGTCTTTTCTGGGAACTGGGAGTTTTTACAGGAGGGTAGTTAACTGTTGGAAGAAAACCCTGGATCCTGCACGGAAGGCCCCGCAGGGATGGGTGGCAAGTCCAATAAGCAAGATTTCATCTTTCGTAGCTCCTGGATCTCGTCATTCCAAGGGCCGTAGTGCACCATCAGAACCTTTTCTGCCTTTTGTATTGTGTTCAGCGCCTCTGGTATTGCAAACCTGAACCACGGGACGTAAAAGGAGTGAATCCACCCATTCAACCAAGCCAACATTAATCAGGGGTCTACTCGCACCCTGTGAAGAATACAGAGTTACAGAAGATCGATTTGTCCTCAAGGATCTTACAGTCTAGAAGGGTTGGTGAGAGACTTCCATGAACACACGGCAAGGCGGAGATTGAAAACAAGTTATGAGAAAAAGCATAAAGATTCCAAGATCCTGAGAAAGGGGCAAATCTCAAAGTGTTAATCTGGTGTGCAAGCCACGGTTTACTCAGGAGCCTTTGTCCCCAGATAACCAAGTCCATCCCTGACCTGACTCTGCAGCCCTGTTCTCTCTCTCTCTTTCTCTCTCTCTCTGATGAAATGGGTGACCTGTGGGTCTTGGGTATCAGGTCCACAAACCATTCACATCTTAGGATCACACTTCAAACACTGCCTCAGCTAGGGTGCACTGATGGCAGCTTTATCAAGGCTGGAAGTAAGTATTCCATCTAGAAATAGGATCTCAGCTGCAAAGGTTATAAGACTTTTAAAAGACAGGGAGAGGCCTGGAAAGTGTCAGGAAACAAGAGAAAGACTTACCCGTTGAAAAAGAGTTGGGCCAGTTTGAAGAGCTCATGACCCATTTCAACACTGGACGGCCCATGCCGAGCCTCAACCACTCGGAGACTCTTCTGTAGATGAGCGGCTGACTTTTGCCAGTCCCCTGCAAAGAAACAAAAATCTGGTTCCAGGAGAGAACCACAGTCAACTGTGGACGAATGTTTTCAGGGTGTGGAAAGCTCAGTAGGAGGGAGAAGAGCTTCAGCCGAAGGACTAAGAGGTAGGCTAGGGTCATGACCAAACACGCATGGCAAACTTGTTCCTCGGAGCAGAGAATGAAGACACGCGTCATACCTAAGGTGGCATAGGCTTGGGCCAGGGCATCCTCCATTTCTCCCACCAGACTGTGCGCTCCCGACAGGAAGCTCTCGGCATCACGCTGGCACCCCAACAGCAGCTGAATGGCTTGCTCTGTCAATGCAAAGGAAAATGGCCTCATTACCACACAAACCCAGTCCCAGAAATGGGAACCCAACTCTTAAGTTCCATATTGGCTGGGCTGAATGTGAAACTCCCCACTTTGTCTCCTCGGGTTGTGACCAACCCACAATGTTTGTTCCAGGAAAGCTGTTGTTCCCTTACGTTTTCTCTTTCAATAGAAAAAGGTGCTAAGTGAGGCCTCTCCACATCTGCTCTGGGTTTCCAACTTCGGCGGCCTAGATTCCACTTACGATCGTGATTTCTCTCCACACTGAGGCCTAGGCTAAAGGTCAGCTTTTCACGAAGTGCGGTAAATAAATCCCTGTGACATCGAGTTCGAAGGCAGGGTCTGCCAGGGTAACGTGGACCTCCACGACTGTCTCTCTGAAGGAAGCTGGGTGCTCCCACCCATCGGACGCGTGCTCCACTGCCCTCTACAAGAGATGAGGCTCCGAGGAGAGCAGAGAGTCTCTCCAGAAAATCAGGTCACCAGGCCCTGGAGTGAAAACCAAATCCACGGAACTTCTGGATATGCACAAAGATCAGGGGTGTCAGAGATAACCCTTCGGTCATCAGGGGGTATTTAACTTAGCTCTCTGATGTGCAAGAGAACGACAGCTTAAGTCATCTGGCCCTTTTCGAGGACACCACACAAATTCGGCTGGGCAGGGTCTGGTCTCATCGGCCTGCAGCCATCTCGGGGCTGGCACGGGGATACTTAAATGTAAATCTTCCATCATCACGGAGTATCCTCGAGTCCAAGGTGATCTCAGAATGAATAAAAAGGAAGGGGCTGGAGGACCAAAGCACGGAGCCGGTCTCACCTGGTTTACCAGTTCTGAGAAGCTTCCGGGCCATCCCGACCTGCTTCTGCAGGTCCTGTAACCGAGAGATGAGGTGGTCCCTGCTGACGGATTCCGGGCAGGACGCGTCGCCACAGGTCAGTACGTCATCGCCCTGTGGAAGTCAGTTTCATCTTTATTCCCACACTTTATTCCCACATTAGCACGTGACTTGCAGGTGAGGGTCGCTCCACACCTTCCGACACGATGGGGCAAAGAGATGCCAGCGATAAGACCCCATGACCAAAGCCTGATTTGATTTGGTTGACAGCAGCAACTCTAATGAAAACAGTAGCTGATCCCACCCTGAGATTTAATTTTTGCAACCAAAATTAAACTGGTACTGTTCACAGTTTCTTTCCATATCTATACTCCTTTCTTGCCTCTCTTCGGGGTCAGAACTTTGGATGACAGACACATTTCTTATGGTTAAGAAAAAAACCATAAGAGTAGAGAGTTGTTGGGGGCGCCTGGGTGGCGCAGTCGGTTAAGCATCTGACTCTTGATCTCAGCTGAGGTCTTGATCTCAGGGTTGTGAGTTCAAGCCCCATGTGGGGCTCAGTGCTGGGCATGAAGCCTATTTTTTTTTAAAAAAGGGGGTGGCTGAGTGGCTCAGTCAGTTGAGCGTCTGACTTTTAATCTCGGCTCAGGTCATGTTCCCAGGTCCCAGGGTCATGGGATGAAGCCCTGCACTGGGCTCTATGCTGAGTGTGGAACCTGCTTGGGATATTCTCCCTCTCCCTCTGTCTCTCTCTCTCTCTCTCTCTCCGTCTGCCCCTCTCCCTGGCTTGGTCTCTCTCTCAAATTAAAAAATACAATAAAAAGAGTACAGAGTTGTTGAGTCACTTTGTTGTGCACCTGAAAGTAATGTGACAGTGTGTGTCAACTATACTTCAATTTTAAAAAAGCAAAAGTCATAAAAAACCAAAGGAAGAGGTACCAGGCGAGGCTTCCCCGCATTTGACCTTGGGTTTGTCACTTCAGCTTTCCAACACAACCAGCTCTACATTACACTTAACGGTTCCCCTAAGAATACTGTATCCTCTGCCAGAGGAGAAAATCTCTGAGGTGAACATTTGCTGGTTTTTAAATGCCAGTATTGGGGCGCCTGGGAGGCTCAGTCGGTTAAGTGTCCAACTTCGGCTCAGGTCATGATCTTGCAATTCACGGGTTCAAGCCCCACATCGGGCTCTGTGCTGACAGCTCAGAGCCTGGAGCCTGCTTCAGATTCTGTGTCTCCCTCTCTCTCTGCTCCTCCCCCAGTTTGTGCTCTGTCTCTCTCTCAAAAATAAATAAACATTAAAACATTTTTTTAAATTAGAAAAAATAAATGCCAATATCTGCACCCTTATTTGGCAATGGCAACATGATTTCTCCTGAGGCTCCTCCCCTACCCTCTCACACGCAGGGCCCCGTAGCTGAGGGGTGGGCATGTGGCCCTGACCCGGCCTGTCCCTCCGGGCAAGCGGCTGGAGAAAGCCGCGTGGCTCGGGTATCCCACCAGCCGCAGGTCTCCGGTCGATGATAGGCAGCACGGTTTGGGCCCACGCTGCTGCTGGAGGAGCACGCGTCCTTACCCTCCCGGACCAGGAGGCTACGAGGCTGGAGCTGCTGGCAGCTATCTCGCCACCACCACCAGAGGGAAGTCTGCCCGAGGATCGGGCTCCCTGAGAGAGTGGAGCGGAGGGAGGGAGAGAGAGAGAGAGAAATCGGGCCTTGGTGACGCTGTCTGAGCCCCTGGATCTGTTATCTGAAGTGCCCCCCTCCTGGGACCTTTCAGTGATTTACTTGAGCAAAGACATTCCCAGTCTTTTTTTCCCCCCTTCCGTCTCCCTCACACCACTTTAGGTGGGATTTTCTGTTATTTGCAGGAGACAGATTACTAAATCCAACCTTTCCCGTGGCTCCTGTGGAGGGGTAGCCAGTGTGCCGGGAAGGGGGGCTGAAGGGCAAGATGCTGTTGCTCTCAGCCTCCCCTGGAAGATTTATGGCCTCTGGGCTGGACGACTGACCTCCAGCAAAAGTAGAGGAGAGAGATTCACCTGCAGGAGCGCCCCGCAGCTCTGACAGCAGAATGCCTCCCACTGGGGCCCCGCGGCGGCCGAGTGCTTCTCATTCTGACAGGCCGCACAGCTGCAGTCAAAGAAGTACTGATTCCTCAGCTTCTGTCGCCTCTCAGCAACTCCCATCCTGCTCCGGTGAGGCCCTGCAGGGAGACCACACTTGGCCACTGTTAAGGCAAGAGGGAGTCAAGCACTACTTAAAAAACTTCAGCTTAGGGGCGTCCGAGTGGCTCAGTCGGTTAAGCATCAGACTCTTGATCTCGGCTCAGGTCGGGATCTCACGGGTTTGTGAGTTCAAGCCCCGCACTGGGCTCTGCACTGACAGTACAGCTTGGAGGCTGCTTGGGATTCTGTCTCTCCTGCTCTCTGCCCCTCTCCTGCTTGCACTCTCTCTCTCGTTCTCTCAAAAATAAATGAATAAACTTTAAAATAAAATACGAACGTTAAAAACAAAAGCTTCCGCTTAGCAGATGGTCTGGTCAATTATTCATCCTGTGATGAATGCCTTTTACTCAAACATTTGTGGAACCAGATATAGAAATAAGTTTCTGGGGCGCCTGGGTGGCTCAGTCAGTTAAGCTTCTGACTTCGTCTCAGGTCATGATCTCACAGTTCGTGGGTTCGAGCCCCACGTTGGGCTCGGTGCTGACAGCTCGGAGCTCGGAGCCTGCTTCGCATTCTGTGTCTCCTTCTCTCTCTGTCCCTCCCCTGCTCATACTCTGTCTCTCAAAAATTAATAAATGTCAAAAAAAATTAATTAAAAAAAAGAGAGAGAGAGAGGAAAAGAAAAGAAATAATTTTCCGAGTTGGAAAGACGGGAAGGAAAAAAAACCCCAAAAAGTTACTCCGAGCCTATTTTTGGCAGAGGAAGTTCATGGGATTGAGCGGTGAGACACGTGATAGTTAGACGCAACAGGGCCAAGGGAGGAGGCCAGGACGCCTTGTGTCGTTTTTCCCCGGCTGCAGCGCACACCGCCTTCACCTGCCCACTGGTTTGCTCCTTCTGACCCACCCTGCCCTTTCCGGCCAGAGGAGCGCGGACGGTGGTGAGGCGGGGAGGGCTCACCATAGCAGTGGAGAATCTCCTGGCCTTTTCCAATCTGCTGCGAGGCCCGAACGGTGGCGACGGTGCCGATGAAGGACACGCTGGTGTTGGGGCTGCAGGAATGGTTCAGGAGGCTGACGACGGGGAAGAGGCCCGTGGCGAGGCGGACCTGCCTGCTGTCGGTCACGCTGTTCTCTTTAGATCCTGAAAGCACAAGAGGAAAAAAGGAAAACTGTGTCAGGACATCAGCTTGGCCTCCCCGCTGACTCCTCAGAAGATGAGCAGGGGCCGCTGGGCCTGAGGCCCCGAGTGAGTCACGGCTCCACAGCCGGCGCTGTGCCCATCAGATGGAACATGACGCACAGCAAACTCTCATCCTCAGGAAGCAAAGCGAACGAACACACGAAAAGTCCACTGACTCCTGGAACCCAACCATTGCGTCTCGATACCAGAAAACCTAAAGATTAGAACTTATTTAAAAAAAAGAAACAACAGAATAAAAAAGGAATCAGCAGCCGGAAGCCTCCTAGGTAGACAGTTTCATAACGTTCACCAGGACACAGAAACCGGAGTGCCTGCTGAGGTGATTTCCCAAAGACTTTTATAGTCGAGGCCGCTTTTGTTTAACTGGTCGCTGGTTAGTCCATAGAACAAGTAACCTGATTACTGTCCCAAACTGCACGGGCTGACACTATATTAAAAAAAAAACAAACATATTCCTTATGCTTCCCTCCATTCTGCCCTCTGTCCCAACTTGAGGGGAACTCAGTCACTGAAAAAAGCCTCTCTGGAAAAGGTCTAATTCAAGACAGTCACATGTCCCGGACCGTCTCCTTTTTGAACCACAATTAGCCGACAATTAAACATGATTGGAAATGAGGAAGGAAGGAAAAGGCCTCTAAGCGGGGAAGCTATTTCTGCACCAAAGCTCCCGACTTATACCCACAGATGAGTTCTTTATGCCCTGCGCGGTCCCGTTTGCTCTTACTTTAGCCACACTTAGAGCTGCCTTAGTTATTCGGGTCCTCAGGCCCACAGCCGCCCAGAAACAGAGAACTAATAAGCGGCAGGCTTTCTGACAATGGCAAAAGAGACGGGTGACAGACAGGAGAGGGAGGCAGAAAACTTATATAAGAATAACAGCCTGAGGGCAAACGAAAACACTAATATCATTCAAGTTTTACTACCGGTGTAACACTTCCCTTACCCAGACGTTTCTAGACTGACAGTGTACCTACATGGGTTTTATAAGAGCCGAGCACAGCTCAGGAACATGCGTGCACAAGACACGAAACCCTGAGCATCCAGAAAGGCTTAGACTGTGCTCAGCGGCCTTGGTGCAAGCGTGAGGCGATCGTATTTCCAAGGATACTGGTTGAAATATGGAAGATGCTGGTACTTCGAGGGAAACCGGTTTTCTGGAGAGCTGCAAAAGCACCAGCTAATCGCAGTATCGCTGGGTATGCCAGGAATCCCAACACACCAGTCACCGAAGAAATGAAGGAGTCGAGTTGCAAATGTGACGAATAAAGAAAATCTCAGGAGCCATCATGTGAAAACGTTCTAGAAAGGAAAACGTGAAATACAGGGATAATGTGGTCTCTCTGCAGACGGTCCTATTATCTGTTGCTATGGAGGCCAAGCATAGAACAAGCAAATAAAATTCGCGGGGAATCCAAATGACTCAATTTTAGTCACCAGTTCCACAAATTGTATTGAAATCTTTCATCGGAGCTTGTCTTCAGTATTTAGCAGGTTTTAGTTTCCCCTCCTCTTCCCCTGGCCAATGCCTACCTTCTGGCGTACGCGCTAATGAGCAGTAAAAATGCTCAAGGGTAGGCAGCAGGAAGGAGCAGGACAGGGCACGAACAGTTTGTCGCCTGAATAATCAGCCTCTGCATAATTAAAAGTGGACTTGCATTCCCAACGACTGATAACTGGCAGGCGATATTAGCACAGTTGCTAAAATCTTCCCAGAAAAAAACGATCACAATACGGTGACTAACAGCAGCCTCGTGAATTATTTATAGATGAGCCCTCCAACATAAGCAGGTCCAGGAACTGAGTGGGGTGAATATTTATGTTGGAGTTGAGCCTCTCTCTAATTATTTCTAAAAATGAAGTATTGATTAAAAAAATTATCCAATATTTTGCATTAGTCATCTGCTAGCAGAGATAATGGAAAGTGAGAATATATATGTACCTTATCAACCAAATTTAGTAAGTGACATGTGCCGAAAACGAAAACAAAAGAGGGAGGGATTCTTTATTTTGCCAAAAGCGTACTTCGGTAATATCGCTAGTGCCCTGGCAATGGGGTTCAAGTACAGAAAAAAAGACTTATTCGGAATACACCTATTCTGGCAGGTATTTTATAACACAAAAAATTAGTGTGTAGATTGCGCAAACAATCAAGGGCCCAGACTGAAGGTAGATTCCTTGGCTGTTGAAGAATGGCAGCAAAGGGCAGTGAATTAGTCTGAACCTGCAGGGAACCTCATTAAGTCTTGTGAGGAGTCGAGAGAACCTCGGATCTGCCATTCCCACTGCGACAGGCCCACACATCTCAGGGTCTAGAACAGCATCTGTGGCCAGGTCTGGGCCTTAAGAGAAGTACCGAAGAGAGGTTTCTGATGAACTTTGATTAAGCAGGATTCCTACAAAGATAATAACACACTTTTTCATAGGTTTTGGTCGAAGTCTATCCTAGTTAACGCTTTAATCCTTCTGTGCTACTAATGAAAGCCCCGCTAATGAAATTCAAGGAGAACACTAAACTAAGAGGTGTCAAAACCCCAAAGAAATAATAAAAAGGGATATAACAAGATTAGAAATATGAGCAGACTAAAACAAGATCAGATTAGATTCAAAATTGAAAGTGAACATCATTGGTGGGCCGGGACGACTTTCCCGGAGGGCAGGTTCCCAATATGTATCAAGTGTCTTGAAAGTGTTCATACGGGCGCCTGGGCGGCTCAGTCCGTTAAGTGTCCAACTCTTGATTTTGGCTCAGGTCTCGGGCCCTGTGCTGACAGCGCGGAGCCTGCTTGGGAGTCCTCCTCTCTCTCTGGCCCTCTCCAGCTTGCGTTCTCTCTGTCTCTCAAAATAATTAAAAACTTAAAAACAATGCTCATATAAAAAAGTTCCCATTGTTTGAATTATTTCTGTTATTTAGAAAACTAATTACTGGGGCGCCTGGGTGGCTCAGTTGGTTAAGCGGCCGACTTCGGCTCAGGTCATGATCTCACGGTCTGTGGGTTCGAGCCCCGTGTCGGGCTCTGTGCTGATGGCTCGGAGCCTGGAGCCTGCTTCAAATTCTGTATCTCCCTCTCTCTGTCTGCCCTTCCCCTGCTCACATTCTGTCTCTATGTCTCTCAAAAATAAATAAACGTTAAAAAAATTAAAAAAAAAAAGAAAACTAATTACCATTACCAAAGGAATACATGGTAGTCAGAAAGAAATTACGAAGTGAAAATTGTAGGGAAAGTAAGTCATCTAAAGACTATCAGGCAGAGGCATTTTCTTTTGGTCCTCTTTCTAGTCTTTAAAAAAAAATCCTTTTTTTAATGTTTATTTTTGAGAGAGAGAGACAGCACGAGTAGAGGAGAGGCAGAGTCAGAGAGGGAGACACAGAATCTGAAGCAGGCTCCAGGCTCTGAGCTGTCAGCACAGAGCCCCACGCGGGGCTTGAACTCGAGAACTGTGAGATCAGGACCTGAGCTGAAATCGAGCCAGCTGCTTACCTGACTGAGCCACCCAGGCGCCCCGCAACTACGCGTGTTTTTAAAGACTGATTTTTCAAGATTTGATTTTAAGATCTGCACAGCTGCTGGAAACGCTCTCTCATTTTGACAGGCACATTTTAGTTCTATTTATGCCCCGCCCCCTTCTTGGGGGAGATTTCCTGTTAAAATAACAACTGCTTCATTTGCTTACAATGCTGTGTGCCAGCGACTTTGCCCAGGGTTTAGCTGAACATTTTTTGCTGCCTGTCTTGCCTGGGTTACACACATGACTGCATTCATCTGGCACACAGGCTTTTACCCTCAAGAAGGCTAGCCTCGGCTTGTTCACGTGGCAACACCATTATTCCAAGAAAATGACACGGAAGCTACAGGCCTCTTAAAGCTTAGACTCAAAAGTCACATGATGTCACTTCTACTGCATTCCACGGGTCAAGGTAAGTTACAGGGCTGGCCCAGATTCAAGGGCACAGGAAACGGACTCTCCGTCTTGGCTGGAGAAAGAGCAGTGTCAAATGGCAAAGGGGCGAACACAGAGGGACGGGCAAGGTTGTCGGGGTCATCTGTGCAAACAGTGCTCCCCAGAGGCTTGGAGGTTCATCCATTATCTGTGTAAGAATACTGAGGGAGGGGCGCCTGGGGGGCTCAGTCAGTTAAGCGTCTGACTTTGGCTCAGGTCATGATCTCATGGTTCCCGAGTTCGAGCTCCATGTCAGGCTCTGTGCTAACAGCATGGAGCCTGGAGCCTGGAGCCTGTTTCGGATTCTGTGTCTCCCTCCTTCTTTCTCTCTCTCTCTGTCCCTCCCCTGCTTGTGCTCTCTCTCTTTCAAAAGTAAATAAATATTAAAAAAAAAAGAATACTGGGTGAAATTTCTCTGACCTAGGCCAGAGCAACGTCTTTCTAGGTATGTCTCCTGAGGCAAGGGAAATGAAAGCAAAAAATAAATTATTGGGACTCCATCAAAATAAAAAGCTTTTGCATAGCAAAAGAAACAACTAACAAAACTAAAAGGCAACCCACTGAAAGGGGGAAGACATCTGCAAGCGACAGGTCCGATAAGGGTTAGAACCCAAAATATATCAAGAACTGATACACCTCAACACCCCAAACACACATAATCCAAGTAAAAAATGGGCAGAATAGAGGTTTCTCTAAAGAAGACATCCAGATGGCCAACGGACACACGCATAGATGCTCAACATCACTCATCATCAGGGAAGTGCAAATCAAAACCTTACGCCTGCCACAATGGCTAAAATAAAAAACTCGAGGCACAGCAAGAGTTGGTGAGGGTGTGGAGAAAAAGGAATCCTCGTGCACTGTTGGGGGAAATGCAAACTGGCGCAGCCACTGTGCAAGACAGTTGGGACGCTCCTCAAAAAGCTAAAAACAGAACTACCCTATGACCTAGTAACTGCGCTACTCAAGGAATATGAGAACACTAACTCGGGGTGTCTGCGTGGGTGGCTCGGTTGGTTCAGTGTCTGACTCTTGATCTCAGCTCAGGCCATGATCTCACAGTTCATGGGATTGAGCCCCCTGTCAGGCTCTGCACGGACATGAGGAGCCAGCTGGGGATCCTCTCTCTCTTCCTTTCTCTGCCCCTCCTCTATTCTCTCTCTCTCCTCGAAATAAATTAATAAACTTTTAAAAAAAGTTTTAAAAAGGAAAACACTAATTCGAAGGGATGTATGCACCGCTATGTTTAATGCAACATTATTTACAACAGCCACACTACGGAAGCAGTCCAAGTGCCCGTCGATTGATGAATGAACGGATAAAGAAGTGGGATATGTCTACAACGGAACATTATTCAGCCATAAAAAAGAACGATATCTTGCCATTTCCAACAACACAGATGGAGCTAGAGAGCGAAACGAGCCAGTCAGAGAAGGACAAATGTATGATTTCGGTCACATGTGGAATATAAGAAACAGAACAGATGAGGGGCACCTGGGCAGCTCAGACAGTTAAGCGTCCGACCCTCGGTTTCCACTCAGGTTCGTGGGTTCAAGCTCCGCATCAGGCTCCGTGCTGTTAGTGCGGAGCCTGCTTGGGATTCTCTCTCTCTTCCTCTCTCTCTGGCCCTCCCCTGCTTTTACTCTCTCTCTCAAAATAAATAAACTTTAAAAAAACTTTTAAAAAATTAAAAAAAAAAAGAAAAAGAAACAAAACAAATAAACAAAGGGAAAAAAAGAGACAAATCAAGAAACCAACTCTTAACTATGCAGAACTGAGGGTTACCGGGGGAGGCGGGCGGGGGGGACGGGGGAAACAGGTGACGGGGATGAAGAGGGCACTTGTCTTCATGAGCACCGAGTAATGTGTACGAGTGTTGGATCGCTCTGCTGTATACCTGAGACGAATACACCACTGTATGTTAACTACACTGGAATTAAAGTATAAGAAGAATACTGACTGAGTGGGCCACAGAGAGGTTAAGTAATCTAAGTTCATATGGAGAGCCAGCAGTTAGAATCAGTGGAACGGAACTCAGGTCTGTGGCCTCCGGTCCCATATTTTCATCCCTTCAAGATCTCTTTCACCTACATTCTCTATCTTCTTTATTGATTATAGTGTTCTTGATATGCGGTCTTTAGGTTCGTGGGTTCAAGGCCTAGCTATCTTTTAATGATCAAAATTGGACCTCAGATGCTTTAACAAGCTTCTCTCCCCCTAAGACCATATAAATGTTCAGTTACCTTTTCTGAGCTAATTTGTGGTTTAATGTTTCACTATTTAAACTTGATGATTTGGAGAAAGAATTTAGTACTTCTAGGGGTGCTATCATATCAGTACCACACTGTCTTCAACTACTGTGGCTTAATGCTGATATGCAATCTGATGGGACCAAGCCCTTTCAGGATGAATGTATGGATGTATGCATGCGTTATTCTTTTTAAGAGTTCAGCTTTCTGTTAAATAGGTTACAGAAGAGGTTTAGTCAATTAGGACCAACTACATACACGACATCATCAGACTCCTTTATTCTTTTTTTTAATTTTTTAATTTTTTAATTTTTTATTTTAGAGATAGAGAGAGAGAGAGCATGAGTCGGGAAGGGGCAGAGAGAGAGGGAGACACAGAATGTGAAGCAGGCTCCAGGCTCTGAGCTGTCAGCACAGAGCCCGATGCGGGGCTCGAACCCACAGACCGTGAGATCATGACCCGAGCCGAAGTTGGACGCTCAACCGACTGAGCCACCCAGGCGCCCCTCTTTTTTTTTTTAATGTTTATTTATTTTTGAGAGAGAGCGCGCACGAGAAAAAGAGAGAGAGAGAGAGAGAGAGAGAGGGAGGGAGGGAGGGAGAAAATGATTGGGGGGAGGGAGAGCAAAAGGGGGACAGAGGATCTGAATCTGAGCTGAAGACGGACACTTAACCAACTGAGCCACCCAGGCGCCCCCAGTCTGATGTGACTCTTCTTTCTTTGCTTCCATCTCCTTCTCTTCAGATGGGGCAGCAGCGGTGGCGGGGCAGGACCTCCTGTGGGTGCAACGCCACCTGCAGGGGCGGGCCCATCAGCCTGTACATCTCAAAGGACATTGACACCTTCTGCTTTTTTTTTTTTTAAGTTTTTCTTTTTTAATATTTGTTTATTTTTGAGAGGTGGATAAAGTGCAAGAAGGGGAGGGCAGAGAGAGAGGGAGAAAGAATCTGAAGCAGGCTCCAGGCTCTGAGCTGTCAGCACAGAGCCCGATGTGGGGCTTAAACTCACAAACTGTGAGATCGTGACCTGAGCCGAAGTCAGACACCCAACCAGCTGAGCCACCCAGGCGCCCCACCCTCTGCTTTACCGGGGGCACTGACCTTAGCCTTCCTGGCTGCCACCTGGTCGGACAGGCAGAGGGCCGGGGAGATGCAGGCCGAGGTCAGGTCAGGTCCGGGGCAGGCCAGGGCTGAGCGGAAGCTGCAGGGTGCGGTGCTCTGGCTGCAGGAAGGGAGGGCCTCACCTTAGCGCCGCCTTAGCTTGCTCAGAAGGACCGAGTAAAGGGGCTCAGTACTCTTACAAAAAGGCCATTCTCACCACTTATTCAAGATGAACTTCAGAATCACTGTCAAATTCTGGGAAAAATCCAATTGTAATTTTGTGTGAAATTGTATTACACCGATTTGGGGAATGTGGGGGAACTGCCATTTTTAGTCTTCAGTCTTTCCGCCCTAAGAATATGGCCTGTCTCTGCATTTACACAAGGCTTCTCGTGGATCCCTCCAAATTAAAATATCCTTGCGTTTCTGGAAGAAAGCCTACTTGGTCTTATAGTAGTGCGCCTTCAGTGAGAACTGCTGGATGCGATGTGGCGGTGACGTTTTCCAGGGTCCTGGCAGCTACACGCACAAGTGAGACTAGTCTATGGCTTTCATTCTTGGCTTTGTAAAATGAGTGCAAAAGGGTCCCAGATTTCCCTGTGCCCTGGACCACTTTACAGTGTAGAGAAACCATCTATTCCTTGAAAGATAATTTGTTCTTTGCTTTCTTTATTTAAAAAAAAATGTGGCTAGGGGTGACTGGCTGGCTCAGCCGGCTGAGTGTCCCACTCTTGATATTCGGCTCAGGTCACGATCCCAGGATGGTAGGATCTAGCTCCCTCTTGGGCTGTGCTGAGCGCGGAGCCCGCTTAAGATTCTCTCCCTCTCTCTCTCTCTCTCTCTCTCTCTCTCTCTCTCTCTCCCCCACCCCTCCTCCCCAGACTGTGCACACACTCTCTCTCGCAAATAAAAAAAAAAAGTGGCCTAAATATGATCCTTAAAAATTTTAAAGAACTTATACAGAAAAGAGTGGGTAATGGCTTGTTTTTATGGAAATATTTTGATAAACTTTTTCAATTTCTTCCACAATCACTAGACTTTTGAAGTGTTCTCCTCCTGGGAAAATTGAGGCAATTTATATTTTCTACAAAGTTTTCTTTCTCCTTTATTTTATTTTATTTTATTTTTTATTTTTCTAAGTAGGCTTCACACCAAAACATAGAGCCCAACACAGGGCTTGAAATCACAACCGTGAGATCAAGACCTGAGCTGAGATCAAGAGTTAGAGGAGAGGCCACCCAGGCAACCCTGCAAAGTTTTCTACTTCATGTTTTCTTTTTTTTAAGTTTATTTATTTTGAGAGACAGAGAGAGCGGAGGAGGGGCAAAGAGAGAGGGAGAGAGAGAAGTGCAGCGAGGCCCAGCGCTATCAGCATGGAGCCCAACATGGGGCTCATACCCACAAACTGTGAGATTGTGACCCGAGCCGAAACCAAGAGTCGGACACTTAACCGACTGAGCCACCCAGGAGCCCCTACTTAATGTTTTCAAATTTAATAGTATAAAATTGTATTAAATATTGGCTTAAAATTAAAAAAATAAACGGGCACCTGCGTAGCTCAGTTGGTTAAGCATCCGACTTCGGCCCAGGTCATGATCTCGCGGTTCATGAGTTCGAGCCCTGTGTTGGGCTCTGTGCTGACAGCTCAGAGCCTGGAGCCTGCTTCGGATTCTGTGTCTCCATCTCTCTCTGCCCCTCCCCAGCTCACACTCGCTCACTCTCTCTCTGTCATAAATAAAAAATACTTTAAAGAAATTAAAAAAAATAAGTTGTATTATTGGCTATATTCATTGCTCCTAATTTTGTGAGCTTTATTTTTATTTTCTTTCAAAAATTTTTTTTAAATGTTTATTTATTTTTGAGAGAGAGAGAATGCGAGCAGAGGAGGGGCAGAGAGAGGGGGAGACACAGAATCCGAAGCAGGCTCCAGGCTCGGAGCATCAGCAGAGAGCCTAAGCCTGATGCGGGGCTCGAACTCACGAACCCGTAAGATCAAGCCGTGAGCCGAAGTTGGAAGCTTAACTGACTGAAACACCGAGTCGCTCCCCCCTACCCCGGGGCTTTTTTTTCTAAATAGATTTCTTAATTACATTTGTCAAATCTTTGTTTTATGTCAGGAGTCTGTAAACTATAACCTGTGGGCCATATCCTGCCTGCTGCCTATTGTTATACAGACTGGTCTGAGAACTTTCACCTTTTTAAATGGCTGGAAAAGAATGAAAAGATTTATGCTCATGTTGTGAAACATTATAAGAAATTCAAAGCTCAGAGTCCATTATGAAGTTTTTTTGGAACCCAGCCCTACTCACTCATTTGTGCATTGGTGCTACAGTGACAGAGTTGTGTGGCTGCAAAAGAGGCGCTATGGCCTGCAAAGCCCAAAATATTTACGATTTGCCCCTTTACAGGAAGAGTTTGCTGAGCCCTGAGATAAGGAGAACAAAGGCAAAAGAAATGTAGATAAAATTACATTTCCTTACAACTTGCGGCCCATTGACAAACAGTGAGCCGGGCAGAGTAGGGCCAACCTCAACGAGCCCACAGCTGCCTAATGGTAATGCTTTGCTGGAGGCAAAAAGCAACCTTAGCACGATAAAAGCCAGACCTCCAGGATTCCGTAAATTTCCTTTACCATTTGAAAATCCTGTTGGAAACTTCTTTATCTCTCACTTAAAAGTATATAAGCAACTTAAAAGTAGTATATAATCAATCCCTCCTCACAATCCCGGTGCAGCTCTTTCTGCCCACGGGTCCTATCCCATGCTTTAATTAAAAAACAAACAAACAAACAAAAAACCCAAAACACCTTTTTGCGCTGAAAATGTCTCAAGAATTCCTTCTAGACTGTTGGTTCCTGGCCCATATCACATCGCTCTGGTCTGTAGGACACAAGTTTTGATGGAGATACGTACTGAATCCCCTAGTGTGTTAGTTATTTTGGCTTCTAGACCCTTATTGTTATTTTTTTAAGTTTTATTTATTTAAGGGATGCCTGGGTGGCTCAGTCTGACTCTTGATTTCAGCTCAGGTCATGATCTCACAGTTCGTAGGATCAGCCCCGAGTTGGGCTCTGTGCTGACAGTGTGGAGCCTGCTTGGGATTCTCTCTCCCTTTCTCTAAATAAATAAACTTTAAAGAAAAAAAATTTTTTTTAAGTAATCTCTACACCCAGCGTGAGGCCTGAACTCATAACCCTGAGACCAAGAGTCACATACGCCTACTGAGCCAGCCAAGTGCCCCTAGATCCTTATTTTTAATCAATTTTATTAAAGTCAGAGTGTGGGGCGCCTGGGTGGCTGAGTCGGTTAGGCAGCCGACTTCAGCTCAGGTCATGATCTCACGGTCTGTGAGTTTGAGCCCCGCATCCGGCTCTGTGCTGACAGCTCAGAGCCTGGAGCCTGCTTCAGATTCTGTGTCTCCCTCTCTCTCTGCCCTTCCCCTGCTCATACTCTGTCTCTTTGTCTCTCAAAATAAAGAAACTTAAAAAAAAAATAAAAAAATAAATGTTTATTTATCTCTGAGAGAGAGAAAGAGACACAGAATCTGAAGCAGGCTCCGGACTCTGAGCTATCAGCATAGAGCCTGATATGGGGCTCGAACTCATGGAACACGAGATCATGGCCTGAGTCGAAGCTGGATGCTTTAACTGACTGAACCACCCAGGCACCCCTAAATTTTATTTTACCCATTTTGAAAGATTTGTTTAGAGTTTAACCCATTTATAATTACATAAAAACTCATTTTATCATCTTTACCATCTTTTTGCTCAGTGAACTTTTTAAAAAAAATTTTCCCTTAGAAAAATAAGGAAGTATACAATCAATTTTAAATTTACTAGAATAATGTTACTACTGTGTGGATCAGTGTTTTTAATTTTAAAAATATACAAAAAAGGTCAGGGGTGGGTGCCTGGGTGAATCTCAGCTCAGGTTTTGACGTCAGGATATGAGTTCAAGCCCCTGTGTTGGTAGGCATGAAGGCTACATAAGAACAAACAAACAAACAAACAAACAAAACATATATATATATGGAAGTTCAAAGAAGAAAGTAGCAATCACCCATATTTCCACCATCAGAATTGATTATTGTTAAGATTCTGGTATTTTTGCATTTAGCCATTTGTATCCTATATATGTATTTTCAAAACATCATGTTTTAATAAGTATAAATTATCGATAAAATACAGAACCTTACAGATAGGGGCGCCTGGGTGGCTCAGTCCGTAACCATCCAGAAGTTTACTCTGAGCAACTTATGAAAATTTTTACCCAAAACTCCCTATGCAAACAAAAATCTGACCATAATGAAGTGTCACGCAGGTGGAGCAAAAACACGGAGGCTGAGACTCTTTGATGGTAAGGCCCATGGAGGAAAGTGGACGGAAACTCCTTGGCTCTGCGCCTGTGTCAGGGAGTCAGCTTGCTGTTTTCTACCCAGAAAACAGTCTCTACAGTTCTCGGAGCCCCCGGCATTTATCTTTTTCTGTCTGCTCTATTAAGCACCTGAGGGGCAAGACACAATAACATCAGGACTTGGTAACTTTCAGCCATTATAATCCGGAAGCCCCATATACTATTCTTTTATAGTCGCAAAAACAGAACTCAATGAAAATAATATTTTTTAAAATGCCAGAGAATATACCCAAGGGAAAAGAAAATTCTGGAAAAACACTCAACAGATGTATTTTAGAAGGGAGCAACGGCTCAAAGAAGCAAAAGAAAGCAGAGAAGAAAACAGACGAGCTGGCAATCAGATTCCCTAGTATTATGGGATGAAGCCAGGGCTATTTTTGGATGTTTCAAGTGCCTCAGGATGGGGAAGAGAGTCTTCCTCCAAAACACCTCTATTGAAATGCCTATACATCATAAAACTCGGCAGCCGAATTAAAATTAAAGATGAAAACATTCACACAAAGGGTTGACAAAATTCTAGATTACCTGACATGAGAAGATGAAAAGAGGTAAGCATGCACTGCTTACTAAAGCCACAGTTAATATCACTCTGTGAATCCCAGGTTTAGGTAACATCTACTTCTCTTCGATAGGGTTAATTAAGAAAAGTATAATGACCTAATCGAACTGAAAAACAGTATCTGCTAAAATGGAGATCATACAATAGAAATACTGGAAACACCATCTCTTTTCCAACAGTGTCTGTGGTCAATACGGCGTCACTCGTGATGGTGGGCACGTCCAGTCTCTCCATCTACCTTAAACGGCCTCAGCCACGGGACCTGTTTCGGGCAAGCAGGGTGAGGCTGGTCTGCGTCTAGAGGTGGCCCCTGGATAGTTGGCCGTGGACCAAAGGACCAACAGCTCATGGCAGTATTGTGTAAAAAGCTGTGCTTGGCCAGCCTTCTCTCTTGGAAATTTAAAACAGAAGATGGGGGGAAGTCTGACAATCGGAAAGGGAAGCGACAGAGTGGCTGCGTCACACGAATAAGATTCTGGCACCTTACCTCAACTACAGACCTTCTTTCTGCAGGCTTCTTTGATTACTATTTCGTAACAGCCCTCCCTTAGTAATAGGGTTTTTAAAGTATTTTTACGAACACATTATCTTCAGAAGTCAGGAAAGTTAGGTGGGATTAAACTACCCATTTTAGTGGGGTGCCTGGGTGGCTCAGTCAGTTGAGGGTCCGACTCTGGATTTCAGCTCAGGTCATGCTCTCACGGTTTTTGAGTCTGAGCAGTGTAGAGCCTGCTTGGGATTCTCTTTCTGCCCCTGCTCGTGCTTAATCTCTCTTTCAAAATAAATAAATAAACTTAAAAAAAAAACCAGAAACTACTCATTTTAGAGATGAGAAAACTGAGGTAGAGTGGAATCAAATAATTTGTTAAGGTCACATAGCTTCTCAATGCCATAACCATGACAACACAAGGTAGCTAGCGGTGTTTTCCCATTAGACGACCCATTTGTTTGAAGTCTACTGTTCCCACTCACGGTTCTTTCTCCCCAGATATTAGCTACATCAAGGACAATACGGTAAGGCAAACGCAGTCTCCCTCCTACCTGCGTACTGAATGGTGGTGATGGCCTGAGCGTTACACTGCAGCTGCAGCACGTGTTTCAGCATGGCTGCTCCCCAGGCGTCCGACTCTGAACCCAAGTCAGGGGGCGCCGCCGCTGTGGGCTCGTAGCGACCGGCTGCTTCGAGCTGCCTGCACAGTGCAGAGACACTTAGAGCGCAGAGAAATCTGTGCTCCGGGCTATGGTTTTCAGTATGGGGCAAGAGGTGGAAGACAGCATTGTAATTACTTTCATATTTCCCATCGAGATCACATCCTGGAACCGGGGGCTCCAGCGTTTTGCCTTTCTTCTCGCCCTCCCCCCGCGGGTCACAAGTGAGCGTTTGCACCAGAGTCTCGCTGTCAGGTGAACACGTGTCCTTGTTCCTAATCTCACCACGAAGCTTCCTTATGACTTTGCTTGCATCCTCCAATCTAGCTATGAGAGTGGCCCTCAGGGCAACGTGGCAGAAGACACCCAGGGTGAGAAGCAGCCCCCCTAGGGGACACTCCACACTGTGGTACAGCTCCCAGGCCTGCTGCATACAGTCATGGCTGCAATACTTGGCGTAGCTGCACCCATCACAGGGCACTGGGGCCAACGTGTGCTCCAAGCATCGGTGACAGTAGAGGTCCCCATTGGTAACCCTGGTATCCCACTCACTCTCTGGGTGGCGCAGTGGTGGCCTCTCCCCCGGGTGAAGGACGCTCACAAAAGCATCCTCCTTCACCAAGAGCTCTCCTGGGAAAATATCTTTTGTGGCAACCAGATAGCGGCCTCTCAAAGGGTCTGTGCGTAAGCTGACGGCTGACGATGCGCTGGGGATCTGTCCGTTCTCTTCCTTCAGGTCCGTATCCTCCAAGGCTTTGGTTAGAGCTGCTGGGAAGGTTTCTGTGAGATTCTCCTTTTCTTCTGCCTTCATTTTCAGAAGACGGAGGTTTCTCTGCAGAGTCTGAAACTGGGCAGCTGCTGGGGTTGGTTTGGCAGCAAAGCTCCTTTCGAGATCGCTGATGGTCTGGCTTGCCTCCCGTCGTCTCCCCAGGGTCACCAGACATTCGGCCTTTCGCAACAGCATCTTGGGTTGCAGTCTCTCTGGATACCCGTGCGTCTGCGCTCTCACGATGTCTTCAAGACACGTCTGCAAACAGAGCGGAAATCCCCAAATGACCCTTGGTCCCTACTCTTCAGTGTCTACTGAAAATCATAACAAAAATCTACAGGAAAGATAAAAGATTATTCGAGAGGGAGCAACTTTAACCACGTGCTAATTTCTTTAAATCATATTCTACCGTGTGATCTTTTGAGTGATTAAGTAATACTTGCCGAGGATGCTGTGTTTGTCTTATTGAATATGCCTGTTTTGAGGGAAAAAAGTCTTACACACAGCAGCCAGACAGATCGGCATTCCGCTATGGATGGCCTCTTACGAGCTGTAGGACCCGGTGTAAGCAACTTCATTTCTTCTTCTTCTTTTTTTTTTTTTAAATATTTATTTTTGAGAGAGAGAGAGAGAGAAAGACAGAGTGTGAGCAGGGGAGGGGCAGAGAGAGAGAGAGGGAGACACAGAATCCGAAGCAGGCTCCAGGCTCTGAGCAGTCAGCACAGAGCCCAACATAGGCCCGAACTCAGACCATGAGATCATGACCTGAGCTGAAGTCGGACGCTCAACCGACTGAGCCACTACTTCATTTCTAAGTGTCTTGGTGTTCTCATCTGAAAAACAGGGATAACCTCACAGGGTTGTTCTAAGGATGAAATAAGGTAATATACCTAAGGTTAAAAAGAGTGCCTGGGGGATCCCACGTGTTCCATGTATGATAACCACTGCTGCAAGAAGAGAGCTAGAAGTAACCGATACAGGGAAGTTATAAAGGGTTACATATTACACAAGTTCTTGCAATCCTTGTCCTCAATTGTCCAGGAGTTTTTTCCTCAGGGCCTGGAGTTAAATTCTTGCTTGTCTCTTTTAGTTCAAAGGGCAACAGGTATGAACTTGTAATTATTCAAAAAACTCTTTTTTAAAAAAATTCTTTTAATATTTATTTTTAAGAGAGAGGGAGAGAGAGCAGGGGAGGGGCAGAGAGAGGAGGAGACCCAGAATCCGAAGCAGGTTCCAGGCCCTATGCTGTCAGCACAGAACGTGACGCATGGCTCGAACTCATGAGCTGCGAGATTATGACCTGAGCCAAAGTCAGGTACTCAATCGACTGCGCCACTCAGGCGGCCCCCCGCAAAAAAAGTTCTTAATTGTAGGGAATATTTTACATTTCTGTGGTATTCCAAAAATGGACATCCCAAAATGACGTTTGAGAGCTTGTCCTTAGACCTCGACTAGGGAAGGAGAAGAAAGTCGCTCATATAAAGCCTACTTCCTCACAGGCCTACACAGGCACTTCAGGGCAACTTGGACTTGCCCATTCAAAAGGCATATTGAGGGTGAGCCGCATTATTGCAGGGATAATCTTGAACATGCTCTCCTCACTAAAAACAAACAAACAAGTAAACGGTTTGCAAACATTTGGGACCCGAAGTATAATTAGCAACATATCTCACTGCTGATCTCAACACTGAGAACTGTGACCCACTGGATGCAGTCCACGGCCCTGTGCCATGTGCGGTGACTCCTTCTTGTCAACCAGACTACCCCGTGACCACCTGTGGCAGGTGAAGTAAATCAGGAGAGAAAAAAATGAATCAGGGGGAAGAATAAATTTGGGAGGATACCAATTTTCTTCCAATTCAACCGACTGCAGCATGGCCAGGTTTCAGGGCTCTAGGGGAGGAGCAGAGAAGGAGGTCTCGTCTTCCGGTGAACCCCCTCCAGACCCTCTCCAATCACCCCCCGCGCCCTGATACTCACTTCATACCGAGCCAGGCGGAAGAGGGCTGCAGAGCGGTTGGCATAACCCAGCGAAATGTCCGCGGTGTGAGGCCTCGAATGGGATATTCCCTGAAAAACAATGAACCACTTAAAAGTATTAACGGGCACTAGCGTTAAAAAAAAAATAACCTCTACACCTAACGCGGGGCTCCAACGCATGACCCCGAGGTCGAGAGTCACGTGCTATAGGAACCGAGCCAGCCAGGCGCCCAGAAAACGAGCACTTCTACAGATCGCCCCCCCAGATAAGAGCTCTGCTATGAAAGATGGTACGAAATCGGGAAAGTTACCGGATCTCTTTGTGCTTCAGTTTCGTTTTTAACTACCTTAGAGGAAAGCTGTGAAGATCAAGGGAGGAAATAAACATTCAGAGCACGTTGAAGATAGCGGCACCAGACCCCGCTTGGGCCACCAACCATCCTGAAGGTAAATGAAAACGGAGACTGCAAGCACGATCCTGCACTCAACAAAGGGCGAGTGGCACAAACAGGAATTCACGAAAGAAAAAACACTAGTGATAACACTAGTTTCTTACTTCGCAGAAAACAAACAGTTAATCTGTGGAGAGCAAAATATATGCAAACGAAAGCACACAAAGGGCTCCTTTCTTTCTACCACCAAAGTGGCAAGGATTAATAATTATCATAAAGGTAGCATCTCAAATCACTGGAGAAAAGATAGGGATTATTCAATAAAAGTATTGTGACGAGTAGGAAGAGAAATAAAGTTGGCTCTCTATTTATGATACACCTTTAATTAGGGCAAATTCCTAATGGATCAAAATCTTAATGTAAAAAATGAAACTCTCAGAGCACTAGAAGAAACCATACAAAAAATCGAAAGCGATGTTGGAGTGAGGAATCCCTTCCTAACTATGACACAAAGCCCGGAAGTCACAAAAGGTTAATAAATTTGAGTATATGAAACATTTCTCGGGGCGCCTGGGTGGCTGAGTCGGCTAAGTGTCTGACTTCGGCTCAGGTGGTGCTCTCACCGTCTGTGAGTTCCAGCCCCACATCAGGCTCTCCGCTATCAGCATGGAGCCTGCTTAGAATCCTGTGTCCCCCTCTCTCTGCTCCTCCCTCCTCTCAAAACTAAATAAACATTAAAAAATTATTAAAAAAACATACTTCTTTACAGCAAAAACCAATAAAAGCAATATCAAAAGGCAAACACTGAACCAGAAAAAATATCTGTAACTCATATCACAGGCAAAGGGTTCATTTCTTTACTTTATGAATAGTTCCTACAGATCGATAAGATGATGACCAATAATTCAATAGGAAAATAAGCAAATGATATGAATAGATAGCTCTAATGGGAAATAGAAATGGCTCGTAAACATGAAAAAATGCTCAGCCTCATTCATAATCGGCAAAATGCAAATTAAAACTCTACTGGACCTTGAAAACATTATGCTAAGGGAAATTAGCCAGAAACAAAAGGACAAACACTGTATGATTCCACTTACACGAGGTACCCAGGATAGGCAATATCATAGAGACAGAAATAGAACAGAGGTTGTCTGGGGTGAGGGGCAGGGAGGCATGGAGAGTTACTGTGTAATGGGCACGAAGTTTGTTTTGGTTGATGAGAGAACGTTCTGGAAAGTATGATGATGGTTGTGATGTGGGAAACAAAGGCAAAAGAAAAAAAATTAAAATGTCCCTACTAATTACTGGCCATTGACATGTCCTTGAGAAGGGCAGAGTGACCTTCCTCCAGGAACTCAACTGCCTGGATGCTAATGTTTTGCTAAGGGCAAAAGGCTTAGCTTAACATTAGTACCCTCCCCCCCCTTCCAGGACGCTGTAAGTCTCCTTTAACATATAAAAATTCCTTTGGAAACTTCTTTATCTCTAACACCCCAAGATATATGTTGGCAATCGTCCTCCAAGCTTATGACCCCCTGATATACATCTGAGGGGTCTCATGACTGAGTTTCACTAAACAATAATAAATGGCCTTCTCCTAACAACAGCTAGCCCTCTCAAGGTCTTAGAAACCTTGTTTCCTCATTTCTTAGAGACTTACTCTACCCCTAACCCCCTCCCAACCTGAAGATATACAGTCAAGTACACCTCACAACCCCAGTGCAGCTCCTTCTGCCCATGCGTCCTGTCCCCGTGCTTTATTTTATTTATTTTTTATATTTTTTTTAACGTTTATTTATTTTTGAGAGACACAGAGACAGAGCATGAGCAGGGGAAGGGCAGAGAGAGAGGGAGACACAGAATCCGAAGCAGGCTCCAGCCTCTGATGAGCCGTCAGCACAGAGCCCGACGTGGGGCTCGAACTCACAGACCATGAGATCGTGACCTGAGCTGAAGTCGGCCGCTCAACCGACCGAGCCACCCAGGCGCCCCCCCCGCCCCGTGCTTAATAAACCCACCCTTATGGCACTGAAGATACCTCGAGAATTCTTTCTTGACCATTTGCTGCACCCCCGACATTTCCGCATCAGTTATACAGTATTGTAAATGTACTCAACGTCACTGCATTACATACTTAAAAATGGTTACAATGGAACATTTTATGTGATGTATATTTTGCCACAATAAAAGAAATTTCCATCTGATAAACTGGAAAAAAAAAACCCGACTGTACTGAGAAACCATTTTTTCGCGATCAGACTGGCAAAGAGAAGTAAAGCCAGGAGCACGTGGAGTTGTCAAAGGAGTGGGAAAATGGGCATCCCCCTATGTTGCCAGTGGGAATGTAAGCTGGTCTCACGATTATGAAGGGCAGGTTAGCAATATATACCTATGTATATATATGTATTTCATACACAACTATATCACTTGTATCTGCATTAAACCGGCAAGGCCTCTTCCAGGGATTCATCCTACAGATACAATCTTTTACCCCAATGACAGGTGCAAAATAACATACATGCAAAATTTCTCAACACGGAGTTGTTTGAATAGCAAAAGATAAGGAAAAACTTAGATCAATTACATATTGACCTATAAGATGCTGGTTAAATAAATTACTCTACATCCATACTAAGTACTATACCATGCAGCTGTAAGAATGAGGAAGCTCTTAATGTTGTGACGTGGAATGATCTTCAAGATATTATTAAGTGAAAAAAGCATGGGGCTGAACCGTGTATATTTCTGTAAAAAGTGTACGTGTGTGGGGGCGCTTGGGTGGCTCAGTCGATTAAGCGTCCGACTCTTGATTTCGGCTCAGGTCCTGATCTCACGGTTTGTGGGATCCAGCCCCACCTAGGGCTCTGTGCTGACAGTGTGGAGCCTGCTTGGGATTCTCCCTCTCCCTCTCTCTCTGCCCCTCCCCCACTTGTATGTATGTACGTGCACTCTCTCTCTCAGTATAAACATTTTTAAAACATAAAAATAAGTTGTTGTTTTTTTTAAACTGTACGTGCATGCAGGAATGGGAGACTGTACTTATTTGTATATGCCAAATACCTCTGGAAAGATACATTTAACAGTGCTGGGTTCCGGTGTTAGGTAAAGAGGTGCCTAGGAGACAGAAGAAACAGACTACACTGTGTATATATTCTTGTACCTTTTGAATCTGAACTATGTAAACACATGTCCTATTAAAAACAAATAGCTAAAACAATAACAAAATCTTAAAAACTAGTATTGCTTAGGATACAGAGAAATGAACGTTCCAATATTCTACTAGAAGGGTTATCTAGCTCTTCCCTAGAGAACAATTCAGCATCAAGTACCAAAGGCCTTAAAAAACAATACATTTAAACCGGCCCGGCAATTGCCCTTCTCGGACTTTATCCTAAGGAAATAATCGGATGTGTAAAAATATTTACATAGAAAGACACTCCTTGTAGCTTTGTGACACCAGGCAATCTGTCAACATTAGGAGATGTGCAATCAAGCATAGTTCTCCGTAATGGACCACTAAGCTAGCCAGAAAAAATCATGTGCTGGTGGAACATTTAATAACACGAGAAAATGGTCACAATAAATTGTTGAGGGAAAAAAGGCAGATTACAGAACAGTAAGTGCAGCATTAGCCCAATTTTGTCAAAGTAAAACATATTTTCAGAGGAGAAAGTGTCTGGATGGATGTAAGCAAAAATGTTAACAGTGCCTGTCCCTGATTATGGGATTTTTTTTTTTTACTCCTTATGCTTCTCTATATTTTCCTAGTGACTTACAAAATATAGTGCTTTTATAATCAGATAGAAACAACAAATATTATTTTAAAAAAGAAAGAAAACAGCAGCTTTGTAGAAAATTGCCAAGTACCATAATCCCCAAAGTGCTAGCTTCATGAAATGGGAAGGCCCATCTCCCTTCGCGTCCAGAGCAAACTTTAATTTTTCGTCTGATTTCCCTTTTTATTTTACTTGTTTTCCTTGAACAACTTCCCATATGATCACATTTCTGATGCGCATGCATAAAGTTGAAGAGATCAGCTCTGTAAAAAAGAGCTATTAGGCCACTTAGCAGGGGATCGTCACATCTAATGAATCTTAATTCTTCAGCAATCACGGATTCACATTATTCAACTCAATTCTTTCTGTTACAACATTACAAAGCAGGGGTCTAATCAGTTACAGAGGCTATTGGCGTAAGTCTGATAGTTGTTGGAAAACTAATTCCAGGGGCGCCTGGGTCGGTTAGGTGGCCAACTTCGGCTCAGGTCATGATCTCGCAGCTCGTGAGTTCAAACCCCGGGTCGGGCTCTGTGCTGACAGCTCAGAGCCTGGAGCCTGCTTCGGATTCTGTGTCTCCCTCTCTCTCTCTACCTCTCTGCTGCTCATACTCTGTCTCTCTCTCTTTCTCAAATATAAATAAACATTAAAAAAAAAAAAAAACTAATTCCAAACGTTAAGCTTAGCCCTGTTAAAGATTCAGAGCAGGGGTCTACCCTTCGGGTTTACACTCATTCTTTTACTATACAAGATCACAGACGTGGTGAGGGCATCGACACATTCTTGCTTTGAGCCCATATTTGTCTCTTAAAAATTACGGCCGGAAGTCCCTCAGGGATCTTGCTTCAGTTTCCACGATGGAAGCGGGACAGTAACAGCAGCGGATTGTTAAAAGCCGCTCTTCCTTATCAAAACCTAGCTCAGTGATGCTTAGTGCAATTTTCTTTTCTTTTCTTTTTTAAAGTTTATTTATTTATTTGCGGGGGGGGGATAGAGAGAGAGGGAGAGAGAGAATCCTAAGCAGGCACTGCACTTTTATCGCGGAGCGCCATGCAAGTCTCGATCCTCGTGAATTGTGAGATCATGACCTGAACTGAAATCAAGAGTCAGATGCTTAGGGGCACTTGGGTGGCTCAGTTGGTTAAGTATCTGACATCGGCTCAGGTCGTGAGCTCACTGTTCATGAGTTCGAGCCTTGCACTGGGCTCCACACTGGTGGTGCAGAGCCTGCTTGGGATTCTCTGTCTTCTCTCTCTGCCCTCCTCTACTTATGCTTTTTCTATTAAAAAAAAAAAAAAAGATGCTTAACTGACTGAGCCACCCAGGTGCCCCCCCTAGTGTAATTTTAAATACAGGCATACCTCAGGGCGCCTGGGTGGCTCAGTCAGTTAAGCATCTGACCATGAGTTCAAGCCCTGCGTCGAACTGTGCTGACAGTTCAGAGCCTAGAGCCTGCTTTGGATTCTGTGTCTCCCTCCCTCTCTGCCCCTCCCCTGCTCATTCTCATTCTTTTTCTCTCTCCCTCTCAAATAAAAAAAACTTTAAAATAAATATAAGCAAAACTCATTTTAATGTGCTTTGCACACACAGCATGGGTTTTCTTTTCTTTTTTTCTGTTTTACAAATTAAAGGTTTGTGGCAATCCTGCATTGAGCATGTCTATCAGCACCATTTAACAGCCTTGGCTCACACTGTGTCTCTGTGTTACATTTTGCAATTCTTGCCATATTTCAAACTGTCACCATTATTACATTCGTTATGGTGAGTAGGTGATCAGTGATCACGACTTGCTGACAGCTCAGATGACGGTTAGCATTTTTTGTTTTTAGCAATGGAGTACTTTTAACTTACGGTAGGTACATTTTTTGGAACTAATGCTATTGCACACTTACTAGACAATAACTGGTAGAGTGTAAACACACCTGGGAAACCAAAAAACTCATTTGGCTAGCTTTACCGCACTGTCTGCTTTATCGTGGTCGTCTGGAACCAAACCCGCACCATCTCCTGTGTATTTCTCTATCTGCTGACAACCTTCGAAATGGGATTAAATCGGCCGTGGCAATTGGCCTTACTTTCCTTTCCAACTTCATCTACGTCATCCTGGTCGTAAGTGAACACTGCGGCTAACCAGACACCTCGCTGGCCTCTGAATGCGGACTGTCAAACTGACAGCCTCGTCAGTCATTCCGATACGAACGGCACACCATTCTGGCTGACCCGGGCAAGGCAGAGCCGCGGGTCCAATAAGCCTATTGCTACAGGGTATCGGAGGGAATTTGGGAATAGAAGTTTCTTGATGGAATTCGGGACACATAACATAAACTACCCTTTGCTTTGGCATGTAACCAACGGCAGAATTCTGCCAGCGTTCTTTTTCAAATTCCATTCACAACTTGTAAACAAGGCAACCACCGGCCACACAACTCAGCAGTCAGGTTCTATCCTCGGAAGAACTACACGTTGCTAAATCGCCGAGAGCCCCTCCTGTGAGCTGGGGTGCCTTACCTTAGAGTACAGCACCGAGGCTCCCATATAATCCTTCTGCTGAAATTTTTTGTTTCCTTCTTCTCTGTAGAAAAGGGGAGCGCTGGGGTCCTTTTCCACAAGGTAACCTCTAGAGAGACTTTTTAAAAACATCTCATCTCGGGTCTTCATGAAGAAAGGAAGAAACAACAAAAAAAAAAGCACCAATTTGTTATTTCAAGGGAAGTTCCTTAACCACTGTACTTGAAATGTTGTGAGCACCTACCTGCAAAACCCCGGGATGCGAGGTTGTCTGGACCATGTAATGTGAACAGGGGAAAAATCCTGTGGCCTCGGAGCACAGATGCCAGAATTTCTATTTAGAGGACAGAATGCTAAGTATTTATTTTATAATTCCATCCCTTCAATAATGCATCATAAAAAAGCTGGGATGTGGAGAATAGCATAATATGTGGTTTTGTAACAGTATTTTCCACTTAAACTGTGTTGAAAATACTTGAGAGAATGGCTGACAGGAGGAGGAAAGAGAGGGGAAGAGGGAGGGAGAAGGAGGGAGAGAGAAGAGAAAATGAGAGTGAATCATAAAGTAAATGTAGTGAAGTATTAACATTTGGGGAATCTAAAAAAAATACTGAAAAGAAAAATCACAGGCCCCAAATGGTGTCACTTGTTAAGGACCCAAGTCAGTAAACCAAGACTTACTACCTTAAGCTGACTGCAGGCGTGAGAGCCCAGAAATGTAACCTTCACCTCAAGATGGGAATTTACTGGCCGGCACTAGGAAATCTGCTGATAGGCCCCTTCCACCCCCTTGGGAGGGTGACCTTGCCTAAAACAATGGATTCTTTGCTAATAATTTCCTTTTTTCCCCACATTCTCTCTACCTTTATTTTTTTTAATTCATTTATTTATTTTTAAATATTTATTTATTTGAGAGAGAGAGAGGGAGAGGCAGAGAGAGAGGGAGACAGAGAATCTCAACCAGGCTCCTGCTGCCAGCGCAGAGCCCCACGTGGGGTCGGAAACCATGCACTGTGAGATCACCGCCTGAACCCAAACCAAAAGTCAGACACCCAACCAACTGAGCCACCCAGGTACCCCTAAATGTTTATTTTGAGAGAGAAAGAGAGAGAGAGAGAGAGAGAGAGAGACAATGAGGATCTCAAGCAAGCTCCAGGCTGTCAGCAAGGAGCCTGATGAGGGCTCGGACCTCACGACTGTGAGATCAGGACCATGATATGATGACATGAAATCATGACCTGAGCCAAAATCAAGAGCGGGGCACTCAACCGACTGAGCCACCCAGGCACCCACCCCCTCTCTACTTTTTTTTTAAATGTTGATTTATTTTTGAGAGAGAGAAAGAGGGGGAGAGGGGGGAGAGGGAGGGAAAGAGAGGGGGAGAGGGAGGGAGAGAGGGGGAGAGAGAACAAGCAGGGGAGGGGCAGAAAGAAAGAGAGACACAGAATCTGAAGCAGGCTCCAACTCTGCACTGTCAGCACAGAGCCCCACGTGGGGCTCAAACTCGAGAACCGTGAGATCATGACCTGAGCCGAAGTCGGAGGCTTAACCGACTGAGTCACCCAGGTGTCCCTCTACTTTTAAAAACTTTCCCTTTTCCGTAGCCTTTTGGAGCTCCCTTCTACTTGCTAGTTGGGATGCTGCTCAATTCATGAATCAATAAAAACCAATTAGATGCTTAAAATTTAGTCGGCTGAGGGGCATCTGACTTCGGCTCAGGTCATGATCTCAAGTCTATGAGTTTGAGCCCCACACTAGGCTCTCTGCTCACACTCAGGCTCAGAGTGGAGCCTGCCTGGGTTCCTCTCTCTCCCTCTCTCTGCCCGTCCCCCATGCTTGTGCACAAGCATTTGCTCTCTTTCTCTCAAAAATAAACATTAAAAATTTTTTTAGAATAAAATAAAATAAAATAAAATTTACTTGGTTGGGTGTCTGGGTGACTCAGTCAGTTAAGCATCTGACTCTTGATTTTGGCTCAGGTCATGATCACAGTTTGTGAGTTCGAGCCCCTGCATGGGGCTCCGTGCTGTCAGTGAGGAGCCTGCTTGGTATTTATTCTCTCTCTCAATCTCTCTCTCTCTCAAATATAAGTAAATAAACTTAAAAAAATT
Organism: Paguma larvata; assembly: GCA_030068075.1. Classification (NCBI taxonomy): domain Eukaryota; kingdom Metazoa; phylum Chordata; class Mammalia; order Carnivora; family Viverridae; genus Paguma; species Paguma larvata. Next base: position 9,769,129 of record CM057843.1, read on the forward strand.
TACTTGATTGAATTTTTATTTAACAAAGGATATTACACAGCAATTCTTTGTACTATTTTTACAAATAATTCTGAAATTATTTCAACCTGAAAAAGCTAAGTGTCTGACTCTTGGTTTAGGCTCGAGTCATGATCTCACGGTCCGTGAGGTTGAGCCCTGCATTTGACTCTGCACTGACAATGTGAAGCCTGCTTGAGATTCTCTCTTTTTCTCTGTTCTGCCCCTCTCCTGCTCTCTCAAAAATAAACATAAAAAAAACCCTACAAATATGCACACACACTGGCAATGGAGAATACACCATTCTGTCAACAAGAAGAAATAGAATACCCTAGGCTCTCTCTTTAACTGTAAAGTAAGAAAGTAAAATTTGCACAATATGAAAAATAAAAATTCTCTTTAAAAAATTTTTTAGGGGTGCCTATGTGGCTCAGTGTGTAAAGCATCCAATTTCGGGTCAGGTCATGATCTCACGGTTCGTGGGTTCAAGACCTGCATCGGGCTCTGTGCTGACAGCTCATGGCCTGGAGCCTGCTTCAGATTCTGTGTCTCCTTCTCTCTCTGCTCCCTGCCCCTTGCTTGCACTGTCTCTCTCTCTCTCTCTCTCTCTCAAAATAAATAAACAGTGGGGCGCCTGGGTGGCTCAGTAAAGCAACTGACTTTAGCTCAGGTCATGATCTCACTGTTTGTGAGAGCCCCACGTCAGGCTCTGTGCTGACAGCTCAGAGCCTGGAGCCCACTTCAGATCCTGTGTCTCCCCCTGCTGTCTCTGCCCCTCCCCTAGTCAAGTTCTGTCTCTCCCTTTCAAAAATAAAATAAACGTTTAAAAAAAATAAACATTAAAATTTAATTTTTGAAATAATTGAGTGAGAAAGAAAGCGCAAGTGGGGGAGGGGCAGAGACAGCAGGAGAGAGAGAATCCCAAGCAAACTCTGTGCCGTCCACACAGAGCCCGATGCAGGGCTCTGTCTCACAAACTGGGAGACCATGACCTGAGCCCACTCAGAAGCTTAAATGACTAAGCTACCCAGGTGCCCTGAAAACTAAAAATTCTCTTAAGCAACTCTTGGGTCAAAGAAGAAATCAAAATCGGAAGTGTAGAATGTTTTTCAAATTTTTGTTCACAAAGACCCATAATAAGAAACAGCTTTTCCACTGTGATTCAGTATGAAGTGTCTGTGTATGTATGTACTGAAATTTCACCAAACATTATCTTTACTATGTATGAATTAATGTCAAATGTTTTATCAGTATTTCAAAACAATATAGAAAAATATCAAAATAAATAATACAAAAAGGAAAATGAGAAATTTTAATTTAAAAAATTAATTAAAAAAATTTAATTTAAAAGGTGTGTTTGCCTGTTGTAAATTTACTCCAGTCTAAAAACAATGAGGCTCGTGCCCTATGCATATCTAGTGAACCAGAGAGTCTGTTCTTTTTTTCTGTTTGCTTTTGTTTTGTTTCAAATTAGGTTAAATCTGGAAATCCTAGTTCAAGCAAAAAGGATTGTGGTGAATAATAATTACAACAAAACTCTTCTTGCCTAACAATGGATACTCTTTATCTTAATCCAAAATGATGATAAATTCAATGTTGTGTAATTGTTCTTTAGTGCAATTAAGAACTAAGCTGCAATAATTCATTCTTTTCTTCAGGCACCAAGTTAACTCGGTAATTGATTCAAACTTTTGAAAAGCAGTGGTTGTTTTTCCTTTTTAATATTTCAAATTCTCTTCTGGAATAGTATGATAAAAAAATTGAGAAAGCGAGATAAAACTATACATATATATATATATGTTTATATACATATGTTTTGTTTTTTTTTAAGAGAGAGTGTTAAAGGGAGAGAGAGAACCCCAAGCAGGCTTCACACCCAGCATGATTCCATGATCCTGAGATCATGACCTGAGGTGAAATCAAGAGTTGGACACTCAACAGACTGAGCCACCCAGGTGCCCCAAAACAAATAATTTTTCTAATTGATTATTTTTATTGTGGTAAAATACATGACAAAATTGACACTTTAACTATTTTTAAGCATACAGTTCAGCGGCATTAGGTACATTCACAGTATTGTGCAATCGTCACCACTATCCATTTCCATAACTTTGTCATCATCCTGAACTGAAAACTCTGTCCTCATTAAAAGATAACTCCTCATGGGCGCCTGGGCATCTGACTTCGGCTCAGGTCATGATCTCACGGTTCATGAGTTCAGGCTCCGTGTTGGGCACTCTGCTGTCAGCACAGAGCCTGCTTTGGATCCTCTGTCCCCCCTCTCTCTCTGCCCTTCTCCTGCTTGTGCTCTCTGCGTCTCACTCAAAATATTATTTTTATTAATATCATTTATTATTATTAAATATTAACATAAATTTTGTTTATAGTATTCATATTATATTAATATAAGTATTTATATTAATACAATGTAATTTTATTTATCTATTATTATTAAAATAATGATAATAAGGTAACTCCCCCTTCCTCCCTCTCCCTAGACCCCGGTAACCTCTGTTCTATGTTCCGTCTCTATGAATGTCTACTCTAGGCATTTCAGATAGGTGGAATCATATAATATTTATCCTTTTATGCCTGGCTTATTTCACTTAGCATACGGTTCCCAGAATTCATGTTATAGCATGTATGAGAATTTTGTTTCCTCTTATGGACGAATAATATTCTATTGTATTAAATACCATATTTTGTTTACCCATTCATCCGTGGACGGACAACATTTGGGCTGTTTCCATTCTTGGCTAATGTGAAAAATACTGCCATGAACATTGGTGTGCAAATATCTGTTTGAGTTCTGTTTTCAGTTCTTTGGGGTATCCATGCCGAAGTAGGGTTGCTGGGCTATATGTTAGTTCTAGTTTCGATTTTTTGAGGAATGATGCTGGTTTCCATCGTAGCTGTACTACTTTACCTTCCCACTGACTGTGCTCAAGGCCTCCAGCTTCTCTAGGTCCTTCCCAACATGAGCTATTTTCTGTTTGTTTTCTTCCTAGTAACCATCCTAATGTGAGGTGGTACCTCGCTGTAGTTTGGATTTGCATTTCCCTAGTGATTAGTGATGTTAAGAGCATGTCGCCATGTGCTTGTTGGCTGTTGATATATCCTTTCAGGAGAAATGTCTATTCAAGTCCTTTGCCCATTTTTAAAATCAGGTTGCTTGTTCTCTTGTTGTTTTTAGGAGTTCTCCATTATCGGATCTGTGATTTGCCAATATTTCCTCCCATTTTGTGGCTTGCCTTTTTTAAAAAAAAGTCTTTTATTTTTATTTTTTTAAGTAATCTCTCCACTATGAAACCAGGATGTCCAAAGGCAGATCTGTTTTCAAGCAGAGTTGTATCCGGGGGCTCAGATGTCATCAAGACTCTGTAGCTCTTCATCCCTCAGACAAACTCTACACCCGGTGGGCATGATAAACATTGGTAGCCTCGGACACATCCTGAAAGCTTAATAACCAGAAGAAAATTCCCGTGAAACTTCATTAAATATCATTTCAAATACGATGAGAATGTATTTGCATCTTGTCAACATTTATAAGAGAGAAAAGCAAGAAGTATCAAAAAAAACCCCAAAGAAGTAAAACCCTAATTGTACCTAGTTAGTACCTGAACTGGCATTTGACTAAAATCTGAGGGCCTGCTACGTGCCAGACACTGCGATAATTGTTGGCACAAAGATAAAGATGTTACCGTAGAACCTGAAAGGTATGTGTTGACGTATCTTCACGTATGTGCGGCTCTCGTGTACGTCCTGTTGAGCGTTAATACGCGCCAGCTGGTGAAGAGCCTCAGACGCTTTCTAAACTGACATTCAATCCGTATTTATTAAGTGCCTGGTTTTTGTTGCCTTGTTGCACTGCTCTGGTCTACGGAAAGACAAACACAGACAAGATCTTTGCCCTCACGGAGTTTATAGTCTAGTAGTGAAGACGGACGTTAATCAAATGGTACACAAACACGGAAAGGAAAGCTATGTGATGTCGTAAATAAATACTCAGCTGGGACTCGGGGCTTTCCGAGGAAAGATCTGGCTGACCCTGAAGGATAAGGAGAACTTAATGAGGACGTGGAGGAGTAGAGAGAAGCCAGGAAAAGCATTTCAGGCGAAGAGACACAGGAAGTAAAGGACATGTCAGAAGTAGAGTGCACATCGAGAACTGAGAGAAGGCCAACGTGCTGGAACTAGGAGTGTGGGAGGAGGAGGCCACGGACGTAGACGGCGGGCAGACGGCAATGTCTTACTGGCTATATTAGGTTGAGAATTTTAGTCCTTATTGCAAGAGCGAAACAAACTCCTGAAAGATGTTAAATGAGAGCGATATAATCTGATTTGTGTTCTGAAAAAGGATTTCTGTTGTGGTGTAGGAAATAGTTTGGAGGGAGGCAAGTAGGCATTTGGGGAACCAGTTAGTAGTGGTCTAGCTACTGATAGTAATTTGGATTAGGGAGGTAAAGGCAGCGTGTTGGTTTTTTGTCACTGCTGGAACAAATTCCTACAAAACTAGTGGCTCAATACAAACAAAAATGTGTTATCTCTCAGTTCCGACGTGGGTCTCGGTGGGCTAAAATCAAGCTGGGGTCGCTTTCTGGCTCCAGGGGAGAATCTGTGTCCTCGCCTTTTCTAGCTTCTAGAAGCTGCCTACATTCTTTGGCTTGTGACTCTCTTTCTTTACCTTCGAAGCCAGCAATGCTGCATCTCTCTGACTATCCAGAGATAGTTATATCTCCCTCTGACTCCTGTGCTTCCTTTGTCCATTTTTTAAGGATTCTTGTGATTACACTGGGCTAATGGGTAATCCAGGCTACTCTGCCAATCTTAAAATTGGCTCATTAGCAATCTTAATTCCGTCTGCAAACTTAATTTCTCCTTACCAAGTAACCTAATATAATCACAAATTCCAGAGATTAGGATGCGGACAACTCTGGGACGTATTATGTGGCATTCCATATACCACACGGGAAAAGAGGGAGATTAACTGGTTTTATTATACTTCTTTTTTTTGAGAGAGAGAGCGAGAGAGAAGTGCGCGTGCACACATGAGCAGGGGAAAGGAGCAGAGGGAGAAAGGGAGAGAATCCCCAGCAGACTCCAGGCTCCGGGTGGAGCCCAACTCCACAACACTGGGATCGTGACCTGAGCTGAAAACAAGAGTCAGAAGTTAAACCAACTGAGCCACCCAGGTGCCTCTTATCATAAATGTTTAAATATGTGTTGTGTTTATCCTGGAGATTACAAAATGAATCCCTGATGTATTTACTATCTGTAGTTAGTACTTTTGCCATTTCCCAAACAATACAAGAACCTTACAACAATTTACCTCCACTTGCCCATCTTTCTATTTGTACTACCATCATGAGTTCTCATTTCGTATTTAATTTTATTAGTTTTAAAAACCTTTTTATTTTAGTAATCTCCACGCCCAACGTAGGGCTTGAATTCACAATCCCAGGATCAAGAGTTGTATGCTCTACTGACTGAGCCAGCCAGGCACCTCTCATGAGCTGGTTTTTTTTTTTTAAGATTTTATTTTTAAGTAACTTTACATTCAACGTGGGGCTTGACCTTACAACCCCAAGATTAAGAGTTGCATGTTCTACCAACTGAGCCAGCCAGGAGCCCTGTGAGTTGTATTTACCTATTTAAAAAACAATTCTTTAAAGATTTTTAATTAATTACTACACCCAACATGGGGCTTAAACTCACAACCCCAAGATTAAGATTCGCAGGCTGCACCAACTGAACCAGTCAGCTGCCCCTCCCCCCATGAGTTATTTTTAAATATAGAACGGTTTATAGGTTTCTAGCTTTAGGAACTGAAATAAGTGCAATTCACTAAGATAGGGACCAAAGGAAGGGATTGTGAGTTTGATTTTGGATATGTTGAATTTTTTTTTTTTCTGAGAGAGAGAGAATGCGGCAGATAGAGAGAATCCCAGGCAGGTTCCACGGCTTCCTGCGGAGTCCCACATAGGGTGTGAACTCACGAAGCCGAGAGATCATGATCTGAGCTGAAATCACGAGTCAGATGCTCAACTGAATGAGCCACCCAGGTGCCCCTGGTTATGTTGAATTTTAAGTATGTTTGGGACTTTTAAGTAGTCAGCTGGGTTTTGAGATTTGAGTCTCAGAAGGACTGAAGGCTGGGCATATAATTTTAAGGATAATCAGCATACGGGAGGTAACTGATGCACTGGGTGTACATGCGACTGTCTCAGTTGAGGACACAGAGTGGAAGGGAAAGAGAGCCTAGGTTGGAGTCTTGAGGAACTCCAATATTAAATGACCAGGCAAATCCTCTTGATTTACATTCCTTTCCATGCACCAAAACTTTAAATGATTCTTACGGATTAGGACATCTTGGTGTTAGTTAGCCATATCCAATTACCTTGGAATCACTGTGCTGCTATTACTATTTTCGTGAATAGCTGTCTATCATCTTTGGAAATTCTGTAAGGGAATCCATAGACCCCACAGGGATTTAGACACTATTTTTCAAACTGTAGGTCATGATATCAGTCTAGTGGGTCTTGACTAGTACTTTCTTAAAGGAGATAAATAGAAAGGAAAATACCAAGGTACATCACAAACGGTAAGCATTCACACTCTCTCCCAGGGTGAACTTACCCAGTCTGCAGCTCAAAATACCATATATGACCCCCAAATCTCTATCTCTAGCCCAGCGCTCTCTCCTAAGTGTCGTGCTGACTTAGACCCCTCTACTTGGACGCCGACTAGACATCTCAGACTCAACTAGGAACCCCTGATCTTCATTCCCAAAATGGCGCCCTCCGCAGCCCTCCCAGGGGATGGGGATTTCATCTTTCTTAGGCCCAAATCCCTAGGGTCACTTTTTCCTTCTCTCACTCTCTAATACATCACATCCCATCTTTCAGGGAAAGCTATGAAGTCCACCTTCAGAATCCAACCACTTCTCGGCCACCCCACCACTACCACCCTGGTCCAAATCGTCATCACTTCACTCCTCACCTGCATTCATGCGACAGCCTCCCAACAGGTTTCTCTAATCCCACCCGCGCTTGTCCTAGAGTCTATTCTCAACACTGTGGTCAGAGTAATCCCTTGAAACCAGAGTTGGCAAACTTTTTCTTTGGAGAGCCTGAGGGCAAATATTTAGGTTTTGTGAGCCAAGAGGTAAAATTGAGGCTATTTTGGAGGTAGTTCTATAAGAAGAGAGAAAACAAATTTCTATAAAATTTATCGAATTTTATAATTCAATAGAATAGTTATATTCCATAATTCAATAATAATTGAATTCAATATATAATTTAATATAATAATTGAATATAATTTTTTGTAATACAGGTCTATTTTATTTTTATTGGTTCCCCCCTCCCCCGGCACCCCCTCCGCCAAGGTCAAGAGTCACAAGTGCCTCTGACTGAGTGGGCCAGGCACCCCGGGTAATATAGGTCTACTAATGAGAATGGAATTTTTTAAATGAATTTTACTTAATTGGGGCACAAAGCCAGTATTCCCAATCATCAAATCAACTGTAAATGCTTTTCTGTAGAAACCACTCTTGGCTGCTGGTCAGGTAAAAGCAGGCGGCGGGACGGCTTTACCCTGCAGGCTGTAGCTTGCCGACCCCTGGTTTAAAACATAACCAGATCGTACCGTTCTCTTAGAACCCTGGGAGTCAGTTTTCTGCTGCTGTGTGACAAATCACCACCACTTTGGCATCTTAAAACCCATTTATTATCCTCACAGTCTGTGGATCAGAAGTGCAGGTGAGCCTGGCTGGGTTCTCTGCACAGGGCCCCACAAGGCGTGGCCCCCCCTCCATCTTTAAAGTCAGCCAAAGCACACGCACACCTCGTGGTCTGAATCTCCTTGATGTCCTTTCATGCCACCAGCTGGAAAAAATGCTCTGCTTTTAAAGGCGTGACCTGATGAGGCTAGGCCCACTCAGATCATTGTATCTCGAGGTTAACTGACTTGGGAGTGCTGGGGAGCAGCGTCATCTTCAGAAGGCTGCCTACCGCACCTGGCGATAATTTCCTCCTCAGAGTAAGAAGAAATGGCACCTAGGAGGGCCAACAGGAGTTGTGCCGCCTGCTATCCCCCCACCCCGCGCACGCCCCATTACCTGCTCAGACACGATTTCCTGCTCCTCTCCCTCTGGTTGACTCTGTTCCCTCACACTAGTCTTCTTGCTGTTGCTTAAACACGCCAGACACATCCCGCCTTGGGATCTCTGTCTGGAGTCCTGTATCTCCAAGACTTTGCTCGACTTCCACTTTTTCAATGAGACCGTATCTGATCCCACTATTCAGAGAGTTTCATTTTTAAACTTATTCATGTAATTTTTGAGAGTGAGCACAAGTGGGAGAGGAGGATAGAGAGAGGGAGACAGGATCTCAAGCAGGCTCTGCGCTGCCAGCACGGCGCCTAACGCAGGGCTCGAACTCACGAACCTTGAGATCATGCCCTGAGCCGAAGTCAGACTCTTAACTGACTGAGTCACCCAGGTGCCCCTGATCACACTATTTAGTAATACAACCTGCGCTCTCGCTCCTGGCACTGCCGATTTCCCTTACCCTTTGTATTTTTGTTTTTTTCTACTATACTCATCACCTTTAACATACTATATACTTTGCTTATTTATGCTTATTGTCTCTCATTGCCAGAATTATGCTCCTCAAGGGTAAGGCTCTGTGTCTATTTTGGATTCACTAGTGTATTTATCTTTCTTTCTTTCTTTCTTTCTTTCTTTCTTTCTTTCTTCTTTCTTTTTAAGTGGAAATGTTCTGTTTTGTTTGCTTTTGCTTAAAGTTTATTTATTTTGAGAGAGAGCGAGCATGAACATGTGGGGGGGGCAGAGAGAGAGGGAGAGAGAATTCCAAGCAGGCTCTGCACAGAGTGTGTTGCCTACCTGACTGAGCCACCCAGGTACCCCCCCTTTTAAAATTTTATTTTTTTTATTTATTTTTAAATTTGTAATTGTTATATATTTTTGAGAGAGAGAGAGAGAGAGAGAGGGCGAGACAGAATCCAAAGCAGGCTCCAGGCTCTGAGCCCTCAGCACAGAGCCCAACACAGGGCTCGAACTCATAAATGGTGAGATCATGACCTGAGCTGAAGTCGGATACTCAACTGACTGAGCCACCCAGGCACCCCCTCCTCCTTTTTTAAAAAAGTAAGCTCTACTGCCCAAGGTGGAGCTTAAATGACCTGGAGATTAAGAGTCACATGCTCTACTGACTGAACCAGCCAGGCACCCCTCACTGATGTATTTCTCGTGCACTAAGCATCTAGCACAGTGCCTGACATAAAACAGGTGATCAATAAAAATTCACTGAATGAAGTTTTGGGAAACTGTTGTTGTAATTTTCTGCATATGTTGTATGTACGTACTAGGTTTATATAAAATAACATTTCTTGTTCAGGATGGTAGCCAAGAGAGTTTGACTATATGACTTCGAAAGTCCCTTGTAAATGTGAGCACTTATAAATTTCCACGTACAGCTGGTAAGTCCGCACTAGATCTTTTGGGAGATGGCGAAGTTCACGGCCTACTTTCCACAGCACGGAGTGGCTTATTGAAACCAAAACACCAAAAAAGCGATCCTGTCTGTTCTAGAATAGTAGGTGAGAGGAAACTGGAAATAGCCAAGAACTGCTGAGTGCCCCAAAATATAAAAATCTGAACTTCATCCTTCCGTGAAAAAGAGATCGAAATTGAGAGCAAAGGACAAAAGAGAACATTTTTCTAGACCAACATTTCCCTGGTTAAAGCTTTCATTCACTTACTCAAGGAGCAAAGAGGAGTGAAGAAAGATGTCGCTCAAAGTCTCGGCGGTAGAGATTGGGACCTGAACGGACTTCGGGAGCAAAGACCACTTCCGAAACACATATGCTCTCCACTCATCGGCGGGCATATCCATCCTACTTTAGGTCTAGAAAATGAGTAAGAAAATGAAGAATTCAGATTTCTACAAACGCACAATTCTAGAAAAATCAAGATTTCACTCAAGCAGACGTGAAACAACAAAAACAATTCTTGTGGTCTTTTTCTGTACTTTACATGCTGAGGATCTATAGTCTCTCACAGTGAACATCCTTTTGTCCGGAAATATTGATCGAAGGCCTGCTCTGCTCCACGCACAACGGTTGCCTCTTAGACCTCCATCTTCCCAAGATGCTCAAGTCAGAAACCTGAGACAGCCCAGATTTTTCTTTCTCTCCCCAGCAACTATTAAATGAACCAATGTTTCTATTACATAGTTCAGTTTTTTTCTTTCAATCTCCACGTCATTCCTTTACTTCAAGTCCTCACCATCTTTTGTCTGGCGTAACTAGTCTCCATGCCCTCAGTCCCCTACCCGGCTTCCTAAATTCATCCTTCGCTTTTAGACAGATATCCATCCTCTGCCTTAATCAATGCTCCTCCAAGCATTTAGGGAAGCCCAGTACAAATCTTTCACTATTTGACCTGGGCCTCCTTTTCTTCTTCTTTTTCAAAGTGTATTTATTTTGAAAGAGTGAGGAGCAGAGGGGCAGAGAGAGAAGCCCAAGCAGGTTCCATACTGTTGGTGAGGAGCCAGAGGAAGGGCTTGAACTCACCAACTGTGAGATCATGCCCTGGGCCAAAATCAAGAGTCAGATGCTTAACTGACTGAGCCACCCAGGAACCCCCACCCCTGACTCATTTTCTAACGCCTAAGTCTTCTTCCTTTGTATCCCACTATCCTGAGCCACTTAAAGCTATCCCCGGCTTGTCAGGCTATTCACCTCTCTAGTTTCTGCATAGGCTATGCATTCTTCCTGGCTCATCCTTACCCTCAGAGTCCACCTGACAAACCTGCACACACCCTTCAAGACTCAGTTTGAATGGTACCTTCTTCGGGAAGCCTTCCCTGATTTTCCATCTGTGACCGCGGCACACTTTGTGTCTCTCCTGAGGCCTATATCATATCTACTTGGAGTTAGGACTGCTCACTCTGGTAACTCCCTGGACAGACCATGCTCTCCTGTGAGGGCAGGGACTGGGTCCTATTTACCTTCAGAGATCCCCACTGTGCCAAGCTCAGGGTCTAGCACCAGCGGGAGCTCCGCCCTGGGTTGCTGGAGGAGTCGTTACTGCTTGACTATGGTTAACAGGAGGGTTATCAGGGAACAGCTCTAACTCTCTTCCGGGCTACCGGCCGGTCTGCCAGCCAAAAGCCGAGCTAGGCTTTTCTTCGAGAACCCTCTCGGCAAGCTTCCGGAACTGGACCTCGCGTCCTTGGTTAGCGCTCGCGTCATCCTCCGCGCGCCTCGCGGCCCAGGCCCCGCCCCCAGGCCCGGTTGGGAGACTGGGTCCTGAACCAGGGCTCGGGCGTGTCACGTGAGCTGCTTGCCGCTCCTCGGCCAACGCGGTGGCTGCTCCGCCTTTAAGCCCGCCCCTGTGCCCTGCGCATGTCGGAAGGCGGGGGTGGTGCCTGTAGCTACTTGGCCCAATAGCTTTGGAGCGCGCGGGGCCCCGGGAGTGAAACCTGGGCTGCGGTGGATCCGGAGCGCGGGAGTTGGCACGGCGGAGTCATGGTGGGCCACCTGAGCGAAGGGGCCATTGCGGTGAGGAGGACGCCTGCGGGCCGGCGGGCCGGGGTGGTTGTGGGCTTCGGCCTTGTGGGGGTGGAGAAGGGAGAGAGAAGCTGGAGGCGATAGGGAGAGAGCGCGGGAGAAGATAACGGGGGTGGGGCGAGAAACCGTCGGGTGACCCCCTAGAATCATCACCTTCTCCTCTTTTAAAAATGCCCGTGTTTTTTGTACTAAGAAAACGAAGCCAAATTCACTTGATCGTCCCCTATCTCCCTCCTTTGGCCAGTCTCTGTCTCCTCCCCTTCCCTTGTCCACAGCCAAACTTCTCGAGAGTTGTCTTTTCAGCGCACCTCCGGTTAACCCATTAACAGACTCCACTCCGTCGTCCCCTTCGATCGCTATGGAAAGAACGCTGGGTGAAGTTAGCACTGCCTCCAAGTCGTTAAATCCAACAGACACTTTTCAGTTTTCACCTTAACCAACAGAGTTCTCAAAAGTGTTTGAGTGTCTTGAGCATTACTTCCTTCCTTAATGTTTTGGCTTTTTTGGCTTGGCTTGTCTGGTCTTTCCTCGCCTTGTTTGCGGGTCTCTCATTGTAAGTTTTTGTTTACCCAAGGTTATGCTCTAGGCCCTCTTCTACCAAGACATAGCATTACCATCTATATGTTAGTTGCACACAGTGTCTTTGTCCGGAGCCCCCTTTTTTATGTTCTTAATTGTTCGTTTATTTTTGAGAGAGCTAAAGCGCGCTAGCGGGAGAGGGGCAGAGAGGGAGGGAGACAGACAATCCCAAGTAGGCTCTGAGCTGTCAGCACAGAGCCTGATGATGCAGGGCTCATGCGGGGCTTGGACTCACAAGTTGTGAGCTGTGACTTCCAAGAGTAAGTCGCCTAACTGAGCCGCCCAGGCGCCCCTGAAGCCACCTTTATCTGAAAGACAAACCTCTATTATCTGTCTGCTCACGTGGTACCTCAAAAGAGATTTAAAATTCAACATATCCTAAAGTAGGTCCATTATTTTAGTAAGTTTGGGCCTCTTGGTGTTCCCTATCGGTATGAATGACACCGTTATCAACTAAGGTATGCTAGCCGGAAATTGTGGAATCATTCTTCCTGCAGACTCCCATTACTTTATTTTTTTTTTAATTTTTTTTTTTAATATTTATTTTTGAGAGACATAGAGACAGAGTATGAGCAGGGGAAGGGCAGAGAGAGAGGGAGATACAGAATCTGAAGCAGGCTCCAGGCTCCGAGCCGTCAGCACACAGCCCAATGCAGGGCTCGAACTCACCGTGAGATCATGACCTGAGCCGAAGTCGGCCGCTTAACCGACTGAGCCACCCAGGCGCCCCCCATTACTTTAGATGTCTGGTCCATCACCAAATGTGGTTTTACCTCCACACACATCTCTTAAATCCACCTACTTTTCTTTATCCACTCTGGCATCATCGTTTCTTGGCCGGACTGCTCACTTCCAACCACCCGTACCCGCCCCCCCCCCCCCATTCCCATCATTGCATATTCCCTCTTGTTCTTCCTTCCTTTCCAGCCTTTAAAAAGTTTTTTTTTTTTTAAATTTTCATTCCAGTGTAGTTAACCTACAGTGTTCTGTTAGTTTTGGGTGTACCATATAGTGATTCAGCAATTCTATACAGTACCCAGTGCTCATCATAATAAGTGCACACTTCATCCCCATCACCTTTTTCTCCCATTCCCCACTACCTCCCCTCTGGTAACCATCAGTTCTTTATAGTTAAGAACCTGTTTCTTGGTTTGTCTCTCTCTTTCTCTGTTTCATTCACTCATTCGTTTTGTTTCCTAAGTTCCACATATGAGTGAAATTGCATGGTATTTGTCTTTCTCTGACTGACTTATTTCGCCTAGCTTGATACCCTCCAGCTCCATCCATGTTGTTGCAAATGGCAAGATTTCATTCTTTTTTGCGACTGAATAATATTCCATCATATATATGTACCATATCTTCTTTAACCATTCACTTACCAGTGAACACTTGGGCTGCTTCCATAATTTGGCCATTCATAATATGTACCATATTTTCTTTAACCATTCATTTATCAATGGACACTTGGGCTGCTTCCATAACTTGGCCATTGTAAATAATGCTGCAGTAAACATGGGGTTCATATATCCTTTTGAATTAGTGTTTTCATATTTTTTGGGTAACTACCCAGTAGTGCCATTACTGGATCCTAAGGAAGTTCTATTCTAACTTTTTGAGGAACCTCCGTACTGTTTCCCATAGCGGCAGTGCATGAGGATTCCTTCCTCACCTCATCCTCATCCGGGTGTGAGGTGATATCTCATTGTGGTTTTGATTCGCATTAACCTGATGATGAGTAATACTGAACATTTTTGCATGTTGGCCATCTGTACGGCTTCCTTGGAGAGATGTCAATTCCTGTCTTCTGCCCATTTTTTAATTGGATTATTTGGGTTTTGGTGGTGTTGTATCAGTTTTTTTATATACTTTGGATACTAAGCCTTTATCGGATGTCATTTGCAAATATCTTCTCCAATTCAGTAGGTTGTCTTTTAGTTTTGTGGATTGTTTCCTTAGCTGTGCAGAAACTTTTTTGTTTTGATGTAGTCCCAATACTTTATTTTTGCTTTTCTTTCCCTTCCCTCAGGAGACATAGCCAGAAAGGTGTTGGTATGACTTGTGTCAGAGAAATTATTATTATTTTAAAGTACCTGTGGGTTTTTTAAAGTTTATTTATTTATTTTGAGAGAGAGAGTGAGAGCGAGGGGCAGAATGAGCAGGGGAGGAGCAGAGAGAGAGGGGGACAGAGGATCTGAAGTGGTCTTCGAGCTGACAGCAGAGAGGCCAACGCAGGACTCGAACTCACGGACCAAGAGATCATGACCGGAGCCGAAGTTGAACCCTTGACCGCCTGAGCCACTCAGGCGCTCCTATTTGTTTATTTCTGAGAGGGAGAGAGAGAGATAGAACCACCGGGGGAGGGGTAGATGGGAGGGACAGAAGATCTGAATCGGACTCGGTTCATGCTAACAGTAGAGAGCCTGATGCAGGGCTCAGACTCACAAACCGTGAGATCGTGACCTGAGCTGAAGTCAGATGCTTACCCAACTGAGCCACTCAGGTGCCCCAAGGAAAAAAATATTTTTATTAAAGTTTACTTATTTCTTTATTTAGAGAGAGTGTGTATGTGCATGCATGAGCTGGAGAAGAGCAGAGAGATCAGGAGAGACAGAATCCAAGCAGGCTCCCTGCTGTCAGCACAGGGCCTGACATGGGACTCGAACTCACAAACTGAGATCATGACCTGAGCTGAAATCCAGAGTCAGAAGCTTATCTGACTGAGCCACCCAGATGCCTCAACAAAGAAAATTTTTGCGTGTTTGTGGTGACTGAGTATGGAGAACCTTTGCCACCTCTGAGTATCAGCTAAAGCAAGTAGTCTTTAGTTCAAAAGACACAGGCCCAAAGGGTAAGCACCTGACACATAAATAGTAGAGACATTTGGGGCCAGAGCTGACATCGTAAAAGAAGAGATCATGCATGGAACTATCGTGGCAAATCGGATAAATTGCATTTGTATCTTGAGTTACTGGGGAATACAGAGGAGAAGGGAACTAGTATTTTTGCCATTTCCAACATGCCAGACACTTTATCTGTAATAGTCAGTACTTATAGTAACCCTGGAAGGTAGATTTTTATAATTCCCTGCGTCTGCACGGAAATTAAAGGGCAGAGAGGTTAAATAATTTGTCAGTGGGGTGAAGATTTGGAAGGATGTGCCCTTGACTATTACGTTCTGTTGCTTCGTGTTGTTTAAATTTAAATACAGTTGACATACAGTCTTCTGTTCATTTCAGGTGTTCATCATAATAATTTGGTATTTTTATAGGTTAGGAAACCATCCCTGTGATAAATCTGGTTACTGTCTGTCACCATCCGAAGTTATTACATTGTTACTAAATTCCCTGTCTTGTACATTCCATCCCCACGACCCTTTTTTTTTTTTTTTTTTAATCTGGAAGCCTGAACCTCTCTTAATCCCCTTCACCCTTGTTACCCACGGCCCCAGTCATTCCCCACTCTTGTAACCAATAGTTTGTTCCCTGTATCTGTGAGTCTGTTTCTGTCTTGTGTTACTTGTTTTGTAGATTCAATGTGTAAGTGAACTCGTGTTATTTGCCTTCTCTGTCAGGTGTATTTCATTTAGCATAATACTGTCTAGGTCCATCTGCGTTGTCACAGATGGCAAGATTTCATTCTTTTTTTATGGTCGAGTTATATTCTGTGGGGGGTGTGTGTGTGTGTGCGCGTACTTTGTCCAATCATCTGTTTATGGGCGTGTCGTTTCCTTCCTTACCTTGGCTGTTGTCAGTAACACTCCAGTGAACATAGAGGTGCGTATGTCTTTTTGAATTGGTGTTTTTGTTTTCTTCAGGTGCATACCCGAAGTAGAATTGCGGGATCACAGGGTAGTTTGATTTTTAATTTTCCGAGGAGCCTCCACACTGTTTTCTTTTGTGGCTGCGCCGGTTTGCATTCCCCGCCAACAAACAGTGGATCAGAGTTCCCTTTAGTCCGCATCTTTGCTAACACTTTCTATTTTTTGTCTTTTTGATAGTAGCCAGTCTGTGATCCTGATTTGCATTTCCATGATGATGAGTGATGTTGAGGATCCTATGTATCTGTTGGCCACCTGTATGTCTTCTTTGGGAAAATGTCTATTCTCAAGTCCTTTGCCCATTTTTTAATTGGGTTGTTGCTTTGTAGTTTTTTTTTAATGTTTTTAAATTTTATTTTGAGAAACACACGCGCGCGCGCACACACACACATACAAAGTGGGGGAGGAGCAGAGAGAGAGAGGGAGAAAGAGAATCCCAAGCAGGCTCCAGCCCAGCATGGAGCCCAGTGTGAGGCTGGATCCCACAAACCATGAGATCATGACCCGAAATGAAATCAAAGAGTTGGATGCTCAACCTACGGAGCCAGCTAGGTGCCCGAGGCAATTTTGTCTTAAGTGTACATATCATGTTATAGGTCCAGAAGATTTAATTTTATATACACTATTTGTGATGACACAGTTTAAACAGTAATAAATTAACACATGCATATGGTTTTTATTATTTTTAAAATTTTCTTTAAAATTTATTTTTTTTAATTTACATCCAAGTTAGTTAGCATATAGTGCAATAACGATTTCAGGAGTAGATTCCACTGATTCATCCCCTGTGTATAACACCCAGTGCTCATCCCAACAAGTGTCTTCTTTGCCCATGTAGCCCATCCCCTAACCCCCAAACCCGCCACCAGCAACCCTCAGTTCTCTGTATTTAAGAGTCTCTTATGTTTTTTTCCCCCTCCTTGTTTTTATATTATTTTTGCTTCCCTTCCCTTATGTTCATCTGTTTTGTATCTTAAATTCCACATATAAGCGAAGTCATATAATATTTGTCTTTCTCTGACTAATTTCTCTTAGCATAATGCACTCTGGTTCCAACCATATAGTCGCAAATGGCAAGATTTCATTCTTTTTGATTGCTGAGTAATACTTCATTGTATATGTATACGATATCTTCTTTATTCGTTCATCTGTCAGTGGACATTGGTCTCTTTCTATACTTTGGCTATTGTCGATAGCGCTGCTGTAAACATTGGGGTGCATGTGCCCCTTGGAAACAGCACACCCGTATCCCTTGGATAGATACTTAGTAGGGCAATTGCTGGGTTGTAGGGTAGTTCTATTTTTAATATTTTGAGGCACCTCCATACTGTTCTCCAGAGCGGCTGCACCCGTCTGCATTCCCACCAGCAGTGCGAAAGAGATCCTCTTTCTCCACATCCTCGCCAACATCTGTTGTCACCTGAGTTGTTAATGTTAGCCATTCTGACTGGGGTGAGGTGGTTTTGATTTGTGGTTTTAATTTGTATCTCTCTGATGATGAGTGATATTGAGCATCTTTTCATGTGTCTGTTAGCCATCTGGAGGTCTTCCTTGGAAACGTATCTATTCATGTCTTTCGCCCATTTCTTCACTGGATTATTTGTGTTTGGGTATTGAGTTTGGTAAGTTCTCTATAGATTTTGGATACTAACCCTTTATCTGATAGGTCATTTGCAAATACCTTCTCCCATTCTGTCAGTTGCCTTTTAGT
This sequence comes from Paguma larvata, assembly GCA_030068075.1. NCBI lineage: Eukaryota > Metazoa > Chordata > Mammalia > Carnivora > Viverridae > Paguma > Paguma larvata. Next base: position 9,786,828 of record CM057843.1, read on the forward strand.
TTTTCTGATTGTTTCCTTCGCCTTGCAGGTTTTTATCTTTTTTTTTCTTAATGTTTGTTTATTTTTGAGAGAGAGAGAACAGAGCATGAGTAGGGGAGGGGCAGGGAGAGAGGGAGACACAGAATCCAAAGCAGGCTCCAGGCTCTGAGCTGTCAGCACAGAGCCTGACTCGGGGCTCGAACTCACGGACCGTGAGATCATGACCTGAGCCGAAGTTGGACGCTCAACTGACTGAGCCACCCAGGTGCCCCAGAAGGTTTTTATCTTGATGAGGTCCCAATAGTCATTTTTGCTTTTGTTTCCCTTGCCTCCTGAGACATGTCAAATAAGAAGTTGCTGTGGCCAAGGTCAAAGAGGTTTTTGCCTGCTTTCTTCTCGAGGATTTTGATGGCTTCCTATCTTACATTTAGGTCTTCATCCAGTTTGAGTTTATTTTTGTGTATGGTGTAAGAAAGTGGTCCTGGTTCATTTTTCTGCGTGTCGCTGTCCAATTTTCCCAGCACCACTTGCTGAAGAGACTGTCTTTATTCCATTGGATATTCTTTCCTGCTTTGTCAAAGATTAGTTGGCCATATATTTGTGGGTCCATTTCTGGGTTCTCTATTCTGTTCCATTGATCTGAGTGTCTGTTTTTGTGCCAGTTCCATACTGTCTTGATGATTACAGCTTTGTCATACGTCTTGAAGTCTGGGATTGTGATACTTCCAGCTTTGGTTTTCTTTTTCAGGATTACTTTGGCTATTTGGGGTCTTTTCTTGTTCCATACAAATTTTAGGAATGTTTGTTCTAGCTCTGTGAAGAATGCTGGTGTTATTTTGATAGATATTGCACTGAATATGTAGATTGCTTATCGACATTTTAACAATATTTTTTCTTCCAATCCATGAGCACGAAATATTTTTCCATATTTTGGTGTTTCCTTCAGTTTTTTTCATAAACTTCCTATAGTTTTCATTGTATAGATTTTTTTCCTTTCCTAGGTATTGCTAGGTTTATTCCTAGGTATTTTATGGGTTTTGGTGCAGTTGTAAATGGGATCGATTCCTCGATTTCTCTTTCTGCTGCTTCATTATTAGTGTATAAAACGCAACCGATTTCTGTGCATCGATTTTATATCCTGCGATTTTGCTGAATTCATGAATCAGTTCTGGCAGTTTTTTGGTGGAATCTTTCGACTTTTCCATATAGGGTGTCATGTCTTCTGGAAGGTGAAAGTTTGACTTCCTACTTGCAGATTTGGATGTCTTTATTTCTTTGTGTTGTCTGATTGCTGAGACCAGAACTTCCAGTACTGTGTTGAATAACAGTGGTGAGAGTGGACATCCCTGTCGTGTTCCTGACCTTAGGGGGAAGCTCTCAGTTTTTCCCCATGTAGGATAATATTAGCAGTGGGTCTTTCGTATATGTTTTTATGATCTTGAGGTATGGTCCTTCTATCCCTACATTCTTGAGGGTTTTTATTAAGAAAGGATGCTGTATTTGGTCAAATGCTTTCTTTGCATCTACTGAGAGGATCATGTGGTTCTTATACTTGCCCTTTCTTTTATTAATGTCGTGTGTGACACTGATTGATTTGCAGATACTGAACCAGCCCTGCATCCCAGGTATAAATCCCGCTTGATCATGGTGAATAATTCTTTTAATGTATTGTTGGATCTGGTTGGCTAGTACCTTGCTGAGAATTTTCGCATCCATGTTCGTCAGGGAAATTGGTCTGTAGTTCTCCTTTTCAGTGGGGTCTTTGTCTGGTTTTGGAGTTAAGGTAATGCTGGCCTCATAGAGTAAGTTTGGACGTTTACTTTCCATTTCTGTTTTTGGAGCAGCTTAAAAAGAATAGGTCTTAACTTTTCTTTAAATGTTTGATGGAATTCCACTGGAAAGGCATCCAGCCCTGGACTCTTATTTTTCCGGGAGATTTTTAATTACTAATTCAATTTCTTTACTGGTTATGGGTTGTTAAAATTTTCTATTTCTTCCTGTTTCAGTTTTGGTAGTTTATATGTTTCTAAGAATTTGTCCGTTTCTTCCAGATTGCCCAATTTATTGGCATATAATTGCTCATAATATTCTCTTATTATTATTTGTATTTCTGTTGTGTTGGTTGTGATCGCTCTTCTTTCATTCTTGATTTTATTTATTTGTGTCCTTTTTGATCAAATTGGCTAGGGGTTTATCAATTTTGTTAATTTTTTCAAAGAACCAGTGATCTATTCTATATTTTTGGTTTCAATAGCATTGATTTCTGCTCTGATGTTTATTATTTCCTGTATTCTGCCATTTTTGGGTTTTATTTGCTGTTCTTTTTCCAGCTCTTTAAGGTGTAAGGTTAGGACCTTTCTTCCTTTTTTAGGAAGGCCTGGATTGCTATATACCTCCCTCTTATGACTGCCTTTGCTGCATCCCAGAGGTTTTGGGCTGTGGTGTTATTACTTTCATTGGCTTGCATGTACTTTTTAATTTCCTCTTTAACTTCTTGGTTAACCCATTCATTCTTTAGTAGGATGTTCTTTAATCTCCAAATATTTCTTGCTTGCTGAAATTTTTATTGTGGTTGATTTTGTTTCATAGCGTTGTGGTCTGAAAATATGCACGGTATGATCTCGGTCTTTGTGTGCTTGTCGAGGGCTGATTTGTGTCCCAGTATGTGATCTCTTCTGGAGAACGTTCCACGTGCACTCGAGAAGAATGTGTATTCCACTGCTTTAGGACAAAATGTTCTGAATATATCTGTTAAGTCCATCCGGTCCAGTGTGTCATTCAAAGCCATTGTTTCCTTGTGGATTTTCTGCTTAGATGATCTGTCCATTGCTATAAGTGGGATGTTGAAGTCCCCTACTATTATGGTATTATTGTCAATGAGTTTCTTTATGTTTGTGATTCGTTGATTTATATATTTGGGAGTGCCATGTTGGGGGCATAAACGTTTGCAATTGTTAGATCTTCTTGGTGGATAGACTCCTTAATTACGATACAATGCCCTTCTTTATCTCTTGTTACAGTCTTTATTTTAAAATCTAGATTGTCTGATGTAAGTATGGCTACCCAGTTTTCTTTTGGTGACCATTAGCATGATAGATGGTTCTCCATCTGAAGATACTTTCAATCCGAGGCTGTCTTTAGGTCTAAAATGGGTCTCCTGTAAACAGCATATAGATGGATCTTGTTTTCTTATCCATTCTGTTACCCTGTGTCTTTTGATTGGAGTGTTTAGTGATTGAGCGTTTAGAGTGAGTATTGAAAGATATGAGTTTGTTGTCATTGTGTTGTGTGTGGAGTTGGAGTTTCTGGTGATGTTCTCTGGTCCTTTCTAGTTTTTGTTGCTTTCGGTCCTTTTTGTTTTGTTTTGCCTTTTCTCCCCTCAGAGAGTCCCCCTGAAAATTTCTTGCAGGGCTGGTTTAGTGGTCATGAACTCCTTTAGTGTTTGTTTGTCTGGGACACTCTTTATCTCTCCCTTTTTGAATGTCAGCCTTGCTGGATAAAGAATTCTTGGCTGCATATTTTTCCAATTCAGCACGTAGAATATATCCTGCCACTCTGTCCTGATCTGCCACCTTTCTGTGGATAGGTCTGCCGTGAGCCTGATCTGTCTTCCTTTATAGGTTAGGGACTTTTTTTCCCTTGCTGCTTTCATAATTCTTTCCTTGCCTGCGTGTTTTGTGAATTTGACTATATATGCCTTGTTGATGGTTGGTTTTTGTTGAATCTAATGGTAGTTCTCTGAGCCTCCTGGATTTCGATGTCTGTGTCTTTCCCCAGGTTGTGAAAGTTTTCCGCTACGATTTCATGCATGTGGTTTTTAAATGAAATAGAACAGAAGGGTGTTTGACAAAATTATTGACGTTTGGCCCCATGCCGCCCCAGTTCTGTTCCCTAGAAACTTAAAAAAAAACAACTTTATTGAAATTCAATGTGATTTATACACAATAAAAACTGTAATATGTATAATAAGTATATATAATAAAAACTCAAGATGTGTGCAGTGTGATGAGCTTCGGCAGATTCTCCATCACCTGATTCCAACCTGGGCAAACCAGAGTTCGACTTCTGTTTTTTATCTCTGTACGTTAGGTTTTACTATTCTAAAAACTGAAATAAAAAATTTTTTAATGTTTACTTTTGAGAGAGAAAGAGAGCGTGAGCGAAGGAGGAGGGGTAGAGACAGAGGGAGACAGAATCTGAAGCAGGCTTCAGGTTCTGAGCTGTCAGCACAGAGCCTGACACAGGACTCAAACTCATGAGCCTTGAGATCATGACCTGACCTGAAGTGGGATGCTTAACCGACTGAGCCACCCAGGTGCCCCTAAAATTATTTTTTTAATGTTTATTTTTGAGAGAAAGAGACAGAGTGTGAGCCGGGGAGGGGCAGAGAGTGAGGGAGACACAGAATCCAAAGCTGACTGCAGGCTCTGAGCTGTCAGCACAGAGCCCAGCGTGGGGCTCGAACTCATGAGCTGTGTTCATGACCTGAGCTGAAGTCAGATGCTTAACCAACTGAGCCACCTAGGCACCCCTAGTTTTGACTATTGTAAAAAAATTTAAGTTTATTTATTCATTTTTGAGAGAGACAGAGCAAGCAGGGGAGGGGCAGAGAGAGAGGGAGAGAGAGAGAAACCCAAGCAGGCTCTGCATTGTCAACACAAAGCCTGATGGCGGGGCTCAAACCCATGAAACACGAGATCATGACCTGAGCCGAAACCAACAGTTAGCTGCCTAACCCACTGAGCCACTCAGGCACCCCTCTCTCGCTTTTTAATTGAAATATGGTTGATACACGGTGTTATATTAACGTTTCAGGTCTACAACACTGCGATCGGATAACTCTCCATGTTATGCTGTACTATCCATTGAATGTTTTGATCTTAGAATAGTGTTTTTTTTTTTTTAATTTTTTAATGTTTTGCGTGCACAACAGGGAAGGGGCATTAGGGGGGGGGATAGAGGAACTGAAGTGGGCTGCTGTGGGGATCTAACTTAGCGAACCACGAGATCATGACCTGAGCCAAAGTCAGATGTGTAACTGACTGAGCCACGCAGCCTCGCTGATCTTAGAGTACTCTTAAAAAGCATTGCCCCTCCGCCCCAAGAGCTTTTGTTTTTGTGAGTTCTATCTACCTTACCATATTTGACATTATAACTGAGATATACTCATTTAAGATAATAATAAACTTCTGCTAACATCAATACCATGTTTTGTAACAAACAGCTATATGTTTCAAAACAAATAGAAAATTGGTATTATTGTACATTTTTGCACATTGCTTTAGTGTCTGGCTTTAGAAGATATGACAGGTAGACTTTCATATCAGCTTCCGCATTCAATATATTGATACTTTGGGGGGGTGGTCTATATGAAGGAAATCTGGCCTCAGGTACGTAATCGGAGAAAAGGGGGAGTATTTTAATATTCTTTTTACGCTTTTTTTTTCATCCTTGTGATATTGTAGTATAATAAGAAATATATATTTGGTTTTTGTTTAGTTCCTGGAACAGAGCTTCTAAAACCCTTGGCATTTCCTGAATAAGGGGGAGAAGAGGGTTTTGTGTTTTTTTTTGTTATTCACAGTAGGCCCCTTTCAACCATACCCGAGTTGACTTTAAGGATGACTTTTGCTGAACCCCAAATAACTTAGGATGGTAGGGCTGATTGCTAGGGAAACCAACCATGTGATTAGAAGGTTGGAACTTTCAGCCCTAACCCCCCCACCTCCAGCCCCACTGTCCCCCAGAGAGTCAGGAGATTGATCTAGTCACCAGTGGCCAGGGATTTAATCAATCGTGCCTGTGTACTGGGACCTTCGAAGAACCCCTCAACAGCAGGGGTCAGAGAGCTTCCAGGCTGGCGAATGCATCTACTTGCCAGGAGGGTCATACGCCCCAAACTCGTCTCTGGGACAGAAACTCCTATGCTCAGGATCCTTCCAGACCTGCCCTGTGTTCCTCCGCATCTCTGCGTTCATGTGTATCCGTTATAATATCTTTTCTAATAAGCCAGCGAAGTGTTTCCCTCAGTTCTGCGAGCCTGAGGAGAGGGTCTGAGTACCCCCCATTTGCAGCCAAGGCAGGCGGATCCTGGGGGTCCAGTACTTGAGGTTGGTGTCTGAAGTGGGCAAGGGCTGCTCTTAGGGCACGGAGCCCCTAACTCGTGGCGTCTACACTAACTTGGTCGTGTCAGAATTGAATCAACTTGTAGGACACCCACTTGGTGTCTGCAGAGAATTGAAAACCTACACATATGGCGTCAGAAATGGGTGTGAATAGAAAAAGTTTGTCTCTAATACTACATTAAAACTCAGCGGGGGCGCCTGGGTGGCTCAGTCGGATAAGCGTCCGACTTTGGCTCAAGTCATGATCTCACGGTCTGTGAGTTCGAGCCCTACGTCGGGCTCTGTGCTGAGAACTTCAGATTCTGTGTCTCCCTCTCTCTCTGCCCTTCTCCTGCTCACGCTCTGTCTCTATGTCTCAAAAATAAATAAACGTTAAAAAAAAAAAAAAAAACCTCAATAAATGTTAGCTTCTTAAAGGCCGTTGGAATGTAGAATTGGCCTGTCTTGCGTTTTGAATGGCTCTTTTACCTATACCTTATGTATAGGGTCATGCATTGGTCATTTGGAAAATACTTGTTCATTGCATCATGCAGATCTTCTGCATATTGATCTGTTTCATTATATAATAAAAACTCGCACTTACTAATCTCACTACTGATTTAATCAGAAAAGTCTATAAGCATTAGGAAGCTGTAAAACTCATGATTGGCGAATGGAAGTTTTCAAAAGTTTTGATTTTCACTAGAAAACCCTTTTATCATTGGCAATAAAAACTGTTGTCTTCCTTGAAAACAGGCTCACTTTATTTATTTATTAAAAAAAATTTTTTTTAACACTTACTCATTTTTGAGAGAGAGCGTGAGTGAGGGAGGGGCAGAGAGGGAGACACAGAATCGGAAGCAGGCTCCAGGCTCTGAGCTGTCAGCACAGAGCCCGACGCGGGGCTCGAACTTACGGACACAAGATCACGACCTGAGTCAAGTCGATGCTTACCCGACTGAGCCGCCCCAGTGCCCCTTCACTTTATTTATTTTTGAGAAAAGATTTACTAAATTCCGAAGTTTGAATAACCAGGTGTTGTTTGGCCTGTCAAGTAAAAATGATGTTCTGTGGAAAAAGTGGCTGGTTCGACTCGCAGCTCAAACAGTTGCACAAGTGGTGACAGCCAGTACTCCAGGTTGCGGCAGAAGTCCTTATGCCTACTTCCCATATTGTCGCATAGAATACTTAAAAACGTCTGTAAAGAATATTGAGTTGTTTTGGCAGACTGTGGATTGATTGACTTGCAAATCAGCCGCTCCCTTGGAGGCTGGAATGGGTCCAGAGTAGCTTTTACTTTGGGTCTCATTTAGTCCTCTTTCTGAAGCGTGACCTTTCCGGGGTTTCTACCGAAGGCAGCAGGTGTTTATTGAGTTTTCCGCACTCGGGCTGGTGAGAGCTCAGCTGTGTTCTAGCCTGTGCGAGCTCCACTCCCATTTCAGCTTATAGCTCTAATACTTAATCTTTGCGTGGCCTTGTGGAGTCTCATTCTGTGTATCCACAGCCTAGAATTCAGCCAGAGACTCCGGGGACCCCTGCGCGGGTTATTGAGACTCTAACTCTGTGTCGCCAGTCATCTCCTGGTATCCTGCCTCCGTGAAATCCAGCTAAGTCGCCTCCCTGAACTCCGCGCTCCGTGGGCCTGCCGTGTTCCTCTTGGGCTCCCTTCTCCACGCTGTGGTCCAAGAGTGCCTCCGCGCAGAAAGCCCAGAGGGAGGCTTGTAGCGCTCCCCTCATTCGTCTCTTTTCCTTCAGGGACCACAGTCTCGCTCTGCCTCTTGTCCAGTATTTGAAAAGTTTATATATTTAGTTGGTGGTACCGTTTATTTCAGCATGGGGAGAGCAGAGGTCAGAGAACCAGTCTTCACTGCTTAGTTTTTTTCTGATGATTACCTTTATTTTTTACAAAAGATTATTTACTTTTATTTATTTATAAGTAGGCTCCAGGGCCAGTGTGGGACGCAAACTCTCAACCCTGAGATCAGGAGTTACATGCTCCACCGACTGAGCCAGCCAGACACCCCTCTCTGATGGTTACCCTTAAATGGTGGCTTTTTAAGAACAAACTAAAAACCTGACTGCTGTTCTGTTTTTTGTAGATATTATTTTCCTAATTGTTAATAGAGACATGAAATTTAAAATTCAAAAGGTATCGGGCGCCTGACTGGCTCAGTCAGTTGAGTATCAGACTCTCGGTCCCAGCTCAGGTCTTGATCTCAGGATTGTGAGTTCAAGTCCCCCGTTGGGCACTGCGCAGGGTGTGAAGCTTACTTAAAAAAAAAAATGTAAAAGATATAAAACGAGGATTCAGTGTGAGGTCTGCCTCCTGCGTGCGGCCCCTACGCACCAGTTCTCTCAAAGAGGCAACCAGTGTTATATGAACATCTTTTTAAGGCTGCATAATGTGGTTTTAAAGATTTCTCATACTTATCTAAGTATCTGTTAATGGGCACTATCGGCAAATTACTGTGCTGTTCTGAATAATGTGTACACACGTGATGCCTGTATTTTGGGGGTAGTAATTGGATTCTTGCTGTTAAGCATGTATCCTTCTTTCATGAATATGATTTTATCCATAGTGATAAAACTTACTAGATTTTCAGATAACATGCCCCAAAAAGTCTCTTTAATAGTGTTTTCTGTGGTTTGTTCCAAATACCAAACTGTAAAAATATGTCAGACTTTGGTCATGATTTGAACGTGGATCTCATTCTGTTTTTACTCTTTCAGGCCATAATGCAACAGGGAGATACCTCCATAAAACCCGTCCTCCAAGTCATTGTGAGTACCTGTATGTGTTTTATGTCAAGCATGTAAAAAACTTTTATGTCCTTATACATTTCGTGGGATGAAGCACGTAGAGATGCGTCCCCTTTAGGACACTCTCTCCATCATCACAAACAGTGGGCCAGTCCTGTTGTAGCTGTAGGAGAGGAGCGAGGGCTTTCTTCTTCTTCCTCTTCTTCTTCTTCCTCTCCTTCAGTGTAATGTTAGCCACACTAACATTGGGGGTTAGATTTGAGCCTTTGCCTTTCTATTCTTTCCACAATTGACGGACGCTGTAGTGCTACATATCACTACTATTGCCTCCCTATTTTTTTCGTCCTGCCCTTCTGTTTGTCTTGCTTAAATCTGCCTAATATGGGCCTGCAATAAACGTGTCTGCTTAAAATTCGTCATTAACCCTATCATTCATTTAAGGGTTTTTCAAAACATTGTTTTTAATTTTTTTTTTTAGTGTTTGTTTATTTTGAAGGAGAGAGAGACAGAGCGTGAGCTGTGGGGGAGGGACAGAGAGAGGGAGACCCAGAATCCGAAGCAGGCTCCAGGCTCTGAGCTGTCAGCACAGAGCCTAATGCGGGGCTCAAACCCACGAGCCGTGAGACCATAACCTGAGCCAAAGTCGGACGCTCCACCTACTGAGCCACCCAGATGCCCCCATTTAAGGGTTTTTCAAAAAAAATTTTAAGTTTATTTATCTATTTTTGAGAGAGAAAGACAGAGTGAGCAGGGCTGGGGCAGAGAGAGAGGGAGAGAATCCCAAGCAGTCTCCACACTGCTAGCAACAGAGCCCGATACGGGGCTCAAACCCACAAACTGTGAGGTCATGACCTGATCAAACCAAGAGTTAGATGTTTAACTGACTGAGCCACCCAGGCGCCCCCAAGATTTTTCAATTTTAGTGGGAATTTTAAAATGAATAGAAGCAGAATCCTGGATCATTCTGCAGATTCTGAGTCAGTAAGCCTGGTGGTCTTGTGACTCCCGGACTGGCTGCCAGTCATCTTAAGGCTCTGTTTCTGTATTTCACTTCCTATGGAGAACTGCTTTTGATTTCCTGTAAGCTGCGATAAACGCCTTGGCTGTGCCCCCGTATCATGCGCACACCTCCCTTACGTCTCTTTGCCTCCGTCTCCACCTCACTTGTAAGCCCCTTCAGGGCAAGGATTTTTTCTTTTTTTCATTTTGTATTTTTAGCATGTTTTCTACACAGCACCTTGCATGTATTAGGTGCCTTATACTTTTTTAAGAAATTGATTTTCAATTAAATTTGAGTTGGGGAGAGAGAAAACGAGTATTGGCAACTCATTTTATTCTCATCTGTGTCATGCTTAATAATGTGAGAAGCTGGTGGGAAAATCATATCCAAGTTTCTTTTGCTTGGATGTAAGTGTCAAGAGAGTGGGGCAAGCAGCTCAGTTTTCGCTGAACTAATGACAGACCCACTCTCCTGCCGCTTAGGTGTGATCGTCTCTGGGGACGGGGAGACAATCCGTCTAATGAATCACGTTTTCTCTCCTAGAACATCCGTCCCATCACTACAGGGAATAGTCCACCCCGTTATCGACTGCTTATGAGTGATGGATTGAACACTCTATCCTGTAAGTATGATGTATAAATCCAGGAATTTGTATTTAAATAATAAACGCACACCCAGCACTTTGATCGCAATAATTTGGGGCATTTCAGGAGTGTACGTTTGTCTGGCCGTGCACTTCCTTCAGACAGAAATGCAGCCGGCAGGGAGCATTCTAACAATAGACTGGCTCTAGTGGAAAGCTGCCACTTGGCTTAATTAATTTTCTCTAACTGGGGCCCTGTTTTCTTTGATTAATTTCCCTCAGGATGATATTGACATTTAGTGAATATAATGGGTTAGCTGTCTTATACTTGCCATCCTGGGCTTTTATTTCTGTGTTGGAAACTTCACAAGCGAGAAGGACAATTTGCAGAACGTGCGCTTGCTATCTCCAGTCACAAGGTGAAGAACGTAGGAAAGGTTTTTTAGTCTTGGTCATGAAACCTGAATGGCAAAAAAATGATCTGGGGCAAGTTAAGAAATACATTTCAGAGTAGCGGCAGCTGTTCCATGCATAGGAAGTCATACCGTTTTCCACTATGCAGATTCAGAATAGTTTTAGTTTCAGAAACATTCAAGGCCTTGTTTTTCTCTGCGGGGCCGGGTGGGATCAGCTTTCAGATCGTTATGACTGAAATGTCGTGGGAACTAAAGGAATGTCTGTGCTTTTCAGCTTTCATGTTGGCAACACAGTTGAACCATCTCGTGGAGGAGGAACGATTGTCTAGCAACTGTATTTGCCAGATTAACCGATTTATTGTTAACACCCTGAAAGACGGAAGGTATGCGGCGGCTTGTTTTTGTTTTTGGTTGTTAGGGTTTTCTTTGGTTTTATTGTGTTTTAGAACGGGGACTGATTTTTGAACAGAGAAGTCCTTTGGATACCAAAATTCACTTAGCAATCGAAAAGACAAGATGAGAGTCCAGCTAAGGGTTTACAGCTATTGAGATTTGAACTTGGATGACCAAAACATGGCACCAAAGAGAGAAATATGGAAACAGATTGGACATTTCAAAGCAGGAGATGAAAGCCAAGTGCAGAACTCTCTTTTCTAATCTCTTCAGAAGCACCGTGTTTAGCATTCTCTTTTAAAGCGTCCTTTAATGAAAAGGGGTCACTTATAAAGAGCAAAAGAGGTGTGTTTAATTATGTAACACTGCTCCTTTTTTACAGTCTTGAATCTTTCATCGTAAATACTTTATTCAGCCAATATAGGGTGTGCTGAGGACTCAGGGATGCTACACGCTAGAGGTGCAGTGGTGAGCATACTGGTACTCCTGGATATCCGCAGCTAAAGTAGGACCTTTTTTGTTGGGGAGAGGCTTTTCAGTTCTTTGTTTTCAATCACAGAACACATGAGAAACAAATATGGCGCGCATTCCCATCTTAACAAGGGTACATCAGTGTGTGTTACGGTATTTGTACATTTCCAAGTAACTTTTGCTTTGTATTTGTTTGCTATATTGTTGTCCTTTTAACTTTCAACTTCTCTGTTCTTAAATTTGGGTGTCTTTTATAAACAGTATATACTTTTATTTATTTTAAATTTTTATTTAAAAATATTTTTTAAATGTCTATGTATTTGTTCTGAGAGGGAGAGAGTGAGCACAAGCGGGGGAGGAGCAGAGAGAAGGAGAGACAGAATCCCAAGCAGGCTCAGTGCCATCAGCGCAGAGCCCGATGTGGGGCTCGAATTCACAAACTGTGAGATCTTGACCTGAGCCGATATCAGGAGTGGGACACTTAACTGACTGTGCCACCCAGGCGCCCCAGCAGCATATAAGTTTAGAAATCAATTTGAGATTTAGTTGGTGAGTTTATTCTGTTTAATTTATTATTGATTTTTTTCTAATTTTTGTGTTTTTACCATGTTTTTGCTTTTTATTTTTCTTGCCTTTGATCGATTGGCAAGAAATCCTCTTTTTTGCCTCTGCTGGTTTGAAAGACATTCTGTTTGTGCTCTGTTTTTGTTTGTTTGGTTGGTTTGTTTTTTGCGGGTACTCTCACATTAAAAAAAAAAATCCATACGTGAATTAACAGAAATTCTAAAATAGGTCAGTATTTTTACCATCCTCGCAGATAAAACATAGGTCTCAAAACGGTCTGTGTTTAGTGTTCGATTTTGTTTTTATTTCCTCTGATTAGTATTCTCTACACAGACAGCCATTATTTAGGTTTGCCCATAGTTTGTTAGCTCCTGTTTGTCTCCTTCATCATACTCCTTCCTTTTTAGTTCAGTTCTCATTTTCCTGGAGAATATGTTTTAGCAGCTCTTATAGGGAAAGTTTATGAATGATAAAAATCTGCCATCTCAAAATGTCTGTTGCTGGGCGCCTGGCTGGCTCAGTCGGTAGAGTGTGCGGCTCTTGATCTCAGGGTCATGAGTTCGAACCCCACTTTGCATGGAGATGTTACTTAAACAAACAAAGAAATAAAATTAAAAAAAATAAAAATGTCTGTTTCATTCTCAGTTTAACTATAGAATTCTAGGTTGACAGTTACTTAGTTGCTGTTACTGTCTTCACCCTGGTAGAATTTTGTGTTCTTATCCTGGTGCTTTGTAAAACAACTTTGTCATACAGTGCATTATAAAACTCACATAAACAAAAATAACTGTAATCCCACTGCCTAGAAACAACTATTAGTAACATTTTGTTGTAATCCTTCCAGAATTTTTCTATGAACATAAGTACTTATACATTTGTATTTTCCTTAAAAAAACTTTATAATATAGTTTTATAATATTCTTTTTTCAGTTTATAATGGTTGGTTTTACATGTCCCCAGATAAACCTCTGTGTCCTATATTACTTAGTATGCCATTGTATAGGTTTACCGTAATTTAGTTAACATCTAATATTATACAGCATTTCACTATTTAAAGTATTCCACCTGTGCTCTTTAGAGTATATTTGTAGCTCTATCTTTGTGTATTCAGGATTTTAGAGAAGATGATTATTTTAATAAAAGCGACACACAGAATCGTTGATTCAAGCAATGTAAAAAAAAAGGTACAAAGAAGGGAAAAAATTGTCTAAAACTGATACAGCCTAGAAATAACCGTATTCTGATTTAGTGAGCATCATTCCGAAAATCTCACCGTGTGTATTTATCAATAATTGTGGATCGATGGAAGTGGATCGATGGAAATCGTTTTGGCAGTGGAATGACAATATAAATACTGTTACTGGTCTCTTCCTTCCTGTATAGTTCGATCCAAAGCCACGCAAGGTAGATGTTTACAAGGGAGGGGTGGTGGCGGTGATGGTCTAGGTGTTAGCCCAGACAAAGTGAGGAGGGTGTCTTCGTGGGCTGGACAGGGTGCTGGAGCACCAGCAGGGCAGGGGAACACAGTGGGTTGTCAGAGCCGGAGTAGGGTGAGGCAAGAGCCCGTGTGGCCGTTGGATCCGGAGCAGGGGATGACGGCATCTGGGAGGGTGAGGGTCGGGGGACAGCAGTAGGTTGTTGGAGACTGGGTGGGGCGAGGAGGGAGTCCAGCCAGAATAAGGAGGGGGTCTGCAAGGAGTGGTGTAGCCCCAGGTGAGTGTTAGGACCAGGTGGGGAGAGGAGGGTGCTTGTTTGTAGTGGGACGCGGGTGGTCTTAGAGGTAGGTGTGGAACTTGAGCATCGCGAGGAGGATGTCCGTGGGTGGCAGTGGTGACATCTGAGGGTTGAGGGCAGTGAGAGCTAGCCAAGGGAGAAATCTGTGATTCTGAATTGGAATTGGAGGTTTTAGAGTGAACTCAAGGTTTTTGATAGGTAGATATAGATATGGTTATAGATAGTTTGGGGTTTTAAAGTTCTATTTTATTTTTACTTTATTTTATGTTACTCAATTTACGTAAACTAAAAAAAAATTTTTTTTAATGTTAATTTATATTCGAGAGAGAGAGAGTGTGTGTGTGTGCATGAGCGGGGAAGAACAGAGAGAGACGGAGACAGAATCTAAAGCAGGCTTCAGGCTCTGACCTGTCAGCACAGAGCCGGATGCGGGGCTTGAACCCATAGCCATGAGATCATGACCTGAGCCGAAGTCGGACGCTTCACCGACTGAGCCACCCGGGCGCCCCCAACTTACTTAAACTAAAAACAAAAACAGTTCTCTCATTTCTCCCACCCCCTCCCCATGGCCTTTAACAACCACCCATCAGTTAGTTCTCTGTGTCTATGAGCTTATTTATTTCCACATGTGAGGAGTCATATGGTAATTGCCTTTCTTTGTCTGACTTTGCATAATGCCTTGGAAGTCCATCCATGTTTTCACAAATAGCATGATCCCCCTTTTTTAATGGCTGAGTAATAGTGTGAGTGTGTGTGTGTGTGTGTGTGTGTGTGTGTGTGTGTGTGTACCACAATTTCTTTATCCGTTCATCATTGGCGGACACTTAGGTTGTTTCCATATCTTGGCTATTGTAAATAATTCCGCAGGGAACATGGGGGTGCAGGTATCGAGTTAGTACTTTTGTTTTCTTCGGATAACTGCCTGTAAGTGGAATTGCTGGATCCATATGGTAATTCTGTTTTTAATTTTTTGAGGAGCTTTCAGAGCGTTTTCCACGGCAGCTGCACCAATTTACATTTCCACCAACAGTGCACGAGGGTTCCCTTTTCTCCATATTCTTGCCAGCAGTTGTTGTCTCTAGTCTTTTTGATCATTGCCATACTGACAGATAGGAGATGGTGTCCCATTGTGGTGTTGCTTTATATTTCCCTGGTTCATGAAGTAGAGTATCTCTCTCTGTACCTTTTGTCTAGCTGTGTGTCTTTTGAAAAATGTTTGGATTTGGTTGGTGTAGGAGTATACATATGTCATGCAGGGTGTGTGTATGTGTCTGTGTGTCTGTCTTCCCTAGGTCTGTCTGCCAAGAGGGCTTTGGAGCAGCAACCGCACGTTAGCTGTGAGCCCACTTAGCACCAGATCTTGGTTTCTGAATGCCATTTCACACCTAAAGGAACCAGGGCTCCTTGGAGGATGGCTCGTTACAGGCTTGGAAATTACAAGTCGAGCCTGGAATATCTTAATGTGTCAGATGGTAAGGAAGTGCTCAGAAGGAGAGGGGAC
This sequence comes from Paguma larvata, assembly GCA_030068075.1. NCBI lineage: Eukaryota > Metazoa > Chordata > Mammalia > Carnivora > Viverridae > Paguma > Paguma larvata. The sequence goes on from CM057843.1 coordinate 9,802,333, forward strand.
CCTCTCAGAAGGCCGGCAGAATCTTACACTTGCCAAATCTCAGATAGTTTATAAACCACAATAAAAACGGGAACAGATTGCAGCCTGTTGAATGAAATACGAGTTCATAAGTCTGTACTCAATAAATGAATACTGGGGGGGAATGAGAAAGGTTTTTCTTAACATAGAATGCCATCTAATAAATGTAGAAGGAATGGTAGAAGTAGAAAGTCACCATTTGTAACCATTACAATATTAGTTCGTGCAGGAAACATTAATGGGTGCTTTGGCTGCTCTAACATTAACACGAACTTGGTGGTTTAAAACAACAGAAATTGTTCCCTCTGGTCGGAAGTGGAAATCAGTTTCACTGGACTGAGACCGTGGTGTTGACAGGGGCGTGCTCCCTCTGAAAGCTCTCTAGAAGAATCCATTCTCTCCCTCTTCCAGCTTCTGCTGGTGGTTCGAATTCCTTGGCTTTTCGCCGCATCAGGCCAGTCTCTGCCTCCACGGTCACATTGCCTCCTGTCTGCTTCAGATCTGCCTCCTTCTTAAAGGACATATGTCATTGCTCTTAGGGCCCATCCGAGATCCAGGAATAATCTTGCCATTTCAATCCTTAACTTAATCACATTTGCAAAATCCTCTGTTGTCCCATTCACAGGTTCCAGGGGTTAGGATGTGGATATCTTTTGAGGGGCTGTGTAGACTACTGCAGATGCCGAAACAAGTGGGTGAAAGTTCGCTGGGTAACAAGTTATTTATGGGGTTAAAGTACTTCCCCACAACGTAATTACTAGTTGTAGAAGGAACAGAGGCAGCTTCATAGCGGAGGAACCTGGCAGACAGTACCTTATTCCAGTGATGAAGGTTGACGTTACCAGTAGTGGGACAAATAGAAATTGTGTATCACCTGATAGGATCAAGGAGAGTAACGCAGCATCGCTAATTATATTTTTGCGAAAGACGCATAATCAGTATCTAATCATGAAGAAACCTATGTGAATTAAGGGACATTCTACAAAATAAGTGACCTCTGATTTTCAAATTTCAAGCATGAAAGTAAAAAAATTATGTACACTGAGAGACCCTTCCAGATTGAAGGAGTCTTAAGAGATTCGATAATTAAATATAACAAGTGATCTGGACTGGATTATTAAGGACATCATTTAGACAGTTGATAAAACTTGAATAGGTTCTGTGGATTAGATGGAAAAATTCTTTCATTATGTTTCAGGTTCAGTGACTTAACCAGGCTATGTCTTTTTTTTTTTTTTTTAATTTATTTTAAGAGAGAGAGCATGAGCGGCGGAGGGCCACAGAGAGAGGGAGATACAGAACTTGAAGCAGGCTCCAGGCTCCAGTTCGAACTCCTAAACTGTGAGATGACCTGAGCCGAAGTAGGATGCTTAACCACTTAACTGACTGAGCCACCCAGATGCCCTTTAACCAGGCTAGGTCTTAATATCCTTTGTTCTTCCCTTTTTTTTCCCCCTTGGTCCATGGTATACCCTTTCAGTCTGTGGATTTATTTTTCAATTAAATCTTTCTGTGTGTGATTCCTTAATGCCATTTTCTGTTTCATTTGCTTCTAGTTTTTACTTACGTTGTGAAAAACCGTTTTCCCTTTGTGTCTTCAGTTTGTTTTAGTCTTTTTTCTAACGCGTGCATTGGATTAAGTCAAGGTTTTGCAACGTAATAGTAGTTCAGTTTTTAGCTTTCTCGTTGCTGTCTCTTGGTGTTCATAATGTTTGTGTTAGATGTATAATGGTATTACTTTTGTTCTGTTTTAACTTTTCAAGTTCCCTTTTCTTCTCAATCTCTTATCTTTTGAATTTTATTTTATTGAATTCTTAGTCTTATTTTCCAGACCTCTCTTGGGAAGTATAATTCCCTTTCTTGGCTTATGCCTTCTTCTAGATTGGATTCTTTAATTGTCTCTGCCTTCTTTGTTCCTTGTATTTTTATACATTTTCGCATGTTGCATTGTTGCCATGTCATTTCTTTTTATCTTGTTCATGCTTCATGTGGATGGTTCTGTCAGACTTCATCTTCCCTCCGACATAGTTTAAGCTGGCTACATCTCCTTGCCAACCTTCCCACTTGGGACCTATTATCTTCCACTCCGGGCTACCTCTGAGAGCTTGAGTGGTGCTTTTTATCCACTTTTCTGTCCTCTGGGATATGGTTATGGGAGAGAAGGAGAGCTGTGCTGGGGTGAGTGCAACAACTTAGGCTTGGCTCTCTGCGGTCAGGGACAGAGTTTCATTCCCATGGGCTTGGCTTCATTCCACCATCTCAGGATGGTGGCATGTCATGTACTCTTTCCTACCTCTGTTGACAACCTGTGTCTGTACGTCCCAGCTTATTTACCCCTTATTATTTGATGGTCATTTAGCTTTGTTCCAGACAGGGCTTTAGCAGTCATCCGTGTGCATTTGTCTGTATGTGCTTGTGCTATTGCTTCTGAAGAGCAGATTGCTTGGGTCAGTGTTGTGGGAGCCAAAGGACATCTCTTACAAGAAACAAACCAATTACTACACCCAGTAACTTCGTGTAAGAGTGCTTCTGAGTAAACAAATCCGAAGAAACAAATTAGTGGTCCCCAGGGGTAGGGAAGTGGAGTAGTACGTGAATGATAGCTCAAAAAGCAGTTACTTTAAAAAAAAAAAAAAAGAGAATACCTGTTTCCCCATAACCTTGTCAACATATCAGATATTACTGATTTTTTTTTAAATGTTTATTTTTGAGAGAGAGACACAGTGCGAATGGGGGAGGGACAGAGAGACAGAGACAGAATCCGAAGCAGGCTCCAGGCTCTGAGCTGTCAGCACAGAGCCCGGCGTGGGGCTCGAACTCACAAGCTGTGAGATCATGACCCAAGCCGAAGTCCAGCACTTAACCGACTGAGCCACCGGGCGCCCCTGGATGCTACTGATTTTTAAAAACAATTGTTAAGTGTCATTACTTTAATTTACATTTCCCTATTAGTGAGGTCAGATGTCTTTTCAGATACTTGTTTACTCTTTGTAGTTCTTTTCTGAATGGCTTTTTATCGTGTACTTTGTCTATGATTTTGTTTCGTGGAGAGATCTTTGGAAACCAGGGATATTAACTATTTGTTAGCTGTTTCAAGTATTTTATCCCACTTTATCATAACCTGCCTATGGTGTCTTGTGATACAGAATTTAAAATGATTTTTAATTTTTTTAACTTTTAAAAATTTTCGAAGAGGGAGAGGGAGAGAGAGAATCTCCAGCAGGCTCCGTGCCCAGCCCAAAGCCTCACACGAGGCTCAAACTCCTGAACCTCGTGTTGGATCAGGACCAGCTGAGCCACCCAGGCGCCCCAGGAAATAAACTTTACCAAAAAAAAACAAAAGTGGTATTTGAGATGAGAGCAAAAAATGAGTACTAGCTGACAGGAGAGTGAGAAGGTCATCACGGTCAGCGAGCAGCATTTGCAAAGGCTTGGTGGCGGGTGAGAGGGTGGCGAGAGAAAGCATGGCATGTACCGGGAGCTGAAAGCAGACAGAATGGCTGGAGAGCACAGTGTTCGGACGTGGTGTGAGACGAGCTGGACAGAGGTGAGCAAGAGCGGATCGCACAGAGCCTTGTAGGGCATGTGAAAGGGTTTGGTTTGGGCTAAGGATCTTGGGAAGTTATTGAAAGGTTTTAATCAGACTTAAAGATAGGTAAAAGAACTATGCGTCCTTAGATCGTAATTCCATTAAAAAATAGCTACCGTGGTAATGGTTTTCACTGGGGAAAGGTACTTGTTTAGGTAAGGATATGTTTCCGAAAACAGATCATCTTTCGCCGTGCCGCACATTATGGTGTTTAATAACGTAAATTCTGATCGTGTCATTTGCTCCTTGATGGTACGGTTTGTGGTGAGGGCACTGCATTTTAATTAAAGGACTAGATGGAAAACGAAGACCCCCACAATCATAAAAAGCCTTGATAATGATACAGTGAGAGATTAAGGGGGATGTTTCCGTAGGAATTGATATCCTGTATTTCTCAAGTTATTCAGTAATGAAAACCCGTTGACAAACGGAAATAGTTTTATCAAAATGATTATTGGGGGAGAGCTGTTTAAGTAGCTTGTCATTTGAAGGGCTTCTGAATTGATTTTTTCTAACTTGTTTCTATTTCTTTGCCTTTGTAGGAGAGTCGTTATTTTGATGGAGTTAGACATTCTGAAATCAGCTGAAGCGGTTGGATTAAAGATCGGCAATCCCGTGCCCTATAATGAAGGTAAAATGCTTTTTTACTGGTCGTAGCACTCAATTGAATACCTCTTTATAGATCCAGAATTCTACCTTTCGGTTTCAGTTTGATTCGTTAGTCTTACTAAAACTCATGATTTGGGGGTTTAGGAACCAGGTTATTCTTTCAGGTTTTTCAGTACGGAAGAAATGATGGTAGGACTCCAAAAGGAACACCGTCTCTGTTTCTCTCTACACACGGCTTCCTTCATACTTCTGGCTTGTCTGTTACCAGACGTGGGGGGGTGGGGCCCACACTAAGCAATTCTCTAATTCTCCGTGCACGCGAGCTGGTCGTCCTCCAGTTCCAGTTTAGTTCTGATACTGTCTATCTCGAAGTTAGCGTCAGGTTCCGCAGGTAAAGACGGAGTCCCACGAGGCTGCCTCCACCCTCCTCCACCAGTTCAGATGTCAGTCAAATGTCTAAGTAGTTCCCTGTGCTTCCGACCAGTCGGCTGTAAATTGGAGGTTCCCACAGTCCCCTCCTCAGGCTCTATTAGACTGATGAGTTAGAGCGACTCACAGCACTCAGAGAAAAGCCAGATAGGAGAGGCGCATTGGACGAGGTGTGTGGGAGGGGTGCTCCGAGCCGTCAGCGCAGAGCCTCATGCGGGCCTAGAACTCACAAACCATGAGATCATGACCTGAGCTGAAGTCGAACACTCACCGAGTGAGCCACCCAGGTGCCCGGAGACATGTACTTTCTTAAGATCATTCTTATGCACGTTTTTAGTTTTATTTTATTAATTTCATTTTTGTTTTTAAAAAATACAAAGCAGGGGCGCCTGGCTCTCAGTAAAACAGTTGACTCTTAATCTTGAGGTTGTGAGTTTGAGCCCCAAGTTGGGTGTAGTGGTTATTAAAAATAAAATCTTCCGGGGCGCCTGGGTGGCTCAGTTGGTTAAGCGTCTCACAGTTTATGAGTTCAAGCCCTGCATCAGGCTCTGTGCTGACAAGTCAGAGCCTGGAGCCTGCTTTGGATTCTGTGTCTCCCTCTCTCTCTGCCTCTCCCCTGCTCTCTCTCTCTCTCTCTCTCAAAAATAAACATTAAAAAAAAAATAGAAAATGAGACCATCAAAAATTAATAAAGAGGATGGGGATGCATATGGATTGGGATAATTCGCAACGAATACATGATTACATTGAAATAAAAAAATTTTTCATATGGTAAAAGTAGAAAGGTGTGTAAACTTAAACTAGGGTAAGATACTTACAAAAGATAAGACTGGTAGCGGCACCTAGCTGGCTCGGTCACTAGAGTGTGTGATTCATGATCTTAGGGTTATAAATTTGAGCCCCACGTTGGAGGTGGTTTACTTAAAAAAAAAAAAAGTAGCCAATACATAACAAAAAATATTTAGCCTTACTGGTTGTTTTTGTCATGTTCCTGGTCTAAGGGAGATAGCATCAGTCTTTCCCGATTAAGTATTATGTTAGCTGTAGGTTTTCATAGATTTTTTTTATCATTATGAAGATGTTTACTTTTAATTCCTAGTTTGCTGAGGGTTTTTACCAAGAATAGGATGGTGAATTTTTTGTCAAATGTTTTTTCTGTGTCTATTGATGATTATATGTTTTTTTTTTTTTTTATTGGTTAATATGGTGAGTTACATTCAATGATTTTTGAATGCTAAACAATTTGTGGTTTCCGGGATATGTTATGTCATCATGATCTACTTATACTTTTTATATATTGTTGGATTTCATTTGCTGAATTTGCTTGATTTAACAAACCAATTTGACTTGATTTGATTTTGTTTAGAATTTTTCCATCTGTATTATGAAGGATATTCGTCTGTTATTTTCTCATGATACCTTTTGTCTAATTTTGTTGTCATAGTAATCCTGGCCTTATAGAATGAATTAGAAAGTGTTCCCTCTTAAATTTTCTACAATAGTTCACATGGAATTATTACTTTTTACTTAAATGTTTAGTGGTTTACCAGTGAAGCCATCTAAGGCTGCTGTATTTCTTTAGAAAGGTTTTAAACTACAAATGCAATTTCTTTAACAGATACATATAGGGTTATCCAGATAATCTATTCCCTTTTGAGTGAGCCATAATAGATTGTGTTTTAAGGAATTTGACCATGTCATTTAAATTGTTGAGTTTATTATATAAAAGTAAATAGTCTAGGGGTGCCTGACTGGCTTAGTCAGTAGAACATGTGACTCTTATCTCGGGGTTATAAATTCGAGACCCACTTTGGGTGTAGAGATTACTTAAAAATAAAGTTTTTTACAAAAATGACAGTAAATAGTCTGAAACCCTCAAGTGGCAGAAATGATCAGATTGAATAAAATAAACGTAGTAGTAGCTTCTTGGTGTCTGTAGAATCTGTAGTGATGTCACTTCTCTCATACTTGATATTGATACTTTGTGTTCTTTTTTTCCCCCCACAATCAGTCTGGCTAGATGATTTATCAACTTAATTGATCCTTTCAAAGAACCAGCTTTTGATTTCCTTGATTTTTTTTCCTCTTTATATTTTCTATATGATTGATTTATGCTTTGATTAAAAAAAAGTTTTTTTAAGTTCATTTATTTATTTTGAGAGAGCATAAACGGGAGGGGCAGAGAGAGAGAGAGAGAGTCCAAAGCAGGCTCCACACTGTTAGCATAGAGCGTGACCTGAGGCTTGATCTCATGAAACTGTGAGATTGTGACCTGAGCTGAAGTCAAGAATCTATGCTTAGTGGGCTGAGCTATCCAGGTGCCCCTATGCTTTGATCTTTAATGTTTCCTTTCCTCTGTTTACTTTGGGCTTAATATGTTCTTTCTCTCCATTTATTTAGGTGAATGCTGGGTTCATTGATTATGACCTTTCTTCTTTTCTAAAGTTAGAAGCATTTAGTGTTATAAATCTATCCCTAAGCACTGCTTTAACAATGTCAAGCACCATTCTGGTGTTACAGGTTTTATTCCATTCAAAATACTTCTGGGGCACCTGGGTGGCTCAGTCAGTTGGCATCCGACTCTTGATTTTGGCTCAGGTCATAATCTTACCATTCTCGAGATCGAGCCCCAGCTGCCAGCACAGAGCCTGCTTGGGATTTTCTCTCTGCCCCTCCCCTACACGCACACGCAGGCACGCTCTCTCTCTCTCAAAATAAATAAACTTGGAAAAAAAACTCAAATAGTTTTGTGTACACTTTAAAGCAAAACCAAAGATAACACTCTCTGCCTTATTTTTCTTTGGCCTCTAACTCCTGTCCAAAGGCAGTCTGTTTCAAATTTTAAGCTATTTCTTCCATATTTTTCCATATTTATTTCCATATTTTTAAATAAACATTTATGCTGTTCTTTTTTGATTTTTCAGTGCAGACATTTGTTTACTGACTTCACACTATGAAAGGTTAGAATGTAGCTTTCTTAAATCTCTCCTTCTCTACTGCCCAGATAGGAGAATTAGATGTCAGTATCAGATTAGATCATACTATAAATGACTAGTCTTACTAGATTTAAGTTTTTCTATAAAACATAGTCTTGCTTTGTTATAAACTTAGATATTATTTAAAACACACGTTTAGAAGGGTGTTTTCAAATTTTTTAACGTTTTCACGTTGAATTTTTTAGAAGTTTTTATATATTCATTTATTTAAGCAATCTACATCCAACATGGGGTTGAAATTTACAACTCATGGATCAAGAGTCACGTGCTGTTCTGACTGAGTCAACCCCTTGATTTTTTGATAATTAGAAAATTAGATAATTGTATTGATTAATTTAAAAAATTTAATTCCAGTATAGTTAACATAGTGTTCTATTAGTTTCAGGTGTACAATATAGTGATTTTACAATTCTATATATTACCCAGTGCTCATCATGATACGTGTGCTCTTAATCCCCACCTCTTTCACCCATCCTCCCAGCCACCTCCCTTCTGGTAACCATCACTTTGTTCTCTATGGTTAAGAGTCTGTTTTTTGGGTTGTCCCTTTTTTCTTTGTTTGTTTTGTTTCTTAAATTCCACATATGAGTGAGATGATATTTGTCTTTCTCTGACATACTTATTTTACTTAGCCTTATGCTCTCTAGCTCAATCCATGGTGTCGGAAATAGCAAGATTTTATTTTTTTTATGGCTGAATAATGCCATATCTTCTTTATCCATTCATCTATCAGTGGACACTTGGACTGTTTCCATAATTTGGCCATTGTAAATAATGCTGCAGTAAGTATAGGGGTGCATATAGCTTTTCGAATTAGTGTTTTCATATTCTTTGGGTGGATATCCAGTAGTGGAAATACAGGATCATATGGAAATTTTATTTGTTTGTTTGTTTGTTTTTAATTTTTTTTAATGTTTATTTTTGCGAGAGAGTGAGAGTGAGCCGGGGAGGGACAGAGAGAGAGGGAAACACAGAATCTGAAGCAGGCTCCAGACTCCTAGCTGTCAGCACAGAGCCTGACATGAGGCTTGAACTCACAAACCATGAGATCATGACCTGAGCCGAAATTGGATGCTCAACCAACTGAGCCACTCAGGCGCCCCTATTTATTTATTTTTTGAACTTTTAAGTTTTCTATGTGTTAACATGCTTATTAATGCAGACTTAATTTTTTTAGGTTTATTTATTTATTTTTTAGAGAGAGAGAGAATGGGGGAGGGACAGAGAGAGAGAATCCTAAGCAGGCTCTGTGCTGTTGGTGCAGAGCCAGACACGGGGCTTGACCCCACAAACTGTGAGATCGTGACCTGAGCTGAAATCAGGAGTCAGGCGCTTAACCAACTGAGCCCCTCAGGTGCCCCTAATGCAGACTTTAATCTGATAAAGTCTGCTCCCCGTCAAACTGTTGATTATTTTTTAATTAATTTTGAATATAGGCCGTCAAAAATAAATATGCACTTAATGTGGTCATATCTGTTTTATGATATCAAAACGTTTTTTCCTCCCCAAATAAAGACTCTTAAGATAAATACAAGATTCCTTTGAATGAAAAAAACTTATGCCTTCTCAGCTATTGAGCTTACAAAACAATACAGGGGATTGCTACCGCCACATTTACTATAAGAGGAAAGTACGTCCAATGAAAAGAAAATTTAAAATATGACATTAAACTTGTATGGAAATTTTTAGCAAGGCTTTTACTTTATTTACTTTTAACTTTTCTATAAATACCAGAAAAGAATTTGGATGGCTTATAATGAAACTTAGAAAAATTTCTTTTTCCATAAAGCCAACTTATGCATTATCTTTCCCTGTGGCTCCTTCTTCAGTCCTCCTCCACTGTGCTAAAGAACCATTGAGTTCTTCCAGATTTTTGGTTAGACAGGTAGTTTCGAAGCTGACTGGGCTTTCTAGGTACATAGTTCCTGCACAGGGTTTTCCAGGCACTTGTCCAACTCTGAAGATATCTTGGCCCGTTCATGTTCCACGTGCTTTGTTCATGGGACGGGCAGAGCTTTGAGAAGCACAGTATCCCCCAGTGTGCACTGCTGGGGAGCATTGTGAGCAAAGTACATTTTTCACTGATTAAAATAATTGAGTAAATAGAGATCCAAAACAAGTCACTCTCACCGTAGCTGTTTTTTGCATTGTGTTGCTGTTCCAGTCACCTTCCCCACTGATACTGTGTGACTTTGGTCACCTCCCGGCTCTTGTTTCTTGGCACGTGTTCTGGTAGTTCTATTTTTAATATTTTGAGGAACCTCCCAACTGTCTTCCACAGCGGCTGCACCAGTTTGCAGTCCCACCAACAGGGCATGAGGATTCCTTTTTTCTCCACATTCTTGTCAACGCCCATTGTTTCTTGTGTTGATTTTAGCCATTCTGACAGGGGTGAGGTGACCTCTCATTGTAGTTCTGATTAGCATCTCCCCGATGATGAGCGATGCTGAGCATCTTTCCATGTCCGTTGGCCATCGGAATATCTTCTTTGGAAAAATACCTTTTTGTGTCTGCTGCCCATTTGTTTTTCATTACCGGTTAATTTTTTAAGTGTTTTTTAATGTTTTTATTTATTTTTGAGAGAGAGAGAGAGACAGAGAGAGTATGAGCAGGGGAGGGGCAGAAGGAGAGGGAGACACAGAATCTGAAGCAGGCTCCATGCTCAGAGCTGTCAGCACAGACCCCAGCGTGGGGCTTGAACTCGTGAACCATGAGATCATGACCGGAGCTGAAGTCGGACATTTAACTGACTGAGCCACGCAGCCGCCTCAATCAGTTAATTATTTAACTAAATCTGAAGAGATGATGATCGGTCATGAATATTTGGAAAAGAATTTCTGACACAATTTATGAGAAATACATATGTTTAAGGAAATGTATGGAAAATTAAGGAAATGTAAAGGAATAATTTTAAGAGGTTATATAATTTATTAAATTAATAACTTATATTAGCTATTTTAATTATAAACATGATATTTAAAAAATTAAAAATGGGAGCGCCTGGGTGGCTCAGTTGGTTAAGTGTCCGACTTTGGCTTAGGTCATGGTCTCATGGTTCGTGAGTTCAAGCCCTGCATCAGGTTCTGCTGTCGGCATGGGGCCTGCTTTGAATCCTCTGTCTCCCCCCGCCCCTCAAAAACAAATAAACATATACAAAAATTAAAAATGACTTTTCAGCTGGTCAGTATAAAGATGCCAAAAGTTGTATATATGACTTACCTTATTTAAAGTTTTCCATTATGTATTTCTTTCTCTTTCCCAATTGATTTCCCAGTAGGAAATTAAATAGGTGTTTGTTTTTAACTTAGAGAAATAACTGTTCTAGTTAAAATTAAACTGTTTCTGTTGCTCCTAATAAAGAAAGGTGCTTAGGTGGTTTCTACTAAAGTACACTAATTCTCTGTTTAAATTTAAACCTAGCAAGTATAATTCCTCAATTTATCATTAATCAAAAATTACTAGTCAGGCTTTTGCCTAAGAAGATGAATGTGATCCCAGTAATTTCCGTGCTCGAGGCAGACCGCATTCTGTCCTTGTTTTCCTAGCTGGGACTCCGTTCTGGCCTTCGCCTCCGTGGAGTTACTGGAAAGCAAAGGAAAGTTTGAGACGCTCAGGTCTGAACTCTCGCACAGTAGTCCGCACAATCACAGAATGTTAAGAGATCAAGGGCACTATTTTAGAGATCTGGGTTTTTTTATTTTTTTTTAAATGTTTTTATTTATTTTTTTGAGAGCAGGAGAGACAAAGCATGAGTGGGGAAGGATCAGAGAGAGAGAGGGAGACACAGAATCTGAAGCAGGCTCCAGGCTCTGAGCTGTCAGCACAGAGCCTGACGCGGGGCTTGAACTCACAGACCGTGAGATCATGACCTGAGCCGAAGTCGGACGCTTAACCGACTGAGCCACCCAGGCGCCCCGAGATCTGTTGTTTTAATCATAAGACAGAATGAAGGTGAAGGAGGTGATAAGTGACTCGGCTAAGATCGCACAGCAGGTTAAGTTGCTTCGACAGATGAGACTCATTATTCCTGATTTCCAGGGGAAGCTGCTTTCCCCTGTACCCAGACCTTCAGAGATTAACCTTCATATCAAAGTTTTTACCTATTAGGAAAATTGTATTTTAGTGAATACAGTGTGTGCGTTGGATCTATTATAGGAATGTTTGTGTGTGTATATGTGTGGGTGTGTATGTATGTATATACATGCACACAATCAGAAGCTATCTGTTTCATGTTAGTATATTTGTCCATTAAAACATGTAAAATTTTTTTTTAAGTTTATTTTGAGAGAAAGAGCGCAGGCATGAACGGGGGTGGGGGAGAGAATTTTAAGCAGGTTCCACACTGTCAGCAAAGAGCCTGATGTGGGGCTCAAACTCACGAACCATGAAATCATGACCTGAGCCAAAATCCCGAGTTGGACACTTAACCAACTGAGCCACCCAGGTGCCCCAAAACTGGTATAATTAAAAAAAAAAAAAGAAATATAATTAAGATAATCAGACATCTGTTTTTTAAGTAAACATTAATTCTGTTGTAACTTTTGAATAGATCATATGATTACATGTTTCAAAAGTCAAAACTACAAAATTGTGTATTTAGGGAAGTCTTACTGCTGTCCCTGCCTCCTCAAGCCATGTTTGTATCCACTGCCGGCCTGTATAGGTAGCCAATTTTGGTGGTTTCTTTTTACCTTTGGCTATTTCTTTATTACCAAATAAAAATATCATATACTTTCATTCCATGCTCCAGTTTGCTTACACACAAGGTAGGATATTGTATATATTATCTTACATTTAAAAAAATTTTTATTATTAAAAAAATTTTTTTAATGTTTATTTTTGAGAGAGAGAGAGCACAAGGAGGGGAGGGGCAGAGAGAGAGAGAAACACAGAATCTGAAGCAGCCTCCAGACTCTGAGCTGTCGGTACAGAGCCTGACATGGGGCTTGAACCTACAAACTGTGAGATCACGATCTGAGCCGAAGTCAGAAGCTCGACCGACTGAGCCACCCAGGTGCCCCTTCCCTTTTTTTGATCCTGCTTAAAAAAATTTATTTGAGCTTAGAGATATTTCCATGTATATACACTTACAGATCTTCCTTACTCAAAACAAAACAAAACAAAACAAAACAAAACAATTATAGAGTGTTCTGTTGTGTAGCTGTTCGATGACTTAACCGGCCTTGTGTTGCCGACTCGGGTTGTTCGCGTGCTGTAGCAATGAAAACAGTACTGCAGGGCGCCACTTTATACGTGTGCAGGGATATGGGCAGAGGTGGTTTGGTTTCCAGAAGTTAGACTGCTGGATCAGTGGTCGGTGGATATGGTAGGATTCCCCTCGGGAGCGTGGTGACATTCTGCATTCCCTGCTGCCTTGCGTGAAAGTACTGGTTTCTTCTCAGCTGGGAATTTTCACCAATCTCATGGATGAAAACCGGGACCTCGGTGTAGCGTTTAATTTGTATTCCGAGCAAGATGAGCATCCTTTTAAATATTTGAGGGCTTTCGATTCTCTGTGAACTGTGTATTCTCCATTTTTCTTTTGGTTTGCTTGTCTTTTTCTTCTCCATTTTTAAGAGTTCTTTAAAGGGTAGGGAGGTTAGTCCTTTGTGTCTGATATGAGTTATAAAGGCTTTTTTTACTTGGTTATGGTGGCTATTTGCTACGCAGCAATTTTGTTGTTGCTGCTGTTTTTATGAAGTTGAATTTTCCAATCTTTTTTAAATGACTTTGGAATTTTGAACCATCGTTAGAAAGGTCTTCTTTAGGGATTCCTAGCTGGCTCGGCCGGTAGAACATGCAACTCTTGATCTTGGGGTAGTATGTTCGAGTCCCACATTGGATATGGAGTCCACCTAAAAAAATTTTTTTTAATTAAAAAAAATGAGGAAGGTCTTCTTTACTCCAGAGTTTTTAAGGCTTTCACCTTTTTTTAAGTTTATATATCGAGAGAGAGAGAGAGCAGGGGACGGACAGAGAGAGGGAGAGAAAATGCCGAGCTGGCTCCGAGCTGTCAGCACAGAGCCCTAAGCGGGTCTCCAGCCCACGAACAGAGATCATGACCTGAGCCGAAGTCCAATGCTTAACTGACTGAGCCAGCCACCCAGGTGCCCCCATGTCTTATTCTAGTACCTACACTATTACATTTTCTGTATTTAAATCATGTAGGCCGCTTCTGTCTTACAATTGGTTTCTTGATTTATGGTGTTTTGAGCTTCACTTTTACATAATTTGGAATTTATGGGTTTTCTCTGCTCCCTTAATTCACTAAAGATGTAGTCTGTATGTGGGGTGCTTGTGTGTAAAGTAGGTTCATTCTCCTTTTGCTCTGCGTGATTTTTAGAAGTGGGAAAGTTTAGTTGTGCTTCTTCCAAAAATGGAGCCTTCTAGATGTTAATGTTTACCTGTACAAAACATAGTTTTTTGGTATTTTAAATCGGAGAAGAGGTGGCTCAGTTGGCTAAGCGTCTGACTCTTGATTTCCGCTTGGGTTTGTGAGTTCCACTTGGATTTGTGAGTTTCAGCCCCGCATTGGGCTCTGCGCTGGCAGTACAGAGCCTGCCTGGGATTCTGTCTGTCCCTCTCTCTCTGTCTCTCTCTCTAAAAATAAATAAGTAAACTTAAAAAAATAAATAAATAAATTGGAGAAGGAAAGCTGAAGCTTATATAGGTAGAGTTCTAAAATCTTAAATTGGAACGTCACATTTGTTCTGCAGTAGTACAGTTTTGTTCAGATGAGCACATTGTTTATCTTCTCAGCTTTCAGGACAAAACAGTGCTTAGCATCTCTATGAAATCTTTGGATGCAGAAGGGCCGAGGGAGAGATGATTGTGCCCAACTTTATCACCTTTGTCCAGATTTCGAATGTTTTTTTAGGTTGTATTTAATTGAGTGGTTGCTGTAGACATTTTGTGTTTCAGGGACGGAAGTATTTGAGATAAAGCTGGAGTCGAGAGGATTGAAAGGTGATTATCGCTTGGGGTCAGGGCTATAGAGCTAGCAAGAAAACTCCTTTGTCTCAATAGTCCATTCCACCTGCTCTTCCCTTTCTTCAGGGCCTGTTAAAGTGCGGCGGCGGGATGAGAGGAGATTCTGCTGTCCAGGATTACTTGCTGTTGAATGTCATTGTAGCCAGATCAATAACACTTTGTTACTTGGGCCATCATGGAAACAGCTTTGTTACAGTGACTATTACACTATGGTGTATTTCACAGAAATGGTTTCTAATTGTCAATAGTGAAGGCAAGGAAACTGTTACTAGTGAGGAGAGAAGTAAAGTTAGGTTTGTATCCTCCCAGCACTTAACCCAGAACATGTCGGGTGCACTGTAAATTTAAAATTGACTAAACCCAACCAGGAAATAGGCAGAGGAATTCCAAAATGTGCACTGAAATTGTTTGGAACTAGTACCACGTTAAGTACAGATACTTGCAGAATTTTCCAAACATGAGAAATAAAACTTCAGACACAATTCGTGTTTCATGTAATATTGGATTGGATGATTTTAAACTCCCATATCTACCACTATATATTTTTGTCGCTATGTATATTACTACTACGTACCTACACTGTTTCTGAGGATATTTTACTTAGACTTAAATTTCTTACATGGTACATAGTTACTAGTATTTATTATTGAAAGGTAGTAATTGGAACTTTTTTAGCCTTATTCTGATCATATTCTCCCAGCAGGAATTTTTAATCAGTGGATTGACCTGTATTTTTTTCTGGTTGTTGTTAAGAAGGTACTTGCTAGTGGAAATGGAGTTTTTGTTACTCTGTATACTCTGTGGTGGTTAGCTAATTTTTCTCAGCTGGTGGCTCATTTACCATTATATATTTTTTTAAATTTTTTTAAATGTTTATTTATTTGAGATCGAGCATGAGTGGGGGAGGGACAAAGAGAGGGGGGGAGAGAATCCCAAGCAAGCTCTGTGCTGAGTGGAGTCCCGTGTGGGGCTTGATCCTACGAACTGTGAGATCATGACCTGAGCCGAAATCAAGAGTTGGATGCTCAAATGACTGAGCCACCAGGTGTCCTGATATATATTTAAAAAAAACTTTTTTTTTCTAGGTAATCTCTCATGACCCCGAGATTAAGAGTAGCATGCTCCAGGGGCGCCTGTTGCAAGTAACTCGAGGAGCTAGAGTCTTTTAATGTCCTATTCCCCCTGGTTTAGAAACAGTGGTAGAAAGCTAGCACAGAGCAAGAATTACGACCTCGATTCATCTTAGTGGGATGGTTTCATTAGCAGGTGGCATAAAACAAGACTAGCAGCTGATTCTCTGCATTGCTGTTTTGGGGTATAATTTCAGTTTTTAGAAAGATTTTCATGTAGCTATGGACTAATTTCGGGTTTCGTGGGCAGCAGCTGTGTTGCAGTGCATTAAGTTGAAGGGCAGTTGTTGGTATATAGAATGCACTAGGACTCTTGTCATCCACTTGGTTTCAGGACTGTCTCTTGTCTCCTGTGCCAGATTTGCAAGTGTGGTCCACTGCAGGGGTTAAAGATTGCTCTAATAAGATTAGTAACTCCCCTGACTACTAGATATTATGGTTATTAGTTATGTTCTGTGTAACTAGAGTTTTGGCTGCCAGAATAGTTTGCTTACAATTAAAAATTAACTAGATGGTGGTGAAGTGGATGGATCTAGTCGGACAAACCTCGGTCACGACTAGATTCTGCCTCCTCTTAGCTCTCTGTGACTTTAGGCAAGTTACTTGACCTCTTTAACCGAGTTTTCTCATCTGTTAAATGAATGTAATAATACTGCCTTTGTCATAGTCCCAAAGATTAACCTTGTACCTGGTGCATAGTAAGCTCTCAGAGATCGTAGCTACTATTACGATATCTGTTACAAGGCCTAATTGGTGTCTTGTTAAATATACTGTGCTTCATTGAGTCTGAGAATCCGATGATTGTAATTGACCGTACCATTAAATTATGTACTGATAAGATATTATCACACATAGATCGCCCATTAGATTTTATCTGGGACCTGCAGTTTGCCTTTGGGATTGATCACCTTGTGGGTTTGAATCCTGATGATCCCTCCTTCCCTCCCATTATACTCTCTCCTCTGGTTCTCAACCTCATCAAGTTCAAGTCTGCCGTCCTTTTTAGCTCCCATGGAATGGTTTTGTGTCTGTTCCCTTACTAATCCACCTTAAAATGTAAAATAGTACATTCTGTCCATTTTTTATTAAAAGAAATACACTTCAGGGGCATCTGGCTGGCTCAGTCAGTAAACCATGTGACTCTTGATCTCGGGGTCCTGAATTCAAGCCCAACTTTGGGCCTAGGACTTACTTTAAAAAAAAGAAAAAGTGGGGCACCTGGGTGGCTCAGTCTGTTATGTGTCCAACTTTAGATTTTGGCTCAGATCATAACCTCATGGTTCAGGGGATTGAGCTCTGTGCTGACAGCATGGAGCCTGCTTGGGATTCTCTCTCTCTCTCTCTCTCTCTCTCTCTCTCTCCCCCCCCCTTCCCCTCTCAAGCTTGTGCACATGCATGCTCTTCCCTTCTCTCTCTCAAAATAAATAAATAAACTTAAAAAAAAAAGTGTTAGGGGCACCTGGGTGGCCCAGTCAGTTAAGCATCCGACTCTTGGTCTCGGTTCAGGTCATGATCTCATGGTTCATGAGTTTGAGCCCCACATCGGGCTCTGTGCTGATGGCTCGGAGCCTGCTTGGGATTCTGTCTCTCTCTGCCCCTTCCCCACTTGCACTCTCCTGCTCTCTCAAAATAAGTAAACTTAAACAAAAGGAAAAAAATACACTTTGATGTGCTTGCATAACTGCTCTAGCTTCTTGTGCACCATAGTTCTGTGTGGGTCAGATTTAGTGCCTGTAAACAGACATATAAGACATTTGTTACACTTTTTTAATGTTTATTTTTTGAGAGAGGGAAAGAGACAGAGTGTGAGTGAGGGAGGGGTCGAGAGAGGGAGACACAGAATCCAAAGCAGGCTCCAGGCTCTGAGCTGTCAGCACAGAGCCCAATGTGGGGGGCTCGAACCCACGAAGTGTGAGATCATGACCCGAGCTGAAGTCGGACACTTAACTGACTGAGCCACCCAGGCAGGCGTCCTTTGGTGTTGGGGATTTTTAATAAGCAAACAAAACTACAGACAACATGGGCGCCTAGGTGGCTCAGTCGGTTAAGCGTCCGGCTCTTGGTTTTGGATCTGGTCATGATCTGGTGGTTTGTGGGTTCAAGCCCTGTGTCAGGCTCCACAGCTGGCAGCGTGGAGCCTGCTTAGAATTCTCTCTGTCTTCCCCCACTCCCACCCCCGCTCCTTTCCCCCTCATGCTGTCTCTCTCACAAATAAATAAACTTAAAAAAAAAAAAAAAACGACACAAAATACTGTTCGTTACAGTAAACCAACTAAACTAGAGTAATGGCTGCTGGAGAAATACCTACCAGAGTGCTGGGAGGGACTCAGCTGCTCTTGTTCAGAAGCTCCCGGCTGAACACATAAAAATCCTAATCACTCACGTTTAAATGCCTGCCAGTCTAAATTTAGGTAGTTAAAAAATATATATATTCCATTCGCAGTTGCTAATAATCTATCAAATCTTCTCTCTCCCAATCCCACTTTATACACACTGGTTTCAAATATCAGTTTGGTATTTATGTTGTTCACCCCCATTTCCAATAAGGATAAGAAAAAATAGAGAAATGCAAAGCATATAGCTAGACAACTTGCCCAAATATAAAATATTTCCAAATAGTTGAAATAAGAGGAAAAAACATCAGACTCCCTGCTGTCAGCACAGAGCCCACTTCCGATCGTCTGTCCTCCTCTCTCTCTGCCCTGCCCCCACTCGCGCACTCTCAAAAATAAACATTTTTAAAAAATCCTTAGCACGAAAAAAAATTCTAATGCGTAACTCATATGTTAAAATATCTAAAAAAGTTCAACCTAGAATAGGTAAACAGGCAAGTGACATTATTGAAAATTGTGGTAAAATACTCAGAACAAAATTTACATCTTTTAAGTGTGCAGTTTGGTGGCACTCAGTGCTTTCATTTTGTTGTGCAAGTATCACCACCATCCATCTCCAGAACTGTTTGTTTGTTGTTAACATTTTAAGTAATCTCTCCACCCAGCACGGGGCCCAAACCCACAGCCCTGAGATCAAGAATCACACTGCTCCACTGACAGAACCAGCCAGGCGCCTCTACAGAACTTTCTCAGTCATCATCTCAGTCTGAAACCCTGCCCATTAGGCCATAATCTCCCATTCCCTAGTCCCAGTTCCTAATGAACGCTGTTGTTTTCTGTGGCTGTAATCTGATTACTCTGGTTATCTCGTGAAGGTTAAGTGTGTTGTAATAGAAATTAAATGTTAAGGTCAGCACGATCCTGTGACCATGTCCTATTCCGCAAGATACTTGAAGGAGGCGTGACAATGAGGAAGACACTTGAGATGTGTTTGAGACAGTGGCACCGGGGTGGAGTGGAGTTTGTATATTTTTACGGCTCCGTCGTTAAATGTTTAAATCTTTTGACTCCTTTGAATATATTTCATGAAGCAGATAAGGATAGTTTTATTTTTTTTCCAGTTACTTAGCCCCAGTGCTGTTCGCTGAACAACTCAGGTTTTCCCTACTGATTTAAGAAATGGTTTACTTTAAAATTTCAAAATGTTCCATCACTAGATACATTGTCAAAGGGCAGTTTTCCCACGCAATTTCATATGACACTTGGTAAATTCAGGGATGATGGAAAAGCTAAAAAGTAAACACAGAAACTCATTATCAATAATCTAGGCTCTTGGGGTGCCTGGGTGGCTCAGTCAATTAAGCATCCAACTCTTGATCTCAGCTCAGGTTTTGATCTCAAGGTCATGAGTTCTAGCCCTGTGTGAAGCCTACTTAAAAAAAAAAAAATCTAGGCTCTTTTCTCTGTGTAAATAAGGTCTCTCAGAACAAAAAGAAATAAAAGCATCCAAATTGGTAGGAAGAAGTAAAACTTTCCTAAAGACCCCACCAAAAAACTACTAGGCACTGGTACATGAACTCAGTGGAGTCACAGGATACAAAATCATCGTACAGAAATCGTGCACACTAATAATGAAGCAGCAGAAAGAGAAATTAAGAAAACAGCCCCATTGGGGCGCCTGGGTGGCTCAGTCGGTTAGGTAGCTGACTTCGGCTCAGGTCATGATCTCACGGTTCCTGGGTTTGAGCCCTGCGTCAGGCTCTGTGCTGAATGCTTGCCCAGAGCCTGGAGCCTGCTTCAGAGTCTGTGTCTCCCTCTCTCTCTGCCCCTCCCCCACTCACGCTCTGTCTTACTCTGTCTCTCTAAAATAAGTAAATGTAAACAGAAAAAAAAAAAACAACCCCATTTACAGTTGCACCAAAAATAATAAAATACCTAGGATAGACTGAGCCAAAGAGGTGAAAGACCTATACTCTGAAAACTATAAAACATTGATGAAGGAAATTGAAGATGACACAGAGAAATGGAAAGGAATTCCATGTTCATGGATTAGGAGAACAAATATTGTTAAAATGTCTATACCACCCAAAGCAATCTACAGATTTAATGCAATCCCTATCAAAATAGCAATAGCAATTTTCATAGAACTACAACAAATAATCCTCAAATTTGTGTGGCATGTTTACGAAAGAGCCTAGATAACTGAAGGAATCTTGAAAGATAAAAAACTGGAGGTATCACGATTCCAGACTTCAAGTTTTATTACAAATCGTAGTAACCCAAACAGTGTGGTACTGGCACAAAGATAGACACACAGATCAGTGGAACAGAATAGAAAACCCAGAAGTAAACCCATAATTATATGATCAATTAATCTTCAACAAAGGAGGAAAGACTATACAATGGGAAAAAGACAGTCTCTCCAAAAAATGGTGTTGAGAAAACTGGACCGCTTTCTTATACTATACCCAAAAATCAACTCAAAATGGATTAAAGACCTAAATGTGAGACCTGAAACCATAAAAATTCTAGAAGAGAGCATAGGCAGGAATTTCTTTGACATTGGGCTTAGCAACATTTTTCTAAATATTCTCCCGAGGCAAGGGAAATAAAAGCAGAAATAAACTTTTGGGACTACATCAAAATAAAAAACTTTGGCATGGTGAAGGCACAGTCAACAAAACTAAAAAACAGTCTAGGGAATGGGAGAAGATATTTGCAAATGACATACCCAGTAAAGGCTTAGTATCCAAAATACACAAAGAACTGATGTGTACAACTCAATACCCAAAAAACAGGCAGAAGATATAAACAGACATTTCTCCAAAAGATATACAGGTGGCCAACACACGAAAAGATGCTCAACATCATTCATCGTTAGGGAAATGCAAATCAAAACTACAACGAGATATCACCTCATACTTTGTCAAAATGGCTAAAACCAACAACACAACAAACAAGTGTTGGCAAGGATGAGGAGAAAAAGGAACCCTCTTGCCCCGTTGGTGGGAATGCAAACTGGTGCAGCTACTGTGGAAAACTTGATGGCAGTTCCCTCAAGGAGTTACAAATAGAACTACCTTGGGATCCAGTAATAGCACTACTGGGTATTATCCAAAAAATGCAAAAACACTCATTCAGAAGGATACATGCACCCCTATGTTTATTGCAGCATTATTTACAGTAGCCAAATTATGGAAGCAGTTCAAGTGTCGATTGATAGATAAATGGATAGGGGCGCCTGGGTAGCTGAGTCGGTTAAGCGGCCGAATTCAGTTCAGGTCATGATCTCGCGTTGCGGTCTGTGAGTTCAAGCCCCGAGTCGGGCTCTGTGCTGACAGCTCAGAGCCTGGAGCCTGCTTCGGATTCTGTGTCTCCCTCTCTCTCTGCCCTTCCTCTGCTTACACTCTGTCTCTCAAAAATAAATAAATGTTAAAAAAAATTGATAGATAAATGAATAAAGAAGATGTGGGGTATCTGTATGTTATATAATTATATAATTATGGGTAATGAAATAGGTAATGGGGATTAAAGAAAGAAAGAAAATCTGAATGTTTCTCTCCATAGGAGGAACTAAAGAATAAGAAATTCCGTTTTAACCTTTTTAATTTTATGCTAAATTTATTTTACTCTAATGGCACAGTTAACTCTTCGTTTTGTTTTACCAGTTAAGAGGATATTGGCAGAAGGAAATGAAGTCAGTGTGTAATAGGCCCATTTGAGGCAGAGCCTCGAGAAACCCAGCAGGCGTAAGCCTAGTGACTGGAGAAGGCAGAGACCAGGTGGCGGGTGGGGAGCCGTGTCAGCGGTGCTCACCGCCTTTATTCGTTGGACTTTCTAGGAAATCTTTTTGAACTCTACTTGTGTGAACAGCCTAGATTAGTGCCCACCACAAAGGCAAAATCAAATTCCATAAATCTATTATTTTTTTAAATTAGGTATACTTTGCCATCTTAACATTTTTCAACTCCTAAAACGTTTGTAGAAAGGGTGAGGGGCAAATAAATACTCCCGCCGTACGGTCTTTCTTATTTTCTGCTTGAGAGACGTGTTCGTTTCCCCTCCTTGCCTTTTAATCTTCCTGTTTCCTTGACACACCTGCTTCTGAACTCCATCTCATCTCTCCCTGCTGTGACAGTTCGCTAGCACTTCACGGGACCTAAGCCTCTTTCAACTCTTATTTTCCACCACCTGTCAGTCGCCAAATAAGCTTGCTTTGTTTGGGAGGGAAAGGGTAGAATCCTTTCTGAATGTCGCCTTTTCCTTTGAAGCAGGAGCACTTCAGAGACAATTGAACTGCTTTTAGGGTTTTCTTCCCACCCAGCTTTTGCTTCTGATAGATCCTGCCTCGAACGCAGTTCTGTTGATGACATCGATTTGTTGCTATGGAAATAGTGGTAATGTCACAGATTCAGCCCAGTGACTTTACTTCAGGCTCAGGCAGGAGAAGTGGGCAAGGCTTTAGGGGAGAACCTCATTAAAACTGAGAGCTATCAATTATAAGCAGGTGAAAGGTAAATGGAGCCAACCTTTCATATAATGAAAACAAAAGTGAACCCCTAGGAAAGTGACTGCTTGCAGGCCAGTGCCCCAGCATGAATTCTGACCGGGGAGCGTCTTCAACAAAATAAAAAATTTACACTTTCTTCTTCTGAAGTTTAAATCTTTTAACCTGAATCATTTGCACTAAAGTTGTCTTTCTCTTGATCCTCAGGACATGGGCAGCAGCAGGCAGTCCCTCCTCCGGTCACAGCAACCAGTCCGCCAACCAGCAAGCCCCAGCAACAGAATGGGAGCTCAGGAATGGGTAAACTGCCTCACGAGGACATGTGCTAATTACACGTGTCAGCCTTCTGAATAATGTTTTCAAATGTAATCTGGGACTGAAGGGAATTTTCAGAATGCTGTTCGTGATAGTTGCTTCTTGCGAAGGATAATTCCAGCTCTTACAGTAAAGTCTGTGATTGAAAAAATGATTAAAGGTAGTCTTTTAAAGATACTTCCTATGCCTGTTTTTATCAGAATGATATGCTGTTCTCTGTTAATAGTTTATCTGGTGGTTTCTCACATCCTATGTTTTACACTCTCTTGACTTGTGAATTTACATATCTTTTAAATTCTCGCCTTAACTATTTGGAGTCCACTTACTGAATTTCGCTTGTCTCTCTCCAGGTTTCCCGTTTGGGGCTCTCATGGGTATTTATCTTAACGTGAAGACAGTGTCATTTGTACTGGTCATAGGTCTGCTTCTCAGTCTCATGGACGAGAAATCATTTCTTCCTTCAACTCTCTGCAGTAGGTCCCGAGAGGCTGTAGTAGTGGAATCATTGTGTCTACTCTCTGGCCTTCGCGTTAGGAGCTACTGTGGAAAATGACGATTTGTAGAATTTGGTTGGATTTATTTTTAGAGGTCCTTTTTTTCTGACACAGTGTCTCCTATACCACCTCTCCTCCTCTCGACTATTACTGGTTAATTTTAAATGCTGAGATTTTAAGAAAAACAAGATTAAGGCATCACTAATGTGGTTGCGAAACTTTCGGGACACGGGACTTGGTTGTTCTTCGATGTTTTTATCCACCTTGCAATATCTGTCAATCTACCTGCCTTCCAGCTCCCTTTGTACGTGTATCTGTTTATGCCCAACTCTCACATTACGCACTACTGACGAAGCTAGTGGTATAGATTTACTATCTGAGATGGCAAATAATGTAAAAGCCACTTCCTTAGCCTGAAATGCAAATCGTATGTTGTTCCTCTCCTTCCCACAGATTTATTTTCCCAATGGTCCGTCTTTGGCTTATATTAACATTTATTTTTAAAAATCGGTGAATGTTCTCTGAACACACATCGGCTGGGTGGTGAAAGGAAAAAAGACCGGGTGTGTATGGAGGGGAAGCATGTTTTACGTAACTATCTTTTAGATAGTATTAGGTGTGTATACACACGTGTTCTGCAAAGTTCACTTGCTTCCTTGCATAATCTTAAGGTGCTTATTACTGTTATATGTGTAGTTCTCTCTTGACTCCCCAGTTAGAACAGAAAATGTTAAGATTTAGGACGGTCTGTGTGCGGTTTTTATTAAATGCTACCCATACTGGGGCACCTGAGTGCCTCAGTCAGTAGAGCGTCCATGTCTTGATTTTGGCTCAAGTCATGATCCCAGGGTTGTGGGATGGAGCCCTTTTGTTGGACTCCATGCTGAGCATGGAGCCTGCTTAAGATTCTTTCTCTCTCCCTCTGCCCCTCTCCCTGGTCGTGCACACACTCTCTCTCAAATTTAAAAAAAAAAAATTTTTTTTAATGCTACAGATACCTCCAATAGTGTCTTAGAGGTTGTACAAACTCAATAAATAAACGCTGAATAATGGTAGGTTTACATCTCCAGCCAAATTCCGTTCTAAAGAAATGTTTTGATAGAGAAGATTTGAAGTAATTGGACTAAATTACATTTTCTGAATTTGGAGGTTGAAACTTTATAGAAACCGTGCATATAAAGGAACTCCTGTGTTTATAAGCTTTAATTACCCGTTTTTTCCAAGTGCACTGTAGCTGCTCAGGCTTGGGTAAAGAGGCAGAGGGATCTTGGTTCGCAGCCATCTGGTTATCGTGAACCAAAAACTGATTCTTGCCCTTTGCTCCCAACTAAACGCAGTGGCGCAGACTTCGTTGTAGACCTTTCATTCCTGTAGACCAGTTGAGAACCGTGAGTCTTCTGAGGATGTTTGGAGGTAAAATATTTGTGATAGGTGTTGGTATCCTTCACCTCAGATGGTTATCCACTGTGTCCCTTGCCTCCTAGCCTTTCCTTCTGCTTTTTTTTTTCCTTCATGTTTATTTTTGAGAGAGAGAGACTGAGCAGAGGAGGGGCAGAGAGAGATAGACACACACAGAATCCGAAGCAGGCCCCAGCCTCTGAGCTGTCAGCACAGAGCCTAGTGCGGGGCTCTAACTCATGAACGGGTGAGATCATGACCTGAGCCAAAGTCGGACGCTTGACCACCTGAGGTGCCCCTCCTTCTGCTTTTTTTTCTTATGCATCTAGTGACTTGCCATCGGTTTGACCAGTCAAGGAGGTTGGTTGATTTTCTTTCTCGGACCCATTGTCTCGCCTGTTGATACAGGAAGACAGTTTAAGAAAGATGGGCCTCAGCTCGGTCGGTTGAGCATCCGACTCTTGATTTCAATTCTCGATCTCACAGTTTGTGGGTTTGAGCCCTGTGTCGGGCTCTGAATTGGCAGTGTGGAGCCTTCTTGGGATTCTCTCCTTCCCTCCCTCCCTCCTCTCTCTCTCTCTCAAAATAACTTAAAAAAAATTTTTTTTAAAAGACAGGCCTCTGAAAGAGCAATGTCTGGACTCACTACTATTATTATCTTGACCTCAGAGCATAAGTCAGCAAACATAGTAGTAAACTGCTGCGTGCCACCTTCATTCTCCATCGCTTTCCTAGCTGCCTGTTTTGGCCTCCGATATCCATATCTCTTGGTGGATAAAAAGGAAAAAATGTTACCTCTAATAACACCTCAGTTGTTATTAAAAAAATTTATATAAAATTTACCTAGAATGTTATTGATCGCCCTTCTTGGTGTTTGTTTTTAAAGGTCCCCCTGCACCTAAGCCTTACGGTGCCTCTAAGACATTTGGAAAAGCTGGAGGTGCCAGCCTAGCGAACAGTTCCGGAGGAACACAGGTCAAAGTGGTACCCATCGCCAGCCTCACCCCTTACCAATCCAAGTGAGTTTTTCCATAGAGTTAGTTGAGAATGTCCTTACAGTATGATGCTAGGCATTATTATGGGCTCTTGAGTTATGGATGTATGAACTTCAGGGCTGTCATACATAAAGTCAGTTTCATCTTTTATTTTCCCTCCAGAGGGAGAGGAGGGTACACATAGTGGCAGCCTTTAACTCTCTTATCATGAAAGAATGGCAAAAATGGGGTGCCAGGGTGGCTCAGTCGGTTAAGCGTCCAACTTCAGCTCAGGTCATGATCTCGCGGTTCCTGGGTTGGAGCCTGCATCGGGCTGACAGCTCAGAGCCTGGAGCCTGCTTCGGATTCTGTGTGTCTCTCTGTCTCTGCCCATCCCCTGGTCGTGCTCTGTCTCTGTCTCTCTCTCAAAAGTAAATAAGGGTTTAAAAAAAAAAAAAAAAAAGGATGGCAAGAAAAGTAATCTATTATAGACTATTGAGTTTCATTAATTTTGAAAGAATTTGAACTGAAAAATATTTGATGCTTAAAGAATCCGTTTATCGTCAGGAGTAAAAAATAAATATTTGGTGTACTTCAGAAGACATTTCATCTTTTCATCATATAAATAAGTGACTTTTAGTCTAAAAATTGTTAGTATGATTTATCTGGCTAAAGGAATCTCTACTATTAATATAACTGCATTCCTGTACCCCGAAAGGATATTTCTTATATATAAATCTTTTCTATTTGATTTTAGCAGTGAGAATGAGTGAGTTCTCTTTTCAGAATTCTTTCAGCTATGTTTTTTTTTTTTTCATTCTTCAATTCTTTGCAGTGTAGGGATAAGGAGAAAGGTAACTAATGTGCCCACCGTGTGCCATCCCGGAGGGGCACCAGGCCTGGGTACTGGATCTTGTGCCTCCTTGTTTTAGTGGCCTCCGTCTGAGGCCACACTGCTTCAGTGTGTTTTCCTTTGGTAGCTCACTAATACTGTGGTCCATAATGTTGCATTTATACTCCGTGTGCGTTAGAATGGAGACAGAAGTTTGACACCAGCTTTATCAGTTCCCGCAATTGAAAATAGTGGCAAAATATAATTGCTGGTATTACTGCATTTTCTAGCTTAGAACCTTTCATTAAGGGGATACCGTTGCCTTGGTGATGCTTTTTGGAGAAGGGAGAGGGTTTATAAATTTACTAATTTGACAGGAGAGTGAGTTGGTGTTAAATCATCTCGTATGTTTTACTACTTGCTTATTCTATAAACTGTCAAACCTGTGTGTCCTCTTGGGGCTTTAATTAGCTGGATTAAAATACAGCTTATATTGAAAAACAGAATATGCATAAGATGAGAAAGACCATAGGAAGACAATAGGGAACCCTTCTGGATGTTTCCCAGGTAAGACTCTAGCACTAACATCATCTCGTTGGTTTCTAGGTGGACTATCTGTGCTCGGGTTACCAACAAAAGTCAGATCCGCACCTGGAGTAATTCCCGAGGGGAAGGGAAGCTTTTCTCCCTGGAACTAGTTGATGAAAGTGTGAGTATTTGTCAAGAGGGGAAATACGAGGGGTCCGAGAAATAGTGCTGAGAAACAGAGGCTCGTTTCCGCGCCGGCCTATGAGATGGGAAACAATAGTAGGCCACAAATAAACACGATCGTGTTTGTGGGTTTTCCTCTCTTGTATTCTTTTGATGGCTCTCTGTGTGCAGGGTTAAAGTTCTTTAAGATCCTTCATTTTATTTGATTTTATTGAAAACCAAATTTTAATTATTCTTTTTCAGTAGGCTCTGTGCCCAACATTGGGGCTGGAACTCATGACCCTGAGATCGAGAGTCACATGCTCGGGGAGCCCAGCTGGCCCATTCGATGGAGCCTGCAACTCTTGATCTCGGCGTCGTGAGTTTGAGCCCCATGTTGAGGGCAGAGATTACTTTAAAAAAAAAAAAAAATTCTCATGCTGTACCAACTGAGCCAATCAGGCACTCCTAAATCCTTGATTTTAAATGAAAGCTTTTGTAGAAATAGGAATTTGTTTGTTTGTTTGGCAGGGGGAGGCGAGTGAGCAAGGGGCAGAGTGAGAAAGAAGTGGGGTTCGTGCTCAACTCACGTGGGGCTCAGAGTCGTGAGCCATGAGGTTATGACCACAGCCAAAGTCAGGTGCTTAATGACTGAGCCACCCAGGTGCCCAGAAATTAGTTTTTTAAATTATAAGCAGCCTCATGCGCAAGAGGAAGCAGAGACACTGTCTGACTTGTTAGCAGGCTAAGTCTATACTTTACTCAAACAAAACCGAAGCATGATGAAGAGAAAAAATCCAAGTTGTGGAATCTCTCGACAGGCTCGTTAGCTGTTTGTTAGTTTTATTTATAATGACTAGCATGTACTTGACACACTGTTTTCAAGCTGCTGCGTATTTCCTATTGGTTCAAACGTCTGCGAGAGTGGGGGGAAAATTAATGGTTTGTTTTTGTTGTTTAGTTTCCGGAAGATGGAGTAATGCCAAATATACTGACTGTGTGACGGCAGAATCAGTCAGTATCAGAACCTAATTTTTTACCAGATTACTGGTCTGATCTGTCAGTTGGCTAAAATTCGAGCCTTTTTACAGTTTCTTATCCATCTGTAGTTTGTTTTTTGTTTTTTAAGTGAAGATTTTGTTTGGAAGTTATTTCTACACCCAGCGCCAGGCTTAAACTTATAACCCTGAGATCAAGAGTCATAGGCTCCACCCACTGAGCCAGCCAGGCGCCCCCATCTGTAGTATTTGACTGATGGAAAATTAAAATGAAAATCAAATCACAAGCGACTTGAAAAACGTGACTTATTGTAACATTTTGGCAGTGACTCCCGAATATGACGCAGTCCCTCGCCTGGCATGAACGTGAGGGCAGCTGGTGACTCGTTTGGCTCATCACACTTCCTCGTGGGCTTCATTCGTGTCCCTCAGTGCTCAAGACTTGTTTTCATCTTCGCTGTCAGAACATTAAAGTCACTAAGTTTATTGTGGGTTTTTTTGTTTTGCTTTTTTTTAGGTTTCTAACTCGAGGTTCATAAAGCGCCATAACAGGATCGGCTAGTTAAACCTCGGTTGTTCCGCTGGGGTTAATAGCTTGACTATGTGACATATAAACTATGTGTTTCTGGGGCGTGTGTAGACCTCCCACACATCCCATTTGTGCTGGTGTTACTGCCTGAAAGGTGGCGTTTTGACACCGCGGTGTCCTGGTTTTCAGTGGTAAAACTTGACGGGCACTGTTCTAACCTGCTCTCTCGTGCTTCTGCAGGGTGAGATCAGAGCTACTGCTTTCAATGAGCAGGTGGACAAGTTTTTCCCCCTTATTGACATGAACAAGGTATGGTGGTGTCGCGCCGAGAACGGAACAGTTGAGGGGCGCGGGGAGGCGAGGGGGCCTCTGGTCCATCGGAGAACTGCGTGGTGGTAAGGGAGGTGTGGTTTAATCTGACAGACTACCCACGTCCCGCGGCTTGCCCCTTTTGCAGGTCTACTATATCTCCAAAGGCACCCTGAAGATTGCTAACAAACAGTTCACAGCTGTTAAAAATGACTATGAGATGACCTTCAATAATGAGACTTCTGTCGTGCCCTGCGAAGATGGTCGACATTTGCCGACAGTTCAGTTTGATTTCACGGGGATCGGCGACCTGGAGAACAAGTCTAAAGACTCTCTTATAGGTGAGTCTGCAAAGGAGCGCAGGGAGTTGGGATTATGGGGTTTTGTGTGCAACCCGTCAGGGAAGCCTGAGACTCCAGTGCTTGCCGTCCAGCCGTGGGCCGCGCTGTAATGGGAGCCCTGACCGTGTTTGCTAACACGTGACGCCTCTGTTTCAGACATAATCGGGATCTGCAAGAGCTGTGAAGACGCCACCAAAATCACAGTGAGGTCTAACAATAGAGAAGTTTCTAAGAGGAACATCTATCTGATGGACATGTCAGGGAAAGTGGTGACCGCTACTCTGTGGGGAGAAGACGTGAGTAGCCGTACCGAGCGGTCAGGGCGCGTGCGGACGGCAGAGGCGTAAAGAGCTGGGTGGCTGTCTTGTCTTAAGAGTTGTGGGGCCTTGGCCGTGTAGGCCCTTCCTAATGACGGATTGAGCTGTCTGGGGAATATTCGAAATCCTTTATTTACTTTCGTGAGATACGCTATGATTTAAGTTTCATACAGTGAGGCGATCTTTCTTCTAACTCTAGGTTAGTTTTGATGCATCTTTGAGCAGATTCCTGTGCGTGAGGTTAACTTGGATAGATTCCATATACTATTTATTGCATTTACTCTACTGTTGACTGCTCTCCTTGTTTTCTATAAAGTGTTCGGTGTGTTCTTCCTGCCAGCGACACCTGTTCACTGTATTTGGTTGGTGTTTTTGTTGTTACTCAGGCCGATAGATTTGACGGTTCTAGACAACCTGTGATGGCTATCAAAGGAGCCAGAGTTTCTGATTTTGGTGGACGCAGCCTCTCTGTACTGTCTTCAAGCACGGTCATTATGAATCCTGACATCCCGGAGGCCTATAAGCTTCGTGGATGGTAGGTATCTGGGGGCTAAAACAAAGGGGTCATTTGAGCGTGGCCTTTGAGAAGAAGTGGCTCTTTTGGGTCTGGTGATCAGCATGTGAGCTAGCTGCAGCACAGGGCTTTGTTACCGAACGCGGCCGTTCCTGTTTCCTTGGAGGCATTATGCCTTCTGAGAGGATGGCTTTAAAGCCCTTAAACTGACAAGCCCGTAATCCCATGACAGACCCGCAGATTCCGGAGGAGGCGGTTAGATGGGGGGGCCGCACGCTGACCGCTCTCTTGCCGAAGTAGGGTGAGGCCGGGCGGTCCCGGCCGGGAGCCGAAGGACCATAAGCTGAAGGCAGCTTTCTCTCCGAGGTGTAAAGCGGTGGGCTTCTCGGTGGCGTGGGCGAAAAGCGTGCTTCCCTGTTCCGTCCAGTTGTCGGTGCTGAGTACATCTGCCCGCGCGTGTTCCCTGGACCCTGACAAAGTGCCATGGGAACAATGGGCTTTTGTTGGCGCTACATTGTTATTCCCCAGGCCCTCAGGGGATGAGGAGAGCCTATTAAAATCTCCTCGCCATATCTAGCTTTTTAGGGTGTTCAAACTCTGCTTTAAAGAGCACTTCAAACTGAAACATAGTATGCAAGAATTGATGTGGTCAGGAAGAAACACTTTAACTAGCCTGAGCTTAAAGAATTCGTGTGTGCTGTGGTCACACGGGATTGTGTCGGTTTCCACCTGTGTGTTAGGGTTTTAGTGATTAAAGAATTAGCTCCTGTGACGTACTTCTCGCTTTTATTTTGAGTGTAATGTGAACCACTCGTAGCACTAGTGCACGAGTAGTTTCATGAAACGTCTACTAGAGTGTTCGCGACACTTAAGCCAGCCTCCTGAGTGTGGTCCACACGCATCTATATTTAACTCTGCTGGTAGCTGGCATTGCATTATGAGGCAGGTCCCGTTCCTAGTCTGACCAGAAATAACCACAGCTGTGGTTCGTCCTTATTGCTTGATTTTCTTTCAGGCTCTAGAGCTTGACCGCCGGTTAATTGCATGCCCACATTAAGGTCGTCATATTTTACTGGTCAGTAACAGCGAACCCGGTCAACATAAAAAGACATGGCTGTCTCCAAAATAAAATAACCTGCCATTGATCAAAGAGAAAGAAGTCCATCGCACGCACCCCACCTAGGCACGGGTTGGAGATGTTTGATCTTGGTTATAACAATGTGGAGGGGGTTTTTTTTCCCCCCCGATGTGGAATTTTTTATTGTAAGAAGGGCTGCTTCAGTCCTTGCTCTGTTGGTTCCTGACGAGCTGTCTTTGGTGGCAAATGTCTCCTTGGAGTTTTTGAAACCGTAAACTGGTGTAGATAGTAGTGGCGAAATGGATTTATGGACCTTGCTGTGCTTCTGTGACAGATTTAGCCGCTTCCCTGACAGAATGCGGAGGCAATTGTCTGCAGCTCAGGGCAGCACCCGCTCTGCGAGATGGTCCCTTTTTCAGGAGCCCGCTCTGTATGTGGTTAGCTTGCAGTTACCCTCCTGTCAGACGACCTTGGCATGTTTTTAATCTCTGCCCGACTCCTCCCTACCCCAACTACGCTTCTGAGCCATTTTCCTTCAGGTCAGCTGAAACGCAATGAGGAAGCATAATCCGTTTTAATGATAAATTAATTAACACAAATTAATGTTAATTTTAATATTGGCATAAGTGAAATCTCCCTAGGAAGGTGAATCTACGAGAAAATAGATAATATCTTCTATTAAGTTACTTTGGGTTATGTAATCCTTTAGATTTTATGAGGTCTTTTACCATGAGAACATTTTTTGCCACCCTGTTACAATATGTCGATTGTCACTTTCTATACTGACACAGTTCAGTGATGACAAAAACGCAGCTACCAGCCGAGAACGAGCATCAGTAGCCTGCAGAACTGTGTAACAGACGCTAATTTAAGAAAAGGTTCTGTGGTATTTTGGCACCGTCTTTCTTGACCACTGGGGGGCATCAGAGCAATGGAGATGAAAAGAGGTCATTGGCTTCCTGCAGTTGACTTAAGATACAAGGAGGAACATACTCATTTCAGCCCGTGTGACCACGACCTATGAATGTAGGACGGATGGGGGGAGGGGTAGTGGAGAGCCTCTGACACCTAGAAACATTCAATAAGTATAGAAAGTACCTGTGGTTCTGCGTTTATTTTTCAGGTTTGACTCTGAAGGACAAGCCTTAGATGGTGTTTCCATCTCTGACCTAAAGACTGGAGGAATGGGAGGAGGCAACACCAACTGGAAAACTCTATATGAGGTTAAATCAGAGAACCTAGGCCAAGGTGACAAGGTAGCCCACTTTCCTAACTTTCTTCACAAAAGCACGTGAAGTGTGCAAAGGGATGAGTTTTCCAGCCTGATTTCTGGTACCAGCCATCAGACACTCACTCAGAGCTCTGGGTCTTACCTGGAGGTCTGACCGGAGCGTGGCGTGAGGTCGAGAATCACTGCCAGAGTGAGGGAGCCGTGCTTACCAATAGGGCCGTGTCGTATTCCTCAGATATCCCGAGGCAGGAACTCCGACGTAGAGAGTTAATTCTTAGAGGGATCCTAACGAAATGGTAGTAACTTGGGGTCCGTGTTTGTTTTTGCCGATCGTTCCTGCACACCAAGAAGATGGGTTTTGAGGTTGCAGCTAACACCGAGCGTTAGTCAGGCTCGGCGTCAGACATCAGGCAGTCCACACGCGCCGTCGCTGGCCGAACAGTGTTAACCTCTCACGGGCCGAGAATTTGCCACCGCTCTCTGACGGGAATCCGCTCTGCTCTTTGACTTTAGTTCCAGCTTCCTTTCAACGTTTGTGCGTAACGACTCTCTTCCTGCCTTGATCGAAACCTGTATCCTGCCAGCAGTTCAGCGTTTAAGTCATTGATTTCTCCTTTATGCTCCCCAAAAGAGCAACTCCTACTTTTATTATTTTCGTATTACACAGTACAGGTTTTATTCCTTTCTGTCTCATTTCACCGTACTCCCTTGCCCCGCATTGTCATCAGCGGCGTCTGACGCTGCTGTCGTAGGGCATCTGGAGAGTGAGGCGTTAGACAGATGCGTGTTGTCCCGTCGTAGGAACAGCTGCCCTTCAGGCTCCCTCGGAGATCTACGGGTAGACTGTGTGTAACAGGAAGTCAGGTCTGCAGGCGCCTGGCCGGCTCAGTCAGAAGAACAGGTGACCTTTGATCTTGGGCCCTACATTGGATGCAGAGATTCCTTAAAAAAAAAAAAAAGAAAGAAATCAGGGACACCTGGGTGGCTCAGTCAGTTAAGCGTCTGACTCTTGATACCAGCTCAGGTCATGATCTTAAGGTAGTGGGATCGAGCCCCCACGTTGAGCTCTGTGCTCATAGCACAGAATCTACTTGGGATTCTCTCTCGCTCGCTCTCTGCCCCTCCCTCTCTCTCTGCCTCTCTCTCTGTCTCAAAATAAATAAATAAACATTGAAAACAAAAAAAAAAGAAATCAGGTCCGGAGAGTACCTATTTGTACCCAAACTTTATTATTTTATTTTATTTTTTTAATGTTTGTTTATTTTTGAGAGACAGAGACAGAGCATGAGTGGGGGAGGGGCAGAGAGAGAGGGAAACACAGAACCCGAGGCAGGCTCCAGTCTCTGAGCTGTCAGCACAGAGCCCGATGTGGGGCTCAACCCACAAACTGTGAGATCGTGACCTGAGCCGAAGTTGGATGCTTAACTGACTGAGCCACCCAGGCACCCCTGTACCCAAACTTTAAAGTCATGAATTGAATCTGGACCTTACCTAGAAATACAGGAAAACTCTAGGCATTCTCCTAGGAGACTTATTTTCTCTAGAGCCTTCCAGATTGAGGGCTCAACCAGTCTCTTTAAATATGCACATTATTGTTTTGCCTTCTTTGTTCTAAGACATTGGCAAGCCCCAGAGTTGCTGGGCTGGCTCTGAATTCAGAGTACACCCAGAGGGAACTGCTCACCCCTCAAAATTACTCACCCTGTATCCTTTCTATGAGACTGAAAAAGCAAAACCAGTAGCAGCACCATAAACCCCGACCGCATGACTTAGTCCTTGCTCCATGTACTTACCAGTGAGCTCTCCGCTCGGATGGCTTAGACCGGGGGTTGACACACAGGCACGTGCACGCATCTGCATGTTGTCTGTGGATGCTTCTGTGCCACGGCAGCGGAGTTGAGTAGCTGCAACAGGGACTCTGACCGAACGGCTCCTAGACCCCCAAATATTTCCTGTCTGGCTTTTCTGCAGAGAAAGTTTGCCACTGTGGCCTAGGCAAAGATGAAGGTGACTCCAGGCCCCAGAACCCACTACTCTTGTTCTTTTTTTTTTTTTTTTTTTTAACGTTTATTTATTTTTGAGACATAGAGCGTGAGCAGGAGAAGGGCAGAGAGAGAGGGAGACACAGAATCCGAAGCAGGCTCCAGGCTCTGAGCCGTCAGCACAGAGCCCGACGTGGGGCTCAAACTCACAGACCGTGAGATCATGACCTGAGCCGAAGTCGGACGCTCTACCGACTGAGCCACCCAGGCGTCCCCCCCCACCCCCCACTACTCTTGGTCTTAATGTGGGAGGATGGTTGAACATCGCTGCACTAGATTTTCCTGCCTTGCTCTGTGTCTCCCAGATCTGCTACCTTTGGAGGGTCAGAGGAATGGGAGGAACAAATCCAGGTCTCCTGACATCTTTGTCTTTCCTATAGTCTTTTTCTGTTTTTAGTTAATTTAATCTACCTTAGAATTCGCTTTTCTCGTTAAGGAATAATCTTTATTATTATTTTTTTTTTTCCCCAAGAGAGAACGAGCGTGTGCACAAGCGGGGGAGGGGCAGAGAGAGAGGGAGACACAGAACTTCAAGCCAGCTCCAGGCTCTAGGCTGCCAGCACACAGGTCGACTGTGGGGCTCAAACTCATGAACCTCAAGATCTTGACCTGAGCCAAAGTTGGACGCTTAACCGACTGAGCCCCCCAGGCGCCCCAGGAATAATCTGCTTTAGTTTATTACCTTTGTGGGTTTTGCAGTTCACACAAGTGATTTCAGAAACCATAGCATGAGTCATTCCCTGTAATCACGTTGTGATCTTGAGGACTCATGTATGTGAACACTTAACCACTAACATGTCAGGGCAAGCTTTGGGCTTCCCCTGAGTCGCTCTTGGCGTAGGCCCTGTGTTCCAGGTCTCCCATGTCACTCTTTTCTCCTGAAGGCCGACTATTTTAGCTGTGTGGCGACAGTGGTGTTTCTTCGCAAAGAGAACTGCATGTATCAAGCTTGCCCGACCCAGGACTGCAATAAGAAAGTGATTGATCAACAGAACGGATTGTACCGCTGTGAGAAGTGCGATAGTGAATTTCCCAGCTTCAAGTACCGCATGATCCTGTCGGTAAGTAAAATGGGTAGTTGAGACACTGTAGTGTCTCTCGAGTCCCTACCACGTGCCCGCCACCGTAGAGACGAGGGCAAAAACAAGATCTCTTGTGGTAGGAAGCCCGCGGTGCGTAAGTGCCAAGGAGCTTCTTACTCGCCAAGTACAAAAGCAAGGGGCCTTTCGCTCAGCTGAATAGCAGTCCGTTTTCTCCTACTAAAAGCTTTTTTTCATACCAGAAAGTTGCATTTAGACCCGAGCTGATTTCGGTTGCTGTGCGTGGAGTACAGTTACGGCATTGGTGACCCTCTCCTGCTAACTGTTAGGAAGATATATTAATTTGAAATGGCTTCTGGAGAGCAGTAATTATACTTATGCAGCCAATGCCTGTATTTAGTTATTTTTCTTGTAGATAATCTGTTCCTCTTAGCCTTCGGTAGAGCTGACTTCTCGGGAACGTGACCGCACGCCGATGTGCGAGTGTGGCTTTTTCACATTGGAAGAATTGTTGCTTTCTGTTTGAAAACCTGTAAAGTGAAGGGCGTGCTTTAAAAAAAAAATGAAAATAACTGAATGATAATAAAGGTATAAGAAAAATAGGCATTCTCACGTTTTTCTAGAAGGTGGTTTGGCGGTAATATATCAGGTGCCTTAAAAATATTTATGTTTTCTGGCACATTAAACATGTGGAGGGAATTTCTTCCAAGAAATCATCAGAGATGTTACAGTTATCTGCACTCTGATATGTTGAAAATTCGATACAACTTAACTTCCTTAACATTATAATGGCGAATTCCGTTATTTTATATCTGTGGCGTGGAATACCATGGAGGCATCAGAATTTGCCATTTATTTGACAGTTGTCCACAGTTAAAGTATTTGAAAATGACACAAATAAATGTTCAGGTTTATTAATTGAAAATAGCAAATCTTAAATGGTATCTTCGATATAGTCTTGAGGTATGTACACACAGGAAACAGACTGAGTGGCAAATACCATCCTGTTGATAGAGGTTATTTCTGGTTGATTTCTAGTTTCTTCTGCGTCTTCCCTTTTTTTTCCCCACCCCCTGCAGTGAATACCCTTGTGATAGGAACACTTTTTTAAAAAAATCTTTTCAGATTAAAAAAAATTTTTTTACTTGTCCTTTCTTTATTCTAATTGCCCCTGAAAATGTTAGTTCAGCAGGAAAGGTGTACATTTAAGCTTCATGTTTCCTGGAAACCATCAACTCCATCGAACCAGGATGGAGAAGATTGTTGAGATGATTTCTCAGCCTTTCTGTGAGACTTGTAGGTGGTGGGACCCCAGCGCCCTGGTTTCACGAGATGCCGACCCCGCGCGTTCCCTTCCTTGCCATCCTCAACCCTGTTGAGGGGGTGCCCTTTGCCTCTAGGGGGCTGGCACACAGTAAGCAAACTGTAGGTGTGAGCCCTGGGCTGGGGTACGTTCTTGTGTGTGTGAGTGTTTGTAACTTTTGTGTGAGTGTTTGTAACTTTTCTCGTCCCCTTATTTTTCCGCCATAACTTTGATATTAGAGCTCCATGTATAGGCCAAGTGAAAATGTAGACTCGTCAAATGACACCTTAAAAACAACAACTTTGCTTTCTGATTTCTTCTAAGAATTTTACTTCAGCAAGTGGGTGCTTTGTGATCCACTCTCTTCCTTGACCCTCCCCTATTTAATTTTACATCATGGTCCAATTGGAGACACTCGATCCAAGCACATTTCTGTTGCTAGGTAAGTTTGGCCGCTGGAGGAAGGCCCGTGGCTCAGGCTTTTAAATAGCCTGAGGTGCTCAGCGGTGACTGAGAGTTGCCCTAGAGAACTAGCGACTGAGGGATGTGCAGCTTGAAGTGAACCTGCCCTCCCCCGCCGGAGGCTCGTTCAGAACCTTCAGTCCAGAGGCCAGTGTGGCTGGAGGGGAAGGGACTACGTCCAGGGTGCCAGGATTCCATGTCTGAACGAGGGTCCGAACGTTGGGTTGTTGTCTCCACCGTGGTCTGAAATCACATATCCACGGCATAGCGTGTTCCTGCTGTGATCCAGGCTTACATTGTAAACTTCTTTCTGTGATGTTTTTCACACTCCTTGGAAAGAAGATAGCAGATGTGGTGGTGATGGTTTTATTTTTTTCCCCCTGGGAATTTTTTTAATGAGTGGAAGAAGTTAATCTTTCAGTCTCCTAAGCGTGTCTTCCTTTTATTATTTCTTTGCTAAATTAATAATGTGTTTTTTAGGTAAACATTGCTGATTTTCAAGAGAATCAGTGGGTCACCTGTTTCCAGGAGTGTGCGGAGGCCATCATTGGACAAAACACTGCTTATCTCGGGGAGTTAAAAGAGAAGGTTGGGCCCATCTTTTGTTATTAACAGTTGCCAATAACACCCTTTTTGCTCTTTAAGTCTTTTAAATGTCTCTTGGGTGTTGTGTATAGTTTCCCAGTCTGGTGACTATTTGAGAGCTCATCTGATTCCGTTAACTTTGGTCCTCCTAGGGTGCACCAACAATGAGGTAATCAGGCAACGTATATAAAGTGTTTCAGGGGCGCCCGGCTGGCTCGGTCGGTAGAGCGTGCAACTCTTGATCTCAGGGTTGTGCGTTCGAGCCCTATGTTGGGTGTGGAGCCTACTTTAAAAAAAAAAAAAAAAAAAGTGCTTTAAAAGGCAGGATGATCCACTTGTTTCTCGTGTGACTGTTAGCACACCCAGCTTGGTGTGCCCGCGACCCCTTGCGATCTTCTGAAGTCACCGAGGGACAGATGTGCCCTTTGAAGGTAATCAACACCGTCCTGAAAAGTTGAGTCAAGTCCTGGTTTAAGTTCACGTAGAAGGTACTTGCTACTTTAGGTCTTCAGAGGCAGTTTTATGAAGTAACTTTCTTTCATAAGGTAACTTTGTGTTTCATTTTGATAAATGGGTATTTTCACCTATTTGGTTTATTTACTGTTGGGAATAGATTACTAATTTTGCTAAATGTAGGAAAGATACGTAGATAAAATGTATAAAGATGACCAGTGAAAGCTGTGTTTTCTGGGCCACACAAATTAGCATCTGTCTGTAGATTTTTCTCCTACTTCCTCCAAATTGGTTAGAATACTTGTAAAAACTGCTAAGAATAAAGATTTGTCCTTAGTTTTGGCGCGTTTTTCCCTTATTCTTTCCTGTCTTCAGTTCTGTCCATTCAGCTGCCCCCTACACGCCTCTTTTTAAAATTTTTGTGAGATCTCTGAAAATAATGCCAACAAGCCCTTTTCTAGAAATAACTGGAATTGACTTTAAAGTATGGTAGTGTCTTTTATCTGCTTTGCCTGGTTCTTTATTTTCATATCAGACTTTAAGGCTTGAGGCAGCTTTTCAGGGTTTTTTATGAGCTTATTACATTTGACTGTTTTTACTGCTGGTGAATGAGGACATATAGAAACTCTTCCCTCAGGAACCATGATATTCTTGGAGTATGCACTCCAGCCTTTCCCGAATCTTAGAAGAATAATGGCAGCTGATAGCATTTTCTTAAGTTTAACACATTGTTTTATTTACATATCTGAAGGCCCAGAGAACTGCGTGTGTGTGTGTGTGTGTGTGTGTGTGTGTGTGTGTGTGTGTGAAGCAACCTTTACAGAAGAGTTCTGTATAACAAAACCATTTGCATGTTCTGTGTGGCTTGCAAAGATACGAACTATTAATTTTATATAAAGTTACCGCAAATTTATTTTATGCATATTTATATAAAATGCCTTCTGTGATCTCTCTCTGTTTATCAGACTTTGTTGTTGTTGTTGTTGTTGTTGTTGTTTTTAATAAAAAAGTGTAATTAGTGGGGCACCTAGCCGACTCAGTTGGTGGAGCCTATGACTCTCGATCTTGGGGTTGTGAGTTCAAGCCCCACGCTGGGTGTAGACATTACTCTTTTTTTTTTTTTAAAGGTAGGGGCAGGGGCGCCTGGGTGGCTCAGTTGGTTAAGCGTCCAACTTTGGCTCAGGTCATGATCTCACAGTTCGTGGGTTTGAGCGTCATATCAGGCTCTATGCTGACAGCTTAGAGCCTGGAGCCTGTTCAGATTCTGTCTCCTTCTCTCTCTGTCCCTTACCCACTCACGTTCTCTCTTTCTCTCTCTCTTTCTCTTTCTTTTTTCTCTCTCAAAAATAAACATTGAAAATATTAAAAAAAAATTTTTTTGTTACGTTTATTTACTTTTGACAGAGAGACAGAGTGTGAGCAGGGGAGGGGCAGAGAGAGAGGGAGACACAGAATCTGAAGCAGGCTCCAGGCCCTGAGCTGTCAGCACAGAGCCCGATGTGGGGCTCGAACTCCCGAGCCATGAGATCATGACCTGAGCCAAAGGCAAACGCTTAACAGACTGAGCCACCCACGCATACCACCACCACCAAGCCCCCGCTCCGGCAGCCATTCTGCTTTCTGTCTCTGTTAATTTGACTACCGTAGGTAGAGTATTTTAATTTTTAATAAAATTCTACCTAAACAGTTTTATTTAATGAAATCTCACCTGTAGATTAGTCATTCCTATTCAGACCACTGGAGGTAATAATTTTCTGTTTTGAGAGAAATTTTTCTCAAAAGTCTTTTCAAAACTCTTTTTTTTTTTTTTTTTTTTTAAGATTTTAGTTTTAGCTCATCTCTACACCTAATGTGGGGCTTGAACCTACAACTCCAAGATCAAGAGTCACATGCTGTTCCGACTGAGCCAGCCAGGCGCCCCTTCAGAAATCTTAATAGATATTTTCAAAAGGTCTGGTAGCTTCCATGCCTAAAGTTTTACATTTGTTTTTGCAGAATGAGCAAGCATTTGAGGAAATTTTCCAGAATGCCAACTTCCGAACTTTCGCATTCAAGATCAGGGTGAAACTCGAGACCTACAATGTAAGTGAGGTCACCTGGGTGCAGGAGGGCTAGCAGTGGGAAGCTGCTGTTTGTCACCCACAACAGCAGTGCAGTGACAGCTGTCACGTCTTTGCTTACCGTGTGCCAGCCCCAGTGCTACGCGCCCTGTGTTCATCAGTCCTCAAGTCTGCCCAGCCCTGAGCTGCTGTCACCATCCCCATTTTCAGATGAGTAACCGAACTTAGGTTGAGTTCTGTCCAGTGTCCAGCGTCTGGGGAAAACATGCTTATGGTCTTTTCACTTAAACCCTGGGGTTTTTTGTTTGTGGATCGACAAAGAATGGTCATGTGTTTGGTGGATTCACACCTTCCATGAGGTTTAGGCCCTAGAGTTAGTATATGAAACAAAGACCACACATAGTGAAAATTACCTTGAAAATCCCTTTAAGTTGCCGATAACAGCATGTGACTGTATAGTCATAGCAGCATTTATTGGGCACCTACTGTCTGCCAGTCACTACTGTTCTGCACCCTTTGCCATACACATTGTCTCCCCTGATCCTGGCGGGAACCCGTATGTAGGAACTGTTGTTGTCCCCCTTTCACCACTGAAAACATGTAGGCATGCAGAGAATCAGGAATGCGCCCAAGTCCTATGCCAGCACGTGGCAGAACGAAGATTCCAGCCCCAGCTTTACAGCTTTGCTCTTCACTGTGCCTAAAATGGGGCTGTTTGGTGACTACTGCGCGCACACACGCTAGCGTGCGGGGAGCCCCTGCGCTGGACTCTGCGTCCTTTCTGGGCATCACCTCATCTTCCCTCTACAGGCACTGCGCAGTCCTGATGAACGAGTGAGGAGGGAGCCTTCTGAAAACATCTCTGCTTGGTTCGGGGTTTCCTCCTTCCGTTTCCCTGTTAGACCTGCACCCTAATACGTGCTAATTGATGTGTTCGTTTCTGTGCATGAGATGAGTAGGAAGGCAAATGTCTGATAGAGTGTCACCGTGAGGGGCGGTCCAGGGGCGATCTGCGGGGTCAGTCAGCCCTCGCCTGGTGTGGATGGGAGGGTGAGGTGCAGAGAGGTGGCCTGTCACAGAGCTGGGACCCGGGCCAGGTCTCCCTCCTCTGCCACACATGCCACAGCCCTTGCAGAACTAGCTGTGTGGCTTTAGGCACATCGCTTCTCTTCTCTGGGCTCCCATTCCCCCTTGGCAAAGAAACTAAGTCAGCCTTGATGAACCCGCTGAGGTCCATCCCGTTTGGAGTCTGGGTTTCTGAGTGCTCGGGAGCACGAGGGAAGGAGAGGGGCTTCTGCCCACTCTCCCAGCCCCAGAAATCCTGGACTTGGCTCTCACTTGTGACTTCCTCGGTGCTGAAATCACTGAACATAAATCCGGCATGCCTTTGTGTTTCCTCCCACCGGGATCATCGAAACCTCTAGAGCGAAGGGGG
Organism: Paguma larvata; assembly: GCA_030068075.1. Lineage (NCBI taxonomy): Eukaryota > Metazoa > Chordata > Mammalia > Carnivora > Viverridae > Paguma > Paguma larvata. The sequence goes on from CM057843.1 coordinate 9,844,334, forward strand.
CTGTCAGCATGCTCCGCGCCACGGGCTTTCCTTCGCTTACGAGCTGCTTTTCTCTTCTCACAGGATGAGTCTCGAATTAAGGCCACTGTGATGGACGTGAAGCCGGTGGACTACAGAGAGTATGGCAGAAGGCTGATCATGAGCATCCGGAGACACGCGCTGATGTGAGCAGCGCCGGGCGGATGGCGCAGAAGTTTGAAAACGCGGAGTCGAGGTGAAACGGACTCCTCCCCGCCCCCCCACGTGACAGTTCCACGTTAGCTGCCTGGCGCACGGGGCCGCTCTGCCGCGGGCTGGGCGCTTTCCTCTCCCAGGCGCACCTGGGAGCCCGTTGGTAGGCAAAGGACCATGTGCTCCGGCGGCTGCGGTGTAAACTGTGTCAGACCCAGCGGGTCGGCCGGCGGGAAGTGTAGTGCCAGTCACCTCCCTCTGTCTTCAGGCTTTTGTCAGTGTTATTAAGATTTCATTATCTTCAAGCAGGAATTATGTCACAAGTAATTGACCCTAAATCTGCAGACAGCGAAATTATGTAACTCGGGTTTCCGCTTCTCCAGTGGTGACACCTTCACAACTTGGGTTCCTTCTCCGGAGGGAGAGCCGAGAAGTGGCTGTGCAGAACCTATATTTTAGTGTGTCTTTCTAGAACTCAAAAGCTCTCCTTTCTGGAGGTGCCACGTAGTTGTTAGTGCTTGGAATGGCAATACGGTAGAATTATTAATCAAAGACATATCTTTTATATCTGAAGAATATCCTTCCTCCAGGGTTTAATAGACCGAGTCAGATGGGTCTGATATTAATCAAATTGTCTCTTCTGAGGAAGGCTGATAAGCATTGACTTGCTGTCCCCCAGGGACATCCAGGCAACTACAAAGCATTGCTTTAGTTTTCACTTCAATTAATGTTGCATTTTGGTTGGCGAATGCACACTTTGTCCACCTGTACATATTTCTTGCATTTGTAGGTTTCATTTCTTGATTAAAGCTATGTTAAATAGAAGGGATTTTGAAGGAAGAAGCTCTTTGTTTCCCCTGCTTTGTTTTAATAAACAGAAGCTTCTCTGCGTGTGAATCCTACTTTCTTTGAATGCAAAGGGTTCTTGTAACTGGAAAGCAATTAATTAGCCTTCATAATAAATGTTCACTTGGGGGAGATGTTAACTCATTACAGACTCACAGATTAGTCCAAGGCGTACAGATCACTCTTCCTAATGCTTGCAACCCTAAGATGCATCTTTAAAAGAATGGGAAAACTAGGGACAAAAGGCCATTGTGCCCAAGAATGCCAATGATCTGGCACTTTGGGAATTTATTGATGTTTACACATCAGTCTGACACCAACCAGGCTTTGAAATGTGCACAGACAGTGAGCCAGTAAGAAAACAGTAATTATGCTACTGGGCTTTTCAGTCAGCGAGAGCATGCTTGCTCTGTGTGTTCCTAATCATATTAATTATCTATCCGGTTGCCGCGGCCCACCACTTGGCATTGGCCGCACACGGCTCCCCGAGCACCCAGGCAGCATTGCAGGCAGCCCGCGGCACGGGGACCTGGGTTTTACTTCATGCCGGTGCGGCGTATGGCGGCCCTCCGTGGAGGTGCAGAGCGAGGCCGTCCTGTCGGTGTCCTCCATGCCAGGTCGAGGCGGGATGGCTCCTGCTCCTCGGCGCAGACAGAGAGGGCCTTTCTCAGGCCCACCGGTTGTGTGGACACATTCTGGTCTCAGAAGACGGTCATCGGGCTGTTCCTTCTTTGGCTGGGGCCTCAGCCAGCTTTACGGAAGCCCTCTTGTGTCTGACCTTGCTCATAAAGCACAGACTAGAAAATCACAGTCTTTGGCACGATTCTGGATTGACAAATTGTGGGTTGGAAGTGGTCATCTAGCCTTCGGCCCAGTAACCAGCCTCCCATCTGCTGCTGCCGAGCGCTCTCTGCTCAGGCGGCCCTGCCCGCGAAGAGTGCTGGCCTACCTGCCGACTCACCGCCGCGCCCGGCCTCGACACCATCGCGCGGCCTCGACACCATCGTATCAGCCGCCGCTCGGTCTCCGCGACCATGCGATGAAACCAGCGAAGCGATGGGGGTGTTCTGGGGAAGGGCGGCCCCCGGAGGGAGAATGCTTAGCCTGTTTCCCTTCTCAAGATCAGATCACCAGCAGAGGAGCGTCAGAAATTGGCTCCACGGTTAGGCCGGTAGGCTGTGGGTCCCTGAGGACCGCCTAGACAGATTCTGGCCCGCGGTTCTTGGAATTCTCTTGCACACGGCTTGCCTCGAAAGGCTGTTCGTGTTGTTCTGTTTCTCATCCTTCGCTCTGAGATCAATGTTTATTTTGCGTACACCATGACATCAGCGTTAAGCAATTAGGAAAAATCTAATCATTTGGCCTTCATTTTAAATGGTTCTTGGATTCTCTCCAGGATCATTGTGAAAGAGACAAGAAAAAAAATAAAAGGGCAATAATCTGATTTCTGCCCATATTTTCAGTGCTTTATGCTTCCCCTTAAAGCCTTGCTAACCTCTAGCGTGCTATTCGTTTTGAACTGGGGTCAGAATGCCCCCTCCCCCGACTTTTTTTTCCCCGAGTGGCCCGTCCTGGAAAAGTATAAATAATATCGATCGTGGTATTTAATACACTAATGAAACCCGTGATTATTGACTACGTAATTAATATACTGTCTAAAAGTGAAGTTTGGCAGCCCAGTGTATAAAGGTTTGTATTGACTTGTGTCTCTTTGGCAATGTGCTGTCTAAGGTTTTATTTATAGAAAACGAAACAGGTTGTCGAGCCTCCTTTCCTTTGCACTTGTTAGAAGGCCACTGCTCCCCTAGTAAATTGATTGTTTCCTTATCTCGGAGAGGATTTCTCCCCCCACTCCCCACCACCACCCTTTTTATGTGGTTCGTTAGCCCTTAGTCTTATAATCCACTCTTTATTGGTAGACTTCTGGTTTTTATAAACACTTTTGGAAATAATCAGCTTTTCTCAAAAAGGATAGAGTCTAGATGTTTTCTTTTCATTGTTCGAGAAAACCTCAACTACGTATATTTGTTATTAAGCTGATAAGTATTATTAATGTCTGTGGAAAAGGAAAGGAATGGGGATCCTTTGGACCATCAGTTATCTCTTACGTAAGTAATCTGTTTATTAGAGAAAAATAACTTCCAGATAAGAAAAAACAGACTTACCCATAATCCCACAAGTCAGCCATAACCACTTATAGAGCTGACATCTCTATGCATATGTGCACAGAAACGTGGTTTCAATTGAAATAGGATTACACCGCGCGTACTATTCTGTGCTGCTTTTCCCCTAGTATGGCAGGATGGACATCTTTGCTGTCTCAATAAAAATAGATCTGCTTAACTTTAATTGGTATTTGGCTGTGTGGAAGTATAAATTTATTGAGCCAATTCACATGCTGGATGCTTATGCTTTCCAATTATTTTTAAATTTTATTTTCATGAAGATATGATTGGCATAGGGTCGCCTGGGTGGCTCAGTCGGTTAAGCGGCCAACTTCGGCTCAGGTCACGATCTCGAGGTTCGTGGATTCGAGCCCCACATCGGGCTCCGCGCTTGCCAGCTCAGAGCCTGGAGCCTGCTTTGGATTCTCTGCATCTCCCTCTCTCTCTGCCCTTCCCCTGCTTGCGCTCTCACTCTAAACTAAATACACATTTTTAAAACTTAAAAAAAAAAAGATGATTGGCATGTAACATGTGTTCATTTTAGAGTTACACATAGTTTCTAATTGGAATCATGAACTTAGCTTTTGATGGGCAGGAACATTTATCCTTCGTGGCACTGTGAAAATGTATGCCTTCTTGTTGTGTTAGCTTTTCCGATGGCTGTCTCCGTCTTATTCCAGTGATAACTCCTCTAACCCTGTGTACCATCAAAGACTGGCAGGTAATTCGAGCAAGCCCTAGAATCCTCCGGAGCAAAAGCAGGTAGATGAATGTAGGGAGGAGAGGGGAAAGCACGGCTCCAAAGCCATAGGTGGTTCCACCCTCCCTCCACGGGTGGCGGCTATGAAGAGGCCCTAGGTCCTTCAGTTTTCCACTAGTGTGAGAGAAATGCGTGCTCGAGAGCACATTCGACTTGCTTTATAAATCAATGTATATCAGTGATCCTTCATCCACAGCTATTAGTTAATGATTATTAAATCTTTTCATTATATTTGTGACGATGGCTTTGTTGTTAAGGAGAGTACGTAGCCCTTGTCTTCATTGATTGCCTGTTCTGCCCTCCTTATAAGTCATTTGAAATCAAGACACCTTGTCCCCAAGAACCATAGTCTATCTGGAGCAAGGCTGGGGGCTAAGTAGTAACATCGCAAGTCAAATTAAAATTCAGTAAGTGGAGGAATGTCCGGCTGGCTCAGTCGGTAGAGCATGTGACTCTCGATCTCAGGGTTGTGAGTTCAAGCCCCACATTGGGCATAGAGATTACTTAAGGAAATTTATAAAAAATTTTTCAGTAGATGGAGAGATCACTGGAGACTGGAGTCTTCAGGAAAGACGTCCCGAAGAAGGGGGTGATTTGAGACCCACAAGTTGTAACCTTCACCTAGATCGGGGGCTGTCCGATGTTTGTGGAAGAGCCCGGGTGGCACCTGGCCACGTCATCGGTTCCGTATCACAGCAGATGAAGCGCGTAGATGCCACGGAAGGTAGCTGGCCTCCGAGTTCCTTCTGCGAATGCTGTCTGACCGTGGCGTCGGAAGGGGACTGACTGACCTATTCTGTTGCCAGCTCCCTAACTCTTCTCTCGCGTTGGGCCTGTCAGCGTCTGTGGTTTGCCAGTAAACTCGTGGGTGTGCTTGAGACTTTGAACCAACCACCTGGCCATTTTTACAGCCTTTCCGCTTCGCCAGGCTCTCAGCGACTGTCCCCTCGCACCCCCGCTTCTTAGCTGTTGATAAACCTCAAAACGTATCATTTTCCAGAAACCCGCTTTTTCTCCAGCCTTGACTGGAGACCGCATGAGAAACTGAATCCCCCCTGCCTAGTGAGAAGTATTTCTATCCAATTCAAAAGTAATCATGTAAACTTTTAATAATCGTGAGCCAGTCTTATAAAACCGTACCTGCTCCCTAGTGTATTCCCCAGTTGGTAATTGGAAGTTTGTGCTGTCATTAAAAATGACAGCTTCCTCAGAGAACATTCTTGGTGCTTGTAAAATGCAGATAACTCAGCCTATATTTAACCGGTGTGTGGTGCAGCTTCGTTTCCATGGTTAGGTAACCCGCGCCGGCGCCTGGCAAAGCCGGGGCGCTCGCCGCGGGGAGCAGGCTCATGAACGCCCTGCCTTGAAACGGAGTCAGAACAACCAGGACTTTTTAAAAATCAGCCCCCGTTGGACTCTCCTCTTTTCCTCTCACAGGTGACACTGCCGTTCATGTCGAAGTTTATTTATAGCTTCAGTCAGCCACGGTGCAGAGGTCATTTCCATTGGCCTAAAATTTTAGAGGCTTACATGTTTGCCTGGGAAAGCTCGTCTCCCCGGCACTTGGGCCTGAAATGCAAAGCCTGTCCTTGTGCAGGAGGCTTTCGGTCTCCATAGCACCCCTTCTCCCACCACCACCCTTTCCTTCGCTATCGATTTCAAATTTGAATAGCTTTAGAAGGTGCATCCCTGTAAGTGAGCTCTCCTGTAATGGGGCCTCTCCCGCAAACCTTCCATAAAGGAGCCACTAATTAAGCAGAAAACGGTTCGTCTTGCTTAGCCACGTTGCATGAAGCTAGCAGTCAATTTAGAAGACGGCAACATCCTTCTTTATAGCTGTGATTTTAATAATACTCTTCTGTCTTTCCGCCCGGGGTAAGGGTGTGTGTGTGTGTGTGTGTGTGTGCACGCGTGCACGCACACGTCCCTGTTCCTGTCTTGCCCTCCATTTTTAAGAGGACGATCTGTTTCCGCGGACTCTCATTTTCATGAAAAGCCTTATTGAAGTTACTCTTGCAGGATCAAACCCACGCCGAGTCTTCCTGGGTGGCGAGCAGTGCTGCAGGGGGGACGTGCGCCGCTTTGCAGTGGAGGCACGCGCAGGCTTTCAGGAAAGATGCCTGTCAGTCAGATGGGTCTCGGTGGTGAGAGGCCTGAACGGCTCTCCCCTCGATCTGAGGGGGAATCGAAGGCATTAGCAGGCTTACCCGGGCTGCACCGCTCACGGCACGGCGTGCGTGCCGCACATGCCTCCTGATAGAACCTTCGGCTCCGGGAGCCCAGCCTCATTTTGTGTGTGTGATTAAATCACGGGTGGCTAGGAAAAGCAGAGCCCTCTTAATTAGAGAGCGACATTCTTGCATAGTAGTTGTGCTCCGTTCGTGGCATAATTGTCACAGCAAATTACCAGTTAGGTTAAATATTGAGCTGGTAGTGCTCAGAGCTTCAATTATTTCCTCCACCCCGCCCTCCCCGCCCCCTCCTACCCTCACCATCACCTGCTAGCCTGCACTTCTAACTTGATCTTCCGCCAAGTGGTAGCTTTTAAGTGAGGCTTAGAGAAGATACACGTTACAGCGGGAGCAATAAATCTGGCTCTGGGCAAGCTCTAGGATGCCGAGAACATCTGAATAAGGGGTGCGATTTTTGCTCGGCGTGCGGGAGTGTGCCGGGTCATCTTAAGGGTCTTCTGACTCCAGCTATAAAGCTACTAGGTCAGTCGCTGTGTCGAGCATGGGTGCCTCTAATGTGCAAAACCCTCTATCTGAGATGCCACAAGAAACGCAAAGGAAATGGAAGTCCTGGTCCCTTCTCTTTTAATTCTAATCCGTGCCGGGAAGGCCCGCAAAATGAAAGCACGCTCTTTAGAAACAAGCAAAGTCACACAAGAGCAGACTGAGTATATGGTGCCGGAGAGGAGGAACCGGGAATCCGGTAGAGGCGGTCCCAGAGCTCGTGAGTGGTCATCGTAAAGGTGAGAAGAATGGGCCGGCAGGGAGAAAGCAGAGGGACATTTCAAGGTGAAGGAACGGCACGCTGCCCAGGCACGGGAGGAGGAGAACGTGAACCTGGTGCAGGTGCTCCCACGGAAATCCGTTTGGCTAGCGCGGCCGACTTTTGTCGGGAAATCAAAACAGGAGATGACCAAACATCAGGCGCACAGCCTGGACCTCGATTTTCTCGGAGCTTAATGCTTAAGCCCTTCGGAATGCAGGTCTCAGCGAGGGTCCTTTGTCTTTAATTGACCTTCGAGTTGCTCCTAGAGCCCTCGTTCTGGCAAGCCGGTCCCAGGGAAGGGAAGATTGCCGTGGTGCAGCCTGCGCTCCTTAGCCAACTCAATAGCTGAGCAAATCCTGCAGGGGATGTTACTGGAGTGTTGTACACTCCATTCCTCACAAGCTTCATGCTGGGCTGCTCATTTTCTCCGGACAGAGATAGACTGGCTCCCTCTCTTGTTGATGGAATGAAAATTCTCTCTTGCATTATGGCTCATGTGATAACTTTGGTGGCGGTGGTGTGGGGATAATGAAGAGTCTCTTAATGGCTCGAGTTAAACCTGGTAATATCGCTCCATCAACCTTCAGCCGGCTGTGGGAATCTAACCCAGATTCGGATTCCTAAACGTCTAAAGACCTGCCCCTGGCATCTTCAGAGTGCAAATAAGGAGCTGGCCGCCCCTCGGCTGTTTCCTGGAGCCTGTGTGGAAGGCGGCGCCCGTTGCCTGACGCTAGAAACCGTGCGCCTTCCAGTTCCAGCTCCCCAGCCTCCTTGGATAAACTTGGGAAGTCCAAGTCATGGCGGCTACAGCCTCCCCCCGTGGCAGCCTCTTAGCTGCTAGCATGCTGGTTTAAAGCCCCCGGTGGAAGAGAACTCCTTTTGTTCTGGAAAATGGGGAAATGAATTTGCTTTGGGACCTGCCTAGGTCTCGCGAGTCCCGCCTGTAAGCAGGCCTCGCTCTGTGTCTGAGGCGTGTGTGCATGTGTGGTGTGCACGTGCGTGCGGCACGGGCAAGTGCGTGCCCTTGGCTACAATAACGTGCTCAGCAATGGCTGCCTTCATCCCCGCTGGCCCACTTCGGCCCTGCTCTTGAAAGAGCGGGTGGATGGGGCCGCCTGAATACCCCGTTTTCCTTCTTGAAGATGTCTCCCATTCACCCCCAAGTGGAGAAGTAGGCAGGTCAATGTCAAGGCAACTTTTGGGCGCAAAGTAGGAAGTGGAAGCCACACGCAGAGGCAGAGGAAGGGGGAAAGGGGAGGGCCTAGGAGGAAAAAGGCATAGGTGGGCAAGAGGTCATTTTAACCTAAATTAAATAATGGGAATGACGATTGCGAACAGCAGCAAGGGCAGTGATGGGGCCGCCGGAACTACAAGACCATGAGTAACGGCTCTCCTGGGAAACAGGGCTCAGCCTCCTCTCCTGGAAGCCCGGGAAGGGGTCTCTCCACCAACCGGGGGGGGGGGGGGGGCGGAAGGCAGGGCCCGCCGCTGCCTGATTTAGCCTGGAAGTTAAACTCGCTGGAGCGGTTTATAGAAACACCGGAGTGAGCCGTGGCGCGCAATCAGTACGCAGGATCCAGAGATGATAGCATAAATGTTTCAGATGTGCTCGGGGTAATTAGTTTTGAATTACCATGTGCATATTTTAAACATTTAAATGATCATCCAGGTTTTCGAAAACAGTTTCGCACGGATTCGCGCCGCTCCCTCTCCCCCTCCGCCTCCCCCCGCCCCGGGAAGGCAGCCGGGCGCCCGCGCTCCAGCCGGAGCCAGGTGGAGCCGGGCTCGGCGGCTTCGGCGCCGCGAGAGGAGCGGCGGGCGCCCGCTAAACCCTCGGATCAAGGGGGATTAGGCCGCAGCCCCGGGTCCTGGCTCAGCCAGCTTGCCCAGGACTTTCCTGCATCCGAGCCAGTGTTGCCTGTGCCAGTTTTTCAAAACGATTTGTTCAGCCTTTAAGTTTTCCATTGTGCATGAAAAGGCAATTCCATTTGGGGTGGGTGTGTGTGCGCGCGCACGTGTGTGTGTGTCTCTTTGGTTTGGGGTTTTTTTTTCCTTCCTTTTATTTTATGAAGACCTGGACAGTAGGGAGACTTGAAAGATGATTAGCCAGGGAAGAACCACGTGTGGTATTTTAAACGGGTGACCGTGTCCACCAGCCATTGAGGCCAAACTCCCTTCCAGCAACTTCAGTCTCTCCCCAGTGTTTGGCCCAGAATGTAAACAGCGATTCCTAAAATCCCCTAATCAGTAGAGGGCGGAAAGGACAAAGGTGTTCATGCCACAGCCCTGGAGCTTCCCTCCTCCTACAAGCCATTGTCAAAGGGGGGCGCCCTCCGGAATCTTACAGAGGCTCCTTCGGGGCTCTTTGGGCTCTGGGAGCCGTTCAAAGCAAACTCTCTAACTTTATGGACCTGAAGGTAGAGCCATGACTTGGAAAAGCTGCCCTGCCTCCTTTCCTTCCTGTCAAGTGTTGTGTCTCCAGCAGGGGGAGCTGGGAGAATAGAAACTCTGAGCCGGTGCCCAGGACCTTTGAGTGGGAGCTATCTCTGCAGAGATCCTGATTGAATGAAAATTGTTCATTATGCAAACTGTCTGGTTCAACACACAGAGGCAGCCCCCAGGCACAAACCCCAAGTAGTTGCTTTTTCTCTCCCCAGATTAAAACATATGAAATGCTTTGATGTAATCTTATAACAAAGCCTAATAGAAATTTTATTTCTTCTGAAGTTGCCTGTCATTTCTTATTGCCCCCCTTCTTCTGTCCTATTAATACCCTTACAGTCAGGAGTCTGCGGCTGAGTCTAGATTGTGTTTGAGGCTGAGAGCAGTGTGTTTTTCTCGGTATGGCCCAGGTTATTTACATACAGTTACACCACTTGCAATATGTTTAATCTCTTGGTCCCCCCCCCACACACACACTGCTATTCATCATTTTAATGGAACACTACAGAATATCACATTATGCAATGCGTTTAAATTGATAAATTGTATTAGAAAAATATTGGATAGGATGTTTTAATGGGAAGTGGGTTTTTGTAGAAATATTTTCTCATTAGTAGATCAGCTGCTCGCAGGGTAGAAATTGTAAAGATTTGGGAATAAGCTATATTTATGGCCTATTCGGCTAATTAAAATTAAAGCATAATTTTAGCATGAAGTTCCTGCAAGACTTTGCAGAGAGGGTGGAGGAAGAAACTTGCCCAAATCCAGTTACTTTTAAATGTCAGTTGCCATAACAACTTCACATGAGCCATATTTTTACTTGAAAATTCCTTTTAGGATTCGGTTGCTATAATAATTTGCCTCAGCTCTTTTTAGGAGGCTTATTTCCCTCTTTTCCTTTTGTGATCATTTCAAGGCTTTCATTACTATAACAAAAATGACCATGCAAACCTCGACTCTTCCTTTTCCCGTGAACCAGAGCAGAGTGGCCCCCCAAAAGAGAAGTGTGGGCTATGGGGAATTCTTCTGCAGGGAAGGCTCTCTCAGGGAAAGGGGCCGAGGTCTAGCGGTCCGTTGCTGCGGGAGCCAGTGCCCTTCTTGGGGGAAAGTATTAAGCCAACAGAGTTTTCTAAGTGTGACTATTCACCTTTCCTGTGTCCTGGGGGTTTTGCATAAGACAAAGACTAGTCTGACCCTCTCAAGGAAGGACGGGTCCGCTCACGTCTTCTGAAGGCCTGTCAGCTGCCATCAGCTTGTTCAGTGGAAGTACTGGCATGTGATGACTAAGTGAGGCCATCCCTGAAGTATTTCCTTAGAAGCAAAGTGGTAGTAGAGTAAAGGTCAGTGCCCTTTCTTGCGCTGGTCAGCTGTGAACCTTAATTCATGAGACAATATGACCTCAGAGAAGCACCTGCATGTAAGATCTCTTCTGGCCACAGACACGCCAGCGGGGACTAATTGCTGCCAGCCTCCGAGATCTGTCTGGAGCCTTCGAGATGCGTCTGGAGCAGGCATTGTCATTGTCGAGGGCAAGCGCGTGGTCCCAAGGAAATGGTCTTATAAGTGGGCAGAACACTGAATTTCCAAAGACTCCCGGCCCCGTCTCCTTGAAGGAGCTTGTCCGTCGGGTTCATCTCCCGTGGCCCCGGCGGAAGCTGCAGTCGGGTCTCTGACTTGACCCAACACAGCTTTAGTCACCGTGGCTCCTCCTCTTCCTGGGTCTTGCCACGGACCTTCTGTCCCCTCTCCCATCTCCTCCTACGCCAGCTTATCGGTGGGCTCGCCGACGGTCCCATCTTTCCTAGGACCCTGAAGCTTGCAAAGGGACAGTGGAATTCCGCCTCGTAGGACAGACGTGACCACCAAATGCGATGGTTTGTGAGAAAGAGAAAGCATAAAACATTCCATAAATTCCGGCACAACAGTAATTGGTTAAGCGTCGACTCTTGATTTCGGCTCGGATCAGGTCTCTCTCAAAACAGTAAAAAAAAAACAAAAACATTTTAAAACAACAATTATTATATTGTGTCCTCTGGGCGACCCGGATTTTGGAGGTAGGGAGCCCCTACTCTAGAAAAATCAGCGGGCCGGCAACATGACTGCTCTTTTCAGACCTCGGTGATATTCCTTCTGCAAGATGCTTTGGTGAAGGTTTGCATCTGTGTGGGGATGTCCAGCATTTTGATTGTTCTGTACGCATCCGCTGAAATGTAATCCTTGACATTTCTCCCGCTCTAGTTGTGCCTTTTTTTTTTTTTTAACCAAGGATAACTGAACTATATGTTCAGGGAAATTGAAATAAAACATTTTGTTTGGTTTGGACATGAAACTGGAGTTTCTGCTTCATTGTAACCCTCCTTTGAGGTCTTTCATCCTTTTCCCACTCTCCAGCCCCCAGACACAGCAAACGGACTGTTCCTTCCCATGAGGGGAGGCGGCACGGCAGGTGCTGAGGACACAACATGAGGGCTCTGCGGTCAGACAGATCGGAGTTCAAATCCCACATCTTCTGCTTACCGGACCTCAGAACTCATTCCCTCGCCTACAGAACAAGGTTGATAATCACGCATGCCTCTCAGGCCAGTTGCGGGGGTTAGAAATAATATACAGAAAGCACCTGACATATAGGGGGATAAATTCAAAGCCTGCCATGCTGGTTGCTACCCAGGCTCGTGGTAGCACTGAAATTCCTCCGGTCGATCTGGCCCTGCTGCCTGCGCCCTGCGACCTCTGGGGGGGATATTTTCATCCCCTCGACTGATTAGAATGAGGCAGCTTCTAAGAGCCCAGTGGTGACCTTCATGTCTAGAGTTCCTGAAGGCAAATCTGGGACAGTGGGCGTGGACGGCATTATGGGTAGGTCAGTTTTGACTCCACTGAAGGAAAGGGTTTTCTAATTATTAGAACCGACCAATGCCATAATAGGTCACTTTAGAATATAATGAGCTTCCATCCCTCTTCCGTTAAGAAACGGCTGGTAACATTCGCAGAGCCCCTGCAGGAGATGAGCCCAGGGCTTGGCCCTTGCAACTCAGAGCTTCGGACGGGGACAGACAGCGAGCAGGAAGGTCCTGGCTACGGCGTTGGGCCCAGCACTCCCCTTCTGGTTCCCTGGGGTGCCTCGCGGGCCAGCACCTCTGCTGTGGCCTGCCATCTTAGGAACTGCCTCAAGACACCAGGTTTTCAGGGCCGAGTGGCACTCCGAGACGGGAAAATGCTTTTGAGAAGAGAGGCTTTGTGACAGAGCCCAAACCATAGGTGTCTCAAGGGCAGGCAGAGGGTCCCATGGGAGGTGGACGAGTCCTAGAGAGAAGGCTGGGTCCCGGGAGCAGCTCTTCAGGTGGCTTTGGCTGTCATGGCGGGTCGAATGGCAGCTCCCCAAGAGATATGTCTAAAGGAAACTGAATGTGACCTTATTGGAAAAAGAGTCTTGGGGCGCCTGGGTGGCTCAGTCGGTTAAGCATCAGACTCTCGATACTGGCTCAGGTCATGGTCTCCAGGTGTGTGAGTTCGAGCCCCACGTGGGGCTCTGCACTGGCAGCTCGGCGCCTGTTTGGGATTCTCTCTCTCCCTCCCTCTCTCTCTCTGTTCCTCCCCAGCTTGTGCGTGCATGCTCTTTTTGCTCTCAAAATAAAACTTAAAAAAAAAAGTCTTTTCGGATGTAATGTGTTAGGGGTCTCCAGGTGAGATCATCCCGTGCGTGTGGGTGGGTGGACCTGAAATCTAATGACGTGTGTCCTGAGAAGAGAGAAGACCCACGGAGGAGGGAATGTGAAGACAGCAGCGATGGTAGCAATGGGTCTACAAGCCAGGGAGCACCGGGGACGGCTGGCCGCCACCAGAGACGGAGAGAGAGGCACGGAACAGACTCTCCCTCAGAGCCTCGGGAAGGAAACAACCTTCCTGATGCCTGGGTTTCAGACTTCTGGCCTCCAGACTGGACAGGAGAAATGGCCGTTGTTTGTAGCCAGCCCCTTTGTGTCGTTGGCCCCGGAGCCCCAGGACACTAATACAGCGGTTGTTCTGCCGTGTTGAATTCTCTGGCCCTTTCAGCCGGGCCAGTGAGGGGAGCCGAGGGACCACCCACCTCCATCGTGTTCCGGGCCCAACTGTGATCCCTCGTTCCCGGGGGTGTTCTGTGAGTCTCTTCGGGTCAGTGCTCCCTCTTCTCTGCCCCCGAATGCTTCCTGGTATCTGCTTTCTTCCACACCAGGTACAATGCTGTTGTGTTCTGAACTGGCTGGGGCTTTATTGCTTAATGATGGCTGAGCCACAGCGTGAGGGAACGCGGGGCCATTTGCACAAGGCCTGTGCCCCATGCCAAAAAAGGCACACCCCCAACCAGAAGAACGTTTTTGAAAAATCACCTAAGAAAAACAAAAGTAGCACCGAGCATGCGACAAACAGCTTTCAGCCACAGTCTGCCAGCCACAAATTTAATCTGTTTTGACCTGGACACAGCTGTTTCCCTCTCTTTTCTTCAAGCGTCTTCTTCTGAACTGGCAGCGGCCAAGTGCCCGTTGTCGTTGGCAGTGAGTCCTCATGTGGAAAGGCACTTTAATGAGAGAGCTGGCGCCACGTCCTGCACCTTGGTGGGTATTGTTCTCTCGGCAAAGTTTTTAGCTAACGAGTTTGGGGTTTTTGATCTCGAAAACACGAGGGAGATAAGTTGGAAGGCCCGGCGGTGACGATCCTTTGGAGAGGCGTACCAGCCAACGCCGTTTTTCCAGGAGCTGCAGAGCCGCCCGCCGGGGGTCTGGAGGCAGAGCACGCAGGAGGGGTGGGGACGCTCCCACCCGCCGCAGCCCCCACCCTCGCTCCGGCTTTCTCCTGGAGAGAACACCAGAACCACGGGGCGTGCCTCTCTGAGCAACGGTGGCCCATCCTGCTCGGGCAGAAGACGCGTTTCTTCTAGGTGCAGCCCGGGATGAGCATGGAAATAGAGACATCATTCTTTAGGGGACCTCTGCCGACATCTCCTTCACACATCAGTATTGGGGAATCAGTCCCTGGGCTGTGCTCGGAGGAGAGAGGATACATTCATCCCATCTCCTGGCAGGTGGTACCCAAAGAGCTCCCGCGCTGGACCCTGTCGCTGCAGAATGTCAAACATTCTGGTCGTTGCGGATTCTCCCAGCCGGGCTCCAATGTCTGAGGAGTAGCGGCCTTTCTCATTCTCGAGACTAATATGAACCTTTCAAACCTTTTGCTCTTTTTTTTTCCCTTTAATATTCTTTTCTGTCAGCGTGAAAGCACCAAGCACTGAATGCTGCTAAAAATGAAGGGAGCTGTCAAAAGTCAGAAAGGAAGGGAAAAATCAAAGTCCCCCCCAGCAGCGGCGGCTGAAAGGTGCGTCGTGACCTGTCCCCACCGCTCAGCGGGACGGAATACCTGTGCCAGCCCGAGTGCCACCAGTCCGCAGCCCTGTGCGGTGGCAAGGAGCGTGGGCGCCAGGGTACTCGCCAAATAATGCAGCTGTAAACTCCTTCCTTGTACCTTTCACGCATGTCTGCTTTGCTTCTTAATGATCTCACCCTTTGACTTCCAAGGAGGCCTCTTTGGCCCATGGAACCCTCCTCCCCACCCTGCCGTGCACATGCTGTGGCCTCACATAGACAGACGGGTGACATATTTTGTGGCAAGAGATTGTGATTCGGGGGCAAGGGTTTTGACCCCCCCCCCCACCACCCCAGGGTGGGAGAGATGCTGGGAGAGAGGTGGTCTCCTGCCCTGGACGGCGGCGTCTTTCCCGGAGTCCTCAGCCGTGGCAGGGGGAGGGGCGCAGGAGGGAGAGGCAGGGAGCTGCGGCTCGAAGTGTAAATGTGATGATTGTTGTCTCTTTCACGGGAAGTAAATAAATCAGCCCGATGTAGATTCGAGAGGCGGCTGGTGCTGCTGTGTACTTACACAGCGTCCCGAGCCTGGCCTCTTCAGGGCCCTTCAGACGTTGATTCATTACGCCGTCCGGCGCCCACGAGGGCGGGGGTGGGAGAGTTATTATCCCTCCTCTAAAGCGAGGGGCCGAGAGAGGCCACGAGGCGGTGAGCTGGGAGTGGAAGACAGCAGTCCCAGCCGCACGCCGCGTGTCTCCGCCACTAGATCATGCTCCACTTAGAAGCAAGTAATTGTCAGGTAACCTATTTTTCGGGGGCTAATTTCAGCATATGAGGACTTTGTCTCCTCTGTATATTTCTTTGCCTGAAAAATGTATGAGTTTATGGAGCAGGAAAGGACGACGCTAACCATGTGCCGCGCTTGTCCGGGGAATGAGGGTTCAAGCGAGAGACGGCAGGAGGATCTGACCCACCCCAGCCCCACGTGGATGAACGCTTGGAAGGGGAAATGCCTGGTATAGGTGGGTTCGTGAGGCTTATGGCCTGGGGGTTCGTGAAAATGTGGATCCGAAATTGTTTTCTCGTTAGGAATATGTTGACCAAGTGTCGTGAGGAAGGGCTGAGCCCGGGAGAGGTAGGCAGATGCTTCGGCCGTGGGTTCTGCTCAGCTGCCCTGCTGAGACTGGTGGAAAGGCAGCTGGGGTTTGCAAATGGGTGGGAAGTGCCTGAGTCTTTGTCATCCCAGGCCTGGAGTTCAGCCGACTGTAGGATGGGAGAGCCGGGACGCGAGGAAAGGAGGGGATTCAGACCCAGGAGGGGCAGCATGTGGGAAGAATTCTTTGCAGCTCTGTTGCCATGTCCTGGGCGGTCCAGGACCCTCCCGGCCCCCCAGCTCTCCTGGGTGCCCGAGAACGGGAGGTGAGAGCACACGGGTTGCCGCTGGAGCTCTGTCGTGTGCGTTACCAAGCAGCAGCTGAACAGAGGAAACTGCCTGCCACGTCCCCGAAGGCCAATTTCCTCCTGCACCAGCACGTGTGCAGAGCCGGCACCAAGTCCCACGAGTCAGGGTGGCTGTGGCCCAGCGCCTCACTGATGGCACGGCAGATGGGTGCAAACCAGCACCCCCAGGCACCCGAAGGAAGACACACCTGGGCACGCCCGCCGGGGCATCACTTCCACCCCTCGTGTGTCCACGAAGGGGAGAGGAAGCTGTAGCAAGTCTCGCCCCTGCTTACTTAACCCAAAGCAGCAGGGCCCAGACGGACCCCAGCTATATCCGGCAGGCCCTGTGGGGACATAACGGTCCCTGTTTAGCGCTGCGGCAGGTACTCGCCACCGTTATAGCTATCTGACGTGCAACCGCTCCCCCTTTCCACTCCTTCCTTTCATTCCCTCCCTTCTCCTCCCCCTCTTCGCTCGCTCTCTTTTTTTCCTCACTCGGCCTCTCTGCTGAATTCTGCATTGACATCAGCACTTCCAAAAACAACAACAAAGGAAAGTAGGTCACTGGCAGTTCCAGGTCGGAGCTGCGCCCTGGTGTCAGCTGACTCAGGGGTGCGCCCGTCTCACGGACCGAAGAGGGACGCCCCAAACTTTGTGCCGGCTGCCTTGCAGGCGGAGTTGGTCCCCACCCCGTATTCTTAGGTGGAAGGGGAGGTATGTGCGCGTGTAGTGTGTGTTTGTGCAGTGGCTCACGGAGGGAGCAACATTGGGGTTCCTGTACTGAGGGCAAGACTCTACTCTGTCCTGGTCCCGGTGTTGGGATTCAGGGACCCGGGGTACACACACCTGGTCTTGTGAGTGGGAGGCCAGCCTGCAAACACCCAGGTTTATTCCCCTGCATGTATGTGCACAGGCCTGGCAGCTCTGCCTTCTCTGCCCTGTTCCTTGGGGGCTTCGCACGTAATATTGCCTCTGCTCTCTGTGGTCATGAAACTCCCAGTTCTACTTGAAAGATTACCCAACACGCTAATTGGGACTCCTGCTATGATTAAAAAGAAATTTCAGATTAGAACCACCATGCCATAGAGCTCAGGAAGAAAACAGCTCTTTATAAACCCAGCAGGAGCAGACTTGAAGGTTGTTTTTTTTTTCTAACTTGGAAGGAAACTGCATTTTGCTATTGTTTTGCCCGCGAGAATGAGTCAAGTACAAATAGCCACTAGGTATGGTCTGAACCATAAAGAGAGGGGCACTTGTGAGGAGATAAAATTGCAGCTCGCCCCCCTTTTTAATACAACAACCATAAAGGAGTTATCTCTGTAAGCCTGGATCCTGCCTCGGCCAGCACCTCTGGTCTCCTGACTCCGGAGATGCCTCCGTTCATTCTGGGTCAGCCTTTGCCCGGGATAAAGCTTTTATGAGCAGCCGAGGGTGAGGCGCACATTTCAATCAAGCTCCCTGAAGCGATTAGCTCTGCAGGTCCCCAGAGGTGGCTGGGGGGGGTTGGGGGGGGTTAAGCTGTGGTCAGTGAGAGGCAGGCACAGAACGAGGACCGCACTTCTGAATGCTTTCACCTGCAGGGCTGCACGCCTCACACGGATACTTTTAGACCTCAGAACCTTGGACAGCAGCAGGCACACACTGAACTAGGCCCCCTGGGCATCTTGCCTTCTAGACCAGCACCCCTTGTTTCAAAAGGGAAAAAGTCCTCCCCCAACTCTTTCCTGACCATCAGCCACAGCCACCCCCCAGGCAAGACTCGTAAACTTTTGTTTTAAATGTTTATTTATTTTTGAGAGAGAGACAGCACAAGCTGGGGGAGGGGCAGAGAGAGAGGGAGACACAGAATCCGAAGCAAGCTCCGGGCTCCGAGCCGTCAGCACAGAGCCTGATGTGGGGCTCGAAATCACGAGCTGTGAGATCATGACCTGAGCCGAAGTCGGGCGCTTAACCGACTGAGCCACCCAGGCGCCCCAAGATTTGCAAACATTATGTCAAACCCAAACTCTCCTCAGAGGGAACCATTTGGCTTTATGTAAATAAATATCTCCTCAATATTGTCTTCATTAAAAGACCCAAGGAAAGAACATCAATGTTTGCTGATGGAAAAGTAAGAAACGTCTTTATGGGTAATTGGTTAATTATTGCAGATAATTGTCTGCAAATAATGGAGAGGCAGGTAAGAAAGAGGAAGGAGGCTATTCAAAGGGGCTCACAGACCCCTGAGTGGGGTGAGGTTGGGGCCGGGAGAGTGGGGGGCAAGGACCACACTGCCGGCTCCTCCAAAACCCCCATTCCCAGAGTTTAGCATTCCTCAAAGCAGTAAGCCTGCAGAAAGAATTTGGAGGGCCTACCTGGGGTGGACAACGTTTATCTGGCCAACTGGAGACACTGAGAAGTGGCAAGCCGTTATGCACCAAACATTTAGTTTATAAAAGAAAGATCTTTTTAGGACACCCCCTCCCTCTCTCACCCAAAAACAGGGACACAATTTCAGAATAAAGGATTATCTTTAGATTGAATAAATTTGGCTTAATGAAAAGCTCGCTACATTAATATTTCATTGCAAATCGGTAGAATCGCGATCCCAGGCCCCTCTGGTCTTCCAACTGGCGTTTGGAAACCACCCGCTGCTGCTTCTGCCCTGTGGCCGCAGCTCTTTGGAATAAAGAGGAGGCAGAGAGCCTGGGTTTAAAACGCTGTCGCTGTCTTCTTCTGGTAGTTTTCGCCCCCTTTCCCTTGTGTGTGTGAGAGGGAGTGGGGAAGTAGACGATGTGGCCAGAGCCAAATGGGTTGAAAGGACAAATTAGTCAAGAATGACTATTTCCAGGGCACCTGGGTGGCTCAGTCAGCTAAGTGGCTGACTTTGGCTCAGGTCATGATCTCAGGGTTCATAGTTTCGAGCCCCACATCGGGCTCTGTGCTGACAGCTCAGAGCCTGGAGCCTGCTTCAGATTCTGTGCCTCCCTCTCTCTCTCTGCCCCTCCCCTTCAGAATGCTCTGTCTCTCAAAAATAAATAAACATTAAAGAAATTTAAAAAAAAAGGATGAGTATTTCCATCACAGCCTTCGTGGCTTTTCCTGCCTAGGTTGCCCTTGCAGCCAGTGACGTCATCCCAGAGGCAGAGTGCCACCTGTGGGTCAGGGTGGGAAGCCGCAGCCACGCTGAGGACTACCTGGAGGTGTGCTTAGGGACTGTCTACACCCCAAGTCTGAAATCTTTCCCAGGGTCTGATGAAAATCTCTCTCTGGGGGCGCCTGGGTGGCTCAGTCGGTTAAGCGCCCAACTTTGGCTTAGGTCATGATCTCGCAGTTCATGAGTTGGGATTCTAGGTTTCTTTCTCTGCCCCTCCTCCATTCGCTCCGTCTCTCTCTCTCTCTCTCTCTCTCTCTCTCTCTCTCTCAGGAAAAGAAAGAAAGAAAGAAAGAGAGAGAGAGAAAGCTCTCTCTAGAAACCCTCACATTTCCAGAAGGATTTGCATCAAATTCCAGGTTTGACTGATGGACACCTTCCTCCCTCATCCCCCCAACCTTGGCATGGCCCCTGGTGAAGAACCCTGAATTTCTGAGTCCAGTGATAAATGTACAGTTAAAATTCTAATATTTCATTCAGAAATATCCGACCAAAATGTGGCCATATCTTTATCTCTGTCAGACGCTTTGGTGTTTTTTCCCCTTATCGAAATTGCTTAACTATAAGAAAAGCCTACCCAAATAGATAAAGTACACATCATTAGCTAAAAATAAAATTAGAATGGAAAAGACAAAATAACATGATGTCCTACAGGAAGTTACCGTTGGGGAAAACTGGGTAAAGATATATGGAACCTCTCTGTACCTTTGTTTGGTGGGGGGACAACTTCCTATGCACCTAAAATTATTTCCAAACAAAAAGTCTTTTAAAAATGGAAAAGAGTTGGGGCGCCTGGCTGGCCCAGTCTATATAGCATGCGGCTCTTGATCCCAGGCTGGTGAGTTCAAGCCCCACCCTGGGCATGGAGCGTACTTAAAAAAAATAAAAATGACACTTGTTGGGATGAACGCTGGGTGTTCTATGTCAATCAATTTGAAAATAAACTATTTAAAAAAATGAAAAAGGAAACGAGTTTTACTAAAATCAATTGTAAAAGGTTATAGCATCACCTAGGACAAATTAATATACGAATCAGTGGTTGCCTGTTCATTTCTTTTGCCAATTTCCTATTAGACAGTTTAGAATTGGATACAAAATTTTAAAATTCATGAAAATATTCCAAACAAGCAGAGCAGACATGTTCGACTGAACATCATGATGATGATTTTAAGTCAGTTTTCCAAATGAACGAATGGAAAGAAAACACGAATTCCCAGAACAGACTTAAGGTTCACAAAAAAGTGTGAATCGAGGCCAGAAATCAGTGACCAAAAATGCCGGAAGCACAAAGAGTTGTAAAAACAATGCAGCCACTTGAGGGGGACCATGAGGAAGGTACCTGCTTTCGGTTTATACATGGGGACCCCCAGGGCAGAGACTGTCAGCTTCCAGTAGCCCTTTGCCCACTGTCTTCCTCTTGCATGGTCGGAGGGGGTCCCCCACACGGCACCTGCAGGGGGAAGGACCACGAGGCCAGGTCTTCTGTCTCTGCCCTCACTGTTAGAGTCCACTGCACTTTATGGGTCCTTTCGGAAAAAGGGGCCCTGCTACAGCTGTCGAGAAACTGTTGAGGGCGCCTGGCTGGCTCGGTCAGTGGAGCACGCACCTCTTGATCTCGGCGCTGTGAGTTCAAGCCCCATATGGGATGTAGCGATTACTTAGAAATAAAATCTTTAGGGGCACCTGGGTAGCTCAGTCAGTGGAGCGTCCAACTCTTGATCTTGGCTCAGGTCATGATCTCGCGGCTGCGGGGCGCCCACGTGGGGCTCAGCTCTGATAGCGCAGAGCCTGCCTGGGATTCTGCGTCTCCCTCTCTCTCTGCCCCTCCTTTGCCTGTTCTCTCTCTCTCTCAAAAAAAATCATAAGAAAGAGAGAAGGAAAGGAAGAAAGAAAGGAACGGTGGACACCACTCAGGCCTTCGTGGGAGTTTGCTGTCACTGCACTCCTGTCGTTGGTGGAAAGGAAGGCAGAGAGCACGGTTCTGCCGGCTTCTTCGATCACCAGGTTGGTGACCCCAGGGACCTATTTTGGGAAAGCTGAAGGGCTCAGGAGAGCAGAGAACTGCTAGGAGAAACTCCTGGTTTCCTCTCGGAGGGGGGGGGGGCGTTCGCAAATCAATTCTTCTAAGCTTGAAGTTCCTGGGGGTGGGAAGGAAGTGACGGCCCCCCCAGGGTGATCCCGCTCTTGGCCATGGGTCACGCACATGGAGTGGGATCTTGCACTTGGGGGAGAAGGCAGCCCGGACTGCGCTGGGGAAGAGCCCCTGCCTGGGACTTAGAAGCACAGGTTTGAATAAGCGGGAGGCCCATCTCTTCATCTGTGAAATGGGGGTTCCGATCAAACCTCCTCAGAGGTGACACTTCCCAGTTAGTAATGAGGTTGTGTCTCCCAGGGGGCTTAAAAAAGATCAGAAATACTACCCAATATGAGGAGGAAAGAGCTGCCGGAAGACAGGGCCGTGGTCTGGCGGGAGCCGTGTTGCAGCTGAAGTGGGTCAGGGACTGAGGGATGAAGCATCTGTGAGTGGGAAGGCCGGAGGCGGTGGGGGCGGTGGGGGCGGTGGGGGCAGCTCCGGACCAGGCCCCGGGGAGGCCGCTGCCAGTGCTGAGCCCAGTGTGAGGCTGGCAGGAGAGGGGAGAGAGCTGGAACCCAGTGCCCCGGATGCACCGCCTCTGAGGCCAGGAGGGTCGTTCTGGAGCAGAGGCGGGAGGACAGTGGGACAGATCTGGGACTGGGGGGCAGCTTGGAGGCGCGGTGGCCACAGCAGCTGTGCCTACGACAACTTCCGGCCGAACGCCAGGCCCCACCTGTCCCCCTTCTGTGGGTGCGGAGCTGGGAGCCAAGTGGGGCCCAGCCAGGGTGGGTGTGCGCCTCTTTCCCGTGAACTCAGGCCACGGCTGGCAGGGACGCAGGTGGGGAGGTGAGCCTGCGGGAGCTTCCGGAAAGGGGGCTGGTGTGGAAATTCAGAAAAGCCTGTATCTTAGCCTTGCAAAGTGCCAGACGCTCGGTGGCACTTTAAATGCTACAGATAAAAAGTGCGAGACTCTCCGGGCGGCCGCCGAGACGACGGGTCAGGGACCTGAGGCCTCTGAGGCTCAGACGCCAGGATAAAGAATAAAAACACCTTGGAGACCCCTGTGACCCGAGCATGGGGGGAGAATGTCAATGCAGCCCAGCCGGCCGGGAGCTCAGAGCTGAGAGGCACAGGGTCAAGGCTCAGTGGGAAGCGTGGAGGCCCCGGGGCTCCGGCCAGAATCAGCTCCCTCATCCCTGATGGACGGTCGCCAGTGGGTGGGGAGAGTCGGTGACCACCCCCTGACCACCCCTCGTGTAACCAAATAAAAGGGCCAGCAGCTGGAAGGTAAGCCCCTCGTGGATGGGCACTCTTGTCCCCTGGCATTCCAGGGCCTGCTGGGCCTTGCTCGGGGTCGGAGACCAGATCTGTGCACAGGCTGAAGGTCCCATGCTCAGCTGCATGAGGGACGGTGACAGGACGTGGTGGCTGAGCGACACGTGCGTGCCTGCACATGCAAAAGGTCTCTCTCCCTGTTTCACCCTCCTGTCTGTCTGTCTGTCTGCATCTTTCCCTGCCTCTGACGCCTCGGTGACGTGACCGCCCCCTAGCCTTGTGCTTCTTCGTGTCTCCTAGCGACACAGTGTGTGTGCCCCCTCTGGGGTCTCACTCAGACTCCTCCACCTTCCCTTGCCCGTCCGGTCCACGCCTGACCCCGTCCCTTGTCCCAATGGGTCCCTCGCTGGACTTGTCCTGCTGCCCCTCCTCACCATGAAAGTCTTACTTGGTGACTAACCCTGTCGTCTCTCTCTGGGCGGAAGGGTGAGTGGCCACCTGGGGGCTTCGCCAGTCGCCGTCAACCGCCGTTCGCAGGGCATCGCTGTCTGACCTGTGACCGTCCCCGAAGCTGGGCCGGGCAGGGCTCGTGATGCGGAGCCAGGGGCGGGGGGAGGGGGGCCCTCGGAGCACCCGCGTGTCCTTCCTTACGGCCTCCTGGGGAATGGGACTTACAGAGGTGGAAGAGCTTCCTACATCTCTCGCTTCCTGTCTCTTTTCTGAGGCCCTGAGACGGAGCAGCAGAAGCCGTGGCTGGCAGGGTCCCCCGGGGATGCCTGGGTGAAAGAGGAGGGGGTGGCGTCGAGTCTCAGCCAATTTGGAAAGCGCTGTGACCCAAGCACATTTTGCAGCGAGAGTGTCAAATTCCACCGTGCGGGCATGCCATTAGTGTGCACACTGCCACACAGTAATCCGCGACACAAAAGGCACAGCCTTCCCCACCCCACCGGTGCTTAGAAACTAACAGCCCTAATGAGCAATGAGAGAGAGAGGGGGCAGGCCGCATCGGAGCCGGCTGCTGCCGGCTCTTGGAGGAGGCTGACCCACTTCTTTCGGAGGTAAGAGGCCTTGTGGACCGGCCCACTGAAATGCCACTTGAATCAGCCACCGCTACCTGCACAGGGGTCTCTTTTGTTCTCACCTCTGCCTCGCTGCTCTGGGAGGGAGCCCTGTTGACAAGGCACGTGCCTACTCACTTGGCTTTCGCCTGGGGCGTCCTCGGTCCCTTCGCCCAGGGGACATTTGAGGACCATAAGCCTCCCTGAGTCCAGCGGCCCCCTTGAATGAGACAGGTGAGGACAGTCTAAGGGAGAAGGTACCGGTGGCCACGCCTCAGGCTGAGCCCCCGTTTTCTCCTGCCTTTTCGATTGTGTGGGGAGTTCTTTCACCAACCATAGATGTTTCTGTATATCTTCTCGGAGCCTGTATTTATTCACAGCCTGCGAAGGGGAGACCGTGAGATTTCTTCCAAACGCGCCGTGAGTTAAAAGGGACAATTAGGGGAGCAGAAAGAGATATCGAGCATGGAGCTGTAAAGGATATTTTAATGCACAATCAAAGGGTTCTTGAGATATTTTCCAAGTAGACAGAAAGTATAAGAAAATTGGTCCATTAGAAGCTGATAGCGGGGATTGGTGACGTGGGGTGGAGGGACGGCTGACAGGCTGACGCCCTACTTAGAGGAAGGTGAGCCCAGAGAGCCAGACGGGGAGGAGGTGAGCCAGAATGTGGGCACGGCCAGGTCAGGAGGCTCAGCAATAGATGTTGGCCTGGACGCCATCAAAACGTACACTCACCTCAGTCAATCAAAGCATGTGTACAGAGAAAGGCTGGCGTCCTCCGGGTGAGTGTGCAGTAGGGCCCTGAGGAGCTGGGCCCCAGAAGGGACCAGTGGGGACAGCCTGGGGGGTGGTGAGAATATGACGGAAGGTTGGCTGCTGCCTCCAGGAAGCCCTCGCAGCAAACATGTCCTCTCCAACCCCGGGGCCTGCATCTCATCCTCCGAGAAGCTTTCCCGGCCACCCCCGCCGGCCCCCTCAAACTCGCCCGCAGGCCTTCTGGAACTGCATTGGCCATGGGGGCAGAGCGCTGGGGGATTAGTTAGGTGACAAGTAAACATTTGCTAAATGGGGTTCTTGGCTCCCTGGTAATGAACAGCCCCTATGGGGAGAGAAAAGGGGAGATGCGGTCTGGGGGCGGGGGCGCGGTTCTAGGCATTGCTGACGGTCAGCCAAAGCGGGCACAGGTAGACGTGGCCGTGGCCGTGCCTGGGAGCGAGGGAGGGACTGAGGGCTGAGCCTGCGTGGATGGGAAAGGGGGAGGCACGGGAGACGGAGCGGCTACGGGGTACTTTCTGAGCCTGGAAGCAGCAGGTGTCTGGGAATGGGACTCTGGCCCAGGCAGCTTTCCAGGGAATGCTCCAGCTTGCTGGCACGAGGGAGGGATCTGGCTGAGCAGAAGAGGCAAGCTGGGATGATGAAGCCCACTGCTGAGGAACGTTGGCGAGCACGCCACGAGTGGGGACCGCGTGCCTGGAGAAAGGTCGGGGAGTGGGGCCGGGGAAGAGGACCGCAGAGGGGGCCACACCTTCACTGCCGAATAAATCCAAGTCCCCGAGTGAGACTCTCCTCAGCCTTCCCCTGGCCAGGCTCGTCTCCCACGCCGCCCCCGCTCCCCCCACCCCGGGGGTTTCCAGCCCTCGACTCACAGCTCTTTGCCGATACCCCAAACCAGCATGGGGCCACTGTGGCCCTCTGGCCCTCTGCCTGG
This sequence comes from Paguma larvata, assembly GCA_030068075.1. Taxonomy (NCBI): domain Eukaryota; kingdom Metazoa; phylum Chordata; class Mammalia; order Carnivora; family Viverridae; genus Paguma; species Paguma larvata. The sequence continues at coordinate 9,869,742 of CM057843.1, forward strand.
AAAACTCCCCACACTCTCCTTTGACCCCCTCCTCGTCCTCTGAGAGCCACGGGGTGTCGCCCCCTCCTTAAAGTCCTCCTGGACTGTCCTCCCCCCAGCTGCCTCTCTCATGATGGGGGGGGCACTAACAGTGCATAGGAGAGTTGCATCTTCCTACTGATCTGTCCCCAGAGCCTGGGCCAGTGGCTGGCATGTGTAGGCCCCTGATCAGCGCTTGTGGAAGGAAAGGTAATGCGCCAACTGAACTCTAGGGTCAAGGGAAGAGCTTCTGTGCAGAGCCACCGAGGCGACCAGCGGCCACCAGCCCCTCCCCCAGGCCACCCCCTAGAGCGGAGAGCTGTGTGGCAGGAGGGGACAGAGGGATGAGAGAAGACGGCTCTCCCCCAGGGCTCGGGGGAGGTGCTGAGCGAAGACAGCGGAGGGGCTGGCCCCATGAGGAACGAAGGAGGGGTGGCCTCAGCCCCTCGGAGGAGGACAGGATTCCCGGGGGCAAGAACCCACGTCTCCCTTCCCCGAACCACCCAGGAGGGACGCGGCGTCTAGCCCCTGGCTTGTCAACTTGCTCTGGTGCTCTGGGCAATGGTGTCATCGTAACCGCGTAGCGCGGGAGCTGCTGAGTGACAAGTGATGTCATCCACAATAGAGCTGCTTTTATTCCCTCTGCCTCTTAGGGGAGAAAGCTGCTAAAAATACACCTGGCGTCCTGGGCCCCTCCGCCTTGCCTCTAATAACAGTCGGCAACCAGAGACCGTGCCGCACTTGACAGAAGCGGATCATTTATAAAACATTAGCATCGCTTGTCCTGACATTTCACTTTCATATTACAGGACTAAGTCTTGTAAAAAAAAAAAAAAAAATTTAATAAAGTGCTCGGACTCTTGATTTTCCCACTGAGGGCCTTGCTGTCTAAAGTTGGAAATGAAGTCAACAACATAACAACGTCCTCGGGTTCCAAGGGACAGCTGGGCCCCGGCACTGGCCTGGGTAAGAGCAGGCAGGCCGCTGGAGAGGGGACGGTTTGTTCTGCCGTCACCGAACTCCCTTTAGGGCATATACGTTTCCAGCTCTGGACTGAGGAAGATTTGTCCAGCTGGGCCTGAAACCACGGCCCTCCCCTCTCTGTCTAGAGAGCTGCCTCCTTTCTCTGAAGCAAGAGAGGCAGGGGCAGCCTCCAGACCCTGTCCGCCGCCATCTGGGCGGGTCCCTGGCCTCCTGGAAACCCCAGGGGAGTCCCAGGAACTGGCAGCTCCCTGCCCGCCGCTCCTGAGCCCTCGAAGAATCGGCAGCTCAGGTGCTGCGGGTGAGGCTCTTGGGCACAGGCCAGGAAGGACCCGGGACCAGCCTGCTCCAGGGAGAGCCACAGGGATCGGGCTGACCCAGCACAGCCAGAGTGTGAGAAGTGTGGTCACGTTCTGTGAGGGCAAGGGAAGAACCACGGAACGGAGAACAAGTGTGTGTGTATGAGTGTGTGTGTGTGTGTGTGCGTCCCAGTGAGTCAGAGTGGCCCCTGCCCCACACGGCTCCTCCCGCCAACACACGAGCTGTGCCCGGCCAGCCTCGCCCACCCCACGAAAGCCTGGGATCGGCCGCCATTTCAGGAATGCGCGGTTAGGAAATGAGAAACGGGGTTCTTGTCCAAGAGAAATGCTTTTATTATTATTTTTCTCTCTTAATTGGATTCGGTGTTTCTTGTTCCTCACACACATCCTCTCTGGTGGGGAATTCAGGTTTGTGCAAAGCTCAAAGGACCTCCTGGGGCCCTGGCTGGCAGCACGGCCAGACTTGACCAGAGCCGCTGTCCCCCGTTTGGGCTTGCCTGCTCCACTCCCTGCACGCCCCCACTCCTGACCCCTGAGTCTGCCCCCCCCCACCTCTGCCCGTCCCTGGGCATCTTCGGAAGGGCCAGGAGGGACGGGGCCTCCGTTAAGCAGAAGTGCCTGAGATGGTTCTTGAAATGCCCTCTTTGTCCCCCTTCTGCTAAGGCCACCTGATGCTTTCCCTCCCGCCCACCTACACGGGACCCTTGCTGGGATGGCCATCAAAGAGCCTCAAGGAAAAATTTAGCAGCTGAGCCATGCTGGAGGCCTGGGCCCGTGCCCGGAGTCTCCCCGGCCTGTCCAGACCGTCGCTGGCACAACGCTAGGCCGACGGCACCTGCCCAGCCTGTTGGGCTAACACCGTGGATGCCGCCTGCACGTCCGCAAAAGAGACCCAAAGTCCCTTCCTCCCCGTTCTCCGTCAAGCTCGGCCCCAGGGCCTGGCTCTCTGATGTCCAATGAGCTGCTTCTCGCTTCGCACCCTGCCGACAACAGCGAGTACAGTGGGGGTTCCGGGGTGCCCTGGGGCGGCAGCTGGACGTGTGTTGCATATAAAAACAAGGTGATGCTCTAAGCATCTAAGAAGATTGGTCCCCTGACGTGATTCTTGCTGCCTCCCCTTCTCCCTGACTCTTCCCACTGGCCCTTTGCCCTAGGCCCTGGCAAGCCCAGGTTACACGGTGACTGTTGTTGCCAGGTTGGGATTTTAGACAAAAATCCCGTAACTCTTTTCTTGCTAGAAATCACCAAGACGATCCTTAGTTCAACAGATAATAGTTTTCCGTATAGTTTATAAACACGAGAAGACGTACAGTCTGGTGGGGGAGTGGGGCGGGGGCGGGGCCTGTGCATTTGCGTGTATATATATGTAGAGAGTGTGTATATATATAAGTGGACGTAGTTATAAAACTGCACCTCCTGTGAGAGCCTCACTGCCCTTGAGACAGTTCTAAATTTCAGCCTCTGATGATCTTTCCTTTGGTAATTGGTTCTTGGACCCCGGAAGCTGGGCCTGGGTCTGCCAGGGGAGCCTGAGACATCAGGAATGAGGCCTTGCCCCCGAGGGAGGGACCGAGGGTTGGATTTAGGGCAGGCTGACTACGTGGCCTCAGGCAAGAGCCAAAATGCCACCTGCTCCTGTGCCCCCAGATGGCTGGTCGACCCGGCCTCTTGGGTGAGCCTCGTCTCTTCTCCTGAGTCCTGCTTCCTCCAGGAGTGGCAGGGGAGGGGGGTCCCTTCAGACCTCTCCGGTGACCAGGATTCCACAGAGCCCGGCTCCTGCGGGGCACCGTCCCATGGTTGCTAATGAAGGATTCATTTTGCGTGCTGTTAACCGCCTCGCCGGATGGATGGTGTCCGTGGGCGCTCGGCGGGGCCTGGCCGGACGGCAGGGTGTGGTGCGCCAATCCCGTCCCACTCGGGGCTGTACACTTTGGGTTTATAATCCACCGGGCAGGGCCCAGACAGCAGCCAAAGACTTCATCAGCCTTTGCCTGACACCCAGCAGATCCCCCACTTGTTAAAAAAAAGAAAAGAAATTCTGTTCCTTGGTGGACATTGGCAGTGCTGGGTGCTGGCGCCCCGGGTCCTCAGCGGAGAGTGACCACCAGCCCCAGTATCCAGGCCAGGAGCGAGGCCCCCAGGGAACTGCCCGAGGAGGCCTGCTGCACCCCGCTGGGGGCACGGATGGGGGTCCTGCGGGCACATTTGCCCTTCCTCTTGGGCCGCGCCGTGGGCATCATGTCGAAGCTGAACTTGTGCTGGTAGTCGGGGGCGTAGTCCTGCAGCTCGTGGGCCTGCTTCCCGGCGCCCGCCTTGGACACCTGGTTGCGATTCCTGTGGCTGGTGCAGTTCTTGCCCGGCTTCCTGTAGCCCGGCCGGGAGCCCGGCAGGTGGCCGTGCGGGTGGCCCTTGTCCCTGGCGGGGCCGTGGGGCGGGTAGCGTTCCTTGCGGGCGGCCCTGTCGGTGGTGGTGAGCGTGTGTGACTTGATCTGGTGCGGGGACGCCGGCCCCGTGCAGTTCCGGAAGTCCTCGGCCCTCAGCAGCTTCAGGTCCTGGCCCTGTCGTGACTCGGGGGACGCGCAGGGGACGGCGGAGCTGGAGCCGCGGAATCTCCGCAGCCATTCCCACAGGGAGTGCGCCCGGCAGCCGCAGTCCCAAGCATTCCCATTGAGGCGGAGGAACTCCAGGGCCGCCAGGGGGGCCAAGCAGTCGCCCTGCAGCTCAGAGAGACTGTTGTTGAAGAGAAAGAGGGTGGTCAGCCTGCGGAGGTCGTGGAAAGCCTTGTGGTGGACCCACTGCAGCTGGTTCTCGTGCAGCAGGAGCCGGTCCAGGTTCACCAGCCCCCGGAAGGTGTCCTGGCCCAGGCTCCACAGCTTGTTGCCGTGGAGAAACAGGTGGCTGAGGTTGACCAGGTCCACGAAGATGTCGTCCTGGAGGTACTCAATGTGATTGTCCTGCAGGTAGAGGTACTGCAGGCTGTGCAGGCCACCGAATATGCCTGCCGGCAGGGCACTGAGCCCGCACTTGTAGAGGTAGAGGGCGTGGAGCTTCACCAGGCCCTGGAAGGTCTCCGGGGCCAGCGTCCGCAGCTGCCGGTTGTCGCCGAGGTCCAGCTCCTCCAGGTGCACGAAGCCCTCGAAGGTGTTGGGGTCGATGTAGGTGATGTTGTTGGAGTAGATCCACAAGGTGACCATGGCGGGGCTGAAGTGGCCCTGCTGGAGGAGGGTGATGCGGTTGTTCTGCAGGAAGATGCGCTCGCTGTCCTCCGGGATGCCCTCGGGGATGGCGGCGAAGTTGTGCGCCTGGCAGCTGACCGTCATGGGTGCCGGGTAGCACACGCAGTCCCGCGGGCAGCCGCCGCCCAGGGGCAGCTCCCCGGCCAGCAGCAGCAGCAACAGTTCCACACAGCACCCTGGCGGGGAGACAGAGCACAGCCGGGTCAGGGTCGGCCCGGGGACGCGGGGGCCGGACGGGATGCGGGGGCCGGTGGGTGCGCCAACCCTCCTCGGCCGGGCTCTGTCCTGGGCTGTGCCGCCGAAGTCAACGGTCTGGGACCGAGCCCCCTGGGGGTTGGGGGGGGGGGTGAGGCCCAGAGGGGAGGAAGGCAGGGCTCGGCCCGAGCCAGGCCCCCACCTGGCGGGAGATAACACTCTGGCGCCGCCCCTGTCCTGGAGGTTCGGTCCCCAGCCTGGGCCGCCTGGAGAGCTCGGGCCGCCCGCCGTCCCCTTAGTCCCGCCCCTCAGCCCCAGCCCCGCCCCTCAGGCTCGTTCAGCCCCGCGGGGGGCGGGGTCACAACCCAAGGCCACAGAAGCCAGCCTCTGTTCCTGTTCCAGCGGCCACCCACTCGCTGTTACCCACGGGAACACGTTATCCACACGTTATCCACGTGAATAGTGGTGCAGACTCCTGGTCTGACCAAGTAAACATACGGAGGCCTGAGGAGCCTCTGTACTTAATTCTCAGTAACAAGGAAAGCTTGCGTGCGAGTTCGTCGCAAAAGAGGCCTCATGTCCCGCGCCTCCCGCGTCCTCAAATATATGACAACTCTCCGGGCCTCAGTTTCCTCATTTCTAAGTAATAATACTAGTCCCCTCCGGCGCTGCGAGGATGTACTAGGAGGACCCATGTGTGGGGACTGGGGGACGCATGGGGCGGCGGGGCTCTGGGCCCCCCAGGAGCTAGCTGCCAGAACGAGGCTGCGCCCCATCGGGTCCATCTTCTGGCCTCTCCCCTCTCCCCACCTGACTCCCGGGCCATAGCTGCAAACCAGCCCTAGCCTCTCCACCGTCCCGAGCATTTCCTCTGTAGCTTCCCTCTAATTGGGCATTAATTAGGCATTCGTTAATGGATCCTTAAAATAATTTATTTTCGGATGTGTCCAGCCTGTGGTCGGATAATAGCCCCGTGCTCATTATCGGAGCAGCCTCATTATGGACGGTCATCATTACCTGCCTTTTTCCAGGGTCGCAGCTGCCCCAGGCTGCCCGGCAGGCGCGCCGGCGTGGGGGGAAGACAGGCTCCAGGCGGGTAGACCCCCCACCCTGCAGGGCCAGGCAGCCATCTCATCCCGGCCTGGGTTGGCCTCTTGCCCGTCCCTTCTGGCTTGGGTCCCTCGGGAGAGGTCAGTGCCGCGGGCAGCTCAGCTGCGTCTCCCTGCCGTCAGCCATGCCCAGAGCATGTAGAAAGAACCCACGCTCCCGGCCGTTCTCAGACCCGCCCCCCTCCTGGCCTCACAGGGGCCACCAGGCCAGGCTCCCAGGCCCTGCTGCTGCCCTCGCCTGCGGGCAAGCTCAGGCGGCCTAGCCACCACCCCCTCATTCCTGGCAGAAATGGCATTGTAAATAATAAGTGACAGTTCCCAGCTGTTGGGAGTTATGGGCTCCCAGAGAGTGGCAGCTGCTTCCTGTCCCCCCGTAATCACCCGGCTTCCACCAAACGTTTCCAACATAAAAATCATCGCATATAATTTCGTTTTTGCATAATTGGGTTCGGTTGCGATTTCAGAGCAATTATGACCTCGGTGGCAGTGGTGGTGGTGGTGGCAGTGCAGCTGTGAGGACCCTTTCTGGGTTGGGCTACGCTCTGTGTGGCTCCTGCAGTGTCTTCAGTCACCGCGACCATTGCACAGCCTGCAGGCTAAGCCCAAGGTCGGTGCCTCGGGAGCCTCAGTTTCCCTCTCTGTAACATGGGTAAGAGCTGATTACTATGCTAGCACGCTCCACGTGGAGACTCGGGTCTGACTTCCAGGCCCCCACGGCCCACCTTGGTCTGGCAGGGGGTCCCAGCCCTGCAGGGGGAAGCAAGAGTGTGAGGGAATAGGAGCCTAAACCCCAAGCTTCAGTCGACTCTCGGGGAGCCTGCCCGACGCCTCGAGCCTCCAAAAGCCAGGGCTGGGAAGAAGGGCCACCCCACACTGGCTGTGCCTTCCACAGAGACTGACACGCCCTTTCCCTACTCAGCTCGCACTCTTTACCCCTGCCCAGGCTGCTGTCTCCCAGGGACCCTGCCCCAGGGAAGCGGCCCCTGCCCTGCCCCTCCGTGGGGCGATCACAGTGCTCACTGTGCTGAAGGGGACCAGGCCACGGCCACGCACCTGTGCTTGTGGGACACAGAGTGTCACACCAGACCCTGGGGTGCGGGGGCTGCAAAGAAAGGCTTTCCCTGAAGTCTGGCAGCAGGGAGACACTCACCGTGGGGGCAGGGGTAAGCTGCGGCAGGCTCAGCACTAATACCGCTCGACATTTGTGCAGCTTATGAAGTTTACAAAGTACTTCTGCTCGCGCACCTCTGATCCTCAGAATTACTGTGTGGTCGTGGTGGGGTCTCCTGTCCCCTGACCTGATGATGGGGGCAGACGATGCCCGCTGTTGTGGCTATGTCTCCATACAGCCCCGGGGTTGGGGTTCTCTTAAATGTCCTCCGAGAAGATGGGGGACCCCATGGAGAGCCACACTCTTTCCCTAGACAGGTGCCCCAAGGAATTCTGGGGTATAGGGAAACCAGGTGGAGACCCCCCCCCCACTCCCGCTTGGGGGAGAACCCAAATCCCCAAAAATCTAGGCCTGGGCTGAGCAGCCAGCATGTGAGCACACTTTGGCAGGTGTGTCGGGCAAATGCAGGACCCAGGGCAGGAGCCACACATTCCTTCCTCCCAGAGGGGCCCAGGAGGAGGCAGGGACCTCAGCCAAAACGCTTGGAGCTGCTCTCCATCCTTCGGTACTGCCCAGATGCCAGGGACCCAGGCCAGGGAAGCTGCCCTCGCACTATCCCTGCCCCCTTCAGGGCGCTGGGGTGGGTCTCGCTGAGTCCGCTTCTCCACCCCGGAAGCTGGTCCCATCACCAAGGCCCTGGACTAGCCCTCCCAGACAAGCTCACCCACCTCTGGCACCCCCACCCGAGCCGGAGGGTGCCCCGGGGTCTGGATCGTCACCCTGCTGGGTTTCTCTCCAGACAGAAGCTGAAGCTCCTCCTGTGCCCCCTCCATGTGCTGGTAGGAGCCCCGACCCACTGATTGCCTGATTAATGTACTAACAAGGAGGCCGGTGCCTTTGCCGTGCATTTTAAGACTGCAAATTAGCAGCCATGTAAGTCTCTGTGGAGGAGCGTTGCGCCCCCTCCCATCTGCTTCCTCAGCCCCCTCCTGGGTGCGGCAGGGGTTCCTCTGCCTGAAGGGGCTGAAGAAAGCAAGGCTGGGCTTCACCCCTCCCCCTTCCTCGGCTCTCCCCCTCCACCTTCCCTCCAGGGGCATGCGCCGTACTCCCGAATCTCCTGGCCTGCCACACACCTGAGCTCACCTGAGGCTCTGCTGCCTCATTCATGCCTTCCTCCATTCAATATTTACCCTGAGTCCTGGAATGTCCAATGTGACAGGGCAAGGAGGAGCTGGGGACGAGCCGGGCGAGTCCTCCTGGGTTCATTAGCAGATGGGGGGTCTCACAATTCCAGGCAGTCTGACCAGGTGCCGGGGCCCAGAGCAGGTGTGTGTGTGTGTGTGTGTGTGTGTGTGTGTGTGTGTGTGTAAGAAGCGCAGGGAAGGTCCCTGCCGCCCCCACTCCACCTCCCCACTAAGCCCTCCGCTCCTGTGCCAGCAGAGAGGATACACAGTAGAGACGATATTGTTTACATATCCTCGTTCCCGCAAACCCCCAACCCTTCACCCGCTGGGCAGCGACCTGTGGGGGAAGGGGAAGTGGCCTGAGCATGGTCAGCACCTCACCCGGTCTACTCGCAGCCCTAGATGTGCTTATGCACGGTCCTGTGGGGACTGGACCTGGCAGGGTGGGTGGGAAGGGCATAACAGGTGGAAAGCACAGCATGTACAAAGGCACTGAGGTCGGGAAACAGGCAGTGTGCCCGCATCTTACCCCAGTCCCCCTCTCTCAGCCCCTAAGTAGCCAGAGCTCCCAAAGAAGCTGTAACACCAGCTCTGGTAGACTGGGGAAACCCAGGCCTGGGGAGGCCAGGGAGGTCCCCATTGGGACCAGCACTGACAGGACCCCTGTTCCGGTCCCAGGCCAGATGTCCAGAACAGCAGGGGTCCTGCAGCTTGCCCACCCTGGAAGCAGGAAGGGAGCTGACCAATGAGGACCCGGTCCCAAACACGCACCAGGTTCTCTGCATGGAATCCCCATGACACCACACCATCGCAGAGGAAATGAGGCACACACAGAGAAGTGGCTGGCCGCAGCCACACGGTGGGCGAAGAGGGTGGGGGAACCGGCCTCACCCCCCTGGCTTCAAATCCAGGAGCTCCAAGCTGCCCGGGGCAGGCAGGGCAGCCTCATCGGACCTGCAGCAGACCTCATCACACGTGCCCCCGACCTGAGTCTGGAACCTGCTGGCACCGAAGGAGCCACCTCTCTCTACACCCGCGCAGGGACAGCCCCACGGACTGGAATCTCCCCAAGGCCCCCGCGCAGGTCCTGAGACCTGTCAGCCATGTGGCCGATCCTGCTGGCTGCACGGGCCGAGCTTCCCCTCCCCCCTGCCCCGGCCTTGCTCCTCTCTAAGCCAATCGATGCTAACCGAATGGCTCTGCTGGTCAGATGACAGCCTCGGGCCAGGCTGGCGGTGCTCACGGAGCGACTGGCGCCCCAGGCCACTTGGCACTGTCCCCGCATGCCGCACCCAAGTGCAGGCCACTTCCTGTAGCCTGCGCCCCACCCCACCCCCCCACCAGCCCGGCCCAGCCCCGGAGACCAGGAAGCCGGCCTGGGCAGAGCAGGGCTCCCCACCTCGGCCCCGGCCACAGGTGCCTGTAATCCACCTGCCTCCCGCATCTCCTTCGGTCCAACGCAGTCTGCCCCCCAAGCCTCCGCCAGGAGCCTCGTCTCCGTCTCTGGGGAAGGCGGCTCCTTCGTTCTGGCTGCTCCGGTGAGAACTTCGGAGTCACGCCAACTCCTCTGTCTCGCCTCGTACCCGATCTGCCGGGAGTCCCGTGGGCTCAGCTCAGGACGTACCCAGAATCCACCCAGGTCTCCCGGCCGCCGCCCCGGCCTGGGCCCCCATCATCTCTGGCCCGGCCTATCGCCATCGCCTCCGGAGTGCTCCCCGGGCTCCCCGCCTTGCCCCTACATCTCTGTGACACAGCGGAAGTCTGAGTCAGAGCGTGCGGCGCCCCTGCTCAAACCCTCCCTGGCCCCATGGTGCTCAGTAAGACCTCCTAGTCCTTACTGGGGCCCCGGCTGCAGCCTCTCCTGCCTCCCCCAGCCTCTTCTTCCTGCTCTTCCTCACGTGCTGGGGGTGTCCTGCCTCCGGCCTCTTGCCGCTCCCTCCTCCTGGAGCACTGCCCAGGATACCCGCGGGGCCCCTGCCTTCACCCCGACATTCGGGTCTCTCCCAGGGTCACCTTCTTAGCCAGGCCTTCCTTAGCAGCCTGTTGTATTATTATTTAAAAATTTTTTTAGAGAGAGAGAGACCACAAGCTGGGGAGAGGAGTGGGGAAGAGAGAGAGAGAGAGAGAGAGAGAGAGAATATCCCAAGCAGGCTCCATGCTCAGGCTGGAGCCCGATGCGGGGCTCGATCCCACGACTCTGGGGTCACCACCCGAGCCGAAATCAACTCAGACGCTCAACCAACTGAGCCGCCCGGGCGCGCCTCCAGCAGCCTGTTCTATTCGGTTTTATTTCCCTCCCGAACATTTATCCACTTCTAATAAAGTACATCATTTATCTATTTACCTTGTTCCTTTTCTGTCCCCTCCCACTGAGTATCAGCTCTGCGAGGACAGTGATTTTGTCTGGTATGTTCCCTGCTGTGCCCCGAGGGCCTAAAACTAGGGTGCCTGGAACATAGCCATGTGTTTCTTTCTTTCTTTCTTTTTTAATTTTTTTTTTTTGAGAAAGAGAGAGAGAGAGAGACAGAGTGTGAGCAGGGGAAGGGCAGAGAGAGAGACACACACACAGAATCCGAAGCAGGCTCCAGGCTCTGAGATGTCAGCGCACAGCCCGATGCAGGGCTCGAACTCACAAACTGTGAGATCATGACCTGAGCCGAAGTCAGACGCTTAACTGACGGAGCCACCCGGGTGCCCTGTCTTGTGTTTCTTTTAAGAAGAAAACCCTATGGGGCTCCTGGGTGCCTCAGTCGGTTGGGTGTCTGACTTTGTTCAGGTCATGCTCTCACCACTCGTGAGTTCAAACCCCGTGTAGGACTCTGTGCTGACAGCTCAGAGCCTGGAGCCTCCATCGGATTCTGTGTCTCCCTTTCTCTCTGCCCGCCTCTCTGTCAAAAATAAGTAAACAGAAGGAGGAGGAGGAGGAGGAGGAGGAGGGGGAGGAGGAGGAGGAGAAGGAGAAGAAGAAGGAAAAGAAGAAAGAAGAAGGAGAAGAAGAAAGAAGGAGGAGAAGGAGAAGGAGAAGGAGAAGGAGAAGGAGAAGGAGAAGGAGAAGGAGGAGAAAACCCTAAGCCAAAGGCCTGGCTCGTAGTAGGTGCTCAATAAACATAGTGATTCTCATTAGTACTGAGGCCTCCGATAAGACCAGACAGGGCCTTGGCTCTCCCCTGACGGTGCCTGGGCCATCACAGAGGGGACAGATGGTGAGGAGCAAGCCGCAGGGGCACATACACCCCAGGCCAGTCCAACGCGTGGGGCAGGTGACCAGTGCAACTTTGCCTGGCACTTGGGACTTTCAGTGCTAAAACCCCAAAGTCCCCAACAAACCAGGGCAAGTCGGTCACCCCACCTAGGGCCAAACTGCACCTCCCGTCAAAAAAAAAAAATCTCTGGGCACAGGAAGGGGCGGGGGGAGCAGGCAGGCATGAAGCGTGAGTGTTCTCCAGACACCCACGCCCACACCTCAGGTCTGGTGCCTGCAGCCCCGGAGGCAGGCCTGGGCCTAGACAGAGCCTGCGTGTGCGCACGCGTACATGTGTGCACACGGGTCTGAGCACGTCTATGACGTACGTGCTTCTGTGCGTTTACCTGTGTGCGGGTATGTGGCCAGGTGTGCACACATACAGTGTCGGCGCACGCACATGTGTGTACGCAAGCACATGTTTGTCTCTGGAGGCCACCAACGGGGCTGGCCGCCTGGGCCCTTTCTTCCCGCAGCAACCCTGAGCTCGGGCCCAGAGACAGAGGGCCCGGGTCTGTGATACCCCGTCTGATCTCGGCACTCAGTCTTGCTTTGCCTTAGCTCCCGCTCTCCTCCTGACACGCTGAATTCCAGCCCTGCTCTGGGGTCCCCCTTGGCCGGGAAGCAGGCGGCCCCTGACCAGAACAGTCCGTGGCTTTCGACAGCCGCGGCCAGCCCCCTGCACAGGCCTGGCCGGGATGCCCTGCTCTCAGGGGGCCTTCCTGGAGCCACCAGGCTCCCCGTCTTTGCCTCGCTGTGTCTGCCATCTTCTCGATATGGGGCGCCCTGGGGGCGGTGTGGATACCCTGGTATTGCCTGGTCTTGGGACCAGCCCCACCGGGATCCCATTTTGGTGGGGCAACCTTGGGCAGGTCACTAAACTGCCAAGGCCTCAGTTTCTTAGTCCGGGAACTGGGAGGCCCAGCACCTACTTGCCTGGGTATCGGAAGCACTCGTGCAGGCTGTGCCTCTGAACAGTCCGGGGGGTGGGGGTGGGGGTTGTAAAGGAGGTATTCCCCACGGGGAGGACTGTGTGCTCTCCCCAACCCTGGGTGGACTCTGGCCTGCACCGCACCCACCCCGGTGCTCCCAGGCCCCAGAGGCCTGGCAGAGGGACCTGAGAGATCAGACACTGAGTCAAGGCTCAGACCCACGTCAAGTTCCCCGCCAGGCCATGGACAGAGCAGGTGGGGATGGGATCTTGACCCCTCTACTTTGGCCTTTCTCCCAGTCCATCCCTCCCCGCCCGGAGCTGTCAGCTCTGTGCAGAACGCCCAGGGGACGTAGGTTCACCTCGGGAAGTCCCTCTGGGGCTCATAAAATGTGTCCCTTGTTACTCAGATTTGCTCCTCAGTTTGGGAGTTTCCAGAATCTGGGCTGTGGCAGCCCAAGGCTGAGGGTCGAGGGCCTCTGAGAGCCAGCCCTTCCCAGGAGGTTTCGAGAAGGCTCTGCGTCCTGCCTCCTCCCTCCGAACCCTGGAGCCTACGGTCCTTCCCCCCAAACCACGGCCGACTGTGGACCCCGCTGCTCCAGACAGGGTCACTGAAACCGGAGCGGTACCTTAGGTGTATTTGGTGGGGCGGGTGAACCGCTGTGGGGATGGGACTGTCCTCAGGGGCAGCTGTCTATCGCCTGACTGGGGGACGCTGAGGGGATGTGAAGGGCCTGGCACGGGTGACACAAAACAGAGATGGGACCCAGCCTTTGCAAAAGGCTGCAGGCGCAGAAGTCGCTTCCAGGAGCCCTCGTTCCCCGTTCCCGGAACAGCCACCCTTTCCTCGCTGCCAGGGATAGAAAGGCGTTCGGAACTCACATCCGGGGTAGGGGGCCCCTGTTCTGAATCTGTCCCCTGACTCCTTCAATCATGCAACGACGGCTCTGCTCTTGGTGCGGCAGCAGTAAGATCCAGTTCCTTCCCTCACGGACCTGCACATCCTAGCTGGGAGACGATTAGGCAAGAGGAACCGGGCAAGCCCAGACTGACAAAGGGTAGCTGACACTGGGGACACAACGAGGGGGTTAAGGCTGAGACAAATGTTGGTGGGGGAGACTGACATTAGCTTGTGGGCTCACGAAGGGCCTCCCTGAGCAAGGACGCCTGAGCTGAAACCTAAGGGAAAGGAAGGAGCCAAAGAACGAGGGGACAGCAGATGCAAAGGCCCTGGGACAGGACCAAATTCGGTATGGATGAGGGAAGAAGGGAAGGGCAGGAAATGCAGCTAGGAAGGCAAGAGGCAGGCTTTGCAGGGCCTTGGAAGCCTCCGTTGAAGAGTTTGGATCTAATTCTGGGTATGGCAAGCGGCCACTGAAGAGCCTGAGGTGGGAGCAATATGATAGGATGGGGGGGGTCCTACTGGAGCACGGATTAGGAGGGAGCAAGAGGAGGGGCAGGGAAGCCTGTGGCTGTCATCCGAGAGAGACGGGGGGGGGGGGGGGGGGGGAGGGGGGCATAAGGAAGGGGGCGGGGCCGTGGGGTCAGACGGCAGCGGACAGAAGGAGAAACGTCTGGGATGCAGAACTGGCAGGACACACGGGGGGCCAGTGTGAGGGACACCGGAGGGTACAGTGAGGCTGGAGGAGCCTGGGAAAGCGGGTGTAGGGGCCGACGGGAGCTCCATTTAGGACACGCAAAGTCTGGGGGGCCTTACGGAGATCTGCAGCTGGTGGCGGCTGGACGTCACACCGGAGCCCGGAGGTGAGGAGCACACTTGGGAGTCCTGGGCCCAGAGATGGCGTTTAAATCTGTGGGAACGGGTGAGGTCACCCGCGGCAGTCCGGAGACGAGACACAGGATGGAGGCCTCCGGCAACAGGGCTCTAGAAGGTGAAGGAGAAGGAGCGGCCCGCGGCGTCAAGGGAAACCCAGGGCCTGTGGTGTGACCGCAGCCAAGAGCGTTTCGAGAAGGAAGGCGGCCTCTGCTGAGGTGAAGGCCGTGAGCGTTTACGCGAGGATGGAGAGGCGCAGCTTTTGGGCAACATGGAGGCAATCGGTGATGCCAGAACATTCCATCCTGGGAGAAAGGAGGGGGCAGGGTGCATACCAGAGTGGGAGGGAGGAAGTCGATGGGGAGACCGCAGTGCGTCAGTGAAGACAAGTTAGGACACAAGTGGCCCCGGGGCGGGGGGGGGCGGTTTCAACGGCCCACAACAGAGGCCGGTTTCTTGCTCAGGTGGGACAGCAGGGGCTCTGCTCAGGGATCTGGGAGAAGAACACACCCTCTACTCGGAACCCTGGCTGTCTCGTGGCAGAGGGGACAGAGGACGTGGCCAGCTACTGGCTTTTGTTTCAAGCAGGACATAGCACTCCTACTCATGTCAGCCACGTGGCCCCGCCTGTCCTCAGACGGATAAGGAAGGATACTGGGGTGCGGTGGGGGTATCAGGAGGCACCCAGAGGCCGCTCATTCAGAAACTTTGCTATGAAGGGGACAGAGAAACAGGGCAGCACCTGGAGGGGCGTGGGGTCCTGGGAAGTTGTTGTTTAAAGTTTCTTACTTATTTTGTGGGGAGTGGCGGGGGGGAGGGGGGAAGCAGGGGAGTGAGGGAGGGGCACAGAGAGAGAGAGGGAGAGAGAATCCAAAGCAGGCTCTGCACTGACAGCAGCGAACCCAACGTGGGGCTCGAACTCACGAACTGTGAGATCATGACCTGAGCCGAAGTCTGACGCCCAACCGACTGAGCCACCCAGGTGCCCCTAAAATGTATTATTTATTAGGAGTGGGGGGGGAGGGGCAGAGAGAGAGAGAGAGAGAGAGAGAGAGAATCCCAAGCAGACTGGGAGCCGTCAGCACAGAGCCTGATGCAGGGCTCGAACCGTGAGATCATGACCTGAGCTGAAGTCGGATGCTCCGCTGACTGAGCCGCCCAGGCGCCCCAAGTGTTTGTTTTTTAAAGATGGAAGAAACTAGAGCCTGTTTGCATGGTTGTAGGCCTGATTCAGGAGGAGAGAGAGGAACAAAAACCGAAGCAATAGGAGGGAGGCGGCCAGAGAAACAGACCCAGGGCGCTGAAGGGACACCTCTCAGGCTGCGACAGAAGGGAGTCCAGTTATGTTCAGATGACAGGACAATGGGGTTAGCCCCTCAGGTTTCTTTTCTCCCTGAAGTGAAAGGGAGCCACTAGCTGAGAGCGGAGGTAAGGAGGAGGGTGGGAATTTGAGAAGAAAGAACAAATTCCGTTTGGTGGGAAATCAAGCTACCCCGGTCACAAGAGAGGTTTGTGGGGGACAAGGACGTAGGTGTTTGCAAACACAGCTTTCCGGTGCCCGCTCCCCTGGCCTCGGCCCAAGTCCCCCTCTCCTCCTGCTGGACTGTTGGGGCTACCCGGCCGCTCTGATGAAGTCTGCTCATGTCACTCCCTGGCTGACAGACCGTGCATCAGCTCAGCAAACATTCACTCCACCCCTTCCTGTGGACCAGGCACCGTGCCTAGAGGGTACTGGGGACAAAAGCCCCAGTTCCTGGTTCCCATGAGCTGGCAGTCTTCCCCCAGATGCCTTCAGGATAGTACGTTGTCGACATCTGTCATCCCTCTTGCCCATCCAGCTGCTTAACTTTCCTGCATTGGGGAGATCTCTCAATTTATATAGACGAGTCCTTCCCCCACTGTGGAAGCTGGAAAGGTCAAGTTCTCATGTTCCCATCCTTCCTTGAAGACTGGGCAAGGCCAGTATCCCAGACTTTGAACTGGGAGTTAGGGATGCAAATAAGCATGGAATGCTTACGAGGACAGTGGCGGTGGCTACGGCAGAGCCGATGGGGTGGCGGCTACGGTGGGAACATTGGAATACTGACAGCAGAGAGCCCGATGCGGGGCTCGAACTCACAAATCATGAGATCATGACCTGAGCCGAAGTCAGCATCTCAACCGACCGAGCCACCCAGGTGCCCCTTGCTTTAGCCATTTGGAGTTGGGTTTTCAATTACAGCCCCCAAACACACCTTCCAGTGGGCTCTTCTTTTGCTTAATCAGCCAGACTAGATTTCGCTTGCTTGCAACCGAAGAAGTCTAACTTATGTACCTGTAACCTGCGTGACTTGGCTCACACGGGACCTGTTCCGGGAAGCCTCGTTAGACCCTCCGCCCTCCTCGGTGCTGCCTCCTTTCAAGGCACTCGCCACCATCTCAAAGTCACCTGCCTCCAACCCTGAAGGCGTGGCACTGCTGGGGTGCCTGATTAGTACATGGAACTCAACCATACGAGTCTGCAGAGCCAACGAACGCGTGATTTAGCAGAGGTAATTCTAGCCCAAAGCAAAGAAACCAGGTGCTTCTGTTAGCTGAAGCAGCTTTATTTGGGGTAGACGTAGACATACAATAAGTGTTAGCAGCCGGAGGACCCCAGGCGCCTCGTGCCTAAGAGGATAAATGTGTTTATGGGGCATTTCAGGCCTTGCCTCGTAGGCTCTCCTCTTTTGGCCCCTCTGCAGCCTGTCTCCTGACCGGCTTAAGACACCCCGCAGGGCATGCTTCAAGTGTATTTCTGGTGTTCTGGGTCTTCATCGGAGCAGTAGACTCAGCGATGTTAGTTTTCTTATCCTCTATACTTTAAACATACTTTATTTTGATGCGTGCATTTAATATTTAATAAAAGAAATACATCATAGTGAAAAAAGACACCTTGCAGACTCTAGCTAAGAATCTCAGGTGCCAGGCCTTGACTTGCCTCCTCCCTGCCGTCTTGAATCCCGCACTTCCTCCAGCGGCCTATCTCCAGCCAGCCGCGTACACACGTCAGCCTCTAACCCCAAGCCAGGGAGCTTTGACCCAGGTAGAAGCGGCACAGGCTTCCTGGTGTGGACCCCAAACCCTACTTTTCCCCATAAGTTTTTTTTTTTTTTTTTTTTTACATTTATTCGTTTTTGAGAGACAGAGCACAAGTGGGGAAGGGGCAGAGAGAGAGGGAGACATAGAATCTGAAGCAGGCTCCAGGCCCTGAGCTGTGAGCACAGAGCCCGACGTGGGGCTCAAACTCATGGACCTCGAGATCATGACCTGAGCCGAAGTCGGATGCTTAACTGACTGAGCCACCCAGGTGCCCCAATTTTTTTTTCCTTTCATGTTTTTCTATTTTTGAGAAAGAGAGAGTGTAGGTGGGGGACGGGCTGAGAGAAAGGGGGGCAGAGGACCTGAAGCAGGCTCTGTGCTGACAGCAGCAAGCCTGATGTGGGGCTCAAACTCACAAACCCTGAGATCATGACCTGAGCCAAAGTCAGATGCTCAACCGACAGAGCCACCCAGGTGCCCCATAAGGCTTTTTTTTTTTTTTTAAACCACTCTTCATCACTTATTTTAATTTTAAAATAATACTTGCCAACTGTGGAAAATGTAGAAAGTGGGGAAGTAAAAAAGGAAGAAAAATCATCACAACCCCATTAGCCTCGACAACCATCGAGAGTGCCTTGCTGTGCCTTCTTCCTGTACTTCCTGCATTTATGTAGGGATATATAAAATTTAAATAAAAATTTTATTTAAGGCAATAAAATTGGGATCATGCTATATATGAGCTCTGAACCCTGCGTTTTCTGCTTAAGTTAGATCATTCATCCATTCAGCGGCTCGCCAGGTGCCTTCCTCTGTAAGACTCCACACTGAGGCGGCCATGGGCACTCGGCAGGCAGAGCGACCCCGCCCTCCAGGAGAGTACAGTCTGAAACAGATACTCACCAAATGGCCATATGCACATATAATCACACCCCGAAAGGAGGAGTACAGAGGGAGAGGTCCAAGGAGCTATGAGGAAGGTGGGGGCTCCCTTGTCAGTGGGAGAGGGAAGCCTGGAAGACTCTCAAGACTGAGAAGGACTTCACTGGGGGGTGGGGGGCAGGATTCCAGGCAGAGGACTGTAGAGACTGCAGAGTGGCCCTCTGTATGGACGGACTCTCATTTATGTATCTGCGGAACATTTAGATTGTTTCTCATTTTTCACGGTTATAAATTATCATGGCAAAATTGGTAGTATTGGTAGTATTTTGGTTGCCCTGGGAGGGCTACCAGGAGCTCAGGGACTAGGGGCACCTGCGGGGCTCGGTTGGTTGAGCAGCCGACTCTTGATTTCAGCTCAGGTCATGATCTCGTGGTTTGTGAGTTTGAGACCAGCTTTGGCCTCTGAGCTGACAGTGAGGAGCCTGCTTGGGATTCTCTGTCTCCCCCTCTCTCTGCGCCCCCCCTCTCAAAAATAAACAAACATTAAAAAATGTATAAATATCCCCACTTTACAGTCGAGAAAAATAAGGCTCGATAAAACGTGGGGATGGGGCGCCTGGGTGACTCAGTCGGTGAAGTGTCCGACTTCAGCTCAGGTCATGATCTCACGATCTGTGAGTTCGAGCCCCACGTCGGGCTCTGTGCTGACGGCTCATCAGAGCCTGGAGCCTGCTTCGGATTCTGTATTTCCCTCTCTCTCTGCCCTTCCCCTGATCATGCTCTGTCTCTATGTCTCTCAAAAATAAATAAACGTTAAAAAAAATAAAAAAAAAAAAAACAACCACAAAAAAGTGGGGATTCGCCCGAGATGCTGGAGCCAGGATTCAAACCGAGGTGTCTTTTGAGGCCACTGCTCTGTCGCAGGCCCTCCGCCGGCCTCTTTCTCTCCAGCACCAACAGGCGGCCCCCCACCTCCCATGAACTGTGGCGTTTGCTCCCTTGCCAATAACTTCATTCCTGCCCCCGTCTTCATTATTTCTTTTCTCTCCTGGCGCCTCACACTCATGAGGCTGGGAAAATGGACAAGGCAGGTGGGGAAGGAAGTGGAAATTCTGTGTAATACCATCATCTGTATCACAAAACTTGTCTTAAGTGCCAGCCCCAGGGATTTGCTGGAGTTGGTGCGACAGAGGTGGGGCTGAAGGTCAGATTAAATTGGACTAGTAACCCCAGGGGGATGCTTGAAAGAGGCTGCGAAAGAAAGCGTTTCCGGCAGGAATGCTAGCGGCTGAGGCAGCAGCAGGCCGCGTGCCGGCCGGCGGCAGGGTCAAGCCTGCTTCACGGGGCTTGGCGGTGACAGGCTTGGGTTCCCACGTCCTTCCCCGGAAACCTGAAATCTTGCCTTTTCCCCCCAATAATGAGTTGGTATAAAAATGGATCCTGAATAAAATCGTCTGCAGTTTTCAAATTTCAAACTGCATTAGTCAAAATATATCAAGTTTCCGCGTACTGACTTACCACCTGCTCAAAATCTGATCCTTTTTCAGCAGGAATATATTGAAATATGAATCACCTCTCCTGAGAGGAAAAGGGGAAACGCAGCCGAGGGAAGGCCCTTTTAAAATGTGCTGGTGGGTGAACTGCCATCGTGTGCTGCTTTGGGCTCCCCCGGCCTCCCCTGGCCTCCCCTTGGCGATGGTTGCTGGCTGGCCCGAGCCCCTCAGCCACTTACTTCCCCATGACACCTGTTTTCTTGCTCAGACTCCTGTGCTCTGGGCAGTCTATGCTGCACACTACACGACTTGATCGTCTCAAGTCCTCAACCTTTAGTAAGTGTCAACTCTATCCCAGGAGCACAGGTGCACCAGATAGGCCGGTCGAGGGTCCTACCGCTGAATCCAATAGTCACCTCTCGGTCACTCCCTCATCCACTCACACTCTTGGGAGCACTGGACACAGCTGGCCTTCCCTGTTGGAAACACTTTCTTCTCTCTACGGGCTCTGCCTTTTTCTCCTCCCTGGCTGGCGGCTCTCCTCGGTCCGGCCGGCCGGCCCCTGCCTGATCTCTGCGTGTCCCGATTCCCCGGGACTCAGCACTCGGAACTTCTGTCCGAGCCGCACCTGTCCCTAGCGTCCATCGGGGTGCTCGCCCAGGCCCGGGTTTTAAGTACAACCTCTCCTCCAGGGGGATGAAGACCGAGATACGCGTCTCGGTCCCGAACCCCAGACCAGCCCACGTGACATTGCCACGTGGGCATCTGACAGGCAGCTCCGCCCACCGTGCCCTAAAGGTGTTTCCCACACAGACTTCCCCATCTCAGTAACCGACAACCCCATCCTTTTGGTTGCTCACGATGGACATGTAGACATCATTCCATATTCCTCCTTTCCCCCTGTTCTCTTTTCCTTTAATCCACCAAGTCCCGTTTGTTCTAGTCGCAATATTCTGTCCCCATCACTCGACCCCCACTGCCGGGGGCCCCATCCCAAGCTGCCGTCCTCTCTCCCCTGCACCGCCGCCGTGGTCTTGCTAGCGGGTCGCTCCGCTTTTATCTCCGCTCCATCACCGCCCACAGCCCACATCACAGCCACGAGGATCTTTGAAAACAGTAAGAGCTATCATGTTACTTTCCTGCTGGAAATCTCCCCGCGGCTTTCCGTTGCACCAAACAAAACGCAAACCCCCTACCAACCCACAGCATCCTCCTGACCGGCCCCCGCCCCCTCTCCAGCCCCACCCTGCACCCTTCTCCCCATCACCGGCTGCGCTAGCCTGCCTGGCCCTAGACCACGGCAAGCTCATTCTTTTGCTTTATTTTATGGTAAAATACACATAACATAGAATGTGCCATTTTAACCATCTTAAAGCGTGCGGTTCTGAGGCATTTAGTACATTCGCGGTGTTGTGCAAACAGCACCACTATGGAGTTCTAGAACATTTTCATCATCCCAAAGAGAAATCCCATACCCATTAGCAGTCACTCCCCACTCTTCCTCCCCCCGGCCCCTGGCAACCATTAATCTGCTTTCTGTCTCTGTGGATTTACCTCTTCTAGATACTTCACACAAACGGAGTGATACAATACGTTCGTCTGCGAGTGTTAGCACTGACTCTTCCTGACCAAACAAGGCCCCCGGGCCCTGGCAGGACCACCTCCTTCTTCGCAGTCAGGCCTCAGCTCAAGCATCACCTCTCTGTTTAAAGCCGGTGCCCCTATCAGCCTGGTCCCTCTCTTTTTCTCTCCTAGTCCCTCTTGATACATAAGTACCCTGCTCTCTTTCCCTCTTAGTGATTTACACTCACTGAGAGCATCTAGTTTAATTATTTGTTTACGTGTTTATCGCCTTCCCCCTTGTCTGCTTCTTTGCTATGATGTCCCCAGCCCCCAGGACAGTGCCGGGCACCCAAGAGGCGCTTTCGGGGCAACTATTTGTGCATTGAAAGAAGCAGTGCACTACCCGGGCTGGGACGGGGTGTCTACAATGCTATGGAAACGTGGATGAGGAAGAAAACAAGCAGGGCCGCCCGGAGTGGAGTCCCAGCGGAAGGCAACCTCCAAGGGTATGGGGCGGGGGGGGGGGGGGGGGGGGGGGGGGGGGGGGGGCGGGGTAGGACATTCTGGGAGAAGGAGCTGCACGGTCAAAGGCCCCGAGGCGCGAGAGAGCGTGTCCAGTTTGGAGGCCTATGCTGTCTTCTCTAGTTTGCAATTTGTCCCCTGATTCTCTCCCAGCCTCCCACAGACAAGACATCAGGTATGGCTGGGTGGCGGTTTTGATACCAGATGAAAGGTGCGGGCAGGGAAGAAAGGATGGAGTCTTTTTCATTTGTTTCTCCCACCCTGGTTTCAGCACGTGCCAGACGCCCTCACAGACACAAAGGAAAACAGTCTAGTTTCAGCTTTTCTGATTTTAGGGTCACGCTACAACCACCTTTAAGACAGATGGAAAGGGGTGTCTGGCTGGCTCAGTTGGTAGAGCACGCGCCTCTTAATCTCAGGGTTGTGAGTATGAGACCCACACTGGGTATAAGAGAGAAGTTAAAAATAAAATCTTTAAGGGGCGCCTGGCTGGCCTAGTCGGTTAAGCATCTGACTTTGGCTCAGGTCACGATCCCACAGTTTGTAAGTTCAAGCCCAATGTCGGGCTCCGTGTTGGTTGACAGCCCAGAGCCTGGAGGCTGCTTCAGGTTCTTTGTCTCCCTCTCTCTCTGCCCCTCCCCTACTTGTACTCTGTCTCTCTAAAAAAATAAATATATTTTAAATAAATTAAATATTTTTCAAAAAGAGAGAGATGGAAGAGTGGGAAAGCTCGATGATGTATATCATAGCCAATTGTCAACTGTGTTTCGAGCATGGGGGGGCCTCTCGGGAGGGAGGCAGAGCTAGGATGGACCTGCAACCCCCGTCCCTATGGGTGCCCTCCTGACTGGCCTGATCTTTCTGGACCGAGTCGCTGTCTCCTCTGGGCACTGGGCTCTCTGTGAGCCCTGTGTCTTCTATTTCTCCTGATCGAATCAGGCCCGGGTGACCCAGGCCCTGTGGCTCTGGGAGTCCGGCTGAGCTCCCAGGAGGAGAGGCCCTTCCCCAAAGCTAGCAGGCTCAGGAGAGCAAATTCAATTGTGTGCAAGGCAGGAGCCATTAACCTGTCTGTGGACTTTGGTGCCCCCACTCCTCTCCCCTCTGTCAGCCGGCCTGGCCAGGCTGCCTCTGCCAGATTCCAGCCTGCCACCATCCCAAGGGCCTCCTGCTGCCCCTGGGCTGTTCCCGGCCTCCTCTGTCCCTCGGTGCCCCATAGCTCCCATCACCCCTGCCTCTAGGGTCAGAGTGGATTTTGAGCTGAGGAGGAAAGCCAGACCATGAGGAATTCGCCCCCTCCTCAGAGGCAAGCCAGCCTCTTTGCCCTTCCCACCCCTCAAACTTCTGGGTACGGTCTGCCCTTAGAAGTCCTAATGGGGGCGCCTGGGTGGCTCAGTCAGTTAAGCATCTGGCTTTGGCTCAGGTCATGATCTCACGGTTCATGTGTTCAAGCCCCGCATCAGGCTCTGTGCTGACAGCTCAGAGCCTGGAGCCTGCTTCGGATTCTGTGTCTCCCTCTCTTTGCCCCTCTCCCACTAACGCTCTGTGTGTCTCTCTGTCTCTCAAAATAAAAATAAACATTAAAATAAATAAATAAATAAACAAATACATAAAGTCCTAATGGGGAAGAGGCCCTGGACACAGGCTGGGGCCAACGGAACAGAGAACTCTGAAGTCTCAAATACCTAGAGTGTGGTCTAGACCCCGGCATGCAGTGTGGTGACTGCTACCCACGTGTGGCTTGTAAACACACGAAACGTGGCTATCTCCCGGGCTTATTACAAAAAAGAATGCTTGCTATATTGATTACATGTTGAAACAATAATACTTTAAATATATTGGGTTGAATAAAAAGAAAAATATCTTAAATGAATCTCACTTGTTGCTTTTTACTTTTTTAATGGGGCTACTAGAAGTGTTCCAGGACCGGTGGATCGCATTTCTATGAGCACTGCTCTTGGGCCATGGGCCTGAGCTCCAGGTGGGCACACCTCCGTGGACTCCTTGCCCTTTGGGGAGGGGGACAACAGGAAGAGGGCCAGGGCAGGGCCTTCCAAACCGCGGTGCTTCTTGGAGGAAACCAGTCCCGACACCCACTCAGAGGGTTCCCCTAAATGAGCACGGCTGGAAGGCCGGTGAAGGCCCGCCCCCCCCCCCTCCCCGGGCAGGGGTGTGGCCTGGGGCGGCAGCCGGGGAAGCCTCCGCCAGGATTCACGGTTCTCGAGATCACCGCCCAGCTTCAGCACGCAGCTGTGGGCAGGACGGACCCTGGGGGTGGCTCACGCTCTCCTGGGGTGGCAGACCCACAGACGGCTCCCTGTGGCCCCTGGGGGGAGGGGCAGCGGCAGGGGTGCACCCAGGAATCGGAGAGCCCCAGGAGGGGGCTCTGAGCAGGGAGAGCAAACAGAACTCTCTGGGAAAGTTGGCATGGCAGATCCCCAAGCTGGAATGCCACCGACCTGAGAAGGGAAAGAGGAGAGGGAGAAAGAGAGAAGAGGAAGAAGAAATAAAGGTAGAAGAAAATAGAGGAGAGAAGGAGAGAGAGAGAGAGAGAGAGAGAGAGAGAGAGAGCGCGCGATGCCCATGGGGGGTGTGGCTCTGGTGCCGAGAAGTGCTTTGGTTCCAAGATCTGAGGGGTGGGGAGTGGGGGGGTGGTGTGTGTGTGTGACACATTCTCGCTAAAAGTGGGAGACGTGGGTGGTGCCACGTGGGGAGGAGCTGGGGGCTGGATGAGAAGGAGGGGCTGCGATGGGACGGCTGGGGCGGGCCAGGCGGGAAAGAGCGGCCTCCTGGGTGTCTTCTCCGTGCCTCCCAGGAGCCCTCATGGAGGAGGAGGGTGAGTTGGGAGCACTTCGGAGTAGGTCTAGCTGACCCTCCCAGATGCTCAGGGCAGAGCCCGCCTGGCCTCTCCTGGTGAAGACCTCTGGCCCCTCTGCGCCCCTACCCCGGGCCTCAGGAACACATGCCGCTGCTGAGGACTGGGGCTTCTGTCTTCCCCCGAGCCCAGCAAGGGACAACCTGCTCTCCTTCCTGCTTCAAAGCCCACGGCACCCTGTTAGGCTCTCCACCAAAGCCCCCGCTTCCTGCTCCAGAACAGGGCCAGCTCAGGGTATGCAGCCAGGATGAGGAACAAATCAGAAGCGCCTCCGGAGCTAATGAATGATCTGAGCCTCCGGCTCAGGTCAGCAGTCCCCCACCAGCCTCCCTGGTCCTCTGTGATGGCTCATTATTCCAGTATTCCCGGGAGACAGACGGAATTTTCCCCAACATCGCCTAATTACATTCCAGCTCTACATGGTACAGTGACATGTGTCCGAGCCGCGCACACAATTCCCAATAAGACCGAGAGGAGAGTGTTCCTGCGGAGGGTGCGAACGGGGATGTTTTTCATCTCGAAGTGTGCGCTGAGAGCTGTTACCTGGGAAGGCCCCGGGATGACACCCTCCTCTAGGTCAAGAGCAAGCCTCACCCCAGGGTGAATGCCAGAACTAGCCCTGAGGCCAGACAGGGGCGGACAGCAGAGACTTCAAAGGGAGGGCGGCTGTGGGGAGGGATGTGTGTGTTTCCTGAGAGCCTAACAAGGGATGGGTCGGGGTTCTGATCAGGAATCTCAGGAGTATTCCGACTTAATGCCGGGTTCCCTTGGATTGAGCCCTTCCCCATGCCAAGCGGAGCTTCTCAGAGTGTTCCCAGCCTAGGAAGAGTCCCTGGGATGGGGGAGGACAAGCTGTCTTCTGGGGTCCTGTGTGGCCCTGAGTCTCAGGGACTGCCCACACCCATCAACAGAGCCACAGGACACTCTGGAAGCTCCTGGAGGACTGGGCAGGCTCCGGAGCCCCCTCCTCTTCCTCCGGCCTTCGCTCCATCATCCACGACGTGAGCCGGAGCTCTGCAGGGCCCCGCCTCACAATCTTAACCAGACTCCAGCTGCATCAGCATCCTTCTACTCGGTCTTCACAGCTTCCTCTCCCACCCCTTCCCCTCCGCGGCCATGGCAAACCTTCCCCTCTCTCCTCGAATCCCTACCCTTGGCCTCTCTGCCTGACCCCTCGCCTTCACAGAACCCTCACACCTCCAGCCTCAGACCTAAAGTCCTCAGGCCTCTGCATGAGGCTGGCTCTGGCCCTGCCCTCTTACCATCCCCATCCCAAGGGTTCAATGCAAATGCCTATAGGGGCCAAGCAGGAAACAGAAAAGGGTAGAGATAGATGCTCAGGTGGCAACCTGGAAGCCAGGCCCATCCTGAGGGCCCCAAGCTCTAGCCGCTGTTGCCCTGAAAGAGGGGAGGCCCTGAGTTATTAGGTCTTTTGGTTTTGCCAGAGGCTGGAAATCCGGTTTTTTGTTGTTGTTGTTGTTGTTGTTTTAACATGCAATTGGTTGGCAGCAAATACAACAAAACAAAACAAAAAAACCAAACAAACACACACACACAACCGCAGCCTGATTGCCCCGGAGCCAGGCTTTCTGACAGCTGCGGGACAGGGCGGTGCGGCCCCCCTCCCTGA
Organism: Paguma larvata; assembly: GCA_030068075.1. NCBI lineage: Eukaryota > Metazoa > Chordata > Mammalia > Carnivora > Viverridae > Paguma > Paguma larvata. The sequence goes on from CM057843.1 coordinate 9,895,861, forward strand.
ACATTCAGTCCCCAGCCCTGCTGCTCCCTCTCTGCCTACACACCCGAGCCCAGGTCGCCCCCACTTCCGGCCTAACCAGAATTTCCCCGCAGCTACCCACTACGGCCTCCCTCCAACCCAGGCGAACCGCGGTGCAGCGGGCCCCCTGCCTCTCCTGTCTCTCTCTCTCAAGCCCCTGCGCCTGGCATTTCACCCCTTCTCGCACACCAACTCCCAGCGTGTGCCCAAATCCAAGTTTCCAGTCCCCTGCTTGCCTCAACTGCTCCTGGGGACAAAGCGCCCCTTCACATGTCCTCCCGCCCCCGATCTCCCCGGCACAGCCCTCTCCTGCGCGCACGCCCACGCGGGTGCACTCTGGCCATTCCTTCTCAGCCCCTGTCCGGGCGCCTCTTCCCCTTCTCGTTGTATCCACGGTCCCTGGGGGTCACCGTGACAGGCAACTTCAGCCGTGCTTGGCTCTCTCCAAGTTCCAAATCCGAATCTCCAGTGCCTCCCTGAACACATTTCCTGGATCTCCCAGACGCTTCCCGCTCGGCATTCACAAAACAGACATCACCCTCCAAGCCTCCTCTCCCCTCGTGCCGGGTCACCTTCTGGGGGACCACTACCTCCTCGGTTTGCAAAACACCTGGATTCTGCCTTCCCCTTCTCCCTTGGCTTCAGCTCACCAGGTCTTATAGCTCCTGCCTCGGGAGCTCTCTCCTGCGGTCCCGCTGCCTCCGGCTAATCTCCTGCCTTCACCCCTGCCCTGCACGGCCTTCCTCCATCTGAAGGGTTTTTCTTAAACTTGGCTCTGACTCGAACACTCCAAATGTCTGTGACTCTTCTTTCAGGAGGGTGTCTAACTCTTTGTCTCCTGCCCCAGGTCCTAAGCCCACATTGCCCTCTGGTCAGGAGCCCAGCCGTGTCAGCCTGCTGCGGTCTCTCAAACACACTGCATTCTCTTTCATCCGTAGGCCTTGGGTCACGCTTAGGTCCCTCTGCCTGGGACATCCCTCGTTCCTTCACCCACCTGCTAATTCTCAGCTGTTCTTCAAACTTGGCCCAGGCGGGGTGGGGGGGATTCTCCCCACTTTGGGCTTACCTAGATCACTGTGTCCATTCAACAGGGCCTCAACATTGTCAGTTTGCGTGTAGATATCTCTTGTTGTATACGAGAGTGAATATACAAATATACAAACAGGCAATGCCTGACCACATGTGTAAACCTGCACCCTGACTCCCAATCTACAATAACCAGCCCAGGACACCATCCCATTACCCGTAGTAACCAGCCCAGGAAGCCGGCCTGCTCCTTGGAGGAAGTCAGGCTTGGAGGACATCGGACCACAACTGGACCACGGTCACGCCTGTGGCGATCAATCCAAAATGTCCAGGACTCGGTGAGCGTCCCTCATTTTTGCCCCCACTTCCAACCTAGGACCAGGCAGAGAACGCCAAACACGGTCCCCTCACCAGTCACAGAGGACGCCCTGCTCCCCGTCACCCGGGTCCCGTTTCCCCATCACGACATCACGACAGCCTCCCATCGGGACACCCCTGACGACTTTTCTTTTTTATGCGCAAACTCTTCCGCGCCTCTGCCTGACTTTGAGCCTCTGCCAGGATGTGAGCGACGGTGGCTGACTCCCTCGGAATAACAGCCCGCTCTGAATAAATAGCCCTTCCCGGTTCTCATTTGGTTGGTCTCCATTTTTTTCCACACGTGTAACAAGCCATTCTGGATTCGAGGGCTTAAAATAAAGGCATTTTAGGACCTCATGGCTCTGTGGGCCGTGGGTTCCACGGGATGTGCCTTCTATTGTTGTCACTCGGGGTTTCTCCCGTGGTTGCAGTCAGATGGTAGCAAGCAGGGGGGTGGGGGGGGCACCGGAACTAAGATGCCGGTGCGCCTGAGCCTCTTTCCCGCTCCGTGTGATCCCGAGAATTCGCTCAGCGTGCTCCCTGCGTGTGACCTTTCCAGCAGAGCAGCCCTACTTCCTCCGCGGTGGCTCGATCTCCCAAAACCCCAAAAACGAGGCTGCCGGCTTGCTTCAGGCTTGGGCCTGGAAATGGCGCAGCCTCGACTGCACCGCGTCCCACCGGCTCCATCAGGTAGCAGGCCAGCCCGATTCCTTGTGGGGAGGGGCCCTCCCAAGGACACAAACACCGGAGCTCGGGGGACCATCTTTGGAGACTGGCACATCTTCCTTCCCACTGACACCGCTCTTGGTCCCGGCGCCCTCGGCATCTGGCGGGGGGCCAGACGGCGTCAGGGCTCAGCAAGGCCGAATGAGCCGGGGACCAGCTGGAAGGATGGAGGGTCCCGCGGATGGACAGAGAGGCTCCACCCTGGCTTCCCTGCCCCCCAGGCCCACACCACCACGCTTCGCTCACATAAACACGGCTCTCTCTGCTGCTCGACGCTCCTCTATTTTTAAACCTCTCGAGCGGTGAGTGGTGCTTAACATTTTTTGAATCAGGACCCCTTAGGGAATCTCGAGAGAGCTGTCGGAGACCCTCTCCCTAGAGGAGCGCGCCTCCATAAAGTCCCTCACAGTCCCGTGGCGCACGAAGGACGGCCGCCCTTTACTGAGACCTTTACCGCGTGCCAGTGACGACGCGCAGTGCGGCCCGCCCGTGACCTGGGCTGATTGCTCCAAACAGGCTGCAAGGTGGATACTACCGTTTCATTCCATTTCATGGAGGAGAAAGCTGAGGCTCAAAAAGGTTAAAGAATGGGACGCCTGTGTGGCTCAGTTGGTTAAGCGGCCTGACTTCGGCTCAGGTCATGATCTCATGGTCTGTGAGTTCGAGCCCCGCGTCGGGCTCTCTGCTGTCAGCACAGAGCCTGCGTGGGATCCTCTGTCCCTCTCCCCGCCACCGCCCCTCTCTGCCCCTCCGCTGCTCGTGCTCTCTCTCTCTCTCAAAAAGAAACATTAAAGAAACAAAAGGAGAAGGAATAACTAGCCCAACCGGTGCCCCATACAGTTGCAGGAGGTTCCAGAAAGCTCTGAAGCCCAGCTGTGAACCCCAGGTTAAGAATTCCTCTCTAAGAGTTCCCAGAGTCTTACTTCTTCTTCTTCTTCTTTTTTTTTTTTGAAAGAGAGAGAGAGATAAAGAGTGAACAGGGGAGGGGCAGAGAGAGAGAGAGAGAGGGAGACAGAGAATCCCAAGCAGGCTCCTCACTGTCAGCACAGAGCCTGATGCGGGGCTCGAACTCATGAACCATGAGCTCATGACCTGAGCTGAAACCAAGAGTTGGACGCTTAACCGACTGAGCCACCCAGGCGCCCCCAGAGTCTTAGTTCCTGATTTAAGTATCTTACCTGGCCTCAAGACCCTAAATAAGCCAGCCCCACCCTGCGCTTCTCACCGGAAGCCTGGCTACTCTGAGCGCACACCTACTGCTACCTTCAGCCTGGCCACCTGACCCTCCTCCCCCGGACCCCTCCTCTGAAATGCTCTCTCTACCCTTGGTCTTCGCCCAAAAGTCGAGGCTCTCTTCTTCTGGAGCTTTCCCTGATAGTCTGTCCCAGACTTATTCCCTCGTCTGTTTGGGGGTCTTATCATTTCCTGAGTAAGTACCAACTTCCCAACTCAGCTGTGATTACCTTGAGATCAGAGACCCACCCTCCTCCGGTCTTTCTCGCCTTCCTAGACAGACGTTCATGTAAACACTAACTGTCCACAGACTCCACCCCCCCCCCCCCACCCGGGGCCAATTTTCTCTGTTCTTTTTGGTTTCTGGATCCTCAAACCCCGAGCTGAATGAGACCCCTAAGTGGACCAGACCAGAGACAGGACGCGTCTCCTTTCGGCAGAGAAGCAACAGCTGAAATGAATGCAGTTTTGGAACCCAGCCAGGGCCCCGTCCCTGCTTGGTCACTCCAGCAGGGACATCTGGTGGCATCTGTTCCTTTCTTTTGCGTTCTCAGGGGACGCCATGCTGCAGGACATGTGCGGCTGCTTTGCTTCCCGATAACAAGGAATAAAGACTCAAAAGAACGCGCACACGTTGGTCAGACAGACAGCTTCTCTGAGACATCACAAGACAAAAGAAATCCCAGCTTCCTGAACCCCACGAGATTCTGTTCTCATGGCGCCCTCCACCCAAGCCGGGGCCCCCGGTCAGCAGTACTCAACAGTGCCCCGTTCATGGCCGGAAAGCAGAGAGGAGGGTGTAAGACTACTGGAGACCCAAGGACGGAGGTGACTGACCGCCCCCCCCCCAATTTCTATGCCTCACATACATGGTTCTGTCCTTGTGGGCTGGCCCCTGCCCCTCATGACCAGCCTGAAGGTTAGGGTTACTATTCTCCAGGCCCTGGGGCAGTCACGTTGTACAAAGCCCCAAGAAGAAAATTATTCGCCCGCGGCTGCTGTTTTTGTCAGGTGTCATTAGGTACTTTGAGGACAGTTTAATAGAGATAATTGACAAAGGTCTAGGCAGGGCCTAGGCAATCCTCAGGGATAGCAGATGACAGGCAAGAAAGCGCCGGTGAGTGTCGCCGCCCCTTGGCCTGGAGCAGGGAGGGAGGGGATTGGAAATCAGAACCCGGAACAGAGAAGCAGTGTGGAGAGCACCCCTTGACAAGAGCTGAGACCAGCCTGCAGGGAGGGGGATAAATACCCAGCAATCACTCTCCTTCCTCCCTCTGATCACCCGCCAGCTCCTCCTGAACGGGAGGGCAGAGGGCAGGAGCCCACAGGTGTTAATATACGGGGCAGCCCCGGGGCGCCTGGGTGGCTCAGGCGGTTGAGCGTCCACCTTCAGGTCAGGTCATGATCTCGCAGTTCATGAGTTCAAGCCCCACATCAGGCTCACTGACACTGTCTGTGCAGGGCCTGCTTCAGATCCTCTGCCCTCTCTCTTGCCCCTCCCCAGCTTGTGCTCTCTCAAAAATAAATAAAACATCAAAAAAATATATACACATATATATATACAGGTCAGCCCCTGGCTGCGGGGAGGGGGGCAAGTGGAATCCTCTAGCACCTGCACCAACTGCAAGTGGCGGAGATGGTCACTCAGACTTGACTGCCTGCCAAGGTCAAATATTTAACCCTTCCACTGCCGTATTTCCATGGGGTGGAAGCCAGGGAGGCCCAGAGGGGGTGCCCACAAGTCTGAGGGCCCTCACTGCCCTGGCTTCTGGCACCCCTGTCAATCCCGGGCATTGTGGTCTAACCCCTATCTTGCTCACTGTGCGGTTCTGACCCTGAAGCGGACTTTCTAGTTCTTTGAGAAGGTATGATGTGGGAGGTTTAAGGAAGTCCCCAGCAGAGGGGGGGCTGTGCTTCTACAATTAACCTAAAAGCCTTTTATTAGCATCTTGGCCTAAAAGGGCCCGGACACCCACACAGAACTGGGTCTCCCCCACGCTGCCTGGCTTCCAGCTTGGGGTAGAAGAAAGGGTTTCGGCACTGGTGTGGGCTGAGGCTCTGCAGTTCAGAGAAGCAGCGCGTGGCACAACCCCTTGGGGGGGGGGGAGCAGGGTTAGGCCGCGCCCCTGAGACCGGAAACTCGGGCTGAGCTAACGCCCGCATGGGCTCACCGCACCCCACTCCATTTGCGGATTAAATCGAGAGCCAATTCTGACACAGTTTCTTTCAGGCACTTCTACCTCGCAGGTGTGCAAAATTTATTTGAGATAAAGAAAACCATTACAGAGGGCGCGTGCAACCTTCAAAGCCCACCTCTGAGACCAGAAAGAAATAAAAACAGTAGCCCGTACAAATGTGCAATTAAGTTTCCAAATACTTGAGAGCCAAGAGAAACACCATCCCTGCGGAGAGCAGGTCTTTAAGGCAATTTTCTTGAACTCTATTCAGCACTCACTCAAAATGCCTTTTAAAAATAACATATGATTTTCCTCCCTCTCCAAAGGCTCCCTTGTTCTTTCTCTTCCAGGTAAGAATGAGCCAGCTCTGGAGTGAGAAAGGCAGTCGCTCATTTTGATAGGGGATGATGGACTATGTTTCCAGGAAGGCAGATGAGAAAGTCAACCAAGCATCCCTGCCCACTGTGGCCGGAGTCTTGCTGGGTGTGGGGAGGCCCAGGTACTGGGGGCTGCCCGCCCCCCCTGGGGACCTTCCCCGACCCACAGAAGGCCACAGTGCCAGCCCCCAGCCCTGGCTCTGAGGAGGTGTCTATCCACAGCCAAGGCCAAGTTCAACAAACGCCCTCCTTCCCCAGGCGGAGATCTGATCCCCCGTGAGGAGGAGGGGGAGGCTCGTTCGCTGTCAGGTTTGCTCAGAATAAAAGACTCTTTTTTCTTTTCTTAAATATTTATTTATTGTTGAGAGAGCACAAGCGGGGGAAGGGCAGAGAGAGGGAGATAGAGGATCTGAAGCAGGCTGTGTGCTGACAGGCTGACAGCGGCGAGCCTGACGTGGGGTTCAAATTCACACGCTGAGAGATCATGACCTGAGCCAAAGTCGGATGCTCAACAGACGGAGCCACCCAGGCGCCCCAAAAGATTCCTCTTTCTATATGAGGCTGAATGAGGTACGAAGAGGTGCAAAGAGCACTCCCCCTGAGTGCTGCAGACGGAGACACGACACACATCCCAGACTTGCCCCTCTGCAACAGCGTGACTCTGGGCAGGTGGCTTGGCCTCCCTGGCCTTGAGTCCCATACGCTGTAGAATGAGACACTTGACAGGGCTTTGGGGAGACAGTGTGGTTTATCTGTTAGAGCACCTAATGGGTTCTATTCTCCGAGGACAGGCAAAAATCACTGCAGCTGGGACTCAACTCATTGCCCCACTCCTGGAAAGGGCCGCCGCCCAGTCACCAGGGCAGGGAGCCAGAGGTGCCAATATGCAGAAAATAGGCCATGGCTGAAAGCCTAGCTTTTGGATGGGACTCCACTTTAAATCTCAGCTCATCATTTAGTGTCTAGACGCCCCATGACCAAAGCCCTTCGCTTCTGTGACCGTCGGTTTTCCCACCTGTGAAATGGGAATGTTAATATGTAGTGCCAGATCGAGCGAGCTGATCCATGCAGAGTGCTTAGCTGCTGCTCCGCACAGCATAAATGCTTCATAAGAGTTATTCTGGGGCGCCTGGGGGGCTCAGTCGGTTAAGTGTCCGACTTTGGCTCAGGTCACGATCTCGCGGTCTGTGAGTTCGAGCCCCGTGACGGGCTCTGTGCTGACAGCTTGGCGCCTGGAGCCTGCTTTGGATTCTGTGCCTCCCTCGCTCTCTCTCCCCTTCCCCCACTCGTGCTCTGTCTCTCTTGCTCTCAAAATAAAACATAAAAAAAACCAAGGGCTCTTCTGTTATCATTATGGTCCGTCCAGATCAGACTCCATGTACTAAAATCTAATAACATTGTTTTATATTTATTTTTGCACTTAGTTTCTATTTATGGCAAGTGATACTGAGTTTCCATTTATAGAAGTGTTAGCTTTTCCTTTTTAAATACATTTTTTTAAGCTAAAGTGGGTCAATATAGGGAAGGAAAAAGAGTGAGAAAATAGTCCCGGGGCTCCACGATGGGTGGGTGAGACGCTGGGAAGGTGTGGGGCAGAGACTGAAGTTTGGGAAACCCCAAGAAAATAACCCGTGTGTAAAGCCAGAAGCGAGGCTCAAGCTGTACCCATGCCTACCCCATGGGCATCCCGAGGGTGTTCGGAGGCCGGGGACCTTGGAGCCTCCCCTTCCTCACCTTCAAGGTCCTCCCTTGGATCGACCATCTTGTCCAGACGGAAGTCCCCAGCTTCCCTGAGGATGACTTTCCCAAAATCAGGGCACGGTGAAGAGCCGCCAGAGGCCCCGTGCCTGACTGCCTCTCGGGGGGCCTGGGCCCCAGGAGTGAATCACGGATCTTGAGGCGAGTCTGGCCAGAGACCGCCGGCCTGGGGACTGGGGACAAGGGGAGCGGCTGGGGTGTGGTCCCTTGGAGGCGGGAAACCGAATGCCATCCTTCTACAACTTCTAAGGAGAGACTTGGAGCAGCTAGGAAATAAAACACTCTCCCGGCCCTCACCACCGAGGTGTTACAACTACGTCTCGGTTGCCTGGCAACCGCGCAGGTGTGTGATAGGGCGAGCGGCGCTCCGGGGGAGCCAACCAGCGCCGGCCGGGCCTGCCCAGGTGGGGGCCGGCGGGGGAGGGGCTCCCCGCCACCCTCTGCCGCCCCTCCTCCTGCCCCCTCCGAGAGGGAGGCGCTGCCATCGCCTCCGGGGGTCGAGGTTTGGGCGGCTGCCAGCCCCTAGCACGCGCGTTCCTGCCTCCGCCGCCGCCTGTAGCCGGTGTTGGGTCGCTGGCTTCAGAAACAAAGGCCAAGGGCCCCGACCTGGTGCAGGCCGGCCTCCTGCCCGCCCCTCGCGCACACACACTCAGAGGAACCCGAGAAGGGGGACAGGGGACACCTCCCTCTCTGGGATCCGGACTCTCCTTTGGCACACAGATACCCTTCCTTCCGTCCCCAGAGAAAGTGCTAATGGAGCAGAAGCCTCCGGAGGGGGGATCTGGCGGACCCCCCCGGAGAAGCATCCAGGTGGTTCTGCAGCTTGCCTCCCAGCACCAACAGCTAGAAATAGTGGCCCAGCGAGCTGGCTGGCAGTCAGGCCTGCACTTGGATTCCAGCGAGGCGCTGACCGGCTAAGTAACCTTAAGCAAGTCATGTCACCTCTCGGTTTGCTCACGGGTAAAATGGGGGAAAAAACCAGACCTACTTTACAGGGCTACTGTGCAGATTAAGTAACACATACAGAACGTTCAGCGTGGTGCCTGGCAAATTCTTAGTCCTCGTTTTCAGAAAAAGAGCTCCGTTAGGGCCTGGAAGCCATTGCCACCGGGAACAAGTCACGGCGTTGCTGGGGAGACTTCCGCCCGCCCCGCTCTTCTAGTCACTTCTGCAGGTGGCCTCTCAGAAGGAGCGGGTCGCTCTGTTCCCCATGTGGTGGCCAAGCCCAGGCAGCAGAAGCCAGGGCCCCTGCGCTGGCTGCCTCCTATAGAAATGCTGGATGAGGGGGCAGCTGGTGAGGGCCCTCAAGACCTCCACCCGACTCACTCCACCCTCTCCTGGCCCTGCCTTTTCACTCTCCCTCCAAGGCGGCGTACACCATGGGATCCTTATCACCTTCCCTCTGCAGAGGCTGCTTACGTGCAGTTCAGCAGGACTGGCCACGTTCCCCCAACACACACACACACACACACACACACCCCTTCAGGAAAGAAAACGGACACCTTTGCCAGGTGGGGCAGTTCTCTTTGGAGAGTGCCCCCCCTTCCTCCTTCCATCTTCTACCCTTTCCGGCCTTCCACTTGCTGACAGGCAGGCAGGCAGGCAGGCCAAGTGTGACAAAGCGCCCCTGCCGGGAAGTGTGCCGGTGACTGAGGCCGACCTCATCCAACCCTCGGGAGGCTCCTGGGAAGCCCCGCTGCACCCCAGGGGCTGCAGACCCGGACTTTGCCCCGCACGCTCCTGCCTGGGGGTGCCTCCCAATCCCTGCACTCCACGTCCACTTGGCTCAGATGTGTTTTCTTAAAAAGATTAGTCCACGGAATCCCAGGCGGTCTTTGACATTGATGTTTACGTGGGGTTTCTAAAAGCTTCTGCTTTTCAGTGGGAAGCCAACATATTAACATGTTAACAGTTGTGCTTGACTCTGCTTGGGTGTCTGGGCTTTTCCTCCCTGCCTCTTTATCGTTTTCTGTACTTTTCAAATTGTCCACAGATGGCATGCTTTACGTTTGTAGTGAAAATAAATAAACAAAAACAAAAGATTAATTACTGAGCCCGCTCGGCAACTGCTTTAAATCTTCATCGGAAACGTAGCAGGGTTTCCCCAGAGGGTTAGAACCAGTCCCAGTTCCTGGTTCCGGGGTGCTTCCTGGAGCCACACGGGGCAGGATGGGCAGGGAGGCCCTGATGGGACAAAGGACTCCAGAGGAGCCTCGAGCTGACCCCAACAAGAATGGCTGTGGGTGACAAGAGGCCAGCAGTTTCCTGGGAGTCACCCGCCCAGGGCGCCAACCAGAACCTGCCCTCTTATGAGGCCTAGAAATGAAGCTGCCTCCATCCTATTTCCCTTTGCTCAGCTCTGCCTCTCCAGGGATGTTGGGGAAGCAGGCTGCTGCTGGGGGTGTCCCTCTCTCATCCCTGAAGCTGCCTCCTCTGCCTGTCCTGAGCCACCCCATACAGGCTTCTGCTCCTTCCCAGCTCGGCCTGCCTCCAGCCTGATGCGGCCAATGCCGCCTAAGACGCTGCCCCGGGAGCTTCCAGCCTTGACCAGCCTTGACCCGGGAAGCTCTGGGACCCTACAGAAAAGGAGACTGCCCAGGATGCTAGAGAGGAAAGGGTGTAAACCCTGTGGCTCTTCCAGAATAACTGTAGGACAGGGGCTGAGCCCAGTGTGTGTGAAATCCTTAATTCCTTCAACACCCCAGCAAGGTGGGTGTTATTATTTGTCTTCTAGATGACACACTTGGAGCTCAAAGAGAACCAGAGGCTCCTGCAATGCCCACAGGTAGAAAGTGGCAGAGCAAGAGCCAAAGCTAGGCCCTCTAGGGTCACCATCTTACTCATGAATACTAGGGGACTGAACAAGGCCGGGATGGAGGCAGCCCACAGCTTCTACACGCCAACCTTCCACCTTCCGGTGGACCTGCCCGAAGCCTGGGCTCGGACCAAGAGCCATGCTCTGCTCGTCCCAACGGAAACGAACGAAGGGGCTAACCACAAACATGGAGACGCTTCGGCGGATGCCCTGCAGGGAGCCCTCACCTCTTCTTGAGCAGAGGTGGGCTGCCGGGGCTCCCCTATATCGCCAGCCTGCTGAAGGTGGCGTGAGGGGGCCAAGCGACTTGCTGAGCTGGGGGGATGAGGAAGGGGGAGGCTCAGCGGGCAGCAAAGTGAAAGCAGGGGAGGAGTAACGGCTGATAAGTTGTTGTTCACTGGTAAACCGGGTCTCCCTTTACTGGGAGCTTCTGGAAGGCAAGACTGGTCTTTTCACAATTGAGTCTCAAGTACCCAGCGGGGCAGCAACCAGAAAACTGGGTAAATGCCTCTGGAGGACCACAGGGGGCCACCTGGGGGTGAGCTGGTACCCCACGTTCTCCTGAGGACACTCGTCCAGCTAATGCTGTCAGCGAAGGCCGATGCCGACCGAGCAGCCGCAGCCCCTCCCAAGGCCATGCACCTAACTCTTTTTTTTTTTTTTTTTTTTTTGAGAGACATAGAGACAGAGGGTGAGTAGGAGAAGGGCAGAGAGAGGGAGACACAGAATCCGAAGCAGGCTCCAGGCTCTGAGCCGCCAGCACAGAGCCCGACGCGGGGCTCCAACTCACAGACCGTGAGATCATGACCTGAGCCGAAGTCGGCCGGCCGCTTAACCGACTGAGCCACCCAGGCGCCCCTACGCACCTAATTCTGTATTCCTGACTTGCTGGGCTTTTTCACAGAAGGGGCCCCCAAACCGTATAAGCTTCGGGCTCCAGGAAGTCTGCATCTGGCTCAGGATGCCTAGAGCTGGAAGCTCCCTCTGCCTGCTCCGTGCCGGCTCGGGTCCGCCAGTCTTCCCAGGGAAAGAAATCGAGAACCAGGCCACGACGACAAGGGTTGGCGGGGGCCCTGAGGCCAAGGAAACCCCAGTGACAATCAGATCTCGATCATAACTGACGCCACGTATACACCGAATACACACCCTCATGTGGTCACGTTATCACAGAGTCCAGTGGGTTCTTAATCATCTCGAGTGGGGGACCCTCTTGCGAATGAAAGCCCAGATGCTTCAGGATGCTCCTGCACACGGAACAGCACTTACCATTTATGGGTAAGCTATGGATGCCTGAGGCCCGCCACTTGGGTCTGTAGGACTTAGAGAAGGCCGGGCCGGGCGCCTGCCGTGGAGACAGCGTGATATGACGACGAACAACAGGTGACATGGGCCCATCCGGGCTCTAAGTCCCTTCGCGTCCCCAAACCTCCACTGGGCTTTGCATTAAGTGTCCCCTAAATTCCGTCCGATTCTAGAATTCCGGTTTCCGCGATACACACCACAAGCATTTTTCATACCCTGCTCGTTTCATTCTCTCCATTTCCCTGTGGAACAAATATCCTTTGCTCCATCTTGCGGCTCAAGAGATCCCTCTGTCTGGATGTGGGGTAAAGGAACTCCCCCCAAGGTGCGTGGGGAGGGGCGGGGCTCGCTTGTGACACTGGGTCCCGGGGCACCTGGGTGGCTCAGTTGGTTGAGCACCCCACTTCGGCTCAGGTCATGATCGCACCGTTGGTGAGTTCAAGCTGTCAGCGCAGAGCCTGCTTGGGATCCTCTATCCCCCTCTCTCTGCCCCTCCCCAGCTTGCGCTCTCTCAAAAATAAACATTAAAAACAAACGAACGAACGAAACTGGCTCTCTGGGACTGCACAAGCCTGTGGCTATACCAGTGGCCACCACCAGCGCTGCTGGTCCTCTCCTCCTCACACCGCTGCCAACTCTGCATTGAGATATGGGGCTTTCTGTCCACCTCTTGCTCTTCTTGGCCTCAAGCCACCTGCCTCCCACTTTCTGTCCCCAGGACACGCTGGCTCCCTGGCAGAAACGAGGACCCCATTCCCGCCCAGCGGGATCAAATTCTACAGAGCCTGCTCCCAGGCCTTCGCTTCCTTGGGGGACGATTCACGGCTGGGGGGTGATTACTGGACACTTCCGCACAGAGCAGCAACGGCCAGGTTTGCACCCCCAGCTTAAAAGCTCAGATTGATCGCCCTGGGCTGGTTCTGTCACACACACACGGATATATTTTCTTCCATGTATTTACAAGTAGTTCCATCGGAGAAATAAACAACCAGAGATAAAAATTACATTGTCACAGTGCAGGTGTGATAGATGTCGGTAGCGAGCCGTCGTGGTCGCCGAGGAGGTGCTCGGCCGACAGAATCCACCCAATGAGGCCTGGAGGGGCCCCACGGTAAGGGGAAGGAGATGCTGACGGGCTCTCGGCCCTGCAACGGAAGCGCGGAATCTCTGCCATAGACATTCATCACTCTAAATCCTAGGGTTCCCAAGCTGGCCCCAGCCAGGGTGAGAGGTTGATTGGCAGGAGGCCTCCTCAGGCCGCCCCGCCTCCCAGCCTCCGCCCCGCCCCGCGGGGGGATGGGGGGAGGAGGGGGACACCAGCCTAACCTTGACAGCTCTGTCTCCGTCAAGACGTCAACTCCCTGTCTTGTCTCCACGACTACTAGCTGAGGGGAGGTTGGCCTATGTGTAAAGAAAGCCACCTGGGAGAAGGAGGAGCAGGCTGGACCTGGAGTCTGAAGACTGACGACAGCTAATGTTTACTGAGCACTTACTAAGGGCCCCCTGCCCCTCCGCGAAAGACTCAACTGGGATGATCCCACACGACGACCTTACGAAGCAGGCACTGAAATCATCCCCACGTTACAGATGACAAACCAAGGTTCGAAGAGGTGAAGTGACTTCCCCAAGGTTCCCGGGATGCACTGGATGGGGGCCTCCTCCAAAAAGGCATGTCCCCTCGAGCCTACGAAAGCTAGCTTATTTGGGAAAAAGAGTCTTTGCAGATGCAGTTAAGGACCTTGAGATGACATCATCCCGGATGGCCAAGGTGAGGCCCAAATTTAATGACAACTGTCCTTCTAGAGACAGAAGAGAAGACGGAGTGAAGCCTCGGGAAGACAGAAGCAACGATCGGAGCAATGGGGCCACAGGAAGTGACAACCACCGCGGGAGGCTGGGGACAGCAAGGAGCAGAGCCTTCGAGGGGAACACGGCCCTGCCAGCACCCGGATTTCAGAGTTCTGGCTTCCAGAACTGCGAGGGTATATACATTTCTGCTGTTTTGGGGTCTCCCGGGTGGCTTAGCCGGTTAAGCATCTGACTTCGGCTCAGGCCATGATCTCCCGGTTGTGGGATTAATCCCCACATCAGGCTCTGCACTGCTTGGGATTCTCTCTCTTCCTCTCTCTCTCTGCTCCTCTCCCGCTCATGCTTTTTCTCTCTCTCAAAATAAAATAAATAAACTTTAAAATAAATATAAAGAAATACATTTCTGCTCTTTTAAGTCCCTAAATTTGTGGCAATTTGTCACGGCAGCCCTCGGAAACGAATCCAGCCCCGCAGCCAACAAACAGCGATGCCAGCATTCAGATCTGGCCAGGCCGACCCCAGACTCAGGCTCCGGCCACCAGGCAAGGCTGCCAGGCGCCAGGGCCTGGGCGCCAGGCCTGTCTCCTCTGCAGTCGAGCTGCGGGGCCTTGAGAAAGTTGCTAAGCCTCGGTCTATTTGTCTGCAAAAGTGGGGTGCCTCCGGGGCTGCCGCAGGAACAGGACAATTCGAATTCTGAGGAAGACGGGTACAAAGAGGAGGAAAAAAAAGTGCTTAGCGAACCACGTGCAGCCTACCCTTCGTGTGGGTTTCTGGCCACCCATGATGCGCTCCCCTCCTTCTGGACACAGCGCGCTGGTGTTACCTTGGGGGGGCTGGTTCTCCTCAACTCTCGCCCCACCATGTTGAGCCGATCCCAGCCCCCACCTTCGGGGCGGGAGCCCAGTCAACACAGGCTCCCAGGCCTCGGTACTGGCTTGTGGGCCGGTGACAACGGGCCCCTGAATGTGTTCAAGGTGTTGGGGGGAAGAAGTTCTCTCTCTCTGAGGGGAGGGGAAATTGAACAGAGAGCCGCCGGAACCTTCTGAGTGTGACGCCAAATCCGGGGAAGTCACGCCAAGAAGCCGAGGAGGAGGAACCAGGTCCCGGTGACGCTGTGTGATCGGGTCGCACCTGAAGATGAATCTTTCTAGTTTCAGGAGCTTGTAAGATCCCTTGTTTGTTCCAACAGTCCTGGGTTTCTGTCACTTGTCACCAGAGACTCCCAGACCTCAGGTTACCGGTCATGCCCGTTTCCAAACGCCTTTCTAGCTGGGAAGCAGTGTGATTTCGGGGCCAGAAGATCCGCAGCGCCTGCGTCTGCCTGCAATCCGTCCGTGTGTGAGTTCACGGGCACGTACGGACACGCGTCCTTTCCACGCAGGATTCCCCCCGGCACCTCTGGCGAGAGATCATGAAGGCTGCGCTTCTTGACAGCTGGCTTAGTAGGCCCCTGGCCATCTGGGCTCCAGACCAAGCCTCACCAAACTCTTCTAGAGTCTCGGAGGTAACACCCCAGAGCCTCTGTGCGTAGCTCCTTTTTTTTTTTAAGTTTATAAGTTAAAAAAAAATTTTTTTAGGGGCGTTTGGATGGCTCAGTTGGTTAAGCGGCCAACTTCAGCTCAGGTCATGATCTCACGGTCTGTGAGTTCGAGCCCCGCGTCGGGCTCCGTGCTGACGGCTCAGAGCCTGGAGCCTGCTTCAGATTCTGTATCTCCCTCTCTCTCTGCCCTTCCCCTGCTCATACTCTGTCTCTGTGTCTCTCAAAAATAAATAAACGTTAAAAAAATTTTAAAAAATTTTTCAATGTTTATTTATTTTTGAGAGGGAGAGAGAGACAGAGCATGAGTGGGGGAGGGGCAGAGAGAGAGGGAGACACAGAATCCGAAGCAGGTTCCAGGCTTTGAGCCGTCAGCACGGAACCCGACGCGGGGCTCGAACTCCTGAACCATGACATCATGACTTGAGCCAAAGTCGGATGCTTAACTGACTGAGTCACCCAGGCACCCCCCCCATTTTTTTTTTTAAAGTAAGCTCTACACCCAACATGAGGCTTGAACTCGTGACCCTGAAATCAGGACTCACATGCTCTACCAGCTGAGCCAGTCAAGCGCCCTGGAGTCTAGCTCCTTCATGCCTCTGAAGATGGTGGCCCCCCCATGTCTTCTTCAGGGCGAACACATACATGGCTCCTGCAGGAGCTCCTAACATAACCCAGGCCATTCAGCAGGTATTTAACTGAGCACTTAATACATGCCAGGCTCAGGAGAGAGCTAGGGTTACAAAACAGGTAAGGAGATATAACCCCCGTGCACACACCGCTCAGAGTCCGGAGGCGTGCGTGACTAATTATAGCACCAAATAATGGACACAGCCACTCGACCCGATGCCACCAAGCGGCCACTAGTCCAAGCGACCACTCTCCTCAGGGACATTGTAGTGTCACCTAACTTCCCTGTTCTCTTCCATTCTTCCTCGCCAGAGTCTCTTTCCCACTGGGCAGTCAGGGTGGTCTTCCAGAACGATGAAGTCCTGGAAAATGTAACCCAGCCCTTCCTACAGCTCCCCCTCACGCCGAGCATACATCTGCCTGGTCTGACCACGCTGATCACGCGGCAGCCTCCCTCGCTCGCTTCCCAGCCCCGGGGGGCTGTCTGGCTGGGATGCCCCCAGCACATGCTCTCAGGGCCTTTGCCCTTGTTATTCCGTCTCTTGGCCCGGCATCCGTAGGCTCCTTCCTTCATCTCACCACGTCTCTGACCGATGTCATCTCCTCCTGAGGCTTCCCTGAGCACCTTATCCCAAACCCCCTCCCCTCCCTTTCTGCGCCCCCACCGCCCCTGTCCTCATCAGCCCTACCATCGCTTTCTGGTCCATGACTCAGTCCCCTCTCCCCTGCTGCAGGGGTGTAAGGTCCATGAGAACAGGTGGTGTGAGGTGACGTCAAAGGGGCAGGCCTGACGTGAGGCCTCGAAAGCCCTGTTAAAAATCGGGCCTCTAGGGGCACCTGGCTGGCTCAGTCGGAAAAGCATGCGGCGACTCTTGATCTCGGGGTCATGAGCTCGAGCCCCATATGGGGGGCACAAATGACTTAAAAAAAAATCTGGAGCGCCTGGGTGGCTCAGTCGGTGAAGCATCTGACTTCGGCTCGGGTCATGATCTCACCGTTTGTGAGTTCGAGCCCTGCATCAGGCTCTGTGCTGACAGAGCCTCTCTCTGCCCCTCTCTCTCTGCCCCTCCCCTGCTCATACACTGTTCTCTGTCTCTCAAAAATAAATAAATATTAAAAAATTTTTTTAAGAAGAAGCTAGAGCACCATCGGGAGGCTACTGGAATTATCTAAGAGACGTGGGACCCTGGTTTGAGATGCTGGAGGCAAGGGGAAGTGAAGAGCTGGGGATGGATTTCAGCATCGCGGTGGTGGTGGTGGACTGGATTGGTAGAAGATGGCAAGAGAGAATGACTCAGTGGGTGCTCAGCAGAGAGGGACGCAGGTCCTTCACGTCCCAGATTTGAACGCTTCTATTAATGTGGCCCAAGATTATAGATGATGTTTTGGTGGGGGGGTGGGGGTTGTTGTTTTTGGAAGGCACATTAAACCTTCTGACTCACTGTGCCTGCAGGCAAATGCTTCCTCATCACAATAACCCTTACGGAACCAGAAGTCTTTACTGCCAGTGAGCTGGATGGGTCCCGGGCCGTGGGGCGCTGCTGGATCACAGCCTGGAGAAAGGAGCCAGGACGCCACACGCTGGCTGAGGCCAGAGAACCGCTGGCGGAATTTCATTTCGAGAACGAAGAATCGTCTTGGGCAAGAGACACACACTCTCTCTTTCCTCTAGGCGAGGGAATGTTTGAGACGAGAAAACAGAAATAGTAGGAGAAATGTCACCACACTGTATTACCCAGATGTCTGCTTCTAGCGGCTTCCGGGACCACTACCCATGTTCTCCCGGACTGCCGACACGCTGCATGGTTCCAGACACCAGGGAAGGAATGCGCCGAGGTGGAGCTTCCAAAAGCTGGCGTGCGGAAGACGGAAGTGGAACGCAGGCCAGGTCTGAGCAAGGATACCCTCGTTAGACAGAAGTCAAGGCCAGAGAGAGGCGTTTCTCAGGCTTTCGCTATTAACAAGGGTGCTAGCGGTGCCATTAGAAATGATCATCACAGGTCGCACAGCAATGTGACTGTACTTTCTGCCAGAGAACTGGACGCTTTAACATGGTTTAGATGGGGGGTGGGCACCTGGGTGGCTCAGTTGGTTGAGCATCGGCTCTTGATTTCGGCTCAGGTCATGATCCCAGGGTCATGGGATCCAGCCCCGTGTCAGGCTCTGTGCTGGGCATGGAGCCTGCTTGGGAGTCTCTCTTTCTCCCTCTGCTTCCCTGCCCCTCTTCCCTGATGGTGCTCTCTCTCTATCTCGAAAAAAAAAGGAAAAAGAAAAAGAAAAAGAAAAAAAAGTTTAAATGGTAAATTTTGTGTTATATATGACAAAGTATGTAATTTAAGAGACCCTTACACTCCATTGAAAGAATCAACTACCTCGTGCTTTCATTTCTCCACAAAATGCCTGTTAGCTGGCTGTCTTCCAACCTGTGGGTGAACAGACCACCACAACGGACAATTCACTACCATGCATAGTGGAGTCCATCTCTCGTCTCTCTATTAGAAATGTCTTAGAATAAACAGGGTAATATCAAATAGGCTAATTTTTTGTTTTTTAAAGTCATCATGGAGCTTTTGGAGCCCACCACACCGGCCCTTCTGAGTCAGAATCTTTCCAGAGCCGGGCCCTCCTGCCCCTCACACCGTATTCGGTCCTGCCTCCTAAAGGCACTCTGAGTTGTGTTTCCAGGAAATGACAGGGCGTCCCCATCTTGTCCCGCGCTCACCCTCCATCCTTGCACATGGAGGCCCTCCTTCCCTCACGACGGTGCCCACGGGAGTGAGGCTTTGGATTCGGAAAGAGCCAACCTCTATGGGATTTGGATATCTGACCTTGGCCATTAGTCCCTTGCTCGGGGTAACCGACCGAGTCACAGATTCCATTCAATTCAGCAAACATTTATCGAGCATCTCAGCGCCAACTGATTCCTGTCTGTTCTAGAAGTGCAACGAAGCTCAGCCTTGTCTCCAGATTAGAGTTATTTGTCTTTCGAGGCAAAGGGTGGGTTGTAAGTACTCGTAAGAGGCAGTAATGGACGCCTCGGGGAGTGGCGGCCATGGGCTGGGGCCGGGGGAGAGGAGCTGAGAAAAGGCGCGTAAGCCAGGGCGGCAGGACCCGGCTGCAGACAGGGGAGGCATGTAACCTGAAAAGCGAGATCCAGCCCGGGGATTTGTTTTTTGTAAACCTCCCCTCACCTCCTTTTTAATCGAAAAGATAATGTATGCACATAGTAAAAAAAAAAATTTTTTTTCAAAGAGCACAAAAGGGTATACAATGAAATATAAGTCTCCTTTCCTCTCCCAGACCTCCAGTCCCTCGTATCTTTCTTCAGAGGCATCCTACTGTTAACAGTTTCTTTTGAGTCTTTCCAGAAAATTTCTATCACGTACGAGTATATCTTTCTTTTTAAAACCAAATGGTAGTGCAGTCTTTTACCACTTAGCAATACGTGTTGGCACCCATCCATAGCGGCGCACACAAAGTCACCCACCCCTTGGAGCACAGAATCCCGTTGTGTGGGGGTATCGTGATCTACCCGATGGCTCCCCTCCTGATGGCCATTTAATGGTTGTTTCTGGTGTCTCCTATCACAGGCGATGCTAACAAGCATGCTCCCGGATGGTTTCTGCCCACAGGGGCAAGGGTCTCCATAAAGTAAATTCCTAGATGTGGCACTGCCGTCTTCAGACAGCTGTGCCTGGGATTGTGGCTGAGAAGTCCCGGCGGAGCCGTGTCTCTCCAGCAGAGGAGACGGTGTGTACAGGGCCTCCAACCACCACCCTTGCGGCACACACGGCCCCGTCGCTGGCAGGCCACCATGGCACCCAGGGAGAGAGCCCGTCTCTGGATTCTGAGAGAACCAACCTGTGTGGCTGGGGACCCAGTGGGAATAAGAGTATGCAGACCCCTCCCAGTCAGGGGCCGAGAGTGTGTGAAGGGGTCCGAGCTTAATGGTAAGGCATTTCACCCAGCGCTCCAACAGCACGAGCTACTCTTGGTACCATGATTATTATCGTTGTTGTTTGGTCGTTATCATCATCGTCATCGTCATCATCCAGAAGGAGCCCTGTCTCATCAGTGGCCAGGTGAGCTCCCAGAGTTGGTCTGTTCAACAGTCCAGTTCATTCAAGGGCACCAAACCGGAACCTGCCCAGCAGCTGGGGCTGGGTGAGAGCTGAGACAGGCCGTTCCCACTCATCGGTGCTTGGCATCTGGAATTCCCAGGCCTTTGCCAGTACCTAATAAACACCATACTTCATCCCTTGCCATTGTCTCCCACACATCCCCTGACGCCCGCTGACGCCCGCCACGGTGCACAGTCAGCATTTTGCCTTGGCACACAGCTTCTTTATGACCTGCTTTCTTTTTTAAGGGGTGAATACAGGGGCGCCTGGGTGGCTCAGTTGGTTAAGTGTCCAACTTCGGCTCAGGTCATTATCTCACGGCCTGTGAGTTCGAGCCCCGCGTCGGGCTCTGTGCCGACGGCTCAGAGCCTGGAAGCCTCCTTGGGATTCTGTGTCTCCCTCTCTCTCTCTGCTTCTCCTCCACTCATGCTTTGTCTCTCCTGCTCTCAAAAATAAATAAAACATTAAAAAAAAAAGGGGGGGGTGAATACAGCCCGAAGGATGCCACCGTGACATAACGAAACTAAATGTGTGTGTTATTGAGGGCAAGGAGGAGCGGGGTAGGTACATCGGAACCCTACGCACCCAAAAAAAAAGAATTAGCCTTGAGTGTCGGGTCAGTGGAACCTGGGTTCAAATCCCAGTTCTGCCACTTACAAGCCCTATGGTCTTGGGAAGGTGTTTAACTTCCTCGAGCCTTCATTTCCTCACCTGTGAAATGGGCTAAGCGCTTGTTCTAATAGGCTTACTGGGAAGAGTAAGCAGGAAAATGGATTATTTATGAAGTTTTTTATAGACTGGCCTGATTCCAAAAATGATTTCAGGCAGTTGAGATAGTGTATGTAAAGTGTCTGGCACATAGTAGCGGCTCAATAAGGGATCAGTCCCCTCCCCTGAGCTTCTAGCAAAACGGTCGCTTTCGGATCCAGCCCCCCGTTTCGGGGTGCTGCCATCACTTGGAACACTTCTGGAACTTCCTCGTGAGAGAACTAGCTGAATACTCGAGTCCCATCTTGTTTTTCACCTTATAAACAAAATGAAACAACAAAATCCCAACAACAAAACAAACCACATTCTGCAAATTGCTCATTCCTTTTATTCACAACACACAGCTGCAAATTACTTCTGGCCTTTTCCAAAAAAAATCAAACCGACCCTCAAAGGTCAAGGATTCGCCACCGCTGAGGCTATTAAGAGGAAGACGCTGTGAGATCTGAAGCAATTTCCCAGGAAGGACTCGTCAGCCATTCGGGGCTGGCGCCGCAGAACTGGAGTGAGAGCGAAGCCCTGCACCCGCTCCCGACTACTTTGCACCGGCCGCTTCCTGGGGACACTTCCCTCCGAAACCCTCTTTGCAGGAACCAGCTCGCGGCTCCCTGGCCCCAGTCTGTGGCTCACATTTCCCTGTCTCTGGGGCGAAAACAGAGGTTGCTGCCTCTGAAGTATGGGCTCGGGGGTGGCAGTCAGAGCCATCGGGCATGAGGGGAAGGCATGGAGAAGGAAGCGGTAGGCAAGAGTTGGAGGGGGCCCCCGTCCATCTTTAAGGGGATCCTGGGCTGGGACGCGTCAGGGAGCGGAGAAGAGCATCTCCCCCGTGCCCACGCCCACTTTGTTACAACAGACCCACCAACTCTCGCGGCCAGAGATCCGCTCGGCCCCTCCTGGGGCAACAGCAGGGCGAACATCGCCCGCGACCCGAGTGTCCTCAGCCTCATCCCCGGAGAGCCTCAGGCCAGCAAATGCCAAAGGACCCACTGCATCCTTGTTGCTGGCTCATCATCGACTCCCAAACCCACAATCTGGAAAAAGCCCCCGCCCCTGGCTAACCTCTAAGAAGTGAAAAGACACTAGACCCCAGAGCGCCCGGGTCTCCGTGCAGATGGCTCGGGCGGCACAAGTAGGGTCTGCGGCCTCTCACCTCCAAGCCCGTTTGGTGACCTAGGAAAGGGGATGACACCTACTCCGGTTAGGGGTGGTCATCGGGAAGGGGCTTATAAAGATTAAACGGCCCTCCACGCATGGCAGCAAATACCCACAAGGCCTTGGGTGCTGGCCGGGTACCTACTCGCTCTCACAGGAAGCCTGGGACCCTACCCTGAGCCGACAGGGAGGAAACCAGCCACCGAGGCCCCAGCAGCCTACCGGGCTCTGTGAAAGGAGGGCGGGGACAGGGAGCCTCCACGAGAAGGAGGGCCTAGAACGGGCTCTGTAGGCACAAGAGCTTTGGCCTTCCCCAGCTCACCTCCGGGTAGGCTCATCCCAGACAGGAGGGGGCTCGACTCTTGCCGTCGACCGATGGACACCTGCCAGAAGGCCATAGAGCCCAATGGTTATGCCCCGTACTCAGCACCGAAAAAAACACCTCTGTGTCCGTATCCTCCCTCTCAGATGGTTCGCTGCAAGGTCTACAGTCAGTTAAAGAGAAACACGTCCTTATCCTCTTGCTAATTGGTTCAAATCGATTGACCTCGTAAGTGGGTCTATTGTACAACGGGTGGCCTGTCTGCCGACAACACGGGCACTTAACTAGCTGTCGCTCAAGCAACTGAACAAGGCACATTAACCCAAATTTCTCAGAACACTTTCCCCTGATAGGCTGCAGAACCAGCGTGTCCCCCATTGGGCTACAGCATTTGCTAGGTCAACAGGCCTGCTTAAAGGCATCGGATCCTATTAGGCGGCTGGTGATAACACACTCGGGTAGATTCCTTGGGGAAGCAGAGGGAGCGCAGAGCCTGTGACCAGAGTCCCAAGGCCCTGCCCTGCCCTGCTTCGGGCCACCTGGCAGGAGAGGGGACTGGCTGTGTCCCCTGGCTGGGCCACCTGGCGGAAGAGGGGCCGGAAGGCGGGCTCCCTGGCGCTCTCATGATCTGGTTTCCATTGCCTTTTGATCTGTTTCCTCGCTCAGCCTTTTCCCAGGAAAGCGCGGCTCTATCTCACCGAACCCGTCTCTGAGGCTGGGTCACCGCTGCTTTCCAGGTGGGAGCTGATGTTCAGCTTTCTGTTGTTGCCGGTGTCTGAAAGGGTCTGGAGACTGGTAAAGACAGGACGCAGCAGGAGGTGGCCTAGAAGTCTTGGCCGGGGTGGGGGTGGACAGCAGCCCTCCCAACCTGCCCTCACTCCCTGGTGCCGCTAGCGGAGGGCCAGCTGCTGGCCTGGGGTGCTCTCAGCCCCCAGAGCGGCGGCCGGCCACCCCTGCTCTATTAATAAACCTCCAGCCGAGATCCTTCTGAGCCCCCTCCTCGGGGCTTGATCCTCGGCGCTTTGCCTTATCAGCCTTGCTTTTCGCAAGCACTTAAATTCATGAGAAAAGGGAAAAAGCGAAATCAGATAGAAATGCAGGTCTGTTTGCTGTTTTCTCCAATGAAATGGTTCTGGGTAAACAGCAGCCGCCTTTGATGAAATCCCAGCAGGCTTAAACAATAAAGCTGGTTACAAACGCAATCTGGCGGAGATATCAGATCTGAAATTGTTTCAAAAAACATGTCAACATTTTCTAATGCGCCTGAAAAAACTTCCTGGGCTGCCCACTGTGGAGTCTGGGTCTGGGAGAAAGGATACAGGCGACCCCGGTCTTGGCCTCCGCTCAGGCCCCACGGGACTTTCCGAGTCAGGAGCCCAGGAGCTCAGGAGCAAGCTGTCCCTGCTGTTGGGGGGCCCTGTTATTTGTAGGAGCCTAAGTGGCCACTTAATAGTCACTGCCCAAGCCAGGCAGGGCCCGCTCTCCCTCCATACGCTGCTGCTGTACACCTCCCCCCCCCCCAAACTTGGCCTCTCTGCCTCCACCCTTAATTCCCTACCTCCTATTTTCCATACTGCAGCCAGCGGAAGCTTTTAAAAATGTAAATCAGAGCATGCCATTCCTTTGCTTAAAACCTCTAATGCCTTCATACTGCACTTAGAATAAAATCCGAACTCCTCCCGTGGCCTACAAAACCCTCAGGGATATGCCACTGCTTATTTCCCCCCCCCCGGCTCGCTCCCGCCTTCCCGACCCTCTGCCCGCCCGGACCCAGAGCGCCAGTCTCTTTTCTGTCTCTGGGCCTTTGCACTCCCTGCAAACCGCCTGGGATGCTGGCACCTCAACCCACTGTTCCGGTTCGGCTCCCTGACCATCCCGGCCAGTGTTGCTCCCCTCCCTAGCCAAACACATGATCCTAATACAGTTTATTGTCTGCACTAAGTTCAACCACTCTCTGAAATCACCTTGTGTTCACGGATTAACTGTTTCCTCCTTTGGAATGTAATCTCTCTGCAGACTCAGACTTGTGTGTCTCCTTGGGTGCAGCCTACGACTGGCACACAATAGCTGCTCAATAATTAACTGCGGCCTGAAGGAACAGCAAGGATGCCAGACCTCTCTAGGTATCCCCCAGGGCAACGCCCAGGAGGCCCAGGGCACACCACCACATACCTTGCCCACCTCCGGATATGGCCTCCCTAGCTACTCCACCCCCACCTCACCGGAGGCCCTTTGCAGGCTTTGGGCTTCTGGGCCTCGGAGGCCAGGTCTGGCCTGGGAACTGGGATGCCCTCCCACTTTCCTGCTCCCCCATCAAGCTCAAACAAGGACTCTAAGATGGGGATGGGCAGAGGTGGGGTGGGGGGGCTGGAGGTTGTGCCCTCCTAAGGCCTTCCTGGAAAAGCACAGGCATTGGTCCGCTCGGACCTCCGGGATCCCGGGCCTGGGGCGGACAGCGCTGCCACCCGAGGGCACAGGCCCCCCACCCCCACCCTCCCGGGACGCGATCGATGCCTGCCACTCTGGCCTCATTACCGAGGAGAGCTGCCGGGGCTGGCAGAGGAGCCAGACGGCTGCGGAGGGGGCGGGGAGGCCTCCTTGGCTCCCTGGCCCGGATTAAATATTTACTATGTTTTGTTTGGCCTTTGGGGGAGGGGCGGGGAAGGCGGTCGCATCGATCCCGAGCTGCCGCCGAGGCCCGGCCCGGGCGGGAGGCGAGGGCGGAGCCCAGGTCCCGGGCCCCCCCCGGAGCGTCCCCGCAGCGCGCCCTCGGGCCCGACCCCTCCCGGGGCCAGGATCTCCCATAGCCGCCCGGCCGGCCGCACTGCCAGATCTGGGTTACCGCGTGGGGGGCCGCCGCCCGCCCCGGAAAGGATTCCCACCTCGCGGGCGCCAAGGCCGGGCGGGGGCTGCGAGCGACGCCCCGGCTCTGCTAACCCCCCGCCCCGCGCCCGAAGGTCCTGTCGGCGGCCTCGCGGTCCCCGGCGCCCCCCGGCTCTGCTGACCCGAACCGCTAGTGCGATCTCTCCTAGCCCCACGGCAGCCCGCCCCCAGAGGGCTCCACTCTCCCATTCTCCAGATGCGAACTGGAGGCAGAGCCCAGTGAACACGAAACCAGACGGGGCACCCGGGTCCACCCCGAAGCCTGATGGCTTCCCCACCTGGCTCACCCTCGCTCTGGCCACCGGCCTGGCGGGCTTGGGCGCTGGCAGCCAGGAAGCGAGTGGTCTCGCCCGGCAGGGACCCAACGGGGGGACTCTGGGAGTGCTCAGAAACCGCCTGCTGGGGGGCGGGTTTGACACTCCCCTTGGGCAGCCAGATAGGACCCCGGAGTCCCTTTACATGGGCACACACACACCTGCTAGTCACCCAGTTACTCTTCCAGACGTGGGATCGGCCCATGGGCGGTGGAGAACACAGCCCTGCCCTCCCCCAGCGCAGCGCATATACACACGGCAAGAGCTGCCCTTCAGTCCCTCGCTCCCACCTCCACTCCCACACTTACTCACATGCACACAACCACATGACCGCCCTCCCACAATCCCATTACATGGATGTACACTCGCCGTGAAGAGCTGCTTACGTCACATTCTACACATGGAGACGCACACGCTTGTTCACACCACCCCATCTATACATGTGTGTGTACATAGGCACACGTACACGCACACATCAGCTAAGGAGCGGCCGCCCCACCGTCTCGTGTGTGCGTATGCCCACCAGTATAAACCTGCTCCCGGGCATACGGGCTAAGAGCTGCCCCACCCCCTATGCACGTGTGCATGCCGTGTACATGCCGGCACACACACATTTACACACAAAGAACACCCATCTCTGCCTCTGTACGTGTTGGCATAATGCGTACACACAACGGACCCTCCCCTCATCCCAGCACACACTCCCACACGTGCACCGAAGTGTGCACCCCCCGCTCCATCCCTATACATGTGTGACACCCCGTGCACGCGTGCGCACACACACACTCACGCGCAGAGCACACACGCATGCGCGCTGACTACAGGCGGCTGGGGAAGAGCTGCAGCCTTCAGCCCTGCTCCTATTTAAAGAGAAGCATTGCTGGAAAAGGAACAAAAGCAAAGCCGGCTATAAATAGCCACCTCCCTCCCAGCTTTTCCTGCCCTCCGGCCTTGAGGCCTTGCCTCTCCTCTCCCAGCTCAGGCCCGGCAGCAGCGAGGGCAGGGCTGTCCCCTGGGGCCGACAGCGGGGCCCTAGAGGCCATGTGGCAGAACTCGGACCGCTGGAGCAGGCCAGGGGCTCCGGGCCTGGGTGGGTGCAGGGACACTGGGCCACCCATCTGCAGCCGGCCCTGTGTGCATGTGCCCAGCTCAGAGGGAGGGCGGCCCGCTTGGGCCTGGGCTGCTGCCTCAGCAGAACTGGGAGGCTGGCAGCTGCAGGGAAAGGAGGGCGGGTCTGCCCGGCCTCGGCCACGCCTGCCCCAGGCGCTGTCTTCCCAGCCGAGCCAGGCCTTCCCTGGGTTGGTTCCTGGTTTCGTTCTCGGGCCCAGAGTGGGGGATACTGGGTGCCAGGAAGCCTCAGAAGGTGGAGGAAAGCCTATCAGGACAGGAAGTGGAGGAGGGGATATAAGTCCCATTTTAAGTTCCAGTTCTGTCGGCTACTGGCCCCGGCATCCTGGAGCAAGGCTCCGAACCACGCCAGCCAACCTTGGGTGCAACGCCCTCGTCACACGGTGTGGGCGATGCCTCGTGAAAAACAGGTGTGCCCGGCAGGCCCTCGGGAACCGTGGAGAGAGATTACAGACTGCTCTCCGTGTCTGAGAATTGGATCAAAATAACAATAATAACTAACGTAGTTTGTTTGGTATTTACCACGTGCTAGGCACTGGGCTGGCGTCTTTGATCCTCTGTTAGGTAGCTGGTTTATTTTTCCATTTTACAGATTGAGCGACTGAGGTTCGGTTGCTTGCTCCGAGATCGCACAGGCCCCTGAAGCACAAAGCCAGGTTGCAGAACCAAGCTGCGGCTGTCTGAGACTAAAACCCTCTTTCCCCATGTCCGATGCTCTGGGGGACTGGGTGACCCTGGTCCTCAGGTGAGCCCCTCTTCGGGGGCCAGAGGAGGGTTGGGTGGGGCCAGGCTAGCCAGAGACTGGAACTGGACGGCTGCAGGGAGGGAGGCTGGCGCGGTCCCCGGTTCCAGAGGCTCCCCCCCGGCCCCCAGGCCCCCACCCCGGGACTTGCTGCGTCCGCCCACCAGCCTCCCCCTTCCCCCTGTCCCTAGCTCCCCAGAGGGGCCTTTCTCCACCAGCCCTGGGGAAGGGGAAGGGAGGGGGGGGAGAGAGCTCAGGCAGACCTACTTTCAAGGCTTTAATCCTTTTTGCTTAAAGGATTTTTTTTTTTGCTTGGGGAAGACTTGGTCTGATCAGAGGAGAGACGCAGGGAGCTGACAAGCTGCGGAGGATGGGGGGGTGGTGAGGAGAAAGAAATACATATTTATTACCCTCAATTATTAAAAAATAGATAGTACCAGATCTTAGGTCCTGGCAGACACTGCGGCGGTATTTGCGCAAGGACTGTTTTCTTTTCTTTTCTTTCTCTTTTCTCTCTCCCCCTCTCTCTCTCTCTCTCTCTTTTTTTTTTTTTTTTTTTTGGTTAATTGTGTTGAGATTGTAATGTGGCTAGCCTATTAGGAAAGCCACCCTGGCCAGTTTCCAGTGGGTGGAAGAAGGCCGTGGTACTAGACAGGTGAGCAGGACCGCTGCACCCCAGGTACAGGGAAGAGCCCACACTGGATCTCAGTGGAGCGGCGGGGGTGGGGTGGGAGGGGTCGGTGTCCCATTTGGGGCAGGCAGGGGTCCTTAGCTCTTTCTCTCCCTCCGCTGCTGTCGGCGTTCCTGTTCTTTTTGAGGAAGTGGCCAGAGAGAAATCTATTCTGGATTCCTCCCTAGGGGAGGTGACAGATCTCGCCGGCCCTAGAGCTTCTGCCGGCTTCGCCCAGGGCCAGCTCCCCGGGCACACCCTTCCCCTCCCAGGATTGTATCAGCCTGTTGAAAAGGGGGCAGGGCGCGAGCCTAGTGCAGAGAACAGAGGCCCCCGGCAGTCCCAGGGCCCCCTCTTGATACCCAAGAGGTTAACACTCCTCCCGCCCCCTCCCCCCACCCCATCTTCTCCTAGATCCTACAAGAGGGCAAGGTGGGGCCTCGGACCAAGCGGAGAGGGATCTACAGTGGGGGCACAGGCAGGCGACGCAAAAAGGCCACTGCGAAGAGGACTACAGCATTCCTTTTGGTTCTCAGAGTCCCCACAGAGCCTGGCACACAGGAGGCCCTGGCACAAAGCTACTGAATAAGAGGCACGGGTGACAAAGACAGAACAGCAGCGATGTCTCGCTGAAGTCATGCTACATGCCAGGAAGCCCCTTTACATCCATTTTGTCGAGAATCCTCAGAACCCCGAGAGGCAGGTCGTGTTAGCCCCATATTTCGGATGATGAAACCGAGGCGCAGAGAATGAAAAGCAGTTTGCCCAAGGTCCGGCAGCCGGGAAGCGGCAGAGCAGGGCCCCGGTCCCCGCTGGTCCCCCTGCACAGCTCTTGCTCTCATCTACTTGGCTCAAGATGCGGAGACAGCGAGGAAGCCTGGGAAGCCCAGAAATAAGTTCGAGAGGAGCCAGGCAGAGACACAGTGAATGTTCCACAGATCGGGAGACGACGGCCCTGGGCTGGGGCTGGGTTTTCCTGTGTGACAGGGGAGGCCTTGTTTGGAAGCGAGGGAAGAAGCCACTGAGCAGAGGTCGGGGCTCAGGCAGGTGGTTGCTAGATGATGCTTTTCGTGGCTCCCCCTGCAGTGTCTTAGGGGATTTTTCAATCCTTGACCCTGGGCAGAGGGGACCGGGTGGTCACGACAGAGTCAGTCCTCCCCAGACAGAGCGGCCCTCTCGGCCCTAGGTGACCCATCCCCTCTGGTCCTGAGACTTGCTCCTGCCCACGGCTGGCCTGTGTCAGCCTGGCGGCTCACTCGGACTCAGCCCTGGTGGCAAAGAGGCAAAAGTTCACAGGGTCGTGAGGTCTGGCCAGCAGGAAGGATGACACAGGAAGTGACCGCCGTTACTACTAAGCCCGAGGGCGTCTGCTGAGCTCCGGTCACGGTCAAGTGCCAAGAAGCTTATCAGCATTCGCTTGTTTCATCTTTACCACCTTACCAGGCAGGTACTCTTATCAGTCGCCCCGTTTTACAGATGGAAAAACTTAGGTTCAGAGAAATCAGGTCATTCCCAGGACTCATACCTGGGTCTGGCCCGATCCTGTGTGCCTAGCCAACCCACGAGGACGTGAAGGGCTTGTCCACTGACCCCTGGAATGAGCCCCCCTCACCGGCCTCCACTGAGCAAGGAGAGCCACGAGCACCGTGTCCTCCGCTGGGTTAGAGGAGTAGGGAGAGGCCGGGGCCGGGGTCCTGGACAGAGAAGGGGCACGCCACCCAGGCTAGCAGCCAGCAAGCAGCGTGCTTCGGACATTCTGGAGAACACATCGGAACGTGTACAGCTCCTAAGGCTGTACGATGTGATGCAAGCCACGGCCGTCCTCCGGGCTTCGGTCTCCCCAGCTGAGCTACATCAGGTCCCTTCCCGCACGAAATTTGACAGAGCCCACAAAACTGTCAAATCGCACACCCCCCCCAGTCCAAATCGGGAGCAAGGAACATGCTCTTCCTGGGGGTCCGTCCTTGGGAGTTTTTGCTTCTGCCCCAAACCCAAGGACAATGAAAGCCTCTGTATGTCTTCCCCTCTGGTTCACCCACAGCCCGTTTCGGTGGAGACCTAGGCCACGTTCATGGCCACCACACACGCGTCCACACACACGTGGACCTTCCTCCTCTGCAAATAGCCAGACGGCTTCAGGTCTGGCCGGCTGCTGCTTGGGGCAGTATCAAGCCACCCACCTGAGGGGTGTCACCGCTATCGCACGATGGCCTCCCCACACCTGGCCCTCTGTGAACACCTTCCCTCTTCCTGCTCAGAAGCCCACACAGCACACGGACTGTCGTGCGTGCACGGGCTGGAAACAGCCTCTGCGCACAACCCGAGGGGACAGACGGTCAGTCAGACAACGGAACATTGTGCAGCCATTAAAACGGGTTTAGAATGACCAACCCAGAGGGGCGCCTGGCTGGCTCAGGCGGAAAGGGCGTGGGACTCTCGATCTCGGGTCGTGAGTTCGAGCCCACGCTGGGTGTGGAGGTTACTTACATAGATAAAACTTTTTTTTTTAATTTTTTTTTTTAACATTTATTTACTTTTGAGAGACAGAGCGTAAGCAGGGGAAGGGCATAGAGAGAGAGAGGCAGACACAGAATCTGAAGCAGTCTCCAGGCTCTGAGCCATCAGCACAGAGCCCGACGCGGGGCTCGAACTCACAGACTGTGAGATCATGACCTGAGCTGAAGTCAGCCACTTAACCAACTGAGCCACCCGGGCGCCCCTACTTACATAGATAAAACTTAAAAAAAAAAAATTACGAACCTGGATATTACTCACCCTAGCGATTGAGACATACCGTAGACTCCACAAGACAGGGCACATTTGCGTGAATGTGGGAAAGCGGTACGGGATACCACGCTTCACGCTTCGGGCTGTGGGACCACAGGGATCTTTCTCCTCTGTACCAATCCAACGTTTTCTGTCACGTGTATGCATTCTTTGGGATGTTCAGAAATTTTACTCAGTGGCTGATGAGTCGACCGACCCTCCTCCTCTCTGGTGCTTAGGGTTCCGCGACAATCGGTCTCCCCGCAACCTGTTCTATGATTGCTAGGCCACCGCTCCCCCCCCCCAACCCCGCCACGAACAGCCATCACGGCCTACGCTCGGCTGTCCCTCGCTCTCAATCTTTCCACCCTGCCGGTTCCTTCCGGGCCCTCTTCTGCCCACAAAGCCTTTGAGCCACCTGCCTGGCGGGCTTGAAAACACCTTCCCAGCCCCCCTCCCCTGGCCTTGCACTTCTGGGGTGTGGCTCCTCCCTCCCATCAGACGGTAGATTCCCCGAGTGGGGATGGATTGCTCACTCACTACCGCACCTGGTCCAGAGCGAGAGTGTGGTTGTTTAGGAAACAAATACAAGGGAGCGCGGGGGCTCAGGCCGGGTCGGAGAGGGCAGCCTGATTGGGGAGAAAAGGCTGATGTATGATATGAAAAAGACATGATCATACACAGAATTAAGCTCTGCGTTTCATGCTTTGGAATAAAAGGGAAGGGCTTATGGGAATTGGTCTGCGACCTTGTACTCAGGCTGCAGACGGGGCCACGTTAACAGCCGATAAGGAGAAGTGTCTGATCTCAGTGAGAAAGGGGGACGCCTAGACCCACCACTCGTCTTCCTGCCATAATGTTGCTTCGGTTTGTGCTTTGGCTCCTCCCCCTAGCCAAGCGGCTGATGGACTTGGGACTGACGCCAAGCTCTAGTCCTCTCCAAGGGAACTTGAAACTCCTCCCTGGGCTATACCGCCAAATGCCAGCCCGGCCTACAACCCCAGCCCCAGCCCCAGAGGCGGCCAGGTATTGTATCAAGAACACGCCCACCTCAGGGCCTTTGCATTTGCTGTGCCCACTGCCTGGAGAGCTCTTCCCAAGCAGAAGCAGCTTAGATAGCTGCTGATGTGGGGCTCAGTCTCATGGTTCATGAGATCAGGACCTGAGCCGAAATCAAGAGTCGGACGCTTAACCGACTGGGCCCCCCAGGAGCCCCTAATAGGCTTTTCGCCTGAGCACCTGTCCCTACCTGACAGGATACAGCCCTTCATTGTCCATCTCCCCCCACCAGGACGCAAGCTCAATAAGCAGAGAGCACTTGGTTTTTATTCATTGCTTCATCCTTGGTGCCAAGCCAGCAGTAGGGAGGTACTCAGTAGCCGTTAAATGTTTGTCAAATGGCGAGACCCTCCCATACTCCTCTTGGCTGACCAAAGAAAAGGCAGCCAGCTGCTCCATGGGTTAGGTCGTTCATAGGCGACTGGGATCTATAACGTGGAAAACATGGCCGGCTCAACCAGGGTCTTCCTTCCGGGATACAAAGAACGGGCGGCAATTAGCAGCGGGAGGAGGTAAAAGACCATCTTAAAGAGCGAGCGGCCCTGGGGGACCGCTCTGGGCTTTGTCCAAGGTGACAAGTCATGGGTGCAGACAGGGGGGCAGAAGCCGGGGCAGCCGGGCTGGGTGGGAGGAGAGGCGCCACAGAGAGGCTGCCACCTCCTAAAGCTACTCCAGCCTGTGGAGTCCCGCTCTCTCATCTCCTTGCCAATAATCCCACACTTTCGGCCGGCAGCCTTGAGCCCCTGCAATCATCAGTGGAAGCAGACACAGCAGCCCACCAGGGGTGGTGGGCCAATTACAGGAAGACACGAACCACAGCCACCTCGAGGCAGCCCCAGGGCCAACTGCCGCCCCCCGGTTTGGTGGCAGGCTGTCCCCCTTGCCTGGTGCATCCTCCTAAGTGTGACCCTCTGAACTGCCGTGGCCTCTGTCCCTCTGCTCAGAGCTTTTATTTGACTGCAGGCCTGGGGCCTAGGCGACAACCTGGGAGCCCTCCCTCCCTGCGAGGAGAGCAAGCAGTTCAAAGTAACGAGTCATTTTCACAGACGGGAGAGAAGACAAAAGAGGCAGTCTCCTCACCCCAGGCACCACCTGAGCTCCGCTGATCTCCTCGTGTTCGGGCCAGTCTCATTTAAACATTTCGGATCTCTGAAGCCCAGAGCGTCCACAAGAGGTTTTTATTTGCCACAGAATCAATAGTGCAAATTTTGTTCCATAAAAATCTGCCAAGTACAACCTTCGACTTTTCAGAGTGAGAGAGCTATTTCTTTTCCCAACACAGCTCCGGCCCTGCTAGGTGTCCTCTGCGGTCCTGCCGGCCCGTCTTTCTGTGCCTTCTAGCTTCCTGGGTCCACGGAGGATCAGAGCTGGGCTGGGGTGAGGCCGCAGCCACCCTGGACCCCGGACGAGGCGTGTAGCCCCTCTGAGACTCAGCGTCTTCATCTGTAACTTGGGGCCAGTAAGACCGCCCCGCCTTTTCTGCTTTTAACGAGGCACTGCAGGGGCGCCTGGTGGCTGAGTCAGTGGGGCACTTTGGCTCATGGCATGATCTCACGGTTCGTTGGTTCGATACCCGCGTCGGGCTCTGTGCTGACAGCTCAGAGCCTGGAACCTGCTTCGGATTCTGTGTCTCCCTCTCTCTCTCTCTCTGCCCCTCCCCTGCTAGCATTCTGTCTCTCTCTCTCTCTTTCTTTCAAAAATAAATAAACGTTAAAAAAATTTAATGAGTCACAGCACAGGAAAAGCTATAAGACTTGGGGAGAAAAAAATGTGTGTCCTCTTGGTTCCTGGTACTAAAGCCGCAGCCCCAGAAGCAATCAGGTATTGTATCCAAAATGCTCCTGCCTCAGGGCCTTTGCACTTGCGGTTCCCTCTGCCTGGAGAGCTCTTCCCAAGTAGAAGCAGCCCTCCCTTACCTTACTTAGCCTCTGTTATTTTCCTTTTTTCTTTCTTTTTAGAAATGTATTTATTTTGAGAGAGAGAGAAAGAGCATGAGCAGGGGAGGGGCAGAGAGAGAGAGAGAAAGAGAGAATATCCCAAACTGGCTCTGCACAGAGCCCGACACAGGGCTCAAACTCACAAACCGTGAGATCGTGACCTGAGCTGAAATTAAGAGTTGGATGCTTAACCAACTGAGACATCTATGTACCCCTCTTTTTCTTTTTTTTAAGCTCTAGGTTATCATGGTTTGATTTTTTTTTATGGTTACAGAACAATTTAAAAATTAGAGTTTTTTTTAAAGTTTCTTTATTATTGAGAGACAGAGAGACAGGGCATGAGCATGGGAGGGGCAGAGAGAGGGGGAGACATAGAATCCGAAGGAGGCTCCAGGCTCTGAGCTGTCAGCACAGAGCCCGACGCGGGGCTCGAACCACAAACTGTGAGATCATGGCCTGAGCCGAATTCGGATGCTTAACTGACTGAGCCACCCAGGTGCCCCTAAAAATTAGGTTTTAAAACAATTTAAAAATTAGGTTAAAGTACTAAGTTTTTTTCGGTTCCAACTTACGTGTACAATCATTGAATCAACATTTCTTTCTTTTCTTTTTCTTTCTTTCTTTCTAATTTGAGAGAGAGACTGTGTGTGTGTGTGTGTGTGTGTGTGTGTGTGTGAGAGAGAGAGAGAGAGAGAGAGAGAGAGAGTGGGGGGGAGGGGCAGAGGGCGAGAGAGAATCCTAAGCAGGGGCTCGATCCCATGACCCCAAGATCATGTCATGACCTGAGCCAAAGTCGAGAGTCAGCCGCTCAGCCAACTGAGCCACCCGGGCGCCCCTGAATCAACATTTCCAATCAATTCATGAAGACACGACATCCGTAATGGATTCCACACTATGTACCCAATGCCACTATGCGCTCCATTTAATTTTGTGCTGGGTGCTGTTTTAACCGGGTCCCGACAGGAAAAGCAGAGCGCCTGCTCAGATGAATTAGCTGAGTGCATAGTACTCAGAGAATCAGGGGAAGGAAGCCCCAAGAGATCATGTCATTTAGCCCACCCCCACCCCACCCGGGGGCTGAGGGGAGGAGGCTCTTTTGGACCCGCAGCTTCCCTGGCAGGAGCGGAGTAGCAGATGCCGTGAAGGCCCGCCTCTCCCTGGCTTTCACCATTTCAGCACACACCAGCCTGACTTCCAACTGGCAGAACCTGCATTTCTTTGCCGGAGGGCTTTTTCTAGCAGTGGAGCCGGCTCGGCTCACCCACAGAGCAGGCCAACAAGCGAGGGGGGGATGAATCCCTACACCAGAAACAACACTCAGCCGATGATGGATAGGAGCCGCGTATAAATACCCCTACTCCCTCCCTCCCTTCTGTCGAGGGAACTTTGAGGTGCTGTGTTCTAGACCGTATCCCCAGATCCCCCGGTGGGCTTGAGTTCCGGTTGCCCACAGTGTTACTTTGCTCAACCACAGGCCCGTTACTGGCTCCTTCCCTCCTCTGTCTCACTTCCGACCCGCCTACTGGCATTTTCTAGGCCGCCTCCCAAGTATACAACTGAAGCTCGAATCCTCTTCTCAGGCTGTGCTTCTGGGAGAATCTCTGGGGGATGACAGAAGGACAGGAGAGCTCACGGTGACTCGCCATTGGTGGGACCCAGCTGGAAGTGAGAGGGTGGGAGGTCAACGCTGAGACAACGGACATGGGACGGGCCAACCTCTGCCAGAGGGCAGAGCTGGCGGGGCAGGCGGTAAAGAGGAACCGGTCTCCCCGTGGAAGTTGCCTTCCAGGGAGGAGGGCAGATAATATACAAGTAATTGCAATCCACTACGTTGAGTCCAATGACCAGGAAGCCCAGAATACTATGGGACGTCCAGCTGAAAAGCCCGGACCATCCCCTGAAGAAAAAGAAATCCCCGAAGGTGTTTGAGCCCGGGAGGGGATGAGGGCGGGTGGCACTGCGGAATGCGGCCACAGCGTTGAAACCTGGATTGGGTGAAGGCAAGAGAGGCGGCCGGGAGCTGCCCATCGGGGTCAGGAAGAAGGCAGCCTGGGGTAGGGTGGAGGCAGGGAGCGGGGGAGTTGTGAAGGCTGCTGAGAGGGGAAGAGTGGCCCTGGGAGACGGACTGATGGGAAGGGGTGAGGCGAGAGGGGTCCTGCTGGCGGGTCCAGTTCTTGAGCTGAGGGTGCCTGCGAGGTTGACGGTGCCAGATGCCAAGACGGTGGGGGACGTGGGGCAGGAGTGGTTTGCTGCGAGCTCGGACTGGATGGCCCTGGACGGCGGAAGCGACACCTCGGCTGAGATGGACGAGCGGGCGCCGCGGGTGTGCCCGAGCCCCCCCCGCCCCCGGAGGTGAGCGAGGGGGTGAGAGGGCGCCCGGGCGAGGCTGGGGGAGGCGCCACGCCTGAGGACGGCAAGAAGTGGCGGGACTGGCAAAGAAGGCTGAGGAGGAGCAGCCTGCCCTGCGGGCGAGCAAAGTAGGGAAAGAGCGGGGGAGCCGCCGTCGGGGAAGCCAACGGGAAAGAGTCAAATGCCACCGGGAGGTCAGATGAGACCGGGAAAACGTCTGGTTGGGTCAGCCTCAAGCCAGGGCGGTGACAGTCGAGTGACAGAGGACATAGCCTGATGTCTGGGTGGAGGAGTGAGAGGGAGGTGAGGGCAGGGAGACACCGCGTGTAGACAGCTCTTCTCAAGAGCTAAGTGGTCCCGGGGGGTGCAAGAGGAGAGGAGGAAACAACCCCTCCCGCGCAGGAGAGAGCTGGCCCTCCCGCCCTGCAGGCGGTACTGGGTCCCTTAGTTAACACCCAGCCAACGCACAGCACACCCAGTGTCCTTCCTGCGGGCCTTGCCAAAAGAGACTACAGGAGACTCCCCGATCCCCAAACTGGAGGGGCTTTTGGGGTGCCAGGGAGGCCGGAGTTGGAGGCCCCTGTACCCAGCTGTGACCAGGGCCACGTACACTTACCTGTTTTACACTCTGGGCTCCGTCAGTGGCTACCATTTGAAGAAACTGCGCTACTTCCGAAGAACACTTGAAAAGCCATCCATCCAGTCAGATTACAGATGGGGAAACTGAGGCCCAGAGAGGAGGAAACGTACCTGGGGCCCTAGTGAATCGGCCACAGAGACGGAACCCAACCCAGCCCTGGGACTCCAACCTCGGTATTCTCTCTACGACCCCACAGTCCCCAGGAAGGAAAGGGCCATGGCGGAGCCGAAGCTGGGGTCACACGGCACCGCCGTTCGAGGCGGAGCCTGGCGGCCAGCGAAGACGGACACAGACGGGAGAGGAAACACGAAACGACGTGCCGCGTGCAGCCCGTGCCAACGAGGTGGCCCGCAGCGCGGGCACGGAGCTGCCTGCCCCGCGCCGGCCACAGAGTGACTCGCCGGGCCCTGCCGCCCCCTAGGCTGGCCGGCCTCAGCCGGGTAAGCCCACCGCCCTGCACGCGCCTTCCTTCTCCCAGCCTGCTCAGACAAGCCCATGAATAGAACATTAAAGGCAAAACCTTCTAAGAGAGAAAGCAGCTCCCTGGTAGGAGTCGCCCCACTAAATGTCAAATACAGAGCAAGGCTTCCTGCTTTGTGTGCTTCTTACTAATGGAGGCCCCTTAGCCTCCATAGCCCCATCATCCAATCGCCCTATAAATAAATCATTGCGAGAAGAATGCCAGTTTTCCCCCCAGGGCCTCATGAATCTCCCTCTCCAAGCATATGTAAAAGCCCCCTTCACTACGTGTTGGCACAGGAGCCCGGGGAGAGGATGGCAGGCTCCGCGAGGGCAATTTGAGAGGCAGAAGCAAACTTTCACACCACCTCGGTGAGCCGAGAGCTGGGAGCCCAGCTTTTCTCCTGACGTGGGGAAGGCTTTTCCTCAATTTCCCGTGGCCGCACACGGACTAGGCCGCCTCCGCCTCCGGAACCGGCCCAGGGAGCTGCCAAGAGGCCCATCTCCAGGGCCGGCGGAGGTCTGTCCCCTAGAAGACACTCGGTGCACGCAGCCGTGCGGGGGAGCCACACGCCAGCTCCCCGAGCCTGGTCGCCGACATGTGGCGCACGGAGCACTGGCCCACTCGCCCCCCCCCCCCCATCCCCTCCACTGAGCCGCTCGCCAGCTCGCCAGCTCGCCAATGGCACCAACACGGCACCAGCGGACCCAAGGCGTGGGCTCCGGGGCCAGTCGGTCGGGCACGTGCACTCAGCAGACTTCTGGCTCGCATGCATCCAGAGCCTGATGCACGCTTGCCAGGTGTGTTTCTGCGCGCGCGCACACACACACCCGTATTGTGCCAGCACGAGGCCTCCGGAGCAACTCTTCGGAATCAGATAGCAGGGCTGTTGGCTGTTTTGGATCCCAACTTCGCTGACTGATTAGACAATAATCACAGGCCCGGAAGCACCAGCGTATCAGTGAGATCAGACACTCTGCCTCACCATGGTGGATGGGAGCTCTCGCTCAGAGGAATCAAACGTGGTCTGAAGGGGGCAGGTCACAGGCTAGGGCTGGGCCATGGGAGCGCCACCCCAGGAGGGAGGGAGGACCCCAGAGGTGGGGGGGCAGGTACAGGTGGAGGGGCCTGCCACTCCCACCCACCTGGGCCACAGCCTGGGGCCGGTGCTCCCCACACGAGCACCAGCCAGTCTGGAGGGGGGGCTGTTTAACAGGTCTCCCAGGTTAGCCAGGAGGAGCAACATCGGGGGAAGGTCCAGCCCCCGAATAAATCACGTCCCAGCCTTTCTCAAGGACAGGAAGACAGGCAAGATAGTTCTGGCCCACTGTCCCATCTGTGTACTGGAGAAACCACAGCGGAAGGCAGGAGGTGAGGGTGCGTCTGCCCAAATACAAAGAGGGGCAGGGAAGAAGAGGACAGGGTCCTCGAGCCCCAGGTCCCAGCCGGAGGAGGCTCCTGGGGGTGCACCAGAAGGGGGGCGCATGGGAACTCCCGGGGAGCTCTGTAACAAGATACAAATGATTCATCAGGTGTCCCGCATCCCGCAAAACAAATGTCAGAGAAGTTCGAGGCAGATGGGCACGTGAGACGGTGGCGCTTAGGGGTTAAGAGAGCGGTGGCAGACAGATCTGGGATTGCGTTCTGACTCAACAGTGCGCCAGCCGAGTGACCCAGGACGAGGGATTTCGTTTGTGGTGCCTCAGTTTCCATATGTGTATAGAGCGACAAGTACGGACAGACCTCAAAGGGTGATTATGGAGATTACACGACCTAAGGTGTGGAGTACACTTAGCTCGTCACCCGTCAGGAATTACAAGCAGCTATTGCCGCCGCGTGGACAGGGATTGGCGCAAGGGGATCTTTGCTGCCCCTGTTTCCAGCCAGCATCCGTACCTCCTCCCAGTGGGTTCAACCACGCATGCTCTGAGACCCGAGGTGGCTTTACCTTGCCCTGGTGATGGCCACCAAGTCAGTGTACCTCCTCTCTCCCCGATTCAAAGGCATCCAAGGAAGTTCCTGCTCTGGGTCCCTTAACCTTGGAGCTAATGTCTCCCTAGGGCTTCTCCCAGGCCTTGAGGAAGCCCTCACCCTTTAGTCCCCGCCCCATCCTCTCTCTGACTCGCTTCTACTCAGGGTGGCCTGGCCAGCGCACCCGAGAAAGGGCCGCTTCCGGCGCTCTGCGCGGAGGTCCTGCCTTCTGCTGTCCCTGGAGGCTCTGTTCCCGTTTCGCCAGCTATTTTGCTTCCTTGGCCATCTGTTCTCTCCCTGTCATCTCCTCTCTGTTTTAACCTTAACCACTACTTTGCTGCAGATGGTACCAAACAGATCCGTTCTTGACATCCTTCACGATGCCTGCCCCCTCCTTCTCAGCTCCAGCAAGGGAACTTCTGCTCCGTCCTTTTTCAGGCTGTGACTCCAAAGCCCGGAGCTGGACTCACCCCACGAGCCTCCGTCCTCAGCCTCATCTGCTGTCAACTATGCCACAGGTCAGGGGACAGACCCCGGCCCTTTCCCCTGCCTTTTCCTCTTCCTAACAAGACTTCCCCTTTTCGAACCTGGCCAAGAACCTCTCGTGGGGTCGAGTCCACGGTCTGCTCCGGTTATCTAGCTGGTGTCCATAAATAGTGCCCTTGAACCCTCCGGAGGGCTCAGGAGCCGCGGCCCGAGACGGAGACCACAAACTCCAGGATTCCTTCCTGCAGTGCAGGAGCCAGGGTGCCCAAGCTGGGAGTCTGGGTCCAGAACAGTCTGTCGGTCGAAAGAGGACCATAGAGCTGCAGTGAGGATTTAGCCACACAGTGGCATGACAGGAATCGAACCAAAACGCATTTTCTATGGGGTCTGAGCTCACGAGGGAAACAAAGCACTGCTTTCCTTGCTTTTATTCTGGCTGCTGGTGAGAAAATGCATGCACGGGCTTTATTTAGCAACTCACTCTGCCTCTCTGCTTCTGTTGGTGTGTCCCAGTACTCCCCTAAAATTCCTCCTCTTGGCTTCTCTTTTCTAGCATAAGGACCAGGAGCTTTGCAGAAAGAAGCGGTCCAGGGGCTCCCAATGATAGAAGCTGTTTTGGTGACATTGGTTCCACCAGGCTGCATTCCCTGAGCGGGACAGAATTAGGCTGGGAAGACTGAAATTCCATCTCTGCACCGGGATTTGGGATACGAAAGCCTTACACCTCAGCCCTCTCGAGCAGAGTTCTTGCGTTTTCCCTCTCCACTTCCTCTGCAGCGGAAGGAAAAGTGTCTTAGGGTGTCCGCGGAACATTCTTCCCTTCTCCTCTCTATTGGAGCGAAAGAGGGCCACGTTACGGATAGTTCCAAGAGACGGAGCCTGCTTACACCTGGCCACACGGAGACTCCAGGTCGCCTAGGGAACCTCTGGGTTCAAACGGACGACCCCTGACGACCCCATGGTCCCTTCCTTCCTCTGCCCCCCCCTTCTTCTTCACACAAAGGAGACCCGGTCCAGCCACCAGGCCAGCCCATCTGGCTATGGAAACCAAAAGAACGAAGTGCATCTTACTGGGTTGCAGACCTTCATCTAGCTCTTGCTGAATTATTCAAAGATGGCATTAACTTATAAATGAGTGTGTTTGACTGATTTTGTGGTTGATGTACAGATAAATTCTAATGAAAGACAGCTACAAGATTTTAAATTATTAATTAGACTGCCACTTAACAAAGCCTATTTGGCACTCTATTTCCTTGCTTAACAAGACAGAAACTTTAAGGATAAGTTCTTTATTAGCCCAGAGGCTGTTGATCTGCATTCTGTTTTTATAGCCCTAAAAATGAAAACCATAGATCCTGACCTGCAGCAGGCCACTTCTGGCAAAGCAAAACCCCCCAACAGGCCACTCTTTCTTCCTGGATGGTGCTGGGTGGCTCGGGGCCTGGCTTGCTCTGCCGCCTCTCATCTCTGACCACAGGTTTGCTTTTTATATCCCTGTTCTGCCAGGGTAGGCCAGGAGACGGAAAAGAGGGCAGGCAGCTGCTGAAGCCTTCCGCCACCAGCCCCGTCAGCAGCAGGAGCCACTGACGACTCAGGCTGTTCCGGTTCACAGAGGTGGGGCTGTGGCCAGTAGAGTCCTTTCCTTAAGGGACACAAGGCAGCCCACGCAATTCCCAAACTGTCCTGCCAGGAGACAGGACCCAGCTTGCTGTGATAGGACAACCAGAAATCAGAGCAACGGCCCTCACGACCTAATGCTGACAGCCTGCCTGCCTTCCTCCTCTGGGG
Organism: Paguma larvata; assembly: GCA_030068075.1. Taxonomy (NCBI): domain Eukaryota; kingdom Metazoa; phylum Chordata; class Mammalia; order Carnivora; family Viverridae; genus Paguma; species Paguma larvata. Next base: position 9,937,185 of record CM057843.1, read on the forward strand.
CTTCAGACCGCTGAGCCTCCTAAACCCACAAAGCACTCATTGTCAAGACCATGAGTCCAACCCTTTACAGAAAAGAGGGTTTTTTCTCTTCCACCCTACCCCCAGGATCTAGGGATGGCCGCTCTTTCTTTTTTCAAACCCATTTCCAAATCGGGACTATAAAACTCCCTCGGGCCCGGGACCCCATGCCGGGCTCTGCCGCTGACAGGCAGGGAACCTGCGGCAACTGTCCGAGCCCATCCTGTAACGTTTTGCTTGGAGCTTTGGGGAACGATTCGAGAACCAAAAACTTCGACGGCCACCTCCCTTGGCATTGGCCTCAGGCATACCTTTGGTTTTCAGCACACGCCTAGAATCCACACAGAGAAGCCGAGTGTCTTGTACACGTGTGCAAAAGACACTAGTCCTAGTGATCACAATCAGAGGCAGAGAGAGAAGATCGCCCAGCAAAGGACCAAAATACAAGTCCTGTGCCCACACCGTGTCCCGGCAGAAGGCTGCAGGCCCCTGGAGCCGAGCATGGCCCAGCCAAAGGTTTTTCTGCTCCGCTTTCCCCTGGCCAATCCAGGTGGAAACCTCTGTGTTGGAAGGACCTCTCTCATCAACCAGCCGCGCAGGAAGCGAAAGGGAGCCCAAGTGGCGAACACACATGACTGCCAAGCCTGCAGTGGCCACCTCTTGAGCAGGGGAAGTGAGCCTCCGCCATGGGGAGCAGCCCCCAGGAGGCGCTGGGCTCATTCCACGCTGGGTCTCTGGATGGGGGAGACGGGCTCCTGGAGGCGACTCGAGCCTCCCTGGGCACCTAAGCCATGTGAGCAAAGTGCATGGGCTGCTTCGTGGCTCACGTGACACCACAAACTGCCAAAAGGCAACAGACCACAAGGAAAATGTGCTGTCAGTTCACCTCTACCATCTCCATCACAGACCAGGCAACCCAGACACGGCGGCGTTCGGAAACTGCCTGGGAAGCCTTACGCCCCAGGGCAAGCCTGCCCGCTCCAGGCCGAAGCTTCTCAGACCTGGGCTACTGCTCAGCTCAGTAAAAAGCACCTCTGTGTGCAGACACTCGGGCCAGCACTGCTAGCTGCTGAAAGGACTTTTAAGTTCCTTTCCGCAGGGAAGAGGAACTGGGCGTCTCGGCGAAGTGGTTTCTCCAAACAGCCGCAGGGACTTTTCCCACACCACAGGAAAAGGCAGCCAGCTTCCCCCCACCCCCCACACTGCCCAGGCCCACACAGAAGACACAAGTCACACACAAGTTAGTGACTATTGACACGATGGGGCAGCCGAGGCTTCCCGGTAGGCCCCAGCAAGCCGGAACCACCCCGGAGCCTTCACTGCGACCAGCCAAGGTGTGGCTTCTTCCCCCACTTGTCCCACCTGCTTGTGGGGTCTCTTCCATGACCCCCACACCTGCCCCTCTCCGCCCATCTAGGGGATCCGCTTCCCATTCCTCCGCCACCTCCCCCTGCCCGTTTTCTCCTTCCCCATCCTACTGTGAGGTCAGAATCCTGTGCTTACGACACCTCGGTCTGTTGCCATGGAAACAGGGGCGGATTAAGGCAGGAGCGCTGAGCGCAGGGATCAGGCCCCTCAGCTACCTGAGCTCCCCGCCTCAGCCGGCTCCCGCAGGGCTCAGGGCTGCCAGACGCAGGCGCCGCGACTCGCCGGCCACCTGGCCGGGTCCGGGGACCAGAGGATCCCGGCGGAGCGCCGCAGTTCGCCCGGACCTGGGAAGGGAGGGAGGCAGACGCAGAGGTCGGGGTAGCTGGACACGGGGCTTGCGGGCTCACGGCGTGGTCACCTGCCCTCCCTGGGCCGTGGGGACAGCTCCCCGCGCGGCAGCCACGTGGGGGCGCGGCGGGACTTCCCCAGCGCCCGCGCCAACTTTGCAACGTTCTGCAAGGAGACGGACGGCGGAGGGAGAGGGAGGGTAGGGGTGAGGGGGTCGCGCGGGGCCAGCTCTCCTCAAGTTGAGCCTGGCACCTGCCGCGCACGCAACCCGCGCGGCCCCCGCCTTCGCATTTCTCTGCTCCAGTCAGAGAGGAAAGTTTGAAGAACCGGACATCGGGCGCTGGCCACCTTCCCTCGGCTGCTGGGTCCCCAGAGCCCGTCCCTGAGGACCAAAGCAGGACTGCAGGGAAGGTGCCCGCGCCCGGGCCCCGCCTGAAAAGCTAGGGCGCGCAGTGAGCGCCCGGGCCCGCGGTGACCGACCGCTGGCCGCACTGGAGCGCGGGCTACACCCGGCGCCGCCAAAGCGGCGGAGCTGGCAGCATGTGCCCGCGCAGGGGATGGAGCCTGCAACTGCAAAACTTTACAATGGCAAAGCAAAGGTCCCAGAAGGCCACCTCCCCTTCCACCACGGGCAGCTCACTGTGGTCTCTAAATGACCTCGCCGAGCCAGATCCCTAGGCCTGGCCGTTTGATCCAGGGAGCAAATCCCGTGTCTCGCAACTGGTCACCGACAGGGGCTGAGCTCCAGCAGCAACCCCTCCGCAGGTGCGTCCCCGCAAAGCCCGCCAGCCCGCCAGGGGCTGCTGCCCCGGCCAGGAGCCCGCGGGCGTCGGGGAGCTCTCGGGCGGCTCCCGGCCTCGCGGCTCTGCCCCGTGCACACTCCACTCCAACTCGCCTCTTCAGCTCCAACTCACCTTTGCGAAGCATGTTGGCCGTGGGGCCGCCACTCCGAGGTCGGCCTAGGCGCGCTCCCTCCCGGAGTCCGGATTCAAATCCTTGGGCGCCGGCTGCAGCTAATCCGAGCGCGTCGAGGCGGGGGCAAGCCGGGGATCCGCTTGTGCCCGGCAGCCAGGCCCCTCAGGGGCATGGTGAGCCCGAGCCCCGCGCCGAGGGCACCGGCGCCCACTAGCAACCGCGGCGCTGCCCTGGCAGCCCGGCGCGCGCGTTCAGCCCCGGGACTAGCGGCTTGCTCCGCGGGGCCGGCGGCCTGCCTCTGCAGCCCCGAGCTCTTTGCAGGCGGTTTTGAGGGGGGACGCCGCCCCCCGGCCGCCCGGCCGCCGGGCTGCGGCCCCCTCCTCTCCGCCCCCTCGGGCCGCCGCCGCCGCGGCTGCTGCAAAAGGGCGCTCGCACGCACCGCCGAGCTCCGGGGAAAGCGCCCGGCGCGCGTTTGCAGGACCCGGTGATCGGCGGAGCGGGGCGCCTCCCTTCCTCCCCCCAACCCCCCGGCTTCCCCCACCTTTTCTCCTCCCTCCCTCCCTCCCTCGCTCGCTCGCTAGCTCCCTCCCTCTCGCTCCGCTCCCCGCCCCCGCTCACGGAGCGCCTCCCATACAAAATTTATGAAAGTGCTCTCAGCTCGCGGTGCCGAGCGCCGTCCTATTCCCAGGGCAGCGGCGCTCAGCCGCGCGGCGCCGCCTCCCAAGGTGTTTTCGCTGCGCCCGCCCCCGGGGAAGATCCTTGGCCCGCGTCGGTCCAAGTACCTGCCCCAGCCCCTGGGCCGGCCGTCGGGTCACTCGAAAGCCCCTCCCGGGCCCCGCGGGCTTCCCGGAGCTCGCACCCGCAGCCCAACCCCCGCCCGCTCGCCCTTCCCGGCTGGAGGTCACCGAGAGAGGCGGCTGGAACCGTGCGCTCTGCCCACCGGCTGGGACAGGAGGACTACCGCCCTGAGACCCCAATCACAAGTCCGCACCCCAGCCCATATCCTCTCTAGCCGGCTCCTCTTGCTTCTCGGAGGCTCGACGGCTCCTCCCCGGCCAGGACAGCTCGTGCGGATCCAGCCGCCCCGCATCCCGCGTCCCAGGATACTATTCTTTTGGCAGGGGGAGGTGTGGCGACCCCCCAGGCTGGTCTAGTCCATGCAGCAAGCATTCAGGGAGGCCCGGTTGCAAATCCTAGAGAGAGGGAAGAACCAAAGTGGGGCTCAAGCGGGCTATCCCCGCCTAGGGGGTTCTCTGATCTCCTTCAGTCTACACAGACCCCGCCCGGGGCTTCCTCAAAAATGGTGGAGGCACCGCCTAGAAAGCTAGCCCCGCAGGGGGCCAGCTGAGTTGAGCGGAGAAGGTTCAGGCCAGGAGAGATCTTGGGTGGAGGCGGCACCCCCTACTGGCCTGGGATGAGAGGGGTCCTGGGAAAGGAAAAAGAGTGGGCTAAGTCACTCATTCAACGCATATTTATTGAGGGTCTATCCTGCGGGACCCTACTCTTCCCAGGGATTCAGCCAATGTAAAAGACAAGGTCTCTGCCTTTGTGGACCTTATAGTTAATAGGGACCAAATGAAAAGAGTGGAGATGAGACAGTGCTTGGAAGAAAAGCAGGGCATAGTACAGAGCTGATAGGAGGGCGTCAGGGAATGCTGCTTGGAGCAGGTGATGTCCAAGAGAGCTAACCGAAGCGAGACAATGAGTTGTGATTCCATGGAGAAAATCTGGGTATGATAGGAAGGTTCAAAAGAAGGCCAGGATCATTCGCTCATACATGCATTCAATGGCACTGAGGCCGTGGATTTGAGCTAACAAAAGTATGCACTCCCAGAAGCTTATGGCATCGTTTAGGAAGAGCCACAAGCCATCTTAGAATATGAGGAGGAGACACCAAGTGTGGGAGGGGGTTCCGCTAGCTTTGTAAGGAGGCGAAGGACCGTCGGAGTCTTCACTACAGAGATGCCATTTAGGCTGCGTCTGGGGGACTAAGAAGGAAAAAGGACATTCCGGGCAGAAGAGAATGTGCAAACGCTTGGTAGTGAAAAACTAACTTTGTTCTGAAGATTGGGAAGATTGGCCCCTCTTGGGGGCGCCTGGGTGGCTCAGTCGGTTAAGTGTCTGACTCTTGGCTTCAGCTCAGGTCATGATCTCACAGTTCATGAGTTTGAGCCCCGTGTTGGGCTCCACACTGACAATGTGGAACCTGCTTGGGATTCTTTCTCCCTCTCACTTGGTCCCACCTCTGCTGGGATGTGCTCTCTCTCTCTCTCTCTCAAAATAAATAAACTTAAAAAAAAAAAGATTGGTCCATCTTAGGATGAACCGAAGGTGAGGTATTCTCTTAGCTTTGACCAGCGGCAGGGCTGGACTGACCCCACACCCTCCCTGAGCCCTGCCAGGCAGACATTAAAGCTGAACTGGACGGCCCTGGGCACTGCAGAGGCTCTCCACGAGTTAACCGAGGCCCAGGGAGTCTGAACAACTTGCTCAATGTCACAAAGCAGATCAGTGCCAAAGTGTAGGCCCGAATCAGGGTATGCTAATCCTCCTTCCAACTCCACGAGCTGCCTCCCCATTACCCCCTTGCCCCACAAACTCTAGCAGCTTAGGCAAAGTTGCCTGGGGCTGGGCGTGAGTGTGAGAAGCAGAGTTATTTCGGGCCTCAGGAGGGCTGGGTGCTGCTTTGGAGTCCAGCCAGGGGGTGGGGGTGACTGTAGGCGGGTGTTGTGGTGTAACGTGGGGGGGCACTGTGCCCGCCTTCTTGTCAGGCAGTAATTACTCAGACTGCTGAGTAACTCAGGCAGGGAGACCCCCCACAAACAGATGGAGGTGTTCTCAGCCCAAGCTGAATGGCAGCCCTCAGTGTCCTTCACTGCAGTATCTTGGGAGACATGTTAGTTCCCCTAGACAGTTTCCTAGTGGGTGCCGGGGCAGCTCATTCAGCACAGAGGCTGTAGGGCAATGTTATAAGAGGATGGGGGCCTTCCATATTCAACAGGCCCCACCTCTGCTTAGGGAAAGGCCCCAAGGGGTGGTGTGCTTGCTAGGGAGAAGCTGCCGGAGTCCAAGTCCATCGCCACCCACCCCTCGCCAAACTCACAACCGCAGCCAGAACTAAAGCTGCCCATAGGCTGCGCCTTCGTGTCCTGAAGCCCTGAAGGGCTGGACTCAGGGGATCCCTGGAATTGAGATCTTGCACCCTGGGGGTCCAAAGAACCAGGGAAAATCGGGGCTGGACTCTTATCAAGGCAAGAGGGGCGTTTCCTGAGACCCATGTTGGCCACTGTCCCGTCCAAAGCTGTAACTGTCCTAAGAGCATCAGTCAGTGGCCTGAGGGGCAGAGGATTGACCCCTTCTGGTCCTCTCCTTGGCTGCTCACTCTCAGCCAGCCCATATATCCCTCTTCTCTGGGCAGCCTCCCAGGCAGGGCCTGTCCCTGGCTGCTTGTTTTTCACTTCTCCGTGCACCTTAATTAGGAGTTTCCAAGCAAGGAGGGCCTCCAGGGGAGCCCGAGGCCACAGAGCTACCTTAAAGGGCCAGCCCTGCTCACATCACCACCAACAAGAGAGGAAGATGGTGCCAGAGGGCTGTATGGGCAAACAGCCCTGGGGGACCTTTGCTGTCTGGGCCAGACCTTGCCGAAGGCCAGTCCTGCAGGTACTCTGCTCTTCCAAAGGTCAAGGCTGCCTCACTGGCCAATCTGCCTTCTCTTTGGGATCACAGGAGCCCAGGCCCTAGTCCAGAGAAAGACTATCTAGGTCTGGGAGGCAGCCTAGGCAGAGCAAATGTCAGCCCGAATCCAAACGGTTTAGGCAATTCGAATCCTTGGACGGTCTCCCCACCCCAACCTCAGGTTTGTAGTCTTCCCTAGGTAGTTTTTCATATGGGAACCTTCCACACTTGGTTCTAAAGGTTTTAAAGCACGCTGGCGCTCCTGAAATCAGCACCAGGATTCAACTTGGAACTGGACTGAGTGGAGCTGAGTTCTGTCTTTTTTGGGCAGTGAGTCCACTGAGGTAGAGAATGTGGCCCTGTCTACACGGCCTCCACTGCTTACCAGGAGGGGAGACTGGGAGAGGAGCACAAGGGAGACTTAGGGGGTGTCCCCATTCACAAGACTTAGCCTGTAGAATTTGGACAAAGAGTCAGCAAATAGGGGAGCACTGAGTCGGGCGGGCCGGCCCGCCGGGAGCTAAGCGGAGAAGTCAGGGAAGTCCGCTCAGCGCAATTCCCGTGGTCCGGGACAGCGAGGGATTCGTGAGAGCCCCAGCTTTCCGGGCTGAAGGGGGACTTGCGATAGCCCCGCCCCTATCATCTCCTTCCTGGTCCACGCCCAGCAAATTCCCGCCCCTCTCTAGCGATCGGCGGTCGATCGCAATGTCTGAGCTCTCCGCGTTCCTCTAGCGCTGCCTTTTTGGTCTCCACGTGGGCAGGCCCGTGATGGCGGCGCTGGTGGAGTCGGTGGCGGCGGAGCCGGGCGGCCGAAGCGGCCCTGGCAGAGGTGGGTGCTGCGAGTCTGCAGCCGCAAGACCTCGCATTGCAGGTTAGGGCTCTCAAGTTAGGGACAGAACCAGCCCCCTCTAACAGTGGCGGCCTGTCTCCGCCAGACCGGGAAGGCCCCGCGGTCACTCGGTCCGGCGGCTTTCGCTGGAGCCCAGAGGGACATTTCTTTTTGCCTTCGGGCTCGATCGGGAGCAGCCTTTCCTAGGAGCCGGTAGTCCTCAAGCCGGAAACGCTGTCCTCCTGCCTTAGTGGCAGACAGGCTCTGGAGGACTCACGGATAAGGCGAACCCGACAGGGAGGAAAAGAACCTGGCGCGTTGCAACGGCCATTCTACCAGCGGGCCCTCAGGCAGTGCTTTCAAGAAAGAGTCCGGTTTCGTTCACCAGGCGCTTACTGAGGGCCCGCTGAATGCCAGGCCTCCGCTGGATGCAGGGACTAGACCGTCCTTCCCTCAAGGATCTCTGTCTACAGTAGAATTCTGATGTAAACAGAAGATTACAGACACGTGATAAAGGAGGAGGAGCCTACTGGCCCTGGGGACTAATTGAGCGACCGAGGCCGGCAGCTCCCACACCCCCAGGACCGCCAGGACTTGGCCTTGTCAGAGGAGCTTTTGTGAGCGGCGCAGGGTTTTGGGATGGTTGTTCCAAGGCGTTAAAAACAACCGAACAAAAACGATGGCAGTGGTAACATTCACATCTGGTCTCAGGATCCCAGCCTGCCATGCTAATTCTCCACTGCACCCACGTCACTACCACCATCCATCCACAGGCAGAGCGTGAAGGGTCCTGTCTTGGAGCAAGCCTCCCAGAGTAGTAAAGGGCCTTAGCAGAAGTTCTAGCACAAAGTACAGGTTCAGTAAATATTCGTTCAATAAATTTCCTGCCTGCCTTGTCGCATTCCCAACCTATCTGGTCCCTAAAGATATAATAGGGGTTGAGCTAAACTGAATTGTGGAGCGTAGGAGGCAATTAATGGATGCAGTTTTGCTACGGGCTACAGTGTTTTCTTCTTTAATCAAAGGGTTGTAATTTGTATACCCGCATTTGCCCCCACGAGACTACTAGCCCCTAAAGGGCGAAATCACTTCTCTATCCTTAGTCCTAACTAAAGTGTGTTCTGTAAGTCTTTCCTGGGGTGGAACAATGGGACTAGGGAACTTGTTAAGGGAGTTAAATGTTTGGTGTTTGTTTCCCTTTTTAAAAAAATCTAATCTAATTTAATTTAGTTATTTTATTTTATTTTATTTTTAAGAGAGAGCACACAAGAGGGGCAGAGGGGGAGAGAGAATCCTAAGCAGGCCCCATGCTCATCGATGAACCAGATGCGGGACTTGATCCCACAATCCTGGGATCATGGCCTGAACTGAAATCAAGAGTCGGCCGCTCCGCTGATCGAGCCCCCCAGGCGCCCCATCTATATCTCTTTTAAATGAGGAGAGGGAAGAGTGTAGGAATTCATCAGGGTAGACCTAGTCAGTGGGACATGAGTAAAGAGGTTAGTCTTTTGGGGCGCCTTGGGATTCTGCTGGCATGTGAACTCTCTCTCTCTCTCAAAATAAATAAATAAACTTTAAAAATATTTTAAAATAGTCCTTATAACGGTTTGCGCATACATCTCATATCTAGGACCTCAGAACTTCAAGGCGTTCTCAGGGACTGGGGGAAGAGGGACCTTTCCCCAGGGTGCTCGGGCTGGCTAGGCTTTCCCTCAGCGTTGTTCTTTACCAAGGAGCAGTTGTGAGGACTTTTTTCTGTTTGTCCCTCAGTTCAGTCTCCTGGTATTGCCTCTGTTCTCCAGAGGTAAGGCATCAACCATGCCCCCGTTCATGGGCTTAGGTCTCTGATTCCTGGTAATCTCAACCTGGAGACTAATTATGCGGCTCTCCTGCTTGCTTAATGCGTTGTCTTTCCAGCTTCAGAATGAATTCAGTGGGGAAGAAGGCCGGACCAACCCCCTTGGCATCGGGGATCTGGGCCTGAAACTTGGGTGGTGCTAACAACTTAGCTGCGTCCGGCCCTGTTTTAGGCCAGGTGCCAGCTCAGGCCTCGCATTGTCCTAGGTCGAGCCTGTCGGGGCCGCTTGGCCAATCAGATCCCCCCCGAGATCCTGAACAACCCCCAGCTGCAGGCAGCCATTCAAGTCCTGCCTTCCAACTATAACTTTGAGATTCCCAAGACCATCTGGAGGATTCAACAGGCCCAGGCCAAGAAGGGTGAGCCTTCAAGCTTTGCGACGGGGTCGGGGGTGGTGAGGGTGCCTGGCTCGGTCAGGGGCAGTAAGTGCCGGCCCAGCATTTTCCCAGCCCTCCGCTCTCATGTCTCTGCTCTTGTCTTTCAGTGGCCTTGCAAATGCCTGAAGGCCTCCTCCTCTTTGCCTGCACCATTGTGGATATCTTGGAAAGGTGAGGCCTGGGGCACTGGAGAAGACGCCGAGCCCAGATCTACCCCATGCCTGTTACAGCTCTGCCTGTTGACATTTTTTTCCTTCCGGACCTCGACCTTACCCTGTCCCCTTCCATAACCATACACACGCAAAGGGGAAAAGCTAAAACTAAACTCCCAGCCTGCTGAGATCCCAGCCTGCTGAGACCCCAGCCTGTCCTGCTTGGTTTGTCCGTATAACTCTCTTTGCCTAAAATAATTTGGGGGGAGGTACGAGTCGATTCCAGTATCTTCAAAGCTGAGCCCAGAGCAGGTGGCGGGGCCGAAGAGGAACCTAAGATTCCTCAGTGCCGACCCAGAATGAGCTCAGTCGTCAGCATCAGGTCTAGCCAGGGTGAACCTTTCTCTCCGGCACACTTGGGGGAGTAGGGCAAAGACGGGCTTGGCGCCGGAGAAATGTCTAGGAGATGGATTCAGTTCCTCTTCCCTCCGTCTAAGTTTCTTCATTACAATGAGCCATCCTTGGGGGTGGGGGTGGGGAGCGCTCAGCCATCTGGAACCGGCACTGGAACTGGGAGGGGGAATGGAGAAAGGGGAGGTCAGCGCGTGATGGGAACCTCCCACTTCCCTGCTGCTGCCCTCCCCCACCCTGCTTCTCCTCCTGCCGCCACAGACTCACTTCCCAGCTCCCACCCTCTTGCCCCTTGGGGATGCTCTCTGGGGCTCAGGCCAATTTGCATACATTTTAATCTATAAAAAATTAAGTGCTCTGGCTGAGTCAGATGCCTGGGCTGCATTTTAAGGAGTTGAATAATCTGCTTCTGTGCACAGACTGATTTGGGGAAGGGGGGAGGGGCGGATGTTGACTGACAGCAGCTCAGCTTTCTCCACCACACCCCCAGGAGGGGAATGGGGAGAGTCCGGTCACCTAGGTCACCTAGCAGAGAGCAGAGAGCGAGCCAAGCCGGGGCCCCATGCCCCAGGGGTGGGTCTCTCCCCAGGGGTGGGTCTCTAGGAAGAACTGGTCCTCCAGTTCCATTCCCACGGTGAATGTGGGGAGTGCGGGGTCTTCCCCACCCACCCCTGTCCCCCAGTGATTCAGGCCTGGCAGCAGATCTATGGCAGTGTGTTGGCCAGAGCCCACTCTTTCTGACGCATGAGGTATGTGGGTGGTGCCATGTGCTGTGGGGGAGCTGTTCATGGGTCCCCCCATCCTGGGCACAGAGGGCCCTAATTAAGGGTGGGGAGGTAGCAGGGGGTCTGGGTGACAGGGAGGCTGTGTGTACCCATTCGTGCGTGCCCACGCGCACCAGTGTCAAGGCTTGGGAGTGGGTGCCTTCGCATGTGTGTACGCCCTCGTTGCTCGGGGTGGGATGAGTCAGGGCATCAGAGGTCTGTCTTTGACCCCGTGTATGCCCAGCTGAGGGGTGGGGGTCCTTCTCACAGCCTGAGCGTGGATAGAGGAACCGGGTGCTACCATCCTCACACGGCTCCAGCTCCAGGAGCCGCTGCCAGGACCGGGGGATGTGGCAGCTGGGCCCCTCCTACTCTTTGTTGGCAGAAGTGGCAGCTGCCAGCCCAAGTGATTGTGGGGGGTAGGGAGAGAGGACCTGGGCCCTGAGATACCCCCACAGGGGTAGGTCTCTCTCCAACCTCACCTCTGTGTCACCGTCTCATTGTTCCCCCTGGCTCCCCACATCCCCCCCCCCCAGGTTCACAGAGGCTGAAGCGATGGTGATGGGCGATGTGACATACGGGGCTTGCTGTGTGGATGACTTCACCGCGAGGGCCCTGGGAGCTGACTTCCTGGTGCACTATGGCCACAGCTGCCTGGGTACGGCGGGCCGGGATCCTGGCAGGGAGGCAGAGGGGCGGGACTGCTTGCCAATCCCCCATCACAGTCCTTGTCCTGCTTGCAGGCAGGAGGTCCCTCCCAGTTTCTGGGATGCCCTTGGCCTTCCTGCTCTGCAGGTGGATCTTTCCTTTGGATTTGGTTGCCTTGGAAACAGTGTTGCTGTCCCAGATGTGGGTGTTTGAAAGGCTGTTGGTGGTAGAGCAGGCTGGGCCCCTGGCCGAGTGACAGAGAAGGAGCTTCTGAGGGACCTGTGACTGCCACCCCCCACACTCCCTCCTTCCATCCCTGGGCTGAAACCACTGGTCCTGGCTGCTTAGAGGCTTTGGCCCTGGCAGGCCGGCCCTCTGCCCCTCTGGCTTTCCAAAAAGTTTCCTGATCTCTACCCTCCTCCCAGTTCCCATGGACACCTCGGTCCAAGACTTCCGGGTGCTATACGTCTTTGTGGACATCCGGATAGATACTACGCACCTCCTGGATTCTATCCGCCTCACCTTCCCCCCAGCCAGTTCCCTTGCCTTGGTCAGCACCATTCAGTTTGTGTCAACCTTGCAGGTAAGTGGACGGATAGCAGCCAGCCTCCAGACTATTCCTGGGGTCCCGCGTGAGGTGCTCCAGGCTGGTCACCTGGCGCTGGCTCTCCCACTTGCTTCCCTTCCGTCATTGTCCCTACAGGCAGCCGCCCAGGAGCTGAGAGCCGAGTATCGTGTGTGTGTCCCACAGTGCAAGCCCCTGTCCCCCGGGGAGATTCTGGGCTGCACATCCCCCCACCTGCCCAAAGAGGTGGAGGCTGTTGTGTAAGTGAAAAATGGGGGGCCAGTTGTGGAGACATGAGAAGCGTACCCCGGAAGGGAGCCCGAGTGAAGTTCATCGTATAGGAAAGGAAACTGAGTCTAAAGCTCCTTAACCGTTTGCTCAAGGTCACCCTGCAAAATGGGGACCAAATAGGGTTTCAGGTTTCCTGTCTCTCTCTCAGGTGCTGGGGCCACCATCTAGGAGGCTAGGCCCAGAGTGGGGCAGGAATCAGGGGGCCTCACCGGGCAGCGGAGGGGGGCTAGAAATGGTGGGAATATAATTGGAGAAGATGGACGGGCACGCCCAGGCTGCAGCCCCATTAATTTAGCATCCGGACAGCTAACAAGCAGGAGCAGCGTGTCTCCTGCCGCCTAATTATTTTAGGTAATGGAAATGCTTAATGTTGTGTGAATGCAGCCAGCCTCAGAGCCGACAGCTCCCCCGGCTGGGACTGGGGAGGGGAGCCCCATTCCTGGCTAATGGCTGGGAAAGAGGGAGGGGCACTCCCCTGACTCAGCCCCACCTCTGGTCCCACAGGCCTTGCTGCTCCCACACCCCTGCCCCTAGACAGGCCCACGTCAGGGCCTTCCCCAGCCCGGACCTGGCAGCCCTGCTCCCCAAGGGGCATTCCCCCTGCGCCTGTGCCCGCATAATTCTGAGCTCACAGACGCCTACCCTTGGGGGCTTCATGGTGTGTGTTGGAGGGAGGGACGCTCTGAGTGCTGGCCATTCATCACGATTCAGTGTGATCTCCAAGAAAGAAGGAGCTGCCATAGCGGATTGTCTTCTGTCTCTGGCTTCTCCGCGGCCCAGGAAGCTACCTTTAAGGACAGTGTCTCCCAGGGCATGCTTGAACGCATCCTGGTGCTTAAGCCTAGAAGCAAGTTCCAGATAGACTGCTTAATAGCTGTGTGACTTTGGGCAAGTTTCTTAACATCCCTGATCATCAGTTGTATCTCTTGCAAAATGGAGAGAGACACTATAGTAGTGTAGTTTGGAGGATTGTTTTTTTGTTTGTTTGTTTTTTAATTTTTTTAACGTTTATTTATTTTTGAGAGACATAGAGACAGAGTATGAGCAGGGGAAGGGCAGAGAGAGAGGGAGACACAGAATCCGAAGCAGGCTCCAGGCTCTGAGCCATCAACACAGAGCGCGGGGCTCGAACTCACAGACTGTGAGATCATGACCTGAGCCGAAGTCGGCCGCTTAACCAACTGAGCCACCCAGGTGCCCCTGGAGGATTGTTTGATAGGACCTGCGTGTCCAGTGCTTAGCTCAGGCCTGGCACACAGAAGGCACACATCCAATACGGTAGTTGTGACAACTCAGTCACAGGGCCTGAGAGCCAGTTTGGGCAGAGAGAGCCAATGTCCACCCTGAAACCTCATTTACAGCATCGATGATGCCCTCAACACCACTTGCCAGGTCTGTGTTGAGCTAGGTGAGGGAGAAGCTGTACCACCATCTCCAAGTTAAGATCTCTGGACTCCTTGAGTGGCCTTCCCATGGTCTTGGCTGCCCCTGGACCCCTTCCCCTAGAAGGTCGGGGTGGGAAGCGTTCTTAGATTCTGCGTTACGTAACTAGAGGGGCCTTATGCTCCTCCGATTTCAACTCCTTGTTTTGCATGTGAGGAAACGAAGGCCTCCAAGCCAGTGCCTGCCTTTTCTGCTGCCTCGCCCCACCCCATACTTACCATCCCCTTTCTACCCACTGCAGATATCTTGGAGATGGCCGGTTCCATCTGGAGTCTGTCATGATTGCTAACCCCAATGTCGCCGCTTACCGGTATGGGCTGAGCTGGGCTGACTGGCTAGGGAGGGGGCGGGACTCCCTGCCACTGAGGTCCTCGACTGGCCAAAACTTCCCCATTCCCTGGCACTTCACAGCCAGCGGCCCTAAGGATCCAAGATACTTGGGTCCTGACTCTGGGAGTCAGACCCAGGCTGCTGCTGCACAGTACCCACCCATCCCCTGGTATTCACACTGAGAGTGTAAGCCCCTCCCACTTTCGCCTGTTCCAGCTGGGGGACTGATCTTTCCAGTGACCATCTCCATTCTTGCCTCTGTTTCTAATTACCTGCATGGAACCTGAAGGTCCAGCAGACCAAGGGGCTGGGTCGGGGAGCTGTGTGTACAACACGTACTGTGACTGGCTGTCACCATGACCCTGATAGCTTCTTTTCCAGATATGACCCATACAGCAAAGTCCTATCCAGAGAGCACTATGACCACCAGCGCATGCAAGCCAACCGCCAAGAAGCCATAGCCACGGCCCGCTCGGCGAAAACCTGGGGCCTTATCCTGGGCGCTTTGGGGCGCCAGGGCAGCCCCAAGATTCTGGAGGTCAGAGGGCTTGGGATGGCCTCTAGAGGAGGGGACTGACTAGAAACCCAGCTGGGAAAATCAGTAGGCTAACAAATTTAGACTCGGCTGCTTGATTACGGTGACCTGAGCTTGGCCTCCCTCTTTCAACAGCACCTGGAATCTCGGCTCCAAGCCTTAAGACTTCCGTTCATAAGGCTGCTCCTCTCCGAGATCTTCCCCAGCAAGCTTAGCCTACTTCCTGAGGTGGATGTGTAAGTTTCCTCCCCTTACCTCCCTAGCTATGACTCTGGCTAAGTAAGCTTAGATCCGAGTCCTGCCCAGCACACGTTGAAGGCTGGAGTCCATGGGAATTGCGTCCGTGGAATTTTCATATTTACAGAGCACTCATCCGGCAGCGGCTACCCTTGGCTATGGGTCATCCCACTCTGGCTTGGGGGCTCGCAGGTAACTGCAACATCATAAGGTGTGAGATGAATTTGAGGGGTGCTTGGCACCTGCAGTGTACCAGAACTAAATTTGACTTTGGGGATATGATCACAGATGAGCTGCCCAGGCCCTGCCCTCAGAAAGCTCACAGTCCCTAGAGAAAACAAGCAACGCTATAGTGTTACTCTAAACAGCATTAGGTGACTGTTTGCTTTAGAACTAATAATAGGCATTCATTGGATGTGTTGGGGACACAGACGTGTTTTTCATCATTCTGCCCAGGAGAAGGGGAGCACCCCCCTCTTTGGGTCTGACTTGACTTCCCTTTCCAGGTGGGTGCAGGTGGCATGTCCACGCCTTTCCATTGACTGGGGCACAGCCTTCCCCAAGCCGCTGCTGACACCCTATGAGGTAACACCAAGTTGTGAAAATCTTTGGTTCTGTCGAAGGAGGGATCTGGAGTTGGGTGGGTGGACAGCACTTAGTTACAGCTGAGTCCCTTCCTCGCTGTGTGGCCTTGGACAAGTCCCTTAACCCCTCTGAGCCTCAGATTTCCTTTCCATGGTATGGGAATAATAGAATCTTCATAGGTCCTCGTGAAGACTGAGTTAAGAAATCTTGCCCAGAAAAAGTCTGCAAATGTTATTGTCCTGTTGTCTCCCTTAGGCAGTGGTGGCCCTGAGGGACATTTCCTGGCAGCAACCCTACCCCATGGACTTCTACGCCGGCAGCTCCTTGGGGCCATGGACAGTGAACCACGGACGGAACCGGCCCTCCCAGGCCCTGGGCCGGCCAGCGCTGGAGAAGGTAGGCAGGGACTGCAAGCAGGGAGGAGAGACCAAAGGCGCGGCCTTGGCACTGGCCGCCTGCCTAGCGACGCGAGCCGAGGCCGCCGCCGTGCGGCCGCTACGGGAAATGCACGGGAGCGGGGTGGAGGACATCGCAGAATTGAGACCCTGACCAAAGTTGGGACCTCAGATGCAAATGCAGGAGGAGCCCACGCGCCCCACTCCAGCCGCGGCTTGCGACGGTTGCAGCTGCAGAGAAGAAAAGGGAGCGCCGCTTGCTCCGTGAGACCCTCCTTGGTCTCAGGTACCCACCCCACCTCCGGCCGCGCCTTTCTCCTCGCGTTGGTTCTGGGAACGCCCGCTCGCTCCGCGGCCCGCCTTCGGGGTGGTGCCGGCGTTTGGTTCCGCCCCTCGTATACTCGACTTCCGCTCGGGGAAAGTCGGCTTCCGGTTCCTGGCGCGTTGCCCGGCAAGATGGCGGCGCGGCGTCCTCTGCGGGTGTTGGGCTTGGCGGGCTTCCGGCAGAGCGAGCGGGGCTTCCGCGAGAAGACGGGAGCCCTGAGGAAGGCGCTGCGGGGCCGCGCCGAGCTCGTGTGCCTCAGCGGCCCGCACCTGGTCGCGAACGCCGCGGGCCCCGAGAGCGCCGAGCCGGACTCCGGTGAGACGGGCCTGCCCAGGAAATGCACTGAGTCTTTTATCTGGCCACGTCTCCACGACACCTTTCGGCACACCCCCACGCTTGATCTATCTTCCCCCTCCCTCCATGCCACCCTGTTCTCCACCTCATTTCCCCCAGATTTTCTTCCCTCCCCTCAGCCGTCTCTCTTTCCTTACTGTCGCTCCCAAAGCCTCCGTGCCTCCATTTTTCATTTCTTCTCCCCTAGATACCTGCTTACCCTAACCCCATCCTTTCTCCTATATCGCTGTAGAGCCCTGCCTTCCGGAGGAGCAGCCTCGAGGCTGGTGGTTTTCAGAGCAGGAAGCAGATGTTTTCAACGCCCTGAGCCATCCCACAGTGTGCAGAGGCCTGGAGGAAGCGCTGGGAACCGTGGCACAGGCACTGAAGAAACTGGGGCCTTTTGATGGGCTCCTTGGTTTCAGCCAGGGGGCCGCGCTAGCAGCCGTCGTGTGTGCCCTTGGCCAAGCGGGAGATCCCCGCTTTCCCCTGCCAAGGTTTATCATCCTGGTGTCTGGTTTCTGTCCCCGGGGCCTTGAACTCCAAGAACCCATCCTGCAGGGCCCCTTGTCGCTGCCTTCCCTCCATGTTTTCGGGGACACTGACTGTGTCATCCCCTCTCAGGAAAGTATGCAGCTGGCCAGCCGATTCACTGCAGCCATCACCCTCACCCACTCTGGCGGCCACTTCATTCCAGCAGCTGCAGCCCAGCGCCAGGTCTACCTCAGGTTCTTGGACCAGTTCGCAGAGTGAAAGATGAACAGGGGCTCTGCCCCTTCACCCCGTACCCCCACACGACCTTGGGGCAGCCTTTGTACTCCAGCCTCCCCGTCTTTCCCGTCCTGGGAGCTCTGCTGTAGCGTTCCTCACTATCGCCAATTAAGAGACATATCGGTTCTTTAGACTCAAATTGTTATAAGCCCGGCTCTACACTCAAGAAAAAAGGGAGCAGGATACTCAGACATGGCATCTGATACTCAAACATGAAAAAAGCCAAGTGGACCCCTGGATGAGTGGAGGGTGGCATGGGAAAAGCAGGGGCTGGCGCCGTGACTGCCACATAATAAAGTGGTGATTTGGATTTCGAGCATCTTTTTCCTCATGTAGAAAAACGCATTTTGTAACCGAAGTCTGGATTTCTGGCCTTCCATACAACCTCCAGGGCAGCACCAAACGGAAGTGTTTCCAGTGGTGAGTCTCCAGGACAAGCTCGTGTGTGCACACATTTGGGAGAAGTCTTAAGTCCCAAGCTGAAGAAAAAGAGGCCTTGGTGGCTGAGTTGGAAGACGTGACATCTGAGAAGTTTTGGGAAGAGGTCCCCTGGCACGGCTCTGCCTGGGCTACACTGAGTTAGGGTTCCTCGGTCCTGATCCTGGAGGGTGTGTGCTAGTCTTCTGTCAGACTCTGGCTTCTTGGGTTCGCTGCTTTCTCCTCCAAAACTGCCGTAGACCCCCTGAACTAGCAGCTTGAAGGGTGGGATGGTGCTCCACCTTGGGTAGAGGCCCACGACTGCACAGGAAACCCTTTTACAGACCTGACCTCATCTACAGAGTATCGGGGTTGCTGCCACCTCGCAAGGATCCAGCCAAGGCCTAAAGAGCCCCTCCGGTTCTAGAGTACAGTTAGTTGTTCCGAGGCCGTTGCCAGGTCCACTTCCGATATTTGGCCTACTTCCAGTGCCGCCACCTGTGGCCCACCCTGCACTCCGATTTCAGCCCTGCCTGTGCAGGTTCACCAGCTTGTTCCCTTTCTGGGAGACCACAGGAGGCACTGGGCTAACCCTCACCATGGTTGTCCCCAGGGAGTTTGGTAATTGAGTAGGAATTAGGATTAGGGGATACAGGACACCTAAGAGGAGAAAGCTGGAGTTTTACTGGATTTAGGACCTTTACAGCAGGAAGTGGGGATGTCTGCCTCTGCTTTGCTCTTGGGGTATTCAGAAATGGACGGAATTACTCCTACAGACCTGTCAGATTTGGCCCATAGGATTTTAGAAAATACTCAATTTTTGATATACGAGGTTTTCGGAATTTCACACACACACACACATCCGTTCCTGGCCTCTGGAAATAAACAGTTCAGAATAGAATACGCTGGATCCGCAGTTCCGAGCTCACAGGGCCCCATGGCAGTTGGGGGCTGCCCCCTTTAGCGACGTCCCAAGATGTGAAAATGATGACAATTGCTACCACAGCAGTTGCTATTTTGAATTATTTTGAAGACTGAAGGGGAGAGGGCAAGATAATCGTGGGGAATGCATTCTTAGCCAGGGTTTAAAATTAGAAGGCTGCTGGCAGAGGAGAACGGCATTAGGTGGAACAGAAGTCCTCCGGTTCCGTGTGAGGAGGATTCTGCCTCCCGCACCGCCGGCTTCAAGAACAGAAAATGTCCAAGGTAGGACATGTGATCCCCTGGTTCCAAACAAGTGAGAAGGGCTCACCTGTGACCATCCTGTTCTCTTGGCCAAGGAGGCCGAGGAGGTCACAGGTTCCAACCAAGTGAGATAGGTCCTGTTCCGTCACGTCTGGCAGGAACGACGGAGTCTGTTAGGGGTTATTGCCCCCCACCACACACATTCTGTGGACCACTTGCATCAGAATCATGTCAAAACTTAAGATTCCTGGGGCCAACTCTTGACCTACTGAGTCAACCACTGAGACCCAGGAATCTGTATTTTGGCAAACTGTCCCCAGACATTCCCATGAGACATGACTTTTGAAAACCACTGCCTTAGAATGAAAGTCTGGTAAACACGTGCTATTGTGGGGGGTGGAGGGGAACCATGTGAGTCTCATGCACTCCACTAGGGAGGGGGAGAAAGCTCTCCAGGTAAGAATCATTCATCTGATATTTTCAATTTGTAACTAAGGGAATTGAGGTCCAGAGGACAGCCAGAGGAATACCATTTATCGAGTGCTAACTAGCCAGATACTGTGATAAGCAGAATCTTTCAAGTTGCCCAATTTAATCTCAACTTCCTGAGGTGGATACTATTGCTGATTTTACAGCTGAGGAAACAGGCACAGAAGCTAAGTAACTTACCTAAACTTGGGTCCAGATCCAGAACTCACATTCTTGACCTATACTAGTCATTGTTTTCTCTCCTGCAACCACAGATGATGTGCTGAGGCCACCCACCACTCACCACTGTTGGGCTGTATGTGGTCTGAGTCTCGCTTTCCTAATCCATAAGATAGGTTGGGGGTGAGGTGCTCCTAATGAGCTCTAAGATATTAAAAAACTATACAGTCAGTTCTCTGGTTTCTCCTCCCCTGACCATCTTCTCCAGATAGGTTCAAATTGCAAACAACTTGGTCTTTTCAGAATATCCCTACCATCTCTCTTTTCTACCTCTCACTCCACCTTAGATACCTAAAGCTCTTGAGAGAGTCGCTGAGCAAAGAACCCCTCAACAGCCCCAGTCCCAGATCTGCTCAGAAAGGTGTGCGCCCCTCCCGTTCGTTCTGCCTAAGTGCCCAGAGTTTGGGTCCCCCCAAAGCCACCACACCCTCACAAAGACATAGCAGCCTAATAGAATACTTAAGATTGAAATTGCATTCTGCGGTTTCCAAAGGTTTTTACTTACATGATCCTATTCAAGCCTCACAAGTCTGGCAGGAAGGAAGGATCATTATCCCATTTTACACAAGGCTCAGAAACAAGACGGCCCCTTAAATAATAACCAGTTGGTGATGAAGCCAGGTTGGACTTCTTACTTCCCAGTGCGCTACTCACATCTGCATACACTACAGTCTGCTCACGGATGCCCACTGGATTCCAGAATCAAGTACATTTAATCTAAGACCTCAGGGTCCTTGAGTGGGAGGAAGGAAGCATGCGGGCATTGATTAGTTATGAAACCAGCACCAATTGTCTTAAAAGTAGTTAAGCAAAGGAGGGGGTATAAGGAAATAAAAAATTGGATTAATGAGCGTCAGGACTGGTTTGCATTAACCATTCCCAGCACCCTCCGTAGGGAGGTCAGGCACCCAATATCCATCAGTCAGCCCCTGCAGTGGTGATGGTGGTGGCAAGTGACATGAACATGTTTTTGAAGAGGTCGTTCCTCACACTTCATTGACAATAGGACTTCAGCCGTTCTGATATTCACTCCCCTACTTTAGGGCTGATTTGAGTCACTATCTCAAATTGGAATCCAGCACAGATTGAGGTGAGGAGGATGCTGATGCATTCAGACAATGCTTTACTGATCGGGTTACCTTTACAAGCACACTGGCTTCCTGAGGCTTCGGAATCCTTATCATCTTACATGGAATAGAGGAAGAACGAGTGGAGAGAAGAGTGAAGGAAGGCTGTGACTCCATCAGGAAATGGGTTCAAGAATTAGTCTTGCTTTCTGCCTACCCAGCGAGGGGGTCCTGGAAGAATGGGGTTGTGGCATATTTAGAAAAACTTTCCTCCGTCTACTCCATTCAGTCCCCAGGAGGTCTTCAGGTCCCAGTAGCCTCCCTCCCGCAGAGGAGATAAAAAGAACACGAATCCCAGAGCTACCCTTTCTCTCGCCATCCCCTGGCTGCAACCTCCTCGGCTAAGAGAACAGGATGGTCACCGAGGCGGACGGTCAGACATACTCCCCAGACCGTGCCTTCTCTGCCTCGGTAGATGCGCAGCAGTCAGACCCTAGAGTAGCCGGTGCCGCAGCACCGCACGTCCCTCCGCCCCGGCAGATGCATGCGATCTTGACTTGCCGCCCCCGCTTCCTCCTGCTCCTCCTGGTCTCCCCCCTCCGGGGCTGGCAGAGCGCTGCGCGGTGCGGCGCGTGGGCGTGCTGCGGGGCGACCATGGCTGTAGACTGTTACCTCCGGTTCCCACAGTAACAATCGAAAGCCACGGTTGCCCTGGAGACGCGGGGGCGGGGCGCGCGCTGCTGACGGCACCGCGGCAGCTCCAGTCAGGCAGTCATTAGGACAGAGAGTTTTGGGGAGGGGGGGTAGCGGGGGTAGCGCGCGCGACGCGGACCGGGGTCGGGGGCTGTGCGATGTGCGTGTAAGCCGGGGCGGACTCTGGTGACCAGGGACCTGACGGCCGGATGGTAGCGTCTGCGCTGGATCAGCACCGCGGACAGCGGCGGCGCGGACAGCGCGCGCGGGGCTGAGGGACCCTGGGAGACAGAGGAGCCGGGGGCGCGGCAGGTGGCCGGGTCCGCGGTCCTGGGGCGGGGCCAGGCGTCGGTGGCCGTGACTGGAGACTGTTACTGAGGGCGGCCCGGGCAGTAAGCAGTCTAGAGCCAAGGTGCCGGCGCGCTGCCCGGGCGGGGGTGCCTCCGTCGCCCGCAGCTGGGGGCGCTGCTGCTCTTCCTCCCCCGCGTCTCCCGCCTTTCTCGGCCCCAGCGCTCGCGGACAGGCACGCGGCCCTTGACGTCAAAGCCTTGTGACGTCAAATATGTCCCTGCGGAGATGCACTTCCGGCGGCGGGAAGGGGGGCTCAGTGGGGGTGGGGCGGGGCAGTCCGGCTGAGGCCCCGCCCCCGCCTAGTCCTGAGAGGACAGCTCCTCGCGCAGAGGCGGGAAGTCGGGGGGCGCTAAGGGACTAGCCCGACGGGATGGGACGGGGAGGGGGTGTCCGGCTGGATACGGGGTGGGGGTCCCTAGAGAGTCCCGGCTGGGTCGGCGGGCAGGTGGGCGTCTGTCTTTCGCCGGCGGCCCGGCTCAGCCGAGGCTGAGTCACCGCGCTGCGGGGAGGGGAAGGAGGGGGCGCCTCTCCTGGGGCGTCAGCACCTTCGCCCCACTTTCTTGGGAGGATGGCGCAGAAGCCCCAGGAAATGTCGCGGGGACTCTGGGGTCCGTCCTCTGTTCGATGCTCCTCCGAAGTGGCTGCGTCTTCATCCGGGCGCGGGCAGGTTGCTGCACGGGGTTCTGGGTACGCCTCCGGCCGGCTCCACCAGCTGCGAGGGGATCCTCGTCCCCCACCCTGTTCCCAACCCCACCCCGTAGGGGCCCTCCAACCTGCCGCCTGCCGGTCTCCTCATTGCCCTCCCGTCCGTGTCCGTGCATCGGTCCATCGGTAGCCCGTCGGTCGGTCAGTCCAGCTTACCTGTCGGGCCGCGTCGCGCCCGCTCCCGCTCGCCTCCCGCAGCCCGGCTGGCGCCGCTGCTTTTATAGGCGCGCGTAGTACTCGTGCGGCGGCTCATTCATGCGGCCGCGGCTCCTACACACTGACGCGCTGCCGACGTCAGCAGGGAATTTAGGAAACGGGAAGAGGGGCTATTTATAGTGGCGAGGCGGGGGGGTTGGGGGGGCAAGGCGACAGGGAGCTGGGAGGGGGGAAGAGGGCGCACGGAAGTAGGAACAGGGAGGGGGCGCCCCGGGCCCCTGTGCCGGCCTACAAAGGGTTAAGTTTCCGGAACTGCGGGCTGGGGGCCGGCTGGAGGCTATTGCCGGGAGGGCTCACGGTCCGTGACTCCTTTATTCACTCCGGGACACCTGGGGGTGCAATCCCGCCTCCCGCCCGGCCTTCCGAGGTGCTCACCCGGTAGCCTCCACTCCGACTCCTCGGTTCCTGAACCCGACGGCTCTGTGGCGTCGCAAGATGACCCTTGGCGGCGTTATACCCCGTATGGCCTCTGCAGTGTCGTCACCTTGGGGCAGGAGGTACAGGAGAGGAAGCTGCACCCGAGGAGGGGCTAAAGCAGCATTTAGAACTGCAGCGTCGTCGGGGAGATGAGGGAAGAAGAGTGGAGGAGCCCAGGGCTCTCAGCAGCTTTGTAGAAGGAGTCTGGGCCTAGAAGGGAAGGCCCAATGGGGGGGGGGCGGTCTAGGCACCAGGCAGGAGCTGGAGACCCCGCAAAAGTTGAGGAAGGTGGCTTGGATCCCCCAGAAATGAGCAAGGGGTTCCTCCATGGGGGAATCTGTGGGAAAGGTGGCAGGAGAAGGGGGTGAGTGGAAGAGGAAGCCTCAGCAAATGGAGGGGAGAAGGGCAGGTCGGAGGTGTCAGTTTCAGAGCCTGGCACCAAGCCGACCCCATTTAGGACCCATTTGTGGGCATTGGCAGAGCTCATATGAGGGTTATAATGAGTGAGGGGGACCAAGGACTCAGAAGCTTGGAGGGCAGAGAGGGGTCTCCAGAGGGTGGAGGGGCAAGACCACTTCCCTGAGGAGTTAGAGTTCTCGAGGTACCAGTTGATAGGAAGGGTCTATGCCACATGGGGCAGAATTCCCCGGAACAAGAGCAGGGAAATGAATGATCCTGGCTCCATCAATTGAGGAAAGTTCTAAATGGAGGGTAAATGTGTTAAGAGAGAGGAGATGATTGGGGGCGGGGGGGAGGGAGCAGTGCCAGGCTAGTAGGGCAGGTAAAAACTAGGGAGGGAGGGAAAGATCAAAGACTGAAGAAGAGGGAAGGCCACAGGAAGATAGCAAGGCTAGTGGCAGGTCTGTAAGACCCTCCCATGCAGATGTAAGGAAAGCTTGAGGGTAGGGACGGAGCCAGTGAGTTAACTCAGGGAGCGGGGATCCTGGGAGAGTGTTGAAGAAAATCAAAGACAGTGGGCACAATGGACACTGCACAAAAGAAACACTAGGCTGAGGGGCTCCTTTTGGGGCTAGGATCTGGGTCCATCAAGATTACAGGAGAGGTCCTGCACAATCTTTGGAATCTAGCCTCCTGGAGTCCCCGCCCACCCCGCCCCCTGCCTTTTTTGCCTCCAGCCTTTGTCCCAGCGGTTCTCTTCTCCAGGACTGCCTTTCTACCTGGGGGGGGGGGGGGGAGAGGGGGAGGAGAACTCCTATTCATCCATCAAAGCCCAGCTCTAAAGAGTACTTCTCTGAGGAGCCTTCCTGCCTCTCCCCAGCACTCCATACACCTTTATTTTCTCCCTCCACCTCAGCGCAGAACACATCCATCCCTCAGCCAGATGTCGGGGTCCATCTCCCCTAGAGCCGGAAGCTCCGGAACCTACCGTTTTCATTCTTGGAAGCTCACTGCAACCGCTAGTGAGGAGCCCGTGGGGAAATGGAGGAGAGGACTGGAATAAAATGGATCCAGAACACGGAGTAGAAACAGGGTGAGGGCAGTCAGGACGCTGTGGGAGTCTTTAGGACAGGCGGGGACCATAGCCCCAGGCCATGAAGATGTCAGCGGAGGAAAGAGAGCCTCTGGGGGGCGCCCGAGACCTTAGTTGTGTGTCAGGGCCCGCGAGTGGCCTCGCCGGCGGCCCCTCAGTGAGTGACTCAGCTACTACCTCTGGCGGGGGCGTGGGGGTGGAGGACCGCGCGAGGGGCGGCGAGCGCGGCACCCACCCGCCCAGCGGCCCTAGGCGGTTGCTAAGCTCTCCAAGGCCTCCGAGAGACGCGATCTGGGCGAACCTCATCGGTTACTATGGTAACTCTGCGCTCCAGCCTCTCGCGCGCGACGGCTGAGGGAGGCGCAGCCAATCAGAAGCTGCAGGCGTTCTCCGGGACCCACTACCACCCCCCACGTGTGGGCAGGGGTCAGAAGGCGCGGCGAGGAGGCGTAGCGGGGGCCGTGGAGACCCGGCGCTCCCTACAGGCCCGGTGTGGCGGCGGGGCCACTTCCGGAGTAGCCGTGCGAGTGCCCACGCGGCAATGCGGGGTCTCCTCCCTCCCAGAAGGGGCATCACCTCAAGAACCAGGCCTTCGCGGTGGGGTGCAGAACCTTGCCGGGGAATCCCCGGCTGCAGGCCCTGCTGTCATGTTTGGGGTTAGTGTGTTGGAGAGGAGTCGTGCAAGCAGGTCCCTCAAAATGGCTCTCGCGGGAAATCTGGGGGCTGGAGTCCATTCTGCGGGACCACCAAGAGGCGCAGTCCAGCCATTCCCAGTCGGATATCCTGGGATGTTTCCAGAAACCTACAAGTTCAGGGTGGGCTGATTGGCTCTGCCCAGGCTCATGGAGGGCCCTCTGTGACAGGCTCCCGAGTATCCCAGAGAGCCAGGACTTGAACTTTAGAAGGGGGCAGGTGTGTGTTTGTGCCAACATACGTGCCCGCAGGTGTCAGTGCCTGGAGAGGGTCTGGGTGCAAATGGGTTTATTCTGTGCGTACCTAACTCATGAGGCTGAATGAAAGTGGGTGTTTTGGGGGGTGGGGTGGGTATAAATGGACAGTCCCATCCAGGAATGTGTCAGGAAAATCTCCGAAGATCTTGTCTACCTTCTGCTCTCTTAGGACTTCTATAACCTCCCTCCCCTCATCTACTGTCACCAGAGTTCCCTCCTTGTGGGCAGGACTTCTCCAAGCTGAGGCAATGTGAGAATCTAGAAATATGTACATGGGAGCTCAAAAACCCCAGAGTTTGTGGGGCTCGAAGTTCTGGAGCCTGGGTCCTCACGTGGGCACATCTGGGAGGGTGAACCTGCGAATAGACCCCGCTCCACCGTACAGCTCCGCGGCTGTGAGTCTCCGACCCAGGTGCGCGGGAGGGAGGCGGCGGCTGTATCGCGCGGAGCCGCGCACGACCG
The DNA here is from genome assembly GCA_030068075.1 of Paguma larvata. Taxonomy (NCBI): domain Eukaryota; kingdom Metazoa; phylum Chordata; class Mammalia; order Carnivora; family Viverridae; genus Paguma; species Paguma larvata. The sequence goes on from CM057843.1 coordinate 9,963,021, forward strand.
CGAGGTGGCGCCATAGCTGCAGCAGCGCGGGCTGGCCCGGGCCGCTCCAGATAAGAGTGTGCGGAAAGAGCGGCGGGGCTGAGACGCGACCAGGACGCGGGGAGGACGGACCAGCAGGACAGACCGACCGGGGGCCCGGCGGGCGGAGGGCAGCGCAGCGCAGCCACGTCCCCCCTGGATCCGCCGGCAGCCGGGCCCGGGGCTTCCGACATGCCCCCCAGGTGGGTCTTCAGACTCGGGACCGGGAGGGACAGGGGACCCGGGACGGCCCGGTCCTCACGCGCTGGCCGCCTCGGGCGCATCCTCCGGCGCGGGCGCCCCAACGCGGCTGGCGTTCAGGACCCCGGGTGTCGCCCCTAGAGGACTCAGGACCGCCGGGCTGCTGCTCTGCGCCGGGTTCACGGCGGGGTCAGCGGCCCGGGGCCGACTCTGCCCGCACATGGGCTGGAGAGGCGAAGGGAAGCGAAGGGAAGGGGAGCTGGCGGGCGGGGCTGGCAGGGGCGCTGCCCTGGCACAGCTCGGCGCCTGGCAGCGGGGCGGGTGGGGCGCCGGCTAGGAGCTGCCACCGCCACGGGGAGGGAAGCCGGGTCGGGCAGCGGCCGCAGGTAACGGGCCGCGAGGCCCTGCGGGCCAGGCGGGGAACAGGGTGGGCGGACGAACGAGCGGGCAGGGGAGCTCAGGGCTCGGCTCAGGCCCCAGGGCCGCCTGGCTGCCGAAATTGGGGGCCGAGAGGAAAAGCTGAGAGTCGAGGGACTGGGGCTGGCGCGCTTCTCCTGGCCTGTCTGAAGTTGGGAAACTTTTCCCCAAGTTTGGGGCGGCGGAGTTCCCGCGGAGAAGGGGCCGAAGGGAGCTGGGGAGGGAGGCGCCGGGCCGGCGAATGCAGAGCTGAGGCCGAGGCCGAGGCCGGGGCCGGGGCCGGGACGCGGGTGGGGCGCAGGCCGGGGTCAGGGCCGCAGCCGGCTGTGCGCCGTGCCCGCCCGGGGCGCTGCCCCCTCCCTCCCCTGGGAGCTGCGTGGCTCCCCCCTCCCCCCCACCTGCTTCCTGCCTCAGCCTCCTGCCCCGATATAACGCCCTCCCCGCGCCGGGGCCGGCCTTCGTGCTCTGCCCGCCACGGCAGCCTCTGCCTCCGCTCCCGCGCCGCGGCCGCGCCCCGGCCCCAACTGAGGGCCTGACAGCCCCCAGGCAGGGCGGCGCCACGGCGGGCACCGCGCTCCCCTCCACTGGATCACTTCCCCCAGCTGGGGCAACTTCTCCCGAGGCGGGAGGCGCTTTTTACGCGGCTCTCTAATATCCCAGTTGGGCAAACTTCTCGGCCCTGAATGACTTTTCCTGAAGCGGACATTTTCCTCAAATCGGGTAACTGTCTCCGAAGGGGTCACTTCCCCCAAACAGTTTTCTCCTCGGAAGTCCCCAGGACCCAGCCCGTGGGCCCGGCGGCATCCGGGCCTGGGCGTGCAGGCCAGCCTGGCCTCCTCTCCACCAGCCACTCTCCTACGCCTTCTTCTGGTCCAGGCCACCGGCCCAGACTTCCACACTAGGAGGCCGCCGAGCCTCTGCTAGTGCCCAGGCCGCGGTGCTCGATGCCCCTGCCTAGCTGAGGGGAAGGGGAAGTTGGGGGGCGGGGGGGAGAAGCGCCCAGCTGGATCCAGGCCGCGAGGGCTCGGTGAGGCTCTGACCCGGCTGCTGTGTGTCCCCTGCAGGAGAGTGTGCTGGGCAGACGATGCTGGACACGATGGAGGCGCCGGGCCACTCGAGGCAGCTGCTGCTGCAGCTCAACAACCAGCGCACCAAGGGCTTCTTGTGCGACGTGATCATCGTGGTGCAGAACGCCCTCTTCCGCGCGCACAAGAACGTGCTGGCGGCCAGCAGCGCCTACCTCAAGTCCCTGGTGGTGCATGACAACCTGCTCAACCTGGACCATGACATGGTGAGCCCGGCGGTGTTCCGCCTGGTGCTGGACTTCATCTACACCGGCCGCCTGGCCGATGGTGCGGAGGCGGCGGCGGCGGCGGCCGTGGCCCCGGGGGCTGAGCCGAGCCTGGGCGCCGTGCTGGCCGCCGCCAGTTACCTGCAGATCCCCGACCTCGTGGCGCTGTGCAAGAAGCGCCTCAAGCGCCACGGCAAGTACTGCCACCTGCGGAGCAGCGGCGGCGGCGGCGGCGGGTATGCACCCTACGGGCGGCCGGGCCGTGGCCTTCGGGCCGCCACGCCCGTCATCCAAGCCTGCTACTCCTCCCCAGCCGGGCCGCCGCCGCCGCCCGCCGCTGAGCCGTCTTCGGGCCCCGAGGCCGCAGTGAACACGCACTGCGCGGAGCTGTACGCCTCCGGCCCCGGCCCGGCCTCGGCGCTCTGCGCCCCGGAGCGCCGCTGCTCCCCGCTCTGCGGCCTGGACCTGTCCAAGAAAAGCCCGCCGGGCTCCGCGCCTCCAGAGCGGCCGCCGGGCGAGCGCGAACTGCCCCCGCGCCCAGACAGTCCTCCCAGTGCCGGCCCCGCAGCCTACAAGGAGCCACCGCTCGCCCTGCCACCGCTGCCGCCGCTGCCCTTCCAGAAGCTGGAGGAGGCTGTACCGCCTCCGGACCCGTTCCGTGGCGGCGGCGGCAGCCCGGGACCCGAGCCCCCGGGCCGCCCCGACGGGCCCAGCCTTCTCTACCGCTGGATGAAGCACGAGCCAGGCCTGGGCAGCTACGGCGACGAGCTGGGCCGGGAGCGCGGCTCCCCCAGCGAGCGCTGCGAGGAGCGCGGCGGGGACCCGGCCGCTTCGCCCGGGGTACCCCCACTGGGCCTGGCGCCGCCGCGCTACCAGGGCAGCCTGGACGGGCCAGGCGCCGGCGGCGACGGCGACGACTACAAGAGCAGCAGCGAGGAGACGGGCAGCAGCGAGGACCCCAGCCCGCCCGGCGGCCACCTCGAGGGCTACCCATGCCCGCACCTGGCCTATGGCGAGCCTGAGAGCTTCGGCGACAACCTGTACGTGTGCATTCCGTGCGGCAAGGGCTTCCCCAGCTCGGAGCAGCTGAATGCGCACGTGGAAGCTCACGTGGAGGAGGAGGAGGCGCTGTACGGCAGGGCCGAGGCGGCCGAGGTAGCGGCGGGGGCCGCCGGCCTGGGGCCCCCTTTTGGAGGCAGTGGGGACAAGGTCGCCGGGGCTCCAGGGGGCCTGGGCGAACTGCTGCGGCCGTACCGCTGCGCGTCGTGCGACAAGAGCTACAAGGACCCGGCCACGCTGCGGCAGCACGAGAAGACGCACTGGTTGACCCGGCCCTATCCTTGCACCATCTGCGGGAAGAAGTTCACGCAGCGCGGGACCATGACGCGCCACATGCGCAGCCACCTGGGCCTCAAACCCTTCGCGTGCGACGCGTGCGGCATGCGTTTCACGCGCCAGTACCGCCTGACGGAGCACATGCGCATCCACTCGGGCGAGAAGCCCTACGAGTGCCAGGTGTGCGGCGGCAAGTTCGCACAGCAACGCAACCTCATCAGCCACATGAAGATGCACGCCGTGGGTGGCGCGGCAGGCGCAGCCGGGGCGCTGGCGGGCCTGGGGGGGCTACCCGGCGTCCCCGGCCCCGACGGCAAGGGCAAGCTCGACTTCCCCGAGGGCGTCTTTGCTGTAGCCCGCCTCACGGCTGAACAGCTGAGCCTGAAGCAGCAGGACAAGGCAGCCGCGGCCGAGCTGCTGGCGCAGACCACGCACTTCCTGCACGACCCCAAGGTGGCGCTGGAGAGCCTCTACCCGCTGGCTAAGTTCACCGCGGAGCTGGGCCTCAGCCCGGACAAGGCGGCCGAGGTGCTGAGCCAGGGAGCGCACCTGGCCGCCGGACCCGACGGCCGGACCATCGACCGTTTCTCCCCGACCTAGAGCGCCTCTTGCCGGCCCGACGTGTCGCCGCCGCGTGGCCCCTGCCGGTGTCCCCAGGGAGCGGCGGCGGCAGCCGCGAGCAGGCACACCGCGTCGGGACAACTGTAGTAGCAGCGGCAGCGTCGCCGCCCGTGGCAGCGGCCCCACCTGGCCTCACTGCTTTGTGCCTTAGCCCAGGGGTGGGGGTGGGGGTGGGGTGAAACCCCGGGACGGGGGTGGGATGGGGGAAGGGAGATTTATATTTTTGATATCAGCTTTGACCAAAGGAGACCCCCCCCCCCCCCGGCCCTTCTCCGCCTCTTCCTGTGGTTCGTTGGCCCCCTCCCTCGGCTCCGTGCTGCTCTTAGAGGGAGGGGTGTCACTGATGGGGCGCTCCCAGCCCTACCTCCGGCCCTTGCGACCACACCCATTCTCACTGTGAATCTCCCTGCTGGGGTCGGAGCGTCGGGCAGAGTTGGGGAGTGGGGAGGGGACTGAGCCGGCCGGAGGGCCCCCCTGGCCCCCCGCTCCCGCCCGCCCCGGGACTGATAATGTGAAGTTCCTCATTTTGCACAAGTGGCACTAGCCCCAGGGCCAACCCTTCCCTCCCTCTGGAGTCCGAGGGCTGAGACTACCAGCCCCGGCCTACCGCTCTCCCACTCCCGCAGGGCCCTCCCTCCTCCCCTGGGGCTCCGGACCATATTTATTGCATGCGCCCCGGGCGGCCCCCCCTCCCCCCCCACCTCGAGCCCAGGCTGGGCTGGGCTGGAACGTGGTCTCTTTAGCTCCCTCCTCCCCAGTTTGTATATTTCCTACCTTGTACACAGGCTCTTCCAGAGCCGCTTCCATTTTCTATACTCGAACCAAACAGCAATAAAGCAGTAACCAAGGACCCTGGACCCCGCTCCTCTCTTCAGCCCGGCACAAGGACCTGGGTGGGTGGAGGGGCCAGACACGCACCCTCATACACGTGCAGAGAGAAGCTTGGGCCTTCTTCCCTCCCGAATCCCAGAGACAGATGGGCAAGAGATCAGGCGTGTTCATAACTAAAAATTTATTAAGGGAAACAAAACCACTGCTGCAAATGGGACAGCAAGGAGAGACGGGTCTCCCACCCAGCCAGTCATTGGCCTTCGACCAGAGGGGAGAGGATCTCAAAGGAGAGGCCAGGACCCTGTACCCCAAAGAGCCAGTCTTCTGAGGCCCTGGCTGGGACTCATACCCCTGAACCACAGGTGGCTCTCCTGCACAATACCCCCTCCTTCTGGGATGATCTTGGGCCTCAGGGAGGGTATAGCTTCACTCCCATCCTCTGGGCAGGCTGTACAGTCCAGACAGGGAGCTTTGGGGAATTCCCCCCTCTGGTCCCATCAAAATTTATTCCTGGCTCCTCCTCAAAGCCCTGTCTTCCTCCAAGTTCCTCTCATCCCTGTCCCTGGCTTGGGAGAACCCACTCCCAGTAGGAAGCCTCTCGAGTGAGGCTTTGGACACAGGTGCCAGCTAAAGAGGCAACGAAAACCTCAAAGGCCAAAAGGCCCCTGTGTCAAGTTTTTCTAGGGCAAAGCTAGAAACGGTGCAAACTCCAGGCTAGGCAATGCCCCTCTCAGGCACTGGCCCATCCTACCCTCAGGCGGTGCTGCAGGAGCCTGCAAGTGTCTCAGAGCGCAGGGGCCTGAGAAAGGAGGTTTGGGCAGGAACGCTTTCTTAGGTTCCTGCCACGGAGGAGGAAAAGGTACCAGAGGAGGTACCAGAGGAGGAAAATTCAGAGTGGGACCCCCATGGCAAGGACCTGAGGTGACGAATTTGAGGGGATCAGGGAGGTGAGAGGCATTACCAGAAAGGGAAGGAGGGCAAGGGGAGGACTGAGGAGAGAGAGAGGGAGAAGAGAGGAGGGGGGAACTGAGAAAAGTCTGAAGAAATTTTATGAAATGGGAACTAGAGCAAAAGGAAGGCCATTGAGGGACAGGAGCAGGCAAAGGCCATCCAGGAAGCATGAGCCTGAGATCAGATGTCCCTTCCCTCTAGACCCATGACCATCCACGGGGAAACGAGTGGCAAAGTGTGACGGACCCAGATGGATAAGGACAGGAAGAGGAGCAGGGTGGATGTGTGTTTGGGGAAGGGGGTAGGAAAGGTGGGGCCTAGGGCTGCTGTTGGGATCTAGTGTCCAGAACCCAACCTGGGTCCATGGGGAAATCCAGGCCTCCGAGAGAGAGAGAGAGACAGACCCTGGGCACTCTCTTCATGGCATGACCAAAGCCTATTGGGACACATTCAGGACAGGGGTCTGAACACTGAAGGGACCCATCATTTCACCTGCACCTGATGGAAATGCAACCCCTACCCTATCTCCAGTTGAGAAAGTGGCTGAGTCCCTGTGCTGAGAAGGCCTTCCCCCAGCCCTTGAACTAGACAGGGGGAGGGAGAAAGGCTGAGACCATGGGTGGCCTATCTGGCTCATCCACCTGCTGTCACTGTAGCCAGCCACCTCCCTGCTAAATCTTGGCAGCCCAGGAGGGTCCCAGCAGCTTCCGCCCGATCCTCAGGAAGGGCTCTGTGAGGAGCAGCGCCCCCACAGCACGGCCACGGCGTGGGTTGGAAGAGGATGGTTTATTGTCTGGGTGGATTGGTGGCTCAGGCACGTGGGCATCTTCATTGCTACACTGGGCGCCTGGTGGCCTCTCAGGAGTGGTTCCGGAGGGGGGACCCCGATGCGGCCCCCTCAGCCCACCTGGGCCCACGTGAGGAAGGCCGGGATGTCCCGCACAGGCACATTCCTCGTCAGTGCCTTCACACGCAGGTTGCGGTCATCTGTCAACAGCACCACCTCCCGCAGTAGCCGGATTGGCTCCTCTGTAGGCACGAGAGAGCAGAAGGACTTCGATGAGGGCAGGAGGCAAGAGGCACAGGCCGCCTCTCCTCTCTCTGGGGTTTGGGGTGGGGGTGGGGATGTGTTCCGGTAGGGGTCAGGGCCGGTCATTTCCTGGCCCTTCTGTAAGCCTTTCCCTCACGCAGTTGGCTGAGGTACCCCTCCTCCCCGATCGGCTTAGAGAGGACCATGCCGGGCCAGGGCTGGCCTTCAGACCCCCGCCTCCAGCACAGGGCTGTGTGGCCTGGTGCCGAGAGATCTGCCCGAGGCACTGGCCTCCACAGACCCCTCTCCTGGGACGCCGAACCGAGGGGGGAGAAGGAGCCCCTTTCCCTCCACTCCTGACTGTGTGGCTGGTCCGGGCTCATGACTACTCCTCTCTGTTTGCACATCCTCTCCCTCCAAGGCTAGCAGGCCAATGCTTTGGGTATTGAGAGGTAGAAAGCTCATGATGGAATCCACAGTGTATCCAGGCTCCCAGATCTGAGAAGAGGGGTTCGTTTAGGGGAGTTGTGAGGAAAGGAGGGCCGGGGTCCCTGGCAGAGCCACGCCAAGGCGGCCCCGAGCTAGAGCCCACTGATCTCCGCCATCACATGGAAGTGATCCATGGAAATGGTGAGCACCTTGAACAGTAGAGGAGAGGACAAAGGAAAGGAAGTCACAGTCATGCACCCAGCTCTCTCCCTTCGTGTGTCTCTGTCTTGCTCCCAAGGGCTCGATCTGTGCGTGCGTTTGGATTTCTTTATGCACGTGTGTGAGTACGTACACTTGTTATGTGAGCCTTTTTCCTACATTATAATCATACTAGCCATATTTACTTTATTCAAATTTTACATACTTCAAAGCTCTTTGTATATCAGCACAGGCAGCTTTTGTTCTTTTTAGATGACCTCTTAGCAAGATGTCTTCCACTACCTCTCTTCCCCTAATTCCCTAACCTCTTAATGTACTGGGGAGAAATTAAACCAGGGCCAAGTACCCACACCAGGGACGTCCCCACCCCTGGGCAGGCCGCTTGGTGGCAGACCCACCCCTCAGTCCCAGGCTGGGTATTTCCTGACGGAGGTCCGGCAGACAGTGAGGCACAGGAAATGTCCTGCGGGGCGTGCTGACTGCGGGGGGCTGGCGGGGCTGGGCAATCGCCAATGTCCAGGTCAGACCTGAGCGGTTTCAGGCTTGCCAGCTCCAGGCAGGGAGGCTGAGAACTGGCCGTCAGCCTGGGAGGAGTCTGGGGGAAGAGGGAGGGAGAGGCTGACGACGCTGGTGAGCGGAGGGGAGAGGTGGAAGGAGGAGGGGTGGGAGGCGAGGGGCTGTGGTGGGCAGATGGGGAGAGGATGGCCGCCTGAGCAGGGAGGATGCGCAGAGCCAGAGCTGGCTCAACGGCTTGGGCCTGGGCCCTCTGGCATGGTGGTGCCGGGCTGTGCTATGTGGGGCTCCCAGCTGGCGGCTCGAGGCAGCCCCATCGCTCCTGCCCTGGGGCTCAGACCAAGAGAGTCCCAGGGCCTCAGGTCAGTTGACTAAGGCCCTGCATTGCTGGCAGGGGTCTGCAGGGGTTTCTGTGGATACTTTCAGACATTTTTAACAATAAACATCCTCTGTTTTGACACTGGTAACTTCACTTTGTTAGAAACCAGAGACTGTCATCTTGTCAGGCCCCATCCGCCATAATCCACATGATTTTAAAATTCAACATCGTTTACACATAAACATTTAGTGACGGTTTCTCTGTGAATCTGACAAGTTAATCTGCTAAGAATTCACACTGACAAATGGGGTTTGATTACACTAGCCGTTGCTGATGTAATTCTGATAGGGGCGGTCCCCAGGATGGCAATGGGTTCCTGTAGGCTGTTTGGGGTGAAGCTGGGGGTGGTGGCGGTGGAGAGACTAGTAAGGCGAAAGCCAAAATTTCTCTCTGCTGAGAAAGAAACAGCTCTGAGGCTGGGTGGGGCCGCAGCAGGATCTGCACTACACTTCCCAACAAGGCCTGCCGTCCTGCCTACCCCTCTCTCTCAGGAGGTGCCCCTCTAGGAAGCTGCCTGGGAGCACAAGCTCCCCCGTTTGGTTCAGCCGGGATTCCTTTGTACCACTTCACTGCTCCAGGTCTGGCTCTGAGGGACAGAACGTACAAGCCATGTGGCAGGACCCCTCTGAAGAACAGCACTTGTGGGTTCATTACCAGCCGCTGGTGCAGAGACTCAGGCGGGAGCAGCAGGGGAGAAGACAGGGCCCTGACTAGTCTGGAAGCCGGGGCTAGGAAACTGAGCGGGGAAGGGAGATGGGCAAGAACAGCTAAAGGAAAAGGAGAAGACGTAGTCACCTATACATAGACAGAGACCAAGGGGTAAGAATGACTGAGTCTGTAGACGACAAGGAGCTAGGACATCGCAGAAGGAACATCAGACTCCTGGCAGCCAGGAGCAGAGAACACCTGTGCCTTGCTCTGAGGGGCCATGCGGGAAAGCATTCTGGCTTGAGGGTGAGGTGCTCGAGCCCCTGGAAGAGAGCCCCAGGGTGGGCCTTTGGACAGGACTCCAATCACCAAAAAAGGTCTTGAAAATTGGGCTGAGGGCTCAGTCCTCAAGCTGTCGCCTGCCCCCAAAGTGTGGCAGCATATGACACCGAGACAGGAAGAGAAGGCCCAGGACTCGCTGGGGAAGCACCTCCGCCACTGGCCTGACACAGGGCAAACATTCAGGGATGAACTGAGAGTGTACGCACGGCCAAAAAAAGGGAGGTGGGCCCCAGGGACCACTGGGGACTGTCCTCTCAGAGCTGCAGAGGGCTGGGCTCAGGAGACCATGGCCAGAATAAGCCACACTGAATCATAAAGACATTCTTGCTGTCAGAGAACTCACTGAGGACCCAAGAAGGGAAATGGATCCATGCCGAGTGGGGAAGCTCACTGCCTAGAGCCTGGGCTTCCTGGGCCAGGTCCACCCCTAGTTGGCCCGGGGTCCACCTGGGAGTGGGGGAAGCTGTGACAGAGAAGTTGGATTTCCAGAGGCTGGGCTCAGGCTTGCATCAAACCTGACCTCTGATTCTTCAAACTTCCCAGGCCAGAGCTGGTGGTGGAGGGGCCCTTTCCTAGGGCTGAGGATGCTGGGGCATGGGGATGGACGATCCTGAGGCAGAGGCAAAGCTATACCTTTGCTGGTGGGCATGAAGTCCTTAGCCTTGTCTTTGCAGTAGTGGAGGCAGCAGGATAGGATCAGGTCATCGTTGTTACCCTGGAGGAAGAAAGTGTGAGAAGTGCCATTGGGCAGGAGGGGGCGCCATTCGGAGGAGGCACAGGTATACTTTTGCCTCTGGGATCCTGGGGAGTATCACATCCCAGAGTCCCTCCCATACGTGTTCTGGCCCTGCTTGGTTGGGTCCCAGTGTGCCAAGAATGATCTAGGGGACACAGAACTGCCCCTCCTGGGCCTCGATGGTGGCTGCCCCACTCAGCTGCCTAGGCTGCCTGAGCTGCCTGACTTCCTGGAGACCCTGTTCTGAGGTTGGCTGTGGGCTCTCTCTCTTTCTGCCGCAGGTCTTACCAGTTGGCCAGTAATGTCCTCGCTGCGGAAGGCGATGGATTCGAGTTCATTGCCACGGCTGGTCAGGGCCCGTAGGCAAGAGTCCCGACTCTCAAATCGCCGCTCGAGGAACTCGATGGACTTCCGGGCCTTTTCCTGCACGACACGGGCATAGCCCCCAGCCCGGTGGTCTGTCTCCTGCCCCTTGGCCAGGCCGTCCAGCTCATTGATCACTGATGAGACAAAGTCCCACGAGGTTATCAGCCCCCTAAGGCTACTTTCCTAGCCAGCCCCTTCCCAGACGGCAAGAATCCATCTTGCCCAAAGGAATCTTCCAATGATGCTAGGAGAACTTAGGAGACAAGAAGCGTCCCAGACTTTCCACAGAGTTCTATCTTTCTGCCTCTTCCTCTGGGCCCCGCCCTCCTCCGAGAAGGAACTTAAAAGATTTTTCTGGAGCTGCTGTATTCAGAAGGAGAAACCCGGCCCCTCCATCACATTCCTTAGTTACAGGATCAAATTGAAAGAGTTTCTCAAGAGAGGGAAGGGTAGCTGCTACAGGACAAGAGGCACCCTGCCCGCCCCATCAACCTGGGCCCCCAACCACCCCAATCACCAGGGGCAAAGTTCTACGCCCTGTCCCCAGGCACAGTGCAGGCAGGTCACCAAGTGGGAAGCAACAGTCATGGCCTTACTTGCAAGGGCCATGGTATTCCCTCAAACTATGCCCCTGGCACATATACTCCGCTGCTAGTGCACGTGTTTGTGTGTGTGTATGTGTGTGTGTGTATGTGTCTGCCTGCCTGCCTATGTGTCTGGGACACGGCTTCATTTTCTGGTGAAGATTCTTTCCAAAATTCCAGCCAAAAGCCTGAGGTCAAGTGGGAAATATGCACTCCTTGGGGGCTCCGGGAGAGTTTGGGGTCTGAGGCCTCTCCTCAGTGCAATGATTCATGGCTCGGGGAGTCGGCATGAGCATGCTGTTCCATGGTGAGCCTGGCACTCACTGTCTGGGTATTCAGAGACACTTTCTGGAAAGGGCCCATGTGGGAATACACACACACATACACACACACACACACACACACACACACACACAGTGCCCAGGCTCTCAGCAACCTGAGGCTGCTGCATGTCCACACAATGTATGGTCGAGGCCGGGAAGTAGTGGTGGATGGGTGTATGGTACAGCAAACAGAACATCAAACACGAAAAACTGGTATTCCATCCCAAAATCTCCTTTCCTGCTTCCAAACTAAACAGGCTTCAAAGGGGAAGCTTGTTTGTGCTTCTGCACCAGGCGGGGCTTCTCGATGCTAGGGTCAGGCCTAAGGAGCAGGAGCAGGTTAAAGAGCACAAGAAACCAGCAGGGAAAGCTGTCGGCTTAACCCTTTGTGCTCTGGACACAGAGGGGGAATCCACTGAGGGAGCCTCACTGAACAGAGGTCACCTTTACAGCTCCTGAAACTCGAGGGCCCTGCCCAGCTGAAGAAGGTTCCAAGAGGCTGGCCCTCACTGTCGTAGTGGAGCTGTCGTCTCCCAGCACCCATGGGGGCCATCAATTTATTCTACATGTGTCCCTCTCCTGTGGGTGTTCTCATGTATTTGCTCCTTCCCTACCATATCTGGCTTTCCCTACTGAACCACAAGCTCCTCGAGGCCAAGGGCTTGCAGCTCTGCCTTCCATGAGATCCCTCAGGGACAAGGGGCCTGAGCACACCGTAGAGGCACAAATGGTGCTGGTGACCACGACCCCTGCTAGCCTCCGATGGTGTTTGAGGCTCCTTCCAAGTCTTAGGGGCTTTCTGAGATGTCGGCAACCTCTCTCAGTTATACCATTTCCTGAGCATTAGCAAAAAAGTGACCACTCACTCACTTTCTTCCCCCTAAAACTCTCCTGGGTCGGGAAGCACGAAGACATGTTATCCTGAGAGCCGCCCCACACCAGGACGCTGTCGGGGAAGAGGGGAAGCTGGAACAACTTGACGGTCTTGCTGCTCTACTTCTGAAGAACAGAAAGCCTTCCCTTAGGTCTAAAGGCCTGGGTTTAAGAGGTTCTGGCCAGGCCACATGGGGAGGGGGAAGGAAGACAGGGAGGGTGGAGGCGGGACGGGGGCTGCTTCAGTGCCAACATTCTCAGGTGGTGCTAACGTGTTTCCCACAACCCCCCAGGGTTCTATAGCCTCTGCAGGGGCGGATGTTTCCTGCCCTTTGTTTCCACCCTCATCTGGCACTAAGACACTTGGGACTAGGAGGGGAGGCCCAATGGAACATCTTGGCATGGATGTCAGAGGTGGCTTGGCAGGCAGACTGCCAGTCTGGCAGCTTTTCCACAGGACAAGGATCCTGAACTGGCTCCCAGCGGCTGCTGAGAAGGGGACACTGAAAATCCAGTCACCTCTCAGGCCCCCTCCCTGCACGGGACGGCCATGGGCTGTACGAGCTCTATCAGTGATACCGGGAGCCCAGAGCCCAGAGCCCATCCTCAGGCTGACCCACCACAGAGCTCCAAGAACTAAGACGGTGCCTAGACAGTCCCTTGGAGACAGCCCAGCTGGGCTCTTCTGGCCTGAGGGTGGAAGCAAGCTAGCTGGGTCCTGAGATGCTGACCCCGCACCAGCACCAGTGACCAGACAGTGGTAAGGGCCCAAGTGGCAGGAATCCACGGGCATGAGCCAAGGGCTTGCTCTGGAGGGTTTCCGTCAGCCTGGCCTTAGGGTGACACCGGCCAGAAGAATGCTACCTCGAACCAACAGAATGATCATGAAAAGCTACAAGACAATCAGACCAAAGGCATCTAACCACTTCAAAATCCTCCCAGCCTCCCTGCCAGACCACCCAGCAGCACCGCCGTTATCTGCCAGGGCTGAGTGTTTACCAATAACGGGAACCAGCTTTGCTGTTTTACTGCAAGCTTTATAAGGATAAAAACAAGGGCTGGGCTCATGCAGCCTCTGGTTGCTGGGACACAGGCGTCCATTTGCTCAAGCAGTTTAAGCCATGGATCAGCCATAATAATTTGAACTGCTTTGATTATTAAACAATTTCCTTGCCCCACGCACACGCTACTTCCCTGCAAATCCTGTCATACACACGCCGCGGGGCTCCCTTGCCTGCGTGGCCCCCGGGCCGCGGGGCATGTGCGTGGAGGGGGCTGCTGTGCACGTGCAGGTTTGCTCAGGCCTGACTCACCGATGAGGGGCACCACCAGGATGTACTTCCTGCTCTCCAGCAGCCGTGCCAGACTGGCCAGGTGGTCAATGAAGCCGTTGGTGTCTGGTACGAGGAACAAGGGTCTGATCTCGAGCTCCATCTGCCTCATCTGACTCTGGTCCTCCAGGACAGCCTACAGGGACACAGAACGGTGAGTGAGCCAGAGTGAGTAGGCAAGTGGGTGGACGAGCCAGGGCCCTGACTACGCAGTGTGTCAGCATCCTGCCCCCTGAAACTCTCCCCACTCCAGAGGGACAGCCAGCCCCTGTCAGGCCTGAGGGACCGGCCCGAGGGCTGGGCAAAGTACTGCAGTAACAATCAACACAGACTAGATGGCCTGGGGAACAGTGTGTGACTAAAACCCTGCCTCGGACAGAGAGAGGTCCGATGGTATTAAAAATAACAGATTTCTGAAAGACAGACCCTGGGCTAAAAATCACCCAGGGGGAGTCAGCTTCCCTGGACAGGAAAGCGGCTTCACACACGTTATCTCGGCAGCCGATAGAGGGGTACTGCCCAGCGTGAACACTTTATATAGAGCGCATTTGTTATTTCAGTTTACTTCACTGGGTCGTCAGAAAACAAAGGTTAAACTCAAAGGCTACAAAAGAACAGCGATGCTGACAACGAATTATTAACGCCTGCAGCAGCAGGAGTCCACACGGTGGGATGGATTTGGACCCAACTCGTGCTTGCAGACAGCAACACCCGGGCTGATGAGGTCAGCCACCCCCTGCCCAGCAGCCGTGTTTTCTCAACGTCAGTCCTGTGTTCTAACAGTGCTCCTTTGCCGCTGCTCTGCACAACTTGTATGATTATTTACTTGCTGTTTTTTCATGAAATTGACGTTAAGGCGACTATTTTTGGCTTAGCCTCTTCTTAAGCAATGATAACCATGGTATCGAATTTACCAGTGCAAGCTCTACTTCCACAATAAAAAGCCAAAGCGTCTCCTGTGCACTGCTGAAAAACCACCTCCCGCAGCGCCAGTGGTCTGGGCACCACACCTTCTTGAAGAGCACGTGGCCTAGGGCTGGTCTGTCTGATGGACGTTCACATCTTTCAGGGGCGCTCCATGCACATCTGTGAAAGCCTGGCTTTCTCAGCTCTGACAGAGCCCCGAGTGGCAGCGGCCAAGGCAGGCTCTGGGTCTGTCACTACAGAACGTGGTCACTATTGTGCTGCTTCCTCTTGTGGGGACCATGGCCAAGAAGCAAAATGATTTGCTGGCATCTGCCCAGATGGTGTGCTCCCTGTGTGCACAGCAGGAGGGCACTGACACAAACCTGGCAGGGACCAGGCCAGCAGGTCCCAGCCCCGCCCCACCCTCTCATGATCTTCTGCCACATGCCGACCAGCAAAGGACACAAGACACAGGCTCAGGGCAGGGGGATAGGTGTGCGTGCCAACTGAGACGGGTCCCACAGTGCTGGGCCCCGGCCGCCAACAGTCAGGGAGGAAGGCGCTCAGGTTTCACTGGCAACGACAGTAAAACTGAAAGGGCATGCCTCTGAATGCTGGGGGTGGCTTCTCTGTGACCTACTGGGGACCTCTTCCTATGAGTAAGTCGTTGCTGCCACTGCCACCACAGCTGGTGGAAGGCACAGGCCACAGGCCACAGGCAGGCATGAGAAACACGGCTGAGAGGCCCAGTCTGACGAAGGCATCCTGCTGTTGTCACCTCAGCGGGGGAAAGCACCCCTGCTGCCGGCCATCTTCCCAGGGGGCTCTGGTGGCAGTCCCTCCCCATGGGGCTACCAACTGCACGATGACACCCAGTCCACTAAACTCCCCTTATGGCATTTAAAAAAAAATTTTATTTTTTCTTCATATTGAATTGACACAGGTCACTGTTTAACGGCTTGGGCGTTCTGTAAGAACAGGCGCTCTAATGGGGGCGCCTGGGTGGCTCGGTTGGTTGGGTGTCCGACTTCGGCCAGGTCATGAGCTCACAGTTTGTGCGTTCGAGCCCCGCGTTGGGCTCTGTGCCAACAGCTCAGAGCCTGGAGCCTGCTTCGGATTCTGTGTCTCCCTCTCTCTCTGCCCCTTCCCTGCTCGTGCTCTGTCTCTCAAAAATGAATAAACGTTAAAAAAAAATTAAGAGAAGAAAAAGAAAAGAAAAAGAACAGGGGCTCTACTCTTCCTCCTCACAAGGAGTGGTGGCATTCCAGCTGCTCATTTCCCCAGGTCTTGCTGTTCTCTCTCCAGCTTTTCACTGCCGGGAACATTCTTCCTGGTATCACGGGCCCCCAAATCTCTGTGTTTTTGGGGGAGAAGGAACAGAGCAGCGACACTGGCTGGGAGGGCCCAGCGGCCCAGGGACCTGAGCACTAGACCTCTGCCACCGGCCCACCGGGACTCTTCGCAGGTTAGTTTTCCTGCCTCCAGAAATGCTTCGACTCTAAAGAGGAGGACCTGGCTGCCATTCTTCACCCTGCATGAACACTAATGAGCTTCTGAAACCCTGCTTGAACCATCCCACTTTTAGAGAGCTGGCCTTTTAAAGCCAGATGACAAGGGAGGCTGGGGGCTTAACAGCCTGCCTCTGTGTTCTGATGACAGGATGGAAGAGACACCTAGGAGCAGGGTACAGGGAAGCTCTGTCTGAGTTCTCAGACCTCTGGCTCAGGTCCAGAAAGGTGAACAAAGGCCGCGGGCTCTCAGGGAGGTGGTAACCTCGCTGGTTCCCCAGGGGTGGGGTGGGGTCAAGCTGTATGAGGGTGGTTGGAGCTGTGCTGCCATCATCCGGTCCCAGGGACGCCCGCAGACAACTTCCCTTAACCTGGCTCTGCCTAGTGAGTCACCACACAACTGCTTCCTGTTCCCCACATGCCCTCACGGAGTCTCAGGAGGTTAAATGAAGCTGCTCCCCCTTCTCCTCTGGGGTACCTGTGGGCCTCTGGGGGGGGGGTGTCATACCTTGGTCATGAGACTAGCCCAGTCCCTTTCAAAAGAATGGCAGATGGAAGAGGGACAGGGAGTCCGCAGGCCCTCTTCTGCGGGTGTCTGTGTTTCCGGCCCTCTCTGAGCGGTGCTGTGGCTGTGTGTGTGTGTGTGTGTGTGTGTGTGTGTGTGTGTAGCATTTGCCCTCCCAACTTTTCCAGATTTTACCCGTCAGATTCCTGGCAGCTGTGCACGGCGCCTGTGCCGGCCGTCACGTCCCATTCCGATCTCTGGGTCGCACGGTGAGAGAAGGACACAGGATGCGCAGGGAGTGAAAAAGTGATGTCGGTGGGGAGAGTGCCAAGTCCCCACTCACAGCCATGGGACGCTTGGGGAGACGGGGGAAGCAAGCTGCTGTGGAGTTCAGAGGCCGGTAGTGAGATTTATTTTTGTTTGTATGAGTAAAGAGCTGCAGAAGCCTCTGGTGGGGGTGAGGGGGGCTCAACTGGAATGCTGTGATTCAGACAGACTGGCCCTGGCCTGGAGTCAAGTGTGCTGACCCGGAAGGAGAGGTCCACAGGAACCCTTCTCGCCGCAGCTAAGGAAGGGCCCACGATGGCCCTTGGAGAATGAACTGGGAACCCGAGGGAAGCACGGACACTTTGAATCACACCAGTGGTAGTAAGGACCACGTTGCCATCAAGTGTGGAAGGAAAAAAAGAACTCAATTCTGCTTCTGGAAGGCGCTAAGTAGCCAACTTTTTCTGAAGTATGAGAGCATCCTCGACAGTGGGGAACTGGGAAAGAGCGAATTCACAGTTAACATCTAATGAGGAAACTAACTGGCTAGTGAGAAGGGCTCTGTAGAGGTTAGGTTCCTTCTAGACTGTGGGGATGGTTTGGAGATTCTGACCCACTGAAACTTGGAACACTGAGAATTACAAAGAAAAGATATTACAATTAGCTCACACAGAAGCTGTGGAATTGGAGGAACCCAGGTCATGAAGCAGAGCCACACTGAGAGAAGACCCTCCTTCTTAAGTCTCCCTTCCACTTAGGGCTCCACAGGGAGTGTGGCTGCTTCCGTCCCTCTACTGGGTGATGGAATCATTTATCCGTGGGCCTCTCTGGGCAGAGAAATGTCTTCACCAGAAACGAGAAGTTCTGTACCACAGTAAATTTCTATGCTCACTTTGTATGTGAAAGGATCTAGGAAAATGCCTGATACATGAACTAATAACCTCACAAGTGTCAGTTTCCCTTCCTCCTGCCCACCTCCATTTTTCACCTTCTATATTATCCAGGAGGGCAACTATCTGGGGAGGCCACTGGGGAGCAGAGCTGGAGCCAGGGAGGGGGGAGAGAGAGAGGACTGCTGACTCTATGATAAGACGGTAAGGCTCATGGTACTCTTATTGTCTGTTTTTTCTTTAATGACATAGAGGACTTTTTTAAAGTGAAAAATGGAAAAATGGAAATGAAATAAAAAATAGGAATATAGGTGGTGAGATAACCACCGGCAGTGAGGCAGGCAGTTTCTTCTCGAGCCACAGAAACCAGAGGGAGCAGATACTGTATTTGCTATCAGAAGCGAGCAGGCAGCGCCACGGGCCTCCCCCTGAGAACAGCACGGTAAATACCTTCGTGTAGGGTGGGTGCTCATGGGGAAGTTTCCGTTTAGGATCCCTTCTCTGGATGTTCAAAGTCAGTACCACAGAACTTAATGCACGCTTGCTTTCTTTTTAAAAGTTACAATCAGAAAAACAACAAGAAAAGTTACAATCAGGATGACTTGGCTGCTACTTATAGTTTTATGAGGATTGATTTTATTTTCAAACTAGACTGTAAAGAGCTCAAGGAGAATGGTCTTCTTTTCCTGTAGTTTCTTTAACAATACCTCACTCGATGAGCTCACAGAACCACAGAATCTCAGAGTTGGAGGGCATTTAACAGATAATCTGACTTGAGTTTTATCCGATGACTCTTGTTTTGAGAATGCCCAGGAAGTGTACCTTTTCCTGATGGGGAGGGAGTGGCGGGGCAAGCATGACACCTCTGGGCTTGCTCTCAGCAGTACTAGCCTAAGGGTGCTGCTGCTCCAGCCCAACCAACCGGTCATTCTGTAGGAGGACGGGACCTTGTGGACGCTGTGGGAGGTGGTGGTGGGGGGGGGAGGGGGGGCGGCGAGAGCGGCTGGAGCCACAGTCTGTGGAGAAGCTGGGGTGGGCTCTGGAACGGCCCGAGTAGGGCGGGCGGCTGCCCAGCTCTGCAGGCTGATGTGCTTTCCTGCCCTGGCGTGAACGTGCCCCTGGCCTGGTAGTGCAGTGGCTCCCACCCTGCCTCCGACAGCTAGGAGCCAGGGCTGAGTGTCTGCCTTCCGCTAGCTTCCATACAGGTGTGGGGGGCTCTGTGTGTGCCCCATTGTTCCACAGCACCACCCTCCCCCAGCTGGGTGGCAGTGTGAATGGGCCGCAGCTATATTTAGAGTGAAACTCCTGGGGCCACCACAAAGGAGTGACTGCATCTTCAGGAGGGTGGGTGGGCGGGAAGGGGACAGGGGAGCCAAGCTATTTTCAGAACACATGTCATTGCTGGCTACAGAGCAAGACTGTGGCCATAATGCCGAGGGAAACAATAGCTGTGGCCAGAGGAAGAGCCTGTTATGTTTCAGGTGGGATGTTTGCAACTGCTCAGGAAACCCGACCCCGCCCGACAGCAGCACAAATCACAGCAAAGCCTCGTGGAAGCAGAGAGGAGGGGGGGGATTCACAGGGCCAAGATGAGGTGCCAAGAGGCCACGCCTCATGCCTAGAGGCGGATTTTCAGTGGCTGTTTAGCCCTAGGGGCCTGATTAGGACTGAAATATCTCAGACCAGCTGCCCAGACAAACCACGTACCCTGCGCTCTGATCTCCGGACACTTCCCAAGAATGGCAATGGGAATGAAAAGGACTCGGTCAGAAAGCATCAAGGTGGGCACAGAACCAATCTAATGTGAAGAGGTGTCTCAGGCAACAGGCAAAGCCTGGGGTGGGCCAGAGAGCGTGGCCTCAAAGGCCCAGGTGGGCGGTCTCGGCCCCCCAGTATTCAGGAACTTGCCCGGGTGCCGTGGCTCCAGCTGCACAGGCCCCAAGAGCTGCCCACACCCCTTTTCTGACCTCCAGTCGGCCCCACTCACCAGCCTCTGTGCAAGGCCGGAAGCGGGGAGGGACAGGCTGCGGAGGGAGGCCAGGCCTCACCTCCCCCATCCCACAGATGAGCTTGGGCCCAGGGGTCTAGGTGGGAGAAGGGAAGTGGGGGTGTGGCTACAGCCCCAGATCTCAGTTGGACTTTATAGCCATCATGGGGGCCAGGAGGATTGTTTTCAACTCCATCTTCATATCCCCTTCCCCAAACATGTGTGGTTCCTGTTTGGCTGCATCTGTACAAGGCGCCGGGAGCTGGGGACTTGCCTCACGCCTCTCGGCTAACACCCCTGGAGACTGGCGGAGTAGGAGCAGTGTAACTACAGCCCATCTCTCCAATCTTAACTCACCCGATGCTCCTCTCTCCCTTACTGTATTAGTGTGACCCAGGCGCCTGCCAACAATAATGGCCTCTCCAGCTAGGAGCCTCTCCCCCACTCCCAGGACAATTTATACCTTTTCCTTGGGATTTTCCCCCCTTAAATTAAACAAAAAGAGGAAAAATAAGAAAAGGTTAACATGGGTTTGGAGTGCTGCAGCCCCGTGGTTCTGGGCAGGGAGCCAATGGCCCGAGGGCACACACATGTGTGTGCTCTCCCAGAAGGGCCTTCACCGGCCCTGTTTTACAGCCACCTCGGCACAGACTCCAGGGTTCACGCATATGGCCAGACAGATGTGTCTGGCTTACGTTCAAGGCTGGAAAATGAAGAATTATGGAAGTGAAGGGCCCCGGGCATTAAAAGGGGGGGGGAAGGAAGGGGGGAATTTTTCCTCTGCTGAGAAATCCTCCTGTGGCTGTGAGGCTGGAGGAAGAAGGCTGACAGGAGGCAGGGCCGCCAGCAGTGGTGCATGTGGGGCCTATTCTTAAAGGGGCCACAGCAGCCCAAGCCCCAGCCGGCCCATAGCAGGCTGGTGGTGCCCAGGCCCGAGCAGCCTGCTCTGAAGGAGGTGATGGGGGAACAAAGTTCCCAAGCAGGGGCAGCCCCAGGCACCAGACATCAAGCCTCATACAGGACCTCTGCTTTGCAAGGTACTGCCTGTTGCTGGAGAGGCCAAGCTGAGCAAGGCGCTCTTGACAAGGCCATGTCCCCAAGGCATGCGCCCCCACAGCATCCTGTACTTCCCTTTGGCCACGATGCACACTCGCGCCTCAAATCGCTGGCTCCCCCATTCACTGTACGCCCTGTACTTTCTGGGGTGGGACTTCTTTGGTTCACTCCTGTGTCCCCTGACCACCAGTCTAGCAGATGCTCACTACCACTTATTACACCGAGATGGAGATACGGTACTTGCCTCTAACAAGTTCACAGTACAGTGGGGGTGGGGGTGGGTGGGGCACAAGTCCAGAAATAACTGTAATACGAGACATGATACAAGTTTCAGAAATGAAGCATAAATCAGTGCCACAGGAACACTGAGCAGAGAGGGATGAATTCCTCCCGAGGGGTATCAGGGAAGGCTTCACTGGGGAGATGAAGTTTCATCTGAGGACGGAAGGGAGACTAGAGTTTCAACAGGTAACAGGAAATGTGGAGCGGGAAAAGGGTATTCTGGTCTGAGGGAACAGCATGGACTGAGATCGGAGAGTGGGGAAGGGCAGAGCGCGTCAGGGGACAGTGAGAGGAAGGACGGCTAGTGTTGTTGTCGGGGCAGAAGGGCTCTGGTGTCTGGACAGGCACTTTACACGCACGGTCTTTCTGAGGTAGGTGCTGTTACCACTTTCATTTCATAGATGAGGAAACAGTTTTAGAGAAGTTAATTTGCCCAATGCCACACAGCCTGTAAGGCTCATGGGGGAGAGGAGAAGAGGCTGGGAAAACACTGGGAACAGACAAGAAAACCGTAAATGCCATAAAAAGGAATTAGACTTTACTAGTGAAGCAGAGGCACTGACGATTTCTGGGCAGGGAGTGGTTCTTTGGGAAGAGAAGGATGACCCCACGTGAGGTGCACTGGAGGCAATGAGGTGGAGAGGACCCGGTGCGCAGACTGCACATTCGCAGACTACCGAGTAAACAGCACCCCTTGGAGTTGCGCAATTCGTGGGCTTTGACCACTCTAATCCAAGTCAGTACATGGCCTAGAGCAGCAGCTGTAGCAATGGGAGAGGAAGGAGAGAAGGAGAGAAGGAAATAAATGGATAGATAGGGTCTGATAAGTAATCAGACAGAAGGGGTTAAAAGCCAGTGAGGAATTTAAGAGGATTCTCTAGTTGCTACTGTCTATTAAGTCACTGAACAAATATTTGCTGAGTGCCAACTCTGCACACTGAGACTAAGAAGGGACAGACAGGAAGGAGGAGACCAAGAAGAGAATGGTGGTGAGGAATCCTAGGAGGGAGGTGTGGCCAGCAGAGGGAGAAGACAAGGGCTCGCGTGTGCTCGACTGTGGCTGCACAAAGGAGGCTTCAGGGCCCAAAGCTACAGGGATGTCAACTACGATGGTGATCAAGACTCGACGAAAACAGGTACTTGGTGACTTCTGACACCACAGTTTCCAAAATGGCTGGGTTGAGGGTTAAGACATGGAGGCGGCGAGTATAGACAGAACCTTTGGGAAGACTGATGGTGAGGCAGAAAATAACCACAGGACAGGAAGAAAGACAGCCTGAGGATGAAGCTGCTTTGTAGGCCACAACAGAGGGTTACACACAGACCCCAGAGGGGCTGAGGAGGCGGCCACACCATGACAATGACCTGGCAGGAGGTATCACACATTTGATTCCAACCAGCAAGGGGACATGAATATCTCAAGAACCACGGACCCCTACTGGTATTCATCCCCCTTCCCGGGGCAGAGTTCTGGTTGGTGTTTAGACAAGTGTCAGACCACAGTGACCACTTACGGAGCACACGCTGCGTGCCGTTCACCCATTCACTGTTACGTGCTTTACACGCACTGGTTCCTGTAAGGCCTCACAGCAATTCTAGGAGGTAGGCGCTATTACCACCTACATTTTACAGATGGGGAAACAGGCTCTGAGAAGTTAAACAATGTCCTCAAAGTCACAAAGCCAGTAAGTGGTGGAGCCCAGAATGTGATCAGGTCTGCCTGACCACAGAGCATTAAGCCCTGTGCCAAAGGCAAGGGGTGGCTGAAGAGAGGATTGGAAACGAGACATTCCTAAAGAGGCCCGATGCTTCCCCATGCTTACAGTCTTCAAAGGGAGGAGCATGACTGGCTCTTCTCTGTCTGCCCTGAGCCCTAGATAAGAGGAAATGAGCTTATACAGTGTAAAAGGACAGATTTGGGAGAGCCATAAAGAAAAATCTGCTGCAAGTGCAGGTATATGGGTCCACAGGAGAGTTGACGGTGGAGCAACTGTGTATGAAGATGGAAGTAGCTTCTGTCCAGAAGGGTTTAGCGTGTCCCGTCCAGAGGGGCTTGGCCATTACACTGGGAATCCAGATAAGCAGACTGTGGCTCTGACACAGTGTTCTCAACAGAGCATCTAAGACCTCTTCAGGAGTGTCTGGATATGGTTTAGGGGGACTCTGAAACCCCTGAAATTGTGTCGAAGACCGTATATGTGTGGGTGTGTATTCATAGATCATCACTGGGGAAGCAGCTTTCATCAGATTCGCTGAGAAGAACCTGCTTCTGCCTTGAATCCACAAGGAGGGAGACTCCAGACACCAAAAGTGCTACCAGAATTTGGGGACGGAGAAAGAAAATGGGTGGAACCAGGAAAGACACTGCAGGACAGCTTCTTCCTGAGAGGGTCCTTCTTACCCCTACTTGTGACTCACACCCCCCTCATGCCCTACACAGCTACCACCCTGATGGGAACCACCCTCCCCAGGCAGGCCCCACCTGGATCTTTTCTTGGCGACGCTGCTGCTCGGCTATCTTCCTGGCCAGAGCCAGCTTCTTGGCCCGAAGTTCCCTGATGTCATCCTCACCCCCGCTGCCTTCGGCCTCTGAATCTTCCTCAAAGTCTTCAATCACCACGTCCTCCTCCTTTGGGCGGTGGAGCAGACCAGGGGAGAGAGAGACCGTGAGCCCATGGCCCTTACCAGCCCCACCCATCTGTCCTTCCAGCGCTCCCAACTCCATGGGAAGAATGGACTTTCCTTACAAAGGACCCCAAGGTGTGTGCTTCCCTCAACTCGGGCAGAGAGGGAAGAGAGAGAAGCCGCCACCTCTCCCCTCAGCCACCGCTCCCTTTTGCACTTCTGGCTCTTTCCTCTTGGAGAGTCATATGTCCACAGCAGAAGTGACTCACACACACATATACTTCCACACTTATACACAAAGCTCTCCATTCTTTGCACGCACTCACCAAGTCCTGCCTAGGACCTATTTTCCTTTTGAAATCACCAAGGGGGAACACAACAGAGAAAGCTGAATCACTCAATTTAGATCTAATTCCTGCTAATGATATGATAGGGATCAATTCTGGCCAAGAGCTCGGAGTTAGGCATGGAAGCTCCCCTGCCCCCCAGATGGCTTCAGGGAGCAGATACTGTAGCTCAGCAGACCTTGCCCTGGTTTCTTTTTAAGACCACAGCCTGACGGTGTGGGGGCTGCTGAGCCCCATTACAGGAATTCACATGACATGACCTTGCTCGGCTGCCCTCTTGGGGTGTGGGCAGGCTAGGAGATGGCTGGCTAGCTTCGGGAGCCTCCTGCCAGGCTGGTGGGGCCTTCCCCAGAGATGGCCCCTCCCCGCTTGCAGCCTCAGCTCTCAGAAGCCCCCACTCCCCGGGTGGTCCCAGGCTCCATTCCTCACTCTCTCACTTCTGACCTTGGTCAGTAGAGAACATGCAGCTGCCCAAGAGAGTGTCCTCTGAGGGACAGCATTAGCATGGGTAACAGGCAGTGATTTAGTAGGAGAAGATTCCTGTGTTTCTAACTAGATGATAATGATGACGATGATTATGACAATAACAGCTACCATTTACTGA
Source organism: Paguma larvata (assembly GCA_030068075.1). NCBI lineage: Eukaryota > Metazoa > Chordata > Mammalia > Carnivora > Viverridae > Paguma > Paguma larvata. The sequence continues at coordinate 9,987,436 of CM057843.1, forward strand.
ATGCTTATTGCTGGTCAGATAACTGTGCTAAGTGTTTTTCATGTATCAACCCATTTAACACTCACGACAGTTTGTGAAATAGGTGCCATTATTATCCTTACTTTATAAATGAACACACTGAGGCTTAGAGAGTTAAACAATTTGCTCAAGGTCAAAGGTAGTAAGTGGCAGATCAGGGATTCAAATCCCAGTGGGTCTGACTCCAAAGTGTGTGCTCTCACCAACAAGGTTGGGGTCTTGAATCTCGAGAGTAAGGCCAGACCAGTCCTGAGTGGCTCAGCTTTGCCAGGCTTCCAGTAAGCCCACCCAGGACCTGTTCAGTAAAGTCTAGCTGTCCACCTCAAGACGATATTCTGATGGATTCTTTGGGCTGAAAGGGGTTGGTATAGTGTGTGGATGGGTGGGTGATGCTTTGTCTTGGGAGCAGAATCTAGGGGTAGGAAGACGGGGGTTTTGGTAGCATCCCTAAGGAATGAGACTCTCTTCTGCTCATGAAGAATGATGTCTGAGGAAAGAAAGAATCACTGTCCCGTTCTGCCTCCCCCAACCAGCTTGCAGTTTAGGGAGGGATGGGGCTCGAACTGCCACTATCCAAGAAGTCTCAGGGTTCTGGGACGCTGTCCTCAGTCACCATGCATCTGACGACCCAGGGGCTATTCATTTCCAGGAGGAGGAAGACTCTGTCTACACATTTTCTTCCTTGTTCGTGGGGTTAACCTGGACCAGAGTCAGTGGGACAGGATGGCTGGCTAGCCTGTTGGGGGAACACTGCCTCTGTCTGGTCTGATCAGAGATCCACAGGGTTATCGTGGGGCTTGGAGTAAGCTTGACCGAGGTCAAAAGGGGGTCAGTGAGGCTTGTCTGAGGTTCACTTAGCTCTCACAGCAAACGAGGAAGTGTGGGGTTATGAAATTACACAGACCAGGGTAAGCAGGGTTTCCCAGGGGCCACTAACATAAAGGAACCCAGGAGGCTCGTGGGAAAAGGAAGAAGTGGGCAGCACGGTGTGGGTCACAACCTCTGTCTGGTCAGTAAGCCTCAGAAGGCGAGAGCGAGTGGCACAGCCAAACTCTGGGCCTGGAGAGCTGGTCTGCTCCTCCTAAGAGTGGAGGAGGCCCTCCTTGGCTTTTACGTTGTGCCCTTCTCTCTGGGCCTCGCCTGCCTCACTGGATTTGGCACTGCGGGCTCCACCGCCCAGAGGGCATCTCTCACAGCAGTCCTGGACGGCTGGCCTTGCTTACTTTCCACTGTCTGCCTCAGCCTGGAAGTGTGGGAGAGAGAGCTGGCTGAGCGCTGCCCCACCCATGCTTCCCTGCACAGCACCCAGGGCTGGGGTGGCATGCCTTGTCCCGCCTCAAGCCTGGACACCCCGATGGCTTCAGCAACCCCACCGCCTCCTCCCATAACTGACAGCTCATTCCTTCCCATTATTCCCTGCCCAGGTTTCATCTGGAGTCTGGAATCATGGGCTCAGCTTTATCCCTGGAACCACCTCTGTCCTGGAAGCTGAGCCCTGTGTCATCAGGGGTGGGGTGGGGTTCTCCAGCTATTCTAATGAAGCCAGTCCAAGACTCTGCTGCTCTGAAGACTCTGAACCAAAGGTGGCCACTCTATCACTGCTTCAGATCACAAACGACAGCTTCCAGCTGACATCTGGCTTCCCTGGCCTGTTGCTGATTTCATCCCTGCACCCCACCCTGCTCCACCAGGCGCTTGAGACTGCTGTGGGCCAAATGACTGTGTTGGCCTACGGGTGACCTGGCCTCTGGCTAGAATCACTTCCGTCCCTTCTTGAAGTCCCACGTTCCTTCCCACCTAAGTCTGCTCTGTCTTTAACGCTGTAGGGTAAAAAAAGGAGAGTCGACCTTCAGGCAGAAGTGGGCTGTGTGTGCATACACACCCAGACAGAGTTACCCCCACCCAGACACACAGCAGGGCAGCTGGCAGTGATAGGAAATGCACGCATGTGCTGGCACCATGACACACTTACTCAGAACCCACAGCCGGCAGGGCAGCCGGCGGCAGAGTTCAGTTAAACTGACACACGAACCCAGCACATACAGACCCGTGACAACAATCACCCTCGAGAAGATACACACGTGGACAGGAGGGCAACTGGCGGTGGGGCTTAGCAGGGGTGTGTACGCGGTCTTGTGCGCACGCGCACACACACACACATACACATGGTCTGGAGTGAAGCAAGGGCTACAGGAACAACCAAGGGCAAACAAACAAGAGGAGAATTCCTTAATCACATCAGGATGTGCAGGAGGGAGGGAGGGAGGGAGGGAGCGAGTGAGCGAGGGAGGGAGAATAGGCCGGGGGAGGGGGTGATTTTCCACACGGGGCCAGCAATGTCAGCTCTTCCTGTATGTGTGCTGGAGGCTGGAGTTCAGGCCTGTGCTGCACTGAGCTCCACACATCTATAAACTTGATCCTCAGCCTGAACCCTAACACCACCCCCCCACTCCCTTTCCTAAGCCTCCCGAGCTGCACATTATTAAACTCTTTCTTTCCCTCCCTTCTCCAATGCAACATTAAAAAGCAGCATCTGGAACTCGTAGCGGAGTGAGATGGAGACACTGGGGTGGGACTGGCAGGAAGGGGCACCAGCAGAGTGCACTCTTGAGAAGCTGGCTGGTCACGTCCACATCCACATTGCTCCGAGCGGTTATAAATAACCAGGGTAAGAGCAGCAGCCATGGGCAGAGCAGGGGTGGGGGCGGAGAGGGGAGCCTTCCCTCTGCCACAGCGGGCTCTCCCCGCATAGTACCTCATCTTCCAGTTGTTTTCCCTCTTGGCTTCCCATTTCCTTTCCCATGGTGTCTGGGACGGGTGCCACTGACACATATTTTCCACCCTTGAATGCCAGCAGAGGCTCTTCTTGTCCACAAAGGGCTTCCAGAAAATACTTCAGCACTGTGACCCTTTTGCAGTCGGCTGCAATAACCTACAGGGCGAGAGGGAGAGAAGCAAAACAGCATTTTCTGAAAGGGAAGATGAAGATGACAGGCACTATGTGCTGGCAGAGGGGCACGTGAGAAGCGTGTCAGAGTTACCGAACAAGGCTGTGGGGCGGACGAGCGGGACTTCGAGCGTGTATGAGACTGTGAAGGAGGGCCAGGGCAAGGGGGTTGAGGGCCAAGGTCCTCTGAAGGAAGAGATCACCACTACCTCTCTTTAGGTCATCTCTGGGGGAGCAGACAACCCCATGATTGATGACAGGGGCCCTCTGGGCTTTTGCCTTTCTCCTACTGAGGTCCTGATATAAAAAAAGAATAAACTAAATTCTTCTTAGTTTAGTATTTAATTGATAGAAGGAAGGATGGAGCAGAGGACACTGGCTTTTAGAGAATACAGCTTCCTGGTACCCTCACTGCCCTCCATTCTCCTCCCAGCTCCCCTCTCTCTCGGCTCCCAAGAGGAGCACTTCTAGCCTGAGTGCAATATGAATGATGAGGGCTTTCTTGGCTGTTTCATTTCAGCTAGATCACTTCAGGCTTCCCCTGACAAGTTCCTGCTCCACCTAAGAGCGTCTCATGCTCAAGAGACGGGGGTCAGGCAGGAAATTGTTGTCAGGAGAAGGAAGACAGACAGAGCAGGTAGGAGGTGTTTCACCAAAGCTCTGCTCCTCCAGGGGTTCACGCCATCCTGCTCCCATGTGGCCACATCGGCACATAAGCCCGTGCTGTCAGAGAAGCTGGGGCTGATTTAGTTAAAATGAAATTCAATATCTTGAGCAATCGTCAAATTTGTAAGTGTCTCAGATGAAGGTTCCATAGTCACTCTGCCTGGGGTCCTTCTCCTGTGAGACCACACAGGTGTGTCCTCACCTGTATACAAAGCTGTCTGCATTGCTGGCACCCTCCACGCCCTGCTCTTCATCTCTGGCCTCTGGAGTCCTTCCCTCCTTACTGGCAGGGCGCTTACCAAGGAAGAGGAGGAGCCCTGCTTGATCTGGAGCTTGGAAACTGGTGAAGGCCATCGCCGCCTCATCAGCACTGACCCTAGCCCCTGTAGAGTGCTCCCCACCATGCTTTCCCATTCCAGACCGTGAAAAGGACCTCTATGTCTGCGTTGCAGAGTAAAGTACAAACTTGGGAGACTAGCTTTGGTCGTTTGCTCACTGTTTTGCAGGTGCATACGTCCCTCCCCTGGACAATAACCCCACTGGTAGCAAAGGATACATCTTGTACTTTTTATGCTTCTCTACCAAGGGGTGCTGGAGGCAAGTGGGGCACACAGGGGGCTCGCAGTAAGGACTGGTAGGCACAGGGGAGCATGAGGCAGACGTGATCCAAGTTTTCTACGACGCTGTGGAGCTGAGCACTACTGTGCCAGCTGGCTGGCCAGGGCAAGTGCAGAACATACCAGTCAACTGTGATTCCAACTCTGTCCTCTATCCTCTCCCAGCCAAACCTGCTTTCTCCCTGCCTAGGAGTGCTCCCTGCTCACCCTCACCAATGGCCCTGGTAGCATTATAGGCCTGAATCTCGGGCTAAGTACCTTGACCTAACAGGTGCTTAGCGACCCAGAGAAAGCTTAGGAGAGGACAGCCATCTTGAGCTTGGGGTGCCGGGTCCTGGGCTTGGGCCAGGGCAGGTAACCATAGTTTCCGTCGCGTGTCTGTTCAAACATGTCATGAGAAAGGCTAGGAATACAGAAGCAGGGACTAAAAAGCATTAAAGAACAGAGCTGCAATGAGTAATGGCCTGGCAGGCAGCACGCACAGTGGCCTCCCTGCATCCCCAGCCTCTCACTTGCAGAGGAAACTTCTGCATTTCCACAAGACTGCCAGTTTCCTCTCTGTGGTCTAATTTTAACCACCTTGTCGTTACAGTGTGTGTCAGCCACCTGACCCCACTATGACCTCTGACCTTATGCCCCAGCTACTGCTTGCACTATGGAGAATTATGTAATGGGTCCAGGACTTTCCTTTTCAGTGTGAGGCTGCTACCAGTGAATGGAGAGGAGGTGGGGGTTAAGGGGTGAGAAGAAGACAGAGGAAAAGCTTGCCATGGTCCTTGGCATCACCTGGATGGTAAGAAGCATGCCGGCATTCTTGCTGAGTGTGTGGTAGAAATGTGCCCAGAAGAGGAGAGTGTGCCCATGGCTGTGCGTGTCCGCTGATAGGCCGTGAGGAGAGTTCCTGCTGTTTACAGCATGGGCTTGGTGGCATGCTCAAAGACTCAGGAAAAAAGTGTGATTCGTGGCCAAGAGGGAGAAAGGGCACGTTATGGACATGGGACTCCCGAGATGGGGGTTTCCATGGAACAGCGGGTGTGTGTAGGGGGGCAGGGATGCAGACCTCCTGAGCCTGCCTGTAGCACATCCTTAGGGGATCAGTGGGGATTGTCATTCACGCAGACACAAAAGCAAAAAGGAGTGTCCCCACTTTTTGATTGTCACCCTAATGTTTAGAAGGAACAAGGTTTCTTTGGGGATTTTGTCTGCTATGGCCGTTAGTTCCTTCCCTAGGGCAAGGGCACTCTTGGCTGATTCTCAAAAGGTCTTTGATCCAGTGAGGTCTCTGAGCTGCCACTAAGAGATCTAAAGAGAATCCCAGGTGTTTGCAGAGAGAAAAGCTACCCACCCTTCCGGAATTGCAAACTCCCTCCTTTGCAATCCAACTAGCAGGGAGGACAGCCAAGGTTGTGCCGTCTCCTTAGGTTTCCGAAGTGAGTGAGAAATGGGCTTCTAGCTATTTAGTAGATGGGAACTGAGAGAGAAAGTCTAGGGCTTGGCCCAGGGGCATAGAGAAAACTTCTGTCTCCAGCCCTCTGGCCTATGTGGTAAAGCTTTCTGCTTTAAGGCAGGAGGAATGAGCCCAGCAGGATGAGGACCACAGTTCTCCTGGTCCTGCAGTCTGCAAGAGGCTAGTGGGAATATTCTCCCAGACAAAGACTCCAGCACTTGAGTTGGGGAAAAAGTTTAAATATGGTTATAATAAGGGACACCATGATGGAAGAAGCCCTTCGAACCACCCATAAAGAGCCAACTCCAAGATGATCTTGGCTGGCCAAGGAGGCATTCCTGGTAGGACAGGGGTTGAAGCTGGGCTCCCTGCTGGAGAGGAAGGAGTCCAGCTGAAGTCTATGACATAATCCTCACAACAGCTCTGTTCATGAGTACATTTTTCCATTCTATATCAATGAAAAACACAGAATGTAAGTGGCCTGTACATTGCAGCTCTGGGCAAACTCTAGATTCTCTAGAAGACTCAGACAGATTCAGAGCTGGGCAGAAGAAGCCTCCTTCCCAGGTTGTTAACAGGATAGAGGTAAGTAAAAGGGCTGCTGGCCAGGGACTACCCCAGGGAACCTGGGACCCAGCATCTTCTCATCAGCAGTCCTGGCCCTTGTGGAGGGAGATTCACTATACAGGAGATTACCAGGAACTCCAACGTCGAGGACAAAGTGTCTCACACAAATCACTCTAGTCAGCTTTGAAAAGAAAACTGGGGCTTTAGGTCAGGGAACAGCTAAAAGAAAGGCGCCCAGAGAAAGCCCCTTTCCGTTCCCCTGAAAACCATCTGAGGCAACGTGCCCCACCAGTGGGAACTGAAACCTCTAGCTTCAGGGCTCCAGTTATCACTGGATCAGGTCCACACGCAAAGAACCAAGCAGAAAGGAGGACTGAAAGCAAGATGTGGCAAGGCCGCACAGGAGCCTGGCCTGTCCCAGGCTCAGTTCCTTAGAGGTTTAATGCAAGCATGCACGGAGTAAGTGGAGCTCGGAGCTATGTGGAAAGTTAGGTCTTATGGAAAGCAGGAAGGAACCTCTAGGTCAAGAGAGAAGAAGGAAGGCAGACCGACCTACTGGTCGGGGGTACCTTAGGTGGGGCAGTTGACAAGCAAGAAATAGAGTTCTCTGGAAACTCTCTACAGTCACTCGGCAGGAGACAAGCCTAGCCTGGGCAGAGATGCCCTGGAAGGAACAGAAAAAGAGATCTAACTGTCTTATGGATGGTGGGGGAGGGTGAGAGACAGAGAAAAGGAACTGAGCACCAGGTACCACAGACTGATGTACTCTGAGTTGCAAGACTTAACACCTCAGAGCTGCCACAGGCAAGGGAGAACACTCCCCCATTCCCTGCGCCTTTGTAGCCAAGAGGGCTCTGAGAACCAGGCCTCTGGATGCAGGTTCCAGGGAGTGAGGCACTCATTCCATACTTATTGAGGTCCCTGTTATCTCTAAACAGGCCTCTTGGAAGGCACAAGCACAACAGTGGTTGGTTAGATTTTGTAAAATTTCTTTTTCTGAACTTTTGGTTGGGGGGGAATCAGAATTTAAACCTGTACCATCAGCCAGTTCTATTTTTTTCTGGTCTTAAAAAGTCCTGCTTGCTACTGCTCCTCTGGTTAAACAGAAAAAATCACATGGGTTTTCCTCTACAAACTGAAGTTTACAGGTTGTTTTTCTTGTTTCTCTAAATGGAGTCAATTATTCTCACATTTGTTGAAACCTTCAATCAAATTTTATAGCTTGTTAATTTTACAGAATGTCCTTAGAGCAAATAAGATGCAGACAGGAAAGTGAACTCTTGTGGAGATTATTAAGAAAGCTTAAAATAGCCTGCAAATCCACCACCAATGCTGGTGAATATAGGCTGCTTGGCTGGCTTCTGAGGTCAATTAGCAATGGGTTAATTATCATCTTTAATAAGCCAAGCCTACAGGACTGGCTACAAGAAGCTAAAGTCAGACTAAAGCATTTTCACAAACTGGGAACCTCTGGTTACTCACGACTCACTCTCGCAGGAGACTGCAGGGTGGGAAGGACAATTCTGTAGTGGCCAAGGGTGGGTCAGCCTACGAAGAGGCCTGCCAATGAAAGTTCAGACACAGGGAATCCTCTGGAGCTGGGAGGACAGAGGAAGTGGCTCATTCACATTCCTAGAGGGAGGGGTTTCCAGGCAGGGAGCAGACTCCAGAGGCAGGAGGGAACTGGCCATAAGGATGCGCGTTCACTCTGAAGACACAGGGAGTAGCTTACGATGGGGACACAGACATTCGCGGCCTACCTGAATCAGAAGGAATTGGTACTGGACTATGAGAGATGGTGGCGGGTCAGAGGGGAAAGAAAGGAAGAACCTGTGCAGGTGCTAAATGACAAATGGGACAGAGGGAGAAGAGGCAGGCGTCCCTGCGCTAGAGGCATAACCTGACAACCCCTGGCTGTACCGTCCAGGGACTCGCTCAGCACTTCACGGTTTCCCTATCCCTGCTGCAGCGGGGCCCCACTTCTATGCGATGCGGCTAAATGCACGCCTCTCCTGCAGTCACTTTCGACCCCAACGTCCAGACCCAGCACTCCTTAGTCCTACATGGTTAGTCCGTGTTAGCTGAGAGGTCAGTGAATCACAAGATGAGATGTTAACATCGTCGACCAACCACAGCAGTCACACCATTCCGCAGGTCTGGTCCCAACAGCTGTGTTTTTTTTTCACAGTGAAGGCAATAGGGAGGCATCACCCATCAGCTGACAACACGCAGTGCCTGTTCAGAGAGGTACGGCAGCCGCTCGCCTCACCCACATCTCCTGTGTGTGTGTGTGCATGCACTTGCACCCCTGCGCTGCCCTTAAGGCTCCTAGAGAGGGCTGGGTGGGAACTGGGAAGTGGTTAGGTAGAAGACTTCGGGGAGAGGGAAGAGAGGCTACCTTAATAGTTTTACTGTGTATTCCAAAAGGTACAGGCGCTTGGCTACTGGGAGGGATATTATGTTCACCCACAGATAGGTGGCAGAGTTCAGGGAACAGAATTGTGGAGCATACACTGGCACTGAGAAGGTAAGTACAGTAGAAACAATGGGTCCATTCTGGAAAGAGACAAGTTGAGGCAATAAAGGGAGCTGATCGAAAGCCTGGGCTTCACAGTCAGAGAGACTTGAGGGACTTGTCTTAACTATACCCTTCCTAGCTGTGTGTCTGCAGACAAGTTACTCAGCATCTCTGAGCCTCTGTTTGCTCGAGTTGTTCTGAGGTTTAAAACCTCAGATAATGCATATCAAACATTTAGCAAGGTGCCTGGGCCGAGTGCTCAATTAATGAATGGCTGTTCCTTTTCTTTCTTCCTTGCTGCCTCACTGTGCTCAGAGATGCGTGGAAGCCACACTCAGAGGTAATGAAGAAGGAAGCATGGGGCTGGTATTCCTCTGGAATGCTCACCTGGCTGTTGAGGCTGCTGGCATCTCTTATTCAGAACTAAGGTGCTGGATCCAGGCTTCTGGGTAGGTCACTTGGTGGAGGCAAGGCCTGACCTCTCTCTAGCTGTCCCTCCTCCTATTCTCCAAAAAGATTCCTGGGCCTAACCATAGCCACGCATTCTGTGGGACTCCAGAGAGGCCTCAAGGACCTGGGCTTTAGGATAAACACGCCATTAATGCGCACAACAGAAGAGAAATCCTGTGCTCAATATCGCGATTGCCTGGTCCACCTAGCCCCATTATACTGGGGTTGTGTGGTGGCTTTGTCTTTTTAGCGATATCCTCCTTAAATGAGACCCGGCTGGATCCTTGCTCCAGGTTCCTCAATAGAAAAGAAATGATGAGGAAATCCCTAGTGTGGCATTTTCTACCCACTTGAATTTCCTGAGCCTGGAATTCGGAACAGAGTCAGAGAGAGGAGTCTGGATTGTCCTGCGTAAAGTATAGCTTGCTCTTCTTGAACGGTTCCCTCGTGGAAAGAAAGTATTCTCTTGCAGAGCTCTGAGCTCCAGCTGTATGAGCAAGGTGCACTGTCAACGTGAGCCCGCTGCAGAGAGCAAACTATAGGCAGCAGTAGCTTGGGCTGCAGTCCAATCCGCTTCCCCTGCAGAGTGCTCTGAGAGCAGCCACCCACATTGGCAGGAGTCAGGGGCGGATACTGGCATTGCCAACACAAGCCTTTCAGGTCTGGCTGGCTTCGGCTGGTCTGAAACCTGGAACACAGGCGCTGGGGCCCTCACTTACTGAACCAGCAGGGGAGGCTACAAGCTCAGCCCCTGGGGATGCAAGTCCTCATGTCTGTCTCGGTCTGCAAATATCCGCATGCAGTCTGTTTCCACATTGCCAGTTAGTTCTGGGCTGGGAGCACTGCATCTTGGGCTCTAGTTACCCTGAGCTACATTCCTATTTGCTTCCAAACGGCCAGCATCAGGAGGCCACCCTTTAGGTTTGTGTTCAGGCTCCTTCACCAAATTTGCTCCTAGTTTTATTTCACGTGTGTGGGGGCGAATACCCTCTCTGAGACGACTGCAGCATTCGACACACTTAGTCAACAGTCAGTTCTACAAATAGCTACTAAATGCCTACTGTGTGCATTAAGGCACTATTCCAGGCCCTGAGGATTCGGTGGAAAACAAAGTCCAGGGTGGCTCCGGTGGGCGGCGGGTCACATCCAGGTCAGGTATATGGAAGACTCCCTGTACCGAGAGAGAAATACATCACCCTGGCCCCATGACCTACGCATGCAGGATGGCAGAATCCTCATTCCTCTTCCCTCGAGGAGGAAGAAACAGCCCCAGGAGAGGCGCTCCTTGCAGAGACCTGGCACACTGCTCCTTTATCCCTTTCAGGCGACAGGTCCTCAGGAAGTCAGGACGGAGAATTCATTCCCTTGGGCTCAGCCTTGCTACAAGATGAAATCCCAATCTCTCTTAATGCGCTCCATGACTTGTCTGTGCCCCCTACCGCCCACCCAGCTCTCCCCACTGTAGATCGCCACTCTCCCTTCTTGCTGTTATTCCCTAATCCTCAGTTCAAGGCCCCAGGCAACCCTGTTTGATATTCCCTCCACATGCTATTTGCTCCCTTTTGCACTTTTGAGGCTTTGCCTTTATTCAATCAGTTCATTTCCTCATCTTCCTTTATGTTTGATAAAAAGTCGTTCTGAAGAAGTCTTATCCAATGTGCCAACCCACGGCCCACAGATTTTTCCTAAGGTTGTACTATGTGACAGGGACGATGTTAGACATCTTGGGCACATAGGAGAGAACAAGGCAGATGCCATCCTTGACCTCGAGGAACTTTCAGCCTAGAGAGGGATTCCACAGTAACCTACACTAACTTCCAAGTCCACAGGGGTCCCTTCGGCACGTGTAGCCTAGGCCGACACTCCACTCACCTACTCTGACCTCATTAGCAGCCCTCAGCATGGGTACTGCTTCCACAAAGAGAGTTATTGGTCATTCAGAGCCACTACCACAACTAGAACCTCCTCCATATCATCTCCCAGTGATCCAACCCTTTCCTGAGTATTTCAAGTGGAGAGGATTCAAGACCGTGGGGAAGCTTTTAAAACCAATAAATACTTAAGAAACATGTAAGTGATTTTTATTGTTACCTAAAGGATTCTTTTGGGGTTTTTTTTTGTTATCTTTCAGTCCTGACCATGCTATATGAGAGGTCTGTTACTATTCTGACTCTACAAGGGGGTTCATTTTCTATTAGGGGGCCCATTCCATTTTTCGACTTTTCTAATTGGTAGAAAAGTCTATCCCTTTTAAGCCCAAATCTGCCTCCCAGTGCTTCTAATTCTGTTCCCCGGGGCCGCACAGAAAACCCCACATTCTGTTTCTACCTGACTGGCCTCGAACGATTTGAGGTCGACTGTATGATACCTTCCCTAGGCTGAACAGCCCCACTTCCTTCAAGTGCTCCTCACTTCAACTGTCTCCTCAACATCCTGCTTATTCTTCCACGGAGACTCTCACTGAGACTAATGTGTCTCTGAGAGCGAGTGCCCACGTGTGAGCCGGCAGCCGAGAACAGATGGAACATCTCCTCCTTGTTCCGTTCTGGATACCTCGGCTCTATGAACTGAGGCCCAAACTGTACTGGTTTTGTTGTTCACCACCTTGTGCTAAGGACACGTTGTGAGCTTTTTAATCAATAAATCCCCAAAGTGTTTCCACATAAATGGCTAAATAATCTCCCCCCACTAAGTGCAAGCCCTCCACTATTCCCTTTTAAACATTCCTTCACTGAGGCCTCCCCATGCTATAAAAAACCCCGTTTATTTACGATTGTGCTGCATGCTACTCACTACGTGCAGCTAACTTTTTGGATAAAGTTCTACCTGTATTCCTATTCGATTTCACCTTGGTATTTACTTTTTCCATTGTAACCTATCGAGTTTTATTTGGATCCTACATTCGTCACCCGGGAATGTATTCTCTCCCAAATTCAGGACATCTACAAATTAGATCTGTTGATTTGTTAATGCTTCTCAATATCTTTCTCCCATCAGTCTGTCCTGTTTTTCTCCTAAGATTCTTGAAGGTAGGCACCATAATTTGTACACACACACACACAGACACACACACACAGACACGTGTATATTTAAAGAAAAATCTATCTGTAGCATCTAACGCACACTGGGTCCATGGACAGTGTGGGTGACATGATCACAGAGGGGAGCCGGCCATACTGCAGGGTGTATGAACCGTGCTCCCTGTGTTGTGCAACACAGACACTCTGGACAGACCCAGAGATGCTATTTTCTGCTTTGGGTAGTGCTCCCCATGAGGTTTGGGCTCAATAAAAGACAGGTACTCTCTTTTGACAGGCTGCCTACTGAGTTTGGGT